>BSBN01000553.1:5000000-10000000 GCA_027924645.1 Cunninghamia lanceolata | reverse complement strand
AATAAAATCACAATAAAATATAGATTTCCATTACCACGGATGGACAATATGATGGACTATTTAAGTGGAGCGAGGTACTTCACAAAAAATGATCTAAAGAGTGCATACCATCAGATTCGAATAAGAGAAGGGCATGAGTGGAAAACTACATTCAAAACCAAGGATGGCTTGTATGAATGGTTGGTGATGTCATTCGGATTGAAAAATGCTCCCATCATGTTCATGAGATTGATGAACAAGGTATTGAAACCATTTCTCTGTAAGTTTTCTATTGTGTATCTTGATGACATTTTGATTTTTAGCAAAACTAGAGAAGAGCATTTGTTGCACGTCAGAGCAGTATTGCAGTGATTAAGGGAAGAAAAGTTGTTGGTTAATTTGAAGAAATGTAGCTTTATGAAGGAGGAACTTGTGTATTTGGGGTTTCTGGTGATGGTGATGGTTTGAAGATGGACTCAGAAAAGGTCAAGGCGATTGTAGATTTGCCTTCACCCCACAGCATGTTTGAAGCTAGGAGTTTCCATGGGTTAGTAAGCTTCTATAGGAAGTTCATCTGTAATATGTGCACCTATTACAGAAACTATGAAAGGTAATAGGAAGGATTTTGTGTGGACAACTACAACTGGAAAGAGTTTCAAATTTTTTAAGAGCAAGGTGACTGAACATCCAGTGTTGGCACTCCCTGATTTTGGGAAAAATTTTCAAGTAGACTATGATGCTAGTGGGACAACGATTGGAGGCGTACTTAGTCAAGAGGGGAAACCAATTGCGTACTTTAGCAAAAAGTTGAATGAGGCCAAGAGGAAGTATTTCGTATATGACCAAGAATTTTATGCAATTGTACAGGCACTCAAGAAGTGGAGACACTATTTGCTACAAAAGGAATTTGTGTTGTATACGGATCATCAAGCTTTGCAGTTTATTAATAGTCACTTGGTAAGTTGAATCAAAAGCACATGAAGTAGATTGAATTTCTGCAAAGTTATTCATTTGTTTTAAAGCATATGAGTGGGAAATCAAATTAGATAGCTAATGCATTAAGTAGAAGGTGTCTGTTGGTTAGTGAATTGAAGGTAAATGTGGTTGGTTTTGATTCCATGAGATAAATGTATAAAACATACCTAGATTTCAGCAAAGCATAGACAACATGCATGAATCTGATAAAGCAGGACAAAATTGCATGGATGGAATATTTTGTGCAGGAAGGTTTTCTGTTTAAGGGAAAAATATTGTGCATACCTCAAGGATCATTGAGGGACAATTTGATGAGAGAAAAATATAGTGGTGGTTTGAGTGGGCACTTTGGTGTTGACAAGACGTTGGCTTAGTTGAATGAGAGTTAGTTTTGGCCATGTATGGTTGCTAATGTAAAGAAACTAGTGCAGGGTTGTAGATTATGCCAACATGCCAAGGGAGTGAGGTAGAACACCGAGTTGTACCAACTGTTGCCTATACCAGAGAGGCCATGGGAGCACATCAACATGGATTTTGTTTTGGGATTACCTCGCACACAAAGAGGTAATGATTGTATTTTTTTTTGTAGTTGACAGGTTTTCAAAGATAGTCTATTCCATGTCAAAAGTGTAATGATGCTTCTCATATTGCTTCCTTATTTTTCAAAGAAGTAGTTAGGTTGCATGGTCTACCTAGAAGTGTAGTTTATGATTAGGATGTGAAGTTTGTTGGCCATTTTTGGTGTACTTTGTGGATAAAATTGGACAACCAGTTGGGCTTCAGTTCAACATACCATCCACAAACTGATTGTCAAACTGAAGTTGTAAATAGAAGTTTGGGTAATTTGTTGAGGTGTTTGGTGGGAAATAAGACAAACCAGTGGGACTTGGTTTTGGCTTAAGCTAAATTTGATTACAATAACTCCATCAATAGGAGTGTGGGAAAGAGTCCTTTTCACATTGTGTATGGCTACAATCCAAAAGCGGTGGATGAATTACGGGGTAGTGCTGATTTGACTTGAAGGAGTGTTGTAGCTAAATATTTTACAGAATATATTCATGATTTGCATAGACAAGTGAAAGAAACTTTGGAGAAGAGTGCCACCAAATACAAAGAGCATGTTGATATCCATCAGAGAGAGCAAGAGTTTCAGGTTGGAGATTTGGTCTTGGCACATTTATGAAAGGAGAGGTTCCCGCAGGGAACATATAACAAATTGAAATGGAAAAAGATTGGGCCTTGTAAGGTCTTGCGTAAGTTTTCATCCACTGCTTACGAAATAGAACTTCCAACAGGTATAGATATTTCACCCATTTCAATGTGGTAGATTTGTATAGATATTATGAAGGGGAGTCAAGCACACAAGAGGGTTTCAATTCAGATATATAAGATAAATGTGAATGGATAAATTAGTTTCCTGAAAAATAATTTGAACAGGTTGATCAAGCGATTGACTCTCGTGTGGCCAAACGAACAAGGGGAAAAGAATACATGGAATATCTTGTATGGTGGAAAGGTAAACTAGCAGATGAAGCCTATTGGGTGCAAGCTTTTGAGTTGGTTAAGTATGGGATTTCTATTCCAGACTTTCCCAAATATTCATGAGTGCAGCCTCATGAAACATTTCTCTTACCTAGTGTGCCAGATGCACAAGCATCTGGGTTCACCAGCAATTCTACATCACCAAAAACACATTTATTTTCTAAGTTTGGTTTTCTTCTTTGTTTTCTTTGCAAAGGTTGATTTTGTGCTTCAGGAGGAAATTCTATTCATTTTGACCAAGTAAAAATCAAGTTTTGTCTATGTTTATGGCCTTTAGTCGGCCACTTTTCCAGTTCATGAATTGATTAGTTCACCGATCTAGTGGTTTGCTGATGACTTAGTTCACCGATGGGCGATCTCACCGACCAAGCCTTAAAGTGAAGTTTGTATTGCTCAAAGTTAGCTGATTGTTCTTTTTGCCGACGAAGTTTAAGTTTGAAGTTTTGAATGTTAGGTGATTGGGCAATTCGTACTTCATAACTTTTAAGTTTTCCTTTTATCTCTAAGTTTGAAAAGGATCGAAGTCACCAATAGAAGGAAAGTGTTAAGTGTTGGCCAGTTCAAAAGTTCCAAAAGTTGGTGATGTATCGATGTCAGCTCACCTTTTTGTTATCGAGTCAATGGGTGATTTGCGAACCCTTAAGTTTGTTGATCGCTTGCTTTGGTGATGATGGATTGGGAGAAGAAAGACAAAAGATAAGTTTGTGATGTTTGAACATTGTCAATGAGTGTATAAGTTGATCCTTGGAGGAGTTAGTGATATTGGAGATTTGTCAATGGGATGTATACACCGAGCTTTTGTGAATTGTTGAGAACTCACTAATAATGTATGCTCGAGGTCGTTGCAAGTTATTGAACAATTAAATAAACAATTAAATGGACCAATAGAGAAAGCTCCATACTTCTTTAAGTTCGCCGATGAGTATCATGTGGACATTGAAGGATAGTTGAAGTTCATAAAAGGTCATTTTCACTTATACAAAAGGATTATCACCAACAGGATTATGTGTCAAATTTTGATGTTCAATGAAGTGAAGGTTGCTCTGTTAGGATTCGATTACATGTGTAATCACAATAGCATTAAACATTCAAGATGGGACTATGTATATTGGCAAGATTATTTTTTATCCTTGTGGTCGTTGAAGGCATGGTGTCCATTTCGTTGCCTAATTGAATGATGTTCTGGTCAGTTTAACTTCTTTGCTTGGAGGATATAAATACATTCATTTTACTGTTGTTATGGGGTTTGGATTCCTTAATAAAAGAAGCATCACAGAGGAGTTTGGCATAGGATACTGGTGTATTGGTCTAAACATATAACTGTATGAAGAATTTGTACTCTTGTAACTATTTTCTTGCTGTAGAAATTAATAAATCAAGTTGTGATTGTGGATATTGTGTCCTGATCTTTTTGTTTGTTTGTGAACTTATTGCTTAATTCAGTAGTTTGGTAAAACTCCTGAATTTCATACTGCACCATGCAGGGTATTAAAAAACTTAGATTTTTTCCATACAAATTTCAAATACTATCTAGGTGGAAACCCACGGTCTTAACTTCTTGTAGGAAAAGAAAATCCATTTAGGCCTACTATTATAGAAGAACCTAAGGATATATTTTCTATTAGGGGATTCAAGACCTTGACATTCCAATTGGCACAATTTAAAGTCATTTGATGGTTTCAATAGAAGCATCAGGCTTCTGATTCATGTATAACCTATCAAAACACTTTGGTAATTTTTCTTTTTTTCCTTTTTTTGGAATTTTTTTTTTTCGTTAGATCCCTATTCCAATTGATTTCTTTTTTTTCAAATCTTCTCTAGAGGACTCCTCACTAGTTTTATCTATCACCGTATCCCCTCTAGAATATAAAGGATTATTACAATCTAAAACAACCTTTTGCCTCTTCATTTTTTGGTAAAAACTATACTATGTTGCTACCCAATTGGCACAATATCATCTAGCAGCATTTGGGGAGTATTGACAAGTTTATTCTTTTCAAGCTCAACCCTAGCATTTATACTTTCTAATGCCAATTGTTGGGCATTTTTCCACTTTGGCCTTTCAAAATATTTTTTATTCTCCAACATTTCACCATCTCCCTTGGAATTTTTCTTTGCTTCAATCACCACAAAATCTCCCTCAAACAAGGGATCCTTCAGAGACAGGTCCTGAAATCAAGATTTTGGATAAAATCCATCTCAAAAGGCTTAATATTTGCTTGAGGAGGGGCTTCTTTCCCTATTTCACATGCATTACTTTCCTTATTGTCAAGTTTTGTTTCACTATAGAATTATGCATACCTTCTTTAGGTTCAGAAACCAAATTAGGATTTACAGAGGCTACTTCTTTAACAATTTTATTTTCAATCCTAAAAACCCTATCTCTATATTTTTAGGAATTTTAGGACAATCTTTCTTCAAGTTACCATTTTTTTACACAAAAAATAAGCATTTAGACTACCTAATAACTCAATTTCACAATTTATAATATTGTCCTCAATTTGAATACTTAATATTTCAAGAACTTCAACTTTCAAGACTAGAGAAATTAAGACTAGCATTTAAATAAGGGTAATTCAAGTTTCTTCAATCTGCATTACATTTCTCAGAGGCTTTAAATTTTGTGGAATAAATTTCCACAACTATAGGACAACATTTTTTTAGTTCAAGCCATCTCGGAGCAGAATTGGCTACAACTTCCTCTAGCCTAGAATTTGCACACCAGGGAAAAAATCCAAAGATAAACTACCCCAAATTCCAAAATTCCTTCTTCAAGACTCTTGCATACCATGTGTTTTGAAAAAAATAACAAACAATCCTTTTTGGAGAATTCTACAAAAATTCACATATATTCCCATTTTTCTCCCCTATACATTACCAAGCCAATCATCAAAATTTTTTCTAGAAGGTAGAAAATTTATATCCAAACAGACAAAAAAACTACAATGTTTCTTAACCGACTTTCTTCACTTTTCACTGCTTGGAGCATCTCCAAATTAGGAGAAATTGAAATAATTCTAGGGAGAGAAGAGGCCTTACCATCATTTCCTCTTCTGGGTTCTCCACCCCTGATGACGTCGTCTGCTCCCATTCCATTGCATCCTCCAAGCCCCAAACCTCTTCCATCTTCAAGGATTGAGAAACCTACAGCTTTAGGAACCACCAATTCTATACCACCCACCACATCTTTCTAAGATTATTTCCATTCTCTTTTTCTTCCTCTGGTTTGATACATGCAATAGAACTAGAATTTTCCAAGCCAACATTCTCCTTACCTCCATTAATCTCTTCACTGACATCTACATGCTCATATACACTCATCACTTAATGCTTATATGAGAGAAATAAAGACCAGCCCAATCCCTAACATAAAAACCTAACACTCACACACACCCAACCCCTATGTCACCCCATACACCAGACTACCAAGCACTATCCCCAATGGACCATTGAGGAAAGAATTAACAACTATAATACTACCCCCGTACAAGATCACATGGGAAGAAAGACAATTTAAATAACATTCAAATTCAAAACAAAACAAACTCCCACCCACCCAAAATCAAACCAAAACACCACCACAATGAATCCTAGGGCAATTCTAAAAAACCAAGGAAGACAAAGGTGACCAAGGATGACAAAGGATGACAAAGAATACTAATTTGGATCACCTTCCATGAGAATAGGAGCTTTAGAGACCAACAATGGAGGATCACCATTCTTCTTCCTCACTTCTTAGAGCTCCTTTCTCACCCTCTCAAAATTAGACTTGTCCAAAGTATTATTCATTATCTTTTAATTCAATGTTGTATTTTATAGGAATACATAGTTTTATACCACGGTGATACACTTCCCTTGCTATGTCCTATCTTTTTGTTTAATCAATATTAATCATACTTTAAATTTAGAGCCAAATTAAAAAGGATTTGTTAATATTCCAATTTTTAATGGTTTTATAGGTTGCAATTGTTCCTAGCTATGCCTTGCTAGCACTAGAATTCATAACAGTTGTGTGATGCCAAAATTAGAGCCATAGCAATCTCTTAAACTCATGCAGGCTAATTTAAATAATCATGAACAAAAAATAGAAAAACCACAAAGATTAATTGATATCCAGTATCTAGAAACCAAAAATAAATGAAAACTATATATATATATATATATATATATATATATATATATATATATATATATATATATATATATATATATATATATATATATATATAGAATTGTCTATGCACTTGTATGTACAAGTTGCCCAGGTTCAACATCCAAATCCCCCTTACCAAAGGCAGTGCATAGCCCCCTTAATTTGTGCTAAATATGGTGTTCAATCGATAAAAAATGTGGGTTATTGACTAGAACAAAGAAAATTTCAAAAATGTGAGTTACTTTGCTAGAGTTTTTAATTTAACTTTTCTTTCTAAATTGTCGTATATTTTTTGAAGCTTTTCCCATTGTACTTGAGTAGTTGAAAAATATTACTTCCTACTCACATTGTGCCATGTCTATATAGGTGTTGTGCTCGTATGATTGAATTGGTCATGAAGTGCAACAAAACTTTTGATTTTACTATTTAGGTTGAGTTTGTATTTTTAGTTGGCAAGCTACACATTTTGGCTTTGGGTGCAACGCCTACATTTTCGCATGCCTTAACCTCTTTGGTTGTTTCTTTACTTTAGAATAGCTTCTTAACTTCTTTGTTGCAAAACACACATTTCCATTTTTATGGTCATTTCTCCATGGGTTTTTTCCAAGAAACTGCACCCGTCAACTTATTACAATTCGTCTCACCTCTTTTGGGTTGCTAAACTATCAATGTTCATATTGGCAATCTTGGGGATTTTTGGGTATTAACTATGGAGTAGAGACAAATCTGAATTCTAAAGCACAAAAAAATCAAATTTATTTACATGTTTACCTATTGATACTTATTTTTATGATCTATCCATAGATAACACCAATAAATGTAAAAGTTGGGGGCATCATTCTACTATCGTAACATTTTGCATATTTGGAGATCATATGTTGCAAGCAATTTTTTTGGCCTTAATTTATTTGAGTGACATTCTACTTAAAACATATGCCTTCATTGGGTTCTTAAACACCTAGAGTTAGCTATGAAATTTATGAGTTAGTTATGAAATTTATGATTGCTCCAACTTTTATTGTAGCCTATTTAGTAGAAATCTAATAATGTAGATCTAGGCAAAATTATGAAATTTCAAATGCAACTAATTCTTTAGTTAAAGCATCTTTAAATATTTTATTATTCCTCATATATTTTGAACCTACAAATATCTCATATACCATTTATGTTCCCTACCTCTACTTCTCCTTTGTTCTTAATTGTACTTAACAAACCATTCAACCTAGATCTATCATTTTTTTTGTTTTTGATATAGATAAAAGATATATTTTTTAAAGGGTCCGAACCCTTTTACGAAATAGCCAAAAGGCAGATGTAACAAGTACCATGAGATATGCAACAAACAACACAAAGATGCTAGCCCTATTGCGATACAACAAAATAGAACATTGAGAGCTGGATGACTCCAAATCCTAACCTAGCAAATCTAATTTCCTTGACCTGAGGGTGTAAAACAGATATAGACTTAGGGAGTCCTTTCTTTCTTCTATGAATAACCATCCATTGAAACCTTTAGTCTAAATCCTCACATCTAGGAGAGATGGGGGAGTCCTCAACTGAATCCTCAACCATAGACATATCATGTAAAGAGGGAGATGGGTTTGAGCTTGAAGCTTGGATAACCGATGATAGAATCGGAGCGAGGGACTCCACACCGCTCAAGATGGAAGGGGCAACAACTATCTGAGCCATGTTTGGGCAAGAAGTCTCTAGAGGGAATGAGGGACATGTAGCAACCTCAACTGTCAATACCCCCATGGGACATGCAACGTAGGGTAAATGGGTGAAGATGAAAAACCATCCTGAGAGGGCACATCATCCTATGAGGGATCATCCTTCGGAGGGTCAAAAGCACTGATGGTCAAGTAGTTTTCAAGAGCACTCTTCCACCAAGTAGACGCACCCATATGACGAAAGTGGGGACAAATGGAGGCTAGGTGGCTAGTAGAAAAGCATCATCTACATCTGAATGGGAAGCCCTCATAATCTAGCTATCGCGTCCATGACCTTTCCCCCACTTTCAAAACAACATCTCCATGCAAGGGTTTGGACATGTCAATGTCAACCAAAATATGGGTCAACATAGAGTGCCCCATGAATGAGGTTGCGGAGTCCACCATTAGGAAGTGACCAATTGCATTACCAATGTCCTCATAACATGAATCTTCCCAGAACTAGAGTGGGAAATTCAAGAGCCTTACTCAAATTGGTCTGATATTGAGTAGTTTGGTAAGTGGGTTGAAGGACCAAGACCATGGTTTGATGGAAAGGGAGTGCACTCCTCACAACCAAACCCAACCATCAAGCACAATATCCTACTCCTCTAAGGTTTTGAAGGTCACAACAAAGAAGCCCCTAGCACAAGGAAAGAGCTCGATCTTGCCCTCCACCAAGGGTTTCCAAGAATCTAAGACCTATTTGTGAAGGTGTAGCAGGAACAGACAAAAATTGTTGAATCTACAAACGACCCCATGGTGCTAATAAAACTCCTAATTCTCTACATCATCTTGACTGCACACCACAACTGGGGGAGGATGTGCAGAGTTAGAGGATGAAGCAAATATTTATATGATGGGTGAACAAGTCAACACCTGAGAGATTTTGGTCCTTCACCTTCTGAAAAAAGGGCTCGAAATGAGCCACACCCACCCAAAGACCCACGATACCTGTGATGCACAGGAGTCATGCCCACAGTAGTTGTTGCATAAGATAGAGGGCCTATCTTCACATCCATAGTGCCTCCATGCTCAAGAAAGGCCACAAATACTACCAACACAACAGACCCTACATCTCCAGTCGGTCTTGCAACTACTACTCTAGGGAAAAAGTGCACAAATCTTGTGAATGCTAAGCACATAACCTCTATGAAATATCCCTACCAGTGTCAAAGTCGCCATGTGTAGGGGACAAATCAATGTTTCCAGGTGTAGAGGACGAACGAACTACTTCCTATGATTTCAAACCTCTAGTGAGCAGGAGCTCCACTTCCCCAAATAGTAACTTGGCTTCCAAATGGTCACCTAGGCCAAAAGCATACAAAAGAAAGATCAAACTCAAAGTAAAATCTTGGTGAACCAAAAAAACTAGGAGATCTTCATTGCTGCCTTGAAACAACACCTTCAAATGAAAAAAAACAATGTAGAGAGCATAGATTCAATTAAGGATTTAAATAACAATATAAATAGCAGCAGGCTAATCCCTTTAATCCACAAAGCTCTAATGGCGTGCAAGAGGTCTTGGCCTAAGAAGGGGATCTCAAACACTTTCCTGACAAACCCGTGGTATGATGAAGAGTGTAAGGTAGCAAAAAGAGCCCTCAAAGCAAACAAAGAAAACAAGAAAAATATGAGTACTTGTTAAAATCCAAAAAAGAAAGATATGTGGTTTCTAGAAGGAATGAGTTAATTTATTTGGGAAAAAACAACCCTAAAGGCTTTTGGAGGGAGCTACAGTAGGGAAAAAAAGCATACTGAAAACAATATTACTAACAAACAATGGTTAGAGTATGCGAGGCTTTTATATGAACGATCTCAAGAGAAAGTCACCCCCTATAGTTAACACGTCGATTGAGCTTTTTTTGGTGGAAGATATCAAGTAGGGTATAAAGAAGTTGGCAAATGGAAAAGCGCAAGACATAGATGGGTTGCAAGCTGAATTTTTAAAGTGGGGAGTGGAGTACCTTGCACAGCACATCAAATGTATATTTAATGGCATCACAAAAGGGGACTTTCCGAGTGAGTGGGTCACTAGTGTTGTTATTCCTCTCTTTAAGAGTGGCAATATCAATAATCCCTCAAACTATAGGACTATCATGGTCAATCCTCTCCTTGGGAAACTGTTCAAGAGCATGATAGAGCGCAGGATCAGCATCTGGACAGAAAAAGAGGGAAAAAGGGTGAAGGGGCAGGCTAGTTTTAGATCAAGACATTCTACTATTGACCACTGCATCACGCTTAGACATTTGATCAAAAAAGTTTGGGACACCTAGGGGAGAGGCCTTTTGTTGCTTTGTTGATTTTAAAAATGCTTTTGACACAATGCCTAGGGACAAACTGTGGAAAAGGATGGAAGAACTTGGGGTTCCAGATGAGTACAGGGTTGCTGTGCACAAGCTTTATGAGAAGGTTAGAACTAAAATTAGAACTAAAGAGGGTATGTCAGAGTGTTTCGGCAGTGACATCGGGGTCAAGCAGGCCTATCCCCTTTCTCCCACCTTATTTGGCTTATATATTGACAAGGTAGAACAATGGTTAAACAACATAGATGAGGAGGGTATTCAGTTGGTAGGTTTTGTGGTGAAGTTACTTTTGTATGCTGACGACCTTATCCTGATTGCCAAATCTGCTAGTGGGTTGAGAGAACATCTGAAGGAGTTGGATCTCTTCTGTCATGAGGTGGGGATGCAAGTGAACACTAGCAAGACCAAAGTCATGATTTTTTCTTTGAAAAGGAAAAGCAGCATGTCAACTTTATTTTTGAGGGAAGCTCTCTGGAGATTGTTGAGGAGTACAAGTACCTTGGGATTATTTTCAACAACAGGCTCAGCTGGGACACTTGTAGAATGAAGAGGATCCAAGGGGGGTGGAGAGCTTCCTATATGCTTCAAAATAGATGTAGGAAAGTGGAGCTATGGGATTGGAAAACCAAGAAGACTCTTTTTGGGTTGTTAGTCACACCGGTTGTCTTATATGGTTGCGAGGTTTGGGGAAATAGCGTTTCTAATCACAAATGGAGACAAATAGAGAGAATTCAAAAGCATCTTATCACTAGTAGTCTCAAATTCAAAGCTAATGTTCCCTATGAGATTCTTTTGGCTGAAGAGGGCACCTTCCCGTTAGAGATTGTTGCAATTACTCAGCTCCTTTGCTACCTAAAGAAAGTAGAAAACATGGAAAATTAGTGTTGGCCTAAATTGGTGGGGGGGAAGGGTTAGACCATAGGAAAAAGATGTGGATGAAGCAGAACAACAAGTGGATGAAAAAATGGGATATTAGTTTGCAAGATTGTCCTAATACCAAAGCAGAAATTAAACAGTTAGTGTTGGAAAAATTTAGGACTACCATGTGGACTAACAACTTGGAAGAAAAAATGCAATATATCAAAGAGTTCAATGCCACATGGGAACATAGAGAAAAAGCCTACTTGCATGCCACCCTTCAGAGTAAATTGATGCTTCTTATTACATAGTTGAGGACTGGTTCTCATCATCTTAGGTGAGAAACTAGTAGATGGGCAGTCTCGAAGGAAGTTTGGGAAGATAGGATATGCACGTTCTGCAACAAAAAGGTTGTAGAAACTGAATGGCACTTCATCTTTGAGTGTGCTTCTTATGAGGACATTCGCAGGCAATACGGGGACATCACAGAAGGGGGGAGTCTTAGCGAGCTCTTTGAAGAGGCTAAGCTACACATAACGACTGGTTTCTTGGTTAAGATGCATGATAGAACAGTCAAAATGGAAAAGAGTTTGAGATTATCTTAGGGTTGTGGCTCTTGGTCCCTTAGGTTGTTTTGGGCCTCATGGACGTCATTAAAATTGAATTGAATTCAATTCAATTCCCTACCATTTGTTATGTTACACTTTTACCATCCAAGTCATTTACATGCAACATCATTAATGATACAATATATTATATTATAAAATCATCTTATTGCAAAAGAGTCATTTTTTATATTTACATGAGGAAATCTTCTAAAGAGTTGAATCATTATAATTAGTGATCTTTCTCTTGGCATTGGGATTCAGAAATATGAAATAAAACAAACTTCCCCTTTGTTCTTAAGTGTACTCAAACAGGCCATTCAACCTAGATCTATCATTTGTTTTGTTACACTTTTACCATCCAAATCATTTACATGCATCTTCATTAATGATACAATATATTATATTATGAAGTCATATCTTATTGCAAAAGGATCATATTTTATATTTACATTAGGAAGTCTTTTAAAGAGTAGAATCATTATAATCAGTGACCTTTCTCTTGCCATTGGGAATCAGAAGTATGAAATAAAACTTTCATTGTTTTGCACATAATTATGACTTAGACGTGCTTGTTTCCCCTCTTGCTTGTCAATTATGAATTGTATTTATTTTTAGCTCAATTAGTTGCAATGTATTTCTTACTAGTTTTCTACCTATTTGTTTAAAGTAAATATTTAGAATATGCTCCTTGAACAATTTTGCATCTCAAAAAGTAATGAAAGTCTCATTGTTTTGGATATAATTATGGCATGACCTACTTGTTTCCCTTGTTTCTTTTCAATTATGAATTACATTTATTTTGAGACTTGATTCATGGTTTTCTTTTCTACACTTCTAATTTGGTGGTTGTGTAGAGTATAGTTCTGGATTTTATTTGTTGTTCTAAGTTTTAAATGTCTCATGATAATTTACCATTTATTATATTAATTTAAATAATTACTCCTTTCTTCTGTTGTAACTTGATCTTGTAAATAAGTTACTATCATTTGCCCTATTGTGCTACTAGACAGATAAAAGAAGCATAGGCAAGGTCCCTTAGTTATTTAGTGGGGTGTAGAGACTAGTGAGGTGCTTCGGCTAGGTTCATAGTTTGCGTTTATAGACTTATTGAGACTGTCGTGATGACAAGTTGTTCTAAATTTGCCTCTTGTTCTAGGTGGATGCATCTCTCCACATGTGTTGCTAGTTATTGGTTTGATTATTTTTATTGCCAATGGAAGAAAATAGCAAATGTATCAACATAGGTGGGTGCACATGGCAAGCCTGTGCAACAGTGTACAAAATACTAATAGATATTTACTACAAAAATATAGGAGAAATAATCTATATTAGGTTTTATATTATATTCAACATAGTAGATATCATCTTCTATATAGATGTAAGGCTTGACAACTCCTCTTTTATACCTCTTAATGCTTTATAGCTCATATTTTCATGATTCTAACCTATAGTTCCACTAGCTTTATCTCACACTAATACCCACACATTTCATAGCATTCTCAATGACACCATAAACACATACTAACACTTCTCTCATAGCTTTACACCTTTTATGCCCCTTCATAACATTTTGTCTTCCCATATTATCTACAACCTCCTCATACATATATTTTCCCCATAATTCAAACTATATATTTACATGAACTATCAATTTCATAAACAATTGACACACTTCGATCCTTCTTATATTCCTACCATTCACCATTACAATCCATATTGTTGAATGGTTTTATTCCTAGCTATAATTTCTATCTATACCTAGCTTAAGTTTCATATTACATACCCAAGTCTTTGTGTGGAAAATAATGGTAGTTCCCCAAAATTATGTAAAGAATTAAAATACTTTACATGTACGTTGAAGGGAGCATTGACGAAAGACAAATGCAAATTTTGGGACCCTAGTAAGATGATGTGTATAAGGATTAGAAAACTCAAGAACCCTTGAGATGGGCAAGATATTCTATCAAACTCACACATGTTCGATCCCACCAACATGTGGATAGCCGATCACCCCCAAAATATTGATAATGATTCTTTGACAATGCAAACTGTCAAGGGAAAAAAGGATAGGTTAAAACATCTCAATTATACATCAATGTTGAACTTAGCTTAACTTTAAGAAAGTCTTATTTTGGGAATTCATACAAGCATCAATATACCATAGCTATATTGTTATCTAAGAAATTTGCTTGTGATCGATATCTCATGGCTAGATAAGAGCCCATTAAATTAAACTAACTTTCAATGCATCCAAACATTGTTGTAAGTAATTATTTAATGTCACGTCTTAGCATGTCAAGACCATATATCTTTTCTAGATTCATAGTTGTCACTTTCCCAACAAAATTGGAATCAACAAATCTATAAAGTAATTTCCTTTGGAGGAAAAAAAAGAAAGAAAGAAAGAAAGAAAGGAAGAAAGGAAAAAAGGACAGCAACTCTTCCTACATAAAGAACATTAGGAAAACACACAATTCATTGGAAGAGTGGGAAAATATTAAATTGGAGACCTCAGCTCGGAGCCTAATAGGAAACAAAAAGAACATATATGGCATTAGTTTTAAAATGGTGGAAAGAATGTGAGCCAAGTACAAAAAAAATTGTGTTTATAAGAGTGTGTGCATTCCCTCTCTTTGCTTTTGTAGGCCCAGGAAAAAATGGAAAAAAGTGACTTGTGTTGTTCTTAAAAAGTAAGTTATGGAGTTCCCATTGGGCCCAAGTCTTAAAACACTGTGAGTTATTAAAAGTTGAGGGGCCAAAGATTTTGGTTCCTCCATGCTAATCATGTTGATAATGTAGAGGATGTTTGTTGTCTCTCTTGTACAGTTTAAACTAACACAATGAACTGCAATAGATGCGGTTTTACAACTGTGCAATTTAGGGGAGAAACTTATGACTAAAAGGAAATTCATTGACTGGTGAACAGCTTGGGCCTTTGTTATGCTAGCAACGGTTATTTTTATTTGGGATCTTCTCACCATAGTGATATAGTTCATTGCCTAAAAACTAATGTCATTCTTTATTGTACCTAGTCGTACAAGGTGAATGGATTCCCTTCATTGCTTGTCTTGAAAGTTTGGCTTCTGCTAAGAGTCCTCCATCTATTACTACGATTTGACTCACTTATGGCAGTTGTGCAGAGTGTTATCTAGTTGCATTAGTAGGGTGCCTAAGATAAAAGCATTTGATGTAGGAGCATCCAGGGTGTAAGAGCAATCTTGCATCAACCAAAAAAAAATGTTGTTTACAATAAGGGCTAAATTTGGCAGGGTTACTATTTTTAGTAAGTTAGCATTTGTGCACGGTTGGATACAAAATCTTAGACAGACCTCCAGAATGGTGAATTGAAGCTAATGGTGAAGAAATCACTTCAATATCATTTGTCATTTGTGAGATATTAAAATTTCAAATTCCAAAAATCCTATTGAAATATTCAAAGTCAAATTTGAGGCACTTAGAGGCTCCGGATGGGCACAAAATTTGGTGGGAAACCCAAGAAGTCTTCCTTTAGGTACTGCTTGTGCACAACTGTCTTTTCGAGAGCTTTCTGAAAAGGTATTATAATTGAAAATCCAACGGTCGGATCGAAAGTTATGGCCCTGCAAGGTTGACCTATTTTTGGAGGGAGATGCAAATTTTGAAATTAAGCTGGTGGCCGCCAAAAAGGGCCATATATGACCATTTTTGAGAACCCTTGGGGTAGTAGAGTTAAGGGGGAAGGTGTAGAGTCAAGAAAAGGCAGGAAAATAGAAACCCTAGTTGATTTGGGGTTACAGAAGGCTGAAGATTCCAGAGTCTTGAGAGAGGGAGTTGTAATGTGTTGCAGCCTGTAGGGGATTCATCCTCTGATTGTATTTGAGCTTCTGTAATGTAATGTTTTGCCCATATTAATAAAATATCATTCTATTTTCTGTGTGAACTTTCTATTATTGTGTGTTTTATGATTTACCCCCTTCATCAGTATTTATGCAATTGGACATCATTATTCAAGAGTTGGTGCTTATGTATTTTGCAAAAGATTCATGGTGTTTTGGGTGATAGATTTGTTCTGAATTTAGGAAAGTAAAGCTTGACCAAATGACCATAGAAATAGAGGTTTGGAGTGTCATTTATAATGGATTTGAAAGTGCAATTAACCATATACACTTGTTGCTTACTACATGTTGGCTTGACATGCATTATTTTGGTCTACTTGTATTCCACAAATTTCTTGGGCAAAGGGTGGTTGTTGTTTTCAATGATTATATGGTTGAAGACCTTGCATAGACATTGCTCGTAAATAGGTTGGTTCTAGATTTTAGTGGGGTGTTTGTCAAAAATAATTGCTAATTGCTTCTCAAGAAGAGTAGTAGGTTTTGGAGGACAAGGAAACAATTGAGGATCCCCAAGACTTCAAATTTTAGAGTGCCACTTAGATAGCATTTGTTTTCATGTAATACTACAAGAATACATTAACAAAGTGATTGTCCATGCTTCTTTGATTTTTTGTTGCTCTTCCGTAGACTTAGCCAAAAAATGGGTCAAACACATGCCACTTCTTTCACTGTATGAATTGTTTTCTTCTCCATGCATAGCTAAATAAACATTTTCAAAACTTTAAATATTTCCAATGACTAAATTTTTTGGGCATAGTTTGATGCAAAGATACACTAGGACAAAAGTGGTTTTGTCAAGTAAAAAATGGTCACCACCTAGATATTTCTAATACTTAATTATTCAATGTTCATTGTCCATGCTTTTGTTTCAATACTACTTTTGGTTTCAATCCTGCATCTTCTCGTAGCTATTTATTCATGCTTACTACTTTCTTTTTGCTAGTTTCTGTTGTAGTGCATCTTAGTAATGAGTAGCTACAAGGAGGCAATGTCTACTACGAAGGCATCTAAAAAGCCAAAAAAACAACAAAGAAATATTGGTTGTAGTATGTACAACTTGAAATAATGGAAAAAAATTGCATTCATTCAAAGTGATTCATACAATCTTTGCAAACTTGTTTCTAACTTTGATAGAGCTAGCTACATGGAATTAGCTCACACTTTGAAGGGGGGCATATACAAATTGCAAGAACTAAAAGATAAGATTCAAGGGGTTGAAGAAACTTTGCAAGTTACATTAAATATCTTGGATGAACTCGATGGCTTCCTCCAAGACAAGTTTTATTTGAAATCCTATGAAATGGACAATGAAGAAAATAGTGCTAAGTAGCTAGGTTCATAAAACACATGATAATGAGGGTTGCTATGTATCAAAGAAAGAAACTCTTATGGCCTACGACTCCCACTAGAAAAGAGATAATATCTTGTCATTAAAGTCAAAAACATTAACTTTATGTTGTTGTGTACTAACCTAGAAAAATGCAAACCTAATGTAAGTGCTTACATTGTTAATTGTAAATTAATGTGTTGGCATGTTGGGACAGGCTCAACAATTTTTGATATGCCTTTGCTAGATAAGTGACTAGCAAGGGCCAATTTTCTTAGGGAGCAAGTCACAAACTGCTATGTTATATGTTGTTATGCACTGACATGCTATTTTTAATTAAAGATGGCTTCCAAACTAGTATGGCATGCTGTGCAATTGATGGTTATAGGTTTTCTTGTCAATGTATCAACTTCTCTGCAATAGAATATAGATATTAATGTATGTCTATCTAATTATAGTTCTTGAATAAAAGATTATTAGAAAATTAACAAAAAATTAATTTGGACCTGAACCAACCCAAAAAACATGAAGTATACTATTGGATCATTATGACATATAGTGTATACTAAACTAAGACACATTGCAATAAACAATACACGGGGTATTCAAAATGCTAAGCCCTTAATATTGGTGTACATCAGGTTATGAATAGTCAGCTTGTGGCTATCTTAACTCCTAATTGAGTCATGTTATCATTATTATATTATTATTTAGTTAGTTAGGTTGACCTAGGGCTTATATAGGGGTGTGTCTATTTAGCCTAGGCATAATTAGGTATATATAGGAGGATGTGAGTCTTATTTCGTCATCATATTGTGAATTGTGTTCTCATTGGATATATTTGGAGGTTTGCCCCCTCAAAGTGGCTTGTTATTTTTAGTTATTATCAAGTATTTGTAGCATATTTCATATCATCTTCTCCTATTGTGCAAGTTATTTCATTACAAGTGGTATCAGAGCATCATCTTGGCACCGTAGAGGCAAGGCTTTTTCTCAATATTGGAGGCGATTTTGGGAACAACATATCTTTCAGATTATAGCGAATTTTTTATGATTTTTAAAGGGTTTTTGAAGACTATATTAAAGAAGCTACAATCCAAATTTCAGAGGAATTGGAGCAAAATTGAGCGAATTATTACAAAATTAAGGTTTCTACACAATTTATTTGGGATCTACATATCTCTCACATCCTGTTGAATTGGAGCCTAATTTTTATTAGGTTTCTAAAGACATACTAGAGGAGCCTACAGTCCAAATTTTGGAGAAATTAGAATAGAAATAAGCGAGTTATTACAAAATTAGGTTTTCCACAAAATTCGCTCTCAAAGATACTACTTATTTCTAGGAGATTTTTCTAGGTGAGAGGTATTTTGGCCCTAGTAAGTTATAGTAAAAATTTTAGAGAATTTAAGTTTCATTTGTCTGATTTATTTCAAAATTATTGGTTCCCATCATGAGGGGGCCTGCAACAAGGGGCAAAAAGAATGTTCACATCGGGAAAGACTCCTGATAAGGATGGGGTAACAACAGAGGATATTAATCCTAATGAGGAAATCAGTAAGGTCAAGGAAGACATTTCCTCAATGAAGATGGATATGTGTGACCTAAGAGGAGATATATCGGAAATACAAAGCATGTTAAGCACCTATATGAATGAACCAAGAAAGGAGTTCTCAAGCAACCAAGGTGAAACCTCCAAGTCGGCTAATATTGACACAGATTTTAATACTCCTATGGGATCTAGGAATTTGTTTCCAAAGGTGGATATGCACAAGTTCGATGGCAAGGATCCTCTAACATGGATAAACCAAATGGAGATTTTTTTTGAAGTACATCAAATCCCAAATGGACAAAAGCTCACGATGGCTTCCCTATATCTAGAACCAGATCGATTCATTTGGTATCGTTGGCTTTGTACTCATCGAAGGAAAAAGGGTCTCACCGTCTCATGGTCAATTTTTACAGAGGAACTCCAAGCACAATATAGCAATAGTGTGACAGATAACTTCTTCAGCCAGCTTGGTAAACTTCAACAAATAGGATCAGTTAAGGATTATATTCAGCAATTCCAAAATCTATCCTTAAGAATAGATACAATTACAGAGAGAACTTGAATGATTTACTCTTGGGTGGTCTCAAGGATCACATTCAACATGAGGTACACATGTTTAGTCCTAGCTCTATAAATGAGTCTTTTATCTTAGCACGCAGGGTAGAGGAGAAGTATTTGATTCCTAAGAAGCAAGGGGATTATGTGACAAGAGAGAAAGGATATTCAACACCTTCTCTTCCTCAACCTACTAGGTTGACTCCACAACAAATTAAGGAGAATAGAGAAAAAGGGTTGTGTTTCAATTGTGATAGCAAATATAGTCGAGGACATAAATGTAATGAAAAGAAATTGTTCTATATTGAAGGTCCAAGTGAGGAAGAAGAGGAGGAACCCATATTAGAGGATGACAGGGAGTTAAGTGAGGAATCGCATGATTCTCAACCAATCATTTCTTGTCATGCACTCTTAGGTTTTAGTACTCCACAAACTCTCAAGGATGTGGGTTTCTTAAAGAAGCAAAAAGTAACAGTATTGATCGACTCAGGTAGTACTCATAATTTCATCAATAAAAAGTTGGCAACTCGTCTAAATTGTTTTATATATCCAGCTCCAGAGTTTCAGGTTTTGATTGTAGATAGTGGTATAGTTAGTTGTTCTGGGAAGTGTCATAGAATTAAATTATCCATGGGAGATTATCAACTTGATACCCAAATGTATGCAATATCCATGGGTGCAGCAGATATTGTTTTGGGAGTACAATGGCTTACTACATTGGGAACAATTGAGATGAACTTCCAAGAACTATTCATAAGATTTCAATCAGAAGGAAAGGTAGTAGAGCTAAGGGGGTTGAAGACAAAGTCCCCATAGATGGTAAGCTCTCATCAAATGCAAAAGTTACTTAAGAAAGGAGTGGATGGATTTGTGGCCCAGCTATGTTCATTAGAAGTCTCTCAATCTAATGCTCCTACTCATCCAGATTTACAAGCAATAATTGATCGTCATGCAATGGTTCTTGGAGATATGCCTAAGGGACTTCCTCCTAAGAGGGATCATGATCATGCCATACAACTAGTTCCAAGGAGCCAACCACCGAACATCAAGCCTTACAGGTACCCACACATACAAAAAAGTGAGAAAAATTTGTTGATGAGATGCTAGAGGCAGGAATTATCAGGCATAGCCAAAGTGCTTACTCCTCGCCTGTGGTGATGGTACATAAGAAGGATGGATCTTGGCACATGTGTCCAGATTATAGAGTGCTCAACATGTACACCATTAAATATAAGTTTCCTATTCCAGTCATTGATGATTTGCTAGATGAATTGAATGGAGCTATGTATTTTACCAAGATAGATCTTAGATCTAGTTATCACCAAGTTTAGATTAAGGAGGAAGATATTTGTAAGATAGCATTTCAAAGTCATGAGGGTCATTATGAATTTTTGGTGATGCCATTTAGTCTTACCAATGCACCATCTACATTCCAAAGTTTGATGAATTCCATTTTTAAGTTCTTGAGAAAGTTTGTGTTAGTGTTCTTTGATGATATATTGATTTATAGCAAGACTGGCGAAGAACATTTGCAGCATGTAGATCAAGCATTACAATTACTCAAAGATCATCAACTCTATGCTAAGCCATCTAAGTGTGCTTTTGGTCTTAAGGAGGTGGAGTATTTGGGACACATAGTTTCACATGAAGGAGTAAAGGTGGACCCTAACAAAATTAAGGCTATCATGGAACAGCCTATTCCAAAAACCATTAAGAAACTGAGGGGTTTCTTGGGATTGATAGGGTATTATAGAAGATTTGTGAAGAATTATGGTTGTATAGCAGCACCTGTCACCACTCTATTGAAGAAGGATTCTTTTCATTGGAATGAGTCCGCTAATGCAGCATTTGAGAAATTGAAGGAGGCTATGTGTACAACTCCAGTGCTTGCCACTCTAGACTTCACCAAGGAATTCATTGTGGAATGTGATGCTTCTGGAAATGGGATAGGAGTAGTTCTCATGCAATAAGGTTGACCAATTGCTTTTGAGAGTCATCAATTAAAGGGTAAGAATCAACTCAAACCTATTTATGAGAAGGAAATGCTAGCGATCCTTCATGCAGTTAAACAATGGAGGCCTTATCTAATGGGTAGACACTTCAAGGTTAAGATAGATCATGATAGCCTAAAATATTTTTTGGAACAAAGATTATCTTCTGAAGAGGAACAAAAATGGGTCACTAAGATGTTGGGATGTGACTTTGAGATTGTATATAAGAAAGGGAAGGAAAATATTGTGGCAGATGCACTTTCTAGGAAGGATGAGAAAGATGAAGCCTTATTGTGTGCCCTTTCAATATTACATGCAAATTGGGTGGAAGAAGCCAAAGCAGAGTGGCAAAATGATGTTGCGACAAGTAATCTCATCCAACAATTACAAAGTGATCCTAGTAGTTAAGATAAGTTTTGTTAGAAGGGGGATACTCTTAGGTATAAAGAGTGTATCTTTGCAAGAATTCCACTCTTAAACACGAGATTCTCACAGAACTACATGAGTCTCCAGTTGGTGGTCATTCAAGATTTTTGAAGACATATCATCGGGTCAAGCAAGATTTTTTTTGGGAAGGGCTAAAAGGTGATGTTCAAAAATTTGTGGCTGAATGTTTGGTTTGTCAAAGGAATAAGGGGGAGACAATTAAGATACCAGGTCTCTTGCAGCCCTTATCTATTCCTAGCCAACATTGGGAAGAGGTATCCATGGACTTCATCACAGGGCTTCCCAAATCTAAAGGTCATAATGTCATCATGTTAGTAGTTGATCGCCTCACTAAATATGCACATTCCATTAGATTATCACACCCTTTTATAGCAAGTGCAATGGTAAAAGTTTTTTTGGAGAATATCCAAAATCTACATGGTACACCCAAGGTTATTGTCAGTGATCGTGATCCTATCTTTACTAGTCACTTTTGAAAAGATTTATTCTCATGTTTGGGTACTAAATTGGCTCATAGTTCTTCATACCACCCTCAATCAGATGGGCAAACTAGGGTTGTTAATAAGTGTTTGGAAGAATATCTATGTTGTTTCACTTCAAAGAAACAGTCTCAATGGGTAGATTGGCTACCACTTATAGAATGGTGGTATATCACTTCTTTTCATAGCTCATCAAAAATGTCTCCATTTTTGGCACTTTATGGATATCATCCTTCTTCTATCACATCATCATTAAAGTTTTCACCAAGAATTTAGGTAGTAGAGGACCACTTGCTTCATCAACAATAGGTACTTTCAGGACTCAAGGAGAATTTAGCCATGGCACAAAATCGAATGAAATAGCAGGTTGACCAACATCATAGTGAAAGAAGTTTTGAAGTTGGGGATTGAGTCTTCTTGAGATTACAACCTTATAAGAAAATCTCACTGAAGCAACAAAAAAAGAATAATAAGTTGTCTCCAAGGTATTATGGGGCATACCAAATAATGCAAAAGATCAGTAGTGTTGCCTACAAGCTAGAGTTGCCACCAACAACAAAGATACATCCAGTTTTTCATGTTTCTTGTTTGAAGAAGGTAATTGGGCATAATATTCCAACTCAAATAGTACTACCAGAGCTCAATAAAGAAGGAAGAATCATTTTGGAACTAGAGTGCATTCATCAAACACGCACGAAGAAGCTGAGGAATTGAACTCTCACTGAGCATCTCATCCAATGGAAGAATTTACTAGTTGAAGATGGCACATGGGAGGACAAGTAGTTTATTCAAAAGAATACACACTTGATTATAATTGAGGACAATGCTTCTTTAAAGAGGGGGGGCACACTCAGCCCTTAATATTGGTGTACATTGGGTTATGAATAGTCAGCTTGTGGCTATCTTAACTTCTAATTAAGTCATGTTATCACTATTATATTATTATTTAGTTAGTTAGGTCGGCCTAGGGCTTATATAGGGGTGTGTCTATTCAGCCTAGGCATAATTAGGTATATATAGGAGGATGTGAGTCTTATTTCATCATCATATTATGAATTGTATTCTCATTAGAGATATTTGGAGGTTTGCCCGCTCGAAGTGGCCTGTTATTTTCAGTTATTATCAAGTATTTGCAGCATATTTCATATTATCTTCTCTATTATGCAAGTTATTTCATTACACAATATAAATAAGGGATTACTAAGAATTCTTTGTTCTATAGAGGATGTTCATGGGATGACATTTGATGGCATTTAATGGTTTAAGTACAATGTTTAAAATTAAATTTGAAAATAATTTTTAAAATTTATATTCTAAAATGGAACATTGGAAAATAATAATATGCTAAATTGTTAATTCTTAAATAGAAATTGAAAAATGTGTGTCAGTATGCTCGTTGTTACCAAATAAACACTAGAAGTACAAATAAAATCAAATTTAAAAATAATGTTTAAAATTTAGATTCTAAAATAGAACACTGGAAAATACTAATATGTTAAATCTTAAATGGAAACTTAAAAATGTGCACTAATAGACATAAAATATCATCAACAACAATTTGGAATATGAAATACAACATAAATACCTACTAAGTGCTAAATTTCTTTCGATTGTCAAATCATCTACTCACTCTAACCATGAGAGACATCTTGATCGTGGTCTTCATTTTCTTCTATCTGCATACTTCCACTTAACTACATCTCATTAGTGCCACTAGATGTGTTGCTCATTATGTTGGATGTGTTAGTATCATTTGAAGTTTTGCACAACCGTTTTCTTTCACATATGGACCTCCAAATTTCTAGTGTCCTTTCAAAAGCAAAGCTTTGGATATCATCTCTAGTTGTATACATTCTCAAGTAATTTTTAAAATTCTTGTCAAGTTTGTTTCTTATCTTTGATTTTAAGAATCCCAATGCACTAAAACCTCTCTCATCCTCCACCAACGCCAATATCATGATTTGACATAGATCAACAAGTTTGAAATATTCTGATATTGAGTCACACAATATTTCACTCTAAGTTAAGGTTGCCAAAAAAATTGTTATCGATCCATCTCATAAGGGAATTTCCATGAGCTTAAATTGTTCCATCATTGATGTTGCAAAATAGGTTTTTGATTAAGGTAAGCAACAAACTAGGATGTTGAACCCTTTATAACAAGCCCCAAGGGGAGGACCAAATAGGCCACAACCAAGTCAACAACAGTAAACAAACAACACACAAACAACAACTCTTGTAAGACAGAAAAACAAACAGAACTAAACAATCCCTAAACCCAAGCCAACAAATCTAACTGCCTTGACCCTAGGTCATACAGCAGCAACAAATTTGGGGAGACCCTTTTTCCTACGTTGAGCCACTGTCCAAAAGAACTCTAAGTCCAGATCCTTAGAGCAAGGCGAGAGGAGGGGATCCTCACCAGATGTCGCAACCATAGAACTCTTATGCAATGAAGTAGGCACACCTAGAGATAAAGCAGGAACCAACAGAGTAAGAATTAGTTCACGAACAAAAGGAACTGCAACCGGAGTTGAAGACCTGACATGATCACAAGAAGCCGCCAAAAATCTCATAGGCTCAACCTGAGCATAAATTGAAATCCCCACTGGGGACCTAGAAGTCATAGGGGGAGACAAAGGAGGAAAGCATCATCCAAATCAACCTCCAGAACCAAATCATAAATAGTTAAATATTCCAAATGAGCATCCCTCCACCATGTCGAGCCAATTTTTTGATGAGAGTAATGGCAATCTGAAGCCAAATGTCTGATAGTGAAGCAATGATGGCAGTGGAAGGGTAAGCCCTCATAGTCAATAAGTTGGGATCTAGGACAATCCCCCACCATTAAAACTATCTCTCCATGAAGAGGCTTGGATATATCAATATCCACCAGAAAGTGAGCATACGTACAGAGTCCCATAAGAATCGTAGGTCTGTCCACCAAAAGGTAGTGACCAATAGTATTACCAATCGTGTCATAGCAGGATTCCTCCAAAAACTAGAGGGGAAGATTGGGAAGTTTGACCCAAACAGGCCTGATATTGAGCAGTTCTGACAAAGGATTGAACAAAGGAGTCCAAGGTTTGAGCAAAAGGGAGTGCTCACCCCATAACCACACCCTACCACCTAGCACTGAATCCCTAGCCTCTGTAGAAATAAAGGCCACAATAAAGAAACCCTTTGCATAGGGGAATATGTCAATATTACCCTAGAAAAAGGTCTCCATGATTCAGAAATCCATTTATTTAGATCAGGGAGGGATAGCCAAAGACCATTAAACATGTCAGTCAATCCATGCTTGCTATAATGTTCTTCATTTACCCCAACTTCTTGTCCACACACCACCACAGGGGAGATATGGGAGTAGGGAAGAGGGTGAGAATGGCTCGTGTCCCTCTATGGAAAATGACTAGCAACAACTATAACGAAGGAGGGCCCATGTGCACCCTTAGAAGTGGGGCAAAATATAGACTTTCACACACAAATAGTCACATGAGGACCAGTACACAAAATGCGCTGAGGGGAGGAAGCCCCAATCTCTAGAAATAGAGTTGCAGGTGAGAAGCCTCCATCTGAATCTCATGTGGAAGAACCAACAATGAGAGAGGGCGCATGCGCAAGCGACAAAAAATCCATTTGAAATCTTTGATTCGCTTGATGTTGCAAAATAGGTTGATTTCTCTATAAGATTATATTTATTTATAATTCCTTTTATATTTTGTCCATTGAATTCTAAACTTTTGGAAAACTAATTGGCCAAGGTCTTTATTTTGTTATAAAAATCAAATGGTTGACAATTGATCTAAAATTGAGAATACACAATAGGCATAGATTCAAGAAATTCATCTTGAGGGAATTGATCTCTAATATCTAAGGAAAGAGATCTCGCAATATCCTTTAATGCAGTACTTATAGATTTAACAATATTGTTGAAAGCTTCCCTTGTAACAAGTTCTTCTTTGGTAGTGCACTTGACCCTAGAAAAATAGTGTATTGGTATCTCATATCCCCATATAAAAACACAACTCATCGCCTACATTAAACTGTAAAAATTAGCAGTATTGTCCACATTTGTCATCAAGTGTTGAGTATTAAATTTTGGACTTATGAATGATTTCTTTAATAGAAATAGATTATCAAGTGTCATGCATATCATTTTACATAGATTTATATATTTTGAAATATACATAATTCTTTCTTGGTCTTTTTTCAAAAGAATGTATGTTTTCTCCAACATGGGAAGAATACCAAATAAAGTTAGAAGTGTCTCTATGTCACTTAACCTAAATAAGAGGTCAAGAGATTTGTCTACCATGAGGAGATGTTTGTACATTAATCTAATCAAGGATTGATATTCTACAAAAACTCTTTACGCTAGCCCATACAAGGAGATTCATATGGTATCAATATCCTTAAGAAGTTTATTTTCTGTTGTTATTCCCTTAACAAAATGTTGAAATTCTAAAAACTATTTGGGACTTTGACAAAAATATGAGTGGAGCTCACAAATTAGATCTTCAACTTTTGATACTACAGAAAACTTGCTCACAATTTTAAATGCTAAATTCACTCTGTGGACTATGTAGTGAATGACAATCATGTATGGTGAATAAGAAGTTTGCAGCTTTACATAAAGATTGCTCCTATGAATTTGCATTACTAAATCTCCATCTGCCCCTACACACCAACTTTTTGGCAATTGTGTAGTCATCCATACCTCTAATTTCCTTCAAATATTTTTGAACAACTTTACATAGATTATGCAATGTGTATTCTCCTTCATTTTATAAACAAAGAGAAGATGAGGTTGACAGACATGATTTTCTATAGTATGCACACGCATACATACCCAAGAAGTATTATGTACTGTTGTAACTTCATCTAAGGATAATGCAATAAAAGTTGACTATTTTATTTTGTCTTGTACATCCTATTTTTCCACCTCAACAAAATAGCTTGCCCATTCCCATCCACTTATTTATTGACCAATGTGTGTTAGGAAAGTTAGAAATGCCTATAAAACACAATAAACTATTATATTATAGGTAGCCTATCATAGGATGCCCTCTAGTCAAAATATGAAAATAAACACTCAACTAAATAGTTTTTTTCTATTTGTGTTGCTCCCATCATCTTTCCAAATTAATCGTTAATTGTACCTCCATATACAACAAGCTTCACCTTTTCTTGAATATACTCATCATATTCTATGGTATGCTTAACATGAAGACATTCTTCCTTTGTTTTCCATCTTATCACTAATTTTTCCTTTCCATCTATGATTTGTTTTTCATAAACTTTACCAACATGTTTTTCTATGGTGTCAACTTTTAGATATAACTTCTTGTTCTTGCCATATTTCCAACTATAGATTTTGCACCTACATTCTATGGGAGGTTCATCTTTATTTTTATTCTCCAGTGGTTCAATGAATGGGTACTTTGACACAATCAATCTAAAAATTTGTTGATAGATCCCACTTATGCTTTTTTTGGCTTTTATTTTCCCCTTCCATGCAGAATCTACATTTTTGTCATCACTTGTTGAGCTGAGTTTATTCATATTATCATTCTCGCTACCCTAGAACTCCTCCAAAACATCATCTCTAGCATTGTCATGCAACTCATTGCAATCATCTTGTAAAGTATTCCCTTGTTCATTAAAATATGGTACAAATCATGATGTTGTAGGTTGATCTGATGGACCGCAAACATTTCCAAAGTATGACATTATATTTATACATTTTGATGAGTGCCCTTTACCACTTTCAAGAAACTAGCTCCTACTCAACATCTCTTATTAATTAGAAACTACAAAAAAATATCCTTGTGTTTAAGGTCACGATTCACTGTTAAAGACTCAACACTAATGGTTTTTGGTATCATCTGTATTATGTAAACTAGAAAATAGATAAATAAACAAGAGGAATCTTATATTATAAAATAATAAAGAAATTATCACTTTCCTTTCGCTGAACCACTCATGTTTGTAATTGTTTATGGCTCACCACAAATAGAATTCAAGGTAGCAAGCAGGCACAAGGCATAGAAGAAACCAAAGAAAGGAGTCCAAAATAGGATTCTCTAAAGAATGTAAAGATTCAAGAATCAAGTCAATCAGAATCGAGAGTCAAACAAAATATGTAAAAGATTAATTTAGAGAACTTTTAATTGTATTTATATGAATTTAGAGTTCGTGAATCCCATGTGATTGTAAAATGGTGGAGTAAAAAATGTGGTCAACCTTGTGTGATTATAAAATAGTCAATATAAATGTTGAGCAATTTGGACCATGATCCAAAACATATGAATTTTGAAGTGATTATGACCCTAAAGTTAGCATGGTGTTATAATGGTACTGGCAAAATCGGTTGTTATAATGGTATTAGTGTAATTATTCATTGTACATGGTGAAATTTTAATGTTATTGGTGAATATGTTAGTTAATTAAAACATGCCTTTGAAATTTCAAGTGATTCCCCATTACAAATCCATAGTTTACTATAGAAAAAATATTACTTATAAATGCCTCATAAATAAATTGGCAATCAATTAACATGCATTTGACCAATAAATCATAATATCTAGGAAATTTGGGGCCCCTAACGGTTGCATTATATTTGTCAAAATTGAATTCGACAATATGAACTATTCACCAATTGGCAAAGATTCACCACTAAAAAAATCATTGGCAAGGTCTAACATACACATACTTGGCACTTGAGATGCTAGTTTCTACATACATTCTATCTTCAAACTTTTGATGTACCATAATTGGATGTAGGCACACGTTCATTCTTTAGACAATGGGTCTATAATGCACATACATTATATTTTAATCTTTGAATGTTGGTTTTGGAATACACACTTGAAAGTTCAAACACATTATTTAACATATTTTCCATCTTTAGATGTTGGGTCAAACATAACCACACTTAATACTTCAGACATACAAAATTTTTAGCTTTCAGCTTCAAACTTTAGGTTCAAAATACTAGATTTGACATACTTTTGCAACAATTAGTTTGGACCTCAAGACCATATTACATGTGGTATATTTTATGTCCTTGGGCATTGTAGTGGATGTAGAGGATGGTGTTAAGATCTTATAATTTGTACATGTCATCATCATACTCCTCATTGACTCCATAAGAGAGGAACAATAAAATATTGAGCTTTCCTATTTTATCTCAATAGTGATTCTAATGTCACAAATTGCATACCCTACAACTTCCACATTATGAGTTGTACTCACTTTAATGTCTACTCATGTAACACATCTTAGATCACATGCAACCAATTGCAGTATCCTTACATCCAATCCAAAAAGTGTCAAATTATGTTAAAATTTATGATTATGTCAAATATTAAGTTCTAAGCTTTTATCTCTATTTTTCTATCTTTTTATTGTAGCTTCTAAAAAACCCATATTTTAGGACTCTAGTGTGACCATGTTGATGTCTCTATGACTACATTGACATTCCCTAATAACACAAAAAATAAAGAATAGAAGAATAATCACCACAACATATTCTGATAACTCTTAAATTTTTTGTTAAGTGTGATTTATTATCATGACTTCCTAATACAATTTCTCATTGGCTCATCTATTGGCACTAAAATGGTCCCAATCATATTTTTCCATTTCAAATGCTTCTTCTCTTTCTCTTGAAAATAAGAATTCAATCTTTCAAAAAAAATGTTCCAACAAGTGCTAAGCTATCAATAGTCATTTCTATTTTGTTGTATACTAAGTTTTAAAGAATAGTTGCTAAACTCACTATACCTATTCTCTTCTCCAAGTATTTCTCTCTTGCTTCAAGTGATTTTCATTCAACATATTCACAACACTTTTGACTCTTCATTTCTAAAACAAATTATGGAGATTTAATTTCTTATTTGTTGGTTTTTCCACCATTGAGGATAGCAAGCAATCTAGGGCTTTCTGTAAGAACCCTATCTAATATGAACTGAATTTTTCCCTCTCTGTCCTAAATTTTCTGATTTGTTTTTCTTGAATTTTACTTGAGTTTTTTATGATGGAAAGGTGCAAATATAACATTCATATGACAATAAATGACTACCACAAAATAGATAGAATAGCTGGAAATACAATTTCAAATTGAAGATATGAAATTGGTTTCTTTATTCACATACCCAGATCATGAAATGGCATGGATCAATTACATAGATAAGTGTTGGTTACATAACATCCATGATTGATTTCAAATCAGACTTTCAATGATGCACAAAAGTGCCTCAAATAGTGATCAAACCCTAGTATAATGCAAAGATGATAACATCCAATGATTGACACCTTGCTAGAGATGATTGATGATGAAGAATAGGAGGCAAAACCAATGTTTGATCATTGGTATAACCTGTAGTTGCTGCTGATCACAAAACCCTAGTGCCAATTGCCAAGAAACTCCTCAAAATCCAAGTGGCCATGCACCAAATTGAAGCGATTAGGGTTAGGATGCAAAAATGACCATGAAACCTCAATGTAATTACCAAAAAATCTTCAGATCTACAACTGATATCAATTCTCAAACCGTTGTCATAAAAATTAGAATATGTATGAATGATAAAAATCACCTAATATGCCCTCTCAAGCCAAGTGATCCATCTAGAAACCTTCTCTAAGCATTTATTGATGAAAATATGCCAAAATATGAACCAAATCTAAATATCAACCGTCAAACCCTAGCTAATTGCAAATATCATCTTCAAACCCTAGCTAATTGAAGCTTGAATCCATCCAATAACCTACAAATAAGCTCAATGATGAATTCTATGTGAATCCATCTCCCATGGTGAATTGGGTTTTTGTCCAAATCACTATTATCCAAGGGTTTTCATCCTTAGATATAGTTGAAACTCTGTTACAACCAAGAGAAACTCTCCAAAACATGCAAAAACCAAATGATCGATGATATGAAAATGATATCAATTGATGTCCTTTTATCCTCCTCAACTTGGGCAACCCAATAAACCATTGTTTTATTATTTTTGAATTCCACCGCCAAAAGAAAATATTATTTATTAATTTTCTGTTATCTTATTTTCCTTTTTGCTCCTAGGGCAGCGGCTAGGGGAGAGAAAATGCAATTAAAATATTGTTTTTTTATTTTCTCCTTGAGCGTCGATTTTCCATGGGAAATAATATAATATTTAATAATAAAATATTATAGTTTTATTTTCACCTTTCAACTTTCCTTTTTCCCATCTTTAAGTTATTTTATCTTCTCCCACTTGGGTCATTTTTCCTCTTGGCAATATTATTTTATTATTTTGACTTTTCAATAATTAGTAGAAAAATACCATAAGTCAAAATACCTCTTTGTTTCAACTTGCAAAATTAGTTGAGCCTCTCAAATCCAACATTCCATTCTCCAAGCTTGTAGCAACATTCCATTTTCCAACCCTTTAAGTCCTAGCTCAACCAAGACATTCCCTTACCAAGTGAATTAGCCTATAGGAATGGTGAATAGGCTAATATCCATCTCCAAGGTGATCACTCCGGAAATGGGGACATTACACTTTCACATTTACAAGAAATCATCCTCTTTAACGAAACACATTTGGGATTCTATGGGTAAAAGCTATATTTAAATTTTATTTCTGATTTTCATAGTTATCCATTTAACTACCTTGCAAGTTTTTACATCAATAAAGTCATTGAAACGTTCCATTTCATTTTTTGGTACCGATTACCTAATTTTATATTGTTAAAAATTCATAAGCTCAAATTTTCTTCCTCTTATTTCTTTAAGAGAAACAAGTGGATTTGAATCTCACTCCTTGAGTTCCTCCACTTGCTCTCTTCTCTCCTTCCTCTATATACCCTAGGATTTCCATCCTCTTGAGTCAATCTTGATTTGGGCAATATTTCCTTTGTGGACACTTGGTTTTCTCTTTAAAAGCATATAGAATAATGCCCTTTGTAGTCCTCTCTTGACTTCGAATATCTCCTCTCTTTTTATTCTTTTCCATTCTTCCATTCCATAAGATTAAACATAAAATATTGCTCACATTTGGCACTATATTTAGATTATCTACATCCCTTGAATGTCCAAGCATATAGCATAATCACTTTTTATTTTACTAATTGTAGTCATGTTCCTAGACACACACTCTCTGTACTATTGATTATTGTTGATTTGAAAGGCTAAATTGGGATTTGACCACCTTCACAAGCTTCCCAACAATCTTAACCATTTTTCTAATTCTCAAGATTTTTTCTTCAACATGAGTCTCCTCTTTGAAAACCCAATGATTCACTACCCACTTCCTCTCGCCTTTATATTTTATATTATTCATTTATAAAAAAAAAATAGTATTCTTATTCCATTTATCAATTTTCTATATTTTTTGTAAATTATTGTTTGTTGCCATTTGTACTTCCTTTTTTTTAAATTTTATATGCACAAGATATAGGCATGATTGTATTGGCATCCTTGTAGATGCACTAACATCCTGATAGCAATATTTGACATTGTTCTCCCTAACAACATCTCAAGCTTATTCTACAAGCTCTTCTTTTATATCTTCTATTTCAATCAACTTATCAAGATTCCATTTATGTTTTCATTTAGTTTATTTTTCCTACTACCTTCATACATTTAATTGCCAATAAATTCAACCAATCAATTTAAATCAAGTTCCTATTTTGGGTATGTGCACAAAGATGGGGGACCAAAAAGTGGCCAAAAATACTTTTTGGTCCAAATAAGTCAAACATGATCATGTTACAAATAATGTGATTGTGTTATGGTTTGGTAGTGACCAGCCTTAGGATCAGTCACTACAAAGCCATAATGCACTTGTGTTATTTTTTGTTATAAGCAAAAAAACCTCGTGCCTCATTCTGCCATTTTGCCCAAAATGCAATCTTGTAATTGTGCGAGCGTGTTTTCTTCATATTGGAGCTAATTCAAGGAAGGAGCCATGCCACCATGATGTGCAAGAGATGAGTTTAGTGATTTTTTTAGAAATTGTAATTAAATAAAACATTTTTGTTTGTTGTTTCTGTTGATTCATTTTTTTATTTTTGGCAAACTGAAACCCATCAACACATCCAATCCTAATACATCTGATGAAACACATGAGGAAACTCCTATTGAAGAGAAGGAACAAACTAAGCCCCATAAAAACTCCTTTGTCCATTTAGGGGCATACTCATGAGACCTAAACAAACATATTATGACAAGCTGAACAAAACAAAAGAGATCTTCAAACATTGGTGGATACATTGAAAAATCTAAATGCAACTTCCACACATCAAAGAGATCTTGCAACATCCCTTGAATCTATAATTTCTCACATAGATTCAGTTAGTGGCCAAATAAACACATGGGCCAATCATAGAGAGAATTCTCGGCAATACTATTCTTCAAAACTATCATATAAGCAAGTAAAGGACAATAAAATATGAAATCTTATTTATGTGCATTATTTGTCAACCCTAGAAACAATTAACCCTTGCATACTGTTAGAATCCGTAAATCAAATTATAACCCATAATCAATTGAAAGAGTTAGAAACATAAACCGTAAATGGAAAAAGCAATTGAACTAGCATAACAACGATACCAAGAGATTAATGTGAAATGCTTGAACGAAAAAATAGCATCAGAATATTATCTCCAATATCGAATGAAATTACAAGCTAGGTAGTGAGTTTATATAGAAAGGAGAGAGGGTGGAGGTGGAAACACGGACCAATAGGAAGCAACCATCTATCTATCTAAAGATAACAAATTATCTTCCCAAGATAGCTAATGGGTGCTTCCTTGTAGTATTGTAACACCTCATAGTCCACTCACCTAATTAACCCACTTTATTAACCTAAGCAAACTAAATAAATGTGTAGGAAAAACCTTATGATAAAGAATAAAAAACCTACACTAACACCCCCCTTAAGCGTAGCTTAGGTGGGTAAAGAGATGGATCCCGACAAATGAATCCTGATGAGGTACCCATGCACATAGAATTCCCCCCAAAAGAGAAGTAGCCCCCCCACAAAAGAGAGTATGCCCCCTCCAGAATGGAGAGAGAAGCAAAGAAGGAGCTAAGAAGCCCCCTCAAAGGAGGACACCTGCTGCACCCCAAGCAAATCTCACAAATGAATGAACTTGCTCTCAGTGAAGGGTTTGGTGAAGATGTCTACAGTCTGATCTATTGTCAGACAGTACTAAAGATCAAGGACCTGCTCATGAATCAGCTCTCGAATGTAGTGCATGTGAATCTCATTGTGTTTGGTTTGTTGATGATGGACTGGATTGCGAGAAATCTAAATAGTACTCTAGTTGTCACAAAAGATGACTGTAGGCTTCCTGAAGGAAATGCCAAACTTAGTGAGAATGTGTTGAAGCCAAATGGTCTCAGTAGCAACATTAACTACTCCTTGATACTTAGCCTCTATAGATGAAAGAGCAATAGAAAACTTCTTCTTGCTCAACCAAGAAATCAGACCAGAACCAAGAGAGAAGCAATACCCTAAAGTAGACTTGCAATCCTGAGAATCGCTCGCCCAATCTGAATCTATGTATCCCACCAAGTCAATATCCATGCCCGTTGCATAATGAATCCCATAACTATGAGTGTTATGTACATAGTGAATAATCTGCTTAGTTGCTTTCCAATGCAGCTCATGTGGCTCCTGCATGAACCTGGAGACCAAGCCCACGACATATGAAATATCAAGCCTCGTGTGAGTCAAGTATATGAGACTCCCAACCAATTGGTGATACAAGGTAGCATCCACAAAAGGTGAAGAACAAGAAGCCTCAAGTTTGACCCCTGACAGAAATGGAGTTGGTGAGGGATTATAGTTAGCCATGCGAAATCGAGAGAGCATATCAAGTGCATACTTAGGCTGTGCAATGAAGATACCAGAAGGTGACTGAGTGATCTCAACCCTTAATAAGTAGTGCAATAGGCCTAAGTTTGACATTAGAAAATGATAATGAAGGGTAGTTTTACTGTCTGGATGTGAGATGAGTGACTCCCCGTGATCAGCAAGTCATCAACATAGAGAACAAGGAAAGTGAGAGTATCATCATGTTGCAAAATGTAAACGTTCAAATCAGAATGGCACCGAGTGAACCCAATTGATAGAAGGAAGGATTCCATCTTGGCATACTAGGCTCGAGGGGCATGTTTAAGGCCATAGAGAAACTTTCGAAGGTGACAAACAAGTGAGGGATTCTCGATGAACCCTTGTGGCTACTCCATATATATCTCCTCCTGAAGGTCACCATGAAGAAAAGCACTCTTCACATCCATCTAATGAACTTCCTAGTGATGGGTTGCAGCAATGGCAAGGACAAGTCAGATTGAATTCATTGGCGCAAAAGTTTCAGAGTAGTCAATCCCAAGGACCTGGGAGGATCCTTTGGCAACTAGGCAAGCCTTATGCTTATCAACCGACCCATCTACGCCAAATTTTATCTGATAGATTCACTTGCATTAAATAAGTTTCCTTCCCTTAAAAAGGGGGACTAAATCCCAAGTGTGGTTCCTCTCTAAGGAACTGAACTCTTCCTACATAGTAGTATCCCACTCAAGGACACCAAAAGCTTCCTAAAAGGACTGTGGATTAGAAGCTGAAGGAAATAAGAGATGTGGAGCATGCTCAAACTACGACCTTGTTCTTCTCGCATCTGAAGGATCACCAACCCAATCACCTATTGACTCTAATGTCTTTTGAGCCCAAAGAGGCCCAGTGGGTGGAGCACCAGGAGAATCTAGAGGAGAATCATCACCCTCAGAATGAATACTAAGAGAGGAGGAAGATGAATCATTATCATTGCCATCTGAAGTGGAGGAAGAAGACTCCTCATCAGGATCAGGAGGATTAAGATCCTTAGAAGAACTACCATCATGAAGTCGCAATGTCTCCAAAGGAATGAAAGATGGAGAAGTGGTAGAAGAAGAACTAGAAGTACCCTCCTCAAAATGAATACTCCTCTCAATGAAGAGCTCATGTGTGGTAGGGTGGGGTAGCATGTATCCTTTGACACCATCTGGATACCCAACAAATATGTAAGGCCTACTTTGTCTTCTCCTTTTAGACTTGTTGTCTTTAAGGAAGACTCAGGAGTTGCATTAGTTGCAGCTTGTTTTGGACCTTGTTTCTTCTCTCCTTGATCCTTTTGTTTCTTATTTGCTTGCCATTGCCTTTCTAATCTTTAGGGCCTTGATTTGCAACCAAGGCATGAGACTTAGAAGGCTTAATTGTGCCCATGTGTACCAGTTTATCTTGCTCTTTTGTGAGTTCATTTGTAAAATTATCAAGAGAAGGCATTGTATAATTGGTTCCTAAGGCACTTTTAGTGGTGTAAAACGTAGAAACAAACACTGAGTAGTTAGGACCAAGCTTAGAAAGAATACTTAAGATCAATTGTGTGTCTTTATTATCAATCCCACATTGTTTCAACTACAATCTAGTGGCTTTTAACTTTGTGAAGAAGTCTTGAATTGTATCAAAATTACCTAGATTTAACCCTATTAGCTCATTCTCCAAATGGTGTCCCCTTAATTTATCTTGTTTACCAAATAGCCCTTCTAAGATTGTCCAGACTTCATTTGGAGTTGGAGCAAATTCAACATGAAAAAGAAGATCGGGAGATACATACATACATAAAGTACCATAAGCTTCATCACATTTGTTAAACCATTTAGTTTTTTCTGCATCTATTGTTGGTTCAGTTTCAAGCCCCATTGTTAACTGATGTAGCCCCAATTTCTTAAGTTGGATAGTCATCTTGGACTTCCAATCATAGTAGTTGTAGGGTGTTAGAACAGGCATTGTTAATTGATCCATCTTAATATAGAAATAGATTGTTGTTGTTGTTGTGGAGGAAAGAAAAGATGCAGAAAAGAACATGTTACCTAAATTTCACTACAGCTCATTCAGGTAGAGTTTTGATTCAAAACTTATAAGGTACATCTCATTTGGTCCTTCATCCATTACATTCAAGTGCATAAATGAAATAATTTAGGAGATTATGTTTATTAGCTTACTGCATTTATCCAAGTGCATGTAACATAAGAAGGGTTTATCCAAAATCTTTTCCAAAAAATAAATAATCTTTATTGAATGTAAAATGTTCATTATCTCACACAATCCGTGAGGTCAACTATCATATTCAATGAAATAGAAGAGCAATCTATACATGAATACGTAAATAAAGTAATGTGCATGTAAGGTCACAGGCCAGTCATTGCCTGAGAATGACTGGTTCTAGTTCTAGCGTGTTGTCATGTCGCCCTGAGTCGTCTTTGTCCTTCCTAGCTTCATGTCATCCCTGGTTCCTACATCTGGCAAAAATAGTGGTGTTAGAGCAATGCTCTAAGAAATGAATGGTCCCAAACCATACATGAACAAGATACCATACATGTATAACTGATGCTCAATTGCATTAAACAAGAAATGTATAACTTGGATGTCCTAGAGAACAATCAATCATCAAACACATCCAAAACATGCATTTATTTTCTAACAAGTTTGCTTCATGTGCAGATACAGGTGTAATTATGTTTCTGTTTGATTCATCAGGTTACATTATGAGTGGAGGAAATGTGGCTCCCACAAGGGTTGAGCCCAGCTTATAGTCTTTATAGAACATTTCAAATGCAATATACAAATGCAAAAGCACAGCCCAAGGGGCATATTCTGAAGGCAGATCACAGCTATCAAGAGCAATAACAATCAATAGGAAGGCAATCACAGGGACAACCATGATAAAGATAGTCATAAAGGAAAAGAGAGGATGGAGTAACAACCACACATCAGCAAGCATGCTACCCAATTATCTGGGTGAGTCAATTTCAAATATAATGTGTATGTATTCTCATTTTCATGCATTCAGGAAGTTCTGAGACAAAAGAGAGATCTTGTGATAGATTTTCAGATGATGAAATATATCCAATTAAAGATCATTTTTGCAAATTCATCAATTGAAAATGTTTATGAGTACATGACAGCACCTTTGTACTGGTGAAAAGTGCATTATCTTGTGCCAACATGGTAGTTTGGGTCTAATACATATACAGTCGTATGGAGCAGCAATAAGTGCTAAAGAATGAATGATCAAACAACAAACTGTCATAAGGTTGGGACAGCAATCTCATCTATTAAGGAGCAATAGACCAATAATGATAGTTAGCAAACAGCAAAGAATAGTTAGAAGACAGGTTACATGACAGTCCTCTACTATCTATCAGTAATCAAGTAGCTTGTGCATTGTTCTCATTGTAGCCAGGAGATATGAAATCTCATTAAGGCAATTGCAATAGCATGAGAGAAAGTACAAATCCATGACAATGTGAAAGATACAAAAGTACAGAATGTGAAGTTACACAACAAATGTGAAGTCAAAAATTAAGAATAGCATAAGTGAGTTGTAATCTGGTGCAGAGATGATGTGTTTACTTCATAAAATATCAAAAAACCTTTGTTCCTTTGCATAATCAGCTATGATACGTTCAAGTGACACAGGAAATTGCTCAAGAAGAGCTCATATAAATAGAAATATCAATCATTGAATGACAAAAGGAACAGCAGAGATACACATCCACAGTAGGTTTAAAGCTTGTATACATGCATAAAGTGTAGAGAAAAGTGCAGCAACGATCATCATGAAAGTGCAGCAGCAAACTGTTATAAAAGAACATGAAAAAGCCATAAAAAGATGCATGGATCAATATTCAAAAGAGCAACAATGAACATTTTAATAACAGTTATAACAATCATTTATGATTGGGACTGAGATGAAGACAAAGGTCTTCATACATGAAGGAAACATGTAAAACAATCCATAGACTTTATCAAGATGTAGTGTGCCAGTCCTCATGGAAATCCATAGTTTGTTGAAGACTATTTCATGTTTGAATACTATCATAGGGTTTTAGGGGTATGTGAACAGTCTCATAAAGTATGCCCTATATCTCTATCAGAGATGTTGTAAATGTTAGTATATGGTGAAATATCAAACCCTGTGCAGAGATGTAGACTATCATATAAAAAGGAACATATATAGAGATGGACATACAATGGGGATACAAGGAATACAAGACAACAGAGGCTTGTTTAAGCTTGATAAAAATCTAAAGATTGAAAGGAGTTTGAAAAATACTATGGGCTAGAGTGCTACATCTGACCAAGTAGACAATTGTCTATGAGGAAGCAAGTACTACTTTAATGAGGATAGAGAGAAGGGGTACAATTTATGAATCTTTCAGGGGTATACTAATCTGTATCAGAAAACTGAGACATTGTGTTTTGACAGTAATCAAGGGACAGATATAGAGCAATCATAAGGAATAGCTGCCAATGTGAAGGCTAGCTAAAGACATAAATAACAGTGAGCAAGGAGATGTATTGAGTTCACAAACACATGGTACTATAAGCTACAGGATGTTTCACCAAACCCATCTATGGCATCCATACAAGGTTTTGTTAAAATTGTCTCGGACCTACACAATCATTTACAAGGGTATGGATAAGTGGTCTACACTTTTTAGGTCCCCAAAGCCTAAGTCTGCACAGTAAAGAAAAGAACAAAGGATACAGTGTTAGTTGGGATAGTTTTGACAGAGCTTAGCATGATTGTGAGGTTATGAACCCACAAAGATGTTTGCATATAGTGAATAGAGATCATGAATGAGCTTTCCACCGCATTGAGAGTAACATACAGTATGCAAATCATCCATATGTAGTCCAAGGGTCTGTTATGTCTTTAACATGGTTTACTTGTCTTTTAGATCATGTTGAACATTCTAAGGTGTGTGACTATATGGTGACACAAGAGCCCATAGGAGTAGTCATGAAAAGGGACAGTGTATATAGACATGGACAAACATCAAAGGTGGAACTTGCTAGTCTACATTCAGATATCTAAGAGTCCACAAAGAGGAGACTTCTTCCTTGTCAAACCTGATGAGATCACATGTCCTATAATATGCAAGTTAGGATGGAAGGAGACAACATTCTTTTGAAGTTTTGTTAAAAACCCAGGTGAAAAAAATAAGGTTTTTTTGCTGCTATAGAAAAAAGCCATGAAAGATATTCATGAGTCATAAAGGAAAAACAAAAAATAGTTGTAGATATAATGAAAACACAGATTTTACAAGTTCAAAATGCTCATAGAACCCTCCAAAAATCACAGAAAATGAAGTTTTTTTAAGCCTCATGCTACAGCCAGTGATGAAAATTTAGATTTTCCAGTTTGTAATGCATGGAGACGTTTCTTTTTGCAAGTTTTTCAATTTTTTTGTCATAGCTGGGGGCTTGTTTTGAGCCAAGAATGCAGGTGTAGAGGGAAAAATCCAAGGTTTTCAACTCTTCTGACGAATGAAATGCCCAAAAATGCTCAAATCGAGCCTCAAGTTACAGCAGACAGGAAAAAAAATGTAGATTTTTAGACATAATATACTCAGATTTTCTTCAAATCATGCCACAGCAGAGCATATACAGTAGGTATTTTCAGAAAATACAAAGAGATCATTAGTGTAGAAGGAAAAAATCTAAGGTTTTAACTCATTTCAAACAAAAAAGCCCATAGAATGTCCAAATCATGCCTTTTGGCAGTGAATATATAGTGCAAAGAATCTCGTAAGCAAGAGTATGGTAATTGGTTCAATAAATGTGGAATGAGACAAAATTAAGAGAAACAATGAAATGCAGCAAAATTGGAGTTCATTTTGAGCCAAAGTGCAGGTTTAAATAGCAAATGACATTTTTTTTAACTCATTTCAAACAAAGATACTCAGTTTTCACGGAATCACGCCTCTGTCAGGGCAATATGCAAGGTAAGAATCAGAAAAAATAAAGGAATATCTACAGTAGAGCGATTACCTTCTTCTATGCCATTTATTTTTGCCAACATCACAAAAAACTCTTAGAGTCGCCTTCATTTCAGCCTCAGCACAGTCAAAACCAGAGCATATCTGATGGTTGGCCATAGAAAATAGTGAAAAATGCATCAAAACCAGTAAAAAAATGTGACTGAATTGGCCCAAATCAACGCTAAATCAACTTCAAAAGGTCAGACCTTAGTTAAAACCACTTGCCTTGCATTTTTTCCTCATAAAATCAGCCAAAATCCTCCCTAAATCGACATAAATGATGCAAAGTGGGTATCCAAACCCCAGTCATGGCGGCACGGCAGCAAGGCAATAGAAAGGTTGACAATGCAAATGATGCTTAGGGTTTCGAAACCCTTCCTTTTGCTAGAGCTTGAATGAGCATTTCATTTTCATTTTTTACCCTTTTTGACTTTGTTTTTGTTAAATCATTATATCTATTCTATGCCCATGGTAAAGACTTTTGAGTCTTTAAAAACTTAATCATACATCAAGGGGGCTATGAGGTATGACTTCTACATTTTGTTATTTTTTTTTTCAAAATCAAGTGAAACATTATAATATTTGAGGAGGTCGAGTGCCTTGTATTTTTCTAAGGCACGTTGGTGTTGAGATCATAAGGTGGGTGAAATGTTGTATGTAATGCATTGTAATGTGTATAGGGAGGCATAAGGGGCACTTTATAATATATTGCTTAGGACCTCACATCATGATGATAGATATGTATGAATGTATGAGTGGCTAGGGGGGATGAGATGCTTTGGTATGGCCTTGTGACACGTGATATGATGCAAGTGTGGAGTCGTATTGTTTTGCCTAGGAGTTATAAGATTTTTATGTCGATTTTGCATAGTGTAAGGATAGATTAAACGTTGTAAACGAACGATAAAGTAATGAATTATGAATTACTTTATCATTTGTAAAAAAAATGCAAAGAGGCAATATTGAGCAGATTATCACACATGGCAAAGTAAGTCTCGTCGATTACTTTGTCATTCCTACACAATATTTAATTTGTCCCTAAATTATGCAAAATCAGGAAAATAAATATTTGTGTCCTAAATGCCATTATTTTCTACATGGAATTGTAATAAATTTGGATTGTAAAACATTAACTAAGGTGGTGTAATTATAAACCTCTTAGTCAATGTGAATTAAATGCAGAAATAATGTGTATTTATGTCATTTATTGTGCAGAATATTAGACATTTATGATGCTGCAGGGTGAGTTTGACAAATAGGTTGAGGAGTTATTAAGAGATTGGACTTATTTTCAGTGGCCTTAAAGATCATTTGAAGGCATTTAAAGACATTTACAGGTGCTTTTATGATTATTGATGGCATGCCTTGACTATTTCTGCATTGGAAACCCATTTTGGAAGACTTTGGGCAGATATTTTGAGCACATTTATGAGATACACAAAAATGGAGATGGCTCATCCTTATCTCATGGCAGCTGTTTGGAGAGTATATAGTCATTCATTTGACTCTTTGTAGAGAGTTCTTTCCATATACATTCTAGAGTTAGTGATTTTTTCTGCAATCCTACTCAGTTTGAGCATGTTTTTGTAACTCTTTGGGGCATATGAAATACAAAGAACACCTTGGATACCATTGATAGTCAGATTTTGCCTTCTTGTTTTGTAGTATTGGGTGTTATCAAGTGTTTGATCAGGTCATTTGTGAGGTATTTTGTTCCCTTGTGACTTTGTCTTATGTTTCAATACTCTTTTCTGCAGAAGCTGTGTTTATGCACGTTGCAAACTGTGTCTTAAAGTGTTATAAGGCCTTTAAACTATGAAGTTTAGCTTCCTTTTAAAGATTTTAATGCATTTTGGCCTCTTTGTGAAGTGTTTTTGCAAACATATAGTGATACGTTGTGCAGGTTTAGTTTTCTGTTGTTTGTGGCCAAGTGTATGCAGGTCTGAGTTTCATTAACCATATCCAGTTTGGTGAATCACCCTTATTTTCATATTTTCCATTTTTAACTTTCATTTTCAAAAGCATTCCTTCTCCTTTTTTCCTCTGCAAATCCAGTAGATCTTAGGTGATTACCAGCTAGGAAGCTGGCCTTCTCTAGAGGTTCTTTCCATCACAAGTGACCCACAGACCTGGAAAGATCCCATGTTTCTCCAGATTGCCAAGTTTTACAACTCAGCAAGGGTGTAAATCTACGAGACAACAAAACACACAAGACACCCCCCCTTTTTCACTAGTTCAGAAATCATCCCCCAAAGATTACAAGTTTTGCACTTTATAGTTTAGTACATTTACAAGGCTTTTACCGGGTTACAAAGATTACAAGAGTAAAAATTGGTCAAAAATTGACTTTTGATACAAATGTGTTGCAATGATAGATCAAAAAAATAACTGATTAGTTGTATAGTACTCCTCAAGACCTTTCCAATGCCTATTTTGTTTGAAATTTTGTCTCCGTAGCAAAAAATTATGACTGTTTTCATAAAACTACTCATTTAGGGCCAACAGGAGAAAATTAAGCAAAAGAGAGTAGGGGGTTGGATGGGGGATTGCTTTTAACCATTGGATAAAAGGCCAAACCCTATAGATCATGCTTCGGACCACTGGACAAAACGCCAAACCCACAGAGCACCCTTTGGGCCGCTAGACAAAAGGTTGAACCCGTAGAGCACCCTTCAAACCACTAGACAAAAGGCCACACCCATGGACCACCCTTCAGGCTGCTAGACAAAAGGCCGTTGATGAAAAGGGAAACTCTCCCTTTCAAATCTACAACATAAACCTACACAATAGCCTATGCAAGAAGGCTGCAAATAAAGTGAACAACAGAAAATAAAAGAGAAATCTGCAACATTGATTTTATTAAGTCTAAAAATGCATTACATCCACCTAAATCTTATTAGCTTCCTTGATTCATACATATAACATTTGCAACAAAATACTTTCACAACATCCTGGACTCATTCCGGCAGCATCTGGGTATGTAAAATTTCTCTTCTCCAAATCCCCCTCACCAAATGAGCAAGCATCAATATATAGAAATTGCGTGAGAAGAAACCACTATTGGTTTCTCAAAACAACCTCCACTAAACCACCAAGAAAATGCGTCACTTTCTTCCTATCATTTACCCCTCATTTTTACAAATTTTTTAAAATTATTTTTGGGTTTTGTGCATCTCCTTCCTAGCTTTCCATAACATTTTGAATTTTTCTATTTCAATCATAAATAAGAAAGTTATGCCCATTTTACCGATATTGAGTCTCATAATTACAACCCAAACATGCAACAACATGCAAATGCATGCAAAGAATGCAATTGAGCATGCAATAACATGCATAGCAAGTGGTCCCACCTAGAAATGGGATGCCCAAATGGAAGATTCCACCATTTATGCCTTTGAAACATTTACAAGAGCATAATTCCTCAAAAATTACATTTACAATTTTTGCCACAAGAAATATTACAAAGTTGCAAATCAAAATATTTATTCTCCTATCCCCTAAGCCCTTATTAAAAATAACCCAAATTAAAATAACAATAGTTTTTTGGTTGACATAGGATTGCTCGTACACCTTGGATGCTCCTACATCAAACACCCATGGTAAGAAGTTTGTGAGCATATACTCACAAATATGTGCACAAAAAAAGCTCTATTTTTCCTCTTTTTCCAACATCTACCTAGAACACTTCCCATACTTCTCCACCAACAACTCTACTCTACACTTCTCTTTCTCATAATGGAATCTAATCCACTATAACCTGACCTCATCCACCAATATGCATCTGCACACCAATATTTCTCTGCATACAAATCAGCACTAACAAAATCCAACTGTACCATCTCTTTTGCATTTACCAACTATTCTTCTACACTCATTATCTTATTCATTTCAACATGCAAATCAACTTTCACAAATTCAGAAGGGTATAACTTTACCTCTTTCACATGTTTCTCTATTACTACTGCTGCAATATCTTTCTTCTCACTATCTACTGCAACCTTTTCATCTTCATACACTATACTCTCATCTTCATCATAAAAATAGAACATATTATGCATTACCTCTTTCTCTGCAACATTTTCATCACCATTGTCTGCTACCATATCTTTTTCATGCTCATTCTCTATAGCTGCAACCTCATGATCTGCAACAACTACATCCTTCTTCTCATCCTCAACCACTACAGTAATCTCTTCTCTTTCCTCTTACTCAACCTCTTTCTCTATGCCTTCTTCAAAGCATACTTCTGCAATATTTTCTCCTTCCTATTCACCTGCATACACAACTATGACAAACTTTTTGCCTTTCTTCTTTGGCATTCTATCAAACACTTGCCGCACACTCTCAATTTTCAACCTCTCAGGTATAGACGACCTCACACTCAGTGATCTGTCTACACGCAAATCACACACACACACACACCATTACAGGTCCTGATGTAAACTACCTCACATCGACGCTTTTGCCTGCACACTCAGGGACTCCCTCTCTGATACCATTAATGAAAAGGGAAACTCTCCCTTTCAAATCTGCAAGATAAACCTACACAATAGTCTATGCAAGAAGGCTGCAAATAAAGTGAACAGTAGAAAATAAAAGAGAAATCTGCAACAATGATTTTATTAAATCTGAAAATTCATTACATCCACCTGAAGCTTATGAGCTTCCTTGATTCATACATATAACATTTGCAACAAAATACTTTCACAACATCCTGGACTCATTCTGGCAGCATCTGGGTATGTAAATTTTTTCTTCTCCAAATCCCCCCTCACCAAATGAGCAAGCATCAATATATAGAAATTGCGTGAGAAGAAACCACTATTGGTTTCTCAAAACAACCTCCACTAAACCACCAAGAAAACCCATCACTTTCTTTCTATCACTGCTCCCTCATTTTTTTGAATTTTCTAAAATCATTTTTGAGTTTTGTGTGCCTCCTTCCCATCTCTCCAGAACATTTTGAATTTTTCTATTTTGATTAGAAATGAGAAAGTTATGCCCATTTACCAAGACTGGGTCTCATAATTACAACCCAGACATGCAACAACATGCAAAGCTTGTGGCCAACATGCAAATGCATGCAAAGAATGCAATTGAACATGCATACCAAATGGTCCCACCTATAAATGGGATGCCCAAATGGAAGATTCCACCATTTATGCCTTTGAAACATTTACGAGAGCATAATTCCTTAAAAATTACATTTACAATTTTTGCCACAAGGAATATTACAAAGTTGCAAATCAAAATATTTATTCTCCTATCCCCTAAGCCCTTATTGAAAATAATCCAAATTAAAATAATAATATTTTTTTGGTTGACACAGGATTGCCCATACACCTTGGATGCTCTTGCATCAGCCGCACCTACAAAAGCACCTTATGGACTGCTGGACAAAAGGCCAACCTGTGAACCACCCTTCGGACTGCTAGACAAAAGGTCGAACCCTATGGAAACACCATTCGAACCGCTAGACAAAAGGATGACCTACGGAGCACCCTTTGGACCACTAGACAAAAGGTTGAACCTTGAGAAGTACCTTTCAGACTGCTGCACAAAAGGACATACCCACAAAAAATCACAGAAAAATTTTGAGCTCTAATTTCAGCATTTGAACAGGCATTCTTAGGGTTTTTGGGCCTCTTGAACGCAATGGTGAAGGCCTTTCAACCTAAAAATACACCATTTGGAAGCTCACTCCCAAATCTAAGCTTCAAAACCCTTGTTTGTAGGTATGGCCAATGGTCTCCAAAATGAGTGAAATGAAAGCCAAAAATAACTTTCAAGAGCATCCTTAATGCAACGAAATAGATAGAAATGTTGCTAGACTACCCAAAGATGTTGCAATCACCTAGATCATGAAGAAATATGCATGTAAAAACAAGATTACTAGATCTTTATAAATCTTTTCTGATTCTCTAGATCATTCAAAAATGCAAGAGAAGAGCATACAAGATTTTATAAGATCTCTACAAAGTATCTAACCTTACAAAACTCGCTCTGATACCATGTTAGAATCCATAAATTGGATTATAACCCAGAATCAATTGAATGAGTTAGAAACATAAACTGTAAATGTAAAAAGCAATTGAACCAGCATAACAACGATACCAAGATATTGATGTGAAATGCTCGAATGATAAAATATCATCAGAATATTTTCTCCAATACTGAATGAAATTACAAGCTAGGTAGTGAGTTTATATAGAAAGGAGAGAGGGTGGAGGTGGAAACATGGACCAATAGGAAGCAACCATCTATCGATCCCCAAGATAGCTAATTGGCGCTCCATTGTAGTATTTTGACACCTCATAATCCACTCACCTAATTAACCCACTTTATTAACCTAAGCAAGCTAAATAAACATGTAGGAAAAACCTTATGATAAGGAATAAAAAACCTACACTAACAAACCCAAGTTACAAATGATTTCATATTCATTGGTACCAACACCAAGGAATAAAGAGTAATTGTTGGGATAGGTGGTGGACAATGTTTACCATCCCCCATGCAACAACAACAAAGTGCCTCAGTATCTCTTGAGGAAACTCTATTGCAAATTCATCCTTAATGAAATTCTAATATATTTTTATATGCATGATTTCTAGGGAAGATATAAAGGCTCTACACAAGATACAAAGGGATAACATTATTCCTAGGACTAGCTAGCGAGACCCCTTGTCCTCCCATCTATTTAGCATGGCATAGTCCCTTCCATTGTGAAGGATAGCATTGAGGTGGAGACCATAGAGTACATCAGTTCCCTCACATAGACCCTTTTACAGAATAGTAAGTCTTTTTTCGTAGGGTGATGAGGATGAGCCTTCTAGGCATCAACACTCACCACACATTTATCATGCATGTGGATCTACATGTGACTATGGGTATGAGGATTATTGAAAGAGGTATACAACATAGTATGCACATGGTCATGATGCTAGTACACACGAAGAGAATGATCCACACTTTGAGGACTATGCTACACAGGGCCAAGCACATGATGCATCCATTTTACATAATATTGTCTTGAAAGATGAGTTGATGGATGCAACATTTGGCATTGACCAACAAGGAATTTTCAATAAGGTTGTGCAATTTAATATATTTCCTATTGAAATCTATAATTAACTAGATATTAATCTATTATGAATGAAAACTAATGTAAAAATTTAAAAATTCTAGGGTTTAGGGTTTAGGGTTTAGGGTTTAGGGTTTAGGGCATGTCAAGTCTATAGGTATGTAATTTGTAACAAAATAGTAATGTAATGTGTAACAAAATAGTAAATATGCTACATGTTAATTTTTTACCGAATCCTATAAATAAATAAACTAACTTTAGGACATCATGGCTCTAATACCATGTTAGAATTTGTTATGAACAACAAATCTACCCAAGACCAAATGCCTACAAGCTAATCACAAATCTAGATGAACAATAATGTTATTCTATATTCAATATTATGAGACAAAGTTACAATGAGTAACATACATATATAGACCTCTTGGATGCATGAATCAAGGATATGACATGCCTAAGAGGTATGAGTTGACTCTCAATCACTTTCAATCAAGAGCTGAGTTAAGTCAGTCTAACTGAGAAGTCAAGAGTCGAACTACCAATCAATGGATCAATTCACTCAACCTAACTATTATAGAGTTAGCCTTGACTAAATATAGGTGGCACCTAAATACCATCAATCAATATTTTATGAGGTAGTGGTGGCACGTGTGTACATCAAGTCAAGGTATACAAATGTCATTATTAGGTACTTAGGTGAGAATAATTTAAAATATTCATATTATCCTAAGTAAACTTATTAAATAGGTGTAATATCACACTTAGGATATAATATATCCAAGATCAATAAAATATTACACCAAAACCTATGACATTTAATCTAGGATCTCATTGATAACAATATGATCTAAGTACAAGGGGTGAATGATCAAAGAAGCAATTCAAATGGCCCCTTCCAATGTTAGCTATAAATTATCACTAACCTCATTTTTCATCACTCAACTGCTAATTGCTTTGATGTGGTGATATTTTCAACGCCTAAACCCACCTCCAACTCTTCCACAACCTTCATGACACCTTTCATATCTCTCTCTCCTAATATTTTCTCATTCCCAAAGATAATCAGTGCCATTGAGGCTTGACCCTTTCTTCCCATACTCTTTCTAGCTCCTTCTCCATCCCTGCTATCTCTTCTTTGTCTTCTTCCATTACTACCCTCCTTCTCCATCCCCCTTGCTTTCCTATTACATTATCCCCTAATAAGATCCATTGCAATACTTACCAGGACCCCTTGTATATTAAGGCTATTATTTTTAAGCACAAATCAATGGTGTCTTGGTGGACCCTACTTGCATCTTCAATATAGCTACACAAGAACACCTAATTATTGTTGCCTTGGATCAAAGAACCTAACCTACCTCGAGGGTTTCACTAAAGTGTTCCAAAGGTGCTTACATTAGAACTCTCAGGTGCATTAGCTTGCCTATCATTGTTGGGTTTAAATTGGTGCAGACTGTGTTCCAAATAGTTCCTTCTAGTGATCATTTCCACCTCCTAGGACATTCCTAGTTGGTAGTGATGGGAACTATTCCTTACATCATCCATCAATGCATCAAATTCCCCTTACTTGTCCAAATCTATACCATTCACCATACCCTTTATGAACCTATCTCTAACATCAAGCATTTTACCATCAATTATTTCACTCTCACCCCTCCCCTACCTCCAACTGCAACCATCCCAAACCTCCACACAAACCTAAACCTATACCTCCAACACCAACTCTTCCCCAATCCCAACCCATGTCATCCCCACCACTCTTTCCTCCTTATCCTCTTTCCCCTCCTCCATCCACCCCATCCCATTCCCTTTATGGAGACCTACAATAAAATGACAATGACGCAATAGAGCAATGATGATCTACTTCCCTCCTCCACCCCATCTGCACTAGCTTTGCCTACCACTCCTCTTGTTCCCCAACCCCTCCTCTCCATCCTCACCTCTTTCATCTAGAACCCCATCCCCTCAACCTATTCTAGCTACTTTACCTAAACCCCACCCTTCTTTTGTTTCCCTAGCATCCTTCTCTTCCTTTGGGATGGTGATTATCCATCAACAACCTATGGATCCCGGTGCATCCAAATCTATTGGCAATGCCATAGACCTTAGGCCTATTGTTCCTCATGTGTTTGATTTGTCAACTCCTTTCCCCTAAGAGCTCCTTCCTATCTCAATGACAAATCTACTTGCCCTTATTGTCCTAATGCCACCTCCATCCTCAGATATTTATTGAACTGCTAACTTTAGCTAGTCCTGTTCTCAGGGGCTCCTTCCTCTCTCCTTAATGTCATTGCCACTTTGATTGACATTTCCCAAGTCACTCCAAAAGAGCCCCACCATCCGCTTCCACCAATGCATCACTTTCATATTGGTCATTGGGATGAGGATGACTTACTAGATGATATGTAAGAGTCTAGTGCTATATATTTTTGAATGTTAGTTTGGCATAGAGGATCCATGTTACTCTTGTAACAACATGGATATAGGATGAATGCCTTGTGTTTTTATTCCATTTGTTTCTCCTTATTCTTCGTATGTGTCTTTCCACTCCATTTTGGGGATGATGTAAAGTGTTTGACCTTTCCTCTCACAAACCATGTTTACCCAATTGGAACTCATTATCGGTGGCTTCTACTTGTCATACTCTCTTCCTTTGTGATTAGTGTTCTATAAACTTGAGGGATGATGGCATGCATCATTATATATCATATCATATGATTAAAATAAATACACATACTGACCTCAAAATGTTCAAATGTCTCTATATAGTCACCACCATGCTCTTCTCCACCTTCCTTCTATAGCAACCTCTCATTTGCTCAACACTATTCTATAGCAACCTCTCCTTTGCTCTTCATGGACATTAATTAAAATAGAGTCTATCAAACACAATCTAATTAGACCCTTGGCTTTACGATCCATAACATCATATTGAGTAGCCAAATTAGCATCTACGGGCCTGAAACATGCTCATCAATAGCAACCCACATATCTCGATCAATTAATAGATCTTCCATCTTTTGCTTCCACATCTCAAAATTATTACTAGAAAATTTCTCTACCTCTATTCTCTATGATGTGCTTGCCATCAAAAAAATTTTGCAACAAAATCACAAATTATCTTTTTAACAATCTCCCACTCAAAACTGGATTCGTTAAAAAAACCCAACAACCCACAACTAAAACCAAAGGTGATTAAGCTGTAATACCACTTGTAAGGAAGAAAGATAGCAGAACAACTTCCTACACTAATTGTGAGAGGAGGGTTATGCAAAACTTTTTAGATCTTTACAATAGTGACAAAAATTATAGAATAAACATAAATAGAAATCACACAACATAGTGATTTACATGAGGAAAACCCTTTCAAGAGAAAACCCCACACTCCAAAAGCAGCCCAATATATTATTCAAAAATCTCAACAAGATTACAATATCCTTGCATAGCAAGCTTTCACAGGAGTATCACCAACCAAAGATCTAGAGGCAAATTAACAATATCTATAAGACTCTCACACATAACCTCCATCTCAAACACCTAATATATAGGAGATACAACACATGAAACCATCAAAGGGTAATTAGAAAGCCATGAGCCAAAACCACCCAAAAGTGGTACCCAAATCCTTAGGGTTCCATTATCTCAAATAAAATATGCCTTATGATGTGTCATAACACACATCATAAGTTGGTCAACATGTGTAACTCCTTACAACTCTTTTCTATGTCCAACACGTTTTTATATTTTCCAAAACGGGAGGCCTAACTTCCAAAGGCCATAAATTTTGATCTGGGAGGCTGATTGGGCCCATTTTTTAAAATTGTAGAGCTCAAAGAGATCTATACATCGAGCACCTCTGCAAGTGGTGTCGAACAACCTAATTTTTTTATTTTGGCTAAAAACCAACTTTATAGCCTAGAAATTGAGTTTATTCAATTTTATAACTAAAAAATTGCACTTTTTGTAATTGCAAGGTTGAGACACCTTTCCTAACATTCTCCTACTTGTTGAACACCTTGCAAGAGCAAAGGAATTATCAAAATCATGATTTAATTTCTAGGGGCCGAGAGGCCCATAGACTCCAAACACCATCTGAACTTATATATGCTCACAAGCTTAGTTAATGAATCTGCAACATTCATCAAAGTCTCTACATTAACCAACTTCATCCTGCCATCCTCGACCATATCTATGAAAAATGATATTGTACATCAATGTGCTTGGTCCTGGCATGAAATGTTGGGTTCTTAGCTAGGCAAAACACACTCCAACTCATAATAAATTGTTGCTACACCCTATTTTATTCCAATAGCTAAGTAGAATCTCTTAATCCAAATGGCTTCTTTACAAGCATGAGTAGTTTCCATATACTCACTTCAATATTTGACAAAATAACCACAACCTATTACTTACTCATCCAACTATTTGCACCACCAAATAAAGTAAAAACATAAGCACTAGTGGATATTTTGCTATCAACATCACTTGGCCAGTCTGAATCCACATAATCATGAATATCAAGGGAATGCTTGTCTCCTATCAGATTACCATTATAACACAATGAATACTCTAAGGTGCCCTACAAATATCTGAAGACTCTTTTAAATACATCCCAATGAACTCTACCAGGATTAGACATATATCTGGAAAGAACTCCCACTACTTGGGCAATGTCTAATCTAATACAAACCATAGCATACATCAAACTTTTGACTGCACTTTGACAAAGCACTCTACTCATGTCTTCCATCTTTGATGGGGATGTTAGACATTGTGAAGCAGATAACTTGTTCCAACTGTAAAAGGAACACACAATGGTCTACAATATTGCATGTTATACCTCTATAAAACTAAATTGGCATACTCTGGCCAAGCCATAGTTTTCTATCCACTCTATCTCTTCTCATTTCGATTTGAACAATGTGTTTAGCTGCACCAAGATCTTTCATTTCAAATTTAGTTGCAAGTTGATACTTTAGTTATGAAATCATTCATTTCTCTTCACCAATAAATAACATATCATCAACATATAATATAACAAACAGGAAATGATCACCATTAGATTTATAATAAACACAGTGATCTAATTTAGAATGCTCAAATCCCAAACTCAACATATATGTATCAAATTTTTGATACCACATCTTAGGACTCTGTTTGAGGCCATACAAAGAATTCTTCAATTTAAAAACCAAATTACTTTTACCTTTCACCACATAGTGCTCTAGCTGTGTTAAATAAATATCCTCCTCCAAATCACCACGAAGGAATGTTGTTTCACATCCATTTGTGCAACCTATAGATCATAAGATGTAGCAATAGAAAGCAAGAGTCTAATGGATGTCATTTTTGTAATTGAAGAGAATATCTAGCCATAATCAACACCATCAACCTGAGAGTAACCTTTTGCAACCAACCGTTCTTTGTACTTCTCAATACCTCCATCTGAACCAATCTTTTTCTTGAACACCCATTTGCAACCAACAAGTTTTTGTCCTTCAGGAAATGGTACTAGATCCCATGTATCATTCTTTTTCAAAGTTGTCATTTCTTCATCCATGGTAATCTTCTCTGATTCTGTATCATTCATACCTAATGCCTCTTCTACATATCTTGGTTCATCCATGTTAGTATTCAAAGCAAAATACATCTCCAGTCATCAAATCATGAATACCATTCAAGTGGTTGTCTATGCATTGTAGACCTTCAAACAAGATGAGGTGGAGGTTCTTCCTCCTCTTCTGAAGATTCAGAGCTCAATAAGCTCTCGTCAACTTCTTGTCTAAGGGCCTCGATTCAACTTTCTCAAGCGTAGAAGGAAATTGAATCACATCTTTCTGCTCACTTTGTTTTGGCTACAATGTAATGGAAGACTTAGGTTCTTTAAAATCACACTTCTACTATATATTAGCTTCTATGCAACAGGATTCCAAAGCCTGTATCATTTCACACCATAATTGTACTCGATGAAGATACATTTCACAACCTTATTTCCAAACTTTGTTGGCTTCTCCCTTGGCACATGTGCATAAGCCTCGCAACCAAAAACTCTAAGATGTCTCAATGAATTCTTGTGACCCAACCATGCCTCCATAGGCATTTTATCAACAAGAGTTGATGTAGGAGACCTATTAATCATGTAGCAAGAAGTGACATTAGCTTCAACCCAAAAGCGTTGTTCTAGACCAACACCACAAGCATGCTCCTAACCTTCTCCATCAGTGTCATGTTCATTCTTTTTGTAACTCCATGTTCTATTATGGAGAATACAAAGTTGTCTTTTGTCTCTGAATGTCACAATCTTTAGAGAATCAATCAAAATCATTAGAACAAAATTCACCACCTTTGTCAGTCCTCAAATATTTTGTTTTCTTTCTAGTTTGCAACTCAACCATTGATTTAAATTCTTTAAATCAACTGAAAACTTTAGATTTACTATTTAGAAAATATACCCATGTCCTTATGCTAGAATCATCAATAAAATAAAACATAATATTTGTTTTTCCAATGGAAGGAACATCTACATGACCAAACACATCAGAATGAATAACATCCAATACACCACAAGATTTATGAGAACTTAAGTAAAATTGAACGCAATTTTGTTTACCATAATACAATGCTCACAGAAATTGAAATCAAGATTACAATCAGTCAACCCTTCAACAACATTTTTATTTTTCAAGGTTCGTAGACCCTTTTCTCCAATGTGACCTAATATTTGGTGCCATAACATAGTCTTCTCTATAGGTAATTTTGGTTCATAAAATGAGCACCCTTAGGTACTGTTAGGTCTCAAAAATGCAGGTTGCTAATCCTAAGAGGATGCCAGGATCTATGCTTAGATTTGCAACATTTTTGAACTAATGCGACGGAGTCAACCTTTAGGGTTTGATGACTCCTTGCACTTTAGGTCCTACTAAACCTAGGTGGGTGAACCTTGAAAATTAAAGCAGACTGAGTGTAAGTATTTTGACTAAGTAAATGGATCTACCTACAATGGCAAATGGTGTAGAATAGATGAGAACTTGCTAATTAATCCTATATCTAATATCTGATGGATGATTGGTATAAATTGTATAAGCAATATCAAGGTAAATTTTATAACTGTGCTTAACTAATAAAGGGCTTTTAAATGACGAATTGAGATAAGACCAGTGCCTTGTTGGGTAAACAGAGTCAAATGGAAGTCAAAGACTAGTGGCTTATAGTGGGCAGTAACTCTAACTGTTTAGCACAATACTTTAGTTTATAACTTGTATAAACGTGCAAGGAAATCACTGATAGAGTCTTCTTAATAATCCAATAGATAGAATCAAATTTCTTGTTATTCACCAAAAGGAATTTTAATCCTTTCTTGAAGGAACTAATTGAATGAAATATACTATAACAACAGACAATATCAACTTGGAGATAGAATGACAATCCTAATTATATGGTTCTTCTTAATAATCCAAATCAACACTTCTAGATTACTGTGATTGACCAGAAGGATCTTAATTCCTTTTATGGAAACCAATTAATCCAATCACACAAATACAACAACTGTCCATTGACAAATTAAATATATACTTGATATATTAATTTGAATAACAAGGAAATATGAAACTGGAGACAACCAAATAACTGAATAATTTCAACTAGCAATTGATGCCAGTATAAATCCATAGAGTCAGAGATCTTCTATTAACTTCTTAAATGTAAAACTTGCAACATGGTCTTTAAAACATTGTAAGCTTCATATATTATTTCCTACTGCTGATCCTAATTCAGCATCATATGTTCAACTTATATAGAAATACTTATGAAGAGACATAACTCTTCAAAATGTCTTTTGGGAATTAACATGATTAACATAAAAACAATAAAGATAATGATGCTTAAGCTCTATTCAACCACAAGTATATCTGGGTAATGTGATCCAAGTACTCTTGGCTGCGATGTGTATCAGTAAATTCAATAGCATTTCTTGTGATCACATCCATCGTTACCATCTTCTCCATATGCTTGCAGGCTTCCCCAGATGTAGAGTCTTTGTCCTTGAGAGCTCCTAAGGCTTCATGCAATATCACTTAACAGTCTTTACTCCATTCATTTTTTCTCTTCAGTTCTTTATCATTCCTGAACAACATGGGTACTCCTACTTTTGAAGCCTTAACACATTCTTTGGCATCATTCTTAAGCTGGTCATAATATTTCTGGTGCCGCTCAATCAAGTCTTTTGCACTGGAAATACCTGTAGTGTCAGAATCATCCTTACTCTGTGTCTCATGGAGTTTCTCCTGCAACTTGTTGTGGAGCCTCTCATGCTCTTGGATCACTTTAAAATTTTTAGAATAAATATCCCAAAATTGGTTCATCCAATGCATCATATTGACATGCCTATTCTGTAGCACTGTTGCAAGTGTGTCAATCTGGATTTGAGATATCTGATCAATAGATGGTGATTGGGCACTTTGTGAGCTCTCTCCCTGAGTTAACCTTTTCACTAACCCTCTGAAGGTATTCTTAACAGTATCTTTCAAAAAATCATTTTCGTTTGTTAATCTTTCACAACTCAGTTTATATGCATCTCGTTCTTTGATCAACATCTGAGCCTGTGCTTTGTTCAACTTTGCAATATTTATGCCAATTTCTGCAATAATCAAGGGGTCAATTTCCCCTGCCTTCAAAGTCATGACATGCCCAAAAGGCTTTTCAGTATCTATAATGGTTGTCTTCTTATGAGGTGGGTATAAGACCCATATCATTAGTGAATTTTCATCGTTGTTATATTTGGTACACATATACACTTCTGTGACACCCTCAGGAGTGAGCTTATATTTATCATCTGTATTATGCAAAAAACTATCAAACACCAAAGCAATTTCAATTCAAGACCAGGAAATATCATAACGCCTGCTTCTCTGAGCAGCTGTCTACCCTTACTAGGAGTCATAGCTTGCAATTCACTGTCCACTGTTGTTTTTTACATATCAATTAATTGTCTTTCATTGTCAGCTATGACATTATCAACTGATTCCCTGATCTCTTTACCCTTGCACTTATACAAAAATGATTTAAATTCTTTAGAATGAATAAATTGATCATCAGCAATAAAAGAATCATATGCTACTTGTCTTGGATCCTGATCAGCAGACCCCTCCTCATCATGTTATATACCAGGAGACTGATAGTGTTGCATTTTTTATTTGGACATTCTGGTTATCTGTTGATGTGGCTCTTCTCTGCAGGTCCCTTATCACCAGAGGACAACAACTCTATCTTTGCAAGTTGTCTCCTCTTCTCATCTAATTCTCTATTATACTTTTCAACTACTAATTCACCTTCAGCTTCTTCCATATTCCTAATAACATCATCGTGTGGATATGGGACATGTGTGTATCCACTGAGGTTTTGCTTTCTCCTTGTAAAATCAATAAAACCCTCGGGATCAAATCCCTTTCTTGTCTCTACACATCTCATGTTATAATGCATTAATTTGTCCATTATGAAGCCATAACCCTCTTTAGACACCACAGTAAAATCTCCAAAGCACAAAGTACTAGGCATGAAAGATTGTCATAGGCACTCAAATGCATCACATTAGAACAGTTCATTTGCCTGACTATCTCTAAGTAAGCAATTCTGTCAGGAACGGTCTTGGGCAATATAAACGGGGTGTCCTCAAAACCGTAAATTCTGACCATGGTTGCATCCTCAAAACAATACCAATCTCCCCAGTTGTGGGTGACGACAGGAGGACCACCAAAATCTTTGGGTCTGAGAAACCTCTTTATTTCAGTTGACAGTGAATATTCACAAGGATGATTGAAATATTTATACAATACTTTTACACAGTATTCTTCAAAATGAACATAACTAGAATGGGCAAACTTGTTGTTCCATATCCTCATCCACATTTGCACATGTGACTTTTGTCCCCTCTGATCCATTTGAACAACTTTGAATTCACTTGGCCATGATCCCATTTCCTGGCCATAATAAAACACCATGTGCATGAGGAGTGAGTAGTGTTCAAAAGAGACCGATGGGGCATTGTTCTTAATTGCAGTTAAACCAGAATCAATTCTTCCAAAAACATAGGCAGCATAGTCAAACTGCCTGGCATTGTGACACTGTATGTCTGTGGCTATCACCATTAAAGGAATTGTCATAAAATCAAGAACCTCTGATCCTAGGACTTGGCCCACAGAATAATATGTGTATTGTATGTATGGTTCAAACAATGACACATGGAATGGAGGTCCATCATTATCATTAAGAGGCACCATTTCTCCTTCTACCCTAGGCCTGTGAATAGGTAATCTCCATCCATTATAGGTGGTGTCCATCCTCCAATATTCTTTGTCCAAATCTTCATAAACTATGGGAACAGTACACAAATCATCTAAGTCAAATACTTCACAAATGGCATTCTTAGATAAATGTATAACAGGCTCCCCTTACGGGTTGCATATGGCCTTGAGGGTTGGATTATACTGCTTAGCTAGGAGTTTGAGGAGTTCTGCATTCAGAAACACATCAAGCATGACTAATTTGCCCAAATTCAAGTGCCATGGGTTAGACACTAGGAAATTCTTGAATCTTCTATTGTAATGGAATTTGAACAATTCATAACCTCTTATTGGAGTCCACACATTTCCAAGGTATTTGCACTTGTCTTCTAATTTATCTACCTCTACCCTAAGTTGTGTAGACCTTCAGGCTTTAGGGGTTGATCCAGGCAGTTGGTCAATTAAGTCTTGATTCAATTTCCTGCCTTTTATTTTCTCATCAGGGCTTTTGTCAATTTTTTGTTTCTTAGGTTTACTAGTCTCACCCTGTTGTTTTCTGCCATTTCCTTTCACTGGAGTCTCCGTTACAATTACGAATGGTAAATTCAAAATGTAGACTATCACACAGAGGCTTTTGAGTATGTACCTGTTATGTGATGATTGGACTCCTCTATCCTTTCATCTGAGTTCTCGTTTATGCGCTCCTCTTACATAATTTATTTGAATCTAATTGTAGTGATTTTGAATGGCTCTTCAAAGGATCTCTTCCTTGTCTGCAATTAATTGTTCCAGTGCATTAATTTTTGTGATCGTTGTGAGATGTCACATCCTCATAACTCCCTTCTTTGGTATTAATGTCTGGGCGATTTAATATCTTCTTATGGCGTGAACATTTGCATGTGGATCAATCGCTGTGACCCTTCATCTGTCTCCTCGATGTCATCTTTTATAAAGACATATATAAGTTTGCATCGGCAAGATATTTTGAGGTCTACCCGATATAGAAATGGGCATGGCTATCATCGGCCTGACTTACTTTATCGCCATGGGAATAACATTTTACTCTGATATCTTAAGTGTCTTCGATATGAATATCGGTGAGAGCCTTATTGATGAACATGGCCATTATCATTATGGGAGCAACATACGACATCGGGATGACTTATTTCAAACTACCCGATCATGGTTGTTTCCCCGATACCCCTTTTATATCCTTCATTGGAGTGATCATTCACAATATGTCACTAACATCTTTATCATTGTGACCATCGATTTGGCAAGACTTGTAAACTTCATTCTGACTTGTTCACCTTCGCCGATGGTTCTTATCCTCCATACATATTGGCGTGACTTATGCCGAAACAATCCCTTTGGTCGTTGAGACATCAACGTGTCAGAGACGCTCTAATTCTTCTCTCCGATGTTCATCTCCTACTGATGATCACTAATTCCATCTGTTCCACGGGTTGTTCGGTGAGAGTCCCACTGAATTCCTTTATCAGTATGATTTATACTATCGGGGGGTCTTCAAAGTATTCTCCGATAGTGTTTTCTTATGTCGATAGTTCTCACTTCGAATTAACTCAACGTGAATGCAAATTCTCTCTCCGATGAAAAGTCATCGGTGTTACTTTCTTCATCGGTGATTCCTGAAATCTTCTCCCCAATCATTATTCTTATGCCGATGCTCATTTTAGCTCGTCTCATGGATCGGTATAAAGAGAGTGAGGTCTTACTAAAATTAAGGAACTGAGGTCCCTTATTGTATATGGTGCGATGGGTGAGACAAATGTTGGTGGTAAGGATTATGTGATCTTATAGAATTCATCCACTGCTATTATGATCTTGGGCACATGATTTTCTAATTTGGTTGGACATGGAGTGGGTAGGAATATAGGAAAATTTCAAAATTTTCCTATCCCAACAAGTACCGAGAGGCCACAACCATCTGCTGAAGAGGAAACCCTCACTTTTTCCAATGTAGTAGTCACAAACTTGCTTTTCACATAAGTACTATTGCACTCAACAATGTATACATCAAGCCTATACAATGTGCCAAATTTGACACCTCTAGTGATCACTGTAGCACCTTTAACCATCTTGTGTCTTGCATCAGAAAAGACTACCTACACACCTACATCTATTAGTTTTCTCACAGATAATAAATTTCGTGCTAACCCAGAGATGTACAACACACCATTAATCATTTTTACTCTACCATCAGGAAACTTAATTTTCACTTTACAATGGCCAATAATATTTAAATAAGAATCATCACCCAAGTACACCTTACATCCATCAAATTCTTCATATTTAGAAAACCAATCTCTATTAGGGCTCATATGGAAAGATACACCTAAGTTAATTAACCATGCATCATTACCTGCACAAGTGGCCAAAGCTGCAATGAACACATCACCATCTTCCTTCTCGGATTTAGAATCAAAATCAATTTTCTTTTTTTTTCTTCTTTTCTTCTTTGCACTTCTTATGGAAGTGTCCAGGCATATCGCATTTCCAGAAAAATAAATTTGGACTTTCCAAGAGATTTGGATCTTCCCTTGGACTTGGATTTGTCACACTTCTCATTCTTCTTGTCTTTTTCTTTAGATCTTCAACAAACATTCAGGGCCTCTTTGGCACTGATGAATACCTTCCTCCTCATCTCTTTAGAAAGTAAATAACCCACAACATCTTCAAGTTTTAATACAATACAAGTATTCCCAATAGCCATAAAAAGAGAATTGCACAAATCAAGCAAAGAACAAAGTAGGATCTAGCATCTCTCCTCCTCGTCCATTTTTACACCAACTGATGCCAATTGAGTCACCAATATGTTGAATGCTTCGAGGTGGTTTATAATTCGTCCACCCTCTTCCATTCTCAAGGAATACAACTTCTTCCTCAAGAAAATCTTGTTCACTAAATATTTGGCTTGATATATCTCACCAAGTTTCTTTCATAGTTTCTTCTCAAAGGACTCTTCATGGACATTGATTAAAACAAAGTCTACCAAACACAATCTTATTAGACCCTTGGCTTTACAGTCCATAACATCATATTGAATAGCCAAAGGACCATCTACAAGCCTTGAAACATGCTCATCAATAACATTCCACAGATCTTTTGATCAATTAACAAATCTTCCATCTCCAGCTTCCACATATCAAAATTGTTATTAGAAAATTTTAGTACCTCTATTCTCTCTAATGTGCTCACCATATAAAAATTCTTACAACAAGATCACAAAGTATCTTTTGCACAAGCTCCCATTCAAAACTAAATTAGTTCAAAAACCCAACAACCCACAACTGAAACTAGAGGTGATCAAGCTTAGATACCACTTGTAAGGAAACTAAGGTAGTAGAACAACTTCCTACACTAATCTTGAGCTTGGAGGGTTATGCAAAACCATTTAGATCTTTACAACAATTACAAAAATTATACAAAAATAAACATAAATAGAAATCATACCATAACACAGTGATTTACATGGGGAAAACCCTTTTGGGAGAAAAACCCCACACTCTAAAAGCATCCCACTATATTATTCAAAAATCTCAATAAGATTACATTATACTTGTTTAGTGGTGAAAAGAGAGAGAATGAATAGCATTTTGAAACTAGGTCAAACCCCTCTTTTCAATACACTAACATTTAGAATATGAACTGAGCTCAATCATTATGAGAGTGATAAGCTATAGGTATCCTATTCCTCTTTGTTGTACCTGAAAAGGTGTCTCAACTAGAGTTGTGCAAACCCTAATTAGCTAAGGAGAGACCAAACCTTAGTTATAAAATACGCATTAACAAAAAGATTTTGGGAGTAGTAACCCACAAACTGATCACAAAAATGCAAACAAGAGGTAACAGTGACTATGCACCTAAAATTTGGAGGCCTGTTGGACTCAGACACTTGCCCCAGTGTCCTGTAAGTTTTCTGTCAGCAAAACTATCTGCACCAAGTGTCTATATCTCTACTAAAGGTTCTAGATCTTGGTTTTCAGGTCCTATTAGACATGGGTGCCTGCCCTAAAGTACTATAGGTATTATGAAGATGAAACTGCAACTTCTGTGATGACTATACTTGTAACACCTACTTCTCCTTCACTTCTTTCTGTCTGATCTTCCCGAGTCTAACTTGCACAAGCAAAAGAAGGAGAAAGATGGTTGTGGCTATATAGAAGGTTGCCTCAATCAAACCTTGTCTTTGGTATTTCTACCTCAACAATAGTCGAAGTCAAAGTATGCAGATGTGTGTGCTTGTAAACCAAATGTGTAAGCATCAACAAATGCAAGAACATAAATGACTCAAGCATCAATGATTAGATCCACAAATGTTTCACTCAAGGAAACAACCACTTCACCTCAAGGAGATGACATCAATGAAGACTTGTAGAAAAGGAAGGCGAGGTAGCCATATCTGCGGAGGATTCCAAAACTCAAGTTGGAGGCTTCAACCCTTATCTCGATCGTACAAAAGGCTTCACAAACCCTAGGAAGAGCAAGATAGACTCAAGATCTTGATTCCTGATCTTCACAACATATCTCCATGATAGCAAAGATCAAATTATTCAATGAGCTTCAACACTTTGCAAACTTTCAAGAGCACATGTAGTAGAGTTTCAACGTAGTAAGCTTGCATGAGAGTTGTGTGTGATAAAATGATTTTCAATTCTCTTTAAATACCTAACCTTAGGATGGAAATGGATCAAAATAAAATGTTGACATCACACAAAAACAAAATTTTGAATTCAGAATCTTGAAACACGCAACATAAGCCGACACTAGAACAAAACTTGGAATACTGAGATTTAGGGTAGGACTAGGGTGCGGGCGTCGAAGTTCAGCCCCTGAATTTTTCTCCAAATTAGGCTTAAGGATGTCCTAAATGTTCAAAATCCATCATCTCTTTCCGTGTTTTGTCATTAACTACTTCAAAATGTGACATTTCCTCAATAAGGTAGTTGTTAATTAGAGTTTAGAAAGGTCCAATAATGAAAGGGATTGAGGGAGAGGAAAAGGTAGGAGTTAAACTTAGTGAAATTGCGCTAACCTAAGTAGGAGTACAATTTATGACATAACATTTAGCCCCCACTTTAGTGGTCATATGACACTACGTGCATATGCAACTAAAGTGATGCAAGAGCATCCCTAGTTCAAGAGAAATCTTGCATCAACCAAAAACATTTGTATTTTAGTTCGTTTGCAGTTCAGTTTGTTTATTTTCATTTTCCTGGCCATATGACACTACGTGCATATGCAACTAAAGTGATGCAAGAGCATCCCTAGTTCAAGAGAAATCTTGCATCAACCAAAACCATTTGCATTTTAGTTCGTTTGCAGTTTAGTTTGTTTATTTTCATTTTCCAATTCAGTTCAGGTAGTTCAGTCAATAGTAGTTTATGTATTTTGGTCCGCATTCTACCACAATTGCATTTTAGATCTTGTGGAGCTGGACTTAGCATCTAGATTCATTCATCTACATCATATTCAGAATTTAGAGCATTTGGATTAAGTACCGAAAAGTTATCACTATCAGAAGACCAACTATTTTCTCAGAATAAAGCATCCTAACAATCTTAGACAATCAGCTAAGGGAGAAGACTTGCAGAGCATTTCTTGACTTGTGGAGCCTAATGACACATCATTCAATGATCTATGGTTTGTGGCCAACCTTCCTTGAGATCCACACACCACTCCATTCATTTGCGAAGGAATTCTTCATGATTAGGTCCGACCTATCAGTGTACACATGTTATAACTCTTTATTGGAGTCTGTGATCTTCCTTGGCCGACACAGAGTAATCTTTTGTACTAGAGATGATATATAAGGATGTAAGAGATCCCTAAGAAAGTAGTTAGCGATTGATTCATAATCCTGAGTCTAGATTTTTGAGCGAAGGAACTTCAAACCTAAATCTTATGTATTATGATATTCTATAATTAGGCCTGTGAACCAAATTGTAAGCTGACATGTTGCCAGCCCATTTGTATTTGAATTCTTTGATATATTGAATGACTGAATTTACATTTGCTTCGTATCTTTGAATTGTTTCCATTGTGTTTACTCTTGTTGCACAGCCTAGACAGTTCACTCCGTGAACCCTCCTACCGTGACTGCACCATAAAGGAAAGTAAACATAGTAGTCACAAAAAGGATACCCAAAAGGATATTGTAGAGGAAGTCAAATGTTGCCAAGAAGAAGGTAGAAGCCCCCAATCTATAATCCTACAAGATCACAAAGGTTAGGAACAACAACCTGCAGAGAAAAATATGTTAGATGAAAAAAATCAAATCAACCTGCAAACAACAAATGAATAAGTCAGTCATAAACACTAAAGGGGTGAATGATGAGACATGATTAGGGTGGAAATCGTGGGAGATATATACCCCCCTTGTTTCTTCTTGCTTAGTCTGAAAAGGAGAAACAAGGTGGTAATCTCCGCACACAGATTTCAGGGAAAGTTTGATGAAGAATGCTTTGGTAGATTTACTTTTGTAAATAACGACAAGAAGTAAAGCATTAGGTTTGATGAAGGGAAGAACCAGGATTCCAACACAACAAACAGTGTAGAATTCCAATTTCAGCAGCCCGAAGTAGAGATGTTTGATCATAGATGTGTTGTTGTAGATAGTAAAAAGGAATTCTCACCCGTTTACTATAAGTAAAAGGATTTTTCACTTTTACACCATTCGTTTGTCATTTTCACTTTCAGAGAAGAAGACGAGGAGAGAGAGCTACGATGCCGGGTTGACGCCTATATCAAGCCCTGAGACTAGATGCACTACGGTCCTGAGTAGCAGACAGGCGAGTCGAGCATGAAGTAGGACTCTAAAATTAAATTCTTGCATTAATTCTTTCCATTTTTATGTACTTTTTCTCATTTTTCATGCCTTTAGAGTGTTCTGGACAAGGGTTCCTGTTTAGGGCGCCCAAGTCCAACTGGGGTGCCCAAGTCCTCTCTGGGTGCCCTAGTCCTCTTGGGGAGCCCAGGTCCTCCTAGGGCACCCAAATCTTCCTGGGGTACCCAAGTCCAGAAAGGACAAGGGCCCAAGGGGACAAGGCATAGTTAGGTTGATAGGGATGAATGATTGACTTTTGATGAGTATGTACTGATTTGAAACTGTTTGATGCCAAGGACATAGTTGAAACATGAGAGCACACTGATGGCTGACTCATGGCATTATTATAGAGCCACATAAGTATTATCTCTTTCGAGGATCGTGGTCTCCTTCAGGATACAGGACTATGGTGGGTTTTTTATGATTCCCACGATCAGATTCCATAGTAGCATGTTGATGGTCCTAATGGAAAGATGGAATGCAGACACATCTAACTTCCATCTACCCGGTGAGGTGATGATTACACTTGAGGATGTGTGTCATAGCAGGTAGTGCAGATCATAGAGCATTGCTCTAAGGAGTATACTCATGCAAGTCACAGCTACTATCTAGGTCATGTGGTGACACCACTCAGACGAGGTCATATCCTGGTATGTTGGTTAGAGCAGGGATGTGTAGACATACCCCTAGTTCATCACATCATGATTGATACCATCGTGTTAGCAGTTACACCAAATGGGTGAGGCACACACCTTCATGGAGGCCTCATGTACACTATCTAGGCGATGGAGGAGAGCATGGTCTATGCATGGGGGTGCAATATGCTTGCACACCTATATTGAGACCTAGGCCATTATGTTCACTATGAGGCACATGGTTTGATGATATGCACCTTATTACAGGTATGGATGTTTGAGCACATTAGATGCACACGGCTAGAGGAGTTTCCTATTGTGTCGTCATGGACATATCCATGTGCACACACCTATTCATTGATTACATGTTGGAGATTTGGTGACTTGCTATACTGGAGAGTAGTGTTTGATAGACTACAACACGACAACATCACCTGGAGGCCATATTACAGCCACAGGCCCTGGATGGGACAGTGTAGATAGTTAGTGAGGATGCAGCATGATTGACTATTAGCCGGTCACCTAGATCACATCGTTGTCATCTTTTACTTTGATAGAGTCACATGACAATTCGGATGCATGTAGGGTGTCCCTAGCATGCATCCAGTCTATGTATGCTCAGCGTGCAAAGCGACGAGGGCCAATGAGACCCCAGACCGATGATCGATGAGGTAGTTGAGAGTGAGGATGATGGTGTAGGGGATGTAGAGCTAGCGTCAGAGGTAGACGACGTCGAGTGTACTCAAGCGTACACAACTTGGTGGGAGACAACTCATCCCGATCCAGTTTTCCCTGTCAATCATCCCACAGGGAATCCACGGCCATGGGTAGGATGCAGGAATGATGCAAGAGACAAGGAGGACTTTAGTCACTTCACTAGATACTATGATGGTGATGATGATGAGGAGGAGATGCAGTCGTGCTTCATCTTTAGGGAGAGGCCATGGTGAGGGCAGTGAGAGATGGATGACAAAAAGGAGACTAAGGAGAGACCTAGGTCGAGAGCTAGTGGTCCAGGTCCCATGACCACTAGGAGATCGAGTCAGCTCAAGCAAGGGGAGGTGAGCACCTCTATGCCCCCAGGTACAAAGGCGACTACAGATGTAGCCATAGCAACAGCAGTACACGATCCTGATTGGCAAGATGGCAACCCTAGTGAGAATAATGTTATATTTCTTTGATGATTACTTAGGATTATGTCATATATATTTTTGATGCTGAGATACTGATAATATCTTTACATTTCTTTTGACAGTTGGTACCCAGGCATGGCGCAACTTTGTGAGTCACATCATAGCAGGTATGATTCCTTTCGATGTAGCAGAGTAGTGAGTGCATACAGGATACTCATCACAGCATGTAGCAAGGTGAAATATAGAGATATTCATGCCCTTATGAGATACATAGTAGCTATGGAAGCTACTTTAGATCAGACAATCCAGAGAGCAGAGTGTGCGGAGGCAAATCTCCAGGCACGGTGGGATCAGGATGCGGCACTACCTCCATCCGAGATGGTTCGTGACGTGACTTAGATCCTATATGCCAAGTTAGATCAAGTTAGATCTGAGAGAAATTGAGCACAATCAGATAGGGACAGAGCATAGGTAGAGAGACAAGCTTCAACAGTTGTGTTCAAACGCATAAAGACAAATGGGAGAGCTTATAGGAGAGCTTAGGGATCTATGATCGTGGAGTGCCTCTAGGAGTCATTCACGGTCTGCAACCTCACATGGGCATCCCTCTGTCACTCGTACACCACCAGGTCCTAAGGGATCTAGTAACCGAGGTTCAACTATGTGATATGTATCTCATGGATTGTACTGCGACATCCCATTTTGATGTACAGGATAGTTGATCTTTTATGTATATTGAAATTGATGCCTATATATATGATGTTTTTCTATTAATGCTATTGTGCACCACATGTGATTTATGAAATGCAACAAGTGATAATTTTGATGATCATGTGAAAATGTATTTAATACTATAGTGATTTAAACTAATCAATCATTGCAGACTATTTAGTAGATACAACAATGATTAAGAATTTTGCACATGAGTATAGTATGATATTGTTTCCAATTAATGCAATTGTAATCTAACAAAATAAGGTTTAATTAGATGCAATAATGATTAATTGTGTTTTAAAGATCTTATGATAGTCTATTAAATGAATTAAGACAAACTATACTATCTTGTCAAAATTGAAACAATTACTAACTAACTGCTTTATAAAGTAATATCTAACATATGATCTTAAGCATTAAATTTTTGCAAATGCATAGCATTAATAGGTTCTTTAAGAGGCATACCTTGTTCATTACCTAATTTATATGTTCCTGATCCATAAGCTTCAATGATAACATATGGTCCTAACCAATTAGGGTTGAAATTCCCTTTTTCTCCAGGAGGTGCGTTCATATTACGTTGATTTTCATAAAGTACCAAGTCTCCAACTTCGAATGAACGATGCATTACACGTTCATTGTACAATCATTGGACACTTTTTTTGATGAGATTTAAGATGGTCGAGAGCGTTGATTCACTATTCATTGAGTATCTCTAGTTTTGTAATCTATTCTCTCTTTTCATGTTATAATCAATAATGTTCCTTAGGGAAACTCACAATGAAGGAATTTCTAACTCTAAAGGCATTATTGCATTAGCACCATATACAAGGTTGTACGGTGTAGTACCGGTAGCCGTACGAACACTTGTCCTATAGGCCTCAAAGCACATAGGAGAGTTGAGTATGCCAGTCTTTTTTATGTTTATTAACAGTTTTTCTAAGAATTTGTCTAATGATCTTATTTGAAGCTTCTACTTGGCCATTTGATTATGGATAATATGGCGTAGAGAAGCGATGTTGAATATGATATTTTTCAAGGAATTTCTTCACATCCTTGTTCTTAAATGGTGTACCATTGTCAGAAACCAAGGAGAAAGGAATTCTAAATCATGAGATTATACTATCCTGAATGAAGCCACAAATTACTTCAGCAGTTATGGATCATAGCGGCATAGCTTCAACCCACTTCGTAAAGTAATCGATAGTTGTAATGATGAAAGTGTGTCCTTGAGAAGGAGGAGAAATCTTTCCAATTAGATCCAAGCCCCCTACAGAAAATGGCCAAGGTGAAACCTAGGCACAAAGTTCCTAGGCGGGAGCTCGAATTAAGTTACTATGTTGTTGATATTGCGGGTACTTCTTGACAAATGTGAAGCAATCTTGTTCCATGGTTTGCTAATAGATCCCCATACGTAATAACTTTTGTACCAAAGATTTCCCTCCAAAATGCCCTCCACAGACACCGAAGTGAGCTTCTTCTAGAGCAATTGGAATTTTTGATTTGTTAAGACATTATCTTATATCGCACTTCATAATTGAGCAAAGTTTGGCTTCTATAATATACAATGTGTTCCTTTCCTTTGACATCATGTTGTGCTAATAATGCCACAAGAGCATTAGTAGAAGCTAATGTCTAAAGAATAAAGGGTTTTTCTACAGTTGTTGGTTGTAAAACATGAGGATTAGATAAGCATTCTTTCAAGTCATAGAAGGATTTTTGACAATCAGAATTCCATTAGAATTTTGATTCTTTCTTAAGCAAGTGAGTAAAAGGGTGAGTCTTAGCCGTGAGTTGAGATACAAATTGATGGATGGCCTATATCTTCCCTTGTAAGCTATGAAGTTGAGTAATATTTCGAGGAGATGGCATGTTAACAATTGTGTCAATTTTCTTTGTGTCTACTTCAATACCACAATGCGAAACTATAAATCCCAATAGTTTACCACTATCCACGCCAAAGACACATTTACGGGGATTTAAGCACATGTTATATTTTTGTATCCGCTCAAAGATTTGATGGAGGATAGTGACATGATCCTGGCGATGAATAGACTTCGCAAGAATGTCATCGACATAATCCTCTAAGATGTTATGCATGTAATCATGAAAGATATTGGTCATAGCACGTTGGTAAGTTGCTCCAGCATTCTTTAATCCAAACGGCATGACCACACAACAAAATGTTCCCCACGGGGTGATAAAGGTTGTCTTATATTGATCTTGAGGGTTGATAAAGATTTGATTATAACTCGAAAAACCATCCATGAAGGAAAGCAATTCATGGCTAGCTATTGAATCAACAATCATATCAATATTTGGAAGGGGAAAATCATCTTTCAAAGAAGTGAAATTTAAAATCTCTAAAGTCAGTGCACATTCGAATATAGTTGTCAGGTTTAGCAACATCCACAATATTTGAAATCCAAGGTGAGTAGTCAACAGGGCGGATAAAACCAACTTGTAAAATCTTTTCTATCTCAACTTTGACTAATAATGTGACCTTGGGATTCATTTTACAAATCTTTTGTTTAATTGGCTTAGCATCAGGTTGTAATACAATATTATGTGTTACAATTTTAGGATCAATGCCAGGCATGTCCGAATAATTCCAAGCAAATAATTCAGAAAACTCATGTAAAAGCTTTATCATATCTTCCTTTTCTTCATTACTTAAACAATCTACTATAGGGATAATCTTTTCAAAGTTATCCTTCTCCATCAAGACATTGACAATCTTTCCATTAAGTAAAGTACTATGGTCTGGGAGGCTAGGAGATTGCGATGGTTCCATAGATTCTTCAGTAGTATTTATCAAGAAAGTGGTTTTTCCAAAGTATGCATTGGCATTTAAATAATAGGGTAATCTATGCTTATGATGATAGCGGGGCAAATTTCCATAAGCTCCCATAAATTCTATTAAAGCATCATCTGTAGATAAACTATCCAACTAGATATCTCCTAGAGGATAATTTGTGTCTATCATATTAGGATATATCAAATTCAATGTTGATATAGTACTAACATTAAGATTAGGACATTTGTAATCTTTAGTGGGATTCAAAGAACGGTATCCAATATCGGTTGTATAGTTAATTTCAGCAACTTGTAAAGGTACACTGATTCTTTGTTGATTTACACCACAACCATTACCTACATAGTTGCAGTTCTTATAAAGGATTTTAAATCCTCGACCATAAAGAGATGCCATTTCTGTAGAAGATGGTGGAGCTTCGTAAGTCTCATAATCTATAGTATAAGTAAGAGTGTTACCCTCCTTGTTAACTACAGAAGCTTGAGATTCTTGAGGTTTTTCCATAGATTGGTTAGATGAAATCGATCCAACTTTTGATGTGTCAACATTATTAAGTTTATACTCCCTTATTGAGGTAGGAGTAAAATCTAATGAACCCCAGTTGTCACCAAGAAATGCATTCGACAATGGTTGAGAATCTTGCACAACATTGTCTATGGCAAGACGTATAGATGAATCAACTTTTAAATTGCTTAGAATCTTATGATTGATAACCTATTTTTGTGTTTCAATATGAAAACAACTATCCGGTTCTGGATCGGCTTCGATAGTTTGAAGTTTATTTGCATAAATAAACTTTTGATTGATGAAGGGTAGAAGGAACTACCCCCATAGTATGAATCCATGGTCTTCCAAGAATCATATTATATGAAAGAGCATTGGGCATAACATGTAAAAGGGTAGATAATGTTACGGGTCCCACCTTTACAGGTTAAGTTATAGTACCCAGGGATTGTCTACCAACATATCAAAGCCATGAATGCTAAGCTTATCGAGTTTAATTAACTTTGTATCAATGTTGATTTTATGTAGCAAATTAACACCACAAACATTAAGAGTCAATCCATTATCAATCATAACTCTCTAAATCAACTTTTTGTTTATAGCGATAAAGATTATAAGGGGATCATATTTTTTTATGAACTTCCATAGAGGGTAACTCATGTTGTTGAAACAAAATGTTTATTTTTGTCGTATGCATACAATCTAACAGGTTGCTACATCATTAGGCTTAATAGTCGATGGCACAATCACCTTCTGTAAAGCTTCCTGGAGCATTTTGTGGTATGTAGATGATGTTTGTATGAGTTCCCAAAGAGAGATCTTAGCAAGAGTAGCACGAAGCTGCTCAACAAGATCATAATCTTGACCAACTTTATGTGTTAAACAAGGTGGTTGAGGAAGCATAGGTTGAGAAGATGGTAAAGATATCGGAATGGTTGATTGATGTTTACTTTGTTTATTATTCTGTGTATTGTATGTATGAGCAACCACATTGTGGTTAGAATGTTGTGATCCATCTTGATATGGTTGATTTCAATTTGTTATTTGTTTATCTTTGTTATGTTAGAGTAATAGGTTAATTACTTAATTAATTTAATCATATTGATTAATTAATTATGTCTATCTGTTGAAGTTGATAAACCAACCTCACAGATCCCAATGAACACCTGTAAGCAAATAACCTATCACATAGAGGAGACCATAAGTTTTTTGAAATGTGCATGAGAAGAGTTTTTTTGTTTTCTGATGTGTGTATACAGAAAGAAAGAAAAAGAAAAAAAAACCCCACAACATAAGAAACCAAACCCCAGTATAAATTTGAAAACTGGAAAGGGAGAAAAAGTAAAAATCACTTTAGATAATTCTCTATGTACCTGGTACATTTTCTGATGAAATACTCTATAGATCTGAAAAGAGCACTGGAAGATCTTTCCAACGCCTATTCATTTTCGAAAAATGGAGTCTGTATGCAAAAGTTTTGCCTCCGGAAGACAGAAACGAAGACCTGAATTTGACTAGAAATAAATGCAGCAAAACAGAAAAAACAAGAAAAAATACCTAAACCACTAGATCAGGCTTGGAACTAACTTTCTGGTGATATTTCGTTTTCGAAGATCCGAGTTCGGATACAAAAGTTATGGCCAAAATACCAAACTTGCTCCAAAAAAGCTTTGGGGTGAAGCCTGGCGGTTAACTGATTGTTCTGCCTATGAACTCTATTTTTTTATTATTTTTTTCATGGATTTCATGCCGTACCAGGGCGTACGACCCAGAAATGAAAGAAAATTGCCTCCTGGAGTCACTGTGTCTGATTTTGACGATTTTATAGTCGATTTTGGGGTTTTTCGATGCTCTGAACGCGATGGTGAAGTCCATTTGGGCTGAAAATACTCCAAAATTGCAGATACCCTATGGATTTGGAAACCCTCTCAAACTTCAAACCCTCGTAGATCGAGCACTGTATAACCAAAATTGATGAAACAAAGGTTAATCTTGACTATTTCGAACCTTCTGGACGCAATGGTGAGGTCCAAATTGACTCAAGATGGGGTGTGCAAACCAAGGTACACACGCATGACAAATGTATGATGGCAAAACAAAAGGCAAACATCAACCCCACCATAGCACTTTGCAAATTTTTTTCATTTATGGACCGTACGGCCTGGTACAACATGAAATCCAAGAAAAAATTAAAAAACAGTGTGCACAGGCATTGCCGTCAGTTAACCGCTAGCGGTTATCGCTAGTGGTTAATGCTAGCGGTTAATGCTAGTGGCTAGCATAACTGCCAGGCTTAACCCCAAACCCTTTTTGGAGCAATTTTTGGTATTTTGGCCATAACTTTTGCATCCGAACTCAGATTTTTGAAAACAAAATATCGCTAGAAAGATGGTTACAAAACTGATCCAGTTGTGCAGGTATTGTTTTCTATTTTTTCTATTTTTTCTGAATTTAATGCCAGTCAATGTTAGATCTTCATTTCTATGCTCCCGAGGGCATACTTTTGCATACAAACTCCAATTTTTGAAAATGAATAGGCGTTGGAAAGGTCTTCCAGTGCTATTTGCAGATCTATAGATTTTTTATCATAAAATTTACCAAGTACACAGAGAATTGTCTGAAGTGATTTTTGCTTTTTTCCGCTTTCCAGTTTTTAGATTTGTATTAGGGTTTGGTTTTTTGTGTTGTGGGGGGTGTTTTTCTCTTGCTTTATGTATATGAACATCAGAGAATAGAAAAATCTTCACTTAAACACATTTCAAAAACTCAAACATCATGGCGTACACCTCATCAGTTGACCATCTTACCCCACATAATTATCACATCTGAAAGGCACATATGACCAGATTGCTCATGTCCAAGGGTTTATGGTCCTTTTTAAGACATTGTGAGCTTCCATTGTAAGCACTTTGCATATGTAAACACACTGAAATAAAGTGCCTCAACATTGTACATGTATTATTGATATCTTAGACATCATTGTGTGCCTTATTGTACTCACACTATGATATAAAGTGCCATGGTGGGGTTGATGTTTGCCTTTTGTCATGCATGTGTGCCTTGGTTTGCACAGCCTTTTATTTGCTGGTACTTTCATGTTTGCACATTAAGATGTTCTTGTTTCTTCTACATGCACTTCTTGGTTTCACACAATTTTAGTGTACCTGTCATGGCTCTCCCTTGTTCGCATTATGGGGGAGTTTCTACTGTTGGTGTTAGTGCTTCCTTGGTTTCACGTTGGAGTGAGTTATGTATCTAGTATTTGTTCATATGGACTGAGCGGATGCAACAGTACATCAATCGCTGGTTACCCATGCATTTCAATGAAATGGAGCATTTACCATATAGACACTCTTGCATTCCTTTTATGGAGGTGACCTATTTTTCACTTGATCAGTTCTTCAGACTTTTGGTACCTGTGCCATTTGTATCTTCGAGTTTCAGATGTTTTGCATTTGTTTGCCATCTTATTCGAGTAGTGTCATTGGGAGCACTCATGCAGATTCTTGTCTTCTTAATCCTAATCTTCATCTTATTTTAGAGGAGGTTCTTCTTTCAGCACTATAGCAGTCAGTCTTTGACAATGTTTGCAGCTTCTTCATGCTTCAATGGAGTTCTTCATGCTCCTATTCTTTTGGGACATCTTTTGTGGAGGCTTCTTAGTCCTTCACTCTTTCTGTCTCTTTTGTAGGGAGGTTTGTTCTCTCTTTTGGGGAGGAGTTTTTTCCATGTGGTTTTCTCCTTTTCTCTATTTGTGAGAGACTCTTTTGTACATGGGTACCTCATCAGGCCTAGTTGCCGGGACCCATCTTTGCTTTCATGCATGTCCTTAGTTTTCTTAGCTTCTCCCTAAGTTCATCTTAAGGGGAGGTGTTAGAGTAATAAGTTAATTACTTAATTAATTTAATCATATTGATTAATTAATTAAGTCACCTTTACTTTATTTCACTTAAGCTAAACTTGGGCACTTTAATAATTTATTATTAATCCTAGGGTTCTCACTTTTAGGGTTTCGATTTCCTTTTATAAGGATTGATCTTACTGTAATTATTCATTCTTTATGCATTTTGCTTCAAGTTTGCAAAGCACCATTATTGTGCCTCTTGGTCTCCTTTGTGTGACAGGTTATTTGCTTGCAAGTGTTCATTGGGATCTGTGAGGTTGGTTTATCAACTTCAACATGTTATAGATGCAATCAAGAGGTTGAGAAGAAGTCAAAAAACCTCTTACAATGAGCATCGATTATGTCTGTGTTTTAGGCACATCGGAACATAGGTTGACCACTATATTTGGTTTCACAAGTTCTTCTTGAGATTTAGGTATATAAATTGTATTTACTAATCTTTGAAATAATGATGTTTTAGGAGTTGTAGTGGAATATTCAATAGAGATAAAGTCCTCCAAGGCTTCATCTAACATATTGAAGTCATCAAAATTAAACGGCTCATCATATGCATTAAAATCTTGCAAACAGAAATTTGACATTTCCACATAATCTAATTAACCCAAGACTTAAATGTAAAACAAGATAGTATATACTTTGCAAAGATGAAACAAGAGATCACTATGCAAATAACAATATTTCAATTTCATTCTCTTTTAATGGAAAGATAGATATATCAATCAAAATGCAATGCATGTACTTTTCATGAAAGAGGGTTTGCAATCTAAATCTGATTTAGAATAGCAAATACAAAGGATGCAAATTCTTTAAACACGGGTTCACCAAAATGTTCAGTGGTGAAAAGAGAGAGAATGAATAGCATTTGCAAACTAGGTCAAGACCCTCTTTTCAATGCACTAACATTTGGAATAGGAACCAAACTCAATCACCATGAGAGTGATAAGCTACAAGTATCCTATACCTCTTTCTTGTACCTGAAAAGGTGTCTCAACTAGAATTGTGCAATCCCTAACTAGCTAAGGAGAGACTAAACCCTAGTTATAAGATACGCATTAACAAACAAATTCTCAGAGCAGTAACCCACAGACTGATCACAGAAATGCAAACAAGAGGTAACAGTGACTTTGTACCTAAAATATGGAGGCCTGCTAGACTCGGGTGCTCGCCCTAGTGTCCTATAAGTTTTCCGTCAACAAAACTATCTGCACCAGGGGTCTGTATTTCGGCTAAGGGTTTCAAATCTTGATTTTCAAGTCCTGTTAGACTCGGACGCCCGCCCTAAAGTCCTCTAGGTATTTTGAAGATGAAACTGCAACTTCCATGATGATTGTACCTGTAACACATGCTTCTTTGCTTCTTTGCGTCTGATCTTCCCGAGTCTAACCTACACAAGAAAAAGTAGGGGAAAGATGGTTGTGGCTATATAGGATCTTGCCTTAGTCAAACCCTGTCTTTGGTATTTCTACCTCAACAATAGTCGATGTCAAAGTATGCAAATGTGTGTGCTTGTAAACCAAATGTGTAAGCATCAACAAATGCAAGATCCTAAATGACTCAAGCATCAAGGATTAGATTGACAAATGTTTCACTCAAGGAAACAGCCACTTCACCTCAAGGAGATGACATCAATGAAGACTTGTAGAAAAAGAAGGTAAGGCAGCCGTATACATGGAGGATTCCAAAAATCAAGTTGGAGGCTTCAACCCTTCTCCTAATCGTACAAAAGGATTCACAAACCCTAGGAAGAGCAAGATAGACTCAAGATCTTGATTCCTAATCTTCAAGACATATCTCCATGATAGCGAAGATTAAATTCTTCAATGAGTTTCAACGCTTTGCAAACTTTCAAGAGCACATGTAGCAGAGTTTTGGCGTAGTAAGCTTGCATGAGAGTTGTGTGTGATAAAATGATTTTCAATTCTCTTTAAGTACCTAACCTTAGGAGGGAAATGGATTGAAATAAAATGTCGACGTCACACAAAAACAAAATTTTGAATTCAGAATCTTGAAACACAAAACATAAGCCGACATCAGAACAAAACTTAGAATCCTAAGATTTAGGGTAGGACTAGGGCACGAGCGCCCAAGTCCAGCCCCCAAATTTTGCTCCAAATCAGGATTAAGGATGTCCTAAATGTCTAGACTCCATCATCTCTTTCTAGGTTTTGTTAAATACTTCAAAAAGTGACATTTCCTCGATAAGGTAGTTGTTAATCATGGTTAAGATAGGTCCAATAATGAAAGGGGTTGAGGGACACTAAAAGGTAGGAATTAAACTTAGTGAAATTGTGCTAACCTAAGTAGGAGCACAATTTATGACATAACAATACTTACAGAGCAAGATTTCACAGGAGTATCACCGACCAAAAATCTGAGACAACTTAACAATATCTATAGGACTCTCACACAATCTCCATCTCAAGCACCTAATATATAGGAGATACAATACATGATACCGTCAATTGGTAATTAGACAACCATTAGCCAAAACCACCCAAAAGTGGCGTCCAAATCCTTAGGGTTCCATTATCCCCAATCAAAGATGCCTTATGATGTGTCATAACACACATTATAAGTTGGTCAACACGCATAACTCCCCCTTATAGCTCTTTTTTGTGTCTAACATGTTTTTATATTTTCCAATACGGGAGGCCCAACTTTCAGAGGCCATAACTTGTGATCCAAGAGGTTGATTAGACCTGTTTTTCTTCTAAATTATAGATCTCGAAGAGATCTATGCATTAGGCACCCCTGCAAGTGGTGTCAGATGACTTGAAATTTTTATTTTGGCCAAAAACTAACTCTATAGCCTATAAATTGAGTTTATTCAATTTTATAACCGTAAAATTACATTTTTCTAATTGTAAGGTTGAGACACCTTTCCTAACATATTCTCTAGGGGAAAACCTCACTCTTATTCTTGGAGGGCATCCTTTTCTCTCTATTCTACTCCATCTCTACTTTATTCTCTTTTTTGCTTGCTTATGTAATCAAACAAAGAAAATATACTACTCACGCCCTACTAGCACCCAAACACATATGTCCCCTCTTCCTCCCCATCTTACTTTCTCTTGCCACCCTCACCAAAATTTTCTTCCTCTTATCAGCATAATCGTTGATTACACTTCTCTATCTCCTTACCAAACTTCCCCTCACCAAAATTGTGTATTCCTTTTATCAATATAATTATTGATTGCACCTCACTTGCCTCTTTGGATTTTCTCCTACATTAGTATCATCTTTTCCTCTATTATATAGTTGAAGAAAACAAATTTGACTACTATGTCTCCCAAGGCATATTCTTTAGTGTATTATGTGCGATACACATTTCTTCCTCTACATTTTTTGTGTACTCCTTTGCACCTATATTCTTTGTTGAAACTCATACTCTCTAATTCATCCCAATACCTGAGTGTTCTCATTCCATTTCTCTCTCACACATCTCTCAATGTGCATGCACCCAAGGTCGTGGTCTTTCCTTACAATAAACATTCCTACATTCCCTATGCATTGATGCACTTAGACAAGTCATTCTCCATTTTCCACACTACAATCTTCTATCTTTTGTTGCCCAATTCCTTTCTACCTCTTCAATGCAATTTTTCCTTACGCACATTTCTCTTTTTTTTCTCTTTAAAATGATTGCTTCTCTCTTCTTACACAAACATTGTAAGCCGAGAATATCCTCTATACTTACGTCTACAACATTTATATTTTGGCCCCGAAACCATGGCATTTATATATTTTGGCCCTTGAGCCACCTTTTTCAAAAGGGTGGTGCCACAATAGTGTGTCCCACTTATGGGACATCTTAATTTTTGTCTAAAATCACATACTTTTTAGAAAAAATAATGATTTAAGCCTTGAGAGGTTCCATCTAAAGGGGTTTAATTGAAGGGGGTTAGATAAAACCCCCTTGGAAATAACCCTTAGTCTTAAATCAAACCCTCTATGGAGTCTCCTCCGCACCTATAAAAATGTTGGCAAAAAACAAATTTTGCTTCACCTTTTGGGGGATCAAACAAAGTCATTTAGAGATTCTATTTTGTAAGTATCTAGCCCTTAGTATAAGCTTTCCAAAAAGTATGGTATTTGAATATATTTCATTTGATTATTATATTTAGTTTATCTATTTTTTAGTGAACATAGGTTTTTCATTAAACATCAAGGTCTCTATTCCACACACATAGAAAAATAAAAAAAATAGAGGAAAAAAATTCTAAAAAATATTTGCACACTAAGTATTGATGTCCTTGTTTCAACAAAAAAAAGAAGAAATTAATTTGGATTCATACAGAAAAAATTATGTTGTATTGTATAAACTTATGTCTGAATTATAATTAATCTCACTTCAAAAATTAATTAAAAAAAATATACAACAAAAAATTATGAAAAAATATTTGTGCTCTAGATATTGGTGTTACAAATCTATGTTTAGAAATTTGAAATTGTCATTTCCATAAAAAATATTATGTTGTATGGTGTAAACGTCACTTTTTTAAAATATTGCTAACTATAAAAAAATAATTATTAAGAGTTATGTAAAAAAATTCACAAATTATTTATTATTTTTTTTATAATTGTCATTTCCATAAAAAATATTATGTTGTATGGTGTAAACGTCACTTTTTAAAAATATTGCTAACTATAAAAAAATAATTATTAAGAGTTATGTAAAAAAATTCACAAATTATTTCTTATTTTTAAAAAAAATATATTTAGAATCTACACACAAAATCTTAAAAATCACTAGTTCACATCATCTTCAAATTTTTAACAGATTAGTTGCTATAGGTGTCAAAAAGTGAAAATTTGACTAAAAATGCTAATTTCAATGTCCCACTTTGGCCAAAAATTGGGACACAATAGTGTGGGTTGACCCAGAATCACCTAATGACAATGCAATGCTAGCATGACTAATTCATTTTCTTTGCAACAGAATACATTAACTCAAGAATCATACATCTCTCTTCTAGTTGTGTTCTCCTCTCTTAGACACACTTCTCTTATCTATGTGTGGATACCCCTTATCCTCACCCATGTGTTCTCCTTTCTGTGTATGCCTTCCAAATTCTAGCAATTTATACTACACACACACACACACACACACATTAGATTATGCTATGATGTGTTAACACTTGTCTTGTTTTGCAAGATGTATTTTTTCTTAGCATATCTATTTTGTAGATTTCAAGAAAAAGCACAAGCCATCTAGCCAACAAAGAAGAAGCATATCATTTTTATATATCCAAAACATTTACATTTATGCAAGTTACCCTTAGCAAATTTTCTATTTATATACTTTAGTGTAGCTTCTACACATAGTGGCATAAGCTCGCTAATGTGGGGGCTAAATGTAATGTTAAAAATTGCATACCCTACAACTTCCACATTTTGAGTTAAACTCACTTTTGTGTTCACTCTCATAACATGTTTTAGATCACATGCAACGAATTGTATTAGCAATACACTCAATCTAAAAAGTGCCAAATTGTGTTAGAATTTATAATTCTATCAAATATTAAGTTCTAAGTATTTATCTCAATTTTCTTATCTTTCTATCGCATTTTTTAAAAATCCATCTTTTAGGACTCTAACATGACCGTGTTGACATCTCCATGACCACATTGGTGTCCCCTAATGACACAAAAAAGTTACAACAATGTATTCCGACAACTACCAACCATCCATTAAGATGATTTAATATTGTCTTTCCAATATAATTTCTCATTGCCTCCTCTATTGGCACCAAAATGCCCCCAATCATATTCTTCCATTTCAAATAATTCTCATCTCTTTAAAAAAATCGATCTTTCAAAAAAAGGTTCTAACAAGTTCTAAGCTATCAATAGTCATTTATATCTAGTTGCATACTAGGCTTTTCAAGAATAGTTGTTAAGCTCACTCTACCTGTTCTCTTCTCCAATAATTTCTCTTATGTTTCAAGTGATTTTCACTCAACATATTCACAACACTCTTGGCTCTTCATTTCTACAACAAATTGTGGAGATTTAATCTCTTATTTGCTAGTTTTTCCACGATTGGGGATAGCAAGGAATCTAGGTTTTTCACATTTAGAAGAAATCCTCCTCTTCAATAAAACCCATTTGAGATTTTGAGTAAAAACTCTTTAAATTTTATATATGATTTTCATTGTTCTCCATTTAACTACCTTGTAGGTGTTTACATTAAGAAAGTCGTTGAAGCATTCCATTTCTATTTGTTTGTACCCATAGATTTCATAATCTCAAATCTTCTTCCTCGTCTTTTTTTAGAGAAACAAGTGGAGTTGAAACTCCTTCCTTGAGCTCCCTCACCCACTTTTTTGTCCTTCCTCTATACATTGAGATTTCCATCCTCTTGAGTCAATCTTGATTTGGGAAAGATTTTCTTTGTAGACACTTGGTTTTCTCTTTAAAAACATATAGAATAATGTCCTTTGTAGTCCTCCCTTGACTCAAAGTATCTCCTCTTTTTTAATTATTTTCCATCCTTCCATTCCATAACATTTAACATAAAATATTTTTCACATTTAGCACTATATTTGGATTATCTACATCCCTTGAATATCCAAACATATAGCATAATCACAAATTATTTCAACTAACCATAGCCACATTCCTAAGTGTACACTCTCTACTTTTGACTATCATTGAGCTAAAAGGCTAGATTATGGTTCGACCACCTTGCCAAGCTCCAAATCATTTGTAACCATTTTTCGGTTCTCAAGATTTTCATATCAACAAGAATCTCCTCTTCAAAAACCTAGTGATTCATTGCCCATTTGTCTTTCCTTTATATTTTCTATTATTCATTTGCAAAAAAACCTTTATTCTTATTTCATACATCAATTTTCTAAATTTTTAGTAAATTGTTGTTTGTGATCATCTATAGTGCCTTTTTTTTAAGATTTGTGTGCAAAACACGGGCACAAGTGCACTAGCATCCTAACAACATCTAACATTGTTCTTCCTAACAAGATCTTGAGCTCATTCTACATGTTCTTTTAGATCTTCTCTTTCAATCAACTTATTTTAGTTGTTCCTTCTATTATCCATTCTCAAGGTTCATGCAACACTTCTTGAAGCACATGCTTGTGTTTTTTTTAACATTATGGCCTACCTAACAAATTCAAATATTTATTTGCCTTTGGCAATTCAAAACAACATAAGGATATCAATTATGAATTCTTTGGATCCAATGGTGCAAAATCTTACAATAAATTATGATTACAATAAATTATGATTAAATTGGAAGGACACATGTCTTTAATATTCCCATATTATCTAAAGTATTAACTCCTTACCCCGGTGATCATTCAAAACGTGAGGAATTGTGAAACTTTCTTAAAGAAAAAAATTGGTTTATTTTTATTTATTTTCCAAAAGCTTACATATGCCCTGCATACTTCTAATAATCCTATGATTGTTTTTTGGGGGTTGTCAGCATTGAATTTTTAATGATAATGTCAATGATTTGATCTTGTTCATTTTACATCGTATACAGCACTTATTTTATTGTTTCCATTTACCTTCTCTTTTTTTCTTTTTGTTTTTATATCATTTACCTTCTCCATTTTCGTTGTTCTGCTTTTGTTTTCATTTTGTTGATAAATGAAGAGAAAATGAAGCTAGATGAGGTGAAAGAGAGTGCAATGATAGTTTTTTTTTTGGTGTCAATTTGATGTTCATTAAAGCAAAATGCATTTTTGAACAAGTTAGACTATGGAATAGAGAGTGCATTTTACATGGGGCAAGTATGACCTTGGATTGAAAATCATCTAAACTAAAATTGAAAGGGAGTGTTTGCAATATGGATCTATGAGAATTGAACAATATATTAAACTCAAGTGTGATAGTTCATTATATAAGATTTATTTTATCCTTTGTTATCTATTTTTTCAATAACCTCCACATTTGCTTTGTTATCTAGATTTGAAGATTGCCATATTCATTAAGGCATTCTAAATGTAAATAAAGGGGTCATGTATTGTAATGTGATTGTCGACTTTTATTTTCTTGGGTTTAAGGTCAATTAATCTTGGGAGACCTTTCTAAAGAAACCTTTTTTTTTCTCACCAAATTTTTGTATTTCATAAATACACCACTCCATTTGTAAGAGCAGAATATGATATGAAAATATTTTAGTTGTAAAAATAATTTCGAAACACAATTTTAAGGCATATTCTAACTTGAGAGGAAAGCCAAATTTTGAGAAATTCCTAAGACAATGTTTTTTTAGATGTTTTCTAGATTTTTTCAGCCATAGAAGAAGAGAGGGGAGACCAAGCAAGCAAGCAAACATACTCATTTGTAACCAATCAACCATTATATTAAAAGTAGGGCCACTTCCATTGTGGCATCACCCATTGACATAAAGATCAGGGTATATTAAACCATATATATTGTCATGGACCAAACCTTCTAACCAATATAATACGTAACTATGAAAAAAATTAATTATAAAAACAAATCTAAAAATACAATTTGTAAGTATATCTGAATCCAGGAAAAAGACAAGCTTTTTATATAACTTATAAAAGAATTTTTCATTTTTATTTTTTTCAAACAAAAAAATTACCTATACTAATAGTTTCCAAGTAAAATGCTAGTTTTTTCTATGCATTCATGTGATAACACCTCTATTATAATTATGACGTATGGATAACATAAATATGTCAGCTTTTGTTATATAAGATGTGCTTCACAAAAATAAGAATAATAAATATGATGCATTCTCAAAAACAGCAGCATTGACTACATTTATATATAAGATATTATATTTAGATCCAAACCGTTTATAGCTAACATCATTTTTCACTTTCTCAAAAAGAAAGTATGACTACCTCTACCACAACAAACTCCTACTTCGTAATATAGTTCGTATATTCATCGCATAAGAATAGATGAGTGGTCTAACATAAAATGTCTAATTACTAAATTTCAACTTTTATCACATTTTAATGAGAAGAAAACATAAAACCCATAAGAATGGTACTTATTACATGTATTTTCAACTTCATAGTTTTGTTTCCTTCAAAACCCAATGTACTTGTTTGCTTTCATTGCATCAATTGGCACTCGAACCATTGAGCTTGCTTCTCTTCCAAGCATTTCTAGAAGGGTCGCTTCTATTACAATTAACAAACTTCTCATGGTGTGTGTGGAAACCTATCTTTTTGAAGAAAGACATCCAAATTCAATGCACGGATAAAGAAAATAAGGTATTCCAATTAGAATCTTTTAGGATACAATCCTTTAAAGTGACACAATAGCAAGGCGAAGATAAGGGTTCACAAAAAATCATTTAGTTCAATAAAACATAAATTCAAATTATTGCTAGTCAAAGAAATTTATGTACATTTCATGACCATAACTTTTAGAAAGGAAACTCAGTCAACAAATAACTTCTGTAGCACCTGCACCATCTAAATAAAACATGCTGACCTTTGGATAGATGCGGATGTATAGATTTCATTTGAACTTCTCATGATCAAACCATTGACGCAAGACAACCTAACAGGTGGAAAAAATGGTGGAAAAAATGGATTGCAGTTAGAGGGTCACCCACAAAGATAATATGTAATTTAAAGAATAATATACAAGGCGAAAAAAGAAATAGAAGTGTACCGGACAGACAGGACTTGTTTTCAATCCTTCATGAAGTTCATGAGAAGAAATAAGTAATTTCACTGGTCGGAATTCCAATGCAATGTTTTGCCCTCTCTTATCTATAAAAGCTATTAATTGACGCTCCAATAAGTGCTCAAATGCCTGCAAACAAAGGATGCACATTAAAAACATGAGAATCAAAGCAACCATAAAACTTCAGGCTTCATAATGCATCAAGTTATAGTCCATAAAAACGGTTCCATCTCCAGACGGAGCACTAACAGAACAACATTTGGACCATAATTGTTTCAAACTGTGTTTGGCATTTGTATTTTGTGTGCTGATAAATGCATGGTCATTACAAATTTTTGCTAATTGTTATTTACTTCAAAGCATGTTCCTTGTCATTAGAAATATGACAAAAATGGCAGGTAAGTTGTGTAATGTTATCCAAAATCGAAATTTACAAATGGTTGCCAAATTCGTAAATAACATTTACCATAAATGATTATATTCACCAAAATTTACTAGAAATGCAATTAAATATATTCTTTTGCTTAAGAATTGACATAATATTTATTTTTTGTAATTTACAAAATGGAAAGATTTGCCAATATGCTAAAGAAAATGTTTACGTTCCTTTAAGTTCTCCCTACCCTAGACCAGCAAAATGAGCTTGATTTCATAGTGGTTTCGTTCCATTCCATTGCCAAGAAAATCAAGACTGATCACACATTCAGGAAATTGTATCCAAAATTGCTTAATATAATTCAAGTCACTAGATATATGTTCAATAAAACGAAATTGTACTTCAACAGCAATGGATCAGTGTAATCAGAAAGTATTATCGTGTGATGCAGACATTCCATGTGTTTCAAGACTGTTAGACATGGATGGCATTAGATCAAATAGTCAGAAATATTGGCCAAGCTCTGACCACTCAGATATTTTCCAGCAGGAAAAGGCATTATGGTTATAGAGATCAGCAAAAGATGAGACAAATCTGAAAATGTGCACAAACTTCGTTATAGATTCTTTCCTCTTTCAAATAATTAAGAAATAGTATAGTTTGCTAAAAGTCAATGTGTTATTGCAGCAAGATGGAGCAATGTCAATTGTCATTGATTTCCACACTCCATTCTTTTCCTTTTGGCCAAATTTAAAAGGTTTGTCAGTACTCTCCTTCCATTTCTAGACATATTCTATCCCAAATTTTAAGGTTTTTGTAAAACCACCATAGTAATACAATTGGAACATTAAACAATTGCTTAAGTAGACTAATTTTCCAGGTGAAAATGTTTGGAACAGATACATTGGATTAACTATGTTCTCCAACCACTTCAAGAATGCATTGAAAAGTTTAAACAATCCTTGACTGGCAATATGAAAATATTGAGAGCATAGGAGAGGAATAAATAACTGAAATACTCCATAATATAGCTTTCTCACCCACCTAACCTTAAAGGTTGTAATAGATATTCAGTATTCGATGTCTCCATTAGAGTCAATTTGTCTCATAATCAAATCTTCTCACCCAACCAGACAACAGGGCAGTAAAAATTAGCAACTTTTCAATGTGTGAAAACTCTTTTTTGGTTGCAGGTGCATCTACATCTACCACTTGGAAATGTTGGTTATCTCCACTTGATATTTATATAACTAGTAATTAAAACCTGTTATTAATGATAAGGTGTTGCCTCCTTGTTTATATCTGTTACACATTTATTGTTCACTTGGAACAAAATATGAAGACAAAGCAAGCCTCTTGTAATAGTTTATCAGGGAAAATAGAGACTTACAGTTGCAATCTACCTAGGTCGGTTATGTTGATTTAGATATCTAAACATTGGAGAATGGTCTGACATGGAAAAAACATAATATGGACTTCCTGATAGTAGATGTCCCTAACTGATTAGATGCTAGCATGCATTTACAACAGTAGGGATCCAGAATGAATAGAAGTGGACTTAACCATATAAGCATCTTAAGCTGGCATAGAATGACAAAAAAACCACAGTTTAAAAGAAAATAAACCAACATGAAATTTCAGCAAATACACAAATAAGGATCGTGATTTCCCTAGCAAAGTCCACTTTTGTCTCAATTTCAAGACAAACTCCTTCCTTTACTGTAATGTCCCCTACTTAGCTCAGTCAGTTGTTGGTTAGAGATTAGCCTATCACGAGACTCCCGTAGGCTAATGGCAATGTTTAGAGAGTCAATTTGGGGACTTACTATTTATAGTAAGTTGTGACAGGGCCAATTTCTATTTTTGGTAGGACAGTGCAGGAACCAGGGCACGAGATTCGCGGGGTCGAATCCTCTAGAGCATTGTTCGATTTATCATAAGTTAAATTAAAGATTTAACTTATTATATTTTAAAAGTGACTTTAAGTTATATTATAACTCAACTTTATAACATAAAGTTGTAACTTAAAGTACAAGTTGTGTAACTAGGGATGAGCGCCCCCTCATGGAGAGATAAGGGGATGATTTAAAATTAAAATTTAATTAAAATCCCTCTCATCTTGGGCGATTGGAGTTGAGGGAAAATAAAAGACCAAAAGAAAGTTTCATTTCATTATGCTATGTTGATGAAATTTGCTCTCTATTGAGTTTTCCAGTGCAACTGGTATGAGCTTGGCTCTAGGGTTTTACAGATTGATTTGCTGGGACGAAAACCCTTGCAACATCACCTTTCCTCGTGTATGAAAGATTGCATCAGGAGGGGATTGAGGAGGCTTTATCCAGGACTCTCACTAGTGCTTTCAGTAAACACATTTTGAGGAGATTTGAATGCAAAATGGACATATCTTCCGGAGTTATGATTTGCAGCTAAAATGATGTTGTTAATGAGCAGAGTTAGGACTTTTGAGAAGTGTTTTGTGGCTGTATTGGAGCATTGAACCAGGCCGTACACCTTGCTGCAGGCCATACTTCCTGTGCAAGGTCATACCCTCACTAATCTGCAACTTCTCCACTTTTAGTGGCTGCTATCATTCCAAAAGGGGTCAATTGGAGGCTGTGAACACATACAGACCAAAACAGAAGTTAAGAAGTCAGTTTTGCTTAAGTTTATTGCTATTTGTTGCTGCCATGGAGGCCATACACTTCAGCCATGGACGTGGGTCTTGGAATGAGTGATCTCTTGTTGATTTGTGGCATTTACCTTTTAGCCTTGCTGCAGTCTGTAGTTTGTGGTGGATATCATTTGTATGCACTTTCATGGTGATTTCCCATAGCTATGTATGCTGGTTCAGATTCGGCAATAAACAAAGTTGAAGATTTCCAAGTGGATATTTCATTGTAATTAGTTTTATTGCATTTTATGATCTAGGTTTTCTTTAGTTTATGCAAAATCATTGTATATTTTCTAGGTTTGTTCATATGCTCTATATTTCATACATGCAATGCAAAAATCCGACATGCAAAAACAAACTATAAAACCCTAAATAGCAGAAAACATCAAAAACAAAAAAATCAGTCAGAAGCAAACATATACAGAGGGGTGTATGTTACAATGGTATCAGAGTAGAAAATCTTGCCATCCTGTGAGGTTAATATGACATGCAGATGATAAAAATGAGACATGTGGCCTACAGATAGATATGATTTTAGACCCAGACCAGGAACACAAAACTCACATAGGACACAGGGAAGAGAGGTACCACAGATAGAAGAACCTGAGCAACCAATACCCATAGTAGATCCATTTGAGTCAGAGATAGAGGTTGCTGCCACTGAGGACGATTCCCAAGTTTCACGAACAGACCCATTTTCAGGTGAACTACCTCCAGTTACAGAACATACAGAAAACATGGGTGACAAAGAGGTTGAGGAGCCTAGCCTGCGAGAGATCCTGAATGTGCTCACCAGGAGCTCGGTGGCACTAGAAAGAGAATTGAGGGATTCTCAACAGGAGTTGAGGGAATCACAGGCAAAGATACCACATACCCTCGTGCAGTTGAGAGATGAGATGAATAATAGGGATTATCACCGTGACAGAAATAGGTACAATAGAGGAGACAGGGATAGAAACAATGACGGTGATAGACACAGAAACAATGACGGTGACAGGAATAGAAACAACAACGGGGATAGAAACAAGAATAATATGGGTGATAGACACAATGGTGACAGGAACCAGGGGAACATAAATAATGGGGACAGAAACTAGGAGGACAAGCACAGATTCAGAAATGATGAGGATGAGGCTTCGGTTACTCATAGGAGGGCCTCACAGTTTACAGCAGGTGACAAACCTGGCATACCCATTTTTGCTCCCAAGAACCAAGTTCCTGAACAGGATCCTACCCAGGCTGAGTTTCAGGAGGAGATTATGAGGGATTGGAGAGCTTCTAGTGCAAAGTTCAGAGCAGAGATGACCTTTGCAGAGTACTCTGACGTTTGGATGAGGAATAGACCTCGCAGAGGAGGTAGACCTCAGAACTAGGAGTTACAAAAAAAGGTGAGTAAGATGACACTTCCCTATATTGATGGATCGGGAAAGACCACCGCTAGAGCTTGGGTCCAGAAATTGGACAGCTACCTGCAGATCAATCCTATGCCTGAGGACGCCATTACTTATGCAGCATTGCATTTGGAGGGAGTAACACATAAGTGGTGGAGCAACGGGAAGGTCACACTGGGTCACGATCAGATTACTTCGTACGTGGAGTTTACAGCCAGACTGATCGACAGGTTTGATAAGGACGCAGAGTTACAGCTTAAGGAGTTGGCACAGCTGAGGTAGAGTGGATCATTAGACTCCTACATTTCTAAGTTTCAAGACCTATCTGTTATGGTCCCAGACATTTCTAAACGCAGATTGGTTATTCTCTTCATTGATGGATTATCAGACCCACTCTGTGGTTGGGTTAAGGGCTTTGACCCTGCTACACTCCAGGAGGCCATGAAAAAGACCCGAGACATGGAGTCATCAAAATGGAGGAGCAAATTTCAATCTAAGGGATTTTCACACGAGGGACAAGGAGAAGGAGAAGAAACCATTCCATAGAGAAGTTGAGTAGCATAAGGGCAGGTCAAACAGGTTGATTGATGATCAGCTCAACGACAGATTCAAAATGCAGTGCAATAGGAAAATATTAGGATTGAAGATCATCGTGGGTGATTATGAGTTGGTTGATGATTTCTATGTGGTTGGCATTGGGAATACAGATGTGGTACTTGGCATGCATTGGATGAGCCAGTTAGAAGAGTTCACCATTAATGTAAAGAAGATGGAAAAGAGATTTGAATACAATGGGAGGAAAATATGCTTTAGGGGTATTTCAGATGGCGGACCTCGAGTAGTGTCATTGAAGAGAATGGAGAGGCTGTTGAGACATGACCAGATAGAGTGGACAGCAGAGTGCCTTATTATGCTAGAGTCCCCACCACGACAGAAGGATAGCTATCATCCTGATATTTAGAAGTTACTATCCAAGCATAGTAAGGTGTTCGGAGATATACCGCCAGGAGTGCCTCTCGATAGAGGCATAGAGCACGTGATTGAGTTAGAGGATGGGACCAAGCCCATCATGATCACTCCTTACCATCATCCGAAGAGGCTCAAGGATGAAATTGAGAAAACCATTAAGGAGCTACTGGAGATGGGACACATTCGACCCAACAAGAGCCCATTTGCTTCTGCAATTGTACTTGTCAAAAAGAAGGATGGGACAATCAGGATGTGCACAGATTACAAGGCCTTAAACAAGAAGACTATCAAAAACAGGTACCCTATCCCAAGGATCAATGAATTGATAGATGAGTTACATGGTACTCGTTATTTTTCTAAAATAGATCTCAAATTAGGGTATTATCAGATTCGCATGAGGGCAGAGGATGTAGAGAAGACTGCTTTCAAGTGTCATTACGGCCACTTTGAGTTTTTGGTGATGCCATTCGGTTTGACCAATGCCCCTGCTACCTTCTAGAGTTGCATGAACCAGATTTTCAGAAAGCAGCTTCGAAAGTTTGTATTGATTTTCTTCGATGACATACTAATCTTCGGCAGGACTTGGGAGGATCACTTGAGATATCTGGAGGAGGTGTTGAGTATTTTGGAGAGTGAGTCCCTCTATGCCAAAGAGTCCAAGTGTGACTTTGGCATGACAGAGTTGCTCTATCTGGGTCACATCATCAGTGCAGAGGGTGTCACGGTAGATCCAGATAAGATAAAGGCAATTGTTGATTGGCCCCCACCTACAAACCTCACACAGCTGAAAGGCTTCTTTGGTCTATGTGGTTTTTACAGGAGGTTTGTAAAAGGCTTCTCACAGACAACACCTTTGACAAATTTGACAAAGGAGGGAGCCTTTGAGTGGTCTGAATTAGGCCAACAGTGCTTTGATCATTTCAAGCACTTAATGTCTACTTGCCCCGTGCTCGCGATTCCCGATTTCACTAAGCCATCCGAGTTGCAATGTGATGCTTCTGGAGAGGGAATTGGGGCAATACTTATGCAGGAGAAGCACCTGATAGCATTGAAAGCAAGAAATTTCGGGGTGTTGAGAGGAGTTACTCGGTGTATGACCGAGAGATGTTGGCCATAATGCATGCATTGGCCAAATTCATGCCTTATCTGGTTGGAGGTAAATTTATAATCAGAACAAATCATAACAGCATCAAATATTTCATGAACCAGAAGGATCTGAATGACAGGCAGCAGAAGTGGGTGAGCAAGTTACAGGCATATGATTTTGACATCGAGTATGTCAAAGGGAAGAAGAATATAGTTGCAGATGCCTTATCCCGTAGACCTCACTTATGCTTAGTTGGGGAGATCTATGTTGATTGGGGAGATCTCTGTTGATTATAGCAGAGTATGCTAAGGACTCTTGGGCAGCGGGAGTCATTGAGGGCACTACTACTAATGAGAGATATTCTGTGGTGAATGATTTGATTATTTACAATGACAGAATATTCTTGGTGCCTAATTCACAGTTCAAACACAAGGTGATCAGAGCTTTCCATGATACACCAATGGCAGGCCATCCTGGATTCTTCAAGACATACAAACAGATTTGGGAGAGGTTCACATGGAAAGGACTAAAGGATGAAGCGCAGAAGTATGTTCGTGAGTATCCAATTTGCTAGCAGAATAAGCATGAGCATACTTATCCAGCAGGGTTACTACAGCCATTACCTATTCCCAGTCAGAAATGGGAATGTATCTCCATGGATTTTATTACAGGGTTGCCTAAGGTGCAGAGAAAGGACTGTATATATGTGGTGGTCGACAGACACACCAAATTTGCACATTTCTTTGCTATTTCAGCAACCTTCACAGCTGCTCAAGTGGCGGATTTGTTCTTCAGGGAGATATTTAGATTACACGGGGTACCTAAGAGCATAATCAGTGACAGGGACAACAAGTTCCTGAGTATATTCTAGCAGGAGTTATTCAGGCTTTGTGGTACAAAGTTGACTCCTAGCACCAGCTACCACCCACAGACAGATGGACAAATAGAGGTGGTGAACAAATGGCTTGAGGGGTACCTACGCAACTATGTGTCGGGGCAGCAGAAGGCTTGGATCAGATGGTTGTACCTGGGGGAGTATTGTTACAACACCACTCATCATATGTCGATTCAGATGACTCCTTTCAGGGCACTGTATGGTTGTGATGTCCCGTGCTTCACAGATCTCTTGCTTGGTGATAGTCAGGTGCCTAAGGCAAAGGATCTCATACAAGACAGCCAGGACAGCTAAGGGAGCTCAAGGAGAATATACAGCAGGCATAGAATCAACAAAAATTGTATGCTGATCAACACCGAGTGGAGAGGAACTTCGAGGTTGGAGACATGGTGTATTTGAGGCTCCAACTCTACAGGCAGTCCACTCTCAAGAAGAGTGGAACAGAGAAGTTGAAACCCAGGTTTTATGGTCCTTTCAAGATTATCAGACAAGTGGGTGAGGTGGCTTATGAGCTTGAGTTACCATCAGACGCAGGGTGCACAACGTGTTCCATGTTTCTAGGTTAAAAGCTCTCGGTCACAATATAGTTCCTTCAGCAAATCTTCCACCATTGGATGAGGAGGGGAAGTTGATCCTAGTACTAGAGGCTATCATTGACACCCGAGAGAAACAACTGAGAAAACGGGTTATTAGAGAGTACTTGGTCAAATGGAAGAATTTCCCAGTGGAGGATGCCACCTGGGAGAGTGAGTAGATATTGCAACACCTTGAGTTGAGATTGCTTGAGGACAAGCAATTTTGGGGAGGGCGGACTGTAATGTCCCCTACTTAGCTCAGTCAGTTGTTGGTTAGAGATTAGCCTATCACGGGACTCCCGTAGGCTAATGACAGTGTTTAAGGAGTCAGTTTGGGGACTTACTATTTATAGTAAGTCGTGAAAGGGCCAATTTCTATTTTTGGTAGGACAGTGCAGGAGCCAGGGCATGAGATTCGCGGGGTCGAATCCTCTAGAGCATTGTTCGATTTATCATAAGTTAAATTAAAGATTTAACTTATTATATTTTAAAGGTGACTTTAAGTTATATTATAACTCAACTTTATAACATAAAGTTGTAACTTAAAGTACAAGTTGTGTGCCCAGGGATGAGCGCCCCCTCATGGAGAGATAAGGGGATGATTTAAAATTAAAATTTAATTAAAATCCCTCTCATCTTGGGCGATTGGAGTTGAGGAAAAATAAAAGACCAAAAGAAAGCTTCATTTCATTATGCTATGTTGATGAAATTTGCTCTCTCTATTGAGTTTTCCAGTGCAACTGGTTTGAGCTTGGCTCTAGGGTTTTACAGATTGATTTGTTGGGACGAAAACCCTTGCAACATCACCTTTCCTCATGTATGAAAGATTGCATCAGGAGGGGATTGAGGAGGCTTCATCCAAGACTCTCACTATTGCTTTCAGTAAACACATTTTGAGGAGATTCGAATGCAAAATGGACATATCTTCCGGAGTTATGATTTGTAGCTAAAATGATGTTGTTAATGAGCAGAGTTAGGACTTTGAGAAGTGTTTTGTGGCTGTATTGGAGTATTGAACCAGGCCGTACACCTTGCTGCAGGCCATACTTCCTGTGCAGGGTCGTACCCTCACTAATCTGCAGCTTCTCCACTTTTAGTGGCTGCTATCATTCCAAAAGGGGTCGATTGGAGGCTGTGAACACATACAGACCAAAACAGAAGTTAAGAAGTCAGTTTTGCTTAAGTTTATTGCTATTTGTTGCTGCCATGGAGGCCATACACTTCAGCTATGGACATGGGTCTTGGAATGAGTGATCTCTTGTTGATTTGTGGCATTTACCTTTCTCATTCTAGGCGTTTGGAGGTCATTATCCTTGCTGCAGTCTGTAGTTTGTGGTGGATATCATTTGTATGCACTTTCATGATGATTTCCCATAGCTATGTATGCTGGTTCAGATTCGGCAATAAACAAAGTTGAAGATTTCCAAGTGGATAATTCATTGTAATTAGTTTTATTGCATTTTATGATCTGGGTTTTCTTTAGTTTATGCAAAATCATTGTATATTTTCTGGGTTTGTTCATATGCTCTATATTTCATACATGCAATGCAAAAATCTGACATGCAAAAACAAACCATAAAACCCTAAACAGCAAAAAACATATACAGAGGGGGGTATGTTACATTCACGTTCAATACACGGTTACACCCTATTCTTTCGCTCTTCACCTTCCTATTCTTCTTCTAGTATGCCATATCATTCTTCAAGCCAACACAAAACTATAATCTAGGAAGTTTTAAGAGATTACTTTTCTAAGTCAGTGCAAAAGTTGGTGAATCTTTCAACTACACGTTCTTTTTGAAAAACATATGATTTTACTGTTGAATAAAACAAAATTACTATATTTATACCTGAGCGTGAGCCTATATAAATTTACAAAAAGCAGGTTTCAGAAAACAGATGCATAATATTCTGAATGTATAATTTAGTAATTTACTAATATCCTTGTCATTCTTGGTGAACGTAATCTATTTGAATATAAATAAAAATTCCACTTTGCATATATAGGACTACTGACTCAGTAATCAAGTCTTTTCCCTGAAGAATGGAATGACTGGGAGTATCAGGAATGTTTCTGAATCTCCATGCCATTTTCATTGTCAGACCTTTGTTTTAAGTTTTGAAATTTTTGATATTCAATCCACCATCTTTGTTCTACCTGGCAATTGTGGACCAAATGCTACTAGTGGTGATTTGAAGTAAGTATCAATTCTCCTGTATATGAAATTCCTTTATATTGATATTGGATTTTCATGAACTTGGTAAGGAATGGATAATATGGAGACCATACAGACAGGAACAGCTTGGAGAACAGCTTGGGTTAACTAAATTATGCCCACAACAGTTAACTAGTGACTTATCCGACTTGTCATTAAGTGTTCCATTTTGCCCATTCTTGGCTTCCAGATTTCTTCTCTAGGTTTCTAGTCGAGAGAGAATCTAAAATAAGTCATTAGATTAAGGCGTTTTTTGGTGAATTGAAGGATCATGAGAATTTTTTTACCTTGCCCATAAATGTCGACAAAGATGACATTTGATTCTGATTATTTGCTAACTACCCAGAAGCCAACTGATATTTTTGCAGCATAAGGTTGATTTATTTGTTATCTGAGTATGGAGAACAACAATGTATCATTAATGGAATGAACATAAGATTATCATTGGCACCATTCTACTGCCAGGAGACCATGAATTTTAACCCTTTTTTTAGCTTCAGCCAGCTTGCAACTAAGAGTTTCCCTAAAATGACAAATAATTAAGGCTTAGCGGGTCTCCCTGTTGAAGACCTTTAATTGCATTAAATGGCCGTTTACTATCCCTATTGAGAGACAGTACATAAGTGGGGATTGCAATACAACTTTTCATTCATGAATCACTAACTGACCAATTGCACCTTTCAAAAGCTTTGGACACGTCTAAATTATCACCCCCGGTCTCTTTTAAATTTGGAGGGAGTGCAGGAGTCCCTCAACAGCAATGATATCGACTGTGATTTGTTTCCCTAGAACAAAGGCTGATTGAGTTTTAGAGATTATCTATGGTAGGGGAATTTCATAGACCATGTTGCATAGACCAATTGGTGTGTACTGGTCCATTTGTTCTGCCTTGACATCTTTTTGGAATGAGGACTAGCATGGTAGCCTTCAAGGCATGTGGCATTTGCTTATTCCTTCACAATTCCTTTATTACCTCTGTCAGGTCTGATTTGATGAGGTCCCATTAATTCTAGTAGAAAACCATGTACTTAATCTCATTTTCTGTCGCTTCTCTCATTTGAATAGAATTTTTAGCCTAGGTTTTTGTCCTTCTGGATAGAGAAAACAATGTCCTTAATCTCATCTTACGTTGCTGCTCTCATCAGGATAGAATTTTCAGCCTCCACAATTATCCCCAAGATATTCTTTGTCAAAGCTTTTTAGGCTCAGATTGTTCTAATAAAAAAAATTGAGAACTAATTACAAACCCTCCAAACCTCATTCACCTACTTGTCTTTTGTTTCACAAGTTTGAACTTTGCAGTTTGTAGTGTTTTTGTGTGACAGCAATGAGCAAACTGAAATTAAAACTAATTACAAACCCTCCAAAACAAAACAAAAACAAAAAAAGAACTACTCAAAGGGACATACCTTGATGGATGAAGTTATGAACTAGTTGATAATACTTGATAGGTTCTTTCTATTGCAAAAAAATGGCTCACATTCAGCCTTCAACCTCAATAAATCTCCAACAGAACCAACAGTTTTCCACTTCCAGTCTTCCACAAACAACAACTCTTTTTGTTTTTGGAATGACAAATGAATGAGTTAAAATTTGTTTGAGGTTGCTTTAGGGTGAATAAGGGCATGGGAGGGTTTGTGGGATCCCCACGCCCCTTTTAACCCAATAAAAATTGAACACTTCACTTTTTTTAAACACGGGAGACATCTAGCCATCCCCGAGACAGCCGAGGGATGTCTAAGACATCCCTGGCCGTCCCGAGGATGGCCAGGCATCCCTTTTTTCAATCCAGTTGTTTCCTACTCCGAGGACATGTTGTTGGAGTCCAGGACAACACAGAGAGGGGGGGTTGAATCAGTGTTGTGAAGACTTTTTACTTTTTGCAACTTTTAATTTACAAGACAGAGAATAAAGGAGACATCAATAATCTATCAAATTCATATGCACAAGTATGATGATGAAAAGAGAGAAACAGAAACTTATGTGTAAATCATCCAAAATACACATATAAAAGCAAATCATAACACAGGGATTACTCGAGTGGAAAACCCTCATGGGGTAGAAAAACCACTCAAAATTGCCTCACTGGCTTATTCAAAACCTCACTGGTTACAACAAGGTCTCACTGACCATTCAAGCCTCACTGGCTACAAAGAAGTCTCACTGACCAACAAAGCCTCACTGGCACATAAAGCCTCACTGGCAAATGCAATCACCATCATCAAAACAATACAAGTAATACAGAGGGTTTCTCTGTTTCAATACAATTCCCTGAATTTGCAACTCTCAATTCAATCTATATATTTCTTTGCAATCATACTTAATTCAATCTGCACAATTAATTCACTTGATGCACAATCAATTGCATATTATCTTCATGGTTCAATCTGTAAATTCTCTGCATAAAATCTTCATCCTTGTTTGATTCATTCCTGCAAAAACCATGATCTCATACATCTCTCAAATCACATGATTCATCTGTATTTTCTTTTCAAAAGAATTTTCAGAAATATGTCTTCATCACTGCATTTTGATCCACATACTAAATTCATAACACACTGAACCTGCAATGTCATTATATAAAAATTTGAATGCCTTTTCACATTCTTCAAGCCCTGTCTGCATTCTCCTTCATTGAATCCTGCATAAAAAAATATAAAATTTCTTCTCTGCATCTATGAAAAAATCTAAATCTTCAATACCATTCATCTTCTCCAATCCCTGTGAGAGAAATAAAAACTCTTTGTTCATATGCATGAAGTCATTTCATATTCCTTTTCTTTAAAAAATCATCTCCATTTTTTTATATTCTCAACACACTACAATAACTCCTTCAAATTCATCTTCTGCAAAATAACTTCAACAAATAAATCAATCTGCCTTTTTAGAAAATGAAAAATCTCTCTAATATTCTTTAAACTCTTCATCTTCCCTGCAAATACATTTTCATCTTCTGTGCAAAAGAAATGAATGATTTCCACCATAAAATGTCTTCAACAATTTTAACCAATCTACCCCCAAAAAATATCTCATCGGACTCACAACTCAAAAAAATCATATGTAAAAAGGAAACTATAAAGTCCCTTAAATTTTCTTACAAAAGAATAATGTCTCAAAAAGAAACTTTCCTTCTTAAAATTAAATTACTCCTTAATATTCTTCCTACCATGAAGGAGAGTTTAAAAATAGAGAGAAAAATCTTCATAAAATCTCCTTAAAGATTCCACAAAGATCTGCTTTTAAAAAGTCTAATAATAGGCATAAAAAAAACATTCACTGCAGTTGACATCCCCATGCACGTCAATGTTCGATCTCATAGAAGACAGTCGGGATTTAAATGTCATCCCTTGATATATCCTTTCGCGCTCACCACAGTTTTAAATATGACCGTCGATTACGATATTGGCGTCCAACATATAAAGAGGAAACTAATGCAAGGGGTGGAGGAGAGTGAAGACGCCAATTACCCCACGGCACTTAAAACCCTTTAGGTCACATTTAAGTGATACTACCTGCTATAAGAAGTCAACAACCTGTTATAACTTAAAGTGCAAGTGTCATATGATTGATGTTTGATGCTTACAAATAACTAGAGGATTTTAGGATTTGAATAATATAGATCTTTACAAAATCTTATAACATTTATGTGACAATAAATCCTCTACTCCATTTCAAGAATCATACTGCTATTACACTGATATTATACAACCTTCTGTCATCATGTCATAGTCTGGGCATATTTAGATTTGTTTTCAAATGATTTCAAGACAAGAAAAACTTTAGGGTTTGAGTGTAAACAAAACACCTTTCATAAGAACAAATTCCTTATCAAGAACCATCATAAATTAGAGACCAAGTGATTACATCTGCTAATCACCATATGCTTTAACAAATCCATTTCACTTGAAAATATACTTTTCTCATATCCTGATTCACCTTATGTTCCTCATTACATGGAGCAACTTAGTTCACAAGCTTTGAAAGACCTTACTTGGAATATATGTAATGACTGAGAAATTGAAGATGATTCGGCATTTGACCATGAAGAGAGACAATATCATTATAATATGGCACGAGAAACACCACCTTATTTCTTACCTCGCTGATTGTTGGCATTTCAATTCGCACCTCTGGAATGCGAGTTGGAAACGGACAACTATGCACAAATAAACTGCTCTCCTATTATGAGGGGGAGTTTCCTTTTTGCTGATGTTCGCTTTAAAGATAAATAAAACAAATTTGCTTATCTTCTTTTTGATTCTCAGCTGTGAGCACAAGGTTATAAAACTCTATTTCGCTGCAGAAGAGGTTTTTCTTTTTAATAAGCTTTTAACTACAGCTAGGCCTAAACTAAATGACGCTTTTGATTGTCTGAGTAAACACAGAACACAGAAATCAAAAGTGGACAAGGAATGATTTGTTTCAACACAAAAACTTAAATAAATTTCTCCCAGATTCACATCATAAGACCCATTGTACTTTAATGATGAAAACTGAAGTAAAATTTACACAAGCCACACATCTAACGATAAAACTTGATGATTTGAGATAGGAAATCAAAGCAAAAGGCAGGCATGAGACTTCTATTCCCAATATCATAAAGTTGATACAACTCAAGGACAGCAATATGTAGCAAAAGGCAGGCATACAATAAGAGATCAAACACTGGAAACAGATTACACAGAATGAACGAGCACTTGGAATAACAAGTTCTGCAAGCTAGAATAGGCACAGCAAATTTGCTATCACAATTACTATTACCGTCCCTTACAATGGGCAAGGATGCCCTTATTTATACTAAATCAAAGGAGTAGGGAACCCTAAAATCTCCTTGATTTTATCTAACTTGCCAACTCGCAAGCTTTATTTCTATTCAAAGACAAAAATTACAACTAACAAATGCTTTAAAACAATTTGCTTTAAAGCAAAGAAAGCTCCAACTAATACAAAGTGATTTCTTTCTAAATAAAGAATGGATGAGCTTAGGATGAAAACAAATGCTTTAAAACAAAAAGCATCTGATTTAAAACTGTTTTCTTTTGAGTCATATCCTCATCTACATTCTTGCTTTATGGTGATGTCATCCATTGATATAAATATATTGCCGCAGCTGCCTATTTTCAGCCTTGAGGGCTCCTTCATCTTCTCCATCATTCAACACTCTCTCTTTCAAATTATCTATTGCAACTTCAAGAGATTCACATCTGTGTGTCGGGTACTTCTACCAAGATTGGCTCTGAAAACCTTGAAGACATCCACGTCCAATGTTCTTTGGCAAAACATTCTGCTTTTCTTTCAACCACTTTTGAGCAACCTTTTCTGATATTTTTCTTTATCATTGTGCCACACCCTCTTGCATTCTTCAATTGAAACAACCAAGTTCTCCCTCCATATGGGTATTGAAAAACACTTCTCAATGTCGTTTGGCCTGAGGTTGCAGAGCACATTTCCATCTGCTGATTAAATCTCTCTTGTGACTAAATTGTAATGCTTCATACAAGCAATTACGAATTCGATACTTTGCACTGAAATGGGGAATTAAGCTATTGCAAGCAACCCGGAGTGATCCAGATTCCTGATGGTACTGTTTCCTGCATCTTCCAAAGGATGCAAATTGATCACTAGAAATACTTTATGCAAGTCTGTCTCGAAAGTTCTGAGGTAATCGTGAACCAACGCCGTTTTAGGGTTGATCTCTGTTGGAGAGTACTGCATACTGAAAGATTTGAAGAATGACTGTGAACACGCCTATGTCGGAAAAATCTTGGACAAAAGGCTGAAAAATACTTGCTGATTTCTTCTAAATAGCAAAATGTGAGCAAGAAAACCTGGCACATGGGTTTTGTAGGCAATTCTGTTTTGAAGCAACCCAGATCGTCGGATTTTGAAAAAGCAGAAGGTTTCCCGAAAAAGCAGCAAAAAAGCATATGCTCAGAAAAATAAAACTTCCCAATCTTCAAGAGGATGAAATTCTAGATGGACCAATCTCGATGAAAATTGAAAAAGCTTCGGTCCTGTTTCTGAAAAACAATCCCCTAGAAAAAAGGACCTCAAAAAAGCGTGTCTCTGTGCTTCCTCATCCCAAAACTATGAAGAATGCTGAAAAAGCACTTCGTTTGAGTCTTCGAATCTTCGTGGAAAGAAAATAAAAATCTTCCTCCTCTGGATGCAACCTGCAAAAGTAATTAATAAAAGAGGCCAAAAACTTGTCTTTATAGAACTTTAGGGCAAAAAAGCAGCTTTCTTTGTGAAAGAATAAAGTTTGAATCTTATCCATGAAGAAAGCATCTTTTAAAGCACAAATCCAAGTAGATATGCTCGAATAGGAAGAATCCCTATTTTATAGCTGCCTATGGCTTCATGTGTGAGATGATTAAAAATATCTTCTTTGATGATGTCATCAAAAACACGAGGTTGCAAAAGTGTTAGCCAATTTTTCCTTCATTTCGACACTTTTTGCACTTGTTTTGACTCCAACATGGCTTGCCTCTGACTTCAACAAGACGGCAAACTATCACCATTGGCTGAAAAAGTTGACTGATCATGGCACTTGGAAGATTTATCAACCATGATTTCATCCCCAGCCTCAAACTGACGATCTGACGACATCTGATTGCAAATCTGACCTCTGAAACCTGTCGCCAGATGAAGTTTTGGAAGCGGCTGTCGAAAAAAAAACACTATCAAACATGAAAATTTGGGAGCCCCCAGCCTCCAAGGGCTCCTGGATTTTCACGCCTTAGCCATTTTTTGGAAATTTTCAACTTTTCAACTTCTTGATTTCCGTGCGCGTTCCGATGACTGTGGACCCCTATTTGGCTGTCGATTTCCGCCTGTTGGAACAAAATTGAGTCTGATGATCTGGTATACAAGCAAGCCTGATGAAAACTGAGCTGATTGTACCTTGCGCCTGCCTCAAAAATCGAGCCAAACTAATTATCTATGAATATGACTAGGCTAACGGAAGAAGATTTGTCGTTTTTTCAGAAAAACATGGAAAATATTCTAAGGCATGAAAAGATGGGAGCCCCAGCCTCCAGGGGCTCCTAAAAGTATGCCTTAGAATATTTTTGAGATTTTCAATTTTTCTTTCCATTTCTCCGTTTTGTGTGCCGCAAGTCCCATTCGATCTTCGTGTCAGGTTGTTCGGTTGACTGTCGGAGCAAGATGGGAGGTGATTTGAGTAGCCTGAACCTGCCTGAGATGAATTTCCAGCTTTTACCAGCATTTCGACTGAGTTTTGACTGATTTTGACCCCCCGGAAAGGGGCTGACGAAGGCTTTTTGACGTTTCTCAAAAGACGTGGAAAATATTCTAAGGCATGAAAAGATGGGAGCCCCCAGCCTCCAAGGGCTCCTAAAAATCTGTGCCTTCGAAAATTTTCATGATTTTCAACTTTTGCTTGCAGTTTACCTCGTTTCTCGTGCCAACAACTACTTCTTGTCACTGATTTCGATGATTTGTCGGTCAACTGCCACTGGATGAGGAATGGATTGGATAGCCTGGGTATATCTAACGTGAATTCCAACTTTTTAGGACCTGTTGACCAAAATGACTGCTTTTATCCGCCCTGGAACTGTCTAACGGAGGCATTTTTCGCTAAAGTTGGGCACCCCTAGTCTCCAGGGGCACCTAGAAATCCATGCCTTAGTCAAATTTGAAGATTTTTCACTTTTCCCCTCATTCTGAATCCATCCTGCTCCGTTTTCCGTTCCTCGTCAAATCGACAACTGTTCGTCAGTTCTGCGTCGTCTGAACAACATCGAAAACTTGAAAATGAGCTCTGGCAGATGAACTTCCTCCATTGACGACTTCGGAGCTCATGCTTCAGCATCTGAAAAAGCAAAATTGACCCAGTAGAGAAAACTTGACCTTTTGCAGATTTTGTTTGGACCACCTTGATCGTGAAGCAAAATCAGCCAATGAGAATCAGGGACGACACCTAAATCAGAGATTCCAGTTTTAAAAAATTTTGCCAGCATCCGTATCTCAAGAAACCCAGAAAACCTAATTTGACGTCTTTTTTTAGAAACTTTTTAAAAATAGAAATTCCTATTTTTAGAAATTTTGACTTTTTGACTTTTTTGACAAAAAATTTCTAGACTTGCATAAAATGCCTTAATGAAGCAAAAAAAAAAATTGATTGGGTACAACACTGATCATCCTGACAAGAAGCAACTTTTTCAAATGAACAACTCCTGATGTTCCATGACCATAACACAATTCTTGATGTATGATCTGATTCCTTGATGTCTTGTTTTGATGCAATCCCATAATGAAGTTTTCTGCCATGAATGACAATTACATCTCAAAGAATCAAGTCAACCAATGAACACAACACTGTCAAAATATGAACTAGATGCATGACATCAACATGAGTAACCAAGATGGGAACAAGTAACATATCAACTCAAATTCTCAATTATCATCTTAACACAAAGTAATGCATATCCTAATATCATATTATGTGAACTCTTGAGATGAGAGCATAAGCATCATGAAACAACTCCTTAAGATGAGAACCCAAACCTTCTTCACATCCTTCATATGAACTGATGACATCACCTGACCATTGACATCACATGTCACATTGTCATCACCCTAAATTCATTTTAACCATGAAGATCATGATGAACTCCTGAAACAACCTGCCATATGAAGACAAACATCAACTCCATGTATGATTTATCTGCATCATCAACTCACACCTTTTTGACATCAATGACAATCAATTTCCATCACGTGTTTCGAAAGCATCCCAGAGTTTCAATCTTTTTTGGGGATGTCCTCTGTCATCCCCCCGTCCCCAAAACACAGAAGGGAACAGGGATGTGTACTTGAGGGCTAGGGATGCGTCCCCATGTAACACAGGAAATAAACAAATGTATCACCTTAACGTACAAAGTGATGTCACCAGTAGGGGTATGGCCTCCACAACATGAAATGCAGCAACCAAAGTGATCGCCCAACCTCCAAAATGCAGATTGAAACTCAAATATCAGTCCCTTAGAACAGTACAACTTGTACTAGATTGGTACTATGGCTCACACCCTAATCAGCAGGGGCTATAATAGAAATCACAGCACAGATATAATCGCTCGGCCTTTTACTTGTACCAACTCCTCCCAAACTGATATATTACTTCTTAATCAACGGCCAACAATGGAATGTGATAGACGATGAAATTTTGTACGGCCATTTTGGAAATGGTGCGACCAGCTTTTGATATGAAATGGCTCTTCTACAAATGGCACAGCCTTCACAAAATGAACTGATATGATTTGTAAGCAAATAAATATTCAATATTCTCTCAATCTAAAATCCACACCAAACTCAAAATCTAAAACAACTATTAAATCTAGAACATATCAAAGCAACTGGAAAATAGTTTTGTAACTATTTAGCACATCGGTAATCCCTAAGTGGGATTACTCATATTAATAGGAGGGTTTTCATCCTCGAATCCATTTTACCAAAATGGTGTTTATCCTTCAACAGAAAGATGAACATTTGTTCAATCTCATGAAATTGGGGTTTTGATTTCCTAAACTAGATGTCTTCTTCTGTGGCCAAGCTCTCTTTTTATAATCCTCTTTTTAATTTTAAATTCATTCCCTCTTTAATGTTGGAAGTGTCTAGAAAAAACCTTTTTAATAAAACATCACCTTTGGCCCCTTTTCCTAACAACACTTTATTGTCCCTCTTTTAGAATAGTTTTTTTAATAATAAAGCATAAGTTGTCTTTTTATGAATATATCATAAAGTTACTGTTTAAACAACTTAAATTATTTTATTATTTCCCTTACATCATCCCAATGGTCTACAAAAAATAAAATAATAGGCTACGGATCTCCCAATGACTTACACTTGGAAAGGGGACATGACAATTGAACACATTCATATGTATATGGAACATCAACTGAAATTTCAGACTTACAAGATAAATATCACCTAGAGCATTGATATGATCCCCAAAGAATAAGAATGAATAGTTATACTCCTCTTTTTCCAAATGCATGTCAAACTTATATAACAAACCTAAGCCTGTAGACAGGTTAATTAGGCATCCCTAAGCATTAAACCTTGTGCCTACCAATCCAATTATCATCAAGAGCCTGATTAATAGTAAAATATCTTTAGAACCTCACAATAGTAAAAAGGAAATCAACTGCCAGTTTCTTCACTCAATTTTTAACTTCAGAACATTCAGATCTCTTAGTAGATCACACTACAAATCTCAAATCAAAACGTGAACAGAGCAATAGCATTAGTTTGAAAAAAATCAGGTCTTACAATTCCATTCTATTGGAGATTTTTGTTGGCCATATTCCTTTACAGGAACCTTATGACAATTTATGAAACTACAATTAAATAATCAATCTTCGATATTACACAAATGCAGTACGGACTTCTGAATTCTCATATTTTGAGTCTAAATAATGTTTTTGTTCAATAGCTATCCTTATCCAAGTCAAGTCGACAAAACCCTATACCCTACCACTTAACCAAGAGGAAGAAAAGCAACTGCACTAAAGCACTGTAAACACAAAAAATATGTATTTGCATAATCTGCAATTTAAGTAGGGTAAAATCTATTCCACTCATATGCAATATGAATTCACAAAGCCTTGAAATGATGCCTGACTATTGTACTTACTCTCAAACAAATTTGTCTTGAATAAAGATCGCAAGTAGGATGAGCATTATGTAAATCCGTGTATTCTGTTCCAATGCCAAACACAGAGAAAGTTATATATTTGTTTCTGGACTATGGCAACTTGATGTATGGTGTGGATAATTGTAGAAAAAGAGAGAAAACCTTTCATAATAGCATTAAAGTTGTAAGAGTCGCAATCTTTGCTCTCCAATCTCTTCATAGATACAAGCAGGTAAAGCTCTAGAACAGATGCGTCTGCTTCAAAACAATTAAGCTATCATTATGACACCCAAATGCCACTTCTTGTTCAATGGGAAATTCGTCATCCACAGCATAAGAAGATCTCAAATGATGGTACGCATTCACACATATTTTTTATTAGTTATACTAAACATATATGCCCTCAAAATACTCAAACCAATACACCTCCAATAAACAAGTTGCATATATAATTTACTTCTAACATCAAGTCCTACATTTTGTTGAATAAGGAAGCAACAAAGAAACTAAAGACAAAGTTACATGTATTAAAATTCTAAGTTATAATTGTTTAAGGCTCAGAGTTTACAAGTAGTTTTTAGATGGCTATAATGTAGTTTAAATTAGCAATAGTAGGATTCCACTGAATATGTATTAGAAGTGTTTCATAAGTATTTATTAAATGGCAGCATCATGGAAAATGTAATAGGATCAATAAGATAACCTATTGCCTTCTCATTTATTCTATGCACATGCTTAGAGAATAGCAAGAGTTATATTTGTTTCTGACTTCATAGATTGGCTACCTATATTGAGGTTTACCAAATAGATTTGAATTCCATCTGGCCATTGGAAAGGGTTTGCCTGTGGATTTCTCCAATGCAACTACAGATAGATATCGCACGCTAATGATCTTCCCATGTTTACAGAAGCATAACAGTCAATATATACTACTATGGTAAGGCAATGCAAGAAAGTCATTTTTGCTAAGAAGCTTGATGTGTATAAATTTCACTTTGCTACATTATTGAAGGTGGATACCATCCTTGAAACACACCTACTTGTTGAAGAATTGTAATCTCAATATTCAAGGATCCTTCCCTCACCAGGGAATTTGTACTTAATTCTTATGATTTGGGGTTTAATAATTCTGCATTTACCCTCTTGCTATGTTTAAATTTCTTTAGTGCCTAGTGTTTAACTATTTTTTCTAATATAAGGTACTTTAATCCTAGTACATTTTTATTGTAACTAGATGTACTTTCAAACCCCATTGATGTATTTTAGATCATCTGTGGAGATTAGTATTTTTGTTTCTTTCTTTCTCAAGTTTTAGGAGTTTATAGCCAAGATTCTGTAACATACACCCCCTGATATATGTTTGTTCTATGCCAAGTTTTTTTTTTTGTTTTCTAACCGTTCTGGGTTTAGGGTTTCATTGCATCTTTTTGCATGTTTTGATATTGCATTGATAGCATGGAATATGAAGCATATATTGAAAACCCAGAAAATATACAATGAATTTACATAAACAAACAACGACCCAGATCATAAAAGGTGCCAGAACTAATTACTGTGACATACCCATTTTGAAAACACCAACTTCGTATTATTGCTGTAGTTGCACCAGCTTACAATGACATAGAAAATCACCAAGAAATGCATACAATAAGCATCTCTGCTAAATATGATGCTGCAGCAGTAAATACAACTCTAAACGCCAAGAATGAAAGGATGAGAAGTCATAAAGATGAAGGAAAATCCATGCCAATAGACCCCACACCCTCCTCAGGTATGTACAGCCAGGCTGGGCAGATATAACAGCAAATACAATGTGCAAAACCTCTAAAATCTGCTCAGAAATTACTGCAGACCATTCACTATTCCAATGCCATGAAGAAGACTCCAAAAATCAGACCAAACTGCATTCAAAGACTCATAGTAGACAGTACGACCAGCATTGGGGAAGTACGGCCTGTGTTGTGAGGGCTGCAAACAGAAATAACCTTGGCTACAATCCTTCAATCTGTGCCTCAAATATGCACTCACCAAAGTATACCAAAATCTAAATATGATATTGTCCTTCCGGCACCCAAACTTCACCAAAATTGATCAAATCAAAGCTTAACTAAAGCCCCTGAATGAAGCCTCCAAGAAACCTCTTCCTGATATGGTCTCTCACACACGAACAAGAGGACTATGAAGAGGTTTTCGTCTCAACACAGCCAAGATCAAACCCTAGAGCCAAGCTCCAAAGCCAATGCACGGGAATATCCAAAACAAGAGAGAAAATTCATTATCCAAGCATATGCAAAATGAAGCTCACTTTTCCTTTTTGTTTCTCCTCTCACCCCAACGCCCAAGAAAGCAATTATTTTATTATTTTATTTAATATCTTTATGTCCCTTCTTCACCATGTGGACGCCCAACTCCTAGGAGCACAACTTTAAGTTGACTTAATATTATAACATAATGTTACTTTATAATATAAGTCACTTTATCCCTTATAATAATATAAGTTAAATCTTTAATTTAATTTATAGTTTATCGAATAATGCTCTGGGTGTATCAAAACCAATAATCTCGTGCAATGCTCCACTGCCTCTGCCCTGCTATAAATAGCAATGTGCTCTGTCCCGACTTACTATAAATAGTAAGTCACCAAAGTGACCCCCTAAACACTGCCATTAGCCTACGGGAGTCCAATGATAGGCTAATCTACATCAATTATCTGACTGGGCTAAATGGGGGACATTACAGATTCAAGGAAACGTTTGGTTCCAAGATTCTTTTATGCATGTCATAATACAATTATGACTGGTATCTCTTGTGGTAGTTAGAAGCCTTGAAGGTGCAACTAAAATGAGCAAATGCTAGTATGTTTCATAAATAACCTGCAACAACTTGACTCTCAAAATACAAGCTGTGCTACACTAAGACTACAAATCTGTCGCTAAACCTGTCAAAAAAGAGGTATCAAACTTAGAGATGCAATAACCTAACCTTCAAAAGATAGCAATTACAAAAGAATCAAAAGAGTTAAGCAAAAGAAAAATCTTATAGGTTTGGCTCAATGGTTATTAGACTTGATGTAAATCTGCAAATAGAGCTAGCAGACATCCATAAATAACATAAAGATAATGACAATAAAGTACTTCATCCTCAAGACAAGCAATTGAAATAACCACTTCTAACAGCATAACTTATTTTGGATTAGATTTGCCTCTGCTTCAAAGGTTAAGTTATTGTATTCCTGAACTTGACATCTCTTTTCAATAGGTCTGGTGTCTGATTCATAGACAGCCTTACGTAGTATAATACAAAAGTTATGAAAACAAACCTAAAGCTTGGCCTAATCCAGTTAAGAACAATATATAAAAAGAGGTATATATTCATTCATGTATTAAACCTCGGAATCTGCTGTAAACCAGACAGTTTTTTTCCTTGGTTTTAAAAAAATTCATACATACTAGAAGTAAGAATTGATCTATTAAAAGGAGATCCTCCTTCCGTTGGGACTATTTCAAGCATATTATGCATTGGGAATTTTCATTTATTGGAATGTATCTATGAATCCTAGTATGATATGAGAGTACTTCTCCAAGTTGCAAATTAAATGCTGTACATTATGTGCATGGTATTGAAGTTCCGCAATGGTTGACTTGTTGGGCCTCCCTACAATAAGCCTCAAGCTCGCCTTAACACTCTATGGTACAGAAATTTGTCTGGTTAGCTTGTTGACCATGGAACTTGTCTCATATAAACCATATCATGGTGTAAGGGATGCATGTTGTAGGGCAGCAGTAGTATCTAAGAAAGCCTGCCAAGTAGGGGAGCTCATAAAAATTAAAAGCAGTGTAACCATTCGCCCTGACAATTTGGTGTACTTGTATTAATATCACTCCACATTGCTATAAGAGTTCCCATATAAAAGATAATTATAGACATGACCAGTATAAAGATATTTGGAAGTTTGTACAAAACACAATAGAAGATACTTAAGATTAAAATGTATGTCCATGACCCAATCCATGGTTCCACAAAATAGTTGGCATCAATCTAATTAGACATCAAGGCCTTTCCTCATAGCTGTGTTTGTCTAATCTATACTAATTTCTCAATGGATATATGTTTAGATATTGGTGAGTGTATAGGTGTCAGAATGTTAAATGAATTGTATGAATTGATCTTTGAGGCATTGAAGGCAATTTTTAACCTGAAGCATCACGTACAGACAGAAAATATATTCACTTCTAATATATTTAGGCCTTGATTTAGAAAACTCCATACTATAAGAAATCCCTTAAATCTGAATTCCTCACCCCATAGAGTTTCCAGCTAGGTTGCCGTTGAATTGATGAAATCGCAGTTCGGAAATTCCCCAGTGAAAGCAACCCAGAATCATGATCTAAATCACACACAGCTCGAAATCTGGGCACTCCGAACATATTTCATGTAAGTGTTACAATAAAAAAAGCTTTTGAGGATTATGATAAAAATAAAAGCACTCAACAAAATCTGAAGACAAAGTTCCAAAGGTATGAGAGGAATACTTACAAAAATTTTAATAGTCGTCTTACACTAAGATCCACATTCACTACATTGTTTAATATATCCTTGAAGCTTTTGTTCTCTATGATATCCTTTCACTTGTCAAGGTCCTGCTCTTGAACCAATAGGATACATATACATAAAATCAATCTATAACACTTTTTTATCAACAATATCTAATTATTTAAGATACGTTATAGCAAGATTCATAATGTAATAGAGAATTAGGGGAGTTAGTTCAGATTAGGGGAGTTATATAAGATGCAGAACTTCATATTTTAGTGCTGGGAGTTAGTTCAATGCCACACAATCTGAATAACTCCTGCCAAAATAAACTCAGGAACTTGTTGTCCCTTCTGAATAACTCCTGCCAAAATAAACTCAGGAACTTGTTGTCCCTATCACTTACTATTCCCTTGGGTACCCTGTGAAGCCTAAGGATCTCCCTGAAGAATAGATCAGCTACCTGTACCGCTGTGTATGTCGTTGAAATGGTGAAGAAATGTGCAAATTGGGTGAGCCTATCGACCACCACATAGAGACAACCCTTCCCCTGAACCTTAGGTAGCCTTGTAATAAAGTCCATGGAGATATATTCCCACTTTTGATTGGGAATAGGCAATGGCTATAACAAACCTGCAGAATAAGTATGCTCATGCTTGTTTTGTTGGCAAATAGGACATTCACGAACATACTTAAGGACTTCATCCTTAAGCCCTTTCCATGTGAATCTCTCTCGAATCTCCCTGTAAGTTTTGAAAAATCCAGGGTGGCCATCCATTGGTATGTCATGGAAAGTCCTTATAATCTTATGCTTGAACAGAGAATTAGGCACCAAAAATATTCTGTCTTTGTACATAATCAAATCACTCACCACAGAATGCCTATCATCCTTGATAGTGCCCTCAATGACTCCTGCTGCCCAAGAGTCCTTAGCATACTCCGCTGTAATCATCTCTTTCCAATCAGCAGATATCTCTCCAAACATAGGTGGGGTCTCCTCAATAAAGCATCTGCAACTATATTTCTTTTGCCCTTGACATACTTAATGTCGAAGTCATAAGCCTAGAGTCTACTTACCCACTTCTACTGTCTGCCGTTCAAGTCCTTCTAGTCCTTCTGGTTCATGAAGTATTTGATGCTATTGTGATCTGTTTTAATTATGAACTTCCCTTCGACAAGATATGGCCTGAACTTGGCCAATGCATGCATGATAGCTAACATTTCTTGGTCATATACCGAGAAACTCTTCTCTACACCCCTCAACTTCCTACTCTCGAACGCAATAGGGTGTTTCTCTTGCATTAACATTGCCCCTATCCCCTCTCTTGAAGCATCACACTCTAGCTCAAATGGTTTAGAAAAATCGGGGATCGCCAACATAGGGTAGGTAGACATCAAGTGCTTGAAGTGATCAAAGCACTACTGAGCTGCATCGGTCCACACAAAGGCTCCTTTCTTAGTTAAATTTGTCAATGGTGCAACTATCCGTGAGAAGCCTTTCACAAACCTTCTGTAGAAGCCACATAACCCGAAGAAGCCCTTAAGCTGTGTGAGGTTTGTTGGTGGTGGCCAATCAATTATCGCCTTAATCTTCTCTTGATCCACTCTAACACCATCGGCACTAATGATGTGACCCAGACAAAGAAGCTCTGTCATGACAAAGTCACAATTGGACTCTTTGGCATAGAGAGACTCACTCTCCAAAATGCTCAGTACCTCCTCCATATGTCTCATATGTTCATCCCAACTGCTGCTGAAAATCAATATGTCATCAAAGAAAATTAACACAAACTTCCTAAGTTGTCTGAAAATTTGATTCATGCAACTCTGGAAGGTAGCAGGGGCATTAGTTAATCCAAACACCATCATCAAGAACTCAAAGTGTTCGTAGTGACATCAGAAGGTTGTTTTCTCTATATCTTCTTCCCTCATCCATATTTGATGGTACCCTGATCTGAGATCTATCTTAGTAAAGTAACAAGCCCTATGTAGTTCATCAATCAACTCATCTATGCAGGGTATCGGGTACCTGTTCTTAATTGTCTTTTTATTTAGGGCTCAGTAATCAATACACATCTTGATGGTCCCATCTTTCTTTTTGACCAACACAACTGTTGAAGCAAAGGGACTCTTGCTGGGTTAGATGTGTCCCAGCTCTAGCAACTCCTTAATTGTTTTCTCTATCTCATCCTTGAGCCTCTTAGGATGACGATAGGGTGTGACCATAATGGGCTTAGTCCCATCTTCGAGCTAAATGACGTGCTCTATACGTCTATCAAGTGGCACTCCTGGAGGTATACTACCAAACACCTTATTGTGCTTGGTCAATAGCTTTTGTATATCTGGATGGTAAGCACTCTTCGGCTGCTGTGGAGACTCTGGCATGACAAGACATTCTGCTGCCCACTCTACCTGGTTATGTTGCAGCATTCTCTCCATCCTCTTGAGAGAGACCACTCGTGGTCCACCATCTGATAATCCCCTGGGAACTATATTCTTTCAATTGCACTCAAATTTCATCTCCATCTTATTCAGATTCATAGTGAACTCACCAAGCTGCATCATCCAATGCATACCCAAAACTACATTTGTCTCCAATGCCAACTAGATAGAAGTCATCCTTAAGCTCATAGTCTCCCATCTATATAGTCAGCCCAAAAATATTTCTAGTGCAAGTGAGTTTGAAGCTGTCAGCTACCATTACCTTGAAGCCTTCAAACTCTTCCACCTTCAGTCCACGTCTAGCCACCAACCCCTCATCAACGAAATTGTGTGTAGCACCTGTGTCTATCAAGGTTACGACGCACTGACCTCCGAGGACTCCTCTTACTCTGAACGACCCAAATTTCTGGAAGCTAGAATGTTGTGCCAGTGTCCCATCACTATCATGACTATGCTGTGAGGCATTCTCATCTCCACTATCCTCTCTATCTGAAGATTGATCTGATGCCTCCGACTGTGACTCCTCTACTAAATAATATTCAATTAACTTTGTTTTTGCCTTATTGGCACATCTGTGTGTGGGATCCCATGGTTCCTTACAATGAAAGCAAAGTTTTTTCCTCCTATACTCATCAACTGATCATCATTTAGCCTTTTTTTTCTCTTTCTGTTCGCTATTGTCCTTCTGAAAGGGTTTCCTATCTTTCTCCTTGTCCCTCCTATAAAAACCCTTGGTTTGAAATTTATTCCTCCATATAGAGGACTCCATGTCTCGAGCCTTTTTCATGGCCTCCTGAAGTGTCAATGGGTCTAATCCCTTAACCCAACCATGTAAGGGATTTGATAGTCCATCTATAAATAATATGATCAACCTGCGCTCTGAGATATCTGGGACCATAACAAATAGGTCCTAAAACTCTGAAATGTATGAGTCCACTGATCCAACTTGCCTGAGCTGTGCCAACTCCTTAAACTACAGTTCCGAATCTTTCTTATCAAACCTGTCTATCAATCTGGCAGTAAACTCGACATAGGAAGTGATCTAGTTGTGGCCCAAAGTCGCCTTACCATTACTCCACTACTTATGCACGCTGCCCTCTAAATGTAAAGCTGCATAAGTTATAGCATATGTCTCGGCATAGGGTTGATCTACAAATAACTATCCAATTTATGGACCCATGCTCTAGCAGTTGTTTTACCAGACCCATCAAAATATGGTAAAGTCATCTTACTAACCTTCTTCTGGAGTTCCTGATTCTGTCTATTTCCCCTGCGGGGTCTGTGTTTCATCTTAAGGTCTGAGTACTCTCCAAATGTCATCTCAGCTCTAAACTCCTCACTAGATGCCCGCCAATCTCTCAGAATCTCATCCTGGAACTCAAGCTATGTAGCCTCTTGTTCAAGAACATTGTTCCTGGGTGCAAATATGGGTATGCCAGGCCTATCACCTGTTGTCAACTGAGAAGCTCTCATGTGAGTGACTGATGGTTCTCCCTCATCTCTATCCCTGTGCTTGTCACCATTGTTTCTATTTCCATTGTTCCTGTCCCCATTGTGTCTATCACCCATGTGCCTGTCACCTTCACTGTTCGTCCTGTTCCTGTCCCCAAAATTGTTCCTATCCCCAAAATTGTTCCTGTTTCTCCCATTATTATTATTATTGTTATCTCTGTTGTTCCTATCATCCCGAGGTATTAACTGGGCAAGGACATGAGTTAATTCTACCTGTGATTCCCGCAAAGTCCTTTCTATCTCTTGTTGTCCCCTAGCCAACGAATTCAGAATATCTCGCGTAATAGGTTCTGGAATATCTGTCACCCATTTCCTCAACCTGTACTCCAATCACTCCTGAAAAAGGATCTGTCCGCAGTACTTCAAGATCTTCGCTATAAAACACTACTGGTTGTTCCTATACGACTACCACCTCTGTATCTGTATCAGAAGGATCTATCTGAGGAACCTGTAAATCTGGTCATGCCCTGTTCCATTTGAGATAATACCTGCTTGTACTTGGCTGCATGCCTCCAAACCCTGTTTGCATGTTTGATCTAACCACACAGGATGGCAAGATGCTACTGCTCTGATACCACTATAACATACACCACCTGATATATGTTTGTTTTGTGCCAAGTTTTTTTTGTTTTCTGATTGTTTTCGGTTTAGGGTTTCATTGCATGTTTTGATATTGCATTGATAGCATGGAATATGAAGCATATTTTGAAAACCTAGAAAATATACAATGAATTTACATAAACAAACAACGACCCAAATCATAAAATGTGCGAAAACTAATTATTATGACATACCCATTTTGAAAACTCCAACTTCGTATTATTGCCGTAGCTGCACTAGCTTACAATGACATAGAAAATCACCAAGAAATGCATACAATAAGCATCTCTGATAAATATAATGTTGCAGCAGTAAATACAGCTCTAAATGCCAAGAATGAAAGGAGAAGTCATAAAGATGAAGGAAAATCCATGCCAATAAACCCCACGTCCTCCTCAGGTATGTACGGCCAGGCTGGGCAGATATAACAGCAAATACAATGTGCAAAACCTCTAAAATCTGCTCACAAATTACTGCAAACCATTCACTATTCCAACGCCATGAAGAAGACTCCAAAAATCAAACCAAACTGCATTCAAAGACTCATAGTAGACAATACGGCCAGCATTGGGGAAGTACGGCCCGTGTTGTGAGGGCTGCAAACAGCAATAAACTCAGCTACAATCCTTCAATCTGCTCCTCAAACATGCACTCACCAAAGTATACCAAAATCTGAATATGATATTTTCCTTCCGGCACCCAAACTTCACCAATATGGATCAAATAAAAGCCCAACTGAAGCTCCTGAATGAATCCTCCAAGAAATCTCTTCCTGATGTGGTCTCTCACACACAAAGAAGAGGACTATGAAGAGGTTTTCGTCTCAACACAGCCAAGATCAAACCCTAGAGCCAAGCTCCAAAGCCAATGCACGGGAATATCCAAAACAAGAGAGAAAATTCATTATCCAAGCATATGCAAAATGAAGCTCACTTTTCCTTGTTGTTTCTCCTCTCACCCCAATGCCCAAGAAAGCAATTATTATATTATTGTATTTAATATCTTTATGTCCCTTCTTCACCATGTGGGCGCCCAACTCCTAGGAGCACAACTTTAAGTTGTGACTTAATATTATAACATAATGTTACTTTATAATATAAGTCACTTTATCCCTTATAATAATATAAGTTAAATCTTTAATTTAACTTATACTTGATCGAATAATGCTCTAGATGTATCAAAACCAATAATCTCGTGCAATGCTCCACTGCCTCTGCCCTGCTATAAATAGCAATGTGCTCTGTCCCGACTTACTATAAATAGTAAGTCACCAAATTGACCCCCTAAACACTGCCATTAGCCTACGGGAGTCCAATGATAGGCTAATCTCCATCAATTATCTGACTGGACTAAATGGGGGACATTACAGATTCAAGGAAACATTTGGTTCCACGATTCTTTTATGCATGTCATAATACAATTATGACTGGTATCTCTTGTGGTAGTTAGAAGCCTTGAAGATGCAACTAAAATGAGCAAATGCTAGTATGTTTCATAAATAACCTGCAACAACTTGACTCTCAAAATACAAGCTGTGCTACACTAAGACTACAAATCTATCACTAAACCTGTCAAAAAAGAGGTATCAAACTTAGAGATGCAATAACCTAACCTTCAAAAGATAGCAATTACAAAAGAATCAAAAGAGTTAAGCAAAAGAAAAATCTTATAGGTTTGGCTCAATGGTTATTAGACTTGATGTAAATCTGCAAATAGAGCTAGCAGACATCCATAAATAACATATAGATAATGACAATAAAGTACTTCATCCTCAAGACAAGCAATTGAAATAACCACTTCTAACAGCATAGCTTATTTTAGATTAGATTTGCCTCTGCTTCAAAGGTTAAGTTATTGTATTCCTGGACTTGACACCTCTTTTCAATAGGTCTGGTGTCTGATTCATAGACAGCCTTACGTAGTATAATACAAAAGTCATGAAAACAAACCTAAAGCTTGGCCTAATCCAGTTAAGAACAACATATAAAAAGAGGTATATATTCATTCATGTATTAAACCTCGGAATCTGCTGTAAACCAGACAGTTTTTTTCGTTGATTTTTAAAAAATTCATACATACTAGAAGTAAGAATTGATCTATTAAAAGGAGATCCTCCTTCCGTTGGGACTATTTCAAGCATATTATGCATTGGGAATTTTCATTTATTGGAATGTATCTATGAATCCTAGTATGATATGAGAGTTCTTCTCCAAGCTGGAAATTAAATGCTGTACATTATGTGCATGGTATTGAATTTCCGCAATGGTTGACTTGTTGGGCCTCCCTACAATAAGCCTCAAGCTCGCCTTAACACTCTATGGTACAGAAATTTGTCTGGTTAGCTTGTTGACCATGGAACTTGTCTCATATAAATCATATCATGGTGTAAGGGATGAATGCTGTAGGGCAGCAGTAGTATCTAAGAAAGCCTGCCAAGTAGGGGAGCTCATAAAAATTAAAAGCAGTGTAACCATTCGCCCTGACAATTTGGTGTACTTGTATTAATATCACTCCACATTGCTATAAGAGTTCCCATATAAAAGATAATTAGAGACATGACCAGTATAAAGATATTTGGAAGTTTGTACAAAACACAATAGAAGATACTTAAGATTAAAATGTATGTCCATGACCCAATCCATGGTTCCACAAAACAGTTGGCATCAATCTAATTAGACATCAAGGCCTTTCCTCATAGCTGTGTTTGTCTAATCTATACTAATTTCTCAATGGATATATGTTTAGGTATTGGTGAGTGTATAGGTGTCAGAATGTTAAATGAATTGTATGAATTGATCTTTGAGGCATTGAAGGCAATTTTTAACCTGAAGCATCACGTACAGACAGAAAATATATTCACTTCTAATATATTTAGGCCTTGATTTAGAAAACTCCATACTATAAGAAATCCCTTAAATCTGAATTCCTCACCCCGTAGAGTTTCCAGCTTAGGTTGCCGTTGAATTGATGAAATTGCAGTTCGGAAATTCCCCAGTGAAAGCAACCCAGAATCATGATCTAAATCACACACAGCTCGAAATCTGGGCACTCCGAACATATTTCATGTAAATGTTACAATAAAAAAAGCTTTTGAGGATTATGATAAAAATAAAAGCACTCAACAAAATCTGGAGGCAAAATTCCGAAGGTATGAGAGGAATACTTACAAAAAATTTAACAGTCGTCTTACACTAAGATCCACATGCACTACATTGTTTAAAATATCCTTGAAGCTTTTGTTCTCTATGATATCCTTTCACTTGTCAAGGTCCTACTCTTGAACCAATAGGATACATATACATAAAATCAATCTATAACACTTTTTTATCAACAATATCTAATTATTTAAGATACATTATAGCAGGATTCATAATGTAATAGAGAATTGCTAATCTCCCATTCTTAATTCCAAAAAGCCCAATGAAATTCTCACTGAGTAAACTAAGGCACTCCTTTGTAATTATTTGAGAACTTGGCAACAGTGAGTTAGGGCAGATTGCATAGCAGACCTCTTTTTTTACAACCTTGTGAAATACAATATCAGTTTATAGCATAGTAAATTAGAGACTTTCAGACGTCAACAAATCAATCCTAAAAGTACAAAGATCTCATATAAAATGAAGCATATTGTAGACTCCAAAGCAAACACGAGTCAGAGACAGCTCAAACTCCATATTTTGACAATCTATAATTACCAAACAAAAATAACATAACTTAAACAAACTAAATGAAGCTGAAATGATCCATGATCCAAAATTGAATGACACTATCACATTAGGGCTAATCTTTAATGTCAGAATTCAAACTTTTAACATTGATCAAACACACAAAGGGTTAAAGTTACAATGACAATCCATTGATCCAATGATCCATCTGATATGTAATGTCCCCATTTTCGTGAGCATCAGAGTTCGGAGGATTAGCCTATTATCATTGGTTCCCCGTAGGCTAATGTGGTGATTAGGGGGCCCTTTGAGGGTGATTCAAGGTTTTTCAGCTGACCCTATGGGTGTATATTTCAGTACTCTCCTTCTCAATGCATCAGTTTATTTGTGGTTTGCCTTCTAGAGGTCTTTCATGCTCATTTTATACACACTATTTTTAGTAAGTCACTAGGGCATTTGGGTCCATACTTACTATTTATGGAAAGTCGTCTGAATGGTCAGAAGGCACCACAATTATATCCGGGAAGTTCGCAGGATCAGTTGTTGGTTTGATATTTGGCATTTAATGGAGTTTAATGATTTAATTTAATTAATTAAGTCTAATCTAGCATTCACTTTGATATAATTAATTAAATTAAATATCTTTATGATTAAAGGGGATATAAGGGATCAAGTGTGCATTTAATATATTAATGTCAAAGTATTTAATTATTATGCCAAATGGGGTGCCAACATATGGAGGTATAAGGATATTAAGTGACTTTATAATGATGTCAATGACAAATTATAAAGTAAGGTCACTTTTGAGGGGAAAAGTAAATTAAAAGAGAAATAAAATAAAGTATTTGAAAGGGAAAAGAAATATAAAAGGAGGAAAGAGTGCAATGAGGATTCATTCTTGATATGTTATTTTGAAAGAAACTTTTCCTTGAGAGCTTTGGCTTGCAGGTTCAGTAAACCCTAGGACAAAAACCCTAGAGGTTTTGGCTATTTGGACGAAAACCCAGATCAGCCCACTAGGTGAATTCACCTCAGGATTCACAGTTGCATTGAATTGTTTAATATTTGTGGAGATTCAGAGCCATATCTTTGCAGATTTCAGAATATTGGTTGCGTGAGGGTTTCAGGCTGGTTCAGTCACATGCATTTACATATCAGTCTGATATCAGTTTACAACAGCCAATAATGGGTTCAATTGTATGAAGAGAAGATCAAACTTGCACAAGGATAACTTTTGGTGTCTAGCGCTCCATCATTGGACTTCATTTTGAAGACAAATTTGGAATAACAAGGTGTTTGGAGGCAAAGTTTGGACCTGCATTAAAGATCAGACCTGTAGCTGATCATTGGACTTCATATCAGTCACATTCCAAGGTTCCAAGTGGTCTACATCAGCTCTTTTTAGTCATAACTCATTGATGGTGAAATCGGGTATGTTTGATATGTGAATTACCTTTCAAATCTTCAATTTGAATAGGTAATATCAGTCTAATTTCTTTATATCAGACTTTGTAATTTTGTAATCAGACCTGATTTAGTTGCAATAAAATGGTTCAATTGAAGTACAATCATTATCTTTCATTTGTGCAACGATTCCCTTTCACTTCTATGTCATTTTATATGTTTATGCAATGAAAACAATGTGAACTAAACCCAAGCAAGCAATCCGAATACAAAAATCAGAACTTGGTATGACAACTGTTTGACAAAATTACATGCAAGCAAGAGGTTCAAATTTGGGTCAGTTTTGGCATATTTTAGTTGTGATATTACATGATATCATCAACGATCCAAAGGGTTAGAGTTAATCTTACAAAGTACAAAGTGAAAACTAAAATTAAATGCAAAATGAAAATGTTTAACTTCATTGATCAAGAAGCTCTCATCATCAAATGGAAATGTCATGAATTGATCCTCCTCATTAGAACTGCTAGACTCATCTAGCTTCTGAAATAAGAACCCAACCAACTTGGCTACACATCCTAGTTATTATAAACCTGCCTCATCTCCTCAGGGTCTACATCCTGTTGTGCTGCTACACTCTCTTTGTACTCATTTCTCTTGTGATCAATGAAACACAAAGCACTATGTACAATAACAAGCATTTCTACTATTATATAGAGATGAGCAAAAAATTGAGTGTTGCCTGCAAGCTTTCGGCTAACCCTAAAGGAGGATCCTCTAAGATGAATGCTTTGGCTGATGTTCTAGCAGGCAAAGTAGCACCTAACACCATTTGCAAGGAAGGAGTGGAAAAGAATGAAGTCTGACAGGTTTGAGAAGGAAGGCAAATGAAAAATGTGGCTGGGAAGGAATTTGTCCATGGTGTTGAATAATCCTTTTCGACAGTTGTGGGCAGTAATAGCCCCTTTGGTGTCCATGGTCTAAGGGAGATTGAGAAGCAGTTTTTTCCCATCTGCTAAAGCCAGTGGTGGGAGAAGGATGGTATAGGACAGAAGGCTTTATTGGTGGCTAAGACCTTGCTTTTGATCATAGGCAAGGAGGTAATTGAGAATATAGAGCATTATTCTGAAATGGTGTTCTACCCATATGAAAATTGGCTTTCGTATTGCCTTTGATCAGCCTATAGTCATTAATCAGGTCATTCTTGTTGTGTTAATCCAAGTCACTTGAGTTCTTCACCTATCAACTTGCAAAGTTGTCTAGTCATGGTCTAGTTTTTCAACAAGTTTTTTGCAAATTGACCGAGGTTAAACTATTCCAAGTGAAAGATGAAAAGGTTTTTGATTGATGTTAGCTCCGGCAGTGAAAAGAAGAGAGGGAAATGTCAAGGACTTGAATCTAAAAACAAGATTGGTGAATGGCTAAGAAAAGTCCTCCAGCACGTTATCTGAGTGTCAATGTCAACATAACATCACCACAAGCAAAATGCAAAGACAAGTTTTAGACAAGTGCATTTTTCTAGTGGCAAAGCCACCTCAAAGTTTCGCCTAAGCATGAAGAAAGGTGACAAAGTGATGAAGAAAGTGCACAAGTGTTGAAGAGGAGGAAATCAGTCCAAAGAAGCGCTAGTTACTAGTGGCAAAGCCATTATAGAACAATGTCCAAGTCATAAATACATGAGAATCAGTCCTTAAGGCACCATTTTGGAGTGGTATTGCCCTCTCAAAGTCCTGCGATTTGTTTTCAAAGTGGCAAAGTGACTTGAAAACTCCGCCAATGTCTTTAAAGTAGCAAAGACATTAAGAATCTCTACAAAAACAAGGTGAATTAATTAGGTTATCAAAATTGGCATCTAAAGGAGATAGCAATGTTAGTGCAAAAAGGTATCTAAGGAGGGGCACAGGACTGAAGAAAAAGCACCAACCCGATTTAAATTTAAATATCAAAAGGTAGCGCATAAGTTGAGTGGCAGAGCCAAGGTAAAATCACACTCAAGGTGTAATGTCCCCCACTTAGCTCATCTCTCCGAGAGGTCGAGGTTAGCCTTTTATAGGATCCCCGTAGGCTAACGACAATGTTCAGGGAGTCAGTTTGTGGACTTACTATATATAGCAAGTCATGAAAGACCCAGTTTCCATATTTGGCAGGGCAGTGCAAGAGCCTAGGCATGAGATTCGGGAAGTCGAATCTTCTTGAGTTATATCGATTTTATATAAGTTAAATTAAAGATTTAACTTATTGTATTTTTTAGTAACTTTAAGTTATGTTATAACTTGATTTTATAACATTAAGTTATAACTTAAAGTTAGAAAAGTAATTGTGCCTAGGGAGGAGCGCCCACCCCATGAGGAATGAAGGGGTTGTTTTAAAATTAAAAATATGATATTTCCCTCTCATTCTTGGGTGTTGGGATTGAGGAAGTTAAAAGGCAAAAAAAGAACTTCGTTTCTTTATGCTTGCTTATGTGATTTTGCTCTGATATTGAGTTGCTCCAGCATTTGGGGTTTCGAGCTTGGCTCTTTGGCTTTGATCTTCGATTTGCAAAGACGGAAACCTTTGCATTTCGCCTTTCCTCGTGTATGAGAGAGTGCATCAGAAGAGAGTTTGAGGAGGCTTCACTCAGGAGCTTCATTTGTGCTCCCAGGATACATATTTTGAAGAGTTTTCGAAAGTAAGAGGAATAGAACTTCAGAAGTTGTGATGTGCAGCCTTGAATGAGTTGAGAATGGGCAGATTCGATGCATCTGAAGGAGTTTAGAGATTGTATTGCTGAGTTTAGAGAGGTCATACCTGTTGCTGCTAGTCGTACTTCTAGAACAGGGCCGTACTCTTCATTTCATTGCCTTTTCATTGTTTTCGTGGTCGTTTCTTCACTATTGGGGGTCGATTGGAGATTGCAGATCTGTGCAGACCAAAAGGGAAGAATAAGAGTGAGTTTTGTGTGGTGTATTTGTTGAATGATCATTCCCAGCCTGGCCATACAGTCCTCATACGGACGTGGGTCTCATCGTATGCTTTTTCTTACTTATGGAGCTGTTAATACTGCCAATAGAGGACGCCTAGGGTCTGGTTTGCTGTTGCCGCCATTGGAAACTGCATATTCCTTGTATTGGATGAGTTCCAAAGCAATATCCATGGCCATGTAATGCTGCTACAAGTTTCGGCAATGAACCAAGTTGAAGTTTTCCAAGTGGGTATTTCATTTTAATTAGTTTTAGTGCATTTTATGATCTGGGTTGTCTTTCGTTTATCCAAATTAGTTGTATATTTTATGGGTTTGTTTATCTACTTCATATTATGCACATGCAATGTGAAAATCAAACATGCAAAACAACCCATAAACGCTAAACAGCAGAAAACCAAAAAAAATACAAAAATAATCAGTCAAGAGGAGACACATACAATGGGGTGTATGTTACACAAGGTGCTAGCAAGCTAAATGAAACATGCCTGGCATGTAACATCCTTTCTTTGGTCATATGATAAAGTGTCAATGTCAACATGAAGGTACACCCAGCCATCATTAAAAGTAGCAAACAGCTCATGAAAACACGCCTAGGGAGTGGCAAGGCATTAAGTGATTGATGCCTGGGAATGCATCGCGAAATAAGCCAACAAGGGAGGCCCCTTTTGGAAGTAGCTTTGCCACCAAATAGTTCCACCTTAAATCCAAAAAGGTGGCAAATGCATTATGAAACTCCACCACAATGAAAAAAAGGCAACATAAGTCATTTAGGTGCCATTTTGAAGTGGCTTAGCCACCTAAGAGTTCCACTCAGCACTTGGAAAAAGGGCAAACAGATTAGTGATGTGCACCGAGCATAAAAGTGGTTATCAGAAATCAATACCCAAATCGGTGTTTTCAGACATACATTCAATCAGCTTTAAAGAAAGAACAAAAGCAGAAAATGCCTATATATCAATGATAATTCCCTTTCAAGCTTCACAAGTAAACTCCTATCTGCTGTTCACAATAGAATCAAGGCATTTTCTTCATACTTTTGCAGGTCTGTATGGGCAGATTTCAACATCCTTTAGACAGGTTTTCACGAATAGCAACATCCTTTCCAATTTCTCCTTCCTTTCCTATCTTTGCACTGTTGCTAACAGTCCTGCATGGAGTTTTCATCTCTTTAGCACTGTTTTTTATCTCCAGCAGAGTGCTTGTTCGGATTTTGAATACCAAACCACTGGGACAGCGAAGAGGAGGTCATCTTTCAGACTTCAAGTTATCATCAAAGTGGAAGAATCGATCAAAGTGGACCATTCGTTAACATGAGAGATGGGTTCATGTGAACTTCAAACCTTTGTTTACAAGAGAATATTGGTCCTCCCTTTAGCCAATAGAAAGTTGAGTTTTATCGTTAATGTTTGATAGTTTACCCTCCTTTACATCTAAATTTTTTTACGATAACAAGATGCAGCATCTTGATGACCATATCTCAACATTCAACACTACTTGTGGCATCCTACGAGTGGCACACAAAGTTGTTGTAGTCAAACTTATTGTTAAAACCCTGGTTGGAGCAGCAGCAAAATGGTTCCATCATCTCATTGCAAGATACATTACCAACTAGGAGACCATACATACAAAATTCTTTTCACACTTCAAATTGGCTAAGAACAGTCATGTTCTATTTGCCCAACTCTCAAATGCAAAAAAGGATAACAATGAGCCCATGAGGGAGTTTGTTGCACGGTTCAACTGAATTGATGGAAGAATCGGTAATTTTTCAAGGCCTTTTCAACAAATTCTTCTGAGTTGTTTTGTCAATGCCCTTCCATCAAACATTGGTTTTTTGATCAAAATTTGTGAGATTGATGAGCTTGAAAAAATCCAGGCATGAGCAATCAAACTAGAAGATAACATGATCAGTACTGGTAATCTCAGGAAAGACTCCAAGCCCATGGTCCCAAAATCAGCAGCTCCTCTCCTACAACAAGTGGTAACCAATGTGACCAACATGAAAAGACAATTTCCATAATGGTCCAGACTGTTAGTGCATCAATATCAAGAACATCTTCAAAGGAACAACAACAATGATCCTCTCAAACTACCTCATCCACTTGAAAAGCTTGCCTTGGAGGCACCTCCTAATAATAACACAAACAATTTTTTCTCTTTCCATGAGACAAGCAACCACAATGCTCAGCATTGTCCGGAGATCCATTGCATGAATCAACTCATGGCCACTTTCATGTCAAATTATTAAATATTTTCGAGTAACCTTCAACATCTTCAAGATGAGTAACCTTCAACATCTTCAAGATGAGCCCAATGGCGACTCTAAAACAAGATATATTCAATATGGATCAGCTTATGCTGAAAAGGTAAATACATTCAATGATTCTGCATCTTCATGGAATCAAGCAGTTGTGAAAGAGCAAAGATTTGAAGAGAGGAGAGTACATGACGAACATCAATGGGAGAAACCATCAACAATTTGTTTTTAGGAACCTCCACTTATTCTTTCATTGATAAATCAAGAGTAAGTGTTAGAGTTCCCATCTACCTCTCAAGCCTTGATTATTTTCTATAAAGCACAAGCTTTTGTGTTAGAAGAAACTCCATATCATTTGTTTGCTAAAGAAGAAAAAGTCTACCAAGCATCTATAAAGCAAAGTGATGACTCAACAATTTCCACTGAGTGAAAATATGATAACTATGTTGAAAATAGAGAAGCATAGAAGGAATTTCTCTCTCCCTTTGACTCTTGAGGGATTATTTGAAGAACCAAGAATTCAGCATTTAATAGTAGTCAATCAGTTGGTGTCAAGTTTCGATATGCCTGAAGAAGAAAAACAATCGATCAATAAAGCTTGCAGTTGTAATGTCCCCATTTTCGGGTTCTCTTGCATTGCAGTTGGCACTAACCTTCTAGGTGTGTGTCAGCATTATCAAAGAAGTTATTTGTTGTTCCCAGTGAGCTCAAGTGGTATGAAGGACTCATATGCCATTTTCAGATATGATTTCCGGCTTCCGGTGTGGTCTCCAAGATTCTTGGAGGGACCATCTATTTTTAGTAAGTCACCCGGTCAGGTCTGTTTATCATCTTTCATCATCGGGATCACTCCTACGCAATCAATTTTCAGTTCTGATGCATTTCGGCCATCCGCTAATGGGGTGTAACATTGCGCTATATTTAATTAATTTTACTAAGGTTGCCATTTTAATAATAATATAATTGGGCACCTTAGTATTATAGCTCGTAGGAAAGAGAACGAAAAGATTTAAATGGTAAGACGCTAAAAAGTGACTTTCAGTGCCGGAAATGTTTTAAAAGTAACATAAATCACTTTTTCGGAACAATAAGGCTTATTTATTTATAAAGTGATTTTAAATTATATTTTTCCAAAAGTTTCAAAAAGTGCTTATAAACAGGGTAATTGGGGAAGAAGCGTTGATTCTTGACTTGATATTTTACGGGAGTTTTTACTTGAGAACTTTGGCTTTATGGTTTAGCAAGCCCTCGGACGAAAACCCTTGGGTTCTTGATTGATTGGACGAAAACCCATTTCAAACATCCTTGGCAGAATCACTCAGGTTTTGCAGGTGCATCTACTTGGTTCAGATTCGAAGATTTTGGAGCAGGAAGATTTATCATTCTATAGCTTTGTTGCAAGAGGGTTACATTGAAGTTTTATGAGATTGTCAAATCTGTGGGATTTGCATAGCAAAAACAGATTTGTGGTTATGATAATGCAGATTTTATTTATGTTGATATGAGTCTAGGGGGTCTTACCCAGCAACTATTTTACAGAGGAGGATTTGAAGGAGTTTTAACTCCTAATACCTAGCCGCAAATTTTCATTAATGAGCCGCAGCTTTGCTAAGGCATTTTCCATATCAGAAAGGGACCGTAGCATTTTAAAGGATCAACACATAAGTTTGAAAAAGGTGTGATGTTTTCCTAAGGCAGCAAATCATAGTTTGAAGCTTATTTTATTTGTATTAAATATTGGATTCATTGCTAGTGGATCGTGGGTCCCATGATGACCAGCTGCTGCCCTTTGGAGACTCTTATTCAAGTTTGAAGGCAGCGATAAGATTGCTTGAAGCAATACATGGTAGAAGGAAAGTGAGGTGCTGCTCCAAACAGAAGAATTTGACAATTTGGTGTTAGTCGCCTTCCTTAAATGTGAATTGGGTTGAGCTGGGAGGTATAATGGCTGTATAAATTCATATATCTGTGCAGCATTTGCAAGGTTGAAAGGTGGAGTGTAAGTTATCATTTTCTAAGAGTTTGGACTGTTGTAGAAGCATACAAAAGAGGTATACAGCAGGATGAGCTTGAACATCTTCCAATTTCATATTCATTGGGGCAATTACAAGAGTCTACAGTCATTAGCATTGCTGTTGGAGGAGTCTTGAACAGTTCAGAGGTGATTATATGCAGTTACAGGCATCATTTGGACAGCTACCGTAATCTGATTTTTGTAACAGCAATGCCTTGGACTAGATTCTACCTCACACATTGTACACAAGCTATCTAAACCTTTGTTTGTAACAACATCTTCTTGGGTGAATGAAAATATATTTGGGAGCTTTTTATTGAGGTCAGAATTCTTCATGGTATTTCATTTCCTTATGCATGACATATGTTTGACAAAATGTCTATGCATTTCCCTTTGTCAATATTGTGCAAATTTGGATGGAATATAATTCTATAAGCATGATTAACTCATTGGTACCAACCACATTGAAAATAACATCTAAACTACCAAGAAGCAAAGTGTTTGATGAAATGTCAACACACTAAAAATCAGAAAATTGTGTCTTCGAGCAAATTCCTTGGTAGGGGATCTTACAGCAGCTTTGAAATTAATGATGAAAAGTCTAATTGTCTCCTATATCTTACGGATATATTCTTTCAAGCCATTTGTCATGATGAAGCTATTGAGATCCAATTTGTCCAAGGTCTGCCACTATGAGATGCTGGATGGCAAAGTTTGGCACTAGAGGGTGATTGTTTTCTTCAACATGAGTACTTTGATAATGGTCTAATGCTTGAATAATCAGACCTAGATAGATTGTTGAATGGAGATTAGACTAATGAAGAAGTGGAAGAAGAATTGCAAGCATGAAGTTCACAATTGATACCCATTGTTGATCCAAAAAGTCAAGAGCGGGTAATGGAAATTTTCCTTCAATAGCTTCAACCTTTTCATGAGAATGATGCTTCAACTGAATTTAAAGTTGAGTATGTTTAAGTGATAGGTGAAGAAGATCAAATAAGATATGAAGAGCATTATTCCTACAAATGAACTGCAACCACAAGACCTTGCAAGATAGCTTGAAAAAGATTAACAATTTTTTAATTTATGCAAGAAAACTATCTAGAACCTGTAATGTCCCACCCCTATTTCAGACCAATTTTTTCGGTTTCTGTGGTTTAGCTGATACCTGGTGCGTTTTGGGTTTTTTGCATTGACATAGAAAACATGCATATACATATATTCGAAAATAACAACAAATAGAGATACACATGCTTATATGTAATGTAAATGTGTTATTATGCATAAAGAAACAATACCCATATGATGAAATGATCCAAACATGGAATATCTCACATACCCATTTCACTGTCCAAATCTTACAAGGCTGGAAATGAAGGTACAGCAGAATGTGAATGCTCAAAGCACATCAAATGTTACCCAGCTTACAAAATATACATCAAATAACAGCCAAGAGACTCTGGATGCCTCAAATGGAGGTCTGAAATTGCATCAAAAACAGTTCTGGGAAGTCAATGCAGACCCATGCCTCTCCTCATGCATAGTACGGCCTGACTGGAAATGCAACAGCATTCAATACACTCCAAACTGCCTCAAAACTCTGCTAAAAACCTCTGTTTATGACTGCAGATCTTCAACGCCTGACTGGAAGGAGATATTTAGTCTAAACACCCCACAAAACCACTAAAAACTCACTGTATGGTACGGCCTTGGCTGGGTATGGTACGACCAGATTATGAGTCTAAAAGCATATCAAAACCACTCCAAAATGCAGTCCATAACTTGTAATATGGTCTTCAATATCCCTCTGCAATTATAGTGAAAAAAAAAATGATATTATCTTGAAGTCCCTTCTACGACAATCCAACTTTGTGCAATGAAGCTGTAATAACCTGTACCTGTTGTTCTTTTGATTTATCTTTTTATTATATATATTTTTAGTTTTTTCTGTGATCTTTCAGAACTAGATAGAAGATGCAGAAGGGGGTTTCCGTTTGCTTGAAGTGTGTATGTCAGAATACAAGGAATATAGCATACAACTGAAAACCCAGAAAAACTATAATAGATATGAACTAAATAATGAAGACCTAGTTCATAGAATGGCATGAAATGAATAACCATCACATACCCATTTCAAAATAAGCACTTTCATATTTCTGCTATTGACGGACCAGCAACATGGTAATGGAGTTTTGCATCAAATAAATCAGCAAATGTAAATAAACAATCTACAATCATCAGCACAGGCCAATAGGCCAAAAATCGATCCAAGAGCAAGGAAGAACAACTCCCACAAACTCCACTAATGGCTGCCCAAAATGTACTGCCAGCAAGAGAAGTACGGCCAGCAAGAAGGAAAGTACGGCCAGCAAGAAGAAGAGATATGACAGTCCTAATCTCCCTCAAAACAACAGATAAAATCAATCCATTCTTATCCTCTCAGCTGCACCAAAAATCTATGAAGATATATCATGGAATCCTCTCCAAAACTCCGTCAAAGTATATCCAACTGAAGCACAATTACAGCCATTGAGTATGGCTGCTCCAAAATCCCCTTGGGTGATCTTTCACACCTGCGGAAGATTGATACCAATGGTGGTTTCCGTCACCAAAAGCCCTGGCTGGAAAAAATCCCCCAAACCCTCATTTGCAGAGCAAATAGAAACATAAAATGTAATATCAAGAATCAATAACTTTTCCCACTCTTTGCCTTTTTATAACTCCACAAGTGAGTCGACCCATATGAGAGGGAAATGTTATTTTTAAATTTGCTTTTTATTCCTCAAAGGGGCACCCAAATCCCTTAGTGACTTATTTTTGCATTTTTTCCTTATTTCTCCAAAGTCACCGACATTAATAAATTGAAGTCCAAATATAATAATAAAGTATAACTTACGGACTTTAATATGAAAGCCCAAACGGTCACAAAATCCCATGAGTTATAGACCGTTGGAAAGATCTCGGCGAAACGCTCCATCTCCAATAAAGAGTTTCCCAAAATAGCCAACTTCGCGACTTACTAAAAATAGTAAGTTCCAGCCAGAATGTCAGAAACCAACCAAATGAACTCCCAGAGTTCCCTAACCACTTTGGTTAGTCTTCGGGAACCAAGTATAGACTAACTCACTAAGAAAAGGGGACATTACAGTTCGCCCTCCCCAAGATTGCTTGCCTCAAGCAATCTTGGATCTGGATGCAACAAGATTTGCTCACTCTCCCATGTAGCATCCTCTACCAGCAGGTTCTTCCACTTCACCAAATATTCCCTGATGACTCTCTTCCTCAATGTACGTTCCCTGGTGTCAATGATGGCCTCAGGCATCAAAACCAACTTCCCCTCTTCATCAAGAGGAGGCAACTCTGTAGAAGGTATCACATTGTGCCCTAGTGTCTTTTTGAGGCGTGACACATGGAAGACATTATGAACTTTGCTCTCTGCCAGCAATTCTAACTCATAAGCCACCTCTCCAACCCTCCTGGAGATCCTGAATGGACCATAATACCGTGGCTTCAACTTCTCAACACCACTCCTCTTAAGAGTAGATTGTTTGTATGGCTGCAGCACAAGGTACACCATATCACCCACCTCAAAAGAACGCTCAACCCTGTGTTGGTCTGCATACTGCTTCAGTTGATTCTGCGCCTTCTGAATGTTCTCTTTCAAAGACCTCACGATGTCCTGACTCTCCTGCAAGAGGTCTTTAGCTTTTGGTACTCTGTTGTCTCCAAACAATAAATCCAAGAAACTGGGAGCTTCGTACCCATAAAGTGTCGTAAATGGTGTCATCTAGATAGACATGTGGTAAGTAGTATTATAACAATACTCTCCCAAGTGAAGCCACTTGACCCACGCCTTCTACTGCCCGGCTATGTAATTCCTGAGGTATCCCTCCACCCACTTATTAACTATCTCCGTCTGTCCATCAGTCTGGGGGTGGTAACTCGTGCTGGGGGTGAGCTCGGTCCCTGTCAACCTAAAAAGCTCCTGCCAAAAATTGCTAAGGAACCTGTTGTCCCTATCGCTCACAATACTCCTAAGCAACCCGTGAAGTTGGAACACCTCTCTGAAGAATAAATCAACAACCTGAGCTGCTGTATAAGTGGCTGAAATGGCAAAGAAATGGGCAAACTTTGTCAACCTGTCAACCACCACAAAGATGCAGTCCTTGCCTTGGGCTTTCGGCAAGCCAGTAATGAAGTCCATCGATATACAATCCCACTTCCTCTCGGGAATGGGTAAGGGCTGCAATAATCCTCCTGGGTAGGAGTGCTCATGTTTGTTCTGTTGGCATACTAGACACTCCCGCACATACTTTTGTACTTCTAACTTGAGGCCTTTCCAAGTAAACCTCTCTCTAACCTGCCTGTAGGTCTTGTAGAATCCTGGATGCCCAGCCATAGGCAAGTCATGGAAAGCTCTCAAGATCTTCTGCTTCATAGCAGAAGCTGGCACCAAAAATATCCTCCCCTTGTAAATGATCAAGTCATTTACAATAGTGTACCTGTCATAACGGTTAGTGCCATCCATAATCCCAGAGGCCCCCTTATCCTTTGCATATTCTGTAGTGATCATATCTCTCCAGTCCTCTGCAATCTCTCCTAAGGCACACAAGTGTGGTCTCCTGGATAAAGCGTCAGCAACTATATTCTTCTTCCCTTTGACAAATGCCTGCAGCTTGCTGACCCACTTTTGTTGCCAGTCATTTAGGTCCTTCTGACTAAGGAAATTTTTCAAGCTATTGTGATCAGATTTAACAATGAATTTCCCTCCAACCAGATACTGCCTGAATTTAGCTAATGCATACATGATGGTTAACATCCCCTTATCGTAGATACTATAGCTCCTCTCAGGGCCCCTTAACTTTCGGCTCTCAAAAGCAATAGGGTGTTTGTCCTGCATCAACACCGCACCTATGCCTTCCCCGGAGGCATCACACTGAAGCTCAAACAGCTTCGAAAAATCAAGAATGGCCAAAACTGGACAAGTGCTCATCACCTCCTTAAACTTGTCGAAACACTGCTAAGCACCATCTGACCAAACGAAAGCTCCCTTCCGTGTCAAATCTGTGAGTGGGGCTGCTTTATGAGAAAATCCCTTTACGAACCTGCGGTAGAATCCACAAAGGTCAAAGAACCCCTTGAGTTGAGAGAGATTCTTGGGCGGTGGCCAGTCAACTATAGCTCGGATCTTCTTCGGATCCACACGGACACCCTCTGCACTGATGATGTGTCCCAAGTACAGCAACTCCGTCATGCCAAACTCGCATTTAGACATTTTTGCATATAGGGACTCCTGCTCCAGTAAACCCAACACAATATCCAGATGTCTCAAATGATCCTCCCAAGTTCTGCTGAATATGAGTATGTCATCGAAAAATATGAGTACAAACTTCCGCAACTGTTCTCTGAAGACCTTATTCATACAAGACTGGAAAGTGGCAAGTGCATTGGTTAAGCCGAAAGGCATAACCAGAAGCTCAAAGTGCCCATAGTGACACCTAAACGCTGTCTTCTCCACATCCTCCTCACGTACCCGAATTTGATGGTACCCTAACCTCAAGTCTATCTTGGAGAAGAAACATGCACCATGCAGCTCGTCAATGAGCTCATCAATCCTGGGGATGGGGTACCTATTCTTAATAGTCTTTTTGTTTAGTTCCCTGTAATCAATACACATCCTAAGTGTGACATCCTTCTTCTTGCCCAGAACAATAGAAGAAGCGAAACGACTCTTACTAGGCCTAATGTGACCCATCTTGAGAAGCTCTTGAATAGCCTTCTCAATCTCATCCTTGTATCTCTTAGGATGTCTGTAGGGAACGGTGATAACTGGTTTGGCCCCCTGCTCCATCTCTATCACATGCTCAAAACCCCTGTCTGGAGGTCTACCTGGAGGTATATCACTAAACACTTTGGAGTGCTTAGTTAGTACTGACTAAATCTCCACTGGATAATCCTGTTTTTGCTGTTTCGGTGCCTCTAGCATCACAAGAATCTCAGCTGCCCACTGCACCTGGTCATGCCGCAGTATCCTCTCCATCCTCCGAATGGACACTACTCTTAAACCCCCATCGGACATTCCCCTCAAAATATGTTTCTGACCATCTACTTCGAACTTCATCTCCATGGTCCTCAGGGTGAGGGAAAATTCACCTATCATGTGTAGCCACTTTATTCCTAGGACTACATCCATGTCACCCATACTGACCACATAGTATTCAGCTTGGAACTCAGTTATTTAACCTGATGGTTAAATTTGGGATCCTTCGTTTGCAAGTAATGACAAACCCGTCTACAACTCTAACTTTGAATCCCTCGAACTCTTCTGTTTTGAGTCCCCTTCGTGCCACAAGCCCCTCATCAATGAAGTTGTGGGTAGCACTCGTATCTAGCAAAGTGGTCACTCTCTGTCCCTCCAATACTCCTCGTATTCTAAAGGAACCCTCTTTCTGAATAGCAGAGATATGTGCTGTCGGAATGTCCTCAACATGCGTGTCCTGTACATCATGCACTATATTCTCTACATCACTATCCTCCCTATCACTCTGATGCCCTGATTGTTCTAAAGTTGTTTCCTCACTAGAATAATATTCCAACTGTTTTGCTTGCCCCTTCATTGGGCACCTGTGGTTAGGATCCCATGGTTCTTTAGATTTGAAGCATAGTCTCTTCCTCCTGTATTCATTCAGTGCATCATCATCTAACCGTGGCCTCGGTTTCCTCTGAGGGAAGGTGTCTCGCTACTGAACCGGCATCTTGTCTCTTCGTGGAGGAAAGGGTTTGGAGACAAACTATTTCCTAGGCACAACAAACTCCATACTTCGTGCCTTCTTAATAGTCTCCTGAAGTGAAGGGGGGTCAAATGCCTTAACCCAACCCTTAAGTGGTTCCATTAGTCCTTCCATGAACAGGACTACAAGTCTCCTCTTAGATATGCTGGGAACCATCACACTGATCCTCTGGAATTCTAAAATATATCCCTCAAGCGACCCATACTGCTTCAACTGTGCCAGCTCTCTGACCTGCAATTCTGGGTCCTTGGTATCGAACCTCTCGATGAGTCTGTTAGTGAACTCATCATATGTGGTGATAAGGCTGTGGCCCAAGGTGACCAACCCATGGTACCACCACTCATGTGCTAACCCATCTAAATGAATAGTGGCAAAGTTAAGTGCCTCATCATCCGGCATCGGCTTAAGTGTCAGGTAGTTATCCAACTTCTGCACCCAAGCTCTAGCTGAAATCTTGCCACTTCCATCAAACTGGTCCATAGGGACTTTGCTCAATGCATGCTAGTAGTCCTGGTTAGCTCTGTTAGCTCTGTAATCTCCTCGACCCATCATAAATCCCCTTTGTCTCTTCTGATTCATATACTGGTCGAATGTCAACATTTCTCTGATGTTAGGAGCCAATGTCATGTACTTTGCATGCTGTACCTGAACATCACCCGTCATGGGAAGTTGAAACTCTGGTTCCTGCTGAACCGCTACCTCCTCTCTACGTGGAAAAGTCGGTTGTAAGGGTCTAGTAACCGATCCTAGGGTAACCCTGGTGTTATTAATACCACTATGACCTGTGTGTCCACTACCCTGTCCCGCATGTCCACCACCTTGTCCTGCATATCCATTGCCCTGTCCTACATGTCTATGGTGACCCTCATTGGAGCCACTGATCTCACCTCCGGGTGTGGTATTGGTGTGAACTACTGGAATCCCTTGGCTAAACTTCCCAAGGAGCTGGGACATCATATCGAGCATAATATCGAACTTCCTCTCTGCTTTGGCACCAGGACTCTCAGGCTGGTCAGCTCCTCTGTCCCCCATACTACCTGTTATCCTATCACTCCCGCTGGAAGAGTTCCTGTGCATACCCAATATACCTGAAACTGTTTCACCTTCTGGAACCTCTGGTGGATGCCAATGTGGAGTGGGTCTAGTGTAGACTCTTCTTTCGTCACTCATACAAACTGATCAACACAGGCTAGCAAGATGCACCAGCTCTGATACCGCTGTAATAACTTGCACCTATTGTTCTTTTGATTTATCTTTTTATTATATATATATTTTTAGTTTTTTCTGTGATCTTTCAGCACTAGATAGAAGATGCAGAAAGGGGTTTCCGTTTTCTTGAAGTGTGTATGTCAGAATACAAGGAATATAGCATACAACTGAAAACCCAGAAAAACTATAATAAATATGAACTAAATAATGAAGACCCAGTTCATAGAATGGCATAAAATGAATAACCATCACATACCCATTTCAAAATAAGCACCTTCATATTTCTGTTGTTGACGGACCAGCAACATGGTAATGGAGTTTTGCATCAAATAAATCAGCAAATGTAAATAAACAATCTTCAATCATCAGCACAGGCCTATAGGCCAAAATCGATCCAAGAGCAAGGAAGAACAGCTCCCACAAACTCTACTAATGGCTGCCCAAAATGTACGGCCAGCAAGGAAAGTACGGCCAGCAAGAAGAAGAGATATGACAGTCCTAATCTCCCTCAAAACAACAAATAAAATCAGTCCATTCTTATCCTCTCAACTACACCAAAAATCTATGAAGATATATCATGGAATCCTCTCCAAAACTCCGTCAAAGTATATCCAACTGAAGCACAATTACAGCCACTGAGTATGGCTGCTCCAAAATCCCCTTGGGTGATCTTTCACACCTGCGGAAGATTGATACCAATGGTGGTTTCCGTCACCAAAAGCCCTGGCTGGAAAAAATCCCCCAAACCCTCATTTGCAGAGCAAATAGAAGCATAAAATGTAATATCAAGAATGAATAACTTTTCCCACTCTTTGCCTTTTTATAACTCCACAAGTTGGTCGACCCATATGAGAGGGAAATATTATTTTTAAATTTGCTTTTTATTCCTCAAAGGGGCACCCAAATCCCTTAGTGACTTATTTTTGTATTTTTTCCTTATTTCTCCAAAGTCACCGACATTAATAAATTAAAGTCCAAATATAATAACAAAGTATAACTTACGGACTTTAATATGAAAGCCCAAACGGTCACAGAATTCCATGAGTTATAGACCGTTGGAAAGATCTCGGCGAAATGCTCCATCTCCAATAAAGAGTTTCCCAAAATAGCCAACTTCGCGACTTACTAAAAATAGTAAGTTCCAGTCAGAATGTCAGAAACCGACCAAACGAACTCCCAGAGTTCCCTAACCACTTTGGTTAGTCTACGGGAACCAAATATAGACTAACTCACTAGGAAAAAGGGACATTACAGAAGCTCAATGGTGACCCCTGCAATGAAGCCACTTAAACAACATCCTGGGAGTGTCTTCCAACCCCGCAGATGCTCTCAACAAAGGAGGTTTTTGTCTCCAATGAAGCTGGTTCAAAACCCTTGCTCTCACGAACAAAGCTCAGACAATATCAAAATATGCAATAGTGAATGAATGAATTAATGTCACTTTTTCCCTTGTTATTACCCCAACGCCTTCTTTTTGAAAATATAATTCTTTTTATTTCTTTATTCTCCATATGTCTTGGGCGTCCAAATAAAGTGACTTTATGAGCTTAAAATATATCATAAAGTTAATAATATATTATAAAGTCACTCATAATAATAAACATGTTAAGTTATATATTTAATTTAACTTAACTATGTCGATTATTAAAATATTAATTCGAACGGTCTCCTCTGGCCTCCGTAGTACCGCTGAGCTAGCCAATGCAATATCGACATGATTTCCGGACCGTTGCACTGACTCGCTCAGAGTCTCGTGGGCCCTTGCTATAAATAGTAAGTTTGGCCAAATGGCCCAAACTCACTCTAGAAAAAGCCAACTGGCGACACCCGCCACAAGGAACCCATCTCATCATTCTAAGAAGCTGTTTGAACTCAGGTGAGCCACGTCACCGTGGGTCCCCTAACCACACTCACTAGCCTACGAGAACCCGTATAGTAGACTAGCCCGATGCACAAGTGCCGACTTAGGAAGGGAACATTACAGAACCAATGCATATCACTCAATTCATGTTGAATTTCTCGCTGTGTGATTATTCCTACCCGCCTAGACCTTGTATCTTTATGAAAATTTTGCAGAGGTATTCAAGATATGAATTGCAATAGTTGAAACCCCAACTCAAACAAAGGGGTTGTTACTTTTCACAGCCCGTTAACAATTTTCTCTAGTCAATATGTTTCCTTTTCTAGATGGGAAGCTAGATGGTGTTGTTTCCTGTGTTCATAATATTGTAATGTTTTTCACATTTTCAAAATGTGTTTATTTATCGTTCTATTTTAGCTTAGATGTTAGAATAGGCTTGACTCTATAGCTCACAAATAGGACACCGGTCACATGATCTACCAAAAATTCTGAAGTTCTCCTATGGTCCATGTTTGTCCCATGGTCCCCAGAAAGAATCGACTGTTGTACCCATACGAAACTCAGCTTTCATATTGCCTTTGGTCAGCTTGTAATCATTAATCAAGTCGTTCTTGTTGTGTCAATCAAAGTCAACTGAGTTCTTCCCTTGTCAAGTTGTAAAGTTGCCTGATCATGGTCTAGTTTCTCAACTAGCATTTTTTTGCAAATTGACAAAATTTGAACTATTCTAAGTGAAAGACGAAAAGGTTCCTAATTGATGGTAGCTCCAACAGTGGAAAGTCGAGAGGAAAATGTCAAAGACTTGAATTTGAAAACAAGATTGTCAAATGGCTAAGAAAAGTCCTCCAGCATGCTATTTGAGTGGCAATGTTAGCACAACATCAGCACAATGCAAAATGCAAAGACAAGTTTTAGAGAAGCGCACTTTTCCAATGGCAAAGTCACCTCAAAGTTTTGCCTAAGCATGAAGAAAGGTGACAAAGAGATGAAGAAAGCATGCCTAGTGTTGAAGAGGAGGAAATCAGTCAAAAGAGACACTACTTAACGGTGGCAATGCCATTATAGAACTATAGCCAAGTAAAAAATACATGAGAATCAGTCCTTAAGGTGCCATTTCGAAGTGGCATTACTCTTGCACAATTCCACCATGCTTCTTCAAACTAGCAAAGTGACTTGAAAACTCCACCTATGTCTTTAAAATGGCAAAGATATTAAGAATATCCGCCAAAACAAAGTAAATTGTTAAGTTGTCAAAATTGGCATCTAAAGGAGATGGCAATGCCAGTGCAAAAAGGGACCTAAGGAGGGGCAAAGGACCAATGAAAGGCATCAAGCCGACTTGAGCTTAAGTATCAAAAGATGGCACCTAAGTTGAATAGCACAACCAAGGTAAAATCGCAACCAAAGTGGCACCAAGCTAAGTAAAATATGCCTAGCATGTAATGTCCTTTTTTTGCTCATAAGATAAGGTAGCAGTGGCAACATGAAGTTCCACCCAAACATCATTAAAAGTGACAAATAGCTGCTGTCACTATGCCAAGGGAGTGGCATGGCATTTAGTACTTGACACCTAGGAATTGATCATGAAATAAGCCAACAAAGGAGGCACCTTTTGGAAGTGGCTTTCCCACCAAATAGTTCCGCCTTAAATCCAAAAAGGTGGCAAATGCATTATGAAACTCTGCCACAACGAAAAAAAAAATCATTTACATACCATTTTGAAGTGCCTTAGCCACCTAAGAGTTCTACTGAACACTTGGAAAAAGGGCAAACAAATTAGTGATGTGTGCCAAGCAAAACAATGGTTATGAGAAATTAGTGCCCAAGTCAATGTTTTACCCCATACAATCAGTCAGCTTTGAAGCAAGGATAAAAGCAGAGTTTCAAAGCAAAAAATGCCTATATATCAAGGATAATTCCCTTCCAATCTTCACAAGTAAACTCCTATATGTTGTTCTATCGGTACATCTACGAAATTTTGGCTATAGTCATGTTGGTATCCTTAGATCATGTCATTCTTATCATGTTATTAATGGCAACTGAGTTCTTCTCTAGTCAAGTTGAAAAGATGTCCAGCCATGGTTCAATGTTTCAACCATAGTTACAAGACTCGGCGAGTCTCGAGACGAGTGACCTAAAACGAGTCTGGGAGACTCAGCACCCGAGTCTGAGCAAGACTCGCCAAACTTAGCGAGTCCCATAAGGTAAACTAGACCGCGGCTATGTAAGGGGGAAAAAAAAGCAAATCGTTCAAAACAAAGTGTCTTATATTTGTCTCCTACACCCTAAAAGCAACTTCATTTCATTTTCAAGCCAAAGGAGAAGGAAAAAAGAGAGTTTTGAGCCAAAATTGGATTGCAATGAAGGGAAACCAACGGGGAGAATGAGCAAATATCAGTGATTGAATCACATTTTGGTAGGTTTGTAGCTACTGTTGGTGCATCTAGAAGAGTCTACAAAGGATTGGGAAGAGCTCGCCATTGATTTCAAGCAAGATTTAAAAGGTAAGTTTGTATTTTGAATTTTTTTTTATTTTTTTAATAAAAATTTCATTTCTCTTTTACATTTCTTTTTTCTTTTTTTCTATTTTGTTTTAATGGACCAAAGAACAAACCCTAGGTGTTTTTGTATTTTTATCTTAATTTTATAATTGCAAGCCCTAGATTTTTTATATTAGTTTAATTATAGACCATAAATGTTAATTTTTTTCTATTTATATGTTATTGCAGCATTTTTTACATTTCTAAAGTGTCTTAGTCACAATGTCAAACCCAATTAGAAGGGACCCTTGTTAGAAACATGCCATGCCGAGATGCTAAACCATGCCCAAAAGTGTCTGCTAATGTTATGTGTGTAGTGCAAGTTAAATTAGAAACCTTTGAGCAGCAAAAAGAAGTAAAAAAGAGGCAAAGAAGACATGGCAGCCATTGGTGGAACTGGAGAGCCTTCTTTCATTCCTCCATTTCATCCATCTACCGGCAGTGGTAGTGTTAGCATTGGGCCTAGAGTTTGTGGATCTAGATTAGATTCATATATCTTGCCACGCACTAGTCCAGATTCCCAACTGTCACTTGAGAGCATGAGTTGGAACAAAGACAAACATGATGCAACTAGAAGTGCAATTGGAGACTTTTGGTTCTATTGCACCATTCCATTCCATGCAACTAGGTAATTCATTTTTTTGTTTAAAATATATAGTTTGATTCTTTGTTTCTTAAATTTTTAAGTTTAGAGGTATGTAGAATTCAAAGTTAAACTCTCACTTTTACAATACTTATTTTATTTAGTTTACTTGTGTTAGGTCTCCTTAGTGGAAAAACATGGTGGATGCCATTACTGTTTGTGGGGCGGGGTTCAAAGCCCCTAAAGATGAGGAGATAAAGGGCCCCATTTTGTCTCAAAAGGTGGCTAATATGAAAGCCACAACTAATGAGCAACAAGAGATATGGAAGCAGAAGGGTTGCACCATCATGATTGATGGTTGGACGGATAGAAGAAATAGAACATTGCTAAATTTTCTTGTTTCTTCCTTAGGTGATTGTACTTCCTGAAATGCATTCATTTAGTGATTAAGATTTTGAATTTCTATTTTATTGAATCATTGATTTCGTTTCTTTCTCAGGTACCATAGTATTCATGAAATCTATTGATATTTCAAGAAACGCAAAAAATTGTTGAATTCCTTTGTAAAGTTATGGACGGAATCTTGGCTCAAGTGGGTGACGAGAATGTGGTGCAAATAGTGACAGATAACACAACAAATTATGTTGCTATAGGTAGACTACTCATGGATAGGCACCCATCCTTATTTTGGACTCCTTGTGTTGCCCATTGCCTTGATCTCATATTGGAGGATCTTGGCAAGATTCCATGGATCAAAGCATATGTGGAGCGAGCTAGAAATAATTGTAAATACATTTATAATCATAGTTGGGTCCTCAACCTATTGAGGAATTTCACAGGGAAGGAGTTGCTCGTCCTAAAATAACCCACTTTGCAACAAATTTTATCACATTACAATCCATGCTTTAGGCAAAGGCAGGTTTGAGGCGCATGTTTGTTATTGAGGAGTGGGCTTCCTCATCATATGCTAAAACCAATGCAAGGGTTGATGTGGTTGATTCGATTTTTGATGAGCAAAGCTTCTAGGTACCGGCCAAGGAGATCGTAGAGGTAAATCTACATTAGATTTTTATTCATATTTATATTTTATTTGCTTATTTTTGTTCACACTTATGTTAATGTTTCATAATAATTGCAGTTCACAGAGCCTTTAGTGGTTCTGCTATGAGTTGTTGATCACATATATGAGGGCATGGATAGGGCCAAGGGGGCCATTAGATCCATTTATGCGTGAGTTGAAGATAAGTATCACCCCATATGGGAAATCATTGATAGACGATGGCACCTCCAACTTCACAAGCCCCTACACGTAGCTGCTTATTTCCTTAATTCGGCATTCCAATTCCGCCTTGATTTCAAGGCAAATGAGGAGGTTCTGAGTGGGCTCTATACAGTCATAGAGCAGATGCTCCCTAATTCTCTTTTTGGAGCACAAATAGTCACTGAGATTGAGATCTTTAGACTTGCACAAGATATATACAAGGCAACTCGGTCGACATTGCAACCACGTAAAAAACTATTACGGGCATAATTTAAGTTTAAAAATTAAATATTTCCTTTTTCTACATTATAATTAAATATTGAAACTTAAAGTTGGACAATGAGATTGATTTTTTCTTTTTCTCATCTCAGATGCATGGTGGGAAAGATTTTGTGCTAAGGTACCAAATCTTCAGACGATTGCAATTTGAGTCTTCAGCCAACCATGCAGCGCTTCAAGTTGTGAACGCAATTGGAGTATGCTTGAGCACATACACTCCAAGAAGCACAATAGACTGTCAATGCAAACGTTGAATGATCTAGTTTATGTTCATTACAACATTCGTCTTCAACACAAACAAATTTTGGGCAGTGACTTATCACCCATCACACTAGAGGAGGTTGATCAACAATTAGATTGGATCACTAAGGTTGAGGATCATGTCTTCAGTGATGAGGACCTTGCATGGGTTGACCAAGTGGATAGAAAGGCAGAGGCAGTAACCATGGCAGAGGAGGATACAGCACGAGCAAACACCTTGGATGTTGGTATGAGTGTCACTGATACACAGGCAGATATTATGGTTGCATCATCATCCAAGACTCATCTTAGACGCCCACGCAAGACTTTCCGTAATATTGGCCCGAGTGATATAGGCTACTCTGAGCCATAGACTTCTAGTTTTTTTTTTGATAATTGTTTCGAACTTTTGATGCCATGGATTTCATATTCCATGAGTTTTGTATACATTTGACAATATTTATATATCTAAATGTGTTATTTCCTTCAGCTAAAATTTGCATTTATACTGATGTGATTGATGTATACTTGTCTATGTGATCAAAGTAGCTTCTATTTGATGAGTTTATTGTGTCTTTAAGGTTAATTTATTAAAGGGTGCATGAAACAAGTTTTAAATCCTTAAAAATCTCTAAATTTCATGGGTTATTCAATTTGCCGAGTCTGGGTGCCGAGTCCGAGTCCGGGTCAAAAATCAGCTTGTCGAGTCTTGGGCGAGTCCGAGTCTTGTAACACTAGTTTCAACTAACAACTCTTGCAGTTTGTTTGAGGTTGCTCTATGCCAAGTGAAAGACAAAGAAGTTCCTGATTGATGGAGGCATAGCTAGTGAGAAGTAAAAGAAGGAAAGGCAAAGGCTTGGGCCTAAAATTATCTAAGATTGGTAGTTGGCTAAGCAAATTCATTTAGTACTCCATTCAAATGACACATTGGCATAAGGTAAAGCAGGGACAAGTCCTAGTATTGGTGCACAATTTGAATGGCAATGCCATAGGAAAGGGCACGTAAGGTGGCAAACCTTGTCCAAAACCATGCCAAGGGTCAAAACGTGGCGAAGACAAGTGAAAGTTCCACCAATACAAAGGTAAGTGAAGATTATGAGACATAGCGCAACATTGCCATGGCAAAAGCAATCCAAAATGGTGACAAGGATATGGCATCAGTGTTATGAAATTCCACCAACCTCAAGAAAGATTAAACTAAGTTTAAGTGTTGCATTTTTTAGGTGGCTTTGCTATCAAAAAGTGCCACAAAAAAAGTGGCTAAGAGGTCATAAAACTGCAACTACAAGAAGAGATGAAAATTTAAGAGATTTTTAATGCTATTTTGAGGTGGTAATGCCACTAGAAAATTCCACCAAGAGTGGTAGTAAACTTATAAAATTGTGCCATCACTTAAAGGTCATTAAAGGAAGAACTAAGCACACTATTTTAGTGCCTTAGCCACCCAAAAGTTTTGACAAAGGTCTCAAGTGAACATGAAAATCGCGCCAAGGAAAAAATGCATTCAACTTAAGTGAAAATCAAACTTTTCCAATGGCAATGCTAGTTGAAAATGGCGATTTAATTTGCAAGTCAATGAGAAAAACATGAACACCAAGTCAAACAAAGGAAGTAAATAAATCACGCTTTCCAACAGCAATGCCGATACTAAAACGCAACTTTAAGTGGTCGATGATGACCAAAAACACAACCAGCAAACAAACACAAGAAATCGCAACTTTTAGGTGTTTATGCCAAAGAGAAACTGTAGCTCAAGTGGCTGACATCTATAAGAATTATCAAAAACAGAATAATTACCAAGATATTTGATATTAACAAAGGAGCAGAAGCATCCTTTATTAAGATTACAAACGCTTTATCCATTAGGGATAAGAGCGACAACTAAGAGGATAAGACTAACAACTAAGAAGAATAAAGAATATTCCAAAAGTCTATCCTGAAAGCTAATTGACCATTATAAATAAAACATTACTATAATACCCTCCCTTAATGGTCAATTTACGAACTACACCAAGCTTATCTTGAAATTTTACATATTTGTCACAACTCAAAGACTTGGTAATAATGTTTGCAGTTTGATCCTCAGAAGGACAATACTGCAACATAACCGATCCATCTTTCTACAAGTTGTCTGATGAAATAACATTGTAGTTCCACATGTTTGGTATGCTCGTGGAAGACTAAATTCTTGGCAAGTTTTAGCACCCCTTGATTGTCACAAAACAAAGGTGAAGGTGTTGCTTGAGGCATTTTCATGTCAAAGCATCCTTCTAAGCCATATTACCTCACATGATACTTTTACTGCTCCTCGATATTCTACTTCTATCGAGGATAGAGCTACTGCTTGTTGTTTCTTGCTAATCCATGTGGCTGCACCTGTGCCAAGGCCAAAGACATAATTGGAACTGGATTTTTTGTCATCCATAGAACCCTGGATTTTTTGTCATCCATAGAACCTGTCCAATCTAAATTTGTAAACCCAATCAGCCTAGGATCATTGTTTCTTGTTGTACAAAATGCCAAAGTCAAGTGTCCCTTTCACATATCTCACCACCATCCTCGTTGCATTCCAGTGTTCTACTTTGGGTGTTGTCATAAATCAAGAAATGAAACTCACAGCATAGCTCAAATCATGTCTAGTGGCTATAAGATAAATTAAGCTCCCAACTACTTGCTTATACGCTGACTCATTGAAGACCTTAGAGTCAGCATTCGTTGAAAATTTCAGCCCTTTCTCCATAGGTGTTGATGAGATTTTGCAATCTGTCATTTTGAATTTGTCGAGCAAACTCTTGGCATATTTATAAGAATTATCAAACACATAATGATTACCAAGATATTCAATATTAACGAAGGAGGAAAAGTCTCTTTTAATAAGATTACAAACACTTTATCCGAAAAGGATAAAGCGAAAACTAAGAGGATAAGACTAACACGTAAAAGGAATAAAGAATATTCCTAAAATCTATCCTAAAAGGTAATTGAACATTATAAATAAAACATTACTTTAATACCCTCCCTTAATGGTCCATCTACTAACTACACCAAGCTTATCCCAAAATTTTACATATTTGTCAGGACTCAAAGACTTGGTAAGAATGTCTACAATTTGATCCTCAAAAGGACAATACTACAACATAACAAATCCATCTTCTACAAGTTGTTTGATGAAATGACAATGAAGTTCCACATGTTTGGTACGCTCGTGGAAGACTGGATCCTTGGCAAGTTTTAGCACCTCATGATTGTCACAAAAAAAGGGTGAAGGCATTGCTTGAAGCATCTTCATCCCTAAAAATTCTTTCTAAGCCATACTGTCTCACATGCTACTTTTACTGCTCCTCGATATTCTACTTCTGTCGAAGATAGAGTTGTTGCCTGTTGTTTCTTGTTGGTCCATGTGACTACACTTGTACCAAGGCTAAAGACATAACCAGAAGTGGATTTTTTGTCATCCACAAAACCTGCCCAATCTGAATCTGTAAACCGAATCAGCCTAGGATCTTTGTTTCTATTGTACAAAATGTCAAAGTCAAGTGTCCCTTTCACATATCTCAACACCCTCTTTGCTACAGTCCAATGTTCTACTTTGGGTGTTGTCATGAATCTACAAATGAAACTCACAGCATAGCTCAAATCAGGTCTAATGGTTGTAAGATAAATTAAGCTCCCCACTAGTTACCTGTAAGCTGACTTATTGATCGCCGTAGAGTCAATGTTGCCTGAAAGTTTTAGCCCTTTCTCCATAGGTGTCAATGATATTTTGCAATTTGTCATTTTGAATTTGTCGAGAAAACTCCTGGGACATTTGGACTGAGAAACAAAAATTCTACCACCTATTTGCCAAACTTCTACACCTAGACAGTAATGTAAGAGGCCTAGATCAGTCATGTCAAAAGTTGTACTCAAATCTGATTTTATCTTTTCAATTGCATGTGCCTCACTACATGTAATAATGATGTCATCTACATATATGGCTAGCAAAATGAGATCATTACCACTGCTTGTGATGTACAGATTTGGATCAAAAGGAATCCACTAGAATTCCTATTCAACCAAATACTTGTCAATTTTGATGTACCATGCCCTGGGTGCCAAAGCCAATAGCGAAGTTAAGGATGTTCGTGCTTGAATAGACTTCTGTTTTTTTGTGTTCTCCTGCAGAGGTCTATATCCATTCACCTGCAACAATGTTCTATTGATTGATCAAAAGTAAGAGGTTAACAAACATATCATTAGTCTTTGGCGAGACAAATATTCTTTCAGAGCGGGTGATTCCGGATTCGAGTCACCAAAATCCATAAATTGCCATGTTTTTCAGTGCCTAATCAGAAGATTTTTGCTAGACTTCGCTGGAGAGGCATCATCAAGCCAAAACCATCCAAAGCCACCTGAAGAAATTCTATTTTTAAGTTTAACCCACACTAAAGATAGATCGTCATCATTTTTAATGAGAAAAAAATTCAAAAATTTGCTATTTTTAGTATCAACCAAAGTTGACTCCTATTCAATCATGAGGCGATAGCTGTGAGCACAAAGTCAAGTTTGCAACAAAATTGGTATTCAATTTGGCTGGAGGTCCATGTTGCATGTTTTAAATCGTCAGTTGAGCTAACATCACATGTTTGTAATTCAATTTTAGTAGAGCAAATAAATTGTAATAAAGTTTGCATGTCATGCAAACAACAATCAATTAGGATAGAAGTTCAATTAATTATTTTATTTATTTTTCATGCATTTCTTTGTAAACAGTATAAATAAGTGCTTTTGCACATAGAACAAGATTCATCATTATCATAGGATTATGCAGTAGTTAGTATCAATTGTTTCAGTGAATGGACATCAATAAAATGGCAATTCTCATGCCTTCATTATGCTGAAATTGCTAGTCATCTGGTGTTCAACGTAGTTGTGATTTTGTTGTTCAGTTAATAACATTTATTATGCTTGTTTTGCTAATGAATGTTTATTGAAATGTGTCATCATTTGTGCTAAAAGTTAAGTCAATTCAATGAATCTATGAACTTTGCGTCACAGACGAAATTGAAGATATAAGTCATGGCTTTGTACCATCTTATATGCAATTTAATCATAGCATTTCTGATTATATGTTTGTGTTAATTTGTTCCATCCATTCAATCCAATCCAAGTGCACTTACCCTGCTCAGCCTCTGTCTTTAGCTAAATAGTACGTGTGTTGTTGTAGGTCTTTACTCAAGTCAAAAATCACAAAACCCTTTTCCTCATGTTGGAAGCACATTTCTGTCTTTCTCATGTCGCAAACCCAAAAAAAATCACATATTTATGTTTTATTCAACATAAGCTTAAAAACACCTATGAAAACATTGTATAGTTTGTAGATTGCAAGTACATTTGTATAGTTTTAGATTAATTTTATTTTACATAGAGCTTCCCCTTCTAATTTGAAGAGCAGTTTTAACGCACATCTATAAAACGCTAACATCTACAAACAAGAGGAAGAGCATTGATGCCAATATGAAGCCGATCCGCTTTGCCTAGACTAAGACTGGAACATGCAATTTGCAATTGTAATGTCCCCTTTTTGTTTTATTGAGCCTTTTGTAGCTAAAGTGGCTTGGAGAATGGAAAGTTGGTAGAATGACTTAAAGATTGGAGAATGGAAAGTCACTTTAGTCACTTTATAAAAGAGGAAAATAAATTATAATAAAATGACAAAATAAAACATTATTTTAATGACAAAGTTGGACGTCCCACTCGGAGAAGGAAAAGTGAAATAAAATAATATTTTAATCCCAAGTTATGGCAGTAGACATGAAACTTGTATAAAATATGGCAAAATTGGGCGTTCCACTTGAGGTTTATAAAAAGAGGCATTTGGGAGGTCATTTCATCATAAAAAGAGGCATTTGGGAGGTCATTTCATCATTGTGTATTTTGTCATTGGCATATTGGATATTTTCCTTTGCACTGCAACATTGGTTCAGCCATTTTTTGAGGACAAAAACCCTTCGAAAATTTGTGGATTGGACAAAAACCCAATTCCACTTTGAGAGGTGAATCCATACGAGGTTTACCATTGAGTTTATTGTAGGTTTTTGGCATGGATTTGGAGCTAGGGTTTGAAATGGCATTATCATTCATGCTAGGGATTGGAATTGGCGCTAGGGCTTGATGTTTATATGCAGATCGTGGGCAAATGTATGCAGATCATGAGCTTTTTATGGTGCATTTTCATCTAATTTCCATCGCTGAAGGTTTGGAGGAGTTGGTGCTTCATTTTGGAGTGATTGTGGGTTTCCATCATCAACAATTGGCAATCAGATTTTATATCAGACTTCAGTCTTTATATCAGAACTGCATATCAAGGATTTAGGGGCATATTTCTCATCTATTTGGCACCTATTCCCATACAGGGTTTCAGCGCTCACTTTGGAGGACTAGCACTACCATTTGAAGGTGAAATCGTGGCCTATGAGGAGCTGTTACATCAATGTCAACATCAGCAGAGTTCATATCAGACTTTCATTGGGAGCAGCAGCACTATTCCATTCTATATCAGTCATCCATTTGCCTTGTATGGGGTCATATTGTGCCTAAAAAAGTGCTATACAATTAAGTATGTTGTAAGTGAATTCCATATTCAAATTTTTAATTCGAATAGACTTTGCAAACATTTCTTATAGGTTTAATCAATCTGATATACTTTGTGTAGACACCCAAATTTGTCCATGTCTTGCAACACCTAGTCAAATACATTATTAGATACATCATGTAGCATTTTGTCCTAATCCCACTCCTAATTCCACTTCTCCCATTAGCCAATTAATTAAATAAATCCTATTTATTTAATTAATTTCCCATCCTAATCCCATTTATCTTATTAGCCAATTAATTAAATAAATCCTATTAATTTCCCACCTTTCTCTAATTTAAATAAATAAAATATTTATTCAAATAAGCCATTTCACATGTCCCAACTAATTCAAATAAAACATTTGAATTAGGTCCTCACCTTTTATCTCATTCAAACACTTGTCCACCTCTCAATTGAGTCGTGTGGTAGTACAACTTTCATTTAATATCCTTCACATGTCCAACTAATACGTCAGCCCTATTCTCCTTCATACACTTGTCACATGACTACAACTTCTCATAAAGTAGGAAAACCTAATCGATCCTAGCTGTCCACATCGTTGAAACCAACTTTCAATCACAACCATTCGTTCAAATCACTCACTTCCTATAAATCAACCCTCTCACAAGCCATTTGAAGGCATTGAGTTTTTAAGTATCCTTATGCTGTCGAAATCCCATTAGAGCCTTTGCATCATTCATCCTTATGCCATTGTTATGCTGCTGAAATAGTGAGCAACCAACATTTCCCCCATATCAATCCTTCAAAATCTTGCATTTTTATGCAAGGTTGAGAAGAGCAATGGAGATGAATCAAGTTTAGCATGGAGATCGGTTTGCATTTGCATTTGTTATTTTGATTTTCGTGTTATCTTGTGCTCTATTGTGCTTGTTAGGGTTTCATTATTGTTGTTTATGCTTTTACCCTATATTTTTACCCTAGCTACACTTTGTATCAGATCTGATTATCAATGTAATCAAACCTGTAAAAGCAATAAATAAAGCATGATTGGGTGTTGAATCATTGATATTTGTTTATGCAAGCAATTGGTTATCTTTTCTATGTATTGGCATTGAAAATCATTCAAACAAACAAACACTCAAAAATCAGAATTCAGTCACCTTGCATGACAAGTGTTTGACAAAATGTCAAACCACTCACTGAAAATTCAAGGCAGAACTACTAAGGGTTCTTACAGCAATACACAAAGAAGAATGTCATCTCACTAATATGTCCCCAATTAAGCGTTAATCAAACGTAACCAACAAACACTTACCATCTCCAATGCCTAAAGTGGGATGAAATAAAGAAGCGAGAATTCTATTCCCTATAAAGATCTGTGTCTGAGAATGACAGCCTCCCAAAAAAAAAAGTGCCAAGCATCTCTAACTTGAGCACTAGAAGAAAGTGGATAGACAACCTTGACACTCAATACAAATAATGGTATATCCCTAGGTCCTCAAAGTATAGGGAATCTAAAATTGAAATGCACCTCAGTCTCTACCTCCTCAAAGGGGCATAATATTGTAGACAGTGTGTAGGCCCCTTGTTTCAAATGGGCACCAATCACAGATACCCAAATAATCAAAAGTCATGGAAAACTTCAAAAAAATATAAAAATTTGAGAGTTTTTGCAATATTTTTTTGCTATAAAGGAGAATATAATCAATCAATCTAGCTCTCTTTTGCGGTTAGACGATCTTGTTTCTTTAGGATAAACATAGCAGACAAGATTTCAGCTATTTTAAAAATGTTGACTAGTTACAATTTGAAGCAAAAGTGACGCATACATAAATTTAATGTTTTTGTATAAGTTCTAGATGTTACTGAGATTCAAAAACTAGTGACTGTACCAGGTAACAAAGTATGCTCTAAAGTTATATTGTGCTCATAATTTTTTCTATTTCTTGCATTGATAAACACTTGTATGCATTGCATGAGTCAAACATCATTTCTCTTATTATTCATAAGGTTCATAGAAATGGATACAATCAAACATGCGTTGAATCTAGCTGCATAATCAACATGAGGAAACGTTGAATCAGTTGGTAAAACAAGTGCGTGCTCCAAGAGCCTGCAACAAAACAAGTAATTTTTTAAATGGCAATCATCCATATAATACATCTCTATCAAAGACTACAGATGACAAATTGTGGCATTCTCACCTCTGCAGATCTTCAGTTGAAGGAGGAGAAAATAATAGTTTCCTATGTGAAAAGCGTGATCTTACTCTTTTCTCCAGTAGTTGGTCAGCATCCTGCACATATTCACAATTGTACTTTACAGATCAACTTTGTGAATCGAGTTTTTCCTGACAAATATACAAGGCATCACTGATATTGTCTGTCAAGGATATAAATCTCACCTTTACCATGGCATTATTTACTAATACTGAAATTTTGATTTTTACAAGGCAGCAATGTTAAGTAGACCTGATAACAATAAAAAGTAGTATGACTGTATCATCATGCTTGTAAAACGCTACGACAATGCCAGCCTTGTTGATAGTATTCTAATATTGGACCCTCCTTGATGTAGGAGCATCCCTGATGTAAAAGCACTCTTACATCAACCAAAAAAATATATTTTCTATGTTTGATTGTCTTTTCCTTGTTTGTTTGTCTTTTCTATGATATGACTTGTATCACCTACTTAAGGAAGGCCTAATTAAATTATGCATTACACATTTGAGTCTCGCACCAACTAATAATGTGATTTATGAGATTATTCATCCCAAGGAAGTATATGGTTGGGCTTGTACTAAGTTTCTTACAGCTTGTTGCACTCGTCAAAGCTATGCATTTCACAAGCAAGCATCAAGATCCAAGGAACAATTACAAGAGAAATCACTTAATATTGGACCCATGACCCTTATTACATGTACATAGGGAAATGTACTACTTTTTGGTTGGTAAAAGGATACTACATCACTGTTCTCAATAAGAGAACAACAATTCTACATGGAGAGGAGGAGCATGAGTTGAGAAGGAGCTCCAACAGAGAGAGAATCCAAACAGTAGAAGAGCATCAAATAGCAAATTAGCTCAGAAGATATTGTCTTGAGAAGCTGCACAGTTGTTTGTGCATGTTTATGTTGTAATTCCTCGATTGACTATTTTTATAGAAAGTTCGTAACAAAGTTTAGTGGTATTTGCGTGCCAATAACTAAGACAATGAGAGGAGATAAAAAAGGAGTTTAGATGGATTGTTGCAACAAAAAGAAGTTTTAAATTATTGAAGAAGAAGGTTACTAAACAGCCAGTGTTAGCATTGCATAATTTTATTAAGATATTTCAAATTCATTATGATGCAAGTGGTACAACAATTGGAGTAATATTAGGTCAAGAAGGAAGACTTGTAAATTACTTTAGTGAGAAGTTGAATGATGCAAAAAGAAAATATTCAATCTATGATCAAAAAATTTATGTCATAGTTCAAGAATTGAAGAACTGGAGACATTATTTGTTGCCAAAAGAATTTGTGTTGTATACAGATCAAGAATTGCAATAACTAAACAGTCAAGGTAAGTTAAATTAAAGATTTTATGATCCAAAATCAGGTCACACAGCATTATTCGTGTTGATCAGATAAGGTGATAACTCACTATTGCAGACATGGCAGGAGTTGATTGCATTGGTCATTTTGTTTATTGTTTGCATGTTTGATTTGCTTGTTTCGGTTTGATTGTTTTGTTTGTATGTCTATAGAATGAGATGTTTGCATGTTTGACTTTTTTGTTCCAATTTGATTGTTTTGTTTGTATGTCAATAGATTGAGATGTTTTGAGAAGCCTTTAAGTGTTTCATTTTAAAACTCGTAGTTGGGGATAAAATAAGATTATTCTAAAGTCCCAAGGATCGGGCATTTGTAACCTATAAATAAGTGCTTTGAGCACCTAAACTCAAGAGAAGGATAGTGAATGTTATGCTTATGCTGCAAAATTGTTTCTCAAACTACTTCCCCTATGTTTGTAATTCGATTGATTAAGTTGAAACTGAGAAACTTCGTCAAGCTTTGCATTGATGTCATTGTTCATCTAAGTGGTAGCTTTGTATGCACCTTAGCAATTCAGTTCCTAGAATCATGTGTTTGTTCTTTATTCAAGTTGTTATTCATTCAAATCTTGTTTGCGACACATTACCGGTCTTTCTTTTAGCCAGTAGAAGTTTTTGTGTTGTTTGTGTTTTTCGATTAAGTTTATTTCTTTCAATATTTGAAAATCTCTTTTGAAGGCACAAGAGTAAACAGTCTAGTGCATGTATCTGAAGCAAAAATCTAGGTAGGTAGTCATCTCTTTTATGCAAAAGCCCCTCAGTTAATGTTGTATAGCATGCATATTTGTATATTTTGTCTATAGTTTTTAGTCTAGGGTAAGTTAAGCTTACGTTTAAGTTAGTTTAGATCTTAGGGAGCTTCCTCTCCAAATTAAAAGAGGTTTTAACTCACACACTATTCCATTTTGTGTTGTCTTGCAAAAGACAAATTAAAATGCTAATAGTTTTTGGTGACTATGTTGGGGAACTGTAGTGTACACCCTTGTTTTTCTTTGTGTTGTTTGCTTCAGTTTTTGAAGTTTTTTATAGAAGTAGACGGAGATGCAGAAGTTGTGTTTCACACATGCAATTGCAAATAATAGGAATACAACATTTGCAAATGATGACAGATAAAGAGGTCTGATATAGAATATGCAACAGCAGATATATAGCTTATTCAAATTAAAGATTTGATTACAAATATGAAAGATTACATCAACTATTCAATGCTTGACATACCCGATAATTGTCTTCAACAAATTGATACATAAATGATGCCAAAATATCAAGAATGAAGGCTGATAAAAAGGACTGATTTAATGCTCGTCTCCTGCAATTTATTTCTGATGTTGGTGACCGTTGTAGCAACCCAAATTCTCTTTCAAAACATGCTCTAGGCTCTTCAAACCCCTTTAGTTTCCTCTTTAAACAACAGAAAATACTGTATCAGGTGCTGTAGCGTACTGTAACTCGTATTGTAGCATACTGTAACTCGTACTGTAGCGGGCACTGTAGCATATTGTAGTGGGTACTATAGCTTGTGTCTTTTCTAATCCCTTCTATAATTTGCTTTGCTAAAATCTCCGAGTAAATATGGCTCTAGGGCATAAACCCTCCAATAAACTCCACAGCAACTGTAAATAAATTCTTCAACAATGCCAAATAATCTTCAATATAATCTCTGCGAATATCCCTAGAGTATTATTCACCAAATCCCAATATTTTGCTCTTAAAACTCTTCGCAATAAACTATAAATCACAACAAGCTCAATGTAATCCTTGAAGTGAGATCACCACATAACAATCAGGGAGGATCTTCCACCACCGCAATCATTTTCCTCTATGAGGGTTTTCGTCCTCACAAAGCTATGAAATTTGTTGTTCAAACCAGCAGCACGAAACCCTTCAAAATAATATCCGTGTACACCAAATGAGCTCTCCAAAAGTTCTTTTATTTCCTTTTCCTACCCATGCCTCATTTTGGGATATAAAAAATTACTTTATTAAATCCCTTTTTATTTCTTATGTTGAGCGCTCCAATAGTAAATAATTAAATTTAATGTATTTTACTTTACCTTATGTCTCCCAAGCACACCAAAAAGTCACTTTAATAATATTAAATAATGCTAAAATTAAATCTTTAATTTAACTTAATATTTTAACGTTATTTAAATTAAATGCTCTGGACCACATTCACTGCCTATTAGAATATTATTTCATGCTATTTTTAGTTAATGGTCAAATTTGTAACTGCTTGTAATTATTTTAGTAAGATCGTGTTTACGATCTTCTACAGTTTGTATTTTAGAAACCTACCTTTCTTGTACATTTTGTAAACTATTTATCTGAGCTTTGCTCATTGTTAATAAATTAAGTTTTTACCAATTACCTTCGTAATATGGTATCAGACCCTAGAGATTAAAATTTGTCTTCTAAATTTTCAAAAGAAATCTTTAAAGTTTTTGAAGATTGATTTTTTTCGGGTTCCTAGTCGCGGTATACACCTCTGGTGAGTTCTATATGCGTCTTTTTTGGAGACGTCGACCGCCAGGCTTCTGTGATTTTGTTTCTTCGTGCCTTAAGACCTTCGATCTCCACTCTGTTCGCGATTCCTATTCGTGGCTTCTGATTTTTGACCTCCACAAATACAGTTCGCGCGTATTCCTATGTGTGCCGTCTGTCTTCCATCGGCATTTGGAAAGATTGCTTTTTCTTCTGTGATCATCGGTCTTCAATATGCAGTTTCTGCTTGGAATCGCATTCTGTATTTAGATCATCAAACCGACGTCTCCTAGTCTCTTCATTCGGTTTTTCTGTGCTTTCATGGCCGCCTAGGGCTTCTGAAATTTTCGGCTAGGGTTTTGACCCTCTGGTTCTAGTCCAAAAATGTTTTCGATTGCAGATTCTTGGTGGGTTTTTCGAGACTATTTCTGGGCACCTGTCAGATTTTTCTGGGTGTCACGAAATCCGTGCCTTGAAATTTGTACCGACAGATTTGTCTCTAACTTTGTGCCTATAAACTGCCTCACCATCTATGCATTGGAATTTGTGCTCTGGGTTCCGTGCATTCAGCCTCTTCTCAGTACCTCATTTTTCGTGCCTCGAAAAACGTGCAAGATGGCGAGTTTGACCAACATCATGTTGGAAGGCAGTCAGCGATTTAATGGCAAAAACTATAATACCTCAAAGCAGCGAATGATGACCATCTTTGAATATCGCTGCCTTGATCAGATCATTCTAGGCAATACTAAAGACCAGGATAAGTTTGACGAACAAACTCGTGAAGCAGTCATGCTCATTAAGCTTTCAATCAAATGATCAACTACCTTAGATTCCAACTAGAAAAACAGCAAAGGAGATTTGGGACCATCTGAAGGGTTTGCATGAAACCTCTGACATTAGCCATGCGTTCTTTTTGAAAAATATGTTATTTTCTATCATGATGGATGAGAAAACAACATTGCAAGCCCACCTGAACAAGATCCAAGAGATCCGAGATCAGCTGGATGCTATTGGTCGAAAAATGGAGGAAGAAGACATGGTCGTGATCACTTTGAAAAGTCTACCTAAGTCCTATGAACATTTCATTGAAACTCTCAACATTACGTCAACTAATGTTGATCTGAAGTTTCCAGAGCTCTGTACTATCCTCTTGCAACAGGATTGCTGGAAACAACAGTTTAATAGTAGTGCTTCATCGTCCTCTTCAGAGCATGCTTTTGCAGCCAAGTTTCAGGCTCAGAATAAAGGCAAAGGTCAGCCTCCACAGCAGAAAGGCTCAGGTCAACCTCAGGACAGCACCAAGAAAAAGAATATTCAATGTAATTACTATCAAAAATATGGTCACATAAAAAAGGATTGTCATGAGCATTTGGCTTCTTAACAGAAGAAGCAGGGAGGGTCTCAGCAGAAAGCATATGTTGCCGAGCACACTGAGCAGAAGGAATCTGCCTTTTACACTTTTATGGCTAAACGACCTGCAAATCATGTGAACTCCTCTACCTAGTACATTGATTCAGGTGCTTCGCGACACTTCACTCATCAACGTGATTGGTTTACAGACTTTACTCCCTTCAGTGACTCAGTTATTTTTGGTGGAGGAGAAGAATATACAGTTGTCGGTAACGGCACTGTTCAGGTTCAGTCTCGTGGGAGGAATCCAATATTCCTCAATGTCTACTATGTTCCTGTTATGGAGCTTAATCTTCTCTCTGTCAGTCAGATCATGCGGCACTCTCCTCAGTTGGATGTGGTGTTCAGTACACACAAATGTTCCATTGTTGATTAGGACACTCGTAGCACTGTGGCTGTTGGTATTGAGGATCATGGTCTATACAGACTTGTGGATACAGGTGATTCTCCAGAGTTAGCCATGGCAGCCCGAAATTCTTCCATCACTAGTATTTGGCATCAGCATTATGGGCACTTAAATGTGTACTATCTTTCTTAGCTATCTCGAGAGGGCCTTGTAACCAGTTTACCTGAGATCCAGACCCAACATCATGGTGTTTGTGGAGCTTGTCAGGCTGGGAAGCAGCATTAGACACCGTTCCTGACTGGTGACTCATGGTGAGCCTCCAAGGTACTACAGTTGGTTCACGCTGATGTATGTGGGCAAATGAATACACCTGTTACTGGTTGCAAGTATTTCTTGCTTTTTGTTGATGATTTCAGTCGTAAAATGTGGGTGTACTGTGTTTACTGTATTTCAAAAGTTTAAGGCCTTAGTAGAGAAAGAGTCTGGTTGTTCCATAGTCACTCTTAGGTTAGATAATGGCGGGGAATTTTGTTCTACTGACTTCTCCAACTTCTATGATATACATGGCATCAAATGCCAGTTAACCACACCCTATACTCCTCAGCAAAAAAAGTTGTAGAGCGGCGCAACCGCACAATCACTGAGATGGCCCGTTCCATGTTAGAACATAGGAGTGTTCCTAAGAAGTACTGGGCAGAAGCAGTCTACACTGTCGTCTATCTCCTTAATCGATCTGCGACTTATGCTATTAAGGAGAAGACTTCTGAAGAAACTTGGACTGGCCGCAAACCTCGGATCAGTCATTTGAAAATATTTGGCTCTTTAGCTTATGTATGGATTCCAAATGTCAAGCACTCCAAGTTGGATTCCAAGAGTCAAAAGCTTATGGTCACAAGGTACAGTGACAACCATAAGGCTTACCGGTTGATTGATATCGATACTGATCGTCTTACCTTCAGCCGGGATGTTGTCTTTGATGAAGAACGAGGACCTTTTCTTCCTTCCTCGTCTGTACAGCATTCTGAGGATCAGCCTTTGAAGGCTTCTGACTTGGGTGTTCTTCTTCCGTTAGGTCCACCTGATGGGAGGGATGATGATGCAGATTCTGATTTTGATGATGCTCAACCCAAATTTCCTCCGGATGATGTTGATCTTCCCCCTGTTGCACCTGTTCCGGCTCCTCCTGTTGCATCCTATGTTGGCACTTCTACTCTCCGGCCTAAATGGTGAGCTAAGACTATTGGAGATCTTCATGATGATGAGCTCATTGAGGGTAGATCCTCCCGAAACAACAGTAAACAGCAGCATACAGTTAATTTTGCTCTCATGGCCAACATTCACAGTGTCTATGAGCCTCAGACACATTTAGAGGCTAAAGGAATTCCTGAGTGGGAAAAGGCTATGGAGTCTGAATACCAGAGTTTTCAGAAAAATCACACTTGGGTCCTTTCTGATCTTCCTCCAAGGAAGAAGCCCATTAGCTGCAAATGGCTGTATAAGGTGAAATACAAAGCTGACGGAACCCTTGACAAGTACAAAGCTCATCTCGTGCTAGGGGGTTCTCACAAAAGGAAGCATTGACTACGAGGAGACTTTTTCTCCTACAGCCAAAATGAGTACAATTTGGCTTGTCCTTGCCTTAGCAGCCCCGTTTGGTTGGAAAGTCCATCAAATGGACGTTAAAAGTGCCTTCCTCAACGGTGAGTTGAAGGAAGAAGTCTACATGACGCAACCTCCAGGGTTCAAGGTTGCTGGTCAAAATCCTGATGAGAACATTGTAGCTTTCACCGCAACATGCAGTATTTTGGAAGTAGCACATGAAGATGTTGTAGTGCAACTTTTTGTTGAGATATTGGTGAGAGGTGCAACTAATTGGTTCCACCATCTTGTCGCAAGTTCGATCACAAGTTGAGAGATCATGCATAAGAAGTTCCTGGCACATTTCAAGCTAGCTAAGGATGGCCACATCTTGTTTGCACAATTACCAAATGCAAAAAAAGATAGCAACGAGCCCATGAGATAGTTCATCCCACGATTTAACCCCCTTGTTAAAAAAATTAGTGCTACTTTGAAGTCTTCTCCAAAGATCCTCCTGAGTTGTTTTATCAATGCAATTCCATCAAAAATTGCCTTCATGATCAAAATCAATGAGAATGATGAATTAAAAGAAACTCGAGAGCGACTAGTTAAGTTAGAAGATGACATGATTACTACAGCGAATTCAAGAAAGACTCAATTAGGCCAATGATTCAAAGTTAGGCTAATCCTCTCTTGCAAAGAGTGATAGTGGTGTGACAAACATGAAGAAATAGATTCAACAAAATTATGCCCTCGCAACTCAGGATTTATTGCCTTTGTGACTACAAAAACAACGTAAAGAATGCTCACAAGCCGCAACAATAATTTTGCCGCCTGCATTTATCCTTCAATTTTTTTGGCCACGATTCAGATGTTTGTGATCGTGCTTCTATGAAAATGTTCACGCTTTAGATAAAATGGCCACAAAACAAATAAAAAATCCCACGATTCTTTGCGTTTTCTTGAGCCACAACCCAAATTCTACTCGCGATTTTCTTTGCTCAGAAGTATATGACCCTTCATGCCCTTCTTCAAAATTGTGACTGGATGACGTTTTAGACCTTCGATCTTTCAAAGAAAACCTTTGTGATCATTTCCAAACTTTTCACCATTGCAAAATTTTGAATATTTGGTTGTCCTATGCTTTGCACCTTTGGACCCCCTCTATTCCCAACCTTCTTCGAATTCTATACAATCAATCCAATCTGACTCTAATACCAATGTTGGTAAAACCTAAAGAATGAGATTAAGAGGAAATAGCGTGCTTACTCAAGTTGAGAGCATCACATTATGTTATTGATCATATGCTAAAAATAGAAAGTTGTAACAAACCAACTACAACTACCTATTACTATTACGCTGAGTAATTGGTAAAATATGTTTGATATTCACAAAGAGCAAAACACTCAACAAATTATATACAGGATTTACAAAGAGCAAGTTTCTAAAATAGAAACTGCAGAAGGTAAATAATTACAGCTAATTTACAGGTGTGACTATTAACTAAAAATATGCTAAATAATTATTCTAATACCCTCCCTTAATGGTCAATCTATCAACTACACCAAGAGACCCCCTAAATTTTACAAACTTATCTGGACCAAGGGACTTGGTGAGAATATCTGTTGTCTGATCCTCTGTCGGAACATACAACAACTGAACTGATCCATCTTCAACAAGCTTTCTGATGAAATGACAATATGTTTCTACATGATTTTTCTTTCATGGAAGACTGGATTTTTGGCAACTTTGAGAACTCCCTGATTATCACAGAACAAGGGAGTCAGACCTGCTTGAGATATTTGCATATCAGCAAGCATCCGACAAAGCCAAACTGTCGAGGAGAGAGCCACCGCTTGCTGCTTCTTACTAGTCCATGTGACTGCACCGGATGCCAAACTGAACACATACCCAAAGGTGGATTTCCTGTCATCAACTGAACCTGCCCAATCTGAGTCTATGAAACCACTGAGTCTAGGATCGTGACTCCTTGGGTAAAGAAGTCCATAATCAGAAGTGCCCTTCACATAACGCAGCACACGCTTCGCTGCTACCCAATGATCAGCCTTGGGGGCTGTCATGAAGCGTGAAATGTAGCTCACTGCAAAACTGAGGTCAGGTCTAGTGGCAGTGAGATAGATGAGGCTACGCATTAGTCGCCTGAACAATGATTCATCCACTACAGGTGAGTCTGACTTGGCTGACAACTTAAGCCCTTTTTCCATGGGTGTGGAGGCAAGTTTGCAATCCTGCATACGGAACTTATCCAGAAGACTACGAGCATACTTGGACTGGGAAATAAAGATACTGCGCTCGGTCTGCCAAACCTCAACACCTAAACAGTAATGCAAGAGTCGCAAATCTGTCATGTCAAATGTGCTACACAAATCCTGTTTGATCTCAGTGATCAAATGTGCCGAGCTACCAGTAATGATCAGGTCATCCACATAGACAACAAGAATCAGAATATCACTACCAGTGCGTTTGACATACAAATTCGAGTCACATGGACTCCTCTAAAAGCCATGATCTATGAGGTACTTATCTATCTTGATGTACCAAGCTCGAGGAGCCTGTTTCAAGCCATAGAGTGCTTTGACCAATCTACACACCTTATGTTCTTGACCAACAACCTTGAACCCTGGAGGCTGCATCATGTAGACTTCTTCCTTCAACACACCGTTGACAAAGGCACTCTTAACTTCCATCTGATGGACTTTCCAACCAAACTGGGCTGCTAAGGCAAGGATGAGCCGAATTGTACTCATTTTGGCTGTAGGAGAAAAAGTCTCCTCGTAGTCAATGCCTTCCTTCTGTCAAAACCCCCTAGCAACGAGACGAGCTTTGTACTTGTCAAGGGTTCTGTCAGCTTTGTATTTCACCTTATACACCCATTTGCAACTAATGGGCTTCTTCCCTGGAGGAAGATCAGAAAGGACCCAAGTGTGATTTTTCTGAAGACTCTGGTATTCAGACTCCATAGCCTTTTCCCACTCAGGAATTCCTTTAGCCTCTAAATGTGTCTGAGGCTCATAGACACTGTGAATGTTAGCCATGAGAGCAAAATTAACTGTATGCTGTTGTTTGCTCTTGTTTCTGTATGATCTACCCTCAATGAGCTCATCGTCATGAAGATCTCCAATAGTCTTAGCCCACCATTTAGGCCAGAGAGTAGAAGTGCCAACATCGGATGCAACAGGAGGAGCTGGAACAGGTGCAACAGGTGGAAGATCAACATCATCCGGAGGAAATTCGGGTTGAGCATCATCAAAATCAGAATCTGCATCATCATCCCTCCCATCAGGTGGACCTAACAGAAGATGAACACTCAAATCAGCAGCCTTCAAAGGCTGATCCTCAGAATGTTGCACAAACGAAGAAAAAAGTCCTTGTTCTTCATCAAAGACAACATCCCGGCTGAAGGTAAGACGATCAATATCTATATCAATCAACCGGTAAGCCTTATGGTTGTCACTGTACCCTGTGAACATAAGCTTTTGACTCTTGGAATCCAACTTGGAGCTTTTGTATCTGGAATCCATACATAAGCTAAAGAGCCAAATATTTTCAAACGACTGATCCGAGGTTTGCGGCCAGTCCAAGCTTCTTCAGAAGTCTTCTCCTAAACAGCATAAGTCGGAGACCGATTAAGGAGTTAGACGACAGTGTAGACTGCTTCTACCCAGTACTTCTTTGGAACACTCCTGTGTTCTAACACGGAACGGGCCATCTCAGTGATTGTGTGATTGTGCCGCTCTACAACATTGTTTTGCTAAGGAGTATAGGGTGTGGTTAACTGGCATTTAATGCCGTGTATATCACAGAAGTTGGAGAAGTCAGTAGAACAAAATACCCCCCCATTATCTGACCTAAGAGTGACTATGGAACAACCAGACTCTTTCTCTACTAAGGCCTTGAACTTCTGAAATACAATAAACACATCTGATTTCTGTCTGAGAAAGTACACCCACATTTTACGACTGAAATCATCAACAAAAAGTAAGAAGTACCTACAACCAATAACAGAAGGTGTATTCATTGGCCCACATACATCAGCGTGAACCAACTATAGTACCTTGGAGGCTCGCCATGAGTCAGCCGTCGGGAACGGTGTCCGATGCTGCTTCCCACCCTGACAAGCTCCACAAACACCATGATGTTGGGTCTGGATCTCAGGTAAACCGGCTACAAGGCCCTCTTGAGATAGCTGAGAAAGATAGTGCACATTTAAGTGCCCATAACGCTGATGCCAAAGACTAGTGATGGAAGAATTGCGGGCTGCCATGGCTAACTCTGGAGAATCAGCTGTATCCACAAGTCTGTATAGACCATGATCCTCAATACCAACAGCCACAGTGCTACGAATCTCGCGATCAACAATGGAACATTTGTGTGTACTCAAAACCACATCCAACTAAGGAGAGTGCCACATGATCTGACTGACAGAGTAAAGATTAAGTTCCATGCCAGGAACATAGTAGACATTGAGGAATATTAGATTCCTCCCACCAGACTGAATCTGAACAATGCCCTTACCGACAACTGTATATTCTTCTCCTCCACCAAAAATAACTGAGTCACTAAAGGGAGTAAAGTCTGTAAACCAATCAGGTCGATGAGTGAAGTGACGCGAAGCACCTGAATCAATGTACCAGGCAGAGGACTTCACATGATCTGCAGGTCTTTTAGCCATAAAAGCGTAAAAGGCAGATTCCTTCTGCTTAGTGTGCTCAGCAATATTTGCTTTCTACTGAGACCCTCCCTGTTTCTTCTGCTCAGAAGCCAAACGCTGACGACAATCCTTTTTGATGTGACCATCTTTGTGACAGTAATTACACTGAATATTCTTGTTCTTGGTGTTGTCTTGAGGTTGACCTAAGCCTTTCTGCTGTGGAGGCTGACCTTTGTTTTTGTTCTGAGCCTGAAACTTGGCTACAAAAGCCTGCTCTGAAGAGGACGAAGAAGCACTACTACCAAACTGTTGTTTCTAGCAATCCTGCTGCAAGAGGATAGTACAGAGCTCTGGAAACTTCAGATCAATATTAGCTGATGTAATGTTGAGAGTCTCAATGAAATGTTCATAGGACTTAGGTAGACTTTTCAAAGTGATCATGACCATGTCTTCTTCGTCCATTTTTCGACCAATAGCCTCCAGCTGATCTCGGATCTCCTGGATCTTGTTCAGGGGCGCTTGCAAAGATGTCTTCTCCTTTGCTGTTTTTCCAGCCGGAATCTGAGGTAGTTGATCATCTGTGACTAAAAGCTTAATGAGCATGACTACTTCATGGTTCTGCTCATCAAACTTGTCTTGGTCTTTACCCGTCGTTGCAGGACAAGTAGTGGTGCCTAAAATCATCTGATCGAGGCAGCAATATTCAAAGATGGTCATCATTCGCTGCTTCCAGGTATTATAATTTTTGCCATTGAAACACTGACTGCCCTCCAACATAATGTTGGTCAAACTCGCCATCTTGCACGCTTGTCGATGCACGAAAAACAAGGTACTGAGAAGAGTCTGAATGGACACAACCCAAAGCACAAATTCCAATGCTCTGAATGCTGAGGTAGTTTATAGGCACAAAATTTGAGACAAATCTGTCGGCACAAATTTCAAGGCACGGATTTTGAGACACCCAGAAAAATCCAACAGGTACCCAGAAATAGTCTCGAAAAACCCAGAAAGAATCTGTGATGAGAAAAAAAATTTCGACTTGAAATGAAGGGTCAAAGCCCTAGCCGAAGTTGCAAAAACCCTATGCGGCCATGGAAACTCAGGAAAATGACCAGAGATCAAAAGAAATGCAAAATCCCGTCATAAAAACGTGAGGAAATCCGCGGCTAAGGGTTTAGAAATTTGAAGCCGCGACCAGTGACTGTCAAACAACAACCATACTGAAAGAATCAAGGAGTCACGATAAGATTTTTAAGAAATAGTGCTCAAAATGAGCAAAAATCGTGCGCCCAGGAGAACCCTCATAGCTCGACCCAGACCGCCTGCTAAAAACAAACAAATGCTATCTAAACAGAGTCCGCGACCCGGCATGCTACCACGGAAGAAAATCGCGACCCCAGAACAATGCGATTTGCAGAGGAAGAAATGGCGCGGGCTGGCTCTAATACCATATTACGCTGAGTAATTGGTAAAATATATTTGATATTCACAAAGAGCAAAACGCTCAACAAATTATATACAGGATTTACAAAGAGCAAGTTTCTAAAATAGAAACTGCAGAAGGTAAATAATTATAGCTAATTTACAGGAGTGACCATTAACTAAAAATAGGCTAAATAATTATTCTAATAATTATAGACAATAATCCACCCCTAAAAAAATTTTTGAAAGATGTTGCAACAAATAATTAACAATGTCCTCAACACTTTCTGATCACCCAGTTCCCAATGTGGGCAAAGTGAGACCATACGATGTTTTTGGATCTTTACAAACAAACTATTGCAACAAAATTAAACATCCACTTATTTAGTGGGAATTCACCACTTATTCAATGGGTGTTCAAAAGTAAACAAAGGCACATCCACTTATACAGTGGGAAGCCATTACAATATGACCACTTATTCAGTGGAGTAAGTAACATTAACAAGAGACTATCAGTTCCCACTGGCGATCAAACCATCCAGGGTTCAAACACAAATTATAAATGTTTTTTCACACTAGTTTTCAATGTTAGATAACAACGAATAAATCTGACTCATAATCAATCCCTGCTGCAACCAAAAACTTGATTACAAACTCGCAAAAGAACATCAAACTCATCATAAATGATATCAGGTCTTGTATAGCCTACACTCTAACTGATTTGCACCATCTCACACTGAAAAAACCATGCAAACAGAACCAAACATCAACCAACAATGCTGATTAAAAAACTCAGATCATCAACCCCTTCTTCTTGTTGTACGGACGGCCATTCGAGGGCAAAATAGTCATAAACCACATTAAACCTCTCAAAACTGGTATGGTTTATCCCATAGAAGAGGCGCCTTGCACAAAGTGTTTGAATTAAGGAAATGGCAGCGAATCTTCCTTAAACTCACACGCCTAGCTTAGAGGATGGTACGATCTGCTGTAGAAGGTATGGCTAGGAAAGATCAGCATGTATTTAACTTCAAACTCCCAAAACTCACACAATATCTGATTTAAATAAGGCATTTAGCATTGGATGCACCAAAAACCATGAAAGTCTCCATTAAAAACTTCATTCTTCAACTGGTACAACATCATGCAAACAGTACGGCCAGCTTGAAGGAAAGAACAAACTCCATATATCAGCAATACAAAACTTAATTCAATCAAACCTGCAGATTACACATTCCCACACATCAGAATACCTCAAAAACAATCATCTGCATCGAAAAGCAAGAGTGAACTCTGAATGATATCACTTCTTTCAACTAGGGAGGATCTTTCACCCCCGAAATTGAACTTCTTCAAGAGGGTTTTTGTCCTCAAGAAGGAGTGGAAAAACTGACAGGTTCAATCCAGCAGCATAACAGTTTAAACTTCAGCATAAGCTCCACAATGAGTTCTCAAACCCCTCATATAGGAACTTTTCGATTACACAGGAATATAATTCTTTCTTGGAAATAATTAACTTTTTCCTCCAACTTAAATAATTCCTTTTTCCCATGTCTAGATGCTCAAGTTTTTGTGCCTAACCAAATAATAAAACATTTTACCTTTCCAATGAGCTATAACACTTAAGTCACCTTTAAATATTACCTACCTTAGGAGACTTAAGTGAACTTAACAATAAAATAGCTCGATTAATCACCCAAACTTATGGAAAATCCCAAACTAAAGCAAATTGAAAAATAAACCTCACCAACGCAATCTTGAAGGTTTAGGATGAAGAATGATGCCAACTGAGTGACTTACTATAAATAGACGGCTTCTCCAAGAAGTTTGGAGAGCAAACCGGGAAGCTGAAAATACTTCTGAAAGCATCACTGCAATCCTGAACCACAACTGAGCTCAATGCAATCAAAAAGAACTAAACCTGTGCTCTCCAAGAATCAGGGAGTTCACTAACCATTACCAGATAGCCTACAGGAGCTCAGGAAATAGGCTATTGGTCACAAACTTGGCTAAGTGCCAATTGAGGGCATTACAATCCTCCCTCCCCGAAATTGCTTGTCCTCAAGCAATTGCAACTCAGAATGACCATAAAGCAACTCATCATTTGTAATGTCCCCTTTTACCAAGTGATCACCTAACGGAGTTGGTTAGCCTATTCTATTCCCATAGGCTAAGCTGGAAGGGCTAGGGAATAACCTGATTGGTTAAATCCTAAATTTAACCAATTTTATTGGGCCAATTCAAGATTTGAAATGACTTCTTATATTTTTGTGAGCCTATTGGTGAATTAAAAATAAATAAAGAAAATTGCCCCAGAGGTGGACGACTCAAGTGAGAGAAAAAAGAAAATAAAATAAATAAAGGAAAAAGAAGATGGGCGCCCAAGGGGGTCGGCCAAGTGGAGGAGAAAGACAAAACATAAAGAAAATAAATGCCAAAAAGGAGGTCAGCTAGAAAGAGGTCGGGTAGTGTTGAGTTGGGAAGAAAATTGGCCATAAAAGAAAGGTCTTTTGAGGTCATTTGATCATTCATTCACATCTTATTTATTCATAGAGTTTTTACTCTTGGCTGCACTTTTAGTTCAGCATATTCCAAGGACGAAAACCCTTAAGAATATTTGGTGGGTTGGATGAAAATCTAACTCGTCTTGAAGTGGATTCACACAGAGTTCATACTTGCACTTCATTCGAGATTTGGAGGATTTCTTGAGCATTCACGCCATATTCTTTGGAGCAGATTTGAGCGCCTATTTTGGAGGGATTTGGACAAAGATTGCTGCTAGGGTTTTGCCCTAAGTTGAGTGCCACTTCCCAAGGAAGGCGATTTCATTGTTTTGGAGTCATTTTGATACTCCATGGCATGTATAAACCTAATTTTAGGTCAGACTTGTATGAGCAGAAATCTGGGCCTTGTTTGACATGTTTGAGCCCATGAATTTATTGTAAGCTCAGTCCAAAATATTCAAATTTGTAGCAGCAGACTTCTTTATTCCGAAATCAGATTTGTTGGACCTATGTTTGGCTCTTGGATCGTTGAATTTCATTGTTGCTATCATAGTTGATGTTATCTACATGTTTGGCATATTTTAATGGATGTTTGGGCACATGTTTATTGGCTGTCATTAGTGTTAATACTTCAAAAATAAAATCAGAATTCAGTCCTAGGGTTTGAGCAAAAACTAAATCAGAAAATAGCAGAAAACTATTTCAGAAAATTAGGGCAGAAATCAAAAATTTTAGGGCAGATCCTATTAGGGATATTTCAGTGGTATCAGAGCTTGATCTTGCCAACCTGGAAGGTTTACTATGCTCAATGTTGACCTATGAATCCCGAGGATAGAGAATATATCACATATAAGAGAAGGCAACAGTTGGGTGGTTCGAATTCTGAGAGAGAAGACACCATGGGTGATAGGAGTCATGAAGAGTGTAGCACTAGAGACATCCCCAATGACCTTGCTAGAGGACAGCGTGACCTAATGCAACTCATGTCTAAAAATTTTTGTGGCATAACATGCGTAACAACAATAATACCAAGGACAATCAGCCTGTAAGAGGAGACAATGGAAATAATGGAAAAACTAGCAATTTAGGAAATGACAACACTCACGCTGTAATGTCCCCATTTTTGGGTTCTCTTGCTTTGCAATTGGAGATGGCTTTCTGGGTCTGTGTCAGCTTGATCAGAAGGGTAATATGATGTTACCAATGAGCTCAATTGGTCTAAAGGACTCATATGCCACTTTCCGAGGTAATTTTCGGCTTCTGGTGTGCTCTCCAACAATCTTGGAGAAGGCGTCTATTTATAGTAAGTCGCCCAATTGGGTCCGTCTATCTTTATTCTTCATCGGGATCACACCAATGCAGTTAGTTTTCGATTCCGATGCATTCCGGCAGTTTCTGCAAAATGAGTGTATTAATGGCTTTATTTAATTATTTTACTAAGGTTGCTAAATATTATTTTAAATATTTTAAAAGCACCTTAGTGTTATAGCTCATCGGAACCGGAATGAGATGTCTTCAATTATGGATACATTAAACAGGGACCTTATGTGTCAAATTATCATTATTTTAATTAAAAGGTCTTTTACAGAGCTAAAATGGAGTTTTATTTAAAAAGTGAATTTTAAAAATAGAAGCTTCTGGAGAGTTTGAGAAAAAAATTATAAAACGGCATTTGAGGGGCTCATTTGGGATATGAAGTTTATTTTATTTCTCTGATAAAAACCCTTGTGGTTCTGAAGATTGAATTTGATTCATCTCAGGTTTGTGAGGACGAAAACCCTTACAAGCAACATTCTCTACGTTGTTGAAAGACACAATCTGGAGGATTTCTCGGTAGTTTCATTACGGAAATCACAGCTGGGCTTATTTGTGAAGATTTATTTCAATTTGGAGGATTTATTGGTGATCTCAGTTCAGGGATTACATTGAGCTGATTGGAAGCATTTACAGATTGTCGCGGAAGGGATTACGAAGATATATTTCAAGTTTATTGCCACAATAATTATGGAGGACTGGAAAAAGTATTGCAAGCTTTACTTGTGAGTTTGAAGGAGTCTTTGTGAGTTTGCAGCAGCTTTGTGAGCAGATTGCATTCTTATTGCCAGTCGTACTTGCCTAGGGAGGCGTGCCACTTCTATTGTTGGCGCTAGGGTTTGGGAGCAATACATTATACATTTTGTGGTGCCTAGGGTTGGAGAACAAATTTGTATACTTCCCAGTGTTATCCAGTCTCTGTTGTGGTTATGGCATCCATTTTGGAGAGGTTGTTGTAGCTGATTTCTATTGCAGCAGAATTTCAAAGTCAATCAAATTTTCTGGGTATGTTTCATTTAGATATGTAATGTTATTTGTTGAACGAGGTTGCTCTTACATTTGAGGAAATTTGTATTTCCAAATCAGAAATTAAATCTGGAATTTTCAGCCACATGTATTTCTAAATATTGCCATATTTCTGAATTATTTAATGTTACTTTATTACTGATATCTATTGCAAATAAAAGAAACACCTTCTGCATTTCCGTCTACTTCTATTAAACACTCAAACACTGAAGCAAACAACATCAGAAAAAAAAAAAACAAAGCAGAACAAGGGTGTATTATGCCTACTTTCTTGGATCAGCTAGGACCACAAGATGGACAAACGGTTGCCGATGAGAGCTTCAACGATTATATGAGGGAATGGCAATCCCTAGGTAATAAATTTCAAGCTGCTATGTCTCTACAAGATTTTTGTCAATTGAAGTACAGGAACAAGCCTAGAGCTGAAAGGAATCACACTTATGATTTGCAAGGAAAGTTGGGAAAGGTAACTATCACTCCCTTTGATGGTTCGGGTAGATGCACAGCTTGTGCATGCATTTAAAAGATGGATAACTATCTCACCTTGAACCCTATATTCGAGAAGGACGCAATTCATTTTGCTACTCTACACTTGAGGGAGATGCCCAAGATTGGTGGTACAACAGGATGATCACACAAGGTCATAACTTTGTTACTTCTTATGTTGATCTTACATAGAGGTTGATTGACAGGGTCGACAAGACTAATCCCGAGCAATACTTCCGTGAGTTAGCCCAACTCAAACAAAAGGACTTTGTGATTGCATACATATCTGAGTTTCAAAACCTTGCAGTATTGGTGCCGAATGTTTCAGAGAGTAGGTTGACCTACCTCTTCATCAAAGGTTTGGAGGAGCCTCTTCGTGGTTGGGTCAAAGACCTAGATCCACCTTCATTGTAGGATGCTATCAGGAGGGCAAGAGGTATGCAATTTTCAGCACCTTCCAAGCATAAGTTTCAAAATAAACCTTTCACTGCATCAAGGAAGGATCCTAAGAAGAATTTTCAAAAGGATTGGCCTAGAAGGATGACTACCGACACAAGGCTAAGAACAAGCTAAGGAGGAAGAAGCTATGTTTCTCATGCGAGGAGCCTTGGGAGCCCGGTCATAGATGACTTGAGAAAGGCAAAGCACATTACATGGAGGTCACTTCCAACATTGATGATGAAGTCCAAGACACTAGTTCAGATAGTGAGCACGAGGAGCAACAGTTAGAGCTTGATGCTACAGCTACAGGTGATACATTTCATGGCATTATTGCTACATTATCAGGAGCCCCGAAGTATCATCCTTTTAGGGTGAGAGGTGTCCTTAAGGGACAACGGGTCACATGCTTGGTGGATAGTGGAGCCACTCATAACTTCATTGATGAGGGCATAGTGGTGAAGCAGGGATTGCAAGCAAAGTTTTCTAGTTTCAGCGTGATGGTTGTCGATGGATTCAAGATGAGTTGCACCAAGAAGATCTCAAAGTTAAGTATCCAGTTGGGTGACTATAGTGTTAATGATGACTACTATGTGGTTGGAATTGGTGATACAAATGTGGTTCTAAGAATCCAGTGGTTGCATTCACTTGGCAGGTACATCCAGGATTTTCATAAAATGGAGTTGGACTTTGTATCAGACGAGAGGAAGGTAGTATTGAGAGCATTGGCAAATGGTGTGCCAAGGATAGTGTGATGTCCCCTTCTAACAAGCCAGAAATTTTCGCAACCTTGAAAACAACTTCAACTTGAGAAAGAGCACATTAATATTCAATTCCTTTTAATACTTGGTCATAATCATATGTAACTACTTCAACTAATCATAATTATATACATTTTATCTTTTCACAAGTCCATTTTTCCATATTTCATGATCTCCCTTGGGAGAGATAGTCTTAGGCCTACTATTACTCAACCTTTCACCTTATGAGAGAAGATTTGTTAGGAGACAATGTCATACCAACTATCATGGGTCCCATTTCTTTCTTTCCTTTGACTCTTGAGTCAAAGGCCCATTATTATTCCTTTGATTATTAAATCAAAGGCCCATCATTATTCCTTCGATAATTAGATCAAAGGCCTATTCACTTGTCTCGGAGGGTGATTTCTTACCACCTCGAGCATACCCACTATTTGGTCCATTGCAATCACCTCGAGCATACCCACTATTTGGTCCATTGCTATCCTAACTATCCATCTCACTTCCATAGTGTTGGGTAGATTAACAATGAGGCCACTTTCTCATCCCTAGGATTTCATGACCATGCCCATAACCCATCTATAGAGACCCATTCCATTACCATATCCATAATACCAAGTTGATATCCATGCCATAATACTATTTGCCATACTATATCTTCAACATAAGATCCTTTAATCATCATGAATTTTATATATTTCAAGACTTAATGCAAATATTTGAGATATATGATGTCCAATTCCTTGCTTAGTTGCATAATAGAACATTATCCTATGTATATTCCATTACTTACATAACTACTGAATTTTATTAAACTTTTATCATTATTCCATATTATTCCATGCATATATGATATTCTTTTAATCCTCAATATGTAATATATTTGCTTACTATATTATTTGCAACTACTTTCTATAATTCATTTCTCCTTATTAATCATTCTATGCTTTATTTTTATATTTATTATCACATACTCTTATTTGTTCTATCATCATGGCAGTGTCATCTTACTTTAAGATAGTTTACATACCTTGTTGATCACTCCTCTGCTATCCTTGAATGATGTATGTATGGTATGCTGGAATATCTGATTTGATAATGAAAATATCTTTAATTTCTGGATCGATGGATCTAAGTATCTTGATGTTGATCTCGGAAACTCAGACTTTTTCCTATTGATCGATGTTGATGATTATTCCTCCAACTTGTTCGATGCCTATCTTAGAAAACTCACGAATGCTTTTATACTCCCCGCTGCCTTTGAGTAGACGCAGACGCAGCCCTTACAAGAGACGTCACCTTTGAGGGTGATCGATGCCGTTAACAATAGTTAGACAATTGTTTGTTTTAAATAAAGAATCCGTGGGTATCTTTAATGACGATTATTAGAGGGTATCGATCCTCTTCCCATATTATTATATCATGATAATTTATATAATATGATAGCTTTAATTATTATTATTATTATATGATATCTAATTATGTTATTTAATATATCTTGTTTGTATAAGTATATTGAATATTATATATTATATTTATATTAACATATAATATATTATTATTATGTGTAATGGATACATTCAATTCTTAATTTGCTTAAGTAATAATCAGTTTATAGGTGACATCACAGATAGTGATAGCGAAGAGGATGGAGACATTATTCAGACATTGTGATGTGGCATGGGTAACCCAATGCTTCGTGTCTTCTAAATCCTCTCCCAACAACAACCGACAGTATCATGTGGACATCAAATCTGTCTTGGATATGCACAGCATGGTGTTCGAAGAGATTCCTCCTGGTAGACCTCTGGATCACAGCTTTGAGCATGTGATTGACTTGGAGGAGGGCTCCAAGCCCGTCATCGCCACTCCTTATCATCATCCTAGAAGATTCAAGGAGGAAATAGAGAAGACAATTAAGGAACTTTTGGATATGGGACACATTGTCATGTCCCCATTTCCGGAGTGATCTCACATAGAGATGTTGTTTAGCCTATTCACCATTCCCGTAGGCTAAAATAATTGGTAAGGGAATGATTTTCAGTTTGAGCTTATTTCTAAAGCATGGAGAACCGTAAAGTTGGCTCAACTAGTGTTTTTATTGGTTTTGGCTAAGTATTGCTAGGAGATATTGTTTAATTGGCCAAATTATCAAAGTTCCTCTAGTGGATAGAGATTGGAACAATGGGAAATGCAATATTCAAAATTCTATTTTCATATTACCTCTAGTGGATTGACTCATGCCATGTGGACAAGGGAAATGAAATCTTTAATTACATTTTCCTATATCTATTCCTAATGCCAAGGATGAGTTTGCTTTTGTTGTAAGGAGAATTGGCATAGTTGGATGTGCCAACATGTGGATAAGAGGATTGGATAGAGCTTGGAGCCATTCGCCCAATGAAGAATAAGCAAGTTAAACAATAATATTGGATAATGTGCCATCGATTGGGAGATTGCATGGATTTAGGTACCAATGCCTAAGCATTATAGTTTATTGTGCCAACGCCATGAGGAAAGAGATAATTCCATTGGATCATGTGTCAAGCAAATATCATATTTTCATTGTTTGAAGAGCCAACGGCCAACAGGGAGGATCGATGCATGCAAAGAAGGTGAAATTATCATTGCTAAAGGTGCAAAACGACTACAAGGAGAATCAATTCATGTTTTGAGGCATATCTTCATTGACAAAAGTGCCAACGACTGGGAGGAATCGGCGCATAAGGAGGTTGTTGATTTTTAAATGCAAAAAATATCAAATTTAATGCCAAACGTCCAAAGGGATCATTCGCCCAAGGAGATAGAAGAAGATTTTTATTAAATAAAATATATATGATGACATGGATGCATACGCCAGCTATGAGGAGCAATTTTATTAAATAAATTGATGCTATGATGGCCACCGCCCAAGGAAGAATGGATAATTTGCAAGGTCGATCGATTATGGATGACAAAGACCTTCAATAAAAACAAAGAAGATTTTAAATGTGGGTTTTTATTGATCCAATGCATTCAAAATTGCTCAAGGAGAAGAATTCTCATTGGTGGACTTCAAACAAACATTGAAATCAAGCAAATTGGGACGCCTAGCCAAGCTCAAGGATAAATACCTCAATTTGCTTTCATTTTACAACTTTTGATCATATGGTAAGCTTTTGATATTATTTGTTCTATGGCTGGAAATTGCATTTTCTAGTTATTTATCAAGGTGATGCTCCCTTGATTGTTGTGATGATGACCCCATGACATTGTGTGAGATGTTATCTGGTGCAAGGGCATCTAGTCCTCATAATGTAAATAAGGGGTAAATGTTGGTTTTGTGCTTAAGTCATGTTTTTGGGTGTAATAAGGTCTATTTAGACCATGTGATCTTTTTAGTCATGGGGGTCAGTTTGTGGTAATTGAATAGTTGCAAAGTGGTATTTTTGTGTGTTCAAAGGAAGTTGAACAGTCAAGTAGTTGAAAAGTTGTTTGGCTCCATTTGTTTTTGGCTTGTAAATGTTTTAATATGCCTTGGGATGTTCGAGGCAAAAAGGAGAGACATTTTTGGAGAAAAGGAATAAGACAAACTCTGTTTTTCTGCATTTTACAGTGTTTTCTTGCTGCTACAGTGAATGGTACGGCCCAATACGGCCTGCACATGAACTGAATCCGATTGGAATTGACAAAGGAGTGAATTATCCACCATTTGGTTTTGGTTTGGTCTATTTTCAACACGTTTTGAGTGGTTTAGAGCAGTTTTTCTAGAAACAGTCAGAAACCCTAGTTTAGGGTTGGTTTGATTGGAAAAAATGAAGTTTTGACCCATTCCACCGATGGAAAAATCTAAGAATCGATGGAATGGACGTAGTTAGGATGTTTTCAATGTTTTTGGTGTTTGCAGGTGCAGGGGATGGAGATAGGGCAAAGTTTGATGCAGCCCTAGCCTAATATCTCTATTTATTAGGCTTAGGTGACTAGGTAGATAGAGGGTTTGGTGAAAAGACAAGGTGGTGACTTTCAATCGAGAGAAATGCAATATTCAGACCCCATATGGTATGTTAAAGGCCTTGGAATGAAGAATTGAAGGTTGGACAGTGTAGACCTCATAGTTGTTTTGTAAAAGAAGCTAATTAGGCCTAGTGTAAAACGAGACAGTCCTGAGTTACAAAGTAACCCAACCTGAAATCTTGATATGTTGTCAAGTGGCATAAAGGGTATCTTGAATGGTATTTGGTTTTTGGGTTTGAAGCCTCCTCTGAAAATTATGCTTGAAAAACCAATTTTGAAGGGCTACTAGGTAAAGGGGCAGTTGTGAAGGGATGTCCATTGTTTGATGGGTCAAGACTCTAGAGGTGGATTGATTGAGTTAATTTAGTGATCTTACACCCCTGCTCTACATCAATTGGTATCAGAGCCTAGGTTTTGGTCAATAAGGGAAAAGGTTGAAGATTGAAAGAAACAAAGATGCCTCCTAAAAGTAATCCAACAGCCCGAGAAGTAAGAGAGTTGAAAGAAAAGCATGCCAAGGAGTTGAGACAGGTAAAAGAGGCTCAGGAAGCTGTCCTTGTAGGGCTTGCAGCACTTGAATCAAATCAAAGAAGAGGTGTGGTCACCGGAGACCAAAGTGATGAAGAGGAAGAGGAAAAGGGTGAGAATGAGAACCCTCAAGGAGTACAACAGGAAGAGTTGGACCCTGATGAATTGAGAGTGGCAAAGTTGCTGAACTCTATGAGGGCAGATACTCCTAAGGTGAAGATAGAATTGCCCATGTATGGTGGGAAGATGGATAGTGAAGAGGTGCTAAGTTGGATTGATGCACTTGATAACTATTTTGATTATAAGGAGGTAGCAGAAAACCAAAGAGTGAAATTTGCCAAAACAAAGTTGAAAGGCCCTGCCTTAACTTGGTGGAATTATGTGCAGGAAGAGAGGGTAAAGAAGGGCAAGTTAAAAATTAATTCATGGGACATAATGGTGTCTAAAATCAAGAGCCAATTTCTATCCAGTGATTATGCAATTCAAACATTTAGAAAGCTTCAAAACCTCAAACAAAAGGAGATGGATGTGATGGCTTATACTGAGGAGTTTCATAAGCTAATCATAAGGACAGGTCATGTTGAGGATGAGGTGGAAAAAGTAGCAAGGTACATAAATGGGTTGAGGTTCAATATACAAGATGAGTTAAGCCTTGCTCCCCCAAGAACGGTGGAAAAATGTTTTCAAATGGCAATCAAGGCAGAAGAAAGGTTGAATAGAAGGCAGGAGAAACAAAATAGAGGCAGAGGAAAGAACTTCAGGGGCAGAGGAACATTTGGAGGAAGAGGACAGTATCAAAAGCCACAAGGAGAGACAAGTGGTCAGCAAGAACAGAGCTCGGAATCAAGAGGCAGTTTCAGAGGTAGGAGATCAAATAGCAGAGGCAGATTTGGTGGTCAGGGTAGAGGATCAAATACATTCTCGGGCAGATGCTATCAATGTAATCAATTTGGCCATCAAGCATGGAAATGTCCGGATAAGCAACCTTCTACTTCACATGGTGGAGAAAGGAGAACTCAATTGGTGCAAGAGGAAGTTAATGAGAGTGTCAACTCTCCATCTCAGCCTGCTGTTCCAAAAATTGGAGAAACTCTAATGATGAGAACCTTACTCAAAGCCCCTGTGGTGAAAGAGCCTTCACAAAGAAAATCTCTGTTTAGAACCACCTACAAATCTCAAGGTAAGGTGTGTAAAGTTGTTGATTCCGGTTCCACGGATAATTTGGTTTCTTTAGAGATGGTTGAAAAGTTAAAACTGAAAAGAATTCCATATCCCACTCCCTACAAGGTCTCCTGGTTGAATAAGGGTCAGCAGGTCCTAGTTAATGAGCAAACATGGGTGGAATTCAACATAGGAGGGTATAGAGACAAAATATTGTGTGACATCGTCCCAATGGATGTTTGTCATATACTTTTAGGGAGACCCTGGCAATATGACAGAAAGGCTAATCTTGAAGGGCAAAAGAAGACCATTGTGATTGAAAAGGATGGGGTCTCATTCACTCTTGTTCCATTGCAAGATGAAGGTGTAGATACACAAGTTGGGTCTAGTGTAATGCTGGTTGGGGAAAAAGAGTTTTTGAAAACCATGGAAGAAGAAGGTGGAGAAGGTTATGCCATTGTAATCAGACCAAAGTCTGTCATGACAGCAGCAGCAAAGGTTGAAGATGTACCTAAAGAGGTCCAAGCCTTGTTGAACAAGTATAAGGACATTGTGGTAGATGAACTCCCTAGCTCTTTGCCACCAATAAGAGATGTGAGCCACCATATAGATTTTATACCAGGGGAAAACCTACCTAACAAAGCTGCATATAAAATGACTCCAAAACAGAATGAAGAAATTAGGAAAGAAATTCAAGAGCTGCTAGACAAAGGCCTAATAAGGGAGAGTCTTAGCCCATGTGTTGTCCCCACTGTTTTGGCACCAAAGAAAGGGGGAGATTGGAGAATGTGCACCGACTCAAGGGCAATTAACAAGATTACCATAAGGTATAGGTTCCCCATACCCAGAATGGAAGATTTGATGGATTGTTTAGGAGGAGCGTGTTATTTTTCTAAGATTGACCTCAAAAGTGGCTACCACTAAATCAGAATTAGAGAGGGGGATGAATGGAAAATTGCTTTCAAAACAAATGAGGGGTTGTATGAATAGCTTGTCATGCCATTTGGGCTTTCAAATGCACCAAGCACTTTTATGAGATTAATGAATGAAGTTCTGAAACCCTTCATAGGTAAGTTTGTGGTTGTCTATTTGGATGATATTCTTGTGTTTAGTAAGACCAAAGAGGAACACTTGCAGCATCTAGACTTGGTTTTGAAGAGGTTGAATGAAGAAAAACTGATGATCAATTTGAAGAAGTGTGAATTCATGAAGGAAGAGCTAGTCTATCTTGGCTTTGTGATCTCAAAAGGCTCTTTGAAGATGGATCCTGCTAAGGTGGAAGCAATTCTCAGTTGGCCCACACCTACATAAGTCAGTGAGGTAAGAAGTTTCCACGGCCTAGCTACTTTTTATAGAAAATTTGTGAAGAATTTCAGTCATATATGCTCTCCAATCCTTGATACAATTAAAGGAGATAAAAGAAAAAGGTTTGTATGGACTGATGAGGCAGAAAAAAGCTTTCAATATCTGAAAAACAGAGTAGCACAGCAACCTATCCTCGCTCTTCCTAACTTTAACAAAGTTTTCACCATTGAATGTGATGCAAGTGGGTATGCAATTGGGGCAGTATTGAGCCAAGAGGGCAGGCCTGTTGCATTTTTTAGTGAGAATCTCAATGAGGCAAAGAAAAAGTATTCATCTTATGACTTGGAGTTGTATGCCATGGTGCAGTCATCGAAGAAGTGGAGACATTATCTCCTACCCAAGGAATTCATCGTTTTTACTGACAATCATGCTTTGCAGTTCTTAAACAGCCAAGACAAGCTCAGCCATAGACATGTGAAGTGGGTGGAGTACCTACAAAGCTTCACCTTTACCATCAAACACAAAAAGGGGCAGTCAAACAAGGTGGCGGATGCTTTGAGCAGGAGAACATTGTTGGTTCCAAGAAGTTCAACTCCAAAGTGTAGGTATTGATGCTTTGAAAGGTATGTATGAAGGAGATGATGATTTCAAGGAAGTTTATGTTGTTTGTAATCAGTTCAATGGAACTTTTCATGAAGAACATTCTGATTTTTTGATACAAGATGGCTTATTGTTTAAAGGGGCTCAGTTATGTATTCCCAAATGCTCTATGAGGACTAATCTGATTAAGGAAAAGCATTGTGGCAGCTTAGGGGTTCACTTTGGTGTGGACAAAACTTTGGAGCAGGTAAGAAGGTATTATTATTGGCCAAAGATGCAAAGTGATATCAGAAAATTTGTTGAAGGGTGTGTTGTTTGTCAAAGGGCCAAGGGTTGTAGTACAAATGCAGGGCTCTATCAACCATTACCAATCCCAAATAGGCCATGGGAGTCCATCAACATGCATTTTGTGTTGGGGTTGCCCAAAACTCAAAGAGGATTTGATGGTGTGGTTGTGGTTGTAGACAAGTTTAGTAAGATGGCACGCTTTATACCATGTAAGAGTACAAATGATGCCTCATACATTGCAGGGTTGTTCTTCAAGGAGGTGGTCAAAATTCATGGATTACCATTGACTATTGTTTCAGACAGGGACAGTAAATTTGTGGGTCACTTTTGGAGAACCCTTTGGAAGAAGTTGGGATCAAATTTGACCTTCAGCTCTGCCTATCATCCCCAAACAGATGGGCAGACTGAAGTAGTCAATAGAAGTCTTGGGAATCTCCTTAGATGCTTGACAAAAGAACATTCAACTCAAAGGGATTGGATCCTTCCCCAAGCTAAGTTTGCATATAATGACTCTATGAACTGAAGTGTTGGAAAAAGCCCATTTGAGATTGTGTATGGATTGAAGCTTGGGGGAGTGTTTGAACTCAGAGATTTGAGTGGAATTGAGAGGAGTGTTGAACAAGAAGAGTTTGCAGTTGCCATGAAGGAAATACATCAGCAGGTCAAAGAGAAACTTCAAAAGAGTGTTGATAAATATAAACAACATGCAGACTTGAAAAGGAGAGAGGTTTATTTCAAAGTGGGGGACTTGGTCTTAGCTCATTTGAGGAAGGAAAGGCTACCAAAAGGGAAGTATTCAAAGCTGCAGATGAAGAAGATAGGGCCATGTAGGGTGGTCCACAAGTTTGGAGCAAATGCCTATGAGATAGAACTCCCTCCTGGAGTTGCTATTTCTCCAATTTTTAATGTTTCTGACCTATACCCTTATAAGGGGGTTGTGATTGCAGGTACAGATGCAGGTACATTAGAGGGTCCAGATGAAGATTGGATCAGAGAATTACCACCAAGTCAACCATTGAAGCTAGAATGCATTGTGGATACAAAAGAAGCCAAGAGAACAAGGCATAAGGTGTACAATGAGTACCTCGTGAAGTGGCAAGGCCTTCCTATGGAGGATGCCACCTGGATGACAGAGGAGGATATAAAAAAGCATGGTACAACAGTCCAAGATCTGCTCTCAAGTGGAACTTGAGATTTTGTTTTCCTCGGGAGTATGGTGCAGGGGCACCTAGTCCTCATAATGTAAATAAGGAGTAAATGTTGGTTTTGTGCTTGAGTCATGTTTTTGGGTGTAATAAGGTCTATTTAGACCATGTGTGATATTTTTAGTCATGGGCGTCAGTTTGTGGTAGTTGAAAAGTTGTTTGGATCCATTTGTTTTTGGCTTGTAAATGTTTTATTATGCCTCGGGATGTTCGAGGCAAAAAGGAGAGACATTTTTGGAGAAAAGCACTAAGACAAACTCTGTTTTTCTGCATTTTACAGTGTTTTCTTGCTGCTACAGTGAATGGTACGGCCCAATACGGCCTGCACATGAACTGAATCCGATTGGAATTGACAAAGGAGTGAGTTATCCACCATTTGGTTTTGGTTTGGTTTATTTTCATCACGTTTTGAGTGGTTTAGAGCAGTTTTTCTAGAAACAATCAGAAACCCTAGTTTAGGGTTGGTTTGATTAGAAAAAATGAAGTTTTGACCCATTCCAAAGGTGGAAAAATCTAAGAATCGATGGAATGGAGGTAGTTAGGATGTTTTCAATGTTTTTGGTGATTGCAGGAGTAGGGGATGGAGATAAGGCAAAGTTTGATGCAGCCCTAGCCTAATATCTCTATGTATTAGGTTTAGGTGACTAGGTAGATAGAGGGTTTGGTCAAAAGACAAGGTGGTGACTGTTTCAATCGAGAGAAATGCAATATTCAAACCCCATATGGTATGTTAAAGGCCCTAGAATGAAGAACTGAAGGTTGGAGAGTGTAGACCTCATAGTTGTTTTGTAAAACAAGCCTAATTAGGCCTAGTGTAAAACAAGACAATCCTGAGTTACAAAGTAACCCAACCTGAAATCTTGATATGTTGTCAAGTAGCATAAAGGGTATCTTGAATGGTATTTGGTCTAACATTGTGATTTGAGATACCTTAATTTTCCTTTGGAGATACCTCTTGAACCAACACCTGGCCATGGACAGATGGTAAAGGATGAAGTTTTGTATGAGTTCCTTGATTACGCTACAGATAGGTATGACAACAATTCTGATTTTGGTAACAGCTGCGAAACTATTCAGCGTAATCATGATCTAGATGTTGTGACACATAAAGAAAATATTGTGGAAGGTTCTTCTACTATTGGCACACTACATGAGGGTGTCATTAAGGAGGAATGCATTGCTGATTCAAGTCACAATAAGTCTAATTTTGTATATCAGACCTTGGAAGACGTGAACAAGACCCAAGTTTTGTGTGATGGCTGGTTACAAAGAGCTGACAAAGCAAAGATGATGGCTGCCAATGCAAAACAGCATTTGCAAGAGGTTAAGGAACATTGCAGCCAGCTCGATCAAGCAAAAAAGCAGAGGGAGTCACATCTTCAATCCCTTATTCTTCGAAAGGAAGAATGTGTAGAAGTTGCTAAAGAGGTGCGTCTTGAGATAAGCCAACCAAAAAAATATGTAGTTGTGTGTGATACAGGAAATTCTATTGGTATACGTAACTTGCATCTTGCATCTCTTGAATTACCTCTAGTTGAGAGCCCAATAAAGGCTCAAGTTGTGGAACTGGGTGAAGAAGTTGAACACACACCTAGTGGATCAGCCACTAGTGTCATTACTACACCAGAGTTTGGAGGAGAGTTACATTATTTCCTCGTCATGAAGGAGCAGCATGGGGATAATACTCTATCATCCTATGTACCTGTTGGTATCCTTAACATTCCCACAGGTTGGTCTTTCAGTTTTGAGGGTGTTGTTCCGTACCATAGCAGCGACCTAAGAGGAGCGATTATACATCATTCAGCATCTATGAGGGGTAGTTATCACATCCAGTGGAGGTTTGCAGAGAATGAAGATAGTTGTTGTGTTGTAGATACTTTTAGATATTCATATCTCCTCATCACGGATGGATGTGAGTTCCGATTGTATTGGGATCTAGGGGGTGTCAGGGTCAGCACTGTAGTTTGGATGGGTCCCATGGGTTTGCTTCACCATTCCCAGCCTGGTGAAGTTGAGATCAGATTTGAGCAGCGGAAGTCTGAGGGTGTTTGTCATGGCAGACTTCTATTCTGGATTTGGGATCCGGGTGGACTAGTATGTTATTTTGCTTCTGAGATTACTTGGGGACAAGTAATTTCAAGGAGGGCAGACTGTAATGTCCCCTTTTCATGATGATATTGTTTTTGTCAATTTACCCTATCACTGGCCCTCGTAGGCTAAAGCAAATGGATAGAGGGTCCCTTTTGGCCGACATCAGCGTGTTATTTCTCTCAAAGCTCAATTTTTGCCTTCGTTGGACTCAGTTTGACACACTCACTATTTATAGTAAGACTGTGGTTGTAGAGAGGAACCCCTGCTATTTTTGGTAAGGCAGTTGGATGCATAGAGGGTACCATGGTGAACCCCTAGGTTCAGACAAAATTGAAAAATGATGTCTATTTATGGAGATAAGGGATTTTTAATTATTATTAAAGGTAATCTTTAATAATAATTAATTATTATTAAAAAGGATATGTTGTGGTTAATAGAGCTTATATTATAAGGGGTTTATAATGACTTATTTTAAAAGCCATTAATAAAGCACATTTATATTTGCATAAAAGTGAGCGCCCAACTTGGAGATGTTATAAAGTATTTATTAAAAACCTAAAAGTGGACTTCAAAGGCAAATTAAATACACTTCATTTGGAGAAGTTATAAAAGGGCATCAAAAAGCAAATAGATTCATTCTTGAAGACATTTTATGACTTGTGCTTATCATATGAGAGCTGTGTAGAAATACACAAGGGTTTCAGTCAATTTCAGCCTTGGAGAACGAAAACTCTTCATTGCTTGATAGGTGGCTTCACATCAGAAGCTGCAACTGTGCTTAATCGAGATAGATTGTTCAAGGGTTCATAAAAGTCATTGCTTGAGATCAAAGGTATCTGCTGTGATAGAGTTATCTTCTGCTTGCACACCTGTACACAGCCACGTGGGGGTCATCAACAGGCCATGCATTGCTGCTAGGGCCGTACAAATTACCTAAAGCTGGGCGTTTGAAGTCAAGGCTGAAATGCCTAGAGTTTGGGGCTGCTTTTGACATCCTTAAAGGCGGCTAAGATAAAGGTTTCAATCTGTATACATTCAAAGGTGGAGAACTCAACAATACATGCCAGCCATCCATTCATGGGGTTTACCAGTCTGCTGTAATACATTTCCAGATTTGCAAAATCATTTGGCCATGACTATTCGGGTATGAATAATCTTGTAGAAGCTTCATAAATATCCCCGATTTGAAAGTGTGAATTGTATTTGCTTATCTATCTTCTTGTATTTATATATATATTTGCATCTTTCCTGACATATATCTTCAACGTTTTTTAAAAATCATTCAAAACCAAAACTCACAAAACAAAAAGCAGACAGAAAATTCAGAAGTTTTAGTTAGTAGATTTCCCATTTGAGGGTGGGACATTTCAGTGGTATTAGAGCGGTTTCCTGCCATCCTGTCGGGTTAATCAAGTTGCATGTCAGAGATTCTCAGCTGCATGTTAGAGATTGCCGTTGCATGTCAAAGATTTGGGGTTGCATGTTAGTGATCAGCACTTGCATGTCAATTTTAATGGTTGGATGTGTGGTATCAGCTATTGCATGTTAGTTTAGCAATGGGGTTTTAATTCAAATTCATTAAGCTAATAGATAACACATTTGAGTGACCAGCACTCATCAGTTTCTAGCCAGTGTCAGTTATGGGAAAATCCGGAAAAGATATTGAACGGGAAGTTGATCTAATTTTTAAGGACTACCAGATCATGCCAGATAAATTTTAAAAAATTGGTTTTCATGACTATCTGATGTGGGTGGATTTCTTCAATCCCGAAATGACTGTTGCAGTAATGTATGTTAGAAGGATATATAAGGAAAAAATTTCATAGGGCATACTTAATTTTCCTTTGTAGATACCTCTTGAACCAACACCTGGCCATGGACAAATGGTAAAGGATGAAGTTTTTGTATGAGTTCCTTGATTACGCTACAAATAGGTATGACAACAATTCTGATTTTGGTAACAGCTGCGAAACTATTCAGCGTAATCATGATCTAGATGTTGTGACACATAAAGAAAATATTGTGGAAGGTTCTTCTACTATTGGCACGCTAGATGAGGGTGTCATTAATGAGGAATGCATTGCTGATTCAAGTCACAATAAGTCTAATTTTGTATATCAGACCTTGGAAGATGTGAACAAGACCGAAGTTTTGTGTGATGGCTGGTTACAAAGAGCCAAGAAAGCAAAGATGATGGCTGCCAATGCAAAACAGCGTTTGCAAGAGGTTAAGGAACGTTGCAGCCAGCTCGATCAAGCAAGAAGCAGAGGGAGTCACATCTTCGATCCCTAATTCTTCCAAAGGAAGAATGTGTAGAAGTTGCTAAAGAGGAGTGTCTTGAGATAAGCCAACCAAAAGAATATGCAGTTGTGTGTGATACAGGAAATTCTATTGGTATACGTAACTTGCATCTTGCATCTTTTGATTTACCTCTAGTTGAGAGTTGTTGATGATGTTTTTGTGACACCACAACAATAAAATAAAATACTGAGTATCCTATCCTCTCTTGAACAAAGCTTCTCAGACGCTGAACTTCGTGATCGAATTAGACTGCTCCAAGGTTCCTTTTGTGTCAAGTCTTGACGTGCACAAGGATAGACTCAGTGGAATGATGTGATTTCCAGCAAGGGGGACTTACGTATCAGACTTAGTGTTCAGTGCTTAAGGAAGAAAGTCAGGAGTTTCGGTGGATTTTGGAGTCTTGGACGTGGATTCTTCTTTTCCTGGACTGGATTTTCAACTTCTGGCGGAAAAGATCTAAGTTCAACCAGACTAATCTATGCGGGCAAAGAATGATTTTGCAATAGGCTCTTCTATGATCTACTCCTAAGGAAAATTCAAAACAAAAAAAAAATGAAAAAGATAGGGATAGTGGATGAGAGTTCAGGGATCTAGATGACGGGAAGGACTACTGCTGAAGATTGATGCTGGAACCACGCTTCTGCTTCGTCATGCGACAACAGCTAGGCAGAGGTGGTACGATCTTCTGGGATAGCGACAGGGATTTTCACATTCTCCTGACATGGAACATGGGACTTGATCATTTAGGAACAGTCGAAGTTAAGCTTGGAATCAGTTCAGACTAACCATACAAAGTGATTTGCAAGCCACATATCACAAATGGTATGAACAAATCAGCATTCAATCATTCAACAATAACATTGTCCATCATATTAACTAACAAAAGCTTGAAATAAAGGAAATAACTTGGATAACTTTCAAATTTGCTTCAAGGAATCAATAAGACCATGTCAAACATCCAAAGAATCATATGAACACCAATATTCAATGCTTATATTCTTGCTTCAGAAGTTTGTATTACAACAATCCAACTGATCCTTGGAGTTTCAACTCAAAAAAATACAGTGCAGAAATGAAAACTAGCTACTAGGGTGCTCTAGGAGCACCAAAAATGATAGAAAAGAGAGAGACTAAAATGAGGCGTCCCCCAACCTTTATATAGGCAACCAAAAATACATTAGGTCAGAAAGGAAATCAAATTTCCTTGAAATGTGTGCCCCAAGTCAGAAACCCTAGAAAAAGTAGGTGGGGTCGTCAGATCCTTCAAGTAGGTGATTGCCACCTGTCCTGGACGTCAGAAGGTGAATGGATGGTCGCCACCTGTCCTGGGTGTCAGGCTGACTAGGACTCCTGGACAGGACATCCTTGTCCTTCCAAAACTCCTTCCTGCTCCTTGGTCTCTGCTTCCAAGAATCTGGTCAGGACGACTTCCAACTCCATAGGAATGCTAGGCATATTCTCAATCTGGAACTCCATGACAAACGCAATAGTAGCATAGGCAGTAAGGATGTTCTCCCAATCCGCCCTTAGCTCCTGAATACTGTTCATGAAGGTCAAGAACGAAGATGCATCCTCAAGATGGGATTCCTGGGTAGGATACTCAGGCTTGAAGTATACATTCTGCATCTTGTCCTTCAATTCTTCCAAGTTGATAATTTCATTTTGAGCCACCTCTGGGTCGAACTAGGCCTCCATGGACACGAGGATTTTGTCATGGATTTCTCTCAGCATGGTGTGAGCCTGAGTGACGTCACCCTCAATCTTCTCTAGATTATCCCTCTTCATAACCAAGGCAGAATACCAACTGAGGAAATCATATGCTGCATTAGCCTGTATCACCTTATCTCTCACCAAGTCCTGCTTCAGAGTGTTCATTAGTGCCTTCCGCCTAGGAATAGTTTCTTCCCGAACTACGGAGAACTGCTAACAGACTTCCAGAACTGCTTGAGTTCTGTCCATGAGTGTCACAACTCTACCATTCACCTGGAGGAGGTCTTCTAGGAACTTACGGGCTCTGTTCGAGACCTTCCCCATCCACTCCTTTGCTGCATGACCAGCTGATCTCAAAACTTCGACTTCAGCCAATGAATCCTTGATTATGCTTGGAGGTTGGGCTATTGTTCCTTGGGCCGACTGTAATGGGCCTATGAGCTGCTAGATGTACTGCCTTAATTCTTCATTTTCCCTCTTTAGCTGGTTCTTCTTTTCTTCTTCCTTTTTCAATCTTTCCCTGATGGTGGCAACGGAATCCTCCATCTCTTCCATTTCTTGATCTTTCGTGGTTGGTCCAAGGTCGACCTTCAGGATGTCAAAATCCTCAAGACTGGTGTCCTCTTTCGCCTCGCTCACCCTGGGAATTGCTACCTCCACTCGGCGAGACCATGATTCATCTCTTGTGATCCTGGAAAACTTCTTTGCCTTCTAATCTGTGGATTTCCCTATCCTGGCCAGGAAATTACCAAGTTCAGTGGAAGGATCATTCTTCTTAACTGTCTTCTTCCTCAACTTGTCCTGTAACCATCTGGGTCATGCGGATGGATTGACTTCCCTTTGTGGTTCTTGCGGCTATTGATCAACTTGTGGTGTGGATATCGGTACTTCGCCGTAATTGAACTCCTCGTCGAGAAATTCCAAATCAAGGTGATGGAGCATATCCTCGAGTCGGACCTCCCCTGGATTCTGTGATGAGAGGTTAGGCTGATTTCCCACCACCAGGTTGGGAGTTCGTTCCCGAGCGGACTCTATGGACTCATTGTCTCCCTGATCAGCTTGCTCATTCGAGATCATTTCCTCCTCCACGGGTCCTTTATCCTTAACTGTTTGCATGTTGTCGGAAAAAAGATCAACCTCCCGAACGAAAGAAGTGCTGGCGGAGTGAGGCCTACTTGCATTTTGTTCCTCCTCGTCAGGTCTTCTGATAGACTCCTTCCGAGCCTTCACTCTCTTTGCTGGTGGATCCTCCACAGTTCTGCTCCTTACTTCCTATCTTCCTGTTCCTTGTTCCTTTTAGGGAGTTCTTTCGGTCACGTCCTCTTTGGAAGACTGAGAGTCCATGTCTCTCATCAGGTCATAAGTCGGGCAGATGCCCCTCTTGTGTAACTTCTCCATCTGTTGGTTTATCCATTTCTGTGTTATCGTCAGCACGGATGCCATTAGATCGTCCAAGTGGGTGACCTCAGGATTGGACCAAACCAAGGCTGGAAGGGGTTTATCCTTCTCCTATTCAAAGAACGGTTGGACTTGCTTTCCATCCTCCTTAACTTGATCCGGGACTGAAAAGATCTTGGTGGCCTTGATCAAGTCAATTGAAAGCCGGGAACATGTTCTCCTCCGCACCTCGAAGTCATCTTCAGCATTGGCCCAGTGGTCCTCCACGTGCACCTTATGTCTATGCTTCCTTACACATGCTACCCGGGTGGTATTAAATCGATAGAAGTTCTCCCGCATGGAATAAGTCACCAGGTTGTAGAACTGCAGCTCCTCTTCGGATTTTTCTGCGGCTTGGAGAGATGGGCATGCTTCAACTGCATCCTCCGTCTGGACTAGATAAGCTACCCCGGCCTTCTTCTTCTTCTTCTGAACTTTGTCACATGCCGAGAGTTGCCTTGTTAATTCCAACAGGACCATCTTGTCTGAAGGATACCTCAGCAGTTTATAGGGGTAGGCAAAGAATCCTTGCACTCAAATGTATGTGAACTTCAGGAATTGGATGAACCAAGAACCGTAAGTCTTGAGCAACTGCTTGGACTCGGGTGACAACCTTTGGTGAGTGCCTCCTTGAAGGGTCCTAGTGATGTGCATGGCGAATGCATCATTATACCTCCTGAAATGGTTTATGTTCTGGAGATGGAGCTGGGTGTAACAATCATAGACTTTAACTTGCCCTTCTTGATTCCCGATACGTCCCTTCCATGACAGTCCTCGATATTTATTATTCCTCGCCAACATATAGATCACATAGGAACTCATGTAGAAGGCCTTTGATTACTCCAGATTTCGGAATTGTGCATCAATACTCTCACTGAGGAGTCGAGCCCAGTCAATCATCTTCGTCCCGGCGGTGACCTCCTTGATGTAGTAGAACATCCATGGCTCGAAGGTAGAGGATTGAGGACTTCCCATGATCCTGTTCAGTATGAGGACCAGGTCTCCATGCTCCTGCTTGAAGTCGGATTTAAGGAGTATCCTTGGCAACTTGGAATGGTGAGGCCTTTTCTTTTGCATCCAAAGCTTGTTGATGATCCCGAAACAGGTCGCCGGATCGGCCTGGAACATGTCGGTTGCTTCCTCCTTGCTTGTGTACTTGATGGGACTATAGACAGGAATGTTGAATGCCTCCGCAATCTTTTCCTTAGAGAAGTAGGCTACCACTGTGTTGTTGCGGTCGACGACCATCCTTCGTTCAGGATCATAGTGCATGAAACATTCCACGATCAGCTCGAGACAAGGAATGGCGTGCGGGAAACATGCGGCAGAGGCAACTCCGTTTCGAACGATCTTAGTTGCAAGCTGGGGTGGAGGACGTCCATCTACTCCGTACATTTGCTTCCTAATTTCCTCCATGCTTGAGGGATGGATGTTGGTGTCTCCCACGTTCGCCCATTTTGAGATGATTCTGGACTCCGGGAATGTCCCTCTGAGGGCAGCCTTCATTTGAGTTTGTCTTGAAGAGCTTGCCTTGGCACTTGCCATTCACTTGCGGAATCAAGGAAAAGAAAAAGAAAAAAAAACGAATATAAGATGTGAGAACTAAGAGTGGAGGCGGGACGAGGGTTTTTATTCCCAAACATGAGAAGGTTTTATAACAAATTTATGCATGTGGGACTAAAAAAAGATAAATGTTAAGTACTTAGGAAGGAGAGAACAATAATATTCCAAGTAAGAAGAATTATCCTACGCATTCACATACCTTTCCTTGGACAATGGACTTTTGACTTCTAAACAGATTCAATGATGAATTTTCTGATTTTCTAACTTATTTCTGATTTTTATGCAGAAATTTCTGGATTTTAATGGATTTTTGTCAAGAAATCTGCCCTTTCAACCTTCAGAAATTTTCAGTCCTTGTGAAGAATGTCTTGGAAGGAAGGATTTTTGTCTTGGAAGATGAAGTCTGCCCTAGGGAGATGAATTTCTGCCCTTGAAAACTTCAGAAATCTGTTTTAAACCTACAGAAATCTGCTCTTAACCTACAGAAATCTGCTCCAATGAAGAATTTCGCTTTGGAAATGATGAAATCTGCAATCCTCCTTGATGAACTTTGCCTCTCCAATGATGAAGTCCCTTCCTAGAATGCTAAAATCTGCCTTGGAGAGCTAAAAACCTGCTTTTTGCTTTGGAATTGTGTTTGGAATGAGAGGAAATGACCTTGGGCGCTCCTTATATAGGGATTTAAACTCCCCTATGCCACTTGGCCAACCTAGATTGGTCTAAAAAACTTAGCCGCCATACTTTATTACCTGGCCGACCTAGACTTTTGTCCTTATCCTCCAAGGCGGTGGCTTGGATTTCCATGTGTCGGGGATTCCATGAGCAACTGGATTATGCGACCATGGATAACTTCTTCCTGAGTCAGGGATTTCTTCCCTTGGGGTGACTTTGAAGCTCATTGGTTGAAATTTGGCTAAGTCTTGGAATATTGCCCCTGTGAAGAATCTCCAGAAGGAAGTTTGTGATCTTTTGTCTGAACAGGAATCTTCTTGGGTTGCCCATTCCGGCGGGACTGGAATCTTTCAGGCCAGGTCATACTCCCAGAGTGGGTCAGGCATGGACTGGAATAATGTTGTCCAGGAGCGCAAATTCTAAGAGGAAGGGGATTTTGTGCTCAGGACAAAAATCCTCCTGGAGCGCATAATCCACCTGGTCATGGATTGTGCGACCAAGGACAAATTCCTTCCAAGAGGCTTGATTTCTTACTTTCAAGTCCTTTTGTCAAAATTTTGCCAAGTTTTGGAAATCTTCTCCTGTGGGATCTCATGAAGGCTACTTTCACTTTGGACAGGAATCATTTCACTTTGCCATTTGCAGAGGGAACTGGAATCCTTCTGTCTAGGAGCGCATATTCCCTGAGGAAGTGGATTTCGCGACCTGGTCAAAGAACTCTCCAAGAGCGCAATATCCAGGAGGTCCACGAATTGGCGACCTAGACAGGACACTTTCCCTGAGCGCATATTTCAACAGATCATGGATTTTGTGCTTTTGTCCTTGTATGTTCAGTTTTCAGGATTTTGGCTAAGGACTTATCCTTCCGTTCAATTTATCGTTTGAAGTTTCAGTTTTGCAAAAAGGTGAACTTTAGTTGCTTTACGGAGGTTCAATCATTGACACGGGATCCGAAACAAGGAGTTTTCCTCTATCCCCTCAAGGAATTTCAATCTCCATGGTAGCGTTTTCCACACGGACAATGAATTTTTTATGCAGGCACCCATAGACTGGAGTCGGAATCATTTCCTAACAGGTTGCAAAATCCAATCAGGACAGGAACTGGAACAGGACAATCATGATCCTGGGGCGCATAATCTAGTACCTATTGGAATATCCGACCAGGGATAGAATCCTTCCCTAGGCGCATATTCTAGTAGGTGCTGGATTATGCGCCCAGGAACATTCCTGTGCCACAGTTCATCAATCATCAAAAGGGGTACTTGAACATTCATTGTTTTGAAATTTGCTCTGAGTCCTTGAAAAAACTCTATTGATTTGAGAATCCTCCGAGTTATGAAATGAGTCCTGGATCGAGATTAGAAGGATATCCTTTGGATTAGCCTTACCAGAGTGGGGCTACCAGCCCGGGAACTGAGTTCCATGATGGAAAGATGAACATGCCAAGGAGTGACAGGCTTTGTCGAATTCAGGACCTTGTCGGGATAAGAACCTGGATAGATCTTGGAATGGGATTCCGGGCAGGAATTCTTTGGAACAGGACTCCTAGATAAGAACTTCCGAACAGGACTTTGGATTGGACTTTCCGGACTGGATTCATGAACTGGAGTCCGGATTGGACTTCCGGATTGGGACTGGAGTCTGGAACAAGATTAGAAGTGAGTTCCATGCAAGGAGTGGAGAAGGTTCATTTTTTTTAAAGATGGAAAGACAAATCCCTTCCCTGAGGACAGTCCAGCACAGACAGTTAGGGCTTCAAACCCATGCCGGAAGAATCCATCAAGTTCAATTCTTTGAGCATCCATGATCCAACTCGACAAGTAACATCATCTACTGTCATAAAAATAAGCCAGAAAGTCCGGGATTAGAGCAAGAATCTGGGCTAAGCCAAAAAGGGGGACCCAATTTGCAATTGGGGTTGATGTTGTAAAGTGGTCACAACAAGAGCCCAATAAAGGCTCAAGTTGTGGAGCTGGGTGAAGAAGTTGAACACACACCTAGTGGATCAGCCACTAGTGTCATTACTACACCAGAGTTTGGAGGAAAGTTGCATTATTTCCTCGTCATGGAGCAGCATGGGGATGATACTCTATCATCCTATGTACCTGTTGGTATCCTTAGCATTCCCACAGGTCAGTCTTTTAGTTTTGAGGGTGTGTTTCGTAGATAGCAGCGACCTAAGAGGAGCGATTATACATCATTTAGCATCTATGAGGGGTAGTTATCACATCCAATGGAGGTTTGCAGAGAATGAAGATAGTTGTTGTGTTGTAGATACTTTTAGATATTCATATCTCCTCATCACGGATGGATGTGAATTCCATGTGTATTGGCATCCAGGGGGTGTCAGGGTCAGCACTGCAGTTTGGATGGGTCCCATGGGTTTGCTTCACCATTTCCAGCATGGTGAAGTTGAGATCAGATTTGAGCAGCGGACGTCTGAGAGTGTTTGTCATAGCAGACTTCTATTCTGGATTTGGGATCCGGGTGGACTAGTATGTTATTTTGCTTCTGAGATTGCTTGGGGACAAGCAATTCCAAGCAGGGCGGACTCTAATGTCCCCTTTTCATGATGATATTGTTTTTGTCAATTTAGCCTATCACTGGCCCTCGTAAGCAGATGGATAGAGGGTCGCTTTTGGCCGACATCAGTGTGTTATTTCTCTCAAAGCTCAGTTTTGGTTTAGGTTTGGCCTTTGTTGGACTCAGTTTGACACACTCACTATTTATAGTAAGATTGTGGTTGTAGAGAGGGACCCCTGCTATTTTTGGTAAGGCAGTTGGATGCATAGAGGGTACCATGGTGAACCCCCAGGTTCAAACAAAATTGAAAAATGATGTCTATTTATGGAGATAAGTGATTTTTAATTATTATTAAAAAGGACATCATGTGGTTAATAGACCTTATATTATAAGGGGTTTATAATGATTTATTTTAAAATCCATTAATAAAGCACATTTATATTTGCATAAAAGTGAGCGCCCAACTTGGAGATGTTATAAAGTATTTATTAAAAACCTAAAAGTGGACTTCAAAGGCAAATTAAATACACTTCATTTGGAGAAGTTATAAAAGGGCATCAAAAAGCAAATAGATTCATTCTTGAAGACATTTTATGACTTGTGCTTATGATATGAGAGCTGTGTAGAAATACACAAGGGTTTCAATCAATCTCAGCATTGGAGAACAAAAACTCTTCATTGCTTGATAGGTGGCTTCACATCAGATGCTGCAACTGTGCTTCACATTCAGTTATCATCATCGTGCAGGATTGAAGTCATTACTTGCAACACGAAGCTACTTGCATCTTGAAGACATCTTCAAGACACTTGCAAGTTGAGGACAAGATACTTGTAGTTGGAATATATTCATTGTTCAATTTAGGTGCCAAGGCCTATCTTTTGTAATCTTTGAAATAAGTTGAACATTGATGCTAATAAGCATCTGTTGAATGTAATAAGAATTGGATTAACAATTGCAATAAGATATCTCAACCTCCTTGATGTTCAATTCATGTTGATCTTATTCATGTTTGATGTTGATTGATTGAAGTAAGTAATTAGAAAAGTTAGCAAAAAATTTGGTTAAGTATAAGTGCGTTATTTCACGAGTTTCCGGATTGCTGGCGAGTTCAAGCGATTTCCGATGCGTATTTGCCTATAAACTCGCAGCGAGTTTATAGAAAAACTCGGCGCCGAGTTATTTGTTCGAAAACTCGCCAGCGTTGTAAACGCGCGAGTACTCGCAATTTTAGCAAGTTTATGGCACTTGTTTCAACTATGCTATATATATACAGTATTAATATATATATACACTATTAATATATACATACACACACACATGTATGTATTAATACATATACATATATTTATATATACATATACATATACATATAGCATACTATAACTTCACAATTAAGACCTATTGATCATTATATGCCATTTTGATAATTATCATATTAAATTAAAACATAAGGATCTATAACCTTATTAAAGCATGTGTATCAGCTTTAAATACTGACCAGGCGACAACTTATACCAACAACTGCAGCTTGTGAAAGTATAGATTGCATTGCATCAAGGAGATTATAAAGCACTCGTTGCTTTCCCTGGACCAACACGAGACAAATGTATAAGATACAATAGCAAGAAATACAAGATATGCAAAAGTTAAATGGCAATAACACATTGACTATGCGAAATAGAAACTAAATTAAATTTTCAAGATAGGAACCTGAGCAAAGAGATCGAACTCATCAAGTACAAAAATCACAGCCTTGTGAGCTAAAGCACACTCCCTATCAAAAACACATGACCTTCATTCAGTAAAATGTAAAAAACCCAACAAAATTTCATGGTAAATATTAATCTAAAGGTTTTGACTTCGTAAACAACATAAACAAAAGTAGAACTGTATATGACCTCACCTCAACATAGCATTCATAAATTGTGAATTCTCATCGAAGGAAGCCTGTTCAAAACTATTTATAACAAATAAGTTCTCAAAAGAAATATTGCCTTGATAAAAGCTGATATAGATAACCACTAAGACAACATTTGGAAGGCCATAAATTTTTAAAGAAATTGACTCCTCTAGGGGCAAGGAACGGCCTCCAAATGGCCCTGAAAGTTAAGAGTTACACAACTTTCCTCCGCATCAAATTACATTCCATTACAAAAAAGCAGTCGCAAATTTTTGAAGCTACAAAATTACCGTCTTAGAGAATGTCAATTGGTGCTCAAGACATAATTGCTTTGCAATTTCCTACAACATAACAATGAAGCTTCTGAATTAGTAATGCAATAAAATCTACAAACTCTAGATCAATGGAAACAAGAACTAAAATTCAAAATAGGGTCATTATAATAAAGTTAAAGCGGTCATGCCATATACAGTAAATATTTTGCACAGATGTGTGGGATATTGATTGAATTATCAAAATTCTTTACTCACATTTAAAAGATATATGTTTATTCCAACTTAAACCACTTCCATGTCTTAGTTTCATCCATTTCTCTTCAACCTTGTGCAATTCCAAAATTCAAAATAGGATCCTTATTATAGAGTTAAAGCAGTCATGCCATATAGTGTGAATATTTTACACAGATGTGCAGGATATTTACTGAATTATCAAAATTATTTAGCCACATTTAAAAGAAATATATTTATTCCAACTTAAACCACTTCCATGTCTTATTTCACCCATTTTCTCTTCAACCTTGTGCAACCAACATAAAGAATCAAGTGCATGATAAAAAAACTCAGAAAAATGGTAATTAGATATTTTATCATGAGATCTGAAATAATAACATACTAATCTCAATTATTTCTCCACTTCTCAAGACATGACCCCAGAAACCTGCCATCAAAAAGTTTCCAATTCCTACATTGTTGACATATTGGTCTAAACCATAGTTTAAAAACTCTGCTAGGACTCTCCAAAACTCGGCGGACACGCGAGTCCTAGGGCGAGCCGAGTCAACTTGGCTCGGACTCGCGAATCGAGTTTTAAAGAGTCCAGGGTCGGGACTCCCGAGTCCTATCCTGGGACTCACGCGAGCCCCAAGGTAGGACTCCCGAGTCCTGACCTTGGACTCTCGGTCTGTCACTTGAACGCCCAGAAACACTTAAAACTCTTTTTTTTTTTTTGTTTTTTTCTTCATTTTAACACTCTTTGAGGCACACAACAGGTCAGCATAGTGGATTAGAAGCTGGAGAAGAGGAGATTACGAGCTAAGGAGATCAAAAAATTGAGTTACATTAGGAGAGGAAAGAGGAAGATGTAGATTTTATTTGGTTGTTTTTCTCATTTTGACATCATTATATGTAAACATTTATAAACTTATGCTGTTGTTACTTGTTATACATTTGAAAGTTTGAAACTATGAGTATGAATCGTATGATTATGGTTCATGAATGATGAAATTTCAAATATCGAGTGTTTGAAGATCATATGACATGTGTAATGTTTGAATTATGGCTCTTATGTTCTCTAAATGCGTTAATTTCTTTTTGTTTTTTTTGTAAAACTACAGTTTTCTTCTTTGCCGAGTCCTAACCGAGTCCTAGCCGAGTTTATTGCTGAGTCTCGAGTCTGAGTCCTATTTTGGGCTGCCGAGTCCGCGGCGAGTCCGAGTTTTCCAACTATGGTCTAAACACAATGTTGCCTTAATCAAGATAAGTTGATCTAACTTTCCTAAAGGTTCACTTTCTCAAACCTTCAATTTACTTAAGTATTAACATCCACTGTTGGCCAAAATTGACTGATGGACTATCAAAAACTTAAAAAGGAAAATAAGCGTCGGGAGTGCAGACACATATCAAAAAAAGCAGAAACCTAGATTATATTGGGATTTCGAATGCTGAAGACAAATAGAAGAGAGATGAGTAAGAGTAATCCACGTAGGATCAGAAATCAACACATTCTGCAAACAACCATAGTTATCTAAATTTTGAAACAAAAATATGGTATGTATGTATAGTAACAAGAACATTACAATTTGTCTCATCTCTAGGAGTGGGCAGTTATGCATGTAACGCAGCAATTGTGACAGCACAATTTAAAACAGTTGCAAAACGGTGATTCTTCCAATTCCTTTAATGTGTAAAACAACATCCCCAACACTTGTATAACTAAGAGGTATGGCCCAATTGTAAAGGTGTGAGTGTAGAAGTAAAGGAGTGAGTGAATTCAAATGTCTACAAGTAGAGATAGTGAGAGAGGTAGCAAATAATAAAATAATATTAAATTTAATATTTCAAATTTAAAATTAAAATTTGTTTCAAGTGGGTGAAAATATGTGATCCAATAATCCATTTGATAATCATAATTACTTAAATCATAATATGATTTTTTTATTTTGTTTATGTCAATGAAAGCTACAAAGTTAGCAAGTACAAACATGTTGAGAATCACACCTATAGTCTACAAGTGACATACATCAAAATGACAATAAAAGGCAATGCCAAAAGAGGATATGCATATAGGCTAGGGTTTTTGGGTGTTAGAAAGCAAATGTTTAAGTTAAGGTCCTTGTGGGCCCTTACAAAGGTTCTAGTATTTTTGTTTTTTGTTTTAGGCTATTTTTGCTATTTCATAATTGTGATGAGCAAGGGATGTCTTGACATAAAAGGAACTGTAATGTCCCCATTTTGAGCTAAGTTATATTTGCGGAGAACCAAAAAGTTGGTATATGTCTATGTATGGAGAACTGAAAAATTGGATCAACTAGTGTGTTGTTGAGCTATATGGGAAATGCAATATTAAAATTGTATTTCAATTATTTGATTTGAATTTTCAAATGACGAAATGAGAGGGAAAATGGAATTTTTAATTAGATTTTCTCTAATCTATTTTTATGCAGTTTTAAGTGGAATAAGTAGTTACTCCAGGTGGGACCTATTTTATAATGTCATCTATTGTAGCCAAAATTGAAGGAGAGGATTCGCCCATGAAGAATAGGTCCAAGCAAATTGCAATGATTATCATATTTGATCGATTGGCATTTTAGATGAAATTTCAAGAGGATCGATTGGTATTATGAGGTGGCGTTTCCATTGGTTCTTGTGTCATGAGAAGAATTGATGCTAGAAAAGAATAAAGGCAATTTAAATAATATTTGTGCATTCAAAGGAGAGCCAACGGTTGGAGCATTCGCCAAGTCAAAGATATTCAAAAACAATTATTTTAAATGCAAATTTATTTCATTAAATGCTTGCATTTGGATAGATTGGTTTATTTAATGCATTTCATGAAGTGGTTAGTGATCGGCTAAGGCAAGGGTTTTATTAAATGCAAATATCATCATTTAATGCATGTGCATGAGGTAGTTGTGGATCGATGCAAGTATAGAGAAGCATTTTAAATGCAAGTTCATAAATTGAATGCCAAATATCTAGTCGGTTATGTCAAGGATCAAGATTTTATCATTTTTAATGCTTTGAAGGATATTAAATGATTGCATGCAATTTGTTGGGAGATGCCAAGGCTAGGTGTGAGAATTGTAAATGCAATAGATGTATCTCATTTAAACAATTAAAGATTGTTTTAAATGAGTGTGTTTTAGAGGTAACTCATTCAATATTGTTCAAGTTCATTGCTCATCATTGGTGGATTTCAAACTTCAATCCAAAACACCAAAGAAGAGGGACGTCCATGCTTGAGGAGTTAAATAGAGGACTTGAACATCAATTTGCAACATATGATGCTATGGTTGTTCTTGAGTAATTTGAAGTGAAGAATCATTGATAATTAAACCTTTGGTCATGATGGAGCCAAACCAAAGTAGTTTATGAGCATTTGATGCAGTTATTGGCAAGATATAGTGATTGGTTTTTCATTACAGTTATCTAATAATTTGTAATACAGGGTTTTTATGATCATTAGAGACATCTAGAAGACATTTGGCAAACCTAAGAGTTCATAGATTGCATTTGGAGTTGATATATTGGCATATTCTTCAAATCTGGGCACTTTCCAGCCAACTACAGGACTGTTCCAGCCACCTACAGGTTCAACAAAGTCTGAAATACATGTGGAATTGAAGATATATGATGTCAAAATTCATGTGGAAGCTAAAACAGCCCTACCGATTTTCATATTAGGGTATTCGGAGGCTTAGTTTGCAAGATATCTCTCTTCTATCATTGGCTGATCATTCACAGTGCTATATCAGAGATCATATCAGTCATATCAGTCCATGATTCAGTGATTTGTATTGATGTTTTATTGTGTTCATTGGCTGAATTCATTAGCCATTCATTCTTCATAGATTTGGCAATATTTGTAGTGAAGTTTGGATCTAATTATACCTCTTTTTCATGAACATTTGAGGTCTAATATACATATGACAGTGACTGATTTTTTATGACAGCAGTTTGTAATTGAAGTCATTTCATTTCCAATCAATGATATGTGCAAAGGAGTTTGGTAGTTTCATACATGTGTGATTGAAATTTAATTTTGATATTATATTGTGCAACAAATCTTATCTAAAATTGCAAAAATTTCAATCATCCTAGAAAAGTATTTTACAGTGGTATCAGAGCCATGATCTTGCCAGCCTGAGGGGAAAATCAGAATTGGTTTCAGTCATCTAACATGGTACTTCAATGGCTAGAGTTAAAGATGGTAGCATGAAAGAGTTGGAAAGGCTTTTTGCTGAGCACAAACAGAAATCACAGCAGTTGTCAGATTATATGGAAAAAAGTTGGGTGATAATGGAAAAAACATTTACAAGTGAAGGTTTTAGAAGTCGTCTCTATGATAAGTTTGACAAACATGCAAGTGATTCAAATGATTTGCAGCCTATAAGTGATCAAGAAGAGTCACCTATCGAAGGCAAAGATGAAGAGCTCATGTCACTCCATGATGATTGCAAGATTGATGAAGAGGATGTGCAAGATGAAAATAAATCAGCTAAGGTAGATGAAGGTACGGTTTCTCAAGTTGAGACTAACATTGTTTCATCTCTTCTTCATGTTGATAAGAGATCAAGTTGTGATATGAATGGTTTGGAAAGTGATATTGTTCATACATTTGAGAGCAAATCAGAAATTTCAGTTTGTTGTGAACAAGATGAAGAGACACACATTGGATCAGCATTTGATGAAGAAAAATGGCATGATAGCATTGCTGATCATTCTAATGAGATGGCAGATTTTGATCATGAAATTGAATGGCATGACATAATCCCTTATTTGTTTGAGGACAGCTGTCCCATTCCTTTGCAATCAGCTCTACTTGATGATTTTGAGGCAACCAATTATGTTATGCATGAATATGACAATGAGAATGAAAAAGATTCATTTTTGTTTGATGAATTCAGTGAACTAAATCAGCCTACTCATGGTATTTCTCATACACATTTGCACGAATTCAACGAGGCTTTGATGATAGTGAGTTTGGCAAAGAAGAATTACACACATGCAGGTTTTGTTTGCAGCCATGAGATAACAATTATAGCACATGATACACATGATTTTCATTTGATGACATCTTATGGGTCAGCACTTGTTGATAGTCATCCATCCTTGGTAGGAGAGATGATAGAGTTTGTAGAAGACTTCTTTGAGCCACTTCCATCCCTAATCACTTGGGAAAAAGAGGAAACAAATCAAGACTTGATGGTGTTTGATGATACCCATAGTGGACCAGCCACTCAAGAATTGTCTTTGATGGGTGTTGAAGGCATCCATAACTCATCTTTGGTTATGTCACCAGTTGATTATGATATGGCAGCTTTTTATTTATTGATTGGTGATTTCATCTTCATTGATTCGTCATGGGATGCTCTATCATTGGTACATGTGGATGGTTATTCTTCATTAATAAGTAGTGAAGAATGTGATTTCAATTTTAGCACAATAAAAATGGATACATTTGTGTTTAGCATCCTTCATCTATTCATGATACTATTTAGTGGTATAAAGATTTTCAGCTATGTTGGCTCATTATTTGACATTGGCATCTTCAATTTTGAGTTGATTGACTACTTCATGGAATGGATTTGTCATTGGAGATTGAGTACAGATGCATTGTGCAACAGTGGAAGCGGTCCCAGGATCTCCTTCATCAACATTTTTGAGATGGTATGTGTGAACTTGAATGAACAAGTTAGATGGGTTTGGGATCCCGATATTCATTGATGTTCATTTGTCACTCTCGATTGCTTGGGGCAAGCAATCTTGGGGTGGGAGGACTTGTAATGTCCCCATTTTGAGCTAAGTTATATTTGCTAGTTGAGTTTGCTTCTATACATGGAGAACCAGAAAGTTGGTATATGTCTATGCATGGAGAACAGTATGTGAGGTAAAACCTCTTTTAAAATTACAAGGGGAAGTTCTTTGAGAAACTAAACTCACTCTAGACACTAAGATATAGACAAAGTATACAATCATTAACACTATGCACAATAATTTTGAAGGGGGTATGTACTAATAAAATAATGGAATAACTTCTGCCCTATCTTTTTGTCTTGGGTATGAGCACGAGACTGGTAACAACTTTTGTCTTACAAACGAGATTTTCTAGTTTTATGAATGAAAGCAGCTAATTTTAAATGCAACAAAAACACCTACCTATCAGCTAAAAGCAGAACAAGCGGATGTTCACAAGATTTTGAAATGTATAATAATTTTTGACAAACAAAACACAGTCCCAAGAATTGAAAAGCTATGTTGCATATAGAGCTTCAACCTAGGTAGACAAATAACATCAATACAACGCTTGGCATTAGAATCCACTTTCAATTCAATTAATGAAATTACACTAACAATAATTGCAAACACAAAAATAACAGATTAAACAATAATTTCTGCAGCATGAGCATAGCATCAACTATCATTGAAAAATATCGTGCTCCAAGCACGCACTTACAGGTTACAAAAAACCCAATTTTGGGGATTTTGGATAATAAGTTATTAATTAATTTCTCCCAAAAATCATTGTCTTTAAAGGAAAATGCTAAAAGGTACTAGAAAGAAGGAAAGAAAGAACTATAAAGCATAAAACTACTCAAAACAAGCTGAAATAAAAAGTTGACTAAAACAACCCTAAAAATAGGCTCTCACCATTTTGTCCAAAAATAGGACCACCCAAAAAAGCAACTGCTAAAAATAGAAATTTTGTTTTAAACTTGGTGGATCTTCTGAAAAATCTTGAAACCCTAACTAACAAACCATTGATGATTTCACCAACCATGGAAACTCTATTGTAGCATGTCTAAAAACCCTAAGCTCTACAAGCAATGGTTAAAAAGCTATCTTGAACCCTGATGGCTAATTAGAGTAACCAAACAATGTAGAATCATATTTGGTATTAATTCAAATCATAGATGCAAAACACGTAGGACTCGCAAATCGAAACAACTCGCAAGTTATTCCCACAAAAACTCAGCCTCAAATTTTCCTAAATAACTCACGTACACCTTGGGAACAACTCATCTAACTTAACATAAACTCGCAATTTATTATTGAAAACTTGACCACGCCTAGATAAGACTGTTCAACCCAAAAAAATGCTCATTTTTCACCATTTTTGACTTTGTGTCTTTAAGCAATGGTGGATAAGGAGTTTGTAGGCATTTTGAGGGCATATATTATTTAACATATATTGCATCATTGTATTATGTTAATAATATTTCACATATTATTAATATCATGTAACTTACCACTATTTCAAATAGTTATAAGTTAGTTGGTCGGGTATGCCTGACTTGGTTGGTTATTTACCAACCTTATTTTTGTATATATGGTTGTTTTCATTCATAATCAAATTTCTCATTCATTTTCTCAATTTTATTATGGTATCAAAGCACAATAAAGTCTATGTGCCCGTGTATAAAGATTAAAGCTTGAAGACATCTTAAGCCGTCCCAATTTATGTTGTTTCCATGCATGTGTAGCAAAGAGCCAAAGACCATACGAAGTACGGCACCATACGACAGTACGGCTTTTCACAGGGAGTGCCAAAAAAAAAAAAAAAATTCAAAAAAATCTTTTCCCGCTCGATTGGCTATGATACCATGTATTGGTAAAAAACTGAATGAATTGATATTTACAATAGAGACCAAAAGACTCTATATAAAGAATTACAAGATGGTTCTAAAAGATACAACAGCTAATAAAGCAACGGAATTAGAAACAATCTAAACTACAAAAATAGAAACAATCTAATACAATATTGACTATTAATATAAACTAAATATTATTTTAATAGGGTTGGAGCCACTTGACCCAATGTGCAAAATATCATCAAATGTCATCAAAATGTGCCATTAAACCCTCAAATCTGCAACTGGTATGAACCTGTAGATGTCTGAAACACAATTCCAGCTTGCTAAATGATGATGACAAACACAAATATAGCCTCCAATGCCAAGCACTTCAATGCCGGATTCTCAAATATCAACCTATCAATGAACTATCATCAAAAACATTTTCAAATCTAAATTCCAATCTTCAAACCGTATCTGATTGTAGTTGTCCTCTTCAAACCCTAGCTGATTGAAGCTTGAATCCATCAATTAACCTGCAAATAAGCTCAATAATGGATTCTAGGTGAATCCATCTCCCATAGTGAATTGGGTTTTCGTCCAAATCACTTCTATCCAAGGGTTTTCATCCTTAGATACCGCTAAAACTCTGTTACAGCCAAGAGAAGCTCTCTAAAATGCAAAATCCAAATGATCAATGATATGAAAAATGATATCAATTCATGTGCTTTTATCCTCCTCAAGTTGGGCAACCCAATAAACCAATATTTTATTAATGTTCAAGTCCACCGCCATAATAAAATTTTTTTAGTGATTTTCATTTAATTTATTTTCCTTATTTCTCCATGGGCGGTGGCTAGGATAGATAAAAATATTTTATTATTTTCTTTCTCTTTATTTTTTATTTCTCTTTGGCGGCGATTTCTATGGAAAATAATGTAATATTTAAAAATAAAATATTATACTTTATTTTCACCTTCCAACATTCCCATTTTCCATCTTTAAGTCATTTTTCGTTTTCCCAATTTGGCCGCTCCAATACTTGGCTAATTATTTTATTATTTTTGGCTATCTTAAAAATAATATAAAATACCACTAGCCAAAAATATTACTTGATTTCAGCTTGCAAAATTAGTTGAGCCATCATTCCTTTCTTCAAACCTCAACAACATTTGTTTTTCCCACCTAGCTCAACCAAGACATTCCCTTCCAAGTGAATTAGCCTACGGGAATGGTGAATAGGCTAATATCCAATCTTTCTCAAAAAGGGGACACTACAGCGCCTTCACCCTTGTTGTGTGACCATCAAAGGACGCTAAAACTTGCCAAGAATCCAGTCTTACACAAGCGTACCAAACATGTGGAACTACATTGTCATTTCATCAAACAACTTCTAAAAGATGGATCAGTTATGTTGCAGTATTGTCCTTCTGAGGATCAATCTGTAGACATTCTTACCAAGTCTTTGAGTCCAGACAAATACGTAAAATTTTGGGATAAGCTTGGTGTAGTTAGTAGATTGACCATTAAAGGAGGGTATTAAAGTAATGTTTTACTTTTAATGGTTAATTAGCTTTTAGGATAGACTTTTGGAATATTCTTTATTTTTTTTAGTTGGTAGTCTTATCCTCTTAGTTGTCACTCTTATCCTTACAAATAAAACGTTTGTAATCTTATTTAAGGATGCTTTCGTTCCTTTGTTAATATCGAATATCTTAGTAATCATTCTATATTTATGTATTTCTATAAAAAGTGCATATTTAATATAGTTAAATCACATTAAAACTATATTATTATTCTATTGCACTTAAAACCTTAATTTTCAAGCAAAATTGAAGATTTTTTAAAACAATTCAAAGTCATTTTATGTTTTGAAAACATAAACAAAATCAAACTAGTAGCATTCGGTATTAACGATGCCTCTGATTCGCATTGATGGGTAATGGCATCGTGTTGAATTAATACAGCGAAAGCCTAATAAAGCTGCAACAACGACATCTATGGCATCATCCGTAGAAAGTGTCAGGAAGATATAAGATTACATCTAAAGAGATAAGGACCCTCAAAACTATAAACAATGGCTACCAATGCTCCCAAAATCATGCTTCTTGACTCTCAACTTTTGAGAGGAGACAATTATGTTGCCTAGAAAACAAAAGCCCAAACCCAACTTGAGTTTGAAGACCTATGGGACATAGTTTATGGACGTAGCACTAGACTGGCACAAGCTGGTGTTGATCGAACCAAGTTTGAAAGACCAATCAAAAAGCCAAACTTATAATTTCATTTGGAGTGTGTAATGAGGTTCAACCTCGCATTCGAACAGCCACCACTGCCAAAGAGGCTTGGGATTACCTCAAAATAATTTATGAGGTCAAAAATGAGAATCAAATTCTTCATTTGCAATGTCAGTTACATTGTTTGCAAATGCAAAGTGGTGAGAAAGTGGAAAAAAATTTCAGAAGAATTGAAAAAATTAGGACTTCAATGTAAGCGTTAGTGGAGGAAGTGTCAGATAGCGCTCTTGTGCCTATTGTCTTGACAGCACTACCACCTTCGTTTCACATGTCTCAAGGTGGTTAACACAAAGCCATCATTTGAGGAGTTGGTGAATTTGCTTCAACGAGAAGAAGTAATTCATGGTGAGACCTCAAACTCCCAAGACAATCAAGCCCTTGCATCAAAGCAAAAGGGAAAACAATTTGAACATCAAAGTGCTGCATCAGGTTCATCTAAATCAAACCAAGAAAACTCTTCTACAAAAAAAAAAGAAGTCTCTCATTTGTGGAAGGAAGGGACACTATCTTCAAGATTGTTGGTACAATTCCTATGCCAATAGTGAATCCAATCAATGAAAGCCACAAAAGCCTTCTCAAGGGGACAAGAGGAAGAATCCCCGTTCACAGAAAAAGCCTAACAAGCAACATGGCAATGTTGCACCTACAGGAGATTCAAGTGACGAAAATTCTTGTATGCTGCAAAAACCCAAGCCTCACTTCAAAAAGTTATGTCTAGTATGTTGATTTCAGTACATCCAAATATATGACAAGAGAACAAGGGTAATTTTATGATCTCACCCCAGCAGCTTCATATGGGCAAGTTTCCCTTGGTGATGATACATCCTATGAAATTAAGGGAATTGGCGATATTTCCTTGCCACTCAAAACTCACAAATGCAGACTTACTAAGGTTTTATATGTTCCAGGGCTGCTAGAGAACCTTCTATCAGTAAGTCAGTTGTTAGAGCACAACTTAAAGGTTGAATTTGACCATCATAATGGTGAGAAACTTTGTCTCATTCGAGACAAAACTCGCAATGGTGAAGTTGTTGCTCGTGCTTCAAGGGTTGGAAAAATGTTTCAATTTGTTGATGTCACACATGAACACAAGGTCCTTGTAGTCAAAACTAATGCATCCACTATTCTTTGGCATCAAAGATTTGGCCACCTCAATTTTGGCTATCTTTTTGCATTGAGTAAGAGAGACATGGTGCGAGAACTTCCCCCCCATGCAGAAAACAAAAGTTTTTTGCTCCAATTGTCTTGTTGTGAAACAACATCGGGCTCCTTTTCCTGGTGCAAAAACACGAGCCTCTAGTCCATTAGAGTTAGTCCACACTGATCTATGCAAACCTATGCAACCAAGTCATAATAATGCCTAGTATTTTCTACTCTATGGATGACTATTCCAGAAAAATGTGGGTCTACTGCTTGGCTCACAAAGATCAAGCTTTTGAGAAATTCAAAGAATTTTGAGCCCTTGCAGAAAGGTCTTCAGGTCAATCTCTCAAAGCCCTTCGCTTAGATTGAGGGGAATTCACTAGTAAGGAGTTTTCACACTACCTACAAGAACATGGGATAAAAAGACAGTTGATCACTGCTTACACAATGTTAATTGGAGGAGAGATAATCTGTTCAAACTCATTATTGAGCTACTTAAGATCCAAGATTGCAACGATGGGATTTATACTTTGAGGGAAATTAATAAAAGTTTTCTAAAAAATTTCTTCTACATTGACTGTTGGAATATAAATGTCAATAGTTGGAAGACATCACTCCAAACTATTGGGAAAAAAATGCATTAGATAGGAGAAGAGTTGAAAATACTCTTCAAGAGGACTTTGCCAAATATGAAAGTCTCCTTCAAAATGATCCTACGAATGAGTCTTTAATTACTAATCTAGCTGACATATAACACAAGTTGAGATGTGTACAAACTAAAAAGGCAAAAGGGGCAAAAGTTAAGGCTAAGCTGAATTGGTTTAAAGAAGGTGATAAAGGATCAAAGTTTTTCTTCAATTTTCTCAAATAAAAGAATATTAAGGAGGTTGTTGGTCCTATCTGGGTGGATAATGTTCAGATAGATAATATCAATAGCATTAAGGAGGAGTTTAACAAATTCTATCAGAACCTTTTTAGCTCTAATGATAATAATGAGGATTGCAGAAAAGCTCAAGAAATTTGTAGGAATATAATTCCTAAAAGAATCAATAAGGAGGATGACAACATTTTGGACAAGGATATCAGTAAAGAAGAGATCATTAGAGCTATTTAGTCTTTTAACAATGGCATGTTTGTTGGAGCTGATGGGTTACCTATTGATTTCTATAAGAAAAATATAGATGGGATTGCCAATGATGTATTGTTGGTTTATAAAGAAGCTATTGGAAAAGGCTCTCTAGGTAATGAGATTAACAGAGGCATTATCAAGATCCTTCAAAAAGGAGATAAAACTCAATTGAAGAACTAGAGACCAATTACTCTCCTTAATGTTTCTTATAAAATTCTTGTCAAAGCCTTCGCTCTAAGACTCACTGATATTATTCCTAAGTTCATTAATGCTACTCAAACTCATTTTATAAAAGGAAGATATATCCTTGAGAATCTAATTACTGGTTGGGAAGCAATGGATTGGACTAAAAACACTAGTCAAAATGTCGACATGTTGCTTCTTGATTTTGAGAAAGCTCATGACAAGTAGAATGGTCTTTCATTGTAATGACACTGGAGCCTTTTGGGTTTCCTTCTAATTCTTGCAAGATGATCAAGGTTTTGTTTAAAGATGTTATCACTCAAATTGATGTTAATGGATCTTTAATTAAACCTTTTATTCTGCAAAGATCAATAAGGCAAGGTTGCCCCCTTGCTCCTGTCTTGTTTGTGATTGCTTCTAATGCCATGCATTTTTTGTTTAGAACATACAGTATTGGGGATAAAATAAAAGGAATTATTCTACCAAACAATGATACTCTTTTGAACATTCAATTTGCAGATGATACTACTCGCTTTGTGGATATGGAGGAGAACTTTGATAATATTGTGAACAGACTAAATCTTTTTTGTAATGCTTCAGGTGCTAAAATATCAAAAAATAAGTCTATATTGCTCAGTTGGCAAGATATCCCTCCTAGTTGGTTTAACAAGCAGAATTTGTTGTGGGGTGGTCCTAACAAGCAAGTTAGATATTTTGGTATTCCATTCTCTATCAATCCATCTTTAAAGGATATGTGAGATTGGATTCATGGCAAAAATGATAAGAAGTTCTTAAAATGGAATAGGCAATACCTCTCTATGGCTGGCAAATTTTAGGTGTGCCAAAAAATATTGTCCTTTTACAGCATCTACTATGCCTCTGTCTGTCTTTTCAATAGTTATCAAATTAATGACATTCAAAAGTTAATTAGAAACTTTCTTTGGTTTGATGGAAAGGAGAATAAGAAAAGAATTGCAGTCAATTAGCGGTGTGTTGTTTAGATAGAAGTCAAGATGGTCTTGGGATTTGAAAATTCAAGGTGTTGCTTTAGTAACAAAATGGATTAAAGGATAGGTGCTATGGAAGAAGAACTAGATCAAATAGAAAAGAATGAAACTTGGGAACTTGTTCCAAGGCCTAAGGATAAAAATGTAATTGCTACTAAATGGGTCTTCAAAAACAAATTCAATGAGGAAGGACAAGTGGTAAGAAACAAAGCAAGATTAGTATGCAAGGGATATGCTCAAGAAGAAGGAATTGATTTTGAAGAAACATTCGCACTTGTTGCACAATTAGAAGCCATAAGGATGTTCTTGGCCTTGGCATGTTTCAAGAACTTCAAAGTGTACCAGATGGAGGTAAAATCAGAATTTCTAAATGGAAATTTGGAAGTGGTTTATATAGAACAACCTAAAGGGTTCATTCTAATAGAACATAAGGATTTTGTTTGCAGATTGAAAATGGCACTTTATGGATTAAAACAAGCTCCCATAGCTTGGTATTCGAGGCTGGACAAGTACTTACAGCAGCAAGGGTTCAAAAGAAAGTTGCCAATAGAGACCTTTACATCAAAACTATATGCGATGATCAATTGATAATTGTTGTATATGTTGATGATATTATATTTGGAGGAAGCAGTGACAACATGTGTCAAGGGTTCGCCATGAACATCCAAAAAGAATTTGAAATGTCCATGCTTGGTGAGTTGTCTTTCTTCCTTGGGCTACAGATCTCTCAATCTAATAAAGGGATATTCATTTCACAAACCAAATATGTTAAGGAGATGATGACGAAGTTTAGAATAGAGATTGCAATCATGTAAGTACACCCATGGTCACAAGGTGTAAATTAAATAAGAATGATGAGTCACCAGAGGCAATCAAACTCTTTATAGGTCAATGATTGGAAGCTTGTTATATGTGACAGCTTCACGACTTGACATTATGCAAGCAGTTGGCATGGTGGCAAGGTTTCAAGCTGCACCTAAGGAAACTCATGTGGAGGCTGTAAAAAGAATTTTCAAATATTTGAAAGGCACATCAGATTTTGGTTTATGGTATCCAAAAGGTGAAGACTTCACCTTAATAGCATATACAAATGCAAATTGCGCTAGAAGTGTTGATGATAGAAAGAGTACAAGCAAAGGAGCATTCTTGCTAGGAGATAGTCTTGTTTCATGGTTAAGTAAGAAACAAGCTTCAGTGTCCCTATCTATTGCAGAGGCGGAATACATTGCAGCAGTATCCTATTGTACGCAGGTTCTCTAGATGAAACAAACTTTGAAGGACATGAAGATAGAGTATGATCATCCTATCTCAATACTTTGTGACAATACAAGTGCAATCAATATTTAAAAAAATCCAGTTATGCACTCAAGGAAAAAGCAAATTCCCATCCGATATCACTTCTTACGAGAACAAGTGGCAGATCGACAAGTCAAGTTGGAGTATGTTACCAAAAAGGAACAAATTGCAGATATTTTTACTAAGCCACTTCCAAAAGACACATTTGAATATTTAAGGCAGAAATTGGGAATAATATCACTCTCCTCCAGCCATTGAGGAGAAGTATAGTTTCACGGGGAGCTAACTATTGCAATATCATTCAACTCCATGGAAGGGAAGAGTCAGAGATAAAGGAAAGATCCTTTGCCATTGATGTCAAAGGGGGACAAATAGAGACAGGGGGACGAATACAAGAAAAGAGTTGCCATTAATGACAAAGGGGGAGATTGTTAGAATATGTTGTAAATGATGTCAAAGGCACGGAGTCATAAATGAAGTAATTAATGTCAAGGCAAAGAAGAATGGCCCGTTATACATTCCCGTTGGAGAATCATCCATCACCGTTGGAAAGATTATAAGAGTTTATGCATGTTTAAATTTAAGATTTAAACATAAAAAAGACGTTGGAGAAATAGTGTTATGGGTCAATCCATATCCCCTTGGCGCCAAAAGAATGAAGTTTAATTTTCAATTAAAAACATGTTTTCAAAGTATGGCCAACCTCCCAAGTAGCCGACCCTCCTTGGTGCAATAGAATTTAAATTAAAGATTTAAATTCATTATGATGGCTGACCTCTTAGATAAGGAGCACTAAGTATAAGAAGTTATATTAATATGAGATGTGCGCTGATTAAAGATATACAAGGTGTGTGATTTGTTATATATAACAGCAGCGAATTTATATTAAATGGGCAGCGATTAATTTGTGAAAAGAGGCGATTAAAAGAAGTCAAGAAGGGTTGCAATTAGTTTTGTGAAGGGACACAATTTGTGAAGAGATGCCATCTTGATGAAAAGACATAACTACTTGATAAAGTTGCCTCCTTTGGAAGAATATAAAAGATGAAAGAAAAGGTGAGTTTGTAGACAAGCAATTCCAATGATTTATTTCTGAGTTAGAGCAGAGATAAAAAGAAGAGAGTGAGGAAATAAAAGAAGACATCTAGCATTCACTTTCAGATCTGCATATGAAAGTTTGAAAGAAGATCATTTAAAGAGATTGAGGCAGATTTAAGGAGGAGTATATGGCAGTTTTGTAAAAGATATTTATGGCAGAATTATAGAGAAGAATTCTTGCATATTTGTTCATCATCCTTGAAGGGAAAAGTAACAAGAAGATAGTGATCTAGATCCGTTGTAGGTTGGTGCCTTAACAAGAGATTGGTTTCTCTTACTGGGTTGGTGCTCAATTGCGGATTGGCACCCATGACATCTACAAGCGGGGATTGGAGTCTCCAGTGGGTTGGTGCTCACAAATTGTGTTAGAAGGGATTGGTGTCTCTTGTAGGTTGGAGCCTACAAAGAGTGTAAAAGGGATTTATATATAAGCAATATTTTGCCGTGGTTTTCTCCTGTAAGGGTTTCCACGTAAATCTTGTGTTCTTGTGGTGCATCATTGATTGATATTGTTGTGATTGATATTGTTGTGATTGTTAAGATTTGAAAAGTAAAAGTTTGTATTATACTAATTCATCCTGCCCCCTCTTAGTATAACTATGTGTTCTTCACAGTCCAGACTGCATCACTTCTCTCACTTTGTTCCTGATTCTCCTTCACTTGCCTTGCTCACTCACTCAGATGAGGTGATTGGTTTGTGGCATCAATGGTTTCGCCACTTGAACTACCATTACTTGCAGCAACTCAATCAACAGGACATGGTTTCAAGGTTGCTTTCTATTCGGTTTTCTAATGGAGTTTGCCAAGGGTGCATTCTTGGTAAGCATCCTAAAGAGAAATATGATAAAGGCAAAGCATGGAGGGCCACACATGTAATATCCCGCTTAGGATATTCTCTAAAAATTCTGAATGCTCTGAGACTCATGGCATTGCAGGTTTTGATGAGGTATTCAAAGAGAGCGTAATTAACAAAGTATATAATCAGATTTTGTGACTGTCATACAAGTTGCAATAACAGAAGTACAGTTGATGCAAAATATATTCAGAAAAGAGCTACAATATATTACTTTTTCTATAAATCAGGAGCAGACATTAGATCGCTGATTCTCAACTGGTGTTTACAAACTGTGCATCTATAACATTCAGAAATACATTACAATATCATCAAATATGCCCAGAACTTGCTACAGCAGATTATATTCTGCACTTTCAGTAAATTTCTGATTGCATAAGACATTAAAAACACATAACTCCAACCTGATTTGGCTCGCTGGAAATGTGAGAGGTTGTAGTAAGGTTAATAGCAGTCTTCTCCCTTGCATAATGGCAGCCACAAGCTACAGCAATCTCCTGAGAATACACGTCCAGCTCTTTTTTTTCAATATTTTTTTATTTATTTATCAATGTCCTTTACACAGCAACAATGTCTTAGATTTCTCAATGAAACCCTTGAATAAACTTCTTCAATTTGCACAAACTGGACCTCTGATTGAAGCCCACAACCTGGCAATGATTCAGCTGATCTTTCACAGCCTCAAGATTGCAAAACATTGAAGAGTTCTCGTTCTTCAATGGCTGATATGCAGAAACCCTTGTCTTCTCTAGAAAACCACAAAAGCAAATTCAAATGATCATTCAATAATGAGTTTGATTTGCTTTTTGAAACCTTTTATAACTTCTCCAAATGAAGTGTATTTCGTTTGCCTTTGAAGTCCACTTTTTAGGGTTTTAATAAAAAACTTTATTATAAGTCTCATAAATGGGTGCTCCAATCCATGAAATATTAAATGTACTTTAAGTGATTTTAATGATGGGTCATGGCCCCATTGAATATAAAGTGACTTCAAAAACTTTATAATATAACTTTACTTGAGCGCTTTAATCCATGACTTTATTATTTGACTTTAATATCATTAAATGACCCCCTTATAATAATAATTAATTATTATTAAAGATTACCTTTAATAATAATTAAAAATCACTTATCTCCATAATTAGACATCATTTCTCAATTCTGTCTGAACCTGGGGTTTCACCATGACACCCTCTATGCATCCAACCATCTTACCAAAAATAGCAGGGGTCCATCTCTATCAACCTCTGTCGGCTAAAAATAGCAAGAGCCTCCAATACGGGACCAGAGACCTCTAAACAACCTTATCACCAGCTAAAACTGGGGAACAATACCGAAATCACCACATGACCAGATACCCTGCTATAAATAGAAACTCTGGAAAGATGACTTACTATAAATAGTAAGTGTGTAGAACTGAGTCCATCGAAGGCCAAACCTGAACCCATACTGAGCTCTGATAGAGAAAACACACTAATCTCTGCCAAAAGGGACCCTCTAACCATCTGAGTTAGCCTACCAGGCCCACTGATAGGCTAAACCATCATAAAATAGGATCCCGCTAAAAAGGGGACATTACAACACAGCATCTGGAGTTGGTACATAGTGACTTGGCAAGACCATTTCCACATCCTTCTTTCAGCAGGGCTCAATATTTTCTGACATTCATTGATGATCTTTCCAGATACACATGGGTTTATTTTCTCAAACAGAAGTCTAGGGTCTTTGAGTCTTTTCAGGACTTCAAAGCTTCTGCAGAGAAAAAGTCATGGAAGTCCATCAAGATTCTGCGTACAAACAATGGGGAGGAGTATATCAGCCAAAGGTTTGAGTAGTTTTGTGCTTCAGAGCGCATTGATCTTCGGCACACAATTCCCTACAGTCCACAACAAAATGGTGTCACAGAACGAAAGAATAGGACCTTGCAAGAAATGGCTAACTATATGATTCACTCCAAGTCCATTGCACCTCAGTATTGGGCAGAGGCCATCAATTGTGCGTGTTACATCCAGAATTGGGTTCCTCATCAAGTTGTGAAGATGTTCACTCCTTTTCAAGCTTGGACCGGTCGAAAACCCACAGTAAGGCACTTTCGAGTGTTTGGTCCTCCTGCATGGGCCAACATTCTAGCAGAGAAACATAAGGTTATGGATCCGCAGAGCAAGCCTTGCATATTTGTTGGGTACCCAGATGGTGTCAAAGGCCACCGGCTTCTCCACCCCACCACTCGTGTTGTTCATCGAGACGAGTGTTCGTTTCGAGGAGGATGTTTCCAGTTCTTCTCCTACCACTTCTCCATCTACCATCACTTTGGAGACATTTTGACATGATAATAGTTCTTCTGAGGATCTTAATCCTCCTGCTCTTGATGAGGAGTCTTCTTCCTCCACTTCAAATGGCGACAATGATGATGAGGATTCATCTTCCTCCTCCCCTAGTCATCATTCAGAAGGTGATGATTCTCCTCCAGATTCTCCTACTAGGCCTCTTTGGGCTCGTCAAACATTGGAGTCAGCAAGTCATTGAATTGGTGATCCTTCAAATGCTAGAAGAACAAGGTCACAGTTCAAGCAGGCTCCACATCTCTTCATTGCTTCAACTTCCGATCCACAGTCTTTTTGGGGAAGCTTATGGTGCCCCTGAGTGGGATGCTGCTATGCAGGAAGAGTTCAATTTCTTGGAGAGGAACCATAATTGGGATTTAGTCTCCCTACCAAAGGGAAGGAAACTTGTTTGATGCAAGTGGATCTATCATACAAAATTTGTTGTAGATAGGTCAGTTGATAAGCATAAGGCTCACCTAGTCACTAAAGGATTCTCCCAGGTTCCTGAGATTGACTACTCTGAGACTTTTGCGCCAATTGCCCAAATGAATTCCATCTGACTTATCCTTGCTATTGTTGCATCCCATCATTGGGAAGTTCATCACATGGATGTGAAGAGTGCTTTTCTTCACGGTGACCTACAAGAGGAGATATACATGGAGCAGCCACAGGGGTTCGTACAAGATCCTTCACTTGTTTGCCATCTTCGGAAGTCTCTCTATGGCCTCAAACAAACCCCTCAGGCTTGGTATGCCAAGATGGACTCCTTCCTTCTATCAATTAGGTTCCCTCAATGCCATTCTAATCCAAATGTGTATATTCTTCAGCAAGATGATACTCTCACGTTCCATGTTCTCTATGTTGATGACTTGTTGCTCACAAGGAGTTCCTCATCCACCATCAAGGCAGTGAAAACTGCCCTTATGATCATTTCCTAATGTCAAACTTGGGCCTTTTGCACTACTTCTTGGGGATTGAGATCACTCAGTCTTCGTCTTGTATCTTCATTGCACAGCCCAAGTACGCACTTGATATGCTCTCCAGATTTTGCATGGCTGACTGTAAGCCTACACCAACTCCATTTCTGTCAAGGGCCAAACTTGAGGTTCATTGTACTTCACCGTCGGTGGATGCTACCTTGTATCGCCAACTAGTTGGGAGTCTCATATACTTGACTCACACGAGGCCTGATTTGTCATATGTTATGGGCCCAGTCTCCAGGTTCATGCAGGAGCCACATGAACTACACTGGAAAGCAGCTAAGCGGATTCCTCACTCTATACAAAGCACTCACAGTTATGGGATTCATTATGCGATGGGCATGGATATTGACTTGGTGGAACACACAAATTCAGATTGGGCAGACGATTCTCAGGATCATAAGTTTACTTCGATGTATTGCTTCTCACTTGGTTCCAGTATTGTTTCTTGGTCGAGCAAGAAGCAGTCTACAATTGCTCTTTCATCTACAGAGGTTTAGTATCGAGGAGCAGTTAATGTTACTACTGAGGCCATTTGGCTTCAGAACATTCTCACTGAGTTTGGTATTCCCTTCCGGAAGCTCATCTTTTGTGACAACCAAAGTGCAATACAGATCTCTCGCAATCTGGTCCATCACCAGCGGACCAAACACATTGAAATCCACATGCACTACATTCGAGAGTTGATTCATGAGCAAATCATTGATCTCAAGTACTGTCTGACATCAAAGCAAATCGTAGACATCTTGACCAAAACCTTCATTGAGAGCAAGTTCCTTCATTTGAGAGTTTTGTTGGGGGTGTGGTTGGTGTCCACTTCAGAGGGGCTTTTTAGTCCTCTTTTCTCTCTGTTCTGAGGGGGTGTTCTCTCTCTCTTTGTTTGGGGGGGCTTCTTCTCTTTGGGGGGGGAATTCATTGTACATGGGTAGCTCATTACACTTGATTTGTCAAGACCCATCTTTTCACCCACCTAAGCTACACTTAAGAGGGGGTGTTAGTGTAGGTTTTTATTTTCCTAGTGGATTAGTTACTTTCTCTATTTCCTAGGTTTTTCCTACACTTTTATTAAGCTTGCTTAGGTTTCTTCTGCACGACCAGAAATGAATCAACATTTGGCTTGTTGTATGGGCAAGGTGAGTGGGTTATTTGAGGTGTCATTATCCTACAAGGGAGTTGCATTTACTATGTTGAGACCGTTTGGTGGTCTTTCCCTATTGGTTGGTTTTACCACCTCCACCCATCTCCCTAGTCTATATAAATTCACTACATAGCTTGTATTTTGCATCCTTGTTGCATATTGTATGACAATTATGTCAGTCTTGTGTAGCATCTTTGAGCTCTTAATGCAATTTTGTCATCTTGACATTTCCATATCTCTCGGAGTCACTGGTTTGCATTGTTTATGCTTTTTCCAGTTTATGTAGCTTAGAATTTCTCTTATAAAGATCTTGGGTTATCAATCTATTTCAAATTTCTAACAAATAATGATTAGAATGAGTCCCCAAATCTCTTTTTATATTTCCCTTGGAACTTTCTCGAAGTTATATTTAAAAATTGCTTTTTAAATAAAGCTCTTAACAAATTATAAAGTGACTTTATGTCATGTCCCTCTAGCTTAAGTCCCAACTGACTTCATGATTATTTACCAAGGCAAATATACACATATATATCTATTGGCTGAGTTAATATACAAACTGATAAATATCGATTATGATTGAATAGAAGGCAGCGATTGTGATTATATTGTGTAAATTTAATATACTAAGGAATAACGATCATAAGATATACAAGGCAGCGATTATTATATCTTCAAGGCAGCAACAATTGTATATTGAAGTTGTTAATAAAATAAATATAGTTATTTATACGGGCTGACCCCTCATGTTTGTAGTTCTCATTTGGTGTTTACAAACGAGAATAGATATATTGTTATGGAGGCCGACCTCACCTATATGCATGACAACGACTCATGGTGGTAGCGATCATATCTGAAAATTAACAATAGAATACAGACTCCTTTCATTTAAAAGGTATCACTTATGATCAAAGAGGATGATAACTATTAAAGGCGGATTCCATCCATGATAAGTGCTCCACACTAAAAGACAAATAATTATGAAGAGGCACCTCCCTAAAATACAAGACATCTCCTTTATGAAATGGCATGTCCTTTGAAGCAAGTCACCCCTCTCCAAGCGAGTATAAATGGAAGTTGAGAAATGAGTGTTTTAAGGGGATATCCGGGGATCCGAAGAGGAAAAAAAGAAAAGTGGTCGAACAACAGAGAAGAATACATAATACTGAACGCTTTATTAATTAGATCAGAATCTAAGGTTTTAATATTCCAATCCACTATGGTAATATAGAGATTATTATTTAGTTTTATATATGATTCTATTGCACATCTCCACCATATGTTAATAAGCATTAAAATATACATATAACATTGCAACAGTCCGTCAAAGGGTAAGGAAGGAAATCTGCTTTAAGGGAGAACAGCTTTAGGGCACCCTGCTACAATGGCAAGTAGGGAGAACAGCGAGTCGGGCACCCTATTGCACTGTGAAAGGGAGAGAACGGCTAAGGGCACCCTATTGCAATTTCCCTTCCAACCCTTACGTCGAGGGACTATTGATGACATTAGAGATTCACATACAAATCAAATTTGTTGCATAATGATGAAAATATGATTCCCAAGCAATAATAATAGGTTTATTTCATGAACTGTGTTTGCAATGTTACCTAACTGATTGCAGGCTTCCAAAACAAAATTAGTTCATCTTATTCCTAGGTAAAGAGATGTATCCCTAACTACCTTATATGCTTGTTCCATTTGGTTTTGTGAATTTGGACATAATAGAGATTGATCCAGCAAGGGGACATTACACTTTATAATATTTTTCTTTTTGGCTCTAGCTTAAGTTACTTTATAATAACATTATTAATTAAATACAAGTTGTTCGTAACATCATAATTTAAGACAACTTTATTTAATTAAAAGAATTATTCCCTCTCTGAAACTTTGAATCAACCTACGGGAATAAAATAGGCTAAATGGTCATCTCCGACGCCTAGGCCGAAGAAGGGAACATTACATTGGCTGGAATGAATTTTGCAAAGCAGAAAACCCTGGAATAATCACAAAAATTATTGAATTTTCCTTGCCCAATGTGGTGACCAGCTTAGTTGGTGTTTTCCACTCAGATCTGCCCTTGTTGTTGTGAAATCACCCCAAATCTTGAAAAACTCTCCTAAAAATTTTCCAATCTTGTCTTGGTAACAATAAAAGGATTTTTGCTTGCAAATCAAATGAGGTCATCACTGGAATAAGCTTGAAGCACCAAAAATCTGCAACAACCCAGATTGGAAACAAGGGTTTTCGTCCTTAATCCAATATGATGAACTCCAAGAGGGTTTTCGTCCTCTAGGATTCAAACACACCAAGGGTTTTCGTCCTTGGATGCCCTAGATTGAACAATTGCTCAAATCTTAAAGTAGTTTGCAAAGGATAGCTTGAATGATCCAAATGAGAAGAAAGAGCTCCTTTTATAGTTGCCTACTTGTTTAAAATTTGAGCCCTAGTATTAAAAAGCACTTCTTATTTTTGGCCTAAGCATTTAATAAAAAGATTTTATTATAAAAAGTATTTAAAAATACTTTTTAGTTTTTATTTTATTTATTTTTATTTGAAGTATTAAAAATGCTTTTATTTTAGTACTAGTGTTTAAAAATAACTTTTATTTTAATTATAATATTATTATTAAGTTTCCCTTAAAATTAGAAATTATTGAGCCCAACTTAAATAACATTATTAATTATTTTTAATCTGAAAAAGGGGACATGACAGCTATCTAGGCCACCTATTGCAAAAATAAATCAACATTGCCCAGAAGTTCATAACTTGAGCCTTTCAAACAAAAGGCTTACAAGAAAGCATTTGCAAAATGAAGATTTCAAGGAAATATACAAGCAATTGAAGCTGATAATCAAATTTTAATACAAGGTTGATTCCTTTCTCAAGAACAGGGCTACAAGTTGGGCAAATTGTGCATACCAAAGGAAAAGAGACTTCTAATTATGAGGGAGGCACATGCTTCTACAATTTTAGGTTACTTTGGAGTTGGCAAAACAATAGTGAATTTACAAAGGCATGTGCATTGGCCTAAAATGCAAGAAATTCCCAAATTCATTAAAGGATGTATGTTGTGATGTACACTTAAGCTTAAAGTTAGGAAAGGACTGCAAATGCTTGTACTTGTTCCCACTAGGCAATTCAACAAGTACCAGTGTCTAAATATGGTCATGATTATTTTAGAGGCAGATAAATTTGGAAAAATGTGTATGCTAATTCCATGTAAACAGACAATCAAGGGGCATAAAGTAGCTGAATTATTCTTCAACAATGGTTGGGTGCACTTGGTTTTCCCAAATCCATTGTTTTAAATAAAGATTGAAGATTTTATAGGCTATTTTGAGCCATCTTCTGGGGCAACATGGACACCAAGTCAAAGAGAAACACAGCCTTCCATCCTCAAACCAATGGGCAAACAAAGTGATCAATAAAAGCTTGTTACAACTCATAAACGGGTACAACAACAAGCATCCAAGAGCATGGAATGAATCATTGATATATATTAAGTATTCCTACAATATGGCAGTCCATGCATGCCAAAATAAACCGCCTTTGAAACATGCTTGGGCTATGTGCCTACTAATTCACTTGATATTGCATATGGACAGCAAGAGGACAGAAGAGGAGAAGACTCAGGCTACAAAAGCAACCAAGTTCACTAAGGATTAAGCAATCCCTCTAAGTACAAGACAACTAGAGAAGTCACAAGCCAAGTACAATGCAATGCATGACCACTACCAGCATTGCCAAGAGCACATTTTCAAGGTGGGTGATAAGGCATGAATTAATTGAGTAAAAAGAGGCTTCAAGGACAAGAAATGAAGCTTGAGCCACTAAGATATGGACCACTCATCATCTTAAAACAGGTTAGAAAGAATGCTTTCAAGCTTGATTTGCCTTCTTTCTTGAGGATGTATTCATTGTCAATTGCAAAAACTTGCCTCCTTATGAGCTTTCTACATTAGAAGAGGAGGAAGGACCATTAGTTCTTTCCGTTAAAGACTTTGCCTTCAATACATAAGGGGGTTTAGGGGAGGACACTGCTTTACTAAAGGTCAACGAAACAAGGAGAGGACTACCAGATTTTGACGAATTGGACTGGAAGGCAAGACACAAAGACAAGCAAAATAATTTACCAAGGAGAAAGTGGAAGGGATCTTCCCACAATTCATGAAAACTAAGCTTTTGTGGGACAAAAGACCTTCTAAGAATGGGACGTATGATCCATAAAAAATTCAACATACTTTGCAAACAACCATTTTTATAGGGGCCATTTTTAAAGTGACAGTGCCTCCGAAACAGTCCTTCCTCTGTCAGGGAGCAGTTACACATAAAACTTTTGCACATGTCACATTGGCAATCTTACCCTGCAAACCAGAGGTCCTACCTAATGCATTAGCACAATCAAAAATAGCTGCTAAAAGTTGTCTCCTCTAATTCCCAACATCTAGAGATCATTTAGTACAGGAAGGACACCCCCAACACTTGCATAAATCAAGGCATGGCCCGATCTTCAATACCCATGTGTAGATATGAGTGAATTTAATTGTTCCTAAGCAAATGAGGAGTGAGGAAAGTTCAGAGATGTGTAGCAAGAGTGAATTTTTGTAAGCACCCTCCAATAATGCTCTTTATATTGCACATGTTGAAGGAAAGAATAGTGGTCAATTAACACTACCAAGCTAGTTTTCCCTGCACAAGGATTTCCAAGGTAAAATTCCTTTGTATTGTGATGTTCTCATTTGAATTCTATGAATTGTTTATGTTTCATTTCTAACAACTTGTTCACAATAATTACAATGCAAGCTACATTTTATTCACTGCAATTTTGAAGTGTGCTTCAAGTAGTAAAAGCTGTTTATATTTTCAAACCTGCAATTAATTTCTAGCAAGTACAAACTTAGGAAATTACAGGTCAAAGAGAAAGTGAAAGAGAGACCAAGATAGAAGGATGCTAGGAAGGCCCTGCTAAGAAAACCGGTAAGGATCCAAGAGATCTCAAATTTCAATAAGGAAGTCAAAGCTCAAAAATGTTGTATTGCATAGCTCTCCAAACATATAAGACCAAGAAGAATTTAATAATGAAAATCAAGAGTAATGACTTGTAGTTGCATCACATTATATTTTTGCTACTAGGATTTATTGGCTCAGTTTTGACGTCATCAATCTAAAGGTGATGGCCTTAGATGACTTTTATTTAACAAGATTCTGTCACAAGCGAAATTTATCGTAAAGGACAAAGGGTAAGCACCTCTAATGCTGATAAGGTGAAGTATTTCAACCCTGTTAATCTCTAAAATGACAGTAGAATCATCCTCATATCTCAAAGTAAAAAGGACATTGAAAATGAGTTGATCTTTGTGTTCTTATAGGCATTGACCACTGTTACGAATCAAGATGTTCCCAAAGAAGATGGCAATTTGCTTCCTAATTTTTTCCTAATTAAATCCTGATTTTTTGGTTTGCCAATTTTTTCCCAAAAAGATTTTTGCTGCTATGGTATATTCCACAATAAATCAAGTGCATTAATAATGAGCGATTACTTCCATATAGTCAATGACCTAGTTGCTAAGCATGAATTTACTAAATTGAGTTATGAAATAAGCCAATGCATTAACTGTTGTGGCTAACCATTCTATACGTATATGTTGTATCGAATAAATCTGTTAGTAAATGCAAAGAAACGAGATAGAGAAAATGGCTAGAAAAGCTTACTCCACAAAGAGTGGAAACAACACTACATAGAATCAGAAATGTACTATTACATCTACCATATTAAATAGTACAACTACCATATTAAAAGACAGTACAACATGCTCATTAAGAGATGCAACAACTACAACTACTACAACCTTATTTAATGACCTACACCTAACTACCCAAGTACACTGAAGTGTGAATACACTTTATTATATCATTATTATATTCTAATAAAATCAAGTTCTCCACTTTGAGTATATTGTTATACTAATAAGAGTCAAGCCTGCACATTGAAAAACACATATATCACAATTATATTAATCAATGAAGCCATTTCACTCAATCTATTATGTTGTTTTCTTGTATGACATGACAGTGATTGTATGTGAAATCTTAACAGTGGTTGTATGTGAACTCTTACATGTAGTTCTATTCATCTAATCATTGTTGGATATTCTACTTTGTTCTATATCACAGACTAATAATTCTCACATCGTTGCCACTTCACATCAATCACATGTGTGTATCCATGGTGTTTTCATCAACCACCATTGTCAACATATCATTGTAGTCAATAGCATCAAAGCCTAGTCTATATACCCTCCATTGTCATTTGTGCAAGATTGAAATTTTTAAGAACTGAAAAAATGCAAGGATACACGGGGATGCATCCCTGGCCCTCACAGGCACGTCCCCATCCCGGTGGCGTTTCTGGGTCGAGTACACGCCATGGGGCGTCCCCAAAAAAATTTAAAATTGCACAACGTTCTGGAAACACATCCCTTGTATAGGAAACGGCTAGGGCAAAAAAGGGGATGCCTAGCCGTCCCCGGGAACGTCTCGAACGTTCCTTGACCATCCCGAGACGTCCCCAACCGCCTCAAGGACGGCCAAACATCCCCATGTGAAACCAAAGCAATAAAGAACTTATAAATTAAAAGAAAAAAAAAACTGGACACCTGCCACAAATTTATTGGGTGTGAAAAGGGCGTGGGGGTCCCACAAACCCTCCCATGCCCTTATTCCACCCTGATGTGACGTTATCACAACATCACCCCATTGCAAATGGGGACCCCCTTTTTGAGCTCCAGTGTTTTTGACATGAGTCATGGATGATGTTTTAAGGTTTGTTTCATGATGAAGTCAGTGGTAATAACAAGGTAAGTTGAGCCTCAAACAATTCAATGACAACCTCATGTTCTGGACTTGAATAAAATCTCTACAAGTAGTAAGCTTAAACCAAGGCGCCTTGATAATAATTGATGTTTTGACCCTTTAAGATGCTTTGAACTTTGAAAATTGTGTAAGAAAACGCCCTGGCAACCCTAGGCGTAAATCTCCATCTGAGCAGTCACCAAAGTGCGCCTAGGCTTGTTGAAGGAAAAAGCATCATCTGGAGACCCACTTTTGCGCCTAAAGATGAAGCATGAACTATTTTGACTTAGCAAATTTTGAAAAAACACCAAGAGAATCTAGGTGCACTTTATCATCTGTAGAACCTGAAATGTGCGCCTAGGCTTAGAACTTGAGAAATCATCATGGCTAATAATAAATCTACGCTTGGAGACAGCTTTAAGGTTCAAACCTAGTCAAAATGCTCCAAGGAGGGCAAGGCGCCAATTTGCACTTGAAGGGACTCAAATGTGCGCCTAAAAAGGAAGATGATTAGAAGTTGTAAATGAAGCTTGCGCCTTGAAAGGATTGAGTCTTCCCAAAGACACCTTCATTTGCTTAAGTCAAAGAATCCATTCACCCAATCTAAGGCGCCCTGCATGAGAGTGAGGTTTTGACCTTCAAAATGCCTTAGACATTGAAAATTTTGCAAGAGAATGGACTAAGTGAGTTAGGCGCAACTTCACACTTGTAGAGACCTAGATGTGCGCCTAAAGTTAAACTTGTGCAATCATCATTAGTAATGGCAGAATGTGTGTCTGGAGACCAACTGAAGATCCAAACTTAGCTAAGATTGCTTCATGAAAGCTAGGCGCACTTTATCACTTGTAAAGCTCCGAATTTGCGCCTTGAAAGAAGTTAGAAGTCATCAAAGGAAGTGGCGCCTTGGTAGAGTAAAGTTCCCTTGGCTATATCTAGTGATCGAGATCATCAAAACTTGAAGTGCACCCTTCTCAAAGCTTAGGCGCAAATTCACATCAGTATAATCATCCATTGGTCCCTAAGTGAAGGTATGCTTGATTTCATGAGTATTGAAGATACCTGAGTGTCAAGGATTCTTTTTGAGCCTATATAACAACTTGAATCCATGAAAGAGGAAGTGATCACTCATTCATATTAGGGCGCAATTTAACACCTCAACCATCATCAAAGTGCGCCTTGGTAAGGGGAGGCTTGAGACCATCAAATTTGATGTTATTTTGAGGCAAGGATCATCTAGACATCTATGAACTAGCTTAAAACCATTTAAGTTGAAATGAAATCTGTCTTTAAGTCTAGGCGCAATTTTGCTCCTGAGCAGTCACCTTTTGGCGCCTAGAGAGCATAGAGTTTGAGATCATGAGAGTTGGCGCCTAGTAATGGAGAGTTTCCTGAGCATTTAAACATGAATTTGAAACCATTAGAATACCAAAGAACAAGCCAAAGTATGTTAGGCGCATTTTCCTATCTCTACAACCCTAAATATTTGCCTCAAGTTGTAAAGGGCATGAATCAACATTGAAGGGTCTCTACTTGGTCAAAACTAAGCATCTTTAAGTATCCACATGAATTTGAAGTCTTAAATTGCACTAAGCAAGTCTAGGAGCACTTTTCCACCTCTGCAAACCTAGATTTGCGCCTTAAGAAAAAGCACATGAATTGACATCTAGAAGTAAACGCTTGAGAAGGAGAAACATTCTAAGACATGTCCAATTGTTGGAGATCATAGAAATGACAATATAAGGCCAGTTTGATGAAGGCACAATTTTGCATCACACACCAAGATGTGCACCTAGACTGGGAAAGGCTATTAAGTGCTCAAGAATGATTCCTATGTGTTATAAATTTGAATATATATCAATAGTTTAATATGTGGCTTTCTCTGTGTTGCAAGAGCATCGATGGAATGAAGGAGTCATCCAAGAAGCAAGGCGCCTGGAATCACCTTCAAGCAAGGAATGAAATTAGAAAGTAGTCACTGCAAAGGAAACATCATGTTACCACTCCAAAGGATCACTTCAACTTCATCATGCCTGTACGCTTCATCATCTGCATCATAGAAGACATTCATCCATTGAACTTCAAGCTCTTTCATTTTCAAGTCTCTGAAAGAAGTCTCCTACTCCATGATATGAAGGAAGCATCATCATCTACACTACTCTCCATGAAGAAACATCCAAAGAAGAACAACATATATCCTGCCAAGAGAAGATATCACAGAGTTAGACAAATGAGCAACATGTATCATACATATCCGAACAAGGCAAGATCAACAAGGATACATTCCCAAACGTTCAAGTTCATCAAAGCAATCACATTCGAAGACATCACACAGATGATGCAATTTGGGAATATGCCCAAAAGCAAATTGAATAAACTGTTGGAATCCATAAGAGTTGCTGAGGTGGCACCTACGTGCCATGTGCACCATCATCAAGCGAATCAAATGTCGTCACATCATCCTTATCTTCTTAGAAAACATGCCTTCATTGCCTCTCTTATGTACTAAAAATAGCAAGTTGTTGTAACTACTTGCTGAGATGGCATGATCTGGGCCCTTGGCTACTTGAATTGATCTAGGCCATTCATTGTAATTCTAGAACTCTATATAAAGGCCTTGTTGTTGTTGATAACTGAGAAGGGGGGGTGAATCAGTTATCTTAATTAATTTAACTTTTTGTTCTTTAATAACTAGTGCAGCATCAAAACAAATAAGCATCCATAACCATGAAAGCAGAAACAAAATCAATACACATAACACAATGATTTTGACGTGGAAAACCCTGTTAAGGGAAAAACCATGGGGTGACCAACCCAAGATTGTATTCTCTGTTAAAAGAATAGAAGTACAAAATGGCACTTGCCAATTAAGGCTCACTGCCCGAGCACACTGCTCACAAGAGGCTCATTGCCTACAAGAGACTCACTGTCTACAAGTTATAAAGAAAGTAACAAGATACTTGAACTGATGAGAAGCATCCACATATGCTGAAATTCAATTCCGATTAGGCTCAATACACTGACTACTGGACTTCATTCTTCCTCTTCTTTGGTGCTGCTGTCCTGTCACATACCGGACCTGTTTTACTGCTTCCACACTACTCTCTGATTTTCTTCGCACTTCACAATACACCACACACACCTTCTCATCGAAATCCATCTAGTATATATATCCGCACAAAGGATTTCAACATCTTTCTAGTTGGCATCCAAAATACTCAATATTTTCCCAACCTCTGGTCTGTCGGCTGAATCCTTGCTTACCAAGTGATGCGTATCAAGGAGATGCTTATAGAAGTCATCAATCATGTCGGCCAATCATGAATGATCCCTTAAGAAACTTGATTACCATCAATATCTCATCCGGATTAAGGTCTGAAGCTCTGCCGGTCAATTTTTCCTCAGTCTACTCTGCTAAACAGGAACCCAACACTTAGGTGTTCATATCTTTTCACTCTTACATCACCGGAGGCTCAATCTCTGGAATATATTAGTCATGGTACTCCTCTTGACTTTCCCAAGTCCGCACTTTACTGAAATACTTCCTCTGAGAGATCCGGACCTGATTGTCGGACCTTGCTGCATGCTCTGTTCTTGGTCACCGGACCAAAATACTCTTCAATCTGACTTCCGGTATAGACACACCATGTCCTGCGGATGTGTGGGATGGACTTTGTTGCCATCAATGACAACACTCATGAAGCCACACAGTGTCTCTTGCCAACAATCTACCCCTTTGGCATTGATGGCAACACTTAGTGAAAAATGACTAAGTGTTATGACATACTCCCCCTTGGCTGATGCTTTGTTCTTATGTACACTTTTCCAGAGCTCCCCCTTAGCTAGATTCCACATTTTTCACTGCTCCTTACTCCCCCTTTGACATCAATGGCAAAGGGTAGGGTCCGCACACCAAAATTTCCCAAAAACAATCTATACTTGGCCACATAAACATATATACATGTTCTACTTACATATACTGAAGTATATCTACAAAAGTTGTCTTCAACTAGACAAATTTTGTTGCCCAACTCTGCTTCATCCTGTCCAAAATTGAGATGTGACCACTCAACAGGAATGCAAAAGCTTCTACCCTCTTTAGATCTGTCGGATCACTGGTCCGGGCTGTAGTCTGAGCATCAGTTAGGGTCTCGTGCATGGCCTCTAACTTAGGGATAATTATCCCTCTATGTTCACCCATCCTACTTATGATATTCTTTCTTTCCTTTTCAAGTTTCTTTAGTTCATTTAGAATGGCAATGGTCTGACATTCTTGGTTTATTATGGATGTGGTGAGAGGATCAAAGTTTTGAAATAAACTTGACAGTTTAACCTCTTGTTCTTTCACTTTCTTCTCAATATCCATTCACTTTAGACCAAGATAAACAAAATTTATATATTTCTCCACCATCTTTAAGAGCATTTTCTAAGCTCTTTATCCCAATGTCCAAATTTCTCCTGTCATTTGTTATAAGTCCTTGTATCTTGAAGAATCTCTTATCCAAAAATTCTTTCCGGACTTTCTCTTCTGCTACTTTTTCCAAAGAATCAAAATGTGTGCTTACAGAATTAACAAAAGATTTTAGATTACCGGATGAAGAGGCCGAAAGATCCTTCAGGAAGGATGGCATGATCTTCTCCAACACACCGGATGCAATTTCTATCAACTCACAGTCTTCCATGTGAGACTTCAGAAGTTTTTCTTTTGCCTTTACTTGGGCAAAGGATGCTATCTTCATTGTTTGAACCGGGGAGAGGGAATCAAAATTGAATGGTTCTTGAAGTAGCTCCGGTTCATCTAATTCTGTCATTTCTTTTGTCAGGAAGTCTTTGACTGCTTCTGCAGTGTCTCTTGCCGGAGACAGAGTTTTCTTCCCTTCTGTGGCCTCAGAGCTGTCATCTGGGGTTCTCTCGGTTTGATCTTTTTCTCTTCCCTTGACTTCTTCTTCTTGACCAATTTTCTCATCTTTTCTTTCTCCTTCAGTTCTAGAGTCAGTAGGGGGATCCGGAAGAGAGATGTTTACTTCTTTAGGGACTTCCTCTTCCGGTGCAGAGGAATCCAAGTCCTGAGTCCTTTCCTCACCTATGTCTTTTGACTCTTCTGCATTTTGCACAGTAGATTCTCCTTCGTTATTCATGGCAGAGGGTTCATCACCTAAGTCCTCTATAACAAGAAGATTGAATCTTTTAAAAGCATTCCGGAAGATATCTTCTGTTTCTTTTGCCACTTTGTCAGTCTCTCCGAGCATAAGCTGATTCATTTTTGCTTTGCTCCGGAACTCATCCATGCAATCCTTGAAGATCATGTTCATTTGTTTTGAAGTGATGGAAGGGTAGAGCTGAATGGCTATCCATTCCCGGATCTCTAGGTCCTTTGCCTTAGCATTGTTCTTCCTTATTTCAAGTTCCTTCTCTAGGCTTTTGGGAATTAAAGATATGATCTCAATGAATGCTTTATTGTAAATGTTAAGATACCTGACTGTGGCCTCTTGCAAGATCTTCTGGTCAGCTTCATTATAATCATCATAAAATTCAGTCATTGGTTTCAAGTTCCCATCCACAGTGACTGATTTGATGATATCATCAATGCAAAGAGTAGGCTTTTCAACAAATTCTTCTGCCTTTTCTTCCTTGCCTTGACCGGTAGAGGATTCACCGGATATTTTCTTCTTCTTCATTTTCTTGACCTCCTCATCTGATTTTGTCTCTTCATCATCCTTCTGACTGATGTAAGACCTTGTGGCCTTTGTCTTAGTTCTCTTCTCTCCCTTTCCGAAAGTCCAACTTCCGATTTTGAGGCTTTTGACTCTTAGAGGTGGCTGGTGCAGAGCTTTTGGAGGATCTGGTCCAGGAGGGGGCTTGCACTGGAGCACTTTCTTTTTCTATTTCTGGTCTTTCTTTCTCTGCCCTTTCCATCTTTTCTCTATTGGCATCAACTGCCTCCTTTGATATTCCATGCCTCTTGGCGAATTCTTCTACTTCCCTTCTTACTTTTCTCTTGATCTCAGGCTGTCTAAGTTCAACATGAACTTTTACACTCAGCTCTTGGTAGGTTCCAAACCTTTCTGCCTTAGGGTCCTTAGGCTTACTCAGCAGATGTTGGATATGCAGTTCTAGGATTTTCTCATCAACCTCATACCCCATTGGCATGATCCATACTATTCTTGGTTCCACTGCCTCCATTAGGCATTGATCAGTGTCTACCATAAAGCACATTGAATCCTTGTATTTCTCAACCAAAGATTGGGGGATTCTTTCTCTGGCCTGCACCATGCTTTGGAAGTTTTTGAAGTAACCCCACAGAGCTATATTTTGTGTCTTGGCATCACCAAGCCCATACAAATAATCTCTGATTTGTATGGCAACAGGTCTGTCATTTTGCCATATCCAGCCACTAGTTCCGAGTAGCTCATTCATATAATAGAAGAATAGGCAAAGTATCAAGCCACCATACTTGAATGAATTCTTTTTATCCTTCTTTATTTTTTGCAAATTCTCCAACAGTTGATTCAAGAGAAGCTCACAAAGATCATAGTCAGCATTTTCTCTTAGCATCTGATAAGCATTGTAAATTGCAATTCCGGGTACTTAATTTTCCCTACTAGAGTGATATATCTTGTAACCAATTATCATGGAGGCAAACTTGATATCCGGATTAGTGATATCTTCTATTGTCATTGCTCTCTTATCAAATTTTGATCCGGTAGCCTCACTCACAATTTGGTTTTTGACCGATTTGAAAACAGGTAACCCCCCGGATGAGTGCAAACCGATTACCGCCCTAATAGCATCTTTTGTGATCTTAAATGGTCTATTCAACCACATGAAGTTGTCATGCACTCTGCTCAAAACATACCGGACCCACTCATCTTCTCCAAAACAAGGGAAACGGATGCACTATCCGAAATGTTTATCCCGGATGGCCTTGTATTGGGGTTTAAGTTCAAGTGATTCATCTAACAGTTCCTTGTGGTAGATATCCATCAGCTTGGATTCCCCAAATTCTTCAATGCTTGCGTGTATGTAAACCCTAATATCTTCTACATGCAGAACTCCATGCGGAATGCTAGAAAATGCGCCTAGGGGATCAACTTCTAGGGATTTATAAGGATGTTTTCTGAATTTTGGGCGTGGCCTATCAGTGATCTTCACAACATTCGGAGTAGCCATCTTTCAAAGATTCAGAGAGAGATTTCAAGAGCGGAAAATACCTTTTACGCTTCTAGGGTTCACGATATGAGCCGGATCGAATTGCTGGATGAATCGACTTCTGCGGTTGATCTTTGAGAGGTTTGAGACAATTTGGTTGTAGAGCTCCTTCTCTCTTCTTCTCGAATACAAATGTGCAAATGATGAACAAAAGAACCCTTATATTTTTGCGCAAACCCTAATAAACCACTTAGAGTTATTCTCAGTGAATAATGGCAATCTATCTACCTTTCTCCAATTATTCCATTTATCCACAGATCAAGATACCTCAAATTTGAATCATACCGGATCTAACTGTGAAAATCCTATTCTTACCGAATGACTGTTAAACCGGATCAATCTTGGAAGATTAACCTCTTCTAAAGTTCTTGCAGATCTTCCATATCTTTACCTAGGCTTATTTAGATGTTTCTCTGAGAACCCTTTAATCCGCAACTTTCCATGTGACAATTTCAGGCACCAATTGACTGGCTGGGGGAATTTGTTTTCTTTTGTGACTCCCCCTGAGCCAAAGCTCATCTGTTTAGTTTCCGGAAGGAATATTAGCACCAGATTCTGGTGCGAATCCATCCTCAACATTTTCTATACTCCTCTTCACCCAAATCTTGTTCATCTCCCTTTGAATTTCATCCGCATTCACTTTTCCTTTTCCTTTGTCTTGTTTTGATTATGATGCACCAGACCCTTTTTGTCCTGATTCTTACTTCTGCAGAATTTGGCAATATGACCGGATCTATTGCAATTGTGGCAAACAACATTTCTTTGCATATTTGACTGATATCTTCTTGATCTACACTGATTAGCCATATATCCCATTCTATTGCATGCAAAGCATCTACAATTGAATGAATTGTTCATTTACATATTTCTACACTCATGACATTTGTGACCATACCTTTTGCAATTAAAACACTGTCCGGAGAAGGATGAATTAGTCTGATTCATTCGTCTTCTGCACTGATTTGCTTTATGACCAAAGTTATTGCAATTGTGGCAGTATCCATTGAAGGATGGATATCTTTGAGCATTTGGTTGCCTTATCGGAGGTCTTCTAGGCCTGTTCCTTGGATTTCCTGATCCAGAGTTCTTCTGACCGGATCCAGAGCTTTCACCTTTCTCATACCCCAAGCCTTGCTTGTTATCTACCCTCTTTTGGCTTTCAAGAAGAACTTCAAGCTAAGCAGAGCTTATCTTGAATTTCTCTTTGTATTCATTTGCTGTTTGAAGATCCCTTTTTAGAGTGTCAATCTGATTCTCAAATTGTTCATTATCTCTAGCTTCTTCAAGATCAGATTCCAAATACCTGATTATTCTATCCATTTTGTGGCAGTCTTCTGACTTCTCCTTGAGAGATTGTTTTAGATTATCTTCAGTCTTTCTTTTCTCTTCAATTTCTTGGGTGAATTTCATAACCCCTGATTCCATTTCATGTCTTACCATAATGACCTCTTTTGATAGCTTCTCACATAATTTGTTCTTCTCATTCAGATCTTCATTAGTATCATTTTCTTCACTTTGACTTGCTAATTGTTGAAGAAGTTCCTTTCTCTTTTTCATAGAGATACTCAGTTTCTCCTTTAGTTCATTTATGAAATCATCAGTTTGTTTGAGTCTTTCCCTCAAGTTATTGACTTCAGAGTGAGATTGCTCAAGATCATCAAGGGCAGACTAAAGTTGTTCCCTCATACCATACATATCCATTGGAATTCCCAAACCTTCCTTAAGCTGTTAGGCTCTGTTTGGAGGAACTTAGCTCTGATACCAATTGTTGATAACCAGGGTTGCCGGATACGCCCCCAGCCCTCCATAGGCACACGTACTACCGTACCATGTACGGATTCAGGTACGGTGCGGTGCGGATACGGCCCAAATACCGTACCCGGCCGTATCCTAATTTTTTTATCTCCAGGCGTGTCGGATTCGCCAGGATTCGGGTTTGTAAATAAATCACGCCGTATCTATAAAAAAATAAATAAATTAAACTGTAGGCTAAAATCAGCGAGAATTTATTTAAAAACGCCGTTCGGTTTTGTATAAACTGCAGGCTAAAATCAGCGATAATGTATAAACAATGTTCAAGCAAATGCAACAATTTTTTCCGCCATGATTTCAATCAATTTTTTGCAACCTCCTTTCGCTGTGATTTTTTCCGCCGTGATTTCTGCCGCTCGATTGCAGCAATTTTTCCCGACCTCCCGAGTTTCCTGGACACGGATCTCAAACGATATTTCTCACACGATTTTTTGCCCACATGAGAACATCAAACGAGTTTAGAAAATTTGAAGGCGATTTTTTTTTCGGCGTGAGACAATTTTCCAAGTGCTACTCACATACAATCATAGCACTATAATGCTCACATATAGAAGCCATTCGGCTAAAAATATTATAGTATTCAAATTTACTATGTTAAACTTTGTAAAAAAATTTAAAACTTTAATATTTTATTAATAATTATAATGTGTATTTAAATTAAAATATATTTATAATATGCATTATAATTAATATTTAAATTTAATACTTTTAATATATATATAAAATATTTAAATTTAATATTTTCAATATATATGTATAATTTTATAATAGTATATTATATATATAATTTATTATTTTATAATAGCATATTATATGTTATATATATTAATCAAAAACATATTATATTAAACAAATAACATATTAATCAAAAACATATTATATGTTATTATAAAATAATAAATTATATTTTAATATAATAAATTATATAATAAAATATTTTTTAATATATATATAGCCGTATCCGTATAGGGGGTCCTCAAAATTAGCCGTATCAGTATCAGATACCGTGCCCATATCGGATACCGTATCCGTGTTCATGCAACATTGTTGATAACTGAGAGGGGGGGTTGAATCAGTTATCTTAATTAATTCAACTTTCTATTCTTCTTTAATAACTAGTGCAGCATCAAAACAAATAAGCATCCATAACCATGAAAGCAGAAACAAAATCAATACACATAACACAATGATCTTGACGTGGAAAACCCTGTTAAGGGAAAAACCACGAGGTGACTAACCCAAGATTGTATTCTCTGTTAAAAGAACAGAAGTACAAAATGGCACTTGCCAATTAGGGCTCATTGCCCGAGCACACTGCTCACAAGAGGCTCACTGCCTACAAGAGACTCACTGTCTACAAGTTATAAAGAAAGTAACAAGATACTTGAACTGATGAGAAGCATCCACATATGCTGAAGTTCAGTTCCGGTTAGGCTCAATACACTGATCTACTGCACTTCATTCTTCCTCTTCTTTGGTGTTGCTATCCTGTCACATACCGGACCTGTATTACTGCTTCCACACTGCTCTCTGCTTTTTTTCGCACTTCACAATACACCACACACACCTTTTCATTGAAATCCATCTAGTATATATATCCGCACAAAGGATTTCAACATCTTTCTAATCGGCATCCGGAATACTCAATATTTTCCCAACCTCTGGTCTGTCGGCTGAATCCTTGCTTACCAAGTGATGCGTGTCAAGGAGATGCTTACAGAAGTCATCAATCATGTCAGCCAATCATGAATGATCCCTTAAGAAACTTGATTACCATCAATATCTCATCCGGATTAAGGTCTGAAACTCTGTCGGTCAGTTCTTCCTCAGTCTACTCTGCTAAACAGGAACCCAACACTTAGGTGTTCATATCTTTTCACTCTTACATCACTAGAGGCTCAATCTCTGGAATATATTAGTCATGGTACTCCTCTTGAGTTCCCCAAGTCCGCACTTTACTGAGATACTTCCTCTAAGATATCTGGACCTGATTGTCGGACTTTGCTGCATGCTCTGTTCTTGGTCACCGAACCAAAATACTCTTCAATCTGACTTCTGGTATAGACACACCATGTCCTGCGGATGTGTGGGATGGACTTTGTTGCCATCAGTGACAACACTCATGAAGCCACACAGTGTCTCTTGCCAACAGTTGCCTCATTTGTAAGAGTTAGTTTTTGTAGTAGAATAGGAAAGTAGAGTAGGAAGAGACTCTCGAAATTCTCTGAGAGTACTTGAAGATTGTTGTAAATATTTCTCAAGATTAATGCAATGACATTGGAGCTCGCTTGGTGCTAAGTGTTGTCTTGTGGAATAACATGGTTTCTTGTATCTTGATGAAATGGAGAGATGTTTCTAAGTAAATTAGAAGTAGAGTAGTAGCTCATTGATGTAATGCATGTATGTATTGAATATTTGATCAACTCCTAGCTCATGCTTTTGACATTCATCGTTAGTGAAGTCTTGTGTAAAGCTAGTCTGAGCTTCATCATAATTTGCTTAAGTTCGATTGTGGATGCTTGTTTGAGTTGCACTGTCTAATGGGTGCTTATATGAGCTTTCATGATTTGAAAACCATTCGCTAACCTTAGAAGATTGCACCTACTCCATGTAGTTGTAGGCATTCTTGGCAAAGTGGAGTTAGGTTTATTTGAGGAGTTTGTTTATTCATGCATCATCATTGCCTCATTGACCTTAGATTAGTTTCTCTAAATCCTTATCTTTTGATATTTCTTTTTAAGTTTGATTGAAGTTCCATTCATTCACATTCAAGGAGCAAGTAATTATATTCATGTTCATGAAGGAGGAATTTAGCGTAAGTCCCTTTGTGATTATCAGCAAGATCACATGCATTCACTAAGTATATCCACGTACAAGTCAAGACCTGACATCAAAGGAACCTTGGAGCATTCTTGTTTGATCATATAATTCAGCATTCAGGAAGCTTTGATCAAGAGAGGATAGGATACTTAGTATTTTATTCTATTGTTGTGTTGTCACAAAAACATCACCAACACACCCTAAGACAACTTCATATCATTTTTTAACCATTCCAAAATTGCAAACAAAAAATAGGCCGCCGCTTGGAAGGGGAAAACCAAAACAATGAATACTCAGCTGAACCTTAGAATTGGAGATTTTTGAAGGTTGAAGGCTGATCCTAGGCTGATTTATTGCAATACAAAACACTTATCAAGCATTATCAATTGGTTCATAACTTGGTATGTCTCTTTGAGTGTTTTTTTTAGTTTTTCGGATTTTTTTGTTTGTTTTGGTATGTAATTAGTTTTAAATTTTTTATTTCAGTTTGCTCATTGCTCTCAAAACACCTCAAGGCTCAAAATACAAAGTTCAAAGAATCAAAACATTTCAAACTCAAAGTCATACATAAAAAATTTAAAAATGAGCAGCAGTGAGGAAAATGTGAATGAGGTGAGTAGTGGACAAGATGTTGAAGTAAACAGAGTGGATTCTGAAAATCAAAACACAATTACAAGTTCTATTGGAAGTGTAGATCCAAAAGACCATTTTGCATGCCCTTCAACCGAACCTCAAAAATATGCAAAAGGCCCTTTCAACCCAAAAAAAAAAACCTTGCTTCAATTTGCCACCAATTTGACCACTAATAAGGCTAAAAATTCAGGGGGCAGCAGGCATTGGTTGTGTCATGTTTGCAATACTAATTATCATGGGAGTTATAGCAGGGTTGAACATCATTTATTGAGTGAGCCTGGCCATGGGGTTAGAGTTTGTGGAAGTATAAAATTGGAAGAACAGGTTGAAATGCTAAAGTTGGTAAGGGAGAGTGAGGAAAAACATGCAGCTACTACTACTAAGAGTAGAAAGCGCTCATCTAGAACAATGCAATCTATTGATGAACATTCCAATGTATCAGTTTTACAGCATTGTGATAGAGGGAAGAGGAAGGCCATTTCTACTACGGGTGGAAAAAATACAGTGATAGGGATGATGAATTTGCAATAGCGTGAGCAAGCCAATGATTCAATGGCAAAGTTTTTTTATGCCCATGTCATCCCTTTTCATTTGGCAAGGTCTCCTTATTTCAAAAACATGTTGAAAGATGCAATAGCAGTTGGACCCTCTTATGCTCCTCCTGGAGAACATAGATTGCGTACCTCCCTCCTTGACAAACAATATTCAAAGGTGAACATAATAATGGAGGAGATGAGACAAACATGGATTAGGATTGGTTGTTCCATTGTGATGGATGGGTGGATTGATATCCGACATCGGCCACTCATTAATATTATTGTTACATGTCTTGCTGGTTCATACTTTCTTAGAGCCATTGATTGCTCTGGGAAACGTAAGGATGTTGATTACCAATTTGCCCTTTTGAAGGAGGCCATAGAGAAGATTGAGTCGTCTAATGTTGTGCAAGTTGTGACAGATTTAGCTCGTGTTTGTAAGTTGGTTGGATTGATGGTTGAGAGTGCTTACAAACATATTTTTTGGACTCCATGTTGTGTACATGCTTTGAATAATGCTTTGAAAGACATTGACAAAATAGAATGGGTGAAGATAGCAGTGGCAACCATCGAACTTCACTTGCATTATTTCAATTCTGTTCAAAGAAAGAATTCCTCGAACTAGTTGAGACTAGATATGCTAGCTATTTTATTTTACTAGAGAGGATGCTAGAGGTGTAGGATGCTCTACAATCCATGGTGGTTTGTCGAGAGTGGAAAAAGTGGGCCCCATCAAATACAGATAAGGAAAGAAGGTGAGAGACAAGGTGCTTAATGAGACTTGGTGGTCCAATATCAGGTTAGAAATTTTTACTTAAAATGTTTCTAACTTTCTACTTTGCTTTTTCTTTAAATTATTAGTATTAATAGTGTTAAATTGTTAATGCCTTACAATTTTTAAATGTTGTTTGCAGATATATTTGCTCCATCATATCACCTATTGTGGGGGTGATCAAGTATGCAGATACAAACTCTCCTAGCCTTGGAGAGATTTATGGGACTTTTGATAGCATGCTTGATCAAATGAAGCAAGCAATTCATGAAAAGGATCCTCAATTACAATTCTATGAGCAACATATCAAGCCTATTGTCACAAAGAGGTGGAACACAATGAACACCCCTCTTCATATGGCTACCTATGCTCTTAATCCGAAGTGGTGTGCACCTAGACTTGGCCGAATGCTTCCTTCTGAGAATGATGAGGTGATGGAGGGGCTTATGGCAGCCCTTCATAAGATGTATATCACTGAGGAGGCAACCATACTACGAGAGCAATGGCTTCAGTTTTCCGATCTTCAGGGCCCTACATTCAACAAACTAGAGGCTAGGACAGATAGGGCCACTATTGCACAAAAAAACCCATTGGATGGTGGAAATTTCGTGGGAAGGACACACCAAAGTTGAAACAACTTACTATTCATTTACTCTAACAAATTGCTAGTTCCTCTGCTGCAGAGAGGAATTGGTCCACCTATAGCTTCAACCACTTGATCAAGAGGAATAGGCTTACCTCGAAACGAGCAGAAAAAACTAGTTGCAGTTCATAGTGCCTTGAGACTTCATGATCGACAAACTACTGAGTATCAACAGACTCCGACAGCACATTGGGATGTTGATCTTGAAGATGTTAGGTAGATTGACGAGGAGGTGCAACCAAGAATGGTTGAGCTTTCTTTGGATGTTCCACTTCAGATAGAGAGTGACAGTGACACAAATAGTTATTTTGATATTGGTTAGCCTGAATGAGGCATAGATTGTTGTATTTTGAAGTTTAAGCCTTTGAGTTTAACTTTAACTTTGAACTTTAATTTTAGAATTTGAACAACAAAATGCTTTAATATGAATCTCAGGATTAATTTTATTGTTGTTCATACTGCTGTTATACTACTGTTATACTGCTGTTATCTAGATTTGTTGTAATTTTATTGATGTTTATACTACTGTTATACTACTTTATAGTTTATATTGTTGTTATTCTACTACTGTCATGATATATATATATATATATATATATATATATATATATATATATATATATATATATATATATATATATATATATATATATATCGCCATCCCTTGCTGTCCCCAAAAAATGACCCTTGGACTGCCATCCCCGAAACGCATCCCCTGCCATCCCCCCATCCCCATCCCCGAAACGCCGTGGAACACAGAAAAAATGTAACATTCATAATCATGGGACTACTTGGCAAAGGAAGCCAAACAGTCATATGAGGACAAATAGGCAAAGGAATTTAATTTTTCCAAAGATGTTCCCATAAATATTTTGTCCTGAAAGTAGTTAAAAAACACACAAATAACAACCGACCAAGTGATAGCTTGGTGTTGAATGAATGCATTGATCATTTGAGGGCCAACTTGCCAAGATTTTTTTGCATGTCAGTAAATGATACAAAAAAAATCATAGAAAGACCAAATTATTAAAGTCCACAGCCGACCAAAGTAGATCAATGGGACTCAAAAGTAGACAATAATAATAACAAGAGGGAATCAAAAATGACATCCACTTTCTAATGTAAACAAGACGCTCCAAGTTAACAGCTAGAACTACTACAACAATGGATTATAGTTTGTGTTTTGTGGATGAGGTTATTAAAATCCAACTAAATAAGCTCACATAAAATCTCAAAACCCTTAGCAGTTGACCGACTTCAGCATGCCAAACATGACATTTAGTTACTACAAGAAATGCCGTTTGTAAAGTACAGATTAGATAGCAATCAAGAATTTAGATCTTACCTTTAGAGCACAACGATCATCACTGTGAAGTAGGCCATTCAACCTAACCTGAATCAAAAACAAAGACACGTGCTGTTTAGACATGCTTAGCTCTCAATAATGATTGAAGATGGAATAAGGTGTATTATTCATTCGCCCTGATTTGCTTTTGAAAATTTCAACTTTGAAGGACACTTTACATACTACCCAAGGATCATAATCATATTTAACCTCTTCTACTTCAACATTGTTTCACTGCATAGGAAACAATTTAATGGCAAGGTTCAGGAAATCAATATTATACTTGCAAAAAGCATAGAAATACTTACCAGAGGACAAGCTTAGTCCAAAAGGCCACTACTAAAGGACTCGATTGATAAGATATTTTTCATTGACAGTGCTTCAGATAGGCCAGCAGGTGTGCTGTTAAAAAGGTTTAACTTTAGATCAACATGAATGTTAAGAATTCCTAAATTTAGAAACTTACAATTGAGATCATGTCTGAATGTTGGTGTTGCAATTCTTTCATGACACGCTCCAACACCTAAAGCAATAGGGAATAAATAATCAATAATTACCGTATTCACAGCAAATTATGAACTTTAATATAACTTAACAACAAGTATAGCATTCTACCATTGACTTGCCACATCCCCTTGGACCAAGAAGCAGGACCGAATTATTGCAAGTATTGGTAACGGTATTTGAGAGTAAATACTGCAATTTACTGAGGGCAAGCATAAGCATGTCAAAAGGGTCAGATGCAATGAAGTTGGCCCATGCAAAGAATTACAAAATATCTATTACAGTTCACGGAAGAAAGAAATTATATTAATAACCAAAGATAAACAAAATAATAATTATGACTGGGGGAGCCAAACATTATGGAAAACAGTCTACAAAAATGATGAATACGCATAATATAACAAAAAGAATCCATATGTCTACAGCGACGCCAAAGAAGTCATACCTATAATTTTCTGATGCATTAGGTAAAAGGAGCTCCAATGAAGAGCTATCACAAAGCCTACGGCGAAAAAGAGTTAAAGCATCTTCAATTGCTGCTCTGTCATGGTAGCACTCCATTTGAGGTCCTAGTGTCATTAACACAATCTGCTATTACATTTTGTTAGCAAGCTATTGACCAAGGAAAACACTCTAATTTTGACAACAAAGACAAATGATGTCATTTACAGTGTTACATTTAAAAATTGCATAGTTACCCTATGTCACAGAGTTCGCCCTTTCATCCAACAAGTTCGAAATCCAGCAATTTTTAACAAAAGCCCTAAAACTCGTTCAATTTTTAATCGTCCACACAGGCGCTGGAACTTGACCTGAAGTCCACCAAATGATCACTGTGCCTTGGTTTAGGGATGCAAGCCGTGCTGTTGGTAACACAATGTGGCAGGTTCGAATCCCAGAGGAACTGTAACAGCCTCTGCCTGACAATGGCGCTGCTTGTGATGATTTTGCAAGGAATTTATCAGCTGCGCCACTGGAGAACGCGCCGGCGGGAATTTATTTAAAGTTGTTCGATATCGTGAGAAAGACATGCCCCAATAGAGTTCATAGAGTTTTACCTTTCAGTTTTTTATTTTGTAGATTTAGGTTTTGTTTTTTATAATTTAATGTTTTTAAATATTTAAAAATTAATCTAGATTTTTAGTTCTAATTATTAATAAGTTTAATAACTAATATATAAAATTTAACATATTTTAAGTATTTAAATTAAATTTTGGAATTTGTTTATATTTAATATTTTTAAATTTATTAATAATTTATTTATATTGATTCAGGAATTTTTTTGAATTTTATCATTGTTGAACTTAATCCAAATTTTATCCTTGATGAACTCAAACATGAATCTTGTGACATGGGTTACCATGACTACAATTAGACTCCAAGATTCGAATGATATTTCCTATAAATTTGGTTTTGTCTTTGAGTAAACTCTAAACATAAAAGGCTAGAAGTATAGTCTTCAATCATTCTTCATGTATGAGTTGGATGACGTAAACCAAGTTTCCATAGTATTTTCTTGTTTACAAGCATAAGCTCATGCTTTAAAAATTACTAATAAAGCACCACAAAGTATGAGATTTGTTTGGAAAAAATAAATAAAGAAATGCTTACAAAAGACCATATGACCTTTGGGTATTTGTACACTAACAAGAGGTGACTAGGAGAAGGGTCATGATTAGTATGGATTTTAGTGTATTTCAGTTAGCGTTAGGTTAGGTGTGTGTTGTACACCTTGCAAGTCTTCTAAACATTGTAACTCATACTTAGGCTAACTTAAGTTAGGCACACTTCTCTAGATAATTGTTGGAATTATCCAATAATTTAATTCCTAGTTTTTTTAAGTTAAATTTGTTTTAACTTGCAACTCAAGTTTGCTTTTAAAGCATGTTTTTCTTAATAAGTGGCTTTGCATATTAAAGATCTCTTAATACCACAAGCTTGATTCTTATTGTATTGCAATATTCTTACTATGAATACAATCTAAATAGTGGCCTTGTTTGCTAGGTTTTTTCTTGTAAGGGTTTCCCAGGTTAAATTTTGTTATTTATTATTTCTTTGTTGAATGGTTTTAGATTCTATAACTTTGTAGTAACTTTTTATAAAGAAAGAAAAAAATCAATTCAATTTTTATTTTGAAAGAAATATTCTAGAAGAAGTAACAGAGTATAAATACCTTGGGATTGACTTCAACAACAAGCTTAGTTGGGAAACTTACAGAAGGAAAAGAACTTTGGGAGGTTGGAAATCACTTTTTGCCCTTCAAAATAGATGTAGAGAGGAAAAGTTATGGGATTGGAAAACTATTCATATTATATTTGGGCTACTAGTAATTCCAGTGGTGCTTTATGGGTGTGAAATATGGGCTAGCAACACTTTAAACACCAAGTGGAAGTAGATAGAGAGAATCCAAAAATACATGATCACAAGCAAATTCAAATTAAAAATTTTGATCCCTTATAAAATTCTTCTAGTTGAAATAGGCATAGTTCCTATTGAAGCCATTGCTATGGTGTGTCTCTTAAGATATATAAAAAAATAGAGCTGATGAAGGCAAATAGATGGCCCAAGGTTATCTTTAAAGATGTCCTCGATAAGAGAAAGAAGTCATGGATGAAGCAAAACAACAAATGGATGAGCAAATGGCACATTCAATTGAATGCATGTCCTAATCATAGCAAATAAATAAAGGTGTTTGTTGTAGATAAGTTTCACAACTCTATGTGGGAAAATGTGTTAGGGAGAAAGAAGAATTATTACCTTGAGGAATTTAACACCACTTTTGACTGTCAACAAAAGTCTTATTTAGGGGTCAGTATCCCTTAGAGAGCAAAAATTCTCATAGCTCAGTTAAAGACTAATTCGCATCATCTTTGGTGTGAAACAGGTAGATGGAAAAGGCCAAAAGAGGTATAGGAAGAGAGAATTTATGTCTTTTGCATTAGTTGGGGTAGTAGAAACAAAAAAACACTTTATTTTGGAATGTAAAGCCTACATCAACATCTAGGTCAAGCACAAAAGCAATTTAGTGGCACCTTCATTACAAGATTTGTTTAGTGAGGAATTGGTTGAGAAAATGAAGGAGCTCATTATCAAGTAGAATAGTAGAAGGTCAACACTTCAAAAAGTAAAAATTGCATTGTCCCATAGGCTTTCTTTGGCCTCACAAAGGTTAGAAATCTTCTATTCTATTCTATGAAGATTAAGTGGGATTGTGTTTACCATTCTCTTCAAAAGAAGCTCACTATTAGTGTTAGAAATGAAGGAAACTGCTACAAATGGAAATCTGAAATATAACTTTTAGAATATTAATGGAGATATGATCCAAACATCAAAGAAATCAGCAATACTCAAGAGCCATACACATAACACATGGACTTGCGTGGAGAAAACCCTTTCAGATAAAAAAAACTCCACCAAGAAAAGAGGGCAAATTTGTATTATCTTCAAAAAGAATAGACAATACATCAATTTCCTTCAATCTTGCATCCAATCCGACATCCTTTGTGTACCTGCAAACAAACCCATTACTTTGCACTCCTCCAAAGCTTCATTTTATAGAAATTACAAGCTTCATGAAGAAGCCACAAAATCCAAACACCCCCATCTTGAGAATATCACCCGCATGCTCAAAATAGGCCCCTTACAGATTCTTTGACATCTATCATAGACATCTTCCCAATATGGGCCCACCTAGGACCAAGAATAGTCACTTACACGATAATAATTGACATCATATGCTATCATAGATTCCCTTACACCTTATGACAATTGTAAGTTGTTATAGATGCTCTTACAACTTATGACCTAGTTGTCATAACACACCAAAAATAGCTCTCCCAAAGATGTATGCCTAGATTCTCCAACTCACCTCATTTACTATATTACCAAGATGCTTTGACCAATACATGTAACCCGATAACTACCTACCGATAAATAATTAATTACTATTACTAGTAAATAATTAATTAATGTACCGGTAAAAATAAATTACCATGTCAGTGGATTCCCCATCCCTTATGATTGCATTAACAATTGCAATATTAGGAGTAATTAATTAATCAAATTTACAAGGTTGATGGCACCTTAATCCTAACAATTAGACCCAACATATAGTCATAATTTATTACAATAAATTGGTTCACCAAGTTGAGCACACATAATAGCTTGGTGCAAATGCAAACCCATAGTGTAAATGATGTTGTTCCTTTTATAATATCTTAGATATGCCATAATATTTATTGCTAAACTTCAAACTTTAACATTGGGCAATAGAATCAATGAAAACTTTACACTAGAACTCAAGTGGTAATCTTTAAGATGTGATGTTAACAAGAAAGTGGTAAATTTGCCTATTGTTGTGTGGAAGAGAAAATACTTCAAACATTTGTGAATGGAAAGACTCGTGCAATGTGCCTCACCAAATTGTGCATTGTGATTTTTAATCATGTTGTAGACATAATTTTGAATGCGAGATCCACAATCTTGAGTTTGACAAACATTATTGTTGTCTTTTTCTATGTCTCTAACATAGGAACTTTTACCAATAAAGACAATTTTAGATATGCTTCATTTCCCAATATCTCTTTTCCTATTTTGTAATGTATTTGTTTGTTATTTGTCTATCTTTGAAAAACTCTTAGTAAATCATAATTAAGTGCATTAAAACTAATGCACCTCACATTTAAAAAAGTAAGTGTACGTCTTAATATATCCACAGTTCCCTCTTCTTTGGACTTTAATGTGGGTGATACAACAAACAACCAAAAATATTTCCAAAATATTATTTTGAGGAAATCAAATTTTCAAACCAACTATGGCGATGTATTCTCTTATTGATATTGGGTGAACCACTTTCCTCGATTAAAGAGCTAACTTGCTTTGACAATCTTGTAAAATCCTATGGATTAATTCTAGTTATGCCTCATCTTTGTTTCACAATTTGGTCTACCTTCTTGAGGTGTGATGCAATCAAGATTTAATTGTCACTTCAAGTAGTTATATCATAGTTGAGATATCCAACACTGGTGGAAAGTATGGACAAAAAAGTTTTTTATTGAAAATAGGGTGCAAGTTGTACAATGCAAGATTGAGTTCAAATGCATTATCTCTAATTGTATGGTCATTATGTAGGGTCCATATCAAAGAGGTCCGAGATTTCTTTTAGGACCTTTGATACTTTCCAATGCAACCATTCATTGCAACCAACCTTGTATTGATGTGGCATCTAGGCAAGACAATGCTTGCACTCGATGTTGGTTTTCCATAGGACATTGTGAACATGTTGCTAAATTTGTTGAATCTACACTATGAACTCTTGCTTTATGTGACTCCTATTGTGCAAATGAAGATTCTTCTACTAGTGACATGGAAAAAACTAAAAAAATAGGTGCCAATCATTAAAACCTAGCACATACCTAAAAGGGGTTGCATCCCATAGATTTCTACAAGGCTCTAATGAACTTGTGTTGTATGGAAGAAAAAAACCACCCATGTGTGCCAATGTTTAGAATTATATATTTTGATAAGATGTGTTGTAATCCAATTGACAACCTATGTTTGTCCTTTTATTCATGGATGGAAAGTAGTAGAACCTAGAAATGATCAAATTTTTATCTACCATGGTCCATGGATTGTGCCAAAATATGCTCAACAATCTATCATCTAAGTCCAAAGCAACTCCTTGGCAATTCAAAGTCATTCCATTATTGGTTGAAGAACAATTTTGCAATTTCATGCATTAAGATGGTTTTTTGACATTGAGCTAAAATAACCATCTTGTAAGATCTATCAACCACTATGGTGGTGCATTCATGTCCATGGTTGTGGGAAAACTAGAAAGGAAGTATATTCTTTGTTTCTTATTTGCATGCTTGGCAATGGCACAAGTTGTGCAACCATTAATATACACCATGACATTTGCTTGAATCCTTGGCCTATAATATATAATTATATTTTTATGGAACAATCAAAGTTTTATAAACACTTGTACATTGGGCATGAATAAGTAGTAGAGGCAAAGCATTACCACAATGATAATTTGAGTTCACATCTCAACTCAAGAACAATTGGGATTGCTCCCCTCTTTAAGGTAATCACACTAAAGAGGGCCAAAAAACATTTTTAGTAACACAACCCTCATTCATCTACCAAAAACCAAAATTCTTGCTCACCCCAAATGTCTTACTACATGGCTAAAGTGTGCTTCCCAAATAAACTTCTAGTCCACTTACACAAAGGTGTCCAAGGTGATAAATAGGACCAAATTACATTGAAAATAGGGAAATTTCTTATCAACACGAAGAGCAAAATAAATTTATACAATAGCCATTATTTGCTTTCTACAATTATAAGCAAGTTGAAATCTGATGTCCCCAAGAGTCGAGTATGGTTATGTGTTGCGAATGGGGGTTGACTTATGCAATTTGTAGGGATGTTTGATTTACTACACCTGTGCTTAATGTTCAAATGAAATTGCTTCAAATATGTGGACAATTATTAATTATTCATTTTGTAACTTGTTTTGTGTTTGTAGGAATTGCAAAGGCATATGATAAATGTACATTACCATTCCTTTCCCAACATGTAGTGCTTCCATAGCAACATGTTTTAACTATGGCATGGAGCTCTCTATCGTATGTTCAATACTTATGAACTACAACATTGAATATTCCACTATGATAGGAAACAAGATGCTCATGTTGGTGAGAATGACACCAATTGAATATCTTTAAAAGTCATTTTGTGTTTTGAATTGCCATTTAAGTAGATCAAGGACTAGCGTTGAACATTGACAAAGAAAAAGTTCTTCAATCTTTTTTATTTTTTCTGTGACCAAGTAATAATTGATCTAGTACACAATTTAGATGTTTTATCTAGTCTATACAATGTTAGAAAAAACCCACATAAACTATGATAACAGTTGGCAAAGGTCTTAGGAATTGCCCATTCTCCAATTAGTTGGATCTTTTCTAGATCGACATAAAGTCCATATTAATTAACAATGTAGCCCAAATTATTAACCCTTCTCATGGTGGATGAACACTTCTACAAGTTGGTGTATAGCATGTTGCAATACAGAGTTTGGTAAACTCATTGCTCCTTCCATGTCCTCTTTTGCATGAGTGTGTCATCTAAATAGATGAGTACAGAGAAACCTATTAAGGAGTACATGATCCCATTCCTCATCTTCGTCAATGTTGTACAAGCATTGGTTAAGCTTACAAATGTGACTAACCCTATATAAACAAGGTGCCCTATAATTGGAAAGTAGTTTTCCAAATGTTCGAAGGTTCATTGGAACATGGTAATTTCACGACTTAAGGTCAATTTTAGTAAAATACTTGGCACTTCAAAGTTCATCAAATAGGTCATCTATTTGAGAAAAAGGATACCTATTCTTCACAATGATATTACATATGTCTATGTTGTAACCTTGTTTGGCACCAATATAATTTGGTAATTCAAAGAATAAGATACCCACTCTTCCTAGCAATCTTATCAAAGGTTGTGTAGTCAACATCAAGTACAATTTCCTAAATTATGCATTCAAACAAGCAATATATGGTTGAGAAAAAGAATAATATTCTACACTTGGCTAACATGTGTAGGATGGATTATCAAATAGCTATTAATGAATGCATTGAGTTAAAATAAGGGGTGAATAAATTGAAATATATGCTTAATCAAGCAAATTCAAATCCTCCTAATCATACTCCTACATAGTTGTATATTCCACAACAAAAAACACAATGAATATCAAAATGATACTCTATGTCCAAATCTTCAACAATTTAAATAAGTGCCATAATTAAAAGAACACCTATCTCTATCTGAAAATTGAATATCCTCAACTCTAACAATGTGATCTATAATGGACGTGCACATTTTCTTGTAGAAAAAACCCCACCTCAACAATCTTGGTTATGTGACATAGTAGAATATACTCATGACTTCTTTTTAAGAGTTGTTGTAAAACTCAAGTGGACTTGAATTTGCAACCTCTGTTTTTGTTATTAACTTCAATAAGAAACACGACCAATGTACTTTGCATTCATTTCCAAGGTGTCCTTTATTGCACTAGTGTGTGCACTAGATTTTAGATCTTCTAGAGGGTGGAGATGCTCACCTACCTTCTCTAGTAGCTAATGTTTCTTGTTTTAACTATAAGTAAGCTAGTTCATTCTAAATTTTCTCTATCTCTAAATTAGCCCTTGTATCACCCTCTCTCCACCAAGACTGTGCTTCAATTCTATATGCCATTTCAACTACCTCTTCAAATGTACCAAAAACTTTTCCATCCATTGTTGTTGTAATGTAAGGAATGAGGTTTGATGTGAATCACTCTATCCTCTACTTTTTAGTCACTGGTTCTTCCAACTTCCTCACAACAATTTTGAATCTTTGATCACAATCCTTCACACCTTAATCCTCATTTTGGAGCATCTCCCTCATTTTACTCACACTTCTTGATGGGGTTTCAAGGGATTTAAAGTTATTTAGAAATTCTTATTTAGGCACCCCCAGGTTTTGTCATGCTCAAGATAAACCTTCATGTATTGAAGTTAAGGGCATCCTTCCTTAGTGTTCCAATAAAATCATTTATTCTCATCATTCTCCATGTGGATTTGAGGATAACCAAGTGTTCTCTTGCGCCTTTCATGTCCTTTTTGAAGATCAAAATTTTTGTTATGCTATTGTTAATGTTTGAAGGTTGTGGGTTAACTAGGATTGATGGGTTTCCTTGTATTTGTGGGTTTTCCATTCCTTTGTTCAATCTCTCTTGAGTTCTATATTTTCCCTTACTATTCTTGTTTCCACTTTCATAGGTACTTCTTTTCTCTTAGCTTTTTTTTGTTTCACTAAACCTCTCTTTCAGTCTTTATCTCTATCCAATTTGATATCAAACTATTGTTCTCCTGAGATTTCTCCTAAATCTTTTGAACAAGCTATTTTTTCTCACTTCACAATTGGCCTCACTCTATCTTCCCCACACTCAATATTTTTTCAATGCTTTAAAACTCTTCTTGCCTTAAATGACATGGGGGGTGGCATTTGGTCTAGGAGAGTCACATCCTATAGTGGCCTCTTTTGGGTTGGGGATGTGGCCTTTTGTAACTCTTCATTATTTTTTAATTGTTATTACTTGAATTTCTGCTGTCATTCTCCTCATTGTTACTCTTTGAATTTTTTTCTAAGGCATCTTCCCAAAATTATGATCTCTTCATAGTATCCCTCCTCTTTAGACCACTGTGCCTACTAATCTTAGTATCCTAATAGTTTGTGCTATCATTCAATCCATAAATCAAGAAGTTGGTGTTAATAAATCCTTGGATCCCTTTACTATTTTGAATGTCAAATGTAACAAGTTAGGATCATCTTCCATAACCAATCCTTGAGTTAAGAATCTCACTTTTGGTTGAGCCTCCCTACTCCTAATCCTCTCTCAGCATCACTATTGTAGTATCTCTCCTTGATGATTCCAACTCATCTATACTCATTAATGCCACATACTTTCTTAATTGTTATGTCATCCTTCTTATATTTTGTCTTACAATTCTTATGGCTCATTGAACTTTCAAGTTTATTTAGACTTATAATTGCTATATCATTTTATGATCAAATTGATTTAGTGACTCCTGGAGATTCTGCTATAGCTCTTGTGGGGGCTCCCCCGATGCTTCCTACACCTTATATTTTTCCATTATATATATATATATATCTTCTCTTTCTTGTCTTTGTTTTATTTTTCTTTCTTCTATTTCCTTTTCGATTAGAGCATTCCTTTCTCTCTTTAGTTCACCCATTTGAAATTTAGCAATGATTTCTCCCACTCGCTTGTTATCTCCCTTCGCCATACTAATTTGATTTAGCTTTTCTTAATCCCTTTTTACACATCCCCAGTAGTTAGGCCTACTTTAAATTAGTAGTTGCATCTCTTCAAGATTGCCCCCCATTCATAATCCATCCCCTAGGTGCCTAGACCCATTAAGGGTTATGACTTAGTGTGAGTTACTACACCTCTTTGACATGTCTATTTTCTCCATGTATAAATTAAATTCTCCAAATATCCTTATCCTTACTCCATGTCACTACAAATTCTTTCCCTTAGTCTTTAATTCCTCCATGTGCACCAAGAATAAAGTCTTAGAAATAGAACGAACATTTGACATAAAAATAAAGACAAAAGATTAGATTTGTATTATGTTTGTGTTGCACTTTGGTGTGATATAGTAAGGAAGAAGAACATATATGCAGCATAATACAAATCAAATAAAAAGAAAATACACACACACACACACCCATAGATATCATGCAATAAGTTCATATATATTCATTCAATATCATATACAATGTATCTTGTAGAATTACCATTCTCTTACATTCATACATATCTTCTTTCTTATCATAGATATAGATATTCACATTACATTCTTATATTCACTCATGCTCACTTGTGCTCTCATATTCTCATTCATGCATGCTTATTACATACATGGTATGTTTCCTTAAATATATAGCTTCATAAGACACAGGGACATGTCCCTATCACATGTCTCGTACAACTTTTGTAACAAACCAACTCATACATCATGGAACTACTCACATAATTTACTAAGAAAGTAAAAGAACATGTCTATACACGAGCGATTTTTTTTTAAACATTTGTATAATCACTTAAAATAAAATGCATATCTTTTCTTAATATTATCCAACCTTGAAAATACAATATATTCAAAGATAAAATCATAGTGAAATCTTTTCACTTTGCATTTACAATAATTTGCACTTTGGTAATATGAATAAGTTTACATAAGTTTTAAAATCATAAGTCAATCATGAAGTATATTGCATCTGGAATCTTGGTATTTTTTCTCACAAGTCTTGGCAAGTCTTCTACTACAGAGGGATGGCATCATCCGAGTGCTTTTCCTCCAACCACAGACTAATGGTCCCCTGCTCATCTTCCATCTGGAAGTGGCCCTACCATTCACGAAGATTATAGACATTAGGAACCAACATGTTGCCATCTGAGTCTTAGTGTTGTGTCCTACGTAACTCAATCGACCATACAACTCTAGAAAATCTTCTAGCTAAGTATGATCACTCTGATAGGTTACGCAATCTAGACACAATGAACCAACTAATGCATACAGAGACAAATGCATCACTTTGGCCTAAGTTTCTCTATAAATGGATGTTTGCAATAAATGTAGTTGTGTGTTCACACACCTCTAACTCGACTTGGAAACTACCTCATCCTACAGTTTGAGTTGCTTGACTAGTATCTCTAGACATAAATTGTCTTGACTAAACTCATATCCTAGTCAATCTGACTTAGAATTTAATCCTTAATCTAGGATAAATGTAATATATATGTTTAGGTGACTATAACCTTTCAAAGAGTCCCTCTTTGCATTCTTGCAAATGATAGGGTCTATGACTTCATGTCATTCTACTCAATGACCCAAAGACTGAGCACTCTTGTGTAATATAAGAAGTTTCTGACTCTATCATGAAATCATTTGTTTTATCACAAATGTTTCACATTTTCTTGACTATTCATTGTCGACCAAAATAAACATAGACTAATTCGATGTTATAATCGATTAAAGAGTTTTCAAGTTTTCCTAAACCCTTTTGGGTTGGTTTTAGGGCTTTAACTTATCTAACCCAATACATTGTAATATCAAATACTCTTCTTTTCCAAAAGTAAGATTCTATAATAATATTTAACATGGGAACAATAACCTCTAGTCTTCTCTTGATCACTTGGGTATTGTTCGAATTTACATTACTCATATCATGCATGAACATAGAACACAAGGTTTATCCTCATTCATATAAGATTTTAATGAATACTATCATTATCATAAGTACTCTTTTGACTAAGTTCAATCATTCAACCTAAATAGGTTTGAGTCTAAAATAATAATATATATTTTTGACCTCTTGGTCTTCTTAAGTCGTCCACTGATTTTCGATATAGGACAAGTTATGAACTCATATATAACATCCTTTGCATATCATGATAATACTTATCATTACTTGTCTAATGCAAAAGTGATATTATATAGGATCTCTACACTTAGGTGTTTTAATGATATCAATATCAATATCATATATTCTATAAAAGTGAATAACTATCACCATATCTTTCGTTGATAAACATTAAAGTTTATACATATAATACATTGTGAAATGTGAACATATCATACATTTCACGGTAAAAATAGTGGTTTATGACAGTTTCTAATAGTTTATTCTAGGCTTTTGCAATCATACAGGGATAAAATGATATCAACCTACCCTTCTACAACCATTACAAGATATGATTACATGTCTATTGGCCACATTCCTGCTATTTTAAAGGTAAGAGGGTATGTTTATGCTCTATCATTTCAAAGCGTACAAATGATAGTTCAAGTTAGTCGTGCAATGTAACAGTTCAATGCATACATCATTGTCATCATCTAGTATAATGCTCACAAGAGGTATATAAATGCAGTGTAATCACTAGCAGATTGTGGTTTGCACTACGACCATCGCAATGATATGCATACTAAGATATCTCTCATGGTGGTATATAGTTTAAAATTTGGACTCTAATACCACAGAGTTATCCTACACGATATGATTATCATCTCATCTTGCATTATACAGTTATCTACCATGGTGAATATAGATTTGAACTTGTGTTCTACTAATACAAGAGAATCTTTCATGATGTATACAGATAACACATCTGTTCATGGATTATATCTAGTTTTAGGCTTGCAACTATAACGTTATATAAATATATAACACTTGAAATCCAAACTCTTACCTACTCCTATGGGTGTTGTCTCTGCTCTCGACTCAAACCAATATTCAATCTACAACGTCATCCCTTCATCTTCTCTCTCCCACCGTGCTCTCTAAAGAGAGTCTCCTTCATCCTCCCACTGCACTATCACCCCACGAGTCTTGAAGATCATAGAGCTCTCTCTCGAGATATCATATGATAACAGAGCTCTTATACTACCAAGATTGTTCTCTCCCCTCGCACTTCACTTCCCATTCACATAGCCTTTTTAAAAGGCTTAATTTCTCTCCACCACTGCGGTTCTCAAGCCCGCACTTATGCATGTTTTCATTCTTTGGTGGCATGAAGAGTTGATAGAGATAATGGTCATAGAGACCACTCTAAAAATTGTTCGATACTCCTCCTTTCACTCCTTATTCAACGTGGAGGAAGGGAGTCGAGTGTCCACTTAAAAACATGAATGGTTTTACTTAAGTTGCCACAACACACATTCCCTAAAAATTGTCATCGACAACATACCAAGGGTTTAACTATTAGTTCATATCACAATAGATATTTAACAACATAATATTGTTGTATACAATGTTTACTGACGTTGTCTTTGACTCGTGATAGGATATGAGAATGGGGTCGAGGTATTCTCCCCCTCTCAAAATCATTTAAACGTCAAATTAGATAAATAACATAATAGAATTCCAATCAGGAATTACCGAAAATAAAGTAGTTTAACTAATAGTATTTAATTTGCTCTAGCAATATAATCTATATTACTTTACACAAAGAAATAATGACTATCGACCATTTCTTGTCGACGGTAATATACTAACCTGACTAGGTTTTCGACAATAACCTCAACTTAATGGATCTAGTTGACATTCAACGACTTGTTGAGTCAAAACCAAACTAAGACCAATTGGTCAAACATAACTTACCATACTTGACGAGGGTTCACTAAATTGAGAAAGCACGAGAGTTAGATGGCAAACAATCTGTTCTTATCCATATGTATATTCTCTTCTCTCTGATGATGCTCTCCCTCTCTTTCTCAGAGGGTGGAAAACTTGTTTCCTAGTTACAACTTGCAATCACCAAACTGGGATCAGTGCATCGTTTGTCAATTCATAAACCTTATGAATAAATAATCATAACACCTTATAATCACATGTCTAAATTATAATCATATAAACATAAACTCATGATATCATTGATTTATCCCGACATTTTCACATAACGTCAAATCACTAATTCATGCATAATTATCTACTGATTACGTGCATGTAAAAAGTAAAACATAGTAAAAATTTGGGGTGTGACAACTTTAGCCTTCTATACCACAAAACTCATTTTATTGTCTCATTATTGTTTTTTTGGTTCTATAGTATCATCTTCATGTCTTCTCTACTTGTTATTAGGTGTAGGATATTTGTCATCAACTTAACTTATACACCCTTGGTTCTAAGAGTAATAATGCCCATATAATGTCAATCAATATTGTCAAATCCTTTTACAATAACATCTAGTTTTTCTAATTTGAAATATCCACTTGCAAATTTTGTAAACAATCCTCACTACATATATTCAAGCTAGAACCAATATCAACAAGGCATGTTTCACATTTAAATCACCATATTTCACCACAATATGTAGAGGTAAATGTTATCTAATGGACATATCATGTGGAAGCTCTATGGAATAAAAAAAATATCATGTTTTAGCTTATGACCAATAGCCTGTACAACATAGAAGTAATTTCTTGAGATTAAAATTTTGAATTCATGTGAATTTTTTTCAAACTTTCCATAATAGATCTTTATATCTAGATGATGTATGAAATAAGTCCCGAAGAGAAATCTTATCCCAAGTATCATGATTTTGGTCAATGATATCATACTCCTTATGTGCCTTGGTTGTGAACTTACGAGTAGGATGAATATTAAGACTAGTAGGCAAAAAAACTCGATAATTAGATATAGTTTTGCGACCTCTATCCATCCTTTGATAAGTGTGTATGACTACATGATAAACCTATAAAGTAGGGATAATCCTATAAAATAGGGCTGACATAAGTGCAATCTTAAGTTTAGATGGAGTTGAATTAGGTATAACATGAACTACAAGCTCAGGCCTAGGAGAGTAATTAGGTATACCACAAAGTAGAAGCTTAGGCCAATGAGTTGAATTATGTATACAACACACTACGAGAGGTGTAAAGATGGAGGCAAAGAAGGAGCAAAACCTTGCCTAGATTGTGCAACATGAAAAACCAATTGATTCACCATAGGAGGTACATAATAAGCCATATGGACATTAGGTGAAGGGGATGGACAAGTATATAAAGATGTATCATGAGAAGACACAAACAAGTCAATACTATCCTCCGAGACCCTGAAAATCATGCAAAGCAATAACATAAAGATAAATAATGCAAACACCTTCAAACCTTGCACAAAACCAGATTTCTGATAAGATAGAATGGAGTGCACCCAAGCTCCATTGATTTTTCTAGTGGATTTATTGTGGGCTACTCAAGCATAACCAAAAAATGACATGAGATAAATGAAAAATGATAGATATGTGTGCATATGGAAGTTTGATGAGAGAGTGTGTGGGTTTGAAAATGAAATAAAAGTTTGACTTGTAGATAGAGAGGGAATCAAATGGATGGCCAAGATTAGAAGGGTGAGGGATGAGGTGGATGGCTAGGATTGAAAGCCAATTTTAGTGCTCATGACGCACCATAAATGAGGATGATAAGTAACTAAAATAAGGATGGGAGTGTTGATAACTGAGAGGGGGGGTGAATCAGTTATCCTAATTATTTCTACTTTCTAAACTTTATTAATAATCAATGTAACATTAATTCAAATAAGCAATCATAACCATGAAATGGAAATACACATGACACAATATTTTTGACATGGAAACCCTGTTAAGGGAGAAAACCATGGGGTGATTAACCCACGATTGTATTCTCTGTTAGAAGAATGGAAATACAAAATGGCACTTGCCAATTAGGGCTCACTGCCCAAGCACACTGCTCACAAGAGGCACACTGCCTACAAGAGACTCACTGTCTACAAAAAGAATGTAAAACAATACTTGAACTAATTGGAAGCATCTACATATGCTAGAGTTCAGTTCCGGTTAGGCTCAGTACACTGATCTGCTGCACTTCATCTTTCTTTTTTCTTTTATGTTGCTTTCCCTTCACATACCGGATCTTCCTTACTGCTTTCACTCTGCTCTTCTACTTTTATTCGCACATCACCAACAACCACGACACTACTCACAACTAAATCCATCTTGTATATATATCCGCACAAGTGATTTCATCACCTTTCAAGTCGGCATCTGGAATAGTCAATCTTTTCACAAACTCTGATCTGTCGGCTAAATCCTTGCACATCAAGTAATGCGGATCAAGCATATACTTGTAGAAGTCATCAATCACGTCGGTCAAACATAACTTATGCCTTAAGAACCTTTTCCATCATCAGTAACACATCCGGAATAAAGTCTGATGTTCTGCCAGTCAGTTGTTCCTCTGTTCACACTGTCACTTGGGAACGCGACACTCAAGCATTCATAACTCTTTATCCTTTCCACATCGGAGGCTCAAACCTTGGAATCTATCAGTCAAGATACTCCTCTTGACTTCCCCAAATCTGAACTTCACCAAGATACTTCCTCTGAGAGATCTGGACCTGTTTGTCAGACCTTGCCACATGCTTTGTTCTTGTTTACCGGACCACAACATTCTTCACTCTGACTTCCGGTAGAGACATACCATGTCCTGCGGATGTGTGGGATGAACTTTGTTGCCATCAATGACAACAATCATGAATCCATATAGTGTTTACAATATGCTCCCCCTTGGCTGATGCTCTGTTTTTATATACATTTTCTGGAGCTCCCCCCTTAGTTGGATTCCTCATTTTTCATTGTTCCTCACTCCCCTTTTGACATCAATGGAAAAGGGTAGGGTCCGCATACCAAAATTTTCAAAAATTTAACTATACTTAGCCGCATATTACATACTCACATAAACTGAAGAATGTCTACAAAAGATGTCTTCAATTGGAGGAGTTCTGCAACCCAACTTTGCTTCATTCTATCAAAAATTGAGATGTGACCACTCAACAGGAACGCAAAAGCTTCTGCCCTCTTAAGATCTGTCAGATCATTAGTTCAAGCGGTAGTCTGAGCATCACTTATGGCCTCATGCATGGCCTCTAACTTAGGGATAATGATCCTTCTAAGTTCACCCATCCGGCTAATTATGTTCTTCCTTTCCTTCTCAAAATTCTTTATTGCATGTGTGATTGCAATAGTCTCACACTCTTAATTTACTATGGAGGATGAGATAGGATCAAAACTTTGAGACAAACTTAGTAGTTTATCCTCTTGCTCTTTTACTTTCTTCTCAATATCTTTGGTCACTGTGGGCCAAGATAAGCAAAAATTTTACATATTTCTGCCATCTTTAAGAGCATTTTCCAAGCTCTTTATCCCAACATCCATAACTCTCCTATCATTTGTTATCAGACTCTGTACTTTGGAGAATCTTTTATCCAAAAACTCCTTCCGGACCTTTTCTTCAGCTGACTTCTCTAGAGAATCAAAATGTGTACTAACACTGCTGACTAGAGATTTGAGATTACCGGAAGAGGAGGCTGTGGGATCCTTCTGAAAAGATGGCATGATCTTTTCGAAAACTCCAGATGCTACCTCTATAAGTTCACAGTATTTCATGTGAGATTTCAGTAGTTTCTCTTTGGCCTCAGTTATAATGTTGTTTTTGACAGATTTGAGGACAGGTATTCCTCTGGAGGAGTGTAAACCAGTTACTGCCCTAATTGCCTCCTTGGTAATTTTGCAAGGTCTGTTCAGCCATAGAAAGTTGTCATGTACCCTACTCAATGCATACCAGACCCATTCATCTTCTTCAAAGCAGGGGAAATGAATGAACTGATTAAAATGTTTCTCTTGGATGCCCTTATATTTTGGTTTAAGCTCAAAAGCATCATCTATCAGTTGTTTGTGATAGATATCTCTTAGTTTGAATTCCCCAAACTCTTCAATATTTGCGTGTATGTAAACCCTAATATCTTCTGTGTGCAAAACACCATGCGGAACACTAGAGAATGCTCCTAGGGATCTACCTCCAATGATTTGTATGGATGTTTCTTAAATTCAGGGCGGGGCCTATCAAAGATTTTTACAATATTTGGAGTACCCATCATTCAAGGATTTAGAGAGAGATATTTGATAACGGAGAATACCTTTTGCGCCTTTTAGTTTCACGGAGTTAGCCGGATCGATTTCTGGATGAATTGACTTCTGCAAATGATCTCTGATGAGCTTGAGAAATTTTGTTGCAGAGCTTCACTTTTCGTTTCTTCTTGAATGCAGAATGAACAAATGCTTAATGAGAAAACCCTTATATTGCTTCGCAAACCCTAATGTCAGGCTACAATAAATGCTCGACCTAAGTTATTCCGGTTTGCCTCATTCAGATGACTTGAAGAACCAGATCAATCTTGATCTTTAAACATCTTGTGGATCTTCCAAATCTTAACCATAGTTTATTTGGATGTTTCCCTTATGAACCCTTTAATCCGCAATTCTTCTTGTGCCGGTTCCGGCACCAATTGACTGGCTAGGGGAACAAGGTTTTCTTTGTGTCTCCCCCTGAGCCAGAGCTCACTTTTAATTTCTGGAAGGAACATCAGCACCAAAGTCTGGTGTGGATCCATCCTCTATATTCTCTATACTTTTCTTCACCCAAATCTTGTTCATCTCACTTTGAACTTCATCCGCATTCACCTTTTGTTTTCCCTTATCTTGATTCTGATTATGATATACCAGACCTCTTTTGTCCTGATTCTTGCTTCTACAGAATTTTGCAATATGACCGGATCTATTGCAAATTTGGCAAACAACATTTTTTTGCATATTTGATTGATATCCTCTTGATCTGCATTGATTAGCCATATGACCTATTCTATTGCATGCAAAGCATCTACCATTGAATGATTTGTTCATTTGCATATTTCTACATTCATGAGATTTGTGACCATACCTTTTGCAGTTAAAACACTATCCAGAGAAGGATGAATTAGTCTGATTCATTCTCTTTCTGCACTGATTAGCTTTATGACCAAAGTTATTGCAGTTGTGGCAGTATGCATTGAAGGATGGATATCTTTGAGCATTAGGCTGTCTTACCAGAGGTCTTCTAGGCCTGTTCCTTAGATTTTTTGATCTAAAATTCTTCTGACTGGATCTGGAGCTTTCTCCTTTCTCATATCCCAAACCACACTTGTCATCTACCCTCTTTTGACTTCCAAGAAGAACTTCAAGTTGAGCAGAACTTATCTTGAATTTCTCTTTATATTCATTTGTTGTTTGAAGATCCCTTTTGTGAGAGACAATTTGATCCTCAAGTTTTTCTTTATTATCTTTAGCATCTTCAAGATCAGATTCAAGATGTCTGATAATTCTATCCATCTCATGGCAATCTTCTGATTTCTCTTTGAGAGATTGTCTTAGATTATCTTTAGTTTTTCTTTTCTCTTCAACTCCTTGGGTAAACTTCATAACTCCTAATTCCATTTCATGTCTTACCATAATGATTTTTTTGATAACTTTTCACATAACTTGGTTTTCTCCTTCAGTTCTGCATTTGAATCATTTACTTCACCTTGATTTGCCAATTGTTGAAGCAGCTCCTTTCTCTTTTTCATAGAGAGATTTAATTTATCTTTTAGTTCTCTCATGAAATCATCAGCCTGTTTGAGTCTTTCCTTTAATTCATTGACTTCAGAGTTTGACTGTCCAAGATCATCAAGGGCAGTCTTGAGTTGCTCCCTTAAACCATATGCATCCATTTGAATTCCCAGATCTTCCTCAAGCTATTAGACTCTGTTAGGAGGAACCTGGCTTTGATACCAATTGTTGATAACTGAGAGGGGGGGTGAATCAGTTATCCTAATTATTTCTACTTTCTGAACTTTATTAATAATCATTGTAACATTAATTCAAATAAGCAATCATAACCATGAAATGGAAATACACATGACACAATATTTTTGACGTGGAAACCCTGTTAAGGGAGAAAACCACGGGGTGATTAACCCAAGATTGTATTCTCTGTTAGAAGAATGGAAATACAAAATGGCACTTGCCAATTAGGGCTCACTACCCGAGCACATTGCTCACAAGAGGCACATTGCCTACAAGAGACTCACTGTCTACAAAAAGAATGTAAAACAATACTTGAACTGATTGGGAGCATCTACATATGCTAGAGTTCAGTTCCGATTAGGCTCAGTACACTGATCTGCTGCACTTCATCTTTCTTTTTCTTTTATGCTACTTTCCCTTCACATACCGGATCTTCCTTACTGCTTTCACTCTGCTCTTCTACTTTTATTCGCACATCACTAACAACCACGACACTACTCACAACTAAATCCATCTTGTATATATATCCGCACAAGTGATTTCATCACCTTTCAAGTTGGCATCCGGAATAGTCAATCTTTTCACAAACTCTGATCTATCGCTGGAATCCTTGCACATCAAGTAATGCGGATCAAGCATATACTTTTAGAAGTCATCAATCACGTCGGCCAAACATAACTTATGCCTTAAGAACCTTTTCCATCATCAATAACACATCTAGAATAAAGTCTGATGTTCTGCCAGTCAATTGTTCCTCTGTTCACACTGTCACTTGGGAACCCGACACTCAAGCATTCATATCTCTTTATCCTTTCCACACTGGAGGCTCACACCTTAGAATCTATCAGTCAAGATACTCCTCTTGACTTCCCCAAATCTGTACTTCACCAAGATACTTCCTTTGAGAGATCCAGACCTGTCTGTTGGACCTCGCCACATGCTCTGTTCTTGTTTACCGGACCACAACATTCTTCACTCTGACTTCTGATAGAGACATACCATGTCCTGCAGATGTATGGGATGAACTTTGTTGCCATCAACGACAACAATCATGAATCCATATAGTGTTTACACTATGCTCCCCCTTGGCTGATGCTCTGTTTTTATATACATTTTCCAGAGCTCCCCCTTAGTTGGATTCCTCATTTTTCACTGTTCCTCACTCCCCCTTTGATATCAATGGCAAAGGGTAGGGTCCGCATACCAAAATTTTCAAAAATTTAACTATACTTAGCCGCATATTACATACTCACATAAACTGAAGAATGTCTGCAAAAGATGTCTTCAATTGGAGGAGTTCTGTGGCCCAACTTTGCTTAATTCTATCAAAAATTGAGATGTGACTACTCAACAGGAACGCAAAAGCTTCTACCCTCTTAAGATCTATCGGATCATTGGTTTGGGTGGTAGTCTGAGCATCACTTATGGCCTCATGCATGGCCTCTAACTTAGGGATAATGATCCTTCTAAGTTCACCCATCCGGCTAATTGTGTTCTTCCTTTCCTTCTCAAAATTCTTTATTGCATTTGTGATTGCAATAGTCTGACACTCTTGATTTACTATGGAGGATAAGAGAGGATCAAAACTTTGAGACAAACTTAGTAGTTTATCCTCTTACTCTTTTACTTTCTTCTCAATATCTTTGGTCACTGTGGGCCAAGAGAAGCAAAGTTTGTACATATTTCCACCATCTTTCAGAGCATTTTCCAAGTTCTTTATCCCAACATCCATAACTCTCCTATCATTTGTTATCAGACTCTGTACTTTGGAGAATCTTTTATCCAAAAACTCCTTCTGGACCTTTTCTTCAGTTGACTTCTCTAGAGAATCAAAATGTGTACTAACACTGCTGACTAGAGATTTGAGATTATCGGAAGAGGAGGCTGTGGGATCCTTCTGAAAAGATGGCATGATCTTTTCCAAAACTCCAGATGCTACCTCTATAAGTTCACAGTCTTCCATGTGAGATTTCAGTAGTCTCTCTTTGGCCTCAGTTACAATGTTGTTTTTGACATATTTGAGGACAGGTATTCCTCCGGAGGAGTGTAAACCAGTTACTGCCCTAATTGCCTCCTTGGTAATTTTGCAATGTCTGTTCAGCCATAGAAAGTTGTCATGTACCCTACTCAATGCATACTGGACCCATTCATCTTCTTCAAAGCAGGGGAAATGAATGAACTGATTAAAATGTTTCTCCTAGATGCCCTTATATTCTGGTTTAAGCTCAAAAGCATCATCTATCAGTTGTTTGTGATAGATATCTCTTAGTTTGAAATCCCCAAACTCTTCAATATTTGCTTGTATGTAAACCCTAATATCTTCTGTGTGCAAAACACCATGCGAAACACTAGAGAATGCTCCTAGGGGATCTACCTCCAATGATTTGTATGGATGTTTCTTAAATTCAGGGCGGGGCCTATCAAAGATTTTTACAATATTTGGAGTACCCATCATTCAAGGATTTAGAGAGAGATATTTGATAACGGAGAATACCTTTTGCGCCTTTCGGTTTCACGGAGTTAGCCAGATCAATTTCTGGATGAATTGACTTCTACAAATGATCTCTGATGAGCTTGAGAAATTTTGTTGCAGAGCTTCACTTTTCGTTTCTTCTTGAATGCAGAATGAACAAATGCTTAATGAGAAAACCCTTATATTGCTTCGCAAACCCTAATGTCAGGTTGCAATAAATGCTCGACCTAAGTTATTCCGGTTTGCCTCATTCGGATGACTTGAAGAACCGGATCAATCCTGATCTTTAAACATCTTGCGGATCTTCCAAATCTTAACCATAGTTTATTTGGATGTTTCCCTTATAAACCCTTTAATCCGCAACTCTTCTTGTGCTGGTTCTGGCACCAATTGACTGGCTGGGGGAACAAGGTTTTCTTTGTGTCTCCCCCTAAGCCAGAGCTCACTTTTAATTTCTGGAAGGAATATCAGCACCAGAGTCTGGTGCGGATCCATCCTCTATATTCTCTGTACTTTTCTTCACCCAAATCTTGTTCATCTCACTTTGAACTTCATCCGCATTCACCTTTTGTTTTCTCTTATCCTAATTCTGATTATGATATACCGGACCTCTTTTGTTCTGATTCTTGCTTCTACAGAATTTTGCAATATGACGGGATCTATTGCAAATTTGACAAACAACATTTCTTTGCATATTTGATTGATATCCTCTTGATCTGCATTGATTAGCCATATGACCTATTCTATTGCATGCAAAGCATCTACCATTGAATGATTTGTTCATTTGTATATTTCTGCGTTCATCAGATTTGTGACCATACCTTTTGCAGTTCAAACACTGTCCGGAGAAGGATGAATTAGTCTGATTCATTCTCTTTCTGCACTGATTAGCTTTATGACCAAAGTTATTGCAGTTGTGGCAGTATCCATTGAAGGATGGATATCTTTGAGCATTAGGCTGTCTTACCGGAAGTCTTGTAGGCCTGTTCCTTAGATTTTCTGATCCAAAATTCTTCTGACCGGATCCGGAGCTTTATCCTTTCTCATATCCCAAACCACACTTGTCATCTACCCTCTTTTGACTTCCAAGAAAAACTTCAAGTTGAGCAGAACTTATCTTGAATTTCTCTTTATATTCATTTGATGTTTGAAGATCCCTTTTGAGAGAGACAATTTGATCCTCAAGTTTTTCTTCATTATCTTTAGCATCTTCAAGATCAGATTCAAGATGTCTGATAATTCTATCCATCTCGTGGCAATCTTCTGATTTCTCTTTGAGAGATTGTCTTAGATTATCTTTAGTTTTTCTTTTCTCTTCAACTTCTTGGGTAAACTTCATAACTCCTGATTCCATTTCATGTCTTACCATAATGATTTCTTCTGATAACTTTTCACATAACTTGGTTTTCTCCTTCAGTTCTGCATTTACATCATTTGCTTCACCTTGATTTGCCAATTGCTGAAGTAGCTCCTTTCTCTTTTTCATAGAGAGACTTAATTTATCTTTTAGTTCTCTCATGAAACCATCAGCCTGTTTGAGTCTTTCCTTTAATTCATTGACTTCAGAGTTTGACTATTCAAGATCATCAAGGGCAGTCTTGAGTTGCTCCCTTAAACCATATGCATACATTTGAATTCCCAGATCTTCCTCAAGCTGTTAGACTATGTTAGGAGGAACCTGGCTCTGATACCAATTGTTGATAACTGAGAGGGGGGTGAATCAGTTATCCTAATTATTTCTACTTTTTGAACTTTATTAATAATCAATGTAACATTAATTCAAATAAGCAATCATAACCATGAAATGGAAATACACATGACACAATATTTTTGATGTGGAAACCCTGTTAAGGGAGAAAACCACGGGGTGATTAACCCAAGATTGTATTCTCTGTTAGAAGAATGGAAATACAAAATGGCACTTGCCAATTAGGGCTTACTGCCCGAGCACACTGCTCACAAGAGGCACACTGCCTACAAGAGACTCACTATCTACAAAAAGAATGTAAAACAATACTTGAACTGATTGGGAGCATCTACATATGTTAGAGTTCAGTTCCGGTTAGGCTCAGTACACTGATCTGCTGCACTTCATCTTTCTTTTTCTTTTATGCTGCTTTCCCTTCACATACCGGATCTTTCTTACTACTTTCACTCTGCTCTTCTACTTTTATTCGCACATCACCAACAACCACGACACTACTCACAACTAAATCCATCTTGTATATATATCCGCACAAGTGATTTCATCACCTTTCAAGTCAGCATCCGGAATAGTCAATCTTTTCACAAACTCTGATCTGTCGGTTGAATCCTTGCACATCAAGTAATGTGGATCAAGCATATACTTGTAGAAGTCATCAATCACGTCAGCCAAACATAACTTATGCCTTAAGAAGCTTTTCCATCATCAGTAACACATCCAGAATAAAGTCTGATGTTCTGCCAGTCAGTTGTTCCTCTGTTCACACTGTCACTTAGGAACCCGACACTCAAGCATTCATATCTCTTTATCCTTTCCACACCGGAGGCTCAAACCTTGGAATCTATCAGTCAAGATACTCCTCTTGACTTCCCCAAATCTGCACTTCACCAAGATACTTCCTCTGAGAGATCCAGACCTGTCTGTCGGACCTCGCCACATGCTCTGTTCTTGTTTACCAAACCACAACATTCTTCACTCTGACTTCCGGTAGAGACATACCATGTCCTGCGGATGTGTGGGATAAACTTTGTTGCCATCAATGACAACAATCATCAATCCATATAGTGTGTCTTGCCAACAGGGAGTGGGAATAAATAGGATTTTGAATTGATTTTGGAGAGGAAGTGCTTATGACACACAATTAATGAGTTTAAAAATAGGGGTGTGGGTGGGATAATTTAAATAATAAAATTATTTAAATTATGAGAGACAAGTGGCATTTGAGAGCTAATTTAAATAAATATTTTATTTATTTAAATTGGTTAGAGGAATATGGGAACTAGATAAATAGAATTTATTTAATTTGACTAGAGGGGATAAATTGGTTAAATAAATATAATTTGTTTAACTAATTGGAAGGGGTCATGAAAGGGGACCTAGGACAAGGTGTTGCTAAGTGTCGCAAGAGGATGCAAGGGGATGTCGAAAGGCAATGTCGTAAGACATGTTCAATTTTAGGTGTCTACATTTTGCCCCTCTTTGAGATGATGTTGCGACTAAGAGAAGTAACATCATTTCAAAGAGGAAAATGTATGGATGAAGAGAAGAGGATGCCCCAGCCACTTCAAGGAGTGACGAGGAATAATGATGTAAGGATGGGATGCCCCCTCGAGAGGGTAGGCACCTTAGGAGAACATGAGTATGCTCTCAAAATGGATGAAAGGGGTTAGATAAAGAAATGGATGCAAGCGAAATGATGGATAAGGTTAAAGGTTAGGAATAGATAGTTAGGATGGATTGTTAAGGTGAAAGAGATATGTGAAGTAGACAGTGAAGAAATATAGATTGAGAGGTGAAGAATCATAATGGATCTAGTGGATAGAGAGAATATAGTTATGCTGGTACAATGTGTAGAGCAATCCTTATTTGATATAGCAAGAGGATATTATGCACCAAGGTATAAGGAATTAGAGTGACTTTGTATCCTTTCCATGGACTTGACACTGCAAACAAAAGGAGTATCCTTATACTCAATGTAATACAACATTGTCTAGACACAAGATATGAATATTAGCTATAGTGATAAGAATATCCAACAGACATGCAAAATTCTATGCCCCATTATCTACTAATCGTAACACACCAAGATATAAATGGATCTAGGTGGCTTTGATAAAGCAAAACAAGGAGATAGAAAAGATAAAAACAAAAGACCAAATGACGACACAAATCGCACAACCTGTATCTCTTGCCAAAGAGTTTAAGTGATGTTTAGATAGGTGTTTGATGATGGGAACGATATATCCCTAGATGAGGTTGGATGATGATTGTTTGTTTGAGATCGATTGATGTGGCAATTGATAAAATGGCTCGATAGGTAATTTTGTGTTGAGGTACAATGCGTTGTATGAATGTTTTTGCTTGATTCAAAAACAAACAAGGTATTGGCCCTGTCAAGCTGTAAACCAATAATTGATTGATTTTATTGAGATACTGTTGTCATTGTGGGGAATGATATATCCCTAGATCAACACAAGGATTCAGGAACAATATATCCCATTGACGATGACGATGATTGATCGGGTTGACAACAAGATAGGAACAAAACCAAGGATGTGATTGGATGACTTGGGTAGATTACTTTGACTAGATTAATATGGATTAGGGGTGACTTGCATTTAGATTTATTGCTTGGACTTTTTTGGATATTTGTTTTCTTTGTATTTTTGGGAATATTACAATTTTTTTGGATTTTTGGAAATGTTGTGATTTTTTTTTTGGATTTTTGGACGTGTTGTAATTTTTTTGGATTTTTGGAAATGTTTTGATTTTTTTTTGGATTTTTGGATATGTTGTAATTTTTTTGGATTTTTTGGAAAATGTTTTGATTTTCTTTTTTGATTTTTATTTTTGGGAATGTTTTGATTTTTTTAAAATTTTTGGGAATGTTTCGATTTTTTTGGTATTTTTGAGAATGTTTTGATTTTTTTGGTATTTTTGAGAATGTTTCAATTTTTTTGGTATTTTTTGGGAATGTTTCAATTTTTTTGGGAATATTATGGGATGACATTGGATTGCAGTTTGGATATCCTAGATGATAGATACCAATGACAAGGGAAAATCATGAATAGGTAGACGGATGGGCGATAGTGAATGGGAGGGATAGGAAGTGGAAAATGGATGGATAGGTAAGAGGATGGGTAATAGTGGATAATATATGAGAAATGTATAAAGTATAGATGGACAGAAGAATTCAAGATAGGAAGGATAGAGGATACATAACGGATGGAGGAAGGAGGGTTTAGGATGTGATCTCTAAGGACTATGTCACATAGGAATAACATGCCCCATTCTAGGTGTAATTCTTAGGATTTTACATGACAAAACTTATGACGATAGGATCGGTTAGGAAAAGATTAGATATATCAAGGGATGTCCAAAGCATTTTTCAACATTTTGCCCCCATGTCTGTATCAAGATTAAAAGGAGGAATGGAAAATAGGCATGTGGATAGGTAAATGGCATGGGTAGGTGTGAGGATATGATGGATGAAGATGGTAGGATAGGAGGAAAATAATAGGATGTGATAGATGAGACAACATGCCCCCAAGTATAAGACACAGACAATGAATCTACACATGATGCATGTTTGCTAGGTTTTCATCATGCTACATATCCAAGGCGCCACCGAGGTGGTTTTCACCGTTAGATGAAGGGATTTATCTTTACTATTTTGAGTTTTTTTTTTCTCTTTTCTGATTTTTTTTTTCTTTTTTCTTTTTCTCTTTTCTGATTTTTTTATTTTTATTTTTTTAGATTTATGGATGGGATAGGGGAATATGGATAGGACGAATGTGGAAGAGGATGGGGACTCAAGTGTCTCATTCCATGAAAGGTGATAATGTCCCATTATAGAGGGATGTCGCACATGGATCATGTCAAGTGTCATTTTACGCATGGATATTGGTAGAGGATTGCATGAGAAGGAGATGGAGGTGGATTAGGATGTGGATTATGTATGAATGGATAGTGAATTATGATGTGGATTATGGATGGAAGGATTATGCAAAAGCATGGACCATAGGAATATGATGGGGGAATTATGCGGGATAGTATATAGAAGATGGGGAGATGGAGGTATGTGGGAATGTTGTGAAATGGAAAGGAACCAAGACCAATGGTTGCACACACCGAATTGGATTTTGAAGCTTTTGAATTGAAGGAGGAGTTGGGAGTAATGGAGATGTTTGCTTAGGGGATGGTCGATTTCGTAATTTTAGGACCCAAATGGATTTAGGATTTTGTGATAGGGAACGAGATTTTTGGGATTTTTGAATTGTGGATACTTTATTTGGATTAAGTGTTTTTTGTTAAGGGACCCACACCATTTTTGTTTTTGCTTTTTCTTTTTGATGTGTGAGATTGGGTAGCCTTTTGGATGAAGTTTGCTTTGATTCTTTGCATTGGTGCCCTATGGCATGACAATCTTTAGGATTTTTTGCTTAATGTACTTGGAGGCATCCAAATTTCTATTTTTGAATCACATGGGGGTTGTGATAGCTTCATGTTTGGTTGATGTGTGCATTCGTTGATCATGATTAGGAATTTTAGGGGATTTAAGGGAACGAGATGCATGGATGGAGGGATTAGTGGATTGAGGATATAAGGATAAGGGGATGTGAGGATGGGGATATTAGGTGCTAGGAGAAGTGGAGGTAAAGTAGATGGAGGAAGGTGTATGGTTGCATGTTTTTGGGATTTGTGTGACGATGGAGGAGGGATAGCGACATATGTTTTAGTGGTACGATGGGATGCATGGAGTTTGGGATGGAAAGAAGTGGATTTGGAAGGCATGGAGGTGGTACCAACATCTTGAAATTGTTTTCCTTGGGGTATATAGCCAAGGCCATGCGATCGTGGAGGAACTTTGACATGGATGGGCTCTAGAATACCTTGTTCATGAAGGCCTGAGCCTTTTCCATGATAATTCTTGTTTTGGAGCATGTGATGTGCAATGGGATGTTTATTGTTTAGGACACAAGACGTGATTTCATTATTAGATGGGGAGGGTGGAGTGGTAGATAGAAGTTGTTTATCTCCTACAAGAGAGCCACCACGAATGAAGGTGTTGGATCCAAGAGGATAAGATGATGGATTTGAAATGGGATCAATATAGGATGGTGAAGGATCATGATGATCTTGATCAACATTATGCTCAGTAAGAATTTTATTGTCTATACTTTCTTGGGGACCAAGTGTATCATGAAGGGAAGTGGATGTTGTTGGATTATGGATAAGACTAGTTGGAGGATGGATAGGACTAGTGTTGGAAGTGGTGGATTTGGGATTAAGTGTACTATGGATGGGATCAATTTGCTCATGGATAGGCTCATTATCATAGATAATATCTCAATCATAGAAAAGATATAGGTTATGGATAGGTTGATCATATGATGGGATGTAATAGAGAATGAAATTAGGTAGGGTATTTAGATCTTGATTAGGATGAGGGGTTGATATTTTCACATGCTTTAGACTAGACCCTTGACATAGCTTTTGGTTTTCTTGAATGGGAATGGGAGACTCTTGCATAAGCTTGATAGGCTCTAGATGCTTGACAACATGTCTACATGATGGATCTTGACTTGGGATCATGGTGGGAGACTCTTCAAGAGGCTTGATGGGTTGTGAACTATAAGATGGATTTGGAGGAATAGGCATATTGCTTTAAGGTTCTTAGATAAGTGCAAGGACATGTGTTTGATGACATGGAGATGGTTGATTCTTTGCTAATAACCATTTGATCACATCCTTCATAAGTGTATGGGTGGATGGACAATATAATGGGTGGATGTTATAGGCTTATAATTAGGATTAGGATTAGAATTAGGTGGAGGGATAATGGAATTGGATGGATAAGGATTAGGATTGGGATTAGGTGGAGGGATAATGGGATTGGGATAAGGATTGGAATTAGTTGGTGGGATGATGGGATTGGATGGATTGGGATTAGGATTGAGATTAGGTGGAGGGATAATGAGATTGGATGGATTATGATCATCTATCATAGTCTTACCACAATATATGAGGTTCTTGACCAATTTCTTCTAAGTGTGGGACAATCAAATGCCTTATGGCCCCTAACCCTGTGGTATGCACAATAATCGTTTTCATTATACCAATAGGGTTTAATGTGGTTTTCTCTAAAGGGTTGTATCGGTGGTAGCTCAATCAAATTTGCTTGGACCAATTCTTATAAAAGTATCTCAACCTCATATTTTGGTGGAGGATTGGAGGAACATGATGGTGAAGGAAATGAAGGAGTTGATGGATTAGAAGGTTGATGGACCAATGGGTTGGGATTACATAGTGGTGTTGGGATAGGACTAGTAGGGTCTTGGATAGGCATTTGATTCGATGATGATGAAGTCCATACCAATAGGATGCATAAGCTAGAGTGGTATTTACCTTGTCAAAGGAAGCATGAGGAGGACTTAAGGACTCTTGGTCTTGGTGAAAAGGGTAACTTGAACTTGCATGTTCTTGTTGTGAAGGAACTTGATAGTATTGTAAATGGATTTGGGGTTGAGGTGAAATGTTGGAATAAATAGTTGGATGAACTTGAAGTATGGATTGATGTGGATATTGGTTGATATTAGAAGAAGTGGAATAGGTTGAGGTAGGATTAGCTTGATATGCAGTTGGACTAGGTTGGTATGAAGTGTATGAGGATGGCATATGGGATTGTGGTTGTGTTTGTCGAAAGGATAAAGGTTGTGGTTGTTGTGCTTGAGATTGTTGGATGGTTTGGAGTTGTTGCAGAATGGCTTGTTGTTGTTGTTGAAAGGCTTGTTGTTGCTAGTCTAGGAGTTGTTGAAGTTGTGAGATAGCGAGAATTGGTATGTGTGAAGATGAAGCATGGTTAGGAATTTGGACTTGTGAGGTGGATGTTGGATAACTTTGGGGTATAGATAAGTTGGATTGGTTGTTGATGGGAGGTAGGGATGATGATGTAGGAGTGACTGGATACTTTCCATATAATCTTTTGAGTTCGTCAAACCATCTGTGGAAGCCACAAGGATCTTCAAGTGCGATATGGGTGATTAGGGTAAAATGGATTGGATTGGATGAAAAGATGATTGAGATAAGATAATTAGATGGGTGATTATGATGCAAGGGAATGATTATGACATATGCTAGATTTTGTTGGAAGATTGATTTTTTTTGGATTTTTTGAATTTTTTTTTTTTGGATTTTTTAATTTTTTTTTAATTTTGAGATATTGGCAAGAAAAACAAACACAAAAAGACAATGGTTGACTTGACTAAACAAGGAAATTGGTGTGAATTGTTTCACGGCTAAAGTAGCTTTTACTGGTATTACACAAGGAAAACACGTTAAGCACATGAACAAACCTAGAATTATTCAAGCAGGAGTGTCATATCCCATGGACTCACTCAGGTACGACTTCAATCTCTACTATTAGATAATGGTGATTTCCATCCCCTTTATATCATCTACCTTTGCTTGGATAGATAGGGAATGCAAGGTCATGTACCACCTTGCACCCCTTACCTTGAAGACTAAAGTCTTTCCCAAGTTTTTTCCATCTCAATCAATGGAGATAATAGCGTGAGCTGTTCTCCCCATGCTGCAGCGATGCACCGCAGGATATGATGGTTGAAGGGTCTTATCTAGACTTTTACGAGCTTCTAGGGGAGTCCTCCAAATTCATGAGGTACAATGAGGCCCAAGTCTATGAACACTAGCCCGTTTAAGGGATATGACATAAGCAATTAAGTAAACACCACTTCACCTTGTGTCTGAAATCACCCGGGGCCCCAAGGCTGTCCTAATGACTATGTAGCTAGATTGAGGTACAGCTTTTGCTCTCCCCCCTTTGATATACTCTGCCAGAACACGTGGTTGAGGTTATCCCTTAGCGTGATGAAATCCCCTAGCAGGCCTCCTAAAGGGAAAGAACACTATTCACTTTTGATCCTCAGGCTCGTACGAAGCGCAAGGGGACAGCATACGTGAGATAATGCTCCTAGGATTGAACAAATAAACAAAGGGATGATGAAGGGATTTTTGATCTCCAAGATCACCAAAAGGTGCAAGAAGAGAGCATACACCCTTTTCAAATCCGAAGACAAAGAAAACAATGTTCAATTACTATCCCTGTAGATTAGACTAAGTGCCTAGATTAGTGATAAAAAGATTTTTTTGACATGTGAATCTGCAACAACTTGTTAGTAGTTTCAATGATTTGATTTCAGTTGTCTCCACACAATTTTTTTGATTTGAAATCTGCACTATGGAAAGAGTCTGAATCATCATCACTCACTGATTGGTAAGCATCCTCATGTGTGCTATCAACTTTGCACACATCCTCATCAATTCCACTGCTATTATGAATCTCCTGGGATGGTTCAACCAACACGCTAGAGGCTGTTGAATTGCCAATATCAATGCACACCTTCCCTATCAAAATAGATGTATGCACATTCGTCAAACAATCCTTGGAATCATCTCCATTAGTTAGCTCTTCAGTTTTATTCCCATCTTCCAAGGCCTGACATACCAAATCAAACTCATTGTGGCATGAATCCACAACACCTATTGCATCAATATCACCCGAAACTGGAGTGTCTACATTGGGTGACTCCACACAACCATCATCATCATGTGTAATAGCAGTATCCTCACACTGATGCAAACAGATCAAACTGCTATCACAAAAATTAGAACTATTATGGCTTGTAACCTCCTGGGTTTCCTCGTATTTGACACTCATATTTTGCGTGCCCACATTAGAAGTATCTTCTACAACTTTTTCATCTTGTGCCATAACATTTAAATCACTACTACACTAAGGAGAATGACTGCTGTCATAAAAATCAGAATTGTTATCAAGGCTGATAACAACCTCTTAAGTGCTGAAAGTAACCTCCTTTGCCAAACTATCATCACTTTGTGAGTCCTTTTTATCCATGTATTGGTGGTTAGGCTCTCGAATTTCTTTGCAAGAGAAGCATAGGCCTTGTCTTCTCATTTGGTTCTTGCTCATTTTAAGAATCCTTGTAACCTGTAAACCATGAGCAATAGGTTCTTCTTCTGTCAACTAATTTTTAATTCTCTCAATTCTATGCTCGACCATTGTCTTAGACAACCAATGTGCTATAGGTGAAACATGTTGTTCTTTTCTCTAAATACTTTGCAAGTTAGATAATAACAACTTGGATATTTCATCGTCTTCATCTAATATCAGAGACAAGATATTTGCATTACTGCTTTAACATTATCCACATGATATTTTCTGATTTTGTCTAAGAAACAATGAAACATTTGGAGAATTAAATCATCACACTTGAGATCCATCAAAATGACCCATGACCTGACCTGAGCCATAATTCTTACAATATTAGCAATCTTTTTAAAAGATAGGCTTCCAGTATCACCTAGCCCATGAAAACTTTCAATAATCAGCGATAACATCTCCTTCATTAAATCATTATTGTATGGATCTTCAGTAGCTGAAATTCTCATGACTTCACTGATGCATGTGATAACCGCCAATCTTATCTTCTTGTCTGGATGCCTCAACAACTCGGGCTTACACAATGAAGTCTTTGAAGGAACCAAAGCCCTCCACATTGACTCAAAAGGTGTCTAAGGGATTTTAGATAAATGTTCCTCAATTTCTTCCAAGGTGCTGAGAAGTCTCTCATCTGTCCCTGGCCAATATCTCAGTTTCAATCCTGCATCAAAAAGTCTTTCACAAAGATCACCATTCACAAGAGATGCCATGATCTCACATTCCTTGATCAAAACCTAACAACGGTCCACTCTGAACACTCATGCAAGTGCTGATCACTCACATGCAAAGCTAAGCTGCTTGTCTCATATTTTCATCTGCATGTCTGAATCTGACCTCACAGGATGGCAAGATCTTTAGCTCTGATACCACTGTAATGTCCCGCACTTGTTGGTTCTTTTAAAATTCTTAATAGTGTTATTTTTTAATTTTATTGTGTTCTTTCAGACTAGAGAGAAGATGCATAAGGGGTTTTAGTTTTCCTGCAGATGTGTGTTGCCCGAGCACATAGAATAGAGCATATAATGCAAACCCAGAAAATATATGATAGATATGAAGAAAATAACAAAGACCCAGATGGTAAAACTGCCAAATAACAATTACTACAACATACCGATCAATTATTTCTCAACCTGGTACATATGCTGAGTATGAACCAGCAACTGGGTATGGCTAGAAATGCCACAAATCTTCAAGGACTGATAAAGAATGTCAAGACAAATGATGACAACATTATTATAGGCTCTGGACGCCTTAATAAGACCAAGTATGAAGCTGAAAGTGAGTTAGGATAGCCTCCTAGAAAGCCCACGCTTCCTCTGGCACTTGTACGACCCTGGCAAGAAGAACAACAACAGAAAACACCATTGAATCACTCAAGAACTTGCTCAAATATGATTGCACACTATTTAGATTATTGGGCGACCAGGTAGCATGAACAATATGCATTTAAACTCAAGATAGAAGCCTCTATAACTAGTACAACTTGGCTGAGAGGGTACGACCAGCAGCAACAAAGATCTCAATCCAAGAAACAATAGAATATCAGCCCTAATAACCACAACAACTGATCTCTTAATCAGTTTATGAAGAACTCAGAAGAATATTCAAGTGAAATAGCCAATCTCTCCTCAAACCCTCGTCAACAAACTCCATTGAAGCACATATTGTGAGCACTGAATGTATCCACCATAGAAGTATTTGCTAATGGAGGTTTTCATCCCTAGAAGCCAAGACCAAATCAATCTTGTAGAGGTTTTCATCTCAGTAAGACAATACCAACCCTAGAGCCACGCTCCAGAAACTCTTGCAGGGAAAATCTCAAAAGAGAAGAAATAATAATCCAAGCCTTCCAAATGACTCCCTTATTCCTCCTTTTATTTCCTTCCTTGAGGGCGTTGGATTTTTGGAGGGAGTTTTAATGTTTTAAAATTACTTTATTCCCTCATTGGGATGGGCACCCATGTCCTTTAGTGACCCCCTTTAATTTTTGATTTCATAGAGTCACATATGCCGTTAAACATTATAAAGTCCTGTAAAATAATAAAATATATCTTCAAACTTTAAAATACCCATCTAGATGAAGTCAGAATTCCATGACCAATAGCTCACCGGAAAGGTCTTGACGAGACGAATATATTCCAACTTTGAAAATCCTGAAATGCCACCAAACCCAAACTTGCTAAAAATAGTAAGTGACGGCCATAAGCAAACTGAGCCAACTCGGAGGGTGCCAACTAGATCCACAAACCATTTGATAACTCTGAGCTCAATGCAACGTCTGGGAGAGCCAACAGTTGCCTGCCAAGTCACCAAAACAATGCCAAACTAACACTTACTAAAAATAGCAGTGTTCCCTAAGGACCAAAGAGAACAAACCCAGAAAAACCCAGAAAGATTGTCGACATGCAAGCACTTACTATAAATAGTGAGTACAGACAAGTTGTTTGAAATCTCTCCAGAAAGTGTCAACCAACTCCACTGGATCACCCGAACACCCTGGTGACATTGAAATACTCCTCTGATATGCTATCACCAACCCAAAAAGTCAACTCTGACTGAGCTGCAAGAGAACTCAAAAATGGGGACATTACATTCTAAGGTAGTATTGACGGATGAGCCCATTGACTTTCACATCTCAGATACCTGTGTCAATGCAACATCAATTGAGGTGGGTTGTCGTTCTCTTATCCTCAGAGTCTTGAGGAAACACTCACCTTTTAAGTAATTTGTGGAATGGACAAAGATAATCTAGAGCAACTTGGCCACTCCAGAAATTGAAATTTTGGATTTCGGCATCTTTCTTATACGCGTTAATTCAACAGATGATTGCAACTTTGTGAAACAGAATGGCCCTTGGTTCTATGAACAATTGAGCCTTTACATTGCCCCATGGTCCCCTTTTTTTGACCCAACAACAACAAAAATCACCTCTATTCCAATTTGGATCAGACTATACAACCTCCCTCTGATCATGCAGGATACAAGTCTCCTTAGGAAAATGATTGATCAGGTGTGATCCTTTGTAAAGTGGGATACTGATTTGATGGATTCTTCAAGTAGATACACAAGTGTTTGTGCTATGGTTGATATCTTGAAGCCTGTGCACCATTATGTAAGAATTCACTCCTCCTTTGGCATCTGGACCTAATTCATAAACTGTGAAGGCTTGCCATTCAGATGCTTTCGATGTAACTTGATAGGTAATAAAATTGCAGGTTGTAATCAAATAGGGTGTTAGGCTCAAGAGTGATCAGTTTAAAAAAATGGGTCAAGAAGCTAAGCTCTTCAGATATGGATTTCATATGGTGTAATCAAGGTAAGTTCTTGGACCCCCAAAAGGAGACAAGGTCAGAATCTATTACCTTTGTAGACACCATAATTTCTATGGAACCACCCCCTTCTCAGAACCATCCTAGAAAATATTTTTGTGGTATTAATCAACTTTCTAAGTGGGAGGGTGATTGCTTTGATGCTGAGAGCACATTTCCTTTTATGGAGGAACTAGATGATGAGATTCTTGATTTCTTTGACCATGATGATGTGGTTGTCCCGCTAAGGAAATGTTCCATTGCTCAAATCGTGAGCAACATCTCAAAACCAAACATCAACATTCCAGGGAAGAAGAAAATCCAAACATCTGAAGCAGAGAAACTTCTGATAGAAGGTCAAGATGTTGTTGATGATGGTACTCAATGGACCATGGATGCCCTCCTTACTAGGAGAAAAAGGAAGGGCTCAACCAAATGGACATGATGGTCTGTACATGTTTTTTGGGTACCAGGCCATGTGAAATTTCTAGTCCCTTAGTGCTTCTTCCAGATCTCATTCTCTAGAGTATTTTCTTTGTTTCCCCCTTTTTGGGCTTTCTATGCCTATCCTTTCCTCTTAGTCAACTCACTGTCTTTTGTGCTCCCCATGGGTCTGAAGCGGTCACCTTTAATTTTATTTGTTATTTATTACAGGAGTGGGCCCTAACCCCATAACTTACCGATCAAAAATAAAGTCAACAATATGTTATTGCAGCAAGATGGAGCAATGTCAATTGTCATTGATTTTCACACTCCATTCTTTTCTTTTTGGCCAAATTTAAAAGGTTTGTTAGTACTCTCCTTCCATTTCTGGACATATTCCATCCCAATCTTTAAGGTTTTTGTAAAACCACCGTAGTAATACAATTGGAACATTAAACAATTGCTTAAGTAGAATAATTTTCCAAGTGAAAATGTTTGGAACAGATACATTGGATTAACCATGTTCTCCAACCACTTCAAGAATGCATTGAAAAGTTTCAACAATCCTTGACTGGCAATATGAAAATATTGAGAGCATAGGAGAGGAATAAATAACTGAAATACTCCATAATATAGATTTCTCAGCCACCTAACCTTAAAGGTTGTAATAGACATTCAGTATTCGACGTCTCCATTAGAGTCAATTTGTCACAAACAAATTTTCTCACCCAACAAGACAGCAAGGCGGTAAAAATTAGCAACTTTTCAATGTGTGAAAACTCTTTTTTGGTTGCAGGTGCATCTACATCTACCACTTGGAAATGTTGGTTATCTCCACTTGATATTTATATAACTAGTAATTACAACCTGTTATTAATGATAAGGTGTTGCCTCCTTGTTTATCTCTGTTACACATTTATTGTTCACTTGGAACAAAATATGAAGACAGAGCAGGCTTCTTCTAATAGTTTATCAGGGAAAATAGAGACTTACAGTTGTAATCTACCTAGGTCGGTTATGTTGATTTAGCTATCTAAACATTAGAGAGGGAATGGTCTGACATGGAAAAGACATAATATGGACTTCATGATAGTAGATGTCCCTAACTGATTAGATGCTAGCATGCATTTACAACAGTAGGGATCCAGAATAAATAGAAGTGGACTTAACCATATAAACATCTTAAGTTGGCATAGAATGACAAAAAAAACAATAGTTTAAAAGAAAATAAACCAACTTGAAATTTCTGTAAATACATAAATAGGGATCGTGATTTCCCTAACAAAGTCCACTTTTGTCTCAATTTCAAGAAAAACTCCTTCCTTTACATTCAATACACGGTTACAACCTATTCTTTCCCTCTTCACCTTCCTATTCTTCTTCTAGTATGCCATATCGTTCTTCAAGCCAACACCAAACTATGTTCTAGGAAGTTTTAAGAGATTACTTTTCTAAATCAGTGCAAAAGTCGGTGAATCTTTCAACTACACGTTCTTTTTAAAAAACATATGATTTTACTATTGAATAAAACAAAATTACTATATTTATACCTGGAGCGTGAGCCTAGATAAATTACAAAAAGCAGGTTTCAGAAAACAGATGCATAATATTCTGAATGTATAATTTAGTAATTTACTAATAGTCCTTGTCATTCTTGGTGAATATAATCTATTTCAATATAATTGAAAACTCAGCATTGCATATATAGGACTACTGACTAGGTAATCAAGTATTTTGCTTGAAGAATGGAATGACTGGGAGTTTCAGGAATGTTTCTAATCTCCATGCCATTTTCATTGTCAGAGCTTTGTTTTAAGTTCTGAAATTTTTGATATTCAATCCACCATCTTTGTTCTACTTGGCAAATATGGACCAAATGCTACTAGCAGTGATTTGAAGTAAGTATCAACTCTCCTCTATATGAAATTCCTTTATATTGATATTGGCTTTTCATCAACTTGGTAAGGAATGGATAATATGGAGACCATACAGACAGGAACAACTTGGGTTAACTAAATTTTGCCCACAAGAGTTAACTAGTGACTCATTCGACTTGTCATTATGTCTTCCATTTTGCCCATTCTTGGCTCCCAGATTTCTTCTATGGGTTTCTAGTCGAGAGAGAATCCAAGATAAGTCATAATATTAAGGCATTTTTTGGTGAATTGAAGGATCGTGAGAATTTTGTTTACCTTGCCCACAAATGTTGACAAAGATGACATTTGATTTTGATTATTTGCTAATTGCCCAGAGGCCAATTGATATTTCTGCAGCATAGGGTTGATTTATTTGTTATCTGAGTATGGAGAACAATAATGTATAATTAATGGAATGAAAATTAGATTATCATTGGCACCATTCTACTGCCAAGAGAACATGAATTTTAATCCTTTGTTTAGCTTCAGCCAGCTTGCAAGTGAGAGTTCCCCTATAATAACAAATAATTATAGCTTAGTGGGTCTCTTTGTTCAAGACCTTTAATTGCATTAAATGGCCATTTACTATCCCTATTGAGAAACAGTCCATAAGTGGGGGTTGCAATACAACTATCATCTATTAAATCACTGACTGACCAATTGCACCTGTTTTGGACAAGTCTAAATTATCACCCCCGATCTCTTTTAAATTTGGAGGGAGTGCAGGAGTCCCTCAACAACCATGATATCGACAATGATTGGTTTCCCTAGAACAAAGGTTGATTGAGTATTAGAGATTATCTATGGTAGGGGAATTTCATAGACCATGTTGCAGAGACCAATTGGTGTGTACTGGTCCATTTGTTCTGCCTTGACCTCTTTTTGGAATGAGGACTAGCATGGTAGCATTCAAGGCATGTGGCATTTGCTTATTCCTTCATAATTCCTTTATTACCTCTCAGGTCTGATTTGATGAGGTCCCAATAATTCAAGTAGAAAACCATGTACTTAATCTCATTTTTTGTCGATTCTCTCATAAGAATAGAATTTTTAGCCCAGGTTTTTGTCCTTCTAGATAGAGAAAACAATGTCCTTAATCTCATCTTACGTTGCTGCTATCATTAGGATAGAATTTTCAGCCTCCCCAATTATCCCCAAGATATTATTTGTCAAAGCTTTTTAGGCTCAAACTGTTCTAATAAAAACAATTGAAAACTAATTACAAACCCTCCAAACCTTATTCACCTACTTGTGTTTTGTTTAACATGTTTGAACTTTGTAGTTTGTAGTGTTTTTGTGTGACAACAATGAGCAAACTGAAATAAAAAAATTAAAACTAATTACAAACCCTCCAAAAAAAAAAACTACTCAAAGGGACATACCTTGATGGTTGAAGTTATGAACCAGTTGATAATACTTGATAGGTTCTTTCTATTGCAAAAAAATGGTTCACATTCATCCTTTAACCTCAATAAATCTCCAACAGTAGCAGCAGTTTTCCACTTCCAGTCTTCAACAGGTGAGTGCTCTTTTTGTTTTTGGAATGACAAGTGAATGAGTTAAAATTTGTTTGAGGTTGCTTTAGGGTGAATAAGGGCATGGGAGGGTTTGTGGAACCGCCATGCCCCATTTAAACCTAATAAAAACTAAACACATCACTTTTTTAAAATGTGTTCTGATTTTTTAAAGATGCAGGGGATATTTGGCCATTTTCGAGACAGTCGAGGGACGTATGAGATATCCCTGGCCGCCTCAGGGATGGCCAGGCATCCCTTTTTTCCTTCTAGTTGTTTCCTCCTCCAAGGACGTCGAAAACGTCCTAGAGTTTCAATTTTTTTGGGGGACGTCCTCTATCGTCCCCCCGTCCCCGAAACGTAGAAGGGGGTGGGGACGTGTGCTTGACGGCTAGTGACACATCCCCATGTAACACAGGAAATATACAAATGTATCACCTTAACTTGCAAAGTGATGCCACTAGTAGGGGTATGGCCTCCACAACAACCAAAGTGATCGCCCAACCTCCAAAATACAGATTGAAACTCAAATATCAGTCCCTTAGAACAGTACAACTTGTACTAGATTGGTACAATGGCTCACACCCTAATCAGTAGGGGCTGTAATATAAATCACAACACATATATAATCGCTCAGCCTTTTTATGTGTACCAACTCCTCACAAATTGGTATATTACTTCTTAATCAATGACCAACAATGGAATGTGACAGCCAATGAAATTTTGTACGGCCCATTCTGGAAATGGTGCGACCAGCTTTTGATACGGAACAGCTCTCTTGAAGATCATAGAGGTCTCTCTCTCTCTGGATATCATATGATAACAGAGCTCTCATACTACTAAGATTGTTTTCTCCCCCCGCACTTCGCTTCCCATTTACATAGCCTTTTTAAAAGGCTTTATTTCTCTCCACCACCACGGTTATCCAGCCCGCGCTTATGCCTGTTTTCATTCTTTGGTGGCATGAAGAGTTGATGGAGATAATGGTCATAAAGACCACTCTAAAAATTGTTTGATACTCCTCCTTTCACTCCATATTCAATGTGGAGGAAGGGAGTCGAGTGTCCACATAAAAACATGAAGTGGTTTTACTTAAGTTACCACAACACACATTCCCTAAAAATTGTCATCGGCAACATACCAGGGGTTTAACTATTAGTTCATATCAAAATAGATATTTAACAACATAATATCGTTGTACACAATGTTTACTTACATTGTCTCTGACTCACGATAGGATATGAGAATGGGGTCGAGGTATTCTCCCCCTCTCAAAATCATTTAAACGTCAAATTAGATAAATAACATAATATAATTCCAATCGGGAATTACCGAAAATAAAGTAGTTTTACTAATAGTGTTTAATGTGCTCTAGCAATATAATCTATATTACTTTACACAAAGAAATAATGACTATCGACCATTTCTTGTCAATGGTCATATACTAACCTGACTAGGTTTTTGACAATAACCTCAACTTAATGGATCTAGTTGACATTCAATGACTTGTCGAGTCAAAACCAAACTTAGACCAATTGGTCAAACATAACTTACCATACTCGATGAGGGTTCACTAAATTGAGAAATCATGAGAGTTAGATGGCAAACAATCTGTTCTTATCCATACATATATTCTCTTCTCTCTGATGATGCTCTCCCTCTCTTTCTCAGAGGGTGGAAAACCTATTTCCTGGTTACAACTTGCAATCACCAAACTGGGATCAGTGCATCGTTTGTCAATTCATAAGCCTTATGAATAAATAATCATAACATCTTATAATCACATGTCTAAATTCTAATCATATAAACATAAACTCATGATATCACTGATTTATCCTGACATTTTCACATAACTTCAAATCACTAATTCATGCATAATTATCTACTAATTACGTGCAAGTAAAAAATAAAACATAGTAAAAATTTGGGGTGTGACAACTTTAGCCTTCTATACCACAAAACTCATTTTATTGTCTCATTATTGTTTTTTGGTTCTATAGTATCATCTTCATGTCTTCTCTACTTGTTATTAGGTGTAGGATATTTGTCATCGACTTAACTTATACACCCTTGGTTCTAAGAGTAATAATGCCCATATAATGTCAATCAATATTGTCAAATCCTTTTACAATAACATCTAGTTTTTCTAATTTTGAAATATCCACTTGCAAATTTTGTAAACAATCCTTACAACATATATTCAAGCTAGAACCAATATCAACAAGTCATGTTTCACATTTAAATCACCATATTTCACCACAATATGTAGAGGTAAATGTTATCTAATGGACATATAATGTGGAAGCTCTATGGAATAAAAAAAATATCATGTTTTAGCTGATGACCAATAACTTGTACAACATAGAAGCAATTTCTTGAGATTAAAATTTTGAATTCATGTGAATTTTTTTCAAACTTTCTATAATAGATCTTTATATCTAGATGATGTATGAAATAAGTCCCAAAGAGAAATCTTATCCCAAGTATCATGATTTTGGTCAATGATATCATACTCCTTATGTGCCTCGGTTGTGAACTTAGGAGTAGGATGAATATTAAGACTAGTAGGCAAAAAAATTAGATAATTAGATATAGTTTTGCGACCTCTATCCATCCTTTGATAAGTGTGTGACTACATGATAAACCTATAAAGTAGGGATAATCCTATAAAATAGGGCTGACATAAGTGCAATCTTAAGTTTAGATGGAGTTGAATCAGGTATACCATGAACTACAAGCTCAGGCCTAGGAGATTAATTAGGTATACAACAAAGTAGAAGCTTAGGCCAATGAGTTGAATCATGTATACAACACACTACAAGAGGCATAGAGATGGAGGCAAAGAAGGAGCAAAACCTTGCCTAGATTGTGCAACATGAAAAACCAATTGATTCACTATACAGGAGGTACATAATAAGCCATATGGACATTAGGTGAAGGGGATGGACAAGTATATAAAGATGTATCATGAGAAGACACAAACAAGTCCATACTATCCTCTGAGACCCTAAAAATCATGCAAAGCAATAACATAAAGATAAATAATGCAAATACCTTCAAACCTTGCACAAAACTAGATTTCTGATAAGACGGAATGGAGTGCACCCAAGGTCCATTGATTTTTCCTATGGATGTATTGTGGGTTGTGTTGGTATTTATTTCTGAATCAGCAGAGGGTTTGCCAGTTCCAATGCACAGGTAGATTCGGCCAATGAATACAGGAGGTTGCGTGAGCTACCTCCCCTTCACTTATGGTTTTGCCGCACCAAGGGGGATATCCCTATAGCTAAAGATTTAACACTTTGGCTCACCTAATGACATGGAGGTTTAGCTTTGTGATAATAGGCAGAATACTCTCATGTATGAACCAAGATTTGAATGACAAATCACAAGTTTAGCAACACTCTTGGACATGTGTGTCTGGTTGTGGATGAGAGTATGCAAGGGTCCTAATCTTACTCCTACAAACTAACAAGTTGGAATAATGGAATGGTTTTTAATTTGATGGTTTGGATGCAAGACAGAGGTTTTGGATCATAACTACTTCACAAGGGCAGACCGGTGCCTATCTCAGGGCAAGGAGTCACATAGACATATACACGAGAGTGGCTTGCAACTGGCATTTGAGTTTCAAGGGGTTAGATTGATGCTTGCCTTACAAACATCACCCAAGAATGGGTATTTAACTGTCTCTGCTTATGGATATCCCAGCTGACATACAATCTCCTCCACACTCAACCTAAAACGATTTAATCCACTCCTTGAATGGAAGTTAGAGATTAGGCATGCAATACATAAATCTGTATTCTAGAATTTGAGAAACCCTTAGCAACCAAATTCAGAAGAAGAAATGCATACAACAAGTGGAGACAGACAGCAAAACACATGCAAGAAGCATTTTTCATATAACATTAACATTGAAACTGAACATGTGTGCAAGATACAACTCAGATGCAACACATAAACTCCACAGAGATACAACAGCCAAGAAAATGCTCTGCATTTCGTTATTTTTCCCCCAAAATTGCCCAAGTCTTCAACAACCAAATATGAGTGACACAGTTTGCATTTTATGGCAAAACTGTGTACTCAGCCAAAATTACAACGGTCAACTCAAAAATTGCCAGATACAATGCATCGTGAGAAATGGCGCTAAAAAATATTCAATGATGCGAAGATACAAAGAGGAATGAGTTGGTGGAATTGGAATCTGGGCCGCCGCTCTTGGATCTTCATCTTCAATTGGGCGGTTGACCTGTCCTTTCCATCGTCCATCCTCTGCAAATCCACCATCAATGCTTCATCTACCCGCAAGCCCCCTGAAGACACAGCAGCAGCAAACCTTTGGAATTTTTCCCGCCCAAACGCAGCTGCGAATACAAAGAAACCCATCGCTACAGCAAAATACAAAACCAGCTGTCGATCAACTCCCATCACCGAGATTTGCGGCTCAAAACACCTTTGAAAAGTCGCGAACCAATGAAAATGTGCCACGTAGGCACCTCATGCTTCTATCGCTGACTTCTCCTTCTCATTTTTGCCTTTTTGCCCTTGTATATGCATGCTCAAATGCATATACAAATTCCCTTTTTAAAACTTTGTATATGCAGGATGCATATACATACAACAGTTCATCATACAAGGTGGACCCCAAACTGTTATAGAGCAAATTGGAATTTTCAATCGTGTCTACCCTGCATCTTCTTTCCTTGCATATCTCAATGTATATTTGCATATACAAACACTTTATACATACAAGGCGCGGATTTCAAATTTTATGAAGCATGCTGAAGTTGCTTTGAAATCCGGCTTGTATCTCAATTCCCTTGTATATTGGCACATATACAAGCATCCAAACATGCAAGCCGCGGACACTAGCCATTGAATTGGTCATATTTGACTTTCACATCGGGGTCCGACTTGTATCCTTTCAAATGTATAAGATACAAACGTGATATACAACCCATGGACCTCAAATTTCATTCACTGCATTTCATTCCTCCATCGCATCCGGGTTGTATATCGCTTTTACATATCCCCTTTGTATATGCAAACCTACAAGCGAATGCATATACAACCTTGAGGGGCCCACCGCATGCACATATCCTTTGCATATTGCGATTGTATGTTGGAAACATATACAATCTCCTTTGTATACCTGTGGGTCCCACCAAATGTACATCTTCTTCCTTGTATGTTGCCCCTTGTATGTTTTTCCTTTTTATATCTGCAATGGATATTTCCTCTGCATACAAACAACGAATCTTTCTTGGAATATGCCCGCAATGTATCTTTTCTCATGTACATAGCCGTTGTATGTCTGAACATACAAACCAAATATACATGCGACTCAATATACAAACAAGGAATATTACCAGGAATATGTGAAAGATTCCCCCTTTGTATATGCACATTTTCAAGCCCAATATGCATTCAAAAATGCATATAACTCACTTTTTCAAAGGCCGATTTGGATTTTGCAAGCCTACTAATGTATATTTTACCTATATGTATATACAAACACCCTTGTATATACAAAGACACCTACACCTTAACTGATTTTTCACAATTTTACTACTGCAGAGGCCGGAAGACATAGAATTTGGATTTTTGGGAAGGTGCCTGCATATTTAAATGCTTGAAACCTAAATGTTCATGCAGACACCACCAGGTTGCTCAAGCATAACCAGAAAATGATATGAGATAAATGAAAAATGATAGATATGTGTGTGTATGGAAGTTTGATGAGAGAGTGTGGGGGTTTGAAAATGAAATAAAAGTTAGACTTGTAGATAGAGAGGGAATCAAATGGATGGCCAAGATTAGAAGGGTGAGGGATGAGGTGGATGGCTAGGATTGAAAGCCAATTTTAGTGCTCATGACGCACCATAAATGAGGATGATAGGTGACTAAAATAAGGATGCGAGTGGGAATAAATAGGATTTTGAATTGATTTTGGAGAGGAAGTGCTTATGACACACAATTAATGAGTTTAAAAATAGGGATGTGAGTGGGATAATTTAAATAATAAAATTATTTAAATTATGAGAGACAAGTGGCATTTGAGAGCTAATTTAAATAAATATTTTATTTATTTAAATTGGTTGGAGGAATATGGGAATTAAATAAATAGAATTTATTTAATTTGACTAGAGGGGATAAATTAGTTAAATAAATATGATTTGTTTAACTAATTGGAAGGGGTCATGAAAGGGGACCTAGGACAAGGTGTCGCTAAGTGTCGCAAGAGGATGCAAGGGGATGTCGTAAGACATGTTCAATTTTAGGTGTCTACATTTTGCCCCTCTTTGAGATGATGTTGCGACTAAGAGAAGTAACATCATTTCAAAGAGGAAAAAGTATGGATGAAGAGAAAAGGATGCCCCAGCCACTTGAAGGAGTGACAAAGAGGAATGATGTAAGTATGGGATGCCCCCTCAAGAGGATAGGTGGGTTAGGAGAACACAGGTATGCTCTCGAAATGGATGAAAGGGGTTAGATAAAGAAATGGATGCAAGTGAAATGATGGATAAGGTTAAAGGTTAGGAATAGATAGTTAGGATGGATTGTTAAGGTGAAAGAGATAGGTGAAGTAGATAGTGAATAAATATAGATTGAGAGGTGAAGAATCATAATGGATATAGTGCATAGAGAGAATATAGTTATGTTGGTATAATGTGTAGAGCAATCCTTATTTGATATAGCAAGAGGATATTATGCACCAAGGTATACAGAACTAGAGTGACTTTGTATCCTTTCCATGGACTTGACATTGCAAACAAAAGGAGTATCCTTATACCCAATGTAATACAACATTGTCTAGACATAAGATATGAATATTAGATATAGTGATAAGAATATCCAACAGACATGCAAAATTCTATGCCCCATTCTCTACTAATCATAATGCACCAAGATATAAATGGATCTAGGTGGCTTTGATAAAGCAAAAGGAGGTAGAAAAGATAAAAACAAAAGACCAAATGATGACACAAATCACACAACCATTGTATCTCTTGCCAAAGAGTTTAAGTGATGTTTAGATAGGTGCTTGATGATGGGAACGATATATCCCTAGATGAGGTTGGATGATGATTGTTTGTTTGAGATCGAAAGATGTGGCAATTGATAAAATGGCTAGTTAGGTGATTTTGTGTTGAGGTACAATGCGTTGTATGGATGTTTTTGCTTGATTTAAAAACAAACAAGGTATTGCCCCTGTCAAGCTGTAAACCAATAATTGATTGATTGATTGAGATAGTGTTGTCATTGTGAGGAATGATATATCCCAAGATCAACACAAAGATGCGGGAACAATATATCCCAATGACGATAATGATGATTGATTGGGTTGACAACAAGATTGGAACAAAACCAAGGATGTGATTGGATGACTTGGGTAGATTACTTTGACTAGATTAATATGGATTAGGGGTGACTTGCATTTAGATTTATTGCTTGGACTTTTTTGGATATTTGTTTTTTTTGTGTTTTTTGGAATATTGCAATTTTTTTGGATTTTTGGAAATGTTCTGATTTTTTTTTGGATTTTGGATGTGTTGTAATTTTTTTGGATTTTTGGAAATGTTTTGATTTTTTTGGATTTTTGGGAATGTTTTGAATTTTTTGGTATTTTTGAGAATGTTTTGATTTTTTTGGTATTTTTGAGAATGTTTCGATTTTTTTGGGAATATTATGGGATGACATTGGATTGCAATTTGGATTTCCTAAATGCTTGATACCAATGACAAGGCAAAATCATGAATAGGTAGACGGATGGGCGATAGTGAATGGGAGGGATAGGAAGTGCAAAATGGATGGATAGGTAAGAGAATGGGTAATGGTGGATAATATATGAGAAATGTATAAAGGATAGATGGACATAAGAATTCAAGATAGGAAGGATAGAGGATACATAACGAATGGAGGAAGGAAGGTTTAGGATGTGATCTCTAAGGACTATGTCACATATGAATAACATGCCCCATTCTAGGTGTAATTCTTAGGATTTTACATGACAAAACTTATGACGATAGGATGATAGGATTGGTGAGGAAAAGATTGGATATATCAAGGGATGTCCAAAGCATTTTTCAACATTTTGCCCCCATGTCTGTATCAAGATCAAAAGGAGGAATGGAAAATAGGCATGTGGATAGGTAAATGGTACAGGTGGGTGTGAGGATATGATGGATGAAGATGGTAGGATTGGAGGAAAATAATAGGATGTGATAGATGAGACAACATGCCCCCAAGTATAAGACACATAGCCACTGAATCTACACATGATGCCTGTTTGCCAGGTTTTTATCATGGTACTTATCCAAGGTGCCACTGAGGTGGTTTTCTGTTAGATCTAGGGCACACAACTGAGAGGGGGGGTGAATCAGTTGTACAAAAACCTTGCATCTACTTCAAACACTTGATTCTTCTTTGTTAGTTAACAACATATCAATTAACCATTCATGAAAGCAGAAAGCATAAACACCGGAGCAGATAAACATTAACACATTAGACACCAAGATTTTTGACGTGGAAAACCCGGTTAAGAGAAAAACCACAGGGTGATTAACCCAAGGATTATTCTCTGTTAGAAGAATAAGAAAAATGAATGGCACATGCCAATTAGGGCTCACTGCCCGAGCACACTACTCACAAGGAGGCTCACTACCTACAAGAGACACACTGTCTACAAGATCATAAGTATCACAAACTTGAACTGGAGAATGACATCTTTACCATGTCTGGATCAGTTCCATTTAAGCCCGAAACACTTCTGCTCTGTCTTTCACTCTTTCGCTATACCACACTCATCCGTTCCACAACCACACTTTGAAATGAACTCACAAACCTTTATTTATACAAGACATCAACTTAGGAACAATCATCTAAGTTGGCAATCAACCATAAGAACATTCGCAAGATGAATAACACATCCGATCGGCTAGTCTGAACAAGAACTTCATCCAAAAGAATATCTTCAATTCCAAGCTCTACCACCAATGCAAACCAACAACACAACCTCAACATGATCTAAGAACCTTCACAGGCTTGCCTGAATGACCAGGTACATCCGCACTTCCTCTACTCACTAGAATCTCTTCTCTTCCTCATCTGAAACTTCAAGAACACAGTCTATCGCCACTGTCATACTGCCAGAGGTGCTTCCGGACCTCCAAACCACGTACCAATCAAGATGACACATCAGGACATCCCAAACACTTTGTCCAATCCGCAAAATAGGACAATGCACTTATGGATCTCACCGGACCTTTTTGTAGCACTCTGTCACTCTAGAGCATCTCCCAGAACCGGTTCTACTTGATCGATCACAACTTCTTCATATCTTCATGCGAACCTCTGAAATCTTAATGGGATCATCTCAAGACTCATATCTACAAACCCTTTAATCCGCATCCTCTGAATCTCAACCTATTGAGTACATTTGCCTTCTTCTCAACACTGTTCTTCACTGTTCCTAATTGAGACTAATTTTCTCAATATCCTCAACACACAGCTCATCCAATCCTTCTCATCAATGCAATATGAGTATGTTGACATCAATGACAACACTGGTTAACCTCATACTTGCAACAGTTTTCACCATTAGATGAAGGGATTTATCTCTACTATTTTCATTTTTTCTTTTATTTTTTCTTTTTTTTCTTTTTCCCTTTTTTGATTTTTTGATTTTAATTTTTTTGGGATTTTTGAATGGGATAGGGGAATATGGATAGGATGAATTTGGAAGAGGATGGGGACTCAAGTGTTTCATTCCATTAAAGGTGGTAATGTCCCATTATAGAGGGATGTCGCACGTGGATCATGTCAAGTGTCATTTTACGCATGGATATTGGTAGAGGATTGCACATAAGAGGGAGATGAAGGTGGATTAGGATGTGGATTATGTATGAATGGATAGTGAATTATGATGTGGATTATGGATGGAAGGATTATGCAAAAGCATGGACCATACGGATACGATGGGGGAATTATGTTGGATAGTAGATAGAAGATGTGGAGATGGAGGTATGTGGGAATGTTGTGAAACGGAAAGGAACCAAGACCAATGGTTGCACACACCGAATTGGATTTTGAAGCTTTTGAATTGAAGGAGGAGTTGGGAGTAATGGAGATGTTTTCTTAGGGGATGGTCGATTTAGTAATATTAGGACCCAAATGGATTTAGGATTTTTAGGATTTTATGATAGGGAATGGGATTTTTGGGATTTTGAAATTGTGGATGCTTTATTTGGATTAAGTTTTTTTGCTTAGGGACCCACACCATTTTTGTTTTTGCTTTTTAATTTTTGATGTTTGAGATTGGGTAGCCTTTTGGATGAAGTTTGCTTTGATTCTTTGTATTGGTGCCCTATGGCATGAGGATCTTTAGGTTTTTTTGCTTAATGTACTTGGAGGCATCCAAATTTCTATTTTTGAATCACATGGGGGTTGTGATAGCTTCATGTTTGGTTGATGTGTGCATTCATTGATCATGATTAGGAATTTTAGGGGATTTAAGGGAACGAGATGTGTGGATGGAGGGATTAGTGGACTTGTGGATAAAAGCATAAGGGCATGTGAGGATGGGGATATTAGGTGCTAGGAGAAGTGGAGGTAAAGTAGATGGATGAAGGTGTATGGTCACATGCTTTTGGGATTTGTGTGAGGATGGAGGAGGGCTAGTGACATATGTTTTAGCGGTACGATGGGATGCACAGGGTTTAGGATGGAAAGAAGTGGATTTGGAAGGCATGGAGGTGGTACCAACATCTTGGGATTGTTTTCCTTGGGGTATATAGCCAAGGCCATGCTATCGTGGAGGAACTTTGACATGGATGGGCTCTAGAATACCTTGTTAATGAAGTCCTAAGCCTTTGCCATGATAATTCATGTTTTGGAGCATGTGATGTGCAATGGGATGTTTATTGTTTAGGACACAAGACGTGAGTCCATTGTTAGATGGGGAGGGTGGAGTGGTAGATAGAAGTTGTTTATCTCCTACAAGAGAGCCACCACGAATGAAGGTGTTGGATCCAAGAGGATAAGATGATGGATTTGAAATGGGATAGATATAGGATGATGAAGGATCATGAGGATCTTGATCAACATTATGGCCAGTAAGAATTTTATTGTCTATACTTTCTTGGGGACCAAGTGTTTCATGAAGGGAAGTGGATGTTGTTGGATTATGGATAGGACTAGTTGGAGGATTGATAGGACTAGTGTTGGAAGTGGTGGATTTGGGATTGAGTGTACTATGGATGGGATTAATTTGCTCATGAATAGGCCCATTATCATAGATAATATCTTGATCATAGAAAAGATATAGGTTATAAATAGGTTAATCATATGATGGGATGTAATCGAGAATGAAATTAGGTAGGGTATTTAGATCTTGATTAGGATGAGGGGTTGATGTTTCCACATGCATTAAACTAGAATCTTGACATAGCTCTTAGTTTTCTTGAATGGGAATGGGAGACTCTTGGATAGGATTGATAGGCTCTAGATGCTTAAAAACATGTCTACATGATGGATCTTGACTTGGGATCATGGTGGGAGACTCTTCAAGAGGCTTGATGGGCTGTGAACTATAAGATGGATTTGGAGGAATAGGCATATTGCTTTAAGGTTCTTAGATAGGTGCAAGGATAAGTGTTTGATGACATGGAGATGGTTGATTCCTTGCTAATAGCCATTTCATCACATCGTTCATAAGTGTATGGGTGGATGGACAATATAATGGGTAGACAATAATGGTGGATGTTATAGGCTTATAATTAGGATTAGGATTGGGATTAGGTGAAGGGATAATGGGATTGGATGGATTAGGATTAGGATTGGGATTAGGTGGATGGATAATGGGATTGGATGGATTTGGATAAGGATTGGGATTAGGTGGAGGGATGATGGGATTGGATGGATTGGGATTAGGATTGAGATTAGGTGGAGGGATAATGATTGGATAGATTAGGATTATCTATCACAATCTTACCACAATATATGAGGTTCTTGACCAATCTCCTAAGTGTGGGACAATCAAATGCCTTATGGCCCCTAACCCTATGGTATGCACAATAATTGTTTTTGTATACACCTAAAAATGACACGATTCATCCTAAATAAATATTCTAAATATTTATTCCATTCTTCTATCAATTAAATAAATATTCTAAATTTATTTAATTGATTCACTATTCCATAATTAAATAAAATCTATTTATTTAATTAAAATTCTTCTAAATGTCCTCACATAATTAAATAATCATAAATTATTTAATTAAACCAAATTCCTCTATCCTAAGTTCTAATTCCAAAAATCCACCTCACACTTACACCTCACTTTTCCACCTCACCTTGTCCACCTCATCAGGTTGCACATGTAATTAAATATATTTAATATTTAATTACCTTATTTTTCCCTCACCCACATGTCCTATTTCTTTTCAAATTAGAAGTTAGTTAACTAATCAATCAAAAGTGTTAACTAACCAGTCAATTGAGTTAATCCCTCAATCAATTCAGTCAATTCCATAATTCATTCTTCCAATTGACTAATCAAGTTTGTTAACTGATCAGTTAAAGGAGTTAACTCTCCAATCAATGTTGTCAAATCCCCTCTTTCATGATGGAGGTGAGATACTTGTCATATTTCTACTGGTTGCACATTCCTCAACCATTCTCAGCCATTGATCTTCATTTCTCTTCTCAACTGTTGATTCTCATTCTTTTGAGTCGATAAATGGAATCTTATTCCTCCATTTCTATTCATCCAGGCTTTTGATATTGTTACTCTGCAAAAATTCACCAGCGTGCCTTTGGCACCCTCTTACCATTCACTAGCTTGAGATCACATATTTGCTTTGAAGATCATCTTCATAACAGCCATTTACTATCGACTTCCTACAAACAGCTAAAAGAGTGCACTCTCTGAGGGCCTACTCCATCTGCAAAAGGACGGTTGTAATAGGCGAACAACAGAAGTTTCGAAACGGGAAAGGTTTGCACTGTATTGTTCATTGCTTCATTTTATTGAATCTTTCTTGTTTTCACTATTCTATTTATGTTTGGGTTTTATATAATTCATTTGATTGATCCATGTTTTACCCTTACATTTTTGGCGCCCACCGTGGGGCCTTTGCCCCTTTATCTCATCAAAATCTGAGCTTTTTTGAAGGCAGGTTCTGTACTGGTCACGCACAGACACGCATAGGTTATTTCAGTGCATTTGAACATTTCTATGGCGCATATGCCCCTTTTTGTAGCGCTTCCATTCCTTCTGCGCTTCTGTGTATTCTTACTGCGCTTTTACGCACTGTTACGGCGCTTCTGTCATTACTACGCATCTGTTCATTTGTGTTGCGCTTTTGAACACTGTTACGGCGCATTCATTATTACTGTGCATTTATTCTTTTTCACAACGCATACGTGTAATGTTACGGTGCATTCATAGTTGCTGCGCTTCTGTTGATTATTTCTGCGCATCTAATCACTGAAGCTACGCTTTTGTAATAGACTGAGGTTTTAGTACTTTTCTAGGGGAATTTGCTAACGCTAACCTTTTCGCAGGTGTTTGCTAGAGCTGTTTTGCAGGATAGGTTCAGGTTTAGTTCCATGTAGTTGCATCTAAATAGTTCACATTTCACTTTCTAAGGGATAGTAAAATTGATGTTCATTCAAATCCTCATCTAGCTCTAATTAGGGAGAAAGTAACTGGATTATTTCTTGCTTGCATTGCAACACCTTCCAAGTTATTGCTATCTAAGATTAAAATTGAACTCATCAATGATCTTGAGGTTAAAATGAACTATTGCTATATCGTGAGACCAAAACTTCAAAGTTAACTATCTCGTGCTACGCGGTTTAAAACTGAACTCACCATTGATCTTGAGGTTAAAATGAACTATTGCTATATCGTGAGACCAAAACTTCAAAGTTAACTATCTCGTGCTACACAGATTTAAAACTGAACTCACCATTGCTTTTTGGGGTTAAAACTGAACCAGTGCTATCTTGCTAAAATCACTTCAAAGTTCTGTGCTTGAGTAGCTTAGCCCATTTAGTTTTTCACTTTTAACTAGGTTGGATTAATCAGTGTATTTTGTGCTTGACGAATGACACTAGGTTTATGCTCTCCCCTCTTCTGGGTGATCAGAGTGCCAGACTTGTCATTCTATTTGTTTAACCTTTAGGAGGGACCTGCCCTTGGATGCACGCTTGTCCAAGTGGGAATGACCCTGAGTGGTAATAGGCTAAAGCCAAGCCCTACCAAGCCACTTAAAATAAATTGTGCTTGAGGTGAAAACTTTCTGCAACAAGTGCTGTTATGTTACACCGACGGCTGGGAGACTCCATAACGGAGAGTAGTGCCGCCGCATGTGTAACCACTTGAACGGTTGCCCGCATTAAATACCTCTTGTTCTAGTGGCCCAAATCCCTTATAATCCATTTCTCACCTAGGATTTTTGTGCTTGCTTTTGTTCAGTTTAGTCCAAAATAGAGTCAAAAAACTACAAAATATTCTTTGTGCTTGCTATGTTTTCTTGCTGTTAATTCATAAACTCAGATCAGGAAGACCTTTTCTAGCCAAAAAATACCCCCCAAAAAAAACAAAGGAAAAATCCAAAATTTTGCCAAAAAAAACTAGAGCTGCGCATATACTCCTTTCTGCAACACATTTGAAATGACTTGCTGCGCATGCGTATCGATTTTCTGCGCATATACATACTGTTGCTGCACATTTGTACTTCACCAGAGCTGCGCATATACCGCGACTTGCGGCGCATTTGTCCATTCCTACTGCGCATTTGTTTCGGCGCATATACGACAGTGAGCACTTGCCCTGTTTTTGAGAAAATACTTTCACCTGATTGGAGCACCCATTTCAGCCTAGTTTCGCTTTCCGAGATTGTATTCAACCTTGCCGTCAGTCTTCATCCGTTTCACCCAAATCTCTCTCTTTCGTTCATCGTCCCATTCACTTTATGTCCAAACACCTCTTGTCCCAAAGTCAATCTATCCCATACCGGTTCGACATAGGTCCTTTCTTCATTTCATTACTGAATTCACGTAAGCCTAGTAGGTCGCAGTACCTTTGCTAGTAGTCTTGTTGAACGACTAGGCCCTACATAGTAAGACTGGTATCGACTACCCTTACTAGTGGCTAACGTCTTGTGTCAACTGTCTTACTTGAAGTCATTGAGCGAGAAAATCCTTTGTCCAAGTCTTGTCCTAGGTATCCCATTCACAACAGTCTTAGTCGACACCTTGCAAAAATTTATAATCCTAGTCCACTTCATCCCACCTCACCTTGCATGGTTCTTACTCGATCCCAGTACAACAAGCAAATAGAAATGGCCGACTCATCCAATCACCTCATCCCACCACGTGACGATGACGAAGAAATTTCTCATGAAGAATTAATAGCGCACATCCAAGATAGAAAATTCCAACGCCTAGTAGAGAAGGTGCTCCTTGAAGACCCCCATAAATACTTCCATCATCTTGCTAGTCTCAGAATCAAACTCCCCGCAGACTTTGACATAAGCTCCATCATGGAAAATGTAGACAATGATCATGAGCAGAGGTGTGATGATCATGAGAGAGGCATGAATGACACAGTCCTGCATGCAAATGATAGAGGAAAGAATCCCATAGATCAAAATGCTCCTATGGAGGACGTGAGACAACAAATCGAAAGTCTAAAGCAAGAAATATCCAACCTTAAGACCGGTACAAGTTCCAAGCACTACTCTTTGGAGGATATAGCACCGTATCCTTTTGACAAAAGTTTGGTCATGAAACCCTTCCCTTATCAGTTCGGAGTCCCAAAGTTCAACAAATACAAAGGGAAGGGGGACCCTAGAGATCATATCCGGGAATTCAATGCCGCATGTTTAGAAGTAGCTCACAACGAGACCTACTTGATGAGACTGTTCCCAAGATCTTTAGGTGGTCAAGCTATGGAGTGGTTCTCGCACCTCCCACCAGGAATCAAAACTAATGATGAACTTGTCAATAAATTTATAACGCACTTCTCTTACAACATAGAACACGAGGTATCTATGCTAGATCTATGCAACACCAAACAAAAGAGTGGTGAGTCATTCACCACCTTCTTACAAGGATGGAGACAGCTAGCTAGTAAGTGTTCTTATGATATACCTGAGAAGCAACTATTGGAAATGTTTGTCCACAATTTGAATACTAATTTTAGCTATCAAATTCAGATACAATGCCCTACATCATTCTCAAAAGTCATTGAAATGGGCTTATTCATCGAAAAGGCTATGATCACTAAAGGAGCTATCAAGCTATACAAGGACACGCCTAATTCCAATTACACAATGGATAAATCCAAGTTTTGGACCAAGAACAAGAATGTGGTCAACGATGGGGTAGTTGACGCCAAGGCGGCAGCTCCTAAACAACAACCCATATTCACTCTTAAGGGAGAAACAAACAATGGTGCACTCAACAAACCACCCTCTCGGGAGCCTAGACCTTGGTTCAATTCAAATCCAAGGAGAAAATTCACACCGTTGGGTGAGTCTCAAGAATCTACACTAAGGAAGTTGTTGGCTAACAACGAAATTTCTCTACTGCCAACAAGTGATTACGAGCCTATAGTCAAACCTCCCTACTGGAAGGACACAGACTATTGTGAATATCATCGAGGAAGGGGGCATACAACTAACAACTGTATCTGCCTCAAAAATGTCATACAGGATATACTGGATCAGAATCAGGGAGGGACACAATAGCATACCTCCAATGAAACTCATGTGGCCTACAGGGATCCACTTCTGAATCATAATAGGCCATATAACAACCACAACAACAACAACCATGGCCACAACAACAATGGCAACAATAGTAACGACAACATTAATCGCAACCGGTCAAATCAGAACAGCGGGACGAGTAATGCTAACTATGCAAGTGTTCCATTTGATTACACCATAAACTGCATTTCTAAGCATATTCCATAGGTCAATGTCATCTCACCCAACCAACAACCAGGACCTAACCGAACTGGTTGTAGTATAATTACCCGCAGTGGTAAAGTCACGCTCAATACCGTTCCTCCGAGGTCATCACCATCTCCCCTCCCCTCCACTACTATCCTACATATCTCCCTCATCCTATGGTCCATGCTTTTACATAAACCTTCCTTCCATCCTTGCATAAGTCCTTCTGCATTCTACATCATCATGCACTATCGCACCTTCCATAATCCACTATCTACATACTCATATCTCACTTTCATGCACTCCCTTACCAACATCTGTGAGATCACTTGACATAGTCCATGCGACAACATCCATCTAGCAGGACTCTCACCTTTTAGGGAGCTAGATGCTTGAGTTTCTCCTTTCCATATCCACCTTCTCCTATCTAAATATTCAAAAAAAAAAATCCCTTCGTCAAACGGTGAAAATCTAGCAAACAAACGCCTTGGATAAGTACCATGATGAAAACTTGGCAAACAGGCGTCATGTGTAAGTTGATCTCCTATGTCACCTACACTTGGGGGCACCTTGTCTCATCGGCATATCATTTTTCTCCTACCAGTTTCCTTTCATACCATTTCCTATCCTATCCTCTGTATACCTATCCTGTCCCATCCATCCATCCAATCTTCCTTTCCTCTATTCTTTGGTCTTGATAAAGATTGGGGGCACAATGTTGACAAATGTTTTAGATATCTCTTGGCATACCTTATCCCTCCAAACCATGCAAATCCTTCATTATCCTCTCATCCTCTTATCGTCATTAGCATTGTCATGAAAAATCCTAGGTACTCTACCTACAATGGGGCATGTTATTCTTATGCGACATAGTCCTTGGAGATCTCATCCTTGTTCCTTCTATCCACTATTGCCCATCCTCATACCTACCCGTTCCATTCTTTAACACCCATGCATCTACCTATCCGTGGTGTTTCCTTGTCATCAGTATTATTTGATCCATATCTGTTCCATATCGTGTCTTGTCTGATCCATATCTGTTCCATATCGTGTCTTGTCTGATCCATATCTATTCCATATCTGATCCATATCTGTTCCATATCATGTCTCATCTGATCCATATCTTAGGTCCATTAGGGTTTACCCCGAACTATGTTGCCTCTGCGTCGTCACGTAGGCAAGGCCATTTAGCAATGAGCCCCCGAGGCACTAGGTCAGTCCCTTAGGGTCCGTCTTACTAATAAAGATTGTGGAATCTTCTCACCAGGCAAGCAAGCGCAAGCAAAGCCCGCTTTCAAGCAGAAATCCTGACGCAAGACATTAACCTATCCAACCCAGTGCACACTCCTAAGGCCTGTTAAATGATTTTACCCAAATTATGGCAAGAAACAAACACATCTAAATGCAAGAATGTTTTGTGGATTGGAACCATGGTTAAGTTATAGAGTCTTGATTTTTGTTATCATGTCTTTCTATGCTACTCAAGGATGCCAAAAGCTAGAGATGCTATGATGGGGGCATGATCATTTTCTTTGTTTGCTATTTGTGGATTAAGCTTTAGTAGTGTGACACCTTGTCCAAGGACATGATCGGCAACAGATCATCGAGGACATCAAAGGTCTAACATGAACGAGGGCAATCCTTGTCTGTTGATACGCAAGAAGTACTCAGGTCATCTCAGTTCAATTATACCTCGATGCTTGTATTAGCTTGCTAAATCAAAATCCATGTAAGAGACGCTTAGGTCATCTCGGTTCAATTATATCTAGATGCTTGTGTTAACTTACCACATTTCAGAAAAAGTACCAAAAAATGCCCAATGATGAAATAAAGCACTCCAATAGCAAAGCATCCATCCTATATCCATTTATACATCCATACCATACCCCATGCAATAAAGATCCAACAATGCAGAGTATCAATACAAATAACCGCTTGTGAGTCCTTCTATCGAGTCTTTCTTCTATCAATCGGATTTCTATCTATCATCATATCTTTCATCCTTGTCCAGTCAATCTAAGCAATGATCCAAATGCGAGGTCCATCCTTAATCCATACCAATCAAGTCAAGTTAATCTTGCACAAATGATCCAATCACAATCAGTGGTCTTGATCCTTGTCTGGTCGTAAACCAACTCGATCAGTTAATCAACCAATTGTCTTATACAGGATGTTGCATTGTCGAAATCAGACCAATACACGTGTCTTACACGACATGCTTCATTTCCTGAAACCAGACACTATCCTTCATGTTGCTCTAGGGATCTATCATTCCCCACCATGACAACACGCCTGCCGTGTTGGTCTAGGGATATTGTTCCCCGCCATGACAACACTGTCGTATATCGTTATCAGTATATCGTTGGTTTACTGCTTGATAGGGGCAATACCTTGTTTGTTCTTGTATCATTTGTGCATACTTGCTAACTTGCTTGTGTGTGTTATCAGTCTATCTTGCTTCACATATCATTCGGCTCTTTCTTCACCCATTTTCTTCAAACCTAACCTTCTTCTTCATGAGATTGTCCATCTCACGCCCTTCTGCCTTCTTCCCGTCCAATCTCCCAAGGGGGCATCCTGTCGTCAAAACTTGTACTAGGGGCAAACTGGGACATGTATCACTGTCAGACTATCGATTTCTTTGAAACAATGCTGTAAACAACATTGCATCAAAGAGGGGCAAAATGTATACGCCTAAAAATGACACGATTCATCCTAAATAAATATTCTAAATATTTATTCCATTCTTCTATCAATTAAATAAATATTCTAAATTTATTTAATTGATTCACTATTCCATAATTAAATAAAATCTATTTATTTAATTAAAATTCTTCTAAATGTCCTCACATAATTAAATAATCATAAATTATTTAATTAAACCAAATTCCTCTATCCTAAGTTCTAATTCCAAAAATCCACCTCACACTTACACCTCACTTTTCCACCTCACCTTGTCCACCTCATCAGGTTGCACATGTAATTAAATATATTAAATATTTAATTACCTTATTTTTCCCTCACCCACATGTCTTATTTCTTTTCAAATCAGAAGTTAGTTAACTAATCAATCAAAAGTGTTAACTAACCAGTCAATTGAGTTAATCCCTCAATCAATTCAATCAATTCCATAATTCATTCTTCCAACTGACTAATCAAGTTTGTTAACTGATCAGTTAAAGGAGTTAACTCTCCAATCAATGTTGTCAAATCCCCTCTTTCATGATGGAGGTGAGACACTTGTCATATTTCTACTGGTTGCACATTCCTCAACCATTCTCAGCCATTGATCTTCATATCTCTTCTCAACCGTTGATTCTCATTCTTCTGAGTCTATAAATGGAACCTTATTCCTCCATTTCTATTCATCCAGGCTTTTGATATTGTTGCTCTGCAGAAATTCACCAGCACGCCTTTGGCACCCTCTTGCCATTCACTAGCTTGAGATCACATATTTGCTTTGAAGCTCATCTTCATTGCATATCACAACAGCCATTTACTATCGACTTCCTACAAATAGCTAAAAGAGTGCACTCTCTGAGGGCCTACTCCATCTGCAAAAGGACGGTTGTAATAGGCGAACAACAGAAGTTTTGAAACGGGAAAGGTTTGCACTGTATTGTTCATTGCTTCATTTTATTGAATCTTTCTTGTTTTCACTATTCTGTTGATGTTTGGGTTTTATATAATTCATTTGATTGATCCACGTTTTACCCTTTCAGTTTTCATTATACCAATATTGTTGAATGTGGTTTTCTCTAAAGGGTTGTATCATGGGTAGCTCAATCAAATTTGCTTGGACCAATTCTTATAAAAGTATCTCAGCCTCATATTTTGGTGGAGGATTGGAGGAACATGATGGTGAAGGAAATGAAGGAGTTGATGGATTAGAAGGTTGATGGACCAATGGGTTGGGATTACATAGTGGTGTTGGGATAGGACTAGTAGGCTCTTGGATAAGCATTTGATTGGATGATGATGAAGTCCATACCCATAGGATGCATAAGATAGAGTGGTATTTACCTTGTGAAAGGAAGCATGTGGAGGACTTAAGACTCTTGGTCTTGGTGCAAAGAGTAACTTGGACTTGCATGTTCTTATTGTGAAGGAACTTGATAGTATTGTAAATGGATTTGGGGTTGAGGTGAAACATTGGAATAAATAGTTGGATGAACTTGAAGTATGGATTGATGTGGATATTGGTTGATATTAGAAGAAGTGGAATAGGTTGAGGTAGGATTAGCTTGATATGCGGTTGGACTATGTTGGTATGAAGTGTATGAGGATGACATATGGGATTGTGGTTGTGTTTGTCAAAAGGATAAAGGTTGTGGTTGTTGTGCTTGAGATTGTTGGATGGTTTGGAGTTGTTGTAGAATGTCTTGTTGTTGTTGTTGAAAGGCTTGTTGTTGCTGGTCTAGGAGTTGTTGAAGTTGTGAGATAGCGAGATTTGGTATGTGTGAAGATGAAGCATGGTTAGGAATTTGGACTTGTGAGGTTTAGGGCGAGGTGGATGTTGGATAACTTTGGGGTATAGATAAGTTGGATTGGTTGTTGATGGGAGGTAAGGACGATGATGTAGGAGTGACTAGATACTTTCCATATAATCTTTTGAGTTCGTCAAACCATTTGTGGAAGCCACAAGGATCTTCAAGTGCGATATGGATGATTAGGGTAAAATGGATTGGATTGGATGAAAAGATGATTGAGACAAGATAATTAGATGGGTGATTATGATGCAAGGGAATGATTATGACAGATGCTAGATTTTGTTATAAGATTGATTTTTTATTTTATTTTTGGAGATATTTTATTTTTTTTGGATTTTGAATTTTTTTGATTTTTTTTTTAATTTTGAGATTTTGGCAAGAAAAACGAACACAAAAAGACAATGGCTGACTTGACTAAACAAGGAAATTGGTGTGAATTGTTTCACGGCTAAAGTAGCTTTTACTAGTATTGCACAAGGAAAACACATCAAGCACATGAACAAACCTAAAATTATACAAGCATGAGTGTCATATCCCATGGACTCACTCAAGTACAACTTCAATCTCCACTATTAGATAATGGTGATTTCAATCCCCTTGATACCATCTACCTTTGCTTGGATAGATATGGAATGCAAGGTAATGTGCCACCTTACACCCCTTACCTTGGAGACTAAAGTCTTTCCCAAAGTTTATTCCATCTCAAAGAATGGAGATAATAGTGTGAGCTCTTCTCCCCCTACTGTAGCGATGCACCGCAGGATATGACGGTCAAAGGGTCTTATCTGGACTTTTACGATCTTCTAGGGGAGTCCTCCAAATTCACGAATACGATGAGGCCCAAGTCTGTGAACACTAGCCCATTGAAGGGATATGACATAATAAATTAAGCAAACACCACTTCACCTTGTGTCTGAAATCACCTGGGTCCCCAAGCCTGTCCCAATAACTATGTAGCTAGATTGAGGTACAACTTTTGCTCCCCTCCCTTTGATATACTCTACCAGAACACGTGGTTGAGGTTATCCCTAAGGGTGATGAAATCTCCTAGCATGCCTCCTAAAGGGAAGGAACACTATTCACTTTTGATCCTCAGGCTTGCACGAAGTGCAAGGGGAGAGCATACGTGAAATAATGCTCCTGGGATTGAACAAATAAACAGAGGGATAATGAAGGGATTTTTGATCTCCAAGATCACCAAAAGGTGCAAGGAGAGAGCATACACCCTTTTCAAAATTTGAAGACAAAGAAAATAATGTTCAATTACTATCCCCGTAGATTAGACTAAGTGCCTAGATTAGTGATAAAAAGATTTTTTTGACATGCAAATCTGCAACAACTTGTTAGTAGTTTCAATGATTTGATCTTTGGCAAGTGAAAGTTACAAGACAAGTATGTTAGATTGAAAAAGATAATCTTGGAAAAATGATTTTACTGCATGAAAAAAATATTAGAAATGATAATGAAATCGCTGCAAAATTAGAAAATAATGTTATAATGCAGCCATAAAAAGATGTGTTCATCACAAGATTGCAATTTCAGATACATTTTTTTTACATAGTTGACATAGATATGATTATTTTGAATTTTTTTTGACCTAAAAAATAAAAATGCAAAGAAGAGACCCTTGCTAATTTTCTTAGACCTTTCCATAAATATAAAAATTTCTGAAAAATTCCATGATTTGCGCCCAAAAATGTGGATTTATGAAAAGCCTATAGTCGACAAAGATCTGAATACTTTGTACCTTATTTGAGCTCAAAATTAAAACTATAAAGAATAGATCCCCATTAGAATTTCAAAATCTTTCTAGAAATGTAAAAATTTCTAAAAAAATCATTGATTTGAGCACAAAAATGCAGATTTATGAAATAAAATAAAATAATTATAACTCATGCAAAAATGATGATAAAAACATCATTTTTTTGTTGTAGCTTCTTTAGATGGTCCACACACTTCTATTAAAATATTGTAGAAAAATTTGTAATCATTTGGAAGATATGAAGAAATCTTTAGAAACTAGGGTTGTGTCTAAAATGGCATAAACCTGCAACAAAAAGTTAATAAAACCTGCAAAAAGCAAACTAGATCAAGGGATTTTGAGTCAATAAAAAATAATCGGGCGTGCCAAAATGAAACCCTTAAAATCATGCAAAGCAATAACATAAAGATAAATAATGCAAACACCTTCAAACCTTGCACAAAACCATATTTCTCATAAGACAGAATGGAGTGCACCCAAGCTCCATTGATTTGTCCTCTGGATGTATTGTAGGCTGCTCACACAACCAGCATAACCAGAAAATGATATGAGATAAATGAAAAATGATAGATATGCGTGCATATGGAAGTTTGATGAGAGAGTGTGAGGGTTTGAAAATGAAATAAAAGTTTAATTTATAGATAGAGAGGGAATCAAATGAATGGCCAAGATTAGAAGGGTGAGGGATGAGGTGGATGGCTAGGATTGAAAACCAATTCTAGTGCTAATGATGCACCATATATGAAGATGACAGGTGATTAAAAAAGGACGGGGTGGGAATAAATAAGATTTTTAATTGATTTTGGAGAGGAAGTGCTTATGACACACAATTAATGAGTTTAAAAATAGGGATGTGAGTGGGATAATTTAAATAATTAAATTATTTAAATTATAAGAGACAAGTGGCATGTGAGAGCTAATTTAAATAAATATTTTATTTATTTAAATTAGTTGGAGGAATATGGGAATTAAATAAATAGAATTTATTTAATTTGATTAGAGGGGATAAATTAGTTAAATAAATATAATTTGTTTAAATAATTGGAAGTGTCACATCTCGACTTTTTGATTTCATTTATAATTTAATATATTTAATGAGACTATTAGGCATTACCTTATAATTATTTGATTATTGGATAATGACATGTGCATAGAGGTAAATTGTTGTTATTTTTATAAATGCATAAATTTGAAAGTTGTTATAATAATGAATTAATATGTTTATGATTATGGATTTATGTCTTCTCAAGCTTTGGCTATGATTTTATGGACTAACCTATTGACGAGAATTTGAGTGTGACTAAGTGCAGGGACATGTCGAAGACAAGAATATGGTTGAGGTAGAAGCGTCCTAGCTTCTTGACAAGAATGGGCATAATGGAAACCCGATGTATGAACACACTCATTTAGTTTCATACATATTGCATCATTCATATTTCATTATTGAATGACTTTATTATGCATTCATTACATAGTTACGTAGTTTTGATTGTACTTTTACATTGGATATTGGATGTGGTTGACATTTGATGATTAGTTAAATTATGTAATTTCATTTTCTAAGTATGCATGAGTTTTCCATGTAATCACGCTTTCTTTTTCATCTTAAGATTTAATAAAACTATTAGGTTGATTTCAGATAGATTTATTAGTAATTATATATTTTCTAATAAATAAATAGTGGTTGTTAATTATGTGAGCATTATATTATTTCTTTTATTTATTTATTTTGGTAATTAATTTCTTTTGGAAAAAGAAATAAGTTGAATTATTGTAATTTTTTTTAATTTTTTAAATTATTGAATGTGCATGTCTATTTTAAAGATTTAGACAATCAATTATTAAATTTTGTTGCAAGCTGTGTGCCCTTGGCCTCCTTGTGTTGTACAACACAACGCTTGGGTTCATGACAAGGCTTAACTGCCTCCCGTGGATTCATTAACTCTGGCAGTTGTATCAGGCATTAACAGGTCGATCTTTTGGTGCAACGACAACCGTCTTTGTAACAATTGGTATCAGAGCCTAGGTCATGGGTTTGAACCCCTCACTTGCATTGGGGGGATTGTTGCAAGGTGTGCGCCCTTGGTCTCCTTGTGCTGTGCAGTGCAATGCTTGGGTTTGTGACAAGGCTTAAGTGCCTCTTGTGGATTCATTAACTCTGGCAGTTGTATCGGGCATTAACAGGTTGATGCAGGAGCTTCCCTGGTTCAAGAGCAATCTTGCATCAACCAAAAACATTTGCATTTCAGTTTGTTTGCATTTCATTTCTTTAATTTTCTAGTTCAGGTCAGGCAGTTCAGTCAGTAGCATTTTTCAACTTGTGGTCTGGTTTTGGCATTTCACATCTTGTGGATCTAGACTTCGCATCTCCATTCATTCATCTACATCATATCAAGAATTCAGAGCATTTGGATCAGTTACCGGAAAGTTATCGCTATCAGAAGATCGATTATTTTCTCAGAGTAGAGCACTCTACCAGTTCCAGATAATCAGCTAAAGGAGAAGGCTTGCAGATCATTCCTTGACTTGTGAATCCTAATGACACATCATTCAATGATCCTTGGTTCATGGCCGACCTTCCTTGGAGGTCCGCATGTTGTTCCATTCATTTGAGGAAGTGTTCTATGCATTTAGATTTGACCTATCTGTGAACACGTTACATCTCTTCATTGGAGTTTGTGACCTTCCTTGGCTGATGAGGAGGAATCTATTGGTCCAGAAATGATATATAAAGATGTAATAGATCCTTATGAAAGTAGTTAAGAGTTAAGAGTTAGCAATTGATTCATAAATCATAGTTTTGATTTATGTGAAAGAACTTCAAAGCTTTATCTTACGCATATATGTAATCAGGCCTGTGAGCCCTAATTGTAAGCCTGCATGTTGCCGGTGGATCTCTATTTTGAATTTTTTGATATACTGAATGACTGAATCTGCATTTGTTCCATTTCTTTGAGTTGTTTCCATTGTGTTTACTCTTGCTGCATGGTCCAAACAGTTCATTCTGTGAACCCTCCTACCATGACTGCACCAAGTGGTATCAGAGTGAAAGTTTGATTCTTTGGAGCAAATTGGTGAAAGGGATTCCGTAATATCTTGTTGTAAGTAGATCACCGATCTGAGATAGGTTACCTATGCACAACCGATCACCAATTGAGAGGCAGTTGTCGCTTGTAGCCCGATCGCTGAACCTGAGGCAGTTTGCACTTGATCCTAGGAAGATGCCGCTGCGAAGAGTTCCTCCTGTTGGTACAATGGCTAATAGAATGAATGAGATGATGGAATTGATGAGAACAATGTGAATTCGTTTGGATGTTGTTGAGGAAGATAGGCGAAGAGGATTGACACCTAGACCTAATGTTGAGAGTGATGATGAAGAGGAATTTCAATCTGCTGAACAAATTGGCGAAACCCTAGAAGGTAATGAAGAAGAAGAATCAGATCAGATAAAGATGTTGCGAGCTATTTCAAAGATTCAAAAGAGACCTAGAGTTGATGTGCCGAACTATACTAGTAATCTGAACCCTGAAGAATTGATTGACTGGATAAATGATATGGAAGAATATTTTGAATATGAAGAAATAAAAGATCCAAAGACGGTGAAATTTGTAAAGACAAAGTTGAAAGGACATGCTACTATATGGTGGAAAGAAGTTTAGTTGGAAAGAAGTAGAAGAGGAAGAGAAAAGATTACAAAGTGGGACCGGATGGTGACAAAGTTGAAGAATCAGTTTATACCCACTGACTATGAGTTGGAATTGTTGAAGAAATTGTAAAACCTGAGACAAAAGGAGAAATCTGTGAAGGAGTACACTGAAGAATTTCATAAGATGATCATAAGGACAGGACATAGTGAAGCAAGCAAGGAGAAAGTGGCAAGATACATCAATAGACTGAGATTGAACATTCAAGAAGAACTAAGTTTGGTAAGGATGACATCTTTGGAAGAAGCATATCAGTTTGCCCTGAAAGTTGAAGAGAAGCTAAATAAGACGCATGATCAGAGACAGAGAGGTAGAGGAGGTAAAATTTAGAGAGGAAGATCATTTTCTGGATATGATAGATCATTTATGGAGCAGAACAAGTTTGACAGCCCAGTTAGGAAGGATGACAAAGATAACAATGCTTACCGGAGAGATGACATAAATTTTTACCAGAGAGGAAACCATAGTGCGTACCGAAATGAAGGATACAGAAGAGAAGGAAGATGATTTGATAAGAGGACATTCAGAGGTACTTGTTTCAAGTGTGGAGGTGAAGGACATAGAGCATTTGAATGTAATCAGGGTAGTACAAGCAAGAAGACAGAAAATAGTGGAAGAGCAACCTATGTTGAAGAAGAACTTGTTGGATCACCTAGTTCTGTTGGCAATCCAGAGAAACGAGAATCATTGGTGACGAGGAGAGCACTATTTCAAGTAGAGACACATGAAGAACCGTCACAGAGAAAAACTCTGTTCAGAACTAGATGCAAATCAGGAGGTAAGTGTTGTAAAGTTGTAATTGATAGTGGTAGTTCAGATAACCTAGTTTTAGAGGAGATGGTGACTAAGCTGAAGTTGGAAAGCTTGAAACACCCTAAGCCATATCAGATAGCATGGATTCAGGATGATCATAAGGTACTGGTGAGTGAACAATGTTTGGTGAAATTTCATATTGGATCTTATCATGATGAAGTCTTGTGTGATATTATGCCTATGGATGTTTGTCATATTTTGTTGGGTAGACCTTGGCAATATGATAGAAAAGCTATACATGATGGGAGAAAGAATACATATACTATAACAACCAATGGGAAAAGAATTGCTTTGATTCCTTTGGAAGGTGATCCTAAAGATGTAGTATGTGGGAATGCTAGAATCTGTTTGGTAGATGGGAGGAAATTTTTAGATGGTTTTAAACAGGAAAGTATGTGTTATGCCTTGATTCCTAAAATGCCTGAAGTAGTGAAGAGAGAAACTGAACTAGATGAGATAAGAGAGTTGCTAATAGAGTATGAAGACATCATATCAGATAATGTACTTGAAGGATTACCACCTATAAGGAGTATCAGTCATCACATGGATCTTATACCGGGAGCAAGTTTGCCTAACAAAGTAGCACACCAGATGACACCGACAGAGAATGAAGAATTGAAAAGACAAATACAAGAGTTGTTGAGGAAAGGTTTGATTAGAGAAAGTTTGAGTCCTTGTGCAATACCTACAGTGCTTGCACCAAAGAAGGATGGAGAATGGAGAATGTGTACTAATTCCAGAGTAATAAACAAGATCATAGTTAAGTATAGATTTCCTTTACCTAGGATGGATGATATCATGGATTGTTTGAGTGGGGCAAGATATTTCACAAAGATAGATTTGAAGAGTGGATACCATCAGATCAGAATCAGAGATGGTGATGAATGGAAGATTGCTTTTAAGACAAATGAAGGATTGTATGAGTGGTTAGTGATGCCTTTTGGATTGACAAATGCACCGAGTACTTTCATGAGATTGATGAATGAGGTCTTGAAGAAATTCTTGGGTAAGTTTATGATTGTATACTTGGATGATATTCTAATTTTTAGTAAGACAGAAGAAGAACATTTGTGGCATATTAGACAAGTTTTATAGAGAATGAGAGAAGAGAAATTGTTGATAAACATCAAGAAGCGTAGTTTCATGAAGGAAGAGTTGGTATATTTGGGATTTGTGATTTATGCAGAAGGATTGAAGATAGACACTGAGAAAGTGAGAACAATTATTGAATGGACTACACTGGAGAGCATCGGAGAGGTTAGATCATTTCATGGATTGGTTAGTTTCTATCGGAAGTTCATCAGAAATTTCAGTTCAGTTTGTAACCCTATGACAAAGACAATGAGAGGTGACAGAAAAGATTTCAAGTGGACATCAGGAGCAGATAAAAGTTTTGAGTTGTTGAAATAGAAAGTGACAGAGCAACCTATTTTGGTGTTACCAGATTTCAATAAGGTATTTCAAGTTGATTGTGATGCTAGTGGAAATGCAATCGGAGTAGTATTAAGTCAAGAAGGTAGACTTGTAGCATATTTCAGTGAGAACTTAAATGATGCAAGGAGAAGTTATTCAGTTTATGATCAAAAATTCTATGCCATAATTCAAGCATTGAAGAAGTGGAGACATTACTTGTTGCCTAAGGAGTTTGTGTTGTATACAGATCATCAAGCTTTGCAATATTTGAATAGTCAAAGTAAGTTGAATCAGAGACATATGAGATGGGTAGAGTTCATGCAGAGTTATACTTTTTTGTTGAAGCATAGGAGTGGAAAATCAAACAAAGTTGCTGATGCATTGAGTAGAAGAAGAAACTTGTTGACAGAGATGAGAGTTGAAGCGTTGGGTTTTAATGAATTGAAGAACATGTATGAGGGAGACACTAATTTTGTAGAACCTTGGAGAGCATGTACGGAACCTATTGTGACAGATAGAAGTAAGTGGTTGGACTATTTCATTCAAGAAGATATGTTATTCAAAGGAAGTCAGTTGTGCATACCTAGAAGTTCGATGAGGGATAATTTTATCAAAGAGAAGCATAGTGGTGGATTGGTAGGACATTTTGGCATTGATAAGACAGTGGCTTTGGTAAGTGAAAGTTACTTTTGGCCTCAGATACATAAGGATGTTTGAAGATTTGTTCAGAGTTGTAGAGTTTGTCAAGTTGCAAAAGGGAGTAGTCAGAACACGGGATTGTATAAACCTTTGACAGTACCGGAGAGACCTTGGGAAGACATAAGCATGGATTTTGTAATGGGATTGCCTAAGACACAGAGGGGATATGATTCAATATTTGTAGTGGTTGAAATTTTTTCAAAGATGGCTCATTTCATACCTTGTAAGAAGACAACTGATGCAGTGCATGTAGCTGACCTATTTTTCAAGGAGATTGTAAGATTGCATGGATTACCTAAGAGTATAGTTTCAGACACAAATACAAAGTTTGTGGGATACTTTTGGAAGACACTTTGGAAGAAGATGAAGATGGATTTGAAGTTTAGTTCAACTTTTCATCCACAGACAGATGGACAGATAGAGGTAGTGAATAGGAGTTTGGGAAACTTGTTGAGATGTTTGATTGGAGACAAAGCCGGAAGTTGGGATTTGATTCTTTCACAAGCGGAGTTTGCATACAATAATTCAGTAAACAGGAGTACCAGAGGAACACCTTTTGAGATTGTTACCGGAGTGAATCCTAGAGGAGTTGTAGAGTTGAGAGACATCAGTATAGAAGAAAAGAGGAGTACAGAAGCAGAAGAATTTGTAGATCATATGAAGACAGTGAATAATCAAGTGAAGAAGTATTTGGAGGATATGAACAGAAAGTACAAAGAGAAGGCAGATGAGAAGAGAAGACATAAGGAATTCGAAGTTGGAGATGAAGTGATGGTGTACTTGAGAAAAGAAAGATTTCTAGTTGGGACTTATAACAAGTTGAAGATGAAGAAGTTTGGACCTTGTAGGATACTTAGGAAATTTGATTGAGGAAATGCATATGAAGTGGAATTACCAGAGACATTGGGTATTTCACCTATTTTCAACATTGCAAATCTTTATCAGTATCATGAAGCAGAGTTCAGTGACAGCATGGAAGAAGACTTGAAGAAGTAGTTACCACAACAAGCACCGGAACAAATTGAAGACATTTTGGATAGTAGAATTGGACACAACACTAGAGGCAGACAATACAAGGAATATCTTGTGAAGTGGAAAGGCAGACCGGAAGAAGATTCATCATGGATTTCTCAGGCTGAGGTGGACCGTCTTGGTTCTCCCCTAGCCCCAACAAAGTGAGGGACTCACTTTTTCAATAACCCTAGATGTCTGATGCAAGAGCATCCCTAGTTCAAGAGAAATCTTGCATCAACCAAAAACATTTACATTTCAGTTTGTTTGCATTTCAGTTCTTTCATTTTCTAGTTTAGGTCAGGCAGTTCAGTCAGTAGCAGTTTTCATCTTGTAGTCTGGTTTTGGCATTTCACATCTTGCGGATCTGGAATTAGCATCTACATTCATTCATCTACATCATATCAAGAATTCAGAGCACTTGGATCAGCTACTGAAAAGTTATCGCTATCAGAAGATCGACTGTTTTCTCAGAGCATAGCATTCTAACAGTTTCAAATAATTAGCTAAAGGAGAAGGCTTGCAGATCATTCCTTGACTTGTTTATCCTAATGACACATCATTTAATGATCCTTGGTTCATGGCTGACCTTCCTCAAAGGTCCGTACGTTGTTCCATTCATTTGAGGAAGTGTTCTATGCATTTAGGTCCGACCTATTTGTGAACACGTTACATCTCTTCATTGGAGTTTGTGACCTTCCTTGGTCGACGCGGAGGAATCTATTGGTTTGGAAATGATATATAAAGATGTAATAGATCCTTAGGAAAGTAGTTAAGAGTTAAGAGTTAGCAATTGATTCATAATTAATAGTTTTGATTTGTGCGAAAGAACTTCAAAGCTTTATCTTGCACATGTATGTAATCAGACCTATGAGCCCTAATTGTAAGCTCGCATGTTGCCAACGGATCTCTATTTTGAATTCTTTGATATACTAAATGACTGAATCTACATTTGTTCCATTTCTTTGAGTTGTTTCTGTTGTGTTTACTCTTGCTACACGGTCCGGATAGTTCATTCTGTGAACCCTCCTACCGTGACTGCACCACTCCCGTGGATTCATTAACTCTGGCGGTTGTATCGGGCATTAACAGGTTGATATTTTATTGCAACACTAATCATCTTTGGAAAAAATTTATCATATTTGTGAATTACAAAGTTATATTTTCTAATATTAGTTTTAAGTAGAATGTGCATGAATATGAATGAAGATATTTTAATATTTGTTTTAAGAATATAATATTATATTTTACTTTTTAGGTTTTGGGAAAAAATAGGAAGAGTTATTAAAAAAAAGAATTAGCTTTTTTTTATTGTTCATTCTCCTTTTTGGTTATCAATTTTATTATTCAAATTAGAAGAAAAGGAAAAGTAGATTATTGAAGCTGAAGGAATTGGAAGTGTTATTTTTTTGAAGAATTGAAGGATTGTTGTGGTCTCAAAATTGATTGGTTTATCTCCATTGTTTTTACCAAATTGCTACAAAGATTGAGGTAGGATTCTTGTCATGAAAGACTTTAGCAAATATTTACTATGGTTAATAATTGAATATAAGATTATGTGAAGAAACTGTGATTTATATGCTTCTTGTGCAAAAAGAAAGATTTAGACAAATTATAGTTTCATCGATTTTGACGATTAGAAAATATTTTTTGTTGAATTGGATTTGTTGGGAATTATTAAAAGTTAATAGGATGATTTGATAGGTTATTTGATCTCAATATGGTTTTTAGAATATTGAAGCAGTAATTTCTTGTATAGGAAAAAAATATAATAGAAAACTTGGGAAGAGACTGAAATGAAAAATAGTAATCCATCTTAATATAGACATATCTCTTAAACAATGATCTCGGTATTTCTAATTTTTGGATATATGGTTTTAAATTAGGGGATAAACTTTACCTTTTTTTTGTAATTTTATATTATTAAAACAAGTCGACTATTTTTTTTAATTGGTAAATCTGTCATGAGAAAAAAATACTCTGTTGCGGCATCAATAACTTTAGTTTTATGAACTAGGTTTCTCAAAAAAAATTATGGAAGGTGCTCAAATAAGTTTTGTAAATCATATAAAAAAATCAGCCTTACCCCGTTTGTAAATTCTGAGATATGTTTTAATTAGTGATTGTCTATCTCTGCTACTATTGTTAGCATGATCTTTATATGTGATTATTGTATTTATAAAATTATATTAAAGATAGTTATTATGAACATATTTATTGGGTTCTTTAGATATTTGTATTATCTTTCCAACACATTTTAAAAATTAGAAAAATGTTGTGTTTTGAGAAAGTTATGTATGTTTTAGTGAAAACTTTTTTTATGCAATATAAATCCAAGTTGCTAGCATGAAAGTCATGTTTGGTTTATGTGTGATCTCCCAATATGGTTTGTGACTTTGTAAGCATGTTGAAATTACTATGTGGATACTATTTATGAGGGTGTGAGCATGAGTTAGAAAATTGTAGTGTTTCAAACCACATTTAAGGTCACTTGTAGTGTTGATGTTCGTGCTTAATTTTGTTGTCCTACCGTTCTGTCTCCTGTAGCAGCATCTTGATCACCTATAGGTTTAATTTAACTGACTTATCTGTTTATGCCTTCACTTAAATGGTATTCTTGTTTGACAAAAATGAATCTAAAATTGTTAGAAAAGATGATTCTCCTTTATTCCTTATTCCAAATTTAATCATAACAGTATTATAAATCTGATCTTGCTTGCGGGTATGAATTCATATAATATAGCTTTATTTGTGAAATAACTATGCATGCAAAGTGGATTATGTATATTTATCATATAGATATCTATATAAGTTTCGTCATAAACAAATACTGGCATCTATTATTATATAACTAAACTCTGTTATCCCTGTTGCATAAATCAAGAATTGGTTAGAAAAATATGAGTATAGATAGTATGGGTATTTGAAATAAATCATGCATGAAGCTCATTGTTAGAAATATGATATGCATACATCATATAGATCTTGTACTTGCTTGAAAGTGTATTCACATTGTTTTTACAATGGAATTAGTTTTGCATGCTATGTGTGTATTGGGCTTACCTTTCAGGATGGGTGTCGAACGTGGATAAACAGAGAAGGCTGATCCTCTTTTCAGGATTTTGACCGTAACTTTTTAAAGTGCTTTGGCTAAAGCCATGTCTTCATTGAAATAGATGAATGTATGTGTCTAGCAAATTATATTAATATGTTTCTCTGCCACATCCTGTTTGTGAGATATTAGCACATTCTAGTAGAAAGATATGCATTTAGACATCAGGTTGCACCGGGTTGTCCCTCCTTCCTATTGTTTCTAAGTTGCTAGGTACTTCATGTAGGGTTGAGTATCCTTCATGTTAGGAAGGATTCCGAGGAAGCGTAATGCTTCGTGGTTGGGCAGAAAAGCACTTGAACCATGTTCTTGTCTCTTGACTTTGCGAAAGACCATGTGGGTTATGTCGGCCGGTGACGGTGATTTTATTCATTATCATTTCTTGCATAATTTTGATATTCGTACTTTATTATTGTACTGAGTTGACTATGGCATGAGAGCCAAAGATGTATCATTGTATATTATATTATTGTGCCAACACCTGGATTGGGCACATGTATTTGTAAGATGTAAGCCGGTATCTTTACATGTATGGGAGAAGTGTCTTTTCTATTTTCTACTATTTTTACTAAAATGATTTAATTAATTCCGTGATATAGTTTATGTGAAGCCTACTTTACATTTGGTATTAGAGCGCATGTTGTAGCATTGGGAGCTCTGGGGTGTTTGTGTTGCTCAGTTTATTCAAGCATGTGTGGGTTCTTGTGTGTTTGCATGCTATGAGTAGCATGTGCCTTCTTTGTTATGTCTTCCTTGCATGTGTGTGGTGAGGAATACATTGATTTCGGGGTTAGATAGACCCTGGTGGTTGCCGAGAAGTTACTTATGTGTGTTTTGCTTCTTGATGTCATGAATGGTTGGCATGAACCCTTGCTGTGTGTGTGAGTGCTTGAGTGACCTTTGTAGGGTCATGATCGTGCTTGTGTGACCACTTTTGATAGTGGAGTTATGGGAACCTTTGTGTGAAAGGTACCATGTTCTTGAGTGTTATTGAACTTGACTTACTTTTTTAAGAGTTATGCATTAGTATGTGAAAGAAGATGTTTGATCATATACTTGATATGTGAAGAATATTGTTGTGGTAATGCTAATTTAAATGTACCTTGCATTGTGCACCTTGTTGTGTGTATGTTTGTTGCAAGAGTAGCATATCCTCATAATGCTTGTCATATTTGTTTGTTAATTGCCTTTGTATGGTGATTGGAAATGCTGGCTTGAAATGCATACTGCTTTGTCTTCTTAAGAGCATATCCCTGTGTGTGGATTAATTATGCAGTTGTAAGAAAGATAATGTTGCATCATATTGCTAGAATAGATCATTTAGGTAATGACTTATGTTCTCAGATTGCATTTTTCCCTAGGATTTATGCGGGAACCTAGGGGTAATTATTGCATTGCATTATTTGAAGAGTTAAAGAGAAAATGGGTTGTGAAAAAGGTCATTTACATAGTCCTAGTGATGTTTGAGGTGTTAGAATCATGAGTGAATTAGAAAACCCTACATCTTGTGAATTTGAGTTGTGATTTCCCCATTTCTTAGTATGCATTAAGAATGCTTGTCATCATGTTGTGAAGAAATTTGGTCTCATGTGAATGTTGCATTAATGCATTATCCACATGATTGGTGAATCGTTGTTTGGTAAGAAATGTTAACCGCTACTTGTTGGAGAGTTAGATGTGTTGAGATATCTTGGTTTGTGAACCTGATTTTGTCCTAGCATAATCTTGGTTGATGGATGGTTGCTAGTGTATGAATGTGTGTCCTTGCATGGTGATTGTGATTCCCTTGAACGGGATGCAACCTTTGTTGCTAGGTATCCTGAGTGATGTTCGTATGGTTAAGTAGAAATGATCTTATGATAAAAATGTGATTGGACTCTTAGAAGACTCATATGTTTGGTGTGATTGAGTATATTCTCTTACTCACCTTAGTTTTGAATCTAGGTGTAGTGTAGCATTGTACTCCCTCTCTAGTGGCTAAAATTAGTCACATAGTTCATGTAATGTAGAACTTTTGAACTTTGATACTTTATTTATTTGACTTTGGTAAATTTATTAAACGTTGTAAGGGCCAACATTGATTTTTTGTTCTTGTTTATGAATAAGTATAGCCATCGAAGTTTGATATTTATTTATCTTGTGACCTTTATGGTCACGTTTGATTTATTGTTGAAATTGAGCTCATTTTATGCCTTTTTGTTGGAATTGACTTTTCTTCCATTTTGGTATTTTATTTATTTATTTATTATTGGTGGCTATGCTTGAATGTTTTAAACTATTGGTCATGTATCTTGTTATATTTATCTATCATGTCCATGATGGACCTTTGATGGATTGTATAAGGGAGTAGAATGCGAAGAATATACTAGTTCTTGGTGTGCGTGTTACTAGAACTATGGTAGATTGAATTCCTTGGGTTTATTGTTAGATGCAAGTGAATATTGTGTGGAATATTGAGAAAGATTTGAAATGGTTTTTGGTTGTTCTTGTTTGTCTCGTTCCTATTAGTCTTAGACGTGATGCCTTGCCCCTAGTGTTTCAGTAGTAGTAGAGTGTATGATGTTGTGTCCTTTTGATGTGAGTTCCATAACTACACTCATGTTTTGACATAGTGTAGGGTATGATGAAACCTAAGTTAGTGCATGAGCATGTAATGTATATGTCAAGGGTATTATAGTTGTCTTCTTACTCTTGTTGAGTTTCCAACCTTGGGATATTGGTTTCTTCAGAAGTTTCTCCTTAGTAGTTTGGAGGTTCCAAGCTTGGTGCTGGAAGGGATAAGTTGTCCTTTGTATTCCATTTTATGGATACTTGGTTTTAGGCCACAAGGAAGCCTTGAGTTGCCAAGTCAATCGTGATTTCGTGATCGTGTTGTGTTGTGTTGTTGACCTATTTGGTCTAGCTTAGTTAAGAGTTGAAGTGGTCTTGTGAGTAGTCTTGCACCTTGTTGGTGTGTAGTAGCCATCTTAGATGTGCTCCTATTAAGTAAAAGGTTGCCAAGCCTTGTTTGATGGAAGTACTTATGTTGTTAGAGGGTGTGGTTAGATTCTTCCCTCTAAGAACCTGTTGGGTTGATCCTAGTTTTGGTAGTATAGAGCTAGAGTGTTAGAGAAACCCTCTCTTATAGGAGTGGAATGTGAGGAAGTACCTCATGTAGGGAAACCATGTCTAGAGTTGAGGCATGTTGAAGATGTGGTAGTGGTGCCTATAACCTTTTTGAGTTAGCTTTCCCTGATCCTTGAGTTCTTTTGTTGTGGGTAGTGTCTAAAGAAGGACTATTGAGAGATTAATCTTTTATTTGCATAGTTGTGATGCTTTGTTTGCTCAGTGTGATACCTTGATTGTTATAGTGAGATACTATTATTACTTCAGTATGTGTGTAATAAGACATCAGGACGATGTCTCTTCCTAGTGGGAAAGGATGTCACATCTCGACTTTTTGATTTCATTTATAATTTAATATATTTAATGAGACTATTAGGCATTACCTTATAATTGTTTGATTATTGGATAATGACATATGCGTAATTAAGTAAATTATCATTATTTTTTATAAACACATAAATTTGAAAGTTGTTATAATAATAGATTAATATGTTTATGATTATGGATTTATGTTTTCTTGATCTTTGGCTATGATTTTATGGACTAACCTATTAATGAGAATTTGAGTGCGACTAAGTGCAGGAACATGTCAAAGACAAGAACATGGTTGAGGTAGAAGCGTCCTAGCCGCCTGGCAAGAATGGGCATTGATGAAAACCTGATGCATGCACACACTCATTTAGTTTCATAAATATTGCATCATTCATATTTCATTATTGAATGGCTTTATTATGCATTCATTACATAGTTACATAGTTTTGATTGTGCTTTTACATTGGATATTGGATGTGGTTGGCATTTGATGATTAGTTAAATTATGTAATTTCATTTACTAAGTATGCATGAGTTTGCCATGCAATCATGCTTTCTTTTTCGTCTTATGATTTAATAAAACTATTAGGTTGATTTCAAATAGATTTATTATTAATTATATATTTTCTAATAAATAAATAGTGTTGGTTAATTATGTGAGCATTATATTATTTCTTTTATTTATTTATTTTGGTAACTAATTTCTTTTGGAAAAAGAAATAAGTTGAATTATTTTAATATTAGTTTTAAGTAGAATGTGCATGAATATATATATTACTTTTTAGGTTTTGGGGAAAAATAGGAAGAGTTATTAAAAAAAATAGTTTTTTTAAATTATTCATTCTCCTTTTTGGTTATCAATTTCATTATGTAAATTAGAAGAAAATGAAAAATAGATTATTGAAGTTGAAGGATTTGGAAGTGTTTTTTTTTTAAGAATTGAAGGATTGTTGTGGTCTCAAAATTGATTGGTTTATCTTCATTGTTTTTACCAAATTGCTACAAAGATTGAGGTAGGATTCTTGTCATGAAAGACTTTAGCAAATATTTACTTTGGTTAATAATTGAATATAGGATTGTGTGAAGAAATTGTGATTTATATGCTTCTTGTGCAACAAGAAAGATTCAGACAAATTATAGTTTCATTGATTTTGAAGATTAGAAAATGATTTTTGTTGAATTGGATTTGTTGAGAATTCTTAAAATTTAGTAGGATGATTTGATGGGTTATTTGATCTGATTATGGTTTTTAGAATATTGAAAAAATAATTTCTTGTATAGGAAAAAATAATAAAAATAGTAATATATCTTAGTATATATCTCTTAAACAAGTGATCTGGGTATTTCTAATTTTTGGATATATGGTTTTAAAGTAGGGGATAAACTTTACCTCTTTTTTTGTAATTTTATCTTTTATATTTTATTTTATATTATTAAAACAAGTTGACTATTTTTTTTAACTGGTAAATCTATTATGAGAACAAAATAGTTTGTTGTGGCATCAATAACTTTCGTTTTATGAACTAGGTTTATTAGAAATTTTTAGGGAAGGTGTTCAAATAAGTTGTGTAAATCATATAAAAAAATTAGCCTTACCCAATTTGTAAATTTTGAGATATGTATTAATTAGTGATTGTCTATCTTTGTTGTTATTTTAGCATGATGTTTATATGTGATTATATTGTATTTATAAAATTATATTAAAGATAGTTATTATGAAAGTATTTATTGTCTTATGTAGATCTCTGCATTATCTTTTCAATGCATTTTAAAAATTAGAAAAATGTTGTGTTTTGAAAAAGTTATGTCTGTTTTAGTGAAAACTTTTTTTATGCAATATAAATCTAAGTTGCTGACATGAAAGTCATGTTTGGTTTATGCATGATCTCCCAATATGGTTTGTGACTTTTTAAGCATGTTGAAATTCCTATGTGGATACTATTTATGAGGGTGTGTATGAGTTGTAAAATTATAGTGTTTCAAACCACATTTAAAGTCACCTGTAGTGTTGATGTCCATGCTTAATTTTGTTGTCCTACCATTCTGTCTCCTGTAACAACATCTTGATCACCTGTAGGTTTAATTTAACCGACTTATCTATTTATGCCTTCACTTAAATGGTGTTCTTGTTTGACAAACATGAATCTAAAATTGTTAGAAAAGATGATTCTCCTTTATTCCTTATTACAAATTTAATCATAACGATATTATAAATATGATCTTGCTTGCGGGAATGAATTCATATAATATAGCTTTATTTGTGAAATAACTATGCATGCAAAGTGGATTATGTATATTTAACATATAGATATCTATATAAGTTATGTCATAAACAAATACTGGAATTAATATCCGTCGTGCTATAGGGGGATTAATTCGAAAAGAGATGACTTTCCAATGATGCCACATCACATTGTGAATGCCATCTTGGCTCAACCGATCTCTTGTGGCAAGATGAGATGGTTGATAAAGGACATTGTAATTATGATGATGCATACTTTTCTGACAAATGTCAATTTGGCACTGATGATCTCCCGCGATATGTTGAGTTGGCTATTTGATGTTGATAGGAAGTTTAATTATATGATTTTGGAGCATGGGAAAGACTCGCATAGATTGGAGAATGAGCCAGCGTATCTAAGTAATGATGGCTTAAGGACACTGAATAATTTCCTCATTTATTTCATATTCATGTTTCTTTGTGCCTGTAGAGTTAATACTTGCGAGTACTTTGAAGTTAGAAGAAGACGTAGTGATTTTCCCAAGTGCTGTTATCATCTGCTCTGTGGGTTTGAAGGAAAGGCGATCATGGGGGGGGACATAATTCGCACTGAACCCATATCTTGTAGTGAATCCAAGGATAATGTTGTTGTGTGGCACTATTGTAAAGAAGGAGGCATCATTCCTTTCCTTGAATGCCTTAATGGTTATGATGAAAACCTTTATGTGTAGTGTGCCCTGTCGTGGGATAACTGCAGAGTTAAAATTGGCAAGATAGCGTTTGAAATTTTTGAGGAGGTCATTGTGATGGCTACTAGCCTTTCTATGAAAGGCACAAAATTGAAGAGGAAACTAAGGTTACTGACCACCACAGTCAGAAGCTTTTTCTCAAGGAGGGGGAGGAACTTGTCACTTATCAAGGAGGTTTTGATTGTGCGAAGCTCCCAAAGCCATGGGATGAGATGTGCTACCTTCTAATGAAATATTTCACCTTGGAAGGGTGTTTTACCAGGTTCTATAATTATCACCTTCCCCTGCTTAACCATTTTAGGAGAAATGCTCTTATAAGTTTTTCTTTTTATTTAATGTCTTCTTTGGAACACTCTGTTCATCGGGTGAAAGCTAAATTGGATAAGAAACCCTCTAAGTGTCTAGTTCCCCTTCACCAAGGCCTTATCCATTGTCTGTATAAGTTTCATCTTGCCTTGGACTCGCCGAAACCAATTCTACCCACTATTGTTGAAATCCCTATGGATACTCCCCCTGGTGCTGCTATTCCTTTTGAGGAGCCCTGTCATTCTACCCCCAACAACTAGAAACTGAAAGGTGTTTCCTTTTCTAAAACCCTAGAGGATAATACTGTGAAGGACATTCATATTCCTACCTCTAAAGGAAGTGTGAAGGGGAAGAAAAGGAAATTTAAGGAGGCAGTTTCTACTGTAGAGGTCACTGAAGTATTGGATATAATGGGGGCCCATAAAAATCAAAATAGTGATAGTGAGGGACTGAAAAAGCCAAAGCTAAAGCCGTGGTCAAAGCTAAGAATGAGTGTTACTCTTCGGGTATAAGAAGGTTTGGGAGAATTGCTAGCAAACTGACCCCTCAGGGTAAGCTAATTGATTATTCTGAAAGTAACTTTGGATCTTCTACTCAGGGAGATGAGCAGTCTAAAGGTGATGACATTGAGGTTCATGAGGTCTCAGAGGAGACGGAAGGGATATAAGAAAAGGAAACGCAAGCTGTGGATACTGATGGAGGGGATTTTGGACTTGAGGATAATGCCCAAGAGGAGGAGAGGGTGACTGTGGAGGAAGTTGAAGAGGTTGCTAAGGAAGATGGCGACGGTCAGGAGGATGAAATTGCTATTCTTAGAGGCCATGTGGATTCCCTAGAACAAAAGGTCCGATCTATGAGATGTTTTATCAACAGTATACTTTGTCGCTCGGCTATGCTCAATTTGTCTCTGCTGTAGGAGAATGACACCCTTGCCCATGGAGCTGATGAAGAGAAAGTTAAATAGTTTGACAAGATTTATGAATTTCTGGCTAAAGGCTAGGAGAATGTTTCTCCCTAGCTTTGTTTATTTTCTTTCTATTTATCTGCTGTTAGACTGCTACTCTTACTATTTGCTGTTTATCAATTGTTAATGCTGTTTATGCTTTAGCTGGGTTGGGTGGCTCTTTTTGTTTTTGAGCCTTTACTGTTCCCTTTTAGGTTTCTGTTGTAAGGGTTTGGCCCCTAGTTTTTGTCGACTTATATTATCAAAAACAAATACTGGCATCTATTATTATATAACTAAATTCTCTTATCCCTATTGCATAAATCAAGAAATGGTTAGAAAAATATGAGTATAGATAATATGGGTATTTGAAATAAATCATGCATGAAGCTCATTGTTAGAAGTATGATATGCATGCATCATATAGATCTTGTACTTTCTTGAAAGTGTATTCATGTTGTTTTTGCAATGGAATTAGTTTTGCATGCTATGTGTGTATTGGGCTAACCTTTCGGGATGGGTGTCGAATGTGGATAAATAGAGAAGGTTGATCCTCTTTTCAGGATTTTGACTGTAACTTTTTAAAGTGCTTTGGCCAAAGCCATGTCTTCATTGAAATAGATGAATGTATGTGTCTAACAAATTATATTAATATGTCTCTCTGCCACATCCTGTTTGTGAGATATTTGCACATTCTAGTAGAAAGATATGCATTTAGACATTAGGTTGCACTAGGTTGTCCCTCCTGCCTATTGTTTCCAAGTTACTAGGCACTTTGTGCATGGTTGGGTATCCTTCATGTTAGGAAGGATTACAGGGAAGTGTAATGCTTTGTGGTTGGGCGGAAAAGCGCCTGAACCATGTTCTTGCCTCTTGACTTTGTGGAAGACCATGTGGGTTAGTGGCGACCGGTGACAGTGATTTTATTCATTATCATTTATTGCATAATTCTAATATTTGTACTTTATTATTGTACTGAGTTGACTATGGCATGAGAGCCAAAGATGTATCATTGTATATTATATTATTGTGCCAACACCTGGATTGGGCACGTGTATTTGTAAGATGTAAGCTGGTATTTTTACATATATGGGAGATGTGTCTTTTTTATTTTCTATTATTATTAATGAGATGATTTAATTAATTCCATGATATAGTTTATGGGAAGCATACTTTACACGAAGGGGTCATGAAAGGGGACCTAGGACAAGGTGTCACCAAGTGTCGCAAGATGATGCAAGGGGATGTCGAAAGGCAATGTTGTAAGACATGGTCAATTTTAGGTGTCTACATCCTCAATCAATATAGGGAAAGAAAAATGCTCATTAAAATCATGTGCTAATGCCATGAATGAACTATAAAACATATGAGATGAATCAAATTGTAATGCTTTATTAAATTTTAAAGTAGTTCTGGTGCAGGAGCACCTACCTGACAGCTGGTCTGGATAAGGCAGTTAGTAGTTTAGGTCTTGTTTGTGTTTCCAAGAAGGTCTGTTAGACCAAATGCATGTGATAAGATCATGCTGACCAGGCTTTTGCTATTTTTAGCTAGTTAGTTATAACAGCTGTCATGATGCGTGTTCGGTGGGATCTCCCAGCCGCTTGGAGAGTTCCCAGCCGCTTGGAGTCGGGTCAGTAGTACTCGTAGGCAAGTCTTTATAAGCATGAGATCGGTTGATATTGCATATACAGACAGATATCATCGATCGAGCTAGGTTGCAGAGAGTGAGACTGAGAGAGAGATTGATCATATTGTATTGCATCTTTGAAATCAATAAAGTGATCCTGTTTGTGTTCTTGCTCTGGTTGCATTCCATTACTTGATTGATTTGCTGGTTTGAGAGACTTCATGGATTCACTGATCCATTCCACCGGTTGACTCATCTGATCGGTGGAATGGCACTGTACAGTAGGTTAGATGGTAGTTTGTTTTCTGTTTGCATGCAGGTGTGCAGGATCGCGGTCGACAGATGTTGAGAAGCCTAGCATCATCATGTGCTAGGTTGAGCTGATTGAGTTGGAAGATCACCCTGAGAGTGGATCGGATCATCCCTGGAGGATCGGCGAAGTGAAACTTCGCAAAAGCTGAAAGTTCGTGAAGACGGCATCATCAGGATATTTCTACAAATATCCTGCAGTCGGGTTTGGACATCGTCATCCGGATAAGTGGAGGAGATCGGCATGATGTTGTCGATTGCATGAAGTGTGAGTTCGTCGGGGTGATCATCATCATCTGGAGGAGCCGAGGAGGAGTGCATCGGCATCAGGTAGAAGATCGGGTCATGAAACTGTTGGAGTTTTCATGCTGCGAGTGCATCAGGATGTTTTAGGCCGGACATAGACTAAGTGCATGTATCGGCATCAGGATCATCATATCGGAGTGCCAAACATCCGCGTATCGCGAGTAGATGCGGGAGAGAAAGTTCGTGTTTTTCGACTAAGTGTTGAAAGGGTCATCAGGATATTGGGTGACGTCATCGTCATCAGGATATGACGTCATCGTCATCAGGATATTGAGATATCCCCCCTGTGCGAGTTTATCCTGCCGTCGTAAGGTGTTAAGGTATCGGCGGAAGTCCATGGCAGGAAGTTGTGTTAACATCATCAGGAGGTTCCGAAGACAACCGGATAAAGTAGATCATGATGCTGTTGCTTGTAACGTCGGGTAGCGGAGCATCGAAGGTAAGCCGCTGAAGGTGATCGTCATCAGGATATTAGAAGCTACCGGATATTTGGATATCCTGCTGACGAAGAGAGTGTTGAAGGTCATGATGATGACGATAGTGTTTCGAGCCCGATGAACAGTGCAACCGGAGGATGTGTGCGCCCGCTGAACATCATGATGATGATGTTAGAAGGAAGGCGGAGGTGAACAGTAGTCGGCAGGAGGACAATTGCGAGTGTCCGAAATATGATGATGCTGTTAGTGGTTTTAGGGAATATGATGATGATGGCGCAGATGATGATGATGAGGTTGGTCTGCAGACATTCATGCTATATGCGAAGGTTATAGTGTGGATGCCTCTGCATCATAGTGGTATCAGAGCTCAGCAAGAGGTCTGGGCTGTTGTGTGTTGATTCTGTCACCGAAAGGGCAGAGGTAGAGATAGAGTTGAGTTGTGTGTTGATTGAGAGGTTGACAAAATGCCTCCTAAAGGTAGTGGTACTGCAAGGGAATTGCAGGAGATGAAGGAGAAACATGCTAGAGAGATGAGGAAGATGAAGGAGCTTGCTGAAGCACTTCAAGCCAGGCTGACAACCCTGGAAAAGAACAAAAAGAGGGAAGTGGAAGACAGTGAGTCTGAAGAAGAAGAAGATACTGTTGAAGAGTATGAAGAGGTAGCTGAAGATCTGGATGCTGAAGACCAGAGACTGGCAAAACTGCTAAAGGCAGTGCAGAGTGAAAAACCTAAGGTAAAGGTTGATGTTTCCAAGTATACTGGAAGCTTGAATGAAGATGAGTTGTTAGATTGGATTGCTGCACTTGATAATCACTTTGAATGTGAAGATGTTGCTGAGGATCAGAAAGTCAAGATTGCAAAGACCAAGTTAGGAGGTCATGCTTTGGTATGGTGGGATTATGTACAATCTGAGAGGAGGAAACAAGGGAAGTCTAAGATCACTTCATGGGATAAGATGGTAGCAAGGATCAAGGGAAAATTCTTGCCAAGGGATTATGAAATTCAGATGTTTAAGAAGCTGCAATTTTTAAAGCAGAAAGACAGGGATGTGAAGGCATATACTGAGGAATTTTATCTGTTAAGTATGAGATCTGGTCATCATGAGAATGAGGTAGAAAAGGTGGCTAGGTACTTGGCTGGTTTGAGGTTTAACATACAGGATGAGTTAGTGTTAGCTAACCCTAAGAATGTGGAGGATTGTTATCAAATGGCAATCAGGATTGAAGAAAAGATGAATAGAGGACATGATAAGTCCATGAGGGGTAGAGGAAATAATAGGGGAAGAGGAGCAGCCCCTGCACAAAAGCAAACAAATGAGGGTCAAGAAGACACTGGTAAAGGACAGGGACAATCTAATTTCAGAGGTGGATGGAAAGGTAATAGAGGAAGATTTGGAGGTGGTAGAGGTTCTACTACATTTTCAGGAAAATGTTACACCTGTGGAGAGTTTGGTCATCCATCTTTCAAATGTCCAGAAAACAAAGGTTCATCATCCAGAAATGATAGAACTAGTGACAAGAGAGTACAACTTGTACAAGAAGAGAAAGGAGAAGAAAGTGCACAGAGTTCAAACAGAGAACCTGATAATGTTGGATATCCAGAGAGTGGAGAATCACTGATGCTAAGGAGAATTAGTTTGCAGGCATCAAAGGATATGATGCAAAGAAGAGCTCTTTTCAAGACCACATGCAAGAGCAAAGGTAAGGTATGTAAGGTTGTCATTGATACTGGTTCAACAGACAACATGGTATCTCAGGAGATGGTGGATAAACTGAAGCTGGAAAGGATTCCACATCCACACCCTTACAAGGCATCTTGGGTGAGTGATAGTCAATCACTTTTTGTCTCTGAACAGGCATATGTGGATTTCCAGATTGGACCATATCATGATAGAATTTTGTGTGACATTTTGCCTATGGAATGTTGTCACCTACTGTTGGGTAGACCCTGGCAATTTGACAGAAGGGTACTGTATGATGGGTATGCTAATACCTACACCATCAAGAAGGATGGGAAGACTATTAAGTTGATGCCATTGCAGGCAAAAGCTGCAGTACAGAAGGCAGCTCAAATCATTTTGATGGGAAAGAAGGAGTATGTGCAGATGCCTAGAGGAGCAGGCATAAAGGCAGTTCAGGACACTGCAGGGAAAGGAGTTGTTACAGACAACAAGCTGAAGAAAGTTTCAGTTGTGACTGACAGAGGTCAGCAGCAGGTTCAGAAACAGGGGTGCAAACAGCAACCAGTTCAGAAGAACGACAAGGATGTTGTCATAGTTGGGACTATTGTTTGTCCTATAAGAGTTGAAGGAAAGACAGAGTTGAACATTGATGCAGTTCCAGAGGTAGTTCAGACAGAGGTTCTGGTCAGGCAACCTGCCAAACACAGGGTATGTGAGAGAAAGGCCTACCTCAACAGGCATGATGATTTACTTGCCAGACAGCAAGTTACAGTTTAGATGGCTTGGAGCAGCCAAGAGACAGCAACAGATACAGCTGGAGCAGGTCAGACTATTGACAAAGCAAAGTGTAAAGGTGGAAGTCTTCCACATACTAAACTCATGGGACATGAGTTCTTTTCTGTTGGGGAGTATGGTGCAGGAGCACCTACCTGACAGCTGGTCTGGATAAGGCAGTTAGTAGTTTAGGTCTTGTTTGTGTTTCCAAGAAGGTCTGTTAGACCAAATGCATGTGATAAGATCATGCTGACCAGGCTTTTGCTATTTTTAGCTAGTTAGTTATAACAGCTGTCATGATGCGTGTTCGGTGGGATCTCCCAGCCGCTTGGAGAGTTCCCAGCCGCTTGGAGTCGGGTCAGTAGTACTCGTAGGCAAGTCTTTATAAGCATGAGATCGGTTGATATTGCATATACAGACAGATATCATCGATCGAGCTAGGTTGCAGAGAGTGAGACTGAGAGAGAGATTGATCATATTGTATTGCATCTTTGGAATCAATAAAGTGATCCTGTTTGTGTTCTTGCTCTGGTTGCATTCCATTACTTGATTGATTTGCTGGTTTGAGAGACTTCATGGATTCACTGATCCATTCCACCGGTTGACTCATCTGATCGGTGGAATGGCACTGTACAGTAGGTTAGATGGTAGTTTGTTTTCTTTTTGCATGCAGGTGTGCAGGATCGCGGTCGACAGATGTTGAGAAGCCTAGCATCATCATGTGCTAGGTTGAGCTGATTGAGTTGGAAGATCACCCTGAGAGTGGATCGGATCATCCCTGGAGGATCGGCGAAGTGAAACTTCGCAAAAGCTGAAAGTTCGTGAAGACGGCATCATCAGGATATTTCTACAAATATCCTGCAGTCGGGTTTGGACATCGTCATCCGGATAAGTGGAGGAGATCGGCATGATGTTGTCGATTGCATGAAGTGTGAGTTCGTCGGGGTGATCATCATCATCTGGAGGAGCCGAGGAGGAGTGCATCGGCATCAGGTAGAAGATCGGGTCATGAAACTGTTGGAGTTTTCATGCTGCGAGTGCATCAGGATGTTTTAGGCCGGACATAGACTAAGTGCATGTATCGGCATCAGGATCATCATATCGGAGTGCCAAACATCCGCGTATCGCGAGTAGATGCGGGAGAGAAAGTTCGTGTTTTTCGACTAAGTGTTGAAAGGGTCATCAGGATATTGGGTGACGTCATCGTCATCAGGATATGACGTCATCGTCATCAGGATATTGAGATATCCCCCCTGTGCGAGTTTATCCTACCGTCGTAAGGTGTTACGGTATCGGCGGAAGTCCGTGGCAGGAAGTTGTGTTAACATCATCAGGAGGTTCCGAAGACAACCGGATAAAGTAGATCATGATGCTGTTGCTTGTAACGTCGGGTAGCGGAGCATCGAAGGTAAGCCGCTGAAGGTGATCGTCATCAGGATATTAGAAGCTACCGGATATTTGGATATCCTGCTGACGAAGAGAGTGTTGAAGGTCATGATGATGACGATAGTGTTTCGAGCCCGATGAACAGTGCAACCGGAGGATGTGTGCGCCCGCTGAACATCATGATGATGATGTTAGAAGGAAGGCGGAGGTGAACAGTAGTCGGCAGGAGGACAATTGCGAGTGTCCGAAATATGATGATGCTGACGGTGTAACGCAAAACATGATGATGCTGTTAGTGGTTTTAGGGAATATGATGATGATGGCGCAGATGATGATGATGAGGTTGGTCTGTAGACATTCATGCTATATGCGAAGGTTATAGTGTGGATGCCTCTGCATCAAGTTCTAAATTCACTCATCAATAAGATATCATCATCTTGGTACTCATAATTTATAAGCAATAATGACTTAACATGTAAAGATGCATTACTTGTGCCATGAAAATCATCAAGCACTAATTGCTCATTAAGAGCAACAATATCATCGTGTTGCTGGTGCTACCAAGATCAACTTGCAAGATCAAATAGTCCACAAAAAAAAATATGCAAGATAATGGAAATATCATACAAAGGGGTTCAAAATGTACATAGAAGACTTTTCATATAAAGGCAAGGACGAGGAGGTGAGAAGCTAGGATTGAACATCTAACTACCCCTTCAAAGGTGTGACACATGTGGGCTCACTTGGGACAAATGTGAGGACACATATCGTACACTCATGAGGTGAGACACAAGTGAAAAAGTCTCTCTAAATAAGCTTAAGTGTAGTGTGAATAAGACCTAGTCAAACTAGCTAGATAAACATGTTCACAGTAACACTCCCCTTAAGTGATACTTAGGGAGAAAGATAAACACTGAAAAATGCAAAGATGCATGGATGGGTCCCAACAACGAGGAATGACAAGGTACCCATGTGTGATTGATAATTTGAAACTATTGTAAGAACCTAATAAGATACCACAAATACTCTGGAATTCCTACTCAAATTTGGGCTGATGCAAGAAGTTGGGTCCACAAAAAGTTTAAAAAGTGGAAGTGTTTTTTCTATTTTTCAGAATTTGTCACACTTTGATTGAAAATTTGAAGCACTTACACAATGAATCTTGAAAAAAGTCAAGAATATGAAATTTATCATTTTGAATCTAGTTTCCAAATATGTATTTTTTTCAAAAACCTAGATGACAGAAATTCAATTTTGATAGGTATTTATAAAAACTACTTTTAAAAAGTCATTTTTTTTACCATACCATACGCGTGTACGGACACCACTTTTTGACCTAAATGAAAGTATTTTTCTAATTCCTTTTGGGAAAAGATACCTAACAACATGAAGATTGATGAGGATTTTTGTTTGTAATTTTTTTTTGAATTTTTATTGGCCGTAATTGCTATTTTTAGAAATCAACGTGTACGGACAACATAATTGGACCTAAACTAAACATTTTTAATTTTTTTTTTCATTGTGTAGAGAATTGTCTGAAGATTGATGTCATATAATTTTTTTACAAAAAAATCAACCAAAAAAAGTTATTAAAAAACTTAAAAAACTTGATATTTCAAGTTTATGGACCAGTTTGCTTAGAAATTAATTAAAAAATATCAAACATAAACCAATCTTAACAAAAATTATATATGTGAAAACTAGACATCGTATTCTATAATGGGTTTTAATTTCGTAGATTAATTCATAAAAAAGGTCCATCAACTATATCGTCAAAGTTTGACATTTCTCTTGAACTTGCCTTAGTTTTTTAGTTGTAGGTCAAAGGCTAAGGGTCGGGTTGCCAAACCTTTCCCAAGCCTAAAACTGAGGCTGCATGTGGTATGGGAATTCAAATTTTAAAAAATGCGTACACGTTCTTAAAAAAAAAGCATACGCGTTTTATAAACGCGTACGCGTTATATGTTTGGTCTTTAGGAAAAAAGAAATGCGTACGCGTTACGTAACACGTACATGTTTTATAATGCGTATGCGTTCTTAATAGATCCGTTATCCCTTGATTTGGAAAAAACCAACTGAGCACTCTTTCCCTGCAACATTCTCTTTTTGCAGTATGGATTGACAATGCCAGTTTTTGCATGTTTTATTACATTTTTGTCTTGTACAATCTCTTCATAGGTCATATTCTATTCAAATTTTTGGAAGAGACACTTGCAAATTTAATTTTCTGAAGTGGAATTGAAAGTACAAGGACTTTTTACAAGAAGATATAGAAAAAAAGAGATTTTGAATGTATTGATGATGTTTTTTTACTTCAAAGTTTATAGAACAAAGGATCTCCATATTATATAGTTTTATTTGAATATTTGAAGGAGGTGGCAATTGGAAAATACCTGTTAAGATTCATTTGTGTTTTTATCAAGAGGGTTTGCTAATCATGGGATTAAAGCAAAGACAAAGAAAAAGTGTAGAAAGTTAATGACACCCGAAGAAATTGAAGCAAATAGAGAAATGGAGGTAAAAAGACAAAGGGATAGAAGAGAAAGAATTCGCCAAATGAAAAATTTGGAAGCATCTAGTTCCATGAATTTTGAAGAGGAAAACATGAAGGGTGAGATGAATGTAGATGATGCAAATGTGGAGATGGTGAATATGGAAGAAAATGTAATTATGGAGACAAACCCAACTATGCCTTCAACTTCAACTTTGAATGATACAGAAATAGCACCTATGCAAACAACTTCATGTATGTCTTCAAATCCACCTCCCAATGATATGGAAAATGCATGTATCAAAACAATTTATGCGGGTATGTCTTCAAACTCAAGTCTTGATAATATATCACTTAGTTATTTAGTTGAAGCTGGATACACCATTGATGGTATCAATAATTTTAGTTTTGAAACAATGCAAAAACAAAATAATGATGAAATCCCTCATATTGATGAAAATGAGAATGAAATCCCTTGTATGTTTGAAAATGAAAATGAAACCCCTTGCATGTTGAATAATGAAAATGAAAGCCCTTGCATGTTCAATGAAAATGAAACCACTTGTATGAATGAAAATGAAAACATTTTTTTTACAATTGAAAGAGATGTGTTAGATAACCTTCCTGGTAAAGTTTCTTGGAGACAAATGAGAACTCATGGAAATAGATTATATAAAATGCTTTTTTATAGAAAGAAATTAGGATTCCAATGTCAACTCATGATGCAATTGATGAAAATATGGAAAATATGAAAAGTGATGAAAAAATTAGGCATTTTTGTAAAACCAAAAAAGAAAGATGATTCAATAGAACAAGTCATATCTAGTGTTGCCAATGCTATTGATTCTATAGGAAAGAAAAGTTGATCTAAAGATAAGAATGCAACTCGTCGTGCAATAACAACAGCTCTAGTTAATAAATCGACTTCAAATAAAAGAATGTTAAGTAAGATTAGTAAATATATAAAATTAAATCCTAAAACTTTGATAAGAATGGAGAAAAGAAGAGAAAGTATTGAAAAAGATCCAATTAATCAATGTTGGAGTATTAGTGGAAGACTCCCAAGGTTAGATATGAAATCAACTAATGAAATCAAATCTTTAATCAAAAATTTTTGGCATGATAATACAAGAGTATCACCTAATATTAGAGATGTTTTAAAATTAAGGGTGGGATCAAAAATACGTGACTCTCATCCAAAGCATCTATTAGATATGACTCAAACTGAATTATATAAATTTTTTTAGATGATTCAATCTTACCAAATATTAGCATAAGTCAAAGATCATTCAAAAAATGTAAACCTTGGTATGTTAGAATTAACAAACAACAAATCTCCTGTTGTTGTAAAACTCATGTACAATTTCATTATTATTATGATATTTTTTGTTATATACGTTGTACTTTGCATGCTAACCAAATTATGCAGGACATTTGTGGTATTAATATGCCATCTGAAACAATCAAAGATTTTATAGCAGGTTTGTTTTGTGAACCCCTTAATGGAAACTTATTTTATTTAAATGCATTTATTTATGGACAATGCGATAGATGTGGTAATTTTTAACTGTTAGGAGAATGTATGCATGAAAGTAGTTTACATGAATTTGGACAACAATTAGTGGATGTTAAAAAAATTTAAAAATGTTGAATATTCTTTAAAAGATGGAAAAATTGGAAAACGTTGTGAGCTAATTGTGGAAAAATTTAGTGTGCATGCATTTATTAAAGAATTTAAAGATAAGATTGTACCTAAATATGTAAAACACTCTCAAAATGCTCATTGGCTTGATGGTCAATTTTGTACATGTAAAAATACATTCTCAGTTGGAACTATATTGTTAGTTGTTGATTTTGCTGAAAATTATACTCTTAGTCCACAAGAAGAAATTCAATCGCAATATTATAATTCAGTACAAGTAGCCATATTTGTTCATGTTGTATATAGACATGCAGATGATAGTAGAGAAGATAATAGATTTTTTTGAGAGAGTACCATTTTTATGTGAGTGATAATTGATTGCATTCACCTGAGTTTGTTCAATATTGTTTTGATACATTTTATAAAAATTTAAAAGAGAGAGGAATTCAAATGAGAGAACATCTCATATGGTCGGATAATTGCACAGGTCAATTCAAGAATGCTAGAATATTTTATTGGTTATGTAGAGTTCATAAGGAAAATAATATCTAGCACATATGGAGTTTTTTTGAAACTGGACATGGTAAAGGAGAACATGATGGAGCAGGTGCATGTGTGAAAAGAGCTCTTGTTGGAGAGCAACTAAAATTTGAGGATGCAACAAAATTCAGAGATGCACGTACAATTGTAGATTGGTGCAATGCAAAATTATCTACAAGAACAAGTGACAGCTCAATAATTCGACGCTTCTTTTGGTTAGTTGAAGAAAATGATATTCTTATTCGACAAGATTGTGAAACAATTAATGGATCTGCAAAATGGCATTCGTTTAAGAGTTCCAATGCAAACACATGGACAATATGGACAAGGGAGCTTGCATGTTTTTGTTAATTTTGTATTGCAGGTGATTGGGAGGCGTGTGAAAATATAGAATGGGTCGAAGAATGGCAACAAAGAGGCTTAACCTACATCGACACATGATCAACATGGAACGATAATTGAAGATAATCAACTGTTTGCATCAGATGATTATGATCGTGTTTTAGACTTTGTACAAGAAGGTACATTAAAAATTGAATTCAATTATATATGTATGCATTTTTATATGTGAATTAAACATGTCACTCTTTATTGAATTAATTTTTTTTCTGCAGGACATGTGTATGCTGTTGTTGCACCTGAGGGGAATGAAGAGGAGACGAAGTATTGGTTGGCTAGATGTGTTGAGAGAAAACATAAGTTGGTACATCCTAGAGTGGATGATGACAAATTTGAGTGTCCAACTGGTTCTGTGGTTGTTGTTGGCACCTGGCTTTGAAAATATCTAATAAGAAAGAATGGCTTGCCTGCATTTGAAGACTATGAAAGACAAAAGAAGATTATACATTACTCACATTTGATTTTGGAAACCAATATAAAACTAGTTAGATATAAAGGGAGGCCTGCTAATAAAGTGTTATGGACACTTTCAATGGATGATCATGAGACAATCATAGGTGCATTAGAAAAAAGAGAGGATGCAGATGGTACAACAAAGTAAATAAATACAGGTAAGTATATAGTTGTATATATATAGTTAAAAATTTATTGCATATACATGTCTATATATAAATGTTAGTCTTTAGTCATTTACTAATTATAGTTTTAAATCATTTTTTGTTTCAGGTCTCCCAAAACTAGATGCATTACAAAAAAGAGAGGGCCCATGCATATATATTACAATGGAATTCGAATCTAGATACAAGTAACTATATATAGTTCTAGATACATTTAATTGATAGTCAAAATATAAAACTAAATAATTCATTGTCATTTTATAAAAAGTTTATAATTGATTTCATATCCCCTTAATCCATTCTCTTAGGACCCCTTAAGCCATCCTCTTAGGACCCCTTAAGCCATATCCTCCTATCTACCCTTAATCCCTCCTCATATCCTAGGATTTAGGTCCTATGGTTAAGGGTTAAGGATTTCTAGGGTTCATGAGATGATTATAATAACTTGAATCTATTATAGGTTAAGGGTTCATATCCTAGGCTTTAAGTCCTAGGGTTAAGGGTTAAGGGTTTATAGGGTTCACAAGATGGTTAGAATAGCAAATCTATTATGGGTTAAGGGTTTAGGGTTCATCTCTTGACTCCCCTTAAGCCATCCTCTTAGGACCCCTTAAGCCATATCCTCTTATCTGAACCCCTTAATCCATCATCTTACATCTCCTAGGCTTTAGGTCATAGGGTTCATGAGATGCAAAGAATAACAAATCTTTATGGGTTAAGGGTTTAGGGTACATCTCTTAACTCCCCTTAAGCCATCCTCTTAGAATAACTAATCTATATTTAGGATTTCTAAGATTTGTAGGGTTCACGAGATGCATGACTCATATAATCTATATCTAGGATATTTAGGTTTAGTATGTATTGTTCTTTTCTCGTATGAATTATCTAGTTACATGACTCATAAAATATAGTTTCTTTACTTACATTAATTATTTTTGCAGGTTCTCATCAAGTCGATCTACCATGATTGTCACTGTGAAAAAATTTCATCATATAAATTATGTAAATATCAATTTGTGGTCTTGAGCTAAAAGTGGATAAGCTTTAATTGTATTTATAATCACATATGTTTCAACATTAATATAGTTGTATTAAACATCAATATACATTATATATGTTTTTTCAATGTATGAACTTCAATGAACTTATAAATCACTTTTTATATCTTGTTCCAATTTTATCTTATACAAATTGTCTCTTATAAATCACATTTTATAAAATTGTTCAATTGTATCTTATACATTTTAAATACATGTCAAGTATAAGTTATGGTTATTACTAGTGTTAGGATAATTTAGCTTAAAGTACTTTTTCAAAGTCATCTAGTCCAGATTATTTCATAAGAAAGTGTAGATCTCTAAGTCTTATATAATTAATATCTTGAGTCGAAGAATTGTAAATGATTGGTGTTAGATTTTCGAGAATATGATTGGTGTTATAAACTCCTTGTTCCTTTTAAGGTTCTTTTGCAATTGAAATATATGATGTTATGGTGTCTACAAGACTAAGAATTTGCTTAAGGGCCTCTTATATGGTTTGTAGAACCTTGTTAATGAATGCATCTTTTGGATACATTGAATGATTGTTACAATTACATAGATTTTTGTTTAGTGATTAATATATGCTAGAATTGGAAAATAGTTAAAATTACCTACCCTTAATTGGTTAGATTTTGGAGAATATGTTCTTCTTAGGAAGTCAACATTATATTGCATTATTAGTATTATACTGAATTTTTCTATCATTCTAAGCTAGATGTTCTTCTACCTAAGTTGTACATGAAATCTTGTGTAAACCTAAGTATGAGACATTAGACCTTAGGTTTTTTCCTCCTCCTAGTAAGGGAGGAATTGCGACTTAAATATAAGAATGGAAAAATACTTAGAGAATTGGTGATTAGAGACTTAGAAGAAAATATGATGTCAAACAAGGTGTCAAAATGAATCCTAAGGAGGCTTATTTCACAACAATGGGCTCAACTAAGCGCTTCTACAAACTTCACAAGCAATCCTTTCATTGGATTTATATTACTTGATAAAGTGTTTAGCTTAATTGGAGAATAGGTTCAATATGATGAAAAATAATTTAGCTATCAAGACTCATATGCTTCATTATTGGATTGAATGGATAAAATGTTTGTCCTGTTATAAACTCCTTGCTCCTTTTAAGGTTCTTTTGCAATTGAAATATATGATGTTATAGTGTCTGCAAGACTAAGAATTTGCTTAAGGGCCTATTATATGGTTTGTAGAACCTTGTTAATGAATGCATCTTTTGGATACATTTAATGATTGTTGCAATTACATAGATTTTTGTTTAGTGATTAATATATGCTAGAATTGGAAAATAGTTAAAATTACCTGCCCTTAATTGGTGTTAGATTTTGGAGAATATGATCTTAAAAACTTTATAATTTGCTTAAGGGCCTATTATATGGTTTGTAGAACCTTGTTAATGAATGCATCTTTTGGATACATTAAATGATTGTTGCAATTACATAGATTTTTGTTTAGTGATTAATAGTTAAAATTACTTGCCCTTACTTTATTATGAATATGATCTAAACTATAAGGAATGTATTAATTTGTCACCTAACCTTGTGATTTTATTGAAATTTGAAAGTTAATCATTGTAAGACATCTAAACTTCATTCAACAATGGCATGTTTAAAATATATATGCAATTTGATTCTAGATAAGAATTTATAGTACATATTACTTGAAAATTAGATAAAATATTAATAGTGCATAAGACATCTAAAAATTTATAGTGCATAAGTTATCTAAAAAGTCATCTAAAGTATTAAATTAAGACATCTAAACTTAATTCAACAATGACATGTAAATATATATGCAATTTGATTCTAGATAAGAATTTATAGTGCATATTACTTGAAAATGAACATAACATGTATGTATGTGAACACATTCATAAACACAAACATGATCATAATGTATGCGAAATGGTCTATGAAATAACATGTTCAAAATGTATATATGTCAAGTGGTACACTTATAAATAAAACTATCTATAGTCCATAAAATAAAACTATCTAAAGTCCATCAGGACGATCAGTCAAATCAAGTCTATAAGGACGATCAGTCAAATCAAGTCTATCAAGACCAACTGATTGAGATGCTAATTCCTGGATATTCAAATAAAGAAAACAATAGGTTAGAACCTATTATATGATAAAAAATGATTTTAATTGAAGATAGTCAAATAAAGCAAAGAATATAGATTAGAATTTATATTAACTCGATAAAAATTTGAATTTAATTAAATATAGTAAATATGATTCTAAGTATATATGCATAAATTACCATATGATCATGTGAATTTACTAGCACATTTTGTTCAACAGGTGGTATAACTGTTGATTGAGGACCAAATGATTGAGCTACTAATTCCTAGATATTCAAATAAAGCAAACAATAGGTTAGAAAATATTAGTGATAAAGAATGATTTTAATTGAATTTAAATATATATTCAAAATACCTAAAAATTATATAGGAGATTTAGTATAGTTTAGGACCTCGAATGAGATGGACTCATGGTCATGACCATGATCAGGAGCCTGCCTACCACCTATAGGGATACTGCTATCATCTTGCATAAAAATAATCATAGTACATGTAGTGAGTTTTTAAAGCACATGTAAATTTCAAACTTAAAATAAATTTTGAAAGCACACACCTGAGATGGCCCATGCATAAAAGCTGATGATGACTTAGGAGCACTCACCACACCTTGTGGTTGGTCGATCATGGGTATCGCATGACCTCCTTGCATAGATACAATATATCATAATTTCACACGTGTACAAATTCAAATTAAATTAGATATGGACATAAATTAAAATATATATTGGTTTACCTAACCGTAAGGTGTGCCCATTTCTTTAACTCTTGAAAAACAAACACGATCATATTGTGAAGCTGGCCTCCTTTGATTATGCATCTACACTAAACACTTCTTGAAAATTAATATTATATTATATATATAATTTAATTTAATATTACTTACATGAATTTTGCACATTTCAAACAAATTAAAATACATGCCTTTCAAAAGATGTACATACATGTGTTAGATGATCGTCAGCATAGTAAGTCCATAAATGATTCTGTCATAGATACAGGTGGACCTACAGTGGATGCCTGAGTATGCCCATAGGATGAACCTTCGTACTCTCTATCGCCCACTTCAGGTGCCACGTGGGTAGTTTGATGAATGAGATCTCCTGAGAGAGAACTCAATGCTCCTAATGTGGACAATATCGTCTGCTGCTGATATGTAGCGGGAATACTAGGAGCTAGAGGAGCAACAATCGGTGGAATCAGAGCACGTCACTAAGGATCGACACGTGCTCCTAATCTATTTTGGGGCATGCCATGACCAACTCCCTAAAATGACCTCATATCAAAATAGTTAGGTTTTTGACCCAACTCAAACTCAACCCATAACTTTCTCAAAAAATAAAGAGGCACCTCACAATTGCCATGTGGTGGAGTATCAAAGACCATCCACCATCTATCCCAAAAATGTGTAGCTATCTGTTGGTGCCTACACCATTTTATTGAAACTTGTTTTTTAGTGGATGGAATTGGTTCGTTTGTATTGGGGTTAAAGAAATGTGCACAAATTGCTTCTTTGGTAATATGAAGGTCATGGATTTGTTTATAAGATAACCCATCTGCATAAAATTGTCTTCTCTCTTCTCTCCATTGATGGAAACTAACTAGGTCCACATCGATGGATTGAACAGAGTCGACAATAGTTTGCATCGAAGATGCAAATCATGCTACATGGGGGGAAGGTTGGGCTCATTTTTTATCAAATTTATATTTTCTTGAATGACATTTAGGTTTGCATATATGCTCTCTCTTAACTGATTTTGATCAATTTGAGGACGTAGGGGGTTAGGAGGTGGAGAGGGTGGAGGTGTGGGGTTATGTGGTGGTGATACATTATGTGGAGGTGATGGTCCACGTAAGGGGTTTTCAAGATGGTCAATATGTATGAAATCCTCTATGGAAAACTCATCAGGTACAACTATATTTGGCTCCATGTGATGAAAGGGCAACTGCATGTTAAACAATAAAAAAATATATATAAACAAACTAATTAAATAATGTACACAATTTGAACTAAAAATCACATTGAACATGGACAAATTCAAAATACATGTCATTTGAAGACACATTCAATTTAAAACATTAAAAAATGCATCTAATGAAAATTTAGACTAATTTATATCGTAGAAAATACAAATAATTTGAGCCTTCCATTCATCCCAATTATTTGCTAATCACTTTCAAAATGTCTTGGACAAAAATTAAAACACACATTTCTCTATATCGAGCATTTATATCAATCCAAAGAGTTAGAACTGGAACCTAGATATTGAACATGTCAAGTAAACATTTTATAAAGTTTAATACATGATTATCACAATACATTCAACCTATTTGTATGATTATCATGTCCGTGCATACACTAATTCCTAGGTTATCATTGTCTATTATGATCTAGCTTGTCTTTTATCATAGTTTGGGTCCATGCTCACAAGGTTGACCTCACGAGCGTAACATTGTTCCACCCAACATCAAATTTAGAAATTCAAATTTAGCCAAGTGAACCCCCCTTTACCTAGGACTTATTCATTGTCTTCGATCTTGTGTTCTATTAGAGGGTTAGTTAAGGAAAAGTGTCCTCATGGATTTAATCATACAACAACCTAGTAAATATATTTATAAATATCAGTTGTCCGCTAGCTAATAGAAGGAGCATAGCAGAGCAATTTGGATCATGCAAGTAGAAGGGTAGAAGTTAGTTTGAGCATAGGAATATGCAATAATTTTAACATGATCATCCTTTCTCTCTCATCTAGGAAAATGCAACAATGGAGGAAAGAGGGTGAATTGGTTCCTTTTTTGTCATACGTTTATGGTTCCTTTGTATTGCATTCCTAATTGTTATCTAGGTAAAATGATAACAAGTGCATTGATTTATTTTGTGATTTGTATTCCATCCTAGACCTATCCTTTGTCCAATTGAGTTCTATGGGCCTACTCCTAAGTCTTTGACTGATTCCATTGCTTCTACTTGATATGTTATCTCTATGTTGACTTAGTTGTATGTTCTAGGGCTTATTTTATCTTGGTTGAATGCCAAAAGTCAAATAATTTTGTTGTCTTCCTTTTATGGTGTTTTTTGATATTGCTTTGTGGTCCTTGCCTCTTCCTCTTATTGTGGGGTACCTTATTTGCAACATCATTCCTCCCCATTTTGTGTTGGAACCACTCATCACTTGTTTTTCCTATAAGCGACTTTTATAAGAACTTTACAATGCTTTCCAACCTTGTTTCTCCTTTTGTAGTGATCTTTCCTTTCTACAACAAGTAAGTTTGTTTTATCTGTCCAAGGTATTTTCTCATCATATTAGTGTGTTTGGCATATTTATGGCACGTGCGGTGGTTGTTGATGCTTTATTATCCATGTGGATGGTTATTATTAAAATAGCTTTTAAATATTTACCTACCCTTCTATCTAGTACTCATCTCACCTACCATGGTCCTATGTTTCAAGTTCATGGGTTATTTTCAAATGTTTGAACACTTATGGTCAACCTAGTTGGTGGTTGGATTTCTCTTCACCACTTATTGGTTTGTTCTTGGTCTTTCTTGGGAGTTGGCATGTTGATAGTTACTTCATAGAAATTTGATTCTATAGTTTTGAGCATAGGAATAAGTTTGTGAAAGTAGGAAGTTAGTTTGAATAGTTTTGATTCTATACCTACCTATGAATTTGTTCTCTATTAGAGTATATTTAGTAGACATTTAACAAATAGCCTTCTAATTAGACTAATAGATCACATTTATCAAAGCTAAACATCAACACATCAAAGACCCTTGTCAATTATATTCATCATTTAGTGAAACAACTAAGCATGAATCTTGTGGTTTAGGGTTTTAGTTTTAGGTTTTGTGGTTTAAGTTTTAGGGTTTACGGTTCAAGGTTTTAGGTTTAGGTTTTAGGGTTTGGGGTTTTACGTTTAGGTTTTAGGGTTTAGGGGTTTAGGTTTAGGTTTTAGGGTTTTAGGTTTAGGTTTTAGGGTTTTAGTCCTAGGGTTAAGGGTTTTAGGTTTAGGTCCTAAGGTTAAGCGTTAAGGGTTTTAGTTTTTAGGTCTAAGTTTTTTGGAACCTAGGGTTTAGGGTTTTGATTTGTAACTCTAGGTTTTGTGCGATTTACTTGATTAAATTAGTTAAATTTTGAATTTCAATCTAGGTTTTGATTTGGAACTCTAGGTTTTGTGGATTTCAATTTTGAATTTACAGTTTCTCGTTTGCGTGATGATTTTGTTTGCAAATACAATTTAAAAACTATAAATTAAACAAACTAATTACAAACAAAAATAACAATAAGTAAACTATAATTACAAGTAAAAAATGCAACATATAAGACCAAAAAATGCAGAATTTAACCAACCTGGAGGTCAGTTGCGTCGACGGGAGGAGGCGACAATGAAATTTGTGCTAGTAAAGGCCCTCAAAAATGCATACCTAAATTGCTCTGTTGCTGTTCCTATAAGCTCATTGGAAAAAATGAAATGACAGTCGTTTATTTAAAAAAAAAATACCTTTTAAAAACGCGTACGCGTTTTAAAATGTGTACGCGTTTTAAAATGCGTACGCATTTTAACGGGTACGCATTTTGTAACGCATACGCATTTTTTGTCATGTACCTGAATCATAACACATACCCATTTTGATTTAGCCTCGAGTACCCGTAGCTAAGCGCGTATGCATTTTTTAAGTAACGCGTACATGTTTCTTACGATTTTTTTTGGACCGAAACTTCCCCTCTTCGTGGACCCAACTTCTTGCTTTCACCCATTCAATACATCAATGAAACTAAGAAAAATGTACAAAACATAAGTTATACCTTGCAAACTGATTTATCTCATGCATTCCATTGTTTCCTATCTTCTCAATGATCTTGTTGATGATGATATTGCTCTCAGAAATGTACTTCCTTGCTTTCTAAGATGACAATGAGAGGAATGGATTTTGTGGATGAAAATGCAATGTGATCAAACCTACAATGCAAAACTAAGATAATTATGATATGATTTATATTGCCACGATGTTTATAATGAGGGTAATGATATGCAACTAAATGAGATTATGAAACTAATGTAAATGGGGGGCCAAAGGCATGCTTGATTGCTTGATGGAATTTCTACAGCATGTAAGTACTATAGCTCTTGTGATTGATAAAATGGAGGTTAGGAGATTCCTTTTATAGGCCAAAGAGAGGTCCAATCCAAGTGTCAAAAGATCCACGATGGAGAATAAGTCTTGTCACATGTACCGTGTCAAGATCAAATTGGTTGGGATGAGGGAGATAAAGGTGGAAGATGTTCATACTACGATGACAAGGTAGAGGAATACGTGGAACCATAAGCCACATGTCATGATGCTAACAAGGACCAATGAGACAAAGGTGGAAGATCATGAGAAGAACATGGAGGAAGGAGGCCTTGGTTGTTGGAATGTGAGAAGGAATATAGGATTTAGAAGACAAGTGTCTTTGACCACGTTTGATGGTTGAGAAGAAATAGGGCACATGTTGAGGGGATAATTGACTAATTAAATATTAAGAATATTTAATTATTGGAGCAACATAATGAGGTGTCCAATGATGTGGAAGATGACAAGGATGAGATGATGTGGATAAATTAGACATAGGAATTTGTCTTAGAGAGATTAATTAAATAATTTAGGATTATTTAATTAGATATGACATTAGAGGAATTTAGGAATGATTAATTATTAGAAGAATATGATGAATGTGAACCAAATAAATTAATTAGAATATTTATTTATTGATAGAAGAATAAGAATAAAATAAATATTAAAATATTTATTTAATTCGACTTGAGCCATTTTTAGGTGTATACATTTTGCCCCTCTTTGAGACAATGTGTTTTATCACATTGTTTCAAAGAATAAAAATTTTCTGAGTATGATACATGCCCTAGTTTGCCCCTGGTACAGGTTTGATGATGGTAGGATGCCCCCTCAGGAGATTGGTTAGGTTGGATTTGACAAAAGGATGATGAATGATCTCACGATGAAGAAGAATGAATGACATGACTTGCAGATGAAAAATTCAGATGACGGAGAATGAGAAACAAACAAAGAACATAACACTCATGTGCAAGGTCAAACACCTCCAGTTAGGGTTCACTTGGCTATAAATAAGGATGTGGGGTCTCTTTTCTACTCATTTGCACACTTGTCATTTGAGGAGAGATTATAGGGAGACCTAGTGCATTGCAAAGCTTAGCAGTCAGCGAAGATGCAGTAGATACCGATAGAGAACCACAGGTTCGAGAGGTTTCGACGATTCAAGCAGCCAACAGAGTATGGACCCCCAGTATGTATACCTTTAATTTTGGTTGAAGTGCATTTATTGTGGTCAAAATTTAGGGTCAAAGTCTACGTTTTTGAATGCACCGTTTTGTTATTTCCATGCACATGATAATTAAGTTTGCGCATGTCCTGATTCTGCACATATGAGCTGTGAATCGGTGCATATGTGTTATTTTCGCATTCAGTAAATAGTCTTGCGCATTTAGAATGAAGTCACGCATTTGAATAGGGGTTCTGTACATATGAATGATTTTGCACATCTAATTAACAGTCCTGTGCATGTGATTTAATCCTACGCATGCAATTACGGTTTTAGCGCATTCGATATGATATTGCATAATTGGTCTAAGAACACGCATATGACTCCTATTTTTGCGCATATGACTCCTATTTTTGCGCATTTGCCTAAAATTGCGCAAATGATTAGGGCTACTGCGCATATGTTATAAAGCCGCGCTTTTGATAAACAGAGTTACGCATCTGATAAAAGTGGTCAATTACTTAGCTGATTTGATTAAGTCAGCATCGTGATCGATATTGGCCAACTGATAGGTCATCTTCGAGATTGATAGAATCTTAGAAGAGATGATAGGATAAGTTATTGATAGGATAGCTAAGTAAATGTTTTGATAGATTTGATAGATATGCAACTTAGTTGATTGATTAACACGCTTGTTTTATTGATTGCAGGAGGAGCTAGATGATGTTTTGATGTTGCGGGAGAGATTTCCCATTACTCAGCTTCTATGATCATACTTGACCGAGACCGATCACTTGGTTCTTGGATCAGTTGGACTATGTATGTTTGTTTTATGCCTGAGATTCAGGTGAATCTGGGACTGCTGATTGCGCTGGGGGAGAGGTTTCATAGTGAACACGACACCTTCCACCTGCCGACTGGAGAGATTGTATTGACACTGGAGGATGTGCATCAGATTCTGTGGATTCTGATACAGGGAGAGTTAGTGGAGTATGAGTCACACTCAGGAGCGGGATTGGCACAGTGCAGATGAGTGTTTGATGATGCAGATATTGAGGGCACAGAGATCAATTGGGTTGATATGGTTAAATACTAGGAGCCCCTGCCAGCTATACTAGAAGGGTTAATTGGAGCTGTGGTTTTCCTAGACAAGAGATCTCATGGATTTATGGTTGGATGGGGGAGGACTCTGGAGAGGATGATATCTGAGGGGACCCGCTTTGCCTAGGGTGTTTGTCTTCTTGCACACTTATACCATGATCTTCACTACTTTGTATATGACGGAGCCGCGAGCCTATCGGCTGGAGTTTCCTTATTGTAGATTTGGGCATGGGGCCACATAGCTATCACACGGCTAATCGGGATGGGAGTTAGAGGCAAAGACAAACCATATTCTTATATGTTTCAGGAGATCCTTTCCCAGCCCAAGATGGGAAAGCTTGAGTATTGGAGACATGCATTGGATAATGTGGATGCAGTTGAGTGGCAGCCTTACCTGGATTTTAAGGCATGGGAGGAGGATGCAACAGAGCTTCCATATTGTTTTCAGACGTGGTGGTTGATAGGGAGGACCACCTATATCCTTGAGAAACATATCATTTCTCGTGTGCTCTGATAGTTTGGTAGGATCCAGGGGATGCCCCAGGGTACTGCTATATTTACTCAGACACACAAGGAGCGTCCGTTGTGGGGTCCTGTAGCATCATATGAGCAGGTGAGGACTAAGTTTTTATAGATTCCATACTAGGCATGGGATCTGCAATGGCACATTGTGGATGTGGGTATGATGGATGATTATGCAACATACTTAACAACTCATCCTTTTCTGAGATACTTTGGACCTGGGGAGAGGGCTCCTAGACTGGAGAACAGAGATGAGGGTGATGACGAAGATCCACGGTTGAGGAGGAGGCAATGACGAGGTGGGAGGGGTGGTAGAGGTGGAGGGGATGGTGGTGGCGGAGGTGATGATGGAGGTAGAGGTGGGAGGGGTGGTAGAGGTGATGATGGGGATGATGGTGGGGATGATGGAGGATAGAGTAGAGTGAGACAGAGAGTTGAGGGAGTGCCATAGGTATAGGCTCAGGCTCAGGTGCAGGCATAGGTTCGGGCTTAGCCTCAGGATGATGGGACGATGGCAACATTGTGAGCCCAGGTGGCTCAGCTTCAGGGTCAGGTTGGACAGATGTACCAACAGATTACCCAGCTACAGGGGGATGTGAGGACTGTGATATTAGAGTGGGATACCGCTATATAGAGATACACTAGGGCAGAGGCCTTACTTCAACAGGTATAGCAGACTGCAGCACAGGGTCCTACTGGATAGACTGTTTCTAAGATGGTCTGAGCTGGTCAGGAGATTTTTTACTAGAGATCCCTATATGAGTAGGTAGTGCCCTTGAAGCATAGAGCAGGTAGCTTACATCCAAGTTCACACAGTAGATCTAGGTGGACATTGTCAAAGAGTGGAGGAGTTATGGGGCCACCACCTCCTCAAGGGCCACCGGAGATAGGGCCTACAGGTCCACAGCCTCATCAGCCAACACCTTCTGGAGGTAGTACCTCTTAGGCATTTTGGAGACATGTATCATTTTTGCAGCATTTTGTATACACACTATTTTTGACAGCTCGAGATACTCTTTTTCATGATATCATTGTATATTTGGACATTTATTATTTTTGATGATGATATATACATGGCTTCGGTGGACTATATGCATGTGCACTTATGGATGTATGTTATCTATGTGTTTGATGTTGATGTTATACTTCTACTTGATGATTCTAACATATTGATTCCATGATGTATCTGGTATTTATGATATGATGCTTCTATTGATTCACATGATGACTTATATCTATGTGTAATGTTATGTGCAATGATCCTATATGCTTATAGTTTATGATGACCTAATGCATATGTTGATGATTCTTAAATGCAATACTTGATGTTTAGTTTTCAACGTATGATGATCTAATGTGGAAATGTTATGACAATGATATCTATGTTACTTGATTTGATTTTTGAAGATAAATGTTATGCACAAAACCTAAGTGGATAAATGACATCACTATCATGATCTAAATGCTTAATGTAACTAATGCACTTTAAATGATATGAGCTTATGGTTGGACATGCTTATAAAAATGATAATGATGATTTGTTTTTGTTATGCCAAGTTTACTCAATCATAAATGAAAGAACAATTAGAAGAATTAGACATGATTCGGATATGGTGAATAACTTAGAAGAATTATTTGGATAAATGAAAGAAATTGACTTAGATCTTAAGGCACTTGGTAAATGATGATTATGTAATTCTTATAAATGAAATGCAACCCTAATATGTACAAATGAGATTTAGTCATCTTGTATACAAATATTTGAAGTACTTTTTTCATTGTGAGCTTTTAAAATGTTGTAAGAAAATACAAGCATCTAGGTATAATTAAACCATGCTGACCTGAGTATCTCTTACATGGATTTTGATTTAGAAAGTTAATACAAGCATCTAAGTATAATTGAACCAAGATGACCTGAGTATTTCTTGCATGTATCAACAGACAAGGATTGCACTCTTTCATGCTAAGACCCATAACGTCCTTGATGATCTTTTGCTAATCATGTTGTTGGACAAGTCGTCACATTAATAAAGATTAATCCACAAACAACAAACAAATAAAAATAATCATGCCCCATCATAGCTCCTCTAGTCTTGGACATCCTTCAGTAGCATAAGAAACATGATAACGAAAAATCAAGACCTAAGACATAAACTTATAACAGCCATCAAATCTTCTTGCCATAGATATGTTTTCTTGCCATGATAACATATATAAACATCCTGATAGTTTAGGCACATTGTTGTCTGATATAGGTTAATGTCTTGCATCAAGTTTTTGTTGAAAAGGTTTGTTTGTAGTCTTGCATGTTGTCTAGAGATAGTATTGCGATCCTGATTGTTATCCTCTGAGATTGTGACATTCAAGAATCCAATTCCAAAACTAGGTCAAGGATTTTGCCCCCAGTCAAGTAAAGGATTGATTTATTATGGATGGAACATATGGATGAACTGATGTGAGATCTTGATGTGACGGGCCTTAAGGGACTGACCTAGTGCCTCGGGGGCTCATCGATGATGGCATTGCCTACGTGACAATGCAGAGGCAACGTAGTTTGACGATGTAGACCATGTGGACCATGTGGACCTAAGACCTAGGGGGTGGGAAGCCTCAGGGGCTCATTGAAGATGGCCTTGCCTACGTAATAGCTCAGAGGTGACATAGTTTGACATTGGAGGTTGACACTGGTGATGGATGAATGGATGGAATGCAACAACTTACAGTAAGACAAGAGGTATGGATGGATGGGAATCCTCGGGGGCTCATCAATGATGGCCTTGCCTACGTGATAGCTTAGAGGTGACATTGTTTGACAATGATAATGGAGTTGCGACATATGACAAAATGGATGAATAATTTTGGATGGATAGCCCCATTTGATGAGGCGGTAAAGGCAAGCGAACAAGCAGTCATGATGGATGTGGAAGAAAAGATGGATGAGGACTGAAATCATAAAAGATGGAGGAAGAGGTTTATCACAAATAGCACCTATCTCCAGGTATTCACCACTTGTTTTTATTGTACGATTTTTTTTTGAATGTTTTTGATTTTATTCCCTTGCATTGGGGTTGTTTTAGGTATAAAACTTGTGAAGATGCATACTTTGATGGGATCATTGAACAACTCACCTTCTGATGTTGCTAACTGGTAGGCTCCTAATCCATTGGCAACAATGATGACTTAAGGTCCAAGCCAATTGGGTTCAAACTTGCCTTTCTTTTCCCTGTCCTGCTGATTTCTGGGATTTTCCTTGAGAACTAGGTCACCAACTTGAAAGACTTTGGGTTTTACTCTGTGGTTATAGCTTCTTGACATCCTTTGTTGATAGGCTTTGAGATGATTAAATGCATTTTGTCTTCTTTCCTCCAACAACTCTAACTCCTGAAGTCTGGAAACCCGATACTCTTCATCAGTTATTAGACCTTTTAATGATACTCGCAAGGATGGTAACTCGACCTCAATGGGCAAGATTGCTTCGGAGCCATAGAATAGGGCGTAGGGAGTTGCACCTGTGGGTGTGTGGATACTTGTACGGTAGACCCATAGAGCAGGATTTAGTTGGATATGCCAATCACGACCGGCATCATTGATAGTCTTCTTCAAGATTTTCAAGATGGATTTATTAGACGCCTCCACCTGACCGTTTCCTTGGGGGTAGTACGGGGTGGAAAAATGGTGTTGTTAATGGAACTTGTCACATAGTTCTTTGAAATCCTAATTTTTAAAGGGTTTTCCATTATTAGTGATAATGGATAAAGAAATGCCATAGCGATAAATGATATAATTCAGGATAAACGAGGCAATTTGCTTGCTTGTGACATTGGTTAAGGATACGACTTTGATCCACTTAGTAAAATACTCAGTGGCGGTTATTATGAATTTATGGCCATTGGACGAAGAGGGATGGATCTTGCCCACAAGGTCAAGTCCCTACTGACAAAAAGGCCAAGGAGTAGTTAAGGGCTGCAACTCTTGTGCTGGTGCATGTATTCGATTTCCATGAATTTGACACTTCTTGCACCTTTTCACAAAATGGTAAGAGTCTGTTTCCATACTTGGCCAATAGTATTCCATATGCATGAGTTTCTTAGCCAAGGTAGGACCACTAGAGTGGGTTCCACAAATTCCTTCGTCTTCCCTTAAGGCGGATTGATATTCCTCACTTTCAAGACACCTAAGGAGAGTACCATCAAGACCTTGTCGATAAAGGGTATCGACAATTATGGTTTAGTGAGCGGCTTGACGGATGAAGGTTCTTCGTTGATTACTGGATAAACCAAGTGGTAAGATGTTCTCTTTCAGATAGGTATAGATATTTCTGTACAAGGGGGAATCAGATCCTACTATGTGACATGATTCTTGTTTCAGGGATATCGTAAGCTGGATGAGACACTGGCTCCACTAAGAACTCATAACGTGACTAATTTTCTGGTATGTCTAGGAGTGATGCAATAGTTGCCATGGCGTCTGCAGCTTTGTTCTCCAGTCTTGGTATTTGTTCAAAGGAAATCACAACAAAATATTCTTTAAAGTCATCTACCATACACTTGTAGGGTATTAACTTCTCATCCTTGGTGTGATAGTCATCATTTTCCTGATTGATGACTAGTTGTGAATCTCCATACACATGAAGCTCTCAGACTTTCCATTCTACAGCCAGTTTGAGACTAATGACCAATGTCTCATATTCTGCCACATTGTTGGTACAAGGGAAAAGTAGTTTATATGATTTCAGGATTGTATCTCCTTGAGGTGTGACCAATAGAATGCCTGTTCTCGACCCATGCTATGTATAGGAACCATCAAAATAGAGTTTCCATGCTTGGGTTGTTATGTTGAAGATGGCTTCATCTGGAAACTCAAAACTTAATGGATTGTCATCATGTAATGGTGCATCTGCTAACTAATCCGCAATCACTTGGCCTTTTATTGCTCTTCTGTCCACATATTCAATATCGAACTCATTGAGAATCATTACCCACTTAGATAGTCTTCCTATTAGAGTAGCCTTACTGAGCAAATACTTCAATTGATCTATATTTGCTACCAACTTGATTGAATGTGTGAACATATAATGTCTTAGTTTTTGGGATGCAAAGACTACGACAAGGCATGCTCGTTCAATAGGTGTGTATTATAGCTCATAGCCAACCAATGTTCGACTGATGTAGTAAATAGCTCATTCCTTTCCTTCATAGTCCTGCTGTGCCAATAAAGCCCCTAGAGCAGTTGGTGTAGCTAAAATATAAAGCAAAAGTGGTTTACCTTGGATTGGCGGCATCAAGATTGGAGGATTCATTAGATACTCTTTCAGGAGTTGAAAGGCTTGCTCACACATCTCATCCCATCTAAAAGGAATGTTCTTGTGTAGGAGATGAGTGAAAGGATGATATTTGTCAACTAATTGTGAGATAAACTGACAAATAGATTGTAAATTTCCTTGCAAAGACCTTAGTTGACTGATATTTCTAGGTGGTGGCATGTCCATTATTACTTTCACTTTGGCTAGATCTACCTCAATTCCTTTGGCTGAAACTATATATCCTAAAAGTTTTCTGGATGTGACTCTGAACACACACTTCTTTGGATTCGAGCGAACGTTGAATTGCTCCAGTCTCTGAAATATTTTGTCTAATACCTGCAGGTGTGTTTCTCTTGTGAGTGATTTAGCTAGAATATCATCCACACAATCTTCCATAATGGTGTGCATCATATCATGGAAAATTGTTGTCATTGCTCTTTGGTATGTTGCTCCTGCATTTTTTAGTCCAAATGGCATCACACACCAGCAATATGTACCTCATGGACATGTAAAGCGGTCTTGTGTTGGTCTTCTGGCGCTATTTTGATCTGATTGTAGCTAGAAAACCCATCCATGAGGGATAGCATAGTATGCCTCACTGTAAGATCCACAATGATGTCAATATTAGGCAAAGGAAAGTCATCCTTGGGGCAAGCTTTATTTAAATCCCTGAAATCATTGCAAAGTCTGACCCTTCCATCCAGTTTTGAGATAGGAACAATATTGGAAATCCATTCCGGATAGTCAATTGGTCTGATAAACCCAACATCCAACTTCTTCAATTCTTCCTTCACTAATACTGCTATATGCGGATGTATCTTCCTTAGCTTTTGTTTTACTAGTTTAGCTCCTGGAGCTAGTGATAAGTGATGCATTATGAGATTTGGATAAAGTCCAGGCATATCCGCATAGGACCAAGCAAAATTTATCTGTCTCTGTTTGAAGAATTGGATGAATTTTGGCCTTTCTTGCTCAGATAAAGATTCTACTAGATGGATTATCTTTGGATTACCTTCTGTGTTAATGTTGACAGGTTCTGCTGGTTCTATCAAAACTAATGATCTCTCCTGATGTGTAACGTTGGGGAGAGTGTCAAGCCTTTCATCCTTTGGTGCCTCAGAGAGGTTTTCAGCATTGGATTCATCCTTTATTTTTTTACTTTTTTCGTGATCTAACACTGTCGCAAAGTGGTTTTCACCATTAGATCTATTTTTTATTTTTACATTTTTGTGACTAAAAGGCTTGGCACTCTCCAAAATAAGCCTTCTCATTGAGTTCTATAGTGAAGCCAAATTTATGGTCCCCTGTTGGTAAGTGATCCCTTAGTTCTAGATAGTCAATAATAGCATCGTCATTTTGAAAGGTATTTAGTTTAGGGGCCTCTTGTAGTTCCCAATCTATAAGCTCGGGATGTACTAATGGTAGAGGATCATTGGGTCGGTTTGACTCAAGGGTAATGATGGTTAGGACGGAGGAGTTGTCTAGGTTTGTGGGGTTATTCACAAGGTCTAAAATAGTACTCTCCTTGGTAATATCTATCAAGTGTGACATCTGACCTTCCTCTTGGGACTCACTCTCAGTATTTTGCGAATTGAACTCTAGAAAACTAGACATTGAGCTTTGACCCTCATGGTACATGTTTGTAGAGATGTATGTTTGGACCACATCAATGCCTTTATCTTCACAAGATAGCTCAGAAAGACTATCCCATTCCCATTCGTTAGAGTCTATATCACTCCCCTCTTGCAATTTGTGAATTTGCTCAACTAGATTGGTGGTGACCTTTTCTTTGTCTTTTCCTTTGTATCCTAGCCCTGTAGTGTCTCGGGTCGATGAGGAAGAAGGTTGTATGGGTTCCATGACACCTTCTTTTCTCAAGCCTATGGGACTATGACTATCATATGCCATTCTCTGTAAGATAGTAAAACCTGGGCCGTATTGATCAGTTTGTAATTGGGGTTGTTGATCTTGTGGCTTGGATTCCATATCCTCTTCTTTGTATAGCCATTGAAGGGAATCTTTCTCATCAGTTTCATCTGATAGAGTTCCCCATTTGATAAAAGGACCTTTAGGAGTTTTTAATGAATGTGTTTTGTCCATAGATGGTTTTCCATAAGACTTGGGTGATAGAGGTAGTTTTGCAAGGCAAAAGGTTTGTTTGATGGAATACTCTCCCATCCCTTTATCTTTGAGCTTAACTTTTAGTTCGATAATTTTGGATGTAGAAGGTATGGAACTTGGGTCAATAAGGGGTGTAGAGGATGAGCTTGCACGGTTGGTAGGTATGACAACTTCAGGCTTTGGTTTGTTGGTGTTGCAGTATTGAAATGGATCAGGATCACCTTGGATAGTAATCTCTTGGCCGTTGTAGGGAAACTTTCTACATTTATGATAGGTGGATGGTACAGCCTTCATCGCATGTATCCAAGGTTGGCCAAGGAGGATATTGTAGGCTAGTTCCATGTCGAGGACTTGGCAAACCACGTCTTTCTCTACTGGTCCAACTCGTATTGGCAAAACAACAGTGCCTTTAGATGTCCTTTCTTCCTCATCATATGCCTTGATTGTGATCTTCTTCTTTGGATCAACAACATTCTTAGAGAACCCCAATGCAAGGACTAATTTTAGTGTGCATGTATTTAAACCTACCTCTCCATCTATAAGGACCTATTTTATTCTGTGTTTATGAATGAGGGCTTCGATGTCAAGAGATGCATTGTGAGGTTGGGTAATGGACATGTCATCTTTTTCAAAAAAAGATAGGAAGTGAGGGGTAGTAAGATGTCCTACCATGGCTTGGAATTGCTCTTGGGCTAGATTTGTTGACATAGTGATTTCTAATAGAGCTTTTTCTAGGATAGCCTTATGGGATGGTGAAAGATGCAAAAGCTCCAATATAGATATATGTGCGGGTGTTTTTGGAGTTGGTCTAGGACATTATACTGATTGGATATGGAAGATGGTTTAGGTGGAGCCCCTTGGAGAGTAATCTTTCCACGATGAGTGGTTACATTACAATTGGGCTTTTTATTTATAGTAATCACATTTACATGTGAGTCACTTTCGGAGATGTGGTTAATGATATAATCATATGATACATTCATGTAGTTGGCATTGTTACCACCGTTATTGTTTTGTTTAGAGGGACCTCCCTTCTCATAGTTAGGGAGCAGATTCTTGAATGCCATATGGTCGTCATTGGATGCATGTCCATCAATTGATATATCTCCTCGATCTATCAAGTCTTGGATGGTGTTCTTCAATCATTGGCAATCGTTAGTTTTATGACCTTTACTTCTATGGAATTCACAAAAGTTAGAATCTTTCCACCAAGAGGATTTCAACTTGTGTTCATATTCTTTTATCATAGGAAGCGTTATGAGGTTGTTTTCTATGAGCTTCCTTAGGGCTGATTCAATTGATTCCCCTAATGGTGTAAAGTTTCTGCGAGGAGGAAAGTTTGTTGGTCGCGATTCATTGTTTGGAGGTTTGTTTGGAGTAGTATTGTTGTGTGGACTTGAGAGATTTAGAATAGGTTGTTTTGGTGTCACATGTTTTGCATCTACAACTCCATCATTTACAATGTTCTTGTTCTTAGTCCAAAACCTCAATTTATCCTTGTTGTTGCTTGAACTAGGGATATCCTTATAGATTTTTATTTGTCCTTTTGCTATAAAGCTTTCTCAATAAATAATCCCATCTCAATGACCTTACTAAAGGAAGTAGGACATTGGATTTATATTTGATAGCTTAATTCGGTGTTCAAGTTATGGACAAACATTTCAATCATTTTCTTTTCAGGAATATGATAAGGACATTTACTAGCAAGTTGTCTCCACCTTTGTAAGAAAGTGGTGAAAGATTCTCCATTCTTTTGTTTGTTATTACATAGATCTAACATTCTCATGTTCAATGTTGTAGGAGAAATGAGTGACACACTTGTCCACTAGTTCATTGAATGTTTGGATTCTGGGAGGTAGACAGGAGAACCACTCCATAGCTTGACCTCCTAGGCTGCGTGGAAAGAGTCGCATAAGATATGTCTCATTATGGGTGACTTCTAAGCATGCAGCGCTAAATTCTCTAATGTGGTCACGTGGATCACCTTTCCCTCTATATTTGTCAAATTTAGGGACTTCGAATCTTGAAGGGAAAGGTACCATGACTAGGCTTTTGTCAAAAGGATATGGAGATATATCCTCTAATGAGTAATGTTTTGTGGAAGTTCCCATTTGTAGGTCCACAAATTGTTGTTGTAAGGATTGGATTTCTTGTGTGAGCATATATGAAGGATTTGACATATCCTTATCCTTTTCATTCTTGGGAACTTCCATTGTTAGTTTCTCTCAATTTTGAAATGTCAAAATCAATGGGTAGTTTAGCTCCTTGTTGTGCAAGTAGGAGTAAGTATTTGTGAGGATTCGTTGTTATCCATCAATTTTTGGAATTTTGGATCTTGTAAGCATTTATCCAGTTCCTCTTGGTTGATTTATTCCTCTCTATCACTAGAAGAATGCTCACTACTATTTGTGTAATCCATTTCTTTTCTTCTTTTGGCTTGAGACCTAGTTTCAACCATACAAAAGTGTGATGCGAATGAAGTTGGATGAGAGACTTGTGGATGTAGGTGATGTTTTTTGATAGGGTGTAGTTTTGGGGTGATAGATTGGATTGAATATGTTGGTGATAAGATTTTCTAAAGGTGGAGTTTTGATTTCCTTGTTTAAACAATGGTCTTGAGATACGATGTATAGCAACCAAAATGTTGATCCAAAGTGAGTCAAATAGGGATGATTGCAACCACTATTGATATAGACTAACCTTGTCAATATGTTTAGTGTAGTTTCTAGATAGAGGATGATTGATCCTGATAGGGAAACTAACAAATTTGTTTGTTTGAATAGTAAAAATCTCAATGGCACCTAGGGAATTTTTTTTTGTTTGATTTTGGAAAGGCTAGATATGAGATATGAGTGAAATGTTTGAAAATTGGTATAGGATGAATCTGTATGATCCAAATGATTTTTTAAGTATAACCTAAGCATAAATCGGTATCCAAAAATGATTTTTTTTCTCAACACCTTAGGAATAGGTCACTATGTGGATGCACAGGTTTATATGTGTAGAAATAGAGTTTAAATGCGCAACAAAAGGTGATGTATGCATAGGTGTGAATGCGCAGTAATAGGGTGCAGATGCGTAGCAGGGTATATGCGCAGTAGGATGCTTTAAATGTGCAACAAAAATATATGCACAGCAAGATTTATCAAATGTGCGGCAGAAAATTGCAAATGCGCAGGTCTACTGAAATGATTGAATTTTGCTCACGTTTGAGTGTTTTTGGCACATTTTTCAAGATAACTTAATGTTTTTCTTGTGATGATTTTCTCTGTTCTTAGGTAAGAAAACACAATAGACAAAACAATTTGATGTTTGTTGGTGACATTTAGTGTTTAACACAAATTTGAAGACATGTACAATCCTAGGCGAGAAAGGATACTACGTGTTGAATCCCAACTTGGATTTCTCTATCCACTTAAATCAAGGAGGACAACTAGAAAATTGGTAGCACTGGCTCCCCCTTACACGGCACACAATTCTCAGGCATACCAAGTTTCATTCCCCAAAAGAGTGAATTTCTGTCTCTACACATGATTAGTGAAAATGTTGGGCAGCTTTAGAGGTCTGACCTCCTGCGTCAACAAGTAAAAGGATTTTGGTCTCTAAAACAATGGTTCTGAGGGACCAATGCCTTGTGAGCATGCGGCAAGCTACTAAAAGCTTTAACTAATCCTACTAAGAGTTTCAAATACTTCACACAATGCGAAAATCGTTTCCACAAAGTGCTAGTACACCTCTTTTCGATTTGGCACCGAAAGGCAAGGTTGACGTTGGTTAGAACTTGGCTTTTGCCTTATCCCATTTATATAGTGGGTCAAAGGAAAGCTCCGCTTAAGGTCATCCCTCTTGGATGAATCACAATCCAAGAGCAGGCCTTTCTAAGGGTAAACAAGAAATGGGGAGATGAGTCTGGCTTTTTGATCACCTAAGATGTTGCAAGCAGAGAGCATATGCCTATCACCTTTGCAAGCACAACAAACACTTGTTTATTGACCGCCTAGATTAAGCTAAGTGTGACTAATCTAACAACACAAATTGCCATATTTGCATGATAGCATAAAAGGAAAGATAGTCAAATTTAGCCTCTTAATTAAACTATGTGATGATTTGTATGCAAGATTGAGTTACTTCCCCCTATTTATGCTATGTGATGAGTTGTATGCAAAGTTTGTCCAATTAACCTCCTAATTTAGACTAGGTGAAGATTTGTATGCAAGATTGTATACAAAATTGTCCAATTAACCTCCTAATTTAGACTATGTGATGATTGTATGCAAGATTGTATTACTCCTATTTTAAACTAGGTGATGGATTTGTATGCAAGATTGAGTTACTCCTATTTTAAACTAGGTGATGATTTGTATGCAAGATAGAGTTACTCCTACTAATTAAAAACTAAGTTATAATTGTATGCAATATTGTAATGCAAAATGATATGATTACTCCTCCTATTTTAAACTAGGTGCCACTAGATTAACAATGCAAGAGTAAATGATGTCTAAACCAAGCTCTAAATCTGCAAAACCAATTGTTAGTAGTTTGAATACACTTCTTCGACAATCAATGATAGATGCCACAAGAGTTAGCCTCAAAAATTATCAAAAAGACATACTAAAGCTGCCTGATTTCAAATGTGCAGAAAAAGGAAACAGATGCGCAACAAGATTAGTTATATGCGTAGAAATACAAATGCACAACAAGAAGTGTTGGATGCGCAGCAGAAAATGGCATATGCGCAAGACTGTAATTTTCTTCATAGATGTGCAGAACTAGAAATTGAATGTGCAGGAATGACCTATTACGACTGTAAGTACACCAAAAACTCAAATTTGGAAGTTAAAAATGGGGCAAGGCCCCATGGTGGGTGCCAAAATGTGATTGATAATTTGAAACTATTGTAAGAACCTAATAAGATACCACAAATAATCTAGAATTCCTACTCAAATTCAATACATCAATAAAACTAAGAAAAATGTAGAAAACATAAGTTATACCTTGCAAACTGATTTATCCCGTGCATTCCATTGTTTCCTATCTTCTCAATGATCTTGTTGATGATGATATTGCTGTCAGAAATGTACTTCCTTGCTTTCCAAGATGATAATGAGAGGAATAGATTTTGTGGATGAAAATGCCATGTGGTCAAACCTACAATGCAAAGCTAATATAATGATGATATGATTGATATTTCCATGATGTTTATAATGAGGATAATGATATGCAGCTAAATGAGATTATGAAACTAATGCGAATGGGGGGCCAAAGGCACGCTTGATTGCTTGATGGAATTTTTACAGCATGTAAGTACTATAGCTCTTGTGATTGTTAAAATGGAGGTTAGGAGCTTCCTTTTATAGGCTAAGGAGAGGTCCAATCCAAGTGTCAAAAGATCCACGGTGGAGAATAAGTCTTGTCACATGTACGGTCAAGATCAAATTGGTTGGGAGGAGGGAGATAAAGGTGGAAGATGTTCCTACTACGATGACAAGGTAGAGGAATACGTGGAACCATAAGCCACATGTCATGATGCTAACAAGGACCAATGAGACAAAGGTGGAAGACCATGAGAAGAACGTGGAGGAAGGAGTCCTTGGTTGTTGGAATGTGAGAGGGAATATAGGATTTAGAAGACAAGTGTCTTTGACCACGTTTGATGGTTGAGAAGAAATAGGGCACATGTTGAGGGGATAATTGACTAGTTAAATATTAAGGATATTTAATTATTGGAGCAACATGATGAGGTGTCCAATGATGTGGAAGATGACAAGGATGAGATGATGTGGATTTTAGACATAGGAATTTGTCTTAGAGAGATTAATTAAATAATTTAGGATTATTTAATTAGATATGACATTAGAGGAATTTAGGAATGATTAATTATTAGAAGAATATGATGAACATGAACCAAATAAAATAAATATTAAAATATTTATTTAATTCGACTCGAGCCATTTTTAGGTGTATACACCATGTACAAAAGATCTCTCGCAAATAGAGAAAAGGAGAAAACATCATGGGAAAAACACCTACAAAAGATAGAATTAGAAGGACAAATAAATCTCTTCAAAAGTTGTCCGTGAAAGATTAGAACATGAAGAACTCTTGAAGCATGTAGAAATTGTAAACTTTGCTAAAGAAGAACTATTTTCTACTATAATCAAAGAACCCTCTAATGAATGTAGATTGTGATAAGAGAGGCACAAAAATATGCAGGAATTCCATCAATAACACTACTCAACCATATATGCATAGATGACGGATCATACCAAATATTGCAAAAAGGCAACAATTTGGTGATGAAAAATGTAGATGGTACTGTGATCAAAGAGACACAAAAAATACTGCATGAGTGAGCCCATTGACACTACTAAAATGTGCAAGTGGCGCTCTAAAAAGATACCAAACCAAAGACTCGTGGATATTGATCAACTGAATAAGGTAGAAGGTCACTTCCACAAACAAGAATGCAAGAGTGTCTATATAGTATCGGTTCTATCTCACTAAAATGCATGGGTAACTAGTCGATGCATTCACCTAATACATAAAAACCAAAACTAGATACATATATCACTCCAAAATGAAACCAAAGAAGCATTAAGCATGTGATGATACCCCCCATAATGCTGACAAAAGGGAGATATCGGCATATCAACTAAAACATGGCACAATGGTGTGCAAGAAGATGTAGATGCAGTAGTAGGTCCAAAATGATGATGAGCAATTGAAAAGGGTGTGCAAAAATAAGGCACACACACATGAAGCTAGAATCTCTCAAATTCTACAAAGTTGTGATGGAAAATAACAAGGCATGTACACAACCCCCATGGCACTTTGTAAAATAGTGTGAATACAAAAAAGACACACTGTGATGTGCAAGATATCCCCCCAAAATGAATAAAAAATCAATTATGGCATTTTATCTTATTGCATTTACAAACAAATGTGCTATCGTAGAGTTATTACAATTTGTCTAAAAAAAGACCACATGCTGAAAATATAATTATGCTACAAAATAAGAGGAAATTGATGGAATTACCATGAAGCATGTAAAAAAATTCACACTTTCAAAAATAAATTGACCCAAAAAGAGTCCATATGCAGAAGATATGGCTTGTCAAAGTTCCCAAAATGAGAACTACACAACAAGATTTCTGATAAAATTTATTTCTAGAAAATCCAAAAGGCTAAATTAAAAATCATCTACACCATCATAGAGAGCACAAAATTCTACCCCATTTAAAAAATATTACTCAAAAAAATCCTTTGTATGGGCAAGTTAGAGGCCTTTGAAGTTGCCCTCATAAAATGAAAAAGTCATTGGAGAAGGGCTTGTCCCCCTAGTGGTTACTGGGTGGACCATGAGCTGAGCTCCCAGTGAAGGTGGCAGCTGGGGGTGGAGGTGGGGCTAGGATTTGATTTGATTTTATTTAAAAAACTTAAAAAAAAATTGTTTATAGTTGTTTTTTATTTTAAAAAAACTTTAGAAAAAAGTTATTGATTGTTATTTTATTATTAAAAAAAACTTTTTAAAAATTTGTTTTAAGGCACGAGGCCTTAAGGTCCCACCGCCTCATGAAAGGAGGTGGACATGGCCCAAGCTCCCGGTACCCCCTTTAAAAAGGAGGTGGGGCCATGGGGATGTCTCCTCATGTACCCTGCACATATTAGGGTACCCTACTATGTGTAGGGTATGAGGGGTATGCCCCCTTTATCAACATTTTTAAAATATTTTTTTGATAAAGCATTGGGCTGTGCTACAAATGCCTAATTATTTTTATTTTTATTTCAAAAAAATTAGAACAAAAATTCTACCCCCATACAATAGTGTAGGAGCAAATTGATGTAGGCACAATATAGGCACATGAATCAAGACAACCTAGGTGCAGTCTAGTGGTATGATGTTGTACAACCATATGGGTCCATACATGCAGTACTAAACTTTATAGTAGCCTCTGATGGGGCCCACCAAAAAATTGTGATTTGCACTATCTCTAAACTTTAGCAAGTTTACAGTTGATCCTAATGTTTTTGGGCCTTATGGATGTGCTGTACATAATTAGCCATCTAAACCCCCTAAAAAAAGATGTATTTTATAGGTACAAGCCAATTTGGGAAGGGATTTACAATCTTTCTCTGATACCATGTTGGAACAACCGAGATCAACATGCAAGATCAAACAATCCACAAATAAGAATATGCAAGATAATGGAAATTTCATACAAAGTGGTTCAAAATGTACAAAATGCCCTTACATACAAAGGCAAGGATGATGAGGTGAGAAGATAGGACTGAATGTTTGACTACCCCCCAAAGTTGGCTCACTTGGGACAAGTGTGAGGACACATGTTGTACACTCATGAGGTGCTCGACAAAAGTGAAAGAGTCTCTCTGAGTGAGCTTTTCTGTAGTGTGAATAGGACCTAGTCAAACTAGCCAAATAAACATGTTCACACTAACACATGTAATATAATACTAGTTAGTGAATTATCATAATATCTCTAGAGGATCAACATGAGATGGTAAATAAATGTCATCATAAAGCATACCACCATCACACAATATGTCATAAGGTAATGGATCATCATGGATATCTATAGAAGCAAGAGGAGATGTAAAAGAACTATTATCACAAAGCACACCGTCATCATGAATGCAACCCAAATAAGTACCCAATGAACCAAGACATACACAACTCACCAAGGATCACAAACATATGGCATCAACTACTTGTGAACATATAGAACAAAGGATAGGGTTTGGTAGAACAAAATGCAATTTCTCTACTCCATTTCAATCCTTTGTCTTCTCCTAGTAACCATGAGAACTACAAATAAATAATTGTAAAAATTCCACCCATTTAACATGTCAAGAACTTAACTTATTTTGGTCATTCAAATATTGCAATGTTGTGTATAGAACAAATTCTTTTGAATATATCACCATTACCATCATTCACACTTTAGGTCAAGTAGAGGAGATTAGACATTAGCCCAAGCTCAACTTTTACCAATGAACACCCATCATTTCCTCAAACTCTAGCTAGGTTAGGGATGGGGTCCCTACTCTATAATGGGTACTATAGATAGTAGGCCCCCTACCAAGTTGGAGGTAGGGAAGTACTATAGTAGGGCATTACCAAGTAGGTTGACTAGCAACACCAACAAGGCTTCTACATGCCTAAATATATGGGGAATGGGATCCACACTTTAATAGCTAGTTAGGGATAGAATTAGAATAAAGATTATGGTTAAAATTAGGGTTAGGGTTAGATGTCCTTATTCTAACCCTAACCCTAATTAGGGTTAGGGTTAGAATTAGTGTTACAGTTAGGGTTAGAATTATGGTTAGGGTTATAATTAGAATTAGGGTTAGAATTAGTGTTAGGGTTAGAATTAGGATTAGTGTTATAATTAGGGTTAAGGTTAGAATAAGGATTAGGGTTATAATTAGGTTAGAACTAGGGTTAGGGTTATGATAAGGATTAGGGTTATAATCAGGGTTACATTAAGGTATTTGTAAGAATTAGGGTTAGAGTTAGATATCCTTATTCTAACCCTATCCCTAACCCTATCTCTAATCCTAATTCTAACATGAACTCTAATTCTAATTCTAAACCTAACCCTAACCTCAATTCTAAACCTACCCTAATTTTAATGTTAATTTTATCCCTAATTTTGACCATAACCCTAGCCATATTCTAACCCTAACCCTAATTCCAACCCTAATTTTATTTCTAACCTAATTTGAACCCTAACCCTAGCCTTGAAATTACATATAATTCTAAACCTAACGCTAACCCTAAAATTACATATAATTCTATCAAAGGATTATAGTATATTATAATATTATATAATAATATGACATAATTCTAACAAATGATTATATAAATAAAGATTATAGTATATTATAATATTATATAATAATATTAATTAGAGTTAGGTTAGAATCAGGGATACATATAATTCTAATCCTAACCCTAACCCTAACTAATTATGTCTAATTCTAAGCTATATATAAAATCTTCTATAAATAATATTGTACCATAGTATAATATTATTATTATTTACAAATATACATTATTATATTTTATTGAAGAGCTTTTTATTATTAAATATCAACATTAATATTATATAACATATATAAATAATGTATATAGTGATATTTCTTTTAACTATATATATTATAAGTAATTAATACATATATAAGAATTATACTTCACATAATATAAATACATTATCTATCTATCTTTTAAAAATCTATCTAAAAAGAGAAGATATCATGAACACTTGGAAAATAATATCTCTACATATTTTAGATAGATTTTAAAAAGATAGACATAACATAAATACACTATCTATCTATCTTTTAAAAATCTATCTAAAAAGAGAAGATATCATGAACACTTGGAGAATAATATCTCTACATATTCTAGATAGATTTTTTTAAAGATAGATATGCTAATTGTATGAGACAAATAAATCAAAATGAATCCAAAATAGAAAAAAATAATTAAATATACAATTTTCACCCTTAGAATTATAAACATATACAAACTATAAATATCATTAAAAATTATTGAAAAAGATCATCTTTGAGAGAAATCTAAATCAAATCTCTCATAAATTAAAATTTTAAATTAATATATATATATATATATATATAAAACCATTAGTTCTAACTCTTGAATCTTCACCCCCTTTTTTTTTCAATCCACTTATATAAAATATTGAAAACCAATACCAAAGCCATAACAAATTTTTATATCGCATTGAATTCTTCTTAAATAAATAAATATAACATCTTATTACTTGAAAATATTAATAAGTAGACTGGAAACTAATGAATTTTATTTGAGTTAATTTATTGGCTAAAAAAATATACTTTTTTATGGAAGAGTATGTTTAATGTAATTTTATTCATTCAAAATATTAACTTAAATTAAAAAATCAAAACGAAGCATTATCACGAAGAGAATCAGATTTACGAGTTTATTAACTGACACGTGGAATGAAACTTGTCAAGCATTCGCATGATACCAACATGACTTAGGTAGCGCATCCAAATAATATAAATCCTCGCGGTCTCCAGCAAAAATTAAATACACACACTTGCGAAGTTGGTGGTCTAGAGTTCGAATCTTCAGAGGCACAAAGAAGGCATTACCCTTAACAGCGTAAGGAATCGTACTGGTACTGTAATATTCACAGCGAGGGTTCCAAAATGGAAAAAGACGAGGAAAAAGAAGACAGAAATGAGAAGGAACATCGGGCGCCTGGTCACACGGAACCCCCCACGCGACCAGCCGCTGATGTGAGTCACACGGATCCCCCCACGCGACCAGCCGCTGACATGAAGGCGCCTTTTCCAGAGGGGGCTTACGGTGGAGGGTTATACGGGAGCGAGGAAAACATGGAGCAAAAACGAGCGGATCATCCGCCTGCTAGCGAATCGCAGAGCGTGGAAGGTCTTTCCTCTGGCCAGACGGAATCGTCCGAAAAGAAGTTGAGCCGCCCGCCGCCGCCGTCTTCTGGCGATCGGGATATCGATATCACCGGGCAGTCGTATATTCAATGAATGAACTGATTTCTGTACAGTTGAATCTCTGTAGCTTTTCCTTGTTTCGAAATAATAAGAAAACTCCTTGTCGGAGTTAGGTCAATTCAAGAAATGTTTTCATGGACGCCATTGACAGGTGTTTTCTGATATTTCTGGTACTGTAGACGGTGAAGTGCACCATGCTTTTCATTTTGTTCTTCCTGTGAAGTATTTTGGAGTATGTTCCTCTTCAACTGTTTTTTTAATTAATGTAATATATTTTTAATAAAAGTAAAATATTTGATGGCTGCAAATTTTTATTATCTATAATGTAGAATTTATTTTTTATTATGTACTATAAACATCACTTATGCAATGACAATAAAACTAAGCAGTTGAATCTTAAAATAAATATTATAATTTGATCAAATATGGGTCAATGAATAAAACTAAGCAGTTGAATCTTAAAATAAATATTATAATTTGACAGGCTGCCAAAAATATTCCTACTTATTAGTAAATATTATAAATAATGAAAAAAATTGACGTTTTGTTATAATTTAATTGTGGAGTTTTTCACTTAGATTTCCGTGATTCATATTTTTTAAGCTATAATTTACAAAAACTATCTTTCATAAACTTGGCACAAAATTGACGCTTTGTTATAATTTAATTGTGGAGTTTTTCACTTAGATTTCGGTGATTCATATTTTTTAAGCTATAATTTACAAAAACTATCTTTCATAAACTTGGCACTTATTTGTCTCTTTTGACACTTATTTGTCTCTTTTGACATCAATACAAGAAGATATTACAATAATATTATAATGATAGTTCATAAATATAAATGGCCACTTGGCACTTACTAGCTTATTTTGGCTAGGAGTCACTCTTAAAGTTTTTTAGGAGATATTTGTGGGAGATATTTGTGGAGCTAGGAGATATTTGTGGAGCTAGTGAGATAAATATTTTATTTTTCTGTTTATCTTAAGCAGCTATCTTAATTTGTAGTTTTTACTATATAAAAAATTAAAAAAAAATTATTAGAAGAAAAATAAAAAAAGTTTTTTAGGAGATATTTGTGGAGCTAGTGAGATGAATATTTTATTTTTCTACTTATCTTAAGCAATTATTTTAATTTGTAGTTTTTACTATATAAAAGAAATAAAAATAAATTATTAGAAGAAAAATAAAAAAAGAGGAGGGAAGGAAATATATGCAGCCACATGGCATATTTTTCATTATGCAGTCGCTGCTTATTTGTAGCTCCCCTTTTTTTCCATAGCTGCTCCACAAAAATAGGGAAAGATTCTATATTATCCTTTCCAATACTTGTAAATTTCCATGGGGCCACTCCAACTGCTTAATTTTAAGTAGAAAAATAACTTAAGCAGTAGCATGGGGACATGGGGTAATAATACACTCCATTAAATTGAAGTAAATAAATTAATCGTATCATTTTATTTTTCTTCCTCTTAAAGTTTCAAAATCAATCATATAATGTCATTGTGTGGTTTTAATCGTTGCACACACCTTTATATTGACAATTCCTTTGCTAGGTACCATATATAAACAAGAGCTCTACTGCAGCGTAGTTCTTGCCAAATGTTGGCAGGTAGTTTTGGAAAATAGGGGAATAGATGTTAAAGAAGAGTGACAATGTCATGAGTTGATTAATACTTCACGATTGTTATGCTCTAATTATAGCTATGGAGGACCAAATGACATGGAGACATAGGGGAATGGATGTTAAAGAAGAGTGACAATGCCATGAGTTGATTAATACTTCGCGATTGTTATGCTCTAATTATAGCTATGGAGGACCAAATGACATGGAGACATAGGGGAATGGATGTTAAAGAAGAGTGACAATGTCATGAGTTGATTAATACTTTTAATTCTGAACTTATGACATCAGAATAGTTTTTAGAAATTAGAGGTTTAATGAAACATTGTCTTAGTAGATGAAAACTTTCTGTCCAGAAAGTCCTCTAGCATGCTGTAACATATCATTGGTAATGAAGTGAAAAAGAATTAATGAAGAAAGAACTTGTTTTTGTGAGACAATATCCCTATAAAATTTTTCTTTTTTGCTAAAGTAGAATTTGCATTCTATTTCATATTTCTCAAGACCTGGTGTAGAGCCGTGTTATAATAGCTCTACACCAAAATCTTTTGTTATAATTATGCAACTCTTTACATGTATCTTTGAAAAATCTTCCTGTTAAATTGCAAAGAGACATGAAAATGGAAATAACTGTACATAACTTGAAATTGCTATTTATTTGAATGGAAATGTGTTCATGTTTCAGTAGTGTAAATTTTAGTAGCAAATTCAAACATTGTATGGATCCTGACATTAAAATTATAAGGACTACAAACTTGGGCCAATTTTTTGTGTGCAAGATCTTTAATGCACCACATGCTCTGAATGTTTTTGTTTTCTGATTCGTAAGAGGAGTTTTGGTATTAACATGCTCTGAATGTTATTACTTATGTATTTATATACATATAATCATTAATACTTAAATAAAAGCACACCCTTCCAATATATGTGTTATACAAAAAAGGTGTGTACACTTGTTAATCAGGACCTATTTTAACACCTTTTTGAACATTAAACGATTAAATCTCAATCCCAATGAATAAACTTGACAAAAGAAAATTAGGCTTGGTCTAAGCCCACTTAAATGGACACTCTTTGGAGTTTGTGGGGCTAAAGGACCAGGGCACCTAGCGCCCTGGTCCCAGATGTTAGCCCCGATCCTATTTTGTGGTGTTGGCTTAGAAAACCTCCCGAGTTTTTACATGTCGGCCCCATTTGGTTTTATTCGTCGTTGGTGAGTGGGAATGCATATATAAAGGAGTCTTACAATTCATTTTATACACTAGGTCACAAGAGAAGAATTAGAATTGCTTACATGTTTGATCTCTTATGCTCAAGTGCTCTTCATGCTTGGAATTGATACATGCTTGTGGATGTTATGATGCTCATTTGTAGGTTTGCAGGAATTTCAAGCTATCTTTATCTATCTCCTTGTTGGTGCATGATCTTGAGTTATCCACTCCAACTAGGGTTTCATACCTTGTGGTAATCTTTATCATTTTCACTTTCATCATATATTGTTGATCTTGCCTCTGCCCTCCTAGGACATACACTCTTGGATCACTAATCATTGTTGTAGTGGAGGTGGAAACACCAACACGGTCTAGGGCACCCAACGCCTTGCTCTTTCTATGTCCCCGAACTTAGATCCAAGTTCTTCTTTGTCTCCTGATCTCTGCTGCACTCTCAAAATGTCTGTTTCTATTTTTGATAGTCATATATTTATAGATCTTGGTCAATTAGGGTTTCATCTTTTGCCCTAATTTAGTTGGTTAGTTTTGGTTGAATTTGGTTGACACTCCTCAATACAACAAAGGGACAAAACCCCTATAGTTTGGCTCTCCTTCATGGGTAGAAGCCAAGCTCGGTTTGTGTCTCAATGTTAAGTGGAAGAGGGTTTGACCTAGTTTAACTTTTTAGGCTAGATCACTCTTTTACATATAACAATATGTATTGCATGCTTTTGTCTAGCATGGAGTTCACAGATATGTAGTAATCTTCTAGTTTTTTAATTTACAACAAAAACTTGATTGCTATACAACTTTTAGAGCATGATGGGAAACTAAAAATGCTCATGCAGCTAACACTGCACACCTTTGAAGGTCCTTGTCAAATGGGCACCAGGTCCTACATGAATTGCATTCTCTAATCACTCTTTTCTCTTCTTACTTGCAACAAACCATCAAGAAGAATAGAAATCTAGTCCACCAATAAACATGCAACAATATGAACAAATGAAGCTTGGAGCTTAGCCTTTTAGCAAAACCATGGTTATTAATAGCCTAGCCTCTTCTCGCCTTAAGCTAGAAATATTTATCTTCCGTTTGAACAAGATTTATATTTTTGTCCTTGCCCTTTTGTGGGGTAGATTCAAAAGTATTATCATCTCTCTCACTATTGTCTTTAAATTTTTCATTGTTTGGCTCTAGTCTCCTCCCATTCTTGCATTAATTTACTTAGTAAATACAAAAAAATCTATAGAAAATGTGCCAAACACAAACCTAAATTGGCAACATAAGCAAAAATGTATACTCATCTTCTAAGCAACAGACATTAGCTAAGAAAAAAGAGATTGATGCTAAGAGTAGCTAAGAGATAGAATTGTTAGAATAGGCTCAAAGAATAACTCCCTTGTAGGGTTGGAGTTATTAACAAATAACAAGCCAATGGATGTCCTCTACAGAGAGTTTACAAGAACTAAGAATAGATTTGTTTTAGAATTTAACTTTTGAACCTTGCTAAATTTTATTTTTTCTAATTTATAACCTAATGATTTAGTGTAGGTTTAAAAAATATAGGTCTACCTCTGAAATAGTGGGTTGAATCCATAATGGAATGACTTCCTATTTTATGATGAGCCCTTCGTTATTGACTTAAACTCTCTTATGTAATAATAGTATGGAATTTTTTTAATGCTATGGACTTCTTTTTGTGAGTAGCATTTTTTAATGTATTATATTTATTTTATCTCTACATGCTATATTTCACAAAAAATAACAAAATTAAGTTTTTTTTTGTTTTTATTTTTGAAGACTAGTCAAGTTTTTCCCATTTTAGTCCCAAGCCATTGAAATACATTTTACACTTTTTTGTCAGTGTTGTGTAAATGGAATTCTACTATATGGTAATAAGTCTTTCAAAACTACAAGATATTGACATCCAATTCCCTTTCTAATGGCACATGCAATGACATGAAAGACAAGGCTTGAGATCATACATGTGACACCATTAACATCTGTTGGCAAGAGACACTATATGGATTCATGATTGTTGTCATTGATGGCAACAAAGTTCATCCCACACATCCATAGGACATGGTGTGTCTCTACTGGAAGTCAGAGTGAAGAATGTTGTGGTCCGGTAAGCAAGAACAGAGCATGTGGCGAGGTCCGACAGTCAGGTTCAGATCTCTCAGAGGAAGTATCTTGGTGAAGTGCGGATTTGGGTAAGTCAAGAGGACTACCTTGACTGATAGATTCCAAGGATTTAGCCTCCGGTGGTAGATAAAGAAAAAGATATGAATACTTGAGTATTGGGTTCCTGATTGACAGTGTGGACAGAGGAAGAACTGACTGGCAGAACATCAGACATCATTCCGGACGTGTTATTGATGATGGTAAAGGTTATTAAGGCATAAGTTATGATTGGTTGACATGATTGATGACTTCTACAAGTATATCCTTGATCCGCATTACTTGGTATGCAAGGATTCAGTCGATAGATCAGAGTTTGTGGAAAAGATTGACTATTCCGGATGCCAACTAGAAATGTGATGAAATCACTTGTGTGGATGTATATACAAGATGGATTTAGTTGTGAGAAGTGTTGTTGTCGTGAGTGAGTGCGACGAAAAGTAGTAGAGCAGAGTGAAAGCAGTAAGAAAGGTCTGGTATGTGAAAGAAGAGTAGCACAAAAGAAGAAGAAAGATGAAGTGCAACAGATCAGTGTACTGAGCCTAACCGGAACTGAACTCCAGCATATGTAGATGCTCCTTACCAGTTCAAGTATTGTATTACACTCTTCATAAATTGTAGACAATGTGTCTCTTGTAGGTAGTGTGTCTCTTGTGAGCAGTGTGCTCGGGCAGTGAGCCCTAATTGGCAAGTGCCATTTTGTATTTCCATTCTTCTAACAGAGACTACAATCTTGGGTTAATCACCCCGTGGTTTTCTTCCTTAACAGGGTTTCCACGTCAAAATATTGTGTCATGTGTATTTCCATTTCATGGTTATGTTTGTATATTTGAATTAATGCTGCATTGATTAATAAGAAAGTTCAGAAAGCAGAAATAATTAGGATAACTGATTCACCCCCCCTCTCAGTTATCAACAATTAGTATCAGAGCCAAGTTCCTCCCAACAGAGCCTAACAGCTTGAGGAAGATCTGGGAATTCAAAATGGATGTGTATGGTATGAGGGAGCAACTTAAGTCTGCCCTAGATGATCTTGAGCAGTCAAATTCTGAAGTTAATGAATTGAAGGAAAGACTCAAACAGGTTGATGATTTCATAAATGAACTAAAAGGGAAACTGAGTCTCTCTATGAAAAAGAGAAAAGAGCACCTTCAGCAATTGGCAAATCAAAGTGAAGCCAATGATACAAGTGGAGATCTGAAGGAGAAAACCAAGTTGTGTGAAAAGTTATCAAAAGAGATCATCATGGTAAGACATGAGATGGAATAAGGAGTTATGAAGTTTACCCAAGAAATTGAAGAGAAAAGAAAGACTAAAGCTGATCTAAGACAATCTCTCAAGGACAAATTAGAAGACTGCCACAAGATGGATAGAATAATCAGACACCTTGAATCTGATCTTGAAGATGCTAAAGATAATGACGAAAAACTTGAGGATCAAATTGTCTCTCTTAAAAGCGATCTTCAAACAACAAATGAATATAAAGAAAAATTCAAGATAAGTTCTGCTCAACTCGAAGTTCTTCTTGAAAGTCAAAAGAGGGTAGATGACAAGTGTGGTTTGGGATATGAGAAAGGAGAAAGCTCTGGATCTAGTCAAAAGAATTTTGGATCAGATAATCCAAGGAACAGGCCTAAAAGACCTCCGGTAAGGCAGCCTAATGCTCAAAGATATCCATCCTTCAATGGATATTGCAACAACTTTAATAACTTTGGTCATAAAGCTAATCAGTGCAAAAAGAGAATGAATTAGACTAATTCATCCTTCTTCGGATAGTGTTTCAACTGCAAAAGGTATGGTCACAAATCTCATGAATGCAGAAATATGCAAATAAACAAGTCATTCAATGGTAGAATCTTTGCATGCAATAGAATAGGTCATATGGATAATCAATGCAGATCAAAAGGATATCAATCAAATATGCAAAGAAATGCTGTTTGCCAAATTTGCAATAGATCCGGTCATATTGCAAAATTCTGTAGAAGCAAGAATTAGGACAAAAGAGGTTTGGTACATCATAATCAGAATCAAGATAAGGGAAAACAAAAAGTGAATGCGGATGAAGTTCAAAGGGAGATGAACAAGATTTGGGTGAAGAAAAGTACAGAGAATGAAGGGGATGGATCCGCACCAGACTCTGGTGCTGATATTCCTTCTAGAAATTAAAAAGGTGAGCTTTGGCTTAGGGGGAGACACAAAGAAAACCTTGTTCCCCCGGCCAGCTAATTGGTGCCGGAACTGGCACAAAAAGAGTTGCAGATTAAAGGATTCATAAGAGAAACATCCAAATAAACTATGGTTAAGATTTGGAAAATCCGTAAGATGTTTAAGATCAAGATTGATCCGGTTCTTCAAGTCATCTGAATAAGGTAGACCGGAATGACTTAGGTCGAGCATTTATTGCAACCTAACATTAGGGTTTGCGGAGCAATATAAGGGTTTCCTCATTAAACATTTATTCATTCTGCATTCAAAAAGAAATGAAAAGAGAAGCTCTGTAACAAAATTCCTCAAGCTCATCCAAGATCATTTGTAGAAGTCAACTCATCCAAAAATTGATCTAGCTAACTCCGTGAAACCGAAAGACGCAAAAGGTATTTTTCTGTTCTTCTCTGCAAATCTTTTTAAAAGATGTCTACTCCGAATATTGTGAAGATCACTGATAGGCCTCGCCCCAAATTCAAGAAACATCCCTACAAATCCTTGGAAGTAGATCCGCTAGGAGCCTTTTCCAGTGTTCCGCATGGTGTCCTGCATATAGAAGATATTAGGGTTTACATTCACGCAAACATTGAAGAATTTGGAGAGTCCAAATTGATGGATATCTATCACAAGCAGTTAACAGATGACTCTTTTGAGATCAAACCTCAGTATAAAGCCATCTGGGATAAGCATTTTGCACAGTGCATTCATTTCCCCTATTTTCTGGAAGATGAATGGGTCCGGTACGTATTAAGCAGAATACATGATAACTTCATATGGTTGAATAGACTATTCAAGCTCACAAAAGATGCTATCAGGGCAGTTACCGGATTGCACTCATTCGGTGGGATACCTATTCTAAAATCTGTCAAAAATCAAACGGTGACTGAGGCTACCAGATCAAAGTTTGATAAGAGGGTAATGACAATTGAGGATATCACTGATCCGGATATCAAGTTTGCATCCATGATCATCGGATACAAAATATATCACTCTAGCAGGGAAAACTCAGTACCTGGAACTACAATATATACTGCCTATGAAATGTTAAGAAAGAATGCTGACTATGATCTCTGTGAGCTCCTTCTGAACCAACTTCTGGAAAAACTGTAGAAGATAAAGAAAGACAAGAAGAACTCCTTCAAATACGGTGGCTTGATACTATGTCTGTTCTTCTATTATATGAATGAGCTACCTGGATCTAGTGGCTAGATTTGGCAAAATGACAGACCGGTTGCCATACAAATCAGGGATTATTTGCATGGACTTGGTGATGTTAAGGCACATAATACAACACTCTGGGGCTATTTCAAGAACTTTCAGAGTATGATGCAAGCAAGAGAGAGAATCCCCCAAGCTCTAGTTGAAAAGTATAAGGATACTGTTTGCTTCATGGTAGAAATTGATCAGTGCCTTATGGAGGCAGTGGAACCAAGAATAGTATGGATCATGCCAATGGGGTATGAAGTTGATGAGAAAATTATTGAGCTGCATATTGAACACATGTTAAGTCAACCAAAAGATCCCAAGGCAGAAAGGTTTGGAACCTTTGAGGAGCTAAGTGTAAAGATTCATGTGGAACTCAGACAACCAGAGATCAAGAGGAAGGTAAGAAAAGAAGTCGAAGATGTTGCAAAAGGCTTTGGCATATCAAAGGAGGCACTTGATGCCAATAGGGAAAAGATGGAAAGGGCTGAGGAAGAGAAGAAAAAGGTAGAAAAGAAAAGTGAGGAAAGTGTTCCGGTAAAATCTTCCACCTGGACCAGATCATCAAAGAGATCTGCACCTACCACTACCAAAAACTCAAGGCCATCAAAACCGGAAGCAAAATTATCCGACAAAGGAGAGAAAAGAACAAAGACAAAAGCCACAAGGGCTTTTGCCAGTCAGAAGGATGATGAAGAAACTGAATCAGATGGGGAGATAAAGAAAAGGAAGGATCTGGTAAACCCTCTACCAGTAAAGACAAGGAAGAGATGGCAGAAGAATTCGTTGAAAGGCCTACTCTGTCTTTAAATGATATCATCAAATCAATCACCGTGGATGAAAATCTCCAACCAATGGCTGAATTCTATGATGATTACAATGAAGCAGACCAAAAGATCTTGCAGGAAGCAGCAGTTAAGTATGTAAACATATATAACAAGGCTTTCATTGAAATTATATCTCTTATTCCCAAAATCTTAGAAAAAGAGTTAGAAATAAGAAAGAATAATGCTAGGGCAAAGGATCTTGAAATCTGGGAACAGATAGCCATTCAGCTATATCCCTCAATTGATTCAAAACAAATGAATATGATCTTCAAAGACTGTAAGGATGAATTCCGGAGCAAAGCCAGAATGAATCAGCTCATGCTTGGTGAGACTGACAAGGTAGCCAAGGAAACAGAAGAGATCCTCTGGAGTGCCTTTAAAAAATTCAATATTCCCGTCATAGAGGACTTGGGTGCTGATCCTTCGACCACAGGTGTTGAAAAGGAATCCACTGAGGAAATAACAGAAGAACTAATGGACACTGGTGAAGATAGGGGCTTAGAATCCTCTGCTCTGGAAGAGGTGGCCCATGAACAAACAAACATCTCTCCTCTGGTTTCCCCTACAGTCTTTGGATCCAAAGGAGAAGAAAGAATAGTGGATAAAGGAAAAGAAGTGAAGGAAAAAGAAGATGACAGTACCAAGGTTGCAGAAGGAGAGAAGACTTCAACAGAGAAGACCACAACTGCTAGTGATAAGAATGTAGAAGGAGAGAAAGCTCCAAGAGACAGTTCTAAGAATGCAGAAGAGAAGAAAAATCTATCTCCGGCAAGAGACACTACAGAAACTATCCAAGAATTCTTGAACAAAGAGATAATGGAGATTGATGAATTAGAGCTTCTACAAGGACCATTTAATTATGATTCTCTTTCTCCGGTACAGACAATGAAGATAGCTTCATTTGCTAATGCAAAAGCTAAAGAAAAACTCCTGAAGTCTCACATGGAAGACTGTGAGTTGATAGAAGCTGCTTCTGGAGTGCTAGAAAAGATTATGCCATCATTTCAAAAGGATCCCATAGCATCCTCATCTGATAATCTCAAATCTCTAATTAATAGCATTAGCACACATTTCAATTCTCTAGAGAAATCAGCTGAGGAGAAGGTCAGGAAAGAGTTTCTGGACAAGAGATTCTCTGAGTTGCAAGGGCTGATAGCAAATGACAGAAGAGTAATGGATATTGGGATAAAGAGCTTGGAAACTGCTCTTAAGGATAGAGGAGATGTATACAAATTTTGTATATCCTGGTCTAAAGCAACAATGGAGATTGAGAAGAAAGTGAAAGAACATGAGGACAAACTAACTAAACTTTCTCAAAATTTTGATCCACTTTCCACATCCATAATAAATCAAGAATGTCAGACGATTGCAGTTTTGAATGAAATTAAAAAGCTTGAAGAAGAGAAGAAAAATAGAATCAACAGGTTGAATGAAATTAGAGGAATAATTATCCCTAAGTTGGAGGCCATGCATGAGGACTTAAGTGATGCTCTAACTACAGCTAGAACAAATGATCCGACAGATCTGAAAAAGGCAGAAGCTTATGCATTCCTGTTGAGTGGTAACATCACAATTTTGGACAGAATGAAGCAGAGTTGGGCAATTGAATTTGTCCAGTTGAAGACATCTTTTGCAGATATCCTTCAGTTTATGTAAAGTATAGCATGTATAAATACTTATGCGGCTAAGTATAGAAGTGTTTTTGAGAAATCTTTTTGGTGTACGGACCCCACCCTTTGCCATTGATGTCAAAGGGGGAGTGAAGAGCAGTGAAAAATGAGGAATTCAACTAAGGGGGAGCTCTGAAAAATGTATATAAAAACAGAGCATCAGCCAAGGGGGAGCATAGTGTAAACACTTAGTCATTTTTCACTAAGTGTTGCCATCAATGCCAAAGGGGGAGATTGTTGGCAAGAGACACTATATGGATTCATGATTGTTGTCATTTATGGCAACAAAGTTCATCCCACACATCCGTAGGACATGGTGTGTCTCTACCGGAAGTCAGAGTGAAGAATGTTGTGGTCCAGTAAGCAAGAACAGAGCATGTGGCGAGGTCCGACAGTCAGGTCCGGATCTCTCAGAGGAAGTATCTTGGTGAAGTGAGGATTTGGGGAAGTCAAGATGACTACCTTGACTGATAGATTCCAAGGATTTAGCCTCCAGTGGTAGATAAAGAAAAAGATATGAATACTTGAGTATTGGGTTCCTGATTGACAGTGTGGACAGAGGAAGAACTGACTGGCAGAACATCAGACATCATTCTGGATGTGTTACTGATGATGGTAAAGGTTATTAAGGCATAAGTTATGATTGGCCGACATGATTGATGACTTCTACAAGTATATCCTTGATCCGCATTACTTGGTATGCAAGGATTCAGCTGACAGATCAGAGTTTGTGGAAAAGATTGACTATTCTGGATGCCGACTAGAAAGGTGATGAAATCACTTGTGCAGATATATATACAAGATGGATTTAGTTGTGAGAAGTGTTGTTGTCATGAGTGAGTGCGAAGAAAAGTAGTAGAGTAGAGTGAAAGCAGTAAGAAAGGTCTGGTATGTGAAAGAAGAGCAGCACAAAAGAAGAAGAAAGATGAAGTGCAGCAGATCAGTGTACTGAGCCTAACCGGCACTGAACTCCAGCATATGTAGATGCTCCTTACCAGTTCAAGTATTGTATTACACTCTTTATAAATTGTAGGCAGTGTGCCTCTTGTGAGCAGTGTGCTCAGGCAGTGAGCCCTAATTGGCAAGTGCCATTTTGTATTTCCATTCTTCTAACAGAGAATACAATCTTGGGTTAATCACCCCGTGGTTTTCTCCCTTAACAGGGTTTCCACGTCAAAATATTGTGTCATCTGTATTTCCATTTCATGGTTATGTTTGTATATTTGAATTAATGTTGCATTGATTAATAAGAAAGTTCAAAAAGAAAAAATAATTAGGATAACTGATTCACCCCCCCTCTCAGTTATCAACAACATCAACAATGCACTTATGAAAAATAAAGTTCTCTTCACAATGTCTTCAAAATAAACTATGATAATAAGAACAAGACATGGAATCATTTCAAAAATAGTCTAAAATAAAATAAATAAATGGTAGTAATTTGAACCATATAGGAGTTCTAAAACGACCTTGATGCCTGTGAGATTTTCACATCAATATCCATTTCTAATAGCTCAAGTAATGCTAAGAGAATGATCATAAATTTGGAGGAGGCACAATGGAAATAGATGCTAGATGTTTAGTCAGATTGCTTGTCATCCATGAAGAGATTAACTATTTGTTCCATACATCATCCAACCAAGAACCAAAAGCATCATATATGTAAAACAAAATGCAAGCAACAATTTCTATGTGCAGTATTTATTCCATTTGAACAAAGTAAATATTGAAGAAATGAACTTACTCTACATTCAAGTTGTCGAGGATGCTAGGATGGAATACTAATGTTGGCAACATAAGCATGATGATGAAGAGATTGATGAGCATGGCAGTGAGCAGTGTTGACATTGATGGCAAAAAAGGGTAAAGACATAGTTGTGTTGATCCAGAGAGTGGCAACAAAGTGTAAGGATACAACTATGTTGGTTTGGAGAGTGGCAACAAAGTGTAAGGATACAACTGTGTTGGTTCGGAGAAGTTGCTAAGTATGATATGGGAGAGAATGCACCTAAGTGTTAATCTGGAGAAGCTACTAAGCGTAATGTGAAGGGGAGTACACCTAAGCATGATATCTTTCCATTTTGGAGCTCTACAATTAGGCACAATTTGATAAAGATTTATCTAAGGCATTTGTAGTACAAAAGTTATGACAGGGTCATGGTATTTTAGTCTGCATTTCTCCACTATGAAGAATTTTGTTATGCGGTTGTAAGGTAGTGTTAGTGCATATTAAAGGAGTCTAAATTGATGCAGGAGCATCACTCATAGTCATGTTTTTAAGGTCATTTTGATGTTAAGAGTCCTAATTGAGTGTCTAGAGGTCTTAGGGGGTCCATTTGGATAATTTCCAATGGCTTAGAGTTCTTAGGAAGTCCTAGAAATTCAAATTTAGATTTTCCCGCCAAAACTAGATTTGAATTTTCTAAAGGTTTTTGGCTTGTTAGAGATTTGGGGGTTGGTTCTCAAGGGTAGAAGTAGGTTTATTGAATCAAATAAGGTCTTAGAAGACCATGTAAGACCTCTTTAAAATATGAGGTAGTGATATAGGTGGAATATAGGTGAAAAATCTCAAGTTTAAAGGCAATATTATTAGGTTTTAAGAACAAAGATATATATTTTGGCTTGTAACTATTTTTCATTTTAGAGTGCATGAAGAAGGAAGAAAATGAACGCTTCAAGAAGTTGATAAAATAGTTTTTTCTTCATATACCCTGTTATTGCATCTTTTTAGATTGTTTTTAGACTGTTTTGTAGGTATACAGGCAAGACAATAGACTTGTACGACCCTGTATGGAACTGTACCAGGCCTGAGTGTGGATGAAAAGTATGAATGTTGTGTTACAGGTTTAAATGCATTGGTTTTCTATGATTTCATGGTGTTTAGTGTTAGAAAACCCATTTTAGCTCTTCAATACCTTGTTCCTGACCTAGGGTTTCCAACAAGACAAAATAATTCATAACTTTTGTTTGAGCCAGTGAAAATTCATAAAACTTGGTGTGAATCTTCATTGGGTTGTGTGCCAACTGTTCACCAAGTTTCAGCTCTTGAATCCTCACACGTGCAAGATAGGAAGGTTTGTGTGTGATCTTTGTTAAGAAAGACTGTTAAAACCCTAGTGGATTAAGGGTTTAGTAAATTTGTTCTTGTTGAATGTATACATGAGACTAAGGGTTTGAAGGGACTTGTTGAAGGTTAAAAAAGTCCTCGAAGGCATCAAGAAAAGGGTGTTGTCATTCAAAGTTTCCCAATACGTCATGTTAAGGGTTTAAGCCTAGAAGATATGCTTGTAGGATAGGGTGCAATTTGAAATCTCCTTTGAAGGGTCAGTGAAATCTTGTGAAAGCTATTGAGTACTTGCATTATATTTGTTAATTCATACGGTCTTGTTATTGTAAGCTCTCTGCATCATAAATCCAAAGATTCTGGTCTTGAAGCCCTCCAAAGTAAAGATAAAGTTGATAGAGTACTAGACTCTGTATTGATAGAGTAATGATAGTGCTAGTGGTATAATGGAATGCTCTGCATTCCCTTGCAGATGAATATCTTTCTATACAGATTTGAGGATAAGTTTATGGATGTCAGAAGTGTGTAGTGTTCAAGTGGTAAGCATTTTTGTGGTCCGCATGTTGAGTTGTGAACTAACAGTTAGTTCATACTATAGCTACTTCACCAGTTGAGCCGACCTAAAAGTGTTGAGGTTGTGCAGAGTCAAGTTATGTATGGAATAAAGTCATGGGAGTAAATATAGGTCATGCTGACCTATCTCAATGAGATACATGCTTTGGTTCTCTTTGTAAAGCATATTGGGTTGTGTTTTGGGCCGACACGGTACATATACGATATATATACAAGATTAATTTCTTGTGTGAAGTGTGTGTGTGTGTGTGTGCGAGTGAAATCTGATGCAGAGAAAAATTAGATAAGATTGTGGTGAAGATGAAGTGTGTTAAGTCAGTGTTCTGAGCTTCAGTGGAACTGTGTCTCCAGCATAAGTTAGATGCATTATTAGCAGTTCATATTTGGCAGTGAGCTACCCCTTCTTCTATCTCTTTCTATTCAAGACAACGAGTCCTTTGGCAGTGAGCCACCTGTAGTGAGCATTCTCTTTTGGATAGTGAGTCCACCAATTTATCAACCTTAATCAATTGCATTATTAATATATTGTGAGCTAATCCTCACCGTGGTTTTTCTCTTTTTGGGTTTTCCATGTAAAAATTTGGTGTTTATGTGTTATGTGCTTTAATGGTTAATTTCACGCTTTCCTTTCTTACTACAAATTAAATATGCTATGTGGAATGAATGTTTAAATGATTAAGTGGTTTTAGAGAATACTAATTCACCCCTCCTATTAGTATTCCTGGTGTTCAACAATTTGTATCAGAGCCTGGTTCCTTGGAAGAAGCTTAACCACTTGAGGAAGATCTTGAAGTGTGAACACATGGCACCTAGGAGATATCCTATTCCTCCGGAAGAAATCCCTGCTGTTGAATTTACAGAAGAAGATTGCATAGTTTGTTGGCAAGAGACACTGTGTAGCTTCATTGGTGTTGTCATTGATGGCAACAAAGATCATCCCACACATTCGCAGGATATGGTGTGTCTCTACCGAAAGTTAGATTGAAGAGCTTTCAGGTTCGGTAAGCAAGAACAGAGCATGTAGAAGGTCCGGCAGTCAGGTCCAGATCTGTTAAAAGAAGTATCCTTGTAAAGTGTAGACTTGGGGAAGTCAAGAGGTGTTCCTTGACTGATAGATTCCAGGGTTTGAGCCTCCGGTGTTGAAAGAGTGAAGAGATATAAGCTTCTAAGTACTGGGGTCCAGTTTGGTAGAACAGACAGAGGAAGAACTGACAGGCAGAGCATCAGAAGTTATTCCGGATGAGATGTTGATGGTGATAAAGATTCCTAAGGTATCATTCATGATTGGCTGACTTGTTAGACAACTTCTATAAGTTTCTTTTTGATCTGCATCACTTGGCAAGCAAGGATTTAGCCGACAAACTAAAGTTTGGGAAATATTGACTATTCCGAATGCCGACTAGAAAGAGGATGAAATCCTTTGTGCGGATATATATACAGGATGGATTTTGATGAGGTAAGTTGTTGTTGTGTTGTGTGGTGTGGAAAGAAAAGGAGAAGTGCAGAGTGAAAGCAGTAAGGAAGGTCCGGTATGTGAAAGGACAACAGGACAAAAGAAGAGGAAGGATGAAGTGCAGCAGATCAGTGTATTGAACCTAACCGGAACTGAACCTCAGCATATGTGGATGCTTCTCATCAGTTCAAGGATCTTGTTATTCTTCTTACATCTTGTAGACAATGAGTCTCTTGTAGGCAGTGAGCCTCTTGTGAGCAATGTGCTCAGGCAGTAAGTCCTAATTGGCAAGTGCCATTTTGTATTTCTATTCTTCTAATAGAGAATATAATCTTGGGTTAATCACCCTGTGGTTTTCTCCCTTAACAGAGTTTCCACGTCAAAAATATAGTGTCATGTGTATTCCCATTTCATGGTTATGTTTGCTTATTTGAATTGATGCTGCATTAATTAATAAGAAAGTTTAGAAAGATGAAATAATTAAGATAACTGATTCACCCCCCCTCTCAGTTATCGACAATTGGTATTAGAGCCAAGTTCCTCCCAATAGAGTCTAACAGCTTGAGGAAGATCTGGCAATTCAAATGGATGTGTATGGTATGAGGGAGCAACTTAAGTCTACCCTAGATGATCTTGAGCAGTCAAATTCTGAAGTCAATGAATTGAAGGAAAGTCTCAAACAGGCTGATGATTTCATAAATGAACTTAAAGAGAAATTGAGTCTCTCTATGAAAAAGAGAAAGGAGCTACTTCAACAACTGGCAAGTCAAGGTGAAACAAATGATACAAATGGAGATCTAAAGGAGAAAACCAAGTTATGTGAAAAGTTATCAAAAGAGGTCATTATGGTAAGACATGAAATGGAATCAAGAGTTATGAAGTTTACCCAAGAAATTGAAGAAAAAAGAAAAACTAAAGATGATCTAAGACAATCTCTCAAGGAGAAATCAGAAGACTGCCACAAGATGGATAGAATAATCAGACATCTTGAATCTGATCTTGAAGATGCTAAAGCTAATGAAGAAAAGCTTGAGGATCAAATTGTCTCTCTTAAAAGGGATCTTCAAACAACAAATGAATACAAAGAGAAATTCAAGATAAGTTCTGCTCAACTTGAAGTTCTTCTTGAAAGCCAAAAGAGGGTAGATTACAAGTGTGGCTTGGGATATGAGAAAGGTGAAAGCTCCAGATCCGGTCAAAAGAATTTTGGATCAGAAAATCCAAGGAACAGGCCTAGAAGACCTTTGGTAAGGCAGCCTAATGCTCAAAGATATCCATCCTGTTGGTTTTTCTTCTGAATCAGCATTAGGGTTTGCCACTTCTAATGCACAGGCAGATTCAGCCAACTAATACAGGAGGTTGCATGAGCTCCTCCCCTTCACTTCTGGTTCTGCCGCACCAAGGGGGGTATCCCTATAACTCAAGATGTAACCTTGACTAGCTCAAAGATAGAAAGATCTAACTTGACAACAACAGGCAGAATACTCTCATGTATGGACCAAGATCTGTATGATAGATCACAAGGTGGGCAACGTTCTTGGACATATATGTCTGGTTAGGTATGAGAGCATGCAGGGGTTCCTACTTCTAATCCTACAACTAACAGGTGGAAGGATGAGATGGTTTGAAATGGTGTTTGGATGCAAACCTGGACCTGGTGTATAACCTCAACACAGAGCTAGATTGGTGCCTATCCAGGGCTTGGAGTCGGTAGACATACACTTGTGAATTATCAGCATGAATAGCTAAAACTGGATTTCAGGGGGATACACATGATACCTGCCTTACAGATATCTCCCAATACAGAGTGTTAAGCTGTCGATACTTATGGCATCCCTATTGCAGGAAGAAAGATACATGCAAAACTGGAGACAGAATCAACATAACACATACAAACATAGCATTATTCATATAAGATTAACCATGAAATCAGTGGATTCATGCCAAAACGTACAACAGGAGATACATAAACTCACAAGTTTTGCTGCACAGAGCAACCAAAACCAGTTGTATCTTATTACAGAGCCAAAATGTCCAGTTTTCAACAACCTTCAAATGAGCAACACAACCTGTTATATACAGCAAGGAGGTGCTCAGCCTTAATTACATAGTTGACCAAAAAAAACCCGCCAGATACACAGTATCATCAGATTGGCGCTCAAACATTCAATGCAGCAGGTGGGAGAGGAGACAGGAAGAAATCTCGAGCCTTGCACCGCCGCCTAGGGATCCACATCTTCAATCGGGTACTAGATCCGTCCACACCATCGCCCATACCTCTGCAACAATCGCCATTAATGGCGCACCAACCGGCGGCCTTGGGAAATGTAGAATACTGTGCGTCGCAACCATTTCCCGCCAAGATACATCGTCATGATATTTGAAAATATGCAGGGTTGAATTATCCCACATGCACCCCGCAGCAACCTCCTCATCACCTTATATACTAGGTCGCGAGCATATATGATGTCGGTGCTTTTGCTCTCGACGACACTAGTATAAACCTTCATCATCATCCTCCAGCAGCATGATATCCTGTTGCTTGAAATATCACCTTGACGTCAGCATCATATCGCAATATAAACGCCTTCATCGACACAACCTGATCCATCGGAGGAAGATCCTCCTGCTTAGCCGATACCAAATGTCTGGCCGATGAACATCTTGATGATGTCACCGTCATATCCTGCTGACGTCATCAGCATATCTGCCTACTGCGCACCTCCTCATATCCGGATGACGTCATCGTCATGTTTGCAAATATCGGGGGATCTCCACAAGATGACTTAGTGTTAGAAATATGACCCCCCAAGACCTTGATGACATCACCACCACATGTCGGCATCAGGATGATATTCGGAAGATAACCAGATATTTGGAAATATCATCCTGATGCACAAATATCATGCTGCACTGTAGCTCCACTATAAGATCGGGGTGATATATGAATATGTGACTGATATTTGAAATGATCACCCCCATTAGATAATGCACGAAGCTGACAGGCGGATATCTCCTTGATATCAGCATCATCATGATGCTGGAACAAACATACATCCGGGTGATATTCAAATATGAAAATATCACCCCCTCCTTCGGAAATATCATGATGCAGATAGGCAGAGAAATAGATATCACCCTGACATAAGAATGACGTCAGCATCATCAGGGTGATAAAACAACGAACATGAAGTGATAAAACAACATCAGGATGATCTTGACTAAGATCACCCGATGTTCAAATATGATGACCACAATGAATATCGGGTGACACTTAGAACGTTACAGCAACATCATCAGGATGATCTTAACAAAGATCACCCGATGTTAAAATATCACCCCGCGAAAGATCATGCTGACAGAAAATATGATGACCCTCGTAAGCAACATCAGGGTGATGTCTGGAAACATGATGATGATGACCTCCCCAAAGAAAATATGATGCTAATGTTAAAACATGCTAAGGAGGCCCAAAGACTTAGAACTTTTTTGGATTTTTTGGGAAGGTGCCTGCATGTTTATATGCTTGAAAACTGACTGCTCATGCAGGCACCAACACATCCTTCAATGGATACTGCCTCAACTGCAATAACTTTGGTCATAAAGCTAATCAGTGCAGAAAGAGAATGAATCAGACTAATATATCCCTCTCCGAACAATGTTTCAACTGCAAAAGGTATGGTCACAAATCTCATGAATGCAGAAATATGCAAATGCACAATTCATTCAATGGTAGATGCTTTGCATGCAATAGAATGGGTCATATGGCTAATCAATGTAGATCAAGAGGACATTAATCAAATATGCAAAGAAATGTTGTTTTCCACAATTGCAATAGATCTGGTCATATTGCCAAATTCTGTAGAAGCAAGAATCAGGACAAAAGAGGTCCGGTACATCATAATCAGAATCAAGATAAGGGAAAAGGAAAAGTGAATGCAGATGAAGTTAAAAGTGAGATGAACAAGATTTGGGTGAAGAGAAGTACATAAAATGCAGGGGATGGATCCGCACCAGAATCTGGTGTTGATATTCCTTTCAGAAATTAAAAGGTGAGCTCTGGCTCAGGGGGAGACACAAGGAAAAATCTTTTCCCCCAACCAGCTAATTGGTGCCGGAACTGGCACAAGGAGAGTTGCGGATCAAAGGGTTCGTAAGAGAAACATCTAAATAAACTATGGTTAAAATATGGAAAATCTGCAAGATGTTTAGAACAAGATTGATCCGGTTCATCAAGTCATTCGAATAAGGAAAACAAGGAAAACCGGAATGACTTAAGTTGAGCATTTATTGCAACTTGGTATTAGGGTTTGCGGAATAATATAAGGGTTTTCCCATCAAACACTTGTTCATTCTGCATTCGAGAAGAAGCGAAAAAAGGAGCCTTGCATCAAATCTCCTGAAGCCCATCAAAGGTCATCTACAGAAGTCGATTCATCCAGCGAATCAATCTGGATCTCTTCACGAACCCTAGATGCGCAAAAGGTACTTTCCGTTATTGAATACTTCTTTGTAAAATCTTTTTGAAGATGGATACACCGAATGTTGTAAAGATCATTGAGAGGCCATGCCCTAAATTCAAGAAACATCCATATAAATCCCTAGAAGTTGATCCCCTAGGCGCCTTTTCAAGTATTCCGCATGGAGTTCTGCATGTAGAAGATATTAGGGCATATATTCATGCGAATATTGAAGAATTTGGGGAATCTAAGCTGGTTGATATCTATCAAAAGCATTTGATAGATGACTCATTTGAACTCAAAACTCAGTTTAAAGCTGTCCGGGACAAACATTTTGCACAGTGCATTTATTTCCCCTATTTTCTGGAAGATGAATGGGTCCGGTATATCTTGAGCAGAATGCATGACAACTTCATGTGGTTGAACAGGCCGTTTAAGATCACTAAGGATGCCATTAGGGCAGTAACTGGATTACACTCAACTAGTGAAATGCCTGTTGGTTATTTCCTAGACTGGATGCTTACTCCCAGATTTCCCTACAAGGTAGCCATAAATGATCAACAGGATCTCTGGGCCAGGGGCCAACAGTATAGGAGATAGACTCTATTTTTATCTCCTCTTCTTCTTCAGGCTCTGCAAAACCTAGGGGGTATTCCCTATTCAACACCCATGAGAATATGCTTGTAGGTTGGCCTAGGATGTTGATACAAAGCAGATAAATCCTCCTATATGAAGACCAAAACTGTGGGATAAGTGCAAAGGGGCTAGCTTTGGGCTTATGTTCAGTTGTGAATCAGAGGATCTTGGTCCTAAACTATTTCTACAGTCCTAATGGTTTGATTTGGAAGTTAGAGTTTGATTTAATGTGTTTGGATGCAAAACTAGGACCTGGTGTATAACCTCAACACAGAGCTAGATTGGTGCCTATCCAGGGCTTGGAGTCGGTAGACATACACCTGTGAATGATCAGCATAAACACAATAAAACTAGATTTCAAGGGGGTGTTGTAGTATCTACCTTACAGATACCTCCCAGGACAGAGTGTTAAGTTATCTCTACTTAAGGTATCCCTATTGCAGTATATCTTTCCCAACACTTAATCTGAAAACACTTTAATCTACCCCTTGGGCAGAAGTTGAAAGATCAAGCATTCAATACAGGAATTCTATATTCTAGAATACCAGACACCCCTTAGATATCTAGATTCAAAAGAAGGACACATGCAATACTGGAGACAGAATTAACAAAACACATGTAAATATGGCATTACTCATATAAAATCAATCATGAAATTAGTAGATTCATGCATGAGACATTCAACAAGAGATACATAAACTTACAAGACCTCTTGCACAGAGCAACCAAAACCAGTTGTATCTTATTACAGAGCCAAAATGCCTAGTTTTCAACAACCTAAAAATGAGTCACACAATCTGCTTAAATAGCAAGGAAATGTACCCAGCAAATTAATTACATGGCCAGACAAAAATCTGCCAGATACAATGCATCAGAAAAATGGCACTCAAAATCATCAATGCAGCAGAGGGACAAAGAGGAAGGAGCAGGTGAGAATCAGCATTTGGGCCGCCGCCCAGGGACATGCATCATCAATTAGGTGGTTGACCTGTCCATCATTGACCCATACCTCTGCAACTCCGCCATTAATGTTTCACCTACCCGCAGCCTCTGGAGTGCAGCCACAACAAGTTTCTCCCGCCAAAAATGGTTGCAAATACTCAAGAAAAAACCCACAATGCAACTTTAAAACCTGGCCGTCGATGATTTCCTAGTCACTGAGATCCATGGCCCCAAAAAATGTTGAAAAGTCACCCACCAACCAAATCGTGCCATGTAGGCACTTAAAGTTTCTATCGCTGACTTTTCTGCTTCCCTTTTTCTTCTCAAAAAAGAGGACACGTGGCGGCATCCGCAGCATCAGCCATCAGGATAGGTGGCAGCCTCCGCGGTCTCCCTTAAAACACTAAGAAACACTTTGAAACTCTCGCGGAGATCGACACATGGCGGGTTCCGCGGCAACTGAAACGCACAAAGAAACTTCCCTGAAACTTCCGCGGAAGCAGCCACGTGGCGCCTTCCGTAGCCTCTTGAAACTCAAAGAAACTTCAGTGGAAGCCACCACGTGTCGAGACCCGTGATACTTTACTAGACTGTGTCGATAGACAGAAGTGGCCTCCGCTCGTGACACATGTCACAACCTGCGGCACCGAAACTTGAGTTACATAAAGAAATGGGGCCCACAACTCAAGCGTTCATCCTTGAAGCAAAAAGAAACAATGTGAAGGTCGACACGTGTCGGCTTCCGCCACAACCACAAGGGACACACGGTGCTTTCTGCGCACCCGCTGAAACAAAAAGAAATTGCCCCCGCTTGCGACACTTGGCGCCTTCCGCCACATTGAAACCTTATAAAGGAGCTCTTGAAACTTCATGCGGAGGCTGCCACTTGGCAACATCTGCAGTAGCAACTGCTTTACTGGGACCCACCCTGCCATTACTTGCTTTGCAGGAAACAAAAACAAACTTATGCGGAAGCTGACACTTGTCAGCTTCCGCAGCAACTTATAAACTTTGAAAGGGTCCCACCATGTCTGTGCCAAACATTGAAACAAAAAAAAATAAACTATGCGGAGGCCGACATGTGTCGGCTTCCGCAGTCACAACTAGTGGCACGTGGCATCTTCCGCTGCGACCAAGAAACTTTTAGAAACCTCGGCGGAGGCTGCCACCTGGCATCATCCGTGTTAAAGTTATCATTCAAAAGTAAAAGCGCGGCTCCAAATTGGGTCTTGACACTTGGCGGTCCCGCAGCTGTGGCACAATTTGACCCTTCTAGCCACACTTAGAAACATTTAAGAGCCTGAAGCAGTGACCCAATATGCATTTTGAACGCATCTAACCCATTTTTTATCAATTTTCAGGAGCCGATGGAGATTTCTAACCTGCCACAACATTTTTTGACTTGCACCTTAGCTGATTTCTTGCATTTTCACATATGTAGAGGCCAAAATATTAAAACTTTTTGGATTTTTAGGGAAGGGGCCTACATATTTAAATGTTTGAAACTTGAATGTTTATGTAGGCATCACCAGTGGCTCTGTCTAGGGACGCATGCCTCTTGCAGGCATGGTGAGAACCTTAGAACTCTGGGATGCAGACCAGTCCCCTTATTCATTGGGCACAGAGTCAAATACTACACCAGCCTGCATCAAAAACACATTATTTTCAAATATTATTTTGGCGGCCTTGGGCAGCGAAAAAGGAAGAACCATAACTTTATCCTGTCAAATGCTTGATTCCACACTGAAAAACCCCAACCACAGCTGAAAATATTGGCATAATCTGCCCATAATGTCATCTGCTCAATTAGATATTCCACCATTTTTGACAACTTGCCACTTGTAGTATTTCCTCTGTCACTCTGGATTTCAAAGTTAGACATATAACCATACACATAATATTCTTCAATATTAGGTAACACATGTATGTTATATCCCTCAGACAGTACATCATACTGCTCTTGGCATTCTTCATCATTTATCTGGCTGCTGCACACCATCAGACACTCATCCAGTTGATCCAAAAACCTGAAAACACTCAGAAAAAGTGAGACCCCTAATATCTACTGATATTGAAAACAGATCCTGATCCACACACCCAATGTTGCACATGTCTGAATCAGGTGATGATGAACATTCATTATTCACAGTTTGTAAATCAACATCATCATCAAACATAGGGTTAGTCCTGTACCAATGAAGGTCATGACTCACAACAATAAATACATCTAGAGGCTCATCATAAAGGGGATTCATGTTCATGGTAAAGGTCTCTGCTTCTTCTTCATGACAATCCAATTGTTCTTCATTACTGTCAGATCCAGAGTCATAAGAAGACCAAACCTGATCCATGCACTGGTCATGGATATCATTTTTATCATTTGATTGCCCCACATACAAGATTTCTGCTGTTTTAATGCACTCTGAAGTTGAACAATCCACATCACTTTCCAGCCCTCTGATACTTTCTGATGAAACTGATATTGATTGTTGATCCATATGATCACAACTTTGCACAATTGGATCATTTAAACATGAAGGCTCTTTGTTTAGGACTGGCATGCAAATATCACTTGAAAAATCATTATTTTCAACTTCATTTTCTGGGCAAAATAGGACATCCTCCTCTACAATAGAAACATCATCAACTTGGGATGATGCAAAAATTGGGACAACAGGGGTGTGAGCACTTTGACATTCATTACCAACACCTGAAATAAATCTTTCATTATCATTGGGGGCTGCAGGACAACAAATTTTTTTAGAAAAATAACCCTTTTGAATACCATACCTCCAATTGTTTTCAATATCAATTGCAAACTGTTGTGCCTAATGCAATGTGGTGGGCTCCTTGTCTCTCAATCTATAACTCATTTTTTATCAAATGCTCCCAAATAGACAACTAAGCACAGTGCATCACTAGGTCTCATACATTCTAGTATTCTATTCAATGCCTTCATAAATCTGAGGTTAAAGGCTGGGATCAACTCATCCTCTTCAATATGGATGTACATAAAGTCACTAATAACTGCATATTCAAAAATTCTTTCACCATATTGCACTAGAAATACAGATTTTAAATCATGCCAAGAGCTGACAGAGTGAGCTAGAAGGTAGGAAAACCAGTCCCTTGCATCTTCATCTAGAGATTGAACAAATAACCTCATAACCACATCTTCATGGTCAATCTCAAAATCATCAATAACATTTATGAACTACTGCAAGTGTCTCTTAGCTGATTTATCCTTTGTACCATTGAATTTAGGCAAATACTTTCTGATTTTAGGTGGAAAAGCATTTGGATAACCACAAATGCCACTAAAATTTATGGGCTTATATCTATCTATGTTGAAGCCTCTTTTATTACATGGTTGGGACTGACTACTATACATTATTGCATTTGACACCCCACAAGGGTGCATGGGTTGACAATACATCTTTTTATGCTTTTGCAACCCTCTTCTCTACTCAGATTTTCAATCACAGTATGACCTTAGGCCCTTAAAATACAAACTGCTATTTCAACCTGCCTAAAGTCCTCTATATGAGTCTTTTGAACAATATTGCATGCCCTTTTGAAGTATAGAGTAGGTTCTAACAAAAGCATGCAAGCTCTGCTTTCACCAATGGTTCTCTTTTAACCAGTGCTATTTCACCAAATAGAGAACTTTTCAAAAACTTGTACAAATACCTGGATATGTTGCAGCTACTGATAGGTTCATTCAACAGAGTCACCACCTCCTTGGCAGAGGAATGAGCTTCAAACTGGCTGAAGCTAAAAATTGATTTCTTTCTTTCTGGGTCATCCACTAGGAGAGCCACATATAAAACTTTACATTTGCTACAACAAGTCACTTCCAGGCCTAATTCTTTAATTTCTTAGACTCAATCTTCACGGATATGACATTGGATCCCCAGCAGAGTCGCCATTTTCTGTTGGTTATTTCCCAGACTGGATGCTTACTCCTAGATTTCCCTACAAGGTAGCCATCAATGATCAATAGGATCTCTGGACCAGGGGCCAACAGTATAGGAGATAGACTCTATTTTTATCTCCTCTTCTTTTTCAGGCTCTGCAAAACCTAGCGGGGTATTCCCTATTCAACACCCATGAGAATATGCTTGTAGGTTGGCCTAGGATGTTGATACAAAGCAGATAAATCCTTCTATATGAAGACCAAAACTGTGGGATAAGTGTAAAGGGGCTAGCTTTGGGCTTATGTTCAGTTGTGAATCAGAGGATCTTGGTCCTAAACTATTTCTACAGTCCTAATGGTTTGATTTGGAAGTTAGAGTTTGATTTTATGTGTTTGGATGCAAAACTAGGACCTGGTGTATAACCTCAACACAGAGCTAGATTGGTGCCTATCCAAGGCTTGGAGTCGGTAGACATACATCTGTGAATGATCAACATGAACACAATAAAACTGGATTTCAAGGGGGTGTTGTAGTATCTGCCTTACAGATACCTCCCAGGACAAAGTGTTAAGTTATCTCTACTTATGGTATCCCTATTGCAGTATATCTTTCCCAACACTTAATCTGAAAACACTTTAATCTACCCCTTGGCCAGAAGTTGAAAGATCAAGCATTCAATATAGGAATTCTATATTCTAGAATACTAGACACCCCTTAGATATCTAGATTCAAAAGGACACATGCAATACTGGAGACAGAATTAACAAAACACATGCAAATACAGCATTACTCATATAAAATCAATCATGAAATCAGTAGATTCATGCATGAGACATTCAACAAGAGATACATAAACTCACAAGACCTCTTGCACAGAGCAACCAAAACCAGTTGTATCTTATTACAGAGCCAAAATGTCCAGTTTTCAACAACCTAAAAATGGGTCACACAATCTGCTTAAATAGCAAGAAAATGTACCCAGCAAATTAATTACATGGCCAGACAAAAATCTGCCAGATACAATGCATCAGAAAAATGGCGCTCAAAATCATCAATGCAGCAGAGGGATAAAGAGGAAGGAGCAGGTGAGAATCAGGATCTGGGCCGCCGCCTAGGGACATGCATCATCAATCGGGTGGTTGACCTGTCCATCATCGACCCATACCTCTGCAACTCCGCCATTAATGTTTCACCTACCCGCAACCTTTGGAGTGCAGCCACAACAAGTTTCTCCTGCCAAAAATAGTTCCAAATACTCGAGAAAAAACCCACAATGCAACTTTAAAACCTGGTCGTCGATGATTTCCTAGTCACTGAGATCCACGGCCCCAAAAAATGTTGAAAAGTCACCCACCAACCAAATCGTGCCACGTAGGCACTTAAAGTTTCTATCGCTAACTTTTCTACTTCCCTTTTCCTTCTCAAAAAAGAGGACACGTGGCGGCATCCGTAGCATCAGCCATCAGGACAGGTGGCAGCCTCCGCGGTCTCCCTTGAAACACTAAGAAACACTTTGAAACCCTCGCGGAGATCGACACATGGCGGGTTCCGTGGCAGCTGAAACACACAAAGAAACTTCCCTGAAACTCCTGCGGAAGCAGCCACGTGGCGCCTTCCGTGGCCTCTTGAAACTCAAAGAAAATTCAAAGAAACTTCGGCGGAAGCCACCACGTGTCGAGACCCGTGATACTTTACTAGACTGTGTCGATAGACAGAAGTGGCCTCCGCTCGTGACACATGTCACAACCCGCGGCGTCGAAACTTGAGTTACATAAAGAAACAGGGCCCACAACTCAAGCGTTCATCCTTGAAGCAAAAAGAAACAATGTGTCGGCTTCCGCCGCAACCACAAGGGACACACGGCATTTTTTGCGTACCCGCTGAAACAAAAAGAAACTGCCCCCACTCGCGACACTTGGCGCCTTCCGCCACATTGAAACCTTATAAAGGGGCTCTTGAAACTTCACGCGGAGGCCGCCACTTGGCAACATCCGCAGTAGCAACTGCTTTACTAGGACCCACCCTGCCATTACTTGCTTTGCAGGAAATAAAAAGAAACTTACGCGGAAGCTGACACTTGTCAGCTTTCACAGTAACTTAGAAACTTTGAAAGGGTCCCACCATGTCTGTGCCAAACATTGAAACAAAAAAAAAGAAACTATGCGAAGGCCGACACGTGTCAGCTTCCGCAGTCACAACCAGGGGCACGTGGCATCTTCCGCTGCGACTAAGAAAATTTTAGAAACCTTGGCGGAGGTTGCCACCTGGCATCATCCGCGTTAAAGTTATCATTCAAAAGCAAAAGCGCAGCTCCAAATTGGGTCTTGACACTTGGCGGTCCCGCGGCTGTGGCACAATTTGACCCTTCTAGCCACACTTAGAAACATTTAAGAGCCTGAAGCAGTGACCCGATATGCATTTTGAATGCATCTAACCCATTTTTTATCAATTTTCAGAAGCCGATGGAGATTTCTAACCTGCCACAACATTTTTTGACTTGCACCTTAGCTGATTTCTTGCATTTTCACATCTGTAGAGGCCAAAATATTAAAACTTTTTGGATTTTTAGGGATGGGGCCTGCATATTTAAATGTTTGAAACTTGAATGTTTATGCAGGCACCACCAATGCCTACGCTCAAATCTATCAAGAACCAAATTGTCAGTGAGGCTACTGGATCAAAGTTTGATAAAAGAGCTATGACTATTGAGGATATCACAGATCTGGATATCAAGTTTGCATCAATGATAATTGGATATAAGATATATCACTCCAGCAGGGAGAATTCAGTTTCCAGAACTGCTATATATACTGCTTATGAAATGTTGAGGAAGAATGTAGACTATGATCTTTGTGAGCTCCTTCTTAACCAACTCTTAGAAAATCTACAGAAGATAAAGAAGGATAAGAACTCCTTCAAATATGGTGGTTTGATACTCTGTCTTTTCTTTTATTACATGAATGAGCTTCCCGGATCCAGTGGCTGGGTATGGCAGAATGATAGACCAGCAACCATTCAGATCAGAGATTATATACATGGGCTTGGTGATGCCAAGGCACAAAATACATCTCTCTGGGGATATTTCAAGAATTTTTAGAGCATGATGCAAGCAAGAGAGAGAATCCCCCAATCTCTAGTTGAAAAATATAAAGATACAATATGCTTTATGGTAGAAACTGATCAGTGCCTAATGGAGGCAGTGGAACCAAGAACAATATGGATCATGCCTATGTGGTATGAAGTGGATGAGAAAATTATGGAGCTGCATGTTCAGCACATGCTAAGTCAGCCCAAGGATCCCAAAGCTAAAAGGTTTGGAACCTTTGAAGAATTAAGTGTGAAGATCCATGTGGAGTTAAGACAACTGGAGATAAAGAGAAAAGTGAGAAAAGAAGTCGAGAATGTTGCCAAAAGATTTGGCATATCAAAAGAAACACTTGATGCAAACAGGGAGAAGATGGAAAGAGCAGAGAAAGAGAAGGAAGGTGTTGAAAAGGAAAGCAGTCTGGTAGAAGCCCCCACCTGGACAAGATCCTCTAAGAGGTCCACTCCTACCACTGACAAGAGCTCAAAGACATCAAAACTGGAAGCATAATCATCCGGTAAAATAGAGAAAAGAACTAAGACAAAGGCCACAAGGTCTTATATCAGTCAGAAAGATGAAGAAGAGACAGAATCTGATGAAGAGATCAAGAGATGAAGAAGAAGAAGAAAGTATCCAGTGCAGATAAGGTGGCAGAGGCAGAAGAGTTTGTTGAAAAGCCCACTCTGTCCCCAGATGATATAGTGAAAGCTGTTACTATGGATGGGAACCTGCAACCAATAATAGAATTCTATGATGCATGTAATGATGCAGATAGAAAAATCTTGGAGGAAGCCACAGTTAAGTACTTGAACATATACAATAAAGCCTTGATTGAAATAATTTCTCTAATTCCTAAAAGTTTGGAAAATGAACTTGAAATGAGAAAAGAAAATGCTAAGGCTAAGGACTTAGAAATTAGAGAACAGATAGCTATTCAGCTCTACCCTTCAATTACTCCAAAACAAATGGATATGATCTTCAAAGATTGCAAGGATGAGTTCCAGAGTAAGACTAGAATGAATCAGCACATGCTTGGAGAAACTGATAAAGTGGCAAAAGAAACAGAAGAAATCCTGTGGAAGGCATACTCAAGATTCAACATTCCTATTATAGAGGACTTGGGTGTTGATCCCTCGGCTACAAGTGTTAAAAAGAATCTATTGAGGCAATGACAGAAGAAGTAATGGACACCTGTGAAGAAAAAGATAAGGACTTGGAATCCTCTGCTCTGGAAGAGGTGGCCCATGAACAAACAAACATCACTCCTCCGGTTTCCCCTGCTGACTCCGGATCCAAAGGAGAAGAAAGAATAGAGGATAAAGAAAAAAGGAGTGAAAGAAAAAGAAGATGACAGTACTAAGGTTGCAGAAGGAAAGAAGACTTCAACAGAGAAGACCACAGCTGTTAGTGGTAAGAGTGTAGGAGAGAAAACTCCAAGAGACAGCTCTAAGACTGCAGAAGAGAAAAAGAATCTGTCTCCGGCAAGAGACACTGTAGAAACCGTCAAAGAATTCTTAAACAAAGAGACAATGGAGATTGATGAACCAGAACTTCTACAAGGGCCATTTGATTTTGATTCTCTTTCCCCGGTACAAACAATGAAGATAGCTTCATTTGCTAATGCAAAGGCTAAAGAAAAACTCCTGAAGTCTCACATGGAAGACTATGAGCTAATAGAAGTTGCATCCGGAGTATTAGAAAAGATCATGCCATCTTTCAGAAGGATCCCTCAGCCTCCTCATTCGGTAATCTCAAATCTCTAGTCAATAGTGTTAGCACACATTTTGATTCCTTAGAGAAGTCAGCAGAAGATAAGGTCTGGAAGGAATTTTTGGCAAAAAGATTATCAGAGGTACAAGGGTTAATAACTAATGATAGGAGGAATAGGAATATTGGGATAAAGAGCTTAGAAAATGCTCTGAAAGATGGCGGGGAAATGTACAAATTTTGTTTATCATGGTCCAAAGAAACATTGGATATTGAGAAGAAAGTGAAAGAACAGGAGGACAAATTGACAAAACTCTAAGAATTTTGATCCTCTCTCCTCTTCCATAATAAATCAAGACTGTCAAACTATTGCAGTCTTGAATGAAATCAAGAAGCTTGAGAAGGAAAAGAAAAATAGAATAAGCAGGTTGGGTGAACTTAGAGGGATAATTATCCCTAAGTTAGAGGCCATGCATGAGGTCATAAAAGAAGCTCAGATCACAACCCGGACCAGTGATCCGACAGATCTAAAAAGGGCAGACGCGTTTGCATTCCTATTGAGTGATCACATCTCAATTTTGGATAGGATGAAGCATAGTTGGGCAACATAATTCGTCCAATTGAAGACATCTTTTGCAGACATACTACAATATATGTAAGTATAGTATGTATATATACTTATGCGGCTAAGTAAGCTAGATTTCTTTCTAGAAATTTTGGTATGTGGACCCTACCCTTTGCCATTGATGTCAAAGGGGGAGTGAGGAGCAGTGAAAAATGTGGGATTTAGCTAAGGGGGAGCTCTAGAAAAACACAGAGCATCAGCCAAGGGGGAGTATAGTATGACACTTAGTCATTTTTCACTAAGTGTTGCCATCAATGCCAAAGGGGGAGATTGTTGGCAAGAGACACTGTGTAGCTTCATTGGTGTCGTCATTGATGGCAACAAAGATCATCCCACACATCCGCAAGATATGGTGTGTCTCTACCGGAAGTTAGATTGAAGAGCTTTCAGGTCCGGTAAGCAAGAACAGAGCATGCAGAAGGTCCGACAGTCAGGTCTGGATCTGTTAAAACAAGTATCCTTGTAAAGTGCGGACTTGGGGAAGTCAAGAGGTGTTCCTTGACTGATAGATTCCAGGGTTTGAGCCTCTGGTGTTGAAAGAGTGAAGAGATATAAGCTTCTAAGTACTGGGGTCCGGTTTGGTAGAACAGACAGAGGAAGAACTGACAGGCAGAGCATCAGAAGTTATTCCGGATGAGATGTTGATAGTGATAAAGATTCCTAAGGTATCATTCATGATTGGCCGACTTGTTAGACAACTTTTATAAGTTTCTTTTTGATCCGCATCACTTGGGAAGCAAGGATTCAGTTGACAGATTAAAGTTTGGGAAATATTGACTATTCCGGATGCCGACTAGAAAGAGGATGAAATCCTTTGTGCATATATATATACCAGATGGATTTTGATGAGGTAAGTTATCATTGTGTTGTGTGGTGTGCGAAGAAAAGGAGAAGTGCAGAGTGAAATCCTTTGTGCAGATATATATAATCTTGGGTTAATCACCCCGTGGTTTTCTCCCTTAACAGGGTTTCCACGTCAAAAATATTGTGTCATGTGTATTCCCATTTCATGGTTATGTTTGCTTATTTGAATTGATGCTGCATAAATTAATAAGAAAGTTCAAAAAGCTGAAATAATTAAGATAACTGATTCACCCCCCCTCTCAGTTATCAACATAGTTGACATGAATGGAGAACTTGAATCAGCCCTTGAAGATCTGGAAAAAGTTCAATGTAAGAATAGAGATCTGGAAGAAAATATTAAGGAAGCAGATGAATGCATCAAGAAGTTGAGAGAGTAAAACAAGAAATTCAAAGAAAGATACAAGGAAGTAAATGAACTGATTAATTAGTCAAATGAGACAATCACCAGTCTAAAAATACAAATTGAGGAAGGAAAAATAATTGAAGAATGCTTAAATGAGAAACTAAAAGGAAAATCTAAAGAATGCTCAAGGCTTGAACAAGAAGTAATGGTCTTAAAGACGGAGCTGGAAAAGGCACAAATTCAAGAAGACAAATTCAAGAAGAGCTCCATACTGCTTGATGAAATGATTGCAAATAAAAAGGCTCCTAAGGATAAAGAAGATCTGGGATTTGAAAAGGGCGAAAGTTCAAATGCAAACAATGCTGAGAAGAAGAACAATAACCAAAATAAGGCTGCAATCAAGAAAGGTAATAATAGACATGTCTAGAACCATAAGAAAAACTTCAAGAGGCCACCTATTAGACAACTAGCTGCACAAAGGTACTCTGGCTATTGTTACTCTTGCAATAAATTTGGACATAAGGCTATGGAATGTAGAAGCAGAATTAATCAAAATATTCAATCATTCTCTAGGCAATGTTTTACATGTCAAAGAATTGGTCATAAAGCTAGTGAATGTAGAAATCAGATGATGAATGGTTACAATAAGGGTATGATGGTTTCATCTTTCAATGGTTACTACTATACATGTAATAGATTTGGGCATAAGGCTAATCAATGCTGATCCAGAATGAATGGAAGTAAGCTTGTTCAAAATATCAGATGTTATGAATGCAACAAATTAGGTCACATTGCTAAATTTTGCAGAGGTAAGAATGAGAAGATTTCTCTGGTATGGAAGAGTTATCTAGTGAAGAATGTGGATCTGGTGGAGATGAAGAAAGAAATGGAAAAGGTCTAGAAAAAGAAAGAAGAGAATAAAGTGAATGATGAGGTTGTGCCAGTCTCTGGTCCAAATGTTTCGTCCAAAAACTAAGTAGAAAGCTTTGGCTCAGGGGGAGCTTTAACAGAAAAACTTTAAGCCCCTGCCAAAGATATGGTGTTGAGGCTCTTGTCACATGGATATGTGGTGTAGGTTGACATACTTGACCTATTGGAGAAAACACTGGTGAAAAATATCCTCTTGTGGAAGATTATGGAGCAATTAAAGGTGACTGTGTATCATAGTTGAAGCTTTGACAACTTTATCAATTTATGCATTGAAAGTAAATTAGGTTTTGAAAAAAGGGGTTTTAAGCAATCTCACTTAACAAGAAGATCATTTGCAATCAAACTTTGAAGAGAGAAAGAGCAGTGGAAGAGTAAGGAAAAGTGAACAAAACCCTAACCAGAAGTAATTGAAAGGTATTTACAATTTTCTATCTTGCTCTAAGTTATTTAGTAGTATTTTAAAGATGTTTACTCCCCAAGTCATAGATGTAGTGGACCAACCTCGCCCTAAGTTCAAATGACATCTGTTCAAGTCTATGGAGATGGATCCGGATGGTGCCTTTTCAGATATTCCATATGGTGTTTTACATACAAAGGATGTGAGGATGTATATCCATACAAAGATGGAAGAATACAATCATGCAAAGCTGCGAGAAGTATGGGTGAATGAGTTAACCGATGATGAATTTGAGTTGAAGATCGAGTTTAAGGGTTTGACTGAGAAGAAATTAGATGAATGGAATGACTTTCCTATCTTCTGTTATGAAGATGCATGGGTTAAGTATGTTTTGAGCTGCATTCACGACAAATTCATGTGGTTGGATCTACCACATATGATAAACAAGGAAGCCATTAGGGTTGTAACAGGGTTATGCTTCACCGGACTAGTTTTGGCACTAAAATTAGTTAAAAATGATGTGGTAATGAAGCTCACCAGAGAAAATTTTGATAAAAGAGCCCTAACTATGAACGATATTGAATACCCTATTGTGAAGTGTGCATCCATGATGATTGGATACAAAATTTACTTCACCAACAGAGAAAACTCAGTCTCTGCAACTGCCATCAACACATCATATGATATGGTCAAGAACAGTGCAGACTACGACTTGTGTGAACTGCTGAGGCATCAATTGCTTGAGAACCTATAGAAGACAAAAGGCTCAAAGTACCTCTTCAAATTTATTTCTTTAATTATTTGCTTACTGTTTTACTTTCTTAGAGAAATTCTAGGTACAAAGAACATTGTATGGCTTGGACATGTTCTTGTGGTAGTGCAAATCAGATATCATATAAGAAGATTAGGTAACTTAGAAACCCAAAAAGCTGCATTATGGGGTTTCTTTAAGAATTTTTAGGAGAAAATGCATGCAAGAGAAATGATTCCTAAGAAGGTTGTAGAGAAATATAAGAATGATATCATTTTCATGGTAAGGATGAGTGTATAATGGAAGTTGTGGAACTGAGAACAGTCTGGATTCTAGAGATGGGCTATGAAGTTGTTGAAGATGTAGTCATTGGGCTTGTAGACCTAATGCTAAGCAAACCAAGAGATACATCTGTAGAAAGATTTGGAACATTTGAAGAAAAATCCACTGAAGTGCATTTGAAGCACAAGGATAGAGAAATAAAGAAAAGTGTTGAGAAATTAAGGACCAAGTTAGAAGAGTTTGTGTCACCAAAGGGCTCTGTGGAGAAATCAAAATACATAATTGCTCCTTCAGAAGAGTCTCCCAACATAAGAAGGTCCTCTAGGACTTCTTTTTCTGTTCCTACTGTTTCAAAAGCCTCCGTAACTACATCTTCTACTCAGAAAACAACATCTTCTATTCAGAAAACAACATCAAGTGCCTCTGCACAACAACAACCTCCCAAGAAGTTAAGGGTAAAAGGAAAAGCTACAAGAGAGAAATACATCAGTCACAATGTTGATGAGGAAGAAGAGGAGGAAGAAGGACCTAAGTTGGTCTGGAAAAAGAAAAGAGATCCCCAAGTCTTCGAGGAGGAGATAAGTGACAAAAGAGTAAAAGTTGATATTATTTCAAATTACTCTATGCTCTCATGTTGTATATTGCTCCAGGATTCACCTCTGGTTGTTACTTCCATGCCCATGCCAAATTCCCTACCACAAACTGCCAACTTCTATTGGTTTCTAAACCTGCATTGCCTATTGATATTCCAATCATAACTGCTTCTAATTGTATGCTATCCTCCCTTTGAAATATCAAAACCATAGTGTCTTTTGCCTCCATACATCCTTCATATCCATTTTTCCTACTACTGCAATATAATTCAACATATGTTTCCTTTACCCAATCACTTCTAGTGCTCTTTCGATTACCCTATTAGAGAAACTCTCCTCTTGCAATAGTTTCCTGACTATTGCACATCTTCTAATTACCTCCTTTGTTGTTGCATCCTCCTCTACTTTGTTCTTTTCCAAGTCATGTCTCCTTCTTGTCACATCCTTTCATTCATATTCTTCATTTACTTCAAGCAACTATGCTATCTACTTCCCATTGCAACATAAGTATTCACCTTCTTCCTCAATCAAATATTCACATTTCTAATCCTGCTCACATCTTTGTATACTTTCTTCTCTCCAATTTCCTCTTGTATCCGTATTTGTTGCTACAAGTTCCAGTATTAAGTACACCATCCTCATATATAACTTCCACTTCATTTTGCCTTTGTTACCTTCATACTGTTGCAAGTATGTGCAAATCGGTGTTGTCATTGATGTCAACATACATTGTGTTGTCATTAGTGTCAACTGTGTTGTTGCTTTGTTACTTGATTTTGATGAGTTAGTTGCTTTGTATTGTGTTGTATAAGTGATGAAGATGATAAGAATATGTTCTTGATATTGAGTTTCCAAGTGCTTTTGAGAAAATTTGGTTCATACTGAAGACAGAGTTGTGAAGATGTATTTTGGCTTACAGGATACTGTCTGAGTTTTAGCTCTGCATTTCTTCTATACTGAAGACCGGAGGATGAGATTTGGATATGTTTTAGAAAACCACTTGTAGATGTTAAATCCATAGTTTGGTGCTCTGAAATGCTTTAGTGTGAAAGTTATGGTCACCAATTTGAAGACTATGTCTGACAGTGTTTGCAGTGTGACTGGGAGAAAGTATTTTGCTCCACATTTCTCTGCAGTTTGGTTTTAGGTCTTGCGGTTGGATGAGTGTTCATAAGGTCCACATCTATCTTCTATCCAAAGGATTTGTGATTTGGTGCTCTGGAAAACTATTTTCTTAAGTAGTAGAGCTTGACAATATTGTTTGTGAGTAGTCTGTGAACTGTCTTCAACTGAGATTTGTTGTACCTAAATTTGTCAGTTCTTAGGTGAATTTATGTTGTTTGTGGATGTTTTGAGACTATGTTAAAGTATTGTATAAGGTCCACAAGTTATGGATGTGAACATGAAATTGTGTGATCAAGAAGTTTCTGTGTTTATGCTGTTTGGCCAACCTTGGATGATTGCGGTGATTAAAGAGATGTTTTGATGATCATGTAAGTGTTGTGTAGTGTGCATGGACAGATTTAGGTCCAAGATAAGGTGTAAAGTGGTCCGCCTTCATTCGTTTATGCCACAGGATGTTTAAGTCTAGACTTAATCCAAATTATGTATGTTTGCCGACCTTGGAGATTGTTCCAAAGGTTGTAGATTGTAGTGCCGACCTTGATGTATGTTCGAGGGTTGATGATTGGTATAAATAAATGTAATGAATTCATGTGTAAAGTGTGGGTGTGTGAATATGTGAAGATGAAAGTGTTTGTGTTGTGAGGTAGGGAAGGTGATATGTATTGCGCTTCATTGGAACTAAACTCAGACATGTGGTAGATGCTATCATATCAGTTCATGGAAGTGAGCCACCCCTCTTGGCAGTGAGCCACCCATCTTGGCAGTGAGCCACCCCTTTGCAGTGATCCACCATTTGGCAGTGAGCCTTTTTGCAGTGAGCATTCTTTTGGCTAGTGATTCCTGGGCAGTGAACCCTTTGGAAGTGAGCCTCTTTTGTTATTTGATTTTGTTACTACATTATATTGTGAGCTAACACTCACTGTGGTTTTTCCCTTTTAGGGCTTTCCACGTAAAATTTTGGTGTTCATGTGTGTATGGTGTTAATGTGTATAAGTTTTAATTCTACATTTCACGTTTAATCTTCATAACATATTAAGAGGTTAAAGCAAGTGAATGTGAATGTGATTTTGTTTAAGAGAAGTTAAAGTTTTTGATACAACTTATTCACCCCCCTCTCAGTTGTCTTGTGCCTTCAACACATACTGCCACTCCCTTCCTCTACGATACAAACTATTGCCTACCTCTTCTTCTATACCTTGTCTACAATCATTCCTTCTCAACTTAGAATAAAATATCTTATCCTCCCACTAGAACTTGAAATATTTATCCTTCCAAGTGTCAAACATTCTCATTACATCTAATTTTTCCATTCCACCTTTCTGTCCATCCTTTATGTATTCATTTCTCTTCATTAGCCAACCACAATTCTTTGTGATAATCTTAGAACATGCTTCACTTTCTTTGCACCTTTAGCACATTGAATCCACTCTGCTACAAACTCTTAGATTTTTTCAAATTCTGTTACTCCACATTTGAATCTCTTGTATCTCTCTTTCTCTTAACACTTCATCCTCAATAACTCTATGTTAGAACACATGCAACCTACTAAGAGCGGGGGGTGAATCAGCAGATCAAAAATACTTAAAAAATTCTAATCTCTAGAAAGCAGACCAAAATAACTTTCAGTGCTTAAGCAAGAACTATAATAGATCATACAGACATGAACACCATATATACATGGAAAACCCAATGTGGGAAAACCATAGTGAGAAAATGCTGCTAGGATCTACTGTCCTAATCCAGCCTCACAGATGAAACCATCGATTACAATATTTAAGAGCACCAACTCGAAGGAATCACCAAATCCCTGATTCAAGAGCACCAACTCTAAGAAGACTACAATCCCCTGATTTGAGCACCCACTCAGTTCATAGGAGGCACCAACCTCACTGAAAGTTTACAAATTCTAATATGCAGACATTTGATTCTTCACAGACCTCAAATGCACCTATTCAATTCATACATAGTCTTCTCTTCTCACTCAACTCACCCAGACACTCTGTGTTCTCATTAACACACCCTCATACAATACATGCTCAAAGCATTATTACATACTCTGTTCTCATTAACATAATCACATGTCATATGCACAAAGAACAACTCTTAGAATGGAACAACAATACAACATGACCCGCCATTTTTAACATTTTCTTGAGAAGAAACTGCTTGGATATTCTCAACTGCCACGTTGTTCTTCAAAATAGATTACTGGAGATTCTACATGAGTGTCAAATAGTTTGAACCGAACCAGTAATAGAAGATTGTTAGTATCAATGCAGTTGCATAACCGTAACTAGTGGAGGAGGAATTGAAATATGCTATCCCAACAATTCTTCAACTGAACTAGCCATTCGCTCAACTGATCAACTCGATCTTCGAGCATTGAATCCTAAAATCCACACTTTGTAGCTTCTTCTATTGCAAAAATTGAATTTGCAGACATTCGGATATCAGGCTTTTATCATCCATGGAATATCCACGTGGCACCCTTTCTGTGGTTCCGTGGGAGGGATTTCACCTTTCATACTGCATTTTGTAGAATGGCGAAAAGCATCATAAATAGCCATGTAAGCTTGGCGGACCCCATACATCGCATACCTAGGCACAAGATTGTCCACGTGTCACCTTTCCATGGTTATGTGGGTATGCTTTACTCCTTTGTAGCTTGCTTTGCAGAATGGCGGAAAACATTCATTAGGCCGTCAATTTTAGCAACAATTTACAAGGCCTTCATTTGGATGGATATCTAGTCATGGACATTTTGCACTCATCAAATATCCACATCCTTGTCTAAATGTCCATATCCCTATGACATCAGTCAATCTCGTCCTATGGAAACATTCTAAGGTTTGTTGACGTCATTTGGACATTGGTCATATGGATCTACTGACGTCATATGGATCTTTTGACGTCATCCAGATATTAGTCACATGGATCTGGTGATGTCATCTAGATATCCATATATCCATATCCATATCTCGATACAAACTTTCTCATATGAATATTTTACACTGAACTTTTATACATGGATATTAAGTTAATATCCATACTCACCCAAATATCCATAACTATCCATACTTTGACATCCGGATATTTTACATTGATTTGCGACCAGATATTTTACACTTTTCCTAATATCCATACCTGAATGTTTGTATCCTTATCCATGCCCGAATGTCCGTATCCCAAGAAAGGATATCTGAAAATTTTGTATATGATCATTTTCACAATGGATATTTTGAATATCCTAATTTTCAAAGGCGATTTAGATCCTAATAACGCTTCCCTTTGCTCCTATGCACTTGTCCTTTAAAATCCAACTTTGACATCATCCAACGTTGACATCAATGATAATATATCAACAATCTCCCCCTTTGTCATTGATGGCAACACTTATGCATAAACTATTCTTAGTGCTGCTCTAGGGTTTTCTACATCTACTCCCCTTTACTCTTACTCTCCCTTGTTCAATCTCCTCTACATTTGCTCCCCTGTTCAATCTCTTCTGCACTTGCTCCCCCTTACTAACTATTGCACATATTCCAATTACCTCCTTTGTTACTACATCCTCCTCTACTTTGTTCTTTGCTAATTCATGTCTACTTGTCGCATCCTTCCATTCATATTCTTCATTTACTTCAAGCAACTATGCTATCCACTTCCAATTTCAACATAAGTATTCACCTTATTCCTCAATCAAATATTCACATTTCTAATCCTGCTCACATCTTTGTATACTTTCTTCTCTCCAATTTCCTTTTGTATTCGTATTTGTTGTTGCAAGTTCCAATATTAAGCACACCAACCTCATATCTGACTTCCACTTAATTTTGCCTTTGTTACTTTCATACTGCCACTCCCTTCCTCTATGATACAAACTATTGCCTACCTCTTCTTCTATACCTTGTCTGCAATCATTCCTTCTCAACTTAGATTAAATTATCTTATCCTCCCACTAGAACCTAAAATCTTTATCCTTCCAAGTGTCAAACATTCTCATTACATCTAATTTTTCTATTCCACCTTTCTGTCCATCCTTTATGTATTCATTTCTCTTCATTAGCAACCACAATTCTTTGTGATAATCTTAGAACATGCTTCACTTTCTTTGCACCTTTAGCACATTGAATCCACTCTACTACAAACTCTTAGATTTTCTCAAATTCCATTGATCCACATTTGACTCTCTTGTATCTCTCTTTCTCTTAACACTTCATCCTCAATAACTCTATGTTAGAACACACACAACCTACTGAGAGGGGGGTGAATCAGTAGATTAAAAATACTTAAAAACTTCTAATCTCTAGAAAGCAGACCAAAATGACTCTTAGTGCTCAAGAAAGAACTATAAGAGATCATACAAACATGAACACCAGATATACATGGAAAACCCAATGTGGGAAAAATCATGGTGAGAAAATGCTACTAGGATCTAGCGTCCTAATCCAGCCTCACAGATGAAACCATCGATTACAATATTTAAGAGCACAAATTCTAAGGAATCACCAAATCCATGATTCAAGAGCACCAACTCTAAGGAGACTACAATCCCCTAATCTGAGCACCCACTTAGTTCATAGGAGGCACCAACCTCACTAAAAGTTTACAAATTCTAATATGTAGACATTTGATTCTTCACAAACCTCAAATGAAACTATTCAATTCATACATAGTCTTCTCTTCTCACTCAACTCACCCAGACACTCTATGTTCTCATTAACACACCCTCATACATTACATGCTCAAAGAATTATTACATACTTTGTTCTCATTAACATAATCACATATCATATGCACAAAGAACAACTCTTAGAACAGAACAACAATACAACATGACCCGCCAAATTTAACATTTTCTTGAGAAAAAACTGCTCGGATATTCTCAACTACCACGTTGTTCTTCAAAACACATTACTAAAGAATCCACACAAGTCTCAAACAATTTGAACCAAAGCAGTAACATAAGATCGTTGGTATCAATGCAGTTGCATAACTGTAACTAGTGGAGGAGGAATTGAAAGATGTCATCCCAATAATTCTTCAACTGAACTAGTCATTCACTCAATTGATCAACTCAATCTTCAAGCATTGAAACCTAAAAATCTACACTTTGTAGCTTCTTCTATTACAAAAACTAAATTTGCAGACATCTGGACATTAGGCTTTTATCATCCGTGGAATATCCACGTGGCACCCTTTCGACGGTTTCGCGGGAGGGATTGCACCTTTCATACTGCGTTCTACAGAATGGCAGAAAGCATCAGAAATGGCCATGTAAGCTCAGTGGGCCCCATACATCGCATACCTAGGCACAAGATTGTCCACGTGTCACCTTTCCATGGTTCAACGGGTATGCTTTACTACTTTGTAACTTGCTTTGCGGAATGGCAGAAAACGTTCATTAGGCCGTCAATTTTAGCAACAATTTACAAGGCCCTCATCTGGATGGATATCTAGTCATGGACATTTTGCACTCATCAAATATCCATATCCTTGTCTAAATGTCCATATACCTATGACATCAGTCAATCTCATCCTATGGAAACATTCTAAGGTTTGTTGACCTCATCTGGATATTGGTCATATGGATCTGCTGACGTCATTCAGATATTGGTCATATAGATCTATTGACGTCATCCAGATATTGGTCACATGGATCTGTTGACATCATCCATATATCCATATATCCATATATCCATATCCATATCCCGATACAAACTTTGTCATATGAATATTTTACACCGAACTTTTATACATGGATATTAAGTTAATATCCATACTCATCCAAATATCCATAACTATCCATACTTTGACATCTGGATATTTTACACTGATTTGTGACCAGATATTTTACACTTTGCCTAATATCCATACCTGAATGTCTGTATCCTTATCCATGCCTAAATGTCCATATCCCAAGCAAGGATATCTGAACCTTTTGTATATGATCATTTTCGCAATGGATATTTCGAATATCCTAATTTTCAAAGGTGATTTGGATCTCGATAACGCTTCCCTTTGCTCCTATGCACTTCTCCTTTAAAATCAAACTTTGACATCAATGATAATATATCAACAATCTCTCACTTTGTCATTGATGGCAACTCTTATGCATAAACTATTCGTAGTGCTGCTCTAGGGTTTTTTGCATCTGCTCCCCCTTACTCTTACTCTCCCCCGTTCAATCTCTTCTACATTTGCTCCCCTGTTCAATCTCTTCTACACTTGATCCTCCTTAGTCTAATTCTCCCCCTTTGACATCAATGGAAAAGGGAGGTAAACAATATCCTTTCTAACAACCATCTGCTACTGTCTGAAATGCTTCTCCTCACCATACCACATGAACTTGTGACATTCAAACTGCCATCTATCTACCTGCTCCCCCTGAGAGGTAGTCACTATCCAAAATAGGGATGAAAAATATGCCTTGATCTGCTCTCCCTAGATAGTTGCCAAAGATGCACTTCTACTTGTGATAAGGAGCAATAACTCCTAGCTTCTGCCTAAGATATTCAAAAGTATCCTTGACAAGTGGCTTTGTGAAAATATCAGCAATATGATCTTGTGTGCTGACATACTCCAACTTGACTTCCTGATCTACAACTCTTTCCCTCAAGAAATGATATTTAATGGAAATGTGCTTTGTTCTTGAATGCATCACAAGATTCTTTGAGATATTGATTGCACTTGTATTATCACAAATAATAGAAATAGGATCATTAAACTCTACCAGAATATCCTTGAGTGTCTGCTTCATCCATAAACTTGTGTTTAACATGAAACAACAACAACACATTCTACCTCAGCAGTGGACAATGCGACTGAATCTTGCTTCTTGCTGAGCCAAGATACCAACCTATCACCAAGGAAGAGAGCTCCACCACCGGTGCTTCTCATGTTATATACTTCCTACCCAATCAACATATATACATGCAGTGAAAGTAAAATCATCATTTCTAGGGTACCATAATCCATACTCCACAATACCATTCAGATATCTAAAGATTCTCTTCACTCCCTGAACATGAGAGTCCTTAGGAGCAACTTGGAATCTATCCGCCATGCATATTGCTTGCATGATATCTGGTCTAGATGCAGTTAGGTACAACAAGCTACCTATCATAGATCTATACATCATTTGATCTGTATCAGGTGATTCATCATTCTTGCTCAACTTGCATCCTGTCATCATGGGGGTACTTACAGGCTTACAGTCTTCCATCTTGGACTTCTTGAGTATTTCCTTTGCATACTTGGTTTGTGATATACATATACCTTGGTCTAATTGAGATATTTGTAAACCAAGAAAGAAGGAAAGTTCTCCAAGCATAGACATCTCAAACTCCTGCATCTGAACAACAAATTTCTTGCTCATCTTGTCATCACTACCACCAAAAATAATATCATCAACATACACAACAACAATCAACATGTGCTCACCTTCTCATTTGAGGTACAAGTTGCTATCTGCACATCCTTTTCTGAATCCTTGGTGCTGGAGGTAACTATCCAGCTTAGAATACCAAGCCATAGGGGCCTGTTTCAGACCATGCAAATCCTTTTTCAGTCTGTGCACATAATCTTCTTTCTCTGATAGCTAAAACCCTTTAGGTTTGTCAATATAGACTTCTTCATTAAGATTCCCATTCAAGAATGCAGATTTAACATCCATTTGGTAAATCTTGATGTTCTTATAAACATAGAATGCCAAAAACATCCTAATGGCTTCCAATCTTGCTACAGGTGCAAAAGTTTCTTGAAAATCTATGCCTTCAACATGTGCATATCCTTTACACACCAAACGCGCCTTATTCCTCAAAACTTCTCCATCCTCATTTAGCTTTTCTTAAACACCCATTTTGTGCCTATAACGTTCTTATCTGTAGGCTGTGGAACCAAATCCCATGTCTAATTTTTCTCAATCTGATTGAGTTCCTCTTTCATTGCATTGATCCATCCTTCATCCTTACTAGCATCATTAAATGTTTTAGGTTCAATCTTAGAGAGTAAAGAGAAATTTACTTGTTCATTTGCCCTTGCAAGTTTCCTTCTTGTTTGCACACCTTCATTTTTATCATTGATTATTTGTTGTTTTGAATGATTTTTATGCACATATTTTGCGGGCACCCTACCAGTTGATTCTTCAAGTTCTTCTTCATCAGTAGCACCTTCTTCTTCTTCTTCTATTATCACTGATCCTTCTGAGCAACTGTCCTTGATATGTGTTATTGTAACACTTATAAGCTTTGGATCTGCTAGAATATCCTAGAAATATGCCTTCATCACACCTTGAATAGGCCATCTTCATCTCTCCTTATGTAGCATCTACTCCCAAACACCTTGAAATATTTGACAGATGCAGATTTGCCATACCATAATTCATACTGTGTATTATCAGTGTTTATCCTTAACTGCATTCTATTCAAGATATATACAGTTGTGTGTACTACATGTCTCTAGTATACATCAGGTAATTTTGCCTCATTTAGCATAGTTCTTGCCATCTCTTTTACTATCCTATTTTTCCTTTCCACAACTCCATTCTACTATGGAGTTCTAGGTGCATAATATTGTCTTTTTTATGCCATGTATTTCACATTATTCCATAAACTCATTTGAGATGAATTCTCCTCCTTTGTTTAATCTTAAGCATTTAATTGTCATACCACTCTCCTTCTAAACCATAGACATAAACATCTTAAATATCTCAAAAGCTTCTGATTTATCCTTAAGAAAGGTTACCCATGCCATTCTTGAGAAATCACCAACTAACAACATGAAGTATCTCCCTCCTTGTAGTCCTTGTGTCTTGGTTGGACCACTTAGGTCTGTATGAACTAACTCCAAGGGTTTTGAAGTAGAATATTCTTTTATTTTGAAGCTAGATCTTGTCTATTTCCCATGCTGACATTCCTTACATATAGTATTTGCTAGCTTGGTGATTTTAGGAATGTGCCTAACTGCCCCTTTTGAACTTACCTTCACAAGGTTGTCAAAATTGATATGACCCAATCTTCTGTGCAACCAACTTTCATCAATATGTCCCATCAAGCAACTTCTACCTTGAATCTCCTTGAGATTGTAAAGATTATTTTCTATTCTACTTGGTTCAGCAATTATCTTACTAGAACTTGCTTTATTGATCTCACAACCTTTTGCATTAAAGGTCATATTATATCCATTATCACACATCTGACTTACACTCAACAAATTATGCTTCATTCCTTCCACATAGTAGATATTGTGAGTCTTGGCTTTTCCATAAATACTCATTGTTCCTTTACCACATATCTTCTTAGATGTGTTGTCACCAAACATAACTGAGCCTCCATTCAATTCTTGCAGACTTATAAACTTACTTTTATATCTGGTCATGTGACTGGATCAACCACTATCTATCACCCATGGATTCTGTCTCTTAGAATGAAATGTCATTTGTACTATCAGAGATGCTTCTTTATTCTGATCACCCTTCTTCTCCTTCACAACTTTCTTAGTTTTCATCTCCTTATTGACAAGTAAGTCTGATACATTATCCTTTTTAGGAGGAACATTCTCCTTTCTTTCCAGTTTGTTAGATTTTACAAAATTTGTTCTACAGTATTTTGTAATGTGACCATAGTTATTGCATTTGTAACAAACTACTCTAAAATCTCCTAGAGGTGCAAAAGATTTTTTGCTAGTAAAATTAGTTCTTCTCCTAGGAACAATTCTACAACTAACAACCCTATGACCATATTGATTACATGAATAACAATAGCCATAAAAGGATTGAGGAAACCTAATAATGCTAGAATGTCTTGCAGGAGGGGGGCCTTTGAATCTTTTCTCCTTCAGAGTTCTAAATTTTGTGAAGCCATCATCTTCCTTCTTCTGCTTCTTCTCTTCAGTCTTTTTAGGAGGATCGTTGGACTTTCAATGCTGACCTTCTTCAAATCCTAAACCATCCATGCTCTTCAGAAATCTCTGACTATTGATCATCTCATCAAGCATGCTACTACTCTTATCGAATTTCACACTTAGGCCAATCTTATCCTTAGCCTTTTCTAATTCTTTTCTCAGAGATACCACTTCAGATTCCAACTTCAGACACTCTTCTAATTTAGCTTTCAACTTAGATTTAGTAACATCTTCTATTCTTTTGGATTCTTCCACTTGTGTCTTCAAATCAACAATCAACTCTTTTGATTCTACAAGTTTCTTAGACACCGTATCTTTTTTAATTTGCAGCTTCAGTTTTGAGTTTTTCTTCCTAAGTTTCTCAATTTCTTGTAAAGCACATATTAGCTCTCCTTCCAAGTCTACTTCACCTTCTTCTTCATTCTTAGGGACTCCCATATCAACTTAATGTTCTAATCTTTAAAAATAGACTCCACTGTCATAAACAATTATTCATTTTCTTTAGCCTTAGAACCACCTTCATTGTTGTCTTCTAAAACGGGGCTTTCTTCAGAGAAATCATTGTCACCTTTTATGTAAAGGCTCTTTTTGTTCTTATGAAAATTCTTCTGATAGTTCTTGTTACTAAACTTTGTTCACACTAAATTTAGTTAGACCTAAGTGCAAGTTGTTCAGAAGAAATAAAAGAAAACTTTGAAGTTATGCATTCAATGAACAATTGATATCTTGATAGAGTAAAAATGGATTTTAGTTGACAGGATAACCCATCAGTCCAATCAGGACTGATGAATCATCATGACAAGAGAATAAAGTTGTCAAGGTATCAATCATTCAAGAAATACAGTTGATTTAACATAGTATTATCTTTCAAGAGTTATAAGTCAGATTGGTTATTCACTTTATCACATTTGAAAGAAAGAAGGAAAGATATTTGTTTAAACTCTTATTTCATGTCATGTTTTAAACATACATTCAATATCTGTTACTTTATTCTATGCATTGACTGAAAAAGAAATACACATACATCAAGTGCATAAGATAGAGTAACTGATTATGTTTAAAAGAAGTGTTCAAATGTGTCCCACTAAAGCTGTGGGAGTAACTAGACTGAGTAATTGTAGACATGCAAGCTATACATCTGAGTGATAAAATAAATAATATGAACACATGATAAAAGTAAACATCCATCATTGCCTAAGCAAGAAGGTTATTTTGTTGATGTTGGTCTTCAGTCTTCATCTTCAGCTCCTATCATCAGTTGAACCTGCAAAAAATTGGGGAAAGTCCTGTTAGAGCTCTGGATGTTTAAAGTTATCATATGCTTTTATCAAGCAGATATATCAACTTATCACATCATGCATTTCATATGAAACATCAGATCAGACATGTGCTACAAGTCAGAATATCATAAAGAAGACCAATCAATACCACTAGGTATATCTTTTATGCTAACTTGTTTGTTCACTGTGCAGGTATAGGAAAAGTAATGTTGCTGATTTGAAGACAAATAAGAATGTGGAGAAAATGTGGCTCCCACAAGGGTTGATCCCAACATGCTCAAGTGATTCCATTACATGTTATGCTATATCTAATAGCTCATCGGTGATCAAACTCCAGGATATGCAAGAAACAAGGTACTGTTCTACTTTCTTTATCATTAATGATGTGTGATTTTTTATAACAATCTTATGCCATCAATGGATATAGAAAGAGTAGTATTGAAAGACCAAATCAAGGACAAAAAGACATATATTTCAATCAAGTCTAAGTTGCATATCAAATAAAAAGAACAGGCTACAGGAGCCATCATTTTTCATACAACAATTGGAGACAAGTCTCAGGTCACACTTATGTATGTCATTGACTTTATCAGTCATATAAGTGTTTCCATTGTTACCTGATGAGAAAGAATTTACAGAATAATGCTTAGAGGAGACATATTTGTGCACATGAGTTACAAGAGACAAACATGAAAAGCATCATCTGGTTATAATCAAAGGAGTAAGTAAAATGATCAGATACAGGTGTTCATAAGGATCAGGTACAACTGAAACAAGTGATATAGTCCATGCTTCTAGAAAGATAGAACTAAACAAGTATCACAAAGAGCATCTGACAACAGTCATCAGTGATAATTGAAATAGATACATCAAGAAAAGATCAAATGACTGATACAGTTTCAGGGAATCATCAAGTATTATCTTTATTTCTCTGACAGAATAATAAAGTACCTCTAACTAGTGACAATCAAGTGTAATTATTCATACTTTTTGGTGTTAACTATTCATGGATCTTACATCATGATCTCATTAAACTGATACATGAAATAGATACAATGATACCAAGCATATGTCATGCGATCAAATTAAACTGATACAAGAAGTGAAACAATAGAAGATTCATGATATGCTATATGCTACATTGACACTACTAAAGGAGATACAAGTTATCATTATTTCTGATTGATACAGTTATGACAAGCATGTGCCATGATGAAAGACAAAAGGAGAGCAAAGGCATGATGTGCATACTACAAATAATGATCAAACTACCAGGCCAAATGTGAAAGAGTAAGGTAATGTTGATTACCTGACAGTTGACCAGTCAGAACAAAATGAAACGCCACGTTGAAATTCCTTGCTCAGAAAAGAAATAACCACAGTATTCTATTCTGCCATGGCTGTGACCAGAAGGTAGGGTTTTGTTACTAAATGAAGAAACCAAGCTGTCCAAAATTTGAAACCCTCATTTTTCAAAAAATGAAACCCTAATTTTCATCTTATGTGCACAAAGAAAAGAACAGTTACAGTGTATGTTTCTGACATAGCCGTGAAGGGAGGAGCAAAATTTGTGCTTGAAAAGTGATACCTAGATGATAAAAAATGAAAACACTCATTTTTCTATAAAAAACCCTTGTGTTCTTTTTGCACAGTGAAGGGAGAGTTTCAGAAGTGTTTTGATAGTATGGCCGTGCCTGAAAGAGGGGTTATCTGAAATACCCACATATTTTTTCATGAAACCCCAATACATTTTTTTAAAAAACATTACAAGAAAAGAATGGAGTTACAGTTCATTTCTATCATGGCTGTGCCTGAAAATGGTGAATGATAAGCATTTTTTAAGAAAACCCTTTTTGCAGTCAAGAAGCCCTTTTCTCATTTTTTGCAGAGACAGAAGGAGGAGAAATACAAGTGTTTTCTGGTATGGCCGTGCATATGGATTGCATTTATATGCAATTTTGAAGAAACCCTCATCATGTAATTTGAAAACCCTTCAAAGTTTCATGTCAGCAAATCAAGAATGTGCTACAGAAAATGACAATGGCTGCGGCCATACAGAAAGAGAGGAGTATTAACAATGCCTATATGATAAAAGTTGAAACCTCTGTTTCTTTTTTGAAGTATGCAAAGATTTCCAAGTACTTACAGTAAAGAAGAGTAAAGATTTTACCTTCTAATATATAGAGATGATGGTAAATGCCACGGTCGTGACCTCATGGAGAGGTTTCTTCCAGTTTTTATCATAGTTGCATAAGGAAAACACAAAGAGCAAAAGAGCATTGTCAAAGAGATGTTACAAAAGGAGAAAGAAAAGAAGAGATGGCCGTGACCATTAAGATCAAGAAGCCTATAAAATGAAAGAAATACCAGTCTGAAGTCAAAATACCATACACTTACCACTTCCTGCCACTCCTTATGCTCAGAAAATGCAAGAAAAACCATGGAGTTTGACACAGAGAGCCAAGGAAATAGAGAAACCCTAAGCACCAAAGGAGTTGCAGAGCGGCAGTCGAGAGAAGAACAATATGAAATGAACTGAGTTTAGGGTTTTTTACCCTTTTTTGTCTGAAGCTTCTTTCTTTTTTGTGATTTCTTTTGACTTCTCAAATGATCATTGCCTTATCCAAATATCGACCGGGGTCAACAACATCAATAATGTAGTTTCCTAGCATCATTATAAGAGGTGGCCGATACAAAATATATACCTTGCATATTGTTTGAAATCAAATGGTGGTCGGTGGTCATGAGGTAAGTATTATACTTTGTAATAATCAAAAAATACTTATCACCTTGGGGTCGACTATAATATAGTTGAAGAGCATCACATTCCCTACTGGTATTATGCATGGTCAAAGCTTCCTTGTAATCATTGGCTAATATGAGGTGAACTAATATGGTCAAGGTTGGTGTTCTTCATTTCTTGCAAAACATCATTCAAGGTAAAAGTCAAAGATATGCATGAAGACAAAGACAGTTTGAGTTGACAAGGTGGCAGATAAGGTGACAAAGAGAATATATTTTTCATGAAGGTGATATGAGGAGGATAAGGTATTTTGACATGGTGAATACATATGGTAGAGTAACAAGGAGACTTAGGGCTTTTATTTTGCATGATATATATGCATGGCAGTGAGATAATTTTTTGCATGTAATTGGAGTGATAAGGGTATATTTTTCCCTTAAGGCATATTGGCATGCAATTATATTTTTTTTTCTCACAAGGAGCTATAAGGAGATTGTATTTTTCTCTAAGTCCTATTTTTTGCTCAAAACATGCAAATTAGGCATGTGTAATTGGAGAGATAAGGAGATCTATTTTTCTTCTCATGCATGATTTTACAAACAAATCAAATGTAAATAAATAGTAAAGTAATATTCTTCAAATTACTTTATTATTTTTCACAAAATGTAAAATAAAAATTAGTACAAGTTGCAACCAAGAATAGAGTAATTATTTTAATTACTTTATTATTTACTCACAATCAATTTTGCAAAAGCAAAATCATGCAAATTGATAAGTTGAGTTAACTAGGCCACATAGGGGATTTTTGCATGATTTGAGGAGCAATTTTAGGGTTCTTGGTCAACTTCTTGGTCAAGCATATGGAGAAGATCAAATTGGAGATCTTTTTGCTTGATTTGTGGCAGTTTGAGCCCTTATTTTTAGGGACTTTTTAGTTTGCTCGTGGATCACCTTGAAGGACTTATTTTTAGAGGCAGTTAGCTGCATTTCATATTTTGCATGCCTCATAGTGAGAGCAAAGCTATATATTGTAAAGAAAAACTTGTTTTTGCTAGTTCTTGCCTTTTTGCTCTTTTACAGAGAAGAAGGTTTTGTAGATCATTATTATTTGACAGTTTTATAGAGAGATCACAACAGGTTACAGGTTCAATTTCTTTGTTTTCATACAATGTTTCCTTTGTTTTTTTGAATCAAGGGGTTGCCTTTCCATTTGATGCTAATTGTATGAAGTGATTTGATGGAGTTTTACTATGTTTAATCATCAAAACCTTTAAAATTATTCTCACTCATACTTGCAGTATTAAGCATAGTGATGTTACAGGTCTTAGGTTGTGTTACCAAAAATAGTTCTTTCATTGTTGTAAAAAACCTTTTCCTTCATAAAGAGTTTATTTTCAAGCCTTCCTTAGAAATACTTTTGTGATATTTATGCCAAGATTGGATTGTCTCACTATTACTTGAAGCATTAAGCATAGTGTTATTATAGGTCTTAGGTTGGGTTAATGAAAATAATCCTTTTTGTGTTGTGAGAAATCCTTTTCCTTCGTTAAAAGCCTATTTTCAAGCCTTCCTTAGAAATACTTTGTTGATATTTGTGCCAAGATCGGATTGTGTGAGTTAGATTTCTGAGTTCTATTGTGAACTAGATTGCATATTTTCCATCCATATTAGGTGCATCACCAAATTTTACAGTTTTATTTCATTATAGTTTCCTTCTTCCCCTTTTCCAAAACAGAAAATCATACATTCCAATAGAATATTTTAAGGGAACCAACCCATAATTTGGAGGTTCAAACTCATTATAGGTCACCCACATCCTGAGTTTGTCCCCATGTTTTGAAGGATTGCAAAGTGTCACAGCTTTGCATAAGGGTGCAACCCTTATCGACAACAGTTCTTCTGAAAATTCTTCTTCTTTAGATAGAACTGTGTTACTTTTCTTGCTATCATATTCGTCACTTTTATTTTTTCTTATAGATGGACATTTAGCAGGAAAGTGACCAACCTTTCCACAATTGAAACACTTAAAAGGTAACTTACCTCTATACTTTCCAGATCCTCTCTTCAGCCTTCTTACAAAATTGGCCTCTTCCACGTTTGTCTTAGATTTAGGTTCTTCATTTTTTTCTCTCTTTGATGCCTTAAATGCAACTTCTCTCATGTAGATCTCATTACCATCTGTCCTCATTTCATAGGCAGTAAAAATACCATGTAGCTCATCAATAGTTATCTTATTAAGTTCTTTTGCTTCTTTTATAGAAGATACTTTAGGATCATACCTGGAAGGTAGAGATCTAAGTATCTTCTAAACAATCACTTGCTCTTTTACTTCATCTAATCCTATCATAGCATTCACAACTTCATCAACTCTGAGCAGGTAATTAACAATCTTTTCTTCCTCTCTCATTTTTTAGGCTTTCAAATCTTCCTTTAAAGGTCTGCATCTTGGCTTTTTTTCACCTTTGTATCTCCTTCATATATGCTCTGAAGCTTCACCTGGATTTCTTTGGTAGACTTGCATTGCATTACTTTCACAAATTCAGCGTTGGCTAAACCACATAGAATTGCATTCTTGGCCTTAGCATTATTCTCACATTCCTTCTTACCCACCTGGTCTGTTGGAGGAGTTTTTGGAGTGGTATAACCATCCACAACAGATTTCCATACATCGTACCCTATTGAAGTTATGTAGGTCTCCATCCTTATACTCTAGAATGCATAAGTTGTTCCATCAAACAATGGTGCTTTGTTTGAATGAGATCGTTCTTGACCGGCCATGTGTTTGATCTCCCAGACCAACCTTTAGCTGTTAATCTTCTTCAAGGAACTTGGCTCTGATACCAATTGTTAGAACACATGCAACCTACTGAGAGGGGGGGGTGAATCAGTAGATCAAAAATACTTAAAAACTTCTAATCTCTAGAAAGCAGACCAAAATAACATTCAGTGCTTAAGCGAGAACTATAAGAGATCATATAGACATGAACACCAGATATACATGGAAAACCCAATGTTGGAAAAACCATGGTGATAAAATGCTACTAAGATCTACCGTCCTAATCTAGCCTCATAGATGAAACCATCGATTACAATATTTAAGAGCACCAACTCTAAATAATCACCAAATCCCTGATTTAAGAGTACCAACTCTAAGGAGACTACAATCCCCTGATCTGAGCACCGACTCAGTTCATAGGAGGAACCAACCTCACTAAAACTTACAAATTCCAATATGTAGACATTTGGTTCTTCACAAACCTCAAATGCACCTATTCAAGTCATACATAGTCTTCTCTTCTCACTCAACTCACCCAGACACTTTGTGTTCTCATTAACACACCCTCATACAATACACGCTCAAAGCATTATTACATACTTTGTTCTCATTAACATAATTGCATGTCATATGTGCAAATAACAACTTGCAGAATGGAACACCAATATAGCACAACCCACCATATTTAACATTTTCTTGAGAAGAAACTGCTCAGATATTCTCAACTGCCACGTTGTTCTTCAAAACAAGTTACTAGAGATTCCATGAGTCTAAAATAGTTTGAATTGAACTAGTAACAAAAGATTGTTGGTATCAACTAGTGGAGGAGGAACTGAAAGATGCCATCCCAACAATTCTTCAACTGAACTAGACATTTGCTCAACTGATCAACTCAATCTTTGAGCATTGAATCCTAAAAATCTGCACTCTGTAGCTTCTTCTGTTACAAAAACTAAATTTGCAGACATCCGAATATCGAGCTTTTATTATCCATGGAATATCCACATGGCACCCTTTCCACGGTTCTGCAGGAGGGATTGCCCCTTTCATACTACGTTCCGTGGAATGGCAGAAAGCATCATAAATGGATGGACGTAATCTCAGAGGGCCCCATACATTGTATACCTAGGCACAATATTGTCCATGTGTCACCTTTTCGCAGTTCTACGGGTATGCTTTACTCCTTTGTAACTTGCTCCGTAGAATGGCAGAAAATGTTCATTAGGCTGTCAATTTTAGCAATATTTTACAAGGCCCTCATCTAGATGGATATCTAGTCATGGACATTTCACACTCATCAAATATCCATATCCTTGTCTAAATGTCCATATCCCTATGACATCAGTCAGTCTTGTACCATGGAAACATTCTAAGGTCTGCTGACATCATCCAGATATTGGTCATATGGATTTGTTGACGTCATCCAGATATTGGTCATATGGATCTACTGACATCATCCAGATATTGGTCACATGGATTTGCTAACATCATCTGGATATCCATATATCCATATCCTGATTCAAACTTTGTCATATGGATATTTTACACTGAACTTTTATACATGGCTATTAAGTTAATATCCATACTCATCCAAATATCCATAACTATCCATACTTTGACATCTGAATATTTTACATTGATTTGCGACTAGATATTTTACACTTTGCCTAATATTCATACCTGAATGTCCATATCCTTATCCATGCCTAAATTTCCATAGTCTGAGCAAGGATATCCAGACATTTTGTATATGATCATTTTTGCAATGGATATTTTGAATATCCCGATTTTCAAAGGTGATTTGAATCTTGATAACACTTCCCTTTGCTCCTATGCACTTCTCCTTTAAAATCCAACTTTGACATCATCCAACTTTGACATCAATGAGAATATATCAACACTCTATATAGTGTCTTCTGATCTATATCCGACTCATTTTATTTCATTGCAAATTTCATTACTTCTCCCTCTTTACTCTCTATTTGTATTCTTTCTTCCACAATGCCTTTAATTTTAGCTTTAGACTCCTTATACCTTACTGCAATTTCATATTTCTCCTTTGTGTGACTGTATTATCTTTTATCTTTAACTACCATCACTTGTACATCCTTGTTCTTGTCTTCCACATCGCTACATTTACTTGCTTCCTCTTCTATCCTATCATAATTTTCTTCAATCTAACTCAACATCATTACTATATTCTATTCTAGTCCTACTACAACTCCACTTGTTTTTATCTTTCCTAATATTATCACCACTTCAAATGCCACCATATTCTTTGTTTATGTCACCTATCACTGACTTTATACCTTCCCCAAGTGTTCTTTCTACCTTACCTTCATTATCATCAATCTTTAGATCTTTCAATCTAACCTCAAAAACATTAATAACTTGTTCACAATTCATACATCTCACATCTTCTTAGCTTATTGTATTTTCCACAGAAATCTCTTGGTCCACCCAATCATCCAATTCCTCACCTTCCTCTAGGAAATCATCTTCTATGTCTTCATCCTTTGTATATTCTCCTCCCTCATCTAAATTGATCTCTTATTTTCTATTCTCCTTCACTTCAAATCTTGCCATCAATTTCCCAAGATTCTTTGCTGTGCGGGATATCATTTCTAACCTTTCTACAACTTCATGCTCCCAAAATTCATCCTAATCTTCTTCTACATCATTATCCTCCCAAATCTTTTATTGATCTTCTTCTAGTTCTGCAAACTCCTAAATCAACATTTTGAGATCTCTTATCACATATCTACACTCTATTATCCTTTTTTCTTTATTCTTATTCACATCCAAACTACTTTTCTCTACTCATCTCTCTGCAACCTTTCAATTCTACTAACCTCAACCAATCTCAAATCAAACAATTGAAATTTCTTTCCTAGGGGTTATTTCTTCATATTAGCAACCTCATATCTAGGGTTCACATCGATTTCTCTCATCTTCAAATCAAATCACAAAATACTTGCAAATTTCCTCAATTTTTTGTTCTCTATCTGCTCACCTTGTACATTCATTGCATTCTTTAACAGATTGCCTCTTTGGTTGACGATCTATCCACCTTTTTCATAACTCTCTTTCACCTCTCATACTCTCTTTATGTATGCCACTACCAGATTGTTGGAGTCACTAAGAGACTCATAAGAGATGAAGGATCCCTACAAAACCAAATAGCCTTCTATAAGAGATAAAGAAAAAAAACTATAATGGAAATACTCATACAAACATGTGTAAAATGTACATAGAAGCCCTTGTACATAAAGGCAAGGGTGCGAAAAGAAGGTAGTTGAGGCAAGTGACCACCCCACATGTGTAAATGACAAGTGTGGGAACACGTGTCATGTACACATGACTTGAGACAAAAAGTAAGAAGTATCTACGTAATCTTAACCAACTAGGTGTGAATAGGAGTCATAAAGTAGCTAGATGATTAAAGACTCTTTTCACACTAACACCCCCCCTTAAGTGCAACTTAGAGAGGAAAAATTCTCTATATGGGTCCAAACAACTAGGCTTGGTGAGGTACCCATGTACAATAAAAGTCTCTCATAAATGGAGAAAAGGAGAAAACCCCATGGGGAAAAACTCCTCCCCAAAAGAGAGAACAATAAAAGCGAAATAAAATCTCCTCAAAGTTGTCCTTGAAATATTAGGAACATGTAGAACTCCATGAATCATATTAAGTTGCAAATACTTCCAAAGAACAACTAGTATACTATTGTAGCTGAAGAATCTCCAATTAAATTAGGATGAAGATGAAGATCAAGGAGGTAAAAATTCTACACAAGTGACCCCTATGATACTACTCAAACAATGCATAGATGGTGATTCACACCAATATATTGCATCAAGACAATAATCTGGTAGATGAAAGTATAGGTACCAATAATCTCAAGAACGCTAAAATCAACTGATGAAGGTAGAAGGTGATTCCATTACTCCACTAAAACCAAGGAAGCATTAACATAACTATATGATACCCCCATAATGTTGACAAGGGAGAGGTATGACAGATCCACTAAAAATGTATCATAATGTAGTAAAAAGGAATGAAGAAGCAACATCAAGTCCAATATGATGTACATGCAACTAAAAAGGGTGTGGATGATCAAGACACACTCTTATGGTGTAAGAACAATACACATTCGCATGAGGGTAGACAAGGTTGTGATGGAAAATAACAAGGTACTCACACAACAAACCCCCATGGCATTTTATAAAATAGTGTGAGTACAAGAATGACACAATATGATTTGTAATAATTCCCCAAACCATAAAATACAAGTGTGGCAATTTATTTCGATGTGTTTATAAAAGTGCATAAAAAGGAGTTATACAATGTCTAAAAAAGGACTATGGCATGAAACAATGAGACTCAACATATCCCATTTGCCACAAAAGGTGCAATTATCCCTTGAATTCTCATTGTCGTGGAGGGAGACTCACTAGATTTGGAAGGAGTGAATTGCTTATTTAATTTTAGCTTCAAGTGGGAGGGATGCTCATGGCTTGAAGTTGATTCTACCTTAGATTTTAGTATCGTAGCACCTTTGGTTTGCCTAGATACAACCATTGTTTAAAATAAATTGAAGAGAGCAAAAAAGAAAAATGGGTCACATGTTAAATCATGCCTTACACCCCCCAAATATATTAAGGATGTAAATTAGAAGCCCCAACAAAAATAATCAGGCACTTAAGTGCAAATTTACAAGGGACAATCTTAAATCAATTATTTATAACACAAGGTGATTTTTACGATTTCTAAAAAATGCTTATCAAAATAAAATTTGGAGGTTACAAATAGATTTCTTATGAGATTTTGATCAAATTCAAAAAATAAATTGCTCAATTTCAACTTCGTGGGCAAATGTTATGCCTTGTCGAAAAAAGAGAGCAAAAAAAGGCTTCAAACAACAATTATAGGCACCTATAGAAAAAATTAGAAAAAAAAGACAAGCACCACAATGAAGTGGTTGGAAAGAGATTTTTGATGCATATAAGAAGTCAAAATCCAACATATTGGGCAAAAGTTATGGCCTATTGAAAAATCTCCCTCCAAGGACTAAAAAGGGGCCATAGGCCCTCACTAGGTAGTAAAAACGATAGCATGAAGGTTGGGTGGCAGGTTGGTGGTGGATGTGGTGGTGAGTTTCAGCCCCTAGGGGTTGGGTGTGATTGGGGGCTAAGTCCCTTGCGTCTACTCGTTGGAGTCTGCAAGCATTAGCCTTGCATAGTCTGACAATTGACGTCATCCCTACATAGGGACTGCACTTCGCAAAATAAAAAACATTTTTTTAAAAAATTAAAAAATGTCATCATACCAGATGCGTAGGACCTACATAGAGATGATGCAAAGGCCAAAAGGATGCATAGAAATAGTATGGTAGTTGTATGATTCTATGTCCATGTATGGATTTTTGTACGACCACTAATGGAACCCCTCCCAAAACCTTTGTACAACAATGTGAATAAACTCTATTGAGTTTACTATCAATCCATATGTTTTTGGGCCTTCTAGACACAATGGTGAGGTTAGTTTTTCTCCAAGATGCACCATATGAAATCACTTGATGAAAATACCCCAAACAAGAGAAGGGGCTTATAGATTCAAGCTCTAATACCATATTGGAGTCACCAAGAGACTCATAGGAGTGGAAGGATCCCCGCAAAACCAAATAACCTTCTATAAGAGTGATGAGGGTCACTATAGTCCTCATCATTTAATTTCATGATTATCAATCCAGAACAGTGTCCATGGCTATATGCAAGAGAGAGGATAGATAATTTTCATGACAATCCTTTCTACAAATGAAATTGACAACATTGCATGAAACAAACTAAGGTTTAACTGTTGCAATCAAATTTAATCTAAGTGCTTGTAAATGGAAATGCTGGAATCAAATCTATCCTAGAAGCTTTCAAAGGGAAATTTTGGAAATGTAAATAAATAGGGAATGGAAAAACTTGTAGGAGAATAAAATAATGAATGAAACAACAAACAATTAGCCTTATTCCTCAGGCTGAGCGGGCCCTTACTCCCCTTTGGAATAAGGAAGCACCTACAACCTCTTCCCAACCAACGACTTCACCTACTCGCTGCCATGATACTATCCCAGAGCACTCAGTTCCAAGTACTGACAACCCCATGAGTGAACTTGCAAAGTCTCCCACACTTGCAACTTCGCTTGTATCAACCCCTTTGCCAAAGCATTCACCTTCACAAACCTACAACCACACAAAGCAAAGTGAAAAACAAAAATTGCAGCCTGGAACTACCAACTCACCACTTGTAGCACCTAAAACTTCCCAAAACCTTCCTTCTACCCCAAAGCCCACTAAGAAGAGAAAAACATCCTCTTCTTCCTGTAGAGTAAAAAAGAAACAGTAAGTGACCACTCAACCACACAGGTGCTCAGGTCACCTGAAGGAGAAAGGAGTTACAGGAGGGAAAACCCCTCTTAAACAAAAGAAAGTAGTTGATGTGCAAATTGAGATAGACTCAGAAAGGGAGCACTTGTTTTTTGATAGGGAACAAAGGAAGGTATCCCAAACACTTATCATGGAGACTGACATAGAGTTAGAGGAAGAGGACTTATACACAACTAAGAAATGAGATCAACCTCCCCTAATATAGAAAACCAAGACTTGTCAGCTTCTCTGGATGAAATTCAAACAAAAGAATTGTTGTTGGATTTTGAGGAGAGAACAGAGGAAAAGAAGGATGAGCTGCATGTAACTTTGCAGAAGATTGCAGCATTTGAGAAGTAGTTGAAGGAATATCAACAAAAGGAAATTGGGTTAAATGAAAGAGTTATGAGGTTGGAGGATCAGCTACATGTTTACCAACAACAGGGAATAGGACTAGACCGTTCGGCCCAATTGTCCATCATAGAAATTAATCAAAGGAGTCTAGAGCCTATGCAATAGCAAGAACAATAGGAGGAACCTGCATCATCAACTTTGTTAATTGTTACTTAGCAATTGTGGGGTAAGATAGATGAATTGGTAAAGGAATAAGATGAAATGAAGGAAAATCACAATAAGGAGATTGAGGATAAGAATACAGAAATAAGAAGATTGAAGTTCAAAACAGATATGATGGCAGATATGACTGTCCAACTAATGAGATGCCGACCACATGCAAGGGTTTATGCCCTTTATCTACAAGAACAATATTTAAGTTTTCAGTTTAGCCAACTTTATAGTGATGCCCCTATTTCTCTTTTTACACCTATTTTATTTTTTGACAGCCTACCAACAAGCTACCCCTGAGATGCATAACTAGTTGTGTGAATTCTATCTGCATGAGCTACCTATTCCTAATTATACCAATTAGAATCCCTTAATTACTATTGGGGTTGTGTAATTAAAGGCCCTAGCATCATTCATCCAGAATGAGCATAGGAGAGGTATGTTGCAAGTATGTGCCTAACAGGTGTTGTCATTGATGTCAACATATCAGTGTTGTCATTGGTGTCAACTGTGCTCTTGTTTTGATGCTTGCTTGTAATGAGTTAAGTGTTGAAGATAATAAGCATTCTTGATACAACAAAATAGTCCAGTAGATTGCTCCACATTTCTTGTAGAATGAATATCTTTATCTGCAGATTGGAAGTTAGTTAGAGACATGTTTGAATATGTTATGTTCCAAGTTTGAGCCTCCGGTATGAAGATTTGAGTAAGTTATGTTCACCATAGTGAAAACTGCTTTTTCTGTATATTTGGTGGTGATAGGGAGAATGTATTATGCTCCGCATTCCTCTGCATTTAAATATTTCAGTTTGTGATTCTGGAATCAAGTTTGTAATGATGATAAGTGCCTTCAACCCCAATGGTTCATGATTTGGTGGTCTGCAAATGATCTTTTCTTTATGACAGTAGCTGATAGTGTTGTTTATGTGCTCTCGTTTGAAGAATCTTCTTGGCAGAGTGGTTAGAGATTGTGCGGTTGTTCCTGGTGATTACAATGTGCTTGTGGATGTCTCCTGATCATGTTCCAACCTTTGGATTGGTCTGCAAAGAGAAATTTGGATCGTGGATGAAGACTGTTCTTAGAAGACTTAATGTTAACACTAGTCTTGGCTGACTTGGTTGATTTCACTACTTGCGGATATACATTGAAGATTGTGGAAGCGTGTCGTGGCATGGAAGATTGCACTTGAGTGCTATCTAAGGCATAACATGATCCACATACATCTTTACCTTAGCAAATTTTTTTTAGGTCCAGACCTATTTCTATGTATGTTTTTAATGCTGACCTTGGAGATTGTTCCAATGGTTGAGGAATGTAATGTCGACCTTGATGTACATTCCAAGGTTGATGAAGTGTATAAAAACATGTAATGTAGTTGCGAAAAAGATGTCCTTGATAAAATATGAAAAGATAATTGTGAAGGTGTAAGAAGAGCAAAGCAGAGGAGTTATACCATGCTTTGATGGAGCTAAACCTAGGCATGGAGTAGATGCTATCAAATTAGTTCACCAACCCTTGGCAGTGAGCCACCTCTTGGTAGTGAGCCCTAACATTTGCAGTGAGTATTTTGGGAAGTGAGCCCTAAGGAAGTGAGCCTCTGGTTTTTGGTATTGCTATAACATATTTATATCTGTGGGCTAACACCCACCGTGGTTTTTCCCTTATAGGGTTTTCCACGTAAAAATCTAGTGTCTCATGTGTTATTGTGTTGAGCTTCTTGTTTCATGTTTTTATGGTTAAATCTTAACAACAGTAATTGAGGATTTGATGTGTTGATAAGTGATTAAAGTTTTAGAGACAACTAATTCAGCCCCCCTCTCAGTTATCTGGTGCATTTCAACAATTGGTATCAGAGCCAGTTCCTTGGAAGTAAGCCTAACAACTTGAGGTTGATCCAGGATGTCTTTTAAGAAGGAAGCTCCACAGTTTGATGGGACAAATTATGCTTTATGGAAGGTATGAATGAAAAGACATCTCCTTTGTCTTGGTTATAGAGTATGGAAAGTGACAGAGATGAAGTATACCATGCCTCATAATGATTTAACAACTGAACATGAAATCAAAGAATATGAGTTAAATATAAAAGCTAGAGATGCTTTGTTAAGTGCCTTGTCTGACATTGAACTAGTAAAGGTCATGGATCTAGATTATGCTAATGAAGTCTGGGAAAAGATGAAAAATCTATATGAAGGAGATGAATCTGTAAAAAGAACCAAATTGCAGGGCCTAAAAGTGAAATATGAAGGTTTAAAGATGAGCAAAGATGAAAACATAACAACCTACATGCAAAAGGTTGATGATCTTGTCAATGGAATAAAAGGTATGGGAGGAACTATTGATGAGAAGGAAGTTGTGATGAAAATTCTTAGGTCATTACCTAAGTCCTACAGTCACAAGGTAGCTGCAATTGAAGTAATGATTGTAAAAGATGTCGACAAGGATCAGTTGCTTGGGAAACTTACAGCCTTTGAGATGAGAGAGTTTGGTGATGCTCTGCCGAAGGTTGAGATTGCTTTCAAAGCCAGTACTTCAGAGAAGATCTCTAGAGCTGAGAAGTACAAGGTGGAACCTGATGATGAGCTTGATGAAATTGAAGCCAACTTTGTTGACAGACTCTAAAGAGGTTCTGGTAAGTTCAAAGGCAAATTACCTTTCAAATGTTTTACATGTGGTAAAGTTGGTCACTATGCTTCTAGGTGTCTTGAGAGAATTGAAAGGAATAGAAAAAGATTTGAGAATAGACCTAGGGTTCCAAAGAAATGCTACTATGTTAGAGATCTTGATGATGGAGGAGTGACAGATGATGAATATGATGATGCTAGTACTAGTGTAAATGAATGCTTGTTTATTGCAATTAAAGAAGAACCTGTATCTACTAATCCTGCTAGTTGTGTAAAGGAAATAAAACTAGTGGAAGAGAGTGTTTTAGCTATTCAAGTTGAGAAAGATAAGGATGAATGGATTATTGACAGTGGATGCTCACATCACATGATTAGTGACAAAAGTAAGTTTGTGAGTTTGGAAAAGTATGATGGAGGACTGGTTAGGTTTGGAGATAATGTAACTGGTAAGATTTGTGGAAAAGGATCTATTTCTTTTGATGGAAAGCACAACACTGATAATGTCCTATATGTGAAGGGTTTAAAGCATAATCTTTTGAGTGTTGGTCAGATGTATGACAAAGGTTATGATCTGAGATTCAAAGATAATGGGTGCAAGATCATGGAAAGCTCTAGAACAGTGATTGCCACGGGTAAGAAGACCAGAGGTAATATTTACGAATTAAGAGGAACTAATGATTATTGTTTATTGGCTCATACATATGAGAGTTGGTTGTGGCATAGAAGGATGTGTCATATCAATTTTGACAATTTGATGAAGATAAGTTCTGCACAGGCTGTAAAAGATCTACCTAAACTTGTGAAGCCAACCGACACCATTTGCAAGGAGTGTTAATTTGGGAAACAAACAAGAACAAGTTTCAAAAGCAAAGAACAATTCTCTACTGGATTGCTGGAGCTAATACATACATATTTGTGTGGTCCCACAAGAAAAAGAAGTCTGCAAGGTGACATGTATTTTATGTTGCTTATTGATGATTACTCTAGAATGACTTGGGTCACTTTTCTAAAAGAAAAATATGAAGCCCTAGATATTTCAAAGTTTTCAAGGCAATGGTTGAGAATGAGTTAGAGTTGAGGATTAAATGATTAAGGTCTGATAGAGGAGGTGAGTTCACATCAAATGAATTCAATATTTTCTGTGAAGAACAAGGGATAAAGAGACAATTGTTTGCACCTAGGACCCCTCAGCAGAATGGAGTTGTTGAAAGAAAGAACATGACATTTCAAGAGGCTGTTAGGACTATGTTAAAGGAAGTTGACCTACTGGAAGTATACTGGAGAGAAGCCATACATATTGCTGTGTACACCCTAAATAGAGTTCAAGTCAAAGGTAATAGCTCTAAAACTCATTTTGAATTATGGTATGGAAGAGTTCCTACAGTAAAGTATTTCAAAGTTTTTGATAGTAAGTGTTATATCAGAAGAGAAGATGTAACATAACTATCCATAATGCTCAAGATTTAACATAAACATGCATCTTAATCAAGAGATTAGTTAACAATAAGATTGTACAAATCAATTCTTAACCAAAAGAATCATTATCTTTTCATCAATTAAGCATGTCATTCTAATCAAAATATAACAAGGCTTACAATACAATAATCATTTACAAATCTTTAGTGAGTAACCATCATCACTAATGAAGTACAAGTTATGCCCAAGGCATCATAAATCAATTCATATATTACAATAGACCGTCTGGTCATAAATGCAAACACTGTATTTGGAACCAATGACATCTGTCTCCATAAGCCTCAACTTGTCTCATGCTTGCGAACGAGAGCATCATCCAAGTGCTTTTCCTCCAACCACAGACCTGCAGTCCTTTGCTCAACTTCTTAATTAGAAGTGGACCTACCCTTCATGGAAAGGTTAGACATTAGAAACCATTAGGTTAGCCATATGAGTATCTGGTGTTGTGTCCTTCCTAATGTATCACGATCACACAACTATAGATCCACTCTAACTATGTATGACACTACTGGAGACACTAGGCCATCTATATTGTTATATGGAGCCTAATCAAACTCAGAGGTTAAATTTTCCCCACTTTTATTGGCGTGGTTTCCCCCCAAATTCTTTAACGGGGGAGTGCAGGGGGCAGAGCCCCTCCTGCAGGGCTCGGGGGGCTTATCCCCTCGGTGGGGGCCCGGGGGTGGAGCCCATGGTGGCACCCTTGAAGCAAAAATTACCTATTATTTTATAAAGGCATCGGGAGTTATTTTTCTATTGGCCGACATAAAAAACCCTGTTTTGTAACTGACATAAGTCTTGATAAAAATGGCTAAGGGTTAGGGTTTTCGTTGATATTGTATTAATGTAGCATTTGTGACAGTATTGAGTTGCAAGTATTGCTGGTTGTAATCGGTTCGATTTGCTAGATAATAATATTAGACTATCTGTTGGTGGATGTAGCCCGAGTTTGGGTGAACCACATTAAAAATTGTCTCGCTGTTAATATTTCTGTGTATTTTTCATTCCTCTGTTTAATCTTTATTTGCATTTAATTGATATCTTCTGCATGCAATTCCTAGCAAGTGGTATCAGAGTGGGTTGTGTTCGATTATCATCTGCAAGAAGGTCTCACAATTGAGTGGGAGTCTCATGATTAAGTGGGAGCAATGGTGGAGGAGGGTAAATTGAAGGTAGATAAATTCAAAGGCAAAAATATCAGTTATGGAAGATGCAGATGGAGGATTATCTCTATCAGAAGATTTATGGAGGTCATTGGAAGGAAAAACCAAGAAACTAGCAGTAATGACTGATGAGGATTGGGATTTTCTAGACAGAAAGGCACTGAAAACCATTTAGTTGTGCCTGACACCATCTGTGGTGTTCAATATAACAGAAGCAAAGACAATAGATGAACTGATGAAAGCTTTGGCTAAATTGTATGAAAAACCCTCAGCCTCAAATAAGGTATTTCTCATGAAGCGTTTGTTTAATCTGAAAATGATTAAAGGTGCATTTGTGACAGATCATTTAAATGAGTTTACTACGATTACCAGTCAGTTAACTTCTGTAAAAGTGAAATTTGATGAAGAGGTGAGGGCTCTCTTGGTTTTATGTTCTTTGTGAGAAAGATGGAATAACTTGGTAATGGCTATAAGTAACTCTATCTATGGTTCAAATACTTTGAAATTTGATGATGTTATTGGTGTTATCCTTAGTGAGGAAATGCGACGGAAAATCTCAAGAGGGTCCACATCAGGTAGTGTTTTGAATGCAGAAAGCAGGGGCAGATCAAAGGAGAGAAGAAAAGGTTTTGGAGGTCATGGGAAGTCATGAGGAAAATTAAAGGACAAGAGGTCCCAATCCAGAGGATAGAAGGATTGCTAGTACTGTGGGAAACTAGGTCATTTGAAGAAAGATTGCTGGTCTCGGAAGAATAAAGGAGACAAACAAGAAGGCAATAAGGAGGCAAATGTGGTAAGTAATAAATCTGAAGATGATGCTTTGATTCTTTCTCTAGATAATGTTGATGATTCATGGGTTTTAGATTCAGGGGCCTCATTTCATGCTACGCCCCATAGAAGTTATTTTCTTGATTATGTCCAAGGGGATTTTGGGCTGGTTTATTTGGGAGATAACGAACCCTGTCAGATTGTTGGAAAGGGAAGAATTAGGATTAAGTTGCAGAATGGGAATCATTAGCTACTACAAGAGGTAAGGCACGTTCCAAGGCTAAGTAGGAATTTAATTTCAGCAGGGCAGCTAGGTGATGAAGGTTGCATAGTTACTTTTAATGATAAAAATTGGAAGGTTTCAAGAGGTGCCTTAATAGTAGAAAAAGGTGTGAAAGTAGCACCTTATATCTTTGTACAAGTCATACTATTCCTTCTACTTTAGTTTTTGCAGAGAAAAAACAAACAGATTCAGGAACAATTGCTGCAGGTTCGCAGGAAGAGACTGAAACAATTGTTGCAGGTTCTGAGACAACACTGTGGCATAATAGACTTGGGCATATGAGTGAAAAAGGTATGAAGGTATTTCATTCTAAGAAATTTTTACCAGGTCTGAAATGTATTAATATGGATTTTTGTGAAAGTTGTGTGTATGGAAAACAAAAGAGAGTTAGTTTTCTCAAGGATGGGAAGCAAAAGAAAGATGAAAAGTTGGAGCTTGTGCATACAGATATATGGGGACCAGCTCAGGTATCTTCACTCGGTGGCTCTCGGTATTATGTTACATTCATAGATGATGCAATTAGGAAGGTATGGATTTATTTTCTTAGGTAGAAATCTGATGTATTTGGAACATTTAAGAAATGGAGAAGCTTGGTTGAGAATGAGACGGGTAAAAGATTAAAATGTCTCAGATCTGATAATGGTGGTGAGTATTGCAGCAAAGAATTTGAGGATTATTGTTCCTTTAATGAAATTCATAGGTAGAAAATGGTTCTAGGGACTCCACAAGAAAATGGAGTGGCTGCGCGCATGAATAGGACAATAATGGAGTGTGCAAGGAGCATGAGATTGCATGCTGGGCTGCCTTTAAACATGTGGACAGAGGCTACCAATACCACTGTATATTTAATTAATAGAGGTCCTTTAGTTCCTTTGGGCTGTGGTATTCCAGAGGAAGCATGGAAAGGTAAGAAGGTGAGTTATTCTTTTCTCAAAACCTTCGGATGTGAAGCATTTGCACATGTAGATTCTGAAAATAGAACCAAGCTAGATGCAAAATCAAAAAAGTGTATCTTCGTTGGATATGCATTGATGAATTTGGTTATAGGCTTTAGGATGTTGAAAATCTAAAAATTGTGAGAAGCAAGGATGTTGTATTCAATGAGAAGGTGTTGTACAAAGATCAGTTGCAACAACATGAGAAGAAAGAAAAGGATAATGTGGTGCTGGATGATACTCTAGATAGTGATGTTCCAGTGGTTCCTCATGCTCCGCAACAACAACAAGAAATACCACAAACTCCAGTGAATATTAGATGATCAACAAGGCTAAGTAGACCTCCTGAAAGGTTTTCTCCCTCTTTGTATTCTATTTTGTTAACAGATGCTGGTGAATTGGAAGGGTATGATGAAGCTATGCAGGTGGATACAAAGGTTCAGTGGGAATTTGCAATGAAAGAAGAAATGGACTCCTTGCTAAAAAATAGACTTGGGATTATGTAAGTTGCCTGCAGGTAAAAATGCTTTACCAAACAAATGGGTTTATAGGTTGAAAGAGGAAGATGGAGGTAGGAAAAGATTTAAAGCTAGGTTAGTTGTAAAAGGATTTGCACAGAAAAAAGGTATTAATTTTGATGAGATTTTTTCTCTGATTGTTAAGATGACTTCTATTCATATTATTTTACGTATTGTGGCTGTTGAAGATTTGCATTTAGAATAACTAGATGTGAAAACTACCTTTCTCCATGGTGATTTGGAGGAGGAGATATATATGGAACAACCACAGGGATTTGAGGTCAAAGGTATGGAGAAATTGGTGTGTAGATTGAAGAAGAGTTTATATGGCTTGAAACAAGCACCTCGACAATGGTATTTGAAATTTGATAGTTTTATGGCTGAGCAAGGCTACATTCGGTGTAATTCTGACCATTGTGTTAATTTTAAGAGGTTGGATAATGACAGGTACATTATTTTATGTTTATATGTTGATGACATGCTTGTAGCAGGGTCTAACATGGATCACATAAGAGAGTTAAAACAACAGTTAGCCCAATCATTTGCTATGAAGAATTTGGGGGTAGCAAAACAAATTCTTGGTATGAAAATTTGCAGAGATAGGAAGAACATAAAACTGACTCTATCTCAGGCTGATTTTGTTGAAAAGGTGTTGTAGAGATTCCATATGGAGAATACAAAAGCTGTCAGCACATCTTTGCCTAGTCATTTGAAATTGACTAAGGAGATGTGTCCAAAGACACAAGAGGAGGAAGACAAAATGTCCAAGGTACAATATGCTTCTGCTATAGGAAGCTTAATGTATGGCATGGTATGCACGAGACCGGATATTTCACATGTTGTAGGAGTCATAAGTAGGTATATGAGTAATCCCGTATTGGAGTAGTGGAATGCGGTAAAATAGATTCTCTGATATTTGAGAGGTACATCCAATAAACATTTATGTTTTGGGGCTCTAATACTGATTTAGCAGGCTATGTGGACTTAGATATGGCAGGGGATATTGATACCAGGAGGAGTACTACAGGTTATGTCTTTACTGTAGGTGAGACAATGGTGAATTGGATCTCCAGGTTGCAAAAGGTGGTTGCTTTATCCACCATGGAGGCAGAGTATGTAGTTGCAACAGAGGCAAGCAATGAGATGACCTGGCTACAATATTTTATGGAAGAATTGGGAAAACAATAGGCTAACGATTATTTGTTACAGACAGTGAGAGTGCCATACATCTTGCAAAGAATTTTGCCTTGCATTCAAAGACCAAACACATACAACTAAGGTATCACTTCATCCGGTCAGTGTTTGATAATGGACAGTTATGGCTGGAAAAGATACATGCAGATGAAAATCCAGCAGATATGTTTACGAAGGTAATGCCAAGGGAGAAGCTGAGCTTCTCTTCAACTTTGGTTGGTTTTCAAGACTGACAACAATAAAATCAAAATAATAAGGTCTAGGGTATTTATTTCCAATGGGAGCTATAGGGTCAACAATGTTATAATCAATCTCCAAGTGGGAGATGATATGGTGTGGAGTCTGATCAATCTCCAAGTGGGAGATTGTTGTTATAGGAAGCCTAATTAGACTTGGAGGTTAAATTTTCCCCACTTTTATCAGCACAGTTTTCCCCCAAATTATTTAATGGAGGAATATAGGGGGGGAAGAGCCCCTCCTACGGGGATCGGGGGTGGAACCTGTTGGTTATTTTTCCTGAATCGGCAGAGGGTTTGCCAATTCCTATGCACAGGCTAATTCGGCCAACAGAAACGGGAGGTTGTGTGAGATGCCTCCCCTTCACTTTTGGTTCTACCGCACCAAGGGGGGTGTCCCTATTTGATAAAGGTGTAACATTGACTAGCTCAATGACAGGAAGATTTAGCTTGACAGCAACAGGAAGAATACTCTCATGTGTGGACCAAGACGTGGATGATACATCACAAGGTTGGCAATATTCTTGGACATATGTGTCTGGTTGTGGATGAGAGTATGCAGGGGTCCTAATCCTACTCCTACAACTTGTTGGGTCTCAAAAATGCAGGTTGTGGAGTCTAAGGGGATGCCAAGCCCTATGGTCAAATCCACAACATTTTTGAACCAACGACTAGAGTTTGACCTTAACGATCAACTTCTCCCTGCGCTTTAGGTCCTGCTACAACCTAGGCGGGTGAACCTTTGATTATCAAAGCAGGCTGTATGATTAAATCAATGTTGGTTTGCTGCTAGTTTATCTAATTACAATGGCATACTTGTAAATCATATGAGATATTGTAAACTATTTCTAAAGAAAGCAAACGATTTAATCTAAATTCTAACAGAAATAAATAACAACTAACATGAAATGAATCTAAACTATAGTGATAAAATAGAGTAACGATTTTAAACATAAAATGAATCAATAGTTAGACTGGTGCTTTGTCCATTTGGGCAATGGAGTCAGGATGTCAGAGACAAATAACTTGTATCAGGTAATAGCTCGATCTGATTGGCACATATAACTGTTTGCAACTTGTCCAAACGTGCAAGGAAGAAATTATTAATTCATTCTTAATGATCCAAAGGACATAATTGTATTAAATGTAAAATATTAAAAGGATTTTAATCTTTCTGGAAAGAACCAATTTAACTTTGCAAAATAATAAATTAGATCAACTCTGGAGACAAATTAATAACCCTAATCAATTAATCGTACTTAGTAATCCATTCAACATTCTAAGATTACTATAATTGATGAGAAATGATTTAATTCTCTCTAAGAAACCAATCAAATCAACTATACTGAATTAGCAAATGTAACCAGACAATTTGAACATATCCTTAACACATTCAAATTGAATAATCAGAAAATGAATGACATGGAGATAATTAAATTGATTGAATTAAAAACAACAAACAGATGATACTGTCACAATGTATTTCAAATTCAAATCCTCAACTGCTACCTCAAAATGTATCATGCACCATAGCCTTTCTCAGAATGAAATTGCATAGAAGGATCAAATTTGCATCAGATTGAATCAAATCTAACCTAGTCTAATCCTAATATGTTTCAATTGTCTTTGTGTAAAAATCTCTATTTCTAATCTAATTCTAACCTAATTCTAACTCGTTATTCCGGGTCCTGGGATCTCTATTTAAAGAGATGCAACAAGCCTCAGACCCGTTACATTCATTTTGTAGTTTAAATAACTGATATAACGGATATATGGTTTCACTTGATAAGAAAATAATTAATCATCTGGCTGCATTCTGGCTTGAAACATTTTGTCTTCCATTAATTCGATCCTCTTCTTGAAATCACTTTATTATATTAATCATAATCCTGCAAAAACAAATCAAATCATTTATTAGATAAATCATATATAAACAATATAACTTACATTGAGGTGAACCTTACTGTGGCGTGCGGTATCGTTTCTTTATTTCCATTGTATATTTGTTTACTGCCATGTATTTAGGGTTTTATCACCGTGACAATATTCCATGTTATCTTAATTAATTGTCACTTTGTATACCAATAATTCGCCTCGATATTTCCTTTTAAGCCTCCAATAGTTTCATGAATTCTTTGGCATGACATTAGGTTTAATTTATTGTTTTTAATATTGGTCATTTGCCCGTCTTCAAAGCTTGAATATCACCCTTTTCCCCATTCTAGCCTCTTCACGTGACATCTATTAGGGCATTAAATAATTTCTTGAGAATACTAATTTTCATTTGGTAAATCCTAAATGTTTCCATCATAAATTTTTTCTTGGGGATAGATACTTCTTCTCATAAAATATCTTTCAACATTTTACCTTTTAGCATTTTGTTTTTTACTCCCTTGGTGAAAAACACTCATAAATATGCCTTTTAAGAATTACCAGAATAATTAATTCTCCGCAAAAAGTATTCTCTTTGAAATATGAAATTTTCACTTGACATAATCACATTATTCCTCTTCTTATTTTATTTTAATGTATTAGGAAGATTTATTTTACCTCTACTAATATTCTTATAATTCTTTCTCATGATATTATTTATTTTAGTGAAAATGATTTCCTCCAACTTCTTTGGTGAGATCGGTTTTACCAGTCCTCATAAAAATATTCACCCACATTTTTCACTTTTGTTGGGCAAAATTAATTCAAAAAATATTACTCCTCCTTGGCAAAATATTTTACCAGCCTTTGTATGTTCTTCCGGAATATTTTCTGGGTGAAATAATCACCTATTGAATTAATCCCTTCGATACCTTATTTCAGGATGAAAATACCAAAAATCTTCCAAAAAATAATTCAGCTTTGAGCATATGCAAATAAAATTAAATATGATGGTTGGAATATTAATCCAGACAATGATTTGGATTCTTTATTTGCAATTTATAATTTTTTACGAATTTGATTTTTACCTTTTGGCTTGATTATTCAATTCACTCCGGGCAAAATAAAATATTTAATTGGTTACTTTTGCCAAATTAAATTAATCTTCGTCATCTTTGATAATAAAATATTTAATCTCATGTCTTAGCATAATAAAGTATTTCCAATAGTTTAATCTTCATCTCATTTCCCAATCATATTTCCTATGTTTTTACTATTATTTGACAAAATAATTATTTCCCCCATTTTACAAATTCAGTGAAAATACTTTACTCCAAATATTCCTCAGGCTTGATTTGCAATTATTTATTTGAGGTCTTTACATGTATTTTAACTCTTTGTTTGATAATAATTCCATTTAGGTGAAAATAATTTCAATTCCCCGTGAAAATATTTTACCAGATTTCATAAAATCTTCACCTTTTGGTTAATTTTGTAAAAACACCAAAATCTTTTCCTGGATAATAACTAATCTCATGGCACTTTTGGTAAAACTATTTCTTGTTTTGCAAAATTTATTTCTTCTCAAGATAATTTTTAACGTGATGACTTTAATATATTTCCCCAGAGTGTTTTATATTTCTCCTAGTAAAAATATCTCACATCTTGGTGAAAAATACTTTACAATTTTCATTTTGCATTTTGACCTTTCTCGGGAATCTATTTCTTAAATGTTTTATTTGCCTGGCATTTTGATTTTCCTTAAAATTTGTTTAAATCTTTCTCATCCTTTTTTTTTACTCCTTGTGAAATCATTTACCTTGGCACCTTTTTTTACGAAAGTGTGAAATTTATATTTCGCTGTAATCACATTCCATTATAAACTCCTATTTGCACATTAGAAATTTCCCTCATCAATATTTGTTTTTCCCGTTAATGATGTTCACTCTTCCTTCTAATTTTCAAAGAAACACTCATCACACCCTTTCCAATATCCACAAACATATTGATTATTCATCTTGGAAGCCCACTTTATGTATTTTTTATTTTAACTAATATATTGACTTATCAGTGAAAGTATAAGTGTTTCTTTAACTCACGTAGTTATAATAAATTTATTGGGTTGCCAAAGAAAACTACCACACTTTCTATATATAGTTTATGATACTTATTTTTCTTATTTTAAGAAATGGAAAGATTTCAAGCATGAAGAGTAAAAGTTTTTAGATTGTAATGCCCATTCCATATAAGATGTCACAATCCTGTACCATTAGGCAATGCTTTGAAAATGATTATCTGCAATCTGTAAATTCTGCATCTCATTATTATGTAACAACGCCCAGTTGGTAACATATTTGAACTCAACAAAACTCACCATTCACCAGCAAACTTACAGTGGCTAACTTCACTAAAAATGGACCTAGTAAAGCAAATAATTAGCATTGCTAAAAACATTATTTTAAAAAAGTAACAATTAAGTACATTACAAGTAGAAAAGCAAACCCTATGTAGACAATACAGATGATAAAATAACTAAGTAAATACATTGTGGACGCTGTTACATACAATCAGACACATGAAACTGTGAACAAGTAAAACCAATTTAAATTTTGTTAAGGAATTTCATGCTTGTCAAAACCCTTATACCTCAAGACCCTCACTTGATAAAGATCAATTTATCGCTCTTGCCTGTCTCTTATACTTTTGATACCTAACATGCTTATTGTAGACATTTTAATCAACATAATAATGAAGATATCCTTCATCCTCATATGATGAACCTCATACTTTACAGCCTATAAGCCATTGTAGCACCCTGATGGATTTTGAAGATGTAGTTGAGACTGTTTTATTTGTTGCCATAGTTTATGTATCACTACACCATTAGTGTGGAATTTTAATCATGACTGTTGCAGGTCTCAAAGCATTGACATCTAACACCTTATAATTATATTTTTGAGTGCTAGAATTGGTTTTTCATTATGGGAACCTAAAATATTTGCAAAAAAGTGGTAAGAAATTTTAGGTCCCAACACAACTAATAGGTTAAAATTATGGACTGGTTTGAATTTGATGGTTTGGATGCAAGACATGGGTTTTTGGATCATAACTACTTCACAAGAACAGACTGGTGCCTTATCCCAGGGCAAGGAGTCAACTAGACATATACATAAGAATGGCTTGCAACTATCATTTGAGTTTCAAGGTGTTAGGACTGGTATTTGCCTTACAAACACCACCCAAGGATAAGTATTTAACTGTCCATACTTACAGATATCCCAGTTGACATACATTCTTCTCCATACCTTAACCTAAAACAATTTAATCCACTCCTTGAATGGAAGTTACAGATTAGGCATGTAGTACAGCAAAACTATACCCTAGAATCTGAGAAACCCTTAGCAACCAGATTTAGAAGAAGAAAATGCATACAACAAGTGGAGACAGACAGATAAACACATGTAATAATGCATTTTTCATATACAATGACAAGAAACTGAATATATGTGCAAGATACAACTCAGATGCAACACATAAACTCCACAGAGATAAAAATAGACAAGAAATGCTCTATATTTCGTTATTCACACAAAAAATTGCCCAAGTCTTCAACAATAACAAAAGAGTAACACAGTTTGCTTTTTATAGCAAAACCGTGAACTCAGCAAAATTAATTACAAGGCTAATAAAAAATCTGCCAGATACAATGCATCGTGAGAAATGACGCTCAAAATTGAATGCAGCCAGGAAGCAAAGGAAGAGAGTAGGTGGAATTGGGATCTGCACTGCCGCCCAGGGATTTTCATCTTAAATCTGGTAGTTGGCTTGTCCATCGTCGACCCATACCACTGCATTTTTCCATGAATTGTTCACCAACCCGCGGCCTGAGAATGTAGCAACCCACGTGCATACAATGAAAAACCTTCGCATGAAGTTTTAAAACATGGCTGTCGATCCACCTCTCCTCCGCCATGATTTGCGGCTCAAAACACCTTTGAAAAGTCACGAACCAATAATATCATGCCACATAGGCACCTTGATCCTCCATCGCTGACTTTCCACCTTCACCATTTTGCCTTTTCGCCCTATACATGCAAAAGCATATATAAGCACCTTATATACAAGTCAGACCCCAAATTTTATTAGAATAATTTGAGAACCGGTTCAGATCCGACTTGTATCTTAACCCTTTGTATATTGGCATGTACAAACACCACATACATGCACGCCACGGACTTCAAACCATTATGCATCGGAATGTATCTCCCTTTGAAGTCTGACTTGTATCTCTTTCATTGCATATCAGCTTGTATATCAGCATATACAACCGCCTTATACAACCTACGGACCTGAAATATTTATTCATTGCATTTATTCCTCCTTCGGGTCCGGAATGCATATTTCCTCCTTGTATATTCAATTGTATATTTTGAATGTATATCACATATACATTCTCCTTTGTATATGAGATACAAAGCCCTTTGCATGTGAGGCGGACCCCACCAAATGTATATTGGCCTTTGCATACAAACAAGGAATCTTCTATGTATATTCTACCATTGTATATTTTTCGCTTGTAACTCCAGCACTGTAGCAAATGCATCTACGCCCTTGTATATTTTTCAATGCACCATTACATACAACCCGATATACAAAGCGGGAATTTTCCTGGGAATCTGCGAAAGATTCCCCCTTTGTATATGCACATTTAGAGCCCGATATGCACTCAGAAATGCACCTAACTAATTTTTTCAAAGGGCGATGGAGATTTTACACCCGCCAATGCATATTTCACCAGTATGTATATACAAAAAACCCTTGTATATACAAAGACACCTGCACCTTAACTGATTTTTTGCATTTTTTTGAACTGCAGAGGCCAAAACTCTTTGGATTTTTGGGAAGGGGCCTGCAAATGCTCCAACTTAGAACCCTAAGCATAAATGATTACCAACAGAACCCACGGTGGGGGTTTGGGGGCAACACCCCCAGTGGGGGTTGTTGGGGGCAGTGCCCTGAAGCAAAAATTGCCTATTATTATATAAAGGCGTTGGGAGTTATTTTTCTATTGGCCAACATAAAAAACCCTATTTTGTAACCGACATAGGTCTTGATAAAAATGACTAAGGGTTAGGGTTTTCATTGATATTGTATTAATGTAGCATTTGCAGCGGTATTGAGTTGCAAGGATTGTTGGTTGTAATCAGTTTGATTTGCTGGTGTAGACACATAAATTTGTCCATCACCTAATTAAAATGACCTTGTAATGTTTTGCCTTAGGTCCTAGGTCTTCCCACTCATAATTCCAACTTAATCACATTCCTAATTAATTAAATAAACACACTTTATTTAATTAATTCCCTAATCACATGTCTCACATAATTCAAATTAAATATTTGAATTAATTCCTCACCTTTTGTCTTATTCAAGCAAGTGTCACATGATACATCCTCAACTTAATCCCTTCACATGCCAAACTAATTTAAATAATCTTTTATTTAAATTAGATTCTTTTTATCACAATCAAACACTTTTCCACTTTCCTTTTGTCTCATGTGGGGTAGTACATCTTGCATTTAATACAACTCACATGTGCAAGCTAATTCAAACAAAAATATTTGAATTAGATTCCTTTTATTCTCCTTCACACACTTGTCACATGACTACAATTTCTTGAGGTGCAAGGAAACCCTAATCTATCTCAACTGTCCATATCATTCAAAATAACTCTCAATCGTAACCATCCATTCGAATTTGCCTTTTCTATAAAGGTAGCCTCTCTTGAGCCATTTGCAATGAATCTTCTTCTAGTATCCTCATGTTGTCAAATTTTACTCTCAATCATCCATCATCTATCTATCATCTATCCCTCTTGCATCATTCAATCTTCCATCTATCAATCATTTATCTTCATGTTATGCTATTGAATTGTGAGTAATCAACATTCATCTCTTTGGATAAAGCTAGAGTGTTTTGGGTGCAACACTCTCCACCTTATCGACGGATTGTAGATCAATGTGAAGGTATTGCATTGTTTGTTTTGCATTTTGTTATTGTTTTCCTTCATGTTGATTTCCATGATCTCATTTGGCACACTCAGTGGGACTCCTAGGTCTTGATTCTACTAACTTTTGCTGGTTTTTGCATGAGTTTTCTGTGAAAATCATCTGTTACAAGTATCAGTGCCTTTTTTCTCTGTAGTGGAGCCATTTTCCTCTATAGTGGCACCATTTTCCTCTGTATTGGTGTCATTTTCCTCTATATTGGCACCATTTTCCTTTGTATTGGCACCATTTTCCTTTGTATTGGCACCATTTTTCTCTGTATTGGCGTTATTTTCACAGAAACTTCAAATGAAAATAAATTTTGCAATTTTTATCTGATTTTCATGATTTTTTTTAAATTGCTTAGAATTTCATGTAATTTCTATCTATACCATTCATTTTTCTATATCAGGCCATTTTTGGTTTCTAAAATCCTTTCTTTCAATCTTATTTTGCTCCGTGTGTCCTATCGACGCGTTTCGCACTCAGATCGACGCTATCTGCAACTGGTAACAAGGTAAAAGTAGGTAAAACACAGATTATCACCATCTCACCCTAGATTGACACCATTTTTCTCTGTATTAGTGCCATTTTCCCCTGTATTGGTGCCATTTGCCTTTGTAGTGGCACCATTTTTCTCTGTATTGGCGCTATTTTCATAGAAACTTCAAATGCACATAACTTTTGCAATTTTTATCCAATTTTCACGATTTGTTTTTTGAAATTGCTTAGAATTTTGCGTACTTTTTGTCCATGCCATTAATTTTTTTGTATCAGGCATTTTTTATTAGATTTTACCAGATTGCATATTTTGGACTTAACCCCTTTTGGATTGAAATTTTGGTTTTCTCTTGTCTTGGTGACTTTTAGGGGCAATCTAAGGAGTTGAAGTAGCGTTGGCATCATCATCTACAACAATTTTGAAAGTGATACTAATCAGGTGCACTCATTTCATCTTTTCATCTCTTAATCATTGTTTGACAACACATTTGGACTTTGGACTTAAAACGAACAACTTCTTTGCAATCACACAAAAAATTGGGCATAAAATCAACAAGTGTCTTCCATCACACATTTAGATTTGGGTCGAAAAAGAACAAGTGCTTCCTTATCTTCCAACATACATTTCATTTCCTAAGGGTTAATTTACAAGTGCGAGTGTGAATCAAGTGTGCGTGTGTATGCTCTCTCCTCGCACCGTAAAGTGATCTTGGAGATCAAAAACACCTCACTTGGTCTTCTTTTGTTTACCCTTCTTAGGAGGCTTGCTTGGAGACACACCACTCCAAGGGGCGACCTCAATCGAGGCTAAATCGAAAGACACCCTCATTGGGAGTTGGAATCTTGTCACTCTTAGCTAAGCCCCAAAGAACTTTATACCTTTGGGAAGTGAAGGTGAAGGGTGGGTTACCCCTTTCTCCCAGCTGTGTGGTAGGATTTCTCTTTCAAATTCCTAGTCAACCTCGTGTAAACATAGCCTAAAACCTAATTGGCCATACCCTATTTCAAACTAGACATTAGGTTTGTTGTTGTGTCTTTAAGTGTGTGTGTAATCATAACATTTAAACCTTGAAAGGCAAATTCATCATCTTGTTTTGTGTGTGTGTTCATCCATTTGCTTATGAAATCTTTTGTTTGATATTGCCCTAAAGCAATCTTCCAATAAACACTTGCCACATCATCTTCATCCAACTTTCCAATAACACATATTGTAGACCACCTCATCCACATCATCCAATCCTAATCACCCAATTTATCAATTCATTTTAACACACCTCCATCCTCAACAAAACCCTAATCTTATCCAAGTCATCATTACACATCATCATCAACCTCATTCTAATCAAATCCCCTTTATTCTAATCGTCATCCTAATCACATCTAATTCATTCTAATCCAATCCTAATCATATCCTCCTCATTCTACATCAACAAATCAACATCATCCTAATCATCCTAGTCATCATCCTAGTCATTACACATCATCCAATCATTCCAAGCCAAATCACATCCCAACTACTTTCATCCCAATCCAAATCCAACTCAACCCAATCAAAAATCAAGACCTTAGTTGATCATCATCAACCGTTATCCAAACTTGCTTGAGATCACTAGTCTATCTTAAGTAAGTCATCCAATTAAATCAATCCAATCAACCCTCTATTACTTAAGTGTCATTAGTCTACCTTAAGTATAGAGAATCAATCCAATCAACCCTCTTACTTGAGATCATTAGTCTAACTCAAGCATAGAGAGCCATTCATCAAAAACAAAACAAATCAAATCATCCTAAGGTCTTAAAATTTGATCCCAATCGCCCACTATCCATTTCATCTCATACCTCTCCAAACAACATGGATCCTTATGTGGCAATGCAATATTTACAAAGAATTAAATGTGCCTATGAGGATTTGGATCATATCACTAAGGAAGAATTCAAAAAAGAGATAAAAGGTATCCCCTTAGCACTCCTCATCATTGGAGAATCATAAACCCCTACCCAACCTTCATCATACCACCCTTCATCCTATATGTCCACTCCATCAACCTCATATCAACCTTTGACCTCATACCAACCTTCATCATATCAATATAATCCACCCACTTATCACGTTCATGCCACAACACCTAATCCCACTTCATCATCCTATCAAGGCCATTCCACATCACCTTATCCAACATCTTTCCATAACAATGCCACATCACCATACCCTACTTCTTTCAACATCAACCAAACTCCACAACAATCCATACTTCAAAACCTTTCACCTACATAACCTATCATGCCACCTCATCACCAAACCTATCCACATGGAAATCAAACGTCCTTACAAGAACAACATGCAAGTCCAAATGGCCCTATGTACATGAACCAAGCAAGCCCAAGTTCACTTTTGCAACAAACATCATTGGTAGACTTAAGTGATCTTATACAAGACCTAAAATCCTTTGACAAGGGAGAAACCAACCTAGCAAGTGCCTCCTTTGAGTCACCTTCACCATCCAATTATATGCCAACACATAAGCCAACTAGTCCTATCCAAAAACCTTTATCAAGCCCTTCATCGCCTTCATCACCTTCATCCCCATGTTCCACTAATCCTTCATTAAAAGATTCCATGGAGATACTTTTAGAGAAATTGGTCCAAGCAAATTTGATTGAGCTATACCCGTTCAGAGCATATTCTCCATCTATGTTTAAACCTAGTTGGTATAAAGATGATGCATATTGTGCATACCATATCTACTTGTGTCCAATTTCAAAGATTAGTCAAGAACCTAGAAGATTGTGGTAAGATTGTCTTGGATAAAACCGATCCCTCTAATTCCATTATCTTTCCATCTAGCCCAAATCCTAATCCCATTACCCATCCAACAAATCCTAATCCTAAGCATTCAACTTCCACTATTATCATCCATCCACTATATTGCCCATTCAACCATACCATTGCAAAGGATGTGATCCATTGGCTACTAGCAAGGAATAAAACATTGCCATGTCATCAAACACCTATTCTTGAGCCTTCCCATGAGTCCTTAAACACTTTGTCTAGTATTCTAACCCCATAATGTGATCTACAAGCTATCAATCTTATTAAAGAGCCTTCCACTTCCATTCAAGAAAACCAAGAGTTATGTCAAGAGCACATTCCTAAGCATGAAGAAACAATAGCCCCTAAATCTAATCAAGATCAAATCATCCCCATCCAATCTATCCATAACATGTACCTTTTTTATGATCAAGATGATACCTATGAAGAAGCTATCCATGAGCACCTTGATCCTATCCATAATCTTATATCCATCCATGAGCAAGATATCCACATATCCACTTGTCATGATGAGACAATTGCCTCCCAAGAACACATAAGCCTAGAAGATCAAACAAATAACTTGGATCTACATGAACATAATAGAGATCCTAATGACCCTTCCACATCCACATCCACTACCAATCCCACCTCAAGTCCACCATCATATCCCCTTGGTCTTACCACCTTAAGCCATGAATGTTCTTCCTTAGAACAACAACAACCATTATCCACTTTACCTTCTCCATCCAATAATCAACTCAAGTCTAGTGTCCAAACTACACCTAGTCCTATAGTCAATCACATGCTCCAAAACATGAACTATCAAGGCAAAGGTTTAGGCCTACATGAATAAGGCATTTTGGAGCCAATCCATGTCAAGGTTCCTCCTTGCTCATTTGGACTTGGATACATAACCCAAGGTCAACAATCTAACGATGTTGGTACTTCTTACACACTTCCTAAATCCACTTCCTTCCATCATAAACCCCGTCATATTCCTAAAACATACGTTGCCATTCCACCTCCCTCATCCTACAAATGTCAAAAGCATGTGACCATTCACCTTCCACCATCCACTTTACCTCCACTCCTTCCAACTCCTAATATCCCTCCATCCACTTTGCCACCATTTCTACCAACACCCCCTTACCCAATCATTCTTAAATACCCTAAATATCCTAATCATGACCAACAAATGCACACATGGTATAAACAAAGGAGCTTCCACTCATTTCATCCGCCACATGGGATTCAAAAATAAACATTGGATGCCTCTGTTTAAAAAGCCACAAATCCTAAGGGTCATAATGCCTTAGGAAATCAATCCAAAAATTCAAAGAAAGGTACATTAAAAAATCCATCCAAGCCCATACCTCCAAAATCAAAGTCAAAAACTAAAATGATATGGGTCCCTAAACAAAAATCAATCAAGTCAAATGAGGCATCCACCTCTCAAAAATCCCAACCATCCCCCTCCATTCAAAAATGCCATTCCATTCAAACATTTCAAACATACCACATGAAAAGCAAAAATCAGAAAAATACTAAGTCCATGTGGGTTCCAAAAGTCCTAAATCATCCATCTCCTAAGCAAACATCACCATTGCTTCCTACACCACCATCTGATCAAAAGATTCCATGTTTAACATGGTGTATGCAACCATTGGTCATGATTCCTTTCCATACCTCCATCACTCCTTCATTCACTCATTATCCTACATATCTCTCCCATCACCTTCCTATGGTCCATTCTTTTGCATAAGTCCATTATAATCCACATCATAATCCACTTTCGATCCCTCCATAATCCACATCATAATCCACTATCTACCTTATCCATCTCACTTTCACGCAATCACCCTACCAACATCTTGAGCATAATGACTTGACATGGTCCATTTGTGATGACATCCTTCTCTAATGGGACTATAACATTACATGGAACTAGACACTTGAGTCCCACCCATCCATATCACCCCCTTTTCCCATTCAAAAAAAAAAAAAAAGTAAAGAAAAATCCTTTTGTCTAACGGTGAAAACCTAGTAAACAGGCGTCTTGGATAAGTACCATGATGAAAACCTGGTAAAAAGGTGTCATGTGTAGGTTGATCTTCTATGTCACTTACACTTGGGGGCACCTTGTCTCATCCTTTTCCAAACTATCATAACATTTTCATACCATTTCCATATACATACCTATCCCATTGCATCCATTCATCCTCCCTTCCTCTTTTGATCTTGACAAAGATTGGGGGCAACTGTTGACAAGTGTTTTGGATATCCCTTGACATACCTCATACTTTCCAAATGACCCCTATCATCCAAGTCATAAGCTTTGTCTTGTCAAATCCTATCATCCTCTTGCCTTAAGCATTATCGTGAAAAATCATAAGTCTACTACCTAGAATGGGACATGTTATTCCTATGCGACATAGACTTTGGAGATCATATCCTAACTCCTTTATGAGGCCTACATCTATCCACTATAGCCTATCCTTGTATCCATCCATTTATCATGAGCTTTCCTTTCCATTATAGCCTATCCTCTTATCTATCCACCTATCATGACCCTTCCATCCTATTTACTATTACCCATCCTTTAATCCATCCAATCCAATTCATCCATCCTTGCACTTAGACTTGGTTTTTTCCCTTGTCATTGGTATCTAGCATATAGGCTACTCAAATTGTAAATCCATTGACGTTCAAAAATACAAAACACAAAAAAATCAAAATATGTCAAAAAATCCAAAAAAATTAAAAATCCAACAAAATCCATGCAATAAAACCATTCCACATCAAATCATCAAAATCAAATTCTTCCAATCAAAACAATCCCAATCATCAACTTCATCACATCATCAAAATCAAAACAAGACCAATCACATCATCAAATCAAGCCAATCTATCAAACAATCAAGAGCAAATCAAATAACATCATTCAATCAATCCCAATCAATCCATAACTTGATCAATACAATCCCTATCATCCCATCAATAAAACACAAATTAGAACTACATCTCATCTTTATTGTTAAATGTCTTGATCCTGTGGATACAGGGTATGTAGGCAATCTAAGATACGAAGGAAGTGCCTAGATTCAGGCATAGGCGATAGACCCCTTCTTCCATCTTTCATCCTTCATCTAATCATCATATCCTTACATCATCATCTTCATCCATCTCATATTTCTTCTATCATCTATCTCCTACATCATCAATAAACACATAAAATCTAATCAATCATCATTTCATTTCAAATCAAATCACTTTATCAAATCAATTCTTCCAATCCATCACATTCATTCATCTTCCTTCAATCCAATTCATTTAATCAATCCAAGCAATGATCCAAATGCAAGTCATATTTTATCCATACCAATAAAGTCAATCAATCTTGTCAAATTATCCAATTGCATCCTTGGTCTTGACCCTAATCTTGGTGTAAACCCAATCAATCAATCAATCATCATCATCATCAATGGGATATATTGTTCCCACATCCTTATGTTGATCTAGGGATATATCATTCCCCGCCATGACAACACTATCAATCAATCACCTAATCATTGGTTTACAGCTTGACAGGGGCAATACCTTGTTTGTTTTGAATCATTTGTGCATGCTTGCTTGTGTGTGTTATCATTTTCAACTTACATTTGTATCTAAATCCAACCCAGCTAATATTCATATCTTGTATCTAGACAAGGTTGTATTATGCTGGGGCACGAGACACATCGTCACCTTGGTCCTTATACCTTGGGGCATAATGTCTCGTGCTATATCAAACATCATGGTTGCTCACTTTCATTGTAGCATAATGCATCATTCATTCCTTCTATCTATTCTTAGCTATCTTCCTTGACCAATCCATTTTCATTTCGAGAGCATACCCGCATTTGTCCAACCTACCTATCCTCTCAAGGGGGCATCTTCATCACATCTTGACATTACCATATATCTTCATCATTATTCATTTTCTTCTATCCATACCTTAACTTCTTTGAAATGATGTTACTCGATAGAAATCTCATCATCTCGAACATCATCTCAAAGAGGGGCAAAATGTAGACACATAAATTTGTCCATCACCTAGTTGACACGACCTTGTAATGTTTTTCCCTAGGTCCTAGGTCTTCCCACTCATAATTCCAACTTAATCACATTCCTAATTAATTAAATAAACAGACTTTATTTAATTAATTCCCTAATCACATGTCTCATATAATTCAAATTAAATATTTGAATTAATCCCTCACCTTTTGTCTTATTCAAACAAGTGTCACATGCTACATCCTCCACTTAATCCCTTCACATGTCAAACTAATTTAAATAATCTTTTATTTAAATTAGATTCCTTTTATCACAATCGAACACTTGTCCACTTTCCTTTTGTCTCATGTGGGGTAGTACATCTTGCATTTAATACAACTCACATGTGCAAGCTAATTCAAATAAAAATATTTGAATTAGATTCCTTTTATTCTCCTTCACACACTTGTCACATGACTATGATTTCTTGAGGTGCAAGGAAATCCTAATCAACCCCAATCAATCTCAACCATCCATATCATTCAAAATAACTCTCAATCACAACCATCCATTCGAATTTGCCTTTTCTATAAAGGTAGCCTCTCTTGAGCCATTTGCAACGAATCTTCTTTTAGTAACCTCATGCTGTCGAATTTTCCTCTCAATCATCCATCATCTATCTATAATCTATCCCTCTTGCATCATTCAATCTTCCATCTATCAATCATTTATCTTCATGTTATGTTGCTGAATTGTGAGTAATCAACATTCATCTCTTTGGGTAAAGCAAGAGTGTTTTTGGTGTAGCATTCTCCACCTTATCGACAGATTGTGGATCAATGTGAAGGTATTGCATTATTTGTTTTGCATTTTGTTATTATTTTCCTTCATGTTGATTTCCATGATCTCAGCTGGATAATAATATTAGACTCTCTATTGGTGGATGTAGCCCAAGTTTGGGTGAACCACATTCAAAATTTTCTCTCGCTGTTATTATTTTTGTGTATTTTTCATTCCTCTGTTTAATCTTTATTTGCATTTAATTGATATTTTATGCATGCAATTCCTAACAATCTGGAACACTGTGGACGGACAATTCATGCAGAGACAGATGCATTACTTTGGCCAAATATTTACATACATACACGTTACATAATGAATGTCATCGTATGTCCACCACCCTAACTTGACTTATAAGCTGTCATGTCCTACAGTAAGTTCTTATCGACCTTTCTCTCTAGGTCTAGTATGAATGGGATCAATTCGATTCATTGTCCATACCTGGACATTCGAATCCCATCATAGGTTGGTTACGACTAAATGGGTTACTTTCATAGCAAGGAACTAGTGACTCCTTGCCACCTTGTTCCACTTACAATTCATATAAAAAATCAACCATATTTACCACCTTGGGTCTTCTATGGTTTACAATTTCGATATTAAATTATAATATAGGTTGAAATCATATTCATGGTACTCTAGGCATACCTTGCCTTAGTAAAATAGAATTGTTTTCATTATGATTGATAGCTCTTATTACCCTTATGAGCTTTAGGTGATAAACACCATCCCTATTAGTTTACACGAGTTAAATAAAGGGATTATAACTTGTAACAATAACCATATAGGTCTTAATTATCAAACATAGAACAAATCTATATCATTGTTTTAGCAACAAACAAGCTGCTATGTGATAAGACTATAATCTTTGATGATCATACTACCTCCATAGTTGAGGATAAAAAAGTACAATCTTGACTATTTTAATAACCCTTTTTATAAGCCACAGTCAGGTTTTCATGCAAGCTAAGCTTATATATAGTTTGAGTGTTGTAAACATAATGATGTTTTAGTGCCATTTCGCTCATCTCCATAGTTGTGGTGGCTGTATGATTTGAATACAGGCTAAATCATTAACTGGAATTATTACTAGTCATTCGACACTTCCTATGTCGAGAGCACCTTAGGCTCTAAATACGTCATTATTCGATGAGTGCATGATATATTTTGTATGCATGCCATAATGGATTCAAGCTCTGGCTACAGTGTGATGTAAACTGCATTAAAGCTTGGTCTTAAGACCTTGAGCTAAGTCACAGTAAGGAGTATAACTCCATACAGCTCAGCCATATGGCCTCGAGCTAATGTCACAATAAAAACATAATGCAATTGTAGCTTAGCTATAAAGCCTCAAGCTTAGTCTTAACAAAAGATTACAGTGTATCACAGCTCGGCCATACGGCCTTGAGCTTGTTTCGGTAAAGGTTACAATGTAAGATGGCTTAGCCATAAAACCTCAAGCCTAGGTTTAATAAAGATTATAACATGATATGGCTTGGCCATAAGGCCTCAAACCTCTGAAAAGAATAATGTTTTTAATACAAATATGAGCTTAGCCGTATCGGGCTTGAGCCTCAACTATAAAGATAATATCAAAGGTTATGGGCATGGCCTCACAAGCCTCGTGCCACTATGCTAACTGTAAAGCAAGAAACATAATGTCGTACGTGCACTATGGAAGTTTAACATAATTATTACTTATTAATCCAAAAAAAAATGGGAACAACGTCCACCATCTTACCTGCATAATTCTTTTGAATGGAATGCAATCCCAAATCGATTCCACTTCAAGATGCTTTGAGTTTCTTTTCTTCTAGCATTTTTCCAGAAAGCTTCGCCACCCTAAAAAAACCACTCCCAACAATACGAACGCTCTTTCTTTCAAAATGATAACTAAACTTATTATCAAGCCATTCCTGGCATGCTAATTTGGGTGGGAAACTACCACCCCACTCAGTCAGCTTCCTCATTATAAGGCTCTTCCAAGGCAACATGCACCTATGAAGGGTGAGTTCAAAGCTCCCATTCACTTCTCAAAACCAGCTATTACACAAATTTATTACTATTCGATAATATCGAATAATAGGTTAAAAATAGTCACAACATTATTGATGTCAACCTTAAAGAGGTTCCCTATTATAGATATATATTCATCCTTACTAAATGATAAGGGTTAAATAATACATATATAATATTAAGGATTATCACTAAAGAAATGAAATAAAAAAAATGATACACAACAAGATTGTCGGTTGTCGGGGTGGAGTAATACTGTCCCAAAATCGGCTATATCCCTTAGTCGAATAACTAGGAAATAATATCCCCATATACAAATAGGATAACGAGAGATCTCTTCGTCTCTTAGCACAACTATCTCTCGACTTCTGATGATGTTCTAGGAACATCGTCTAGTCATCATATCTTGTCGTGATAGCACCATTGACAAAACGACTCACAAAGAACATAATTACTAAGAAAGTAGACATGACTCATGACAACTTACGAAGGGATTTGGAAGGACATAGAAGCTGATACTCAGATGACTAATCAACCTTATTTTCTCAATGCCTAACCCTTCCTCCAGGATGATACTCTCCTTCCTTCTTTGAAGGACGTTACATTTTCCTGTTCACACTGAGGACCCCAAGACCATGATCAATGCATCATTATCATATCCCATAATATAAATCAATTAATTTACAAACTAATTAACATAAGTCATTAACCCCATAATCAAAAATCAAATCAGATATTTCCACAATATCATATTAGTTAACTATGACTAATCCTCTTGATTATCATGCAAAGTTAATGATTAAGTCTAATTGTAAGTTGGGGATGTAACATATCTCCCCCCATAAGAATCATCATCCCTGATGATTAATTGTCTTAAAAGTAAACCAACATAATAAGAAAATGTTTTCAAGAGCATAATAAACAAATGTTTCAGAAAAGATGAGGAAATCTAGCATGAAAGTCATCATAATTTTCCCAGGTGGCATTTTCTTATGCATATTGGTCCCACTGGACCTTGCAGTATGTTATTTCCTTGTTTCGTAAGCATAGGTTATGTGTTTTGAGCACTTTGATAAGTCAATCACCACCATTCCTGGGTCCTTCACCTGTAGAGTATTCCAATCAAGCATAGGAATTTGATTATCAATAGAATTAAAGTTTTTCAAATATGAAACATGAAACACATTATGCATCATGGCAAGTTCTAGTGGTAGAGCAATTTTGTATGCTACTAGGTTGACTTCTTCTAGAACTTTAAAAGGACCCACGTATCTTGGTGCCAGTTTGGACATCTTTCCAATTTTGATGGAGCTTTTCTGAGGTTTTACCCTTAGGAGAACTTTATCTCCCACAATGAAATGACTTTCAATACGCTTTGCATTTGCATAACTCTTTTTCCTATCATTGGCTTCCACTAACCTTCTTTTAATCAGATGGACTTGTTCTTCCATCTCTGATAGCATTTCTAGACCAAGGCTAACCCTATCTTCTAGCTTATCCTAGATTATAGGGGTTTGACACTTCCATCCATATAATGCCTCAAATGGTACCATCTTAATAGCTGAGTGATAAGAGTTATTGTAGGCAAATTCCACTAGAGGAAGATAATCCTCCCACGTGTATTACTGATCCATGCAATACATCCTCAACAAGTCCTCCAATACTTGGTTCACCCTTTCAGTTTGTCCATCCATTTCAGGATGATAAGCAGAGCTTATGTTCAACTAAGTACCAAGTGAAGAGAACAAGGTTTGCCAAAACCTTGATGTCATTCATGCATCCCTATCTGAGATAATCTTCTTAGGAATGCCATGCAGTCTAAAAATTTCTTGAACAAATTTTTGAGTAATGATGGGTGCCCCATATGTCAAGTTTCTAGGTATAAAATGAGTGGCTTTGGCGAGTCTATTCACCACAACCAAGATAGCGTTGTGTATGTTCCTTGACATAGGAAGCCCTTGCACAAAGTCCATGCTTATAATTTGCCATTTCCACTCAGGAATTTCATGAGGGTATAATAATCCTACTGGGTGTTGGTGTTCTGCCTTCACCCTCTGGCATTCAATACAAGTAGCTACAAAATTTGTAGCATCCCTCTTCATTCCTTTCCAAAAATATAAAGGTTTCACATTAGCGAGTAACTTGGTTACTCCAGGATGCCCAGAATATGGTGCAGAATGAACCTCTTTCCATACCATATTCCTTAACTCTGCTGAGTTAGGTACATACATCCTTCCTTTAAACCTTAGTAACCCATCTTGTTCAAGGTTGAATCCCTCATATTTTAGATTATGTGGATTTTCCTCAAGGGCCTGTTTTACCTGCTCATAAAACTCATCTCCCTTAGATTTTTGTAGCACCTAATTTCTAAAATTAGAATGTATGGAGATCATGAAGGAGATGTGCCTTCTCCTACTCAAAGCATCTGCCACTCAATTTTCTTTTCCCTGAATATATTTAATCGTGAAATCATAATCCGAGATGAATTCCAACCATCTTCTTTGACGAGCATTAAGATGGGGTTGAGTGAATAGATATTTGAGTCCCTGGTGATCTATTTTTAACTCAAAAGGTTTCCCAAGCAAGTAGTATCTCCACATTTGAAGTGCGTGAATGACTGCTTCCAGTTCTAAATCATGTGGGGCATAATTTTGTTCATAGTTTTTCAATTTGCACAATTCATACGTGATGAGCTGTCCATCCTACACTAGTACACCACCTAAGCCTTCCCTTGAGGCATCGGTAATGACTACAAATTAACCTTTTGGGTTAGGTACTTTCAATATTGGGGCTGAAGTCAAATTTTCCTTTAGTAGGTTAAAGGCCCTCTGGCACTTTTCTAACCATTCAAACTTGTTGTCCTTTGTTTGCAAGGAAGTTATAGGATATGTAATTTTATAGAAGTTTTTCACAAACTTCCTGTAATAACCAGCAAGGCCCATGAAACTTCAAACCTCATGTACATTTCTTGGTTCTAACCATTCCAAAATAGCCTTAATCTTAGCTGGGTCCACAACTATTCCCTTAGCTGAAGTTATGTGACCCAAATATTGTACTTCTTTCTAAAAGAAAGTACACTTAGAGAGCTTGCCATATAACTTATGCTCTCTTAGCCTCTGAAGAATAATTCTTAGATGCTACATATGCTCTTCCTCATTCTTAGAATAGATCAAAATGTCATCAAGAAATACTAAGACAAACTTGTCTAGGTAGTCTCTGAACACACTGTTCATAAGATTCATAAACGCCGCCGCCGATGCATTTGTCAATCCAAAAGGTAGGACAATGAATTCATAATGTCCATACCTAGTTCTAAAGGCTGTCTTATGGATGTTTTCATCCTTCAACCTCAATTGGTGATACCTAGATCGAAGATCGGTCTTGGAAAATGCTGTTACATCCCTCATCTGGTCAAAAAGATCATCGATGCGAGGTAAAGAGTATTTATTCTTAATGGTTTCTTTGTTTAACATGCGGTAATCTATGCACAACCGCAAAGTGCCATCTTTCTTTTTCACAAAAATGACTGGCACTCCCCATGGTGACACACTGGGTCTAATCAACCCTTTATCTAGCAACTCTTGCAGTTGAGCCTTTAACTCCATTAGTTCTATTGTGGTCATTCTGTACCTAGGGCCTTTAGAAATAGGTTCTGACCCAGGAATAATATCAATGGTGAAATCAAAGGCTCTTTTAGGAGGTAACCATGGTAGCTCATCCAGAAATATGTCCTCAAAGTCTCTAAGGAATGGATATCTGTTCATATCTGATCTTTCCTAACCTATGGACTCCTTCATCCCAACTTCATTAAGTTTCTGGGATTCATAAAACATTAAGTCATCTTGGAAATAAATTTCCTCAGTGTCATCTATTTTTTCCATTTTGACAGCAAAAAACTGGCATCCTTTCCTTTGAGCTCTTTTCATTTGCAGAGCAAAAATTTGTCTTAGTTTGACCTCACTAGGTTTCCCTTGGAGAAAGACTTTGTTTCCTAAATCATCTAGACATTCAACTGTTTTGGCATAACAATCTGCTTTGGCTTGATGTCTTTGTTGGTTCTTTCTCTCCGAATCGGCAAAGGGTTTTCCAGTTCCAATGCACAGGTAGATTCGGCCAACAAATACAGGAGGTTACGTGAGCTGCCTCCCCTTCACTTCTGGTTCTGCCGCACCAAGGGGGTATCCCTATAGCTAAAGATTTAACTTTGACTCACCCAATAGAAAGATTTAGCTTTACAATAAAGGCATAATACTCTCATGTTTGGACCAAGATTTGCATGATAAGTCACTAGGATGGCAATGTTCTTGGACATATCTAACTGGTTAGGAATGACAGTATGCAGGGGTCCTATTTCTACTCCTACAAACTAACAGGTTGAAGCTTTGAAAGGATTTGTTTTAATTTGGATGCAAGACAGGGGGTTTTGGATCATAACTACTTCACAAGGGCAGATTGGTGCCTATCTCAGGGCAAGGAGTCAACTAGACGTATACAAATGAATGATTTGCACTGGCATTCAAGTTTTAAGGGGCTGGATTGGTATTTGCCTTACAAACACCACCCAAGAATGAATATTTAGCTATCTCTACTTACAAATATCCCTGCTGCCATACAATCTTCTTCATACTTAACCTAAAATAGTTTAATCCACTCCTTGAATGGAAGTTACAGATTAAGCATGCATTATAGAAATCTATATTCTAGAATCTAAGTAACCCTTAGCAACCATATTCAAAAGAAGGGATGCATACAACAAATGGAGACAAATGACTAAACACATGCAAAGAAGCATTTTTCATATAAACACAACATGAAACTGAACATGTGTGCAACCTGCATTCAAAATGCAACTCATAAACTCACAAAAGAGATAGAACTGCCAAGAAATGCTCTATTCTTCATTATCTCCTCCAAAAAATTTTCCCAAGTCTTCAACCACCAAAAAATGAGTAACACAGTTCTGATATAAACCAAGAACGTGTACTCAACAATCAAGTACAATGGTCAACTCAAAATGCTGCCAGATACAATGCACCATGAGAATGGTGCCCAAAACATTCAATGCAGCTGTGAGAAGAAGAGGAAAGGGCAGGTAGTTTCAGGATGTGAGCCGCCGACTGAAGATTTTCTCATTAAAAATGGTAGGTAGCTTGTCCATCCATCGACCATGCCTCTGCAAATTTGCCATTAATGGCCAACCTATCCGTAGCCTTTGGAAATGCAACAACTGCATGCTTTGCAATTATTTTCCCACCTGGAATGTGACTGCAGACACATAGGAAATCCTTCACTGAAATTTTGAAACAGGGCCATCGATTTCCTCCTCATCGCCAAGATCAATGGCCTCAAACCGCGCTGAAAAGTCGTCGACCAATGAAATTATGCCACGTAGGCGCATTATCCCCTTTAAATTTTCACATCACGAACATACATTTTGCCTTTTCACCCATTTTGCCTTTTTCGCCTTCAAATCCTTGTATATACAGTTGTATAAACATACAACTGACTTGGACACGTGGTAGCACCTGATTTGATCACTATTGCTGTGTATTTGCATCTTCTTATCGACTGTCGGAAAGACCCTAAAATGAGCCACCGATACACTAAGTCTCATTGGAATCCCTTTGCATGTGACCCTTTGTATATATGATTGTATATGAAAACATACAACGGTGAATGTATATGCGAATATACATTCAAAAATGTATACACAAATACTAAGCATGAAACTGAGAAACCTTGCGATGGAAAATACTTGAAGCTAAAAGATTTCTGGATTTTTCTGGGTTTTTGGAAAATATTATTCAAGAAAGAATTTAGGAAATTTTGCAAGACACAGGATGAGTATTTGAAGAATTTAAGCTATCTCTCCTTTTATTTAGGCTTTCTCTGATCGGATTTCTTTGATAGGAGGGAAACGAGAATATTTTGGGGTAGGCAAAATATGACAACAGATACATGCATACAACTATGTAAGAGGCCGAGGGACTTAGAAAATTGAGGGTTTAAATAAAAAGACCAATAGGTTTTCAAGCTCGAAACCCTAACCCTAGGTGGGCACCACCAGTCTCCATAGCTAATTTATCCCTAGGATAACATCATACGAGTCTAGTGGGGCTACATAAAGAATTACTTCCGTGGAAAAGCTCGAAAGTTCAACCCTAGCCTCAAATAGGCATTGCTCTACCTGAGCCTTGGTGTGATTTGCATATTCTACAAACCGAGTGTTTGCCATGAATCCCACTTTTCTAGGTATTTTATTTACAATTTTGGGAGAAATGAAGCATTCCGTAGCACCAGTATAAATCAAAACTGAAATCAAAACTCCAAATAAAATACCTGTTGTCTCTACGGTAGTTATTTGGTACTTGGTTTGCCAGTTGTCCAAGGTCACATGGATACGTTGCTGGAACACCACTTGCTAAGAGGGTAGAGGGTTTCCTCTTGGTTGTGCTCCCTATGATTTGTTGGGACACTGATTGGTGTAGTGATCTCCACCACAAGTGTAACATCCACCTACTAGTTCTCGCCACTCTTGAGGTTTTTCAGAATTGTTTCCATTCTTCTTGGAGTGGTTATTCCCCCTTTTCTCTCCCCTAGACTCAGTTTATTTATTTCTAGCCCCTTTGTCATTTTTCTCATTATATTCCTATTTCTTTCCATTTTTCCTAGAGGATTGAGAAGATTGAGACCAATATATCTCTTTCAATATCTTTCTCTATAAGCTGACATAGCCTTTAGGTTCTGTTCTTGTTTGATGGCCTTCTCGTAGACTTGGTCCATAGTAGTAGAACCATGAACATTAACCTCACCCACAATTTGGGTGTTCAAACCCATTATAAACTTCCAAACATGGAATTTCTCATCTTGTTGATATTGCAGCACATACTTCAACAGTCAGGTGAATTTTCCCAATATTCATTTACAGTCATATTAGCCCATTTTAGGTTCTGAAAGTCTATAAGTTTCTGATCATAGAACAGTTGAGGCAACCATCTTTGCCTAAAAAGTTCTACGACCCTGTCCCAAGTAAGGCTTGTAGACCTCAAGCCAAGTTCCATTTTTTTGTTCATCCACCATGTGGATGCTTCAGCTGGAATGCTCCCCACACAGCTTTAGTAACCTCATTATAGTTTCTGATTTCAAAAATACTTCTTCATTTCTGTAAGCCATGCCTTTGCGGCATCTCTGCTTATGGATCCATCAAATTTAGGTGGCATGACCTTTTTCATGTCATGAGACAGTTCCATAGCCATAAGGTTCCTCTTATCCCCTTCCTATCTAGCCACTTAGTTATTTTCTCTGTGCTCACTTTGGGTGGTGTCATAATGGTGTTCCTCGCCATCACCCCCATCATAAGCATCCCACTTGTCTTTAGGCCGACCTATTACTTCATGTTTGAGAGTTTCTATCCTTGCCCTTGTTTCTTTCAACAAAGTCAAGATTTGGTCTAATTTAGATTCGGATTGCCTTGAAGGTGTTCCTTCATCTTGGCTATCCTCCATCCTGGTTCTAATTTGAACCTTTGCTGCAATCTACTTCTTCCTGAAGTTTGCAGGTTATTCATGGATTAGTTTTTCCATGTTATTCAATTCATTCATTTTACAAATCTATTCACATTCATGTAATCTTTAACAAGAAAGGAAAGATTATCAAAATTTGCCATTGCATTACAGTTTCCATTGGATTACATATAATCCATCAAAATTACAAAATTGTGTTTACACCTTGCTATTGCAAGTCATTTACAATTTGGGATAGCATCCCATATTCATAATTTCTTTTCAATCTTAGGAGGTAAGGATACACATTGGTACTCCTTCACATTCTCCTTAAGTACATTACAATCTTTAGGGTTATTTCCCTCAGTTGGTGCTTTAGGGGCAGAGGGTGTTTCTGATGCATCAGTAGAGTTAGGGGCAACCATCCTTTCTATTTTCCTTAACTCCTGCTTGATGCTTTTCATGGCATCAACGAAAGTTTTCTCATCAGATAACCATGCTCCTACTAGGCAGCCAGTTTGTTCAAGTTTCTTCATCCTTGAGACTCATGCCTTCAAGATCTTTTGTTGGTGTAGGTAACGTCCATGTTCCGTTACCTTCTTCTGAGGTGTTTTTCTAATTTTTACCATTCTGCATAGAACATCCAGACATTAGCATACTTAATGTTGGATACAAATAATCATCAATTAGTGAGCTCATTAGGTCCATGTATTGAACCTAGTATCTCTGATATAATATGTAACATCACTATCCATAATGCTCAAGATTTAACATAAACACACATCTTAATCAAGAGATTAGTTAACAATAAGATTGTGCAAATCAATTCTTAACTAAAAGAATCAATATCTTTTCATCAATTAAGCATGTCATTCTAATCATTTACATATCTTTAGTGAGTAACCATCACTAATGAAGTACAAGTTATGCCCAAGGCATCATAAATCAATTCATATATTACAATAGGCCCTCTAGTCATAAATGCAAACACTATATCTGGAACCAATGACATCTGTCTCCATAAGCCTCGACTTGTCTCATGCTTGAGAAGGAGAGCATCATCCTGGTATTTTCCTCCAACCATGGACCTGCGGTCCACCGTCTGACTTCCTAACTGGAAATGGCCCTACCCTTCATGGAAAGGTTAGACATTAGAAACCATTAGGCTAGCCATTTGAGTATCTAGTGTTGTGTCCTTCCTAATGTCTCACGGTCACACAAAGATAGATCCACTCTAACTATGTATGACACTACTAGAGACACTAGTGTTGGAATTAGGCTGGACAACTAAGAGGGGGGGTGAATTAGTTATCCTAAAAACTTTAACACTTACAACAATTAATTCTTCTTTTCCACTTAAAATAGATTAATGATGTAAACATTAAAGCATGAATCAACAACACATGAGCAGAAACAAATGAACACACTTGACACCAAGATTTTTAACATGGAAACCCGATTAAGGGAAAACCATGGTGGGGGTTAACCCACAAGATTTGTACCCTGTTAAAAGTACTTGAAAGAAATTGGAAGGCACTCCCCTTCGGGTACACTGCCCAGAGCTCACTGCTCAAAGAGGTTCACTGCCTATAGGAATTTATATTTAATACAGAAAGATTTAACTGAGAAATAGCATCTTCATCATGCCTAGTTCAGTCTCATTGAAAGCTCACAAAAACTTCTGCTCTACCCCAAACACTTCTTCACTATCTCTTCATCCTTTTCTTCTCTCGTTCTTATGCTTCTCCTCTTCTCTGCTCTGCCTCTGAACCTTTCTTAAGATTTTATCATTTTAACACAAGGGTGATTTTCCACAACTCAACAACACTCTTTTTTTATGCTTCATCAACCTTGGAATAAACATCAAGGTCAGCACTACAAGTATCTGACTTAATTCAAATCACTAAGCTGTCGGCCAAGCATAAATGGGACTCAAATCTTCCTTGATCAACATGCCACACTTCATAAGATTTCTCTTAGATCATCCGTAACACGCTTGAATCATCTGGTTGGCCAAGACTGGGAAGAATAGCAACACCAAAGAAGAAATCTTCAACAATGTGCTCAATCTTCAATGCGGACCTCCAACACAGAAGGCACACGATCCAAAGACCTCCACAAGCTCATTAAATTTAGAAATAACATCCGCACTACTCCAAATCAACAGAATCACTTGTATCTTCATCCGGTACCTTAAGAACACTATCTGCCATGACTGTCACACTAGAAAGATTGCTTGTGGACCTCCAAACAACTAACCACTTGAGTTGATGACACACATTAACTTCCCAAACATGTCTCTAGATCCACAGATCATAGTGTTTCATTTGCGGAGCAATCCAAACCAATTTCATGTCACTTTGTCTCTTCTGAACATTGCAAAACCCAGTTCCACTCAGATGGCCATAACTTCTTCAAATCTTTATGCGGATATCTCAAATCGTAACTGGAGCTACTTCAGACAATCCTCTACACAACCATTTGGTCTGCGTATTTAGATCTTCATCAATTTTCTCAATATCCTCAACATTTCAGTCTTCTAACCAAGCAATAAAATAGGATACAGTTGACATCAATGGCAACAAGGATATGTTGACATCAATGACAACACTGCTTAGGCACCTATTTGCAACAATCTCCCCCTTTGTCATTGATGGCAACATATGATGTGAAAAATTGATTTAACCACCAAGACAAGTGTTAGATTTAGGACAGACAACTGAGAGGAGGGGGTGAATCAGTTGTCCGAAACTTTCTTCCAATTAATCACTTAAAACCTTTTCTTAATTTAGCATAATAATAAATCAATCATGGAAACATAATACAACAATTCAAGAGCAGAAACACACATAAGACACCAAGATTTTGACGTGGAAAACCCGGTTAAGGGAAAAACCACGGGGTGACTAACCCAAGATTGTATTCTTTGTTAGAAGAATAGAAAGAACAAAATGGCACATGCCAATTAGGGCTCACTGTCCGAGCACATTGCTCACAAGAGGCTCACTGACTACAAAAGACACACTATCTACAGAATAATAAGTATTACATACTTGAACTGAAGAATAGCATCTTCACCATGCTTGAGTTAGTTCCATTTAAGCTCAATACTTCTGTTCTTCCTTTTCGCTCTACTCTCCTCTACCACACTCTCATCTCCACACTCCTACTTTGAAATGACTTTACAATTCCTTATTTATACAAGACATCAACTTAGGGGTAATCATCCAAGTCGGAAAACATTACAGAGCAGATACATAAGTACAATATAACTAATTACAAAAAGACTTCACATGGATCAACACATTGTCGGCCACACAGATCTGAGTCTTCAATCTTTCTTTAGGAATAGGCCATTCTTCACAGAACATCTTCAAGATCATCCGCAGGATGTGTAACTCATCCGGTCAACCAGACTTAGGAAGAACACCATCATCCGGAAGTGATTCTTCAATTATGAGCTCAATCTTTAATGCGGACCACCAACACAAACTGGACACAATCCAAAGACCTCCACAAGCTTTCCTGAATCACCAAGAACATCCACACTACTTCTATTTACTGAAATCATTCTCTCCTTCAACCAGAACCTCAAGAACACAGTTTGTCATCACTGTCATATTGGAATAGATGCTTGCGGACCTCTAGACCATGAACCAATTGAGTTGTCAATTCACATTGACTTCCTAAACACTCCACAAAATCTGTAGAACAAGATATTGCACTTCCGGATCTTACCAGACCTATCTATGTCACTCTGTCACCTCTGAACATCTGCTAGAGCTGGTTTTACTTAAGTGGCCATAACTTCTTTAGATATTCATGCGGACCTCTGAAATCTTTACTGGATCATCTTAAGATACATATCTTCAAACCCTTTGAAGCGCATCCTCTGATATTCATCTTAGTTGGGATCTTTACCTCACTGTCTCCACTGTTCCTGATTAGGACCAATTTTCTCAATATCCTTAGCACATAGCTCATCCAATCCTTATCATTAATGCAACAGGAGTATGTTGACATCAATGACAACACCGGTTAGTCCCATACTTGCAACAATCTCCCCCTTTGTCATTGATGGCAACATATGATGTGAAAAACTATTTTAACCATCAAGACAAGAACTTTTCCTTACTGACATAACTCCCCCTATCAACAACAACCATTCACATGTCTTTTCTTCCTTTACTGCTCCCCCTTTGATCAGAAACTACTTGTTTTTCACATGTCTTCTCTCCCCCTTTGACATCAATGGCAAAGGGCACAAACTTGCATCACTTCAGAATTTTACCAGCTGCTCCCCCTGAGTAGAAGCTTCCCATCATCAATCTGGACCACAAGATATGACTGTGAGATCCACCGGACTGATGCACATCAGTGCACCTTAATTCAGAACTGGAGGGGTACTAACCCCTAACTTCTCCCTGAGATACTCAAAAGAGTCCTTAGGTAGAGGTTTAGTAAAAATATCTGCAATCTAATCCTTGGAAGGCACAAACTCCAATATGACTTCATTCTTGTTCACTTGGTCTCTCAAAAAGTGAAACTTGATGGATATATGTTTGGTCTTTGAGTGTAACACCAAATTTTTTGATATGTTAATTGAACTTGAATTATCACAGAAGATTGTGATAGGTTCTTCATACTCCACTCAGATATCTCTTAGCATTTTCTTCATCCACAATACTTGAGTGCAACTACCTGGTACTGCAATATATTCTACTTCTGCAGTGGATAGAGATATTGCCTCTTGTTTCTTGCTCAGCCAAGAAACCAATCTTTTCCCTAAAAAGAATGGTCCACCACTGGTACTCTTCCAGTCATCCACATCTCCTACCCAATCTGCATCTGTATATGCATGAAGAGAAAAATCATGATCTCTGGGATACCACAATCCATACTTAACTGTCCCTTTTAGATATCTAAAAATCCTCTTGATTGCCATGACATGAGATTCTCTAAGATCAGCTTGGAATCTAGCAACAAGACCAACGACATTCATAATGTCAGGTCTAGTTTGAGTGAGATACAATAGTCCTCCAATCATTGACCTGTACTTTTTCTGATTTGCCTTAGGAGAGTCATCATCTTTGCTCAGTTTACATCTAGTTGCCATGGGAGTATTCATTGGTTTTGAGTCTTCCATCCCAAATTTCTTCAACAATTCTTTCACATATTTGGTCTGAGAAATGAAGATTCCTTTCTTTGTTTGAGTGATTTGTAGACCCAAGAAGAAATTCATTTCCCCAAACATGGACATCTCAAATTTGCTTTTCATTTGATTTGCAAAGGTTTTGCACATACTATCTCTTCCTCCAAAAAGATATCATCAACAAACACTTCAACAATCAAGATATTTTCATGATCAATTTTGAAATACAAATTACTATCAGCAGTACCTTTGTTGAAACCAATCTTCAAAAGATGCTTATCCAATCTTTCATACCAGGCTCTTGGCGCTTGCTTGAGTTCATATAGTGCTTTCTTCAACTTGCAGACCATATCACCATGATCAGATAATTGAAATCCATTTGGTTGCTCAATGTAAACTTCTTCTTCCAAGTCACCATTTAGGAAGGCAGATTTGACATCCATCTGATATACTTTGAAATCCTTGAAGGCAACAAAAGAAAGAAATAATATGATTGCTTCAATTCTTACCACCGGAGCAAAGGTTTCTTCAAAATCAACTCATTCTACTTGGGAGTAACCCTTGTAGACCAATCTGGTTTTGTTTATGGCTACTTCACCATCTTCATTCAGTTTATTCTAGAAGACCCATTTGGTTCCAATCACATTCTTGTTTTAGGTCTGGGAACAAGATCCCAAGTGTGATTTTTCTCAATTTGCATCAGCTCTTCCTCCATTGCTTTAGTCCAGTTATCATCATTACAAGCTTCATTCACTGTCTTAGGTTCAATCTTTGAAATCAGACAATGCTCTTCTGAACCTTGAGCAATCCTTCTTCTTGTTTGTACACCTTTGCTTTTATCACCTATGATCTGATCTTTAGAGTGATTCAGTCTTACATACCTGGGAACTTTGGGAGTTTCTTGCACTTCAGATTCTTGAACAAGTTCATTCAAACTTATCTCTTCTTCTTGATTTACCTGATCAATCTGAATCTAAATTTCAGAGGGAGCTTGGACTTCTTGAATAAAAACATCATTTTGATCATCTTCATCATATTCATAAAACCTTAAGGGTTTTTCAATACCTTCATCAACCTTCACATTTGTACTTTCTACAATTTTCCTTAATCTCTTGTTATAACACCGATATGCTTTGCTTTGAGTAGACTAACCCAAGAATATTCCTTCATCACTTCTAGCATCAAATTTTCTTAGATCTTCATCTCTTTTAATGTAACATTTGCTACCAAAGACTCTGAAATACCTCACAGTGGGAGTGATGCCAAACCAACATTCATAAGGAGTCTTATCGGTATTGCTTCTGATTTGCACTTGATTAAGAGTATAGAATGCAGTTCTTATAGCTTCTCTCCAATAGATTTGAGGAATATTTTCTTCCATCATCATGGTTCTAGATGCTTCCTGGATAGTCCGGTTCTTTCTCTCCACTACTCCATTCTACTGTGGAGTCCTAGGAGTAGACAACTGTCTTTTTATGCCATGTTTCTCACAGAATTCTATGAACTCACCGGATGTGAATTCTCCAACTCTATTAGACCTTAGACATTTTAATTTTAATCCTGTTTCATTCTCTACCATAGCCTTGAATATTTTGAATTTCTCAAGAGCTTCTGATTTCTCTTTCAGAAAAGTCACCCACATCATCTAGGAATGATCATCAATTAATAACAAGAAGTATCTATCACCTTGCACACTCCTGATTCTTGTCGGACCACATAGATCAATATGAACTAGGTCCAATAATCTGGTAGAAGATTGTTCCTTGTTTTTGAATGAGATTCTGCTTTGTTTACCCAACTGACATTCTTTGCACAAACTATTGGTAGGTTTTACCAATCTTGGAAGATCTCTTAATACATGAGTGTTGCTTATCTTGTTGATATTATAAAAATTCACATGACACATTCTCCTATGCCATAAACAACTCTGATCAATTTGAACAAATAGACAAATTTTACCAGTACCAACCAAGTGAAAGATATTACCTTTTGTTTGAGTACTGGATGCAATCTCTGTTCTGGAACTTTCAAAGATCTTACATTTTCCATTCTTGAATCCGAGATCATAACCTTTGTCCACCAACTGTCCAACACTGAGAAGATTGTGCTTCAGACCTTCAACATACAATACATTACTGGTTTTGTTCTTTCCATCAAAATAAATGGTTGCTCTACCTTTGATTCTACCAGCAGAATTATCACCAAACTTTACTACTCCTCCTTCATACCTTTCCAAATCTATGAATTTATTTTTGTCACCTGTCATATGGTGAGAGCATCCATTGTCAATGACCTAATCATCCTTTTCTTCAACTTGGGCAGCCAAAGCTCTTTCTACAATTTTATGATTGATAGATTTAGAGGGCATTGGATCTTCTTCCTTGATGGCAATAAACACCCAGTCACTTCTGGATTTGTTTCCTGTCTCTGATTCATCATCTGTTACTCCTTCATTATCATCATTTTCATGAACATAGTAACAATTCTTTTGGAACCTTGATCTGTTAGGATTTGGCCTTGAAAATCTTTTCGGACACCTTGAGGCAAAATGACCAATCTTATTGCAGTTGAAACACTTAAAAGGCAATTTCCCCTCATACTTACCGGATCCTCTTGGTAGTCTATTTGCAATAAGGGCTTCAAGTTGAGCAGCTTCTGCTTCATCCTCTTCTAGGTCTTTTCTTACTTTTTCATACCATGATAGTTTCCTTGAAGAGTTCTCTCCTGGATCATACTTTTGTTTTCCTTTTATAGAGGCACTAGCTTTGAATGTAGATTCAGTCTTAGGGGGTGCATCTCCACACTTAGTCAATTCAAATGCAGCCAATTTACCAACCAATTGATCTCTGGTGATACCTGAGAAGGATCTGAATTCTTCAATAGCAGTAACCTTATATTTGTAAGAATCAGGAAGAGATTTGAGAACTTTGCCAACAATCTCATCTTCATCCAAGATTCCACTAGCACATCTAATGCCACAAACAAGCTCATTTACTCTTGGCATAAATGAAGTGATATTTTCTTCTCTCATCTTCAGGTTTTAAAAATTTTCCTTTCAGACTCTGTAGCTTGGCACATTTAACATACTTGTCTCCTTCATGCAGAAGTTCCAGTTTTTGCCAAATCTCATATGCAATTTTTAGATCAATAACATTTGTTAGCTCTAAATTAGATAAGGCACTTAGAAGAGCTTCTTTAGTCCACAGATTGTTTTCAACATCTCTGATTTCATCTACGGTATGTGGACCATTCTGTGGAGGATCATATTTCTTTGAAGCCATGATCTAATACTGCATTCCCATACATTGCAAGTGGCATTCCATGTGACTTTTCCAAAGAGTGAAATTGGCTCCATCAAACCTCAGACTATCCTTCTTGTAGGATGACATCCTGGATCTCCTCAAGCAGTTAAGCTCCTTTTAGAGGAACTTGGCTCTGATACCAATTGTTAGATTTAGAATAGACAACTGAGAGGGGGGGGGTTAATCAGTTGTCTGAAACTTTCTTCCAATTAATCACTTAAAACCTTTTCTTAATTTAGCATAATAATAAATCAATCATGGAAACATATTGCAACAATTCAAGAGCAGAAACACACATAAGACACTAAGATTTTGATGTGGAAAACCTGGTTAAGGGAAAAACTACGGGGCGACTAACCCAAGATTGTATTATCTGTTAGAAGAATAGAAAAAACAAAATGGCACATGCCAATTAGGGCTCACTGTCCGAGCACACTGCTCACAAGAGGCTCACTGCCTACAGGAGACACACTGTCTACAGAATAATAAGTATTACATACTTGAACTGAAGAATAGCATCTTCACCATGCTTGAGTCAGTTTCTTTTAAGCTCAATACTTCTGTTCTGCCTCTTCGCTCTGCTCTTCTCTACCACACTCTCATCTCCACACTCCTACTTTGAAATGACTTTACAACTCCTTATTTATACAAGACATCGACTTAGGGATAATCATCCAAGTCGGCAAACATTATAGAGTAGATACATAAGTACAATATAACTAATTACAAAAAGACTTCATGCAGATCAACACACTATCGGCCACACAGATCTGAGTCTTCAATCTTTCTTTAGGAACATGCCATTCTTCACAGAACATCTTCAAGATCATTCGTAGGATGTGTAACTCATCCGGTTAGCTAGACTTAGGAAGAACACCATCATCTGGAAGTGATTCTTCAATTACGAGCTCAATCTTCAATGCAGACCACCAACACAAACTGGACACAATCCAAAGACCTCCACAAGCTTTCTTGAATCACCAAGAACGTCCACACTACTTTTGTTTACTGAAATCATTCTCTCCTTCAATTGGAACCTCAAGAACACAGTCTGTCATCACTGTCATATTGGAATAGATGCTTGCGGACTTCCAGACCACGAACCAATTGAGTTGTCAATTCACATTGACTTCCTAAACACTCTGCAAAATCTGTAGAACAAGATATTGCACTTCCGGATCTTACCGGACCTATCTGTGTCACTCTGTCACATCTGAACATCTGCCAAAGCTAGTTTTACTTAAGTGGCCATAACTTCTTCAGATCTTCATGCGAACCTCTGAAATCTTTACTGGATCATCTTAAGATACATATCTTCAAACCCTTTGAAGCGCATCCTCTGATATTCATCTTAGCTAGGATCTTTACCTCATTGTCTCCACTATTCCTGATTAGGACTAATTTTCTCAATATCCTTAGCACATAGCTCATCCAATCCTTATCATTAATGCAACAGGAGTATGTTGACATCAATGACAACACCAGTTAGTCCCATACTTGCAACAATAAGAACTTCTCCTTCTTTCTCCTATCACACCTACAACCATTTTTCTTGACAGCTCCCTCTTTTATCAGCAACTAGTTTTTCACATGACCTCTCTCCCCCTTTGAGATCAATGGAAAAGGGCACATATTTGCAATCTTTTCTCCCCCTTTTCATTTCAGACTGATCTCCAAAATTTGCATACTGACTACTTCCCCTGAGTAGTACCTCCTTAACATCAATCTAGATCACAAGATATGACTGTGAATTCCACTGGACTGATGCATCCTAGTGCGTCTTAGTTTTGGTCAGGAGGGGTAATAACCCCTAACTTCTCTCTGAGATAGTCAAAAGTATACTTGGGTAGAGGCTTAGTGAAAATATCCACAATTTGATCCTTTGAAGAAATAAACTCCAATCTGACTTCATTCTCATTAACCTTCTCTCACAAGAAGTGAAACTTGATTGATATATGCTTTGTTTTTGAATGCAACAACGGATTCTTTGAGATACTTATTGCACTTGAATTATCACAGAAGATTGTAATAGGCTCCTTAAACACAATTCTGATATCTTTCAACATTTGTTTCATCCATAGAACTTGAGTACACTTGTTTGCTGCTACTATATACTCTACCTCTGCAGTAGACAGAGATATTGCCTCTTGCTTTTTTCTCATCCAAGAAACCAATCTCCTTCCCAAAAAGAATGCACCACCACTAGTACTTTTCCTATCATCCACATCTCCTACTCAATCAACATCTGTGTATGCATGAAGAGTGAAGTTATTATCCTTTGGATACCATAAACCATAATCAAGTGTCCCTTTGAGATATCTAAAATTTCTTTTGATTGCTACAACATGGGATTCTCTAGGATCAGCTTGAAATCTAGCAACAAGTCCAACTACATTCATGATATCAGGTCTGGTATGAGTCAGATAGAGCAGTCCTCCAATCATTGATCTATATCTTTTCTGACTTGCCTTAGGGGAGTCATCATCTTTACTCAACTTGCATCCGGTTACCATGGGTGTACCCACAGGCTTTGAATCTTCCATTCTAAACTTTTTCAACAATTCTCTCACATACTAAGATTGAGATATGAAGATACCTTTATCCAACTGAATGATTTGTAGACCTAAGAAGAAATTCATTTCACCAAACATAAACATCTCAAATTCACTCTGCATCTAATCAACAAATGTTTTGCACATACTCTCATTTCCACTAAAAATGATATCATCAACAAATACCTCAACAATCAGAATGTGCTCATAATCAATCTTGAAGTAAAGATTATTGTCAGCGGTGCCTTTGCTATATCCTAGCTTTAGTAGATACTTATCTAATCTTGCATACTAGGCTTTTGGGGCTTGTTTGAGTCCATACAATGCTTTCCTCAACTCGCAGACCAGATTTCTCTGGTTAGACAATTGAAATCCTTCCGGTTTCTCAATGTAGACTTCTTCTTCCAATTCTCCATTTAGGAATGTTGATTTGACATCCATCTGATAGACCTTGAAATCTTTAAAAGCAACAAATGCAACAAATAATTTGACTACCTCTATTCTTGCCACCGAAGCAAAAGTTTATTCAAAATCAGTTCCTTCCACTTGAGAATATCCTTTGTATACCAGTCTTGCTTTGTTTCTTACAACTTCACCATCTTCATTTAGTTTATTCCGGAAGACCCATTTAGTTCCAATCACATTTTTGTCTTCAGGTCTAGGAACAAGATCCCAAGTATGATTCTTTTCAATTTGCATTATTTCTTCCTTCATGGATTTTACCCAATTTTCATCAATGCAAGCTTCACTTACTAGTTTTGGTTCAATATTTGAAATCAAACAAATCTTCTCTTGATCTTTAGCAATTATTCTTCTAGTTTGAACACATTTATTTCTATCTCCTATGATTTTATCTTCCGAATGATTCAACCTTACATACTTGGGTTTTGGAATTTGCTTGAACTTCTGATTCTTGAGCTTGTTCCTCAACATCTGCACTAACTTCTTGAGTTACTGGATATTCCAGATCAATTTGGATCTAAGTCTGAGTTTGAGCTTACCTTCATTGACTTTGACTTTTATCTTGATCATCTGAATCATATCCTCAAGACTTGAAAGATCTCTCTTTGCTCTCATCAACTCTGACATTAGCACTTTCATCAATCTTTTTCAATCTCTTGTTAAAGCACCGGTATGCCTTTCTCTGAGTAGAGTAACCCAGAAATATTCCTTCATTACTTCTTGCATCAAACTTCTCTAGATCCTCATCTCTTTTGATATAGCATTTACTACCAAAAAATATGAAATATTTCACAGTAGGAGGATGACCAAACCATAATTCATAAGGTGTCTTACCAGAATTGCCTTTGATCTATACCTGGTTAAGAGTGTAGACATCAGTATTCATAGCTTCTCTCCAATAGACTTTTGGAATATTTGCTTCCATCATCATGGTCCTAGTAGCTTCTTGAATGGTCTAGTTCTTTCTTTCCACAACTCCATTTTGCTGAGGAGTCCTAGGAGCAGATAACAATCTTTTTATTCCATGCTTTTCACAGAATGTATCAAACTCACCGGAGGTAAACTCTCCACCTCCGTCGGATCTCAGACACTTTATTTTCTCACCAATCTCATTTTCCACCATAACCTTGAACATTTTGAACTTGTCAGGAGCTTCTAATTTTTCTTTCAAAAAGGTTACCCACATCATCTAGGAGTAATCATCAATCATCAACATAAAATATCCATCTCCTTGCACAATCCTAACTCTAGCGGGACCACATAGATCAGTATGCACAAGTTCCAACCGTCCACTTGAAAATTGTTCTTTACTCTTGAATGAAGTTTTGTTTTGTTTACCCAATTGACATTCTCTACACATGATATTAGCAGGTTTCACAAGTTTTGGAAGATCTCTCACAACCTAAGTAGAACTTATCTTGACAATGTTATCAAAATTCACATGACACATTCTCCTATTCCATAACCAACTCTGATCAATCTAAGCAATCAAACAAATTTTTACATAACTACTTAAATGGAAGATGTTACCTCTAGTCTGAGTACTAGATGCAATTTTAGTTCCGAAACTTTCCAAGATTTTGCATTTTCCATCCTTGAATTAGAGATCATAACCCTTGTCAACCAACTGTCTAACACTAAGAAGATTATGCTTTAATCCTTCCACATACAGAACATTATTATGTTATTTTTACCATCAAAAGAGATGGATCCTCTGTCATGGATTTTAGCAATTGAGTTGTCTCCAAATTTTACAATTCCACCTTCATATTTTTCAAATCTTAAAAACTTACTTTTATCACCAGTCATATGATGAGAACAACCACTGTCAATCACCCATTCATCTTTTTCTACAACTTGAGCAACCAAGGCACTTTCCACATTTGCACAGCTAGCAGATTCAGTAGGCACTAGATCTTCTTCTTTGATAGAAATGGACACCCAATCACTTTCAATGGAACCTCCATGATCAGATTCATCATCTGTGACTCGTTCTTCACTAGCTTCTTGGACATAGTAGCATTTCTTCTAAATTATAGGTCTGTTAGGGTTTGGCTTTGAACCTCTCTCCAGACACCTTGAGGCAAAATGACCAATTTTATTACAAGAAAAACATTTGAATGGCAACTTTCCTTCATACTTACTGGATCGTCTTGACAATATTTTGGCAAAAAGGGCTTCAATTTCATCAAACTCAGTTTCATCATCTTCAAGATCCTTCCTTGTCTTGTCACATCTGTTTGATCTTCTTAAAGAGCTTTCACCCAGATCATATCTTTGCTTTCCATGAATACTAGCTTTAAATGTAGATTCAGACTTAGGAAGAGAATCACCAAACTCACTCATTTCAAATACTGAAAGCTTACCAACCAACTGATCACTTGTAACGGTTGTCACAGTCCTGATCTCTTCAATGGTAACAACTTTATGCTTGTATGCTGAAGGTAAGGATCTGAGAACTTTGGCAACAATCTTTGATTCTTCCAATACTCCACCAGCACTCCTAATACCGGTCACAAGTTCATTCACCTTCTGCATGTAGGAAGTAATGTTTTCATCTTCGCTCATCATCAATCTTTCGTATTTACCCTTCATGCTCTGTTACTTGGCACATTTGACATATTTATCACCTTCATATAGAGTTTCCAACTTATTCAAGATTTCATGAGCAGTTTTTAATTCTAGGACATTTGGCATTTCTGTATTAGTCAGGGCACTTAACAATGCTTCTTTAGCTTGAATGTTGTGTTCAACATCCCTGAGTTCGTTTAGAGTTGTAGGGCCATTCTTCGAAACCTTGTACTCATTCTTAGTTATCAACCAAAAGGCATCACCCATACATTGCAAGTGACACTCCATGTGCTTTTTCCATAGAGGGTAATTCGTTCCATCAAACCTTAGACTATCCTTCTTGTAAGTCAACATCTTGGATCTCCTCAAGTGGTCAGGCTTCTTCTAGAGGAACCGGCTCTGATACCAATTGTTGGAATTAGGCCGGACAACTGAGAGGGGGGGTGAATCAGTTGTCCCAAAAAATTTAACACTTGCAACACTTAATTCTTCTTTTCCACTTAAAACAGATTAATGATGTAAACATTAAAGCATGAATCAATAACACGTGAGCAAAAACAATTGAACACACTTGACACCAAGATTTTTAACGTGGAAACCCGGTTAAGGGAAAACCATGGTGGGGATTAACCCACAAGATTCATACCCTATTAAAAGTACTTGAAAGAAATGGGAAGGTACTTGCCTTCAGGCACACTGCCCAAAGCTCACTGCTCAAAGAGGCTCACTGCCTACAGGAATTTATATTTAATACAGAAAGATTTAACTAAGAAATATCATCTTCATCATGCCTAGTTCAGTCTCATTGAAATCTCACAAAAACTTCTGCTCTGCCCCAAACACTTCTTCACTATCTCTTCATCCTTTGCTGCTCTTGTTCTTCTACTTCTCCTCTTCTATGCTCTGCCTCCGAACCTTTCTTAGGATTTTATCATTTTCACACAAGGATGATTTTCCACAACTCAACAACACTCCTTTATATGCTTCATCAACCTTGGAATAAACATCAAGGTCGGCACTACAAGCATCTAACTTAATGCAAATCACTAAGTTGTCAGCCAAGCATAAATGGGACTCAAATATTCCTTGATCAACACACCACGCTCCATAGGATTGCTCTTAGATCATCTGCAACACGCTTGAATCATCCGGTCGGCCAAGACTAGGAAGAACAACAACACCAAAGAAGAAATCTTCAACAAGACGGTCAATCTTTAATACGAACCTCCAACACAAAAGGCACATGATCCAGAGACCTCCACAAGCTCATTGAATTCAGCAATAACATTTGTACTACTCCAAATCAATAGAATCACTTGCATCTTCATCCGATACCTTAAGAACACAGTCTGCCATGACTGTTATAGTAGAAAGATTGCTTACGGACCTCCAAACCGTGAACCACTTGAGTTGATGACACACATTGACTTCCCAAACATGTCTCTAGATTCGTAGATCATAGTGTTTCATTTGCGGAGCAATCCGGACCAATTTCCTGTCACTCTGTCTCTTCTGAACACTGCAAAACTTGGTTCCACTCAGATGGCCATAACTTCTTCAAATCTTTATGTGGACCTCTCAAATCTTAACTGGAGCTACTTTAGACAATCCTCTACACAACCATTTGGTCCGCGTACTTAGATCTTCATCAATTTTCTCAATATCCTCAATATTTTAGTCTTCTAACTAGGTAATAAAATAGTATATAGTTGACATCAATGGCAACAAGGATATGTTGACATCAATGACAACACCGCTTAGGCACCTATTTGCAACAACTAGGCCATCTGGAACACTGTGGACCGACAATGCATGCAGAGATGGATGCATTACTTTGGTTAAAGATTTACATACATACACATTGCACAATGAACATCGTCATATGCCCACCACCCTGACTCGACTTATAAGCTGTCATGTCCTATAGTAAGTTCTTATCAACCTTTCTCTCTAGGTCTAGTATGAGTGGGATCAATTCGATTCATTGTCCATACTTGGACATTCGACTGCCATCATTGGTTGGTTATGACTAAATGGGTTACTTTCGTAACAAGGAACTAGTGACTCCTCACCACCTTGTTCCACTTACAATTCATATAAAAAATTGACCATATTTACCACATTGGGTCTTCTATGGTTTACAATTTCGATATTAAATTATCATATAGGTTGAAATCATATTCATGGTACTCTAGGCATACCTTGCCTTAGTAAAATAGAATGGTTTTCATTATGATTGATAGCTCTTATTACCCTTATGAGATTTAGGTGATAAACACCATCCCTATTAGTTTACTCATGAGTTGAATAAAGGGATTATAACTTGTAACAATAACCATATAGGTCTTAATTATCAAACATAGAACAAATCTATGTTATTCTTTTAGCAACAAACAAGCTGCTATGTGATAAGACTATAATCTTTGATGATCATACCACCTCCATAGTTGAGGATAAACAAGTACAATCTTGACTATTTTAATAACCCTTTTTATAATCCACAGTTGGGTTTTCATGCAAGCTAAGCTTATATATAGTTTGAGTATTGTAAACATAATGATGTTTTAGTGCCATTTTGGCCATCTCCATAGTTGTGGTCGCTGTATGATTCAAATATAGGTTTAATCATTAACTAGAATTATTACCAGTCATTCAACACTTCCTATGCTTAGAGCACCTTAGGCTCTAATTACGTCGTTATTCGATGAGTGCATGATATATTTTTTATGCTTGCTCAGCCATAATGGCTTCGATCTCCGGCTACAGTGTGATGTAAAATGCATCAAAGCTCATTCTTAAGACCTTGAGATAAGTCACAGTAAGGAGTATAACTCCATACAGCTCGGCCATATGGCCTCAAGCTAATGCCATGATAAAAACATAATGCAGTTGTAGCTCGACTATAAAGCCTCAAGCTTAGTCTCAGCAAAAGATTACAGTGTATCACAGCTTAGCCATACGGCCTTGAGCTTGTTTCAGTAAAGGTTATAATGTAAGATGGCTCAGCCATAAAGCCTCGAGCCTAGTTTTAATAAAGATTATAACATGATATGGCTCAGCCATAAGGCCTCAAACCTCTGAAAAGAATAATGTTTTTAATACAAATATGAGCTTGGCCGTATCGACCACGACTATAAAGATAATATCAAAGGTTATGGGCACGGCCTCATAGGCCTCATGCCACTGTGCTAACTGTAAAGCAAGAAACATAATGCCATACGTGCACTATGGAAGTTTAACACAGTTATTACTTATTAATCCAAAAGCAAATGGGAACAACATCCACCTTCTTACCTGAACAAGTGTTTTGAATGCAATGCAATCCCATACCGATTCCACTTCAAGCTGCTCTGAGTTTCTTTTCTTCTAGCATTTTTATAGAAAGCTTCACCACCCTAAAAAAAACCACTCCCAACAATACGAATGCTCTTTCTTTCAAAATGATAACTAAACTTGTTATCAAGCCATTCCTAGCATGTCGATTTGGGTGGGAAACTACCACCCCACTTGATCAGCTTCCTCATTATAAGGCTCATCCAAGGTGACATGCACCTATGAAGGGTGAGCTCAAAGCTCCCATTCGTTCCTCAAAACTAACTATTCAACTAATTTATTACTATTCAATAATATCGAATAATAGGTTAAAAATAGTCAAACATTATTGATGTCAACCTTTAAAGAGGTTCCCTCTTATAGATATGTATTCATCCTTACTAAATGATAAGGGTTAAATAATACATATATAATATTAAGGATTATCACTAAAGAAATGAATTAAAAAAATGATACACAACAAGATTGTCGGTTGTCGGGGTCGAGTAATACTCCCCCAAAATCGACTATATCCCTTAGTCGAATGACTAGGAAATAATATCCCCATATACAAATAGGATAACGAGAGATCTCTTCAACTTTCAGCATGACTATCTCTCGACTTGTGATGATGTTCCAAGAACATCGTCTAGTCATCATATCTTGTTGTGATAGCACCATCGACAAAATGACTCACAAAGAACATAATTACTAAGAAAGGAGACATGACTCGTGACAACTTATGAAGGGATTTGGAAGGACATAGAAGCCGATACTTAGATGACTAATCAACCTTGTTTTCTCAACTCCTAACCCTTCCTCCAGGATGATACTCTCCTTCCTTCTTTAAAGGACGTTACATTTTCCTGTGCACACTTAGGACAACAAGACCATAATAATTGCATCATTATCATATCCCATAATATAAATCAATTAATTTACAACACTAATTAACATCAGTCATTAGTCTCATAATCAAAAATCAAATCAGATATTTCCACAATATCAAATCAGTTAATGATGAAGGGGGTAAATCATAAAACACACAACAATAGAAATAGAACACAAAAAATAGAATATTTCTTTATTGATATGGGCAACTCATTACATTACAGAATCTCAATTACAATTAGAGGAATCAACCCTCTACACGCTGCAACACACTACTGCTACACATCACCAGGCTCTGGAATCTTCTGCCTTTTGTAACCCCAAATTAGCTAGGGTTTCTGTTTTCCCCCTATTCACTCCACACTTGCCCCCTTAACTCTACTACTGCCCAGGGTTCCCAAAAATGGTTATTAATAGCCTTTTTGGCACCAACAACCTAATTTTGAAATTTGCATCTCCCTAAAAAAATAGGTCAACTTCTGGGAGCCATAACTTTTGATCTGGGTGTCTGATTGACAAACCATTTTATGCGTCAGAAAGCTTGCCGAGTGCTCTATGCGCTAAGAACTTGTTCTGCCCATTATGATCATTTTTGGGCCCGTACGGGGCTATTTAGTGCCTCAAACCTAAGTTTGAATAATTTTCAGGTATTTTTCAGGAAACAAAAATTTTAATATCTTTCAGCTCGCAAATGATGTTTGTGTGATTCCTTCGCCAAAGGTTTTATTTTTTAGTTACCAAGCTTCCTGTAAATTTTTACTTCATTTCATGCCCAAATGCAAACTTTCTAAAAATAGTAGGTTGCTATTTTTAGCAGTTTGGAAAAACTAAAAGTTCTACATCATTATTCAAGCGATCATGGAACTAGAACCACAAATTTTGAAAAGAAATGGAAAGAACATCAACAATTTTGAAACACATCTTTTTTTGGGTGATGCAAGATTGCCCTTACACCACTGGATGCTTCTGCATCAGACACCCAGGGTAATTTGAGAAGTGACCCTGTCACGTCTCATGTGTTTGTGTGAGGAAAACCCAAACGGTCAACCTCTACCTTAGACAACCAAGAAGAACCTTCAACAGGCCTTCCTTTCTATTTCACCAGATATTCTTCATATTGCCTGTTCTGAGTACTTCTTCCCACACGGCTATCCAAGATCTCTTCTATCTCCTATGTTGAAGTAGATGCCGAAATACTCCACTATTTTTCTGTTGGTCCATCCTTTGTTCCACCATGATATTTTGATAAATCAGCAATGTTGAAAACAGGGGAAATGTTGATCCCACTTGGAAGCTCTACTTCATATGCATTTCCTAAATCATGTTTCTTCAAAATTCTGCATGGTCCAAATTTCTTCATTTTCAGCTTATTGTATGTTCTAATTGGGAACCTTTCTTTTCTCAAGTGAACCATGACTTCATCTCCTACCTGAAATTCCTTATATCTCCTCTTCTGATCTACCTTAGCCTTGTACTGAATATTCATCTTATTAATGTGCTTTTTCACCTCTTCATGCAAATTCTTCATGTGTTCTGCAAAGTTTTCAGCCTCGGCACTTGTCTTTTCTCCTTTGTCTAGATTCCTTAACTCTGAAGCATTTCTTGGACTATTCCCATATACAACCTGGAATGGTGATTTACTAGTGCTCCTATTAACAGAATTATTGTAAGCAAATTCTACCTCTGGTAAAATCAAATCCCATCCCTTGGGCTTATCTCCTACTAAGCATCGTAGCAGGTTACCCAAACTCCTATTCACCACTTCGGTCTATCCATCAGTCTGTGAATAGTGTGCATAAATGATCTTCAAATCTATCTTCAACTTCTTCCACAATGTCCTCCAAAAATAACCAACAAACTTGGTATCTCGATCTAAAACTATGCTCTTTGGTAGACTGTGTAATCTCACCACCTCCCTAAAAAATAATTTAACAATATGAACAACATCATTAGTCTTCTTGCAAGGAATAAAATGTGCCATCTTTGAGAATCTGTCCACCACCACAAAAATAGAATCATGTCCTCTCTGTGTCCTTGGTAAACCAAGAACAAAATCCATACTAATATCATCCCATGGCTTCTCTGGTACAGGTAGTTGTAGATATAGACCTGTATTCTGACTTGCTCCTTTCACCATCTGACATACTCTGCAACTCTGCACAAATTTCCTCACATCCTGCTGCAACTATGGCCAACAATAATTTTCACCAACAATAGCAATGGTCTTATCTCGACCAAATTGTCTGGCCAATCCTCCATTATGCTTCTCCTTAATCAGGTTCTCTCTCATGGAACTCCTCAGAATGCACAACTCGCTTTCTTTAAACAACTTGCCATCTTGGATTATGAAATCCAACCATTTTGTCATGTCCAAAGTAAGAGGTTCCAGACAAGCTTTCCAAGCCTCTGCAAAATCTGGATTTTTAGGATACAAACTTTTGAGCTTATCGAACCCAACAACCTCTATCTTCATTTCTGTCAACAAATTTTGCCTTCTACTCAGGGCATCTACAACTCTATTGGAATTCCCACTCCCGTGCTTCAAAACAAAAGTATAGCTCTACAAAAACTCAACCCATTTTAAGTGCCTCTGGTTCAACTTTCCTTGACTATTAAGATATTACAAAGCCTGATGATCAGTATATAAAACAAACTCCTTTGGCAACAAATAATGTCTCCATTTCTTCAAAGCCTGAACTATTGTATAAAACTCCTGATCATAAACAAAATACTTTTTCTTGGCATCATTAAGCTTCTCACTAAAATAGGCAATGGGCTTACCTTCTTGGCTCAAAACAGCTCCTATAGCACTGCCACTAGCATCACAATCTACCTGATATACCTTATTGAAATCTGGAAGTGCCAAAACAGGTTTCTCTGTGAATTTCTGCTTCAATGTATCAAAGCTTTTATCTACTCCTTTAGTCCATCTAAACTCTTTTCTATCTCCTCTCATTGTGTCAGTTAGGGGTGCACAAATGCTACTAAAATTTCTGATAAACTTTCTGTAAAAACTTGCCAAACCATATAAAGATCATACCTCTGTTGCACTCCTTGGCGTAGGCCATTCAATGATAGCCCTTATTTTTTCTAGGTCCATCTTAAGACCTTCCTCTGAGATAACAAATCCCAAGTATACCAACTCCTTTGCAAAACTAGATTTCTTTAGATTAATCAACAACTTCTCCTCCCTTAGCTTCTTTGGAACTCTTCTGATATGCTTCAAATGCTCATCCCAAGTCTTACTGAAAATCAAAATATCATCCAAATAAACAATAACAAAACTTTTCAAGAATTCTTTCAATACCTCGTTCATGAGCTGCATGAATGTGCTTGGTGCATTGGGTAGCCCAGATGGCATGACTAAGCATTCATACAAACCCTCCTTTGTCTTGAAGGCTGTCTTCCATTCATCTCCTTCTCTGATTCAAATTTGGTGATACCCGCTCTTCAAATCAATCTTCATGAATTACTTGGCTCCACTCAAACAATCCATTATGTCCCATTCTGGGTAATGGAAATCTCTACTTGATCATGATCTTGTTGATGGCTCAAGAATCTGTACACATTCTCCACTCTCCATCTTTCTTTGGTTCTAGTACTATAGGTACCGCACATGGACTTAGGCTCTCTCTTATCAGACCCTTAACAAATCTTGAACTTGTCTATTCAGCTCTTCACTCTCTATAGGGCTCATTTTGTGGGTTGCCTTATTCGGCAAACTAGCTCCTGGTATCAAATCCATTTGATGACTTATCTTCCTCACCGATGGTAAAACTTCTGGTACATTATCAGAGATAATATCCTAAAATTCTTCCAACATATCTGAGACTTCTACTGGTACATTTTCACATTTCTCTTCACTAATCTTAGGAATCAATGCAAAGTAATGACGCTCATGCTTCATACCCTCCAAAATTTTTCTACCATCTACCAAGCAAATTTTGGCAGTACTACATACCTTTTCTTCCACCTCCTTTAAGGGCTTTAATTTATGACGAACTCCATCCTTTGTTAGGGAATATGTGTTTGCACGGCCATCATGGACAATGCTCCTATCATACTGCCACAGCCTCCCCAACAACATATGACATGTGTCTATTGGTATGATATCACACAACACCTCATCATGGTAGTCCCCAATCTTGAACTTCATTAAACACTGCTCATTGACGAAAGCTCTGTGGTCCTTCTACAACCAAGAAATCTGATATGGATGTGGATGCTTTCTTCTTGTCAACTTCAACTTGTCAACCATCTCCTCTGAAACAAGATTGTCAGTACTTCCACTGTCAATAATAATATCACAACACTTACCTTCACATTTGCACCTTGTGCGGAATAAACTCTTCCTTTGATTTGGTTCTTTCTCCTCATTCAGCAAAGTTCTTCTTACAACTAGGGTTTCTCCCCTTTCAACGTCTTTAGAATGCTTAGATTGCACATCTTCATCTACATGTGCAACTCGTGCATTATCTTCAGGTCTTTTATTTGTCCTTCCTTGATGTTGCGGACACTCGTATGCTCGATGCCCTTTTTCTCCACATTGAAAACAAGTTCCTCTGAAACCTCCTCTTCCTCTCCCTCTTTGCTCACCATTGTTCTGGACACAAGGGCGGTAGGTATTATCTCCTCTCTAGTTTTGATTGGTGCCGACTTCTTCACTTTTCTTTGAATCTTCATTTCTCCCCCCATAGGGTCTTCCACCAGTCCTTCCACCTTGACCTCTTCCCCTTTGCTTGCTGTCAAATCTTTTATTCAGATTCTCTTCCACCTTCAGGGAAAACTGGTATGCATCTTCTATGGCGGTCATTTTGAACAGGCTCAACTCCTCTTGAATACTTAGCCTCAACCCATTAATGTAATGGGCTACCTTCTCCTTGTTGGGCTCTGCATGACCTATCCTGGTAGTAATTTTATAAAACTATTCTGTATACTCCTTAACAGACTTGTTACCTTGCTTTAGTCCTTGCAGATTCTTCAGCAATTCCATCTCATAGTCCACAGGAATGAATTGATTCTTCAATTTCTCCACCATCTGATCCGATCTGGTGATCTTTCCTTTTCCTCTTCTATTCCTCTCTAATTGGACCTCCTTCCACCAAATACTAGCATGGCCTTTCAACTTTGTTTTTGCAAACTTGATCTGATCTAGGTCCTCCACATCTTCATACTCGAAATACTCCTCCATGTCATTGATCCAGTCAATAAGCTGTTCTGGATTCAAATCTCCAGAATATGTAGAGACTTTGATCTTGGGCCTCTTTCTGATCTTAGAAATGGCCCTCAACAACCTAACTTCTACAGGATCTCCTACAAATTGTTGTTCTTCCTCAGATAGCTCCTCTTCCACTTCATCCTTGCTTTCTTCTCTTGTTCTCGGCTCAAACCCTCTTCACACCTCCTCTTGCAATGCATCGATTTGTCTTTGTAGGGATCTAAAACCCTCTTCCATCAAAGCATTCCTTCCAATACGATTTTTTTGTGGAGGCATCTTGATCTCTGCAGCAAACCCACAACCTCAGGTCCTGGTGCAAACTGCCTCACGGTCGGCGATTTGTCTACACACTCAGGAACCCTTGCTCTGATACCACTTGATGAAGGGTTTAAATCATAAAACACACAACAACATAAATAGAACATAGAAAATAGAATATTTTTTTATTGATCTGGGCAACTCATTACATTACAGAAGCCCAATTACAATCAGAGGAATCAACCCTCCACAGGCTGCAACACACTACAGCTACACATCACTAGGCTCTAGAATCTTCTGCCTTCTGTAACCCCAAATCAGCTAGGGTTTCTATTTTCTCCCTATTCTTAACTCCACACTTGCCTCCTTAACTCTACTACTACCTAGAGTTCTCAAAAATGGTTGTTAATAGCCCTTTTGGCGGCCAACAACCTAATTTTGAAATTTGCATCTCCCTCCAAAAATAGGTCAACTTTCGGGAGCCATAACTTTTGAGCCGGGTGTCCGATTGATGAACTGTTTTATGCGTCAGAAAGATCGCGAAGTTCTCTATGCGCTAAGAACTGGCTCTGCCAGTTCTGGTCATTTTCGGGCCCGTACGGGGCCGTTTAGTGCCTCAAACCTAAGTTGAATAATTTTCAGGCATTTTTCGGGAAACATAAACTTTAATATCTTTTAGCTCGCAAATGATCTTTGTGTGATTCCTTCGCCAAAGGTCTTATTTTTTAGTTATGAAGCATCCTGTAAATTTTCACTTGATTCCATGCCCAAATGCAAACTTTCTAAAATTACCAGGTTGCTATTTTTAGCAGTTTAAAAAAACTGAAAGTTCTACATCATTATTCAAGCGATTATGGAACCAGAACCACAAATTTTGAAAAGAAATGGAAAGAACATCAACAATTTTGAAACACATCTTTTTTTGGGTGATGCAAGATTGCCCTTACACCACTAGATGCTCCTACATCAGACACCCAGGGTAATTTTAGAAGTGACCCTGTCACGTCTCATGTGTTTGTGTGAGGAAAACCCAAACAGTCAACCTCTGCCTTAGACAACCAAGAATAATCTTCAACATGCCTTCCTTTCCATTTCACCAGATATTCTTCATATTGCATGTTTTGAGTACTTCTTCCCACACGGCTATCCAAGATCTCTTCTATCTCCTCTGTTGAAGTAGATGCCAACATACTCCATTGTTCTTCTGTTAGTCCATCCTCTGTTCCACCTTCATTATATTTTGATAAATTGACAATATTGAAAATAGGGGAAATGTTGATCCCACTCGGCAGCTCTACCTCATATGCATTTCCTGAATCATGTTTCTTTAAAATTCTGCATGGTCCAAATTTCTTCATTTTCAGCTTATTGTATGTTCCATTGGGAACCTTTCTTTTCTCAAGTGAACCATGAATTCATCTCCTACCTGGAATTCCTTATATCTCCTTTTCTGATCTGCCTTAGCCTTGTACTAAATATTCATCTTATTAATGTGCTTCTTCACCTCTTCATGCAAATTCTTCATGTGTTTTGCAAAGTCTTCAGCCTCGGCACTTGTCTCTTCTCCTTTGTCCAGATTCCTTAACTCTGAAGCATTTCTTGGACTATTCTCTATACAATCTGGAATGGTGATTTACCAGTACTCCTATTGACAGAATTGTTGTAGGCAAATTTTGTCTGTGGTAAAATCAAATCCCATCCCTCGGGCTTATCTCCTACTAAGCATCGTAGCAGGTTACCCAAACTCCTATTCATCACTTCGGTCTGTCCATCAGTCTGTGGATGGTGTGCAGAACTGAACTTTAAATCTATCTTCAACTTCTTCCACAATGTCCTCCAGAAATAACCAACAAACTTGGTATCTTGATCTAAAACTATGCTCTTTGGTATACTGTGTAATCTCACCACCTCCCTGAAAAATAATTGAGTAATATGAACAGCATCATTAGTCTTCTTGCAAGGAATAAAATGTGCCATCTTTGAGAATCTGTCCACCACCACAAAAATGGAATCATGTCCTCTCTGTGTCCTTGGTAAACCAAGAACAAAATCCATACTAATATCATCCCATGGCTTCTCTGGTACAGGTAGTGGTTGATATAGACCTATTTTCTGACTTGCTCCTTTCACCAACTGACATATTCTGCAACTCTGCACAAATTTCCTCACATCCTATTGCAACTGTGGCCAATAATAATTTTCACCAACAATAGCAATGGTCTTATCTATACCAAAGTGTTCGGCTAATCCTCCACTATGCTTCTCCTTAATTAGGTTCTCTCTCATGGAACTCCTCGGAATGCACAACTGGCTTTCTTTTAAACAACATGCCATCTTGGATTATGAAATCCAACTATTTTGTCTTGTCCAAAGTAACAGGTTCCAGACAAGCTTTCCAAGCCTCTACAAAATCTGGATCTTTAGGATACAAACTTTTGAGCTCATCGAACCCAACAACCTCTATCTTCATTTCTGTCAACAAATTTTGCATTCTGCTCAGGGCATCTGCAACTTTGTTGGACTTCCCACTCCTGTGCTTCAAAACAAAAGTACTCAACCCTTTTTAAGTGCATCTGGTTCAACTTTCCTTGACTATTAAGATACTGCAAAGTCTGATGATCAGTATATAAAACAAACTCCTTTGGCAACAAATAATGTCTCCATTTCTTCAAAGCCTGAAATATTGCATAAAACTCCTGATCATAAACATAATACTTTTTCTTGGCATCATTAGGCTTCTCACTAATATAGGTAATGAGCTTACCTTCTTGGCTCAAAACAGTTCCTATAGCACTGCCACTAGCATCACAATCTATCTGAAATACCTTATTGAAATCAGGAAGTGCCAAAATAGGTTTCTCTATGACTTTCTACTTCAATGTATCAAAGCTTTTATTTGTTCCTTTAGTCCATCTAAACTCTTTTCTATCCCCTCTCATTGTGTCAGTTAGGGGTGCACAAATGCTACTAAAATTTCTGATAAACTTTCTGTAAAAACTTGCCAAACCATGAAAAGATCGTACCTCCATTGCACTCCTTGGTGTAGGCCATTATGTGAGGCCTATACTTTTTCACTACTATTCATGAGACTATTTACAGTACTATTGCTATTACTTTTATGATTGGGGGACTGTTGAACCCGGATTCTGGATTATTAAACCTAATTGATTTTTAAGAAAATAATTGTGCAAGGATAATTAGATGTTGTTTTTAAGAAAATGATGAATGGATACGAAACTTCAATGTGTTTTCAGTAGGATTATATGGTAGAATGTTTAGGATGCATGTATTTAAATTGCTTCGGCTATGATATCTCTATGTGATATTGACTTCAAGTTTGAGTGTGCAGGTATTGCTAACAAAACCACAAATACAGGAGATCATCCCATACCCTATGTTGTATCCCTTGTGAGCTGATCTAGTTCCACGAGGAACTAAGATCAACCTCGTGTTTGGAGGAATGTTGTAATGTTGTAATTTGTTAATGTTGCATGAGGTCAAGGGAATAAGGGCTATCTTCTGATTTACTTTTATTATGATAAGTGTTGTAAGAAATGTTGTTTTTAATCTTGTTTAAACTTTATTTCTTTTAGACCCTTTTCTTGTGTTTTTATTTGACTATGGGAGTTCTAACTAGGTTTAAATCAACCCTAGGTTATACCCTATGGGTCTAGGGACCTTTTTGACTAGGATAACCTTGGGATAACCTCCATATGGTCACTTCAACTTCAGGGTGAACTTAAGTGACGAATTTGGAAGCATGGGGACAATGGGATGAGTGGAATCCACACTCAGGCCCACTTCCAAGTCATGGAGCAACTCCATGATCCCCTAATAATGGAGTGCTTGTCTCCTTGTGCCTCTCTTTTGGTGGGGTTCCCCTTAATGAGGGTGGTGTGTCACCCACTCTCTCTTATTTTAGTTTATTTATTGTATTTTATTTCTACATGTGGGCTATAATGGGGGACCTCTTGAGTGGGGTTAATTATTTTAAGTCCATTAGGGATAATGGCTAATGAGTGGGTTTATTTTCTTAATTCCACTTGGGATAGTGGGGATATTTTTAAATTCCACTTGGGATAGTGGGGATATTTTATAATGTGAGCCCTTGATCTCAACTCTTGATCCTCATCTTCCATTCCCTTTTCAGAAAATCTATAAATGAGACCCTTCTCTAAGCAATTAGGAAGACAGGATTTTTTGTAGGTGAACTTCATTCTTGTAGGAGAGGGCTTCATTCTTGCAGGGGGACTTCATTCTTTCATTCTTATCATGCCTAATTTCCTCTAGAAAATCTTCTTCTGGCATCCTCATAATGCTTAATTCTTTCTCTATTCTTCTCTTCATAACCTCATAATGTTGAAATTATTCTAGCCATCCTATATCCTCCATTCATTATCCCTTGCTTGTAATTATAGAGAGATTACTTTTCGGGTTGGAATATTTTGGAAAGAAGGAGAATTTTGGAGGAGGCTAGAGTGGAGCTCTTCATCAACTTTCATTCCATAATTGGGCTTTGGAAGGTTGGTGAATCAAGTCTACTCTCTTGTGTATCTGTTGTTTTATATGTATGTTTGTTTCTTGCTTGTTGAATGAGTTTGCAAATGTCTTCTATGAGTGTTCTGTTATTGTTTTGGGGTTTTGTGTTGGGTGTAGAAAGAGCTCCTTCCAGTTGGAAGGCAATGCTTATCTTGTATAGGGAAGGGGAGGTGTGACCCTCCTCGGGTGTCATCTTGGTTCTTGTTGTAAGAAATGCCTTGAGGGCATGCTGGTATTTTTTTTAGCCTAGAGGGCTTATGGCTTTGAGAGCCTATTGGGATATCTCGGGTAATTTGATTAATTGGAAGGCTTGAGGCCTTGTGATAAAATGTGATAAAATGTGTAAAGGATGACACCTAGAGGTAGAGATTGTCTACTCCCCTACCCTCCTGAACTCATCGAAGCTGGTTCATTGTATTGTGAGTATACCATGGGTGTGTGTGTGTTATTTGATTTGTTGTTGTTGTTCAATGCTGTGATGTGTTTGGTATAATGTACCCTGGGTATGTAGATGGTCTCCCTAGCTCGGGGGTGACCCTCTTGCGGGTCTACAGTAGGGAGGAGAGCAGCTTGTGTGTTATACAGGTATTCTTGGAGCTTATTGTGAAGCTTGGAAAAGATTATTGGATCTTAGAAAATATTTTATTTTCCGTAAGTCTTAAGGAGAGCCTGATCTTTTAATAGCTCCTTCCTTGTCGATTTTTCTAAAAGGAGAAAATTATCTCCCTATTGTTGTATAAATTGTTATTTTTAGAGTTGTGAGGAAATCCTCTCTGTTCTTGGGCTGATAGTTGTAATTTTCTTGTTCATTAAGTTTTACCATTTAGAAATAAGAAAAGGAAAAGAAAATTTGTTTTTAAAAGGATATTAAAATTATCTAGTTCCTTCTTCTTCTACTTGCAACGTTGTGAATTAGTTGATGTTTTAATTAAGTTTGTAAAAGTATTAAAAAATATTCTCACCATGAAATAAATAAAATTTGGGTTGTAGTATTGCTTTTGAAATTACTGCCACCTTGAGGGTTGCATCTTAGGATGGGGACCTTTTCACTATTTACTATTCACTATTCACTTTTACTATTCACTTTTCACTATTCATTTGAAGGCAAACTATATGTAGTTTAAAACATTTGACTTGAAATAGAAATCTTAAATCAAGGAAAGTGGGATTTATTTATGCATAATGTATAATACGAATTGAATAGATGCTTAAACTCAGAGTTGCAATTCGGAATACAATGTTTATATTTGCAAAAAAACAAAATTAACTCATTGCTCTGTTTTTAATGAATTATTCTATACTTTCTTTATAGTTAAGGAACTTATTAATGAAATTGAGAGTTAAGTGAATTGAGATAATGGCGGTATATATATATATATATATATTAATACTCAAAGAAACGGTAAAATGAACGTGATAGAAATACAAGCAAAATTAAATTCCAAGAAAAGGAAGAGAGGGCAAATGAACATGCTTGGTTGAAAATGCTAAGTCTGAAGGAGAAGAAATTAGAATTAAATTCTAGAAAATTAAAAGAAGAACAAATGACCGTGCTTTACTTAAAAATGATCTATCTCCTAAAACAACTATTGTTCAAATATAATTCGTGAGATTAACCTAAGTCAGGGAACCACACGTTTCCTTATCTAGGGTGTGCGCACATGTATTTGGTACGCCGTCATCAACTATATTTTTTTCACCTTAAGCGTATGCCACCGAGCACGCTTACGCGTGTGAGGGGGTTTACAGGGTAGTAAAGGAAAATTTTTGACAGTTCGTATCATGACCACATGATGCATGTGGACATGACACGTGTGTAATGTGTGTTATAACTGCATGGAAAAAGTGGGCATGCCACATTCAATGATAGCCCTTACTTTTTCTAGGTCCATCTTAAGACCTTCCTCTGAGACAACAAATCCCAAGTATACCAACTCCTTCTTTGTAAAACTACATTTCATTAGATTAATCAACTTCTCTTCCCTTAGCTTCTCTAGAACTCTTCTAATATGCTTCAGATGCTCATCCCAAGTCTTACTGAAAATCAAAATATCATCCAAATAAACAATAACAAAACTTCCCAAAAATTCTTTCAATACCACGTTCATGAGCCGCATGAATGTGCTCGATGCATTGGTTAGCCCAAATGGCATGTCTAACCACTCATACAAAACCTCCTTTGTCTTGAAGGTTGTCTTCCATTCATCTCCTTCTCTGATTCAGATTTGGTGATACCCACTCTTCAAATCAATCTTCGTGAAGTACTTGGCTCCACTCAAACAATCCATTATTTCATCCATTCTGGGTAATGGAAATCTATACTTGATCGTGATCTTGTTGATGGCTCAAGAATCTCTACACATTCTCCACTCTCCATCTTTCTTCGGTGCTAGTACTATAGGTATCGCACATGGACCTAGGCTCTCTCTTATCAGACCCTTCCTTAACAGCTCTTGAACTTGTCTATTTAGCTCTTCACTCTTTGCATGGGTCATTCTATGGGCTGCCTTATTCGGCAAACTGGCTCCTGGTATCAAATCCATTTGATGACTTATCTTCCTCACCGGTGGTAAACCTTTTGGTACATTATCAAAGATAATATCCTGACATTCTTCTAACATATCTGAGACTTATATTGGTACATCTTCACATTTCTCTTGACTAATCTTAGGAATCAATGCAAAGTAATAACGCTCATGCTTCATACCCTCCAAAAATTTTCTACCATCTACCAAGCAAGTTCTGGCAGTACTACATACCTTTTCTTCCACCTCCTTCAAGGGCTTCAATTTATGATGAACTCCATCCTTTGTTAGGGAATATGTGTTTGCACGACCATCATGGACAACGCTCCTATCATACTACCACAACCTCCCCAATAGCATATGACATGCGTCCATTGGTATGATATCACACAACACCTCATCATGGTAGTCCCCAATCTTGAACTTCACTAAACACTGCTCATTGACCAAAGCTCTGTGTTCCTTCTGCAACCAAGCAATCCGATATGGATGTGGATGCTTTCTTCTTGTCAACTTCAACTTGTCAACTATCTCCTTTGAAACAAGATTGTCAGTGCTTCCACTATCAATAATAATATCACAACACTTACCTTCACATTTGCACCTTATGCAAAATAAACTCTTTCTCTGATTTGGTTCTTTCTCCTCATTTAGCAAAGTTCTTACAACTAGGGTTTCTCTCATTTCAGCATCTTCATAACGCTCAGACTGCGCATCTTCATCTACATGTGCAACTCATGCATTACCTTCAGGTCTTCTATTTGTCCTTCCTTGATGTTGCGGACACTCATATGCTCGATGCCCTTCTTCTCCACATTGGAAACAGGTTCCTCTGAAACCTCCTCTTCCTCTTTGCTCACCATTATTCTGGTCACAAGGGCGGTAGGTATTATCTCCTCTCTAATTTTGACTGGTGCCAGCTTCTTCACTTTTCTTTGAATCTTCATTTCGCCCCCCATAGGGTCTTCCACTAATCCTTCCACCTTGACCTCTTCCCCTTTGCTTGCTGTCAAATCTTTTATTCAGATTCTCCTCCACCTTCAGGGAAAATTGGTATGCATCTTCTATGGTGGTCATTCTGACCAGGCTCAGCTCCTCCTGAATACTCAGCCTCAACCCATTAATGTAACGGGCTACCTTCTCCTTTTTGGGCTCTGCATGACCTGCCCTGATAGTAATTTTATAAAACTCTTATGTATACTCCTTAACAGACTTGTTACCTTGCTTCAGTCCTTGCAGCTTCTTCAGCAGCTCCATCTCATAGTCCACAGGAATGAATTACTTCTTCAATTTCTCCACCATCCAATCCCATCTAGTGATCTTTCCTTTTCCTCTTCTATTCCTCTCTAATTGGACCTCCTTCCACCAAATACTAGCATGGCCTTTCAACTTTGTTTTTGCAAACTTGACCCGATCTGGGTCCTCCACATCTTCATACTCGAAATACTCCTCCATGTCATTGATCCAGCCAATAAGCTGTTCTGTATTCAAATCTCCAGAATATGTAGAAACTTTGATCTTGGGCCTCTTTCTGATCTTAGAAATGGCCCTCAACAACCTAACTTCTGTAGGATCTCCTGCAGCTTCTTGTTCTTCCTCAGATAGCTCCTCTTCCACTTCATCCTCGCTTTCTTCTCTTGTTCTCAGCTCAAATCCTCTTCGCAGCTCCTCTTGCAATGCATCGATTTGTCTTTGTAGGGATTTAAAACCCTCTTCCATCAAAGCATTCCTCCCAATATGATTTCTTCATGGAGGCATCTTGATCTCCATAGCAAAGCCACAACCTCAGGTCCTGGTGCAAACTACCTCACGGTCGGTGATCTGTCTACACACTCAGGAACCCTTGCTCTGATACCACTTGATGAAAGGGGTAAATCATAAAACACACAATAACAGAAATAGAACATTGAAAATAGAATATTTCTTTATTGATCTGGGCAACTCATTACATTACAAAATCTCAATTACAATCAGAGGAATCAACCCTCCACAGGCTACAACACACTACAGCTACACATCACTAGGCTCTGGAATCTTCTGCCTTCTGTAACCCCAAATCAGCTAGGGTTTCTGTTTTCCCCTATTCTTGACTCTACACTTGCCCCCTTAACTCTACTACTACCCAGGGTTCTCAAAAATGGTTATTAATAGCCTTTTTAGCGGCCAATAACCTAATTTTGAAATTTGCATCTCCCTCCAAAAATAGGTCAACTTCTGGGAGCCATAACTTTTGATCTGGGTGTCCGATTGACGAATTGTTTTCTACGTCAGAAATCTCGCGTAGTGCTCTACGCGCTAAGAACCAGCTCTGCCAGTTTTGGCCATTTTAGGGCCCGTATGGGGCTATTTAGTGCCTCAAACCTTAATTTGAATAAATTTCAGGCATTTTTTAGGAAACAGAAACTTTAATATCTTTCAGCTCGCAAATGATCTTTGCGTGATTCCTTCGCCAAAGGTCTTATTTTTCAGTTATGAAGCTTCCTGTAAATTTTCACTTCATGCCCAAATGCAAACTTTCTAAAAATAGTAGGTTGCTATTTTTATCAGTTTAGAAAAACTTAAAGTTCTACATCATTATTCAAGTGATTATGGAACCAGAACCACAAATTTTGAAAAGAAATGGAAAGAACATCAACAATTTTGAAACACATCTTTTTTTGGGTGATGCAAGATTGCCCTTACACCATTGGATGCTCCTGCATTAGTTAACTATGACTAATCCTCCTGATTATCATGCAAAGTTAATGATTAATTCTAATTGTAAGTTGGGGATGTAATAGAGAAAGAACTAGGCAAGTTTGATGCTAGATGTGATGAAGGGATTTTTCTTGGTTACTCTACCAAGAGTAAGGCCTACTAGTGCTACAACAAGAGATTGAAAAAGATCATTGAAAGTGCTAATGTGAAGGTGGATGAAGACAAGGAATGAATATTAGATCTGAGTGGCTATGAATCAGATGTACCTGTGGCTATAGTGAATGAAGAAAAAGTTAAACAACAAGACAATATAGATGAAGAAGAGGCTCTGGAAAGTGTTGTTAAGACTCCCAGGTATGTAAGGATTAATCATTCTGAAGATCAGATTATAGGTGACAAAAACAAAGGTGTATTGACAAGGAATATAGCTACAGAAGAACAAGTGAATTACTGTTTGCTTTCAAAGGTTGAACCAAAAACTTTAAATAAAGTTTGCAATGATGAAAATTGGGTAAAAGTCATGCAAGAAGAGCTGATGCAAATAGAGAAGAATCAAACTTGGGAATTGGTTCCTAGACCTGCTAATAAAAATGTCTTTGGAACTAAATGGGTTTTCAGGAACAAGCTGAATGAAAATGGAGAAGTTGTAAGAAACAAAGCAAGACTTGTGTGCAAAGGATATTCTCAAATTGAAGAATAGATTTTGAAGAGACTTTTGCTCCAGTGGCTAGGATTGACACAATCAAAATATTTTTGGCATTTACAGTTCACAAAGATTTCAAAGTGTATCAGATGGATATGAAATCTGCATTCTTAAATGGTGAGTTGGAAGAGGAAGTTTACATTGAGCAACTGGAAGGATTTCAGTTATCAAACCAAGATGATATGGTGTGTAGATTGAAGAAGGCATTAGATAGATTGAAGCAAGCCCCTAGAGCCTAGTATGCAAGGTTAGACAAGTATTTGTTACAATTAGGATTCAGTAAAGCCACTGTTGACAATAATCTCTATTTCAAAATCAATGATAATCAAATCCTGATTGTTGTAGTCTTTGTTGATGACATTATCTTTGGAGGAAATAAAGGTATGTGTATGTAGTTTGTAGAAGAAATGCAAAATGAATTTGAGATGTTTATGTTTGGTGAAATGAATTTCTTTCTAGGTCTACAAATTACTCAATTAGATAAAGGAATCTTCATATCTCAGTCTAAGTATATGAAAGAGTTGTTGAAGAAGTTTGGGATGGATGACTCCAAACCAATATGCACTCCCATGGTGACTAGCTGCAAGTTGAGCAAAACTGATGAATCACCTAAGACTGATCAGAAAAGGTACATATCTATGATTGGAGGAATACTTATTCTAACTCAAACCAAACCTGATATAATGCATGTAGTATGTCTTGTGGAAAGATTTCGAGAAGATCCTAGAGAGATACATGTGATGGTAGTTAAGAGAATCTTGAGGTATTTGAAAGGAACATTAGATCATGGCTTATGGTATCCAAAGGATAATGAATTCACTCTAAATGCTTATACAGATGTAGATTGGGCTAGAGATGTTGATGACAGAAAAAGTACAAGTGGAGGTGCTTTCTCCCTGGGAAATAGATTGGTTTCATGGTTGAGCAAGAAGCAAGATTCAATCTCCTTGTCTACTACAGAAGTAGAGTATATTACAGCATGTTATTGCACTCAAGTGTTATGGATGAAGCAGACTTTGAAGGACATAAGAGTTGTGTATGAAGATCCAATTGCAATCTTTTGTGACAATACAAGTGCCATAAACATTTCAAAGAATCCAGTGATGCACTCAAGAACAAAGCATATATCAATAAGGTATCACTTTTTGAGAGAAAAGGTGATAGAGAATGAAGTAAAGATGGAATATGTGTCGACAAAGGATCAAATTACAGATATTTTCACTAAGCCTTTGCCTAAGGATACCTTTGAGTATCTCAGAGGAAAATTAGGGGTTATACCCCTCCTGCTCTGAACTAAGATGCATAAGAATGCATCACTCCAGTGATGTCCAAAGCTTCATTCTTTGATCTAGATTGATGTTTTGAGAGCTACCTCTCAGGAGGAGTAGCAAGTGTTTCTGATATGTGTTCCTGACAAAGAGCAGTAAGTGTTACAGTATTGATGATTTGATCAGAGAAGCAAAATGCAAGTATGTGCCCTTTGCCATTGATGTCAAAGGGGGAGAGAAATCATGTGAAAAACTCAGGAGGAGAAAGAGTGTAGATGTATAAATAGAAAGGGGGAGTATCTTGTCTTGATGGTCTTTACAGTTTTTCACATCATATGTTGCCATCAATGACAAAGGGGGAGATTGTTGCAAGTATGTGCCTAACCAGTGTTGTCATTGATGTCAACATATCAGTGTTGTCATTGGTGTCAACCGTACTCTTGTTTTGATGCTTGCTTGTAATGAGTTAAGTGTTGAAGATAATAAGCATTCCCGATACAACAGAACAATCTAGTAGATTGCTCCGCATTTCTTGTAGAATGAATATCTTTGTCTATAGATTGGAAGTTAGTTAGAGACATGTCTGAAGATGCTATGTTCCAAGTTTGAGCCTCCGGTATGAAGATTTGAGTGAGTTATGTTCACCAGAGTGAAAACTACTTTTTTGTATATTTGGTGGTGACAAGGAGAATGTATTATACTCCGCATTCCTCCACATTTAAGTATTTCAGTCTACAGTTTTGGAATCAAGTTTGTAATGATGATAAGTGCCTTCAACTCCAATGGTTCATGATTTGGTGGTCCGCAAGTGATATTTTCTTTATGACAGTAGCTAACAGTGTTGTTTATGTGCTCTGATTTGAAGAATCTTCTTGGTAGAGTGGTTAGAGATTGTGCGGTTGTTCTTGGTGATTACAATGTGCTTGTGGATGTCTCCTGATCATGTTCCTACCTTTGGATTGGTCCATAGAGAAATTTGTATCGTGGATGAAGACTGTTCTTAGAAGACTTAATGTTAACACCAGTCTTGGCCGACTTGGTTGTTTTCACTACTTGTAGAGATACATTGAAGATTGTGGAAGCATGTCATGGCATGGAAGATTGCACTTGAGTCCCAGCCAAAGCATAACATGATCCAGATACATCTTTACCTTAGCAAATTTTGTTTAGGTCCAGACCTATTTCTATGTATGTTTGTAATGCCGACCTTGGAGATTGTTCCAATGGTTGAGGAATGTAATGTTGACCTTGATTTACATTCCAAGGTTGATGAAGTGTATAAAAACATGTAATGTAGTTGCAAAAAAGATGTCCTTGAGCAAATATGAAAAGATAAGTGCAAAGGTGTAAGAAAAATAGAGCAGAAGAGTTATATTGTGCTTTAATGGAACTAAACCTAGGCATGGAGTAGATGCTATCAAATTAGTTCACCAACCCTTGGCAGTGAGCCACCTCTTGGCAGTGAGCCCTAACATTTGTAGTGAGCATATTGGGCAGTGAGCCTCTATTTTTTGGTGTTGCTATAACATATTTATATCTATGGGCTAACACCCACCATGGTTTTTCCCTTATAGGGTTTTCCATGTAAAAATATGGTGTCTCATGTGTTATTATATTGAGCTTCTTGTTTCTTGTTTTTATGGTTAAATCTTAACAATAGTAATTAAGGATTTGATGTGTTGATAAGTGATTAAAGTTTTAGAGACAACTTATTCACCCCCCCTCTCAGTTGTCTGGTGCATTTCAACAATTGGTATCCTTCAATAGCAGTATAATGAGAGAGAGAAATCAATTCCTCTCAAAATTAGGGCAGAGGCCCCAGATCTCAACATGATAGTGGTGGAATGGATTAACTTGAATAAACATCCTGAGGTGGAAACAAAACTCCTGGAATGTAGGACAGTGGATTATAATAAATTCAAGGAATTAGCTGAGGAGGTTGGTAAGGAGGCTTTGGGTTTTTCAAAAGGTAGATGGAATGAGTTGACACTAGCATTGCAAAGGATAGAGCCCCACTCAACGTTCAATTTCTCAGCAACAATCACTAGGGTACAGAGGTATATCATATCAACCAATGAACATGGGATTACTTTGCTACCTTTGGTGTTTCATCCTCCCCTACTCCTTTATCCAATTCCACACTGGCAAGAACATAAGACATCCCAGGCAGCAGAATGAGCCAGGTGGAATAGGTTGGCAGAGCAGAAGGGTTTCTATCTCAAAGAGGATAGATGAGTCATGGAACCTACAGATTATAGAGAAATTGCTCTCCAATATAATCAGAGGCCTTGGTTGCTAGAGGACCAACAACATGTTTAGTTGGGGGGTGTGATGAGGCCGTGCTTTGTTCTATTTCTCTTGCTTTAGTTTGAATGCTTTTTAAAGACATTCCCAGACTTTTCCATACATTATCTATGCCTATAATTATCTTTAAGACATTAAAAGCATTAAGAATAGTACATGATATGTTGGTGAATGACTATGTGTGAATTAATGATTGTTTATAAGATGTGATAGTAAATTCTATTAATTTTAGTAGTTTGTGATGTATAAATATTGTGGTGAACTAACCCTATTCAACAAGCACGTGGTTACATATGATGGTGACCCCCTGTCAGCCCACAACAAAGGAGGTATTTTCATCTACAATAGACAATGCAATTACTTGTAGCAAAAGGAAAAGGACTCTGAATTGAGTGGGCATGAGTTAACCATAACTTCCCACTCCTCGACAGTTTCCTTCAACAGTTGACACAATCATGAATAATGAAGAAAGCTCAGATCGTGGTTTATGTTCTATTTTCATTTATGACTGTCTTCATGATGACTAAGAAGAGTCATGCAGTGGGACTATGATGTCTAGTTATCTTTGTGGTAGTTAGTTTCCTAATTCTAGTTTGATTAATAATAATTTGTCTTCTCCCTATGTTTGTGGGAGAATGGACGAGTATGGGATTAGTTGCTTAGAGGTTTTGTTCAATTAGGAAACTCAGATCTTGTCTATATATGTTAGATTTTGCATACAACAAGGTAGGTTAGAAAGAGATTGTGTTGTCAAGTTATTATTGTATTTTTAACATTCAATAAAGAACACAAATTTTGGATTCAGTCAATGATTTTGGTGATACAATAGTGATCTAGTTTAGATTATGTGGAGATTACAGTCACTCAAGCAAGGGCCACTTGAGGTAAATGTATCTCTCTTATATGTTTATATGATTAGTTCATGTTGTTAGTTCATGTCAATGTGATTGGTTCATGTTAATGTGATTAGTTCATGTTGTGATTAGCTTATGTTATGTGGATTAGTGAATATCAATAATCTATATTGTTAGGTTAAGGTGATCACCGACTTAGTTCATTAATTGTTCCTCTATTTTGATTCACATAGTTTGTTTTGATTTACAACTAACTGAATAAGCATTGGTTATTTCTTATCAGCATTACCTACTTACAGTACTTGTTATTTGTTGCAAAGTAGAGTTTGTTTCCCTTCCCATAGTTTTTTTGTATGCATAACTTCTAGATTACAATTGAGGAATCCTTGACTGTACACATAGTACGGGCACCATACAAGAAGAATATACGATTCCCTGGTTTGACAATTTAAATGTAACACATTATAGCCATTAGGTTGCTTGATATAGGATCTGTTGGTCCATTGAGTTGTGTGCATGCCCTTTCTGCATCAATGTATTGGTTAATAATGGAGTTAGACACATATCTATAGAAAGAAGTGCTCGCAACCCCTCTCCAGCATCAAAGCTTGTTTGAGCCTATTCCATGACATCAACCATGTGTGGTTGGGCCTCCTCCCTAACATCAACTATGTGTGGTCGGGCCTCCTCTGCTCCAGTATCTAAATTAGGTTCTACTTCTACTCCAGTTTCTGCATGTTGAGCCCCTACACATATCATATAAAAGAAAAATAATTTTGGAATATATTTAAGGGATGGATATATAAACTCATTTTCTAAAAACTAGATGTAAGTTTTAACATTTTAATATTTTATCATTCTCTAGATATCATATAATATTAAATATAAAAGATGAAAGATGAATATAACTACATGTATATGAAAGATGAATGTAACTACATGTAGTCCAATCTAATTATAGTATATTAAAATTAAATATAATTTCTAGTGCACATGATCTCTAGGATAAAATTATAGAACTATGAACTACAAACATCTAGAAAACAAGTTAGAAATCATTGTATGTACACAATTTTTATTTACAATTAAATGAGAAAATTTGAAGGAGTTTTGTTGCAAAATAAGTAACAAGATTTTCTAGAGTACAAAAGTTTAGCATCAAATTCAAATAAGATTTCAATTCGGTTTTCATAACCTTACTGAGGCTTATAAATAAAGTGCTACAAACTCATGTTTTAAGAGTACGTGATAGGTCTTTAATACTTGGATCAAAATTCTCAAATTTTTAGCTAAAAATACATGAGGAAATTGTTGAACACTTAGAGAAGGTATCAAATTTTTAGCTTAAAATACCTTGGATAATCTAAATTGTCATGGCTATTTCATTTAATGAAAAATGAAGTCCAATGTTTTGTAGTGCTTTCTCTTCCTCTTTCTTCATGCTAAACCATTTTAGTGGCTTTTTATACATACTAACAGCTATTTAATTTTCTTATGTACATAGGTTGACAAGGATGTGATGAAAGCAACAGGAAAATAATTTTACTAGAAAATTTGATATACATCAGATAGTGACTACACAAAATTTGAGATTTATATGCTTTCGTGCAACTGACTAGAAAAATTGGAAGCACTATTTGTTGACCTTAAATCTAGACCATTTAACAAGATGCCACAAATGAACTTCGTGAATGATAATTCAAAATGTAAAATACTAAAGAATTATGGAATATTTTAACTTAGTATCATCTTGAGGTTGAAATATTTGTGCATAAATATTAACATATCATGTTGTAGATAATCAATCATAGTGATAAGGTAGTTCACATAAGGTGAAATATCATGCTCAACATGTGCCATATATGTATGAATCATATCATTTATAATAGTTGTGGAGGATGTGAAGGATGTATGATTACAACTAATGACACATTATCCTCACATTTAACAAGTAAAATTTGTAAAAGATTCTCACATTGTTCTTCATCCTTGGGTATGTTTAAGTCATTTCTTTGTTCAATGGAGGGTGTATAAGAATATACTCCACAATCACTCTAAGATATATCTAAATAAAATATTAGAGGATCCACAAGTGGATCTTGTGGATCTCTATAAAATTTTTATATATAATCATGATGCATAGAAATTTCCATGTGATCCACTAAGAAAAGGTGATTAGAATATGTGTAAAAAATAAAATTGTTATGAGACAAAGAGTCATAATCGTTAGATCATGAGAAGATAAAGAATAATTAATATGCTTTTAGTTCACTAAAAATGTCTTCAAAAGAACATGAGTCATTTGATAGAGAAGGACTAGCAACTTCATGAGAAGGTTAAACATGTAATATTATCACTAGGATTCTCAAGGAAAGATAAAGAAAGGGAAGCACAAGTAGGAGAATCCTTAAATGAATAAGGAAATCTAGCACATGAGATATGTTTAGTAGGGGTAGAAGGTCGACAAGAATCAATGTATTGATCATGAGAATGTATCACTATGACCACACTATCTTCATGTGCACTAGGGCTAGAAAAATAAACAATGAAATCATGCGAGAAGATCATAAAAGAAGTTACAAAAAATAAGATGAATCAAGTCATTTCAAATATTTAACACTCAAAGTCAAGATCCCTAAATTTGTATCAATTGTATATATAGGAATGAAGTAGTAGCTATGTTGCTATCATAGACAACAAAAGAAGTATCCTCATGTAAAGTGTGGTTACATAAGAAGTCTTCTTGGTAAGGTAAGGAAGTGGGGAAGAAATCCATGATAAGATAATGCCAATCAATTTTAGCTTTGAAAATTACAAAAATTAGTGGTACATATTAGATCTGAAAATGAAACTATAAGGATAAATTCAAGGGTGAGTTGGGTGAGAAAAATCAATGTAGAATAATTTAAGAACAAACCCTAGAAGTAAAGGTGTAGCAATGAAGTAATAATAAATATAAACACAAACCCCAAAAATAATTGAAGAGAAATTAGAGAGTGAAAATATAAAGCCCCGATGAATGCATAAACCCTAAAGAAAAACCCTATGGTCATGGAAGATCAAATCCATGTTCACCAAAATTGTAAAGGAAAAATAATTTTTCTATATGTAAATCTAGGCTTAGAACTAAACTCATACAAATGAAGCACAATTAACCTAGATTAATTAAATGATAGCTAGGATTGGAAATTCTATAATAAATGTTATTTTAGGAAATTAAATATGAATGGATAGGGCACTTATGTATAAGAACTTTGATGAGGAATTAAGCCCAATGCCACGTAGAAATCAACCATTAGATTATAGAAAATAAGATGACCTTGATATGCTCACTACTTGGAAATTTAGAAAACCTAAACATTTTTATTGGTTGATTTTGTAGCTATGGATAGATTTTGTATGGTTTAAATCTACTATGTAATCTATACATCTTATTTACTTCAAAATGTGTACTTTTGCTACCTAGTCTAAACCTATGTCTAAATTATAAGAAGCTCACTTCACAAATAATATCCATGCAATATTTAAAAGTTTAGAATTTTATCTTTCCTATAAAAAGTTATACTATATGGTATAAATGTCACTTTTTAAAATATTGTTGACTATAAAAAACAACTTATTAAAAGTTACGTAAAAAAATCACAAATAATTTTTTAAAATTTTCAAAAATATATATAGAATCTACACACAAAATATGAAAAATCACTAGTTCACATCATTTTCAAATTCTTAATGGTTTAGTTGCTATAGGTGTCGAAAAGTGAAAATTTGGTTTAAAATGTTGATTTCAATGTCCTACTTTGGCCAAAAAGTGGGACACAGTATTGTGGGATCAGCCCATTGACATGCACGCCAAATATATTAAATTGAGCACTTAAAGATCTTGTATTTAATGACAAGCCCTATGGCATTAGTCACCATCAAGTAGAATCAAGTTTGATCTTCTAAGGATCGAAAATATCAATAGAGCATATTGGAAAGCACTATCAAGAGCATTATTTGCACTTTTGAATCAATATTCACATGTACTGCACTAGGCATTTTCATCTTCTATCTTCCATGTCTTCGATCATTGTAAAAACTAACAAAGGGGTTTGACTTTCTATTAAGAAAGTTTTATACTTTCTTTGCATACGACAAATCCCAAAGGTACTTTTCATCACCCCATTTATATTAGACATAGGTACATGTGAATGCGAATAACACTCAAAAACATTTTAATAGAGAAAGAAACCACAAGCAGATAAAATGTTGAGAGTCTTAGCTATGAGGCGACCTAGTCTTCAATAGATGGAGATTCATGAAACAAATTTTTATATCCTAATAAATGTAGATATTACTCTAGAATTTTAAATCTGAGTATCAAATTCATCACACAACAAAATCTCCATCATCAACAACTCTAAATCAATGAAAAATTAAACATCTTAACTTTCTTTTACATTTATTATCTAAATCAAATTACATGTAATTGATTGATTATTAATTAGGTCTTAAATTAATTGTAGGGTGTGTTTTATTGCTCTACACAAAGTTATAATTGTGTATTAAAATAATTAAAATTATGATTTTATTCTTTGGTGTTTTGTCATAGATGCTACTAAAAGTTGGGAGATAATGGTCCAACAAAAAGTATGAAAAAGCATGAGGTATCATCTAACCATATATATTTTTGAATCTATCTACTTATTACAATTACTATCTTGATTACTTTAGCATGCATTAATTCATGTATTAATATATCACATCCACCTCAAAGTGGGGGTAAAATATAAAGCACAAAAAACACATGCATTGCCCTTTTATCCTCTTGTTTTACACACTTTGACCTATTATAAATGTATTGTCCTTACACTCAACTTGATTTGTGGCTAAGTTGACACAATCTTGAATCCTATCATCCATTATCCTACCTTTGTCCTCAATGGTTTGGACTAGCTCTCAGTTTAGTCATTCCTACATATTAGACTATATCATGGGTACAAATCTATCCATACACTGAATCGAGCTTGTGAACTTGTTCTCCTAATTCAAAATCCTTTTCCTACTTAACTAAGTTGATCCTTTCAAATAAATTGATTGTTAACCATCAACACACACACCACATATATTGAATTGAGTACCTAAGATCTTGTATTTAATGACAAGCCCTATGGCATTAGTCACCATCAAGTAGAATCAAATTTGATTTTCTGAGGATCGAGAAATATCAATAGAACAAACATATTGGAAAGCACTATCAAGATCATTATTTGTATTTTTGCATCAATATTCACATGTTTTGCACTAGGCATTTGCATCTTTTGTCTTGCATGTCTTTGATCATTGTAAAAACTAGCAAAGGGGTTTGACTGGCTATCAAGGAAGTTTCATACTTTCTCTGCATACAAACATATCCCAAAGGTGCTTTTCATCACCCCATTTGTCCTAGACATAAGTACATGTAAACACAAATAACATTGAAGAACATTTCAATAGAGAAAGAAACCACACACAAACAAAATGTCCAGAGACTAAACTGTGAGGTGACCTAGTCTCAAATAAGTCGAGATTCATAGAACAAATTTGTTATATCCTAATAAATGTAGATACAGTTCCAGAATTCTGAATCCCATTATCAAATACATCACACAACAAAATCTCCATCATCAACAACTCTAAATCAATAAAAAAATTGAACACCATTTTAACTTTCTTTTACATTTATCAGCTAAATCTAATTACAATTTAGGGTGTGTTTTATTGCTGTAGAGGAAGTTACAATTATTATACTCTGGTTAAATAGAAAAAGACAAGTGCAATTATTATACTGTACAGAGGAAGATATGCAGAAGGGTGCCTGTTTGATTCTATTTTGTCCTAAACTCAATTATATACACAGAATTAGATATTCAAATTTACAAATAACTGTTCTGTCCGCTGGATAAAGGACTGGCCGGTCAGCCATGCCTGCAAGGCCTTGTACACTCTGTGCTGGCTGGCCAGCGGACAATGTGGTCCTTGTTGTTTAACGTTCTTCTCTGCAGGTATGTATATACAAAACGAGGGCCCAGCTCTGCAAAATTATTCGTCTGTGGTGAGTCAACTGGTTAGTAGGGATTCGTTTTGAATGACACATATTATGATATTCCATGTGAATCTGACGTTCTTTGTACTGTTATGGAGTTCGTTTTCATCACAAATTAAAGTTTCAAGATTTTTTAATTGCAATGAGATATCTTAAATATACATATCTCAAAGATGTCCACATATATTAAATTTGTTACGGGGACTTCTTCTCAAGGGTATTATCACCCCACCTATTTTAATGCAGGTGGTCTAAACCCACAAGGTCAACAGGGTATTATCATCCCACCTATTTTAATGCAGGTGGTCCAAACCCATAGGCACAAGGTCTGTGAACCTTGGTGGTTTCTATAACATTGCCTTGTTTTAATCAATCTACCACGCCCTTAAGGGCAAGAGTTGCTTTATTTTACTATAGAGCTATTTTATTTACTACATATTTAAAAACTTTGTCTTTACTTTATTTTATTTACTTTTTATATTTAAATAATAAATGTCCATTCTAAGTCCAAGGGGTTGAGCTTAATTGGTTGAAACATTGGGTTCTTGTTGAGGAGACCCAAGTTCAAATCCCCATACAGACATCTAAGTGACTCTTGGTCTTCCATAGTTAGTGGAATTCTAAGTTGTGACTCTTGGCTTCTAATGTGGATGTGTTCTAATTTCTAAGTGTTCATGCTTGGGGTGGAGGACCCTCGTGTTGTGGCCTCACCGGACATCTAAGTGACTCTTGGTCTTCCATTGTTAGTGGTCTAATGTGGATGTGTTCTAATTTCTAAGTGTTCATGCTTGGGGCTGAGGACCCCTGTGTTGTGGCCTCACCGACATCTAAGTGACTCTTGGTCTTCCATTGTTAGTGGTCTAATGTGGATGTGTTCTAATTTCTAAGTGTTCATGCTTGGGGATGAGGACCCCGTGTTGTGGCGCTCTGGTAAAAATAAAATAAAATAAATGTCCATTCTAAATAATTTTTCTTTCAACTATTCTTTCACATTAATTTCAAGTTCACTTTGAATAGTCATATCATTAATTATGTTGATAGTTACATGATAATTCTTAACTCATAATTATAATGGTACCATGGGGATTGTAATGGAGAGTGTAGCTAACAAAAACTTCTTAATTGAAATTTGACTTACATTTATTACATTTAATTATATAAATATTTATGTGTTGTGGCCTCACCGGACATCTAACTGACTCTTGGTCTTCCATAGTTAGTGGTCTAATGTGGATGTTTTCTAATTTCTAAGTGTTCATGCTTGGGGATGGACCCCCGTGTTGTGGCCTTACCGCTTCATAGCTCTAGTCAAAAAAATAAAATAAATGTCCATTCTAAATAATTTTTCTTTCAACTATTCTTTCACATTAATTTCAAGTTCACTTTGAATAGTCATATCATTAATTATGTTGATAGTTACATGATAATTCTTAACTCATAATTATAATGGTACAATGGGGATTGTAATGGAGTGTAGATAACAAAAACTTCTTAATTGAAATTTGACTTACATTTATTACATTTAATTATATAAATATTTATATAGAGACGTAACTAACTAGTATAAATATTTTAAATACATCTATCTAAAATATATCAATTTCAAGATGCTATCTAACTTATGTTGCAAATTCGCTGTAGACATCTCAAAATTATTGTATCTTATATTTAAAATATCTATACTACCTAAATCTTTTTCAAATATATGGAAAGGTTGTCATTCAAATAAATATCTAGGTTTTATAAAATTTATTTCTCCACATTAATATTAATAGGGGTTGAGTGAGGATTAAAATTTCAAATTATTTGTTAATTTAAAATTTGTCCATATCTCTATTTTTTAAATTGTAATGTTTTTTTAATATATATACACATAAAGTAATTGTGAAATTAAATCAAAAAATATTTTAAATTAAAGAATAATAGAAAAATTAAATTTACTACTTTATAAAGTTATGAATATATTGAACCATGTTAATTTTTCTATTTTGATTAAGACTATTATTAAGGCATAAGGCCTAAGTAATTTATGATAACGATTCTACAATTATTAAGTTCGAGATTTTGATTACTCCAATAATGTGGTTTATATTGATCATGTTTTGATAGATAATAATTTAAGTCCTGACTATAATATATTTTTTTGAAGATGAATATTTTTTTATGTCTAATGAAGATACATTCTTGGGGAGCTTGTATACTTTGCTTGAGCAATTGAAGAGCCTGATAGTAGTACTAGTAGCCCACCAAAGAACTAATCACCCTTACAACCCAATTTTAATGTTAAATATTAGCAAGGTAAACACATGGACAACAATTTTTATTTTTTAAACAAATGCAACAACAACCATGTTGCAATGCACACAACCCAAACTAGTGTCATCATTATCAGAACAACACTACCACGAACACCAACACATGCATGAAAGAGATGTGTAGGTCTCACCCACACACTAGGAGAGAACTACGATGTCCCACAAAATAAGAGTGGCATGCATCCAAATGACACACTCATCAACGTGAAAGTCCAAAACCAAGGTAGATGCTCAAGATAGAGGTAGGACATCTCCATCCACCAAACCAAACACTGTTAAAATATGACAAAAGATAATATAACTACAAAAGACTAATACAAGAATGAGGTATCATACAATTTTTCTTGACAATTCTTATTTTAGGGTGACATATTAGTTAAGTTTGATAATGGTGTAGGAGCACCTAGGAAATCATGTTTTCCTTTGTAATAAGGTCTATTTGACCAATGCATTTTCATTTTAGTTTGTATTTGGGTTCATTTTGTAAGTCCCAAGTGACTAGGGGACATTTGTCAAATTGTAACCGCATAATGCTAAAAATAGCATAATGCCAAAATAGGGCAGTAGGACAGTTGGAGGTTGTTTTAGACGGTTGATTCCCAACCGCTTGGAATTGGTCACCTAGCCGCTTGGATTAGTCTCCCAGCCGCTTGGAGTTAGTTCGGTACTACTTAGGGCGAGTTGATAAATGCCCAGAGGAATGAACCAAATGATCATTGATTGTAATCTGATCAAAGAAGTAGTGTGATCGAATGTGATTGTATTGCGCTCCCCATCATATTGGTATCAGAGCCTGAAAAGATTTGGGCGGCAAGTCGAATTGAGGACTTGTAGGAGTGTTGGCGTTTGGGTGCTATGTGTGAATGTTTATGTCAGACAAAGAAAGCGAGACAGAGGCGGAGAGGATGCCTCCCAAAAGTATGTCGCAGGACGCCGTTAAGAAGATGATCGAGGAGATGCTTGAATCCAAGTTGGGAGAGTTCAAGCAGTCCAAAGGCAAAGATAGGGAAGATGAAAGTGACAGTGATGAAGGCGATACAGAAATTCCTGAAACCAGTAAAAAGACAGAGGAGATACCAGCAGACCAGAGGGCATTTTTAAATGCATTAAAGTCAGTCAATAGGGACACCATAGATGGGTTACCTATGTATAGTGGAAGTATGGAAACTGAAGAGGTGATTGATTGGATTGAGGCATTGAACAATCATTTCGAATACAAAGAAGTCCCTGATGATAAGAGGGTTAAGTTGGCAAAGGCAAGATTGAAGGGATCTGCTCTTGCATGGTGGAAATATGAACAAGGAGAGAGAGTCAAGGAGGGGAAGAATATGATAACCTCTTGGGAAAGGATGAAGACCAAAATCAAGGCACAATTCTTACCCCTGGATTATAACGTGCAGATGTATAAGAAATTGCAGAACCTCAGACAGAGAGACCTTGATGTGAATGCATACACACAAGAGTTTGATAAACTCAGTCTCAGATCAAAGAGACAAGAAGAAGAGTCAGAGAAGGTGGCCAGGGTATTTAAATGGCCTAAGGATGAACATCCAAGATGAGATCAGCATCTTAGCACCATAAATAGTGAACAAGTGTTTCCAAATGGCCTTAAGGGCTGAAGAGAAGATAAAGAGAAAGAGTGAGCAGAATAATAGAGGTAAAGGTGGAAGGAATTTCAAAGGCAGAGGTAGTTTTGGAGGAAGAAGTCCTAACCAGAGGCCTAGTGGTGAGTCTAGCCAAGAAGAGCAAGTTGGGGACTCTAGTAGTAGAGGAGGCTACCAAGGAAGAATGCCTAATGGAAGAGGTGGGACAAGTGGATCAGGTAGAGGATCCAAATTCTCCAATATGAGATGTTATAACTGCAATCAGATAGGGCACCCGGCATACAAGTGTCTAGAGAAGGCCTCAACTTCTCATGGTGGTGAGAAGAGAACCACTTTGATTCAAGAAGATGCAAGGAGTGTGACATCTCCTGAAGTGAATCTAGCATCAGAAATGGGAGAGAGTCTGATGCTCAAGAGGACGCTGCTCAAGGAACCAGTATAGACTGAACCATTGCAAAGAAGGGCTTTGTTTAGAATCAACTGCAAGATCCAAGGTAAGGTTTGTAAAGTTATTATTGACTCTGGTTCTACTGATAACATTATATCTTTGGAAGCAGTGAATAAGTTGAAGTTAGAAAAGATACCCCATAACAGTCCATATAAAGTCAATTGGTTGAATAAGGGGCAACACATACTCATCAATGAACAAACATGGGTAGAATTCAGTATTAGGGGGTATAGAGATAAAATCTTGTGTGACATCCTTCCAATGGATGCTTGCCATCTTTTGTTAGGCAAACCATGGCAGTTTGATAGAAAGGCTCATCATGATGGAGAAAAGAATGCTTACTCATTCCAAAAGGATGGTGCGACTTATAGGATACAGTCATTGGTAGAAGAGGATCCACAACATGTAGGGTCTAGTGTAATGATGGTAGGAGAAAAAGAATTCATGGATACATTAAAGGAAGGTGATGGAGTAGGTTTTTCTTTGATTGCGAAGCCTAAGGGGGAAAAGAAGAAAAGTGTGAGAGAAGTAGGACCTAAGGAGGTCAGAGATTTGCTTGAGAGTTACAAAGGAGTGATTGCAAAAGATATACCTGATTCCCTACCACCTGTCAGAGACATCAGTCATCAGATAGACCTCATACCAGGAGCGGTACTTCCTAATAAGGCAGCATATAAAATGACCCCTCAGCAGAATGAAGAGATAGCAAACCAGATTCAAGAACTCCTAAACAAAGGGCTGATAAGGAAGAGTCTTAGCCCATGTGCAGTACCTACTATTTTAGCCCCAAAGAAGGATGGGAAATGGAGATTGTGTACTGATTCCAAGGCAATAAATAGGATAACTATCAGATATAGGTTTCCTATTCCTAGAATTGAAGATCTAATGGACTATTTGGGAGGTGCTACCTATTTCTCTAAGATAGACTTGAAGAGTGGGTACCATCAGATAAGGATAAGAGAAGGAGATGAGTGGAAGACAGCTTTCAAAACCAATGAAGGGTTGTATGAGTGGCTTGTGATGCCGTTTGGTCTTTCAAATGCCCCTAGCACTTTTATGAGACTAATGAACGAGGTGTTGCAGGAATTCATAGGGAAATTTGTGGTAGTCTACCTTGATGATATCTTGGTGTTCAGTAAGAGCAAGGAAGAACACTTGGAGCATTTGGAGATAGCCTTGAAGAGGCTGCAAGATCAGAAGTTAATGATAAACTTGGAAAAGTGTGACTTCATGAAACAAGAATTGGTGTACCTAGGTTTTGTCATCTCTAAGGGTGATTTAAAAATGGATCCTTCCAAGGTAGAAGCTATTTTGAATTGGCCTACACCTAGGACAACAGGAGAGGTAGAAGTTTTCATGGTTTGGCCACATTTTACAAAAAAATTATTAAGAATTACAGTGATATTTGTGCACCTATGTTGGAAACCATCAAGGGTGAAGGAAAGATGAAGTTTGTGTGGACAAATGAGGCAGATCAGAGTTTTGAAAGTATGAAGTAGAAAATTGCCAAGTACCCTGTCTTAGTGTTACCTAATTTCAATAAGGTTTTCACAATTGAGTGTGATGCAAGTGGATTGGCCATAGGAGCAGTGTTGAGACAAGAAGGCAGACCAATAGCCTTCTTCAGTGAAAAGTTAAATGAAGCCAAGAGGAAGTACTCCTCTTATGATTTAGAGTTGTATGCTATGGTACAAGCTCTGAAGAAATGTAGGCATTATTTGCTTCCTAAAGAATTTATTGTATACACTGACAATCATGCTCTCAGTTTTTTGAATGGGGTGGAAAGTCTTCAAGCATACACCTTCATCATCAAGCATAAGAAAGGAATAACCAACAAGGTTGCTGATGCTTTAAGCAGAAGGGTGTTGACAGTGCAAGAAGTGCAGCTACAAAGTATGGGTGTTGAGTCACTCAAAGGATTGTATGAAGATGACCAAGATTTTAAGGAGATTTACAGGGTATGCAGGGAGTTTGCCAATGCTTTCCATAGTGAATTTTCAGATTATACATTGCAGGATGGACTTTTGTTTAAAGGAAGTCAACTATGTATCCCTAAGTGTTCAATGAGGGATAATATTTTGAAGGAAAAACATAGTGGTGGTTTAGGAGGACATTTTGGGCTCAATAAGACTTTAGATCTTGTAAGAAGGCTTTACTTTTAGCCAAGGATGCAATTTGATATCAGAAGGCTTGTTGAGAGTTGTATGATTTGCTAGAGAGCAAAGGGAGTCTTAACCAATGCAGGACTGTACCAACCTTTGCCCATACCAAACAGACCTTGGGAAAGTTTGAGTATGGATTTTGTGATGGGATTGCCCAAGACAAGGACATGTTATGACAGTGTGTTTGTTGTGGTAAATAGATTCAGCAAGATGGCTCACTTTATTCCTTGTAAAACCACAAATGATGCTAGTTACATTGTAGGTTTGTTCTTTAAAGAAATTGTCAGGATTCATGGGTTACCTTTGAGTATTGTATCTGACAGAGACAACAAATTTGTGGGACATTTCTGGAGAACCTTGTGGAAAAGATTGGGTACAAGTTTGTCTTTTAGTTCAGCCTATCATCCTCAGACTGATGGCCAAACTAAGGTTGTGAATAGGTCATTAGGCAATCTACTGAGATGTTTGATAAGAGAACATGGCAGTAGTTGGGATGTGGTACTCCCACAAGCAGAATATGCCTATAATGATTCTACAAACAGAAGTACAGGTCTAAGTCCTTTTGAAGTTGTTTATGGTAGTCATCCTAGAGGAATTTTTGAATTAAGAGATGTTCAAGGGTTGGACAAAAGGAGTGGACATGCTGATATATTTGTAGGGGCTATGAAAGAGATCCATCAACAAGTCAGAGATACTCTGCACTAGAGCAGTCAGAAGATCAAGGCTAGAGTGGATCAAAGAAGAAGGGATGTGCAGTATCAAATAGGAGATATGGTCATGGTTCATCTTAACAAGAACAAATTGCCCACAAGAAAACACAGCAAGTTGATGATGAGAAAAATTGGACCTTGTCAGATTCTGGAGAAATATGGTCCTAATGCTTACAAAATTGAACTCCCTGATGATATTGCTATTTCACCTATATTCAATGTTGCTGATCTAACATTATATAGGAGTCCTAATACAGGAGAAGGTACATCAGATTTTGTCCAAGACAATGCATAGTGGGTGCAGCATTTACCACCTAAGAAACCACCGAAGATGGAGTGCATCTTGGATAGAAGGATAGCCAAGAAGACCAGAAATTAGACCTATTTTGAGCACTTAGTCAAATGGCAAGGACTTCCATACTTAGAAGCCACATGGATGTTGGAAGAAGACATCAAAAAGAAGGGTGGTGATTTGCAGCAGTTAGTCTCTATGAGGACTTGAGACAACTTTCACCTGGGGAGTATGGTGCAGGAGCACCTAGAAAATCATGTTTTCTTTTGTAATAAGGTCTATCTGACCAATGCATTTTCATTTCAGTTTGTATCTGGGTTCCTTTTGTAAGTCCCAAGTGACTTAGGGGACATTTGTCAAATTGTAACTGCATAATGCCAAAAATAGCATAATGCCAAAATAGGGCAGTAGGGCAGTTGGAGGCTGTTTTAGACGGTTGACTCCCAGCCGCTTGGAATTGGTCTCCCAGCTGCTTGGATTAGTCTCCCAGCTGCTTGGAGTCAGTTCGGTACTACTTAGGGCTAGTTGATAAATGCCCAGAGGAATAAACCAAATGATCATCAATTGTAATCTGATCAAAGAAGTAGTGTGATCAAATGTGATTGTATTATGCTCCCCATCAGATAAGGAGACAATCATATTACATATCTAATTTTTATCATTAGCTTATGAAACATAATGCATACATGTCTTCTCTAGGATCTGTTTCCCATTCATTAGTTCATTGACATATTTAATCAAGGGTAAAAGGAGAAGTACAACATAGCTCCTTTAACAAGGTAAAACCTATCTTTGCCAAGAACTCTTATCATTAGTGAACTAAACATAGAAATTACACATCCTATGGCTAATGCAATTAATTGCATAAGTAGGACAACATTAAGGGAGGTAAAAACACATCCCTTATTCCAAAAAAGTATAGGAGAATACAACACATGTGGTTTTCTTAACAACATATATATTTTACATGACCCAAGCCCTTCTAACATATATGGATCAGACATAGAGCTTATGAATATAACAATTTCACACTTTCAATACAAAACGAAGGCACTTCTAAGGAGGATAGGAACCCATGTTCCTTTTATTAATCACGTATAAGGGTTATTCAAACATTATTTCTTCCTTAGATTCATTCTCACATATTAGTTTTCATAAAAGAGAAATGAAGAGATTAAGCACTCATAACACAAAGGTTTAATCATGTGTTCATACATATAGATGAAATTACAAAAGAGAGGGAATCAGAATCTAACTATGGAGGTTTTATATCCAATTTATTATTGAAACCAATCTTAAATAAAGAGAACTATATTCCATTTAATATTCAAAAGGTTAAATTCTCACTTCAATAAGGTACTAGCACAATTGGAAGGGTATCATTACTGTCATTCATCCTAAGAGATCAACAAGAATAAGCATAATTACTACCTTATTTACAATAGGGTGGCTAGATAATTCACATTAAACCTTAATGACATCTTGATTCAGTTCATGATTAGATAGGAACATAGTAATATGTCAAATTGATTGACTATTATTCAAGGTCATAACCAACATCAATGAAGAGAGATAAATTCAACATGTTCATCCCATTACATACTTCCTATACAAATAATAAAGGAGGTAGACAATATGTTTATCCAACTATATATCTCACAATATTATCTTTCATCACATGGGAAGTACAGAGAGAGTTAGAGAGAAACATTATCATAGGCACACACTAATAAGTACTGTCTTTCACAAAACCCTACTAGCATAAATATACATAAAGGTCCCATCTTCTACTAACTCATTTCATCAACATAATTTTCTTTCCCCTTTCAAGTAAACTATGCAACACTAGTAAAAGAGATAAGTAGAGCAAGAGAAAAAGTATAAAGACCACATGCTCAAATGTCACTGAAATAAATGTTAAAGATGTGATAATCCTTAGGGAGCATTTAGGGAAAACCAAAGTACATTTTGAATATGTTCAAGTATTTAAACCTGGTACAAACATGTAAAACACATAACTAGGTATTGTGGGGGTCTCTAAGACCCTCAACCTAGAAAGACACCATATAACATTCAATTATCTTTATCTTATGCTAAATCATTCACAATACAAGAATGTTACATCCCTCTTTTTGGAAACAATTATGCTATTTACTTTCTTGCAAATTTCAGTAATTTAATATGTTGTGGACGACATGGAAACTGATGATTTATTTTACAAAGTTGTTATATGAAATTTTGGAATCTATTGATTACGATCAATGTGATATTGTAGACTAAATGTCCTTTATGTTAAGTGAAATGATGTTTTGGATATATTATGATGTGATTTGGAATATAGGTGCTTTGACCACAAAATTGTATGTGAGACTGTCGTTGCAGGAACAGGTGGGCCGTGTTCGACGGGAAGAGAAAGTATCTTTGAGAGAGAGTATAGACTCTGGAAATTAACCATGGGTGTTTGTTAATGAGAACACCAAATAGGTAGATAACCTTGAAGCCATTATTTTAGTCTTGTATTTCGACTGGGATAGTTAAGACTAGATGTCGACGTCGGAAGATAAGGTGTAACACCCTTCTCGTAAGTCGTCATATAGAATCTTGGAGTCGTCGATGTCGTCGTAAGTCCACCATAGCAAGTCGACTTATTTAGACGTTTATTATTTTTGTTTATAAGTATTTAATGAACCAACTTGTGGCAGAATCATGAATCACGTCTCGTAGTCGAAAGATGTGAGAAGTCGGCTTTGTGCGTCTAACGATGTAGGAAACTTGTTTGCGTTACGATCAATCCGTCGTGATTGTCATAAAACGCGTCAAACTTGCGTTGTGAATTATTCTTTCTGGAAATCGACGAATGTTGAATTTGAAGCCATAGCGTGTAATAATTTGTTTTGGTCGTTGTTTAGCAAGAGTCTTTTCTTTTAGCCTTGACCACGAGATATGTTGATCTAACCTCGAGTCTCTTTTCTAAAGTGGTCTTTATCTCTTCTTCTTATTCGACCATAGAGATGCTTTAGGCTTTTATTATCCACTACCTTGTTGTGTTTAATCCCTCAACTCAGCTTTAAGTTGCTCTTGAAGGATTTGATGCTTTTTTTTTTGTTCGAGTGAGGACGGAATTGTTATGTCCTTTAGCAAGCCACGTCACCATAGGAGCCACCACCTTTTGAATGGTCATAATAAGTGGGAAGTTAGGTTTAAAATCAGTTATGTCGACCTTCCTGAGTTTAGGCATGTTTGGGTAGTCATTTAATGCTTTAACTACTCTCACCATAGCGCGAGAGGGAGGAAGATGGGCAGTTGTGTTTTAAGTAACCGCAAATTAATGGCAGATGCCCCATCATCAAGGTGGGTGCGAAGGCATTGGGGGTGGTTGTGTAGAAACATAAGGAAAACTGCAAAGAGTTTCCTACGCTGTTGGGGAAGTTATGCAGGTGGTAGTTAGAGAGGGAGATGGAGACTTGAATGAGGGGGATATTCGATTGCGAGTGGGAGAAAACCTGAGGAGGCCATCGTGGGATTAACAAGAAGAAGTAACTGCAGAGTGGAGAAGGGGGAGCGGGCTGAGAGAAACACAATTTCTTTTACTCCTGCATCGTGGAAAGTGTGGGGAGTTTAGAAGTTGCGAAGTAAGAGTAAAAGGGAGAGTGAGGGAGTAGTCTGAGGTAGTTTTAGAAGTGAGAGAGACTCTATCGATGGGGAGGATAGTTAAGGAAGTCAGTCGCTGTGTGAAGATAAGAAAAAAAAAAAAACAAAGAAATGGCAGAGAGATAAACGACAGTGAGAAAGTTAGTGAGGATAGAGGCTGTCGTTGTTTTGAATAGTAATCGGCTGAGAGATAACTGTGGGAGCCAGTCGTTGTTCTGAGTAGGAATCAGCTTGTGGAGAATAGTCTGAGGCTGAGTTATCTGCGGTGAAGAATTCAGAAAACTAGTGAGGACGGGGATAGGAAAGTGTTGTGGGTGAAAGTCTGAGGAGGACAACGTTGAGGGAGCAGCGAGGTATTCCAGTCAAGAGTGAAACTCCACAGTAGTGTGACAGGTTCTAACTTTTCTCTCTCTGCGCAGTCTTTGCACGTTATTTATGCCTTGTTTGGTAGCGTTTGTCTGATTCTTTCGTTGTAGGAGATTCTACTTTCAAACTTATGTTTCATTAATCTTGAAATAAGTTTTCCCCATATAAATTGCATCGTAGTTTCTGCATTAGTATGTGAGTGGAGAGGTTAGTTTGGTTGCAGCATGGAAAGCTTAGCAAAAGCTATGCTTCTTTAGTCGTTAAACCTTATAACGTAGCAATGTATTTTTGGCTGTATAATGAAGAGTACATCTGTGTATATGGCCAGAGAACCGTAATGTTTCATTTTTAACTACTGTTTGGCTCTTTGACCGTGAATAAGTGTTTGAGAGATAACTGTTGAGATATTCTTGCATAGGATAAAATGTCGAAACTCGTGCTAAGCATCGAACCTCTCCTATGTTGTTAATTAAACAATTATAACTATCCCACTTGTGTAGATTGAACGACATTTAGATTGTTACCAGATTGAAACACCTTATAATTATTAAATCATTCATTAACTAATCTAAGAGATCTTTGAAAGTTTTTAGATTTTTACCTTCACTCTAAAGACATTTGTTAACCCAAGACCAGTCATCAACAATACTCAAATAGAGTATTTTTTGTATGGCGATGAACTACCAGATTCAACAAGTGATGTTAATGCAACCAACTCAAGTGGGGGTTTGTTTTTGCGAATTAACGTGGGTAGGGGTTATGGAACCCGCTTTTGTGTCTTAATTAAGTGACATGCGATGATTCTTGTGTCGCTATTTTATTGAAGACCTTTTTCGAGTCCAAACCTTTAAACTCCGGGCTTACGGGTATTTGTTTTAGATACATGAGTATGTCGTATAAACTTATGGGAACCGAATAGCCAAGTTTGAGACCACTTAGGAGTGGGTGTTATTAAACGATGTTTTCATGAATATGAGATTGTGAAACTATGAACTCGGGATTAGAGTAAATGTTGCACCATGCGCTATTATAGGAGAAAATCCAAAAACCTTGAGGTCATCGAGGTCGACATTTGTTTAAACCTTACAAATAGGAAACTGTAGGATTTCGATCAGTTCAAGTCGAGTAGGGTGGGTGAACTAAGTACATGCGTTCTTAGAATGCTATTTAAAAACAAATCCTTTGGCCAAGGTGGTGCACGATCCTCAAGTGCATCGAATGTTCACTGTGACTGGATGGCGTTTCTTGTGGAGTGTCATGCATGACTAGAGGGCATCTAGGGATCTGCACGATAACAAGACACGTAAGTTACAACACCAGAGCTCAGATGGCAAACACCGATGGTTATCCTAAGTCTATCCTCTTGAGTAGGGTAGGGCCACTTCCGGTTAGGAAGGAGTGCGGGAGACTAACGGTCTGTGGTTGGAGGTTAAGCTCCTTGAAGATACTTTCTCTTCCAAATACTGAGGATTGCCGAGTCTTGAATGTGATGGGTTGACAATCGAGATGCATGTTAATGGTATGTTTCCAATATTTGTTTGTTTAAAAAAAAATTCAAATTGTTAGAAAACAAAATGTTTAATGTATATCATTTCTTTCAGTTTTATGAAAATGAGATCATGTTTATGATAAAATGAAAAATGTTGTATTGGATTATAGATAAGTTTCTTTTGTATTTGATTACCTAGTAAAAAAAAAAAATTACCTTTGTGAAAACCTAGTTTTTCTTGTCAATTCAGATATGGATGTTACAAAGAATCACTACAACTATCTTAATTTCATCTTAAATAAATAACATGAGAGTCCCAACATCACATGGCATTTCCCAAGTTTAATGAGGCATTAAATTCCACTAGTTAGAGTGCATTTCTTTCAAATGGAAAGAGCATGAGATAGACCTATGTAAGAACATCATGCAACATCAATACAAATCCAATCTTATAATTTGTTTACTAGGAATTGAAGTATAAACTTCAATGTCCAAGTTTCCTCATATTTACAACATAAGTACACCCAATCCCAAATTCCCAAATTGAGTACAATTGGGAAATATAATTTAATCATCCTAAACTAGCATAAGAATAGGTAACCTTTAGTCGCTATTAAATTGAAGTTGCACATAATTACATTAATCCAATAACCATTTACCAAGCTCCACACAACAAAGGATAAAAAAGACGCACCAACACACTCCAAGACCAAAGAGAGGCAAGTTAGCTACCACTCGACCATAATATCATCATCAAGCACATGTAAGAGTACCATGCTACTCTAGGCATCCCCATAGCATAGAGAAGAGCCATGGATCCACATATCAAAATATTAACATTCAAGGGACCACACGTAGAATTATACCACCACACTCTAGAATCTATAATTAGGTCCTCAAAAGACTTTCCAAAAGGATTATAAATTAGACTTCATATTCAATCCTCTCATGGTTATTCCAAAAAACACAAACCTACAACCCATGGTTCACATAGAAGGATCACTCGCCATAATCCACACAACTACGTAAGGATTTATTAAGGATTTAAAAAGATTTAAATGTCAATCAAATTCCTCCCACAAGCCAACATCAAGCCACTAGGGTCTACAATACAACCCATCTAATTCACATCACATAACTAGCACACACTACTAGGATCTTACCTCAATAATTCAACAATATTGAATATAGTTTACAATTCACAACAAACCTATGTTAAAGGTCAATCAAGGAACCATCAAAATGAAAAAGGTATGCAATTAAAAACACCTTCAAAAATGGTCTCCAAGGGTTTTCTAAGATAGAAATAAATTTATGTAGTTATTCCACAAAGTGTAATTAAAAACAACAAGAGTTTAAGACCATTTACAAGCCCAATAAGTTAGTAATATTTATACAATCAAGGGAAACATTAAACAAACTATCCATTCAACAAGAGACGCATAACTCAAAGATCAAATTTTGAATTACAATGCAAGCAAAAGGGGATTCCAAATCAAACATGCACATTTCTAATTCATAATCCATAATGAAAATTAGTACTTAAATCACTGACAAAGGAATACTTGATGCATTGTTTAACACACCAGCTCAAGTAAAGCACAAATGTACTGAGCACCTCTCCTAAAAGGCAACCTAAATCTCCTAAAGTTCTATGTTACTATGTCTTATCTATGCAAGGTAACTTAGAGGTCTATATAATGTTGTTCCAATTCAAGGGACCATGATGAATTCAGGTGAAAACAAAACAAAAGTCTAATATAAATTACACAAAATCAATGTTTTTTGTAATGCCCCAAACTTACACTCAAGACATTAACAGATAAAAATTGGATGAACAATTTTTTTGTGATACAAAAGTGGTATTAAGCAACCCAAAACACATGCCTACATGCCCAAGGTGTCATAACAACCTATAATGACACACTTAGCACACACATCAATGCACATAGTAAGGTGACACAAGTGGAGGACTTAGAAACACCATGGGACAAAACACCATGGTTGGCATAGAAAATGATATAAGGAGGAGAGTTAGGATTTCCAAGGTCACTAAAAAAACCTTACAACATCCCTACTAGACCACCCCTTTGATATCTCAGAGCTACAACAAGCAAAAAGGTCAAAACTGCCAAAGTTTAGACTTCAAGGAAAACTTGCTCTAGGTTGGGTTTCAGACTTGAGTTGTAACATGAAAACTACACATTGGCTTGGGTTCAGACTTCAAGGATAATTTATAGTCTACACATTGAAAAGTGGGAAGAGGCTCCGAACCCCAGGCTTAGAATGACTATGGACTTCAGGAAATAATTGCAACATGCACTTCGAACTTTAAGTCCAAAAAACAACTTGCAACATGTAAGTCTAGCGAGAGTCTAGAATAAGAAAGATTTAGTGGTTTGGGATTTAGGGTCTCACTTACAATTACAACTTGCAAAGTGTCAGTCAACTCAGAAGCAAGCCCAATAAATTAGTAATATTTCTACAATCAAGGGAAACATTAAACAAACTATCCATTTAACAAGAGACACATAACTCAAAGATCAAATTTTGAATTTCAATGCAAGCAAAAGGGGCTTCCAAATCAAACATGCACATTTCTAATTCATAAAACATAATAAAAATTAATACTTAAATCAATGACAAAGGAATACTTAATGCATTGTTTAACACACCAACTAAAGTAAAGTACAAATGTACCTCACCTCTCCTAAAATGAAACCTAAATCTCCCAAAGGTCTATGTTGCTATGTCTTATCTATGCAAGATAGCTTAGAGGTCTATATTTTTTCCAATTCAACGGACCATTATGAATTCAAGTGAAAAAAAAACAAAAGTCTGATATAAATTACACAAAATAAGTGTTTTTTGTAATGCCCCAAGCTTATGCTCAAGACATTAACGAATAAAAATTGGATGAACCAATTTTTATGATACAAAAGTGGCATTAGGCAAACCACAACACACACCTACATGCCCAAGGTGTCATAACAACTTGTAATGACACACTTGGCACACACATCAATGCACATAGCAAGATGACACAAGTGGAAGATTTAGAAACACCATGGGACAAAACACCATGGTTGGAATAGAAAATGAGACAAGGAGGAGAGTCAGGATCTCCAAGGTCATTAAAAAAACCCTTATAACATCCCTACTAGACCACCCCTCTGATATCTTAGAGCTAAAACAAGCAAAAAGGGCAAAATTGCCAAAGTTTAGACTTCAAGGAAAACTTTCTCTAGGTTGGGCTTTGGACTGCAGGGAGCATTTGTAGTCCACACATTGTAAAATGGGAAGAGACTCCAAACCCCAGGCTTAGAACAACTATGAACTTTGGGAAACACTTGCAACATGCACTTCGAACTTCATGTCCGGAAAGCAACTTGCAACATGTAAAAGTCTAGTGAGAGTCTAGAATAGGAAAGCTTCAGATATTTGGGCTTTAGGGTCTCACTTGTAATTGTAACCTACAAAGTGTCGGTCAACTCAGAATCTCAACTCCCTAGCCAACTCAGACTCTAGATTCTGATTCCAACTTGAACCCTGCAATGTGCAACAGGACCTCAAACTCCAAAACATGTGACAAATCAAACTTCGAAAGACATCAACAACTCACACTATGAAAAGTGTAATTGACTTATGAATCACAGCATACCAACTACCCTAGACTCTGGAAGCCAGATGTAACTTGCAATATGCAATGTGCATCAAGTTTTCGAGCTGCGGTCAAACTCCACTTCAAGGTTTAGAATCTGACTACAATTAGAAATTCAGACTGGCAACCTTAGTCTACACTAGAGTTTAGATTATAAATCCAACTTGCAAAATAGAACATAGAAAGGAGACAAGGCAAGGGAACAAGTCTATTTTCCCCACTCTATGAGGCATACCTTCCTTGATTTTTGAGTTGTTTAGAACCAATCTTGGGGGTACATTCATGGGGTTGTGGGATCTGAATTGGCCACACAAAAACCTCCAGAAGTACATGAATCCCAAGATAATGGAGAATAAGTGAAACTTACTTTTTAAACCAAGAGTTAGTAAAGTAAAACTAAAATGCAACTAATGTAAATACAACAATACTACATACTCACCATGCCATTGAGATGGCCAAGCTCTCAACATGCAATCCAAGAATCCCAGAGATCTCTAGATCCCTAATAGTGGTATAGTGCCATCCAACCATGTGATACCCTCAGGCCCACCTCACTATACTAAGAGATGAATGCAAGGGTACAAACACACTCATGCAATACAAGAATATGAAAACACATACACCAAGCAACATGCCTAGAACATAGTGCTACAAAACATGGGTACACATAATGTACAATATAATATAATATCCACAATATAATCACAACCATGTCGAATATGCGACGTATAGCAGAAGGAGAAGGATGAAGGTACTAGAAGCTAGGCGAGGAGTGTCAATGTAGTAGCATGTCGACCATGCGAATATATAAAGAGTAGTGCTTCCTCAATGAAGACACCTTCTAACATTCACCAACCCCTACGAGTTGTGACATGCCCTAAATGACCAGTATTGAATCCACTTAAGGCATTCAACAATAGTGAATAAATTTTAGTTATTACATTTTAAATTACCCAAAGAGATAATGTTTTCACTTGGCTTAAAAATCTCCCCCCCTCCATCATAATGTATCACTCAAGATCACAGTAAGTGGTGAGAGCTACTCCTGCCTACTCTCTATACCTCAATCTTAAAAAGGCCATCACTACAATTACACGAATTGGACATAACATGGAATCCAAGATGATAATTTCATAGCATAACACTAAAAGATGCACAATATCTTTCAATCATTGAAATTGTTCATTCCGTAACATAATTTACTCAATTAAGTCCTAAAATACAATTTTCATCATTTTATTTTCAACATGCAAAACCATAAAAATACTCCCACCTCCATTAATGGAGTCCCATGCAACCTTCAAAAAATTTCCCAATTTTATTTTTGAAAGGAAACACTAAAATTGACACTACCCATCATGCGCAATCCACCCAACATCCACAATCTTCAGCAAAATTAAGAGAAGGAGATTCCAAAGAAAATTTTCCATAGTAATGGCTCTAAAATGAACATTTTACAATTTAAAACCCTACTAATTAACTATGCATTCAAACACATAAATTCTTCAACTAATTTTATCCTACAACATGAAGGCCATATGCTCCACCTAATATGGACATGGAAATGGAGATTTCCATTCAAAATTTAAACTTTTTAAATTAAAATGCAAAGGGGAGAATTACCTCAAAATGAAGAACACACCCAAAATGAAGGCAATCTTTTCTTGAATCCCACACACATCTTCAAACAAATTTTTCCAAGTAACTCCAGTCACCAAGAAAAACTCCAAGTCTAAGAATTCTTTCCAAGCAAGAATTTTCTTTCATCAAGGAGAGGAAAATTGAGAAATTTTTTCTTTTAAAATGCCAAAAGTGAATGAAAATGCCCTTTCCATTCCCTTTTGTGTAATTCCCTAAACATTTTCCTCTTTTTTCCCTCCTTTTCACACTTAAAATGGGTAGTACAAAGGGCCTTTTTGAAATTTAATAATTTTGAATAATAATAACAATTTTATGTAAATTAAAGCCATTTAATTAAAACCCAATAGTATTAATATTCCCATAAGACAATTTAATCAACATACTTCCCTTTTAATAATTCTATTTTCCTCATGCAATATATTTTAATTCTCTAGTGTAATAATCTTCATTATATTTTCTCTTTTTGCAAGGAATAATAAAATTCCAAAAATACCATGTGAAGCATGCATTTTGAGATAATTGTAAATGCCAAAATGCTAAAACACAATTAAACCCATGCAAGGGATTTCGATACACTTTACGGGTTTTCACAACATACAGATTTCAAAATCATAACTGACTTGGATCCAAGTTAACACAAGGATACATAGGGTCCATGTCATACCCAAATTGAGCGAGATAAAGGTTAAACACATAGATTTTAACCCAATACAAATGTCTCATTTATAACCACCATTGGGGACTAACCCTATACCTATACACTCAGGTCAAACATTAGGCATACCTTCTCATATATAATAGCTAAATCAAAACATAAACACCCAACATGGCATCATATCATATAAACCAACTAAACATTACATCTAACATGAATCATCAACTATAATAAATATAATAAAAATAGTGAAGCTGAAACACTGTAACGATCTAACAACACAGGCACAACATATGCATCCCATAATGCATAGTCAGAAATCTAATGCCAATACAAAACCTCATTGAAAATACTTCAATGGTCATACAAAACATCTCTACCAGAGCATATAAATACACCATTAGAACACCTCAATGACACAACAACCTCATTGGCAAGTTCAGTGTAACAACACATAACACAAAAATCACACAATACACTAATGAAGCACTCAATACAACATATATCATGTGAATCAAAAAGCATGCAAGGGAAAAACAAGAGTGGGAATTACATTTTCAGATTTACCATTTAAGATTCAATTGAATCAAATCATTCATTACATTCATTAGACAACTTCACATATGAAATCAATAATGATAAATTACTTTAATCATGAAATTTTTAGATTTTTAATAGCGAATCATAAGTGCAGTCCTAAAACTAATTAGATGTATAAAAATTACAAAAGATAAAAGGTTTAAGAGAAAGGAATGATCCTAGTTTGTGATGATGTTAAATTTGATCTAGTTGACAAGACAAATGCCTTTAAAAGCAAGCCTTGTTTGATCATTTACACACAATCAATGACACAATATGGTGTAGATGTTAGAGGAAAAGTAAACTATGAAAAGATATATAGAAGATCACCATATACATGCACAAATTAGAAAAATAATCCTTCGTAGTTTTGTATTTGAATAATTTTCATTATGTGTTGAGATTCACCACACTCAATTGAATTGTTTATGAATTGTAAATAAACATACATCTTAGCAATGCTCATTGTTTAGAAAAATAGAGGGAAATAAGGTAGAAGTGTTAAAAAGGATTCTAAGATTGCCTAAAAAAGTAAAAACTTGAGTTCTAACAAAAGGTTTTGACAACCTACCCTTCTAAAGAGTTTTAGTTGTTTATTATAGATATCAACTCAAAGATAGGGAGCTAATCATCTCCACCTTAGATTTGAGATATTTTTGCAAGATTTAAAGGTCTAAAATAAAGAAAATTTAATGTTGGTGGAAGCTATCTTTTCTATGAAGCTTCTCCTTTTAAGAGTTAAATCTTCATTTCATAGGAGAGGTGGCACAAGTTCCAAGGTAGGGAATCCACTTTATAGATCTCACTTTCCATGTGATAAGAGATCAATGCAAGTTCCAATATAAATTGATTTTGCACAAAAGTCACCTTCATGATTCTCATGGAAATAGGATTCCATCTCCATATGACTAGCAAGGTTTCCTCTACATGTAACCTCATGTTCAACTAGGTTCATTATCTTCTTCATCACTTTATCAATATGTAATTTGCATATTTAACATTCTAAATGCATGGAGACCTTTATCACCATTGCTTTAGTAATATTATCACCTTTTGTTTGCAATACTTCACCTTAGAGATGATATATCAGTTGTTACATATAGTCCTATAATTACAGAGAAACAAAATGTCAAAACCCTTCATTAAGAATCATAAATAGTGAGTACAAACTTAAATCTAATTAGAACAAAAAAACATGATGAAAGAAATCATATAAACCATCCTTCAACATCATCTTGCTATCCATCTAGAGATGACTAATTGGTTAAATATTATTAACACATCTAAATTTTGCATGAATCCTTTATGGCAAACTTTTATAGTTTTGGTGTAAGTTCATAATTTGGAAATTGGTAATGTGCAAAGGAGTTGATGGGGTTTCAAAGTGAATTTGTAGTTTATAATTGTAACTTGTAGTTTGTAATTTGTAGTTTTGGTGTAGTTTGGGGTTTCAAGGAGTCCGATATTAGGATAGGGGGTAGAGTTTTAGACTCTTAGTATAAGCATGAAGTAGATTGACAACATCCCATGGTTTTGGTGTAACTTTGTAACTACTATAGGAGTGCAGGAAAAGGCCAGAATTTTGATGAAATACAACTGATGGAGTTCTGAGGCAAATATGTAACCATGAAATGTAATGTGCAAGTGAGCAATGGAAGTCCACCTATAAAAGTTTCATAGGGTTCAAAGATTGGATTATAAGTTTTGAGGAAGGCAAGGAACTCTATTGAAGAGAAGGCATGCAAACTTTTGAGGTTTCAAGGCAAGTTTTTAGCAACTAAAATACTACCTCAAATGTTTGGAACTCTCCCACATCTATGTGCAAGATTTTAGAGTTCTAAAGTAGGTGGCTAATGATTTTAAATGTGCATGGGAAGTTCGTTTCTTCAATCCATGTTAACTGGTCGACTTTCAAGATGGAGATGTAAAATCACAACACAACTACAAAGTTACAAGAAAAGTCTAGATCTTTGATTCTTATAGGTGTATGTACAAACTCTTGAAGTGGAAATGTAATCTCAAAATATAACAATTACAATTATGCACAAAAAGTCTAAAACTCCAATGTGGACAAATCTATCAAGGTTTTAGGGTTTTATAGTAAAATCTTGTAACAATTACAAAATTACAATGCTACATGAAAAGTCCAAAAAAAGAGAAAAAAATTAAATTTTGAATTAGAATTTTTAGATTTTCCTAGAGCTAGCCTTCTTCAAGACCACCTGAGTACAAAAACAATTTGATTACATGACTTTCAACATCAATTACTTGAGTACTTAAAAATTTGATCGAATCTCATCCTTTCAATGATGACTCTAGAGCCTTCTTCGCCATTCCTCGAGAGTATTCTCTTAATGATGCTCCTGGAACCATTCACTTTATTCCTCCAGAGCATCCTTTCAATGATACTTCTAGAGCCATTCGCAATGATACCTTTGAAGTCTTCTTCTAGAGACTTATTCAATGATAATTTCTGAAGCATATTTCAAAGATAGCTCTAAAACTTTCAATGACATCAACCTCTGGAGCATTCTCTTAACAACAAATCTAGAGCCTACTTTTTGAATTCATTTCTCTAGAAGCATCCTTCCAATGATGACTCTGGAACCTCTTTTAGTGATAAATGAAGAATGTCTTTTCAACGATGCTTCTAGAACCATCTTCTTCAAGTCTCATTCTATGATTTTCTTAATAAAAATTATATCTATTTATTGGAGGCCAAGCTAAAATTTATTGTGAAGTCTCTTCTTCCACCTTTCATAATAAATAGAGTACTTTTTCATCGTTCCACTGGTCTTGTAAAGTATAGATGCATACATTAGCATGATAACTTTTAAGAAACCACAAATACAACTAGGTACACATTTTATTTCTTATTTCAAAAAGTAATGATTTCTTTTATGAATAATTAAATCCATGCAATATCCATAAACTCTCACCTTCCAAGTGTCATTTCATGTCATAATTAGCACCCATTAATCATCATCTTAACACCTTCAAACATGGCAAATGGTGGTGTAGTACTCAGCTAAAGATTTAAATTCTACACATTTATTGTCATGCATACATGATCCATCCGACGTGCGTGCAATAATGATATGTCATCGTCACTTTCCATTTCCCACACTCTAAAATTCCCTATGCCATTCTTCCATGCAACTGATTACCCACCTTCTTTTGCCTACAAAAAAAGTGGAGCCTTGTCTAGTTGATATCTAGATTATTTTCCAAGCTTCCAGTCACCATTATCTTAGAGTTACCACCCTATCAGATTAACCAAAAGTAAACAATGGGGTTGAAGAAAAGTCAGAACTAGAATCTTCCCTAAAATTGGTGGAGAATGATGAAGTGGCAACATTATTTCAAGAAATAGGATGGATAAATTTCTTACAATTTTTTGAGGGATACCATAATGAAATCATGGAGGAATTTGTGCAAAACTTCTAGGACACCCATTCAATGGTACGAGGAAAGAAAATAAAGGTAAACCTTTCCACCACCACTACTATTTCAAGATTACTTGCAGAAGGATTAGATATATTCCAAGCCAAGATTAGCTCTTATAATGAATTAATTAAGGCCTTCCATTAGGAAGGGGAGCCCATGTTACAGATGATGGTGTCCAAGAGGGGGAATAACAAGGGCATAAATAGGGATAGCCTTCAGGAGCCTTGAAAAACTACTATTATGTGGATTATGAAAATTTTCATCTATGAGGGATAGTATGGCACCATGGTGGGATTTGCAATGAGAATGTTAACCCACCTTCACCATGGTGCCCAAAATGAAGAATCATGGGTGAATTTACTAGGGTATCTTTTATCCTCTCTAAACATGATGGTTGACAAGCACAATAGGGGGTGGGACTACTAAAACATCATGGTCTCATTCAATTAATTTACAAACATCAAATTTTTAAAAATAGATAGGGCAAGGGAAATGGCTAATTTTTTTAGGGAAACCCCATAAAAAATAAAAAATCATCCTAGAGCTCTCACTTGAAACCACAAGTAGTACTATAGAGTAGCCATCTCTAGAAGGTCATGTAATAGAAGCATCAACAACTGATAGGGAAGAGCTTGATTCCGTAAACCAACCACCTCCCACTGACACCCAAATAGAGCAACAAAAAATAAAGAAATTGATGATAGAGAGATTAGTAGAAGCCTCAAGAGGATAGCTAATTTCACCAAGGAAATTTAAAGTAATTGCCTTAGACTCAAAAGGAGAGGCAAAATAACAAGCAATGAAAAAACTGGTAAAGAAAACTCCCCGGCTCCAAAGGAGTAGGAGGCATCAAATTCTAGCACCCCCACCTTTTACCTTTGAAGAGACCACCTCCTAGGAAGAACACACAACTACAAAATCCATCCAAAGTCTACCACAATCAAGCCTAGCTAACACTTCCAATTCACTACCTCCAAAGGGTGCATCACCTCATCAACCAAACCTTCAAATAACGGAAGAATTCTTCCAACCTTTGGTGAGTCCATCAATAGAGACCATTCCCTCATATCCAAAAATTTCATCACCTTTGCAACTAGACTTTGAAGAAAAAGAGGAAGCACTACAATATCTAGAAATCCCTCTCCTTTGTAGTGTAGAGAAAGGCAAGGCACCACAACAAACACTTGAGAAGCAACAGGGATAAAAAAACCTTTAGAATCCCAAGAGATAAGATAGGTATTAGAACTTTCTCAGGTTGATCTTCTAATTTCCCAACAATGGCAAGAGATAAAAAAGCTAAATCAATTGCTTGCTGAGAAAGATGCATTAATTTTGTCTTTAAAGGAAAAAATGAATAAGAAATCAAAATTACTATTGGAAAAGGAAAATAAACAAATAAAAATTCTGAAGAAGAATATCTTCAAGAAGTCATCTTAGTAAGAGATGACAAAATCGAGGCACTTATCAAAAATTTAGTAAGTTCCTCACTACCTTCTTGGAGAAGAGCCAAGAAGAGTAGAATAAACTAACTACACTAAATAGAAAACTTTTTGAACTAGAAGAGGAGTTGAGAGAATGGTAGAATGCCCCCGCCAAAGAGGACAAAGAGGTTTCTTAGAGAACAACTCTTGAGGTGGAAATTATTGAGAATTTCATGTGGTATACTCTATGATTTGGCTAATGATGAGGAATTTTTATAGGCTTATAAGCTTACCTCTCTTGACTAAGAGAACCTATTGTGTAATTTTTTCACTCATAGGTTACTATTGGGGCATGTTGTAGATTTCATGTTGAACCTCTTTGTTAGAGGTGTAGATTAGATCATTTATATCAACATTGCATAACCAAATTACATTGCAATAGAGAACAAACGAATATAATGTAACAACAAAAATCAGTAGGGTTATTGATGAGACATCGAAACCCCAAACCAATGGAATTTGAGAAAACATTCTCCAATACTATTCTCTATTCTAGTATGTGAGAAAAATACACTGAAAGTCCCAAATTCACATATAAGACTCTGTAATATTCCATCCAACACAAATTTCAACCATCTTTTGTAGCATGTGAATAGAGGTATACTCCCCTAATGATGTATTTAAAGAAGAGGGAATTTCCCCTACTAATCTATTGTGTCTTTGAGAAGAGCTAAGGCTACAGTGGAAATCATATAAGAGCCTAAGCATGCCTAGATTGGCATGTGATTTAAGTCTCCTCTCCTTCTCACACGAATAGCCCCTATAATTGTTACATTAACCCAATTTAATAGAGACTTTGAAATATGGCAGTTTGGGGTTGAAGGAATCTTGGGATTTACTAAATTGCATAAAGAAAATAGAGACACCTATCTCTAAGAATATGATTACAGTACCATCTCGGAGGGACTGAACAAGAGAAAGGAGTAGGAGATGGTAGTTAGGAGGAAAGCATATTCTTCCTAGATTTTAGGAAGTAGAATTATAGGAGGTCTTGCAAAACCTTAGGTGTGGGGGGTGATGAGGCCAATCACCACTTCATTTTATTTCTATAAAGTAATCCCTTTTTCTTTTCTTTCCATGACCTTCCATGTGAATTTAATGATAGTATGAAATTATTACTTGTCTGAAATAGAAATAAGATGTGTATTTTAGCCTAACCTTGATTTTTTATTTAAGTTTAATTGTTGATGTTATTAATAAAAATGTTGGAACAAAAGTTGTAATTTTCTTAAAATAGGACAATTTTGACAAGCTTTGGAACCACCAACTCTAAAGAAGGTAGTCTTGATAACTTTGAAGCCACCAGCTCCAAAAATGTGGACTTTATAACTCTAGAGCCACTAGCTTTGGAAAGGGTGACCTTAATAGTAGGTAACTCTAGAAGGTTGTGGCCAACCACAATAAAAGCAAACCCTTATTTTTGATCTAAATTGTAGTAGCCAATTCCACTTTTAGTTTATTTATTAAAATGAGATAGTCACCAACATCATCAATTGGAAGTGCTAATTATATGGTACATACATAAATTACGTAGCGACCATTCCTTTATTGTTAATTTATAATTATTGCTTGAGATTCCTAGTTGAACTAGAATAGCACCAGACATATAGGTACGATGATGTGATTTAGGAGTAGATATAGGTATATTTTGAGGAAGTTTAGTATGTTCCAGATAAAGAAGAAATGGCTGAGCTATAGAGAGATATAGAAAAATAGAGAATAGTTATTAAGATATATTTTTATGAACAAAAGACTTCTGAATTTACATTACATATTATGTGATCTTCTTTAAGAAAACTATAATGAAATGAGTTACATAAGTCTATGTGTTTAATTTGAGCTATGAGTTGTTTAATGTGATTTCAAAGACATTCTTATTCTTCTGGAGGAGCAAGCCACTCACCTAGGAGAAAGAAGAACTAGTTTATCCACTGTAGATAAGTCTTTTTGTCATTTTCTTTACTTGCATATATGAATGTTAATTTGTGAGTTCATGTGTCAGTTGCTTTCATAGTATATGTGTCTTAACCTATAGGTTAGCTATTTTAATTATTTCTTTAAAAGTTTTTTACTTCAAATAGTTCAGTTTCAATTAGCATAAACATTAAATTTCCTAGAGATTTTCTTTGAAGAAAATTTATTTTGAAAGCATAAGCATTCTCTTTCTTATTATAGTTTCAATTCAATACCTTGAATTTAGTAATTTCAATTTGGTATGTGCAAATTTATTTCATAAAGTGGGAAAACACCTAGTTAGGTTTCCAAGTTCCCTATTGTAAACATTCATTGGACACTACTTGGGTTGACAAGAGATGACCAATCTATTAAAGTGAAGATATTCAATGTTGTCTCATTAGTTTAGGATGCCAAAAAGTTCAAATGACCATGTTCTTGGTTTATCTTATGGTAAGGAGGGCTATTTTCCCTATACTAACTAAAGTTGTGGTGATTGCTCCAAGGAAACAACATGTTTATGAGTTCTATCCTTAGTTGGAGTTCAAAGAAAATAAAAAACACTTCAAAAGAGTTAATGATGCTTTTATGTTCTATTTAATTAGATGGATGGTGAAACACACAAATAAATGCCTATCTCTAGAAGTTGCAACTGCCATTACAAAATGGGAGAATTAGTTCATCCAATTCCCAACTTTTACATATATCAGAGGAGGTTTCACAAGTACACCATATGGGTTACCTAAATACATAAGAAACAAATTAGCATTGTTGGATCTTACTAGATAGTTGAGTCAAGTTGACAAAGTCCTATCTAGAAAATATAGGCTTGGTATTGAATTTCCCATTAGTATTAATGCTTGTAATTTCTCTTCTCTTCTTCATGCCATGATTTTTGAAGAATTATCTAAATTCAAGTTGCATGTTCATGATAAAAGATCAACATTTGATCCACAGGAAAATGTTGAGAAAATTGTAGGAGCCTCACTTAAACACAAGTTTAGATTAGGAGATTTTTGGGCTGACTATGATGACAAGCACAAAGTGATAATGAGAAAAATACTAGAGGTTGACTGCCTTTAGGTAAGGGCTTTTAGAATTGTTGACATGCTAAAAAAATATTTCTAATGATGGAAATGTTCTAGATGAAATTTAAAATACAAGAGGTATTTTTAATTTTCCTATTCCTAAGGTAAATTGGGGACATGAAGAGGAGAGCTCATTAAGATTCTTAAGCAAAGAGGTTATAAATTAGACAAGCTTGGTATGGCTAAAAAAGAAGTTGAACAACCCTAACCCTACCAAGAAAGAGTAAGCAAAAGGTAACAAGACCTCTTGTTACACATATGGTTCCTAGGGTTGTCATTGATGTCAACACTGTCACTAGGTTGCCATTGATGTCATCACTATCATGATCCATCCAAGAAGAGAAGGGAGAAGATATAGTTAATATCAATATGTGAATTAGAAGCACAAAGATGATCAAATGTATTTCTGATGTTGTTGATTGCCTGAAGCATGTATGTTCCATGTTCCATGATGATTGGATTATCGGAAGAGTGTTGATTGTTTGAAGACAGTGTTGTCTCTGTGAAGGTGTTCTGTGTAGGACAATGGAATGCTCCGCATTCCTCTGCATTTGCAGATATGGCCATGCGGTTCTGGAACTATGTTCAGGGTGCAATGAAGGTGATAATTCCAAGTTTTCAGATCATTTGTCCTTCCGCTGTGAAAGCTATGCATGATAGAGTTCTGACATGTGTTCTGGCAGAGTAAGCTAGTGTTGAAGGCCTATTGGAATGCCTTCATTCCTCTGGAAATGAATTATTGCCCTTGTGGTTTTGAGGAAATGTTTATGGATGTGTATTATGTGCTTCCTTGCAGTTTTAAGGTTCTTGCTGGTCCACAACTCAATTTTCAAATGACAGCATGTTGCAGTGTGTTCTAGATGACAGATTATTCTCAGAGTTCATGATTAAAGATGTGCAACACAAATACTTTGATGTGCAGAGATAAAGGAGTGTTTGGGGATGTTGTATGAGTCTTGTAGACTCACCTAGAAAAGTTTCATGGAGATCTTTCTTGTTTCCAGTACTGCACAAGGTTTTCAAGTTGATGTGGCCATTATGCTTCAAGGTTAATGTGTTTTTGGTTAAAGATGTCCTATTTTCAAATGAGTGGAGTGTGCGGATGTAATCCTTGGTGTTTGAATCTGTGAAGGATGTTTTGGACCTAGTTAAGCAAGTGTTGGTGTTCGCAAGGCATGGATCTTCTGTTGGTGTAACATGTGGTTTCACTTAGGACCTATCTTCTACACGTTTCATGTTGTGTGTTGTCTGGATGACCTGTAAATGCATTTTTCATGTTATATCAGGCCGACAAGAAATGCAATCAATGTAATATCTTGTATAAATTGTAAATCAAATTGAGTGAGGTAAGGTGTGATTGCAAGTTGATTGAAAAAGTTCGCAAGTAGATAAAGAGCAGAATTTTTTATGTGCGACTGAAAGAGAAAGAGAAAAAGTTGTAGATGCTATCCTGATTCATCTTGAAGACATATTTGTGACAGTGATCAAGTGTAGAGTGTGCCTAACTGATTTGATCATTAGAAGAAAGTGTGAAGAGGTAGAATTGCAATCATCAAAGGTGTGAGTGTCAATGTCAGTTTTCAGACAGTAGAAGGACTGTCATACTATAATCTCTTGTAGGTGTGTTCTCAAATGAGGGAGTAGTAGCTTCCTTGGGAGTGACCCTAAAACAAAGTCTTCAGGGAGTAGTAGCGTCCTTGGGAGTGACCCTAAATCAAAGTTCTTCAAGGAGTAGTAGCTTCCTTGGGTTGTAGCCCTAAAACAAAATTGTTATTTGAGCTTCATATATTGTGAGTTAATCCTCACTATGGTTTTTTCCTTCTTGGGTTTTCCAAGTATATCTTGTGTTATGTGTTGATGTGCATTGTGTTAATCTTTCATGCTTATGTTAATATTGTGATGCTAAAGTTCTAATTGCTCTAGATAAGTTGAAGTTGTTAAAATTGAAGATTGTTTAGATACTGATTCATCCCCCCTCTAAGTATCTTGGTGTGTTCAACACCTCCAAGCCTCTTCTCAAGTAAAAGAAGAAAACAATGAGTTAGAAACAACCATTAATTCTATGAGCTCCAAATTTGAGCATTTTGAGTCCTGAGATAGAAGAAGAGGTAGAAGAAGAACAAACCTTACTTCCAGGAAACCCAAAATTATTTTTGAAGTGGGAAACATTATGAAAAGGAAGTTGAAAAGTTAATTTCTAATGCCCTTATTCCTCCAAGTCAAGCTTTTAGTCCACTCGCTTCTCTATCTTCACCATGCTCACCTCTTGTTCTTCCTACTTCATCATAGGACCTCCCTCCTGATAAATGTGTTAAACCTCAAGGATTACCTCAAAAGGATCAATCTCTAGAAAATACCATCCCCAAGGTCTAATTTTCTCTTATTTATTTTGAAAGAGCACATTCCCAACAATTTCCTCCCCCTGTTTCTCCTCCCCAAGTTCATGAGAAAGATGTTAAAGATACCCAAGAACAGGATCAAGTGTCAAAAGAGGTTGATTCATCTCTTAAATTGAAGTTCCTACATGGCTTGACAACTCTATTAAGAAAAAGAAAAAGGGTCTCCAAACCTTTGGTAAGTGATTTGTCAACAATTTCACCATTGTTAGATAAACCATCTCAAGAAAAGAAATCCATGATCATCTCTTCAATTTATATTGATGCACAATGGTTGAGGATAGTAGAAATTTCTACTCCAATTGCAGATAAAGATGAGAGAGATCTTCAACCATCTGACTATCAAGTGTCAAAGGTTAATTTGGAAGAACAAACTAGGCAATCAAAAATTAAGAATGTTCAGTTTACTATTACAACTATTATTTCTAGAATGAATAAGGATTATAAAACCAAGAACCAACTAAAAGAATAGGTGCAATAATTAACTTCTTATGTCAAACACCTAGTTGGACCTCATAAATCTTCTCAAGTGCTAGTTACTATGCACACTGCAATCTCTCATGAAGATGCCTCAGCAATTGATGAGATGAAATGTATTTCTAGTGAAAAAAAGCAATGGCTCAATGAATTGCTAACTTAGAAATTTGTGGTGGTTGAAAGTGCTATGACTTTACATAAAAGGGTTAATGAAGATTTTGAATTGATTAAAACATTATTGACCAAGTTCGATGAAGAATTACAAATTCATATAGGTATACTACCTCAAGTTACAGAAATGTTGAAAGCTAATTTTGAAGTTCTCATGTATGAGGGTGTTTTAGATAGAGTAACTAAAGATTTGTTAATGGAATGGCTGGAGATGCTCATGTCACTACTACTGATATAACAATGGATGTTTGTGATTTTATTGAAAATAAAAAAGGATATTTCTATAATGAAGATCAAACGATTAGTTCCATTGATGCTCTTAAGGATCACCTAGCAAATGAAATCAATCAAAGTTTAAGTCAACCATCTAGTTTTAACTCTACTTCCTTAAATGGATTGATGAAGATGAAAATTTTATTCAAAGAATTAGAAAAATAAATGGACAAGAAATGCCTACAAGCCCTCCAAGTTGCAAATACTTATATCTCATACCAATTTTTCTTTGGTTAGATAGAACATCTTGATTCAAATGCAACTAATGAGACAATGAACATGTTTCGTGTCACAACCCTCTCCTTGACAAATTGAACCTTATTCATTAAGTTAGGAAAATAATTAATCAATGATAAAATTACCTAAGGGAAAGTACTTGTTTGATTAATTTAATTATTAAAAATAATAATGGGAATAAAATAAATAAACAAATAATTAAATACTAGATAATAATAAATAAATTTTATACATACAAAATAAATTAAAATAAAATGTATAAAATATAATTAAATTAAGTAAATTAAGATAATAGTTAGATGATTAGTTAAGTGGCAATTATTTTTGTGTTTTAATAGTTACATGATAGTTAACTAAAATTTACTCTCTAGTTAAGATGAGGAGTTGAACAAAAAAATAATAGTTGGACAAAAGTTAGTCTACTTGATTTAATTGTTAGCTCAAGTCAATAAAGGTGTTTGCAGGGCTTAAATTTGACAGTTGTATAACTGTATTTAAAGATTTTAGTTGTAAAATACAATAAAAATAAATATTTGACTGATATACAAGTAATTTATTTTATAAACTGTAAAAAAAACAATTAATATGAAAATCTAACCATATATATATATATATATATATATAATATTTGTTTTTTAATATTTAATATATCCCAAATTTTTAGATTTGTTTTTTATGAGTATAATTATATATTCATTCTAAATATATATCTTTTAGATTTGTTTTTTAATAGAATATATCCCAAATTTTTAGATTTGTTTTTTATGAGTATAATTATATATTCATTCTAAATATATATCTTTTAGATTTTTTTTTAATAGAATATATCTCAAATTTTTAGATTTGTTTTTTATGAATATAATTATATATTCATTCTAAATTATATAATATATATATTTTTTTCATTTATTTTTAAATTTTTTAATAGGAATTTCTATTATTAAGAAAAAAATTCAAATAGATTTATTTTTTTATAGAATATATTCATTCTAAATTTCTAGTTTTTTGCTTTTATTTTTAAATTTTTTAATAGGAACTTCTATTATTTAAGAAATAGATTTGTTTTTTATAGATTTGTTTTGAATTAGAAAGCTTCAGCTTTATATATAAAATTTTGACTTGCATTTTTTAAAAAAAATTGTCATGTGACAGGCAATACTGAAGACTAAACTGTAGGAAAAAAATTCCTTGACAAGTAAGGTGGACTGTCAAATTTAAGCCCTGGGTGTTTGCATGGAAAAATAATTTCTTTTATTTTTATAAAATTATCCTCAACCAATTAATGAGTTGCATGAGGAAGATAACTACTTATTTGTAGAAGTTAACTAAAATTTAACCTCCTTGATTGAGTTGTGATCTTGAGTCAATGTGGAGAAAATAATTTTTATTTATTTTCAACCAGTTAGTAAACTTAAATGGTGGAGATAACTCCTCCTTTTTAATATATTTTTAATAAATTAAATTAAAATTATATTTTTAGAAAATAAATAAAAATAGGAAAAACAAAACTATAAATAAGGGAGGTGCTAGAAGGAAAGGGGGGAAGTTGAGGAGATAGGATGGAGAACTGGGTATGTAATCTTTTTTACCTAGTAATTGTAGAAAGAAATATGTTCATTTAATTGTTGACTTGTTTAGAAATAGACATTGAATTGTATGTCCTAATTGGCTATCAAATTGACTCAATAAATTTATATGTATTTTTTGACAGAATGCAGTTAAATGTTTAGAGAAACTTTAGAGGATTAGTTTTTGTAATTTTCTTTATACTGATGTTGGGACCCATATTTGCTTGGAAAATATATAACGTTCTAGTTATCCACATAATTGAGAGGTGAGTCTTGTATGATCATTGATTAAGAAGAAACATAGTGGTCAATCCAAATTTTTCAAGATAAGAGCCATCTTACTTGTAAAATATTCTAGCATTGAATTGTTGTGTAGAATGAAATTCCATGTTTCTATTCTAGTGTGTTGTGTTTGAAACTAAATACTTCACATCAAACATAGATTAGAAACCAGAACTACATATATATTACACCTTAATATCATTTGGAAGTGGGTATGTAGGGAGTTGGGTGAACGAAGGAGGTTCCCAGTATGTAGGTTTTTAGGTACAGGGTTAGGGAGTATCCAAAGTAATGGATTTTTCAACTTAAACATTTAATTAAGTTAATCACCTAAGAGAATACTCAATTAGATCTAAGGATGAAATCACTAAGATAAATATGAGATAAAACATATTCATTGTATACTCGGAAGAATCTTGAATGGATTGCTTGACTCCCCGAGGTTGTAGGCCAATTTTTGAGGTGAGACTCAAGCCATATATATATGTATAATCTTGAATGATGATGACCTCAGTGCACTCTCATTAGGGAAGTGTAGTCTTTAGTGAGTGTCTCAGGATCTGTTAGATCCCATTGTGTTTAAATCTCTAGCTAGAGCATGTACTTATGGACTATATGGATACTTGTCTTGTTGATGCAAGAGGTACTCCCTCTCACTATTAAAACACACAACTCAACAAAATCAATCTTGTAGAGACTCTCTGCTCAACACAAATTCATAACACAACATAAAATGTAAACCAATAAACCTCCTTGATTTAATTCCACTCAACAAAATTGTTCTTCCACCATTACAAATCTGCAATTAAACATAATTTTGCATCAACTTTCCTGACCTTCAATGGCCTCTCGCTCTCATTCCAACAACACTCTCTTCCTCTATCTACAACCTTCAAACAAGCACTCAGTTTTCATGACTTCTTCTGCAAACAATAGCTACTCACAGTCACCTCTACACCCTCTCATGGGCTGAGATCTCCCTCTGAGAATCTATCTTTTATCAGCTATAATATTTATTTTTAAAATACTCCCCAATCTGCAATGTTGGCATTTCATTTCTCCATATTTTTGGCACTTCCTTTAAAAAAAAAGTTTCAAAGCCTCCACATAAGACGCGAGAGACCATTAACATATGCACTCCCTTCTCTTTTTGTTTTGCAGATTAAAGCCTTTACAAAGGCATTGGAAAAATTCACACAAAGGTTTCCTCTTTACATTATTTTATATCTTAAAAAAAATGCCTTCAAACATGGCGTTGAAACCTTTCCTTCTTCCTGCACCTTGCTTGGCGTTGATGAATTTTGTTTTAACAATTTAAAACTATTTCTAAAGGGGCATTGAAGGCTAAATTAGGCACCCTTATGGCAGCTAATAAATCATGGAATCTCACTCCAAAATAGGTACTTAACTTTTGCTTTTTAAATAGATTAAAATATGCCTTTCCTTGATGTTTATACATTAAAATTTGCCTCCAAAGATTAGACATCTTATATGTTGGAATCAACATTTGAATTTCATAAAATGGCCAATAGGAATTAGTTGAAATACCTTCATGAAGTTGCTCAAACCAACTGAAGAAAAATCCATTCTGCGACTGTGACAGGATGTGCAGAATCAGGTGCTAGAAAGATGAAAACTCAAAGTTCTCTATTTCGCTTGAAAATTTTCCCATAGGTGTATTATGACCCCCTCAAATCTCCTGCAAAAGGATTTTTCTCCAACCTTCAAGAATCTTGATATTTTAAACTTTCCATAAAACCACCGACACAAACTTTTGGCATTAAAATCTCCCAAATGGTAAAATATATGAATTCAATTCTTTTTTCACATTTGACAAAATGCATCCAAGAATATACTTGTAAGAGGATTTGTCACCAAACCTCATGGATCTCCCAAAACAATTGTTTTCATGAAAACCATCTACTAGGTTGAATAACCGTGATCACGTAAAATTCTTATATTTCGCAAATCTATGCCAACTTGAAGTTCCCTAATGTAATGAGATACAAAATTGACCATAACAAACCCCAAAATTGAAAAGCAAACCAACAAATGTTTTTGGTTGATGTCTATCATGCATGCACCTGGATGCTTCTGCATTAGACACGCTAGGTAAGAAGTTTGTGAGCATGGGCTCACAAAATGGAGTTGAATAGTAGAACTATCCTTTCAGGTTGAATACAACCTACAACAAACTCCATTGCTAAGTTAGGCTGATTTTTTTTGCCTTCACCTCTTCCAGCATCTCGCCGGAACAAGTGTCGTCCTCCTCCACCAAGTGTGTTCTTCCTTCCTCCTTCCTCTCGTGGACTCATGTCCACCATAGCCCAACCTCCTCCTCCAAATTATACTCCACTTATCACTCCTCATCTCACCACTCTCCATTCCACTTCCTCCTCTTGTGAGATTCAACCCACCATGATCTGACCACCTCCACCAAAATTCTACCTCTCATTCATCTCTACACAAGTTGGTATGATCAACTTTATGGAAATTAAAGATTTCCATATCCTCCTCTATTTTCACCTCATCATACTCCTCAATTCCAACTCTTTCCATTGCAAATGAAGGTAAATTAACATCATCTTCATTATCACAAAATTTAGGAAAATAAAAAATTACCTCTTGTTCCCTTGCTACGACAACATCTTCCTCATCACCATCTGCTGCAATTTTTCCTTCTTTCCTCTTTTATTCAACATTTTCACCTTCATCATCTATTGCTATCACCATCCTCGTGTCCAAAGGACTCACAACTACTGCAACATTATTTTCCACCTCAACCTCTACTGCAACTTCTTTCACCACATCTACCATACCTTCCAAAAGACATGTTTCTACTATTACAACTCCTTAATTTTATTCCACATCATCTATTGCAACTTTTCACTCTTCATGCTCAATTGCGATCTCATTACTTCCTTCTTCTATCTTCTCATCCTCCAAAGGATACTTCTGCAACATCAATTTCAATCTCTTCGTCCATGTCTTCCAAAAGACATGCTTCTGTTGTAATCTCCTTTTTTTCTCCTTCCTTATTTGTTGTGGTCCCTTCACTCTTCTCCTTTGTCATCCTCACTATGTGCTCTTATTTACATTGTTGTCCCAAACTTTTCATTTTTTCCATGTCTTTCAATGGATTAAACTCTACTGTAACTTCATGTTTTACCTCTTCCCTACCTTCAAAATGACATGCTACAACTAGAAACTCTTTATTTTCTCCTTCCTTATCCTCCTGAATGAGGATTTCTTCTTCTTTAGTGCCATCTATATGACACTTCTCTGCATCTTCTTTTATTTTGCCTTCATATTCTTCAAAAATATTTTTATGGTCCATAGGGACCATTTTCTCTTTCTTTTTCCATTCTTTTCTTTTTGTACTTCTTTTCTTTTCTGGTTTTCTTTCTTTTGTGACTATGTGGGTTGATCCACATGTTTCTTCTTTCATGCCCCTTCTATCAAAGGGCTAAAACACTTCTCTTTACTTCTCTTTTTGTAGTCCTGTTTCAAAAGAATGTTCTTCTTAATTCTCTCTACATTCACATCTCCTTTTAAACTCACTATTTCATCTGCATACATATTTTCATCATAAAAATGAAAAATATTATGCATTACCTCTTTTTCTGTGACCCTTTCATCTTCACCATCCACTTCTTCATTCTCATTCTCTACTGTTGCAACCTTATTATCTACAACAACTACATCCTTCTTATCATCCTCGATAACTTCTGCTGCAATCTTTTCTTTCTTCTCTTCATCCTTCAAAGGATTCTCAGCCACTACTACATTTTCCTCTTTCTCTTTCTCAACCATTGCAACTTCAATCCAACTCTCTTCTTTCATACATTCATCAGGGCATACTACTGCAATTTCTTTACCACTTCTTTCTTCTTTATCCTGCAATGGATTTAAAACATATCTTTTCCCATCTTTTCTTATGATATATGTATTCTTCCTACCATCATGTACAACTTCCCTATCCCAAAGCTAAGGTCAACCCAATAAAACATGACATTCATCCATGGGTACTAAGTCACATATAATTGCACCCTTATATCTTCCAATGTGAAAATTAACAATACTTTTTTCACTTACTCAAAATTGATGATCTCTTCATAACCAAGAAATGCAGTATGGGCTAGGATGCTTCATCCTCTTTAAATTCAACTTCTCAACCATTTCCAATGACACCAAATTATATGTGCCACTACTGTCCACCGTCACCTTGCAACATTTTCACCTGACTTGTAAACTGTTTGGAACAAATTACTCCTATGGATGGACTCTTACTTCTCTTTTTGTGGCTTCAAGAAAACTTTCCTCCTCATTAGACATTCTCCTTGTCTCCAAGACATTTTGTCAAACAATTGTCGCACACTCTCAATCTGCAACCTGCACACATAAACACTTTAGAGCCAATGCTCTCTGTAGTTACATGTCCTCCTTGTAACAAAACTCACTCACAACTATCCTCTACCCAACAAGACTCTATAAGGTGTACCTCTCCAAGACCTCTTCTACCCACTTTCTCTTGGTGGAAGAAGTCGGTATACCTTCTACCTAGCTTTATCTCTGCTGGAGGACAACCAACATATCTCTCACAAAATCAGTTTTCTTTGCAGTTGCAAAAATTCCTCATACCTCAACACATAGGCAAACAATTTGCTTTACAATCTCCCCAGTCTTGGTGCATACTCTGTACACTTAAGATTAGCCTACTCTGATACTACTTGATGCAAAATGCACTCCTTGTTTTTAAAACACACAACTCAAAAAATCAATCTTGCAGAGACTCTCTACTCAACACAAATTCATAACACAACATAAAATGTAAACCAATAGACCTCCTTGATTTTATTCCACTCAACAAAATTATTCTTCCACCATTACAAATCTACAATTAAACATAATTTTACATCAACTTTCCTGACCTTCAGTGGCCTCTCATGCTCTAATTCCAACAACACTCTCTTCCTCTATCTACAACCTTCCAACAAACACTCAATTTTCATGACTTCTCTTGCAAACAATAGCTACACACACTCACCTCTATGCCCTCTCATGGGCTAAGATCTTCCTCTGAGAATCTATCTTTTATCAGCTGTAATATTTCTTTTTAAAATACTCCCCAATCTGCAATGTTGGCATTTCATTTCTTCATATTTTTGGTGCTTCCTTTTCTAAAAACAATCTGTTTCAAAGCCTCCACATGAGGCGTGAGAGACCCTTAACATATGTGCTCCCTTCTCTTTTTGTTTTGTAGATTAAAGTCTTTACATAGGTGTTAGAAAACTTCACACAAAGGTGTCCTCCTGTCATTATTTTATATCTTAAAAAAATGCCTTTAGACATGGCGTTGAAACCTTTCCTTCTTCCCACGCCTTTCTTGGCATTGATTACTTTTGTTTTAAAAATTTAAAACTATTTCTAAAGGGGCATTGAAGTCTAGATTAGGTACCCTTATGGCAACCAATAAATAATGGAATCTCACTCCAAAATAGGTACTTAACTTCTGTTTATTAAATAGATTAAAGTCTACCTTTTCTTGATGTTTATACATTAAAATTCACCTCCAAAGATTATAAATATTATATGTTGGAATCGACATTTGAATTGCATCAAATGGCCAGTAGGAATAAATTAAAATACCTTCATGAAGCTGCTCAAACCAACTGAAGAAAAATCCATTCTACGACTCCGACATGATGTGCGGGATCGGTGTTGGAAAGGAAAAAACTCAAAGTTCTCCATTTCACTTGAAAGTTTGCCCATAGGTGTATTATGACTCCCTCAAATCCCCTGCAAAAGGACTTTTCTCCAACCTTCAAGAATCTTGTCCCATATTTTGTGAACTAGCTACTAAAAGGTACATAACAATTTAGAAGAAGAAGAGCATCCTAGATCCATTATTTGCCTTGCAAGAAAAGTCTAATTTCACCTTACCTCCACAAAGTGTTCAATAATATTCCCAATTATTAAGTCTTTCTTCATCCCCGATCAATCACACCAAAATCAATTGTTGATAGTTCATCCATATTTTGATGTGGCTTCACCTTATCTCTTAGGAATCAACATTAAAGGATGGAGAAAGTACACGGGGATTAGGTTGAAGATGCCATTGAAAAGAGGGAGGTCATATTCCATGGCCTAAATGATCTAGAGGCCAACCCAAGTATTTTTATTCAAAGAAGACAATCTCTGTACTTTTAGCCTATTACATCAACCTCTTTAAGAAATGCTGCAAAAGAAGACTCTAGTACACATAGAAATGACTCATTATAAATTTTTTCCCAACACATCTAGTTCCTTTGATATTATAGAATATTGTACGAAAACCAAGATTCAAATTTCACAAACTAAGTATTTAAAGTCAAACTCTAAACAATTAGACATTCTAGTGTAGTACATTGAGAATGATGTCATAGATCCCCTTGTAAAGACCAGAAATGCTCCAAATGTTAGGATTAAGATGCCATCAACCTTGTAAATCCTATGTAATTTATTATTTCTATTATTGTTTGTAAATCACCCATAAGGGATGAAAGGTTTCACCAGCAACAATCTTGTTTCAACTGCATGTTTATATTTGGAACCTAATGCTAATTCATCTGCAATGGGGGGTCATAGGGGGTTTCCCCCTACAAGGGGTCCAGGAGCTGTGCGTTAGGGTGGGGGTTCGGGGGCAGTGCCCCCGAAACCATATTTTATTTATATTTTATCATTGTAAATCTAGACCGTTCGTCATTAGATCACAGATTTGACAGTCGATATTATGTCAGTTTTCTTGCCCTAGAAGGCAACCCTATTTTATAAGGATATTTGTACTACATTTTTAGTAGAGTTGAGAGTAACATGCGCCGCTAGATTGAAGACTGGAGAAGAAGAGGAAGTGCATGTATTGTAATCTCATATTTGAAGATAATACAACTTGGAGCCTATTTTATTGGTGGCATTTTTTTTACCTGAAAGGGTTTTCTCCATGTTACATACTGTGTTATGTGTTCAGTTCTTAATGCATGCCATTTCTATGTAGTGGGTTTTATTTTTGTTGCAATCTCCATTGATTCTACATTGTTTAGAGGACATAAATAAGGTTTGAATCAGATTTCTATTGTGTGGTTTGCACCTTCATTTATAACACCAAAAACATTAAACATTGTTAACTAATCTAGTTCATGTGAAGAAAACCCCTCCTTTCTTCCCTCAACTAGTGAATGCCAAATATGTATTTTTGCAACTAAAAATTTGAATCCTTTCTATACATCCTTATCTATGTCAAGATTTCAATTGAGCAATTGTATTATAGATTCACATGCCTTAGATGATGTCATGCTCACAAGAGTCACTAATGCTTTCATTGAATAAACCCCTAGGTAAATTCTATTCTATGGAATCCAAATAGGTTGCATTAGTTGGTTAGATAAAGTATGCTTAGGTTTCCCTTGCATCCTACCCTTAAGAAAGGATAAAATGAACCATCCTAGTTGTTGATATCCATGTTATTTATGGTATGTTATTAATAAAATGTTTTTGTAGAGACCTAGGTGGTGAAATCCAATTGGATTGGTCACATGCACTAATACCCATTAAATAAAAAAAGGTTTTTTGGATCTCAAACCTAAAACAAATTACACCATGCTCAAGTTAGATGATCCCCACTCTGAGATCCATTATGAAGTGACAGGGCTAGGAACTTACATCTTAATGTTAGAAGAAGAAAAACAATTTCCTAAAGTTAGAAATCTGGAAATTTATTTGGAGTTATGGACTATAGAGTTTGATGGGAGTTGTTCTTCCTCAGTCTCTAACACAAGGATTGTACCAATTTCCCCCAATGGTGAAAAATTCCTTATGGCTTATAAACTCAAGTTTGAAAATACAAATAACACTATGATATATGAGGCGTTGCTTTTAGGTCTTACATATGCACAAGATAGAGGGATAAAAAAGTTAAGATCTATTGGTGACACTAAACTTGTGGTTAATTAGGTAAGAAAATAGTTGGACCAAGATAGAAACAATTGCTTAAAGAACTACTGAAACAATTCCAACTATTAGAAAGTCTTCCATGATTGCCAATAGATTTTTTTTTTGAAAAAGATTGAAAACTTCATTAGTTTATATTTCATAGGAAGTGATTTATCCTTTAGAGAGTCTACACATGATTCTCATGACAATGCTAATGAGATCGGGACAAGTCCTAATGGTAAATAGGTCATGTAGCTAAAAGGTAGCAAGATCCCCAAAGGATTTGGTTTCATTAGAGGACTTTTTGATAAACATGATAGTATATAAAAATTAAGGCTAAGAAAGAATCAAATACCTCAATAGAATATGAAAAAGTAAACATTAGTTTTAAACAAGATCCCAAGTTTGTGTGCATAGGCAAATATTGTATAGCAAGAGAAAGGGAAAGGTTGATATCATTGCTTATTAAGTACAAAGATGTTTTTTCTTGGTGTTATGATGTTTAAAATAATTTTATGTCAGGGAAGCTAGAACACCATATCTTGCTAAAGCCATGGGTCGCACCATTTAAGTAAAAATAGAGGCAATACAACCCAAAAATAGTTGATGTAATTTTTGAGGAAGTTTATAAAATTCTTAAGTCATAGATCATATATCTGATCCACCATTTAACATGGATTGATAATATTATACTAGTAAGAAATAAAAATGGTGAAATTAAGATTTATGTTGATTTTCATAACCTAAATTAGTTGTACCTAGAAGATAATTATCCATTGCTAGCCATGGACCATATCTTGCAAACTATTTCTAGATAAAGAATGATGTCTATGCTAGATGATTTCTCCAGATATAATTAGATTGGCATGACATGAGAGGATCGAGACAAAACTCCCTTAACTACTCCTTGGGGTGCATTTTCCTATCACAAAATGCCTTTTGGACTTATTAATGTAGGATTGACATTTCAAAGGGTAATGGATTTGTCATTTGGGGACTTGAAGAACAAAATCAAAGTAATATATCTAAATGACTTGATAGTCTTCTCAAGGAGAATGCAAGATCATGTGGATTATTTGGAAACTATTTTACAAAGGTGCCATGAGTAGGGAATTTTTATCAATGCAAATAAATCTATCTTTAGATTTATTGAAGGAAAGTTGTTGCAACACATCATATCAAAGAAAGGTATTAGAGTTGATCCTAAAAGGGTTAAAGCCATAAGCAACTTTCCCTGCCTACAAGCAAACTAGGTGTAAGATCTTTCTTTGGCCAGGTAAATTTTTTGAGAAGGTTTGTTCCTGAGTTTCTAGAACTAAATAGAAATATAACATACATGATGAAATATAAAATAGTGTTAAAATGGAATAATGAAGATAAACAAACATTTGAGGAGATCAAAATTGCCAAAACTAACACCCCTATTTTGATGAACCCTAATTTTTAAAAGGATTTTATTAATTACTATTATGCTTCCAAACACACTATGTCTACCATCTTACTATAGAAGAATAACAAAAGTGTCAAATCACCTATCACTCTCATCAATATTCCCTTGAAAAAGCATGAGTTAAATTACTCAGTGATTGAAAAACATGCTTATGCTATCATGAAAGTTGTTGAATAGTTTAGGTTCTACATTTTAAATTCCCATTATATATTCATGTTTGTTCCTAACACAACAAACAAAACTATCTTACCTAGCAAGAGTTTGTTTACAATACCATGGGTATTTAGATAGAAAAGGTGTAGGAATATGACCTCAACATTAAACCCACCAAACTTTTAAGAGGCTAGGGGTTATGTAAGTAGATTGTATAATTATAAAGAAGAAGAAACCAATAACCCTAAAGAATTTCCATTAGTGTTTTTATTGGGTTGATAGATGAATGGTATTCTAACCTTGCCTACTTTCTTAGTTATGGAGAATGCCCTTCTCATCTTATTGCAAGGGAAAATAGGACAATTTAAACCATATATCATTTAGGAAAATGCCTTATATAAGAAAGTTCTAGATCGAACCTTCCTCAAGTGAATCAATATAAGTAGTAGCAACAAGAATTACTTGAGACTTTCTATAACAAGGCACGTTGTCGATATTTCTCATCATCTGTGATAAACTTTAAAATTATAAGGGCCTATTATTATTGGTTAGGTATGGTTAAATATGCATATTGATGGGTCTTTAAATGTGAATCCTATCGATAATTTTTTGGGAAACCCTAACTTGTCACCTTACCTCTAAGACTAGTGATTATTGACGAGCCTTTTGAGTAATGGGGTTTGGATTTTATTGGAACTCTCAACCCACACTTGAGTGCCATCCACACCATGTGTTGATAGTGATAGACTAGTACTTCACTAAATGGGTTGAGGCCATACCTATCAAACAAACCACTTCCAATATGGTATGCAAGTTTATTAAGGAGAATACTTTGGTTTGGTTTAGAGTTCCTAAAAAGATAGTAAATGACAACGCATCTAACTTTTTATCATTAAAAAAATATGTTTTTATACAATTATGGCACTACATCATCTCACTCATTAGATTACTATCCCCAAGGAAATAGACAAGTGGATTCAAGTAATAGGAATTTGACAACCATTATCCAAAAACTTGTTGATGACAACCTGAGGAATTGGCATAAGAAACTTTTTGATGCATTGTGGGCTAATAGAATCACTCCTAAGAGGGCCATCAAAATGTCCCTTTTTGAGTTTATTTATGGCATTGTAGTGTACTCCCCATACCTCTTGAGCTACGTTCTTTGTAATTGGTGAAAGCAATGATAAATGAAGAATTCAAGGACCCACTCAAGAGAAGAATCCTTTATTTAACCAAGTTGGAAGAAGAGTTGGAGGTAGTGATAGATAGGATTGTAGAACATTAGGCAAAAGTCAAGAAAATTTTTGATATAAAGGATAAATAGAGAGATTTTGAGGTTGGTGATCTAGTATAATTGTGGGACAAGCAAAGAGAGCCTAAGGGAGGCCACACTAAATTTGATTCACTTTGAATGTTGTCTTTTCAAATCTAACATTTATGTGGTGATAACACAGTATTTGTCCTATTTGGATGGTAGTCACCTACCCCTATATTATAGTGGGAAATACTTAAAATTGTTTAGAAATTGAGAATGGGTTGTCCCCCATCTTGCAAATAGATGTTTTGGGTTTCTGTGATATGTTTGTCTTGTTGTTTGTCCCATTTTTGGTCTTTCCTTAAAGCTATCTGTAATGGATTGGTCAAGGAACGAAGATAAGAAAATAGATAGAAGAAATGAATGATGCGTTATGCTGCAATGAAAGTGAGCAATCATGATGTTTAATATAGCACTAGATGTTATGCACCAGGGTATGAGGACCAAGGTGATGATGTGTCTCGTGCCCCAGCGTAATACAACCTTCTCTAGATGTATGAGGAAGAAAACTTAGAGCATTAAAGTCCTAATGCACAAAAGGTATGATGTGACCTTAGATGCAAAGGATGATGCAAGAAGCAATTCCAACATACACAAGATATGAATATTAGCTGGAATGATACAGATGTGATACAAATGCAAGATAAAAAGATAACACACACAAGCAAGAAAGCATGCATCCACAAATGATACAAAAACAAACAAGGTATTGCCCCTATCAAGCTGTAAACCAATGATTAATTGTTGATTGATTTATTGATGATGATAGTGTTGTCATGGTGGGGAACGATATATCCCTAGATCAACACAAGGATGCGGGATCGATATATCCCATTGATGATGATGATTGATTGATTGATTTGGTTTACGACAAGATTAGGATCAAAACCAAGAATGTGATTGGATAATTTGACAAGATTGGTATGGATAAAGGGTGACTTGCATTTGGATCTATTGCTTAGATTGAGCTTGATTGGAAGAAGTGATGGATTGATGAAGATAGATGATAGAAGAAGATGAGAGATGGAAGAAAGAGAATATGATAGGGGGATGGAAGAATGAATCATTGGTACTTGCGTACTCGATACTTCCTTCGTATTCCAGACTGCCTACATACCCATATCCACAGGATCAAAGCACCACACGATAATGATGAGACATGACGAATATGCAGTTCTGGGTGTTTATTGATGATATGGGAGATAGATGATGAAAGAAGAAAGTGATGAAGGATGAGGATAAGGATGAGATGCATGATGAGGATTATGAGGGGGGAGATCATCTTGTGCCTGAATCTGGGTACCTTCTTCATACTCCAGATTGCCTACATAGCTGTATCGATGGGATCAAGGCACTTAACGATAGAGATGAGATGTAGTTTTGATTTGGGTTTTTGATGATGATGATGAAGGTTTGGATTGATGGGATTGATGTTATTGATGGGATTTGAGTGATGTGATTTTGATTGACAGATTGACATGATTTGATGATTTGATTGGATTTGCTTGAGTGATGGATTTGAGAGGATTTTTGATGGATATTTGATTTTTTTGTAGTTTTTTCAGGACATTTTATGATGTTTTTTGGATTTTTTGGATGTTTTATGATTTTTTGGATGTTTTGGGATGTCAATGGATTTACAATTTGTGCAGCCTTTTGTGCTAGATACCAATGACAAGGGAGAACCAAGTCTAGGTGCAAGGATGCAAATGGAATTGGATGAATAGATGGAAGGATGTGAGATAACGGATGGATGTATGAAAGGATGGGCGATAGGATAAGGGATAGAAGGCTCATGATAGATGGATAGATAAAAGGATAGGCTATAGTGGATGGATGTATGCATAAGAGAAAGGATGTGATCTCAAAAGGCTATGTCGCATAGGAATAACATGCCCCATTCTAGGTAGGATGTGACATGACAAAGATTTGTTGATAACTGAGAGGGGGGGTGAATCAGTTATCCTAATTATTTCCCTTATTGAACTTTCTTTTTAATTGATGCAGCATTGAATCAAACACAAAAACATTAACATGAAATAAGAAACACATGACACAATATTTTTGACGTGGAAACCCTGTTAAGGGAGAAAACCACGGGGTGATTAACCCAAATTATTCTCTGTTAGAAGAATAGGAAATTACAAAATGGCACTTGCCAATTAGGGCTCACTGCCCGAGCACACTGCTCACAAGAGGCTCACTGCCTACAAGAAGACACACTGTCTACAAAGTGATAAGAATCACAGTCTTGAACTGATTGGAAGCATCTGCATATGCTGGAGTTCAGTTCCGGTTAGGCTTAGTACACTGATCTGCTGCACTTCATCTTTCCTCTGTTCTTTATTCTGCTATCTTTCACATACCGGATCCTTTTTGCTACTTCTGCTCTGTTCTGGACTTATTCGCATATATCTTAATTCCTTCGCACACTTCACAACTAAATCCATCCTCTATATATATCCGCACAAGTAATTTCATCACTTTTCTAGTCGGCATCCGGAACAGTCTAGTTTCTTACAAACTTTGTTCTGTTGGCTGAATCCTTGCTCACCAAGCAATGCGGATCAAGCATATACTAGTAGATATCATTAATCATGTCGGCCAAACATGATTCATGCCTTCACAACTTTTATCATCAACAGTAACACATCCGGAAAGTAGTCTGATACTCTGTCAGTCAGTTCTTCCTCTGTTTTGACTGTGTCTCAGGAATCCGGTACTCAACTATTCATATCTTTTTCCTTGTCCATCACCGGAGGCTAAATCCTTGGAATATACCACTAAAGGTAGTCCTCTTGACTTCCCCAAATCCGCACTGCACCAAGACACTTCCTCTGAGAGATCCGGATCAATCTGTCGGACCTTGCCACATGCTCTGTTCTTGTTCACCGGACCACAACAATCTTTATTCTGACTTCCGGTAGAGACACATTATGACTTGCGGATATGTGGGATGACCTTTGTTGCCATCAATGACAACAACCATGAATCCATATAGTGTCTCTTGCCAACAAGATTATGGTGAAGGATGATGATATGATTGTTTTGAAAGGGTGAGGTATACCAGGAGTTTGTTTGAGGCATGTTTCAACATTGTTGCCCCCAATCTTTATCAAGATCAAAAGAGGAAGGGAGGATGAATGGATGCAATGTGATAGGTATGTATATGGATGGATAAGGATGGTAGGATGGAAATGGTATGATAGGAGAAAATTATCATCTTGACTGCCTCTGGACCATTGCCCTCCGCTCCAAATTCTGCCCCCTGAAGGAAGAAGAAGAAGAATGCGACATCTGCCACTCCTTCTTCTTCATCCAAAGGCATAAACAAGAGCGTAAACAATGGTCGTGGTCAGAATTCTTTGAGAAATGGTGGCAGAAACCATGGCAAAAATCAACGCAACTCTCGCGTCACTTTTGCTGCCCCTGTTTCTGCCTAAATCTTTGGGGTCTTGCTTTAGACCGAGCCTTTATGGCTTCCTTGTTCTTCTCGAAAAAGACTCCTTTGGCTGTGGATAACAGAATCTCCAATTCTGCTATCCATAATCGTTCCTATAGGAATCTTTCTTATGATGAAAGGAAGTTTCTCGGTCTGGGGATTAAATTTATTCCCCACCCTCCCCCCATGTCCATTTCTGACATCCACAATGAGTTTAGAGCTTTCGCTAGACTTCTCTGTCTTCAAGCCTTTTTTGGTCCCGAAGCCGACCCTAGTCCTTGCGAATCCTCTTTTGCCTCTCCTATTTGTCATCCTCTGATCTCTTATCCTTTTCGCCAGACAAATCCTTTCTGGAATCCGGATGAGCCTAACTATCTTCTCGAGGATATTATTCGGAAAGGTGAACTCATTCTGAAGAATCGTATTGCTTCTTGCTCCTTCACTGTTCGCCCTTTACTTCCTTCTAAACTCCTCAAAAGTTTAAAGGATTTAAAGTCAGATCATTCCATCCTCATCAAACCCGCGGATAAAAACCTTGGGCTTGTTGTGTTGGATTCCTCCTGGTATAGGAATGAAGGGCTTAGACAGCTTTCTGATTCTTTTGTGTATGTCTATGTTGACTCTATCCCTTGGAAACTCATCTAGAGTAGACTCACGTTTCTCATTGAGAAATATAAGTCTATTTTAGATCATGTTTCCAAGTTCTTAAGGCAGCATCCTATCACTTCTTCTAGAGCCTGCGCTTTCTATCTTCTTCCTAAGCTTCATAAGCCTGTGGTTGTTGGTAGAACTATTTGCAGCTATTCTGGTTATATGTTGGAACCTGCCTCTAAGCTTCTTCATTTTCTCCTTTTTCCCATTCTCTTGAAACAAAAGTCTCATCTTCCTGACTCCCTCACTCTTCTCCGTGATCTCGGCAACAAGTCTTTCCCTTCGAATTGTATCCTTTTTACCTTTGATGTGGAATATCTTTATCTGAGTATTCCTACCACTGAAGGCCTTAATGCCCTCCATGATATGGTTTCTGAGCACTTTGAGGTTTTTAATCAAGATCGTGTTCTTATTGACTTGATCATGGCTCTTGCTGAACTTGTCCTTCGTGAGCATTATTTAGAGTTTGATGGCATTTTTTACAAACAAATTAGAGGTACTGCCATGGGCAATAACTTTGCTGTTGTTTATGCCTGTCTCTTCTTATGCCACTTAGAACAACAACTTTTGGCTAGAACCAACTTCTCTGATCTTGTCTATTTCAGGAGATTTATTAATGATGCTATAGGAATCTGGACTGGTGATGAGACCTCTCTACTCTCTTTCTTACAGCAGTATGAGAATTTTTACCCTGAAATAAGGATAACTCCTTCTGTCTCCACCTCCTCTGTCAATCTTCTTGATATTACCTTCTTCAAAGGTGATCGTTTCCGAGACACTGGTGTTCTTGACACCAAATGTTTTCAGAAACCCTTAAATGCCTACCAGTATATTCCCTTTTACTCATGGCATCCTCTTCACCAGAAGAAGTCTTTTATTAGGAGTGAGCTTCAGAGATACCTTCTTAGGGAGTCCGACCCCTCCGGCTTCACCAATCTTAGGAGACTTCTTTATTCTAGACTCCGTGCTAGAGGCTATCCTAAGAGGTTCCTACTGCGTTGTTTTAGCAAAGTTTCTAGGAAGGATAAGCCAGTGCTTCTCAATCGAGTGTTTAGTGGCATTCGAAAGAGAAATAGGGCCCCCCTCATTTTTAAACTTAACTTTAGCTCTTCTGCTAAAGCTTTAAACTTGGGGGCCACCCTAAACCCTACACTTCATCAGCTTTGCCAAGAAGTCCCTGCACTACAGCATATCCCTCTTCCTAGAGTCTGTTGGAGAAATCCTAGGAAACTACGCTCTTTTCTTCTCCGTAGTAGGTTCTCTTCCAAATCTCCTTGATTCCATCCTTGTTCAGTTTCTGGTTCCGATCCATTTTGAACCATTACTTGTCTTGGTTGGGTCTCCCCCTTCTTTTAATTTTTTAATATTTTAATATTTTATATTTTTAATTTTCTTTAAAATAGGACGGTTGTTTACTTTTTTAGTAAACTCTACCTTTTCTTATTTTAAAAAATTTTAAATATCTTAAATATTTTAAATATTTTAATATTAAAACTTTAAAATTTTAAAATTTTTTAAAATTTTAAAATTTATTTAGTGTGTTATGGGCTTTAAAAGATCCTCCCCTTAGGGGAGCGGCCTTTTTTAGTTTAAGGGACCGTTCCACCTTAATGTGGGCGGTTTTCCCTATTAGGAGTTAACCGTTATTTTCAAACGGTCACCTCCTTTAAACCGTAACAACCTTGGAGTATGAGGTTTGTATAAATAGCCCCCTTCCATTTTGTTTTTTCACAATTGCAAATCACTTCCGCCATTCCAACTGATGAGGGGTAGATTCCACGAAACTAGTTTTGGAAATCGTGGTTCTTTCGATTTGTGAACTTTCAAAATTCTTCAGAGCTCTTCTCAAGCTTTCTATGCTTTTTTACAGGTAATTTTTTGTTGTTAATTTTTTTGATTCTCTCCTTCTGTCTTTTCAATTTTTCATTTGTAGTAAGCTGCCAGTGAATATTTAAATTTTAAAAACTCTAAATTTTAAAAATTTTAAAAACTCTTGACTTGATGGCCTTTTTCTTAGGAACCCATACCATTTTAGTTTTTGACTTTGCTTGTGGATGTATGGGTTTGGATATATGCAGCTTTTGTGCAGCTTTTGAGGTAATTGCTTGTTGCTTGGGGACCCACACCTTTTTCATTTTTGCTTTGAGGTGTGTTGGTGTATGGAGCTTTTGAGATGGATATTTCTTTGATTCTTTGCATTTGTGCCCAAAATCATGAGGATTTGTAGGATTTTTGGCTTTTTAAGTGGAGGCATCCAAATTTTTACTTTTGAATCCCATGGGTATGGTGGAAGGAGAAGGATAGGTGGAAGCTCCTTGGTTATACAATGTGTGCATTTGTTGGCCATGATTGGGATTTCTAGAGAATTTATGGATGGAAGGATAAGGTGTTGGAAGTAGTGGAGGTAGATTCAATGGAAGGATATTAGGAGTTGGAATAAGTGGAGGCAAAGTTGATGGTGAAAGGTGTACGGTCACATACTTTTGCGATTTGTAAGATGATGGAGGTGGGATGGAAACATATGATTTAGGTATATGATAGGGTTTACGATGGAAGGTGGTGGACTTAGGAGGCATGGAGGAAGTACCAACATCTTTAGATTGTTGACCTTGGGGTGTGTATCCAAGGCCAAATGAGCGTGGAGGGACCTTGACATGGATAGGCTCCAAAATACCTTGTTCAAGAGGGCCTAAGCCTTTACCTTGATAGTTCAATCTTTGGAGCATGCGATCGACAATAGGACTTGGTGCAAGTGGAAAACTAGACATGAGTTCCTTATTGGATGGAGAAGGTGAAGTGGAAGACAAAGGTTGTTGGTGTTCTAAGGAGGAACACTCATGGATGAAGGTGGTAAGACCAATAGGATATGATGGTGGGTTCAAAATAGGGTTGATGGTGGATGTGGAAGGATCATTATTGGTTTTATCTTCTATGCTTGCTTGGGAGGCACATATCTCATCACGACAAGTGGATGTTTGCACATTAAGGCTAGATGGAGGATGGATGGATGGAGTGATAAACTCTTGATCATGAATTGTGTAAAGTTTGGCTAGGAGGCTCATCATAGTTTTCATGGGCTTAGATAAGATGGTCACCATGGTTTTAAAGTGTTTTTGAGCATCTTGTAGAAATGTGGTGTCTACTTGCAACCTTGAAAGTGTTGCATACTTGCTTCATAACCCCGTAGTCTTCCAAGCCTATAAGTGTTGGCAAGGGACACTGCTAGGCATGATAAGTGTTGTCATTGATGGCAACTACGTCTCTACTGTACATCCGCATTTCAAAATTTGACCATACTGGAAATTAGATTGAAGATTTATCTAAGTCTAGGTAGTCAGGAATAGAACAGGTGACAGGGTCCGGTATCTTGGTCCGGATCTCTCCAGTGGAAAGTCATGGTTTGCTGCAGATCTGAGGTAGTCATAAGCATTGTCAAGGCATTCTAAATCTAGAGTTTTGGCCTCCCGTGATGAAGGATTCAAAAGATATTAGCTTCTGAGTATCAGGTTCCAGTTTGATAGAGCACACAGAAGAAGAATAGGCCGACCTTGTAAGTGATCTTGACTCTAGATGTATGGAAGTTGTTTATTGGGCAATTGGTGATGATTAGTGATATTGGCCAACATAATTGATGATTTGCAAGTGCAAGTTCTGATCCACATCTCATGTTATGCATGTATCTAGCTGACAAAGCAAAATACTCAATAGGTTCTAAGTGTTTTTGAAGCTGACTGGAAAAATGATTGTAAATCATGTTGCAAATATATATATCTGATGGATGAGGATGATGTGGGTGTGTGGGTATTGCGAATATGGAGTAAATGTGAAAAAAGTAGCGATCTAAGATTCAGATGAAGGTAGAGCAGTAAACAAGGCAGAGTGAAGATGAAATGTGTAAGATCAGTGCTTTGTGCTTAACCAGAACTAAATTCATGCATTAGTAGATGCTTCTTATTAGTTCAAAAACTTTGTTATTCTCTTGTAATCATTTGTAGGTAGTGAGCGTCAATTTGAGTAGTGAACTCTAGGCAGTGAGCCTGAATGCATGTGCATTCTCATTTGTAAAAATACTTTTAACAGGGTATTAATCTTTGTGGGTTAACCCCCACCGTGGTTTTTCCCTTAACCGGGTTTCCACGTAAAAAATCTTTGTGTCAAGTATGTTTTGTGCTGTTGCTCTTACATTTCTGATTATTGTTTTTCATGGTTAAGTTATTGATATATTGTTAAATGGTAAAAGGAGCAATTAACTGCAGAAAGTATTCAAGTTTTGTAACAACTGAATCACCCCCCCTCTAAGTTGTTTGCCTTATTTATAACAATTGGTATCAGAGCAAGGTTCCTTTGAGAAGCCTAACAACTTAAGGAAAGATCTTGGAAGGAGTTTTAATGGGTTCACTCAAAGATCAACTTCAGTTGGCCCTAGAAGATCTTGTTCAATCTAAAGCAGAAATTAGTAATTTGAGAGGTGAACTTAAAGATGTTGATGATAGCATCGAAATGTTAAAAGATAAATTAAAGAAATCTATGGAAAGGAAAAAGGAGCTACTTCTGTAGTTATCCAATTTAACTGAAAAAAATATCATGAATGAAGCTTTGGAAGAAAAGACAAGGGAATGTGAGAAGCTGTCAAAAGAAGTTGTTCAGAAAATTGAAATGGAATTTGGGGCAATTAGGCTAATCAAAGAAATTGAGCAAAGGAAGAAGATTGAAGAAGACTTGAATCAAACTTTAAAAGAAAGAACTGATGAATGCTATATATTAGACAGTATAGCTGTCCATCTAAAGTCTGATCTACAAGAAAGCAGAGACAATGAAAGAGATCTTGAAAGACAAATTGTCATTCTCAGACGTGACCTAGAAGTTGCAAATGAATACAAGGAGAAGTTCAAGATAAGTTCAGCTAAACTTGAAGCAATACTTGAGGGTCAAAAAAAGGTTGATGACAAGCATGGTCTTGGATATGAGAAAGGTGAAAGCTCCAGATCTGGACAAAGAAACTCTCAACCAAGGAATGAGAGAAACAAGCCTAGAAGACCTCCAGTAAGACAACCCAACGCTTAAAGGTATCCATCTTTCAATGGAAATTGTTTCAAGTGTAATAAATTTGGTCATAAAGCCACTCAATTCACAAGTAGAGTAAATCAAAACAATCCATCCTTCTCCGGACAATGCTTCAATTTCAAGAGGTATGGTCATAAATCCAATGAATGCAGAAGTGTGATAATGAACAACTCATCAAATAGAGGAAATGGGAATTCTTTCAATGGAAAATGCTTTTCATGCAATAGATTTGGACATATGGCCATTCAGTGTAGATCAAGAGGAAATCAATCAAATGGGCAAAGAAATGTTGTGTGTTTCAATTGTAACCGATCCAGTCATTTTGCAAGATTTTGCAGAAGTAAGATTAATGAAAGAAGGGATCCAATAAATAGAAAACTGGATGAGCAGAGGCAAGACAAAAGCAAAAGAAAAATTAATGAGAATGAGACCCAGAATGAAATGAGTGAGACATGGATTAAGAAAACAATTGTGAATGACAGTAATGGTTCTGCACCAGAATCCAGTGTTGAGAATTCCTCCGGGAATTGATTTGGGAGCTCTGGCTCAGGGGGAGCAGCATTAAAAATCAAATTCCCCTAGCCAGCAAGTGAGTGCCTGGATCTAGCACAATGAGAAAAGGTACCTTGGATGGATTCATAACATTTGGAAGTATTTCAGAAAGAAAGGAAGTGATTATGGCAAATTGCGGAGTGATTCATGAGAGCTTACCCAAGAAACAGAGCAACCAGATGTGCTAGGGCAGAGCATTTATTACAAAGGCAAATTAAGTGCTGCGGAGCTTAAAAAGGTCATTCATTCCTCATTTGGATCACTTTGCATCAGGAGAAAGCAATAAGAAAGAAGTGAACGAGCTTAGAGTTGAGAATTCTCAAGATTTGAAAAGGCGAAAAGGATTTCCAAGCAAAAACCCTAATCTGCAAAACAAGGTATTTCTATTTTCTATGAAATCTCTTGAGTTCTCAATCTCTGCAAATGGCTACACCTTTAGTTGTAGATGTCACTAAAAGGCCTCGTACTAAATTTAAGAAGCATCCTTACAAATCTGTTGAAGTCGAGCCACTAGGTGCTTTTTCGGGTGTTCCATATGGGGTTTTACATGTCGAAGACATTAGGGCTTACATTCACTATAATGTAGAAGAGTTTGGAAATCTGAAATTGCTGGAATTATTTGAAAGCCATCTAAAGGATGACAATTACCAATTGAAACCTGAATTTGAAGCCCTTGAAAGCAAACATTTTCTACAAATAATTGAATTTCCATCATTTGATGAGAGTGAATGGGTTCGTTATGTGTTGAGTCGAATGCATGATGAATTTATTTAGTTACTAAAACCATTTACGATCACTAAAGATGTTATCAAAATTATGATTGGTCTGAATGCAACTGGTGGATTACCTGCTTTGAAAGCTGTGAAGAATCAAACTGTCACTGATGCAACCGGAGTGAAGTATAACAAAAGAGCAATGAGAATAAATGGCATCATAGAACCGGATGTCAAATTTGCTTCTATGGTCATTAGCTATAAGATCTATCACTCCAGCAAGGAGAATTTAGTTTTCGGGACTGCAATATATGTAGCTTATAAGATGTTAAAGGAGAATGCTGGTTATGATTTGTGTGAATTACTACAGAATCAGCTAATAGAGAATCTGAGCAAAATCAAAAAGGACAAGAAAAATTCTTTCAATTATGGTTCTTTGGTCATATGCCTATTTTTCTATTTCATGAATGAAGTGCCTGGAGTTCTGGGTGTGCATTGGACAACTGACAGGCCAGTAGCATGGCAAATAAGAGATCACCTACTCAGCCTTGGTGACTCCCAAGCCCAAAAGACTACAATTTGGGGTTATTTCAAAAATTTCCAGGGTTTGATGCATGCTAGGGAGAGAATCCCTAAGTTATTTGTAGAAAAGTATGAGAATGAAATATGTTTCATGGTTGACACTGACCAATACCTAATGGAGGCAGTAGAACCAAGAACAATATGGATAATGCCAATGGGATATGAGGTGGATGAAAGAGTTCTGGACATGTATGCTTAACATCTACTGAGCAAACCCAAAGACACATCTGTAGAAAGGTTTGGAACATACAAGGAACTAAGTATAAAATTGCATGTGGAACTTAGACAACCAGAAACAAAAAGAAAAGTGCAAAAGCAAGTGGAGATGTATGTAGAAAGCATTGGGCTTACAAAAGAAGTAGTGAAAAGGAACAAAGAAAGGATTGAAAAGATGAAGAAAAGCACTGAGTAGACTACAAAGGAAAAAGCAAAAAGTGAGCCAGCAGCCGCTCCGAAAATCCCACCTAGCTCTTCAAGGAAAACAAAAAGCTTTGCAACTGTCTCAGAACAATCCAAGTCTATTCCCATTAAGACACTGGAAACCACACCATCTGGTGAAGGAGGAAAGAGGAAGAAAACCAAGGCCACAAGAGCCTACAAGAGCACAAAAGATGAGGAGGAAATAGAAATAGATGAAGAAGTTAAAGAGACAAGATCAAGAAAGCCAAGACTTCAAAGGCCTCTGAGAACCAACCCTCCCGAAGAAAAAACGGAAGTAAAAGGCAAGAGACTGGTAAGGTTGCTATGATTGTTGATCAAATTGTAAAATCAATCACTGTTCATGGGAATCTAAAACCTATCAGAATATATTCTGATAGTTTTGATGAAGCAAATAAGAAAATCTTGGAGGATGCCACTATCCTGTACTTAAATAAATTCAATAGAGCTCTATTGGAAAATTTGCAAGAAATTCCCAAAATTTTAAGGAAAATACTAGAAATGGGGAAGGAAGCCACCAAAGACAAAGACATAGAACTCAGAGAATATGTTCTTTCTACCCTATGTCTAGTAATGACCAAAAGAGAAGCTAATAAAATCCTCAAGGAAGTTAAGGAGAAATTTAGAAGCAAGATCCAGATGAACAAGTTAATGCTTGGTGAAATTGAGGAAGTTGTAAAGGAAACAAAAGAAATTTTGAGAAAAGCCCTTGACAAAAATAAATACTATATTGTTTTAGAGGAACAAGAAGCTCCAAAAGAAGAAATTGAAAAAGGAAATGATGACCAAGGTAATACTCTAGATCCTCCTGAGCAAACCTACGAGGAGATAGATGATGGAATTGATTCATCAATTCCAGTTGTTGAAGAAGTGAACATCAATGAGCAACAAAGAGAGATTGATGACTCCTCTATTCTAGGAGAGGAGCAAATAAACAAAGTAGATACAGAGATGGTGGACCAAATTGATTCAAGTGATACTCTAACTCCTCCTGACCAATCAGAAAAGGAAGATAATGCTGAGAATACTCTTGCCACACTAGATCCTCTAGAATAGATCTTAGATGGTGAGGACAAAAGAGAGAATCCCACTACAGATGATATAGAGAAAGGTAAAGCAGAGAAAGAGAAAGAAAAGAGTAAGGATGAGAAATCAGAAGAAGATGGTGCAAATGTTGAAGCACCCAAACAAGGTAATCTGGAGAAAACCCAAGAAGAGGAAAGTGCTCCAAAAATTGTTGCAAGAGACACTGCAAATGCAGTGAAAAGTCTTTTGGATAAAGGGATGCTTGAGTTTGATGAACCTGAACTACTACAAGGACCAATCAATTATGACACTTTCTCTGGATCAAATGCTGAAGATATCATCATTCACATAGGCCAAGGCAAGGGAGAAATTACATAAGTCTCACATAGAAGACAGTGAGTTGATAAGCCTAGCATCTGGAATACTGGAGAAGATCATGCCTACACATCAGAAAAAATACATCTGATTCTCCTTCTGGTAATTTGAAAAATCTTGTGCATTCTGTAAGTACACATTTTGAGTCCTTTGAAAAGTCTGCAGAGGCAAAAGTTCAGAAAGAATTTTTGGATAAGAAATTTAGTGAAGTAAAGAGCCTGATAGGAAATGATAGAACGATACTTGGTGTTAGCATAAGGAGTATTCAGAATGCTCTAAATGATGGAAGTGATATGTACAAATTTTGTCTTTCATGGCCCAAAGTTAGTAAGGATATTGAGAAGAAGATAAAGGAGCAAGAACATAAATTGTCAAATCTCTCTCAAATCTTTGATCCTCTAACAGTTTCGCCTATAAGTCAGGAATGTCAAGTAATTAGCTTGATATATGAGATAAAGAGGCTTGTTAAAGAAAAAGGTAACATTATGAAGAGAATGTGTGAGCTTCAGGAATTGATTGCCCCCAAATTAGAAACCATGTTTAATGCCTTATCAGAAGCTCAAACCGCACTTCAGACAAGTAATCCTTCAGATCTGACAAAGGCAAAAGCATACGCATTTCTGTTGAGTGGACACATTTCAATTTTGGATGGTATGAAGAGAAGTTGGGCCACCGAATTTGTATAGTTAAAGAGTACTTTTGCAGATATCCTTAAATATATGTAAATATAACATATGATTAGTTGTACATATGTGACACTATACACAGAATTTTGGGGAATTTTGGCTTGCGGACCCCACCCTTTTCCATTGATGTCAAAGGGGGAGTGAAGATCAATGAAAAATGAAGAATCCAACAAAGGGGGAGCACCAGAAAGCAGTGTGATTGATGCAGGAGCATCCAGGGTGTAAGAGCAATCTTGCATCAACCAAAAAAAATTAAAAAAATGTGTTGTTTCTTTTCAATAAGGGCTAAATTTGGCAGGGTTACTATTTTTAGTAAGTTTGCATTTGTGCACAGTTGGATACAAAATCTTACACAAACCTCTAAAATGGTGAATTGAAGCTAATGGTGAAGAAATAACTTCAATATCATTTGTCATTTGTGAGATATTAAAATTTCAAATTCCAAAAATCCTATTGAAATATTCAAAGTCAAATTTGAGGCACTTAGAGGCTCCGGATGGGCTCGAAATTTGGTGGGAAATCCAAGTAGTCTACCGATCGGTACTGCTTGTGCACCATCTTTTCGAGAGCTTTCCAAAAAGGTATTATAATTGAAAATCCAATGGTCGGATTGAAAGTTATGGCCCCGCGAAGTTGACCTATTTTTGGAGGGAGATGCAAATTTCAAAATTAAGCTGGTGGTCACCAAAAAGGGCTATATGTAACCATTTTTGGGAACCCTTAGGGTAGGAGAGTTAAGGGGGAAGGTGTAGAGTCAAGAAAGGCAGGGAAATTAGAAACCCTAATTGATTTGGGAATTACAAAAGGCTGAAGATTCCAGAGTCTTGAGAGAGGGAGCTGTAATGTGTTGCAACCTGTAGGGGATTCATCCTCTGATTGTATTTGAGCTTCTGTAATGTAATGTTTTGCCCATATTAATAAATATCATTCTATTTTTTGTGTGTAATTTTTGTTATTGTGTGTTTTATGATTTACCCCCTTCATCAAGTGGTATTAGAGAAAGGGTTCCTGAGTGTGTAGACAGATTGCCGACTGTGAGGCAGTTTGCACTAGGACCTGAGGTTGTGGGTTTGCTGCAGAGATCAAGATGCCTCCACGAAGAAACCGTGGTGGGAGGAATGCTTTGACGGAAGAGGGTTTTAGAACCCTACAAAGACAAATCGATGCATTGCAAGAGGAGCTGTGAAGAGGGTTCAAGCCGAGAAGAAGAAAGGAAAGCGAAGATGAAGCTAAAGAAGAGCTATCTGAGGAAGAACAAGAAGCTGCGGGAGATCCTACAGAAGTTAGGTTGTTGAGGGCCATTTCAAAGATCAGAAAGAGGCCTAGGATCGAAGTTTCTACATATTTTGGAGATTTGAATCCGGAACAACTTAATGATTGGATCAATGATATGGAGGAGTATTTCGAGTATGAAGATGTGGAAGACCCTGAACGGGTCAAGTTTGCAAAGACAAAGTTGAAGGGCCATGCCAGTATTTGGTGGAAGGAGGTCCAGTTAGAGAGAAATAGAAGAGGAAAAGCAAAGATTACCAGATGGGATCGGATGGTGGAGAAATTGAAGAAGCAGTTCATTCTTGTGGACTATGAGATGGAGTTGTTGAGAAGCTGCAAGGATTAAAGCAAGGTAACAAGTCTGTTAAGGAGTATACAAAAGATTTTTATAAGATCACTAACAGGACAGGCAATGGAGAGGCCAACAAGGAGAAGGTAGCTCGTTACATTAATGGTTTGAGGCCAAGTATTCAAGAAGAGTTGAGCCTGGTCAGAATGACCACCATAGAAGATGCATACCAGTTTTCCCTGAAGGTGGAAGAGAAGCTGAATAAGAGATTTGAAAGCAAGCAAAGGGGAAGAGGTCAAGGCGGAAGGACTGGTGGAAGACCCTATGGAGGCCAAAATGAAGATCCAAAGAAAAGTGAAGAAGCTAGAACCAGTCGAAATCAGAGAGGAGATAATACCTAGCGCCCTCGTGACCAAAATAATGGTGAGCAAAGAGGAAGAGGAAGAGGTAGACCTGGGCAAGGACCTAGAAGAGGAGGTTTCAAAGGAACATGTTTCCAATGTGGAGAAGAAGGGCATCAAGCATATGAGTGTCCGCAACATTAAGGAAGGATGAATAGAAGACTTGATGGTAATGTACGAGTTGCACATGTGGATGAAGATGCACAGACTGAGTGCTTCGAAGATGCAGAAAGGGGAGAAACCCTAGTTGTTAGAAGAACTTTGTTGAATGAGGAGAAAGAACCCAATCAGAGGAAGAGTTTATTCTGCACAAGGTGCAAATGTGAAGGTAAGTGTTGTGATATTATTATTGATAGTGGAAGAATTGATAATCTTGTTTTAGAGGAGATGGTTGACAATTTGAAGTTCACAAGAAGAAAGCATCCACATCCATACTGGATTGCATGGTTGCAGAAGGACCATAGAGCTTTGGTCAATGAGCAGTGTTTAGTGAAGTTCAAGATTGGTGACTACCATGATGAGGTGCTGTGTGACATCATACTAATGGATGCATGTCATATATTATTGGGGAGGCTGTGGCAGTATGATAGGAGCGCTGTCCATGATGGCCGTGCAAACACATACTCCCTAACAAAGGATGGAGTCCATCATAAGTTGAAGCCCTTGAAGGAGGTGGAAGAAAAGGTATGTACTATTGCTAGAATTTGCTTGATAGATGGTAGAAAGTTTTTGGAGGGTATGAAGCATGAGCGTCATTGCTTTCCATTGATTCCTAAGATTAGTCAAGAGAAATGTGAAGATGTACCAGCAGAAGTCTCAGAAATGTTGGAAGAATTTCAAGATATTGTCTCTGATAATGTACCAGAAGGTTTACCACCAGTGAGGAAGATAAGTCATCAAATGGATTTGATACCAGGAGCTAGTTTGCCAAATAAGGCAGCCCACAAAATGACTCCAGCAGAGAATGAAGAGTTGAACAGACAAGTTCATGAGCTGTTAAGGAAGGGACTGATAAGGGAGAGCCTAAGTCCATGTGCGGTACTTGCAGTACTAGCACCAAAGAAAGATGGAGAGTGGAGGATGTGTACAGATTCCTGAGCCATCAACAAGATCACAATCAAGTACAAATTTCCATTGCCCAGAATGGATGGCATAATGGATTGTTTGAGTGGAGCCAAGTACTTCACGAAGATTGATTTGAAGAGTGGGTATCACTAGATTCGAATCAGAGAAGGAGATGAATGGAAGACAACCTTCAAGACAAAGGAGGGTTTGTATGAGTGGTTAGTTATGCCATTTGGGCTAACCAATGCATTGAGCACATTCATGTGGCTCATGAATGAGGTACTAAAACAATTTTTGGGATGTTTTGTTATTGTTTATTTAGGTGACATTTTAATTTCCAGTAAGACTTGGGATGAGCATTTGATGCATATCAGAAGAGTTTTAGAGAAGCTGATGGAGGAGAAGTTGTTGATCAATCTAAAGAAATGTAGTTTTGCAAAGAAGGAGTTGGTATACCTAGGATTTGTTGTCTCAGAGGAAGGTCTTAAGATGGACCCAAAGAAGGTGAGGGCTATCATTGAATGGCCTACGCCAAGGAGTACTTTCGAGGTAAGATCTTTTCATGGTTTGGCAAGTTTTTACAGAAAGTTTATCAGGAATTTCAGTAGCATTTGTGCACCCCTAACTGAGACAATGAGAGGGGATAGAAAAGATTTTAGATGGACTAAAGGAGCAGACAAAAGCTTTGATACATTGAAGTAGAAAGTCGTAGAACAACCTGTTTTGGCACTTCCAGATTTCAATAAGGTATTTCAAGTAGATTGTGATGCTAGTGGTAGTGGTATAGGAGCTGTTCTGAGTCAAGAAGGTAAGCCCATTGCCTATTTTAGTGAGAAGCTTAATAATGCCAAGAAAAAGTATTCTGTTTATGATCAGGAGTTTTATGCAATAGTTCAAGCTTTGAAGAAATGGAGACATTATTTGTTGCCAAAAGAGTTTGTTTTATATACTGATCATCAGGCTTTGCAGTATCTTAATAGTCAAGGGAAGTTAAATCAAAGGCACTTAAAATGGGTTGAGTTTTTGCAGAGTTATACTTTTGTTTTGAAGTACAGGAGTGGGAAGTCCAATAGAGTTGTAGATGCCTTGAGCAGAAGGCAAAATTTGTTGACAGAAATGAAGATAGAGGTTGTTGGATTTGATGAACTCAAAAGTTTGTATCCTGAAGATCCAGATTTTGTAGAGGCTTGGAAAGCTTGTCTAGAACCTGTTACTTTGGATAGGACAAAATGGTTGGATTTCATAAGCCAAGATGGCATGTTGTTTAGAGGAAGCCAGTTGTGCATTCCGAGGAGTTCCATGAGAGAGAACCTAATTAAGGAGAAGCATAGTGGAGGATTAGCTGGACACTTTGGTCGAGATAAGACCATTGCTATTGTTGGTGAACATTATTACTGGCCACAATTGCAGCAAGATGTGAGGAAATTTGTGCAGAGTTGTAGAGTGTGTCAGATGGCAAAAGGAACAAGTCAGAATACAGGGCTATATTAGCCATTACCTATACCAGAGAAGCCATGGGATGATATTAGTATGGATTTTGTTCTTGGTTTACCAAGGACACAGAGAGGACATGATTCCATTTTTGTGGTGGTGGACAGATTTTCAAAGATGGCCCATTTTATTCCTTGCAAGAAGACTAATGATGCTATTCATATTGCAGAGTTATTTTTCAGGGCGGTGGTGAGACTACATGGTCTACCTAAGAGCATAGTTTCAGATCAAGATACCAAGTTTGTTGGTTATTTCTGGAGAACATTGTGGAAGAAGTTGAAGACAGATTTGAAGTTTAGTTCTGCACACCATCCACAGACTGATGGACAGACAGAAGTGGTGAATAGGAGTTTGGGTAACCTACTACGATGCTTAGTAGGAGATAAGCCCAAGGGATGGAATTTGATTTTACCACAGGCAGAATTTGCTTACAACAATTCTGTCAATAGGAGCACAGGTAAATCTCCATTCTAGGTTGTGTATGGGAGTAGCCCAAGAACTGCTTCCGAATTGAGGAGGATGGATAAGGGGGAGAAGAGTAGTGCCAAAGATGAAAATTTTGCTGAGCACATGAAGAATTTGCACGAAGAGGTAAAAAACCATATCCATAAGATGAATTCTCAGTATAAGGCTAAGGCAGATCAGAAGAGGAGACATAAGGAGTTTCAGGAGGGTGATGAAGTCATGGTTCACTTGAGAAAAGAAAGATTTCTAGTTGGTACATATAATAAGTTGAAGATGAGGAAATTTGGACCATGTAGAATCCCGAAGAAGCACAATTCAAGAACTGCATTTGAGGTAGAGTTGCCTGATGACATCAATATTTCACTAGTGTTCAACATTTCAGATCTGACAGAGTATCATGATGGACTTGATAAAGGAACACAGTGCGACATTCTAGCATCTACTTTAGAGAAGGAGGAGATAGAGGGCATTTTGGATAGCCGTGTGGGTAAGAGTACAAGAAACATGCAGTATACGAAATACTTGGTGAAATGGAAAGGAAGGCCTGTTGAAGATTCATCATGGTTATCTGAGACTGAGGGTAACCGTTTTGGTTTCCCTCTAACTCATGAGAAGTGATAGGGTCACTTTTCAAATTACCCTGGGTGTCTGATGCAGGAGCATCTAGGGTGTAAGAGCAATCTTGCATCAACCAACAAAAATAAAAAAATGTGTTGTTTCTTTTCAATAAGGGCTAAATTTGGCAGGGTTACTATTTTTAGTAAGTTTGCATTTGTGCACGGTTGGATACAAAATCTTACACGGACCTCCAGAATGGTGAATTGAAGCTAATGGTGAAGAAATCACTTCAATATCATTTGTCATTTGTGAGATAATAAAACTTCAAATTCCAAAAATCCTATTGAAATATTCAAAGTCAAATTTGGGGCACTTAGAGGCTCCGGATGGGTCCGAAATTTGGTGGGAAACCCAAGTAGTCTACCTATCAGTATTGCTTGTGCACCATTGTTTTTTCAAGATCTTTCCGAAAAGGTATTATAATTGAAAATCCAATGGTCGGATTGAAAGTTATGGCCCCGCGAAGTTGAACTTTTTTTGGAGGGAGATGCAAATTTTGAAATTAAGTTGGTGGTCGCCAAAAAGGGCTATATATAACCATTTTTGGGAACCCTTAGGGTAGGAGAGTTAAGGGGGAAGGTGTAGAGTGAAGAAAGGCAGGGAAATTAGAAACCCTAGTTGATTTGGGAATTACAGAAGGTTGAAGATTCCAGAGTCTTGAGAGAGGGAGCTGTAATGTGTTGCGGCCTGTAGGGGATTCATCCTCTGATTGTATTTGAGCTTCTGTAATGTAATGTTTTTCCCATATTAATAAAATATCATTCTATTTTCTATGTGCAATTTCTGTTATTGTGTGTTTTATGATTTACCCCCTTCATTAGTGATCAATAGTATGGAGCGCAAGCAAAGGGGGAGTTATTCCGACACTTAGTCATTTTTCACTAAGTATTGCCATCAATGCCAAAGGGAGAGATTGTTGGCAAGAGACACTGCTAGGCATGATAAGTGTTGTCATTGATGGCAACTAAGTCTCTTCTGTACATCCACATTTCATAATTTGACCATACCGGAAATCAGATTGAAGATTTATCTAAGTTTGAGTAGTCAGGAACATAACAGGTGACAGGGTCTGATATCTTGCTCTGGATCTCTCCGGTGGAAAGTCATGGTTTGCTGCGGATCTAAGGTAGTCATAAGCATTGTTAAGGCATTCTAAATCCAGAGTTTTGGCCTCCGGTGATGAAGGATTCAAAAGATATTAGCTTCTTAGTATCAAGTTCCAGTTTGACAGAGCACACAGAAGAAGAATAGGTTGACCTTGTAAATGATCTTGACTTCGGATGTATGGAAGTTGTTTATTGGGCAATTGGTGATGATCAGTGATAGTGGCTGACATAATTGATGATTTGCAAGTGCAAGTTCTAATCTGCATCTCATGTTATGCATGTATCTAGCCGACAGAGCAAAATACTCAACAGGTTCTAAGTGTTTATGAAGCTGACTGGAAAAATGATTGTAAATCATGTTGTGGATATATATACCAATGGATGAGGATGATGTGGGTGTGTGTGTGTTGCGAACATGGAGTAAATGTGAAAAAAGCAACGATCTAAGATTCGGATGAAGGTGAAGCAGTAAACAAGGCAGAGTGAAGATGAAATGTGTAAGATCAGTGTTTTGTGCTTAACTGGAACTGAATTCGTGCATTAGTAGATGCTTCTCATTAGTTCAAAATCTATGTTATTCTCTTGTAATCATTTGTAGGCAGTGAGCCTTAATTTGAGCAGTGAGCTCTGGGCAGTGAGCCCAAACACATGTGCATTCTCATTTGTAAAAATACTTTTAACATGGTATTAATCTTTGTGGGTTAACCCCCACCGTGGTTTTTCCCTTAACTGGGTTTCCACGTTAAAAATCTTTGTGTCAAGTATGCTTTGTGCTGCTTCTCTTACATTTGTGATTATTATTTTTCATGGTTAAGTTATTGATATATTATTAAATGGTAAAAGGAGCAATTAACTGCAGAAAGTATTAAAGTTTTGTAACAACTGATTCACCCCCCCTCTCAGTTGTTTGCCTTATTTCTAACAATAAGTTTATGAATATCACATTATAAAACACCATCACTTTTGCACAAGTTTTCCAAAATTTCAAAAAAAATTCCTTGGTCCTATGACCTCCAACTCCACAACTCCAATGTAAATGTTGGGATCATGGGCTTATGGTGCACACATGCATAACTTGAAAATTTGTCTTGTGCTCCTAATCTCTTCCTCTGTGACTATGCTCCATTTATAAGCAAGTAGACTTTGTATGCACATTGCCCAACTTACCAATTTGCTCACTTGCTTTGGTTTCCCATAACCCTATGATTCACTATGCTCGTATAACTTTAGTCATACTTTAGAAATCTATCAAACATGACACTCACCTTTACAAAAAACAAGTTGGCATGAAAATCCATATGAATTTATTGGTCCCCTATGTAAATAAAAACTTTATATGGGAAACTTTCAATTCTCATTTACATGCTTATTCATAATTTTTCACACCTATGAAATGCCCTTTATAGCAGTAAAACAAGTAATTATCCTTGTGTAAGGCATATATTGAGGATTTGTATCATACCTGAGGGAGAATCATTTCATTTTTGTGGAGATATTCATGTTCTTGTGAACTAGAGCTCTACAAGGATTCTTGTCTGAAGATTCACTTCTTGGATTGGATTTTATAGATATTACTTTGAAAATTTGATCTACCTCCTTTGCTTTTATAATAAAAGTACATGCACTTTTGTTCAAACCCTCTAAAATGTATAGCACGGATCAAAATCTTACATTGCGTGCATGCGACCAAACCTAGAAGGTTGTATTATCTTTGAACGATACAATTGAATTTTCAAATCATAATATTGTTAGGGTTTGTGTGTTCCATAGTCTCTACTTTCATACCTAATCTTGTTTTGAATGTAATTTCCTCATAGTGCAATCCATCCTTGCATTGATTTCCTTTGCCCATGCTTGTTCCTAATTAAACTTGTGGAGATCTAGACTTTTGGTACACCTAGGAGTGGAAGTTGCTTGTTACTAAGTTACTTCTGTGTTTAAAACCTTTGACATACTCATCCTTCATAAAATTATGGAACTCACATTTACATCTGCAAACTTGCATGTTATTACTTTGCCTCTGTGCTATATAATCCCATGATAAATATGTGCATTGTGGAACTTTGGAACTTCTCAACATCCAGGCAACTTTTGCAACTTGCATACTTGCTCCCACACTCCACATTTTTACAATATCTATTTATTATGGACTTGCAAAAAAAATTGACATTCAAGCAAGTTGCTTATTGCTAACCTACTCTTGCACCCCCAATCCTATAAGGTTGCTACTTACACACTAATCCCTCCACTGCACTTCTATGTGACTTTACCTAAGCCTAAATAGATGAAGTATGAATTGAAGGTAGTTTCCCCTCTATCCAAAATCATCTATTCATTTGGAGATACATAAAATACATCTTTTGGACATATAACCATGGAAGACTTCTTGCAAAGAGCATACTCAAATAATAAAACAATAGGTGAAGGATGTAGTGTTGATAGTGGTGTTGATGTGGTTTTTGACACACCAATGTTCTCGTGAGTTGTGAAGCACTATAGGATGGAATGACAAAGGTACCCCTACTTGGAAGGTGGCTATCCTCAAGAGTCTTCATTAATTATTTTATGAGGTTTAGCAGAATCCTTTAGTTAGAGAGTGCTTTGGCTTGTCCATTCAAGGGGCTACAATGAATATCGGGAATCATTCACATGAAAAATAGGCTTACTTAGTGTAATTAAACCACTATTATCTAGTGTAAACCTTATACTTCACCTTTAAATGAGTTGATTATTTAATTTTATCTTATTTGACCTCCCATAAGTGATTTTCGACATTAATTTGCATTGAAATGGTTAAAATCTTTAAAACAACAACATGTTTCCTCTAAAATCAAAATGTAATAACATGGAGTTTGAAGAGTTGTGCATGAAAATTTGTTCCATTTGAAAAGAATTAAATTTTAAAATTTTAAAATAGTTAAAAATGTATTGAAATTTGTAAGATTTCCCCACCTCGAAGTCATAAAATCATCTGAAATTTTTTCCTTGTGTGACTAAAATTTATCATTAAAACGTAGAACTAAAATAATTTAACATTAATGCAAAAAAAACAAAAAGGAGAAGGGAGAATCAAAGGGTTAAAGAGAAAATAAAAATAAATTTGAACCTATCTTTAATCCTCCCACACATCATTCTATGAATGGACAAATTCAACTTTAAAACCAATCTCCATCAAACTTGTTACCTACAATCCAAATGTGAGATGATGTGATCTTCAAGGGAACCTTGAACCACATGCATGTTTGTTGTTAAATTTTAGCATGCACAAATGTGTTCATGTGACTACACAAAACACCTCACCATTAGTAAGGCATTAGTGGTTTAAAAAATTGTTGAATTGATCAACATTTAGTGAATTAAATGCATAGAAATGTGGAAGGAAAATAACTTCAAAATTTGGAAAACCCCATCAATACATGAAAACCCATAAAAAATGGAGTAAAGTTTGGTATTTTGTATTCATATTTGAGTTTTTGTGTTTCCACAAAAAAGAACCAAAAAAGGAACCCCTTACAATGAGTTTCAAGTGAGTATATAAAGATACAATTGGATGTGGGAGATTAACAGTCATTCCCTCCAAAAGTCACAAAAGACAAAATACATTAGAATGTGAAAAGTCATCTTCACTAATTTTTCACATTCTATTCTTTCATTATGTTACATTAAAATTTGACATGTAGATGTTGTTGATGATTGTTTTTACACATTCATAACAAAAGTTAAAATTCACAAAATGAACCTAACTGTCTTGAAAGATATGAAGAAATCAATTAAGATTACTTAATCCCAAGTTTTCGTATGGTCAGGTCTTGACCTTGTGGATAATTCAGTAGGTCGATGTGAAGCTATAATATGCGAGGGACCTTACTTGATTTAAGGTGATGCTACTGACAATTGTCATTTTGCATGTGCAAATATCTCAAAATAACTCTCAATTCAATGATCCTTTGCAACTATTTATAACTTTCAAGTCAAACTTTACATGAACTTTACAAAAATAGACTTGATTATTCAAACTTTATGAAAAATCATCAAACATCTTTAGTATTTCCATGTGTTTAATAGGATTTTTAACAACTTCCTTTAGATAACTGCGTTTCAGCTAATTAGTTAAAGATTGTTTTTGGAAAAGTTAGAAAGAAAAAAAAGGTTAGAAAACTGGATTTCATCCACATACAGCTTTCTATTACTCATGCATATAAATCTGTTTATGCTGATCAATTCAAAGCAAATAAATCCTCATACATAAATCCTAGGCATTTTCATGAATTTACATACAAAATTGCAATCTTCAAGGAAAAAAAAAATGTTTGAGAATACCTGAATCAATTCACACTCAGAAGATAGACGTAGAAAATTGATGTTTGTATTTACTAACATAAGACAGTCATTTCAAATTTACAATGTTTATGACTTCAAATCCTTTGAATTACCAGTAGTAAACACTTACAGACACTTTCACATATACATCAAGGAGACCAGACATTCTGTGCACTCCTCAATGTAGACCATAGGCAAATTTCTACTGTTAGCTATGCTCAAGGCACTATGCTTTAGTCACCTCTCTTGCATACTCTGTTCACTTTTGAAACCTCCGTGTATTCCTGTGTATTATTACAAAGTAAAGGGGCTCAATATATAGATTTGATTATCCCCAATACGGTTATAAAACCTAGTCAATCAACGGTCTATATCTCAAGTGCAACATCAACGGTGGAAAACAAATCCCGCCAAAAATCTTTGAGAAGCATATTCTATACTGAGCGTAAAGATGCCCTTTGGAATCCTGAAACTTCAAATATTTCCTCCACTCGACGATCTTAGCATTGGTCCTTCCCCTCCAATTTACTTTGCCTTTGTATTTTCCTACCATCGTGCCCCTATAATACCATGCTTGTATATTCCCCCCTGTATCCTTTGTAAATTTTGCCTTTTCCTGTGTAGACTTCACCCTCTGAGATGCCATCGCCACTTTGTCACTTTCCATATACCTGCATACCTGCCAACAGACATAAGTTTATAAAATGGATTTTAAAATTCACATTGATTTTGTCAATTTATACCTTTCCTGCATACCCCTCTCTTTACCTTTTATCTCTCACGATGCTTTTTATTCCTTTGTATCTCGAATATGTATATCATAAACATACAAGCATTTAAACATACAAAGACTTTTCTATATTGAACTTCTTTTCGCATCCGGCTTGTATCTCTAACTTGTATCTCAGCTTGAATCTCGGCTTGTATATCGAAGATATACATTGTTATTATACAAGCTCGACGTGCAAGTGGTGGAGCCCACATTATTTTCCCCTTGTATCTCCACGATATGACAATACTTGTATCAAAACCCTTAGATACAAGTGCAAATACATACAAACTCCTTTGTATCACCTTTTCGGACTTACCCTTTTTATAAACCATAGTTTACTTATTTTTTGGCTCTGCAACATGTATAAAGTGCAATGCATCATTTTAACCAAATTTTAATCTTTCCTGAATTCCGCATTGTATGTATATTGAAATGTATAACCTGAAACATACATACAATGCGTGAAACATACAACAATAAAACCTCCTTTCATAATCATTTTGGTTCCGCGACCTGCATATAACTTTGTATATCCACTTTGTATATTTTCCCTTTGCCAAACATACAAACTTAAAATACATTCGACGGACTTAGCTGACTATTCATTTAAACTCCTAACTCTGTCGGGTCCGACTTGTATATAAGGATAAAGCGTTAGCAACATGCATACAAGCATAATGATGTAATAAACCTGACGACTTCCTTATGCAACTCATATAACGACTTGATATACAAACAACTTTGTATATGTAACATACAAACCCTCCCATAATACATTTTACCCAAAACACATATATCTTGCAAAATATTGGGAATTTTAAAATGGTTCAAAAAGCAACCCTTACTCATTTTTGACAAGGAATTCACCTATATTTTGCCCTGGTACTTAATGCTGTTTTTCTTTATTTTTCAACAAGGTTTGTAGTTTTCACTCCCTTTTCCCTTTACCACCAAGCAGACCCACACACACAAGCAAAAAGACATAGCCACAACAGGGGTCCTCATTTTGCTAAGAAGTAAAATGGAGTGTGTTGTGAGCATCACAACAAATGTATGTCGCAAAACACATTCACACTATGACTCTTTCCAACATCTTCCTAGGATTAGATACAACATGTATTAGATGGGCATTCAAACCACTTAACAAAATGCCATGCGAAAGTGTATACTTCTATCTGAGGAGGTTAATAGTTTTTATCATTCATCAAATCACTTCAAATATTATATGGCAACTGACCTTGGAAGGTCACAGAAAATGAAGGGACTGGTAATCATAGACATTTGAGTTTTTTTCTCTTTATCAAAGGAAATGCTTCACTCTAGTAAGGTGACACCTTATATACAAAAAAATTGAGAATTTGGAGAGTTAAAAGTATGTATCAAAGAGAAGAGGGAAGTGAGTAAAAGGCAGATTGGAACACTTCATTTTCTATCTTCATTGGTTTGATCAAGATAACTACGGCTTGGAAAACGGTGCTTCAACCAAAAGTTAATGTTGTAAAGATTTAAAGAAAACAAGAAATAAAGAAGAAGACAAAAAACAAAAAGGCCATAGAGGTATAATAAGAAGATGAAATGCCATCCTTGGGCAACGCTGATTTTTCGTTCAAAATAGTAAAATAATGGAAAGGAGGCACCATAAAATGGGATAGGAAGAGGCATTGAAAGTGGGATATAGTTTTTAAAATCTGAAGTATTAAAAGGGATGTGCATAAAGAGTGGGAAAAGAGAGAGGTCATCCTCAGATGAAAAAAAAAAGATCGCTACCAGAGTAAGGGAGAATGTAGTCCTTGGTAGAAGATAGTAATAACATAAACAAATATTAGAAATAAAATGCCACCAGACTATAGGGTACAACAAAAGATAAAGGAGGAGGTGAAATTGTGTTGAGGCTCAACAACATTACTTTGACAGATAACAACAACAAATAAAGAAGTGAGCAACCATGCCTTAGTACCGAAAAGATTTTAGTAGAGCACCAATTTGGGAGGAGTATGAGATTCTTCTATTACAGATTTGAAAGAAGAGAGGATTATAATAAGAGGTAGAGGAAGGAAGATAATTCATTTCCAATAGAGATGAATAAATTGTTGTCATTTGATTTATGTTGATTTGGTTTGTAAATTGAATGTTTTATTTCATTACAAGGTTGTATTGTTGAATAGTGGCAAAACATTGCCTGTTCTGTATAAGGAATTTGTGAATGTCATTTGAGAGGAGTGCCAGAGTTGAAGGTGTATGCAAATTGGAGAGGGATGGAAGACTTCTATAGAATCATTTTATGAATTGAATAAAGTTGTAGTTTATTTCTGTTGCAGTCTAATATTTTGAGGCAGAGTGTTGCCTGTGGGTGATTGTTTATATTTTTGTCAAGAGGGGAGTACCCTCCTGCATCATATGGTATTAGAGCAAGGGATCTTGAGAGTGTAGAGTATGCAACAGGACTTGCGGGTGAAGAGTGGTGAAGATTGAAGTGGTGAAGCCACGAGAGAGAATTGATTCCGTGAGAATCATTTTGGCTGTCCTCCAATAGAGATGAAGCTGGGTAGAAGGTGTGCAGACTTCTTCCACTAAGAGGAAGTGGGTAGAAGAGATCTTGGAGAGGTACATCTTCTAGAATCTTGTTGGGTAGAGGATAGTGGTGAGATTTTTTTTGCAGGGTATGTGAAAGATTGCAGTAGTGAGTAGGATGAAGATACATGTGTGGAAACCAGTCATATGGGATAGCTGGAGAAGGTACAAAAAGAAAGAATTCCTTAGAGAGATGACATAAAAGATTGAGAAGATATAAAGGATGTTGGAAAAATGTGACCAATTGGAAGCTATGCAACATAACAAATCCAAGAGGGATGAGTTTGCAATGAAGGCATGTCATGAAAGAGAAAGATGAAAAGAAGAAAGAAGAAATGGCAGAGGATATGAATAATGAAGAAGAGAAGATCCGTGTGCAAAAGGATCAAAAGAGAAGAGAGGAGATTGCAACCAAGGTTACAAAGTATGAGGAAAAGAATTGCAGCCCTTTGGTAGAAGGGGTATGGGAAGAAGAATATATGGGAGAAGCCCATACATTTCAAAAGGAAAACAAATTAGAAAAGAGAAGAAATAAAGAGAGAAAAGAGTGGAAAAAGAAAGAACATCCAGCTATAGCATGCCAATTTGAAGGTAGAAAAGATGTTGAATGTGAAATTACAGCAAAGAAGGACCCATGGAAGAGCATAAAATATGTGGGACAATGATGTGGTGAAGAGACTGTTATGTTAGAAAATGTCCTCTTGGGGGCTTTTCCCTCTTAAGGTTTAGCTCCCAGGTCCTTAGAATGTATTTAGAGCATGTTGTGTGTTAATTTTGAATCCCAATGAGAAAACCTTGAAGTCTTATGGCAAATAGGACCTAGGGGGTGCTATTTTGATGATCCTTGAATGAAAATGGGAGGGTGGACTTAAGCGCTAATGCCCTAGGCCTGCCCTATTTTGGGTCTGCACTAAATTTAAATGTTAGTTTTATGACCGTTATTTAGGTCCTATGCTGACATCTCAAGTTTAAATTACAAAATTCTTAGTGAGAATTTTTGTAGTTGCATATATAAGTATGTTTAGGTTTTCATTTGTAAACTAGAAGATGATTGCAAACTTTAGGCATATTCGTGATTTCAAAATTTTTATTATTGTAGAGCAGAGCATTGTTATTGTGTTTGTGATTGCAGATTTGACTTCATCTTCTCATGTCATTGAAGAGCCTTCATTTATGTGAGATCTACACTTCAAGGTGATATCTATTGTGTTTTTGATCATTTATCATTTGGATTTTACCTCTATCTTGCAGGGATACGCACTCTTATATGACAAGGGTGTTCAGAAGACTTGAATGTCTCTTCGAGGCTTGACCGAGGCAAGCCTCTAAACACCACAACCCCCTTCCACACTCCTTTGAGATTGCATGTTACATGTACCAAGTTTCATAGAGTGGAGTTGCAGAAAGGAGGTTGCAGACAACAAGGATTCAGGATATGAAAGAAAGAGGACAGTGTTCAACATTTCGGAACTTGGGCGCTAGTGCCAGTGTCCACTTTTTCCAGAGCAGAAGTGGAAGATACAGTGCATATCAGTGTTGGAAGGAGATTTAGATTCCATGTAGAAAATAGTGCCTTGGACTAGGGCGCTAGTGCCAGTGTCCTCGACTATTCCGCATTCTAGATTTTGAAAAAAATGGTGAGTTAACTGACAAAGGTCATTGGTCCTTGGCATTTAGTCATATTTCTTTTTGTCAAATCCAGGGTTGTGTCCATGACTGTCTGCAATTAGGAATCCTATAGTTGCCAGTTTCTCTAACTAACTCTAATGATCTTTACTAAATAAACAAATTAATATTACTGATTTGTCTGCTATGAAAATGAATTCCAAGAACATTAAAAATGAAACTAAAAAATGAATTGCTAAAGTAAATCTATACTATTCCTTTCAATTGAAACATGCATTTATCTATGAAAATAGTAACTATTATTGATAACTGAGAGGGGGGTGAATCAGTTATCCTAATTATTTCTTTTTCTGAACTTTCTTATTAATCAATGCAACATTAATTCAAACAAGCAAACATAACCATGAAATGGAGATACACATGACACAATATTTTTGATGTGGAAACCCTATTAAGGGAGAAAACCACGGGGTGATTAACCCAAAGATTATTCTCTGTTAGAAGAATAAGGAAATACAAAATGGCACTTGCCAATTAGGGCTCACTGCCCGAGCACACTGCTCACAAGGAGGCACACTGCCTACAAGAGACACGCTGTCTACAAAATGAGTCTTATACAATACTTGAACTGGTTGGTAGCATCCACATATGCTGGGGTTCAGTTCCAGTTAGGCTCAGTACACTGATCTGCTGCACTTCATCTTTCCTCTTCTCTTATGCTGCTTTCCTTTCACATACCGGACCTTCCTTACTGCTTCTGCTCTGCTCTACTTTTATTCGCCCATCACATATCACAACAACACATCTCACAACTAAATCCATCCTATATATATATCTGCACAAGTGATTTCATCATCTTTCTAGTCGGCACTGGAATAGTCAAAATTTTCAATAGACTCTGATCTGTCGGCTGAATCCTTGCATACCAAGTAATGTGGATCAAGGATATACTTGTGGAAATCATTAACCATGTCGGCCAAACATAATTCATGCCTTCATAACCTTTACCAACATCAGTAACACATCCGGAATAATGTTTGATGTTCTGCCAGTCAGTTCTTCCTCTGTTCACACTGCCAATTGGGAACCTGATACTTAAGCATTCATATCTCTTTATCCTTTCCACACCGGAGGCTCAAACCTTGGAATATATCAGTCAAGATAGTCCTCTTGACTTCCCCAAATCTGCACTTTACCAAGATACTTCCTCTGAGAGATCCGGACCTGTCTGTCGGACGTCACCACATGCTCTGTTCCTGTTTACTGGACCACAACATTCTTCACTCTGACTTCCAGTAGAGACATACCATGTCCTGCGGATGTGTGGGATGAACTTTGTTGCCATCAATGACAACAATCATGAATCCATATAGTGTCTTTTGCCAACAATCTCCCCCTTTGGCATTGATGGCAACACTTAGTGAAAAATGACTAAGTGTTTACACTATGCTTCCCCTTGGCTGATGCTCTATTTTTATATACATTTTCTGGAGCTCCCCCTTAGTTGGATTCCTCATTTTTCACTGCTCCTCACTCCCCCTTTGACATCAATGGCAAAGGGCAGGGTCCGCACACCAAAATTTCCAATTTTTTTCTTTTACTATACTTAGCCGCATAAGTATATATATATGGAGTACTTACATATACTGTAGTATGTCTGCAAAAGTTGTTTTCAGTTGGATGAGTTCTGTAGCCCAACTTTGCTTCATTCTATCTAAAATTGAGATGTGACCACTCAACAAAAACACAAAAGCTTCTACCCTCCTAAGATCTATCGGATCATTTGTCTGGGCTGTGATTTGACCTTCACTTATGGCCTCATGCATGGTCTCTAACTTAGGGACAATGATCCTCCTAAGTTCACCCATCCGGCTGATCATGTTCTTCCTTTCCTTCTCAAAATTATTTATTGCATTTGTGATTGCAATAGTCTGACACTCTTGATTGACTATGGAGGAAGAGAGAGGATCAAACCTTTGAGACAAACTTAGTAGTTTATCCTCTTGCTCTTTTATTTTCTTCTCAATCTCTACTGTTGCTTTGGACCATGAAATACAAAATTTGTATACTTCTCTGCCATCTTTAAGAGCATTTTCTAAGCTCTTTATCCCAATATTCATATTCCTCCTATCATTAATGATCAATCCTTGTACCTCTGAGAATCTCTTATTCAAAAACTCCTTCCAGACCTTTTCTTCAGCTGACTTCTCTAGAGAATCAAAATGTGTACTAACACTGCTGACTAGAGTTTTGAGATTACCGGAAGAGGATGCTGTGGGATCCTTCTGAAAAGCTGGCATGATCTTTTCCAAAACTTCAGATGCTACCTCTATAAGCTCACAGTCTTCCATGTGAGATTTCAGTAGTTTCTCTTTGGCCTTCGCATTGGCAAATGAAGCTATCTTCATTGTTTGCACCGAAGATAGAGAATCAAAGTCCAGAGGCCCTTTTAATAGGTCCGGTTCATCAATCTCCATAGTTGCTTTTGTCAAGAAGTCCTTAACTGATTCTGCAGTGTCTCTTGCCGGAGACAGATTTTTCTTTTCTTCTGCAGTCTTAGGGCTGTCCCTTGGAGCTTTCTCTCCTTCTACATTCTTACCACTATCAATTGTGGTTTTCTCTGGTGGGGTCTTCTCTTCCTCTGCAACCTTGGTACTGTCAGCTTCTTTTTCCTTCACTCCTGCTTCTTTCTCCTATATTGTGTCTTCTCCTTTAGATCCGAAAGCTATAGGAGAAACCGGAGGAGAGATATTGTTTGTCCATGAGCCACTTCTTCCGGAATAGGGGATTCTGAGCTCTTGTCTTTACCAGTCCTCTATGATGGGAATGTTGAACCTTTTAGTATTCCAGAGAATCTCTTCAGTCTCTTTTGCCACCTTGTCGGTTTCACCAAGCATGAGCTGATTCATCCTTGCAATCTTTGAATATCATATTCATTGTTTTGGGATCGATTGCAGGATATAGCTGAATAGCTATCTATTCCTAGATCTCAATGTCTTTTGCCATGGCATTATTCTTTCTTATTTCTAACTCCTTTTCTAGGCTCTTAGGAATTAGAGATATAATTTCAATGAAAGCCTTATTGTATATGTTCAGATACCTGATTGTAGCTTCTTGCAGGATCTTTTGGTCAGCCTCATTGTAATCATCATAGAATTTGGCCATTGGTTGAAGGTTTCCATCCACAGTGACTGATTTGATTACACTTTCTAGAGACAGGGTGGGCTTTTCAACAAATTCCTCTACCATTTCTTCCTTGTCTTGGCCTGTGGAGGGTTTACCAGATCCTTTCTTCTTCTGCTTCTTTGTTTCCTTTACCCCCTCATCTGATTCAGTTTCCTCTTCATCTCTTTGACTTGCATAAGCCCTTGTGGCTTTTGTCTTTGATCTTTTCTCTCTTTTGCTAGATGCCTGGACTTCCAGTTTTGATGTTCTTGAGCTTTTGGATGTGATAGGTACAGATCTCTCTGATGATCTGGTCCGAGTTGAGGTTTCTACCGGAGCACTTTCCTTGCTTCCCTTTCCTACCTCTTTCTTCTCTTCCTCAGCTTTTTGCCTCTTTTCCCTGTTGGTATCAAGTGCCTCCTTTGAAATGCCAAGGCCTTGGGCAATACTTTCTACTTCTTTTCTTACCTTCCTCTTGATCTCTGGTTCTCTGAGCTCCACATGAATCTTTACACTTAGCTCCTCAAAGGTTCCAAACCTTTCTACCTTTGGATCCTTTGGCTGACTTAGCATGTGTTGAACATGCAGCTCCACAATTTGTTCATCAACCTCATACCCCATGGGCATGATCCATACAGTTCTTGGTTCTACTACCTCCATTAGGCACTGATCAGTCTCTACCATAAAGCAAATTGTGTCTTTGTATTTCTCAACAAGAGACTGGGGAATCCTTTCTCTTGCTTGCATCATGTTTTGAAAGTTCTTGAAATATCCCCACAGAGCTGTATTTTGTGCTTTGTTGTCACCAAGTCCATGTAAATAATCTCTAATTTGGATAGCTACTGGTCTATCATTCTCCCATACCTAGCCACTAGAACCAGGAAGCTCATTCATAAAGTAGAAGAATAAGCATAGTATCAATCCACCATACTTGAATGAATTCTTTTTATCTTTCTTTATTTTCTGCAGATTCTCCATGAGTTGGTTCAAGAGAAGTTGGCAAAGATCATAGTCTGCATCCTTTCTTAGCATTTCATATGCAGTGTAGATGGCAGTTCCAGGTACAAAATTTTCCCTGCTAGAATGATATATTTTATACCCAATGATCATGGAGGCAAACTTGATATCCGGATCAGAGATGTCATCTACTGTCATTGCTCTTTTGTCAAACTTGGATCCGGTAGCCTCACTCATAGTTTGATTCTTCACAGATTTAAGAACAGGAATCCCATTAGATGAGTGTAATTCGATAACTGCCCTAATGGCATCTTTTGTGATTTTGAATGGTCCATTTAACCACATGAAGTTGTCGTGTATTCTGCTCAAAACGTACCTGCCCCATTCATCCTCAATAAAATAGGGGAAATGTATGAATTATGCAAAGTGCTTAATCTGGAGGCCCTTGTATTGGGGTTTGAGCTCAAATGAATCATCTAACAGTTGCTTGTGATAGATATCTCTTAGTTTGAATTCCCCAAACTCTTCAATATTTGCGTGTATGTAAACCCTAATGTCTTCTGTATGCAAAACGCCATGCGAAACACTGGAAAAGGCTCCTAGGGGATCTACCTCCAAGGATTTATATGGATGTTTCTTAAATGTGGGCCAAGTTCTATCAGAGATCTTTACTATATTCAGAGTAGCCATCATCAAACAATCTTATTGAAGGATATCAAGAACGATAAATACCTTTTACGCAGGTTAGGGCACACGAAGAAATCCGAATAGCGCTGTATGAAGAGTTGCCTTGATCTTTTGGGAGAAGTTGTTTGCAGAGCTCCTTTTCTTTCTTCTTCACATGTGAGTGTGCAAATGTGTAAATGACAAACAAATGAACTCTTTTATTCCAAGAAGCCCTAATTTTCACCCTACAATAAATGCGCAACCTAATTCATTCCGGTTTGCTTGGTTTTCCTTGTTCAAGGAGGAAGAAACTCATCCAGATCATTATGATGCCTTTGTGATCGACGTTAGTGATGAATCACAATGTCCACTTCTTCTCCTGATCATCTCATATATTCGTAGATCAGGCTATTTCAATTTGGATCCATACCGGGCCAACCTTGTGAGAAACCTGTTTTCCTGGAAGACTTGTTTAACCGGACCAATTCTGAAGGAATTAAACTTTTTAAATTTTCTTGCGGATCTCTCAGATCTTTACCTAACCTTCTTTACATGTTTCTCTAGAAACCATTTGATCTACAGCTTCACATGTGCCAATTTCAGGCACCAATTGACTGGCTGGGGGAACAAGTTTTTTTTTTCTTTGTGTCTCCCCCTGAGCCAGAGCTCATCTCTTAATTTCCAGAAGGAATATCAGCACCAGAGTCTGGTGCGGATCCATCCTCTACATTCTCTATACTCTTCTTTACCCAAATCTTGTTCATCTCGCTTTTAACTTCATCCGCATTCACCTTTTGTTTCCCCTTATCTTGATTCTGTCTATGATATACCGGACCTCTTTTGTCCTGATTCTTGCTTCTACAGAATTTTGCAATATGACCGGATCTATTGCAAATTTGACAAACAACATTTCTTTGCATATTGGATTGATATCCTCTTGATCTGTATTGATTAGCCATATGACCTATTCTATTGCATGCAAAGCATCTACCATTGAATGATTTGTTCATTTGCATAATTTTGCATTCATGAGATTTGTGACCATACCTTTTGTAGTTAAAACATTGTCCGGAGAAGGATGAATTAGTCTGATTCATTCTCTTTTTGCACTAATTAGCTTTGTGACCAAAGTGATTGTAGTTGTGGCAGTATCCATTGAAGGATGGATATCTTTGAGCATTAGGCTGTCTTACCGGAGGTCTTTTAGGCCTAATCCTTGGATTTTCTGATCCAAAATTCTTCTGACTGGATCCGGAGCTTTCTCCTTTCTCATATCCCAAACCACACTTGTCATCTACCTTCTTTTGACTTCCAAGAAGAACTTCAAGTTGAGCAGAACTTATCTTGAATTTCTCTTTATACTCATTTGCTGTTTGAAGATCCCTTTTTAGAGAGACAATTTGATCCTCAAGTTTTTTTTCATTATCTTTAGCATCTTCAAGATCAGATTCAAGATGTCTGATAATTCTATCCATCTGGTGGCAATCTTCTGATTTCTCCTTGAGAGATTGTCTTAGATTATCTTCAGTTTTTCTTTTCTCTTCAACTTCTTGGGAAAACTTCATGACTCCTGATTCCATTTCATGTCTTACCATAATGATTTCTTTTGATAACTTTTCACACAACTCAGTTTTTTCCTTCAGCTCTTCATTTGCATTGTTTGCTTCACCTTGTCTTGCCAATTGCTGAAGTAACTCCTTTCTCTTTTTCATAGAGAGACTTAATTTGTCTTTTAGTTCTCTCATGAAATCATCAGCCTGTTTGAGTCTTTCCTTTAATTCATTGACTTCAGAGTTTGACTGTTCAAGATCATCAAGGGTAGTCTTGAGTTGCTCCCTTAAACCATATGCATCCATTTGAACTCCCAGATCTTCCTCAAGCTGTTAGGCTCTGTTAGGAGGAACTTAGCTCTGTACCAATTGTTGATAACTGAGAGGGGGGGTGAATCAGTTATCCTAATTATTTCTTTTTTTGAACTTTCTTATTAATCAATGCAGCATTAATTCAAACAAGCAAACATAACCATGAAATGGAGATACACATGACACAATATTTTTGATGTGGAAACCCTGTTAAGGGAGAAAACCACGGGGTGATTAACCCAAAGATTATTCTCTGTTAGAAGAATAAGGAAATACAAAATGGCACTTGCCAATTAGGGATCACTGCCCAAGCACACTGCTCACAAGGAGGCACACTGCCTACAAGAGACACACTGTCTACAAAATGAGTCTTATACAATACTTGAACTGATTGGTAGCATCTACATATGCTTGGGTTCAGTTTCGGTTAGGCTCAGTACACTGATCTGCTGCACTTCATCTTTCCTCTTCTCTTATGCTGCTTTCCTTTCACATACCGGACCTTCCTTATTGTTTCTGCTCTACTCTACTTTTATTCGCCCATCACATATCACAACAACACATCTCACAACTAAATCCATCCTATATATAAATCCGCACAAGTGATTTCAGCATATTTCTAGTCGGCACCGGAATAGTCAATATTTTCAATAGACTCTGATCTGTCGGCTGAATCCTTGCATACCAAGTAATGCGGATCAAGGATATACTTGTGGAAATCATTAACCATGTCGGCCAAATATAATTCATGCCTTCATAACCTTTATCAACATTAGTAACACATCCGAAATAATGTTTGATGTTCTGCCAGTCAGTTCTTCCTCTGTTCACATTGCCAATTGGGAACCCAGTACTTAAGCATTCATATCTCTTTATCCTTTGCACACCGGAGGCTCAAACCTTGGAATATATCAGTCAAGATAGTCCTCTTGACTTCCCCAAATCCGCACTTTACCAAGATACTTCCTTTGAGAGATCTGGACCTATTTGTTGGACCTCGCCACATGCTCTGTTCCTGTTTACCAGACCACAACATTCTCCACTCTGACTTCCGGTAGAGACATACCATGTCCTGCGGATGTGTGGGATGAACTTTGTTGCCATCAATGACAACAATCACGAATCCATATAGTGTCTTTTGCCAACAACTGTCTTCTTAAACAAAATCTGAAATAACAAAACAACAGTACTAGCCTTCTGCCTTGGTGGTGAGAGTGGGCCCTTGCTCCACACCCTTAGGGCTAAAGACTAAAGTGAAGAATCAACACAAGAGGATAAAACCGCAATTCAATTTCAGTCCAATTCCATCAACTTTTTATTCAGAAAATGTTTATGTCAAAATAAGATTATAGAAATAAAAAATTAATCATTGTCCTTTCTTGTGCTACTACTTCTGTAAATTTATATCTAAATCAGTGATGAGATATCACTTACCCTAACTACTAGTTCATCTATGAGATAACATCAATCTCTTTATTCTACTAACTATCTAACTATAGAATAAATATCCATGCAATTAAAATAGATTTAGTGGAACAAAAGTCCACACTAAATCTGAGTCTTAGTTTTAAATACACTTGGGCAGCGAGGCCCTAAAATATAGGTATTTAAATCAGTTTATCAATCACTCGTGCAAAATCAAAAAGAGATAAAACTTCCAGCAGTTAACTATGGTCTGCCCTCAATTACTCAGGTGATGATTTGAGTAACATCAGGAGCATCCCGATCACTACTGGAAGTGTTTGACCGACAGCTATGCTGGAAATCTGCATTGTTCTAAAGAGGCGCTGAAGATGTATGTTTCTGTCTGTAGCTCCAGAGATGCAATTGTGACCTTCTTGTTTGGCTCTGGAGATGCTCATGACTTTAGTCTAGCTCCGGAGATGATTCACCTCCTTATCCCAAAATCTCTCCAATCAAATTGGAAAACATTGGAGACTAGTCATGGCATTTTGATGTCAGCTCCAAAGATCATTAGGACTACCTCTGGAGATGCACAAAATTGTCTACCCAAACACCTACACCTGTTGATTCAAAAAGCGAAGGTTTCTGCATATTTCTATCAATTCCATGCACATTAGTCCTTCAATCAAAAATCATGATTCTAAGTAATTCATCTCTTATTAATCATCATTAGAACAATCTTGTTAGCCTATTCAGCTATAGCCATCAGGACAATGGAATAAGAAGGGAGAAAAAGAGGGGTAAAAAGGTGTATTTCATGGGTGCTGCCTGGCACTCATCATCCCCTCGTACTTAAAGATTAGCAGGTCCTCCTACTTCTCACAATCTGGACTTATTCTAGTGGAATATCCTATCAGTCAAGCTGTAGTCCTGTGCATAAGTAGTCCAAGTGGTGTGGTCTATATTACCATTTCCTCTGAACAAATCAACCTGCTTCGTCCATTCTTGAAACTTGTCATCTTCCATTTGTTCAACCCAAATAGGTAGTGATTCAATGATGAGAGGAGGTTTGAAATGGCCACCTATCCACTCCATCTGTTATTTATCCATCATTTTAGATACTGCCCTGGCCTTCCTCATAAATAGTCTCAAGTTAGCGAGAGTCACCACTTCTCTCATTTTCTACTCTGAAGTTAAGTTATTCCACCTTTTCCTTGCCACTGAAAGTACTTGATTAGGTGAACTGTTCATGAAAAGACCAAAATCAATAGAACATTCCTGTAGATGTTTCAGATACAATGGCAAAATCCTGGTCTTACTTTCTAGGTGGTAAACATATACCCTAAATTGGACCTTAAAAGCATGGGGGTTTGAACATTCTTTTATGATGAAAGGACTTATTTCTGCATCCTTCTTGAGATAAGCCTCCATTCTCTCATTCCAAATCTAATGATTTTTCATCAGTGACATAAATGCCTTAAGTTGACATTCCCCTACAAAATAGTTGATAATGAAGGTCATATCATCTACACATAAACCATGCAAATATAACTCACAAAGAAAATTTATGTCTTCATCAGAACTTCTCACGTATGCTTCCATGAACCCCTCTCCTGTTTCTGTGTTCTCAGTAAGATCAGATAGAACCAAAGACAGTTTTCTTTGTAGAACTCTCTCTTGTAAGAACAGAGCATAACTTCCACTTGGGGGCCTATAAGACAAGATTTTAGATGAAATGGAAGCTACCTGAATGACTTTTTCTTCCAGGGTTTCTACTCTATTTGACATGGCAGTAACTGTCCTCTGTAATTGCAACATGGGCTTAGAAGCTTCATATTCTCTACATCTCCTTTCCCAATGGAACAAGGCTTTGGGAATATCTATTGGAATTGGGCCCACATATGGATATGTTTGCACTACCTATTCCATGGTTGCCCTTGGGCCAATTAACTCATGACTATACTCTTCTTGATCATCTATTTTATTGTTGGCCCATGTTAATTGTTTGTCTTGACTCTCTACTTTCTCAACCAGTGCTGCAATTATTGTGAGACTATTGTCTCTAGCCTTGGTAAGATCAGAAATATTTTGTACTGCCTCTGCCTCCTTTTCCTTGATGATTTTAGCTGTCTCTATCTCCTTTTCCTTGATGCTTTGGGCTGCCTTTGTTTCTTGGTCTCTCAATTCTGCATCTTTCTCCTAAATTATTTGTTGTTTATTCTAGAGCTCTACTTGCAGCCCTTCAATCACCTGTTTTTGCTCCATTTCTTTTTCTTTCATGACCTTCTTGAGGTCAGTACTAATCAAAATTTTCCCCCATAATAATCTTTTTAGATTATCAATCTCTTCTAACATCTGTTGTTCTTTTGAAATTTCAATATCCTCTTGATCAGAGGGGTGAGAATAAGTCCATGTTTCTTCTTCTATTTGCTCTACATTAGGGTTTTCTATAGTTATTGGCTCTTCACTGCCAGTTGCATCCATTTGCTCTACTTCAACTTCCCCTGCAGCCTCCCTATCTTGAGTTTCTTCTTGAGTCTTCTCTGCAACTGCTGGTACTGATGAAGGCCCAGCTTTTTCCTTAGAAGTTCTGAAACCCAAAAGAACTTTAGCTAGGAGAGCAGTATCTTTTTCAGCTTAGGTAAGCTACCTTTTCCTTTTGCTTCTCCGTAGCACAGGTGGAGCAGGTGCCTCCAGAGTAGGTATATCATCCTTAGAATTAGAGGAAATAGTAAAAATTTCTTTTTGTTGTCTCTGGAGTAGGAGAATGTTGTGAAGTCAGACTATGAGAACCTAGATGAATAGATGGTTCTGGGGAAACTTCTCTTTGTTTCTTCCTTCTCACTAGAGGAATTTCATCTGAGTCATGAGATGCTTCTTTAACCCAGTAGTGTATGCTAGAGTCAATTTTCTTTGGAGTTATTTTTGTTTTCTGACCCGGCCTTTCCCTTGTTGGTTCTATTGGAACAGACTCCTCAGCCAAGGTCATCTTCCGCCTTGCTGAGTGAGTCATATATGGAGTTTGTTCAAGAGCAGGTTCTCTAACTTCTTTCTCTTTTCTCTTTCTATCAAAAACAGGGGTAGCATATGAAGTTGCCTCCAGTGAGGGATTTAGACCTTTACCTTTCTCAATAGCCAGAGAGGAAGTTGAAGGTTTTGCCTCCTCTTCTTGCTAGGTAGAGGAAGCCTCACCCATTTCCTATGTCCTCTCTGGTTCTCTGTCCTGGGGTTTGTTAGCTAAAAATGTCTGCCATAATGCTTCCCCATCAGCTTGAGATAGAAATTGATGTTTTACTATTAGAAAAATGAGGCCATGATGTTTCATAGGACCTTTTCCCTGTTGGTACTTTTCTGTAGTTTCTCTAATGGAAGAGTATAGAAAGTTTGGAATGTTTATGCTAAATTCTAGGTGAGCATTTCCATGCCTTAGAAAAATCAACATTTTCATTATTGGTCCTAGAACTAAGGAAAATTGGCCATCACATGTAAAGTATTTCATCAACCATAATGCTACAGATTGCCATGGGTTTGGAAGTCAAGACCTAAGAATTCCTTTTACCTCATTCTTGCTTAAATGTAACTGTATTGCAGGTTCACCTTCTACATAGAAATTTCTAATTAAATCAGCATATAGGGTTTTCAGATGGTAAAACCTCTCACCTTGTTCTAGAAATCTAGATATATAACTGATGGTGGTAGCAGAGAGATTGACTTGAACCCCTCTAACAGTTGTTTGATTATCTCTCAAGTTTCGTAGGATGTCATCAACAATATCCTCTTGAAAACCTTCAAATTTCTCCAAGAACTCCAACCACTCTACATTCCTAAGAATGTCTGCCACCGCATCATCCTGCAAAAGACCTGTTATACTTTCTAGCTCTGATTTCTTTTTAATCCCCATCTCTTAGTCCTATTCCACCCTCTGTAGCTAAAATTTTGCCTGATTCTATCTATAGTCTGTTTTTCCTTTTTTAACTCCGTAGGCTCCGGAGGATTGTGTAGCAGACTTGGATTTTTAGAGAATTCTACAATCTTGAATGAGGGTTGTTATGTCGATTTGTTGAATTGCTTGAATTATGGGAAATGGGAGCTTGAAATTGGTTATCATGCTTATGCAGTCATAATTACAATAGAGTGATGGGACACTCTGTAGACATGTTGACAGTATAGCAAAGATGGCGGCATGCATGAATTTAGAAGGGAAAATAATGGCAGGAGGACGTGTCATAATGACGGCACCTAAAAATAGAATTTGACAAGATAGTTACTAATTAATGCTTAATTAAAGAGAAGTACCTGAATCAATCTTAATGATGATAGCACGATGTACTTGGCTGCAACGCCGCGACTTTGATGAGACTCGATGTGACTTGGCACGTGAGCAGCTTCTGTGTGGCTTTGAAATGGTGTCAGCATCCTTGTTGTCACATACCCTGCAATCATTCCTGCTAAGTGGTCTGAGAATGCCACGTTGTCAGGTGAGGTCAGTGCAAGCATTCGTGATGACCTGCGCATGCGAGAGTGATGACTTTTTCTCAATTGCCGATGATATGTATGCTGACATCATGTTTGTCCTTGTCATAAAGTGGAGGATGAGTCATGATGACCTCATCAAATGACATCTCTACTTTATTACCTGGAGAGGTGGGTCCCCTCCCAATGTATTATGTGTAAAAATGGCTCTTTATTGGTGGAGCACCAGAGGTGCTCCTAGTTTGAGAGTGCCGAAGGTGCTCCTAGTGTGAGAGCGCCGGAGGTATTCCTAGTTTGAGAGCACCGGAGGTGTGTTTCAGTATTGATTTGCACCTGATGACCTTTGTAGCTTGATTATTACTATTTGGCAAGAAGAAGGGAACCACCATTTGCTGGTTTTCAATCCCCTTGGTCAAGAAAGATAGCCATTTACTAGTTTTCCATCCTTCTCTTTTTTTTTAAGAAGGCCGCCATTACTGGTTTTCAACCTTCTCTTTTCCTTTTTTTTTTAAGAAGGCTGCCATTGCTGGTTTTCAACCTTTTTTTTTTTTCAGTCCAAATCTATGACAGAGGATATGTCCCCTATTACCAAACTCAAATCTTTGATGAATTCTTCCATAGTGGATGACCTTTTATAGAGTGTAATTTTGTGGCCATTCACTAAGAATGTGTTTGTGCTTCCATCAATGGGTCTAGCAGCACTGTTCTTGTTACTAATTTTTTGCTCACACCAAAATTAGTTAGACCTAAGTGTAGTTGTTCAGAAGGAATAAAAGAAAACTTTGAAGTTATGCATTTAATGAACAATTGATGTCTTGACAAAGCAGAGATGGGGTTCAGTTGAAAGGATAACCCATCAGTCCAATCAGGACTAATGAATCATTATGACAAGAGACTCAAGTTGTCAAGGTATCAATCATTCAAGAAATACAGTTGAGCTAACATAGTGTTATCTTTCAGGAGTTATAAGTCGGATTGATTATTCAGTTGACCAGATTTGAAAGAAAGAAAGAAAGATATTTATTTGAACTGTTATTTAATGTCATATTTGGAACATACAATTCAGCATCTGTTACTCTATCCTATGCATTGATTGAAAAAGAAATATACATACATCAAGTACATAAGATAAATTCACTGATCATGCTTAAAAGAAGTGTTCAAATGTGTCCCACACAAGCCATGGGAGTAACTACATTGAGAAGTTGCAGACATGCAAGCTATATATCTGATTGATAAAAGAAATGAAATGAATAGATGACAAAAGTAAACACCCATCATTGCCTGAGCAAGAGGGTTGTTTTGTTGATGCCAGTCTTCAGTCTTCATCTTCATCTCCTATCATCAGTTGAACTTGCAAAAAAATGGGGACAATCCTGTTAGCGCTCTGGATGTTTAAAGTTATCATATGCTTTTATCAAGCAGATACATCAGTTTGTCACATCATGCAATTCATATGAAGAATCAGATCAGACATGTGCTACAAGTCAGATATCATACAAAAGATCAATCAATACCATCAGGTATATTTTTATGCTAACTTGATTGTTCACTGTGCAGGTATAGGAAAAGTAATGTTGCTGATTTGAAGACAAATAAACATGTGGATTAAATGTGGCTCCCACAAGGGTTTGAACCCAGCATGTTTCCTTTTTATTCTTTTGAAAAGGAGTATCAGAAAAAGATAGGATGCATCATTCAAGCTACATTAGGCATCATTTAATCAACTTGCAGAGAAGCTATATCATCATGACAGTCATTACAGTTGATTGAAACAAATCAGATTAATTTAGAATGCCTGAGTCGAGTTGGCAAAGAGCAGAAAATAGAATTGCAGCCATAGAAGGTATTTATCTCTTTCATATCATTATCAGAGTACTTTATTGCTGTCATGTTTCATGTCACATCTCACAAAATTAGACTTAAAAAATGATAGAAAAGTGAAAAGAGATAAGTAGCAGACTATGATCAAAACAGTCAAGGACAGAAAGACATATATGCTAATTAGGTCTTAATTGCATATCAAATAGAATGATTAGCTATAGGAACTGTCATTGCTTATGCATATGATGTTGCATGGAAGGAAAATGACAAGGTCAAACTGATCCATGTCATTTTATTCATCAATCATATGATGATGAAAAGGAGTTTCAGAATAATGCTTATAAGAGATAGATTTGTGCACATGAGTTACAGGATGCAAACACCAGAGGCATTTTCTGATTTTATAATCAAAGGACAGTAAGCAAAATATCATGTTGCAGGTATTCATAATGATCAAGTACAACCAAAGCAAGTGATACAGTTATGCATCTGAAAAGACAGGATCATATAGGTTCACCATTGATAGCATCTAACAAACTAATAGACAAGGGCAATGAGATCAAGTGAATGCCAACTTCTGACATGTACAGGTATATGCTAATGAAGGACAACCTAAAAACATAAGGAATGACAGAGGTATGAAAAAGAGATGAGTAGTTGTTCATGATCAAAACAATCAAGATACAAGTTTATCATGGGGAGCATCTACCAGGCAGTCATCAGTGATATTTGAAATAGATACATCAAGAAGGGAGCATCTAATTGATACAGTTACAAATGAAAGTACATCAAGAAAAGATCAAATGATTGGCACAGTCCCAATGCATGCTACATGGAAATGCAAAATGAATGTCAAAGAAAATTGCAGAGAACAGCATGAGGTTGAAGCATCTCTTTAATTACCAGCTAAATATAAAATGGATACCAGGATAAAGCTTTATACTCAAAAATATATTTCTTTTACAAGAAAATGATACATATTACTGCCCAGAGTGGGAAATGAGATTTATTATCAGAAGGAGGTATTCAGATATAAGAGAGTAAACTGCAGAAGGACAGAGATCAAATCTAAAAAAAAAAGTATTGAAACCCTAATACCAAATTGCTGAACAAAGGTCTTGTTTCATGCACAAAAATGTAAGAAAGAATGAATATCATGCTTGTTATAATGGAGTTTATGTAGGATACAAGCTCTTGAAAAGGATTTAAAACCCTCACTCATTTCATGCCTACAGATAAAATGAATCAACACAGTGTTTATTCTCAAAAATGGATACCAGGATAAAGCTTTATACTCAAAAATATATTTCTTTTACAAGAAAATGATACATATTACAGCCCAGAGTGGGAAATGAGATTTATTATCAGAAGGAGGTATTCAGATATAAGAGAGTAAACTGTAGAAGGACAGAGATCAAATCTCAAAAAAAAAAGTATTGAAACCCTAATACCAAATTGCTGAACAAAGGTCTTGTTTCATGCACAAAAATGTAAGAAAGAATGAATATCATGCTTGTTATAATGGAGTTTATGTAGAATACAAGCTCTTGAAGAGGGTTTAAAACCCTAACTCATTTCATGCCTACAGATAAAATGAATCAACACAATGTTTATTCTACCATAGTCGTGACCTGAAGGAGGAGTTTTGCCTTTTTTCAAGAAACCCTCATTTTTCATCAAAGCCCTCAGTTTCTTTTCATGTGCATAGTAAAGAAAGAATGACAGATAAAGGTGTCTTAGTGTTGAAGCCGTAGCAAAAGGAGGGGTTCTCATCAATACCCATATGGATTTATTGAGAAACCCTAACATATTTTCTACATTTTCAAGGAAATAATGATGCTACCATATGTTTTTACCATGGCTGTGCCTGAAATGGCATGTACATACATTCTCGAAGAAAACCCTTGTCATAGGTTTTTATAACTTTTTCATTTTTGCATATACAGTCAGGCAGAAGGAGTTACAAAATGTATATAGGTGTGGTCGTGCATATGAAATGCATTTGTATGCATTTTTTCAAGAAACCCTCATCTTGTAAGTAGAAAACCCTTCAAAATTTCATGTCAAAGAATCAAGAATATGCTACAGAAAGTGTCAATGGCCGGCCATACAGAAAGAAAGGAATATTCAAGATACCCAGATGAAGAAAGATCGAGACTCTTGTCTCTCTTTAAAATATACAATGAAAGAAAGGTATCTACAGTCCAGAGAGCAAAGGCTTACCTTCAAAAGGCAGAGAGAAGAATCATAGCCGCGGCCTCCTAAGGAGTTTCCTTTTCTTTTCTTTCACATTTTCTCACATTTTTTTTGAAGATATTCAACACACAGAGAGCAATAACATGTCAAAGAAATGCTACAGAAGGAGCATAGAGAGAAGAAATGGCCACGACCATTAAAGTGGAAGAAACCTCAAAGAATGATAAAGGAAATGCTAGCCAAAAACAAGATACAACACTCACCTTCTTCTACCATTCTTCTCATTCTAGAAAATGCAAGAAGATTGTAGAGTTTCGACCTCAAAGAGCCAAAGAGGAAGCCATGAAAACTAGTCAAAACTCTAATGCCAAGGAGTTGCAGAGTGGCAGCCAACAAAGAGAGGAAAGTGAAAATGAACTAAGTTTAGGGTTCTTTCTTCTTTTGTTCGAAGCTTCTTTGATTTTTTGACTTCACCAAATACAAATTATTACTATCCAAAATGTCGACCGGGGTCAACAACAGTGATAATGCTTTCCTAGCAATCATCATAAGGAGTGGCCGACAGAAGGGACACCTTGCATATCAAATGGTGGGCGATGGTCATAAGAGATTCACAAACAAACCTTTCTTTCCTTGGAGGTCGACTATCATATAGTCAAAGGGTGTTCAAACCAACACATGGTCAATATGCCTTATCAACGATTCCTCCTTATGATACATGTTTCATGGAAGATGACCGAATGTGGTCAAAAGAAGTGTTTATGTGCCTTATAATATTATCATCAAAAGGGGTCAAGGATATGCAAAAGGGGTCAAGGATATGCATAGACAAAGATAGTTTGAGTTGACAATGTGGCAAACAAGGTGACAAGGAGTATTTTTTCATGAAGGAGGTATGGAGGAAATATGATGTATGTGGCATGTTAATGCATATGGCAGAGTAACAAAGAAGCTTAGGGATTTTATTTTTGCATGATATATATGTGGCAGTGAGATATTTTGCATGGTGATTGGAGTTATAAGGTAGAGGAGAGTATTTGTTTTCTTTTGATACAAATATGAAGTTATAAGGATTTATATGTAATGCCTTGTTTTTATGCATTCTTGATAATGTATTTGGAGAGATAAGGTTATATTTTTCCCCTAAGGCATATTGGCATGCAAGTGGATGTATTTTCTCACAAGGAGCTATAAGGAGATTGTATTTTTCTCTAAGTCCTATTTTTTGCTCAAATCATGCAAATTAGGCATGTGTATTTGGAGTGATAATGAGTTTATATTTTTCATGCATGATTTTACAAATAAATCAATTGTAAATAAACAATAAAGTAATATGTTTCAAATTACTTTATTATTTTTCACAAATTGTAAAATCAAATAAGTGCAAGTTGTAACCAATAATAGAGTAATTATTCTAATTACTTTATTATTTATTCACAATCAATTTTGCAAAAGAAAAATCATATAAATTGAGGAGTTGAGTTAACTAGGCCACTTAGGAGATTTTTGCATGATTTGAGGAGTATTTTTAGGGTTCTTGGTCAACTTTTTGGTCAAGTATATGGAGAGGTCCAAATTGGAGCTATTTTTGCTCAATTTGTGACAGTTTGAGCCCTTATTTTTGGGGATTTTTGAGGTTGCTCATGGATCACCATGGAGAGATTATTTTTAGAGGTAGTTAGCTGCAGTTCATGTTTTGCATGCCTCTTAGTGTGAGCAAAGCTATATATTGTAAAGCAAAAGCTTGTTTTTGCTAGTTGTTGCCTTTTTGCTCTTATACACTTTGATAGAAGAAGGTTTTGTAGCTCAATTTTTACAGTTTTATAGAGATTAGCAGGTTACAAGTTCCATTTTTGTCTCTCTTGCAAAATTTCCTTTGTTCTTTGGAATCAAGTGTTTACCTTTCCATTTAATACAAATTGTATGAAGTGATTTGATGAAATTTTACTGTGTTTAAATGATTAAACATTTAAAATTATTGTCTCACTTTTGTTTGCAGTATTAAGAATAGTGTTATTGCAGGTCTTAGGTTGTGTTAATGAAAATAATCCTTTTTGTGTTGTGAGAAATCTTTTTCCTTCATAAGAAGCCTTTTTTCAAGCCTTCCTTAGAAATACTTTTGTGATATTTGTGCCAAGATTGGATTGTGTGATTCAGATTTCTGAGTTATATTATGAACCAGATTGCATATTTTTACCCATATTAGGTGCATCACCAAATTTCATAGTTTTCATTTCCTTATAGTTTCATTCTTACCCTTTTCCAAAACAGAAATCATACATTCCAATAGAATATTTTAAGGGAACCAGCCCACAATCTGGAGGTCTAATTTCATTATAGGGCACCCACAACCTAAAATTAGTCCCATGTTACACAGCATTGCAGAGCTTTTCCAGCCTTGCATACGAGTGCAATTCCCAATGATAACAGTTTTTGGCACTCCCGGTGGGACTTTGAACTGATTTTTAGTTCAATAGAACTTATCATTGCTGATGTTTTTGGTATGATCAGTAGTTTATATAGCCTTTGTAGAGGTTTATTTACAAATACCTGGTGACTCTATCTTTCTGGTTTTATAGATCAGATTTTGCAGCCTATGAGAGGTATCACAAGATCAAGTTTCAGTTGTTTTCTAGCTTTTGAATGAGTAAATATGTCCATCCTTCATGGAAACATGTCATATCATCCAACATATCATGAAAATCCTGCCAATCCTCCATCTTATCAGCCATATTGTTGGTTTCATTCCTAATTCCTTTGATTTAGAAAGAAATCAGCATGCTCAACATGTTTGCCTCCCACCCACCCCTGCTCATCCTTCATATCATCATTTACATGTCTAAAATCAATCCCAAGAGGTTAGGGATATGAAGTATAGCGTGAGTGGCATCAACAACACATTGTTAGAAGTCACAAGGAACCTAGAAGAGTTCAAGAGACAATAAGAATATAAGCAGCAACAGGAGGAACTAGATTATCAGGCCTATCTCCATGAGCAGGAATCAGAGACACAAAGGATACAATTCCAACAAGATCTTGCAAGACATATTGCAGCCAAAGAGGCATAGATGAAGTATTTGCTTGCACAAATACAAAAGCAGAACATCTAGACAGCTGCATTCATCCCGGATCAACATTCTCAAAATGAGGTTAGTAGATATCAAGTTTCAAATTTTAGGAATTCTGATTGTAATCAGGAACCTATTTACATTCAAGATCAGTCTATTAGTTCTTAGTATCTGTCGTATCAAGTACCTGAATCAAATCATCAGGCTTTTGAACAAGTATGGTAGCCTTCTTGTACCAAGTACCCTGATTATAAAATACCAAGTTTTATCAAAACTACCTCTTCCATACCAATCCAAAATCAGGAAAGGTAAGAAGTATCGATAAAGCTTGAACCAATCAAGATTCCAAGTTTCAACCCAGCAGTTGAGGTTTCTCGCAGTCCTTCTTGTCCCACCAAATCAGAAAAATCAGACATGGAGCAAGAGGTTGCTGCTATTTTTTCTGTGTCCCCAATTGAAAATAAGCATAATGCCTATGAAGAGGATGCTGGTTCAGATTTGGTACTCAATCCTTTAAATTTTGAATCATTTGAAAAGTTTTCTGATGATGTTTACAAGATTAATGAAAGCAGGATACAGATATTGGAAAGACAAAATCTTCAAATGCAAAAATAGGATACCCATGTTCTAATGGAGAATAAACTTGACAAAAAAGAGGAGTTGATTTATTTATTTGATCAACTACCCAATTTCATTGAGCCAGATGAAGAGCTCATACCACACGCAGAAATAATAGAACAACAAGAAGACATCAAACAGGCAGAAGGGTTGTTGATTGAAGCTAAGCAGTCTGACAATCTGATCTTGGATCAAATAGAAGAATATGAAAGTAAACCTATAATTCAACTTGCAAAGCTGGTTGAGAGCTCTTGTGAGGTAATAAGCAGTCCCCTTTTACCCAAGATTCAAGAGGAATGTGATGAAATTTCATTTTGGGATGATCTTGAGTCCTTTGTGTCAAATTTAGATGGCAAACAAGATTAGGTTGAACATGTTTTTGTGAAAGAAACAAAAGTTGAGTCTCATGAGCTAACTAACTTATTTGATGAACCTCCTAAATCTATGCCTAACATTGAACAACTAGATAATATAACTCATTTGGATTCAATACAAGATTGTGAGTTAGATGAGAACATGTTGTTAGGCATCATAGAAATCTTTTGTTCTAACATTGATGATCAACTAATGTCAGATGATCCAACAATATGTGATCAGCAGGATCAGGTCAAAGAGTCAAGTTTTTCTTCATTTCATTCATATGACCTAATTGTTGCAAATCATTATGAAATTGTAACTAAAAATAGGATAGGAGATCTGAATTAGGATATCAGAAGTCTTAACCAAAAGTTTATCATTGCAAGAGGCTATCCCATCAGGGATTTAATTGAAAAGGAGCTTAATAAAGAGATACAGATTACTGTTGTACCTATGGAGTATATTTCAGCCTCAAAACAGCAAAATTAGATCATCTTTTTACCCCATGACAGAGGTTTACATGATCAGGTTCAGCTGGTGAGTGAACTTATCTACATTTTTCATGAATCATTGCAGAAATTTGTGGAATACTTTCTTGTACTTCACCTAATTTCAGACATTCATAAGCATGTGAATCAGTGTCCCCTATTGAGAAAGGGAAGTTATTTCAACCAAACAGTTAATGGTTTTGTTTGACCAGCACACTTTGGCTAGTTAGAGTAGGGTAGGTAGAATTTTAGTTCAGTATTTTCGTTTCCAAGAAGTGCTTTTGCACATATTTCTAGCTTTGTTTTAAGCAAGTCAATTTAGTTTCAATTTTTGGTTTTGTTGTTGTTATAGTGTTTTGATCAGTTTTGAGTTGCAAAATTTTTCAAAGTTCAGGGCAGAAATGACTCTATGCCCAATGGAGTTGCAAAGACTACTGGTTCTAAGTTGTTTAGCAGGCAAACACCCCTGAGAGGTTGCCAGAAATGTTACTAATTTTTTGCTCACACTAAAATTAGTTAGACCTAAGTGCAGGTGTTCAGAAGAAATAAAAGAAAACTTTGAAGTTATGCATTTAATGATCAGTTGATGTCTTGACAAAGCAGAGATGGGATTCAGTTGATAGGATAACCCATCAATCTAATTAGGATTGATGAATTATCATGACAAGATAATCAAGTTGTCAAGGTATCAATCATTGAAGAAATACAGTTGAGCTAACATAGTGTTATCTTTTAGGAGTTATAAGTCAGATTGATTATTCAATTGACCAAATTTGAAAGAAAGAAAGAAAGATATTTATTTGAACTGTTATTTCATCTCATATTTGGAACATACAATTCAGCATTTGTTACTCTATCCTATTCATTGATTGAAAAAAAAATATACATACATCAAGTGCATAAGATAAATTAACTGATCATTCTTAAAAAAAAGTGTTCAAATGTGTCCCACACAAGACGTGGGAGTAACTACACTGAGCAATTGCAGACATGCAAGCTATACATCTAAATGATAAAATAAATGAAATGAACACATGAAAAAAGTAAACACCCATCATTGCCTGAGCAAGAGGGTTGTTTTGTTGATGCCAGTCTTCAGTCTTCATCTTCAGCTCCTATCATCAGTTGAACCTGTAAAAAATTGGGGACAGTCCTGTTAGCGCACCGGATGTTTAAAGTTATCATATGCTTTTATCAAGCAGATACATCAACTTGTCACATCATGCAATTCATATGAAGAATCAGATCAGACATGTGCTACAAGTCATATATCATACAGAAGATCAATCAATACCATCAGGTATATTTTTATGCTAACTTGTTTGTTCACTGTGCAGGTATAGGAAAAGTAATGTTGCTGATTTGAAGACAAATAAACATGTGGATTAAATGTGGCTCCCACAAGAGTTTGAGCCCAACATGTTTCCTTTATATTTTTTTGAAAAGGAGTATCAGAAAAAGACAGGATGCATCATTCAAGCTACATTATGTATCATTTAATCAACTTGCAGAGAAGCTATGTCATCATGACAGTCATTACAATTGATTGAAACAAATTAGATTAATTTAGAATGCCTGAGTCAAGTTGGCAAAGAGCAGAAAATAGAATTGCAGCCATAGAAGGTATTTATCTCTTTCATATCATTATTAGAGTACTTTATTGCTATCATGTTTCATGTCACATCTCACAAAATCAGACTTAAGAAATGATAGAAAAGTGAAAAGAGATAAGTAGCAGACCATGATCAAAACAGTCAAGGCCAGAAAGACATATATGCCAATTAGGTCTCAATTGCATATCAAATAGAATGATTAGCTACAAGAACTGTCATTGTTTATGCATATGATGTTGCATGGAAGGCAAATGACAAGGTCAAACTGATCCATGTTATTTTATTCATCAATCATATGATGATGAAAAGGAGTTTCAGAATAATGCTTATAAGAGATAGATTTGTGCACATGAGTTACAAGATGCAAACACCAGAGGCATTTTATAAGTTTATAATCAAAGGGCAGTACACAAAATATCATGTTGCAGGTATTCATAATGATCAAGTATAGCCAAAGCAAGTGATACAGTTATGCATCTGAAAAGACAGGATCATATAGGTTCACCATTGATGGCATTTGACAAACTAATAGACAAGGGCAATGAGATCAAGTGAATGCCAACTTCTGACATGTACATGTATATGCTAATGAAGGACATCCTAAAAACTTAAGGAATGACAGAGGTATGAAAAAGAGATGAGTAGTTGTTCATAATCAAAACAATCAAGATACAAGGTTATCATGGGGAGCATCTACCAGGCAGTCATCAGTGATATTTGAAATAGATACATCAAGAAGGGAGCATCTAATTGATACAGTTACGAATGAAAGTACATGAAGAAAAGATCAAATGACTGGTACAGTCCCAATGCATGCTACAGGAAAATGCAAAATGAATGTCAAAGAAAATTGCAGAGAACAGCATGAGGTTGAAACATCTCTTTAATTACCAGCTAAATGCAAAATGGATACCAGGATAAAGCTTTATACTCAGAAATATATTTCTTTTACAAGAAAATGATACATATTACTGCCTAGAGTGGGAAATGAGATCTATTATCAGGAGGTATTCAGATACAAGAGACTAAACTGCAGAAGGATAAAGATTAAATCTCAAAAAATAAAATGAATGTATTGAAACCCTAATGCCAAATTACTGAACAAAGGTCTTGTTTCATGCATAGAAATGTAAGAAAGAATGAATATCATGCTTGTTATAATGGAGTTTATGTAGAATACAAGCTCTTGAAGAGGGTTTAAAACCCTAACTCATTTCATGCCTATAAATAAAATGAATCAACACAGTGTTTATTCTGCCATAGCCGTGACCTGAAGGAGGAGTTTTGCCTTTTTTCAAGAAACCCTCATTTTTTAGCAAAGCCCTCAGTTTCTTTTCATGTGCACAGTAAAGAAAGAATGACAGATAAAGGTATCTTAGTGTTGAAGCTGTAGCAAAAGGAGAGGTTCTCATCAATACCCATATGGATTTATTGAGAAACCCTAACACATTTTCTGCATTTTCAAGGAAATAATGATGCTACCATATGTTTTTACCATGGCCGTGCCTGAAATGGCACATAGATACATTCTAGAAGAAAACCCTTGTCATAGGTTTTTACAACTTTTTCATTTTTCCATATACAGTCAGGCAGAAGGAGTTACAAAATGTATACAGGTGTGGCTGTGCATATGAAATGCATTTGTATGCATTTTTTCAAGAAACCTTCATCTTGTAAGTAGAAAACCCTTCAAATTTCATGTTAGAGAATCAAGAATATGCTACAGAAAGTGTCAATGGCTGGCCATACAGAAAGAAGGGAATATTCAAGATACCCAGATGAAGAAAGATCGAGACTCTTGTCTCTCTTTAAAATATACAATGAAAGAAAGGTATCTACAGTCCAGAGAGAAAAGGCTTACCTTCAAAAGGCAGAGAGAAGAATCATAGCCGCGGCCTCCTAAGGAGTTTCCTTTTCTTTTCTTTCACATTTTCTCACATTTTTTTTGAAGATATTCAACACACAGAGAGCAATAACATGTCAAAGAAATGCTACATAAGGAGCATAGAGAGCAGAAATGGCTGCGACCATTAAAGTGGAAGAAACCTCAAAGAATGATAAAGGAAATGCCAGCTAAAAACAAGATACAACACTCACCTTCTTCTACCATTCTTCTCATTCCAAAAAATGCAAGAAGATTGTAGAGTTTCGACCTCAAAGAGCCAAAGAGGAAGCCATGAAAACCAGTCAAAACCCTAATGCCAAGGAGTTGCAGAGCGGCGGCCAGCGAAGAGAGGAAAGTGAAAATGAACTAAGTTTAGGGTTCTTTCTTCTTTTGTTCAAAGCTTCTTTGATTTTTTGACTTCACCAAATACAAATTATTACTATATCCAAAATGTTGACCGGGGTCAACAATAGTGATAATGCTTTCCTAGCAATCATCATAAGGAGTGGCCGACAGAAGGGACATCTTGCATATCAAATGGTGGGCGATGGTCATAAGAGTAAGGCTTATGCCTTGTGAAAATCAAACAAACCTTTCTTTCTTTGGAGGTCAACTATCATATAGTCAAAGGATGCTCAAACCAACACATGGTCAATATGCCTTATCAATGATTCCTCCTTATGATACATGTTTCATGCAAGATGACCGAATGTGGTCGAAAGAAGTGTTTATGTGCCTTATAATATTATCATCAAAAGGGGTCAAGGATATGCATAGACAAAGACAGTTTGAGTTGACAAGGTGACAAGGAGTATTTTTGTATGAAGGAGGTATGGAGGAAATATGATGTATGTGGCATGTTAATGCATATGGTAGAGTAACAAAGAAGCTTAGGGATTTTATTTTTGCATGATATATATGTGGCAGTGAGATATTTTGCATGGTGATTGGAGTTATAAGGCAGAGGAGAGTATTTGTTTTCTTTTGATATAAATATGGAGTTATAAGGATTTATATGTAATGCCTTGTTTTTATGCATTCTTGATAATGTATTTGGAGAGGCAAGGGTATATTTTTCCCCTAAGTCATATTGGCATGCAAGTGGATGTATTTTCTCACAAGGAGCTATAAGGAGATTGTGTTTTTCTCTAAGTCCTATTTTTTGCTCAAATCATGCAAATTAGGCATGTGTATTTGGAGTGATAAGGAGTTTATATTTTTCATGCATGATTTTACAAATAAATCAATTATAAATAAATAATAAAGTAATATGTTTCAAATTACTTTATTATTTTTCACAAATTGTAAAATCAAATAAGTGCAAGTTGTAACCAATAATAGAGTAATTATTCTAATTACTTTATTATTTACTCACAATCAATTTTGCAAAAGCAAAATCATGCAAATTGATGAGTTGAGTTAACTAGGCCACCTAGGAGATTTTTGCATGATTTGAGGAGTATTTTTAGGGTTCTTGGTCAACTTTTTGGTCAAGTATATGGAGAGGTCCAAATTGGAGCTATTTTTGCTCAATTTGTGACAGTTTGAGCCCTTATTTTGGGGGATTTTTGAGGTTGCTCGTGGATCACCATGGAGAGATTATTTTTAGAGGCAGTTAGCTACAGTTCATATTTTGCATGTCTCTTAGTGAGAGCAAAGCTATATATTGTAAAGCAAAAGCTTGTTTTTTCTAGTTCTTTCCTTTTTTCTCTTATACACTTTGAGAGAAGAAGGTTTTGTAGCTCAATTTTTACAGTTTTATAGAGATCAGTAGGTTACAAGTTCCATTTTTGTCCCTCTTGCAAAATTTCCTTTGTTCTTTGGAATCAAGTGTTTACCTTTCCATTTAATACAAATTGTATGAAGTGATTTGATGAAATTTTACTATGTTTAAATTATTAAACCTTTAAAATTATTGTCTCACTTTTGCTTGCAGTATTAAGCATAGTGTTATTGTAGATCTTAGGTTGTGTTAATGAAAATAATCCTTTTTGTGTTGTGAGAAATCCTTTTCCTTCATAAGAAGCCTTTTTTCAAGCCTTCCTTAGAAATACTTTTGTGATATTTGTGCCAAGATTGGATTGTGTGAGTCAAATTTCTGAGTTTTATTGTGAACTAGATTGTATATTTTTACCCATATTAGGTGCATCACCAAATTTCACAGTTTTCATTTCCTTATAGTTTCATTCTTACCCTTTTCCAAAAAAGAAAATCATACATTCTAATAGAATATTTTAAGGGAACCAGCCCACAATCTGGATGTCTAATTTCATTATAGGGCACCCATAACCTAAAATTAGTCCCATGTTACACGGAATTGTAGAGCTTTTCCAACCTTGCATACGGGTGCAATTCCCAGTGATAACAGTTTCATTCTTAAAACCTTCCTTTATCTGGTAAGGACCCATCCAATGAGTTTGTAGCTTCCCTTTGAACACCTTGAACTTAGAATCATATAGAAGAACCCAATCACCTTGCTGAAATGTCCTTTTGATGTGTTGGTCATGCCATTGTTTCCTTTGATACTGAACAAGTTCTATTTGCTGAATGGCTTCTGTCCGTATTTCATCTAACTCATTAAGCTGAAGAATCCCATTCTGTTGGGCTATAGACAGAGGTAGACCGATATCTAATGCTATTTTAAGTGTCTGGAGCTCAAATTCTATAGACAAAATGGGCTTCTTCCCATAAACTAAATCATATGGTGAGAATTTTGTTGTGGACTTCCAAGTGGTATTATAAGCCCAAACTGCTTCAGGTAACTTGTTAGCCCAATCCTTTCTATTCATGGCCACTATTCTTGTCAGAATATTCTCCAGTTCTCTATTAGTCACCTCTACTTGCCCATTGGCTTGGGGATGGTAAGGTGAAGATTTCCTGTGCTTAACTTGATACAAATCTGTGAATGCTTTGATGACCTGTGAAGTAAACTGAGGTCCTCTATCTAAAACTATTGATCTTGGGGCTCCAAACCTCAAGAAAATCTTATTATAAAGGAAATTAACAACTTTCTATTCTCTTGTAAATTGTAATGCCTGCACTTCAGTCCATTTAGTGACATAGTCTGTACATACAAGAATGTACTCTTTGCCTAATGATGGTGGAGATATTGGTCCCACAAAGTCTAGACCCAACTGTTCAAATGGCTCCATCATTACTTGAGGATGCAGTAACATCTCTCGAGTGAAGGTTGGTTGTCCCATCCTTTGTAATTGGTCACACTGCTGCACATACTTCTTGGTATCCTTATGAATAGAGGGCCAGTAGTAACCAGCTCCCAAAATTTTGTGGATGGTTCTGTGTGAAGAATAATGCCCACCAGATGGTTCATCATGACATGCCCTTAGGACATCAAAAATTTTATCAACTTTTAGACACATGCGTAAAATGAAATCAGTACCACATTTAAATAGCAAACCATTTAACCATTTGTAATATAAGTTGTCCTTAAGTAAGTGTTTCTTTTGTTTTGAGGTAAAATGGGATGGAAACAAGCTTGTAGCTAAAAGATTAGCTATGTTAGCAAACCAAGGTGTAGTAGAGGAGATAGAAAAAAGATGTTCATCTGAGAATCTATCCTCCACTGGCTGGTTCTCTCCACCTGTATGCAATCTTGACAGAAAGTCGACAACCTAATTTAATTTGCCTAGATTATCAACTATTGTAATGTCAAATTCCTGCAATAGCAATAGCCACCTAATTATCCTTGCACCCACTACTAGCTTATTCATTAAGTATTTGATCGTTGCATGATCAGTATGTACAAATATTTTGTACCTAGTGATATAATGCCTAAATTTGTTTATAGCATAGATGACTAGCAAGAATTCTTTTTCAGTTGTGGTATAGTTTCTTTCTACATAGGTAAGGTTTTTGCTGATGTAATAGATTGCATGCATACTTTCTCCTTCCTCCTTTTGTCCTAAAACTACCCCAATAGACTCATTTGAAGCATCAACTTATATGTGAAATGGTAGAGTCCAATTGGGTCCTCTTAAAATAGGTGTGACAATAAGCTTCTCCTTGAGGGTTTCAAATGCTGACTGACAATCTTCTGTCCATAAGAATTCTGTGTCTTTGTTAAGCAGGGTAAATAGAGGAGCGGCTATTCTGCTGAAGTTTTCTATAAATCTCCTATAGTAGCCTGCATGACCCATAAAACTTCTAACATCTGTGTGATTTTTAGGTGAAGGCAATTGCTTGATCACTTCTATTTTGTTTTGATCCACTTTGATCCCATTTGCTGAAATGTGGTGTCCCAATACAATTCCTTCCTCTACCATCATAAAGCACTTTTCATGTCTCAAGGATAGTCAATTTTTTTCACAGCATTTTAGTACTTTCTCTAGGTTTATGAGAGCTTCTTCAAAGTTGTCCCATACACAGTAAAGTCATCCATATAGATTTCCATGCACTCATTAGCTAATTCAACAAAAATGGCTAAAACAAGCCTTTGAAATGTAGCTGGAGCATTACATAGTCCAAATGGAAGAACTTTGTAGGCAAAAGTTCCCCAAGAGCAAGTGAAAGTAGTTTTATCTTCAGGTGCTACTTGGATTTGGTTATATCCACTAAACCCATCTAGGAAAGAAAAATACTTCCTCCTTGCAAGGTTGTCTAGCACTTGGTCAATGAATGGTAAGGGAAAGTAGTCCTTTTTTTGGCTTTGTTTAGCTCCCTATAGTCAATACACACTCTCCACTTCCCATTCTTTTTAGGTACTATTACTAGAGGTGAGACCCACTGACTGTTTGAGATTGGATATATAAACCCTACCTGCAGCAATTTTTCTATTTCAGTCTTAACAATGTCTTTTAAAGAAGGATTCAATCTCCTCTGGGGTTGTCTAATAGGTTTGACATCTTTAGTGTATATATGATGAGTACAGATCTCAAGAGGGATGCCCTTCATATCTTGGTATTCCCAAGCAAAAGCTACTGAATGGGAAATTAGGAGTTTGATAAGTTCTTCCTATTTTTCTGCTAACTGGGTGTTGATATTCAATGTTTTCCCAGGTAAAATCATAACTTGTTTTGTGATCTGATCCATAGATGTAGTCAATCCATATACTGGAGTCATGGTATTAAGGGGGCAAGAATGTGGAAGCAACATGTGGAATGTGGCTAAGTCTTTGTAAAAGGTCTCTCCACAAGGAATGATATTTGCTAGGGTACAATGAGCAGAAGTGAGAAATTCTCTCCTTGAATCTTGGACTAGCTCCATTATATCCTCATTAATAAGAATGTGGGTGATATCTTCAATTGTATCATAGTGGATTTCTTCTTCTAGCCCACCCAAATGTTCTTTGATGGTAACCATAGCTACTGAGGCACTATTTTCCATGTTATCTAGTTCATCTACCCATACTCTTCCTATATAATGTATTGATGGTTTAGCTGGAGGATACAAAGATATTTTCTTCAAATCTATTCCATTAGAAATGACCATATCCCCAGTTTGACAATCAAAAGATACTGCTGCTGTAGCCAGTCATGGTCTTCCTAATATCAATGGATAAGCATTTCTCTAGTTTCTAGGTTCTAATATCAGTAAGTCTACTGGGAATTCCCATGATTCTATCACAACTGGAACATCAGTGATCACCCCTTTTGGAATAGCTACAGACTGTTTAGCAAGTTGAAGGATTGTAGATGTGGATTGGATACCTGTTAGGGCTAAGTTGTCCATTGTATGAACTGTCATTACATTTATTGTTGCTCCCAAATCAACCAAAACATTTTAAATTTCTACCCCTGAGATGTAAACAGTTATGACAGGATTTCCAGGGTCTCCATATTTTGGGAGGAACATTTCTCCCATTAGGAGGTCTACTACTTTTCCTTCCACTTGGATGGTGGAGGGAAAGTTTTTCTTCCTACCCTGAGTTTTAACACAATGTTGTTTGATGAATTGGTTCAGTTCTGGCACATCTCTGATTGCTTGGAGGAGTGGAATTTCAATGTTCAGTTGTCTAATTTCTTGTAAAAGTTCTGATTCTAGGGTAGGTTGGACTTGTTTTTGTAAGACCCTTTTCTGGGGAACATGTTGTTTGAGCCGTTCTAGTATGGTGCTAGTTTTTCTATCTCCGGAGCTCTTATCAAAAATGTTTCCAGGGATGTTCTCTGGAGTCATTCTTTTAGGAGGAACTCTAGAGTTATCCAAGGATGATTCTTTTAGCACTGTTTCAGTAGTAATCTCCTCTGGAATCTGAGTGGATGGATTTTTAGGTTCCTCATCATTGGTTACTTCAACTATAGTTGGAGGAGATGGTCTTGGAAGTGCTTTCCCAGAATGCAGTTGGAGATTATTAGAATACATGGCATTAATACCAGCCATATTTTCTTGTTCTGTCATGTAAACAGTTGCTCCTTGTTTATTTCATGGATTTGGTATAGGTTGAGTTGGTAAGGGTGGTTGGCTAACTGGTTCATTTTGTGATTAACCTTGTGTGTTGGAGGGTCCAGTTAGAAATGCTTGTTGTTGAGGTTGGAAACGTCTAGGTTGTCCCTGGTATTGTTGATTATATCCCTATTGAGGACCCCATTAAGGCTGCATATTTTGTGGTCCAAACTGTTGTGGCCATTGTTGGTTCCCCCAGGGCTGATTTTGCCAATGTTGGTTTTGCCATTGTTGGTTTGGCCAATCTTGTTGTCCCCAAGGAGGATTATTCTGAGGTCCATGCCAAATTGGATTCCATTGATTATTTCCCCAATTAGAAGGACTTCTGTAAGAAGCCTAGTTTGGATACTGATTATAAGGGAAATTCCCAGGTTGTTTTTGTCCTACATAGTTCAACTCCTCTTCTATAATGGCATTCTTCTTACTCAGCCTTTTTAGGGTTGGAAGTTGACTACATTGATTAGTAGGATATTCCCTATTTGTCTAAAGGGCATTCTCTCAATAGATGTTTGTTTCTACACCTAGGACAATAGATGGAGAGTGGTTCAGTTGTTCTACCTTGATCAGTTGTTCTAGTTTTTGCTTGAATCCCATCCAGTGTGGTATTCAGTTGAACTAGAATATATGTTTTCAGATTTGCAATCTCCATTAACTATCTTTCATTCTTCCTGATGCAGAGGCATCCACACTATAACCTTAACACACAGCATGGATGTCTGTAGCCCATCATCATCATCATCATCATCATCATCATCATCATCATGTTTTCCTTAACACCGTCAGCATCATCATATTCACTATCGCTGACCGATATCCTCCTGCAGACAAGCCTTCGCACTTTCGCCTGCCAGCAGCATCATCATATTCGGCAGCATCATCATGTTTGACAAGCGCGAACATCCTCCTGACATCCACTGTTCATCTCACCGATAATTTCCGTCTTCACTATCTTCAGCATCATGATGTTCAACATCATGTTAATCAGCAGGATATGGAACATCCGGTTCCTCCCATATATCCTGATGATGACAAATCTTAACTCCACGCACCGTCCCCTTGATGCTTACGTCACCCCGATATCCTGATGACGTATATCCTGATGACGATGACATCACATGCAGCTCCTCAATATCCTGCTGCTCTGAAATATCCTAATGACGTATATCCTGATGATGATGATGTCATATCCTACTGTTGGCCAATCTTAACTTTTTCGGCCCGCGATCAACCTGATCTTCTTCCTTATGCCGATGCGCTCCTCCTCGGCACCTCGTGATGATGATCACCCCGACGCACTTTCACTTCATGAAATCGATAGCATCATGCTCATCTCCACTTATCCGGATGACGATGCACGAAGTGACAGCAGGATATTCACCAAATTATCCTGATGATGCCGTTTTGACAAACTTCCAGCCTTAGCGGATTTTCACCGTTCTGATCCGCTGAACCTCTTGGGATGACTCGATCCACTTCCAGGGTGATCTTCCAAACTCTATCAGCTTGACCTAGCACATGCCCATGCTAGGGTTCTCAACACCTTCCGACGGCGATCCTGCACACCTGCATGCAAACAAACAAACTAAAACCTAACCTATTGTACATCGCCATTCCACCGATCCGACGAATCAACCGGTGGAATGGATCAGCGAATCCATGAAACCACCAAAATAGCAGATCGATCAAATAATGGAACTCAACAGAGGATGAACACAAACAAGATCACTTTATTTGATTTCAAAAGATGCAAATACAATGATCAGTTTCTCTCTCTGTCTCACTCTCGCAAAGTCTGATCGATGATATGCAATACCAACCGATCCTCATGTATAAATAGGTTTTCCTGCGAGTACTACTGACCCGACTCCAAGCGGCTGGGAAATCTCTCCAGGCGGCTGGGAGATCCAACCGGTCCTACAGCATAACAGCTGTCTAACAAACTAACTAAAAATAGAAAAGCATGGTCAGCATGATCTTAACATGGTTAGCATGACCTTATTACATGCATTGGTCTTATCAGACCTTCTTGAAAACATAAACAAGACTCAAACTAACTAACTGCCTTATGAAGGCCAGCTGTCAGGTAGGTGCTCCTGCACCATACTCCCCAATAGAAAAGAACTCATGTCCCATGAGTTTAGTATGTGGAAGTCCTCCACCTTTACCCTTTGCCTTTGCAATATGCTGATCTGTTCCAGCTTTATCCTCTGCTGGCTCTTGGCTGCTCCAAGACTTCTGAACTGTAACTTGCTTCTTTCCTGCAAGTAAACCCTCATGCCTGTCAATGTAGGCCTTTCTCTCACATACCCTGTGTTTGCCAGGTTGTCTGACCAGAACCTTTGTCTGAACTGCCTCTTGAACTTCTGCAATGTTCAACTCTATCTTTCTGTCAACCTTTATAGGACAAGCAATAGTCCCAACTATGACAACATCCTTGTCACTCCTCTCAACTGGTTGTTGTGTGCAAACCTGTTTCTGCACCTGCTGCTGACCTCTGTCAGTCAAAACTAAAACTTTCTTCAACCTGTTGTCCTTAACAACTCCTTTCCCTGCAGTGTCCTCAACTGCCTTTATGCCTGCTCCTATAGGTATCTGCACAAATTCCTTCTTTCCCATTAGAATGATTTTGGCTGCCCCCTGTGCTGCAGCATCTGCCTGCAATGGCATCAACTTCATAGTCTTCCCATCTTTCTTGATGGTGTAGGTATTAGCATACCCATCATACAGTACCCTTCTGTCAAATTGCCATGGTCTACCCAACAGTAGGTGACAACATTCCATGGGCAAGATATCACACAAAACCCTATCATGATATGCTCCAATCTGAAAATCCACATATGCCTGTTCATAGACAAAAAGTGATTGACTATCACTCACCCAAGATGCCTTGTAAGGGTGATGGTGTGGAATCCTTTCCAAATTCAGTTTATCCACCATTTCCTGAGATACCATGTTGTCTGTTGAACCAGTATCAATGACAACCTTACATACTTTACCTTTGCTCTTGCATATGGTTTTGAAAAGAGCTCTTCTTTGCATCATATCCTTTGATGCCTGCAAACTAATTCTCCTTAGCATTGATGCTTCTCCCTCCTCAGGATATCCATAAAGTTCAGGCTCCTTATCCTTTTGATAAGTGTTTGAACTCTGCACACTTTGCTCTACTTTCTCTTCTTGTACAAGTTGTACTCTCTTGTCATTAGTTCTATCATTTCTGGATGATGAACCCTTGTTTTCTGGACATTTGAAAGATGGATGACCAAACTCTCCACAGGTGTAACATTTGCCTGAAAATGTAGTAGAACCTCTACCACCTCCAAATCTGCCTCTATTACCTTTCCATCCACCTCTGAAATCAGACTGTCCCTGTCCTTTACCAGTGTCTTCTTGACCCTCATTGGTTTGCTTTTGTGTAGGGGCTGCTCCTCTTCCCCTCATGTTGTTTCCTCTTCCTCTCATGGACTTATCCTGTCCTCTATTCATCTTTTCTTCAATCCTGATTGCCATTTGATAACAATCCTCCACATTCTTAGGGTTAGCTAAAACTAATTCATCCTGTATGTTCAATCTCAAACCAGCCAAGTACCTAGCCACCTTTTCTACCTCATTCTCATGATGACCAGATCTCATACTCAATTTATAAAACTCCTCAGTATATGCCTTCACATCCCTTTCCTTCTGCCTTAAAAATTGCAGATTCTTAAACATCTGGATTTCATAATCCCTAGGCAAGAATTTACCTTTTATCCTTGCTACCATCTTATCCCATGAAGTGATCTTTGACTTCCCTTGTTTCCTTCTCTCAGATTGTACATAATCCCACCATACCAAAGCATGACCTCCTAACTTGGTCTTTGCAATCTTTACCTTCTGATCCTCAGCAACATCTTCACATTCAAAGTGATTATCAAGTGCAGCAATCCAATCCAGCAACTCATCTTCATTCAAACTTCCATTATACTTGGAAACATCAACCTTTACCTTAGGTTTATCACTCTGCACTGCCTTTAACAGTTTTGCAAATTTCTGGTCTTCAGCATCCAGATCTTCAGCTACCTCTTCATACTCTTCAACAGCATCTTCATCTTCTTCAGACTCACTGTCTTCCACTTCCCTCTTTTTGTTCTTTTCCAGGGCTACAAGCCTGGCTTGAAGTGCTTCAGCAAGCTCCTTCATCTTCCTCATCTCTCTGGCATGTTTTTCCTTCATCTCCTACAATTCCCTTGCAGTCCCACTACCTTTTGGAGGCATTTTGTCAACTTCTCAATCAACACACAACACACAATCAACTCTACCTCTGCCCTTTCGGTGACAGAATCAACACACAACAGCCTAGACCTTTTACTGAGCTCTGATACCACTATGATGCAGAGGCATCCACACTATAACCTTAACACACAGCATGGATGTCTGCAGCCCATCATCATCATCATCATCATCATCATGTTTTCCTTAACACCGTCAGCATCATCATATTCACTGTCGCCGACCGATATCCTCCTGTAGACAAGCCTTCACACTTTCGCCTGCCAGCAACATCATCATATTCGGCAGCATCATCATGTTCGGCAAGCGCGAACATCCTCCTGACGTCCACTGTTCATCTCACCGATAATTTCCATCTTCACTATCTTCAGCATCATGATGTTCAACATCATGTTAATCAGCAGGATATGGAACATCCGGTTCCTCCCATATATCCTGATGATGACAAATCTTAACTCCACGCACCGTCCCCTCGATGCTTACGTCACCCCGATATCCTGATGACGTATATCCTGATGACGATGACGTCACATGCAGCTCCTCAATATCCTACTGCTCCGAAATATCCTGATGACGTATATCCTGATGATGATGACGTCATATCCTGCTGTTGGCCAAACTTAACTTTTTCGGCCCGCGATCAACCTGATCTTCTTCCTTATGCCGATGCGCTCCTCCTCGGCACCTCCTGATGATGATCACCCCGACGCACTTTCACTTCATGAAATCGATAGCATCATGCTCATCTCCACTTATCCGGATGACGATGCCCGAAGCGACAGCAGGATATTCACCAAATTATCCTGATGATGCCGTTTTGACAAACTTCCAGCCTTAGCGGATTTTCACCGTTCTGATCCACCGAACCTCCTGGGATGACTTGATCCACTTCCAGGGTGATCTTCCAAACTCTATCAGCTCGACCTAGCACATGCCCATGCTAGGGTTCTCAACACCTTCCGACGGCGATCTTGCACACCTGCATGCAAACAAACAAACTAAAACCTAACCTATTGTACATCGCCATTCCACCGATCCGACGAATCAACCGGTGGAATGGATCAGCGAATCCATGAAACCACCAAAACAGCAGATCGATCAAATAATGGAACTCAACAGAGGATGAACACAAACAGGATCACTTTATTTGATTTCAAAAGATGCAAATACAATGATCAGTTTCTCTCTGTCTCACTCTCGCAAAGTCTGATCGATGATATGCAATACCAACCGATCCTCATGTATAAATAGGTTTTCCTGCGAGTACTACTGACCTGACTCCAAGCGGCTGGGAAATCTCTCCAGGCGACTGGGAGATCCAACCGGTCCTACAGCATAACAGCTGTCTAACAAACTAACTAAAAATAGAAAAGCATGGTCAGCATGATCTTAACATGGTCAGCATGACCTTATTACATGCATTGGTCTTATCAGACCTTCTTGAAAACATAAACAAGACTCAAACTAACTAACTACCTTATGAAGGCCAGCTGTCAGGTAGGTGCTCCTGCACCACTTCCCCTTGAAGGATTTGGGTATTCTCACTCCATCTTGGTTCTAGAATAGTTCCTACAGAGTTCTATAGTAGGCATATCCATTTTATTGATGTTCCCTTTCCCCATTAGATCCAGTGCTTGTTTTGATTCTTTGTCTAATCCTTTTACAAATAGGGTTCTGGCCAAGGAGTGATTTATTGGGTTGCCATACCTTCTCAAAGCGAAGTTAAACCTATCCACATAGTCCTCTAAGGTTTCTTCCTCTCTTTGTTTAATTTTGAACAATTCCTCATTTTTATCACTGACTCTACAATAATCTTGGTATTTTCCTAAAAACTCTGTTTCCATCTGATCCCAATAATGGATGGAGTTTTGGGGTAAACCCATGAACCATTTCATTGCAAAATCCTTCAGGGTTGAAGGGAATAGTTTGAGTTTTTGGTTATCTGATCCATAATCATAAGTTTGGCATACCACTTTGAATTCAAACAAAAACTAATCTAGATCCTCAGAAGCAAGACCCCTAAAATTTGGCAAGTGTGCAGGTAAAATATTTTTCATAGGGGCATTATCTCTAGTAGCCAGGACAATGGGATATGAGAAGGTTCTTGAAGCTTGATTTTCCTCACCTTCATGGTTATCATGATTATCATCCATGTCTGGTACTGGTTCTTCTCCTTGAGGTTCTGGGGGATTAGTTTCTGTCAAAGGATCTGCTTGGAATTTCTGTAGTAATTCCTAGATATAGTCAGCGAGTGGAAGATTTGGAGGATTTAAGGGATTATTAATTTCAGGTGTAGCTTCCAAGGTAGGTTCTAGATGTCTCTCTTCAACAAGAACTTGTGCCACCCCACTGCTTTCTCCTATAATTTGTTGATGGGGTGTCTGTTTTATGTATCTTCCTTTTGAATCTCTAGCTCTAACCATACAGATTCAATCTATCCTAAAACTGTTTAACTAAATTTTCCTAAATGACATAGAAGTCCCCGACAACAATGCCAAAAATGACAAGGGTTCTTAGTCCTTGGCATTTAGTCATATTTCTTTTTATCAAATCCAGGGCTGTGTCCATGACTGTCTGCAATTAGGAACCCTATAGTTGCCAGTTTCTCTAACTAACTCTAATGATCTTTACTAAATAAAGAAATTAATATTATTGATCTGTCTGCTATGAAAATGAATTCCAAGAATATTAAAAATGAAATTGAACAATGAATTGCTAAAGTAAATCTATACTATTCCTTTCAATTGAAACATGCATTTATCTATGAAAACAGTAACTATCTTCTTAAACAGAATCTGAAATAACAAAACAACAGTACTAGCCTTCTGCCTTGGTGGTGAGAGTGGGCCCTTGCTCCACACCCTTAGGGCTGAAGATTAAAGTGAAGAATCAACAAAAGAGGATAAAACCACAATTCAATTTCAGTCCAATTCCATCAGCTTTGTATTCAAAAAATGTTTGTCAAAATAAGATTACAAAAAATAGAAATTAATCATTGTCTTTTCTCCTGCTGCTACTTCTGTAAATTTATATCTAAATCAGTGATGAGATATCACTTACCCTAACTACTAGTTCATCTATGAGATAACATCAATCTATTTATTCTACTAATTGTCTAACTACAGAATAAATATCCATGCAATTAAAATAGATTTAGTGGAATAGAAGTCCACACTAAATCTGAGTCTTAGTTTTAAATACACTTGGTCAATGAGGCCCTGAAATATAGGTATTTAAATCAGTTTATCAATAACTCGTGCAAAATAAAAAAGAGATAAAACTTCCAGCAGTTAACTATGGTCTGCCCTCAATTACTCAGGTGATGATTTGAGTAACATCAAGAGCATCTCGATCACTACTGGAAGTGTTTGACTGATAGCTGTGCTAAAAATCTGCACTGTTCTAAAGAGGTACCGAAGATGTATGTTTATGTCTGTAGCTTCGGAGATGCGATTGTGACCTTCTTGTTCAGCTCCAGAGATGATTCACCTCCTTATCCCAAAATCTCTCCAATCAAATTGGAAAACATTGGAGACCAGTCATGGCATTCTGATGTCAGCTTCGGAGATCACTAGGACTACCTTTGGAGATGCACAAAATTGTCTACTCGAACACCTGCACCTATTGATTCAAAAAGAGAAGATTTCTGCATATTTCCATGAATTCAATGCACATTAGTCCTTCAATCAGAAATCATGATTCTAAGTAATTCATCTCTTATTAATCATCATTAGAACAATCTTGTTAGCCTATTTAGGTGCATCCATCAGGACAATGGAATAAGAAGGGAGAAAAGGAGGGGTAAAAAGGTGTATTTCATGGGTGCTACCTGGCACTCATCATTAACAATCTCTTTCCTTCACCTTAGTCTGAAAGGATTTGTTGTAATTTATTAATTTGCTTACTGTTTTGCTTATTTAGGGTTTCAAGAGTAATTGAGCATTAAATTGGGATATTGTTTGATACATCTGAGCTTCTGCATCATTCCAAGAGGTAGCCCAACCTGATAGGTGAATGCTCTCACTTAGTGGAGATTCAACTCGGTTGATATGCCCTTGAATGTTTGGTGAGAAGCGAGGATTTGCCTTTGAAACCTAAACCAACCCACATTCAACATTCCCCCCTTTTTCATACTAAACATTTTGGTGAACCCATGTTTGTTTGAATTTTGCACCTTTCTGAGTGTTGTGTGATAAATTTGCATTCATTCATTTTATTGCATTCAAAAAATTATAAATTTTTTGAAAAAATTGGCATCTTAGGCTTGCATTTTAGCATAATTTAAATTAATTAGCATTTAACTTCATTTAATTTCTATTATTTTCATTATATCTAATTTAAATTATAGAAATTCATCATTTAGTATTCATTTGCATTGCATTTTCATGCTTAAATTGTCAAAAATTGCTTGAAGTTGTGCATTTTTCATAAAAACCTAGTTTTGCATTAGCTAGGATTTGTAGTCAAAATCTTGTTTCATATTTTAATACCTTTTTCAAACACTCATTAGGACTGATTTCTAATTGTAGTGTTGCATCATAGTGGCTTTCTTGCAAAATTTCATGTCTAGGGTTTGAAAACCTTTCATTTTCACTAGATTTGGCCTTATCATCTCTCTAGAATTGCATTACAAGCATGTTGTGAGGGATTTTTCTGCATTATTTGACTAATATTAGCATTATTATCTTCTTTTCCTCTTCAAATTCCTTACAACACCCTTTCTATTAGGCTTCTACATAGGAAATTGGTGAAAAATTGCATATTTTAGGTATATTTTCACTAGGTTTTGACTTGTCATCGCTCTAGAATTGCATCAAAGGCATGTTAAGAAGGATATTGTTGCATAATTCAGTCAATATTAGGCATATTATTTATTGTGCCTCTTGAAATTCTTCACAACACCTCTTATGTCATTCATTTGCATTGAGAAAAGAGTGAAAAATCAAGCATTTTTAGGTGCATAAACAAGCATAATTTGTCTTGTTTCATTGCATTCAATCTAAATATATCAAATCATCAATTGGGCCTTGTTGTGTTGTACCATTTTACTCCTATCCATTGTGTTTGTTGTGGACTTAGTGTGTCTTGTTAACCTTTCCCCTCAAACAATTGCTTAGGAGTGAAATAGTCACACATCTAGGGTACCTTAACCTTCACAAAAACTTTGCATGTCTCGTTTTACTAGATCTCATTGGATATTGTTGTTACAAGACATTTCATGATGGCTTCCTCATGTTATCCTTCTTTGAAATTTTTGCATGAGTATATCCTAGACTTTGAAAATTTCTCCAAATTCACTAATGAGAACCCTCATGTCTTAGAGCACATCGCTTCTATAAGTAATATTGAGGTTTCTATATGTTCTACATATGAGTTGAAATTACTTTGTTATACACATGATTTCACATTACTCATAGGAACATATCCTTTGATATTAGAAGATTTAACTAAATTCATCTCTAGGATTACTCATGAGAAAGATGAGAGTGAAAGTTCTTTTTCCATTAACAATTATGATGATTCCATAGATTATCCTACTTCTCCTATAGTCAAGTGTTCAAGAACCTTAGATGAGAAGACTATGGATAGCTCTATTAATGATACAACACCTAATCCTCCTAACAACACCTTACCTTTCTCTCATTCCAATGCTCTCCTTGGCCAAGATGTAGCATTAGTGGATGAGAAAAGGTCTCTCACATTAAATCCTTTAGGGATAGATGTTGGGTATAATAAAGAGGGAAACAATGTTAATTCAATATTCACTAATCGACTTTGTAGCAATGTTCCTAAGATGATTATGCGAGGGGTACCTAGTGCATCTTCTTTCTTAAAATCAATCATTATGATTCAAGGAGATCAAAGACCACCTCGACCCCCAGATTACATTCTAAACTATGCAAAACAAATCACTCAAAGAAATCAAGGTGTTCAAAATGTGTCACAACAACCACATCACAATGTGATTGCTCACACATACAACACCTGTAATAACAAGAAAAATAAGCAAGCACCTCATGTGCCTATCTCCCTCCTAGCTTCTCAACCTATGCTTCCTCCACCACCTCGTCTCACTCATAAAAGTAGTCAAGAATATGATCTTGTCGAGCAACTTCGCACTACTCCGGCTAAGATTTCTCTTTGGGATTTAATACAAACATCGCCTACATACCATGGAATGCTCTAGGAAGCTTTACAAAAGGTGATTGTCCCACCTAACTAAGATGAATGATGTAGCAGTTGTATTAGATAGTATGCATGCAAAAAAAACAAATATTCTCTTTCAACCACATGAATTACCGTCAATTGAAGTTCAAAACCAATATGATCCGCTTATAATATTTGTCATGATAGATACAAAGTTGGTAAAGTGAGTTATGATAGACAATGGATCGGCTCTCAATGTTTGTGGCATGAACTTACTACACAAACTAAGGCTGACACATCAAAAATCAAACTGGATACACTTAGCATTCGTGGCTTTGATAATCATAGTAGACAATCCGTAGGTACTATAACCTTACCTATAAAGGTGGGTCCTGTGACTTTACCTACCCTTTTTCATGTCTTACCTGGTTCACTTTCATATAATATGATTCTCAATAGACTGTGGATTCATGCCATGGGGGCAGTTCCGTCTACCCTTCATAGATCAATAAAGTGTATTTATCAAGACAAGCTCCGCACCATACACGTTGATCTTGAACCGGATAATTGTTTACATATTGAAAACAAAAATAATTTTACAATCATATGAGCTTAAACAATTTACGAGTTGATTCATCAGTGCCTCTTGCCACAGATAATGTTGTGCAAGATTCTGCACCATCAAATGCACTTTTTGGTGATGATTAAGGTTCATTAAAGATTTTAGTCCTTGTAGTATAGGGGAATATAAACTTAATAACCCTAACACAACAAAAGTCACATCGATCTCATCCAAGCAATCTTTTGAAACACCTAAGAGACCTAAAGCCTCCTTGGTAGAAAACAAAGATAATATACTTACTTATACTACAAATTATGAGACCTATGAGGCTTCACCATCTTCTAAAGAAATGACACCCCTCCATGGTCGAGGATTTAAAATCCTTTATAACAACTGTGACTATGTAGGTAATGGATGTGGTGTAAATCAACAAGGGAATTGAGTACCTATAGAATCTGCTTCAAGACATCACTCAAGTGGCATTGGATATAATCCTTTAAAAAAAAAGAAAGCCTCTCGTCATCCTAAACTCAATGTTAACGCAATATCAACAAGACTGAAACAACATGCAAATATTTCTCCATTTTTAAGCCACACTCATTGTAGCAAATATTATAATTGCTCTCAAGGGTGGCCTCCTCCTAGATATGTATGTTCTTAACATTGGGATAAATCAGGTAAGTATTTCTAACCCTTTACCTCCATGTTGTGTTTCCCTTGTGATGTGTTATGTGTTGTTTAAGCCTCCTAGGATGACCCTTGATACTCTCGTAAGGTCAAGGATACTGGGAGACCACCTCTATTGTGACCCTTCTTCTATTTGTATCATCATTCTTCTATATTTCTTCTTCTCTATTTTCATGGTTGTGTGCTGTGTCTTATGGGCATAGTGTTGCGGTTGGTGACTTGGGTGCACCCTCCTACATGACTGTCCCTAAGGCACTTGTTTCTCCTCTCTTGATTTATTGTTTACCTTCCTCTAGTGGTTCTATCTAGCTGGCGGATGATGAAAAAAAATAATACTAATACGGACCTAGTGTCCCTTCAGCGAGAAATTAAAAAATGGACCTAGTCCATACATGACGATGGGGTTGATATATATTATCTGATACTTGGCTAGTAGAATCACTGTGTGATATTTTGATGTTGTCTTATCGCACTTACAAAACGTAACAATACTTCTGCTCTGTGCACTTTGTCTATCTTGGATCTTGCTTTCCTCAGCTCTCTATGTGAATGATTATATGGATGCTAACACCTTTTCATGCAAGAAATTGTGTGTTTGTGTGAAAATTTGGTGATCGTAAAGTACATGTCACCTTCGGGGAGCATGGGCTTTGCGAGAGCTCGTGTTCCCTTGTGTGTTTTCTCTCTACCTTAACGTGCTTGATATTTTTACATGATATCAACCACCTTAAGGTGGGGGCATATATAAGGTAAGTTGTTTGATGATTTTGGTACTAATGAAGCATGTTTGAAGCCCTCTACGGAGGGGGAATGTTATATCTCCGAGTGAGTGCACATATTTCTTTTTTATATTGCAATCATTTAAGCCCTCTGTGGAGGTGGGGATGGTGTATTTCTCAAGGAGATTGCACATCCTGTCATTTTCTAAAAGTCCTCCAAGTAGGCGGGGCAGATTTGAGACTATACCAACCCTTAAGTGTGTCTTAGGTGATTGTTGTGGCAAAGCCCAATTGTCGGTGTGTGCCTGTAATGTGCTTGAGATGGCTGCCAACCTAGCAATAGGTTTCTTCCATCACTTGTTTACCATGTTTTCTCCATGTCTTCCATGTGTGTGTATGGCATTTTTGTTCCCAAGCATAGTTTCAAGACCGGTGGCGATGAGCTCCTCCTATGCTTTGGAATTTGTATGGCGTGTTTGTTCTCAAGTGTAGTTTCAAGACTAGTGGCGATGAGCTCCTCCTACACTTTGAGATTTGTTTGGTGTGTTTGTTGCCCCTTATGCAGTTTCAAGACTGGTGGTGATGAGCTCCTCCTGCATTTGGGTTGTGTGTTTACTTTCCATGTACTTGCATTTGCATTCATATATGAGAAAATGAAAAAAAAGAAAAAAGAAATAATCACTGTATTCACTGTGTTTTACGTGTCTTCAATGTTGTCTTCTTCATGTTTTGCATGACTGTAATTGTCTTCTCCGTGTTTTGTGTGCCTATTACTATCTTCAATGTGTTTGGCGTGTCTTCACCGTGCTTGGCGTGTTTGCTGTGTTTTTTGACCTTACTTTAATGCATGTATTTGCCTTACGTTTATACATACATTAAAGTGGGGGCTAAATGTTATGTTAGAAAATATCCCCTTGGGGGATTTTCCCTCTTAAGGTTTAGCTCTCAGGTCCGTAGAATGCATTTAGAGCATCTTGTGTGTTAATTTTGAATCCCGATGAGAAAACCCTGAAGTCTTATGGAAAATAGGACCTAGGGGTGCTATTTTGATGATCCTCGAACAAAAATGGGAGGGTAGACTTGGGCGCTAGTGCCCTAATCCTGCCCTATTTTTGGTCTGCGCTAAATTTAAATGTGAGTTTTATGATCGTTATTTAGGTCCTATGCCGACATCTCAAGTTTGAATTACGAAATTCTTAGTGAGAATGTTTGTAGTTGCATATATAAGCATGTTTAGGTTTTCATTTGTAAACTATAAGATGATTGCAAACTTTAGGCATATTCGTGATTTCAAGATTTTCATTGTTGCAAAGCAGAGCATTGTTATTGTGTTTGTGATTACAGATTTGACTTCATCTTCTCATGTGATTGAAGAGCCTTCATTTATGTGAGATCTACACTTCAATGTGATATCTATTGTGTTTTTGATCATTTATCATTTGGATTTTACCTCTATCCTGCAAGGATACACACTCTTATCTGACAACAGTGTTCGAAAGACTTGAATGTCTCTTCGGGGCTTGATTAAGGCAAGCTTCTAAACACCACAACCGCCTCGCACACTCCTTTGTGATTGTAGGTTATAGGTACTGAGTTTCACAAAGTGGAGTTGTAGAAAGGAGGTTGTAGACAACAAGGATTCAGGATCTGAAAGAAAGAGGACAATGTTCAACATTTTGGGACTTGGGTGCTAGTGCCAGTGTCCTCCACCTTTTCCACAACAGAAACAAAAGATACAGTGTAGATCAGTGTTGGAAGGAGATTCAAATTCCATGCAGAAAATAGTACCTTGGACTAGGGCGCTAGTGTTAGTGTCCCCGACTGTTTTGCATTCTAGATTTCAAAAAAATAGTGAGTTAACAATCTCTGTCCTTCACCTTAGTCTGAAAGGATTTTCCATATTTAATTAATTTGCTTATTATTTTTCTTATTTAGGTTTTCAAGAGTAATTGAGCATTAAATTGGGATGTTGTTTGATACATTTGAGCTTCTGCATCATTCCAAGAGGCAACCCAACCTGATAGGTAAATGCTCTCGCTTAGTGGAGATTCAACTTGGTTGATATGCCCTTGAATGTTTGGTGAGAAGGGAGAATTTGCATTTGAAACCTAAACCAACCCACATTCAACATTCACCCCTTTTTCATATTAAACAGAGACAATTCATGAAGACATGAAAAGAGTAGAAGCATTAGATTTTGTAGCAGAGGTGGGTCTTTTGAAAGACATGGATGAAGAAGATAGAATTGACTTAGCAACAACGACATCATATCCTTTGAAGGATAAGGAGATAGAAGAAGAAGATGAAATTGATGTAACAATAGCAACAATAGATCCTTTAGAGGATACGAAGATAGAAATGGAAGGACACAAACTTGTAGTTGAGGAGTGGAAAGTTGCAGCAGATGTAGAGGTAGAAAACACAAAGTTGGAAGGCCCTAGGTTTGATAAACAAGTGGATGAAGAAGAGAATGATCTCCTATGGAAAGATAAGATAAAGAAAATAAATCAGATGCTTGAAGGAGATTGGATAGGAGACCATGAAGAGATGAATGATGCAATAGAAAATGAAGGCAAAGGAATTGGGACAATGAAAAGAAATGAGGTAATACAAGTTGAAAATTTTGAGTTTAATTTGTTTGAAATGATGAAAATAATAGAGGCTATAGAAGAAGAAAATGGTAGATACATGGAAGGCTTCAATTTTCATGAGGATGTTGCAGATTTGTTTGTTGAAGAGGAACATAATTTGCTTGAAGAAAAAAGTGGGAGGATAGAAGAATTGGTTAGTCTAAGTGAACACTTGAAGGAGATGAATGGGGCAACTAAGAGTGAAGAAGTTGTTAAAGATGCTACACTTGGGAAACATTATACAATAGTTGATGACATGGGAATGATGATGGGAATAGATGGGGTAAATGAAAACCTCATAGTGAAAGATGAGTGGATGAAGATTGCAGCTGAAGATGGTGAAGGAAATATTGTAGCAGTGTAGAAAGAGGTAAATTTGTTTTCATTTTGTGATGATATTGTTTTGCATTCATTTGTGATGTTGAGGGTTGATGAGTATGGAGAAGAGAAAATAGAAATTGTTGATTTCCATGACATTGTAGGGGCAGATTTGAATGTATATGATGTAGATTGTGATGTGTATGATGAGGGAATTTGGTGGAGGTGGTCGGATTGTGGTGGGTCAAAACCCACGAATGAGGAGAAGAGTAGTGAGTTTGTTTGGTGGAGGTGTCCAATTGATAATGGTGGGTTGGATCCCACGAAGGAGGATAGGAATGGAGAGAATCATTGGAGGAGGAGAACGGTACATGGTGGATGCAAGTCCACAAGAGGAAGGAGGAAGAGAGTACAGATTTGTTGGAGGAGGATGATACTTGTCCCGGCGAGATGCTGGAAAAAGAGGAAAAAGAAATCATTTTTGGTGCACACATTTCAGCGATGGAGTTCGCTGTAGATTGCTTGCAATATGGAAAGATGGTCCTACCATTCAACTCCACATTTGTGAGTGTATGCTCACAAACTTCCTACCCAGTGTGTCTAATGTAGGAGCATCCCATGCGAACCAGCTATCCTACATAAACCAAAAACAATTGCACGTTTAATTTTTATTTTTGTTTGGTTTGTTAGGTTCTAATGATTTTTCTCGACACTATGTGTGTTTGGCACAGTCAAGGAGGCAATTTGAAAGTTTTACTTGAATTTAGTCTGGATGTGTGTGAAGTTAATTTTCGTAAAACAATTGTTACATGAGATTAGTGAAGTTTCATGGCAAATCCTTTGACAGGCGGATTGCTAATTCCATCTTGGAATTATACACGAAGGTTTCATGAGCAAATACCTTCAGGTTTGGAAGATTTTAATGTTTTCTAACTTATTCTAGAAAATTGGAAAAATATTGATATCTCAAGTTTCATGATGGTTGAGACCAAATGCTTTGGAGCAAGTCTTAGGAATGCTAAGATGCTCATCCCTGTCAGTTTTGGCGAGGTTTCAAGCTTCTAGTGAAGAATTATGGTGATTGTCATTTTTTAGCTTCCAACACTTCGAAGTCGCATAAAAGAATTCATTGGATACAACATGTATTAGATGGGCATTCAAGCCACTTAACAAAATATCATGCAAAAGGGTATACTTGTATCTGAGGAGGCCAATAGTTTTCATCATTCATCAAATCACTTCAAATATTATATGGCAACTGACCTTGGAAGGTCACAAAAAATGAAGAGACTGGTAATCATGGACATTTGATTTGTTTTTTCTCTTTATCAAAGAAAATGCTTCACTCTAGTAAGGTGACACCTTATATAAAAAAAAAAATTGAGAATTTGGAGAGTTAAAAGTATGTATCAAAGAGAAGAGGGAAGCGAGTAAAAGGCAGATTGGAACACTTCATTTTCTATCTTCATTAGTTTGATCAAGATAACTACGGCTTGGAAAATGATGCTTCAACCAAAAGTTGATGTTGTAATACTTTAAAGAAAACAAGAAATAAAGAAAAAGACAAAAAAACAAAAAGGCCATAGAGGTATAATAAGAAGATGAAATGCCATCCTTGGGCAGCACTGGTTTTTCATTCAAAATAGTAAAATAATGGAAAGGAGGCACCATAAAATGGGAGAGGAAGAGGCGTTGAAAGTGGGATATAGGTTTTAAAATCTAAAGTGTTAAAAGGGAGGTGCATAAAGAGTGGAAAAAGAGAGAGGTCAGCCTCAGATGAAAAAAAAAGATCGCTGCCAGAGTAAGGGAGAACATAGTCCTTGGTAGAAGATAGTAATAACAGATACATATAGTAGAAATAAAATGCCACCAGACTATAGGGTACAACAGAAGATAAAGGAGGAGGTGAAATTGTGTTGAGGCTCAGCAACATTACTTTGACAGATAACAACAACAAATAAAGAAGTGAGCAGCCATGCCTTGGTACCGAAAAGATTTTGGTAGAGCACCAATTTGGGAGGAGTATGAGATTCTTCTGTTATAGATTTGAAAGAAGAGGATTATAATCAGAGGTAGAGGAAGGAAGATAATTCATTGCTAGTAGAGATGAATAAATTGTTGTCATTTGATTTATGTTGATTTGGTTTGTAAATTGAATGTTTTGTTTCATTACAAGGTTGTATTGTTGAATAGTGGCAAAACATTGTCTATTATGTATAAGGAATTTGTGAATGTCAATTGAGAGGAGGAGTGCCAGAGTCGAAGGTGTATGCAAATTGGAGAGGGATGGAAGCCTTCTATAGAATCATTTTATGAATTTCTGTTGTAGTCTAATATTTTGAGGTAGAGTGTTGCATGTGGGTGATTGTTTATATTTTTGTCAAGAGGGGAGTACCCTCCTCCATCACTGAGCAACTTGTGCTATTAGACAAGAATATTTATTAATGGAAATGGGGAATGATTGCCCTTTTACTTTCCTTTTTGAACGCAGATTTTTTGAACCTTTGACAATTTCTTGCACAAATCCAAAAGTATCAATTTATCGCCAACATATCGGGGAAGCTTATATGGTGCTTTGTCAAAACCACCAACCTTGATATATGTAAATGTAGCAAATTGAATATACTAGTTTTCCCATTTTTAATCTCTACCATTGCTTTTGTAGAAATTCTCTTGGCAAAATCTTCTTCCAACATTCTAACAATATAAAAAATGAAGGCATCATTAAGCCTCAAAAATGACTTGGAACTTTCTCTAGTCTCAAGCTAGAGATAATACTCATACACCTTATGTTGTCCTTGCCCAATAACACCCATTGTTTAGAGTCCAAAGAATTGTTGTCACTTGGATAAAGCATAGACCAAGTATGAGGCAATGTAAAATTTCTTAGTTTGGATCACAGTGGAGAGTTGCTCATGCAACTTGTTGATTAATGTAGCCCAATCAATGAACTCTTCTCCAACAAAAATCTTAGCAATATATTGGTACATCTAGGAATGAAGTTCCCTTGCCCTCTCTTTTCATGTTATTCTACTCAACAATGTAATAATATCATTTACATCCTCACAAAACTCACTCCTAAAAATCATATTTGGAATTCTAGTAGAGGATGATTTTGGCTTGGTGAGCCAACTCTTATTTATAACCTCGAGGTAGTTTCTCAAATGATCATAATAATATTTTGGGAGAACTCCATGGTGATTGTGACATTATTTTCTTGTGAGAAGTTTGAATATTTCTTCAATATAATGAGGTTGTATTAATAATACTGCCTTCCCATATGCCATGTTGATTTCATGAAGATTGGGATTGTAGTTGTTAGAAATTAGGATCTTAGGATAATACTCATTACAAATAAAATATAAAAGAAATAAACTAAGAATTATAGAAGCATAGATTTAACACATTACACAACATCTACATGGGAAAATCCTTCTAGGTAAAAAAACCCCATAAAGCATCATTTTATTATAAAACACTTACAAATTGTCTATATAATTATAGACAAAACCTAGGGATACATTTCTCCTCACTTCCACATGGCCAATAATACTTCATGTGCATAGTGATAGAATTCACTATAACTATCCAAATTCTCATACATCTCAACGAGAGAGAAGCTCATTAAATATAGGAGAAGGGGTGGCAAAATACCTAAAGGGGTATTAGTCACACCTATTCAAAACAACCATTTGTAAATAATTAATAATTAATAGTTATTAGATTTTTTAATTATTAAATGGTATATGCTTTATAAAACATATAATAAACATAAGTTTTTATAACATTATATTAGAACAATATATAAATGTTATAAAGGTATGACCCCTAATAGCATTATGTTCTAACCTCCCCTGTAATGTTAATAGGATGCATCACATGTCAATTTCTTTAAAAGAAAAAATGAAGTACCCCAGAAATGTAGGTCTTTTTTGAAAATGATAAATAGGGACACATATATATGCCAAAATGAAGATCACGTATTCCAGACTACATGAAAGTCATCTTGTCATAATTTATAATCCCAATGTTTTTAAAAAATGATGCTTAAATGAGGTCTTATAAAGTTTTTGTTGGAGCCTGGGACTCCTCAAACCAACCTCCCCTAGGTTCATTACATAGTGCCCGTAGGTCTTATATAATACAATGCTTTTACAAGTGGAAGATTTACAGAGAGAAGAATTTACAATATGCCCAAAAGGACTTATACATATAATTCCTAGAGGTCTTATGTTATGTTTGTTAGGTCTTACAACTAGCATTTATCCATATATAATGCCTATAGGTCTTATTTTATGTCTATTAGGTCTTACATATAGAGGTGTTATATAAAATGCTTAGAAGTCTTATGTTATGCCTTTTAGATCTTACATCTCGATGAGCCATTGTCATGCACACTCCTCCTCAATGGAAACTCCTTACGACCAAGCATTAATTTGAATCTAGATAATTTGGTATTGCACAGAGGTTTGGTGCTATACTACATATAGGATTTCTTATGTGTTACTAGGAACCTAACCTAGTTCTTCTTGATCATAGTATATTTGCCACCTGATAATTTGTCTAGCAGAATAGGAGAACTTACTTTTATGATGGAAATATTTTCCCTTGAATGAAGTGCCCATGAACTTCAATATGCTTATTTATAGAAATGAGAGTCTTTGGTAAGAGTAAATAGCTTTGGTTATCAAATAATAAAGTGGGACTTTTACCAATACTCAGATGAAACTCTTCCAATAATTCTCTAAGCCACAATGATTTCTTTTGTAGATACTTTTGTAGTCAGCCTCTATAGATTAGAGAAGGTTGCTATTTTAAGTATTAATCCATCCATGTGATAACACTTGCACCATATTTTTGAAGATATATCTTGATGTAGATTTCCTATTAATATGATCACAATAGAGTCAGGAACATAATAATTGAATAAATTTATTCTTGGTACAAGAATAAAAGAGACCATTATACCTTTGATATACTTTTAATGTGCGTTTGTCATTTTCCAATGATCATGTAGTATTAGATACAAAAAATTAGATGTAATACCTATTGTATAGGTAATATCTAGTCAAGATATGGTTAAGGTGTTACAATGTAGAATTGGTCTTTTTACATGATGATTTTAGGGTTTAATTTAATACCAACTTTAATAGGTATAGGCAATAGGTTTAAAATGTGGCTTAAAATATTTAAGTAAATTATGTTCATATAAAAGAGTGACCATCCTGGTATATAGATATTCCCAAAAAAATGATGAATAAGGCCCTAGACAACTTTGTTAAAGAATTGAAGTTCGTTTTAATAGAAGATTATATAAAATTTTCATAAGTAGTTATGAATCTCCATATTTCTTCGAGGAGTAGATAAACATCCTACTAAACATATAGTAATTAAAGAGTTGTAAAAAAATCATAGCAATGGGTGAGCTATCCTTTCCAGGCATGCTCCGCGAATAGTTTCTTAGGGTGACAACCACCAAAAATAGGTGCATTATACCTAAGATGTTTAAAGGATTTTGGTAAATACACGATGAATAAAAATGCTAAGCCAACCATTTTGGTGGGTATAAAGTGTATAATAAGTTCAAGTCTTTTTCATATACTATCAAAAAGTTGCAACTACTAGTTTTGGTATTATGACATTACTATTTAGTGTTGCATCTAAATTCTTTGTCTGTATAATCACTCCATAGCACCTCTTAAAACTTTGGTAAGAGGAAGTTTAGTCTATCCTCCTATATTTTAGTTTCTTAAACAATTGAGATTTTTGTTCTCAAATTCTCATTTGTATTTTATAAATATGCCCCTTGGGGATCATGTAGTTGTATTCAAGGATAATTCTAGTGTTGTAGTTCAAATTCTAAAGGTAGATATAATACATATGGGATCAATTATGATCCATTATATATGACTTTAGAATTGGGAGATGCCCCTAAAATTGCATAAATACCATGTGAAGCAACATTATGCCACATTATTGATATTATTATACAAGAGAGCACTAGTAATATGATTCTCTAGTTGTGTCATTGAATATGTCACTTGGTTGGCTTCTAGTTTAGAAGACATGATAAGATGTGGCACTTGGCATAATTTTACAAGATAAATACCACATCACATTTTATGTAAAAAAAAAGCTAAAGGCATTCCATAATTTTGTTCCAATCATTCATAATGCCATGCTACTATGTTTATGGATTATAGTGACACAATTTTGTGACTTTCAAACAAGTGCGCTATGGCTCTATATATGTATCAAGAACATTCTAGTTTGTCAATCTATGTATAGATTTGAGATTTGTGTTGAGAGATAATCAAATTGCAAAAATCTTCATGATGTCATTAGATAAACTAAAGTTCATTATGTTATTGGATTTGCTTGGAGTTTATGAAGTTGTCATTAAGAAAGATGGCAATAATTGCTTCTTTTGGGGCGGGATTAGACTTGACGTGAATGTCACCTTTTTGTAACTCCTCTAAGTAGTAATTTAGGGTAGATGTTAAAGTAGATGCAAATCTCTTTGATGGGATGCATTCAAATATCAAATTATAGAGATGGGTTCAACCATGTCCATAATCACTTTTGTGTGGATAAACTTCATACAAGTGACTTTGTCCACACTATATTAGATGGACTATTCAAAGTTCTGTGATTAAGTAAATTGACACTACATGGATACGTTTGAAAGTTTCAAGTTTCTTCTTATTATCAATTTCTTCCCTTATTTTGCACCCTCTTATTGCAATCTTGCTCATAGCCTAAGACTCTCAATCAGACTCTTATACTACATGTATGTCTATTGTATTCATATGGGCTGAGATAGCACAAAAAATCAAACACAAGATTAGTTATATCTTGTACCAAATGTTGTTATTAGACTATCAAAATCTTATAAAATGTTTCTCTTAAGGGTTACGGGGACTTTAGTATCATGTTATAGTTGTTCTATAACATGGAACAATGCAAAGCTTTTTCACGTTTATAAAATTCTACACACTTAAAATAAGTTAAACAGATGACACTGTTGATGTACAACATTGCAGGTGTTTCATATTTACCAGATGACATTCCTTTATCATATGATATGTCTACCATGGACTGGATTTCTTCTTGTAGCTTCCTTGCAATTGAATGGCTAATGTCACTCTTGGATGTCATTTTCACACTCAATTTCGAGGAGTACGTCAAGGATTTGGCTACATATGCTGGTCTATTCTTTTTATATTACTTGATCACTGAAGTCATGAGACTTTGTCATTCGATGACTGTCTCATACTTGCTATGAAGTCAACAATATTAAAAGCCTTGACCATACTGATGACCTCATTGATCATCATGGTAAGCTCATCACCCCTGCCAACTGAAGTCAACTCAGTTGGAACTGAGCAATTCTGTGACTCCAATTTTGCACGTCACACCAGTATGGCAATCCCTGATCAATCTCCCCGTACACTACATATTTTCCAGCGGTCATTGCTAGTTTGTTTATCAACGTCACATTCTTCTCTACCATTCTCTCATGTTGTGAACATCTTTGCATCCTCAGACAACCTCAAGAAAATATATAGTGCAATTTTATTGGTATGGCAATAGTGCAATATCCTGCTAAACATCCTTCTACATCGTGAGGGCAAACAAATTTTTGTTCTAGGAAGAATCCTGTCTTAAAGCACCTTATATAGAATCTGGTAACAACCAATATGAAGTGCCCTTTGCATATAGGAAAGCAGTAAATGCTACAGAGATTTTTACGAGATTATTATAAATTTTTAGAAAAAAATATAACTAATAAGCTTGCACTCTACTTAAATATCATCCATTTTGATGGGTAAGCTCAAATTTAAGATGAAAAAACAATTTCATAAAGTATATTTGCAAGAGAAATGAATGAAAATGGCATTCTAGTTTTGCAAAAGTGTTGTATTATGGAGAATTAAAAGGTCTCTTCTCATTTTAGTCCAAACACATATTTTTCTTGCATGGGAGATCATGATCAAGCTTCTTGTAAAAATTAATCACCATCACTTGTAATCTCGTAATGATGCAAATTGACCATTTGCATGGTATCTATTGAGTGGTGAAGTGGGTTTGAGTGATGGAGCTTGAGCTAGAGCCTATGCCTTGCATTCAATGAAGATAGAGATCCATATAATGGAGAATCTATCGAAGTTAAGCTCACATAGGTATGTCTATATAGTCATGCTATTAAGACAAGGCTGACAAGATTTTAGAGTTAGGCTTGTTCAAACTATAAAGTGGTGTCATTTCATGAATGGTCATGATCTTTGGGACAATCTAACATTTCGGAAGATCTAAAAAATACATCATGTGTTTTAGCTATCAAGTTTATGGGGAGAACATAGTCATGTAATACAAGTTTATGTTCCTTGTGTTCTTGCATCTATTTAGTCACTTGTAAAATAGATTCATTTTTACAAAATTTATGAAGCTTGTGAATAATGTAAAAATAAAAATATAAAAATTGCTCTTTTATTGCTCATTACAAATATAAATTTAATTGGCACAGATACTATGTGAGATAATATTAAAGGTAGGGCTTTGAATAAATTTCTTTAAGAGAAAAAAATGTTCAAAAATTTGTCAACTCATTTCAATATCATTTTGTGTTTTATGATTCACAAGGTTTGTTGGAGGTATAGAAGAATATGGTTTGTCACTTTTTTTGTTCAACTGACCAACACCTCGACAACTGTTAGGTCAAACAAATATCATAATTGTAGTTTCTCAAACTGAACTGTTAAGATAGAATCACATTGAAAAAAATGATTAAAATATAACCTAATTTGACTTTGATACCATGTTAGGATCTTAGGATACTAATCATTACAAATAAAATATAAAATAAATAAGCTAAGAATTATATAAGTATATATTTAACACATTACACCACATATACATGAGGAAAACCCTTTCAGATAAAAACCCTGATAAAGCATCATTTTATTATAAAACACTTACAATATTGTCTATAAAATTATGGACAGAACCTGAGGATACACTTCTTCTCACTTCCACATGGTCAATAATGTTAGTGTAGGTTTTTTATTCCTTATTATAAGGTTTTTCCTACACCTTTTATTAATCTTGCTTAGGTTCATAAAGCATGTTTACTTAAGTGAGTGAGTGTTGAGGTGTCGGCCTCTTCCATGGTGGTTACATGCACCAGTTGTGGTCTCTCCTTATTCATTGGACTTGCCACCTCCTCCCTCTCCTTAAGTCTATATAAACATGCTACCTTGGTTGTATTTTCATATGTTGGAAATATAGATATCTCTTGATGCTATTGTATCATTCGAGCATTTACATCAAATCTCTCAGTATTACTATTATGTTGTTCATTTCATTTGCATTCATAGTTTAATGTTTCTAATTATTTCAATTTGATTCTAGGTTGTAAACTATTTTCTCATATTCTAACAAATAATACTTCATGTGCCAAGGATGGTTAAAGGCAAAGCATGGAGAGCTACACAACTCTTGGAGTTAGTACATAGTGACCTCATGGGTCCATTGCTTTATCCTTCTTTCAACAGAGCTAGATACGTCTTGACATTTGTTGATGATCTTTCTAGATACACATGGGTATATTTTCTCAAACAAAGTCTGAGGTCTTTGAGTCTTTTCAGGAATTCAAAGATTTTGTAGAGAAACAGTTAGGGAAGGCAATAAAAATTATGTGTACATACAATGGGGGGAGTATGTCAATCAGAGGTTTGAGCAATTTTGTGCCTCAAAGGGCATTAATCTTCAGTACACAATTCCATATAGTCCACAACAAAAAGCTGTCGTAGAGTGGAAAAATGGGTCCTTGAAAGAGATGGCTACTTGTATGATTCAATCCAGGTCAATGGCACCTTGGTATTGGGCGGAGGCCATCAACTGTGTGTTCTATATCTAGAATCAAGTTCCTCACCGAGCTATGAAGGGGATCACTCCTTTTCAAGATTGGATCGATCAGAAGCCCACAATGAAGCACTTTTGAGTGTTTGGATCTCCTGCATGGGACCACATTCCAGCAGCGAAACACAAGGCTTTGGATTCGCAAAGCAAGCCTTGCATCTTTGTTGGGTATCCAGATGGTGTCAAAGGCTACAAGCTTCTTCATCCCACTACACTTGAGTTGTTCATTGAGAGGAGTGTTTGGTTTGAGGAGGATGCTTCTATCTCTTCTTCCATCACTCCTCTATCACTTTGGAGACACAACGACATGTTGATAGTTCTTTCGAGGATCTTAATCCTCTTGATCCACATGAGGATTCTTATTCCTCTACCTCAAATGGAGAAGATGATACTAAGGAATTTTCTTCCTCCTCTTTGAATCATCATTCAGAGGCTGATGATTTTCCTCCAAGTTTTCTAGCTATTGGGCCTCTTTGGGCTCATCATACTTTGGAGTCAGTAGCTGATTGGGTTGGTGATCCATCAGATGCGAGAAGAATAAGGTCACAATTCGAGCAAGCTGCTCATCTCTTCTTTGCTTCAGCTTCTGATCTATGGTCTTTTAGGGAAGCTTCTGGTGTCCTTGAGTGGGATGCTGCTATGTAGGAAGAGTTCAGTTCCTTGGGGAGGAACCACACTTGGGATCTAGTCCCACTTCATAAGGGAAGAAAACTTGTTCGATGCAAGTGGATCTATCAGAAAAAATTTGTTGCAGACGGGTTAGTCGATAAACATAAGGCTTGCCTAGTCACAAAAGGATTCTCCCAGGTTCCTGGGATTGACTACTTTGACACTTTTGCGCTGGTTGCCAAGATGAATTCAATCTAACTTGTCCTTGCCATTGTTGTAGCCCATCATTTGGAAGTTCATCAAATGGATGTGAAGAGTGCTTTTCTTCACGGTGACCTTCAGGAGGAGATATACATGGAGCAGCCACAAGGGTTCATTTAGGATCCTTCACTTGTATGTCATCTTTGGAAGTCTCTCTATGGCCTCAAACAGGCCCCTCGGGCTTGGTATGCCAAGATGTACTCCTTCCTTCTGTCATTTGGGTTCACTCGGTGCCATTCTAATCTAAATGTGTATATTCTGCAACAGGATGATAGTCTCACATTCCTTGTTCTCTATTTTGATGACTTGTTGATTACAGGGAATTCCTCATCCACCATCCAGGTAGTGAAAATTGTCCTTCATGATTATTTTCAGATGTCAGACTTGGGCCTTCTGTAATACTTCTTAGGCATTGAGATCACTTCGTCTTAGACTAGCATCTTTCTTTCTTAGCCCAAGTATGCACTTGATATGCTCTCCAGATTTCGCATGGTTGACTATAAGCCTACACCGACTCCATTTTTATCAGGGGTCAAACTTGAGGCTCATTGTTCTTCACCATTGGTGGATGCTACCTTGTATCACCAACTAGTTAGGAGTCTCATTTACTTGACTCACATGAGGCATGATCTATCATATGATGTGGACCTGGTCTCCAAGTTCATGCAGGAGCCACTTGAGCTGCACTGGAAGGTAGCTAAGCAGATTCTTCACTATGCATAGGGCACTCATAGTTATGGGATTCACTATGTAGTGGGCGTGGATATTGACTTGGTGGGTTATACAGATTCAGATTGGGTGGGTGATTCTCAAGGTCACAAGTCTACCTCAGGGTATTGTTTCTCTCTTGGTTCCAATCCGGTTTCTTGGTAGAGCAAGAAGCAATCTACTATTGCTCTTTCATCTACAGAGGCTGAGTATTGAGGAGCAGTTAATGTTGCTACTAAGGCCATTTGGATTCATCACATTCTCATTAAGTTTGGTATTCCCTTTTGGAAGCCAATAATCATCCTTTGTGACAACCAAAGTGCAATACAGATCTCTCGCAAACTGGTCCATCATTAGCAGACTAAACACATTGAGATCCACATGCACTATATTCAGGAGTTGATTCATGAGCAGATCATTGATCTCAGATACTATCTAACATCAAAGCAAACTGCAGACATCTTCACCAAACCCTTCACTAAGAGTAAGTTCCTTCATTTGTGAGCTTTGTTGGGGGTGTGGCAGGTGTCCACTTCAGGGGGGCTTCTTATTCCTGTGTGTGTGTGTGTGTGTGTGTGTTGGGGGCTTCTTTTCCTTTGTCTTGGGGGGCTTCTTCTCTTTGGGGGGGAATTCTTTGTACATGGGTACCTCATCAAGCTTGATTTGTCGGTACCCATATTTTTCACCCACCTAAGCTGCGCTTAAGGGGGGTGTTAGTGTAGGTTTTTTATTCCTTATTATAAGGTTTTTCCTACACCTTTTATTATTCTTTCTTAGGTTCATAAGGCATGTTTACTTAAGTGAGTGGGTATTGAGGTGTCATCCTCTTCCATGGTAGTTACATGCACCACTTGTGGTCACGCCTTATTGATTGCATTTGCCACCTCCTTCGTCTCCTTAAGTTTATATAAACATGCTACCTTGATTGTATTTTCATATGTTGGAGCTATAGATCTCTCTTGATGCTATTGTGCCATTCAAGAATTTACATCAAATCTCTCGGTATTACTGTTATGTTGTTCATTTCATTTGCATTCACAGTTTAATGTTTCTAATTCTTTCAATTTGATTCTGGGTTGTAATCTATTTTCTTAGATTCTAACAAATAATAATTCATGTGCATAGTGATAGAATTCACTATATATCTCCAAATTTCATACCTCTCAATGAGAGAGAAGCTCCTTAAATATAGAAGGGGTGGAAAAATACCTGAAGGGGTATTTGTCGCACCTATTCAAAACAACCATTTGTAAAATAAACATAATGTTTTATAACCTTATATTAGAACAATATATAAATGTTATAAGGGTATGACCCCTGATAATATTATGTTCTAACAATAGTAGTGAGCATATGTCATTACTAGATCCATAGATTAGACCGTCACTAGAAACCCTGTAGCTTGCACTAGACCACTCAATTTAAAATTCTGAGTTTTTTGACTAATCCCAATATCTAGATTCATCCTTGTCTAAAATTACTCCAACCCAACATGTCCAAGGTGGTGTCTGTCAAATTTACTAGATTTGTTAAGATTTTTGATGTTGGGATAACACCTTTGAATCCATACTTCATCTTGGCAATTGAGGTCATATTGATGTGAAAAAATCTTGAAAATGGGTTAGTTTAAATGAACAACCTTTTCACACTACTATGGATATTAATATCTAGTTAAAATACATTAAGTCAATTTTACATTTATTAGGCCTTTGTAGAACCACATTCACAAACTCCAATGATAATTGAGACTAAATTTCTAAGTTATAAAGGTGTAAATGATTAAAACAAGTATTTTGTTGTTTCTATGAAAATCAAAGTTTGGGCCTGATTTGTAAGTTGCAAATTGGTGTTTGCATCCAATTTGCACTTTGCAAACATTTACACATTGTAAATTGCAAAGTGAAAGTGAACTATGGATTGCACATCGGGGTTTGCGTCTAGCATGCACTATACAAGAAAGTTATAAATTGCAAGTGAAGTGTGGAGTGCAGATTACACATTGCAATTTGGGCCTATCATGCACTTTGCAAAAGAGTTACAAATTGTAGTGCAAATGTAAAGTGTGGTCTAAGCTATAAATTACAAATTGGAGTTCAAGTGTGAAATACAAATTGCATGTTGGGGTTCGAGTCTGGTATACAATTTACAAAATTTTACAAATTGCATTGCAAATGTGAAGTGAGGTATAAAGGATTTATGATAAGTTTACACATACTTTACAATTTATTAAGTCCAAAGAAAATCTAGGGCATGAATAAAATACAGAATGATGCCCTAACTAGATATTGTATGAAAATTCAAAGATCTTAAATGCTAAATCATGAATGTGAATGAGATTTTAGCAAAACATTAGGAGATTGAAATCTAATGCAGGAAAAAAACTAGTTGACAAGCAAAGGCCAAAATTCAATCATAGAAAACCTAATCATTCTAAACTTGTAGGAAACAAAACTAGAAGAATAGAGAGGAAAATGGGAAAACCCTAGTTTGAGCAATGAAATAGCACTAAATAGACTCTAGATGATCATGGATTCTAGAGTGTCATCAGTTGCAGGTGAGACAGAACGCCCAAATGACTTTGATGTTATGTCCTAAGGTTTGAAGGTGCATTATGAACTAAAGAGTGAAATCATATTATAACCTCTTTAGGTTGCAAAGTTGAATTTTGCAAAGATATGCAAACTTTCCTCAAAAGTTTGGGATCATTGTGGAAAACCTCTGAAAAACTCTAGAGACTCAAAAGATGGTTTCATGTAATTTTTATTTTAAACTTTAAAGCCATTGGTAGGTGGGCATTTAATGTCTTGCATGCGAGGGAAGTATAAACCCTATGTCACTTTATTTTCCCAATCATTTGCCTTCTCCTTGCAATCTTTTGGCAATCTAGCTCACCTACAATTGACAATGCTCCAAAATCCATGATCATCCAATCTATTTAGTGTTATTTTGTTGCTCAAACAAGGTTTTTCCTCTCTATTCTTTTGGTTTTGCTTCTTGTAATTTCAAGACAATCACAATTTCATGGTTGAATCATGGCCTTTTCTTGTCAACTAGTTCTTTGCTTGATTAGATTGTAATCTCCTAATGTTTTTCTAAAATCTCATTTGCATTCATGTTTTAGCATTTAAGATCTTTGAATTTTCACACAATCTCTAGTTAGGGCATCCCTCCTTATTTTATATGTGCCCTAGCTTTTCTTTAAACTTCATAAATTGCAAATTAGGTCTAAACTTAACATAAATCCTTTGTACCTCACTTTTTGGACTGCACTTCACATTTTCAATACAATTTGCAATTTTTTTGCAAATTATATACCAAACCTAAACCCTAGTGTGCAATTTGTGTTTCACACTTAAAGTGTAGCTTACAATTTGTGTTTCACACTTGAACTCCGATTTGCAATTTATAACTTGAACCACACTTTGCACTTGCAATGCAATTTGCAACTCTTTTACAAAGTGCATGATGGACCCAAACTACAGTGTGCAATCCACACTTCACACTGCACTTGAGATTTGCAACTTTTATGCAAAGTATGTGCTGGACTCAAATCCCGATGTGCAATCTAAAGTTCACTTTCACTTTAAAATTTACAATGTGCAAATGTTTTCAAAGTGCACATCAAACACTAACTCCATTTTGCAACTTGCAAATTGGGCTCAAATTCTGATTTTTGCAAACACATTAAAATACTTGTTTTGATAAATTTCACTAGTGCAAATTGAATATACAACCCAATTTAGCATTAAAGCCTCTGTAATTTAATTCATAAAGCCTAATTTTTTTAGAATTATTTTAATGTGTAAGCACTCTATGAATTAAATTGATTGTTTATAATTGATTAATATTATTTGACTTAATTAATTGTTAATTTTTTATGAATTTGATGCTTCATTGTTATTTGCAAGATACTGGTATAAACAAGGAATACAACTTGCTAAAGCAAAGGAAGAATCAAGACCAAGTTGTTACTTCTTCAAATGTGTTGGTACATGACGAAGCCTTTAACAATAGAAGATGATCTCCAGAGAGTGTAGGACACTTTGGAAGTGTGCACTAGTTTTGTGATGTACATCTAAATGTCAAATGTTAGATGACATGTAATGAAAATAGAATGTGAAGGACAAGTCAAAATGACTCTTCACATTCTTATGTAATTTATCTTTTGTGACTTTTGGAGGGAATGATTGTTAGTCTTCCACATCCAAATGTGCCTTTATATACTCATTTTCAACTCATTGTAAAGCATTGGAAAACCCATTGAGAACTGGGAAACCCATGAAAACTCATTTTGAATACAACATAATTAAATTTTGCTCCACCTTTTTTGAGTTTTCAATTTTAATGGTATTTTCCAAACTCTAAATTTATCTCCTTTCTACATTAATCTATGCATTTAATTCATTGAACATCAATAGATTCAAAATGTGTTTAAACCATTGATGCCTTGCTGATGATGAGTTGTTTTGTGTGGTCACATGAATACATTTGTGCACACTAAAAATGGACAATCACACACGTGGTATTAATCCATTTGAAGATTGCACTGCCTCACATTTGGATTGTGAGTAATGGGTTTGTTGGAGATTGGTTTTGAGTTGAATTTGTCTATTTGCAAAATGATGTGTAGGAGGATCAAAGATAGATTCAAATTTATTTTTATTTTCTCTTTAACCCTTTCCTTCTCCTCTCTCCTTTTTATCTTTTTTTCATGGATTCTAGATTAGTTTAGTTCTAATTTTTAAAGATGAATTTCAATCACATAGGGTAGAAATTTGAGATGGCTTTATGATTTATAGGTGGAAAAATATTGCAAATTTCAATGCATTTTTTGCTATTTTAAAATTTGAATTGAATTCTTTTAAAATGGAACAAATTTGCATGCATGACCCTTCAAATTCCAGGTTATTAAAATTTGATTTTAGAGGAAAAATATTGTTATTTAAATAATTTAATCATTTTCAATGCAAATTAATGTTGAAAATCACTTATGTGAGGTCAAATAAGCTAAAACTAACATCAACTCATTTAAAAGTGAAATTGCGGATTTACATTGGCTAATAGTGATTCATTTACACTAATTAAACCTCTTTTTCGTGTGCATGATTCCTAATATTTATTGTAGCCCCTTGAATGAACAAGCCAAAGTTCTCTCCAACTAAGGAATTTTGGTAAACCTTACAAAAGCAATCTATGAAGAATTTTGAGGCTAGCCACCTTCCAAGTAGGGGAACCTTTGTCATTCCAATCTGCAATGCTTCACGACTACCGAGAACATTAGTGTGTCAAAACTTGCATCAACAAAACTAGTCTAGCCACCCTCCAAGTAGGGGAACCTTTGGTATTCCAACTTATGGTGCTTCATAGCTTGTAGGAATGTTGGTGTCTTAAAACCCACATCAATAGAATTGGTGCTAGAAGGAGAATCATCAAAGGGGAATATGAGGATAGTTCACATGCACAATTTTCTATTTTAAATGTTTAAATTTCCTATAACCTTGTTGAAATTTATCATCTTAAAAACACAAAAAAAATATTAAATTCAAAAAACTAAAAAACTGTTAAATTTTCAAGAAAATAAGAGAAACCAAAGCATGCACAAGAAAATGTTTGTTGTGTTGAAAGTTGATTGAAAATGAAGTTTTTCTATTCATACATCACACTAGGGATAATTCTATGATGGTGGAAAGTCTTATGTGTATGCCTAGGTGTTTTAGTCAAATCCCTATGGATGCATGTAATTGGCTACCTATATTTTCCACTAGTGTTTGGAAAATGCATTTGAAAGTGCAAAGGTTTGTAAGGATTTAATGATTAGAAATTAGATTAATCATGAAGGTTGTGCTTGTCAATTGTTTGTTAACATAATTAGATTATATAATTTCTATATTGAAAATCCCTAAAGGAATTGTTGCTAACTTACAAAAAAGCCTCAGGAAATTTTTATGGAAAGGAAAAATAGAAAAAGAAAGCAAACTTGATTTAATCTCTTAAGAAAAGATTTGCAAATCTAAACTTTAGGGAGGGGTGGGAATCCTTAATCCAGAAGCTCAAAACTTGGTTCTAGGAACAAAACTAGCATGGAACATATATGCTAGACCAAAATCTAAATGGTGTAAGATCATGCAAGAATAATATTTAGACACAATTTATGCACATAGGATCTTCACCATTGTCAACCCCCTTCTAGATTCAAACATATGGAACTATATAACAAAATGTAGAGAAGTGATATCTTCCCATCTTTCCTAGATAAGTCATAATGGACAGGATGCTTTATTTTGGGAAGACTCTTGGAATGAATACACACCACTAAATAATATAGTGGAGCTAGATGAAGTAAAAAAAATATAAAATAGGCTTGGGGTGCTCTAGTTAAATATTATTTTGAAATCATTGATGGTCCTCTTTTATCCAAATCCAAATGGAAAAACCTTTAAGAATGTTCAATCTCATCTTCCAAAAAGGGTCTACTAGCAAGTATTCTTGATAAAAGGAATTTTTTTTACTCTCCAAAATAAAATGAATTGTCATGGACACCATCTCAATCAAGTCAATATTTAGTCAAACAAGGATACTTGGATTTAACTCATATAGCTTCTGATGAAAAATGACCCTCTAACCTTTGCTAGAAAAAATATTGTCTCCCAAAAATAGGGGCTTTCACTTGGATCACATTAAATACAAAAATTTTCATAAGAAAAAGATTGGAAACGATGAATATTTCTCCTTTCTTGAATTATGTTCTATATGGTACATAATTAGAAGACATTAAGTGTATTGTTCCTTTACAAATGCTTGCTAGAGATGGTTATGTAGAAAATTAAATTTGGAAGGCCCTCTCCCAACTTCTTTGCTTCAACTCTTCCAAATTTGGACCCATTCTATACTCAAACTTTTGCTTGTATCTGGTAGATTTCCCCCTCCTTATATGGAATATATAACTTGATAGAAACAACAAAATTTTTAGGAAGAAAAGCTTAAAATATGAAGAGGTTCTGCTAAAATTAGAGAAATCTATATAATAAACTATCATGTCCCAACTGTTGAAACGTTCATCCTCAAATTCAAATTCACAAGTTGGGATGCTAACATTCTGAAACATTTGAGTTATATCAAAACCCTCTTTTTGTTGGGTCCTGTTGATACGAGTGTTAGTCATATTAATAATGATAAAAATTCATATAACAAACCTTTATCCTCTTGAAGAATACGATACATCCAAAATTGAATTTATGATTCCAACTCTCTGTTGATCAAGTCATGATCTTCTGATAATCTCTTAGTGGTTTGATATGAATTTGTTGTTAAACATTTAGGGGCCTTACATATGAAACCCAATGTAATTTGTATCCGAATATGAAAATATTTGCTTTATTTCACATGTTCTGTATAAATTTCAACAAATGATGTTAACTCCTACAATCTCTAACTAGAATATGCAAATATTTATGTAAATTTATTCTGATCTTCACTCTGATTAAGATTGTTCATGATGATCTATACGACTTTGATTAGTTCTTCTGAATTTGCTTAAATTTGAACTAATCAGCACTTGAGTTTGCTTCTGCACCTTAAATTCCTCTAAATAATGTGCCTACAAGATGATATTTTCATGATTCTTATCATTATTTCCAAGTATTAGCATGATATTTTCAATCTTACATGCAATTTGTCCAAAATATGCACCAAATATTCATATATCTAGGGATGTCTACATATTTATTAAGTTTTGCTTATAATTTATCAATATTTTGCAGTTAATGATGATGATTAATGAAATTTAAAAGAAATTAAAATGAAATTCTAAAATTATGTGAAATGGGTGAGTTTCAACCATTGATCCACATGCACAATTCAACACTTCATGAAAAGAGATAAAAAATCAAACCATGCTCTGCCAGGTTATTCCACAACTATGCACAATTGATGCTAATCTTCTAAGGAATAGGATAACAACAATATCTACTAGTTGAAATGCACTCCAAGGCACGCAGTAAATCACAGTGACATATCAAGATGATATCCACAAAGATTACTCAAGATTTACGATGTAATTATAATCAAGATCTCTATTTCATCCAGTAATCAAAATGTATGCATATACACAATTAGTCTTGAGAGAGAACCATGTAGCTCAACAATTTAGTATTAATTAAGCTCCTAATAATGTACAAATGGCAATCCATCCCCTTTTATAGAACAAGGAGAGGATGCAGTTACAATAGATCACATGATCTAATGATCAAGATTTAAACATGGCACATGATTGCCAGTTGGCAATCAATCTGGTGGCTTAGTCTAGCTAGCATCCTAGTGTTGCAAATATGTGCCTAAGCGGTGTTGTCATTGATGTCAACATATCCTTATTGCCATTAGTGTCAAGTATATCTTACCTTGTTGTCTGTTTAGAAGATTGAAATGTTGAGGATATTACGAAAATTAATGAAGATCATTGTATGCGGACCATATGGTTGTGTAGAGGATTGTCTGTAGTATCTGTAGTTAAGATTTGAGAGATCTACATGAAGATTTGAAGAAGTTATAGCCATTTGAGTAGAAGAAACACTATGATTTGCAGATCTAGAGACATGTTTGGGAAGTCAATGTGTGTCATCAACTCAAGTGGTTCATGGTTTGGAGGTCCGCAAGCAATCTTTCTAGTGTGACAGTCATGGCAGACAGTGTTCTTGAGGTTCTGGAAGAAGATGCAAGTGATTCTGATGATTTGGAGGAGTGCGGATGTTATTGTTAAATTCAATGAGCTTGTGGAGGTCTCTGGATCGTGTGACTACTGTGTTGGAGGTTCGCATTGAAGATTGAGCTCGTCATTGAAGATTTCTTCTTTAATGTTGCTATTTTTCCCAGTATTTGCCGACTAGATGATTCAAATGTGTTGCGGATGATCTAAGAGCAATTCTATGGAGCATGGCATGTTGATTGAGGAAGATTTGAGTCCCAGTTATGTTTGGCCGATAGTTTAGTGATTCGCATTAAGTCAGATGTTTGTAATGCTAACCTTGATGTTCATTCCAAGGTTGATGAAGCATATAAATACTTGTTGATGAGTTGTGGAAAATCATTCTTGTGTGAAATAATCAAAATCCCAAGAAAGGATCAGAGGCAGAGAAGAGAAGAGGAAGAGCAGAGAAATAAGAACAGTAAAGGATGAAGTGATAGTGAAGAAGTATTTGGGAGAAGAATAGAAGTTTGAGCATTCAATGAGACTGAACCAGGCATGAAGAAGATGCTATTTCTTAGTTATTTCCTTCTGTATTAAACATAAATTTCTGTAGGCAGTGAGCTCTAGGTAGTGCACCTGAAGGCAAGTGCCTTCCCATTTTTAAGTACTTTTAACATGGTATGAATCTTGTGGGTTAACCCCCAACATAGTTTTCCCTTAACCGGGTTTCCACATTAAAAATCTTGGTGTCAAGTGTGTTAATTTTGTTTATGTTCATATGTTATTATTTCATGCTTTAATGTTTACATCATTAATCTGTTTGTAAGTTGTGGAAGAAGATTAAAAGGAGGAAAAGGTTAATTTTGTGGACAATTGATTCACCCCCCCTCTCAATTGTCTGGCCCAATTCCAACAATTGGTATTAGAGCCACATTCCTCTGAAAGAAGCTTGACCGCTTGAGGAGATCTAGAATGTTGACTTACAAGAAGGATAGTCCAAGATTTGATGGAACAAATTACACTTTGTGGAAGATGTGCATGTAGTGTCATTTGCAATGTATGGGTGATGCCTACTAGTCAATAACTGAGAATGAGTATAAGATTCCAGAAAAAGGTCCTACAACTCCAGATGTAATCAAAGATGCTGAGAACAATATTCGAGCTAAAGAAGTCTTATTGAGTGCCATGTCTGATACAGAAATGACAAATGTACTGGAATTAAAGACCGCGTATGAAATCTGGGAGAAGTTGAAAACCCTGCATGAAGGTGATGAATATGTCAAATATGCCAAGTTACAAAGCCTGAAGGGTAGATATGAAAGCTTAAGGATGAGTGAAGATGAAAATATTACCTCATACATGCTAAAAGTGAATGAACTTGTGAGCGGTATAAGGTGTGCTGGTGGAGTATTGGATGAATCAGAAATTGTTGCCAAAGTGCTCAAATCCTTACCTCTGGCCTACAAGCATAAAGCTGTTGCCATTGAAGAAACTAGGACTGTGACAACTGTTACAAGGGATCAGTTGGTTGGTAAACTTTCAGCATTTGAAATGAGTGAGTTTGGTGATTCCCTTCCTAAGTCTAAATCTGCATTTAAAGCCAGTATTCATGGAAAACAAAGGTATGATCCGAGTGAAGGCTCTTCAAGAAGATCAAATAGGTTCGACAAGACAAGGAAGGATCTTGAAGATGATGAAACTAAGTCTAATGAAATTGAAGCCCTTTTTGTCAAAAGGTTGCCAAGAGGATCTGGTAAGTATGAAGGAAAGTTACCATTCAAATGTTTTGCTTGTAATAAGATTGGTCATTTTGCCTCAAGATGTTCGGAGAGGGGTTCAAAGCCAAACCCTAACAGACCTAGAGTTTAGAAGAAATGCTACTATGTTCAAGAAGCTGGTGAAGAAGGAGTCACAGATGATGAGTCTGATCATGGATGTTCCACTGAAAATGATTGGGTGTTCATTGCTATCAAAGAAGAAGATCCAGTATCTACTGAGTCTGCTAGTTGTGTAAGTGTGGAAAGTGCCTTGGCTGCTCAGGTTGTAGAAAAGGATGAATGGGTAATTGACAGTGGATGTTCTCATCATATGACTGGTGATAAAAGTAAGTTTGTAAGCTTTGAAAAATATGAAGGTGGAATTGTGAAATTTAGAGACAACTCAGTTGGTAGAATCCATGGCAGAGGATCCATCTCTTTTGATGGCAAGAATAACACTAATGATGTTCTGTATGTGGAAGGATTGAAGCATAATCTTCTTAGTGTTGGACACTTCGTTGACAAGGGTTATGATCTCTGATTCAAAGATGAAAAATGCAGAATCTTGGAAAGCTCCGGAACTGAAATTGCATCTGGTACTCAGACTAGAAGTAACATCTTTCATTTAAGTAGTTCTGACAAAAGTTGTTTGATTGATCAGATTGATCAGAGTTGGTTATGGCATAGGAGAATGTGTCATGTGAATTTTGATAACATTGTCAAGATAAGTTCTACTCAGGCTATGAGAGATCTTCCAAAACTTGTGAAGCCTGCTGATAACATGTATAGAGAATGTCAATTGGGTAAACAGAGCAAAATTTCATTTAAGAGTAAAGAACAATTTTCAAGTGGATGGCTAGAACTTGTGCATACTGATCTATGTGGCCATGCTAGAATTAGGAGTGTGCAAGGAGACATATATTTTATGTTGTTGATTGATGACTACTCCCGGATGATGTGGGTAACCTTCTTGAAAGAAAAATCAGAAGCTCTTAACAAATTCAAAGTGTTCAAGGTTATGGTGGTGGAAAATGAGATTGGTGAAAAAATAAAGTGTCTGAGATCCGACAGAGGTGGAGAGTTTACCTCTGGTGAGTTTGATACATTCTGTGAAAAGCATGGAATAAAAAGACAGTTATCTGCTCCTAGGACTCCTTAGCAAAATGGAGTCATGGAAAGAAAGAACTAGACCATTCAAGAAGCTGCCAGGACCATGATGATGGAAGCAAATGTTCCTCAAGTCTATGTTGGATTAGGTCCGGACAACTGAGGAGGAGGGGGTGAATCAGTTGTCACTTAATTTAGACTTTTCTTACTTTATTCTTCCTTCACAACTAATTGTCTAATCAATGATATAAACAATGCATAAGAAGAAACATAAATAACACACTTGACACCAAGATTTTTGACGTGGAAACCCAGTTAAGGGAAAAACCACGGTGGGGGTTAATCACAAAAATTAATACCCTATTAAAAGTATTTTACAAATGGGAATGCACATGCATTCGGGCTCACTACCCAGAGCTCACTGCTCAAATGGAGACTCACTGCCTACAAAAAATATTACAAGAGATTTACAGAGAATTTGAACTGGTAAGATGCATCTGCCAATGCTGGAGATTAGTTCTAGTTAAGTACAAATATTGATTTTATACACTTCATCTTTACTCTGCTCTTCTTACTATTCTGCCTTCATTTGGATCTTAGATTTCTGCTCCTTTCACATTTACTCCATGATTGCAACACACACACTCAAAACATCCACAACCAACTATATATATCCTTATCTTGAATTGCAATCACTTGCTAGTCGACAACAACACTTAGAACTTTTATGAATGCTCTGCTCTGTCGGCTAGATCCATACACCAATATTGATACGTACCAAAAATAACACATGTAGATCATCATACATGTTGGCCACTAACATTATATCTCATACACAGTTCATCAAAACACTTCTATTTGGTCCGCACAAGGATTTAACATAAGTCAACCTGTTCTTCATTGAACTGTTCTATCATAATAGGACCTGGTATTCAGATGCTCATAACTTTTGATCCTTTTATCACCGGAGCCTAAAAACTTGGATTTAGATTGTCTTGGTGTCCCTCTACACTCCTTTAGAGCTGCAACACATAATGATTAATTGGAGAGATCCGCTAACCAAAATACTGGACTCTGCTATATGCTCTGTCTCAGGATCCCGGATTTAGATAGATTTCCATTCTGACTTCCGGTATGATTAGATACTGCACTACGGATGTGTGGAACAATCTTAGTTTCCATCAATGACAACACCTATCAATGCTAAGCAGTGTCTCTTGCCAACAATCTCCCCCTTTGGCATTGATGGCAACACTTAGTGAAAAATGACTAAGTGTCAGAAAAAGTCTCCTTTTGCTTATACTTCATATTGCTATTCATACTTCTTTCCAAATCTCCCCCTTTGCTAGAATTCCTATTTTTCACTGCTCTTCACTCCCCCTTTGACATCAATGGCAAAGGGTGGGGTCTACAAGCCAAAACTCCCCCAAAAAAAATCTGTATATATCGCCCCGTATGTACAATTTATTATTAAGTTCTATTTACATAAACCTGAGAATGTCTGAATAACTGGTTTTTAATTGGACAAGCTCAGAGGTCCAAGCACTCTTTATTCCATCCAAAATGGAAATGTGCCCACTCAGCAAAAATTCATATGCTTTTGCCTTTGCTAGATCCAGAGGATCACTTGTCTGAAGTGCATTCTGGGCTTCGGATAAGGCATTATGCATGGATTCCGACTTGGGGGCAATCAATCCCTGAAGTTCACACATCCTCTTGATAGTATTTCTTTTCTCTTTTACAAGTCCCTTTATTTCATCTATCAAGCTAATAACCTGACATTCCTGGCTTAAAGGAGGGACAGTTAAAGGATCAAAATTTTGAGATAGAACTGATATTTTCTATTCTTTTTCCTTTATAGATTCTTCTCAATATCTTCATTTACTTTAGTCCAAGATAGACAAAACTTATATATATCTCCTCCATCATTTAGAGCATTCTGAATGCTCTTTATGTTGATGCCTAAAATCAACCTATCATTCCTTATCAGATTCTTGACTTGGCTGAACTTCTTATTCAAGAACTCTTTTTGAACTTTTGTCTCTACAAACTTTTCAAAAGATTCAATATGTGAATTTACTAAACTTACAAGATTTTTTAGATGATCGGAGGGGGAATCACTTTGATTCTTTTGATAAGTTGGCATTAATTTTTCCAAAACTCCGGTTGCTAGCCCCAACAACTCATTGTCCTCTATGTAGGATTTTATCATCTTTTCTCTGTCTTTTACTTGGGTGAAAGATGCTATTTTCATCAATTGAAATGGGGAGAGTGCATTCGGATTGGTTAGTCCTTGGAGTAGTTTAGGCTCATCAAGCTCAATCACTTCCTTTTCAAGAGGACCTTTTACTACATCTACAGTGTCTCTTGCTACATTTTCTGAACCAACTTTTTGATCATTAGATTTTTTTGTATCTGCTTTAGGTGCCTCAACATTTGCACCATCTTCTTCTGCTTTGTCTTCTTGTTTCTCTTTCTTCTCTTCCTTTGCGTTATCTTCCTCTATTTTATTTGTAGGTGAAGTCTTTTCTTTGTCTACATTATTCACTCCCTGATCTGGAGGACTTTGTGAGGTAGCAATAACATCTTCATCTTCGGATTGGCCAGGTGGAATGGAGATATCTCTTTCATCATCTGCTTTATCTGCCATTTCTGTATCCTCTTGATTGACTTGCTCCACTTCCTAGACTTCTTCAACATTCAGATCTGACAATCCAACATTAGTCTCTTCATGGGTTAACTCTAGAGGATCCAAAATAGCACCTTGGTCATCCATTCTTTTGTTAATCTGTTCTTTTGGAGCTTCATGTTCTGGAACTAGAGGATTGACTTCTTCTACTTGTTTCTCTGAAATAATATAATACTTATCTTTGTCTAAAGCCTTTCTTAAGATTTCTTCTATTTCTTTTGCAATTTCCTCAGTTTCACCAAGCATTAGTTTGTTCATCCGGACCTTGCTTCTGAATTTATCTTTAACTTCTCTGAGGATTTTATCTGCTTCTCTTCTGGTCATCACATGACACAAAGTGGAGAGAACATACTCTCTGAGTTCCATGTCTTTATCCTTAGCTGCTTCTTTCCTCATTTCCAGTGCTTTCCTTAAACTTTTAGGGAGTTCTTGCAAAATCTCCAATAGGGCTCTATTAAATTTATTCAAATATATGATAACAACATCTTCCAAAATTTTCTTATTTGCTTGATCAATATTATCATAGTAAACTCTGATATGCTTCAAATTTCCATGAACAGTGATTGTTTTTACAATTTCATCAATAGTCATAGCGACCTTACCAGATACTTGCTTTTTACTGGCCTTACTGCTTCCGGAAGGCTAGTCTTTAGAAGTCTTTGAAGTTCTAACTTTCTTGGATCTTATTTCTTTCACTTCTTCATCTTTCTCTGTCTCCTCATCATATTTTGAGCTCTTGTGGGTTCTTGTGGCCTTGGTTTTCTTTCTTTTCCCTACTTCACTAGATGGAGTGGCATCTAGTTTCTTGGTAGGAGTGGGCTTGGGTTGCTCAGTAGGATTTGCAGAACTCCTTGTCTTCCTTGAGGGGCTTTGTGAGACTTCAGGAACAACTGCCGGCTCACTTTCTACTTTTTCTTCTATAGTCTGCTCAATGCTTTTCTTCATCTTTTCAATTCTTTCTCTATTCTGCATTACTACCTCCTTGTTTAGGGAAATGCTCTCAGCATATCTTTCAACTTGTCTCTGCACTTTCCTCTTGATCTCCGGTTGTCTAAGCACCACATGCAATTTTAGACCTAGTTCCTTATAGGTTCCAAACCTTTCCACAGAGGTATCTTTAGGTTTGCTCAGAAGATGTTGAGCATACATATCTAAAATTCTTCCATCCACCTCATAACCCATAGGCATTATCCAAACTGTCCTTGGTTCTACAGCTTCCATCAAACACTGATTTGTGTCAACCATGAAACATATGTCATTTTCATACTTCTTCACAATTGATTGAGGGATTCTTTCCCTTGCATGAATTAGGTTCTAGAAGTTTTTGAAGTAACCCCAGATAGTATTCTTTTGTGTCTGGGTGTCGCCAAGACTCTGTAGATGATCCCTAATTTGCCATGCCACTGGCCTATCAGATGTCCATTGTATACCCAGAACTCCAGGCACTTCATTCATGAAGTATAAGAATATACATATCACCAAGGAACCATACTTGAAGGAATTTTTCTTGTCCTTTTTTATTTTGTTCAGATTTTCTATCAGTTGGCTCTGTAGCAACCCACACAAGTCATAATCCACATTCTCCTTTAGCATCTGATATGTAGCATAAATGTCTGTTCCAGAAACTAAATTCTCCCTACTGGAGTGGTAAATCTTATAGACAACTACCATTGAAGCAAACTTGACATCCGGATCAGTGATGTCATTGATAGTCATAGCCCTCCTATCAAATTTTGCTCCGGTTGCATTAGTTACTGTTTGATTTTTCACAGCCTTAAGCATGGGTAGCCCATTGAATGCATTCAGTCTAGCACAATTTGGATTACATCTTTTGTGATCTTGAACGGCTTCAATAACCACATAAACTCATTATGTATCCGACTCAATACATACTTAACCCATTAGCTTTCATCAAAAGATAGAAATTCAATAAATTGTATGAAGTGTTTGCTCTCTAGGGTTTCATACTCCGGTTTCAATTAACTATTGTCATTCTTCAAGTGGTTTTCAAATAAATCTAGTAGTTTCAAATTTCCAAACTCCTCTATATTGCAGTGGATGTAAGCTCTAATATCTTCGACATGCAAAACCCCATATGGAACTCCAAGAAATGCACCTAGCAGCTCAACTTCTACATATTTGAATGGATGCTTCTTGAACTTGGGATGAGGCCTCTCAGTAACATCTACAACTAGAGGTGTAGCCATTTGCAGAAATTGCGAACTCAAAAGATTTCGCAGAAAACAAAAAATACCTTGTTACGTAGATTAGGGTTTTTGCTTGGAAATCCTTTTCTCGCTTCCAAATCTTGAGAATTCTCAGCTCTAAGCTTGTCCACTTCTTTCTTCTTGATTTCTCCTGATGCAAAGTGTTTCGAATGAGGAGTGAATGACCTTTTTAAGCTTTGCATCACCTAATTTGCCTTTGTAATAAATTCTCTGCCCTAGCACATCCGGTTGCTCTGTTTTTGAGTAGTCTTTCATGTATTACTCTGCAATTTGCCATATCCACTTCTTTTCTTTCAGAAATCCTTCCAAATGATCTAGGCACTTACTTATTGGCTGAGGGAATTTGATTTATAATGTTGCTCCCCCTGAGCCAAGGCTTCCAACTTAATTCTTGGAGGAATTATCAACACCAGATTGCGGTACGGATCCATTGTTGTCGTTCATAATTATTTTCTTGACCCATATCTTGTTTGATTCATCCTGAGTCTCATTCGTATCAATTTTTCCTTTGCCTTTGTGTTGTCTCTGCTCATCTAGTTTTTTGTTTATCGGACCACTTCTTTCATTGTTCCTACTTCTGCAGAATCTTGCAATATGACCAAATTTGTTGCAGTTAAAGCACACAATATTTTTTTTCCTATAAACCTGATTTCTCTTGATCTGCACTAATTAGCCATGTGCCCAAACCCATTGCAAACAAAGCAGTAAGCATTGAAAGAATTGCTCATTCTTCTATTATTGGGATTATTCATTGTCATACTTCTGCATTCATTTGATCTATGGCCATACCTGTTACACTTGAAGCATTGACCAGAGAAGGATGGACCATTTTGATTTCTGTACTGAGTAGCTCTATGACCAAATTTGTTGCAGTTGAAACAATATCCATTGAATGATGGATATCTTTGAGCATTTGGTTGTCTTACTGGAGGTTTTCTAGATTTGTTTCTCCCATTCCTAGGTTGAAAATTTCTCTATCCAGATCTAGAGCTTTCACCTTTCTCATACCCAAGACCATGCTTGTCATCAGCCCTTTTCTGTCCTTCAAGCAATGCTTCAAGTTTTGCTGAACTTATGTTGAACTTCTCCTTATATTCATTTGCAATAACTAGGTCATGTTTGAGAATGACAATTTGCCTTTCAAGTTCTCTCTCATTGTCTTGACTTTCTTGTAGATCAGACTCTAGATGGCTAGCTATTCCATCCAATTTGCAACATTCTTCAGATCTTTCTTTTAGTTTTTGTTTCAAATCTTCTTCAATTTTCTTCCGATCTTCACTTTCTTTGGTTTGCCTCATCACTCCAAATTCCATTTCAATTTTTAGAACAATGACTTCTTTTGACAGCTTCTCACATTCCTTTGTTTTTTCTTCCAAAGCTTCATTTATGCCATTTTCTTCAGGTAAACTAGATAGCTGCATAAGTAGCTCCTTTTTCCTTTGCATAGATTTCTTTAATTTATCTTTTAACATTTCAATGGTGTCATCAATGTCTTTAAGTTCACCTCTCAGATTACTAATTTATGTTCTAGATTGAACAAGCTCTTCTAGGGCTAACTGAAGATCTTTTAATGAACCCATTTAAAACTTCTTCCAAGATCTTTTCCTTAAGCTGTTGGGCTTCTCTAAGGAACCTTGCTCTGATACCAATTGTTGGATTAGGTCCGGACAACTGAGAGGGGGGGGTGAATCAGTTGTCACTTAATTTAGACTTTTCTTACTTTATTCTTCCTTCACAACTGATTGTCAAATCAATGATATAAACAATACATAAGCAGAGACATAAATAACACACTTGACACCAAGATTTTTGATGTGGAAACCCGATCAAGGGAAAAACCATGGTGGGGGTTAACCCACAAAAATTAATACCCTGTTAAAAGTATTTTACAAATGGGAATGCACATGCATTCGGGCTCACTGCCCAAATGTAGGCTCACTTCCTACAGAAAAGATTACAAGAGATTTACAGAGAATTTGAACTAGTAAGATGCATCTGCCAATGCTGGAGATCAGTTCTAGTTAAGTACAAATACTAATTTTATACACTTCATCTTTACTCTGCTCTTCTTACTATTCTACCTTCATTCAGATCTTAGATTTCTGCTCCTTTCGCATTTACTCCATGATCACAACACACACACTGAAAACATCCACAACAATCGGCTATATATATCCTTATCTTGAATTGCAATCACTTACCAGTTGGCAACAACAACACTTAGAACTTTTATGAATGCTTTGCTCTGTCGGCTAGATCCATACACCAATATTGATGCATACCAAAAATAACACATGTAGATCATCATACATGTCGACCACTAACTTTATATCTCATACACAACTCATCAAAACACTTCTATTTGGTCCGCACAAGGATTTAACATAAGTTAGCCTGTTCTTCACTGAACTTTTCTGTCATAATAGGACTCGATATTCAGATGCTCATAACTTTTGATCCCTTTATCACCGGAGTATAAAAACTTGGATTTAGATTGTCCTGGTGTCCCTCTACACTCCTTTAGATCTGAAACACATAACGATTAACTGGAGAGATCTGCTAACCAAAATACTGGACTCTGCTATATGCTCTATTTCCATTCTGACTTCCGGTATGATCAGATACTGCACTGTGGATGTGTTGAACAATCTTAGTTGCCATCGATGACAACACCTATCAATGCTAAGTAGTGTCTCTTGCCAACAGTCTATTAGAGAGAAGCTATGAATACTGATGTCTACACTCTCAACCAGGTGCAGATCAAAGGCAATCTAGTAAGACCCCTTATGAGCTATGGTTTGGTCATCCTCCTACTATAAGATATTTCAGAGTTTTTGGTAGTAAGTGCTATATCAAAAGAGATGAGGATCTAGGAAAGTTTGAAGCAAGAAGTGATGAAGGGATATTTTTGGATTACTCTACCCAAAGCAAGGCATACTGGTGCTTTAACAAAAGATTGAAAAAGATTGTTGAAAGTACAAATGTTAGAGTTGATGAGAGAAAAGAAGGACATTCTAGGTCTTGCGGATATGAATCAGGTGATCAAGATGAAAGTCAAAGTCAAGGAATACAAGTTCAAACCTAGACTCAGATTCAGGGTGATCTAGAAAATCTAGTGGCTCAAGAAGATAGTGCAGAAGTTAAAGAACAATCTCAAGAAACAGAGGTTCAAATAAATCCCAAAATGCCTAGGTATGTAAGACTGAATCATCCTGAAAATCTGATCATAAGAGATAGATATAAAGGTGTTCAAACTAGGAAAATAATTGTTGAAGATCAAGAGGAGATTTGTTTGATTTCAAAGATTGAACCAAATTCAGTAAGTGAATCTTTCAATGATGAAAATTGGGTAAAAGCCATGGAAGAAGAACTAATGCAAATTGAAAAGAATCACACTTGGGATCTTGTTCCTAGACCTGAAGACAAAAATGTGATTGGAACTAAATGGGTCTTCTGGAATAAACTAAATGAAGATGGTGAAGTTGTAAGAAACAAAGCAAGGCTGGTATGCAAAGGATATTCTCAAGTGGAAGGAATTGATTTTGAAGAAACTTTTGCTTTGGTGGAAAGAATAGAGGCAGTCAGATTATTTCTTGCATTTTCTACTTATAAAGATTTCAAGGTCTATCAGATGGATGTCAAGTCAGCATTCCTAAACAGACAATTAGAAGAAGTCTACATTGAGAAACTAGAAGGTTTTTAGCTGTCTGATTAGAGAGATATGGTCTGCAGGTTGAGGAAAGCATTGTATGGACTCAAACAAGCCCCAAGAGCCTGGTATGCAAGATTAGATAAGTATCTACTAAAGCTAGGATATAGCAAAGGCACTGCTGACAGTAATCTTTACTTCAAGATTGATCATAAGCACATTCTGATTGTTGAGATATTTGTTGATGATATCATTTTTGGTGGAAATGAGAGTATGTGCAAAACATTTGCTGATTAGATACAGAGTGAATTTGAGATGTCCATGTTCGGTGAACTGAATTTCTTCTTAGGTCTACAAATCATTCAATCAGATAAAGGTATCTTCATATCTCAATCTAAGTATGTGAGAGAACTGTTGAAAAAGTTTGGAATGGAGGATTCAAAGCTAGTGGGTACACCCATGATAACCGGATGTAAGTTGAGTAAAGATTATGACTCCCCTAAGGCAAATCAGAAAAGGTATAGATCAATGATTGGAGGACTACTCTATCTTACTTAGACCAGACCTGATATCATGAATGTAGTTGGACTTGTTGCTAGATTTCAAGTTCATCCTAGAGAATCCCATGTTGTAGCAATCAAGATAATTTTCAGATATCTCAAAGGGACACTTGATTATGGCTTATGGTATCCAAAGGATAATGACTTTACTCTTCATGCATATATAGATGCTGATTGGGTAGGAGATGTGGATGATAGAAAAAGTACTAGTGGTGGTGCATTCTTCTTGGGAAGTAGATTGGTTTCTTGGTTGAGCAAAAAGTAGGAGGCAATACCCTTATCTACAACAAAGGCAGAGTATATAGCAGCAGTAAACAATTGTACTCAAGTTCTGTGGATGAAGCAAATGTTGAACGACATCAAAATTGTGTTTGAGGAGCCTGTCACAATCTTCTGTGATAATTCAAGTGCAATAAGCATCTCAAAGAATTCGGTGTTGCATTCAAAGACAAAGCACATATCAATCAAGTTTCACTTTTTGAGAGAGAAGGTTAATGAGAATGAAGTCGTCTTGGAGTTTGTTTCTTCAAAGGATCAGATTATAGATATTTTCACTAAGCCTCTATCCAAGGACACTTTTGAGTATCTCAAAAAGAAGTTAGGGGTTATTACCCCTCTTGATCAGAACTAAGATGCATTAGGGTGCATCAGTCCGGTGGAATTCACAGTCATATCTTGTGGTCCGGATTGATGTTAAGGAGATACTACTTAGGGGGAGTAGTCAGTATGCAAATTTTGGGATTAGTCTGAAACAAAAAGGGGGAGAAAAGATTGCAAATATGTGCCCTTTGCCATTGATGTCAAAGGGGGAGAGAAGTCATGTGAAAAACTAGTTGCTGATGAAAGGGGGAGCAGTGAAGAAAGTAATTACAGAAGTGATAAGAGAAAAGGGGAGAAGTTCCTGTCTTGATGGTTGAATCAGTTTTTCACATCATATGTTGCCATCAATAAAAAAGGGGGAGATTGTTGCAAATATGTGCCTAAGCGGTGTTGTCATTGATGTCAACATATCCTTGTTGCCATTAGTGTCAACTATATTTTACCTTGTTGTCTGTTTAGAAGACTGGAATGTTGAGGATATTGAGAAAATTAATGAAGATCATTATATGTGGACCATATGTCTATATAGAGGATTGTCTGAAGTATCTGTAGTTAAGATTTGAGAGGTCTGCATGAAGACTTGAAGAAGTTATAGCCATCTGAGTAGAATTAGGTTTTGCAGTGTTCAGAAAAGAAAGAGTGACAGGAAATTGGTCTGGATAGCTTCGCAAATGAAACACTATGATCTGCGGATCTAGAGATATGTTTGGGAAGTCAGTGTGTGCCATCAACTCAAGTGGTTCATGGTTTGGAGGTCCGCAAGCAATCTTTCTAGTGTGACAATCATGGCAGATAGTGTTCTTGAGGTTTCAGAAGAAGATGCAAGTGATTACAATGATTTGGAGGAGTGTAGATGTTATTGTTAAATTCAATGAGCTTGTGGAAGTCTCTAGATCATTTGACTACTGTGTTGAAGGTCTGCATTAAAGATTGATCTTGTCGTTGAAGATTTCTTCTTTAATGTTGTTGTTTTTCCCAGTCTTGGCTGACTAGATGATTCAAATGTGTTGCAGATGATCTAAGAGCAATTCTATGGAGCATGGCATGTTGATTGAGGAAGATTTGAGTCCTAGTTATGTTTGGCTGACAGCTTAGTGATTCGCATTAAGTCAGATGTTTGTAGTGCCGACCTTGATGTTGATGAAACATACAAATACTTGTTGATAAGTTGTGGAAAATCATCCTTGTACAAAATAATCAAAATCTCAAGAAAGGATCAGAGGCAGAGTAGAGAAACAAGAACAGTAAAGGATGAAGTGATAGTGAAGAAGTATTTGGGAGAAGAACAGAAGTTTGAGCATTCAATGAGATTGAACCAGACATGAAGAAGGTGCTATTTCTCATTTATTTCCTTCTATATTAAACATAAATTTCTGTAGGCAGTGAGCCTCTTTTAAGCAGTGAGCTCTGGGTAGTGTGCCCAAAGGCAAGTGCCTTCCCATTTTAAAGTGCTTTTAACAGGGTACAAATCTTGTGGGTTAACCCCCACCGTGGTTTTCCCTTAACTGGGTTTCCATGTTAAAAATCTTGGTGTCAATTGTGTTAATTTTGATTTTTCTCATATGTTATTGTTTCATGCTTTAATGTTTACATCATTAATCTATTTGTAACTTGTGGAAGAAGATTAAAAGGAGGAAAAGGTTAATTTTGTGGACAACAGATTCACCCCCCCTCTCAGTTGTCAGGCCCAATTCCAACACCTAGAATGTTCCAGAATCTTTGACTTGGTCAATGTGACCCTTTCACTCTACATTTTTATCTGATTCCTCATCTGTGGATGGCTCTTCTATTATCCTACATCCAATGCCTTGGATAAGCTCATATGTCTGGATAGCTTTGTCTACCTCTACTCTATCTGGTACCTTCGCCTTTGCAGCAACATGCTCTTGAGTCTTCAGTTGTTCCTACAAGGTTATCCACCTATTTGTCTGACTATCCAACTCTTCATTATATTTCTCTATCTTAGCTTTCATCTGCATTGCTTTATCAATGGTAGCCTTAGAAAAATGTTCAATAGGATCTTTTGCTACAAGGCTGAAATTATCTTTGAATGCCTTGGTAGCAAAATCCTCATCCTTATTTTCTACCTTTTCTTCTACTTCACCCTCAAGGGCCTCCAAAATTCCTAACTCCTCTGCTAAGAGCTCATGTGCTTTTACACTGACATCCACAACCTTAGCATTACACCTCTTCAAGATATCCACCTCAAACTTTACATCTTCAAACCAACTATCCAATAATGGCAATGTTTGGGGTGTCAGGATATTCTTGGCCATGAGAGTGCTAATGTGTATCCTCCTCATTTCTTTAAGTGTAGTCAAGTGCTTTCCACTCTTTATCAGCCTCTAGCCAACCTCTTTTTTTAGTTTATCAGCCTTGCTCTTCAAATTACTAAGCATATCCCAATTGGATAATGAGGTTTTTATTACTTGTTCACCCTCACCCAAAAATTTGGTGAACCATTTATCCATCACTTGTGCATGATGCTTTTGCACATCCAGAGCTGCTATCTCTTCTTGGGAAACCAATGCCAATGATGTATTATCTATGATCTGGATATTAGTTGGTGCTACCAACCCTTTCACAAAAGCCTGTAATTGGGCTACTTGCTCCTTGTACATCTTTTTGGCTTTTTCCTTCTTTATTCTGGCCTCCACCGCATCAGTGTGATCCCTCAATCCTTGGATCTCTTGTTCCTTGGTGGTGTGGCCCAAATCAATGGTAGTTATTTGAAATTCATCAGGCCTTACTTCTCCTTTAGCCTTATTCACTATTGACACAGCTATTTGAGCTATTCTTTTTACTGTAGCGGCATCCCTTTTTATTGTTGAGACTATCATTGCCCTCCTCTTTGGTTTGGTTGGACACAATGTGAACAATGACTTAAAATCAAAGGGCTTGGTCTCTTTCTGTGGATGTTAAATCTCTGAGTCCATCCATGGGAATACAGGTGGTCCTGACCCTTCCTAGTCTGATTACTCAATTTGAGCATCTTGTATTTCTTTATTCTTGTCTGTGTCATCATCGCCTATAGGGATCTGTGTATTTTCTTGTTCATTTTTATCTTGATCCTGTTGTGATGTGATGACCTCAAGATTTCCTATTTGTTGGTCCTTACCTTATCAACCTTGTTATCTTCATGAATCTTTTCTTGCTCTGCCAGTGGTTGATTTGGATGTGATGTGTTTTCTGATTCCTTAGGAACCATATTATCCTTGGGCACATCTTGAACTTGCTCCTTCTACATTGCTTCTATTTGAATGTTCTTAGGCCCCTATATCTAATCATCCTGATGAGGTTCTTGCATTGGTTGTCTTTCATTACCCTAATCAGTTTTACTTCCTGTATCCATGAATTGTCTCAATGCGGATTCTTGTTTAGGTGTATCTATCAGGATGTCTTATTGTTTTTGTTAGTCTTTATTCACATTCATATCCTCATGTGCCCCTTCAATTTGGGCATCTCTACTTGTATCATCAACATCCATTGGGATGTTCTCTTCTTTTTCCTGATCATTCCTGATAGTCTCTTCTTCTTGATCTCCACCTTTAGGCTGATATGTCAAATCAATCACCTTGAGGCTTGTGACTGTCTCAATGAGGACATTTAGGGGTCCCATTTGTACTTCAATTTTTGGGGACTCTACCCTATCACTGGTCTTATCCTTTACTATTGTATCCTTACTTCCAATTGCAACTTTAGTATGATGAAGTAAAGTCTCAATAGGATGATTAGTCACATCCATGACTACATCATCTTCAATCAGGTCTACTATTGCAATTAAGAGAAAGGACTTATTCACTTCCTTCTCTAATGACTTACTGATGGCTTGTTGTGCCATTTCAGATTTCACCTTAATAATATTCTCAGCAAGCACATTGTGTTGGAATTCCTTCACAACATTCAAAACTGGGCCTGGATGTGTCTGTGCTTGAAGAGGAGGTGGAATTGCTCCCCTCATGATTGGGCCTTGATACATGGAATACCTAGGGATATTAACACACTACAAGATATCCAATCCCTTCTCTATAATGGTCCAAATTGGACCTTGCTCTTCATCCTCTAACATCCCCTCCTCTGCAGTTGATGCCTGAGGTGCAGAAATTGGAATAGCCGCCAATGGCATATCCTTAGGAGGTGAGGGTGGTGCATACTAATGAAAGCCCCCTCAAATGCAGGTTGTTCCATGGTCCCTGATGAACTAGGCTACGCTAATCTAGTCTCAAGGACCTGCCTCTTATGTACCAGGAAATCATTATATCCTAGCTCTTCCCTTTCTTTCATTTTCCTCTTCTTATCATAGGTGACAACAACACCTTTTGCTTTTATTTCATTTACTTTCTTATTCACAAAGTTTTTGGTCCTTGCCAACACTTTGGCAGTAAGGACATCAATTGAGTTCTCATCTCCTTGGGTCCAATCCGCAAGTGGAAATGCCTCATTGTACATCTTATTATCTTCATATTTTGGATCTACAATATCATCATAATCTTTCTTGAGCTGAGGAGGGACCTCTGGTTGTCTGATAGTCCGTATCTGATCTAGGGTTAGCCTCTAATATTCTCTTTTCCTCACCTCATGCTCATCGTCATAGTCTGCCCAATAATCTTCCAGATGTATGATGTGCTTGTATTTCTTGTTGAAACGCTTCTCAATCCTATGGTAAGGATCATAATCTCTAGCCAATGGAAACAATTGTAAATTTAGGTTCTTCAGAGTTGACTCAGCCTCCTTGGCATTATCCAATGACCCAACCATAAACTAGTTGATCTCTATGGGGAATTTTCTGTATGTTTTTCCTTCTTTCCTCTTAGACATTTCCAATGTAGGGAGCTGTTACCTAACCATCTCCATTAAAACCACTTTTTTAGATGAATATCTTAGTAGCATGAAGGGATTTCCACTGAACCCTTCCATCTGGATATAGGAGTATGTTTTGGCCTGAATGAACCAAGAACCATATAAATTGATCTATTGTGTGGCACCTACTAAAAATCTCTTGGCTTTATCTCCCTTTAAGAGTTTGACTATATGCATTATAAAGCAATCATTTACAATCCTATAGTGTTGAATAGATTGTGTCCTCTCAAGCTAGGGATAATGCTCCCAGGGAGTCTTCTGATGGGGCAATCTGTCCATTCTTCCTATTATCTGCAGGCCATCAAAGGTGCCCCTGGCAACACACGCATACACTAGATATGAAGTCATTTTAAATACTCTATCTTTTACTCTTCTCCATTTCATCATTTGATTATAAATGGCATCACTGATGATTTTAGCCCATTGGACCTTTCCATCTTTATTCTCAATGACCATCTAGATCAACCTGAACATCCATGATTCAAAGTTTTCGACATTCTCCTTTCCACTCATTCTGCTAAGTAGGAAAATTATGTACTGCACTTTTGGGCTGAAATCATATTTATACATGTGTTGTGGCATCTTAGCCATTGCTTTGGATTTGTTAGTTAGATCTCTCCATCCTAGAAAAATCACTTTTCTGCAATCCTTTTGATTGCCGTCATACTCCTTAGCTAGTGCCTCTAGGTCTGGTACATAAATTCCTCTAGAAGTTGGCAAATTGAAAGCCTTAGTTATACCATCTACTGACAAATCAGCATAGACTTGTCCCTTCTTCTCAACTCTTTTAGTTACCACATTGTAATTATGTGCACACTCAATTATGAGTTCCAGAGCTTCTGTAGCATATGGGAAACTAGCTACATAATACATCCCTGATGTACTATGTTCTTCAAGACGGGATGATCTTCTCTGTCGTTAATTCTGGCTTTGAAAGCTTCAATGTTTGTATTACAAGAATGGGTATCCTCTATGAACCCCTGTTTGTTGTATATGTTGTGTGTCTTTGGGAACATGCTCTATTTAAACTCGACATCATGTTTATCCATGCATGGTTGAGACATCTCATCCTACAATTTCATGGACTCATCTTAACTAGGGCACTCTGTAATATTAGAGTTAACATCGCTAAATCTACATAATCAATAAACATTGCATTCAAACATGCATTTAATTTAGATTTAACCCTAAATACACTTAATTTCAGCCTTTTAGGTCCTTTCTAGCTCAAACTCACGGAATTTCATTATGAAATAACAAGCTAGGGCTCAATCCGTACATACTTAGTTTGCAGTACCTGGATTGAAATATGAAGATGAATACTAGAGTTATTACACACTCCTCTATGTAGTTAGAATCTAGTTGCAGGTTCACTGTAGTAGTTGTAGTTGAATTCTCAGGTTCTCTGTGTAAGGTAACTTAGCTCTCTTAATGCAATTGTGAAATTATGAAAGCAATTTACTGGTTAAATCATGAAAAATTGTAGGTTTAGGGCATATTAATTGCTTCCAAGACAATCAAATGGGTTCCAGCAACGAAATCATGAGAAAATGGGACAAGTGTCTATTGGTATGAGTTTGAATTTAAAATCCAATGGCTTTTACATGTATTGAATGCGAAAAGGGTGCGCCAAGATGGAGTGGATATTACCCTCAGAATATTCATATGGATACATCCATCTGAATATATCCATATGACATCAGCATATGAGTTCAGTCAACCCTCATTGACCGAAGATTCACTATCGGCTTTCAAATCTATCAAGAACAGGTTGGGATGTCCATGTGGACATGTGGCATGATATCATTGGCTAGACCAATGGCATGGATATTTGGAAGGTCTGGACATTACAAGTGCAAAATATCCATATGGTCAAAATGGTCAGATGATGTCACTAGGAGAAAATTCCTTCGTTGCAATGGGATAGGGTGATGTCATCTAGATGGGGCTATTAAAATAAGGTTAGGACAACAAGAATGCAAAATATCCCTATGGTCAAATATCTTGATGACGTCAGTAAGATACATCGTTAGTGTTGAGTCAGGGTGAGGTGACGTTATCGGGATTTGGATATTAAACTAAGGTCCAGATATTAACGAAGTTAATGTCCATGCATTCTAATGTCTAGGTGACGTAAGTGATATCGAGAGACTTTATAAAATTAGGATAATGTGATGTCATATAGACATGGATATTGGCTCAGGTTTGGACATTGAGTCAAGGTTTGGATATTAAGTTAATATCTGGATCTTAACTAATATCCATGCGCACGACATTTTGTTTTCAACATGACTTCAATTTTGATGTCTGCACATTGACAAATATCTAGATGTTGAGCACTACTTAACAATTTCTAGGGTCGGGATATTAAAGTAATATCTAGATATTAGGATGATATGAATATCCTTATGACCCATTGACCAAACTTTAACTGGGTGTAACTTCTTTATCATAAGGAATTTCAATACGCTTCAAAAGGCAAACCTGCTTAAAATTTTATTCTCTTTCATTTGGCATGATTTGTAAGAAGAAATTCCAACTTTGAAACTTTGATCCAAATGTCATGATCTTGACATACATTTGCTACTGATTTTTACCATACCGCTAAATAGCAAAGGGAAACAAGCAAGCCAAGCAAAAGCAAAAAGTTGGGTCCCTATTTTTCTGGGGCAAAATGGGGCATGTTGTGTAACCACACAACAACTTTCCACCAAATAAAACAACTAAAATTCTAATAATTCAAGAAATGAAGAAAAATTAAGACATAATGTTCCAACTCTTATCAAACATAAGCATCATGACCTTCCTGAATGATATCATATTCATCAACATAACAAGGTAATGAGAAGGAATCAGGTGTGTGCATGTGATTCATTTCCTTCATCTTGAAGACAAGTTGAAAACACTAGTAATGAGTGTTAAGCTACATAGTTGGATTTAACCCTCATAGCCAACCTTGGATAGAGCCTTGCTACTAGCAGGTGTCCATAGCCCCGACAAGGTTATCTTTACAATTATCTGAAGTAGAACCCCACTACCAGACATGCATCCATAGCCCCGGTAGAGTTACTTAGATGACCTAAGAAATTCTTTCTTTTGATATTCAATATATTTCTTTTTTTTGTTTTCAATATTCATAAGATATGATCATGTAAGCTCACTTGCAAGGTGGTGACACTCACTTGCTTAGGTTGAGAATTGCAATGGTAGTAAGGGGAAACCTTTAGATTTTTCACTTAACCCAGACACTAGCATCTTCAATAAATCCAAGGCTATTAGGTGTGTTCTTGTCAGAATCTCCTTGAACAACAAAGTTACCATTGATGAACATGATATCACAGACTTGATCAGAAGTACCTAAATTGACAAGAGTTACAACCTATGTAAGAATTTGTATTTCTTTCTTGAATTCTAACAATTTTACTAGTTTTCTGAAGCGGAAAGGTGCTCTATCTTGCCTAATCAGAACAAAGACTCAACAACACACAAATGAGGCAAAAATACAAAGCAAGCTATACAAGCAACTATACAATATATACATATAATACATGGTTTTGACCTGACCTACCTAGGCTTGAAAATAGTGCTTGAGGAACTGCCCATTGACTGGCAATGGAACATCCTCACTTGTTAAAGTCTTAAGCCTGTAGCTGCTATCACCTAAAATCTCTGATATTTGGAAGGGACCAATCCATAGTTTATTAAACTTTCCATGATCACCCTTCTTTTTGTGGGCTTTATCCCATGATAGGACCAAGTCTGAGATCCTAAATGCCTTTACTTTGGCTCTTTTGTCAAACCAACATTTGACAATAGCCCGATGCTTGGCAAATTGGTCAATTACCTTATCTCTTTTCTCCTCTAAGTGCAACAATTGAAACAATCTGACTTCCATTTTATTGTCAATGCCTATATACTCTTGGAAAAAATGCAAGGTTGGGATTTTTAGGTTGACAGGGAGGATGAGATCCACCCCATAAACCAACTAGTATGGAGAATTGCCTAAGGTAGTCTTGACTCTTGTCCTGTCTACCCATAAGGTGTACTTAAGCAAAGTATTCCATTCCCTAGTGATGCAAATCGGGGTGGAGGTTAACAATACAATCTCAAATGAACAAACTTTGCAACTTTGGAACCCTAACTTGGTGGGTTTTCTCACAAACTCTTCAACTTCCCTAGTAGTACTCCAAACAAGGTTTTTCCACAATAATTTTCAGAGAAGGCCTCAAAAAAAAAAACTGAAGACCATTCTAGATACCATTTATGCCCTTTAGAAATATATCAAATTTGTGGATAGGGTTGTTTTGGAACAAAACCCTCTAAAATTGACTGTTACAGTTCAACATTAGGCCAATTAGGACAACAAATGGGGTATTTTTGACATAATTTGAAGGAAACAACTGCAACCCATGAACTAAAAATTGTTTTGGATACCCATTAGTCTCTTACACAACATACATCAAGTGTAGATGGAGGCGCTTTGGACCAAGACCTTCAAAATTTGACTTTTCTTCTAAATATTAGACCAAAAACATAAGGAAATCTGACCTAGGGCATCACCAAAACTCTAGAATCTGCAATCTTGGAATAAATAAATACACACAAAAATACTCCATCTCACAAGATTTCAGATTTTTCCACCATGGGAATGGTGAGAAATTACATTTTGAAGTCATCTAGAAACCCTAACCAGGGTTTTGGACAATTTTTAGTAAATCGCCTATAATTTTCTCCAAACTCAATGAAAAACCACCAAACTAGGTACAAATGAAAGATGATTCATTCCTCTACAATATACAATCATGTGCAGGTCACAAAAATTCTGTACAGACCATACAAAATCAAGAGAACAGGCAAAAATGTGGTAAAACTCAAAAAATTGTGTTTATTCCTTCATCAAAATTTTCATTACATGTTCTCCACCCTTTCTTCGCCTTCATAGAGCATATTTAAAACCATTACAATGTTTTTCCAACGGCCATTGGAACCCCAACAGTCTAACCAACCCATGGCAACCGACGACTCTTCAACTTCCATGATTTTTGCACTTTTACAACTATGACAACATTTTTACATTATGACTTCATAAACCACCTAACAACCTAATATTGACTCAAACACATATAAAGTGGTCTTAATTGACCTTATTACATCAAAGGCACAATATTAAAACATAATTTAACAAAATTGCCTCATGGAGACATGAAATCTCAAGGTACTCCTGCACCATACTCCCTGGGCAAAATTGACTCAAGTCCCCTTGAGTGAGGATCTGCAACAATGTATTCCTGCATGTCAAAGTAACCCTTAGTCATCCAATTAGCTTCTTTATAAGGCAGACTCTTCCATTCAGTCAAGTACTGGAAGTAGGCTTTGTCCCTTGAGTCTTTGAGTGCCTTCATGTCCAAGACACATTCCAACCTTGGTGGAAACTCTTGTACCCTCCCAACATCTGCAAATACTTGAGAATCTGCACCATGACATGCAACCAAAAATACTTGTAAAGAGTATACATTAAAAAGTAAATCTGTAACCTTGAAATCAATGGCTCCTTTGTTCATATTTGCCCCTTGATTGCACTCAACATGTAACTGATCCCATTGTTTCTGATGGATTACATATACTTCCACAAAACCTTGCTCTCCTCCAATAGCTTGCTTCATCTTGAAATTAGGTCTATCCCTCCTCAAGATTGCAATCTCAGCAAGAGATTTGTGCATTTCCTCTTTGCTTCTACTTGCCATGTCATCCAACCAACTTTCTTGATCAGCATTACTATGTTCTACCAAAAGAGATAAATCGTACTCAACCTCCAATGTCTCATTGTGTAATACCTACAAAACAAAACATGGAACCCCTTGCTTGAAATTTGGCCCTTCAACTTCATCTTGTGTGGGAGGGTCTTCACCAATCTGCCCAAGCAATGCAAAAATACAGTGGATTGCACCCTCATACTCCAACTGCAAATGTGGAGTGTCTTCAATCACCTTGAAAGTTTTGTATTCCCATTTTGGAAACCTTGCATGAAAACTAACACCTTTCCTTGAAATGTAATCTATTACCAAATCAACATACCCTTGCAACAAGTGTTGAACTTCTAATGGCAATTGATCAATCCTAATTGTTGTTATGACAGTCATTTTTATTCACCACTTTATTATCTGCCTCTTCCTCTTTTATTGGATTATTCTCTTCCTTCAAAGATTCCTTAATGTCTGGTTCTATTGTCCCCTCATGCCTTCTCCTTTGAATGATCTTCTTGATAGGCCAAATAAACTTCTTCTTTATTGGTAAATACCAACCTTGTTCTTGGTTTTCTCTCTTAAGTAGCTGCATCTCAAATTCCAATCTTTCCCTCTCTTTTCTTATTTGTTCCAAGGCTTGTTTCAATTCTGCTATCTCTTGCTCAGCATCCATTTGCCTTACCTTTTCATCCTTCTTCTTTGTCTCACCTTTCTCTTTTCTCATCTTGCTTGGTACCTCCTTACTCTGCAAGTCTCCACGGACTATTCTCCTCAACACTTCCATTTTTTTTCCTCAAGCAAGTCTCTTTCACCTTGATTCTTCTTGTCTTTGTGATACCTCGCCTAGGTCTTTTTCATTTTCCTCACTACCTAGTCTTTTGGCATCTAGGTTCTTCTCTTCAACCTGCAAAAAGACAACACAAAAACTCCAAAAAATTCTTTTCCCAGATCTTTGTGGGCTCTGATACCAATTTGATGTAGAGAAGGGTGGAGGTTAACAACCCAATCTCAAATGAACAAACTTTGCAACTTTGGAACCCTAATTTGGTGGGTTTTCTCACAAACTCTTCAACTTCCCTAGTAGTACTCCAAACAAGGTTTTTCCACAATAACTTTCAGATAAGGCCTCAAACCTAGAAACTAAACACCATTCTAGATACCCTTTATGCCCTTTAGAAATATATCAAATTTGTGGATAGGGTTGTTTTGGAACAAAACCCTCTAAAATTGACTGTTACAGTTCAACATTGGTCTAATTAGGACAACAAATGGGGTATTTTTGACATAATTTGAAGGAAACGACTCCAACCCATGAAATAAAAATTGTTTTGGATACCCATTATCCTCTTACACAACATACTTCAAGTGCAGGTGGAGGTTATTTGGACCAAGACCTTCAAAAATTGACTTTTCTTCTGAATATTAGACCAAAAACATAAGGAAATACGACCTAGGGCATCACCAAAACACATGAAAACCAAAACTCTGGAACCTACAATCTTGGAATAAATAAATACACACAAAAATACTCCATCTCACAAGATTCCAGATTTTTCCACTTTGGGAATGGTGAGAAATTACATTTTGAAGTCCTTTAGAAACCCTAACCAGGGTTTTAGATAGTTTTCAGTAAATCGCCTATAACTTTCTCCAAACTCAATGAAAAACCACCAAACCAGTTGCAAATGAAATGTGATTCATTCCTTTATAAGATACAATCATGTGCAGGTCACAAAAATTCCATATAGACCATAGACAATCAAGAGAATAGGCAAAAATTTGGTAAAACTTAGAAAATTGTGTTTATTCCTTCATCAAAATTTTCATTACATGTTCTCCACCCTTTGCTCACCTTCATAGAGAATATTTAAAACCATTACAATTTTTTTCCAACTGCCATTAGAACCCCAACGGTCTAACCAACCCATGGCAACCAATGACTCTTCAACTTCCATGATTTTTGCACTTTTACAACTATGACAACATTTTTGCAATATGACTTCATAAACCACCTAACAACCTAATATTGACTTAAACACATAGAAAGTGGTCTTAATTAACTTTATTACATCAATGCACAATATTAAAACATAATTTAACAAAATTACCTCATGGAGGATGAAATCCCAAGGTGCTTATGCACCACCTAGGGTTCTTTTCAATTAACTTCTTAATGATATTCAAAAAATTCTTCTTGGTGGATTCAACTAAGCCATTGCCCCAGGGATAGTAATTTGATGAAAATTTTAAAATTATCCCATGATCAAATTCCTAACTTGAAAATTTAAGAGATACAAAAGCATGACCGTTGTCACAAACTAGAGCATATGGAATTCCATACCTTGTGGTGATGTTTCTTTCCAAAAACTTGATCACATCATCTGAGGCGCATGTCTTGCTGTTGATGGCTTCTGTCCATCTGGTGCAGTAATCTATAATAGTAATCACATACATGTGTCCTACAGAGGATGGAGGATTGATAGGTCCAATGAAATTCATGCCCCATTGTGCAAATGGGCGGCGCATCTCCATAACAGGTTGCAATGGTTGAGCTGCATACTTTTCTTTGTTCAAAGCAGTTTGACATGTGTGACATAACTTGATGTGCTTACTTGTATCCTTAAAAATAGTGGGCCAATAATACCCAGCCCTCAAGATGGCATGTGTGGTGGCCAAATGTGATCTATGGGCTCTACCAAACTTATCATGTAACTCAAAAAGGACTTTGGCAGCTTCTTGTTTGTCTAAGCATCTGAGGCATATCCCCTCATAGTTTTTCTTGAACAAGACTCCTCCTTTGATCATATATCTTTGTTCTTTTTTTCTCAGAGCTTTCCTTTGGGATGATTTCATATTGGGTGGACATCTCCCTATGATCAAGACATGTCTGATATTGGAGTACCAATCATCATGCAGTTCTGCATCTACTGCATATTGTTGGCTTGTCAAGTTAGGATCTATCTCGGCAATCATTTGACTAAGGGCTTGTCCCCTAACTAAATTCATAGGAGTTATATCCATATCATACTCTTGTAGTATAGTAATCCATTTATCTCTCTTCTCTCATGGTTCACTTTGCATGAGGAGCATCTTCACAACTAAATCAGGTACTACTGCAATGACTTGACTTCTCAGGATATAATGCCTGAACTTCTTTACTGCTCTGACTAAGCTAAGAGTTTGTCTCTCTACATCCATATACCTTAGCTCAACATCTTTGAATGGGGAGCTCATGAATGCAATTGGTTTTTCTTCTTTTGCCTCACTCCTCTGAGTTAAAACAACTGCACATGTGTGTTCTGATGCAAAAGAGTATATGTAGAAATCTCTTGTATAGTCTGGACTGATCAGCACTGGGGCATCTGCAATGGCTTTCTTTATATCTTCAAATGCTGCTTTTTCCATTGGAGTCCATTCGATCTTTGTATCTTTTTTCAATATAACATTTAGAGGTCTAATGATCTCTGCAAATCCAGTAATGAACTTCCTGACAAAGTTGATCTTACCAAAGTAAGACTTTAGCTCTTTCTTGCTTGCTGGAAGTTGCAACTTCATGATACCCTAGCAGGGTCAATAGTTATTCCATTCTCAAATATGACATGACCAAGCAACATGCCCATGTTCACCCCAAAAATACACTTCTTTGGATTGAGGGATATGCCATATTGTTCACACTTCTTTAACACTTTTTTGAGGTCCTCAATGTGATCACCTCTCTATTTTGATAATACTGTTAGGTCATCCATATATATCATGATCATTGACCTACCAATACTCTGAATGCTATATCCATAGCTCGCTGGAAAGTTTCTCCAGCATTGATTAGGCCAAATCACATGCGCCTATAAGCGAAGATTCCCCACTTAGTGGTAAAAGTTGTTTTCAATCTATCTTATCAACCATTACTTGGTTGTAACCTGAAAAGCCATCTAGAAAGGACATCATTTTGTGCACCGTTCACCATTTGGAGAACCTCATCCAGAGAAGGCAAAGGATAGTTATCCTTCTCAAATGCTCTGTTTAATTTCCTAAAATCTATACACAGGCATATATCTCCATTTTTCTTCCTTATAGGAACCAAATTAGTAACCTAGGTTGAATGTCTGATTGGAAATATGATCCTTGTAGCAAGCAGCTTCTTGACTTCTTCAAAAATAAGAGGATCTAGCAAAGCATTCACCAGCCTTTATTTCTGCTTAAATGGTTTGGCGTATGGTTTCAAGGGAATTGTGTGAGTTATGATGGATGTGTCATAGGTTTTTAACTCATCATAAGTCCATGCTATGACATGGATGTAGTCTTTTAAGGCCCAGGTTATCCCTACTCTTTCTTCTTTAGTATAGACTTTACCTATCAGGACATTTCTCTTGTCCTCATCATGTCTTATGTTGATTGGTTCTTTTGCTTGATCATATTATCCAAATCAAAAGCTCTTTCAAGTTCAATCATTCCCTTAGGAATCTTGTTGCTAGGAAGACCAGTTATCTCTTCTTCATCCTAGGTATGGTGCTCTATGCTCTTTTCATCTACTATCTGGGATTCCAATACATCTCTATTGGCAATAAAGTCCAAAATGTGTTGATCACCGTCAAACACCTAAAAATTAGTGATGTTGTCAGGAATAGATGGTGTTGACACCATCTCGACAGAAAACCTCTTCATCCCAGATATGGACAAAGGTTCCAGTGTACTACCTACTTGTACTAGTGCATCTGCACGGTGATTGAGTTCTCTTGGAACATGCATGATCTTAAAGGCATCAAAACTTTCTATTAAGTCCCAGACTCTATGTCGGTAACTAGATAACCTCTTGTAATTGCATGTATAAATGCCTGTAACTTGTTTTACTACTAGTTCTAAATCTCCAAAGACATACAAAACTTTCACTTTCTTCTTTAGAGCAAACAACAGGCCATGTATCAAAGCTTCATATTCAACCATGTTGTTTGTGCATGGAAATTGTAGTCTATATGCTACTAGGAATGATTTCCCTTGTGGATTGATAAGATTCACTCCTACCCCAACTCATTGCTTTGATTTGGAGCCATCAAATCTCAAGGTCCATGGTCTATCTTTTGTCAAGGACTTATCTAGACCTTCCTTTTTCTTTTTGGCATGTGTAGCTGATCCTGCAAATATCCATTTAATCATAGGTGGTTCATTCTTTATCACATCCGAATGCTTCATTGGAACTAAAACATCTGCACTTTGCTTCTTTTGAGCATAATCTTATAGTTGAATATATTTTCTTTTCACGAACTTGATGTCATCACATATCTCATTAGGGGACATTACAACTTCTCTTTCTGTATCTTCTAAAACATCCCTGATTTTATGCAATTTATCATTTGAACATAACTGTTCTTCCTTGCTCACTATGTGCAGACATAGAGCACAAGTTGTTTCTAAATAGAGAGCCCCATGTAGCCTACACCATCCTTCAATCAGTACCTGATTAGGAAGAATTCCTTGGAGAATATGCCTTTGAACTTGCTTGGATAGGAACTCTTCAAACTTTGTCAAATGGCTTCCCCTATCTTCATCTGATATCTCATAATCTGATTCAATAAGACAATCTGTCCTTGATGTGATTGTGTTGACCTTATTATTGGAATACATATCATCACATACCAAAGCTTCCTCTGTATTAGGCATCGGGACATTCACTTTGCATATTTCCTGTTCATATTCCTCTGCATCTAGAGAAAACAATGAATGATCATAATCATCAATGTTAAGAACTTCACATACCTCTAATGAAAACTGCTTGTCTTCTACACATGTTCTTTCTACTTTATCTATTATATCTAGACATGCCTTACATGTATTCTTTGAGTGTGCATCCTCATGTAGTCTACACCAACCTCCCTTAAGTATGTCCTTAATAGATGTCCTTATCAATTGACATTTGTGAACTTCACTTGATAGATACCTTTGAAACTCAAGGACATGATCAATTTCATCTTCTTATGAAGAACTATAATCAGATTCCATGATTAATCTTGTCTCTGGCACAATTTTATCATTGTTACTATCTTCATGCATATACCTACACATCAGTACTTCTATTCTGACTTCTTGAGGTCTCAATGCTATACCCCTAGTTCTACATCCACATAATATCTCATTGCTATGATTGTACTCAGTTATCATATGTTTCATTCTAGGTTCGGCTTCAATTCTGAGCTAATTAGGGATGCCTTTCCATGGAAACCACATGTGGGAGAAATTAGTAGCCATATAACCATTTAAAGTCTTAGACCAATCCCTACTGAGGAGCATGCCATATGTATAAGGTATCTCAACAACCTGAATGTCTATGTAGTGTTGTAACCTTGGATCAGATGCAAGATGCATGTGAATATGTGTCAATTCTCCTACTACACTGACCTCAGACTTGTCTAATTGAGTGACCTTCTTGAGTGACTTTAAAAGATGCAAACCTAAGGTCTGGCAAATAGACAAGGGCATCATATTGGTAGAAGCATCTGAGTCTACGAGGCAATTGTATAGGTTCTTTCCAAAGATCCTAAGTGTGAGTAGGAAAGGGGATGACTCTGATTTTTCTTTGTATAGGGTCATTTGTGCTGCATTTGTAATGTGGACTGTGGATTTGTCTTTTGGTTTGACAACATTGTCTCTAAGTATAGGATCTCTAGCAAGGGTATGACTAGGATTATGACTAGGATTATCCTCCTTTGCTATTGGTTCATCTAATGTACTATATTATTACCTTCAAGAAAGGATGTCCCTCCTATAGTGTTTGACACTTCATCTTGGAAAATGCTTGTGACAATTTTGAACTATGGATAGTCCAACTCAGCATGCGCATTTGTATTGTGTATCCTACACCAGTTGGTAAGTGCAGCCTTTGCCAAATTGACCCTAGTGGTCTGCTTAGGTTCAAGAGGGGGTTGATTATCTAGAGGTGATGGTAATGAGCCATTGTTTAGTCTGGTGTTCCAGACTCTTGGTGGCCTAGGGGTATTGTTATTACTATTGAAGTTCCTCACGTTGTTATGTCCTCTATCAGAATATTTGAATCTCTCATTGTTGTTACCATATCCTCTATTTTGCTGGTTTTGTGAATTGGATTGAGTATCTAAGTTCTGAGTTCTCAGATGACTGACTTCAGTAGTCAACTTTCTTATTTGTGCAGATATCTCTTTAATGTCATCTTTTTCTTCCTACACTTTTGCTACTACAGTGTCCTGATGTGGTTGGAAAAATGAATTGCCATTAGTATTTTGTGTAGCATCTTGAGGTGCATGTCCAGGATGTGGTATGATCTGAATGTTTCCCTGAGGGGGCATAATGCTAAGTGGAGGCACTTCTAAAGGATTAGACATTACAATAGGAGGCATCAAATCTCCACTAGTTTGTGTTTGACTAGGATAAGCATGATATCCTAAATTAGGTGCAAGACTTGGTGTCATCTGTTGGTTAACCTTGACAGCTTCAGCAAAGGCACCTAATAAGGGTGTGATGGTAGGGTGGGTCCTCCTGATGAACATTGATGTTAGCGGATCCAAATCTGAGTAATAAACTAACCTAGCTGCCTCATCATCAACATTGTAAGAAGCCGTCAGCTTGGAGTATATCTTCTGAAATCTAGCATTCAAGTTTGAGATCAACTCTCCCTCAGCTCTTTTGATTGTGGCAAAGAGATGATACATAGTGGTTGCATCCATAGGTATCTTGAACCTTGTTTTGAAAGCTTTCTCTAGTGTAGCCCAAAAATCAATGGAAGTTTAAGGAAGGTTGACATACCAGCCATACGCTTCGTCTCCTAGTGAATATGGAAATAGTTTACATACAACATCTTCATGTTGTATTTTGGCCCTAAAACAGGCTTCCTTGTAGGTCTGGATGTGATCATCCACATCTTGATAGGGATGATACTTAGGAAAAATTTTGTCTAGATTTTTAGGCAGATCATTATATGTAGCGAAGTTAAGTGGTGACTCAATAGAAAAGAACGACATTACAGGTCATGCTGGAGGTACTACTAGTGATACTGGTGGATTGATGACAATAGGTCTGAGCTGAGCAGGTCTAGGCTGAATGGAAAAACATGGTCTAGGTCTAAATACATGTAATTCTTCTAAAGGTCTAGAAGATCTTGACCTCGTGTTTGGTCTATGAGCCAGTTCTTAAAGGTTCAAGGTAAGACCTGGATATTTGACAGGATCCTCACAAAGATGTGGACAATACCTCTGTAGAAGTGGATATTTATGGATAATTGTCTTAGATGGTGAGGTATTTGAAGAGTATTTGTAGAGAATACAAATTTCAACTCAAATTTTGGAAATCTAGACACTCGTTTGCAAATATGCCAATGAATATCCACAGGATGGGATATTTGTGATCAAGTTGTTCAAATTGTTGGATATTAGTGGAATCTTTATGGAAATACACAAGATTTGGAGTATGTTGTGAAATTCAAAGTATTTCTCCATAGGAATGCATGAAAGTATATCAAGATGAAAAATCCCTATGAATCTCAAGTGAATGAGCCCTCCTTCTAGTGCCAAAATTTGTTGATACAAGTGTTAGTCATATTAACAATGATAAAAATTCATATAACAAACCTTTATCCTCTTGAAGACTACAATAAATTCAGGATTGAATTTATGATTCCAAGTCTCTATTGATCAGGTCATGATCTTCTGATAATCTCTTAGTGGTTTGATGTGAATTGTTGTTAAACATTCAGGGGCCTTATGTATGAAATTCGATGTAATTTGTATCCAGATATGTAAATATTTACTTTGTTTCACATGTTCTATATATATATCTCAACAAATGATGTTAACTCCTACAATCTCTAACCAGAATATACAAATATTTATGTAAATTTATTCTGATCTTCACTCTAATTAAGATTGTTCATGATGATCTATACGACTTTGATTAGTTCTTCTAAATTTGCTTAAATTTGAACTAATCAGCATTTGATTTTGCTTCTGCACCTTAAATTCTTCTAAATACTGTGCCTACAAGCTGATAAATTTTCATGATTCTTATCATTATTTCCAAGTATTAGCATGATATTTTCAATCTTACATGTAATTTGTCCAAAATATGCACCAGATATTCATATATCTATGGATGTCTGCATATTTATTAAGTTCAACTTATCATTTATCAATATTTTGCAGTTAATATTGATGATTAATGAAATTTAAAAGAAATTAAAATGAAATTCTAAAATTATGTGAAATGAGTGAGTTTCAACCATTGATCCACATGCACAATTCAACACTTCATGAAAAGAGAAAAAATCAAACCATGCTTTGCCAGGTTCTTCCACAACTATGCACAGTTGATGCTAAACTTCTAAGGAACGGGATAACAACAATATCCACCAGTTGAAATGCACTCCAAGGGATGCAGTAAATCACAGTGACATATCAAGATGATATCCACAAAGATTACTCAAGATTTACAATGTAATTGTAATCAAGATCTCTATTTCATCCAGTATTCAAAATGTATGCATATATACAATTAGTCTTGAGAGAGAACCATGTAGCTTGACAATTCAGTCTCAATTAATCTCCTAATAATATACAAATGACAATCCATCCCCTTTTATAGAACAAGGAGAGGATGTGGTTACAATAGATCACATGATTTAACGGTTAGGATTTAAACGTGGCACATGATTGCTAGTTGGTAATCAATCTGGTGGAGTCTAGCTGGCATCCTAGAATGTTTTGAAATCTTTGACTTGGTCAATGTGACCCTTTCACTCTACATTCTGATCTGATTCCTCATCTGTGGATGACTCTTCTATTATCCTACATGCAATGCCCTGGATAAGCTCATATGTTTGGATACTTTGTCTACCTCCACTTTATCTGGTATCTTTGCCTTTGCAGCAACATGCTCTTGAGTCTTCAGTTGTTCCTGTAAGGTTATCCACCTATTTATTCGACTATCTAGATCTTCATTGTATTTCTCTACCTTAGCTTTCATCCGCATTGTTTTGTCAATGGTAGCCTCAGAAAAATGTTAAAGAGGATCTTCTGCTACAAGGCTGAAATTATCTTTGAATACCTTGGTAGCAAAATCCTCATCCTAATTTTCTACCTTTACTTCTACTTCACCCTCAAGGGCCTCCAAAATTCCTAACTCCTCTACTAAGAGCTCATGTGCTTTTACACTGACATCCACAACCTTAGCATTACACCTCTTCAAGATATCCACCTCAAACTTTACATCTTCAAACCAACTATCCATTAATGGCAATGTTTGGGGTGTCAGGACATTCTTGGCCATGAGAGTGCTAATGTCTATCTTCCTCATTTCTTTAAGTGCAATCAAGTGCTTTTCACTCTTTATCATCCTTTGGACAACCTCTTTTTTTAGTTTATCAGCCTTGGTCTTAAAATTATTGAGCATGTCCCGATTGGATAATGAGGTTTTTATTTCTTGTTCACCCTCACCCAAAAATTTGGTGAACCATTTATCCATCACTTGTGCATGATGCTTCTGCACATCCATAACTGCTATCTCTTCTTGGGATACCAATTATTGATACGATTATTAGTCATATTACCAATGATAAAAATTCACAAAATAAACCTTTATGTTCTTGAAGAATACAATTAATTCAGGATGAATTAGTGATTTCAAGTCTCCGTTGATCAGAACATGATCTTCTAATAATCTCTTAGTGATTATGATGTGAATTTATTGTTAATCCATTTTGGGGCCTTACGCATGAATTTTGAAGTATTTGTATCTAGATATACAGATATTTTCTCTATTTCACCTGTTCTGTGTAAACCTCAACAAATGATGTTAAATCCTACAATCTCTAACTAGAATATGTATATATTTATGCATATTTATGGTGATCTTCACTTTTGATTAGGATTATTCATGATGATGTGCATAACTTTGATTAATTCTTCTGAATTTGGTTAAATTAGAACTAATCTACACGTTATTTTTCTCCTACACTAAGAATTATTCTAAATAATGTGCCTACAAGCTGATATTTCTATGATTCTTATCATTATTTTTTATTATTTGCATGATATTCTCAATTTTACATGCAATTTGTTCAACCTATGATATTCATGTATCTATGAATGTCTACATATTTATTAAGTCCTGATTTCCATATATAAATATGTTGCAGTTGATGATGATGATTTAATGAAATTTAAAGAAATTGAAATGAAATTCTAAAATTATTTAAAGTGAGTGAGTTTCGACAGTTGGTCCATATGCACAATTTAACATTCCATGAAAAGAGATAAAATTAAACCATGTGTTGCCAGGTCATTCCACAACTTCACACAATTGATGCAAATCTTCTATGGAATAGGATGACAACAATATTCACTAGTTGACATGGACTCCAAGGGACACAACAAATCAAAATGAAATATCAAGATGACATCCACACAAGATTACTCAGAATTTACGATTAATTAGTAATCTGGATCTCTATTTCATTCAACATTCAAAAGTATTCATATATACAATCAGTCTCAATAAAGAACCATGTAGCTCAACAATTCTCTCTTGATTAAGCTTCTAAATAGTGTACAAATGGAAATCCACCTCCTTTTATAGAATAAGGAGAGGATGCGGTTACAAAAGATCCATCGATCTAACAATCAAGATTTCATGTGGCACATGATTTCCAGTTGGCAATCAATCTGGTGGTGTATAGCTGGCATGTAGATTATTCTAGAATTATTGACTTGGTCAATTAACCTCTTCACATTACATTCCATCTAATTCTCCATCTGATGATGAATCTTCTTCTATTAGTCTGCATCTAATTCCCTGAATAAGTGCATATGCCTGCATAGCTTTATTTATATCTATTCTATCCTGCACTTTAGATTTTGTAGCTACATGCTTATGTGAATTCAGTTATTCTTGCAGTGATATCCACCTATTAGTTCTATTATCCAGCTCTTTGTTATATTCATCAATTTTGTACCTCATCAGCATGGCATTATCAATGGTATCCGCTAAAAAGTGCTAAACAGGATCATCCAAAACTGAGGCAAAATTATCTCTGAAGGCTTTAATAGAAAACTCCTCATCTTGGTTTTCAATCTTGCCTTCTACTTCTCCTTCTAAAATTTCCAAAATTTCCAGCTCTTCAGACATGAGCTGATGTGCCTTTGTGCTTATGTCAATCATTTTGGCATTGCACCTCATCAATATGTTGACCTCAAACTTCATGTCCTTAAACCAAATGTCTAACTTTTGCAATGTCTAGGGTGTCAAGACACTTTTATTTATGATGGTACTTACATTTTCCCTCCTCATATCTTTCAATGTAGTCACATCTTGACTACTCCTTACCAATCTCTTCCCAACCTCTTTCTTTAGGTCATCTGCTTTCTTCTTGCTATTGCTCAACATTTCTGAATTGGCTAAGGATATCCTTATTATTTTGTCTCCTTCAACCAGGAACCTATTGAACCAGTCATTCATGAGTTGTGTCTGATGTTTCATGGCATCCAGCCTAGTGATCTCCTCTTGTGACACTAATGTCAGGGATTTGGAGGCAGATATGGGCACATTTCTTGGTGCCACCAATCCCTTAATGAATGACTACATTTGAGAAATTTACTCTTTATACTCTTTATTCTTAGCCTTTTCCTTGGCTATCTTGGTAAGTAAAGTATCTATACTTTCTTTAGCTTCTTGACCTTCCTACTCTATAGTTGTAAAACCTAGGTCTAATGTGGTTATCTGAAACTCATCAACCTTTATTCCACCTTTGCCTTATTTGTAATAGGTACAACCACCTAAGCTATTCTCCTCTCTGTTATGGGGTCTCTCTTTACTGCTGAAGTAGCTCTAGCTCTTCGATTTGGTTTTGCCACTTCTACTGAAAATAATGAAGAAATATATAAATTAGAAGAATCAATAATTTTAGGCTGGTTTACCTCATGTGTGAGCCAATGTGGCACACTAGATCCAGACCCTTGTTAGTCAATCTACTCAATGTGAGCATCAGGCACTTTTGTATCTATAATATTTGGAATGTCCTTGTTAACATTTGGTTGTTGTTCCCCATCAGTGGGAACCTCCTTATTTGCTTGTTGCTGATCACCTTGTTGTGCAACATCTTCTACTGTCTTAGTCTAATCTTCAAACTTTTCCTTATAAGGCTCTTCATTCACTTGCACCTCTATCCGAACATCCTCATGCTACTTGTTTGTATCAATGTGCATATCCTGGGATGTCATTACATTTTGATCCTACACCTATTGTTCATTTTGAGGCAGAGTAGTGTTCACATTAGTTTCTTGATGGCTAGGATCTTGTACATCCTAATTAACCTCTTGGTAATCACCATCTACCTTCTCCTCTACTTTATTATCATCATTTTTACTCATTGGACCTTCTTGTCTAGATACTAACACTTCTGTATCTTTAGGATCTTGAGATCCGGATGTGACAATAGGACCTATTTGTCAAGATGTATCTATTTGTTGTTCCTTCTCACTTACCTCAGCTTGTCTTTTGTCAACATCATGTACATCATACTGAGTAGGCACTTTGGTATGTGCATATGTATCCATGGTAGAGTTATCTTCAATCTCCACATGCTCCATGGTTTTGTTCTTCTCTTCATCTTTAGGCCCATCATATGTCAAATCTATTATTTCTAGGCTTGTTACTTTTCCAACTAACCCATCCAGGCCTATCTTCTTTGCCACCACCTCTGGATCTTCAATTTCTTCTTTAGTTCTAGTGGTCTTCTACACTTGAGGTGTTCCCATGGGTGTCATTGCTTTATTTCTAACCAAAGTCTCCATGGGATTGGCTGCTACATCTTTTTTCACCTCATCATCTGTGAGGTCAATTGTCTCATCAAGAGGTAGAGAAGGATCAAACATTTTCTTCTTCTCTCCCAGTCTCTCCTCCCGAGCCAGTTCTATTTTAAACTTTACAATTGTTGGGATGGGCATGTTATGCTAAAAGTCTTTATGTACTATACCCTCATCCACACTCTTTGGCATCACTGATTGTGCATCCTTACTTGATGCATATGGCTATGATATGAACATTTGTTCCATAGGGGTGAACCCCTCATCTTCTTATTCTTGGAGCACGACATTAGGCTGGGAGATGGTTGACCCTCTCATTGTATTTCCTTGTCCTCTCTTTTGCCTTGGGACATTAGCTCCTTCTAGTATATCATGACTTTTCTTCCTTTTGGCCAAAGGCACTTCATCTTCCTCATCTTCCAAGTCATGATAGTTGATTCTAGGCTCCCCTATTTTTGTATTCTGCTCTTCTGGCATTTTGGATGTTGTAGCAGCAGAGGTTGAAGCTTGCTTCTTCTGAGGTGATGGACTTAGAGTTATCCTAATGCCAGTGTCATTGCTTCTCTTAGCTTCTTTAGACAAAGCTCCTTGGGATTTCTTCTTGAGGCCTTGCCTCTTATCCTCTAGGAAGTCATCATAATCTTCCTCAAGCAATTCTTTCCTTTTTCTCTTCTTATCAATTGTTACAGCCACTCCTTTGGCCTTCAAATTAGCAACTTGTTGATCCACCCAAGCCTTGGTCAATGTCATGACCCTTTGTGCTATGAGGTCCAGGGATGCCACCTCTGATTGGCTCTAGTCTGGTGGGGAGATGGTCTCTATATAAATTTTCTTGTCCTCATATTCTTGTGATATTATTATTTCATCGTCCTGATGTAGTTGTGGAGGGACAAGAATGCAGTCCAATGTGCAGATCTACTTCAGTGTCAATCTCTGGTAGCTTCTCCTTAATTATCATCATTTGGGCAATCTACCCAATAATCCTCTAAATGTACTTGATGCATAGGCCTTTTGTTTATATGTTTCTCCATCCTTCTGTAAGGATCATATTGCCTGGCCAATGGAAAAGGTTGCAAGTCCAACATCTACAAACCTTCCTCTGCCTCCTTCACTAAATCAATGTCAGGGCACATGTACCATCCAATGTAAAGAGGGAAATTAACATTTGGCTTCTTATTTCTCTTTACAAATGCCTCATATGAGGGCACTATCTGTCTAGTCATTTCCATCAAGATGACTCTATCTATAGGGTACCTTGGCAACATCAGGGGTTGCCCACTGAATCCTTCCATTCTAATGTATGTGAAGACTGGGAACTGGATGAACCAAGTTCCATTCTTGACTATCACCTCTTGAGCTTCACTACTCATCCTTTTAGCTCTGTCATCCTCCATCAAGCAAACTAGATGCATGATAAAACAATCATTAACTCTTTTGTAGTTTTGGAGGGATGACTTTCTCTCTAGTTGTGGGTAATGACCCCATATGTTCACATCACCGGGGTTCCTTCCAACTCAACCTACTATCTGTAGGCCATCAAACATACCCTTGGTTGCACATGCATAAACCACATATGATGACATGTGGAACATGTTTGCTTTACCTCCAAGCTTTTTCATCCCAACATATAGGATATAACTAACGAGTGAGGCCCACTGTATCTATGTGTTTGTGGTTTCTACCATCCTTATGAGCCCATACATCCATGGCTCAAATTTCCCAGCATGCATCCTTCCCCTCATTTGGCTCAGCATAGCCATCATGTATTGCACCTCCGGAGTGAAATCAAATTTGTAGAGGTTGACAGGAAGCTTGGATGCTACTTTATATGTGTTGTCCTAGGCTCTCCAGCATGAAAACATTATCTTTCTACAATCTGCATTCTTGCTCTGGTATTGATTCTTCAAGGCCTCCACATCTATCTTGTACAACTTAGGGCATGTAGGTACATGGAATGCAGCTGTAATCCCTGCAACTGAGAAGTCTACATATACTCTGCCATATTTCTCTACCCTTCTTGTTTCTCTGTTATAATTCTCCACACATGCAGCCACTAGCTCAATGACTGCTGTTGCATGTGGAAACCCCCCAGCATGCCACATCCTAGAGTTGTAGATATTTATGAGAATAGGGTTTCCACCACCCTGAACTGATTGGGTTGTCCATGCCTCCAGACTGGTGTTTCCGACATTAGTGTCTCCTATTATCCAAATCTGAAACTAGATCTGCTAGGCTGTGGATACATAGGAGTAATGAACTCCACATCACTTATGTTCTTATGGGGTTCCATGATATCCTACAATAGCGGATATGCATATTTTAACCTAACTTGTAGTTTCTAGGTTTAACTAGTTAATTCCTTAATATCACGATATTCAACACATACAGAACATATTCATATGTATCTTCATTCAGAATTACCCTGAGTAGATGCCATTTACCTTTTTACTATGCAGAAATGACAAAATGAGGGTTTTAATGTTACATACCTAATTTGTGCACTTTAACCTGATTAGTTGATGTCTGGATATGCAAGTCACTGCGTAATCACCTTTTTACCATTTGCTGCTCAAATATCTGCACCGTTCCGTTCAGGATGAAGATCTTTGTAATGGCCGTCATAAAAGCTATGGACCTCTGTAATTTCTCTTTGAATGCTTATGTGAATGCAAAATGACCAAAAATCCTGCTTTATGTGTTAGAAATCATGATTTTAGGGCATAATTAATGTCAAATTGCTTATGTTCATGGATATTGGCATCTGGTTCTTAGGATTATAATAGGTGTCAGTTCATGATTTGAATTTTCAAATGGCCACCTACTCTTTTGCAGCATTTATTGCACAGTATGCATATTAATGAATATCTAGATGATTAAACAATGTGCATACCTTTTAGAATGTGCACATGCATATGCATGATGTTAGCATGTGGTTGGTCAACATTGACCAAGGGCAAATATCAGGTCATGAATACCTAAAGGCATTTTACCTTTGATAATCGAATATCAAGACATTACGAAATGTCTGGAGCAGAAAAGTCAATGTGCCACGTGTCACCATCTGATTTGTTCAAAGAGCTGTGGATTTTGAGTCGCAGGGATGGATATGTGGATATTAAGAAATATCTGGATGTTAGCATTTATGAAATATATCCCTATGTCCAAATGTGCAAATGACATCACCCTCCTAAAGGTTATTCTTGGTCGGGTATAACTTGATGTCATCAAGATATTAGCGAAGGTCAGGACATTGAGTTAATATGCGAGATGTTAAGATTTATCGGTATGTTCTGAACTCTTAATGTCTAGATGATGTCATCACCTTTTTTTATTTCTCTGAGGCGAGGTCAAATGAAGTCGTCAAGATGTTTGAGAATGTCAGGACATTGAGTTAATATCTAGACACTATGTTTTATCATTATATTAAAACAAGTTAGGATATTAATGAATGCCCACATATTAAGGTTGGATATGCACACCTGTGAATATCCATGCTGGGTGACGGTTTACTGCATCATGTGTTAAATTTTGATGTACGCACGTTTGCGAATGTGCAGACATTGAATTTTCCTTAGTAATTTTGTGATTTGGGATATTAAGTTAATGTACAGATGTTAGGAAATGTGCGGATATCCCTAAGATTGTTTGCCTAAATTTTGACCGGGCATAACTTCCTGGTCTTAGGGAATTTTGGGGTGCTTCAAAAAGAAAACCTGCTTAGAATTTTGTACTCTTTAATTTGGCTAGGTTTATGATGGGAAATTCCAATTTTGAAAATTTGACTTAGGTCTCAAGGTCTTGACATGCACAAGATGGGATCCTGACATACATTACTACTAGTTTTACCATACCACCAAAAAGCAAAGGGAAAACAAGAAAGCCAAGAAAAAAATGTTGGGTTTTTGTTTTGCTAGGGCAAAATGGGGCATGTTGTGTAACCACATGCATTATCTATGATCTGGATATTAGTTGGTTCTACCAACCCTTTCACAGAAGCTTGTAATTGGGCTACTTGCTCCTTGTACATATTCTTTTTGGCTTTTCCTTCTTTATTCTAGCCTCCACCACATCAGTGTGATCCCTCAATCCTTGGATCTCTTGTTCCTTGGTGGTGTGGCCGAAATCAATGGTAGTTATTTGAAATTCATCAGGCCTTATTCACTGTTGGCACAGGGATTTGAGTTGTTCTTTTTCCTGTATCTGCATCCCTTTTTATTGTTGAGACTGTCCTTTCCCTCCTCTTTGGTTTGGTTGGATCCAATGTGAACAATGACTTAAAATCAAAGGGCTCGGTCTCTTTTTGTGGATGTTCAATCTCTGAGGCCATCCATGGGAATATAGATGGTCCTGATCCTTCCTAGTTTGGCTGCTCAATTTGAGGATCTTGTATTTCTCTATTCTTGTCTATGTCATCATCACCTACAAGTATCTGTGTATTTTCTTGTTCATTTTTATCTTGATCCTGTTGTGATGAGATGACCTCAAGATTTCCTGTTTGTTGGTCCTTACCTTGATCAACCCTGCTATCGTCATGAATCTTTTCTTGTTTTGGTAGTGGTTGATCTGGATGTGATGTGTTTTATGATTCCTTAGGAAACATATTATCCTTGGGCACATCCTAAGCTTGCTCCTTCTGTATTGCTTCTATTTGAATGTTCTTAGGCCCTTGTATCTGATCATCCCGATGAGGTTCTTGCATTGGTTGCTTTTCATCACCCTCATTAGTTTTACTTCTTGTATCCATGAGTGGTCTCGATGTAGATTCTTGTTTAGGCATATCTATCAGGATGTCATGTAGTTTTTGTTCATCTTTATTCACATTCATATCCTCATTTGTGATAGTCTCTTCTTCCTAATCCCCACCTTTAGGCTGATATGTCAAATCAATCACCTCGAGGCTTGTGACTGTCTCAATGAGGGAATTTACGGGTCCCATTTGTACTTCAACTTATGGGGACTCTACCCTATCACTAGTCTTATCCTTTACTACTGTATCCTTACTTCCAATTGTAGCTTCAGTATGATGAAGTGAAGTCTCAATAGGATGATTAGTCACATCCTTGACTACATCATCTTCAGTCAAGTCTCCTATTGCACTTAAAGGAAAGGACTTATTCACTTCCTTCTCTAATGACTTACTGATGGCCTGTTGTGCCATTTCAAATTTCACCTTGATAATATTCTTGTTGTGATTCTCACAACATGCCCCATTTTACCCTTTAGAAAAATGAGGACCCCTGCTGTGGCTTTTTGCTTTTTGGCTTGTGTGGTTTGGTTTGCTTGGCAGTATGTGTAAAATGTCATGGATGCTTGAAATTTGAGTTATACAATGCTTGTGTATGAGTGGTGGTTATCAATATAATCTACATAAAAAATGAGCTAGGGTTGCCTTTTGAATCATTTGAAAATTTGGCATATTTTGAGAGTTATGTTTGTTTCCGTGAAAAGTCAACGCTGGATTGATGTTGGTCAATGTGTATCTGATATACATTGCCATTTGTACGTATATGTTGTGCTTTTTTCTATCGGGTTACTTTATTCATTGCATTTTATGTATATGGTATACATAAAATTATTAAAGTCTAGACTCGATGACATTTTCTATGTTGGACTATATAAATGGTGAAATCCACAGTTACATTTGTATATTACAACTTATGTATTAGAAATACAAATTTAAAATATACATGGGCCGATGTCAAAATAAATTCAAAAGGGTGTATAAGGTTGGGGCATTTCGTATGTATGCTATATACATGTTTTTGCATGCTTTTGATATACGGACCCGAAAGGAAAATACAATCGAATTCTGAAGATAAAGGTAAATGCACATGTTTGTATGTATTATTGTATGTATAACTGCATGTATCTTATATACAAATACAAAACTAGACGTGATCCAAAAAATTAAACAAAGTGAATTTAAATGGAATCCGTGTTTGTATATTTGGGTGCACGTATTATATATACAAAAGGGTAAAGTGCATTTGTGGATTCAAACACAGAATTAAATATGGAATAAAATGCATTTCAAGGTCATAACGAAAGGTTAGGAATGTCAAACAAAGACATTTGTATCTGCACATGTATATGATATATTGCGATATACAAAGAGAATTATATGCAAAGCCTGACATGATTAAAGTTTTGAATATTATATACATCGAGTGGGGTCCACATATGTATGTTCAGGATATATGAATACGACATATAGAAAAGTGATACAAAAAGTAAAGATATGAAGCTAGACTTGAAATGAATTTCAATTTGTTTTATAAACCTGCTAGAGTCTAAGTTTGTATATTTCAATGATTGTATAAGATATACATAGAGATATACAAAATTAAATATACAAAAAAGTAAAAGAGAAAGTGCATGTATATGAGATACAAAATTCAAAAGTGCAGGGAATTGATGTATACATGATTCAAAATATGAATTAAATGGGAAAGGTAAAATACAGAATGAATCATATGCCTTAATTACAACATTTAATGCACAGCTACCACAGTAAAACCTAAAATTTGAGGAATTAAAAAGGAAATTTGATTATGTTAATTCTCACAATTGCATTCAAAAGTTAAAATTGCAGAGAATTTCACAGAGCTGAAGTAAAAGGCAATTCAAATGGCAAATTGAAATTTGAGAACGGTAATCGTGTGAAATTTGAAAGGTAAATCTCTTGTCAATGTTCTTAAAGTCAATGAGTTGCAAAGTATAGGTATGTTTCTGAAACTTCATTGGTATGTTATAGAATATGATTACATAATTTTATAAATTGATTATAGTTGTATAATGGAACGGGTTTAATTTAGTTAATTACTGTAATTCAATGGGATAAAATCATAAATTAGGCACAGTGAGGAAAATGTATGCATAGTTCAAATTAGCGAAAAGAAAGCCTAGGGTAAAAGTGAAATGGTAAATATGCATAGTAAAAACCCTAGTAAACATAGACATGGTTGTAAAGAAATGTATATCTTTTTAGGATGCCGCAAAAAGGGAAGAAAGTGGAGAAAATGACTGGAAAGGCCAAGAAGAAGGAAACCAAAGCTAAGGAAGAATTTGAGGATAGAGGCTACCATTCAAACATATACTATCCATACATAGCATTAGTTACTAAAATTGAAGATTTTGATTTCGAAGAGATATTGAACAAAATTTGAGAATCTGGCGCATCATTGGCAATGAAAAATATTTGGGATGCTGGGTTGTACAATGTTGTAGGTTTTCCACAAGCAATGGAGGCTAGGGACCTGGTTCTTGAGTGTCTACAGAAATATGATTTTCAATCTAGGAAGGTACATCATAATGGAGTGGTATTCACAGACTTATCTATGGAAGGGATAGAGCAAACTTTTGGGTTAAGGATTGCTGGAAAGATGAAGATAGTAGATGTAGAAAAATATGCTGTGGATTTAAAGGAGGAGGCATCATGTAAAAGTACTATATTCTATGGGTAGTACTCCTCAGACAAGAAACCAAAGGCAGCTGCTAGGGTGCCTAAGAATCTATATAGGTCAGATTTCAAAGAGGAGGTCTACATCATGATTACATTACTAAGAAGAGTGATGGGGTTGGAGGATGTAGGTTCATTTGAACCTTGGATGTTTTTAGTCATACAATACATTAGAGAAAAAATAGGGTATGTACACTAGGCTTTGGCAATTAGCAATGCCATCTATACATAGGCCATGAGATTCAATAAGCACAAGAAATTCTTCATGTCATCATACATTGTATACTCCTGTGCTACTAAGATGCAACTAAATGGAATACAAAGAGTTGGAACCTTAGGGAGTGAGCCAAGACAGACCTTGGTATATGATCATTACCCTGACATACAAGCACAAAATGTAGGAAAAAATTGGATAAGGGTAAATGATGTATTTTCCATGTACTTGACAAGGATATTGATAGGAGACAAAGATGCAAGGTTATCTGAAATAGCCAAGAATGCAATCACATTGCATAGTGCTTGGTACATTCAGTTTTCCAAATTCACATACATTAGAACTGAAGGATTCAAGGGAAAACCTTTCAGATTACCAAGGTACCCATCAGACAAGGTGATGTTACTAGAATTTACTAGACAAATATTGGATGTTTATGGAATGTATAAGGCTCGGTGCAACAGGGGCAACATTAAATTCCCCTTTGTTATTGGGAGATACCAGTGTTTCAATGAGGATGTAGCAAAAACATCAGAGGCTGAATTATTGTATTATGGGTTTCCAATGTTTGATGTAGTCAAACCTTTTGATCCTTTCAAAAGAATTTAGAATTTTATAGACAAGAAGTATAGGCATCTACCTCACATTGAGGATTTTTGGGCTGACTGCAATAATGAGGTTGAAGTTAAAAGGAGATCTCATCAGTGATTAACTCTTGATCAGATGAGGACATTAGGGGGAATTGAAGTGCCCCAAGAAATCATAGATGATGATGAAAATACCTTACAGGGTATGATAGCACAAAGGAAGTTTTGACAGAGCTAGATTGGAATCAATCTGAAGAAATGTCAACAGATAATATTTCCAAATTAGTGTTTGCATATTCAGATATGTGGATCAAAGAGAGAATAGAAGTGTTGAAAACAAAAGGAGTAACTCTCACTTACCCACGTAAGAAGGGTAAGAAGAGAAGTTGGGACAATGAGAAATATTTTGATGATTTTATGAGAAGGAAAAGATAGGTGGTGGAATCTAGAATAATAAAGGTTAACACCAGGGATACAATAATGGATCCCTATGCACTAGGGATAATAGTTGCTATACCTGTAGGGACATTTGTGTCTGCCATAGAGGGAACATCTACATCTGTTGCAGCTGCTTCAATATGGCAAGGTCCAATACAAATAGAGGTGATATCACAATCACCATCCACACCTACAGTTCCTATGCAGGCATCTAAGAAAACACCTTTGGAGACACCCATGGCTACAAAACAAACTCAACAAGAGAAGTTGCAGGGATTCATCAAGGTTAAACAAGAAATGGATGAAGAAATGATGATAACCATGACATCTACTGCCCATCCATCTACTATAGAAAATTTAGAGGTAGTAGATGTAGATCAAATTGAGGATGTAGAGGATGATGAAGAGGAGGGTGAAGATGAAGATGGTGATGATAGCCTTGAGATGAGTAGTGAGGAAGGGGAAGAAAGACAATTACCAAAATCATCCCTCATGCTTGGAGCTTTTGATGCAGGAAAATCACATAAGGTTGCCACCACATCATTACCAAGTATCAAGATAATTGATCCTTTCAAGAATATAGTGCCAAAAGATATCATGTGAGAGGTCAAGGAAGCAACCCAAGAAATATTGAAAAATCAGGTTGAAGAAGAAGAAAATGTGGATATGGAGGAATAAGGGGAGGATGATCATGGACAAGATCCACCACAAGAAGATCTTAATCATGAGGTACCTAATGAGGAGGAGGAGCAGAATACAAAAAATATTCAACCTACGCAACATCAGGGTCCTCCACAGTAGCAACAAGTTCCAAAACATAAACAACAAGAGCAAGAACATGAACAGGAAGAAGTACTTATAGAAGGAGCACATGAAGAAGTGCTAAATGAAGACCCTGTAGGTACAAATAAAGTGGTGCCAACTTGGTTGGAATCTAAGATAGGACAAAATACAACAGTTGAGGTAGTACCAATTGACATTAAGATCTTATTAACTGGTGAAGCTAGGAAGAGGGGCAGAAGAAAGGCCAAAACCATGTCTTCCATAAGGAGGGATTCCTCTGGTGGTAGGACTGTACAGATAGCAATTCCCCAAGCAGATAAGGAGAAAGGGGAAATAAATGCAGAGGAATACAAAGTAATCAGTGTGGATCTAGGTCATGTGAATAGGGAGCAGCATATTGAAGAGTTGCAAGAAATGACTGAGTTCACTACCAACAGATTGAGAAAAGATAAGCAGAAAATAAGGAATTTGAAAGGGCAAATTGTCCAATATGAGCAATTCATTCGAGGGATATTTGATCCCACACAAAATATGCCAAAATTAGCTCCAGAGCTAACTATTCTTTCTAAAGAACAAATAGAAGGAATCAAGAATAAAAATCATGAGGCTAGTATGCTGAAGAACTTTGTTAAATCATTCATTCATAAAGGAGGAGTAATAAAAATTGCTATTAGCAATTAGAGTATCACATTAACAGAGAGGAATGATTGTGCACACATTGTGCAAAAGTGCCAAACTAGGATAAAGCAAAACATAGATGAACTAAAGAAGCTCAAAGCCTTGGAAGGACATACTCAGGCCTTGGTAAATGAGGGTATTATAACAATGCAGGTTGTATTTCAGATACCGAAAATGAAGATGGAGTTCAAATACGAAGAGGGGATACTGAGGCCATGCTTGGCTAATATACAATAGTTGGAAAATAATATTCAGGTGTCATTGAAGAAACACATAAAGATGGTGGAGGATTTGGTTAAACATCCATGTCCTCAAGTCCAAGTATTCGATGCAGATACAACTATAAAAGAATTCAAAGATAACTTTCAGCCCTGTATTGATGATCCTTTAAACCATTTAGATGCAGAAGAAATGGAGAATATGATGAAGTGCTAAGATCAGGAAATATCACAAGAGGAGAGAAGATAGGGAGAGCAAGGCCCAGGCATTGAAGACAAGCATTGAGATGCAACAATACACCTAGATGCTTCTCAGAGGACCACTCGTACTTCCATATCCGCTCTAACTACAAAGTTTACACAGTACATGAGCGACAAGAACAAAGATATGCAAATAGAAGACAACAGTGATAGTGAGCTGTGTATCCATTATTTGTTACATATTATGCTTTTGTTGTGATTTTGTAATGATACTTGGTCAAGTAAAGTCAAAGGGTGATCCCACAATAGTGGGTTACAATTGTATTGAGGAAGAAAAATTCCCTGTGCATGGAAAAAACTTTTTGAGGGGTTCTAATGAAAGGGGGTCTTCGTTAGATCCCATTTATGGTTTCTAACGAAGACCCCCTTCATTAGAACCCACTTTTCATCGGCCAAATTTTTTTAATAAAATAATGGGTTTGAATGAACACCCCTTAATGTTATTTGATTTTTTAATGTTATTTTTATACGGTTCAAATGAACCCCCCTTATTTAGAACCCCATTATTTTGCCCTTGCTCCCCTCCAGCTGCAATTTTATGCAAATTTTTGGGTTTCGAGGCTTAGGTTGAGGATCAAAATGGAATCAACATGACAAACCCATCTGCAGGATAATAGTCCTCGAAATGAGCTCTCCATCAAGTATAATTTTAATATATTTTGGTTTTATTATACTTTTTTTGTAGTTTAATTAAACATAGGTTTTTCACCGAACATCAAGTTCTCTATTCTACACACATGGAAAATTAGTAAATTAGTGATAAAAAATTCTAAAAAATATCTATGCCCTAGGTATTGATGTCCTTGTTTCAACAAAGAAAAAAAATTGAATTTCGATACATACAGAAAAAGTTTTGTTTTATGGAATACGCCTATGTCTAAATTATAATTGGTTTGACTTCAAAACTTAATAAATTCAACAAAACATTATGAAACCAAATGCATGTCCTAGATATCAATGTTACCAATCTAAATTCAAAAGAATTAGAATTTTATCCTTTGTAGAAAAAAATTTGTGTTATGGAATACACATCACTTTAAAAAAATGTTGTTTACTATTAAAAACTAGTTATCAAAGGAGATACAAAAAAATTTACAATTTAACTCCAATTTTTTTTAAAAAAATATTTTTAGAATCTACAGACAAAATCTCACAAATCACTAGTTCGCATCATCTTCAAATTCCTAACGGTTTAGTGGATATAGGTGTCAGAAAGTGAAGATTTAGTTCAAAATGTTGATTTCAATGTCAAGTTTGGCCAAAAAGTGTAACCCATTATTCTAGGATGACCCCAAACATTTGAAATATTCCAAAGACATCCTTTGTGCTGAGGAATATTCTTTGAGATATTTTTGAAGTGACATCTGGCATTAGAATTTGAATTCAAACCATGGATGATTTGTGACTCGGGAAAGGGGATTTGAAGCCTATATAAGGGGCTTTAATATGTATATTTTGTACACACGGTTGAGATAGAAAAAAACACTGGAGAATTTGCAAGAGAAGGGATTTGTGAAAATACTTTGAGCTTAGGGAATTGAAATAGTAGTAGTTGTCTATGTCTATAGTGGATATAATGTGGAATGTCTTGTTTCTCGCTATATCTGGAAAATGTCTATAAGTTTGTTTTAGTTTGTGGATACTTTCAAAGACTTTGAAGTCAAAGTACATTGTAAATTTGAAATGACTTTCATATGTTAATGAATACAAACATCTAGTTGCTGGTGTTGGCAAGAGACATTGCTAGGCATGTTAGGTGTTGTCATTGATGGCAACTAAATCCATCTTACACATTCGCATTACATCAGTGGATCATACCGGAAGACAGATTGTAGATTTGTCTAAGTGTGGATAGACAGGAACATGGCATATGACAGGGTTCAGCAGCTTGGTCCACATTTCTTCACAAGTAATTATATTGTGTTGTAGATATAAGGGAATGTTAAGGGATGTTAGGACTAACGAAATCCAAGATTTTAGCCTTCGGTGATGAAGGGATTGAAAGTTACATGCATCTGAGTATCGGGTTCTGGTTAATCAGTTCAGTCTAGTGATGAATAGGCGGACTTGGTGTTTGATCATTGTGCGGATTAGGAAAATTTGTTGGTTAAGTAATTTGTGAGATCCAGTGAATGTATAGGTTTTGGTCTGCATTGGTATTTGTGCATGGATTCAGACGACATAACAATGTTCTTAAAAAGACTTTAAGTTTTTCTCAAGGTTGACTGCAGTTGATGTTATTTCATATAGCGGATATATATGATCGATAGATTCAATCATTTGAGGATGTGGAAGTGCGAAGATGAGGGGATAAGTGCGAAGTATAGCAGACTCAAGTGTGAAGTGAAGAGATCTAAGGCTTGGATCATGGTAGAGCAGTAAAGGAGAGCAGAAAGAGATGAAGTGTGTAAAGTCAGTGTATTGTGCATAACCGAAACTGTAATTCTACATTGTTGGATGCTATTCTTCAGTTTAATCATTCCAGTGAACTCTTGTAATTGTTTTTGTAGGTAGTGAGCCTCCTTGAGCAGTGAGCTCTGGGCAGTGTGCCCAAAGGCATGTGCCTTCCCCATTTGTAATACTTTTAACATAGTATAATTTCTTGTGGGTTAACCCCCACCATAGTTTTTCCCTTAACCGAGTTTCCACATAAAAATCTTGGTGTTCATGTGTTATGATCTTGTTGTTTCTGCTCTTATGTTCATGCTTCTTTCTTTTGAATGTATGTGGTAAATTAATAAAGGAACAAAGTAATTAGTTTTGCAAAACACTGATTCACCCCCCCTCTCAGTGTTTTTTAATTTCAACAATTGGTATCAGAGCAAGGTTCCTTGGAAGAAGTTTAATAGCTTAAGGAAGATATGGGAAGGTGTTTCAATGGGTTCACTCAAATATTTTGATGGCATCAGTGAACAACTTCAACTTGCTTTAGAAGATCTTAGTCAGTCCAGAGCAGAAGTCAAAGAACTACAAGAGAACCTTAAAGATGCTGATGATTTCATTAATACCTTAAAAGCACAACTGAGCAAATCCAATGAAAAGAGGAGGGAGCTACTTCATCGGTTAGCAGATTAGAATGAAGACAATGACATGGATGAGGCTCTGAAGGAGAAGACAAAGGAATGTGAGAAGTTGGCAAAAGAAATTGTTGTCCTAAAACATGAAATGGAATCTGGAGTAATGAAACTAACCAAGGAAATTGAGGAAAGGAAGAAAATTGAAGAAAATCTGAATCAGAGCTGAAAGAAAGAATAGAAGAATGCTGCATATTAGATAGAATAATTGGCCACCTAGAGTCAGATCTACAAGAAACTAGGGAAAATGAAGAACTTAAAAAGCTAATTGTTATTCTCAAACATGACCTAGAAGCTGCAAATGAGTACAAAGAAAAGTTCAAGATAAGCTTAGCTAAACTTGAAGTGCTACTTGAGAGTCAGAAGAAGGCAGATGATAAGCATGGTCTAGGATTTGAGAAAGGTGAAAGCTCTGGATCCGATCAAAGAAACCCTGAAACAAGAAATCAAAGAAGGAATCCTAGAAGACCTCCGGTAAGACAACCTAATGCTCAAAGATATACATCTTTCAATGGCAATTGTTTCAAATGCAATAAGTATGGTCATAGAGCTAATCAATGTAGAAGTCAAGTGGATCAAAATCCATCATCTTTCTTTGGTCAATGCTTTAACTGCAAAAGGATTGGTCATAAGGCTAAGGAATGCAGAAGTGGATCAAGGAATCCTCCTAAGAACAAACAAGTGTTCAATGGAAAATGTTTTACTTGCAATAAGTTTGGGCATATTGCAATGCAATGCAGATTACACCTGTTCCAACATGTAACTATCAGAAAAATAAGATTTTATGTTTCAACTGCATTAAATCCAAACACATTGCTAAATTTTATAGAAGCAAAAAGGAGAACTCACAGGCAGACAAAGGAAGAACAAAGCAGAAGATGGACAAAGGCAAGGGAAAAGTTGATGTGAATGAGATCCAAAATGAAATGAACAAAACATGGGTGAAGAAAAGTGAAATGAATGTAGACAATGGGTCTGCACCAGAATCCGGTGCTGATAATTCCTCCAGGAATTGAAACAGGAGCTCTGGCTCAGGGGGAGCTGAATTGAAAATATAATTCCCCCTACCAGTAAGTGGGTGCCTGAATCAGGCACGTTGAATGAAGATAAATAAGCCTATTATAGATCTATTGAAGCAAATTCTGGAAGAAATTAAGCCAATGTGATTGATTGCAGAGCAATTGAAGATTATTAGGGAAGAACATTTATTACAATAAAGAATTAGGTTTTGCGGAGGATAAAAAGTCATTCATTCAAGCACTTGAATCACTTTGCATTTGAAGAAAACAAGGAGAAGAGCATCTAAGCTGAAATTTTAGAGATTTGAAGTGTGAAGAACGAATTCGACAGCTAACCCTAATTCTGTGAAGAAAAAGGTATTTTTCTATGAAACTTTGAACTTCTGATCTTTTGCAATGGCTACACCTCTGATTGTGGGTATCACTGAGTGACCTAGGCCAAAGTTCAAAAGGCATCCACACAAATTAGTAGAAGTCGATCTGTTAGGTGCCTTTTCAAATGTTTCCTATGGTGTGTTGCATGTTGAAGATATTTGGGCCTATATTCATGCTAGCGATGAATTTGGGGAATCGAAGTTAGTAGATTTGTTCAAAAATCATCTGAGGGATGAAATTCACAGTCTCAAACCTGAATCTAAGGCACTGTACGAGAAACATTTCATTCAGATTATAGGGTTTCCATCCTTCGATGAAAATGAGTGGGTTTGGTATGTGCTGAGTTGGATGCATGATGAGTTTATGTGGTTAATGAAACCCTTCAAGATCACCAAGGATGCCATCAAGGCCGTGACAGGGTTGAACTCATTTGATGGGCTGCCAATGTTGAAATTAGTAAAGAATCAAACTATAATTGATGCTACTGGTTCAAGGTTTGACAAAAGGGTAATGACAATAAATGACATCACTGATCCGGATGTCAAATTTGCTTCAATGGTGATTAGATACAAGATATATCATTCCAATAGGGAAAATTCTGTATCTGGTACAACTATCTATGCAGCTTATCAGATGTTGAGAGAGAATGTTGATTATGACTTGTGTGAGTTGTTACAGAACTAGCTGATGGAAAATTTGAATAAGGTTAAGAAGGATAAGAAGAACACTTTCAAATATGGTACAGTGGTCTTGTGTTTGTTCTTCTATTTCATGAATGAGTTACCTAGAAAGAAAAGCATGTGTTGGACCAATGATAAACTTGTTGCCATTCAAATAAGAGAGCACCTAAACAATATTGGTGACTCCAATGCCCAAAGGACTGCTCTTTGGGGATTTTTCAAGAATTTTCATAACATGATGCAATCAAGGGAAAGAATCCCTACATCTATGGTTGAAAAATACAAGGATACAATCTGTTTTATGGTGGATACAGATCAGTGTTTAATGGAAGCAGTTGAACCAGGAACTATATGGATCATGCCCATGGGGTATGAGGTTGATGAGAAAGTATTAGATATGTATGTTCAATACCTACTGAGCAAGCCAAAGGACACCACAGTTGAAAGATTTGGGACATATGATGAGCTAAGTGTGAAACTGCATGTTGAGCTCAGAAAACTAGAAATCAAGAGGAAGGTTCCAAAGCAAGTAGAAATGTATGCAGAGAGCATAGGGATAACCAAAGAGGTTGTGATACAAGTTAGGAAGAGAACCGAGCAAGCTGAAGAAGAACAACCTAGTGCTCTGAAAGTCTCCACCAGCCAACCGAGAAAAACTAGAAGCTCTACTGCTACCTTTGTTCACACAAAATCTATCAGAACAGAGAAACTGGAAGACAAACCATCTGGTAAAGATGGAAAAAGAATGAAGACTAAAGCATCTAGAACATATGTGAGCATTAAAGATGATGAGGAAATAGAATTAGATGAAGTAGTAAAGGAAATAAAGACAAAGAAAGCAGAAGCTTCAAGGGCTGCAAAAGATAAGCCTTCCGGAAGTATGAAGGTAAGTAAAAGACAAAAGACTGAAACCCAAGCTAGAAAATCCACTTTGTCTATAGAAGAAATTGTGAATGATGTGATGATTCATGGGAATCTAAAACCCATAATAGAATACTGACACTTTTGATGATGTAAACAAGAAAATTTTGGAGGATGCCACTGTAAAATACTTGAATACATTCAATAGAGCTCTTGTGGAAATTTTGTCTAAAATCCCTAAGAGTTTGAGTAGCTAAAGATTTAGAGCTAAGAGAACATGTATTATCTAGTTTGTGTCTAGTGATCTCCAATAAAGAAGTAGATAAATTTTTTAAAGAAGTCAAGAATGAATTTAGAAGCAAGAAAAGAATGAATAAGCTGATGATTGGAGATATTGATGAAGTTGTCCAAGAAACAAAATAGATTCTAAAGAAAGCACTGGACCAAAACAAGTTCTATGTGGTTATAGAAGAACCAGTTGATACTAAGGATGCATCAATTCTGAATGATGAAGAGCAGCAGAAAAATAAGCAACAAACTGGAGTAGATGATGACTCCATTCCGGAAGAAGATGTATTGAATATAGAAGATGAAGAAATGATTGAAGAAGATCAAGTAAAATAAACTGATGATGGAATTCATTCCTCCATTCTGGATGTTGAGGAACCTGATAAAACTGCCACTGAGGATACACCAAATCCTCCAGAAGTGAATGTAGATGATGTTTCTGAGATAGATAAAAGAAAGAATGCTTCTAATGAAGATGTAGAAAAGGTAGAAGCAAAGAAAATGTATGAAAATAATGAGCAAGACAATGTGTTTGACTCCAAAAAGGGAGAAGATGGAGGCCTTGAAGAGCATAAACTGTTTGAAACAACATTTTGGGCAAGAGACACTACAGAAGCAGTGAAAGAAATTTTGGAAAGAGATAAACAAATTGAAGAAGATCAGGATATAATTCAGGGACCAATCAATTTTGATACTTTATCACCGGTGCAAAAGATAAAGTTGGCCTCTATTTCTCAAGTTAACGCCAAAGAAGAAATCTTAAAGTCTCATATAGAAGATAGTGAGTTGCTTGGCCTTGCATTTGGGATTTTGGAGAAAATCATGCCCACCTTTCAGAAGGACTCATCAGCATCTCCCTCTGGCCAGCTAAAAGGATTGATGAACTCTGTAAGTTCTCATTTTGAAACCTTAGAGAAGTCAGCAGAAGTTAAAGTCTAAAATGAATTTAATGCTAAAAGGTTTGCTGAAATAAAGAAAATAATTAGCTATGATAGATCCATGCTTGATACCAGTGTAAAGAGTATTCAAAATGCCTTGTCTGAAGGTGCAGAGATCTATAAGTTTTGCCTAAATAGATCTAAAGTTGTTGAAGATATTGAGAAAAAGGTTAAGGACATAGAGCTCAAACAGTCTAATATTTCTTAGTTATATAGTCCTCTAACTAAGTCTGTAATTACCAAAGAATGCCAAGTAGTGAGTCTACGAAATGAATTAAGTGATTTGGAGAAAGAAAAGGCCAAAATTCTGGGTAGATTGGATGAGCTCCAGGGACTGATCTCCCCTAAGTTAGAAACTATGTATGATATATTGGCAGAGTCCCAAGCAGCAGCTGCTACTAGTGATCCTACTGACCTTCAAAAGGCAGAATCACTGGCATTTTTGTTCAGTGGGCATATATCTATTTTGGGTAGCATCAAGAAGAACTGGGACAATGAATTGACAAGGTTGAAGAACATTTTTGGTGATATCTTTTTGCTAATGAATAAAGCCTAAGGACTATATATTCATATGCATAAGGATGTAGAGTTTTGACCCTTGTACATAAAATTTTTGCATGAATTTTGGTATGCGGATGCTAGCCTTTGCTATTGATGTCAAAGGGGGAGAGGAAAAGCAGTGAAAAATGAATAATTAATCTAAGGGGGAGCATTGGAAATCATAAGTGTATGTAGTAAGGGGGAGTTGTTCTAACACTTAGTCATTTTTCACTAAGTGTTGCCATCAATGCCAAAGGGGGAGATTGTTGGCAAGAGACACTGCAAGGCATGTCAGGTGTTGTCATTGATGGCAAATAAATCCATCTTACACATCTGCATTACATCAGTGGATCATACTGGAAGATGGATTGTAGATTTGTCTAAGTCCGGATAGACAAGAACATGGCATATGACAGGGTTCAGCAGCTTGGTCTGCATTTCCTCACAGGTAATTATATTGTGCTACCGATTTGAGGGAATGTTAAGGGATGTTAGGACTACCTAAATCCAATAATTTAGGCTCCGATGATGAAAGGATTCAAAGTTACATGCATCTGAGTGTCAGGTTTTGGTTAATCAGTTTAGTCCAGTGAAGAACAGGCTGACTTGGTGTTTGATCATTGTACGGATTAGGAAAAGTTGTTGGTTAAGTAATTTGTGAGATCCAGTGGTATTGGCCAACATGTGTGATGACTTGAATGTATAGGTTTTGGGTCCACATTGGTATTTGTGCATGGATTCAGCCGACAGAATAGTGTTCTTAAAAAGACTTTAAGTTTTTCTCAAGGCTGACTACAGTTGATGTTATTTCATATAGCGAATATATATGATCGATGGATTCAAGCATTTGAGGGTGTGGAAGTGCAAAGATGAGGGGATAAGTGTGAAGTATAGAAGAATCAAGTTGAAAGTGAAGACATCTAAGGTTCAGATCATGGCAGAGTAGTAAAGCAGAGCAGAAAGAGATGAAATGTGTAAAGTCAGTGTATTGTGCATAACCAGAACTGTAATTCTACATTGTTGGATGTTATTCTTCAGTTCAATCATTCCAATGAACTCTTGTAATTATTTTTGTAGGCAGTGAGTCTCCTGAGTGGTGAGCTCTGGGCAATGTACCCAAAGGCACGTGCCTTCCCCATTTGTAATACTTTTAACAGAGTATAATTCTTGTGGGTTAACCCCCACTGTGGTTTTTCCCTTAATCGGGTTTCAACGTAAAAATCCTGGTGTTCATGTGTTATGATCTTGTTGTTTCTGCTCTTATGTTCATGCTTCTTTCTTTTGAATGTATGTGGTAAATTAATAAAGGAACAAAGTAATTAGTTTTGCAGAACATTGATTCACCCCCCCTCTCAGTGTGCCTTAACTTCAACAGCTGCATCTATTTCAGAGTGGAATTAGATTCATGTGTTCTTTGATATATTTCCTTTGATGATTGTAGTTCTGTATGTTAATTTGTGATATTTCTCAAGAGAAACATACATGAATTTAACTACTTTGAAGTATTACAGCTAATCAGATTTGTGTGCATGAGTAGCAGAGAGATAGTTCTTACAGAATCAAGATTTTCTAAACCTTATCTTTTTCCTTTTTTTATCAACAATTTAAATAATTAGCATGCACGCAGTTATCTGAAAGAGATTGTTATAGATTCGAATAAATAATTGTGAATTGAAAAGATCTTTAACAATTTTCATATTAATTTGAGATACAAAGTAAGTTTTACTAAAATTCATGCAAAGCTTTGTAGTAAAATGGTAAATACATGCAAAGGATCACTAATTGTAGTGTAATTTGTTGTTATTTGCAAAGTATAAGTAAAGACAGTTAGTACACATCCTTCAAATCATGTAAGGCCCCTTAAACAAACAACTTTACATTGAACACTGAGTTAATCTAATACAACCATGACCTGGTTACCGTAGACTTGGAATTGAGAAATATTTTCTAATAATTCTTCATATTCTTCAAGATAGATTAAGTTCTTTGTGAATTTATCTTTTGTTGTCCATGTATAATAGCATCATCAACAGTTTTTTGGTGCTAGAAGGAGTGCCTGATAGGATTTAAAGTGAGTTTTGTGCAAACTGGCTAACAATACTGGTTGGACGACCAGGTCTAGGTCAAATGTAGGGGATATTTTCTTACAATTGTTTGACAAATGACAGAAAGGTATAAATATTCCCTTAATCTCAAGTCCTAGAATATTTCAGGCAAAAGGTTCATCAAATACTCCTCGAAGTCCAAGATCACCTCTGGTTATACCTAACATAGTAAGTCCTAACGTTTCTACATTCAAACCGTTAAATTTTGGTCTAAAACCTCATAATCAACCAAATCTTGGTTCAATTCCACCTAGAGGTCCCACCATGGCATTCTTTAATGTAGATTCACCTATACACTTTGGTGTATACAATGACATGCCAAAGAAACTAGATAAAAGTTTTCCTAAGTATCAATTACATCAGGATCTCGAAGATCATATTAGGATTTGTAAGGAAACCTGCTTCAGGGCAAGAATAGCACATGAAGATGTGGTATGCAAATTATTTCCTTTCACCTTCAATGAACAAGCTTCCAACTGGTATGTCAATTTGCCTAACAGTTACATTACAAGTTGGGCACTTATGGAAGAAAACTTTCTGTCTAGATTTAGAGGTCCAGTAGAGCCAGTAACTTTATATCATAGGATAGCAGAGATCAAGAGAGGTGAAGGAGAGTTTATAACCACATTTATTGATCATTTCCAGAAAGCTTATTCAAGGTTAGTTGCTCCTTATACTGTAACTAATGATGCAATAATAGAAATGTATTATGCTGCTTTGGATCCTTTAACTGCCATGTTTGTTAAGAGACAACTACCTGTAGGAGGGAACTTATCTCAAGAATTCAAAGAGGCTGTGAAGGTAAATCAGGAGATGAGACAAACAATTCATGGTCCTTTAGTGAGTCTAGGAAATGTTGCCATTCCTAATACAATGCAGAAAGTGAATCTCAAATGTTCAATCTAGTACCTACTACACCAGTATACAATCCTGTCCCTACTCAAGCTATAGTTCCCTACATGGGCCATGTTGCCAATAATAATCAGTTCAGTGGCCAATCATTTTTCCAAGCCCCCCAAGATACATATATAGCTAAAACTCAGGATGATAGAAGTGAGTTAAAATAAATTACTGATCACTTGAGAAGGTTAACCACTGAGGTGACTCAATTTCTATAGTCAAAACTCTCAAAATAATACTCATCAAAATCAGGGACAGGGATAGCAAAATAGAGGCCATAATGGAGATAATAGACCCTATGGAAATGACAATAGGAATTTGAATCAGCCTAGACCCCCTAGAGTGTGGAACACCAGACCAAATAACGATACTCTGGATTCTCCATTTGAGAATCTAGACAATTAGGAGTCTAAACAACCTGCTAGGGTACATGTAGCTGATATAGCCCTCAAGAACTAGTGTAGAATCCATAATACTAGTGCACATGCCAAGCCTAATTGCCCACAATTTCACTTGGCTACTAGTATCTTTAAAATAGAAGTACAGATCCCTACATTTGAGTTCTTGATTCCTAAAGGAAATGAGATAGTGCCTTCAAGATACGAGTCAGCCATGGTTCTAGAAAGCTTTACATTCTCAACAAAAGAAGAAGAAAATTAGATAAAAGAGGATGAGCCATATTGTTGTGAAAATCTACATCCTAAATCAGCTCTAGTGTTAGAGGCTTTCTAGTTTCTATTTGAAATAGAGAATGAAGTGTTGTGTGAACTAGATGAGGTTCAAGCATTTCAACAATCCCAAAGGAATCATACTTACAACTTGAGAAGCAACAATAACAAACCTGGAGGTCCTTTCAATACCTCCATGCCTCCAAATAACTTCAATGCACCACCTGATTTGCATTCAAGTAATAATCCTTTGCTTCCAAAGGCAAATTATTAGGGTGCTAGTACTTCAGCTGTGCCTAAAGGTCAAGGAGCTAAATTAGAACCTAATGAAGCTTCTAAATTGATGAATTATTTGTCTAAAGAGATTAAGAAGATAAAAGTCAATGTGCCTCTATATGAACTATTGAAAAGTCCAAGAGTGAGAACTGCATTTATTAAATCCTTAGATAAATCTAGTCCTAGAGAGAATTCTGTAGGTCCAGATAACCATAGCAAAGACATACAAACTAAGGATGGGAATAAGAGTGTTGAACAACCTGCAAGTACTAATGTAGTGATGTATATAGAGAAGAAGAAGTCTCCTCCTTTCTTGTTAACTTTGAGAATTTTTGGAAAGAACTTGCATAACTGCATGGTAGATTCTAGAGCTTCTGCTAATGTCATGCCATTAGGAATTTGTAAAACTTTAGGTCTCACACCTACTAAGTCTGCCAAGGTCGTAACTTAGTTGGATAAATCAGAGGTAAATGTGGTAGGAGAGTTGATGCACATTCAAATGCAATTAGCTTCAGAACCTAGGGTAAACCAATTTATTGACATTCAGGTTGTAGACATTCCTGTTAATTATGGTATGTTATTGAGCAGAGATTGGTCTAAAACTTTAAATAGATATATGGCTACTAACTTCTCTCACATGTGGTTGCCTTGGAGAGGCATTCCAAACCAAATTAGAATTGAGGCTAAAGCCAAGATGAAGCATATGATAATAGAGTAAAATAGAACAAATGAGATATTGTACACTGCCATAGAACTTGGTGTTTATAGAGTTTCAAACAAAGGAGTCCAAATAGAAGAAATCTTGGCCTTTGACTTTGAAACAAGGCCTACTGATAAGAGAACAAATTTGTTATTGAGTCTGATCATGGTTCTTTTGATGAAGAAGATAATTCCATGAATAATTTCAGCCAAATCATGAGACAAGAAATGGAGAAATGCATCCAACAAGGAGCTCCTATTATGTGTGTTCTGTATAGGAAGTGGTGTAGCGTCCATAGGACTACTCATTCTGAGGAGGACTATGGAATGTGCAGAGAAATAATTGAATATCAGCATAGAAGGTGTATGGAATTAATGGGAAATAAGGAAGGAAAATGTATTCTTAATATGTCTGAGTTGCATTTCCATGAATATGCTAATGGTTTGCTAAAAAATCTAGGTGAAGGTGCAAAAGCAAAAGGTATCAATCATTCTAGCTTTCACAAATGAACAGAAAATATAACAGTACCTACAGTTCAGACAAAAGTACATGAGAATATACATGTCCCTGCAAAATGTGAGGTAAGTAAGGTACTTCCTATAAAAACAAAGGGTCCAGTTCACAAAAGGAATGACATTTGGATTTTAAAATGTGATGGATCCAAGTCCAAATAGGGAGCAGGAGTAGGAATTGAGCTCATTGATCCTAGTGGTAAGTCATTTTTGGTAGCTTTTAGATTGCAGTTTCCTTGTACTAATAATGTAGCTAAATATGAAGCATTAGTGCATGGACTAGTAATATCCATCAAGAAGAAAGTTAAAGTTCTTCAGGTTTTGTATGATTCTGAATTGATTGTCAGGCAAGTCAAAAAATTATATGCTTGTAATTTTCAAAAAATGGTGAGTTATAGGCACAGAGTCTGGGATTTAATTGAACATTTTGATGCTTTTAATATTATGCATATTCCCAGGGAGTTAAATCAACATTCAGATACCTTAGCAATTGCAGCTAGTACCCTTGAACCATTAGCTGTGTCAGGATTGAATAAATTTAGAGTAAAACTAGTGTCTATTCCAAGTATACTTGATAATGTGACAAACCTTCAAGTGTTTGAAGGTGACCAGCAAATTCTTGATTTTATAACAAGTCATGATGTGTTTGAATCCCATATAATAGACGAAAAAGAAAGACCAGAGGTATCTTGGGATGAAGAGGACATTGTTGATTTGAAAAGTAATTCCTTACCTAAAGGAGTTATTAAGCTAGAAAAAATATTTGATTTCGATAGAATTGTTAGACAAAGAAGCCTTCCTAAAACTGATGGAGGTAAGTGTGACCCTTTCAACTTAGGTACTGACAAGGATCCTCAAAATGTCTTGATTGGTAAAACTTGTTCCCCTAAGTTCAGAGCTGATATAGCTGTTGTATTGAAAGAGTATAAACATGTGATTGCGTGGACTTATGAGACCTTAAAATATATGATACATCCATCATAACCCACGTAATTCCATTGAAACGAGGAGTGAAACCGTTTAGGTAGAAACAAAGGCTAGTAAATGCCATACTAGAACCCTTGATCTTTGAAGAGGTCAAGAAGTTGTTGTCTGCAAGAATAATATTTCCAGTAAGACATTCCACTTGGGTAGCTAACCTAGTGCCTGTGAGAAAGAAGAATGGAGACATCAGACTCTATGTTCACTTTAGGAATCTTAATAAGGTGTCTGAAAAGGATAACTATCCTTTGCCTCCTTTAGATGAAGTTTTACAAGTGGTTAACGGTGCTAAGATGATGTCCTTCCTTAATGGATTTTCTGGATATAACCAAGTTCTAGTAGATAAAGAAGACAGGTTGAAAACCACATTTACATGTAAATGGGGTAATTATGCATATAGAAGGATGCCATTTGGTTTAATTAATGCAGGTGCTACGTTTCAAAGAGCCATGGATATTGCTTTCCTTGGATTAACAGGGAAATGTATTGTGATTTATATGGAGGATCTAACATTTTTTTCTAAAGACAGGTCTAGCCATGCAAAAGATTTAAGAAAAGTGTTGCAAAGGTGTGAAAAGTATGGCATCTCACTGAACCCAAAGAAATGTGTCTTTAGGGTGACAAAGGGAAAACTGTTTGGACAGATTATTTCTGAGAATGGTATTTCCATTAATTTAGACCAGGTGAAGGGAATCAACAAATTACAGTTTCCTACTAGTAAGAAGGAGCTGAAGTCATTTTTTGGCAAGATTAACTTTGTGATAAAATTTATTACTAGTTTTACAGAGGTAGTACGACCTTTGAATGCTATGCTCTAGAAGGATGCTCAAATAGAATGGACACCAGTGGCCAGAGCAACATTCAAAGATATAAAGGAAGCTATTGCTAATACTCCTATGTTGACAAGTCTTGATTACACCAAGCCTTTTTATATATATTCTTTTACATCTATGCATTCTTGTGCTGCAACATTGACACAAAAGGGTGAATAAAATGAAGAGAGACCTATATCGTTTATGAGTGCTCCTCTCAAGGGTGCAGAGTTGAAATACTTGGACACAGAAAGGGAGTCTTTTGCCTTAGTGAAGGCAGTGAAGAAGTTCAGACATTACATCTTAAGAAGTCAAGTTAAAGCAATTGTGCCTAATGCAGTAGTAAAGATGCTGCTAATGCAAAATGAGACAGGGGACAAAAGAGCTAAGTGGATCACCATTTTACAAGAGTTTGATTTGGAAATCATTCCAATGAAATTGGTCCAAGGTCAAGCTCTAGTTCAAACTATAGCAAATACAGATCCAAAAATTGTTCATCAACAATATGTTGTGCATACCAGTACTGTGGGTGGATGGTATTATGATCTGAATGCATTCTTGATATCAATAAAATATCCTAGTCACTTGAAATCTTCACAGAGAAGAGCACTATGGTTGAAAGCCCAGAAATATATGATTCAAGGAGGTATTCTATTCAAGAAGAATCATGAAGGAATATACTTAAGATGTTTGAATAGAGAGGAAGCAAATAAAGTGATGGCAGAATTACATGATAAATATGGAACAACTCATGGATCTCATTTGGCCACCACACATAAAATCTTGAGGGCTGGGTACTATTGGCCTACTATGTTCAAAGATACTGAGGAACACATTAGATGTTGTCACATATGTCAAACCACTGTTGATAGGGGAAGAAACATGACTCATCCTTTGCCGCCCGTGATTGACACTAGACCATTTGCACAATAGGGGCTAGATTTCATAGGAGTCATTAATCCTCCATCCTTAGCTGGACATAAGTTCATTCTCACAGTGACAAACTATTGCACCAGATGGACAGAGGCCACTTACTGTAAGTTTTCCACAACAGATGTCATCATCAAGTTTTTGGAAGAAAACATCATAACCAGGTTTGGAGTACCATATTCACTAGTATATGACAATGGCCCTGCATTTTCTTCTTTAAAGTTTTCAAACTAGGCATTTGAATATGGTATTGTTTTGAAATTTTCATCAAATTATTATCCACAGGGTAATGGATTAATAGAATCCACTAGTAAAATTTTGTTAGATATCATTAAAAAATTGATTAATAAAAACCCTAGGGAATGGAATATCCTATTGAAATATGCTTTATGGGTTGATAGAACAAAAGTCAAGGCAGCGTTGGGAAATTCATCGTATCATTTGGTATATGGCATAGATGCAATCTTGCTTGTTAACCTGAGAATCCCAACCTGGAAGTTTGCTAACTAGTATTTAGGTTTTGATGATCAAAGAGAAGCTAGGTTAGTTCAATTACTACACCTAGATGAGAAAAGGAATCAAGCTGTAGACAAGTTTGCAAAACATCAAGCAGTTGTAAAAAGATGGTTTGATAAGAAAGCTAGAGTCAAATATCAAACTTGGTCTAATGTTGGGATAAAGCACATGAGAAAAAGGGAAACCATGGGAAATTTGATAAGTTGTGGATGGGTCCTTTCTAGATTGTTGAAATCATAGGGGGCAACACATTTAGGTTGAAGACTTTAACTAGTGAAGATATTCCATTACCTATTAATGGACAATATCTCAAACATTACTTTCAGATCTAAAGGTGTTGCGTTGAGTCTCACTGTGTATTATATTGTGAATATTGTATAGTCTGGTTTTCTGTGTGGTCATTTTGTTGGTTTGTTTGTTTTGGTTTTTTGTTATTTTTTGTGGTTTCTGTGTGTCTGGTGTCTTCTTTATGATTTTTTATATACAGGAGCAGGCTATAACTTTAGAAAATAATGAAATTTGCAAAACTAAGAAAACCATTTGAAATTTATGTATAAGTTGTGACTTCTATAGATGTAGTTTGTTGTTTGTCTTTTAGAGAGTTTATTCACCATTAGCAAATTTAAAATGTTCAGGGAATCATACAAATACATATCTTAAGATTCTAGGAGTAGGTTTGGAGGATAGTGGACACTTGCATTAAGTGAAAAATCTAAAGGTTTGCCTTTGCTACCATTATAATCTCCACCCTGCATATCATTAACATGATTCTATTGTCTGTTAAACATAAGCTTTATTGCAATATCGAAAGTATTAATGATGAATACAAAATTAATGATCAAAAGAAATCATTTGAAAACATAGGAGGGATACCAGATAACTCCACCAGGGCTATAGATGCTTGCTGGCAGTGGGGCTCTATTTGGGGAGATTATAGGTGATAACCTTGCCAGGTCTATGGACACCTGACTGGTAGCAAGGCAATATCTAGGTTGGCTTAGAAGGTTAAATCCATCTATGTAGTTTAATGTAAATATTTGTTGTTTTTTAAATTTGATCCAAAGAATGGGAATAAATCAATTGCACACACTTGTATTCTTTTGAGGTCTTCTTTTGATGTTAGTGAATACATTCTTTTGATGTTAGCTTACATATAAAGAAGTTAGAAATTTATGATTTATTTCATCTTGTTTCGTAAGTTTTGTTGAATTTAATTGTTTTATTTGGTTTCTAGTTGTTGTGATGCTCACAACACGCCCCATTTTAGCCTTTAGCAAAATGAGGACCCCTACTGTGGCTTTTTGCTTTTTGGCTTGTGTGGTTTGGTTTGCTTGGCGATATGGGTAAAATGACATGGATGCTTGAAATTTGAGTTATACAATGCTTGCGTATGAGTGGTGGTTATCAATAGAATCTGCATAAAAAATGAGCTAGGGTTGCCTTTTGAATCATTTGAAAATTTGGCATATTTTGAGAGTTATGCTTGTTTCTCTGAAAAGTTAATGCTGGATTGATGTTGGTCAACGTGTATCTGATATACATTGCCATTTGCATGTATATGTGTGCTTTTGTCTATCATGTTACTTAATCATTATGTTTTATGTATATGGTATACATAAAATTATTTAAGTCTGGACTCGATGGTGTTTTCTGTGTTGAACTGTATAAATAGTGAAATCCGCAGTTACATTTGTCTATTACAACTTATGTATTAGAAATACAAATTCAAAATATACATGGGCATATGCCAAAATAAATTCAAAAGGGTGTATAAGGTTAGGGCATTTCGTATGTATGCTATATACATGTTGTTTTTGCATGCTTTTGATATACGGACCCAAAAGGAAAATACAATCGAATTCTGAAGATAAAGGTAAATGCACATGTTTGTATGTATTGTTGTATGTATAACTACATGTATCTTATATACAAATACAAAACTGGACGTGATCCAAAAAGTTAAACAAAGTGAATTTAAATGGAATCCGTGTTTGTATATTTGGGTGCATGTATTATATACAAAAGGGTAAAGTGCATTTGCGGATTCAAACCCAGAATTAATTATGGAATAAAATGCATTTGGTCATAATGAAAGGTTAGAAAAGTCAAACGAAGACGTTTGTATATGCGCATGTATATGATATATATTGCAATATACAAAGAGAATTATATGTAAAGCCTGACATGATTAAAGTTTTGAATATTATATACATCAGGTGGGGTCCACATATGTATGTTCGGGATATATGAATACGACATACAGAAAAGTGATACAAAAAGTAAAGTGTTGGATTTAGGATAGACAACTGAGAGGGGGGGTGAATCAGTTGTCCAAAACTTTCTTCCAATTAATCACTTAAATCCTTTACTTAATTTAGTAGCATAATGATAAATTAATCATGGAAGCATAATGCAATAATTCAAGAGTAGAAACACATTAACACATAAGACATCAAGATTTTTGATGTGGAAAACCTGGTTAAGGGAAAAACCACAGGGTGACTAACCCAAGAATGTATTCTCTATTAGAAGAATAGGAAGAACAAAATGGCACATGCCAATTAGGGCTCACTGCCCAAGCACACTGCTCACAAGAGGCCCACTGCCTACAGGAGACACACTGTCTATAGAATAATAAGTATTACATACTTGAACTAAAGAATAACATATTCATCATGCTTGAGTCAGTTCCATTTAAGCTCAATACTTCTGATTTGCCTTTTCGCTCTACTCCTCTCTACCACACTCTCATCTCCATTCCATACCTTTGAAATGACTTTACAACTCCTTATTTATACAAGACAGACTTAGGAATAATCATCCAAGTCGGCATACATTACAGAGCAAATACATATGACTAATTACAAAAAGACTTTATGCGGATCAACAAAATGTCGGCCACATAGATCTGAGACTTCAATCTTTCTTTAGGAACACGCCATTCTTCACATAACATCTTCAAGATCATCTGCAGGATGTGTAACTCATCTGGTCGACCAGACTTAGGAAGAACACCATCATCCAGAAGTAATTCTTCAATTACGAGTTCAATCTTCAATGCAAACCACCAACACGAATTGGACACAATCCAAAGACCTCCACAAGCTTTCCTGAATCACCAAGAACATCCACACTACTTCTGTTCACTGAAATCATTCTTTCCTTCATCTGGAACCTCAAGAACACAGCCTGTCATCACTGTCATATTGGAATAGATGCTTGCGGACCTCCAGACCATGAACCAATTGGGTTGTCAATTCACATTGACTTCCTAAACACTCCACCAGATCCGCAGAACAAGATATTGCATTTCCAGATCTCACTGGACCTATCTGTGTCACTCTATCACCTCTGAACACCTGCCAGAACTGGTTTTTCTTAAGTGGCCATAACTTCTTCATATCTTCATGCGGACCTCTAAAATCTTTACAAGATCATATTAAGACACATATCTGCAAACCCTTTAAAGCGCATCCTCTAATCTTCATCTTATCTAGGATCTTTACCTCACTGTCTTCATTGTTCTTCTCTGTTCCTGATTAGCACTAATTTTCTCAATATCCTCAGCACATAGCTCATCCAATCCTTATCATCAATGCAACAGGAGTATGTTGACATCAATGACAACACCGGTTAGGCCCATACTTGCAACAATCTCCCCCTTTGTCATTGATGGCAACATATGATGTGAAAAATTGTTTTAACCATCAAGACAAGAACTTCTCCTTACTGACATAACTCCCCTATCACCAACAACCACTCACATGTCTTCTCTTCCTTTACTACTCCCCCTTTGATCAGTAACCACTTGTTTTTCACATGTCTTCTCTCCCCCTTTGACATCAATGGCAAAGGGCACATACTTGCATTACTTCAGAAACATATCAGCTGCTCTCCCTAAGTAGCAGCTTCCCATCATCAATCTGGACCACAAAATATGACTGTGAGATCCACCGGACTGATGCACATCAGTGCACCTTAATTCAGAACTGGAGGGGTAATAACCCCTAATGTCTCCTTGAGATACTCAAAAGAGTCCTTAGGTAGAGGTTTAGTAAAAATATCTACAATCTGATCCTTGGAAGGCACAAACTCCAATCTAACTTCATTCTTGTTCACTTGTTCTCTCAAAAAGTGAAACTTAATGGATATATGTTTAGTCTTTGAATGCAACACCAGATTCTTTGATATGTTTATTGCACTTAAATTATCAAAGAAGATTGTGATAGGTTCCTCATACTCCACTCTGATGTCTCTTAGCATTTACTTCATCCATAATACTTGAGTGCAACTACCTGCTGCTGCAATATATTCTGCTTCTTTTGTGGATAGAGATATTGCCTCTTATTTCTTGCTCAGCCAAGAAACCAATCTCTTCCCCAAAAAGAATGCTCCACCAATGGTACTCTTCCGGTCATCCACATCTCCTACCCAATCCACATCTGTGTATGCATGAAGAGAGAAATCATGATCTCTAGGATACCAAAAACCATACTCAACTATCCCTTTTAGATATCTAAAAGTCCTTTTGATTTCCATGACATGAGATTCTCTAGGATCAGCTTGGAATCTAGCAACAAGACCAACAACATTCATAATGTCAGGTCTAGTTTGAGTGAGATACAATAGTCCTCCAATCATTGACCTGTACTTTTTCTGATCAGCCTTAGGAGAGTCATCATCTTTGCTCAATTTACATCCGGTTGCCATGGGAGTATTCATTGGTTTTGAGTCTTCCATCCCAAAAATTTTCAACAATTCTTTCACATATTTGGTCTGAGAAATGAAAATTCCTTTCTTTGTTTGAGTGATTTGCAGACCCAAGAAGAAATTCATTTCCCCAAACATGGACATCTCAAATTCACTTTTCATTTGATTTGCAAAGGTTTTGCACATACTATCTCTTCCTCCAAAAATGATATCATCAACAAACACTTCAACAATCAAGATATTTTCATGATCAATTTTGAAATACAAATTACTATCAGCAGTACCTTTGCTGAAACCAATCTTCAAAAGATGCTTATCCAATCTTTCATACCAGGCTCTTGGGGCTTGTTTGAGTCCATACAATGCTTTCTTCAACTTGTAGACCATATCACCATGATCAGACAATTGAAATCCATCCTGTTGCTCAATGTAAACTTCTTCTTCCAAGTCACCATTTAGGAAGGCAGACTTGACATCCATCTGATATACTTTGAAATCCTTGAAGGCAGCAAAAGCAAGAAATAATTTGACTGCTTTAATTCTTGCCACCAGAGCAAAAGTTTCTTCAAAATCAACTCCTACTTGGGAGTAACCCTTGCAGACCAACCTGGCTTTGTTTCTGACTACTTCACCAACTTCATTCAATTCATTTCGGAAGACCCATTTGGTTCCAATCACATTCTTGTTTTTAGGTTTGGGAACAATATCCCAAGTGTGATTTTTCTCAATTTGCATCAACTCTTCCTCCAATGCTTTAGTCCAATTTTCATCATTGCAAGCTTCATTCACTGTCTTAGGTTCAATCTTTGAAATCAGACAATACTCTTCTGAATCTTGAGCAATCCTTCTTCTTATTTGTACACCTTTTCTTTTATCACCTATGATCTGATCTTTAGAGTGATTCATTCTTACATACCTGGGAACTTTGGGAGTTTCTTGTACTTCTGATTCTTGAACAGGTTCATTCAAACTTGTCTCTTCTTCCTGATTTACCGGATCAGTCTGAATCTGAATTTTAGAGGGAGCTTGGACTTCTTGAACAAAAACATTATTTTGATCATCTTCATCATATTCATAAAATCTTGAGGGTTTTTCAATACCTTCATCAACCTTCACATTTGTACTTTCTACAATCTTCCTTAATCTCTTTTTATAGTACCGGTATCCTTTGCTTTGAGTAGAATAACCCAAGAATATTCCTTCATCACTTCTAGCATCAAATTTTCCTAGATCTTCATCTCTTTTAATGTAACATTTGCTACTAAATGCTCTGAAATACCTCATAGTGGGAGTGATGCCAAACCAAAGTTCATAAGGAGTCTTACCAGTATTGCTTCTGACTTGTACTTGATTAAGAGTATAGACTGCCATGCTTACAGCTTCTCTCCAATAGATCTGAGGAACATTTACTTCCATCATCATGGTTCTAGATGCTTCCTAGATGGTCCGGTTCTTTCTCTCCACTACTCCATTCTGTTGTGGAGTCCTAGGAGCAGACAACTGTCTTTTTATTCCATGTTTCTCACAGAATTCTATGAACTCACCGGATGTGAATTCTCCACCTCTATCAGACCTCAGACATTTTAATTTTAATCCGGTTTCATTCTCTACCATAGCCTTGAATATTTTGAATTTCTCAAGAGCTTCTGATTTCTCTTTCAAAAAAGTCACCCACATCATTCGGGAATGATCATCAATTAATAACATGAAGTATCTATCACCTTGCACACTCATGATTCTTGTCGGAGCACATAGGTTAGTATGAACTAAGTCCAATAATCTGGTAGAAGATTGTTCCTTGCTTTTGAATGAGACTTTGCTTTGTTTACCCAACTGACATTCTTTGCACAAACTATTTGTAGGTTTGACCAATCTTGGAAGATCTCTTATAGCCTGAGTGTTGCTTATCTTGATGATATTATCAAAATTCACATGACACATTCTCCTATGCCACAACCAACTCTGATCAATTTGAACAAATAGGCAACTTTTACCAGTACCAACTAAGTGGAAGATATTACCTTTTGTTTGAGTACCGGATGCAATCTATGTTCTGAAACTTTCAAAGATCTTGCATTTTCCATTCTTGAATTAGAGATCATAACCTTTGTCCACCAACTGTCCAACACTGAGAAGATTATGCTTCAGACCTTCAACATATAGTACATTACTGGTTTTATTCTTTCCATCAAAAGAAATGGTTCCTCTACCTTTGATTCTGCCAACAGAATTATCACCAAATTTTACCACTCCTCCTTCATACCTTTCCAAATCTATGAACTTATTTTTGTCACTTGTCATATGGTGAGAGCCTCCACTGTCAATGACCCAATCATCCTTTTCTTCAACTTGGGCAGCCAGAGCTCTTTTTATAATTTTATGATTGACAGATTCAGAGGGCATTGGATCTTCTTCCTTGATGGTAATAAACACCCAGTCACTTCCAGATTTGTTTCCTGTCTCTGATTCATCATCTGTTACTCCTTCATTATCATCATCTTCATGAACACAGTAACAATTCTTTTGGAACCTTCATATATTAGGATTTGGCCTTTAAAATCTTTCCAAACACCTTGAGGCAAAATGACCAATCTTATTGCAGTTAAAACACTTAAAAGGCAATTTTCCTTCATACTTACCGGATCCTCTTGGCAGTCTTTTTGCAATAAGGGCTTCAAGTTGAGTAGCTTCTGCTTCATCTTCTTCCAGGTCTTTTCTTGCTTTTTCATACCATGAAAGTTTCCTTGAAGAGTTCTCTCCCGGATCAAACTTTTGTTTTCCTTTTACAGAGGCACTAGCTTTGAATGCAGATTCAGTCTTAGGGGGTGCATCTCCAAACTCGATCAGCTTAAATGCAGCTAGTTTACCAACTAATTGACCTCTGGTGATACCTGAGAAGGATCTAAATTCTTCAATAGCAACAACCTTATATTTGTAAGAATCAGGAAGAGATCTGAGAACTTTGCCAACAATATCATCTTCATCCAAGATTCTACCAGCACATCTAATGCCACAAACAAACTCATTTACTCTTGGCATAAATGAAGTGATATTTTTAGCTTCTCTCATCTTCAGGTTTTCAAATTCTCCTTTCAGACTCTGTAGCTTGGCACATTTAAGATACTTGTTTCCTTCATGCAGAAGCTCTAGTTTTTACCAAATCTCATATGTAGTTTTTAGATCAATAACATTTGTCAGCTCTGAATCAGATAAGGCACTTAGAAGAGCTTCTTTAGTTCACAGATTATTTTCAGCATCTCTGATTTCATCTATGATACGCGGACCATTCTGTGGAGGATCATATTTCTTTGAAGCCATGATCCAATACTGCATTCCCATACATTGCGAATGGCATTCCATGCGACTTTTCCAAAGAGTGAAATTGGTTCCATCAAACCTTGGACTATCCTTCTTGTAGGACAACATCCTGGATCTCCTCAAGCGGTTAAGCTCCTTTTAGAGGAACTTGGCTCTGATACCAATTGTTGGATTTAGGACAGACAACTAAGAGGGGGGGTGAATCAGTTGTCCAAAACTTTCTTCCAATTAATCACTTAAATCCCTTACTTAATTTAGCAGCATAATGATAAATTAATCATGGAAGCATAATGCAATAATTCAAGAGTAGAAACACATTAACACATAAGACATCAAGATTTTTGATGTGGAAAACCCAGTTAAGGGAAAAACCACGGGGTGACTAACCCAAGAATGTATTCTCTATTAGAAGAATAGGAAGAACAAAATGGCATATGCCAATTAGGGCTCACTGCTTGAGCACACTACTCACAAGAGACCCACTGCCTACAGGAGACACACTGTCTACAGAATAATAAGTATTACATACTTAAACTGAAGAATAGCATCTTCACCATGATTGAGTCAGTTACATTTAAGCTCAATACTTTTGCTCTACCTTTTCACTCTGCTCCTCTCTACCACACTCTCATCTCCATTCCATACCTTTGAAATGACTTTACAACTCCTTATTTATACAAGACATCGACTTAGGAATAATCATTCAAGTCGGCATACATTACAGAGAAAATACATATGACTAATTACAAAAAGACTTTACGTGGATCAACACACTGTCAGCCACACAGATCTGAGACTTCAATATTTTTGTAGGAACACACCATTCTTCATAGAACATCTTCAAGATCATCCGTAGGATGTGTAACTCATCCGGTCGGCCAGACTTAGGAAGAACACCATCATCCAGAAGTAATTCTTCAATTACGAGTTCAATCTTCAATGCGGACCACCAACACGAACTAGACACAATCCAAAGACATCCACACTACTTCTGTTCACTGAAATCATTCTTTCCTTCATCCAGGACCTCAAGAACACAGTCTGTCATCACTGTCATATTGGAATAGATGCTTGCAGACCTCCAGACCACAAACCAATTGGGTTGTCAATTCACTTTGACTTCCTAAACACTCCATTAGATCCACAAAACAAGATATTGCATTTCCAGATCTTACTAGACCTATTTGTGTCACTCTGTTACCTCTGAACACCTACCAGAACCAGTTTTTATTAAGTGGCCATAACTTCTTCATATCTTCATGTGGAGCTCTAAAATCTTTATTGGATCATATTAATACACATATCTGCAAACCCTTTAAAGCGCATCCTCTGATCTTCATCTTATCTGGGATATTTACCTCACTATCTTCATTGTTTTTCTCTGTTCCTTATTAGGACTAATTTTCTCAATATCCTCAGCACACAGCTCATCTAATCCTTATCATCAATGCAACAAGAGTATGTTGACAACAATGACAACACTGGTTAGGCCCATACTTGCAACATAAAGATATGAATCCAGACTCAAAATAAATTTCAATTTGTTCTATAAACCCACTAGAGTTTGAGTTTGTATATTTCGATGATTGTATAAGATATACATAGAGATATACAAAATTAAATATACAAAAAAGTAAAAGAGAAAGTGCATGTATATGAGATACAAAATTCAAAAGTGCAGGGAATTAATGTATACATGATTCAAAATATGAATTAAACAGGAAAGGTAAAATGCAAAATGAATCATATGCCTTAATTACAACATGTAATGCATAGCTACCACAGTAAAACCTAAAATTTGAGGAAGTAAAAAGGAAATTTGATTATGTTAATTCTCACAATTGCATTCAAAAGTTAAAATTGCAGAGAATTTCACAGTGCTGAAGTAAAAGGCAATTCAAATGGCGAATTGAAATTCAAGAACGGTAGCTATGTGAAATTTTAACGGTAAATCTCTTGTCAACGTTCTTAAAGTCAACGGGTTGCGAAGTAAAGGTATGTTTCTGAAACTTCACTGGTATGTTACAGAATAGGATTACATAATTTTATACAGTGATTACAGTTGAATAACAAAACAGGTTTAATTTAGTTAATTACTATAATTCAATAGGATAAAATCATAAATTAGGCACAGTGAGGAAAATGTATGCATAGTTCAAACGAGCGAAAAGAAAGCCTAGGGTAAAAGTGAAATGGTAAATATGCATAGTAAAAACCCTAGTAAACATAGACATGGTTGTAAAGAAATGTATATCTTTTTAGGATGCCACCAAAAGGGAAGAAAGTAGAGAAAATGGCTTGAAAGGCTGAGAAGAAGGAAACTAGAGCTAAGGAAAAATTTAAGGATAGAGGCTACCAATTCACTAATGTATTTTGGTGCACATCCTGCAGCACTGAACAAGGAGACCAAGGGCCACACCTTGCAACAGTACCTCCAATAATGCCTCTATAAAATGGTTTTACTCCATCTCTTATGGGTTTTCCAAAAAAAAATTCTAAAAACTGCCCACGAAGCCTTGAAAATAGCGAACTGACAAAATTTCAAACTTTGCAATTCTGAACATAGGAGAGCGTTTAGAATGCTAAGAGATGTCAAATGTCACCAACACACACAAAAATTGAAAGAAACAAACTAAAATTATTTTTCAGTTGATGTCAATTACCAGTCCGCCCGGATGCTTCTACATCAGACACGCCATGCAGGAAGTTTATGAGCATACACTCACAAATATGGAGTTGAGTAATAGAATCACCCTTTCAGATTGCAAGCAATCTGTAGTGAACTCCATCTCTATGGGATGTGCACCAAAATACTTCTTCCTCCTCTTCTAGCACCATGTCGGAATAACTATCATATTCCTCCCACAACTCCATTCACCGCTCTTCTCTCCTCTCGTTGATTTGCATCCACCATGTGTTGTCCTCCTCTGCCAAATTATTTCTCCTCTCCTCTCCTTCGTGGGATCCAGCCCACTAGCAACCAGCCTCCTCCACCAAACTCTCATGTACTCATATCACAACATATAGTATACAAATCTTCATTGAATACCTTATGGAAATTGAGGATTTCCATGGGTTCTTCTCAACACTCTTCAATCTTGACTACATCAAATGGAGGTACAATAGAATCATCACAAAATGCAACAAGGTTTACCTCTTCATTCATTGCTACAAATTCACCATCAGCTACATCATTAACTTCTACTTTCTTTGTTGCGATGCTTGTCTTCTCACTTTCAATCACCGTGATGTTCTCCAACCATTCATTCTCCACCGCCAAAATCTATGATAACAAATCATCTTCTTCCTCATCCTTCACTGCAACCTCTTCGCATTCCATCACTGCATCTTTATTTTTCTCCTCTTCGACTACCTCTACTACAGGCTCTTCATTGTTCACTCCATCCTCATCCTCTTTTCTCATGTCTTCTTGTCCACTCAGTTGTGTCTCTAATTTATCCAACTCATTCCAATTTTGTTCAACCTATCCAATCACTTATTTATATTCATGATCATCCTCTGGATGTCTTACTTTCTTGGTACTATCTCCACACTTCCTAAATCGTAGGCTTCTTCTTTATGACTATACCCATTTCATCTACTATTGCAGTCTCATCTCAATCTGCAATCCACATCACACTCTCAATCTTTTTGTGGCTTCAATGTCTTCTCTCGGCTATCGTTGTTGCATGACTCTTCCACACCTGCCCCAAGCCTCTTGAGCTCCTCGGACACTCTCACTACTTTAATCTCCACCTATAGGTCCTAGTGTAGGCTGTCTCACATTTTCCACTCTACATACACTCTCAAGAACTCCTTCTTTGATACCATTTGGCGTAAGAGGACTCACCCCTCTTGCTAAAAACACACACTCACAACTCAAGAAATATTAGCAGACTACAAAACATAAAATTATGTTTTTATTGTATTGATAACAAATCATAATGAAGCTACAAATCTGTAACAATTTTATTTACAACATTTCCCTCTTAATGGCCTCTCAAAACTACAGGAAACTTCCTTTCCCTTTCTCTAAAATTTGTACACATAGCAGCTCTCTTCCTCTGTCTGTAAACAACCCTTGCTCTTCACTACGTCCCTCTCATGGGCTGAGATTACCCTCTTCGAAATCTACCACCAACATGCAAAAGATTCCTCTTAAATATGCTTGCATAACAAAGAAGACTTTTGGTGTTCCATTTTCATCTTTACATCTGCAATTTCTTTTTCAAATTCTTGTGCTTGGATGCACCTTCCCTCATGTCTTTTATTTATGCTTTTAAACAAGAAAAGGTAGCCTTTGTGTGGCGCCTCATATATCATATTTTGGCATTTACATCTCTATTTCATGTTTAATACTCATGCGCCTCCTTTTTGATTTAATAAAGACATTTGATCATGTCTTAGGAGGCATCTCACTTGGCTGAATTAGGTGCCCTTCCTTGCTAGAATTAAGGAAACTGAAATACAAACTTATTTTATATACCTCTCATGATGAAATATGGTGCTAGAAATCTCTTAAATAAAGCACTGAAATCTACCGCTTGATTATTAATAAAAAATTAATAGTTGGATGCTCCAATCTCATGAAGTTTGATAGAAGAAAATCCATTCACACGATTGCGACAATCGACAGAGTCGGGTGTCAGCAGGCGGAAAATTGAAAGTTCTCTGATTTGAACGAAAATTGGCAAGAATGCTTGGATTGATATCCCAAGGTCCCCCGTAGAAATATTTTTCTCCAACCTTCAAGGATTTTAAAATATTAAACTTTGCGTGAATTGTCAGCACATTTTTTTGAAAAACTTTCGGCATTAAAATTTCCCAAAACGTGAAAGATATTACTCTAATTATTTTTGCACATTTGGCATAGTACGTTCAATAATGCCTCTGCAAAAGGGTTTTACTCCATCTCTTATGGTTTTCCAGAAATAATTTCTAAAAACTGCCTGTGGAGTGTTGAAAATAGTGAACCGACGAAATTTCAAACTTTGCAATTCTGAACATAGGAGAGCTTTCAGAATACTGAGAGATGCCAAATGTGACCAACATACACCAAAATTGGTAGAAACAAATTGAAATTATTTTTTGTTTGATGTCGATTACCAGTTCACCTAGATGCTCCTGCATCAGTGTCTTAATCATATGACATGAGACACAAAGAGATAACTATTCTAAGTGTGCCCTAAGTAAAATTAAGTAAACTAGTGTAAATAGGACCTAATAGGGAAACCAATTAGGTAGTATAGCCCATTCACAATAATAGTTGACACTAAAGAAGGAATGATTCAAAATAATTAGATGGTGTTTGATATGAAAAATCACAATGACATAGTGGATCAAAGATGTGGAATAACAAAAAACATACACCTATGAATGGAAAATATAGTAGAATGAATGCAGATAAAGAAAATGATGATGATATGTTTTAAATTGTAATTGAAAATAGTCCAACAAATGACAATGAAGCTCATCAACACATCAATCCTATGCCCCAACCATGCCAACTAACCATGCCAAGATTTGAATTGGATATTCCAAAGGTGATTGAGAAATTAAACCATGATATGCTAGTCCTTGGAATTCTAGGCACTTTTAAACAAATAAGTTTATATGATAAGTGTTGCCTACATAACACAACTGAGCATCAAGAAGTTACATGTCGTGAAGTTATCATAAGGTTGGATATGTATCTAAGGGAAATGATGAATTGCATGACTAAAAATAAGGATGAATCAACAAATTTGGAATTTGAGAAAAAAGAATATGGTGCTTCTTTGTTAAGTGAAGAGGTTCATGAACACATTCCCACCAACAAAATGGAAGAAAATTATGGGTACCAAGACTCCTCTGATTTGGTAGATAATTCCATGGTGCTTAAACTTGAAGAAGTAACAACTTATGATGTTGGTACACTAAAGGGTATGTGTGAAATGAAAGTCAAAATGAATGATTCTAAGGTGTGTGATGTCGAGTTCCATGATAATGATGTTGGAAATTTTGAAGCAGATGTAAGAGATGCTTGTGAGCACATAGATGTGAAATCAACAAGTTTAATCCAAGTGCAAAGATATGATGATGTTTTGATTCAGCACCTTAGTATAAGTATTTTTTTGAATCAAGAATCATTCTCTCCCTATAGCAAAGGATAAAATCATGGTATTGTTGATTTATTGGTGCTTGTGTGGCAGGATTATTGAAAATCTAATGATCTAATCATTAATAATTCACTTCATTTTTACATGATTACAAATGTTGAAGAAGATCATTTCTTGGAGTTGTAGACTCAAGAAGTCAACTTGCTTTATCTTAAAGCTAATATCAAAATTATCTAGTTGGATGATCTCAACTACAAACTTCAACAAGAAATTTATAAACAATTTTGGTTGGGAGATACAAATAATTTATCTTTATTTAGATTTAAGATCTACAACCCTAAGTTTTTGGATGTGGAAAGTGACAATACATTTGATAAATCTAATTTGAATGATTTTTTCCCTAATGGATTTCAAGATTTATAATAATCTAATGTTTGAACATGTTGAAAATAATGTTGATTCTAAGAAATCAAATATCACCACTGAAATGGATATAATTTTAGGGAAAAATCTGAAAACTTAACTTAATGAAACAAATCTTGATGATAATCTTCTTCATTTTGATTTTGAAAAGAAAGAAACATTAATACATTCTATAATTCAGAGAGTAAGTTTGAATGAAAAGCATGGTGACATCGAAGAATGTTTTATTGATTTAAATTTATGTGATGTAATGTTGACTAATTATTTTTTGTGTGATGTGCATATTTGCGATGATCGAGTCAAATTGAATGGTTAAACACACATTGAGGAGCATGACACACATAACAATAGGAATACTTATTTGATGGATGACATCGTGATACATAATATTCCTAAACCCTCTCTTATATGTCATTCATCAAGTTTTTCCTATTTTGATAGTAACAAAGATGAAATTTTGATTATGTCACCTACCACCAAAACTGATCATAATTTAAAATAGAAAATATGAGTCCTTGCCTTGATTTAAACTTTGATAATTTTAAGGGTATTTATTTGACCAAGAGTGTTTATGTGTTCATATTAGAAAGAATACTAGAATGGAATCCTTTTTCTTCTTTGATTATGGTTATTCAAGTAAAAAAACATGCTTGTGGATAGAGTATGAGAAAACTTCCTTAGATCTTAATATTTTTTATAAAATAATTTGTAGTATGAGTCTATGTAGTCTAAATTTTTTAGTTTTTAGCTTAAAGATAAATCTACGGTATTTAGGACTACAATAACAAAGCTCTTGCTACTAGATAGACTCAAAAAACGTATAAATGGGATCTTTACTACCTACCTCCCTGAATCATCAAGCTTGTGTTAGTCAGGTAGGGTAGGAAATTTTAGATTGCTTTATTTTTTGTCTTGTTTTTGTTTTGGTTTGGGTTGTTTATTTTGGTTTGGGTTGTTTGTTGTGGTTTTGTTTCTTTGGAGATTTTGATATTTTGTTAGCCTATAACTTCTTTCCACCCTCACCATTGTTAATCTATTTTTAAAGTCTTATTCTTTTTTAATTAACAAGATCACAAATGACTTATAGATTCATCTTAGTGCACTTTTTTAGAGGCTTTCGTTTATAATCTTTTCCTTTTGCATTCATGATGGATACATTTCCAAGGTGTAGTCTTCACTAATCTTTCATCTAGATGTGTAAAGAAACTTTCATGCTTAAGGAGGTATAGGCAATTTGAATGTATTTATCCATCACTTTTCATACTAATTATTTTTAGTCTATTTAGCAAGATGACTACAACCAATATATGAAGCAGAAAATGAATTGTTATTTAAAAGAAAATTTGATTACTACAATGAACCCAAACCTAGAGGTGAGCGTAAGTGTTTGTAGAATGAGAAAAGAAAAAATAAAGAAAAACACATAAAGAAAGAAAAGAAAATAAAGCATCTCATTCATTCTAGGTGACTTAGGTAACCTCTAGTAAGGCTATGGATGCTTGGACAGAAATAGACCTATGCTTGGAATGGGACCAAAGGCAACTCTATCGAGGCTATAGATGCCTAGAAAGTAGTGAAGCTATGTCCAAGTACTTAAAAGAGACATTTCTAAATGATATACATTGTCATGTTTGTTGAACACACCAAGATACTAAGAGGGGGGTGAATCAGTATCTAACCAATCTTTAATTTTAACAACTTCAACTTATCCAAAGTAGATTAAAATTTAAGCATCATAGTATAAACATAAGCATGAAATATTAACACAATGCACATCAACACATAACACTAGATCTATGTGGAAAACCCAAGAAGGGAAAAACCACGGTGAAGATTAATTCGCAATATATGAAGCTCAAATAACAACTTTGTTTTAGGGCTACAACCCAAGGAAGCTACTACTCCCTGAAAACTTTGATTTAGGGTCACTCCCAATGAAGCTACCTCACCTCATTCAATTTGATTTACAATTTATACAAGATATTACATTGCTTGCCAGCCAGATACAACATGAAAAATACATTTACAAGTCGGCCAGACAACACAACATGAAATGTGTAGAGGATAGGTCCTAAAAAAAACCACACGTTACACCAACAAAAGACCCATGCCTTCCAAACACCAACACTTGCTTAACTAGGTCCAAAACATCCTTCACAACTTTAAACACCAAGGAATTACATCTGTAGACTCCGTTCATTTGGAAATAGGACAGCTTTAAGAAAAACATATGAAGACTTGAAGCAAAATGGCCACAGTAACTTGAAAACCTTGTGCGGTACTAGAAACAAGAAGGATCTTCATGAAACTCTTCTAGATGAGTCCACATAACTCATACAATATCCCCAAACATGCCGTTACCTCCACATACCAAATATTTTGCACCACACATCTTCAACCATTAACTTTGAGAATAATTTGTCATATGAAACACACTGCAACATACTATCATTTGAAAAACTGAGTTGCAGACCACCAAGAACCTTGAAACAGTAAGGAAGCATGTAATACACATCCATAAAACATGTCCTCAAAACCACAATCATTCATTTCCAGAGAAATGTAGAGCATTCCAACAGGCCTTCAATACTAGCTTTCTCTGCCAGAGCACATGTCAATACTCTATCATGCATAACTTTCACAGTGGAAGAACAAATGATCTAAAAACTTGGAATTATCACCTTCACTACACCTTGAATATATTTCTAGAACCACATGGCCATATCTATAAAAGTAGAGGAATGTAGAGCATTCCATTGTCCTACACAGAACACCTTCACAGAAACAACACTATCTTCAAACTGTCAACAATAAAACACTCTTTCGGTAATCCAATCATCATGAAAGTTGGAACATACATGCTTCAGACCATCAGTAACATTAGCAATGCATCTGATCATCTTTGTGCTTCTAATTCCCATATTCATATGTCTTCATACTTAATTCTGCACTGATCAAGGCATGACATCCAATCATGAACTATATCTTTTCTCTTCTCTTGTTGGATGGGACATGACATCCAACCATGAACTGTATCTTCTCTCTTCTCTTATTGGATGGGACATGACATCCAACCATGAACACCATCACACCTCTATGATAGTGTTGACATCAACGACAACCTAGTGACAGTGTTGACATCAATGACAACCCTAGGGACCATATGTGTAACAATGTCAAAATAAGACCTCTACCTAAATAAATATTAAAATTATAAAAAATTGGTATTAGAAGCTACCATAGCTAAGTCTAGTAGTTGTAAGAGGGAAAATAATCATGCACACACACCTGGATAAAAAATGTGTGGATATCATTATAAAATTGACCCACTCCAACTTTTGTATGAATGTCATTCTATGTTCATGGATGCTTGAATGTTGAACACTATTCTTAGGTAATCTTCCTATAATAAATTCATTAGGATTAGGTGATTGGGATAGTGTCTCTGAAAGTAAAATGTCAATCAATTTCACACTCCAATGTGATTAGTATTAGTAATAAGGAATTTCCCTGTCTGTGGGTCAAATTCATTATTTTGTATTTTCTTTTTGTTTTAAAATAGGGGGCAGCATGGACATTTGTTGTGAACTTCCAACATGCCCCTAAATTTTCAAATTTGGGGATCCCTATACTAGATTTTATGATTTGTCCTTTTGGGTAATCTTGTTGGTTTTTCATATTTCAACTTTTATCATGTCTAGTTGTGGAATTTTGTCTTTCATCTTTAAGCCAATCGTTTGCCAAAATGGTTTATAGTGAATATGATGTTATATCCTAAAGTTCAAAGGTGCATTAAGAATTGAAGAATGAAATCACATTTTAACCCCTTTAGGTTTCAAAGTTGACTTTAGAAAATATATACAAAATATATTTGAAAATCTAGGATCCAAGCCCATAGTTGTGTAAAACTTCCTTGAAATTTTAGAGACTAAAAAGATGGTTTCATGCAACTTTCCTTTGAAACTCTAAAGGCATTCATAGGTCAGCATTAATGTCTCACAAGCGAGGGAAGTATAAACCCACATCACTTCATTTCCCTTATCATTTATCTTCTCCTTATAATATTTTGGTGATCCAACTCATCTACAAAAAATGATGCTCTAGAATTTGTGATCATTTAGAGTCTATTTAGTGCCATTTCATTGCTCAAACTAGGTTTTTCCTATTTTTCCTCTTTATTCTTTTGGTTTTGCTACCTGTAATTTTAGGATGATTAGGATTTCTAGGATTGAATCATGGACTTTGCTTGTCAATTGGTTTTTGGCCCACATTGGGCCACAATCTTCTAATGTTTTGCTAAAGCCTCATTCACATGAACACATTTCAACATTTAAGATCTTTGAATTTTCACACAATCTCTGGTTAAGGCATCCTTCCATATTTTATCCATGTCCTAGCTTTTCTTCAATCTTCATAAATTACAAAGTAGGTCTAAACTTAGCACAAATCCTTTATACCTCACTTCTTAGACTGCACTTCACATTTGTAATGTAATTTACAATTTTTTTGTAAATTATATACCAAACCTGAACCCTCATGTTTAATTTGTATTTCACACTTGAAGTGTGGCTTACAATTTGTATTTTTCACTTGAAGTATAATTTTTAATTTATATCTCAGACCACACTTCACACTTGCAATGCAATTTGCACTTGGTTTCAAAGTGCATGACGAACCTGAACTATGATGTATGCAATCCACATTGTGCACTCCACTTGCAATTTACAACTTTTTTGCAAAGTGTGTGCCAAACATGAATCTTGATGTACAATCTGTAGTTCAATTTCACTTTGCAATTTACAATGTGTAAATATTTGCAAAGTGCAAATCAAGCACAAATCGCAGTTTGCAACTTGCAAATTGAGCTTGAAATATGATTTGCTCAAAGCACTAAAGTACTTGTTTTAATCATTTACACCTTTGTAACTTGGAAATTAGTCTATTAGGACTGGAATTTATGCATGTGGTTTTACAAAGACCTAATAAATGCAAAATTGACTTCATGTATTTTAACTAAATTTTAGTATCCATAATAGTGTAAAAAGGTTGTTGATTTAAATTAAACTATGTTTAGGAATTTTTTCACATGAGTATGATCTTGCCTGCCAAGATGAAGTATGAACCCAAAGGTGTCATCCCAACATTAAAAATCTTAATTGATCTAGTAAATGTGACAAAAAATGACCTAGGGCATGTTGGGTTGAAGGAATTTAATACAAGGATCAATGTAGATATTGGGATTAGTCAAAAAATTAGAATTTGAAATCGTGTGGTCTAGGGTAAGTTGCAGGGTTTCCAGTGAGAGTCCAATCTATGGACCAAGCGATGTCATGTGCTTAGAAAGGAAAGTAAAAGGGGCCTCATTCAACATTTGCATTAATAAATATTCTTATTTGACAACACAAGCTTCTTAGAGTGTTGAAATTGATATGGCTCAAGTAGACTTGAAGCCTTATGAGGCATGAGATTTCTATAACCCACAATCAAGCATAGAAGTTTTAAGATTTGTTCATAAACATAGGGAAAGATTAGAGAATTTTTGAGCAAATTGTGACAATAAATTTGAGGTTAGAAATATAAGGTATTCAGATTGTCCACGTATCAACTAAAAAGTATCAAATTTCCAATATTCCTAGGGAAGTCAAGGATGATGGGAATGTGTTGTATCCATCATATAAAAAATATTAGATTGCCACTAAGACACTTTCTAGAGTTGTTTGGAGTGAAAAGGAGTATAAAGATATTGAACATAGAATTAGAAAAGTAATTATTTAGAATAGGGAATGGTTGAATAAAATAGAAATAAAACTAAATTTTCTAGTTGGGGAATCTTCCCAAAGTATAATCATCCAAATGGAGGAAGATCTTGTTTCTTCTCCTTCTCAATCTCCTAAGTCTCCTCCACATCCTTTTCTTTTAAAATCTCCACTTGCAAGCACCTCTAAGGATGTCCATTAGAAATTACCAACTTCATCTCCACAAAGGACATTAGTGCAATCCCTTGAAAGAACCCCATCTCCCAAGAGAATACCTACTCCTCCCTGAAAATCACCAATTCCCTCTCCTCAAAAGACACCAGTCCAATCACCCAAGAGAATACCTACCCTATCACCTAAAAGAACTCCAACACTCCTCCATTATGCCAGCTCCATCTTTGAGTGCTCTAAGAGATTAGGGCATGCAACAACCAAGCCAAGAGGATACCCAAACAAATAATACTACTCAAAACAAGACATATACTACAAACACACCTCGGTTGTTTGATTAGATAATTTGGTAGAAGAAGAGGGTAATGAAGCATCTAATAGATGACTTTGCTTAGTTGTCATCCATGATTTTGAAACCACCTCCTCCAAAGAGAGCAATGGATTGGTCTATAATTATTACAAACCCACAAGAAATTAGACAAGACTAGATTGTGACCTATTAATTGATGTGCTAGAAATAAATATGCAACCCTCTGATTATATGATACCTATAGTTTCTTTGGGGAAACCATCAAGGGAGGAAGGGAAACAAATAGCCAAATCATCCATTGATTAGATGATACAAAAGATGGAAAAGGATAATATGGCAAAATAGGAGATGAAAGACAAAGGAGCTTATCTCACTACTTACATTGAGAATTTGATTGGCCCAGTTGATTATTCTATTGTAGTTCCTCCTCAATTCATTCCTAGTTGAAAAAATGAAATATTTGTTGTAAATAAATTAAGAAATGTTGTAATGGTAGATGAACATGGAGCAATGAATTTCTTGCACTTGGCCACAAGACAATTAGAGTGGCAAGTGAATGTAGTAAATTTTCCAAGAAAGAGGATGTTGTAAGAATGATAGGAAAAAAATGTGGATGAAGAGCTAACTGATATTGAAATTGATTATCCATATGCAGTAGAGTTGACAAAGGTTCACTTCAAAGTTTTGGTGAATGAAGGAATTTGGGATGGTCAAGAGTTGTACATTCACTAGAAATGGGTAGAAGATTACAAGTTCAGAAGGGATATTCTAAGAGGTCACAAAAGTAAATTCCAACTATCATATAATGTTTTTGATTAAGTTTAGCTAGGAAAAGGGTCCCAATCCCATACAAAAGAAGATCAGAAGTCCAACAAGTTAAACATTATAGCCAAAACCCTAATAATAACCCTAACTAGGCCAGAGTCAAGTAAGATAGAATAGAACCAAGAGTCCATTAAGTAAAGCATAACACCAAAAGAAAACCCTGATAATAACCCTAACCAGGCTAGGGAACCAACAAAGAAACAACAAGAAAACTACAGTCAACAGGACATAACAAAAAACAAAATCCAAAACACAAACAACAAGATTAGATAGTAGTATCATCCCAATCCTTATACATATGAGCCATCATCTGCTCCCAAGAAGAGGATCCCATATGTTGCTCTATCTTCTATCTTTTACTAGCATCCTGCACCTTGTCCTGTTGAGCCTTACATTACTCCAGATGAGCCTAAACATTTTTCACAACAGAGGTTGTTTCCACATAATGTCATTAGAGAACTAAGCCAGTTCCTTAAGACCCTTTTCCAACTTAACCATTCTTTGTTGGTACATCTGCATCATGTCAAACATATTGATCCAACTATCCTACCATGTGGTGCAATCCATTCTCCTATGAAATTTTTTTTCCATATCTTCCAATCTATTAGCTAGCTCATTAATCTAATTATCTATGTCAACTTTTACATTCATCTCTCTTGTTTAACTAATTTTTAAAGGTACCAATGTCATTCCCTGCATCTTCATAGTCATTTTCACCATAGGAGTTACCACATATATTCCCTTGATCAAATTGAATTGTCATGTTGCCATCCTCCCTCGGCTCCTCTTCATGTTGCAGCTGCCCAACATTATTATCCTTCTCCTCTTCTTCAGTGCCCTTTTCAACCTGAATCTCCTTAATAGGATCTAAATCTAATTCCTCCCCTTGGTCATCAACCATCAAAGGAATGTCATTAGAGATAGTGTCTGAGGCAATCTCCTCAATAGATATCTCCCCCTTCTTTTTTTTGTGTTGTTTTTAGTATTTTGCGAAGTAGCTTTAGAAATCCTAGTTGACCTTCTGCCTATAGAAGCAACATGTGAGTAAATATTTTCCATATTATCTTCTGGCTCAATTTCCTCAAACCTAGCATTTAGGTTTACTTTAGCAGAGAGTGATTTAATTTTCACATTTCTATTTCTCTTACCCGAGCCTTTCATGGAAGGAGCCCCACCCTTCTCTTTATCTCTAAGGGAAAGTAAAATATTCTCAGGGGATTCAAGATCCCTAGTAATCATAGATCTTCTAGATTTAAGATTTATAGTGTGAGGTGAAGGGTTTTTAACAACATCTTTCCCTTTATAAATGTGAGGGTCTTTTTTAGTTTTAACACCATGAGCTATTTTCTTATTTTCCACATCCTGTCTGTCAGAAATCCTAATCTTATCCTAGGAATTACCAATATTGTGTCTAGAACACCCTTCATTAACCATCTTATTACCAACTTTACCCTTCCCCTTTCTATCTATGCTAGGGTTCCCAACCAAATCATTCTGGGGAACTAGAGGGTTAAGCAGCACATTAAATTCATATAAAACAAGCATGAGACCCTAGTGAAGAGGAGGATTAGCCCCTTTGTTCATACTCTTCTGAAGCGAGGACAAGATAAATAAAGGAATACTGATATAATTACCATGTCTCAAGTGATCAAGCAAAGGAAAATGGTAATCGTGAATGGTTTCATACCTTCCTTTGAGGGTAAAATACTTCATGAGATAGTAACTGATAATGCCCCAAGGAGGAGGAAGCTCCATGCACTGGTAGCCATTTTGATGTCTCACTAAGGTTTCCTTCCCTTTGAAGAACCTTTCAATAATTTTTTTATAATCACCATTGCCAACCCTATTTACCTTTCTCCCACTATTTCTCAAGCTTGTAGCCTTAGCAATAAGTTCCTCAGTCACTGTGAAATATATCCCATTAATAAAGACCACTCTGTTTCTCCAACTAATCACAAATTGTTCTATGACTGACTGGTCATGACCCCTCATCAATTGAACATATGTAGCAATGCCCCCTCCTCAAAGATACACCAAGTTTGAGAGTTCTTCTTAAGACCCACATAAGAGGCAGGTTTGACCCTCAAAAGTTGACCACCCATTATCAGCAAATTACAGAGGATAACTTGAATGCAGAGTTTGAAATGCACGAAGGTAGAATGGAGAATCCAAAAGCTCAAGATATTGAGGTAATCTTCATTACTACCACCAAAAATAAAATCATTAAAACTACACAAATTAACCCTCCCTTCCGCACAAGTGAGGGAATAAAAATTATGAAACTTAAGCCCTCTTAACTTCTTGTCCTTGTCCTTGCAATGTGGACTAACAACAGTGATGCTACAAGTCATCATCTTAAAGTAAAGCCAAAAATTAAATATTTCCTTCACTAATAATAATGATGTGAACAACTTTAGGGAGGTCCTCAATTTTAATGAAATACCACTACTCATGAGATTGAAGGCCTAAATTGGCAATCTTGTCTGCAACAAAATTCCCCTCCCTATAAACATGTTGAACTTTTATGTTATTAACTCTCCTTAGGGAATTTTTAAAATCTTCCACATAGTCTCTTAATTGCCAAGGGGCATTGGAGGTTTTCAAAATAAGATCTAAAATGACCTTAGAGTCTCCTTCTATCCCCACATTCTGAAAGTTATAATAATGTATTCTATTTAGTCCCCACCATAAGGCAAAGACCTTAGCCAGATTGTTAGTTGACCTGCTGATAGATTTAGCATAGAATTCTATCATACAACCTTTCTCATCTCTTAATATACCTCCCATTGCTAAAGAAACTAGGTTGCCTTTAGATAACCTGTCAAAGTTGAGCTTTACCCAACCATTAGGTGGAGGTTTCCATCTTGTATGTTTCCTTATATAATCTTTCTAGCAATCCATATCATTCAAATTCTGAGAAATACTCCAATTGTGACAAATTCTTATCTCTTGAGTCGTAGGTGGAGCCTTATTAGACTTACTAATTTTTGCCACATTTATGTTTTCCTAGATAGCACAACAGATAGAATGGAACAGGTCATCAGTAGTAGCTAAAGATTATCTGAAAATTTTGTTGTTTCTTTCCTTCCAAATAGCCCACACAACATGAAGGGGAGTTTGTATCCAAAATTCCCTCAAGATAGGATGCTAAAAAGAAGAAAATTTAAACCAAGTAGGAAGCAAGGAATCTAATCCTTCAATCATAACCCAAGATATTTCAAGTTTCTGATATATCATTCCCCAAATTTCTCTTGTGAAAGATCAATGAAGTAACAAGTGGTTAATACTTTCTTTAGCTTGACAACAAAGTTGACATCTATTAGGGAAGTGGAAGCCTCTCTTTTTAAGATTATCCAAAGTCAAAACTTTGTAATGATTAGCCACCCACCAAAAATAATTAATTTTAGGAATAATTATATGATTCCATATCAACCTCCAATTAACATTACCCTGAGCCAAGACAGAGAACAAAGAATAAGTAGAAGAATGAGGATACCATATAATCTTAAAAAACTAAGAGTTCCCCAAATAGTACTGAAATTCCTAATAATATTCTGCATCCCTTGAAGATGATCATTGAGGCCAAAATTCTTCAACTAAGCCACATTGCCCTCAAAGGACACATAACCATCCAAATTTTTACCATAAATTATCATGAAAGTATCTTTGAGAATAGCATAAATTGGATGAGTAGAAATAGGAGAGTTATCCTTCCAAACATCATCCCAAAAGTGGATAGTATGGGGCCATTACCCACTCTCCATCTCAAACCAAGTGAAAGTATTCCTCTAACTTTAAGAAAGCCATTCCATATAAAAGAACTTGTAGGAACATTACTACTGTGGATGAAGCTATGATCTTCATGACCACAAAGGTATTTGGCTTTGACAATAGTGACCCAGTCCTTATCGTCTTTAAGAATACACCAACCCACTTTGGCCATGAGGGCTTTATTAAAATCCTTAAGCTTTCTGATACCCAGACCACCTTTATCTCTAGTTTTACTAACAATATCCCAGCTTATAAGGGCAAGTCTCTTTCTTTCCTCCACTGCTGACCATAAGAATCTTTTCTGGATCTGCTCAAAATTTTCAGCCATAAAAACTGGAATCTTAAATAAAGAAAGGTAGTAGACATGGATATTTTGAAGAGAGGCCTTAAGAAGTTGGTATTTACGAGCTTGACTTAACAATTTTCCTTTCGAGCCACAAATTTTTTTCTGAATTCTTTCAACAATGTTAAACCAATAAGCATTTGCAAGTTTCTTAGTAGATAAAGGTAATCCTATGTAGGTATCAGGGAGAAAACCTTTCCTGGAACCAAGAATATTAACAATTCTATCTTGCAGAGAACCCTAGGTGTTGAAAAAATAGAGCTTACTTTTATCATAATTAATGTGTTGTTCAGAAACCTTGGCATAGTCATTAAGCAAAAATTTCCACTGCTTAACTTCTTTAACTAAAGAATTATTGAACATGATTGTATATCAACAAACAACTGATGAGAGGAGGGGGAAATAGAGGGAGCCAGTTTAACTCCCATGAGATTTCTAGAATTTATCAAACTAGTAATATTTCTACCTAGAACCTCAGCCCCAATAATAAATAGATAAGGAGAAATAGGATCCCCCTTCCACTACTAAAGAGTCCCCTAGGGGAACCATTGACCAAGACAAAGTATCTTGGGTAGTAACACATTCTCTTATCAACTTGAGAAATTTCCCTTGAAATCCAAACTTGTTCAATACAACAAAACAAAAGGACCAGGAAACTTTGTCATAAGCTTTTGAGATGCCCAGCTTTAAAACCATTCCATCCTTCTTATTGTTATCCATAGAATGCATAATCTCATATGTGGCAATAACAATATCCAAAATCTGTCTTCCAGGGACAAAGCCTTTTTGACTATGAGATATTATGTCTTTCAAAAGAGGTTTTATTTTGTAGACTATAAGTTTAGAAAAAAATTTGTACACAGTATTACATAAACTTATAGGTCTATAGTCATTGAAAGAAACAACATCCCTTTTCTTAGGAACTAGAACAATAAAAGTGGAATTGAATTTCTTTAACAACTGACCTGATTTAAAAAAGTCTCTAGTAGTAGTTGTAACATCCTTTCCAACAATATCCCTAAATTCTTGGAAAAAAGTAGGAGGGAACCCATCTAGTCTTGGGGCGTTAAAAGGCCCAAAGGAGAAAATATTCTTAACCAGTTCAACATTATTAACCTTAGAAAGCACTGGAGGAATAATATCTAAAAGGTCTTGAAGACCCTCTGAATGATCATCAGTACTTTGCAAAATAGTTTTAAAAAAATTAGAAGTAGCTGAACCTATTTTCTCATCTTCTATTACAATTATGCCATTTTCCTTCTGGATTTGGGTAATATTATTTTTCATCTTGTGTTTCAAGGTTGACTGATGAAAGAACTTAGTGTTCCTATCACCCTTAGTTAGCCATTGAATTCTATATTTTTGCTTCCAAAAGGTTTCCTCCCTAAGATTGGTCCTATGTCACTCTTCTCTTTAACTTTTCTCTTGTTTACAAGTTTCCATATCATGAAAACCTTCAGTCATTTTATCTTGCATTCTTTGAGTTTTAAAGAAATCAACTCCTTCTGTTTGAAAATATTGCCAAAAGTGTACTTATTCCATCCTCTAACATTATTCTTAGCAACCTTGATTTTATGAGCAAGACAGAACATAGCAGTCCCTTTCACTGGTTTATTCCACTATTGTCTAACAAGGTCTCCAAAGTCAGGATGAGAGGCCCACATGATTTTGTACATGAAAGGGTAAGCCAACTTCCTTTGCTGATAGGATCAATTGAAAATAATAGGATTATGATCAGATCCAACCCTTGGAAGGGTAGCACAATGCAGAAAAGAGAGAATATTCCAGGAGTTGGATACCATCAATCTATCAAGTTTAACCTGGATAAGGTTGCTGCCCATCCTTCTATTAGACCAGGTGAAGCAAGTAAAATGAAGCTAGGTGTGCGAAAATCGCTTCTTACACTAATCTAATGAGGAGAGGAGAGTGCAAATTCTTTTTAACCTTTACAATTACAGAATGTTTAACACAACAATGGAGATATTGCAGCAATACACAACATAAGAATGTAAGACAGAAGAAGAGAGAGACAAGATATAACGTGGGGAAAACCCCACACTCCAAAACTTGCACAATGTATTATCAAAATTGTAATGGTTTACAATACAGTTGCAATGCAAGTTCTCAGGAGTCTTCGACACTCGTATCTGGAGGCAATCCAGTAACATAACAACACCTGTTAATCACATAATACATCTCAAAGAACCTGTTTATAAAGAAAATACAAGGCAAAAATGGTTCCACATTGGGATGGGCATCCAACATGGCCTCATGGCCCAAAACCCATGCCTATGGACACTAGTTCAACACTGTAGAATGTTTATGACACTTGTCATATCACCCCATCCCAAATAAGTCACCCATTTCCAAGTTGGGCAATGACAGCTGCTCTTACGACTCTTACGACTGTCATAGAATCCGTCATAACCATTACATCTTATAGTTGTAAGAGAATCTGTCATACACATGCTATAAATAGCATATTCTCTTACAACATATCATAACCCTCCTTGGGGTGCCCAAAGATGCCTTTTTCAAAGATGCTTCTCGACACATGTCTTCACCTGTCATAGAATCGTCTGTTTATGACTCTTAAACGTCATAGATTTGTCATAGGAATTTGTCATGACCATTTCGGTTAATATTCCTGTACACACTAGTCAAGATGCTGACACATGGTAGAAAACCTCTACCACACAAAAGGGATGCCTATCTCCACATGGAGTGTGTTGACCATCCTAGTCACCTTACAAGTGGAGTGACAACTCACTGTGCCACTTCACACTAAATGACAAAATAGGATGTGCAACAAAATTACAACATAGGCTAAGAAAATAAATTACATTATAATAATAAATGCAAGGAATTACCAAGGTTGAGACACCTTAATTCCCAACATTCTCCCACTTGTCGAACACCTTGTAAGAGCCAATAGAAGTAACAGGATTTAACTGCTATAGGTTGAGAGGCCCATAGACTCCGAACACCATCTAAACTTCTTTGTGCCCACTGGTTTCGTCAATGCATCCACAACATTCTTCAAAGTGTTTACCTTCTCCAAATTCACCTTCCCATCCTCTACCATGTCTCACACGAAGTGAAACTGTACATCAATATGCTTTGTTCTGGCATGGAAAGGTGGATTCTTTGCTAGGAAAATTGCACTCTGACTGTCACAACAAATCGTAATCTGTCCTGCATCAACACCAATATCTGAACACAATCTCTTAAGCCAAATGGCTTCCTTGCAAGCATGAGTTGCTGCCATTTACTCAGCTTCTATCGTAGACAAAGCAACCATAGGCTGTCACTTAATCATCCAACTAATTGTACCACCAAACATAGTGAACACATAAGCACTGGTGGATCTCCTGCTGTCAATGTCACCCGCCCAATTAGAATCCACAAATCCACAAATACAAACTGAATGCAGAGGTCCTGTAACATTACCATGATAACATACAGAATACTCAGAAGTAGCCCTCAAATATCTGAATACTCTCTTAACTGCATCCCAATGTACCCATCTAGGATTAGCCATAAATCGACTAAGGACTTCCACTGCTTGGGCAATGTCTGACCTTGTGCAGACCATAGCATACATCAAACTACCAACAACACTAGCATAACGTACTCTGCTCATGTCCTCCACCTTACTAGGATATTTTGGACAATCATTAACAGACAACTTTGTCCCCAAAGAAATAAGAACACAATGGTCCACAATCTGCCATGCTGAACCTATCCAACACAGTCTTCACATACTTACTCTGGCTTAACCAAAGTTATCTGTTAGCTCTGTCTCTTCTAATTTCCATTCCCAGAATGTACCTGGCTGCCCCTAGATTTTTCATCTCAAACTGTGCTGACAACTGAGACTTCAAATCAGAAATCATTTTCTTTCTCTATGTAATGCTTTGGTTGTGACATGTAAATTTCTTCCTCCAAATCACCATGAAGGAAAGATGTCTTCAGATCCAGTTGCTTCACCTCTAAGTCATAGGCTACTGCAAGAGATAACAAGAATCTAATGGATGTCATCTTTGCAACAGGAGAGAAAATTTCACCATAATCAATTCCCTCCACTTGTGAGTACCCCTTCGCAACCAGTCTGGCTGTGTACTTTTCAACACTACCATCTACACCAAATATCTTCTTGAACACCCATTTGCATCCAACAAGTTTCTTTCTTTTAGGAAAAGGCACCAAGTCCCATGTTTTATTCTTCTCCAAAGAAGCCATCTCATCTTCCATGGCCTCCTTCCAGGAACCTGCATCTTTCATGCCCATAGCCTCTTTCATAGTTCTAGGCTCATCAGTGTTAGCAAGAAAAACAAAAGCACAACTAGAATCAAGTAATGAATAACTAAACCTATCAGGTTGCTTCCTTGTTCGTGTAGACCTCCTCAATGGTTGAGGTTGAGGTTCTGCTTCTTCTTCTGAGCTTTCAAAGCTACTAGAGCTCTCCTCATCATCAGGTCTCACAGGGTTTGTCGGTTCAGTCTTCTCAAGGGTAGAAGGAAACTGAACCACATCCTCTTTCTTTTCTATCTATTCTGGCTATAAAACAATGGAAAAAGGTGTTAGCTCTCTGAAGATAACACTTCTTCTATACAACACATTTTCAGCCACAAGATCCCAAAGCTTGTATCCTTTCACACCGACACCATAGCCAATGAAATACACTTAACATCTTGTTCTCCAATTTAGACCATTTCTCCCTAGGCACATGTGCATATGCATCACAACCAAAAACACAAAGATGTCTAACTGAAGGATTTTTACCAGACCACACCTCCATAGGTGTCTTACCAACAAGAGCTAATGTAGGAGATCTATTTACCAGATAGAAAGTAGTGGCTATAGCTTCAGCCCAAAACTTTTGTTCTAGGCTTGCTCCATTAAGCATACTCCTAGCCTTCTCCATCAGTGTCATGTTCATCCTCTCTGCAACTCCATTTTACTGTGGGGTGTATGGAGTTGTCTTATGTCTTTAAATCCCTTGCTCTTTACAAAACTTCTCAAACTCTGCCGAACAAAACTCACCACCATTATCAGTTCTCAAACACTTAATCTTTTTACTAGTCTGATTCTCAACAAAGCTTTAAACTCTTTGAACTGACTAAAGACTTCAGTCTTGCTTCTGAGAAAATAAACCCATGTCCTTCTACTATAATCATCTATGAAAGACAAAATATACAAATTTAGAGATCAAAGAAACATTAACAGGACCAAACACATCAGAATGAATAAGATCCAATACACTAGAAGACTTGTGAGAACTAGAGTAAAATTGAACACGGTTTTGTTTTCCATATACACAATGATCACAAAATTTGAACTCAAGATTACAATCGTTTAACCCCTCAATGATGTTTTTATTTTTCAGGGTTCGCAGACCCTTCTCACCAATGTGGCCATATCTCAAATGCCATAACATAGTCTTTTCAACAGGAAGTTTAACTTCCAAAGCATGTGCAAGTTACCATCAGAATTTGTTACAACAGATTTCTACACTGCTCATTCAGATGGTGGGGATGAAGTGACTGCAGCTCTTTTCTTCAAGTCAGAAGAACTATTGCACTGTGAAGTGCATGCCTCCAACTGAAACAGAGTACCTCTCCAAGTACCCTTCGCAAGCACCATAGATCCTCTAGTCATCTTGCATCCATCCTTTGAAAAGACAACCTGCACACCTGCATCATTCAACATACTTACAGAAAGAAGGTTCTGTGCCAGGCCTGGGATGTGCATAACCCTAGTGATCCCCTTCACTCATCCATCATGGAATCAGATTGAGACTCTTCCATGACCAACAATCTTTAGATGAGAATCGTCACCCAGGTACACTCTTCCACCATCGAACTCTTCATACTTCGTGAACCAGCTTCGATGCAAGGTCATGTGGAATGATGCACCAGAATCTATCAACCACACATCATTAGATGCATGGGTGGTCAAGGCTGCGATGAAGGCATCACCATCATCTTGTGACTTGTCAGAATCTAAATCTGGGGCATTCTTCTTCTTCTTCTTCTTTTCCTCTTTACATTCCTTTCGAAAATGCCTATTTTTTCCACAGTTCCAATAGAGAGCCTTGGACTTTCCAGGAGATTTGGATCTCCCACAGGATTTGGATCTACCCTTCTCAGCTTTCATGTCCTTCTCTTTCCTTTTCTCCTTGGGTCTTCCACGAACTACAAGAACCTCTTTGGCTGCCTCAGAAGACTTTCTCCGCATCTCTTCGGATAACAGTGAAGATACCGCATCATCCATTTTGAATGTGGATGTGGTGCTCCCAATGGCCATGAAAAGATGATCCCATGAGTATGGAAAAGAACAAAGCAAGGTCATACAATGATCCTCCTCCTCCATCTTCACACCAACAGATGTTAATTGTGCAACTGACATATTAAAGGCATTCAGGTGATCTGCAACCGACCCTCCATCCTCCATCCTCAAAGAATACAACTTCTTTCTCAGAAAAAGCTTGTTCACCAAGGACTTGGTCTGATAAACATCACCCAGCTTCTTCCAAAGGTCTTTCATGGTCTTCTCCTCATGGACATTCAACAAGACAGAATCAGCTAGACTGAGTCTTATGAGACCCTTAACCTTTCATTCTTTGAGATCCCAATCAGCTTGTGCCATTGTGGTTTGTTTTACACCAGATATGGTTTCCCAAAGGTCATGATAAACAAGCATGTCTTCCATCTTAAGTTTCCATAACTCAAAATTTATGTCATTGAATTTCTCCACCTCTAATCTTCCGGATGTGCCTGCCATCTCTTTCTTGCAACAAGATTACAAAATACTCTGCACAAATCTCCCACTCAACCTAAGAGTAGCTCAAAAAACCCCTACCCAACAACTAGGACCAAAGGTGATCAAGCTTTGATACCAACTAAAAGGAAGCTAGGTGTGTAGAAATCGCTTCCTACACTAATCTAATGAGGAGAGGAGAGTGCAAATTCATTTTAACCTTTACAATTACAAAATGTTTAACACAACAATGGAGATATTGTAGCAATACACAACACAATAATGTAAGACAGAAGAAGAGAGAGACAAGATATAACGTGGGGAAAACCCTTTTGGGAGAAAAACCGCACACTCCAAAACTTGCACAATGTATTATCAAAACTGTAATGGTTTACAATACACTTGCAATGCAAGCTCTCAAGAGTCTTTGACACTCGTATCTAGAGACAATCCAGCAGCATAACAATACCTGTTAATCACATAATACATCTCCTCCTCAAAGCACCTATTTATAAAGAAAATATAAGGCAAAAATGGCTCCACATTGGGATGGGCGTCCACCATGGCCTCATGGCCCAAAACCCACACCTATGGACACTTGTTCAACACTATAGAATGTTTATGACGCTTGTCATATCACCCCATCCCAAAGAAGTCTCCCATTTCCAAGTTGGGCAATGACATGCTCTTACGACTCTTACGACTGTCATAGAATCTATCATAACCGTTACATCTTACAGCTGTAAGAGAATCTATCAGACATAGGCTATAAATAGCATATTCTCTTACAATGTGTCATAACCCTCCTTGGGGCACCCAAAGATTCCTTTTTCAAAGATGCTTCTCGACACATGTCTTCACCTGTCATAGAATCTTCCATTTACGACTCTTACGCGTTATAGATTTGTCATAGGAATCTGTCATGACCGTTTCAGTCAATATTCCCTTACACACTAGTCAAGATGCCAACACATGGCAGAAAACCTCTACCACACAAAAGGGATGCCTATCTCCACATGGAGTGTGTTGACCATCCTAGTCACCTTACAAGTGGAGTGATAACTCACCGTGCCACTTCACACTAAATGACAAAACATGATGTGCAACAAAAGTACAACATAGGCTAAGAAAATAAATTACATTACAATAATAAATGCAAGGAATTACCAAGGTTGAGACACCTTAATTCTCAACAGCAAGTACCTTCAATTTCAACATCAATTAAACCAGTGGAGGAGAGAAACTCAGCCAGATCCACTATACTATCTGAATAGTCTTCCAAACCACCCAATTTCTCTAAGGGATAAAGAGGAGTGTTAAAATATTCAGCTAACATCCATTTAGAAAAGGGGTCAATACTCATTGTAGTTTCCAAAGAATTTTCTTTCATGTCTTGAGTTGGGTGCATAAACATTCACCAAGTTCCAGTTTTCATTCCCCTGCTTACTATTGAACTTAATAGATAAAAAACTCATGTTAATTCCCACCAAATTGCCCACCAAGACAACATGATTCCAAAGAGTGACAATACCTCCAGAGGTACCTTGAGAAGGACTAACAAACTATTTAGCTCCATGCCATATGGAATTCACAACAACAGAAAAAGTTGTCCCACTCATCTTGGTTTCTCTGAAGCATTATGATATCCACATTATTATCCAAAATGTAACTTTTAACAAAAAATTTCTTATGGGGACTATTTAGTCCCCTAATGTTCCATGATATAATCTTCATGTAAACCAACCACCAACCAAATTGAAAAATTGAACAAAAATAAAAACAGAAGGTAGCAAGTACCTCTTTCGACCAATGTAGGCCAAAGTCTTGATAAGGATCATTTTTTTTTATTTTTTGGATCCTGATAAGTGTTTTTTGTCTTCCCATAACAACTTCCTTAGTTGCTTCCCTTTATCTTGTCTCTCTTTGAGATGATCTTCCTTGTTTGTTCTCATTTCCTACATCAACTTTCTTGCTTGAGTTCTTTTTCCTTCCTTTTCCAACAAGGGTCCATTCTTCCTAAACAATGCCACTCTTTCCTACTGAAGAAATCTTAGTCTCTATTGAGATAAGACTCTCCTCCTTATTTGAATCAATCTCACCTTTACTTGGTATAGCATCCATTCCTTGAGGGGTCCCAAGTTTTACCCCTTGATCTTGAAGTGTATTATCTTGAACCATCCCATCTTCTATGAAAATTTCTCTTTCCTCTTTGATAATCTGAGGTTGTCAACATCTCTACCCGAGGAAGCTCCTCTCAGATATCCTTCTCTAGATCCCCATTCTCTTTGTTGTTTTGTTGTTGTTGTTTGACAGTAATGTTATGTTTCTGACCATCAATCAAATTTTTTTGTTTCTGATTCTCCAAAGCCCCATTCTCAATGTTATTTTTTTGTTGTTGTTTCTCTATATTGTTTTGTTCCATAGATAATGAATCTACATTTTATATTGATGGGTCCTCAATAATATTAAGGATATCCTTAATAAAAGGATAGCCCCCTTCAAATAACCTTTCCTTATCTTTAGGTTCATCCCTTTGAACCTTGGGTTTTTTACATTTATTGATAAGATGACCAAAAATGCCACAGTTCTGACAGAAGGGTCCAGAGTTCTCATATTCTATGGGTTGAACCCACTTTCCATATCTAGACTAAAGGGTTATTTGAGTGGGTAGCACAACATGCATTGCAACATTTACATAGACTCTTGAAAAAACTAACCTAGTTTTTTGCATGGTTACTTTATCTATGGAGAGGAACTACCCAAAAGAGTTCTCTATACTTTGAAGGATCCATGGGGTCCAAAACTCCAATGGTAGATTTAGTAACAGAATCCAGGTAGGAGCCACTGCACACAAATATGTCATCAGATCAAACCAGGTTTTCACTTACACAAGGCAAGGTTGTTTCTTTGGGTTTTATCAAAAAACCAGGGTCCTCTTGTTAGAACAGAGATCAAATATTCCTTAAGAGAAAAATGAAACAAAAATAGTCCTTCCATTGCACTCGTGGCAACCTTACCTTTGATATTCTATGTCTCTTTTACCCATTTGTGAACCATATCAACATTGGGTATATAAGCAAAGAAGTGACCCACCAAGGTGTTTTGCATTGCAAGAACTGCTTCATCCATCATTGAATCAAGGATATCCAAGGCAATACCTTCTTCCGTCCTTTCCACTATATCTAAACCCACTTCAGGGCTCTTAATAGCTCTAGCACTCAAGACATGATCAGCCCAAGAGGGCTTTTCATTAGAGCCTAAATTTTTGAACCCAGAAAGGGGTTGAGAGGTCAAAAGTGACCCCTTAGAGAGATCTGTCACATCGAAATCGACAACCAAGGTGTCATAACCACCCAGACTAGGGGGAGCCACCTTTGTGCTCCCCGAGCACTCACCAATCATGTGCCCACCAAAAAGCAAAATTCAAAAACCTAAGCCCTAGCAGAGCTCAACACTAACTTCCATCTAATCACCAGAGTTCAATGTTGCTAAGAAATATATGATTTTACGAAATCAATTGGATGAAATTTATAATGAACCAAATGCATTGAATTGTGCACAAAGTTTGAAAGCTCAGTTTGACATCATGCTCCAAGCAGAGTCTCCAAAAGAGGTAAATTTGAATTCTTCATCTATAACTAGATTAATGAGAATATGGGTTGCTTGTGAAGCATTTGAGAAGAAGTTGGTAGATTATAAGCAAGCACATGAAGAAATATTAGATAATTTCATTCAAGCCAATATTCATTTTATTCATTTTGATGGTCTAGATCCTAGTATAGTAAAGGCCACAGTGAATAAATTCCTTTTGTACAAATAGAAGCAACCCTAGACAAATGTTGGAAAGAGTTAGAGATATGCATGGGTTTTACGACATGCATCTACATGTCAAATTTTCACTGCAATGTAATGAAAAAATAGAATGTGAAAGATTAGTCAAAATGACTTTTCACATTCTAATGTATTTTATCTTTTGTGACTTTTGGGTAGAATGACTATTAGTCTCCCACATGCAATTGTGTATATATACTCACTTGAAATTCATTGTAAGGGGTCCCTTATTTTATTCTTTTTTTGTGGAAACCCATAAAAACTCAACTATGAATACAAAATACCAAAATTTACTCCATTCTTTTTGGGTTAAATTCATGATTTGATGGGGTTTTCCAAATTCTAAATATGGTTTTACCATATTTCTATGTATTTAATTCACTAAAGGTTGATGAATTCAACACGTGTTTAAACCACTGATGCTTTGCTGATAGTGAGGTGTTTTGTGTGGTCACATGAACATATTCATGCATGCTAAAATTTAACAACAATCACACATGTGGTTAGAAGTTCCCTTGAAGATTGCATCATCTCACATTTGGATTGTGAGTAATGAGTTTGGTAGAGATTGGTTTTAAAGTTGAATTTGTCTATTCACAAAATGATGTGTGGGAGGATTGAAGATAGGTTAATATTTGTTTTTATTTTCTCTTTAACCCTTTCCTTCTCCCCTCTCCTTTTTAGTTTTTTTACATAGATGTTAAATTAGTTTAGTTCTACATTTTAATGATAAATTTTAGTCACATAAGGTAGAAATTTGAGATGACTTTATAACTTTCAAGTGGCTAAATCTTACAACTTTTAATACATTTTTCACTGTTTTAAAATTTTAGAATTGAACGGAACAAATTTTCATGCATGACTCTTTGAATTCCATGTTATTAAATTATGGTTTTAAAGGAAACATATTGTTGTTTTAAATATTTTAATCATTTTCAATGCAATTTAACATCAAAAATCACTTATGGGAGGTTAAATAAGCTGAAATAAAAATCAACTCATTTAAAAGTGAAGTAGAAGGTTTATGTTGGGCTTATAGTTGTCTAATTACACTAATTAAGCCTCTTTTTCATGTGAATGATTCATGATATTCATTGTAGGCTCTTGAATGGACCAACTAAAGCACTCTCCAACTGAGGGATTCTGGTAAACCTCATAAAACAATTAATGAAGAATCTTAATACTAGCCACCTTCCAGGTAGGGGAACCTTTTCTATTCCAATCTATAGTATTTCATGACTCATAAGAATGTTGGTGTGTTAAAAACCACATCAATAGAAATGGCGCTAGAAAGAGGGCCATCAAAGCATAATAGAAGGATAGTTCACATACACAATTTGATGTTTTAAATTTTTAAATTGCCTTCAACCATGCTTACATTTATTATCTTAAAAACACAAAAAAATTGTAAAATTTCCAAAAACAAAAAAAAACAATGTTATGCCCAAGAAAATGTCTCTTGTGTTGAAATTTGATTTCTAATGAAGTTTTTTCCATCAACTTGTTCAAATGTACACGAGATAAGATTACTTGGATTATTTCATCTTGATGGTGAGCACTATGTATATCTAGAGGTTTCCTCCAAATCCCGATGAATACATGTAATTGGCTTCCTATCTTTTATCCTAATGTTGGGAAAACACATTTCAACATATCAAGGTTTGTAAGGATTTAATGATTATAAATTAGATTAATCGTGAAGGTTGTTCTTGTAAATTGTTTGTTAACACATTTCAAGATGCAACATGTCAATGGTATGCTTGCCACCTACCAAATTCCATACATTCATGGGTAGAATTGGAAAATGCATTCCTAATGCAATTTGGATAGAATATCGATCCATGAGAAACCTTCATTCAATTTTAAGCTATAAGGAGATAACTTAATGAGCCTATCGCTTAGTTTAACCAATGATTTCACCAAGCATTGGAAAAGGTAAACATTGTTAGTGTAGGTTTTTATTTCCTCGTGGGTTATTTATTTTTCCCTATATTCCTAGGTTTTTCCTACACTTCTATTAATCTCGCTTAGGTTAATAAAGCATGTCTTATTAGGTGAGTGGTTGCGAGGTATCACCTTCCTACATGTGAGCATCCATTAGCTATCTTGGGAAGATACTTTTCTATCTTTAGTCCGATAGATGGTTGCTCCTCATTGGTCGGTGTTGCCACCTCCTCCCTCTCCCTGGTCTATATAAGCATGCTACCTGGCTTGAATTTTGTAACTTTTGCTTTTGCATCCTCTTAATGCTATTTTGCTTCTAGCATTTACATTAATCTCTTGGAGACTAACTCTGTGTTGCTATTTTGATTTCGTATCATTTGCATTCATAGTTTAAATATCTATTTGTTTGCACTAGTTTTTTGGGTTAATAATCTTTTCAGATTCTAACATGGTATCAGAGCTATTCTATGTGCAAGAGTAGATTTTAGTTTCTATATTTGAGAGATTCAGGGGGCTAATAAATCTTATTACAATTTTTTAAAAAACCCAGTATGCTCTTTTCTTGCATCTTCGGATGATCTTGAGAATCAGAAAAGTTTGATGGAAACTTTTTTAATCTTTGGGGTTTGCACATGTGTTTTATGAAATCTGGGTGATTGCAGCATTTTTGATTATATTGGCAGCATTTCCAACTATTGCAACGCATCCAGGAGGCTTGAGAAAGTCAGATTTGGCTTTCGTTTCACCGAAATCGGAGATCGTCATACACAGTTGCGGAACTAGGGTTTAAAGCTCAAATCTGACAACCATTTTGCATATTTGGTGTTTTTAATCAATATTGTAGGTTCCAGCATGCCATTGTTTGTCTTAGGTAGTTAATTCAGCCTTTGCATGTCATTTTTTGGTTGTTGGGGTCATTTTTGTAGCTAAAGACGTTATGTTTACACTGGATCAACATCTTCTATACATCAACAAGAAAAATGCCTTCTGGGTTTTGTTCGCAACATAGAAAAACTATCTGGGTATGTTTTAGTTTTTGCATGTAGTCTATATATTTTGTAGAAATGTACTCAGAAAGATACAGTAGGACCCCTCTCCATTAGCAGTTGCAGTTTTAAAGGCAGTTTTCAAATGCTCCGTTCTTGCTCATACGGACTCTGTTTCCCATGAAATTTTTTTTTGGCTATTTTTTTGTTCTCTATGCACTAGTATAATCATTTTTTTTTTATTTTGATGCAGATTTTTTTCAAAAATTGCAGATTCTCAGTCGTGACACTGTACAGTTCTAGTTTTGGGAACTTCGTAGGATCATAACTTTCACATACGACCTTGTATCGAGGCGATTCTTTTTTTGAAAGTGCATGATTTTTCGAGTAGATCACAATGGTACTATTTATTTCTCTAGGTATTGTGCCAAAGTTGTATTTTCAGCATATGCTCTTCATGAGGGTTTTGTAATGCATTGAAATCAATACCACATAGTATTTCTTGCTAGTGGCAGTTGTAAATGCACTAATATAAAGTGCCAAATCATATTTTATTGGGGGGGTTCTTTGATTGAGTGAAAAGAGTGGGGTTGTCTTGGTTGGGTTCTCTTCTTTTTGACATTTATTCTCTGCATTTATTCATCATGGATCAAACAAATGTGCCCATCCTAACTCCATACAATTACTTTGAGTGGAAATCATGCATGAAAATTCACTTAAAGAAAGCTGGATTAAATAGGATAACTATGGGACTTAAAACTGAACCTACTAAAGATGAAGATAAGCCTAAGTGGTTTAACAAATGTGATGAGGCATATGGAACATTGTGTTTGTCTGTTTCTCCTAATTTGCTCTTTCACATTGAGTCTTTGAATACATCAAATGAAATCTAGACAAAGCTAGAAACACTATTTGGCACACAAGATTCAATGAGGGGTCATATGTTGGAAAATGAACTAATTAGTTTAAGTCCAGACAATTTCAACACAATCCAAGATTTCTTCACTAAATTGAAATCACTAAGGCTGCAGTTAAAACAATGTGGAATTGAAAAGAAAGATGAACAATTGATTCTTAGTATTCTCTCTAAGCTAAGTTCAGAATATTCTGTGTTTGTTTCTACTTTCTATGCTACTAGGGTGCACTTGGTACTCAATTCACCATGCCATCTTTAGATGATTTTGCTGTCAATCTCACTCGGGAACAGGACAAGCTAATCCAGATGGGCACTCTTAAGTCCTCTAAGTCACATGCCTTGGCTGCCAACCAAGGCACAAAAGAACATAAAGGACAAAGTAGTAACAACAATAGTAAGGATAAGAAACAGAAGAATAGCAAGGAGAAGAAGGATCAGATATCGGTTGCTTCAAAAGCAACTAATGAGACCCAATCTTCCAAGGGTGACAAGCCTAAGAAAGAGAGGGTCCAATGTGCCTATTGTAAAAGACCCGGTCATGATGAACATAAATGTCTGAAGAAACAAATTGATCACTTGACACACATTCTTGAGAAGAATAATATCAGTGTTCCTGAGTCTATCAAATAGAGTTCTAATGAGGGGTCTAATAAGGCAAAAGAAAATAACAAGGGTAAAGGAAAGAAGGCCCTTGTTGCAGTTGCTTCTTCACCATCCACATTGGTTCTTGATTCAGGTGCTTCGCACCACATGGCTTCATTTAAGGAAGAACTTGCATCTTTGGAGCCATGTACTATGCCTTCTATTTTGATGGGTGATGACACTCCTGTTGAGGTGTGTGGGAGAGGGTCTGTTGATGTGGGGGATGGCACATTCCATGATGTTCTTTGTGTGCCCTCATTATCAACTAATCTCCTATCGGTATACCAGATCACTCACATAGGTTCAGGCAAGTGGGTTGAGTTCACTCCTGATTCAGTGGAGATTCATGAGTTGCACAGTGGTTCTACAGTTGCAGTTGGGAGAGCAGATCATCAGTCATGGTTCTATCTATTTTCTCACTTTGTTCTTGATCCTCCTTTAACTATTTTGCTCACTCATTCTAATGATGTGAGTAGATTATGGCTTGAGCGGTTTGGCCATCTTAACTTCCGCTACTTGCAGCAACTCAACCAGCAGAGCATGGTCACAGGGTTGCCTTCAGTTCAGTTTTCAGGTGGTGTTTGCCAAGGTTGCATTCTTGGTAAGCATCCTAAGGAAAAGTTTGACAAAGGTAAGGCATGGAGAGCTTCACAAATACTGGAGTTAGTTCATAGTGATTTGGCTAGTCCATTTTAGCATCCTTCTTTCAGCAGGGCTAGATATGTCCTCACATTCATTGATGACTTTTCTCGATATACTTGGGTGTGCTTTCTCAAACAGAAGTTTGAGGTATTTGATCACTTTCAGGACTTCAAGACTTTTGTAGAGAAGCAATCCAGGAAAGCCATCAAAGTTTTACGCACTGACAATGGTGGTGAGTATGTCAACCATCAGTTTGAGAGGTTTTGCACTTCAGAGGGGATTGATTTGCAGCATTCAGTTCCATACAATCCTCAGCAGAATGGTGTTGCAGAACGGAAGAATAGGTTCTTGAAGGAAATGGCGAACTGCATGATTCACTCCAGATCTCTTGCACCACAGTATTGGGCAGAGGCCATTAACTGTGTTTGTTATATCTAGAACCGTGTTCCTCACTGAACCTTGAAGGGAGTCACTCTTTTTGAAGCTTGGAGCGGTCAGAAACCATCAGTTAAGCACTTTCAAGTTTTTGGTTCTCCTGCATGGGCCCACATTCCTACAGAGAAATGCATGGCCTTAGATCCGCAGAGTAGACCTTGCATATTTGTAGGTTATCCTGATGGTATGAAGGGTTATCGGTTGCTCCACCCTACTACACATGAGTTGTTCATTGAGAGGAGTGTTTAGTTTGAGGAGGGCTCTTCAAGCTCACTTTCTATCACTTCTCCAACTCCTACTTTGACATTGGAGTCACTTGGGATACATGACAGATCTTTTGATGAGTCAGATTCACCTGAGCAGTTTTCTACCTCCACTTCCGATGCAGAGAGCGATTTAGAGGACTCACCTCCTTCCTCTCCTAGTCATCATTCAGAGGTTGATGATTCTCCTCTAGATTTTCCATCTTCCGGTCCACTTTGGGCTAGACAGACCTTGCAGTCTATAGGTGATTGGGTTGGGGGTCCATTAGACACCAGGTAGACTCATTCACAGTTCCAGGATGCTCCACATGTCTTCATTGCTACTGCCTTAGATCCACAGTCTTTTCATGAGGCTTCTGGTATTCTTGAGTGGGATACAGCTATGCAGGAGGAGTATAGTTACTTGATGAGGAACCACACTTGGGATCTTGTCCCTCTTCCTAAGGGAAGAAAACTTGTTTGATGTAAGTGGATCTATCAGATAAAATTTGCAGTAGATGGGTCGGTTGACAAGCATAAGGCTCGCTTGGTTGCCAAAAGATTCTCCCAGGTTCCTGGGATTGACTACTCTGAGACTTTTGCACCAGTTTCCCGAATGAATTCCATCCAACTTGTTCTTTCCATTACTGCAGCTAATCGTTGGGAAGTACACCAGATGGATGTGAAGAGTGCTTTTCTTCATGGTGACCTTCAGGAGGAGATCTACATGGAGCATCCACAGGGGTTCATTTAGGATTCTTCACTTGTGTGCCATCTTCGGAAGTCTCTCTATGGCCTCAAACAGGCTCCTCGGGCCTGGTATGCCAAGATGGACTCCTTCCTTCTATCAGTTGGGTTCACTCGGTGCCATTCTAATCCCAATGTTGACATTTTGCAGCAGGATGATTCACTCCTATTTCTGGTTCTGTATGTTGATGACTTGTTGTTCATAGGGAGTTCTTCATCCACCATTGGGGTTGTCAAAACTACCCTTCATGACATGTTTTTGATGACTGACTTGGGCCTGTTGCATTACTTTCTTGGGATTGAGATCTACTAGTCTGCTTCTGGGATCACCATCAACCAGTCCAAGTATGCTCTAGATTTGCTCTCGAGGTTTCATATGGCTAACTGCAAGCCTGCTCTGACTCCCTTTCTTTTTGGAGTCAAACTTGAGGCTCAGTGTTCTTCTCCACTTGTTGATGGCACTTTGTACCGACAGCTTATTGGGAGTCTCATTTATCTGACTCATACAAGACCTAACATTTCATATGTTGTAGACATGGTCTCTCGATTCATGCAGGAGCCTCATGAGTTACACTGGAAAGCAGCCAAGCGGATCCTTCACTACATTCAGGGTACTCACAGTTTTGAGATTCACTACGCAGCAGGCATTGAGCTTGACTTGGTGGGCTACACAGATTCAGATTGGGAGGGCGATTCTTAGGATCGCAAGTCTACTTCAGGTTGCAACTTCTCACTTGGTTCAAGTCCTGTTTGTTGGTTGAGCAAGAAGCAGTCTACTATTGTTCTATCTTCTATTGAGGCTAAGTATCGAGAGGCTATGAATGCCACCATTGAAGCCATTTGGCTTCAAAATCTTCTCACTGAGTTTGGTATCCAGATCAGATGGCCATCAGTCATATTTTGTGACAACCAGAGTACCATTCAGATCTCACAGAATCTGGTCCATCATTAGCGGACCAAACACATAGAGATCCACATGCACTACATCTGGGAGCTCATCCATGGCCACGTCATTGACCTTCGCTACTATCCGACATCTGAGCAGGTTGCTGATATCTTCACCAAAGCCTTCACTGAGAGCAAGTTCCTTCATTTGTGAGCTTTTCTGGGGGTGCGGGATGCTTCATCTTCTGGGAGGGCTTCTTCCTCTCACTCGAAGTCCTAACTCTCTTTGCTTTTGGGGGAGTCTCTTCTCTCTCTATCTTGGGGGGGCTTTTCTCTCTCTTTGGGGGGGAATTTTATGTACATGGGTACCTCATCAGGCTTGATTTGTCGGGACCCATTTCTACATCCACCTAAGCTTCTCTTATGGGGGGGTGTTAGTGTAGGTTTTTATTTCCTAGTGGGTTATTTATTTTTCCCTATATTCCTAGGTTTTTCCTACACGTCTATTAATCTCGCTTAGGTTAATAAAGCATGTCTTATTAGGTGAGTGGTTGTGAGGTGTCACCTTCCTACATGCGAGCATCCATTAGCTATCTTGGGAAGATACTTTTCTATCTTTAGTTCGATAGATGGTTGCTCCTCATTGATCGGTATTGCCACCTCCTCCCTCTCCCTGGTCTATATAAGCATGCTACCTGGCTTGTATTTTGTATCTTTTACTTTTGCATCCTCTTAATGCTATTTTGCTTCTAGCATTTGCATTACTCTCTTGGAGACTAACTTTTTGTTGCTATTTTGATTTCGTATCATTTGCATTCATAGTTTAAATATCTATTCGTTTGCACTAGTTTTCTGGGTTAATAATCTTTTCAGATTCTAACAAACATTATGTATAGGCCAAATCAAATTAATGTTAGGAATTGCATGTAGAAGATATCAATTAAATGTAAATAAAGATTAAATAGAGGAATGAAAATACACAGAAATAATAACAGTGAGAGACAAGTTTTAACATGGTTCACCCAAACCCGGGCTACATCCACCAACAAAGAGTCCAATATTATTATCCAGTAAATTAGAACTGATTATAACTAGCAATCCTTGCAACTCAATACCGTTGCAAAATGCTACAATACAATATCAACGGAAACCCTAACCCTTAGCTTGTTTTATCAAGCCTTATGTCGGTTACAAAATAGGGTTTTTTATGTCGGCCAATAGGAAAAATAACTCCCAACGCCTTTATAAAATAATTAAAAATTGTTTGAGGTTTCGGGGGTGCTGCCCCTTGACTGCGCCCTATATCGCAACAGGGAGCACCCCAGGGGCACTGCCCCTAGGCCTCACAAGGGGCGCTGCCCCTTGACCCCATCTTGGGGGCGCTGCCCCTTGACCCCGTTAAATAATGTGGGGGGAAACCGCGTTGATAAAAGTGGGGTAAATTTAACCTCTGAGTCTGATTAGGCTCCATATAACAATAATTAATTTGTTGAATCAATATTTATGGGCACTGGATCCTTCATTTATGCACTTGTAAGAGATACACCACTTGAGACTGATCATAGTGGAAGCTTCTTCTCATAGATTTTTAACATTAGCTCACTTAGGACATGACCATGCTCAAAATCTCCCATCTCTACCAAAGAGACTACATTGATGCCTTGATTGCAATCTAGAATAGTGAACCAAGACCCTTTGAAAAGGGTAGGATTAAATGGTGGGAGCATACACTCACCCACTAAACTACCTTCTTAAGGGACTATGGTAGAAGAGCCTCTTGGAAACATAAAATTACTGATAGATCTCTCAAATGTTGATCGAAAAAAGGTAGGAGCCTCCTCTCCAAATCCCCACTAGATGATTCTCTTCAATAGTCTATAGTTCACAATAAACACTAGTTGCACCAATTGGAAGTCTATAATGGTAAATGGGTATATAGGTCAGAGCTTACCTCAGTTAGATTAAGGATAGATACTAGGTTCTTAGTTTTCCTTCCAATACTTGAGACATAAGCACAAACAAAGAACATCTCTTCTATCCAAGACCTTAATAATGAACTTCATACTAATCCTAGTAAAATAATGCACATTTTCCATTACCACTACTACCTACGTGTCTCTGATGACTCTAGGAATGATCCCATCATCCTTGAATTGGAAGACATATTTAGGGAATGCATTCCTAGAAAGATTGCAAGGACTACAAGTATTTTGAATAAATTCTCTCTATGGAAGAGAATCATTTTTCCCTAGATTTTATGGCTAGCGAGAAGAGCACAGGGTGGATGGTCTACTTGCCAAAATTTCAAGGCCTTTTGAACCAACATCTATGAAAAATTCTACGATGTCTACCTAGAGGTTGTGGAAAATGGCTCCTTAGACCCCTCTATCAACTAGGGATTGATCAAGATTATCTCCAAAGGAAAGAATGAATACACTATAGGAAGATGGAGACCAATTATTCTCCTTAACACTTCCTTTAAAACCATAGGTAAAGTTGTTGCCTTAAGGATCAAACCTATAATGTAAGGGATTATCCACTCTAAATAAACTAGATTCTTGGGAGGAAGAATCATCCTTGACAATCTAGTTTTGTCTTGGGAGACTATAGAATGGGCACAAAAAATGCTCAAGATTCTCTCCTTGTCAAGATAGCCTTCAACAAAGTGTATTATTGGATAAGATGGCCCTCTATCTATAAGATGATTTCCTTGCTAGGCTTTGGCCCGAAGTCATTGCCCATATCAAAATGCTTTTTATGGATGCCAATAAAAAACTAGTGGTTAATGAGACTCTCTCCCAATAATCCCCTCTATATAATTCAATTAGGCAAGGTTGAACCCTTGTTTCCTTCCTCTATGTCTTGATTCTCAATGCTTTGGGATACCTCCTGAACCATGTCCATTCCCACCAAATTATTATGAGCATCTCCCTCCCTCAAAGTGCTCGTGATCTTAGCTCTCACTTTGTTGATGGAAACCTACTTTTCCTTCAAAGCATGGATGATGAAGTGAACAATTCTACGGGCAACCTTAACCTCTATTATTTGATGTCTAGCTCCAAACTCTCTATGCATAGAATTGAGTTCTTTATATCTTCCCTAATAAGCCACCTCCTTGGATTCCCCCTACTTGGTACATGATCCAACATGACACTATCACCCATTATCTTGGCATTCCCTTTGGATTCGGAGTTACTCTTTCAAATATATCTAGGCTTGGTTCCTAAAATATTTCAAGGATAAATTTATTCATTGGAGCAACTAGTTGTTATCCATGGCTAGCCATATTTAAGTAGCTAACAAGATTAAGTGGCTAACAAGATTATGATTGTCAATCACATTTATATTTCCTCTTGTTGGCTCCCATATATGAACTACTAGAATCAACTAACCAAGATGATCAAAAAATTATTATAGTCCAAATGAGGCAACAAGAACAAAATGCCTACCACTTCTTGGTAGTATTACACTCAACCTAAAGATAAAGGTGTTATTGGAATCATAGACCCTCTCTCCTAGGGGATATATCTCTCTACCAAATGGATCGTTAGATTTATGTCTGGTGATGTTCCATAGAAATGCTTGGTTTAGTTTTAGATACAAAATGATAATGTTGGCAATTCCTAGCATGATGTGTTCTAGAAGGACAAAGTACTTATGGCACCCTCATTCAATACTCATGTTTATGCACCCTTCAATAGTAAATGAAAATCCTGGCAAGAAGTCTCTCAACACCACACCTAGTATGAGAATTTTCTCAGACATGGCATTCACTTCTCATCCTACTCTAGCTGGTGGAACATATTGCTCCAACATAGTGACAACCCTTTGCTCTACTACTTGGGTTCAAGGGAAAACATTTGTTTAAGAAAGACACACACACATTCAAGGATCTTTGGGACATTCTTTTCTTTCAATTAAAGGTAACTTAAACTTGAGTTGTCTCTATAAAATTATGATCAGCAAATCATATAATTCATGATTTAGTCCCCCTTTTGCAATGTCTTCCCCTATTGTTGCAACTTCTTAAAATATTGGTACTAGCCCTCTGGAAGTTATCTCCCGTTCTTTCCCCTCAAGGCTATCTATTGCCTCCTTCCTTGCTTTCACCTCTCCCCAAGACTTTATGCTAAATGGATTTGTTTTATTCCTTTCTTCAAGTGGAGAACTTATAGTTTGAGGCTTTGAAAGTCTAAGGTCAATGCCTAATCCTAGCTCATCCCTTGGAAACTTCTTCACTTCAAACTCCCCATTGGCTCCCAAATGCATTTCTTTCCATCTATCTTCTTTATTCCTTCTATCAAAAAATTGAGACTTGCAAACACACATACTAGTATTGTTCTAATACCTACCACATTTAGCATTCCCTTCTCACTACCCTCCCTACTATCTTCTTGCATAATTAGTCTTGGAAAGCTTCTCTATTGGGTATTACTATATCTAACAATCAAGTGGTTGAAACTCGTCGTCAGGTTATTATTAAATTCATGGACAAATTTAGATGTTAAACAGTGTTCTCACAGTCATTCTATCATCACAAGGTTAATATGCAACAATATTACTCTAACCTTCTTTTACAGTTGGCCAATTTGTCCTTTGTGTTGCAAGAAACATTAAAGATGAACAAAAATATGGCTCAATAGGTCACCAACATTAACAATCAACTTAGAGTTTTGGACAAAAACACTAACAATCTCTCCCAACACTTAGACAAGCTCTCTCTTAGAGACACCCTACACAATGAAAACCTAGTTAACTAAGGCAACTTCCACTACCTTCAGAATATCCAAACTATTGTGAACTCCATTACTAGCAAGGCGAACCTAAATACCACCTAACCTATGGTAAATGAATTCAAAATAAAAATTGCTACAATATTTTAGTTTGTCATTATATTTACTCACTTCATTAGAAGTTAAGTTTATTATTATCCATATTTTGGCAGCTTATATGTATGGAGCTTCACTACTCTCTAATATTGATATGAAATTCTCGATTATATAATTTGCCACTTATAAGCTTATTTCAACATACAAAAAATCTTGCATGTCTCCCTACTGGGATAGAAGTGTTATCTTCAATGAAGTGATGTCCAAAATCCCGCTTCAATAAAGACATGGCATGGTTGGAGTTATTCTTCATGTTTATATACATCCGTAAAAAAGACAAGCTAGAGAAGTCTATCACGAGCTCTACAACCATATCCTAAGATTTGAAATTGTGACGGACAATACCATATCCATCACAATGAAGCCACAAAATTACGAGAAGAATTAGATTTATCTACTCATTTCAACTCTATAATGAACGACACATTTGAATATATCCACTTGTTTTTTTCGCTTAAATAATATATTTATTTGTTAATAATTATTGGAGAAAGTGGGCATGTATTTGTGCAGAGGAAGTCTTTTCATGGCGACATGGGGGCCTTGGGAAAGGATGTACAAGTCTTTGTGAAACATGCGTTTTACACATTCAATCCTTGTGCCTTTAGCTTATCTCTATCTTATAATCTCTCCTTTGAAATATTATGTACCCATTCAGATGAGTGTGACTAAATGACATAAAGTATGGTAGATTCCTTTGGATACAAAGTCATTGTGAAATGTCATCCTTGATGTTCAAATTGTCTCTACAAAGCAGGCCTACAAATATTATATAATCTTATCTTTCTTCTTTTCTTTTTTTTTTTGTCTTTAATGTTTATTTTATTATTATGAATGGATTCGAATTCGGTTTGAATTGAGTTTATAATAAAAGTTTATTACTTTTTATTATTATTTTAATAATCTTTTAAACTCAAAATATCTCCTACAAATATTATATAATCTTATCTTGTTTTTTTTGTCTTTAATGTTTATTTTATTATTATGAATGGATTTGAATTCGGTTTGAATTGAGTTTATAACAAAATTTTATTGCTTATTATTATTATTATAATTTTTTTAATCTTTTTAATTCAAAATATCTCTAAATGTTTAGGAGACATATAACCTATCTAATTATATAAATATGAGTAAGTGGAAGACATCTTAAAAAATTAAAGGATAATTTTCACATCCATAATCTCATTTTGGTTATGTGTTATGAGTTACAATAGATAGCACTCAACATATTTGTTTTAACTTTCTATCTCGACTTTACAATGTGATGAGTTTTTTTATATTAAGTTGGTATTCCAATGAGTTCTAAATGGATGTTGAAATCAATTAATGCAAGGCAAGTAAGAAATACCTCTCGTGATTACAACTTATTAAGTTAAAAATTAAGAATTTCTAGAAGGATTTTGAAATATTGCAATGTTTTAATGTAAGTGTAAGGAAAATAATCTTTCCTTAAATGTAGTTAAGGCTAATCTAGTAAAATGTATACATATAAATATAGTTAGTTTAAATTAATTAATGGTATTTGGGATTGATAAATTCGAATAATTGTAACAATCATTTTCAGAAAATTTTAGGAAAGTAAATGTAATAAATAGTTGTACACAATTTTGTGTTTAAAGAATTAATGATCTAAATGAAGATTCTAGAATCTATGGCATCTCATAATTAAAAAGGATATGATAGTCTATTTTTTGCCTCGTGATCAAAATAATCTATTTTCTCTATATAGGGTTGAGTCCAGGGATTAGGGTCAAATCTACGGTCAAGAAGATATCCTGAACCTACAAACCTAATTTAATAATCTACACAACTTACTTTTCACTTTGCTTGGTTTACCTTTATTTCTTCTACCTTTTCTAATAACTGGGGGCTAGGGGTATTTAAGAATAGCCTAGGAGGATTGTCATTAGTGTCATGAGAGGACACATTCTCCTAGGTCACCCCCCAGAAAGCTTGGGGAAATGATAACAAACACTCTTAGTCATGTAGATGTTCCTAAGATGATCGTGTAGATCTAGATTCCTTTTAGTGCACCAAATCCAAATGTTTAGCTCTTTAAAATGAGAGAGGACGTATGAATTCCAAATATGTAAAATGAATGCATTGAATGTCTTTAAATACAATGACATAACAATAAATCACGTAAATTTGTCTTTGGTCAACCCTTGGCAAAAAAGGTATAAGTGAAAGTCAGCCAAAATTTTAATTTAAGTTTTTTAATTTCAAAGGGTCAAGTCCATGACCATGGGGTTGACAATGACCGCAGAAATGAACTCAAACATAAAAAGGGTCAAATCAAAATGGATAATGGGTATATAGAAGTATGTGCATGTGGTGGGTGTAATAAATATACAGATAGGGTGAATGCATGGAGATGTGTGAACATATGGATTAGGTACTTGGGACAAGTGTCTTGGAATGTGTATAATGGATAGGTAAGTGGCATAGGGATAGGGACCTAACTTTGCAAAAAAATGTAATTTGTCAATATGTCAATGTATCAAGGCACTATCCTCAAAATGGACCCAAAACTAAATGGGAAATGGCATGGATATGTAAATTTCACCATTGCATTTTTCCCCCACATTAAGGTGTATGTGAACCCTATAATGATCATGCAGTTCAAAATATGTAGCACTCACAAACATGCATGTAACTTGTAAATATTCAAACATCAAAGGATATAGAAGGGGTATATGTAAAGTAAGGGACCCTATAAGGTGTCATCATGTAACTTTATCCTTTGTCATTTAGTTTCCATGGGAACCTATCACTATCTATAAAACTTAGTATGAGAGTGTTAGAAACATAATATGCCCCCACTGTAATCGGTTGCATCTGGAGAACACAAGAAATTGTAGGAGAGGCAAAATGATACATCAAAAGTAAATGTAAGTTAATCATGTAAAGCAATAATTGTAAATGAATACATCATGTAATAAGCATGTAACTAGTGCAGGGGCACCAAGTTCATTTTGCAAGTTTAGTCAAATGAGGTCTAATGATAGGTTTCTAGGGTGTTGAGTCTTATTTTTGTTCAATAAGGTCATAATAGACCATTTCAAATGTTATAGATCATTTTTGGGTCAGTTCTAGGAAGTGTGGTCATATTTTACAAATATGGTAAAAAGTTGCATTGCAATATTATATTTTGTGTCATATTTGGAAGACCAATGGTCATGCAACTCAAAAGTTAGTTTTTGTTGGTTGTGTTAGTTTGTTTTAGGAGGGAAAATTTTAAATATGCTGGAAAAAACTTGATGTAAGGGCTGGAGTTGATTTTTGTTGAAGTAATAAGAAATCTCCATTTTTCTGTGTTTACAGTCAATTTTGCTATTACAGAAAACTTGTACGGTCTGTATGGATGTGTCAGGCCCTGAAACTGGTGGGAAATGAAATATATGATAGTCTATTACATTTCATATTTTGATTGCTTTCAATTTCATTGTGATACAAAAAAGTTATAAGTGTTTTTCTAAAGACTAGTTTTTGGACTGTCAAACCCTACCTAGGGTAAACAGTGAGCAAGAAACATGCATCTCAGAGACCTTTCTTAGGTGTATCCTCATGAAACCTCATGGAATGGCATGTTATAAGTAGGTTTTATTGTTTATATGATTGACAGGAGCAGGGGAGGCTGGTTGGTGAGTTTTGTGTTGCTACCCTAGTTGTTTTCCTTCATATTTCAAGCAAAGAATGGTGGTTGTGAGTTAGGGTTTGTAGAAATACAGTTGGGGAAACCTTCTAGTGGATGTTTTAAGCATGTGGAGACCCTCTAGTGTGTGTTTGAGCTATTGGTAAGGTGTGACAAGGTTGGGAGGTTATACTTTCAATAAACTCTCTTGTATGTAAGCCTAAATAGGCCAAAAGTGAGATTTTGTAGTTGGGTGAAATTGTAAGAGTTCCCACTGATAAAAATTGTTGATTTGATCCATTTGAAACCTGCTTAAGGTCCTAGAATTGATATTTGGGGTTAGGGAAGATTTTGCATGGTGGTTGCTTTGTAAAAGTGACCTAACTGCCCTTTAGGACAGCAGGACAATCAAATTTTGGGGGTTACTTTTTTAAAAAAACCATAGTTGGTTTTTTGATATGTTAAGGAGGAGCATAATGGGTACTCAAAAAGGTATTTTAATTCTAGGTTTGAGGCCTCCAAAAGATATGTTGAAAAAACTAGGTTTTGAGGGCTGTTAGGAAAAGGGGACAATTGTGAGGGAACACCAATTGATTGTTTGTTTCAAAACTCCAAAGGTGAATTATTCAATTAGTTTGGAGATTTTAGATGCCTCTACATCAGTAACTGTCTCAAATGATAAGTGTGGTAAGCTCATGGGTTGGAGATGGTATCAAGGAATAGTGGTGTTTCTCCCAACATGGGCAAATAATGGTGATGTGGCCCCTAGTGTCTAGGAACATCCATGTATGTATGAGACTAGAGTGGTATATGCCCCCAATGTGGCATCCAAGAGTACAAGCACACGCTGGTACATGTAAGGTGATAAGTCCCTAATGATGATGAAGATGTTAGTGTGTGGCATGCAACAAATAATGTGGGGAAGGCCCCAATGTAACCCTTAAAGCATGGTTAAGTCATGTAGTTACACAAACTAATAGGGAAGGCATAACTCATGATGCCTACCAATGTGGTAAATTAGCTTCTTAGGATGTGATTAGGTCATGCTAGCATAACAATGTAAGTGTGGAAAAATATACCAAGGTAATGGCCCCTATATGGGAAAGATAATGCAATAAGGCACAAAGATGTGTAATTTAGGAAGTTACAATACCTCAGATGTAAGATATGGCAATAGAGAACATAGTATGTAAAGGGAAAAGACATGGTGCCTCCAAATGTGAAGATGTATTTTTGAAAGAATAGTGTGTAAAAGGGAAAACATGATGCCCCCTACATATAATAATGTTATAATGATGGCATAAGATGTAAGGCAAAAATCATGATGTCCCCAATGTAACACAAAAGATATATCAATGTAAGCTCATAATCAATGTGTAATTATCCATATGATGGAGTAAGATAGCCCTGATTGGCTTAATAAACATCATGTGAAAAATTGATAGTGTGTAATCATGTCAACAGATAAGGGTGAAAGCATGTGTAAATAAGATGTAATCATGAAGGCACATGTGGAATTGTATCATTCTATCAATTTTTACCTGAGGCTCAAAGAATGAAATTGCAATAATTGTGCATGGCACATAGTATAAATGATAAAATCAATTAAAATCATCATATGTGTGTTCTATAGATGTATCAATGCATATAGATAGGTGTCATATATCAATGCAGTCCTCCATATGTGTCATGTGTCAAAAAGTGTCATCAACATAGAAAGGGGCTATAATAAATGTGCATGTAAAAACAAGATCAATTGAATGTTGGTCATTTTAAAATATATTTCACCATCGATATGATCATGTTGGCTCAAGAATGAAGGTCATTGGACTCATGGTTTGCAAGTTCCAAGTTTTTACCCAACTATATAAGGGAGCGTGAATAGTAAGTATAACTTTCATTTGCACTCAAACCCTCCAGAGATCAATACATTCAAAGCTCAATGGTGTACATGTTTTTTTGTCACAATGGTCATTCAAAGGAGTTGTGTGTTGATTAGGGGTGAACATGTTTCAGTTTAGATTGAGCATGGGGAAGTTGTTGACATCATGAGTCATCTCTTGACCCTAATTTTTTGCATTTTTTACAAATTTTTGAATTTTTCAAAAGTTGTTTAGAAATTTTCAATTTGTAAGTATTATTTTAGGGTTTCTTAGTGTCCATGAGGTCATAATCAAGCCACAAGTTTGACCTATGGTAATAATCTTATTCACAAGTTTGACCCATCTGACATATACGTATCTTAGCATGTAAATTATCATTTTTATTTGATTTTGGCATTTAATGTGTATAATGACATTTTATTTTTATATTTTTAGATGTAGTTTAAGCTTCAAATCTAGAAGCATCCATAGAATCTATAGATTATCACTTTGCACATGTTTCCTCTTGATGATGCAGACTATATTATTGGAGGCAATCAACCTTAGAGATGTTATCACATTTCTCACATCAGACTTTGATACATGGATGCTCACTACACTTGCTAAGAGATGGGATTATAACACCATGCCATCTCACTGACCCACGAGTGAGATGAAAATCATTGTGGAGAATGTGTGTAGGATTTGTTGATACATGTTTTGGCACACCAACACATTGGAACAATGATAGTTCCCCTACTTGAAAAATGGTTAGCCTCAAGAGTCTTTTCTTGGTTGCAATTTGTAAAGTTGACCAAAATAACTCAATAAGAGAGCATGTTATCAGTCCCATTCAAGGGGCTCCAATGGAATACTAAGAGTCACAAACAAGGCTTCAACACCTATGATGGTACAACTGATCAAGTAAATCCTAAAATTGCTTATAATTGCCCTTAAGTTCCATTTCATAGATGTTTTTTAGGGCTTTACTACTAATTTTAGGCCTTATAAGGTTTATGAAAACATACCAATTTAAAAATTAAAACTTCAATCTAAGAGTTTGAATGAATTCCAATCAAATTCACACCCTTTTATTTTTTTTATCAACACATTAATCTGATATTTGAATTTTAGAACACATGTTTGAGTTAATTGTTCTTTAAAAAACATGTATCAAAAACCCAAATTTGAAAAAAACAAAACTACAATTTGTAAGAACATTGATAAAACATTTTGATTTCTACCTTGATGAAGGAAATAATAACTTCAAGCTTTTATAATAGATTATAAATATCCTAAGATAATATTACAGCATGTGGAGGTTGAAAAGAAAATGGAATTTCTACCTTAATGTATGAAACAATTTAGCCTTTAACTAATTTACAAAACTAAGACAATTGATTTTTGCACAAATTTCAAAGGAAATCAAAATACTCATAAAATTTCTACATCAAAACCCTAACCTAAAATAAAAACTAAAAACTAAAATTTTAGCTATCAAATCCTAACCTAACAACAATACAAAAAATGCAAAAAGAGAGGGAGAGAAAGGAAGGGTTATAGGAACTAAGATTGTTTTTCCCACACTCCATTCACCATTGGGAAGACCAACAAATTTGATTTCTAAACCTCTCTTGGCATGATTCATATTACCACAATCGATATGCAAGATGCTGCAATCTTCAAAGGAAAGTTAAACCACAAAGTCGCAAACCAAACCACTTGTAACATAATGCACATTGAATAAAAGACTTCAATAGCTCAAAGTGTTCAATATATTTTGTATGAATTCTCTTTTAAATTCATCAAATCCATGAATTAAATGTACAAAGTGAGAGAAAACATGCTTAGAGATTGGGAAACCATGAAAGAAAAAATAAAAATAAAGTGGAGTAGTAAAAATGGTATTGTATTCAATTCTCAAGGGTTTTCAACCCTCTAGAACGAGTAACAATTACAAATTTGTAGGTTTGTTGGGCAGGGGAATGTGAAAAATTTTCCCTCCCAAAAACCAAATGAGACAAAATACAAAGAGAATTCCAAAAGTCATTTGACTTGCACTATTGAATTTTATTTCTTCATTAAATTTCACCAAAAATTTGACATGCAAATGCATGTCATATGACTTGTGCAAACTACCAACTATCTTTAGCATCTTTCTAGGAGCTCTCTTGTAAATATGCAACAAAGCTATCCAACACAACCTTGACAAGATCAAGATCTAGCCCATCTAAATAAACAAATTTTACATCAACTTTGATGCAGGCATCCAATAATCTCTCATGCACCTACCTATTCTCTACCATTTTCTTTTCAAACAACTCGCAAGAGGTCATAATTCTCATGAGTCTATTGAGTGGAGTTGTATCAAAGATAGTATCCTTGGGTGACTCCTTCTTCACCATCTTTTGAAATTGATCCTTCAAAACTTGAGCTAAATTGAAACTATGTTTTTCATCATATAAATAGCACCCAATACCTTGCACAAAAATTTGCATATTGTCAAATTTATTATGGGCCATAGCATATTATTTTTTGAATTTATTCTTGTAATTATTCAAAATTTTCATATTGCATTTATAGTCCTCCTTCCACTTTTGGTGCATGTAAAGCTTTCTCACATCCACATACTTTCATGCACCAAAGTTTTTTCCACCACCTAGGGATAAATATCTTCTAAAATGCTCAACTCCATATCTATCCCTTCCTTAAGTTCTTTCATTATATCCATTTCTTTTGTGATTATAACACCAACATTAGAAATTCCCTCCATAATCTTGTGTCCCAAAGATAACAACATTAAATTCCTAGATGTGGTATCTCTAACAATATTTCTCAATTCCCCTATAGGTGGTATATCCTTCTCTATAGTCTAGGCATATTGGGGATTAGGAGTTGCGACTAAAGAAATAATGGAGCCAAAAAAGTACTTAATATAAGAGGTTGTTAGATGTAAAAAGAAGATAGGTTGAAATGTAGTTAAGATAGATTCAATCAAACCCTCCTTTCACATTAACATTCAAGGACATAAACTAATCTAAGTCACTACTGATGCAAGAGGACTTGGCTACATGTTTGATGTCACTATGAAATGATAAGGGAAGATAGAATAGATTGATGAATTTGTTAAACCTTAGTTCAATTAAGCCTTAAACCCTAATTATATGAAATTGTATACAGACGATCTAAATATGATAGATGATTGCACAAGAAGGCAGTAAATACATATTAGAAACATACTAGAATTCAAATTTTCAAAGGTGAAAACTTCAGGGACAACGAGGTGGGCACCTAACTCTGATAGGGCAGCTTTTCTGCAGATCTAGAATAGTGACCTTGGTCGAATTGCAACCTACTTCAAAGTTTCTGGAAATGCCAGTTGGGAGGACTAAGGGGAAGATGCCTTAGTCCAATAGGGTTAATTCCCTGCACTTTTTCTCTAGATCCTGAATCTCTATCCTCTACTTTACTTCTCTACAACTCCACTTTGCCAAATCTCACACCTATAACCTGCAATCACAAAGAGAGGGGTTCAGGGCTTGTGGTGTTTAGGAGCTTTCCTTGGTCAAGCTTCGTAATGGCATTCAAGCCTTCCAACACCATTGTGAGATAGAGTGTGTGCACTTGCAGGGTAGAGGCCAAATCCAATGATAAGATAAATTGATTGAAGCACAAATAGATGTCACCTTAGAGGTGAAACCCTCATAGAGATGAAGAGCCTTCAAATCATGAGATGAGTTGATGAAGCCAAATTTGCAACAAACACATACAAACAGAACACAATTCTGCTCTGCAACACAATGAATGCCTTGAATGCTCTTTGCTTGATAATCATAAGTTCACCTTAATCATCTAGGAGTAAAATGAAGTCATAAACCTATTTAAATATCCATTCTCGCTAAACTTTCGTAATTTAAATTGAAAAGACTGACAAAGGGAAACCTTTTTAAAGGTCCTATGCTGACATCCAAAATTTAGATCCCAACAAATCAGCCTGGACTTGGGCATGGGTGCCCAAGTCCCAAGGCATGATTTGAGTCTTGATTAAGCATTAAAGTGGATGCCTAGGCCCCATTTGACATGGTTTTAGGGGAAATTGCTCCGAGATAAATTTTAAACATGCATAATGAAATTAAGGGGACCTAGGAGCTAAACTAGGAGGTAAAAAGTTATAGGGAAAATTTTTACAACATAACATTTAGCCCCCACTTTAATGTATGTATGATCTTATGATTCCATACATGCATTAATGTACAGTAAAAAACACATCAAACACTCCAAGCACATAAAGCTAAGGCATACACAGAGATTGAGGAACTATTTCTATCCCCCAACCTCAAGTAAGTGCTAGAAGACACATTGAATACATGCAAGACACAAATAATACAGTAGGAAGCATGCAAAACACGGTGAATATAGTGGAAGCACATAATACAGGATGAAAACATGAGAGCAGTCACATAATACATGATGAATATAAATTGATATAATATTTTATATTTGAAATAAAATCCTAACTAAGGGGCAGGGAGAGCTCATCGATATGTGCCTTGAAACTTCCAAAAACACGCACTACAAAATCTAAAATGTAGGGGGAGCTCATCGCTATGCGCCTTGATACTACACCAGGGGGAACATGCCAAACAAAACCCAAGTGTGGGGGGAGCTCATCACTACGCACCTTGATACCACACAAGGGGAAGACATAGCAAACACACAAGGAAGACACATGGAATGTTGATAACTAAGAGGGGGGTGAATCAGTTATCTTAATTATTTCAGCTTTCTAAATTTCCTTATCAATTAATGCAGCATCAAATCAAATAAGCAAACATAACCATGAAATGGAAATAACATCAATACACATGGCACAATGATTTTGACATGGAAAACCCTGTTAAGGGAAAAACCACGGGGTGATTAACCCAAGATTGTATTCTCTGTTAGAAGAATAGAATAGTACAAAATGTCACTTGCCAATTAGGGCTCACTGCCCGAGCACACTACTCACAAGAGGCTCACTGCCTACAAGAGAAGAAGGTAACAAAACACTTGAACTCATGAGAAGCATCCACACATGCTGAAGTTCAGTTCCGGTTAAGCCCAATATATTGATCTGCTGCACTTCATTCTTACTCTCCTTAGGTGCTGTTGTCTTGTTACATTCCGGACCTGTCTTACTGCCTTCACACTTCTCTTCTACTTTTATTCACACCACTCACAACTCTCATTCATATCTAAATCCATCTGGTATATGTATCCGCACCAAAGATTTCATCCACTTTCTAGTCGGCATCCGGAATACTCAATATTTTCCCAAACTTTGATCTGTCGGCTGAATCTTTGCATACCCAATAATGCAGATCAAAGAGATGCTTATAGAAGTCATCAATTATGTCAGCCAATCATGAATGATACCTTAGGAAACTTAATCACCATCAATATCACATCCGGATTTAGGTCTGATGCTCTACCGGTTATGTCTTCCTCTGTCTACTCTGCTAATGAGGAACCCAACACTCAAGTGCTCATATCTGTTCACTCTTCTATCACCGAAGGCTAAGTCCTTGGAATATATTAGTCAAGGTACTCCTCTTGACTTCCCCAAATCTACACTTTACTGAGATACTTCCTCTGAGAGATCCGGACTTGACTATCAGACCTTGCTATCTGCTCTGTTCTTGCTTACCGGACCACAACAGTTCTTTAATCTAACTTCTGGTAAAGACACACCATGTCCTGCAAATGTGTGGAATGGACTTTGTTTCCATCAATGACAACACCAATGAAGCGGCATAGTGTCTCTTGCCAACAATCTCCCCCTTTGGCATTAATGGCAACACTTAGTGAAAAATGACTAAGTGTCACACTACACTCCCCCTTGGCTGATGCTCTGTTCTAATGCACATTTTTTTGGAGCCCCCCCTTAGCTGGATTCCACATTTTTCACTGCTCCTCACTCCCCCTTTGACATCAATGGCAAAGGGTAGAATCTGCATACCAACAATCCTTAAAAAATCAACTATACTTAGCCGCATAAGTATAAATACATGATACACTTAGATATATTGAAGTATATCTGCAAAAGATGTATTCAACTAGGAAAATTATGTTGCCCAACTCTGCTTCATCCTATCCAAAATTGAGATGTGACCACTCAACAGGAATGCAAAAGCTTCTACCCTCTTAAGATCTGTCAGATCACTGGTTCGGGCTGTGGTCTGGGCATCAGTTAGGGCCTCATGCATGGCCTCTAATTTAGGGATAATCATCCCTCTAAATTCACCCATCCTGCTTAATATGTTCTTCCTCTCCTTCTCAAGCTTCTTAATCTCATTCATGACTACAATAGTTTGACATTCCTTGTTTATTATGGATACAGTGAGAGGATCAAAATTCTGAGAGAGGCTTGACAGTTTATCCTCTTGTTTTTTCACTTTCTTCTCAATATCCTTTGTTACTTTAGTCCAGGATATACAAAATTTATATACTTCTCCTCCATCCTTAAGAGCATTTTCTAAGCTCTTTATCCCAATATCCATATTTCTCCTATCATTGGTTATAAAGCCTTGTAACTCAGAGAATCTCTTATCCAAAAACTCTTTCCAGACCTTCACCTCAGCTGATTTTTCTAAAGATTCAAAATGAGTGCTGACAGAACTAACAAGAGACTTGAGATTACTAGATAAAGAAGCTGAGGAATCCTTCTGAAAGGATGGCATGATCTTTTCAAGCACACCAGATGCAATTTCTAGCAGCTCACAGTCTTCCATGTGAGACTTTAGAAGTTTCTCTTTAGCCTTTGCTTGGGCAAAGGATGCTATCTTCATTGTTTGAACCGGGGAGAGAGAATCAAAGTCAAATGGTCCTTTAAGTAACTCCGGTTCATCAATCTCCATCATTTCTTCAGTCAAGAAATCCTTGACAGTTTCTGCAGTGTCTCTTGCCGGAGACAAAGTTTTCTTTCCTTCTGCACTGTCACTTGTGTTCTTCTCAGCTTGACCTTCTTCTCTTCCCTTCACTTCTTTCTCCTCTATTCTTTCTTCTCCTTTGGATTTGAAGACTGCTGGAGAATCCGGATTTGCTTCTCCTTGGACTTCCTCTTCCGGAACAGAGGAATCTAAGTCCTTAGCTTTTTCTTCACTAGTCTCCTTTGCCTCTTCTTCTACTGTCTTAGTGGATTCTTCTTTGTCATCCATGGCAGAGGTTTCATCATCTAAGTCTTCTACAATGGGAATGTTGAATCTTTTGTATGCATTCCAAAGGAACTCTTCTGTCTCTTTTGCTATTTTGTCGGTATAAGCTGATTCATTCTAGCTTTGCTCTGGAACTCATCCTTGCAATCTTTAAAGATCATATTCATTTACTTCTAAGTGATTGAAGGAAAGAGTTTAATGGCTATTTGTTCCCGAATCTCAAGATCCTTTACCTTAGCATTATTCTTTCTTATTTCTAATTCCTTCTCTAGGCTTTTGGGGATGAGAGATATGATTTCAATAAAAGCCTTATTATAGATATTCAAATATCTGACTGTAGCTTCTTGCAAGATCTTTTGGTCAGCTTCATTATAATCATCATAGAATTCAGTCATTGGTTTCCATCCACAGTGACTGATTTGACTACATCATCAATGGACAGAGTGGGCATTTCAACAAATTCTTCTGCCATCTCTTCCATGTCTTGACCTGTAGAAGATTCACTGGATCCTTTCTTCTTCTTCTTCATTGTCTTTACCTCCTCATCTGACTCAGTTTCTTCATCATCCTTCTGACTGATGTAAGACCTTGTGGCCTTTGTCTTAGTTCTTTTCTCTGGTTTACTGGATGATTTTGCTTCTGGTTTAGATGCCTTTGAGCTTTTAGCAGTTGTAGGTGTAGAGCTCTTAGAAGATCTAGTCTAGGAGGGGGCTTTTACCGAAGCACTTTCTTTTTCTGCTTCTTCCTTTTCTTTTTCTGCTCTTTCCATCTTTTCTCTGTGGGCATCAAGTGCCTCTTTTGAGATTCCATGCCTCTTGGCAACTTCTTCAACTTCCCTTCTCACTTTCCTCTTGATTTCAGATTGTCTAAGTTCCACATGAACTTTTACACTCAGCTCTTGGAAGGTTCCAAACCTTTCTGCCTTAGGGTCTTTGGGCTGGCTCAGCAGATGTTGGATATGCAGCTCTACAATTTTCTCATCTACTTCATACCCCATTGGCATGATCCAGACTATCCTTGGCTCCACTGCCTCCATTAGGCATTGATCAATGTCAACCATGAAACACACTGTATCTTTGTACTTCTCAACCAATGATTGGGGAATTCTTTCTTTAGTTTGCATCATATTTTGAAAGTTCTTGAAGTAACCCCACAGAGCTGTATTTCTTGCTTTAGCATCCCAAGCCCATGCAAGTAATCTCTGATTTGAATTGCAACAGGTCTGTCATTTTGCCATACACAATCACTGGATCCGGGCAGCTCATTCATAAAGTAGAAAAACAAACACAATATCAGTCCACCATACTTAAAAGAGTTCTTTTTGTCCTTCTTGATCTTCTGTAAGTTTTCCATCAGTTGGTTTAGGAGTTCACAGAGATCATAATCTGCATTCTTTCTCAACATTTCATAAGCAGTATACATAGCAGTTCCGGATACTAAATTCTCCCTACTGGAGTGATATATCTTATAGCCAATTATCATAGATGCAAACTTGATATCTAGATCAATGATATCTTCTATGGTCATTGCTCTCTTATCAAATTTTGATCCAGTGGCCTCAGTCACAGTTTGGTTTTTGACAGATTTGAGAATAGGTAACCCTCCAGAGGAGTGTAAACCAGTTACTGCCCTAATTGCATCCTTGGTGATCTTGAATGGTCTATTCAACCATAAGAAGTTATCATGCACTCTACTCAACACATACCAGACCCACTCATCTTCTTCAAGACAGGGGAAATGGATGTACTGACCGAAATGTTTATCCCAGATGGCCTTATACTGAGGTTTTAGTTCAAAAGATTCATCTATCAGTTCCTTATGGTAAATATCCATTAGTTTGGAGTCTCCAAATTCCTCAATGTTTGCATGAATATATGCCCTAATGTCTTCAACATGTAAAACCCCATGCAGAGTGCTGGAAAATGTACCTAAGGGATCCACTTCTAAAGATTTGTAGGGATGTTTCTTAAATTTAGGGCGAGGCCTATCAGAAATCTTTACAACATTTGGAGTACCCATCTTCAAAGATTTACAGAGAGATATTCAACAACAGAAAATACCTTTTGTGTTTCTAGGGTTCACTGAATGAGCTAGATTAATTTGCTGGCTGAGTCGACTTCAACGGTTGATCTTGAGAATTTGAAACAATTTGTTGTAGAGCTCCTTTTCTTTTCTTCTTGAATGCAAATGTGCAACTAACGAACGAATGAACCCTTTTATTTCTGGGAAATCCCTAATTTCACGCTGCAATAAATGCGCAACTTAAGTCATTCTGGTTGCCTTGTTCTTCTTATTTTGATATGGATCTTTTTCCGGTTCACTGAGATACACTTAGAGTTATTCTTGGTGAATAGTGACAATCTATCTTCCTTTCCCTAATCATTTGATCCATCCATAGATCAAGATTCCACAATTTTGAATCAAGCCGGATCTAATTGTGAGAATCCTATTTTTACCAGATGACTGTTGAACTGGATCAATCTTGGTGGATTAGACTCTTCAAATCTTCTTGCGGATCTTTCATACCTTTACCAAACCTACTTTAGATGTTTCTCTTAAGAACGTTTTTATCCGCAACTTCTCATGTGCCAATTTTAGGCACCAATTGACTAGCAGGGGGAATTGGTTTTTCTTAGTGACTCCCCCTAAGCCAGAGCTCATCTATTCAATTTCTGGAAGGATTATCAGCACCAGATTCTGGTGCGGATCCATTCCCAACATTCTCTATGCTTCTCTTCACCCAGATCTTATTCATCTCCCTTTGAATTTCATTCGTGTTCACTTTTCTGTTTCCTTTGTCTTGGCTATGATTATATTATTCCGGACCCCTTTTGTCTTGATTCTTACTTCTACAAAATTTGGCAATATGAACGGATCTATTGCAATTGTAGCAGACAACATTTTTTTGCATATTTGACTGATATCCTCTTGATCTACACTGATTAGCCATATGTCCCATTCTATTGCATGCAAAGCATCTACCATTGAATGAATTATTTATTTGTATGTTTCTACACTCATGGGATTTGTGACCATACCTTTTGCAATTGAAGCATTGTCTGGAGAAGGATGTATTAGTCTGATTCATTCTTTTTCTGCATTGATTTGCTTTGTGACCAAAGTTGTTGCAGTTGTGGTAGTATCCATTGAAAGATGGATATCTTTGAGCATTTGGTTGTCTTACCGGAGGTCTTCTAGGCATGTTTCTTGGATGTTCTGATCTTGAGTTCTTTTGACCAGATTCGGAGCTTTCAACTTTTTCATACCCCAAGCCTTGCTTGTCATCCACCCTCTTTTGGCTTTGAAGAAGAACTTCAAGTTGAGCAGAGCTTATCTTGAATTTCTCTTTGTATTCATTTGTTGTTTGAAGATCCCTTTTAAGAGTGTCAATCTAATTCTCAAGTTGTTCTTCATTATCTCTAGCTTCTTCAAGATCAGATTCTAGATGCCTAATTATTCTATCCATTTTGTGGTAGTCTTCTGACTTCTCCTTGAGAGATTGTCTTAGATCATCTTTAGTTTTTCTTTTCTCTTCAATTTCTTGGGTGAATTTCATAACTCCTTATTCCATTTCATGTTTTACCATAATGACCTCTTTTGATAACTTTTCACATAACTTGGTTTTCTCCTTTAGATCTTCATTTGTACCATTGTCTTCACTTTGACTTGCCAATTGCTGAAGTAGATCTTTTCTCTTTTTCATAGAGGTACTCAGTTTCTGCTTTAATTCATTTATGAAATCATCAGCCTATTTGAGTCTTTCCTTCAATTCATTAACTTTAGAGTTGGATTGCTCAAGATCATCTAGGGTAGACTAAAGTTGTTCCCTCATACCATACACATCCATTTGAGTTCCTAGATCTTCCTCAAGCTGTTAGGCTCTATTTGGAGGAACTTGGCTCTAATACCAATTGTTGATAACTGAGAGGGGGGTGAATCAGTTATCTTAATTATTTCAGCTTTCTAAATTTCATTATCAATTAATGCAGCATCAAATCAAATAAGCAAACATAACCATGAAATGGAAATAACATCAATACACATGACACAATGATTTTGATGTGGAAAACCTTGTTAAGGGAAAAACCACAAGGTGATTAACCTAAGATTGTATTCTTTGTTAGAAGAATAGAATAGTACAAAATGGCACTTGCTAATTAGGGCTCACTGCTCGAGCACACTGCTCACAAGAGGCTCACTACCTATAAGAGAAGAAGGTAACAAAACACTTGAACTGATGAGAAGCATCCACACATGCTGAAGTTCAGTTCCGGTTAAGCCCAATATATTGATCTGTTGCACTTCATTCTTACTCTCCTTAGGTGTTGCTGTCCTATTACATTTCAAACCTGTCTTACTGCCTTCACACTGCTCTTCTGCTTTTATTCACACCACTCACAACTCTCATTCATATCTAAATCCATCTGGTATATATATCCGCACCAAATATTTCATCCACTTTCTAGTCGGCATCCGGAATACTCAATATTTTCCCAAACTTTGATCTGTCAACTGAATCTTTGCATACCAAGTAATGCAGATCAAAGAGATGCTTATAAAAGTCATCAATTATGTCAGCCAATCATGAATGATACCTTAGGAAACTTAATCACCATCAATATCACATCTGGATTTAGGTCTGATGCTCTACTGGTTATGTCTTCCTTTGTCTACTCTGCCAATGAGGAACCCAACACTCAAGTGCTCATATCTCTTCACTCTTCTATCATCAGAGGCTAAGTCCTTGGAATATATCAGTCAAGGTACTCCTCTTGACTTCCCCAAATCCACACTTTATTGAGATACTTCCTCTGAGAGATCCAGACCTGACTGTCGGACCTTGCTATCTGCTCTGTTCTTGCTTACCGGACCACAACAATTCTTCAATCTGACTTCCAGTAAAGACACACCATGTCCTACGAATGTGTGGGATGGACTTTATTGCCATCAATGACAACATCAATGAAGCCACATAGTGTCTCTTTCCAACATGGAATACACGAGCACCATATAGCATTTCATAGACATACTATACGTATTATACACGAAAAACACGAGTGATGGAAGGAGCTTATTGCTAAGTTCCACCATCTAAAATATGCCAAACACACTTGACGGTTCAGTTGCACTACCACAACTGTCAAAGACATGCTTAAGGGAGGATGACTCAAGATCCAACCCCACTTCGCAATGAGGACTTTGTATAAAAGGATGTGGACTAGTTCAAGAGATACACCATCCCACCTTCCGCAGAAGGGCTTTGTATAAAAGGATATGCACTAGATCAAGAGATACGTTATCCCGCCTCGTAGAGAGGGATTTTTTATTGCAATTTAAATAAGGATGTGCACTAGCTCAAGAGATACAACATCCCACCTCACGAAGAGGGCTTACAAGCATGCTTTATCAGTGTCAAAATAATCAAGTAGATACCATTATATATGCCCCCACCTTAAGGTGGTTGATGTCACTTACCGATATCAATGTGACATCAAGGACATTAAGGTAGATCAAGCACATTAAGGTAGAGAGAAAACATGCAAGGGAACAAGATCTCTCGCAAAGCCCATTCCCATGGGGTGACATGTGCTTATGATTGCCGAATGTTCCCACAAACACATTGATATTATTTGCTAAGATAAACAACAAGATGGTTAGAAATCTTACTCTAAGATAATAACCAAATCAGTCATGAAAGCTATGCATAAATCAGTCACATCAATGACCAAGACTATACTGACGGGTTCAAAGTTGCATATAACTATTGGGCTATATTGCAAGTACCTCGGAACCGAGTGTAGCAACAAGGTGAGATACCAATCGAAGTGTACAAGAGAAGATTGAGTTGATTGTAAAATATTAGTCACAAGAAATACCATAAGATGATACCTCACATGGAGTGATTCTACTAGTCAAGTGTCGTATATATGTATAGATAAACCCCATCTTCATATATGGACTAGGTCCAATTTTGCTTGCTTCTTGAAGGGACGCATGGTCCTTATCAATATTTATTTGTTTTCGTCATCCATTGACTAGGTATGATCATTGAAGAAGGTAAACAATAAAAATGAGAGAGGAGACAAAGTGCCTTAGGAACACCATGTAGGAAGATGCCCCCAAAACACCCTTTGCAATGTTATGCCCCAAAGGAACAACACACAACAATAAAATAGAGGAGGAGTGAGTTAGAATAATGTAGAAACAAATAGAAGAATGGTCACAACAGAGGTGATCTTCCGGTATCCTTGAGCTTACAAGAGTATCAGGGGTCAACCTAGGAGACCTAAACAACACATAGCACAACACGGGGGAACACAACACAATGCTAACAACATATATATCTAGGAGGCCACCCTTGAGAAAAACTAGAATAGGTGCTATAGTGAGTGTGGCTTAAGGAGGGAGAAATACTTACCTGGTTCAATGGGATATTTCCTGGCAGATAATCCATGTCTATCATCTTAGGATATATCATATTTAGTCTTGAACTTGATATTGTATTAGAATTAGCACACTTATTCACTATCCCCTTATTTGGTGGAATAAGTCTATTAATGATATGTAAATTAACATTGTTTTCTCTTTAATCAAGCTCAACGTCCATTCCCAAAGGATTTAATGCGAGAGACCTTTCTTCAACCACCAATGCTTCATCTTGGCTAGGGAGAGCATTGGAACAAAGGGAGGGTAAGGTGTTGTTAAGGGAATTATTGATAATTGTATCTTTAGTGATATTCGCAGAACATGTAATCAAAGGAGAGGCATCTAAGGTACTTGAATATTCAACTAAAGGAAGAAGATTGATGGGATGATCCATAGAGACTTCATGTACTATGGTAGGGATATAGTTAGATGAATGCTCATTATCTATCCATGGAGTGTTTTTCATTAGAGGGGGTTATTCATTCACTAATACTTCATCCTTCAAAGGGAGAACATTGGAATGAAGATAGGGTAGGGTGATGTGAAGTGATGTGTCAATGATTTCATCCTCTTGTGCCAAAATGTCCTTGTAAGTGGGAACTTTGGGAGAGAGATCATAAGGTAAAACTAAGTTACCATCACATGTATTAGCAATAGGAGGCGTAGTGGAATGTCTAATAGAGATAAAGTCATTTAGGGCTTCATCTAACATATTGAAGTCATCACTACTAAATGATGCAACATATTTATCATTATCTATGAATTTAGTGAGATCATCTTGTTGGTTTTTTTTTTTTTGAATCAGCATTAGGGGTTTGCCACTTCTAATGCACAGGCAGATTCAGCCAACTAAATACAGGAGGTTGCGTGAGCTGCCTCCCCTTCACTTCTGGTTCTGCCACACCAAGGGGGGTATCCCTATAACTCAAGATGTAACCTTGACTAGCTCAAAGATAGAAAGATCTAACTTGACAACAACAGGGAGAATACTCTCATGTATGGACCAAGATCTGTATGATAGATCACAAGGCTGGCAATATTCTTGGACATGATGTCTGGTTGGATATGAGAGCATGCAGGGGGTTCCTAATCCTACTCCTACAACTAACAGGTGGAAGTATGAAATGGTTTAGTTTGAATTTTGGATGCAAAGCTGGACATGGTGTATAACCTCAACACAGAGCTAGATTGGTGCCTATCTAGGGCTTGGAGTCGGTAGACATACACCTGTGAATGATCAGCATGAATAGCTAAAACTGGATTTCAGGGGGATACACATGATATCTGCCTTACAGATATCTCCCAATAAAGAATGTTAAGTTATCTCTACTTATGGCATCCCTACTGCAGTATACCCTTCCCAATGTTCAACCTGAAAATAGTTTAATCTACCCCTTGAGCAGAAGTTAAAAGATCAGACATTCAACATAGGAATTCTATGCTCTAGAATCTAAACATTACCCAAATATCCAGATTCAGAAGAAGAATACATGCAATACTGGAGACAGAATCAGCAAAACACATGCTAAGACAGCATTATTCATATAAGATTAACCATGAAATCAGTGGATTCATGCCAAATCGTACAACAGGAGATACATAAACTCACAAGTTTAAGCTGTACAGAGCAACCAGATCAGCTTGTTTTGAATTACAGAGCCAAAAATGTCCAACTTTCAACAACAACAAATGAGTAACACTTCCTGCTTATAACAGCCAGGTAGTGTACCACAACAATTAATTTCATGGTTGACCAAAAAAATCCCGCCAGATACACAGTATCAGCAAAATGGCGCTCAACGCATTACCAGATTGGCGCCCAAACATGAATGCAGCAGGTAGGGGAGGAGACAGGAAGATATCTCGAGCCCTGCGCCACTGCCCGCTGATGTACACCTTCAATCGGGTACCAGATCCACCCATACCTCTGCAACCTTCGCCATTAATGGCGCACCAACTCGCGGCCTTGGGAAAAACATCAAACAGTCGATCGCAACCATTTCCCGCCGAGATTCATCATCATGATATTTCGAATATGCAGGCTGTCAATTATCCCACATGCACCCCGTAGCAACCTCATTAACACTTTATATACTAGGTCATGAGCATATATGATGTCGGTGCTTTTGCTCCTGACGACACTAGTATAAGACTCCATCATCATCATCCTCCAGCAGCATGATATCCTGTTGCTTGAAATATCACCCTGACGTCAGCATCATATCGCAATATAACCTGCATGATAATTGCCTTCATCCGCACAACCTGATCCATCGGAAGAACATCCTCCTGCTGAGCCTATACCAAAAGTCTGGCCGATGAACATCCTGATGACGTCATCGTCATATCCTGCTGACGTCATCATCAGATCTGCCTACTGCGCACCTCCTCATAGCCGGATGACGTCATCATCATATTTGCAAATATCGGGGGATCTCCACAAGATGATCAGTGTTAGAAATATGACCCCCCCGGACCTTGATGACGTCATCATCATATCGACATCAGGATGATATTCGGAAGATAACCGGATATTTGGAAATATCATCCTGATGCACAAACATCATGTTGCACTGTAGCTCCACTATAAGATCGGGGCGATAGATGAATATGATGATGCTTGAAAAGATCACCCCCCACTAGATAATGCACGAAGCCGGCAGGCGGATATCTCCTTGATATCAGCATCATCATGACGCTGGAACAAATATACATCCGGGTGATATTCAAAAATGAAAATATCACCCCCTCCTTCAGAAATATCATGATGCAGATAGGCAGAGAAATAGATATCACCCTGACATAAGAATGACGTCAGCATCATCAGGATGATAAAACAACGAACATGAAGCGATACAACATCATCAGGATGATATTGACTAAGATCATCCTGACGTTCAAAATATGATGACCCCAGTGAATATCGGGTCACACTTAGAACTCTTCAACAACATCATCAGGATGATCATAACCAAGATCACCCGATGATAAAAATATCACCCCGGTGAAATATCATGAAGGCAGAAAATATGATGACCCCCGCAAGCAACACGGTGATAACTGGAAATATGATGATGATGATGACGACCCTTAAGAAAGAACAAGTCAGGTCGAACAACTCAAAGAATAACCCCTTCAGAATATCGGGGCAACATCATCATCATGTCTGGGCAAGGTGATAATTGGAAGATCACCGGATACTTGAAAAATCACCCCCGCAAGCAAATCAGGGCGCACTGTAGCTCATCAGCAGGATCAGGATGATATCCAAACATCACCCGATAGTGAAATATGATGATCCTGATGAGAAACCGGTCGACAGAGAACATGATGATGCTGACCACCATCGAAGAAAATATGATGATGATGACCTCCTCCTCAAAGAAAATATGATGCTGCAGCTGAAAAATACTGAGGAGGTCCAACACTTAGAACATTTTTTGGATACTTAGGGAGAGTACCTGCATGAAAATTGCTCAAAAAACTGCCAGTCAATTCAGGCACTAACACTGGCTCTGTCTGGGGACGTGCAGGTGAAAACTTGCAGCGAGAACCAGATCTCTGGGATGCAGACCGGTCCCTTATCCATTGGGCACAGAGTCAAATACTGCACCGACCTGCATCACCAAACACACTTGATGGCCTAAGGCCACCAAGAAAAGAAAAACATGTATCTCCCTTTGTCAAATATCTTGTTTTCATCTGCATGCACTAGGTCAAGCTTGGAGATACTACAAAGATCCACCCACAAACAAATCTTGTCATCTGCATATTCAACCCTCTGATTTGGCTTGTCATCATCACCCTTGTGCAGATAACCCTCAGCATCATGTGACATGTGGGTGTAGAATGTATCAGGCAATGCATACTCAAATGGTATAGAACACAGGTTATCATCTGTATCATCATCATGCATTGCAACATGATCTCCTAGCTAGACTGCAAATAGGAAACACTCAGAGTCCACCACACAACTAGGAAGATCAGGCCTCATTGTATTATATGCTGGCACATCAAAAGAAAAGCTTTCAAAATCACATTTGTGCACATCATGTACACAACAATCAGCAGCACCAGGCTGGAAAAGATCAGGCTCTGGCATCTCTTTCAAATCAGGCACATTTTCACAATCACTTACCTGATGCATGTTGTTTCCTCTTTCATCAGGATGAGAAACAGAATCCAAGCCAAAAATAATGTCTAGATCCTCACCATACTCAGACAGATCCTCATCACCATATGTGTCATAAATGGGTGACCCAAGTGCATTAGTTTCATCATAGTATGCCATTTGTTCATGGGCAGCAGAGCACACATCTTCATCACCAATGGATTCACTTTGTGGAGGAGTATCAGCCTGTGTGTCATAAGCAAAACAGCCATCAAATGAAAAACAATCATGCTCTGAACTAGCACTTATTTCAATTTCTGACTGCTCTTCATGATCTCCATGTGTTTGAAAGGTAGGCAATGGGTCACACATAGAACTGCTTCTCTGTTTGCTTATATCTTCTCTGTCTTGAGTACAATACTCACAATTGTCTCCACAGGTCCATTCCAAAAATTGCTCATTGCTGTCCACAACCTCGTTATTGTTTTCATGGTCAGCTGCCTCATCATTGCAATGGGAATCCTCATTAGTCCTTTCACTGGCATCCTCAACTGGTGAACAATCCAGTTGAGCAGTATTGTTAGCATTATGTTCAAACACAGCAGTCTCAACCTCTATGCTTTTATTTTCATTTTTATCTGCACATGATGCCATAATCATTTGGTCATTTGCAGCTTCATAACCATTTCTCACACCAAAGCCTGGGGACAGGGGTTTCAGCAGGTACACATTTCTGATTTTTTCTATCTTTTCTATGAACCTGTATGCCATCTGCATACTTGTCACCTTGAAATCCCTCAGTATTGCACTAAAGCCCTCCTCAAAAGCTTCAAAGAATATGCCAACACAAGCTGAAGTATCAGGTCTGAAGACTTCTGGGATCTGTGAAAGGGCTATTGCAAACCTATGACTGAAATCAACACATGGCTCTTCATCTTTTTTTCTGATTCTCATCAATTCTGCAACAAGATCAACCGGTTCTTTTGCAAATTCTTCCTTGAAACAGTCAGCAAGCTCATCCCAACAGGCAAAGGATTTCTTTGGAAAGCTCAAATACCAGTCTTTTGCTTTTGCATCAAAGGACCTAACAAAAAACCTCATCCACATATCCTCATCTCTGAATGAATATTTTCCCATAAAACTGTGAAAAGTTTGGATATGTGCATTCCCATCACAAACATTGTGACCACTAAATCTAGGCATCTGACAGTATATCCTAGCAGGCATAGTTTCTACTTTATAATCCACCCATGACAAATCCAGTTGGTCATACAAAGGATCAAAAGGGCTGACAGGAGGTTTAGCTTTCTGACAGGAAGACACAATAGGGTTACTGCTTTTTAACTGGGCCTGCTCAGCCTCTAAGAATATCAACCTATTTCTTATCTCTTCTATTCCTTTATTCAACATTTCACCACTGAGTATGGGATAATTCATACTTGGGTTCATAAAAACCCTACTCTTAGACATCCTTTGTCTGTCTAAGACCTAAGGCTTCCCCTGGCATCTAACCTATGCAGTAAAACAGCAAATAAAGGGGAAGGAACAAGGTACCTTTTCTCATACAGATGCAGAAAAATGAACAACACATTTCTGTCACATCACATACATCCATCTTTCATGTGCATTTGGATCTTTTTTGCAGAGTCGCCACCTCTCCAGAGAGGACAAAATTTACAGCAGTTGAAAGCTCATCAAATATGTTTCTGAGTTCATTCCACCAGCAGAGCAAAACTTCACCAGAGACTGCAGGATATCACTTTACATCAACATCCCCAGCGGAGTCGCCAATTTGTTGGTTTTTTTTTTTTGAATCAGCATTAGGGTTTGCCATTTCTAATGCACAGGCAGATTCAGCCAACTAAATACAGGAGGTTGCGTGAGCTGCCTCCCCTTCACTTCTGGTTCTGCCGCACCAAGGGGGGTATCCCTATAACTCAAGATGTAACCTTGACTAGCTCAAAGATAGAAAGATCTAACTTGACAACAACAGGCAGAATACTCTCATGTATGGACCAAGATCTGTATGATAGATCACAAGGCTGGCAATATTCTTGGACATGATGTCTGGTTGGATATGAGAGCATGCAGGGGGTTCCTAATCCTACTCCTACAACTAACAGGTGGAAGTATGAAATGGTTTAGTTTGAATTTTGGATGCAAAGCTGGACATGGTGTATAACCTCAACACAGAGCTAGATTGGTGCCTATCCAGGGCTTGGAGTCGGTAGACATACACCTGTGAATGATCAGCATGAATAGCTAAAACTGGATTTCAGGGGGATACACATGATATCTGCCTTACAGATATCTCCCAATAAAGAATGTTAAGTTATCTCTACTTATGGCATCCCTACTGTAGTATACCCTTCCCAATGTTCAACCTGAAAACAGTTTAATCTACCCCTTGAGCAGAAGTTAAAAGATCAGACATTCAACATAGGAATTCTATGCTCTAGAATCTAAACATTACCCAAATATCCAGATTCAGAAGAAGAATACATGCAATACTGGAGACAGAATCAGCAAAACACATGCTAAGACAGCATTATTCATATAAGATTAACCATGAAATCAGTGGATTCATGCCAAATCGTACAACAGGAGATACATAAACTCACAAGTTTAAGCTGTACAGAGCAACTAGATCAGCTTGTTTTGAATTACAGAGCCAAAAATGTCCAACTTTCAACAACAACAAATGAGTAACACTTCCTGCTTATAACAGCCAGGTAGTGTACCACAACAATTAATTTCATGATTGACCAAAAAAATCCTGCCAGATACACAGTATCAGCAAAATGGCGCTCAACGCATTACCAGATTGGCGCCCAAACATGAATGCAGCAGGTAGGGGAGGAGACAGGAAGATATCTCGAGCCCTGCGCCACTGCCCGCTGATGTACACCTTCAATCAGGTACCAGATCCACCCATACCTCTGCAACCTTCGCCATTAATGGCGCACCAACTCGCGGCCTTGGGAAAAACATCAAACAGTCGATCGCAACCATTTCCCGCCGAGATTCATCATCATGATATTTCGAATATGCAGGATATCAATTATCCCACATGCACCCCGCAGCAACCTCATTAACACTTTATATACTAGGTCATGAGCATATATGATGTCGGTGCTTTTGCTCCTGACGACACTAGTATAAGACTCCATCATCATCATCCTCCAGCAGCATGATATCCTGTTGCTTGAAATATCACCCTGACGTCAGCATCATATCGCAATATAACCTGCATGATAATTGCCTTCATCCGCACAACCTGATCCATCGGAAGAACATCCTCCTGCTGAGCCTATACCAAAAGTCTGGCTGATGAACATCCTGATGACATCATCGTCATATCCTGCTGACGTCATCATCAGATCTGCCTACTGCGCACCTCCTCATATCCGGATGACGTCATCATCATATTTGCAAATATCAGGGGATCTCCATAAGATGATCAGTGTTAGAAATATGACCCCCCCGGACCTTGATGACGTCATCATCATATCGACATCAGGATGATATTCGGAAGATAACCGGATATTTGGAAATATCATCCTGATGCACAAACATCATGTTGCACTGTAGCTCCACTATAAGATCGGGGCGATAGATGAATATGATGATGCTTGAAAAGATCACCCCCCACTAGATAATGCACGAAGCCGGCAGGCGGATATCTCCTTGATATCAGCATCATCATGACGCTGGAACAAATATACATCCGGGTGATATTCAAAAATGAAAATATCACCCCCTCCTTTGGAAATATCATGATGCAGATAGGTAGAGAAATAGATATCACCCTGACATAAGAATGACGTCAGCATCATTAGGATGATAAAACAACGAACATGAAGTGATACAACATCATCAGGATGATATTGACTAAGATCATCCTGACGTTCAAAATATGATGACCCCAGTGAATATCGGGTCACACTTAGAACTCTTCAACAACATCATCAGGATGATCATAACCAAGATCACCCGATGATAAAAATATCACCCCGGCGAAATATCATGAAGGCAGAAAATATGATGACCCCCGCAAGCAACACGGTGATAACTGGAAATATGATGATGATGATGACGACCCTTAAGAAAGAACAAGTCAGGTCGAACAACTCAAAGAATAACCCCTTCAGAATATCGGGGCAACATCATCATCATGTCTGGGCAAGGTGATAATTGGAAGATCACCGGATACTTGAAAAATCACCCCCGCAAGCAAATCAGGGCGCACTGTAGCTCATCAGCAGGATCAGGATGATATCCAAACATCACCCGATAGTGAAATATGATGATCCTGATGAGAAACCGGTCGACAGAGAACATGATGATGCTGACCACCATCGAAGAAAATATGATGATGATGACCTCCTCCTCAAAGAAAATATGATGCTGCAGCTAAAAAATACTGAGGAGGTCCAACACTTAGAACATTTTTTGGATACTTAGGGAGAGTGCCCGCATGAAAATTGCTCAAAAAACTGCCAGTCAATTCAGGCACTAACACATCTAATATAAAGGGATATGTTCCCATGAGATTTGCGAAACTATCAAAATTAGATATATAACAAAGGATTTCATATGTGGAACACATAGAAATATCAACATCATAGATATATACAATTTGTTTTAAGAATTGAGGATATACATGAGTAAATTTGGAAAAATTATCAATGTCTATGATGTATGCAAATAAAGCTTCCAACGATGAATAACAAGAAGCATCCATAATGAAAGTATGATAACTTATTGCACACCCAAACACTAGTTTGAGGAAATTGGGTTTTTGAAAATCAAAACACACTAATTTTACTATAAACAAAGTGAATATGATGTAAATAGTGCCACAGAACAAGGCAATGTGAAATTTTTTAGAGATTTTTTAAAAATATGTAAATAGAGTGTGTAAACCCTCAGTGTTGAAATACACACTGTGTAATTAAAAATATGCAAATTTTCAAGAAAAAGTATGAAATAACGCAAAATTTTCAAGTGATCAATAAAAATATGCCTAAAATGAATGCAAGATCTGAATTGAAATATATTATGACATATGTAATGAAACAATGCAAAACTATGCTTGTTTATGAACCTAAAATGCTTGATTTTTTTACTTTTTTCTATGTAAATGCACAAAACATGCAATGAGACTATGCAAAATGATGAATGAACGGAATCTAATCAAGTATAGTATGTAAAATAGATTTTTATCTGATGTAAGAAGGATGCCAAATTCCTACAATGCTCAATGCACAATCAAAAGGATGAAGGTAGTTATTATTGTTGAAATATGCAATGTGTAAATGTAAAAGGTGAAAGTTTCAAAGCTAGGATGCAAAAGTATGCACTATGATCCAACACTACACTTAAAAATAAGATTTGAATGAATTTTGAAGGAGTAGCAAAATCTGAAAATGAAATTTTGACTACAAACACTAGTTTTTGCTAAGACTAGGTTATACGAAAAATGCAACTTTTTAAGCAAACCCTAGGAAATGCAACTTATAAATAAAAAATTTGATATGAAGAAATGACTAATTACTGTAATTTAAAGATCAGATATGATGTAGTAATCATAAAATTAAATCCTTTTATGATATGCAATGCAAAATATGTAAAACTATGTCTTAATGCAAGCCTAGAATGCTTGTTTTTTCAAAAAAATTCAAATGTACGGAAAAATTTTCCATTACAAGATGATAAATATGATATGAATGAATGATTAAAACACTCAAAAATATGCAAGTTCAGTAAAAACATGCGTTCACCAAAATGTTAGATGTAAAAAGAAGATAGGTTGAAATGTAGTTAAGATAGATTCAATCAAACCCTCCTTTCACATTAACATTCAAGGACATAAACTAAGATAAGTCACTACTGGTGCAAGAGGACTCAGCTACATGTTTGATGTCACTATGAAATGATAAGGAAAGATAGAATATATTGATGAATTTGTTAAACCTTAGTTCAATTAAGCCTTAAGCCCTAATTATATGAAATCATATACAGATGATCGAAATATGACAAATGATCACACGGGAAGGCACTAAATATAGATTAGAAACATACTAGGATTTGGATTTTCAGAGGTAGAAACTTCAAGGACAATGGGGTGGGTTCCCAAGTCTGATAGGACAACTTTTCTATGGATATAGAATAGTGATCTATGTCAGATTACAACCTTCTTTAGAGTTTCCAGAAATGCCAGTCGAAAGGACTACGGGGTGGGTGCCCTAGTCCAGTAGGGTTGATTCTCTACACTTTTTTCTCTAGATCCCAAATCTCTATCCTCTACTTTACTTCTCTACAACTTCACTTCACCAAATCTCACACCTATAACCTACAATCACCAGAGAGAGGGGTTTGGGGGTGGTGGTGTTTAGGAGCTTGCCTTGGTCAAGCCCCAGAATGGAATTCAAGCCTTCCAACATCATTGTTAGATAGAGTGTGTGCCCTTGTAGGGCAGAGGCCAAATCTAATGATAAGATAAATTGATTGAAGCACAAATAGATGTCACCTTAGAGGTGAAACCCTCATGGAGATGAAGAGCCTTCAAATCATGAGGAGATGAGTTGATGAAGCCAAATTTGCAACAAACACAACACAATTCTACTCTGCAACATAATGAATGCCTTGAATGCTCCTTGCTTGATAATCATAAGTTCACCTCAATCATATAGGAGTAAAATGAAGTCATAAAACAATTTAAATATGCATTCCTACTAAAGTTTCATAATTCAAATTGAAAAGGCTGACAAAGGGAAACCTTTTTAAAGGTCCTATGCCAACATCCAAAATTTAGGTCCCGATAAATCAACCTAGACTTGGACGTGGGTGCCCAAGTCCCAAGGTATGATTTAAGTCTTGATTAAGCATTAAAGTGGACCCCTAGGTCCCATTTAACATGGGTTTCGGGGGAAATTGTTGTGGGATAAGTTTTAAACATGCATAATGAAATTAAGGAGACCTAGAAGCTAAACTAGGAGGTAAAAAGTCATAGGGAAACTTTTTACAATATAAGAGAGGTATGATAAGCCACTTTATCTTTCAATTCATCATTGGTATCCTTGTATTTATCCATACTCTAAATCATTAAGTTAATGGAAGAATTAGTTTCTTGCTTGACTTCATTCATTGATTGTTTTCTTAGGGAGAAAATGGTTACCATGACATTTGTTGGTTGCATCTCCACTTCTAGTTTATCTAAGAGTGGAGTGACGATATGGTCCTACCTCATTCCTTGAGCATCAATTGTTATAATTGATCTCACTTTAGATTTCTTTGGTAGAGGAGGCTTAGCAAAAATGGAAGCCAATTGTTTAATATCCTCCATCATGAATTTTCACACTCTCTTCCTTTTTCGAATATTTTGGTTGAACCATAATGGTGTGCCTAGTCAAATTAACCCTTGATATTGTTTCTTACCTTTTAATTACTTCTCCTTTTATCCTTTAAGATATTTATAGGAAGGAGAAGTTGGTGTCATTCTAGGATAAGTTACTAGGGTTCTCTTGGGAGGAAATGGAGTGGGAGATTTAGTGGGAGTGGGAATGGAGTTCTCTTAGGAGAATGAATAAGTGACTTCATAGGATAATCTTTTAGGGATTCCACCAATGGAGGAATATTTCTAGTTGAACTCAATGGAAGAAGAGACTTTAGATGAGGTGAATGTGGAGGAGAAGGCATTAAAGGAGGAGGAGACTTAGGAGGTGAAAGAGTAGGAGGAGTGTTGGGACAGCTAGAGCGTGATAGAAAATCCTCTTTGGAAGAGGAGGAAGGAGGCACAACTATCTAAGTTTATTCAACTTAAGTATCATGGGGTGGGTTTGGAATGGAAGAGGTTGTAGGGGCTTGTGAAGAAGCTTCTCCTTTAAAGGCCATACTTGACTACACAAATTTGATTTTGGGTGACTTTTTTCTTTATTTTGAGCTTCAAAGCATCTTATTCATTCTCACTCCTTTCCTAGTGTCCACTACCTTGTATGGTTCCCAAGGTGTGTTTTCTCCTTTCTTCTTTGTTTTCAGTTGCTCCTCTCCTCCTCCCTTTCTCTTTGAAGACTCTCCCATAGGTAGGTTGAGTTTCTTCTTTATTTCATCCAACCACTTCCTACTCCTCTAAATTACCTTCTTTGTTCTATCCTCCATAGCCTTGAATTTCTTAGCACTTCAATCCCTCCTAGGAAGTGACTTGTCAAAAATTCTATCCTAATCATACAAAGAATCCAAAACATTGCAATCATCTTTCACTTTATATGGCATGGTGATAATTTGATAAATCTTCTTCTAATATCCATCTAGGTATGAATAACTTCTCTTTTAGACTTCATACACATCTACACTATGAGCCTAGATATCTTCTAGACTATGTGTGTGCTTAAAGGAAGCCCCTAATCCCTCAATACATCCTTTTGAGTTGAGTGAATCTCTAGATTCAAATGGGCTCAAGGTCACTTGTACCATTTCTATCTCTATAGTTTTCATAGCCTAAATTGTGAGACAAGTGTTCCTACCTATGGAGATGGGGAAGGAAACCCCTTTTACCTTCCTCTCTAAATAGACTTTTTAAATTACTACCAATTGTTTACACAACTTCAATAACAACAATTTTTGCTTACATATTTAGGGAGATTAAGTGACACCTTAGAAATACCTCCCACTTTGATGTATGTGAAAGTATTGAAATGGAGGTACCAATTACACAATTAAATCTCTTCTATCTCCTTAGTGGATATCCTTTTGGCCAAATCATTCTTCAGCATCCTAATGATAAATAAAATGAAGGCATCATTTACTTTTCTGAACACCGTTGCACTTTCCTTGACCTCCAATTGTGGGAAATACTCATAAACTCCCTTTTGTCCCGCCCCCATGGTTCCTTCAGTTTTTATCCCTTTAAATTGTTGCCACCTGGCTAATGCATAAACAAGGTATGAAGTCATATATAATTTCTTTCATTCAATCACATCACTTATTTTCCCATGTAGTTTATCACTAATCAAGGTTGCCCAATGAATATGTGTTGCCCTCTTAGTTGTTGTCCTTGATGACAAATACACAAACTCTCAGGTTTGTGGCCCAGTGATAGCTGTATTTGTATCATGACAGTTAGTATTTGGTTGGCTTGGTATTCATGATGTTATTCATCTGACATTAGGATGGTATTCATGATTTTAGCATTTGATGCATGAACTCATGAGCTTGATGATGTTCTTGCTAATTCTCATAATGTTGACAAAAGTTATTGGTTCTATATGGTAATAGTAATGGTGTGATACTATGATGACAATCACATGCTCTAATGTCATGAACAATTGGCACATACAATTGACACATGCTCAACACATGTTCTCATGATCTCCTAATGCTCTTATGATAACAGTTGATATGCTCTCATGATCTCCTGATGATTTTAAGTCTTGGTTAATATGCAGTTGGCATATGATATTCATATGATATCATGTTACATTTTCTATGGTGACAGGGTAATAGGACAGTTGATATGGCATGATACTATGTTAGTATTGGTATGGTATGCACTTCAGTTGTATTGATCTCAGCGGGTTGTATTTCATTGTGGCACTTGACTATGCCATGATGGTTAAGGCACTTTCTACACTCTATAAGTGCATTCTTTGTTCTTCAAGTGTATCATTGGTTTCATACACTAGTAGGGGTATTTGGTTTGAAGTGGATTTCATGGTCATAAATAATCTGTGGATGCCTTAGTTTGCAATTACAGTGACCTCTTTTGTATCAATTGGTATTATGATATTATTTGTATCATGAGACAATTTGGTCTCAAGGTCTTTAGTGCTATATTGTTTCATTTATTTCTTTGTGCACAATGCAAGGTTATGGAGATAGCATAAAGCCTTCATTTTTACCATATCATTCTTAAAGCGATTAAAGTCACTTGAAGGGGCATCATATTATGTATTATTATTTGTTAAAAGGGATTTTAGTTGCAAATCATTTGAAAAACATTGATATGCATAAAGCATTCATCGATCACTTAAAGTTATTAACCTGCTGGGCAGGTTTATGAGTTTTTCAAAAGGTAAAAGGTGATGATTTTGTTTTTGTCACCGGACCCTTTACGACTAACTGGGACAGACAGTTAGTGAAAGAATATTGTGAAAGTGTTTGAGGTTTCATTTGTGCAAAGTTTCACTTTGGTGTATTCCCTCTCGACTTAGGGTTTCAGTTGTATGCAAGTTTATACAGGATTCTGTCATGATTTCAGGTGATCATTGTGATTGGACAGTGTTGACTTCTATTGGTATGAGCTAGTCCGTTTCTTCTTTGACTTCAAGTCACAACATAAAGGTTTTACTTGTCAGCTCATCAGGTGATTTTATTCCTCTGCATTTCCATTTGAAGAATAGTGGTTCTTTTCTCAAAGGTATAAGATTTCTTGGTTGGAACAGTCTTAAAAGAAAAAAATTTCTTTGATGGTCTAATCCTCAAAGAATCTTGACCCAAGATGACTCATCTTATCATACATTTATTTTGGTGTTTAGTGGTTACATGCTATGTTGTTTTGTTGAAAGGTAGTTATGTAACCAAAAACAAACTGTGGTTTCTTCTATGGTATGACAAAAACATTCGAGAGTTTTTCATTAATATGAAATGTGGACATTCTATTATAAAATTGCATCATTCGATTGTAGACAATAGAAATTGAAATGAGGGTTTGCAAACTTGAACCTGTGGTCATGGTTTGAAGGAGTTAGGGTTTCTTGCATGAGTATTGAGACTGTTTCATGGTGCTCTATTTTTGGCATGGTTACATGTTGGTTTTATAGTTGATCAAAGCTTTCTTTATTTCATTGAATATCATATTTGATTAAATATTTATGTTACAAGACTCAATAGTGGTTAAAGTTTCTTATTTCAAAGGCTTTTTATAAGGTTGTCCTGGGTCTATTCGACCATACACCTGTGATAGTTATCTATGCAGTTGCAAATTGCCTGAGACAGTTGAAGAAGAGCAGTTACATTCATAAACTATTTAATGAGAGAAAGAAGGTTTTGTGAAAATATATAAAATGACATGTATTGTAAACATTTGAAGTGGTGTTGATGATATTGTATCTTACACTATCATTAAGACAATACCAGTGTGTTGTTGATGTGCACAATTTTAGTTATGTGATTCTTGAGGTCTCCAAATTTAATGAGACAATCAAGAATTGAGCTTTAGTGAAATAGAGTAACCCTCGGTATTGTTTCATAGTATTCATTGTATTTGATTGTTGTATGCCAGTGAAGCAGAAAAAGACAAGCTAGTGAGGCAGTGAAATGTATAAGCCGGTGAGGTATTGGTGCAAGTCAGTGAGACACTTTTCTGTAGCCAGTAAGGAAAGGTTTTTGAATAAGCCAGTGAGGCATTTCGAGTGGTTTTTATTCCCCATGAGGGTTTTCCACTCAGGACAATATTTTTGTTATGGGTTTTTATTATCACTGATGTGTTTGATCCTCATGTTCATTTGCTTATCATGTGTTATTCAATTTTAAAGTTATCCTAAGTTAATTTGGTCTACATGAACACATATTCATCATATATGATTGTCTGAAATGATGTTCTCTACTCATCCTCATTATGGTCAATCAAACATTACAAGTTAATCTCTATAAGTTTGTATGTCTAATATGTGAACACCCTTTCTCTTAATTTTGATGTTCATGAGTCGATGTGTATCATAGATTGTTTTATAATACTGTGTTGATGCATTCTTGACATTGATCTGTCAGTTTTAGTTGTCATGATACATATATTAACTTAACCAAATCTATCATGATGTTCATAGCTAATATGATGACTCATCTCCATTCAATAGAAATTGCCTTTGTTTCAACGTTTTGAAAGATTTTTTCAAGGTCTCAAGGTCTTGTTAAAATTAGTATACTACTTATTCACCCTCCCCCCTCTCAGTGGTATTGTACTCCAACAAGTGGTATCAGAGCATAGGTTCCCTATAGAAGTCTAACCGGCTTGGGTAGGTCCTAATAGTGGAGTACTATGGGAAAGTGTAGAAGAAATAAAGGAAGGAAAGTTGTTAAGAAAAAGGTTATACAGCAAGCTCTAGTCAAACCCAGTGATGAGTTGTTGCCTAAATCACCTTTCAAAGTTGACACAAAGTGTGATAAAGAAAATGACTTTATTGTTGAGATTGATGATGCAGAAGGAGATTTCTTTGTAGATGAAGATGGACAGGTGTTCAATGAAAATGACTGTGAAGTTGATATTGAAGGAGAACTTTTATGTGCTCTAGAAATGAACAAGTACCTTGAAAGAGAGAATCGGGAATTAAAGGTTCAACTTCAACACGAGAAGGATTCCAAGATTAAGGTACTCTCTAATTTTGCTAAAGTTTCTTTAGAAATTAAAGAGGCAAAGGTACAAATTGAAGAGACAAACAAATTTGTCATTGGTCTAAAAATAGAATTTGAAGAAGTTAAAAGAATAGTTGACCTTACAAAATCTAATCTTGAAGTAAAAAGAATAGAATGTATGAAGTTAGAGAAAGAAATAGTCTCTTTGAGAAAGGATTTGGAAGAAGCATCTTCAAAGTTGAAAAAGAATATTCAATTTGAAAAGAGTACTGACTGTCTGAATGACATGTTGAACAAGCAAAGGTATTACAGGGATACTACTGGCTTGGGTTATGAGAAAGGAGAATGTTCCAAGAAAAGAGATGCTCCTAGGAAGAAGATAGACTTGACATTTCATTGTGCTACTCCTGAGGTTGAAGCTAAGAAGAAAGTTAAAGCTAATGTTGCTAATGAATCTTTAAGATCTCCATCTATCAGGTATAATTATTCACAATTGCATGGTTATTGCTATGCATGTCATGTTTATGGTCATAGGGCCAAAGATTGTAAAAGAAATGATTTTGAGTGGAATAAAGGGAAAAGATTTTATGGATAGTCAAATCAGAACTACAATAATGTTTGTTATAATTGTAATAAAGTTGGCCACTTTGCAAAAAACTGTTGGATGAATGCAAGGTATGACTCTCTCAGAAGAAACTATTTTTCTCTTGATCAAAACTACAATGTTTTGTGTTATAAATGCAATATGTTTGGGCACAAAGCATAATGGTGTAGAGGAAGTATAAAACCAACTGGTGGCTACATGCTCAAGCAAAAGCAAGTGAATGCCTTGGACAAAGAAAAGAAAAAACCTATACAAGTTTGGAGAAGAAAACTAGATCCAAGAATAGCAAATCCTGATCTTGTGCACTTTGCACAAGAGACACCTTTTGTTGCCTAAATTCCACCATGAAGTTAGGGGGAGAAGTGTAAGGTCTTATTAGTTATCCCCATGTAAACATATCAGTTTTTGCAAGTGACAAGGGAAGTTTTGTCATTGATGTCACTTGATGTCAAGGACAGAGTATGCTTCATGTCTTGAATGGCTGATGAGACACTTAGTAAACCTTTATTTATGAGTGATTTGCAATGACAGTGCATTCATTGTAGGAATGAAATGATAGGAATTTTCATCTTACCTTCAGTGATAGTAACTTTCATGACAGATAGTGACAGTTTGTAACCAGGATAGTGGTTTGTAGAACAGTAATTTCATGTCATGCAGTTGTTGGATGTTGCAAGAAATGCAGATGGTGCAGTTATTTTGGAAGAATAATGAATTTATAACAATGAGATTGTCCTTCCTTCATGATAGAGTTTGATTTGGTTTTCATTCATTTGCTTGCAGAGGCTTCTTGCCAATGATGTTGCACAGTGATGGTGTGTTTTGTAAGCATCTTGTTGTAGGTATAATCTATGGCATTTATCATCTTGACAAATGCTTGAATTGGAAGTGGACAATGATCAGTTTAATTTTGACTGATATAAGTGGTCAAGGATATAATGATAGTACTAAAAGTGGTATAACGTCAGTGCAATGGATTTTAGTACAAAGACTATCATCTTTCTAGTTTTCCATGTTTACAATGATATGCATGTTTTCCTTTTGATAGTGATAGTAGGCTTTGACTATATCTCTGTGTTTTATGTGTGACAATGTTTTATGATGTCTGTGGCTTTCCTTCTACACACTCATGTCTATCTTGTTGTGAAGTGGTTTTTAGTATCATGATACAAATGCTATACATGTGGTTTTATAGCAGGGATGTCTTTAATAGTCATCCATTCTTCTTGACAAAGATGCTTTAAAGTGATAGCAGTAATCTTTTGTGTTTATTGACAGTGTAGATTTGATGACAATGCAGAGCAAAAATGAAGATGTGTTTTACAATGATCCTTAGTATAAGTCCTTAATAAGTTCTTGATGATGTAATCATGACAGGGTATGGAGTTTATGTGGTTATTAGTATGATCAATGTTGACTTTGAGTGTTCGGTTTATCTCTTTAAATTGAATGGAATCCTGATCCTAATAGTCACTTCTGACTAACAATGGAAATAATAATATCAAGGGAGGCTACATGGGTTTCCTTCATCTTATGAAGACCAAGTTTGTTTGACATGAAAGTTGTCTTCTACAATTCTTCTGCGGTGTAGGTTTTTGTTGCATACTTTGGTAATGCTGTAGGACTATGAGAACATTGAGCTCTACCATATTCCTTCTCTTCATGCTAATGGTGACTAGTTGTCTATTTTGTCAGGAGGAGCAGTTTTGAAATAGTAAATAGTTATTACTGACATTATTTCTTAATATGGTTAGCAGTTGGTATTTGTTTGGTTGATACTTTGATTCATTGGAACAGTGGTATATTCAGCTGTTATCCTGGTACTTGATACTTGTTCACTAATATATGCTATACATTTTGATGATTTCAGTTGGTTCTTAGTGTTGGTGACAGTGATATTCTTTCATATGACAGTTATTTCTCTGGTTTTTACTTAGCATCTTCAGTTGTTGTCCTTGTTTTGATACATGGTGATTTATATGCTTATCTCTATGGTACTGACAGTGTAGTTGTCTTTCAGATCATTCTAGATGTTTATGCTTCTTTGGATAGGCATGGTATGATTACAGTTTTTGTTTTTGCTTCTCAATTCAATAGCATGATGGCTTTTAATTTTTTATCTCTTCTTGAGGCATTGACACACTTCTTTCTGCCTTTGTCTTTGATGCAGAAAGGGGGAGAGAGAGTTGTGTTTTACCATCAAGGATAAAGGGGGAGTTTGTTTCCCTCTCAGTTGTTATCCTTGATGACAAATACACAAACTCTCAGGTTTGTGGCCTAGTGATAGGTGTATCTGTATCATGACAGTTAGTATTTGGTTGGCTTGGTATTCATGATGTTATTCATCTAACATTAGGATGGTATTCATGATGTTTAGCGTTTGATGTATGAACTCATGAGCTTGATGATGTTCTTGTTTTTGCTCATAATGTTGATAGAGGTTATTGGTTTTATATGGTAATGGTAATGGTGTGATACTATGATGACAATCACATGCTTTGATGTTATAAACAATTGGCACATATAGTTGACACATGCTTGGCACATGTTCTTATGATCTCCTAATGCTCTTATGACAACATTTGATATGCTCTCATTATCTCATGATCTCTTGATGATTTTTAGTCTTGGCTACTCTCATGGTGATATACAGTTGGCATATGATATCATGTTACATTTTCTATGGTGACAGGGTGACAGGATAGTTGATATGGCATGATACTATGTTAGTATTGGTATGGTATACACTTCAATTGTATTGATCTCAGTGGGTTGTATTTCATTGTGGCACTTGACTATGCCATGATGGTTGAGGCACTTTCTACACTCTACAGGTGCATTCTTTGTTCTTCAAGTGTATCATTGGTTTCATACACTAGTAGGGGTATTTGGTTTGAAGTGGATTTCATGGTCATAAACAATCTGTGGATGCCTTAGTTTGCAATTACAATGAGCTCTTTTGTATCAATTGGTATTATGATATTATTTGTATCAGGAGACAATTTAGTCTCAAGGTCTTTAGTGCTATATTGTTTCATTTATTTCTTTGTGCACAATGCAAGGTTATGGAGATAGCTTAAAGCCTTCATTTTTACCATATCATTCTTAAAGTGATTAAAGTCACTTGAAGGGGCATCATATTATGTATTATTATTTGTTAAAAGGGCATTTAGTTGCAAATCATTTGAAAAGCATTGATATGCATAAAGCATTCATCGGTCACTTAAAGTTATTAACCTGTTGGGCAGGTTTATGAGTTTTTCAAAAGGTAAAAGGTGATGATTTTGTTTTTTAGTCATTGGGCCCTTTAGGGATAATTAGGACAGACAGTCAGTGAAAGAATATTGTGAAAGTGTTTGAGGTTTCATTTGTGCAAAGTTTCACTATGGTGTATATCCCTCTCGACTTAGGGTTTCAGTTGTATGCAAGTTTATACAAGATGCTGTCATGATTTTGGGTGATCATTGTGATTGGACAGTGCTGACTTCTACTGGTATGAGCTAGTTTGTTGCTTCTTTGACTTCAAGTCATAGTACAAAGGTTTTACTTGTTGGCTCATCAGATGATTTTATTCCTTTGCATTTCTATTTGAAGAATAATTGTTCTTTTCTCAAAGGTATAAGATTTCTTGGTTGGAACAGTCTTAAAAGAAAAATTTTTCTCTAATGGTCTAAACCTTGACCTGAGATGACTCATCTTATCATACATTTATTTTGGTGTTTAGTGGTTACAATGCTATGTTTTTTTTTTGAAAGGTAGTTATGTAACCAAAAGCAAACTATGGTTCCTTCTGTGGTGTGACACAAACATTCAAGAGTTTTTCACTAATATGAAATGTGGACATTCTATTATAAAACTGTGTCATTCACTTATAGACAACAGAAACTGAAATGAGCGTTTGCAAACTTGAACCTATGGTTAGGGTTTGAAGGAGTTAGGGTTTCTTGTACGGGTATTGAGATAGTTTCATGGTGCTCTATTTTTGGCATGGTTACATGTTGGTTTTATAGTTTATCAAAGCTTTCTTTATTTCATTGAATATCATATTTGATTAAATATTTATGTTACAAGACTAAACTATTGTTAACATTTCTTATTTCAAAGGCTTTGTATAAAGTTGTCATGGGTCTTATCGACCATACACATGTGATAGTTATCTATGCAGTTGAAAAATGCTTGAGACAGTTGAAGAAGATCAGTTACATTCATAAACTATTTAATGGGAGAAAGAAGTGTTGCAAATATTTGCCTATGATGTGTTGTCATTGATGTCAACATATCCCTTTGTAAGAAACTGGGGAAACAATGTAGATCAGTGAAGTCGATTGTTCCGCATTTCTAGAGGAATGAAGATCAAAGTACACGGACCATATGGATATGTTGAAGATTGTCTAAAGTAGCTCTAGTTAATATTTGAGTGGTCCGCATGAATATTTGAAAAAGCTATGGCCATTTGAGTAAAATTGGGTTTTGCAGTGTTCAAAAGAGATAGAGTGACAAGAAATTCATCTGGATTGCTCCGCAATGAAAAATTTGTTGGCAAGAGACACTATAAGGATTCATGGTTGTTGTCATTGATGGCAACAAAGGTCATCCCACATATCCGCAAGACATGATATGTCTCTACCGGAAGTCAGAATAAAGAATGTTGTGATCCGGTGAAGAAGAACAGAGCATGTGGCAAGGTCCGACAGATTGGTCCGGACCTCTCAGAGGAAGTGTCTTGGTGCAGTGCGGATTTGGGGAAGTCAAGAGGACTACCTTGAGTGGTATATTCCAAGGATTTAGCCTCCGGTGATGGACAAGGAAAAAGATATGAATGGTTGAGTACCGGATTCCTGAGAGACAGTGAAAACAGAGGAAGAACTGACTGACAGAGTATCAGACTGCTTTCCGGATGGGTTACTGTTGATGACAGAAGTTGTGAAGGCATGAATCATGTTTGGCCGACATGATTAATGATATCTACAAGTATATGCTTGATCCGCATTGCTTGGTGAGGAAGGATTCAGCCGACAGAATGAGAGTTTGTAAGAAACTAGACTGTTCCGGATGCCGACTAGAAAGGTGATGAAATTACTTGTGCAGATATATATAGAGGATGGATTTAGTTGTGAAATGCGTGTTAGTGTGGAGATAAATGCGAATAAGTCCAGAGAAAGAGCAGAGATAGCAAAAAGGATCCGGTATGTGAAAGATAGCAGAATAAAGAACAGAGGAAAGATGAAGTGCAGCAGATCAGTGTACTGAACCTAACCGGAACTGAACTCCAGCATATGCAGATGCTTCCAATCAGTTCAAGACTGTGATTCTCATCACTTTGTAGACAGTGTGTCTTCTTGTAGGCAGTGGGCCTCTTGTGAGCAGTGTGCTCGGGCAGTGAGCCCTAATTGGCAAGTGCCATTTTTGTAATTTCCTATTCTTCTAACAGAGAATAATTCTTGGGTTAATCACCCCGTGGTTTTCTCCCTTAACAGGGTTTCCACGTCAAAAATACTGTGTCATGTGTTTCTTATTTCATGGTTAATGTTTTGTGTTTAATTTTATGCTGCTTCAATTAAAAGGAAAGTTCAATAAGGGAAATAATTAGAATAACTGATTCACCCCCCCCCCTCTCAGTTATCAACAATTGGTATCAGAGCTAAGTTCCTCCTAATAGAGCCTAACAGCTTGAGGAAGATCTGGGATTTCAAATGGATGCATATGGTTTAAGGGAGCAACTCAAGACTGCCCTTGAGGATCTTGAACAGTCAAATTCTGAAGTCAGTGAATTAAAGGAAAGACTCAAACAGGCTGATGAATTCATGAGAGAATTAAAAGACAAATTAAGTCTCTCTATGAAAAAGAGAAAGGAGCTGCTTCAACAATTGGCAAGACAAAGTGAAGAAAGCAATACAAATGAGGAATTGACTGAGCAAACCAAGTTATGTGAAAAGTTATCAAAAGAAGTCATTATGTTAAGACATGAAATGGAATCAGGAACTATAAAGTTTACTCAAGAGATTGAAGAAAAAAGAAAGGCTGAAGACAATCTAAGACAATCTCTTAAAGAAAAATCAGAAGAATGCCACCAGATGGACAGGATTATCAGACACCTTGAATCTGATCTTGAAGATGCCAAAGATAATGAAGGAAAACTTGAGGATCAAATTGCCTCTCTCAAAAGAGACCTTCAAACAGCAAATGAATATAAAGAGAAATTCAAGATAAGTTCTGCTCAACTTGAAGTTCTTCTTGGAAGTCAAAAGAGGACAGATGACAAGTATGGCTTGGGATATGAGAAAGGAGAAAGCTCCGGATCCGGTCAGAAGAATCTTGGATCAGAAAATCCAAGGAGCAGGCCTAGAAGACCTCCGGTAAGACAGCCAAATGCTCAAAGATATCCATCCTTCAATGGATACTGCCACAGTTGCAACCACTTTGGTCACAAAGCTAATTAGTGCAGAATGAGAATGAATCAGATTAATTCATCCTTCTCCGGACAATGCTTCAACTGCAAAAGGTATGGACACAAATCCCATGAATGCAGAAGTATGCAAGTAAACAAATCATTCAAAGGTAGATGCTTCACATGCAATAGAGTAGGTCATATGGCTAATCAATGCAGATCAAGAGGATATCAGTCAAATATGCAAAGAAATGTTATTTGCCAAATCTGCAATAGGTCCGGTCATAATGCTAAAGTTTGCAGAAACAAGAATCAGGACAAAAGAGGTCCGGTGTATAATCAGAATCAAGACAAGGGTAAACAAAAGATGAATGCGGATGAGGTTAGGAATCAGATGAGCAAGATATGGGTGAAGAAAAGTTCAGAGAATGTAGAGGTTGGATGCGCACCAGACTCTGGTGCTGATATTTCTTCCGGAAATTAAAAAGTGAGCTCAGGCTCAGGGGGAGACTCAAAGAAAATCTTGTTCCCCCAGCCAAACAAGTGGTACCGGATGTGGCACAAGATGCGGATCAAAGGGTTTGTAGATATGAGTCTTGAGATACTTCAGTCAAGTTTTCAGAGGTCCGCATGAAGTTATGAAGAAGCTGTGATCAATCAAATAAGACCTGTTCAGGGAGATGCTCCGGTATGATAGAGGATTACAAAAAGGTCCGGAAAGATCCGGAAATGCACTATCTTGTTCTGCGGATTGGACAGAGTGTTTGGGATGCTCTTGTAATATGTTACCTCGATTTATTCATGATTGAAAGATCCGGATGATATCCTCAGATCAGAACCAATCCGGGATACTCCAAACTATCCAGACAAGGCAAACCGGAATGATGTAGGTGAAGCATTTATTGCAGACAGATATTAGGGTTCGCGGAGCAATTTAAGGGATTTCTCAAAGGTCATTTGCTCATTCTGCACTCGAGAAGAAGCGAAAAGTGGAGCTTTGCAACAAGGTTCTTCAAGCACACCAAGGATCTCCTGCCAAAGCTATTGGATAAAGAAATCAATCCAACCACTCCGTGCAAACCGAAGGCGCATAAGGTATTCTCCGTTTTTCATTACCTCACTGCAAATCCTTGAAGAATGGCTACTCCAAACATAGTTAAGATCTCTGATAGACCTCGCCCCTCATTCAAGAAACATCCCTACAAATCATTGGAGGTAGACCCACTAGGAGCCTTCTCTAGTGTTCCTCACGGAGTTTTACACACCGAAGACATTAGGGTTTACATACATGCAAACATTGAGGAATTTGGGGAATTCAAATTAAGAGACCTCTATCACAAGCAGCTGATTGACAATGCTTTTGAGCTTAAACCAGAGTATAAGGATATTCAGAAGAAACAATTTGAGCAATTTATTCATTTCCCCTGTTTTGAAGAGGATGAATGGGTCCGGTATGTGCTGAGCAGGATGCATGACAACTTTCTATGGTTAGATAGACCCTGCAAGATTACAAAAGAGGCAATTAGAGCAGTAACTGGTCTATACTCTTCCGGAGGGGTACCTATCCTCAAATCTGTCAAGAACAACATTGTAACTGAGGCCACCGGATCAAAATTTGACAAGAGGGCAATGACCATTGAAGATATTTCGGATCCGGATATCAAATATGCATTAATGATAATAGGATACAAGATCTATCACTCCAGCAGGGAGAATTCTGTATCTGGAACTGCAATATACACTGCTTATGAAATGTTAAGAAAGAATGCAGAATATGATCTCTGCGAACTACTACTAAGCCAATTAATGGAAAACATACAGAAAATCAAGAAGGATAAGAAGAATTCCTTCAAGTATGGTACTCTTATTGTATGTCTATTCTTCTATTTCATGAATGAGCTACCCGGAACAAGTGGATGGGTATGGCAGAATGACAAACCTGTTGCAGTCCAGATAAGAGACTACTTGCATGATCTTGGGGATGCAAAAGCGAGAAATTCAGCTCTATGGGGATACTTCAAAAACTTTCAGAGCATGATGCAAGCAAGAGAGAGAATTCCCCAGTCTCTCATTGAGAAATACAAGGACTCAGTGTGCTTTATGGTTGACACTGATCAGTGCCTAATGGAGGCAGTGGAGCCAAGGACTGTCTGGATCATGCCCATGGGGTATGAAGTTGATGAACAGATAGTGGAGCTGCATGTTCAACACATGCTAAGTCAGCCCAAAGATCCTAAGGCAGAAAGGTTTGGAACCTTTGAGGAGCTGAGTGTAAAAATATATGTAGAACTCAGGGAACCTGAGATTAAAAGAAAGGTAAGAAAAGAAGTAGAGCACATTGCTCAAGGCCTAGGTATCTCAAAGGAGGCACTTGATGCCAGCCGGGAAAAGAGGAGGAAGGCCGAGGAAGAAGAGAAAAGCAAAGAAAGTGCTCCGGTTGGAGCTCCCACCCGGACCAGATCAACAAAGAGATCTGCACCTCCCTCAACCAAAAGTTCAAAACCGGAAGTCCAGGCATCCGGTAAGAGATCCAAGACAAAAGCCACAAGGGCTTATGGAAGCCAAAAGGATGAAGAGGAAACAGAATCAGATGAGGGAGTAAGAGAAGTAAAGAAACAGAAGAAGAAAGGATCCGGTAAGCCCTCCACAGGCCAAGACAAGGATGAAATGGCAGAGGTAACTGTTGAAAAGCCCACTCTATCACTAGAGAGCATAATCAAGTCGGTCACGGTGGATGGAAACCTTCAACCAATGACTGAATCCTATGATAACTTCAGTGAGGCAGACCAAAAGACTCTGCAGGAACCCACAGTTAAATATCTGAACATATACAATAAGGCTTTCATTGAGATCATATCTCTCATTCCTAAAAGCCTAGAGAAAGAAATGGAAGTAAGAAAGAATAATGCTCATGCCAAAGATCTTGAGATCCGGGAGCAGATAGCTATTCAGCTATATCCTCAAATTGATCCCAAGACAATGAACATTATCTTCAAGGACTGCAAAGATGAGTTCAGAAGCAAAGCCAGGATGAATCAACTCATGCTTGGTGAGACTGACAAAGTGGCCCAAGAAACAGAAGAGATCCTCCGGAAGGCCTTCAAAAGGTTCAATCTTCCTGTTGTAGAGGACTTAGGTGCAGAAACAGCTGCTGATTTGGAATCTTCTGTTCTGGAAGAAGTGAGCCCTGAACAGACAAGTGAGGACTTGGGACCCTCTGCTCCAGAAGAAGTGGCCCATGAACAAGTTAGCATCTCTCCTCCGGTTTCCCCTACAGTCTCCGGATCCAAAGAAGAAGAGCAATTACAGGAGAAGGAAGCAGTGGTGAAAGACAAAGAGGTTGACAGTTCTAAGACTGCAGAAGAGAAGAAACATCTGTCTCCGGCAAGAGACACTGCACAAACTGTTCAACAATTTTTGAGTAAAGAAACTTTAGAGATTGATGAACCGGAGCTTCTAAAAGGCCCATTTGATTTTGACTCTCTCTCTCCGGTACAAACAATGAAGATAGCTTCATTTGCAAATGCCAAGGCAAATGAAAAGCTCCTGAAGTCTCATATGGAAGACTGTGAGTTGATAGAGGCTGCCTCCGGAGTACTTGTGAAGATCATGCCATCAATCCAAATAGATCCGACAGCCTCCACTTCCGGTAATCTAAAAACCTTAGTCAGCAGTGTTGATACACATTTTGATTCTCTAGAAAAATCAGCTGAAGAAAAGGTCCGGAAGGAATTTTTGGATAAGAGATTTTCAGAGATATTAGAATTAATTTCTAAAGATAGGAAGATTGTAAGCATTGGAATAAAGAGCTTATAGAATGCTCTTAAGGATGGCGGTGATATCTATAAATTTTGTATATCCTGGTCAAAGGCAACAGCAGCATTTGACAAGAAAATAAAAGAGGAACAGGATAAGCTACAAAGCTTATCTCAAAGTTTTGATCCTCTCTCTTCCTCTATAATAAATCAAGAATGTCAGACTATTGCAGTCTTGAACGAAATAAAGAATCTTGAGAAGGAAAGGAAGAACATCACCAACCGGATGGGAGAACTTAGAAGGATTATAATCCCTAAGTTGGAAACCATGCATGAGGCCATCAGTGATGCTAGGACCACCGCCCAAACAAAAGATCCGACAGATCTCAAGCGGGCAGAAGCGTTTGCATTTTTGTTAAGTGGTCACATTTCAATTTTGGACAGAATGAAGCAAAGCTGGGCTACCGAAATGATTCAATTACAGACATCCTTTGCAGACATTCTTCAATATATGTGAGTATGTAAATATGCGGCTAAGTATAAGAAAATTTTGAAAATTTTGATATGCGGACCCTACCCTTTGCCATTGATGTCAAAGGGGGAGTGAGGAGCAGTGAAAAATGAGGGATCCAACTAAGGGGGAGTTCCGGAAATTGTATATAAAGACAGAGCATCAGCAAAGGGGGAGCATAGTGAAAACACTTAGTCATTTTTCACTAAGTGTTGCCATCAATGCCAAAGGGGGAGATTGTTGGCAAGAGACACTATAAGGATTCATGGTTGTTGTCATTGATGGCAACAAAGGTCATCCCACATATCCGCAAGACATGATATGTCTCTACCGGAAGTCAGAATAAAGAATGTTGTGATCCGGTGAAGAAGAACAGAGCATGTGGCAAGGTCCGACATATTGGTCCGGACCTCTCAGAGGAAGTGTCTTGGTGCAGTGCGGATTTGGGGAAGTCAAGAGGACTACCTTGAGTGGTATATTCCAAGGATTTAGCCTCCGGTGATGGACAAGGAAAAAGATATGAATGGTTGAGTACCGGATTCCTGAGAGACAGTGAAAACAGAGGAAGAACTGACTGACAGAGTATCAGACTGCTTTCCGGATGGGTTACTGTTGATGACAGAAGTTGTGAAGGCATGAATCATGTTTGGCCGACATGATTAATGATATCTACAAGTATATGCTTGATCCGCATTGCTTGGTGAGGAAGGATTCAGCCGACAGAATGAGAGTTTGTAAGAAACTAGACTGTTCCGGATGCCGACTAGAAAGGTGATGAAATTACTTGTGCGGATATATATAGAGGATGGATTTAGTTGTGAAATGCGTGTTAGTGTGGAGATAAATGCGAATAAGTCCAGAGAAAGAGCAGAGATAGCAAAAAGGATCCGGTATGTGAAAGATAGCAGAATAAAGAACAGAGGAAAGATGAAGTGCAGCAGATCAGTGTACTGAACCTAACCGGAACTGAACTCCAGCATATGCAGATGCTTCCAATCAGTTCAAGACTATGATTCTCATCACTTTGTAGACAGTGTGTCTTCTTGTAGGCAGTGGGCCTCTTGTGAGCAGTGTGCTCGGGCAGTGAGCCCTAATTGGCAAGTGCATTTTTCTAATTTCCTATTCTTCTAACAGAGAATAATTCTTGGGTTAATCACCCCGTGGTTTTCTCCCTTAACAGGGTTTCCACGTCAAAAATACTGTGTCATGTGTTTCTTATTTCATGGTTAATGTTTTGTGTTTAATTTTATGCTGCTTCAATTAAAAGGAAAGTTCAATAAGGGAAATAATTAGAATAACTGATTCACCCCCCCCCCTCTCAGTTATCAACAAAATTATGATCTGTGGATCTAGAGGCATGTTTGGGAAGTCAGTGTGTATCCTCAACTCAAGTGGTTCATGGTTTGGAAGTCCGCAAGCAATCTTTCTAGTGATACAGTCATGGTAGATAGTGTTCTAGAGGTTCTGGATGAACATGCAAGTGATTCTGATGATTTGGAGTAGTGCAGATGTTATTGTTGAATTAAATGTGATTGTGGAGGTCTCTAGATTGTGTACCTACTATGTTGGTGGTCTGCATTGAGATTTGAGCTCATGGCTGAAGATTTCTTCTTAGTGTTGTTGTTCTTCCCAGTCTTGGTTGACCGGATGATTCAAGTGTGTTGTGGATGATCTAAGAGCGATTCTCTGGAGTGTAGCATGTTGATCAAAGAAGATTCAAGTCCCAGAAAATGTTTGGCCGATACTATAAGGATTCGCATGTAATACTTTGTATCAAATCAAGTCTTGTAATTGTAATAGTTTGTTAGGCCGACCTTGAAGAACAATTGTAATAAGATGTTTGTAAAGCTGACTTTGATGATCATTCCAAATTCAATGTCATATATAAATAAGCGAAGTGAGGTCATCAAAGGTGGGAATGTGAGCAAAGATGTGGTAGAGCATAGCAGAGTGTGAGAGCAGAGCAGAGGAGTTATGCACTTAAATGGGACTGAACCAGGCATGAAGAAGATGCTATTTCTTAGTTCATTCTTTCTATATTAAACATAAAATCTTGTAGGCAGTGAGCCTCTTTGAGTAGTGAGCTCTAGGTAGTACACCCGAAGGAAAGTGCCTTCCCATTTCTTTTAATTACTTTTAACAGGGTATGAAACTTGTGGGTTAACCCGCACCGTGGTTTTCCCTTAACCGAGTTTCCACGTAAAAATTTTGGAGTTATGTGTGTTCATTTTGTTTCTGCTCATGTGTTCTTGATTCATGCTTTAATGTTTACATCATTAATCTATTTGTAACTTGTGAAAGAAGATTAAAAGCAGAAAAGGTTAAAATTGTGGGACAACTGATTCACCCCCCTCTCAGTTGTCTGACCTAATTCCAACAATTGGTATCAGAGCTAGTTCCTTTAAAAGAAGCTTGACTGCTTGAGGAGATCCAGGATGGCAACATACAAGGATAGTCCAAGATTTGATGGAACAAGTTACTCTCTGTGGAAGGTACGTATGCAATGTCATTTGCAATGTATGGGTGATCCTTATTGGCTGATAACTAAGGATGAATATAAGATTTTGGAGAAAGATCCTTCAACTCTAGATGAACTCAGAGATGCAGAAAACAACATTCAAGCTAAAGAAGCATTGTTGAGTGCCTTAACTAACACATAAATGACAAATGTACTTGAATTGAAAACTACGCATGAAATCTGGGAGAAGTTGGAAACCCTATATGAAAGTGATGAAAATGTCAAATGTGCTAAGCTACAGAGTCTGAAGGGTAGATATGAAAGTTTAAGGATGAGTGAAGATGAAAACATCACTTCCTACATGTAGAAGGTAAATGAAATTATGAGTGGTATCGGGTGTGTTGGTGGAAAATTGGAAGAATCAGAGATTGTTGCCAAAGTGCTCAAATCCTTACCTGCAGCATACAAGCATAAAGTTGCTACTATTGAAGAAATCAGGATTGTGACAACTGTTACAAGGGATCAGTTGGTTGGTAAGCTTTCAACATTTGAGATGAGTGAGTTTGGTGATTCTCTTCCTAAATATGAAACTGCATTTAAGGCTAGTGTCTCTGGAAAGCAAAGATTTGATCCAGTGAAAGCTCTTTAAGAAGTCTAACCATATATGAAAAATCAAGAAAGGAGCTTGAAGAAGATGAAACTGAGCTTGGAGATCTTGAAGCCCTTATTGCCAAAAGAATACCAAGAGGATCCGGTAAGTATGAAGGAAAGTTGCCTTTCAAATGTTTTTCTTTCAATAAGATTGGACATTTTGCCTCAAGATGTCCGGAGAGGGTTTCAAAGCCAAACCCTAACAGACCTAAGGCTCAAAAGAAATGTTACTATGTCCAAGAAGATGAAGAAGGAGTCACTGATAATGAATCTGATATGGGAAGTAACTCTGGAAATGAATGGGTGTTCAGTGCTATCAAAGAAGAAGATCTGGTGTCTATTGAATCTACTAGCTATGTGAATGTGGAAAGTGCTTTGGCTACTTAGATTGAAGAAAAGGATGAATGGGTGATTGACAGTGGATGTTCTCATCATATGACTGGTGATAAAAGCAAGTTTATAAGCTTGGAAAGATATGAAGGTGGAATTGTAAAGTTTGGAGACAATTCAGTTGATAGAATTTGTGGTAGAGGATCCATCTCTCTTGATGGTAAGAATAACACCAATGATGTTCTATATGTAGAAGGGTTGAAGCATAATCTTCTCAGTGTTGGACAGTTGGTTGACAAAGGGTATGATCTCCGATTCAAGGATGGAAAGTGCAAAATCTTAGCAAGCTCCGAAACTGTGATTGCATTAGGTACATAAACTAGAGGTAACAACTTTCATTTAAGTGGTATTGACAAAAGTTGTTTGATTGCTCAAATTGATCAAAGTTGGTTATGGCATAGAAGAATGTGTCATGTAAACTTTGATAACATTGTCAAGATAAGTACTACTTAGGATGTAAGAGATCTTCCAAATCTTGTGAAACTTGCAAATAGCATGTGCAAGGAATGTCAGTTGGGCAAACAGATTAGAACTTCATTCAAAAGTAAAGAACAACCTTCAAGTGGATTGCTAGAACTTGTGCACACTGATTTGTGTGGTCCTGCCAGAGTTAGGAGTTTACAAGGAGACAAGCACTTTATGTTGTTGATTGATGACTATTCCTAGATGATGTGGGTCAATTTCTTGAGAGAGAAATCAGTGGCTCTTGATAGATTCAAAGTGTTTAAGGCTATGGTGGAGAATGGGATTGGTGTGAAGATAAATTTTTTGAGATTTGACAGAGGTGGAGAGTTTACCTCTGATGAGTTTAATACATTTTATGAAAAGCATGGGATAAGAAGACAATTATTTGTTCCTAGGACTCCTCAGCAGAATGGAGTTGTGGAAAGAAAGAACTGGACTATTCAAGAAGCTGCTAGAACCATGATGATGGAGGCAAATCTACCACATGTCTATTGGAGAGAGGATGTGAGTACTATTGTCTACACTCTCAACCGAGTGCAGATCAAAGGTAATATTGGTAAAACACCTTATGAATTATGGTTTGGTAATGCTCCTACTGTGAAATACTTCAGAGTTTTTGGTAGTAAATGCTATATCAAAAGAGATGAAGATCTAGGCAAGTTTGATGCAAGAAGTGATGAAGGAATATTTTTGGGTTACTCTAACCATAGCAAGGCATACCAGTGCTTTAACAAGAGATTGAGAAGGATTGTTGAAAGTACTAATGTTAAGGTTGATGAAAGCAAGGAGATACCTTCTAGGTCTTGTGGATATGAATCTGATGATCAAAATAAAAATCCTAATGGAGGAATGCCAGTTCAGATCCAATCTACTCTGGAGAATCCAGTGAATAAGGAAGTTAGTGCAAATGTTGAGGAACAAGCTCAAGAATAAAAAATTCAAGAAATTCTCAAAATCCCCAGGTATGTAAGGTTGAATCATTCTAAAAATTAGATCATAGGAGATAAAAAAAAAGGTCTTCAAACTAGAAGAAGAATTCCTAAAGATCAAGTGGAGTATTGTTTGATTTCAAAGATTGAACCAAAAACAGTGAATGAAGCTTGTAATGATGCAAATTGGGTAAAAACAATGGAAGAAGAATTAATGCAAATTAAAAAGAATCATACTTGGGATTTTGTTCCTAGAGCTGAAGACAAAAATGTAATTGGAACTAAATGGGTCTTTTGGAATAAACTGAATGAAGATGGTGAAGTTGTGAGAAACAAAGCAAGATTGGTGTGTAAAGGATATTCTCAGGTAGAGGGAATTGATTTTGAAGAAACATTTTCTCTGGTGGCAAGAATTGAAGCAGTCATATTGTTTCTTGCATTTGCTGCTTTCAAAGATTTCAAAGTTTACTAGATGGATGTCAAGTCAGCATTCCTGAATGGAGAGTTAGAGGAAGAAGTCTGCATTGAGCAACCAGAAGAATTCTAGTTGTTTGATCAAGAAGATATGGTTTGCAGATTGAGGAAAGCTTTGTATGGACTGAAACTAGCCCCAAGAGCCTGGTATGCAAGATTAGATAAGTATCTACTAAAGCTAGGATTTAGCAAAGGCACTGCTGACAGTAATCTTTATTTCAAAATTGATCATGAGCACATCTTGATTGTTGAGGTATTTGTTGATGATATCATCTTTGGTGGAAATGGAAGCATGTGTAAGAAATTTGCTAATCAGATGCAAAATGAATTTGAGATATCCATGTTTGGTGAAATGAATTTATTCTTAGGTCTACAAATCTCTTAGTCAAATAAAGGCATCTTCATATCTTAGCCTAAGTATGTGAGAGATTTGTTGAAAAAGTTTGGAATGGAGGATTCAAAACCAGTAAGTACTCCTATGGTAACCGAATGGAAGTTGAGTAAAGATGATGATTCTCCTAAGGTAGATCAGAAAAGATATAGATCAATGATTGGAGGACTACTCTATTTGACTCAAACTAGACCTGATATTATGAATGCAGTTGGACTTGTTGCTAGATTTCAAGCTGATCCTAGGGAATCCTATGTTGTAGCAGTCAAAATAATTTTTAGATATCTAAAGGGAACATCTGATTATGGCTTATGGTATCCTAAGGATGATGACTTCACTCTTCATGCATATATAGATGCTAATTGGGCAGGAGATGTGGATGACAGGAAAAGTACTAGTGGTGGTGCATTCTTCTTGGGAAGAAGATTGGTTTCCTGGTTGAGCAAAAAGTAGGAGGCAATATCTCTGTCTACTACAGAGGCAGAGTATATAGTAGCAGAAAGCAATTGTACTCAATTTCTGTGGATGAATTAAATGTTGAAGGACATCAGAATTGTGTTTGAGGAGCCTGTCACAATGTTCTATGATAATTCAAGTGCAATAAGAATCTAAAAGAATATGGTGTTGCATTCAAAGACAAAGCACATATCAATTAAGTTTCACTTTTTGAGAGAGAAGGTTAATGAGAATGAGGTTAGATTGGAGTTTGTTTCTTCAAAGGATTAGATTACAGATATCTTCACTAAGCCTCTACCCAAGGATACTTTTGAGTATCTCAGAGAGAAGTTAGGCATTATTACCCCTCCTGATCAGAACTAAGATGCACTAGGGTGCATCAGTCTGGTGGAATTCACAGTCATATCTTGTGATCCAGATTGACGTTAAGGAGGGACTACTCGGGGGGAGTAGTCAGTATGCATATTTTGGAGATCAGTCTAAAACAAAAAGAGGGAGAAAAGACTGCAAATGTGTGCCCTTTGCCATTGATCTCAAAGGGAGAGAGAAGTCATGTGAACAATTAGTTGCTGATGAAAGGGGGAGCAGTGAATAAAGTAGTTGCATAAGTGATAAGAGAAAGGGGGAGAAATCCTTGTCTTGATGGTTGAATCAGTTTTTCACATCATATGTTGCCATCAATGACAAAGGGGGAGATTTTTGAAAATATGTGCCTATGATGTGTTGTCATTGATGTCAACATATCCCTTTGTTAGAAATAGGGGAAACAATGCAAATCAGTGAATTAGATTGCTCCGCATTTCTAGAGGAATGAAGATCAAAGTATGCAAACCATATGGCTATGTAGAGGATTATTTGAAGTAGCTCCATTTAAGATTTGAGAAGTCCGCATGAATATTTAAAGAATCTATGGCCATCTGAGTAGAACTGGGTTTTGCAGTGTTTAGAAGAGACAGAGTGACAAGAAATTGGTCCGGATTGCTCTGTAATCAAAAATTATGATTTTCAAATCTAGAGGCATGTTTGGGAAGTCAGTGTGTATCCTCAACTCAAATGGTTCATGGTTTGGAGGTTGGCAAGCAATCTTTCTAGTGTGACAGTCATGGCAAACAGTGTTCTTGAGGTTCCAGATGAAGGTGCAAGTGATTATGATGGTTTGGAGTAGTGCGAATGTTATTGTTAAATTCAATGTACTTGTGGAGGTCTCTAGATCATGTACCTACTATGTTGGTGGTTAGCATTGAGATTTGAGCTCGTGGCTCAAGATTCCTTCTTGGTGTTGTTGTTCTTCCCAGTCTTGGCTAACTAGATGATTCAAGCGTGTTGTGGATGATCTAAGAGCAATTCTCTGGAGCGTAGCATGTTGATCGAAGAAGATTCAAGTCCCAGAAAATGTTTGGCCGACACTATAAGGATTCGCATGTAATACTTTGTATCAAATCAAGTCTTGTAATTGTAATAGTTTGTTAGGCCAAGCTTGAAGAACAATTGTAATAAGATGTTTGTAAACACGACTTTGATGATAATTCCAAAGTCAATGTCATATATAAATAAGTGAAGTGAGGCCATCAAAGGTGGGAATGTGAGTGAAGATGTGGTAGAGTAGAGCAGAGTGTGAGAGCAGAGCAAAGTAGTTATGTGCTTCAATGGGACTGAACCAGGCATGAAGAAGATGTTATTTCTCAGTTCATTCTTTCTGTATTAAACATAAAATCTTGTAGGTAGTGAGCCTCTTGTAGGCAGTGAGCCTCTTGTAGGCAGTGAGCCTCTTTGAGCAGTGAGCTCTGGGTAGTGCGTCCAAAGGCAAGTGCCTTTCCATTTCTTTTAAGTACTTTTAACAGGGTAAGAATCTTGTGGATTAACCTCCACCGTGGTTTTCCCTTAATCGGGTTTCCACATAAAAATTCTAGTGTTATGTGTGTTCATTTTGTTTCTGCTCATGTGTTGTTGATTCATGCTTTAATGTTTACATCATTAATCTTTTTGTAAGTTGTGAAAGAAGATTAAAAGAAGAAAAGGTTAAAATTGTGGGACAACTGATTCACCCCCCCTCTCAGTTGTCTGACCTAATTCCAACAAGAAGGTTTTGTGAAAATGTATAAAATGACATGTATTGTAGACATCTGAAGTGGTGTTGATGATATTGTATCGTACACTATCATTAAGACAATACCAGTGTGTTGTTGATGTGCATAGTTTTAGTTATGTGATTCTTGAGGTCTCCAAATTCAATGAGACAATCAAGAATTGAGCTTTAGTGAAATAGAGTAACCCTCTATATTGTTTCATATTATTCAGATTATTTGATTATGGTATGCCAGTGAGGCAGTGAATGTTGGGAATTAAGGTGTCTCAACCTTGGTAATTCCTTGTAATATTTCATTGTATTTATTTATTTATTGCCTATTATTGTAATTAGGATGCAAATCCTTATTGTCATCTTGTGGGAGTTGGTATGGTGATGTGTCATCCTATGTGGAAGGTGACCACATGTAAATTTGTCCTCACATGAGGAGATAGGCATCCCACTTAGTGGTAGGAATATTTTTCCATGTGTCGTTATTTTGGATAGTGTGTAAGGGAATATTGACCGAAAGGGTTATGACAGATTCCTATGAGAAATCTATGACACGTAGGAGTCGTAAATGGAAGATTCTATGACAGGTGAAGACATGTGTCACAAAGCATCTTGGAAGAGGCATCTTTGGGCACCCCAAGGAGGGTTATGACATGTTGTAAGAGAAAATGTTATTTTTAGTTAGTGTATGATAGATTCTCTTACAGCTGTAAGATATGATAGTTATGACAGATTCTATGACAATCGTAAGAGTCGTAAGAGCATCTGTCATTGCCCAACTTGGGAATAGGTGACCTCTTTGGGATGGGGTGACATGACAAGTGTAAAATACATGTTGTTATGATGGACAAGTGTCCTTAGGCATGGGTTTTGGGCCATAGGCCAAGTTGGACGCCCATCTCAAGAAAGAGTCATTTTCCCTTGTATCTTCTATATAAATAGATGCTTTTGAGCAGAGATGTATTATGTGATTGAGAGGTATTGTTTTGCTGCCGGAATATCTCTAGATACAAGTGTCGAAGACTCCTGAGAGCTTGCATTGTAAGTATATTGTAAACCATTACAGTTTTGATAATACATTGTGCAGGTTTTGGAGTGGGGTTTTTCTCCCGAAAGGGTTTTCCCCACATTATATCTTGTCTCTCTTTGTCTCTCTTCTGTCTACATTCTGTGTGTATGTGTATTGCTACAATATCTCTGTTGTTGGGTTAATAACACTATAATTGTAAAGGATAAAAAGAATTTGCACTCTACTTCCCTCATTACAATAGTGTAGGAAGCAATTTACGCACACCTAGCTTCCTTTTAGTTGGTATCAGAGCTTGATCACCTTTGGTCCTAGTTGTTGGGTAGGGGTTTTTTTAGCTGATCTTAGATTGAGTGGGAGTTTGTGTAGAGCATTATGTAATCTTGTTGCAGGAAGGAGATGGCAGGCACATCTGGAAGATTAGAGGTGGAGAAGTTCAATGGCACAAATTTTGAGTTATGGAAACTTAAGATGGAAGACATGCTTGTTGATCGAGACCTATGGGAAACTATATCCAGTGTAAAACCAACTGTAATGGCACAAGCTAATTGGTATCTCAAAGATCAGAAGGTGAAGGGTCTCATAAGACTCAGTCTAGTTGATTTTGTCCTGTTAAATGTCCATGAGGAGAAGACCATGAAAGACCTTTGGAAGAAGTTGGGAGATGTTTATCAAGCCAAATCCCTAGTGAACAATCTTTTTCTGAGAAAGAAGTTGTATTCTCTGAGGATGGAGCATGGAGGATCTGTTGCAGGTCACCTAAATGCTTTCAACATGTTAGTTGTACAATTGAAATCCATTGGTGTGAAGATGGAGGAGGATTGTTGTATGACCTTGTTTTGTTCTTTGCCAGACTTGTGGGATCATCTTGTTATGGCTATTGGAAGCACCACATCCACTTTCAAAATGGATCAAGTGGTATCTTCGCTTTTATTTGAAGAGATGTGGAGAAAGTCTTTTGAAGCAGCCAAAGAGGCTCTTACAGTTCGTGGAAGACCCAAGGAGAAAGGGAAAAAGAAGGACAAGAAAGCTGAGAAGGGCAGGTCCAAATCCCATGGGAGATCCAAATCTCCTAGATATTCCAAGGCTCTCTATTGGAACTGTGGAAAAACTGGGCATTTCTGAAAGGAATGCAAAGAGAAAAAGAATGTCCTAGATTCAAATTCTTACAAGTCACAAGATGATAGTGATGCCTTCATCGCAGCTCTGACCACCCATCCATCTGATGATGTGTGGTTGATTGATTCTGGTGCATCATTCCACATGACCTTGCATCAAAGCTGGTTCACGAAGTATGAAGAGTTCGATGGTGGAAGAGTGTACCTAGGTGACGATTCTCATTTGAAGATTGTTGGTCGTGGAAGAGTCTCAATCCAATTCCCTGATGGAGGAGTGAAGGGGATCACTGGGGTTATACACATCCCAGGCTTGGCATGGAACTTGCTATCTATAAGTAAGTTGAATGATGCAGGTGTGTAGGTTGTCTTTTCAAAGGATGGATGCAAGATGACTAGAGGATCTATGGTGCTTGCAAAGGGTACTTGGAGAGGTACTCTGTTTCATCTAGAGGCATGCACTTCATAGTTTAATAATTCTTCTGACTTGAAGAAAAGAGCTGTAGTCACTTCATCCCCACCATCTGAACAAGTAGTGAAGAAATCTGTTGTCTCTAATTCTGATGGTAGTGCATTCTGGGTACCCAAGGGTGCTCATGTTTTGGAAGTTAAGCTTCCTACTGAAAAGATAATGTTATGGCATAAGAGATTTGGCCACATTGGTGAGAAGGGTCTTAGAACCCTAAAAAATAAAAAACCTTGTTAAGGGGTTAAATGATTGTAATCTCGAGTTTGACTTTTACGAACATTGTATATATGGAAAGCAAAATTGTATTTAGTTTTACTCTAGTTCTCACAAGTCTTCTGATATGTTGGACCTTATTCATTCTAATGTGTTTGGTCCTATTAGTGTTCCTTCGATTTCTAAATCTGTATATTTTGTATCTTTTATAGATGATTACAGTAAGACATGGATTTATTTTCTCAGAAGCAAGACTGAAGTCTTTAGTCGGTTCAAAGATTTTAAAGCTTTTGTTGAGAATCAGACTAGTAAAAAGATTAAGTGTTTGAGAATTTACAATGGTGGTGAGTTTTGTTCAGCAAAGTTTGATAAGTTCTATAAAGAGCAAGGGATTGAAAGACATAAGACAACTCCATACACCTTACAAAAATATGGAGTTGTAGAGAGGATGAATAGGACACTGATGGAGAAGGCTAGGAGTATGCTTAGTGGAGCAAGCCTTGAACAAAAGTTTTGGGCTGAAGCTATAGCCCCTGCTTGCTACCTAGTAAACAGGTCTCCTACATCAGCTCTTGTTGGTAAGACACCTATGGAGGTGTGGTCTAGTAAGAAGCCTTTAGTTAGACATCTTCTTGTTTTTGGTTGTGACGCATATGCACATGTGCCTAGGGGGAAATAGTCTAAATTGGAGAACAAGGTTGTTAGGTGTATTTTCATTGGCTATGGTGTCAGTGTGAAAGGACATAAGCTTTGGGATCCTGTGGCTGAAAAAGTGTTGTATAGCAGAAGTGTTATTTTTAGAGAGCTAACACCTTCTCCCATTGTTCTACAGCCAGAAGAAATAGAAAAGAAAGAGGATGTGGTTCAATTTCCTTCTACCCCTGAGAAGACTGAACTGACAGACCCTATGAGACCTGATGATGAGGAGAGCTCTAGCAGCTCTGAGGTTGAAGAGGAAGCAGAACCTCAACCTCAGCCATTGAGGAGGTCTACATGAACAAGGAAGCAACCTGTTAGGTTTGGTTATGCATTGCTTGATTCTAGTTGTGCTTTTGCCTTAGTTACTAACACTGATGAGCCTATAACTGTGATAGAGGTTATGGGCATGAAAGATGTAGGTTCCTGGAAGGATGCCATCGAAGATGAGATGGCTTCTTTGGAAAAGAATAAAACATGGGACTTGGTGCCTTTGCCTGAAGGACGGAAACCTGTTAGATGTAAATGGGTGTTCAAGAAGAAATTTGGTAAAGATGGTAGTTTTGAAAAGTATAAGGCCATATTGGTTGTGAAGGGGTACTCACAGGTGGAGGGAATTGATTATGGTGAAATTTTCTCCCTCGATGTAAAGCTAACATCTATTTGATTCCTATTATCTCTTGCAGCAGCTTATGACTTAGAGGTGAAGTAGATGGATGTAAAGACAACATTCCTTCATGGTGATTTGTAGGAAGAGATTTACATGTCACAGCTAGAGCATTATATAGAGAAAGGTAAAGAAAATTTAGTTTGCAAGTTGAAAAAGTCTTTGTATGGTTTGAAGCAGTCTCCTAGGATGTGGTACTTGAAGTTTGATGCCTTTGTGTTATTAGTTGGATTTCTAAGATTGAAATTAGATCATTGTGTGTATTATAAATTTGACAATGATCACATTCTCATTATTGCATTGTATGTTGATGATATGTTGTTAATTGGGAATGGTAAGAATATGACTTTTGATTTGAAGTCTTAGTTGTCAGCACAGTTTGAGATGAAAAATCTAGGGGCAGCCAGGTACATTCTGGGAAGGGAAGTTAGAAGAGACAAAGCTAACATAAAACTTTGGTTAAGCTAGAGTAAGTATGTGAAGACCGTTTTGGATAGGTTCAGCATGGCAGATTATAGACCATTGTGTGTTCCTGTTTCTTTGGGGACAAAGTTGTCTATTAATGATTGTCCAAAATCTCCTAGTGAGGTGGAGGACATGAGCAGAGTACCTTATGCTAGTGTTGTTGGCAGTTTGATGTATGCTATGGTCTGTACAAGACCAGACATTGCCCAAGTAGTGGGAGTCCTTAGTTGATTTATGGCTAATCTTGGATGAGTACATTGGGATACAATTAAGAAAGTGTTTAGATATTTGAGGGAAACTTTGAGTATTCCATATGCTATCATGGTAATCCTACAGGATCTCCATATTCAGTTTGTATTTGTGGATTCGTGGATTTTGATTGAGCGAGTGACATTGATAGCAGGAGATCCACCAGTGCCTACATGTTTACTATGTTTGGTGGTGCAATTAGTTGGATGAGTAAGTGGCAACATGTGGTCACTTTGTCCACGACAAAAGCTAAGTATATGGAAACAACTCATGCTTGCAAGGAAGTCATTTGGCTTAAGAGATTGTGTTCAGATATTGGTGTTGATGCAGGACATATTACGATTTGTTGTGACTGTCAAAGTGTGATTTGCCTAGTAAAGAATCCAACTTTCCATGCTAGAATAAAGCATATTGATGTATAGTTTCACTTCATGTGAGACATGGTAGAGGATGAGAAGGTGAATTTGGAGAAGGTAGACACTTTGAAGAATGTTGCGGATGCATTGACAAAACCAATGGGCACAGAGAAGTTGAGATGGTGTTCAGAGTCTATGGGCCTCTCGGCCTATAGTAGTTAAATCCTGTTATTTCCATTGGCTCTTATAAGGTGTTTGATAAGTGGGAGAATGTTGGGAATTAAGGTGTCTCAACCTTGGTAATTCCTTGTAATATTTCATTGTATTTATTTATTTATTGCCTATTATTGTAATTAGGATGCAAATCCTTATTGTCATCTTGTGGCAGTTGGCATGGTGATGTGTCATCCTATGTGGAAGGTGACCACATGTAAATTTGTCCTCACATGAGGAGATAGGCATCCCACTTAGTGGTAGGAATATTTTTCCATGTGTCAACATCTTGGATAGTGTGTTATTGACTGAAATAGTTATGATAGATTCCTATGACAAATCTATGACACGTACGAGTCGTAAATGGAAGATTCTATGACAGGTGAAGACATGTGTCATAAGGGATCTTGGAAAAAGGCATCTTTGGGCACCCTAAGGAGGGTTATGACATGTTGTAAGATAATATGCTATTTTTGGTCAGTGTGTGACATATTCTCTTACAGTTGTAAGATATGACAGTTATGACAGATTCTATGACAGTTGTAAGAGCATCTGTCATTGCCCAACTTGGGAATAGGTGACATCTTTGGGATGGGGTGACATGACAAGTGTAAAATCTGTGTTGTGATGATGGACAAGTGTCCTTAGGTGTGGGTTTTGGGCCATGAGGCCAAGTTGGATGCCCATCTCAAGAAAGAGTCATTTTTGCCTTGTATCTTCTATATAAATAGGTGCTTTTGAGAGATGTATTATGTGATTGATAGGTTTGTTATGTTGCTAGAATATCTCCAGATATGAGTGTTGAAGACTCCTGAGAGCTTGCATTGCAAGTGTATTGTAAACCATTACAGTTTTGATAATACATTGTGTAGGTTTTGGAGTGTGGGGTTTTTCTCCCAAAAGAGTTTTCCCCACATTATATCCTCTCTCTCTCTCTCTCTCTCTCTCTCTCTCTCTCTCTCTCTCTCTCTCTCTCTCTCTCTCTCTCCTGTCTACATTCTATGTGTATGTGTATTGCTGCAATATCTTTGTTGTTGGGTTAATAACACTGTAACTATAAAGGATAAAAAGAATTTGCACTCTACTTCCCTCATTAGATTAGTGTAGGAAGTGATTTCCACACACCTAGCTTCCTTTCAGTGAAATGTATAAGCCAGTGAGGCATTGATGCAAGTCAGTGAGACACTTTTTTGTAGCCACTGAGGCAAGATTTTTGAATAAGCTAGTGAGGCATTTCAAGTGGTTTTTATTCCTCATGAGGGTTTTCCACTCAGGACAATATCTGTGTTATGGGTTTTTATTATCATTGATGTGTTTGATCCTCATGTTCATTTGCTTATCATGTGTCATTCAGTTTTAAAGTTATCCTAAGTTAATTTGGTCTGCATGAACACATATTCATCATATATCATTGTTTGAAATGATGTTCTCTACTCATCCTCATTATGGTCAATCAAACTTTACAAATTAATCTCTATAAGTTTGTGTGTCTAATATGTGAACACCCTTACTCTTAAGTCTGATGTTCGGGTAAAAGCATAGAACCGTGTCACACTTTTGGTTGACTTATCAACACAAGTGAAATTAAACATTTCTAACCAAAAGTTATTTTTTTTCAAACATGTGGTCTAGTGAGATTCATTCTAGCTAAGTTAGATATGGGCCACAACTTTTCCAACTAGAAGTGTCCACTAAATACATATGTAGCACCACTTGGAGGCCAATTTACCAAAAAAATACAAAATTTCAAAAAAGTTGATGTTTCAACAATTCCTACTCATGTAAATAATTTTTTTTTAAAATCTAAAAATACCCTTTTGTAGATTTGTAAGTGTAGTTTTTAAAAATGTGGTTTTTTTAATAGTCTAATTATTGTTAATATTTTATTTTTTATTTTTACTAAAAGTAGGTCATCAACACCAAAATATAAGGTTGGTTGTCTTATCAAGAAAAAATAGTAAAGTTTATTAAAAAAATTAAGAAAAATATGATGCACTAGAGAAGAGATTCCATGTCAAGATGATATAATTTTTTTTATATTTTGGATAAATAGTCAAGACAAAAATTGACGTCCCATCAAAATAATTATTTTTCAGTACATGCAACTTTTAATATTTATTTAAAAATATATATTTATCAAAATACATAAAAAACAAATCCATGCACTAAAGTTTCAAGTTATAAATACACACAAAAAATTTGAAGGAAAATAAAATAAAATTTACTATAAAAAGAGCGACGTCCCACTTAACTTCATTTTTTTAGCATTTTATTAGCAACTGAATTATAGTGTCAATTTTACAAAAAAATGTATTCAAATAATATTTTAATTTTTATAAAAAATACAAACATGAAATACATTAAAAAATATACATTTCATTAATTTACATTATTTCAAAATTCAAAATGTATATGTCACTTTTTAATGATTCAAGTTAAAAATTTAGATCAGTGTTGGTCGTTTCCTTTAAAAAGTGTGACACAACTTTGTGCTTTTACCCATTCATGAGTCAATGTGTATCATAGATTGTTTTATAATATTGTGTTGATGCATTCTTTACATAGATCTATCAGTTTTAGTTGTCATGATACCTATCTTAACTTAACCAAAGCTATCATGATGTTCATAGCTAATATGATGACTCATCTCCATTCAATAGAAATTGCTTTTGTTTCAAAGTTTTGAAAGATATTTTCAAGGTCTCAAGGTCTTGTTAAAATTAGTATACCACTGATTCACCCCCCCTCTTAGTGGTATTGTACTCCAACAATATGCTCTTTTCCTACTAGGATCTTAGCCACATACTGGAACATCCATGTTTGAAACTCTTTGGCATTTCCCTAACTAGTGACCCTATTTAGTAATTTTATTAAATCATTAACCTCTTAATATAACTCACTCCTATAAAACTTATTTGGGAGTCTAGTAGAGGATGCCTTAGGTTTCTTGAACTACATGCTATTCATAATGGATGTACACTAATGAACATTATTGTCATAATACACCTTTGATGAGTCTATGGTGATATCAACATAGGATTCTTTGAAAAGGAGATCCAACATCTCTTCTATGTACTAGGGTTGTATATGTAAAATAGCATGGCCCTCTGTGTTCCTTATTTCCCTTGTGTCTTTATCATAGAATTGGGCACATGTCATCAGAAGGTCAATAGAATAGATAGATATGGGGAAGGCAACATCTTGGATGAGACCATTCCATTAGATTTTGATCCATTAAATATATCCCATTGGCTCTATTCATCCTCTTATGGGACTTTTCCAATCCCACATGACCTAAGTCTATGTCTATTTTATTAGAGAGCTCTACAACCATCTTTGATGGAAAAATCACACCCTTAAACTCATATTACATTTTGGTAGGTGAATCCATATTTCTTTAATCTATACTACCAAAGATGGGATGGTATTAGCATTAAAGTCCCAAGAACATCCTACATTTTTTTTGAAAAATAGTGAAATTTAGCATTTATAACATTAATGAAGTTTAAAGGTTCCATTGTGTGATTACAAGGCTAAAAATTCAATCCTTGAAGAATTTCAGAGTTAGAAGGTCAAAATGCAGCCATTACAAGGTTTTCCTATTATTTTAAAAGTGTCCAAATCAAGTTAGGAAGTTTGAATTGTTGCATGAAATTTCATATTTCAGGGCTAGTCTACATATTTGCATGCTTGTAAATTGAGATAGAAGGTCTATTTTATATTTATCTCATGGTTCAAAGTCTTGATGCATACTTGCACATTTTGCAAGTTTCGTTCAAAAGTATAGTATTATAAAGCATTAGGGTTTGGGTCTAGTTTCTATTTTGCAACTTGTGAAAATGCAAGCAAAGTCCAAAATTCCAAGGGAGGCAAGTTTTGACTCCTTGACTTAGAAAATTTTGATTGAACCCAAATTTTTTGTTTCCTAACAAGTTCATGAATACCAAGGCACATCAAAAAGACTATTTGACACACATCTGATTACTCTTGGACTTGACACAAGTGACATTGACATTGACCGAAACAATATGAAATCAATACAATTCAAACTTGACCCCCCTAGACTCAAAATGCAAGATTTAAAATGAAGGTTGAAACAAACAAAAAATAAAGCAACAATATGTAATTTGAAAGAAATAGGGGCATGTTGTGGAGGCCACAACAAATGACCCCACCTTAAAACCAAAAGAATATTTCCTAAGATTGAGTTACGAGTGATATAAATTAAAAATTAACCCAATCCTAGAGCAGAGAACCCCTCATCAATAGTAAAATCATATCCAAATTTGCATGATTGGCCACAAGTCTTACCCCCAAAGAAGCAATATAAGATTTCCCATCCCTAGATGCTCTCAAAATATGATGATTATCTAGAGAATGGTATCTAACGATCAACACATCTAGGCATGAAAAATTGCATTCATACTCAAGTCAAAATAGGTTGACTTTACAATGATATTAGCATCCATTTCACTTAGGTGTGTGCACTTGTATTCTTTTCCTTTTATATCTAAAAGACTTGGCTAATACAACTTTGAATATCAAGTTATTATAATCACATTATCATTATATCAGACATAGGTCTTCTTTAGATATATAATGAATATCATTTTGACATGTCAAGTTTTGATTACTTAGACATTGCTCACTACCAGCCAACATCCATAGCCCTGATGGAGTTATCTCTAATCCCACTCTGGGAATAGCTCTACTATGAACTGAGCATCCACAACCCCAATAGAGATTACATGAATCACTAAGATTGAAAGAGATATTTTCATTTTTCTTTTCTTCCTCTTTTTTTCCTTTTGATTTTCTCAATTCATGAGCATCGAATCCCATTTCTAGGTTGGGGATCACCATGGTAATCAATTATTATCTTCTTTTAATTTTTTCACTTGATATTTTGGTTGTAGTTACCTCACCATCTAGAGTCAAGAATAATTAATGTGTATTAAGTGAGGGATGAAAGGTAATGCATAATACATTTTGGAACCACCTAACCTTCTTAAGGATGAATGCATCTCTACATACCTAAATGAACTAATCCATGAAACCTTTAACTTGGACCGCACCCTATTATCAATGCAAAAGAGTAGAATTATCTACATAAGGAATTAGGAGGTTGCACTTAGGTGAGTTTGTGAGTCACATATGATTTTGTCTCTTAGAGGAAAGATTATAATCTTTCAGATCCAATTAGCAAAAATGAGGGTGGAAAACACAACAAAACGTAATCCAACTAAGGGCCACAAAAGGAAAAAAAATAAACATCTAACTTACAAAACAAAAACAAACCAAAACCAAAACTATGTAGAAAGTGATGAATTGTACCTCTAGACTTGGAAATAATGCTTAAAAGGAACTTCCTGTTCACTGGGAGCAATACGACATCACCATCAAGGATTTGCAGCCTAAAGCTATTATGTATAAGAATCTCATAGATTAGATAAGGACCTAACCAAAGCATATCAAATTTCCCATGGTCCCCCTTCTTTTCATGTGAATTGTCCCACAAAAGGCTAAGGTCTGAGATCCTAAAGGGTTTTATCTTGACTCTTTTATCGAACCAATTCTTCACAACTTCTTAGTACTTACTAAAATCATGCAAAGCAACGTCTCATTTTTCCTCTAGTTGAAGAAGGTTTTGGTAGAGCCTATTACAATTTACTTGTTTGAGGCATTGTGAATGACTAAGTTTGAACATTACAAGCTAAAAAGCCTACAACACTTGAGCCTTTTGTAGAATATTTGTTTTAATTTTGTGTTGACTTGTGAAAGGTGGTTTAAGTGATGATAGAATTAGCTTCATTTGCCACCAGCGCCATGAGCTTAGTGACTTGTTTTCTATGCAGCAAACATTTCCTAAAATTGGATGGATAGATTCAAAGCTATTGCAACATTGCATACCCTATAACTATTATATCTATTGAGTTTGCACTAGTGCGATGATGGTTAAAATTGTGATGGACCAATTGTTATATGCTTGTGTCCTGATTCATCATGGGAGCACACCATGGAAAGATGCGAAGAAATATTCCTTGTGCTGATGGTATGCCTAGTAGTTGGCGGGACCTAGTCCCAGGATAGTAAAGCTAGCTCCCAGCGCATGAGTGTAGTGATAATAGCGTGTGTCTCCTCTAGAGGTTATGATGGTGCGATAGGATGACATGTGGTGTGTTGATAGCCACTAGTTTCATTCTGACGTGTCCTTGATCAATGGTCCAAATTCAAATTCAAATTTTCATACAGTAGTGTGGTTGAGCTATGATTTGACAATTAGCATGTTTCTTCAATTGATCCCGCTTTTCAAACACATTTTGTTGATTTTTCCAGACAGTCGTTGTTCATGTGGGACTTAATTTTAACACCTCAAACTATCATTGTTTGCTTTGGTAGTTGTATTGTGATTATCAGCTATTTCTAGAAATAAATTCAAGTGTGTAAGGCCTGTGGATACCTGAAATGGAATTATGCAGATTGATGGAGAGTGGAGATTGTTCGAATAATGAGCCTCAATATTTTATCATTATAAATGGAGGCCTTATCATCAGCTGTCTACATCATTTTTCAACATGGATAGTCTACAAAGATTTTCCCTTTGTGTTCCTTTGATTGTTTCCCGAAGGGGTATGCTTATGTTTTCTTGGTTATAGATTTTCTCTTTTTGAATTAAGGAGAGGGGTAGATTTTGGCCAAAGAATGGGGGGAGTTAGAAATAATGAGAGTTTTTGGCTTCAGTATCCTTACTGATTTCCTAGAACCATAGTTGAATAGTCTTATCCTTGTGGGGATGGGGAAAGGTTGGCCAGAAGCTTCAGTTGTGTGAAGCTGCTTCTTAGGGGTGAGCCAACTGGGTAAAATCTCAATGACCCTGGTTGGATTGGGAATTTGGGTGTTCAGGCAGAGAGACGTCATTTGTCCCTCTATCCCTACCTTCATTTGATGACCTTCATCAAGGACATCTACTAAGGAGAGATAGCATGCCTGGCTTGCCTGATTGATGGTGGAGAAGTAAGACTCTGCTGACAGAATCAAATAAGTCCTTGTGAAGGCAAAGGCGATATTTGGTCATCTTCTGCTCCAACTACTCATGGTCCTCATGATGGATTCTAGACATGTGGTGTTAAATAATTGGGGATTGAAAGATGGGGAGTCATGGTGCCTTTCCAACAACCTATCATATGAGTCAGAATGTGGAATAGAGAAATGGGTGTTTTATTCGAGGGTTCTACAATCTTCCAAAGAATTCTTAGGCCCTAGAATATTGTTGTCAAAAGAGTGGCATCAGCCCCACATTTGTTGGTTGGTTTCAAGTTCAACCAATCAAAAAAGGAAATGAAAAACCTCTAAGCATAAATATTAAATGCATTGTAACTAAAAAGTTGTACTACGAAAATATCAAACCGACATAGTTTATCTATTTATAGAATTTCAAAATCTGTAGTATGGGAGGAGAGACAGTGATTAGGTGGATATAGAATAGAACAATTAATTCTATTTTGGGTTTTGGGTACAAGTTATCAACATCTTGGGGAGTATGTCTCTATAATAGATTGGGTGCATTGTCAAGATTGCAGAGAAAAATTAGCCTACAATTGAATAAGTTTGTGTATGATGTTTTTCAGTTCAGATTGAGTAATATGAATAACACTACATGTGTGTGTTTTCTTCAATTGTCTCCTTGAATGTATGCATTTCTTTTGTGAATGAATGAATCAAGGGTTTTGGATTTCACTTATGCACATTTGTTGTATTGAATATTTTGGTTACTACTTTTGGTCAAGGATTGAATTAAACATGTGCTTTAAACAAAACATAGGAAGTGATGTATTGCATTAGGTATTATTGAAGAAGAGTTGCATGAAATAATTTTTCTTGGATGTGTCATTGCAAGTCATTGATACAAAAATACTCTATGAATTTGAAGTTCTGTTGTCATAAAAGTAACATTTGCATAGTTAACTTGTGACTATGTTACCTACAATAAGGCACCAATTAGGAAATTTGCTTGCCCAAGGGTCGAGAAAGAATGACATTTTAAAGATGAATCATTTTATGTTCATTTCAATTTTGTTGATAGCATAAGATTCTTAGCATTTTCTTAGAATAAAACAGTGAAGGTAATCCAAGAATACTGCCAGGCTGGGATTAATCTTATAAATCTTGGTGCATATATGAGAACATTTTGCTTGAAATAATCAAAGACAAATCTTTTTGTTGTAAATAACAGAATACCCCCTAGGTGTGGTAGAACCAAAAGTGTAAGGGAGATAGGTGAAAAAATTCCCACTCTGTTGGCCAAGTCTCTTCTTGAAATCTGAGCATAAGAAGTGGCAAACCTTTAGGATTCATTGCATGCAGATTTGAGAACCAACAGGTTTAACAATCAAGTTTCCACTATATTTCCACTTTGAGGTACTCTCTTGAATTACAAGATAGGGATTTTAGATTAACTAGTAAAATTGGTTCTTGTCCATACACTAGATGATAAAGGAAAGTGCCTAAGGCAACCTTTACTCTAGTGCCACCACAAGGTGAATTTAAGCTTGTTATGTCAATCTCTTGGGTTTTATATAAAATATTATTGATAACATCCAAAATATTTTTATTAGTGGACTTAGATATGATATTGCCTCAAGGATAATAATTGGAAGAAAAATTAGTGTTACCTTATTATCAAAAGCCCATTTAGTGAATTGCAAAGATTAAAAGGTAGGACTATTATCACATACCAAAGAGTGTGGAATTCCAAACCTTGTGATAATATTCTCTTCCAAGAATTTGATTACCATTTTGGTGGTGCAATTTTTGGGTGCTCGAGTGTCGGTCCACCTCATACAATAATTTGTAGCTTTAAGAATGAATCTATGCAACCAATTAACTTGGGTTAATTGCCCCGATGAATTCTAATCCCCACTTAGCAAATGAATGGGCTTAAATCACTAGTTGCAATGGCATGGCTGGGGTACGCTCTCTATGTGTTGTAACTTGATAGGTATGACAATTTTGAACATGTGTATGCACATCCTTAAAATGCATGACCAATAGTACCTTGCTCATAAAATTTGATGTACGGTTGCATTGTTTGATCCATGGCTTGCTCTAAACTTATCATAAAATTCCCTTAGAACTTTTTGTAGCCTCTTGTTTATCCAAGCATCTTAAATAGATCACCTCATGGTTTCTTCTATACAAAGTGCTTGTTTTATCATGAAATTGGTTGAATTTATTCTCAAGGCTGTCCTTTGTGTCGAATTCATATTATCTGGATATTTCTGATATAGAAAATAAGACATAACATCCTTATACTAGTCATTTGAAGTAATATTCTAGATAGTGTACTACTGGAATACTATATAGGATCAATTTTGAATATGCTTTGACTTGATCCTTACCCCTTAACTATCCTCATTGGCTAAATTTCCATGTCAAACTCCTGTAATAATGCATCCCACTTGCCTCACCTTCTTCCCAATTCATTTTCAATCAACATATACTTTACAACAAGATCAAGCACAATAGAAAACACTTTGTTTCATTGTATAGAATGATGGAACTTTTTAACTACTTTAACTAGATCATAGGCTTGTTTACCTATCAAATAATACCTATTCTTAGCATTATAAAGTGGGAAACTCATGAACGTAATAGGCCTTTCATCACTTACATCTTTATTTTGTGTTAAAATTGTTGCTACTAAGTGTTCAGATGCAAATGAATAGATATAGAAAAGTTTCATGTAGTCGAGGATGATTAACACGAGAGTGTGAATAATAGCTTACTTGATTTCTTAAAAATCCTTCCTTTCTTATAGAATCTATTCTATCTTGGCATCTTTTTTCAACATAACATTAAAAGGAATGACAATTTTAGAAAAACCTAATAAAAATTTCCTCAGAAAGTTTATCTTCCTGAAGAATGATTTTAACTCCTTTTTACTACTTGGTAGAGGTATTTTCAAGATAGCCTCTATTCTTTTAGGGTCAATAGAAATTCATTTTTATAAATTATGTATCAAGTAATTTCCTTTCTATGACTCCAAAGATACACTTTTTAGTATTTAATGAAATTTTGTGATCTCTGCACCTTTGGAGGACTCTCCTCAAGTCACATATATGGTCACCACTATTTTGGAAAATGTGGTAAGATCATCCATGTAAATAACAATGAATTTTCCAATCAAGTCCTTAAAAGTGATGTCCATGGCCCTTTGAAAAGTAGCTCTAGCATTAATTAGGCCAAATGGCATCCTTTTGTAGGCAAAAGTTCCCCACTTCATAGTAAAAGTGGTCTTGAGTCTATCTTGGGGATCCACTATGATTTGGTTATACCCTGAATAGCTATCTAGAAATGGCATCATTTGAGACCCATCACCAATTTGCAAGACTTCATCTAGTAAAAGAAATGGATAACTATCTTTCTCTGATGCATTATTTATGTTTTAGAAGTACATACACAATCTTATCTAGTCATTATTATTTCTAACTAGAACCAAGTTAGCAACCCATGTAGAATGTCTAACTAGAAAATAATGTGGGATAATAACAACTTTTTAATTTCTTTAAATATCAATGGTTCCAGTGATGGGTTCATAGATCTTTTCTTTTGCCTAAATGGCTTTACTCTCAGCTTTAAAAGAATAGTATGGGTTATATGGAAGTGTTGTAGGCTTTAAGATCCTCATATCCCCAAGATATGACATCAAAAAAATTAGCAAGAGTCTGAAGTTGTCCTTTCTACCTCTATGCAATCTTTTTGTTCCTCATTATTTCCCAAGTTATGCACATCAACCAAAGAATCCTTCAACTATTTTAATTCTTATTTAAATTGTTAATTGCCAATATTGAACAATTTTTCCAATGCCACCATTCCCTTTGGGATAGAGTTGGTATTTATATTGAGCACTCCTCCTCATCCAATTCAACATTATCTTGATCTTCATCAATTATTTGAGATTAAAAAACATCTAAATTGCTAATGAATTCTAACATGTGTCTGTCATCATCAAAAACTTGAAATTTTTTGACATTATCATGCATCAAGGGAGTGGAGACAAGTTCCATGAAGAATTTCTTCAACTTAGAGTGTGAACTGGCTCCAAAGTACTTGTTGGAATAGCCAGGGAATCTTTTGTACAATTCCTTCTTCTTGGATCAACTTGGATGTTAAAGGAATCAAAATCTTCAATTAAGTTCCAAACCCCACTATGGTAATAGGATAGCCTCTTGTTGTCACACTTGTACAAACTCTGAATTTGATTGATAATAAGTTTAAAATCACCAAAGACTTGTAAGTTCTTAGCTCATTTCCTTATTGCCAATTGAAGACCAATAACTAATGCTTCATACTTAGCCACATTACGAGAACAAGTGAATTACAACATGTAGGCAACCAAGCATGACCTTCCATTGGGAATTACCAACTCTACTATAGCACCAGATCCTTGCTTGGATTTAGATCTATCAAACCTTAAAGTCCATAGGTGCTCATTTGTTGACTTCTTAGGCACCTTGATATTCCAATTTGATTTTGTAGTAGGTATTCTTTGATCTCCAAAGCATAAACCCCTAACTCTTGTTCAACATAAGCTATTTCATTGGGGTTGTTATACTCTGTGATGAGATGTTTTAGCCTTGGTTCTATGTATATTCTTATCTAGTTGGAAACTCCTCACCAAGGAAACCACATATGGGAAAAAATGGTGGCCATGTACCCATTAAGGGTTTTAGACTAGTCTCTACTTAATAACATCCCATTTGTTTTAGGAATGTTGGCCACTTGAATATCTATTGACTATTGGATTCTCGAATCAGCGGCTAGTTGTATTAGGATATTATTTAATTCCCCAACCATATTTACCTTTGTCTTGTCCAATTGAACAACCTTTTGTTGGATTTCACGTGGGTCAACCCAAATTTTTGGCAAACTAAATATGGTATAATGGTCTGATGCACCTAAACAAACAAGACAATTGTATAAGTTTCTTCCAAAAAAATTAATTGCTAGCAAGAATGGAGGAGTTTCAAGTTTCTCTTAAATAAAGAAACATTGGCATTTTCTACCTTGCTACTTTCATCAATATTTTGGGGAGTCAAATCTTTAAAGAGAAAACCCTTCTAACCACTAAGATGAATAACATCATATAAATAAATATTATATTTCATCTTTCTTATATCTTCAATCAAATAATTGCTAGGTTTGCTTGACTAGGTAGTTTTTCCTTTCCATGTGAGGTTTGGTTAGTATTTAAAGAAATGGATATCGATGCTCCTTTAGGTGGATTCAGATTGTTGCTAGCATTAGGATCAAGTGGACTTTGAGGGTTGTTTGTGATAATGGATGATATGGGTAGTTGGTTTAACTTACTCCTTATATAATAAGAATTTCCTCTTGGGAATTGCTTTATAGCATGTACCTCTTCTAGTGTATCATCAATTTTGTTTTCTTCTTCTCAAGGAAAATCATAGTGTTGAAAAGTTAAAGTCATACAAACATTGTGACTAGTTTTTATTGAGTTCTCTTGGTTGGTCACTAGATCCATGTTGTTTATTTCCCTCTAGATAATATTGAGCACTATTAAAGATTTGGGACAATCCAACTCACCATGTTCAATAGTATCATGGATCCTACACCAATTTGGGAGAGCAAGATTAGCAAGGTTGACTGCATTTCCTTGGTTGGTGTTGGTCTTATTCATGTTATCCATATGGGTAGGGACATCTCTATTTTTTGGACATGTGTTCCATGTCCTATTTAATATTTGCAAATCAAAATCTTTCCCCTGATTACTATTATTCATTAGTTGATTCTACAGAACTTGTTTTCATAAATTAATCATTTCATTTGAAACTTTTTTAACCAATCCTTCTAGTTCTACATTTGTATTTGTGGGTTGATACTATCCTTGTTGCCCTTTTTGTCCCATAAGAAAATTTAAATTCTATCCACATTGTCCTAAGGCATCATTTGAAAGATTTAGGTTGTTGAAGAACGCAGTTCCAGCCTATCAATTACTTGCATGGCCAACTGAGTTGTAGGCATTGTTTGTGAGTGTGGTTCCTACTTTTTTATTACCCAATGATATATTAGATATTCTTACATTATAGCCAATCATGGGGATATTAAATAATATAGGATTAACTTGTTGATTATTGGAAGGAAATGCGGTGTTGTAAGGGTTACTTAGGACCACATTATTGTAGAATGTTGGGACAATTTGTTGGTTACTTACTTGTGGGAATACTTGTCCCATAGGAACCATACTTATTTTTTGATTTGGGTTATAGGTACTAGGGATGGTTTTCATTAATTGGGTCACTTGCATGAGAGCTTGGTTGAAAAATATAATCTATTTTTGCATGGTAGGCTATTCAAATGAAGGTGAAGGGCTAATGTTTTTGTTTTATGGCATCATCTAATGCTCAACCTTGATGGCCCATGAATATAATAAGGAAAATATTGTTTGGTTGTTATGAGGTGTTGGATTAGGTATGTTTTGTCTCACAAATGTAGAGGTTAATAGATCTAGAGCTCTCAAGTACATCTCAATTGCCATGTTTTTAGGCACATTATATGGAGGTTTTAAGTCTTGTGTACAATTTGTGAAACCTCATGTTGAATTGACTATCTCATTTTATTCTCTTTGGGCTATAGCAAACTAGTGATATAGGGCCACTAGATCAGTTAGAATTCTAAAGTGATCCAAGAAAGCATATTCCAATTGATTCCAATTATGAATTGACCCATTTAGAAGTCCCAAATACCGCTTGTAAAATGTCTCATCCAATGTGTATGGAAAATGGTGGCAAGAAACATCCTTATACTAAATCTGAGCCCTTATAACAACATCCTTTAATGCTCCAATATTTTCTTCAATAGTTCTTATTCCACCATGAACATGTATCTTGAGAAAACCTCCTGATATTTTTGGGTAACTCATGGATACATCTCCTGCTAAGGCTAAAGGGAAATTCCCTCCTCCCAATAATTTGTATGCTACCATCCATCATGGAAGAGAAATATTAGTTTTTCTTGTTATGACTATTGTAGATATTATGGGATTTGTTGGGGATTTAGTTGTGCATTTGAAAATAGTGGAATGCTTTCACAACTAGCACTTATGCTCAACGAGGTTGTGGGTGACAAGTCTTGTGGATTGAAAGGTAGGATGGTGAATCTTATTGTACCTATTATAGATTAAGTTGTTGTCTTAGGTTGTTCTTTATCATCTCTTCTCTTCTTGTTATCTTGTAGCTCTTGCCACTTGAATTCTCCTTGAGTTGGTTTGGACCTAGTTTATAAACCCTTAGGTTCTAGTTTTTCTCCCTCTTTTTAGTGCCACTTCTATTGAAATGTGTTTTGGGGCACAAACATGTTGGAACAATGATAGTTCCCCTACTTGAAAGGTGGTTAGCCTAAAGAGTCTTTACTTGGTTGAAATTTGTAAAGTTGACTAAAATAACTCAGTAGAAGAGATTGTTAGCAATCTCATTCAAGGGGCTCCAATGAAACACTAAGAGTCACAAACAAGGTTCAATACCTATGATGGTACAACCAATCAAGTAAAACCTAAAATTCCTTTCAATTTCCCTTAAGTTTAGTTTGATAGATATCTTTTAGGTGTTTACTACTAATTCCAAACCTTAGAAGGTTTATGATGGCATGCCAACTATAAAATCAAAACTTCAATCCAAGGGTTTTAATGAATTCCAATCAAATTTACACCCTTTTAGTTTTGTTATCAACACATTAATCTGATATAAAAAATTTAGAACCCATGTTTGAGTTAATTTTTCTTTAAATAGCAGGTATCAAAACCCAAATTTGAAAAACAAAATAATTTGCAAGAACATTGATCGAACGTTTTGATTTATACCTTAATGTAGGAAATAATAGCTTCAAGATTTTAGAATAGCATATAAATATCTTTAAAAAATATTATAGAATGTGGAAGTTGAAAATAAAATAGAATTTTTACCTTAATATATGAAGTGGTTCAACCTTAACTAATTTACAAAACTAACACAATTGATTTTTGCACTAATTTCAAAGGACATCATGTTTGTGAAACTTACAAAAAATATATAAAATTGGGGTTATTGTACATAAAATCTAAGTGAAAAATCATTAAGATTCTACCCTTATGCAATAAAATATTCATCAACTTTGTACATCAAATCCCTAAACTAAAATAGGAAATACAAACCAAAATTTTAGCTATCTAATCCTAACGTAACAACAATACAAAAAATGAAAAAAGAGAGGGAGAGAAAGGAAGGGCTAGAGAATCTAATAATTTTTTCCCACACTCCATACACCATTCAATAGACCAAAAAATATAATTTCTAAACCTCTCTTGGAACAAAACATATTACTACAATTGATTGTTGGGAATTAAGGTGTCGCAACGAGACTGGTTCACTAAGTATGAGGAGTTCGATGGTGGAAAGGTGTACCTGGGTGATGACTCTCATCTAAAGATTGTTGGTCTTGGAAAAGTCTCTATCTAATTCCCTGATGGACAAGTGAAGGGGATTTCTGGGGTTATGCACATCCCAAGCTTAGCACGAAACCTGCTTTCTGTAAGTATGTTGAATGATGCAGGTGTGCAGGTTGTCTTTTTGAAAGAAGGATGCAAGATGACTAGAGGATCTATGGTGCTTGCTAAGGGTACTAGGAGAGGTACTCTGTTTCAGTTGGAGGCATGCATTTCACAATGTAATAGTTCTTCTAACTCAAGGAAGAGGGCAGCAGTCACTTCATCCCCACCATTTGAACAAGCAGTTAAGAAATTTGTTGTTTCTAGTCCTGATGATTGTATTCATGCCTTGGAAGTTAAGCTTCTTGCTAAAAAAGACAATGTTATGGCATAAGAGATTTGGCCACATTGGTGAGAAGGGTCTATGTACCCTGAAAAATAAGAACCTTGTTGAGGGGTTAGATGAGTGTAATCTTGAGTTTGACTTTTGTGAACATTGCATATATGGAAAACAAAACCATGTTCAGTTTTACTCGAGTTCTCATAAGTCTTCTGGTGTGTTGGACCTTGTTTATTCTGATATATTTGGTCCTGTTAATGTTCCTTCATTATCAAAATATGTATATTTTGTATCTTTCATAGATGACTATAGTAGAAGGACATGGATTTATTTTCTCAGAAGCAAATCTGAAGTCTATAGTAAGTTTAAGGAGTTTAAGGCCTTTGCTGAAAATTAGACTGGTAAAAAGATTAAATGTTTGAGAACTGACAATGGTGGTGAGTTTTGTTCTACAAAATTTGATAAATATTGCAAGGAACTTGGGATTGAAAGACATAAGACAACTCCATACACCCCGCAACAAAATTGAGTTGCAGAGAGGATGAACAGGACACTGATGGAGAAGGCTAGGAGTATGCTTAATGGAGCTGACCTAGAACAAAAGTTTTGGGCTGAAGCTGTTGCCACTGCTTGCTATCTTGTAAATAGATCTCCTACATCAGCTCTTGTTGGTAAGACACCCATGGAGGTGTGGTCTGGTAGAAAGCCTTCAATAAGTCATCTTCATGTTTTTAGTTGTGAGGCATATGCACATGTGCCCAGGGAGAAGCAGTCAAAATTGGAGAACAAGGTTGTTAAGTGTATCTTCATTGGCTATGGTGTCGGTGTGAAAGGATACAAGCATTGGGATCCTGTGGCTGAAAAATTGTTGTATACCAGAAGTGTCATCTTCAAAGAGCTTACACCTTCTTCCACTGTTTTACAGCCAGAAGAAAAAGAAAAGAAAGAGGATGTTGTTCAGTTTCCTGCTACCCCTGAGAAGACTGAATAGAAAGACAATGTTGGACCTGATGATGAGGAGAGCTCTTGCAACTTTGAAAGCTCAGAAGGAGAAGTTGAACCTCAACCTCAGCCCTTGAGGAGGTCTACATGAATCAGGAAGCAACCTAAGAGGTTTCGTTATACATTGCTTGATTCTAGTTGTGCTTTTGCTTTACTTACTAACAGTGATGAACCTAGAAATGTATCAGAAGCTATGGATATGAAAGATACAGGTTCCTAGAAAGAGGCCATGGAGGATGAAATGGCTTCTTTGGAAAAGAACCAAACTTGGGACTTGGTTCCTTTGCCTCTTGGACGGAAACACGTTGGATGCAAATGGGTGTTCAAGAAGAAATTTGGTGTAGATGGCAGTGTTGAGAAGTATAAAGCTGAATTGGTTGTGAAGGGATATTCACAAGTGGAGGGTATAGATTATGGTGACATCTTCTCTCCCATTGCAAAGCTAACATCCATTCGATTCCTATTATCTCTTGCAATAGCTTATGACTTAGAGGTAGAACAGATGGATGTGAAGACAACTTTCCTTCATGGTGGTTTGGAGGAAGAAATCTACATGTCACAGTCAGAGCATTACATGGTGAAAGGTAAAGAAAATTTGGTTTACAAGTTAAAGAAGTCTTTGTATGGTTTGAAGCAGTCTCCTAGGAGGTGGTACTTGAAGTTTGATGCCTTTGTGTTGTCGATTAGATTTGTGAGATCAAAATCAGATCACTGTGTGTATTTTAAGTTTGATGGCGATCGTATTCTCATTGTTACACTGTATGTTGATGATATGTTGCTCATTGGGAAGGGTAAGAATATGATTTCTGATTTTAAATCTCAGTTGTTAGCACAATTTGAAATGAAAGATTTAGGGGTAGCCAGGTACATTCTAGGAATGGAAATCAGAAGAGACAAAGCTAACAAAAAACTTTGGTTAAGCTAGAGTAAGTAGGTGAAGACTGTGTTGGATAGGTTCAACATGGCAGATTGTAGACCATTGTGTGTTCATGTTTCTTTGGGGACAAAGTTGCCTATTGAGGATTGTCCAAAATCTCCTAGTGAGGTGGAGGACATGAGCAGTGTACCTTATGCTAGTGTTGTTGGCAGTTTGATGTATGCTATGGTCTGCACAAGATCAGACATTGCCCAAGTAGTGGGAGTCCTTAGTTAATTTATGGCTAACCCTGGATGGATATATTGGGATGCAGTTAAGCGAGTGTTTAGATATTTGAGGGGCACTTTCGAGTATTCCATTTTCTATCATGGCAATGCTACATGACCTCTACATTCTGTTGATATTCATGGATTTGTGGATTCAGATTGGGCAGGTGGCATTGACAGCAGGAGATCCACCAATGCTTATGTGTTTACGCTGTTTGGTGGTTCTATTATTTGGACGAGTAAGTGACAACTTGTGGTTGCTTTGTCCATGACAGAAGCTAAGTATATGGTAGCAACTCACGCTTATAAGGAAGCCATTTGACTTAAGAGATTATGTTTAGATATTGGTGTTGATGCAGGTTAGATTATGATTAGTTGTGATAGTTAGAGTACGATTTCCCTTGTGAAGAATCTAACTTTCCATGCCAGAACAAAGCATATTGATGTATAGTTTCACTTCATGTGAGACATGGCAAAGGATGGGAAGGTAAATTTGGAGAAGGTAGATACTTTGAAGAATGTTGTAGATGCATTAACAAAACCAGTTAGAACAGAGAAGTTTAGATGGTGTTCGGAGTCTATCAGCCTCTCGGCCTATAGCAATTAAATCTTGTTATTCTATTGGCTCTTACAAGGTGTTCGACAAGTGGGAGAATGTTGGGAATTAAGGTTTCTCAACCTTGGTAATTCCTTGCATTATTTATGTTTGTATTTATTAATTCAATGCCTATGTTGTAAATTAATTGTAAATTCTATATTGTCATTTTGTGGGATGTGGCACGGTGATGTGTCATCCTACATGGAAGATGACAACTTGTAATTTTGTCCTCAGATGAGGAGATAGGCATCCCACTTTGTGGTAGGAGTATTTTGCCATGTGTCAGCATCTTGGATGTTGTGTAAGGGAATGTTTGACCAAAACGGTTATGACGGATTCCTATGACGAAGTTATGACATGTAAGAGTCAGAAATAGAAGCTTGTAAGATAGGTGAAGACATGTGTCATGAACCATCTTTGAAAAAAGGCATATTTGGGCACCCCAAGGTGGACTATGACATGTAAGAGAATATGCTATTTATAGCCTCTGTATGACATATTCTCTTATAGCTGTAAGTTGTAACTACTATGACAGATTCTATAACGATCGTAAGAGTCGTAAGAGCATCTGTCATAGGCCGTTTTCAAAATAGGCAACCTCTTTGGGATGGGAGCTATGGACAAGTGTCAGATACATTCTACAATGTTGACCAAGTGTCCTTAGGTGTGGGTTTTGGTCCATGAGGCCAAGTTGGACGCCCACTCCAAGATAGGACTATTTTTCCCTTGTATATTCTATATAAACAGGTGCTTGGAGGAGGAGATGTATTACAGGAGTGACAAGTACTATTATGCTACCGAATTGACTCCAGACATGAGTGTTGAAGACTATTGAAGCTTTCATTGCAACTGTATTGTAAACAACATTCAGTTTCATTAATACATTGTGCAGGTTTCTGAGTGTGGGGTTTTTCACCCGATAAGGGTTTTCCCCACGTTATATCTTTGTCTCTCTTCTTCTATCTTCTTTCTAGTTCATGTGTATTGCTGCAATATCTCTATTATATGTTTCATGTTGTTGTAATTGTAAGGATTAAATTGAATTTACATAGCTCTCCCCTCATTAGATTAGTGTAGGAAGCGATTTCCACACACCTAGATTCCTTTCATCGATATGCAAGATGGTGCAATCTTCAAAGGAAAGTTGAACCACAAAGTCACAAACCCAACCACCCATCAGGAAGTGTAGATTAAATAAAAGACTTCAATAGCTCAAATTATTAAACATATCTTCTATAAATTCACTTTCAAACTCATCAAATCAATGAATTTAATGTATGAAGCAAGAGAAAGCATGCTTTCTTTAGCATCATTTTGGGAGCTCTCCTATAAATATGTAGAAATATTGTCCAACATGGCCTTGACAAGATTGGGATTTGGCTCATCTAAATAAAAAAATTTACATCAACTTTGACAAAGGAATCCAATAACCTCTCAAGCACCTACATTTACTCTACCATTTTCTTTTCAAACTCCTCGCAAGAGGTCCTAATTCTTAGGAGTCTAGTATTTGAAGTTGCATCAAAGCAGGTATCTTTGGGTGACTCTTTCTTGACCACTTCCTCAAATTGATCCTTCAAAAGTTGAGCCAAATTTAAACTATGTTTTTCATCAAATAAAAAACACCTAATACCTTCCAAAAAACTTTGCATGTTATCAAATCCATTTTGGGCCATAGTATATATTTTTTTGAATTTATTCTTGCAATTATTCAAAATTTTCATGTGGTATTTATAGGCCTCCTTCCACTTTCTATGCATGTAAACCTCTCTCCCATCTAGCACACCTTCATTCACCAAAGTTTGATAATCTACCTTTTCCATTTCCACCACTTAGGGATAAACATCTTCTATAATACTCAACTTTGTATCTATCCCTTCCTCAAGTGATTTTATTACATCCATTTCCTTTGTGATTCTAACACCAATATTAACAATTTCCTCTATAATATTGTTTCCCAAAGATAACAATTCTACATTCCAAGCTTTGGTATCTCTGAAAATATTTCCTAATTGTCTTGTAGTTGGTATATCCTTCCTTGTAGTCTGGACAAATTAGGGAGCAAGAGTTACAACTATAAAATCAATGGGGCCAACCAAGTACTCAATATAAGAGGTGAAATAAGCCACTTTATCTTTTAATTCATCCTTGTTGGCCTTGTATTTACTCATCCTCTAAATCATTAAGTCAATGGAATACTTAGATGCTTGCTTGATTTTATCCATTGGTTGATTTCCCAAGGAGATAGTGGTTACCATGCAATCTATTGGTTGCGTCTCCACTTTTGATTTTATTGAGAGGGGAGTGATGATCGATGCCTACCTCATTCCTTGAGCATCAGTTGTTATAGTTGATATTACTTTGGATTTATTTGGTAGAGAAGGCTTAGAAAATGTGGAAGCCAACTATGTAAGATCACCCACCATTGGTTTTATAACTCTCTTCCTTTTTAATTTTTTTTTCAAACCAAACTAATGTGCCCTATGAGGTTGACCCCTTCTGCTATGCCTTACCTTTTCATTTCTCTCCTTTTGTCCTTTAGGAGGTTTATGGGAAGGAGGAGATGGTGTCCTTTTAGGAGAATTAATCAGGGTTCTCTTAAGAGGAGATGGAATAAGAGATTTAGTGGGAATGGGAGTTGGAGTTCTCTTAGGAGAATGAATAGGTGACTTCATAGGAGAACCTTTCAAGGACTCCACCAATGGAGGAATATTTATAGTTGAAGAAATTAATGGAGGAGAAGACTTTAGAGGAGGTGAATGTGGAGAAGAAGGAACTGTAGAAGGAGGAGACTTAGGAGGTGAAAGAGTACGAGGAGTGCTAGGAGAGATAGAGGGTGATAGAAAAGCCTCTTTGGAAGGGGAAGAAGAAGGCACAACTATTTAAGATTGTTCTACTTGTGTAACATGAGGTCGGATTGGAACAAAAGTGGTTGTAGGGGCTTGTGAATATCCTTCTCCTTTCTAGGTCATACTTGACTACACAAAATGTAATTTTAGGTGACTTCTTCCTTTTGAGTTTCAAAGCTTCTTATTTATTCTCTTCTACTTCTTTCCCAATATCCACTACTTTGTGTGGTGCCCCGAGTTTCTTTTCTCCTTTTTTGTTTATTTCTAGTTACTCCTCTCTTTCTCTTCCCTTTATCTTTGAAGACTCTCTCACAAGTAGTTTAATTTTCTTGTTCATTTCATTCGACCACTTCCTACTCCTATAAATTACCTTCTTTGTTTTCTCCTCCATAGTCTTGAATTTCTCTGCACTCCAATCCCTCATAGGAAGTGGCTTGTCAAAAATTCTATCCCAATCATATAAAGGATCCAAAACCTTGCCATCATATTTCATTTCATATGGCATGGTGTCACACCCCATTCTAAAGAAAACATATGTATCATCTTATTTCAAGTAGACAGATAGTTAGTCGGTGAAATTAATGATGATTAAAGTAATGTGGTGCTAGATTAGAAAATGCATTTGATTTATGTTATTTTATGTACAATGGATATTTTATGTGGCAATATTATTATGCACATGGTTTAATGATGTAATGGCCTAACTACTCTTGTGAAATTGAGGTGGATGCAAGGACAATGTTTCCCCCTCCCAGAAGAGGAGGGAGAGCATCACCAGGGAGAGGGTGATAGATCGTGAGAAAACAACGCTCGATGTGTTATCTAAGAACCACACACATACTTAGTAGTTGCTACGTGTCGGTATGACTTTTGATTTTTATATTATTCTTCTTTAGTCAAATTGTTTTCAACTTGGTTGTGAGTCTAGTTGTGTGAGTCGACTTGATGGAGTACCATCGTCGATATTTTATCGTTGAATGCATGTTTAAGCATTTAAAATGCATTATTGACGTCAGTGTTCAAGTAACCATGGTTAAACTCTAGTTTAATTTTAAAGCATAGTCAAAGTATATTTGGCATGCTGTAATATTATATGGTTTATTGATAACTATGGATAAATGTTCCTAAGCAGGTTGAGATTAAATGTTATAAGTTTTGAAAGGAGTCTTTCTCCCATCGTACCTCCTCCTAGATTCTAGGAGGAGTGGAGAGGAGTGGCAGATCAAATATGCCAACCTTAAGGAATGAAATGAGGGAGAGGTCATGGGTAGTGGAGAGGATAGAGTTTGCAAAGGGAGAGAAAAAGGAGACACTCTCTCATTCTAAAAAAGGAGACCATGATTTGGTTCTTACAGTTGCTTTATTTTCACACATTCTAGATAGTTAGAAAGAGGAGAACAACAAAGAAGTATACTCTTGTGTGGTTGTAGACTAAGCATTTCATTCACTCTTGTGATAAAAAATCTTGGTAGAGGAGGTATGGATGTTTGGTTTGTTTCGAATTGGAAATGAAATCTTATCTTGTTGTGGCACAATACTGTACATGCACTATTTGTTTTAGTTATGTTTTCCATTTATTTTTTAAGAAGCCGAAAGGTGGCTTCATGTTGCTTGTACCAGTATCAAACCATCTAAAAGTAATGTAACCTATGTTAGAAATTGATGAACAAATATCTTTCATGATTACTTGCTTAGAACAGTAAATGTATCAATATTTATGATTGTGGTAGAAGGCCATTAGTCTATTTCTCTAAGTGTGAGTCTGCTTAGTATATATCTTTTTCAAGACCGAATGGTAGATATCCCTGTTGGCAAGAGACACTATATGGATTCATGGTTGTTGTCATTGATGGCAACAAAGGTCATCCCACATATCCGTAAGTTATGGTGTGTCTCTACCGGAAGTAAGAATGAAGATTGTTGTGGTCCGGTGAACAAGAACAGAGCATGTGGCAAGGTCCGACAGATTGGTCCGGATCTCTCAGAGGAAGTGTCTTGGTGTAGTGCGGATTTGGGGAAGTCAAGAGGACTACCTTGAGTAGTATATTCCAAGGATTTAGCCTCTGGTGATGAACAAAGAAAAAGATATGAATAGTTGAGTACCGGATTCCTGAGAGACAGTGAGAGCAGAGGAAGAACTGACTGACAGAGTATCAGACTATTTTCTGGATGTGTTACTATTGATGGTAAAGGTTGTGAAGGCATGAATCATGTTTGGCCAACATGATTAATGATATCTACAAGTATATGCTTGATCCACATTGCTTGGTGAGCAAGGATTCAGCCGACAGAACAGAGTTTGTAAGAAACTAGACTGTTCCGGATGCCGACTAGAAAGGTGATGAAATTACTTGTGCGGATATATATAGAGGATGGATTTAGTTGAGAAGTGTGTAATCGTGTGATGGTGTATGCGAATAAGTGCAGAACGGAGCAGAAGTAGTAAGAAAGATCCAGTATGTGAAAGGATAGCAAAATAAAGAACAGAGGAAAGATGAAGTACAGCAGATCAGTATACTGAGCCTAACTGGAACTGAACTCCAGCATATATAGATGCTTCCAATCAGTTCAAGACTGTGATTCTTATCACTTTGTAGACAGTGTGTCTCCTTGTAGGCAGTGGGCCTCTTTGTGAGCAGTGTGCTCGGGCAGTGAGCCCTAATTGGCAAGTGCCATTTTGTAATTCCTTATTCTTCTAACAGAGAATAATCTTTGGGTTAATCACCCCGTGGTTTTCTCCCTTAACAGGGTTTCCACGTCAAAAAAAATTGTGTCATGTGTTTTTCATTTCATGGTAATGTTTGTTTGTTTGATTCAATGTTGCATTGATTAATAAGAAAGTTCAAAAGAAGAAAGAATTAGGATAACTGATTCACCACCCCCCCCCTCTCAGTTATCAACAATTGGTATCAGAGCAAGGTTCCTCCTAATAGAGCCTAACAGCTTGAGGAAGATCTGGGAGTTCAAATGGATGCATATGGTTTAAGGGAGCAACTCAAGACTGCCCTTGAGGATCTTGAACAGTCAAATTCTGAAGTCAATGAATTAAAGGAAAGACTCAAACAGGTTGATGAATTCATGAGAGAATTAAAGGACAAATTAAGTCTCTCTATGAAAAAGAGAAAGGAGCTGCTCCAACAATTGGCAAGACAAAGTGAAGAAAGCAATACAGATGAAGAATTGACTGAGAAAACCAAGTTATGTGAAAAGTTATCAAAAGAAGTCATTATGTTAAGACATGAAATGGAATCAGGAACTATAAAGTTTACTCAAGAGATTGAAGAAAAAAGAAAAGCTGAAGACAATCTAAGACAATCTCTTAAAGAGAAATCAGAAGAATGCCACCAGATGGACAGGATTATCAGACATCTTGAATCTGATCTTGAAGATGCCAAAGATAATGAAGAAAAACTTGAGGATCAAATTGTCTCTCTCAAAAGAGATCTTCAAACAGCAAATGAATATAAAGAAAAATTCAAGATAAGTTCTGCCCAACTTGAAGTACTTCTTGGAAGTCAAAAGAGGACAGATGACAAGTATGGTTTGGGATATGAGAAAGGAGAAAGCTCCGGATCTGGTCAAAAGAATTTTGGATCAGAAAATCTAAGGAATAGGCCTAGAAGACCTCCGGTAAGACAGCCCAATGCTCAAAGATATCCATCTTTCAATGGATACTGCCACAGCTGCAATCACTTTGGTCACAAAGCTAATCAGTGCAGAAAAAGGATGAATCAAACTAGTCCATCCTTCTCCGGACAGTGCTTTAACTGCAAAAGGTATGGACACAAGTCTCATGAATGCAGAAATATGCAAGTAAATAAATCATTCAATGGCAGACGTTTTACATGCAATAGAGTAGGTCATATGGCTAATCAATGCAGATCAAGAGGTTATCAGTCAAATATGCAAAGAAATGTTATTTGCCAAATCTGTAATAGGTCCGGTCATAGTGCAAAAGTCTGCAGAAGTAAGAATCAGGACAAAAGAGGTCCGGTATACAATCAGAATCAAGACAAGGGTAAACAAAAGATGAATGTGGATGAAGTTAGGAACCAGATGAACAAGATTTGGGTGAAGAAAAGTTTAGAGAATGTAGAGGTTGGATCCGCACTAGACTCTGGTGCTGATATTTCTTCCAGAAATTAAAAAGTGAGCTCTGGCTCAGGGGGAGACTCAAAGAAAATCCTGTTCCCCCAGCCAATCAAGTGGTGCTGAATGTGACACAAGATGCGGAGTAAAGGGTTTGAAGATACCAGTCCTGAGATGATCCAGACAAGATTTCAGAGGTCTGCATGAAGATATAAAGAAGTTGTGATCGATCAAGTAAAGACCTATTCCGGGAGATGCTCCGGAATGACAGAGGACTACAAAAGGGTCTAGAGAGATCCGGAAGTACATTATTTTACTCTGCGGACTGGACAGAATGTTTGGGATGTTCTTGTAATGTGTCATCTCGACTTATCCATGATTGAAAGATCCGCATGATGTTCATAGATCAGGACTAATCCGGGATACTCCAAGCTATCCGGATAAGGCAAACTAGAATAATATAGGTGAAGCATTTATTGCAAACAGATATTAGGGTTTGCAAAATGATATAAGGGATTTCTCATAAATCATTTGCTCATTATGCACTCAAGAAGAAGCGAAAAGTGGAGCTCTGCAATAAGACTCATCAAGCACATTGAAGATCTCCTGCTGAAGTCATTACATACGGAAATCAATCCAGCTACTCCGTGCAACCGAAGACGCAAAAGGTATTTTCCACTTTCGATATCTTGCTACAAATCTTTTGAAGAAATGGCTACTCCAAATATAGTAAAAATCTCAGATAGGCCCCGACTTGAATTTAAGAAACATCCATACAAGTCATTGGAAGTAGATCCCTTAGGAGCATTTTCCAGTGTTCCTCACGGAGTTTTACACACAGAAGACATTAGGGTTTACATACATGCAAGCATTGAGGAATTTGGGGAATTCAAATTGAGAGATCTCTATCACAAACAACTGATAGACAATGCTTTTGAGCTTAAACCAGAGTATAAGGGTATCCAGAAGAAACAATTTGATCAATTCATTCATTTCCCCTGCTTTGAAGAAGATGAATGGGTCTGGTATGTACTGAGCAGGATGCATGACAACTTCCTATGGCTAGATAGACCCTGCAAGATCACAAAAGAGACAATTAGAGCAGTAACTGGTCTATACTCTTCCGGAGGGATACCTATCCTCAAATCTGTCAAAAATAACATTGTAACTGAGGCCACCGGATCAAAATTTGATAAGAGGGCAATGACCATTGAAGATATTTCTGATCCGGATATCAAGTATGCATCCATGATAATAGGATACAAGATCTATCACTCCAGCAGGGAGAATTCTGTATCTGGAACTGCAGTATATACTGCCTATGAAATGCTAAGGAAGAATGCAGAATATGATCTCTGCGAACTGCTCTTAAGCCAATTAATGGAAAATATACAAAAAATCAAGAAGGACAAGAAAAATTCCTTTAAGTATGGTACTCTTATATTATGTCTATTCTTCTACTTCATGAATGAGCTGCCCGGATCAAGTGGATGGGCATGGCAGAATGACAAACCTGTTGCAGTCCAAATAAGAGACTATCTACATGGGCTTGGGGATGCCAAAGCAAGAAATACAGCCCTATGGGGATACTTCAAAAACTTCCAAAGCATGATGCAAGCAAGAGAAAGAATTCCCCAGTCTCTTGTTGAAAAATACAAAGACTCAGTGTGCTTTATGGTGGACACTGATCAGTGCCTAATGGAGGCAGTGGAGCCAAGGACTGTCTGGATCATGCCCATGGGGTATGAAGTGGATGAACAGATAGTGGAGCTGCATGTTCAACACATGCTAAGTCAGCCCAAAGATCCAAAGGCAGAAAGGTTTGGAACCTTTGAGGAGCTGAGTGTAAAGATCCATATAGAACTCAGGGAACCTGAGATAAAGAGGAAGGTGAGAAAAGAAGTAGAGCACATTGCTCAAGGCCTAGGCATCTCAAAAGAGGCACTTGATGCCAGCCGAGAAAAGAGAAGAAAATCTGAGGAAGAAAAGAAAGAGGCAGAAAAGAAAAGTAAAGAAAGTGTTCCGGTTGAAACTTCCACCCGGACCAGATCATCAAAAAGATCTGCACCTCCCACAACCAAAAGTTCAAAACCGGAAGTCCAGGCATCCGGTAAAAGATCTAAGACAAAAGCCACAAGGGCTTATGAAAGCCAAAAGGATGAAGAGGAAACTGAGTCAGATGAGGGAGTAAAAGAAATAAAGAAGCAGAAGAAGAAAGGATCCGGGAAACCCTCCACAGGCCAAGATAAGGAAGAAATGGCAGAAGAATTTGCTGAAAAGCCCACTCTATCCCTAGACAGTGTAGTCAAATTAGTCACTGTGGATGGGAACCTTCAACCGGTGGCTAAATTTTATGATGACTACAACGAGGCAGATCAAAAGATCCTGCAAGAAGCTATAATAAGGTACTTGAACATCTACAATAAAGCTTTTATTGAGATTATCTCTGAAATCCCTAAAAGCCTAGAAAAGGAATTAGAATTAAGGAAGAATAATGCTCAGGCAAAAGATCTTGAGATCCGGGAGCAGATAGCTATTCAGCTATATCCTCAAATTGATCCCAAGACAATGAACATAATATTCAAAGACTGCAAAGATGAGTTCAGAAGTAAAGCCAAGATGAATCAACTCATGCTTGGTGAGACTGACAAGGTGGCCAAAGAGACAGAAGAGATCCTCCGGAAGGCCTTCAAAAGGTTCAATCTTCCTGTTGTAGAGGACTTAGGTGCAAAAACAGCTGTGGACTTGGAACCCTCTACTCCAGAAGAAGTGGCCTATGAACAGGCTAGCATCTCTCCTCCGGTTTCCCCTACAGTCTCTGGATCAAAAGAAGAAGAGAAATTACAGAAGAAGGAAGCAGTGGTGAAAGAGAAAGAGGTTGACAGTACCAAGGGTGCAGAGAAAGAGAAGACTCCATCAGAGAAGACCATGACTAATAGTGGTAAGAATGTGGAAGGAGAGAAAATCCCAAAGGACAGTTCCAAGACTGCAGAAGAAAAGAAACATCTATCTCCGGCAAGAGACACTGCACAAACTATTCAACAATTTTTGAGCAAAGAAACAATAGAGATCGATGAACCGGAGCTACTACAAGGCCCATTCAACTTTGATTCCCTCTCTCCGGTGCAGACAATGAAGATAGCCTCATTTGCAAATGCTAAGGCAAATGAAAAGCTCCTAAAGTCTCATATGGAAGACTGTGAGTTGATAGAGGCTGCTTCCGGAGTGCTTGAGAAGATTATGCCATCGGTCCAGATAGATCCGGCAGCCTCCTCTTCCGGTAATCTCAAAACCTTAGTCAGCAGTGTTAATACACATTTTGAATCTTTAGAAAAATCAGCTGAAGAAAAGGTCCGGAAGGAGTTTTTGGATAAAAGGTTCTCCGAGGTTCAGGGTTTGATCATTAATGATAGGAGAAACATGAACATTGGGATAAAGAGCTTAGAAAATGCTCTTAAGGATGGCGGTGAAATATACAAATTTTGTATCTCCTGGTCCAAGGTAACAGTGGACATTGAGAAGAAAATAAAAGCGCAAGAGGACACACTACTAAGCTTGTCTCAAAGTTTTGATCCTCTTTCTTCCTCTATAACAAATCAAGAATGTCAGACTATTGCAGTCTTGAGTGAAATCAAGAAATTGGAGAAGGAAAGGAAAAATAGAATAAGCAGGTTGAGTGAGCTCAGGGGGTTAATTGTCCCTAAGCTAGAGGCCATGCATGAGGCCATAGCAGAAGCTCAAATCACAGCCCAGACAAGTGATCCGAAAGATCTAAAAAGGGCAGATGCATTTGCATTTTTGTTGAGTGGTCACATTTCAATTTTGGATAGAATGAAGCAAAGTTGGGCTACAGAACTGATCCAACTGAAGACATCTTTTGCAGACATTCTTCAGTATATGTGAGTATGTAAATATGCGGCTATGTATAGAAAATTTTTGAAAATTTTGGTGTGCGGACCCTACCCTTTGCCATTGATGTCAAAGGGGGAGTGAGGAGCCGTGAAAAATGAGGAATCCAACTAAGGGGGAGTTCCAGAAATTGTATATAGAGCATCAGCCAAGGGGGAGCATAGTATAAACACTTAGTCATTTTTCACTAAGTGTTGCCATCAATGCCAAAGGGGGAGATTGTTGGCAAGAGACACTATATGGATTCATGGTTGTTGTCATTGATGGCAACAAAGGTAATCCCACATATCCGCAAGTTATGGTGTGTCTCTACCGGAAGTAAGAATGAAGATTGTTGTGGTCCGGTGAACAAGAACAGAGCATGTGGCAAGGTCCGACAGATTGGTCTGGATCTCTTAGAGGAAGTGTCTTGGTGCAGTGCGAATTTGGGGAAGTCAAGAGGACTACCTTGAGTAGTATATTCCAAGGATTTAGCCTCCGGTGATGAACAAAGAAAAAGATATGAATAGTTGAGTACCGGATTCCTGAGAGACAGTGAGAGCAGAGGAAGAACTGACTGACAGAGTATCAGACTATTTTCCGAATGTGTTACTGTTGATGGTAAAGGTTGTGAAGGCATGAATCATGTTTGGCCGACATGATTAATGATATCTACAAGTATATGCTTGATCTGCATTGCTTGGTGAGCAATGATTCAGCTGACAGAACAGAGTTTGTAAGAAACTAGACTGTTCCGGATGCCGACTAGAAGGTGATGAAATTACTTGTGCGGATATATATAGAGGATGGATTTAGTTGAGAAGTGTGTAATCGTGTGATGGTGTATGCGAATAAGTGCAGAACAGAGCAGAAGTAGTAAGAAAGATCCGGTATGTGAAAGGATAGCAAAATAAAGAACAGAGGAAAGATGAAGTGCAGCAGATCAGTATACTGAGCCTAACCGGAACTGAACTCCAGCATATATAGATGCTTCCAATCAGTTCAAGACTGTGATTCTTATCACTTTGTAGACAGTGTGTCTCCTTGTAGGCAGTGGGCCTCTTTGTGAGCAGTGTGCTCGGGCAGTGAGCCCTAATTGGCAAGTGCCATTTTGTAATTCCTTATTCTTCTAACAGAGAATAATCTTTGGGTTAATCACCCCGTGGTTTTCTCCCTTAACAGGGTTTCCATGTCAAAAAAAACTGTGTCATGTGTTTTTCATTTCATGGTAATGTTTGTTTGTTTGATTCAATGCTGCATTGATTAATAAGAAAGTTCAAAAGAAGAAATAATTAGGATAACTGATTCACCCCCCCCCCTCTCAGTTATCAACAATCCCTGCATGCAGTAGCCAAACTTGTATTGTTTCACTTGACTTACGAACACTATATTGTATGGATTCAAACTTGTGCCTTGAGTAGGCCAAAATGATAAATCTACAATGCATAAGCCTAGTATAGGCTGAAAAGATTTGTGTTCAATACAGGAGCCTTGTGTAAACCAATGGGATATGATTTCATTATAATGGCTATTTATGGCCGTGAAAGGATATGTTTATATTACCATATCTCTTGTTCAAAGCCGATACTCAAATATACTTTTTAATGCCTGTATAGGCCGACCACCGTGGAATTTGTATTTAGTAATTGTTCAGAGTAAAATAATGCATGGTACCCTATAGAATCTGAAAGGTAAATATTTCATTGTTTGAGCCTTGTTTAAAGGCTGGGCTAATTTAAACAACAGAAGGTCTTATCCGGTATCCATGCCTACGCTTGCAAAGGTCGACTATCTTGTCATTTTATGCAATATTGTTTAGAATGAAACAATGCATTTTTTAAAGGCTGAGAGGCAACTAAATGATAGGAGTATGTATTAGAAAACTATTGAGCAAGTGCTTTACCTGTGATGAAGACTGATACCTTAACCTGTGTTGTTTTGGTTAGATTATGAATAGCTAACGACTTAGCAAGTAATTTACATTTGTGTGGTTGTGAATAGTTGACAGTAAACATATGTAACCTTATTTTGGTAGTCATATAAGTTGTGGGTGTAGACACCCAAAAATGTCCATCTCTTGCAAATAGCATGTTTTGTCCTAGGTACCTATGTCATCACCTAATTAGTTAAATAAATCTTATTTATTTGACTAATTTCATTTATCCCCTTTCTATCCCATAATCCCTTCTTCTATAATTAAATAAATTTTTATTTATTTAATTATTCATGTCCATTTATCCCCTCTAATTAAATAATTATTTTTAATTGTTTAATTAGTCATTTATCTATTTTCCTATAATTAAATATTTTTTATTTATTTAATTATCTTTCCACATCACAATCCAAATATAATTAAATAAATTAAATATTTATTTAATTAATAAAATCCTAAAAATATCTTCTTGCTTTCTTTCCAAAATTAAAAAGCATGTGTATCTAATTAATTTATTTAATTAGATAATTCATCAATTATCATCCCATCCTTTTTGAAGATTTGTTTTTTTTTTGAGGATTTAAAACTAAAAGCAAGTCTTTTTATCTTTTTCATATCTTATCTTGTTTTATTTCCTCTTTTATCAAAAAATCAAATCTTCTATAATTATTTATTTAATTATTCATGGCCATTAATCATCTCTAGTTAAATAATTATTTTTAATTATTTAATTAGTCATTTATCTATTTTCCTATAATTAAATATATTTTTATTTATTTAATTATTTTTCCACATCATCTCTCATCATAAATCCAATATTAATTAAATAAATCAAATATTTATTTAATTAATAAAATCCTAAAATATCCCCTTGCTTTCTTTCCAAATTTGAACTCATTCAATAAATCCAATATTAATTAAATAAATCAAATATTTATTTATTTAATTAGATATTTCATCAATTATCCTTCCATCTTTTTCGAAGATTTATTTCCTTTTTGAGGATTTAAAACTAAAAGCCAATCTTTCTATCTTTTTTCTATCTTATCTTGTTTTATTTCCTCTTTTTATCAAAAATTAAATCTTATCAAATCTTCTTCCCTCCACATCAAAAAGTCTATAAAGATGGCCTCTCACAAGCCATTTTAGATGCGATTGAGTTTTATATTCTTACTCTGCCGAAATTTGCTTCCAATCTTTCTTACAATTCTTCAATCTTCTATCTATCTTCTTTCATCCATTTTCATCTATTAGTTTCTATCATTCATCTTTCTATCATCATTGTGCTGCGAACTTGAGTGATCAACATTCAATAAATTGAGCAAAACAATCATGCATGTATCATCATTCAAGGTATTCAAAAAATTTGGGTAAGAAGGTAATTGCATTTAATTTGTTTTATATTTATAATTTATCCAATAATTCTTGTATACATTCTGGCATGCTCGGTGGGACTCACTTTGCTTGATCATTTTTGCAGATTTTTGGTATAAAAAATTGTGTTTTCTAACCCTTGTTCGCAAGTTTTGCATGTAATTTGTCAAAGGTGGCCTCCAGGACAAAAACGGACTACGCCATCCTGTCGGGGAGGTCATTTACATGATTTTTTACCATAAACTTGATATATTTTGCTTAAGGAAAAAAATCTTGCAAACTACCAAAAAATCAAAAGTCAAACAAAAGTCAAATAAGTCAACCTACTTTCTTCTAACATGCCAAAAGAGGCATTTTCTTTCTTTTTGCCATAACTTGGTCATACGGTATCAGATTTTCACAAACAAATACTTGTTGGAAAGAGGATTTAGACAACTTCATAGTGGTGGAGAAATTTTCATGTGACTATGTTGCAAATATGTGCCTATGATGTGTTGTCATTGATGTCAACATATCTCCTTGTCAAAGATAGTGAAGACAGTGCAGTTCAATGAAGTAGATGGCTCCGCATTCCTGGTGAGTTGGAGATCAGAGTCTATAGACCAAAGGGTGTTGTAGAGGATTGTCTGAACTTGCTCTAGTGAAGATTTCAGAGATCCACATGAAGTATTGGTGAAGTTATGGCCATCTGAGTAGAACCAGGTTTTGCAGTTGTTTAGAGGTGACAGAGTGACAGGAATTTGGTCTAGATTGATCCGCATTGGAATATTATGATCTGTGGATCTAAAGGTATGTTTGGGATGTCAATGTGTATCCTCAACTCAAGTGGTTTTTGGTTTGGAGGTCTGCAAGCAATCATTCTAGAGTGACAGTCATGGCAGTTGGTGTTCTTATGTTCCGGTATGAACATGCAAGTGATTCTGGTGATTTGAGGTGGTGTGGTTGTTCTTGTTGATTTCATTGTGCTTGTGGAGATCTCTGGATCATGTGCCTATTGTGTTGGTGATCCGCATTGAGGTTTGAGCTTGTGATTGAAGATTTCTCTTTGGATGTTGTTGTTCTTTCCAGTCTTGGCCGACTGAATGCTTTGTGCATGTTGCGAATGATCTAAGAGAGGTTCTATGAAGTGTGGCATGGTGTTCAAGGAAGATTCGAGTCCTAGATATGTTTGGCTAATAGTATAGTGATTCAAATTAAATCAATCCAACCTTGGTGTTCATTCCAAGGTTGATAAAGCGTATAAATACTTCTAGCTGAGTTGTGGAAAAGGCGTCCTTGTACGAAAATGATAAGATCCTAAGAAAGCAAAAAGGCAGAGTAGAGAAGAGGAAGAGCAGAGGAGGAAGAGAAGTAAAGATGAGGAGGTAGCAGAGAAGTGTTTGGAGGTAGAGCAGAAGTATTGTGATCTTCAAAGGAACTAAACCTTGGCATGAAGTAGATTTTGTTTCTCAGTTCAATCTTTCTATTAATAATACAATTATCTTGTAGGCAATGAGCCTCTTTTGAGCTGTGAGCTCTAGGTAGTGCGCCCGAAGGCAAGTGCCTTCCCATTTTATATTCTTTTAATAGAGAATAAATCTTGTGGGTTAACCTCCACCATGGTTTTCCCTTAACTGGGTTTCCACGTAAAAATCTTGGTGTTATGTGTGTTGATTATGTTTCTGCTCATGTGTTGTTGATTCATGCTTTCATGGTTATATCATTAATCTATTAATAAGTGATAAAGAAGATAAGTTGTAGTAGAAGATAAAGTTTTGAGACAACTGATTCAACCTCCCCCTCTCAGTTATCTTCCCTAATTTCAATAGACTGTATCATTTTCTAGCACTTTTTCGCACTCAAAGTCAAACATGCACACAAACTTCAAACGAGCATAACTTTAGCATTTTTCATCCATTTTTTGCGATTTTTTTTTTAAAGTGCATAGAATTTCACATAGAATCTGTTTATGATAGTCAATTTGTCATATCAGTCCATTTTGATTAGATTTTATTAGATTATTGATTTTTCACATATCACGCTTCTTGGCTAGTCTACTTGTTTGTTTTTCAATTTTGTGGCTTTTAGGTGAATCAAAGGAGTCGGAGCAACATTTGGATCAGCCAAAACAATAACTTGGAAAGCAAAATAATCAGGTGCACTCATTCTACTCTCTCATCTCTCAATCATTGTTTACAAAAACATTTCGACTTGGACTTAAATTTAATTTTGTTTGCTATCACATCATTGAAATCAGGCTAAAATGAATAATTATCTTCATCACATCTTGATTTGGGTCTTAAAAAGAACCACTTCTTTCATCTGTCTTCTTATCACACAATTCTTTTCTAAGGGATAATGAACAAGTGTGATTTGTCAAACCCTATCTAGGAGGCCTGCTAGGGGATTTCACCACCCTAGGGATGACCTCAACCATGTGTTCTGGAGGGGTATATCAAAGGGGGGAGAGAGAAAGTTGTACCTCAATCTAGCTACGTAGTCATTGGGACAACCATGTGGCTCCGGGTGATTCCAGACACAAGGTGAAGTGGTACTCATGCTTATACCACATCCCTTCAACGAGCTAGTGTTCACAGATTTGGGCCCCTCGTACCTTGTGTATATCGAGGACATCCCTAGTTAACCCTTGTGCAGCCTAGTTTAAGACTAATTGGCCATATCCTACTAGAATAATCAATAGGGCTTGTTGTTGTGTCTACAAGTGTTTGATTAATCATAACATTTAATCTTGAAAGGAAAATTGATCATTGTGTTTGGTGTGTGTGATTCATGTATTTATATGTGAAATTTTGTGTTTGATTTTGCCCAAGTCAAACCTAAGACAACTCACCTTCACCATAATCCAAATTCTAATCACCTTCAATTTCATCTAATCATTCTAAACCATCATCATAATCCTAATCAAACATTTGCTAAAAGTGACATCATGTCAACATTAGAAGACAAAGCACAAGAAATCATTCTCCTACTTCACCTAGCACCAAAACCTGTGGATCAACAAATCATTCAAAAGATCCATGGCAAGATTCAACAACTTCAAATTCAAACAAGCCTATCACCTCAAGTGCAATACCTCTTAGCACACACACAACACCTCTTGGCCACTTTTCAAATCCAGCAGGCACATCATCAATCAATGCCACATCAATCCTATGTGTCCTCTATACCATCATATCAACCTCATCTATCTACATGTCATGTTACCCCTTCATCAACCTATCTCACTTCTTCTAATATTGATCCTTATCCATATCAACCTACATCTCAACAACCATTATCCTATGTGATCCCTCATCCAACACAACATCAACACCTTCAACCACAACAACAACAATAACATCAACCTATCCAACAATTCCAACATCAACCTATTCAACAACCAATCACATCACAACACCATCCCAACCTCCAACACATTCAACCACAACCCTATGTGTCACCTTCACCATCATGCCAACCTACCCCATCCACACATCATGTCAAAGTCATATCTACCCAACAATATTCACCTCAAACTTATCCAACTCCTTCCAACATGCCAACACACCATCATCTGACCCATCCACAAGGCCAAAAGGAGTTCTCTCAAGAGGTACATGTAAGCCAAAATGACCCTTTGTACATAAGTCAAATGTCCTTAAGTCCACTTTTCGAGCAAGATTTGATATCCTTTGACAAGGGAGATACCAGTCTAGACTTCGTACCCTATGAGCATCGTCCATCACCACCCAATCACATGCCAACACATGAGCCCACTAGTCCTATCTTGGCACCACCATGTGATCCTAATCCAAATCCTGATGTGTCTAACCCTAACATTCCTCCATCCAATCCTAGTCCTAATCCATCTAATCATATTATCCCTCCCTCCAATCCTATTCCTATTTCTAAGCCTCTAACACGATCTACCCTTATTATCCACCCACTATATTGTCCATCCACCTCTACCCTTGCAAAGGATGTGATCCATTGGATACTAGCTAGGAACAATTTATCCCCATGTCAAACACTTATCTTAGCACCTAGCAATGAATCTCCCATTACCTTGCTTATTCCTCCAACTCTACCATGTGGTCCTCAAACCATTGAGCTTATTGAAAAGACTTCTCCCATGAATCCACATCAAGATTTATCATACCCTCGTATTGTTGACCAAAAGCCTATCTAAGAGTCATCTCCTTCCATCCAAGCAACCCAAGAGCTATGTCAAGAGTATACTCCTGATGCAGTCAAGGTAGGGGGTCCAATTAGGGACAGTCCAACCTTGCAGCCTTAAACAATTAATACCAAGATCATACAGACATGCAATGAAAGCTTATAGTTTAACAACAGAAAGATAAAACAGATTCATGAAAACATAACATCAAATTTATCCTGGGAAAACCCTAATAGGGAAAAAACCAACCTTCAAAGCTCATTCTTCATATATATTTGATTTCAAACACATTACACATGCCTCAAGGGCTTTACAGATGTTAGGCCATAGCCCAGGGATTACAAACAATCCATATAACAACACTCTTGCATGATCTTCATTAACAGATTATCAAATCTCTACTCTGCAACTTCTTTTGTTCTTTGCTCTATCCTTTGCTTTAGTTCTGCTACTTCTTTGGATCATAATAACTCCTCTTCCTCATTTAGATCTTCATGCTATTGTCCACTTCTTAGAAACAATCCTTAATCTCTTATTTATATCATCCACAACCTTACAAATCATCATCAAGTTAGCCTAATTGCAATAGCTAGTCAGGTAACGTGTACATAAAATAGGTTAGGCCTAAACATAAGGCATTGCTCCACAAATGCATAAAACTTCATGTGGACCTCATTGAAGGTTAGCCAGGTCCTTAAAATTCATCAACCAATTCTTCTTTTCACTCCACAAGTCACAGGTTTGATCCGCAAGCCAACTCAACCTCACTAAACACAATTGGCTTTGCTCTATCAGAATAATCAATCTTCAAATAGCGATAACTTTGTGGAATCAAAGCCAAATGATCTGAATTCTTGATATGTTGTAACTTCCTATGTCCCGATATTAAGTCCACATCTACAGCCACTCACACTCAAAATCTAGAATTCTCCAAGGTCACTCTCTTTGCACACTCAAGATTCTATTAACTGTCTCAATATTTTGAATTCTTTCAGATGGTTCTGCATCAGACTTCCAGATGCTCTTGTGACAGACTCTCAAGGTTATTTGAGAAGTGAGCCCCTTCACTTAGGTCTGTATTAAGTTAGATTCAAGGTTCGGTGATCTATTTTTAGCTACTTGCAACTGCCTCAAGGTTGGCAATCTGTTCAAGTCCACCTTGCAAAACTGCCTCTGGATCTTTTAGGTTCGGTGTCTACCTACAAGCATTGCACTACCTCAATGATTGACAGTCTGAGCAAGTCTTCTCTGCAAGTTGCCTCCAAATTAAAGTATGCTTCAATCAAATGCATCCTCTGGAACAATCAAGTCCATACACTTTCTTAGTTTCTCTGTAACGCTGTCTACTCTCTGGTTCTTAACACAATTTCCTCTGCACTCATCAAAATTTTACAATTGTTGCTATGTATTCACTGCTTCTATACTTTACTTTGTTTTCTTTACCACAATCACTTCAATCTGGTACACAATCCTTCTCATCTGGTCTGGACTCTTTTCTCTGCTATGCTTTACACAAACTTTGCATTGCTTTCTCAGATAATTTTACACAAACTTTCTCTTGCACTACTTTCTCAATTCTATAACACAAATCTTGTTAAGATCAATGTGTCTCCTTTTGATTTCTCTATTACACTCAATTATTCAAAAGGTTCTTCTTCCTCTTTTGTATAAACTATCTTTGCATCATTTTATTCTAGTTCCTCTATCAAACTTAGTGTTTCAATCAGCTCTTCTTCTTCTGCACAAATCATCTCTGTATCAACATGCTTTTCATCTTCTACACCAACTATCTCTAAATTACTTATTGCTTCTCCTTTATTAGCTTCTTTGATAACAGGTTCTTGATGACTCTCCTTGCTTGATTCTTTTCTCCTCCAAACTTGAAAACAGGTTCTTGCAAATGGTCTTCTATCGAATCCTCTTACATCTCTTCTGTATCCTTTAGTGTGATATGAATTATGACTCCTGTCACTTCTCCCTCTGTAGTTTGAATTTTTTTCCTTGTTTTGCTCCACACAAGGTCTTCTTTCTTTGCATCTTGATCCAACATATGAACATTTTAGTCTATATCTCCCCCTAAACATACCAGTAACATGTTTCCATTCCTGTCCATCAATCCATCCATAGTTCTTCTGTATGCAACTTGTCATCGGCTTTCTTCTCTTTAACTTGTTCCAACACAAATTTTTAGAATGGTTCCTTAATCCACATAACTTACAAGGGTTTATATCCCAACAAGATTCTTCTTTATATCCATGCCTAGTACAATGTGAACAAAACATACCTTTTCTGCTTTGATTTGATTTAAACTTTGCCATAACCTCCTTAGCTTTGTCATATCCAATCCCTTCACTTCTTGATCTGATCACTAGTTCAATAGGTTCTATAATTCCTTGTTGCTACTTTCCCAATCCTTGTCCTTCATATCCCATTCTTTGCATGATCTTGAAACCAATACCATCACCAACAACTCCAGGTTTAGTCACATTGTCATCTTCATCATCACTTCCTAAAGAAACTTCTGCAACATCACACAAGTCATTAGTATCACAAGAAACATCACAAAATTTAGGTTTAGATCTCAAATTTTCATTCTCTTCTCTGCATGCTACAAGTGACTGTTCTAACTGATCTTTCTACTCTTTTAATTCTGATATTTCACTTTTCTACAAATTATTCTCCTTCTTCAATTCTTCCAAACTGTCTTCTAGATCTCTGTTCCTCTGTTCAACCTTATAAAACAACTTAAATCCTTTCTCTAATTCTACAAATTTCTTTTAAACATCCTCAAATAGTTTCAGTTCTGCTTCTAGGTCTTCATTTCTGCTCTTTACATCTTTCAGTTCTTCTTGAAGGGTTTCAAACTTGTCCACCCCTAGATCTCTCATCTTCTCTAACAACTCTGAATTACACTTCTTGATTTTGCACAATTCTTCTTTCAAAAAATCCTTTTCACACATTAGGGTTTCATTTTCTTTCTTTATTTTCTTTCCAACCTTCCCCATTTGAAACAAATCAGACAAAGATAATTGAAAACAAAAGCTCACCTGAATCTTTTTTTTCCTTGATCTCTCTTCTGTAATGATTCTTCTTCAATTCTAGGGTTTCGCACTTCGTCTGATGGATTCACAATCAACCCAACAGATTTGAAACTAGCTTTGATACCACTTGATGCAGTCAAGGTAGGGGGGTCCGGTTAGGGATAGTCTAACCTTGCAAACTTAAAGAATTAATACCAAGATCATACAAACATGCAACAAAAGCTTATAGTTTAACAACAGAAAGATAAAATAGATTCATGAACACATGACATCAGATTTATCTTGGTAAAACCCTAATAGGGAAAAACCCATCCTTCAAAGCTCATTCTTCATATATATTTGATTTCAAACACATTGCACATGCCTCAAGGTGTTTACAGATGCTAGACCACAGCCCAGGGATTACAAACAATCCATATAACAACACTCTTGTACGATCTTCATTGTCAGATTATCAAATCTCTGCTCTACAACTTCTTCTTTTCTCTGCTTGGTCCTTTGCTTCAGTTCTGCTACTTCTTCATATCATAATAACTCCTCTTCCTCATTCAGATCTTCATTCTATCGTCCACTACTTAGAACCAATCCTTAACCTCTTATTTATATCATCTGTAACCTTACAAATCATCATCAAGTCATTCTAATTGCAACGGCTAGTCAGGTAATGTGTACATAAAATAGGTCGGGCCTAAACATAAGGCATTGCTCCAAAAATGCATAAAACTTCATGCGGACCTCACTAAAGGTCGGCTAGGTCCTTAAACTTCATCAACCAATTCTTGTTTTTGCTCTGCAAGTCACGGGATTGATCCGCAAGCCGATTCAACCTCATTGAACACAGTCATCTCTGCTCTGTCAGAACAATCAATCTTCAAATAGTGATAACTTTCTAGAATCAAAGCCAAATGATCTGAATTCTTGATATGTTGTAACTTCCTATGTCCTGATATTAATTCCACATCCACAGCCACTTATACTCAAAATCTAGAATTCTCCAAGGTCACTCTCTCTGCACACTCAAGCTTTTGTTAACTATCTCAATATTCCAAATTCTTCCAGATTCTTCTACATCAGACTTCCAAATGCTCCTGCATCAACTCCTAAACATGTGGAAACATCAACCTCCCATCTAGATCAAGGTCAAAGCATCTCTAAGTTCTAACTATCCGTGACCTATATATTTTCTGCAATCAAGATATTATTTATGATCATAACCCTATTCATGAGCAAATGTATCCAATTCATAGCCAAATTAATCTTTTTTATGCTCACATTTATGATCAAGATTCTATATATGATCATGAAAACCATGGTGACCATCTTAGCTAAGCTCATGAAAACTATGATGAGCCTCCTAGCCAAACTTTACACAATTAATGATCAAGAGCTTATCACTCCATCCCTCCATCCAGGCCTGGAATTTGACAGTCACCCCTTCCTGTCATATAATTTTTTTATGATGGTTTGGTCATTTAACTACCTTTTAATTGATGTTTCAAAAAAACTATAACTTGTCAAAAAATGTTGAGTGATTTTTTATATTGAAAGAATGCAGGTTAAAAAAAACAATCTAAAGATTGCGAAATAGAGCAGCAATCAACAACACAGTCACAAACAAAACTACAAATAACAAGGCCTCTTCCTTTGGATAAATTTCACAGTGATCAACTTAGATCAATTGTTTCAAGTGGTTCACCTTGACATTCACAACTGTACTAATCTTCTCTTGGCTACAAAGGATTCTTAAAGTTGATCATTGAATACAATTCCCACTTGCAAATTGCAATCATTCAAATGACATTTCACAAAGATAGAAAAGCAATAAATTTCACAAAATATTGGCCATGTACCTTAAGAACAACCCAGCCACTCCACAAACCAACTTGCCCTCCATTTGAAGTCTTAGAGAATTTTCAATCATCGATTCACCACACTATGCTTAGGACTTGACTTGTTCAATTGTATCACTATTGAGAACATTTCCAATTCGACTTTGATGTGGTATCTTGGTGAACTAATAGAAAGGTGACCTTGGTGAATTGAATGACAATGGAAGAAGTAGCAACAATCCTTTTTAATCCTTGTAATTGTAAATCAACTCTTTACTACAGCTCTTCTTAATCTCTGTAATTGTAATTTGCAAATTTGTACTTATTCCATTTATAATAAACAATGGATAACATATTAACAAGTATAGACAAAGCAAATATTTGTTTCTAAATTGATTTTTAAAATAAAAAACAATAAATAACAAGTATCCACAAAGAAAAGATTTGTTTCTATATTCATTTTTAAACTTTATTGAAGATAAACATTCTAAAATATCATTTACAATTATCTTTGAAAATATTCTAATTTAATATATACTTCTATATTAATTGAAAAAAAGTTCAAGATAACATTGTAAAAGAAAACATCACTTATATTTCTATAACAAATTATTATAAAATAATATATATTATAAATAACAATATTATATTATATTATATTACCCTATAATAAAATTTTACGGTTTAGGAATAATTTAGAATGTCATATATACAGTTATGTAAAAATTTGACAAGTCATGTTGTATGGTCTAATAAAATTTAAGTTGTAAAATACGGTCTAAAATGGCAAAAACGGTCAAATAGACCATCAAATTCCAGGCCTGCAGGCTCCATCCTCCATCTAGCCCTAATGTGCAAACATCCATTTGTCATGATGAGATATGTGCCTCCCAAGCACCCATTGAAGATCAAACAAATACCCTGGATCACAATTAACAAAAGCAAGATCTTAATGATCCCCCATCACCCACTATCAACCCTATTCTAAATCCACCATCATATTCTATGGGTCTATCCACCTTTATCCATGAGCATTCCTCCCTAGGAACACAACAACCTTTGTCCTCCACTTCACCTTCTCCATCCAATAAGGAACTCGTGTCTAGTTTTCCACTTGCACCAAGTCCTATTTTCGATTGCATGCTCCAAAGAATGAACTATCAAGGTAAATGCTTAGGCCCTCTTAAACAAGGAATTTTGGAGCCTATCCATGTCAAAGTCCCCCAATGCTCACATGGCCTTGGATACACACCTCAAGGTCAACCATCTAATGATATTGGTACTTCTTCCATTCATCCAAAATCTGCCTCTTTCCACCACAAATCCCATCATACTCCCAAAACATATGTCACCATTCCACCTCCATCCTCCTACAAATGTCAAAAGCATGTGACTATACACCTTCCCCCATCCAATTTACCTCCACTTCTTCCAACTCCTAATATCCGACCATCCACTTTGCCTCCACTACTTCCAACACCTTATCCTTCCATCCATAAATCCTCTAAAAATCCCAATCATGACCAACAAATGCACACATCATGTAAACATAAAGCTTCCACTCATTCCACCCATCCCATGGGATTCCAAAATAAAAATTTGGATGCCTCTACCTATAAAGTCAAAAATCCTAGGGTTCCTCATGCCTTAGGACACAAAAGCCAAGAATCAAAGAAATATCCATCTCAAAAGATACATACACCCACACACCTCAAAGCAAAAATGAAAAAGGTGTGGGTCCCCAAACAACAAGTAATTGCCTCAAAAGTTGCATAAAAATTTCATATATCCAAACCTATACCCTCACAAGCAAAGTCAAAAACTAAAATGGTATGGGTCTTTAAGGAAAAAACAAGCAAATCAAATGAAGCGTCCACCTCTCAAAAATCCCAACCATCCACTTCCACCTCATGTTCCCACTCCATTCAAGAATCTCATATTCTATCCCACAAGAAAAGTAAAAATCAGAAAAATACTAAGCCCATGTGGATCCCCAAATGCTTACGTCACCCATCTCCTAAGCGAACAACACCATTACTTCCTATCCCACCATCCCATCAAAAGCTTCAACATTTATCACAGTGTGTGAAACTGTTGGTCATGGTTCTCTTCCATCCCACAACATTCCCACATACCTCCATCTCCCCACCTTTCATCCATTATCCTACATATCTTCCTCATCACTTCCCCATGGTCCATGCTTTTGTATAAGATTTCCATCCATCTTCCATGCATAAATCCACATCATAATCCACTATCGTACCTTTCATAATCCACTATCCTTACATCCATAATCCATATCATAATCCACCATCTACCTAATCTAGCTTTCATGCAATCCCTTACCAACATATATGAGCATAATGACCTTGATATGGTCCATGTGATGACATCACTCTCTAATGGGACTATCACTTTCATGGCACTAGACACTTGAGTCATTTCTATCCATATTCACCCTATCCCATCCAAAAAGTCACAAAAAAAAAAACAAAAGAAAATGAAAAAAGTAAAGAGAAATCCCTTTGTCCAATGGTGAAAAACTGGTAAATAGGTGCCTTGGATAAGTACCATGATGAAAACCTGGCAAACAGGCATGATGTGTAAGTTGATCTTCTATGGAACCTAAACTCGGGGGCACCTTGTCTCATCCTCCTATCATTTTCCAACTTATCATTTTCCATCCTATCATATCCTATCTTACCATACCATTTCTTACCATCCTTATCCATTCCACATACATATACCTATCATATTGAGTCCATTCATCCTCCTTTCCTCTCTTGATCTTGATAAAGATTGGGGGCAACAATGTTGAAACATGCCTCGGATAAACTCTTGGTATACCTCACCCTTTCAAAACAATCCTATCATCATCCTTCGCCATCAGCTTTGTCATGTCAAATCCTACCTAGAGTGGGGCATGTTATTCCTATGCGGCATAGTTTTTGAGATCACATCCTAGCTCCATTATGAGGCATACATCCATCCACTATAGCTTATCCTTGTACCCATCCATCTATCATAAGCTTTCCATTCCATCACCCATCATTTCATACATCCATTCCTTATCTCACATCCTTCTATCTATTCATCCAATTCCATTTCCATCCTTGCACCTAGACTTGGTTCTCCCTTGTCATTGGTATCTAGCACAAAGGCTACTCAAATTGTCATCCAATGTCATCCCATAATATCCAAAAAATATAAAAAAATAATAAAAAGTCCTAAAAAAAATACAAAAAAATCAAATATTTCAAAATACAAAAAAAAATTAAAATATTCAAAAATACAAAAAAATCAAATATCCAACAAAAATCCAAGCACTTAAATCAATCATCATCAAAATAAATCACATCACACCCATCAAAACAAATCCAATCAAACCTATCAAATCAAAGCAAATAAATCTCAATCATTCCATAACTCGATCAATCTATCCACCTTCATCATCATCATCAATAAAACACTATCAGAACTACATCTCCTCTCTATCATTAATTGCCTTGATCCCGCAGATACAGGTATGTAGGCAGTCTGGAGTATGAAGGAAGTGCCCAGATTCAGGCACAAGGCGATATTCCTCTTTCTTCTCTCTCATCATCTTCTTATATCATCTATCTTCATCAATTCATCAATCTTTCAAAACAATTATTCAAATCAATTCTTCCCATCAAATCAACTCACTTCTTCAAATCAAATCAATCATATTCATCCAATCCAATTCATCATCTATCAATATTTCAAATCAATTCTTCCATTGAATCACATTCATTCATATCAATCCAATTCATTCAAATCAATTCTTCTTCAATCACTTCTTACATTCATCCTCATCAAAAATCATTCCAAGCAATAATGCAAACCAATCCTCAATCCATACCAAGCAAGCTAATCAATCATGTCAAATATTCCAATCATAATCCTTGGTCTTGATCTTAGCCTTGTTGTAAACCCAATCAATCAATCATTCAATCATCAATCATCCTTGTGTTGATCTAGGGATATATCGTTCCCCGTAATGACAACACTATCTATCATCATCAATCAACCAACCAACAATTAATCATTGGTTTACAGCTTGACAGGGGCAATACCTTGTTTGTTTTTGAATCATTTGTACATGCTTGCTTGCTTGCTTGTGTGTGTTATCTTTTTATTTTGCATTTGCATCAAATCCAACCTAGCTAATATTCATATCTTGTATCTAGACAAGGTTGTATTATGCTGGGGCACGAGACACATCGTCACCTTGGTCCTTATACCTTGGTGCATAATGTCTAGTGCTAAATCAAACATATGATTGCTCACTTTCATTGTAGCATAATGCAGCATCCTTTCTTCTCTCCATTTCCTTATCTTTCTTCCTTGACCAATCCATTCCATTTTGAGAGCCTACCCATGTTTGTCCAACCCGCCTATCCTCTCAAGGGGGCATCATCATCCTATTTTTCTATCATCCACCCATTTTCCTTCACCCATACCTTAACTTCTTTGAAATGATGTTACTCGACATAAATTTCATCATCTTGAACATCATCTCAAAGAGGGGCAAAATCTAGACACCCAAAAATGTCCATCTCTTGCAAATAGCATGTTTTGCCCTAGGTACCTATGTCATCACCTAATTAGTTAAATAAATCTTATTTATTTAACCAATTTCATTTATCCCCTTTCTATCCCATAATCCCTTCTATAATTAAATAAATTTTTTTTATTTAATTATTCATGTCCATTTATCCCCTCTAATTAAATAATTATTTTTAATTGTTTAATTAGTCATTTATCTATTTTCCTATAATTAAATAATTTTTTAATTTATTTAATTATCTTTCCACATCACAATCCAAAATTAATTAAATAAATTAAATATTTATTTAATTAATAAAATCCTAAAAATATCTTCTTGCTTTCTTTCCAAAATTAAAACACGTGTATCTAATTAATTTATTTAATTAGATAATCCATCAATTATCCTCCCATACTTTTTGAAGATTTGTTTCATTTTTGAGGATTTAAAACTAAAAGCAAGTCTTTTTATCTTTTTCCTATCTTATCTTGTTTTATTTCATATTTTATCAAAAAATTAAATCTTCTATAATTAAATAAATTTTATTTATTTAATTATTCATGGCCATTAATCCTCTCTAGTTAAATAATTATTTTTAATTATTTAATTAGTCATTTATCTATTTTCCTATAATTAAATATATTTTTATTTATTTAATTATCTTTCCACATCATCTCTCATCATAAATCCAATATTAATTAAATCAATCAAATATTTATTTAATTAATAAAATCCTAAAATATCCCTTTGCTTTCTTTCCAAATTTGAACTCATGTGTATCTAATTAATTTATTTAATTAGATATTTCATCAATTATCCTTCCATCTTTTTCAAAGATTTATTTCCTTTTTGAGGATTTAAAACTAAAAGCCAATCTTTCTATCTTTTTTCTATCTTATCTTGTTTTATTTCCTCTTTTATCAAAAATTAAATCTTATCAAATATTCTTCCCTCCACATCAAACAGTCTATAAATATGGCCTCTCACAAGCTATTTTGGATGCGATTGAGTTTTATATCCTTACTCTACCGAAATCTACTTCCAATCTTTCTTCCGATCCTCCAATCTTCTATCTATCTTATTTCATCCATTTTCATCTATCATTTCTATCATTCATCTTCCTATCATCATTATGCTGCGAACTTAAGCAATCAACATTCAATAAATCGAGCAAAACAATCATGCATGTATCATCATTCGAGGTATTCAAAAAGTTTGGGTCAGAAGGTAATTGCATTTAATTTGTTTTATATTTATAATTTATCCAATAATTCTCGTATACAGTGGGCATGAATCTTGACTTCTTGTATTATCTTGTCTTGCCTTAGAGTGGCCAATAGTATGTCATATTTTAATCTATCTTGACAATGTTATGTCTACATGCTCATCCTTTTCTTCAACTCTTCCCTCTTTATGCTTTCTCATATTTTTATTATTATATATTCTTATTTTCATTTCATTTTATTCTTTTTTGGCCTTGTCTTATTATTCCTCTTTTTATCTTCTTATGTTTAATTTCTCCTACTTTCTACTTAACCCTTCCTCATCCACTTCACTATATCCATTTGCTCTCCTTTTTCCTTGTTTTCCTTCATATATTTTATTTTATTTATCATTTTTATTTTATTCTCCAACCCTGTCTTGTTTTTCCATGTCAACTCTATCTTTTAAGGGGCTAGTTCCTACAATTGTGTATCATTTTTATCCTCTTCTTGATGACGGATCATGGAGTGTGATCTGAAACGTCGATGCAAAAAATCTCTACATAGTTTTTATCCAGAAACAATTTATTTACTCATTCAGATGGACTATGGAAATATCATGTCTTTTAATGTTATGTCTATTTGATACGAATAAGTATTCATTCAGTGGTAGTATTAAGACCATTAGATATGAGCATTGTCTTTATAAAGGTAGAATTAAACAAGTATTTTACAAGCATGCTAGTTAGATGAATTATGACATGCTAATTCATTAAAATCTAAGCAAATTTAACCTTCTAACGAAGGTAGTTGTCCTTTGGCTTATAAGGCAATGAGACCAAGATTGTTATATCGACAAAATGTTTGTGTCTAAACCTATATTATAGACTCCCAAAGTTTCCAAGGTAGACGTGTGTAATATGTTCTACGATGTAGAGTAAACTAACTTCAAGGAGAAGTTACGAATACTTGAGGGAGACTCAAAATAAAAATTTTATACATAAAGAATGATTTATATTAAATCTATTCGTTGAGAATGGAAAAGTATTTTAGACTAGCCATTGAGCAGATGACAGTTGTCATAGACCCGAGATTGTGAGAATGCAAAGAGGGGCTCAATGCATGATTTTAGTCATTTAGACTTTTGTCTTGTAACTGTCTAGTTGACCTTTAGTAAAAGGTATATTGGTAATGCCAATAGACAAGTATAGGGTAATATCTATTGGCATTACCAATATACCTTTTACTAAAGGTCAACTAGACAGTTACAAGACAAAAGGTATATTGGTAATTTCTATTGGCATTATCAATATCTAAGTATCTTGTTTTATTGAGGTCGAAGTCCTTCTAAGAGTTGTATGCTCAAACACCTTTGTCTAGGCTTAAGAGAAGGGAGTTAGTTCTTGGATTTGATAAAATGTCTATATAATCTATATGACTGTGTTTGAGTTAGAAAGATGGATTTGTTGACCATTGAGTAGTTGACATTTGTCATAGACTCGAGGTTGTGAGAATGCAAAGAGGGGCTCAATGCATGGTCATAGACTGACCAATCTTTATCTTTTGATTGCCTACTATATCTTGTCAATAACTCATCATAAAAAGAATGTTAGTCTCCAAGTCGAGAAAGAAGTGTGTGAATAGTCAATTCTTTTATTATAAAAACTTTGGCCAAAGTAATGCAAAAGTCATTTCTTTCATTGTCGGTTCATTATTTTCTAAATAGCTTGATCAATTAGATGGGTTGTACATAGCTAGAGATAGACTAGAAGTTGTAAGCCTGATTGTTTCATGCTAGGACACTCCACTAGTTCACATGGAATCAGTTGATTCTCATTATCTATACCCTCATGAAGGGAAGGGCCACTTCTAGTAGGAAGGTGACCAAGGACCGCCAGTCTGTGATTGGAGGAAAAGCACCAGGGTGATGCTCTCCCTCTTGCAGTTGACTATCAAAGACTTGTGAATAGAAGACATAATTTCATTGTACATGTATTTATGTAAAAATTTGTAAGTCACATGTAAAGTGACCACTAACTATTAGTTGATGTATTATATCATGTATCTTGTAAATACAAATGTGTTGCAAGTATGTGCTAATCAGTGTTGTCATTGATGTCAACAAGCTTGTGTTGTCAATAGTGTCAACCGTGTCTTCTAATGTTGTTGTTGTTTGATTGAGTTTTTGTGTTGAGGATGATTTGATTGCCTTGAAGAAGTGGTGAAGGTGTCAGGAATGTGTTTTTGATGGTTGGTTTCCAAGTGCTTTTGATAAAATTTGATTAATAATGGAAATAGTGTGTTGAAGATGTGTTTTGACTTAACAGAGTTGTGATCAAGTTTTGCTCTGCATTTATTCCTAATTGAATATCTGATTGTGTGGTTTGGATATGTTGTTCAGAGGTGTTTAGAGATGTTATGTTCCAGATTTTGTGCTCCAGTTCATTGTGCAAAGAAAGTTATGTTCACTAGTGTGTGGACAATTTTTTGAGTTATGCAAAAGTGCCTAGGAGAAACTATTTTGCTCCACATTTCTCCACAAATTTGTTTCTGACTTTGCAGTTCTGGATTTATGCTTATAAGGTCTATATCTTTCTTGAATTCAAGAGGTTCATGGTTTGGTGCTCTACAAGTTCATTTATTGAGTTGCAATTGATGACAGAGTATGATAGAGCCAGTTAAGTACTCCAGTGTGAACTTTCTTCAGGTGAAATATGTTGCAAAGGAATTTATTGGTTTTCAGGTACTTGTGGATGTTTCTAGATCATGTTAAAGCTTGGTGTATGGTCCGCATGTCATCACTTGGTTTTGAGGAAGCATGCTCTTAAAAGTTCATGGTGTTAACACAAGTTTGGTCGACTTGGTTGTTTACACTATTTATAGTTGTGTTTTGGTAAATGTAAAAGCATGATGAAGCATGTAAGAGTGGATTTAGGTCCATGCTAAGGTGTAATGTGGTCCAAATTTATTCCTTTCCTCTATGGGAATGTTTAGGTCCAGACCTAATTTGAATTTCATGGGTTAATTTATGTTGCCGACCTTGGAGAATGTTTTCAAGGATGATGATGGTATAAATAAGTGTCAAGGATTTGTGAATGAGTGTGTGCATGATGTATATGATGTTTGTGATGTAAATTTGATTAGTGCAGTAAGAGCTTTCATGTGTTAGGCTACCGAATGCAGTGAGTAGAAGGTGTCTACTATTTTTTAGTGTTGCTACAAAGGTGTTGTTTGTGTTGTGATGGATATTGAGCTTCATTAGAACTAAACTCCATGCATAGGTTAGATGCAATTATATCAGTTCAAAGCTTGGCAGTGAGCCACTCTTCTCTTCTCTCTTTCTTTCTTAGTGGAAAGTGAGTCCACCTGTAGTGAGCATTCTCTCTTTTGGGTAGTGAGCCTTTTGTGATTTGATATTGCTACTACTTTATATTGTGAGCTAATCCTCACCATGGTTTTCCCTTCTTGGGTTTTCCATGTAAAATCTAGTGTTGTCTTGTGTTTGGTGCTATTATGTTTCAGTTTCTATTATTTGTGGTTCATGCTTAATCATCATAAAAGTTTAAAGGTTCATGTGGATCTGAATGTTTGTGAGGGTTTGAAATTTTTGATACAACTAATTCACCCCCCCCCCTCTCAGTTGTCTTGTGTACTCAACAATTGGTATCAGAGCAAGGTTCCTTTGAAGAAATATTAACAGTTTGAGGTAGATTTGGGATGGCACACAAGAAGTAGATTCCTTTGTTTGATGGATTAGACTATGTACTTTAAAAGGTAAGGATGGAAGCCTTTCTAATTGCTCTTGGTTATGAGATCTAGAAATCCATTAGGTCTAATCATACTATACCTGAGAATGATATAAGTACTGAAGATGAGATCAAAGCTACTGAAATAGATGGTAAGGCAAAACATGCTATCTTAAGTGCACTTACTAATTCTAAGTTGGTGAAAGTTATGAATTTGAAAACTACTAATGAGATTTCGAAAAAGTTGGAAAGTGTTTATGAAGGAGATGATAAGGTTAAACAAGCTAAAATGTAGAATTTGAAGCTCACATTTGAGACCATGTGAATGTCTGAAGATGAAGACATTACAAGCTACTTACAGAAGGTGGATGAAGTTGTCAATGGCATCAAAGGACTTGGTGGAAATATAGATGAAAAAGAGGTAATATTGAAGGTACTCAGAACTCTTCCTAAAGCTTACAGTCATAAGGTTTCTGCTATTGAAGAATTACAAAATTTGAATCAGTTCACCAAAGATTAGTTGCTTGGCACTTTAACTGCTTTTGAAATAAGAGAGTTTGGCACAACTAGTGTAACTACAAAGGATGAGACTACTTTTAAGGCTAGCAAATCAGAGAAGACTATGGAATCAAATCCGAAAGACCTTGATGAAGTGGAAGCTAACTTTGTGAGAAGGATGAAAAAGGATACTAGAAAGTTCAGTGGTAAGTTACCTTTTAAATGTTTCACTTATAGAAAAATAGGTCATTATGCTTCAAGATGTCCAGATAGAGCTCTGAGAATTTAGAATAGGGAAAACAGAGCTAAGATTGTTAAGAGAAGTTACTATGTTAGAGAAGATGCATGTATATCTAATGACGAATCTGATTATGAGGATGATAATGATAATGAATGCTTATTCATAGCCCTAAGAGATGAAACTATTTCTTCTAACTATGGAAGTTGTATGAAGGAAAAGGGTTCAAAAGCAAGTACTAACCTTGAAGGCACTATAATGTCTGCTTTTCATGCTAGAAGAGAAAAAGATGACTAGATCTTTGACAGTGGATGCTCAAATCATATGACAGGTGATAAGAGTAAGTTTGTTAAACTTGAAAAATATGATGGTGGAGTAATTAGATTTGGTGGTGATGAAGGTACTAAGATTTGTGGAAAAGGTTCAATCAATTTTGATGGAAAGCATAACACTAATTATGTTCTTTATGTCAAAGGCTTAAAGCGTAATCTCTTGAGTGTTGGACAGATGTGTAGCAAGGGTTACAATCTTATGTTTCAGGATGATGGTTGTGAGATCAAAAAAAGCTCTAGAACAGTGATTGCTGTAAGAAAGAGGACAGGTGGAAATGTTTATCATCTCAAAGGTGGTGTTAGTTATTGCTTTATGACTCATATCAGTGAGAGTTAGCTATGGCATACGAGATTGTGTCACATCAATTTTGATAGCCTGGTAAGGATAAGTTCAGTTCAAGCTGTGAGAGATCTGCCAAAGATTACAAAGCCTATCAATGTTGTCTGTAAGGAATGTCAGATTGGAAAGAAAACAAGAAGAATCTTTAAAGTCAAGGATCAGTGATCTACCAAATTGTTGTAATTATTGCATATAGATCTTTGTGGTCCTATCAAATTAAGGAGTTTTCAAGGTGACGGGTATTTTATTCTATTTATTGATGATTGTTCTAGAATGACATGGGTCACTTTTCTTCAGGAAAAATTAGAAGCCCTAGACAGGTTTAAAGCCTTTAAAGCAATGGTTGAAAATGAAATGGATATGAATATCAAATGTTTAAGGTCTGACAAAGGTGGAGAATTTACTTCTAATGAGTTTAACATGTTTTGTGAGAATCATGGGATAAAGAGGCATTTATCTACCCCTAGGACTCCTCAGCAAAATGGAGTGGTTGAAAGGAAGAACAAGATTGTTCAAGAAACTGCAAAGACAATGATCAAAGAAGCAGACCTACCAAAAGTCTACTAAAGAGAAGTAATCCAGACTGTTGTCTACATACAGAACAGAGTACAAGTAAGAGCAAATGACATAAAGACTCCTTATGAACTATGGTATGGAAGGATTCCTACTGTTAAATATTTCAAAAATTTTGGAAGTAAATGTTATATCAGAACAGATGAAGAACTAGGAAACTTTGATGCAAGATGTGATGAAGGCATTTTCCTTGGGTATTCTACTAAAAGCAAAGCTTACCAGTGCTACAACAAAAGGCTAAGAAAAATTATTGAAAGTGCTAATGTTAAGGTTGATGAAGATATACAGAAGATTTCAAAGATTAATGAATATGAATTAGATGAGTCTTCTTGCGGAGAAGAAGAAGAAACTAAAGAAAAAGAAGTACATATTGAAGAACAAGAAGCTCTATAAAGTATCCCTAAAACTCCCAAGTATGTGCAGAAGCATCACTCTAAGGACCAGATCATTGGTGGTAAGAGAAAAGGCATATTGAAAAGAAGTAGAGCTACTGAAGAGCAAGTAAATCTATGTTTACTTTCTAAATTTGAACCTAAAATGGTGGCTGAGACATGTAAGGATGAGAATTGGATCAAGGCAATGGAAGAAGAACTAATGCAGATTGACAAAAATTAGACTTGGCAACATGTCCCAAGACTAGAGAACAAAAATATGATTGGAACTAAGTGGGTATTTCGAAACAAATTGAATGAGAATGGAAAAGTGGTAAGAAATAAGGTAAGACTTGTATGTAAAGGCTACTCACAAGTGGAAGGAATAGACTATAAGGAAACTTATGCTCTGGTGGCAAGAATGGAGGCCATTAGGATTTTTTTGGCTTTTGCAGCACATAAGGATTTCAAAGTATATCAAATGGATGCGAAGTCTGCTTTCTTGAATGGCGAATTGGAAGAGGAAGTGTACATAGAGCAACCAGAAGGATTTTAGCTGTCAGATAAGCCAGATATGGTTTGCATGTTGAAGAAGGCACTATATGGATTGAAGTAAGCTCCCAGAGCTTGGTATACAAGGTTAGATAGGTACTTATTACAAAAAGGATTCAATAAAGGCTCCGTAGATAGAAATTTGTACATCAAACTAAGTGGACATCAAATATTGATTGTGGATGTGTATGTAGATGATATAATCTTTGGAGGAAATGAAGGTATGTGTAATATTTTTGCAGATGAGATGTAGAAAGAATTTGACATGTCAATGTGTGGAGAAATGAACTTCTTCCTTGGGTTGTAGATCAATCAGACAAATAAGGACATTTTCATTTCACAATCAATGTATGTAAGAGAGATGTTAAAGAGGTTTTGGATGGAATACTCTAAACCAATATGTACTCCTATGATTACTGGTTGGAAGCTAAGAAAGAATGATGAGTCTCCTAAGGCTGATCAGAGAAAGTACAAATCAATGATTGGAGGATTATTGTATCTGACTACTACTAGACCAGATATTATGCATGTAGTTTGTCTTGTGCCTAGATTTTAAGCAGATCCTAGAGAGTCACATGTTATAGAAGTTAAGAGGATATTTAGATATTTCAAGGGCACTCCAGATCATGGCTTGTGGTATCCAAAAGATAATGACTTTCCTCTAAGTGCTTATATAGATGCAGATTGGGTTGGTTGTGTAGATGACAAGAAAAGTACAAGTGATGGAGCATTATTTCTTGGTGGCAGAGTAGTGTCATGGTTAAGTAAGAAGAAAGATTCAGTATCTCTATCTAGTACAAAGGTAAAATACATTGCAGCAACATCTTGTTGCACACAGGTGTTGTGGATGAAACAAACCTGATGTAGGGGCATCACTCTCCATCTTAATTTTTGGTTTTGAATTTTTGTTTGGTTTCAAGATTTTTGTTGTGTTTTGGTCATTTTTGTGTTGCTGGTGTACCATCTTGTCTCTTTGCATTCTATCTTCCTGTCACATTAGGGTCAGGAGCTCTATGTGTTGTGGGAAACGAGTGCCGAGTCAATTTTGTTATAGATGTTGGGTCATTTTGTGGTGTTGATGCGAATGATTGCCATCATTAGAATCGAATGCTTTGGAGAAGAGTTAAATTTGTATTAATGATGATTATGAATTGGGAAACCATTCCTCCTAGAGCTATGTAGCATAGCAACCGAATATGGAGAGTTTGAAGTTAGTGGGAAATGGCTATGAAGTTTTGATTAAGGCAGGTTCCTGTCGCCACATGAGAAGAAGAATAAACCACAGTTGTTCATCGATGGTTACAGGAAAGTTAGTCTCTACTGTAGAAGCTCTTGAGCCACTAGAAACCATTATTGCCAAACTGACATCAAGTAGATAGATAGGGGAATCAAGAGGTCGCGGGGCAATGAATAGTCAAAAGAGCCAAAAGAAAGGAACCACTAATGCACAAGTATCAGTTGATAAGGACAAAACAAAAAGTAGAAGATGAAGAGACGGGGAGAAATGGTTAAGAAGGAAAAAGATCATTAAAAAGACAACTGGCAGTGGAGGACAAAACGGCCAAGGAAGAAGGCATGTAGAAGATTCGATGGAAGATGGAGGCAAATCATGGAGGAAGAGTCTAAAAGGGCTAAAGAATCAGTAGAGGATGGAGATGATGAGAAGGCTGACGGTTACATGGGAGAGGAGGTCAAATGTGCTAAGGAGGTCTGTATAAACGGTGGTAGAAAGGCCGAAAAAGGGGATGAGTTCATAGGCCAAAATGAAGCTGAGGCATTTGATAGAGCAGGCCGAGTGTGGAAGAGGCCGATATGTGCAGGAAGAGAGACAGAAGGACAGAAGGAGAAAACAACAGTTAGTGAGTCATTGTTTCTAGTTTGTAAAGAGGCTGATTATGCAGGCCCATATTTTGATATATGGTTACGTTGGGATAAATAAATAGAATAGGGTGATGTTGTGTTTTCATTATGTATTTGTGATTTAAACATTAATAAGAATCTGAATATCATTACTTTCATACATTTTGTATTTGAGTGTCAAGACCGCAAGGAATACATCTTAGCTCCTGTCATTATTTTGAGTCTCTGAAGTTGTTTGCTTATAGTCACTATATTTAGTTCCTATCATTTTGCATTTGAATGCTGAAAAGAAGATATTCTAAAATTATTCCTGTTATTGGTTATGTATTTACTCTTTGCTTGAGTTCCCTGTGAGTGGGTTATGGGTAGTGATTGGCAAGATAGCCATTAAAGATTTAGAGCATGTCCATGAGTTTCTCAAACTCATGCCATCATAGTGGTATCAGAGCACTAAAAGATCTAGGCAACAAACACTGCATGTGTTCTTGATTTTTATGGGTGTTGTTATATGAGTGTTGCAGTCTAATGTATGCTAAAGTTTGATTGATAGAGGAAAATCACTGGCATGGTTAAAAGTATGTGAAGAATGAGATATGAGAGAGTTGATAGAGATGGGAAAGAGGTGTTAGTCATAGACATAAGAGCATTTGTGTTGCAGCCATGAGAAAGGGCTTGGAACTGCTATCCTCTAGCAAGATAAATTAGGTAGAAGGTGAATAACTTCCTCCACGAAGAGAGAGTGGGTAGATGGGGTTTTGTGAGTAACATCTTCCAAGGTCATTGTTGGGTAGAGGGTAGTTATTGAAGGTAAGAAATTTTGTTATAGCAGTGAAAGGATGGGTATTAGTGTAAGGAGACCCATCATTATCCCATTTTGGGAAAGATATTGGGATGGATTGGAAAGCAAAAAATACCAAGAGGAATTGGAGATGATTGTGAGTAGAATGGACATGTTGGAAAAGATTTATTTTCCTGATAAGGTGGTGATTGCAGAAAGTGGACAAGAAGAGAAGAGGAAAACTCTCATTAAAGAGAATAAGGAAAGGAGAAAAGAGAAAGTGCAGCAAGGAGCACAAGAATAAGAGGAGAAGAAAGTATCCATGAAGGAGGCACCTAAGGAGACATCTTGGTCTCTTGATTTCTTTTCTAATGATATGTTTGAGATTGTGGATGCAGGTATGCAGAATATAGAGAAGAACACCCTGACGATGATGGAAGGTACAAGAAGATTGTCTATAAACAAAGTTGAAGATGTGAAAGGAAGGGAGAAAGTTACAGTAGTAGCAGGGGTACATTGCAAGGTATCTAAAAATGAAGAGAAAGTTAATGAAGAGAAGAAGAAACCTGGTGAAGAGGAAGAAGTGGCAAGACACAAAGCCAAGAACATAAGCAATTTGGGATAGCAGATCGATGAAGAGGTAAAAGTGAGTTTTGATGGTAATTTTGATTATGCAAGAAGACATAAGAATGTGAATATGCAAGACAGAAAGGAGAAAATAAAATTAGTAGATCATGGGTATATAATACCATATTGGCAAAAGGAATCAGTTGTAAATGTGCATCCAAGAGAAGGAGTGGTTTGTACTAACATGTATGATAGAAAAATAGCATCAAGGATGGAAGATATGATGGAGATTCAAAGAAGACAAGAGGATAGGCCAACTGCAGAGGTAGCAAGGCATCAATTCGAGAAGATAAATAATCCAGCATAGTTAAAGAAGCATGGGACAACAACAGAAGAAGTTGATAAGGAGAAGAAGACAATACAAGAGAAGAGGAAAGGTGTCGATGAACCAGAGAGCATAATAAAGCCCCCAGAGGGTAAAAAGAAGGATAATACCCCAAAGCATGCAATGGAGGTAGAGGAAAAGCAGCCTGGTAAGTGCAAGACAAAAGGTAGACAATCTAATTTGTATGAGGATGAAGTTAAAGCTTTGAATGCAATTTATGAACATGAGGAAAATTTATGGTTAACTGTGGATGACAAGAAAATGAGAAGAGAGAAATATAAAATGAGGAAGGAGAGCAAAGGAATAATGTCTAGTGATGAGTACAAAGGAGATATGAAGAAGGAGTTGGACAAGGAGAATAGAAACCAAAGGGGAAAAGCAGAAAAAGGCATGAAGAGTATAGAAGGAGTAGCAGAAAACAAAGAAGAAGAAGCTAAGGTATCAGAGAGTAAAGAAGGTAAAATTCATGATGGAAACAAGGTAGAGATGAAACTGGAAGAAGGGGCAGCAAGCAAGGATGTTATAGATGGTTTGTGGACTCCATTTTATGAGTTTGATTCAAGAAGACAAAGGAAGAATAATTGTGGAAGCCTACATGAAAATAGGACAGCAAATAAGGGTGAAGAAAAAGAGATAGTAGATGGTAATAGACAGGTTGGTGTAGTAATGCAAGCCGAGGTAAATAAAAATATCTTTTATAAGAATGTGGATTTGTATTTTTTTTAATTTTGATCAATGAGAGGTTTGAGCATGAAACTGTAAGAGATCATGATATTATGGTTTGTGATGAGGCAAAGGATATTAAAAATTATTTGTGGGTGTTTAATTGGGGAGTGGAAAAGGAAGTATATGTAATATTAGATGCAAATTTGTTGAAGGTTGAGCATGATGAAGTTGACAGAACAATCGATGAAGTGAAATTAATTAGTAACAATCTTCGGATGTTTAGAAGGGCTGATTTGTGGGTGAATATAGTAATGAAAAGTCTAGTTAGCTTAGAGTTGTATGTTGAACATCAATGTTGGAGGAATATGTTGAAGGTGCTAGAAAGACTATGGAAGAAGCGGAAGAAGAGAAGACAGGTGAAACAATTTTGAGTAATGACCCATGTGCACGAGCACATGATTTTTTTTTCTCCTGGGGAGTCTAATTTAGGGACATCACTCTCCATCTTAATTTTTGGTTTTGATTTTTTGTTTGGTTTCATAATTTATGTTGTGTTTCGTTGGTTTGTGTGTTGTTGGTGTATCTTCTTGTCACTTTGCATTCTATCTTCCTGTCGCATTTGGGTCAGGAGCTTTATGTGTTGTGGAAAACTAGTGCTGAGTTGATTTTGCTATAGACGTTGGGTCATTTTGTGGTGTCAATATGAATGATTGCCATCATTAGAATTGAATGCTTTGGAGAAGAGTTCTGGTTGTATTAATGATGGTTATGAAATGGGAAACCATTCCTCCTAGAGTTATGTAGCATAGTAGCCAAATATGGAGAGTTTGAAGTTAGTGGGAAATGGCTATGAAGGAAGTTTTGAATAAGGCAGGTTCATGTCGGCATGTGAGAAGAAGAATAAACAGCAGTTGTTCATCGATGTTTAGAGGAAAGTTAGTTTCTACTATAGAAGCTCTTTAGCCACTGGAAACCATTACTGCCAAACTGACGTCAAGTAGACAGATAGGGGAATCAAGAGGTCGTGGGACAATGAATAGTTGAAAGAGCTAGAAGAAAGGAACCTCTAATATGAAAGAATCAACCGATAAGGACAAAAAAAAGTAGAAAATGAAGAGACTAGAAGTAACGGTTAAGAAGGAAAAAGATCATTAAAAAGACAACAGCTGGCAATGGAGGAAAAACTGGCCAAGGAAGAAGCCATGCAGAAGATTCAATGGTAGATGGAGGCAAATCATGGAGGAAGCATCTAGAAGGGGTGAAGAATTAGAAGAGGATGGAGATGATGAGCAGGCCAACGATTAAATGGGAGAGGAGGTCAAATGTGCTAAGGAGGTGTGTATAAATGGTGGCAAAAAGGCCAAAAAAGGGGAGGAGGCCACATGCCAAATTGACACTGAGGTATTTGATAGAGCAGGCTGAGTGTGGAAGAGGCCGACTGTGGGAATGTGTAGGAAGAGAGACAGAAGGATGGGAGGAGAAAACAACAGTTAGTGAGTCATTGTTTCTAGTTTGTAAAGAGGTCGATTGTGCAGGCCCATATTTTGATGGATGGTTATGTTGGGATAATTAAATAGAACAGGGTGATGTGTTTTCATTCTGTATTTGTGATTTAAAAATTAATAAGAATCTAAATGTCATTACTTACAGTCATTTGGTATTTGAGTGTCAAGACCGTAAGGAATACATCTTAGCTCATCTCATTGTTTTGAGTCTCTGAAGTTGTTTTCCTATAGTCACTATATTTAGTTCCTGCCATTTTGCATTTGAATGCTGAAAAGAAGATATTCTGAATTCCAATTATTGTTTATGGATTTACTCTTTGCTTGAGTTCTGTGTGAGTGGGTTATGGGCAGTGATTGGCAAGATAGCCATTAAAGATTCTAAGCATGTCCATGAGTTTCTCAAACTTGTGCCATCATAGTGGTAACAGAGCCCTAAAAGATCTGGGCAGAAAACACTGTGTGTGTGTTCTTGATTTTTATGGGTGTTGTTATATGAGTGTTGCAGTCTAACATATGTTGCAGTTTGACTGATAGAGGAAGAAGATCACTAGCATGGTGAGAAGTATGTTGAAGAATGAGGTATGAGAGAGTTGATAGAGATGATAAAGAGGTGTTAATCATAGACATAAGAGCATTTGTGTTGCAGGCATGAGAAAGGGCTTGTAACTGTTATCCTTCAACAAGATAAACTGGGTAGAAGGTGTATAACTTCCTCCATGAAGAGAGAGTGGGTAGAGGGGGTTTTGTGAGTAACATCTTCTAGGGTCATTGTTGGGTAGAGAGTAGTTGTTGAAGGTAAGAGATTCTGCTACAGTAATGAAAGGATGGGTATTAGTGTAAGGAGACCCATCATAATCCTATTTTGGGAAAGATATTGGGATGAAGTGGAAAGTAGAAAATACCAAGAGGAATTGGAGAAGATTGTGAGTAGAATGGACATGTTGGAAAAGATTTATTTTCCTGATAGGGTGGTGATTGCAGAAAGTGGACAAGAAGAGAAGAGGAAAACTCTCATTAAAGAGAATAAGGAAAGGAGAAAACAGAAAGTGCAGCAAGGAGCACAAGAAGAAGAGGAGAAGAAAGTGTCCATGAAGGAGGCACCTGAGGAGACATCTTGGTCTCTTTATTTCTTTTCTAATGATATGTTTGAGATTTTGGATGTAGGTATGTAGAATATAGAGAACAAGACATTGTCAATGATGGAAGGTACAAGAAGAGTGTCTGTAAACAAAGTTAAAGATGTGAAAGGAAGGAATAAATTTGTAGTAGTAGCATGGGTACATTTCAAGGTATCTAAAAATGAAGAGAAAGCTAATGAAGAGAAGAAGAAACCATGTGAAGAGGAAGAAGTGGCAAGAAACAAATCCAAGAACATAAGCAATTTGGGACAACAGATCGATGAAGAGGTGAAAGTGAGTTTTGATGGTAAATTTGATTATGCAAGAAGACATAAGAATGTGAATATGCAAGACAGAAAGGAGAAAATAAAATTAGTAGATCAGGGTATATAATACCATATTGGCAAAAGGAATCAGTTGTAAATGTGCAGCTAAGAGAAGGAGTGGTTTGTACTAACCTGTATGACAACAAAATAGCATCAAGGATGGAAGATATGACAAAGATTCAAAGAGGACAAGAGGATAGGCCAAGTACAAAGGTAGCAAGGCATCAATTTGAGAAGATAAAGAATCCAGCATGGTTAGAGAAGCATGGGACAATAATACAAGAAGTTGATCAGGAGAAGATGACAATACAAGAGAAGATGAAAGGTGTCAATGAACCAAAGAGCATAATAAAGCCCCTAGAGGATGAAAATAAGGATAATTCCCTAGAGCATGCAACGGAGGTAGAGGAAAAGCAGCCTAGTAACTACAAGACAAAAGGTAGACAATCTGATATGTATGAAGATGAAGATAAATCTTTGAATACAATTTATGAACATGAGGAAAATTTGTGGCTGGTTGTGGATGACAAGAAAAGGAGAAGAGAGAAATATAAAATGAGGAAGGAGAGAAAAGGAATAATTTCTAGTGATGAGTACAAAGGAGATATGAAGAAGGAGTTGGACAAGGAGAATAGAAAACAAAGGGGAAAAGTAGGAAATGGCATGAAGAGTATAGAAGGAGCAGCAGAGAACAAAGAAGAAGAAGTTGAGACAACAGAGAGTAAAGAAGGTAAAATGCATGATGGAAACAAGGTAGAGATGGAACTCGAAGAAGGGGCAGAAAGCAAGGATGTTATAGATGATTTGTGGACTCCATTTTATGAGTTTGAATTAGGAAGACAAAGGAAGAATAATTGTGGAAGCCTGCATGAAAATAGAACAGCGAATAAGGGTGAAGAAAAAGAGATAGTAGATGGTAATAGAGAGGTTGGTGTAGTAATGCAAGCCGAGGTAAATAAAATATCTTTTATAAGAATGTAGATTTGTATTTTTTTAAATTTTGAACAATGAGAGGTTTGAGCATGAAACTGTAAGAGAGCATGATATTATGGTTTGTGATAAGGAAAAGGATATTAAAAATTATTTGTGGGTGTTTAATTGGGACATGGAAAAGGAAGTATATGTAATATTAGATGCAAATTTGTTGAAGGATGAGCATGATGAAGTTGACGGAATAATAGATGAAGTGAAATTAATTAGTAACAATCTTTGGATGTTTAGAAGGGTTGGTTTGTGGGTGAATGTAATAATGAAAAGTTTGGTTAGCTTGGAGTTGTATGTTGAACATCGATGTTGGAGGAATATGTTTAAGGTGCTAGAAAGACTGTGGATGAAGCAGAAGAAGAGAAGACAAGTGAAACAATTTTGAGTAATGACCCATGTGCAGGAGCACATGAATTGTTTTTGTCCCCTGGGGAGTCTGTTTCAGTGGTTTATGTGTTGTTGGTGTATCTTCCTGTCACATTTGGGTCAAGAGCTTTATGTGTTGTGGAAAATGAGTCCTGAGTCGATTTCGTTATAGATGTTGGGTCATTTTGTGGTGTTGATGTGAATGATTGCCATAATTAGAATTGAATTCTTTGGAAAAGAGTTCTGGTTGTATTAACAATGGTTATGAATTGGGAAACCATTCCTCCTAGAGTTATACAGCATAGCAGCCAAATATGGAGAGTTCAAAGTTAGTGGGAAATGACTATGAAGGAAGTTTTGAATAAGGTAGGTTCCTGTCACCACGTGAGAAGAAGAATAAACAACAGTTCATCGATAGTTACAAGAAAGTTAGTTTATACTACAGAAGCTCTTGAACCACTAGAAACCATTATTGCCAAACTGACGTCGAGTAGATAGGTAGGGGAATCAAGAGGTTACGGGGCAACAAATAGTTGAAGAGCTAGAAGAAAGGAACCACTAATGTGAAAGAATAAGCCAATAAGGACAAAACAAAAAGTAGAAGATGAAGAGACTGGGAGAAATGGTTAAGAAGGAAAAAGATCATTAAAAAGACAATAGCTGGCAATGGAGGACAAAACGGCCAAGGAAGAAGGCATGTAGAAGATTCGATGGAAGATGGAGGCAAATCATGGAGGAAGAGTCTAGAAGGGATGAAGAATCAGTAGAGGATGGAGATGATGAGCAGGCTAACAGTTACATGGGAGAGGAGGTCGAACATGCTAAGGAGGTGTATATAAATGGTGGCAGAAAGACCGAAAAAGGGGAGGAGGCCGCAAGCCAAAATGACACTGAGTCATTTGATAGAGCAGGCTGAGTGTGGAAGAGGCCCACGGTGGGAATGTGTAGGAAGAGATATAGAAGGACAGGAGGAGAAAATAACAGTTAATGAGTCATTGTTTCCACTTTGTAAAGAGGTCGATTGTGCAAGCCCATATTTTGATGTATGGTTATTTTGGGATAATTAAATAGAACAAGGTGATGTGTTTTCATTCTGTATTTTTTATTTAAACATTAATAAGAATCTGAATGTCATTACTTCCAGTCATTTGGTATTTGAGTGTCAAGACTGTAAGGAATACATCTTAGCTCCTGTCATTGTTTTGAGTCTTTGAAGTTGTTTGCTTACAATCACCATATTTAGTTCCTGTCACTTTGCATTTGAATGCTGAAAAGAAGATATTCTGAGTTCCTGTTATTGTTTATGGATTTACTCTTTTCTTGAGTTCCCTTTGAGTGGGTTATGGGTAGTGATTGACAAGATAGCCATTAAAGATTCAGAGCATGTCCATGAGTTTCTCAAACTTGTGCCATCAAAACCTTGAAGGATATCAAAGTTGTGTATGATGAGCCAATTTCTATTTTCTATGATAATACAAGTGCTATTAACATTTCAAAGAATCCAATGATGCATTCAAGGACAAAGCATATTTTAATTAGGTATCACTTTTTGAGAGAGAAGGTTGCAAAGAATGAAGTGAAGCTTGAGTTTGTGCCTACAAAGGATCAGGTTGCCAACATATTCACTAAGGCTCTTCCTAAGGATACATTTGAGTATCTATAAGAGAAGTTAGGGGTTATTGCCTCTCCTTTGAACTAGATGCATAAGGAGGTGCATCAGTCTAGTGGATTTCAAGATTCATTCTTTTCTGGACTGATGATTGGAGGCTACCTCTTAGGGGGAGCAGGAAGTGGTCATGATGATTGATGCAGTTAGGGGGAGTATTCAAAGCAGTGAAAGAAAAATATGTTGCAGAGTAGTAGTGAGTAGTGCAAGTATGTGTAGTATCATAAAAAGGGAAATTTGTGTCACCCTTTTCCATTGATGTCAAAGGGGGAGAGAGTTCATGTGAAAAACAAAGGGGGAGAAAGAACAATGTGAAAAAGAAAACAATCAATGATCATAGAGAGAGAAAGATGTGTAAAAGAGAGGGGGAGAGTAAGCAAGTAAAGAAGATTGGTGTAGAATTGTGTCTTGATGGTTTTTCACATTATGTGTTGCCATCAATGACAAAGGGGGAGATTGTTGCAAGTATGTGCTAATCGGTGTTGTCATTGATGTCAACAAGCTTGTGTTGTCATTGGTATCAACTATGTCTTTTGATGTTGTTGTTGTTGTTTGATTGAGTTGTTGTGTTGAGGATGATTTGATTGCCTTGAAGAACTAGTGAAGGTGTCAGGAATATGTTTCTGATGGTTGGTTTCCAAGTACTTTTGAGAAAATTTTATTAATAATGGAAACAGTGTGTTGAAGATGTGTTTTGGCTTAACAGGGTTGTGATCGAGTTTTGCTCTGCATTTATTCCTAATTAAATATTTGATTGTGTGGTTTGGATATGTTCTCCAAAGGTGTTCAGAGATGTTATGTTCCAAATTTTGTGCTCTGGTTTGTTGTGCAAAGAAATTTATGTTCACCAGTGTGCGAACAGTGTTTTTGAGTTATGCAAAAGTGTCTAGGAGAAACTGTTTTGCTCCGCATTTCTCTGCAGATTTGTTTCTAACTTTACAATTTTGGATTTATGTTTGTAAGGTCTATATCTTTCTTCAGTTCAAGAGGTTTGTGGTTTGGTTCTCTGCAAGTTCATTTATTGAGTTGCAGTTGATGAAAGAGTATGATAGAGCTGGTTAAGTACTCCGATGTTAACTTTCTTGAGGTCAAAGATGTTGCAAAGGAATTTATTGGTTTTTAGGTGCTTGTGGATGTTTCTAGATCATGTTCAAGCTTGGTGTATGGTCTACATGTTGTTGCTTGGTTTTGAGGAAGTGTGCTCTTAAAAGTTCATGGTGTTAACACAAGTTTGGCGGACTTGGTTGTTTACACTATTTGCGGTTGTACTTTGGTAAATGTGAAAGCGTGATAAAGCATATAAGAGTGGATTTAGGTTTGTGCTAAGGTGTAATGTGGTTTGCATTCATTCCTTTGCTCCATGGGAATGTTTAGGTCCAGACCTAATTTGAATTTTATGGGTTAAGTTATGTTGCCGACCTTGGAGAATGTTTTCAAGGATGATGATGGTATAAATAAGTGTCAAGGATTCATGAATGAGTGTGTGCATGATGTATATGATGTTTGTGATGTGAATTTGATTAGTGCAGTAAGAAATTTAATGTGTTATACTATTGGATGCAATGAGCAGAAAGTGTCTACTATTTTTCAGTGTTGTTATGAAGGTGTTGTTTGTGTTGTGATGGATATTGAGCTTCATTGGAACTAAAATCCATGCATAGGTTAGATGCAATTATATCCATTCAAAACCTGGTAGTGAGCCACTCTTCTCTTCTCTCTTTCTTTCTTAGTGGATAGTGAGTCCACTTGGAAAGTGAGTCCACCTGTAGTGAGCATTCTCTCTTTTGGGTAGTGAGCCCTCTGGCAATGAGCCTTTTATAATTCGATATTGCTACTACTTTATATTGTGAGCTAATCCTCACCATGGTTTTTCCATTCTTGGGTTTTCCATGTATAAAATATGGTGTTGTCTTGTGTTTGGTGTTGTTATGTTTCAATTTCTATTATTTGTGGTTCATGCTTAATCATCATAAAATTTAAAAGGTTAATGTGGAACTGAATATTTATGAGGGTTTAAAATTTTTGATACAATTGATTCACCCCCCCTCTCAGTTGTCTTGTGCATTCAACAAAATGTGCCTACTTTACTTTGTATGATATAAAACTAAAAGAAAAAAGAATTATGAGATTGTGGTATTTATTGCTTTTATTTTCAAATGTTTTATTTAGCATTTCAGTTTGAGATGTTACACATGGTGGTAATTTTATAAATCTTCATCTGATGTGCATCCAAGCATAAATAAATTATCTTTTAGAATTTGTACTCATTTGCACAATTAGCCTAAAATTCTTCTAGCCTGGGCTTATGCTTAAAGGAAGCCCCTAATCCTCAGTACATGCTTTTGGGTTGAATGAGTCTATATATTCAAATGGGTTCAAGGTCACTTGTGAGATATATGTCTCTACAATTTTCATAAACTAGATTGTGAGACAACTGTACTTGCCTATGGAGATAAGGAAGGAAACCCATTTTACCTTCCTCTCTAAATAGACCTTTTAAACTGGCAATTGTTTGCACAACTCTAGTAACAATAGTTTGTTGCTCTCATATTTGGGGAGCTTAAGTGTCACCTCAATAAAAACCTCCCACTCTGATGTATGTGAATGTAGAGAACTAGATGTGTGAATTACCCCACTTTTTTATCTCTTCCATTGCATCAGTGGATGTCTTTTTGACAAATTCATTCTCTAGCATCTTGATGATGAAGAAAATGAAGGCAACATTTGCTCTTCTGAACACCTTTTCACTTTTCTTTTTTCAACTAGGGATAATGCTCATAAAATCTTTTCTATCCAACCCTCATGGTTCCTTCACTTTTTATCCCTTCAAATAGTTGCCTCTTAGCTAAGGCATAAACAAGGTATGAAAACATATAGAATTTATTTGATTCAATCACATCTCTCAATTGCTCATGTAGTTTATCACTAATCAAGGTTTCCTAATCAATGCACTCTTTTCCTGCTAGGATCTTAGCCACATACTAGAAGATCCACGTCTAAAACTCTTTGGAATTTTCCTAACTAGTGGCCCTATTCAAGGTAATGTGATTATATCATGAACCTCTTCATGAAACTTACTCCTATTTAGCTTCTTCAAGAGTCTAGTAGAGGATGCCTTAGGTTTCTTGAACCAAATCCTATTCATAGTGGATGTAAATTAATCCATATTGTTGTCATAATATTCCTTTGATGTGTCCATGGTGATATCAAGATAGGCCTGACATGAAGATCCAACATCCTTATGTACTAGGTTGTATCTATAAAATTGTGTGGCCCTATGTGCTCCTTATCTCCCTTGTGTCTTTGTCATAAATCAAGTGCATGTCATCACAAGGTCAATACATTGGACAAATATGGGGAAGGCAACAGCTTGGATGAGACCACTTGCCTTTAGATTTTGAGCCTTTAACTTTGCCCCATTGGCTTCATTCATTCTCTTGTGGAACTCTTCCAATCCCACATGCCCTAATTCTATGTCTATTATATTGGAGATCTTTATGGCCATATTTGAGGGAATAATCACACCCTTAAACTCATATTTCATTTTGCTAGGTGAAATTATATTCCTTTCAACTATCCTACCAAAGACAAGATGAGATTAGCATTAAAATCCCAAGAACATCCTACAAGTTTTTAGAAAAATAGAAAAATTAGCATTTTCTAACATTAATGTAGTTTTAAGATTCCATTGCATGATTTCAAGGCTAAAAAATCCATTCCCTAAATAATTTTGAAGTTAGGAGGTCAAAAAGTATCTATTTTAGGGTTTCCCTACTATTTTGCAAGTGTGCAAATTGGCTAGAAAATCTGAATTGCATGAACTTTAGGATTTTGGGCTAGTTTGCATATATGCATTCTTGTAAATTGATATCGAAGGTCCATTTTATATGTATTTCAAGATTTAGAGTCATGATGCATACCTGCACATTTATAATTTTGGCTCAGAAGTCCAATTTTATAAAGCATTAGGATTCAAGGTTTGGTTTCAATTTGCAACTTCCAAAAATTCAAGCAAAATTTAAATTTCCAAGGGAGACAAAATTTGATTCATAGACTTAGCAAATTTTGATCGAACCCAAATTTTGTGTTTCTCGACAATTTCATGAATCCTGAGGCACCTCAATGAGACCATTTGACACATGTTTAGTTACTCCTAGAATTGACACAAGTGACATTAACATTAACCTAAAAAAACATGAAAATGATACAAAATGTAGGAGTTAAAGCAAATGTAGAAACAAAAAAATAAAGCAAGGGTCCCCGATTTTGAAATAAATAGGGTGTATTATGGATGCCACAATAAGATCCTACACATCCCAACTAGAGGAGGCAAGTGGAGGATCATAACACCACACTATAGCAATATCATGAGTTATAATAGTGGTGCACAAGTCATGTAGGCTACTATCAAGGTGTCATGACATTCAAAGAGACCATGTGATTGGCATCCCATCCCTAGCATGCAAGTGGATTTTGTTGATTTTTGGTCTTTTCATTCTTCCAAGTGGTCAGGTCTCCCACATTTCATAGGTTTGGTATAGTTATGTAGGGATATAGAGGAGCAATGAATAATATTTTCTTGGGGTTGCTACCACCAAGCTATACAATGACTTGCACACTTTTATTGATAAGAAATTAATGACACTATGAAGGGCCTCATTGTTACAGTGCTAGGTATATGAGCATATTTAGGTGCCATGCCCCCAATTTTACCTTCTATCCTAGAAACACCACACATAACATCGGTGTCCCATTGGGACACCAATGAGATAGGTAGGTTGAGAGAGGGGAGGACCATCAGAGTCTAGTGATAATTATTTGATAGATTAGGGTAGGCTATATAGACATTTTACCATGGATACAAATGATAGATTTTAGTTGGGTTGCATCTTATGCTCTCTATGGATGTTTGGTAGATGTAACATAGTCGCAAACTTGTTTCATTATGAGTATGTGATGTATTAGGTCAAGCTTAGACAAACTATGCCTCAAGAGCTAGTTTTATATGGTAGGCATCATAAATAACCATTCCAATGAGGGGAGAGGGTGAGGTTAGAAACCTTAGATTAGGTGGACACAAGTGTTGACAAGGTAGACCCCCACTATAGATAGTAAATGTATATGATGTGGGAGTCTCTCCAAATTATGTAGTATGGTGGATAAGAGAGGGGCCACCCACTTTATATCATCTTAATGCACTTGTGGTAAAACTCACTACAAGAGGAGTTGAACTTCAAAGCACACTAGACATCAATCCCTTACAATAGGTACTGACTGATGTAGATTGAAAGGTTGGTTATCTAGTTATGATAGTTATGATATTTCATTTGAAATATTTTTATTTGGCTATTATTTATTGGTATGTGTCTAAGACAAGCTATAATCATGGAGTATAGTTGAGTAGGTCACACTCATCTCTCTCACTATTTATTACCTTACTAGGTTCTACTGGTCATCCCAATTGATCAAATAGTAAGGGAATATACACGTGCTAGGAAGTTCATACCATTGTTTGACCATATTAGTTGGGACAATATGGCATATAGAGTGGAATCCATGGAGTGCACATACTTAGGACAAGAGATAGAGTAAAGGTTGAGAGAGATGTGGCTTAAGACCATCTAGTGCAAGAGTAGAAATGGTGATGTTTGTACCTAGATGTCATTTGTACAAATAGGGATCAAATAGGAGGTTGTAAAGTTTGACGCATAGAGAGCCATCCCTACACCATAAAATAATGCTTTTGTTGCTCATTTGATTCATTAGTTAGATAGTGTGCATCCAACATTTAGGATCAATAGACAAATCTTAGTAAATTACATGAGTAGGTCAATCAACTTTATGCAATGACCCTAATTTTGTAGGATAGATCCCAATCTCAGTCTTGTTCTTGGAGTTTGCCCCATAATAGAGGGGGCAGTGGTGTGAACAAGGGATTGTCAAGAGAATCTCCCCCTAAGAGATAGCCTCATTATGTTAGTTCCTGTATATGTATGGAAATTTGATGTATATTGAATGTTTTATCATTTATAACATGACACTTTATATTGTGGTTCTATATGTTTGATTATTCAATATCACATGTGATTCTATGTTTTGGATGCTGACACTACATGATTTGTTTTCTATGCGCATATTTTTATCTATGTTTCATATGTTTTATTGGGTTCCTATGTATGTATGTGTGTATGTAAAATATATCATGAATAATGTTACACGTGTTATCTAATGTAGTTAATACACCCTAATAATGATGTGGAACCCTAAAAAGATGAATCAAACACCAAAAGGAACTCCATAACCAATATCACCTATAATATAAGAACAAGAAGATTCATTAAGATCATATTTAATTTATATGTGAGATTGTTTTCCTTTTCATAGTTTCTCTTCTAACCATTGAGTTAAGTCCTCAGGTTGGTAGCCTATTCCATGATGCTTTCTAATCTCTCTGAGTTCAACTAATCATTTATAACCTTGTTTGTTCTTTCCATGTCCAATATCTTTCTAAGATTTTTCATAAGATTGTATCACTAGGACCATAAATCTATTTACAGAATGTCTTAGGAGAAGGTGATGGTGATTCAAAGGATGTATCACTTTTAGGATGACTTTCACACATACAAGCCTTATTTATGTCTTTATATGCTTCAGGTGTTTTTCCATTGAGGGATCTATGTATAAAGATCTAGGATACCATAATCTTTAGTATCTGCATGATTCTCACTAACAACACAAGGTGAAAAAAATAATGAAACCCAATTGTCATTGTAGAAAGTGATATAGTTATGTATTCAAGGTTCATTTTGTGTATACAGTTGTTAGATGTATCCATTGGTGTAAACTTATTGTAGGGTCAAGGATCTATAGGTATGCAACAAAGCTTCACTTATACCAAAATTTAACAAAATGATGTAATGCGGAGGGAACAACTCTCTTAGAATTCAACCATGGATGCCCAAGAAGGATGTTATAAGTCAATTTTTCACGCATCACATAGAACAAAGTGTCTATTTTGCATGGACTAGCTTTAATTGGAATAGTAATAACACCCAAGCAAGTGCTAGGCATATTATCAAATCCTTCAATCATAGGATCAAATGGTTATATCTTTGACATGTCCACTTCTAATCCTTTTAAAAAATCCTTAGTGCATATGTTAAGGCTAGATCCATTATCAATTAAAGATTGTTTAATGATCAATTTGCCACATTCTACCATGATGTGTAAAGGTAATGCTTATTTAAGTACTTTCTCAAGTGAAATTTATTTATCATCAAATGATATATCAAGACTATTCGTGTGGCCAATACTCTATCAAATATTTTAAACTAATTTTGGAGTGGTATTGTGTGTAACTTGTATTTCCTCTAAGGCATTTTACATTTTATCTCTATAAAATGGTGATGTATTCACTAAGTCCCATAGGGATATTTTAGCTAGAGTACTTCGTATTTGTTGAATGATGTCATACTCCTTCACTTAAGATGTATCTTGAGGTGCAAGAGGTAAAATAAGTGCATTGGTTAGTTATATAGGTGGTGGATATTGACATCTTGTCCACTTCCTATCCTTTTATCTTGTGTGCCCCACAAAATTATAATCACGTGAATCTAGAGCAACATGAAAATAAGGTGTAGAAGACACATAGGCCATATTAATAGATAGATTAGGATCAAAAGGTGGGTTATGAGGAGCCATCTCTAAGTCCATGTTATCTAAATGTGAATTAAAACTACAATAATATGCAATAGAAGCATTAGCTAAGCTTGTAAAAAGTGTAGAGAAAGTAAGATGAATCATATCACTATAATGCTCTACCACTTAGATATAATATGAACTTGATAATCAATAGAATGTCATCATCTATGTGTGTACTGTAGAAAGTAAAAGTTACTTCATGTGTAAGGATTCATTAGTGGACCCATTATAACTATCATGTAAGAGTTTTTCACTAAGGCTTATAATTTCATCTTGTAATGTATAATAAGGAAATGAAGCATCAATAAAGTCTACATTAGAAGCTAATAAAGTATCATGAAGACATAATCTATCATGTAAATGAAGGCTATGTAAAGGACAAGTATCCATAGATTCATCATGGGATGTAGAATAATGATCATTTCTATGAACTCATCACCATGTATTTAAAAGAATATAATTCATTTAAAGCACATGACTCTTGGAGATAAGATTATCATGACATATAAGAGATATATCATCATTAGGTACACTAATATCACGTATAGGTGAATCACATAGGCCCGTACTTAGTGTATGCTCATCATTATTACAAGGCATAGGATTATCATCAAATGTGTTAATAAATGAACTAAGAATCTCTAATAACCCAGGGTTTGCACTAGCCAATTCAATGAATGAGAGGAAATATAGCACATGTTACAAAAACACCTCTATAGAAAATGCATGCATATCCATAGTATAAAAAACCATAAGTATATCGAGGATAGATGTGTCATATGATATGAAAGAGAGAAATATGTTAAATTTTTGTATGTATGAATATAGATCAGCTAAGGAACCAAACCTAAAAGGTACCATATAATGATAGAATAATCTAGGGTGAGATGGTGGGAGAAAAGAAAATTCACAATGTATACCCAAACTCGAGCAAAAGATATATCAATGAAATACAAGAAAGCAAAAGAAAGTTCAAATCTGAAAATAGGATGAAAACTCAAAAAAATTACAAATCTTAAAACCCTAATGCAATAAGAATCCCTATAAAGAAAACTAGGTCATGTAGGATCAATCGGGTTCACTAAAAATGTAAGGAAAATAACCTCTTCTTAAATGTAGTCAATGCTAATCTAATAACATGCATACACAGCTGGATGGGGGACATAGATTGGAGGAGGCCACGAAGGTTAAGTGCCAACTTGACAAGCTGGGGTCTTGTCTTTTCAACAGCAGATGTGTTGATAACAAGGTGAGATGGCATCTTGAGGAAGACTTTCACATGCTTAGCCACGTGAAAACCTGACTTCACAGCTCAGGAAGGTACAACATAAGATATAATGATGAGCTTATAAGGCTTAACAATGATGATTTGAAAGGGAGTAAATGTATCCGTCTGAAAATTAATAGCAAGTACGCCACCTTAGGTGTGAGAAAAGATGGTATCATTATTACCTTTAGATTAATATCTATGCTGATATTAGACAATAACAAGAAGCCTGCCCAGATTTACACTATGACGACTCTCTACATTATGTTTGCCCTGATAACTGCCTATATTGTTTACCTGATCGATAGCATTATGGGGGGAGATAGGTCTCAGACTAAACCTGAGACATTCAAGGAATTTAAAACCAATGAGATGATATGGCATATTTGTCAGGAGGGCAGGGTCACCTCTTACCTAGAGTGCCTTCAAGGATATGATGAGAGTCTATCAGCTCAGTTTCTACAATCTTATAAAGGTTGAAGGGTTAAAGTTGGCAACGTGGGGTTTGAGGTCTCTGAAGAGGTGATTGGGATGGCTACTAGCCTACCTACAGACAGGATGAAGCATCCTAGGAAAAGTAAGGTTTCTGACCCTGATGGCATGAAGCTTTTTCTTAACAAAGGTGAGGTTTTGAATAGTCTGCAAGGGGGTTTTGACCGCCATCTCTTGCCTTCGTCATGGAACGAGGTATGCTTTATGATTATGAAGTATTTTACCCTTGAAGGTAGGTTTAAGAGGTTCTTTCACTATCATTTCGCTCTGCTTAATCACTTCAGAAGGAGCACGCATATCATTTTCCCCTTCTATTTGCTTTCTTCCTTGGAGTCCTCCATTGCGTCAGCCAAAGAACAACACGCCCTTGACCCCAATAAACCTGAACTTCCACTGCATCAAGGTCTCATCATGAGACTGTATAAGTTTCACCTTGCTATGTGCCCTCCTAAAGCTCCCACTCCTATTAGGATAGAACCCCATAACCCTCCCTTGGTGAGGGAAGGCCCAGTCATCATAACTGAAGTTACTCCGGCTTCTTATGCCAAGTCTTTAAAATCTGGAAAGAAAAAACTTGCAATGGCTTCTAGCCCTGAACCCACCGCCAAGGAACTCATGCCCACTTCTCCTACTACCACCCCGACAAAAAGAAAAATCAGCTATGATAGCCCTTCCCTGCACAGTAAGAAGAAATGGGGGGCCTTGGAAGAAGACTATGATACTGCTAGTGAGATCAGGACCTTGAAAGTTATCTCGGTGGTTGAAGAAGTTAGCATTGAGGAAGATTATACCCCCACTAAAAGAAAAATGTGCTTTTCATCTACCATGAGGTCATCTAGGTTGGCCACTAAGCCAGCTTCCTTGGCCAAGGGCAAAGTTTCTGTGTCTGAGAAGGAGATGGTTGTGGTTATGTAGGAAGAGGACTAGCTAGAAGGGAAGAATTTTGAGGTTGAGGAGGATGTGCAGGGAGAGGGTAACTCTAAGGAATACAACAAGAAGGGTTCTGCAGAGCTCCAGGGTTTAGAGTCTGGGACTAATACCAAAATAGACAATGTGGTGGAAGAGACCAAGCAAATGGGTGGTGATGTTTCTAATAACAAAGGCAACAAGATTAAGGTGTTGGACACTAGTGAAGAAGGGCCTAGCAACTTCCCAGATTTTAATGTGCAAGGCTCAAACACTAACAGCACTGAGGAAAAGATTAAAGGGTCCAGTAAGAAGAAGAAAGGTACTAAAAACAACAAGGGTAAGGCTAAAGAGACTCTGGAGGATAGGATGACCCATCTAGAGTACAAGTTTAATACTCTGGCCAATTTCTCTACCAAGGTCATGCACAGGTCTACCACGACTCTTTTGGCTCTCCAAAAGAAGACTCCCAAAGGTCAAGAGAAGACGGACAAGAAGATGAAGGAGTATGATGGCGTGCTCCAGTTCCTAGTTGATGACTAGGACAAGATGTTCAAGTAACCTTTGGTGGCTGGGGGCTTGTCTGCTATCAGTTCGTGGTCAGTCTACTTACTCTGTGGTGTCCAATTTCTCCTATGCTTTTGTTACTGGTTCTGTTATCTTTTGCTATGTTGCTTAACTTTAATGGTTTTTTCTGAATTGTTTGAGTTTTGGTGAGCCCTTGGTGGCTGTTTTGTTATTGGATTGGCACCTTGTTTTGCCGCTTATCTTATCAAAAACATGCATACACATTAGGCACAATTAACCTAGAATAATTAGTGATGCTAGGACTAATAAATTTAAAGAATTAGAACTATTTTAGGAAAGTAAATGCAATAAATAATAGTACTTAGCTTTGTAACTAAAGAATTAATGATCCAAGTGAAGATTCTAGAATCAGTGATGTCTTAGGATAAAAATAGGATAATGTAATTTGTTATTCACTTTAGGATCATAATATTATATTTCCTTTGTGCAAGATCAAGTCTAGGGATTAGGGTTAAATCTATGGTTGTGAAAATGTCAAGTACCTATGGACTTGATCTAGTAATTTGTAGAACTTTACTTTTCACTATGTTTGATTCACCTCTATTTTTTTCCTTTTTTGATATCTAAGGACTTGCAGTATTTAACAATACCTTGGGAGGATTGTCATTGGTGTCACAAGGGGACATGTTCTCTTAGGTTAACCCCCCAAAAAACTTAAAGAAATGATCAAAATGGACCCAAAAAAAAATGGGAAGTGGTCATGATTTTCACCATTAAAATAAGATACCAAGTCAAAGATGAAAAAAAGAGATGGTGAATGTGAACTCTATCGATCACAAATTGATGCATCCACTAGTATGCTCATGAAGAGTTTGAAAATGATGACAAGATTGTTGGTCTCTTTAGAATTGCATATTAAATCAATGATATATTGCCTCACCAAATACGCATTAATAGATAATAATTAAATCCACTATTGGATGTGGAGTTTGATCCATGATGGAATTCATATATTGCTATTTTTCTTCCCTTTTGGGTAGGGTCAACTTTTAAAATTCTAAATTAGTGAAGTGCCCATCTAACCTATGAATTTTTTTGAATGTTGCTTTGTTTTACTTTCTAAAACTTTTAATACTTGGAAAGTATGTAATCTAGGGGGATTATCCAAATACAATTCCAATGATACAATCAAGCCCATTCATATGGTCTGTAATAATGTCACTTCATGTTTTATAGTTTTTGGTATTGCCAAACACTCTTCAAAGGTTAATGGTATCTCCAAAATCTTTAGTATGTCTCTACCAAATGTTTCACATATGTATCCACTTGAAAAGGGCAATCTAGAAATATCAGGCATGACACCATCTAATCATGTATTGAGCCTTATTCAATCTTCATCAATAGCCTTGTTAGCATTGTAGAAACCTACATATTAAACCATTAAAATCTATCATAATGTATTATTTCTCCAAGTAACAATAATGTTTCTTACTCCATTAATAAAGTAGTAGATTACTCTGAAGGATATGAGATTTGGGACGCTATAATAGGAAAGATAGTATGCAATCACAATGTGATCTTTAGGGAGATTAGGTATTTTCCTATAAATCAGTAGCCAAAGGAGAATGCAAAGTTAGTAGTGCAGCTATAGCCAATGACTGAGGAGGTTACATTTGAGTCTAAACTACAAGTTTAGGGTGAAAAGGATGAGGAGGATAGTACTAAGAGCTCTAAGAGATTAGAGGAGGAAGAACCTCCACCTCATCTTGTGAGGGTGTTCACTCAATAGAGGAGGCAACTAGAGAGGTATAGCCTACTTGATTTTAGATGTACATTTGCTTTTTCTACAAACACTGATGAGCCTAGAACTATGAAGGAGGCAATGAAGATGAATGATAGTGAGTCTTAGAGGATTTCGATGCATGAGGAGATGGAAGAACTAAAAAAACAACACATGGGACCTAGCTTAGTTGTCTAAGGGGAGGAAATTCATTAGTTGTAAATGGTTCTTCAAGAAGAAATTTAGTTATGAGGGAAAGATAGAAAAGTACAAGGCAAGGTTGGTTGCTAAGGGATATTCCAAGGTTGGGGGAGTAGATTTTCGTCAGATTTTTTCTCTAATTGTAAATATTTCATCCATTAGATTTCTTTTATTTATTGCTATGACATTTAACCTTGAGGTTGAGCAAATGGATGTGAAGACAACGTTCTTGCATGGTAAACTAGAGGGAGAGATTTACATGACACATTCAAAGCATTATGTGGTAAAGAGTAAGGAAAATTTGGTTTTCAAGCTAAAGAAATCTCTTTATGGTCTCAAATAGTCTCCTAGATTGTAGGACTAGAAATTTGATTCTTATGTTTTGAGGTTGGGATTTCTTAGATCCAAATTTGATCACTTTGTTTATTTTAAGTAGGATAGTGATATTTTTATTGTTATCAATTTGTTTGTCGATGACAAGATAATATTGTTAACAACAAGGATACAATTAGGGATTTGAAATCCCAACTTTCATTATAGTTTGAGATGGCTTAGATTTGGGGCCTAATAAGTTTATCTTAGGGATGGAGATTAGAAGGGATAGAGCTAACATAAAACATTGGTTAAGATAAAGGAAGTATGTTGTCTCAATTTTGTAATGTTTCAACATAGTAAATTACAAACCAATGAGTGTTCTTATTTCTATGGGAATAAAGATTTTAGTTGAGTAATGTCCTTCTACACCTAGAGAGATGAAGGATTGTGTAACATGCCATCTCATATTACTAGGAATTACACACACAATTTACTAAGAAAGTAAAAAAATGTGATAAACATGAGTGAAATTTTTTTTCTACTATCATTTACATAATTACAAAGAAATAAAAGCATGTCTTTTCAGAATATTTTTCAACCTTGAAATTCAATATACAAAAACATAGTGAAAACACTTCACTTTACATTTACAAATATATTGCACTTGGCAAAGAAAATAATTTTACATCATAAGTCAACATTTAAAGTGTACTACATCTAGAATCTTGATATCTATCTTCACAAGTCTCGGTGAGTCTTCTACTACAGAGGAAGAGCATCATTCGAGTGCTTTACCTCCAATTGGTTCCCAAATCTGTACACACCAAATCCTAAAGGTTCCAATTCTTATGATCAGATTCAATGGAAGATCTAGCCAACAAAGTGGGAGATTGCTCACACCTATCTCCCCTACACTTTAGGCTCTGCCAAACCTAGGGGGTATCCCTTATTTTATAGTTAATATATTTGTCTTTCACTATATCAGGCAAAAGTGTTCTCATAGATTTGCACCAAGATATGTAAGATTAACCTCAGACTGGCAATATTCTTGGATTATCTTCACTACTTAAATTTGAGAACATGCAGCACCTAAACTAAAACAAAACAAAACATAAATTGATTCAAATGATTTGTCTTTAAATTAAGTGTTCTTCTAGACCTTTGGGCAAATTCATTTCAGATCGGTACTCTATCAGGGAAACAAAGTCAAAGCCAACAGTGTAAATGTCTCCTTATGACACCAAAACTTCACATCCAGAGGACTAATAACAATAGTATTACTGCATTACAATAATATGTCCAAGAAAAGGTATTACATGTGACTCTTCTTCATTAATCCCTTTATACAACACATTTCCCCTTATACCTAACCTAAAGCAATTTTAATCCATTTCTTGAACAAATGCAACAAATCAGATAATAACAAAAAAATGACCATCTCCTTCCCTGCGTCTGCAACTATTATTTCCTGCACATATTATTTTTGAATTTTACCCATGGCAGTTGGGGACTTGAGGGACCCCCTACCTCTCACTCCCCCTCCCCTTCAGTATGGGTCAACCCTGGACTGGCATTGGGAGGCAGTTCAGGCCTCGTGCCTTAGGAAAAGATTCCTTGTCTTGTAGATTGCGTGTCTCATGACTGGGTGCCGAGCTCCTCTGGCCATGTGCATTAGGATAAGGTGTTGAGTTCTAAGGCCTAGAAGAATGCTCTCTTGGGGGAGGATTTTGTTTTGACAACCTATCTTCCCTCAACTTCGTAAAATTGAGGAGGGGGCAGTGATTAAGTTTTCATATATTACCATGGAAAGAATAGTTTCTACCATGGAGCATGCCCTAGTGAGCAAGTTCTTTTCCTTTAGGCCTAACATTGACTTGGTTAGGAAATGGGTAGCCACCAAATGAAGGGTGAAGGGAAGTGTGTCTATCAGTGCTATGGCTGGAGGGATGTTTCTCTTTAAGTTCGTTGCTAGAGAGGATCTTGTTGTTGTTATTGTAGGAGACCCCTAGATGTATGGAAAGCACAGCCTTCCATTATGCAAATGGAAGCCAGGCTTTGATGCTGCTGCTGATCTCAACAGATCTGCGCCTGTTTGGGTTAGACTTCCAAGCCTCCTACTAGAGTAGTGGGATGAGGAGATCTTCATATAGATTGCAAACACTTTTGGCCATTTCATAGCACTTGATAGCACCACCAAAAATAAATCCAGGTTAGTGTTCAAATGTTTCTATGTTAGTGCTAACATTAACAAAACTTTACGTAATAGCATCACTCTAGAATCCAAATACAACCAATGGGTTCAACCCATCATTTATAAAAACTCCACCACCTTCTGCCAAAACTATAATAAAAAAGGACACCTCATTACCAAATGCAAAGTGAAAAAACCCTGTTATATAGGATAACCTTGCCAATGATGATGAAGATGAGTATCCATTTAAGGAAGACATGCTAAATATGATTAGCACCCCTCAAAGGGGGTTGGGAGATGCTAGGGAGAATGATGATGCTCTCCCTAAGGCAGCTGAGAAAAATTTGGTTTTCTCCCCCCTGGCCAAGAGGACACTGAGACTGGCCCTGGCCATAACAAGACTCCATTGATGGAAGGGATCTCTCCCTTAAAAGACACTGAGAAGGAGGAGGGTGAGATCCTTCAAGGACTATCCCTTAATAATGAAAATCCAGGAGGAAATGTGGAGATTTCAAATCGAAATATGGATGATGGTACTACTTCCAAAAGTCTTGGAAGCCCAAATGGAACCATAGGAAGTAGCAGCAAAGTTCAAGGATTCCCCTCCCCAGGCAACAAATCCATTAACTTAACCCTTGAGGCTGGTCCCAGCAATAAGGATAGAGACTTAGATTCTGAAGGATGGACAATTGCCAAGAAAATAGGAAAAGGTCACAACAAGAAGACCATTAATGTTGGAGTGGATTCCAAAGTTAGTAGGCCTTCCTAGCGAGAAACAAGACAGAAAGCATTCAACAAAGAGATTGCCTTGGGAAGATAGAAGACCTTGGAGATGGGCTCAAAGAAAGCCCTGAACAAATGAGAATACTCTCTTGGAATATAAGGGGGCTCAATAGTCCCCATAAATAGTTATTGGTTAAGAGTTGTATATATCATCACAAAGTTGACATTTTGCTGTTACAGGAGGTAAAAATGAATACAGAATGATTCAAGGCTATAGCCATGAATATTTGGCCCAATGTTGATTATCTCATTAGTGATGCCTCTGGTGCCTTGAGCAGAATTGTTACTATGTGGAATAATAAGATTGTTACAGGAAGTCTCATTGACAAATGTAAAAATAGTCTTGTTGTCAAAGTGGACTATCATAACTATTCATGGAACCTTGTCATTATTTATGCTCCCAACCAGATAAATGCTAGGAAAGACTTGTGGGAGTACCTCTCCTCCCTTATTGAAAAGGATTTTAGAGGTTTTTGGATACTTGTTGGGGACTATAACACCCCCCTTTACTCCTTAGAAAAAAATGGTGGTATAATGGATTACACTGACAACATGGCAGACCTAGCTAACTTTCTCAACAAAGAAGGTCTCATGGATGTGGATTTACAAGGCCAATAGTTTACCTAGTCCAATCAAAGGAAAGGAAGGAATTTGATCCAAGTCAGACTAGATAAGGTGTTGGTTTCACCTGGATGGAATCACATTAGTAAAACCACTTTGGAAGCATTGCCAAGAACTACCTCTGATCATAACCCTCTCCTCACTTGGAAACATAAGGACTCTTGTTGTGCCTTGCACACACGCCCCATTTCGACAAATGGAGACCCCCTCTTTTGCTTTGGCTTGAAGTCTCAACCTTTGTTACTTATGACAATGAGAAGGTGAATTTGTGCTTAGAGTGCATGATTTGTTCTAGATTTGGGTATTTTGCATGTTTGGAGTCATTTGATGTCTTTCATGATTGACTTGGGAGTATCTTTGTCATGCCCACATTTTCCATGTGGTCACAACACACAACACACGTGTCATAGCCACATCTGTCATGTGGTTATGACAAGAGATATCAAAAAATTTTCTCATGCTTCCCTAAAAACCCCCTCGCATGCGTAAGCATGCTCAGTGGTGTTCGCTCAAGGCGAAAACACTACAGTTGTCGGCGGGGTACAAGTACAATTACGTGCAACCGGACGCGAGCAGACCAACAAGGGGGTCTCTACGACGCCGTTAACTTCGCTACAAGGTTGTTAATATCAAGGTTCCTAAATCTAAATCTCGGCAGATTCCGGCAGCATAACGCCTTACGGCGTAAGTGGGAATTACTCAACCCTATATTACGCACGTGGTTCACTGATAGATTAACAACTTCCCATGACACCTTGTTCTGACTAAACCGACTCGTGATCTCCCTATTGAGACATTTTTCAGCAAGGCACGGTTGTCTGTCTCCTCTCTTGTTTCCTGAAATATACTCCTCCTTCGACTTAGCATTCTCAACAAGGCGGTTTGTTTGCTCTCTCTTCCCTTTTCTCTGGGTCTTAATTTTGATTGTATTTTTATCGTGCTCACCTTAACTATTTCTTTGATAATTTAGTTTGTTTATATATCGGTCTCTCTCTCTTTCAGTTTCTATGCTTACTTTATGTTTATCCGGACCTTTCTTTATATTTTACATCAATCAGGGTTATCACTATATCTATTATTGACATTAATCCTAACTTCCAGATGGTCCAGGTCTTACTACTTCGCTGGACTCGGTTTCCTAGTTTTCTCCGATCTAGGTTTCTCCTCTACGTATGTATTAATTAAACTTGTTCCTAAGCAAATTTTAGCAGGAGGATCCATCTACTTAGTTCTCTTATCCCATGTGGGAATTGCCGCGCATTTTCTCCTCTGTGTTTTCCAATGTTAGTTTTTCTTCTTCTGACTCTCTTACAGGTTTACTTATATGGACATTTACTACAGTTGAGATTAAAATGGCCTCACATGGAATGTCTGTGATGGCTTCTTAAGTTTATTTCCAGTGATCTTTTAAGCAAGGTGACATGTAATTTTCCTCTTCATTTTCCCGGTATTTGACTCACGTTGATAGTTGAAACTTCTGAGAAACTCTTCCCGGAGTATTACAGTATATTCCTTTACGCTCTCTTTTAGTTATAATTTTATTTTCTCTTAGATTGTGAAAGGGAAAACAAATGGCCTCTCCGATAAAGTTATCATTTAAATATCATATGTATATTTCGATACATACATACATACATACATATATGTATGTATGTATGTATGTATGTATGTATGTATGTATGTATGTATATATATATAAGTTTATATATATATACCTATATAAACATATACATACAATTATATTTCTCTTATCGTTATAATTACTGTTGTTATTATTACTATTAATTAGTACTAAAACTATTATTACAATAGTTAGATTATTTTATTAAATTATTTAAATATTATTACTATTTTTTATTATCTCAACTGTTATTCTTCTATATTTCTAATGATCTAACAATAATATGACTTCTTTTCTTTTGAATATAATATGATTATATATATATATATCATTGTTAATCTAGATAAGAGGCTCCCCTCTTTATAAAATCCTTACCATGGAATTATAATATCATTTTCTTTGGTTGTTTTGTTCAACATAAAAAAAAACCCTAACTGTGATTATTTTTGTGTAGGGCAGGGGACAAGGGGAGTGGCGGCGGCGGCCATGGTAGAGGGGCGGAGATGGAGGATGGACGCAGCGGCCGTGGCAGAGGGACGGGGTGGAGATGGTCACAGTGGCAGTGGAGGCACAGTCGTGGGAGTGGGGAGTACCGCAGAAGCGGTGGTCGTGAGCTTAATGGTGACGGAGGGGGTTGCTGTGTCGTGGGGGGGTCCGCGGTTTAAAGGAAGGGGATGTGGGGAGGGCGAAGCCCCACCCACACCTTGTGATAAACAACAGCGCGGTGGGGTTTCCAACCCCACCGCCCACTGTAAACACCAACCATTGGCTGTGTATTTACATAGCGATTCAAATTCGCCTCTTTTTTATTTATTTCGATTATCATAACTTTTTTTTAATTCGAATTTATTACTATTGAATGATAAATAAATAACAATAATTATATATATATATATATATTTCATTTTCATAATACCACTTAATTTTCTCAACAATATATTCAGTTTCCCATATTCTGTTAAAATGCTCATATAAGAAATTCAATAAGATTATATATATATATATATATATATATATATATATATACACTTTTAGCTCACCTTTACTCAATTTTAACAAAGAACAAAACTTGCTCAAAAAGGATAAAATGAAAGAATAACTTTATCAAGTAGATTCAATTTTTTTTTTTTTATAATCACATTATCTCAAAATTACAATCTCTTTCATACTAATCTCAACACAAAAAAAAATTAAATAACTACTAATCCAAAGAACAAAGGAAATGAATTTTTAATCAGTTTAATTATGTAATAAATAAATGTCCATTTCAACTCTTGGACCAACAGAAGTAAATGCATAATAGATTTCCTCTAGTCTTTACAAAATAACTGAAACCATTATTTATGAAGAAGAAACTTAAACATTTAAAACTGTCTTTTCCATTATAACAATGAACTATAAAACTGACCTTTCAACTAGTTAAGCCAATCTATCCTTATAATTACAAACAAGCTCAAATTTGATTGCAAATAAGTAAAGATCTCTCCCTTTCACTAACACATTTAATACAGTAAGATTTTCTATTTAACTTCAAACTTTCCATATGAAATTCAAGGTAAATAATTACATCATAGACAATACAGGAAGATTAACTCTTTCACTACCTTTAACAAGATGAAAGATAAGGATTTCCTTCTCCCAACCAACTTACAAAAGAAGTTATGTAACAACTAAGTAACAGTCACACCCAATAACATGATCAGGGAGGTTATTTCCTTCACTCCCAGGGTGACAATAAATTACAACAATATCAAGAGAGGTGCTCTCTTTTACACTCTTTACAAAGGATCATGACCTAATTCTCATGACAAAGAAGAATAAACTGTTTCTTCATAAATATAACTTCTCCAAATCCAACCAGAAGCTCCAAGAGGAAACCTGCGTATCAAAGACAAACAAAGAAGAAAACACCACTCATCTAGCTCTCCTCCCTTCTGTAGACCCGCACGAGGGTCACCCCCGAGCTAGGGAGACCATACTCACACCTGGGTAACTCAAGCACTCCACTTCACAACAGGGACAACAACAATCCCAAAGCACACAAACACCCGTGGGTAAATTACACAACACGGAAACTCAACTATAGTGAGTTTCATAAGGGGCAGGAGAGTGCACACACTCGACTCCAGAGTGTCACCCTTACAGATAATTTAACCAACACAATTTCTCTTGGCCTCAAACCAAGTTTGATCACAAATTTTTTAAGAAATCTGTATTTGACTCTCAAGTCAAAGATACAGTCACAGATACATGCCCTCAAGGCTTTCAACATCCCAAAAGAAGGACACAGGTATGCACCCGAGGAGGATCTCTCCTCCCCTACCCCAAACTTGATGAGCATTTCTCCCAAGTGGGAGAAGCTCTGTCAAACAACCCGACAACAAACCCCATAGAAAACAAATCTAAACATAATCAAATAAGCATCTTTCACACACTTTACATACACATTCAGATATATGAAAGAAAGGTGAAAATCAAACCAACCTTACAAAGCCCTCCTGGAATGAAACTGTTGCAGAGCTCCACTGAGTTCTCTTCCAACCTTCACCACCAACTCCCTCTCCCTTTCCTCTCCTCCAAGCTAACTTTCCTATTTTTGGCAATAATAATAAAACTCTCCCCAAAATTCAACTAACTCCCTCTCATCCCAAAATTGGAAACAAATAACCCAAATTCTTTTCAGTTTAGAGGAATGGGGAGGTGACACTTGTCACCTCCTCACCCTCCCCCAAAACCACTATTCTATCCTGGTGGCTTATGTCACTCACCCATCCCTAGAGTACTCCTTATCCCTCTCCTCATGTCATTTCTCTTACGCATGGGAGAAATAAAAGGAGTTAAAGGAGAAAAAGACAGGTGACCCATGCCTCTTCTTCCCTCCTTCACATGGGTGACCCCACAACACATGGTGGAATCTCACTAATGGAGAGGGTGACTTCAAGTCAATCCTTCAATAATGGATGGGTTTGTAGTCATATCTTACCTTGGGGATTGAAGAGGGATGGGTTGGGTGTTGGTACAACCCATCATGTCCCCTCCATACCTCCAATTTTCGCCACTTAACTTCAGGGGGAAGTTAAGATGACTAGATGGAGGTTACCCAAGGGTTACCCATGCCAAATGGGCCCCTGGACCCATGGGGTATAACCCAGGGTCAACTTTAACCCATACAAGACACCCCTGGTCAAGGTAAAGCACAAGAAAAAGCCTCATAGATTTAAATAAAATAAAGAAATTCATATTCAATCTTTTTACAACACAAATCATAAAATAGTGTCACATGAGGGTAACCTAACCCACTCGACCATACGAAAGACCACAATACAACATCACATCAAACACAGAGAGATCTTGGTTCCTCGTGGAACCAGATCGGCTTAACAGGGAATAACAAATAACAAGGTGCGGAATGATCTCTGAAATCTGTGGTTCGATTAGTAATCCTGCACACTAAATTACAAGATCAGTATCCACATATAATCATCATAGCCAAAGCAACTTAAAAACATGCATTATCATGACATAGATTTTAATTAGCATAAATGAAATCATATTACAATTTTCCATCATCACCTAATTAACTTTTTCTGAAATGTAACTTATCCAAACATCACCCAATTAGTTTTTCCGTAATCATAATAAAGTTTAATAGTTTTGACAAATCCGGGAACTGCTATCCCTCAAATATAAAAAGTATCAATAATAGTAATGTAAATAGTCATAAGAACAGAAGTAAAAAAAGGGTGGTCCTCACAATCTTGAATGGTCTTGTGCTTTAAAGATAGCCATTTGTTGCCTTTTACACTAAAATTGGGTGTTACTGCACTTTTCTCTAAAATCCTATGTCATTGGATATTGCCTTTGAAATTGCTTCTGCAAGATGTGTCATGTTGAAATTCCTAGTTTCTAGGTCTTAGAATTGCAAAATCATGCCTAATTTCACAAGATTTCACTAAGGGGTTCACATACTTTCATTCTGACGCATGGTCCTAAAGCCTTGATTTGGCTAAGTCTGAAACCCTAAAAATCCTAAAAAATAACTAAATCTAAAATCTAGTGGAACCTCAAAATTCTAGAATCTGCATATGAAATCCTATGGATCTAGAACCCATCTCAAACATCCTGAAAGTATATTTAAAAATATTTAAAGTATGAATTTATTATACTTAAATATATTTTTAAATATACTTTTACCCTAAGAAGTTCAAAATCTGGCGCTAAAAATGACCCCAACTGCACTTTGTGCCAAAAACAACCCTTACTGACCTTAGTGCTAAAAAGTCACCTCGCTGCCTTGCACTAAAATTAGATCCTACTGACTTGCGCTAAAATGTACTCCAACCAACCTTATTCATAGCTCACCAAAGTTTGTGCTAGCTAAAATCCCCGTTGGTGGCATCTATCAAAGCTAGCGCTAAAATCATGGTCAACTAACTTGCGCTAAAAATGACCTTCACTGCCTTTTGTACGTCGAACCCAAAATCTGTGCTAAGTCGGATGGAGTCAAAATCTGTGCTAAGTCAGATGGAGCCAAAATCCGCGCGAGGTTGGACAACCCCAAAATTCGCGCAAGGTTGGACAACACCAAAATGTGCGCTAGGTCAGTTGGAAGCAAAATCAGCGCTAAGTCAGTGACCTCTAAAATCAGCACTTTTTAGTATTTTGTCCTAAAAATTTGAGTTTTTCAAGGAGCAAATTGGATTTTCTTGATGGATTTGAATTGCATATCTATTTGTCATATCATGAGGAATATTTTACCAAGTTTGTGTGGATTTTGGGCACGTTTAACGACAATTAATGCCACTACACATGAAAAGTCTGTGACCCCCAAAAAATCCTGTTTTTTGCAAAAAAGGCTAGAAAAACATGAAATAAAAGTCTGCAAATGGATTCTAATGACCACAAAAACTTCCTAGATCAATATATTGGCCAAATGGGTACTTGAAAATGGTAAAAAACTCAAAAAATCATGCAGAAATTACTAGATTTATGAGGTTGTTCATAAGAAGATGACATTGAGTTTGAGTTGTCCTAGACTAATCCATGACAACAAATGGGCATATTTTGATTCAAAATGATGGGAAATAACTTTTTAAGATGAAATTGATGCTTGGCCTTGTTGCTTACAGGTCTAAGAGGACACATGAGCCAATTAGAGCCGTCTTGGAAGGATGTACACACAGAGATGCAGTGCTGACCCAGATATGCAAAACCTTCATTTTATCAACCAAATTGATGTTGCCCATGCAAGAGGAAATTAATATGATGTTCAAGATGATGGAGATGAGCTACAGGAGCTAAAGACATAAAAGATCAAATCTACTTCATTATTGTTCATGCAGAACCAGTCCAATATCCAAGACAAGCATACAGTTGTTCCAGCCATCCAGTCATGCAAAGCTATACCCAGCAAGCACCAAGTTGCATATGCCTTCACAAAAAATGTGCTACATACTCTTCTTGGCAAGTCAACACCTTGGAAAAGTCATTTGTCCCATTAGACAACTCAAAAAGTTGTTATTTCATCTTGTTCTCATGAGCTAAAAAGTTGTTTTTTTGTCTTTTTACTACAAGACAAAGACAAATCTAGGATTGTAACTACCCATCGACCAAATTAAATGCCATGTAATCAAGACTATTGGTGTTGAGTTAATCTTCACTATCCATTCAAAAACTTGATATGGTGTCATGTCTATAAAAGAGCCATCCTTTTCTCTCATTTGTAAGTAAGATTTGATAATGAATTGCTGAGACTCTGCTGAAATACAATCAATACAAAGCAAGTTTTGCAGGTTGCTGGGAATTTGTGTTTATGTGTTGTCTCATTTTGGTTTTCATGGTTCATATCAATCTGAATTTAATTAGTTGTGCTTTTGCAATGATGGGTAAATGTTAAGATATATGACGAATGCTTTGGTCCATACTATTAGTGCTTGATGATTGTAAGTTGATGTGTATAGTTAGCCTAGGCCTTGTCATCGAATGCAGTTCGGTTGCATTCCACTAGTTAAGTTGTGTCATTGTCTGAGTGTTTAATGAGTGAATGCAATTTGAAAATCATAAGGATCCTTTGAAGATTGCATCATTTCTTGCAACATTGTGGGTTTCCTATCGTGGTGAAACAGGGAATGGTTTATTGAAAGTATTTGTCTATCTGCAGCATTTTACCCAGTTGTGACTGTCACTTAGGATCTCTTATCTCTTCTCTCTCTCTCCTTTTCCTTTTGCATTTTATTTATATCAAGTTTGTTAGGTTAGGTTATAAGCAGCATCTACATTACAAATCTGCTGAAAGTATCATAAGGTTTCTGCATACATACTGTTGTCATATTTCATAAACCCTACATTTTGTGTAGGCACAGCTAGACATTCTATTGAAGTTATTCCATGCAAGCTAAGACCTAGTTGTATTATCCTTGGGGCAGTCCTATCTTGGATAGGATATCTTTTTCAAGAGAGGTGTGATACCAGCAATCATACCTGCGTTGTTGCATGCTAAAAACACCATCAACAACTCTAAAGGGCCATTTCCCTTTAGATTTGAAATTATGTGGACTAAGCACCTAGAGTTTAAAGACAAGCTAGCTAACTAGTGGGATGTGGTTGTTCATGGCACTCGTATGTTCAAGCTTGCCATGAAGCTATCTATAGTAAAATACAAGGTCAAGGGGTGGAACAAGTTCACCTTCGGTATCATCTTTGATAGCAAAAAAAGAATCTCTACTAATTTGGCAGCTATTCAAAATCAAATGGAGAATGGTGACTCTTTAGAAGAGACTACTGACGAGGAAGAATCCCTAAGGAAGGAATGGAAGGATACCCTCAACAGAGAGGAAATATATTGGAAATAGAAATCTAGGGTTCAGTGGCTCAAAGAGGGGGACAGGAACACGTCATTTTCCACAAATCCACCATGAGACATAGGAAAAGGAATAGCATTACCAAAATGATGGATGAAAATGGCATTATGGTTGAGTCAAATTTTCAAATTGGTCAAGTGGTTGCTTTATATTTTCAAAACTTCGTAGCTATCCAAGATAACAGGTTCAATCAAGAGCTTATTGACATCATCCCTACCTCTCTCAGTGATGAACATAACATCCTGTTGTGTAGACCGATTACAGGGGAGGATGTTTGTTCTAGCCTATTCTCCATGGGGGCCTACAAGGCTCCAGGGCCAAGTGGCTTCCCTCCAGCTTTCTTTTAGGAATATTGGGATATTGTGGGGAGAGATGTTATCGAGGCGGCTAAGGATTTCTTCAGGACTGGTAAGCTCTTAAGGAAACTTAACCACAGTTTTATTGTTATGGTCCCTAAGAAGCAGGACCCAATGAGTATGAGGGACTTCAAACCTATTAGTCTTTGCAATACTGTCTACAAGATATTTTCCAAAATCCTTTTCTTCAAACTGCAGCCCATCCTCGAAAGACTTATTAGTAACAGCCAAAAAGGATTTGTACCCGGTAGACAAATTCTTGATGCAGCCATCTCTACTCATGAATATATACATTCAATGGACAGAAACAAATTACCTGGAATGGTTTTCAAACTTGATATTTCAAAAGCCTATGATAGAGTTGCTTGGGAATTCCTGTTTAAAATTCTGGAAAAAATGGGCTTTAAAGGTAAAATATTGCAGATTATGAAAATGTGTGTTACCTCTGTTAGGTATTCTATCCTGGTCAATGGGGTTCCTAGGGGCTTCTTTAATGCTAGTAGGGGTCTAAGGCAAGGTGACCCAATATCACTGTACCTTTTCATCCTCTTGGTGGAAGTCCTAAGTAGAAGCTTTCTGACATTACTGAACTCTAGGGGCATCAAAGGTATAAAACCCGCTTCAATAGCAAACTCGGCGACCATTCAACAATTTGTGGACAATACCATACTGTTCGAGGTTGCCTCTGTGTTTGAGGCAAGGAAATGGAAGCAGGTGTTACAAGATTATGCAATATCGACAAGCTAGTGTATTAACTATGATAAAAGCATGGTGTATTTATTCAACACCCCTCTAGAGATTCAACAAAAAATCATGGGCATTCTTGGTTGTTCAAGTGAAGAGCTCCCTGCAACCTACCTGGGTCTTCCCTTAATCGTCAAAGATGTTTCTTCTAATTATTGGAATTCCATATTGGAAAGGATCTAGAAAAGGCAAACGAGATAGAAAGGAAAACTCCTGAGTCAGGCTGGCAAATACCAACTGCTAAAAGCCTCCCTTCAAGGTACCCCTATTTATTTCATGTCTCTCTTTAAAATTCCAAATTACATTGTTGAGAATTTTGAGAGAATCCAAAGAAACTTTTTATGGACAGGGATGGAAAACAAAAAAAGAATGGCTCTAGTCAGCTGGGATAAAGTTTGTAGGCCAAAATCTCAAGGGAGGCTGGGAATTAGGAAGATAAATCTTATTAACAAAGCTCTTATTACCAAAGCTAGATGGAACCTCCTAAGTGGAAATAAGGAATGGGGTAGCATCATGAGGGTGAAGTATTTAGGAAATTTGAATCTGATGGATTTTCTGCATCATAATGGCCTTCCTAAAGGCTCTCTGATCTGGAACAATATGTTAAAGAGCAAGTCTCTATTGTTGCAGGGCATCAAATGGAAGTTGGGAGATGGTAGGAATATAATATTTTTGGATGACTGTTGGCTCAAAGGACCTCCTCTAAGTAAGAGGTAAAATGTTCAGGGATTGGCTAATAAGGCAGGGACATATTTTGGTAAAATGGTCTGTGACTACCTTCTCCCTAGAAGATGTGGGTGGAAATAGTTGTCCATCTGCTGCTAGGATCAGAATGAGTTTATACAGATGGCTGAGGAGATTCAACTTTCCCTAAATGAGTGTAGAATTCCTATTTTCCCACAAAGTGATAAACTGTTGTGGGATAGGGACAAGACCGGGAGCTGGAGGTTTACTGTCAAATCTACTTATAACCTCTTTATGGTGCAGACTGGGGATAAGCTATGGAACAAAATGTGGAACCACAACCTCATTCCCAATTCAACCATTTCTGGTGGCTGGCAATGCATAATAAAATTTTAACCATTTATAACCTTTGAGTTAGAGGAATTCCTATCCCAAATAGATGTGCCCTCTACCTAAAAGAAGAAGAAATGGGGGCTCATCTCTTACTTCACTGTGACTTCACTTGGGAAGTTTGGAGTTTGGTCTTGCCAAAACTAGGAATCTCATGGAGCTTCAATGTGGACCTCCCTGCCTTCTTAAGATCCTAGAAATCCCCTTTCATTCATCCCATATGTAATGAAATATGGGCCCAGATCCCTCCCATCCTGGTGTGGGGCCTCTGCAAAGAAAGAAACAACAAGCTCTTCAGAGAAAAATACAATTGTCCTAAGGAGGTTGTTGGGATAATTGCTAAGATTCTATAGGAAAACATATCTAACAGTACTCAGAAAGTTGTTGAACAGCCTCCCACCAACCTTGAAGCTAATATTATAATATAGTGGAATATAATGGGCAGTAGCTGTAAAGTGGATGATTCAAAAATTTGTGCTCGTGCCAACACCAAGTGGTCTCCCCCCCTCTTGGTTGTTCCAAGATCAACTTCGATGGAGCCACGAAAGGTAATCCTAGGACTACTAGTGGAGGTGGAGTTCTTAGAATTGACAATGGTGCTCTCATGGCAGCTTTTACTGGTGATCTGGGGGTGAACACCAATAATGTAGCTGAAGCTATGGCCCTCCTCTGGGGCCTCAAGTTCGCCCTCGCCATGGGAATCAGGAACATCGTGGTGGAAGGTGACTCTAAAGTTATCATCGATGCTGTCAAAGGCAGAGCAAGAGTTGGATGGCAAATTGAAGACATTATCCAGGATATTAAAACATTGATCTTAAGTTTTGAAGGGGTTGAAATCATACATATCTATAGGGAAGGAAATCAAATTGTAGACCTCATGGTAAATCTAGGGTTAACCTTTTCCCTATTAGATGTTGGAGGAGTGTTTCTAATCTCCCTCCCAACATAAGAAACAAGATCCATCGTGAGGCAATTTTTAATTCCCCATGGCTATTATCTATATCCTCTTCTTGTTAAATCAAGCATGCTTGCTTTATCCTCATTGTGCAGGATGGCAGAGGAAAGATGATGTCATCTTGATGATGACTAGGTATGACAAGATGGATTGGTTTAAAGGGTTCCATGTGGTGATTTGCCAACTTAGAGAAACCCTCCTGGCATTGCCTTGCTAGAACATGAAGTCTTTTCATACCCCGATGACCTCTCTAGCCTATGAAAGCTGACACGAGCCTCATAATGAAGGAAATTATTGCCCTAACTTAAACTGGGATATGAAGGACAATCCTAGGAATTTGAGTTGCCTCTAATGTAAAGATTATTATGATTGCCTAGTCATTTCTAGATTGTTCATGGACTTCCTCCATTTGCCTAAGTTATGTGTTTGCATTTGCTCGGTTTGTATGCTCAAAGCCATGGGAGGTGAGAAGGTTAGAACTGGGCCAAGATCATGTGAGGAGTTCAAAGAAGACTCTCATGACTGGAGTATATGTTATGAAGCTAAGATAATGTTGTTTCTTGAAAGCTTCTAACTGTGACCCTTGTTCTCAAAATTGTTGATTACTCTTTAGCTTTTGACCATGAGGAGTCATAGAATGAAATGGAGATTAAGGAAGTAAAATCTACCCATGTTCAAACTTAGGAGGGAGCCAGCCATTTTGACTCCATGAACAATTCATTTTATGACACTGAGCAAGATGAGGTGGAGATTCTTGAGACTCCTGAAAAGGAGGTGGAAAGTGCCAGAGGAGATAACTCTAGCAACCAGATTATGCAAGATCTGGGGGAGGTCAAGTCACATCTTGAGGCTATGGGGACCAAATTTAAGGTGTTGTCTAGAGTTTGCTTGAAGGTCATTCACAGGGTGGCCACCACTTTCACTACACTTTAGGTGGAGCAACATGTTGACAAGGAGGTGACAAAAGTGAGCAGGGAGGAGCTGATGAATTTTCTAAACAATGATTAGAAAAAACTACTTAATTAGGCTTATGTTAGGTTTAGTTTCCTAGCTTTGGTATATGCTTATTCTATTATGTGCTGCTATTGTTAACTTGTTGTTTTAGTGTTGTTGGTGGCCTGTGGCCTATTTTGCTTCCCTCTGGGTTTTTGTTATAGGGACTTGCACCTTGGTTTGCAGCTTAATATTATCAAAAATAAATCAGATATATCACATAACAAATGTACGTGAATGAGTTTAGTAACCCTTAGCAACTTCACTCAAAAGAAAAATGCTCATACCCAGGGAGACAATCATAGACAACACACACAAGTGTTTTTCATATAATTCAACCTAGAAAGAACAATGTCATTCAGAAGTTTATTCATTTACAAAGCAAAATATGTCTCTGCAACCCAGAGTCTAGTCACCTCCTCCTGCAGAAAGAAATTTCCCAAATATGTGGATAGCTTGTATCCAGAGCCCAAAATCAGAATCCATATTACAATACTACAAATTCTCTTATAAAGGAAAACAGAGAATTGTCAGACTACAACAGTTAGTTACAAATTTGACTTGACATTTAATTCTTGCAACCATGGGAATTTACATTTCTGATCTTGATTGGTTCCTGCTAATAATACATTTTTTACACTCATTCTGGTCTGTTGAAATGAAATGAGATTAACACTGCCTTTAAAATTTGTTTTCCTCTTAAAAAAATATGAAATCTACTCATTTGATTGGTTCAATTTCTTCCTCGGGACTCCAAAATCAAACTGTAAAGCTCCAACTGCTTGTGTTTCACTATATTTTTCCCGTGCAACTACTGGAACCATTTTAAATTACTCTCCAGGCATTTGAATGATCCCAGACAAAACTAAATGGCCACAAACAACTACACAAATAACCAAAAATCTCTGCCCAATGCCTCCAGACATGAGCAACAATCTAATGGAGCCTCTATCACATCATCGCATGCCTAGGAGAGGATGGTGAGATGGGTTGTGTGCCCAAAATACTTTTGTTTTGTTTATAATGTATAAAAATTATATTAATAATGTTTATTTTATAATTTTTATCACCCAAAACATTACATTTGCCAATTAATTTAAAAGAGGCATTTTTAGCTGTGTTGGGTCAATTTTTACAATTCCAGCATTCAAAATTCATCCCAGACATGATTAAAATCACTACCCTGGCATTAAGAATGGTTGGTAGATGATTTCAAACCATGGAGCAACAATTTTGAGCCAAATAAAACCACCAAAATTTTGTCGTAAAGACAGAAACGTGAAGACTCCATTTTGCAATATCTCCGTTCAAATCTGACCAAGAAAACTCAAAAGACACCTCCATGGAGAAGAAGGCATACCCAATCTACATTCCAGGAAGAAAGTCTGACCAAAACTTGCCAATAGAAGGCCCATCGCACCAGCGAAGCCATGAGGAATGAAGGAGTGGGTTGTATGCTGGTGCGCTCAACCCAAAAATGCTTTTTTTTTTATTATAAAACATAAAAAATATATTAATAATGCTTACTTTATAATATTTACCACTTAGAATATTATTTTTTTGCCAATAAATATAAAAAATCCATTTTCCAACTTAAAAAATTGACAAATAATTAATTTCCCCTTCTAGGCAAACGACACAACTTCACTGCAGGCACACGGTACATCTAGATGCCATGAAAACTTGCATAGGGCCATAATCAACTATATAAAATATACCCATCTCCTCAAAATTCACATTGCCAAAAGATTTTTGGGACCTCCTTTGTAAATTGAGCCCCTGGGAGCTCGATTTTTTAAAAAATTTATGTTTTCACATAAGGACACCTCAAATTGCCATGAAAACAAAGCTGGGAACATTTGAAGTCAAATCAACAACTAGGTTGTCATTAGAACTGGAAAATTTGAACTTTTTTACGGGGCCCTCCAAAACAAGCTTGAAGTGGCAACAGATTAAAAAACATGTTAAAACATATCCTGGGAGGATGCAAACTGGCACACATGCTTTTGATAACCCATAAAAACTTTGCACTAAAGGATTTCTCTTGACGAATCATAGATTGGGAAATTTTAATGTCTAAAGTTTCAAGCCAACTGGATGCCATGGGGCTTAAAACAAAAACCTTGTTGCCAATTCAAGGTTTTCCATGCACTAAAAACTTACCAGATTTGCAAGTGTCAACACCTCCAACCATAGACCGATGGTCCCCCACACACTTTCCTTCCTAGAAGTGGCCCTACACTTCACAAAGAGTATAGACATAAAGAACCAATAGGTTGCCATCTAAGTTCTAGTGTTGTGTCCTACGTAACTCAATTGACCATACGACTCTAAACATTCTTCTTACTAAGTATGATCATACTGACAGGTTATGTCATCTAGACACGGTGAACCGACTAATGCATGCAGAGACAAATGCATTACTTTGGCCAAAGTTTCTATATAAATAGACATTTGCAATAAATGTAGTTGTGTGCTCACACACCTCTAACTTGACTTGAAGACTACCTCATCCTATAGTTTGATTTGTTTGACTAGTAACTCTAGACATAATTTATCTTGGCTAAGCTTAATTCCTAGTCAATCTGACTTAGAATTTAATCTTGAATCTAGGATATATACAATGTATAGGTTTAGAAGAATTAACCTTTCAAAGAGTCTTTCATTGCAATCTTGCAAACATCAAAGTCTATGACTTCCTATCATTCTACTCATCAAATCAAAGATTAGGCATACTTGTGCTATAAGTCAAGTTGTCAACTCTATCAGGAAATCATTTAATCAAAGTATGACTCAGACTCTTCTAGTTTATACTATCTTGAACTATGGTTCTCTTGACCAATTACTGTCGACCATAACTTACAATAGACTAATACAAAGTCATAACTGACTTGAGAGTTTACATTTTATAAACCCTTTCGACTGATTCTAGGATTTAACTTCTTTATTCTATACTCAATGTATAACAAAAACTCTTATTTTTCCCAAAAATAAAAGTTTATAATAATAAAATAACATGATAATAAAACCTCTGGTCTTCTCTCGACTACTAGGGCATTTAATTGAATTTACATAACCTCAAAACATGTAAAAACATGGTACATGAAGTATAACCTCTTAACATAGATTACTATCATTTTCATAACTAAACTCTCGACTAAGTCAATTTCTCAACTTAGATAAGTTTGAGTTTATAATAACAATATTATCGGCCTTTGATCTTCAAGTCCACCAACTCTCTTTAAAGGGTAGGTTTTGATCTCACGAATAACTTCCTCTGAAAACAAATTAATGATAATACTTTATCATTGCTATAAATGCTTTTGTGAAATTATAACTCTAACCTAGTGTGCTTCTAAAGATATCATTATCATTTATATGTCTCTAAGAAAGTGAGTTTCTAACACAAAATCTTGGATTTTATATATATATATATATAAGCCTAAACTTTCTCATCTTGATGCAGGAGCATCCCTGGTTCAAGAGCAATCTTACATCAACCAAAAACATTTACATTTTAGTTTGTTGGTAGTTCAGTTTGTTTCTTTCATTTTTCAGTTCAGCTCAGTTAGTAGTAGTTTATGTATTTTGGTTTGCATTCTGCCGTAGTTGCATTTCACATCTCGCGGGGCTGGACTTAGCATCTAGATTCATTTGTCTACATCATATTTAGAATTCAAAGCATTTGGATCAAGTACCGAAAAGTTATCGCTATCAGAAGATCGATTGTTTTCTCATAACAGAGCATCCTGACAGTCTCAGACATTTAGCTAAAGGAGAGGACTTGCGGAGCAATTCTTGACTTGTGGAGCTTAATTGCACATCATTCAATGATCCTTGGTTCATGGCCAACCTTCCCCGAGATCCGCACATCATTCCATTCATTTGCAGAGGTGTTCTATGCTTTTAGGTCCGACCTATCCGTGTACACACGTTACAGCTCTTCATCGGAGTTTGTGAACTTCCTTGGCTGACGCAGAGGAATCTTTTTACCGGAGATGATATATAAGAATGTAATAGATCCCTAGGAAAGTAGTTGGGAGGGAGTTTGAATGATTTAGAAAATCCTTAGTTTAGATTTATGTGAAGGAGCTTCAAAGCCATATCTTGTAATACTATGTAATCAGGCCTATGGGCTGAATTGCTAGCTCGCATGTTGTTGTCCAGTTTGTATTTGATTTCTATGATATGCTAAATGACTAAATTCACATTTGCTTCATATCTTTGAGTTGTTTCCATTGTGTTTACTCTTGTTGCACGATTTGGACAGTTCATTCTGTGAACCCTCTTACCATGACTATACCACATCTTATCTCCTACATTAAAGACTCTATGTTAGTATTACATGTTTGGTTTGTAACTCTTCACAAAAACAGTTTAGTAACACTTATCCAGTCGGTTTAGAAAATAAGTCAAAACCCTACAACCTATGGTTACAAATCATAGTTGATAGGAAATAGTTTACATTACACTCTAAGACTGAAAATTTTATGGTCAATCTCTCTCTCTATGGCTTTTCTCAGCCACTTGGGTTTCTCTATTGAATAGAGATATAGGCTATGTTAATCTCTACACAGATATAGCATACTATTATATCCTCTAGGATTAAACACATAAAACAACTCTATCATATGCTTGGTTTATATTATCTTGAACACTCAGATTGTTGTCTCAAGCTTATACAAATAATCCCCATTATCATACGTTAAACTCTAACTATTCATGATATCTCTGTTAAGACTAAACAATACTAAAGTAAACAAAGGTGGATCATACTGTTATACTAAGATATATAACTGTCTTTCTAAAAAATTTGCACCAAAATATCTTATAAGACGTCAGTTTCACCTTAATTATGTGCATGTTTTCATAATAGAAACAATATTGATAAATAATGAAATATATAACTCATGGTAGATACCCCTACCTCCCAATTCTCACGAGGTTTTAGACTCTCTCTCTCTCTCTCCTCTCTCTCCTCTCTCTCTCTCTCTCTCTCTCTCTCTCTCTCTCTCTCTCTCTCTCTCTCTCTCTCTCTCTCTCTCTCTCTCTCTCTCTCTCTCTCTCTCTCTCTCTCTCTCTCTCTCTCTCTCTCTCTCTCTCTCTCTCTCTCTCTCTCTCTCTCTCTCTCTCTCTCTCTCTCTCTCTCTCTCTCCTCTCTCTCTCTCTCTCTCATTTTAAAAATATTTGTTAATAAATTGTTTCTTATACTTTATAATGTTTTGAATGAGTAAAATTTTTCCCATAACACAATACTTCATATAGAAAAGATATCTTTTCATAATTTCTTTAAACATGAATTGTTAACATTGATGTCTGGGGCACACATTTTTTTGTAATTTTTCATTTCATATTTTATTTATTATTAATTTTTAATTGAAATTAATTATAATCTAGACACATTTTCTCATAACACATATTTTTTGTATATACCCAAATTGCTTTTTTGTTAAAAGGACATCAATATAGAGGGTGATTGTATTTTTTTATACTTTTCCATTATTTTCTATTTTTCCACATGTGTCGAACAAAGGGTCTTTATGTTTGGTAATAAACCTATGTTGATTAGTAAATAAAAAATAAATATAATAAGTAAATAAAATATATTAAAACCTATACTTTTCAGAAGCTTACTTTGAGGGACATGTTCATACAAAATCTCATGTCATGAGAACTTCATTTGATCGTAAAAAAATGTGACCAAAATCAATAGTTTTTGTCCAACAAAAGCCTAACATGTGGAATGGAGGGAGTTGGTTACCACATTGGTGCTTCTTAGACACCTTTGATTGATGCCTTCAATTAAAGTTCATGTGACATTCTATATAATGAAATAGGCTTTGTAAGTTGTGTGACATTATATAATAAAGGGTGTTTGATTGAAGAACCTCCAATTGAAGGCCCTTTTAAAAAGTCCTTCAATTGAAGTTCAAGTGTTATTGGTGTCCATGTGACTTTGCCATGACTTTCGACCAAAGAACCATACCTTTAATCGAAGGTGGTCACTTTTAAAACCTTCCCAAGTTTAAATTTGAAAATGGCCCACAAGTGAGACAAGACTTTATGCTTCCACCCCAAATCATTGCAATGTTCTACCACTTAAATGAAGTCTAAAATCACTAATTAATAAGATATCATCATTTAAGTATTCATAATTAGCAAGTAGAAATGATTTAACATGTAAGATACATCACTAGACCCATCAAATTCATCATGTAACAACTTCTCACTAAGAGCAATAAATACATCATGTAATGTAATAGGAAATAATAAAGCACCAATAAGATTAGCATGAGAAGCAAAGGCACTATTATCATTATGCATGTTATCATCATATCTATCATACAAGGATAATAATCATCATGAATCATGTAAACAAATGAGGCAAAGTCTCTCAAGATGGAAGGAAAAGCATTAGCAAAGTCCATGAAAGAGGAGAGGATAGATAGGCATGAAAACAACTCATTTATGGAACATGAAACATCATCAATATAAAAGAATGATGCAATATCATCAAGGATCAGAGGATGGGTATCAATAAAGCATGAAAATGTGTTATAATTCTTGATATCTGAAAGCTAATCCAAAAACAAAGGTTCATAATGATTCATGATAAATGTTCTAACAATATGGCACAATCAAAGGGTGGGTGAGTAGGTATTAAATAGATACAACAATGAAGGCACAAACCTTAATCAAAGTAGAACAATGAAACACAAAAGTGGATCCAACCCTATCATATCTGAAATAAAATGCATACAATTAGAAACATCAAATTTGAAACCTTAAGGAAGGAATAAACCTTAAGGATGAAACCTTAGGAAGTGTAAGAAAGTTGGGTTTACCATTTTATGTAAGGCAATAAATCACTTACCTAAAAATCTAGGCTAACTGAATAAATAAAGTGATTAAGTAAATAATCAACCTTGATTTAAGGGTTGGGACTAATATTGAAATTAGATGTGAAATTTAAATAAATAAAATAAGGTACTTAGCTAGATTTTGGAGGGGAAATGATGCCAAAGATGTTAGGAATTGAATTGTCAATATGCTAGAAACTAGGGTATTGTTTAAATGAATGCTTTAGAATCTGTAAACTGATTGTGCTCTATTATGGTTCAAATTTGTACATGTAGAATTGATCTTGGTGCATGTAGAAGTAAAATAGCACACAAAACTGAATGTAGACCCATAGAAATGAATATGCTAAGATTTGATAACTAGAAATCACTTGCCTTTATGTTTGTGGCTTATATCTAGGAAAATGATGTTTACAAACATTGTTTCGGAACTTGCTAAGCGAGGGTCATACTCTCCTCAGTCAAGCCCCTAGGCAAATTAATTCAATAGCAATGAACCAAGATCGAAAACAACATGTAAAATGCCTAGGATGATGATGTAGATACAATTCAACATCTATGATGTTGTTATGATGCTCTCATATGAATGCTTGCATGTGATATTCTTAGCTAATCTAAATGAATCAAGGTTAGTCCTTAAATACACCACCCTAGTGTGCAGTTTAAAATAATTCACACTTTAGCTAGCTCATAACGACTAGCAAGGGAGGAAAGCATGGACCCAAATTAAGAAATTAAAATTCAAAAGTTTAGTAAGGATAAGATCTACATGTGTGGCAACTTGGGTCAAATTTTCACTTGTAGGTCTAAACTAGGGTAGTGAACGACTAGATGTAGAGTCAAATTTAGATCCTAGGGTAAGTGATTGTGGGGATAGACTAGGATAAGATTATTTTCTAACTTCTACACACAAGTACACTCACTTGCACAATATTGAATGCATAAGGACAAACTTGTTGGCATACGTCCAAAATATATGAGAAAAGAACATGGGTATCTATAGGTAAAAAGCTAAGTAGATTTGATTGTAGGGAAAACCTCAAAATATTGAAATGTGTGACATCCCAAAAATTTATGTACTCCACCTCTATAAACATCACTTAAAGATAATGAATACTATATGGATCATTCATAATTACAAAAGTATAATATGGATTGATTGAACTCAACTTGGAACTATGCATGGAATCATAACAAAATAGCATAACTTTTTTTATTAATATAAATTGGGAAACTTACCTTACATCCACGGCATCATAATATAATTTTAAAAAGTACAAAAATACTAATCTATATAATCAAATTGTTTCCATTAAAAAAAGTCCCTCCAAAGTCTTAAAAGACGGGCAGAAGGCTTGAAATGAAATTTGAGCTTGTAAACTGCAAGAGATTGGATTAAGTAGACAAAGTGTCGTCACGATGTATATATAGATAGTTACGTATTGCAATTTGACGTCAAATGGAATAATAATAATATTATGCTGCTTTTTATAGTGCGTAGGCGGCTAAAACACAAGTCAAATTTTCAAATCTGAAAGCCATGACAGAAAAAGAGAGCTCGGAACTCAAGTCAAATTTAGACAGCTGACGTTCTGTTCTTAACAATGTCTTATTAAATTGAAAACGACCAAAGGCTTTTTTCCTTATAGAAGTTAAAAAGTGACAGACACTTAGGCTCTAATGCACGCGGATGCCAAATTCCAATGTCTAAAATCATCTAGTTAATAAATAGTAATTTAGGGAATCTTTATTTGCTTTATTTTCTCAATAGAGTCTCAATCAATTGACGTAGGTAACTGAGACTTGAGTTATTGTTTCCCCCTTTCGGTATCAATAATGTAGTTACATTATTTGTCTTTTTCAGCAGTTTGAATACATTTTTAAAAAGTTAGACAAAAACACGTCATTAAGGTATGTATTATCGATCATTTTACATGTGAAAATAGATACTTTTTGTTTATTTTTAGGTGTTTAATTTTTTCTTTTTTTTTTTTTAATGGAAACAACTGGATTATATATCTCTACCCTATGAACAAGCGGATTACAACATGATGAGTAAACATACATCTAAACCAGAAGTCGTCCTTCAACTAAGGAGCGAGGAGCAAGGGGATCCTATCATCACAGTTACCCAAGGGTTGAACCTGGGCCGAATGCACCTCCGAGGGTTTGAACCTTGGTGGATGGCATTATCAACACATGTCATCATCCTCACCAATTGTGTTCAACCAATTGAGCTACAACCGTTTCGCTAGTGCTTAACTTTACAAGTAATGGGTAAAAGTGCAAAAAGGGGGTGGGGGGTCATTGTTTTACAACACCATAGCAACAATTAGAACGCATTTGTCTATTGCGTCCTCTCCCCTAGATGCTACAATAATGAACTAAAATCAAAAGAACATTTTATATTTAGGTGTTAACAACTTTTACCATTTTTCAGATAAAATCATGACTCTTTAATAAATATGGTAGTGGCTATTCTTCATACAAATTTGTACTATGGCCATCCAATTGTGTGCATGCCATCTCATCACTTAAAGAAAAACTTGAAATATTTTTGAAGTGTGTACAAATTTGTTGAAAAATACAATGCGTAATTCAACATGTGAATATGCAAATAAACGTGATTCAAATTCATGACCTACATTTTATTAGCACATGCATCAACCAATAGTATTGCATTCTCAATGATGCTTTCAACTGTAGTGACTCACATTTATTTGAAAATAAACAATATTTTGACTTTTTTCCACCAATCATGCATGGCATGGATGCATGCAATATGATTATATATGTATATTTGATGACCATAAATACAAATTTATATGGAGAATAACTACTACCACAAAATCCTAGGCATTATGAAATTCAAAGATGTGCAATTCTACTCATAAGAACAAATGACCCAACACAAGTCATTAAGACAATTCTTTATCTCAATATTTACCATCAAATTTCCCTTCTTCAATCTCAATTTAAAAAATGCAAATAATTTATTTTTTTGATTTTTTTTCTATTACAAATTTTTACATATAATATATTTAACATCAAATTTTCTTTTTCAATCTCAATTTTAAAAATGCAAATAATTGATTTTCTTGATTTTTTTTCTATTACAAACTTTTAGATAAAATATATTTAACATCAAATTTCCTTCTTCAATCTCAATTTAAAAAATGCAAATAACTGATTTTCTTGATTTTTTTCTATCCCAAACTTTTAGATAAAATATATTTAACATCAAATTTCCTCCATCAATCTTGATTTTAAAAATGCAAATTACTCATTTTCTTGATTTTTTTCTATTACAAACTTTTAGATAAAATAAATTTAACATCAAATTTCCTTCTTCAATCTCAATTTTAAAAATGCAAATAGCCCATTTTCTTGATTTTTTTTTTCTATTACAAACTTTTAGATAAAATAAATTTAACCTCCAATTTCCTTCTTCAATCTCAATTTTAAAAATGCAAATAAATTTTCTTGATTTTTTTTCTATTACAAATTTTTAGATAAAATATATTTAACATCAAATCTCCTTCTTCAATCTCAATTTTAAAAATGCAAATAACTCATTTTCATTTCCATGGTGTATTTCTATTACAAACTTGTAGTTAAAATATATTTAACCTCAAATTCCTTCTTCAATCTCAATTTTAAAAATACAAATAACAGATTTTCTTGAATTTTTTTCTATCACAAACTTTTAGATAAAATATATTTTTCTAAAATCCCTTAATGTCAATGGGCCCTTGGTCTACCAATGAAGTTGAATGGTTCTCAATGGGCCCTTGGTTTGTTAGTGAAGTTGACTGGTTCTCAATGGGCTCTTGGTCTGCTAGTGAAGTTGAATGGTTCTCAATGGGCCCTTGGTTTGTTAGTGAAGTTGAATGGTTCTCAATGGGCCCTTGGTCTGCTAGTGAAGTTGAATGGCTCTCAATGGACCCACCAAGGATCAAGTATTACCGAGTACAAGACCCCGACACCATAAGAAATGAGACCCAAAACAGAATGAATACCCTTCAATGGAAGAGATTTAAGCCTAAGACTCATACTCCAATATGATTCTATAGATTTGATTTTTTTTTTTTTTAAAAAAACCTAACCTAATTTAATAAATTAGGTTATTTCAAATTGCACTCGCCATTCATGCAATGTCTATCTTCCCCATGATTAAACCAACCCCAAATTTCCTATTCCATACAAGACAAAATAATATACTGCCGTACGTGTATAACACACGCTTACTAATTCCAACACCTCATTAATGACACCACAGCACACATGCACGACGGCACGTGCGAGTGCGACAGGGCGGTTTTAATTCCCTACGATAAAAGATGCCCTAGGCGTTACGATCACGTTGGTAAATATTCTAAAATATATTTTCGAGTATTATCGCGAAAACGATTGTATGTACCGGACCTTATCTTGACCCGTGACGGAAGTGGAACCATACTAAGTCAACTGACACGTAGACGGAAACTGGTCGGCCACTGCCGGTCACGTCATCTGACCCAGCGCAGCCAAAGAATATTCCCCATATCTCTTCTTTCTATTTGCTAGTATTAACTATATTATTACTATTTGGCTTCTACCGGCTCCGGTACGAAACCACCGCCCACTTTGCCTTTCGGCCAAAAAGCTAAAATGCTGCCACGTCAGCACCGAGTGGACCACCGTTGGAATCTCTGTATAAAGGCACGCCTTTCAGAACGTGACGTCAGCGCATCACCTGCTGCACACCGACACTTCTAAAATAGACAATAAACGAAGAAAATCAGCGCGCGGCAGGTCACATGGAAAATCCTTGCCGATTTTGGAGCCGAATATTGCGAAAAATGACCTGTTCACCTGCCGGCCAGCCAATCAAACGGCTGGTGAAGGTCCGGATTAAACGGGTTGGAACGCCCGCCACCGCCGTCTCCCGGTGACCGAGGTAAGAAGATCTTCGACAAGTGGGAGGGGAATATTCTGTGAACGATGTGAATTACGTATTTAAATTGACGTGTATCAACATAACCTTTTGTCCCATGAATTTAAATTTACTATTATGATTAGCCAATAGTTTTTTAATTGGCCTTTTGTGAGGCCTATTTTTTTAATTCTGGGTGTCTAAATTGTTTAGTCTTGTGGATGTTATTAAAAGTTTTTCATGTATTTAGTTATTATGGAATTTTATGTAAAAAAATATTTAAAAATTAGTTTTTTTTAATGGTGTTTTGGTGAGGCCCATTTTTAATTTGTGGGGCCCATGTTTTATTGGTTTGCGTCTTATTCTTAGTGTCTTAAATTGTTTAGTCTTGTGGATGTTATTAAAAATTTTCATTTTATTTATGATGGAATTTTATACCTAAAAATGTTTTTTAAATTATTTTTAATTTGTGGGGCCCATGTTTTATTGGTTTGCCTCTTATTCTTGGTGTCCTAAATTGTTTAGTCTTGTGGATGTTATTAAAAATTTCATTTATTTATTATGGAATTTCATGTCTAAAAATGTTTAAAATATTATTTTTAATTTGTGGGGCCCATGTTTCATTGGTTTGCGTCTTACTCTGGGTGTCCTTTAATTTTGTGGATGTTATTAAAAAATTGCATTTATTTATTTATTATGGAATTTCATGTCTAAAAGGGTTAAAAAAATTATTTCACATTAGAATTATTTTATTTTATAAAGAAAATTATTTATTAACAACTTACTTCAATTGACACATGTCATATTTCTAAACCCACTACACCTTTTAATGATAAAGTGTCTATAATTTATTAAAAACTTTTGTAGGTTAAAAACCAATTTCACATAATATATTTATATTAATAATATTAATTATACTTAACATATTACTTAACATAGTTTTTTTTTGGATGAATATTCTTATTGAATTCATTATCTATATTAATTATATTTAACATATTACTTAACATAAATTTTAATATTAACAATACAAATAGTAATATAATAATAATTGATTGGTATTTCCCATGTACAAACAAAGGGTCCTTGTGAGTGGACGACTTTGCATGGACATGGGTAAAGCTTTTTGTCATCCCTTTTTTTGGTTGGTAGAAATATTAGGTAGTGCCTTTTTCTATTCAATGAAATATTAGGGTCCTTTTTATTCAACTAGGGCAATTGTCACCCAAGTCACTATGGATTAAAAGAGATTGTAAATGTCACTATTTTTTGTTTGACTATTTTTTATTTAATACTAGCAATTGCACCCCAAAAGGTATTCTAACATAGTTGAAATTTGACCATCGATTTTCATTGTCAAGTTTCTTTTTGATTATAAATTATGGAGTGCGGTCTAAAGATCGATTATAAAAATTACTACATAATTATATTAAGAAGTATAGACAATAGAAAGATTATATCTCTTATTAATGTGTTATTCATTCAAAGTTATTTTTTCAATATTAAGACATATTGCTACGCCCTTAATATTGGTGTACATAGGGTTATGAATACTCGGCTTGTGGCTATCTTAACTCCTAATTAAGTCATATTATCATTATTATATTGTTATTTAGTTGTTTAGGTCGGCCTAAGGCTTCTATAGGTCTATCTAAGTCGGCCTGGGTGATATCCTAGGCATAAATAGGTATATATAAGAGGTAGTGAGTCTCATTTCATATCATATTCAGTATTGTGTTCTTATTGAAGACTATTGGAGGTATCCCCCTCGAAGTGGATTAGGAGGTTGCCCCCTCGAAGTGGCATATTATTATCAAGTATTTGCAGCATATTTTCTATTATATTCAGATATTGTGCAAGTTGTTTCATTACAAGTGGTATCAGAGCATGATCTTGGCACCGTAGAGGCAAGATTTTTTCTCAACATTGGAGACGATTTTGGGAAGAGCATAACTTTCAGATTTTAGCGAATTTTTTAAAGATTTTTAAAGGGTTTTTGAAGACCATATTAAAGAAGATACAGTCCATATTTCAGAGGAATTGAAGCAAAAATAAGTGAGTTATTGCAAAATTAGGGTTTCCAACAAATTCTCTCTCAAGGCAGCAAATTTGCTAAGTTTTTGGATTTTTTTTTGGGTAAGTGGTATCTTGGCCTTAGTAAGTTACAGTAAAAATTTTAGAAAATTTCCATTTCATTTGTGTGATTTATTTCAAAAATATTGGTTTCCATCATGACGGGGCCTGCAACAAGAGGCAAAAAGAATGCTGCCACACCGGGGAAATCCTCTGATAAGGATGAGGAAATAATAGAGGATAGTAATCCCAATGAGGAAATAAGTAAGGTCAAAGAAGAGGTGTCCTCAATTAAGAGGGATATGTGTGACCTAAGAGGAGATATATCAGATTTACGAAGCATGTTAAGCACCTATATGAATGAACCAAGAAAGGAGTTCTCAAGCAACCAAGGTGAAACCTTCAAGTCGGCTAATAATGACACAAATTTTAATACTCCTATGGGATCTAGGAATTCCTTTCCAAAGGTGGATATGCGCAAGTTCGATGGTAAGGATCCTCTAACATGGATTAACCAAATGGAGAATTTTTTTGAAGTACATCAAATCCCATATGGACAAAAGGTCACGATGGCTTCCCTATATCTCGAACCAGATCAATTCATTTGGTATCGTTGGCTTTGTACTCATCGGAGAAAAAAGGGTCTCACCATCTCATGGTCAATTTTTACAGAAGAACTCCAAGCACAATATAGCAATAGTGTGACAGACAACTTCTTCAGCCAGCTTGCTAAACTTCAACAAACAGGATCAGTTAAGGATTATATTCAAAAATTCTAAAATCTATCATTAAGAGTGGATACAATTACAGAGGAGAACTTGAATGATTTATTCTTGGGTGGTCTCAAGGATCACATTCAACATGAGGTACGCATGTTTAGTCCTAGCTCAGTAAATGAGTCTTTTATCTTGGCATGCAGGGTAGAGGAGAAGTATTTGATTCCTAGAGAGCAAGGGGCTAATATGACAAGAGAGAAAGGATATTCAACACCATCTCTTCCTCAACCTACTAGGTTGACTCCACAGCAAAATGAGGAGAAAAGAGCAAAAGGGTTGTGTTTTAATTGTGATAGCAAATACAGTCAAGGACATAAATGTAGTGAAAAGAAATTGTTCTATATTGAAGGTCCAAGTGAGGAAGAAGAGGAGGAACCCATATTAGAGGAGGATAGGGAGTCAAGTGAGGAATCACAGGATTCTCAACCAGTCATTTCTTGTCATGCACTCTCAGGTTTCAGTGCACCACAAACTCTCAAGGTAGTGGGTTTCTTAAAGAAGCAGAAAGTAACAGTGTTGATCGACTCAGGTAGTACTCATAATTTCATCAACAAAAAGTTGGCAACTCGTCTAAATTGTTTTATATATCCAGCCCCTGAGTTTCAGGTTTTGATTGCAGATGGGGGTACAGTCAGTTGTTCGGGGAAGTGTCATAGCATTAAATTATCCATGGGAGATTATCAACTTGATACCCCAATGTATGCAATATCCATGGGTGCAGCAGATATTTTTTTGGGAGTACAATGGCTTACTACATTGGGAACAATTGAGATGAACTTCCAAGAACTATTCATGAGATTTCAATCAAAAGGAAAGGTAGTGGAGCTAAGGGGGTTGAAGGCAAAATCCCCACAGATGGTAAGCTCTCATCAAATGCAAAAGTTGCTTAAGAAAGGAGCAGATGGATTTGTGGCCCAGCTATGTTCATTAGAAGTCTCTCAATCTAATGCTCCTACTCATCCAGATTTACAAGCAATAATTGATCGTCACTCAGTGGTTCTTGGTAGTGTTGCCTACAAGCTAGAGTTGCCACCCACAACAAAGATACATCCAGTTTTTCATGTTTCTTGTTTGAAGAAGGTAATTGGGCAGAATATTCCTACTCAAACAGTACTACCAAAGCTCGATGAAGAAGGAAGAATAATTTTGGAACCAGAGGGCATTCTTCAAACTCGCACGAAGAAGCTGAGGAATAGAGCCCTCACTCAGTATCTCATCCAATGGAAGAATTTACTAGTTCAAGAGGCCACATGGGAGGATGAGGAGTTCATTCAAAAGAATCCACACTTGGTTAGCATTGAGGACAATGCTTCTTTGAAGAGGGGGGGCATGCTACGCCCTTAATATTGGTGTACATAGGGTTATGAATAGTCGGCTTGTGGCTATCTTAACTCCTAATTAAGTCATATTATCATTATTATATTGTTAGTTAGTTGTTTAGGTCGGCCTAAGGCTTCTATAGGTCTATCTAAGTTGGCCTGGGTGATATCCTAGGCATAAATAGGTATATATAGGAGGTAGTGAGTCTCATTTCATATCATATTCAGTATTGTGTTCTTATTGAAGACTATTGGAGGTATCCCCCTCGAAGTGGATTAGGAGGTTGCTCCCTCGAAGTGGCATATTATTATCAAGTATTTGCAGCATATTTTCTATTATATTCAAATATTGTGCAAGTTGTTTCATTACACATATTTTGTTTTAAAAAATATATTATAAATTAAATATATATAACTATAATCTTATATAAGTGTTATGATGTTCAAAATTTCTTTTTTTATGTGATATAGTTTTCTTAAGTTTTTTATTGTTCTTTATATCTCTATGAAGAGTGGTGTGATAACTTTCATTTCAATTGACACAATGGAGACACTCCTAGGTTGTGGGTGACCTAAATCTTCGAGTGAATCTCCAGAGAGGTTGTTCTTAAATATCATCTACTTCAACAGTCAAAGGTCGATTTTGGCCAATAAAAATAGGACAAATATTTACCACTTTTTGTTGTGAATGAGGTGTAAAATTGCTATTGACTGTTTGACCATTGAAGTGGATGATATTTAAGTAGAGTGCTCTAGAGAGGGTTGGTTCCCCTAGTGTAACACCTAAACTAACTTATTCTACTGTTGTCCACAAGGAAAAGGGAAAGAAACTAACATAAAATTGGACCTAAAACTTGAAAATAAGGTGATACACCAGAATACTTTGTGATTTGTACTTGCTTATGCATACACAATATGACTAATGAAGCCAACACACCATACACAACTCAGATTTGACATGCTTTTTGCATAAGTATTTCATAGAAAGGATTCAGAGTTTATAACAACACTTAGAAGGAATATCAAATGACTTCCAAGAACTCAAATGATGATCTTTCACAACTAAATCTTGTATAAACTAGATAAACACAAACTATGACCTACAAAATGAAATGTACTACTACTAAAAGGCAAGAAAATGAGACTCAAATCAAGGACAAAACAACTCTATCACAAGATAAGATCAATCATCCATCAATTTTACATAGTATAACAGTATTGAAAAGGTAAAAATAATGGCTTTCTTATTGATCAGAAAGGTACATATGTGCTGAGTACAAGTCTCGGAATACAATATTTCTCTAAAATCAGAGTTTTTAATGCTTCTTTTCAGAAAATCTTAGTTACAACACTTAGAAAAACTTGGAATTTTTATTCTATGGATGTATGCTAAAATAGATGTCATGTTATACTAGTGTTTTTGCACTTTTCTACTTTTGATGTATGTATGCATAAGATGGTTTGATGAATATGACACAGTGGTTTCACATATGATTTATTTTGTAGATGACATTTTCTATGACATTTATCTTATGATATGTACATGATACAAATAGTGTGGTGGCTCTTTACAAGATTTTTGATTTAGGAGGATTGTGGGTTGACTCATCATGGAATGACTTAGGGGGTTTACAAGTTGACTCAACATAGAATGACTTACTAAGATTGTAAGATATATTTTTAGGGTATAAAGTGGGAACAAGAAGGTGATGGAATAATTTTTAAATGAAGTCGCACAAAAGGATAAAGATTGGTCCTTGTCAAATCGACCACTTAACTAGTTTTTGATACAAACAAGCAACAAATTTTATTGGTAGCTTCTAGACTTAGAACAAAAGAGATGGAAAATAGGTCAAAACTAGGGTAAAGGATTATCTCCTCACCAAGGAGGGTCCTAGAAAGCAAGCTAGACTCCTAGATTTACCTAACTTTTGTGTGTATGTGTGCTTTGCTTATTTCTCCTTTTTTCTTTCTCCATTCCTTTTGGATGTCACCCTCGTATCTTCAAGATTAGACTGTTTTCCACCTAAGAGTACATACATCAATAATATTTTTCTTTTTTTGTACTACTTTTGTGGAGTCTTGACCCCACCTAACATATTTGGCCAAGTAAGGGGCTAGGTGCAACCAAAAGGGTAACTAACCCCTCAGACTTTCCCCTTTCTAAGGAGATATGGGAAGATCTACCTATTATCTTCTCATGGGTACCACAAGTTTGAAAACTTGGTTTGTTTAGACTTGACTAGATGACAACTAAGACCAAGATCAGTTTAAAGTCAAAAGTTTGACTTTATTTGAAATTGTTGGGAATGTAAGGGGATAATGGTGATAATGATTTTGGGAATCTATGGCTTAGTGAAGACAAACTATACTAAGAAACTTAAGACTCCTACAAAAATGAAAATCAAAGAAGATAAAACCAATAACATATGGAGAGATGGAGTGAAATAGAATGCAATGCATTTTTTTGCTCTTTTTAAGATATATGATTTTTTTGTAATTTGTTTTTATGGATTTTTTAGATATAATAATTTTTGAGATCGAAAGCATTGATAATTTCACCAAATTCTTTGTCTTCCATTGTGCACAAGAGGTAAGCACCATTTTAACATCTTCCTTAACTATATATGGACTAATCTGGTTCAATCTAAATTTTTGGCCTTCATCGACCCTCTTATCAATGAGATTATCAATTCTAAGTACAACATATCTAACCTTGAAAGGTCTAGGAATAACTTTCTTGTTGTATTGTTTACTTGTACGAGCCAAGTATGACTTATACCTTTGTATTACTCTTAATCTTTTCTTGTCTAACATTTCTAGCTCTGCTAGCCTAATAACTCGGTACTCTTCATCATCTATAATCCCTTGTAAAGATACTTCGATACTTGGTATAAAATGTCTATGAACTCAATGATAAGCTCTGTGAACTCACATATTTCATCGTCTAATAATTTGGCCCCTAGCTTCACCATTTTTTGTTCTTCCAATGTTCTAATGTTTGTTTCAATAGTTTCTTTAGTTGAAAATGGATGGCCTTCTTTGAACTTCTAAGGGGCGACTAGTATTGGTCTCAGAACAATTTTTTATGACTCTCCTAGTTCCTGTGTGGGTTATCGTTCTTCTTAACTAATGATCTCAACCATATGGGTGCTCATATCTATCTCGACAGGAATGGCTACCAAGATAAATAGAGCATAGGTTTTTGTTGAGTGGGGATCAAAGGGGAATTGTTCTGTCATCCCTTCTCTCATGGATTTTAAAGTCCTAGTAATATTCATGACCTATTGAGATGTCTCTCCTTTCAATACTTTGGTTCTTGGGACGTTAATAGTTTTGGCTAAATCTTCTTTCTTTTTATCTTTCTTAATTATGTAAATGCTAAAATAATTAGGATCCCCTTTGATGATGTGGATTTGATCCATGTGGAGGAAATGGACCTATTGAGATAATGTGGAGGGGACAACCCTCATCCTATGTATCCAAGGTCTTCCCAGAATCATGTTGTAGCTAGTTTCATCTATAAAAAAGAACTCCATATGTATGATTTTAGGACCTATGCTAATAGGAAGGTTAAATTTTCCCACATCATGAATTTTGAGATTGTCATGAACCCTAAGGGTGCTAGTGCTACAAATAATGTGAGACCTATCATAACCCATTCTTTGTAGGAGATAAAAAGAGGTTGTGTTAATTGCAACCCCATCATCAATTATGACACATTTAATGAAATTATCATGAACCTAATATTTTAGGTAGATGAAAGGATATCCTTGCTTATCCATGTCTTTATCTATAGGTATTTTTTTGAAATCAAATGTGAAAGTCATTTTCTTTTTTTGGAGTAGCTTGAATTAGATTGCCTAAACTTAGAGTGTCAAGGAGGGCTTCTTTTGTGATTTGGAGAGCTCTTGAGGAGGTTTAACATGTGAGAAAAAAATGAATTAATAGGAGTGGGGTCTGATTGTTTTGATCCTTGGATAGTGCAAATTTCTTGGTCTCTATCCAATTCCATAAGGATTAACATGTTTTGATCAAAGGTGTGTTGATGACTTTGCTAATGATTAGTTTGCCTATGTTCTTTATCATGTGAGTATAGAAATGTGTTCATGAATTTACATTGTTATTTTTTGGGAGGCATCAGATGATTCTATTATATTGTCTACATGTTGAAGTATCATGCCCCCTAGTCTGATGAATCATGCAGTAACTCATAGGAGTATAGCCACATGGTGAGTTACTATTCTTGTTATAGCTTTGTCCATTAGTAAATTGTCTTAGTTGAAAATGGTTGTCAATGTTTACATCCATGGTTTGGCCAAATTTATCTTGAGGGTGGAGGAACATATCTATAAATAGATGTTTTTTCTCCTCTAGGAGGTCTAAGATGAATCATCAATACACTCAACATAACTCAGTGTCATTTCACCTTTTCTTAAGGAAAGTGTAGTACTTGTTGGGGTTATAATTATTAGGTTTCTTATAGGAGTCATATTGAATGTTGGTGTATGGTTTATCATTTTATCTACCCTATTGCCAATAATTATTTTGTGGGGAGTGATCAACAACATTGACATTTTGATTCCTTAGGTTTGCGTAATTATTTCCACCACCATAATTTATGTAATTATGATTGTTTTTTTTGGTGGTGGAATGTCGATAAATTCAGTAATGGTTACACTATGATTATTATTATTTAATATTTTAGCTGTTGAGGGGTTATTGTTGTTGGTGTCTTATGTTACTATCTTTTTGTTGGCACCATACCCTTTTCTTCTACCATTGATTGCAACTTGATCTATCCTAAGAGCACTTTCCAAGGCTTTTTTATAAGATCTATTTGGAAGCTTCTAGACTTCTTCCCACGTACCCTTGTTAAGGGTGTGTAGGAATAGATTGCATAGCTCCCTGTGATCCATGTGGTGTGCTAGTTGAAGAAAAGAGAACATATCTCCATCATGTACAATGAAGTGTGCAATTGATTTGTTGGCCTCCTGTTTAACTTTTAGGAATTCTTGGATTCTTGTTTTAACTATTATGTTCATGTCAAAGGAAACAACAAATTCTCTTATGATCTATTGAAAGGAATGGATTGATGCCTCTAGGAGTCTGTAGTACCAATCTAGAGCAATGCCTTCTAAAGTTTTTGGAAATATTCTCACTACTACCCCATCTCAAGGAAAGAGCTCTTGCACTGCCATGGTGCAAGCCTTGATATACAAATTAGGATCTTCCACCACTTTAAACTTTGGAAGTTTAGGGAGAGGTCACAATAGCATGATGTTATGAATATTGAGATCTTGAGGCTCTTTTAAATATTCCAAATAGGTTCCTAAAAAGGGGTTTAACATGGAAGAAGTTGTTCCTCCAAATATTATTTCTAAATGGGGAGCCTATTGCATTTGTTGCATCTGGAAGGGTATGTTGAGTTGTTAATACCATAGGAAGCTAGGATAACTAGGCATCATTGTATTTTTTAAGTTAGGTGGGATTGCTTTTAAGATTGATTTTGTATAACAAGTATCCCACCTGGTTGATTTAGGCTTTCTATGTTGAGAGTTGAAGTTAAGGGAGACATGAAGGCCTCGTTGCTTGTGTTTCACACATAAAATTTAACATGGGGTAGTTGAGATGCCCCCTAGTTTTTCTCAACCATTTTTATTGTAAAAGGATCAAGTCACAAGGTTGACACCTCAAAGGCCTTGGTATTTCATTGGGTTGAGTGGAGTTATGTTTTGGTTTCTCACCACCACTAGCTTCAAGGGCCCTAATTCATTGGAATAGGGTGGCTATAAGGGCTATAGGGTAGCTTCTCCTCTTCTCCTATGTTTTGTATTTCTCCCTCATAAGGTGGGTTTTGTTTAATAAGTGGGGTTTGATTAGCCCCCTTAGTTCTTTCCTCAAGGAATTTTTCTAGTGCTTCTTGGTGTGCTTTGTCTCATTCATGTTAATAAGTTATATGAAGAGCCTCTTGGGTTGTATAGGATTCTTCTAGGTCTTTCTCTAGGTGGCTCACCTCATTGACAATTCAGGTGGTTGTGTCTCTGTAGTTTATGATGGGATGACCATGTTGATAGATTTCTGATTAGATAAGCACTTGATATTCTCTACTTTGTTCTAGGTCTAGTTGAAGCATAGTATCTTGGTTCCAAATTGGGTTATCAGAAGTGACTAAATTATGTGGCTGATACCAGCCACCATCCAAGTTGATATCCTCATAATCATAACTATTTGAGATAGGATCCAATGGATCAGTGGGGATGTACCATTCAAATGATGGAGGGATAGCTATGTCCAAGGGACCTTGTCCTACTTATGATGCCAATCCTGACATATTTGGGGTATCTAGGTACCACAAAATAAATGGGAAAAGAACCTAAGAGTGAAAGGTGGAAGAAAGGAAACGAGAGAGCTTGTCCAGAAGGATTTTCCCTTCACATCATGTTCACCAAAATATGTGATATTCTAAATTACCACACTACAAAAAGTGAATTAGATTAGAATAGGACATGTGTTGCATACTACACCCTTGATGATGGCAACTATGATCAAATTAATCCTACTCCTAAAAATCTAGCTAAACAGAGGAGAATCCAACTAATCACTCCCTTCTCATTGCAAGAGGATCTTGTGAATAGAAGTGATACAATTGTGCAGAATCGGGGTTGCATCAATAGGTTTACTCACTGTGGTGTTGATTCAAGGTGTGGAATGTGGATTAATGGTTGCTTGAGTTTCTATGGTGTTTAAATGTTCTCTTTGTAATTCCATAACTACAAGTCTAGGGTTAATGTGTGATGAGCTCATCTAAGAAAGTCAGTTCTATTAGGGAAGACTCTTCTCTTATCTATCTCTATTAGTTGAGTTCTCTTATTGTCCTAAGTGTAAGCACATTTGCTTGAATTTCATCAAGAACCACCTCAATCCAATCTTATTTAGTCCCAGGACACATTTGGCATGAAAATCCAAGTGAAGGATAAAGGATTTGAAAGATAGTGATTTCTTGGTTTCATATTTTCCTTGTTGAAGTTAATTTTGTGATGTTTTTCTTTTCTTTGTTTGATGATTCATCGATGCCTTGTTGGATTTCTTACTTTGACAATCTATTAACACCTTGTTAGATGTTTTATTCTATTTTATGAATTGTCGATGTTTATTGGATTCCTCATGATGAAATAGAGGACTTTCTTTTCTCTTTTTTTTTTCTTTTGTGCCTTTCTATGAAGGCTAAACTACATGTATGCAAGAAATAAAGCTAATCTGACTCTTTTTCTATTTTTTGAAATGAAGTGTGAGCTAATTAACTATGTGACTTTTGCATGCAATCTATGCTATGTTTTTGTATTTTTCAATTTTGAGATGCACTTGAAAGTAAAAGGAAACTTCTAATCTACTACAGTAAATGAAAAAGTAATCTAGATCTAATGATACCTAAGAAAGTGACAAATAAACTTAAACTAAACTAAGAAGCAATAACATAGTGTTATAGTTCTTAGGAAAGATGAGTGATCTAATTAGTAAGAAATGAAATTGCTTTGAAATCTAAGAACCTGGAAGAAGTGTTAAAAACTTTCAAACAACCATTGTGAATGTGTCCTTAGATACTCTAGATTTTATCCATTTATTCTCTTCTTCCATGCTTGGGGAACTCAACTTTATGGAAATGAAAGATTCAATTTGGGATTGAATTGAGAGGAAGGTAACATTAGCTTCCTATGAGAGTCTAGGAATGGGGATTTGGGATTGGTCTATATAGTGGGGCATGCAATCTCCTAAGGTGATCCAATGATTTGGTTAGGGATGTAGAGCTTGTAAGAAAGAATTTATAAAGGCAGGATAGCTTCAATGTGAAAGAATACTTCTCCATTCTCTTTAATCTCTACTTGTTTGCTTTCTCCTAGCTTTGTTTATGAATGAGAGAATAATGTTTTATATAGGATAAGAATAGAGAAGATTGGGGATTAAAATAGATAAAGAAAGGCATGACATCTTGAAAGAAAGTGAGGAACAAAGCATGGTAAAAAGCTAGCCATTGGGAGAGAAACTGAAAGAAAACTAGCTATAAATAAGAAACTTGCACTCACTTTAAACCATGATAGGGTCACCTATGTCAAAGTATGGATCACCCCTTCTACCATGGAAAGTGACCTAGGTGACCCTAAAACTTAACATGGGTTGTCCAAGGAACCCTGAGGTCTTTGAGGTGCCCTTGTAGCTTAAGGAAAGTAATAGGGTTTTTGGAAATAAAAAAGGTTAGGAGGGTTAGGAGGATGGAAAAATGAGGATGTAAAACACTAGGGGAGGGTACTAGGAAGTTGGGAAAACTTCCAACAAGGTAGAAAAGGTTGTGAGGAGAAATAAGCATGTCTTGTGGGTCATGTATTGGACCACCAAATCATCATCAAAAGTGTAATATTGACCCATGCAATTTTTGGTTCTTATAGGTGTAGAATCCTTTATTTGCACTAAAGTTGATGTAGGTTATGCCTTGGTTTCCTAGTTTAGTGCCTCTACTACCTAGGCTTGTGTGTTCCCATCTCCATGGGAAGGCTTCTCAATAGGTAAAAATGAGTGCATTGAGTATACTTCTATGGTGGAGGGCTTGGTGTGCACATAATGTGCTTCTCCTTATCCTTCCTTGATTATGATTATGCATTCTCATCTTTTGGTATCTCTTCACCTAGATCCTCATCACCATCTATAGGTGCAATTATGTGCAAGGGTAGAACTAGGAGGGGTATAGTTGTGAATGGAACATGCACACCTGTGAGTATATATGCATGTTATACCTCCAAAATTTCCTTTGTAATTACATAGGGTATTTCCCTTAGTGTCAATTATAATGTCCTAGAAGCTAAATATTGTGCCTATAAAATTTAAACTATGCAGTAGGAAAGGCCTTGAAAACTTGAGGCCTAAAATGTCAGTAGTTTGTGCATTACAATTTAAAAGTGTGTGTACTGCATGCCATCATTTCTCTATGTTCCTATGCATCAACATTGTGCATGGATGATCACATGATGTGCTTGAAGTATGCAATTGAGATCAACATATGATTAATTATTGGTTCTCCACAAGGTGTATGATATTAAGCCAAAACATGCAAAATCATTAATGATCCAAAATAAAATGTATCACCTTGGTCCCAAGACAAGTGCATGACCTTAATTATTTTTTTGGCAAGTTATATGGAATAGTCAAACTTAACCCTCTTCACCCCTCTCAAATAGCTTGCATACACCATGCCAAAAGGTATCTATTCAAGGCCTTTCACAACTTTATTCCAATACATGTGCATGATGCTTTGATGGATGGATTTTTTATCTCTACGATGACTACCCCTCTACCTCCATGTCTATGGTCAACCAATTATTTTAGCTTATTTCTTGTTGGTGTGTTCTTCATTATCTCTTCCAAATCAACACACTTTAGTGCATCCTAATCCAACACATTGTTACACAATAATGTTGTCAATTCATAGACCATTGTGAGATAACAAATATCTAAGCATTATCTTTCAAGTAGATGATGTTATTGTGAAATTGGTTGACCTAGAAGCCCACCAAGTCATTTGCCTCCCCAAAATATGACAACTTTCTTAGTTTGACCACTTTGGTGGGTAAAATTACCAATCTGTACTTTTCCATTCCCTATGCTTAGTGAGGTCTTCTTCCTTCACTTCCATGACAATCTCTGTAGTGATCTTCTTTTCTTGATCTAGTGCAAAGTGATTCTTCTTGATAGTTTTAAGGTACGAAGTTGTCGAAGATTGAACAATATGTTGTGGCCATCTAGAATTTGTATAAGTTCCATTCCTGTCATATCCATAGCATATGCAATTACTCCATCTCATTGTCTAACATTATCTAATGATGCTTCAACATTCCTACCCCTTCCTTGGCCTATAGTGTGTGAAGCTCATCATGGTGGAATGACTATCTATTGCAAACTTATTACCAATCAAAACTTTGACAAAATAAAATCTCATTACAATTGTGATCGCAATAGAACTTCCCTTCCATGAAAATTTTTGATCGCTTTGTGCTTTCATCACAACACTAATGTTTTATATCCATCAGCATCCACAACATAATTAATTAAGCAAGTAATGCCAAATCCTTACCATAAATGCCATAATCCTAAACCAATTGCCTCAAGTAAGTTGCCAAATCACTAAATTAACTTTGCATGCCTCTCTAGTGGTTTTTAAAGTTGTTAATCATTATTAAAATAATATTTATCTCACCAACCTATCAATTGATCCTACTCTTCAAAGAATCTATATCATCATTAGATGTTGGCATACAATCATTCCTTATTATCTCTAATGACTATATTACTCTTGTTGTCAATTCAGTGAGCATCCTCATGCAATCACACATTTGTCATTAGGTGATACAACCATGTGGCATTCTTATACTCACCATGATGCAAATTTTTAAATGACCTATGAACTCATGCCAATCCAGGTTAAAATTTGAGTGTATAAATCATGTGCATAACTCCCTATTCTTAATGAATTATATCTCCTCTTCCTTCTCTCTTTCTAGGCCTATTTATTGTTCCAACACAAAAATACAAACAACAATATTGGTTACACATAACTACACACATTATGCATTATATATGTGAGTATTCAAACTAGTATGGAGATTGGCATTGACGTAGACAAGCTAGCATATACCATTGCTATTATGCATAATAAATAGATGTGCACTTTTGCCTAGATTATTGCCATAGTATGTTGCACAGTTGTGTAACCCATTATATAACGTGTCTAATAATCAAACCCTATAATGTAAAATATGACAAGTCTCATAAAACCTTCATGCATAATTATCAAACCTATGCAAAAACCAAAATTCTTTGCATGTGGATGTTTTCCTCTTTCTATTGTGAAGGGGATTCATATATAATGCCTCATATCACTATAGCATTTTGAGATGCAATATGCAACCATCTAGCCTTCTTATACTTATGTTTCCACATGTTTCTTGTAACACACATATTTGTGCCAACTCTTGACCAAAAATACATACTAGAAAGACTCAACCAAACTAAACAAAAAATGCTTGCAAACATGCTAAAATCAAAAGTTAAATACTAAATTAAAATACAATGTTGAAATAAATTCAATCTACTTGATCACCTAGACCTTATTAGTGAATTTATAAATAGAGATTACATAGTGCAAGGTGGCTTAGAGTATGGCTTAAGCTGACATCCATTGACCATACCTTGTACTAGAGTTCCATCCAAAGTCTCTAGCTTAATTGTGACATGTTCTATTACATACAAAATAATAAAAAGTTCCAACCACTTGACTTCCATCTTCCCAAGTTGCTTATAGAATCTACTATCATTGAGAAACACCATCTTCCCAAATTCAAACTTCTCTATGCTTTATATAGTGATCATACTATATATTCTACCTTTATTTATGGATACATTGACTCTACTACACCAAAAATATCTTCTCTTCTAGATTCTCTATCTCAAATATGCATTCATGCAAAGGATCCTAATCACCCATGCATGTAGCCTCTGTGATGTACAAATTTGATATCAAAAACTCCATAGGCACCACTACCTCTTTCCCATATACTAGATAAAATGGTGTGTACCATGTTATATTCTTTGACATCATTCTATATGCCCATAGCAACCTAATAATATGCTCATATGAATAATTTCCACTCACACCACAAATCTTTAGCAATATTTTTCCTAAGATCATTTTATACAACTACGTTATACCATTGGACTACATATGATATCATGTGGTGCTTTTATGATGTATTATGATGAACTCAAGCGGTAAGATCTAAATAGTTTGAGTAACAAAATGTTGACCCTAGTCACTTGTTAAGCTCAATAGATAATCAAATTGGGTGATGATGTTTTTAGAAATAAAATGTGTTGATTTCTTTGTTGGACAATCCCTTGTTAGCACTTCAAACCATCTAGTTAGGAAATTAGTGGTTTTTATGATGTAGCATGCCCTAGTTTTCAAAATTCAATGACATTTTTCAAAAGCCTCTTGAGTAAGAGCTAGAGAAAGGATCATCTATCTCTCCTATTAGGTTTTCCTACCCTCTGACAAATATCATATGTGCACACAACCATATGTATCATTTTTTATAGTTGGCCATGAAAGTGTTAGTGTAAAAGAGATGTTACCTAGCTTGTGTTTTCTAGGTTCTCTTCACACTAGTTACTTTAGCTTACTTAGGTAGTTGTTATGCCATTTAATACATTGTTTGCATTAGTTAGTTGAGTCTATATGCATTCAATAATTTATAACTATGTGCATTTAATATTTTTGCACTAGTTGTCTCATGTCATAGCATTAAGACACTTGTTATATTACAAGGTTGTCTTATATGCTTTATTTTGTAGTGGTGTCTAGGACATTTAATATTGTTGCTCTAGTGGTCATTTAATATTGTGTCTATGTCACACTAAACCTTGCCTATATAAGGGAGATATCTCATTGTATATCACAAGTTATCACAAGCCAATACATTGTAATCATGTTGTATGCAATCTAATCCAATTGTGTGATGTCAAGCTCTACATTATTTCTTGGCATTGTTGTTTTGTCTCTTGTTGTGGAAGGTTGTTGTGATTGTAGGTGTTCTTGGGCCTACTTGAGTCCATCATCAACTCTTACAGATAGATCTACTTGCAAAAGGTTTTGCATGGTTGTGCAACCTTGATAGTGCCCACCTACATAACCTTCATGGAACTTAGCCAAAACTATTATATGTTCATGCTCTAAAATACATTTGTGTAATATTTCATACAAACCCATTTTGTAGATCTTCCCCTCAATCTATTAATATGGCACTGTGTGCACCATAAATTGCTTCTTTTTCATTATTGTATATGATGTAGGAGCATTCAGTGGTGTAAGGGCAATCTTGCATCACCCAAAAAAATGATGATTCATTTTATGTTCTTTTCAATTTTTGTATTTTCAAATACCCATTTGCTTGAATAATGATTCAGAACCTTCAAAGTTTCCAAAAAGGCTAAAAATACCAGGACTTACTATTTTTAGTAACCCTATATCAGAGAAGCGGTTGGGCCCAAAATTTTTCCCAAAGCTTCAGAATAGTCAAATAAACATTCTTGGTAAATTTTAGCCCAAGATCGTGTCAAGATTGCAAGATATTAAAGTTTATGTTTTGAGCTTCCTGAAAAAAAATTTAGAATCAAATTTGAAGCACTTAGACATCCCTAAATGGCCCAAAAGTCGTCATAATTGGTGGAGCTAGTTATATTTTGATAGATCTCTTCATGATCTTTCCAACGCATCAAACGGTTTGTCAATCGGACACCCGATTCAAAAATTATGGCTCCCGGAAGTTGCGCTACCTAGTTTCTCAATTTTAAAACTTTAAAATTCTTTCTCAAGCAGGAAAAAGGGATAGTTGGGTTCATTTTGGCATCCAAATGGGAGTTACACATTTTAAAGTAATCTGACATTGGGGAAATTATGCTAAGTGGTGCTAATGTGTATTTATAGCCTATTTTTAATAGTTCTGTGTTGGGAATTAAGGTGTCTCAACCTTTACAAATTCCTAGCATTGTTTATTTAATTGTGTATTTATTTATTGCCTAATTTTGTATTTACTTGCACATTTAGTTTGGTCACTTAGCTGAGGTGGCATTGTGACATGATGTCATCCTACTTGGAATGTGACTTGGATGGCCAAGTCAAACTCACATGGATTTGGGCGTCCCATTTGAGGTGGCACTAATATGCCATGTGTCGGCATCTTGTGGTATGTGGAAGAGGATATTCCATATGACAGAATCTATGATGCGTAAGAGCCAAGTATAGAGATTCCTATGACAAGTGGGGACAAGTCTCGGTGAGTATCTTTGCATGAGAGAAAGGCATCTTTGGGCACCCAAGTTGGGCTATGACATGTTGTAAGAGGAATTTACTATATTTAGTCTTGTATGACAAATTCTCTTACGACATTTAGGGTTGTTATGTTGCAATTTTTTATGACAGCAATAAGATGCGTAAGAGCATCTGTCATTGCCTATTTTTAGCATGGAGCACTCTATCCTTGGGAAGTCAAATATGCCATGTTATGATAGATGTAAGAGAGTGAAAATATGTTGGACAAGTGTCCTTGGGATGTGTGAAATGGCCATGTGGCCAAGATGGATGCCTACCTTTAGAGGCTTCTCAATATTGCCTTGTATCTCTATATATTGCATAGTTTTGGACTTGTAGTTGCATAGTTGATGTACAGGTATTGTTATGCTGCCGGAATCACTCCAGAAATGACATTTGAAGACTCTTGGAAGAATTGGCATTGCAAGTGTATTGTAAACCATTATTGTTTCAATAATACATTGTGCAGGTTTTAGAGTGTGGGGTTTTTAACCTGAAAAGGTTTTCCCCATGATATATCTTATGTCACATGTTCTCTTGTGTTTGTGTTTGCTGTTGTAATATCTCTATTATATGTTTAACATTTCTGCAATTGTAAGGATTTAAAAGAATTTGCATACATCTCCCCTTATTAGATTGGTGTAGGAAGCATTTCTATGTACCTTGCTTCCTTTCAGTTGGGATTAGAGCTTGATCACCTTTGATCCTAGTTGTTGGGTGGGGGTTTTTTGTAATGATCTTCGAATGAGTGGGAGTCTATGCAGAGTATTCTATAATCTTGTTGTAGGAAGGAGATGGCAGGCACATCCAGAAGGATAGATTTGGAAAAGTTTAATGGCAGCAATTTTGAGTTGTGGAAACTCAATAGAAGACATGCTTGTTGATAGAGACCTATGGGAACCAATTTCTGGTACAAAACCAATGAAAATGGCATAGGCAGATTGGGATCTCAAAGATTGTAAAGCTAAGGGTCTTGTGAGACTTTGTTTAGTTGATTCCATCATGTTGAATGTTCATGAGGAGAAGACCGCGAAGGAGCTGTGGAAGAAACTTGGTGATGTTTATCAAGCTAAATCCATGGTAAACAAGTTATTCCTATTGAAGTAGCTATATTCTCTGAGGATGGAAGATGGGGGATCGATTACAGACCACCTAAATGGCTTTAACATGCTAGTTGCATAGTTGACATCCGTTGGTGTGAAGATGGAGGAGGAGGGTCATTGTATGACCTTGCTTTGTTCTTTGCCAGATTTGTGGGACCACCTTGTCATGGCCATTGGGCACACTACAACCACCTTCAAGATGGATGAAGTGGTGTCTTCGCTGTTATCTAAAGAAATGTGCAGAAAGTCTTCTGAGTCGGCTAAAGAGGTTCATGCAGTTCATGGTAGACCCAAGGAGAAAGGGAAGAAGAAGGACAAGAAAGCTGAAAAGGGCATCCAAATCCCGTGGAAGATCCAAATCTCCTAGAAAGTCCAAGGTACTCTATTGGAACTGTGGAAAAATTGGGCACTTCCAAAAGGAGTGCAAGGAGGAGAAGAAGAAAAAGAAGAACACCTCTGATTCTGATTCTGACAAATCTCACGATGATGGTGATACTTTTATTGCTACCTTGGCCACCCATGCATCAGATTATGTGTGGCTGATTGACTCCAATGCTTCCTTCCACATGACCTCACATCGAGGTTGGTTCACAAAGTATGAAGAGTTCGAAAGTGGGAAGGTGTACTTGGGTGATGACTCTCACCTAAAAATAGTTGGTTGTGGAAGAGTCTTGATCTGATTCCCTGATGGACGAGTGAAGGGGATCAATGGGGTTATGTACATCCCTGGTTTAGCATGAAATTTGCTCTCTATAAGTAAATTGAATGATGCAGGTGTGCAGGTTGTCTTCTTGAATGGAGGATGCAAGATGACAAGAGGATCTATGGTGCTTGCTAAGGGTACTCAGAGAGGTACTCTATTTCAGCTGGATGCATGCACTACTCGGTGTAATAGTTCTTTTGATTCAAAGAAAAGAGCTTTAGTCACTTCATCCTCACCATTGGAACCAGCAACGAACAATTGTATTGCTTCAACTTCTGATGGTAGTGCATTTTGGGTACCTAAGGGTGCTCATGCTTTGGAAATGAAACTCCCTATTAAGAAGACAATGTTGTGGCATGAGAGACTTGGTCACATTGGTGATAAGGGTCTTAGAGCCCTAAAAAATAAAAACATCGTCGAGGGCTTAAATGATTGTAATCTTGAGTTTAACTTTTACAAACATTGTATATATGGAAAACAAAACCGTGTTCAATTTTACTCGAATTCTCATAAGTCTTCTAGTGTGTTGGATCTAATTCATTCTGATGTGTTTGGTCATGTGAATGTTCCTTCAATTTATAAATCGTTATATTTTGTATCATTCATAGATGATTACAGTAGAAGGACATGGATTTATTTTCTCAGAAGAAAATCTGAAGTCTTTAGTCATTTCAAAGAGTTTAAATCTTTTGTTAATAATTAGACTGGTAAAAAGATTAAGCGTTTGAGAACTGATAATGGTGGTGAGTTTTGTTCAGCAAAGTCTGACAAGTTCTGTAAAGAACATGGGATTGAAAGGAATAAGACAACTCCTTACACCCTGCAGCAAAATGGAGTTGTAGAGAGGATGAATAGAATGTTGATGGAGAGGGCTCAAAGTATGCTTAGTGGTACTAGCCTTGAACAAAAGTTTTGGGCTGAAGCTGTAGCCACTGCTTGCTACCTGGTTAATAGGTCTCCCACTTCAACACTTGTTGATAAGACACCCATGGAGGTGCGGTCTGGTAAGAAGCCTTCATTGAGACATCTTCATTTTTTTGGTTGTGAGGCATATGCACATGTGCTTAAGGAGAAGAGGTCAAAATTGGAGAACAAGGCACTTAAGTGTATCTTCATTGGTTATGGTGTCGGTGTGAAAGGGTACAAGATTTGGGATCTAGTGGCTGAAAAAGTCTTGTATAGAAGAAGTGTTATCTTCAGAGAGGTAACACCTTCTCCTATTGTTTTACAACCAAAAGAAAAAGAAAAGAAAGAGGATGTGCCCCTGAGAAGACTGAACTGGAAGACCCTGTTGGACTTGATGATGAGGAGAGCTCTAGCAACTCTGAAAGTTCAGAAGAAGAAGAAGAACCTCAACCTCAGCCTTTGAGGAGGTCTACATGAAACAAGAGGCAACCTAAGAGGTTTGGTTATACATTGCTTGATTCTAGTTGTGCTTTTGCTTTGATTTCTAACATTGATGAGCTAGAACTGTGAAAGAGGCTATGGACATGAAAGATGAAGGTTCCTGGAAGGAAGCCATAGAAGATGAGATTTCTTCTTTGGAAAAGAATAAAACATGGGACTTGGTGCCTTTGCCTGATGGACGAAAGCTTGTTGGATGTAAATGGGTGTTCAAGAAGAAATTTGGTGCAGATGGCAGTGTTGAAAAATATAAGGCCAGATTGGTTGCGAAGGGGTATTCACAAGTGGAGGGAATTGATTATGGTGAGATTTTCTCTCCCGTTGCAAAGCTGACATCTATTAGGTTCTTGTTATCTCTTGCAGTAGCTTATAACTTAGAAGTGGAACAAATGGATGTGAAGACAGCTTTCCTTCATGGTGACTTGGAGGAAGAAATTTATATGTCACAGCCTGAGCACTACGTGGTGAAAGGTAAAGAAAATTTGGTTTGTAAGTTAAAGAAGTCTTTGTATGGTTTGAAGCAATCTCCTAGGATGTGGTACTTGAAGTTTGATGCCTTTGTGTTGTCCATTAGATTTCTGAGATCAAAATCAGATCATTATGTGTATTACAAGTTTGACAATGATCGCATTCTCACTATTGCACTGTATGTTGATGATATGTTGCTAATTGGGAATGGTAAGAATATGATTACTGATTTGAAGTCTCAGTTGTCAACACATTTTGAAATGAAAAACTTAGGGGCAGCCAGGTACATTCTGGGGATGGAGATCAGAAGAGACAAAGCAAACAGAAAACTTTAGTTAAGCCAGAGTAAGTATGTGAAGACCGTGTTGGAGAGATTCAGCATGGCAGATTACAGACCATTGTGTGTTCCTATTTCATTGGGGATAAAGTTATCTGTTAATGATTGTCTAAAGTCTCCTTCTGAGATGGAGGATATGAGCAGAGTGTCTTATGCTAGTGCGGTTGGCAGTTTAAGGTATGCTATGGTCTATACAAGACCAGACATTGCCCAAGCAGTGGGAGTCCTTAGTTGGTTTATGGCTAATCCTAGACATGTACATTGGGATGCGATGAAGAGAGTGTTTAGATATTTGAGGGGTACTTCTGAGTATTCCCTATGTTATCATGGTTATCCTACAGGACCTCTGCATTCTGTAAGTATTCATGGATTTGTGGATTTTTATTGGGCAGGTGACATTGACAGTAGGAGATCCACCAGTGCTTATGTGTTTACCATGTTTGGTGGTGCTATTAGTTGGATGAGTAAGCGACAACCTGTGGTTGCTTTGTCCACAACAGAAGCAGAGTACATGGTAGCAACTCATGCTTGTAAGGAAGCCATTTAGCTTAAGAGGTTGTGTTTAGATATTGGTGTTGATGCAAGATAGATTACTATCTGTTGTGACAGTCAGAGTGCAATTTGCCTAGAAAAGAATCCTCCTTTCCATGCCAGAACAAAGCATATTGATGTTCAGTTTCATTTTGTTCGAGATATGGTAGAAGATGGGAAGGTGATATTGGAGAAGGTAGACACTTTGAAGAATGTTGCAGATGCATTGATGAAACCAGTGGGCATAGAGAAGTTCAGATGGTGTTCGGAGTCTATGGGCCTCTTGGCCCCTAGCAGTTAAATCTTGTCATTCTTTTGGCTCTTGCAAGGTGTTCGACAAGTGGGAGAATGTTGGGAATTACTATATCTCAACCCTTGCAAATTCCTAACATTGTTTATTTAATTATGTATTTATTTATTGCCTAATTTTGTATTTACTTGCATATTCTGTTTGGTCACTTAGTTGAGGTGGCATTGTGACATGTCATCCTACTTGAATGTGACTTGGATGGTCAAGTCAAACTCACATGGATTTGGGCATCCCATTTGATGTGGCACTAATATGCCATGTGTCGGCATCTTGTGGTATGTGGAAGAGGATATTCCATATGATAGAATCTATGGCGCGTAAGAGCCAAATATAGAGATTCCTATGACAAGTGGGGACAAGTGTCCGTGAGTATCTTTGCATGAGAGAAAGGCATCTTTGGGTGCCCAAGTTGGGCTATGACATGTTGTAAGAGGAATTTACTATATTTAGTATTGTATGACGAATTCTCTTACAACATTTAAGGTTGTTATGTTGCAGTTTTTTATGACAACTGTAAGATGCGTAAGAGCATCTGTCATTGCCTATTTTTAGCATGGAGTGCTCTATCCTTGGGAAGTCAAATCTGCCATGTTATGACAAATGTAAGAGAGAGAAAATATGTTGGACAAGTGTCCTTGGGATGTGTAAAATGGCCATGTGGCCAAGATGGATGCCTACCTCTAGAGGCTTCTCAATATTGCCTTGTATCTCTATATATTGCATAGTTTTGGAGTTGTAGTTGCATAGTTGATGTACATGTACTGTTATGCTACCAGAATCACTCCATAAATGACATTTAAAGACTCTTGGAAGAACTAGCATTGCAAGTGTATTGTAAACTATTATTGTTTCAATAATACATTGTGCAAGTTTTAGAGTGTGGGGTTTTTCACCTGAAAAGGTTTTCCCCATGATATATCTTGTGTCACATGTTCTCTTGTATTTGTGTTTGCTGCTGTAATATCTCTGTTATATGTTTAACATTGCTGCAATTGTAAGGATTTAAAAGAATTTGCATACATCTCCCCTTATTAGATCGGTGTAGGAAGCATTTCCATGTACCTTGCTTCCTTTCATTCCAGAGGGGCAGTAAGGAAGGGAGTTATTGACAAGTCCTGTTCATGCGAAGGTTAGGTAGATATCAGAAGATAGCTCTAGAAGGTTCTATAAGTCAGATATTTATTTTGTAAGATAGGCCATATTGTTGTAATAAGAGGGCATATGACCCTAGGAATTGTATTTTAAATTTTTAGCTTTTTATAGGCAAGTTTAATGGAGAAAGTATGAAATAGTTTGCAGCTTGCTTAACTAATATTTCTTGAGATCTTGTTCGTGTCTATTTGAAATCTATAAATTGTTGTTGTTTGCATTTTGGGTGGAGCCCACCCTCATCAAGTGGTATTAGAGTGAGGGTTCCTAAGTGTGTAGACAGACCGCCGACCGTGAGGCAATTTGCACTAGGACCTGAGGTTGTGGGTTTGTTGTAGAGATCAAAATGCCTCCATGATGAAACCATGGTGAGATAAATGCTTTGATAGAAGAGGATTTTAGAGCCCTATAGAGGCAAATCGATGCATTGTAAGAGGAGTTGTGAAGAGGTTTTGAGCCAAGAATAAGAGAAGAAAGCAAAGATGAAGCTAAAGAAGAAGAGTTATTTGAGGAAGAACAAGATGATGTAGGAGATCTTGTGCAAGTTAAGTTATTGAGGTCCATTTCAAAGATTGGAAAGAGACCTAGGATTGAAGTTTCTACCTATTTTGGGGACCTAAATCTAGAAGAGCTTATTGATTGGATAAATGATATAGAGGAATATTTTGAGTATGAAGATGTGGAGGATCCAAAATGGGTCAAGTTTAAAAAAACAAAGTTGAAGGGCCATGCCAGTATTTGGTGGAAGGAGGTCCAGTTAGAGAGAAATAGAAGAGGAAAACGAAAGATTACCAGATGGGATTAGATGGTAGACAAATTAAGAAGTAATTCATTCCTGTGGACTATGAGTTGGAGTTGTTGAAGAAGTTGTAAGGATTGAAGCAAGGTAACAAGTCTATTAAGGAGTATACAAAGGAGTTTTATAATATTATCATTAGAACAGGCCATGCAAAGGCCAACAAGGAGAAGGTATCCTGTTATATTAATGGGTTGAGGCCAAGTATTCAAGAGGAGCTAAGCCTAGTTAGAATAACCACCATAGAAGATGCGTACCAATTTTCCCTAAAGGTGGAAGAGAAGCTAAATAAAATATTTGAAAGAAAGCAAAGAGGAAGAGGTCATGGTGGAAGGACTAGTGGAAGATCCTATGGAGGTTGAAATGAAGATCAAAAGAAAAGTGAAGAATTATGCACCAGTCAAAATCAGAGAGGAGATAATACCTATCGCCCGCGTGACCAATACTGGCAAGAGACACTGCTTTGCTTGATAGGTGTTGTCATTGATGGCAACTAAGATCATCCCAATTATCCGCATAACACAAATTGTTCTTACCAGAAATTAGATTCAGAATTTGTCTAAGTCTGGACAGTTAGGAACAGAGTAGTAATAGGGTCTGGTATTTCGGTCTGGATCTCTCAGCTTGAAAGCCATGGTTAGCTGTAAATCTAGGGGAGTCATATTGTCAAGACAGTCTCAATCCAAATTTTTGTCCTTCAATAATGAAGGATTCAAAAGATATTAGCATCTGAGTACTAGGTTCCAGTTTGTCAAAACAAACAGAAGGAGAATAGGCCGACCTTGCAGAAGGTCTTGATTCTGGATATATGGAAGTTGTTTGTTGGACAATTAGTGATTATCAGTGATAGTGGCCAACATGAGTAATGATTTTCAAGACCAAGTTTTGGTCTACACCTTAAGTTATGCTTAGATCCATCCGATAGAGCAGAGCACTTATAAAAGTTCTAAGTGTTGTTAAAGCTAACTGATAGAATGATTGTAGATCATGTTGCAAATATATATAGCTAATGAAATTGGATGATTCAATGCATGTGAAGAATGTGAATAAGGTGTATGTGAGAAGAGTAGAAATCCAAAGTGTGAATGAAGGTAGAATAGTAAGAAGAGCAGAGCAAAGATGAAATGTGTAAGATCAGTTTTTGTACTTGACCAAAACTAAAATTATTGCATAAGTAGATGCTTTTAATCAGTTCAGATCTCTGTTATTCTATTGTAATATTTCCATAGGTAGTGAGCCTCCATTGGAGCAGTGAGCTGTGGGCAGTGAGCCCGAAAGCATGTGCATTCCCATTTGTAAAATACTTTTAACAGAGTATTATTTTTTGTGGGCTAACCCTGATCGTCGTTTATCCCTTAACCAGGTTTCCACGTCAAAATCTTGGGGTCGAATGTGTTATTTAAGTTTTCCTGTTTATATGTTATTGATTGATGCTAAAATGTTTATATCATTAAATTAATTATAAGAGCTAAAGGAATATTGAAAGTAGAAAAGAAGAAAATGTGTGACAACTAATTCACCCCTCCCCCCTCTCAGTTGTCCAGACCTAAACCAACAATTGGTATCAGAGCAAGGTTCCTTTGGAAAAGTTTAATAGCTTAAGGAAGATCTAGGAAGGTAGTAGAAATGGATGAATATAATCTTCAAGGACAACTTAATCTCGCCTTAGATGATCTTGAGTAGTCCAAGGCAGAAGTTCAAGAACTGCAAGAAAATCTCAAAAAGGCTGAAGACTTCATCGAGATCTTAAAAGAAAAGTTGAGCAAATCCAATGCAAAAGGAAAGGAACAACTTCTTCAACCATAAGACAAGGCCCTGAAAGAAAAGAGAAAAGAATGTGGAAAGTTAGCTAAAGAAGTTGTTGTCCTAAAACATGAGATGGAAACTGGGGTGACAAGACTAACCAAGGAAATTGAAGATAGGAAGAAAACTGAAGAAGAGATGAAGAAAAATTTGAAAGAAAGTAATGAAGAATGCTGCAGATTGGATGGTATAGCTAGTCTCCTAGAATCTAATCTACAAAGAAGCAGAAATAATGAGAGAGAACTTGAGAGACAGATTATCACTCTCAAACATGACCTTGAAATTGCAAATTAGTATAAGGAGAAATTCAAAATAAGCTCACCTAAACTCGAAGAACTAATTGAAGAATAGAAAAAGGAGCGTAATCTTAAAAATGAGAGAGGTGAAAGGTCCGGATCCGGACAAAGAAATTTCCAACCAAGAAACAAAAGGAACAAAACTAGAAAACCTCCGGTAAGACAGCCTAATGCTCAAAGATATCCATCATTTAATGGAAATTGTTTCAATTGCAATAAAATTGGTCGTAAAGCTACTTAGTGCAGAAGTAGAGCAAATCAAAATGGTCCATCCTTCTCTTGTCAATGCTTCAAATGCAAGAGGTATGGTCACAAATCCAATGAATGTAGAAGTATGTTAATGAATAACTCAAATGGCAATTCTTTCAATGGCTATTGATTTTCTTGCAATGGATTTGGACACATGGCTAATCAGTGCAGATCAAGAGGAAATCAAGTGTGCTTTAACTACAATAAATTTGGTCATATTGCAAGATTCTGCAAAAATAGGAACAATGGAAGAAGAGGTCCAGTAAACATAAAACTGGATGAGCAAAAACAAGATAGAGACAAAAGAAAAATAGATGTGAATGAGATACGGAGTGAAATGAACAAGATTTGGATAAAGAAAGATACAATAAACAATAGCGATGGGTCCACACCGGAATCCGATGCTGATAATTCCTCCAGGTATTAAGTCAAAAACTCTGGCTCAGGGGGAGCTGCATAGAACATCAAATTCCCCCAGTCAGTAAGTGGGTGCCTGAGTCTAGCACAATAAAAGAGAACATTCTGAATTTGTCTAGAACCTTTGGAAGAATTTCTAGAAGAAAAGATGTTAATATGAAATCTTGCAGAGTGATTCATGAAGAACTGTCAAAAACAATGTAATCGGATATAATTAGGGCATCGCATTTATTACAATGCCAAATTAAGTTTTGCAAAAGATAAAAGGTCACTTGGTCACTCATTTGAATCACCTTGCATTTGAAGAAAGCAAGAAGAAGAGCATTTGAGCTGCAAATCTAGAGATTGAGACAAAGAGCGAATTCGAACAACAAATTGATCAACCTTAACACCGCGAAAGAAAAAGGTACCTCTCTGTAAAACTTTGAATCTAAAATCTGTTGAGATGGCTACTCCTCATGTTGTTGACATTACTAAAAGGCCTCGACCCAAATTCAAGAAACATCCTCACAAATCAATTGAAGTCGACTTGTTAGGTGCTTTTTCAAGTGTCCTGTATGGTGTGCTGCATGTAGAAGACATTAGGGTTTATATTCATGCAAATATAGATGAGTTTGGAGATTCAAGGTATGTAGACCTATTTGAGAAACAACTCAAGGATGAAAATGATGAACTTAAACCTGAGTATAAGGCTCTACAGGATAAACACTTCCTTCAAATTATGGGGTTTCCAACATTTGATGAGGATGAATGGTCTGATACATCTTGAGTCAGATGCATGATGAATTCATTTGGCTGTTAAAACCATTCAAGATTACCAAGGATGCTATCAGAAATGTAACTGGTTTAAACTCAACCAGAGGATTGCCCATGCTGAAAGCTGTGAAAAATCAGATAGTGACTGATGCTACCGATGCTAAGTTTGACAGAAGGGCAATGACCATTAATGACATTATTGAACTAGATCTTAAAGTTGCCTCCATGGTGATTGGGTACACGATTTACCACTCAAGCAGAGAAAATTCTATTTCTGGAACAACCATATGTGCTGCTTACAAAATGCTAAAAGAAAATATTGATTATGACTTATGTGAACTACTACAGAATCAATTGATTGAAAATTTGAACAAAATCAAGAAAGATAAGAAAAAAACCTTCAAGTTTGGTACACTGATTCTATGTCTATTCTTTTACTTTATGAATGAAGTACCTGGGGTAAAAGGTGTGCACTGGACTAAGGATGAGCCAGTTGCCATTCAGATCAGAAATCATCTTCGTAGCATTGGTGATTTCAAAACTTAGAAAACTACAATATGGGGTTACTTTAAGAACTTTCAGAGTATGATGCACTCAAGGGAAAGAATCCCTAGTTCAATTGTTGACAAGTACAAAAATGAAATATGCTTCATGGTTGATACTGATCAGTGTTTGATGGAAGCAATGGAACCCAGAACTATTTGGATCATGCCCATGGGGTATGAAGTAGATGAAAAGATCCTAGACACATATGCTTAACATCTTCTAAGCAAGCCCAAAGACACAACGGTTGAAAGATTTGGAACTTATGAAGAGCTAAGTTTAAAGTTGCATACTGATCTCAGAGAACCTGAAACTAATAGGAGAGTAAGAAAAGAAGTTGTGCAGCTAGCTAAAAACTGGGCCTAACTAAGGAAGTTGTGAGGAAATTTAGAGAAAGAATAGAGAACGATGAGAAAGAAAAACAAGATAAGAAACAAATAGGTGACCCGGTGGAACTCTCTTCCACTTCAAGAACTACTAGAAGCTCTGCTACTACCTCTGAAACCGTAAAACGGGAAGCAAAATCATCTGGAAGATGGGAGAAAAGGAAGAAAACTAAAGCATCTCGGACCTATGTAAGCATAAGAGAAGAAGAAGAGACAGACTCAGATATTGAAATCAAGGAACTAAAAGTCATAGGAACAAAAGCTACAAAACTAACCAAAGAAAGGTCCTACGGAAGCAAAAGGACTAGTAAAAAGCAAAAGACAGAAGATTATGAGGAATATGTTGAGAAGCCCACACTCTCCCTAGAAGATGTGATAAAATCAGTCACTGTGGATGGTAATCTAAAACCCATGATTGAATTCTATGATGAATACAATGACATGGATAAAAGGGTGTTGGAGGAAGCAACGGTCAGATATCTCAACATCTACAACAAGGCACTAATTGATATAACATCTGCGTTACCACAAAGTCTAGAAAATATCTTGGAGTTGAGAAAAGAAAATGCCAAGTGCAAGGACATAGAGATCAGGGAACATGAGCTAATAAATTTGTGTCCTCAAATTTCTCCTGATCAAATAGATATGATATTCAAGGAAGTCAAAGATGACTTTAGAAGCAAGAGGAGAATGAACAAACTCATGCTTGGAGAAATAAGTGAAATCATTGAAGAAACTTAAGAGATTCTTTTGAAAGCCTTGAGAAAGCACAATCTTCCCATAGTCACAAAAGAAGTTCCAGTTGGTGAAGAAGAGAATATTATTGAGCAACAATCTGAGTTGGGTGAAGCTTCAGTTCCAGAAGTAGAACAAGCGAATTAGGAGGATACAGAAATGTTGGATAAAGTAATTGATGTAGAAGATGCTCCCAATCCATCTGATACATCAGGGAAAGAGGATAATATTACTATTTTATAGAGCCCTCCTGAACAGGTAGATAATGATGAATAAATAGGAAAAAGTTCCTCTACAGAGAACACAGAAAAGGATAAAGCAGAGTTAGAGGAAGAAAGAGAAAAGAAAGATAAAATAGAAGAAGATGGTGCAAACGTTGAAGCACCTAAAGCAGAGACTGAGAAATCAGGAGATCAAAAGGTTTGTTCTGAAATGGCTGCAAGAGACACTGTAGATGCAGTAAAAAGTCTTCTTGGAAAAGAAGTGATTGAACTTGATGAACCTGAACTACTCCAAGGCCTAACTAGTCCAGATGCTCTCTCTCCAATTCAACCAATGAAAATAGCATCTTACACCCAAGTAAAGGCTAGAGAAAAGATGTTAAAGTTCCACATGCAAGACAATGAGCTACTGGGGCTTGCATCCAAGATTCTGGAAAAGCTAATGCCTACCTACCAGAAGAATCCATCTAATTCCCCCTCCGATCATTTGAAAAATCTTGTAAGTTCTGTAAATACTCATTTTGAGTCTCTTGAGAAGTCTGCGGAAGCAAAAGTTCAAAAAGAATTTTTGGATAAGAAATTTGGTGAAATAAAGAACCTGATAAGAAATGATAGAAGAATACTTGATGTCAGCATAAAGAGCATTCAGAATGCTCTGAGTGATGGAGGAGATATATATAAGTTTTGCCTATCATGGTCCAAGGTCAATAAGGATATTGAGAAGAAAATAAAGGAACAAGAACAGAAAATATCAGTTCTTTCTCAAAAATTTTATCCTCTAACTGCCTCTCCTATAAGCCAAGAGTGTCAAGTTATTAGCTTGACAGATGAAATAAAGGGGCTTGCGAAAGAGAAAAACAATACTATGAAGAGGATGTGTGAACTTCGGGGATTGATTGCCCCTAAATTAGAGACAATGTATAATGCCCTATCTAAAGCTCAGACTACAGCCTAGACCAGTGATCCATCAGATCTATCAAAGGCAGAAGCATATTCATTTTTGTTGAATGGGCACATCTCAATTTTGGATGGAATGAAGAGTACTTGGGCCTCCAAATTTGTGCAGATAAAAACCAGTTTTGCAGACATTCTAAAGTTTATGTAAATAGAACTTGTTGATTAATTGTACACATGTGGCAGTATTAACAATATTTTTGAAGAATCTTGGCTTGCGGACCCCACCCTTTTCCATTGATGTCAAAGGGGGAGTGAAGGGCAGTGAAAAATGAGGAATTCAGATGAGGGGGAGAACTAGAATAAGTGAAGGGCATGGGTGTACAGACAAAGGGGGAGTTGCACTAAGACACTTAGTCATTTTTTACTAAGTTTTGCCATCAATGCCAAAGGGGGAGATTGTTGGAAAGAGACACTGCTTTTCTTGATAGGTGTTGTCATTGATGGCAACTAAGATCATCCCAATCATCCACATAACACAAATTGTTCTTACTGGAAGTCAGATTCAGAATTTGTCTAAGTCTGGACAGTTAGGAACAAAGCAATAACAGGGTCTGATATTTCGGTCTGGATCTCTTAGGCTGAAATCCATGGTTAGCTACGGATCTAGGGGAGTCATATGCTTGTCAAGACAGTCTCAATCCAAATTTTTGTCCTCTGGTAATGAAGGATTCAAAAGATATTAGCATCTGAGTACTGGGTTCCAATTTGTCAGAACAAATAGAAGGAGAACAGGCTGACCTTACAGAAGGTCTTGATTCCGGATATATGGAAGTTGTTTGTTGGACAATTAGTGATGATCAGTGATAGTGACCGACATGAGTAATGATTTTCAAGACCAAGTTTTGGTCCGCACCTTAAGTTATGCTTAGATACAGCCGACAAAGCAAAGCACTTATAAAAGTTCTAAGTGTTGTTAAAGCCGACTGATAGAATGATTGTAGATCATGTTGCGGATATATATAGGTGATGAAATTGGATGATTCAATGCATGTGAATAATGTGAATAAGGCGTATGTAAGAAGAGCAAAAATCCAAAGTGCAAATGAAGGTAGAACAGTAAGAAGAGCAGAGCAAAGATGAAATGTGTAAGATCAATTTTTGTACTTGACGAGAACTGAAATTCTTGCATAAGTAGATGCTTTTAATAAGTTTAGATCTCTGTTATTCTATTGTAATATTTCCATAGGCAGTGAGCCTCCATTGGAGAAGTGAGCTCTGGGCAGTGAGCCTGAATGCATGTGCATTCTAATTTATAAAATACTTTTAACAAAGTATTAATTTTTGTGGGTTAACCCCCACCGTGATTTTTCCCTTAACTGGGTTTCCACGTCAAAATCTTGGTGTCGAATGTGTTATTTAAGTTTTCTCTTTATATGTTATTGATTGATGCTGAAATGTTTATATCATTAAATTGATTATAAGAACTAAAGGAAGATTGAAAGTAGAAAAGAAGAAAATGTGTGACAACTGATTTACCCCCCCCCCCTCTCAGTTGTCCAGACCTAAACCAACAACCAAAATAATGGTGAGTGAAGAGGAATAGGAAGAGGAAGACCTAGGCAAGGACATGGAAGAGGAGGTTTTAGAGGAACTTGTTTCCAATGTGGAGAAGAAGGACATCGAGCCATGAGTGTGCCCAACATCAAGGAAGGACAAATAGAAGACCTAAAGGTAATGCACGAATTGCACATGTAGATGAAGATGTGCAGCCTGAGCATTCTAAAGATGCTGAAAGGGGAGAAACCCTAGTTGTTAGAAGAATCTTGTTAAATGAGGAGAAAGAACCAAATCAGAGGAAGATTTTATTCCACACAAGGTGCAAGTGTGAAGGTAAGTGTTGTGATATTATTATTGACATTGGAAGCACTAATAATCTTGTCTCAGAGGAGATGGTTAACAAGTTGAAGTTGAAAAGGAGAAGGCATCCACATCCATATCGGATTGTATGGTTGTAGAAGGACCATAGAAAATTGGTCAATGAGTAGTGTTTAGTCAAGTTCAAGATTGGAGACTACCATGATGAGTTGTTGTGTGACATCATACTGATGGATGCATGTTATATGCTATTGGGAAGGTCGTAGCAGTATGATAGGTGCATTGTCCATGATGATCATGCAAACACCTATTCCGTAACAAAGGATGGAGTTCATCATAAGTCAAATCCCTTAAAGGAGGTGGAAGAAAAGGTATGTAGTGCTACCAAAATTTGCTTGGTAGATGGTAGGAAATTTTTGGATGGTATGAAGCATGAGCGTCATTTCTTTGCATTGATTCCTAAGATCAGCTAGTAGAAATGTGAAGATGTACCACTAGAAGTCTTAGATTTTGTTAGAAGAATTTCAGGACATTGTCTCTGATAATGTACCAGAAGGTTTACCACTGGTGAGGAAGATAAGTCACCAAATGGATTTGATACCAAGAGCTAATTTGTCAAATAAGGCAACCCATAGAATGACTCCTACAAAGAATGAAGAGCTAAACAAACAAATTCACGAGCTATTAAGGAAAGGACTAATAAGGGAGAGCCTAAGACCATGTGCGATACCTGTAGTACTAGCATCGAAGAAAAATGAAGACTGGAGAATGTGTACAAATTCCCAAGCCATCAATAAAATTACAATCAAGTACAAATTCCCATTGGCAAGGATGGATGATATTATGGATTGCTTGAGTGGAGCAAAGTACTTTACGAAGATTGATCTGAAGAGTGGATATCACCAGATCCAAATCAGAGAAGGAGATGAATGGAAGACAACCTTCAAGACTAAGGAGGGCCTATACAAATGGTTAGTCATGCCAGTTGGGCTAACCAATGTACCAAGCACATTTATGAGGCTCGTGAATGAGGTACTAAAAGAGTTTTTGGGTAAATTTGTCATTGTTTATTTAGATGATGTTTTAATTTTTAGTAAGACTTTGGAGGAGCACCTGATGCATGTTTGAAAAGTTTTTGAGAAGCTAAGGGAAGAAAAATTGTTGATTAATATGAAGAAATGCAGTTTTGTGAAGAATGAGTTAGTCTACCTGGGATTTTTTTATCTCAGTTGAGGGTCTTAAAATGGATCCATAAAAGGTGAGGGCTATCATTGGATGGCCCACTCCAAGGAGTGCTACAGAGGTATGATATTTTCATGGTTTGGCAAGTTTTTATAGAAAATTTATTAGGAATTTTAGTAGCATTTGTGCACCCCTAATGGGGACAATGAGAGGGGATAAAAAAGAGTTTAAATCGACTACAGGAGTAGCCAAGAGTTTTGATACATTGAAACAAAAAGTCATAGAGAAACCTGTTTTGGCACTTCCATATTTCAATAAGGTATTTTGGGTAGATTGTGATGCTAGTGGTAGTGCTATAGGAGTTGTTTAGAGTCAAGAAGGTAAGCCCATTGCCTATTTTAGTGAGAAGCTTAATGATGCCAAGAAAAAGTATTATGTTTATGATCATGAGTTTTATGTTATAGTTTAGGCTTTGAAGAAATGGAGACATTATTTATTGCCAAAAGAGTTTATTTTATATATTGATCATCAAGCTTTGCAGTATCTTAATAGACAAGGAAAGTTAAATCAAAGGCACTTAAAATGGGTTGAGTTTCTGCAAAGTTATACTTTTGTTTTGAAGCACAGGAGTGGGAAGTCCAATAGAGTTGTAGATGCCTTAAGAAGAAGGTAAATTTTGTTGATAGAGATGAAGATAGAGGTTGTTGGGTTCAATGAACTCAAGAATTTGTACCCTGAAGATCCAGACTTTGTAGAGGCCTGAAAGGCTTATTTGGAGCTAGTTACCCTGGATAGGACAAGATGGTTGGATTATATAATCCAAGATGGTATGTTGTTCAGAGAAAGCTAGTTGTGCATTCCGAGGAGTTCCATGAGAGAGAACCTAATTAAGGAGAAGCATAGTGGAGGGTTGGCAAGACACTTTGGTTGAGTTAAGACCATTGCTCTTGTTAATGAGAATTATTACTGGCCACAATTGCACCAAGATGTGAAGAAATTTGTGCAAAGTTGCAGAGTATACCAGATGGCCAAAGGAGTGAGTAAGAATACTAGGCTATATAAGCCATTACTTGTACCAGAGGGACCATGGGAGGATATTAGCATGGACTTTGTTCTTGGTTTACTGAGGACATAGAGAGGGCATGATTCAATATTTGTGGTGGTTGATAGATTTTCAAAGATGGAACATTTCATTACGTGTCAGAAAACCAATGATACTATTCATATTGTAGAGTAATTTTTTAGAGAGGTGGTTAGACTACATGGTCTACCAAGGAGTATAGTTTCAAATAGAGATACCAAGTCTATTGGGTATTTCTAGAGGATATTATAGAAGAAGATGAAGACTGAGTTGAAGTTCAGTTCTGCACATCATCCGTAGACTGATGGATAGACAGAGGTAGTGAATTGGAGTTTGGGCAACCTGCTAAGATGCTTAGTAGGAGATAAGCCCAAGGGATGGGATTTTATATTACCACAGGTAGAGTTTTCTTATAACAATTTTATCAACAGGAGTACTGGTAAATCCTCATTCCAAATTGTATATTGGAGCAGTCCATGAAATGATTCTGAGTTGAGAAAGATAGACAAAGGAGAGAAGAGTAGTGTTGAGGCCGAAGACTTTATAGAGCACCTGAAGAGTTTTCATGAAGAGGTACGACAACATATTAATAAAATGAATTCTTAGTACAAGGCTAAGGCAGATCAGACGTGAAAGTTTAAGGAATTCAAGGTTGGTGATGGAGTCATGGTTAACCTAAGGAAAGAAAGGTTCCTAATGGGGACATATAATAAGTTGAAAATGAAGAAATTTGGACCATGCAAGTTCTTGAAGAAGCATGATTCAGGAAATGCATGAGTTAGAGCTACTGAGTGGAATCAACATTTCCCCTATGTTCAACATTGTTGATTTAATAGAGTATCATGAAGGTGGCACAGAGGATGGACCTACAGAAGAACAGTGGAGTATCCTAGCATCTACTTCAAAGGAGATAGAAGAAATATTGGATAGTCGTGTGGGAAGAAGTACTCAGAACATGCAATATGAACAATATCTGGTGAAGTGGAAAGGAAGGCCTATCGAAGACTCTTCCTAGTTGTCTAAGGCAGAGGTTGACCATTTGGTTTTTCCTCAAACACATGAGATGTGACAAGGTCACTTCTCAAATTACCCTAGGTGTCTGATGTAGGAGCATCTAGTGGTATAAGGGCAATCTTGCATCACCCAAAAAATGATGATTTGTTTTCTATTCTTTTCAATTTTTGTATTTTTAGATAGCCATTTGCTTGAATAATGATTCAAAACCTTCAAAGTTTCCAAAAAGGCTAAGTTTCCAAAAAAAATCCTCAAAGGTTTGGAATAGTCATATAAACATTCTTGGTAATCTTTAGCCCAAAATCATGTCTAGATTGCAAGATATTAAAGTTTCCAATTTTGAGGTTCTTGAAAAAAAAATCTAGAATCAAATTTAAATCACTTAGACATCCCTAAACAACCCAAAAGTTGTCATAATAGTAAAATCTAGTTATAGATTGATAGATCTCTTCACGAGCTTTCCAACGCATCAAGCAGTTTGTCAATCGGACACCTGGTGCAAAAGTTATGGTTCCTAGAAGTTGTGCTACCTAGTTTCTCGATTTTAAAAATTTGAAAATTCTTTCTTGGGTGGGAAAAAGGGACAGTTGGGTTCATTTTGGCACCCAAATGGGAGTTACACATTTTAAAGAAAGCCAATATTGGGGAAATTACGCTAAGTGGTGTTGATGTGTATTTATACCTATTTTTAATAGTTTTAGAGGGGTAGTAAGGAAGGGAGTTATTGGCAAGTCTTGTTCATGTGAAGGTCAGTTAGATATCAGAAGATAGCTCCAGAAGGTTCTGTAAGTCAAATAATTCTATTGTAAGACAACCCATATTACTGTAATAAGATGGCATATGACCTTGGGAATTGTATTTCAGATTTGTAGCCTTTTACAGACAAGTTTAATGAAGAAAGTATGAAATAGTTTGTAGCTTGCTTAACTAACATTTCTTGAGATCTTGTTCGTGTCTATTTGAAATCTATAAATTGTTGTTGTTTATATTTTGGGTGGATCCCACCCTCATTAGTATACATTGAAAGTGCTTGCTACAAAATCAAGTAGGATGATATCTCTACCAATCTATATAGTATCACTTCCACCCTGAACAAATATGCATTTGGAAGACCATCGTTGATAGGTGCAATGATTTTTTCCTTTGATTCAATCTATGACAAATGATTAGGCTCAACATGACATTTACCTATGCATACCATAATCTTGAAATCAAACTCCTAGAAGAGAATGAGCCACCTATAAATGCACCCATGAAGCACCATCTTATCCATTAGATACTTCAACACCTAATGATTGGTGAAGATCACAAATGGGGTTGGTAGAAAATATTGACAAAATTTCTAAAGCATATAAATCATAGCTAATGCTTCACACTTAGTCATAGTATGTGTTTTCTTCTCAATTATTAAATTTTGAGTAGCAAAGTAAATTCAATGATTTCCCTCCCTTGGTTTCACCAACACCACACCAATGGATGTACCTAACACATCTACATGAACATGGAATGATGTATGTCAATTGGGAAACTATAAAATTGGTGTGGTAGCTAATTTCTCCTTTACTGTTTCAAGGGCTTGTTGATGTTCCTCCATCTAAAAAAAGTGTTTATTATTCCTCAACAAGTCATCTAATGAAATAGAAATGCATGCATAGTTCTTGATAAACTTTTGTTAGCACCCCATCTACCCCAAAAATGCATGCACTTCATGCCACATTTCTAGTACCTTGAAGAACAAAATAACTATTACCTTTGGTGGATCTACCAACATACCAATATTACATATTATATGATCCAATATCTTACTAAACAAAGTCATAAATTTACACTTATTAAAATTGAGCACAATGCTCAATTGATGGCATCTCTTAGACATCAAGTGGAAAGAATCCATGTGGTGTGGAATCATTCCATATATTGTCTAGTCATATAGGTACACTTATAAGAAGTCATAAATAAAATTATTAAATGCTCTTATAACTCTGTGCAAAACTTTGTTAGGGCATTGTTTATCCCAAAGGGCATGGCATTATATGCAAAACTACCCCACTTAGTGGTAAAAGTGGTCTTGACCTTTCCTTCTCTTTAATTAGTACATGATGGTACCTAGCAAACCATCTGTAAATATGTACACCTCCCTTCCAACAATACCTTCTAGGATCTCTTCAATGAAAAGAGTAGGAAATAGGTCTGTGACATGTGTATCATTTAGTTCACAATAATCTACACATATCCTTATACACCCATCATTATTTGTATAGATTGCCATGGGTTCACCCATTCTAACTCATCATTCAAAATAATCACCCTACTTCTAGTATTTTATCTCCTCTTTCACCTTAATGTGAAAATAGGGGTTCAATCTATATGGTCTATTATTCACTGGTTTAGGCCCTAGTTTCAATTTGATCTAAAATTTCTTAAGGGATGAGTGTAGAACTTTCATATCTTGATATCCTTTAATGAATAGATCCTCATACTCGTGCAAGAGAACAACCACTTGCACAAGTTTTTCTCCGTGCTAGCAATCCCCAATAGTCACCATTTTGGTTTTACTTTAGTACCTATATTTATTTGGACTAACTTTGTGGGCCCATTATAATACACATCATCCCCAACTTTAGTCCCCTTTACTATTTGTTGACCTTTAGAGGTTTTCACTTGTAAGTTACACAAAATATCCATTTCTACTTTAGTTTCAATTTACACAACTTTTTCAATTATAATTCACTTTTTGTGCACTATGGTATGTTTGGCTACTCTCCTAGTGCAAATTTTGGGCTTAGTCTCAATGACCTTCTCTCTAAACATCCACTAGACTATAATTGGGATCTTAGCTTGTTCACTAAATAAAATGGTCTTGAATCCATTCAATGCACTCAACTCCTAGATTAGAATTAAGAAATTCAAAGGTATGCGAGAAATTAATTTTCAACTTCTCCCATGTAGAGATCTCCTTGTGTATTTCCTTTTGAATGTAATAAACCTACACCAAACTTTTCAAAGTTGATGTAAACTTATAAACCTACCATCATTGATGATAGTTTAGAACCAACAACCCCCAAACACCCTCACAAGTGAAAAGATGCAACAACACAAAAGTTTCTTCTATATATGATAATGCTTGCTGCATGCTTAGTTCCTAAAATATGCAAAATAAAACCTCGTTGAAGTTAGCTCATTCCATTACAAATGATTTATGTGGCATCTATTATCTCATCAACATTCCCTATAGATAACATGTTATAAAATTAGAATAGTCATATTTCTTTAGAAAGATTTTTTCCATGGGTGCATAGTACTCCTAAGGGCTAGATGTCTCATTGAAGTAAGGCCCAACCTTAAAAATTTTAAAAACTCAATGTACATGCATTAATATTCAATTGTAACCCATTATTTTATTGTCTTTGCCTACTTATGTACCACTTCTAATATACCATTGGGGCTAATATCCTTCTACTACTTACATGCCCACACTATCTTATATGTGCATGGTAACTTCCTTGGTGTAGGTGACACTTTCCTTGATGTACACAGTGATGCATTGTGCACACTAGCTCAATCTTTACCTATAAGCTCATATTCACTCTATAAGCAATGTTACAACTGCACCTCTAAATCTACCTCTAATGCACTCTCCTAGGATAAGATGCTCTCATGCATCAACTAAATGTGATTCTTTGTACCTATAGAAATCTTATAGGTTTACTACAAGTCATTCTTCTTAATGTAGACTAATTCCATGTAGGCAAAACCTTGCACAAGATCCAATATAATAATAACCCATTGTTCTCCATTCTTAAAACTCTTGATTATGTGTTTGAACCACACATTAATGCCTAACTCAAAGTAGAATGGACAACCAAGAAATGCAAGATTTGTTTCTACCCCTACCATTTCAATGACCTCAAAGTTGACTTGGAACATAACGCTTTCAATGTTGACATCAATATCATGAAGGACCCCAACAGGTACTATTGAGTATTATTGGCCATACACAAGATGTGTGGGGAAGGGATCGAGATAGGTTAACACATTGATAACCTCTAAACCTATAATAATAATAATAACATCATGCAATAAATATTCATTCATTTCTAAAGTCAAAATTAATTTAGTGTTATGCCTTGATTCATTTGCCTGTAGACTTTACATGGTTAACTAGTTTCAATAGGCTACTTGCTTGGTGTCTCCCCTAGGTTTGTGACTACACACATTTCAAGTAAGAGTTTGAATTAAGATAAAATACCACCTTGGAAGAATAAGTACAAAATGGAATAATCGATATCTAGATCCTCCTATTGATGTTTATTCTTTACTACAATCTCTTGTTGAGCGTCCTATGACATCTATATTGCACCCTAGTACAACTTACATTGTTGCACATGATCCATATTTTATGTGTGATACTTCACATGTGCAACTATATCCTTAGGTTATGTGACTATCTTTGGATCCTTCTTCACATGCGTACCTTGTGAAGTCCTAGCCCATTGTTATTCCTACATGTGGGCACCACTTCTAATTAGGATTTCAACTGGCTTATATGGCAATGTGATTTATGCAACTAGATGTTTTCCCTTTAGAATAATATGAGTTGGCTTCTTGTGGTACTCCCACTATTGAAGCAAGGTTGGGTAGTCCTCCATCTTGTGATCAACATCACGATATCCATACATGAGAAATTTGGCACACTTTTTTGATGTATGCTCAAGTTCTCCACATCTATAATAGTATATGCATCTATCAAGACTTCCTCTACATCCTCCTCATTAACCTTCTCTACCTACACCACACTCCTAATAGTGTAACACACTATGCTAAGGCTACAACTAGGGTTGCATGACTATATTTGGAACCTACTTTCCCCTAGACTCACATAGGTATTGTACCACTTTGTAAGTGGTTTTAAAATTCAAACTAATAATTAATAGCATACCCTTCAACTTATACAATAGGGGGCATGTTGGTGTCTCATATAATTCATGGCATTTGGTGTAATCAGGTATGCAAGGTGGTAGATAGAATTACATTGTACTAATAGCCTGAGATCATCATTGTATAGTCATTAGTTGTATTCCCATCATTGTGAGATTCTATGCACCAAACACCACATTAAGACAAAGTTGTACCTATAATTTCTTCCATCCATGGACCATTTACCCTATATTCTCCTCCAATATGGCAATAGAACCATAAGTTGGTGGCTTACCCAATTCTTATAGCCTAAGCACAACCTATAGTGCACCCTTCTATGTGAGAAGCAAGTATTATACTAACTCATGCTCAATATGCATCATGACTCCTCTAATGAACCACTCTTTTTCTATTGTCATATCAAATACCTATGGAATATTAGACACTAAATCTTTGAATTTATTATCATACTAGCACATTATCTCACCTACTTGTTACTTGATCTCTTTTAGATCTACAATATTCTAGTGTTCCAATGCAATGTAATCAAATTTTGACAAAAAAAGATGTCTTTGCAAATCAATAAGATTATTTTTTAGTTCTATTAGTATCATAGTGTATGTACCAATCTTAAGTGTCACCACTCAATGTAGTTGCAAATAGCCTAATCTTACAAACATCATCATTAATGTTCTTAGAATGCTATGTTATTTCACACACCTTTCAATTGTGTGTAATGAACTATGAATAACTTAATGGGTATAAGTCTTGGCTCATATACAATGACCTAATTATGTGACATCTTATCTCTCTCCACTTATGCTTCTCTATGTAACTACCAAAATATATTCTCCTAATGCATGCTAGTTGAATATGCAAAATTTATGAACTTGTACACTATCCTATCAAATGTACTATCTACCTATTGTTCAAATTCTTCCTATATGCTATCTCCCTCCTCTCTTGCTAGCCTCTTCAATGTGTGATCTACTAATCTATGTGCCTTTTCATAATCACCTAATGAAGTTTCTGTAGAAATAGATCAGCATGGGGTGGTGGCTTCAAGTTGTAACTCGGTTCATCCCCCATACATATTTAATTTCAGCAAGTTCTATGACACATTCCAAAATTGGTTGCTCATCCCTACAAAATCCTATTTTCCTCAAATCATGGTCAATGTGATAGCCTCCCTCAAGCACATCCACATGATGGTATTCATCATTTCTTCCTTCAATACACTTCTTCCTTTGCATACAATGCACCTTCCTAGATTGTTCCACTCCAAATAAAATAATTGCAACCTTGTATCTCTAAGCATACATTTCCCTATGATCTACCATAGAACTACTAGCCTCTATAACTATACTTCACAAATTTGTGGTAGAACTAGTCACTTCTTTCACCACACACCTTAATGTGTAGTAGGTGACTACTCCATATCTTGGCTCTTAGTGTGATTTTCTATTAATGGCATCTTGACTTGGAGAGTTGTCTTCTTTAATAGCTTGTGTTGGATAGGAGTTAGAAACTGTAACGTCAGAAAATGTGCCCTTGGGGGCTTTTCCCTCATAAGGTTTAGCTCCCGGGTCTGTAGTGTGCATTTAGGACATTTAACATCATAATTTGGCATCCCGATGGAATGAGCCCTAGGTAACATGACAAATGGGACCTAGGAGGACCCCTTGAGCTTAACCCTACCCAAAATAGGGGGGAGGACTTGGGTGCCCACACCCTAGTCTTGTTCTATTTTGGGACACTCCCAATTTTTGGGTGTCGAATTATGACCATTATTTGGGTCCTATGCCAACACGGTAAGTTTGAATTACGAAAATCTTGGCGGGAGTGTTTGTAGTTGCATATAAAAACATGTTTAGGCATTCATTTGTAAACTAGATTTCAATTAGATGATTACTAGCAAGCTATTGCATTCTCAAGGTGATTCAAGGCTTTCATTGTGTTGCAAGAGTAGATTTGTGTGGTCTATGTGTTTGTGTTTGTAGATTTGAGCATCCATTTCATCATGGAATGAAGATCATCTTCCTCCCATGAGATCTTCACTACAAGGTGACATTATATTGTATTTGTGATCATTATTTCATTTAGTTTTTGCCTCTACCTCCCTAGGCACACACTCTCTATCTGACAAAGGTGTTCGGAGACTTAAGTGTCCTCCGAGGCTTGACTGAGGCAAGCCTCTAAACACCACAACCCCCTCCCAAAGTTTCATGGTTGTAGGTTATAGGTTGAGGAGCTAGACAAAGTGAAGTTGCAAGAAGACATCTTGGAGTGTTAGAATTGCAAAACAGGAAGAAAATCTACTCCCTGGACTTGGGCGCCCACTCATTAGTCCTCCAAGTTCCGTGACGGGAAAATCTTTGGAACAATAGGAAAGAGTTGCAGACTGAGTTTCCAAATCTTGACAGAAACCAAGGCCTTGGACTTGGGCGTCTGCTCCTGTGTCCCCGACTTTTCTGCCTTAGAACCCCAAAAATAGGTACTCTATGATTTGTCATTTTACTTCCCTCTACAAGAGCTTTTTCTGTAATTCATCTGTTTACTGTCGTATTTGCAAAATTAAGGTTTTAATGGTCAATTGAGCATAGGAGAAGGAAAATTGATAATTAAACACCCTAATCCAAGCTTCCCTACATTTGTAAGTGACCAAGGACCTGTTAGTGCTCTGCCACTTGATCCGAAGGTCCTTGAATGTGTTAGGTGAAAGGAGGATTTAAACACTAAACTAAACAATCCAATTTTCCCCTAAACAGAAACATATGAATTGCTTCAAGTCAATTCAGTTATAAGTAGATACAAAAACTAGAGGGCATAGTTATCATAGAACATTTGATAAAAATATCGATGACACATGTCCATAATGTAATCAAGTGTTGCAATCAGATAAGATTCTTTGAAGTTCACTTTATCTATCTTTGACACTAATCTTTTAGTGTTTTGTCCACACTAAGAGCCAATTAAAGATATCCTCAAGTAGATCAACCTAAAACTCTTCATACAGTGGATCAAGTAATTACTTCTCATGCCACTCCTTGACTACTTATAAGGACCCAACTCATCCTTAAGATAAATAAAACAAATAAATGAGGATAAAATTATCTTTATTACTGGAACAATTTAAATTAACATAGTTTAAATAGTTTAGATGATTTGGTAAGAATAGTCAATCCAGAATCTCAAGAATAGCTAATTTGGGCTATACTTAGTATCAAGGGCTCACTGTCCAAATCGAGACAATACTAATCTTCACACACTATCCAAATGGGATAGCTTTCTACCATACGTCTTAACACAATGATCTAGCTAGAGACTTTGACCCATCGAAACCAATCCGGGTTTCTGAGTCACCTATAGAAATATATAGTAAGCCCACTACTATATCAAGGATTTCTGTTACGAATAAAACCTTGCATCCTTCCTCAAATTTCAGCTATTGACAAAATACAAGGCTAATCCATCCAGGGATTCTTCTGAGATTCTATGACTAGGTTATGGTATTTAGTTTTCAAGACTTAACCTCGCATAATCCTATGTACCTAAGTACTGGAAACATCCTTCATTTTCCAGACTACCTACATACCCTGTATCCATGCAATCAAGGTACATGAGGATTTGTCATGCGTAATATGTAGTTCTGGTTGTACTATGTTTATGTAACTGTATGAGTGGGTACACAACCTTTTCTAGGGTCCAATTTCCCGAGACAGTTCTTCATCGACTACCACCCACTCAGGTGAAACAGAGATGGATAAAATTAGTAACCAATGCAAACACCTAGAAGGGGTGTTTGTCGTTTAAGTTGTAGTTAATGTATTGTTTTGGTTTACCTATGCACACATCTTTCTAAGAAATTTTATATGTTACTCGGTCTTAAATCTTGTTTCCCTTGTATCTATGTATTCAAGAAGATCGTCTATTATTTTATGTTCACCAAGATCCATGTGGGTGAGGTGAGAGCATACGACAAGTAGTGCTCTTCATTTGGCCTATGAATCATTCATTAGTATTTCTAAAGTTATATCTAGAATAGAATTGTATCGAGAATAGGCTTTATTTTCTTATCACCAAGATCCACGTGGGTGAGGTGAGAGCATAAGACGGATTGCCTATTTTTGACAAGAATCTATCGAAATAAGGAGTTACTTTTTAACTCGAACATCAATATGCTCATAGTTTTAATTTTACAAGAAGTAAAGGATCATCAATAAGATTATATAACTTTTTATAAGATAAATACTCGATCTTTCAAAGTATAGGGCCATATTGACATTACTCAATCAAAATATTTTTTGACTTCACATTACAATGCAGTCATCTATAACTAACTTGATATAAACTATTGTTACTTCATTGAAGAAATACAATTCTTATTATTCTAAGCCTTTATAAGAAAGCCATTTAACATCATGATCCTATGCATCCTTTCATAAACCAATTCACACATTAATTTCTTGAGCCATATCACATTAATTTCATAACCAAATATCACATTTAATTCCTAATCATTATCACAATTAATTTGCTAACTTGTTTTCTTTCCCTTTATTCAAATAAATAGAAATCTGAAGGAAAGTGTCTATATTTAGTTTATTGAACTGCAGAGCAATGATAGACAGAAATCAAATACATTTATCTCCAAATCATAGAATTGCCTTAATGCATGTCAACATGCAGCACTACTATGATAATAAATAGTTATATGACTTCATAATATGAATCGCTGGCATTATAATACTAATACTTCCTTTATGGAATGATAACTCCTCTAAGAAAGTATGCCATCATAATACGACTTAACCAAATGTTAATAAGACATAGATGCAGATTATACACAGACATTCGGCCAGTGATTTAAGGAAGGCCACTATAATACAAAGGCTTCGTGTATATACAATTGTGTATAACATGATGTTGTTGCATTATAGTGCAAATTCTACAATAGATATAAATCCTAAATAAGCTTAAGCCAAATCATATTTCAAGTGGCTATGAAGCCATTGTGTTGTAAAGAATCACAATTACATACACGCTACAATAGCCACAACATTATAATGAGTTTTGGGTGCTTTAACCATTATGATGGCCGCAACAATATATAGTAGGCCGAACACTTAAATGGTTGTGATAGCCACTGAAATGACACACAGTGCCAATACTTATACAGCTTCACCTCACACATAAATATTATGCATATATAACATTTATATGGTGCTAAGCCTCACAATTAAATGTTCTATATGTATAATATTTGTACGGCTATATGTCATGAAATATAAAATGTTGCACCAAAAAATACATGGCTAAGAGCCACAAAGATGAAATGTTATACTAATTACTTACACAGCTATCAGCCTTATTAAAAGTAATACCAAAATTCATACAGATATGGAAACCATGGCATATAAAGAATAACAATTATTTAAGTGGCTAATTTAAGTTGTAGCATAAATGATATGCTATTACTTAATCGACTATGAAGCCGTAGCTGGAAAGAAATGCATGTTATTCAGATACTAAATAAAAATAATACATTATCAATAATTACTCATCGACCATGAGTAAACAATGAAATCCAATACTCATCAACCATGAGTAAACATAGTTTACTATAATACAAAGGCATTCATAACTATACATCTATGTATATTAAGATGTTTCTATATTACAGCGATGCATGCAACATTGAAATACAAATACACATTAAATAAAGACAATTAGGAACCATACAACGCCTTCATGGACTCCAAACAAACATCTCTAAATAATTTACAATGATACCTTCAAATATATAGAGGTAATTATTTCTTTAACTTCTAATTTGATTAACACAACTGAAGATAAGATTCCCAATTAACACCACATTATTCCAATCTCAACATTCATGATAAATAGAAACTAATGCATCCAAGGTATATACAGAAATCTAATTCAAACCCAGAGGAAAATATCATTCAACCTCTGAATTTAACTCTACATGACAGTAGGCAATTCCTAAGCAAGAATCAATCAATAATGACTCCTCCAGAGGTCATCAGAGTCACAATCATCATTTCGCAAAAGAGGGTTAAATCCTTAATTTCTTAAATAAGAAGAGAAATGATAACCCATTAAAATTTAGCAGGTGATAGAGGATTTGTAAAATAAATCCAATGCCACAAACATGCAACTGCATAGTTTTTAACTTTCTATAAGAAAAGAAAAATCTATGATTAAATAAAATGACATAAGCTTACTTGTGATTCAACCTTGCTCAAAATCTTATTATTCCTTCCAAATCAACAATTCTTCCAACCTACACAAAGAACCAATTTTTGTTTCCCAAAAACCCCGATAGAAATCCCCAATATCCAACCCGACATTCTGTAATGTCCCCTTCTGGCAAGCCAAAATTTCTGCAACCTTCTAAACAATTTCAACTTACTAAAAGAGAACATTAGTATTCCACTTTTCATTTCCTTTTAATCATAAACATAACCATATACTAATTGCCATTTCATAAATCCATTTTCCCATACAACATGATTCTCCTTGGGTGATATAATCCTTAGACCTGTTATTAACCTCACCTTCCACCTTGTGAGAGAAGATTCGTTAGGTAGGTGATGTCATCTCAATCCTATGGGTCCATTAATATTATTCCTTAGTTCATCAACTAAGGCCCATAATTCCTTAGTTCGTCAACTAAGGCCCATTCCTTCGATACTTAAGTCGAAGGTCCATAGTAATATCCTTGATTCGTCAATCAAGGCCCATAATATCCTTGATTCGTCAATCAAGGCCCATTCCCATGGAATGATCAATACCTACTGTAACTATCTACCCCACATTCTTAGTGTTAGGTGGTTTAATAAAAGGTCTCCTATCTACCCTTAGGAATTCATGCCTTTATTAATCTTTAGGTGTTACCTTAAAGCCCTCACCTTAGGTTTTACCCTAAGGCCTTCATTAATCTTTAGGTTTTACCCTAAAGCCTTCTCCTTAGGTTTTACCCTAAGGCCTTAATTAATCTTTAGGTTTTACCCTAAAGCTTTCTATCTATCTCGTTAATTTTATTAAAAATAATTATTCCTTCTTTTGCACTCAGCAAATGTATATATATATATATATGATTACCTATTTTTTTCCATGGAATCATCCCTTTTACTGCTGATGTAATATATCTATATATTAATTTATGTATTTATCCGATACTCTTTTTATATTTTCTTCCGATGATCTTTCCCTTCTATTTCACAACCTTTATTTATTTCCCTTTCAAAGGATATGTTCGAAGAGGCATGTCTCTTATTATTTTTATTACTTTATATTAATTCCCTTTTGTGATAAAACTAGTTCTAACTATTCGTAACTCCCTTATCATAAAAGGATAGGTTAAAAGATGTTTATTTATATTATTATTTATTTATATTATATCATTATAATAAATGATATATTATTTATTTTATATTATTTATACTATATCATTTATATCATAATAAATGATATATGATTTATATTATATTATTTGTATTTATATTACAATGTAAGATAATTATAAGAATATTCGTATTTATATTATTAGATATATTTATAATATATTATATTTATATATATTGCTATTTATAATATGGATATTATATTTTAATTATAATAAAATATTCATACAATAATATTATTTATTAAATAATATAATGTATGTAATTATTTCTATCATCCGAAATAATATTTTACAAACCCTCTTTATCATGTTCAAATCTTTACTTTAACAGTGTCTTGATGTGGGGACATGACACATTCCCCATCTATTTTTGACATTTCTTTTAAAACCCTTCAACAACGGTTACCAAGAATTTCCTTCCCATTATTCTACGTGCTCAAATTAGCTAGAGCACCATTCCGTTTCCCCACTACCAGAAAGCATTTATTTTTGTGTTGATCATGATTTGAGATTAATTAATGATTTAATATTTTCTTATCTCTTTTTCTTTTATTTTATATTTTATTAAAATGATTAAGAGAAATGAAATATAATTAATCATTATATGAATTATCTTAGAAATTAGTTAGAAAGCAATATTCAAAACTATAAAGATTATAGTCAAATAATAATAATAAATAATTAGGGTCATGACACTATTGATCCTGTAGGTATCTCTATATGTATGAACTCCTTGACCTTCCCTATAAACCACTTATGGATGTCATTATGCATCACCTACCAATGCATCACTTCACAATGTGCAAATCTTAAGAGGATCCTAACAATGGAACCAAAGTGTTAGCCATGTTAATGCATGTGCAATTGACCAAGGCTAAACACTTGAATTAACCTAGTGTATTGGCGTAACCCTCCACTATTCTCACTTGAAATACGCTATAATTATTTACCCTCTAATTAACCTACACATTGTTAAACACACATATTTGTAAAATATACTAAAAATCATTCATGTACAAGAGACACTAGAATGAAAAATGGTAGGCCTTCACTACGTCATTCATTGATCATTAAGGGGTTACATCCATGGGGTTTATATAAGCACTTGTCCCCAATGTCAACTAAATCTATAATAATGCTATTTATATGCATCTATCTATAGTGCATGCTTCACCTAAAAGTTAGCATCTATTCTTATTAGCACTGGTCCTAAAATACATGATGCACTCAAAATATGTCTTCTAGACACTCTATCCATTTCTATGCATGGTTTTCAAATTATGGTGCATGCCTATCCTATTCTATTCTCAGTGCATTTTTACAAATACTCAAAATACGAGATATTTTTGGCACGAACACCACTAGAGGTTGAGAAAGTAGATTCGCTATGAAAGCACACTCTAACGTAAAGAGTAAAATAATCTATAAAGGCACATGATAAATAATGGAATGATGCGTAATAAACATAATATGAATCAAACCATTGCAATTCTCTATCAAGTAAATAATCTCTAAATGTATTCATTAGGAAAACATCATCATGTATATACTCATAAAATAAGATAAAAATTATCTAACATGTAAAATTGCATCTCCATTTCCATATTTAATGTATCTAACATTGGTTCTCTAGTAATATGTGCATTAAAAACAACATGAACCAAACTATCATGAAACAATGAAGTGTCAACAACATCCATATGGTCATCATGAGATACTTGAAAAATATCATCATCATCGAGCATGGAAAATTTATGTGAAGGGGAAAATAAATCATGTGTATCATGTAAGCCAACATCTTGGGCATTCTCATTTGATAATTGACTATGAAATGGAAGCACTAATGTAACAACAAAGAATGGATTGCTAGGTGTATATATAACAACATTAGAGGACTTGAAGAAAGGGCTTTCATGAGATGCTAGAAGGATATCATCATAATTAGACCTGGGAGCATTATGAATAATCTAAAGAGATGGACTGTCATCATGTGAATTATCATCCCTAGATGTATCAATCGAATAGAGGGATGTACTAATAGATAAATTGCTTTCATATGTCATAAAAGAAGTATCATCATCATAAATCATATTGACAAAGGTAGTGAGTTTGTTTAGGATGGAAGAGAATGCATCCCTAGCTAAGATCTAATAATGTCAAAAGAGGGATCCACCCAATGATAACTAATGAAGGGCTTAGATAAAGCAATAGATGCACAAGGATAAATTAGATTTGGAAAAAGATGGGAAAATTAAGTATAAGATTTGAAAATGAAAATGGGAGAAGGATACTTAGGGCAAAACCCTATATGGTGTTTCACCAAAATGTAGGGAAATAAAACACACCCTACAATTAATTTAGGATCTAATAGATGGTAAAATAATTAACGCCAATCAAACCATTTAATATGAATTGGAACTGATAAATGTAAAAGAGGGTTAGAATGTCTCTTAACACTATGTCAATATGTGAATATCAATAACAAGATTATGTTGTATGTTGTGCTCAATGATTGAAATAAAAAAAATTGGAATTAGATATGGGCTTGTCAAAATATAACAAATCAAACTTTTATGAATTTGGACCTATTCAAGAATAGGTCGCCCCTGTGTTTTAGTCCTAGACACTTTGTTTATGTCTAGCTTCATCCTCTAATGAAATGTCCTTCAGTGTCTATTATCCTCTTCATGTGATTGCATCTAAGATAAATGGGGTGTTGAAAAGCACCTTTGGGATTTATTGTATGCAACTTGAGAAGTATGAAACTTCTTGATAATGAGTAAAACCCCTTTGTCAATTTCACAATGATCAAACACACATAAGACAATAAATGTATGTTAGATAAATGAAAGTGTAGTATCTATGATGCAAAAATACAATGATGCTCTTTGATAAATGCTTCCAATTTGATTGGTGATCCTTAGATGATGATTTTCAATAATGACTTCCAATCCTCACTAATGACCTAGGGCTTGCCTTTAAATATACAACCCTAGATATTTGGCACACAAGTTGATAGGTACAATCAAATATTGGAAATGATTAGCTCGGGGCAACATGGAAAGAGATTGTAAATAATATGGGGACAAGGTTGTGGGTGCAACTTTGTTCAAGCAATAGATCCATGTCCACTGTCAAGACTAAGGGGAAAAGTCCTAGAAGAGAAAGACTAATCTTCTTTCTAAGCAAAAGGATTTCAAATTTAAATAATAAGTTCTGGAACAACTTCAACTTATATCTTATATCCAAAATAAAACAAACTGATCATTATAATAATTTATCTAAATATAAAACAAGAAAGTAAAAGGATAGAGTATGTAGTTTTCCACTCCCTATATTACAACTTGAAATTCAAAGGAAAATTCAATTCTTGTAACGATCATGATGGCTTTCAGGTTGATAAAAGATACAGAAAAGTTTATTGAAATCAATATGTGAAAGAAATACTTAGCCAAACTCATGGAGTCATCCACAAATCCTTTAAAGGCTGCCACATCCATATAAAAAGACTTCCTCTTTTATTTATCAAACTGTTCTTGGTCGTGACAAAAAATATATAAAGAATTACCTGTACTTTTATTTGTTTATTATTATTAATTTATTTAAAAGAAAATTCCTTTAACTTTTAGGTTTAGCGATGTGGCTTTGTATTAAAACAATGTATTTAGGGGAATATTCGTGACCCATGCAATTATTGTACTTTGAGTAAGACAAATTTTTCCCTAAAAAGAACGTGGAAATAAAGGGCACTTTATTTTAAGGTGACAAAATATTTAAAGAAAAAGTGTGGATATTCAAATTTACAGAAATCCGTTCCGTTCATTGAATATATTTGTGTAGGGCCAAGGTGATCGTGGGTATAGAATTCATTGGTACAAATTATAAATAAATAAATGAGGCTGCATGGAAAACTAGATGTTAGTTGCAAGGAATGAATCATGAGTAAGACAAGTTTCTAACTAGCGCCTTGCCACGTGTCATGGCATTGAGTTTGGAGTTGATAAATAGTCGGTGAATGTTATTAAAAGTATTCATTCATTCATAAATGTAATTTTGAGTTTGGAGTTGATAAATACTCAGTGAATGTTATTAAAAGTATTCATTCATTCATAAACGTAATTTTCATATATCTAATTATATGGCTTTGTTGTTATCAAATCTACACTTAAATTGGTATTGCCCATCACAAATTCAAATTTAAGGTTTGGTTTAAATCTTTTCACAAATCCAATGTTTTGGGATACTTTTTTACGAATGGTGCATTCATTTTTTTTAGATGACTAAGGTTTTATTATATTACTTTATAGAAGACATAATGTGCATTGTATTCATAAAACAGGGAAGTGGAATGGAATCACACCTCAAAGTCAAAGGTGAGGCAAAAGTCTTCAACAACAACATTATAAACAAGTTTTCAAATGTAGATTAATCACAGACGTAGTAATAAACTTAAGCAATAAGAGAAATAAACCTAGTAGGTGGCACATCATGATCTTCAGGGTTGTCCCATCCAGTAGGCAAGTCTTGGCCATCAAAGGGGAGGTCTCAACCCTTGTTAGCAACATCTTCATTAGTTTGCTTCTGGGGAGCATCATTTGGAGTGGGTTATCATTTCTCACAAGAGAAACAACTAGTGGTAATCTAGGAAATTTATCATTTTGCCTACCAGCATCACCCAACCATAGGGTTGTGAAGTATCAAAGGGTTGACAAGAGTGTTGAGACTATCACTAGATGTTCGCTACAATGGAGAAACATGAGATGAGAAGGCCAAGAACTACGACTACATCATGTTAGGAAAGGTGTTTCAACCTTGCATCCTAATGTTAGTATTTGTTAATTATTCATATTTATTTATTATTTTATCTTCACATGGAGAAGAGGGTGTCCCACTTTGAGGTGGCCCTCTTGGCCACGTGTCAAATACTTTGTTAAGTGTGTAAGAAGTTGTAAGAGCATCTAATTCCACTATGATGTGTAAGAATATTTTGTGACATTGTAAGATGGGAGTTACTTATAACAAATTCCATGACACCTAAGAACATGATTATAGGGAAGTTACATTGTAATCTTGACTAGCACTATGATAGTCTATGAGACGTCTCATAAGGCATCTTTGAATAGGTTTGAATATGCCAATATGTAGTGCCCAAATTAAGGAGTTACATATAATTCTATGACAGGTTATGATGGCTATAAGAGCATATTTTATTTTTAGCTTGGAACACCATGACCAACTTGGGTGTTGGAATTTGGGCCAAATATGGTGCTACTTTTGGGTCATAGTTTTGGCACATGGTTTTGGAAGACCACACTTGGTTTGTGGTTTGATATTTGCCTATTTATTGGATGCTAGAGATGGAGGTTATATAGTAAGTTTTGTAGGTACTTTTATGTTGTCTCAACTACTCTAGATCTCTTGTTGGTTATACTCATGTAAAGGCTTAGACTTGCAAGTGTATATTAATCATGTTGATGATTGAATAATACATTGTGTTGCTTTGGAGAGTGGGTTTTTTCTCGTCAAAAAGGTTTTTCCCATATAATCACTATGTTATGGTATATTACTTTTGTGTTTATTTAGTTGTAGCTATATGATTAATTTAATTTTTGCACATTCCTCCCCGCATATATTAGTGTAGAAAGTGCATTCCGCACCTTCGCTTCCTTTTATTTGGTATCAAAGCTTGATCATCTCAGGTCCTAGGTGTTAGTGATAAAGTTTTTTGATCTAATCTTGGTTTGAGTGGGAGCTTGCACAAAAGGAGATCTTGTTGTAGGAAAATGGAAAGCACATCAAGGATAGAGATGGAGAGGTTTACTAGCATTAACTTTGAGTTGTGGAAGCTCAAAATGGAGGATATGCTTGTAAATAAAGCTCTATGGGTTGTTATATCTGGATCCAAATTATCAGCAATGTCACAAGCCAACTAGGATCTATTAGACAAAAAGGTGAAGGGCCTTGTGATGGGTGGAAAATCCAGATCAAGCAACGTAGATCAGATCTAACTCCAAACACCTCAAGAAATCTAAACTAGGTAAAATAAATGACATGCAATTAAAACAAAATCACCTGGGTATTTTGATTTTGCGGTTTTATTGTGGATTGCTTCTCCATGTAAACCAAAATCAATGAGGCTGCCATGGTTGTGATAAAAAATGCTCAAAGGATGCCATGCATGCAAAGAAAAAGTACATCAAATGATTGAGATTCAAGATTTTAAGAATGCCATTGTCGTGAGAGCTTTGAAAAATGCAAGAAAGAGCATGAGACTCTAGCCTCCAAATGAGAAAATTAAGGGTATACAAATGAGACTAGGGTTCCAAATGAGAGAAATGAGGGCTTTTATTTTGGGAGGTGAGTGATTTTTGAAAAGTGAACGATCAACGGTGTAGGATGGAAGAGGAGATCGACGGTGGAGGGAATTTTGGGAGATATGCATAAGAAAAATGCATAATAAATTAAATACATATGTTTATTTAATTTATTATGTAAAAGAAAATAATGATAAGAAGAAATAATATAAATTAAATATAAATTAATTTATTTAATTTATATATTGAATGAAGGAAATAAATAAAATATGAATTTTATTTATTTTTTAGAAGAAGGATAGAATAATTAAATAATTAAAATTATTTAATTATTGATGGAGGATAAAAGAATGAAGAAGATTAATTAAATAAATAAAATTTATTTAATTAATTATGAAGATGGGAAAGAAAATGAGATTTTTTATTACAAGTGTGCTAGACAAAATAATGTATGCAGTGCGAAAATGCGATGAATGCACAAATGTTAAAATGGGTCAATTTTGGGTGTCTACATTTTGCCCCTCTTTGAGACAATGTCCGTTAGGGCATTGTTTCAAAGAAGATATGATATGTTTGGATAAACAGGCTATGCCCTAGTGAAACTGGCGGATGATGCCCCCTCGAGAGGAAATCCAGGCTACTGAGAACAGACTGGGTTGACTCGTGACAAGAGGACTGACAAGGGATAGACTAGGTTAATTTGACACGAAGAAATTAGGGGTCAGGCGGGTGAAAGAGGAGATGAAATAGAAGAATTAGGGTTTGGTTCAGAAGAATTAGGGCTTGGGTCCTATAAACAAGATCCAAGGGGTCAAATCCACCTCATTTGTGTCATTTGCTATTAGAAATCCTTTGTTTACTTGCCTTTGAGTGCTTCAAAGCTATAGAGAGATTCCGCGATGTCGATTCCACGCGAGGATCACCAGGCTAAGAGGGTGAGGACATACAGATGACTGGCAGGAGCTCCCGCACTGGTATGTGTTGAAAACCTTACCATTTGTGCATTTATTTTGGGTCAAAAGCATCATAAATAGGTTCATGCCACCAAAGGCGCATAGGTTTAGGCGATGCGCCTTTGAGAAACAGCAAGTCACATATGAGCGAAGGTTAGCCACATATGGCTTTTCTAATGCGCATATGGTTAAGTTGTAGGGCTTCAGTCATGCGCATGCGCCTTTGGCATAAAAACTCGCATGTGATTAGCAGTGGGTTGCATGTGGTGAATTAGGTCGCATTTGAGCGACAGCAAGTCACATGTGTAAAATGTGATGTGCATATGGTCAAAAGTAGGGTTTGTAGTTGTTTAGATGTGCCTTTGGCACAAAAAGGTCGCGCTTAATCAGCAGCAGTTTGTGTTTGGTAGAGCTGATCGCATTTGAGTGAATGTAAGTCACATATTGTAAATTGGTGCGCATACAAAAGGGGCTAAGTCACCTGTGGTAAAAAACGTGTCGCTTTTGGTTGATTTTAGGTAGTTTTAGGGTTTTTGCATAAAAAAGGTCATAAATACTGAGTCTTTTGGATGATTGCAGGCTATCCTGTGACCATTGCTATCATGTGAGGTACACCCAGCAGATTTGGGACTGGTGCAACAGTTAGACGTAGAGGAGCATTTGTTCTTGGAGATCATTGGCCTAGAGCATGTAGTACACATTACACCAGTTCATGTGCATACAACATTGATGAATGCTATGGTGGAGCATTGGTATAGCGAGCACAACTCCTTTCTATTCTTGAACGGCGAGGCCACTATCACATTGGAGGATGTGTGGCGCATTCTACGATTCCTGATTGATGGTGACCGAGTTGATTACGATCCAGATCTTGGGCATGCCGCCTTCCAACAATTATTTGGGATCCCTAACATAGGCGCTGATGACCATAAGATTCCTATGTAGAGGATGAGAGAGTTATGTGATCGACTATAGAGAGTTGTTGCGGCCATAATCAGATTCTTGGTTCCGGATCGACTAGCATGAGGATTCCCAATGGGATGGGGCACTATCATGGAGGGGATGTTCGAGTATGGAGTCATATATGCATGGGGTCCTTGTGTACTGGGACAACTATACCATTATTTACATGATTGTGCGTATATGTTTCGGTCCAGCATGTCAACAAGAGTCACACTTTTGCACGTTTGGGCTTTTGAGCACATAGCAGTGACATGACCAATTGGTTTGAGGCAGTAGATGCCCAGACAGCCATACGTGCACATTTATGGAGGGGCCACCACATATAGACAGCTCCATGGACTTGTATCTGGAGGAGGACATTCGATGAGCTAGATCAGTTTACCTAGTAGCCATGGAGAGATTGCGAGAGTTGGGACGATGATGTTCCAGAGTTATTATATGCACAACCCCAGTATCTATTTGGACACAGTATTTATGTGATTGATAGATATCTGCCAGAGAGGGTATTGTGACAGTTCGGTCTGCCCCAGGCTGAGCCAGTTGGGGAGGCCATTTTTGGGTGCACACAACAGGAGATTTCAGATTGGGGGCCAGAGATTATTGTTGACGTAGCTTTGGCCGAGGTGGAGGCATTACAGCCAGTAGTATGGGATTGGATCACATAGCCAACTGATCCAGGGTCGACTCCTGAGAACGATTCATACTGGTTGCTACACAAACCCACGAGGCTGACGATACCTGGAGAGATGGGAGAGGTGGCAATTTTCGCACCCTGGCAGGGAGGAGTCAGAGGACAGAGGCGGCCTCCATTAGTGCAGGCCATAGCAGCACCTATAGTGGCACTAGCACTAGCAGGAGTGGCTCAGGGGTAGGAACAGGTACATGGACAGGTCCCACAACATGTGCAGGTTCCACCATAGCCAAAGCAGATCATGGGGGGAGGGGGAGATGGGGATGCAGCAACAGGCTTTAGATGGTAGCTGCAGAGAGAGATGGGTAGGAGGATTCAGGTACAGGCCCGACTCAGACGCACAGAGATAGACAGAGACAGGGCCGTAGTGGCCATGAGGCACGCTAGAGGACAGGTGTAGGCCTATCAGGCATAGGTCGCACAACTATAGTCATAGGTATAGCAGGTGGCTTAGGTCATACCTGATGATGGGACCACAACGAGAGTGACAATAGAGCTCGGGATGCGACACTGCAAAGAGTGTAGGCTATTACTGCCGAGAGAGATGCATCCATATAGAGGGTGCAACGAGTGATGTCAGAGAGGGATGTAGCTATAGCTGCATTGGCCACAAACCAGGTGTCGCTGTTCTTAGCGACAGATCTAACCATATTACAGAGGGAGGTAGGGAGAGGCCATGGTGAGGCAGAGTACTATCGTGGGCTTTACGACGGAGCGGTTCCAGCTGATCAGAGGCAGCCGAGCTATAGGAGCAGGTCAGGTGTTTTGGCCTCCCGATAGACAGGTGGTTCACGATCAGTGGGCTCACTGATGGGGCCGCCTCGACACATGGGGACAAAGGGAGATAGAGGCAGAGACTAGGGTGAGGCCTCGTTGACCAATGCCCCCCGACACTAGGGCTAGCCTGTGTTTATACATTGTATCATTTTTTAGGCTTGTGAGCCTAATGTATATATTATTTTGATGGCTCTTTACTAGCTAGATTTGTATATATATGATTCATTTTATACAGGATAAAGACTTAGATATATTGACCCATAATACTTACATATGTGATGATGGTGTTGGATGCTGATATATGGCTCTTATTGTTATGGATGCATATGTGTTATGGATATTGATTATTTTTTTTGTGTTATGCTATACACATTGGTTATGGATGTTTACGATTATGATTTGATGATATGATGATGAATTTGTTATGCAATGCTGATAATGAATATGAAAAGATGCAATAGATGTATAAATGATTGTTATATGGTAAATGCTTATAAAAGATATAGATGATGATCAATTGTTAATGCAAATGCTATATGAGAATGGATGATATTGATGCATCTAACACACTTGTTTTGCAGGAAGAAGATGGACGATGATGCAGATGAAGAGGATAATGATTAGAGAGAAGATGATGAAGCCATTAATCAAAAGGATGACGAATGGATGATAAAAGCAGCTTTAGATGGTTGCATGTGAAATTGGAGATTTACAATCCTTATGTTTGATATAGCACCAGATATTATGCACCAGGGTATAAGGACCAAGGTGTTGAGTATCTAATGTGAGACAAACTAATACAATCTTGTCAAGATACAAGATATGAATATTAGTTGTTTCGAGACTGACTTTGACTCTACTAGCAAAGGTCTGAACTTATTTCCACAAAACATAATGAAACCTTGTTGCTTATATGTATGGGAATAGTCTTAGCATAGAATAGTCTTAGTGCATAAGAGACTGTTTAGCTTCTCAGATGCAAAAGGTATTGATATGCAAGATGCTAATCCCAACACGGACAAGATACCATTAGGCATAGTAGGAGAATAAGATCATCCCACAAACATAGCATGCGAAAGCAAATGACCATGCCCCAGTCCATACTTCATCGCAACATACCAAGATATGATAGATCAAGGCAGTCTTAACTAGGTATTGGAAAGGGACAAAAGATAAATCAAAAGAAAACAAAAGACACGGCCATCATGTTCTCTTGCCAAATTTGGGGTGCTCTTGGATGGATTAGATAGTGCCTTGTTAAAAGGAAAGATATATCATGTTGAAGGCTAAGATGCTAGGACTGATATAGCAGATGTTGGCTTAAGGCATGCAAACAAGTGGCTTTAGTTTACCTCAGATTTGATAAGTGCTTGAGCTATCGAGACATGCATAGTTTGGTTCTGCTTGAGTTAGTCAAAGAGAGGAAAATGGAAGATAGGAAAGATGACAAGGGGGGATGGAAGATTGAATCGTTGGTGCTTGAGTATTGGATACTTCCTTCGTAATTCAGACTGCCTACATACCCTATATCCATGGGATCAAAGCACCGTATGAGAATGATGAGACATGATGATATGTAGTTCTGGGTGTTTATTGATGATGGGAGACAGATGATGGAAGAAGAAAGTGAGATGAAAGAAGATGATGATGATCAGAAGAAGGATGAAAGATGAAAGAGGAGTATCGTCTTGTGCTTGAATCTGGGTATTTCCTTCATACTCCAGACTGCCTACATACCCGTGTCCATGGGATCAAGGCACTTAACGATATAGATAATATGTAGTTCTGATTTATTATGAGATGGTGATAGGGTGGATTGATGTGGTTTGGATTGATTTGATTGGATTTATTGTTGGCTATTTGATTATTTTGCATTTTGGAATATTTGGATTTTTTTGTATATTTTTTCAGGACATTTTATGATTTTTTTTAATTTTTTCAGGACATTTTACAATTTTTTTGGATTTTTTCAAGACATTTGATGATTTTTTTTTCAGGACATTTTACGATTTTTTTGGATTTTTTCAAGACATTTTATGATTTTTTTTGGATTTTTTCAAGACATTTTATGATAGACAATAATGCTCGAAGTATTCACCCCAAAATCGAAGTGCAAGCAAGTGCCCCCAACATGGGAAGAATTTATTATGGAAATGGGAATGGCCGTATATGACTCAGTGCATGTTAGATTGTGGCAACAAATGATACATTAACTTCAACAATTTCCTAACCATGATAGAAGTAAAACATCGAGATGAAAAAGGGGAATAATTTGGCCATGGATGGACGAGGTGAATATGGGAATGGATGGAGTGATATGGTGCAAAGGGTGTTTAATAGATAACTAAGTAAATGGTGAGAGTTGGCTCTACACATAGCGCCTGTTTGCCAAGTTTTCACTATGGTACTTATCCAAGGTGCCTGTATACTAGGTTTTCACCAGAGGATGAATTTTTTATCTTTATTACTTTTTTTCTATCTAAAGCACCACAAAGTGGTTTTCACTATTGGATTTTTTTTTCAAGACTTTTTATAATTTTTTTGTATTTTTTCAGGTATGGAATGCAAAGATCAGGGATTAAAACTCTTAAGATGAATGATGTTAAGTGGTTCATCTAGAGGGATGCCTTCAAGCATGGCAAGAGTGTAAGCTCCAGATCCATATACTGATGCGATCACATAGGGCCCCAGCCAATTTGGTTCAAATTTGCCCTGTTTCTCTCAATTTTGTTGAGTTCTCTGATTTTCTTTTAGAACAAGGTTGCCCACCTGGAGCCTTCTTTCTTTTTAATCTTCTTGTTATAGCTATGACGAAGATGATTTTGGTAAACCTGCAGATGATTAAGTGATGTGATTCATCTTTCATCCAATAGCTCTAACTCATTAAGTTAGGGTGCTCTGTATTCTTCATCAGCGATAATGTGCTAGAGTGAGACTCGCAATGAGGGGATCTCGACCTTGATAGGAAGGATGGTGTTAGTTCCATACACTAGGGCATAAGCGGTAGTGGTAGTAGGAGTTCTGACACTTGTGTGATAAGCCCACAATGCGGGATTCTATTGGAGGTGCCAATCATGGCCAGCCTCATTGACCATCTTCTTAAGGATTTTTATGATGGTCTTATTAGAGGCCTCAGCTTGGCCGTTACTCTGAGGATAGTAGGGCATGGAAAATCTGTGTTGGATATGGAATTTGTTGCACAACTCACATACCTCCTAATTCTTAAATGGGCACCCATTGTCAGTGATGATGGCTTGTGGGACACCATAGCGGCAAATGATATAATGGAGAATAAACTTTGATATCTACTTTCCAGTGATGTAAGTCATTGGTATGGCTTCCATCCATTTGGTAAAATACGATGTAGCAGTGATAATAAATTTATGGCCATTAGATGAGGGTGGATGGATTTTCCCTACAAGGTCGAGTCCCCACTGCGAAAATGGCCAAGGAGCTGTGAGGGGTTGGAGTTCATGTGCTGGGGCATGTATTAGGTCTCCATGCTTTTGACATTGTATACACCTTCTGGAAAATTGTTGTGCGTCCTACTCCATGGTAGGCCAATAATATCCAGCTCTTAGAAGTTTCTTGGTAAGACTAGGGCTGGTGGAATGCGAACCATAGACACCCTCATGTACCTCTCGTAAAGCAACGTTAGCCTCTCCTGAGTCAAGACACCTAAGGAGGATACCATCGAGAATATTACAATAAAGGGTTTTTCCAAGGATAGTATAGTGAGAAGTTCGGCAAATGAAAGTTTTTTGTTGGGTATTGGATAGGTGAGATGGGAAAGTACCCTTGCTTAGGTACTCATATATGTCTTCATACCAGGGGGAATTTGGACCAATAATTTCACATATGAGCTCAGATTGGGGCACTTCAAAAGCTGGGACTAGGACTTGTTCAACCAAAAATTCACATCTTTGTATAGTGGCAGGCATGTCCAAAAGAGAACCAATTGTTGCCATAGCATCAACTACCTTATTGTTGATCCTGGGAATCTGCTCAAATGTGATCCTAAAAAAGTATTTCTTAAAATCATCAACCATCAATTTGAAAGGGAGAAGCTTCTCATCTTTTGTTTGATACTCCTCTTGGACTTGCTTGACAACTAGCTAAGAATCTCCAAAGACTTGTAGGTATTTTATATCCCACTGGATAGCCATACATAATCCTGTGATCAAGACTTCATACTCTGCCATATTGTTCGTGTAAGGAAAATCAATTCTGTATGATTTGGGAATGCAATCCCCTTGGGGGGTGATGAATAATACTCTAGCCCCAGACCCATGTTGCGTGTAAGAACCATCAAAGTATAGTTGCCAAACTTCAGAAGAATAGACATTGAATATTTCTTCATCAGGGAATTTAGAATGGATAGATTTGGGTGTCTATTATCGGTGCTTCTACAATTTGATCCAAAATGACTTGTCCTTTGATAGCTTTTCGATCAACATATTAAATGTCAAACTCACTAAGGATCAACACCCATTTTGCTATCCTTCCTATAAGTGCTGCTTTGGAGAGGAGATACTTAAGTGGGTCAAATCTAGATATGAGCATTGTTGACTGATTCAGCATGTAGTGTTGCAATTTTTCAGAGGAGATACTTAAGTGGGTCAAATCTAGATATGAGCATTGTTGACTGATTCAGCATGTAGTGTTGTAATTTTTGAGAGGCAAACACCATAGCCAAGAATGCTTTTTCCACTGTTGTATAGTTGAGCTCATAACCCACCATAGTCCTGCTAATGTAATAGATGACACATTCTTTTCCTGTGTCATCTTGCTGAGCCAATAGAGCACCTAGGGCAACTATTGTTGAGGAAGGATACAAGAGCAAAGGTTGATCAGAAATAGGTGGTACCAATACAAGCGGTGTTGCAAGATATTCTTTTATATGATCAAAGGCTTGCTGACATTTATCATCCCACTTAAAGGTCTCTCCTTTCCGGAGCAAGTGCTGAAAAGGATGGCATTTGTCTACAAGTTGTGTAATGAACTTGCAGATGAATTGCAATCAACCTTGAAGGCTACGGAGTTGTTTTAGATTTGATGGAGGAGGCATGGTGACTATAGCTTTTACCTTGGCCGGATCAACTTCAATGCCTCTTCGAGAGACTATGTTGCCTAATAATTTCCTAGAAGTTACACCAAAAATACATTTTTTGGGATTCAATCTTACTTGATATTTTTCTAACTTGTCAAAGATTTGTTCCAATACTTGTAGATGACCTTCTCTTGTTTTGGATTTTCCCAAGATGTCATCAACATAGTCTTCCATTATGGTATGGAAGAGATCATGGAAAATAATGGTCATGGCTTGTTGATAGGTGGCACCTACATTTTTGAGACCAAAAGGCATTACCACCCAGCAGTAGGTGCTCCATGGACAGATGAAAGAAGTTTTATGTTGGTCCTCTTCTGCAATCCTAATTTGATTATATCTAGAGAATCCATCCATCAAAGAAAGCACTTCATGCCCTACTATGAGATCAACAATTGTATCTATGCTTGGTAATGTAAAATCATCTTTGGGACAAGCTCTATTAAGATCTCTAAAATCATTGCAACATCGAATCTGTCCATCACGTTTTGCAAGTGGTACTAAATTGCAAACCCACTTAGGATAGTCAATGGGCTTAATGAACTTGGCATCCAAGAGCTTATGAATTTCTACTTTGACTAGAAGTGTTATTTGAGGATGCATTTTTCACAGCTTTTGTTTGACCAGTTTGGCATTTGGGGATACTGCCAAATGATGCACTACTAGTGAAGGATCTAAACCAGGCATATCTGCATAGGTCCATGCGAAATTGATTTCTCTTTTCATGAAAAATGCCATGAAATTAACATTTTATTCATCTGATAATGACGTTGCTAAGAATGTGAGCTTTGGATTTGGTGTTGTTCACAAATTAATTTCCTTAGAATCTTCTATCAACAGAGATGACCGCTCTTGATGTGTTGTGGTCAAAGGAAGGTCAAATCCTCCATCCTTAGGTGCCTCAAATAGGTTTTCACCCTTGGATACATCCTTTATTTTTACTTTTCCATGGTCAAGAGGTGCCTTGCGGTTTTCACCTTGTGCCCTCTCTTTTTTTATTTTATTTATTTCATTTTTGTGACTAGAGGATTTGACACTTCCACCAAAATATGCCAATTGAGGGAGATCGATTGTGAATCCTACTTTGTGATCTCCTAATGGTAAACCTTTCCTTAATCCCATGAATTCTTCTATGGCTTCATCGTTTGGAATATGTCTAAGATAGGTGCCCCCTGTTGGTCCCAATAAATTAGGTCAGGATAGGCAAGTTGGAGGTCAGAGGATACAGATGGCGAGGTAGATGATATCATGAAAATGGAAGTTTCTTGGAATAATTTGGTGATATGGAAGGAAGAGTCATCAATGATATCCTCACTAGTGGTCTCTTCCACAAAAGAGGCCTCAACTACTTCATCGAGGGTAAACTTAGTGTCCAAGGAATACGGAACCTCCTTCTGGTATCCTAGACCTTGCCTGTTAAACCTCTTGTGACAATGATAGGTTTTAGAGGGCCTTGTTCTTGTGGTCCCAATCCTCCTTTTCCTTTATAGCCCATGTTCTTGATTCTAAATCCATTGTTATACCATTCTACTTCTAGAGAGACTTGCTCATTTTCATCATAGAAGATCCAAGTAGAAATGTTACTATCAACATCTTCATCATCAAGTAGTCCTGATTGGATGAACACAGTCGAAGATATAGTGAAGGTGGCTTTAGGTGAAGTGGCTTTAGCTATAGATAATCTACCATAAGATTTGGGTGACAAAGGTAAGGCTCCCACACAACAAGATTCTTGTAGACTATACTCACCAAGTCCTTTTTCTTCATACTTAATTTCAATGTTGGGAATGGATTTGTTGGTGGAGGGCATGTTTAGGTCAAATGGATTAACATAAGATGTGGATGGATGAGCCTTAGTATTGCTGGGTATATGATTGGGATTTTGATAGGTAGCTTGGAAGGCTCGACAATATTCAAATGCATTGGGATCTGCAGGGATTGTGATTTCCACACCATTATATGGGAATTTTAAGCATTAATGGTATGTAGATGGTACTACCTTCAGAGCATGTATCCAAGGATGGTCGAGGATAATATTATAGGGCAACTCAACATCTAGGACTTGGCATCGAGTATTTTTAGTGATAGGACTAACCCTTATAGATAGTTGGATGATCCCTTCTGAATCTCTCTCCATCATCATAGGCCTTGATGGTTATGCTTTTGGAAGTGTCAATACTATCCTCAGAGTATCCGAATAGTTTTATTAATTTAAAGGAACATATGTTCAATCCAACTCCACCATCTACTAGTACCCGTTTAACACGGTGTTGGTTGATGTATACTGCAATATGGAGTGCATCGTGATGGCATGGATTGGAGGATGAAAGATCTTGATCAGAGAAGGTCAAATGATGGGGAGATGCAATACTTTCCATCATGGCTTGGAATTACGTTGTATCTATATCATTTGGTACCGATGACTCTTTCAAGGCTTTATCAAGGATGGCTTTATGAGTGGGTGATATACGCAATAGCTCTAGGATAGAAATATGGGCAAGAGTTTTGCCAATGCTCAAGGATATTATAGCCAAAATTTGGACGAATGGCAGGTGGTCATGCTCCCTAGATGGCTACATGGTTCTAACGAGTAGTAACAACACAATCAGGTGCTTTCCCTCTTATGGTAATAGTAGAGATTCGTGATTGCTCAATACGGCCGATGGTGGACTCATAGGTATAATTGATATTCTTCCCTATATTAGGAGCACTTACTTTATCATGTGAGGGAAGGGGATTCTTATAAGCATCAAGGTCATAGTTGGATGTTGGTTATGGTGATGTAACATTAACAAGTCCTTGTTCGATGAGATTTTGAATCATGTGTTTCAGTTTCATACAGCTAGCAGTGTTATGTCCTTTTACCCTATGATACTCACAGTACTCATTATCCTTGTACCAATTGGGTTCAAATTGTGGTTTTTCGTTTGGTCTAGCTTCAGGTAAAGTGATAGTTCCCGATTGCACTAGCTTCCTAAGAACAACTTCAATCGGTTCTCCCAAGGGAGTGAATTTGTGTCTTGGTGGTGGGTTTGCTTTCATTTGATCACGAGGAACAAAAGGTGGGGCACTAGGTGCTAATTGAATATGGACAGGTGCTTTCATAGTTTGGACATTCTTTGCATCGACAACACGATCATTTACGACATTTTATTTTTGTTCCAAAAACAAGATTTGTCATTTGAGGATTGTGGATTATCTTTGTTTTCTTTGAAGATTTTGATAAGGTCCTTTCCGATTAGGGCTTTCTCAATGTTGCTCCCTTTAGATATGATTTCATCGAATGAGTTTGCACTATGCATCTACAGTTGGAATGATAATTCAGGATGGAGGTTTAGAACAAAGATATCAACTTGCTATTTTTCAGGCATATGACAAGAGAGCTTACTAGCCATGTTTCTCTATCGTTGAATGAAGGATGAAAAGGTTTCGCTATTTCGCTATTTATTATTGACAAGATCATTCATAGTGATTTCATGTTCTATGTTGAACCCAAAGTGAGACACAGATTTGTTTGCCAATTCTTTAAAGGTCTTAATGCCTGGAGGTAAATGAGAAAACCATTCCATGGCTTGTCCCCCTATACTTCGAGGGAATAGTCATGAGAGATATGTGTCATTGTAGGCCACATCAAGACAAGAAACATAGAATGTTCGAAGGTGGTCATTTGGATCTCCTTTCCCCTTGTATTTGTCAAATTGTGGTATTTCAAAGTGTGGGGGAAATGGTATCATTTGCAGTGATTTATCAAAGGGGTAAGGACACACCTCCTCAAAGGAAAATGTTTTCTTACTTTGGCCCATGCTCATGTCCACCATTCTTTGTTCTATTTGATTGAATTATTGTTCATAATCAGATGTAGGTAATTGTTGTTGTTGCATAGGATTTTGATGGCTCAGTGGAGGGATGTGGTACGTCAATTGTTGATTCGAAGGGTATTGTTGCGATGGATTGTATGATGGAACATGTGTGTTTTGAGGTTGGCTAAAAGTTTTTTGAGTGTGGCTACCAAGTGGAGTGGATATGTATGAATTTGGTGTTGGGTTGATAGTATAGGTAGGTATCGCATGTGAGCCAAATGAGATGTTGGTATAAGATACAGGTTATGTAGAGATTGATGGAACTTGAGAAACAGGTGGTGGAGTAACATAAGACATCTAGATATTGGTGGGTTGTGCTTTGAGAGAAAGAAGTTGATCAACATATGAGGTGTTGGAATGTATATTTGATACGAGAGGTTGATCAATGAGAGATATGTTAGGATTAGATGTGACATGTGAGGTCTGAATTGGTTGATTGGGATATATAGTGATGTGAGGGGATGCATTAGACATTCAGGGTGGCCCAACATGCGACACATTCAAGTTGGAAACTGGTGATGCTTGAGTGACTTGATTGGAAATGACATTCATAGAGGCAAATGGAATGGGAGCTGACACACGAAAGGAGGGTACACTTATATTAGAGACCCCTAAAGTGAGAGTCTAAGATGATGTCAATAATGGCTCAATTGGTGTAGTGACATTTGATTGACTTGGTCTCATAGGTGAGGATGATGTTTGGGGTGTATGAGTGTGTTGGTTAGGCAAAGATGGTGTGGAGGGTATGGTGGGCTTGGTAGACGTGGTGACAATAGCCATAGGGTTTTCTATAGCAAAACTAGTAGGGTCCTCCTTATGGATTGTGGACACATCAAAGTTGCTTGGCAGTTTGACTTCAGCTTGGATTAATTGTAGGAGGATTTGTTCTTGATTGGATTGTATGATTTTATTGGCATGTCGCAAAGCTTTGGGGTCATGAAGATCCTCTTGATCATCCAACGAATCGTCATAGACATAGGGAGACGGTGGTCTCAATACAGAGGATGAGGGCTCAAAATGTTGTTGTACTGAGATTGATGATGATAATGGTCCAACAGTATAACCTTAAGGTGCAAAGACACTAGTGGGCATTCCATTTGTGAATTCTAAAGCATCCTTAAGAGGAGTAGATTGAAATTGTTTGAGGTTGGCCTCCATGGTTGCTTTGTATTGGCTTCTGGTTTGAGGCATGAGATTTTGGACTTATGCAATAAGGTTGGGGCTCCTAGATGGGTTGATTTGGATAGATTGATTTGATGACTTGTTGATTTGGATAGATTAATTAAGTTTGATTGGTGATTTGATTTTGGCTCAATCAGATTTGATTGATTGGTTGATTGATGGATTGATAAACATAGATAATTGATAATGTTGAGAAGACCAAAGCCAAAGGATAAAGGTTTGATTTTATTTGACTGATGTTGGATGATTGATTTTGAGTCTCAAAAGGATATAGGGCTCAATTGTCCAAAACTGATATGATCATGGCTAGATAGGATGGTGTACTGATTAAAATAGGATTTATTTCTCATAAAGTTGACATGCATCTCTGACTAACCAAAGGCAATGTTGGAGGACTCAGAGGTGATTGTGAAGAAAGAAAAGGTGACCAGGAATAATCCAGATGCAACTGTATGCAAATCAAAGGCAGGTTGTTGTTGTTTAGATGCGATAGAGCATCGTTCAAAGGCGACTAGCTGATAGTCAAAGACGACTGGCTCATAAACAAAGGATAAGAACAAGGTTACCAGAGGCGAGTTGTTGTTAATCAGAGGTGACTAGCTGATGATCAAAGGTGATAGGCTATTGTTCAAAGGTAACTAGCTGATATTTAGATGCAACTAGCTGATGTTCAAAGGCAGTTTTTGTGTAATAAATGTTTGTTTTGAGAAATTTGTGACAAGAAAACATGATGACAAACACTCATACTTAGATTATTCACAAACATTAACAACCTAGGCTAGGCAAGGACAATATCTACTAGGTTGCCACTTGGATTTCTCTAGCCGCACCTATTCATAGCGAATAGCCTAGAAGTTTGGTAGCACTGGTTCCCCCTTGCTTGGCACTCACTTCTCAGGCATACCAAACTTCAAATTCCTGAAGACCCAAAGATCTCCAGGAATTTGCTATCTCTACTACAAACTACGAGAGTGTGGGACGGCTCTAGAGGTCTATCTTTTGACCCCTTACGCCAACAGATAGAAGGTTTTTGGCTACTACACAATTTTTTAATAAGGGCTTTCATTCAGGTGGCCATATGTGCGGCTATTTTCTCTGATTAGGAGGCCTCCCAGCCTACAGAGGTTATGCTCTATAGGTTTTCATGCACCATAAGGTACTAAGGGAGACATTTGTCGATATGACATAACAGCACCTATTGTTTACGACTTTCATCGCAAACACATTAATTTATATAACAGCTCGAAAGAGCTTGACTTGAGCTTGTTGCCACTTGGGTCGTTCCCACCTTTCGAAGCGGGATGGCAGACCCTCTAGAGTTAACAATGATTTCTCTTACACCCTAGATCCATTAGATAGGCGGAGGGAGAGGACACTCTCATTGTTAAATCAGGTTACAATCAATCACAATAAGCAAACAAAGAAAAGAAAATAGACACAGAGCATGCAAGGTTCATTTTAAACACCAAGCCCAAATATGCCTAAATTAGTGATAAATATGGTTTAGACTTCAACCGATCGAACTTGTAAGACACATGTCAATAGTTTTCTCTCCATTCTTTGACAGACGGATAAGACAACCTACACCGATACACATCAGTTTCCAAGGAAAACCCTAGATTTGCATACCATAAACCAAAGGCACATGATTAAGACCAAAGGTGATTAACTAAAATGTAAATGCGACCAAGAGCTTACCATAGGTGATTGTGTGCTCTACAAAGGCGATGTCTGATCATTCAAATGTGATTTTTTGTTGTGTGAAGGTGATCAGCTATCAATCAAAGGCGCATGCACACCTAAAGTCTATAAAAAACCTTCACAGAAACTAGAGAAAAAGATCTTGCATGCAGAAGATTAAAGCCTAAGAATCCTTTAAGACAAGATCTTGCCATTTTTTGCTTGTATTCTACAGAAAGTTGAAAGATTAGATGTTATGACAAGGCTAGATTAAAAATCTCCAAAGAAACTAGCTTGGAGATGACTCATAACAATAGGGGTTAGCATCTACATCAACATGCAACCTAGATTAAATAACCTACATGATAAAAAAGTGCAAAAGCAAACAAGATTAGCCATGAAACCATTGTATAAACCAAAGGTGATTGCATGCAAGCCAAAGGCAATGATTTGTTGACCAAAGGTGACCTGCTATCATGCATATGCGATTTTGCCCCACTCAAAGGTGATCAGGAGACCTCCATGTGTAATTTTTTGTCCTTCAAACGTGATCTCCTATAGATCAAGTGCGCATTTTCCCGTATCTGGAGTCAGAAAAATGATTTTTTAGTGATAAAAAAAACTAACCAAGCGATTGGTCCCACCAGGTGTGCCATTCTATGATGGGTGGGAAATCCAAATCAAGCAACAAAGATTAGATCCAACTCCAAACACCTCAAGAAATCTAACCTAGGTAAAATAAATGACATGCAATTAAAACAAAATCACCTAGGTATTTTGATTTCTCAGTTTTATTGTGGATTGCTTCTCCATGCAAACCAAAATCAATGAGGCTGCCATGGTTGTGATAAAAAATGCTCAAAGGATGCCATGCATGCAAAGAAAAAGTACATCAAATGATTGAGATTCAAGATTTTAAGAATGCCATTGTCGTGAGAGCTTTGAAAAATGCAAGAAAGAGCATGAGACTCTAGCCTCCAAATGAGAAAATTGAGGGTATGCAAATGAGACTAGGGTTCCAAATGAGAGAAATGAGGGCTTTTATTTTGGGAGGTGAGTGATTTTTGGAAAGTGAGTGATCAATGGTGTAGGATGGAAGAGGAGATCGACAGTGGAGGGAATTGTGGGAGATATGCATAAGAAAAATGCATAATAAATTAAATACATATGTTTATTTAATTTATTATATAAAAGAAAATAATGGTAAGAAGAAATAATATAAATTAAATAAAAATAAATTTATTTAATTTATATAGTGAATGAAGGAAATAAATAAAATATGAATTTTATTTATTTTTTAGAAGAAGGATAGAAAAATTAAATAATTAACATTATTTAATTATTGATGGAGGATGCCAATAAGGGCGTGGTTTGGTGGTTAAGTCGGTTGGTTGTAGTGGCAGCCACTAGAGTTCAAACCCCTGTTGGGCCAACAAGCTCGCGGGCTTTACACCTTCGTTGGGCCAACGAACTCACGGGTTTGAAGTGTTCTTGCTAGGGGATGAGGTCCCCCGTGTTGTGGCCTCACCGGTTCATTGTTCCAGGCAAAAGCAATCGCGTGGAACCGGAGGGAGTGTCGCACCAACGTCGCCGGTCATGTTAAAAAGTTTACCAGGTGCATTATCTTTTAAAAAAAAATTATTGATGGAGGATAAAAGAATGAAGAAGATGCTGATAAGGGCGTGGTTCAGTGGTTAAGTCGCTCGGTTGTAGTGATGACCACTAGAGTTCAAACCCCGGATGGGCCAATGAGCTTGCAAGTTTGAAGTGTTCTTGCTAGGGGATGAGGTCCCCCGTATTGTGGCCTCACTAGTTCATTTCTCTAGGCAAAAGCATTCACGTGGAGTTGGAGGGTGTGTCGCACCAGCGTCGCTGATCACGTTAAAAAGTTTACCAGGGGCATTTTCTTTTTTAAAAAAAAGAATGAAGAAGATTAATTAAATAAATAAAATTGATTTAATTAATTATGAAGATGGGAAAGAAAATGAGATTTTTGATCACAAGTGTGCCAAACAAAATAATGTATGCGGTGCGAAAATGCGATGAATGCACAAATGTTAAAATGGGTCAATTTTGGGAGTCTACGGGCCTAATTAGGCTCTACTTGGCAAATTTAATTTTGTTTAATGTATATGAAGAACAATCCACCTCACAAGCCCTTTAGAAGAAGTTAGGAGATCTATACCAGACTAAATCCCTAGTTAATAACATTTTCCTAAGAAAGAAGTTGCATACCTTGAGGATGGATAATGGTAGTTCTACAGTCAAGCATTGAATGCATTTAATATGATTGTGACCTAATTTTATTTTGTTGTAGTGAAAATAGACAAGAAGGGTTGTTAGATAATACTTTTATGTTCTCTGCCAGACTCATGGGATCACTTGGTGATGCAATTAGGAACACTACTTGAAAGCTTCAGATGGATGAGGTGGTGGTTGCTTTACTCTTAGAGGAGATGCAGTGAAATTCTTATGAATCTACTAAGGAGGCCTTTTCAATTTGTGGAAGATTGAAGGAGAAAGGCAAGAAAAAGGACAATAAGAAAGAAAAGCATAGATCCAAATCCCATGGGAGATCCAAATTTCTTGGAAAGTCTGAAAGTGTTGGAACTATGGCAAGACCAACAAATTTAGAAGAGACTACAAGGAGGAGAAAAAGAGGAAAAAGAATGAGTCTAATAAATCTTCATACGAGGATGGTGGAGATGCCTTTTTCATGACCTTAGCAATGCATGCATCTAAAGGTGCATGGTTGATAGATTCTAGAGCTTCAGATGTGGTTTTAAAGTCTAAATAATATGCTAGAGAGAAAGTGTATCTTGGTGATGATTCTCATCTAAGAATTATTGACCATTGTAGAGTCTTGATCAAATTCCTTGGTGGATGTGTGAAGGGGATTAATGTTGTTCTACATATCCCAAGTTTAGCACAAAACCTATTATCAATTAGCAAACTTAATGATGCAAGTTTGTAGGTTGTGTTCTCTAGTGGAGGGTCTAAGATGGTGCAAGGAGCTATGGTTCTCAATAAGGGTGTTCGTGTGGGCACTATATTTTATCTTGATTCATGCATTGTTCAATTAAATAATTCTTCTACTCTTATAGTGAAGAGATCTACAGAATCTACACCTTCACCATTGGAACCAACTGTAATGATGAAGATTGTATTTCATTATAATTTTGCATTATGTTTTGGGCTCACTTTGGTATCCATTCCTTGAGTTTATTTGTAAGATCATTTTATCCCTTGCATTAACCTTTTTCCCTCCCATGGTGCTTAGGTCTTATCTCATGTGTTGTCTTTTTGTCAAGTTTTGTTGTTGCCTTTATGTTATCCTTGTAATTTTCTAGTGTCTCATCATTTTTTAGCCCAAACTATCTAGACACTAGCACGATGTACTAGCATCCCATGATAGTTTCTTTTTTGGTGGTTGTTTATGAGCATTTCACCACTTGTTACCTTCTCGGGTCAGTGGAAACAAATCAGGATGATTCCAAATAGCTCGTTAACCTCTTCCTCTTGCCTCCTCTCTTTTTGAACCTATCTTTTCATTCTTACATTCTCTTGGCTCTTTTTGGACTCTCTCTATCTCTTACATTAAAGCTCTCTCACAGCTCTCTACAACTCTACCAACATTCTTTATAGCTTCCTACAACATTCTTGTGTCTTTGGCTTCCTCAAGCCCTCTTAGGTGATATGGTTCTTATTCCTTATTGTTATTGTAAGAATTTTTTGTTGTGCCCATGAGCACCTTAGGATACTCACATCCTATCAATCTTTCATTTTAGTCACTTTTCTTATTTCTAAATGCACTTAGATTAAGAACACACACTATTTTCTATCTATCTATCTATTGTTGCTATGGAGGTTGAAATACCAGAGTAGGGGTTTGACCTGAAGGCAAACCCCTAAACAGCTCCAACATTTTTCTTGTTCCCTATAGCTACATGTTTCTCTTTGGGTGGAGATATCCAACTACTTGGGAGCTTGGTGATATCTTCCCTCTCTCCTTCTTGTTATTTCTTTTTTTTATTCCGTAAGCATTGCAGGTCACACAAGGGGGGCCTCCTCCCCATTAACATATCCACTTAACCAACTTAATCAACTTAGAAGCCACATATAAACCACATGTTACTTGGGGGATTCAAACTTGGATCTCCATCGTGAGAACCTTTGGCCTTTGCCATTCAAGCACAACCATGTTCACTCCTTGTTATTTCTTTATTTTCATTTATTAGATTAATTAAATTTGTATTTCTTTCAACTCTTATTATCTAGCAACTACCTGGTGCTTTCTCATTTTGAATTTTGTTCAAGCTATGTTGGATTTTCATATTTTTTCAATCTTTTAGGTTATACAAACAATGGTGCTTTGTGTGAACATCTGCACGATGTGCTGGCATCTTAGGCAATGGCTTCCTCCATCTGGCTCCAAGTTCCTCTCTTCCTCCTCTTTTTAGCTATATAACTTATTTATGTAAATCACTTTCCATTTTCCAATAAATAGCATTTATCAACTTTTCTTTCTTATGCTTTAGTGAGAATTTTTTTTAATTCTTTTATTTTTAAAAGCATTTTTGGGATTGTAGAGTTATTCTATTAAACAATAGAAACTAGCTTCAATCCTAATATACAAGGTAGGAAAAATCATTTGGCTAATATACTTTAGCTAAATCGCAACTTTTCCTCCTTTACACCAACAACAAAGAGTAGTGTTGTCTCTACTTCTGATGGTTGTGCTTTATGGGTACTTAATCGAGCTCTTTCTTTAGAAAGAAAATTACTTGCAAAGGAAACAATTCTATGGTACCAAAGAATGGGTCATAGAGGTAAGAAGGGTCTAAGGACCCTAAAAAAATCTTGTTGAGGGGTTGAATGATTGTACTCTTGAATTTGATTTATGTGAACACTGTATATATGGTAAACAAAATTGTGTTTTGTTTTAGTTCTCACAAATCTTCTAGGGTGTTGGACTTGATTCATTCAAATGTATTTGGTCCTACTAATTTTCCTTCAATTTCTCTCTTTGTACCATGTATCTTTTATAAATTATTATTTAGAAGGACATGGGTGTATTTCTTCAAGAGTAAGTCTAAAGTATTTAGACAATTTAAGGAGTTTGGGGATTGACAATGGCAGTGAGTTTTATTTCATAGATTTTGATAGATTCTTAAAGAGCATGGCATTGAGAGACATAAGTAAATCCATATAAACCTTAGTATAATAGAGAAAAAGAATGAATAAGATGTTGATGGAAAGGGTTAGGAGTATGGTTAGTGGAGTTAGCATAGAGAAAAAGTTCTAAGCAGAAGTGATTACTATAACTTGTTACCTAATTAATGGGTCTCCTACATTAGCTCTTGTTGACAAGATCCCTATAGGAGGTATGGACTAACAAAAATCCCTCATTATAGCATCTTTGTGTTTTTGGTTGTGAGACATATTCACATGTGCCTAGGGAGAAATTGTCAAAGTTAGAGAATAAGGGAATGAAATGTATCTTCATTGGTTATGGTGTTAGTGTGAAAGGGTACAAGCTTTGGGACCATGATTGAGAGAGTTTTGTATAGAAAAGGTGTTATTTTCAAAGGGATTAAACATCCTTCCATAGTGTTGCAACTAGAAGAGGATGTAAAGAAAAATGTTGTTAAGCTACCCCAAAGATTGAGAAGGTTGAACCAAAATCTTGTAAAGGACCTGAAGAGGAGGAGAGCTCAGATAGTTCTAAAGAGGAAGTAGGGCCTCCACCTTAGCTCTTGAGGGGGTCCACTTAGCAAAGACAGAAACCAAAAAGTTATACCCCTCCCGATTGGAGATATATTTTTCTTTGATTAGTAAAATTGATGAGCCTAGAACTATTAAGGAAGTGGTGGATATGGATGATTTTGAGTCCTAGAGAATGGATGTGGATGAGGAGATGGCTACATTGAAAAATAATGACACATAGGACTCAATATCATTTCCTGATAGACAAAAGCCTATTGAATGTAAACCAGGGTTTAAAAAAATATTAGTTTAGATAGTGACATTGAAGAGTACAAGGCAAGATTGGTTACAAAAAGATATTTTTAGGTTGAGGGGATAGACTTTAGTGAGATTATTTTCCCAGTTGTCAAGCTAATGTGTATCAAGTTATTATTATCTATAGCAACAATTTTCAATTTGGAGGTGTTGGGTGAATATTTTATCTTCAACTAACTGAAGGCAAAATGGTTATATCAACCACAGTGTAATGAGATAAATCTCTCCTCTCAGCAAGGGGAGGTTCCCTATCAACTATTACAAATTTATTTACACTAAAAACTAATTTCAGGGTGAAACCATGTCATCTATTTCTCTTTTTTTCAGAAATGATGTTTACAATGTAAAATAGCACTTCACAATACAAATTGAAATAACCAAGAAATTCACGAGAGCACAAAGTCTATCATTGCTCCTTTTACTGATTTACAATTTAGAACCAAGTAGGATAAGGTGCAGCTCAAAGTCTTCACTGAAGACTACAACAAAATATACGATCACAAAAGATAATAGTAGTTCAAAGCCTTTCCAATATCTTTTACTTCAAAACATAAAATCACAAGCTAAAGATAATTGTTGCAGCACAAAGTCTCCAAAATCAGCTTTAGAATATCTCTCAAATTATTCACACTCACACTACAATTTGATCAAGTAGATAAGATAGTATAAGGAAAAGGACATAAGAACAATTTCCAATACACCACAAGTTATTCTAATGCAAAGATTGAAAGATCGCTTGCTTTTCTATTCACTTGATAAAATATGATTTACAATTTGAACACAAAGTCTCAAAATGCTCTTCAATTTGGTAGAGTTTTGCTTTAATAACTAAAAGATCATAATTAGAATAGGGGTTCTCTTTATTTATAAGAGAAACCGAGAGAAAAAATATGAAAAGAACAACTAACTATGACTTATTCAACAAAGGAGTCCTTTTTGATTTGGGACTTCCTACGTTTTTACATGTAATTACATATGAGAAAAGTACATGTAAATATGTCCAAAATTATTTGAAAAGTACATCTGAAAAATAGAAAATAAACTAAGTGATGAAAAAGCTACTTCAACTTGCACTGCCTTCTTTCTTAATGTGGCAAACATACATAGCAAACGCAACTTGCATCCCCAAACTATCCGGACTAACTATGTTCTTGAAAATCATCTGGGCTCTAACTATTGCATCTCAGACTGTGGTAATTGATTTTGCATGGCTAGTTAACTTGGCCTTCAGATTATCCAAAGTTAACTGGTTATCAAGAATATTATCCACGGAGGCTACTGAAAATGTTTTGTCCTCAAACTCCTTCTGAAACATATTCTCAAATTCCTGGATCATCTCCTCTGCAGAAAGAAATTGATTATCCTTTGACACCAAATTGCATGGCAGCTCCTCCAACTTGTGTAAGAGACTAACATCACTTTGGTCACTCAGCTTCCTTGCAGTTTCTAAGTCATTGATCAAATCTTTCAGCACATGGCTCTGATATGTCAATGCCTCCTTAGTCTCGGTATATGAATCTTGATTTAGAATGACACCAATTGACATCAAAGCACTTATTTTCAACTTCCTCATTTCTACCCACTTATTATGATTCTGTTCTAAACGCTCAATATCCTAAAAAATAGCATCAATTAAATCATCAAGTTTTGCCCTGATTTTCTCCATTTTTTCTTGTTTTCTCAGCTAGCTCTATAAGAAGAGAGATTCCCTGTGTGCGCATCCTTTCCAAATATTCTTGAAGCACTCTTCCCATAAGGTGAGTCTTTTCAACTTTCTGGATGATAGGATCTTCAACAGAAATGGCCTCAGGAGTCACTGATTCTGAATTCATAGTAATCTTCCTCACCACTGCAGTTAATTGCTCTACCATTGCTTTATAATGATCTTTCATCTCTTTTTCTTTATCAAACTTCTGAATCAAAATATCCATCGCTGATTGCATGTCAGTCTTTGCACTCTCATGTGTTATTTTGCCTAACTCAATCCTAGAAATAGAGTAATCATTCATACTAAAATTTTCTATGGTAGCATCCCGTGGGGGCCTTGCAATCTCCACAAATTTGTGCCCTTTGTCTCCCAGCACTCTTGAAAGAATTTTTGGCTTCTTTGGAGTCTTAGCTTTAGCAGGCACCAATTTACCAAAATCAAAGTCATCTGGAGGGATGGCTTGTTTCTTTCTTTTAGGCGTATATGCTGACAACCATGCAGGAAGCACAGAAGTACTTACATTCAGATTTGGTTCCATTGTTGGTGTTATGGGAACTGTACTGGCACTGGAAGTAGAAACAATAGGTGGAGTATTAGTAAACACTGCACCTCACACATTCACATTTGAAACTTGCTCAGAACCCAATACAAAGTGATCAAATATTGAAAAATCTCCAATATCAAAAGACGAGGAGGATAGACTAGGAATAGACCCAGAAGAATCAAGAACATCATCAAAAGTAGTTTGAGGATTATCAAAAATTATTTTTGAGGGTGATGGAGATTCAGAAGATGCGATGTCGATAGGTGAAACAGATAGAGGAACTGAAATAGGTATGTTAGACAAAGGAGAAGAGACTCCCATATCATGTTGTACATCCTTCTATGAAGACAAAACTTCATCTCCTTGTCCTTCTCCCATCTCTTCTGTTGATCTATTTTCAACCTCCATTTCTTCGGTAGATGGCTCATCAGTATTCTGTTTCCCAATTTCCATTTCTTCTACCTCAGATTATTTCTCTACAGCCTTTGACTTCTTTGACACAAATTTGATCCTGGTTTATGTGGATTGGAAGAAGAGGGAATGTCACTCTTATTCTTTGTCCTATTCTCCACCTTCTTACCTGTTTATTCTTGGACTCCAGTCTCTGATCCCATAAGGAATTCTTTCAAAGCAATTCCCTTACCTTCTAACCACTTGTTTGTGTTAGCCAATATAAGTTCAAACCTTTTCCTTAAAGAAGTCAATTCTTTCTGAGACCATTGGATAGGAGGAAGAGGAGAACCAGCAATCTGTTTAGTGTTATACCTAGGATCAATCAGCTCTTCATCATCCACCAGGTCTTCAAGAATATCAGCCAATCCTAGATACTCAATCTATCCCAGAGATAACTTGCTATAATCCAATTTTCTGATATCCTCTTTTGTCCTCAAGTCCACCCAGATGTCTTCAACCATTGGTTCATGAAACTGGGTCTTCCTTTTGATCTTGTCTTTTACACCCCTGTAATCAAACCTTGGTCTTCATTTGAACTATTTCATGGTCACTAGATGCATTTCAGTCTCCATGGCTCTAGCCTTTGCAGTAGTTGACATGGAAAACTTGCCAACTTCAACTAGAAATCTAAATCCTCGTTTCAAGAGTTCCATTTGCTTATTATGTACGACAATCATTTCTCTACATAATTCCATTAGAATAAATTTATCTGAAGGAAACCTTGGCAACATATAAGGATAACCTTAGAAAAAGCCAACTCTTAAATATGAGAAAGTCTGAAATTGTAAGAACATGCACCCATAATCATTCACCACTAACCAAGCTTCATCTGAAACTCTTCTTTACTCTAAAAGAGGGTCAAAAAGACACAAGAACACTGTGAAGAAAGCATCATTTACCCTCCTAAAGTGGTGAATAGAACCTTTCAATGTCAGTTGAGGATAGTAGTGATACACAGGAACCACTCTCCTATCTCCTTCGAATGTCAAACCCAAAAAGATCCTCATTGAGGCTGCTATATACACAAGGTAAGAAGTCATATAGAATTTGAAAGTAGTGGATACCTTAGTCAATTGCTCATGCAGAGCATTGCTGATTTGTTCACCCCAAAAGATGGCTTGCTTGCCCTAAAGTATAACCTTGATAAAAGGGTACATCCATTCATGGAAAAAAGAGGAAGAAGCCAGCCCCCTTATCCTGCTAAGAAGAGTTATGAGATCACCAACCTCATCAATAAAATCACTTCTGGAAAAACTCCTCAGCCACATGGATAAGTCTGACCTTGAAGTCTTAAGGCATTTGGTGTTAATTGTCTTCTTAGCCTTCTCAGAATTCTTGTCATATTCCTTTTGAGCTTCAGCAAAATCTAGTTTCACAACTTCTGTAGTAGTAGGACACATGAAAACTTTATCAATGAATTCTGGATCCAATCTGATGATCACATTTCCATTCATATCCACCACTGCCCTAGTGTCTCTATTGTAGAACTGAGCACATTGAAGAACAAACTCATTATTATGAGCTGCCACCGGGAAAGATGACACCAAGTGAATGTTGCTATCAACAATCTTCTTCATCGCAGAACTAGGGTTATCAAACTTAGTTCTTTCCACAAACTCAGCCATGTCTGCATGGCCAATCTCTGTATCCTGAATGTCATCAACATTGGATGTAACCGAGGTGATTGGAAAAACACCCTGATACTTATAATTCATTACTTTTGACTTCATTGGAGACAACTCAGTCATCTGAAAAACTAACACCAGAAGGATGTCAACGAAGAGAGAAAATCCGCAGAAGAAACTGCAACAAAAAGTCATGATCATGCAATTAAAGGAAATATTGGTAATATGGGAAAATTGCATGTCAACAATCATGACTACGGGGATACGCTTGAAAGGGCTAGAGCACAAGCAGGTTGAAAAAATAGAGGAAAGCGGGCTCAGGAAAGTAAATTTGAAAATCTCTCAGAGTTAGAAAAAATTGAGAGTGAATGCATGGGCGGCAAAATTTTCTGCCCTTGCATTAGAAGGATAAATGGCAGGTGTCAGGGCGGCAAATTTTGCTGACCCTACATGTTGGGAAAACCTTTTTATGTCCTAGCGATAATTTTTGCCGACTACGCATGAGGATGGATTTGCAAGTTTGAGGCATGTGCGGAAGCGGTGAAAAGGTCCGCCGATGCATGAAAAAGGAAAAACTTTGATGTATGTGCAAGGTTGGCGAAAAGGGCCGCCATTGCATGTGTTTCAGAAACTCCAAGTTATATACGCAAGAGTGGTGAAATGGTCCGTCGATGCACATTGGTAGGTAATGCAAAGTTTGTGTAAGGGCGGTGGTTTTAACCGCCCTTACATGTGGGGGAAAACATAAGGTTCATGTAGGTGCGGCAAAAATTGCCGCCCTTACATGAAGTATCCACAGTGCAAGGGAAAAACATGTATCAACGGTGGTAAAGATCATCAATACATGTTAGGAAACCATTTAAAATTCCTAAGCTTAACATGGGCGGTAAAAATCCTGACCCATTTAACAATTCATTCAAAACAAAACAAAAAGTAGGGTTTCAAAGAAAATGGCGAAAAACACATACACAGATGATACAATTTTACTAATCATAAAAGAGAAATTAAAACAAAAATAAAGAAGTTTAATACATACTAAAACCCTAGTCTTTAAAATTAAAACAAGAACAAGAAAAGACTTACCTAGCGAAAGAATGAAAACCCTAGATGCAGTCGAGAAACAGAATCTGCTTAAATCTGAAGTTTACACGAGCTTCGTGAAGCAAACTGGCATGAAGGAGGTATCGGTCTAGCTAGAGGTTTCTAAAACAAACAATAAGCAAACCAAAATGAAAATAAAATGCTTTAAATGACTTTAAAGTTATGCATTAAACATGGCACGAGTGCCATTAATGCCAACTTCAAGTTTGGTGATTTCACGGGATCTGCTCAGGCGATGAAAAACCCTGACACTACACAAACTAGGAACATGCTCAAGCGGTGAATACGATCGCCAATGCACATTGGAAATACTGCAGGAAACATATGCCCAAGTGGCGAAATTAACCACTATTGCGTATGCGACACAAACCTAAAACATGCATGGGCAGCGGTTTTAACCGCTCATGCAGGTTTTTTAAAAAAAAGACAATTAAATATGCATCGACGGTTGTATTGGCCGACATTGCATATTTCACAACAACACACATGTAAGAGCAATAATTTTGACCACTATTGCATGTGAAAACAAAAAAAAACTTTCTAACACCTCAAAATAGTCAAAACTGAAATTTTGACAAGCTTACGACCTAGTCAATTTTTGCGATTTTCAAGGAATCAACCTAGGAGAACGTCACAAACTATTTCAATGTTGTTAGAAGACTTCACATGAGGCCAAGAGAACTTGCCTCAATAAGCGAACTTAGAGTGTAGACTACGAAACAGACAAGTTTCGTAGGGGTTGTCTGCAAAAATGAGCATAGCTAATTTTGAGAACAACAACTAGCTCTAACTGGGGAACTTCCATCGATCAAACTTTGAAATGATCTAAGGGAGAAGAATCCAGTCTCTAAGTACCTTCATCCATGTCATTGGGCCATAGAGTCAAGCTACCAAAAAGAAAAAGACACAAAAGATTAAACATAAATGAAAAATAAAAACACAAAACTATACAAATGTACAAATGAACTTATCTGATACTTCAAGGATTAAAGTGCTTTAGATGTTGTCCACTATGAGGCAGCAAGAATGGCGTTCCATCAAGATACTCCAACAAGAAGCTATTTTCACCACAAAGTTGATGAATGACGAACGGGCCTCTCCATAGGGAATCAAACTTCCCATGCATTCCTTTTGGCTCTCTCCTCTTGTCCCATAACAAGACTTGATCTCCAATTTGAAAATCACGAGCCCTTGCTTTCTTCTCAAAGAGTTTCTTCACCTAACTTTGATGTTCATCAATACAATCTACTACCATAGCTCACTATTCTTCAAGTTTAGTGAGGTACATGATTCTTTTGTCAATAGAACTTTCAAAAGTTCTATCTTCTACTGCCTTTGCCAACTTCAGTGCCGGCAACTCCAAAGTAATAGGTATCTCTGCATTCAGACTGTATAGAAGCTGAAACGGTGACATACCTATCACCCTTTTGGGGGTAATCCTGTCTATCCATAAAGCATCAAACAACGCTTTATGCCAGGTTCTCTGATTATCTTCCACCAGTTTCTTTATAATAGTAACCAGATTTTTGTTACTAGATTCTACCTAACCATTTCCTTGCAGATAATAGTCTAAAGAGAGAAAGAATGATCCCATGTTCATAGCAAAAGCCAGTAATCTCGTTTGAAGAGAAACAAGTAGCATTATCCGCTACAACTTTGTTTGGAACTCCAAATCAGGAAATAATATTTTCCTTAATAAAATTACATACCACTTTAGAAGTAGCATGCTTTACTGGGATGGCCTCCACCCACTTGGTAAAATAATCAGTTGTGGTGAGAACAAAGTTGTGTCCCACACTTGACGGTGGATTCATAGCACCAATGAAGTCAATGCCCCATTGCTGAAAAGGTTCTTCAATCACAATTGGCTTGAGAGGTAGTGCAGCCAACTTAGGCCTTCCAATAAACTTTTGACTTAATTCACACCTACGTACCCAATTGTACGCATCCTGAAACAGTGTGGGCCAATAGTACCTAGCCCGTAGAATCTTATGAGCCATCATAGGCGCAGAAAAATGTCCTCCACAAGCCAAATTGTGAAAAGACTCCAGAAGTTTGTTTTGTTGTGCTTTATCCACACAACGTAGAAAGACTCCATCAAGGCTTCTTTTATACAAACCATTGTCCCATAAGACATAGTTAGTAGCCTTCAATTTGATAGTTCTCTTTTCCTTATAGGATAGATGAGGACACTCACCATAGGTGAGAAAATGAGCAATATTTGAATACCACTCATCTGTAGTAGTGACAAAAAGAACAGTTGGCATGTCCTCAACTTCTTCTTCTTCATCTCCTGTTTCTTTTGGTACATTGTCAGCAATCAACTGACACAAACCTCTACCACGCACAAGCTTGGTAGGTTTGATATCAAGATCAAACTCTTGAATCTTAGCAATCCAATTGCCTCTTTTGGTTCCAAACTCCTGCTGAGTCAGAATCGACTTCACTGTTGTGTCTGGCACCAAAACAACAGTATGTGAATTCAAAATATAAAATTGGAAATGATTTACTACCTTGACCATGGCATAAGCATGTTTCTCCATATTTGAATAATTCAATTCATGAGCCTCCAGAGGACAACTCATAAATGAAATAGGAGATTCCACACCTTCCTCATTCTGCTGAACAAGAATGGCTGAAAGTGTATGCTCAGAAGCATAACTGTATACTACAAAATCCTTGGTATAATCAGGACAAACTAGAACCGAAGCATGAGCTATGGCCCTCTTGATGTCCTCAAATTCCACTTTACCTTCCGCACTCCAACGAAAAGTAGTCTTACCCTTCATCATGTTGACAATGTGACGGGTTTTCTCCGCAAATTCCGGAATGAATCTCCGCAGAAAATTTACCTTTCCGAAGAAAGAGTGAACTGCAGTCTTACTAGCAGGAAAAGTAAGACTTTGGATGGACTTGACTCTTTCTGAGTCAATTTTAGTGCCTTCTTGGGACACAATGTGACCGATAAGTTTACCTTCTGTAACCCCAAAAACTAATTTCTTGGGATTAAGAGAAATACCATTTTGTCGACATCTTTCCAGCACCTGTCGCAAATGATATGCATGATCTTGACATTGTTTGGAGAAAATGGTCAAGTCATCAAGATATACCACAATGAATTTCCCCATCTCATCTCTGAAAGCGAGATCCATTGCTCTCTAGAAAGTAGCGCCAACATTGATTAAACCAAACGGCATCCTACGATATGCAAACGTGCCCCAAGGTGTTGTGAAAGCAGTCTTGTACTAATCTGCTTCGCTGACCTCTACTTGATTATATCCTAAAAAACCATCTAACATAGACAGCATCTCTGAACCAGTTACAGTTTGCAACACTTGGTCCATGATGGGTAGGGGGTAGTTATCCTTTAGAGAAGACTAGTTGAGATTCCTAAAATCAACGCAAATACAGATTTCTCTATTGTTCTTTCTTATAGGGACAATATTTGCGATCCAGGCAGAATGATGAATAGGAAAGATTATTTTGCATTCAAAATTTTTTGAATCTTAGAAAGAATAGTACCTAATATTTTGGGATTATATTGCCTTTGTTTCTGCTTGTGAGGCAATGACCCAACTTTGAGAGGAATTTCATGCTAAAATCTCCTTTGGCCTGAAAGAGTTTAGATCATCATAAGAATATGCCAGAACATCAATGTAATGGCAAAGAAGTGTAGTGAATTTAAATTTCTCATCAGCAGTGCAACACTTCCCAATGTTGACCATTTTGGGATCTACCTCAGAACTCAAATTTACTTGTTCAAATTCCATAGATGAACTTGAATCAAGTTGTTGTTGTTGTTTAATGTATCTATCATGCTTATCAAATAGCTTTTCTAGGGAAACCAAACCTTTTGGAATCTTATTCCCTTTTAGTTGAAGAAACTCTTCACCAGTTTGTGAAATCTATTTCAGAAACATATTCTCGTGGTGGAGATTCACTACCTTCAAAATAGAGCTCATCAAAGCTATCCATCTTTTCTAAGAAAGCTATGATTTGATTATCACCATTGAACACCTGCCAATGGTCAGCATTATCTAGTACACTTGGTTGGAAAACCAACTCAATTGTGTACTTGTTACCTTTGAAGTCCTTATGGGGAACCATGAGGGTGGCAGAGACAGCTAATGAATTAGCACGATCATTAAACTCTCTCAGTACTGCAGAAATGTTGAAAGCATCAAAACCTTTGATGCAATCCCAAACACGGTTGCAGTAACACCTCAACCTTTCATTTTTGGTCTGATAAAGATTTCTTACTTGACAAACCACAAGTTCAGCATCACCTTGAGCATGAAGATTTTTAACACCTTTAACATGAGAAACCTCCAATCCAAGCAACAATGACTCGTATTCAATGGTGTTATTGGTATTATCAAACTGTAGCTTATAAGAGAAAGGAAAGATATCACCTTGTGGAGATATCAAAACAACTCTGGCTCTAGATCTAGTGGAAGAACAATTGCCATCAAATACTAAAACCCAAACATCATTTGAATTTCTTACTTTGATGTTTATGTTACTAGTAGATTCTTCTTCATCAGAAAGGGAAGATTCTGGCATCACTATGCTCTCATCTGAACTTTCATCTGATTTACTAGAAGTATCCTCTGATTCTACATCTGAAATGTTAGAACTTTCATCTAATGAACTAGAAGTATCTTCAGTAGACAAGAAATAATTACCCATATCTGAAGACTCAAATAAAATTTGGGCTTTGGGATTTGCAGTTTGGGTAACAATATATTTTGCTTCCTTCTCAGGAAGCAACTTTTACATGATGCCTTTAATAGGTATCCTTGCTTTGGATAGGTCCATGTTCAGTTCTCCACCCACATATTTACAAAAATTACACCCGAGCAGAATGTCATAAGAGGCTGGAACATCAACCACTAGAACAGTCATCTTGATCCTCTTGTCTAGAAAGGCTGCAAATGCAAATTGGGCATCTTTGATTTGGCCCAATAACGGCACTTGCTTATTTTCCATGGAGAAACATCTTCCAAAGGTCTTGGTTAAGGTGAGACCAAGGGCGTCTGCCACTTTGGCAGGCATGACATTATCGGAAGCCCCAAAGTCTATTATACAATTGCTCAACTTGTGACCATTTACTAATAGAGAAACGTAGAAAGGTTCTATTTTCCTTGGGGCAACAAGGGGAGTAGTGACAAGATTATTTTGGGTGGATTTGTTCTTTGAGGAGTCATGGGCAACTTTGGGAGGATCTTGTCCTATAGGGACAGTCTTGTTTTTAACGTATGTAGCTAACCTATCAAACTATTCAGGATTAGCTTGTAAATACTCAACCCTAGACATTTTGATTTTGGTTTTCCCAGCATGATCTATTATGTCAAATAGCTGAAATGAACTAGATACAAAGGAAGGAAATCCATCATTCTTTTTTTTATTAGGGGTAGTACTGGTTTGAGGGACAGAAGTAGAAGACACAAGATTGTTAGTTGTACTTACTTGCTTATCGACAACTGGGTCCTTTGACTGAAAAGGCAATGGAGTTCCCCATCTAGCAATTGAGATCACTGGTTGAGGTTCCTCTCTTGCCTTTCCTTTATCAGCTTGCTGATTTGACTAATTCTGGGACCTAGTAAAAATAGCATATGCTCCATCATATACTTCTCCTTCTCTTTCGGCTTCATCTTGGTAATTCAAAAAGCCAATGGTAGAGTTGCTAGCTAATTCTTCTTCTCCTTCTGTAAAAAGATTAGCATCATTCTCCTGATCCAACTCGGGTTTGAAAGAATGGTCATGTTCTGCTTCATAATAGCCAACTGCTGAGTTGATCGGCACTGCTTCAATGGCGAGCTTCCCTTGTGTGGGTGGAAGATGATTTTGTTGCCCTTGATTTCTGGCAGTATTGCCTTGATATGAATTGTTAGGAAATGTTCTCCTTGGTATATCCCTATAAGAAGGAGGGGCGGACATACCTTGAGACATTTGCCTTTTCAAAGCTAGCAATTCATTTGCTAACTTTTGCACCATAGGATCTGTGGTGCTTGTGGAAGGATTATCAGTAGAGGATTGACCTCTATTTCTGTTGGAATCTCCTCTTATCTTACCCACAAGGATAAGATCATCTTCAACTTTCGTAGCCAAAATTTGAGCTGTGGGAAGATCTGTAGGGCTAGCCCGCCTTAGCAAAAATCTTACCTCAGGAAGCTGAGTATTGATAAAGAAACATTTAAGATTCTCCGTCGTTGGCTAAGCGGTTGTAGGAATCCTATTTGTTAGCTTATTGAACTTAGCGATGAAGTCTCGCATGGGTTCATGTGGCTCTTTCTTCATCTGCGTTAGTTGTGCTAACAAGGCATGTGCATCTTCCACAGGTTTGAACCTAGCTTCAAACTTGGTCTTGAGAGTGTTCCAACTTGTTATAGTTTGAGCTTGAAGATGGTAAAACCAATCTACAACAGTACCTTGCAGTGTTTCCACAAAAAGTCTTACTGCTACATCTTCATGTTCCACACATAATACACCACAGGCTACGCAGAAAGCTGCAATGTGTTCATCCGGGTGGACTTTCCCATTGCCATAGAACTTAGGAAAATTCTTCCTCAACTTACAAGGTAGTTCATGCAATGGTGGAGTTCAATTCACAGGATCAAAAGTGTTACCTCAGGGCCTTGAGCTGCCATGGTGCATTGATTAAATGGTGGGATAACAAACCTCTGTGGAATATGAACAGACAAAACTCTATTATTTCTACAACTAGAAGCTTCACCTGGTATTGGAGATCTAGCATTAGTAGGAGGAAAACTCCTAGTTCGCTGAAGTCGAGGTCATGGAGGCAAAAGACTAAAGTTATTTTGCTGCATCAACTCAAATACAGGATCAATAATACCTTGAGCTCTCTTGCTTCCTATATACCATGAGTCTGCCAGAATGCATAATACTCAACAAAATTTTGAAAATAGCTTGAAACAATGGAAAAGAACTGTAGTGCTTCAACTCAGAGTGTGAGGCTTCAAGTTGCGCGTTCTTTCCCCAATAGAGTCGCCAAAAATTGTTGGGTGAATATTTTGTCTTCAACTAACTGAAGGCAAAATGGTTATATCAACCACAGTGTAATGAGATAAATCTCTCCTCTCAGCAAGGGGAGGTTCCCTATCAACTATTATAAATTTATTTACAATAAAAACTAATTTTGGGGTGAAACCATGTCATCTATTTCTCTTTTTTCAGAAATGATGTTTACAATGTAAAATAACACTTTCACAATACAAATCAAAATAACCAAGAAACTCATGAGAGCACAAAGTCTATCATTGCTCCTTTTACTGATTTACAATTTAGAACCAAGTAGGATAAGGTGCAGCTCAAAGTCTTCACCAAATACTACGACAAAATATACGATCACAAAAGATAATAGTAGTTCAAACCCTTTCCAATATCTTTTACTTCAAAACATAAAATCACAAGCTAAAGATAATTGTTGTAGCACAAAGTCTCCAAAATTAGCTTTAGAATATCTCCCAGATTATTCACACTCACATTACAATTTGATCAAGTAGATAAGATAGTATAAGGAAAAGGACATAAGAACAATTTCCAATACACCACAAGTTATTCCAATGCAAATATTGAAAGATCGCTTGCTTTTCTATTCACTTGATAAAATATGATTTACAATTTGAACACAAAGTCTCAAAATGCTCTTCAATTTGGCAGAGTTTTTCTTCAATAACTAAAAGATCATAATTACAATGGGGGTCCTCTTTATTTATAAGAGAAACTGAGAACAAAAATAGGAAAAGAACAACTGACTATGACTTATTCAACAAAAGAGTCCTTTTTGATTTGGGACTTCCTACGTTTTTACATGTAATTACATATGAGAAAAGTACATGTAAATATGTCCAAACTTATTTCAAAAGTACATCTAAAAAATAGAAAATAAACTAAGTGATGAAAAAGTTGCTTCAACTTGCACTACCTTCTTTCTTCATGTGGCAATTATACATAGCAAACGCAGCTTGCATCCCCAAACTATCCGGACTAACTATGTTCTTGAAAATCATCCGGGCTCTAACTATTACATCTCGGACTGTGGTAATTGATTTTGCATGGCTAGTTAACTTGGCCTTCAAATTATCCAAAGTTAACTGGTTATCAAGAATATTATCCACGGAGGCTACTGAAAATGTTTTGTCCTCAAACTCCTTCTGAAACATATTCTCAAATTCCTGGATCATCTCCTCCGCAGAAAGAAATTGATTATCCTTTGACACCAAATTGCATGGCAGCTCCTCCAACTTGTGTAAGAGACTAACATCACTTTGGTCACTCAGCTTCCTTGCAGTTTCTAAGTCATTGATCAAATCTTTCAGCACACGGCTCCGATATGTCAATGCCTCCTTAGTCTCAGTCTATGAATCCTGATTTGGAATGACACCAATTGATATCAAAGCACTTATTTTCAACTTCCTCATTTCTACCCACTTATCATGATTCTGTTCTAAATGCTCAATATCCTAAGAAATAACATCAATTAAATCATCAAGTTCTACCTTGATTTTCTCCATTTTTCTTGTTTTCTCAGTTAGCTTTGTAAGAAGAGAGATTCCCTGTGTGCGTACCCTTTCCAAATATTCTTGAAGCATTCTTCCCTTAAGGTGAGTTTTTTTAGCTTTCTGGATGATAGGATCTTCAACAGAAATGGCCTCAGGAGTCACTGATTCTAAATTCAAAGTAATCTTCCTTACCACTACAGTTAATTGCTCTACCATTGCTTTATAATGATCTTTCATCTCTTTTTCTTTATCAAACTTCTGAATCAAAATATCCATTGTCGATTGCATGTCAGTCTTTGCACTCTCATGTGTTATTTTGCCCAGCTCAACCTAGAAATAGAGTAATCATTCATACTAAAAATTTCTATGGTACCATCCCGTGGGGGCCTTGCAATCTCCACAAATTTGTACCCTTTGTCTCCCAGCACTCTCAAAAGAATTTTTGGCTTCTTTGGAGTCTTAGCTTTAGCGGGCACCAACTTACCAAAATCAAAGTCATCTGGAGAGATGGCTTGTTTCTTTCTTTTAGGCGTATATGCTGACAACCATGCAGGAAGCACAGAAGTACTCACATTCAGATCTGGTTCCATTGTTGGTGTTACGAGAACTATACTGGCACTGGAAGTAGAAACAATAGGTGGAGTATTAGTAAACATTGCACCTCACACATTCACATTTGAAACTTGTTGAGAACCCAATACAAAGTGATCAAATATTGAAGAATCTATAATATCAAAAGATGAGGAGAACAGACTACGAATAGACCCAGAAGAACAAAGAACATCATCAAAAGTAGTTTGAGGATTATCAAAAATTATTTTTCAGAGTGATGGAGATTCAGAAGATGGGATGTCGATAGGTGAAACAGATAGAGGAACTGAAATAGGTATGTTAGACAAAGGAGAAGAGACTCCCATATCATGTTGTACATCCTTCTGTGGAGACAAAACTTCATCTCCTTGTCCTTCTCCCATCTCTTCTGTTGATCTATTTTTAACCTCCATTTCTTCGGTAGCTGGCTCATCAGTATTATGTTTCTCAATTTCCATTTCTTCTACCTCAGATTCTTTCTCTACAACCTTTGACTTCTTTGACACAAATTTGATCCTAGGTTTATGTGACTTGGAAGAAGAGGGAATGCCACTCTTATTCTTTGTCCTATTCTCCACCTTCTTGCCTATTTGTTCTTGGACTTCAGTCTCTGATCCCATAAGGAATTCTTTCAAAGCAATTCCCTTACCTTCTAACCACTTGTTTGTGTTAGCCAATATAAGTTCAAGCCTTTTCCTTAAATAAGTCAATTCTTTCTAAGATCATTAGATAGGAGGAAGAGGAGAAACAACAATCTATTCAGTGTTATACCTAGGATCAATCAACTCTTCATCATCCACCAGGTCTTTAGGAATATCAACCAATTCTAGATACTCAATATGTTCTAGAGATAGCCTGCTATAGTCCAATTTTCTAATATCCTCTTCTATCCTCAAGTCCACCCAGATGTCTTCAACCATTGGTTCATGAAACTAGGTCTTCCTTTTGATCTTGTCTTTTACACCCCTGTAATCAAACCTTGGTCTTCATTTGAACTGTTTCATGGTCACTATCTGCATTTCAATCTCCATGGCTCTAGCCTTTGTAGCAGTTGACACAGAAAACCTGCCAACTTCAACTAGAAATTTGAATCCTAGTTTTTTTGAGTTCCATTTGCTTATTATGTACAATAATCATTTATCTACATAATTCCATCAGAACAATTTTATCTCAAGGAAACCTTGGCAACATATAAGGATAACCTTGGAAAAAGTCAACCCTTAAATATGAGAAAGTCTGAAATTGTAAGAGCATGCACCCATAATCATTCACCACTAACCAAGCTTCATCTAAAACTCTTCTTTGCTCTAACTGAGGGTCAAAAAGACACAAGAACACTATGAAGAAAGCATCATTTACGCTCCTAAAGTGGTGAATAGAACCTTTCAATGTCAGTTGAGGATAGTAGTGATACATAGGAACCACTCTCCTATCTCCTTCGGATGTCAAACCCAGAAAGATCCTCATTGAGGCTGCTATATACACAAGGTAAGAAGTCATATAGAATTTGAAAGTAGTGGATACCTTAGTCAATTTCTCATGCAGAGCATTGCTGATTTGTTCACCCCGAAAGATGGTTTGCTTGCCCTGAAGTATAACCTTGATAAAAGGGTGCATCCATTCATGGAAAAGAAAGGAAGAAGCCAACCCCCTTATCCTGCTGAGAAGAGTTATGAGATCACCAACCTCCTCAATAAAATCAATTCTGGGAAAACTCCTCAGCCACCTGGATAAGTTTGACCTTGAAGTCTTAAGCCATTTGGTGTTAATTGTCTTCTTAGAATTCTTGTCATATTCTTTTTGAGCTTCAGCAAAATCTAGTTTCACAACTTTTGTAGCAGTAGGACACATGAAAACTTTGTTAATGAATTCCAGATCCAATCCAATAATCACATTGCTATTCATATCCACCACTGCCCTAGTGTCTCTGTTGTAGAACTGAGCACATTGAAGAACAAACTCAGTATTATGAGCTGCCACAGGGAAAGATGACACCAAGTGAATGTTGCTATCAACAATTTTCTTCATCATAGAACTAGGGTTATCAGACTTAGTTCTCTCTACAAACTCAGCCATGTCTACATGGCCATTCTCTGTATCCCAAATGTCATCAACATTGGAGGTAACCGAGGGGATTGGAAAAACACCCTAATACTTATACTTCATTGCTTTCGAATTCTTTGGAGACAACTTAGTCATCTGAAAAACTAACACCAGAAGGATGTCGACGAAGAGAGAAAATCCGCAGAAGAAACTGCAACAAAAATCCATGATCATGCAATTAGGGGAAATACTGGTAATTTGGGAAAATTGCATGTCGACAATCATGACTACGGGGATACGCTTGAAAGGGCTAGAGCTCAAGTGGGTTGAAAAAATGGAGGAAAGTGGGCTCAGGAAAGTAAATTTGAAAATCTCCCAGAGTTAGAAAAAATTGAGAGTGAATGCACGGGTGGCAAAATTTGTTGCCCTTGCATTAGAGGGATAAATGGCAGGTGTCAGGGCGGCAAATTTTGCCGACCCTGCATATTGGGAAAACCTTTTTATGTCCGAGCGACAATTTTTGCTGACTACGCACTAGGATGGATTTGCAAGTTTGAGGCACATGTAGAAGTGGTGAAAAGGTCCGTCGATGCATAAAAATGGAAAAACTTTAATGTATGTGCAAGGTCGGTGAAAAGGGCCGCCATTGCATGTGTTTCAGAAACTCCAAGTTATATATGCAAGAGTGATGAAAAGGTCCACCAATGCACATTGGTCGGTAATGCAAAGTTTGTGTAAGGGCAGTGGTTTTAACCGCCCTTACATGTGGGGGAAAACATAAGGTTCATGTAGGTGCGGCAAAATTTGCCATCCTTACATGAAGTATCCACAGTGCAAGGGAAAAATGTGGATTGACGGTGATAAAGACTGTCAATACATGTTAGGAAACCATTTAAAATTCCTAAGCTTAACATGGGCGGTAAAAATCTTGACCCATTTAACAATGCATTCAAAACAAAACAAAAAAGTAGGGTTTCAAAGAAAATGGCGAAAAACACATACACAGATGATACAATTTTACTAATCATAAAAGAGAAATTAAAACAAAAATAAAGAAGTTTAATACATACTAAAACCCTAGTCTTTAAAATGAAAACAAGAACAAGCAAAGACTTACCTGGTGAAAGAATGAAAACCCTAGATGCAATCGAGAAACAGAATCTGCTTAAATCTAAAGTTTACACGAGCTTCGTGAAGCAAACTGGCGTGAAGGAGGTATCAATCTAGCTGGAGGTTTCTAAAATTAGCAATAAGCAAACCAAAATGAAAATAAAATGCTTCAAATGACTTTAAAGTTATGCATTAAACATGGCATGAGTGCCATTAATGCCAACTTCGAGTTTGGCGATTTCGCGGGATCTACTTGAGCGGTGAAAAACCCCGACACTACACAAACTAGGAACATGCTCAAGCGGTGAATACGACTGCCAATGCACATTGGAATCACTGTAGGAAACATATGCCTGAGTGGTGAAATTAACCGCTATTGCATATGTGACACAAACCTAAAACATGCATGGGCGACAGTTTTAACCGCTCATGCAGTTTTATAAAAAATAAGACAATTAAATATGCATCGGCGGTTGTATTGGCTGACATTGCATATTTCACAACAACACACATGTAAGAGCGGTAATTTTGACCGCTATTGCATGTGAAAATAAAAAAAACTTTCTAACACCTCAAAATAGTCAAAACTAAAATTTTGACAAACTTACGACCTAGTCAATTTTTGTGATTTTCGAGGAATCAACCTAGGAGAACATCGCAAACTATTTCAATTCTGTTAGAAGACTTCACGCGAGGCCAAGAGAACTTGCCTTGATAAGCGAACTTAGAGTGTAGACTACGAAATAGACAAGTTTCGTAGGGGTTGTCTACAAAAACAAGCATAGCTGATTTTGAGAACAACAGGAGGTAGAATAGATGGATGTGAAGACAACACTTCCTACATGGTGACTTCGATGAAGAGATAAACATATCACATCCAAATCATTATTTTGTTAAAGGTAAAGAGTTTTTGGTTAGCATATTGAAAAAATATTTGTATGGTATCAAATAGTCTCCTAGAATGTGGTACCAAAATTTTGATCCTTTTGTGTTGGGATTGAAATTTTTGAGATCCAAATCGGATCATTGTGTTTACTATAAAATAGATGGTAATCTATTCCTTGTTATCACATTGTACGTAGATGATATGTTGCTTTTGGTAATAGTGAGGATGTGATTTATGCTTTAAATTCTCAACTTTTTGCATAGTTTGATATGAAAGAGTTGGGGGGTATGGATATCAAAAAGGAGAAATTTAAAAAAAAATTGGCCCATAGTAAGTATGTGAACTCTATGTTGGAGAGATTTACCATGTCTATTTGCATACCATTGAGTGTTCTTATTTCAATGGGGACTACATTACCCATGGAGAAGTGTCTGACTATACCTAGTGAGATGGAGGACATGGCTCATATGCCTTATGCTAATGTTTTTGTGAGTTTGATGTATGCTATCATGGTCTAGACCATACATTATCCAAGCAATTAGGGTCTTGATTTGTTTTATGGATAATCCTATATGAGATCATTTGGATGCAATTAATAGGGTCTTCAAATATTTGTAGGGTACCTCTGAGTACTCTAATTTTTATCATGGTGATTCTATAAAGGAACAACACTCAACGGATATTCGTGGATTTGTCGATTCAAATTGGGTAGGAGATGTCAATAGTAGAAGATCCACTAGAAGATATGTTTTTAGTTTGTTTGGTGGTACTATTAGTTGGATGAGTAAGTGGCAAGTTGTGATTTCTTTGTCCACTACATAGGCTAAGTATATGGTAACTACTCATGCTTGTAAGGAGGCCATTTGGCTTAAGAGATTATGTTCATATGTGGGGCTGAGTCAAGGAGATATTAGAGTTCTTTGTGATAGTCAAAGTGTCATATGCCTCACCAAGAATCCAACCTTTCATGTGAGGACTAAGCATATATATGTCTAGCATTGTTATGCTCATGACATGGTAGAGGATAGGAGGGTGATGCAAGAGAAATTTGGTACTTTGTAGAATGTTGCAGATGCATTGATGAATCCCATGAGCACAAATAAGTTCAAGTGGTGAAATGAGTCTACAAGCCTCACATCCCCTAGAAATTATATTTTAGTGTTGGAGTACCCCTTTACTCTTTTGCCCTTTACTCTTTTGCAAGGTTTTTGACAAGCGGGAAAATGTTGGGAAAGGTGTCTCAACCTTGCATCCTAATGTTCATATTTATTAATTATTTGTATTTATTTATTATTTTTCCTCGCATGGAAAAGAGGGAGTCTCACATTCAATTGGTACTCTTGGCCACATGTTAGATACTTTAGGAAGTGTGTAAGAAGTTGTAAGAGCATCTAATGTCATTCCAATGTGTAAGACCATCATATGACATTGAAAGATGGGAGTTACTTATGATGGATTCTATGACAAGTAAGAGCATGATTATAGGGGAGTTGAATTAGAATCTTGACCAACATTAGGTTATTCTATGACATATCATAAGGCATCTTTGAATGGGTTTGAATATATAAAAATGGAGCACACAAATTGAGGAGTTACATATGATTATATGACAAGTTATGGTAGTTGTAAAAGCATATTCTAATTTTATCTTGGAAGACCATGACCAACTTGAGCATTGAAATTTGGGCTAAATAGGACACCAGTTTTTAGTCATAGTTTTGGCACATGGTTCTAGAAAACCACACTTGGTTTGTGGTTTGATATTTTCCTATTTATTGGATGCTAGAGATGGAGGTTTCATGGTGAGTTGTATAGGTACCGTATGCTACCAAGATTTCTCCAAGTCCCTTGTTTGTGATACTTTTGTAAAGGCTTAGACTCTACAAATGTATTGTAATCATGTTGATTACTAAATAATACATTGCGTTGCTTTTGAGAGTGGGTTTTTTCTCCCAAAAGGGTTTTTCCCATGTAATAATCATGTTATGGTATATTTATTTTGTGCTTATTTCCATGTAATTATATGATCATTTTAATTTTTACACATACCTCCTCTCATATAGATTAGGTAGGAAGTGTATTTTGCATCTCTACCTCCTTTCACATCTACATCAATGTCCTCAATGAGGGGATTGACACTTGTGAGAAGGGGAGGTCAGTAAGACCTATGCAATAGTGCAAGGAGCATTGCCCTAGTGATCCAACAACACCTGCAAATGAGCAACCTCTAATACAACATTATTGTCTTACACCTAGATCTGCAAAAGAACATTAGAATAAATCATTGACATAGTATCATAAAGAAGTAATATCAACATAATCTCCAAAAAAGACTTGAATTCCTATCTTTCCAAATGTTGGACAAAAATTCCACTCTAAAAGCATGTCATATCTAGGTGAATTTAGTTGAAAGTCTGGTCTAGTTCCCCAAAATAATCATATCCAAGACAAACATCATGATTTGAAAGGATTAAAGAAGTTGTGGTGTCACATTCCAATTGTTTTTCCTAGTTAAATATTGATTAATCAAATGATTAAGAAAGGTAATTGAATATGATAATTATTATTTCTAAATTTAATTGAAATGATTTATAATAATGGTTATCATTTTCAAATTTATATTAGATTTTAATTCAATGATGACTAATTATTGTTTCTATTTATGAGTGTGACAAGAACTTTTGACACTCTCTCAGGTTGGAGAGAGATTATCATCATGAAGAAGGTTCTAGCCATTTGAAATTATTAAGTCATGAAGGAATCTATCACACACTCACCTTAATGCAATAGCTCAAGTTGCATTTGTTGATAACTGAGAGGGGGGGGTGAATCAGTTATCCTAATTATTTCCCTTATTGAACTTTCCTTTTAATTGATGCAGCATAAAATCAAACATAAAATATTAACCATAAAACAAGAAACACATGACACAGTATTTTTGACGTGGAAACCCTGTTAAGGGAGAAAACCACGGGGTGATTAACCCAAAATTATTCTCTGGTAGAAGAATAGGAAATTACAAAAATGGCACTTGCCAATTAGGGCTCACTGCCCGAGCACACTGCTCACAAGAGGCCCACTGCCTACAAGAAGACACACTGTCTACAAAGTGATGAGAATCACAGTCTTGAACTGATTGGAAGCATTTGCATATGCTGGAGTTCAGTTCCGGTTAGGCTTAGTACACTGATCTGCTGCACTTCATCTTTCCTCTGTTCTTTATTCTGCTATCTTTCACATACCGGATCCTTTTTGCTACTTCTGCTCTTATCTGGACTTATTCGCATATATCTCCACACCATCACACACTTCACAACTAAATCCATCCTCTATATATATCCGCATAAGTGATTTCATCACTTTTCTAGTCGGCATCCGGAACAGTCTAGTTTCTTACAAACTCTCATTCTGTCGGCTGAATCCTTCCTCATCAAGCAATGCAGATCAAGCATATACTTGTAGATATCATTAATCATGTCGGCCAAACATGATTCATGCCTTCACAACCTCTGTCATCAACAGTAACACATCCGGAAAGCAGTCTGATACTCTGCCAGTCAGTTCTTCCTCTGTTTTCACTGTCTCTCAGGAATCCGGTACTCAACCATTCATATCTTTTTCCTTGTCCATCACCGGAGGCTAAATCCTTGGAATATACCACTCAAGGTAGTCCTCTTGACTTTCCCAAATCCGCACTGCACCAAGACACTTCCTTTGAGAGATCCGGACCAATCTGTCGGACCTTGCCATATGCTCTGTTCTTCTTCACCGGACCACAACATTCTTTATTCTGACTTCCGGTAGAGGCACATCATGACTTGCGGATATGTGGGATGACCTTTGTTGCCATCAATGACAACAACCATGAATCCATATAGTGTCTCTTGCCAACAATCTCCCCCTTTGGCATTGATGGCAACACTTAGTGAAAAATGACTAAGTGTTTACACTATGCTCCCCCTTTGCTGATGCTCTGTCTTTATATACAATTTTCGGAACTCCCCCTTAGTTGGATTCCTCATTTTTCACTGCTCCTCACTCCCCCTTTGACATCAATGGCAAAGGGTGGGGTCCGCACACCAAAATTTTCAAAAATTTTCTATACATAGCCGCATATTTACATACTCACATATACTGAAGAATGTCTGCAAAGGATGTCTGCAATTGAATCATTTCTGTAGCCCAACTTTGCTTCATTCTGTCCAAAATTGAAATGTGACCACTTAACAAAAATGCAAACGCTTCTGCCCGCTTGAGATCTGTCGGATCTTTTGTTTGGGCGGTGGTCTGAGCATCACTGATGGCCTCATGCATAGTTTCCAACTTAGGGATTATAATCCTTCTAAGTTCTCCCATCCGGTTAGTGATGTTCTTTCTTTCCTTCTCAAGATTCTTTATTTCATTCAAGACTGCAATAGTCTGACATTCTTGATTTATTATAGAAGAAGAGAGAGGATCAAAACTTTGAGATAAGCTTTGTAGCTTATCCTGTTCCTCTTTTATTTTCTTGTCAAATGCTGCTGTTGCCTTTGACCAGGATATACAAAATTTATAGATGTCACCGCCATCCTTCAGAGCATTCTCTAAGCTCTTTATTCCAATGCTTACAATCTTCCTATCTTTAGAGATTAATTCTAATATTTCTGAAAATCTCTTATCCAAAAATTCTTTCCGGACCTTTTCTTCAGCTGATTTTTCTAGAGAATCAAAATGTGTATCAACACTGCTGACTAAGGTTTTTAGATTACCGGAAGAGGAGGCTGTCGGATCTATCTGGATTGATGGCATGATTTTTACAAGTACTCCGGAAGCAGCTTCTATCAACTCACAGTCTTCCATATGAGACTTCAGGAGCTTTTCATTTGCCTTGGCATTTGCAAATGAAGCTATCTTCATTGTTTGTACCGGAGAGAGAGAGTCAAAATCAAATGGGCCTTTTAGAAGCTCCGGTTCATCAATCTCTAGAGTTTCTTTGCTCAAAAATTGTTGAACAGTTTGTGCAGTGTCTCTTGCCGGAGACAGATGTTTCTTTTCTTCTGCAGTCTTAGAACTGTCAACCTCTTTGTCTTTCACCACTGCTTCCTTCTCCTGTAATTGCTCTTCTTCTTTGGATCCGGAGACTGTGGGGGAAACCGGAGGAGAGATGCTAGCTTGTTCATGGGCCACTTCTTCTGGAGCAGAGGGTCCCAAGTCCTCAGTTGTTTCTGTACCTAAATCCTCTACAACAGGAAGATTGAACCTTTTGAAGGCCTTCCGGAGGATCTCTTCTGTTTCTTGGGCCACTTTGTCAGTCTCACCAAGCATGAGTTGATTCATCCTGGCTTTGCTTCTGAACTCATCTTTGCAGTCCTTGAAGATAATGTTCATTGTCTTGGGATCAATTTGAGGATATAGCTGAATAGCTATCTGCTCCCGGATCTCAAGATCTTTAGCATGAGCATTATTCTTTCTTACTTCCATTTCCTTCTCTAGGCTTTTAGGAATGAGAGATATGATCTCAATGAAAGCCTTATTGTATATGTTCAGATATTTAACTGTGGCTTCCTGCAGAGTCTTTTGGTCAGCCTCACTGAAGTCATCATAGGATTCAGTCATTGGTTGAAGGTTTCCATCCACCGTGACCGACTTGATTATGCTCTCTAGAGACAGAGTGGGCTTTTCAACAGTTACCTCTGCCATTTCATCCTTGTCTTGGCCTGTGGAGGGCTTACCGGATCCTTTCTTCTTCTGTTTCTTTACTTCTCTTACTCCCTCATCTGATTCTGTTTCCTCTTCATCCTTTTGGCTTCCATAAGCCCTTGTGGATTTTGTCTTGGATCTCTTACCGGATGCCTGGACTTCCGGTTTTGAACTTTTGGTTGTGGGAGGTGCAGGTCTCTTTGATGATCTGGTTCGGGTGGGAGCTTCAACCGGAGCACTTTCTTTACTTTTCTCTTCTTCCTCAGCCTTCCTCCTCTTTTCCCGGCTGGCATCAAGTGCCTCCTTTGAGATGCCTAGGCCTTGAGCAATGTGCTCTACTTCTTTTCTCACCTTTCTTTTGATCTCAGGTTCCCTGAGTTCTACATGTATTTTTACACTCAGCTCCTCAAAGGTTCCAAACCTTTCTGCCTTAGGATCTTTGGGCTGACTTAGCATGTGTTGAACATGCAGCTCCACTATCTGTTCATCCACTTCATACCCCATGGGCATGATCCAGACAGTCCTTGGCTCTACTGCCTCCATTAGGCACTGATCAGTGTCAACCATAAAGCACACTGAGTCTTTGTATTTTTCAACAAGAGACTGGGGAATTCTCTCTCTTGCTTGCATCATGCTCTGAAAGTTTTTGAAGTATCCCCATAGAGCTGAATTTCTCGCTTTTGCATCCCCAAGTCCATGCAAGTAGTCTCTTATCTGGACTGCAACAGGTTTGTCATTCTGCCATACCCATCCACTTGTTCCGGGTAGCTCATTCATGAAGTAGAAGAATAGACATACAATAAGAGTACCATACTTAAAGGAATTCTTCTTATCCTTCTTGATTTTCTGTATATTTTCCATTAGTTGGCTTAGCAGTAGTTCGCAGAGATCATATTCTGCATTCTTTCTTAGCATTTCATAGGCAGTGTATACTGCAGTTCCGGATACAGAATTCTCCCTGCTGGAGTGATAGATCTTGTATCCTATTATCATTGATGCATATTTGATATCCGGATCCGAAATATCTTCAATAGTCATTGCCCTCTTATCAAATTTTGATCCGGTGGCCTCAGTTACAATGTTGTTCTTGACAGATTTGAGGATAGGTACCCCTCCGGAAGAGTATAGACCAGTTACTGCTCTAATTGCCTCTTTTGTGATCTTGCAGGGTCTATCTAGCCATAGAAAGTTGTCATGCATCCTGCTCAGTACATACCGGACCCATTCATCTTCTTCAAAACAGGGGAAATGAATAAATTGCTCAAATTGTTTCTTCTGGATATCCTTATACTCTGGTTTAAGCTCAAAAGCATTGTCTATCAGCTGCTTGTGATAGAGGTCTCTTAATTTGAATTCCCCAAATTCCTCAATGTTTGCATGTATGTAAACCCTAATGTCTTCGGTATGTAAAACACCGTGAGGAACACTAGAGAAGGCTCCTAGTGGATCTACCTCCAATGATTTGTAAGGATGTTTCTTGAATGAGGGGCGAGGTCTATCAGAGATCTTAACTATGTTTGGAGTAGCCATTCTTCAAAGATTTGCAGTGAGGTAATGAAAAACGGAGAATACCTTATGCGCCTTCGGTTTGCACGGAGTGGTTGGATTGATTTCTTTATGCAATAACTTCGGCAGGAGATCCTTGGTGTGCTTGATGAACCTTGTTGCAGAGCTCCACTTTTCGCTTCTTCTCGAGTGCAGAATGAGCAAATGACCTTTGAGAAATCCCTTAAATTGCTCCGCGAACCCTAATATCTGTCTGCAATAAATGCTTCACCTACATCATTCCGGTTTGCCTTGTCTGGATAGCTTGGAGTATCCTGGATTAGTCCTGATCTGTGGATATCATCCGGATCTTTCAATCATGAATAAATCGAGGTAACATATTACAAGATCATCCCAAACACTCTGTCCAGTCCGCAGAACAAGATAGTGCATTTCCGGATCTTTCCGGACCTTTTTGTAATCCTTTATCATACCGGAGCATCTCCCTGAACAGGTCTTATTTGATCGATCACAGCTTCTTCATAACTCCATGCGGACCTCTGAAAACTTGACTGAAGTATCTCAAGACTCATATCTACAAACCCTTTGATCCGCATCTTGTGCCACATCCGGCACCACTTGTTTGGCTGGGGGAACAAGATTTTCTTTGAGTCTCCCCCTGAGCCTGAGCTCACCTTTTAATTTCTGGAAGAAATATCAGCACCAGAGTCTGGTGCGGATCCAACCTCTACATTCTCTGAACTTTTCTTCACCCAAATCTTGCTCATCTGATTCCTAACCTCATCCGCATTCATCTTTTGTTTACCCTTGTCTTGATTCTGATTATACACCGGACCTCTTTTGTCCTGATTCTTGTTTCTGCAGACTTTAGCATTATGACCAGACCTATTGCAGATTTGGCAAATAACATTTCTTTGCATATTTGACTGATATCCTCTTGATCTGCATTGATTAGCAATATGACCTACTCTATTGCATGTGAAGCATCTACCTTTGAATGATTTGTTTACTTGCATAATTCTGCATTCATGGGATTTGTGTCCATACCTTTTGCAGTTGAAGCACTGTCCGGAGAAGGATGAATTAATCTGATTCATTCTCATTCTGCACTGATTAGCTTTGTGACCAAAGTGGTTGCAGCTGTGGCAGTATCCATTGAAGGATGGATATCTTTGAGCATTTGGCTATCTTACCGGAGGTCTTCTAGGCCTGCTCCTTGGATTTTCTGATCCAAGATTCTTCTGACCGGATCCAGAGCTTTCTTCTTTCTCATATCCCAAACCATACTTGTCATCTGTCCTTTTTTGACTTCCAAGAAGAACTTCAAGTTGAGCAGAACTTATCTTGAATTTCTCTTTATATTCATTTGCTGTTTGAAGGTCTCTTTTGAGAGAGGCAATTTGATCCTCAAGTTTTCCTTCATTATCTTTGGCATCTTCAAGATCAGATTCAAGATGTCTGATAATCCTGTCCATCTGGTGGCATTCTTCTAATTTTTCTTTAAGAGATTGTCTTAGATTGTCTTCAGCCTTTCTTTTTTCTTCAATCTCTTGAGTAAACTTTATAGTTCCTGATTCCATTTCATGTCTTAACATAATGACTTCTTTTGATAACTTTTCACATAACTTGGTTTGCTCAGTCAATTCTTCATTTGTATTGATTTCTTCACTTTGCCTTGCCAACTGTTGAAGCAGCTCCTTTCTCTTTTTCATAGAGAGACTTAATTTGTCTTTTAATTCTCTCATGAATTCATCAGCCTGTTTGAGTCTTTCCTTTAATTCACTGACTTCAGAATTTGACTGTTCAAGATCCTCAAGAGCAGTCTTGAGTTGCTCCCTTAAACCATATGCATCCATTTGAAATCCCAGATCTTCCTCAAGCTGTTAGGCTCTATTAGGAGGAACTTAGCTCTGATACCAATTGTTGATAACTGAGAGGGGGGGTGAATCAGTTATCCTAATTATTTCCCTTATTGAACTTTCCTTTTAATTGATGCAGCATAAAATCAAACATAAAATATTAACCATAAAACAAGAAACACATGACACAGTATTTTTGACGTGGAAACCCTGTTAAGGGAGAAAACCACGGGGTGATTAACCCAAAATTATTCTCTGGTAGAAGAATAGGAAATTACAAAAATGGCACTTGCCAATTAGGGCTCACTGCCCGAGCACACTGCTCACAAGAGGCCCACTGCCTACAAGAAGACACACTGTCTACAAAGTGATGAGAATCACAGTCTTGAACTGATTGGAAGCATCTGCATATGCTGGAGTTCAGTTCCGGTTAGGCTCAGTACACTGATCTGCTGCACTTCATCTTTCCTCTGTTCTTTATTCTGCTATCTTTCACATACCGGATCCTTTTTGCTACTTCTGCTCTTATCTAGACTTATTCGCATATATCTCCACACCATCACACACTTCACAACTAAATCCATCCTCTATATATATCCGCATAAGTGATTTCATCACTTTTCTAGTCGGCATCCGGAACAGTCTAGTTTCTTACAAACTCTCATTCTGTCGGCTGAATCCTTCCTCATCAAGCAATGCGGATCAAGCATATACTTGTAGATATCATTAATCATGTCGGCCAAACATGATTCATGCCTTCACAACCTCTGTCATCAACAGTAACACATCCGGAAAGCAGTCTGATACTCTGCCAGTCAGTTCTTCCTCTGTTTTCACTGTCTCTCAGGAATCCGGTACTCAACCATTCATATCTTTTTCCTTGTCCATCACCGGAGGCTAAATCCTTGGAATATACCACTCAAGGTAGTCCTCTTGACTTTCCCAAATCCGCACTGCACCAAGACACTTCCTCTGAGAGATCCGGACCAATCTGTCGGACCTTGCCATATGCTCTGTTCTTCTTCACCGGACCACAACATTCTTTATTCTGACTTCCGGTAGAGGCACATCATGACTTGCGGATATGTGGGATGACCTTTGTTGCCATCAATGACAACAACCATGAATCCATATAGTGTCTCTTGCCAACAGCATTATGTATGTGTATTCATCTATGTCTATGCATGTGTCTCTATTTCATGTACTCATGTGCATGTGGCAAACTCTAAATCGGTGATTAGTTTTAATTTTGAGAAATATTATAAATTTTTAGCATATTGTTTGTTAGAAGGGTTTCAAAGAAAGTTAAATTGCTAGGTTTGGGCAATTTTTATACTTATTGTGATTACCACATTTAAATCTATAGTTTCCCTTGTTAGGAACCAGTCATTGTAGACCCAGCAATTTCGGTAGCATGAGAATTAGTATTAATGGCTATTTTGACTTTCATTCCAAGAGAAAATTTGTTTTCTTGAGAATTCTTTTATAAATGCACGGGAACCCTTTTACACATACTTCCACAACCCAATTCAATAAATTAGAACTTTGAAACTCTAACCCTTGTTAAGGACCAAGTAGAAAAGTTGAGTGTGGGTTGTTAGCATATTCATTGTCTCCTCTTTTTATGCAATGTTGGCATATGAGGGATCCCTATATGCATTTATAGGTATAAAGTCTTTTAGTCACTAAATTTCTGCATTAATTCCAATCCAATTATAGTGGTAGTACTCCTAGTGTGGCTTATGTCAAGCAAAGAAAATTTTGTGAGTTCATTACTTAGAGTCACTTGAATTGTCATTTTAAGGACAAAATGCATGGGGTTATCTTATTATTATTTCCTCTTTTATCCAATGTTGGCATATGAGGAATCCCTATATGCATTTATAGGTATAAAGTCTTTTAGTCACCAAAGTTTTGCATTAATTCCAATCCAATTATAGTGGTAGTGTACTCCTAGTGCGGTTCATGTCAAGCAAAGTAAATTTTGTGAGTTCATTACTTAGAGCCACTTGAATTGTCATTTTAAGGACAAAATGCATGGGGTTATCTTATAATGTTAGAGATATAATTTATGTTATGTAGGACTTGTGTATTTATAATCAAAAACCAAATTCTTTTTGGGGGCATTAAAAAAATCAATCTTGGCTATTACACAAGGAATCTTTTTGGTGCTTTTCCCCAAAAATCTTGCAGTCCATGCAATGATACCTCTTCAAGGCTTTTTGGAAAACAGATACATCCCTTGTTGCTTCCTCATTTTGCATATATGTATAGCAAAGCATAGAGTCACGTGCAAGGGGGATTTTTCATTTAGGCATTTTTTGAAACAACAAAAGGGAAGGTCAAGACTTCCACATTTGGAATGCATGGCAACCATGGTGCTTACAACTAAAAAATCTAAGAAAAATTCACCCTAGGAGGAAGGGAAAAATAGATGTTTAGACCTTGTTTGAAAGGGGGCAAATTGGCACAGGCAAGGAGTGTTAGAGTTTAGGATATGCTAAAGTTTAGGAGGGCAAATTCTTTATTGTGCATTGATTGGCGTGTGTGTCATATGTTGCCTTTATGCTCTTTGTGGCATGAGTAATAGTATGTGCTTTGTGAGTACTAGTGATGCGAGTGTTACCTTATTGTACTTATCTATGATTCCATCCTGTGACTCTTGTGTGAGTGATGTATTTGAGACATTTGTACTTGATTGAGTGTTCTATGCATTCCTTGGATTGGTGTGAGATGGCCATGATAGTGAAAGGAAGCTAGGTGTGTGGAAATCACTTCCTACACTAATTTAAAGAGGAGAGAAGAGTGCAAATTTGTTTTAATCCTTACAATTACATAATGTTAAACACAAAAATGGAGATATTGCAGAAATACACATACACACAGAAATGAGATAAAAGAGAGAGACACAAGATATACATGGGGAAAACCATTATCGGGTGAAAAACCCCACACTCCAAAACTTGTACAATGTATTATCAAAACTGAATTGGTTTACAATACACTTGCAATGCAAGCTTTCAAGAGTCTTTGACACTCATATCTAGAGACAAACTGGTAGCATAACAGTACCTGTCAATCACATAATACATCTCCTCTCAAAAGCACCTATTTATATAGAAGTTACAAGGCAAAATTGAGCTTTCCTTGAGATGGGCCTCCAACATGGCCTCATGGCCCAAAACCCACGCCTAAGGACACTTGTCCAACACTGCAGCATGGTCATGACACTTGTCATAACACCCCATCCCAAAATGGTCACCTATTCCCAAGTTGGCCAATGACAGATGCTCTTACGACTGTCATAGAATCCGTCATACTGACATATCTTACAGGTGTAAGAGAATCTGTCATACATAGGCTAAAAATAGCATATTCTCTTACAACATGTCATAACCCTCCTTGGGGCACCCAAAGATGCCTTCTTCCAAGATGCCTTGTGACACATGTCTTCACCTGTCATAAAATCTTCCATTTACGACTCTTACGTGTCATAGATTTGTCATAGGAATCTGTCATAACCGTTTCGGTCAATATTCCCTTACACACTATCCAAGATGCTGACACATGGAAAAATATTCCTACCACTAAGTGGGACACCTATCTCCTCAGGTGAGGAAAAATTTACATGTGGTCACCTTCCACGTAGGATGACATGTCACCGTGCCAACTCCCACAAGATGACAATAAGGATTTTCATCCTAATTACAATAATAGGCAATAAATAAATAAATACAATTTAATAATACAAGAAATTAACAAGGTTGAGACACCTTAATTCCCAACATTCTCCCATTTGTCAAACACCTTGTAAGAGCCAATGGAAATAATAGGATTTAACTGCTATAGGCCGAGAGGCCCATAGAATCCGAACACCATCTGAACTTCTTTGTGCCCACTGGTTTCGTCAATGCGTTTGCAACATTCTTCAAAGTATCTACCTTCTCCAAATTCACCTTCCCATCCTCTACCATGTCTCACATGAAGTAAAACTGTACATCAATATGCTTTGTTCTGGCATGGAAAGTTGGATTCTTTGCTAGGCAAATCGCACTCTGACTATCACAACAAATCGTAATCTGTCTTGCATCAATACCAATATTTGAACACAATCTCTTAAGCCAAATGGCTTCCTTACAAGCATGAGTTGCTGCCATATACTCAACTTCTATCGTGGACAAAGCAACCACAGGTTGTCCCTTACTCATCCAACTAATTGCACCACTGAACATAGTGAACACATAGGCACTAGTGGATCTCCTACTGTCAATGTCACTTGCCCAATCAGAATCCACAAATCCATGAATACAAATAGAATGCGGAGGTCCTGTAGGATTACCATGATAGCATATGGAATACTCAGAAGTACCCCTCAAATATCTGAACACTCGGTTAACTGCATCCTAATGTACCCATCCAGGATTAGCCATAAATCAACTAAGGACTCCCACTGCTTAGGCAATGTCTAGTCTTGTGCAAACCATAGCATACATCAAACTACCAACAGCACTAGCATAAGGTACTCTGCTCATGTCCTCCACCTCACTAGGAGATTTTGGACAATCACTAACAAACAAATTTGTCCCTAATGAAATAGGAACACACAATGGTCTACAATCTGCCATGATGAACCTATTCAACACGGTCTTCACATACTTACTCAGGCTTAACCAAAGTTTTCTATTAGCTCTGTCTCTTCTGATTTCCATTCCCAGAATGTACCTGGCTGCCCCTAGATTTTTCATCTCAAACTGTGCTGACAATTGAGACTTCAAATCAGAAATCATATTCTTACCATTCCCAATTAATAGCATATTGTCAACATACAATGCAATAATGAGAATGTGATCATTATCAAACTTGTAATAAACACAATGATCTGATTTTGATCTCAGAAATTCAATCGACAACACAAAGGAATAAAATTCATATACCACATCCTAGGAGGCTGCTTCAAACCATACAAAGACTTCTTCAACTTGCAAACCAAATTTTCTTTACCTTTCTCTATGTAATGCTCTGGTTGTGACATGTAAATCTCTTCCTCCAAATCACCATTAAGGAAAGTTGTCTTCACATCCATCTGCTCTACCTCTAAGTCATAAGCAACTGCAAGAGATAAAAAGAACTGAATGGATGTCAGCTTTGCAATGGGAAAGAAAATTTCACCATAATCGATTCCCTCCACTTGTGAGTACCCCTTTGCAACCAATCTAGCCTTGTAATTTTCAACACTGCCATCTGCACCGAATTTCTTCTTGAACACCCATTTGCATCCAATAGGTTTCCGTCCTTCAGGAAAAGGCACCAAGTCCCATGTTTTATTCTTCTCCAAAGAAGCCATTTCATCTTCCATGGCCTCCTTCTAGGAACCTGCATCTTTCATGCCCATAGCCTCTATCATAGTTCTAGGCTCATCAGTGTTAGTAAGTAAGGCAAAAGCACAACTAGAATCAAGTAATGAATAACCAAACCTATCAAGTTGCTTCCTTGTTCATGTAGACCTCCTTAATGGCTAAGGTTGAGGTTCTACTTCTTCTTCTAAGCTTTCAGAGCTGCTAGAGCTCTCCTCATCATCAGGTCTCACAGGGTCTGTCAGTTCAGTCTTCTCAGGGGTAGAAGGAAACTAAACCACATCCTCTTTATTTTCTGTCTGTTCTAGCTGTAGAACAATGGAAGAAGGTGTTAGCTCCCTAAAGATAACACTTCTGCTATACAACACTTTTTCAGCCATAGGATCCCAAAGCTTGTATCATTTAACACCAACACCATAGCCAATGAAAATACACTTAACAGCCTTGTTCTCCAATTTAGACCGTTTCTCCCTAGGCACATGTGCATATGCCTCACAACCAAAAACATGAAGATGTCTAACTAAAGGCTTCTTACTAGACCACACCTCCATAGGTGTCTTACCAACAAGAGTTGATGTAGGAGACCTGTTTACTAGGTAGCAAGCAGTGGCTATAGCTTTGGTGCAGGAGCGCCAAGGGCTCAATGCAGCCTGTACATAGCATTTTTGATTTCTCAATTCTGGGTTTGCAGCATGTGGTTTTGTTTTGGGAGCTTTTTAGTTTTCTTAAAATGCATTGGCAGGAGAAGCCTTTACTTTTGATCGACCTATCGGCCCAAGTGAAATACAAGTCAAAGAATGTATGTTTGAAGGTGTTCAGCATTGGTTCAACCGATATGCATTGGTCACTTTGTTGAAGGTTTGAACTTCGTTCGTCAGGTTCAACAAGTTCGGTTCAACGGTTCAACAGTTCGGCAGCATCAGTTCATAGGTTCAATGGTTCCTTAGTTCAATGGGATAAGTCATCGTCTTGGCTGAAGATATCACTCTAATTGAACCTCACGTTTGAACCTCGCGGTTGAACCTCGCGTCGAGGTTCAATGGTTCAACAGGTTCAACAATATGGAGTGGTGAAGTTGGAATCAGCATGATGTCATCAGTGTGAGGCTTGCTATCGGCGAAGTGCATGGTTGAACCTTAGCTGATGTTTTGGATTACATCGATGGGGCCAAACTGGGGTCGTCGGTGGCAAAAGTGTCGACGATAGTCTTACCAAGTCATCATGTATAAAAACTGGAAATTGTCAAATGTCAGATGCATGTGGGACTAAGGTCCTCACGAATATGCGAACGGTTGGGTAGTTATGCGATGGTTAGAAGAGATCGATTGCCAGTTGGAATACGAACCAGTCTGGGAACTAAACCGTCCTGTAACAGACATGAGCTAATCTATATAATGTAGAATTCTTTCTGTAAGGGAAGAAGAAGAAGGAGAGAGGAGAAAGATTTTGGGTTGAGAAGCATTTTGATGTAAGAAACAGTTTTGAATAAAAATCCAATTCATCAGTTCGACCAATTTGTATAGTTTTGTACAGTTTTTAGTTTGTTATTCTGAAGTAGATTAGTTATTTTTTTTTCTACAATTTTGTTCTCCTTTGCAAACCATGACTCTGTATTGAAGTTCCTCAAGTTCCTCTGTACAGTATGGAGGCCATCAAGAAGAGTCATGCTTTTTGTTTGTTTTTCTTTTGTGGGGTGGTCAAATTGTCAACTAGAGGAAATGCATGCTTGTTCTAGGCGAGCTCAGTAAGGAGTCCGGCTAGATAGACAAGTAGGAGAATAGACTTGCAGGGGTGGAAAACAGAGGCGAAGAAAATGAGCACCAAGCAGTCCAGACCCTTGAATAGAGAGAGAAGGGTGGGCAACAGGCTTAGAAAAGTTATGTGCCATTGAGGCAGTATCTTGGAAGCAGTGAGGATATGGTATGTGTCCCACACCAAGTAGAGTGATAGAGTCTTCCATCTCTGCAAAGAGTTGAGGAATTTAGCTGACATTTTTGTGTAGAAAGATGTCATGAGCACTTGAATTGGTAGAGAGGCTAGAGTTGTCTAGAGTCTTGAATTGATTCAAGATAGGTAGAACTAACATTCTAGAGTCCCTCCCTATCAAATTGGCATCAGAGCAGTAAGATTTGGGTTATTCCTAGATTGGAATAGAAGGGTTGTATGTCATCAACTAGTGAATCTATGGATTCAGTAAAGACGATGGTGACTAATGCAGAGTTAGCAAAGAAAGTTGAGGATCAAGAAGAGGAGAATAGGCTCCTACAGGAAAGATTGGCAGCAATGGAAAGTAGACTGGGTATAATGATGGAAAAGACTGAAGAAGTCAGGCAAAAAGTAAACAAGGAAAAATGTCTATCTATAGAAGATGAAGAGCCCACACCTAATCCTAAGTTGGAAGAAGAACCATTCTTGAAAGCTTTGAAAGCAATGAGTGGTAAAACATTGGAAGGAGTACCACTTTTCAGTGGGAAAATGGACCCAGATTTGGTCATGGAGTGGATAGAAGGACTTGAAAATCACTTTGAATGTGATGGTGTAAGCAAGGCACAGAAAGTAAAGGTGGCCAAATCCAGACTCAGGGGAGCTGCCTTAACCTGGTGGAAATTTGTGTAGACTGAAAGAGCAAAAGAAGATAAGAAGCCCATAGCTACTTGGAAGGGAATGGTAGCTAAAATCAAAGAAGCATATATGCCAGAAGATTATGAAATACAGCTGCACAGGAAGAGACAGAATCTGAGACAGAAGGAATTAGATGTTAGTGCATACACTGAAGAATTCCAAAAGCTATGCTTAAGGTCCAAAGTAATGGAGGATGAAAGCATAAAGGTAGCAAGGTACCTTAATGGTCTAAAGTGGAATATACAAGAAGAAATCAGTTTGTTGTGTCCTACAACAGTGCAAAAATGCTATCAGTTGGCACTGAAAGTGGAGGAAAAGAACAAGAGGAAACAAGACTCAAATAGTAGAGGAAGAGGAAGAGGCAGAGATAATAGAGGACACAGAGGAAGTTTTGGTGGAAGGAATGCTGACAATAGATCCCAAGCAGAATCAAAACTCATAGAACAGAGTGGGGAGTCGAGTGGTAGAGAAAACCACAGAGGAAGAGGATCTAACAGAGGAAGGTCAGGAGGATCAGGCAGAGGATCCTATTTCACCACCATGAAGTGTTACAACTGTGGTAATCTAGGTCATCCAGCGTGTAGGTGTCCAGAAAAGGCCACATCCTCTTCTCAAGGAGGTGATAAGAGAAATCACTATGTCCAAGATAATGCATCCAGCAGCCAGTCACCTGAGGTCAATCTGAAGTCAGAAGATGGGGAGAACCTAATGATAAGGAGAACCTTGATGAAGGAACTAGTAAAGTCTGAACCAAGCCAGAGGAGAGCACTATTTAGGATCAAATGCAAGATTTTGAATAAGGTATGTAAAATTATCATAGACTCAAGATCTACTGATAATATTATTTCTGATGAGGTAGTTAAGAAACTGAATTTGAAAAGAATAACTCATGCAAACCCATATAGAGTCACATGGTTGAATAAGGGTCAACATGTGGTAGTGAATGAACAAAGTTGGGTAGAGTTTAGTATAGGTGGCTATAAGGATAAGGTATTATGTGATATACTACCCATGGATGCATGCCATCTCTTATTGGGTAGACCATGGCAGTATGACCGAAAGGCAATACATGATGGTGAGAAGAATGCCTATTATTTTCAGAAGGATGGTGTCACCTATAAGATTCAGTCATTGGAGGATGAAGATGCAGTTCAGACAAAGAGTCCTAATATCTTGGTTGTGAGTGGAAAAGGGTTTCTAAGTACTCTTAAGGAGGATGGTATTGGTTATGCCATCATAGTAAAACCAAAAGAAGGACAGTAGGATAAGAAGACAGAGATTCCCAAAGAGGTGCAGCCTATACTGGAGAAGTATAAAGGCATAATCAATGATGGTACACCAGCCACATTGCCTCCACAAAGAACAATAAGCCATCAAATAGACCTAATTCCAGGGGCATCTTTGCCAAACAAGGCACCTTACAAGATGACTCCAAATCAGCACAAAGAGATTTCCAGGCAAGTGCAGGAGTTGCTAGATCAAGGATTGATCAGGAAGAGTATTAGTCCTTGTGCAGCACCCACAGTGTTGGCACCGAAGAAAGGAGGATCATGGAAATTATGCACAGATGCTAGAGCCATAAACAAAATAACTATAAGGTATAGATTTCCAATTCCCAGAATTGAAGATCTCATGGACTGTATTGGAAAAGCAAAGTACTTCACCAAGATAAACCTGAAGAGTGGTTACCACCAAATAAGAATCAAGGAAGGAGACGAGTGGAAGATAGCCTTCAAGACCACAGAAGGACTGTATGAGTGGCTTGTTATGCCATTCGGTCTATCAAATGCACCTAGCACCTTTATGAGACTTATGAATGAAGTCCTAAAGGATTATATTGGTAAATTCGTAGTTGTTTTTCTAGATGATATTCTAATTTTTAGTCAGACCAAGGAAGAACATCTAGAACATGTAAATATTGTTTTGCAAAAATTACATGATGAACAACTAACCATCAATCTGGAGAAGTGTGAATTCATGAAGCAGGAATTGGTAAACCTTGGTTTTGTGGTGTCCCAAGGAGAATTGAAGATGGACAAGTCAAAGGTAGAGGCAATCTTGAGCTGGCCTACTCCCAGAGTAGCCACAAAGGTGAGAAGTTTCCATGGCTTAGCCCAGTTTTATAGAAAGTTTATCAGAAATTTCAATGGGATATGTGCACCCATATTGGATACAATTAAGGGTGGAATGAAAGCAAAATTCAGATGGACACCAGTTGCAGATAGAAGTTTTGAACGGTTGAAGAAAGAGGTAGCAACACAACTTGTACTATCGCTGCCTAGTTTTGATAAGCTATTTACTATTGAATGTGATGCAAGTAACATAGCTATAGGAGCAGTGTTAAATCAGGAGGACAGACCTGTAGCCTTTTTTAGTGAGAGGCTGAATGAAGCAAAGAGTAAGTACTCTTCGTATGACTTAGAGTTGTATGCTCTAGTCCAAGCACTTAGGAAGTGGAGACATTATCTCCTACCTAAGGAATTTGTTGTCTACACAAACAACCAAGCCCTAAGTTTTCTAAACTCATAGGATAAGTTGAGCAGCAGACATATCAAGTGGATGGAGTACTTGCAATCCTACACTTTTATAATTAAGCATAAGAAGGGGCAGCTCAACAAAGTTGCAGATGCTTTGAGCAGGAGGTTGCTCACAGTGCAGGAAGTGCAGTTGAAGAGCATTGGAGTTGAAGACTTCAAGGATCTCTATAGAGATGATGAAGACTTTGCTGAGGCATACAAGGTATGTCAAGATTTTGAGAATCACTTTCACAGTGAGTTTGCATATTTCACCTTACAGCAGGGATTGCTATTCTAAGGTGGACAATTATGTGTGCCAAGGGGATCTATGAGAGAAAATCTCATACAGGAGAAGCACAATGGCAATCTGAGTGGCCATTTTGGTCTGAACAAAACACTGGAGCTAGTCCAAAGGTTCTATTATTGGCCGAGGATGCACAGAGACATCAAAAGGTATGTAGAGCAGTGTATCGTATGTCAGAAGGCCAAGGGAACCACTTCAAATGCAGGACTGTACCAACCCTTGCCCATTCCTTCCAGGCCATGGGAATGTGTAAGTATGGACTTTGTAGTTGGTTTACCTAAGACTAAGACTAGTTATGATAGCATATATGTAGTTGTGGACAGGTTTAGCAAGATGAGTCATTTCATTCCCTATAAAGTGACTCATGATGCCAGTCATATAGCACAATTGTTTTTCAGAGAAGTGATAAGGATTCATGGACTTCCAGCAAGCATTGTGTCTGACAGAGATGCTAAGTTCATGGGGCATTTCTGGAAAACTTTGTGGCAGAGATTAGGGACAAATTTATCTTTCAGCTCAGCATACCATCCACAAACAGATGGTCAGATAGAGGTGGTAAATAGGACACTGGGTAACCTATTAAGATGTATAACCAAGGAATATGGGCAGAGTTGGGATCAAGTCATTCATCAGGCAGAATTTGCCTATAATGACAGTGTGAATAGGACTACTGGTAAGAGTCCATTTGAAATAGTCTATGGAATGCACCCCAAAGGTGTATGTGAGCTCAGGAATATGTGAAACATGGAGAACAGAAGTGGTGATGCAGAGGATTTTGCACAATCCATGAAAGAAGTACATGAACAGGTGAAGAAAACCTTGATAGAAAACACACAGAAGATCAAGGACAAAGTAGATGCCCATAGGAAGGACATCCAGTTTGAAGTTGGTGATCTCGTTATGGTGCAATTGAACAAAGCCAGACTGCAGAAGGGAATGCCGACCAAACTGTAAATGCGAAGAATTGGTCCTTGCAAAATCCTGAACAAGTATGGTAACAATGCATACATGATTGAATTGCCAGAAGACCTGGCAATCTCACTAGTATTTAATGTTCAAGACTTGGTGCAATACCGGGGTCCTCAGTCAGCAGTAAATGGATCCATTTCAGAGAAGGAACAGACAGTCAAAGATGTGACTTTGCCACTAAAACCCAAACTACAGGCAGAGAGAATACTGGATTCAAGAGTACAGAAGCAAACCAGACATGGTGTCTACATGGAGCATTTGGTCAAATGGAAGCAGTTGCCTAAAGCAAAAGCCACCTGGGTTACAGAGTCAGAATTCAAAAAGAGGGGCATTGATTTTGCCTCGTTGTCACTGGAGGTGACCTAGCTTCTTTCCGCACAGGGGGAGTATGGTGCAGGAGCACCAAGGGCTCAATGCAGCCTATACATAGCATTTTTTATTTGTCAATTTTGGGTTTGCAGCATGTGGTTTTGTTTTGGGAGCTTCTTAGTTTTCTTAAAATGCATTGGCGAGAGAATCCTTTACTTTTGATCAGCCTATCGGCCCAAGTGAAATACAAGTCAAAGAATGTATGTTTGAAGGTGTTCAGCATTGGTTCAACCAATATGCATTGGTCACTTTGTTGAAGGTTTGAACTTCGTCTGTCGGGTTCAACAGATTTGGTTCAACAGTTCAACAGTTCGGTAGCATCAGTTCATAGGTTCAATGGTTCCTCGGTTCAATGGGATAAGTCATCATCTTGGCTGAAGATATCACTCTGATTGAACCTCACATTTGAACCTCGCGATTGAACCTCGCGTTGAGGTTCAATGGTTCAACAGGTTCAACAATATGGAGTGGTGAAGTTGGAATCGGCATGATGTCATCAGTGTGAGGCTTGCTGTCAGCGAAGTGCATGGTTGAACCTTAGCCGATGTTTTGGATTACATTGATGGGGCCAGACTGGGGTCATCGGTGGCAAAAGTGTCGACAATAGTCTTACCAAGTCGTCATGTATAAAAACTGGAAATCTTTAAATGTCAGATGCATGTGGGACTAAGGTCCTCATGAATATGTGAACGGTTGGGTAGTTATGCGACGGTTAGAAGAGAGTGATGCCAGTTGGAATACGAACCAGTCTAGGAACTAAACCGTCTTGTAATGGACATGAGCTAATCTATATAATGTAGAATTCTTTCTGTAAGGGAAGAAGAAGAAGGAGAGAGGAGAAAGATTTTGGGTTGAGAAGCATTTTGATGTAAGAAACAGTTTTGAATAAAAATCCAATTCATCAGTTCGACCAATTTGTGTATTTTTGTATAGTTTTCAGTTTGTTATTCTAAAGTAGATTAGTTTTTTTTTTTCTGCAATTTTGTTCTCCTTTGCAAACCATGACTCTGTATTGAAGTTCCTCAAGTTCCTCTGTACAGTATGGAGGCCATCAATCAGAGTCATGCTTTTGTTTGTTTTTCTTTTGTGGGGTGGTCAGATTGTCGACTAGAGGAAATGCATGCTTGTTCTAGGTGAGCTCAGTAAGGAGTCCGGCTAGATAGACAAGTAGGAGAATAGACTTGCAGGGGTGGAAAACAGAGGCAAAGAAAATGAGCACCAAGCAGTCCAGACCCTTGAATAGAGAGAGAAGGGTGGACAACGGGCTCAGAAAAGTTATTTGCCATTGAGGCAATATCTTGGAAGCAGTGAGGATAAGGTATGTGTCCCACACCAAGTAGAGTGATAGAGTCTTCCATCTCTGCAAAGAGTTGAGGAATTTAGCTAACATTTTTGTGTAGAAAGATGTCATGAGCACTTGAATTGGTAGAGAGGCTAGAGTTGTCTAGATTCTTGAATTGATTCAAGATAGGTAGAACTGACATTCTAGAGTCCCTCCCTATCAAGCTTCAGCCCAAAACTTTTATCCAAGGCTTGCTCCACTAAGCATACTCCTAGCCTTCTCCATCGGTGTCTTGTTCATCCTCTCTGCAACTCTATTTTGTTGCGGGGTGTATGGAGTTGTCTTATGTCTTTAAATCCCTTTCTCCTTACAGAACTTATTGAACTCTACCGAACAAAACTCACCACCATTGTCAGTCCTCAAAAACGTAATCTTTTTACTAGTCTAATTCTCAACAAAAGCTTTAAACTCTTTGAACCAACTAAAGACTTCAGACTTGCTTCTAAGAAAATAAATCTATGTCCTTCTACTATAATCATCTACGAAAGATACAAAATATACATATTTGGAAATCAAAGGAACACTAACAGGACCAAACACATCAGAATGAATGAGGTCCAACACACCAGAAGACTTGTGAGAACTAGAGTAAAACTAAACATAGTTTTGCTTTCCATATATACAATGTTCACAAAAGTCAAACTTGAGATTACAATTATTTAACCCCTCAACGAGGTTTTTTATTTTTCAGGGTTCTAAGACCCTTCTCACCAATGTGGCCAAATCTCTTATGCCATAACATTATCTTTTCAGCAGGAAGTTTAACTTCCAAAGCATGAGCACTACCATCAGAATTTGTTACAACAAATTTCTTCACTGCTTGTTCAGATGGTGGGGATGAAGTGACTACATCTCTTTTCTTCGAGTCAAAAGAACTATTGCACTGTGAAGTGCATGCCTCCAGCTGAAATTAAGTACCTCTCTGAGTACCCTTTACAAGAACCATAGATCCTCTAGTCATCTTGCATTCATCCTTTGAAAAGACAACCTGCACACCTGCATCATTCCACATACTTATAAAAAGTAGGTTTTGTGCCAAGCCTTGGATGTGCATAACCCTAGTGATCCCCTTCACTCATCCATCAAGGAATCAGATTGAGACTCTTCCACGACCAACAATCTTCAGATGGGAATCATCACCCAGGTACACTCTTCCACCATCAAACTCTTCATACTTCATGAACCAGCTTCGATGCGAGGTCATGTGGAATGATTCACCAAAATCTATCAACCACACATCATCAGATGCATGGGTGGCCAGGGCTGCAATGAAGGCATCACCATCATCTTGTGACTTGTCAGAATCTGAATCTAGGGCATTCTTCTTCTTCTTTTTCTTTTCCTCTTTGCATTCCTTTCAGAAATGCCCAGTTTTTCCACAGTTCCAACAGAGAGCCTTGGACTTTCTAGGAGATTTGGATCTCCCATAGGATTTGGATCTACCCTTTTCACCTTTCTTGTCCTTCTTCTTCCCTTTCTCTTTGGCTCTTCCATGAACCGCAAGAGCTTATTTGGCCAACTTGGTTGTCTTCTCTACATTTCTTCAGATAACAGTGAAGACACCACATCTTCCATCTTGAAGGTGGTAGTAGTGCTTCTGATGGCCATGACAAGATGATCCCATGAATCCAGCAAAGAACAAAGCAGGGTCATACACTGATCCTCCTCCATTTTCACACCCACTGATGTCAACTATGCAACAATCATGTTGAAAGCATTCATATGGTCCACAACAGATCCTCTATCTTCCATCTTCAGTGCAAATGGCTTCTTTTTTAGAAAAAGCTTGTTCACCAAGGACTTGGCCTGATAAACATGTCCCAGCCTTCGCGGTCTTCTCCTCATGGACATTCAATAGGACAGAGTCTTATGAGACCCTTAGCCTTCCAATCTTTGAGGTCCCAATCAGCTTGTGACATTGCCATAGGTTTTGTTCCATCAACGGTTTCCCATAGGTCACGATCAACAAGTAAATCTTCCATCTTGAGTTTCCATAACTTGAAATTTGTGCCATTAAACTTCTCCACCTCTACTCTTCCAGATGTGCTTGCCATCTCCTTCCTACAACAAGATATAAAATACTCTGCACAGACTCCCACTCAACCTAAGATTAGCTCAAAAAACCCCTACCCAGCAACTAGAACCAAAACTGGCCAGGCTCTAATACCAACTGAAAGGAAGCTAGGTGTGCGAAAATCGCTTCCTACACTAATCTAAAGAGGAGAGAAGAGTGCAAATTCATTTTAATCCTTACAATTACAAAATGTTAAACACAACAATGGAGATATTGCATCAATACACATACACACAGAAATGAGACAGAAGAGAGAGACACAAGATATACGTGGGGAAAACCCTTATCAAGTGAAAAACCCCACACTCCAAAACCTGCACAATGTATTATCAAAACTGAATTGGTTTACAATACACTTTTACTGCAAGCTCTCAGGAGTCTTCGACACTTGTATTTGGAGACAAACTAGCAGCATAACAGTACATGTCAATCACATAATACATCTCCTCTCAAAAGCACCTGTTTATATAGAAGTTACAAGGAAAAACTGAGCTTTCCTTGAGATGGGAGTCCAACATGGCCTCATGGCCCAAGACCCACGCCTAAGGACACTTGTCCAACACTACAGCATGGTCATGACACTTTTCATAACACCCCATCCTAAAATGGTCGCCTATTCCCACATTGGGCAATGACAGATGCTCTTACGACTATCATAGAATCTGTCATACTGACATATCTTATAGGTGTAAGAGAATCTGTCATACACAGGTTAAAAATAGCATATTATCTTACAACATATCATAACCCTCCTTGGGGCACCCAAAGATGCCTTCTTCCAAGATACCTTGTGACACTTGTCTTCACCTGTCATAGAATCTTCCATTTATGACTTTTACGCGTCATAGATTTGTCATAGGAATCTGTCATAACCGTTTTAGTCAATATCCCCTTACACACTATCCAAGATGCTGACACATGGCAAAATATTCCTACCACTAAGTGGGACACTTACCTCATGTGAGGACAAATTTACATGTGGTCACCTACCACGTAGGATGACACATCACCGTGCCAACTCCCACAAGATGATAATAAGGGTTTTCCTCCTAATTACAATAATAGGCAATAAATAAATAAATAAATACAATGTAATAGTACAAGGAATTACCAAGGTTGAGACACCTTAATTCCCAACAAAGGGTGGGTTTTTCATGACTGTCTTCTCCGTAGCTCTGGGGTTGCCTAGAGTGGCATAGTCATCTATTGCACTCAACAATCGTAATATGGTAGGGTGGCGGTGACATTTCCCCATTGGTCCTTGAGTAGATCTTTCTGGAGTTGGATGAGTTCTATGTTCATTTCAGGAGATTTGACTATATTGTACTATGTGCCTACAAGGCCATTTTGGAGGTGGTTTAATTATGATGTATATTTATGCTCTGTATATTTTATTCATTGGAGTGTGATCCTTGCATCTTTGGGAAGTAGCCTCTGTCATATTGTATTTTTATGATGTTTGGTTAGAAAATGAATCATGTTTTGGATGGAATTTATCATTTTGTGACTTTATCTCATATGTTGGAAATGGTTAATTGAGGATTTTGGAGTCCTCCATTTTGTATGTTATACTTATACTATGCTATGTTTATTGATTGGGATGTATTGGATGTATTTTTATGATGTCTGGGATGTATTTTTATGATGTTTGGTTAGAAAATGAATCATGTTTTGGATGGAATTTATCATTTTGTGAATTTATCTCATGTGTTGGAAATGGTTAAATGAGGATGTTGGAATCCTTCATTTTGTATGCTATACTTATACTATGCTATGTTTATTGGTTGGGATGTATTGTTCCCACATTATGATTGATGTTTTCATGTTTGGTTTTGGCCCAATTCGACATTGGTCTTGAATGAGCGTGGCAATCCGTTTGGGATTCATCATATCCGGCATGTATGTTAGCATTTTGGAAAATGGTTATAATTCTATATTTGAGTTATTTCATGCTTTTGATGTTAGGTGGCATGTTTTTTGTGGTTGTTGAGTGGATTCCTCATGGTTTGGATCCTTATGGTTGAGTCATCTTGTGAGGTGACATGGTCGACCCTCCTTTCAGCTTGTAGCTGGAATGTCGACATGGTTGGTGGGTTGGCCACATGTTCAACATTGGTTGTCTCTTTTGGAGAAGCATGTGACTTTCACAACCTTCTCTCTAGTGCCTTTGTGTAGAACTTGGGTAATTTTTTGTGCTTAGTGTGCAATTGTGGCATGTGGATATTACACTTGCATCGCAAAAAATTGGTTTGTCCCATGTTTGTCCATTAATGTCCTAGTGTAAAAGTTGGGGCATTACATTACTTACATGGTAGGGCCAACACATCATCATATGTGGTCATTTCACCTTTTCCTCTCCTCAAATTGATTCTATCGTAATGTATGCACTTAATTTGAGGGGGTATATCACATACATTACACTATCCTAGTTACATGGTTTTGCACATGCATGGATTGGTGGGCACATTAATTCTAACTTCTTGATAACTTTATGCTTTAGGATCTCATTTATAAATTTTACATGATTGTATGTTTGTATAAATTGAGTAGGATATACCAATTTTAAGTCCTATCTCATGTTTGTGTAGATTGAGGGGACCACACTAGTTCCAACTCCTCAACAACCCTATGCATCATAATCTCTTTTTTGACTCATTCTAGTATGGATTATGGGGGCACAGTAGTTCTAATTCCTCAACAACCCTATGCAACTTGATGTCTTTTCCTTTTTTCAACATTTTACTTGGTTTCATGGGGCTAATAGTCACAACATCATGATTTCATTTGTCAAACTCAAACTATATGCCCTTTACCTTTGTGTACTTGATTAATTTCACTCTTATTAAAATATAAACAATGATGAATATTATTTGGTTTTACTAACAATTTTCTTGCAAGTACCACTAATGATCTATGTGTAGGTGTGGAGATATGGCACTCCCAAAAGCATGGTGAAACCACAAAATGACATCATGTTGCATATACTTAAATATTCTTGCTTATTTCACTTAGTGTATTCATTACTTTATGGTTCATAATTCATGTAGCTCACATGAATGCCAAAGTGAGGGGAAATGTAGAGGACAAATGTGATCACTTCACCTTTTTACCCTCTCATTTTACATTCACTTTTAGCCTCATCATAAATGCATTGCATTAATGATTAATTTGTCATGTTTTGTGAGTAATATGTCCATAGCCCTACATTTTTCACTCTCAATGCCATTATCCTAGGCATAGAAATGGACTGGTTTAGATCCTTATGGTTTTTCCCTCTTACATTGGAATGTGGGTGCAATTCTATACCCTAGACAAATCCACTCTCAATCCTATCCTATATTTTCAAATTTTAAATTTACCACTCCCAAAGATGGTGATTCCATAAATTAACTATTACTCATTGGCTTGCACACCAAAATAATTCAAACAATGAGTGTATGATATTTTGTATTTAAGGACAAACCCTAAGACATTAAAATGTGGAGGAATAATCATAGTAAAGACCCTCTTAAACACATTATCAAGTAGATATATCAAATTTGCCTGAGCATCAAGAAATACTACATCATCATAAGCATTTTGAATGTGTTTTATGTGTTTTCAATCCTTGTACATCAAAAAAGGGGTTTGACTCACTATCAATGGATTCTCATACTTCCATCCACTCACAACACATCCCTAAGGTGTTATTCAACATCTCAGTTGTCTTAGATATAGTTACATCTAAATCCAAATAAAATTTAGAGATTAATAGTTACAATGGGCATAAATATGTGCATAGGATGCAACTACGCCAAGAGGACTAGATCATGGGAATGATTTCATCCTAGATATCAAAAACACAAATTATTCTATCTTTATCTACATATAATATCAATATCAAATCTAGAGCTTGTCACAGCATATCCGTTAGGGTTAGCCAACAGAAGATATCAATTAAATGCAAATAAAGATTAAACAGAGGAATGAAAATACATAGAAATAATAACACCGAGAGACAAGTTTTAACGTGGTTCGCCCAAACTCGGGCTACATCCACCAACAGAGAGTCCAATATTATTATCTAGTAAATTAAACTGATTACAACTAGCAATCCTTGCAACTCAATACCACTGCAAAAATGCTACAATACATCAACGGAAACCCTAACCCTTAGCTGCTTTTATCAAGCCTTATGTCAGTTACAAAAATAGGGTTTTTTTTATATCGGCTAATAGAAAAATAACTCCCGAGGCCTTTATAAAATAATATGCAATTTTTTCTTCAGGTGCGCTGCCCCCAGCAGCCCTTGCTGGGGGCGTTTCCCCCAGACCCCCACAGTGGGCTCCGCCCCCAGGCCCCCGTCGGGGGGATAAGCCCCCAGGCCCCGCAGGCGGGGCTCTGCCCCCTGCACTCCCTTGTTAAATAATTTGGGGGGAAACCGCACTAATAAAAGTGGGGAAAATTTAACCTCCGAGTCTGATTAGGCTCCATATAACAACAATCTCCCACTTGGAGACTGATCATAACACTGCTGACCCTGTAGCTCCCACTAGAAATAAGCACCCTAGACTCTGTTGTTCTGATTTTGTTTTCAGTCTTGAAGACCAACCGAAGCTGAAGAGGAGCTCAGCTTCTCCCTTGTCACTGCCTTTGTAAACATATCTGCTGGATTTTCATCTGTATGTATCTTTTCCAGCCTTAACTATCCATCATCCAACACCGACCAAATGAAGTGATACCTCAACTGTATGTGTTTGGTCTTTGAATGCAAGGCAGAATTCTTTGCAAGATGTATGGCACTCTGACTATCCGTAAACAAATAACTATCAGCCTACTATTTGCCCAATTCTTCCATGAAAGATTGCAGCCATATCATCTCCTTGCTTGCCTCTATTGCAGCTACATATTCTGCCTCTGTGGTGGATAAAGCAACCACCTTTTGCAACCTAGAAATCTAACTCACCACTATCCCACCTATAGTAAAGACATAACCTGTAGTACTCTACCTGGTATCAATATCCCCTGCCAAATCTGAGTCTACATAACCTGCTAAATTAGTATTAGAGCCCCCAAAACATAAGTGTTTATTGGATGTACCTCTCAAATATCTAAGAATCTATTTTACTGCATTCCAATGCTCCAATCCAAGATGACTCATATACCTGCTTACGACTCCTACAGCATGTGCAATATCTGGTCTCGTGCATACCATGGCATACATTAAACTTCCTATAGCTGAAGCATATGGTACCTTGGACATTTTTTCTTCCTCTTCTTGTGTCTTAGGACACATCTTCTTAATCAATTTCAAATGACTAGGCAAAAGTGTGCTGACAGTTTTTGCATTCTCCATATGGAATCTCTGCAACACCTTTTCAACATAATCATCTTGAGATAGAGTCAATTTTTTGTTCTTCCTATCTCTGCAAATTTTCATACCAAGGATTTGTTTTGCTACCCCCAAATCCTTCATAGCAAATGATTGTGCTAACTGATGTTTTAACTCTCTTATGTGATCCATATTAGACCCTGCTACAAGCATGTCATCAACATATAAACATAAAATAATGTAGCTGTCATTATCCAACCTCTTAAAATAAACATAATGGTCAGAATTACACTGGCGATAGCCTTGCTCAACCATAAAACTATCAAATTTTAAATACCATTGCCAAGGTGCTTGTTTCAGGCCACACAAACTCTTCTTCAATCTGCACACCAATTTCTCCTTACTTGTGACCTCAAATCCTTGGGACTGTTCCATGTATATCTCCTCCAAATCACCATGGATAAAGGCAGTTTTCACATCTAGTTGTTCCAAATGCAAATCTTCAATAGCCACAATACTTAAAACAGTACGAATAGAAGTCATCTTGACAACCGGAGAAAATATCTCATCAAAATCAATGCCCTTTTTCTGTGCAAATCCTTTTACAACTAACCTGGCTTTAAATCTTTTCTTACCTCCATCTTCCTCTTTCAGCTGATAAACCCATTTGTTTGGTAAAGTCTTTTTACCTGCAGGTAACTTACATAATTCCCAAGTCTAATTTTTTAGCAAGGAGTCCATTTCTTCTTTCATTGTAAGCTCCCATTGAACATGTGTATCCACCTACCTAGCTTCATCATACCCTTCTGGTTCACCAACATTTATTAACAAAATAGAATACAAAGAGGGAGAAAACCTTTCAAGAGGTCTACTTAGCCTTGTTGATCGTCTACCATTCACTAGAGTTTGTGGCATTTCTTGTTGTTGTTGCAGAGCATGAGGAACCACTAGAACATCACTATTTGGAGTATCATCCAGCACCACATAATCCTTTTCTTTCTTCTCATGTTGCTGCAACTGATCTTTGTACAACACCTTCTCATTGAAGATAACATCTCTGCTTATCACAATTTTTTGATTTTCAAAATCCCAAAGCCTATAACCAAATTCATCAATGCCATATCCAATGAAAGTACATTTTTTTGATTTTGCATCCAGCTTGGTTCTATTTTCAAAATCTACACGTGCAAATGCTTCACATCCGAAGGTTTTGAAAAAAGAATAACTCACCTTCTTACCTATCCATGCTTCTTTTGGAATACCACAACCCAAAGGAACTGAAGGACCTCTATTAATTAAATATACAGTAGTGTTGATAGCTTCTGCCCACATGTTTAAAGGCAGCCCAGCATGCAATCTCATGGTCCTTGCATGCTCCATTATTGTCCTATTCATGCACTCAGCCACTCCATTTTCCTGTGGAGTCCCTGGAATCATTTTTTGCCTATGGATTCCATTAAAGGAACAATAATCCTCAAATACTTTGCTGCAATACTCACCACCATTATCAGATCTGAGACATTTTAATTTTTTACCTGTCTCATTCTCAACCAAACTTCTCCATTTCTTAAATGTTTCAAATACATCAGATTTTTGCCTAAGGAAATAAATCCATACCTTCCTAGTTGCATCATCTATGAATGTAACATAATACCGAGAGCCACCAAGAGAAGATACCTGAGTCAGTCCCCATACATCTGTATGCACAAGCTCCAACTTTTCATCTTTCTTTTGCTTCCCATCCTCCTTGAGAAAATTGACTCTCTTTTGTTTTCCATACACACAACTTTCATAGAAATCCATATTAATACATTTCAGACCTGGTAAAACTTTCTTAGAATGAAGTACCTTCATACCTTTTTCACTCATATGCCCAAGTATGTTATGCCATAGCGTTGTCTCAGAACCTGCAACAACTATTTCAGTCTCTTCCTACAAACCTGCAGCAACTGTTCCTGAAGCTGTTTGTTTTTTCTCTACAACAGCTAAAGTAGAAAGAACAGTATGACCTGTACAAAGATATAAGGTGCCTACTTTCACACCTTTTTCTACTATTAAGGCACCTTTTGAAACCTTCCAATTTTTATCAGTAAATGTAACAATGCAACCTTCTTCAACTAGCTGCCCTACTGAAATTAAATTCCTACTGAGCCTTGGAACGTGCCTTACCTCTTGTAGTAGCCAATGATTCTCATTCTACAACTTAATCTTAATTCTTCCCTTTCCAACAATCTGATAGGGTTCATTATCTCCCAAATAAACTAGCCCAAAATCCCCTTGGACATAATCAAGAAAATAACTTCTATGGGGCGTAGCATGAAATGAGGCCCCTGAATCTAAAACCCATGAATCATCAGCATTAGCTAGGGAAAGAATAAAAGCATCATCTTCAGATTTATTACTTGCCACATTTGCCTCCTTATTGCCTTCTTGTTTGTCTCCTTCTTTATTCTTCTGAGACCAGCAATCTTTTTTCAGATGACCTAGTTTCCCACAGTACCAGCAATCCTTCTATCCTCTGGATTGGGATCTCTTGTCCTTTGATTTTCCTCGTGACTTCCCATGACCTCCAGAACCTTTTCCTCTCTCCTTTGATCTGCCCCTGCTTTCTGTATTCAAAACACTACCTGATGTGGACCCTCCCGAGCTTTTCTGTCGCATTTCCTCGCTAAGGATAACACCAACAACATCATCAAATTTTAAAGTGTTTGAACTAGAGATAGAGTTACTTACAGCCATTACCAAGCTATTCCATCTTTATAGCAAAGAACACTAAAACCAAGAGAGCCCTCACCTCTTCATCAAATTTCACTTTTACAAAAGTTAACTGATTGACAATTGTATTAAACTCATTTAAATGATTTGTCACAGATCCACCTTCAATCATTTTCAAATTAAACAAACACTTCATGAGAAATACCTTATTTGAGGCTGAGGGTTTTTCATACAATTTAGCCAAAGCTTTCATTAGTTCACTTGTTGTCTTCCCTTCTGTTATATTGAATGCCACAGATGGTGCCAGGCACAACCGAATGGTTCCCAGTGCCTTTCTGTCTAGAAGTTTCCAATCTTCATCTGTCATTCCTATCAGTTTCTTGGTTACTCCTTCCAATGGCCTCCATAAATCCTTTTGATAGAGATAATCCTCCATCTACATCTTCCATAATTGATAGTTCTGCCCATTGAATTTATCTACCTTCCATTTACCCTCGTCTACCATTGCTCCCACTTAACCGTGAGACTCCCACTCAACTGTGAGACATGTTGGGACAGGAAAATTTCTAAATTTTCCTATACTCCTATCCACCCCATGTCCAACCAAATCAGAACATCATACACCCAAAATTGTAATAACAACCGATAAATTCCATAAACATAACATGATTTTTACCACAAATATTTGTCTCACCTCTCAAACAGTAGTCTAAAAAAGGGCCTCAGTTCTTTGATTTTGGCAAGACCTCATTATTTTTATACCAATCCATGTTCCATTTGAAGCGAGCTAAATGTGTATCGGCATAAGGAGTATGGTCGGAATGAAAGTCTCAGAAATCTCTGATGAAAGAACTAACGTCGATGACCCTTCATCAGAGGGAGAGTCCCCAGTCATGCTGAATTAATCAAATACGAGAGCTATCAAGATGAGAAAACATTATCAGAGAATACTCCGAGCATTCCCCCAACAGCATAGATCACACTGACGAGAGAATTCGATAAGAGTCCTGCTGAACAACCCATGGAACAGGTGGAACTAGCGACTCATCGGGAAGAAATGCACATTGGAGCAAGAGATTAATGTGTCTCCGATCTTATGATGTCTTAGCGACCATAAGGCATTTTCGGCCTAACTCACACCGATGCATATGGAGGATATGACTCATCAGCAAAAAGGGAACAGATCGAAGTAGAATTTACAAGTCCTTCCGAATCTATAGTCACAACGACAAAGGATTTCGGTGACATGTGATGGTGATCATTCCGATGAAAAATAGAAAGGAAGGCATCGAGGAAACAATCAGGATCAGATAATTTGAATGAAGTCATCCTGATATCATATGTTGTTCCGATGAAGATAGTGACCACACACACCGATGAGAATCCTTTCGACAGGTCATAAAGACAAGTGATATCAGTATCAATTTCTTAGGTCTTACCGATTTCACTAACCTGCCCTGTAAAGATAAGCCAATAAACATTTTGACAAGACTCATGCCGATATTAATATCGGAGATATTTGAAGTATCAGAGTAGGATGTTGTTCTCACAATGATAATGTAAGTCAGGCTGACAACTGCTCCTGTGCTCATTTTTATATCGAATAAACCTTGAAATGTCTTGTCGATACAGACATATATATGTTTTCATAAAAGGTGACATCGAGGAGACAAAATGAAGGGTCACAACGATTGAGTCATCTACAAATGTTTGCACCATAAGAGGCTATTAGATCACCCTAACATTACAAAAGTCCTACCAATGAAGGACATTATGACGATGTGACATCTCACAACGATTATGAAAATTAATGCTCTGGAAATATTAATTACAGGCTGAGAAGAAATCCCCTGAAGAGTCATTCTAAATCATTGCAATTGGGTTCATAAGAATTGTCTGAGAAGAGCACACAAGCGAGAACTTGAAGGAGAGAACAAAGGAGTTCGGTGATCGTCTCAGACAATAGGTACATACATAAAAACCTCTGTGTGGTGAATTACAATTTGAATTTGCTATTCAGAATTATAATGGAGACACCAGTAAAGGGAAAAGGTAGAAAACAGCAAGGTGAAACTAGTAAACCTAAGAAATAGAAAATTGATAAAAGCCCTGGGGAAAAGATAAAAGAGAGAAAACTAAATCAAGATTTGATAGACCAATTGCCTGGGTCTACCCTTAAAGCCAGAAGATCTGCACAACTCAGGGTGGAGGTAGAGAAGTTAAAAGACAAATATAAATACCTGGGAAATGTATGGACACCAATTAGAGGCTATGAATTGTTCAAATTCCATTATGATAGAAGATTTAGGAATGTCCCAGTGTCTAATCCATGGCATTTGAATTTGGGCAAATTGGTCGTCCCTGACGTGTTTGTGAATGTGGAACTCCTAAAACTTTTAGCTAAATATTACAATCCCAGCCTGAAAGCCATATGCAATCCAAAAGGAGAGCCTCTTATACATTTATCCAAAAATGCCATTTGTGAAGTATTTGATTTGGATGACTTGTGTACACTTCCCATACTATATGAATATTTGGACAAAGAATACTAGAGGATGCACGCCACATACAATGGATGGAGATTGCTTCTCCACAGGCCTAGGGCAAAGGGAAAAATAGTGCCTTTTGATGACAATGATGGACCTCCATTTCATGTGTCCATGTTTGAACCATATATACAATACACATATTATTCCATTGGCCAAGTCCTATGGTCAAAGGTTCCTAATTTTATGACAATTCCATTAATGGTGATAGCCACAGATATCCAGTGTCATAATGCTAGGCAGTTTGATTATGCTTCTTATATTTTTAGAAAAATTGATGCTAGTTTAATTGCAATTAAGAACAACGCCCCAACAGTCTCTTTTGAGCACTATTCACTCATCATGCATATGGTATTATACTATGTCCAGGAAATGGGAATATGGCCAAGTGAACTTAGAATTGCTCAAGTAGACAAGAGGGGACAAAAGTCACCTGTGCAAATGTGGACAAGGGTATGGGACAGTACGTTTGCCCACTCCAATTACATTCATTTTGAAGAATATTGTGTAAAAGTGTTGTATAGATATTTTAACCATCCTTGTGAATATTCACTATCAGATGAAATAAAAAGGTTTCTTAGACCAAAATATTTTGGTGGTCCCCCAACTGTCACCCACAACTGGGGAGATTGGTATTGCTTTGAGGATTCAACCATGGTCAGAATTTATGGTTTTGAAGATACCCCATTTATATTGCCCAACATAGTTCCTGATAGGATTGCTTACCTAGAGATAGTCAGGCAAATGAACTATTCTAATGTGATGAACTTAAGTGCCTATGACAAACAATCCTTCATGCCTAGTACTTTGTGCTTCGAGGATTTTACTGTGGTGTCTAAGGAGGGTTATGGTCTCATCAGGGACAAATTAATGCATTACAACATGAGGTGTGCAGAGGCAAGAAAAGGATTTGATCCCAAGGGTTTCATTGATTTTGCTAGAAGAAAACAAAATCTCAATGGATATACACATATTCCTTATCCACATGATGATATTATTAGGAACATGGAAGAAGCTGAAGTTGAATTGGTAATTGAAAACTATAATAGAAAACTAGATGAGAAGAGAAAACAACTTGCAGAAATAGATTTGTCATCTTCTGGTGATGAGGAATCTGTAGGAGAAGAGGAGCTACATGAACAGACAACCAGAATCTCTAAACGAAAAATGGAATGTTATCAATCTCCTAATAGAGAGCAGGATGAAGAGGGGCATGGTGATGAGGATCCTAGATAGTTAGCATATGATTCTTTCATTGCAGATGATCAATTTATTCATTCTCAAGAATTTAAATCATTTTTGTATAAATGCAAGGGAAAAGAACTCAGGGAATCAGTTGAAGATGTCACAGCTAATAATGAAAAGCAATTGATGGATATGTTAAAAACAACAGTAGACAATGAGTTGAGGGCTATGACTCCTAACAGAGGTAGACAGTTGCTCAGAGAAGCAGGTGTCATGATATTTCCTAGACTTGACATAAATTCTGCCTTGGTGTGTTATAGTTTCTTGCACAATATTGATGATAAGTACAAGCTCACTCCTGAGGGTGTCACAGAGGTATACATGGGTACCAAGTATAACAATGATGAAAACTCACTCATGATATGGGCCTTATACCCACCTCATAAGAAGATTGCCATTATAGATACTGAAAAAACCTTTGGGCATGTTATGACTTTGAAAGAAGGAGATATTGACCCTTTGATTACTACAGACATTGGTATAAATGTTGCAAAACTAAATAAAGCACAGGCTCAAATGTTGATCAAGGAACGAGATGCATATAAGCTGAGTTGTGAAATATTGACAAAAGAAAATGATTTCCTAAAAGATATTGTCAAGAATGCCTTCGGAGGATCAATTAAAAGATTAACCCAAGGAGAGAGTTCTCAAAGTGCCTAGTCACCATCTATTGATCAAATAGCCCAAGTTCAAATTGACACACTTGCAGCAGTACTACAAAATAGGCATATCAATATGATGCATTGGATGAATAAATTTTGGGATGTCTATTCTGAGAACCATAAGGTAATCCAAGAACATGAAAGATTAAACAACATGCTTCAAGAGAAACTCCATGAGATATAGAGTAGGGATGCTCCTGACACTATAGGTACCTCCAGTGCCAAAGACTTGATCGAACAACATCAAAAATATCATGACCAGCTTCAAAATGATGCCAAGGAATGTGTTGAGGCTTCAAAGGCAGGTATACCCATGTTGTTCAGAAATGACAAGGAGTTGAAGAGCAAAGATGAATGGATTAAAGAATGCCAGGTGATATTACATGAAGCTTTAGAAGCTCTCAAGGATAAAGACTTGACATCTGGGGAGGCTTGCAAGCATTTGGAGAAGATGGTGACAATGGATGTGATTACCAGAAATGCTATTGAATTTGCTGATACACATTGAAGCCGAGAGTACCTGGATCATGTTGCTCAGATATACCTGTGGCTTAGCAGGGCTTAGGGTCATTATCTTTGTTGTTGTTATGTTAATCCTTTTTAATTCTCAAAAGACATTTTGAAGAGTTATGTCTCTTCATAAATATTTCTATATAAGTTGGACATATGATGATCAATTATCATCAGCAGTAGGAGATAATAGAAGAAGTTCATAATATTTTAAAAAACCATGTTGCAAGTATTATATTAAAAAAGTTAATAGAAGATCTCTTATTCTATGGTTTTATAGTGGCATCAATTGTTTGTTGAAATTATTTAGTTATTTGGTTGTCTCTAGTTTAGTATTTCCTTATTAATCAAATTGATATATCAAGTATATATTTAATTTGTCAATGCACATTTGTTGTATTTGTGTGATTTGATTAATTAGTTTCCTTAAAAGGAATTAAAATCCTTCTGGTCAGTCACAGTAATCTGGAAGTGTTGATTTGGATCACTAAGAAGAACCATATAATTAGGATTGTTATTTTGTCTCCAAGTTGATATTATCTATTGTTCTTGTATAGTTCATTCAATTGGTTCCTTCAAGAAAGGATTAAATTTCCTTCTGGTGAATAACAAGAAACTTGATTGTGTCAGTTGGATATTAAGAAGAGTCTGTCAATTATTTCCCTGCATGTTTATACAAGTTATAAACCAAAGTATTATGCCAAACAGTTAGAGTTATTGCCCAATATAAGCCACTGTTCTTAGATTTTCACTTGACTCTGTTTACCCAACAAGTCACCGGTCTTATCTCGATTCATCATTTAGTTTTATCCAAAACCCATCCATTAGTTGAGCATAGTTATAAAATTTACCTTGATATTGCTTATTCAATTTATACCAATCATTTTTCATATATTAGAAATAGAACTAATTAGCAAGCTTTCATCTATTCCACACCATTTGCCACTGTGGGTAGATCCATTTACTTATCAAAACACTTACACTCATCTAATCTGGTTTAACTTTCAAGGTCCACCCACCTAGGTATAGCAGTGCCTAAAGTGCAAGGAGTCATTAGCCTTATAAGTTAACTCCGGCGCGTTAGTTCAAAAATGTTGCCAATCTGATCATAGAGTCTGGCATCCTCTTAGGATTTGCAACCTGCATTTTATAGACCTAACAAATTGGTGACTCTACTGGGGAACCTAATACAAAGGACCTCAGTAGGAGACCATTCTTTTATAGTGTCAGAAATTTCAAGAATACAAATTGGTAACTCTGCTAGCAAGAAGAATCTGGAAAGATAAATTATAACCTTTTCCTATTTACAAAAATATGTGGTGACTCTAAAATCTGTTATAACGAAAAGTTAGTACCAGATGGATGGTAGAAGATCCAAGATGGAAGGGAAGAAGTTACAATCATCCCCACCAACTAGATCCATTCCCAAGAAAAATAGAGCATCAAATTATTTTCACCAGAGCAATAATCAGGAGGCTCAAGAGAATAATACAAAACAAACTATCATAACTCACAATAGTTTTACCCCTCTGCATGAATCAAATAAGAATTTGTCTCAAATCAACGAAGTAACTGATGATATATTAGCAAAGTACAGACCTGATCCTCAAGAACAGCTTGAGTCTGAAGCACGGGCCATGAAGGAAATTGATCAAAGGTAGGCTGAATATGATTACAAAATGTCACTACAGCAGGGAGAGGGGGTAAAATATGGATTCACGAATCAAGAGGTGAATAAAAGTCCAAAGAATATAAGGAATATAAATGAAGTGCAGTAGAATGTGCTTAAGCTCCAGGAAGAACTTGAAATGATCAAGATAGAAGAAACTAAGATGCTGTTAAAACAGGAAATTCAACAGATGAGGAATAGGACTAAAATAACTACCCCAAAATATATACCTCCACATAGAGGAAATACTTTGAGGAACCCATGGCAAAACTTGCACCAAAATACAAGTGGTTTCTCCAATCTACAAGCATCTGGAAATCATGTTCATCAAAATACCCTCCCGACTAATCCTAGACCACCTCTCATACATAACCCCTCTCAACATATGGCTAATCCATACCCACCCCCTGGCCAATAGTATTGTAGACCACAAAATCCTCATATGAACCCCCACATAAACCCACAACAGCAACATGCTTATCATCAGCCTCCAGGCGGAAATAATTACTACCCTAACCTGCCACCCATGAATGTTCCACCCCAAAATCTCACAAACATATGCGGGCAATTTGATCTGACTGGATATCAATTGTATCCATACCCCATTGACAGTAGCTAGAGGAATATAGTCCCCAAGTTCACCGGAAATAATGCAATATTAGCCGAGGATCATATCAGAAGTTTCAATGCCTTCGTACAAGATATTAGTATGGATTATGAAGATGTTAAAATGAGATTATTCACGATATCTCTGACTGAAGATGCAAGAGACTGGTTCAACAGCTTACCAGATGCCTCAATTAGTTCCCTAATAGATTTCCATAGTCAATTTAAGGAGCAGTATGGAAATTAGTATACCCCCGAGTTTGCGTTGCATGAATTGATAAGTATCCAAAAGTACCAAAATGAGTCAGTATATGATTTCAATATGAGATTCTCCAAACTGCACAATAAAATACCACATGGATCTAAATTGACCGATCTAGCAGCATTAAGTATTTATCTAAAAGCATTTGATCCTAAGACAGGGTACGAACTTAGAAACCAGTGCCCTATGACCCTAGCTGAAGCACAAAAAGTAGCGTTGACTATCAAAAACAATAGAGAAGCTACAGGCATGGTCAGCAAAAGAGATAATCCCATAATTCCTCAAAGCCCAAATATTCAACAGAATAAACAAGAAGGTTAGCATAGAAATGAAATACCTAGGTTGCATGATATGCCATATAATACAAATTGGAAGGATGGGAGGCCTATTGAAAGCAGCAGAAAGCAACATTATGGCAAAGATACTACTGATTCTCTAAAGAGAAATGGGGCACATATGGTAGAAGATAAACCTTGGTGTTTGGTGTGCAATCTACCACACTCACCTGAATATTGTGTAGTGGCTAAAACAATACAATAGGAAGAAGCATTGTACAACTATAACAGAGATAATCACACAATAAACATGATGCAAGATACACCATACTTGCTGAATGAAGACTATTATTCTACAGAAGAAGAGGGCTATGAATATGATATGGGGAACCAGAAACATCATAACAACATGGGAAAACAAGAAGTATTCTCAGATCAGGAGGACAGCTACGAGGGACCTACTTGTTATCATAACAAATCACCATATGATCAATGGAGAAAACCCACTGAAAAGGAGATAGAAGTTCTTACAATAGCTGTAGTTGCCCAAGCTAAAAATACCTATAATCTAAGGAACAGGACAGTGAATTCAAAACAAGGAACACCTGGGAGTGTCTTTATAAAAGATCAAAATTACAAAAGGAATAATGCAAAGTCTTCATTTAGAGAACCAGAAAAAATTGAGCAAAATAAAACAAAAGATAAATCACCAATTCAAGAAAAAGAAAATATAAAGATAGAAAGGAATGATTAGACTATAGCCCATTCAATTGACATTGCTCATGCAATATCCCAGGTGAAGATATCGGTACCACTTTTGGAAATGATGAAGATAGATAAATATAGAAATACAGTGGTTAAACTAATTTCAGATATACCAAATCAAAAATATAAGGAGTCAAAGAATAGAACAAATAATGTTCAGCAAGAAACAATCCAAATTCCTGAAGTATATCTAGGTGATACCCTAACAAAGAACCCCTCACAAGTGGACCCTTTCTACACCACCTTATTAATCAGAAATAGGCTAGTGAGGAACTGCATGATCGATTCAGGCGCAGCCATGAATATCATGCCAATATCAGTCATGAAAGAACTGGGACTGTGGGTTGACACTACATTTGGTAAGTGTTATGCGATGGACAATAGGTCTATCCCAGTTGTGGGAATTATGAAAGATGTGGAAATAAAACTAGCTTCATACCCTGAAGCAACCTATAATATCGATATTACTATGGTTGATATTCCACCATATTATGGATTGTTCTTATCAAGACAATGGACTGCAATGGCAAGAGGGAATGTCCAATTAGATTTATCATATGCCACAATACTAGTGGGAGGCAAAGAGATCAAGCTGTGTAGGGAGCCAAGATATGAGAACATCATAGAACGCTTAGATCAAAATCAAATAAATCTATTCTGTGATACAGATTTGGGAGCCTTCAAGATTGAAACAAGTTAGCCAGAATTGCAAAATACTGATCCAATGTATATAGAATCTAAAAAAGAGGAGAATGATGTGTGGAAAATGTATTTTGATGGTGCATGTAGCAAAATGGGTAATGGGGCAGGAGTGTTGTTTATTTGACCAACAGGTAAAACTTTCAAATACTCGTTCTTATTGACATTTGAATGCACAAACAATGTAGCAGAATATGAGGCTCTGCTCATTGGTTTAAATATTCCCATCAAGCATAAGATAAGAAAGTTGGTTGTATACGGGGATTCAGAATTAGTTACTTCTCAAGTAAGAGGGAAATACTTATCCAAAAACAAGAGGTTGAAGCAATATAGAAATGATGTCTGGGATGATGTTGAGTTGTTTGATGCCTTCTCAATCAAATGGATTGATAGATCAAAAAATATTATGGCAGATTTTCTAGCAAATATTGCATTAAAAAGGGATGATATCACATTGGGGGGTATTATAGAAATTGAATTCAAAACCAGACCCACTATCCCGAATAATGTCCATAACTGGCAAGTGTTTAATAATGATACCAATATAATCAAATTCTTACATTGTGTCGATCACTATGAAAACCAAGAGATTGATTTTAATGCATTTGTGGAAGAACATGATGGAAAAGAAACTCTCTTTGGTCAAGAGATAGTTCAGCTAAAAACAAACAAAATACCTAAGGGATTTATAGCATTGGAGAAAGCATTTGATGGATGTGACAGATTTAAAATGAAAGACAAACCTGTAGTACAGAATGATCTTGAAGAGATTAATTTGGGGACGCAGGCAACCCCAAAGAAGGTATATATTGGAAAGAAGCTCAGTCCCAAAAGCAGGAGCATGCTCATCAACTTACTCAGGAAGTATAGATATGTGTTTGCATGGTCATATGATGACTTGAAAGCATATAGGGAGGATCATTTTCAGCATGAAATACCATTAAAGTCAGATGCTAAACCATTCAGGCAAAAGCAGAGGCCTATTAATCCTACACTGGCCCCTAAAATGCTTGAAGAACTCACAAAACTAAGAGATGGAGCTATTATCAAACCCATTAGACATTCTTCTTGGGTTTCTAATTTGGTGCCTGTCAGAAAGACAAATCGTGATATTAGATTGTGTGGACTTCAGGAATCTAAATATATCTTCTCTTAAGGACAACTATCCCCTTCCTAATATGGAAGCAGTACTGCAAAAGGTGACAGGTTGTGAACTATTGTCAATGATGGATGGTTTCTCGAGATATAATCAGGTGAAAGTCAAAGAATCAGAACAATATAAGACTGCATTCACCACACCATGGGGAACATATGTGTATTGAAGAATGTCATTTGGACTCACGAACGTTGGAGCAACATTCCAAAGAGCGATGGATGTGGCCTTTGCAGAATTAATTAACAAAATCATGGTAGTATATTAGGATGACATGACAACATATTCTAAAAAGGTTGAAGATCATTGTACACATCTAGAGAAAATTTTTATTAAAGCCTTAGAATATGGAATTTCGTTGAATCCTAAGAAGTGCCATTTCACAGTAACAGAGGGCAAGCTGCTTGGTCACATAGTCTCAAAAGATGGAGTAAGAATAGATCCTGAAAGAGTAAGAGCCATTGACCAAGTTCCCATTCCTAAGAATGTAAAAGCTATACAATCATTCTTTGGCCAAATCAACTTTCTCAGGAGATTCATATCAAATTTTGCAGAGATTGTTAGTCCCATATCAAGAATGTTAAAGAAGAATTCAGAAGCGAACTGGATAGCAGAAACATTAGAGGCATTTACCACCATTAAGAAGGCAATCAAGGAAGCCCCAGTTCTGGTATCTCCTGATTTTAGTAAGCCATTTCAGTTGTTCCCATTTGCCTCATATCATACAGTTGCAGTAGTAATGTTGCAGAAAAATGATGAGGGATATGAACAACCCATTTCATTTTTTAGCAAATCTCTTCAAAATGCAGAATTAAAATATGACAGTTGAGAAATAGGCATATGCATTGGTGAAAGTAGTCAAAGCTTTTAGACCATACTTGGTGGGAGCTGAAATAATAGTATACGTGCCTAATGTTGCAATGAAAGATATATTAGTCCAAACTGAGGTCACGGGTAGAAGATGCAGATGGATTAATAAAATTTAGGAGTTTAATATTGAAATCCAAATCATCAAACTAGTGATAGGACAGGGTCTTGCTAGACTAATGGCCGAAAACAATCTTGAGGCTTCTCAAATATGTAATACTGATGAGGTTAATAACATGAGTCCTCGCATTGAGCATACTCCATGGTATACTGACATCATATATTATCTAAAACATATGAAATGTCCTGAAGGATATGATGATAATAAGAAAAGGATACTTAAATTACAGGCTTCAAAATATGTATTTATCGATGGAGATATTTATTGGAAGAATAGGGATCGTATTCTACTACTATGCCTAGATGAGTATCAGTCAAAACATGTCATGAAAGAGTTACATGAAGGAGTGTGTGGAGGGCAATTCTCAGCAAAAACTACAGCTCACAAAATCTTGAGGGATGGATACTATTGGCCTAAAGTTTTCAATGATTCAGAATATTATACAAGAAAATGTGAGGCATGCCAAAAAATTTTAGGAAAATTAAAATATCAGGGAGCACTACCCTTGAAACCTATGCAGGTGGAAGCTCCATTCTATCAATGGGGAATTGACTTTATAGGAGAGATTGCAGAAAAGTCAAGCAGAGGACACAAATGGATTTTAGTGGCAACGGATTACTTCACAAAATGGGTGGAAGCAATCCCAACTAAACAAGCAACAAGCAAAGTGGTGATCAATTTTTTAATGTAAAACATTATGTTTAGATTTGGCACACCAGTGAGTTAGATTATAGACAACAAAATGTGCTTTAGGTCTGATGAGTTCAAAATTTTATGTAATATATATGGTATCACTGTGTCTTATGTTGCCCCTTATCACCCACAAGCAAATGGGCAGGCAGAATCTAGTAATAAAAATCTTTTGAAAATTATAAAAAGAATGTTGGAGGGAAATAAAAAGGCATGGGATTCAAAGTTGAGAATGGTTGTGTGGGTTGATAGGATTACTGTGAAGAGAGCAACTGGAAGATCTCCTTTTGAATTGGTGTATGGAACACAAGCAAGGATGCCATTAGAAAATCTTCTACCAGTTTACAAATTTGTTCTTCAAGAAAATTTAAATATTCTTGAACCAATGGAGGAAAGAATAGAACATCTTGCAGAACTTGATGAGACAAGGAGAATGGCTCAAAAGCAAAACATCAAATTGCAATCACAAGTAAAATGCCTTTTTGACAAAAAGGCCAAGGATAGAAAATTTGAGATAAATGACTTGGTATTGATGTGGAATGCCAGATGCCAAGAGAAAGGAAAGCATGTAAAGTTTGAAGCCTTGTGGTTGGGTCCTTTTGTTGTCATAGGCAAAGGAGGAGATGACTCCTACTATCTGCAAAATATGTCTGGAGAAGAGCAGGAACTACCAGTGCATGGACAGTTTCTGAAACCTTTCTTTTCATGAAAGCATCAAAATCATGCACAAAGAGAAATAAGTGTTGCCAGTGCATGGACAACTCTTAAATAATTCTCGAAGTACTTTTGTTCCATGCATAGTAGTTTAGGGTAATCAAGAGAGATTAGGATTTGCTGGTACATGGACAGTCCTATAAATCTCTCAACAATGACAAAAGAAATTTCCATGTGTAGTAGTATAGGATCATCCCCATTCTACATCATTATCACTTCCAGCTCCCATTCTCATTTCATCCATATATATATTCCTAAAATTCTGTGAAGTTGTCATCCCCAATAAATAAAATACATGGTCTACTCTCCCAAGAGATCTAAATTCTTGTTATACCCGCAAGGGGTATACATCCCAGACAGAGCCACTATTGGGACAGGAAATTTTCTAAATTTTCCTATACTCCTATCCACCCCATGTCCAACCAAATCAAAACATCATACGCCCAAAATTGTAATAACAACCGATAAATTCCATAAACATAACATGATTTTTACCACAAATATTTGTCTCACCTCTCAAACCATAGTCTAAAAAAGGGCCTTAGTTCTTTGATTTCGGCAAGACCTCAATTTTTTTATACCGATCCATGTTCCATTTGAAGCGAGATAAATGTGTATCGGCATGAGGAGTATGGTTAGAATGAAAGTCTTAGAAATCTTTAATGAAAGAACTAACGTCGATGACCCTTCATCAGAGGGAGAGTCCCCAGTCATGCTAAATTAATCAAATATGAGGGCTATTGGGATGAGAAAACATTATCGGAGAATACTTCGAACATTCCCCCGACAACATAGATCACACCGGCGAGAGAATTTGATAAGAGTCCTAACAAACAACCCATGGAACGGGTGGAACTAGCGACTCATCAGGAAGAAATGCACATCAGAGTAAGAGATTAATGTGTCTCTGATCTTATGATGTCTCAGCGACCATAAGGCATTTTCAGCCTAACTCACACCGATGCATATGGAGGATATGACTCATCGGCAAAAAGGGAACAGATCGAAGTAGAATTTACAAGTCATGTCGAATCTATAGTCACAACGACAAAGGATTTGGGTGACATGTGATGGTGATCATTTTGATGAAAAATAGAAAGGAAGGCATCGGGGAAACAATCAGGAACGGATAATTCGAATGAAGTCATCCTGATATCATATGTTCTTCCAATGAAGATAGTGACCACACACATCGATGAGACTCTTTTCAACAAGTCATAAAGACAAGCGATATCGGTATCAATTTATTGGGTCTTATCGATTTCACTAACCTGCCCTGTAAAGATGAGCCGATAAACATTTTGACAAGACTCATGCCGATATTAATATCAGATGTATTTGAAGTATCGGAGTAGGATGTTATTCTCACAATGATAATGTAAGTCAGGCCAACAACAACTCCTATGCTCATTTTTATATCGGATAAACCTTGAAATGTCTTGCCAATACAGACATATATATGTTTTCATAAAAGGTGACATCGAGGAGACAAAATGAAGGGTCACAGCGATTGAGTCATTTGCAAATGTCCGCGCCATAAGAGGCTATTAGATCGCCCTAACATTACAAAAGTCCTACCAATGAAGGACGTTATGACAATGTGACATCTAACAACGATTATGAAAATTAATGCACTAGAAATATTAATTACAGGCTGAGAAGAAATCCCCTGAAGAGTCATTCTAAATCATTGCAATTGGGTTCAAAAGAATTGTCTGAGAAGAGCACATAAGAAAGAACTTGAAGGAGAGAACAAAGGAGTTCGATGATCATCTCAGACAATAGGTACATACATAAAAACCTCTGTGTGGTGGATTACAATTTGAATTTGCTATTCAGAATTATAATGGAGACACCAATAAAGGGCAAAGGTAGAAAACAGCAAGGTGAAACTAGTAAACCTAAGAAACAGAAAATTGATAAAATCCCTAATGAAAAGATAAAAGAGAGAAAACTAAATCAAGATTTGATAGACCAATTGCCTGGGTCTACCCCTAAAGCCCGAACATCTGCACAACTCAGGGTGGAGGTAGAGAAGTTAGAAGACAAATGTAAATACCTAGGAAATGTATGGACACCAATCAGAGGCTATGAATTGTTCAAATTCCATTATGATAGAAGATTTAGGAATGTCCCAGTGTCTAATCCATGGCATTTGAATTTGGGCAAATTGGTCATCCCTGATGTGTTTGTGAATGTGGAACTCCTAAAACTTTTGGCTAAATATTACAATCCCATCCTGAAAGCCATATGCAATCCACAAGGAGAGCCTGTTATATACTTATCCAAAAATGTCATTTGTGAAGTATTTGATTTGGATGACTTGTGTACACTTCCCATTGTATATGATGATTTGGACAAAGAATACTGGAGGATGGACACCACATACAATGGATGGAGATTGCTTCTCCACAGGCCTAGGGAAGAGGGAAAAACAGTGCCTTTTGATGACAATGATGGACCTCCATTCCATGTGTCCTTGTTTGAACCATATATGCAATTAACATATTATTCCATTAGCCAAGTCCTAGGGTCAGAAGTTCCTGATTTTATGACAATTCCATTAATGGTGATAGCCACATATATCAAATGTCATAATGCTAGGCAGTTTGATTATGCTGCTTATATTTTCAGAAAAATTGATGCTAGTTTAATTGCAATTAAGAACAACGCCACAACAGTCTCTTTTGACCACTATTCCCTCCTCATGCATATGGTATTATACTATGGCCAGGAAATGGGAATATGGCCAAGTGAACTCAGAATTGTTCAAATAGACAAGAGGGGACAAAAGTCGCCTGTGCAAATGTGGACAAGGGTCTGGGATAGTAGGTTTGTCCACTCCAGTTACATTCATTTTGAAGAATATTGTGTAAAAGTGTTGTATAGATATTTTAACCATCCTTGTGAATATTCACTATCAGATGAAATAAAAAGGTTTCTTAGACCAAAATATTTTGGTGGTCCCCCAACTGTCACCCACAACTGGGGAGATTGGTATTGCTTTGAGGATTCAACCATGGTCAGAATTTATGGTTTTGAAGATACCCCATTTATATTGCCCAACATAGTTCCTGATAGGATTGCTTACCTAGAGATAGTCAGGCAAATGAACTATTCTAATGTGATGAACTTAAGTGCCTATGACAAACAATCCTTCATGCCTAGTACTTTGTGCTTTAGGGATTTTACTGTGGTGTCTAAGGAGGGTTATGGTCTCATCAGGGACAAATTAATGCATTACAACATGAGGTGTGCAAAGGCAAGAAAAGGATTTGATCCCAAGGGTTTCATTGATTTTGCTAGAAGAAAACAAAATCTCAGTGGATATACACATATTCCTTATCCACATGATGATATTATTAGGAACATGGAAGAAGCTGAAGTTGAATTGGTAATTGAAACGTATAATAGAGAACTAGATGAGAAGAGAAAACAGCTTGTAGAAATAGAGTTGTTGTCTTCTGGTGATGAGGAATCTGTGGGAGAAGAGGAGCTACATGAACAGACAACCAGAATCTCTAAACGAAAAATGGAATGTTATCAATCTCCTAATAGAGAGTAGGATGAAGAGGGGCCTGGTGATGAGGATCCTAGATAGTTAGCATATGATTCTTTCATTGCTGATGATCAATTTATTCATTCTCAAGAATTTAAATCATTTTTGTATAAATGCAAGGGAAAAGAACTCAGGGAATCAGTTGAAGATGTCACAGCTAATAATCAAAAACAATTGATGGATATGTTAAAAACAACAGTAGACAATGAGTTGAGGGCTATGATTCCTAATAGAGGTAGACAACTGCTCAAAGAAGCGGGTGTCATGATATTTCCTAGACTTGACATAAATTATGCCTTGGTGTTTGATAGTTTCTTGCACATTATTGATGATAAGTACAAGCTCACTCCTGAGGGTGTCACAGAGGTATACATGGGTACCAAGTATAACAATGATGAAAACTCACTCATGATATGGGCCTTATACCATCCTCATAAGAAGACTGCCATTATAGATACTGAAAAAACCTTTGGGCATGTTATGACTTTGAAAGCAGGAGAAACTGACCCTTTGATTACTGCAAACATTGGTATAAATGTTGCAAAACTAAATAAAGCACAGGCTCAAATGTTGGTCAAGGAACGAGATGCATATAAGCTGAGTTGTGAAAGATTGACAAAAGAAAATGATTTCCTAAAAGATACTGTCAAGAATGCCTTTAGAGGATCAGTTAAAAGATTAACCCAAGGAGAGAGTTCACAAAGTGTCCAGTCACCATCTATTGATCAAATAGCCCAGGTTCAAATTGACACACTTGTAGCAGTACTACAGAATAGGCATATCAAAATGATGCATTGGATAAATAAATTTTGGGATGTCTATTCTGAGAACCATAAGGTAATCCAAGAACATGAAAGATTAAACAACAAGCTTCAAGAGAAACTCCACGAGATACAGAGTAGGGATGCTCCTGACACTATAGGTACCTCCAGTGCCAAAGACTTGATCAAACAACATCAAAAATATCATGACCAACTTCAAAATGATGCCAGGGAATGTGTTGAGGCTTCAAAGGCAAGTATACCCATGTTGTTTAGAAATGACAAGGAGTTGAAGAGCAAAGATGAATGGATTAAAGAATGCCAGGTGATATTACATGAAGCTTTAGAAGCTCTCAAGGATAAAGACTCAGCATCTGGGGAGGCTTGCAAGCATCTGGAGAAGATGGTGACAATGGATGTGATTACCAGAAATGCTATTGAATTTGCTGATACACATCGAAGCCAAGAGTACCTGGATCATGTTGCTCAAATATACCTGTGGCTTAGTAGGGCTTAGGGTCGTTATCTTTGTTGTTGTTATGTTAATCCTTTTTAATTCTCAAAAGACATTTTGAAGAGTTATGTCTCTTCATAAATATTTCTATATAAGTTGGACATATGATGATCAATTATCATCAGCAGTAGGAGATAATAGAAGAAGTTCATAATATTTTAAAAGACCATGTTGCAAGTATTATATTAAAAAAGTTAATAGAAGATCTCTGATTTTGTGGTTTTATACTGGCATCAATTATTTGTTGAAATTATTCAGTTATTTGGTTGTCTCTAGTTTAGTATTTCCTTATTATTCAAATTGATATATCAAGTATATATTTAATTCTTCAACGCACATTTGTTGTATTTGTGTGATTTGATTAATTGGTTTCCTTAAAAGGAATTAAAATCTTTCTGGTCAGTCATAGTAATCTGGAAGTGTTGATTTGGATCACTATGAAGAAACATATAATTAGGATTGTTATTTTGTCTCCAAGTTGATATTATTTGTTATTCTTGTATAGTTCATTCAATTGGTTCCTTCAAGAAAGGATTAAATTTCCTTCTGGTGAATAACAAGAAACCTGATTGTGTCAGTTGGATATTAAGAAGAGTCTATCAATCATTTCCCTACATGTTTGTACAAATTATAAACCAAAGTATTGTGCCAAACAGTTAGAGTTATTGGCCATTATAAGCCACTGATCTTAGATTTTCACTTGACCCTATTTACCCAACAAGGCACTGGTCTTATCTCGATTCATCATTTAGTTTTATCCAAAACCCATCCATTAGTTGAGCATAGTTATAAAATTTACCTTGATATTGCTTATACAATTTATACCAATCATTTTTCAGATATTAGAAATAGAACTAATTAGCAATCTTTCATCTATTCCACACCATTTGCCACTGTGGGTAGATCCATTTACTTATCAAAACACTTACACTCATCTAATCTGCTTTAACTTTCAAGGTCCACCCGCCTAGGTATAGCAGTGCCTAAAGTGTAGGGAGTCATTAGCCTTATAAGTTAACTCTGCCGCGTTAGTTCAAAAACGTTGCCAATCTGATCATAGAGTCTGGCATCCTCTTAGGATTTGCAACCTACATTTTTGAGACCTAACAAGACCTTCTTGTAGATGATAATCAAACACAACCCACTCTGATACCACTTGTTAGGGTTAGCCGATAGAAGATATCAATTAAATGCAAAAAAATATTAAATAGAGGAATGAAAATATATAGAAATAATAACAACGAGAGACAAGTTTTAATGTGGTTCACCCAAACTCGGGCTACATCCACCAACAGAGAGTCCAATATTATTATCCAGTAAATCAAACTGATTACAACCAACAATCCTTGCAACTCAATACCGCTGCAAAAATGCTACAATACATCAATGAAAACCCTAACCCTTAGCCGCTTTTATCAAGCCTTATGTTGGTTACAAAAATAGGGTTTTTTTTTAATTGGCTAATAGAAAAATAACTCCTGATGCCTTTATAAAATAATAGGCAATTTTTGCTTCTGGGGCGCTGCCCCCAACAGCCCCCGCTGGGGGCGTTGCCCCCAGACCGCCACCGTGGGCTCCGCCCCTGGGCCCCGCAGGAGGGGCTCTGCCCCCTGCACTCCCCGTTAAATAGTTCAGGGGGAAACCACACCAATAAAAGTGGGGAAAATTTAACCTTCAAGTCTGATTAGGCTCCATATAACAATAATATCAGCCAATTTAAGGAAAAATTTAACAAATTGCATTAAAATAACTAAGAACTCATTTACACTCGCATTTTTATTTATCATTTTTAGTTATTTGTCTCAACTCATATCAATCTAAGTTTGATATTATTAATTAATTCTTATTATTAATTAATTCTTATTGTTAATTAAACTACTAAATTAATTTTAGGGTGTGTTTTACTTCCCTAAAGTCACTTATTATGTATATAAAAAGGTGGAAGAAAAAAAAGCATTTTAATTATATATAGCTTAAGGATCAGCAGAAAATAGGAGGGATGGGGTGGCTTACCAAAAGGATTAACTTGGTAATTAGTAAGAGAACTTTACTATTAAGGTTAGTGTTAGATTAAAATTTTAGATTAGATATTATTGTAGGTCCCATATTTAACATTACAATTATATTTTAATGGATTCCAAATCATAATTTTAAGAAAGGGAAAAAGTTTGTGTTTGAGTTAAAGAAATACTAATGGTGTCAAGATTAATATCAAGATAAAGATTGTAATTTAGTAATTTAATGTTCTCTACATAGTGTGCATTTCTTGGACTAATAAATGTTTAATTACATATCCTAAAGCCTATAATGTTTATAGTTAAACTAAATTTTCATGAAAGTGAAGTAACACCTTAATTGGACTACTAGAAAATAGATTTATTTTTTTGACAAAAAATTAATCTATTTCATTTTATTTGCAATAGGGAAATGTGATCCAATGACAATATTAATTCCCTTTGGTAACTCATTTTAAATTTCTTGCTAATTTAACATTTTGAATTTCATAGAGTGAGCAAAGAAGTTATAATGGGTTCATGGAGATAAATTAAGACACAAATTCCATATTATATCTAAATGGAACAAAATTGAGTAAATACCACATAATCAAAACAATTGACTCAACGCCCATCCCATTTAAAAAAATGAAAAAGTTTTAATTTGTTGATGTTGCTTAATAAGAAGAAAAAACCATTTTCTATAATAAGATAATTATAAAATATTAAGACCATTTAAAATAAAATTATATGAAATGGAACAAGTACAAACACATCATAAGAAAGAAGAATTATGCAATCTAAAAAAGAACACAAGTATATGTTTGTTGATTAACAATTAACCTATATAACTAGGACAACATATACAAGAGAACATGTGTTAGACTCTACATTACTAAAAGGAAGTAGAGAGAACCTAAATATGCTTCAAAATGGGAGGTTCTAAGGAATTCATTATGAAATCCAAACCCTTAGTAGATTGATTTCTATGAGAATTAATATTATCATTAAATCATTTGATTTTATGTTTATGTGAGATATTAAGATAAACCCTTTGCAAACACCACTTCAACCAAGTGGCCATTGAGATAGTGTGGGTTTTTATGGTACTTTTTTTTTTATCTTGTCTTCAACCTCTTCCACAATTTAATCATGGAATTATTATTCTCTAAACTCACTTTGATAGTATGAGCCTTCAAATTTTCAAAGCTGCATAAACTAGAGGTAATATATATACCACTTTCAAAATCTCTAATAAGGATTATTCATTTTGTTGAATTGTTGAACAATTTAAATATGGTGGGTGTTTACTAGCTTAGTTTATTGATCTATTCATTGTTATAGTCAAAGAAAATGATGCAATATGCATTTATGGAAGCCACCATTCTCTCTTTAAATTTCTATGAGATGCATGTCTTAATGTCATTATCCAAATACTAGAGCTCATGGTACCTAAATATTCCTCATAAACCCAACTTCTTGATACTAGTTCATATGTTTGTGCTTCAATATTGATGATTACAATAAACATGAGATCTAGTATCATGCATGGGTACCTATTAAAATATGATGATGTCAATAAGGGTCTCGTAGATGTGATCCCAACACAACAATGACTATTAAAGTGTGAGAATCATATCACATAGTACCTTTCCTTATTGTTATAGTTTAGAATTGGTCCCGACATAATATTGAAAGCAGCCACACACTAACACAAAGTGAGACAATGGCATACATCACATCTCTAAATGAAGAGATTCTCCTTGCAACACAATAGGACTCTAAATTTTCATCGCTTCTTCCTACATACTAAGTAATTCACATTATAGTTGTACATTAACATTATAGTCTACCTAGTAGTATGCATATAAATAATTAGGAACTTGTATTAATGAGTTGTTTTATAGATTGAAAGAGGTCAAACTATGTGTAATCATCCCATCAAACTATGAATGCATTAAGGCTTATGATGAATGAATGCATGTGTCACTATAGTTCCTTTTGCTAAAAAGGATTTATTGGGGCATACACTATATTGTCTCTTAATGATGTAATCAAGCATTTGCCAAGGTTAAGATTATGGGAATTGGGATCAAAATAATTTATTTGTAATGGCATTAGTAGAGGAGGGATGTTTACATTCCAAGGTGTTTTTTGTGATCAAAATTACCATCATAATAATAATTTCCCAATGCATCAATAATTTATCTCCACCTTTGAGATTGGTGGTAATAATCAATTAGTTGTGTATGATTAGGCACTTCTTAGTGTGAGTTGGTTTTAACATATCATTTCTCATAATTGGGGGTTTGAATCCACTCAAGCAACTAATATTTTATTAAAATATAAATGTGGTAGCTAACCTATCATTTAAGAGGTTGTTTATTCAACAACCTTTGTAAGACAGCATAAGCCATCATGAGGCATCACTCCACCTCCAACCTTTAATATGAATAAACTTAAAGTGATAATTAATAATCTCAAAGAATTTTAAAAGGATCTTCACTTCTAATATTTAATTTATATTGATATTAAATTAATGAGAAGTGACATTTTTTGTTACACAAATTATCATTTCTTCATAAATATACCACTTAAGAAACCAACATATTCTACACAAACATATCTTTTAAAAAGCATACATAATCTGTAAATATATTACTTAAACATGGCAAAGAAACCTAAATGTTTCAAACAAACATATCTTTTTAAAAAGATGCATAAAAGCTCCCACATAATCTACAAATCTTGTAGAAAACATATATAAAACATCCCACATGATTCATGAATATACTACTTAAACATGGTAAAAGCCCCTTTATGTTCCCATATTTATTTTTGGCAAGAATATATAGAACCTCCACATCATCTAAAGTATATATATTTCTCACCAGCGAACAAATATGATATATGTGAGGATATACTCTTCTTTTTTGTTTTTCTTTTTTTTTTAATTTGTATTGAACAACGATGAATCACAATAAAATAAGCAGTTGTGAAGATTGTGAGGAACCGAAGTATTGATAAGGATTACACAAATAGTAACATACAAAATACCCTGACAAAGATGATAACAACACATACAACAAGTTACTTACAATTACTATACAGTCTTTATCATAACATTGGCGATATATCTAACTCTTTTATTTGCATTACACTGATTAACTTAAAATTAGTTAATTAACGATTTAATTTACTCCAACTTATAAACAATCTCTTTATTTATCTTTTAACATTAAAATAAAACTTGTTATAATAAAACAAACTCCCTATCCTTTGAATTGATTTGAATTGATTGTATGCATCCAAATAGAAAGGCCAAACTTCGAATAAAAAGTAATGAGTATCTCATGCCACTAAAGCCATGCATGACATTGACTCAATGCTTGAAAAGTGATACAAAGACTCCATGGTTGCAGAAATTCATATGATTTGCTGAAAGGTTAATGAGATGTCAATATCCATTTCTTTAATGAAAAAGTTATACAAATCACGTTGGACAATGAAGCAGCTTTTTCATTCATTACATTACTACTAAATCCCCCGAGTCCCCATCTTTGGGCTTAGCGTTCAATAAAGTTACATACAAAATGAGAAATATAATAATAATGTACGATCCGAGGCCAGAATCCTTGTACTCCACAAAATCAAATCAATAACAATATAAATATGTTACTTTCTCTACAAAATTTTAAGTTGTATTTAAAGTTGTACTTTTAAATATGTTACTTCTTACAAATTTTAAACTTGTACTTTTATAATAAATGAGGATAAATTTATTTTAAAAATTAGGTATATATTTTTTATTATAGTTTGTTAGGTTGCATTATTAAAAATGTCACAAAATGATTAGTTTGTTGCATTGTAATATAGTTAAAGTTATAGTTGATAGTAACTAGTATAGATATCTTAAATACATTTATTTTACTTTTATGTGCAACTTTGAATTTTAGTTTTGGATAGTGGTCGTTCATTATTTTAATATTTTTTTTTGTTTTGTTTTTACTTTGAAAAGTGTAGTAAATATTATATACATATGTTACTTTTTAATAATTTTTATTTTGTGGTTTTACGTTGTTTTTTCTAAATATGAGTCAGTTGTGTTTTGGTTTTTATGTACATGGTCACGACATGATGCTTTGTACCTTGATGCCACTATAGAATGCCTCACGGCGTAACTGGTCAAAGGACTAGTAAATATTGATTTGTCTAGTAACCTATTTGTTCTCAAATTTGCAATACGAATTCAAGAAAAATAACCTATTTGTTCTCAAATTTGCAATAGGAATTCAAGAAAAATAACCTTTAGTAATCGATTTTGTCAAACGATTTATTTTTAACAAATTTGAATATTCATATTGAAAGAATAAATGTTGACACCAAAAGAAATGAAATATTTGTTTGTATTGTTATTTTTGAATGAACTAGTATATTAGTTGATGTGCTAAGATGACATCGAAGAGTCAAAATGGACAATGTAGAACTAAATGGAATATAAGATCTAATTGGGGTACAAGCGAAGGTAGAAAACAACAAAAAACAAGAGGTGCATTGTGTCATGTTCTTGCTAGTGAGTTGTGCAATATGTTTTGATTTGGAGGTGGACATAAAGTTAATTTAGAAGTGTAATTTACCCTTAGTTCTGAATTAGGCAGCGTGAAAAAGAAGACAAAAAAGTGAAATGTAATTACCACCTATGTTTTTTTCTCATAACACATCTTAGAATATTAGTCAATGTACTAAGATCAGATTGAATTATCAAAATAGACAATGTAGAGCTATATTGAATATAAGATCTAACTAGAGTCCAAGCGAAGGTAGAAGGCAACAAAAAACAAGAGATAAATTGTATCATGTTCTTGCCAATGAGTTGTGTAATGTGTTTTGATTTATGGGTGGAGATAAAATTAATTTAGAAATGTAATTTACCCTTAATTTTAAATTAGACAACTTGAAAAGAAAGAAAAAATAATAATATATTTACCACTATGTTCTTTCTCATTACAACACATCTTATCTGTCTTTGCAAGTAAAGCTCGACATTTAGATATAAGAAAACAAAAATATGAATTCCCTTGTAAATAAAAAAGATCCATTAAACACAAAATTCTAAACAAGTTTTGCATTAGCTATTGTAAACAAGATGGAGTTGCTAAAACATGGCCTAGCAAATTGCAAGATAACACGAATAGCTACCACAAGAGCAAATATAAATTTGTTTGTGTTTAATGAAAGTAAATTACCATCCTTTTTTTGCTAGGCAATGCCCATCAATCAAAAATGAAACATATGATTTAATGCCCATCACACAATGCATGAGCATCTTGAGAAATGTAGAAATAGGATGTGCATATGCTTTAATGTCCATCACAAATTACATGAGCATTTTGAGAAACATAGAAATAGGATGCTTATTAATGAGCTTATTTTACATTAACCGATTCTTCTCACCATTATCCAAATGGATAAAAGATAATGGTGGGAAAATATTATACCCCTCCCATAACTAGATATATTAAGACATGACAAGTTATGAACAATCATGCTAACTAAAAGGATTTGGTAGATAGAGACTCAATGTTTGTCCATCATTTTGGAGATTATATGAATGTATGTTTTACATCTAATATAATTGATCTAATATCATTGAACATGGAACAAAACCTATTTGACAAGCACTTGACTTAATTCGGTAGCAACAGGGATCGCCAAAAGCTTCATTTGTCAACTACAAGCCACATGGTAATCATAGCTAACATCATTAAAGTATGAAGCCATACCATTTCCTTCAATCTGTTGATCAACAACCCCAAGAACATTGTCACCATTGTAGCCTTCACTAGAGGCTTGATATTTCATATTCTCTATATATGCTTTCATCTCTATCTTGTACATTTTTCTATCTTGTCAACCCCATTCAATGTATGCTTGCAACAAAGAAAAAGCACATGAAAGCTACTATATAAACATAAACAAATCTTGCAACTTGCATCAATGTGGAATGAAAACCTTGAGATGTAGAACCAAAAACTTTATTATTTTAGGTATATTGATTCCAATGAAACTCACCTTTTATGCTCTTGAAAAACAAGTTAAAAAAAATCTCCATGCAATTGCTTATAGTGACAGATTCAACAAGGCTTCACCACTTGATAATCAAGAAAGATAAAACAAGATTAGGGTTTTGTAAAGCTTGGAGATTGTATTGTAATAATACACTTAATAGCTGAAAGGACGTGCATTATAGCTAATGTATTGTCTTTTAAATAGTCTACATTATTTAGAATTGTATCTAGTCCAAGAAATCATTACAGATCCTATGGTATTGTAGCTATGTGTAAGCATTTAATACTAAATTAATTGATGCACAACAACCTTCTCTATATTTTACATCTATAGACGTCATAACTATGGAAATGAAAATAACAAATATGCACTACATTGTTGGCATCAATAGAAATAAATGGAAGTAAATGCTAAAATGATTATATTAGATGAGTTGTAAAGTTTATTGTAAGGAATGGTGTATAGGCATTTGAACCATATTAAATTTGTAATAACTGTGGCAACATTATAAGTACTTTCATACATATGACAATGAATCATAAAATAGGAACTTAAAATTTGATACAAAATATTAGCACGATAAGACAATAATTTGTCTTTTCATTGTCCAATAGCTAATAAGAGATCAGATAAATATTTTTTTATACCACTATATATACTATAGGCTATTGTTGAAACTTTAGGAGAAGAAAATACTATGTTGTGACTAACAACTTGTTTGAATTGATTACAATAGAATCCATGCCATGGTAGCGACTAATAAGTCATGTAAAAATAAATTATTCTTTAAAATTAAAAAATCATTGACTTGTCTATTTTTGTGGTATACACATTCCTACCATAATCATTTATTGAATGTATTTGGATGTATAATTCTTACTTATTATCGCAATCTTCTTTTGTATAATTATAATGTATTGTGTATAATGCAAACACTTGATATAGAAAAGGTTGACCAAGACACTAAAATAATAAGAAAAACATGTACTATAACAACATGAAAATACATGTATTATAACAAAATGAAAATACATGAATGTCTTGAACACGTATCCTGTAGGACATCATATTAAGAAAATCATATTATAGTTAGTTGTGTGAGCATAACACTGAATAATAATATTTTTTATACAATTATGATTGTGTGAACACAATTGAAAGAGATATTTTGTTGCAAATATGAATACCACAATATTACTTTAACAAAACCATGTTAATTTATCATAAACAATTAGAAGCAAATCAAACATGTATTCAATGTTTCCCTTAAGGATCAATTTAGAGATAGGACAACAATCAATGATCTTCATTTTTCATATTGTTAACCTAATTTACATTTTCTATCTTAGAGTATTTCTCAAATGATAATGATGGTGATATTCTTAATGTTTTGAGAAATTTAACTTGAGAAATAACAACAAATGTCAAACTAGCCTTCTCCATGTCACCAATATCTATCGTGGCCCTTGTTGGGACTTAAAAATCAGTCCCCAAAATGCCCCATTTTTCCCCCAAATTTCATCTGAATCCCACTTTATACTTCCATTATTGAACCTATAGTTTATAACCGATCAGAGATATCTTACATAGGTTTTCATGTGTTTTCCTTTTGAAAATGCAAGATAGGAAACCCAAAAAATGACTAAGTCCAAAAAACTCTAAGTGTTTCCTTGTATTTTCACCTCTGGTGGAGTTTCAAAGTTCAAGGTTCTTGCCTTTCGCCTTGTGTTATCTATCGGCTCCGAGGTTCAAGGCTCAAAATTTGCCTAAGTGTTGAAATTTGTTTAAGTGAGGTAGAGATTGGAGGTCAGGCTTTCAACCTTTTATCTTCTTCATGGCGGAGGTTAGGAAGAAGGCTCGAGGGCCAAGGTCCTCTTAAGGTGGTGAAAAATATTCTAAGTATGATGCAGTATTGTGAAGTTTCAGAGTTTTGACCTTTCATTTTCTTTAGTGTTGTGGTTGGAAGGTGGAGGATCTGAAGGCCGAAGTTCGATGAGCTCTTTTCCTTCTCATTATTTTGGAGGTCAGACTTCAGGCCTTTGGCCTTCAGTTTTCTTTATGGCAAGTGTCACAGTGAAGGCCCGAAGGCCAAAGTCCGGCAGGGCCAATGTAGCACTAAGTATGTCAGAGGTCCAAGTTCAGGCTTCCTTCCTTTCATCTTCTTCATGGAAGGTGGAAGGCAGAAGGCCCGACAGCTGACCCCTGATGGGTGATAATTTTTCTAAGGCATTTCGCCATTCCGCAAAACCTTTTGGGTGGGCCCACGACAGGCTTGTAGAACCACGAGAAGCTACCAAGTGGATGGTCGTGACATCATGGCGTAAGCTAGAAGGAAGAAGACCCGAGGCCTGACCCTCAGCGCACTTGATATTCTATGCAATCAGGTCAAGCGCTCTTCTCCTTCTCTTCCATTATGCAAGTTGTAAGGTGGAAGGCTTGAGCTCCAAAGTTTAATTTGTCAGAGCTCGACTTCTTGGCCTTCCTTGTTCTTTCAAATGCACCAACTACTTCCGAGGATACCATTAATGTGAAATGTGTGGTGTGAATGCAAAGTCGCTTATGTCAGGATGGTTGCTGGAATAGTGTTTTCCATCAATGCACAAGTACTCAAATTCAATGGGAGGTGTTGTATTTCAGTATCCCATATTTTCTGCAAGTCCTTCCAAAGACGTGAATCAGAATGCAGGGTATGGGCGCCCAAAATTTTTGTTGATTCCTCTGATTGGGCCATGCACCACATTCAATGCAGCAGTTGCTTGTTGACTACACTTTCCAGTGTCTAGATGTTGCATAGTGAATTAGAACAGCTATATATGCATCAATTGAAGATATTCTAATGGTTGGTCATTGAGCCAATTGCTTGGTCTGGGAGCACCTAAGGATTTTCTCTAGCATCAACACACTATTTGTCTAGTCTGTTAGTGAAGGGAAATGTTTAGTATTGTAACATCCACGTTCTTAAAACATAGTAAAACCATAAAAATTACCATAGAGTAATTTAACAAGATAAAAATGAGATAGACAAAATTTTTCTTTTATTCAACACATAATCAAGTAATTCTATTTTACAAGCTTTTCTCTTTACTTAATACTTTTACATCATATTATCTTTCTCAAATTACAATTTAAATCAATTACATAGATAAATTTGGAATAAATACTGTTGTTGAATATCTGACATCTTCATCACAAGTCCTGGCATATCTTCTGCTTGGAGAGAGAGAGTATCTTTCAAGTGATTTACCTCCATCCACAGACCGGCGGTCTCCCACAATTCTTCCACATGGGAAGTGGCGCTACCCTTCACGAGGGATGTAGACCAAAGGTGACTAGTGGTAATTTGCCTATCCTGAGTACATAGTGTTGTATCCTACTCAACTCTATCAAACCATACAACCCTAGATACCCTCTAGCTAAGTATGATTTCTGATAGGATGAGCAATCTGGATACAATGAACTGATAATGCATGCAGAAAACAAATGCATTACTTTGGCCAAAGTTTTTAATTTCAATATCATTCATAATGAATGTTGTCGTTGTGTTCACCCACCCCTACTTGACTTGGATACTATCGTATTCTATAGTTTATCCATCAACTATGTTTATACAATAGCTAAATCATGATAATAGTTTTTCTAGACTTTAAACATATCTATATGTCTTATCTAATCATTTGATTTCAGTTTGACTCTAAGTTTTGCATAATATCCCATAATAATATGGCTTTACAAATTATCCAAAACTCATATCAATGAGACTAGGTTAATAACAACGCATAGTTTATCTAAATTGAAAAAAAAGAGTGAACTATCGTTCAAAATAGATATTTCCTCTTATACGAAAATATAAATATTCTTGGTTTACCTATTCATGATGACTTCAATAGTCATGACACATATATATACTCGAATATGATTCCTCTCAAATTCCTATCTCGTTAGACTTCATTTAATCATATCATACTAGTTTCCTACAAAGATATTCTCATGTAAAAATTACTAAGGATAACCCTATGATCCTTCATATTTCTATCGAAGCATTTCCATTGAGTTATCACTCGATTTATAATGAAAAAGGTATCTTCCTAAGCTTAATGAAATTCTAAGTTCTCTTAGAAAATAACCATTATAGTTATGCGTAACTTAACAAGAAATGGTTCTTATACTTCCATTAACCACCTCAAAGATTTAAGCATCCTACTCAAGTATGTTTACAATCCTATCATAGTTCTAAATGGTACTTGATATATATAAGAATGGTATAAAATATCTCAATAATCAACTCTCAGTCCTTCTTAATGTCAAACCTTCTCTTAATCGACTGTATTTTTCTACATAGTCGACCACTCATAAAGAAGACCTCTACAGTGTATTGGAATATCATTCTATAGTTATATCTTTCAATAGACCGACTTCTACACATTTCTATGGTTTTTGACTTAGGCTAATAGCCTTTGATAGCATCGGACAGCTAGTGATAATGGTGACAATCATTAACTCCAAAGGTTTTAAACATAATGAAAACACTCCTTAATAGGTTTGTTGATTAAGAATCAAATATCACAAACATATGAAAAGGGATAATATCAATTCTTTGAAGCATGCAAACAAAAGACATTATAAATCCTTACAATTCTATTATTGTTTCCACACAGATATTGAATGATACCTGGCGATGGCACAAGAGTTATCTATAGCTATGTTTACTATTCACTCAGCCTAAATGATGGCGTCCACATGCCTCTGTTCTGGCTGTGACCTACTCTCTATGTTTTCCAAAATGATCCCCCCGTATGTGTGTCCTCTAACTGTGAATCTTATCTCCCTTATGATCAAGGTGAGTCGTGCCAATTAAGGATTCTTCAAAGCTCTTAATGAAATGGTTTCTACCACTCCATCAAATGTAAGATAATTGGTAATGCAACTGACCACTCTCTCATTCGGTTTAAAACCGATCCCACTTATGTAGCAGAGATAACACATGTTCGTTTGAGGCACAGAATGTTGAGAGTTTTCAATGCATGCAACTATAATACCATACTCCCTCTTAAAGAGGTTGACACAAGCATAACCGTCAATGGTTATTATGGTTGATCACTTTAAGTGATCCAAATTCCATCACTTGAATTAATGTAGGTGTCATAAATAACATGCCCAAGGTTATTCGATTGATAAGTTTATTAAATAATGTGAGGTATTATCCTCTTTAATTTATAAATACATCTCTGGCTTATATTAAATAAGACTTACATATCATCGTTCGCATTCAATGATTACGATTTAAATCAATAAGAATAATAGCAATAAAATAACGATTTACGAATATTGTGAATGGGTCGAGTTTACCTCCCCATCACATTCCTTCGTTAAAAACACGTCAATCTAACTTGATGGAATTCACTTTGACATTCAAGGGTCAACAAATAAACACTAAGTGACCCAAAAATAAAAACACCACCCATTACGATAATTATGTCGTAACTTTTACGTTAGACGTAAATGGTCTCGATTCATGTTCAAATGACGTCGTTAACATTACTTACAACTTAACACAACTTACTACAACTTAGAAAGATTTGTAAATAATATCGACTACCTGTCAATTATGTTCAAAAGCAAACTAACAAGGCAAGACTTACCTCTTACGACACATTGGTTCACATTTTCGTTAAACGCTTATAATCGATTTGGCAAATAAACCACTCATAACCCAAGGTCTCTCTCTCTCTCTCTCTCTCTCTCTCTCTCTCTCTCTCTCTCTCTCTCTCTCTCTCTCTCTCTCTCTCTCTCTCTCTCTCTCTCTCTCCTCTAAGAGTCATCTAAGAATTTGTATTCATGTTTCAACTTGTAACCAAACAATATATGATCAGTGCATCATTATTCAAATAATTCAAATAATAAATCAAATCTCATAATGCAATTATTAAATCGATAATAACACATTCTTTTCTATAATTTCATAAATGGCATTCAATATAATCCATGTCTTTCATTATCATTAGTCTAATCAGCATAATAAATTTACTTATGTCCAAGTAAAAGTAAAAAGTATAGCAAGGCAAAAATTGGGGATGTAACATATCCTTCCCCTAAAGATTCATCATCCTCGATGATATAAAGTAGCAAAAGTAACTAAAGTAAGTTCATTGTTTTATCTGATAACTACATTAAATAAATGAGGAAACTTTTGATAAAATTCATGGTAATCCTCCCATGTAGCATTTTCCTTAGCATATTGGTCCCATTGGATCTTACACTGCAAGACCTCTCAATTACGCAAGCGGAGCTTGCGCGTTTCTAGCACCTTGAGTGGCTCGATCATGACCACCCCTAGATCCTGCATCTGTAAAGAATTCCAATTCAAAATATGGTTAGATCACCTGCAACATATTTCTTCAAATAAGACACATGAAAAACATTGTGCATTCTAGACAAGGCCGGTGGTAGAGCAATTCTGTAGGCAACCGGATTGACTACTTCAAGCACTTCAAAGGGTCCCACATATCGAGGGGCTAGCTTAGAAGACTTCCCAAACTTAATAGAACTTTTCTGAGGTTTCACCCTCAAAAGAATTTTTTCTCCAACAGCGAATTGCCTTGGAACACACTTTGCATCCGCATAGCTCTTTTTTCTATCATTGGCTTCTGCCAATCTTTTTCTGATTAGCTTTACCTTCTCTTCCATTTCAGCTAGCATTTCTCGTCCAATGCTAATCCTATCTTCTATCTTGTCCCAGCTTATAGGAGTTCAACATCTTCTTCCATACAATGCTTTGAATGGTGCCATCTTAATAGTAGAATGATAGGAATTGTTGTAAGCAAATTCCACAAGTGGTAAGTATTCTTCCCACTTATATTGCTGATCCATGCAATACATTCGCAACAAATCTTCTAAAACCTGGTTTACTCTCTCAGTTTGCCTATCGGTTTCAGGATGGTAAGTTGTACCCACGTTGAGTTTAGTCCCTAGCGCAAAAAACAAAGTTTGCCAAAACCTTGACGTTACACGCGCATCTCTATCCGAGATAATCTTCTCAAGGAAACCATGCAATCTAAACACTTCTTGCACAAATTTGTGAGCTACCAAAGGTGCTCCATCAGTCAAATTCCCTGGTATAAAATGTGTTACCTTTGTGAGCTTATCCACCACAACTAAAATGGCATCATGTCTATTCCTTGACATAGGAAGACCTTGAACAAAATCCATGCTAATAACTTGCCATTTCCACTCTAGCACATCATGGGGGCACAACAATCCTACAGGGTGTTGATGCTCTGCTTTTACCCTCTGACATTCTAAACAGCTTGCCACAAATTTTGCAGCATCATTCTTCATTCGTTACCAAAAATAAAGAGGTTTAACATCCACTAGGAGTTTGGTCACTCCTAGATGTCCTGAATATGGTGCAGTATGAACTTCTTTCCATACTAGATCCCTTAAGCTAGCTAAAACAGGAACATACATTCTACCCTTGTACCTCAATAGTCCATCAGACTCTATTAGATAACCATCATATCTTGGATCTCTAGGATTATCTTTTAGAGCCTGCTTAACATGTTCATAATACTCATCACCAGACAAATTTTGTAACACCAAATCCTTGAAATTTCCATGAATAGAAATAATAGAAGCTATATGTCTTCTACGACTCAAAGCATCAGCTACTCTATTATCTTTTCCTTTGATGTAGCTTATTTCAAAATCATAGTCAGATATCAATTCTAACCATCTCCTTTATCGAGCATTCAGATGTGGTTGAGAGAAAATATACTTAAGACTTTGATGGTCTAACTTAAGTACAAAAGTCTTCCCCAACAAATAGTGTCTCCACATCTCCAAAGCATGAGTTACTGCTACCAATTTCAGATCATGCAATGCATAATTCTTCTCATAGGATTTCAATTTCCTTGATTTATATGCTATCACTCTTCCATCTTGCATAAGCACTCCTCCTAATCCTTCTCCTGGGGCATCTGTAATTACCTCAAATTGTCCTTCGGGATTAGGGACTTTCAAAATTGGAGTTGTAGTTAACTTTTCTTTTAAGAGATCAAATGCATCTTGACATTTGTCTGTCCATTCAAATCTCTTTCCTTTCCTCTACAGGGAAGTGATTGGACTAGCAATACTGGAGAAATTTAAAACAAACTTCCTATAATAGCCAGCCAGGCCCATGAAACTATGCACCTCATGCACATTTGTTGGTACAGGCCAATCCAGAATAGCTGTGATTTTTACAAGATCAACAGATATTCCATCAACAAAAATAATATGACCTAGATATTGAATCTCCTTCTGAAAGAATGTACACTTTGATAGTTTTCCATATAACTTATGTTCTCTTAATCATTGCAGAACTATTTGCAAGTGTCATTGATGTTCTTCTTCATTCTTAGAACAAATGAGTATATCATTGAAAAAGACTAAAACAAACTTGTCCAAACAATCTCTAAATATACTGTTCATGAGATGCATGAATGCAGCAGGTGCATTTGTCAAACCAAATGCAAAAACCATGAACTCATAGTGCGCATATCTGGTTCTAAAAGTTGTCTTATGAATATCCTCATCCTTCAGTCTTAACTGATGATATCTTGATCATAAATCAATCTTTAAAAATATAGCAGCTTCACGCATCTGATCAAAAAGATCATCAATACGTGGCAAAGGATATTTGTTCTTTACCGTTGCTTTATTAAGCATATGATAATCTATACACAATCGAAGGGTTTCGTCCTTCTTCTTAACAAATATAACTGGGGCACCCCAAGGTGAAACACTGGGTCTAATCAAACCTTTTGCCAACAATTCTTGTAATTGGGCTTTTAACTCCATTAACTCCATAGTTGTCATACGGTAGGGTGCTTTTGATATAGGCTCAGATCCTGGTTTAATATCAATTGCAAAATCAAAAACCCTTTTGGGAGGTAGTCCTGGAAGTTCTTTTGGAAACACATCCTGAAATTCCCAAAGAAAAGGATACTTTTCTTCAAAAGATGAACTAGGGTTTTCTATCCCTTCCTCCACTTGTTCCATTTTGACTGCAAACAACTAACAACCTTTCCGTCTAACCCTTTTCAATTGCTTGGCAGAGATAGGTTTGATTTTAACTTCTATTTGAATCCCTTGGAATTGGGTTTGATTTCCCAAATCATCTAAGCATTCAACTATTTTTGAAAAATAGTCAACCATAGCTCTATGCTTCCATAACCAACTCATTCCTAGGATTACATCATAGGAACCTAGGGGAGCTACATACAGGTTTACTTTAGTTGAGAAACTAGGGAGGTTAATTTTGGCTTCAAACAAACATTGCTCTACCTGAGCCTTAGATTGGTTAGCATATTCTACTGACCAAGGTTTAGACATGTATCCATCTTATTATTTGGAGGGTGGTTTTCCTTTTCACTTTCTCCTTGGTTAGTCCTTGTCTGAACTGTGTTTATCAATTTCTCACACCTGAGAATATTGAGTTGTCCATTAGTTCAAGATTATAATGCCTCCCATTAAATCTAAACATAATAAACTCAATTTAAACAATACTTTGGCACAAAAACAACTCTTTTTTATTTATTTCATTTCAAAAGTAAAGAGTATTCTTCATTTTTACAAGATATGACTTCAAAAGTCGTGCTCAAGAGGAGTATATCCTTCAGACTCAGTTTTTGATACATAATCTTGAGGTATATAACCCTCTGACTCACTATCGGACCTAACTTCTCTGATCTCAACAGTTGGGGTATGCGGGGATCTCACCTAACCATAATTGTTTCCTCATCTTTAGCTCTTTCCAAGTACTCCCTTCTCGCTTGATTCAAGTTAAGGCAATCGCTAGAGTTTCCGTATCACTTAGCCAAATGTCACTCTCATCATCGGTTCCCTCAAAGGTTTTGATAATGGCTTCACGTTCTCTTTTTGCTTTAAGGAAATGTTGACTCGTATTAACAGACTTTCTTGTTGTCTTTTTAAGATGTGCCATCCTGGCACAGAAATTTTTCAAACATTAGCTAACCACATAATGTTGGCTACAGGCAAGCATAGTGGTCTCATAAGCCCTAGTGTTGAACCTGGTAGCTCTGATACCATATGTAACATCCACGTTCTTAAACATAGTAAAACCAGAAAAATTACCATAGAGTAATTTAACAAGATAAAAATGAGATAGAGAAAATTTTTCTTTTATTCAACACATAATCAAGTAATTCTATTTTACAAGCTTTTCTCTTTACTTAATACTTTTACATCATATTATCTTTCTCAAATTACAATTTAAATCAATTACATAGACAAATTTCGAATAAATACTGTTGTTGAATATCTGACATCTTCATCACAAGTCCTGGCATATCTTCTGCTTGGAGAGAGAGAGTATCTTTCCAGTGATTTACCTCCATCCACAGACCGGCGGTCTCGCACACTTCTTCCACATAAGAAGTGGCCCTACCCTTCACGAGGGATGTAGACCAAAGGTGACTAGTGTTGTATCCTACTCAACTCTATCAAACCATACAACCCTAGATACCCTCTAGCTAAGTATGATTTCTGATAGGATGAGCAATCCAGATACAGTGAACCAACAATGCATGCAGAAAACAAATGCATTATTTTGGCCAAAGTTTTTAATTTCAATATCGTTCATAATGAACGTCGTCATTGTGTTCACCCACCCCTACTCAACTTGGATATTGTCGTATTCCGCAGTTTATCCATCAACTATGTTTATACAATAGCTAAATCATGATAATAGTTTTTCTAGACTTTAGACATATCTATGTCTTATCTAATCATTTGATTTTAGTTTGACTCTAAGTTTTACATAATATCCCATAATAATATGGCTTTACAAATTATCCAAAACTCATATCAATGAGACTATGTTAATAACAACACATAGTTTATCTAAACTGAAAAAAAAAAGAGTGAACTATCGTTCAAAATAGATATTTCCTCTTATACAAAAATATGAATATTCTCAGTTTACTTATTCATGATGACTTCAATAGTCATGACACATATATATACTCAAATATGATTCCTCTCAAATTCCTATCTCGTTAGACTTTATTTAATCATATCATACTGGTTTCCTACAAAATTATTCTCATGTAAAAATTACTAACTAAGGATAACCCTATGATCCTTCATATTTCTATCGAAGCATTTCCATTGAGTTATCACTCGATTTATAATGAAAAATATATCTTCCTAAGCTTAATGAGATTCTAAGTTCTCTTGGAAAGCAACCATTATAGTTATTCGTAACTTAACAAGAAATGGTTCTTATACTTCCATTAACCACCTCAAAGATTTAAGCATCCTACTCAACTATGTTTACAATCCTATCATAGTTCTAAATGGTACTTGATATATATATATATATATATATGGTATAAAATATCTCAATAATCAACTCTCGGTCCTTAATGTCGAACCTTCTCTTAATCGATTGTATTTTTCTACATAATTGACCACTCATAAAGAAGACCTCTACAGTGTATTGGAATATCATTCTACAGTTATATCTTTCAATAGACCGACTTCTACACATTTCTATGGTTTTTGACTCAGGCTAATAGCCTTTGATAGCGTCGGCCAGCTAGTGATAATGGCGAAAATCATTAACTCCATAAGTTTTAAACATAATGAAAACACTCCTTAATAGGTTTGCTGATTAAGAATCGAATATCACAGACATATGAAAAGGGATAATATCGATTCTTCAAAGCATGCAAACAAAAGACATTATAAATCCTTACAATTCTATTATTGTTTCCACACAGATATTGAATGATACCTGGTGATGGCACAAGAGTTATCTATCGCTGTGTTTACTATTCACTCAGCCTAAATGATGGCGTCCACACACCTCTATTCTAGCTATGACCTACTCTCTATGTTTTCCAAAATGATCCCCCCGTATGTGTATCCTCTAACTGCGAATCTTATCTCCCTTATGATCAAGGTGAGTCGTGCCAGTTAATGATACTTCAAATCTCTTAATGAAACGGTTTCTACCAGCTCATTGAATGTAAGTTAATTGGTAATGCAACTGACCACTCTCTCATTCAGTTTACAACCGATCCCACTTATGTAGCAGAGATAAACACATGTTCGTTTGAGGTACAGAATGTAGAGAGTTTTCAATGCATGCAACTATAATACCATACTCCCTCTTAAAGAGGTCGACACAAGCATAACTATCAATGGTTATTATGGTTGATCACTTTAAGTGATCCAAATTCCATCATTCGAATTAATGTGGGTGTCATAAATAACATGCCCAAGGTTATTCAATTGATAAGTTTATTAAATAATGTGAGGTATTATCCTCTTCAGTTTATAAATACATCTATGGCTTATATTAAATAAGACTTACATATCATCGTTCACATTCTATGATTACGATTTAAATCAATAAGAATAATAGCAATAAAATAATGATTTACGGATATTGTGAATGGGTTGAGTTTACCTCCCCATCACATTCCTTCGTTAAAAACATGTCAATCTAACTTGATGGAATTCACTTTGATGTTCAAGGGTCGATAAATAAACACTAAGTGACCCAAAAATAAAAACACCACCCATTACGATAATTATGTCGTAACTTTTACGTTAGACGTAAATGGTCCGATTCATGTTCAAATGACGTCATTAATGTTACTTACAACTTAATATGACTTACTACGACTTAGAAAGATTTCTAAATAATATTGACTACCTATCGATTATGTCAAAAGCAAACTAACAAGGCAAGACTTACCTCTTATGACACATTGGTTCACATTTTCGTTAAACACTTCTACTCGATTTGGCAAATAAACCACTTGTAACCTGAGGTCTATATATCTCTCCTCGAAAGATACTCACTCTCTCTCCTCTGAGAGTCATTTGAGAATCTGTATTCCTATTTCAACTTCTAACCAAACAATATATGATCAGTGCATCATTATTCAAATAATTCAAATAATAAACCAAATCTCATAATGCAATTATTAAATTGATAATAACACATTCTTTTCTATAATTTCATAAATGACATTCAATATAATCCATGTCTTTCTTATCATTAATCTAATCATCATAATAAATTTACTTATGTCCAAGTAAAAGTAAAAAGTATAACAAGGCAAAAATTAAGGATGTAACAAGTATATAGTAGGAAGGCTATGTAAAGCAGATTTGAATGTAATGGTATGTCTCCATGGGAGTTTGTAATGATTTTGGTAAATATATAATTGCAGTTATATATTTTCTTTTGCCACATTTATTGGTATGATTGTAACAGATGCTTGGAGATGTGTGACAGCATCCAAGTTAATATAAGGCTTTGTATTTACCATTCTTTTTTTACAAATGAATTATTGTAGTTCTCTTTTGGATTATTAAGTATATCCATTGTATGAAGATCTATGTGAATATATGTCTAGTTTTGTTGATCCTTTACTGTGCATTTCCTTTCCTCCTTGCATTCTATGACTCTGTTGCCCAATGGAATAAGCAATGGTCCATATTGGAGAGGGACCAATCACTCTTTAAAATCAAAAAAATCATTCACCTATAGTTTAGGGGAAAAAACATCTTTCTTGTGCACATACATTCGCACAGTTGAATCAGTTATATAGGGGTTTTGTGACAGATAGTCATTCTTAACTTAGTGATAGCTTTTGGAGTCAAGATGATGAGTTGGTTTTGGCTATTCATTTGTTTTTAGTTGTTCATCTAGTTTGAACTTAATACCTATTCAGGTATACCCCTTTGGAATATCCCTCCAGAGTCTAAGTTGAGCTCAAAGTGTAGAGGAGTCTACCCATTCCTGTTAGTTGGCCAAGATCGCCCAAAACTTGTTGATAAACCTCTTCCTATCACCCTAACGACACTCCCTGACCTAGGTGATTTAGGAATGTTTTAGATTTTTGGGTTGCAATCATTTTGGGTCCCAACAGATTGGCACTATTACCAGGGAGGATTTGAAAGGATGAAGAATTTGAAGACCCCATTTGCAATTGTTGCAGTTGTCTATTACTGTGGGTAAGTTGGCAACTCTTCAACTTACACCAATAAACTAGCGCTAATGTATTGTTGGGTTGAAAAAATTGAAGACTCTGCTAGTGTGAGCAACCCAAAATAAGTTTTGAAGCCTTAAAGATTGTCATGCTTCAAGGGATTTCCTCATTTGATGTGGTGGTGACTCTGTTGTCAAAAGAGAAACAAAGTTTTGTTGTTGTGTACACGCTTCAAGGAGATTGCAATTGGTTAAGGTATAAGTTTTTCTTTCTGCATTGACCATGGTTTCTTTCTCAGTAAAGGAACATGTTGTTTGCTTTCCTTTGTCTTGCACATGTGGTTTGTAGTTGGTCATGGCCAACTAGTATGAATATGGATACCCTAGGGAGGATCCTTCACATGTGCATCTTCTTATGTTGCAAACCCTATGAATTATATGGCTTTTGACAATCTGGATAATGCATTTTCTGATCAAACCCAAAAAAACTTGAGCCCTTGCCTAATAGAAAAGAATCGATCAGGCTGCAATATGAGATTGAAAAAGAAAAGCAATTGCTAGAGTCTTTGTTGCAGCAAGAAAAAGAATTAGAAAGCTAAATTAGGCTACGTCAATCCAGGCCGTAGTCTGGTTCCCCTCCTGTTGTTCCTAGTTGCTCTTTTCCTCGGCCTCCCCCTATTGCAAATGAAAATACATATAGACAATTGTACCTCTCATGGGTCAGTTATGAGCAGCAATCGATGCCCAAAAACATTTACAATTAGATGCTATTATTTGATGGGTGTTAGACTCATGATGGGAAGGTGCACATTGATGCATTTTTAGACTTCATGGATAAATTTGAATTTGAAGATGAGGATATATTGATGAGATTTTTTGTTAGATCTCTATGTGGAGTAGCACAGACATGGCTAGTTAGTTTCCCTGACTAGCATTTTGCTTCCTAGGATCAATTGGTAGCTGCATTTGAAGACTATGCAAGTAGTCTAGACCCTATTTTTCTTTCTAAGAACTAGAAAATATCAGAAGGCAAGAAGGAGAGTCTAGCATGGAGCTCAGCCACATATTTGAGGTGGCCCTATCTCACATCCCAAGAAAATTCAAACATGATCTTCCTGTGTGTATTGATATGTATTTGAAAGCTTATGATGCTACCTTAAGCTTGAGTTTTATATGGGAGGAATTCAATCTAGTGGGTATGCAACAGGCATACTTGTTCATTGATTATGTTGACAAAGTTAAGTAGGATATGCTTGCAAAATCTCTATCCTCAAGTGTAGAGGTAGCTGATAATGAACAGGCTATTGTAGACAGCAAGGATGGGGGTGTTTCATATGATCTAGACACAATATCAAGTGATGATTGTGTGTGTAGAAGGGTAGAGGAAGGTGTTGGTGCAGTGTATGATAGTAGTTCAGATGAAAATAGTAGTGACTGCACCTACCTTTGATTGGATCAGTCATCAGTGGATGATGAAAATGAACAAATTAATGATGGCTTCCAATCTGGTGAAGAAAGTTATGACCCTGCTGCTTGTTGTAGTATTGTAGATTGTCTGGAAAGTGTGTATGGAAGTGAAACATCAAATAATTCAATTCATGTAATTGATTATGAAGAGCATATATATTTTGATGAATTAAATGATGATGAAGAGATGAGCGTAATAAATAATTCCCTTTATGAGGAGCATGCAAATCTGTCAGATAGCACAGTTTACGATTTTCATTGGTGCATGGATAATACTCTTTTTGAAGATGACTTACTTAGTGAATTTGAGTTGTCATCTTTGGAGGAGGAGAGTTTTATGCAATATGACATGGCTACGTGTGGACAGCAAGTGGACAGAGAGGGAATACAAAATGTTAAGGGTGAACAAGATGCTAGTCTCTTGTTTGGTGTTTTACCCTTATTTATCCCTAATGATGACCTTGAGGTCATTGGCACTCGTTTGCATGAGGATGGTGTGAATTATGCTTCAGCTGTACATCATGAAAGCACTGCTACAACTACAAGTGATTGTGAGGTAATTGTTTCCCACTTTGAAGACCATGTAACAGATGATTTTCTAGAGCTTTGTTTGGAGCAGTTATCTCTTATTGATGTGGATCATGTTGAAAGCACATTTTTGAGCTCATTGGTTGGGTCTAATAACATTCAGGATGGATTTTCTAGTGTGGGTCAAGTTTCTAATCTGCAGGGTGAAGAGGAGAAAATCATTATTGATTTTCTTAGCAGTAACTTTTACATAGCAGTGTGTGCCAAGGAATCTAAAGTAGAGAATCAACTTGAAGATGTTGAGTCTTTACATGAAGTGTCTCAAAATTATGATTACATGATAATGATGCATATTTAAATCTGAATCATACCTTTCATTCAGTCATGGAGGAATGCATTAGCAGTTGTAGTGCAGTTGGGCCACAAAAATTAGAACAGTCATGTGGCATAGCCTAGCATGAAAGCACAACTGGGCTGGATACATTTCAGCTTGATATTTTTCTTCATGTTGATATTTATGCAGATCTAAAAATGCATCATGCTAACATGAAATTTGAAGGTGAGTACTCCTATATGATTCAGCATGATGAAGAGTCATATTATCTATGGTTGCCTTGCCCTGGTGAAAATAATTTCCATCTTCAGCATGATGATATGAATGTTTGTATTTTGTATGTGCATGTATGCAAAATGCTTTTATTGCTGACATTGGGTGATTAGTGTAGAAAAGGATTAAGGGAGATCAACTTCTTCAATAGGCTTGTCTTTGACAGAGGCAAGTAACTTCACTAGTTTGTCTACAGGGGTGGCCTGCAGTGTCCTAAAATTTTGATGCAATCTTTTGACTGTATGTTGTTTTGTAAATAAGTTTTGTGTTTTGTCCCTTCATGTGTTTTGTGTGTTGGTCTGCCCAAAGATATTCTGGATCCTCACTGTGAAATTGTTTGTCACACGTCCCCAACCAAATCCACTATTGGGACTTAAAAATCACTCCCCAAAATGCCCCATTTTGCCCCCAAATTCCATCTAAATCCCACTTTATACCTCCATTGTTGAACGTATAGTTTATAATCAATCAGAGATATCTTCCAGAGGTTTTCATGTGTTTGCCTTTTGAAAATGCAAGATAGGAAACCCAGAAAATGACTAAGTCCAAAAAACTCTAAGTGTTTCATTGTATTTTCACCTCTGGCGGAGTCTCAGAGTTCGGGGTTCTTGCCTTCCGCCTTGTGTTATCTATCGGTTGTGAGAACTAAGGCTCAAAATTTGCCTAAGTGTTGAAATTTGTCTAAGTGAGGCGGAGGTCGAAGGTTGGGCCTTCGGCCTTCCATCTTCTTCATGGCGGATGTCGAGAAGAAGGCCCGAGGGTCAAGGTCTGCTTGAGGTGATGAAAAATATTCTAAGTATGATGTAGTATTGCGGAGTTTCAGAGGTTGGAGTTTTGGCCTTTCATTTTCTTCAATGTTACGGTTGGAAGGTGGAGGATCTAAAGGCCAAAGTTTGATGAGCTCTTTTTCTTCTAAGTGTTTCAGAGGTCGGACTTCGGGCCTTTAGCCTTTGGTTTTCTTCATGGCAAGTGTCACAGCAAAGGCCCGAAGGTTGAAGTCCGACGGGGCCAATGTAGCACTAAGTATGTCAGAGGTCAGAGTTCGGGCTTCCTTCCTTTCATCTTCTTCATGGAAGGCAGAAGGCATAAGGCCCGACAGTCGACCCCCGATGGGTGATAATTTTTCTAAGGTATTTTGCCATTCCGTGAAACCTTTTGGGTGGGCTCACGGTAGGCTTGCAGAACCACGGGAAGCTACCAAGTGGATGGTCATGACATCATGACATAAGCTAGAAGGAAGAAGGCCCGAGGCCCGACCCTTGGCGCACTTCATGTTCTATGCAATTGGATCAGGTGCTCTTCTCCTTCTCTTCCATTATGCAAGTTGTAAGGCAGAAGACTTGAGCTTTGAAGTCTGATTTGTCAGAGCTTTACTTCCTGGCTTTCCTTATTCTTTCAAACACACCAACTACTTTCGTGGATACCATTAATGTGAAATGTGTGGCGCGACTGCAGAGTCGCTTATGTCAGGATGGTTGTTAGAATAGTGTTTGTCATCAGTGCACAGGTACACAAATTCAATGGGAGGTGTTGTATTTTAGTATCCCATATTTTCTGCAGGTCCTTCCAAGGATGCAAATCAGAATGCAGGGTATGGGTGCCTAGAATTTCTACCGATTCCTCTAACTAGGTTGTGTGCCACATTCAATGCAGTGGTTGCTTGTTGATTGCACTTTCCAGCATCTAGATGTTGAACAGTGAAATAGAATAGCTATATATGCATCAATTGAAGACATTCTAATGGTTGGTCGCTGAGCCAATTGTCTAGTTTGGGAGCACCTAAGGATTTTCTCTGGAATCAACACATGATTTGTCTAGTCTGTTAGGGAAGGGATATGTTCAGTATAGAGTAGGAAAGTTATGTAAAGCAGATTTGAATGTAATGGTATGTTTCCATGGGAGTTTGTAATAATTTTGGTAAATATATAATCATAGTTATGTATTTCCTTTACCACATTTGTTGGTATGATTGTAACAGATGTTTGGAGATGTGTGACAGTATCTAAGTTAATACAAGGCTTTGTATTTTACATTCTTTTGTTACAGAGGAATCATTGTAGTTCTCTTTTGGATTATTAAGTATGTCCATTGTATGATGATATTTCTGAAGTCAAATATGTGATTATATGTCTAGTTCTGCTAATCCTTTACTGTGTATTTTCTTTCCTCCTTACATTCTATGACTTTGTTGCCCAATGGAATATGCACCGATCCATATTGGAGAGGGACCAATCACTCTTTAAAATCAAACAAATCATTCACCTATGGTTTAGGGGAAAAACAATCTTTCCTGTGCACATACATTCGCACAGTTGAATCATCTATATAGGGGTTTTGTAACAGCCAGTTGTTCTTGACTTAGTGACAACGTTTGGAGTCAAAATGATGAGTTGGGTTTGGTTGTTCATTTGTTTTTAGTTGTTCATCTGGTTTGAACTTAATACCTATTCAAGTATACCCCTTTGGAATATCCCTCAAGAGTCTAAGATGAACTCGAAGTGTAGAGGAGTCTACCCACTCTTGTTAGTTGGCCAAGATTGCCCAAAACTTGTTGATAAACCTCTTCCTATCACCCTGACGACACCTAGCCTAGGTGATTTAGGAATGTTTTAGAGTTTTGGGTTGCAGTCATTTTGGGTCCCAACAACCCTTTCAAATGTTAGCCCTTGTGACTTGTGTATTGTTAAAGCTCATGCCATTTTGACAGGTATTTGTGTACAATTACCTTTTGTAACAAGAAAAACATTAATAAGCCTTGGGTTATTAATGTCACATGGCATACCCACATATAATTATCAAATTCCATTATCACACAATAATATATTTCACTTACTTTCTTTGACTCATTTGTTTGATTGAGTATGCTTGATCTCTACCTACAATGTGGCTAGAAATTGACCACTCAAAGGTTGCATATTCTTAAAAGGTATTTTAAGGATGTGTGTAATGTAGTGGCACATGTTAGAAGCAACAACTCTAATTGCTGCAAATTGCAACAAGGTTTTTTTCTATCAACTAACTTAATATTCATTACATGTCTGATACAATTAATTAGGTAAGATTTATCAATTCTAATGGTTCCTTGGATGGTCATCTTTAAAGGTTCATTGGTGTAGGGGCACCAAGAAGATTCTACTTGTCTTTGCTTTGTTCATGCTTTGTTTGTGATGTATAAGGTTTTGAAAAACCATTTCCCATGTTTTGTAATAAGGACTATGTCCAAAAGATATCATGTTGATGTCATGTTTGTAAGAGGCAGTCATAAGATGTAATGGAACAGTCATAACATTCATGTTTTGTAAAGCCTTTTATGGCATGTAGGGGAGGTGTCAAGAGGTTTAATGCCTTGTCAAAGGCTCATTTACCTTGTAATGATGTTTGAAAGACTTGTTTGTCATGAAAAACCACGATACATATGACAAATCATTGTAATTAGTTGCAAACAATAACAAGACAGGGGCAGTGCGGTGGTTGTAGACAATTTACCAGTCTCCCACCAATTCAAACTGCCCCTCCAACTGTTCCAACCATTGATGCAAGCTTCTTAACGCCTTGCAGATGTCCATTATAGGGGTAGAAGTGATTGGAAGGAGGAATAAACAAAGAAAAGATAGTTTTTCTGTTTATTTTCTGTATAATTTTCTTGTTCCTGTACGTACCTTGCCACTGTACGGATGAGTTGTAGAGGACCACAATGCTTTTCTGAAAGAGGGGTGAGTCAAGAGTATTTTGCAATTTGTTTGAAGTCTTGAAACATCTGTAGTGTAGAGTTCTAGTCACTTTTTTGTAGGCTGGTTGATAAACCGTACCTTAGGGTTTTGACTGCAATAATGCATTCTCATTCCATTCCACTAGCCTAAAACCCTTCTAGATCAATGGAATGGCTTTAATTCTATTTGTTCTTTCTTGTCATGAAAAGTTTTTGGGCAGAGGACTAGTTTTGAAGGAGTTTGTTTGAAGAACCTAGCAAACCCATGTGCTAGGTGCATCTTAGAGGGAATAGCATTGTCCAAAACTTGCACAATCAACTGTGAGGCCTTAAAACCCATGAAATCCTTGGTTTTGCCATGTCATTGATGTGTTCAAGTGGGTTAGAAAGTACTGTGACTCCATTAGAGGGTACTTGCTTTGTATTTTTGGGCTAATTGGGGCTCTTTGTAGTAGGACAGTCATATTGAAAGTAGCACATGTTCTTAAACAACCCATTGCAATTTCTTGGTATGTTGTTAGGCTTCCAAAAGGATATCTCAAACAATGTTGATCTGGTTTAAAAAGTGCCTGGATTGCAAGAAATCTTCTAACAGACCAAGGAATAGGGCTAGAAGGAGTTGGGGCAGCCTACAAAGAAAGTGTCATGTGGGAAGTCCCAAGACCCCATGGGATGGTTTGTCTAGTGTATTCAAGGTGTCAATAAACCCTCCAAATGTTTGCCTCCAAGAAATTTGTTGGTTTGTGTCAAATATCAAGTAAGCCTTTGGTTTAGGACTGTCAAACGTCATTAAAACTGCCTATCTTCCCCTTGTCTTCTACATCATAGTGGTATCAAAGCCATAAGAGGTTTTGTCAATTGGTTGTGAGTAAGATCTAGTATATGTCAGCAGAGGAGAGTGAAGGAGAGGCTAGCAACATGCCTCCAAAAGGGATGACCACTGAGGTGGTTAAGAAGTTCAAAGAGATAGAAGAGAAGATTAAGAGTGGAGTCAAGGAAGCACTCCAAGATGAGTTGAAGGCATTGAGGATAGGGAAGAAGCTAGATGAAGGTTCTGATGGAGAGGAAGAAAAAGAGGAGGAAGAAGAAGAAAATTAGGAAGAGGCAGAGATACCTGTAGATCAGAAACACTTCCTTAAAGCCATCAAGGCAATTGGCAAAGATTCTTCAGAGGCCCAGATGGAGATCCCAATGTTTAGTGGCAAGATGAATGCTGATGAAGTTATGGAGTGGATTGAGGCCCTAAATAACTACTTTGAATACAAGGAAGTACTTGAGAACAAGAGGGTGAAGTTTGCCAAAACAAAACTCAAGGGTGCTGCCCTCACATGGTGGAATTACACCCAAGGTGAGAGGGTGAAGAGTGGGAGAAGTATGATCACTTCTTGGAGCAGGATGTTAGAGAGGATCAAATCCCAGTTTCTACCAGTAGATTATAAGGTGTAGATTTATAGGAAGATACAAAATCTCAAGCAAAGGGACATGGATGTGTCCACTTACACTTAAGAGGTTTATAAGCTTACTCTCAAATGTGGGCAATTAGAAGATGAGAAGGGAAAAGTTGCAAGGTACATCAATGGCCTGAAATTCAGTATCCAAGATGAGATTAGTATTTTAACCCCTGAGACCGTGGACAAATGCTTTCAAATGGCATTGAGGGATGAAGAGAAGTTGAAGAGGAAAGGTGAGCAGCAAAATAGAGGTAGAGGGGGCAGAAATTTTAGAGGTAGGGGCAGTTTTGGAGGGAGAAATCAGTTTCAAAGAAGCCAAGGGGAGTCTAGTTCCCAAGAACAAAGTGGAGAATTGGGTTCAAGAGGAGGCTTTAGAGGAAGGAGACCTAATGGAAGGGGTAGATTAGATGGACCAAGTAGAGGTCTTAGTGTCTTTGTAGGGAGATGCTTCAATTGCAACCAAGTGGGACACCCAGCCTTCAAATGTCTTGAGAAGCAAGCCTCAAGCTCTCATGGTGGAGAGAGAAGGAACCAGTTGATCCAAGAGGAAGACTGCCAAAGTATTAACTCTCCAATTGGAAGTGCAGCCCCAGTCCATGATGGAGAAAGTTTGATGATGAGGAGAACCATGTTGAAGGTGCCTCAAACACAAGAACCCCCTCAGAGGAAGACATTGTTCAGGACAACATGCAAGGCCTATGGTAAGATATGCAAGGTAATTGTTGATTCAGATTCAACTGAAAATCTAGTTTCTATTGAGATGGTAGACAAGTTGCAATTGAAAAGACTTCCTCATGCTAGTCCCTATAAAGTGTCATGTTTGAATAAGGGGCAACAAGTCTTAGTTGATGAACAATCATGGGTAGAGCTTGAGATGGGAGAGTATAAGGATAAGATTTTGTGTGATATAATCCCCATGGATGCTTGTCATTTGTTGTTAGGACGTCCTTGGTAGTATGATGTGCAAGCCCAACATGATGGGAAGTTAAACTCTTTTGTCAAAACCAAGAATGGTAGGAAGTATAAAATGGTTCCTTTGCCGGATGAGAGTGTGGAGAAGAATGTAGGGTCAAGTGTCATGTTGGTGATTGGAAGAGAGTTTCTTAACACCCTTAAGAAGGAAGGAACCCAAGGGTATGCTCTAATTTTGAAGCCTAAAAATAGTCCTAATTTGCATGATCCTAGTGAGGAAGAGAATCCCAAGGAGGTGCAACAATTGTTAGAGAAGTATAAGGGTATCATGGTAGAAGATGTGCCTAATGCATTACCACCTATGAGGGACATAAGTCACCAAATTGATTTCATTCCTAGGTCTACATTGATCAAGGGGTAAATCATAAAATGCACAATAACAGAAATTGCACACAGAAAATAGAATGATATTTTATTAATATGAGAAAAACATTACATTACAGAAGCTCAAATACAATCAGAGGATGAATCCCCTACAGGCTGCAACACATTACAGCTCCCTCTCTCAAAACTCTAGAATCTTTAGCCTTCTGTAATTCCCAAATCAGCTAGGGTTTCTAATTTCCTGCCTTTCTTGACTCTACACCTTCCCCCTTAACTCTACTACCCTAAGGGTTCCCAAAAATGGTTATATATATCCCTTTTTGGCGACCACCAGTTTAATTTCAAAATTTGCATCTCCCTCCAAAAATAGGTCAACTTCGTGGGGCCATAACTTTCGATCCGACCGTTGGATTTTCAATTATAATACCTTTTCGGAAAGCTCTCGAAAAGACGATGGTGCGGTCAGTAGTACCAATAGATAGACTACTTGGGTTTCCCACCAAATTTCGAGCCCATCCGGAGCCTCTAAGTGCCTCAAATTTGACTTTGAATATTTCAATAGGATTTTTGGAATTTGAAATTTTAATATCTCACAAATGACAAATGATATTGAAGTGATTTCTTCACTATTAGCTTCAATTCACCATTCTAGAGATCTGTGTAAATTTTGCATCCAACCGTGCACAAATGCAAACTTACTAAAAATAGTAACCCTGCCAAATTTAGCCCTTATTGAAAAGAAACAACATTTTTTTTTTTATTGATGCAAGATTGCTCTTACACCCTAGATGCTCCTGCATCATACATTGCCAAACAAAGCAACTTACAAGATGACACCATGACAAAATGAAGTGATTGCCAAGCAAGTACAAGAGTTGTTGGATAAGGGTTTAGTAAGAAAGAGCCTTAGCCCATGTGCTATGCCAATAGTCCTATCCCCTAAAAAGGATGGCAAATGGAGACTATGTACGGATTCTAGGGCTATTAACAAGATCACTATAAGATATAGGTTCCCTATGCCAAGGATTGAGGACCTAATGGACTATTTAGGAGGGGCTAGATACTTTTCCAAGATTGATCTTAAGAGTGGGTATCATCAAATTAGGATAAAGCAAGGAGATGAATGGAAGACTACCTTTAAGACCAATGAAGGTCTTTATGAGTGGTTGGTGATGTCATTTGGCCTATCCAATGCCCCAAGTACTTTTATGCGCCTTATGAATGAGGTGTTGCAAGATTTTATTGGCAAATTTGTTGTGGTGTATCTTGATGATATTCTTGTGTTTAGCAGGACCAAGGAAGAGCATTTGCAACACTTGGACCAGGTTTTGAAGAAATTGCATGATGGAAATTTGATGATCCACATGGAAAAGAGTGTCTTCATGAAGGAAGAACTCACCTATCTTGGTTTTGTCATTTCTCAAGGTAGTTTGAAGATGGATCTGACTAAGGTAGAGGCTATTTTGTCATGACCAACTCCTAAAACAGCAGGTGATGTAAAACGTTTTCATGGTTTGGCAACATTCTATAGGAAGTTTATAAGGGGTTTTAGTCATATTTGTGCACCTATTTTGGATACCATTAAAGGGGGGCAGAAATGTAAGTTTTCTTGGACAAAGGCAGCCAATGATTCTTTTGAAATTTTGAAACAAAAGGTAGCACAACAGCCCATTCTTGTTTTGCCTGATTTTAATAAGTTGTTTGTGGTAGAATGTGATGCTAGTAACATTGCTATAGGGGTTGTCTTGAGTCAAGAAGGCAGACCAGTTGCTTTCTTTAGTGAAAAATTGAATGATGCCAAAATAAAATATTCTACTTATGACTTGGAGTTGTATGCAATGGTGCAAGCTTTGAAAAAATGGAGGCACTATCTGTTGCCTAAGGAGTTTATTGTTTATACTGACAACCATGCACTTAGTTTTCTAAATTCACAGGAGAAACTCAATCACAGGCATATGAAATGGGTTGAACAACTCCAAGCATACACATTTTCCATCAAACACAAGAAGGGGCAGACCAATAAAGTGGCAGATGCATTAAGTAGAAGGGTGTGTATGGTGCAAGAAATTCAGTTACAAAGTGTGGAAATTGATTCCCTCAAACACATGTACAAGGATGATGAGGATTTCAAGGATGTATATGAAGTTTGTTCACAATTTTTAGACTCTTATCATTCTAATTTTTCTGAGTTTTTGTTGCAGCAGGGGTTTTTGTTCAAAGGCAGCAAATTATGTGTTCCTAGGTGTTCCATGAAGGAGAACATCATAAAGGAAAAGCATTGTGGTGGTCTAGGAGGTCACTTTGGGCTGGATAAAACACTAGATCAGGTGAAAAGGTTTTATTTTTGGCCAAAGATGCAATCAGACATCAGAAAGTTTGTTGAGAGTTGTAGTATATGTCAAAGGGCAAATGGTACTTCATCTAATGCTGGTCTATATCAGCCACTTCCCATTCCTAATAGGCCATGGGAGAGTATTAGCATGGATTTTGTCTTGGGTCTTCTTAGGACTCAAAAGGGTTTTGATAGCATATTTGTTGTGGTGGATAAATTCAGTAAGATGGCTCATTTCTTGCCATGTAAATGCACTAATTATGCTTCACACATTGCTAGTTTATTCTTCAAGGAAATTGTTAGAATCCATGGTTTGCCTCTTAACATTGTGACTGACAGGGATCCAACATTTGTGGTCCACTTTTGGCATACTTTGTGGAAGAAGTTGGGCACTCAATTGTCATTCACTTCAGCATATCACCCTTAGACTGATGGCCAAACTGAGGTGGTGAATAGGTCTTTGGGAAATCTTCTTAGATGTCTTACAAAATAGCATGGAGAAGCATGGGATATGATCATCCCTCAAGCTGAATTTGCTTACAGTGACTCCACCAATAGAAGTACAGGAAGGAATCCATTTGAGATTATCTATGGGATTCACCCAAGAGGCATTCTTGAATTGAGGGATCTACATGGATTGGAGAGGAAGAGTGCTCAAGGTGAATACTTTGCATTGGCCATGAAGGACATCCATGATAATGTAAGAGAAACTCTTCAAAAGAACAATGAGAGGTACAAGGAGAAAGCCAATGAGAGAAGGAGAGATGTGCAATACAAGGTTGGGGATTTGTTCATGGCACATTTGAAAAAGGAAAGACTTCCAAAGGGGCAGCCAACCAAACTCCTCATGAAGAAGATAGGACCTTGCCGGATTGTGCACAAGTTTGGGCCCAATGCCTATGAGATTAAGCTTCCTCAAGGCTTGGCCATCTCTCCTATCTTTAATGTCTCATATTTGTTTCCTTACAGGGGTGGTAATGATGCAAATTTAGAGGCAGATGTGACAACAGCGGGAAATGAGGAATGGGTTAAGGGTCTCCCACCCAATCAACCCTTGAAATTGGAATGCATCTTGGACACCAAGGTCTTGAAGAAGACTAGAAGGAAAACTTACAAGGATTACCTTGTCAAATGGAGTGGTCTCCCTGCTGAAGATGTCACTTGGATGAGTGAAGAAGACATCTGGAAGCACAGAACCACAGTTGTTGATCTACTTCCTCAAGAGACTTGAGTTCTTTCCAACCCCGGGAGTATGGTGCAAGGGCACCAAGGAGATTCTACTTGTCTTTACTTTGTTCATGCTTTGTTTGTGATGTATAAGGTTTTGAAAAACCATTTCCCATGTTTTGTAATAAGGACTATGTCTAAAAGATATCATGTTGATGTCATGTTTGTAAGAGGTAGTCATAAGGTGTAATGGAACAGTCATAACATTCATGTTTTGTAAAGCCTTTTATGGCATGTAGGGAAGGTGTCAAGAGGTCTAATGCCTTGTCAAAGGCTCATTTACCTTGTAATGATGTTTGAAAGACTTGTTTGTCATGAAAAACCATGATACATATGATAAATCATTGTAATTATTTGCAGACAATAACAAGACAAGGGCAGTGCGATGGTTGTAGACAGTTTACCAGTCTCCCACCAATTCAAACTACCCCTCCAACTGTTCCAACCATTGATGTAGGCTTCTTAATGCCTTGCAGATGTCCATTATAGGGGTAGAAGTGATTCGAAGGAGGAATAAACAAAGAAAAGATAGTTTTTCTACTTATTTTCTATATAATTTTCCTGTTCCTGTACATACCTTGCCACTGTACGGACGAGTTGTAGAGGACCACAATGCTTGTCTGAAAGAGGGGTGAGTCAAGAGTATTTTGCAATTTGTTTGAAGTCTTGAAACATTTGTAGAGCAGAGTTCTAGTCACTTTTTTGTAGGTTGGTTGATAAACCCTACCTTAGGGTTTTGACTACAATAATGCATTCTCATTCCATTCCACTGGCCTAAAACCCTTCTAGATTAGTGGAATGGATTTAATTATGTTTGTTCTTTCTTGTCATGAAATTTTTTTGGGCATAGGACTGGTTTTGAAAGAGTTTGTTTGAAGAACCTAGCAAACCCATGTGCTAGGTGCATCTTAGAGGGAACAGCATTGTCCAAAACTTGCACAATCAACTGTGAGGCCTTAAAACCCATGAAATCCTTAGTTTTTCCATGTCATTGATGTGTTCAAGTGGGTTAGAAAGTATTGTGACTCCATTAGAGGGTACTTGCTTTGTATTTTTGGGCTAATTGGGGCTCTTTGTAGTAGGACAGTCATATTGAAAGTAGCACATGTTCTTAAACAACCCATTGCAAGTTCTTGGTATGTTGTTAGGCTTCCAAAAGGGTATCTCAAACAATGTTGATCTGGTTTTGAAAGTACCTGGATTGCAATAAATCTTCTGACAAACCAAGGAATAGGGCTAGAAGGAGTTGGGGCAGCCTACGAAGAAAGTGTCATGTGGGAAGTCCCAAGACCCCATGGGATGATTTGTCTAGTGTATTCAAAGTGTCAATAAACCCTCCAAATGTCTGCCTCCAAGAAATTTGTTGGTTTGTGTCAAATATCAAGTAAGCCTTTGGTTTAAGATTGTCAAACTTCATTAAAACTCCCTATCTTCCTCGTCTTCTACATCATTCATTAATACTAGTCAAATTAAAATGTCTCATGACACCACTTTTCACTCAAATTACTTGAAGGATTCAATTGATGTTGGAATGCACTTTGAACTAGATTTCCTTATCAACATGACTCTATAAATTGTGTGATTGTTTATTGGAAAAATATATGGCAATCCATATTGGTTCCAATCATACTCCATGTTAAAGTCTCATTGACCAAGAAACTCAATATCAAATGACTAAACTTCATATCGTGGAGCCAACCTAGACAAAAGCTATCACTTCTCAATTTTTACATGGTCATGAGCAACATGATCTTCACATTTTGCATCATCAACATTAACAACATTTAAACAAACATGTGTACCATCTAAATACCATACATTATATATGTTTTTAATACTCTCCTAGTTTTAAATAAGGACTTCTTGTTCAACTCAAATATTGACATTGATGTCACAAAATGATTTATATAACAGTTCACTCCAAATGATCATAAACTTAAGTATATTTAAGCCAATATAAAAAATATGTTAAAAGACTTCTTGATTTTTTCTCAAAAATGTGAAATCTTACTTGGATTATAGCATGCATATGTGGCAAAAATAATATCATTATAATATATAAGACAAATGAATCTTTGTATATTTAAATTTAAAAAAAATAGAATTTTGTACTACAAAATTCATGAAAAATGTTTAAATTTGTTACAATGAAATTTATGAAAAAATGTACTACAAAATTTAGCAATTGCAAATAAATTTAAGTATATAATCTGATAAATTATCACACATAATATTAGAACAATTTTTGAAACATAATCTCATTACCTTGCCCCTTGTCAGACCAATGGATAACTCTAAGCTTGCACAACATAAGGCTAAATATTTTTGTATCTATCATCATGGACATTCTATTGGTAGTGGCATTGTATTCAAACATATAATCTCCAAACTTATAAACAAAACTCCCTCACTTGATGAGGTGAAACATATCAAAGCAAATCATGTACATCCAAAAATTGGTCTTGTTCACCATAACATACTCTACATTGAGGTTATACATGAAATAAAAGAGAAATAATTTGATACACATGATGGGAGATTACTTTATTGCCCATATCCCCATCTATCCTTCTTAAGTTACCACACCTTTTTGCTTTTGTTTTTCTTTCTTGATTTTATTATTCCATGTTCCTAGTTAGCATGCAAATGACATAAAGATGCCTTTAGTTGTTCATGTTGGCACAAGTGACTTTGAACATGTGTTGTTTTTTCATGTCATTTCTTTCTTATAGTTGGTATCATTTTTACTTTGGCCTTTTGCTTATGCCTTGTATATTTTGACCCTCCTTGCTTATTCATCCATTTACATCGTGTACCCTTACAGTTTAGCCCTTTGTTTGTGCCATGTTTGTTACACACTCTTTCCATGAACTCATTTCACCTTCTGTAATACTATATGCCTTGTTATCCACACTTGGGGGCATTGTTCCTATGCTTTCTTATGTGTGTTTTGATTATCTCTTATACTTGCATATGCTTCTTTGTTATCCCACATGTTTTCCTACATGCTTTATTTGATTTTCATGTTTACTAATGTTCCATGTTCCCACTTTGGGTGCTCACTTTTTTCTTTTTTTAAAGATGTTTTCATGATCTATGCCACACACTTATGATGTATTTTATATTCCATGACTACTATGCTTTTCTTTATCATGACCTACATCTACTTATTTTATTCTTCTCATGTATACCTATTTATCATTCCATGATTGTCATTGTATGCTTATACTCTCCTACTATTTTTATATTATGTGATCTTATGATGCTCTCACTTGTGATGTTCCTTATATACCATGATTCATATACTTATAACAATTGCTTAGGATCCTTACCATGTTTATAATGCTCATCATTCTTCTCATTTTTAGATTGCATGTTTATGATGCTTCTTATCCTCACCATGTTTTAAGATTAGCTTCCAACAGTTTTATCTTATAATCTCCAATGCTTGCACATAAATGATTTAATTTTTGGTGTAGTAATTGAATATAACTTTATCCTTGATCATAGGAGAAAGTGATTCTTGAAGAAGTATTCGATCTCATTATCCAACATGTTAGGATTAAGGTGCCATCAACCTTGTAAAGCATATGAAATTAATTACTGCTAATATTGTTTTTAAATCATTCATAAGGGATGAAGTATTCACCAAGTAGCGATCTTGTTTCAGTAGCATGTTTGATCCTAGTACCCGACGGATGTAGGTTATCCAAGGGGTTGTAGGGGGCTACCCCCCTACAGGGTCCAGAGGGATGGCCCTCCCGACGGGGGGTTCGAGGGTTGCGCACCTCAGTGGGGGTCCGAGGGCAACGCCCCTGGAAGCCACATTTTATATATAGATTACCATTGTAAATCTGGACCGTACTGACGATTGAGATTTTATTGGCTTGTCTTGCCCTAGAAGGCAACCTATTTTATAAGGATATTAAATTATAGCTGATAGAGTGAATTTTACAGGTACTTAGGTTCTGCCAGATTGAAGACTGAAGAAGAGAGAGGAAGTGCATGTATTGTAATCTCATATTTGAAGATAATACAACTTGAAGCATCTTTTCTTGGTGGAATTTTTTACCTGAAAGGGTTTTCTCCATGTTACATACCATGTTATGTGTTCAGTTCTTAATGCATGTTATTTCTGTGTAGTGGGTTTTATTTCTATTGCAAGCTCCATTGATTCTACATTGTTTAGAGGACATAAATAAGTTTAAAATCATATTTTCATTGTGTGGTTTGCACCTTCATTTCTAACACAACAATTGCTAATACATTTTTGTAATTAAGGATTGAAACTCACGGCATAGCCATTCACTCTTTCATTATTTCCTTGCTTACATTGAACCAAGTTCAAAAATGCAACCTTTAAGAAAATGTACGCTTGAAAGTGATAGACAAATGTTTTTGCTAGTTTAGGAAAAGAATGGACAGAATCATATGGTAATAAGAAGAAACAAGTGGCATTAAATGACTTAATGTGGATCTTTGAGTTACCCATACCATTACACAATTCAAATCTTCATGTCACAAAACCCCTTAGAAACAGATAAGCTAATATATCATAGGATATATGATTATGAGTGAGCTCATGAGTTAAATATTTCTTAGAGATTAGTGTAAGGGTATTAAGTTAATTTTAAATTTTATTAAGTTGTTTCATGGTGCTTTCTAAGGAAGGTTAGGCAGTGTTGGTAGGGTTATGGGTGGTGATGTGTATGGTGTTGGGTGGGGTGTAATTAGAGGAAGGGATGATGATAAGTGGTTGGGAAAGAAGTTGTGAAGGGATAGGAGAAGGTTGAGCTAGTGGTTGTGAAGGAGTAATAGGAGGATGGTGGATGTGGAAGTCAGGTGTAAGAATGAGAGGGGTATGAGATGAATGAGGTTCATGAAGGATTGGAAACACCATGGGTATAGGAGTAGAGAAAGAGTAGTGTTGGAGAGAAAGGTGAGTGATTGGGGTTGGGAAGAGATGATGGAGGAAGAGGCTTGAGAATGTGAAGGGAAACAAGAATTATTAGCAATATTAGTTTTGCCTACAATTTGATGAATACCCCTAAGCACTTCCATGCCATATTATTGTATCATGAGTAAATTATGAAATGTGCCTACTAAAATTGAATGCTTTTCATCATTATCAAAATTGCTAATATCCTATCTAAGAATTGGTAACTTATTGTCCATATTCAACTTCTTTTGATTTTTAAAGTTTTCAAGATGAGCCCCATGATCAAAAGGCTCCTCCTAAATGACTTAAATGGATGTGGTGGACATAAAATTTACATGCCCTATGGAGTATATTTCATATTTGACTTAGACGTATAGATAATCCTTTTTCAATATGCTTAGATTTAGCTCCTCTTGATCCTTAAATGATTACTAATGCCATAGGGATTGTCCTTAAATCCAAGATCCTTGGTAGTTAGTTTAAAATATTTGGTGTGTAATTTGATGGATAACAATTAAAATATTTGAAAGGATTAGCTCATGAAGGTAGGATAATCTATTTAAATTAAGAGGATGAGGTCATGGGCATAGTTTTGTCTAGGGGATAGATCCACATTAGTAGTTTAGTCTAGGATGTAGGAATGGTTGTAGTGAGAATTGGTCTAGACCATTGAAGACTATAATGAACTGATGAATAATAGAATTTAGGGATTTTGTCAGTTTGTATGCAAATGGAACAAAATGAGTGTTAGGACAATATATTTATGATAAGGCCACATTGAGTGTAAAACAAGAGGGTAAAAGAGCAAGGTATGCACTTTCTCTTCTACAATAACATTTTACCACTCTTTAATGTATTAGAAAATGAATAATTAAGATTGATTTACCTTTTTAAAAAACTCCTTCAAAAATTTATATATGTGTAAAGGAAAATAATCTTTCCCCAATGTTAATATAAGCTAGAAAAAATTGCATACAATTAGACACAAATTAACCTAGATTAAATAAATGATGACAGTTAAGACTAGATAATTCATAAATAAATGTTAATTTGTGAAATTAACTATAAAGGAATTAGGAACTTAACTCTTGATTCAGAGGGAGTGTGAATGTTGATATCTTGTTGAATAAATCTGCCATAGTCTAGAAAAATGATAGTCTTGGAATACTGTTATACTTGATTTTGTGCAAACATGAAAATATATGCAAATCAATCCCTTGCTTGGGGATCATTTATACATCATGTGAATTTGCCATGTAGCCCACGTATCCAATCTAGCCAACTGTGCACTTTTTCTCTTTAATTCACCAAATTTATTGCTTTGCGTTGATTTTCAAGGATTGGAAATATTTATAAACACCTTGGGGAGGTTGTTGAATTTCAAGGGTCAAGTTATCCTAGGTAAAACCCCTTGATCGGATTGGCTTTAAGGTCATATAAATAATCAAAGGTAGTAATTTTAAATAATGTAGATGATCTAGATGACTTTGATGCATATTAAATTCCTTTTAGTGCTCCAAATTGAAATATTCCTATGATGTATGAAAATGATAATTGAATAATGCTTGGATATAAAACATTGCGCATTGAATGTATTTAAATACTAAGACATGATAACTTATTGCATAATTGAGTACTAAGTGGGATCCCAAAGGCTAGTGGAAAAGGACAAGAGTTGGTAATTTTAAATTTTGGGTTAGATAAATGTCATGTGAGAAAGATAGTGCACATTATAGATAGCGGGAGCAAAATCTAGGGATCAAGGATGAATATTGGACATCAAGGCTAATAAATGAGGTGAATATGTGGGCATGAGATTAAATAGGATATGGGTGAGGACAAATCTATAGGAATGTGTGTAAGATAAAATGAGAGTTGGATAGAATTAGGGAAGGAGTCAAACTTATCACAAAAGTGTGTCACATGTTGCTATGTAATTGTATCAAGACATCCTCTCAAAATGGACTCAAAACTAATTGGAAATTGGCATCAGTATATAAATTTCACCATTATAATATGATTGTTTTAACTTCACCCATATTTTTCATGCACATGTATTTCAAATTTTTATTTATGAAACTCATCTAAAACCATTAAAAAAAATTGATATCTAACAAACCTTGAATCAATCTATCATCATAGCAATTACTAATTTATTAATGTGTCACATAACAACTAGTCCTTGTCATTGCAATGTGTTAAAGTTATAGTTAATAATAAATGATTAAAAGTACTAATAAATATTGCTTGCTATAGTTATCTTGCCTATAGTGGGAATAATAACTTTTTTACTAAACACAAAGTTAATTAGTTTTTGTTCAAGTTAAGTGTCAAGCTAAGAAATTTCATATTGCAAATATATATTTTAGTTGTTCATATAATTTTCTAAGATTTTAGTTATAGTAATTGTCAAATATTATCCACTATGACAATCAAATACTATTTAATTACATGACATATATATGAATTAGATAAATATATAAATAATATACTAAAACTTTATATAATTAATGAAAGATGTTGACATAATCAGTTCCAATGAAAATCACAAAAAAAATGGAGAGAACCAAAAATTACGAAAGAGCAGGCGAAGGGCAGAAGTCGGGAGTAGCAACCCTTTCATGGGCGGCAGAAGCAGAGTAGGAAATTCCTAAGGAGAAGATCCAAGAAAGGGTGCAAGATGAAGGATGGTGTAAGAAGTCAGAGCCGCGTGGGGATCCATTTCAAGACAGAAAAGGATGGAATGGAAGGCAGAGGCAGGGCTTCAATGGGGACAATTTCCATTGGCACAACAAGGCGTGGTAGGGAAGGAGGGGCTTTGTAGATGAGCACAAATGCAAGAAGAACCATCGTAGGGGAAACCCTAGAGAGTTTAGAAAGGGTGGCACCAGTAAGAAGACATTCATAGAACACAAGGAGAATCACAAACAAGGGCACAAAAAATCAATGGTGCTAAGCTCTAATTTATTAGGCCCCTCGATCAAGTGTCTAGAAACATTGGGATTAATAATAAAATGGTTTGGATTGAACCTTAATCGTAAGGGCCTGAGAAGATGGTGGCAGGAGAGATGGGGATTAGAATTAAGTTTCAAGGCTTTGGTGAATGGTTTTTTCTTAGTCATTTGTCCGTCAACCTTTGTCAAAAAAGAAATTTTAGAAGGTATTTGGTTGATGGATGGTTTTGGATTCTATATTTGTAAGTGGGAAATAGGGTTTGATCCTACTAGGCATCAGATGGAATATGTTCAAGAGTGGTACAAACTTCCCAACCTCCCTTTGGAATTTTGGTAGCCTGGCATCATGGAGGAAATAGTGAACAATCTGGGACATTATGTGTGAGCCAAAGAATGGTCTGAGTTAGATGGCGAAGAAACTTTTGTTAGGATCTGCGTTGAAATTTGGCCCTCCGTGTCTCGATGGTAGGAGTTGGAGATTAACACGGAATGGAGCACGCTCACACAACCTTTGATCCTTGAGCCAAAACCTTTGGGTCATTTGGTAAACACTTTGTGGTGGTGGTCCTAGGATCAATCTTCAGATGGGAAAGGCAAGGAGTTTCCGGATCAAGCCCTGGTGGGTGACAGAGAGGGAGGCCCAGTTAGAAATGTGGAGTCCATTGCTCCAAATAGCAAAATTAAGGATCACCAGCAACCCTTGAATGAAGGAGTCAACTCAGTTGAAGTAGATCAAGTAAAAGGATCAATGGATTTGGATCATGCTTTAGAAGTGAAAGTCAATGAAGTTTTAAATTAGATAGACAATAATATAAGACTAGAAAACATTGACTCTTTGCTGTAGGTTAGTAAGGAATTGGTGGAGTTACTCCAAGAAGCTAAAGAAGCCTCTCTTGGAGGAAGATGCGAAGGGACAGTCTTTGACTCTGAGTGGGAAGATACCGATGCTTTCATAGAAATTGGCCTGGAGCTAGAGGACAGGAACTTGCTTCTGGACATAGTGGATCAAGAAAAGCTGGGCATTCTACAGATGGAAGTGACAAAAACCTCCCCAGCTTATGGAGATCCTAAAAGGAGTGGCAAGATTCCCAATTCTGAAAAACTCAAAATTGACAAAGAGGCGAGAAGGCAGAAAAAGATCCTTGAGATGTTAAAAGTAGGGAAGAGCGGGACCCTTCCTAAAGGAATATGAAAATCTTAACTTGGAATGTTAGGGGCCTCAATTCCCCTAATAGGAAACACCTGGTGAAGCATCATCTGGAGGTGTCCCAAGTAGATATTTGTCTTCTCTAGGAAACAAAGTTGTGTTTGGAAAAAGTTGTGACTTTGGAAAAATAGATGGGCTCTTGGAAGTTGTTGGCGATTTGTGGGGATGGACAGGTTGGTGGTTTGGTTACACTTTGGCGTCCCAACAAAGTAGCCTTAGAAAAAGTGGCACAGAGCAGTAGATGGATGGCATGCAAAGTTAAAATCTTTGCTTCAAATCTGAGTTTTTTATTAGTCAATGTTTATGGGCCAAATTCATCCATCCAGAAACGGGAGGTTTGGAGAGAAATACGAATTTTTTGCAACAGTAGAGTTCATGATTTTTGTTTTATTGGGGGCATTTCAATGCAATTCTACACTTAGAGGGTAAGAGAGGAGGTGTGGGCCAAAAGCTTCAATCACAAACTGATTTTGATGAATTTACAGAAAGCAATCATTTGCTTGAGATTCCTACGGCGAATGGTAAATTCACATGGACCAACTGTCGGCTTGGCTTCTGCTCCATAGCAAAAAAGATAGATAGGTTCCTTTTCAAAGGGGATCTGAGGAATTTCCCTTTTACCATGGAAAGTAAATCCCTCCTTTCTCCGGTTCAAATCATTTCCCTATCTTGTTGGAGCTAGCAGGAGAGAAAAAGCCCTTCAGATGTCCATTTAAGTTTGAAAGGATGTGGTTCAAAGATCCAAATTTTATGGAGCTAATGGCACAATGGTGGAATGAATCTCAGGTGGTAGGTTCAACGATGTTTATTCTAGCCACAAAACTGAAACAGGTGAAGTTTAGATTGATGGAGTGGAGCAGGGAAAGTTTCAAAAATATTTCTGTGGAAAAGAGGAAGATTGAAGAAGAGCTGGGGTCCTTAAATGAAGAAGTCTATAATTCAGGGATGGATAATGCTAAATTTCTTAAAGAGAAAGAGCTGCTTAATAACTTGAGTCAAATTTTGGAAAAGGAGGAAACCTTCTGGTGACAAAAATTAAGGGAGCTGTGGTTGAGCACAAGAGATAAAATACAAAGTTCTTTCATAACTCAACTAAGGTGAGGAGAGAAATCAATAGAATTACTTGCATTAAATCTTTAGATGGGCGGATCCTAGATAAGCAAGAAGAAATTGCAACAACTATGGTAGATTTTTTCCAGAACTTGTTCAATGACTAGGAAGGCTCAAGGTTAGATCAACAATGCTTCATTGATTGTATTCCTAAACTAGTAACAGATTTAGAAAACATAATGTTACACAATCATTTTTCAGAAGAGGAAATTAGGGTAGCTCTGTTTCAGTTTCACCTAGACAAGGCTCCAAGCCCAGACAGTTTTCCTGCTTCTTTCTTTCAACAGTGTTGGGAAATAGTTGGATAAAATGTGGTGACAGCGATAGAAGATTCTAGGGAATCAGGTATGGTCCTGAAAAAAATTAACAATACATTCATAGCCTTGATCCTGAAAAAAGAGAAGCCAGAGAAATTAAAGGACTTCTGACTTATTTTACTGTGCAACACAATTTACAAGATTCTAGCAAAGGCTATGAAAAATCGAGTCAAGAAAATTCTTTTGGTGTTAATTTCTGAGGAGCAAATGGGCTTCGTGTCAGGGAGGTCGATCTTTGACGGGGTCATTATAGTACACGAAGCAATCCACTCTATCACTAAAACAAGGAAGCAATCAATGTTCCTGAAGCTTCATATAAAAAAGGCCTATGACAAGGTTAATTGTAGGTTTTTATTTAAAATTTTGGAGGCCTTTGGGTTCCAAAAAGTTTGGTTGGATTGGGTGTTCAATTGGATAGCTTGCCCTAGATATTCAATTCTGGTAAACGGTACCCCTAAAGGTTTCTTCGATGCATCTAAAGGACTAAGGTAGGGCGACCCCCTCTCTCCATTCTTGTTTATCCTAATGGCAAAGGCATTGGGTAGATCCCTTTCAAGGGCTATAGAGCTGGGATTGCTTAGAGAGATCCAAATAACAAATGGTATGGCACATGTCACACATTAGCAATTTGTTGATGATACTATGTTGCTAGAACATGGTGGGCTCGCGGAAGCAAGGGCCTTCAAAAGTATCCTTTTAAACTACTTGGTTGTCTTAGGAGAAGAGGTAAGTTTAGATAAGTCTAAAGCTTTCTTTTTCTTTATAGATCCAAATTTGGAGAGATAGATTATTCAAATCCTCAATTTTAGAAAGGGCAAGCTTCCTTGTAAATACGTAGGGTTGCCTTTAGCAACAGGGGTTTTTCTGAGAAAATTGTGGGATCCCCTAATTTCAAAGGTAGAGAATAGACTTTCATCCTAGAAAGGAAGATGGCTCTCCTAGGCTGGAAGGCTTATCCTGCTTAAGTCTGTAATAGCAGCCTTACCTGTTTATATGCTCTCTTGTTTACCCATCTCAATAGGGGTCAATAACAAAATTGTTCAGAAGATGAAAAAAAAATTCTGGCAAGGGAATTTAGAGAAGAAAAAGATTCCTCTAATCAGTTGGGAGAGGATATGTAGATCAAAGGAGGCAGCTGGAACAGGCTTAAAGAACTTGGCACTGCACAATAAGGCTTTCGAGGTGAAGTTGGTTTGGCAACTGTATGCGAATCAAGATCTCAAGTGGGTCAAGATATTGAAAGCCAAATACTTAGAAGCAAGTGAAGCAAGCATCTTTAGTATACGAACTCTTCCCAAAGGGTCGCGAGTGTGGAATTTCATTAGCAGTTGTAGGGATTTAGTCACAGATTTCCTTACTTGGGATGTTAGAGATGGGAAAATAGCTCTCTTTTGGGAAGATTCCTAGTGTGGATACAGATAGCTGGAAAACATAGAATGTCTAGGGCAAGTCAGGGAAATAACAAAAGTCTTTTGGGGTAGGCATGTGAGGGATTGCGTAGACTTTTAGATGATAGATGGATTTGAGGAATGGTGTTGGAAAGACATAAGGCAAATAGGATTGAGTTGTGAGGAAGTTACGACCTTTGAGGAAGCTCTTAAGGGGCAAAATATCAACTTTAGAGAAGGAAGGGATGAATTGAGGTGGAACAGTGTAGCCTTAGGCGCTTATAATGCCAAGGATGGCCACAAAATTTTAATTAGGAGATAGGAGGAGGCCTCAGATCTACCCAGTGCTCTTTGTTGGAACAAGAATTGCCTCTCGAAAGCAGGCATCTTTGCCTAGGCGTTATTCAAGGAAGAGTTCTGACAGTGGATAGATTCAAGAAATTGAATTATAGCAGTCTATCCAAGTGTGTTTTATGCAAGGCTGATGAAGAATCTGGTGAACATCTATTTCTCAATTGCCCCTTTTCAGTGAAGTGTTGGAGGTGGTTGTGAGCCAAGTTACATTTGAGCACATCCCTTCCAAGGGATTTGGAGAGCCTGTTCAAGAGCTCGCCAATCCTTTATAAAAACTCACTTTTTGTAGGGTTATGGTGGACCTGTCCCTCTCTCCTCATCAGGGAGGTATGGAAAGAGAGGAATTGTCACATCTTTAAGGATGTTGCCACCGTTTTTTCACTTTCATCAACAAACTAGAAGTTTGGATAGTGGAGGTGGTGAATTCAAGAGTGGACCAAGAAAGAAACTCAAAATCTTCTTTCTCGAGTTGGGATGCGCTAGTGAGGCAAAGCTGGAATGGATTGAAGATACTGCCATGTGTGAGCTCGGGTACCTCAAGGTCAAAGGAAGAGTGAAGGAATGTCAAGTGGTAACCTCCACCAGACAGCAGGTGGTACAAGTTGAATTTTGATGGGGCATCAAGAGGGAACCCAAGTCATTTAGGAGCTGGATGCATAGTAGGAAATTGGGAGGGCTCTGTGGTGGGGAAGCTAGCTCAACCTCTCAATAAAGGCACCAACAATGTGATGGAGCTACAGGCAGTGCTTTTGGGTTTAAAACTATGCATGGAACTCAAGATTTCAAATCTAGTGGTAGAGGGAGACTCGATGGTTATAGTTAATGCTCTTCGAATAGGAAATTGCCAAAAGTAGAAGCTAGGAGCGCTATTGGATGAAATTCTGGGGATTTTAAAAAGATTTCAGCACATCTCGTTAATCATATCTACTGTGACAGTAATTCAGAAGCAAATCATTTCTCAAACATCAAGGCAGATGGAATTTTGATAAAAGAAATCACCCTCTCTCTAGATGTTGTCTAAAGAACTGCCTAGTGGGTGGAAGGGCAGGTGCCACTTCACAACCAGTGTGAAGTGGTTGACTCGGTAGGGTTAGGATGAGCTGGAAGCTCAGTCAACAATGGGATAAAGCCTCTAGAAACCACTAGACTCCAAGTGTAAAGGAGTGTTTTTACACTCATTAATTTGCAAGGATTAAGAGACGCCTTGCACACTTAAAATATTTATGAAATAGAGTGAAGGTAGGCTGAGAGGATGTCCTTAATCATTCATGTGATAGGTTTGTCATCCTTAGAGCGCTCAGCTCATGCCAGACTGAGAAGGGATAGTTGGTCGCGAGGAGGTGAAGCGTTGGTGAGTTTAGCACATGTTTCTTTCTAGTTATGAAGGCCAAGCTAACCTGGCATAAGTACTCAATGAAAGAGGGGGTTCTTTATGGCGGGTGTTATATTTCTAAGTTAATGGCACTCTCCCTATCTTGTTTTCCATTTACTGGAAGATAGCTTGACCTGTGGAGGAATGGAGTCTCCCATCTACTTAACCAGCAGGGTTAGGCAGATGGCTTTTCTAGGTAGAATAACAAACCAGGGTATGCAAAGGGTATTATTGTAGAATGACGCCTTCATGATCAAAACTGCCAAGCTTATTTTGGGGAAGGCTTATGTGGAAAATGGGGAGCGTTACAAAGTAGATTCTGATATTGCCTCGTGGTTTGGGGCATCTTTGCTAGATTTGATGGTGCCTAAGGGAGAGATTTGCATTCTGGTGCAGAGATTGATTAAGCATGATCTGTTAGAAGGTTTGGACGAAGTATTAGAAGCAGCAGAGATTGGTGTAGGGCTACTGAGGCCACGAGACCTATGCATAATCAATCAGCCTAGGGAGGTGGTGAGGTACTTTCCTTTTATCTTAGACATTAACGGAGGAGACCTGGTCTTTCACAGACTCAGAGCCCGCAAAGGCTGCAATTTTTTGAAGAAAATGTTGCAGCTAACAGCAATTGAGGGTTTCGAATGGATTACTAAATTCAGGGATTATCTCTTTGAGCAGGGTGAGATATGAAAGGTATCTGGTAATGTGTTTATGTTTTATGTTTATATTTCTCTGCAGTATAGTTGTTTGGGTCGGGCGATAGGATATAAAGGTGGTTTGGGTTTGGGGGGTGTAGATGATCATTTCACTAGGATATTTGACATGCATGGCAGTTTTGTTATAGACCCTGCGTGGTCATTTTGAGTTAATTAGGGTAGAAGATTATTGACAAGAAGCTGCCCAAGGGGCATAATCTCTATGTAATCCTTTGTTTTTGATATTTCAATATAATCTATCTTACCAACCAAAAAAAATGAAAGATGTTGACATGACATAAAACTTTATATCAATTTATGAAAATTAAAAAAAAATGAGCTAATAATAAATGTTTTAGGCACTTGTTAATCATAACAAATAAAAAATAATAGTAATTAATATGATATTTAAATGGTGATGCTATTTCTCATGAGTCACATCACCATGACATTAACAAATAAATGTTTGAGACCCTTAAGACACTTTATCATTTTTGCATTATATTGTAAAAAAGTCATTATTATGTCGAAGGCATTCCATCAAGGGATGGACAACCTGAGGATGCTGGTTGATGATCTCCATTCCCTCATGCATGTAAGATAATTGAATGCATCTCATTCTCTCGTCTATGAAAACTATTCATTAGTCCACATGTCAATTTCATTTTTGGTTTTCCATTTTTTTAAAATCAAATTTATGGTGTGAGCTTTCCATGGAAAAGGGGTATTTGTCTCTTTTTTTGCTCACCGGTCTCGGATGGTATACTACAAACACCTTCCATGCCCGTTCCTACTCAGTATGCAAGGATAAATGTCAAATATGTACAAGTGATAATGAAGGCCACATTCAATTCCCTTAGCAGCAAGTATTCTATCAATTTCACGGTTTTCTTCTATAGTCTTCAACCCACTTCTAATAATCTTTGCATGTTTAAAACAAATGAATGTAGTGCTACATTCTACTTATGTGGAGGTTAATGTACGGGGGAGGGTGCTACATAGGCCTTATGGCCTTTGTAAATTTAAATGTATAAGGGGGCGTATAATTTAAATGCCTCCTTTTATTTAACAATTTAAAAGTTTTTAAAAATATTTTAATTATATCTATAGACTATAATATTATAAAATAAGATTATATCTAAAATAAATATATAATTTTATATTATAATATTATATTAACAATATATTTAATAATTTTCACTATATAAAATATAATATATAATAATAAATATAATTAAATATAGATTTTATATATAAAATAGATATATAATTAAATAATAAATATACATAATATATTTAATTTAAATATACAAATTTATAATTTAATATATTATATTAAATAATTATCTGAGTCAATCATATTTGGTGTTTATAATTGGTGAAAGTGTTCACCAATGAGCAGAAGACATGTTTGATGTTGTAGTTGCAAGTGCTCGTAGACATCTATGTGTAGATTCAATCAGTGTTTTGGAAAGAATTTGATCACCCCTTATTTTAATGGCTTATCATGGAATGTCTCATGCAAAACACATGGTTAAAATAATGTATTGCACACAAGTTAACTCCTTTATACAATCTCAAATGTCTATTGATATATGTTTAAAATTTCCAACCCCCATCTGAAAAATTTTACACCTTACAAGGTTGTACCTGTAATTGTCATTTTGGGGTAGGTCTCAAATTTTGGCTAAGGATTGTCAATGATAGCAATCATTTAGTAGTGTATTAATACATAGAAATTTCTGCATGGTACAAAATCCTCAGCATGAGCTAATATGTTTTATTAAACAATTTGTTCATGCTATTAACTCATCCTACAATAGATATGGATAGGAAGCTACTCAATTAATTCTTGAACGAAAGGTGTATAAACAAGATTTATCTAGATCAAACCATCAAAAAAATGTTTGCATTAGAAATATAGATCTTAATATATCTTTTTGCATACATAAAATGAAGATGTTAAACTTTGGAGAGGATGGCTCCAAACAAGGAACTTGCACAAAACAAAACCAACATGATCCCCAACCTCATAATGTTACTCTTCAATCAACATAATCCCCAACTAGATAACTTCTCCATTTCCTTTCCATGGCTCCGATAAGTTTGTTGGATCAAAAAGCCTCAAAATTGTGGAAATCGCATTAAAAATATACACATGCCATAACATTATTTATTCATATATGCTTGGATAGATTTTACTATTTCATCCATAGGCTTATAAAGCCAACTTCTCAAAACCAACTAACAAAAACATAATAACAAATCTCACACATTAATACAACCTATGCTCTAACATAATTTAAACACATCACATTTTTACACAAACAATACTTTTCCTTTGGATGTTTGGAAAGTTGTGTTTGGTGGCCCTTACATGTATTCTAGAAAAAGTGGTTATTACTAAATAATATTGATTGGTAAAGGGTGGATAGAAGTTCATATTGACTTCTTACAAGGACAAGAAGGAGTAATATATGGTCTTGAGCCTTCATGCAAATAGGATGTTCAATGTAAGCACTAAGATCATTCCTATTGAGTGGAGAAAAGAGTGTTGGTAGAGAGAGACAGAGACAGAGACAGAGACAGAGATAGAGATAGAGACAGAGACAGAGGAGAGAAAGACTAGGGTTTTTGTCAGTACTATTATGAATTCAGGGGAAAGTATTTGCTAGAGATCATCATGAGAGACGTCAATTTATAGATTAGGGAAATTTGAACGGTTCCAACCATTATTTGTTGAAATTTTATCAGCAAAAGAAAGGGTAGTTTTAAAAAATATGTCTTGTTCTCTTTTTTGCGTTTCAATTATTTTTTGGTTTGCTTATGGATGTGGTAGCTACAATATAATATATAATAAAATGTAATATATAATAAGAGATTGATATAAAATATGATAAAATAACAATTATATTTTAATATTTAATATATACTATTTAATATAAATATATGATTTTATAATATATTATTCTTTTTGAAATATATTAAATAATTTATATTATATAAAATATAGTATACAATACTATAGCTAACAAACACAACATTAATAATGAAAACATATATGTGTCCCCTGTTTATGTGGTTTTTCGAAATCATCTGATAAATAAAACTAGAGCTGATGCACGATGGGTCCCCCTCAGAGAAGAATGGCACAAGGTCAACTTTGATGGAGCATCGCAAGGAAACTCAAGGAAATTAGGGGCTGGATGTATAGTAAGAGACCATAACAGAGTTATTGTTGGTCTAGCAACAAGAAAACTTCCTGATGGCACAAATAATGAAGCTGAAATCCAGGCCGCACTAATAGGGGTTCAAGTATGTAATAGATTGAAAGTGAAGAAAGTATGTTTGGAAGGGGACTCACTCATTATTATTAATGCCTTGTAGAATAAGGAGACACCTTGCTAGAAGATAAACTAATATATGGGCCCAATTAGGAGCTTACTAAATAATCTTGAAGATTTCAAAATTGAACATGTTTATAGGGAGGCAAATGAGGTGGCAAACAAGCTAGTGAATAAGGCTATAGAAATGAAAGAAGAATATGCCTTTTTGATATAGTGAACGACTGGAAAGATTTGAGGTAGGATTTACAAATGTTTAATATCACATATCATTAAAGTAATAATGATGGTGAGATAAGATGGAGGGATTGAAGCATATATGAGGATAGATGCAAGGACTACAAGTGATAAATGAAATAATGAATCCACACCCAACGATAGTGAGGAAAGTGATATTAAATAATACTCGACTCATGTTTTGGTTCATGTTTGCTGAGATGGATACTACACTGTGTTTAAGGTTGAAGAGAAGGTAGATTATCTTCATTAGGAAAGTCACATAGCTGAGGTTGAAAATGGTCTTCAAGACTAAAGCAGTGGTAGTTCTACATGTCATCAAAATGATCTTAGGGGTTTCCTACATGACCAGTTCACATAGATACTGCATCAATTCATATATAGCCTCCATGTTTGTAGTAGTACTACTAGATTCTAGAGAAGAAAAGAATGTAATTCAAATGTTGATTGTTGCACTGGTGAAACTAAAGTGAAGAGGCAGCTTGAAGAAGGTGGTGGATGACACAGTGTTGGGTTTCCACTGAGACCATGGAAAATGGCCATGGATCATTCCAAGGTATATGAGGCCTTGGGTCTCCTTCATCATTCGGGTGATGGGAGAGAATGACCAAGCAAAATGACATGAAGCTAAGTGGGGAATTGAATTTTTAAAGGCAGTGATAGGGATTTCTCTAGGGTCTGAAGTGGATTGGTCTTTTGCACTTGAGGCACCAGCCTCAGGGCTGGAGGCCGAAGAAGAGGAAGACGCCGATGAGAACAAAGTCTCTAGTAATAACCAGGTATAATGGTATTTGGGGTTGGGTTTAACACAACACTTTTTTAATAGTTGCAGGAGATATATTTTGGGGGTGACATAAGGTTTTTTAATATGAAATGGACATTTTTATAGCCTTGTTCAATATAATTACATATATGAATCTGATAAAGAAGGCATAGTAAATTGTATTTAGGAAAGTTTTATATGTGCAATCATAGACATGTAAAATTTTGAAGAAATCACAGCAATGTAATTGGGCCCTCCTATGGAGGGCCATGAAGAAATCTAATTAATATTTTAATATTACTCCTTTATTACGGGTATGGCTCTCTAAAACCATTTTCATCTATCAAAAAAATGAAAACATATATATATAACATAAATTTATGATAACTCTTCAAACAAAAAACAATTAAATAAATTTAGATCAGAAGAAAAAAGAAGCCACAAAAAAACAAAAAGAAGAAGCATGTTCACAAAATAAAAATCAAGATTTATATAAAGAAGAAGCAAGAAATAATCAAGACCAAAATCACAAAACAAATAGTAGGTATGAATTTTATTTTAAAAATAATTTGAAATTTTCTAAATTCTTTTGGTTGAACTTAAAAAAGGTTATCCTTTAATTTTGAGAACATTAAAGCTCCAACACCACTTTGAGGCTTGGCATAATAAAATAATTATTGTTATACTTACCTCACATTTCACTTTGGATACAAGTGTATGGTAAAAATAATATTATAATATTTTGTTATTGTTATGTGTATCTAAAAGAAGCATCTCAATCTTTAATTATCTAAATTTTTAATAAATAGTACCTCTCCCACTAAAAATATTAAAGTTGTAAATAGTGTAATAAATTTTGTTTTTCCCTTTTTTAAAATAATTTCCTTATGAATTTTGTTTTTCACTTTTTTAAAATTCTTGAAGTAATTATCTCTTTTAGTAAATAAAATAACTTCCTTATGAATTTTGTTTTTCCCTTTTTTAAAATAACTTCCTTATGGATTTTGTTCACTTTTTAAAAATTCTTGAGGTGAATCTTCTCATTTAAGTAAATAAATAACTTTCTTATGAATTTTGTTTTTCACTTTTTTAAAATTTTCATGATTAGTTTATAATATCTTGGCACCTTGATAATGATATTAGAGGATAACCTAATCTATTTTTTAATGATTTAACAAAACTATATACATATGAGCATAGTATTTATACTAGCATAAATATCTTAAATTCTCTGAACATCTTTTAGATAGATTTATTTAAGATATCTATGCTAGTTATATTAGATATTATATGATATATAAATAAATACAATTTAACTATAATAAATATTTAATATAAATATGGGATTTTATTATATAATATTATTTTAAAAATATATTAAATAATTTACATTATATAAAATATACTATATAACAATAAATATAATTATATTATATATTATATATGAAATAATGTATTAGACATAGATAGAGAGAGAGGGACATTGATAGAGATAGAGAAACAAAGTGAGACCAGGAGAGACTAAGGAGAAAGAGAGAGTAAGAAAGAGAAGGATATATATATATATATATATAGAGAGAGAGAGAGAGAGAGACTCATCCAAATTATTATATGTAAGTGTACCACCTAGGTTGGTGGATTCAAAGGTGGAATCCTACACATTGAGAATTATATTTTTATTTTGGAATTGTTGACTTTTCATGAGGGGTGTCAAAATCAGCCCATGGTTTTGTTGAAATGACAAGTGATTTATAAGATGGCAAATTTTTATAAATATAACCCTTTCCATAGTGTTCTAATATCATTTGGATCGAATTGTAGGGATTTGTAGGCTTTTGGTTTAGTTCTAAGTATCAACGTGTTATTAAAGTGTTAACACATTGGCTATAACATTAGTGGATTGCATACCCATGTCAATTCCCATTTAGTTTTGGGCCCATTTGATGGAATGTCTTAATACAATTACATATGTATATATACATGTATGTATGTGTGTATGTGTATAGTTACATATATATACATCTACAATACATATTTACATTATATAAAAATATATTGTATAATATTAAATATAATTATATTACATATTATATATAAAATAAAATACGAGTTTACATTATATGATGTCACTGCCAAAACTTCCTGCACTATCAAAAGCTTCCGCACTTAGGGCTTCAGTGAGCCGGTTCACCCAACTCAATGTGGATGTTTCTTCTTTCGATGTCTCCAACGTCTCCTTCAGAAATGTCAAAGCTCTTAATTCTACAAAGAGCAATGGTTGATTTGCTCAGAAGGATTATAAAAATTCAATCCTTTCATAGGATCTAGGGCTTTCCCACAAGGTTGTAAGTGTAGATTTAGATCTTTATAGGAACCTTGTTGCTCACAAACTCAATCCATAGTCACACGGCTATAAAATGTTGCAGACTTGCCAAAACAAGCAGCTCATCTGCCCTGGACAACCTCAATACCCCTACGTGGGAGGGAAAATAATGCCCAGATCAAATCCTTAAGCTATGATGTTAAATCTCATGTTCTTGTTTTCACGGAAGAATTTAAAAATGAAGTCATTGAAAGCAAAGGATTTTTTCGAGCTCATGGTTTAATCGGTAGATTCAATCACTTGTGGCCTACTCTTCCAAACTTGCATAAATGGATTACTAATGTCTGGCAGTAATTCTTGGAAGGTAATCTTGAAATCTATCCCTATGCCTGTGGTTTCTTTATTGTTGTTTTTGACTCTGTGAAGGATCAGGATACTATATTCTATGGAAAACTCTGGATTTGGGACCAAACCATGCTCATGCTCAAATCTTGGCATCCAAATTTTAATCCTTCTTCTGAATCTTTCAAGTCTAAACCTATATGGATACGTCTCTTGAACCTCTCACTTCAATTCTAGTTCGATTCATGTTTTGAGGCTATTAGCAACTCTCTTAGTAGCTTCTTAGCGGTTGACTGTGATACTTTAGATTTCACACATACAACCTTTGCTCGCATTCTTGTTGACATTAACACTTAAAAGGCTCTTCCTACAAACATTACCTTCAAAATTTCTAAGCGTAGTTGGTTCCAACCATTGGACTATGAAGGGTTTCCTTTTCAATGTCAAAGGTGTTTCGAAATAGGACACATCGTTGTTGATTGCCTCAACTCCAAGCATAATTTGGGTGGTCATGCTACTTGGTGGAAAGTAATGAAATGAGGGCTATAATAAATAGCTCTTACATGAAATCTCACACATACATAGGAAGAAATAAAATTGCTTTCACTACAGAAAATATTTGCACAATTAATTGCAAATCTGGTTTGCAACTTGCAACCAGTCTTTCATACATTCATCTAATTTAATAAAATGAAATTACAACAACCCAAAGAGGACAATGGGGTTGTAATAAAACCTTACAAAGCTGCAAAAATCAACAACAAATTAGTTTGCTATAGCAAACCAAAGTCTCACCAAACTTATCCTTCCAACTCCTGCAGAGTCACAACAATAATATGGCAACTGCAACTGGTTCTTTTGGAATCACCATTATTGTACAAACAGCTCCAAGTCTGCAACAAAACACTTTCAAAACCCTCTTGGAGGTCAGCCATGCCTCCCCTTTGTCTCTCCTTCAACCTGGAAAAACTCTCAAAAAAAATGAATTACAATTTCCTTATGTATTTCTTCTCTTGTTGCATGAAATGTAATTTTCCTTCATTTGATTTTCATTTCAATGCTTCCACATGCCAACTCAGAAATGCAACATCCCCCTCTTGGGAAAAAGCCATTTTTTATTTATTTTAATCAAATAAATTAACTAAAATAAGCCACTCAAACTTTGTGCCTTGCCATGCTTTGTGGTGGTGCTATTTTTGGCTTTCTTGCTTTTATGCATTAAAGCAAAAATCTGATTTCCTTATCTTGGGCACCCACTCTCTCCATCCCTATTTTTTAGGGGTTTGGAAATGTTGAATTTGCTATTTTAAATGAAATTAGAAGCCTCCAAAAAAAACCCATGCCCAATTTGCTTTTTCTAGATTTTTGTGATTGTAAAGCACAATCTCCACTATCTCCTCTATCCTGCTTTTCCCAAATTAACTGTCACCTCTCGTTTTTATGAACAATATAATTATTCTAGATTAGTGAACAATTATTGTGATTGACTTTACCTTAAGTAATTTTGCATATGTGAAGGTGATTATTATGAGTTTATATTGAAGAGAATTGGAAATTGATTTAAATGTTAAATATTGTAGACATGATTACAATGATTTGCCTTGGCTATGTTTTTGAAGACACTAACCTATTGACGTCGAGTTGAGTGCAAATGGATGCAGGTAGTCATCAAATACAAGAGCATGGTTGAGGTAGAGGTGTTCTAGCCACTTGGCAAGAACTGATGGATGGATTACCATGATGCAATCACACACACCATGTAGTTTTCATATGCATTTTGAATGGTTTTCTTATGCATCTCTATGTGGAAAATAAGTGTGATTGATGATTTAAATAATTTGAAAATATTGTGTTTAAATTGCTACAATAATTTATATTAAATGCATTATTTAATTTTATGTCTTTTTCAAATTGTAATTAAAATAGGTATTGCAATTTGAATAAAGAAAATATATATGTTATTTGTATTTTTTTAAATAAATAATAAATATTGTCTTTATTTACCTAATTTTAGATGTTTGGAAGACAATATGCAAAATAGAATTAATTAAATTATATTAAATTATAATTAGATATTTTTATATTATTGTATTATTATTTTTATTATTTCTTGATTTATTAAATTAGATATGTTTTAGTTAAATAATTAAATAATGTTAATTATAGTGTTATTATAATTAGATATTTTTAGATAAATATACAAGAAAGAGTTTAAAAAGCAACTTCCTATTATCAAGCCAAATTTGTACTGCATAACAGTAAACTGCACAAAAGAAAAATATTAATTATTTTAAATAGCATTATTAGCTTTTATTTCATTGGTTGAATCTCATGCAAAGGGAATAATAACCCCAGTTCTAAAATTTAATACTTCAATTTTTAAACCTAATACATGGATCGTCAAAAATAAGAATAGAGAAACTTTAATAAAAGAGGAGTTTGGTGGGCAGCAAAAAGAACACCACAAATTGATAATAGGAACCCACGAATTGCAGCAAGGAAACTTGGTCTTTTAGCAGCGAATAAGGAATCCCTAGGCAGCTGTAGGAGAGAGGGAGAAAGGTAGCTACAACAGCTACAAATTCATTATCAAACAACTACTTTAAACTAGGTTTTTATTTATGTTTTATCCACTTGAAATATGTATTTTATGTCTGCAAATATGATAAAGTTGTGGCTACTTGTGGGCGTTGGTTTTGGTCTAAATCAACCCTCCACTCACTCTGTTATTCTTTCTTGGCTGAATGTGGTTTTAAATCATATTTTCGCTATTGTTTAATCTGCCTGAAACAAAGGTATTATTCTTAGTTTGATTACCAAATTGAATGAAAACTATTAAAAACTCAAACTCCAGATGGCTGCCATATATTATTCTCTGTAAACCTATTTATGTCTGTATTTTCCTTAAATTATGATGATTGAAACTTTCTATTTGATTAGAAAATCAACCCACTATATTTAAACTCTAAAAAATCTCGAAGGATAGACAAAACCCTGCTTCCTGTTATGGACTATTTTTCAGTGTATTTTCCTTTACATTTCCAGTAAGCTGTGTATTCACTATTTTTTTTTTTTTTTCTGCAGTTCCTGTTATTGAGAACAGAAAATAACAGAATAACAGGAAGTTGTTTTAATTTTTTGTATTTAAATTTGCTACAACAACAAAAAGATTAAATTATGTTTTTATGAATTTCCATCACAAAGTTGATAGCAAATAACAATAATAGTTAGATTGCATATGATTTTTGAGGAATTGTGATTAAATAAATTGATATTAATATTAGCTAGATTTCATATGATAATGGGAAATTTTGATTAAATAATGGATAAGAATTATATCAAAATATTATATCGAGTTGATAAACTTGAGAATGCAATTTTGTATGAAATGCTGATTTATTGCTTGCAGAAAGTATCATTTTGCAAATAATGTTTTGGGAAGGGAATTTTAATTGATTGATTACAAACTTGATTCTTTTATTTTATTATTTATTTTCTTGCTGCTTGGGGAAAGAAGTAGATTTTCATTTAGGAATGTAAATGGGTTACTTTTTGGGCTAGGATGCCAAATATGGATTTATCAAAGATGGCTTTTCCTCTTTTTCAAGAATTGTACAAAGTTACTTATAAAGGATTAGATCTAATCAAGATGACATTGAAATAGATGTTTATTATCTAGCAAACTTATTTATTGATATCTCTGCCACATCTTGTTGTGAGACAATTTGCTTTTCATTACTTAGAATAGCACATTCAGACATCAGGGTTGCATCGGGTGTTCCCTCCTGCCAGTTGTTACCATGTAGCTAGACATTTCGTGCAGGGCTGGGTTTCCTTCGTTTCATGAAGGGATCTGGGGAAGTGTACATACTTCATGGTTGGGTGGAAAAAGCACTTGGGCCATGTTCCCATCTTTCAGCCCGCAAGTGGTGGACCACTTGGTTCGTGCAACTAATGAGCGTATTGATTCATTATTCTTGTTATACATGGTTATTGTACTTGATTGGATGTATTATGGCATGTTTGCCAATGGATTTATGTATATTATTTTATAGTGCTTGTTACCTGGATTAAGCACGCAATTTTGTAAGATATAATGACATTGAGATTCATATTTATGAGATTATCTTTTATTTGAGATATTGTGATTAAGCAGATTAATTGCATCTTTTTATCTTTGAAATCTTGTATATAAGTAGATTATTTACATCTTTTTGTTTGGATATTGCAGTGTTGTATTTAAGTCGATTAATTACTTCATTTGCTTTTGAGTTGGTTTTATGGCTTTTACATGTACTTGTGCGGTTTTGCATTAACTCCAAATTGCACTTTTAATTTAAAAAATATGACATGACATCCAAATGCACAGAAAAATGAATTTCATAAGACAAAATATGAAATTCAAACCACTCCAAAAATGCAACACAAAAATTAAACATATTTTTGGTTGACATAGGATTGCCACTATGCCATGGATGCTCTTGCATTAGAAAGGTGCCCTTCCATTACATAACATAGTGGATGGTCCCTTGGAGGATTCTCAATCCCCCTCTGTGTTCACCCAAGTAACCAATAATATTGTTCAACTCATTGGACCTGTGTCAATACAAAATAAATCCTCCTCAATTTTAGTAGAATCATTATCTCCTGCACACACAGAGAAACCACAAACAAAGGTCCTAATAGATTCTTTCAGCAGCTCACTAATTTTGGGGGGTGATTGTGTTCCTTCATTAAATTATCAACCTCCTTTGCCTTCCTTGTAGTGGAAAGTGGTGCATAAGAAAAAGAAAGACACAACCAAGAAGAACACGATGATGCAAAAGATGAATTTGAGATCACATGGTAAAAAACATCTCAAATCTAAATTGTAATGTGCCCCATTAATGGGTCTGATGCACTCTTATTATGGGAGTTGTCCCCTTGAAAGCAATTTTTAATCATAATGATCATTATATTTTTATTTTAATAATGGCCACTATATTTTCAATTTAACTTCTACATTGTTATTTGTTGTTACTCATAGAGATGAAGTATATGTATGTAGACCATTTGAGGATTCTTTAACATCATTTATCAATATTTTAGAGGTCAATTTTGGCTAATAAAATAGGACAAATATTTACCACTTTTTGGTGTGGATGAGGTGTAAAATTGCTATTGATACATAAAATTTAATAGCAATTATATAGTAATATGTATTATATAAATTAATTTTTATATATATTTAATAATTTGTTTTGTATAGAATATAATCTATAATAATAAGTATAATTATAAATTACAAGTATTAAATTAAATCTATTTTATAATAAAAAATATAATTATAATATAGATTCAATAATATAAATTAAAGATATAATTAAATATATAATATTTTATATAGATATACCTCCCCGACACCGTTTGCCGCATGGGACGGGGAAGCAAGGAAGAGATGGCCAGACCTTACAATTCCAAACCAATGCCATGATACAAGCAAAGCTGAGGAAAGGAAAAGAAAACACGCTCTCACTAAATGGTTTGCCCCGCCCTCGGGAAGGCTGAAACTAAATTTCGATGGGGCTGTAAAGGGTAATCCAGGCACCTCTGGAGTGGGAGTCATAATCCGCGATCACCAAGGGAAGTTGATTTGGGGCCTCTCAAAGAAGCTGCCCGACGGCACGAACAATGAAGCTAAATTTGCAGCCTTGCTTGGAGGCCTGCGTCTATGCAAAGATCACCACATAACAGACCTAGATGTTGAAGGAGACTCCCTCCTTTGCATAAGGGTGATCACCACCAAAAACATATCTAGCTGGAGGGTGAAGTACTTGGCGAAGGCTATCTGGGGCTTCTTGGAAAACATGGGAAATGTGTCCTTCGCCCACACCTACCAAGAAGGGAATAAGGTTGCAAATTTTTTAGTAAATTAGGCCTACGTATAAGAACATAATGAAATATTGATAGACTCATGTGATCCCTGGCCAGGCCTGCCATTAGAATGACCCTTGACAACCAGTTTGGGCAGCACTTTCACCCGATTAAGATTTTAAAATCTCCTTCGCTCAGTGGCGACGTACTAGTTCCTCAAAACAGCAGAGTTTCTACATAGAGCCATATAGGGAGACAGATTTATTTAAGGCGTTTAAGACACTTGTTCCACTCATTCAAGATGGAGATTGAGTGTGAGTGTATCTACCAGAAAAGAGCGGAGAGCCCGGAGAACGCTGCGGATGATGAGGCCGAAGGAGCGAATGACAATGACGAGATGCTTGAGGAAACAAGAATTGCCCAAATCAAGCGGCTCTTCATAGCTGACGATGCCATTGCAGGTGTGATCCTCAAGGTAATAGGTGAAGCTAATCTTCCCGAAGGTCATGTTCATGATGCAACCTTCTACAAGGAATTCTTAACCACCTGCGTGCTCATCCTTGGGAGGAAGTCAAGGGGTCGTATCCTGGTCAACTCACTAGTGAAAGAAAACATGAAAGAGGCTGCCTACTCAGCCATCACTGCTTTCAACAAAAGCCCACCAGGGGCTCGATTGGAGGGATTTTTAGTGCGACCGCAGTTAACAATGACCAGGATCCTCCGACTGTCTCTGCTCAAGCCTTGGTCCTCCTCCGAGAAGGGATTATGAGGAACAATTTGGAAACCTTCGCCTACTTCATAGGCCAATATGGGACCTCCTGTCCCCACAGCAAGTGGAAAGGGTCGACGAAGTGGCAGATGGCCTAAGAGTGTTGTGGCACTCCTAAATGTACTGGCCAACTATGGTACCTCTTTGTTGCTCTCGAGAGCAGGTTTTTGTATCTCTGTTTATATAAATGAAAGGGAGCTACCCCCTATGGTAGCACTTATCTATCAAAAAAAATTATATAGATATACAATTTTATATATAACTATAATTTTAAAGCTATATTTACTAATTTATATAAAATATACTATATAATAATTTTACATTTTCAATAGATGTGTCCATCTATAGAAGAGAGAAAGAGATTGATGCAGACAAGACAAGAGAATCCAATGAAGGATTGTCCCATCATGCAGCCCAATCAACTTCTATTACATACATTGAAATAACAACAATATTCATGCCTTCAAATTGTTATAATCATGTGCTCAAAAACTTCAAAGATTGAAACAAATTGTATATGCCAACATAACCTTGTTAAATTTTAGCCTTAAAATTATTGTTTGCCAAGATTATTCCTCTTCTTTTAGATGAAAATTAACTTTGATAGTTTCCAGCCAATAAGGATTTTTGTTTATCCCTTTGATTCCTTTAGTTGCAGCAAAATAAATGTATATTAATCTCTTAAACTTGCAGCCCTTAAGTTCAAATAAATTGTAAATGTTGTAGCAACAATTTCAACTATGAAGTAACACCATATCTTGATAATTTCATAAAACATGAACAACAACAAATGCTTACAACCCAAATGTTTTTATGCAGCGAATCAAGATGGTAACACACATACATAACCTCCACAAATCCAACTATGACATATCTCCAACAAACTCTCCAACTATCCACCTCCACAAGCTTACAAATTCAGAAATTTTTCATCAAACAAATCACCATGGACGTTCACCTTCTTTACCTCATCAAAATGGATGTATTTCCCTTAGAGAATTATCTTCAACATCACCCATGGACGTCCTCTTGATGATTTGCAAAAACCAAAAATAAATTTGGGCTCTTCTCTTCTTTTTCAATGCCTCTTTGGAGCCAAACTTCAATCTATTTATAAGATCTCCTTTGCATAGTTTCATCTTCCTCGTTTTGGGCTTCAATGACTCTTGGTATTCCTCTTCTTGCTTGGTGGCATCCAACTTGGAGAAAGGTGACTCTTGGGATTCATTTATTGCTTTCTTTTATGACTTGGGTGCTTGAAAACTTTTCATTGTCCAATCTTTGTCTTCTAGCATGTAGATGACTAGGATTTTTGTCCATATGCAACTTACCTTGTCTTTTACTTGGAGTGTTGGAGAATTAAAATATTTGTTTTATTTCCCCAAATTTTGTGTGTGATGTTGATTAACATGTGCATGAGGGTGCCCCTGCACCATACTCCCCAGGTAAAAATAAATTTGAGTTCCACCTCAAATATGGATCTTCTTTCTTGTCTTCCAGTTCCTTTGCATGCGTGCATTGTTTTCATTTTGTTGGATCTCAAGTACATTTGTATCTACTAGTGCACTTGTGCTTTTTGGTCCAACAACATGCTTCTTGAGCCAAGGCCAACTTGGTACAATGTAGCCATGTGATTTTGTTTGTTTTCTTATTCTAACTTGACCTTGGACTGCAATTGTAAATTTATTTTCTCTTTCATCCACTTTGTCTTCTTTACCTGCATAGAAAACAAACATATTAAAGAAATCATATTTTTCTTCTTCATACTTCACTTCTTCATCCACCTCATGTTGTTTTCCACACATTCTTTTCTCTTCATTATTCTCCAAATTCTTTGGCTGCACCTCAACCATACTCAGCCATTCATTTTCATTTTTGAATTGCTCATCCATTCTTCCATTCTCCTTAACATCAAAATTCTCAACCCTTGGTTCTTCTCTTGAGAACCATGTTATCTCATTATCCTCCATAACTATCTTCTCTCTTTAGACTATCCTTGAGTCCTCTACAACTTCTTTTGTTGTCTCTTCTTCTTCTTCTTGAACATCACCCACTTCAACATCAATGTCACTATCACTTTCATTAGTTTGAGCAAATTCAAAAGAAAATTCTTCCATTTCTTGTTCAATTGAGTTTTCAAACAACATGTTTTCAAAATTTGTTACCTCAACCATTACCTCATTTGGCTTTGCTTCATATTGTTGTACTTTTATCTTCTCACTTAACAATAAGCTTTCAATTCCTATGCACTTGTCCTTCAAGGCTGTTAATGCAAATTTCATCCCATCTTTGTCCATAATATCATATGTGTTATTTTTTCTGTTATACTTCGCTACCCTGCTATAATCCCATAACCTTCCAAACACAATGTGACATACATCCAAATGCATGATATCACAAACTATTTCATCCTTATAACCACCTATGTGAAACTCAACTTTGCATTGCTCATTTACAGTTACTTGATTACCAGTTTGAAGCCAACTCATAGAATAGGGTGTGGGGTGTGGTATTCTTTCTAAACCTAATTTATCTACATTATATTTAGAAACAATATTATCCATGCAAATATCTAAAATCACAACTTGACAACATTTACCTTTAGACTTGCAATTAGTCCAGAATAAGCTTTCCTTTTCTATCTTTTTTGCTTTCTTGGCTGCCATTTCTTCCTCCTGTATCTTCGTTGCCATTTCTTCCTCATGTAACCTCTCTGCCACTCTTAACAATCTATCTAAAAATGATGATGCCCTTGTTCCATCTTTCTTCTTATTAGGAGCCATCCTTAAACATCAAATCTATTAAACCATGTTATCCAAAATAGTCAAATCACTTCCCAAAATCTTCTAGCTCTTATACCAATTTGATGCAGACAAGACAAAAGAATCCAATGAAGGATTGTCTCATCATGCAGCCCAATCAACTTCTATTACATACATTGAAATAACAACAATATTCATGCCTTCAAATTGTTATAATCATGTGCTCAAAAACTTCAAAGATTGAAACAAATTGTATATGCCAACATAACCTTGTTAAATTCCAGCCTTAAAATTGTTGTTTTCCAAGATTACTCTTCTCTTAGATGAAAATTAACTTTGATAATTCCATCCAATAAGGATTTTTGTCTATCCCTTTGATTCCTTTAGTTGTAGCAAAATAAATGTATATTAATCTCTTAAACTTGCAGCCCTTAAGTTCAAATAAATTGTGAATGTTGTAGCAACAATTTTAGCTATGAAGTAACACCATATCTTGATAATTTCATAAAACATGAACAACAACAAATACTCACAACCCAAATATTTTTATGCAGCCAATTAGGATGGTAACACACATACATAACCTCTACAAATCCAACTATGAAATATCTCCAACAAACTCTCCAACTATCCACCTCCACAAGCTTACAAATTCAGAAATTTTTCATGAAACAAATTCAGAAATTTTTCATGAAACAAATCACCATGGACGTTCACCTTCTTTACCTCATCAAAATGGATGTATTTCACTTAGAGAATTATCTTCAACATCACCCATGGACGTCCTCTTGATGACCTGCAAAAATTAGAAATAAATTTGGGCTCTTCTCTTCTTTTTCAATGTCTCTTTGGAGCCAAACTTCAATCTATTTATAAGATCTCCTTTGCATAGTTTCATCTTCCTCATTTTGGGCTCCAATGACTCTTGGTATTCCTCTTCTTTCTTGGTGGCATCCAACTTGGAGAAAGGTGACTCTTGGGATTCTTTTATTGCTTTCTTTTATGACTTGGGTGCTTGAAAACTTTTCATTGTACAATCTTTGTCTTCTAGCATGTAGATGACTAGGATTTTTGTCCATATGCAACTTGTCTTGTCTTTTACTTGGAGTGTTGGAGAATTAAAATATTTGTTTTATTTCCCCAAATTTTGTGTATGATGTTGATTAACATGTGCATGAGGGTGCCCCTGCACTAGAGATAAAGGAAGAGAGAGAGAGAGGCTTTCAATTAGTTGTTGTCTAGTGTATGACAATAAATACAAAATATAATTATATTCTATATAACAATAAATATAATTATATTGGGTATTATATATTATATAAAATAATGCATTAGATAGAGATAGAGGGACATTGATAGAGAGAGAGAGAGAGCGCGCAATCTTATTTTGAAGGAATATATTATGGTTTACTTTTGGTGGTGGGTTAATTACTCAAAAGGGTTTTCCCAAGTATACTTGACAAAATAATTAAACCTTCATTTTGTACTAATTTGGACTTCAATAGATTATAAATTCTTTATTTTTCATAGCCAAATTCCTACCCAAGTTGAAGAGGCTACCAAAAACAAGTATTGAAAATTATGGACATTATTATTATCTTGATTCTATGTAGCAAATTTGTTTGTGCAATCAGCATGGGACTATTTGCAGGTATGGATGTTGCCAATTGTAGACCCGTATGGTTTTCTAGTAACGAATTATCTATTTTTGTACTTTTATATAACAAGTGCTTCTGGATTTGACCGTGGTCAAGATTTTTTCTCATGAATCCAGAAGAACTTGTTATACAACTATGGACTGTGGAAATTTAATGAATTCTATTTTTGTACTTGTCTGCACTTAAATAGATTAGTAATTTCTTGTTTTCCATAGTCATGTTCCCCCAAATTGAAGAGGTTAGCAGGAAAATTATGGAAAGAGAGATAGAGGAAGAAAGAAGGGAAGCTAGAGAGAGAGAGAGAGAGAGAGAGAGAGAGAGAGAGAGAGAGAGAGAGAGAGAGAGAGAGAGAGAGAGAGAGAGAGAGAGAGAGAGAGAGAGGTGACAATAAAAAGAAAGGGACACTAGAGAATGAGAGAAAGAGGAACATAGATAGATAGATAGATAGATAGATAGATAGAAGGGGGAGGGAGACAAGTAGAGAGAGAGAGAGAGAGAGAGAGAGAGAGAGAGAGAGAGAGAGAGAGAGAGAGAGAGAGAGAGAGAGAGAGAGAGAGAGAGAGAGAGAGAGAGAGAGAGAGAGAATCTTTTGATCAGTCATTTCATGGCAATAATCAAAATATGACACATGTAATGAGCATTCTGAATTAGAGGTTAGTACTACATTAAAGATCATGGAACTTGGTATGGATTGGTCTAGATCATCGATCTCCACTAAAGCCTCATGAAATGCTACTTTTCATGCCAACGATCCAATGATAAAGAAAAGAGAGTGGCTTTCAATCGGTCATTTCATGCCAGCAATCCAAAGATGACATGAGTTGTTTTGAGAGATCAATGGCTAACAATTTACTAAAGTCATGCAAGACGATTCAAATAATCATGCCTATTCATTCTACCATGTACCTTCGTTTGTACACGTGGAAAGCAAGGAGAACTTTTGGATCGACATTTTCCAACTATTGGAACCTACGGATGAATAACATCTATAGGTTTGAAAGCATTCACTGCCTACGTGTATCGAATGAAATGCTAGGATTGAGTAGTAGGAGCCCACGATTTTTGTTAGATGAGGGAGACTGGTCACTTATGTTGTATGCAGGTGGCAATACCCATGGCGAAGGTGAAGGTTATGGATCCATCGGCCAACAGAGATGATCCCACGAAAAAGTATATTCAAGTGCTGACTATAGACAATCATGAGTTCTAGTTCATGGGATTTATTAAGTACCACAAAGCTCTTTTAATGCTAGATAAAGACATGGGTCATAGGGATACAAGACAATCATCATTCACTAAACTATATGGCAATTGAACTTCCACAACTCTTCGACGTACCCATCGCACACCAATGTGCGATTGCTTGCTAGTTAATATTTTCTTGATTTAGGTGTAGATTGTAATAAGAACTCAACTTTATGATCCAATGATCTTAGAGATAAATGACGATTTAGTCATTTCTCATTAAAAAAATAACATTTTGTATTTCATCAATAATCAATAATAAGAAAATATAATATATTGAAAATAAAAACTTTTGATTGGTTGGTAAGTACCAATAATAATAATTAGTTAAAGCTCATGCATAGACTTTTATGTATCTTGTCATGAATCATAGAGTGTGATCCAAAACATTGATGTGAAAAACTCTTACATAATATCAACCATAGTTAAAAATTATCCATCGTGATAATTATCCTACCATACTAAGACACAGACTAATAACAAGATTTAGTATTAAACTATTCATTAATAATACTTAAAGGAAAAACTATCATGTATTAGTGTACCAATTAATCTCAAGTAGAAGAATAAATGGAAATAGTAATCCCTCGTTTTCAAAAACTTGTCTATTTCATATATGGTGTAGGAACAAGGAAAAATATTCTCCGTATTAAAATTTTATTATTTTAAGAGAATTGTGTTTGTATCCATCTCATACTTTATGGGTATAATGTTTACTTGTAATTTGGGCTACTTTATGATTCTTAGTTTTATTATTATTTATTTATTTATACTAATTTGGTGTACGACATTGACAAATTGTTATAAATAAAGTTCCTTTTCAACACAAGTTTGTTGATCACTATTCTAACATTTTCCACATGCGAACACTTTTTTAATCTTTGGAAATATGGCAAACCATTTAATTAAACAATTTTATAATTAAAATAAAACATGGTCTAACTAAAGATAGACATAACTCAAATAAACTACCTCCAATGGTTAAAAGTATTTGCAATTTGTCTGTTAAGATGCCACAAAATTCAAACAAAAACTTCTATAGCAAAAAGGATGTTGAAATAAATGAATCATGTGGAGGGGGTTGGTGGAACACATTCTTAATGTACAGCGATGATACAAGTCAAACCTAAGTGCGAACAAATTTGTTGATGGAACCTTTTTCCCCTCTCTTTAAAAATTGAGCCAATGAAATTTGGATAGCACGAGTTAAATCATTTGGATAGTATTATTTTCCATGGGAAAAAGGTTGTCAATTAGTTTTTGTTTATTAGTAAAGTTGAATGGTTTATAAATAGTTTATTAGGGATGAGGATTTTTCGTTTTTTTGAGCTTTTAAATGGTGAGTTGATTTTCTGTAAAAACTCAACGTGTCTCTGTAGGTGAGTTAAGAGCTTAAAGTTATTGTTTGAGTTATGGGCATCGACAATGTAGCCACATCAAACACGTCTTCATCGAGTTCTCTGAAAACACTTTAGAAAAGTGTTAGACCAAAACATGTGCATCAAGGCATGTATTATTGATAGTTTTATGTGTCACTATATGATTGGTTGTTTCTTTGATGGACTTATGAAAATAAGTGTTTTTTAAATCAATTTTTAGGTACAAACATAATGGCTATGAATCTTAACTTCACAAGTAATGGGTAAAAATTAATGTTTCTCTATGCTTTTTATCTTCTAGTTTGGTGATGTTCTTTTTAATCTATTAGGTCTAGGCTTTGTTTGTGCCTATGACCTTTGTGACCTGTGGCTTGTGATAGTTGAATTTTTTTATGTTGTATGGCCGCGCTCTCAATGGAATCTATTATTCGTTATTCAATAAAGCTTTTTTTCAATAAAAAATGTTTTAAAAAAGTCATTACTACATAACACTATAGCGACTATTAGAGTGTGCTCATTGTTGAGTCCTCTCCCCTAAATATCAAATTTTAGCGGGTATAAATATCCAAAACCTTTAACAAATGAAACCAAAATCATACCCAATAAATTTGTTAGAATAAATATCTCTAAATCTTAATTCTTAGAAAAAACAATTATTTATAAATCAATACCACAATTTGCAAAAATAAAATTGTAAAATATTTTAAATCCTCTAATTAAAAAAACTATTAGATACTTGGAATTTTCTTTAAAAACATATATAAACCAGTGGATTTGAAGGAAGAGACAAATCTCCAATAAACCAATTTTCTACTACAAACTACCCCACAATACTTGAAAACTTTTTTAGATTTACATATTTTTAATAATGTGAAAAGATTATTTTAAATTATGAATAGTTTAAAAACTTATTTATATGATGACGATATTGACAACTTTAGATGCCTTGAGAATCAGATTAGTTGTAAGAATCTATTAGAGTAAACACAGAATGTATTGCTTGTCCCATATAAATGAGATTATTAATTTATATTATGTAAATAAAATAATTATCGTCCATTATCTTATTTTTTTGTTCACATAAAATATCTATGATTTTTAATAATAAAAAAAACAGCCACACTTTAAAAATGATCATAAGATATAATTAATAATTAATAAAAAATAAAACATGGAAGAGGACCATTGTAAATATTAAATATTAGGAAAATAGTGATGAACATATTACTTTTTATTTTATAAGATTAGATTTAATTTTAAACAATTTATTTGTGAAGGAAAATAATTAATTTAGATTAAATTAATAATATAGATGGGAATGATAAATTGGATATTCTAAATGTTAAATTATGAAATTAAATGTCATGGATTAAGATATTTAACTTCTAAAATAATGGTGAAGAATAAATCTGATGTTAAAATTCACTTGTTTCGATTCAATAATGGGTTGTTCAAAGGTACGAGGGTGATAATGAATTGGTAAGGCACTAATTGATGAGATTGATATTTTAGTTGGTAATACGTGTGGAGTGCACTAGTGCCATTATGTTTCTAGATGGCGGTGGTTTCTTCTTTTTCTCATATTATTTCTTTGGCAGTGTATGTTAATGGATTTCTCTATTGCATATCTATGGTGCTGGGTGTTGACAGCATCTTCATTGGAGTTGTAGAGGGGTAAGTGTCACTCTCTAGAGATTGGAGAAAAGAAGAATATTAAGGAGCCAATAGGGAAAGGGAAGGAGAAGAGGTGGCAACCCTAAGTGTCGGGGAAAGCCATGGTTAACAATTGTATCTCCTATCTTGAGCAGGAGGTTAAAAACCTAGAGCTTCATATTTGGGTCTTGTGGATTTGGGAGTTTGCCAAAGAAATGAATGGCAAGCCTTGCATGGGAATAGAGTGGCCATGGCCAATCTCTTGCTAAACCCTAGCCACACATGGGGAAGAAGAAATATTTTTGATATGGCCCAATCTTTAAGTTGTGCGACAATGCTCTTGAATGCAGTAGGCTCCTTTCTGCTACATAATGGTATTAATGATGTAATGCATCAACCTGAAGTGTATTTCAATAGTTCCCTAGACCAGCTCCATGCCATCAAGGGGCACCAGGATTATATGTAGCACACTATCGATGAAATTGCCAAGGTATTACATGTCGCTCTACCTTTTGATGTTAAATAGGTGCTTTCTGATTGTTATGATGAGGATGAGTCAGATGACCTAGTAGAGGTCTCTCCACTTGAGGAAGATGGCATGTGTCATAAATGTAAGAATGGTGGTGGGGGTGATGAGGCCTCCATAATTTGCCTCGGCCTTGTATTTTTCATACATGGTAATTTTGTGTTTTGAGGATTGAGCCCATAGTAATTTGCTTCACCTCCTGCTATGGATTTCTTTTGGTTTCAATCTTGGCAGATGTTACATCTTTAGGTTGGCTATTTTGTTGACTTCTTTGTCTAGTCTTTCTCTTAAGATGGTTAATGTACTAGTAAATATGTATAGTCTCCTATTTTATGCATATTGTAGATCCGAAGAGGTTCATGATATGATGTTGTTCAATTTTGTCTATTGTAACATGGTCAACCTTCTCATCAACCAAGATGGTCATGACTTTTTTTGGTTGGCATAGTTGGATGATAATATTTGGATGGATAAACTATCATAGAATGGATCTGGTGAACTTCTTGTTACCACTAATCCAAGTTGAACGCTCTTTTTTTCATCTTCTAGGTGCCTAACCCAGTTAATATAGCAAAAAATATCCACTTGTTTTAGGCTTGATAGTGAATGTTTTTGTTTTTATTTCACCCCTGGATCATAACAATCTTCAAATTTATCGTGAATCAATTGTGTGCCCTATGGGGTCAATCTCTCTTTTCGCAAAAATTTCATAACATGTGGAGTTGATTTATAACTCATGGAAGTGATCTTGCACACTATGTACTTTTGCAATCAAACTCACTATGATCTCTACTCTACATTGATTGTCAAAGATTGGTGGTATTTAACAATACTTTGGAGAGATCACCAAATCATAAGGGTTGTGTTCTCTTAGTTTGACTCCCTTGATTAGAGTGGTTTTATAGTCATGAAAATGATCAAAGACAACACTCTTCATTTATGCAAATGTCCTAAAATGAGGATGCAACATTAGGTTCCTTTTAGCGCTCCAAATTGAAAGATTCCTAGAATGATATGCAAGTGATAATCAAACAATACTTGGATGTTCTTTGACAATAATGAATGTGCATTTAATGAGGGAGGAGGTCCCCCTTGTGGTCTCTGGCTTACGAAACAAAAAAAAAATGTGCATTTAATGCCTTTATTTATAATAAGACATAGTAACTAATCAAGCAAAATGTGTACCATGTCAACTCATGGTGGGAATAAAATGGGCAGGAGTGGACAAAATTTGAATTTGAATCCTTAAAATTTAAAGATCAATTCCATGTGGCATGGGATTGATCCCATATACCATATGATTGACCTTAGATATGAAAGCATGATTATTGAGGCAAGGAAGGGATGTATGAGAATGGATGCACAAGGTTAGGTATAATAAATGGCTAATGTATGGGAATATGTACAGATAGTGATAAGATAATATCAAATGTATGGGAATGAGTGTAAATGGAAAGGGGTGATAGATTGAGGAATGAGCTCAACTTTGTACAAGAGTGCACAATTTGACGATATATAATTGTATTGAGCCATTCCATCAAAATAGACCCAAAACTAAATGGGGAATTGGCATGGGTATGCAAATTTTACCATTGCATTTTACACCCACTTTGATGTCCATGTGAATCCTACATGAGCATGTATTTCAAAGTAAATGAGCATTCACAAACTTGCATGTAACGTAAATATTCAAACATAGAAAGGATACTGGGGTCCATGTAAAGTAATGGACCCAACTGCATATCTTTGTGTGTTCGTCCATCCTTTGGCATAACTGCTCCATGGGAACCTAAAAAGTAGAGGAAAGATGTGTAATTATGAGTAAGTCATGTCTCATGAGTAAAGATAAACATAACTACAAGTTGAATTATCTATCTACGAATATGAGAGAGAATGAGACAGTAGGGTTGGAAACATTCCTCCTGTATGGAAAGTGGTAATGGCATGTTAGGTGTTGTCATTGTTATGTGATAATGATCCATCTAAATATAGTGATGCGTCTTTATATTGGTACCTATAACTATCTACAAGCTCAAAAAAGGAGTGTTAGCAACAATATGTGCCTCCTTTGATTGGTTACATTGATCAAATGTAAGGAATTGGAGGACAGGGGAAAATAGTACATGAAATGTAAATGTAACCTAAGCTAGGCATGGAGCACATGTATCATGTAAAGTAAATTAGAATCATGAATACATCATGTGACAAACAAATAACTAAGACATCCCAAATGATAGCCATGGTAAGCATATGGGTTGGGGATTTAATTGCAAAGGTACATGAGCCATGCATGATTTTGTGCAACTCACTCTCTTGCATATCGACACAATGCAAGTTCATCTCATTCCACAACCTTCCCTTACACACACAACATGACACCAAGATGCTCCATGCATGGATTAGACACTTTGGCAAAATGGCTTTGTACACATCTATGCAAACAATAATTCTAATTTTACAACTTAGCACAAGAAATTCACATGCACATCATATGGTCAAACACCATCACAAGGGTTTGTAGTGCTAGATTCAACAATAAGCTTTGCTATAACTTTATTCATGCCACATAACTTCAAGAATCTACACTTAAACTTTGATGGCAATCTCACTAGCTCCTACAACATCTCTCTGCATTACACACATCCCACACATGGGTGCACATACATCTTCTTAGCATAGCTAGTTTAGTACCATAGGCATAAAACACATGACAACATTCAATTCCATATAATCCACCAATCTAACTATTACCATAGGAATCTAACATCTATCACCCATACATCCATGTGTAAACTACACCATTCATTCATCACATCTATCAGGCTTCTACTTGTAGGCCTAGCTGACAACCATCCTATATATACATCCTTTGTATATAGGTTAGGTAGAGGGTTTCCAACTCACAACACATAGTATGGTCTATTCTAGGCATGTGTTTGTATTCTTACAAAACCACCATTATCATGGGTTGTACCTCTCTAGGGTGCCTTGGAAAATTAGGTGGATGCTTGCCCGGTCTGATCATATTCTTCATACATTTAGCAGGGATTATTACTCTATCATATTTTCTATAATTTTTTTACAATTGACCCACTAATAAATATAAACCTATCTCCATTAATGCTACTCCATAACCTTTTTCGCTGTTCTCAAGGTTTTCCTCCAATTCTCAAACTAAAATTAGATCATTGATATTAGAGCTTAGAGACTTATTCCATGTTACCTATCACTAAACACTATTTTAACACACACTTCCATTACATCCTTCATGAAGATATAGAACCATTTGTTCTCCAAGGAAATAATCTTCACCATTCTCTCCAAAAAGGAAATAAGTATTCACATCTATGGATCAAACCCTTTTTATGTCAAAAGCAATAGCTGCAAGACATGTTTCACTCATAGAGATACAATCCGTTGAACTTGTCCTCATCAACTACACTATAACCAAGGATAAAAACATCTACAACATGCAAAAGCTACATTAAGTTCTTTTTTCCACATGATGTTTCCTCTTTCTCACTTCTAAATCTATGAGCAAATTTAGGGGGGAGATTATAAAATCTTCCTTCCTTGATTGTGTGCACACATAACAATAACTACCAAATCTAAAGCTTTCCTCGATTCACCAGCATTGCCAAGCCAATTCTAGATTGGTTGCAACCATACATCCTTTATTTCTAGTTGCATGCAGGATTCTACAACAATCCATACTATGCACTATGATAGAGAGGCTTCATTCTCTATTTACTTATCAACATTTGGAGCAACATCTACACCTCTTCAACTAGCATGGCAAACAACATCTACAATGGGTGACCCATGCAAACCATGACATACGAAACAACCTATGCAAGAACATTCAAATTTTCCATAGGTAAATCTCCTCCTTTATTATAAACATTTCATATTCATACAATTTGTGTGTCAACCTTTAACATTGGAATGAAGAATAAGGCTAACCTCTACAACTCCAGAATTGTGGTAGGCAACATCCATATTCACATCAAAAGCTTACAACTCTCATCGAGACTACAAGCACAAGGATCCTCCATAGCTTCACTATGATAGTTGACCTCTTGGTTTGACTACACCAAACTAATACTATGTCAGACAACAACAACATAAAAGAACTTTTCAACATCAAAGCATTCTTGCACAACACACTTCAACATTCTATACCAACAAGCCACTTCTTCAACTAAGAACATTCTCTTAGGTTGTGAGTGTCCCACTACTATACAGTTCTCTACATTCCAACTCTTACATATAGGTACTTACTTCCCTCAACAAGGAAACTTGGGTTCATCTACACCCTCTCCTTTTAGTGTTGGAGTACAAGGACTAGCTTTTGCAAGCATGCATAAATAGGACTATGGTTAGATTGCATCCACATTAATATTTTTGAAACCTTCACTAGTTCTTGGGTAGAAGTATAACAGCTTCAGGTCTTCGTTGATTTTTAATCTTTGTAAAATATTTTTATCGTCACATCTACAATTCATTAGTAGACGCATGCATCACCAAGTTGTGTGCCTTATGTGCAACTCACACCACTTTCTGTGTTGGCACAACATAATGAGGACACTACTCTACAAGAAAGAGTGAAGGATTTGGACACAACCATGCAATAGTTCAATGCAACTCATGATTTTTCATATTGACATCAATTAGGTTCTTTATGTCACACTAGACACAATGGATACCATTACACTACAAAAAAGGGTGAATCATTCGTGCATAATTTTGCATAACTCTTGCTCCTACACATCAACTCAATACAAGCTTGTCTATTGATGTGACCTTCCCTTATGCACACAACATAGTGCCAAGATTATCCATGCATGGATTAGACACTCTAGTAGAATGGCTTCATGCACATCTATGCAAGCACTAATTCCAATAATTCCACACAACTTAGTACAAGAAAGCCACACACACATTACATAGTCAAACACCATCACAAGGGTTCATAATAGCACTAGCTTCAACAATAAGTTTCACCAAATCTTCTTTCACATCATGTAACTTTAGAAGTTTACACTTTAGCTTTAATGATAGCCTTGCCAACTCTTGTAACATTTTGTTGCATTAAGCACAACTTACACATGGGTGCACATGCATATGCTTAGCACAACCAATATGACACCATATGCATTAAACACATGGCAATGTCTAACACCACTTAATCCAGCTGTCCAATTGGCAACATACAAGTCTAACACCTATCACCTATACATCCATGTGTAAAATGCACCATACATGCATGACATATGTCAACCTTCTACGTATAGGCCTAGCTATTGGCCATTGTATAAATACATCCTCTATACATAGTTTAGGTAGAGAGTTTCCAATTTATAACATAAAGAATACTACATTTGGTGCTTGCATTTGTATCCTTACAAAAAAAGGTATTAGCATGGGTTATACCTTTCTAGGGAACCTTGGATAATTAGTTGGATGCTTTCCTTGATCATATGAACCTACTTTCTTGTCATCACCTCCATATTTTATTATGAATTCATGTATTATCAATGAATGAAGGATAGCATATTCGTCATGCATTTGGCATGGTTTGTTACTCCTTATCATGTTTTGTCTACAAAGCTTCCACAACCAAGCCAATAATGGACATAAACCTATCTTTGTTAGCATCACCCCATAACTTTGCTACCATTTACAAGGTTATCCTCTAATTCTCAAACTGAAATCAAATGAGCACATTAGTTTACCCCTAGTATAGGCAACCGAGAAGGATGAGGTGGCCCTAATGGCCAAGTATTCTTGTATAAGTACATATAACACTAGAAAAGGCATATGTCCCCAATGTGGCTCCAAGTGAATAATCACACAATGGTATAGTGAAGGCATGAGGTCCCTAGTAGTAACATATCTCTAGGTGTAAAATCAAGCATGTAAGCACAAATGGTATTAGGAAAGCATAATGCTTCCCAATGTAAAAGGATAAGCAATGATAGCACAATAGAAAATGAAAAAGAAAAGATTCCACCATTCTAGTAGGATAAGTTTACAAGAAAGATATGACACAATATAGCATGGGGGAAGCATGATGTCCCCTATTGTAATAGGGTGATATGGTGATGAAAGCATAGTATAGTAACATAACATGTGAGCAATGAGCACAACAACTAGCTAGGCATAATATAACAACATGAGAAGGCATGCATGAGAAAGATAACATGAACATGTGAGAAAAGGTAAGAATCATAAGCATGTGATGATGATCATAAGGTGTGGAAGATAGAATCATAGGTGGATAGTCATGGGGAGTAAAAGAAAACAAAGATCATGGTAAGAATAAGAATAATGATGCATATAAGACTAGGAAGCAACAAGATAATATGAGAAATCAATGTGGCAGTCATGAGAAAACATAAGAATAAGTAAGGCATGTAAGGGCATATCAATAAGTAAGGGAAATGTAAACAAACATAAGAGCAAACATTTCAAGTAAGAAAAAAGGGAAGTTACCTCAAGTGGGAGAAGGAAAAGTATGAGATAATATGTGCGAAGACACAAAAACAAAGCATAAGCAAGAAGACAAAGTGCAAACAAGTAATATGAGTATGTAAGTATCTATTCTTAAGAAAGCTATTGAATCAACAAACAAATTGAGGAGTTTCATCATCATCCTTGTCCCAATATGTATCCTCACAATAGACATTAATTCTTGCATTTTCTTCTTCATGATTTGCTTCTTGTATTACATATGTCTCTTGTTGATAATCCTTTTATAAACAAATTAGTACAATTTGTTTGCACATTAGGTGGTTTCTCTTTTATTTCATGTGTAACCTCAACATGGGGTGTGTTCTAGTGAACAAGACTAACTTCTTTATGCAAATCATTTGCTTTCATATGATTAACCTCATCAAGTGAGGGGGTTGTGGGCTCATGAGTATGCTTAATTTTTATCTCCCCTTTATCTATAAGATATTAGTCCTTATGATTGAATGCAATGTCTCTATTTATTAAATGTCCATGTGTGTGATGATAGGAATGAAAGTACATGCCCTGGTGTAGTGCAAGATTAGAGTTATCAATTGGTTTAACAAGAGTTAAGGCAATGATATTGTGTTGCAAGAGTTTTTCAAACACCATATGTGGAGGCTCTTCCAATGTAGTGAATTCTCTAAAGGGATCTAGTTTAGAAATAACATTATGATAATCATGAATATCATCAAGACATCCTCATTACCCCCATTTTCTAAATGTGGCAATGATATTAACTTATGGAAAAGGGTGAGGTGTTATAAATACACTCATATAAAAAGGGATCTTCTAATAAGGCATGCTCACATTTACATTCAATGAGCATAAGATGAATATCATGCTCAACATGTCTCATATTCATATATGTATTCATCATGTCATATGTAATAATGGTGGAGGATATGAAATATGTATCATCAATTAATAGCACCCTATCCTCGCATATACCAAGTAAAAACTATAAAATATCCTCATGTTTTTATTCATCTTTAGGTATGTTTAAATCATGTGCAAGATCTAATGTAAAATGGGGTACTCCATAATTACTTAAAGATATGTTATGTGAAAGCATGGATGGATCCAAAGGAGGGTCTCCATTAAAAAGGTATATTGTAATGATGCATAGAAAAATCAATGGGTTCTATTGAGGAAGGGCCACTAGAAGGAGAATAATGATAATCGTGAGTAAAACATTGTCTAGGGCCAATCATAAAGTAATCTATGAAAGAGCATGACAAATCATGGAAGGATGAATCAAACCATTATTTAGTTATATCAACCAAGGTATCAACAAATGCATGCATCAAAGTACTATCATCATGTATAGAATCATAATGTGAAGAGAGGAATGACCTAATGTGTAACTCTACATCATCATTACTGCTAAATAACTCTACAATAAGTGTGTTACAATAATGTGCATCATAAAGCAAATCATCATGAAACAAAGAACCATTGACCACATCAAGAGAAGATGAATAACTATCAATATTCTTATCACTAAATATATCATCAATAGATCATGATAAAAATATTTAGAACAAGGGCTATGAATCTCATTTGAAGGTGGAACATATGTATCAATACCACTAGGATTCTCAAGGCAATATGAAGCAAGAGAGGCACAAGTAAGATAACACAGAGGTGAACAAGAAAAACTAGAATAACATGTAAAAATGGTAGGCTCGCTAGGTATATCAACATTACATGAAGGAATATCCCTAGATGCATCATCAACATAGGAAGGAAAGGTGCTCAAAGGTAATATGTCACCATGCTCATGCACATCTACTCACTGGCCATTGAAAAAGTAGAAGCAACGTGAAGCTCATGGACAAGTGAAGTAAGTGTTTCTAAGATAGAAGGATAGTAAATAACATGATATATGGAGGAAAAATCACTCACATGATGAAACAACACCTACAAAGAGGAAACACTATCGTCCATATGATAAAAAAGATATAAGAGTATCAAGGATGGAGGAATCATAAGTAACAAAGTATAATAGCATATTAAGATTTGTAACATATGCATGAATAGAAGCTAAGGACAATGGACTATGAGTACTCATGATAAAAGATGTATCAATGAAGCATAAACAAGGGTATGTGGGTAGGTAAAAGATCGAGCAATGTGAATCCAAACCATAATATAAATAAATCAACAATAATCACATAAGTGTTGTGATAGGTGTCATACACCTTACAGTCATAATGTTCTAAGTATTTATTTAATTGTTGTACCCACATATTTGGGGCATCCCACTTGGAGTGGCACTATGTGTCACTTGTAGTTCATATTTTGGCAAGTGTAAGACTCACTTAGTGTCATGGAAATTGTTGGTTGCAACTATGACAACTTGTAAGGTGTGTAAGAGTTGCTAGAAAGGAAAGAGCATGATGAGATGGAGTTAATTGTGGACTTGGAGAAAACCATGGAGCAATTATGGAAAAGACAAGATAAGACTACTTGAATGCCCAAGTTTGGTATTGACAATTTCTAATTTATGTCAATTAACTAAACTTGTTTTGGGAATTGCATTTTACTCATGGCTATTGAAACCTAAATTAGCTAGTGGTTTCTAGCACATGGCTTTAGAAACCATTCATGGTTTATGTTTTTGTTCATGCCTATATATTGAATGCTCAAGTTGGATGTATTATGATAAGGTTTTGCAAGTATCATTATGCTGCAAAAATCTCTCTAGCACTATATTATTTATATGATCTCCTCTAAAGGCTTGAGTCTAGAGTTGTATTGTAACCATTATAGTTGTTGATAATACAATTGGTTCAAGTTTGGAGGGTAGGTTTTTTCCCAAAAAAAATTCGCTAGGGAAATATTATGTCAGCTATGTTTTTGTGAGTTGCATATCTTTGCCTATCACTTGCATGTCTATGAATGTATTGTTTTCTTATAAAAATTTGTTAGATCTAAGTCTCTCTACATTTTATCTCCTCATATATTAATGTAAGAAACATTTCCACCATCTTAGTTTCCTTTCATTTGATATTAGAGCTTGATCAACTTGTGTAGGACTAGGTATTAAGAAAAATATTTTTTGAACTAATCTTAGTTTGAGTGGGAGGTATGCATAGAGGATTCTTTGTTTGAGGGAAGATGGAAAGCATGTCTATATTGGAGAAGGAAAGATTTAGCAACACTAATTTTGAGTTGTGGAAGCTCAATATAGAGGATCTACTCATAGATCAAGATCTGTGGGTTGTAATATCTATAAAAACCTATGCCAATGTCACTGAAAGACTAAGTTGTGTTGGATAGGAAGGCAAGGAGTCTTATCAAACTTTGTTTAGATAATTCAATTCTCCTCAATGTTTCAAAAAGAACCAACCACAAAAAAGCCTCTAGAAAATGTTGGGGAACCTATACCAGATAAAGTCTTGGTTAACAAGCTTTTTCTATGGTAGAAGTTGTACACTTTGTGGATGGATGAGGGTGATTGTGTTGTTGATCACGTCAAATCATTCAACATGATCATAAGACAATTATAGTCAACCGGTGTGAAAATAGAAGAAGATTATTGATGAATGAATTTATTGTGTTCTTTCCCAAACTCATGGAATAACATGGTGATGGCTATTAGAAGCACTGCTTCAGAGCTTGTGCTTGATAAAGTAGTGATTGCTTTACTCTCAAAGGAGATGAGGAAAAATGTTTCTAAATATTCCAAGGAATCTTTGACTATTTGAGGATGGTCAAAGGAGAAGAGAAAGAAGGATAAAAGTAAATCTAAATCTCAAGGGAGATCTAAGTCTTGTTAAAAACGTCTGAGGCAAAAAACTAGAACTATGGCAAGACATGCCATTTAGAAGAGACTACAAGGATGAGAAAAAGAAGAAAAATAAAGGTGACTTTGATGGTGATTAAAATAAATCTTATCAAAAGGACACATGTGATGCTTTTGTTGTAGCCTTGGCCATATACATGTGAGGATGCATGGATGGTTGAATTTGGAGCATATTTCTACATGACCCCGTATTGGGATTGGTTTTTAGACTATGAGAGTTTTGATTATGGGAAGGCATATCTCAACAACAGTTCTTACCTTAGTATTGTTGGTCATGGGAGAGTCAAGATCTAATTCTCTAATGGGAAGATCAAAGTCAATTTAGGAATTCTACACATTCCAAGTTTGGCATAGAACCTATTATATGTTATCAAGATGAATGATGTCTAGGTGTGCAATTAGTCTTTAGTAGTGGAGGATGTAAGATGGTTCATGAAGTTATGGTTCTTGCAAAGGGAGTTTGGATTAGGACTATTTTTTGCCTTAATTCTGGCACATACATTTAATGTAATAATTTAGTAATACATGTAGCAAAATGACTTACAATAAAAGGACCTACAACATAGACACTTACAACAAAGGGACTTGCAGTAAGGGGACTTGCAACACATGGAGATGTAGATTGGATTCCTAAACATGTTCTCACATCATAGAGAAAACTACCACCTAAAAGAACTGTGTTGTGGCATGAGTGCATGGGCCACATTGATGAGAAAGGTTTAAGGACATTGAAAAATAAAAATCTTGTAGAGATGCTTGTTGATTGTTCTCTTGAAATTGACTTCTATGAATATTTTATAGGGAAAGTAAAACCATGTTCAATTTTACTTAAGTTCTCATAAATCTTCTAGGATTTTGCATCTTATCCATTCTGATGTATTTGGTCCTATAGATGTTCCTTGTTTATCAAAATCTCTATATTATGTATCTTTTATTGATAATTTTTCTATGAGGTCTATGGTTTATTTTATCACGAGTAAATCTAATGTCTTTAGTTAGTTTAGGGAGTTTAAGGCTCTCATGGAGAACTAGAATGGTAAAAGGATCAAGGTGTTGAGAATTGATAATGGTGGATAATTATGTTTATCAAAGTTTAATAGATTCTATAAAGAGAATGAAATTGAAAGGCACAAGACAACTTCATACACCCTTCAGTAAAATGGAGTTGTAGGAAGAATGAATAAGATGTTCATGGAGAGGACTAGGAGTATGCTCCATGGGTCTGAATTGGAACAAATTTTTTGGGTAGAGATAATTAGTACTACATGTTATGTGAATAACAGGTCTCTTACATCAAAGCTTGTTGAGAAAAACCATATGAAGGTTTGGACAGACAAAAATTCTCACTTCAACATCTTTAATTTTTTGGTTGCTAGGCATATGCTCATGTGCCTAAGGAGAGGTGATAAAAGTTAGATTACAAGGCTATAAAATGTATCTCCATTGGCTATGGTGTTAGTGTTAAAGGGTACAAGATTTGAGATCATATTACTAGAAAAGTTTTGTATAGTCAAAATGTGATCTTCAAGAGATCAGGCCTTCCCCTATAGTTAAGCAACCAAATAGAAGTGCAGATTCTACAATGTAGTTATAGCCAAAGACCAAGATAGATACACCTGAGGTTAAGCCAGAGGTTTGAGATGGACAAGATTAGAAGGATAGTACTAAGATATCTTCAAGCTTAGAGGAGGAAGAACATCCACCTCAACTTTTGAGGAGGTCCACTCGATAGAGATGACAACCAAAAAGGTATATCCCATCTAATTTTAGGTATATTTTTGCTTTGATTACTAACACTGATGAACCTCAAACTATGAAAGAGGCAATGGATATGGGAAATAGTAACTCCTAGATATCAACCATGGATGAGGAAATGGATATTAAAAATGAATGAGACTTGGGACTTGGTTCAACTACCAGAAGGAAGAAAGCAAGTTGGTTACAAATGGATCTTCAAGAAGAAATTCAATTTAGATGGTAGTGTTGAGAAGTACAAGGTGAGATTGGTTGCAAAAGGATAATTCCAAGTTTAGGGGATAGAATTTGGTAAAAAAATTCTCTATTTTCTAAGATAACATCAATTTGGTTCTTATTAATTATTCTAGCAACTTTTGATCTTTGGATTCTTTGTTTATATTACCTGGTTTTGAGAACCAGGAAACTTTTAAAATTTGGGCCTAGCCCAGAGTTTAGATTTCACTGTAGCCATAATAAACTTCCATTGTCAACCATCCAACCCAACACCTATCTACATGGCCAAAGCCATAAAAAAACTTATACTATCAATGCTACTGCAGATGAAAATTGACTACACACTAAGACATCCCCTTCTACCTAAACTAACCTATCATATCAAGTAGTGAGGGGTAGGGCAAATTACTCAGGCCCCGACCCACCTAGACCCTTAAGATTACATTCATTATATACCGAATCACTGTCTTTCATCCTGTCATCTGTCTCCATCCCAACTTCTCCCGAGCAACAATAAGAGAAATGTAGGATAGCCTCCATCGGTAGGTCTACCTTGAGATTCTTTACAATTTCCTTGATTTCCAAATGGAGACACACCTACCATTTCTTGACTGCATGTAAATGGGCCAAATATAATCATGGAATGTTTGGCCCGCAACACGACATCTCCTATGTCATCATGGAGAAGAAATGTTATGTGTGTTGGGATTCCATTCTATGATGGTAGTATTCAACCAAGGATAGACTCTCTTAATAATGATTCATTTGGTATTACAAGGATAAATAGTAATTTATTGAAAGGATTCAAAGAAATTTTTGGCAAAAAAAAAATCCATGATAACATTATACTCAGACAAAATATTCAGACTTACAATTGGGATGTGTTTTTGAGGGTTGTGTATTGACTTCATTTACTAAATGTCAAACTCTTGATATCTTATTAGACTATTAACATGTTAAGTAGATTGTGGTGGTCCATGGATATTAATTTATTGTAAGACACAAAAGATGGTTGAACAACAAATGTTGACTTTGATGCAAAACACCAAGCCCAAGCAAAATATATACAAGCTAACAAATATAAATGTGATTTTGGGAGAACGCTCATGTATATCTTCTTAGAGTACTAACATAGCATTAGAGTCAACCATGGCTATCCATGGAACTATTTTTGCTTGATCTTATGCTCTCCTAAAAATATAAGTATAATCTGGTTGGAAGCTATGGATGCTACAATATCAAAATGGATAGAAATTTGCAATCAAACTAATAAAACCCAATATCAAAATGGACACGAATTGTATTTAAATCAATAAAAACTACTATAATAAGTTCAAGAGAAAGCCTAAAATATGCTCCTATATAGTTCAAGTAGATAATATTACACCAAAAAATCATAACAATGAAAGTTGCAATAGTCTTATAGCCTAGAAGTTTCCAACTTCAACAATGGTTTGGTTGAAAGACTAATGTCTTTCCATTTAGCAGTAATATAATTTATTGAACTACTTATGTTTCACAAGGCAATGGTCACTCTTTTATTGGAAAGAGGTGCTACCCACACCTACAATTGGTCAAATTGGCATAGATTATACATACAAAACCTGAGGAGTAAATGTATGAAGCAAGAGCAATCAATTCTAGTTTTTAATAAAAGAATATTGATGAACACTAAATGCAAGTGCCACACTTAACAGACAAGCCACTACATAGCATACCAACTATATAGAAAAGCACTAGAAATCTCACATGGAGCTAACATAAGAATAATTTAAAGTTAATTATTCAAGCTTTAGTTGTATGTGAGTAATCTTACCAAATAGATGTATGAAATATAAACCCACACCTTAACATTCTAGCAGAACAAACATGTAGAATTTTGTCTAGTTCTCAAAAGTAAGTACTTACATACATTGTTCACTATAATTAATATGATACAACACAACTTCCTTCTAAACATGGAAAAATAGTGTACTTAGCATAAAAGGTGAGCCTCCTTGCCTTAGGAACATTCTACTTTTCAGCCAAATTTCACATATGAACTAACCTGAATTTGTAATAGAGCTAACATGGTGAATTTAGTCTGATGGTTAAACTAAGAACTAGGGAAAACTAGTGATTATCATCTACATCATATTACAAACACCCTAGCACAATGAATTAAGTGTGTTGAGCAACATGGGTATTAGGTTATTCCTACCTCATAACATCTATGGGAGACCCCATATGATCTAGATAATGACATAATTACATAAACAATTTGAGCCATAAAATTTGGAAAGACACAACCTTTAGCTTTACAATCATTTAAAATCATTTTCCTATGTTCTAGAACATCCTTAATGTAACTACCTAGTTGATTGGGATGCAAACTTAGTAGGAAATTTTTTTTAAACTCTTAATATGTCAATCTCTAGTGAATTTAGAAAAGAAATGACCATATAGGAAGGGCATAATTAAAGATAGACAAATTTTTATTTTAGTGATGACATTGACAATTCCCATATTGATCTCACACACAAGCTTGAAAATAATCCATTTCTACAATTCATCATTGCACAAAGGTCCAACTAATCTTCTTCTTATCATTCCAATTTTATGGTATGTTCCCAAAGACCCAACATAATCATGGGATCAAATCATCATTGAGGTGGAGTTTACAAAGGTTCATCATTCAACTAAGTGATAATAGTAATTTATACCTCATGGACTAAGCCCGACCCAACATTGGAAGGAATATAAACACACATTAATCATCATTCCTAAAACAAAATCTCGGCTCAATTGACCCTATATTTCATCTTAATTATTTTAATATGCATCAACCATCACACCCAAAATAAAATTTTACCTCAACTAGTCCTAAAACTCCACCTTAATTAAGTTCTACCTTAAATGAAGATTGGACCACTAATACCCATACTAAATTAGGGCATGAAATGATATAACCCAGTTCAAAGGGAGCCAAAAAAATTGGAAAAAAGTAGTCCCATTTTACAACAAATGAGAGAGATGCATCCCAACATAATCCCAATAAAAATTATAGACAAAAATAAATAGATAAAAGTAAGAAATAAAAAGTAAAAAATCCAAAATAAAACATAAATGAAACTTATATTGATAATGAGTGTCGATGAATTTAAGTACTGACTTCTTGTAGAAGGAATATAGTAGACATAACTAACTCTATTATGACCTTATTTCTTCATGCCCAAATTATAGTTTAGTGGTGCTTGACCCTAGTGTTGATAGTCTTGATATTTTATTTCACCTTCACAAGAATTTTAGCATGGGAGAGGAATAGGAAGGCAATTAGTGAGAAGTTAAAAAATGGAGCTATGTAAAGCCAACACTAATTCACATGGAATGGTTCACATTCTTTTAACTGCTACATGTGTCTTTAATGTATCACCCAACCATAAAAATGACTTAACATGTGTCTCTAAATGTGTTCTCATCATAGTTTATCACCCATCTATAGCCATCTGGCACTTTCAAAAAAATCAAAGATCAAAGTAGAAACAAATCTTTACATGGGTTATTTAGGCTAATCAAATAATTGTATTCAATTTAGTACTAATTAACCAAAATAACAAAATGGATTAATAATTAAATTGTGTTGAAGTTAAATGCAATACTTAGTTTAAAATTTGATAACGGAGATGTGTTGACATATGTTAGAAGTTAATTTGTCAATGTTTTGGAATTTTAGGGTTGACCTAGATGAAGATCTCAAATTATGCAAACTAATTATTATTACTCTAGATCACCTACATGAGTGTGAACTTAATATCTATGAGTGCATATTGAACCTAAACTAAGACTTGTAGATCAAAGTCAACAAAATGTGGGCTATTAGACTTTGTTCACCCTAATTAATGGTGTTTGAATATGTGCAACAATTGGTTGTGTTTATAAACAACTTTAGGAAATTTGACTAGTCAAGGCCCTAGCAAACTAAATTTATGACTCTAAGAAAAATATTGAAGACACCAAACAAGTGTGTAATGGACCTAGGAAGATGATCTTTGATGTAAATAATTGATAATGCTCTTATATTCTTTATATTCTTTATATTCTTTATATTCTCCTTGTAAATCAAACTCTAAATGTGCTCAATAAATTCCCACAGGTGATCTCAAATGAGTGAATGAATATCTTTAAATACAACAACCAAGCCCACAAATCAACAAAATATGCACCAGGGAAACTCACAATGGTTAGTGAATTGGTTGATAAGGTAATAATTAAATACAAGGTTTAAATCCATGATAGTAAAAGTGACCTGGGTCAATTATGTACTTATGGATTTGATATAGGGTGATGAAAAATATATCTAGTGACCATGAATGAATCTTTATGGATTAGTGATAAAGGAGACCAAGATGTGCCATGTCATGACCAATTCACACACTAATATGCCACTTGTAAGCTAGTTGTTGTATTTAGGACACCCCAATTGAATTTGGCCCAAACCATAAGGGAAAAAGGCATGGGTATGCAATTTTCACCATTACACACTTAAAACATGTAGATAAGACATGACACTTAAAATAAATGTGGTTAGAATACAAACACATAAAGTAAAACTAGGAAAATGAGACCAAAATAAACATTAAATATTATTACAACATAATATAGAAAAATAAGACAAACACATAAATAATATGGATCTATAAAGGAAAAATAAACTTTCCCTAAACTTAATCTATGCTAATGAAATGGAATGCATACACATAAGCATAAATCAACCTAGATTAAATCAATGTTAATTGTGGTGTGACAATTGACATATTAAATGCTAAGTATGGAAAAAGAAAATGTGGAGAAGGTTATTGACACTTAGCTATAGGCTTGAAGATGAATAACTTTATTGTAATTCTAGAATAGAGATTTGTCTTAGGACTAGAAATAGTACCTCTATGTTGGTGTATTACCTTAAACTCTATGCAATATTTGTGCCTCCATCTAGGTTGATTCCACACCTATAGATCACTTTTATGTATATGTATTCATCCTCTATCACATGAATTTAATCCCATTGGTTGTGCACCTCTGCTCTTTGATTCACTAAATTCCTTGACAAGTGCTCTACTATATAGATTAGCAATATTTAAAAATACCTTCAAAGAGATACTAGATTGTTAGGGATGAGTTCACTTGGGTCAACCTATCAACTCACAAAACTAGAGCTCCCTATTCCTAGATTGTAAATCTAACCTCAAGGCCAAGGAACTTGTCATCAAGAGGTAAGGATAGAAACTCGTCAATGAAACATGGACAACTAGAGGCCAATGCTTCAGAGTGGGTGGGCACTCCTTCACTTTGGGCTCAGCTAAACTTAGGAGGGTACTCTTAGAGATCACCTTCATAGGATAATTAAAGAGAAATGAAGTAACAAGATTGGATCAACTAGTAGCTACACCCAATGTACAACATACCCTGAGATTTGTGACTAAGTCTATGACATACTAGCTACTAATAAGACCCCTAATTAAGCTGATATGCAACATAAGATGAAAACATTTTAGTATCACTATAAATGAGTTCCCTTAAGTTGTGCATATACATATGCAAGAGAGAAACATGCCATCATGGTCCCTTAGTAGTTTGCAAGTTCTAGCTTGCATAGGATTAAACATAAATTACAAAGATCAAGAGAGCATGGAGAAACCTAATAACTATTCCTAAGCTAATAAGAGAGATATATAATTAAACTGGAATGTACTTGGTCTTTCACTAACTAAAATGGTGCCTACTCCAATGGGTAATATAGTCACAACTTGTAAGAGAGGTGAAAACATGTTTGGGAATCAACAATAGAAACAAGTTTATACATGCATACAAACCCAGAGATTAAGGAGACCTACAAGTGAGCACACTTAGTGATCCATCTCAAGTCAGTAACATCCCACGTGTATTAAGAAAAGTCCATCATAAAGAATTTTGCAATGATTTAGAATGGTTGTCACTCATTAATCTAATCCTATTACAATCATGCTAACAAGTGTGGCAAGTGAGAATCAACAACTAGGTTCAAAGATTCTCTTGAGATGCTATAGCATACCATGGAGACATTCATTTGTAGATAAAACCCTACTTGTACCACCTTCCCTTGATTTACAATACATATCCAACCCCTTACATAGCTAGACATTCTTCATTTGATTCACTAGGACTACACGAGACACTTACAATCAATAAATTGGTTCAAGGACCAACCTTGCATACATCTTGGATTCATGATTGTATAGCATTAAAGCTCAGAAATAGATGCAAGGGTCTAGATTCACACATGGAAGTAGTATTATATCAATGTTCAATCCTTGTCACAATCAGCATGAAGCTACACATAGAATAAAGTGCACATGTACGAGCATAGGATCGACTACATAATATAAGAATGCATGTTGTAGATGTCTCTCCTTTCATGTAAATCATCATAGTTAATATGAAAACTTAGATCAACATGGGCATCCTTCTTTGTATTTAATTTAGGCCTTGTACATATTTTATAGCAAGGGACCACCCTATCCTTCAATGCTAAAGATTAGTCTAGTTTAGTAGATTTGAGGGCTTGCAACAACATGGAACCCATATGGCATCATGCAAACTTGACCATAGCCCATACATACATAATAAATGTAGCTTTGAGAGGGATGAGGTCACCATTCTACATAAAATCCCCTCTTCAGTTACAATACACAACTATTGTAGTATTAACAACATCATACATGATCCCACATGTCACCAATAAGTTCAACCATATCACCATAGACAAGAGAAAAGTAACTATGGCCATTGGTAACAAAAATATCCCAAAAGCATCCACATAGACTCATAATAAAACAACCATCTACACCCATGAGTCCATAGAACTAGCATCTATATTGAAAACTAGTCACTATGGCATTTTGGCACTTTATATTACACAATCTTGAGTAGGCAGGTTAACACATTTTCATTTGAGGTGAGATCCACAACCTGAGATAAGTTAGAGATTTGCATTGCAAATCAATAATGTATAAAATATTATGCATGCCTAAGGAGCATGGAATAAACCACCAAGAAATATTGCAATCGATGAGAAGTAGTCATGTAGGAAGAGGAGCATCCCACTAGAGAATACACATAGCACCAAGCTACCAACCCACACAATGCATGAGGGGTCACCAAGTTGACACATAATTGGCCATAGACCAATGAGACATTTACACCATGGAATATATGTCATTATAACTAAGGTTGGTCTTGCCACCACCAAGGTGACATGATAGGTGATAACTTGCCACTAAATCCATATAAGCATTTATTGAACAACTATGCACTTGTGAACAAGAGACCAACATTGAGAGTGATTGGGCCATTCCAATGGAAACTATTAGATTGGATAACATTAAATCACAGGGATGAATGCATACACAAGACTCATGTAGGCCAGGACAAGTGAATTATGATATAAAAAAAATTAAGCCCAATGCTTAGAACCTTAACCCTAACTGTGGAGATTAAAAATGAGCAACTAAATCGAGAATTGAAACATATACACTATCTAACTCCATTATTGACCAATAAATTGACGCAGAATAGGCATGCATTCATCTCAATGGACCAACAAATCCTTTATCAAGCAATCTAATAGCTATAATGTGTTACATTTAATTATGTCAAACCAGGGAATCATATTCTTCTTGGATGGCATTTGTATTGTCTGTATAGTTGAGGATTTTTGAGCTTTTACTAGAGGTTGTGCATAGAAAGATTGAATGAAAAGGAATTCTACCTTATGAGCTTTAATCATTAGTGATTACTACGTGCAGAAGCTATAGGTAATTCTATTAGGTTGTAAGTAAATGATATTTCAACTATGCAAGGTTGTTGTTTATGAACAAATAATTATAACTAATAACAATCTAAATCAAATCAGTGATCACAATTAATAACAATCTAATTTAACAAGCCATGACAATTGATAAACTGTTGACAACCTAAATTAATAGAGAATTACAGTTACCTTAAGTGGCCCTTGCTTGGGTGACTATAACCTCGCAAAATCCAAATCAAATCTTAACTAGATAATCCACGCATTGACTAAATATGATTAACTTCATTGATTTCTGAAAAGTAATACAAATGTTGATAACAATAATTCTTCTAGATCTCTGTCACATACAGAATCTATCACATATATAGACATGATCTAAATCCCCTAATTAATTTGGACTCTAAACAACCTCTATCCACACATGTCAACTCTTTCCACAAACATAGGAAGATGACTTATTCCTATTCTAATCAAAACAGAAGTAGGAAACTAATTTATACAAAGATTGTTTGAATAGCATAGTCCTACTATGACTCTGCCTATCCATCATAAAGAATCTGATAGAAGTAGATAGGAATGCATAGAGCAAAGCAAATCATGTAATTATTAACCATGACTTGTTGATGCTATAAATCCTTCTTATTTTTCACGGATGTCTTTATTGTTGTTGATGAAAACCATTGGTGAGTGGAATAGTTTATGGCTAAACCGACTCCTTTAGATTCGGGTATTTTCTCCTTCGGCTGCAAGAGCTGGCATCCTCAGCTGTAGGTGACTACTCCTTTGGCTATGGGTTCATAGACGACCTCTATTGTGAGTAACTGCTTCCTTGTTGTATAAAGGTTAGTTCCATCCTATAGTATTTTCACATCATAAACTACCATAACTAACATAAATTGCTATTATATTATGAAAATAATCATTAACACAGACAATAATTTATTAACATATCATATACCATTCTCAAGTGCTTTCAAACTTAAAGGTGAACATAAAGTCTGACAATGTCTAAAGAAATGTCTTTGAGAAATATAAAACTTAAATAGGGAAACTATACCAATTTCAAGACTCGTCATACCCCCCAACTTAGCATGTTGCTTGTCCTCAAGCAACTCAGGGCCTCTGAACTGGAGTGTAGTCATCCTATAATCTATTGGTTCTATGACTCCTTCCACCTGTTTAAGATAAACTCCCTTCTTCTCAGATAGTCGCTCCCACCTGGCCTTCTTTGCTTCTTCTTGTGATGCTTTTTGACCTTGCTAATGTGGAATTGGATATAGGAGAAGAGGATGTTGAAACACTAATGGAAGCCAAGTGATTCCATGCTCAGTGGATGACCTGATATATTTGTGTGCCCTGGTGATTGATGCCAAGAAATTAAAAACAAAGTGGGGACCTTTCCTTCTTAATTCTGGTGTTAACTCATTTCACCTATCCCTTGAAAAGTTTAATGCCTCTTTACCAGTGTTAGCAACTAATTCTTTGAATTTCTTGTAATCTATTGTTCAACATTCAAGAATTTTCTATTCTACCCCAGGCTACTGGATCAATTTAATCCACTCCACTACTACTTGATTGGAATCCTTAGCCTCTGCCCTTATTTTGAGGGGAATTGATTTCTCCCTCTCATGATATGGTTTCCATAGGATACCCTTATGATGCTCATTTTGTATGAATGATGCCAAAGCTTTCAACTACACATCCCAAACAAAGATTAAGGGATTCCAAGTAGTATTATATGGAATAGCCAACTCATGCAAGTAAAATTCACACAACTAATTTTGCAATTCTAGAGTAACACATTGATATGCTGTCAAAAATAGCTTGGGTATAAAAAGAGAAATAGGGAGATCACTATATAATTGGATAAACTAAAAACTTAGATATTGTTCTTGTAAAAATAGGGCATAAACCCTTGCAGGATGTTTACACCTCATTAGTTGCACAGTCATGTTAGCCATTCGGTCAATTTTAAATTTTAGTCTTTTTATCTCCTTATTCTTTTCTGCAATCTCCTTTTCGTGATTCTTTCTCATTTCTTTCTTCTTCTCATCCCATTCATACTACAATTTAGCTACTTCTTCCATCTTTTCCCATAGTCTCAAACCAAAGGTTACCAAGGTTGGTTGTGTAGCAGCTTCCTGAGGAATACTCTGTTGATCAGGCTCTGGACCCTTCATGTTTATTTCCATCATGGCCACTTGAGCCAACCGATCCAGTCATGTCTCCTTCTGTTGATAACTTTGTAGTTGTCTCTCCAATTCCTTAGCTCTTTTGTCCAACCCAAGTTCCTTGTATTGATATCTTTGTAGTTGTTTCTCTAATTCCTCGATTCTTTAAAGAGTTGCCTACAACTCATCAACTTTTCCTTCTACTTCCAACAATAATTCTTCTTCTTGAGACTCAATAGAGGAAACTAGTATTTCTTGATCCTTTGTACCATTGGGAGGCTTGGACCATTTCTTGGATATAAACAAATCTTCCTCCTTTGACTCTGTATTTGTTTCCATAGACATGAATTATACCTTGTTTAATTATTCCCATTCGACAAATAGATTTTCCCTTTCTGAATCTGTATCAGTTTCCGCAAAAACCACCCTCTTCTACTTAGGAGGAGTTTTACCTCCTATGACCCCCTTGCTTTTTAGGTGGTGTGAACACCTTGGTGGTTGCAAGGGTGCTTTTTGCTTCTTTTTAGCCTTAGACGATGAATGTGCCCTCCTCTTCTTATTAGTTTTAGAAGTGGAAGGGGGGTTCTTTACAACAAGGATCTTGGAAACTTTAGATGTTGTAGGTTGGGTCTTAGAAGTTGTGGGTTGTGTATCTCACATTTCATGTTGTTTTGAATGGCTGTGGGTCGGAGAGGTTGAATGCTCTGAAAAAGGTGTTTGCACAGGTGAAGATATATTTACAAAAATGGGGGAGACAGCAAGTTCCACCACTGGGTTATCAGTATGTGGCACTTCATGCTCATGCATATCATATTACTCATTAGTATAGTTGCGGGTAGGTGAGGCCATTTGTTGGGAAGAGGTCACATGTGTTTCCTCTCCTTCCTCAGGTGGTTCATTTCCTTCTCATGCCCTATCCTCCCTAACTAGTCTGGACCTCAAGGGTCTACCATGAGGGTTGACATAGAAAACTTTCCCAAGGGAGGTCTAGAAATTGAGCATGTATACTTTGTTTTACCAATAAAACTATGAAACAATGATGAAACAAAGTTTCCCTTCCTCTTGTATTCAACATACATTCTCTTTAGCAGATTAAACAAATAATTGAGGACATTTACTAATCTATTATGGTAAAGCTGATTGATCAATTTAAAATGCATTGTATACAATAATGTTTGCCTCCCATCAGAAGTCAAGTATCTAATAAGATATACAACAACAAAAGCCCATAACCAGGATAGAGAAAGACACTTGGTATCTTGATCCGAGGAATCTAATTCCTCTATAGGTTGCATGAACTCATTTCGAGTTGTGATATCATTGACACGTATTGGAAATTTTTTGCCAATTGTAGGTAACCCAGTTACCTCTACAATTGCTGCCTCTAAAGCATCTACCCTAAATCCTCCAATTACCAACTCATTGGTCTGTAAAGTCCTCACAAATTGATGTGTCATGGTCTCATTATATTTGTTTAATTTAAGAAAATAATCTAGCCATCTAGCTTGCTAGAATATAAGCAGACAATCATGATCATTCAACAATATCGTACGATCGATCGGTTCTCTTCGAATTGGCTCTCTACCCATTGTATGATAATGCAACACCTTCTTGATTGGAGATTCTCAAAATTCCCTTTTTACCTTCACTGCTATTTGCTTTCAGCCACTACTGATATCACCCTACAACTCGTTGCTTCCCTTTACTTGTTTCTTCTACCAGTTGCTAATGTTGAGCATAAGAGTTTGTGCATGCAACTTAACCAGTTGCAAAAGAAAGGCTCAAGCATGGGTTAATTGGTATTGGATTGACACATTTGCCACATATGAAATCAAGGATTAATCCCCCAACTAAAGGGTTCATTTGTCCGCAAATGATAGGTTAGTTAGAAGGCATGGGAAGCCAATTTGAAAGACACTTTTGAAATGATAATAATAGATATTAAATGAGGGTGTAATCATAATTACAAAAAATAAATAGAATTTATGTTAAATTAATGGATTCATGAAAGAAATACTATGAGTAGTGATGTTGAGAAGAAAGGTGCCCCGTGTGAAGATGTTGGTATGAAGATTGAAGTGAATGATCTTGAAAAGTGCTACGGTTGGAATTGGCTTGATGTGAATTGAAGCCTTATTGATGGAAAGGCGCATGAATGTAGGCGTGTGGCATGAAAGAGTACAAATACAGAAGAAAGAGTGGCAACATGCACGAATGTGACTAGCTACCCGAGGAGGTGTTGGTAGAGAAATAAAGTATGGTTACATGTACAAATGGCATGAGCCATGCGAGAATGGTTGCAAGTAGTGATAAATCAGGTGGTAGGTGAGGTGAGTGCGTGGAGGTGGTATTGGTCTCGATGAGAGCGGCTACAGGTATATGTATGTTTGGTCCCCCAAGTAGTGGCTACAACGGAAGTGCTTGAGGTCCCTCAAGTAGTGACTGCGGGTGCAGTTGCTATAGGTATGTCAAGAAGTGGGGTTGGAGGTAGTTGCGACAAGTCCTTGAAAGAGTGACTATGGATGCAGTTGTTACAGGTCCCTTTGGTAGTGGCTACAGGTGTAGTGGCTAGATGTGCCTACAGTGTGACCATCTTTTTCTTTTTTTAGCTATTTTTTTTAATATTTTATTGGTGGAAAGGAAATCATACCTATGGAATGACAGTAGTTGAGCTTGTGCGCTCATCTATTGATGTGGCAGTGTGTGAACTGACAGCTTCTTCGGGTGATATAATGCATGTTGAATCCTATGCTCAATCTTGGTGAGGTGTGGGTCCTAATTCTTGTGTGGGTTATTGTAGGAAGCTCTCTTTATCTAATGGCTGCTTGAAGAGTTTCAAATGATGACCATTTATAATCAGTGAAAATCTAACTAGATCAATTATTGTCAGTTGCACAACACCATTTGGGTAGACTTATTTTATTTCATAAGGACCCAACCATTGTGCTTACAATTTTCCTTTATGGTCCTTACATCTGGAGTCATATAGTAGTGCCCAGTCACTTATGTGAAATTCTTTGGTTTTAATGTACTAATCATGCCATTTTACTCTCTATTTTTGTACAATTTTAGTATGGTGGACTACTTCCATTCTTAACTCATCTAAAGCATCCAGCTGATGGAGTCTATCTTTTTGAGCTACAGAGAGATCCATTCCCAGTTGCACTATCGTTCTCAGTGTTTTATACTCAAATTCGATAGAAAGGACCGCCTTATTACCATATACCAACTCATAGGGTGTAAAACCTGTTGTTGTTTTCCATGTTGTTCTATATGTCCACACTGCTTCAGGTAATCTAAGTGCCCAATATTTTCTATGCAATGCTATAGTATGTCAATATTGCTTCAATTTCTTGGTTGGTGACTTCAATCTGGCCATTTGACTGTAGGTGATAGGGAATGGATTTCTTGTGCCCTATTTCACACTCCTTAATCAGATTAGCAATCAGTTCTAATGTGATTTGTGGTCCTTAATCAGTGACTATCTCTTTGGGTACTCTATACCTTGTAAATATCTCATATAAAAATGTGGCTACCTTATTGTCTCTAGCGAATTGTAAAGCTTTAACTTCAACCCATTTGGTCAGGTAATTAGTACATACCTGTATGTATTCCTTATTGTTAAAAGGAGGATCTATGGACCCAATAAAGTCGATGCCCCATTTGTCAAAGGGTGTCATTACCAATTGTGGCTACAGGGGCATCTCATCACTTCTTGTAGGTCTGCCCATTCGCTGATAGCAATCACATCTTATTGTGCACTGCACTGCATCCTTGTGTAGCATTGGCCAATAATATCCAATGTTTAAGATCTTGAGTGTTGTTTTCTTGGTTGTAAAATTCCCTCCACAAGGCTCATCCTGACAAGCTTTAAGGATATCATAGACTTCATCTTCAAGGATACACTTGTGCATGACATTGTCAGGTCCTGTGTAAGAGAGATAGCCGACCACCCACGAGTAAAGTAAGTTGCATTCAACTAGATGGCACTTTTCTCTTGGTGAAAGGTGTGGAGGTGTTTTTCCTGCTACCAGGTAATTGGCTATGTTTGTATACTAAGGTGTATGCACTGTTAATGCAAATAAGTGTTCATCAAGAAAAGAGTCATTCGCAACTGGATCTTTTGCATTAATGGTGAGCCTAGAGAGAAAATCAGCAACTACATTTGCCTTGCTAAGCTTGTCCATAATAGTAATGTCAAATTCCTGCAACATTAACAACCATCTAACAAGATGACCACTAACCATTGGTTTGTTCATTAGATATCTAAATGCTACATGATTAGTATGAACAAAAACTTGATAACCAGTGATATAGTGTCTAAACTTATTAATGACATAAATGACGGCTAACATATCTTTTTGGTGACAGTGTAATTAAGTTCAACAGCTTGTAGATTTTTGCTTATATAGTAGATTGAATACTCCAAATTCTATGTTTTTTGTCCTAACACAACACCTATGGAAAATTTAGAGGAATCAATATGAATGTGAAAAGGAACTGTCCAATTGGGTCCTCTCAATACAGGGGTCATTGTTAAAGAGTTTTTAAGAGCCTCTAAGGCTTCTTGGCAGGCAGGTGCCAAATCAAATTCAATATCTTTAGAAAGCAAGACAAATAGAGGTGCTACTATTTTACTGAAATCTTTAATAAACCTCCTATAATATCCTGCATGGCCAAGAAAGCTCCTTACATCTTTCTATTTTTGTGGCACAGACAGAGTTGAGATTACTTCAATTTTATTGGGGTCTACCTGAATTCCTCTCTTTGACACATAATGTCCAAGGACCACTCCCTCCTCGTTCATCATGAAACATTTCTCATGACTGAGAGAGAGAGAGATTGTGATCCTGATATCTTTGCAGGACTTTCTCAAGGTTTGCTAATGCTTCTTCATAGAAATCTCTATAGGTGGTGAAATTGTCCATATATACTTCCATACAATCATGAGCAAAATCAGAAAAAGATGCTCAAAACAACCTTTTGAAAGGTTGATAGGGCATTACATAGCCTGAATGGTAGGACTGAATAGGCATAAATACCCTAGGGAGATGTAAAGGTTGTCTTGTCCTAAGCTTCAGGGGGCAATTTTAATTTGATTTTAGCCACTGAACCCATCTAAGAAAGAAAAGTATTTCTTCCCAGCTAAGGAATCCAAAACCTGATCAATGAAAGGAAGGGGGAAATGATCTTGTCTAGTGGTTGTATTCAATTCTCTATAATCAACACATACACGCCACTTTCCCCTTTCTTGGGTACTATGACTAATGGGGAGAACCATTGGCTATTTGATATAGGGTATATGAATCTTGCATTCAAAAGTTTTTGTAATTCATTTTTCACTGTCTTAGACAACAAGGTTCATTCTTCATTGGGGTTGCCTAACTAGTCTGCACCCTTCATTGATATATATTCTATGCATGCATAGATTAGGGTCTATGCCTTTCATGTCATGGTAATCCCAGGAAAATATTGTTTTATGAGTCTGTGGCATGGTGAACAGTTCAGATTATTGAGACGTTATCAATTGGTTGTTCACATTAAGTGTTCTACCAAGTGATATTTCAATTGGTGTTGCAGATGTCATGACATAGATCACATCTAAACTTGATAGATTGAGGCTACAACTATGTAGAAGTAAATGATGGAACATACGAGCAGTAGAATCGTAAGTTGTTGTATTCAGTGATGTAAAATGTTATGCAACGGGTAGGTTAAACAGACTAAACATTGGTCTTGTTGTGGGTCCATCCCATAAGTGTTTTGTATAATATTAGAGAGAACTTCATCCTCATCCTGAATATTTATCAATGGTCTACGTTTTATGGTCATGAGTGTCTAGAAAGAATATTGGTCATTATCCTCTGGGTCCGACCAGATAGGCTATTCCAAATTGGCAAAAGGTTGTGCCGGTTGACAGAGGATCAATTTCTTGGTTACATTTCTATTGGAAATGATCATATTGCCAGGCGTGTAGCCTATGAAGGAATCTGTTATTGCCAACCATGATCATCCTAGGATGAGTCGATATCCACCTAGGTTAGTCTTGGGTTGTAAGACCATAAAATCTGCAAGGTATTCCCATGTAATGACTAAATCTTCAATAATCCCTTATGGTTTGATTGTTAACCTATCCACCATTTGTAAGACTGGTCGTGTAGGCCTCAAGTCTATTACTTGAAGATTTTTCATTATTTCTCTGGTCATAATATTTATTAGACCTAAATCGATCAGTGTTTTTAATGAGGGTGCCATTGATATGTACATCTACCACATGGCTTCCAGGGTATGCATATTTTGGGACAACTAAGTTTCTCAACATAATGTCAGCAAGTTGTCCTATGACATGGACAGTTTGGGGGTCCTTTCATTTTCTCCCAGGTTTCTTAAGACACAATCCCCTCAAAGTTTTGGTGCAGATTGGCACATCTTTTATAGCTTGGATCAGGGAATTTTGACACAGACATTCTTTAACAGACCAAGGAAGTCAAATTCAGGGTCAGGTTGAGATTTTTGTGTGTTCAAACTTTTTGGGAATGGCGGTTCTCTGGTTGTAATTTCTATCTACAGTTGAACTTGTTTAGGGTGCTCACTCTAGTTATTTAGTTGGTTGTTAGCATCGGTGGATGGTTCTTTATTAGAAAGTTCCATAATAAGTGGAGAGGTTATTCTAGAAAGCATCTTCCTTAAACGTAAGTGAACATCACTAACATTAATCGCACAGGTCAGGTATTGGATGGGTTCGTCAGTATAAGCCTGTTGAATAGGCTTGTTATTGGGATTTGGTGCAAGTTGAGCTGGAAGTTGAGTTGCTCTTGGTTGTGCAGGGGTGGGTGAAATTAGGTTTGGCATAATTCTTGGCTATTGTGGTAAGGCTTGTTGTGGTTACAGGTAGCTTACATTTGAGTTTTTCCATGGTTGGTTTCCTCACCATTGTTGTGGCCATGGGTTCTGGGATGATTACCACTATTGATTCTAATTTAGGGATTGATATGGATGTTGTGGCCACATCCCCTACTGTGGGGTCCATTTGGATGGTGGTATGTTTGATCAAGGTTGATTTGGCATGTTATTCTAGGGTACATTATACCAATTAGGAATAGTTGAACTATATCCTAGAAATGAAGTATTATAAGACAAAGGGTCTTGATGCATACCTTATCTCTGTTGCCAGGGCTTGCATTGTGCGATGTAAAATAACTGACCTTCCTCATCTTCCAAGGTGCAAAAACTAGGTCTCCCAAGCATCTCTTCAGAAATGCTAGCAATCTGTTTGCATTTACAATTGGCCTTCTTTTGCTGACAATGTGGTTAATATTCTGCCAAAGTTGCATCTGTCTCCTCTTGCTTCTTATTCACATGTAGGGTATCTAAATCGGTCGCCAAATGACTAATGATGTCTTCCTTCATATTCAATAGAAGATTATTGAGCTCCATCTGAGAGACACCTATAGATGTCTTTATGGAGGTTAGAGCTCTGGAGCCTTTGGTTTTCCTTCATGGTTGAGCATGAGTAGTTCCTATAGATTTGACAATTTTCATCAAAGGCCAATTGAGAGATGTCCCCTACTCCAATATGGTTCAATGTGCATCCATAAAATCCTCATTCACACCTTGCAAGAATACTAATTTGAGTGACTCTGGAGAGAGCTAGTTCTAGTGTGACTTTTTGAGGTAGAATTGGAACCTCTCAACACAATCTTTGAGGGGTTCATCTTCTTTTGTGTGACATTATGAAGATGTCATCTCCCTTCATGTCCCTTCCATGACAATAGTCCTGGTATTTCTGTAGGAACTTCTCTTTCATGGTTTCCTAGTTTGCTACTACATTTTTGCCTAGTCCCATGAACCACCACAAAGCAACATCCTTGAGTGTGGTCGAAAAGAGTTTTAATCAGTATGCATCAATAGTGTAGTCGTAGCTCCAACAAAGGACATCAAATTCAAATAGGAATGTATCAAGATCCTCGGTGATCAAACCATGGAATTTGGGCAGAGCTGAAGGGGGTATGTTCTTCAGGGCAGCTGCTCATTCTTGGTCTGTGATCTAGGAAATGCAAATATAACTAGTTCAGTAGGATTCTCTACTACTTCATCTGTCATTATGTTGAGATGCCAGGTGGCGATATCTTCCAAGTTTGCTATGTCACTTGATGTGAGGGATATTTTAACTTTGTCTTCCTCTTCTTTTATCTCTTCGTGATTCTTAATTGATGGAAGAAATCTCCCTAAGGCGTCTCTTTGTCACCGCATGCAATGGTGCTTGAGCTAATAGCTCTCTCTTTGCACAATGTTAGTAGACAGTTCAAAATTGGATTAGATGTCTAATAGTCCTAACTGTTGAAAGAAATTTAATCCTGCATACTAAGGAAGCAACATAAACAAATTAAAAATGCAGAAATTCTAAACCTTAGCACCATCCCCGACAATGGCGCCAAAAATGTCTAACTCCATTATTGACCAATAAATTGATGCAGAAGGGGCATGCATTCAACTCAATGGACTAACAAATCCTTTATCAAGCAATCTAATGGCTATAATGTGTTAAATTTAATTATGTCAAACCAAGAAATCGTATTCTTCTTGGATGGCACCTGTACTGTCTGTACAATTGAGGATTTCTGAGCTTATCTTAGAGGTTGTGCATAGAAAGATTGATTGAAAAGTAATTCTATAATCTTATGAGCTTTAATCAATAGTGATTGCTACAGGTAATTCTATTAGGTTGTAAGTAAATGTTATTTCAACTATGTAAGGTTGTTGTTTATGAACAAATGATTATAACTGATAACAATCTAAATCAAATCGGTGATCACAATTAATAGCAATGTAATTTAATAAGTCATGACAATTGATAAACTATTGACAACCGAAATTAATAGAGAACTACAGTTACCTCAAGTGGCCCTTGCTTGGGTGGCTGTAACCTCACAGAATCCAAATCAAATCTTAACTAGATAATCCACCCATTGACTGATCATATGATTAGCTTTATTGATTTCTGAAAAGTAATACAAATGTTGATAACAAAGTGTTGATAACAACAATTCTTCTAGATCTTTGTCACATATAGAACCTATCACATACATAGACATGATCTAAATTCCCTAATTAATTTGGACTCCAAACAACCTCTATCCACACATATCAACTCTTCACACAAACATAGGAAGAGGGCTTATTCCTATTCTAATCAATACAGAAGTAGGAAACTAATTGTCTTACTATGACTCTACTTGTCCATCATAAAGAAGACAGAAGTAGATCTGAACACACAGACCAAAGCATAATCATGTAATTATTAACCATGGCTTGTTGATGCTATAAATCCTTCTTATTTTCGTGGATGTCTTTACTGTTGATGATGAAAACCGTTGGTGAGTGGAATAGTGTATGGCTAAACCAACTCTTTTAGATTCAAGTATTTTCTCCTTCAGTTGCGAGTGCTAACATCCTCAACTGTAGGTGATTGCTCCTTTAGTTGTGGGTTCAAAGATGACCTCTGTTGTGGGTGACTACTTCCTTGTTGCATAAAGGTTAGTTTCATCCTATAGTATTTTCACATCATAAACTACCATAACTAACATAAATTTCTATAATATTATGAAAACAATCATTAACACACACAATCATTCATTAACATATCATATATCATTCTCAAATGCTTTCAAACTTAAAGGTGAACATAAAGTCTAACAATATCTAAGGAAATGTCTTTGAGAAATATAAAACTTAAATAGGGAAACTATGACAATTTCAAGACTCATCATACACCAGGATTTGTATAAGTTACAGGGGCATATATGCATATAAGAATGGCAGAAAAAATAGTGCCAACACAACCCCCAAGAAGACTAGCTTTAAGGTTGTACCAATGATCAAAGACAACAAGCTTCAGCCATGTAAATGATCCTAAGATGAATATGTAGGTTCTGATTCTTTTAGTGCACCAATTTGAAAGATTCATATACTAAATGATCCTTGAATGCTTCAGGATGAGATATGATATTCATATATGAGAGGATGTTGAAATTAATGCAACTAAATGATATTAAATAAATGGACATAACTATAGAGAACAGGGTGAAACTAGCACCAAGATATGTTGAACTTTAATGTTACAAATTCTTTTTAATAGATGATAGAACATAAAGATAATAGAATCAACACGAAAGATAATGCAAACCATAAAACATAGATTTACATGGAGAGACCCTTGTGGGGAAAACTCCATACCCAAAGAGACCTAATCTTGTATTAATTATGTAAATAGTTACAATCACAATCTGTTTGTCTCTAAATTCCAATAGCATAATGGTGCTCGAATAATCTACAAAATAATCTCATAATACTACCATCTCAAGGCACCAATATATAGGAGAGATGAATACAAGATACCATTAAAGGTATTCCAAAACAAGTGGCCAATACCACTCACCTAAAACTAGGCATCCAAATCCTTCATGGGGAATCTCACACCTCTCCATTTAATCGGTCAACATACCCTGAATAGTAAGTAACTCCTTTTACACAACTTACACCCACCTTACACATCATAAGCATCGTAGATTTTTTATAATGGTCAAATTTACCAAGATCCCAATCCTAGGTGCTCTATGGGAAGTTTGACCAAATATACCATAAGATCCATTTGTAGAAGATCCTCTTACATCATCTTACACATCTTGATCTTTACCTGATTTTCAATATCTTCCCAAATGTAACTCCTGACTTAAATGCCACTACAATTATATGTGAGAGGACAAATATTAATAAATAAGTTTCCTAGCACATATAGGGGCATCCAAGTCTACCCTCTCCATGTTCCTTGGAGACATGATAATTATTTATCGATTACATTAATTAAAACAATTAAAATGTGTCTAGGGATTTGTAAGATGAATGGTGCCTAATCCTAACATTCTCCCACTTGACATTTACATTATAGTGGCATAGGTAGAAAACATAAACAATCAAGCTCTTGAAGAGGAGAGACCCGTGGCCTCTCTGCACAAACCAAATTTCTCTATGCTCACCATCTTAGTGAGAGAATTTGTAACATTCTCTAAGGTGTCCACTTTCTGTAACATGACACTACTACCCTCAACTATTTCTTGAACAAAGTGATACTAAAAATCAATGTGATTCTTATGGGAATGATACATTTGGTTTTTAACCAAATATATGGCACTCCAATTTTGACATATTTACATTGAAAGCCAATTCCTATAATCAATCTCTATAACCACACTACCTCCTTATAGGCATGTGTTGCAACCGTGTACTCTACTTCTATAATGGATAATGTGAGTGTAGGTTATCATTTTATCATCCAACTAACTACACCTATAAACAAAGTAAAGACATAGCCACTCATAGACCTCGTACAATCTAGATCACCAGCCTAATCATAATCAACAAAGCCCTATAAACCAACCATCCTACCCACATCATTAGTCCCATGAAAATAAATGCAATAGTTAGACATTCCATGCAAGTATCTAAAAACCCTTTTAACATAAGTTTAATGTTCTTTATCAAGGTTCGACATAAACCTACTCAAAATTCCCATCGCTCGGGCAATATTAGGTCTTCTAAATACCATGGCATATATGAGGCTTCCTGCAACACTGACATATAGAACCTTCTACATCTCTTCAATTTCATCATTTGTTTTAGGACACTATTCCAGAGAGATCCTAGTTCCAACAGACAAAGGAATGTTAACTAGTTTGCAATCCTATAGGGTAAAATGTTGCCAAAATAGTGTCAATGTACTTCTTCTAATTTAACAAAAGTTTCCTAAATACTTGATCTCTACAAATTTCCATACCTAAGATGTATTTTGAAGCCCTTGATTCTTCCATATCAAATGTACTAGATAATTGATCCTTAATTAATTAGAAACATATAGGGTAATGATTAGCGGTTTATTATTAATTAATTTAAAATAAACACAATTATTTACCTAAATTCTAATAAAGTCATGATCCAATGTGATGGTATCAAATTTCTAATTCCACATCCTTAGTGGTTGCTTCAAACTATACAAAGATTGCTTCAACTTGCAAACCAAGTGCTCTTGTGCCTTCACCAAAAAATTGTCATGTTGTTTCATAAATATTTCCTCATCAAGATCCCCATGTAGAAAGTTGTTTTTACATCCATTTTCTCTACCTCTAAATCACAAACACCAATAATAGATGAAAAGAATCTAATAGAGGTTAATTTAGCCACATAATAAAATATCTCACCAAAACCCAGTCCCTCAACCTAGGAGTAACCCTTCACCACCATCTGAGCCTTGTATTGCTGCAACTTACCATCTACTCTAAATTTCTTTTTAAATACCCATTTACAACCAATGGATTTCCTCCCCTCGGGGAGCTCAACTAGATCTCATATGTCACATTTATTCAAATCCTTTATTTCATCTTTCATGGCCTCTAACTAGGACTCATGCTCATCTAAAGACAAAACTTCTTTCATAGATCTAGGTTCATTATTAAAGTAGATGATAAAGACAATACACAGTTATAATAAGGACTATACCTTTCAACCAAATTGCACTATATAATGGGCCTTCTAAGAGGTGTAACAAGAGGCTTATGTTGTTCCTCATTGGAACTCAAATCTGAACCTTCTTCTTCCTCATTTTTTTCCATTTTTCTATTGTTTTGTCCATGCATTTTCCTGTGGTTCATTCTTAATATCAAATTGCACTATTTTTTAGGCTTCACATGAGGTTGTTCATCATTTTTAAATTCCCTAAGCTATCTAAAAATGACATCCTTAGGATATATTAATTTTAATGCTACAAGATCCCAAAGCTTATAAGCCTCAATGTTCTTGCCATAACCCGTGAAAATACACTTGTTAGCCCTAAAATGAATCCTAGAACATTTCTATTTTGGAACATGAACATATGCCTCATTGCAAAAAACTCTAAAATGAGAAACTCATTGTTTTTTTACCTATCCATACCTCATAGGGTGTTTTCTCAACTAGAGTAGAAGTGAGGTCCTATTAATTAGGTAACAAGCAACTTGTGTACAACTTCAACCCATAAATGTGGTTCAAGATTAGCACTACTTAACATGCTTCTAGCTTTGTCTATCAAAGTCTTTTTCATTTTTTTTGCCACTCCATTTTTCTATGGAGCATGTGGAGTTTTTTCCTAACAATCCCTGCATGCCTCTAATAGTCATCAAAATATGTAGAGAAAAACTTACCACCATTATCTATTCTCAAAACCTTTACTTTCCTATCTGTCTATTTCTCAAAAAGTGCCTTTAACTCTTTAAAAGTAGAAAATACAACAAACTTGTGCTTCATCAAGTAAACCCATGTAGATCTAGAGAAGTCATCGATAAATGCAACATAGTAGTGATATTTGCCAATGGAAGGAACATCCATAGGACCAAATACATCACTGTGAATAACCTCCAAAATTTGTGTAGCTCTAGTACTACTAGATTTAAATGAAACTCTATGATGTTTGCCATACACATAGTGTTCACAAAAATCAAAGTTAGCAAAGTAACCAAACAAACCATCAACCATATTTTTATTAATGAGGGTATTAAGACTCTTCTCACCAATGTGACCCATCCTATGGTGCCACAATTTACAAGAAACAGAGTTGTCAGTTACATTCATAGAGTTACAAAAAGTAGATGCTTCCAGTCTAATAGGGTGCCACACTGAGTGCCCCTAGCCAACACCAAGTTCCCTTTGCGTAACTTGCAATCACTCTTCTCAAAAGTAACATGCACCCCTGAATCATTCAATTTAGATGCAAAAATCAAGTTTCTAGCTAAACCAGGGATATTTAATACATCTAAGGTTTTCACCCTTCCATCACTAAAAATTAATTTTACCTCCCCTCAGCCCACAATCTTTCATGTGTTATTGTCCCCAAGGAAAACTTCCCCACCATCATAAGTTGTATATGCTAGAAGCCAATCCTTGTGAGGAGTCATGTGGTATGATGCACCTAAATCTATCAACCAATAGTCATTAGAAGTCATGTTAGCATAAATAATAAAAGCATCAATAGCTTCATCATCAGAGGATTTATTAGTAGAGGAAATTTCATCCTTCTTTTTCTTATTCCAACATTCCTTTTTGAGATGTCCCCATTTACCATGGTTCCAACACCTCAACCTACTCTTACTAGGTCTATTGGATCCACCCTTGAACTTAGATTCATCCTTAGAATTGTCCTTGCCATCCTTCTACTTTTCCTTTCTCTTCTCTTTAGATCTTCTCTGCACATGCAATGCATCCATGGATCCATCTTGTGTATATTTTTTCCTCATCTCCTCTGTGAGCAAGGTAGCAATGAGAGAGTCCATCATAGGATATATCATATAACTACTAAGTGTAAGAATCATATTATCCCAAGATTCAGGCAATGAACATAACAATAAGATTCACTTATCCTCTTCTTCTATCTTCACATCTAATGACTACAATTGACTTGAGATTAGATTAAATGCATTCAAATGTTCTACTATCGAGTCTCCGTCTTTCATTTTCAAATAATATAACTTAATTTTCAAAAATAATTTATTAACAAGGCTCTTAGTTTGATAGATTTATCTTATTCTTTTTCATAACTTATAAGCAATAGTTTCACTAGAAACATTCAAAAGAATAGAATCAACCAAACATAATAGTACAATGATTCATACTTTTTTAATCAAGTTTTGCCCATTCTTTGTCTTTCATCTTTTCTAGTTTGTTCTCACTCTTCATGGAAATACATTGGTCTCTTTCTTCCAAGAGATCCTCCATATTTAGCTTCCAAAGTTCAAACCCTAAACCATTAAAGTTTTTGATCTCTAACCAAGATGAGCTAGCGATGATCTATATCACCTAAAACCTAAAACTGCAAGAAAACATAACACACTCCCATTGTAACAAAAAACCCAATCACACACTCTAAAAAAGGTATCCCTCTCTCTAATCAAGCCAATTGTTTCTTTGATACCAAATGTAGAGAACATGCTGAAACTAGCAGCAAGATATGTTGAACTTTAATGCTACAAATTCTTTAATAAACGATAGAACATAAAGATCATGGAATCAACATGAAAGAGAATGCAAACCATAATACATAGATTTACATGGAGAAACCCTTGTGGGAAAAACTCCACACCCAAAGAGACCTAGGCTTGTATTAATTATGTAAATAGTTACAATCATAATATGCTTATCTCTTTAAATTCTAACAACATAATGTTGTTCAAATGAATTACAAAATGATCTCATAATACTACAATCTCAAGGCACCAATATATAGGATAGATGAATACAAGATACCATAAATGGTATTCTAAAACAAGTGACCAATACCACTCACCCAAAACTAGGTATCCAAATCCTTCACGGGGAATCTCACACCTCACCAAAATTGGTCAACATACCCTAAATAATAACTCCTCTTACACACCTTACACCCACCTTATGCATCATAAGCAACATAGATTTTATCATAATGCTCAAACTAACTAAGATACCAATCCTAGGTGCTCCATGGGAATATTGACCAAATTTGTCACAAGATCCATTTGTAGAAGCTCCTCTCACATCTTCTTATGCATCTTAATCTTGACCCGATTTTCAATATCTTCCCAAATCGAACTCCCAACTTAAATTCCACTACAATTACATGTGAGAGAACAAATGTTAATAAATAATATACCTACCATGTAGAAGGGCATCCAAGTCTACCATCCCCATGTTCCTTGGAGACATAACAATTATTTATTGACAACGTTAATTAAAACAATTAAAACATGTCTAGAGATTTGCAAGGTGAATGGAACCTAATCTCAACAATAACAATTAATCACACAAATGTGTGTTTGGCCAACTCATAATGACTGGTGAAATATGTGGGAATTATCCAAATTTGAATTTAAATTTTAGAAGTTCAAGGGTCAAATCCATGACCATGGGATCAATCTTGTGCCTATGGAAATGACTCGAGATGATAAAATAGTAAAGTTTGTGCATAAAATGAATTTTTGATGATGGTAGGAAATGATAAATGTGGTTTATACAAAAATGTGTGCAAATATGGATAAGGTGTGGATAAATGTATAGGGATAGGTGAAGGCTAGGGGGATGAGACCAATGTCACACAAGATTGTGCCACTTGTTGATATGTAATGTATTAATCTACTCTCTCAAAAGGAGCACAAAACTAAATTGAAAATGACATGGGTGTCAAAATTTCACCATTATATTTTGCCCCACTTTGAGGTGTATGTGAATCCTATAATGATCATGTATCACAAAGTATACATCAACACACACACACACACACACATGCATGTAAAGTAAATATTTAGATATAAAAGGATACCTTGGGTACATGTGAAGTAATGAACCCAACTGAATGTCATCATGTAAGTCCATACCTTGACATGAGTGTTTTGTAGGAACTTGCAAAACATGGGAAAAATGTGCAATGAGTAGCTTTTTCTTGCAAGTGAAAACTAGGTGTAAAACACAAGCTTGCTTAACTGTCTAGAAAATAGGAGAAACAAGAAATGAGTAAGGTTAGGAAATTTTGTTTGATTGGAACATGATATGGCTTTATACCATGTGGTATATCAAATAATGCCATGCTATGTAATAATGCTTCATTTAGTCACAATGATGAGTTTTTATGTAGCACCAGTGACTTCCTAAAATCATGATCATAGGAATACTAGTGACAATGTATGCTCCCCTACAATTGGTTTCATATATAGGATGAAAGGAATTGGAGGAGAGGGAGAGAAATATATGAAATTAAATGTAATCTAAGGATAAGCATACATAAACATATGAATCATATAAAGTAGTAACTATAATAAATGCATTGTGTAAAAAGCTAGTAAAACATGTAGAATGATAAGTGATGGAAATGATACTTGTTGGAGATGGGTCTCAAGGTATATGGTTGTCCTAAACAAGGGAATATTAAAATGGCAATGTGTCCCTTAATGGCCAAATATACATGTGTAAGGACATAAGGTACAAGGAAAGGTGTATGCCCCCAATGTGGTCAAGGTAAGGTGATAGGTCCTTCATGGTAACAAAGGTCTAGGAAAGTAATCTAAAGGTCATGTTGGGGAAGATGCAATGCCTCCAATGTAACGTGATAATGCAATTATGTCACGGGAAAAGGAGTGGGGATGGCAAGGTGCACCCACTTCAAAAAGAGGTAGCTTTACAAATCACATCATGACTATGTAGGTACAAATGACATGGGGCAAGGCATGATGCCCCTAATTGTGAAGATATGGAAATTAAAACTCAAATACTATGGGAAAGAATGATGTACCTAGTATAAAGATAATGCTAAGAGTATAACAAGGCAATATGGGCACACCATGTAAGGGGAAAGGCATGATACCCCCAATGAAGGAAGATGGTTGTGCAAGCTCAATATGTAAGCTCTATAAGCAAGGTATGGGAATGTAGGACCACAACAAGTAATCAATGGGTATGGGATAAATAATAAGCATCACAAGCCTAAGTATTGTAAATGTCATAAGCAAAGGCAAGATAACAAGCATAAGTAAAATATCATGGTAAGCATGGAAATGTAATCAAGATATAGCAACACCAAAGTGAGAAGTTTAAGTAGTAAATTAATATGATCAAAGACAAAGCAAGCATAAGATGCATAATGAGAAATAGGTAAAAGAGAAACCACAGTGAAAAGCATATGCAAAGGCATGGGTTACTGAAGCATATCAAATGAGGGTGATGAAAACAAACAAAGGTACAAAGTCATGAATTAAATAAAATGGAAAGAAGCAAATGTTCCCCTCCCCCACAAGTCGGGGGAAGTAAACATGAAAGAAAATATAGAAGGTGAAATGAGAATGTGACACACAACAAACAAGGCATAATAAAAAAGGCTCGTGAAAGAAATAAGGAAGCAAAAGGCAACACAAGAAATCTAAGCTATAGGTATATATTCTATGGTGATGCCTATGAATCATTGAACATTTTTTGGAGGATCAACCTCTTCCTCCAAAGGTTCATCTACCAAATCATCATCATCCCAACAAAAACCATCAAAATTTTCTTCATTATTTCATTCTTGTTCTTCCTCTTTTCTTTCTTTTTCAATTACACATACCTCTTCTTTGTATTCCTTCATGCTAGGTACAAACACATACTCAATAGGTGTAGCATTAGATATCTCTTTTCTTATCCATATTTCTTGTTTCTTTACTTGTGGTTGTGGTGATATGATAGGAATTTGATGCACCACAACTTCTTGCTTTGATTTCAAAGTAGTCTTTTGAACATAAAATTCTATTATTTGTGGCACCTTTATTGCTTTTGTTTCTTTTGTTTATTCTTTCTTAGTATCATCCTTTATTGTTTTGGCATGTGATGTTCAAATTTAGGCTCTTTAGGCTTTTGTGTAATATCTTTGGTTGTCCATCTCTTTTGGATTTTTTCTATTTGTTGCTCATAACATTTGATTTGATATGCATCATGGAGTTCTTTTTCAATGTGGTATAGAGGTTCCTTGGGAGTAGGCATATATGTGTACAAAGTAAAATGGCTTAAATTTGTAAGAGTTTGGTATGAATCTCTGTTAATATTAATAACTCTACCGTCATGAATAAATTTTATACATTGATGCACCACATGAGTACTACTCGTAAATGCTCCAACCATGGCCTACCAAGTGAAATAGAGAACCTATTGAAATAATTGATAGCATGGTATAACACAAGTACTTCTTCATGTCCAATTGTGCTTAGTAGTATAGTGCATCCTAAAGTGTGAACCAATAACCCAAAATGTAAATCAATAACTTGCTAATCATCTTTAATGATATGCCAGAATGCGTGTTAGATCTTGGTTCCATATGATTTGCTACCAAAACATCTTTTGTGTATATTATATTAGTTTGTAGGATATATGAGTATGTTCTCAATGAGTATATCCTTTATCTTTTTAACAACACACAATGGCCCACAATGGTTAGTTTGTGGGATCTCCTAATTAGAAAATGTAATAAGTGGAGAAGTAGGAGTAGAAGAAGAAGATGTAGAATTGGCTTCAATAGCTCCTACAAAATCACATTCATGGGATATAACCCCATGCTCAACATTGTCCTAATGTGTATCATCATGTACCTCGACATTATTTGCATGACAACTATTCGTAAGTGTCACATAAGGATTTCCATTATCATTGATACCTTCAACTTTGATCATGTTGTTATTAATAAGATCTTGTACCTTATTTTAAATACCCATGCATGACTGAGTATAGCAATCCTTAACTCTATGGAAGTTGCAATATGCTTGGTTATTATATGCCCTAGGAAGTGGTTTATTGGGATTCAATGGATGAATCATAGGGAGTGTAATCGAGTTAGCACTCAATAAGCTTTGAAGACTATCATCCATGGAATCTTGAATCTTAGTGAATTTCCTAGGTGCATTTGGTCTAAGTGAAGGAAAGATGGAAGTAGCAACAACTTGATGAACATTTTCCTTCATGTCATTACCCTTTGGAAATTTGTTTGACTTTTGATACTTTGAGGGACACGATGATCCATATTTAAAAATATTTCTTGTTGAAAATTTGGACTCAATAGTTTTTGCATGTACACAAAAGTCCATGAAACATGTAAAGTTCTTTACATGCACACTGTCCTATATTGGTTTAAGTATTCCCCTAATAAAAATGTTTTACAACTCAAATTCATGTAAGGGGGTAATAATCTTAGAGCACAAGGACTGAAATCTTATAACATAATCACTAATGTGTTCCTTTGGTCCTTGGGCACACTCAAAGAGGTCAAAAACTATAACTCTAAATCCCATATTAACTTTGAATTTATTTAAGAACACTTTTGTCATCATCAAATGTGTGAATAGACCCTCAAGGAAGAGAAAAAATCACTCAATAGCATAATCTTTTAGGGTCTACAGAAATAAATTAGCTAATGGCTTATCCTCGTATAGGAAGTCTAAACAATTAGATGTAAAAGATCTCAAATGTGTGTTTGGGTCACCTTTGCCATTGTATATTGAAACTTGTGGTACCACATAGCCTAAAGGGAGAGGGTGTATAACAATCTCATGGGATAGTGGTGTATGTCTGGCACCCTTGAATTCCTCACTAACTTGTCCATTTGGTTTAGCATCCACTTTCTTTTCTACTTGATCTATCTTATGAATTGGTGCATTTAGGGTGGAAGATGGAAGGGTAATTAGTGAAGATTGGGGTCCACTATGGAGTGTATATGAATTGGTGTGAGAGGTAAGAGGGATGTAAGTAGTGATAGGTTGAGAAAGAGGCATGAAGGAGGAAATATACTTAGGGAATTCAAGGATGTAGATGAAGATGTGGAATGAGGGATAAGCATAGCATGATAGGTAGTAGTAGATGTGCTAGTGGTATGACTACGATGGGTAATTATATGTGGGGAGTAGTAGACAATATAGGTATAAAGGTGTAATACATCATGAGGGACGTGGGTATCTTGGAAGGGGTATAATTAAGAGGAAGACCATAAGGAGGGGGGAAGGTGGATAAATGATATTTACATTATGTGGGGCCCGTACACTAGTATAAGTATGGGTGGCACTATGGGGATGGGTAGCATCAGTGGAAGGAGTCATGGTATAGGATGGATCAATGGTAGAGGAGGGGGAGGAGGTAGATGCACTAGCCATATCAGATGAAACAATCTTAGCACTATCAACTTGTAAGATATATAACCCAAATGGTTTGTTGATGAACACATTGTGAATTATATTAGCCAATTGTGTTAGATTTTCAACATTATCCAGACTAGAAAGCTCATTTACAAAATCTTGGTTGTCTATATGAGCATCATGATCATAATCCTCATTGTCATTCTTAATGTGAGCATTAGAATAAACTTTAGCCTCATTAGATTAGGTGACCATATTAGGGTTTAAATTCTCAATAGAAGATTAACATCTTGAGTAACATGTGACATAAACACAAGGTATGAAAATAAATCTCAAAATACACTTTCATATTCAAGAATAAAAAAAATATTATTTGTATATTAGATCTAAAAGTGAAACCTTAATGGTATACCCAAGGGTGGGTGAAAGAGAAAAATAATGAAGTGTAACCCTAAAAGGAAATGCATAGTAATATTATAACAATGTAAGGCACACAAACTATAGTAAGATTTAAAATAATATAATATAATTAGAAAAATACAAATTTAAAACCCTAAATTAATCAAGGTATAAATCCAGAGCTTAACCATAGGGTGATGTAAGATCAAAGGGGTTCACCAAAAAGTAAAGGAAAATAATATTTTCTTAAACTTAATTTAGGCTAATCAAACAAACACAAATCAACTTGGAAAAAATCAATGCTAATTGTGGGTGTGATATTGTCAGATTAAATGCTAAGTATGGAAACATTAATGTATGAATAAGTATAATGATACTTATCTCTAGGCTCAAAGATGAATACCTCTACTATAATTCTAGAATTTGGACTAGTCTTGGGACTAGAAGTAGGGCTCTATTAGCATATTGCCTCAGACTCTATGCAAGATCTATGCCTTTGCTTGGGTCAAGTTTGTACTTGTAGATCACTTTTGCACCAGTGGATTTGTCTTATGTCTTATTGGTTGTGTGCCTCTACTCTCTAATTCACTAAATTCCTTAATGTTTGTTCTACTATTTAGACTAAATGTATTTAAAAATACCTTTAGAAGGTTGCTAGATCGCTAAGGAACAAGTTCTCCTAGGTCAACCCCTAAAATAGACTAGCTTTACAATTGTGCTAATGATCAAGGACAACAAGCTTTAACCATGCAAATGCTCCTAGGATGAATATATATATGATTAATTACCATGTACTTATATTTAAAGACATTTGATTACATTTATTTCAACATTCTCTCATATATTTGAATATCCTCTCTCATCCTAGAGCATTCAAGGGGCATTTACTATATCCTAATCTTTCGAATTGGTTCGAATTGATTCTTTTTAGTAAACCAATTCAAAAGATTAGGATATAGTAAATGCCCCTTGAATGCTCTAGGATGAGAGAGGATATTCAAATATATGAGAGAATGTTGATATAAATGTAATCGAATGTCTTTAAATATAAGTACATGGTAATTAATCATGCAAATGTGTGTTGGTTGTCTCACAATGGCTAGTAAAATGAGGGAGTGTCAACCAAATTTGAATTTAAATTTTGAAAATTGAGCATCACAATTATGGCTCCAAGATCAATCTTGTACCCATGGAAATGGCCCGAGATGATGGAACAATAAAGTTTTAGCACAACATGAATTTCTAATCATGGTAGGGTGCAATAAATGTGGTCTGAACAAAAAATAGTGCAAATATAGATAAGGTGTCGACAAATGAATGACAATGTGTATATGGGGATAGGTAAAGGCTAGGGGGATGATCCAACTTCACGTAGGATTGTTTCATTTATCAATATGTAAATGTATTAAGCCATTCTCTAAAAAAGATATAAAATCAGATGAAAATAAATATAAAATAGTAATAAATTATTTTTTACATTGATATTGATATGATATTAGTGGCACAAAAGGGTGATATAAATTAAAATTTAATTATTAATTTTTTTTTTAAAGATAATGCGCCTGGTAAACTTTTTAATGTGATCGGCGATGCTGGTGCGACACGCCCTCTGGGTCCACGAGAATGCTTTTGCCCGGAGCAATGAACCGGTGAGGCCACAACATGGGGGACCTCATCCCCTAGAAAGAACACTTCAAACCCGCGAGCTTGTTGGCCCAGCGAAGGCGTAAAGCCTTGCAAGCTCGTTGGCCCAGCAGGGGTTTGAACTCTGGTGGCCGCCACTACAACCGAGCGACTTAACCACCGAACCATGCCATCATCGGCAAAATTTAATTATTAATATAACTATAAGGGAAAATTACAATTTCCCCAAGCTTAGTTTAGGCTAATCAAATGAAAAACTTACAACTTAACACAAATTAACCTAGATTGGTAATTAATGAGTATTATCATTGTATATTGCAGGTTAATGTAATTCTAAATTAAAGGCTAAAGTATAAAAAATAAATGCGATAAGATAAAGGTACTTAGCTTTGCGATCCAAGAATGAATGAAATCTAGTATGACATTGAAATCAAGATGCCTTGAGATTAGGGATAGAGATGACACTATGTAATTCACCTCAGAATAAAAGAATTTTGTCTACATTATGCAGGGTCAAGTTTGTGGATCATGATTAGATTTGTGCTCACAAAAATGTCTTGCACCCAAAAAATGATTAGATAGAATGTAAAGTTTGAATTTTCGTTGTGCTTGATTACCTTTGCTTTGTTTTCCGTTTTTGATATATGATGACTGCTAGTATTTAAAAATGCCTTGTACGGGTTGTTGTTATGTCGCTAGGTCAACCACTATAAATTGTGTGTAAAAGATTGAAGACAACAGGTCTCAATTGTACAAATATTCCTAGAGTGAATGTGCATATCTAAATTCATTTTAGTGCACCACATCCAAATGCTCAACTCCTTATGATAGGAGAGTATGAGTGAATACTTGTAGATGTGAAATGAGTGCAGATTAATGCCTTTAAATACAAGCACATAGCACCGAATTGTAGAAAATGTGTGTTTAGTAGTTCACAAAGGTTAGTAGAATATGCGAGAGTTGTTCAAGTTTAAATTTGAATCTTGAATTTGTGAAGGTCAAGTCTGGAGGTGTAGGGTCAATCTTGCAACTACAAAAATAACTTGAGACATGAAAAGGGCCAAATCATAGTGGATAACAAATACATGGAAATGTGTGCATACATAGGTGTAATTAGTGCACGACTAGGATGGCTATATTGTAATATATGTATAGATACAATTAGAGGTAAGTGTATTATAATATGTGTAAAATGAATAAATAAATAATATAAAGGAAGAGACTTAACTTTAAATGATTTTCTGTCATTTATTAATATATAAATATATTAAATAACTTTTCTCAAAATTAAATGAAAACTAAGATAAATATACAAATTTTGCCATTCTAATAATAACAAAATAATTACTAAAAATAGAAAATATGCTTGGGAGTTATTAACATGACAGTAAAATACCTAAAATAACTATTAATCTTTAGTTTGCTTAAAATAAGCACCATAAGGTAGAACATCTTCCATCTAACTATGATTATTCTAAGTATTTATGAGCCATTAATATCCTCGAGGCTTTGAAATAAATTTGTTATAAATTGGCCCTTCACCAAATTGGATTCCACAGCTCGCATACAAACCACCTCCAATGACCCAAAATCATTTGAATCCAATAGGGTAGCCCACCAAGTGGGACTCAGAATTATCTACAACATAAAGACAGTATATAATTGACTGGGAGAATGTAGGTATTTCGGGTTGAAAAAATGTGAAAGATGAAAGGCTGTAGACATTTTGATGGGGCCTACCTATCGGTGAAGAGCAAGTGATAAATCAGGCCTTCGTAGTTGTATTTTTGTTTGGATCATGGTACTATAGATCTATATAGATGCTGTTATACATAGATGTCAATTCCTTTTTTCATTCTACATTTGATTTATTGAAATAGTATTTTTAGAGCATGGTCAGATTGTGTCCTTTCTCTCTTTTGTTTCTGTGGTTGAAACTTGGGAAAATTATTAAAAAAAATTAAACTTTTGCTGTAAAGGAAGAAGCAGCCATGAAAATGAATGGACCCTCTGCATGCTGCACGGATTCCCTGTGACAACTGAAGAACATGATTTTCATTCAAGGTATGGTTAGGTAATTATTCTCTCAATTATATTAGCCTCTTTTATTTGTTTTTTAGTTTTTTTTGTTCAAATCACAAGACTTCAGATGGGCTTTGTTGCAGAAAACTTTGGGACTGAACTGGGGATGTGGGTGAAGGATTTTCTCAATGGGGAGGGTGGTTCCGTTTGAAAAGTAACGAACTGGTGTGCATGAGGATGACTGTTGTCAATATGAGGATCTACAGAACATTTTTGTGACATGATGTTCTAGTGTTTAGTGTACAGAAGAGCTTTTGTATGGTGGGTTCATGTTGAAAGAGAGGGTGTTTTGAATTTGATTGTGGGGGTAAACAGGGTGCGTGCAAGAATAGGTTTTTAATACACATTGGTTGTATATGCAGAACATTTCTGTGGTTTATACCCTTTGTGAGGAGGGAATAGTTTGAATTTGTGTACGAAGGAACGCGGTTTGTTGTGGTTTAAATTATTTTGGGGTATGCCTATGGGTGGTATACACAGAACATTTGTATGACTCACCCATTTGGGGAGGATTGAAGCGGTGAGAATGTTCTGAATTTGCATGCGCAGAAACAGGGTTTTTTGTAGGTTAGTTATTTTGGGTGTATACACATTGCTGGAGCATGCACAGCTTTTGTGTGATATATCCATGTGGGGAGAAGGGAAGTAGATGGACTGTTCTAAATTTGGATGTGGAAAAACAGGTTTTTTTTAAAGATTAGGTTTTTTGCGGATATATACATAGGTAGGGTGTAGAGAATTTCTCTGTGATATACACACTTGGGGAGGAACGAAACAGAGAGATTGATTTGAATTGGCTGTGAAGAGATATATGGCTTGGTGAATTAGTTTTCCTGTGCTTTACTCTGGTGGAATATGCATGGCTTTTGTTTGATGTTTTCATGTGGGGAAGACTGAGATACAATGAGCATTTTGAATTTTGACTGTTAAGAGACAGGATTTGTTGAAGATTGAGTTTTTGGGGTTATGCGCATGGGGGGGATATACAGTGCTTTTGTGTTTTGAACCTTCAAACGGAGAAGGCATAGGATTTGTGTGTGAAGAGCCAGGGTTTTTGTTGATTGAGGTTTTGGGGTTGGGGGGATCAGGAGAAGGGATGCAAATGGGTTGTTCTGCATCCAAGGTGGACAATGAGGAGGTGGTCTTGATGTGCAGGGAGAGGAAACGGTTCATTAAGCAGGCAGTAGACCAGAGGTATGTGTTAGCAGCAGCTCATGTGGAGTATATTGAAGCTCTGGTTAGTATTGGCAGTGCTCTTAAGGGTTTTGCAGAGAGGGAGATGGAACTTTTGTCATCTATACCGGCACCGGCATCACCTACAGAGAGCTCTCACGAGAAGAAATCTCCAGAACATGCTGCCGTGCCTGAAAAGTCTTCTACCACTTCTTCCTTGCATTTACACTCAGATTCACATTCTCATTCACATCATTCTCATTCTCATTCTCATTCTCATTCCCATTCTCATTCACACTCTGAGTCATCGCCTGCAGAAAGTCCAATAACATCACCTTTTCACGAGCATTCAGAATCCTCTCCACCATATGGAAGTCCGACTCATTTCAGTTATATGAGATCTGGTAATACACCAGCCAGGTCATATGAGGAAAGGCCATCTTCTCCTGAGAGAGTCACATGGAATTCTTATTCCAGTGATAATCAGTATGGAATGGATAGTTTCTTTGGCATCCCAATGGGTCGATCGCCCCCTATTGCAGCCTCTCGTCCAGGGCCTTCATACAGTCCACGTCATCCTCCCCCACCTCCCTCTCCTCCCAAAAACAATGCATGGGATTTTTTCAACCCATTTGTTTCATTCGAACCAGAAAGTGTTTATCCCTATTATCCCCGGAGTAGGTTGAGTCCAGCATCTGAAGGAAGCAGCCGTGATTCAAAACATGTGAGAGAGGAAGAGGGCATTCCTGACTTGGAAGAAGAGGATCAGGGAGAGGATGGAAAGAAGAAAGTGCAGTGGGAGAAAAAGGCAGCTGAAAAAGGTAAAGCTTATGACATTCGGTCTCCGGATAATGTGGCGGAGAATAGTACTCGTTCTGTGGCCCATCCTAATCCAGACGAATCTATAGAAGAAAAAAATCCTCCCAAAGCCACAGAAGGGGAAGTTGGAGAGAAAGCTGAGGGAGAAGCTGGAGATGTGGCAGTAGACAAGGCTGTGTTGGAGAACAGAGTTGATAATGAAGACAATGATTTTGCTCTTGTCATTCAGGGAAAAAAGAACCTGGTGGAAGTTTTAGCAGATGTTGCAAATGAGTTTAAGAGGGCACACGACTCAGGCAAAGAACTTGAAAAGATGCTGGAGGCAAACAAAGTCCCTTATCGTCCAAAATTTACTGTCCTCAAGGGTATGTTATTTCCACTGTCCTCCAAAATATGTTCTTTTAGGTTTCGTTGGTTATGTACAAGTATGTATGCTTCTTTTGTAGCTTTTCATTGTGAACAATTAGCTGTAAATAAGTCTTGCTACTGCTGAATTTATTACTTGGATTGCAGTTGTAGTTTTCATACAAACAGTAAGCTGCATGGTTCAAGTCATGTTATTGTTTAGGTATTAAGTTCTTCTGGGATCACTCTTCACAAGAATAAAGAAATGTTCTTGTTGGCAGTTAAAATGAGGTACACGATTATTTGTTCTACTGATAACGCCATGCACAGATATTATAGAGTAAACTGTGTCCTAATGCAAACATAATCTGCACGCAGTAGTTTGTCATTATTAAACATGGAAGCTGATGGTAGGAATTTTCTCTGGTTTTCCCTTTTATTTTTCTGTAGTACATAAAGAAATTTTGCTCATTGTAGTTAGGTATGACGCCTCTGTCATCAAAAGGAAGGTGTATATTCGATTAGTGATATGTATTTGAAACCTGTAAATGGAGAGAAATTTATCTTTTATATAAAATAATGATTGCAATTTCAGCTATTTGATGTCTCACATATATCAATGCAGTGCTTTCGGCCATGGTTTTGAATGCAATCACTTGGCATCAAGCCAAGCCATCTGCACCCTCATCATCAAAGCGGCCCCATTCTTCAAAACCAAAGAAATCTGTTGATGACTATGGTGGTCATGATGAGGATTATGGAATGGAATCTGGAAGCCATTCATCAACTTTAGACAAAATATATGCTTGGGAGAAAAAGCTTTATGAGGAAGTCAAGGTATTTGTTATGTTAATATCTTTTTGCACTCCTCAACTCCAATTAGTGTTACTTCACTAAAATTCAAAAAATTCATGAAATCTTATTGATGCTGTTAGTGATGATTGATCTTTTGCTCCCTTGATTTTGACAAAGCACATGGGTAGAAATGAATGTACTCATTGTAATCCTCTGCGTGTTTTGCAGACCTCCTGGCTTGTCAATAGCAGGAATCTGATTTTTTAGTTATTTCTTTTTATAACAAATTATCACATTTTGATCTTTAAAAAAATAACTTTCTTAGTAAAAACAATTATTATAGTGATTTGGATTAACCACAAACCTAATTTGTTGTCTGTTCGAGCCAACTTTGAGTTTAATTTGAGTGTTACCTGCCTTAGGATTAATGACTTCGAAATTTTATTAGTGGGAGTTTGAAACAGAAGAATATCTAATGTCTAGGTAACTAGTGTGCTCTGAGATTATGTGTTTTTATCTCTCTTCTGAGATATATAAGGTTTTTTGACAACATGAACATTAGAGATGTTTGTCTGTGAATCTTATTTAGAGAAGAGGATTAGAGGTTTGTACTGTGTTATAGGAGCTTTCGGATCCAGATACTTGGCACAACTTGAGAGACCACACATCAGTTTTAGAATTGATATGTTATAGTGAACCGAAGCATAATATTGAAGGGCAACCAAATTATAGAGAAACGAGATGATTGTAGAGTTTGTTAGCTTGTGTAAAATTTGAGTTGTGGCCTCCTGAGTTGTTGGCTTGTAGCAACCACGAGAAATGTGTAAATTGTAGGTTTTTGCCTAACTCAGCTTTGTAATATTATGACTAGTTTTTAGCAATGATATAACCCAATTCAAAATCATATTGTGCAACTGGAGAATTATGATCTGTATTATGGACTACAACTATTATGTTACATTGGTACCCTCTCAATATCTTGGTTCTCTCTTCTTTGCATGTGCCTGTTGCTTCTTTTCTAGCTAGTTGCATATTATTGTTTGTCCATTAATTCAATACAACATTAAATTTCTATGGAATTAATTTAGAGATTCCTCATGAGCAGAGTCCTATGAAATTAAAACAGAACTGAAGCAGAGCGCACGAGTATAAAGATAAAAAATAGGGCAACGAAGAATTGTATGCTTATTAAATATTTAAGAATTAGTTCACTCTCATTTGAGCCTGAATCCAGTCGAAATCCATTCCTTTCATTGCCCTATTCAGAATTCTTTCATTGCCTCGGATCGGACCGTGATGCCCATTAGTATAAATTTCAACTGTTTACACTAGTAAAGCACATAATTTTACAACTTGGTGTAAGGAACTCTATATTTAACCTTTTCAACATCTTATCTCCAGCTTCTGCACTATTATAGTATATCCTAGTCTCCAGGAAACTCTAGTGTAGGGAACGAGGACCTTGTTCTTGTTGCCAAATACTCGCGATCTTTTTTGACATGCTAATCTTTGCAGGTTTAACTCGCAAGTTGCAGCACCGAACTAGCGGCAAGTACTCAGTGAGTCTGTAGGAGAAACTTGTGAATGCCAAGTTTTTGCTGAGTTTTGAATTTAAGTTTTTTTTTAAGTTGTCGAGTTTTTCCCTAGTTTTTTGTCATGTTTTAAAAGCACGGATCTATCTAGTATGAGTTGAGTCCGAGTTCGCGAACTATGCCTATACCTACACCTTTTGGTCACTATATTTATACAGTATATCTGTCCATTATTCATCTACTCTCTTACCCTAATATGAAATGGCGTCCTTGTACCCCCATGTTTTCAGGTGACTATGTGGTATATCCATGGACTTATATATGGTAAGAGATGTATATCCTCTTTAGTGCTGTTGTATGATATTTTGAGTCTTAGGAATTCAAAGTGTTTTGCACAAATTTTCTTGTAAAAAGGTCTAAAGCACATTCTAGCAGTTGGAGAAGGCAAATAAACTTGTCTTTTGTCTATAACCATATAGCTTTAGATTTGTGTTCATTCTCAACTTTTCTTTGATTTAGCTTATACTCTTGGATTGGAGATTGGTTATGCGTTATGTTGTTTTATTAGATTGACCATTTTCCCTTGTTTTCCTTTGTTTGAGGACATTTTTATTTGTAAAAGAAAAAAACAAGAGTGAGGTTTTTTGACAAAGCACATGGGTAGAAATTTGGCTGCCACATCAAATATGTTCCTTATCCGAAAAATGTGTGTGGGATCTAGCATCAAGCTCCTTGCATCTACATCACAAGGTTCGAGTTCGTATTCATATGTGGCGAGGATAAAATTCTAATAGAACTTGTTATGTGAAGAAATTTGGAAAAAAATCATCGTTACTTTTTGAACAATAATAATATGAGAAATTTTGAAAGTAAATAAAAATAAATACAAATACATTCCAAAATCAATAAATAATATTAATAAGTAATATTATTTTCTTAATGAATAATTATATTAATATTTCACCCCAAATTAATTATTACAAATTAGTAGTTTTTTCAAAATAAAACTAGACAAAATAATACAACAAACTAGAAAATTATGAATTATAATTTTTTATGATGATTTTCTAAGTTACCGGTTTTTGTACTGGTTCGGGTTTGGGTTCGCAGGTTCGGTTCGCGGGTTCAGTCAAAAATTTTTTTGGGTGTGGGTTCGTTTTGGGTTCGTCCATACAAAAACATATAAAAAAAAATATATATATTCATATTTGCAGCAGTGATTAAGTTCAGAATACCATAGCATCATGAATATGATCATATAATAAACAAAACCACACTAGTATTAGAAATTAAAAATGGATTTAGGACACAGTTGGGTCATGAAATAATAAAGTCAGTAACGAGGCATGAAATAAAGAAGTGCAGCTATGGACTAACAGGTTGGAGTGGCCTTCTACATGAATGAGGGTCTGCAGCTAGCATGGAGTAGAAAGCAGACAAAGAAATTGGATGGAATGAAACTGTGCAAGGGTGAATATCTGTGATGGTGTATCACAGGAACAGGCAACGACTTTCTTTCAGGTGGTTATGTGTGATTGCACAGAAGTGCAAATGAGATTGATAATTAGCAAGTTATGCAAATGGATGAGGATGAGCAAATGATGAATGATACGAAGATTAGGATGGAAAGCCAGTGAAGAATGCAGGAAGAAATTGTCTTTCAAGGTGGCACATAATCCACTTGGAAGAGGCAGTTCAGTGAACTCTCCATTTGGAGACAAAATTTAAGTTTTGATAAAAATCATGATGAGGACTAGTTTACGATAAAGAAGTTTGTTAATAGTAATTATTTCTCAAACAATGTGCTTGTATTCCATGTTATATGTGTCACTGATAAAAGTAATGTCTATAGTTTAGTTGCCTCATGTTTGGAACTAGTTCTTTCCTACTTCCTGGGTTTAAGTTGCTTATTTTGTTCACTATTGGCCATGCAAGGTAACTCATTTCAATATGCTGGTTTGGCAATGCCCAATCCTCAACTGACTTTTTGCTTTTGATGTTTGTTTCTGCTAAATGTCTGAAGATACAAACACACCTCTCCACTGGTTCCTCATAACACTTACAAGTTTATGCCGTCTTTGTGTTTATCATTGGAATGCAACCTGCAGAGATGCTGATTCTGTTTTAAGTTTGTTGATTAAAGTGAGAATCAAATCACCAAAAACAATAAAAAAACCAAAATTTATTAAAAAACAATAAAAAAAACCACTTTATGGGCCATCCTGCTGCGGGTTCTGCCCGGGTTCGCCCTGGGTTCGGCCTTAACGAACCCACAGGCCCCTGGCCGAACCCTGGCCGTATCCCCGGGAGGACCGCACCAGGATCCGGACCCGGGCCGGACCGAACCAGGACCCAGGGTTCCTGGCAGAAGAACCGGTAACTTAGATGATTTTCAATCATCATCATGTGATTCATAATTTTATATCATGTTATCGGCTGTTGTATTTGGATGTTGATGCATCATACTATATTATACTCCTTTTTTTTAAATCTAATAAAACACACTTCCTCTATGTCCAACAAACTCATTTCATATGTTTTGTAATTGTATTTTGCATGATTTTTTTAATGAATTTAAGTATTTTTTAATTTGTCAAGTTGTGCCAAGTCACGAATTTTCCAACTATGCATAATACTTGGTAAGTATGGTGAGGCTTGCTTATGTTTTTTCCTTATTACCATACTTCAATACTGTCATATAATTTAGCGATATATATGCTTAAAGTTCAAAATTTGTAAGTTTCAAACCCTCAATTTCAGAATTGTTGAATTTGCTATTTTATTCATGCATGTGGTTTGACCAAAACTGATTCTAACAGTTTGAACTAGAAGTTAATGATTCTTTAGGATCACCATCATCCCCAACATGATATCACCCTATCCAATGTCTCTTCCTCCAGCTTTTGCTGCTTGCCTCTCAAAATCAGAAATCTTGTCTTTTGTAAACATGGAGTCCTCATCTTGGGTGGTCTAGTTGCTATATAGATCAATGTCATGCGAGTCATTCACATCATGACTATTTGAGCCCTCGACTATTTTTGAATGAAAGTGATGGTTAGATTGCACGAAGACATGGTCATTGAGACGCTTTTGTAAGAGTTGATGGAGAACCCCACAAGAGCCAAGGATCACCTGCAACCAAAACAACCTTCCACACGAGAGAAGCAATGGAAATGCTATATTGCCAATGAATTGATTAGATGCATACAAAAATGGTACAATGTACAATGTACAACCCTTGTTATAAAAACAAGGATGAAACCCAAGGACAAACTAAGATCATGACAAGTGTTTTAATCCTATAATATGAGACACAAATATTAAATGACTTAAGTAAGCTTAAGTATGCAAATGTGAATAGGACCTAATATGAAACTAGTTAAGTAATATACCTTGTTCATACCAACACCCCCCTTAAGTGCAACTTAGGGAGAACAATAATACATGCAAAGATGCAATGACGGGTCTTGACTACAAGGCTGTGTTAGGTACTCATGTACAAGGAATCTTTAACAAATAGAGTAAAGGAGAAAAACCCATAGGAAAAAGAGAGAAAAGATGAAAGAAAACATGTACGAGTGAAGGAAGGATAGAAGGAAGTAGGACTCAAGATGAACATGATCCCAAGGACTACTTTTGTCACCAATATACAATCAATGTCCCCTCCATAGGAGAGAAGAAGAGAGACTATGGAGCCCCTCACGATGTATATTCTCCTATAATGATGGTTAATAATTGACAAAGGATGATGATGAAGATCCAAGAACGTCGAACAACATTTATTCCCTTGGGAAGAAACAAAACCAAGTATGAATGCATGATGTCTTCCCATTCCAAATAGGAATACGAAGGAAGAAAGATCATGATCTATGAGGATGTCTATGAACTCTGCTCAAGTGTCACCACGTTGGTATGAAAGGATGCCATAATCAAATTGGGTACAAGTCCAATCAATAAAGAAGGTGACGAGTCAAGACCAAGTGAAAATTGATGTAGAACAAGATTCAAAGACGAAGATTATGGGACAACAACCATGATGGGGTTGTCATCAAAGACGAGATGAATGTGCTCAATAGTGTCCTCCAAGTTTGCAAGATGGGACTCACAAAAGAAACCTACAATATCTGTCAAGTACTCATCCCAATGAAATGAATCTAGAAGATGATGCATGTCTTGTTGCAAAGAATCATTGGAAGCCATGGATGTAGCAACACTGAACTCTAAAGAAGCAACAAGTGATGGAGGAGGTGTGATATCAACACAAGTCTCTAGAACCTCAGTCGATGAGAGGACATGAAAGTTCAAGTGACCAAATTGGACCTCTTGAAAACTATCCACACTAGATGCTTGAATGTGAATATTAGTCAAATAATCATTAGGGGCAAAATGTGAGAAGGTGTATAATCTAGACATATGATTTGCCTCCCCAACTGCAACAATCTCTTTGCTCTACAAATCTCAAATAATCATAGGATCTGGTGTGAACTCAACACTCTTCTCTGTCCCACTATTTGTAATTTGATAGATATAAAGGAGATTGGTTGACAATGAAGGAACACAGAGTACATCATTGAAAGATTCCTCACCCATGTCAATAGTTCCTCTACCACAAACACTCATATATGTGTTGTTAGCTATCAAGATGTGTGATGTAGTACAAGTCTCAAATGAAGAGAACATACCCTATGATGAAGCCATATGATGTGAAGCTCTAGAATCAAGAAGCCATGTCCCTGACTCAGAAATTGTAGTTGCAACAAATGCCTTGCCCTTCCTGTTCTCTGATTGTGATGCTTGTCATGATGAAGGAGAAGAAGATGAACCATTTGACATAGTTGAAGGCAATTTCATATTGTTCAACTATAGAAGGTGCTTCAACTCATCAATTTGTTTTTCATAACATTGATGCTCATCATATCAACGTTTCTTGCAATATGCACATTTGGGTTTCTCCTTCCTAGGTGTTTCCCCTGAGAAGAGGAAGATGACTCAGGGGTAAATTGTGATGTTGGTTCCTTGTCTTGCTCATTGTTCATGTCCTTGTTTTTTTGTTTCTTTCCCTTGCTACTCGAAGCCTTTTGTTCTTTTGTTCTTTGATTAGCAATAAGAGCCTATGGTTTTGTAGACTTCAGAGTACCCATTTGCACTAGCTTTGCTTGCTCCCTAGTTAGTGAAGTAGCAAAATCAAGTGAAAACATATTGAATGCAGTACTAAGAGCACCCTAATAGCATAAAATGTAGAAACAAAAACTGAATAATAGGACCAAGTTTGGTAAGGATGGAAAAAATCAACTGGGAGTCCTATTTCTTAATACCACATTGTTTCAACTGCAATCTAGTGAGGAAGTCTTGGATGCTGTCAAAATCAGTAGGATTCAAACCAATGAGTTCATTCTTTAATTGAAAACCTTGCAAAGTATCCTACCTTCTTAACAAACTGTCTAATGTAGTCCAAATCTGATTGGGTGTTGTGCAAGACTCATTGTGAAAGAGGAGATCAAGAGAAATAGACAAGCACAATGTTTCATAGGCTTCATCAAAAGTGTTATACTACTTTCTTTTCTCTACGACAGATGTTGGTTCAACTTCTATACCCATTGTAACTCGATGTAAACTCAATTTTTTTAAATGCAGTTCGATTTGTCTTTTCCACTCATAATAATTGTATGGAGTGAGAGGAGTAATCGAGTTTTCATCCATGATACAAACACAAGAACATAGAAGAGAGAAATAGCAATAGACCCCTTATAATGCAAGCAATCAACCCCCTCGAGCGAAAAAAAGTCCACTTTGATGCAATTTTTTCAAAACACAAGCCAAAGTACAAGTTTTGACTTCAAACTGAAATAATAGGTACTTGGGGCAAAATTTGGAAATCCAAGCGGATGGTTGCAAAGTGCTTAGAACCAAGGTTGTGGCCCAAAACCCCCTGTGTAGGAGGCAACATTAGCAGCATGACCTATTCTATACAACGCCCACACCAATAGAGTACTCTAGTTGTAGAAACTGTACGACCTAGTACCCTTGGACCAATCAACAAACCTTCACCCACTGTACACTAGGATGATGTAGTGCTTGCGCATGACGAACATGCTAGGAAATATTTTGTAGATTGTATAGATTTGATGCAGCCGGTTTGAGAATGTGGGTACAATATGTCGGCAATATGACTATATGGATTTGTATGGCCAATGGATCCCTCCAAAAAGGTGAATTTGCAACTCGCCCAAACCCTATCTAGTTTGATATTGATTTATAGGTTTTTGGGCCTTTTGAACTCAATTGTGATGTCTGTTTCACACTAGGATGCACTGTATGAAACTTCTTGGTGAAAACTCTCCAAAAGGAGGGAAGGGAATTGCAGATCTGAAGCTTTGATACTATGTAAGAGTTGATGAAGAACCCCATAGGAGCCAAGGATCACATGCAACCAAAACAACCTTCCATGCAAGAGAGAAGTAATGAAAATGCTATATTGCCAATGAATTGATTAGATGCATACAAAAATGGTACAATGTATAATGAGGAAACCCTTGTTATAAAGACATGAATAAAACCCTAGGACAAACTAAGATCGTGACAAGTGTCTCAATCATATGACATGAGACACAAATATTAAATGACCTAAGTAAGCTTAAGTATGCAAGTGTGATAGGACCTAATGTGAAACCATTTAAGTAGTATACTTTGTTCACATCAACAACTTTGTGTCAACCCATTGCACTTCTTTGTGTGAATGGCATTGTTTAAGCTTCAATTGCACTTACATCTAGAAGTGCTACTAGGTTGTGACAAAATTCAAAGGGCTAGCTTTTGAAGGGTTGGGGGTTTTTGCCCAATCTTCCTGTCAAGCTGTTGCAAAGAAGACATTCACAAGTTTGTAAGCAATAATTACACATGTCAAAGATTTGAAATGAACATTAACATTTTTTGTTGATTGGTGCTTGGGTGGTTATCCCTTAGATAACTAATGACGAAGAGAAGAGCCTCTCCTCAGTGTGCTTATCAGGTCCTTAATCTCAACCTTAGGCAACGTTTTTTGAATAAATGTTGAGAGGCCCTCCATAATCTCCCCCATCAACATCCTTGTATGAATGGTTTAGTGTTGATGATTGTTTTACCTCCAATTAGTAGTACACCATTGTATGAATGGTTTAGTGTAGATGATTGTTTTACCTCCAATTAGCAGTTTCCAAATGGGTTCAAATTTTCTTCTATCTCTATTGTTGTTTGCAATGCTTTGGCTGCTACTTTCACTTGTTGATGCTATTGGATACAAAGTGCAAACCTTGGCATTGAAAAAAAACATATGTAATTGTTACAAACCTTGACCTTGAAAAAAAAAGGTGCAGAACCTAGCCTTTGAAAAAATTAGAAAAAGAAAATTTTAAATGCACAAACCCGAGCTTGTGTAGATTAATTTGAATACATGTGAAAAACGAATGAACATGTAAAAGACAACATGAGATGTAATACAAATTTAAAAAAAATTGGAATAAAAATTAAGAAAAAAGTACCTGAAAGATCTTCAAAAACCGCTGAAATCTTACTTCCACAATTGCCTAAAATTGTCACAAGAAGAACTTAAGGGAGATAAATTGATGCAAGTATCATGTCCAGGCCACATTGCAGAGGCAGGGGCGAGTTATAGGCTTGGACTCCCCGAGTACTTGCTAGTACTCATGGTGAGTCTGGGCTTGCAACTTGTTGGTGATCTAAGTTGTATCCAACAATTCTAGAGTGCACTTTAATATCTAAACTCAGGGAACTTAAGTTGGTTCAAACTTACAAGGCAAAATTTATGATCAAATTGTAGGCAATTGTGGGTTGATTGACAAGAGCAGGTAACTAGTCTACACTACTGGCTCTACAGGGCCAAAGGGGGGATTCCTAGAGATCTTTATAGGACAATTAAAAAGAATGAAGAACAACTAGGTCACACAACTTAAACATACCCTTTGTGTAAGGATATACCAAATACTTGTCACTAAATACCCCTTACACTAGCTTATTGGTCTTGTAGACCTAAAGGTCTCTTTACATCAAATTAGGTTACATGTGTAACTAAAACTGCACACCAAATTTATATCTCCAAAGGTTAATCACCTTATTGGTTTCTTACTTCATGCATAACGTTATGAAAATGGATAGCAAATGGAAGCTCTTGTAAGATCTGGCAAAGTATCAATGAGTTATGTAGACTAGTCGAACCTAACTTGTACTAATCTACCAAGGAACAAGAGGAAGACATTCTAATAAAGAAATTATTTTACCAAAGGAGGACTGGTGCCTTAGTCCATTGGGCAACAGAGTCAAAATTTGAAGAAACTAAAACAGAGAACTAGCATCACACCTAAAATCCCACTGCAATTTCATTTAGATGTAATGCAAAAACTCAAGAAACTTCACACAACTAGATCTACTTTAACAATCCATAAATGATCAAAGAAACCCCATAAGTTATAAAAACAGTCTTCAAATACATCGATTTTTTTTCCAATTGTTGCGACAGTCAACCAATCAAGAATAACAACAGATTAGTAAATGTAACCCCAGAGACATATATATTGTCCCTTGAAACTCTTAGCCAATCAAGGAGACATCTAGATCTTCTACAAGACAATGAATGACATAGAGACCTTAGTTTTGACCTTAGATTAGAATCATGGGAAGATCTTCCACAAACATGCATGCATGGTGTTGGTTGCAACCCGACTTCATCCGGTTCTGGTGTCAATTTAAGTCTTGGAAGGAGACCCATATTTAAGGACTCAAATCTAATCATGATCTCTATATAAATGGTATGGGCATTGTTTGATCCTCAGTTAGTTGTCCAACCACCTCCTCTTCTAGTGACAACATGGCCCACTGGATCAGAGCACCTCTATATAAACCCATCTTATCACCACAATGTCCCAACTATTGTCGTAGAACTTCTTACCTACTAGGCACTCAAGGCTTGGCTCCTTCTTAATTGGTTTTTGCAGGTGCAATGAAGTTCTTCATCTATTCACTCAAACTTGTTTTTGCATTACTTTCATGGGCTAAACCCTTTGAAATTTCATCATAGATCAATTGTGTAGGCTTACTGCCATTCAAATCGATGGCCGCAAGCATTCGTGAGCTCAAGAAATGCTCACTGTTTTACAAATCATCTTGTAACTAATCAGAACATGCCATGTGTCCTTTCCTATTTCCTCTAAGCTCTTTTCTTCCATAGTCCACCGCGACACAGCAGGGTCTTGCCATGTGGCATTGCTTGATTTGATAATGCAAAGATTGACCCCTCCAAAATTCCACACATTGGTCTTCCTACCAATAGGAAATAGTATAAAATGCTAGGTGTTCCTTTGCATTCCTTTTGAACCATCATTTTAAATTTTTAGCTCATTAAAACCTAAATGCGATCAGCGGCTCACATTGATTGACAAACAATCAACGGTTGGGGTAAAATGGGGAAAGCAAACATGTACACTTCTACCTTTTTGGTGTTTTACCTATGCGCATAGGGATTGAACATGTCGCTAGGAGCTAAGGTGCTGTAATGTCCCTCTTCGCTTGATGATAAATTATGAAGAATTTTTCTGACCTTTTCTATTCCCGGAGGTTAGAAATAAAATAGTCAATAAGGGAATAATAAGAATAATTAAAGTGGAGCCAAAAAGCTATATTTTCAGTTTAAAAGTACTTAATTATTCATTGTGTTTTATGGTGGGGGCCACTTTAAGTGAAGACTGCATATCTACTTGGCAACTGAGCTGGCAATAGAAACATGATCTCTAAAGGGGATCGCTGGCTTTTTGGAGGCTATTAAAGGCATCAAGGGGTTTGAGGAGTCATTATTATTGGAGATCATTTTTATGGTTATTTCTCTCTGCAGATTTACTTCCTAAAAGCTCAGGACGAAACCATTGAAAGCTTTCAGGTTTGGACGCCAAAGCCATCTCAGCTCACAACATTGTTATAGCGCTACATACCAGAAATTAGATCCAGCTATTAGAGGTTCGCAGATTTTACAGGAAAGAATCTAAGGTCTGATACAACATACCCAACTATTTATAGACAGGTCTGCAACCCTCCATTAGAGCCTGTCATATGAACAGATTGGTGCTTTTTACAATTTTACTCAGAATATGAAGCAATATATGAAGCCATATTAATCAAAACATCTATGCATGTAATCAGATTTGATTTAATGAGAATAAGGTTTTCATCTAGGTGATAAATCTTGTCATTATTGCATATGGGTAGGATCTATTTTCTTTTCTATGCATTCTTTTCATGTTATGGCATTAAAAATATATGAAATCAGAAAAAATCAGTAGGCAGAACTATGTTAGATTTGACAAAGGATATTTTTAGTGGTATCAGAGCTGGTGATCTTAGCAGCCTGTTGAGGTTTCAGCTTTGCATGTCAGGTTAGGAGTAGTTTAAGAAGAGGGTTACCATTGCATGTTAGTTCCGGGTAGTTTTGGTTAGTGATCTTGCATTGCATGTCAGTTTGGTGGATACCCGGATAGTTGCATGTCAGTTTGGTGGATACCCAGATGGTTGCATGTTACTTTTGATTAGTTTGATTTGATTCTATGCACCCTAGAGATGTAGGATCACACAGATATTACACTAGAAGCAAGTCAGGACAGCAAGAAGGAGGAGCTGATATTATCCCAGCTGAAGCAGAAATGGGTGAAAGAAGAGGTGAAAGCTTGCCTAGGGATTTGAATAATCAGCTTGATAATTTCTTGACCACCTTTGCCCAACAACAGCAGGAAATGCTACAGCATTTCCATGATCGTATGATCACAACCATGGGTTAAATGAGAATGGATCATACAAGATCGAGGAGATCAAGTAGTCATCACAGTAGAAGTGATGTTGGACAAGGAAATCGGGGTAGAGTAAGCCTCTAATGCTGTAAAGACAGCGAGCACAAGGTCTGATCGGCCTCTTCGTCCTACCTTTTTGTCAAAGCAAACTGAAGAAGAAGCAAGTCTAGAGGTGGAGGAAGAGACACACATCACTGATGATGTTATGGTGGCCTACGATGATTACATAGCTCTCCCACTTGGTGTAAGACAATTAATGAATTTGAATCAATTTATGAATCAGCAAAAAGATAAAGCCAGATTTAGATTGGAAAGGCAAGACAAGGGACTCAGAAGACCAACAAGATAGGGCACTCAACCCCAGGAATTCAAGGAAGCATTGAATAGGGTTCTTGTACCAACCTTCGATGGAAGCGGGAAGATAAGTGCCAGATCATGGGTACATAAACTTGACACTTTCCTGTCCTTGAAGCCTATGGAAGAGGATAAGGCTATACAATTTGCTACGATGCATCTGGAGGGCATAGCATATGAATGGTGGCACCATGGGTTGGTATCACAGGATCATGCCTTGATACACTCATATGAGGAGTTTGTTAATAAATTGATTGAACGCTTTGACCGGAAGGATGTGGAGGTTTATTACAGGGATTTGGCTCAACTGAAGTAGGTTGGACATGTTGAGACTTACATCAATGAGTTCCAAAAAATAGCAGTCATGGTTCTTGATATGATTGAGAGGCGAGTGGTTATGTTGTTTGTCGAGGGTCTGACTGACAGATTGAAGGGTTTAGTGAAGGCTCATAAGCCTAGTACACTACATGACGCCATTGGCCTAGCCCTTGATTTGGAGACTACACCTCCCTTCTAGCCTCAGAGAAAGACCTTCAGTGAACTTCAGTTAAAACAAAAGGGTTTCGATCAGCAAAAGAACCACACCGAAACCTGAATAGGAATCCAGAAATGAACTACACAAGAAAAGATTATGCTTCACCTGCAAGGAGCCCTGGGAGCTTGGCCATCGTTGCCTTGGGAAAGGCAAGGTGCATTACATAGAGGTCCATTTCGATATTGATGAGGAGGTTGACACGAGTTCAAATAGTGATCATAAAAAGCGACCACACAATGATGCTAACACAAGAGATATAGCTTATGGTACTACTGTGGCACTATCGGGAGTTCCTAAGTATCATCCTTTTCAAGTGAGGAGTTCTTAAGGGACAGCGGGTCACTTGTTTGATTGACAGTGGAGCTACTCACAACTTCATTGATGAGGGATTGGTTGTGAGGAAGGGATTGCAGGCTGAGGAATTTCCAGGTTTTAGAGTTATGATGGCTGACGGATTTAAAATGAATTGCACTAAGAAGGTTCCTCAGTTGAGTGTGTAGTTGAATGATTATGTGGTCATTGATGATTTTTATGCGGTTGGGATTGGTGAATCTGATATTGTCTTGGGCATTCAGTGGCTACAGTCACTTGGGAGATATATACAGGATTTCTAGCGGATGGAGCTAGAGTTCATAGCAGATGGGAAGAAGATTGTATTGAGAGCTTTAGCAGATGGTGCTCCAAGTGTAGCGACAACAATGAGGATGGAGGCTCATTTTATGAATGATGAAGTAAATGATTCTACATGTTGCATGACATTTTTACTTCCAATTATGAGTCATCATCCTTATGAGGGTTTGAAGAACATGATAATCAGAGTAGCGCAGCAGTCTTCTACGAAGACTAAGGTATGTGATGGTGAGTTTTTTGATTACATGTTGAGAATCATTATACTACTTTCCAGGAGAAATAAGGTGATGTTTGCAGATTTCCTACAGTGTTGTGTTTCCGATAATAGAGTTTGCAGATTTTTGAGATTGATATGGGATCCTGGAAGTTGGTGTTGGGTATGTAGGTATTGATTGCTTGGGACAAGCAATCTCCAGGAAGGGAGGACTGTAATGTCCCTCTTCGCTTGATGATAAATTATGAAGAATTTTTCTGACCTTTTCTATTCCCGGAGGTTAGAAATAAAATAGTCAATAAGGGAATAATAAGAATAATTAAAATGGAGCCAAAAAGCTATATTTTCAGTTTAAAAGTATTTAATTATTCATTGTGTTTTATGGTGGGGGCCACTTTAAGTGAAGACTGCATATCTACTTGGCAACTGAGCTGGAAATAGAAACATGATCTCTAAAGGGGATCACTGGCTTTTTGGAGGCTATTAAAGGCATCAAAGGGTTTGAGGAGTCATTATTATTGGAGATCATTTTTATGGTTATTTCTCTCTGCAGATTTACTTCCTAAAAGCTCAGGACGAAACCCCTGAAAGCTTTCAGGTTTGGATGCCAACCCAAAGCCATCTCAGCTCACAACATTGTTACAGCGCTACATACCAAAATCAGATCCAGCTATTAGAGGTTCACATATTTTACAGGAAAGAATCAAAGGTCTGATACAACATACCCAACTATTTATAGACAGGTCTGCAACCCTCCATTAGAGCTTGTCATTTGAACAGATTGGTGCTTTTTACAATTTTACTCAGAATATGAAGCAATATATGAAGCCATATTAATCAAAACATCTATGCACGCAATCAGATTTGACTTAATGAGAATAAGGGTTTCATCTAGATGATAAATCTTTTCATTATTGCATATGGGTAGTATCTATTTTCTTTTCTATGCATTCTTTTCATGTTATGGCATTAAAAATATATGAAATCAGAAAAATTCAATAGGCAGAACTGTGTTAGATTTGACAAAGGATATTTCAGTAGACTATGCTTTGAACATTTGTTGAATAAACATAGCGGCTCCACCACACTTGGGTTTTTGGACCACTTGCCAAATTGTTACTAGTTCTTTATGATGCATGCCCACGTAGACAACCACATACTTGCCTTCTGACCAATAAGAATAAGACAAATATGCCTTGTGTTGCATTAAAGCTAATTACCTACTTTGTTAATCCACCACTTCATTCGTTAAGTAGCTATAGGATCCAATGGTGCATGTTGATTAACACACGATCAATGATTAGGGGTGAAACAAGACCTTTTGCCATTTTACCTAGGTGAACAAGATTCCAACATGCCTTTAAAGATCAATGATTCTTGGGCTTTAGAGACTAATTTTGCACTTACTCAGTCTAGAACCAGTGGGCTTGTGACATGTGGCATTATATTGATCCATGTTTGCCCCCACAGCCTTCCAGTTGATCTAACTAGACAATTAGAGACTACCACGTGTCTTGTCTTGAAAGAAAATCTCCACCCTGGATGCCAATAATATTGATGATTTCGACACTTTGTAGGAAAGGCAAACACATATACAACCACATATGGCCAGTGCACAAAAACAAAAAATTCTGGTGCCCACTTGCTTCTTTATAAAGATGTCCCCATTTAAGTGATGCATTACGGCCAATTAGAACAAAAGTATAGGGGTAACAACAAAGCTTTTTAGGCCAAAACAAAGGTTCAGGCTTTTACACATAGCCCAAACAAATCAAACCACCATTATTACAAACTAGGAGTGTGACAAAGCATTAAGAATCAAGAGTTCACACAGAGGTGGAAGATCAATTACAAGGCTTAATTGAATCATTCGTGGCAAATTTATATGACCACATCAGTAAACAGAGACCAAGAGAATAAGTCAAGGAATGAAATCATCATAGATAGAGGGCTAGGGGATCAAAAAGGAAACACATAGAGCCATAATTTACATTTCTTAGACTGGGTGTCAACACAACTTGCCTTGATTTGCCCACAAGTCTGTGGGCTAGTTACTTGTCCTGGCCTGCAAATTGCGAGTAGTCACCCGTTTATTTTTTTGTTTATATATACCCGGGTAAGGGACCTGGGACCTGTTGTGACCAAATCACACATCGCCCCATTGCAAATGGGGACCCCCTTTTTTTGAATTCCAGTGCTTTGCTAAGTCCAGGATGATGTCCTTTGCATGATGAAGTCAGTAGTGTTTGAGTCTTAGAGCCCCTTGATGACCTGATCCTGATGTTTGAGACCCTGAAAATGACTAAGTCTGATATCCTGATCCTGAAGATCTTGAAAATTGGCTAAGTCTGAAATCTGGTGGATCCTCAAAAATCTAGAATTTGCATGTTAAATCTGGGGGATCTGGGACCTATCTCAAACATCCTGAAAGGTATATACTTAAATATATTTTTCAATATACCTTACCTTGGCGACTTGCATTTTTGGGCGCGAATTTCCTCTAGTACTTGGGCGCATTTTCCCACCTCTGCCAACTCACATCAGCGCCTAGAGGAGATCAACTTTCAAACACTTTTGAGGATGGCGCCTTGACTAGAATTGACATAAGGAGCCTTTCAACATCAAAAAGGTTTGAAAAAGGAATGATTTAAAGCTTAGGCGCCCCTTTCCATGTCCAAATGATCACTCAAATTGCGCCTTCAATTGAAGTGGGTAAGCTTAGGCGCCCATTCCTTGTTGCTCCTCTCCACTTTGGCGCCTTGATGTAGGATGGAGTTCAGATCAATGATAGATAACGCCTAAGGTTCAAGTAGTCTCACAAGGATGTAATCAAGTGTTGAAGAGCCTTAAAGACATCAACAATGAGCAGATTCAAGTCTAGGCGCCTTCATGCGTTAAACTATCTCCACTTTGGCGCCTTAGCATGAAGAGATGTTCAAACTAACCCAAAGTTGCGCCTTAGCATGAAAGAGCAAGAGATGTTCAAACTAACTTCAAGTTGCGCCTTAGGAAGAAAGAGTATGAAATCCTGATGTATGTTTGAGATCCTGAAAATGACTAAGTCTGATAGCCTGATACCCTGAAACACTGAAAAATTGACAAAGTCTGAAATCTGGTGGATCCTCCAAATTCTATAATCTGCATGTTAAATCCGGTGGATCTGAGACCTATCTCAAACATCCTAAAAGGTATATTGAAAAATATTTAAAGTATAAGAAATTCAATCTCTAAACTTATACTTTGTATTTCACTCTAATTGTTGACTTGTCCAAAAACAAACATCAACATGACCCAACCAAAATCAGGGCATAGCCCTCCAACTGTTTGATAGAGTCTTAAACAAAGCCAGAAATATTCTGTCTAAGTGAGGAGACAAATTACAAGGCCAACCTCATAAAACATAAACAATATTAACAGTACCAAAAAAAGCCCCAACTAAACAGAACTACCCAAGCCTCTATATGCCATCCTGACCTGTGAGATCCATCAGATCAGTTTCATCATCGCAGTTGCATCTGTACTCTGCTCTCTCATCCGCTATCTGAACGTTCATCTTTTTCGCCATCTTCTCCATTGTCTTCCTAAGCTGGATATGTCCATTGAAGATGTCATGCAAATGGTCCAGCAGGAACTTCATGTTCAGCTCTGTGTCCTTTGAAAACTCTGCAATGTCCTCATGCACCAACATAGATGAGGCCGCAACGGAAGTCATTGTAGCAATGGTGAGGGACTGGGCGGCCCCAAAAACGTTCCACCGTCCACGCGAAGAGCCCGGGTCAAGCATGAAAGCAGACAGTGCCTCCCGCAAATTGCCACCTCCTTCCCCATCCACAACCTTCGCCATTTTAATAATCCTACCAACCCACCGCCTTAATAGTGGATGTTTGATCTCCCTATCTAAGATTTCTACTGTATCCTCCAGAACACTCTTGCCAGACACCTTCGCCTTCCTTTTCTTAGGATAGTTCCGCTTCCTCATCTCCCCCCCACTGTCCTGTTGCTTACCTTCCTCTGCAGTTGTCTACGACGAGGCGCAGGAGCTACATCCTTTGCCTTCTCCATTCTCACCCCAAACTCCGCCCCATCACAAGAGTTAGGCATCTTACAGAAAAATATGCCTATCTCAAAAGAAGCCTCCACTACAGCGAGAAAGGCACACACAATTGCCTTAACTATCCTAAGAAGACTCGAGAAGAACTTGACGTCTCCCACAAGTGACATAATTGTAACTAGATGCTCAATCTTATTAACTGTGCTAGCCTTTGTATTTCACTCCTATTAATGATCCCCAGTCCTCGGGGATGTGATCGTCCAGCTCTGACCTGCCATTTTAATCATGACTTACCACCGTCGCTTCTGTCGTCCAAGTTCTTCACCCATTCGGGACTATTCCAGCAGCCGAAAGTTTTTCCCTGTCCTACTTCACTGTCTGGGGTCTACCATGACCCCCTTATACTCTCCACGTGTCCCCTCCTGACTACCTAATGTGCTAGCCCGTTATTAGGCGGATGCTCCTTTATGTCATCTTGGATTAATTTTAGAAGATCAACCGGGTAAGAGACCTTGAGCTCACCCTCGCCCACCCGACTGCACTCCGATACATCAATTCCTTGGTTGGCCACCCAATCCGTTGGCATATTGCCCTTCCTCTTAATATGAGACTTTTTAAGTAGTCACCCGTTTTTTTAAACTCTGTTATTAAGCCTTCATTTTAACAGGGTGTTGCATACGAGACTGTTTTAGTGAGGGAAAACATAAGCAAACCTGGACCTCGCCCATTCACTTAGCTGGTTTCAACAGGCATTAAGTACAAAAATCTACCAGCAATTGTCTAGTAGAGAGTTTCTCAATTTTCAGCAGGTGGTTACTTCAAGTTGTAATGAAGTAGCACAAACTATTAAACAAAGTTGAGTATTTGCCACATAATGTAATAAATTATGCTACTGTCAGGATCATGAAACAATATATTCTATCTATTGATACACACCAAGTACAACTGGCCAAGGAATATTTTTAAATTTTATCACCTTTTAATGTGTCAAAATCCATCACTGCAGGCAATATGCCATTAAATAAGTTACAAGATCATAGGACACTAAATACCTAGTTACAATATTTATTCACTGCAGGCAACCTGCCATTAAATAAATTACAAGATCACACGACACTAAATATCTAGTTACAATATTTATTCACTGCAGGCAACCTGCCATTAAATAAATTACAAGATCACACGACACTAAATATCTAGTTACAAGATCTAGTCACTGCAGGGAACATGCCATTAAATAATTACGAGATCATAGGGCACTAAATATCTAGCTACAAGATCTATTCACTGCATAGGACACTAAATACCTAGTTACACGATCTATTTCTCTCCTTGGTTGCTTTCTCATTAAGGTTGAATAGGATTCATGTTTGATGGTTTATGTAGTGGAATATCCACACTAGCTATGGATTAATGGGTGCGATGGAATATCTATCCTGTCCAACATAACTGAGATTGCTGTTAGGCATACATCATTTGTACCTGGTCGTGGTAAGAATTCTAGTGAAGTATTACCACAATAGGTTTTGAATGGGGTGGCAGTTATGAGGTTTTAAATCAAACTATGCAAGTTTTGGCACGTTGCATTAATGCTAAATAAAAAGTGCCACATAATCTTATTTTCTATTTTCCCTCTTTATTGGTGATAATAAATGTTTTTACCCAAACATATGAATGATGACATGTGAAGGAAAGAAGCGTCCATGTTTTGGGCATGTTGCATGCTGACTTTAGTGCTTGTTTTAATTGTGTGTGTTTTGTGAAGTTTGTCCTTGTCTTAACCTTGCTGTCATTTCTCTTGTTCAGGTATTACAGCTTTAAAATTTTTGAAGTTCTTTCACATGTTTTTGAATGAAAGAACGACTCTATTGTAGTGATATTTTCAAGCGATTCAAAATATTGTATGGGTATCAAACAGCAAAGTGTATGAATATCAAACACCAAATCATCAGCAAAACTGTCTTTTTAGTAGAATGCAGTGTTTCTCTAAGTTTCTGGATTGGTAAAAATTTTGCCAAATTTTGGGGACATCAGGGGGACGGCTATTAAAATAACTTAAACAAGCTAAAAGTAGCTTAAATATTAAAAAGTAAATACAATATGCTGAATTTGCAATGACAATTCTCCCCTCTTTACCTTTTTAGGGGGTTGTAGCATTTTCTTTTTCCTTTAAAGGTACCTTTTTCTATTTTTATGCACCAAATAGTGCGGGCTGTTCAGTTCTGAAAAGGGGGGATGTCTCCTCCAAGTCCTTAAGTCCCTTGGATGTTGGGGACAACACATGGACCCTGGGGATGCATACTTGTGGAACACTGGTATAATGTATGAACCCCTCCCTTTTTGATATTTTTTAACATTGCAACTTAGAGAGAGAATAAGAATAGAATATGTAAAGAAGCTTAAACTAAAAAATGTATATTCCCCATTACAGGATCTGATAATGTCACCAAAGGACTTTAGAAGCTATACGCAGAAGTGGTTGGCTATTTTGTCTTCTCCTATGATCAAGTATCTTATAGACATGGTAAAAAAACTGGTGATGTGCCAGACAAGATGCAAAGAGACCAAGTCATCCCTGTGCTACAATTGCACTATATGTATATAGGGTTCCATGACAGTCCTTGAAGTGTACATGTATACTGCCTTAACAGTTTCCTACTATCCAGATTAATGTTGGATGAAGCTGCAGGATGCTTGGTACCTCCACTATGTGTAATGAGGTGAAAGAAATACCCAATTGTCTAACCGGCATATAAAATCGTTGGAAAGACTGATTCCTGTAGTTCATTGCCTCATGGAGAAAAAGAGCTAGGCTCCTCTTGTGAAGATGTAGATTGATTTTCCCTAGAGTGTGAATATTCATAAATACCTTCATCTGATCTCATGATCGATTGAACATCAGAAAAGTCCAATGCCAACAAATTTTCTTCTTGAAGCTTGTATTATAATCTGTCCTGATATGGTGTACCTTCATTTGGGTGCGAAGGATTCTAACGCTGTGTATCTAGTGTGTTCTTGCAAAGTTTTGGCACATAACAAGGCCTCCAGAAATCTGTAGAGAATGTTAACATGAAAGGTAAGCTTAGGAATGAGAGGATGGACTGAAGAAATCCAGTTGCTAGGATGTATGATTTATAATATCCTCTTTGATTGTCTTAGTTATCTCCCATTTTAAAGGTGGAAGGAGGTTTGGTGGAGTTCATCCAAGGAGTACTCATAAAGCAGGGAGAGGATTGGTTATGGATACATTCAGAGATTACAGAAGTTGCAACTCCTCAACATATTATTGTAGTTCTTTTTCATTCAAGAGGTTTGGGAAGCAAGTTCCTAAGGTGAGAAGAAAGCAAAGAGAAGATATCACAAGCATCCAGTAGCAAACACATCTAAGAACTGAATTCTGTGAGAAAAAATAAATTTGAAGACTCCCTCCATATGGAGTGGTTGTGCATCAAACTCCGCCTGGATGGAACTCTGTGGAGCAATTTACTTACAATTAGCGATATGCTGCAGCATGATGGCTTGAAGTCTCTCAATATGCACCCAACCATCTGGTCCCATACTGTCTTCAGACCTTAGAGTTTACAGTGGATTTGAAATTAGGCTCAAAAAGGTGCATTTTAGATGGTAAATGCCAGAAATAGAGATGAATGCACTTGCACTCAAGAATTACTGAAGAAGCATAATCCTCATATAGACTGTGAAGCACTGCCAAGTATTTATAGTCTGTAGCCAAGTATAGCACCTTGCTAACATTTACTTTGAAGTTTGTATCGATCTCTTTATTTTTATTATCAACCTCTTAGGAAAGTCTCTTTGCTTTGCTTTTGGGTAGTTTTCCTTTTTTTCTGATCTTAATTCATGTGTGTGACACTTTCAGTCAGATTATGCTTCTCCCCAATAAAAATCAATTTGCAAAACCCGCATGCACATTCCACAATATTACAGCTGGTTGTTTGTTAATACTTAATTCCTATATGTTCTTTTAAGTTTTTAGATTAGTCTTCTAATGCAAATATCAGTGGCTTGGTTATGATTAATTGTGGGTTGTGTAGTCGTATTCATAAAATGTTTTAGTTAGATATCATTTTTGCAAAGTGATATCTTCTTACCTCTTTGTGTGGACATATTATTTCAGTACACGTGTAAATAATATATTCTCCCACTCTCTTAGCTTTAAATAATTCATGCTGTGGCAATCTATTTTTTTTGTGCTTCACCTCACAGGCTTACTCATTTACATAGTAGTTGTTCTGGGTTTTTTCCCTGTTAATAATATGCCCTTTTGCCCTAATCTGCTGTTTGTCAGCTCTTTATTTCTACATGTTTCCCATGAAAATAATCAATGATGAATGCTGTATACAATGATTTTTACACGTTGTGCTTGTAGTGTCTCAAGAAACTTATTAACATGTGATCAACCTTATCTTTCTCCATTTACTGTTTACGAGGGAAAGATTTAGTAGGAATGCCTTTATTTTAAGCATGGCATCTTATACAGCATGGTAACAAGATCTGTATTGTATTGAACTTAAGGCACATATGTGCTATACTAAGGCACATTGTACTATAATGAATGGAGGTGTTTTGGATGAACTTTATATCAAGAAGTTTGAATCTCAGTTATATATCACAAAAGGACACTTTTGGGTTACATATTTCTTATTACCTAGCTTAGAGTTCGGTTGGCATTTAAATCTGATGCATTTAGTAATGATTCAAGTTTTTGCTAATTCCATGATGGGTTTTGAATGGGGTTGAAATTTTACTTTTTAATCAAACTATACAGTTTGTTGTATGCTAATCCTAGTTTTATGTATGCTTGATAAAAAGGTTTGTGCTATTTGATTTTCCGATGCTTTAGCATAGACAAGTTGTGATATGGTTGTCAAGGCAGTTTGCTCCTTTTCCTTATGATACTATTTTTTGTTTCATACAAATGAGTAATGACATGTGAAGGGAAGAGGTGCCCATGTCTTGGGACAGTTGTTCCCTTTGTGTTTTGGCCTGAACTTGACGGGTTTGTGATGTTTGGACTTGTTGAGTGGTTCTGTTACATCTTTCTACAATGTACCTGAATATGAAATGCTTTTATATTAGTGATATTCTCAAGCAACACAAAACTTTGTATATGTTTCAAACACCAAAGCATCAGCAGAAATGTTTTCTTAATATTTCGTATGCATAAGTCTCTCATCTGATAATTTTGAAGCATACAAATTGCAGGCTGGAGAAAAGATAAGAATAGAGTATGAAAAAAAGGTTAATCAGCTCAAACATCACGATGACAAAGGGGAGGATCCTCATCTGATTGATGCTACAAGGACTGCAATAAAAAGTTTACAAACAAGAATTAAGGTTGCAATCCAAGTAGTTGATTCAATATCTAAGAGAATACATAAGTTGAGGGATGAAGAGTTGCAGCCACAAGTTGCGGAGTTAATACAAGGGTATGTTTTTAGTATATCTCTTTACATTGTGTTATATATCTGGTGCATGTGCCTTTCATTGGATTAAGCAATGGAGCATTGGAAACTTTTAGTGGAATGATTTGTAAAGTCCATATCACTAGGAGGTCTCATCTGCACAAGACAAACAATGGAATTGATAATGTTGTGATTGGTGTTGTAGTTTATTGAGTTAAAATGTTTATCTGCCAACAAAATAAAATCTTCCCCTTTGACTTAGTCTTGCAACAAGACAGTATAGTTCTGTTCTCTTGCTACAATCTATTGTAAGACAAGCAGGTTTAAATCTTTTTCTGTATATTATGTATATTGTCTCAGAGTGTGTTAACTTCTCTAAGATCATACTTTTAGTTGTTGGGTTGATAGGCTATAATTGTTTTTGAGAGAAACTGTTCCATTTTGCTCCTGCAGGCCAAGTAAATCCATCATGTTTCTTCTTATCTTGCCTAGCTCCCTGTGAAACATTTGTCAATTTCGAAGGTAGAACATGACACTAATAGTATGTTCTCAAATAAATGTGATCCTTAGGGAAATGATTCTCTCGATTTTGTGAGTGACAATGACAATACATTGCAATCTAGATCAGCGCCTCCTAAATTCTTGGTGTATGATTTAGTTTGAGTTTGATGTTCAAAGGCATCCATCACAATTTGTACTATTCGTTACTTATTTTCTATCCTACTAGCTTAATAGTCACTAGTTAATAGCATGCTGTATTACCCACTAAGTTCCTCAGAATTCATGTACCTGATCTACTCTGGTCAGTGATTGTACTTTTCAACAAAATTCATCACAATTACTTCCATTTTAACTCATTAGGAAAATAGTATTTATTACATAAGTGGGGATTAAAACCCTGTATATAAAGCAGAAATATCAAATAGTTTGAGATTTTAGGTACCAGATTTTTAAATGAGAATACATACACAGAGGGTGGAAATTATGGTCTTTGGGACTTGGCATATCCAGAAGTCCACTTCTGGTTTTTAGCATATCCAGAAATCCCATGCTTACAAAAGATAGCATTCTAAATTTCCGGCATTGATGCGACAATACTGCATAGCCAGTCCAGAAATTAACAAAATAGTTTTAACATCGGCAGTTCCTGTTGTCTTATTGGCAAATGTTTCCTAGTTATAATATTATGGTGTATATAAATTCAACAATACATATGCCGAGGAGTTGAAGCTTCTTTCAGATCTGAACTGAGAAGATGACCTTACACCATAAATTCACTGAGAGGTGGAAAGCTTTCCTCGTTGATCATCAAGATGAACTTTAGACCAAGCAGTTTGAAGTTGTGCAGAGCCAGGATGGCCTTGAAATAGCCTCAATATTCTTGACAGACGCCAATATGGGATTAATTACTTCACCTCTCTGAAGCACAGCTTCATTTGCCATGTGTGAGAGAGTTTCATCCATTATCATGTGTTCCTGTGCATGATCTTGCACATGTGAATGCAGACCTTGAGTCTCTTGTATCTCCCGCAACAAATTAGCACCCACTTCTTCCTTCAGGGATGTATTTTCTTCCAGTACAGTGGCCTCATTCTGCTTCAGGAGTTGCAGAGATATTTACCAGAACCAAATTAAATCTGTGCTCCCATGTCAGTTGTGAAAGTGAAAATATTATGTCGATTTCTGGCAGTTCTAGAATATCACCATACATCTTCAATCTTTTTCTTCGTCTTCTTATCAGCACCTCTTCCCCATCCCCCATTTCCTACAAAGTAATTTCTCACTCTAGCTCACAAATGTCCTTTCTCACTACTGCATCAAGTTATTGAACTTTAGAGGCCAACTGTGCACCAATGAGGGCTTAAGCATATTTTCTCTCATGGATTTGAGAGGCTTTGCCTGAGCTACAATGATGCCCATCACTATTTGCCCTCTCAAATGGGCAACTGACATAATCACAGTTTTTCAGCAGAAAATTAAAACTGCAGATGGAGAAAATGATTGCAGAAACAGATGAAGTGACCTTCATTTTTACACATATATCATGGAAAACTTGGTGCTGACATCCCTTAGCCCATCACACGACAACCTGCTTGATGTTCTGTCAGACATCGTATGTGTGAGGAGTTCACTCCACCTCTTGATTCTTACTTTGAACTTTTCTCCAGTATTGGGAGGTCTCTGTCCACATACCATAGTTACCAGGAGACATGGGGGTACGGGTACTGGGATGGGGACGGAGGCACCGACCAAATTAGGGTATGCAAGTAAATGAATAAGGAGATTGCTATATTATATATAAAATAATAAATACAGTCTCCAGAAATTGTGGGTCTGATGATGGCGATGTGGTCCACGTTCCTATAATGGAGTTTCCTGGAAACTATGCCACATACTTCTTATAAGGAAACATTAACAACAATATCTCAATATTAAGGTTCGGTGCTGTTTGAATCTGGATTTCTGTGGGTCATCGGATGATTCATTATCCCCTTACTTCATGTGTCATGCCTTCTCTTCCATTTTTAACGAGAGAAAAACCCTTTTTTAGTTTTTTGTACTGTGTATTGCTGTTTAACCTGTCTTAACTATTTTTCCTCCCTGAGATTATATAAGCAATTATCATACCTCTAATGTCAAATGAGCTGAATTTGTAAACAAGGCAGCTCCCAGATTTCTAGCATATAAAGAAGGCATCTCCCAGATTTCTAGCAGAGCCGAACAATTGGCACGGAACATTATTACAAGATGAAAACAAATTGAAAAAGTTGCCGAGTCTAGGCTGGATGATTTCCTGATCATGTTTCTCTGTACTTGTCTGCAGTTTTATATCTCCATTCAACTTCTGTTATATGTACAACAGAGTTTTGTTTTATCCTTGAATCTGTCATAAGTCTGTAGAAAATCCTATATCTTATTATATCTTTGATTCTTGTTTCGTAGGTTGGATTATGTAAGCTATACTTTTGAAGGTTGAAAATTTATTCAAGCCTTTGACATGGACCATCTCTGATTGAACAATTGATCAGTAGGCCATTGGCATGATTGGATGTTGTCCAGTTCCTACTACAATGGTGGTATCAATCTCTCAAGGGAAGGTGTCCAGCATTTTCATTTGAACCTCTCAGTACAACACAATGGAATAAATGTGTAGTAGAACTGCTCTTCGAATTAGAAGGGGGGGCTCGCTTTAAGTAAAAACTAATCTAATTTGCACAATATATATTTGTTATTTATAATCTTTACAATATTTTCTAGGGTGTTTCATGATCATACTGAATAAAATTAAAAGTGCGTCTTTTTGGATTTGCCTAGAACAATCTTCTAGTACAGAAACTAATTGAACACAACTAAATGATGCTTATGATTCTCAATTAAATGCAGAGGTAAAAAAACATAATAAGATGAACAAGATTAGATTGGAAAGGCACAAACATTGAGCATGAAAGAATTACACACATGCAAGATTTCTTTCAACAATAATTGTAATACAAAGCTTACATTAATTATCAAATTGTACTCTTAACACAATAACTATTGAACTCCACAACTGAAAGTTCAGTGAACAACAGTTTCAGCAAAGTGCAGGCTTGAAAATCCCTATCTCAATCTAAGTGCAAATGACACTTATTTATACTGTTTACAAAGCATTGCATGAAAATAATGAAGGAAATTAACTAAGCTTCTACTCTAGGAATAGCTTGATTGCATGAATGCGAGCTTTATTATAAATTATCTTATCCACCATATCTAAATCTAAAACCATCCATATCTAAATCTAAAACCATGCAATTGTCGGTTAGATTGGAACTAACACTTAGAAGTAACATATCTTGCATGACAATAGATTTAAAAAAAGATTTCTAAAAATAGATGATCTAAAAATTGCCGACTCTTCAAAAAGCTCATTGTGTTAAAAATAGAGACGGCTAAAAATAGCCCGCGCTATAAATAGCTCTGATTAAAATAGCAAATCTGAGAATATGCTCGTTTCTTTGAAAAAGGTGATTGCTAAAAATGGACTCTTGGATTGATGGCTTTAGATGGTTCTGATGAAGCTTTTCCCTTATTTTGATCATGGCAGATACTTTGAAACCTTTTAATCGTAATGATACGCCAAATGTTCGAACTTGAATTTTTCGTGGTGGCAACTTCATGCTTGAAAGATGAAGCAAAGAAAAATAGGTGGCAAAGCCACAACAAATGTGCACTGGAGGAGATTTGCTTGACATTCGTCACTAAAAAGTGTGCATGGAGGAACTTTTCATGAGATTCGTCACTAAAAAGTGTTTTTCAATACCAACACTTAAACTTTGTCATGTTGAACGGAGTTTTACAAGCTATTTGACACTTTTTATGAAGATTTAGCAGAAGTTTTTGCTGGTAGAGCCACTCAAAAGGTGCACTTGCCTTTCAATGCTTTTTAATTTGATTTTGAAGATGAATGGAAATCACTTAAAAATGCACCTAATTTGTTGTTTGAAAACCCTTCAAGGCTGGGTTGAAGTTTGACACAGTAATGCCACTTTAAAAGAGCGCTTAAACATAAGTTTAGTGGCAATATGTCCCTTGGCATTAATCAGTAATTTTTCTGCAATTTTTCATGTTTTGGCATATTTCACTAGGGTTCTATCATGCCAAACTGTGCCTTTTATCTGCCCTTTTAATTCTCTTCTTGCTGGCGCGGATCACTTGGAACATTGCCACTTTAACCTACTGTTGCGTCTCCTTGCAGAACACGGATCCAAGCATACTTTGCCACCTTACATTGCCTTTGGCACTGATTTTACATGATTTTGCCAATGGATTTGTGTGCCACATTAAAGACAGTCTGTCGATTGTTTTTAAGTGTAGTTTTGTTGGGTTCAAGCCACTAAAACTTGCAATGCAATTTTGATCTTTGTGTTCTTTTCATGCCTTAGCCAGACTTTGTCAAGCTGTTCACTATTTTTCTTTGAGGACGAAATTGCCTTTTTTCTGATTTTATGACAGAAAAACCCTCAGACATCTGCCTGCTAGCACTGATCTGTTATTTCTCCCCATATCCATCCTTGAACACCATCATTGTTTAGACTTTATTGAGCTTGCTGTCATCATTTGACCCTGCAAAAGTTGTTAGTAGAAAAGACCCAAAACACCATAGACTAACAGGGCAAGACTTTGAAATATGACCGTTTGAATGAATGGAAAGACATGGTTTTAACTTCAAAACTTGATACAATACGAAATTTTTTTATTGGTACAACAGTTTGTAAAGTAGGGTTGATACATTTACAAAGACCTACAATTTTGATCCCAAACACTCTCAAATTTAAGCAGCAGTTTTAGCCAACACACCACTGTACTTATCTACCTTGTAGCATGTTGACAAAGAAATGCATATACTGGTGTTAAATACCTGGGGGCTGCTGTTTCAAAATATCCCATAAAGAACATTGGCTATAAGATTTATATCATGCTAATGCTTGTATTGGTGGAAGCCTGTTTGGATCACTTACGGTTGATCATATTTTGCACCAAAATGACAAATGTTATCCACATAATCTGGTTAGCTAACCTGTATTATTTGGAGACAGGTGATTCGGCGTGGTGTTTGATGACACTGTGAAGGCTTTTAGAACTCCAGATGTGTATGGCCTTCTATATTGCACTTTGGACTTGCTTTTTCAACTTGATGTCACTACATTCTGCCAAGTGTTTTCAAGAAATTCAAACTTAATTGAACACAAAGATGTAAGATTACATTTTCCATTTTTGCTGAACTAAAAGAAGTTGAATTAATATATACCGAGAGGATTGGAGGAGGACAAGAATGCAAGTGGTTGGTGAAGGAGAGACTGTTCTGATTCTCTCAAGGAGTTTCATGCAATATGTCTATTAGGTTTTTGTTTTTTAGTGAGAGGTGCGAGGGTATACAAAGTTTTTCTATTTGTGTTTTCCTAACCTTATGATTTTTTTGAGTTCATGAGCTTTTCTGAATTTTCTCCTCCCCAAACAAAAATCTGGTGAGTATGTTTTCAACAAGCATGATATATTGATATATCATTTTCATGAATTACGTAGCTATATATGATTTGGTACCCTGTTATTGTCCTCATTCCCATCGCTGTCCCCATGCTAGTTACTATCCAAATAACGTTCCTAGGATTTTGGGAATATTTCCAGGAGCCCCTTTTCCGGTTCCCATGTTTCACCCTGCCCCAATGAGGCTCCAGTGAATTGCTACTGTAATATTAATAATATAACAAATTGCATTGGCTTACATGAAATCTTCCATGGTAGGTTGGATGAGTGTGGGCTTACAGATTTTATTTTTCAGTGAAACTTTATCATCCCAGGCAGCTAGGATGAATATATAGGCTTCCTAGCTTTGTTCTTTTTTGAAACACGACCTTTCAACTCGTAGATATTTTTAAAACGATTTCAAATTCATTTGAGCCCAAACATGCAACATCATTGAGAATTGGTCCTCTTTAAAATATATGTGCTCGAGCTGACTTACAATTGGAAGGGCAAACCCTCTTGCTCAGCATGCGAAACTGAGGACAGGTGAATCCTCCTTCAATTAGGTGTAATCCCTGTGTCACTGTGATTGCCTGCTTTCAATGTCCGATACATATCTCCTATTGGAGAATTTGTCCTCAGCCAAGCTTTGAAATTGGATAATTTGTAGGTTGCCTAATGAGCTCCACAAAAATAAAAACAAATTGTCCATTTGCATTTTCTTAGACTTATTAAAAACTCTGATGAAATTCTTTGCATTGATGAGATTTTCTAGATTTTATCCTCTCCAAACACAAACCCGTTGAGTACGTTTTCAATAAGCTCATTATATTTATTCTTTTTTTTTTCGAAACAACAGATGTTGTTTACTAGTGCCACAGAGATTGATTCTCCACAAATATTAGTAATCACCCGCTCTCCCCAATAAAATTCAACTTAACAATTTCCTATTTGCTTAATCTGGCTAGTCATCCGACGCTACATAAATCCCGGTGGATTCTGTCTTTTAAACAGTTTGGATCTGTGGACTTTCTGATATCCAATTAAAACAAAGGGAATTTAAACTTTAAGTCCCATCCACAAGCATAAATATTGTCAATGACATGCTGCAGGCATAATTGTAGTGTGCAATGACACCATCCATTGTTTTTCTGTTAATGTTCTTTTGATTCTCTTTTATTTAGCTGGTGTGGCGCAAGGTTAAAATGCTAAGCCTGAGTTTAAAGCTTGGGCATGGAGAAGTTCTTTAGCAGATGTATGTGGCATTTGCCAGAGGCTAGGCGATCCCATTGACACAAGGATTATACTCCTAATCACTGGAGGAATTACCCCAGCCCTATGAACAGTTAAAACCCAAGTTTTGTTCATCTGCAGACCCAGAAATTGTGTTTGCCCTAGCCTGTTGATGTCAAGGGTTTTGGTTAATGGCTAAATGAATGTTTTCTTGTGATTTTTCTCGGTTAAGGTTGATGAAATATCTATTTCCTTCCTGTTCTTGGTGTGACCTCATTCAGGGCCTCTTCAAGATGGATAGACGTGTCAAATCATGAAGTTGAGGCCAATTTTGAGGGTTGATTTTACTTGCATTTTCCTGATTTTAAATGGAATTAGAGAACAAGAGAAGGACAATCAGTCTGTATATTTTTAGGCTTTTAGCAACTTGATTCTTTGACAGAATGGTTCTTAAGATGCAATGTCAATTATCCTCATGTCCAAGATAACCTCCACCCAAATTTTAAGCTTTAACTTACAGAATAACAGATGCTGTTGTTTACGTATTTCTTTTGCTCATTTTAGAATAAGGTGTTGTTTTATAGTTAGTGTTTTAAAGTTATGTTAGACTATTTGTTGGTGAGGCGTTTTTACCATTACAAGATCTGACCTAGAATGTGTAAGTTTTGGATATGCTCATACGATCATTGTTGGGAAATAATGCTCGTGTGCATTTAGCAACGAGCTGTGAAGATTGGGACCAATATGATTGAGTTTCTTGCATTTCAATTCATATGCCAAGTATTTGTAGGGGACGAATATATGTATTCCAGTAATTTCTTCTAAACAATTAGTGGAAAGGACTCAGTAGTTGTTAGGTCTAACTTTGCACCTGTCAAATGCTTACGTTGCGATTTGAACATTCAATTTTTTTTACTGGTTTACTTGGCAAGCTCATTGCTTAAACCTAAGGTTTGAGGTCCACCTCATCAAAGATGGCACCACATCAGCATGTTGATGAGGTGTTATAAAATACAAAGAAAAAATGTAAGTTGAATATTGTGCATTAAGTTGTTTGTTTTGGTGCGCCTATGTGGCATCATATGATTTGTTGATTTTTTGATGTGACTTGTTCTAAAGAGTACATTTCATTCAATAATTAGTAATGAAAGTCACCACTAACAACTTTGAAGTCACAACTAATAGCGTAAAAAAAATAGTCTTCTAATGCCCAAATAATCTCACAACTATTGGAACCCATTCAACTACTGGGTCCTTTCCCCTAGTTTAACTCCCAATATGTACGGGTACTTTTATTAAGCTTCTACTTTAAGTACTATTATTACTTTCAAAAGATTGTGTTTGTTTGTCCATTCTGAATGTAGAGACTTTTTGATGAGGAGATTAATATGGGCTTACTTCTTGGTCAATTGATTTAGCTTTTGAGAACTTTTGCAGCAAGAATCTGTTTGTTTGGTCTTTCTGCGTTTAGTGAATGTGTGAACTGTCATTTTGCATTTGCAGGTTCATGAGAATGTGGAAGGAAATGCTTGATTGTCATCAAAAACAAAATAAGATTATCTCAGTTGCTAAATCTCTAGGTCGTGTTGCTGCTAGTGATGTATCCAGTGAAATGCATCTAAAGGCAACTATGCGCTTAGAAAATGAACTTCAAAATTGGCATGCATGTTTCAGTAATTGGGTTGATGCCCAGAGGGCTTATGTTCAAGCTTTGAATGGGTGGCTTTTGAAGTGCCTTCATCAAGAGCCCGAAGAAACTCCTGATGGACCTGCACCATTCTCCCCTCGCAGGGTTGGCGCACCCCCTGTATTTGTCATTTGCAATGATTGGTCTCAAGCATTTGATACTATCCCCGCAAGTGAAGTTACTAATGCCATAGGAAAATTTGCAGCGGCTGTGAAACAAGTGTGGGAACATCAGGACGAGGAGCAGCGTCAGAAGAGGAAGGCTGAGTTTCTTGAAAAGGATCTAAATGGAAGGGTTCGTTTAGTGGAAAAAATGGAAAACAGACTGCATGAACCTCAACCCTCTTCTGATAAAAAAATTGAATCAGATATAGGACAAGTTAGTGCTGGTTTGGCCGAACAGAAAATTTCTATAGATTCTTTTAGGAAACAAGTAGAGGGGGAGAATGCAAAGCATCATGAAGTTATGCAAAAAGCTCGCAATGTCACCTTGAACACTTTACAGACAGATCTAAAACATGTATTTGAGGCTTTGACAGACTTTACCTCTTTCTCCTTGAAATCTTATGAACAACTTGTACATAGTGGGAAAGAAAACTTTTCCCAAGCAAATGGTGAACATGGGAGAGAAGATTTTTCTCATGCAAATGGTGAATCATCATATATTAAAGATGCTTAAGGGTCAAGATATCATGTGGGACGAAGACAAACTCTTTTTATCTTGTGTTTTTAAGTGGTCTCCTGTATGGAACACAAATAAAGCACAATGACTGGATTCTGTAGAATATTTTTTCTACTGCTGTGAAACTGGGGCTGAAAGGTGTTCCTCATGATTGGCATAATGTCTGTGTTGTACAGTATTCATCAGAATGCATGAGAATATCCATAACCTGTTGTGTGTATATTGGAGAGGTGGGTAAACAGAGTGTTGGGTAAAGCCATGTTAATTCATGTACAATCTATAATGTGCAGTTTGTCTGGTGCATGGAAATTCAGACAAATATGTTCCATGTTGAAGGATCAACGGATGCAGAACATGGATTTTGATTTGCTCGCTGAGTAGAAGGAAATGCAAAGCAGGCCAAAAGGTCAGCAGTGATGACTAGTGGGATCCCCTTATTTATTTATCACATAAGGGTATTCTTCTTGTGTAGAAGTTTACAACAAATATGGGGTAGAAAGGAATCCAGAATGCGCTTGGCATCTTTGTAGACAGGTTTGGTATTGGCAGCTGGTTTTTCCATTAAATCATGAGCATGTATTTAACAAGTAGCTTTGGCAAGCATTATTAACATTGCAATTTTGGATATTTATTCGATAGCCAAGTTGTATTCTTGGTGCAGAATGTAATAAAATTGTTTCCATCATGTTCATTGGTAATATAATCAGTTCGGTCAAGCCTGCTCAATCTTGGTCATATTGAATATGAATTTTGTGGATGCTTTGCACCTACTTTTGATTTTCCATATAATTTTGATCCATCTCAATGTGCATCGAAAAACTCAACAACATGATACTGCAGGTTTTGAAACACACTACAGTACAACTTTTTGCTACCAGTATGATTTGACCATCTTTGCATTTAATAATTGTGGCTCTCAAAATTTTTGATTTTCCCAAGTACAAGAGTTGCCCAATAAATTTTACAACTGTAACTTTGATGTGATTTAAGTTTTTAACAAGATTCTGAATGATAAACAGCTGAGTAACTTGAGGCTTATGTATGATTTCTCTGGTACTGGTTGAGGTGAGAGCGTTGTGTGTTGTAGTTACCTACTTATATTATTGGTTACAAAAGCTCAGTAAATTGCAACCAGTGGCAGCCTATTATAATCCATTTCTCTAAAAACTTAATTATAATGTTTTGACTTTTTTTTTATTTAGTAGTATACATCAATAATAAATAGGTATTATAACCAATTTTAAAGAAGATATTGAGAAGAACAAAAGCTAAGGTTTAATTCGTGATATATCGATATCAATCCAAACTTAGATCACATTTATTCTTTCTATGGTTAAGATGTATGCAGCTTGCATCGTGCATTCTAATATTTAAAATATTGAAGCTATCCCTTCAGTTTTTACTTTTTCCTGAACATTCGTTCATACAGGCTTTTGAGATCTCCATTCTTTAAAAAACAAGATGTCGTTCTGTGTTCAACAACACCTTGGATTTCCACATACCTTTGTGAATGGCAACAGTCATTGGTGATTAGTTTTTTCTTAAACAAGGAGCAACATACTGGAGAAGAAATTGGGTTTGCAGCTTGGTATTTTTTCCCTATGGGTTAGTATAAAAAGTTCATGGTCGGTTTCTTGATAGCTTTTTCAATCTCTCATCTATTCGTTCTTACACTGAGTTTTTTTTTTAAACTTTTGATAGCACTTGTTGATCTTATGATAGCACTTTTTTATTCTCTTGCCTATACCGGTGTTAATAGGCATATGAACCACTTGTGTGGAGGAGGCAGAGGTTCAAATACTAAGGCAGGCACGCTCCCATAGTCTTAATAAGCACAATTAGGTTCATGGTGGTGACCTTATATGATGAAAGTTACCTTAGCAGTGTAAACAGCTAGGTGCAGCGGACGTGATACCTGACTTTGAGAAAGGCAAAAAAATTTAAGACACTCACCAGTTTTGTTTAAAATCTTCTTGCATGTGGAAATTAATTAGGTTCATGAGGGTGACCTTAATATTGTGAAAGATACCTTAGCAGTGTAAACAGCTAGGTGCGGAGGACATGACACCTAACTTTGAGAAGACAATTTAAGATAACCCACCAAGATTGTTTAAAATCTTCTTGCATGTGGAAACGATCAGACTTGAGTATTCTAATGCTTAAAAAGAATGACCAAAAATGCTGTGAATATGGTTCTCTTGAGCCCAGGGATTTGACAAATAATCGGCTAACAGGAAACATGTCTGGTAGATTGGGTAACAGTCCTAGTGCAATGTTGAATGTAGAGAAGAATCTTTTGGACACGGAGATCTCCGCCAACCCAGTATCAAAGATTTCCCATTCATGAGGGAGGGATCTCTGCAAATTGGGTACAAAAAATAAAGAGGAATTTGTTATGTCAAACATTGTGGACAGTGCAGTTGGAATCTCAAATTCCTTCCCAAATTGGTTTTCTTAACAATCTGCCATATTTAAATTTACCTACAACAAAGTTTATAAAGGACCCCAAGTGATTAAATTTGAAGATTCATTATATATAGGGAATCCAAGTTTATGGGCATGTTAGCAGTAAAAGAACTTACTCTTTCCCTCCTCCCACCACCTTGGTTGTTGAGAGTGGGGCACTAATGAAGGGTTTCCTTGGTAGGAGATCAGCATTGGTTTGTCAAATGGAACAGACTTTTCACCACTGATGTTGGTTCTTGTATTGAAAGTGAGCTAGAGGAAGAAATGTGTAAACCTCGTGGATACGGATATAATATAATGATTTCTAGAGCATATGGTACTTTTGGGGAGGTTTTAGATAGGCAGATTAAGTGGAGCAGAATTTTTGCCACTGATGCTTGTATTGAAAGTGAGCTAGAGGAAAAAATGTGTAAAACTTGTGGACAGAGATACAATATTACCATTTCTTGAGCATATGGCACTTTGGGGGAGCTTTTAGATGAGGCATGGATTGTGAGAGCTGTGCCATAGTGAGAGTGGACTCTCTGCTTATCCTCTTTGAAGAGATGAAACTTGCACAAATAGGGGAATTTCTAATTGAGAGAAGGTTCACCTTCCCCAACCAAAACTACCAACAGTCTAAATTTAATCCTTTGATTGGCTCTCTATCGGCTCAGGTTTCACATCTTGTTGTTTTGGCCTTGTGGTCCACCAGACTATTTTGATCTCCCACATCAAAAGAATTATTCCCTTAGCCACATGAAGATAAAATTCAATAGGGAAATGTTTGTGGTATTTAGTAGGGACATATCAGCGATAAATGAGATTTTTAGACCATTCAAGTTTGGTAAAAGAGATTGAAAATGATATTTTGAATTTTGTATGAGTTTGGGATGAGATATTGAGTTTGTGTAGCACCTATTAATGTGATAAGGGAACACTTCAGGTCACCTAGGTTATTGTGGGCAAATCTTCGCATTTATTTGAAATTGTTTTTCTTTTAATTTTCTGTTTTATTATTTTGCATTTTTTCAGAGTATAGAATTAAATGGGGAAATGTTTATGGTATTTAGTAGATATGTCTCAGCAATAAGTGAGATTTTTACATCATTCAAGTTTTGTAAAAGAGAGATTGAAAATGATATTTTGAATTTTGTAGGAGTTTGGGATGACATTTTGAGTGTGTCACACCTATTAATGTGATTGGGGAACACTTCGGGTCACCTATGTGATAGGTGAATTTATTTGAATTTTTTTTTTTTGATAATTTTTTGTTTTATTATTTTGCATTTTTGCAGACAATGGATTGGAATTTTTGCAGTCTTTGAGAGGTAGCAGAGCAGCCTTTGGCGACATCCAAACCTAGTTAATGACCTTAGTTTTCAAACACATATCTGGTTTGAATTTGAGCTATCGAGCGGTTCATTTCAGCCTCTAAGAAGGTCGCCCCCATGTGGAATGATTCTTCAGTTATTAAGAACACTTCATTTACTATTTTTAGTAACTTATCAATTATTTGCATTGTAGAGCTATAAAATAGGTAGATTGAATGACAAATTAGAGTACAAAGCATATATCTCCCCCATTTAAATTGGCCTCTTTGAATGTTCTCCCTTTTGCAATAAAATCCTATTATTTAACAAATTTATTTTTTAAGTATTTTTTAATTTTAAAATCCTATTATTGTCCCTTGAATTATAACTGTAATTACGCCTAATTATGTCGAGAGGTGTTCCTACATTCACAACAGGTCATTCACAATAAGGGTGGAGTTGAAGAGCTCAAAGATTTCGATTTGGTGTAATTTTATAAGATTCCAATCTAAAAACAAAACAAAAAAATTAAAACTACATTCACAACAGGTCATTCACAACAAGGGTGGAGTTGAAGAGCTCAAAGATTTCGATTCGGTGTAATTTAATAAGATTCCAATCTTAAAACAAAACAAAAAAATTAAAATTTTGTTTTTATTTTTTATTTTGCAAAAAAATTAAAATTTGGTTTTTATTTTTTATTTTGCAAAAAAAATTAAAATTTGGTTTTTATTTTTTATTTTGTCCAATTTTTTTTTTCCATGATTTTCTTATTTTCAATTTCTTTTTTGGTTTTTATTTTTTATCTTTTCCAATTTTTTTTTAATTTTTAATTTTTAATTTTTTCCAATTTATTTTTGAGATTTTATTTTATTTTTTCCGATACACCTAAAAATGGCAAAGACAAATTAAATAAATGGAAAATAGATTAATTTATTTCTATTTCAATAATTTACTTTAGATTGCATTAAATATTATATGAGGACTTTATAGTTGTTAAGAAAATAATAACTTTCTGGTAAATGAATGTTACTTGGGTGAAAAGGAGATCACAATGCCAGGTATGGTTCTAGGGCTAGCACACTATGAGAGCTAGGAACCATACGAGACTCTTGTGGGCCACTAGGACAAACAAACTACGTTATTAGGTGACTCACAAAGAGTTCCAAAAGAGAGTAGCTGAAAAGTGTGGTTAGGCCAAGCAGGGGCATCTGCTTAGGACTACAAGCTACAAAATGCTACCTGAGCAAACATTACTAGGAGCGTAACATCAATGTGGTGTGTGTGGAAAGTGTAAAGTAGGAAAGTATGCCCCCATCTTAAAATAATTGCATAAAGCATCAGTATGAAATTGATTTTAAGGTAGACTAGGGGAAGAGAGAGCTCAAGGAAACATATCTATATGGTAAAGGTATGTTCCAAAAGTTGCATCTAGAAAAAGAGATAAATGCCCCCAAAGGAAGGCAACAAAGGTGATGTTGTAGACATGATACACAAAAGCTTGTGTAAGCATGGAATGACATTGAGCAACACTAAAACATGCCATATAAAACAAGCAACAACACCAAAAACACTAAGGGATCTACTTGCTTTGGGGTCAGTATGCATTGGCAAGGGTAATCAATAAGGCACAACTAAATGAATTGTAATTATCCCATAAGCATGTAGAACTTTGAGCATAAAGGAAGAATTTCACAAGAAATAAAAAAGAAAAATTTGGGTCAACATCAAAGGAAGCTAAATATTTCAATGCTTTGCATCATCCCCAAAATGTCACAAAAGGAAAAAAGATGACATATAGAAGAATGGACAAGTAGAAGAATGCCACAACATTTTCATTTCGCCTATATCCACATGTCTACAATGGCATCACAAGTCCTCCAGGAAGAACTAACATAAATACACATTTATGGGGCAAACATTATAGTCAAGAAAGAAAACACACAAAACACATGAAACGAAGGTATGACCCTCATAGGTCGGGTGTCATCAAGTCATCTTGGTCCCAATCTAGATAAGCATAGGGGGACATAGGAAGAGTTGAAAATGGGAACACACTAAGAGATGTACACACATACTCCCTTGGCACCAAGTGTGGAGGATCACTAGTAGGAGCAAGATCCACTAGAGCACTAGGAGCAATAATTGTCAATGATCATGTGAAGATCGTGGACAATGAGGGGACACCTGGGACATACTCAATGATTAGCTCTATAGGAGAGGAATTAGAAGAGTCACTATCTAGATAATGCACTAATTGTGGTTCATTAGTGCTATCAGTAACAAGGTGAGAACTTTGAGTCATGGGTAGAGGCACATCCTCCACAACTGGAAGAGATGATGAAGAAGGCCTTAGAGGTGGTGGAGAAGGTGACGTGCACTTAAGCTTATAGAATGAAGGGGTGGGGTAATGCTCTGGTTTACACTTGGGTGGTGGGTTAGGAATGTCTAAATCAATAGTGGTAGGGTGGAGGATATCTAGAAAAATGGCATGACGGGTGTGCTGGAAAGACACAAGAGTGGTGAGGGTGGCGCTAGGGATGACATTGATGTTAGGCATATCCAAGGGTTCAGGAAAGGGTGGCATGTTAGGGACAGACAAAAGGATGGGGTTCTCCATGGAAGGAGCCAAGATTACTTGTACCCTTGGGAGGTGGTTTTCATCTAGATCTGACCGTGGAGGAGGGGTCAGAGATGAAAGAGACACATGCTAAGAAATAGGATCAGGGGGTGGCTATCTCGAAGAAGGATGCTCAAGGGGAGGCTTCACACCAGCAACACTCATAGGCCACAACATGACGGTGCCACTTACAATCTCTCACAAGCTGGTTTCACTTATTATAGGCCAAGGACTCTACTGACAGAGCTAGGGGGTCTTCCAATTACATGGGTTGCAGGTCATCTAATGCCACAGGAACAGGTGGAGAAACTGAAAGAACCTCCAAAGGTTTGGAAACCACAGGGGTAGGGGAAGGGTCCCACAACACAAGATACTTTCCATGTGTCACCAAAGAAGTAGGAGGAAAAAAAGCAACCAACGAAGGTCAGGAAGCCACAAGAGTAGGGGGAGGAGGAGCACTCAACATTGGTTGGTTTCCTCATGTCACTGAGGAAGTAGGAGGAACAAAACCAACCATTGAAGGTTGAGAGGTCCCATAAGTGCATGACACATGAGGCTGTACTGTAGGTGGACCTCAAGGCCTTGAACAGGAAGTTGGAGTTGGAACCGTAGAGTACAAGCTAGGAGCATGAGAATGGGGAGGTGTACTATGCACGGGCCACTTTCCTTCTAGACTACTCGAGGGGAAGTGGAAGGAATAGGAGAAACCTCTAAAGGGGAGGTAGCCGTAGAAGACGAGGAAGAGGGGCTAGCAGACAATTGCACTATATGACTCGCTTTGAACTTCTGGTATGAAAGGAAAAAGAAGTCATTGCGTGGTCGCAACCGCTCAGTCGGTGCGGGCCAAATGTAGTCTAAGGAGAATTTTCCTCACATGGATAAAGGCGTAAATCCACTATGGTAGATTATGTGCACAACACCATCATGAGGAAATGATCGGGACTAGTCGCATAGCAATGAGCCATGAGCCATAGATTAAATCCACATCTATGAACTATAGACGGGACCGGTTACATAGCAATGAGCCATGGCTGGCCCAACTTCAGATGAAAGTGATTAGAGGTGAGAATGATAGAGCAAGGGACATCCAAGGTTTTAGGTCCTACCTGGATAGGGAGGGTGATCAAACCCACCTGGTAGGTCACAAATCCCATTATGACATCGGATAAAGATGTTTGATTTCTCATAGACATCTTTATATAATTAATGAACATATAAAAACTCCTTTGTAACTATATTTACCAAGTATATGGGGTCAACCAAAATAACCTTAATGGGTTTACCATTGACCTCGATGGTAATATAGAGAGGACCATCATATGTGTCGATAAGGATATTAGAAGAAGAGAAAGAGATAATGGGCTTAGGAATGGGACACTCTCAAGCGGGGTGATGGTGAATGTCCACCATACCCACCATCCCAACATAGGAAGGAGAAGGGAGAACGTTAGAGGTCAAAGCTAGTGCCACAGAAGATGAGGTGAGATCAACAAAATTGGAGCTATGATGTGACATGGGATCAGTGTAGATATGAAAATGCTAGTTTGGTGGAGCCTTATAACCTTTGTCATTCATGCCAGAGATAGGTGGATGATGTTTGGGTTGATGAGGTCTTGCACAGTGTGCTTAAGATGTAGACTTTGTTATGTATCATTCCTAGGTACTCTATGGAATTGACAGAAGGCCTTCAGGTCATACAAAGGCGACATAGGCTTATGAGTGTCAAGGGGAGGGATAGGAGGAAACTACACCAAACCGTTATTCAGGAGCCAGTGCATTATTGAATAAAGAAACTCCTTCAAAGGAGCGAACTTATGATTATTTGAGGATATCAGAGCAGAGAGGACTAAAGAAACATAGGAAGGTGCCATAGCCATGACAACGCTGATCACTGTTGAAGAATTGTTTTTAAATAAATTTTTATTTTTCTTATAAAGAAGCACTAGATTGAATAGTAGGAGCTAGTGAGGGAGATGCCTTGAATTGGCTGAGTGACTACTGATAGTCCTAGAGTCCAGTGCACAAGTGTGTGAACGAAGAATACTTCATCAACAATATCTTGTCCCTAATATGAGGCTGTAGGTTTCCTATAAAAACTCACTGCACATCAGAGTCTGGTAGGGCGTAAGGGATCTGTGAGAAGAGAGATTGATAGTGGCAGATGAAGTTATTTATTTTTTGTTAGGTCCTTGCCAATAGTGGATGAGGTCAGTGAATGTGACCTGTAGTCCAATGTGAGCCTGGAAATGTTGTAGAAACTGATTCAACAATTGATCAAAAGAAATAATAGATTGGTCAGGAAGTGAACAAAACTGATCCAAGACAATGTCCTTCAAGGACTGTGGGAATAGTTTTGCTAATAGGGCATCCTGAAAAATAAAATCACTACAAAGAGTAGTGAAAGCAAATATATAAGTCTGAGGGTCTCCTTTTCTAGTATACTTTTCAAATCTTGGGGCCTCAAAGCCTTATTGGAAAGGTGTGGCAAGAATAGCAAGTGAAAGCATGCTACACCTACAATAGGCAGGAATAAGCAGTTGCATGGATGAAGTGGAGAGGGAAGCAAGCTACTGCTGAAGGGAATTTACATTTTGTAAAATTTGGTTGATCACAGGATTAATGGTATGAGTAGGTGCGAAGAGAGGAACATATGCAAGGGGATGTGAGAGTGGACAGGAGACTCCAAGGTTTCTAGGAGGAAAATTAAATGACAAAGAGACTGATGGAAGAATGAACCCATATAGATTTATGGGGTTCACTAGACCTCCAAACAAGTTAATACCTACACTACCAGACTGTGGAGCATTGGTAGTCATCTAAGAAGATGTGAAAGTCAAAATTCTTGATTTAGGGAGAGGAACAAAAAGATGACTTCCAATAATGTTCAAGTAAGAGTCTTGAGGCTTCGCAACATAGCTCGCCAATGGTGGTGTATCATTGTGCACTATATGGGAGATTCCATATAGGAAATCAAGACCTTTTTGATGATTAGTTAACATAACATGAAGAGCATCAACCAATGGGACAATGACATTGGATATGTCCACGTGACATAGAAAATCATGGTAATCAACCAAATGGTGATCTAGCTCATGAACTTTCTATGGTGGGACATAACTAAAGGCTGCCTCATGATCAAAAGTGGCTTCCACATCACGGTAAGAAGTCATTTGAATAGTTTTGGAAGGAGAAGCAATAATTGTAGTTATTTGTGTAGAAGAAAGATTTGTAAAATCAGGAGTTGATTGAATAAGAGTGGTAAGATTCATAGAAAAGGTCATTGAAATATGTCTTTACTCCTATGCACAATATGCAAAAAATTTGAGGATTTGGTTGTGAAGCTCATAAATAGGGTTTAGGCTTCGCAACACACAGTGTAGTGTGATCAAAGAGGAATGTTTTTATTTTAAGTGTTTTAGGATGACAGGTTCACGAAAGTGTAATGATGAACCACAACAAGGAAGAAAAAGTTTAAGTGTTTACGAACAAGTCGGGTTCACCAAAAATGTGATGTTGGAAAAACTACTCCTCAACCAAATGTATCAATCAAGGGAGCTTTTCACTAACATTACACTTGGGTTTTGTTATCTAATGTTTTAAACCTACTCTAGGTCTACAAAACCACTTTATATGCCAATAGGATAAAAATAACTAAGAAAGATGCTTCTATGAAAGAAAGAAACTAAGGAAAATGTTGGAAAATAGATTGTTGTAGACAAAATTATGAAAAATGAAGTACATAAGTGGAAATAACAACATAAATGGAACCTGCCACCAGAAGGAGGAGCTCACTGCCCTAGATGATAGCGCACCATAGGGACATTTGTGCTAAATGTTGGTGTCCTCAAAGCCACAAAAAATAAAAATCTCCAAATTCGTATGGACCCAAGAAACCTGCACAACACAACAACAAACAAAACAAATACCCAACAGTCTCCAGGTGACACAAATTTCAAAATAAAGTGCAAGAATCTATTAAAAATAAAATAAAATGAAAGAAAGGAGTAACAAAACCTCTCTACGTTCTAAATGCTTTCACTCAAGAGCATCTACAAAGAATAGAAGGAAAATGTTGTGCTGCTAAGGAGATTGCCTTAGTCAAGCTCTTGTTTCGGTATTTCTACCTCCACAAGTAGAGAATGATGAAGATAATAGAAAAATAGAGTGTGTGCTACTATCCTATGTGTGTCTAGGAATTAAGAGCAGTAGCAAATGAAAATAAAGCTAAGGTAGCTTCCCTGGTCTATGAGGAAGAATAACCGACAACATAAAAATGGTGGTCTACACCATGAAGCATAAACAAATGGTGATCTACTCCATGAAGCTTTCAAATAAAATAATCAAACTAGAATGTTACTGGCTTGAATAGTGAGGAGGTTGCAATTCCTCAAGGGATGGAATCTGGTTGCACAACTTCAAAACCCCAACAAGAGAGAGAACCTTTTTAGTGAACACAATGCAAGCAAAAGTCTCCAAGAGCTAGTAGAGATAACACCACAACTCAAGAGGGCATGGAAAATCTAGATAGCTGTTGTAGAGATATAGTTCACAAAAGAATCCTTCAAGATTTCACTAAAGTTGCGAAGAAGAGAGCCAAGAGAGAGAGATTATTAAAAAAGTTAGATTATCCTTAAATGAGGGAAGAATGAAACCACATGCAAGAGGAAAGAGTCGTTCAGACCTTAAGAGGTGTTATGGTAATCTCACCAGCCATAGGAGTTATTCAACATGTCCAAAAGGAGCTTCACTAACCATTTTGTGCTAAAGAGATGCTAACGCGACACGCAGACATCCATGCTAAGAGCTAGCGTCCGAGTGCCTTGGAATCACATGAATCATCTTTGGGCTAGGAGAGTCAATAAACACTAAAATAAAATTTGATGAAAATGAGAAAAAGAGTCTAGAATTTAGTAAACATGAGCCTAAGATGTAGAAAGGAAGTGCAAGCACCAAATTGGTCACAAAACGTAGTGTGAAATTGCAATGTTATGCAATTTTCAACTTTACAAATAGAGTTAGTTCCCACAAGAGAAATGCAAATTCACACGAAGAAACATAGAATTACAAGAGCTCATAGCATGAATGAATAACAAACTAGAGGAGTGGATACGTATATAGGAAAGAGGAGAGTCAAGACCAATCAATGAGAAAAGTCACTTCAACAACCCCAAAATAGTTAAGAGTTACGTTCATGAAAAGATGTCATCTAGTCTTATTTGATCCACTCACTACAACTAAGCAAGCTAAACTAAATATGTAGAAAAATACATAATATCTAACTAAAGAAAATAAAAAGCTTGTTGAAATTAGGGCAGACAACTGAGAGGGGGGGTGAATCAGTTGTCTCAAAACTTTAATGCTTACTGCAGTTAATTCTTCTCTACCACTTATTAACAATTTAATTATACAACCATGAAAAGCAAGAATCAATAACACATGAGCAGAAGCATAAATGACACACTTGACACCAAGATTTTTAATGTGGAAACTCGGTTAAGGGAAAAACCATGGTGGGGGTTAACCCATAAAGATTACACTCTGTTAAAAGTATTACAAATGGGGAAGGCACATGCCTTCGGGCTCACTACCCAGAGCTCACTGCTCAAAAGAGGTTCACTGCCTACAAGAATGAATACAAGAGAATTATAGAATGTTTGAACTGATGAACAACATCTACCAATGTAGGAATTTAGTTCCGATTAGGCACAAAACACTGATTTTACACACTTCATCTTTTCTCTGCTCTTCTTACTGCTTTGCCATGATCCGGACCTTAGATCTTTTCTCCTTTGCACTTCTCTCTACCTTAATCGCACATACTTTATTATCACATCACACACACACACTCACTTCACTCGAATCCATCGGCTATATATATACACTTCAAGAAATTCAATTATCTTTCTGTCGGCCTTATAAAGAACCTAACAAATAATACAAGTACTCTGTTCTGTCGGTTGAATCCATACACCATTATTGATGTGTACCAAAAATAACACTTGTAGGTCACCATACATGTCGGCCACTAACATTATATCCCATACGCAACTCACCAAAACACTTTTATTGGATCCGCACAAGGATCTAACACAAGTCAGCCTGTTCTTTACTGAACTGTTCTGTCATATTAGGACCCGGTACTCAGGTTCTCATAGCTTTTAATCTCTTTGTCACCGGAGGCTAAAATATGGATTTAGATTGTCCTAACATTCCTCTACAGTCCCTTAGATTTGCAACATGCAATGATTAACTGGAGAGATCCGCTGACCAAAATACTAAACTTTGTCATATACTCTGTTTCTAGCTACCTGGACATAGATAAATTCTCATTCTGTCTTCCAGTATGAACAAATTATGTTATGCAGATGTGTGGAATGGTCTTAGTTTCCATCAATGACAACACCTGTCATGCGTAGCAGTGTCTCTTGCCAACAATCTCCTCCTTTGGCATTGATGGCAACACTTAGTGAAAAATGACTAAGTGTCGGAGCTGCTCCCCCTTACTTTGTACACTTGTGCTTTCCACTATTTCTAAAGCTCCTCCTTTGCTGGATTCCTCATTTTTCACTACTCTTCACTCCCCCTTTGACATCAATGGAAAAGGATGGGATCCGCAAACCAAAATTCTCCCTAAAATTTTGTATACAATGTCGCATATGTACAACCAATCCTTAAGTTATATTTACATATACTTAAGTACATCTCCAAAAATATTTTTTAGTAGGGCCAACTCTATATCCCAACTCTTTTTCATACTATTCAAAGCTAAAATATGGCCATTGAACAAAAATGCTTGTGATTCAGCCTTCCGGAGGTCAATGGGATCACTTGTTTGTGCAACAGTTTGGGCTTCTATCACAGCATTGAACAATGCTTCTATCTTAGGGGAAATCAGTCCCCGGAGCTCACCCATTCTTGCTTCAATGTTCTCCTTTTGTCTTGCTAATTTCTTCATTTCTTCCATCAGGCTGATTGCTTGACACTCCTTACTTGCCACCGATACTGTCAATGGATCAAAAGCTTGGGACATACTTGACAATTTCTGTTTGTAGTCCTTTATTTTATCTTCTATATCCTCTATGACTTTAGGAGTAGATAAACAAAACTTATATATACTACCTCCTTCTGAAAGAGCATTTTGAATACTCTTTATATTGTTATCTAGCACCAATCTATCTACCCCAATCATACCTTTAAGTGCATCAAATCTTTTGCTATTAAATTCATTCTGAACTTTAATCTCTGCAGACTTCTCAAAGGACTCAAAGTGTGTACTTACAGAATTTACAAGGCTCTTCAGATTTCTAGAGGGAGAATTAGATGGATTCTTCTAGAAAGTTGGCATTATCTTCTCCAATATACCGGATGCAAGACCTAATAGCTCACTGCCCTCTATGTGAGATTTCAATATCTTTTCTCTTGCCTTGGCTTGTGTGAGAGATGCTATCTTTATTATTTGGACCGGAGAGAGAGTATCCAGGTTGATTGGTCCTCGAAACAGTTCTAGTTCATCAAACTCTAGTATTTCTTTACTCAGAAAACTCTTCATTGCTTCTGCAGTGTCTCTTGCCATAATTTCTGGACCACTTTCCTTTTCTTGAGTTTTCTTAGTGTCAGTATCAGAACTATTTTGTTTGGGTGCATCAACATTTGCACCATCTTCTTTTGCTTTATCTTCCTGACCCTTGACTTCTTCTTCTTCCCTTTGCTATGAGTCATCTTCGGTGGGAGTTTTTGTTTCCATGTTTGCTTCTGTGTTAACTTCATCTATTTGATCCAGAGTATCCCTTTTGTCTTTAGCCTCTTCTGATTTCTGATCCTTGTTCTTCTCAGAGTCATCTTGAGTAGGACTTTGTGTCTCCACATAAGCTTGCCCCGGAGGATCTAGAGTATCATTTTGGTCATCATTTCCCTTTCCAATCTCTTCTTCTAAAGTTTCTTGATCCGAAACTGAAGGATTGCCTTCCTCAACTTGTTCCTCTAAAACAACATAATATTTATCTTTATCTAAGGCCTTCCTCAGTTTCACCAAGCATTAGCTTGTTCATCCGGATCTTGCTTCTGAATTTCTCCTTTACTTCCTTGAGAATTTTATTTGCTTCCCTTCTAGACATTACTGGACACAAGGTGGAGAGGACATGTTCTTTGAGTTCTAGGTCTTTAGCCTTGGTGGCTTCCTTCCTCATCTCTAGTATATTCCTTAAACTTTTAGGAATTTCTTGCAAAATTTCCAGTAGAGCTCTATTGAATTTATTCAAGTATAGAATGGCGGTATCCTCCAAGATCTTCTTATTTGCTTTATCAAAATTAGCATAATATTCTTTGATATGCCTTAGATTTCCATGAACAGTAATTTTTTTTACAATTTGATCAACTGTCATAGCAACCTTACCTGTCTCTTGCTTTTTACTTGCCTTTTTGCTTCCAGAAGACTAGTCCTCAGAAGCCTTTGAAGTCTTGCCTCTCTTAGATCCTATCTCTTTAACTTCTTCATCTGTCTCCATCTCCTCATCATCTGTTGTGCTCATATACATTCTTGTGGCCTTTGTTTTCTTTCTCTTTCTTCCTTCACTAGATGGTTTGGCTTCTGGTGTCTCAGTGGGAATGGACTTGGATTGCTCAGAGACAATTGCAGAACTTCTTGTTTTTCTTGATGAGCTAGGTGTGACTTCCGGAATAGCTGCAGGTTCACTTTCTGCTCTCTCTTCTAAAGCTTGCTCAATTCTTCTCTTCATATTTTCAGTAGTCTCTTTAGTTAGGCCGATGCTTTCTGCATATGCCTTAACTTGCTTCTAGACTTTTCTCTTGGTTTCATCCTTCTGGAGTTCTACATGTATTTTCACATGTAACTCATCATAAGTTCCAAACCTTTCTACTTCGGGATCTCTTGGTTTGCTTAACAGGTGTTGGGCATATTGTTCAAGAACCTATTCATCTACCTCATAGCCCATAGGCATGATCCATACTGTCCTAGGCTCTACTACCTCCATCAGGCACTCATCAGTATCTATCAGAAAACATATGGTGTCTTGTACCTTTCTACAACTAATTTTAGGATTCTCTCCCTGGCATGCATAGTGGTCTGGAAGTTTTTGAAATAGCCCCAAAGTGCTATCTTTTGTGCATTAGCATCTCCAATACTATACAAGTATTTCCTGATCTGTAGGGCCACTAGTTCATTATTTGTCCTGTAAAGACTGGGTGTCCCAAGCATTTCATTCATGAAGTAGAAAAATAGGCACATAACAAGGGTGCCATATTTGAAGGTATTCTTCCTATCTTTCTTTATCTTACCTAGATTCTCCATTAGCTGATTCAATAGGAGTTCACATAAGTCATATTCTGTGTTTTCCTTCACCATTTGATAGGCTACATAAATTACAGTCCCGAAGACTGAGTTCTCTCTATTGGAGTGGTAGATTTTGTAGCCTAATACCATGGATGCAAATGTTACTGCCAGATCAGTTATATCATTGATGGTCATGGCCCTTTTGTCAAATTTTGATCCGGTTACCTCTGTAACTGTCTGATTACTTATGAACTTCAGCATGGGCAATCCTCCAGTTGAGTTCAACCCTGTTACAATTCTAATTGCATCTTTAGTTATTTTGAATGGCTTCCTTAACCACATAAAGTTTCCATGCATTTGGCTCAATACATATCGGACCCACTCATCTTCACCAAAGGACAAAAACTGAATAACCTGAGTGAAATGTTTAACTTCTAGCACTTTGTACTCTAGTTTGAGATTGTAATTGTCATTTTTCAGGTGGTCGTCATACACATTTATCAGTTTAGAGTTTCCAAATTCATCTAAATTGCAGTATATATATGCCCTAATATCCTCCACGTGTAAAACCCCATTCAGAACATTAGAGTATGCCCCCATTGGATCCACATCCACAGATTTGTAAGGATGTTTCTTAAATTTAGGTCTTGGGCACTTAGTAATGTCAACAACTAAAGGTGTAGCCATTTGCAGAGACTAGAATTTCAAAGAGATTTCACAGAAAATGGAAATACCTTGTTCTGCAGGTTAGGGTTTTTCTTGGAAATCCTCTTCGCGCTTCAACTCTTGGAGATTCTTAGCTTAGAGCTCGTTCACTTCTTTTCTCCTTGGATGCAAAGTGATTTAAATGAAGGATGAATGATCTTTTTAAGTTCCGCAAAACCTAATTTGTCTTTGTAATAAATGCTCTACCCTAACATATCCGGTTACACTATTTTTGCATACAATCGACCTTCAATTGCTCCACAAATCGCTAAATTCACTTCTTTTCTTCCAGAAGTTCTTTGAAAAGATCTGCAGAAATCTAGATTATCTTTTCCCAGATTCAGACACCCACTTACTGGCTCAGGGAATTTGATTTTCAATGCAGCTCCCCCTAAGCCAGAGCTCCTGGCTCAATTCCTGGAGGAATTATCAGCACCAGATTCTGGTGCAGACTCATCACCATTATTCATTGCATCTTTCTTCACCCATGTCTTGCTCATTTCTTTTTGGATTTCATTCACATCAATTTTACCCTTACCTTTGTCTTGTCTTTGGTCATCTGGTTTTCTGTTTATCGGACCTCTTCTTCAATTATTCCTGCTCCTGCAGAATCTTGCAAAATGACCGGATTTGTTGCAATTGAAGCACACAACCTTATTTTTCTGACAGTCACATGTTGGAGCAGGTTTAGATCTGTATTGTATTGCAATATGCCCAATCTTATTGCAAGTAAAACATCTTCCATTGAACACTTGCTTGTTCTTAGGAGAATTCATTGATCCATTTATGCATTCCTTGGCCTTATGACCTATTCTCTTGCAATTAAAGCATTGACCAGAGAAAGATGATGTATTTTGATTTACTTGACTTCTGCATTGACTGGCTCTATGACCATATTTATGACATTTGAAGCAATTTCCATTGAAAGATGGATACCTTTGAGCATTAGGCTGTCTTACCAGAGGTCTTCTAGGTCTATTTCTCCCATTCCTTGATTGAGAATTTCTTTGTCCAGATCTGGAGCTTTCACCCTTTTCATACCCAAGACCATGCTTATCATCAACCTTCTTCTGACTCTCAAGCAACACTTCAAGTTTCACTGAGCTTATCTTGAACTTCTCCTTATATTCATTTGCAACTTCTAGGTCATGTCTGAGAATGACAATTTGTCTTTCAAGTTCCTCCTCATTAAATTTGCATTCTTGTAGGTTAGATTTAAGGTGGCCAATTGTTCTATCCATTCTGCAGCATTCTTTAGTTTTTTCTCTCAGAGTTTGATTCAATTCTTCTTTAGTCTTCTTCCTTTGCTCAATTTCTTTGGTTAGCCTCATCACCCTAGATTCCATCTCAATTTTTAGAACAAAAACTTCTTTTGTCAACTTCTCACTTTCCTTAATCTTTTCTTCCAAAGCTTCATTCAAGCCATTAGCTTTAGTAAGATTAGGTATCTACTGAAGTAGTTTCTTCCTCTTTTCCATAGATTTCTTAAGTTTTCTTTTAACATCTCAATGCAATCATTAGCATATTTAAGGTTCTCTTTCAGTTCTCTTACTTCTTCTTTAGACTGATCAAGATCTTTCAAGGCCAATTGAAGTTGATCTCAGAGTGAACCCATTGAAACTTTTTCCCAGATCTTCCTTTAGCTGTTAAGCTTCTTCCAAGGAGCTTGGCTCTAATACCAATTGTTGAAATTAGGGTAGACAACTGAGAGGGGGGGGGGTGAATCAGCTGTCTCAAAACCTTAATGCTTGCTGTAGTTAATTCTTCTCTACCACTTATTAACAATTTAATTATACAACCATGAAAAGAAAGAATCAATAACACATGAGCAGAAGCACAAATGACACACTTGACACCAAGATTTTTAACACTGAAACCTAGTTAAGGGAAAAACTACGGTGGGGTTAACCCACAAAGATTATACTCTATTAAAAGTATTACAAATGGGGAAGGCACATGCCTTTAGGCTCACTGCCCAGAGCTCACTGCTCAAAAGAGGCTCATTGCCTACAAGAATGATTACAAGAGAATTACAAAATGTTTGAACTGATGAACAACATCTACTAATGCAGGAATTTAGTTTTGGTTAGGCACAAAACACTGATTTTACACACTTCATCTTTTCTCTGCCCTTCTTACTGCTCTGCCATGATCCGAACCTTAGATCTTTTCTCCTTTGTACTTTTCTCTGCCTTAATCACACATTCTTTATTATCACATCACACACACACACTCACTTCACTTGAATCCATTGGCTATATATATATGCTTCCAGAAATTCAATCATCTTTCTGTCGGCCTTATAAAGAACTTAACAAACAATACAAGTACTCTGTTCTGTTGGATGAATCCATACACCATTATTGATGCATACCAAAAATAACACTTGCAGGTCACCATACATGTCAACCACTAACATTATATCCCATACACAACTCACCAAAACACTTTTATTGGATCCACACAAGGATCTAACACAAGTCGGCTTGTTCTTTACTGAACTGTTCTGTGATATTAGGACCCGGTACTCAGATGCTCATAGCTTTTAATCCCTTTGTCACTGGAGGCTAAAATATTGGATTTAGATTGTCCTGACATTCCTCTACACTCCCTTAGATTCACAACACGCAATGATTAACTGGAGAGATCTAATGAGCAAAATACTGAACTTTGTCATATATTCTGTTTCTGGCTACCCGGACTTAGATAAATTCTCATTCTATCTTCCAGTATGAAAAAATTATGTTATGCAAATGTGTGGAATGGTCTTAGTTGTCATCAATGACAACACATATCATTCATAGTAGTGTCTCTTGCCAACAAAACCTACACTAACACCCCCCTTAAGTATAGATTAGGTGGGTGAAAAGATGGGTGCCAACAAATGAAGTTTGATGAGGTACACATGTACAAATAAATCCCCCCAAAGAAAAGAAACCCCCCTCAAAGAAGTGAGAAATAAGTCCCCCCAAATATATAGAGAAAAGACCCCACAAAGTAGAGAGAGCAAAGAAGGACTAAGCAACCCCCTAAAGAAGTAGCCTCCCACATCACTAGAAAAGCTTGTAAATGAAGAAACGGTTTGGTGAAGATGTCAGTAATCTGTTTGGAAGTTAGGCAATATCAGTTACCAATGAATTATCAATGTATAAGCTCCTAAATGTCATGCATGTGAACCTATATCTGATTAGTTCAATGATGATTGACTAGGTTCAATGAAATTTGTATGGCACTTTATTTGTTAAAAAATATGATTGATGGTTGTTTGACTTGGATACCAAATTTAGTGAGTATATGTTGAAGCCAAATGGACTCAGTGGTGGCATTAACATCCTCTCTATGCTGGGCCTTAGTGGAAGATAGAGAAATAGTAGAGAACTTCTTTCTTGACCAATAAATAAGACTTGAACTAAGTGAGAAGTTGTAACCTGAAGTGGACTTGTGATCTTGAGATTTGCCTACCTGATTTGAATCTATATAACCCACCAAGTCAATATTAATGCCTGTTGCATAGCAAATCTTAAAATTGAGTACCTTGAATATAGAGGAGAATATACTTGGCTACCTTCTAGTGTAGTTCACGGGGCTCCTAAATAAATTGAGAGGCAATGCCCATAACATAAGAAATAATGTATGAGTCAAATAAATGAGTCTCCCAACACACCATCACTACAAGGTACCATCAACCAAAGGTGAAGAGCATTGAGCCTTAAGGTTGAATCTATAAAGAAAGGGAGTTAGAGCAGACTTGCAGTCAACCATGTGAAACTGTCAGTGAATAAAGACCATACTTTAACTATGCAATGGTTATCTCTGAAGTAGATTGGGATATCTCAACCTGACGAAAATAATACAATATGCCTAAGTCAGTCATAAAAAATCTATTATGAAGGACAATTTTCACTACCAAAATGCATGAAGAACTTCTCATGATCAATAAGTCATCAACATAGAGAACCACAATGAGGAGGGAATCATCTTGTTGTAGAATGTAGATATTTGGATCTAAATGTGAATTAGAAAACCCAAATGTGAGAAGGAAGCGATCCATCTTGATATACCAAGCTCAAGGGGCCTACTTCAGGCCATAGATTTCCTATCTACAAGCTAAGGAAGAGTCTTGTAGAAAACCTTGTGGCTATTGCATGTACTCCTCCTTAATGTCTTTGAATAAATGCACTCTTCAAGTCCATTTGGTGAAATTCCTATCGATGCACTTGTAAGGATGAAAATTGTATACTTTGCAATTTTCACATTTCATTTTGTGCTTGCTTTGGTGTCCTCTCCTTTAGTATATTTTAGGGTGCATGCCTTCAACCTTAGCCTTTTTCTCACTATAATTACCAATTTTTTTTATCACATTCCAATCATTCCTATTGACCTAGGATCACGTGCCAAATTTTGAATGGTTTCTTTAGGATACAAGCATGATGTACAAACATTCTGGTGATGCACTGGAGTCTTGAGAATTTCAAAATTTAAATATTTGTTATTCCTACCTAGTTGCCTACTATCGCCTATTGTAACACTTTCCTATTAAGGAAACATCCTTTTATTTAGAATTTGACCCTTGAGTTCCAAAGAAACCCTTATGGAAAACCAATTTTGAACTAGCTTCTTCTCCAACAACAAAAGATCTATCTTTCTATCCTCTCTCTTGGCTGCATATTCCATTGTTGAAGGCTATACAAGGAAAAAATTTGCAAAAAGATTGTGACACCTCCGTACTCTCACTATCGTCTTCATCTCTTGGTTGGTAATGTTATTAAACAAGTTTTAATCTTTGTTTTGATAATATTGTAGCTATCCTTTATCATTTCTTTCCATCTTTCTGGCAACTTTCTTGGTATTTCCATTTTCCATTTGTTAAATATACACACTAAAGTATAGTTCCCTATACACTAGAGATCCTACACTTATAGATTTTGTTCTATTATTGTGTTCTTATATTTAGATGCACATAGGCTAAGCACACATACTTCGGTCTATTTTTCTATCTTGACTACCTATGGAAATTGAAAGGCTAAAATAGGGGCTTGACCATTCTTGGCAATCTCCCAAGTAGTCACCAAACTTCTTGTCCCTAGCTACAAGTCTTGTTGGATTTCTTCTCACACAAAGGTTTTCATTCTATCTATCCCTCTGCTTGTCATTTTATTTCCTTTTCAGAATAAGTGGTTAAATTATGATTTTAGTTCATTTTTGTATTTCCTAACATCTCTCCTCTCTATTGTTTTAGTTGTTATTCCTTGGTGTATAGAGAAAATAGATTTTGCTAATTAAACTTAATTTTACAATCTTTCTAGATGCCAGCTTGTGATTGGGATGACAAAGATTAAATCAGACAACAATGCATTGCACACATGTCCACACATCATGAAAGTGTCCTTGGAAGCAAGCTTCGTACAATAGGACTAGGTTCCTTATTTTTTGCCTTTGCTACTTCTATACTTCCTTTGTCATTTCAATAAATATATTTTCTATAATTTGCAAAATTCCAACCCAAACCATTATTTTAGCTTAGTAAAATGCATTATTTTGTAAGTTAAGACATTTTAGAATATTTCTAGTATGTTTTTGTTCTTTCTATAATAGAATAGCAACAAAATTCTTCTTTTGAAAACTAGTTAATTCTAGTGTAAAACTTGAAAACAAAGAACATTCTTGGTTAAACGTCTTTTCAATTATACATTTCGGTGAACCCAATTTTTTTATGTCAAATCCGATGATGTGAAATTTCCTTCCTCAAACCTTCAATGCATTAATAATGCCTTCTCCCAAGATGACTTTGACATGTTGGATGAGGCATTAGAGGATTTCAATATTTTTTAATTCTCAAAAGGTTTCTAAAAATACATCTTCTAATTCTTCTCTTCAAAATGTTGTTAATACTACATTTATTTCTCCATCTACATGTGTGAATCATAATCCTAAGGTTATTGTGCATGGGGTACTTGATTCACCCCCTCCTTCTTGTCCTATCATTACTATTAGGGGTATCCCCGACTACCTTTAACATTCAAATTTCTATACTTGCATAGCTCAGTTGATCTCATGCAATTTACCTGTATCTACTAATTTTCATGTGGTTGCTCACACTTACAATACCAGGTGAAACAAGTAGGTTAATCTTGTCCCTATTTCCATTTCTCCCTCAGTTCATATTATTGTTGCTTCTCCTCATCTTCCTCTTAGGAGCACGAAACAATATGATCTTATTGAATAACTACAATCTACATAGGCTAAAATCTCCCTATGGGATTTAGTACAAACTTCTTATCATAACATCCTTTAGTGGGCCTTGCATAAGATATCCATTTCATCTTCTATGAAGCCCACTAAAGTGGTTGCTTTTCTTGAATGTGTTTACACAAAACAACTGATATTACTTTTCTCTAGTCTAAGCTTCCTTCTCTTGAAGTTCAACGTCAAAATGATCCTCTTAGCATCATTATCGGTATTAAATCAATTAGGATTAAGTGAACACTTATTAATAATGGTTCATGTATAATTTTTTGTACTTTAGACTTTCTTAATAACATCTAAGTTGATCCCTCTTTTTTTCTCCTTCAGATCTTTTGACTAGAGGTTTTGATAATGTCATTTTCTAGACTCTAAGCACTATCACTTTGCCTATTGAGTTTGGTACTATCACATTACCTACTATGGTTCATCTCGTGTCGGAGAGTTTTTCTTATAATCTCCTCTTGGTTAGGCCATGGATTCACAACATGGGCATCAGTCATCAATTTATTAAATTAATTTATATTGGTAAAATATTCATAATAAAAGTTGATCTTGATCCTTTGTAGTATTGTCAACAAATGGGTCTTGGCCTTTACAACCTTTCTTCTGCACCTTCTACTCTTCAGAATCTCATACCCTCTTCTTCACCCAAACCATGCACACCATCATCATCTTCTATCAATGGTGCCATGTCTCTTCATTCTTCTTCTTCTAATGAGTGTCCTAGTGATGATTGGTCTTCCTTGGAATTTAGTCGATCTTTCATAGGTGAGTACAAGGTCAACCTTTCTCACTTTAACATTCCAAAGTAACACCATGCCTTCTACATCACAATCTTATAATTTTTCTAATAGTCATTCTACTTCTTTTGAATCATGTGATTACAAAACACATATCAACCATGCTAGTGACAACGATCCTTCATATTTCTCAGAGTTGGAAACTCATTATGGCCTTGGTTTTAAAATGCTTTCAAAAATGGGTGCTGCCACAATAATGGGTTACACTTTCTGGGACATCCTGATTTTTTTGAAATCACATATTTTTAGAAAATATAATGATTTAAGCCTTGAAAGGTTCCATTTAAAGGATTTTAATTGAAGAGGGTTTGATCAAACCCCCTTAGATTCAAACCCCCTTGGATAGAACCCTGCTAGTTTTAAACCATACCTATAATGGAGTCTCCTCTACACCTATCAAAATGCTGATAAAAAACTACTTTTGATTTACCTTTTGGGGGATCAAATGAATTCATTTAAACTTTATGTTTTGTAAGTATGTAGTCCTTAAATTATAAGCTTCCCAAAAAGTATAATTTTAAATATATTTAATTTGATTATAATATTTTTTTTAATTTCTTGTGAATGTAGGGTTTTCACCAAACATCAAGTTCTCTGTTCTACACACATGGAAAATTAGTAAATTAGTGAAAAAAAATTCTAAAAAATATCTATGCCCTAGGTATTGATGTCCTTGTTTCAACAAAAAAAGAAAAATTGAATTTCGATACATACAGAAAAAATTATGTTTTATAGAATACGCCTATGTCTAAATTATAATTGGTTTGACTTCAAAACTTAATTTAAAAAAAAATATTCAACAAAATATTATGAAACCAAATGCATGCCCTATGTATCAGTGTTACCAATCTAAATTCAAAAGAATCAGAATTTTATCCTTTGTAGAAAAAAAGTTATGTGCTATAAAATACACATCATTTTAAAAAAATGTTGTCTAGTATTAAAAACTAGTTATCACAGGAGACAAATTTTTTTACAATTTAACTCCAATTTTTTTTTTCATTCATAATAGAAAATCTATATTAAAAAGTATGCCAAAAAGATACATTTCCTCAGCCCTTTCATGGCTAGTAGTACATTCAAACCTAACAACCTTCCCAGACGAAGAACTTGTATAAGAAGACCATGCAGGGTCAGTACTGCCAACAACCATAGGAGACTATAAACATACTAGGACTAGCTAACTTTTGGCTTCTACTATACAAAAAGAAGCCATAGTGTTACATTGAATCTACTAAATTCTATCAAATATTTACTTTCTAAAACTAAATCATCAGGATGCGTTCCTAAGTGGGTCATGCTTTTGATCAAGTTTGACATAAAGTTTCTCTCAGAAGGCCATTAAGGGGTAAGCTGTCATTGACCATTTAGTTGATGCTCCCTCTCCTTTCTCTTTTCCTAATTTTGATTCTTTCCTTGATGACCACATCCTCTCTATGGATGCTGACCATTCTTGAGAGTTATTCTTTGATGGTTTAAGATGCCACATTTGTTCAAGAGCTAGTGTAATCTTGGTCCCTCCTTCAGGAAAACCAATCCCACTTTCTTTTTGTTTAAATTTTTAATGCACCAATAACATTTCTGAATATGAAAATTTTATTGTTGGATTACGTGTGGTGCTTTCTCTTAGTATTAATTCTATTTGTATTTATGGTGACTATCAATTAATCATACGACAAGTTATGAATACTTATCAAGCAAAGTAAGATAAATTTTTACAGTACCGTGACCTTGCTTTATCTCTTCTACATTGTTTCTCTTCTTTCTCTATCAATACTATCTTGCAATAAGACAATCATTATGTGGAAGCAATGGCTAGCATTTCTTGCCTTGTTCCTATTGATGATTTTGTAGAAGATTTTATTTTTATCATCCATATACTGTGTACACTTGCTATCATGGATAGTTCTTCTTCTTTTGATATTCTCTTTTGTCATACCATAATTTCAGAGGAATGGTACTCTAATAAATAATTACTTGAAATATGGTACCTTCCCTTCTAATTCTTATAAAAACACATGCATTCGTATTTGCACGACTATTGAACATTACATTCTTCTTTCAAACATGCTATATCGATGAGGTTACAACAATCTCCTTCTTTGTTGTTTAACAAAATCTAAAATCCTAATTTCCCTCCAAGAGGCCCATTTATGTGTCCATGGAGGTCATTTTGTGGAAAAACATTAGTTCAAATAATTCTTTGCATGGGGTACTATTGGAAAAAGATGCAACACAATTCCTTAGATTTTGTCAAGAAATGCCCGCAATATCAACAACATAGTCATTTAATTCATGCTCATGCACAAGAGCTCTAATCTTATACATCCCCTAGCCATTTTTTGTGTTGGGCTTAAATTTGATTGGGAGAAATTCTCCACCATCTTCTCAAGGACACACCTTTATCATCACTACCGTAGATTACTTCACAAAGTGGTTTGAAGATGCTTCTTTCCACTCTACTACTACTAAAGTAATCTATAAATTCTTACTTGATAATATAATTTCTCAATTTGGAATTCCTTCCACATTTATTTCTGATAATGGTTTATTATTTAAGAACAAGGATGTGAAGCAATTCCTCAAACAATTTCATATTCAACATCATTTCTACACTATATTATCCTCAATCTAATGGCCAAGATGAAGCCTCTAATAAAACTAAAAAACACACCTTGTGCAAAACTGGTGAGAAACATGGAAATGATTGGCACTCTTAGCTCTCATATGCACTATGGGCCTATCATATGAGTATTTGTACTACTACTGGCACTGTACCATATTATCTTGTTTATATCATTGATGTGGTTATGCCATTGGAGTTGGAGATCCCACTTGAATTTCTTATTGATGATAATACCTACTATGAGCATTGTTTGCAGGAGCTTGAAATGCTTTATGAACATCAAATAAATTCTTTAGAGCATCTTAAAGCTTATCAAAATACCCTTTGTAGGTCTTATAATCAACATGTTCTTCATTGTTCTTTCCAAGTTGGTGATCTAGTTATCTATGAGAACCAACACAATATTAATGCCCCAACTAGTAGCAAGGGAAAATTTAGCCCTAATTGGTTGGGACCATTCATTGTTACTTCCATTTATAGTTTTAGGGATTATGGGCTCTCCACAATTGATGGCCAACCCCTGAAAGAATTGATGAATTCTATTCACCTTCATTGCTTCTTTACATGATCTATTCTTTCTTTTATCATTCTTCTTCTTCTTCATATGTGACATGTGCGCGATGTGGTTGTACCTTAATCTTTACCATTATTTGCCTTGTGCCATTTCATCATCAACACCATTTTAGGTGCTATGGTTCCATAGGTATTTTGCATTCTAAATGAATTTGAAATCCTCTCTTCTAAAACACAATGCATCCATTTTTTAGACACTCTTCACACCTTACATTTGAGAACATGCTTGTTGTTTCTCCTTGACAAAATTTTAGGTGTATTGGTTTCTTCATTGTAATTTTTTTTTTGAAACTATAGTTACAATTTATTCCTATTATTTCTTTAGACTAAATCATTTCTTTGTCATGTTAATTAATTAATTGTGAAAATGATTAATTACTTACATTATTCCATTATTCTATTGTATGATTATCTGTCATTACATATAATTAAACAATTTCATACATTTCTATAACATAATCAGAAGCATCATGAACACAAATTTCAATTAAAGAATTATACAAAATGTCAACATCTCATAACACATGAACATAATCCAAAATCAAAATCTTGATATATATAAACTTAAAATGCTTGTACATGGATCGATGATACAACATATGTCCAATGTTATAGTAAAATGTGGTGTATATAATAAGGTACATCATGGAAACCCATGAGTCCTAGACCCCTTAGGTCCTAGTGGCTCATCTAGCTGTGGTGGTGTTTGCATTCGCTTTCACACTAATGCTATGGATCTCAAGTGAGTATGAGACTTGTTGTAGGTCTGATATGATCATAGATCTGCTCTTAGCTCCACTACCTCTATAGGGAGTCATAGCTCACTGTGCTATAGCATCACAATCTTGCATATACTATATCTTGATCTTGTTCATGAGTGTCTATATGTATTGATGAGCTAGATCTATATGTGCCACCACCTGAGCCCTCTTTGCCTCTTCCTTGGCCTAATAAATCTAGATCTATAGACCATCGCACTCACCTCTAAATCTAGTTGTATTCACCTATGTTCTCTCTGCCCTTGCTACTACCCAGTCTTACTCTGTAGTGAGTAGTATGACCTAGGAAACAACCTAATCTTCTCTCATTTGCCTCTCCTCATAGGATAATCTAAGATAGATGATAAGCTAAAAAATATCTACATTCTAATCAACCATCATCTATGGGTAGTAGATACGTCTCATATCATGTTCTAGCTGTACCATGGGGACCATATTTGCTAGTGTTAAACTAAAAAAGTAAAGCCACTCTCATAGTCAAACTACAAAAAGGAACACAATTTCTAATTAGTCTTCTAGATCATAACATAATCAAAATCACAAATAACACATCAAGTATTCTACTAAAATATAATTGTGCATAAAATAAACATTCTTTTCCTGGGTCCTCAATCTACCAGTCAAGGTCCATGAGTGGTGCATGCATAGCCCCTAGGACTACTATGTTGGGGTCTCTCTCAGCTCCCACTATAGTTGGGTCACTAATATCCCCATGCTCTTTTATGGTAGGCACCCCTATCATGGCCCCTAAGGATACCACTTTGACCTTGGGTTAAGTCCTCTCTCCTTCCTCCTGTTGATGTGGCCTCTTCCTGCTACTGCCACCTTTGTGCTAGATGTGTCTATGTGGATACCTACTCTTCCTCCTTCTCATCATCATCTTTGATCATTACATGTGGGTCATTATGACTCACCTATGATCCTACATCTCTAGAAGGAGCATCCATCACATAAATTGACATTGGTCATGCTCCCTGCCAGTGACTTCCACATCATCTGCATCCACTATGGGCACCAAGTCCTACTACTCATCACTCAAGGTGATGTTAGCTACTATAGACCATGGTAACTCCTTGGGCCTTGCTTCATTTCTTTGAGATTTGATGTACCTTGATCATCTATAGGGACATCTTGTAGCCAACCAAACTATTGAGCAACTTTGTCATAGTAAAATGAGACTATAATGTAGTCCATTTGACTCATAAACCATCCTCCTCTATGCATGTAGGCCATTTGGTGCCCTTGTACTACCCACACTCTCATCCCCTGGTAGGGATGCTAGATCACATCTATAGATGGCAGGTGATCAAATGTCTACCTCTAGTATAGAAAATCTCTGAACTGCCATGGCCTTCATAGACCCGAAACATTAGCCTTGGGCTTGTATCCTGTGATCATGGGGAGATACCCCATTGGTTGAGTGCACTTGATGTGCTCTAGTGCTAATGCAGGAGCATGACAAGTTGAAAGGCAATCTTGCATCGACCAAAAAACATTTTGTTTCTTTTCTTTTCTTTTCTTGCATTTCAATTAGTTTAGTCTCAAAGGAATGCACCACATTTCACTGCATAATCACTTCATAGTTTTCAACACAGGATTAAGACTCAATACTATGTCATCTACATCATATCTAGCTTTTAGGAGGTTTGCAATTATCTACAGAGAGTTATCGCCATCAGAAGCATCATTAGAAGTCTCAGTTTCAAAGCAGTCAACATTCAGCTTGGCATACGAGGTTTGTGGACTTTCTTGTGACATGTGGCACCAAATGAAACATCTCACAAGGTAGTATGGGACTAGGGGCACCTTCTTTCAGAACCACAACATGTTTTCTCAACATGTAGAGTATTACCATATGATTTCTAGCCGACCTACACGTTTCATCAATCATTGAACTTTGAAATCTCTTAAGGCCAACACAGATCATTCCTTGAAACTAGAATTGATATATAATCATTCACTAGATGCATTATAAATCAAGTAGAATAGTAGTGTGAGTTAGGAAGTTAAGATAATGGATTGCAGAGTAGCACTTCAAAGATATATCTTTGATGTAAATCATAACAAGTAAGAGAATAGGCATGTGATCCCATTGTAGTCCGCATATTACTGACATATGAAGATTTTAACTATTTATGATATTGAATCAATAGATTTCCATTTTTTACTCCATTCTTTATGTTTTACATTGTGTTTACTCTAAGGCTGCATGGTTGGAGAGTCCTAATTTCTAGACCCTCTATCCATGACTGCACCAAGTGGTATAAGAGAGAAGTTTGCAAATCCTTTGGGAAAGAAGGCATTTTGAAAAATATTGAAGTGAACAGATCACCGACTTGAGGTAGCCTGCAAGTGTTTGTTAACTGAGTGCTGATTTGAGGCGATGGTAACCTTGTAGTCAAATCGCTGAATTGAAGCAGTTGCACCAGATCCATGGAAGAGATGCCACCAAGGAGGATGCCTGCTATGGCCAATGTTGCTGGAAGAATGGAAGAAATGATAGAGATGATGAGAATAATGAAAGTTAGATTGGATGCTATAGAAGAGGATAAAAAGAGGTCTAAAACTTAGACATGAGGATGAAAGTGATGATGATGAATTAGGAGTTCAAGTTGCCGACCAAAATGAGGAAACCCTAGAAGAAGAAGAATCATATCAGGTAAAGATGTTGAAAGTTATTTGTAAGATTGGTAAGAGACCTAGAATGGAGATTTCAAACTATGCAAGAAATTTGAACCTTGAGGAATTGATTGATTGTATAAATGACATGGAGGAATACTTTGAGTATGAGGAAATTAAAGATCCAGAAAGAGTGAGATTTACAAAAACTAAGTCAAAAGGACATGCTACTATTTGGTGGAAAGAAGTTCAGTTGGATAGAAATAGAAGAGGAAAAGAAAGAATCACAAAGTGGGTTAGAATGGTCACAAAATTGAAGAATAAATTCATACCTGTTGATTATGAATTATAACTATTGAAGAGATTGTAAAACCTAAGACAAAAGGAGAAAACAATAAAGGATTATAATGAAGAATTTCACAAGATGATTATTAGGACTGGACATAGTGAATCAAGCAAGGAGAAAGTGGCATAGTACATAAATGGACCAAGAATAAACATTCAAGAAGAACTAAGTTTGGTAAGGATGACAATAGTGGAAGAGGCATATCAATTTGCACTGAAAGTTGAAGAAATGTTGAACAAGATATATGAGCAAAGACAAAGAGGTAGAGGAGGAAAATTCCAGAGAGAGAACATAACGTGGCAAAGCAAGATCATATGTAGAGAAAATCAAGGAGAGTAGCTCATGCCACAAAGATGAAAGAGATAGCAATTCATATCATTGAGGGAGAGATGACAGGAGTTTCTACCACAACAATAGAGGAAGTCATAGTTATTACCACAATGAAGGATACCAAAGAGATGAAAGAGGATTTGACAAAAGATCATTCAAAGTAACCTATTTCAAGTGTGGAGGTGAAGGATACTGAGCATTTGAATGTCATCAAGGGAGTACTAACAAAACACCGGAGAATAGTGCAAGAGCAGCATATGTGGAGGAAGAAGCGGTTGGATAACCAAGTTTAGTAGGGAAACCAAAAAAGGGTGAATCATTGGTCATGAAGAGAGCTTTGTTGCAAGTATAAAAAACTTAGGAACCACCGGAAAGGAAAAGTTTGTTCCATACAAGATGCAAATCAAGAGGTAAGTGTTGTAAAGTTATCATTGATAGGGGAAGTACAAACAATTTGGTTTTAGAAGAGATGGTAAAGAAGTTGAATCTGAAGAGGTTGGAACAACCAAATCCCTACAAGATAGTATGGATTCAATATGAACACAAGATATTGGTGAGTGAATAATGTTTGGTAAAATTTCATATAGGATCATATAATGATGAAGTATTGTGTGATATCATGCCGATGTATGTATGTCATATATTGTTGGGAAGACCATGGTAGTATGATAGAAAGACAATTCATGATGGGAGGAATAATACCTATACTATAGCATTGAGTGAGAAAAGACATATCTTCATACCTTTGGAAGAAGAGAGCAAAAGTGAAGTATGCGGCAATGCTAGAATCTGTTTGGTGGATGGAAGAAATTTTTTGGATGGATTGAGACATGAGAACATGTGTTTTGTATTGATTCTAAAGAAGTATGGTACCCTAAAAAACACTACCGCAAAAGGAGAAGAACCACCAAAGAAGGAAGGAAAAGAATTATTGGTAGAATACCAAGATATTGTATCAAAGAATGTGCTAGAAGGATTGCCACCAATCTGGAGTATCAGTCATCATATGGATCTCATACCTGGAGCCAGTTTTCCAAAAAAAGCGGCACATAGGATGACACCTGATGAAGGGGGTAAATCATAAAACACATAACAACAGAAATTGCACACAGAAAATAGAACTTTATTTATTGATTTGGACAACTTATTACAATACAGAAGCTTAAATAATATCAGAGGTATCAACCCTCCATAGGCTGCAACACATTACAGCTTCCTCTCACAAGACTCTAGAATCATCTGCCTTTTGAAACCTGAAATCTACTAGGGTTTCTATTTTCCCGCCTATTCTTGACTCTACATTTTCCGCCTTAGCTCTAATAGTACCTAGGGTTCCCAAAAATGGTTATTAATAGCCTTTTTGGCGGCCAACAACCTAATTTCAAAATTTGGATCTCCCTCCAAAAATAGGTCAACTTTTGGGAGCCATAACTTTCGATCCAGGTGTCTGATTGACGAACCGTTTTATGCGTTGGAAATCTCACGAAGTGCTCTACGCACTAAGAACCTGCTCTACTAGGTCCGGCCATTTTTGGGCCTGTACGGGGCCATTTAGTGTCTCAAACCTGAGTTTGAATAATTTTCAGGTGTTTCTCGGTAAACAAAAACTTTAATATCTTTCAGCTTAGAAATGATCTTTACGTGATTATTTTGCCAAAGGTCTTATTTTTCATTATGAATCTTCCTGTAAAATTTCACTTCGTTCTGTGCCCAAATGCAAACTTTCTAAAAATAACAGGTTACTATTTTTAGCAATTTGGAAAAACTTAAAGTTGTAACTCATTATTCAAGCGATTATTGAACCATAACCACAAATTTTTAAAAGAAATGGAAAGAACATCAACAATTTTGAAACACATCTTTTTTTGGGTGATGCAAGATTGCTCTTACACCACTGGATGCTTCTGCATCAAACACTTAGGGTAATTTGAGAAGTGACCCTGTCACGTCTCAGGTGTTTGTGTGAGGAAAACCCAAATGATCATCCTCTGCCTTAGACAACCAAGATGAATCTTCAACAGGCCTTCCTTTCCATTTCACCAGATATTCTTCATATTCCCTGTTCCGAGTACTTCTTTCCACACGGTTATCCAAGATCTCTTTTATCTCCTCTGTTGAAGTAGATGTTGGAATACTCCACTATTCTTCTGTTGGTTCATCCTCTGTTCCAACTTCATGATATTCTGATAAATCAACAATGTTAAAAATAGGGGAAATGTTGATCTCATTCGGCAGCTCCACCTCATATGCATTTCCTAAATCATGTTTCTTCAAAATTTTGCAAAGTCCAAATTTCTTCATTTTCAGCTTATTGTATGTTCCAATCGGGAACCTTTCTTTTGTCAAGTGAACCATGACTTCATCTCTTACCTGGAATTCCTTATATATCCTCTTCTATTCCACCTTAGCCTTATACTAAATATTCATCTTATTAATTTGCTTTTTCACCTCTTCATGCAAATTCTTCATGTGTTTTGCAAAGTCTTTAGCCTTGGCACTTGTCTTTTCTCCTTTGTCCAGATTCCTTAACTCTGAAACATTTCTTGGACTATTGCCATATACAATCTAGAAAGGTGATTTACCAGTACTCCTATTAACATAATTATTGTAAGCAAATTCTACCTATGGTAAAATCAAATCCCATCCCTTGGGCTTATCTGCTACTAAGGATCGTAGTAGGTTACCCAAACTCCTATTGATCACTTTCATCTGTCCATCAGTCTGTGGATGGTGTGCATAATGAACTTCAAATCTGTCTTCAACTTCTTCCACAATGTTCTCCAGAAAAAACCAACAAACTTGGTATCTCGATCTGAAACTATGCTCTTTGGTAGACCATGTAATCTCACCACCTCTCTGAAAAATAATTTAGCAATATGGACAACATCATTAGTCTTCTTACAAGGAATGAAATGTGCCATCTTCGAGAATCTATCCACTACCAAAAAAATTAAATCATGTCCTCTCTATGTCCTTGGCAAGCCAAGAACAAAATCCATACTAATATCATCCCATGGCTTCTCTGGTACAGGTAGTGGCTGATATAGACCTATATTCTAACTTGTTCCTTTCACCATCTGACATAGTTTGCAACTCTGCACAAATTTCCTCACATCCTGCTGCAACTGTGCCCAATAATAATTTTTACCAACAATAGCAATGGTCTTATCTCGACCAAAGTGTCCAGTTAATCCCCCACTATGCTTCTTCTTTATTAGGTTCTCTGTCATGGAACTCCTCGGAATGCACAACTGGCTTCCTCTAAACAACATGCCATCTTGGATCATGAAATCCAACCATTTTGTCTTTTCTAAAGTAACAGGTTCTAGACAAGCTTTCTAAGCCTCTGCAAAATCTGGATCTTCAGGATACAAACTTTTGAGCTCATCGAACCCAACAACCTCTATTTTCATTTCTTTTAACAAATTTTGCCTTTTGCTCAAGGCATCTGCAACTCTGTTGGACTTCCCACTCCTGTGCTTCAAAACAAAAGTATAGCTCTGCAAAAACTCAACCCATTTTAAGTGCCTTTGATTTAACTTTCCTTGACTATTAAGATACTGCAAAGCCTGATGATCAGTATATAAAACAAACTCCTTTGGCAACAAATAATGTCTCAATTACTTCAAAGCCTGAACTATTGCATAAAACTCCTATTCATAAACTAAATACTTTTTCTTGGCATCATTAAGCTTCTCACTAAAATAGGCAATGGGCTTACCTTCTTGGCTCAAAACAACTCCTATACCACTACCACTAGCATCATAATCTACTTGAAATACCTTATTGAAATCTGGAAGTGCCAAAACAGGTTTTTCTACGACTTTCTGCTTCAATGTATCAAAACTCTTGTCTCCTCCTTTAGTCCATCTAAACTCTTTTCTATCCCCTCTCATTGTCTCAGTTAGGGGTGCAAAAATGCTACTAAAATTCCTGATAAACTTTCTGTAAAAACTTGCCAAGCGATGAAAAGATCTTACCTTAGAAGCACTCCTCGGCGTAGGCCATTGAATGATAGCCCTCACCTTCTCTGGGTCCATCTTAAGACCTTCCTTTGAGACAACAAATCCCAGGTATGCCAACTCCTTCTTTGCAAAACTACATTTCTTCAGATTAATCAACAACTTCTCCTCCCTCAGTTTCTCTAAAACTCTTTTGATATGCATCAGATTCTCATAGCAAGTCTTACTAAAAATCAAAATATCATCTAAATAAACAATAACAAAACTTCCCAAAAGTTCTTTCAGTACCTCGTTCATGAGCCGCATGAATTTGCTCGGTGCATTGGTTAGCCCAAATGGCATGACTAACCACTCATAGAAACCTTCCTTTGTCTTGAAGGTTGTCTTCCACTCATCTCCTTCTCTAATACAGATCTGGTGATACCCACTCTTTGGGTCAATCTTCGTGAAGTACTTGGCTCCACTTAAACAGTCCATTATGTCATCCATTCCGGGCAATGGAAATCTGTACTTGATTGTGATCTTATTGATGGCTTGAGAGTCTATACACATTCTCCACTCTCCATCTTTCTTTGGTGGTAGTACTGCAGGTACCGCACATGGACTTAGGCTCTCTCTTATCAATCCCTTCCTCAACAACTCCTGAACTTGTCTCTTCAACTCTTCACTCTCTGCTAGAGTCATTCTATGGGCTGCCTTATTCGGGAAACTGGTTCCTGGTATAAAATCAATTTGATGACTTATCTTCCTCACTGGTGGTAAACCCTCTGGTACATTATCAGAGATAATGCCCTGAAATTCTTCCAACATATCTGAAACTTCTGTTGGTACATCTTCACATTTCTCTTGACTAATCTTAGGAATCAATGCAAAACAATGATGCTCATGCTTCATACCCTCCAAAAATTTTCTACCATCTACCAAAAAAATCTGGCAGTACTACATACCTTTTCTTCCACCTCCTTCAATGGCTTGAACTTGTGACGAACTCCATCCTTTGTTAGGGAATATGTGTTTGCACGACCATCATGGACAATGCTCCTATCATACTGCCATGGCCTCCACAATAACGTATGACATGCATCCATTGGTATGATGTTACACAACACCTCATCATGGTAGTCACCAATCTTGAACTTAACTAAACACTGCTCATTGACCAAAGCTCTATGGTCCTTCTGTAACCATGCAATCCGATATGGATGTGGATGCTTTCTTCTTGTCAACTTCAACTATTCGACCATCTCCTCTAAAACAAGATTGTCAGTGCTTCCACTGTCAATAATAATATCACAACACTTACCTTCACATTTGCACCTTGTGAAGAATAAACTCTTCCTCTGATTTGGTTCTTTCTCCTCATTCAACAAAGTTCTTTGGACAACCAGGGTTTCTCCCCTTTCAACATCTTCAGAGTGCTCAGATTGTGCATCTTCACCTACATGTGCAACTCGTGAATTACCTTCAGGTCTTCTATTCATCCTTCCTTGATGTTGTGGACACTCATGCTCAATGCCCTTCTTCTCCACATTGGAAACATTTTCCTCTGAAACCTCCTCTTCCAGGTCCTTGCCCAGGTCTGCCCCTTTCTCTTCCTCTTTGCTCACCATTGTTCTGGACACGAGGGCAGTAGGCATTATCTCCTCTCTGATTTCGACTGGTGCTAGCTTCTTCACTTTTCTTTGAATCTTCATTTCAACCCCCATAGGGTCTTCCACTAGTCCTTCCACCTTGACCTCTTCCCCTTTGCTTGCTGTCAAATTTTTACTCAGCTTCTCTTCCACCTTCAGAGAAAATAGCTATGCATCTTCTATGGTGGTCATTCTGACCAGGCTCAACTCCTCTTGAATACTTGGCCTCAACCCATTAATGTAATGGGCTACCTTCTCCTTATTTGGCTCTGCATGGCCTATCCTAATAGTAATCTTATAAAACTCTTTTGTATACTCCTTTACGGACTTGTTACCTTGCTTCAATCCTTGGAGTTTCTTCAATAGCTCCATATCATAGTGCACAAGAATGAACTGCTTCTTTAGTTTCTCCACCATCCAATCCCATCTGGTGATCTTTCCTTTTCCTCTTCTATTCCTCTCTAATTGGACCTGTTGGATCTAGGGCATACAACTGAGAGGGGGGGGGGTGAATCAGTTGTATAGAACTTGTTCTCTTTCAAACACTTAATTCTCTGTTGTTAGTTAGCAGCATATCAAATAATCATTCATGGAAGCACAATACATAAACACAAGAGCAGATAAGCATCAACACATTGAACACCAAGATTTTGACGTGGAAAACCCGGTTAAGGGAAAAACCACGGGGTGATTAACCCAAGAATTATTCTCTGTTAGAAGAATAAAGAAAAATGAATGGCACATGCCAATAAGGGCTCACTGCCCGAGCACACTGCTCACAAAGAGGCCCACTGCCTACAAGGAGACACACTGTCTACAGAGTGATAAAAATCACAGTCTTGAACTGGAGAATGACATCTCTACCATGTCCGGATCAGTTCCAATTAAGCCCAACAATCTCTGCTCTGCCTTTCGCACCTTTCTTCGCTACACCTTGCTCATCCACATGCTCCAACACTGAAATGAATTCACAACTCATTATTTATACAAGACATCGACTTAGGAACAAGTATCTAAGTCGGCAAACAACCATAGGAGTATCCGCAAGATGAATAACACATCCGGTCGGCTATCACAAGAACATTCGCAGGATGAACAACTCATCCGGTCGGCTAAACAGAGCAATAACTTCATCCGGAAGAATAACTTCAATTCCGGGCTCTACCATCGATGCGGACCATCAACACAACCTAGACATGATTCAAGAGCCTTCACAAGTCTGTCTGAATGTCCGGATACATCCGCACTTCCTCTGCTTACTGGAATCTCTTGTCTTCCTCATCCGGAACTTCAAGAACACAGTCTGTCGCCACTGTCATGATGCAGGAGGTACTTCCGGACCTCCAAATCACACACAAATCAGGATGACACATAACAAGGACATCTAAAACACTCCTTCAAATCCGCAGATTATGATAATACAATTCCGGACCTCACCGGACCTTTTTGTGATCCTCTGTCACCTCCGGATACTTGCCGGACCCGGTTCTATACCGGCAGCCATAACTCCTTCAGATCTTCATGCGGACCTCTGAAATCTTAACTGTAGCATCTCAAGACTCATATCTACTAACCCTTTAATCCGCATCCTCCGGTTCTCATCCTATACAGTATATTTACCTTCTTCTCATCACTGTTCTTCACTGTTCCTGACTGAAGCTAATTTTCTCAATATCCTCAGCACAAAGCTCATCAAATCCTTCTTGTCAATGCAGTATGAGTATGTTGACATCAATGACAACAATGGCTCACCTCATACTTGCAACAATCTCCCCCTTTGTCATTGATGGCAACATATGATGTGAAAAACCATCAAGACAAGAACTTCTCTTTTCTGTCACAGCTCCCCCTATCAACAACCACTCCTCACATGTCTTCCTTTGCTGCTCCCCCTTTGATCATTAACCACTTGTTTTTCACATGTCTTCTCTCCCCCTTTGACATCAATGGCAAAGGGCTCATACTTGCAATTCTCATGCATCAGAATAATACCAGCTGCTCCCCCTTAGTTGCAGCTCCCCATTAGTCCGGATCACAAGATATGACTGTGATTGCCACCGGACTGATGCACATTTAGTGCATCTTAGTTCATCACCGGAGGGGCCATGACCCCTAACTTCTTCCGGAGATATTCAAAAGAGTCCTTGGGAAGAGGTTTTGTAAAGATATCTGCAATCTGATCCTTGGAGGGAACATACTCCAATCTGACTTCTTCCTTGTTTACTTGTTCTCTCAAAAAGTGAAATTTGATAGATATGTGCTTAGTCTTAGAATGCAATACCGGATTCTTGGAAATATTAATTGCACTTGAATTATCACAGAAAATTGTGATAGGCTCCTCATATTCAACTTTGATGTCTCTTAGCATCTGCTTCATCCACAAGATTTGAGTGCAACTACCTGCTGCTGCAATGTATTCTGCTTCAGTTGTAGACAGAGATATTGCATCTTGTTTCTTGCTTAGCCAGGAAACCAATCTCTTCCCCAAAAAGAATGCTCCACCACTAGTGCTCTTCCGGTCATCCACATCTCCTGCCCAATCTGCATCTGTGTAAGCATGAAGAGAAAAATCCGGATCTCTAGGATACCATAGACCATACTCAACTGTCCCTTTCAAGTATCTAAAAATTCTTTTGATTGCCATAACATGAGATTCTCTAGGATCAGCCTGGAATCTTGCCACAAGACCAACAGCTTGCATTATATCTGGTCTAGTTTGAGTGAGATACAACAATCCACCAATCATTGATCTATACTTTGTCTGATCTGCCTTTGGAGAATCATCATCTTTGCTTAACTTACATCCGGTTGCCATAGGAGTGTTCATAGGCTTTGAGTCTTCCATACCAAATTTCTTTAACAATTCTTTCACATATTTGGTCTGAGAAATGAAGATCCCTTCTTTTGTTTGAGTAATTTGCAGACCCAAGAAGAAATTCATTTCACCAAGCATAGACATTTCAAACTCACTTTTCATCTGATTTGCAAAAGTTTTACACATACTATCTCTTCCTCCAAAAATGATATCATCCACAAACACTTCAACAATCAGAATGTTTTCATGATCAATTTTGAAATATAAGTTGCTGTCAGCAGTACCTTTGTTGAATCCAATCTGCACAAGATGCTTATCCAACCTTTCATACCATGCTCTTGGGGCTTGCTTCAATCCATACAAAGCTTTCTTCAACTTGCAGACCATATCATTATTATCAGACAATTGAAATCCATCCGGTTGTTCAATGTAGACTTCTTCTTCCAGATCACCATTTAAGAAGGCAGACTTGACATCCATCTGATATACCTTGAAATCTTTGAAGGCAGCAAATGCAAGAAGTAATCTGACTGCTTCAATTCTTGCTACCGGAGCAAAAGTCTCTTCAAAGTCAATTCCTTCTATTTGAGAGTAGCCTTTGCAGACCAATCTAGCTTTGTTTCTGATTACTTCACCAGCTTCATTTAGTTTGTTCCGGAAGACCCACTTGGTTCCAATTACATTCCTGTCTCTAGGTCTGGGAACAAGATCCCAAGTATGATTTTTCTCAATTTGCATCAGTTCATCTTCCATTGCTTTGGTCCAATTTTCATCATTGCAGGCTTCATTTATTGTTTTAGGTTCAATCCTTGAAATCAGACAACATTCATTCTGATCTTGAGCAATATTCCTTCTAGTTTGTACACCTTTGCTTTTGTCACCTATGATCTGATCTTCAGAGTGATTTAGTTTTACATACCTTGGAATTTTGGGAGTATCCAGTACTGCTGTTTCTTGATCAGGCTCATTTAAACCTAACTCTTCTTCCTGATTTATCGGATCAGGCTGACTCTGTTTCACCGGAGAGGATTGAGTTCCTTGAACACTATCTTGGTCATCTTCATCAAATTCATAAAATCTTGAAGGCTTCTCAATTCCTTCATCAACCTTTACATTGGTACTTTCTATCATCTTCCTCAATCTCTTATTGTAACACCGATATGCTTTGCTTTGAGTGGAGTAGCCCAAGAAAATTCCTTCATCACTTCTAGCATCAAACTTTCCTAGATCTTCATCTCTTTTAATATAACACTTGCTACCAAATACCCTGAAATATTTCACAGTAGGAGTGATGCCAAACCAAAGTTCATAGGGGGTCTTACCGGTGTTGTTTCTGATTTGAACTCGATTGAGAGTGTAGACTGCAGTGCTGATAGCTTCTTTCCAAAACATTTGAGGAACATTTGCTTCCAACATCATTGTCCTAGCAGCTTCCTGGATGGTCCGGTTCTTTCTCTCAACTACTCCATTCTGCTGTGGAGTCCTAGGAGCAGACAACTGTCTCCTTATACCCTGTTTCTCACAAAAGTCAATGAATTCACCAGATGTAAATTCACCACCTCTATCAGACCTTAGACACTTTAGTTTCAATCCGGTTTGATTCTCCACCATAGCTTTGAAGATTTTGAACTTCTCAAAAGCTTCTGATTTTTCTTTCAGAAAGGTAACCCACATCATCCGGGAATGATCATCAATTAACAACATGAAATATCTATCACCTTGCAGACTCTTGATTCTTGTCGGACCACATAGATCAGTATGTACTAATTCCAACAATCCGGTAGAAGACTGATCTTTGCTTTTAAAAGAGACTCTGCTTTGTTTGCCTAACTGACATTCTTTACACACACTGTTTGTAGGTTTTATCAACTTTGGAAGATCTCTCACAGCCTGAGTATTGCTTATTTTGATGATGTTATCAAAATTTACATGACACATTCTTCTATGCCATAACCAACTCTGATCAATTTGAACAAACAAACAACTTTTATTTGAACCAACCAGATGAAAGATGTTACCTCTTGTCTGAGTACCGGATGCAATTTCAGTTCCGGAGCTTGTAAAGATTCTGCATTTTCCATTCTTGAACCGGAGATCATAGCCTTTGTCCACTAACTGACCAACACTGAGAAGATTGTGCTTCAATCCTTCAACATATAGTACATTACCTGTTTTGCTCTTACCATCAAAGGAAATAGTTCCCCTACCTCTGATTCTGCCAGCAGAATTGTCACCAAACTTTACCATTCCTCCTTCATATCTTTCCAAATCTAAGAACTTATTCTTGTCACCAGTCATATGGTGAGAGCATCCACTGTCAATAACCCAATCATCCTTTTCTTCCACTTGAGCAGCCAAGGCTTTTTCAACAACTTTGTGATTGACAGATTCAGAGAGCAAGGAATCTTCTTCCTTGATGGCTATAAACACCCACTCATTTCCGGATTTGCTTCCTGGATCTGATTCATCATCTGTTACTCCTTCATTGTCATCTTCTTCATGAACATAATAGCAATTCTTTTGAAACCTTTGTCTGTGAGTATTAGATCTTGCAGATCTCTCCGGACATCTTGAGGCAAAATGACCAATCTTATTGCAGTTAAAACACTTAAAGGGTAGTTTTCCTTCATACTTACCGGATCCTCTTGGCAGTCTCTTTGCAATGAGGGCTTCAAGTTGAGCTGTTTCTGCTTCTTCTTCTTCCATGTCTCTTCTTGCTTGATCATACCATGACATTTTCCTTGATGAATTTTCACCCAGATCAAATCTCTGTTTGCCTTTCACATAGGCACTGGCTTTAAAAGCAGACTCAGTCTTGGGTGGATCATCTCCAAACTCGGTCATTTCAAATGCAGCTAGTTTGCCAGCCAATTGTTCTCTTGTGACAGTTGTGTGGGCTCTGAATTCATCAATGGCAGCAACTTTGATTTTGTAGGCAGCAGGAAGGGATCTTAGGATTTTGCAGACAATCTCATTTTCATCTAGAGTTCCACCAGCATTTCTGATTCCACATACCAGCTCATTTACTCTTGGCATAAAGGTAGTAATGTTTTCATCATCTCTCATTTTCAATCTTTCAAATTTCCCTTTCAGACTTTGCAACCTTGCACTTTTGACAAACTCATCTCCTTCATACAGAAGTTCCAGTTTAGTTAGGATCTCATATGCAGTTGGTAGGTCAATGACATTCGAGAGATCTGAGTCATTCAATGCGCTTAGAAGAGCTTCCTTGGTCCGCAGATTGTTTTCAGCTTCTGTGGTTTCATCAGGAGTTGTCGGACCACCTTGTGGGGGTATATATGGTTTTGAAATCATAGCCAAGTATGCTTTTCCCATACATTCCAAATGACACTTCATGCGACCTTTCCAGAGGGTGAAGTTGGTTCCATCGAACTTCGGACTATCCTTCTTGTATGACGACATCCTGGATCACCTCAAGCGGTTAAGCTCCTATCGGAGGAACCTTGCTCTGATACCAATTGTTGGATCTAGGGCATACAACTGAGAGGGGGGGGGGTGAATCAGTTGTATAGAACTTGTTCTCTTTCAAACACTTAATTCTCTGTTGTTAGTTAGCAGCATATCAAATAATCATTCATGGAAGCACAATACATAAACACAAGAGCAGATAAGCATCAACACATTGAACACCAAGATTTTGACGTGGAAAACCCGGTTAAGGGAAAAACCACGGGGTGATTAACCCAAGAATTATTCTCTGTTAGAAGAATAAAGAAAAATGAATGGCACATGCCAATAAGGGCTCACTGCCCGAGCACACTGCTCACAAAGAGGCCCACTGCCTACAAGGAGACACACTGTCTACAGAGTGATAAAAATCACAGTCTTGAACTGGAGAATGACATCTCTACCATGTCCGGATCAGTTCCAATTAAGCCCAACAATCTCTGCTCTGCCTTTCGCACCTTTCTTCGCTACACCTTGCTCATCCACATGCTCCAACACTGAAATGAATTCACAACTCATTATTTATACAAGACATCGACTTAGGAACAAGTATCTAAGTCGGCAAACAACCATAGGAGTATCCGCAAGATGAATAACACATCCGGTCGGCTATCACAAGAACATTCGCAGGATGAACAACTCATCCGGTCGGCTAAACAGAGCAATAACTTCATCCGGAAGAATAACTTCAATTCCGGGCTCTACCATCGATGCGGACCATCAACACAACCTAGACATGATTCAAGAGCCTTCACAAGTCTGTCTGAATGTCCGGATACATCCGCACTTCCTCTGCTTACTGGAATCTCTTGTCTTCCTCATCCGGAACTTCAAGAACACAGTCTGTCGCCACTGTCATGATGCAGGAGGTACTTCCGGACCTCCAAATCACACACAAATCAGGATGACACATAACAAGGACATCTAAAACACTCCTTCAAATCCGCAGATTATGATAATACAATTCCGGACCTCACCGGACCTTTTTGTGATCCTCTGTCACCTCCGGATACTTGCCGGACCCGGTTCTATACCGGCAGCCATAACTCCTTCAGATCTTCATGCGGACCTCTGAAATCTTAACTGTAGCATCTCAAGACTCATATCTACTAACCCTTTAATCCGCATCCTCCGGTTCTCATCCTATACAGTATATTTACCTTCTTCTCATCACTGTTCTTCACTGTTCCTGACTGAAGCTAATTTTCTCAATATCCTCAGCACAAAGCTCATCAAATCCTTCTTGTCAATGCAGTATGAGTATGTTGACATCAATGACAACAATGGCTCACCTCATACTTGCAACAGGACCTCCTTTCGCCAAATATTGGCGTGCCCCTTCAACTTTATTTTTGCAAACTTGACCCGATCTGGGTCTTCCACATCTTCATACTCGAAATATTCCTCCATGTCATTGATCCAATCAATAAGTTATTCTAGATTCAAATCTCTAGAATATGTAGAAACTTCAATCCTAGGCCTCTTTCCAATCTTATAAATGGCCCTCAACAACCTAATTTCTACAGGATCTCTTGAAACTTCTTGTTCTTCCTCAGATAGCTCCTCTTTTGCTTCATCCTCTCTTTCTTCTCTTGTTCTTGGCTCAAACCCTCTTCGCAGCTCCTCTTGTAATGCATCGATTTGTCTTTGCAGGGATCTAAAACCTTCTTCCATCAAAGCATTGCTCCCTATACAATTTCTTCATGGAGGCATCTTGATCTCCGCAACAAACCCACAACCTCAGGTCCTGGTACAAACTACCTCATGGTTGGTGATCTATCTACACACTCAGGAACCTAGCTCTGATACCACTTGATGAAGGGGGTAAATTATAAAACACATAACAACAGAAATTGTACATAGAAAATAGAACTTTCTTTATTGATTTGGACAATTTATTACAATACAAAAGCTCAAATACAATTAGAGGTATCAACCCTCCACAGGTTGCAACACATTACAACTTCCTCTTACAAGACTCTCGAATCATCTACCTTCCGGAACCCCAAATTTGCTAGGGTTTTTATTTTCCTACCTATTCTTGACTCTACACTTTCCCGCTTAGCTCTACTACTACCCATGGTTCCCAAAAATGGTTATTAATAGCCTTTTTGGTGGCCAACAACCTAATTTCAAAATTTGCATCTCCCTCCAAAAATAGGTCAACTTCTGTGAGCCATAACTTTCAATCGGGTGTCCGATTGACGAACTGTTTTATGCTTCAGAAAGTTCATGGAGTGCTCTACATACTAAGAAAACCTAATTTGTCTTTGTAATAAATGATCTATCCTAACATATCCGGTTACACTGTTTCTACATATAGTTGACCTTCAATTGCTCCACAAATCGCTAAATTCACTTCTTTTCTTCCAGAAGTTCTTTTAAAAGATTTGCAGAAATCTAGATTGTCTTTTCCCATCGTGCCAAGTTCAGGCACCCACTTACTGGCTAGGGGAATTTGATTTTCAATGCAGCTCTCCCTTAGCCAGAGCTCTTGGCTCAATTCCCAGAGGAATTATCAGTACCAGATTTCGGTGTGGACTCATCACCATTGTTCATTGCATCTTTCTTCACCCATGTCTTGCTCATTTATTTTTGGATGTCATTCACATCAATTTTACCCTTACCTTTGTCTTGTCTTTACTCATCTGGTTTTCTATTTACCAGACCTCTTCTTCCATTATTCCTGCTCCTGCAGAATCTTGTAATATGACCGGATTTGTTGCAGTTGAAGCACACAACCTTATTTTTCTGATAGTCACATGTTGGAGTAGGTTTAGATCTGCATTATATAGCAATATGCCCAATCTTATTGCAAGTAAAACATCTTCCATTGAACACTTGCTAGTTCTTAGGAGAATTCATTGATCTATTTCTGTATTCCTCAGCCTTATGGCCTATTCTCTTGCAATTAAAGCATTGACCAGAGAAAGATGATGTATTTTGATTTACTTGACTTCTGCATTGATTGGCTCTATGACCATATTTATGACATTTGAAGAAATTGCCATTGAAAGATGGATACCTTTGAGCATTAGGCTATCTTACTGGAGGTCTTCTAGGTCTATTTCTCCCATTCCTTGATTGAGAATTTCTTTGTCCAGATCCGGAGCTTTCACCCTTTTCATACCCAAGACCATGCTTATCATCAGCCTTCTTCTGACTTTCAAGCAACACTTTAAGTTTAGCTAAGCTTATCTTGAACTTCTCCTTATATTCATTTGCAACTTCTCGGTCATGTCTGAGAATGACAATTTGTCTTTCAAACTCCTCCTCATTAAATCTGCATTCTTGTAGGTCATATTAAAGGTGGCCAATTGTTCTGTCCATTCTTTTAGCATTCTTTAGTTTTTTCTCTCAGAGTTTGATTCAATTCTTCTTTAGTCTTCTTCCTTTGCTCAATTTCTTTGGTTAGCCTCATCACCCTAGATTCCATCTCAATTTTTAGAACAGAAACTTCTTTTGTCAGCTTCTCACATTCCTTAGTCTTTTCTTCCAAAGCTTCATTCAAGCCATTAGCTTCAGTAAGATTAGGTATCTACTGAAGTAGTTCCTTCCTCTTTTCCATAGATTTATTAAGTTTTCTTTTAACATCTCAATGCAATCATCAACATCTTTAAGGTTCACTTTCAGTTCTCTTACTTCTTCTTTAGACTGATCAAGATCTTCTAAGGCCAATTGAAGTTGATCTCGGAGTGAACCCATTGAAACTTTTTCCCAGATCTTCCTCTAGTTGTTAAGCTTCTTCCAAGGAGCTTGGATCTGATACCAATTGTTGAAATTGGGACAAACAACTGAGAGGGGGGGTGAATCAATTGTCTCAAAACTTTAATGCTTGCTATATTTAATTCTTCTCTACCACTTATTAACAATTTAATTATACAACCATGAAAAACAAGAATCAATAACACATGAGCAGAAGCACAAATGACACATTTGAGACCAAGATTTTTAACATGGAAACCTAGTTAAGGGAAAAACTATGGTGGGGGTTAACCCACAAAGATTATACTCTATTAAAATTATTACAAATGGGGAAGGTACATGCCTTCAGGCTCACTGCCCAGAGCTCACTGCTCAAAAGAGGCTCACTGCCTACAAGAATGATTACAAGAGAATTACAAAATGTTTGAACTGATGAACAACATCTACCAATGTAGGAATTTAGTTCCGGTTAGGCACAAAACACTAATTTTACACACTTCATCTTTTCTCTGCCCTTCTTATTGCTCTGCCATGATCTAGACCTTAGATCTTTTCTCCTTTATAGTTCTCTCTTCCTTAATCACACATACTTTATTATCACATCACACACACACACACACTCACTTCACTCGAATCCATTGGCTATATATATACACTTCAAGAAATTCAATCATCTTTCTGTCAGACTTATAAAGAACTTAACAAACAATATAAGTACTCTATTCTATTGGATGAATCCATATACCATTATTGATGCGTACCAAAAATAACACTTGCAGGTCACCATACATGTCAGCCACTAACATTATATCCCATACGCAACTCACCAAAACACTTTTGTTGGATCCACACAAGGATCTAACACAAGTCAGCCTGTTCTTTACTGAATTGTTCTGTGATTTTAGGACCCAATACTCAAATGCTCATAAATTTTAATCCCTTTGTCACCGAAGGCTAAAATCTGGGATTTAGATTGTCCTAACATTCCTCTACACTCCCTCAGATTCACAACATGCAATGATTAACTAGAGAGATCCGCTGACCAAAATACTAAACTCTGTCATATACTCTATTTCTGGCTACTCGGACATAGATAAATTCTCATTCTGTCTTCCAGTATGAACAAATTATGTTATGTGGATGTGTGGAATGGTCTTAGTTGTTATGAATGACAACACCTATCATGTGTAGCATTGTCTCCTACCAACAAAACCTACACTAACACCCCCCTTAAGTATAGATTAGGTGGGTGAAAAGATGGGTCCCAACAAATGAAGTTTGATGAGGTACACATGTACAAATAAATCCCCCCAAAGAAAAGAAGCCCCCCTCAAAGAAGTGAGAAATAAGTCCCCCCAAATATATAGAGAAAAGACCCCCCAAAGTAGATAGAGCAAAGAAGGACTAAGTAGCCCCCTAAAGAAGTAGCCTCCCACATCACTAGAAAAGCTTGTAAATGAAGAAACTTGATTTCTATAAATGGTTTGGTGAAGATGTCAGTAATCTGCTTGGAAGTTAGCCAATATCAGTTATCAATGAATTATCAATGTATAAGCTCCTAAATGTCATGCTTGTGAACCTATATTTGATTAGTTAAATGATGATTGACTAGGTTTAATGAAATTTGTATGGCACTTTATTTGTTAAAAAATATGACTGATGGTTGTTTAACTTGGATACCAAACTTAGTGAGTATATGTTGAAGCCAAATGGACTTAGTGGCGGCATTAACATCCTCTCGATGCTAGGCCTTAGTGGAAGATAGAGCAATAGTAGAGAACTTCTTTCTTGACCAATAAATAAGACCTAAACTAAGTGAGAAGTTGTAACCTGAACTGGACTTGTGATCTTGAGAATTGCCTACATGATTTGAATCTATATAACCCACCAAGTGAATATCAATGCCTGTTGCATAGCAAATCTTAAAATTGAGTACCTTGAATATAGAGGAGAATATACTTGGCTACCTTCTAGTGTAGCTCATGGGGCTCCTACATAAATCGAGAGGCCGTGCCCATAACATAAGAAATAATGTATTAGTCAAATAAATGAGTCTCCCAACACACCATCACTACAAGGTACCATCAACCAAAGGTGAAGAGCACTAAGCCTTAAGTTTGAATGTATAAAGAAAGGAAGTTAGAGCAGACTTGCAGTCAACCATGTGAAATTGTCAGTGAATAAAGAACATACTTTAACCGTGCAATGGTTATCTCTAAAGTAGATTGGGATATCTTAACCCGACGAAAATAATACAATACGCCTAAGTCAGTCATAAAAAATCTATTATGAAGGACAATTTTCACTACCAAAATGCATGAAGAACTTCTCATGATCAATAAGTCATCAACATAGAGAACCACAATGAGGAGGGAATCATCCTATTGTAGAATGTAGACATTTGGATCTAAATAGCAATGAGAAAACCCAACTGTGAGAAGGAAGGGATCCATCTTGATATACCAAGGTCAAGGGGCCTACTTCAGGCCATAGATTTCCTATCTACAAGCTAAGGAAGAGTCTTGTAGAAAACCTTGTGGCTATTGCATGTACTCCTCCTTAATGTCTCTATGAATAAATGCACTCTTCAAGTCCATTTGGTGAAATTCCTATGGATGCACTTGTAAGGATAAAAATTGTATACTTTGCAATTTTCACATTTCATTTTGTGCTTGCTTTGGTGTCCTCTCCTTTAGTATATTTTAGGGTGCATGCCTTCAACCTTAGCCTTTTTCTCACTATAATTACCAATTTTTTTATCACATTCCAATAATTCCTATTGACCTAGGATCATGTGCCAAATTTTGAGTGGTTTCTTTAGGATACAAGCATGATGCACAAACATTCCGGTGATGCACTGGAGTCCTGAGAATTTCAAAATTTAAATATTGGTTATTCCTACCTAGTTGCCTACTATCACCTATTGTAACACCTTCCTACTAAAGAAACATCCTTCTATTTAGAATCTGACCCTTGAGTTCCAAAGAAACCCTTATGGAAAACCAATTTTGAACTAGCTTCTTCTCCAACAACAAAAGATCTATCTTTTTATCCTCTCACTTGGCTGCATATTCCATTGTTGAAGCTTGTACAAGGAAAAAAAATGCAACAAGATTGTGACACCTCCATACTCTCACTATCGTCTTCATCTCTTAGTTGGTATGTTATCAAACAAGTTTTAATCTTTGTTTTGATAATATTGTAGCTATCCTTTATCATTTCTTTCCATTTTTCTGGCAACTTCCTTGGTATTTCCATTTTCCATTTGTCAAATATACACACTAAAGTATAGATCCCTATACACTAGAGATCCTACACTTATAGATTTTGTTCTATTATTGCATTCTTATATTTAGATGTACATAGGCTAAGCACACATACTTCTGTCTATTTTTCCATCTTGACTACCGATGGAAATTGAAAGATTAAAATAGGGGCTTGACCATTCTTGGCAATCTCCCAAGTAGTCACCAAACTTCTTGTCCCTAGCTACAAGTCTTGTTGGATTTCTTCTCACACAAAGGTTTTCATTCTCTCTATCCCTCTCCTTGTCATTTTATTTCCTTTTGAAAATAAGTGGTTAAATTATGATTTTAGTTCATTTTTGTATTTCCTAGCATCTCTCCTCTCTATGGTTTTAGTTGTTGTTATTCCTTAGTGTATAGAGAAAATAGATTTTGCTAATTAAACTTAATTTTACAATCTTTCTAGATGCCAGCGTGTGACTGGGATGACAAAGATTAAATTAGACAATAATGCATTGCACACATGTCCACACATCATGAAAGTGTCCTTGGAAGCAAGCTCTGTACTCTAGGACTAGGTTCCTTATTTTTTGCCTTTTCTACTTCTGTACTTAGTTTGTCATTTCAATAAATATATTTTCTATAATTTACAAAATTCCAACCCAAACCATTATTTTAGCTTAGTAAAATGCATTATTTTGTAAGTTAAGACACTTTAGAATATTTCTAGTATGTTTTTGTTCTTTCTATAATAGAATAGCAACAAAATTCTTCTTTTGAAAACTAGTGAATTCTAGTGTAAAACTTGAAAATATTAAACTTGTAAACAAAGAACATTCTTGGTTAAACCTCTTTTCGATTGTACATTTTGGTGAACCCAATTTTTTTTGTCAAATCCGATGATGTGAAATTTCCTTCTTCAAACCTTCAATGCATTAAATAATGCCTTCTCCCAAGATGACTTTGACATGTTGGATGAGGCATTAGAGGATTTCAATATTGATTAATTCTCAAAAGATTTCTAAAAATACATCTTCTAATTCTTCTCTTCAAAATGTTGTTAATACTACATTTATTTCTCCATCTACATGTGAATCAAAATCCTAAGATTATTGTGCATGGGGTACTTGATTCACCCCCTCCTTCTTCTCATATCATTACTATTAGGGGTATCCCTGACTACCTTGAACATTCAAATTTCTATACTTGCATAGCTCAGTTGATCTCATGCAATTTACCTCTATCCACTAATTTTCATGTGGTTGCTCACACTTACAATACCAGGTGAAACAAGTAGGTTAATCTTGTCCCTATTTCCATTTCTCCCTCAGTTCATATTCTTGTTGCTTCTCCTCATCTTCCTCTTAGGAGCACGAAACAATATGATCTTATTGAATAACTACAATCTACATAGGCTAAAATCTCCCTATGGGCTTTAGTACAAACTTCTTCTTATCATAACATCCTTTAGTGGGCCTTGCATAAGATATCCATTTCATCTTCTAAGAAGCCCACTAAAGTGGTTGGTCTTCTTGAATGTATTTATACAAAAAGAACTGATGTTACTTTTCTCTAGTCTAAGCTTCCTTCTCTTGAAGTTCAACGTCAAAATGATCCTCTTATCATCATGATCAGTATTAAATCGATTAGGATTAAGCGAATACTTATTAATAATGGTCCATGTATAAATTTTTGTACTTTAGACTTTCTTAATAACATCTAAGTTGATCCCTCTTTTTTTCTCCTTCGGATCTTTTGACTAGAGGTTTTGATAATGTCATTTCCTAGACTCTAAGCACTATCACTTTGCCTATTGAGTTTGGTCCTATCACATTACCTACTATGGTTCATGTCATGTTGGAGATTTTTTCTTATAATCTCCTCTTGGTTAGGCCATGGATTCACAACATGGGCATCAGTCATCAATTTATTAAATTCATTTATAATGGTAAAATATTCACAATAAAAGTTGATCTTGATCCTTTACTGTATTGTCAACAAATGGGTATTGGCCTTTACAACCTTTCTTCTACACCTTCTACTCTTCAGAATCTCATACCCTCTTCTTCACCCAAACCATGCACACCATCATCATCTTCTATTGATGGTGCCATGCCTCTTCATTCTTCTTATTCTAATGTGTGTCCTAGTGATGATTGGTCTTCTTTAGAATTTACTCAATCTTTCATAGGTGAGTACAAGGTCAACCTTTCTCACTTTAACATTCCAAAGCAACACCATGCCTTCTATATCAAAATCTTATAACTCTTCTAATAGTCATTTTTCTTCTTTTGAATCATGTGATTACACAACACATATCAACCATTCTAGTGACAAGGATCCTTCATATTTCTCAAAGTTGGAAACTCATTATGGCCTTAGTTTTAAAATGCTTTCAAAAAGGGGTGCTGCCACAATAATGGGTTACACTTTCTGGGACATCCTAATTTTTTCTGAAATCACATAATTTTAGAAAATATAATGATTTAAGCATTGAAAGGTTCCATTTAAAGGATTTTAATTGAAGAGGGTTTGATCAAACCCCCTTAGATTCAAACCCCCTTGGATAGAACCCCGCTAGTTTTAAACCATACCTATAATGGAGTCTCCTCTACACCTATCAAAATGCTGATAAAAAACTACTTTTGATTTACCTATTGGGGGATCAAATGTATTCATTTAAAATTTATGTTTTGTAAGTATGTAGTCCTTAAATTATAAGCTTCCCAAAAAGTATAATTTTAAATATATTTAATTTGATTATTATATTTATTTTTTATTTCTTGTGAATGTAGGGTTTTCACCGAACATCAAGTTCTCTGTTCTACACACATGGAAAATTAGTAAATTAGTGAAAAAAAATTCTAAAAAATATCTATGCCCTAGGTATTGATGTCCTTGTTTCAATAGAAAAAGAAAAATTGAATTTCGATACATACAGAAAAAATTATGTTTTATAGAATACGTCCATGTCTAAATTATAATTGGTTTGACTTCAAAACTTAATTAAAAAAAAAAAATTCAACAAAACATTATGAAACCAAATGCATGCCCTATATATCGGTGTTACCAATCTAAATTCAAAAGAATCAAAATTTTATTCTTTGTAGAAAAAAAGTTATGTGCTACAAAATACACATCACTTTAAAAAAATGTTGTTTACTATTAAAAACTAGTTATCACAGGAGACTCAATTTTTTTTACAATTTAACTCCAATCTTTTTTTAAAAATATATTTATAATCTACAAACAAAAGCTCACAAATCACTAGTTCACATCATCTTCAAATTCCTAACGGTTTAGTGGCTATAGGTGTCAGAAAGTGAAGATTTAGTTCAAAATGTTGATTTCAATGTCAAGTTTGGCCAAAAAGTGTAACCCATTATTGTGGGATGACCCAAAGTGGATTTAAAAGCAATGATTTGGGCCATAAGGAACAAGGAATCAAGGTCAGTCTAGATCCTACACCACATCTCTCTACTACGGGTCTTGGTTATTGACCTCCTTATCCCTCCCAACCTTCATATTGTGATTTTGTTGATGTAGCTATGATCTCTTCTTCTTTTACTCCTCTATCTTTGTTACACCCCAGTTTAATTACAAACTCTTCTCATTCAACTATTCTAGCTTTGGATGTTTTCTCTACTAATGAATCTTTAGTTGAATTCTTGATGTATACATTGATATTTCTTCCTGTCATCATGATAACATATTATTTTATTGTTTAAATGCACATGCATACTTTGGCAATTTTGTTTTGTTATTTGACAATCATATTCTATCTCCAAAACTTCCATTTCCTAAACTTTGTACTCAACTTCTGACCATTACTAATGCTTAAGACCATAGTACTCTTTTAGTTGTGGATACTATTGATGTTTACATGGATCCTAATGATCTTGAAAAGGCTATTAATATTGGTGAATGTCTCTTTTTAGAAGATCATTCTTCACACTCTAAACTGCTACATGACTTCCCTAATATTTTTGCCTAGACATATGAAGATAAGCTTGGAATTGACTTGGAGATTATGGTTCATAACATAGTTCTATATCTTGATGCACAACTTGTAAAACACAAAATTTGGAAATTGCATCCCAAGGTGAACCTCATGGTTAAGGCAAAGATTTAGAAGCTTCTCATAGTTGGATTTATCTACCCTATTGATTATTCACCTTGGATCTCCAATATGTGGTTTTCGCTAAACTTGATGGCTACATTCACATTTGTATCAACTTTCATGTGTGGTTCATAACATAGTTCTATATCTTGATGCACAATTTGTTAAACAAAAAAATTGGAATTTCCATCCCAAGGTGGCCCTCATGGTTAAGCCAAAGATTTAGAATCTTCTTGTAGTTTGCTTTATCTACCATATTGACTATTCATGTTGGATCTCCAATATTGTGGTTGTCACTAAAATTGATGGCTACATTCGCATTTGTATCAACTTTCATGATCTTAATAAAGCTTTTCTTAAATATGATTTTCCCCTTCCTAACATTGATATGATTTTTGTCTTGAATATAGGACATACACTTCTTTCCTTTATGGATTTGCTTTTGAAGTTATAACCAAATTCTTATTAATCCCTTCAATTAATACAAAATGACCTTTACAAAGCTGTAGGGAACATTTTGTTATGTGGTCATGCCCTCTGGTATCAAGATTGCTGGTGCAACTTACCAACATAATATGACCCTTATCTTCCATGAATTTATCCACAACATTTTTGAAGATTATGTTGATGACATTTTGGCTATGTCTATCCTTTTCCAAGATCACATCCATAATATTTGTCTCATTTTTGAACATCTTCATTTTTATCATATGTGTTTAAACCTGAAGAAGTGTGTCATTGGTGTTGACAATGACAAACTTCTTGGGTTCATCGTATCTCATAATGGCATTAAGATTGACACTAAGAAGATAGATGCTATTGTCAACATGCCACCTCCTTCAAATATTTCTTAGCTTCATAGTCTTGAAAGCAAGATTCAAGCTATACATTGATTCATCTCACAATTGGTAGATCGTACTCTTCCTTTCACACATCTTAAAAAGGATGTCTATTTTTATTGGAATGCAGAGTGTCAAAATGATTTTGATGACCTCAAGAGATATTTGGCTAATCCTCCTATTCTAATGCTTGCCTTTCTTGGATTTCCTCTCATCATTTACACTTCTGCTTCATCTCATGTGTTGGTTTCTCTTCTATCCTAACATGATAATGGGATCAAGGAGCATGTTTTCTACTATATCAACCACACCTTGTTCGATTATGAAACTCATTATACAACCTTAGAGAAGCAATGTCTAGCTTTGGTGTTTGCTACACAAAAGCTGCAACATTACCTTCTCCATGTAGAAACACATGTTATCATAAAATTCAATTCTATCAAACATTTACTTTCTAAAACTAAATCATCAGGATGCCTTGCTAAGTGGGTCATGCTTTTGATCAAGTTTGACATAAAGTTTCTCTCAGAAGGCCATTAAGGGGTAAGATGTCATTGACCATTTAGTTGATGCTCCCTCTCCTTTCTCTTTTCCTAATTTTGATTCTTTCCTTGATGACCACATCCTCTCTAAGGATGCTAACCATTCTTGGGAGTTATTCTTTGATGGTTCAAGATGCCACATTTGTTCAAGAGCTAGTGTAATCTTGGTCCCTCCTTCAGGAAAACCAATCCCACTTTCTTTTTGTTTAAATTTTTAATGCACCAATAACATTTCTAAATATGAAAATTTTATTGTTGGATTACGTGTGGTGCTTTCTCTTAGTATTAATTCCATTTGTATTTATGGTGACTCTCAATTAATCATACGACAAGTTATCAATACTTATCAAGCAAAGTAAGATAAATTTTTTCAGTACTGTGACCTTGCTTTCTCTCTTCTTCATTGTTTCTCTTCTTTCTCTATCAATACTATCCTACAAAAAGACAATCATTATGTGGATGCAATGGCTACCATTTCTTCCCTTGTTCCTATTGATGATTTGGTAGAAGATTTTATTTTTATCATCCATATATTGTCTACACTTGCTATCATGGATAATTCTTTTTCTTTTGATATTCTCTTTTGTCATACCATCATTTCAGAGGAATGGTACTCTAATAAATAATTACTTGAAATATGGTACCTTCCCTTCTAATTCTTATAAAAACACACGCATTCGTATTTGCAAGACTATTGAACATTACATTCTTCTTTCAAACATGCTATATCAATAAGGTTACAACAATCTCCTTCTTTGTTGTTTAAAAAAATCTAAAATCCCAATTGCCATCCAAGAGGCCCATTTAGGTGTCCATGGAGGTCATTTTGTGGAAAAACATTAGTTCAAATAATTCTTTGCATGGGGTACTATTGGAAAAAGATGCAACACAATTCCTTAGATTTTGTCAAGAAATGCCCGCAATATGAAAAACATAGTCATTTAATTCATGCTCCTGCACAAGAGCTCTAATCTTATACATCCCCTAGCCATTTTTTGTTTGGGGCTTAAATTTGATTGGGAGAAATTCTCCACCATCTTCTCAAGGACACACCTTTATCATAACTACCGTAGATTACTTCACAAAGTGGTTTGAAGCTGCTTCTTTCCACTCTACTACTACTAAAGTAATCTATAAATTCTTACTTGATAATATAATTTCTCAATTTGGAATTCCTTCCACATTTGTTTCTGATAATCATTTATTATTTAAGAACAAGGATGTGAAGTAATTCCTCAAACAATTTCATATTCAACATCATTTCTACACCTTATTATCCTCAATCTAATGGCCAAGATGAAGCCTCTAATAAAACTAAAGAACACACCTTGTGCAAAACTGGTGAGAAACATGGCAATGATTGGCACTCTTAGCTCTCATATGCACTATGGGCCTATCATATGAGTATTTGTACTACTACTGGCACTGTAACATATTATCTTGTTTATATCATTGATGTGGTTATGCCATTGGAGTTGGAGATCCCATCTCTTTGTGTCTCACTTGAAGTTCTTATTGATGATAATACCTACTATGAGCATTATTTGCAGGAGCTTGAAATGCTTTATGAGCATCAAATAAATTCTTTAGAGCATCTTAAAGCTTATCAAAATACCCTTTGTAGGTCTTATAATCAACATGTTCTTCATTGTTCTTTCCAAGTTGGTGATCTAGTTATCTATGAGAACCAACACAATATTAATGCTCCAACTAGTAGCAAGGGAAAATTTAGCCCTAATTGATTGGGACCATTCATTGTTACTTCCATTTATAGTTTTAGGGATTATGGGGCTTCTTTACATGATCTATTCTTTCTTTTATCATTCTTCTTCTTCTTCTTCATATGTGACATGTGCGCGATGTGGTTGTACCTTAATCTTTACCATTATTTACCTTGTGCCATTTCATCATCAACACCATTTTAGGTGCTATGGTTCCATAGGTATTTTGCATTCTAAATGAATGTGAAATCCTCTCTTCTAAAACACAATGCATCCATTTTTTAGACACTCTTCACACCTTACATTTGAGAACATGCTTGTTGTTTCTCCTTGACAAAATTTTAGGTGTATTGGTTTCTTCATTGTAATTTTTTTTTTGAAACTATAGTTACAATTTATTCCTATTATTTCTTTAGACTAAATCATTTCTTTGTCATGTTAATTAATTAATTGTGAAAATGATTAATTACTTACATTATTCCATTATTCTATTGTTTGATTATGTGTCATTACGTATAGTTAAACAATTTCATACATTTCTATAACATAATCAGAAGCATCATGAACACAAATTTCAATTAAAGAATTATACAAAATGTCAACATCTCATAACACATGAACATAATCCAAAATCAAAATCTTGATATATATAAACTTGAAATGCTTGTACATGGATCGATGATACAACATATGTCCAATGCTATAATAAAATGTGGTGTATATAATAAGGTACATCATGGAAACCCATGAGTCCTAGACCCCTTAGGTCCTAGTGGCTCATCTAGATGTGGTGGTGTTTGCATTCACTTTCTCACTAATGCTATGGATCTCAAGTGAGTATGAGAGTTGTTGTAGGTCTGATATGATCATAGATCCCCTCTTAGCTCCACTACCTCTATAGTGAGTCATAGCTCACTCTGCTATAGCATCTCAATCTTGGATATGCTATATCTCGATCTTGCTCATGAGTGTCTATATGTATTGATGAGCTAGATCTATATGTGCCACCACCTGATCCCTCTATGCCTCTTCCTTGGCCTAATAAATCTAGATCTATAGACCATCGCACTCACCTCTCAAGCTACTTTCATTCACCTATGTTCTCTGTGCCCTTGCTACTACCTACTCTTGCTCTGTAGTGAGTAGTATGACCTAGGAAACAACCTAATCTTCTCTCATTCCCCTCTCCTCATAGGCTACTCTAAGATAGATGATAAGCTAAAAAATATCTACATTCTACCCAACCGTCATGTATGGGTAGTAGATACGTCTCATATCATGTTCTAGCTGTACCATGGGGACCATATTTACTAGTGTTCAACTAAAAAAGTTAAGCCACTATCATACTCAATCTACAAAAAGGAACACAATTTCTAATTAGTCTTCTAGATCATAACATAATCAAAATCACAAATAACACATCAAGTATTCTACTAAAATATAATTGTGCATAAAATAAACATTCTTTTCCCTGGGTCCTCAATCTACTAGTCAAGGTCCATGAGTGGTGCATGCATAGCCCCTAGGACTACTATGTTGGGGTCTCTCTCAGCCCCCACTATAGTTGGGCCACTAATATCCCCATGCTCTTTGATGGTAGGCACCCCTATCATGGCCCCTAAGGATACCATTCTGACCTTGGGTTAAGCCCTCTCTCCTCCCTCCTGTGGATGTGGCCTCTTCCTGATACTGCCACCTTTGTGCTAGATTTACCTATGTGGATACCTACCCTTCCTCCTTCTCATCATCATCTTTGATCGTTACGTGTGGGTCATAATGACTCACTTATGATTCTGCATCTTTAGAGGGAGCTTCCATCACATAAATTGACATTGGTCATTCTCCCTGTCACTATGTGGTGAATCATGATGTGACGTCCAAAACATCTGCATCCACTATGGGCACCGAGTCCTACTACTCATCACTCAAGGTGATGTTAGCTACTATAGACCATGGTAACTCCTTGGGCCTTGCTTCATTTCTTTGAGATTTGATGTACCTTGATCATCTATAGGGACATCCTGTAGCCACCCAAACTATTGAGCAAGTTGGTCATAGTAAAATGAGACTATAATGTAGTCTAGTTGACTCATGAACCATTTGTCTCTATGCATGTAGGCCATTTGGTGCCCTTGTACTACCCACACTCTCATCCCTTGGTAGGGATGCTAGATCGCATCTATAGATGGCAGGTGGTCAAATGTCTACCTCTAGTATAGCAAATCTCTGAACTGCCATGGCCTTCATAGACCATAAACATTAGCCTTGGGCTTGTATCTTGTGATAATGGGGGGATACCCCATTGGTTGAGTGCACTTGATGTGCTCTAGTGCTAATGTAGGAGCATCCCAGGTTGAAAGGCAATCTTGCATCAACCAAAAAACATTTTGTTTCTTTTCTTTTCTTGCATTTCAATTAGTTTAGTCTCAAAGGAATGTACCACATTTCACAGTATAATCACTTCATATTTTTCAACACAGGATTAAGACTCAATACTATGTCATCTACATCATATCTAGCTTTTAGGAGGTTTGCAATTATCTGGAGAGTTATCACCATCAAAAGCATCATTAGAAGTCTCAGTTTCAAAGCAGTCAACATTTAGCTTGGCGCATGAGGTTTGTGGACCTTCCCGTGACATGCGACACCAAATGAAACATCTCATAAGGTAGTATGGGACCAGAGGCACCTTCTTTCAGAACCACAACATGTTTTCTCAACATGTAGAGCATTACCATATGATTTCTACCCGACCTACACGTTTCATCAATCATTGAACTTTGAAATCTCTTAAGGCCAACGTAGATCATTCCTTGAGACTAGAATTGATATATAATCATTCACTAGATGCATTATAAATCAAGTAGAGTAGTAGTGTGAGTTAGGAAGTTAAGATAGTGGATTGTAGAGTAGCACTTCAAAGCTATATCTTTGATGTAAATTGTAACAAGTAAGAGAATAGGCCTGTGATCCCATTGTAGTCTGCATATTACTGACATATGAAGATTGTAACTGTTTATGATATTAAATCAATATATTTCCATTTTTTTCTCCATTCTTTATGTTTTACATTGTGTTTACTCTAAGGATGCATGGTTGGAGAGTCCTAATTTCTAGACCCTCTGTCCATGACTACACGAAGTGGTATAAGAGAGAAGTTTGCAAATCCTTTGGGAAAGAAGGAATTTTGAAAAATCTTGAAGTGAACAGATCACCGACCTGAGGCAGCTTGCAAGTGTTTGTTAACTGAGTGCCGATTGTGAGGAAATTGCAACCTTGTAGTCAAATCGCCGAATTGAAGCAGCTGCACCAGATCCATGGAAGAGATGCCACCAAGAAGGATGCCTGCTATGGCCAATGTTGCTGGAAGAATGGAATAAATGATAGAGATGATGAGAATAATGAAAGTTAGATTAGATTCTATAGAAGAGGATAAATATAGAGGTCTAAAACCTAGACATGAGGATGAAAGTGATGATGATGAATTAGGAGTTCAAGTTTCTGACCAAAATGAGGAAACCCTAGAAGAAGAAGAAGAAGCATATCAGGTAAAGATGTTGAAATTTATTTCTAAAATTGGTAAGAGACCTAGAATGGAGATTTCAAACTATATAGGAAATTTGAACCCTGAGGAATTGATTGATTGTATAAATGACATGGAGGAATACTTTGAGTATGAGGAAATTAAAGATCTAGAAAGAGTGAGATTTACAAAAAGTAAGTCGAAAGGACATGCTACTATTAGGTAGAAAGAAGTTTAGTTGGGTAGAAATAGAAGAGGAAAAGAAGAATCACAAAGTGGGATAGAATGGTCACAAAATTGAAGAATAAATTCATACCTGTTGATTATGAATTATAACTGTTGAAGAGATTGCAAAACCTAAGACGAAAGGAGAAAACAATAAAGGATCATATTGAAGAATTTCACAAGATGATTATTAGGACTAGACATAGTGAAGCAAGAAAGGGGAAAGTTGCACGGTACATAAATGGACTAAATATAAACATTCAAGAAGACCTAAGTTTGGTAAGGATGACAACAGTGGAAGAGACATATCAATTTGCACTGAAAGTTGAAGAAAAGTTGAACAAGAGATATGAGCAAAGACAAAGAGGTAGAGGAGGAAAATTTCAGAGAGATAGAACATAATGTGGCAAAGCAAGATCATATGCAGAGCGAAACAAGGAGAGTAGCTCATGTCGCAAAGATGAAAGAGATAACAATTCATATCACCGAGGGAGAGATGATAGGAGTTTCTATTGCAACAATAGAGGAAGTCATAGTTATTACCACAATGAAGGATACTAGAGAGATGAAAGAGGATTTGACAAAAGATCATTCAAAGGAACCTATTTCAAGTGTGGAGGTGAAGGACACCGAGAATTTGAATGTCATCAAGGGAGTACTAACAAAAGTCTAGAGAATAGTGTAAGAGCAAAATATGTGGAGGAAGAAGCAGTTGGATAACCAAGTTTAGTAGGGAAACTAGAAAAGGACGAATTGTTGGGCATGAGGAGAACTTTGTTGCAAGTAGAAAAAATTGAGGAACCACCGCAAAGGAAAAGTTTGGTCCATACAAGATGCAAATCAAGAGGTAAGTGTTGTAAAGTTATCATTGATAGTGGAAGTACAAACAATTTGGTTTTAGAAGAGATGGTAAAGAAGTTGAATCTGAAGAGGTTGGAACATCCAAATCCCTACAAGATAGTATGGATTCAAGATGAACACAAGATACTGGTGAGTGAATAATGTTTGGTGAAATTTCATACAGTATCATATAATGATGAAGTATTGTGTGATATCATGCCGATGGATGTATGTCATATATTGTTGTGAAGACCATGGTAGTATGATAGAAAGACAATTCATGATGGGAGGAAGAATACCTATCCTATAACATTAAGTGAGAAAAGACATATCTTGATACCTTTGGAAGAAGAGAGCAAAAGTGAAGTATGCGGCAATGCTAGAATCTGTTTAGTGGATGGAAGAATTTTTTTGGATGGATTGAGACATGAGAACACGTGTTTTGTATTGATTCTAAAGAAGTACGGTACCCTCAAAAACACTACTGCAAAAGGAGAAGAACCACCAAAGAAGGAAGGAAAAGAATTATTGGTAGAATACCAAGATATTGTATCAAAGAATGTGCTAGAAGGATTGCCACCAATCTGGAGTATCAGTCATCATATGGATCTCATACCTAGAGCCAGTTTTCTAAAAAAAGCGGCACATACGATGACACCTGATGAAGGGGTAAATCATAAAACACATAACAATAGAAATTACACACAGAAAATAGAACTTTCTTTATTGATTTAGACAACTTATTACAATATAGAAGCTGAAATACAATCAGAGGTATCAACCCTCCACAAGCTGCAACACATTACAACTTCCTCTCACAAGACTCTAGAATTATCTACCTTCTGAAACCCAAAATCTGCTAGGGTTTCTATTTTCCCGCCTATTCTTGACTCTACACTTTCCCCCTTAGCTCTACTACTACCCAGGGTTCCCAAAAATGGTTATTAATAGCCTTTTTGGTAGCCAACAACCTAATTTCAAAATTTGGATCTCCTTCCAAAAATAGGTCAACTTTTGGGAGCCATAACTTTTGATTTGGGTGTCTGATTGACGAACCATTTTATGCGTCGGAAAGGTCACGGAGTGCTCTACGCTCTAAGAACCTACTCTACTAGTTTCAACCATTTTTGGGCCTGCACGGGGCTGTTTAGTGCTTCAAACCTAAGTTTGAATAATTTTCAACTATTTTTCAGGAAACATCTTTAATATCTTTCAGCTCGCAAATGATCTTTGCGTGATTCTTTTGCCAAAGGTCTTATTTTTCATTATAAAGCTTCCTATACATTTTCACTTCATTCCATGCCCAAATGCAAACTTTATCAAAATAGCAGGTTGCTATTTTTAGCAGTTTGGAAAAACTGAAAGTTCTACATCATTATTCATCAATTATGGAACTAGAACCACAAATTTTGAAAAGAAATGGACAGAACATCAACAATTTTGAAACACAACTTTTTTTGGATGATGCAAGATTGCCCTTACACCACTGGATGCTCTTGCATCAGACACCCAGGGTAATTTGAGAAGTGACCCTGTCACGTCTCAGGTGTTTGTGTGAAGAAAACCCAAACGTCAACCTCTGCCTCAGACAATCAAGAAGAATCTTCAACATGCCTTCCTTTCCATTTCACCAGATATTCTTCATATTGCCTGTTCTGAGTACTTCTTCCCACATAGTTATCGAAGATCTCTTCTATCTTCTCTGTTGAAGTAGATGCCAGAATACTCCACTATTATTCTATTGGTCCATCCTCCATTCCACCTTCATGATATTCTGATAAATCAACAATGTTGAAAGAGGGGAAATGTTGATCTCACTCAGCAGCTCCACCTCATATGCATTTCCTAAATCATATTTCTTCAAAATTTTACATGGTCCAAATTTCTTCATTTTCAGCTTATTGTATGTTCCAATCAAGAACCTTTCTTTTCTCAAGTGAACCATGACTTCATCTCCTACCTAGAATTCCTTATATCTCCTCTTCTGATCCGCCTTAGCCTTGTACTAAATATTCATCTTATTAATGTGGTTTTTCACCTCTTCATGCAAATTCTTCATCTGTTCTACAAAGTCTTCAGCCTCAACACTTGTCTTTTCTCCTTTGTCCAAATTCCTTAACTTTGAAACATTTCTTGGACTATTGCCATATACAATATAGAAAGGTGATTTACCAGTACTCCTATTAACATAATTATTGTAAGCAAATTCTACTTGTGGCAAAATCAAATCCCATCCTTTGAGATTATCTACTACTAAGCATTGTAGAAGGTTACCCAAACTCCTATTCACTACTTCCGTCTGTCCATCAGTCTGTGGATAGTGTGCATAACTGAACTTCAAATCTGTCTTCAACTTCTTCCACAATGTTCTCCAGAAATAACCAACAAACTTGGTATCTTGAGCTAAAACTATGCTCTTTGGTAGACCATGTAATCTCACCACCTCTCTAAAAAATAATTCAGCAATATGGACAACATCATTAGTCTTCTTGTAAGGAATGAAATGTACCATCTTCAAGAATCTATCCAGCACCACAAAAATGGAATCATGTCCTCTCTATGTCCTTGGTAAGACAAGAACAAAATCCATACTAATATCATTCCATGGCTTCTCTGGTATAGGTAGTGGCTGATATAGACCTATATTCTAACTTGTTCCTTTCACCATCTGACATACTCTACAACTCTGCACAAATTTCCTCACATCCTCTTGCAACTGTGGCCAATAATAATTTTCACCAACAATAGCAATGGTCTTATCTCGACCAAAGTGTCTAGCTAATCCCCCACTATGCTTCTCCTTTATCAAGTTCTCTCTCATGGATCTCCTCGGAATGCACAACTAGCTTCCTCTAAACAACATGCCATCTTGGATTATGAAATCCAACCATTTTGTCCTGTCCAAAGTAACAGGTTCTAGACAAGCTTTCCAAGCCTCTGCAAAATCTAGATCTTTAGGATACAAAATTTTGAGCTCATCAAACCCAACAACCTCTATTTTCATTTCTTTCAACAAATTTTGCCTTCTGCTCAAGGCATCTGCAACTCTGTTAGACTTCCCACTCCTGTTCTTTAAAACAAAAGTATAGCTCTGCAAAAACTCAACCCATTTTAAGTGCCTTTGATTTAACTTTCCTTGACTATTAAGATATTGCAAATCCTGATGATCAGTATATAAAACAAACTCCTTTGGCAACAACTAATGTCTCCATTTCTTCAAAGCCTGAACTATTGCTTAAAACTCCTAATCATAAACTGAATACTTTTTCTTGGCATCATTAAGCTTCTCACTAAAATAGGCAATGGGCTTACCTTCTTGGCTCAAAATAACTCCTATACCACTACCACTAGCATCACAATCTACCTGAAATACCTTATTAAAATCTGGAAGTGCCAAAACAGGTTGTTCTACGACTTTATGCTTCAATGTATCAAAACTCTTGTCTACTCCTTTAGTCCATCTAAACTCTTTTCTATCCCCTCTCATTGTCTCAGTTAGGGGTACACAAATGCTACTAAAATTCCTGATAAACTTTCTGTAAAAACTTGCCAAGCCATGAAAAGATCTTACCTCAGAAGTACTCCTTGGTGTACACCATTCAATGATAGCCCTCACCTTCTCTGGGTCCATCTTAAGACCTTCCTCTGAGACAACAAATCCTAGGTATACCAACTCCTTTGAAAAACTACATTTCTTCAGATTAATCAACAACTTCTCCTCCCTCAGCTTCTCTAAAAATCTTCTGATATGCATCAGATGCTCATCCCAAGTCTTACTGAAAATCAAAATATCATCTAAATAAACAATAACAAAACATCCCAAAAATTCTTTCAGTACCTCGTTCATGAGCCGCATGAATGTGCTCGGTGCATTGGTTAGCCCAAATGGCATGACTAACCACTCATACAAACCTTCCTTTGTCTTAAAGGCTGTCTTCCACTCATCTCCTTCTCTAATACGAATCTAGTGATACCTACTCTTCAGGTCAATCTTTGTGAAGTACTTGGCTCCACTCAAATAGTCCATTATGTCATCCATTCTGGGCAATGGAAATCTGTACTTGATTGTGATCTTATTGATGGCTCGAGAGTCTGTACACATTCTCCACTCTCCATCTTTCTTTGGTGGTAGTACTGCAGGTACCGCACATGGACTTAGGCTCTCTCTTATCAATCCCTTCCTCAACAACTCCTGAACTTGTCTCTTCAACTCTTCACTCTCTATTTGTTCAACTCTTCACTCTCTACTGGAGTCATTCTATTGGCTGCCTTATTTAGCAAACTAGCTCTTGGTATCAAATCCATTGGACAACTTATCTTCCTCACTGGTGGTAAACCCTTTGGTACATTATTAGAGATAATGTCCTAAAATTCTTCCAACATATCTGAAACTTCTATTGGTACATCTTCACATTTCTCTTGACTAATCTTAGGAATCAATGCAAAACAATGATGCTCTTGCTTCATACAACTCCAAAAGAGCATCTTCAAATTTTAGAACGGAAATTGTACACAGAAAATAAAACTTTCTTTATTGATTTAGACAACTTATTACAACACAGAAGCTCAAATACAATCAGAGGTATCAACCCTCCACAGGCTGCAACACATTACAGCTTCCTGTCACAAGACTCTAGAATCATTTTCCTTCTGGAACCCCAAATTTGCTAGGGTTTCTGTTTTCCCACCTATTCTTGACTCTACACTTTTCCGCTTAGCTCTACTACTACCCAGGGTTCCCAAAAATGGTTATTAATAGCCTTTTTGGCGGCCAACAACCTAATTTCAAAATTTGCATCTCCCTCCAAAAATAAGTCAACTTTCATGAGCCATAACTTTCAATCCGGGTGTCTGATTGATGAACTGTTTTATGTGTCAGAAAGCTCATGGAGTGCTCTACGTGTTAAGAACCTACTCTACCAGTTCCAGCCATTTTTGGGCCCATACGAGGCTATTTAGTTCCTTAAACCTAAGTTTGAATAATTTTTAGGCATTTTTCAGGAAACAAAAACTTTAATATCTTTCAGCTCGCAAATGATCTTTGTGTGATTCCTTCACCAAAGGTCTTATTTTTCAGTTATGAAGCTTCCTATAAAATTTCAATTCATTCCATGCCCAAATGGAAACTTTCTAAAAATAACAAGTTGCTATTTTTAGCAGTTTTGAAAAACTGAAAGTTCTACATCTTTATTCAAGCGATTATGGAATCAGAACCACAAATTTTGAAAAGAAATGGAAAGAACATCAACAATTTTGAAACACATCTATTTTTGTGTGATGAAAGATTGCCCTTACACCATTGGATGCTCTTGCATCAACACCAACAGAAAATGCGAAGCTAAATAGAAAGATACAAGAGCTGTTGAGGAAAGGATTGATTAGAGAAAGCTTAAGCCCATGCGTGGTACCGAGAGTACTAGCACCAAATAAAGATGGAGAATGGAGGATGTGCATAGATTCAAGAGAAATCAATAAGATCATAATCAAGTATAGATTCCCATTGCCAAGGATGGATGATATTATGGATTGTTTGAGCGGAGAAAAATCTTTCACAAAGATAGACCTAAAGAGCGGATACCATTCGATTAGAATCAAAGAAGGTGATGAGTGGAAGAATGCATTCAAGACTAATGAAGGATTATATGAGTGGTTAGTCATGCCTTTTGGATTAACTAATGCACCAAGTACATTCATGAAATTGATGAATGAGGTTTTGAAGAAATTCTTGGGTAAGTTTGGTATTGTCTATTTGGATGATATTCTAATTTTGAGTAGAACCAAGGAAGAACATTAGTGGCATATTAGACAAGTATTTCAAAGGCTGAGAAAAGAGAAATTGCTGATTAACATCAAGATATGTAGTTTCATGTAGACAAAATTGGTATATTTGGGATTTGTGATTTCTGCAGAAGGATTGAAGATGGACCCAGAGAAAGTTAGAGCAATCATTGAATGGCCAACACCTATGAATATTAGAGAGGTAAGTTCTTTTCATGGATTGGCAAGTTTCTACCAGAAGTTCATCATAAATTTTAGTACCATATGCACACCAATGACATAGACCATGAGAGGATACCGAAAGTATTTTAAGTGGACATCACTGGCTCATAGGAGTTTTGAATTGTTGAAGCAAAAGGTGATAGAGCAACCAGTGTTAGCATTACCATATTTTGATAAAGTATTAATTATGATGCCAGTGGAAATGCAATAGGAGCAGTGTTAATCCAAGAAGGGAGACCGATAACATATTTTAGTGAGAAATTGAATGATGCGAGGAGGATATATTTAGTATATGATCAAGAATCCTATGCCATAATTCACGCCCTAAAGAAGTGGAGACATTATTTGTTACCAAAGGAAATTGTGTTGTACACTGACCATCAAGCTTTGCAGTACTTGAATAGTCAGGGTAATTTAAATTAGAGACACATGAGATGGGTAGAGCTCATGTAGAGTTATACATTTGTGTTGAAATATCAGAGTGGAAAGTCAAACAATGTTGCAGATGTATTGAGCAGGAGAAGAAACTTGTTGATAGAAATGAGGGTAGTACTAGGTTTTTAAGAACTCAAACACATGTATGAGGATGATCTTGAACTTGTAGAAGCATGGAAAGCATGTAGAGAATGTATTGTGATAGATAGAAGCAAGTGGTTGGATTATTTCATTCAGGAGTATATGTTGTTCAAAGGGAATCAATTGTGTATTTTGTGAAGGTTAATGAGAGAGAATTTGATCAAGGAGAAACATAGTGGTGGATTAGAAGGACATTTTGGTATTGATAAAATAATAGCTTTAGTGAATGAACATTATTTTTGCCCTTGGATATATAAGGATGCAAGGAAGTTTGTTTAGGGTTGTAGAATTTGTCAAGTTGCAAAAGGGAGTAGTCAAAATACTGGATTGTATAGACCTCTGACAGTACTAGAGAGACCTTGGGAAGATATAAGCATGAATTTCATATTAGGATTACCAAGAACACATAGGGGACATGATTCTATATTTGTAGTAGTGGACAGATTTTCAAAGATGACATATTTCATTCCTTGTAAGAAGACAAATGATGTTGTACATGTTGCTGAACTATTTTAAAGGATATTGTGAGATTGCATGGATTACCATAGAGTATAGTCTCAGATAGGGATACAAAGTTCATAGAATATTTTTGGAGAACATTGTGGAAGAAGATGAAGACAGACCTAAATTTTAGTTCAACATTTCACCCACAGATAGATGGACAAGTAGAAGTGGTAAATAAGAGTTTAGGTAACTTGTTGAGATGTTTGATAAGAGATAAGGCAAGAAAATGGGATATAATTCTACTGCAAGAAGAATTTGCTTACAATAATTTAGTAAGCAAAAGCACAGGGAAGACAATATTTGAAGTTGTAATTGGAACACAACCCAAAGGAGTTGCAGAGCTGAGAGACATTAGTATGGATAACGAAAGGAGTACAGAAGAAGAAGAATTTACAGGATACATGGAGATAGTACACACTCAGGTCCAAAAGCATTTGGAAGAGATGAACATCATGTGTAAGGGACAAGTAGATGAGAAGAGGAGACATAAGGAATTCTTTATTGAAGATGAAGTCATGGTATATCTCAGGAAGGAAAAATTTATGGTAGGGACATACAAGTTGAAGATGAGGAGGTTTGGACCATGTAGGATTCTTAGGAAGTTTGACTCAGGAAATGCATATGAAGTGGAGTTACTGGAAGCATTTGGCATATCACCCATATTCAACATTACATATCTATATTAGTATCATGAGGGAGAATCAAGTGATAGCACAACTGAAGTTGGTTTGAAGAATTAGATACTACATCAACAACATGAGAAGATAGAGCATATTTTGGATGACAGAGTTAGGTGAAGCACCAGAGGCAAGCGATATACGGAGTACCTAGTTAAGTGGAAAGGAAGATCAGAGGAAGATTCATCATGGATTTCTCAAGCTGATGTAGACTATATTGGTTTTCCTCTAGCCCCAATAAAGTGAGGGACTCACTTTTCAAACAACCCCAGGTGTTTGATGGAAGAGCATCCCAGGTTGAAAGGTAATCTTGCATCAACCAAAAAACATTTTGTTTCTTTTCTTTTCTTGCATTTTAGTCAGTTTAGTCTCAGAGGAATGCACCACATTTCATTGCATAATCACTTCACAATTTGTGGCACATGATTAAGAATCAATACTATGTCATCTACATAATATCCAACTTTTAGGAGGCTTGCAATTGTCTGTGGAGAGTTATCACCATCAGAAGCATCGTCAGGAGTCTTAGTTTCAAAGCAGTTAGCATTTAACTTGGTGCATGAGGTTTGCGGCACCTTCCCATGATGTGTAGCACCAATGAAACATCTCACAAGGTAGTATGGGACCAGTGGCATCTTTATTCATAAACCCAACATGTTTTCTCAAAACGTGGAGCACACCATATGATTTGTGGCTGACCTACATGTTTCATCAATCATTGAACTTTGAAATCTCTTAAGGCTGATGCGGATCATTCCTTGAAACCAGAATTGTTATATAATCATTCACTAGATGCATTAGAAATCAAGTAGAGTAGTAGTATGAGTTAGAAAGTTAAGATAGTGGATTGCAGAGTAGTGCTTTAAAGCTATATCTTTCATGTAAATCGTAACAAGCTAGAGGATAGGCCTGTGAGCCCACTATAGTCCACATATTACCGATATATGAAGATTGTAATTGTTTATGATATTGAATCAATATATTTCAACTTTTTTCTCCATTCTTTGTGTTTTTCATTGTGTTTACTCTAAGGCTGTATGTTTGGACAATCCTAATTTCTAGACTCTCCATCTATGAATGCACCAAGTGCCCACACCTATAGAAGGATACAAGTCATCAGGCTATGTTCCTTGTGCCACACAACATCCAAGGTTGTGGTATAGATGCACAAGCATGCTCTGCCTCAAGGAAAACACTATCTACCTCTCCTCCATCTTTTGAATTGTATAGACAAACCCCCATGCAAATGGGTTCCTTGATTGTCCATGGCCATGTAGATGGCCATGGTCACCATCATCACTCACTGTACCAAGGGGATAACTATATTCCCCTACTCCATATAACATAAACTAATGTTTCTTCATTAATCCTCCAAGATGTGTCAGTTGAGTGCATACATCTAGATGCATTCTCTATGTACTTTATAGGCCTATACTTGACCACTGCTATGTGCTAATCTAAAACTAGTATCCATAGGATCTTGTATACATCCTCTATGTGATGGTAATCTCTCATTGATATTATGAACATTGACACATTTTTGTCCCACCTCTCCATTAGTGCCATGAACATCCTATCATTGTATCACATCTCTAGCATGCAATACACCTACTATAGGCCTACTCGATGAAGTAGCATGATGTCTACCTATGTGAGAGTACCATATTTCCCTTGCAAGACCAAGAACACACTTCTCTCAATTTGGTCCCTCAACCGGTCCAATCTCACTACTTGGAAATTGTGTTTGCATGGTATTTTGGCTCTCTGAAGCCTCTTGAGGGCTCTAGTTCTATGGGGTGAATAGTGGAAATGAATAATAAAATTTTGATTTTTTTATATTTATAAAATAAAATTTCAATTTTAACTTTCTAAATGCTCTTCCCTATACCTCCTTGTTGGAAATGGTCATAAATTTTTCCCATGAGCTTGTATTTATGCATGGTTTCCTCCATGCAAGTCCAAACTCCACCCTTTTTTTCTTCATGTTCTATTCACTTAATTATTGTTTATTGCAATAGCATTTTGAAGAGAACTTTCTTCTATTTTCATTTTCAAAAATTTGAAACGGTAAATTTTCTTCTCCACCTCTACTAGGGGCATTTGCTATTTTTGTAAAATTTAAACTTTTAACTTTTTCCTATTCTTACCTTTCCAAAAATTAGGTAACAACAAGAGGGGACACACATATCCTCTTAAAGTTTTTTGCAATGCTGATGTAGTCATGGCTAGAGGATCCAATGAAGGATTGTCCAACCATGCAACCAAAACAAACAAAACAATGCACACAACAAAAATCTAATGAAACAAAATGAACTTCATTGATTTCACAGTTATGAAAGATTACAATATGCCACAATGGGCTTCTTATATGCTAGGTCACAACCATTTGATTACTACACATGAAATTACAACTTTCAAGGATTACTAAACATGAAACTACAATTTTCAGATAAAACCAATACATCCCCACAAGTCACGCTATCAATATCCTCATTATCCACATCATGTCATGCTCCATTTGAACTCACATCCTCATGCTCACACATTTCTCTTCTTGTTTCATTCTCCTACTCATGAACTCAATTGATGATGATTTTTGGGCCCCTTCAAACAATCATAAACAATATATAGTAGTCTCAAGCCTCAAAGATGATCTATGTCAGCTACAAGGTGGCACAAATATCTGGCCACATGAAGCATGTAGTTAGCCAAGTGTAAATAATCCTTCAAATAAAATGTGGTGATAATGAGATGAGAGATCCTCATGCAGTGCTCATCATAAGTTTCCCTAGACCCACTATATCTCTATATGAGCTCCTTTGTTGGCACTAACTCTTAGAAAGCTGGCGCAAGTGAAAACCATGTAAGTTTTTTGGATCATTAGAAATTTAGAGACCATGTTATGCCTTTTTAATGAACCAAAACTTTTGAAACATGAATATAGCATTGATCTATCATTACACAACATAATCTTTAAATTTCAAGACCTGATATGCATCTATGGTGAAGTGTGGTAGAACTTCTTCTGTAACTAACTATTCAGTGACCAAAAACTTACAAAAAAACAAGGTGAAAAAAATATTTTAGTTGCAAAAAATTGCACTTATACCTTTGGGTTGCTCTTACATCAAACACCTGGGGTTAATTTTAAAAGCGAGTCCCTCACTTGCCATCACTAGCCATCCACAATCCTTTGTGATCACCTAAAACAAAGCATGCTTCACCTGTTCTAACTTCCCACAAAATTCATCTATACTTCCTACCTACATTATTTCTTCCATAGTGCCTTCATCTTCAATGCTAGACTCCTCATACCTTATCACAACTTCATATTCTTCTTTTGTGTGACTGCATTCTCTTTTGTCTTCAACCTTGATCTTGCTTTCTACATCACCACATTTACCTATTTCTTCCTCTATCTTGCTACAATTTTCTTCAATCTCACTTAGCATCAAATCTAACAATTGAAATGTTTTTTCTAGCAACCTCAAATATAGGGTTCACATATATTCCTCTCATCTTCAAATCAAATCAACTTACCTACATAATGCCTCAAATTTTGGCACTCTATCTTCTCATCTTATAGACCCACTAAAATGCTTCAGTAGATTACTTTAGTGGCCGGTGATCTATCCACCTCACTTGTAGCTCTTCTTCACCTCTCACATTCTCCTTGTGTATGCTGCTTCTAGACTACCTCACTATTAGTGCTCTATCTAAAGAGTGATATCCTTTGCACAAACTTAATTGCCTTGCATAAATTGTCTCATAGTTGAAGGTCTATTTTCTCTAACTTTTCAACTTCTCAACTTCACAAATTTGATGCTAACTACCTCAGTTTTGTTGAAATTAGGGCAGACAACTAAGAGCGGGGGGTGAATCAGTTGTCTCAAAACTTTAACAATTGCTGCAATTAATCTTCTTTACCACTATTATCAGATTAGTGATATAACCATGAAAACTTAAATCAACAACACATGAACAGAAACATAATCAACACACATAACACTAGGTTTTTTACGTGGAAACCCAGTTAAGGGAAAAACCATGGTGGGGGTTAACCCACAAGAAATAATACTCTATTAAAAGTATTACACATGGGGAAGGCACATGGCTTCGAGCTCACTGCTCAGGGAGGCTCACTGCCTACAAGAAATGATTACAAGAAGATTACAGAATGTTTGAATTGATGAATAGCATCTACCAATGCAAAAGTTTAGTTCTAGTTAAGCACATAATACTGATCTTACACACTTCATCCTTACTCCGCCCTATTTCACACTTACTCTGTCATTACCCCACACACACACACCAAAACACTTGAATCCATTGGCGATATATATCCACATCAAGAAATTCAATCAACTGGAGTCAGCTTCAAGAAAACTTAGAACATTTATTAAGAACTCTGCTCTGTCAGCTGAATCCATGCACAAGCAATAATGCGAACCAAAAAATTGTGTTCTTAAATCATCAATCATGTTGGCGAATACCACTAATTATCACAAATTGCTTAACCAACAACTTTTCTTCATCCAGACCAAGATCAAATACTAGGTCGGCCTATTCTTCTTCTGACTGTACTGACTAATTGGAACCCGATACTTAGATGCTTATAACTTTTGAATCCTTCAACACTGGAGGCTAAATTTCTAGATTTAGATAATCCTGACAATCCTTATTACTCCCTTAGATTCGTAGCACACTGTGAGTTACCACCAGAGAGATCTAGACCAAGATAATGGACCGTGTCACATGCTCTATTTCTGACTACCCGAACTTAGACAAATCTTCACTTAGTTGCCATCAATGACAACACCTGACATGCCTAGCAGTGTCTCTTGCCAACAATCTCCCCCTTTGGCATTGATGGCAACACTTAGTGAAAAATGGCTAAGTGTTAGAACAACTCCCCCTTAATGTGTACTGATGATTTCCAATGCTCCCCCTTAGATTAATTCTTCATTTTTCACTGCTCTTCCTCTCCCCCTTTGACATCAATGGAAAAGGCTGGGATCTGCATACCAAAAGTCATGCAAAAATTTTATGTACAAGGGTCAAAAATCTTCATACTTCCACATATAAACATACTATCCTTAGGCTTTGTTCATCAGCAAAAATATATCGCCAAAAATGTTTTTCAACTTTGCCAATTCATTGTCCCAATTCTTCTTATTACTACCCAAAATAGATATATGTCCACTGAACAAAAATGCTTGTGATTTTGCCTTTTGGAGGTCAGTAGGGTCACTAGTAGCAGCTATAACTTGGGACTCTACTAATATATCATACATGGTCTCTAATTTGGGGGAGATCAATCCTCAAAGCTCATCCAATCTGTCCATAACTTTGGCCTTTTCCCTCTCCAAATCACTCAATTCATTTCGCAGGCTCACTACTTGGCATTCTTTGGTAATGACAGACTCAGTTAACGGACTATATGTCTGAGAAATATTAGACAGTTTAAGCTCTATGTCCTTAATCTTTTTCTCAATATCTTCAACAGATTTAGATCTATTTAGACAAAACTTATAGATCTCTACACCTTCAGATAGGGCATTTTGAATATTCTTTATATTGGTATCAAGCCCAGATCTATCATAGCTAATTATTTTCTTTATCTCTGCAAACCTTTTCTTATTAAACTCAATTTTGACTTTAACTTCTGCAGACTTCTCTAGAGATTCAAAATGAGAACTTACAGAGTTTATTAGACTTTTCAATTGGCCGGAGGGAGATGCTGAAGAATCCTTCTGAAAGGTGGGCATGATCTGTTAGACTTAGGATACACAACTGAGAGGGGGGGTGAATCAGTTGTGCAAAACTTTCTCCAATTTACACACTTAAATCCTCTTAGTGATTAGTAGTATATTAAACATGAAACATAATGCATTCAAATCAAAAGAAGAAACTCATCAACACATAAGACACCAAGATTTTGACGTGGAAAACCTGGTTAAGGGAAAAACCACGGGGTGATTAACCCAAGAATATATTCTCTATTAGAAGAATAGAAAGAACAAAATGGCACTGCTAATTAGGGCTCACTGCCCAAGCACACTACTCACAAGAGGCTCACTGCCTACAAGAGACACACTGTCTACAAAGAAATAAGTATCACCTTCATGAATTGGAGAATAGCATCTTCACCATGCTTGAATCAGTTCCATTTAAGACCAATACTTTTGCTCTGCCTTTTGCACTCCTCCTCGCTACCACACACTCATCACCGCAAGACACACTTTGGAAAGACTTCACAATCCCTTATTTATACAAGGCATCGACTTAGGAAAAATCATCTAAGTCGGCAAACATCTACAAGAACATCCGCAAGAAGTGTAATACATCCGGTCAACCAATCTCAGGAAGAACACCATCATCCAGTGGTTATTCTTCAAATGCACACTCTAACTTCAATGCGGACCACCAACATGAACTGGACACGATCCAAGGATCACCACAACCTTTCCCGAATCACTTGAGAACATCCACACTTCATTTGCTTGTTGGAATTCTCCTCTTCTTCATCTGGAGCTTTAAGAACACAGTCTGTCATTACTGTCACAAAAGAATAGGTTCTTCCAGACCTTCAAACCACAAACCAATCAAGTTGACACTTCACATGGACATCCTCAACAATCCCTCAAATCCGCAGAATGGGATAGTGCATTACCGGATCTCACCAGACCTATCTGTGTCACTCTGTCACCTCTGAACACCTGCTAGAGCTGGTTCTACTTGAGCGCCCATAACTTCTTCAGATCTTCATGCGGACCTCTGAAAACTTGACTGGATCATCTTAAGACTCATATCTACAAACCCTTTGAACCGCAACCTCTGATATGCATCTTAGTTGGGATCTCCACTTCACTGTCTCCATTGCTCCTCTCTGCTCATCCAAACCTTCTTATTAATGCAGCATGAGTATGTTGACATCAATGATAACACCGGTTAGGCCCATACTTGCAACATGATCTTCTCTAAGATTCCAGATGTAAGGCCAAGCAGCTCGCTATCTTCTATATGAGACTTCAATATTTCTTTTCTGGCCTTAGCTTGTGCAATAGAAGCCAATTTTATCATTTGTACCGGTGATAAGGTATCAAAACTTATTGGACCTTGTATCATGTCCTGATCTTCTTCAATTTGTTTATCTCTTTCCAAAATTTCCTTCACTGCTTCTGCAGTGTCTCTTTCCCAAGATGTTGATGTATCTATTTGATCCTTACTGGTACTGTCAACCAGATTGTCTTACTTGGGCTCTTCATCAACCTTTGCAATCTCTTCTTCTTTTTCATTTTTGTCCTTGGCCTTTTCTGCTTCTTGGTCCTTAGCTTCTTCTATTTCATGCTCTTTATTCTTCAATGAATCATCTTCAGTTTGAGCATTTGTCTCAACATTCACCTTTGTATCTTCTTTGTCGGATTGATCCGGAGGAGTTTGAATACCTCTTGCATCATCAGTTTTATCTGTCATCGTTTCATCTTCTTTGTTTATTGTTTCCTCTTCCGGAACAAAGGAGTCATCTATCGCAGTTTGTTGTTCATTGATCTTCAATTCTTCAACATCCAGAATTGAGGAATCAATCCCATCATCAATCTCTTCTTCAACAATGGAATGATTTTGTCTTTTCAATGCACTCAGAAGAATCTCCTGAGTATCTTTGACTATCTCATCAGTTTCTCCAAGCATGAGTTTATTCATTCTTTTCTTACTCTTGAAGTCATCTTTCACTTCTTTGAATATTAAGTTCATTTTCTCTGGAGTAATCTGAGGGCACAATTTTATCAGCACATGCTCCCTAAGCTCAATGTCTTTACTTTTTCCATTTTCTTTTCTTAACTCCAGAATATCTGCAAGACTTTTTGGAATTTCAAAAGTTATTTCAATTAAAGACTTATTGTATATATTTAGATACTTGACTATTGCTTCCTCTAGAACCCTCTTATCAGCATCACTGTAATGATAAAAAAATTTAGTCATTGGCCTTAAGTTCCCATCTACAGTGACTGATTTGATGATGTCATCCATAGAAAGAGTAGGGTTTTCAACATATGTTTCAGTATTTTGCCTCTTGCTTACCCTTTTGCTTTTGGAGGGCTTCTCCTTAGATACCTTGGTTGCTTTTGTACCCAAGGCCTTCAACTCTTTGACCTCAACATTAGAATCAGTTTCTTCTTCATCATTTTTCATGCTTTCATATGCCCAGGAGGCCTTAGTTTTCACCCTTTTTCCTTCTTTTCCGAATGATTTGCCTTCCAGTTTCTCAGGTTTGGCAGGTTTTGGGGGAACAGGGGCAGCAGCAGAGCTCCTAGTAGTCCTTGATGTGGAGGAGGATTCTACTGGAGCACTTCCTTGTTTCTTATCTTGCTTCTCCTTCTTAGCTTTTTCTATCCTTTCTTTGTTCTGCTTCACAGCTTCCTTGGTTATGCCAATGCTTTTAGCATACATTTCTAATTGTCTTTGAATTTTTCTCTTAGTTTCTGACCTCTGAAGCTCAACATGTAGCTTCACATCAAGCTCTTCATAAGTCCCAAATCTCTCAACAGAATCATCCTTGGGTTTGCTCAAGAGATGTTGAGCATACATATCCAAAATTTTCTCATCTACCTCATACCCCATGGGCATGATCCAAACAATTCTGGGTTCTACTACTTCCATTAAGCACTGATCAGTGTCCACCATGAAACAAATTTCATTCTTGTATTTCTCAACAACCAATTTAGGGATTCTTTCCCTAGAATGCATCATACTTTGAAAATTCTTGAAGTATCCCCAGATTGCAACTTTCTGTACATTAGAGTCACCAATGCTGTGTAGATGATTTCTTATCTATATGGTAACTAGCATGTCATTGGTCCAATGCACACCCTTTACTCCAGGCACCTCATTCATGAAGTAGAAAAATAAACATAGAACAAATGTACCATATTTAAAGGTGTTTTTCTTGTCTTTCTTGATTTTGTTCAAGTTCTTAATTAGTTGGTTCTGTAATAACTCACACAGGTCATAATCTACATTTTCCTTTAACATTTGGTATGCAGCATATATGGCTGTTCTAGAAATAGAGTTTTCCCTACTAGAGTGATAAATTTTGTAATCAATTACCATTGAAGCAAACTTAACATCTGGATCATTAATGTCATTGATAGTCATTGCCCTTTTGTTGAATTTTGCACCGGTTGCATCAGTTACGGTCTGGTTCTTCACGGATTTCAGCATGGGTAAACCATTGGTTGAATTTAACCTAGTTACAATCCTAATAGCATCCTTTGTAATCTTGAATGGTTTTAACAGCCACATAAACTCATCATGCATTCGGGTCAAGACATATCGAACCCACTCATCCACATCAAATGTCAAAAATTCAATAACTTGTAGAAATTGTTTACTTTCTAGGGCTTTGTATTCTAGTTTCAAATCATGGTTATCACCACTTAGGTAGTTCTCAAACAAATCCAGCAATTTCAGGTTCCCAAATTCATTTATGCTACCATGGATGTATACCCTAATATCCTCGACATGCAGCACTCCGCGTGGGATACCAAAAAATGCTCCTAATGGGTCAACTTCAATGGACTTGAAAGGATGTTTCTTGAATTTTGGCCTAGGTCTCTTAGTGATATTCACAACAAGAGGAGTAGCCATCTCAAAATATTACAAGTTCAAAGCTTCACAGAAAAATACCTTTTTCTTCTACAGAATTAGGGTTAGTTGATGAATTTGCCAGTTGCACTTGAAATCCTTGAAATCTTAGCTCAGGTGCTCTTCTACTTACTCTCTTTGAATGTAAAATGATCAAAATGATGAAAGGATGACCTTTTATGCTCTGCAAAACCTAATTCTCCATTGTAATAAATGTGTTGCCCTAACTTCATCTGGTTACTCTGTTTCTTGATGTAGTTTCTCATGAATTGCTCCTTAAATCACCATATCCACTTCTTTTCTTCTAGAAATCCTTTCAAATGATCTACAATAACCCAAATGATCTTCTCTCATCATGCCTGATTCAGGCACCCACTTACTAGATAGGGGAATTTAATTTTCAATGCAGATCCCCCTGAGCCAGAGCTCCCATTTTAGTTCCCTGAGGAATTCTCAGCATCAGATTCCTGTGTGGACCCATTACCATGATTTCTTACACTATTCTTCACCCATGTCTTGTTCTTTTCATTCTAGATTTCATTTCCATCAACTTTTCCCTTACCTTTGTCTTGTCTCTGCTCATCCGGTTTTCTATTTACCGGACCTCTTCTTTCATTATTCCTGCTTTTGCAAAATCTTGCAATATGACCAAATTGGTTACAATTGAAGCACACAACATTTTTTTGCCCATTTGATTGAATTCCTCTTGATCTACACTGACTAGCCACATGTCCAAATCTATTGCATGCAAAGCATTTGCCATTGAAAGAATTGCCATTTCCTCTATTGTTAGAGTTATTCATTATCATACTTCTACATTCATTGGATCTATGACCATACCTCTTACACTTGAAGCATTGACTGGAGAAGGATGGACCACTTTGATTTGCTCTACTTCTGCATTGAGTAGCTCTATGACCAAATTTATTGCAATTGAAACAATTTCCATTGAAAGATGGATACCTTTGAGCATTAGGCTATCTTACCAGAGGTCTTCTAGGTCTATTTCTTGCATTCCTTGATTGAAAATTTCTTTGTCTGGATCTGGAGCTTTCACCTTTCTCATATCCAAGACCATGCTTATCATCAACCTTCTTCTGACTCTCAAGCAACACTTAAGTTTAGCTGAGCTTATTTTGAACTTCTCCTTGTATTCATTTGCAACTTCTAGGTCATGTCTGAGAATGATAATTTGCCTTTCAAGTTCCTCCTCATTATATCTGCATTCTTGTAGATCATATTTTAAGTGGCTAATTGTTCTATCCATTCTGCAACATTCTTCTGTTCTTTCCTTTAGAGTTTGATTCATGTCTTCTTCAGTCTTCTTTCTTTCCTCAATTTCTTTGGTTAGCCTCATCACCCCAGATTCCATTTCATGTTTTAGAATAGAAACTTCTTTTGTCAGCTTCTCACATTCCTTTGCCTTTTCTTCCAAAGCCTCATTCATGCCATTTTCTTTAGTAAGATTAGGTAGCTGCTAAAGTAGCTCCTTCCTCTTTTCCATAGATTTTTTTAGTTTTTCTTTTAACATTTTAATGCAATCATCAGCATCTTTAAGGTTCTCTTTCAGTTCACTTACTTCTGCTTTGGACTAATCAAGATCTTCTAAAGCCAATTGAAGTTGTTCTTTGAGTGAACCCATTGAAACTCCTTCCCAAACCTTCCTCAATGTATTAAGCTTCTTCCAAGGAGCCTTGCTCTGATACCAATTGTTGAAATTAGGGCAGACAACTGAGAGGGGGGGTGAATCAGTTGTCTCAAAACTTTAACAATTGTTGCAATTAATCTTCTTTACCACTATTATTAGATTAGTGATATAACCATGAAAACTTAAATCAACAACATATGAACAGAAACATAATCAACACACATAACACTAGGATTTTTACTTGGAAACCCAGTTAAGGGAAAAACCACAGTGGGGGTTAACCCACAAGAAATTATTCTCTGTTAAAAGTATTACAAATGGGGAAGGCACATGCCTTTGGGCTCACTGCTCAAAGAGGCTCACTACCTACAAGAAATGATTACAAGAAGATTATAGAATGTTTGAACTAATGAATAGCATCTACCAATGCAAAAGTTCAGTTTCGGTTAAGCACATAATACTGATCTTATACACTTCATCCTTACTTTGCCTTGTTTCACTCTTTGGCCATAATCTAATCTTGGATCTTCACCTTCACATTTCTTTTCTACCTTTTTTGCACTTACTCTATCAACAAGCATAACTTCCTTTGACTACCTCAGGTTTGGTGATCTACTTACAAACCCCTACAAATACCTTACACTCAGTGATTTATCCACAAGTTACCTTTGCAAGTTGCCTCAATTCGGTGATCTATCAGTAGAAATAAAATTTCCCTGTCTCCAAATCTCAATCTTCACTCCTTTCCACTTCCAAGATTCCAACCGTTCACTCCGATACCATCTAATGTAGTCATGGCTAGAGGATCCAATGAAGGATTGTCTAACCATGTAGCCAAAACAAATAAAACAACAAACACATTAGAAATCCAATGAAACAACATATGAATTTTATTAATTTCATAGTTATGAATTTGATCACAATCTACTACAATGGGATTCTTACATAGTAGGCCACAACCATTTAATTACTACACATGAAATTACAACTTTCAAGGATTAATAAACATGAAACTATAAATTGTAGATAAAACCAATAAATACTCACAAGCTGCACTATTAGCATAGTCATTATCCTGATCATGTCACGCTCCATTCAAAATAACATCCTTGTGCTCACACCTTTCTCCCCTTATTTTGTTCCCTTGTTCATGAACTTAGTTGATGCTGATTATTGGTCCCTTTCAAATGATCATAAGAAATGGATATATAGAAATCCCAAGTCTCAAATATGATCCACATCAGCTACAAGGTGGTACAAAGCTCTAGGCCACATGAAATGTGTATTTAACCAAGTGTAAATAATCCTTCAAATCAACTGCTATGAAAACAAGATGAAAGATCCTCATGTAGTTCTCATCATAAATTCCCTTTGACACACTATATCTCTATATGAACTCATTTGTTGGTGTGAACTCCTAGAATGATAGCACAAGTGAAAACCATGTAAGTCTGTTAGCTTGATAGAGGTTTAGGGACCACATTACACCTTTACAGTGATCCAAACCTTCTTAAACATGAATATGACATTGATTCAACATTGAAAAAATACTCTCCAAACCATTAGACTTGATATGCATCTATGGGTAAGTGCACAAAGATGGGGGACCAAAAAGTGGCCATAACCACTTTTGGTCACAGAGGAGACATACCACAAGTGCGTTATAATGCATTTGTGTTTTAGGTTATCCAAATAAAACAACAAAAAGTGAAACCCACGGGCTCATTCAAGTAACATTTTTCCACAAGTTTCACTTCTATTCTGCAAGCGCATTTGGTCAATTTTGAAGGGGCATAAAGAAATTCACCATGCCACCTCACCAATCCTACTCTTGAGGACATCATGCATGAGGTGTAGAGAGTGTAGCAACTGAACAAGGTAGTGTTTGTTAGTTTTTTGTGAATTTGAAAAGAAATTGTTAGTTTTGCAATGTTTTGATTTCATTTTGATCTTGAATTTTCAGCTAATGAGGCACCACAAAACCCTAATCCAATAGAGGAGGCTCAAAAAACCCCCCCTCAAACTGAGGAGAACCCTCAAAACCCCCACCTTCATGTCTTCACCATCAAAGAGACACACAAGAAAACTATTTAGGGCAAATTGAAGAAAACAAAAAAACAACTTGAAACCTTAATTGAAACATTAAATACTCCAAATACAAGCACTGATTGCAAGAGAGCCATTGCCAAGTCATTAGTGGTCATTGTTTCTCATATTGAATCGGTGACAAACCAAATCACCGAATGGAAGAACTATAGGGAGAGGATTTTGCAATACTATGTTGACAAATTGTCACAAACAAGTTAAGTACAACAAATTATGAAATATTAATTATGTGCACATTTTCTCAATCCTAAAACTAGACAAACACTAGAAGAGAGTTGCAAACAATTCTTGATTCATTGGTGTGTACACAATGGTATATCCCAAAACTTATGGGATAGATGGTACATGGCCTTTGATGAGCATCCTTGTAATAACAATGAGGTACCATAATACTTCCTAAGGAAAATCTATTGTGAGTTTGTCCTTAACCAGATTCCTAATTACTTCAACATTTAGGAGTTCCAAGGCAGAGGTGGTGGCTCTGTCCAAGATAGATAGGCCAAATCAAGACCAAAACCACGTACCTAGACCCCTCATGAGGCCAACACATATTTTACTCCCTTCAACTTTGAAGGAGAGTGTTGAGGTGGAGACACTGCATTCATTGAGTTCTCTCACCAAATCTCTGGCACAACATGGTGATGATCTTACCTAGGCTTATGAGGGTGAGAGAAGTAGGCATTGTTAGTCCCCAGATCTTTGTAGTTCATGTGGGAATTTGTGCGATTATGGGACCCAGGACTCTCACCATGTAGGCAATCCAGATGATGCTGCAAAGTGTCAAGATTTTGCGACGTAGGGGCAACAACCAGTGATGGACACATCCATATTAGATGATATTTCCCTCACAGATGTCATCTTGCAGGAAATGTTTGGTATTAACTCCTAGGTAATTTTTTACAAGGTTCAACTTGATTTAATATATTTGTATTTGAAATTTCTAATTAATTATATGAGTATCTATATTATAAGTCAAAATTAATGTATGTAATTATCTGCACTATGAAATTCCAGGGTCAAAGTATTCATTCTACATCTGTTATCCATCTAGTGCAGGGTTATGAGAGGAGGTCCAGTCAACATGTATGTAATTCATCATAAGATCGTAAATATAGTACATATATCAATGGTAATCTTATTTAGTGACAATTTGATGATGAACATGGACCTTCACCACCACCACCACCATGATTTCCTTGGTCCCCTCCACACAAAAACACTTTCACTGAGGTAAATTTTACCATTTGTAATCATTATGTATTTAAAAAATGTTATGTATCTATCTTGGTTAAATAACCTTGAACTCTATTTTAGATGTTGAATATGGAGACTCCTACTCATCTTCGTCATTCAACAAAGGTGGGCATTGCTATAGCTATTTTGTCTGTAGATCCTTTGATCGAGGTATGAGCTAGTTGAAAAGCGCAAGACAACTGAGAGGGGGGGTGAATCAGTTGTAACCAAAACTTCAAAACCATTAACACATCAACCACTTAATCATTGTTATTGTATTTTAACCATGAAAGCAAAAACTTAAACACATTCACACATGAGACACATGAGACACCATATTTTTACGTAGAAAACCCAATAAGGGAAAAACCACGGTGAGTGTTAGATGACAATATAATATGTAATAATAATACCAAAAATTAGAGGCTCACTACAAAAGAAGAGGCTCACTGCTAATGGGGTGGCTCATTGCCATAGTTGGTGAACTGAGATAGTAGCATCTACTCCATGCCATGGTTTAGTTCCATTGAAGCACACTAATTCTTCTTCTCTTTCGCCTTCTTCACTTACACAGTTATATTCACATTTTCGCACACAAATACCTAATTCATGACTTCATTATGTATACACCTAAAAATGACATGACTTGTTAGGTCTCAAAAATGTAGGTTACAAGTCCTAAGAGGATGCCAGGCTCTATGATCAGACTAGCAACATTTTTGAGCTAACGAATGGAGTTAACCTATATGGTTGATGACTCCCTGCACTTCAGGTTCTGCTAAACCTAGGCAGGTGGACCTTAATAGCTAAAGCGGATTGAATGAATATGTTTGAGTTGATTCTATCCACAGTGGCAAAAAGTGTGGAATAGATGAAAGCTTGGAAACTACTTCTACTCCTAATACTAAGATCTGAGATGTAACTGTTTGAATAAGATTTTATGGAATCCTAGAGTGGAATTGGTATGATCAGTGCCTATTTCTATTGGGCTAATGGAGTCAAGGTGTATATGATATATGATTTACTTACTAGTTACAATTCTAATTGTTTGGCACTTGTGTTTGCTTATACCTTGTATAAACATGCAAGAATGTGACTAACAGACTCTACTTATTGATCCACTCGATCTTACCAGGTTACTATGACTTATGAAAGGATTTTAATCCTTCCTTGAAGGAACCAATTAACATAATCACACAATGACAGCAAGTGTGTATTGACAAATGGAGTAGATCCTCAATTTGAATAACAAGACAATATCGAGTTGGAGACAGTATGGAAATCTTGTCAATTATACGGCTCTTCTTACTGATCCAAATTTTACTTCCAAGTTACTGTAATCAATCAAAAGGATTTTAATTCTTTAATAGAAACAAATTAATTTGATTACACAAAAACAACAAGTGTGTCTCGATGAAATTGAAATATCAACTTGGAAACGCAGAGTCAAATAACAAAAAAATAACAATGTGGAGATAGCCAAATAATTGTTTAGCTTAGCAAACAATAGACACCAATATTAAATCACCAATTTATGCATTCTTCTCCATTATACAATTTCAAAATATTTTACAATATACAGCATAATGTTTTATTTCGGCAACTGATCAATCCATCTAGTTATCTAACTCCTACTTCTGATCATGATGTTTTTTCTAATCTACTAATGATGATCCTCTTTCCTTTGATTTCATCTGGTATATATACATTTGTTCTTTTTAGGGTTATGACCCTTCATATTCTGGCATCCTTTTAGTGTAGCCTTTCATAAATAAAAATATTTATTTTTCACCGTTTGCTTAACATCTCCGTGAAAAATTATTTGGCTCATACATTTTACAATAATAGTCAAATTGACTATTAATATTCCCTGCCACATAATATTCATATTCACCCTTTTCAGCCAAAATATGCCCCCTAGGTAAAAATATTTACTTATCCCAAGACATTTACTTTCACCTAGCTCCATGGGAGGAAAATTTTACACACTTCGTGAAAATATTTGGACATCAAATGTTTATTTTGATATATTTTCCCCTTCTCGTGCAATATATTCCATTAGACATTTTATCAAAATCAAATAAAAACCATTTATGTTTTACTTCCCACACACACTCCTATCTTTGATTTTTATTTATAAAAGCTTTGATATTGTGCTTCCCGCACTACCAGACATCTTCAATATTCCCTTTGCGGGAGTGTGGGAAATAATAAATCCACCGCAAGCCCACATTCTCCCATAACACCGCACATCATGCTCTGGCTCCTTGCAGTGGTTACGGTAACATGTCTCAGAGCATTTCCAACCATATAATCTGACAAAGTCCTCTTCAACACATCCATTTTGTGAATAGGCTACAATTTGTGGCTCTTGCTCATGCTTCCATATTCGTATACATGTTTATCAGGACACTGGCAACTACAACATCTGATAAAAATTCTACACCGATTATGTTTTGATGGATATCCATATGCTGCAACAAACTTCCATTTTTTGTATAAGCGTGGAGTATGCTGTTGCAAGGAGAATGGGTGCATTGTGAATGTAGTCTTCTCCAATTAGTGCTTTTGATTGAATTGCATTTAGGGAATTGTTGGTCGGTTTGAGCAATAGAATCGATCATCTCAAATCCCACATTATGACTGGTGCCTATACCTCAACTTCAGCTTCGAACAACATGACAATCTAAGATATTGCGGGGTTTCAGCTACTCGAAAGAATGCGGCAATTCCTTCAATTTGTATCAATTGCTTAAATCTACATATTGTAGGTTCCTTAACTCCCCAAAATGATGAGGAAGGTAAGCTATTTGGGAATGTGATAACTCCAAATGCTCAAGCGATTGGAGAGCACAGAGCCTCTCCAGTTGTTGGCACCATTCCGTTAGTTTATTTTCTATCCCTAATTCCTGCAATACAATGACATATAGGAGCACCCTGACTTGCACCAAAATCACAGTCAAATGATAATGGTTCTATCTTGAATTAACAATGATCAACCCCTACACTTTGGCTTCAATATCTAGCTGTGATAATGATAGGTGGAAAATCTCCAAGGGTGGCACCTACTAGGATGAAGTATATATACAAATGATAGCTCCAAATGATATGAAAATCTGCCCTAGAAGTACAACAATCAGCTGGATAAATATGGCACTCAAATGGTGATGTAATCCGACTTCACAATCATTCAAGGACACTCCAAAGTGATGATGCAAATTCAGCTCTGTTGTGTGGTTACACAACACACCTCATTTTGACTTGACAAAACAGGGACCCAACTTTTTGTTTGGTTTTGCTTGTGTTTTCTGCTTGCTGGCAGTCTGGTAAAAGTAAGTCAATGTAGATGATCCTGCATAAAGGGGACTGGGTAAGTCATCATGATGAGGTTAGTTTTTTTAAAAGTTAACATTTCATGTCAATAACCTCATGGGTTGATAGAGTACAAAATTTCATGCAGGTTTGCCTTTTGGATCACCTTGGTATTCCTTAGGGAACAAAAGTTATGATGAGTCAAAGATCTAGTCAAACCTGATATTCCGAGGGGAGGATCATATTTCTCAACATTAGTCATCTTATGAAAGATCACCCTGATCTAATATTATCACCTGATAAAATCATTTGCTCCGAACATCCGGATGTCAACTTTATGCGATAACAATATCTACCCGTCAAACAACATCATATATTTTGTGAAGGTCATATTCCTGAATATCACCTGACATTTAAATATCACCCCGATATTTGAATATCAGCCTGTCGCAGAATATCACCCTGAGCCAATATCCTGCTAACATCATCCAAACCTGGTAAATGAAGAAATAAACCTGATGATGATGTCACCATTCTTTTTACCTCGAGGAGGTATATTTCCAAACATGACCCTTCCTACATAACATGATGATGACGTCATAAAGCCACAACACTGAAGTAACTCATTATCCCGATGACGTCACCCTAATATTCTGAGAGAGAAGTCACTTTAGTCCAGGGGGTGATATTATAAACATCACCAGACATTCCGAACATCCCCTGATATTTTGAACATCACCTGATATTCTTAACCTAACCCGATGTTTTGACATCGGTCTTTTCACCTAAAATGGATGATCATATTATACCAAGGAGGTGATATTCTCAATATCACCCGATATTTAGAATATCACCCGATCTTCATAGATCACCTTGCGCCTCGCCACCATAACATTAAATGCATACAGATGTGGTAGGTGGTTCCCGCCGATTACGAACCTGATACATACACTTGTCGAGATCCGGGAGTTTTGTACAGGAAAATTAGATGTTCCAATTAATTTGCCCTAATTTGCCTAAAAGAAGAGGTTGAAAGTGATTTACCAAATTATTTTACACTTACCCTATGATAAACAAGTTTTTACAGAGTAGAGTTTACAAATCCTCATAAGGCCACTTGTGGATGCATATAGCTTGTACCAGAGTGGGATACGAGAGCACTGTTGGTAATTGAATTCCTTTCACATGGTTGTCAGCATAATTAAAAGGATAAGCACATCAGGTAGGTAATTTGAAACCCTCTGGTTGTCATCTTTTGCATATCCAGGTATCATGGTGTTTATTGGTTTGAAGTTATGCATATCAAGATAAACTAGATAATGGAAAACTATAACATGCATGATGGTTAATAAAAATATAGCGTATATGCATACATGTGGTATAAAATTGTAAAACGAACCAGTTTTGTTGATTGTAGGCATCCATGGCGGACAAGAGGTTAGCTAAGTCAGAGGTAGAATTCCTAAAATTGATGTTTGCTCATCCTGAGGGTGTTCAATTCAAATACGGAGCCATTACAAATACACACCAAGGGAGTACAGACCTGGCTGCTTGGTCAGTTAAAATGAGTGATGAGAAGAATAACAGCGCCCCGCTGGATGCAGTTTTTGTATCTGGGATGTGGAATGCAGCTGGTTTCCCATATTCCATGGAAACCCCTGAGTTGGTCATTGTGTGTGCAATAAACTATAACCCAGAAACAAGGAGGGTAGAGAAGCATGGCAGAATATATGCTGATCTGTCAATCAAGGGTATTGCTGCCACTTTCAGTTTGCCGTTGGGCAAGAAAGTTGCCAACATAGATTTGAGGAAGTCAGAAGTAGAATATGAGAACAACAAGAAGTCTGCTAGGAAGAAAATGTATCAATGGAGGGCAAAGAATAGTCCTTATCCTGCAATAGCTAAACTTCCTATACATTTATATAAATTCAACTTTGATGATGAGTACCAGTACATGATAGCATTGCTAAGCAGAGTGATGGGCCAGCCTGATGCTAGAAGTTTTAAGGACTAGATGTATGCAGTCATCCTGATGTGTCTCTACATAGATAGCAAGCCAATGTGGGCCAAGATGATAAGTGATGCTCTGGATGAGCAGCTGATGAACCTAGGAGGTCCGGATTGTTCCTTCTATATGACCTCATATATAGTTTATTCATGTGCCTACAAGGGTACATTTGATGCATTGATTACAGATGGAAAGATTGGAGGCACAACCAATGATGCACACATATGGGATCATCATCCCCAACTGCAAAGAGTGAATTACCTCCAGGTTACAAGCTGGTAAATGATGCATTCTCAATGCACCTGGTGAGAACAATGGAAGAAGATATAACCAAGAGACTGAGCATGGAGGCTCAGGAAGTTATCTGCAGGCATGGAGCCTGGTTTATCCAATTTGCCACTTTCTCCTATATCAGGATTGAAGGTTTTGAGGGGGAGCCTCTCATGCTCCCAAGGTACCCTACAGATGTAGTTATCTTAATGGAATTTCTAAGACAAATCTCTACAATATTGAATGCCTATAAGGCAAACAACAAGCTTCCACCAGTTTTGTTTCCAGTTATAATGGGTTGGTATATGTGCCTAGATTCTGAGAATATAAAGGCCATAGATGGTCTAGCAATGATGAATTTCTAGCCTTTTCCATTAATAAGATCATATGATACATATGGGAGGATGCAGAAGATCATGGGGAAACCCATCCATCAAGGAACCTTGAAGACTTCTGGGCAGATTGTGAAGATGAAGCTGAAGCCCGAAGAAGAAGATATCAAAGGTTAACATTGAACCAAATCAAGACCTTTGATTGGATCTCCATCCCAGCACAACTGAAGAAAGATGATGGAATGATAATGGCTGATGAATATGAAGAGAAAAAGATATATAATGATACCATCTCTGCGCCGGATCTCACTATACAGGAGGATATCTCCTTAGATCCATTCACAGGTAGGATATTATAGCTAACCCAAGCTTGGGTGGATGAGCAGATAAATGTACTAAAGAAAAAAGGTGTTGTCATAACGGTGGACAATAAGAAGAAAAGATAGGAAATTGTTGAAGATGAATATGATGACTTCTTAATTGAGAAGAGAAAGACTAAAGGAGAAAAGGTACCACCTCCTGAGAAAAGCAAAAGACCTCCAAGAGGAAAGAAAATTGATACTGAACCCAAAGGGGTTATGGTGGAAAGGGTGATAGTGCTAGTTGAAGATGCATCAGGATCCAAACAAGCATCAGCATCATCAGCACAACCTCCTCGGGATAAACAAAAGGCTAAACAGATCCAGAGGCCAACTGCACAACCTACTATTGCATATGAGGAGGATCAAGCCTCACATAAGAATAAAGAGAAGGATGTCCCTTTAGAAGAAGAATCTGAAGAAGAGGGAGACCCTATATCCTTCACAAGGAAAAGTAAAGCACCTCAGGTGGTAGCCACTATGCCTGAGAAACCAAGGACTTCTATGAGAGGTGAAATAAAATAAACTCCCATAATGTTGAGGGGAGCAGGTGGATAAGTATTTAAGAAGGAATTGCAACATAACGTTCCACTTCCCACCATTGTGAAGTTTAAAACTGAGCAAGAAGAACACGTAAAAGGAACCTCTAAAATACTTCAAAGTGGTTTAATCTCATTACATGAGACAGTCAACCTATTTGATGATGAGGTGGTGAAAGATGTAACTTCACAAAGAATGGAAACCCTCACTGATGGCACTCGGATAACTCCTCATGGAACTTCATCAGTACAAACAGTGTTAGAGGAGATGAAGCAAGTGGAATCAGGGAAAGAGAAGAGCCCAGAAAAGGTAGCCCAAGAGATGGGGCTTGATACAATGATTGAGCAGGTAACCAGTCCTGCAATAATTGATCTTACCTATAGACAGGATGCAAGTCATGAAAATCAAGGAAGTATTCAGGATAAAGAAGAAAATGTTGAGGAAGTAAAGATGGTAGAGATAGAGAGCCATACTTTGGATATGGGTGAGCAACAACAAAAGGAAGTACCTATTGGACCCAAGATAGTTGAAGTCTAGGATAAGGGAGGAGAAGAAAGGGATATATCAGATGATCCTGCCCTAAAGGTACAAGAGGTAATTGTTATAGCTGCGGAACAAATTACAGTTCCAGATTAGGTTGGTATACCTAAGATAGATACAGGGACATCCATGGAAGCTAACATGCCTCATGATGAGGAAATCACCAAGGTGGATGAGAAGCCCATGGAGGAAGCAAAAGATCAAGATCAAGATAAACATGAAGATAATCAACAGGATCACCCTCCAGAAAAGGAAGTTCCTCAACATGAGGATATACCTAAAGATCACCTTCATGAGGAACATCATGAGGAAGAAAAGAGAAGATCACTCTCACCATCGAACATGATGGTGGATACCGAAGATCAAGGTGATCGTCATGATAATGATGGAGACCAATAGTCAAAGGATCCAATTCCTCAGTGGCTCAAGAAAGAAATTGGCGCAGAGTCAGGCATAGGGATACAGGAATTTGATGTATCCACATTATTTACAGAAACCCTGATAAAGCCAAAGAGGAAGGCTAGAATAACTTCTGCAATATGAAGGGATCCTGATACAGGGAGGAGAACAGCCTAGGTGGCCATTCCTACAGCAGATAAAGAAAAGGGCAAGATCACTCTAGATGAATTCTAGATTAATACAGTAGATTTGGGATTTGCCAATGAGGATCAGGAAGGCCAGGAAGGTAAGGACATTATTGATTCATTAACTCAAAGAGTTAAAAGAGAGAAAGAGAAGAATAAGTAGCATAAAGAGCACATTGCTCAGCTGCATGCATATATAAGAGGGTTAATTAACCCTGGTGATACATCTAGTGATCATGCAGTCCCATTGACTGCTATTTCTCAGGATGAAGTAAATAAATTGGATCTCATGAAGCATGAGTCATCCATAATGAGAAAGTGGATTTATCCACATTTGATGAAGTAGAAGAAGTGGTAAAAGCCTCTTTAAAGAGATGGAATTCTTTAAGTGTCTCTAGGAGAAAAGTTGATAAATTGCAGATGGAGATCGGGAAGAGGTCTTTTCAGCTGGAGAAAATTTTGACCATCTTGGAGAAAATAAAGAGAATTGACCCTCAAGTTCTCATAAGCAACCAAGTGCTAAATACAAATAATACACTGTTGATAGACATATGGTACAAGGACATCAGATTTGAATGTGATGTACTTAAAAGATGCAACAGTAAACTAAGAGATATTAGCATGAAACTACATGATATGATGTCATATGAAGCTGAAATTTTAGAAGTACTGGAGGGAAAGGCAGAAGGCAAAATAGAAAATCAAGATGAAGAGTTTGCAATTAAAGCTCTACATAACAACTTCCAACAGGTAGCTGATGATCCCTTAAATCACTTGACAGAAGAAACTATGGATAAGATCATGAGGATCAAAGTCAAGATGGAGAATTATAACGAGACATCTAGCAGCAGGAGAAATAAGTTAGAGAATCTCCAAGGCAAGTATCAAATGCATAGACACTCCATCATCAAAGCCAAAACTCAAGATGGTGGGGGGATAGAGAAGATAGTACAGTTATATGAAAATATCCAGACATCCATGCAGGTCCATGTACAAGGAGAAGCTCATCAGGATGATGAAGATTTTGAAAGCGAAGATCCTGATGCTCCTGATGACGGAGATGATGACAAAGAACTTGATGAAGATGCATCATAAAAGGAATATATGCATCAGGTACAAAATAAAGTAAGCCGTCTAGATGGTTGCCAGTTGGCAACCAGTGCCACATGATAATGTTGACAAAGTCAAAGAGAAGTGTGAACCGTAGATCTTAAATAGATAAATCCTGATCATAGATCAATTGTAACTGCTCCCTCATCTTGTTCTATAAAAGGTACAGGGGTGCCTCATTTTAAAGGATTTGAAACTTAATTGAAATCTGTTTGCTGAAATATTCAGGGCTCATTTCAAAGTTGTTGTATACATATATGTTCTTGCATACTTAATGAATGAGAAGACTGTTTTGATTACAATCCATCATAAATCTTGAGTAATTAGTGTGTGAATTCTTGATATATGCTTTGATTTGTTGCGTCCCTTGGAGTGCATATCAGCTTGCATGTGTTGTCTTCATACCTTTCCTTTGAAGTTAGAATCGACTGTATCTAGCTGTGGAATGTCCTGGTGAACATATGGTTTGATTTCTTCTCCTAATGATTGTATCAAGTGTGTATATGGATCAATAACTGAAGGTTCAACATTAATTTGAAGTATTTCTTTCAATTTCTTTCAATTTCAGAGCATTTCGCCATCATAATTTGCAAATACTTGAGAATCTTGAGCAAATAATACAAATATGTAGACATCCCATAGATAACTGAACATATTCAGCATATTTGAGTTAAAGCATGTACAAATGACAAATAACATGCAAAGATTTCAGTATATACATTTCATTTAGAGGTATATACTGTATAAAATAACTCTCTGTGTAGTATCTTTATCAGAAACAGGATCTTGATGATGAGACGTACATAAGGCCCCAAAATGGAAACAACAACACACATCAACCTCTGAGTAACGTCAGAAGATTAAGACCTAATCACCGCAGACTTGAGATCATGAATTCTCTAAATTCATCGTATCTTTCAAGATGAATAATGGTTAATGTGTACTTTTATTCTATGTTTGTTTATGACTAACATCATGATCAACAAGCTCCAAAACCCCAAATTAGTTTGTTTGCAAACATCAATTTACTTGACCTAAAAATGATGACAAATTATTCAATTCAGTCCACCATACCATCTGTTTGAGCCAAGTTCAAGTATTTATAATTGATGCAGGTGATCATGTTCTTTGATCTTGGTTAACTCCATTCTTAGAGATATAGTTCTTTAAGCACTGGAAAAGCCTCTGACATTCCCTAACTTGGAAGTTTTTCTATGGCTGCCCAATGCAGGGCCTCTTCATCATCTACAACATCTTCTCCTTCAGTGACTTTCATTTGTTCCAAGGCCTTTCCCTTGTCAACAATGCATATGTAATACAAAAACTTTGCAAGGCGTACCTCTTATACTTCACTTTCATCTAGATTTTCCTCTGTATCAGTAACCCAGTGGAAAGATATTAATTGATCCATCTTTGAAAGCAACTCTATAGTCCCTGGGTCAAATACTTGAATGCCAAGTTGAGTAGCTTATGACTTCATAATTGTGTGATACATGTTGGGTCTCCTTGTGGGCGCCGCTAAATGTTTTTTTGTTTTCAAACAATTTTTTCACCTGAATTGTCTTGACATTATTTTAGTATTGCTACTGAGATGAAAAATGAACTGGGTTGTCATCAAAATTCACTTTCTGGCATTTTGTATTGTGAGCAAAACAGGTTAAATAGCCTCCAAAATTGCCTTGGAAATTGATCGAAACTTCTCCCGGAGCCACGGAAATCCACTAACATGTTGAGTTATGATAGGAGAGTATGGTTGTTAGATGGATTGGCATGAAATTATTAGGATTAAAAGTTTCTCGCAATCAAATTAGCTCATTTAACATGTTTTGCACCTATTTAAACTCAACTGAAACCTGTTATCTTGCCTCTTTGGAAAAATATCAAATCCAATTTTGAGGAGCTTCCATCCTGGAGATTAGTTCATTTAGCTTAAATGAACATGTGTACAAAAATAATTTTCATCATTCCTCTTCCTTCATAAGATTTCAGGTGTCAAAGTTGATCTTTCTGAAGCTGCCTGGGAATGCAGTTACAAAACTGTGTAAAATCCATTTGGATTTGATTTTGAAAAAATATCAAGCGAAGTGCTAGGATCTCGAGAATTGGCATGTAGGCACATTAATATGGGAAGAATTTGAGACACCAATTGGTTTGTTATGAATGCCACCCAACTGCTAGATATTAGCCTCCAAATGAACCTTCTTGAAAACTGTCCTTGTCAAAACTTGATTAGAGCTCACCAACTTGCAATTTTAAAAAACCATTAAATCTCTTCCTGTGAAGTTGTAACTGGAGGGTTTAGTCCATTTAGGCTTGATGAGTACGTGTGCAAGAGATTTTTTTACCAATCATCTCTGATTAGAAAATATTTAGGGCCAAAGTTGACCTCTCTGGAGGTGAAACTATGAAATCAGGGCTAAATGCATTTGCTTTTCATTTTGAAAAAATAGCAATGTGATGGAGCCTTCAAACTGGACATAGAAGTAGATTTTGATAAGGTGAATCAGGAACACCAATTGGTTCATTATGAATATTATCCATCTGCAAGATATTAACCTCCCAAGTTGGCCCTCTAGATTGATTTTACACTATGTAAACAACAAAATTTTTTTCATAACCCTTCAACTTGACTCCTCAAAATTCAGTCAAATCTCGTCATAGGAAGCTGAAATCAGACATGTGTACTCACATATGATAGGAAAATATGTTTGCAAAGTGATTTTGCATAAAACTGAGTAGGCTTAAAATTATGGTTCTCCAAAGTAGGCTCCTAGGGTAGATTGCACAAGTGTATTTCTGAGAGTTGTAGTTGATTTTTTCACATGGAAACCTAAATTTTTTTGCAAAAAATGGTATGCAATTTTAGGTTCCAACATTGGCTCTGTCTGGGGATGTATGCCCCTTGTGGACATAGCTAGATCCCAGATCTCTGGGGAGCAGACTGGTGCCTACTCCATTGGGCAATAGAGTCCAGATATCACTTCTGCCCAAACTTGATATGTTTTGAAAAATCACACTTCAGTTGATGGCCTGATGCCAAAAGAAAAACCCATCTTTTCCTTTGTCAAAAATTTTGTTCTGGTCACACTGTAGTGAAACCAATTTGAACATATCATTAAAGTTTGCATGATTGGACATATCCATATTTAACTGTTCAGTGATGTTGGTATATTCTTCATCATTATGCATCTGAAAACCATCTATAACCTCACACTTGTATGACAGGCTAGACCCAATCTTTGTGTGATATTTTATGCAACCCTATTTGTTGTCATCTTCCAAATGATGGTTCTCTATTTGAATTGGGAAGCAGAAGAAATCAATTTGCATCTAATATTTATTTTCTTGAGTCTTGGCACCATCCAATGAAAAAGCATCCTTATTATTTTTAGCATCACAAGTAACTTTCCCACATGATTGTGATCTTGAGACTCTATTATCACAAGATTCAATAGAAGCATTTATCTTTGGACAATCACTGCTATCGAATTTATAATCACCAATTGTTTCTATCTCATCTGAATGTGATCCTAATACTGTCTTTTCACACCAATCATGTGGTCTACTATCACACAAAGTATCCTCACTATCAAAGAATATGTATGTTGGACATGAAACTTTCAAATCATCCCCATGTGCACATCTATGATACTCCATGGTTTGTAAATTTGAAATTTGCTCACTGTTGAGTGAGCATATTTCTTCATCCATCCCATTGCTGACATTTTCTTCATCCCTTTCCTCATCACCACAATACACAAGTTCATTACAATCAGATATAATTGTTTCATCAGCATAATCATTTCTTTCACAAGCTAACATATCACCCTGATTATCTGAAAATCCTTCATCCTCATGATAGCATGGATTTGAAAACATTTGGAATTCTTTTTCCAGCATGCCTTGGCAAAATGTCATCTGATCTTCTTCCGTCTCTTCATCATACAATGGGTTAGAAGAAATTTGAAAATCATTTTCAGATATATGTACTTCCTCCTCATCATAGGTTTGTCCTGTTTGTTGAAAACAATCATCCTCTTCCTCCCTAAACTATTGATTCATATATTGCGGTGGGTGGGTTGGGATAAAATTTGTCTCACATGGAGGCTGATGGTAAACATTCTATTGGATATGTGGCTGAAAGCATTCATTCTAATGTGACACATATTGCTAATATTGTGGGGCATACTGCTGTCCTGGTGGTGGGTAGTATTTGGGAATGTTACGTGCACCTATAGGCTGGGGCCTTTGTGGTGGCATATTATGCTGAGTAGGGTTAACATATGCATTATGAGGTACTTTTGAAGTACTTGGAATATATGTGTTATGAAATGGCCTATGTGAATTAACATTTCCACCTTGTTTATGTGGAGGGACATATTTTGGTGGTTTTGATGCCTGGATGGTTAATTACGCCATTTGTCTATCTTAGATTTTTTGTATCCTCTGTTGCATCCTCCTGAGCTGCTATTCTTTCCATTCTAAATACACTTCTAATTCCTGATTAGTCATGCTATCAAGATCAATGACATCTTGATCAGTAAACCTCTCCTTTTCCTCTTCCACCTGTCCCTCGAATTCATTTGCTTTTTTGAGGTCCTTTGCCATAAGGAGATCCATGCTTGTCTGTCCGCCTCTTCTCTTGGAACAGAGATCTTCTTCCATTCATTGTTGGATAATATTAAAATCTTTTCAGAGTCACCACCTACTTTTCATTAGTAGGAAAATGATTATGTCTTTCTGGGTCCTTATTGCCAGTAGAGTTTACCAATTTGTTTTTGAAATTGAAATTTTAATGAATCTGTAATGAGATGATCTTCAACCGGATATAATTGGATTACTCCCCAGTAGAGTCATCATTTCTGTTAGGTCTAAAAAATGCAGGTTACAATTCCTAAGAGGATGCCAGGCTCTATGATCAGAATGACAACATTTTTGAGCTAACGAATGGAGTTAGCCTATATGGTTGATGACTCCCTGCACTGCAGTTTCTGCTTAACCTAGGCGGGTGGACCTTAATATCTAAAGTGGATTGAATGAATATGTTTGAGTTGATTCTATCCACAATGGCAAAAAGTGTGGAATAGATGAAAGCTTGCAAACTACTTCTACTCCTAATACTAAGATCTGAGATGTAACTATTTGAATAAGATTTTATGGAATCCTAGAGTGGAATTGGTATGATCAGTGCCTATTTCTATTGGGCTAATGGAGTCAAGGTGTATATGATATATGATTTACTTACTGGTTACAATTCTAATTGTTTGGCACTTGTCTTTGTTTATACCTTGTATAAACATGCAAGAATGTGACTGACATACTCTACTTATTGATCCACTCGATCTTACCAGGTTACTATGACTTATGAAAGGATTTTAATCCTTCCTTGAAGGAACCAATCAATAGAATCACATAATGACAGCAAGTGTGTATTGACAAATGGAGTAGATCCTCAATTTGAATAACAAGACAATATCGAGTTGGAGACAGTATGGAAATCTTGTCAATTATATGGCTCTTCTTACTAATCCAAATGTTACTTCCAAGTTACTGTAATCAATCAAAAGGATTTTAATTCTTTAATAGAAACAAATTAATTTGATTACACAAAAATAGCAAGTGTGTCTTGATGAAACTGAAATATCAACTTGGAAACTCAGAGTCAAATAACAAAAAAATAACAATGTGGAGATAGCCAAATAATTGTTTAGCTCAACAAACAATAGACACCAATATTAAATCACCAATTTATGCATTCTTCTCCATTATACAATTTCAAAAGATTTTACAATATACAACATAATGTTTTATTTTGGCAACTGATCACTCCATCCAGTTATCTAACTCCTACTTTTGATCATGATGTTTTTTCTAATCTACTGATGATGATTCTTTTTCCTTTGATTTCATTTGGTATATATACATTTGTTCTTTTTAGGGTTATGACCCTTCATATTCTGGCATCCTTTTAGTGCAGCCTTTCATAAATAAAAATATTTATTTTTCACCGTTTGCTTAACATCTCCGTGAAAAATTATTTGGCTCATACATTTTACAATAATAGTCAAATTGACTATTAATATTCCCTACCACATAATATTCATATTCACCCTTTTCAACCAAAATATGTTCCCTAGGTAAAAATATTTACCTATCCCAAGACATTTACTTTCACCTAGCTCCATGGGAGGAAAATTTTACACACTTCATGAAAATATTTGGACATTAAATGTTTATTTTGATATATTTTCCCCTTCTGGTGCAATATATTCCATCATACTTCATTATATTCCAGTAGACATTTTATCAAAATCAAATAAAAACCATTTATGTTTTATTTCCCACATACACTCCTATCTTTGATTTTTATTTATAAAAGCTTTGATATTGTGCTTCCTGCACTACCGCACATCTTCAATATTCCCTCTGCGGGAGTGTGGGAAATAATAAATCCACCACAAGCCCACATTTTCCCACAACACCGTACATCATGCTCTGGCTCCTTGCGGTAGCTACGGTAACATGTCTCAGAGCATTTCCAACCATATAATCTAACAAAGTCCTCTTCAACACATCCATTTTGTGAATAGCCTGCAATCTGTGGGTCTTGCTCATGCTTCCACATTCGTATACATGTTTATCAGGGCACTGGCAACTACAACATCTAATAAAAATTCTACACCGATTATGTTTTGATGGATATCCATATACTGCAGCAAACTCCCATTTTTGGTATAAGTGTGGAGTATGCTAGCGCAAGGAGAACGGGTGCATTGCGAATGTAGTCTTCTCCAATTAGTGCTTTTGATTGAATTGCATTCAGGGAATTGTCAGTCAGTTTGAGAAATAGAATCGATCATCTCAAATCCCACATTATTCCTGGTGCCTATACCTCAACTTCAACTTCGAACAACATGACAATCTAAGATATTGTGGGGTTTCAGCTACTCGAAAGAATGCGACAATTCCTTCAATTCGTAGCAATTGCTCAAATCTACATATTGCAGGTTCCTTAACTCCCCAAAATGATGAGGAAGGGAAGCTATTTGGGAACGTGATAACTCCAAATGCTCAAGCGATTGGAGAGCACATAGCCTCTCCAGCTGTTCGCACCATTCTGTTAGTTTATTTTTTGTCCTTAATTCTTGCAATACAATGGCATATAGGAGCACCCTGACTTGCACCAAAATCACAGTCAAATGATAATGGTTCTATCTTGAATTAACAACGATCAACCCCTACACTTTGGCTTCAATATCTAGCTATGATAATGATAGGTGGAAAATCTCCAGGGGTGGTGCCTACTAGGATGAAGTATATATGCAAATCATAGCTCCAAATGATATGAAAATCTGCCCTATAAGTACAACAATCAGCTGGATAAATGTGGCACTCAAATGGTGATGTAATCCGACTTCACAATCATTCAAGGACACTCCAAAGTGATGATGGAAATTCAGCTCCAAAACCCCAAATTAGTTTGTTTGCAAACACCAATTTACTTGACCTAAAAATGATGACAAATTATTCAATTCAGTCCACCATACCATCTGTTTGAGCCAATTTCAAGTATTTATAATTGATGCAGGTGATCATGTTCTTCGATCTTGGTTAACTCCATTCTTAGAGATACAGTTCCTTAAGCACTGGAAAAGCCTCTGACATTCCCTAACTTGGAAATTTTTCTATGGCTGCCCAATGTAGGTTCTTTATCATCTACAACACTTCTCCTTCGGTGACTTTCATTTGTTCCAAGGCCTTTCCCTTGTCAACAATGCATATGTAATACAAAAACTTTGCGAGGCGTGCCTCTTATACTTCAATTTCATCTAGATTTTCCTCTGTATCAGTAACCCAGTGGAAAGATATTAATTGATCCATCTTTGAAAGAAACTCTATAGCCCTTGGGTCAAATACTTGAATGCCAAGTTGAGTACCTTATGACTTCATAATTGTGTGATACATGTCGGGTCTCCTTGTGGGCCCTGCTAAATTTTTTTTCGTTTTCAAACAATTTTTTCTCCTGAATTGTCCTGACATTATTTTAGTATTGCTACTTGTTGATGATGATGTTAGTCATAAACAAACATAGAATAAAAGTTACACAACAACCTTTACTCATCTTGAAAGATACGATGAATTCAGAGAATTCATGATCCCGAGTCTCCGTTGATTAGTTCATAATCTACTGATGTTACTCAGTGGTTGATGTATGGTGCTATTAATCATTCAGGGGCCTTACGTTCTTTAGTAATTTCTGCAAAGTTCATCAATGTTTCTCCAAATATCCTGTTCTTTATATCTGCCCTACATAAATCTCCAAATTATTTTACCTCTGCACTATGAATTCACTCAAATAATGTGCCTACAGGTTGATATTTGCATGATTTCTACCAGTACTTGCAATTCTTTGCATGATATTTTCAACACTACATGCATTTAGCTCAAATATGCTAATGATATTCAGTTATCTTCGAGAGGTCAGCATATTTCATGTTATTTGCTTCTGATTATCTGTTATTTGCAATTATGATGGGGAATTACTCTGAAATTCAAAGAAAATTAAAAGAATACTTCAAATTTGCTGAATCTTAGCTATTGAACTACATACATACCAGATACAGTCATGAGGAGAAGAAATCAAACCATATTTTCACTAGGATGTTCCACAGTTAAATACAGATGATGCTAACTTCAAAGGAAAAGGAATGAAGACAACACATACAGACTGATAAGCACTCCAAGGGACGCAGCAAATCAAAGCATGTATCAAGAATTCAAACACTGATTACTCAGGATTTATGATGGTTTGTAATCAAACGGTCTTCTCTTTCATTAAGTATGCAATGATATGTATGCTTACAATAACTTTGAAATAGGCCCTGATATTTCAGCAGTCAAATTTCAATTAAGCTTCTCTATAATCCAATTATCACATCCCTGCACCTTTTATAGAATAAGGTGAGGGAATGGTTACAGATGACCTACGGTCAGGATTTATCTATTAAGATCAACAGTCCAGATGAATAGCACGTGTCTGCCAGTTGGCAACTACACAGCTGGCACAGAATATTCTAGCATCTTTGACCTAGTCCATCCTCCAGCTAGCAAACAACATATTTGACAATATTCTCCTCAGCTTTGGTTCAGGTTGCCTCCGTGTCAACAACTCCACAGTTTTCAGCCGTACTCCAAAACAGCTTCAACATCCTGCAATAAAAAGACAAGAATCAAGCATCAGCTTCATTTAATAACTAGCAGGAAAATAAACATTTATATTTTATCAGGTTGTGAATGTGTAAACCTATACATATTGGGTTATGAATATTGAGCGTCTGTGAAAATTTGCATAATTAAATGTCCATAGGTGGTCAAAAGGGTTCGGGTGACTATCGTTGACTAGAAAACATGCTATCAGGCTCTAAAATGGCTCAATATTTGATCAGGTCCAGGGTCATTTGAGTGATTTTTTGATAAAAATATCAAAAATATGATTTTCGATATTTTCTACATCTTAGTAAATTGCATTTTCGGAGGCCTTAGGAGTGAAATTAGGGCCTCAAGACACCGTCGGTTACTAGGTGTTAAGCCTTAATAATTGAGGAACTCAACTAGATAACTAGTTTATCTTTCCAATGAGTCCAAAAAGTTTAAATTCTGACACAGTAGCTAGGAGTTATGGCCCTGCCAACAAGAAGATCAAAAATTTCCTAATTTTTTGAATTTCTCTAAATTTTTGCAAATGGTTTCACCTTGCAGTAGCTCTTTTTGTATTCCAAGGGTGATGTGACCCTTCATATGATATGCAAGCCTTACATTTTCAGTTATCGCATGTATAAGATCATGCATATGCAATACATGCGATGTTGTTTACTAAATTCCATTGAATGAAACTATCAGGTCTAGGTATGCACATTAGTTAATATGAGGGATATTGACTAATATGACTCTCTTCATAGATTGGGATATGATGATGATGTCATCATCAAGGACGTGCTTCGTTAAAATGTAAAAGGCTGACGTCATGGTCATACTGAAGGAAATCGGGTGATGTTAAGAAATATGACCCTGATATTGAGGAATATCACCCTCCGAATAGGATGACGTCACGGTCATGTTGAGCTTTTTATATATCGAGTCAGAATGATGTCACCCGCATGTTAGGAAAGATCAGTCATATTAGAAAAGATGACGGATGTTAGAGAATAGACGAGCTTCGAATGTCAAGCCGATTGCTGATGTCATCGTCATATCAGGTCCTTTGTGAAATGCGATAAGCTGATGTCATCATCATGTTAACGAAGATGAGTCATATTAACGAATGTGACCCCCTTTCGAAAGATTAGGATGACGTCACTGTCATGTTATTTAAAAGGGTGATCGTTGGATACGTACCTCCGCGAGGTAAAAAGGATGATGATGTCACCGTCAGGGTGATTTTCTTTGTTCATCAGGATTGGATGACGTCATCAGCATATTGGCTCTAGGGTGATATTCTGCGGCAGGGCGATATTTGAAATATCGGGTGATATTCGCAAGATCTGGTGATATTTGAAATATGAGCCCCGCAAAATATATGAAGCTGTTTGATGGGTAAATACCACTATCACGTAAGATTGACGTTTGGAGTTTCAGACCAAATGATTATTGGGTGATAAAATTGGCATTAGGGTGATCTAACATAAGGTGACTGATGTTAAGGAACATGACCCACCCTCGGAATATCAGGTTTGACTAGGACTTTGACTCACCATAACTTTCGTTCCCTAAGGAATATCAGGGTGATCCAAAAGGCAAACCTGCATGAAATTTTGTACTCTTTCCAATCATGAGGTTATTGATATGAAATATTAACTTTGACAAACTGACCTCATCATGATGACTTACCTAGCTCCCTTTTGCAGGGTCATCTGCATGACTTACTTTTACCAGACCGCCGAAGAGCAAAAAAATAACACAAGCCAAAGCAGCAAAAAGTTGGGTGCCTGTTTTGTCAAGTCAAAATGGGGCGTGTTGTGTAACCACACAACACTACTAAGATGAAAAATGAACTGGGTTGTCATCAAAATTCACTTTCTGGCATTTTGTATTGTGATCAAAATAGGTTAAATAGCCTTCAAAATTGCCTTGGAAAACTGATCGAAACTTCTCCCGGAGCCACGAAAATGCACCAACATGTTGAGTTATGATAGGGGAGTATGATTGTTAGACAAATTGGCATGAAATTATTAGGATTAAAAGTTGCTCGCAATCAAATTAGCTCATTCAACATGTTTTGCACCTATTTAAACTCAACTGAAACCTGTTATCTTGCCTCTTTAGAAAAATATCAAATCTAATTTTGAGGAGCTGCCATCCTGGAGATTAGTTCATTTATCTTAAATGAACATGTGTGCAAAAATAATTTTCATCATTCCTCTTCCTTCATAAGATATCATGTGTCAAAGTTGACATTTCTGAAGCTCCCTGGGAATGCAGTTACAAAACTGTGTAAAATCCATTTGGATTTAATTTTGAAAAAATATCAAACGAAGTGCTGGGATCTTGAGAATTGGCATGAAGGTACATTAATATGGGAAGAAATTGAGACACCAATTGGTTTGTTATGAACTCCACCCAACTGCTAGATATTAGCCTCCAAATTAACCTTCTTGAAAATTGCCCCTGTCAAAACATGATTAGAGCTCACCAACTTGCAATTTTAAAAAACCATTAAATATCTTCTTGGGAAGTTGTAACTGGAGGGTTTAGTCCATTTAGGCTTGATGAGTGCATGTACAAGATATTTTTTTACCAATCATCTCTGATCATAAAATATTTAGAGCCAAAGTTGACCTCTCTGGAGGTGAAATTGTGAAATCAGGGCTAAATGCATTTGCTTTTCATTTTGAAAAAATAGCAAACGATGTGTTGGAGCCTTCAAACTAGACATAGAAGTAGATTTTGATAAGGTGAATTAGGAACACCAATTGGTTCATTATGAATATTATCCATCTGCAAGATATTAACCTCTCAAGTTGGCCTCCCAGACTAATTTTACATTGTAAACAACAAATTTTTTTTCATAACCCTTCAACTTGACTCCTCAAAACTCAGTCAAATCTCGTCATAGGAATCTGAAATCAGACATGTGTACTCACATATGATAGGAAATTATGTTTACAAAGTAATTTTGCATAAAACTAAGCAGACTTAAAATTATGGTTCTCCAAAGTAGGCTCCTCGGGTAGATTGCACAAGTGTATTTCTGAGAGTTGATTTTTTCACATGGAAACCTAAATTTTTTTGCAAAAATTGGTATACAATTTTAGATTCCAACACGACTCTATCCAAATAAATATTCTTAATATTTATTTAAGTCAAATTCCTCTATCAATAAATAAATAAACAAATTTATTTATTTGATTCATATTCTCCCAACAATTAAATAAAATCAATTTATTTAATTAAATTAATTAAATTCTTCTAATTCCTCCAACAAATTAAATAATACCAATTATTTAATTAGTTCTTCCAAATTCATTCTAAATTAAATAATATCAATTATTTAATTGTTTCTTCCAAAAATATCTTCTCTAAATTTAAATAAATCAAATATTTATTTAAGTTGTCTATTTCTTCTAAATTGAGTCATCTCTAAATATAATTCAATCCTTGTGCACATGCAATTGAATATTCTAAATATTTAATTGAGCTAAAATATCTTCTCATCCTCATGCAATTTCTATTCTCTAGTTCTATTCTCTTAACTAATTGATCTATTCTTTTAATTGATTTAATCTCTTCAGTTAACTCATTCTTCTATTTTATTAATTCCTCTCATGCAAAATAGAGCAAGACACTTGTCTTCTTCTTATTCATGCACATTCCTCAAGGTTTCTATACCATTGATCTTCTTGTTTTCTTTTATACCGTTGATCTTCTCTCTCCCAACTCTATAAATTGAACCCTGTTCTTCCATTTCATTCATCCAAGCTTTTAGTATCGTTACTCTGCAGGAATTACAGTGCGCCTTTGGCACCCACGTCATTCCTTTTGCTTGCGATCAACTTGTTACCATATCACTACCATTGTAGTGAAGCTCATCTTCATTACAAAGCACTATCATGGCCATTCTCCATTGACAATCTTGGAATAGCAAGGAAGTACACTCTCTGAGGGCCTTATTCATACATGCAAGATCGATTGAGATAGGCAACCAACGAAAGATATGAAGTATTGAGGTTTGCAAAAGGTTCATCTTTTGTTTGCTAGATCTTGATTATTTCCCTTTTCGTTGAGTTTTGAGTATTATTGATATTGATATATTGATTATTCATGTTTACCCCAATTTTCCCTTAACTTTTTTGGCACCCACTGTGGGGCCTAGCCCCAATTTAACCCAAAAATGAAGTTTTTGTGTGTTGGGAAGCCATACACAGGAGGAATCTATGCATTTGACCCATCCTAACACACATTTGCTGTCTGTTCCGGTACATCTAATTTTTCAGCGCATACAGGCTCTGTTTCGGCAAAGATAACCTCTGATACAACGTATCTGCTAGTTCTGCACATATACTCTGTATTCCTGTGCTTTTGACCTCTTTCTTAGCGCATTTGTACTCCTGTGCTTCTGAGCTCTATTTCTATGCATTCAGACTCTAAAGCTGCACATCTGATCTAGACAATGATTTTAGGGTTTTCTTGTGGTTTTTTTCGCTAACACTAACATTTTTTCGCAGGAACACTCTTGGATCTATTTGTAGGCTAGGTACTGGTTTAGATCATATATATGCACTTGTTAACTCACACTTCAATTTCTAAAAGGAAAGTAAATGGATGCTCATGCAAATCTCACATAGTTTTAACTAGAAGGGTGGTAACTAAATCATTGCTATCTTGCATATCATTGAATCATTGCTATATTGCTATCTTTCAGAGTTAGACACATTGCTATCTGGGTAAAATTGAACCATTGCTATCTTGTTATCACTTTAAAGTTAACAAATTTTTGTGTGTGCCCAAGTAGATAGCTCATTTAGTCCTTTTCATTTTAACTAGGGGAAAAGAACCATTGTCTTTTGTGTTTTTGGGAATGATACTAGGCCTATGCTCTCCCCTATCTTGGGTGACCAAAATTCTAGACATATCATTTTCGCATGTGTTTTACCTTTAGAGAGGCACGCCCTTGGATATCTGTCTAACCTTGGGGAATGACCTTAAGTGGTAACAAGCTAAAGCCAAGCTCTGCCAAGCCACTAAAAATAAATTGTGTTTGGAGTGAAAGCTTCAAACAACAAGTGAAGTTGTGTTATACCGACAGCTAACCTCCCCCAAAACCCTCCAAGGTGCAACCCTTGCAGGCTGAGAGACTCCATAACGGAGAGTAGTGCTGCCACATGTATAACCACTTGAACAGTTGCACTTACTAGTCATCCTTGTTTTAGTTGCCCAGAATCCTTCTATTTGTTGGTGCAAAAGGTGGGACCTTTGAAGCCGCCCTGATTCATGTGGTTCTTAGTAGAGATAGCAGAGACAATTCTAAGGTTTGGTGGGGGTACAAGCCTTGGGAAACTTGGATCTTGGTATGCATGAGAAGTGTGTGCCGTGGAGAGGAGCCGGTGCTACCAAGATCCTGAAGCTATCTGTTTTGAATATGCATAGCTAAGGGATCTGACAAATATTGTCTTTTCTAACCTAGGATTTGTACTTTCTTTTTGAGTCAAAAAGAGTCCAAAAAATTACAAAAAATTTAAAAAAACCATGAAAATATTCTTTGTGTTTGCTGTGTCTTCTTTTCATAATTAAGAAAATTAGACCAAAAAGACCATCTTGTAGCCAAGAAATCAAAAATATTAAAAAATGTGCCAAGAAAATTGTAAAAATAGTAAAAAAACTAGAGCTGCACATCTACCCTACAAAACTGTGCATTTATTCTGACCTGCTATGCATGTGTATTGACTTCCTATGCATTTATCACCTGTTACAGCGCATTTGTCTTTTACCAGAACTGCACATTTACTGTGACTTGTTGCGTATTTATCCTTTGTTTCAACGCATCTGTTGCTGCGCATCTGCAATAGTGAGCATTTCCTGAGCTTTTGAGAGAAAATTTTTAGCATATCTGGGTACCCATTTTGGTCTTGTGTTTAGTTTCTAAGGAGATGACAACCAAATTAGAAGAAATTGCTCAAGAACTCCAATACCTGAAATTGCAATTAAACTTAGACGCCTCGCCCCAAGATCGTATAGCAATTGCTCAAGAACTCCAAGTCATACAACAACAAATGGCCATCTTACAAGCTGAACAAGCCAATACTAATTATGCCATGCCCCAAAATCATACATCCTTTTCCTGTCTTAAAGATACTCCTGACAAGGCAAGCACCACCTCAAGTTGGAAATTATACACCACTCCGTCTACTAGTCCTCCTTCGCCATCTTCTAAGACACATATCCCAAAGCATACTAGTCCTACACCAACACTGCCATCGAGTTCCCCAAGCTTTAAATGGACAACAAAAAAATCCTCAGATGATTTTTGGGAAAGATGTTTTCCAAATTTACATAGCAAAAGAAAAGCTATCGAGAACTCCAAATCCACTAATCCATTACCTCACTCCTCTACCCATACACCTACGAAGGATGTGATCCAAGGGCTACTAGTAAAGAGTCAACCATGTCCCCAAATTCTGGTCTTTGACCTTATCAAAAAGCCTTCAAACATGTCCATTGCACCAACCTCATTGTGTGTTCGACAACCCTTTGAGCATGTTGAAAAACCTCCTACCATGAACCAAATTCAAGGTCCATTGCACCTTCATATTGTTGACCAAGATCCTATCCAAGAGACCTCTATCTCCACTTCCATTCAAAAAACCCAAGAGTTATGTCAAGAGCACACTTTAGAATAGGTTGAAACATTAGACCTTTTTCAAAATCAAGATCAAAGCACCCCCATCCATCCCATACATAACCTTTATCTTTTCAATTATCCTATACCTATACATGAGCAATAAATCCAATTTCAAACATTCATAACCTATATCTCTTTTATGATCAAGATACTACCTTTGATGAAGAAGCTATCCATGAGCAACTTGATCCAATACATGAGCCAGGGATCCAATTCCAACCTCTCCATAGCCTATATCTTCTCTATGATCAAGATATTATCGTTAATGAAGAACCTATGCACGAGCACTTTGATCCCATCACGCTTAATCCTATCTATGATCAAGATCCCATCTACGATCAGGAGCCTATCTATGATCTAGATCCCATCTATGATCAAGGGCCTATCTATGATCAAGCAGAACATGATGATCCTCTTAGCCCACTTTATGCATTCCATGGTCCTAAGCTTATAACCCCATCTAGTCCTATCCAAGATCTAACAACTTCCACTTCCCTTGATGATACACTTGCCTCCCAAACAAGCATAGAAGATCAAACCAAAAATAATCCTCTACCATCCATTATCGACCATGCTACAAATCCCCCACCGTATATCCTTGGTCTTACCGCCTTCATTCATGAGTGTTCCTCCTTAGAACACCAGCAACCATTATCTTTTTTCTCATCTTCTCCATCCAGTAAAGAACTTGTGTCTAGTGTTCCACCTACACATAATCCCATTGTCCACCGCATACTCCAACATATGAACTATCAAAGTAAAGTCTTAGGCCTTCACGAACAAGGTATTTTGGAGCCCATCCATGTCAATGTTCCTCCTCCTTCATATGGCCTTGGATACACACCCCAAGGTGAACAATCTCAAGATGTTGGTACTTCCTCCACTCCTCCTAAATCCCACACCTTCCATTGCAAACCCTATCATATGTCCAAAACATATGTCACCATTCCACCTCCATCATCCTAGAATCATCAAAAGCATGTGACCATACACCTTCCACCATCCAATCTACCTCAGCTACTTCCAACTCCTAATATCCCTCCATACATTTTACCACCACTTCTTCCAACACCTTATTCATCCATCTATGAATCTTCTAACAATCTCATTCATGGACAACAAATGCACATGTTGTCTAAACAAAGGGCTTCCTCCAATCCCACTTCCACCATCCCACAGGAATTCAACAATAAAAATCTAAATGCCTCTACCTATAAAGTCAAAAATCCTAAGAGTCCTCATGACCTAGGATACAAAAGCCAAGAATCAAAGAAACATCCTTCTCAAGTACTGCATACACCCACACACCTATATGCCAAACTAAAAAAGGTGTGGGTCCGCATCCAACAAATGATTACCTCTGAAGCTGCACCAAAGTTGCACACACTCTAGCCCATACCTTCATAGGTACTATCTAAAAGAAAAATGGTTTGGGTGCCTAAGCAAAAGCCCTCAAGTTACATGATGCATCCACCTCTCAAGAATCCCAACTATCCACTTTCTCCCATTCCATCCAAAAGTCTCAAATTTTTCCATCCCACATGGCAAACAAAAATCAGAAAAATACTCAGTCTATGTGGATCCCTACATGCCTAAGTCATTCATCCACAAGCAAAAGTCTCCGTTGCTTCCTACACTACTTTCCCATCACCAGCTTCAATGTTTATCATGGTATGTGCAACCGTTGGTCATGATTCCCTTCCATCTCACAAATGTTTCCATTTACCTCCTACATATCTTTAGCATCCTACTCACGCGGTCCATGCTTTTGCATAAGCTTTCCATCCGTATTCTACATCATCATCCACTATTGCACCTTCTACAGTCCTCTATCTCCCTTCTCCATCTCACTATCATGCAATCTCCTACCAACATCTATGAGAACACTCGACATGGTCCATGTGACGACATCTTTCTAGTGGGACTGTCACCTTCCATGGAACCTGACAATTGAGGCCCTCTCATCCATTCTACCTATCCTATCCAAATGTTCAAAAAAAGAAAAAAAGTAAAGAGAAATCCCTTCGTCCAATGGTGAAAATCTGGCAAACAGGTGCCTTGGATAAGTACCATGATGAAAACCCGGCAAATAGGCATCATGTGTAGGTTGGTCTTCCATGTCATCTACCCTAGGGAGCACATTGTCTCATCGACCCTATCATTTTCCATCCTATCTTACCATATCCTCTTATTAGTCGTATCCTATCCTACCTATACTATCTAGTCTTTCCATCCTAATCTTCCATTCCTCTATTCTTTAGTCTTGATAAAGATTGGGGGCACAATGTTGACAAATGTTTTAGGTGTCTCTTGACATACCTTGTCCCTCCAAGCCAAAAAAAACCAATCCTCTCATCCTCCTATCATCATAAGCATTGTCATGAAAAATCCTAAAGTATTCTACCTACAATGGGGCATGTTATTCTTATGTGACATAGTCCTTGGAGATCACATCCTTATTTCCTTCTACCTAACCATCCGTATCTTCTATCACCCATCCATCTGCCTATCCGTGGTGTTTCTTTGTCATCAGTATCTAGCATTAAGGCTATCCATAAATGTCATCTTATCCTATCATGGCTTGATACTCTATCTCTTTCTTTTTTTGCCTTGTCAACCAAGGTCTTATTTAGTCTCCTATCCACAGTGTCTTCCGAGCATAACATCTATCATTAGTGTCCGCGTAGTCTAAGTCCCCGAATTATGTTGCCTTTGCCTCGTCACATAGGCAAGGCCATTTTTCAATGCACCCCCGAGGCTCCACTTGCCCATCCATCCCATATCTAGTCCTTCTACCTATCTGAGTCCATGCTACCTAGGTCTTAGGTCCACTAGGGTTCACCCTGAACTACGTTGCCTCTGCGTCGTCACGTAGGCAAGGCCATTTAGCAATGCACCCCGAGGCACTAGGTCAGTCCCTTAGGGTCCATTTTACCAGGCATGCGTACAAGCAAAGCCCACTTCCAAAGCAAAAATTTTGATGCAACACCTCAACCTATCCAAGGCAAAGCAAGCAAGTACCTAAGGCACTCTAAGTGATTCTATATAAATTATGGAAAGAAAAACACATCTAAATGCTTGAATGTTTTGTGGTTGTGATCAGGTTAGGTTCCAGTGTCTTAATTTTTTCTATCATGTCTTCCTATGCTACTCAAGGATACCAAAAGCTAGAGATGCTATGATGGGGGCATGATTATTTTCTTTGTTTGCTGTTTGTGGATTAAACTTTAGTAATGTGACTCCTTGTCTAATGACATGATCAGCAAAAGATCATCAAGGACATCAAAGGTCTAACATGAAAGGGGACAATCCTTGTCTATTAATATGCAATAAATACTCAGGTCATCTCGGTTCAATTATACCTCGATGCTTGTATTAACTTGCTAAATCAAAATCCATGTAAGCAATACTTAGGTCATCTCGGTTTAATTATACCTAGATGCTTGTATTATCTTACAACATTTTAAAAGCCCAATGATGAAATAAGTACTTCAAAATACTTGCACTATCAAGATGACAAAACCATTCACATCCACTCTCATCCATTTGCATCCACTCACATCCATTCGCATCTGCAAAGCATCCATATCCCATGCAATAAAAATTCTGTGCATAGAGTATCAATGTTTACAAATAAAAGCTTGTTATTCCTTCATTCATATTTCCTCTATTTATCAACTTTCTATCTCTCATTGTATCTCTCCTCAACAGTTCTAACTGTCAATCCGAGCTATGATCCAAATGCAAGTCTGTCCTTAATGCATACCAATCGAGTCAAGTCAATCTTGTCGAATGATCCAATCACAAACAATGATCTTGATCCTTGTCCGGTCATAAACCAACTCGATCAGTTATAATCAATCAATTGTCTTATATAGGGTGTTGCATTTGTCAAAATCAAACCAGCACACGCATCTTACATGACATGTTTCATTTCTTGAAACCAGACACTATCCTTCATGTTGCTCTAGGGATCCATCGTTCCCCACTATGATAACACACCTGCCATGTTGGTCTAGGGATATATCGTTCCCCGCCATGACAACACTGTCGTATATCGTCATCAGTATATCGTTGTTTTACAACTGGATAGGGGCAATGGCTTGTTTGTTCTTGTATCATTTGTGCATACTTGCTTACTTGTGTGTGTTATCATTTTATCTTGCATCACATATCATTTAGCTCTTTCTTCGACAAATTTCTTTTCTTCATCCCTAACCTTTTTTTTTCTCCTTCTTCTTTGTGAGATTGCCTGTCTCATGCCTTCTGCCTTCTTCCCATCCAATCTCCCGAGGGGGCATCCTATTGTCGTTAAACTTGTACTAGGGGCAAACTGGGGCATGTATCATTATTAGAAATTCTTATTCTTTGAAGCAACGCCATAAACTACATTGCATCAAAGAGGGGCAAAATGTATACTCCTAAAAATGACATGACTCTGTCCAAATAAATATTCTTAATATTTATTTAAGTCAAATTCCTCTATCAATAAATAAATAAACAAATTTATTTATTTGATTCATATTCTCCCAACAATTAAATAAAATCAATTTATTTAATTAAATTAATTAAATTCTTCTAATTCCTCCAACAAATTAAATAATACCAATTATTTAATTAGTTCTTCCAAATTCATTCTAAATTAAATAATATCAATTATTTAATTGTTTCTTCCAAAAATATCTTCTCTAAATTTAAATAAATCAAATATCTATTTAATTTGTCTATTTCTTCTAAATTGAGTCATCTCTAAATATAATTCAATCCTTGTGCACATGCAATTGAATATTCTAAATATTTAATTGAGCTAAAATATCTTTTCATCCTCATGCAATTTCTATTCTCTAGTTCTATTCTCTTAACGGATTGATCTATTCTTTTAATTGATTTAATCTCTTCAGTTAATTCATTCTTCTATTTTATTAATTCCTCTCATGCAAAATATAGAAAGACACTTGTCTTCCTCTTATTCGCGCACATTCCTCAAGGTTTCTATACCATTGATCTTCTTATTTTCTTCTATACCGTTGATCTTTTCTCTCCCAACTCTATAAATTGAACCCTGTTCTTCCATTTCATTCATCCAAGCTTTTAGTATTGTTACTTTGCAAGAATTATAGCGCGTCTTTGGCACCCACATCATTCCTTTTGCTTGCGATCAACTTGTTACCATATCACTACCATTGTAGTGAAGCTCATCTTCATTACAAAGCACTATCATGGCCATTCTCCATTAACAATCTTGGAATAGTAAGGAAGTGCACTCTCTGAGGGCCTTATTCATACATGCAAGATCAATTGAGATAGGCAACCAACGGAAGCTATGAAGTATTGAGGTTTGCAAAGGTTTCATCTTTTGTTTGCTAGATCTTGATTATTTTCATTTTCGTTGAGTTTTGGGTATTATTGATACTGATATATTGATTATTCATGTTTACCCCAATTTTCCCTTAACACATTACATGTTTTTATACAATTCATCAACCTTGGAATTAACATCAAGGTTAGCATTACAATCATCAACCATTGGAACAATCTCCAAGGTTGGAAAACATACATACATTAAGATAGGTCTGGACCTAAACACTTTTGAGAGAGAAAAGAGTGATTGCGGACCATGCCACACCTTAGTTGGGAATTAATTGCAATCTTCCACGCAACTATATGCTTCCATAATCTTCAAAGTATAATCGCAAGTAGTGAGAACAACCAGGTCAGCCAAGACTGGAGTTAACACTAAGACCTTTAGGAACACTCTTTGGCCATGATCCAAATTACACTTTGTGGACCAATCAAAAGGTAGGAACATGATCTATAGACTTCCACAAGCACATTACAATCACCAAGAACATCTGCACAACCTTTAAACACTTTATTCATAAGATTCTTCAAACTGAAGCACTTGAACATTACTGTCGGCCACTGTCATAAAGGAAAGATCGCTTGCAGAGCACCAAATCATGAACCATTTGAGCTGAAGGCACATTACATAATTATAGACTTGATTCTAGAACCGCAAACTATAAAACTTAAATGCAGAGTAGAATACATTCTCCTTGTCACCAATAAATACACAGAAAATAGTTTTTACTCTGGTGAATAGAATTCGCTCAAATCTTCACACCAGAGGCTCAAACTTGAAACATAGCATCTATAGACATTCCTTAACATAACTTCCAATCCTTAGACAAGGATATTCAATATGTAGGATATGCGGATCAAAACACTTCACTGTTCTTCTCAGGTACTTGTTCGAACTTATTCAAATAACTTCCTTAGATGCTGACCTTAGGTGTTGACATCAATGACAACACTTACTGCTCACACTTGCAACACTAGTAACATGTAAATGTTATTTTTTATTTCTTGTTTTATCTCATATCATTTAATGTACATAAATGATATTCATGTTTACTCAGTTTTGCTTCTTCATTCTTCTCATAGGAGGTCACAACTCCAACCCGTCCAGCTACAGATGAAGAGAGACAAAAAATGATCGAGAGGGATCACCACCTAGCAGTAAGTGATTGATTACATATGCCAAGTTATATATTTCATGTTTTCTATATTAATGTGGATATTGTTTGGTTGTATTAACAGGTGGAGCTTCAAAAATCTCTATCGAGGAGGTCTAGTCGACGAGAGAGAGGATGTCACTAATTGACTCTCCATGTTCACAACCAAGCAATGGCCGCCAATTATTTGATAGAATTTTATAGGAAATTTGATTTTGGGACATTTTTTGTATGCCTATATGGCTTTGTATACATACTTTTGTATTTTACTAATGTATATCTTTGTATATGCCTGTATGGCTTTGTTTGTACATGCATATATGGCTTTATATATACACTATATGTTATTTTCATGACATTATGTATATGACATTTTACATTAAATATAATATGATGATTAATTATGGTTATGGGATAGATATTGTATCATGCTTAAAAGTTTTAATATTGTGTGTTCTTCAATGTTTCCATGAAATGATATTATGTTCAATTATAGTTCAATATATGTGTCAAGTATGGTTTGATTAATTCAAATATTTTGACAGCATCCTTGCAAAATATATTTTGTGCATATCTTGCAATCATTGCATTCCATGACACTGCATTTCTTTGAGGCATCATGTCAAATAGTTCATGTGCCTTGTCTATGCTTCCACACTTTTCATACATGTCTACAAGGGTAGTTGCAAATACAACATGTGACAAAATTCCTATATCCTTTATGCTTTGATGGCTATCCACACCCTGTTTCGAAGATCCCATTTTGGCATAGGCAAGGAGGATGTTGGATAAGGTTGTGGAATTTGGCTTGACACCCACCAATTGCATTTTCTTGAAAGTTTTTCTGAAGCCTTATCAAAAATCCATTTTGTGCATATCTTGCAATCATTGCATTCCATGAGACAACATTTCTTTGAAGCATCATGTCAAACAGTTCACATGCCTTGTCTATGCTTCCACACTTTGTATACATGTCTTCAAGGGCAATTACAAATACAATATCTCACAAAATTCCTATATCCTTTATGCTTTGATGGTTGTCCATACCCTGTTCCAAAGATCCTAATTTGGCACAGGCAAGGGGGATGCTTGCAAAGGTTATGGAATTTGGTTTTACACATGCCAATTGCATTTTCTTGAAAGTTTCTAAATCTTTTTCAAAAAATCCATTTCGTGCATATCTTGCAATCATTGCATTCCATGAGACTGTATTTCTTTAAGGCATCATGTCAAATAGTTCATGCACCTTGTCTATGCTTCAACACTTTGCATACATGTCTACAAGGGCAGTTGCAAATACAACATCTCAAAAAATTCCTATATCCTTTATGTTTTTAATCTTGTCCATACCTTGTTTCGAAGATCCCATTTTTCCATAGGTAAGGAGGATGCTTGTAAAGGTTATGGAATTTGGTTTTACACGTGCCAATTGCATTTGCTTGAAAGTTTCTAAAGCCTTTTTGAAAAAAAACATTTTGTGCATATCTTGCAATCATTGCATTCCACGAGACAACATTTATTTGAGGCATCATGTCAAATAGTTCATGTGCCTTGTTAGTGTAGTCATGGTAGGAGGGTTCACAGAATGAACTATCTAGACCGTGCAACAAGAGTAAACACAACGGAAACAACTCAAAGATACGAAGCAAATGCAGATTCAATCATTCAGTATATCATAGAATTCAAATACAGATCGGCTAGAAACATGTGGGATTACAATTAGGGCTCATAGGCCTGACTACAGAATATCAAAATATGCACAAGATATAGCTATGAAGCACCTTCGTGCAAATCCAAACTATGAACTTATGAATCAATTTCTAACTACCTTCCTATGGATCTTATTACATCCTTATATATCATCTCTAGTACAAAAGATTCCTCCGCGTCAGCCAAGGAAGATCACAAACTCCAATGAAGAGTTGTATTGTGTGTACACGGATAGGTCAGACCTAAATACATTGAACTCCTCTGCAAATGAGTGGAATGATGTATGGATCTCGGGGAAGGTTGGACATGAACAAAAGATCATTGAATGAAGTGTCATTAGGCTCCATAAGTCAGGAAATGCTCCTCAGGTCTTCTCCTTTAGTTGATTGTCTGAGATTGCAAGGATGCTCTGCTCTGAGAAAATAGTTGATCTTATGATAGCGGTATCTTTCCGGTACTTAAGTCAAATGCTCTTAATTCTAGATATGATGTAGATGAACATGTCTAGATGCTAAGTCCATCTTTGCAAGGTCTAAAATGCGACTGTGGTAGAATGCAGACCAAAATATAGAAATTGCTACTAACTAAACTACCTGAACTAAACTGGACAAAGAAAGGAAACAAACTGAACTGTAAACAAACTAAAATACAAATGTTTTTGTTTGATGCAAGATTTCTCCTGAACCAGGGATGCTCCTGCATCAGACATCCAGGGTTATTGAAAAAGTGAGTCCCTCACTTTGCTGGGCCTAGAGAAAAACCAAAACGGTCCACCTTAGCTTGAGAAATACATGATGAATCCTCTTCCAGTTTGCCTTTCCACTTCAAAAAATATTCTTTGTATTGTCTTCATCTGGTGCTATGCCCAAGTCTAGTGTCTAAAATGTCTTCAATGTGCTTTGGTGCTTGTTGTGGTAACTGCCTGTTCAAGTCTTCTTCCATGTTGTCATTGAACTCTGCTTCATGATACTAATATAGGTCTGCGATGTTGAAAATAGGTGATATCCCCAACGTCTCTGGTAACTCCACTTCATAGGCATTTCCTGAATCAAACTTCCTAAGTATCTTACAAGGTCCAAACTTCTTCATCTTCAACTTGTTATATGTCCCAATTGGAAATCTTTCTTTTCTCAGGTACACCATCACTTCATCTTCTTCTGTAAATTCTTTGTGCGTTCGCTTTACATCTACCTACTCCTTGTACTTTTTGTTCATCTCCTCCAAATGTTTCTTTACCTGATTATGCACTGTCTTCATATGGTCTGCAAATTCTTCTACCTTTGTACTTCTCTTTTCTTCCATGCTGACATCTCTCAATTCTACAACTCCTCTAGGATTTACTTCGGTAACAAACTCAAAAGGTGTTCTTTTGGTACTCCTATTCACCAAATTATTGTATGCAAACTCTGCTTGTGAAAGAATCAAATCCCAACTTCCAGTCTTCTCTCCAACCAAACATCTCAACAAATTTCCCAAACTCCTATTTACTACCTTTGCCTGTCCATCTATCTATGGATGAAATGCTGAACTAAACTTCAAATCTGTCTTCATCTTCTTCCAAAGTGTCTTCCAAAAGTATCCAAGAAATCTAGTGTCTCTGTCTAAAATTATACTCTTAGGTAATCCAAGTAATCTCACAATCTTCTTGAAAAATAGGTTAGCTACATGCACTACATTAGTTGTCTTCTTACATGGTATGAAATATGCCATCTTTGAAAATCTGTCCACCACTACAAATATTGAATCATGTCCTCTCTGTGTCTTCGGTAATCCCATTACAAAATCCATGCTTATGTCTTCCCAAGGTCTCTCCGGTACTATCAAAGGTGTATACAATCCAGTGTTCTGACTACTTCCTTTTGCAACTTGACAAACTCTACAACTCTGCACAAATTTCCTAACATCCTTATGTATTTGAGGCCAAAAGTAGTTTTCACTCACCAAAGCCACTGTCTTATCAATGCCAAAATGTCCTAATCCTCCACTGTGTTTCTCCTTGATCAAATTATCTCTCATCAAACTTCTAGGTATGTATAACTAATTTCCTCTGAACAACATATCTTCTTGAATGGAATAGTCCAACCACTTACTCCTATTTGTCACAATAGGTTCTTTACATGCTTTCCAAGGTTCTAAAAAATCAGTGTCTCCCTCATACATGTTCTTCAATTCATCAAATCCTATCAATTCAACTCTCATTTTTGTCAACAAGTTCCTTCTCCTACTCAATGCATCAACAACTTTGTTTGATTTACCACTCCTATGCTTCAACACAAATGTATAACTCTGCATGAACTCTACCCACCTCATATGTCTCTGATTCAACTTACCTTGACTATTCAAATATTGCAAAGCTTGATGATCTGTATACAACACAAACTCCTTAGGCAACAAGTAATGTCTCCACTTCTTCAAGGCTTGAATTATGGCATAGAACTCTTGATAATAAACTAAATATCTTCTCCTTGCATCATTCAACTTCTTACTAAAATATGCTACAAGTCTACCTTCTTGACTTAACACTACTCCAATTGCATTCCCACTTGCATCACAATCTACTTGAAAGACCTTATTGAAATCCGGTAGTGCCAAAATAGGTTTCTCTGTCACCTTTTGCTTCAACGAATCAAAACTTTTATTTGCTCCTAATGTCCACTTGAAATCTTTTTTGTCACCTCTCATTGTCTTTGTCATAGGATAACAAACTAAACTAAAATTTCTAATGAACTTTCGGTAGAAACTAGCTAACCCATGAAATGATCTAACCTTTCCAATGCTCTCCAGTGTAGGCCATTCAACAATTGCTCTTACTTTCTTAGGGTCCATCTTTAATCCTTCTGTAGAAATCACAAGTCCCAAGTATACCAATTCTTCCTTCATGAAACTACATTTCTTGTGTTTATCAACAATTTCTCCTCTCTCAGTCTTTGTAAAACTTGTCTAAGGTGTTGCAAAGGTTCTTCCTTTGTCTTACTGAAAATTAGAATATCATCCAAATATACAATAACAAACTTACCCAAGAATATCTTCAAGACTTCACTCATCAATCTCATGAAAGTACTAGGTGCATTTGTCAATCCAAAAGGCATCACTAACCACTCATACAATCCTTCATTTGTCTTAAAAGCAATCTTCCATTCATCACCTTCTCTGACCCTGATCTGATGGTATCCACTCTTCAAATCTATCTTTGTGAAATATGTCGCTCCACTCAAACAATCCATTATAGCATCCATCCTAGGTAAAGGAAATCTATACTTAAATGTGATCTTGTTGATTGCTCTAGATTTAGTACACATTCTCCATTCTCCATATTTCTTAGGTGCTAGCACTGTAGGTACTGCATAAGGACTCAAATTTTCTCTGATCAAACCTTTCCTCAACAATTCTTGTATCTGCCTGTTCAGTTCTTCATTCTCTGTCGATGTCATTATGTGTGTTGCTTTATTAGGCAAACTAGCTCTAGGTATAAGGTCCATGTGATGAATGATACTCCTGATTGGTGGCAATCCTTCAGGTACATTGTCTGATATGATGTCTTCGTACTTTGTCAACAACTCCTTTATCTCCTTCGGTTGTGATTCTTTAGTCTCCTTCATCAATGTTTTAGGCTTCTTTGGAATCAAAGAATAACACATATTATCATGTCTCCAACCATCCAATTTTTTTTTCCGTCTACTAAGCATATTCTAGCATTTCCACATACTTCACTCTTAGGATCATCCTCCAAAGGGATCAAGGTAATTCTCTTTCCTTTTTCTATAATAGTGTACGTGTTCTTTCTCCCATCATGTATAGATTTTCTATTGTACTGCCAAGATCTACCCAACAAGATATGACATACATCCATAGGCATACTATCACACAAGACTTCATCATGATAAGATCCAATATGTAATTTCACCAAATATTGTTCACTCAGTAGTACCTTATGATCATCTTGAATCCATGCTATCTGATAGGGCTTAGGGTGTTTCAATCTTTCCAACTTCAGCTTAGTCACCATCTCTTCTGAAACTAGGTTGTCTGAACTACCACTATCAATTACAACTTTACAACACTTACCTCCTGATTTACATCTAGTTCTAAACAAACTCTTCCTTTGTGGTGGTTCTTCATTTATCTCTGCTTGAAATAGTGCTCTCCTCATCACAAGTGATTCTCCTTTCTTAGGTTTGCCAACTAAACTCGGTGACCCAACAGGTTCTTCTTCAACATAGGCTGCTCTTCCACTATTCTCTGTCCTCTTGTTTGTACTTTCTTGATTACATTCAAATGCTTTATGTGCTTAACCTCCACACTTGAAACAAGTACCTCTAAATTTTCTCTTATCAAATCCACTTCCCTCTCTTTTGTATCCTTCATTCTAGGGTTTCCTTTCTAGTAAAAAATTCTGTCATCTCTTCGGTAAGCATTATTATCTTTGTCATCCTTCTTAAATGGGCTGTCAAACTTGTTCTGCTCTGAATGTGATTTGTCTCCTCCAAAAAATGTTCTACCTCTATAAAATTTACCTCCTCTTCCTCTCTATCTCTGATCATGCCTCTTATTCAGCTTCTCTTCAACTTTCAAGGAAAACTGATATGCTTCCTCCAAAGATGTCATCCTCACCAAGCTTAGTTCTTCTTGAATGTTCAATCTCAATCCATTGATGTATCTAGCCACTTTCTCCTTGCTTACTTCACTATGTCCTATCCTTATGATCATCTTATGAAATTCTTTAATATACTCCTTCACAAATTTCTCCTTTTGTCTCAGGTTTTGCAATCTTTACAATAGTTCCAACTCATAGTTAGCAGGTACAAATTAATTCTTCAATTTTGTCACCATTCTATCCCACTTTGTAATCTTTTCTTTCCCTCTTCTATTTCTTTCCAACTGAACTTCTTTCCACCATATAGTAACATGTCCTTTCAACTTTGTCTTTGCAAATTTCACCTTCTCTGGATCTTCAACTTCATCATATTCAAAGTATTCTTCCATGTCATTTATCCAGTCAATCAACTCTTCAAGATTTAAATTACCTGTGTAATTTAGTAAATCAACTCTAGGTCACTTTCCAATCTTTGAAATAACTTGCAACATCTTCACTTGATTTGATTCTTCTTCTTCATCGACCCCTAGGGTTTCACCAATTTGTTCAACAGATTGAAATTCCTCTTCATCATCACTTTCAACATTAGGTCTTGGTGTCAATCCTCTTTGCCTAGCTTCCTCAACAACATCCAAATGAATTTTCATTATTTTCATCATTTCCATCATCTCATCCATTCTACCAGCCATTGTTCCAAGAGTAGCAACTCTCCTCGGTGGCATTCTTCTTAGGATCACGTGCAAACTGCCTCAAGTTCAACGATCAGGCTACAAGGTGACAACTGCCTCACAATCGGTGATCGGTTGCGACACAAGTAACCTGCCTCAAATTAGCAATTGGTCCTGTTGTGCCTTGCACACACGCCCCATTTTTGCTTTGGCTTGGAGTCTCGACCTCTCTTGCTTATGATGTTGAGAAAGTGAATTTGTGCTTGGAGTGAAGGATTTGTTCCAGATTTGAATATTTTGCATGTGTGGAGTCAGTTGATGTCTTTCACGATTGATTTGGAAGTGTCTTGAGTGGTCTTGTGCTTGAAAGATAGCCATTTGTTGCCTTTTGTGCTAAAATTGGGTGCTACGACATTTTGCTCCAAAATCCCATGTCACTGGATATTGGCCTTGAGATTGCTTTTGCAGGATGTGTCATGTTGAAATTCTTAGTTTTGAGATCTTATAGTTACAAAATCATGTCAAATTCCATTATATTTCACTAAGGGGTCCATATGCTTTCACCCTGATACATGTTCCTGAAGCCCTAATTTGGCTAAGTCTGAAACCTTGAAAATCCTAAAAAATGGCTAAGTCTGAAATATGGTGGAACTATAAAATTCTAGAATTTGCATATGAAATCCTATGGATCTAGAACCTATCTCAAACATCCTGAAAGTATATTTAAAAATATTTACAGTATAAGTAAACTTATACTTAAATTTATTTTTAAATATACTTTCACCCTAGACATTTCCAAATTTGGTGCCAAAAATAACCCCAACTACAAAAAGTGCTAAAAACACCCCCTACCGACCTTTGCGCTAAATTCGCCTCTGACCAACCTCTCACCAAGCTACCGCTAAGTTAGTCAGACTAAAAATCCCCACTGAGACATTTTCGCAGAAAAGCACTAAAATTGCCTTCTACTGACTTGCACTGAAATAGCCTTCCACTGACTTAAGTCACGCATGTTGGTCGGTGCTTAAACTCACACAGGTCAGTCACTTTGAAAAACCCCACTAACAAACTTTGCTCTAAAAACAAACCCAACAGATTTGCGCTAAAAATGGAACCGATTGACCTCATGAAGCATCATTTTAGTCGGTTGGACCCAAAATCCGTGCTAAGATTAGATGAACCCAAAATCCGTGCTAAGGTTGGATGAACCCAAAATCCATGCTAAGGTCGGATGAACCCAAAATCCCCACTAGGTTAGTTGGAAGCAAAATCAGCGCTAAGTCAGTGACCCCCAAAATCAATGCTTTTTGGTATTTTGGCCCAAGAGTTGAGTTTTTCAAGGTATAACTTGGATTTTCTTGATGGATTTGAATCGCATATCTATTTTTCACATCATGAGGAACATTTTACCAAGTTTGTGTGGATTTTGGGCACATTTTACGACAATTAATGCCACTGCCATGAAAAGTCTGTGAGCCCCCAAAAATTTGCTTTTTGCAAAAAAGGCTAGAAAAACATGAAATAAAAGTCTACAAATGGATTCTAATGACCACAAAAGCTTCCTAGATCAATATATTGGCCAAATGGGTACTTGAAAATGGTAAAAAACTTAGAAAATCATGCAAAAATAACTAGATTTGTGAATAGGACTATAAGGAAGCAACATTGACAATAAACTATTTTTTACTGATCCATGACTGCAAATGGGCATATTTTGATTCAAAATGATGAAAAATGACTTTTTAAGATGAAATTGATGCTTTGCATTGTGAATTGCAGTTCTAAGAGGACAAATGAGCTTGTTGGAGCCATCTTGAAAGGATGTACACACAAATATGCAGTGCTGACCTAGAAATGTAGAATCTTCATTTTATCAACCAAATTGCTACTACACCTGCAAGAGAAAGTTAGTATAATGTCCAAGATGATAAAGATGAGTCTCAGGAGTTGAAAGACATAGAAGATTATGTCGAATCATTACTGTTCCTGCAGATCCAATCCAATGTCCAACACTTGTTCATAGCTGTCCCAGCAGTCCAGTCATGCAATGATGATCCAGCAAAAATCCAATTGGATATGCCTTCATAAAAGAATGTGCCACATACTCCCCTTGGTCCACTCAGTACTTGGAATCCCATGAATCCACATTAGCTCAAGTTTTCAAGTGTCATGTGACTCTATTTTGGCTTTATTAGGCCTTGAAAATTGACTTTTCATCATGTACAACCAAATGGGTATCCATTTTGTCTAGATTCAATGTATTTGCAAGCTATATTTTGTCTTTTTCCTAGAGGACAAATACAAATTTGAAAATATAACAAACTATTGTACTTCATTAAATGCCATGTAATCTGGACCATTGGTGTTGAGTTAATCTCCATCGTCCATTGAAAACTCGGTATGGTGCTTTGTCTATAAAAGAGCCATCATTCTCTCATTGTAAAAAGTAAGATTAGATACTGAATTATTGAGACTGCCAAATTGTGATCAATACAAAGCAAGTTTTGTAGGTTGCTGGGAATTTGTGTTCTTGTGTTGTCCTCTTTGGTCTTCATGGTTCATATCAATATGAATTTAATTAGTTGTGCTCTTGTAATGATGGGTAAATGTTAAGATATCTGATGAATGCTTTGGTCCATACTATTAATGCTTGCTGATGGTAAGTTTTTATGTATGGTTAGCCTGGGCCCTATCAATGAATATAGTTCGGTTGCATTCCATTAGTTAAGCTGCACCATTGTCCGGGTGTTTAATGAGTGAATGCAATTTGAAAATCATAAGGATCCTTTGAAGATTGCATCATTTCTTGCAACATTGTGGGTTTCCTATCTTGGTGAAATAGGGAATGGTTTATTGAAAGTATTTGTCTATCTGTAGCATTTTACCCCATTGTGACTATCACTTAGGATATCTTAACCCTTCTCTCTCTCCTTTTCCTTTTGCATTTTATTTATATCAAGTTTGTTAGGTTAGGTTATAAGCAGCATTTCATTGCCCATCTGCTGGAAATTTTTTGATTTTATAGTCTGAACCACTAGGGTTTCTACATATACATCACTGCCATCTTCCATAAACCCTACATTTTGTGTAAGACCCCTTGTTGGCATAGCTAGACATTCCATTGAAGTTATTACAAGCAAGCTAAGACCTAGCTGTATTATCCTTGGGGCAGTCCTATCTTGGATATGATACATTTTTCAAGAGAGGTGTGATACCAACAATCATACCTACATTGTTGTGTGCTAAAACCACCATCAACAGGTTCATAGCAAGATCTTACAGAAGTTCTTTCCCAACTTCACTCAATTCACTCCCAAAGATTCAAACTTTCGCTCTGATACCACTTGGTGCAGTCATGGTAGGAGGGCTCATGGAATGAAGTGTCCAGACCGTGCAGTAAGAGTAAACACAATAGAAACAACTCAAAGATATGAAGCAAATGTAGATTCAGTCATTCAGTACATCATAGAATTCAAATATAGATCGGCTGGCAACATGTGGGATTACAATTAGGGCTCATAGGCCTAATTATAGAATATCAGAATATGCACAAGATATAGCTTTGAAGCCCCTTCACGCAAATCCAAACTATGAACTTATGAATCAATTTCTAACTACCTTCCTAAGGGTCTTATTACATCCTTATATATCATCTCCAGTACAAAAGATTCCTCCACGTCAGTGAAGGAAGATCACAAACTCCAATGAAGAGTTGTATCGTGTGTACACAGATAGGTCGGCCCTAAATGCATTGAACTCCTCCACAAATGAGTGGAATGATGTGTAGATCTTAGGGAACATCGGCCACAAACCAAAGATCATTGAATGATGTGTCATTAGGCTCCATAAGTTAGGAAATGCTCCGCAGGTCTTCTCCTTTAGCTGATTGTCTGAGACTGCTAGGATGCTCTGTTCTGAGAAAATAGTCAATCTTTTGATAGTGATATATTTTCAGTACTTAATTCAAATGCTCTAAATTCTAGATATGATGTAGATAAGCATGTCTAGATGCTAAGTCCAGCTCTGCAAGGTCTAAAATGTGATTGTGGTAGAATGCGAACCAAAATATAGTACCTGCTACTGACTAAATTGCTTGAACTGAACTGGAAAAAGAAAGGAAACAAACTGAACTACAAACAAACTAAAATGCAAATGTTTTTGGTTGATGCAAGATTACTGTTGAACCAAGGATGCTCCTACATCACTTGTCTATGCTTTTACACTTTTCATACATGTCTCCTAGGGCAGTTACAACTACAACATCTGTCAAAATTCCTTTATATGCTTTGATGGATTTCCATACCCTGTTCTAAAGATCCCATTTTGGCATAGGCAAGGAGGATGTTGACTAAGGTTGTGGAATTTGGATTTACACTCAGCAATTGCATTTTCTTGAAAGTTTCTAAAGCCTTATAAAAAAATCCATTTTGTGTATATCTTGCAATCATTGCATTCTATGAGACAACATTTCTTTGAGGCATCATGTCAAATAGTTCATATGCCTTGTCTATGCTTCCATACTTTGCATACATGTCTCATAGGGTAGTTGCAAATACAACATACGATGAAATTACCATATCCTTTATGCTTTGATGGATGTCCATACCTTGTTCTAAAGATCCCATTTGGGCATAGACAAGGAGGATGCTGGCTAAGGTTGTGGAATTTGGATTTACACCCACCAATTGCATTTTCTTGAAAGTTTCTAAAGCCTTATCAAAGAAACCATTTTGTGCATATCTTTCAATCATTGCATTCCATCAGACAACTGTTATCAATCAGATATGCACCCTATGCTAAGATACAGAAGACTTAGCTATCTGTTGACACATGGGAACACTCCTAGGCCTGTGGGTTGCCTAAAAGTTGGTGTGAACCTCTAGAGTGAGTTGACTCTCCTAATGATTTTCTAATCTAATTTACTTCTAGGAAAAGGGATAGAAAGATAACTACAAATGAAATCCTAAACTTCTAATATATTCTAATCTATCTGAAGCTTTTACCCACAAACAACCCTTCAAACATACACTTTCACAATGTCACCTAAATCATACAAATCCAAAGTAATTTATATGAAGGTTCTATCTAAACTCAACATATAACCAGAATTACATGAAAACATTGCACAACATTTTCATAATAATGAGACATGATAGAGGATAAATCATTCATTACCATAGTGAGACATCAAAACATCATTGCAATTATGAGGCAAAAGAAGTGAAATAGGAAGGCTCTGCTTTATTGGGTTGGAAGGAGTACATAAAACTGATAAAAATGAGTTAGAAACAAGTCTACAAGCTCTCTGCCTATGCTCAAGAGAGAAGAAACCAAGAAAATCTCCAACTATCCCAGAAAAACTATCTCCAAATATATGCTATCCAAAAGATCTCCCAAATCTGCATAGGCAAAAGTTGAATCTCCAAATTTAAGCTCTCCCTAAAAAGCTGTCACAAAGCTCTGATATATGCCCCAAAATAGAATAAAATATCTCCAAACTCATCCCCAAAGGGGTCCCCACCAAAATCTTCTTCAAAACATGCTTTATCTTCTTAGAAAAACCTCTATTTTGTCCTTATCTACCTTACTTCGCCCAGGAAAGAAAATCAAATCTACGGAAGATCCTAGCTTTATTCACTCTGCTTTAACTGCGTGGATAATGACTATTTTAAAGCAATTCATAAAATATTGTTTTAAAATATCACTTACAATGATTTGCAATTTTAATACATATCTAGATTTGATTCTAATTTTTTTACAAAATCTTATTGATCCACTATGATCAAATTTTTCAAATACATACTTTGATTTTTCTAAAAAAAATCATAAAAATATGATGGCGTCTATATGGTTTTGCAAAAATAAAACCTATGAAGACTACACTCCATTCAACCTGCAAGTTGTTCCTAAGTTATATGACTCATGACTTAGTTTTCAAAAAGTGTCTTGATGAATTTTAAAGGCATATAGCCTAGGCATTAGAGATTCAAAGGAACCTAAAGCATGAAAGATCCTAAGTCATGGCTTAGAAAATGCAAGGTGTACATATACCCACAATGGGTATTAGTTGAGGCTCTAAAATTCAATTTCATTGTGATAAAATGCCTTATCGAGCTAGGGCAAAAAGAAACCCTAACATCAAAACCCCTAGACCCTAACTTCTAGAGCCCATTCTCACTTTCACACTTTTGGAAAATATGCACTCTACATCCCGCCGCCATGAGGTAGGGTTTTGGAGACCTAAATTTGAGATTTCTCACTGCTCCTGAGCATATTTTTGATGGAGGATCTATCAAATAGCAGAAGGTAAGACCATCTATGTTACATATTAGACCAGTTGATTGATTTCCCTTTTGATTTCTAAGATAAACAAGCTTCTCGAGCCGTGGCTGATAAAATTTCTCTGATGAATTTGTTTGTCTCTTTTGTGATCTTTGGTATCAACAAATTCTCTTGCATTTAGGGCCATTGTGGAGTATCTTTTGAGGCTTTTATTATGAGTTTCAAATGTATGTCGTGTATAGTAGAAGCCTAAGGTAGGTTCCATGACTCGAGCTTTATATTATTTCTTTGTCCATGTATCTTGGTACAACTGGTTTAGCTCCTTTTGAGACCACACAAGACAAAACCCATGGCTTTATCTGCATTTATCTCAGTCAAAAATAAGGTAAAACCCTTCTGCCCTGTTAACCTTGCATCATTCCCTGCATTCTTCTCCATTGATATATGGGTCTTGGTCTATCATTTCTAGGCCGCTACCCAAACTAAAATCTCTAAGCATTCTTTAAGATGAAACAAGCTTGAAAGTCTACTTTTTCCTGCATGTGCCATTTTTCTGATAGATTTGTGTTATGTGAACTTGAAACTTCCACTACCTTGCTATGGGAAGCATCATACTCTAGCCACCATGATTGCTATTGCTTGAGCTTATTTAGAGGCAACATGATGATAAAAGCCATGACTCCATTGCTTGCACTTCAATTTCTGCATTATTTATTTGGTTCCCCTGTTGACATGAGGCACAACACACAAAGCATTTCTGAGTATTTGTATCTATATGAGCTTGAGTCAAGCTATTCTCCTCTGCACCTACAATTTCAGATTGAAAACTCCAAATAGGTCTTGTGCTATGAAGAACAACCTGTTTTCTTTCTTTGGCTGCGACCTATACCTCTGCGTACTCTTGGTCATTTCTGAGTTATGGCTGTGCACTTTGTCATGACTTCCTAAATATTATTCTTTGACTGAACCTTGGAGTTGTATATGCAAAAGATAATGAAACTTGAAAGAATCTCCAATCTAGCAACAGATTTGTTCCTTTTCCAACTTCTGTAGATGAAAAGCAAGCTTATTAAACTTATTCTCAACTGTAGGTGCTCTCTCCTATGTGTTATAGCAGCATATGCACCTTTGATGTTTAATAGTTATATATGTGATGCTCTATTCAACAGATGTGACACTTTACCTCTTTTGTATACATTTGATATGCTATCTTTATTTGATATAGCTACATGAATATGAACACGATACTTCATAGCAAAACACTTTGAAATTTCATTGCAACAATTGTTTCATCGTTATTGAAGTGCTTCCCTGATAGCTGTACTTTTATCATGAGATGACGTAGTTCATTTTGCAACTACAATTGACATGTAAATACTGTAGTTGTACATGCATTTTATGAATATTGCATTTATTCCCATTTGTAGCAGCATGTATCTCCATTCTACACAGTCTTAATGGCTCATTTTTCTATATTTGTATGAGAACTATGGTACAAGCTATCATATATGTTGTTCTTCTGAAAATACCTCCTGTAGATGTACATTTTCCACTTGCACTCTATTTTCCTCCATTTTACTTCACTATAGTCACATGATATTATTCTGTTCTTATCATGGCATTTGCATTGAATCCCATTTGATGAGGTCAACCATGAGAAAATATAAGGGGCTCATTTTCTTGCTGCTCCATTTGAATAATGTAATCATTATAGACCTGTTGTTCCTGTCATGCATCTATTTATGTTATTCCTCTCTGCATCACCTTATGCATATTACAGATACTTATATGCTACTTCCTGTAGCTTTCTTGATGGATACACTTTGCTTTTATGGTTCTTATAGCAACACTCATAGCTTATATGGCTGCTTCTATTCACTGTATCGTGATATTGGTTTAATGAAGCTTTTCTCACATGAATGTTGTCCCTTCGTTTACTTAATTGCCCCCCTCATCTGCTCATTGCATCTTGGCATAAAAATATATTGAAGACTGCATAAGGACAGGTGGATGCACAGTGACATATGGCTGTTATGCTCCTTTTACTGCCCTTCTAAGTTCATATTTTCTATTATGACTAATTCATGCTATGCATACACTTGGCCTATGCTCCACTTGATGACCACACTCATCCTATGACATGGCATTGATTATGTTGTCTAGCATACTGTATCTTTGTGGCTCTAGTTGATAAGATATGGCATTATGAGAAAGGATCACGGTCTCACTTTCTTCATTGCTCTAATTGTATGCTAGCATTCATACTGTTCCCTTTGTAACAATTGCAGATGATCATGACCTTGAGACTTATCTTTTACAATGTCAAAGTGTATTTGATGTCTTAAGCTCATACAGGATGCCTTAAGCTTAAACAAATATATGTTTGTGCATACTCCATTTGAATGAATGAGTTACATTGCATGAAAACACTGTAGCTACACCTATACCTTCTTACATGTCTTGTATGTACTTGATGAGTTCATGGTTGTTGCATGGCTCTTTTGCTGTCCAAAATAATGATTTGAATGCATACATATGACAATATGTGATATTATGACAGCAAAAGATGTAACATCATCATGATTTTAAAAGTACCTTTACTCAGCTATTTTGAATGAGCTCATTTCTCTTTCATGATTTACATTTCACTCCTTTTGAACTGGAAGTCATGGATGGGCAATGAGCTTAAAGCTCATGCATTCTGTGAATTCTTCTTTTAGTTGAAATGCCTTAAATTATCCCCTTGATATCTAGGGGTAAGTATGCCAGGTTCAACCCTTGTGGGAGCCTGTTTGACACCACATGCATGTCTTTAAACAACTACATGACTTATCTTATGCCTGCACATGAAACAAATGCATTAGTTTTAAAAAATATTGATACTCAGTGATGTTTCATTTTCTCTCTCTTCTGAATAAGAATGTTGTACTTTTTCTGCTCTAGTGCATTATAGGTAATGTGTTATGACTCTTCTGATAGACACACAGGGAATTCATAACCGGAGCTCTAATAGGTCTTTCTTCATTTTTTGCAGGTTCTCATTAGAGATTAGGAGCAAGGACATAATGCATCCTCGAAGATCAAAAACACTAAAAGGCAATGATGGCTATGAACCTTCCCTCTTCTATCCTTAGATGCATAATATATTTCTTATATTTTCACTTGTTCAGCTATTCCCATGGCTTGTGTGGGACATTTGATCTATCAATCTTTTATTCAATGCAATGTTTATTTCTTTTATGTATTTCATTTGTAAAATGAATAAACATTGTAGTGAAATGAAATAACTTATCTCTTATGCATCTTTCTGCAAATGAATGATGATTTGAAATTCTTTTCTTTTGTTGAACATATGAACTGTAATATCACTGAAACACTCCAACCATGCAAATAAATTATAACAGAAAATGTTAAAACCTTCACTCTAAAAATGAACTTGTTGTACCAACTCTACCAATTTGAGCTATAAGTGAAAAAATGATAACATTTCTGGTGACTTCTGCTATATGCTTGACTACTAAGCATCAGGACCAGTTGCCTTAACTATCCATTGGGCATTGAGTCATACTCTTCTCTTCTCTAACTCAGAAAACACTGAACTCAACACTTCAACCAGTCCAAACAGCAACAGGAAACAAAACAAACCAAACTGAAAACAAACTAGAAGACCTTGGAAGCCAAAAAACATGTGCATCAACACTTAGGGAAACAAAATTACTAAAAAGAAATATGCATGAGCACTTATTAACTGCACTAACTCTACCCTATCCTACTTTAACTAGCTAGAGAAATTGATCAGAAAAAACCATTCATTGGATCAAGAAAATAACTACCCTTCCTCTACAATCTGTGATACTCCATCAGCTAGTTAGTCAACCAAAGAAGGTGGAGAACAATCAAATCTCCAGCAAACTACTACAACACCTTTTTGAGAAAGAAAACACAGTCATTTACCCACCTGTCTTGCTTTGCTAACTGTTCCACTTGATACTCTCCTTGATGACCCAAATCAGTGTAACTACAAGGCTGTCCACTTCTGTTGATTTCTAAACCAACCAGATACCTAATAGGACATCCCCTCGAAGGATTTGGACTGGAAACAACAACATGATCTATACCTTGCATGATAGCCCGCCATGTGGCTTCCTTCGCTTCAGTTAATTGGTCATCCTCCTCTGTTAGAGCAATTAATAGCTCATCAAAACTATCAAAACTTGGAAGATTGTTAGCAAGATCTATACCAGGCTCAAAATATTCAAGATTTCTTGAGGAGATACACTCCAAAATAGGTGTTTCTTTGATAATGAAGTCAAAAAATGAATTTGTTGGAATTAGATTTGACAACTGAGAGGGGGGGTGAATCAATTGTCACACAATCTTAACCTTTTCAGATTTTAATCTTCTTTCTCAACTTACAAATAGATTAATGATGTAAACATTAAAGCATGAATCAACAACACATGAGCAGAAACAAAATGAACACACATAACACTAGAATTTTTACATGGAAACCTGGTTAAGGGAAAACCACGGTGGGGTTTAACCCACAAAATTTGTGCCCTATTAAAAGTACTTAAAAGAAATGGGAAGGCACTTGCCTTCAGGAGAACTGCCTAGAGCTCATTGCTCAAAGAGGCTCACTGCCTACATGAGGCTCATTGCCTACAGGAGGCTCACTGCCTACAAGATTTTATGTTTAATACAGAAAGAATGAACTGAGAACTAGCATCTTCTTCATGCCTAGATTAGTCCCATTGAAAGCTCACAAAACTTTTGCTCTGCCCCCAAACACTTCTTCACTATCTATTCATCCTTAACTGCTCTTGTTCTTCTGATCCTCCTCTTCTCTGCTCTACCTCTATACCTTTCTTAGGATTTTATCATTTTGGCTCACCAACCCCTTTCTACAACTCGATCACAAGTATTTATACACTTCATCAACCTTGAAATTAACATCAAGATTGGCACTACAAACATCTGACTTAATGCAAATCATTATACTATCTGCCAAACATAGTTGGGGCTTGAATCTTCTTCAAACAACATGCCACACTTCATAGACATCCGCAACATTCATAAATCATCCGGTTGGCCAAAACTGGAAAGAACAGGAACACCCGAAGAGAAATCTTCAACTACAAGCTCAATTCTCAATGCGGACCACCAACACAATACGAACACGATCTATAGACACACACAAGCACAATAAAATCAACAGGAACAACCGCACCACCTCAAACCAACATAATCATTTGCATCTTCATACTGGAACTCAAGAACACTAACTATCATGACTGTCACACTAGAAAGATTGCTTGCGGACCTCCAAACCATGAACCACTTGAGTTGAGGATACACAGCAACATCCCAAACATGCTTCTAGAACTGCAGACTGTAATATTTAAATGCAAAGCAATCCAGACCAACTAACTGTCACTCTATTTCCTCTGAACGACTGAAAAACCTAGTTCTACTCAAAAATCCATAACTTCACCAATACTTCATGCAGACCTCTCATATATTGACTAGAGCAACTACAGACCATCCTCTACAAATCCTTTGATCTGTAGATTCTGATATTCATCTTACTGGGAGTGTGAAGCAATCTACTTCACTGAATTGCACTGTCTTCATTGTTTCTGACAAAGAGATATATGACTCACTTGTTCCTTCCAGAGAGGCTAATTTTCTCAATATCCTCAACATTCTAGTCTTCTAAACAAGCAGTAGATTAGGATACAGTTGATACCAATGGCAACAAGAATATGTTGACATCAATGACAACACCGATTAGGCACATATTTGCAACAATCTCCCCCTTTGTCATTGATGGCAACATATGATATGAAAAACTAATTTAACCATCAAGATAAGAACTTCTCCCCCTTTCTCTTAACACACCTGCAACCATTTTTCTTTATAGCTCCCCCTTCACTAGCAACTATTTACTTCCAATTTTTTCACATGACTTCTCCCCCCCTTTGACATCAATGGCAAAGGGCACATATTTGCAATCATCTCTCCCTCTTCTTGTTCTTTAGATCAAATCAGACTAAATTGTAGAATTAGTATATTGACTACTCCCTCTGAGTAGTAACCCCTTAACATCAATATGGATCACAAGATATAACTGTGGATTCCACCAGACTGATGCACCCTAGTGCATCTTAGTTCTGATCAGGAGAGGTAATAACCCCTAGCTTCCCTATGAGATACTCAAAAGTATTCTTAGGCAGAGGGTTAGTGAAAATATCCACAATCTGATCCTTTGAAGAAACAAACTCCAATTTGACTTCATTCTCATTTACCTTCTCTCTCAACAAGTGAAACTTGATGGATATGTTTGTCTTTGAATGCAACACCAGATTCTTTGAGATGTTTATTGCACTTAAATTATCACAGAAGATTGTAACAGGCTCTTCAAACATAATTCTGATATCCTTCAACATTTGCTTCATCAACAAGACTTGAGTACAATTACTTGCTGCTGCTATATACTCTGCCTCTGCAGTAGATAGAGATATTGCCTCTTGATTTTTGCTCAACCAAGAAACCAATCTCTTTCCCAAGAAGAATGCATCACCACTAGTACTTTTCCTGTCATCCACATCTCCTTCCCAATCAGCATCTATGTATGCATGAAGAGTGAAGTCATCATCCTTAGGATACCATAAGCCATAATCAGATGTCCCTTTTAGATATCTAAAAATTATTTTGACTTCTAAAACATGAGATTCTCTAGGATCAGCTTGAAATCCAGCAACAAGTACAGCTGCATTCATAATATCAGGTCTAGTTTGAGTCAGATAAAGCAGTCCTCTAATCATTGATCTATACCTTTTCTAATCTATCTTAGGGGAATCATCATCTTTACTCAACTTGCATCTTATTACCATAGGAGTACTTACTAGTTTTGAATCCTCCATTCTAAACTTTTTTAATAGCTCTCTCACATACTTAGACTGAGATATAAAGATACCTTTGTCTGATCGAGTGATTTGTAGACCTAAGAAGAAATTCATTTCACCAAACATGGACATCTCAAATTCATTTTGCATCTGATCAACAAATTTCCTACACATGCTCCCATTTCCACCAAAGATGGTATCATCAACAAATACCTCAACAATTAAGATGTGCTCATGATCAACTTTGAAATAAAGATTACTTTCAGCAGTCCCTTTGCTAAATCCTAGCTTAAGCAGATACTTATCTAATCTTGCATACCAGGCTCTTGGGGCTTGTTTAAGTCCATACAAAGCTTTCCTCAATCTACATACCATATCTTCTTTATCAGACAACTAAAATCCTTTCGGTTGCTCAATGTAGACTTCTTCTTGTAGGTCTCCATTCAAGAATATTGACTTGACATCCATCTGGTAAACTTTAAAATATTTGAAAGCAACAAAGACAAGAAATAATCTGATTGCTTCTATTCTTGCCACTGGAGCAAACATTTCTTCAAAATCAAATCCTTCTACCTGAGAATATCCTTTGCACACCAATCTTTCTTTGTTTCTCACAACTCCACCATCTTTATTTAGTTTATTCTAGAAGACCCATTTAGTTCCAATCACATTTTGTCTTTAGGTCTAGGAACAAGATCCCAAGTGTGATTCTTTTCAATTTACATTAATTCTTCTTTCATTGATTTTACCCAATTTTCATCATTGCAAGCTTCACTTACTATTTTTGGTTCTTTGAAATCAAACAAATCTTCTCTTGTTCTTTAGCAATTCTTCTTCTAGTTCAAACACCTTTGTTTCTATCTCCTATGATTTGATCTTCAGAATGATTCAGCCTTACATACTTGGGAGTTTTGGGATTTGCTTGAACTTTTGATTCTTGAACTTGTTCCTCATCATCTACACTAGCTTCTTGAATTTCTAGATTTTCTGGAGAGTCTGAGTTTGAGCTTGAGTCTAAACTTGTTTTCCATTATTTGGACTCTCATCATCTGATTCATATCTGGAAGGTCCTTCATTGCTTTCATCAACCTTGACATTAGCACTTTCAATAATCTTTTTCAATCTCTTGTTAAAGAACTGATATGCCTTGCTTTGAGTAGAGTAACCCAGAAATATTCCTTCATCACTTCTTGCATCAAACTTGCCTAGATCTTCATGTCTTTTGATATAGCATTTACTACCAAAAACTTTGAAACATTTCATTGTAGGAAGATGACCAAACCATAGTTCATAAGGTGTCTTACCAGAATTGCCTTTGATCTGCACCTAGTTAAGAGTGTAGATAGAAGTACTCACAGCTTCTCTCCAATAGACTTGTGGAACATTTGCTTCCATCATCATGGTCCTAGCAGCTTCTTGAATGGTCCAGTTCTTTCTTTCCACAACTCCATTCTGCTGAGGAGTCCTAGGAGCAGATAACTGTCTTTTAATTCCATGCTTTTCACAGAATGTATCAAACTTACTGGAGATAAACTCTCCACCTCTATCAGATCTCAGACACTTTTTCTTTACACCAATCTCATTCTCCACCATAACCTTGAACACCTTGAATTTGTAAAGAGCTTCTAATTTTTCTTTCAAGAAGGTTACCCATATCATCTGGGAGTAATCATCAATCAACAACATAAAATATCTGTCTCCTTGCACACTCCTAATTCTAGCAGGACCACATAGATCAGTATGCACAAGTTCCAACAATCCACTTGAATTTTGTTTTTTTCTCTTGAATGTAGTTCTACTCTATTTAGCCAACTGACATTCTCTACACATGCTATCAGTAGGTTTCACAAGTTTTGGAAGATCTCTCATAGCCTGAGTAGAACTTATCTTGACAATGTTATCAAAATTCACATGATACATTCTCCTATGCCATAACCAACTCTGATCAATCTGAGCAATCAAGAAACTGTTATCAAAACTACTTAAATGAAAGATGTTACCTCTATTTTGAGTACCATATGCAATTTTAGTTCTGAAGCTTTCCAAGATTCTGCATTTTCCATACTTGAATCAGAGATCATAACCCTTGTCAACCAACTGTCCAACACTGAGAAGATTATGCTTCAATCATTCCACATATAGAACATCATTAGTGCCATTCTTACCATCAAAAGAGATGGATCCTTTGCCACGGATTCATCCACCTGAGTTGTCTCCAAACTTCACAATTCCACCTTCATAGTTTTCCAAACTTACAAACTTACTTTTATCGCCGGTCATATGATGAGAATATCCACTGTCAATCACCCATTCATCCTTTTCTTCAATCGAAGCAGCTAAAGCACTTTCCACATTCACACAACTAGTAGATTCAGTAGACACCGGATCTTCTTCCTTGATAGCAATGAACACCCAGTCATTTTCAGAGGTACTTCCTTTATTAGATTCATCATCTTTGACTCCTTCAGCTTCTTGGACATAGTAGCATTTCTTTTGACCCCTAGGTCTATTAGGGTTTGGTTTTGAAACCCTCTCCGGACATCTTGAAGCAAAATGACCAATCTTATTGCAAGCAAAACATTTGAAAGGCAACATTCCTTCATACTTACCAAATCCTCTTGGTAATCTTTTGGCAATAAGGGATTCAAGTTGTTCAAACCCATATTCATCTTCATCAAGTTCCTTTCTAGCCTTTTCATATCTGGTTGATCTTCTTGAAGAGCTTTCACCTGGATCAAATCTTTGTTTTCCAAAAACACTGGCCTTAATTGTAGATTCTGATTTAGGAAGAGAATTACCTAACTCACTCATTTCAAATGCTGAAATCTTGCCAACCAACTGATCTCTTGTAACTTTTGTGACAGTCTTGATCTCCTCAATAGTAGCAACTTTATGTTTGTATGAATCAGGTAAGGATCTGGGCACTTTTGCAACAATCTCTGATTCTTCCAATTTTCCACCAGCACACTTGATACCACACACAAGTTCATTTACCTTATGCATGTAAGAAGTAAAGTTTTCATCTTCACTCATCCTTAAACTTTCATATCTACCTCTCAGACTTTGTAACTTAGCACATTTGACATATTCATCACCTTCATATAGATTTTCTAATTTCTTCTAGATTTCATGAGCAGTTTTTAGTTCCAAGACATTTGTCATTTCTGTATCAGTCAGGGCACTCAACAAAGCTTCTTTAGCCCGAATATTGTTTTTAACATCTTTGATTTGATCTACAGTTGTAGGATCATTCTGCGGAGGCTAATACTCATTGTTTGTTATCGACGAATACTGATCACCCATGCATTGCAAGTGACACTCCATCTGACTTTTCCAAAGGGAGTAATTTGTTCCATCAAATATTGTACTGTCCTTTTTGTATGTTGTCATCCTGGATCTCCTCAAGTGGTCAAGCTTCTTTTAGAGGAACCGACTCTAATACCAATTGTTGGAATTAGGTCTGACAACTGAGAGGGGGGTGAATTAGTTGTCCCACAATCTTAACCTTTTCATATTTTAATCTTCTTTCTCAACTTACAAACAAATTAATGATGTAAACATTAAAGCATGAATCAACAACACATGAGCAAAATTTTTACGTGGAAACTCGATTAAGGGAAAACCACGGTGGGGGTTAACCCACAAAATTTGTACCCTATTAAAAGTACTTAAAAGAAATGGGAAGGCACTTGCCTTCTGGTGCACTACCCAGAGCTCACTTCTCAAAGAAGCTCACTACCTACAGGAGGCTCATTGCATACAAGATTTTATGTTTAATACAGAAAGAATGAACTAAGAACTAGCATCTTCTTCATGCCTGGATCAGTCCCATTGAAAGCTCACAAAACTTCTACTTTGCCCTCAAACACTTCTTCACTATCTCTTCATCCTTAACTACTCTTGTTCTTCTGCTCCTCCTCTTCTCTGCTCTACCTCTGTACCTTTCTTAGAATTTTATCATTTTCTCTCACCAACCCCTTTCCACAACTTGATCACAAGTATTTATATGCTTCATCAACCTTGAAATTAACATCAAGGTCGGCACTACAAACATCTAACTTAATACAAATCATTATACTATTGGCCAAACATAGTTGGGACTTGAATCTTCCTCAAACAACATGCCACACTTCATAGAACCTCTCTTAGATCATCCGTAACATTCATAAATAATTCGGTTGACCAAAATTGGAAAGAACAGGAACACTCGAAGAGAAATCTTCAACTACGAGCTCAATTCTCAATGCAGACCACCGACACAATAGGAACATGATCCAGAGACACTCACAAGCACAATGAAATCAACAGGAACAACCGCACCACCTCAAACCAATAGAATCACTTACATCTTCATACTGGAACTCAGGAACACTAACTGCCATGACTGTCACACTAGAAAGATTGCTTGTAGACCTCCAAACCATGAACCAATTGAGTTGAGGATATACACCAACATCCCAAACATGCTTCTAGAACTGCAAACCGTAATATTTTAATGCAGAGAAATCCGGACCAACTAACTGTCACTCTGTTTCCTTTGAACGATTGAAAAACTTGGTTCTACTCAGAAGGCCATAACTTCACCAATATTTCATGTGGACCTCTCAAATCTTGATTGGAGAAACTACAGACCATCCTCTACAAACCCTTTGATCTGTAGATTCTGATATTCATCTTACTAGGAGTGCAGAGCAATCTACTTCACTGAACTGCATTGTCTTCACTGTTTCTGACAAAGAGATATATGACTCACTTGTTCCTTTCGGAGAGGCTAATTTTCTCAATATCCTAAACATTCCAGTCTTCTACACAGGTAATAGATTAGGATAGAGTTGACACCAATGGAAACAGGAATATGTTGACATCAATGACAACACTGATTAGACACATATTTGCAACAGAACTAACCTCTTATAACAAGCCATCAGTTTGCACAACAACATCAAGTTGCTCTGTAAAACAGGAGGGTAGCTTCTCTATCTAGTCAAAATCAGGCTGCTGATTAGGCTGCTTTATGACTAATGATTCATTTGAAAACACAACCATTTCCACTTCTTGCTTTCGCTATTTCGAGTAACCTCCTTCCATAAATGCTCGCATAACCTCTAAATGTGAGCAGAAAAGCTCAATTTCTACTTGAAACAGACCTTCCTCAAGCTCTTGATCACATAAGGCAGTATTGCTTTCACATATCTACTCTTGGATCAACACATTATCTGAATGGTCCTCATTGTTGTGGTGGTCAGAACTTGATATAGCCATGTCATTGTCACTTTCACACTCAAAGTTAGGAAGCTTATCAAACAAATCAACCATAAATTGAGGTTCAACACCAATCTCATGCACATTATCTAGGTCTACAATAGAGTCCTTAAGAAAAATTTCTTTGCAATCTTCCTAATTTAATGAAAAGGGAATATCCTTTACCTCATGATAGCTTCCAGCTAGCTATGTAAGTTCCATGACAAGATGACACTCTTCTTTGTGATCCAAGACCCCACTGTCAAATTGCTTGGCTTCAATTAGTAACTCCTTGTATTTTTGAGGGTCCTCTTACTGTTCTAAAACTATTGTGTTTGGTGTAAGCATGTTTTCTCCATCTGGCTTAACAAAACAAACTAACTGATTGGACAAAACAACGAATTCTTCCTTCCCATGCAGTGTTTTCTCCAATGAAATTTGGGTATTAAGTTTCTGCAACCAAAGACTTTCGCTCTGCAACCTCTGTACCCTGCTTTCATGAATCTTATGAATAGCATCAAATTTTTTTTTTAAAGGAATCAAAATGCAGAGGGTTCAAGGTCATATTTGAATCAACTTGCTCCACACAAACAACAACAAACTTTTCATGTGAATCAGCCTCTTGCACTACATGACTTTCTAAAAGAATTTTATCATCTTTTACAAAACATGGAGGATCATTAATGAAAACATCGAAAGGTTCATCAGGAGGAGTCTTTTCTAGTTTGATCTTCCGCTACTCTAACTGATATTGCTCCATAGCTATATGTAGTAAATTTACCTGCCTAGCTCCCTTCTGTCAATTAACGGACTGGTCTCGAATGCTAACAAGCTCCTCAACAAATTCAGAACATCTGAAACTTGGGATTTTGATTTTTTGGGGAGTCTGTTTGCATTCAAGACTACTTTCTTAGAGGGAAAAGGATTCACTTAGCTTGAAACTTAGAATTTCAACTTTAGGGGCATCAAGAGGTTCATTCTGTCTGAAACTTGGAAATTTATACTTACGTACCTCTTCTTGAGCAGGCTATTCTGGAACAAAAAGGGCTGCTTGGGCTCGAGCAAGCAAAAACTTTGTTTGTACAACTGCCTCTCTCTCTAGATTCTCTTCAAACTATCTCTTTTGTGTCTCCCACTCCTGATCAGAACCAAAGGTCTCACAGGGTGGCTACTCTGGTTGTTGAAAGTAAGCTTGATGATTCAACTCTTGTAGCTGCAAATCAGACTCTTCATACTATCTTTCTTGAAATCTCTCTTCTTGTTGGTACGGATAACTCTTTATGCTTGCAATCTCCATCTCAAACTATGTTCTTTGTGCCTCCAACTCCTGCTCATAAAGATAGGCTTGATAAGCTAGTTCCTCCTGGTGCTGATTATACTCAAGCTCTCTCTTAATTTGCTGCATCTGCTTGTTGATGTCTGACACAATGTCTTTCATCATGTCTTTAAGCTTTGTCATTTCAGATTGTTTTGTCTAGTAAGAAGGCTAAGCAGGGGTGGGTGGGTGGGTGGTAATTATACTATGCATGCTAGTTTTGAAGGGCCATGGAATTGGAAACAACAGCTTGATTGGTCTAATATGGGTGATAAGGGGCCCTATGGACATCATTTTCATAGTATGGTGGTAGATATTCATACTGCCTATGAAAATATGACATTTCTACTCATATGAAAGCTAAAAAATGGGATCAAAAGATGATTTTATAACATACCAGCACTTGATCATATCGAAATAAGTAGATTTGACTTTGGAGTCACCAGATGTGTTTAATTTTCTACCTCGAAAGGCTAAGATCATTGATACACACACCAAATATCAGTGATAGATGAACATACTATTGGACTAAAACAGTCCAATCTATCCTGATCTTGTTTTCACAAGCTGAATGTACTAGTTCTGCATGCAAGACTAGAAGATTGAGTCGCTAGGTATACTTGTAAAAATCCTCCAAAGGCTAGAACACTGCTGCATATACAAGAACAACAACTTGAAGAATTGATAGTTTCTCTAGAAACACTTTCAAAGTCCCACCGAGCATGCCAAAAACTGTTATCAATCAGATATGTACCCTATGCTAAGCTACAGAAGACTTAGCTATCTGTTGACACATGGGAGCAATCCTAGGCCTGTGGGTTGCCTAAAAGTTGGAGTGAACCTCCAGAGTGAGTTGGCTCTCCTAATGATTTTCTAATCTAATTTACTTCTAGGAAAAGGGATAGAAAGATAACTACAAATGAAATCCTAAACTTCTAATAGGATTCTAATCTATCTGAAGCTTTTACCCACAAACAACCCTTCAAACATACACTTTCACAATGTCACCTAAATCATACAATTCCAAAGTAATTTCTATGAAGGTTCTCTCTGAACTCAAAATATAACCAAAATTACATGAAAACCTTACACAACATTTTCACAATAATGAGACTTGACAGAGGATAAATCATTCATTGCCACAGTGAGACATCAAATCATCATTGCAATTACGAGGCAAAAGAAGTGAAACAGGAAAGGTCTACGAATTTGAGCTGTAAGTGAAAAAATGATAACAACATTTCTTTGAGGCATCATGTCAAACAGTTCACATGCCTTGTCTATGCTTCCACACTTTGCATACATGTCTCATAGGGTAGTTGCAACTATAGTATCTGATGAAATTCCCATATCCTTTATGCTTTGATGGACGTACATACCCTATTTCGAAGATCTTATTTTGGCATAGGTAAGGAGGATGTTTGGTGCAGGAGCACCCCACGAAGATTAGGGTCTTATGAAATTTATGCATTTTCTATATTAAATGTAATAAGGTCTATTTGACCAGACTTGTCATTGGTATTTGTAATTTAGTTTTTGTTTGTAATCCCTAGGACACTTATCGAGCTATCATGATAAGGTTGTTAGTTTGTTTGTTGGTTATCTCTCCCAGCCGCTTGGAAGCAAGTCTGTACTATTGTGGGTAAGTGTATAAATTACCCTAGTACAGGTCAACTGAGAAGTGATACATTGATGTTAAGAAGTGGTATTGTGCTGTTGGAAAATAGAGTACTATAATCGCATTTTCTGAAAGCAAATAAAGATTATGTTTGTGTTTTGATCATTTGGGTGCATTACGTAATCAAATCATTGTTTTGGTGGCCGGATGGATTTTCCATTCCATTCCACTAGTTGATTCCTACAGAATCGGTGGAATGGTTATGTACTATAGGATAGGGTTTAGTTTTGTATTTTCTGTTTCTGTTCGCATGCATGTTTGCAGGATCGTAGGTTAGAGGTGTTGAGTAACCCTAGCATGGGAATGTGCTAGGTCGTGCAGGTTGAAAAGGGCTTGAGAAACCACCCAGGAAGCGGATTGGGTCATCACTGGAGATTAGGTGGGTTAAAACTGTGAAATCCATGAAGTTTTCAACATACATGCATTTTATGTGTATATCACCTTTGCATGAAGGCTATACAATCTGTGAATATATCACTTTTACATGTTCTGTGTATCTTGCATTTGTCTATCGCAAATACAAAGGAGGGAGAAAGTCCAAGTTTCCAATCGGCATACTATGGAGTCAAAGTTTGGTCAAATGCATATTTGAATCGAATATACATTTCCTGTATATATCACTTTTGTTTGTCGGAGACAATTCATGTGTATACTGCAATTGTTTGGTTGTGTGTATCCTGCCAAAGCACTTTTTGGGTTCAATATGTCGAATGTACATTGGAAATGTACATCGGTTGATACAAGTGGGTCAGTGCCAGTCAAGGGGTTTTGGTTGTATGTTTAAAATTGTATCTTGCGATTGTATATGGTAAATGTACAACACACATATAAATTGCACAGAGGTACCAGTGATAACCAGTAGGAATGGTAAACAGAACCGGTAGTAGAAGGTTATCGAATGCATATTCCAAAGTTGTATATTTCTGGGAGAGGAAAGACATTGGCAAATGATTTTTGGTTTCTCCTGATGAGTTAAGTCTCATCAATGGTAGTAGACACCAAGTGCATCGGTGTAAGGAGGTATATCAGCGGAGGAGTTCAAAGTTAGACTGACAGCTTATATGTTGCCGATAGGCAACCAATGACAAAGTTATGTCGAAGCTCATTAGTGTGAAGTCTACTATCAGACAACAAGGATTTGTTTATGCCGATGGTCATAATTTTGGCCGATGGAGGATGTCGGGAGAACAATAGTTTTCTCTCGTTGATAGAAGGAAGCATTTTAACTGTAGAGTTTTGAGGGTTTGGGGGATCAATCCCTCATGGCTTTGTGTCATAGTGGTATCAGAGCCAGGCCCAGGCTAGGAGCCCCAAGCACCTGCAATGTGGCTTAAGGGGGGTGTTGGAAGTAAGCCACACTCGAACCGATGATGGATTGGTCCAAGAGGGGCCAGTAGCTCAGTGGTAGAGCACTCCAGCAGTGAATGGAAGGTCCTAGCTGGTCCATGTCTCAACATGGTATCAGAGCGAAGGTTGTATTTTCTGGGAAGGAGAAGACAATAAAATGTCAGAAGGAGAAGGGTCAGAAGAGTACCCAGCCAGGATGACCAACGCTGAATTGGCTATCCTGGTAAAGAAGTAGATTGCAGAGAGCAAAGCAATTAGTGCTCAGAATTAGGCATTGAAAGATGAGTTGGAAAAATTGAGGGATAGAGTTGGAAGGGGAAAAGATTCTGGTGAACGAGAAGATAGGGATAAAGAGGATATCCCTAGGCAGGAAGAGATAGAGGTTCCTGCAGACCAGAGACCCTTACTTAATGCCCTCAAATCTATGGAGCGAAGGACCATGGATATGAAAATAGACCTGCCAGTGTTTGCAGGAAAAATGGAACCTGATTCAGTAATGGAGTGGATAGACTCCTTGAACAATTTCTTTGAAATAGAGGAAATACTAGACCACCAAAGAGTGAAGATAGCTCAATCCAAAATGAAAGGAGCTGCACTAACCTGGTGGAATTTCATCCAAGATGAGAGGGTGAAAGAAGGAAAGAACAGAGTTGCTACGTGGAAGAAGATGATGGCTTTAGTGAAGGAAGCTTATGTTCCATTGGATTACAACATCCAATTACATAAGAGGAGACAAAATTTGAAGCAGAAGGAGTTAGATGTCAGTGCATACATTGAAGAGTTCATGAAACTTTGTCTCAAGACAAAGGTGAAGGAGAATGAGGAAGTGAAGGTAGCTAGGTATCTTAATGGGTTGAGATTTGCCATCCAAGAAGACCTGAATCTACATAATCCAGATACAGTTCAGAAGTGCTACCAATTAGCACTCAAGGTGGAAGAGAAACTAAAGAGAAGGCAAGAGAAGAACAATAGAGGAAAAGGAAGACATCAAAGAGGAGGAAGAAGTCCTTTTAGAGGTAGAGGAAATGGATTTGGATTCTAAGGTGAAACAAATCAAGGGAGCAGCAAGGGAGACAACAGTCAAACTCAAAAGGGAAGTTATGATCAAAAAGGAAATTTCAGGGGTAGAAGACCACCATTCAGAGGGAGATCTCAGGGCAGAGGAGCTATTAGATGTTACAATTGCAATCAGGAATGCCACATAGCCAGTAGATGTCCAGAAAAAGAAAAAAGTTCAGGGGGAGAAAGGAGGACAAATCTGATCCAAGAATCTGATTGTCAGAGTGCAACAAGCTCCAACACTTATCAAAGTGTGAATGATACTATCAGATATGGGTATCCAGAGACAGGAGAAGCTTTGATGATCAAGAGAGCAATGGCCACTATGAACGTGCCTGACAGAGAACCCCCACAAAGAAAATCTCTTTTCAAAACTACTTGCAAGGCAAGAGGAAAGGTATGTAAGGTTCTGATTGACTCTGGATCTACTGAAAATTTTGTGTCTGTTGAAATGATAGAAAAGATTAAGCTTAGAAGGCTACCACATCCCTGTCCGTACAAGGTCTCACGGCTCACTCAAGGTCAGCAAATAGTTGTGGAAGAACAAGCTTGGGTAGAATTTCAAATTGGACCATACAAGGACAAATTATTGTTTGACATAGCTCAGATGGATGCTTGTCATCTCCTACTTGGAAGACCATGGCAATACAATTTGAAAGCCCAACATGATGGAGTTAGAAACACCTATTCAATCACCAAGGATGGTGAGAAGACAGAGTTACTACCATTAATGGAGAAGGAGGTAGAAGCAAAAGGGAAAGAAGTCAAAGTGATGACGGTAGAAGGAAAATAGTTTATGATAGAAATATCAGAAGATGGAGCAGTTGTATATGCTCTAATTCCATGCCTAAAGGCTAAGTCAAGGGAGAGAAGAAGCAAAGGTTCATAGACCCTGCTGTCCAAGAACTATTGGACAAATACAAAGGCATCATCTCTGATGGAATGCCAAGGTCCCTACCACCTGTGAGGGACATCAGTCATTGCATAGATCTGATCCCTGGATCTACACTACCAAACAAGGCAGCATACAAGCTTACACTAGAACAAAATACAGAGGTAGCAAGGCAGATTGAGGAATTGTTAGAAACAGGCCTAATTTGCAAAAGTTTAAGCCCATGTGCAGTACCAGTGGTACTAGCACCAAAGAAGGAAGGCACTTGGAGACTTTTTACTGATTCAAGAGCCATCAACAAGATAACAATCAGCTATAGGTTCCCAATCCTAAGAATAGAAGATTTGCTTGATTGCTTGGGAGGTGCCAAATATTTCACAAAAATAGATTTGAAAAGTGGCTATCATCAGATCAGGATTAGGCTAGGAGATGAATGGAAAATTGCATTTAAGACCAATGAGGAGTTATATGAGTGAAAGGTCATGCCTTTTGGTTTGTCAAATGCCCCTAGTACTTTTATGAGGTTGATGAATGAGGTCTTGAGAGAATTTATAGGCAAATTTGTCATAGTATACCTAGATGACATTCTAATTTTCAGTAATACAAGGGAAGAACATCTCAAACATATAGACTTAGTTCTCAAAAGGTTACATGAAGAGAAATTAATAATCAACTTGGACAAGTGTTTGTTCATGCAGGAGGAGATCATCTACTTGGGTTTTGTCATCTCACGCGGCAAACTGAAAATGGATCAAGAGAAGGTAAGTGCCATATTGTCTTGGCCAACTCCTAGAACTATGAATGATGTTAGAAGTTTCCATGGGTTAGAAACCTTCTATAGGAAGTTTATAAGAGGGTTTAGTCATGTCTGTGCACCCATGCTTGACACAATAAAAGGAGGACAGAAGTGCAGGTTCACTTGGACAAGGGAAGTAGATGATTCATTTGAGACATTGAAGAAGAAGGTGGCACAACAGCCAGTCCTTGCACTTCCTAATTTCAACAAGATTTTTCAAGAGAATGTGATGCAAGTCACATGGTAATTGGAGCAGTACTCAATCAAGAAGGGAGGCGTATTGCATTTTTCAGTGAGAAACTAAATGATGCTAAGAAGAGATATCATCCTATGATTTGGAGATGTATGCTCTAGTCCAATCACTCAAAAAGTGGAGGCATTACTTGATGCTGAAAGAATTCATGGTGTTTACAGATAATCAGGCCCTTAGTTTCATAAATAGTCAGGAGAAGATGAACCATAGGCACATGAAGTGGGTGGAGACTTTACAAGCTTTCACTTTCACACTTAAGCATAAGAAAGGAGTCAAGAACAAGGTAGCGGATGCTTTGAGCAGGAGGGTTCTAACCATAAATCAGATTCACTTGGAAAGTGTTGGTATTGATTCCTTAAAGACTATGTATGATATTGATGAAGACTTTGGAGAAATCTACAAAATATGTACTTCTTTTGAAGACAAATATCATGTTGAGTACTCTAAATTTCTGATACAAGATGGATTACTTTTCAAAGGTGGACAGTTGTGTATTCCATGATGTTCTATGAGATTGAACATTATTAGGGAGAAACATTGTGGGGCCATGGCAGGACATTTTAGTATAGATAAGACTCTGGATCTTGTAAAGAGACATTACCATTGGCCTAAACTATAGTCAGATGTGAGGAAATTTGTGGAAGCATGTGTGATATGTCAGAAAGCAAAAGGGAGATCCACTAATGCAGGTTTGTATCAGTCACTACCCATTCCTTCTAGGCCATGGGAGAGCATAAGCATGGATTTTGTGTTAGGTTTACCTAGAACAAGAAAGGGATATGACAGTGTTTTTGTGGTAGTAGACAGATTTAGTAAAATGGCACATTTCTTGCCATGCAAAACTACTTGTGATGCTTCATATGTTGCAGACCTATTTTTCAAGGAGATAGTGAGGATTCATGGATTGCTGTTGAGCATAGTGTCAGATAGAGATGTGAAATTTATTGGCCATTTTTGGAGGACTCTTTGGAAGAAGCTTGGTACCAATTTGTCCTTCTCATCAGCTTATCATCCTCAAACTGATGGACAGACTGAACTGGTTAACCATTAATTGGGAAATTTGCTAAGGTGTTTGACAAGGCAACATGGAGAGAAGTGGGATAACATCCTCTCATAGGCAGAATTTTCCTATAATGACACTGTCAATAGGAGTACAGGGAAATCACCTTTCCAGGTGGTATATGGTATTCATCCAAGAGGTATTTTGGAGTTAAGAGATCTACCTACAGGAGAGCCTCTTAGTGCAGATGGAGAAGCTTTTGAATCAGCCATCAAAGAGATGCATGATCAAGTCAAGACCCAACTCCAGGGAACTACTTTGAAGTACAAAGAATATGCTGACAAGAAAAAGAGATGTACAATTTGATGTTGGAGATTTGGTGTGGGTTAATTTGAAGAAGAAAAGACTCCCAAAAGAAAAATATACTAAGCTCATGCAGAGGAAGATTGGACCATGTTAGATTCTGAAGAAGTGTGGACAGAATGCTTATGAAATCCAACTTCCTTCTGATCTTGGATTGTCACCTATTTTCAATGTATGTGATTTAACTCCATACAAACACAATGCAGATGAAGAACATGAACCACTACAGGGCACAACAGATGATGATATTCCTAAGCATGATCCACCAAAATTACAATAGATTTTAGACTCAAGAATGGCAAAGAAGACTAGGCACAAAGAGTATCTGGAATACTTGGTGACTTGGCAAGGGAAACCTGATTCAAAGGCAGTTTGGATGACTGAAGAGCAGATCATCAAACAGGGTGCAGATCTTCAAACTCTCATCTCAAGTGGACTTGAGATTTCTTCTCTCAGGGAGTATGGTGTAGGAGCACCCCACGAAGATTAGGGTCTTATGAAATTTATGCATTTTCTATATTAAATGTAATAGGGTCTGTTTGACTAGACTTATCATTGGTATTTGTAATTTGGTTTTTGTTTGTAATCCCTAGGACACTTATCGAGCTGTCATGATAAGGTTGTTAGTTAGTTTGTTGGTTATCTCTCCCAGGCGCTTGGAAGCAAGTTTGTACTACTGTGGGTAAGTGTATAAATTACCCTAGTACAGGTCAACTGAGAAGTGATACATTGATGTTAAGAAGTGGTATTGTGCTATTAGAAAATAGAGTACTGTAATCACATTTTCTGAAAGCAAATAAAGATTCTATTTATGTTTTGATCATCTGGGTGCACTGCGTAATCAAATCATTATTTTGGTGGCCAGATTTTCCATTCCATTCCACTGGTTGATTCCTACAGAATCAGTGGAATGGTTATGTACAGTAGGATAGGCTTTAGTTTTGTATTTTTTGTTTCTGTTTGCATGCATGTTTGTAGGATCGCAGGTCAGAGGTGTTGAGTAACCCTAGCATGGGAATGTGTTAGGTCGTGCAGGTTGAAAAGGGCTTGAGAAACCACCCAAGAAGCGGATCGGGTCATCGCTGGAGATTAGGCGGGTTAAAACTGTGAAATCCACGAAGTTTTCAACATACATGCATTTTATGTGTATATCACCTTTGCATGAAGGATATACAATCTGTGAATATATCGCTTTTACATGTTCTGTGTATCTTGCATTTGTCTATCGCAAATACAAAGGAGGGAGAAAGTCCAAGTTTCCAGTCGGCATACTATGGAGTCAAAGTTCGGTCAAATGCATATTTGAATCGAATATACATTTCTTGTATATATCACTTTTGTTTGTCAGAGACAATTCATGTGTATACCACAATTGTTTGGTTGTGTGTATCCTGTCGAAGCACTTTTTGGGTTGCATATGTTGAATGTACATTGGAAATGTACATCAATTGATAAAAGTGGGTCAACGCCAGTCAAGGGGTTTTGGTTGTATGTTTAAAATTGTATCTTGTGATTGTATATGGTAAATGTACAATGAACATATATATTGCGCGGAGGTACCAATGATAACCAGTAGCAATAGTAAACAGAACCGACAGCAGAAGGTTATTGAATGCATATTTTTCTATGAATAGAGACTATATTTCATGTGGTATGGACTAGTACAGATAGATACAGTCCTAAAAATGGTTGGAGAAGTTAGAGGAGAGAGATATCTTTCAAATGCATTTGGTTTTGTAAAAGTTATGCCATTTGTTGTCTTGACAGGTCTATAAACTTTATTTTTCTAAAAATTTACAGTCTAAAAATGTGTTAGTACAGACATGTGTGGAATGATGGAGGCCTGAAACCAATTGAAAATGTTATCCCTATGTTTTAAGAGATGAATTCTTTTTCTTTGAACCAATTTCATTGAGTTTTGTGTGAGTTATGGTATTTTTAATAACAACAGTTCTAAACCCAGCCTAGAGTTTCCACTAAACTAGAATATTTCATATCTTTGATTCCAAGCATCAAAAAGTCATGAAAATTGGTAGTAAGTTCTATTTTAAGGAGATATAGAAACCCTTTTGGGCTTAAGCCTTTAAAATTTTGCATGTGTGAGGAATTAATGATAGTATGCTCTCTTTTGCAAGAAAACAGTCCTAATACCCTAGTTCCATGAGGGTTTGATAAGATCTATACTTTGTGTGAACATGATTGGTTGGGAATCAATAGAACATGTTGTAAGAGGACTGAAATACCAAGGAACTCATGCATCATGCTGATTTTCCCTTGTTGAATGCACATTAGGCTGCCATGACAATGTTTCCAATGTGATCTAAAATGCATTTAATCATTGTTTGAGATGAATGAGTTTATGAAAGTTGTCAAGTGAATCAAGTCTATTTCTTTCTTTGCATCAAGATCCCATTTGGACATAGACAAGGAGGATGATGTCTAAGGTTGTGGAATTTGTCTTTACACCCACCAATTACATTTGCTTGAAAGTTTCTAAAGCCTTATAAAAAAAATAGTTTGTGCATATCTTGCAATCATTGCATTCCATGAGATGACATTTCTTTGAGGTAACATGTCAAACAGTTCACATGCCTTGTCTATGCTTCCACACTTTGCATACATGTCTCATAGGGTAGTTGCAACTACATCTGAAAAAATTCCCATAGAGCTATAACATCATAAATTTCACTTTTTCTAGCCTCACAAATCTATAATCCAACATGACAGGCCTCAAATTCCTCAAAAAAATATAATAGATAAGTCCTATTTGTAATCTTGTCAAATTGTTGCAATGTTGTAAAATTTGTTGCAATTTTGCATCTTCATAAATTTGATGTTTCCACTTCTTTAATCTTCCTAGACCTTCATCATTCTTATCATTTTCTCTTTATCTCATCAATCTAGGTTTACCATATGGATCAAATGCAATCTATGATTGTCTATTCATTCTTTGCTAAAAAATGCCTTGCCTAATGAGGTGTCATGTCAAACTATTCACATGCCTTTTCTATGCTTCCACACTTTGCATACATGTCTACAAGGGTAGCTGCAAATACAACATCTCGTGTAAAATTTCTATATCCTTTATGCTTTGATCGCTGTCGATACCCTGTTAAGAAGATCCCCTTTTGACATAGGTAAGGGGGATGCTTGCAAAGGTTATGGAATTTGGTTTTACACATGCCAATTGTATTTTCTTGAAAGTTTCTAAAGCCTTTTCAAAAAATCCATTTTTTGTATATCTTGCAATCATTGCATTCCATGAGACAACATTTCTTTGAGGCATCATGTCAAAAACCTCATGCGCCTTGCCTATGCTTCCACATTTTGCATACATGTCTCCTAGGGCAGCTGCAAATACAACATAACAAAAAATTCCTATATCCTTTATGCTTTGATGGTTGTCCATACCTTGTTCTGAAGATCCCATTTTGGCATTGGCAAGGAGGATGCTTGCAAAGGCTGTGGAATTTGGTTTTACACGTGCCAATTACATTTGCTTGAAAGTTTCTAATGCCTTTTTGAAAAACTCATTTTGTGCATATCTTGCAATCATTGCATTCCATGGGACAACATTTCTTTGAGGCATTATGTAAAATAGTTCACGTTCCTTATTTGTGCTCCACACTTTGCATACATGTCTCCTAGGGAAGTTGCAACTACATCTGTCAAAATTCCCATATCCTTTATGCTTTGATGGATGTCCATACCTTGTTCTGAAGATCCCATTTGGGCATAAGCAAGAAGGATACTGGCTAAGGTTGTGGAATTTGGATTTACACTCACCAATTGCATTTTCTTCAAAGTTTCTAAAGCCTTATCAAAAAATCCACTTTGTGCATATCTTGAAATCATTGCATTCCATGAGACAACATTTCTTTGAGGCATCATGCCAAATACTTCATATGCCTTGTCTATGATTCCACACTTTGCATACATGTCTCATAGGGCAGTTGCAACTACAACATCTAATGAAATTCCCATATCCTTTATGCTTTGAAGGATGTCCATACTCTATTCTCAAGATCCCATTTGGGCATAGACAATGATGATGTTGGCTGAGGTTGTGGAATTTGGATTTACACTCACCAATTACATTTTCTTGAAAGTTTCTAAAGCCTTATCAATAATAAATATATCATGATGATAGTATAACAACAACTACATTATAAAAACAATAAATACATCATGATTCAAATTCATAGTTAATGATATAAGTTATATAGCAATTAACACTAACAACATTAATTCAATTAACCAAAACTTAGACAGGGTACTATAGAGGGATCCGATGTCCACCTGTAGGTCTAGACAGAATATTCGTAGGTGCCATAGATCGAGAGACAAGGCAGTCATAAGTTTTTAACTTTTTTCTCTTTGGGCTCTTAAGAGACTCCTGGTGCAATGTAGCCTAGAAAGATGAGAAATGAACCAAGGCCTTCAGTAGCATTGATCTACCTACCTCGACATGTTGGTGTAGTCAGTTTGGCCCCATGAGGTGGGAAGAAGAAAATATGCTTGTTGGGACCTTTTCACTGCTCTCAAATGATGCATTTTGCAAGAATCCATATGTTGTTGGCACAATCAAACAATCTGGAGTAGACCAAAACTAAGATAGGGTACTGTAGAGGGACCTGACGTCCACCTGTAGGTCCAAACAGAACATTCATAGGTGCCATAGATCAAGAGAAAAGGTAGGCAAAAGTTTTTCAACTTTTTACTCTTTGGGCTCTTCAAAGACTCCTAGTGCAATGTAGAATAGAAAGATCAAAAGAATTTAGAAATGAACTGAGGCCTCTAGTAGCATCGACTTGCCCACATCGATATGTTGGTCAGTCGGTTTGGCTCCATGAGGTGGGAAGAAGAAAATATGCCTGTTGGCACCTTTTCACTGCTCTCAAATGACACATTTTGCAAGAATACATACATTATTGGCTTGGTCAAACTGTCTGGAGTTAACCAAACCTGAGACATGATAATATAGAGGGACCTAACATTCACCTGTAGGTCCAGACAAAACATTTGTAGGTGCCATAGATCGAGAGAAGAGACAGGCGAAAGTTTTTCAACTTTTTGCTCTTTGTGCTCTTCAGAGACTCCTGGTGCAATGTAGCTTGGAAGGATCAAGAGACTTGGGCAATAAACTGAGGCCTCCTCTAGAGTTCACCTGCCCACCCAAACGTGTTGGCATAGTTGGTTCGGCCCCACGAGACAAAGAATACAAAATATGTCTCCTAGCAAGTTTATGTTGAACCCTAATGATGCTTTTTGCAACATTTCATACATTGTCGCCATGGTCAAATGGTTTGGAGATAATAAAAATTGAGAGAGATTATTGTGGAGAGACTCTACATGTAGTTGTATGTTCATATGAAACAATCATAGGTGCCACGGATTTGGAGTACCAGTCCGTCATAGTTTGGCAATTTTTTGCACTTAAGTCTCTTAAGAGACTTTGCTAGAATATTGTGGCTCAGAAGGATCTGGAGACCTATGGAGTGAAATGAGGCCTCCCCTAGAATTCACCTACCCACATAGATGTGTTAGTACTGCTAGTTTGGCCCCATGACGCATGAAACAAAATTTACGCTCATTGACAACTTCTCATTGAACACAAATGACACTTTTTGCAAGTTTTGAAAAATTGTTGCCACGACCAAATGGATTGAAAATTTCAAAAAATGAGAGAGGTTATTGGTGCAGTCATGGTAGGAGAGTTCATAGATTGAACTGTCCAGACTGTACAACAAGAGTAAACACAATGGAAACAACTCAAAGATATGAAACAAATGTAGATTCAGTCATTCAATATATCATAGAATTCAAATACAAACTAGTTGAAAACATGCAGGATTACAATTAGGGCTCACAGGCCTAATTACAGAATAATAGAATATGCACAAGATATAGCTTTGAAGCTCCTTCACTCAAAATCTAAACTATCAATTATCTCTTGTTGGCAAGAGACACTGCTCTAGTATTGACTTGTATGTTGTCATTGATGGAAACAAGGCTCAGAGAACCTATCTCCATGACAGGAAGAGATATCTCCAGAAGAACATGTTGGATTCCAGGTCCGGTTGATAGAAAATGGCTAAGTATGGAAGGTATTTTAAGTTGAAGATAGTAAGTCAGCTAGTATGCCTTCGTAATTGAAGACTTGCAGATGCAGTTCAGGTATGATGTTAGTTGGTGTTTGATAGTGTTATGCTTCAGACATTAAGTCATGATCTTCTCCATAAGTCACCTTGAAGAAATGCCTAAGTCCGGGTAAGCAAAGGTATAGCAGGAACAGTGAACAGGGTCTAGTGCAGTGGTCCGCATTCCTCCGTAGACAAGTATTTCATTATGCCGTTTTGAGGTGTTGTAAACACTTATATGAAGTGTCTTATTCTAGAGTTAGGAGATCTAAAGTTCACTAGAAGGATAGCTACAAGCTACTAAGTATTAGCATAGTGTTTGATAGAGTTTGATAGAGACAGAGTTTGAGATCTGATGGTCTACATTTCTCTGCAAGATGATATCATGCCTTGCCGTTCTAAGGGTAAGATTGGGAATGTGTAAAGAGTCTTTGATATGATTTTGAAGATGTTTCAAGATCCTCAGTAAAAGTTGTAAGTTAGCAGATGAAGTTGTTAAGCATACTCTTAAGGAAGAAGTCAACAAGTATATTAATTATTGTGTGGAGAAGAGTTAATTTTTGCAGGATCTATGTAAGTAATTGAATGATTAGAGCTGACCTATATGAACATGTTTGGGAGAAGATTTGCATCTACATGACACATAGTGCATTGGATTGAGCGACAAGGTACATCTTTCTATGTACACGTTTCACTTCTTGGATGCTAACCTGATTATGGATTAAATCATGAGGCAGATATATATAAGAGTGATGATATTTGATTGAGTGTATGCATGGTGTGTGGAAGAGATGTGAGCATGCAAATAGAAGAGTAGAGTTAGAAGATCAGCAGTGATGAAGACTTGGGATTCAGAATTCAGTTGCTAAATGACTGCACCCTGGCATAGTGATAGATGCTTAAGCAGTGTTCAGTTTTCATGTGCAATATGTTTGGAAGCAAGATTTTGTCATCAAGGCACTAAGCTGGTAGTGAGCCTTCAATAGGGTTTAACAGCCCCCAGGGTTTAACAACCCTTATTGTAATCTTGCCAGGTTTAGGGTTGAGGCAGTGAGCCTGCTAGACCTAGTTGTACCTCATGGCAGTAAGCCGGCATGTTCTAGGCCCATGGAGTGACCAAACCTAAACATCATTTTTGTAAAGATTTCAATATATATTTGAGAGCTAATCCTCTTCGTGGTTTTTCCCTTTTTGGGTTTTCCATGTAAAATCTTGGTGTTATGTGTCATGCTTTTTTAGACGTTCTTCAGTTGTATATTTTGCTTTTATTTGATTATTCTTTTGAAATGGTTAAAAGTAAAAGTGCAAGAAAAGATTTATAGAACACTGATTCACCCCCCCTCTCAGTGTTCCTAAAAATTGACAATTAGTTTCAGAGCAAGGTTCCTTGGAAGAAGTTTAACAACTTGAGGAAGATCTGGGATAGTATGATCATGGCACCAAGAAGGTATGGAAATTATGAAAGATACAACCAACTAGAAGCAGCTCTTATGGATTTTGAAAATTCTGAAGCAAAGGTCAGGGATCTGAAAGATAACTTGCAACAAGCTGATGAATGCATCTTAAATCTAAAAGAGCAAGTCAAGAAATTCAAAGACAAAAACATAGAAGTCAGTGATAAATTGGTATTAGCAAATGAAGCCTTGAATGATTTGGAAGTAGAAGTTGTAGAAAGATCAAGAGCAAAGGGTGATCTGAATTCAATTGTGAAAAACAAATCAGAAGATTGTGCAAAACTGGAAAAAGAAATTGCAAGTCTAAAAATGGACCTAGACAAGGCCAAAAGTTTTGAAGAAAAATTCAAGATAAGTACTGCAAAGCTTGATGAAATGATTGCTAGCCAGAGGAATGCTGATGACAAACATGGTTTAGGATTTGAGAAAGGAGAAAGTTCAAACTTTGATCAAATGAGCACTGAGTCAAGGGAAAATAAAGGATACCAGTTCATAAATCAAAGAAGAAGATCTAGAAGACCTCCAGTCATACAACCAAATGCTCGAAGGTACCCATCTTTCAATGGTTATTGTTATTCATGCAATAGGTTTGGTCATAAGGCTACTCAGTCCAGGAGCAAAATAAATCAAAAGATTCCATCATTCTCTGATCAGTGTCACAGAATAAATGAATGTAGGAATCAGATCAGGAAAAGTTTTAACAATGGGACGAATGAACAATCATTTAAAGGCAAATGCTTCACTTGCAATAGGACTAGTCATAGAGCTATTGTATGCAGAAGTAAAGTGAGTCAAAATTCTATTAAGTGCAATACATGCTATAAAATGGGACACATATCAAATGAATGCAGAAGCTCGATAAGAGATAACTTTCAAAATACAAGGAACAGTCAATCATTCAATGGAAAATATTTTGCATGCAATAGGTTTGGCCAAGCATATGGCTAATCAATGCAAATCAAACTCAATCAATGAAAGGAATCAAGGTCAAAAGAATGTGGTGTGCTTCAATTGCAACAAATTCAGACATATTGCAAGGTTTTGCAGAAGCAAAAATAAGAAGAGGAATCACTATTTTGAAGAAAGGAAAATAGAGTATAGAAATGATAAGGGAAAAGAGAAAGTTGATCCGGTTGAAACCAAGAAAGAAGTAATTGAAGTTAGGGATCAATCCATGCTAGTATCCAGTGCAGATACTTCCTCTAGGAAGTAAATTGAGAGCTCTGGCATAGGGGGAGTAGTGTTGAAGATTCAAAACCCCCAGCCAGAAAGTGGGTGCCAAAATCTGGCATGAAGGCGTATCATGGAATCTAATGTGACACATCTCTTAGAAGAAAAAGGGTCAATGCGGTATATTGATGAGCAATCCTAATTGACTGTCTTCTATAGTATTTTGGAAATGAGCATTTAATGACATCTAGGTCACATCTTGCGAAGGATAAAAGGAAACTTGTTTAATCTCAAATCACTTTACACTTGAATCTATCAAGTACTCAGAGAAATCATAATAGAATTTAAACTACAACAAACAAGGTTTGAAGGGCTTGGAGAATTTTAGAAAAGGGAAACCCTAATTCAGCAGTACAAGGTAATCTTGTTCAGAACCTTCTTGTGAATTTGTTAAAATTTTTGAAATGGCATCACCACAAGTTGTTGATATTATTGAGTGAGCGCGACCCAAGTTCAAAAAACACCCATTCAAATCAACTGAGGTCGATCAGATGGTTGCATTCTCAAATTTTCCCCATGGAGTCATGCATGTAGAAGATGTTAGGCCATATATTCATGTTTCCCTAGAGGAATTTGGTGATAGTAGGTTTACTGATCTCTACACGAAACATTTGAGCAATGAGAATCTCAAACTGAAGAATGAATATTTAGCATTGAAAGAAAAGAAACTTATTCAATACTTGAATTTTCCAACATTTATGGAAGATGAATGAGTTTGGTATGTGTTAAGCAGGGTTCATGATGAGTTCATATGGCTTGAGAGACCTTTCAAGATTACAAAAGATGCTATTAGGGCAGTCACTGGGTTATGCTCTACTAGATCAGTATTGAAAGCCGTGAAGAATGATACAATAATTATGGCTACCGGAGCAAAGTTTGATAAGAGAGCCTTGACAATAAATGATATTGAGGATCAGGCCATGAGATTTGCCTCAATGGTATTGGGATACAAAGTTTATTTCACTAACTAGGAGAACTCTATTTCAGGCACAACCATTTACATAGCCTATCAAATGATTAAGGAAAATGTTGATTATGACATCTGTGAGTTTCTCTGACAGCAAGTAATGGATAATCTGAAGAAGACAAAAGAAGGTAAATACCCCTTTAAATTTGGCACACTAATTATGTGTTTATTTTTCTATTTTATGCAAGAGTTGCCTGGTATAAAGAACCTATTCTGGACCAATGATAAACTTGTCACAGTTTAAATTAGAAATTTGTTGAGTAGCATAGGCACCATTGATGCACATAATGCAGCCCTATGGGGCTATTTCAAGAATTTCCAAAGATCAATGCAAGCTAGAGAAAGAATCCCCAAAACAATTGTCAAAAAGTACAAGGATACAATCTGCTTTATTGTGACAAAAGATCAGTGTTTGATGGAGTTTGTTGAGCCCAGAACGGTCTAGGTTATACCTATGGGATGAGGTAGATGGAGCTATATTGGAAAACTATGCTAAGCAAACCTAGAGATCCCAAGGAATAAAGATTTGGGACTTATGATGAATTGCATGCCAAAATTCATGTTGAGGTAAGAAAACCTGAAATCTCTAGGAAAATGAGGAAAGTGGCAGAATAAATTGCCATAAAACATGGATTCACAAAAGAAGAAGTGGCAAAGGCAAGGGAAAAGGCACAGGCTATTAGGGAAGTAGAAGAAAAGAGAAAAGGGGAATTGACTGAGGCTTCGAAAGAACCCAAAGATGAGTTAGAAAAACTAGAGAAGACAAAAAGAAAAACTAGAGCCTCCACTTCTGCTAAAGCCACATCCATTCCCTTTGGTTCCACACCATCTACAAATGTGGAAATTTCTACCACTAGCTCCAAAAGAAAGAAAACTAAAACCAAGAGAATGCATGCAAGCATAACTGTTGATGAAGAGACAGAATCAGACAAGGAGGTAAAGAAAATGAAAGTTGAGGCTACTAAAGCATCCAAAAGTAGCAAGGAAAAGTCATTCGGAAGGAAGACACCTAGCGAAAGATAGGAAGAAGATGAGTCTCATGCCACATTAAAGATTGAAGATATATTAAAGTCTATCATTGTTGATGGTAACTTGAAACCTGTGACTGAGTTTTATGATGATTATAATGATGTTGACAAGAGGATTTGGGAAGAAGCTATTGTAAAGTATCTGAACATATACAACAGAGCCCTCATTGAGATCATTGGTGATCTCCCAGATACCTTGGGCAGTATTCTATCAGTCAAGAAGGAAACTGCTATCGCTAAAGATGTTGAGCTCAAAGAACACACGCTGATAAAATTATGTCTGGATATCACTCCAGAAGAGAAAAGAAAAATCTCCAAGGCACTTAACAATGATTTCAGGTCAAAGAAAATAATGAATGCATTAATGATAGGAGAAATTGACAAGGTTGTCAAGGAAATAGAGGAAATTATTTTGGACATACTAAAGAAACATAACATTCCCACCATCTATGACAATGAAGAAACAAATGCTCGAGATGAAACATCTATTCCAGAAGTCAGCATGGATCAATGTTTGGAGCAAAATGATACAAATCCTCTGGTAAAAGATAGAGTAATAGAAAAGCAAAAAGAAAAATCTGATCAAATCTTTGCTGCTGAAAAGGATCAAATTGAAACAAGTCTTCTTTTGGGACAATAGACTAATGATCCAGAAATCAAGGAGAAAATCGATGAGAAAATCAAAGCTGATAATCAAGAACTTGATAGAGCTGAGGAAAACCCTACAGTGGAGAAAATTATTGGTCAACAAGACAATATGGACATGGAACCTCCATAACAAATTTAAGAAAAAGAAGTGTTTGAAGAAGTAGCAAGAGACACTGCGGAGGCTATAAAAGAGATTTTGGAAAAAGAAGAATTAGTTCTAGATGAGTTTGAATTAGTCCAAGGTCCAATAAACCTCAACACAATGTCTCCTACTCAAATGTTCAAGTTGGCTTCAGTTGTCCAAGCTAAAGCAAGAATAGAGATTTTGAAGTCCCACTTTGAAGATAGTGAACTCATAAATGATGCATCCAGCATTTTGGAAAAGCTGGTGCTATACTACCAGAAGGATACCTCTTTGTCTACCACTTGTCAATTCAAGGGACTAATTCACTCTGTAAGTACACACTTTGAATCTCTTGAAAAATCTGTTGAAACAAAAGTTAGACAAGAGTTTAATGAGAAAAGGCTAGATTAGTTGACAAAGTTGATAGCCCATGATAAGGCTCAACTAGAAAATGGAATATAGAATATTCAGAGTGCTATTGTAGAAGTTGGTGATATATACAAATTTTGTCTATCATGGCCGAAAGTTACAAAGAAGATAGAAGAAAAGAACAAGGAACTAGAAGAAAAACTGATGGATATTTCTAAGAATTTTGATCCGGTACATGAATCAACTAGCAACAAGGAAGCTCAAGTCATTAACATCCACAATGACTTGAATAAATTAATAAATCAAAAGTATCAAATAAAGAGTAGAATGGGACAATTGAGAAGACTGATCAGTCCCAAATTGGATTCAATGACTAAGCTTGTGGCTGAACCACAACTTGCTGGACAAACTGCCTCACCATCAGATTTACAAAAGACAGAATCTATAGTTTTTCTCTTCAGTGGACACATTCAGATTCTAAATAATGCCAAGAATAGTTAGGATATTGAGTGGGCATAGATCAAGAACTTATTCAATGACATTCTCAAATACATGTAATACAAAGAGGTAGATTGCACTTGTAAATATGCGGCTGAGTACATTTTTTTTGGGATTTTGACAAATTTTTGGTTCTGGATAGCACCCTTTGCTATTGATGTCAAAGGGGGAGAAGTAGATTAGTGAAAAATGGATAATCATCTCAGGGGGAGCAAGAGAATCAAGTGTGTATAGTAAGGGGGAGCAACCAAGCATTTTTCACTAAGTGTTGCCATCAATGCCAAAGGGGGAGATTGTTGGCAAGAGACACTGCTCTAGTATTGACTTGTATGTTGTCATTGATGCAACAAGGCTCAGAGAACCTATCTCCATGACAGGAAGAGATATCTCTGGAAGAACATGTTGGATTCCAGGTCCGGTTGACAGAAAATGGCTAAGTATGGAAGGTATTCTGAGTGGAAGATAGTACATCAGCTAGTATGCCTCTTCAATTGAAGACTTACAGATGCGGTTCAAGTACGATGTCATTTGGTGTTTTATAGTGTTATGCTTAAGGGATTAAGTCTAGATCTTCTCTGGAAATCACCTTGAAGAAATGCCTAAGTTCAGGTAAGTAAAGGTATAGTAGGAATAGTGAACAGGGTCTAGTGCAGTGGTCCGCATTCTTCCGCAGAAAAGTATTTTGTTATGTGGTTTTGAGGTGTTGTAAACACTTATATGAAGTGTTTTATTCTAGAGTTAGGAGATCTGAAGTTCACCAGAAGGATAGCTACAAGCTGCTAAGTATCGGCATAGTGTTTGATAGAGTTTGACAGAGACAGAGTCTGAGATCTTATGGTCCACATTTCTCTTCAAGATGATATCATACCTTGTGGTTCTAAGGGTAAGATTGGGAATGTGTAAAGATTCCTTGATATGATTTTGAAGGTGTTTTGAGATCCTTAGTAAAAGTTGTAAGTCAGCAGATGAAGTTGTTAAGCATACTCTTAAGGAAGAAGTCGACAAGTATATTAATCATTATGCAGAGAAGAGTTAATGTTTGGAGGATCTATGTAAGTAATTGAATGATTAGAGACGATCTATATGAACATGTTTGGGAGAAGATTTGGGTCCGCGTGACACATAGTGCATTGTATTGAGTGACAAGGTACATCTTTCTATGTACACATTTCACTTCTTGGATGCGTACTTGATTATGGACTAAATCATGAGGCAGATATATATAAGAGCAATGATCTTTAGTTGAGTGTGTGCATGGTGTGTGGAAGAGATGTGAGCATGTGAATAGAAGAGCAGAGTTAGAAGATCAGCTGTGATGAAGACTTGGGATTTAGAATTCAGTTGCTAAATGACTGCACCCTGGCATAGTGACAGATGCTTAAGTAGTGTTCAATTTTCATGTGCAATATGTTTGGAAGCAATCTTTTGTCATCAGGGCAGTAAGCTGGCAGTGAGCCTTCAATAGGGTTTAATAGCTCTTAGGGTTTAACAAACCTTATTGTAATCTTGCTAGGTTTAGGGTTGAGGCAGTGAGCCTGCTAGACCTAGTTGTACCTCATGGCAGTAAGCCATCATGTTCTAGGCCCGTGGAGTGACCAAGCTTGAACATCATTTTTGTAAAGATTGCAATATATATTTGAGAGCTAATACTCTTTGTGGTTTTTCCCTTTTTGGGTTTTCCACGTAAAATCTTGGTGTTATGTGTCATGCTTTTTTGGACATTGTTCAGTTGTATATTTTGCTTTTATTTGATTATTCTTTTGAAATGGTTAAAAGTAAAAGTGCAAGAAAAGTTTTATAGAACACTGATTCACTGCCCCTCTCAATGTTCTTGACAATCAACATCTCTATATCATGAAATACTTTCCTAGGCATCTATTACATCAATATATATTATCTCCAGAACCAAAGATTCCTCCGCGTCGGCCAAGGAAGATCACAAACTCCAATGAAGAGTTGTAACTTGTGCACACGGATAGGTCAGACCTAATTGAATTGAACTCCTCTGCAAATGAATGGAATGATGTGCAGATCTCAGGGAAGGTTGGCCACGAACCAAAGATCATTGAATGATGTGTAATTAGGCTCCATAAGTCAGGAAATGCTCCGCAGGTCTTCTCCTTTAGATGATTGTCTGAGACTATCAAGATGCTCTATTATGAGAAAATAGTTGATCTTCTGATAGCGATATCTTTCCGGTATCTTAACCAAATGCTCTGAGATTTGGCTATGATGTGCATGAATGAATCTAGATGCTAAGTCCAACTCTACAAGATCTGAGATGCAACTACAGTAGAATATGGACCAAGATACGAAAACTACTACTGACTGAACTGCCTGAACTAAACTGGAAAATGAAAAGAAACAAATTGAACTACAAACAAGTTAAAATGCAAATATTTTTTGGTTGATGCAAGATTGCTCTTGAACCAGGGATGCTCCTACATCAGACATACGAGGTTATTGAAAAATTGAGTCCCTCACTTTGCTGGGGCTAGGGGAGAACCAAGACGGTCCACCTCAGCCTGAGAAATCTATGATGAATCCTCTTCTGGTCTGCCTTTCCACTTCACAAGGTATTATTTGTATTGTCTTCCTCTGGTGCTGCGTCCAACTCTACTATCCAAAATATATTCAATCTGCTTCGATGCTTGTTATGGTAATTGCTTCTTTAAGTCTCCTTCAAAGATGTCATTGAACTCTATTTCATGGTACTGATATAGGTCTACAATGTTGAAAATAGGTGATATACCCAATGTATCTAGTAATTTCACTTCATATGCATTTCCTGAATCAAACTTTCTAAGTATCCTACAAGGTCCAAACTTCTTCATCTTCAACTTGTTATACGTTTGAACTGGAAATCTTTCTTTTCTCAAGTATACCATCACTTCATCTCCAACTGTAAATTCCTTGTGTCTTCTCTTCTCATCTGCTTGCTCCTTATATTTGTTGTTCATATCCTCCAAATGCTTCTTCACCTGATTATGCACTATCTCCATATGTTCTATAAATTCTTCTGCTTCTGCACTTCTCTTTTTTGCCATACTGGTATCTCTCAACTCTACAACTCCTCTAGGTTTACTCTAGTAACAATCTCAAAAGGTGTTCTTTCAGTACTCCTATTTACTAAATTATTGTATGTAAACTCTGATTGTGAAAGAATCAAATCCCAACTTCATGTCTTCTCTCCAACCAAACATCTCAACAAGTTTCCCAAACTCGTATTCACTACCTCTGTCTGTCCATCAGTATGTGGGTGAAATGCTGAACTAAACTTCAAATCTATCTTCATCTTCTTCCAAATTGTCTTCCAAAAGTGTCCAAGAAATATGGTGTCTCTATCTGAAATTATGCTCTTAGGAAATCCATGCAATCTCACAATCTCTTTGAAAAATAGGTCAGCTACATGCACTGCATCAGTTATCTTCTTACAAGGTATGAAATGTGCCATCTTTGAAAATCTATCCACCACTACAAATATTGAATCATGTCCTCTCTGTGTCTTAGGCAATCCCATTACAAAATCCATACTTATGTCTTCCCAAGGTCTCTCCGGTACTGTCAAAGGTTTATACAATCCAGTGTTCTAACTACTTCCTTTTGCAACTTGACAAATTCTATTACTCTACACAAATTTCCTAACATCCTTATGTATCTGAGGCCAAAAGTAGTTTTCACTCACCAAGGCCACTATCTTATCAATGCCAAAATGTCCTGTCAATCCACCACTATGTTTCTCCTTTATCAAATTATTTCTCATTGAACTTCTAGGTATACATAACTGACTTCCTTTGAACAACATATCCTCCTAAATGAAATAATCCAACCACTTACTCCTATCTATCACAACAGGTTCCTTACATGCTTTCCAAGGTTCTACAAAATCAAGGTCTCCGTCATACATGTTCTTCAATTCATCAAATCCCATCACTTCAACTCTCATCTCTATCAACAAGTTCCTTCTCTTGCTCAATGCATCAACAAATTTGTTTGATTTTCCACTCCTATGCTTCAACACAAAAGTATAACTTTGCATGAATTCTACCCATCTCATATGTCTCTGATTCAACTTTCTTTGACTGTTCAAATATTGCAAAGCTTGATGATCTGTATACAACACAAACTTCTTAGGCAACAGGTTATGTCTCCACTTCTTCAAGGCTTGAATTATGGCATAGAACTCCTGATCATAGACTGAATATATTCTCCTTACATCATTCAAATTATCACTAAAATATGCTATAGGTCTACCTTCTTGACTTACTACTGCTCCAATTGCATTTCCACTTGCATCACAATCTACTTGAAATACCTTATTGAAATCTGGTAATGCCAAAATAGGTTGCTCTGTCACTTTCTACTTCAACAATTCAAAACTTTTATCTACTCTTGATGTCCACTTGAAATCTTTTCTGTCACCTCTCATTATCTCTGTCATAGGGTTACAAACTGAACTAAAATTTCTGATGAACTTCTAGTAGAAACTAGCTAATCCATGAAATGATCTAACCTCTCCAATGCTCTCCGGTGTAGGCCATTCAACAATTGCTCTTACTTTCTCTGGATCCATCTTCAATCCCTCTATAGAAATCACAAATCCCAAGTATACCAATTCTTCCTTCATGAAACTACATTTCTTGATGTTTATCAACAAATTCTCCTCTCTCAATCTCTGCAATACTTGTCTAAGGTGCTGCAAATGTTCTTCCTTTGTATTACTGAAAATCAAAATATCATCTAAGTATACAATAACAAACTTACCTAAGAATTTCTTCAAGACTTCATTCATCAGTCCCATGAAAGTACTAGGTGCATTTGTCAATCCAAAATGCATCACTAACCACTCATACAATCCTTCATTTGTCTTAAAAGCAGTCTTCCATTCATCACCTTCTCTGATTCTGATCTGATGGTATCCACTCTTCAAATCTATCTTTGTGAAATATCTTGCTGCACTCAAACAATCCATGATATCATCCATCCTAGGTAAAGGGAATCTATACTTAACTGTGATCTTGTTGATTGCTCTAGAGTTAGTACGCATTCTCCATTCTCCATCTTTATTTGGTACTAATATTGTAGGTACCGCACAAGGACTCAAACTCTCTCTGATCAAACCTTTCCTCAGCAACTCTTGTATCTACATATTCAGTTCTTCATTCTCTACCGGTGTCATTCTGTGTGCTACTTTGTTAGGCAAAATTGCTCTAGGTATAAGATCCATGTGATGACTGATACTCCTAATTGGTGGTAATCCTTCAGGTACATTGTTTGATATGATGTCTTCATACTCTGTCAGCAACTCCTTTATCTCCTCTGATTATGATTCTTTGGTCTCCTTTGTCAACATTTCAGGCTTCTTAGGAATCAAAGCATAAAACATATTCTCATGTCTCAAACCATCTAGAAAATTTTTTCCATCTACCAAACAGATTCTAGCATTCCCACATACTTCACTCTTAGGATCATCTTCCAAAGAAATCAATGTAATTCTCTTTCCATTTGATGTTATAGTGTATGTATTCTTCCTCCCATCATGTATAGCTTTTCTATCATATTGCCAAGGTCTACCCAACAAGATATGATAAACATCCATAGGCATAATATCACACAATAATTCATCATGATATGATCCAATATGAAATTTCACCAAACATTGTTCATTTACCAGTACCTTATGATCATTTCGAATCCATGCTATCTGATAGGGCTTAGGATGTTTCAATCTTTCCAACTTAAGTTTAGCCACCATTTCATCTGAAACTAGATTATCAGAACTACAACTATCAATAACAACTTTAGAACATTTACCTCCTGATTTGCATCTGGTTCTGAGCAAGCTTTTCCTCTATGGTGGTTTCTAATTTGTCTTTGCTTGAAATAGTGCTCTCCTCATCACAAGTGATTCTCTTTTCTTAGGTTTACCAACTGAACTAGGTGATCCAACAAGTTCTTCTTCCACATAGGTTGCTCTTCCACTGTTCTTTGTTCTCTTGCTTGTACTCTCTTGATTACATTCAAATGCTCTATGTCCTTTACCTCCACACTTGAAACAGGTTCCTTTGAATATTCTCCTATCAGGTCCTCTTCCTTCTCTTCTGTATCCTTTATTCTGGTATGATTTATAATTACCTCTATTATGAAAATTCTTGTCATTGCTCTGGTAGGCATTGCTATCTCTATCCTCCTTTTTAAATGGCCTGTCAGACTTGTTCTGCTCAAGATGTTATCTCTCTCCTCCAGAAAAATGTTCTACCTCTCTAAAATTTACCTCCTTTGCCTCTCTGTCTCTGATAATGCCTCTTATTCAGCTTCTATTCAACTTTTAGGGCAAACTAATATGCTTCTTCTAGAGTTGTCATCCTTACCAAACTCATTTCTTCTTGAATGTTCAATCTCAGTCCATTGATGTATCTAGCCACTTTCTCCTTTCTTGCTTTACTATGTCCTATTATTACGATCATCTTATGAAATTCTTAAGTATACTCCTTCATAGATTTCTCATTTTGTCTCAGGTTTTGCAATCTCTTCAACAACTCCAGCTCATAGTCAGTAGGTATAAACTGATTCTTCAATTTTGTCACCATTCTATCCTATTTTGTAATCTTTTCTTTTCCTCTTCTGTTCCTATCCAACTAAACTTCCTTCCACCATATAGCAACATGTCCTTTCAACTTTATCTTTACAAATTTTACCTTCTCTGAATCTTCAACTTCTTCATATTCAAAGTATTCTTCTAGGTCATTTATCCAGTCAATCAATTCTTCAGGGTTCAAATTTCCAGTGTAATTTGGTACATAAATTCTAGATCTCTTTCCAATCTTTGAAATAGCTCGCAACATCTTTACTTGATTTGATTCTTCTTCTTCGTCACCTCCTAGGGTTTCGCCAATTTGTTCAACAGATTGAAATCCCTCTTCATTATCACTTTCAACATTAGATCTAGGTCTCAATCTTCTTTGCCTATCTTCCTCGACAACATCCAATTGAATTATCATTATTTTCATCATTTCCATCATCTCATCCATCCTACCAGCCATTGTTCCAACAACAGGGACTCTCCTCAGTGGCATCTTCCTAGGATGAATTTCAAATTGCCTCAAGTTCGACGATCATGCTACAAGGTGACAACTGCCTCACAATCAACGATCGGTTGTGAAATGAGTAACTTGCCTTGAATCGGTGATCTGTCCACAACAAGATCTTACGGAATTCCTTTGCCAACTTCGCTCAATTTGCTCCCAAAGATTCAAACTTTTGCTCTGATACCACTTGGTGCAGTCATGGTAGGAGGGTTCACATAATGAACTATCCAGACTGTGCAACAAGAGTAAACACAATGGAAACAACTCAAATATATGAAACAAATGTAGATTCAGTCATTCAATATATCATAGAATTCAAATAGAAACTGGCGGGCAACATGCGAGCTTACAATTAGGGCTCACAGGCCTGATTATAAAATACCAGAATATGTAAAAGATATAGCTTTGAAGCTCCTTTGCTCAAAATCCAAACTATCAAGTATCTTTATATCATGAACTACTTTCCTAGGCATCTATTACATCAATATATATCATCTACGGAACCAAAGTTTCCTCCGCGTCGGCCAACGAAAATCACAAACTCCAATGAAGAGCTGTAACGTGTGTACATGGATAGGTTGGACCTAATTGAATTGAACTCCTCCGTAAATGAATGGAATGATGTGCGGATCTCGGGGAAGGTCGGCCATGAACCAAAGATCATTGAATGATGTGTAATTAGGTTCCATAAGTTGGGAAATGCTCCATAGGTCTTCTCCTTTAGTCGATTGTCTGAGACTGTTTGGATGCTCTATTATGAGAAAATAGTCGATCTTCTGATAGTGATATCTTTCTGGTATCTTAACCAAATGCTCTGAGATTTTGATATGATGTGCATGAATAAATCTAGATACTAAGTCTAGCTCTGGGAGATCTGAGATGTAATTGCGATAGAATGTAGACCAAGATACAAAATCTGCTATTGACTGAACTGCCTGAACTAAACTAGAAAATAAAAAGAAACAATCTGAACTGTAAACAAACTAAAATGCAAATATTTTTTGGTTGATGCAAGATTTCTCTTGAACCAGGGATGCTCCTACATGAATTATTGTGGAGGGACTCTACATGACCCTGTAGGTCTAGACAGAATGTTCCTATGTGCCACAAATTTTGAGAAACAGTTCGTCAAAGTTTGGCATTTTTTGACACTTAGGGATCTTAAGAGAAAGTGTTGACATAGTGCAGCTAGGAATGATCAGGATAGTTGAGGTGTAAAAAATGACCCTACCTAGTGTTCAACCACCCACCTATATGTGATGGTGTTGTCAGTTTGGTCCCATGATGCATGAAATGAAATTTATGCTTGCTGACAACTTTTCATTGAACATAAATGATGCTTTTTACAACTTTTGAAAAATTATCACCATGAACAAATGGATTGAACATTTAAAAAATTGAGAGAGGTTATTGTGGAGGGACACTATGACCTTGTAGGTCTAGAAAAAATGTTCCTAGGTGCCACAAATTCTGAGAAACATTCCATCAAAGTTTGGCAATTTTTGGTACTTAGGGCTCTTAAGAGAAAGCATTAGCATAGTGTAGCTGAGAATGATCAAGATAGTTGAGGTGTGAAATAGGACCTTACCTAGTGTTCAATCACCCACCCATAAGTGTTGACACTATTGGTTTGGCCCCACGATGCATGAAATGAAATTTATGCTTGCCGACAACTTTTCATTGAACACAAATGACACTTTTTGCAACTTTTGAAAAATTGTTGCCACGACCAAATGAATTGAACATTCAAAAAAATAAGAGTGGTTATTATGGAGGGACCCTACATGACCCTATAGGTCTAGACATAACATTCCTAGGTGCCATAAATTTCAAAAAACAACTCATCAAAGTTTGGCAATTTTTGGCCCTTAGGGCTCTTAAGAGAAAGCGTCAACATAGTGTAGTTGGGAATGATCAGGATAGTTGAGGTGTGAAACATGACCTTAGTGCAATATTTCATATCTCTTTAATTGTCATCTTCTCCTTATTAACTTATTTGTATACTTGATATCACATTAATTATAATAGGATTATATTAGGGTTTTCAATTGGATTTTAAGATTCATGGACACGCTAGAGGACATCAATAGAACTGAAATTAGAGACATGATCATACACATATACAAATATAAATTAGATGTACATATAAATGACATGAGAAAATTAGTGTACATAATCATACACATAAACAAGAGTGTTCAACATAATCATACACAAAAAAAAGAGTATTGCACATAAGTATCTTATAAGAGACATGATTGTAGAGAAGGAACAAAATTTTACATAAATATAAAAATCAGTTGTATATATTTACAAATGAGCATGAAATTACAAAGTTTTTTCATTTAGAATCAATCCAATTAACCATCCGTATCTGCTCTACTCTTTATTGTGCGAGTATTGCCTCATGGTTAGACTCATGAACCTTCCACAAGGTCTTGTTCAATGGTCTACCCCCATATTTGATCAAATGAAAGTTTGATGCCACAACAAAGTTAGAATAATGAAGAATATTCCTATGTGTCAAAGTCCTTGAACAACCACACATCAAACTTCTTCATTGGGTACCTTCTAAGCCATGTTCTAGTAACAACCACTGATCTTGTAGGGTACTTGATGTTTTCTCCATTTATAATAGGGGCATATAATTTATTTTTTGACTCAACACAATGACACAAATAATAATATGTTCCTTCTTCATTATCTTTAGTTGCAATAATTGCATAAACATGCCCTACATTGATATGTGCATTCAGTTCGATGAATATAGTCAACAATACAAAAAAACTACAAAATAAGATGGAATATTGAATTTTATTAAATTTGAATACTGATAATACCTGGTTGAACTAGATTTGAAACGTGGTCAAAATCAACTGATGATTCAATCTCTGTAAGTTGTAGTGCTGTCGGGAGTCAATACATGTCAAGCAGACTTAGACTTCATGTACACCATTCATCAACCCACTCCTTTGACTCACATTCATACCAAGCTTGATTTGTATATGAAGAACAAAAGCATACCATCCTCTGCATATGAATACTCCATGAACTTGCATTAGATCTTCTAAAAGAGTGTAGCTCACTTGATCCTATCAATGTACAACAATCCTCATATTTTTCAATGTTAGTATCATCAACCAACTAAAAACATCGTTAGTATGCAAATCTACACACACACACACACACACACACACACATATATAAACATCATAATGATTAGAAAATTCAATATGTAGTCTACAACAAGAAGTTGTGAGTGTGTTATTTGTTTTGAAATAAAAAGGCTTTACCATTTCAAAATACCTTTGACTAATTTTGATTTGAGGATACATCTCTTGAAATTTCTTGAAAAACTGTGTTTGAGTCACATCCAAAAAATACTTTGGATGTGTCTTATGGTTTCGACAACCAATTATCCTTCTTACAACATCTCTTGCATTAGGAGATAACCTTGTGTTATTGTTCCAAAATTCTTCAATGAGGGATCTCAAGGATTCAACAACAACTTTATCTTTTTGTGGGAATCTCCTAGAGAATGCCACAATTCATTTCTATTTGGGTCCTCAACTCTTTGATGCCTTCCAACAGCTCTCATTAGAGTTTTTCTACTTATTTTCAATGCTTCACTTGTCTTTCTAATGAGGCAAGATTTATTTGTTTGATGGCTTACTATTGTCGATGTAATGACACGTCATGTGACATTACTATCCTTGGTGCATGAGGTGGAACCCACACTCTCATATGCACTCATTAGATTCTTTACAATTGATTTTTCACTTGAAACATCTACTGTTCTTAGGCCAAGAATCTTCATAATGGGCCTAAATTTTAGATTTCTCATCAATTCAACAAATAGTTGACATCTTTCGATTTCATTTAAGTTATCAAAAATAAATTTCCATATATTATTGACATATCTTCAACAATTATGCTTGGTAATCTTATCATTTATGGGCTTCAAAACATTCTCATCAATATCAATTAGAAACTTAGGCTTTCTATGCAAAATTCTAGGAGGCATTTTCAATAGTAAAGTTGGCTTAGCATTAATAATTTCTTCAATATTTACTTGACATAGGATAGATGGCGTACCTTCAATTGGAGATGGAAAAGATGAAAAGCCTTGAAGTTGAGATGGAGAAGATGGTGTACCTTCAAATTGACATGTGAATGATGGTGTGCCTCCAACTTGAGAAGAGAATGATGATGTAACTTCAACTTGACATGTGAATGATGGCGTGCCTCCAACTTGAGAAGAGAATGATGATGTACCTTCAACTTGACCTGTGAAAGATGGAGTGCCTCCAACTTGAGAAGAGAATGATGATGTACCTTCAACATGACTTGTGAAAGATGGAGTGCCTCCAACTTTGATATTCAATTTCCTTGTAGAACAAAGTTTTGCATTCATTTCCTTTGTGCCACCAATTCCATCTCTCTCTCTCGTAGCTTGATTAGATGATTCATGTTCCTCTTGAATTGGTAACGGTGGTATGTATTTTTCTATGGTTGATAATTTCCCACTTTCACGAAGTTGTCTCATTCCTTCTCTTTTCTTCACATTCTTAGCTTCATCCTCTTTTGGTGTTAGACTCCTTGCTCGTTTCCTCGGCATGATGATGATTTCTATATGCATCATGAATAAGACATAAATAAATTAGTCCACCTTAGTACAATAGAGTAAAGTAATCTCATACACAAATCTCAAAATAATCATATAATTAAAGTGAATAAATGATTATAAATCTCAAAATTTATAGTTTCCTAGGGTGGTCCAACCCAAAACATAGAGATGCGGTGTCATTAGGGCACAAACAATTTAGTAGATGAAGAAATTAGGAAGGTCATAGGTCTCCATCCAATAAATGATGATGATAAAATACATCCAATAAATGGATAAACTAGATGATGAAATACATCCAATAAATGGATGATGAAATACATCCAATAAAACTAACATATTTTTTTCCTAAATGATGAAATACATCCAATAAATGGATAAACAAGATTTAATGTCATATGATTTTAATGCATAGTTAATGCAATAGGTTTTTAATGCCTAGGGATTTAGTGATAAATTTTGAATAGGATCTTATTTTATGTTTTTGGGTGTGCCATAATAGGAAAAGTTTGTTGAATCTCAAAACCACAAAGATCATCATTTTGTGTTAAGAAAACTTACATTATTATCTTCACAATATATAGATGAATTTGGAGATAAATGAGGTGTCCACATATCATTGACATATTTAATAGGAGTTCATGCTAACATAATCATAAAGTGAAGTAAACAAATACATTAAGAACATACCTTAGATTTCGAGATTCAAGTTGCCCAATTGCACAATTATGTCTACTTCATTTTTTTGGCTTCAAAATCCTAAAAAAATTGAGATTTTTGGCAAGTTCCTTCATATTCAATGTTGAATTCTATATAACTCTAATAGGATTAGTCAAATTTATGAAAAAAACAAATCTATATAATCAAATTCAATCTAAATTCATGAAAATTAGCATTCAAACAATATGAAACATGAAAATATTAATTCAAATAATTAAATTCTATCTAAAAACATCCAATTTACTTCTTTTACTTTGAAGAACCAAAACAAAGTGGTGGATTAAGTAAACAATGATTGTGTAAATGTCAACACCATGAAAAGTGCTTTTTTATTCGACAATGCATAGAAAGTAGAGAATAATAGAGCATGTGGGTCTGATTCATGGATTGCACATGCCTTTTGTCCATTTTTTTGTTTCCATAAAATGCACTCAGTTATAATGTGAGCACGTTTTGTAATGCATGGAAAGTTCTAATGTATTTTGCATCTAAAATTTATGCTTTCTCAAAAAATTTAAGTCTTGTCTAAATTCTAAAATGACTACTATGACAAGATTTTCACTGTCCCTAAATTACTAAATACCCTGTAACCAATACCCTCAACCCTATGCTTTAAAGCCTATATGCTAGATCCTCAACCCTATACACTCAACCAGAGAGAGAGAGAATAGTAGAGAGTTGGGTAAGGAGGGAGGGAGAGGTAGAAATGGAGAGACATAGAGTGGGCATAGAGAGAGGTGAGTGAGAGAGAGAAGAGAGGGAAGGATCGCTAGAGAGTGGAAGAGAGAGAAGGTAAGGGTGAGATGATTTTCCTTCACAATAACACACTTGCGTTATTGTTTTCTTTGGTAATTTCCAAGCCCTTGGCATGGATTTGATGTAGGAGCATCTAGGAGTACTAGCAATCCTATATCAACCAAAAATATTTTAATTTTGTTTGTATGTTTTCAATAAGGTTTGTGGGCTTGAGAAATTAATATTTTAATTTGCAACAAATGTATTTTCTTGGAGCATATTGGTAAATGTAATTTTTGAGAAATTATGCTCTTGTAAATGTTTCAAAGGTATAAATGGTGGAATATTCCATCTGGGCATTCTATTTCTAGGTGGGACCACTTGGTATGCATGCTATTGCATGTTTAATTGCATTCTTTGCATGCATTTGCATGTTAGCCACAAGCTTTGCATGTTGTTGTATGTCTGGGTCGTAATTAAGAGACCTAATCTTGGTAAAATGGGCATAACTTATTTCTGATTGAAATAGAAAAATTCAAAATGTTCTAGAAATCTGGGAAGGAGGTACACAAAACCCAAAAACTATTTTAGAATATTAAAAAAAATGAGGGAGCAGTAGCAGGAAGAAAGTGATGGGTTTTCTTGGTAGTTTAGTGGAGATTGTTTTGAGAAACCAGTAGTGGTTTCTTCTCATGCAATTTCAATATATTGAGGCTTGCTCATTTGGTGAGGCAGGCTTTGGAGAAGAAGATTTTGACATACCCAGATGCTACCAAAATGAGTCCAGGATGTTGAGAAATTTATTTGTTGCAGGTGTTGCATGTATGATTCCAAGAAGCCCATAAGCTTCATATTGATCTAATGAATTTTTAGATTTAAATAAAATATTGTGTTGCAGATTTCTCTTCAATTTTTAGCTACGTTACTTGATTTGCAGCCTTCTTGCATAGGATTTTGTGTTGGTATTTGTTGCAGATTTGAAAGGGAGAGTATCCTACTTCATCAGGATTTGCCTTGGGCTTCCAACCCAAAGGCTTGGACTAAGTTTTGAACATCCAAAGACGCGTTTTTGCATATTGTAAAAAACTTACATAATCTTGAGCGTGCTACCCATCAGGTTTGCACTTGTTACAATGACAAGTCACAAAATAGCATGATAATGTTAAGCTCCCTCTTAGCTTTCTAACCATATAATTTTTTTCATGTTTTCAGTATGTTAAGGTTTTCATCTTTAATTTCTTTTGTTAGTGTATCCATTTTTTTAATCAAAAACCAATGTGTGGTATTTTTGACTTTATTTTTTAACCATTCATCAAAATTTCAAATAAATTACATTTTTAGAAACTAGACTCCATTCTACACGTATTAAAAAAAGGATTTTTGATTAGTTTTAAAAAAATTTAGGGGGAAGCACGCTCAATTTTCTATTTTTCAATATGTGTCCACTTTGAAAATTAGTAAAAAATCAATTATTCATGAAAAAATTATTAGAAAAATTGGGGATAAACTACATGGTGTTAGCTAGTTTCTCACTGAAGCAATATTTGAAATACTAAAAAAAAGTTAACATTTTAGGGGGGCCACACCAGACGCTATGTTATGTTTTTTTGAAAAAAATAAGACCAATTTGTGTGGCCCCCCTTTTTGAACTCAATCTCAACCATTAAAAAAAATAGTACTTTAGAAACTAGATTTAGAGCACTATGACTCTTATTTTTGTTGCATCTTCAGATTTTGAGTGTAAGTATCTTCAATTTCTCATCCAACATCAGTCTTTTCTGATTTCAAAAAAAAAGTGGCTACTTAAGACCCCTTTTGGTCCCCCATCTTTGTGCACTTACCCCTATGAAAAAGTACGGTGACTTCTTCTATGATTGATTGATGACCAAAAACTTGCAAATAAATAGACACACAAACAAGGTGAAAGTAAATATTTTGGTTGATGCAAAATTTTCCTTATACCTCTAGGATGCTCTTGCATCACATGTTGTCAACTCATTTTTCCAAATAAAGTGTAGGCATTGTGACTAATCAACGAATTGTATCCAATTAGGGCCACTATTGTTCTAAATCACCTAGGAGTAGAACACACTAGTCTAAGTGATTTGTTTTATCAATCACTTTTCATGACTCCTAGCTATAGAGTAGGCTAGACCTTGAGTCATTCCATCCTAATAAAAATTCCTTTCTCTTTGTTTTAGCAACATTCCTTTCTCTTTGTGGCATTGCTTATTCTCTTCGATTCACCCTTCTAGTTATAATTCTTCTCATTGTATTAGATTTCCTCTATCATTATTGTTTTCATGTCAGATTGACATATTCATTTTGTAGGATTGTGTTTTCTAACATTGTGATCTTGTAGGGTTACAATTTCTAACATTGTGGTTTTATAGGTTCTTAGCCTGGGGGCATGATTCCCTTGCTTGGAGAGCTTTTTCTCTTCCCATACAGTATCCTTTTGGTTATGATTTTTATAATGATACTTTATTTATATACTTTAGCTTAGTTTTATCACCTAGTGGCACAAGCCCACTAAAGTGGGGACAAAATGTAAGGACAAAAATAATATACTTTACAATTTTTGCACTTCTTTTTGTGCTCACTTTGATGTTTGCCCCTTTAGTATGTTTTAGGGTGCACTGAGCCTTCAGCCTTGACCTTTTTCCTCACCAAAATTGCCAAATTTCTTTATCACATTCTAATTATTCTTGTTGACTTGGGACCAAGTGCCAAATTTTGAGTGATTTATTTAGAATGCAAGTGTGACACATAAACATCTACACGATATGCTAGAGTCCTTAGAAGTTTCAAAAATTAAATGTTGGTTATTCCCATGTAGCTACCAAAAAAACATCCTTCTATTCAGAATATGACCCTTGAGCTTCCAAGAAAACCTTTTGGAAAACTAATTTTAAACTAGCTTCTTCTCCAACAACAAAGAGATCTATCTTTCTCTTCTCTCTCTTCACTACATACTCCATTATTGAAGCTTGCACAAGGAAGAATACTATAACAATGTTGTGATAGCTCCATACTCTAACTGTTTCAAGTATGTGCCTAATCAGTGTTGTCATTGATGTCAACATATCTATGGTTTCATTGGTGTCAACTGTGCTCTTACCTTGTTGAGGATATTGAGAAAATTAGCCCCTCGGGTGATAACAATGTGTTGCAGTAGAAACAATGCATTACATGCAGAAGAACAATCTAGAAGAATGCTCCACATTTCTTGTAGGATAAATATCTTTACTTGCAGATTGGAAGTTATTTAGAAGCCTATATGAAGATGCTATATTCTTAGTTTGAGCCTCTAGTATGAAGATTTGAGTGAGTTATGCTCACCAAAGTGAAAATAGCTTTTTCTGTGTGTTTGGTGGTGACAGGGAGAAAGTGTTTTGCTTTGCATTCCTCCACATTAAAGTATTTTGGTCTACGGTTCTGGAAGTAAGTTTGTGATGATGTTAAACACCTTCAAGTGCAATGGCTTGTGATTTGGTGGTCCGCAAGCTATCATTTAGTAATGACAGTGGATAACAATGTTCTTGTGCTCTAGTTTGAAGAAACTTATCAATTAAGTTGTTAGAGATCGTGTGGATGTTCCTGGTGATTATAATGTGCTTTTGGATGTCTCCTAATCATGCTCCTACATTCAGATTGGTCTATAAGGTGGAATTTAGATCATACATGAAGTGTGTTCTTGAGAATACTTGTGTTAACTTTAGTCTTGGCCGACCTAGTTGAATTCATCCTCTACGAAGATGCATCGAAGATTGTGATAGTGTGATGTAGCATGGAAGATTATGTTTTAGTCCCAGCTAAGACATGACATGATCTACATACATTCTTATATCTTTTCCTTAGCTAAATTTGTGTTAGGTCTAGACCTATTTTATGTATGTTTGTAATGCCGACCTTGGAGATTGTTCCAATGGTTGATGATTGTAATGCTGACCTTGATGATCATTCCAAGGTTGATGTAGTGTATAAATACTTGTAATTGAATCGTGAAAAGGTATCCAAGTGCGAAGATGTGAAGATAAAGTGAAGTAAGGTAGCAAAGCAGAGCATAAGTATTTTGTGCTTCAATGGAACTGAACCTTGGCATGGAGTAGATGCTGTTATCTCAGTTCAATGTTTTGGCAATGAGCCTTCTTTTGTCAGTGAGACACCTTTTGACAGTGAGCCATCCATAGGCAGTGAGCCTTTCTTTGCAGTGAGCAATTTGGGCAGTGAGCCTCTAGTTTTCAGTATTGATATAACTTATATATTTCTATGGGCTAACACCCACCGTGGTTTTTCCCTTTTAGGGTTTTCCACGTAAAAATCTTGTGTCTCCTATGTTGTTTATGATTTTGTAATGAGCTTCTCATCTAATGCTTTCATTGTTATATATGAATATGAGTAATTGATAAGTTGATGATTATATTTGGTTAAAATTTTTAGGACAACTGATTCACCCCCCCTCTCAATTGTCCAGTGTAGTTCAACAACTAGTATTAGAGCCAAGTTCCTTTGAAGAAATCCTAATAGCTTGAGGAAGATCCAGGATGTCTTATAAGAAGGAAGCTCCACATTTTGATGGGACAAATTATGCTCTTTGGAAGATACAAATGAAAAGCCATCTTCTTTGTCTTGGTTATAAAGTATGGAAGGATGTAGAAACACAATATTCCATGCCTCAAAATGGTTTGATGACTGAAGATGAAATCAAAGAATATGAGTTGGATGTCAAAGAAAAGGATGCCCTGTTAAGCTCCTTAAGTGACTCAGTGTTGATAAAAGTTGTGAACCTTAAATCTACAAATGAGATATGGGTGAAGCTGAAAAATCTATATGAAGGAGATGATTCTATAAAAGAATCCAAGCTCCAAAGCCTAAAAGTGAAATATGAGGGTTTGAAGATGAATGAAAAATGAAAACATAACAACCTTTATGCAAAGAATTGATGAACTTGTCACTGGAATAAATGGTATGGGTGGAACTCTTGGTGAAAAGGAAGTTGTGATGAAAATTATTAGATCACTACCAAAGTCATATGGTCACAAGGTAGCTACTATTGAAAAATTTATGATTGTGAAAACTATTGATAGAGATTAGTTACTTGGAAAGCTTACAACCTTGATGAGAGAATTTGGTGATGCCCTACCTAAAGTTAAATCAACTTTTAAAGCCAGTACTTCAGAAAAAACCTTCAGAGCTAAGAAATACAAGGTGGATGATGACTTTGATGAAATTGAAGCTAACTTTGTTGACAGGATACAAAGAGGCTCTAGTAAGTTCAAAGGTAAATTACCTTTCAAATGTTTCTCTTGTGGTAAAGTAGGTCATTATGCTTCAAGATGTCTTGAGAGAATTGAAAGAAATAAGAAGAAACATGAGAGCAGGCCTAGAGTTCCAAAGAAATGCTACTATGTTAGAGACTTTGATGATGAAAGCATGACTGATGATGAATCTAATATATTAATACTAGTGCAAATGAATATCTATTTATTGCTATTAAAGAAGATCCTATGTCTACTAATTTTGCTAGCTGTGTGAAAGATGAAAAACCAGTAGAAGAAAGTGCTTTGGTTGTTCAGGTTGAGAAAGATAAGGATGAATGGATTATTGATAGTGGATGCTCACATCACATGACTGGTGACAAAAGTAAGTTTGTAAGTTTGGAAAGTATGATGGTGGACTGGTTAGGTTTGGAGATAATGCAATTAGTAAGATTTGTGGAAAAGGATCTATTTCATTTGACAAAAAGCATAACACTGACAATGTTCTATATGTGAAGGGCTTTAAGAATAATCTTTTGAGTGTTGGTTAGATGTGTGACAAAGGATATGATCTAAGATTCAAAGACAATGGGTGCATGATCATGGAAATCTCCAGAATTGTGATTGCTATCGGTAAGAAGACAAAAGGTAACATCTATCAATTAAGAGGAACTAATGATTACTGTTTACTGGCCTAGGAAAATGAAAGTTGGTTGTGGCATAGAAGGATGTGTCATATAAACTTTGATAATCTGGTAAAGATAAGTTCAAGTTAGATTGTGAGAGATTTACCAAAAATTGTGAAACCTTCCAATACAATTTGTAAGGAATGTTAGTTGGGAAAGTAGACAAGGACAAGTTTCAAGAGCAAAGAACAATTTTCTGCCAGTTTACTGGATCTAGTGCATACAGATCTTTGTGGTCCTACAAGGGTGAGAAGCCTAGAAGGTGACATGTACTTCATGTTACTTATTGATGATTATTCTAGAATGACTTGGGTTACTTTTTTAAGAGATAAATCAGAAGCCCTAGAGAAGTTCAAATCTTTCAAGGCAATGGTTGAGAATGAAATAGAGTTGAATATGAAATGCTTAAGGTCTGATAGAGGAGGTGAGTTCAATTCAAATGAATTCAACATTTTTTGTAAAGAGCATGGGATAAAGAGACAGCTGTCTACACCTAGGACTCCTCAGTAGAATGGAGTTGTGGAAAAGAAAAATAGGACAGTTCAGGAGGCTTCTAGGACAATGATAAAGGAAGAAGGCCTACTGAAAGTCTTTTGGAAAGAAGCTATTCACATTGCTATCTACATTCAAAATAGAGTTCAAGTGAAAGGTAATGGTACTAAAACTCCCTATGAATTGTGGTATGGAATAATTCCCACAGTAAAATATTTCAAAGTCTTTGGAAGCAAATGTTATATCAGGAGAGATGAAGATCTAAGAAAGTTTGATGCAAGGTGTGATGAAGGAATCTTTCTTGGATACTCTACCAAGATTAAGGCCTAGTGGTGCTACAACAAATGGCTCAAAAAGGTTGTTGAGAGTGAAAATGTGAAGGTAGATGAAGGCAAGGAAAAAATATCAGAACTAAATTGTTATGAACCAGATGAACCTGTGACTATAGTAAATGAAGAAAAAGATAAACAAGAAGACAAGTAGGATGAAGAAGAGGCTCTAGAAAGTGTTGTCAAGACTTCCAGGTATGGAAGGATCAATCATTATGAAGATCAAATTATAGGTGACAAGAACAAAGGTGTATTGACAAGGAGAAGAGCTATAGAAGAACAAGTGAATTACTGCTTGCTTTCAAAGGTTGAACCAAAGACTGTGAATGAAGCATGTAATGATGAAATCTAGGTAAAAGCTATGGAGGAAGAGCTAGAATAGATAGAAAAGAATGATACTTGGGAATTAGTTCCCAGACCTGCTGACAAAAATGTTATTGGAACCAAATGGGTTTTTAGGAATAAGTTGAATGAGAATGGAGAAGTTGTAAGGAATAAGGCAAGGCTTGTATGCAAAGGATACTCTCAAATTAAAGGAATAGATATTGAAGAGACTTTTGCTCTTGTAGTTCAGATTGAAACAATCAGAATGTTCTGGCATTTGTAGCCCACAAAGATTTTAAAGTGTATCAAATGGATGTAAAGTCTACATTCTTGAATGATGAGTTGGAAGAGGAAGTCTACATTGAGTAACCAGAAGGATTCAAGTTATCAGACCAAGGAGATGTTGTGTGCAGATTGAAGAAAGCCTTTTATGGACTCAAGAAAGCCCCTAGAGCATGGTATGCAAGGTTGGATAAGTACCTACTGTAGTTAGGATTCAATAAAGGTACTGTTGATAGTAATCTCTATTTCAAGATTAATGGAGACCAAATACTAATTGTTGAAGTCTTTGTTGATGATATCATTTTTGGAGGCAATGAAGGTATGTGTATGAAATTTGCTAGTGAAATACAAAAAGAGTTTGAGATGTCCATGTTTGGTGAGATGAATTTCTTTCTAGGTCTACAAATAAATCAATCAAATAAAGGAATCTTCATATCTCAGTCTAAGTACATGAAAGAGTTGTTGAAGAATTTTGGGATGGAAGACTCTAAACTAGTGTGTACTCCCATGGTGACTGGGTGCAAGTTAAGTAACACTGATGAATCACCTAAGGCTGAATAGAAAAAATACAGATCCATGATTGGAGGATTGCTTTATCTAACTCAAACCAAACTTGATATTATGCATGCAGTTTGTCTTGTTGCAAGATTTCAAGCTGATCCAAGAGAATCACATGTGATGGTAGTTAAGAGAATCCTGAGGTATTTGAAAGGTACTCTGGACTATGGCTTATGGTACCCAAAGGATAATGATTTCACTCTCAATGTTTATACAGATGTAGATCGGGCTAGAGATGTTGATGACAGAAAGAGTGCAAGTGGAGGTGCCTTCTTCTTGGCTAATAGATTTGTCTCATGGCTGAGAAAGAAACAAGATTCAATATCTTTGTCAACTATAGAAGCAGAGTATATTGCAGTAGCATGTTGTTGCACTCAAGTTTTATGGATGAAGAAGACTCTGAAGGATATAAGAATTGTGTATGAAGATCCAATTGTAGTCTTTTTATGGCAATACAAGTGCCATAAACATTTCAAAGAATCCAGTGATGCACTCAAGAACAAAGCATATATCAATAAGGTATCACTTTTTGAGAGAGAAAGTGACAGAGAATGAAGTAAAGTTGGAATTGTGTCCATAAAGGATCAGATTGCAAACATCTTCAGTAAGCCTCTGCCTAAAGATACCTTTGAGTATCTTAGAGAAAAGTTAGGGGCCATTACCCCTCCTGTCCTAAACTAAGGTACATAGGAATGCATCAATCTAGTGGAGCTCAAAGTGTCATTCCTTGATATGGATTGATGTTTTGAAGGCTACCTCTCAGGGGTGGTAGCTAGATGTTTATGATAAAGTAAGTGGATCAGAGCAGTAGCATGCAAATATGTGCTCTTTACCATTGATGTCAAAGGGGGAGAGAAATCATGTGAAAAACTTAGGAGGAGAAAGAATGCAGATATGTAAAGAGAAAGGGGGAGAATCTTGTCTTGATGGTCTTTTTTAGTTTTTAACATCATATGTTACCATCGATGACAAAGGGGGAGATTGTTGCAAGTATGTGCCTAATCGGTGTAGTCATTGATGTCAACATATCTATGTTGTCATTGGTGTCAACTGTGCTCTTACCTTGTTGAGGATATTGAGAAAATTAGCCCCTCCGGTGATAACAATGTGTTGCAGTTGAAACAGTGCATTACATGCAGAAGAACAGTCCAGAAGAATGCTCCGCATTTCCTATAGAATAAATATCTTTATCTACGAATTGGAAGTTATTTAGAATCCTATCTAAAGATGTTATATTCTGAGTTTGAGCCTCTGATATGAAGAATTGAGTGAGTTATGTTCACTAGAGTGAAAATAACTTTTTCTGTGTGTTTGGTGATGATAGGGAGAAAGTGTTTTTCTCTGCATTCCTCTACATTAAAGTATTTTGGTTTGTGGTTCTATAAGTAAGTTTGTGATGATGTTAAACACCTTCAAGTGCAATGGCTCATGATTTGGTGGTTTGCAAGCTATCTTTTACTCATGATAGTGGTTGACAGTGTTGTTCTTGTGCTTTGGTTTGAAGAAACTTATCAATTAAGTTGTTAGAGATCGTGCAGATGTTCTTGGTGATTATAATGTGCTTGTGGATGTCTCCTAATCATGCTCCTACATTTGGATTGGTCCGCAAGGTGGAATTCAGATCATACATGAAGTGTGTTCTTGAGAATACTTGTGTTAACATCAATCTTGGCCGACCTGGTTGAATTCATCATCTAAGGAGATGCATAGAAGATTGTGATAGCGTGATGTAGTGTGGAAGATTATGTTTGAGTCCCATCTAAGGCATGGCATGATACACATACATTCTTATATCTTTTCCTTAGATAAATTTGTGTTAGGTCTAGACCTATTTTATGTATGTTTGTAATTCCAACCTTGGAGATTGTTTCATCGGTTGCTGATTGTAATGCCGACCTTGATGATCATTCCAAGGTTAATGTAGTGTATAAATACTTGTAATTAAATCATGAAAATGTATCCAAGTGTGAAGATGCAAAGATACAGTGAAGTAAGGTAGCAGAGCAGAGCAGAAGTTTTTTGTGCTTCAATGGAACTAAACCTTGGCATGGAGTAGATGTTGTTATCTCAGTTCAACCTTTTGGTAGTGAGTGTTCTTTTGGTAGTGAGCCACCTTTGGGTAGTGAGCCTTCTTTTGGCAGTGAGCCATCTATAGGCAGTGAGCCTCTAGTTTTTGGTATTGATATAACTTATATATTTCTGTGGGCTAACACCCACCATGGTTTTTCCCTTTTAGGGTTTTCCACATAAAAATTTGGTGTCTCCTATGTTGTTTATACTTTTGTATGGAGCTTCACATCTAATTCTTTCATGGTTATATCTGAATATAAGTAACTGATAAGTTGATGATTATATTTGGTTAAAAGTTTTAGGACAACTGATTCACCCCCCCTCTTAGTTGTCTAGTGCAGTTCAACACTAACTCTCTTCTTCATCACTTGGCTAGTAATGTTATTAAATAATTTTTCTCTTTATTTTGATAATATTGTAGATGTCCTCTATCATTTCTTTCCATTTATTTTACAACTTTCTTTGTATTTCCATTTTCATTTGTTAAATATGTGCACTAGGGTGTAGATCCTTGTAGACCATAGATCCTACACTTATAGGTTTCATTCTATCATTGTGTTATTATCTCTAGATGCACATAGGCTAAGCACACACACTTATCTCTATTTTTCTATTTTTATTGCCCATGGAAACCAAAAGGTTAAAATAGGGGCTTGATCGTTCTTAGAAATCTCCCAAGTAGTCACCAACCTTCTTCTTGTCCCTAGATATAGGTCTTTTTAGATTTATTCTCACATGAAGCTTTGTATTCTCTCTACTCCTCTCCTTGTCATTTCATTTCCTTTCCAAAATAAATGGTTAAATAGTGATTTTAGCATTTTTGTATTTCCTAGCATCTCTCCTCTCTACTATTCTAGTTGCTATTGTTCCCTAGTGTGTAGAGAAGACAAATTTTGTTGTTTAAAATTTATTTTACAATCTTTCTGAATGCCAGCATGTGATTGGGATGACATCACTTGAATTGGACAACAATGCTTTATGTGAATATTCGGGCACATCATGATAGAACCCTTAGTAGTGAGCTTCATACTCTAGCACTAGGTTCCTTATTTTCTTCCTTTTCTACTTCTATACTTAGTTTGTCATTTGAATAAATATTTTTTTGTAATTTGTAAAATTCTAACCCAACTCATTGTTTTATCTTAGTAAAATGCATTGTTTTATAAGTTAAGACACTTTAGAATATTTTGGTATGTTTTTGTTGTTTCTAGAGTACAATAGCAGCAACATGTTTCTTTTGAAAAATAATTATATTCTAGTGTAAAACTTGAAAACATTAACTGTTAGGGTTAGGGCAGATCAAAGCAATAAACACTAACAATTATATGTAGATTAAATAACCCAAATATAATAATGAAGAACAACACAAAAGAGATCAACACAGAAATTTAACATGGTTCACCCAATATGGGCTACATCCACAGAAACTCAACCATCCAATTATTTTATTATCTAGTGTAAAACAGATTACAATCTCACAAATACATCGCTGTACCATACATCCCAGCTACTTATAACAAGCTTTTCAGAAGCTTCTACAATTAGGGTTTTGCAATGTCATTTTTTCTTTTGTCAGTTAACAAAACTTAACAACCGACTCCTATCGTACAAAAAGAGGGAATAGTGTACAGTAGTTTCCTGATCAGTCGTCACATACCAACATTAACCTTAAAAATAAAGAACATTCTTGGTTAAACCTCTTTTTGATTTCAGGGTACTCCAACAATAACAACTATGATTCAAATAGAGTTCATCTTGCAATGGGCATAATGGTCTTAGAGAATCAACACTAGGAACTTGGGAAAAACCCCTTACAACCAATTATGCCTTGAACTTATCCACTAACCCATCTGTTATGAATTCTGTTTGATAGATCCACTTAAATTTAATAAGTTTTCTTCCCTTAGGAAGGGGGACAAGATCCCAAGTGCGGTTCCTAACCAAGGAATTGTACTCCTACATGGCAACATCCTGCTCAAGAATACCAGATGCCTCCCAAAAAGATTGTGGATCAGAGACAAAGGTAATGTAAACATGTGGAAGTCCCTGTTGGAAATATTATCATTGATGTCAAAGGGAGATTTATGTTACAAAAGAAGAATTATTGATGTTTCAAAAGTTTCTAAGGCATGAATGATATTTGCCTTCAATCGGTGAATCATGTGGTTCACAAACTCTTAAGTTTGTCGATGACTAGTTTTCTCAATAGCCAATTCGCCGGCAGGGGAGTTTATCCGATGAAGGATTGAAGAATAAAGTTTAAATTTTGTGGTTTCTTTAGTTTTTTGATGGCACTTTTTTCTGATAAGGTATCAACAAAATCTTTGGTTTGTGAACTCAAAAGTTCACTGATGGCGAAGTTTGCTGATAGATGGTTCCTCGACAGCTAGTTCATCAATTGACTATTTTGTTGATAAGAGAAAAGAATGGTTCATATGTCACTTGGTTTGCCAATTGATCATTTTACTGATAGAAGAAAGTTGAAAGAGAAGTGAAGGTTCATATATCACTCTGTTTGTTGATTGAAGAATTTTACCGATCTAAGTTCATGGAAATGTGACTTTTCTGAAAAGTTCATGGAAACATAAGTTTTCAAGGAGCTCGCGCTGATACAACTTCACCAATAGGCGATGTGATAAAGATTGTGTCGGTAAGTTCACAAAGTGGCACTTTTACCAATAATGGATAAAATGTCCAAAGTTTGTGGAAAGTTGATTTTGCCAATAAAGGCTTTGAAGTTGTGGTTTGTGGAGGTGAACTTTTTCTGATTAAGGCTTTTTGAGAAATGGTTCATGGAAAGCCACTTTTGTTAATAATGAATGAAGAAGAGTCCCAAGTTCGTGGAGATATAAAATCATTGATAGACTTCTCTATAAGTCCGTTAGTAAAATAAATTGATTATTTATTTGGGCCGAATCCACTGGATTTAAAGAGTAAAATAAATATCAAAGTGACCGACCTAGTTTGTTTATATTGGGGCCCAAATTATGGTTTGGCAGCATGGGAATGAAGTTGGGTTGACCTAAGTATACATTGGAAATCAAAAGTATGGAGGTCAACTTCCTTTTGAAAATGCATGAAGTAACTCATATATAAAGGAGAAATGTTCTGAGTGATACAGGGTGTATGATGTGATAAAGATCTTCTATGTGTAGTGAAAAAGTGATATTTTCCAATTTAGAGCAGAAGCATATGTGAAGGTTTTTCCATCAGAGTTAAGAAGATTATGAACAACAGATCCACAAAGAATTTTAATTAGAGTAAGAAATGTGAGTATAGAAGTGAAGTGTGATAGTGAGGGTCTGCAAGTGGACTATTCAACTCTATTTGTGCAAATTATGATTTATCATTCATAGCAGAGGTGGTGATTGTGTTGTGGAATAGATTGTGCATGTTCATTCTGATATTGTGCAGAGATTATTACTGAAAATGTGTCTATCATTTCTTTTATAATAATTTCATTGGTTTGAGAGGTTGGCACCTCTTGATCCTTGTGAGGTTGGTGCCTCTCTTTATTTGGGTTGGTGCTCCTTTTAGGGGATTGCAGTCTCTTTTAAATTGGTGCCCATAAACCTTGTATTGTCTAGGGGATTGGTATCTCCTAAGGGTTGGTGCCTTCAAATCATGTTGTAATGATCAATTTTCCTTGTGAGGCTAGATTTGGGTAGTAGATCCAAGCATCTTGCTCACTGTGGTTTTTCCCTTCTAGGGTTTCCACGTAAAATCTAGTGTTGTACTCTTTAGTGTTGTTGTGTTTATTTCTTGCACTATTGATATGATCTCATTAATGTGTTGATGATAATTGGAAAAGTAGTCAAGATTGAAATTTAGTGATATACTGATTCACCCCCCTCTCAGTATTGTTGCCCCCCCTTTTTTTTAAGAAAAGGTGTCCTAGTCCATTCTTTATTTTTCCCTTTCTATCCTTCACCGGTCTTTTCACTTAGTTCATTCTTCCAGGCCAAGTTGACTTAGTCCCTTTGGTAAGTCAGTGATCTTTCACGTCTTTGAAGTGAAGTCGACGGGTTCACAAGTTCTTGAACCACCTGACTTTCTGACTTGCTTTGTGTTTCCTATGCCTTGAGTCATTTGTTGTGTCTTTCCTTTGTAGTTGGGAAGACAGGGTTTATTTGAAGTTTTGAATCTCTGGCTCCTAGTTCAAGAGTTTATCTTTTGCTTGACTCACTGACTTTGCGTAGCACACTTTCCCAAGTAGCGTTTGGCTGTGTTGGCATACTATACAGAAGAATGACACTTGTCACTTTGCATTTAATTTGAAGAACGTGTAGACACAGTGGAACAATTCTTAGAGGGAAAGTCGAGGCATGCATTTCTGATTTGAAATGACAAATCCACCGCGAAAGTTAATATCTTCCTTGGATGAAATTATGAGAAATAACTTGAATTAATTCCTAAGCTAGCCAAAGGTGATATTATATGAAAAGAATGTGTTGCAGAGGGATAAACAACTAGTTCACTACATGCAAAATTTTAGCACAGTGCCATTTTCATAGGTTAGCGTAGCTAGTAACTCTCTTTCTCTCTCTATAAAAGCTTCATATCTTCTTTGGGGAGTTAGAGATTTTTATTTCCCATGTATATGCACAAAGAATTTTCTATGGGTGTCTCACCTCATCCTCTGCTTTCTACTTATATCTCTGAATCCCTTGTTTCCAAAGTATATAAAATGAAGTTTAAATTCCAAGGGACCCCGCCTTTCTGAAGTGAGAGATACTAATCTGGGCCATGTAGACTTGGATGATTTCTAGAGAAGAATGTATTTTCAGAAGAGAACCCCTCTGGCAGAGAAGATTATTAGCAGTGGATTAGATAAAGCTGGTGGTTTCCCGCTCAATGTGCATTGTCTAGAATTAATGGTTGCATGTGCAAATAGTTAATTCCCAAATTCTCAGGAGATAAGGACTCCCAATGGTGTTGTAGTGGCCAAGATTGATTCTGAGTCTATTGCTTCGGCCCTGAACTTGGAGGAGTATGAAGATAATGCTGATGTCACTGTTTCCTCAGCCTAGAATTACTATAATGAGAAAAAGGACTTGTGTCGTGCTTGCATTGCCAAAAGCTAGCTGGAAGAAGAAAACGTTGGGAAATCTCAACTGCCTGCTAATTTGAAAAGGAGCCATTTCAAAGAGGAAATCTCTGATATGATAACCCTTCTGAACAGAGTTGTTGGAAACCCCAAGTCAGATGTTTTTGATTTTTGGATGTGTAGATTTATTTTTTTGATTTGTGGTGATCACCGAATTGACTAGCCAAAAAATATCAGTGATTGTCTACAGGAGCAGTTGATGAATGTTACATGAATTGTGAAGTTTTACATGTGCTCCTAGCCAGTCTACATCTTGGTTCGCAAAGAGGTTGCTTGGCTTGGTTTGAGGACTCAAGGAAGTTCTTCAGCAAGCACTCCTGTGTATCAAATTTTCCCTCAGCTACAAAGGAGTGAAGGTATGAAAGATTTCAGACGCGTCAATGATGCTTTTTTTGTTAATGTTAGCCGGCAGAAGATATCAATTAAATGCAAATAAAGATTAAACAGAGGAATGAAAAATACATAGAAATAATAATAGTGAGAGACAAGTTTTAACATGGTTCACCCAAACTCGGGCTACATCCACCAACATAAAGTCCAATATTATTATCCAGTAAATCAAACTGATTACAACCAGCAATCCCTACAACTCAATACCATTGCAAATGCTACAATACAATATATCAAAAAAACCCTAACCCTTAGCCACTTTTATCAAGCCTTATGTTGGTTACAAAATAGGGTTCTTTTATGTCGGTCCAAAAAAAAAATTCTAGGGGGCTGCGCCCCCGAAGCCCCACTCAGGGCTCGACCCGACCCTGAACCTCGACGAGGATACATGGCTAGTGTACAGTACTTTCCTGATCAGTCACCACCTACCAACATTTTCCATGTTGTAGCTAAGAGAATTGATGGCTTTTTAGAGAAAAGATTTTTTGTAGAAGCGTCTACTTTGGTTATGAAGTTTGGTAGTTTTTACATACAGTTTGACTGCTTTTCCTATCTGAGAATTGGGGGTTATGAAAATGCCCCATTAAAATTGCCTCAGTATCCATCTGATTATTTGATGTTGCTAGAAGTTTGCCGCCAGATGGTGACAGTCAATGTCAAATACCATGCAATGAAAAAGAAAGGGTATTCTTTTCCCGTGTCTTTGTCTTTTTATTCATACAAAAGTAATGATGGTGCCCGGAATGTAGATAAGTTGTTGTCTAAATTTAGTTTGCACAGTTTGTCTCCCCGTATGTCATTTGATAGCAAGAATTTCATAAAAGGAAATATGAATGGAGGTGGTTCCTACTCACATCTTCCCCATATTGAAGATTTCTAGGAAGATTGTATTGATGAAATAGAGGTTCAAAGGAGAAAGTGGATGAGATTGACTATTGATCGGGTCCATGCTTTCAAGGTAAACATTCAAGTCCCTGATATAGTTGATGATTTCTCTAATCTTTTGGAAGGAGAATATAATACAGTGTCGAGGGAACCTTTGCCCCCAATAAAATGGTCCGAGAAGGAAGTTACAGATATTATGTTGCTATCACTTCATGTTTTAAGGAGAACAAAAAAGTGGTTACTGTAGAGTATAAGACTCTACATTTTGTTTCAGTGGTAGCACATCCGTGGGTTACAGTTTTGTGTCTATAAATGATTCTAAGTATGGCTGCGAGGGTTTCTAATTGCCAGGGCTGCAAGAGTTGCCAAGTGTTGAGCCCCAGTTTCAAGCCACCTTTTGTTTCTAAGTTATAAATTTGGAGCAGAGCGTGCCACGTAGCGGAGGATGTTTCACTTTTGTTTCTAAGTTACAACCCTACGGAAGGCACCACGTGTCATCAACGGAGGCACCCCCAAAATGTTTCAGCATGTTGCAGAAAGAGCCATGTGTCTTTTGTGGTAGTTGCAAAACCTGCCAAGTGTCAGCTTCCATAGGTTGGTTCCTATATCTTTTGATGCTAAGTAAAGGATGGAGGTGGGCCACAGTTTGCAGTATCAGTGATGCGGAGAATGCCACATGGTGGATGCGGCGCCAAAGATAAAAAATTTTCTCCCTTTCTCCAGTGTATTAAATGTTTCCCGAATGATGCAGATCCTGACATGTGTCAACCTCCATTTAAGTTTCAAAGAGTTTCAAATAAAGTTTCAAGTGTTGTGGAAAGCGCCACGTATCAGCTGTTGTGCACATGGAGTTTGCCACCTGTCCTTGTTTTCCTCCTTTAGAAGTTAGAGAGCGGGAAGTTGTGGGTCCCATTTCTAAATGTGTCTTAAAGTTTCAAAGCTACGGATCACGACAGTTGTCACCTACGGAGTTCTCCTGAGCATAAAAGATAGTTAAGTAAAGAGGTGTAGATAAAGACACGTATTTGTTTCTAAATGCTGTGAAAGCTGCCAAGTGTCAGTTTCCTATTTCTTCTCGAGAGACAAAGGAGTTTCAAGTTATGCGTGCGGGCACTGCCATCTGTCATAGAGTTTATTGTTTCAAAGCTGTAGGAGCTGCCAAGTGTGTGTTCCTTATAAATGGAGGTATGCCACATATGTTTTGTTGCAGCCAATGGGCTTGTAGGAAGGAGTAACTGTTGCAGATTCTAAAAGATCTTAATTGTCAGAGACTTCCAATTATCTCCAGTTCGGTTGGGCCGTTGGGATTTGATTGTTGCAAACAATCTAGAGTCGATCTTGTGCTATAAATATGTAACATTTGTAATGAATCGAGTAGTAGTTTTTCAAGTTAGAGTTCTAGTTTTGCTAGAGTTTTCTGTCAGAGATTTAAGAGAGAAGTCTGAGACTTTTGTTGTGACTAGTGAATATCATTTGCCTTTATTTTGTTATTCTTGATTCAGAAAGTGAATGTAACTGTGCCTCTTATGTTGCTGGAAAATTAATGAGAAAGACTGAGTTCTGTGCCTTAGTTGATATTTTCTGTGTCATTGCAAATTGTCTAATTGTGAGCCTTTGAGTTTATTCATTATATCTGCTTATGTTAATCATGCAACATCTACTCTTTAATATAACTGAATCTTGAGAATAGCTTCACTATGCTTAGTTGAGAGAAATACTTTATATTCAGGCGCATCGCCATAGATAGATTTGCTTTAATTGTATCTGTAATTCTGTTAGATTCTGCCCTTTTCCCCAAAACTCATTTAAGATAGAGAAGAGCCAGCTTCTGTAAAATCTGGAGGTTGTTTCAGGTAGCAAGTCCCACATTCTTGAAACTTCCCATGTTGGTATTGGAACCTGCGCAATTTTACACATCAACAGTTACAAGCAAAGGTCAAAGAGTGTGTTGGTTTAGTAACACCAAAGGACTCAGCCTCTCAAAATTAAACTAGATCCCAGACTGCCACCTCACACAAAAAACCATCTAGTTTGGACCTGACTCCTCAGAGAGTCAGCTCACAATCGAATGATGATGGTGAGGGGCCGCCTGAGGAGATTGGCAAGTTGAAGACCACTTATGAATTGGATGCCTAGATGACAAAAAGGAATACCAGATTGGCTACTTCCACATCCAAAGCAAACCATGTGCCCCCACTTAGTAATCAATCTCATCTCCAAGCTGGTTGAAAAAGGCAGTGCAGAAGAAGAAAAGGTATAGCCTTCCTACTGATGAAGGTGTTGACACTATTGCCAGCTTGTTATAGATGGTTCCAAAGCCTAAGCGTGCAAAGAGAATGTCTAGGATAGTGACTGATACCACTTCGGGAAATCAGTTCTTAGAAATTATAGATCCTATGGTTGACAAAAATAAAGATGAGGTAACTGAAGCAGATCTCAAAGTGAGCCGAGTAGACCTAGGGCCATCAACTATCTAGGGTGATTTATATCATATGTGGTATTCTATTTATAATGTTTCTAAGAGAGTGAAAGGACTCCAAGATGAAAATTCAAAGTTGCTTGCACACGTAAGTTCATTATCCTCTTTTACTAATGTAATTTCTAAAATCATGACTCCCTTGATTGAGGCATGCTCAGCTGTCAACCTCTGTACTTTTGATCCAAACCTACTCTAGCAAGTCAAGAATTCTTTGTCTTTGAAGAACGCTATGGATCAATGGGTTGAAAGAATTATTCTTGATGGTCTTATTCTTATTGAAGATGCAGTTAAATTGTTTGGTATCATACATACTAAGAGGGAGGCCTTAATTTTGGATTTTGATAAAACTCAAAGTGATCACCACAGCCTAAATATAGCCTCTAAGGAAGTGCAAGACCTCACCAAAATAGACCCTAAAATCTTAATAGCCCAAGGGGTCATAGTTGATCCTAAGGAGCTAGACACAAGGGCATATACATTGGAATGGAAAATCTCTATTATTGTCGCAGCTGAAGAGGAAATGGGAAAATCAGTAGTATTTTATTATAGAGAAATGATGAAAATTAAGGGCCTAGATTTTGCTACTTTGGGGATAGAGGCTAATGGAATAGATGATGAAAAGCTATTGGATATCAAAAAAATTAAATAGAATTTCAAAAAGGTGATCACTGAGGAAATTGTAAATTACGATACTATCACAGGGGAATCATTGGGGAGGCTATCTAAGTTGGCAGCTTATATTAACACTTGCAGGGGTGGCATTGATGAGGTATATCGTAAGGTGATTGACTCTGAGCGGGTTATCATGAAGAGGAAGCATCACATCATCATGACTAGATGACCACCTGGCATGACATTGACACCAGTTCTCAACAAGTTTAGAATGTACAAAGCCAGATTGCAAGCACAGGTACCCCAGGTGGTGCAAAGTGTTTTAGGAGAAGGTGGATAGTCGAAGGAAGATGAGGAGATGGACGAGGTGGATGATGGCGATGTGGACTTGAAAATCCTGAATTGAATTTTAATTTCTTGCTTTTGGTTATTTTCATGCTTACTCTTAAACTATTGGCTATGGAGGGCCCTTTATTATTATTATTATTGTTAAAACATCTTTTAACCAGCTTTTTCAAGAAGCCGTCATGATTCTCAAGACAGTTATGGTTTGGCCTAGCTATATATTCTGAATAGTTGGTCAAATTAGGGATCCTTTGACAAATTTTTGTTTTCTGAAAGGGTGGTAGTTAATTTTGTTTTTAGCTACTTTAATATATGCAGTACAATTAATGCAGTGGAGATTTGGATGATCATGAACTTTGCATTGTGATTATTTGAATTCATGTTCTTCTTAAGTTGAATGTGTTTCTGCTGATGTTGACAGTATTCATGTATTCTAGTGGTTGGATGTCAGTAAATTTTGCTCATTGCTTCAAATAATTTATCTATTGGTATTTCATTTGAGGTGGTGAATTCATGTCTGTATGTACAATTCTATTAGTAAATGTTATGTTGTCAGAAATCTATGAATTTTTGGAGTTAGAGTTGTAGATTTACCTTTATTTCTTTTTGGTTAAAAGCACTCTTAAGTTTTTAGTCCTTGGAATATCTATCGAAGGTAGTTGCACCTTGTAAAATAAGCAGAGAGCTAGTGTAGAATACTAATATATTGGGCTCAACTATTGATTACATTTTTCACTTGTCCGGGCGTGAGTATATAGAGTTAGGTGAAAAATCTGTTAACCAATAGATTTTTGGCGATTCTACTGAGGAAAAACTTGAACTATTTTTGTGATTTGCTTGGTTGATTTTTATGGTTCTTTGGGGAAGATGTGCACCAATTTTGTAGCCTAACATTGATTGGCTGATAGGAGATCAAGAAGATATCAATACTAGCCTTAGAGTGGTTGCCTGGCAAACCAGAAGAACTAATTAGTAGTATCACCAAGTTAATGAAGTGCTAGAAGAGGAAGAAAAGCTTGGTGAAATTATAGAAGAAAATGCACATTGTTTTACTGATGCTCAGGAGATAATTTTCATCAAAGAGGCTATCCCTGCGCCAAGAAGAGCAGAGCCTCTGCAAATTTGAGTGGTTCCTGAAAATAGACCAAGAAACCCTGCCGCCCAACAAGAAAGTTAGATTCTTGAGAGACCTACTCTCCCTCATAACAACCAGTAAGTGGTTTGGCGACTGTACTTTATTGTTTATTTATATATTTGTAGAAGTGGGCTATAAAAAGATATACACGAGGGGATAGACAAAAGGGTATAGCTGATATTGACTTTGATTTACTACAATCCTTGGATTTTGCTCCTTTTTCTCCTACAAGAAGAGTCAAATCCTTAAGTAGGCCATCCTCTCCTCCACCCACAAGAGGCTCCACAAGTTCATCTTGTCAAAGTTTGACCTTACACGGTACTATCCTGCCTATACAAGTAAATTATCCTCCTTTCAATATGGCCCAACAACAACCTCCACCTGTTCCATGGGGTACTACTATAGGACCACTTAGGCTTGGCACTAACCTGCATGATCTATTTAGAGGGTCAAGCAAAATTTTGTCTAAGTTTAGGGGAGATGGTAAAGTTACTCCTAAAGAACATATTAATGCATTCTTTGCTGCATGCTCCATTCTTGGGGTCCAACATGAAGACGTGTCTATCATATTATTTGTTGAGTCACTCGTTGACATAGCTGTTGAATGGTTTTATCACCTTCCTAATGCCTCTATTAGAGACTGGGCTATGATGAGGCAAATATTTGAAGAAAGGTTTAAAACCACCAATAATGAACACACACTAGTAGCCCAACTTTCCACTATGAAGAAATAAATTCATGAGCAAATGAGGGAATACGTGGCCAAGTTCAATAGACTTGCAAATAGAATACCTACTAATGTTAGACCTGGAGATGGGTTAATGATGTGTTTCTTTATCAATTCTTTGCCACCCGATGTCAATTATGCTATCAAAAGATAGGGAGTTCCTAACTTAGCTGATGCTCAATCATTAACTATAGTGGTTGAAGATGATTTAATCACTGCTGGAAAATGGAAAAGAGAGTTACAAACAAGCAAACCTGCGGAAACTAGTTCCACTGATCCTATCATTCAAAGGCTGGCAAATGACATTATCACACTGAAGCGTCAGATACCTAGAGGTCCTCAACAATCTCCTCAAGGAGGTTATAATATAACGTTGCAGTTGCCTGGTCCTACTCAAAGGTTAGCTATTGAAGGGCCCTCAACTAGCAAAAATAATCATATGGTTTGCAACTTCCATCTCACTGTTGATCATGATGGAAATACTTTCCTAGAGATGATGAGGTTTATGCAGATGCTTTCCATGAATGAACATACCAAGGAACCTTTGGTGGAAGAACCTCCTACACCTAGGAATGCTGGTGTGAATTTCTTTGAGCATGAATTTGATGAAGGGAATGGAGAAGATGTATATACTGAAGTGGATAACTCCAATTGCGCAGCGTTTACCAGGAGTCAGTAAGAATAGGGGAGACATAACACTCATGGCAAACCCAGTAATTCAAATCCTACCCCCAAATATATTCTAACTAGAAAAAATTATGCTAAGAAAGCGGAGGACAAAACACCCAAGGATGTAGTTGCCGAGGTACCTTCTACTTCATCTTCTCAGAATCTAGTCTCAAGTTCATTTGATATTGTAGAATCATGTAAGAATACAAAGATTGAGATTTCTCAAGCTGAGTATTTGTGGCTTAATCCATTTGAACTTGATAGATTAGTTAGATATGTCAAACAGGAACCCTCACCTTCCCGTTGTAATGCTCAAGTGTCCAGTGATGCTAAAATACTTGCCTAAAACCAAGATCGTCCAAATTCTGGCCCTAAAGACTCTGGCTCCTAAAATCCTTTTAATAAACTGAAACCTTTCTATGTCTCTCTGTATATTGCTATTTTTAAACTTAGTAATTGTGTTATCGATTCTGGAGCCTCAGAAAATGTTATGCCTGCACAAGTTCCTAAAGCATTAGGCTTATCTTATACACCTTCACATGGCAAATGCTTTTCAATGGATGGTTCTTCAGTACCTATCCTAGGTCAAATTAAGGATGCTCAAACTGACTTAGCTACTTTCCCAAAGAAAATATTGAAGCTAACCATTCTTGTAGCTGATGTACCTGCCAATTATGGGATGCTCCTAAGTTGTAGTTTTTGTAAAGACCTAGGTGGAGAAATTCAAATGGCTAGTCACATGCCCTAATACTTGTCGATGTTAAGAAAGTTCATCTTAATCCTAAACCCAAAGCCAAATTCACTGTGCTTAAATCTGGAGACCCTAGAGTTGACATTCTATTTGTAGGAATTGGGCTAGGAACTTACATGTGTACATCTGATGGGAATGAAGATATAAGTCTAATCAGTCTGGACCTGGTAAATGAGTTGTGGACTATGGAGTTTGATGGTAGTTGTTCTACTACTGGGTCTGGGGCTGGGGTTGTTCTGATTTCACTTGATGGTTATTCTTTCCCTTTTTCTTTCAAGTTGGAATTCGAGAACACAAATAACACCATTGAATATGAAGCTTTATTATTGGGCCTAGAACTAGCCAAGGAAAGAGGAGTGAAACAATTGAGGGTTAAAGGAGATGCTGAATTGATTGTTAAGCAGGTAAGAAAATTGTACATAGTTAAAAATGGTAGACTAAGGCATTATCGAAACAGAGTATGGGATTGTATTGAAGATTTTGATGCTTTTTCCATAGAGGCAATACCCAGAGAACAAAATACTAGGGCAGATTCCTTAGCTGTTCAGTGTCTCTTCTCCTACCCCATCCAGATTTCAAAAATAAAACATACAGGGTTGAAGTGGTGTATCGACCTAGTGTCCTTGACAATATTAATCACTGGCAAGTTGTTAACTCTAATCAACAAATCATTTCATTTATTGAGAAAGCTAACTCTTTTGCTAATATATTCTTTGAAGGAAGTAGTGATGAGAGCAATGATGTTTTGGAAGAACAAATAAAGACCTTTGATAATTCAAGCTTAGGAGTTGTGCAATTAAAGGGAAATAAGATTCCTAAAGGGCTTGTTTCTCTTGAAGATCTTTTCAATCGACATGATCAATATCTGAAGAAGAAGAAGAATAATGTTTCTATTACCACTTCAGCCAATTATGATAAGGTGAATATTGGCATTGAAGCTGATCCAAAAATTGTGTGCATTGGTAAATGTTGTTCCAAAGAGGAGAGGGAACGTTTAATTTCTCTGCTTATCAGATACAAGGATGTTTTTGCATGGTGTTATACTAATCTTAAGAAGTTCAAGAATGGAGAAATGTAGCATCATATTCCCTTGAAGCCTAGCACCATACCCTTTAGACAAAAGCAGAGGACTTATAATCTAAAAATAGCTGAAGCCATCTTCAATGAAATCGACAAAATGCTGAAGGATAAAATCATCTACCCTATTCATCACTCTACTTGGGTAGCAAATATTGTGCCTGTTAGGAAGAAGAATGGGGAGATTCAGATTTGTGTTGACTTCTGAAATTTAAATCAATGCTTGATGGATTTTCAGGATACAATCAGATTGAGGTGGCTCGTGAAGATCAGCATAAGACAACTTTCACTACCCCTATCGGTGTTTTTGCATATAGTAGGATGCCTTTTGGTCTCATTAATGCTAGTGCCACATTTCAAAGAGCAATGGATCTAACATTTGGTGATTTGAAGAACAAAATCATAGTGGTATATCTTGATGACTTAATAGTTTTCTCTAAGAAAAGAGCTAATTATTTGCATGATTTGGAGGTAGTTCTCCAATGCTGCAGAGAGAATGGTATTTCTTTAAACCCTAAGAAGTCAATCTTTGTAGTTACTGAGGGCAAACTGTTAGGACATATTGTCTCAAAGAATGGTATAAAAATGATCCAGAAAGGGTTAAGGCAATTCAACAGTTAAGTCTACCTGCAACCAAAAATAATACCAGATCCTTTTTTGGTCAAGTAAATTTTCTAAGAAGATTTCTCCCAGATTTTGTTGAGCTGACTAGACACATCACTGAAATGATGAAGAATAATCCTATTTTCAAGTGGAGTGATGAAGGAAAATGAGCATTTGAAGATATAAAAAGAGCCATTGCCAATGCACCCACCCTTGTGCATCTTGATTTTTAGAAAGATTTTATTATCTATTGTTATGCCTCCGAACATACTCTTTCTACCATATTGTTACAGAAGAATGATCAAGGAATTGAAGCCCCCATCGCTTTCATGAGCGTGCCATTAAAGAAATATGAGCTTAAATATTCTACTTTGGAGAAACAAGCATATGCAGTGGTGAAAGCCTTAAAGAGTTTCAGATTCTACGTATTACACTCACATGCTGTTGTGTATGTTCCAGAATCTGCTGTGAAAAGCATACTCACTCAACAAGAGATTGGATGTAACAATAGGGGAGCTTGGATAGCTAAAGTTCAAGAGTATGATATTGAGATTAAGCCTACTAATATGGTCAGGGGCAGAGGATTGTGTAAGATGATTGTTGAAAATGAAGTTGAAGGTAAAGAAGAGCTACCCTTGGTTCTTTTCACTAGTAATACCGATGAATGGTTTTCCAATGTTTCTTATTTCTTAACCTATGGTGATTGTCCATCTCACCTCTCTACAAGAGAAAAGAGGAACCTGAAACTTAAAGAACATAAGTATGTCATTTGGGAAGGTAATCTATATAAAAGAGGAGTGGATGGGACATTTCTAAGGTGTGTAGACAAGGAACAACAGAAGAGGTTACTGGAAGCTTTTCATAGTGAGGCTTGTGGGGGACACTATTCTGCATCAGTGACATCTTTCAAGATATTGAGGTAGTGCTTTTACTAGCCTAGTATGTTTAAGGATGCCTATGAGTGGGTATCGAAGTGTGAGAAATGTTCAAAGTTCATAGGCAGACCTCAGTTAGCTGCTCTACCTTTAAGACTAGTAATAATAGATGAACCATTTCAGCAATGGGGTTTAGACTTCATTGGGCCAATTAAACCTAACTCTAGTGCTGGACATACACATATTTTGACCACTATAGATTATTTTACTAAATGGGTAGAAGCTATCCCAGTGAAGAACACCACTTCTGATGTTGTTTGTACTTTCCTCCAGGAGAATACTGTAGTCAAATTTGTTGTACCCAAGAAACTAGTGACTGATAATGCCTCAAGTTTTTCCTCTACAGAAATTACTCTTTTCTATTATGACTTTGGTATCAGCCTAGCCCATTCATCTGATTATTACCAACAGGGCAACGGACAGGCAGAGTCTAGTAACAAAAACCTCGTTTCCATTGTTAAAAAGCTAGTTGAAGAAAATTAGAAGGCATGGCATAAAAAACTGTATGATGCTCTCTAGGCTGACAGGATAACATATAAAAGAGCAATTGGCATGTCCCCTTTCCATCTTGTTTATGGTATTGATAGTGTAATCCCTATTCCCTTGGAACTATCTGCATTGAATCTACAGAAAGCAATTGAAGATGAACAGTTTTAGTGGGCACTAGAGAAAAGGATATGTTATTTAAATCACCTAGAAGAATAAAGAGAAGTCACTGTAGATAGAATTGCTAAGCACCAATAGACTGTCAAAAGGATCTTTGATAAGAAGGCTAAACAGAGGGATTTTGATGTGGGTGATTTTGTGCTTTTATGGGATAAAAGAAGAGAACCAAAGGGTGCACATAAGAAATTTGATTCTTTATGGAAGGGCCCCTTCAAAATTAGAGAAGTTATAGGAGATAATGCATTTATGTTGGCTTATCCTGATGGAACACCGCTACCTCTTGCCTATAATGGGCAAGATCTGAAATTATGTAATTGGTAATGTTTCCTGAGTTTGGCCATGTACCATAGTTTCCTTTCTTTTTTTTCCTTGTTTTTTGTGGTCCTGTTTTTGGTGTGACTCTATTGCCCTTAGAATAAGGCTTTGTTTGCCACGCTTTGCTTGGGTTCTCTGCATCCTCTTGAGTCCTTGTCCCAAATTAGAGCTAATTGTTGCCCCTCCTTTTTTTTAAGAAAAGTCATCCTAGTCCATTCTTTGTTTTTCCCTTTCTATCCTTCGCTGGTCTTTTCACTTAATTTATTCTTCCGGGCCAAATTGACTTAGTCCCTTTGGTAAGTCAGTGATCTTCCACATCTTTGAAGTGAAGTTGGTGGGTTCACAGGTTCTTGAACCACCCAACTTTTTGACTTGCTTTGTGTTTCCCGTGCCTTGAGTCATTTGTTGTGTCTTTCCTTTGTAGTCGGGAAGTTGGGGTTTATTTGAAGTTTTGAATCTCTGGCTCCTAGTTCAAGAGTTTATCTTTTTCCTGACTTGTTGACTTTACATAGCACACTTTCCCAAGTAGCATTGGCTGCACTGGCATACTATATGGAAGAATGACACTTGTCACTTTGCATTTAATTTGAAGAATGTACAAACATAGTGGCACAATTCTCAGAGGGAAAGTCGAGGCATGCTATTTATGATTTGAAATTACAAATCTGCTGCCAAAGTTAATATCTTCCTTGGATGAAATTATGAGAAGTGACTTGAATTAATTCCTAAGCTAGCCAAAGGTGATATTATATGCAAAGAATACATTGCAGAGGGATAAATGGCTAGTTCACTACATGCAGAATTTTAGCACATTACCATTTTCACAAGTCAGCGTAGCTAGTAACTCTCTTTCTCTCTCTATAAAAGCTTCATATCTTCTTTAGGGAGTTAGAAATTTTTATTTCCCATGTATATGCACAAATAATTTTTTGTGGGTGTCTTGCCTCATCCTCTACTCTCTGCTTGTATCTCTGAATCCCTTGTTTTCTGGTTTTTGGAGCATATAAAAATGAATTTTAAATTCCAAGGGACCCCCATGGCTTCCATTATGGAAAATGGCCTTTCTGAAGTGAGGGATACGAATCTGGGCCATGTAGACTTGGATGATTTCTAGAGAAAAAGGCATTTCGAGAAGAGAACCCCTCTGGCAGAGAAGATTATTAGCAGTAGATTAGATAAAGATGGTGGTTTCTTGCTCGCTGTGCATTGTCCAGAATTGATGGTGTCATGTGCAAATAGTTACTTCCTAGATTCTGAGGAGATAAGGACTCCCAATGATGTTGTATTGGCCAGGATTGATTCTAAGTCTATTGCTTTGGCCTTGAACCTGGAGGAGTATGAAGATTATGCTGATGTCACTATTTCCTCAGCCTAGAATTACTATAATGAGAAAAAGGACTGGTGTCTTGCTTGCATTGCCAAAAGCTGGCTGGAAGAAGAAAAGGCAGGGAAATCTTGGCTACCTGCTAATTTGAAAAGGAGCCATTTCAAAGAGGAAATCTTTGATATGATAACCCTCTTAAATAGAGTTGTTGGAAACCCTGAGTCAAATGTGTTTGAGTTTTGGATGTGCAGATTTATTTTGTTGATTTGTGGTGATCACCGAATTGATTGGCTGAAAATTATTAGCGATTGTCTACAGGAGCAGTTGATGAATCTTACACGAACTATGAAGTTTTACATGTGCTCCCAGCTAGTCTACATCTTGGCTCACAAAGAGGCTTCTTGGCCTAGTTTGAGGACTCAAGGAAGTTCTTTGGCAAGTATGCCTATGTATCAAATTTTCCCTCAACTGCAAAGGAGTGAAGGTATGAAAGATTTCAAATGCTGATGCTTTTTCCATGTTGTTAGCTAAGAGAATTGATGGCTCTTTAGAGAAAAGATTTTCTGTAGAAGCATCTGCTTTGGTTATGAAGTTTGGTAGTTTTTACATACAATTTGACTGCTTCTCGTATCTAAGAATTGGTGGTTATGAAAATACCCCATTATAATTACCTCGGTATCCATCTGATTATTTGATGTTGCTAGAAGTTTGCTGCCAAATGACGATAGTCAATGTCAAATACCATGCAATGAAAAAGAAAGGGTATTCTTTTCCTATGTCTTTGTCTTTTTATTCATGCAAAAGTAATGATGGTGCTCGGAATGTAGATAAGTTGTCTGAATTTAGTCTACACAGTTTGTCTCCCCATATGTCATTTGATAGCAAGAATTTCATAAAAGGAAATATGCATGGAGGTGGTTCCTACTCACATATTCCTCATATTGAATATTTCTAGGAAGATTGTATTGATGAAAGTGAGGTTCAGAGGAGAAAGTCGATGAGATTAACTATTGATCAGGTCTGTGCTTTCAAGCTAAACATTCAGGTCCCTGATATAGTTGGTGATTTCTCTAATCTTTTGGAAAGAGGATATAATACAGTGTCAAGGGAACCTTTGCCCCCAATAAAATGGTCTAAGAAGGAAGTTACAGATATTATGTTGCTGTCATTTCATGTTTTAAGGAGAATAGAAAAGTGGTTACAAGCAAAGGTCAAAGAGTGTGCTGGTTTAGTGGTGCAAGAGCACCTAAGCTAATCTTGGCTTAAAACTTAGTCAAATATGAATGTCCAAAGAGTTTTTAGGAAGTAATTTAGTCTTAGATCCATGTGATAAGGTGAAAAAAGGAAGAAATTTGGAGTTTAGATTCATAATTTAGGTTGTTAAAAACAAAGTCTAAAAATGTAAGTAATAGGAAGAGTTTACTATGTCAACTTAACAAATCATGTAATTAAAGGCTCCCAACGGTCATATACTTTGAAATGAAGTCACAACCAATGGCAAATAAGTTCAAACATGTATATTAGAGTCTTCACACATTGGATGGAAGGCAGCATTGAGATTTAAAGCATATTATTGTAAGAACACATTTTGATTAATAAAAAGTTTTATTTTTCCAATTTTTTTCTGCAATGTTGATGTTCTCGAGGATGGTATAGCCCCATACAGCCTCCAAATGACATAAAATTGGATTTTTTGGAAAGATATTTGAATAACCTTTCATTTGATTCTAATTTGATAAATGTTTATGGAGTTTTACAAAAGTTACAGCCATTTTTTGTAAAAACTATTTTAAACTGCCAAAAACCCTCATCTAAGGTAATAGTCTTGTTGCATAGCCTGGTACGGCCTCTTGGAATACTTTTTACATAAATAGTTAAAACCCATTTTATAGGACATTCTTAACTCAAATGGGGTTTTTATTGGGTTTAATTTTATTGAGTGTGGAGGGAGATATCCCTATTTTTCTAAAACTGGTCTGAAATAACCTAGTTTTGAAGGGTCATTGTGAGAGTTTGTGAAGCCAATCAAGAGCATAAATTTGTGAAACTTTGTAAAACTAAGTTGTTGCCACTTTGTATTGCATCAAAGTGGTATCAGAGCTTCAGGGATTAGATCTTTTGAAAGTGATAAAGTTGAGAGAAGTTGAGAAGCAAGGAGAAGTTTTCTTGAGTAGAGAATAAGATGGATTTGCTGAGAAGACTTAAGCAGGCAGAGGGTTCACAAAGGAAGAGGGAACAAGAAGAGAGGAAGAGAAAAGAGAAAAAGTTGAGACAAGAGAAGTTTGATAGAGAGATAGCAACATTGAAGCAAGACATAATGAAATAGGATTTGGAGTTCCAGGAGTTCCTGATGAAGATAGAGTAAATGATTAACTAAATGACAAGTTGGCACTTGAAGGTAAAGAGGAAGGTTGTGTGGCCTATTCAAAGGCTGATGTGAAAGAAAAGACAAATCAAGGCATTAGAACCAAATGTGAAGGCACAAGAACCTTTGATGGAAAAAGGTAGTGAAGGAGCAAAGGAAGATGAAGAAGAAGATATGGACATTGCAGCCATTCCCAAACAAGAGGATGTTATCACAACAGAGTGGAAGACAGAGTTCTTTTTGAAGACTCAAGATGAGTTGAAGATGCAAGATAGTATGGTGGTTGAGGCAATACTTTATTCATTGTTTTCAAGAGAGGATAAAGGATAGTTACACTCTACTATTCCAGAAGTTTGTAAACTTGATCAGACAGAGATAATTAAGGAAGAACTCCTTAAGGGAGAAGAGGACTTGAAGGACATTGAGAAGGAAGAAGCCATTGCTACATGGAAAAAACAAAGAGTTAAAGAGAGCATCTATCCTTTGATGATTGTAGTCTTGATGGGATATAAGCCAAGGTACCAAGTGCAAGAAGAAGGACAAGTTACTGAAATAAAAATTGAAGTGCATCAAAGCATGAAGAATTTGATATCAAGTGACAAGACAGGGAGAAAATTGATTTGCATGGACAAAGTAAAGCCAAAGGTGAAGATGAAGATCAAATGGAGATGTTTCAACAAGCAGAGCATAGAAGACCACAAGGAGGAGCATTTAATGAAGACTTGTTACTACTTTTACTCCAAGTGGACTTGGAGTCTTCATTTGGCTGGGAGTATGGTGTAGGAGCACCCAAGCCAATCTTGGCTTAAAACTTAGTCAAATATGAATGTCCAAAGAGTTTTTAGGAAGTAATTTAGTCTTAGATCCATGTGATAAGGTCAAAAAAAGAGAAAATTTAGAGTTTAGAGTCATAATTTAGGTTGTTAAAAATAAAGTTTAAAAATGTAAGCAATAGGAAGAGTTTACTATGTCAACTTAACAAATCATGTAATTAAAGGCTCCTAATGTCATATAATTTGAAATGAAGTCACAACCAAAGGGAAATAAGTTCAAACATGTATATTAGAGCCTTCACACATTGGAGGGAAGGCAGTATTGAGATTTAAAGCATAGCATTGTAAGAACACATTTTGATTAATAAAAAGTTCTATTTTTCTAATTTTTTCTGCAATGTTGATGTTCCCGAGGATGGTACGACCCCATACAGCCTCCAAATGATATAAAATTGGATTTTTTGGAAAAATATTTGAATCACCTTTCATTTGATTCTAATTTTATAAATATTTATGGAATTTTACAAAAGTTACAACCATTTTTGTAAAAACAATTTTGAACTACCAAAAACCCTCATCTATGGTAACAGTCCTGTTGCAGAGTGTGGTATGGCCTCCTGGAATACTTTTTGCATAAATAGTTGAAACCCATTTTAGAGGGCATTCTTTACTCAAATGGTTTTTATTTCATTCAATTTCATTGAGTTTGGAGGGAGATATCCCCATTTTTCTAAAACTGGTTTGAAATAACCTAGTTTTGAAGGGTCATTGTGAGAGTATGTGAAGCCAATCAAGAGCATAAGTTTGTGAAACTTTGTAAAACAAAGTTGTTACCACCTTGTATTACATCATTCAGCAACACCAAAGGACTCAACCTCTCAAAATCAAACTAGATCCTAGACTGCCACCTCACACAGAAAACCATCTAGTTTGGACTCGACTCCTCAGAGAGTCAGCTTACAATCGAATGACAATGGTGAGGGGCCACCTGAGGAGATTGGCAAGTTGAAGACCACTTGTGAATTAGATGCCCAGATGACAAAAATGAATACTAGATTGGCTACTTCCACATCCAAAGCAGACCATGTGCCTCCACTCAGTAATCAATCTCATCTCCAAGCTGGTTGAAAAAGGTAGTGCACAAGAAGAAAATGTATACCCTTCTTGCTGATGATGGTGTTGACACTATTGCCAGCTTGTTATAGATGGTTCCAAAGCCTAAGCATGCAAAGAGAATGTCTAGGATAGTGACTGATACCACTTCGGGAAATCAGTTCTTAGAAATAGCAGATCCTCTAGTTGACAAAGATGAAGATGAGGTAACTGAAGTAGATTTCAAAGTGAGCCGAGTGGACCTAGGGCCATCAACTACCGAGGGTGATTTATATCATATGCGGTATTCTGTTGATAATTTTTCTAAGAGAGTGGAAGGACTTCAAGATGAAAATTCAAAGTTGCTTGCACACGCAAGTTCATTATCCTCTTTTGCTAATGCAATTTCTGAAATCATGACTCCCTCGATTGAGGCATCCTCAACTGTCAACCTCCGCACTTTTCATCCAAACCTACTCCAACAAGTCAAGAATTCTCTGTCTTTGAAGAATTCTATGGATCAATGGGTTGAAAGAATTATTCTTGATGGCCTTATTCTTATTGAAGAGGCACTTAAATTATTTGGTATCATACATACTAAGAGGGAGGCCTTAATTTTGGATTTTGATAAAACTCGAAGTGATCACCACAGCCTAAATATAGCCTCTAAGGAAGTGCAGGACCTCGCCAAAATGGACCCTAAAATCTTAATAGCCCAAGGGGTCATAGATGATTGTAAGGAGCTAGACACAGCTGTATGGGCGGATACATTGGAATGGAAAATTTGTATTATTGCCACAACTGAAGAGGAAATGGGAAAAGCAGTACTAGTTTATTATAGAGAAATGATGAAAATTAAGAGGGATTTTGCTTCTTTGGGGATAGAGGCTAATGGAACAGATGATTAAAAGTTGTTGGATATCAAAGAAATTAAATAGAATTTCAAAAAGGTGGTCACTAAGGAAATTGTAAATTATGATACTATTACAGGGGAATCATTGGGGAGGCTATCTAAGTTGGCAGCTTATATTAACACTTGCAGGGGTGGCATTGATGAGTTATATCATAAGGTGACTAACTCTGAGTGGGCTATCATGAAGAGGAAGCATCGCATCATCATGACTAGATCACCACTTGGCATGACATTGACACCAGTTCTCAACAAGTTCAGAACGTACAAAGCCAGATTGTGAGCACAAGTACCCCAAGTAGCGTAAAGTGTCACAAAAGAAGGTGGACAGTCGAAGGAAGATGAGGAGATGGATGAGGTGGATGATGGCGATGCAGACTTGAAAATCTTGAATTAAATTTTAATTTCTTGCTTTTAGTTATTTTCATGCTTTCTCTTAAACTATTGGCTCTTTATTATTATTATTGTTAAAACATCTTTTAATTGTCTTTTTCAAGAAGCCATTATGATTCTCAAGATAGTTATGGTTTGGCCTAGCTATATATTCTAAATAACTGGTCGAATTAGGGATCCTTTAGTAAATTTTTGTTTTCTGAAAGGGTGGTAGTTAATTTTGTTTTCAGCTACTTTAATATATGCAGTGCAATTAATGTAGTGGAGATTTGGATGATCATGAACTTTACGTTGTGATTATTTGAATTCATGTTCTTCTTAAGTTGAATGTGCTTTTGCTGATGTTGATGGTATTCATGTATTCTAGTGGTTGGATGTCAGTAAATCTTGCTCATTACTTCGAATAATTTATCTGTTGGTATTTCATTTGAGGTGGTGAATTCATGTCTGTATGTACAATGCTATTAGTAAATGTTATGTTGTCAGAAATCTATGAATTTTTGGAGTTAGAGTTGTAGATTCACCTTTATTGCTTTCTAGTTAAAAGATCTGCCTTTATCTTGCTTTATGGTTAAAAGCAATCTTAAGTTTCTATTCCTTAGAATATCTATCGAAGGTAGATGCGCCTTATAAAATAAGCAGACAGCTAGTGTAGAATACCAATATATTGAGCTCAACTGTTGATTACATTTGTCACTTGTTCACGCATGAGTATATAGAGTTAGGTGACAAATCTGTTAACCAACAAGTATATTTGTGTGTTCTACAATTGGTATCAGAGCTAAGTTCCCTAGCATAGCCTAACAAATAAAGGTAGATATTGGATTAGAACACATGGCAGGTCAAGAAGGATCCTATTCAAACAGGCACCTCTATTTGATGGATCAAACTATGCTTTCTTGTAAGGCCTACACTTATTTTTTCCTTAGACATGTTGTGTGTTTATGACTTTAGACTTGTGGACTTGTTCTTGGTTGTGTTTCGATATTGTTTTATGGACTTTGTAACTTGTGGTTTGAACTATTATTGGTTGATGTGTGTGGTTGGGATTTTATATTTGTGATGTGTTGGTTATTAGATGATTATTCATGAAGTGTTTTGATTAGTGTTCAAATAAATGGTATGATGTTAGAATTATGTACGTGTTTATTTTTATTATGAAAGAATATGATGTTGTTCAATTATATGAAATTTAATTTGCTTGTGTAATGATCTAATATGTTTTAATGTATTTTTCTTTTATTAAATATTGTTGCTTCGACTATATATATTTCAAGGCAATCTGATGTTTCAAATGGATTTTTGCAGGGGATGGCCAAGGCTTATAAGACACAGAGGTCTATGCAGTACTTTTGTGTGTCAAACTAGTGGTTTAGCCTAGCATATTCTACCTAGAGGAATAAGGCTAAGTTATTTTTGTTGTGAATTTTATGATTTACTATGTTATTATTTTAATTTTTGATTAAGTAAGAGGGATTTAATTTGTTTTATTTTTTTTAATTTGTCATGGCTTTTAAATTGGGGAAAATATTTTAAATTGATAATTTATTTATATTTTCTTTATTGATGTGAGAGGATAATGATTTTGTTTATTTATTGATTGATTTTATTGTTTATTTTTATTATTGTTATTTTTGTTTTATTGGATTTATTGTTTTATCTTTTTATTGCTTTATTGTTTTGAGGAAGATTTATAGTTTTAAATTTATTCTTTTTGTTTTGTTTTTTGGGAAAAAGAGAAAACTTATTTTTTTGTGGAATTTTAAAAAGAGTTTTGGGGGAGGAATAAGTTTTGGACATGAATATTTTTGGAAGAATGGAAAGGAGCTAGAACTTGGAAGCTTTGAAGAATTTTTGGGGTTTTTGTTGTTTTGAGGTTTCTCGTGCAAGTTTCTGTGTGACATCTGGAACTTGTGCCTCTCCTAACTTGGAAGGTAGAGGTAGGATCTGAATGCATAAATTATGGTTTAAATGGATTGTGTTGTTGTTTGTTTGTTTGTTGTTCTTTTTTGAGGAAAAATTTGTTAAGGGATCCAGAGAGGTGTCATATCTCTCTTTGGGGAACAATTTCCATAGTTGGGTTGAGATTCATCTAAAGGGTTGATATATTTCCGTAGTTGGGTTGATATGAAATGAAGGGTTGTGATATTTTCATAGTTGGGTTGATATGAAATGAAGGGTTGTGATATTTTTGTAGTTGGGTTGTTATTCTTCTAAAGGGTTGTTATATCTCCGTAGTTGCGTGATGAAGTTGAAGAGTTGTTTTCTGTTGTTCCCCAAGGTCACTCTCTCTCATTTCCTATGTTTCAGGAATCTATTGATTCTGGTGTCTTTTGTTGATTTAAATTGTGATTGAAAATAAATCATGTGTGTTTGTAAACTTCTGTGCTTGTGTGTTTTGCTTGAAACCAAGTTTTTAGATAGATTCTCCCTAGCTCGGGGGTGGGTTGGTATTCCAACCCTAGGGTAGGGTGGAGAGCGAGCATGACCATCTTTGTTTTGTAATGTATGCAGGTTCTTTTTGGCTAAAGATTGGAGAGTTTTCGTGTGTGAGAAGTTTCTTATGCCATGAGTGTGGAGCCCATCTCTATGAATTTATGTGTATAGTTTGGAGGTCAAGGATTTCAAATCCTTTGTTAAAGTTGTATAGCTGGAAAAAGTCTCTTGAAATTATTTGCTTATAGTAGAATTGGATAAGTACTGTCACTATCTCATTATAAGTGATGATCTCATTGGCATATATTTATTTTTCAAGGGTATGGGATAAATGAATTTTGTATTTGTATAACTTCGTGGCATTTGTATAAATTTATTTGTAAATCATTTCAAAAAACTTTACCTTGCAAATACGTTGTTAAAAAAATTGAATGTGATCAAACATTCGTTAATATTTTATAAATGTAGAAGAAAATAATCCTTGATTGATTTAGTTATAAATTTATATTTATTTAAGCCATACTTTATATATAGAGAATGCTACAAGGCTATTGTAGCCCTTTGAAGAGTTGATGTAGCTGTTTGCAAAATATATATATATATATATTCCTTTCTAACTGAAAATGTGAAAAATCCTTATTCTGAGTAAGATTGAATATATCGCTGTTGCTTAGTATATTCTATATACAATAAATATTGTTTTTTTTAAATGTAATTAAAATCACAATTAAAAAATAAATGTTTACATTACGGACGCTGCCAATGCAGGCCCAGGCACAACTTTTGGGCTGTGGGGAGTCGTGAGGCTCACCAGCAGTTGGGCAATAGTCTTAGTAGGTTGTCCGCCCACCTGCCTTTACATTTTTAAAAAAATTCATTTTAATTTTTTTTTATGTATAAATTTCTTTAAAAAAAAACACAAGAGAATAAACCTGTATAATCCATTCTCTGGAATCTTCTACCACCTGCAATGACAATATCAGACAAATTATATATATAAAATATTGCAAGTATATATATTAAAATCAGTATGTTCTTGCACAAATTAGTTTGGAATTATCTTCTTTCCTAGCTAACATAAATAACAAATAAATTGTAGAATGAAAGTTTAGGAATATTAGAAGGAAGAATAAATACAATTTTACCTTATGAAAATTGTAATAGGATAAGGGAATAGAAAGAAATCTATAAAAAGAAAAAATAAACAAAAAGGAAAGTTGGATTAGGATATGATTTATAAGTAAATTATAAAGATAGAAAGAAAGAAAATTAAAAAAAAAAAGAAAAAAAAAATTAATATTAGTAATAAAGCTTGTTTTAATCTTCTTTTCATTATTAATTTAATGTTAATTTAGTTATTTTTATTAAAATTAAATCAATTGATTGTTCTTTTGTTCTAAATTAAATTATATAAAACTTTATTTTAAATTTGGAGTACAATGTGAAAATAAATATTTTGTTACTTAATTTAATTTATTTGATGAAGTTTATTTATTTTATTATCTTATTTAGTTCTTTAATTTTAATATTTTAATTATTAGAAATTAATTAGTTTAATTTTATTTTTCCATTTAACTTTATTTGAAAACATGTAGTTTTATTTTAATAAATATATCAAGTTATTTAACGAGTTAATGGGAAATTAAATTAGTAAGTAATTTAATGAGTGTATTTATAAATTGATTTTGCTAAATAGAAAATTAGAGGGAAACTATGTAAATTATAAAGGATGAAGAAAAAAAATTAATTTAATTAATTTCATAGGATTATTAAACCATGATGTTACTAATAGAAATTGTTTTGGAGTTAGTCACTAATTTTACCTATTTAGCCATATATTGAAAACATGGCTACGTTAATTTATGAAATTATTAGTTGGTATTAATTAATTTATTTTGTTCTTTGAATAGTTTCAATTAATTAAGTAAAATAAATTGATTTTATTTTCCATGTGTAAAATAAAAGAGTTAATTTATTAAATAGTCATCTTATTTTAATATTAATATATTAATTAATATTGTCTAAATTAAATTGGTTGTATTATTGTCTTTAATAAATTAAGTAAATAACTTAATTATTAATTGAAAAACTTTATCTTCATTTTTAACATTAATTATTATTGCCTTTATGAATTTGTTTTGTTAGCATGGTGTAATGTAAGAAGTCTTTTATGGGGAAATTTTATAAAGGCGTTTAATAACTATAGTTTCATTTGTTTTGTCATTCTATAGACTGTTGTTAAGAAGCTTTCTGCAAGATATCATTTCCTTGTTGAGTTGTACTTCCAAAACCTTGATTAGGTAATTATTTCTAATTGTATTAATTTAAATGTACTTAGTTTAACTTTTACTTAAAAAAAATTTGCGTCGTGTGCCCATCCATACCTTCATGTATGGGTGGGTATTACATTTCTAAAGTATAAGGATGGAAGCGTATTTGAATTCACTAGGGTTTGATGTTTTGGCAATTTGTTGTGGATGGTTATACTGCTCCTGTAACTCCTCCAATAGATCAGGCTGGTAAGAAGGCATGTGAGAATAATGCTAAAGCTAAGAATGCTATTTTGTGTGTTTTAACAAATTCTTAGTTTGTTAAAGTGATGCACTGCAAGTCTACTGAGGATATTTGGTAAAAGCTTCATAGAATTTATGAAGGTGATGATAAGGTGAAATAAGCTAAGCTACAAACCTACAGAGGCAAGTTTAAAAGTCTGAAGATGAAGGAAGAAGAAAATATTGTTGACTATCTACTCTGAGTGGATGGAATTGTCAATGCTATTAGAGGACTTGGTGAAGAAATGAAAGAATCGGTAATTGTGAAGAAGGTTCTAAGATCCCTTCCCCAAAGGTATGATTCAAAAGTTTCTTTTATTGAAGAAGCTAGAGATCAGAATAAGTTCACAATGGATGATTTGTATGGCTCTCTTATTGCTTATGAAATGAGAAATGTGAGTAAGGAGACATCTAAGAAGGAAGCTACTTTCAAAGCATCTAAGAAAGAAAATAATGATGCATCTGATCCAAGCAATGGGTTTGATGACGAGGAAGCCAACTTTGTGAGAAATTTGAAGAAAGGCTCCGGCAAGCATAAAGTCAAGTTACCTTTCAAATGCTTTAACTATGGTAAAGTAGGTCACTATGCTTCTAAATGTCCCCTTGGAGAAAGTAAAAATAGTGATTAGCATAAGAGTCATAAGGAGTACAAAAAGAAGAATTTTCACAAGCATAAGAAGAGCCTCTATTCAAAAGAGAACAATAGTTCATTAGAAGAATGCAATCATTGTTCATCTGAAAGTGATAGATAAAAAGCTCTGTTTATGGCAATGGAGGTTTTGGAAAATGAAGACAACGTTGTAGAAGATGGTGAAGAAATGCTAGATGTAGATAAAGAAGAATGTGAGGTAGATCTAGAAGGAGAACTCATCTCTGCCCTAGATGATCTAAAATCTATGAGGAAAGAAAATCAGAAGCAAAAAGTAAAACTTGAAGAATATGAGTAGATGATTGTAAATCTAAAAGTTCAAGTAGAAGAAGGAAAGAAAATTATAGAGGTTGTGAGATCTAAACTAGAAGAAAAATTAGAGGAAGTTCTGAAGCTTGAAGCCAAAGTCATGTCTTTGAAGAAGGAATTAGAGAAGATGAATCTTCAGTTAAACAAAAGTCTAAAGTTTGGGAAAAGTACAGAGATGCTTGATAAAATAATAGATAGTCAAAGGGCATGCTTTATCAAGTCTAGCTTGGGAGATATGATGACATGAATGCAAAATCTAGTGCATCCCCTAAGAAGTCAAATACATATAAGTATGAGGCAAATACAAATGCCCCCAAGAAGACCAAAGACAATAAAGAAAAATAAGATGGATTTGTCAAATTCAATAATTAAAAGAGGAGACTCAAGGGACCAGCTTTGGCAAGGCAAGCTTACATAACCATGTTCAATTACTCATTCTCTAGTTACTATTTCTTTTGTAATCAATATGGTCATAAGGCTATTGATTGTAAATCTAGTGCAAGAAGAAATACTTTTGTGAGTAAGAATCCATTTGCACCTTTGGTTGATTTCAATGTCATATGCTACATGTGCAATAAATTTGGGCACATAGCAAGATTCTATAGAAGTGGATTTGTGAAACCTCCCAAATACAAAAGTAAAGTGGATGTTCTTTCTGAGCAAGAAAAGAAAGTAAACATTCCTACCAATCAGGACAATGAACCTAAGAAGGAATTGAAAATGAAGAAAGGAGATCAGGAGTATGAGAAATCAATAATTTATTCAAACAACATTCCATGCTCAAGGTCAAGGAAATCCATGGGTGATTGATAGTGGATGTTCTAGTCACATGACTAGAGATAGATGCAAGTTCATCAGCTTGATGAAGTGGAATGGTGGTTCAGTTAAGTTTCATGATAATACATCTGGAAAAATTTGTGGAAAAGGCACTCTAAGCTTTGATGGGAAGACAAAGACAGACAATGCTCTATATGTTGAAGGTCTAAAACATAACCTACTAAATGTTAGTTAGATGTGTGACAAGGGTTACAACCTTATCATTCATACTTAAGGATGTGAGATTAGAAAAGCAAGCACTGGAAAGATTGTTGTAGAGACAAGTAGGATTGAAAACAACCTGTATAATCTCAGTGAGATCAAAGGGATAAACTATCTTTTAGGATAGATAGATGAGAGTTGGTTATGACATAAAAGAATGAGTCATATCAATTTTGACCATCTAGTGAAGATCGGTTCCAAGCATGCTATGAGAGATATGCCTAAGATTGCAAAGCCTTCAAGCACTTTCTGCAAATAATGTCAACAAGGAAAGAAAACAAGGACAAGATTCAAGACAAAGGAGTATTCATCTACAAGGACTTTGGAGTTAATTCATACAGACCTATGTGGACCTACAAAAACAAGAAGTTTGCAAGGTGAATGGTATTTCATGTTTCTCATTGGTAATTTTTCTAGAATGACTTGGGTTACTTTCTTAAAAGAAAAATTTAAATATTTTGAGAGGATTAAGATTCTCAAATCCTTGGTTGAAAATTAAACGGGTTCTAAAATCAAATGTATGAGGTTTGATAAAGGTGGAGAATTTACTTCTAATGAATTTGAAGAATTCTGTGAAAAACATGGAATAAGGAGACAATACTCTACTGTAATGACTCAACAAAATGGAGTAGTTGAAAGGAAGAACATAATAGTTCAAGAGATGGCAAAGAACAATGTTGAATGAAGCCAAGCTGCCTGATGTGTATTGGAAAGAAGTAGTCCATACTGCTATCTACATTCTTAACAGAGGACAAATAAGAATAAATGATACAAAGACTCCATATGAATTGTGGAAAGGTATACTTGCATCTGTCAAGTATTACATAACATTTGGAAGTAGATATTATTGTAAATTCTGTGTTTTAGGATTTAACTGTGTGATCAATTTTTGTCTTAACATTTCAGATCACACTCCATGATCCATCATCAGGAGAGAAGATAGCAAGAGAATGAAAAGTGATGTCTACTAGTAGATGTTATATCAGAAGAGATGAAGACACCTTGGGTAAGTTTGACTCAAGGTTTGATGAAGGAATTTTTCTTGGCTACTCAATAAGAAGAAAGACATACAGATGCTACAATAAGAGGCTACAAAAGACATTTGAGAGTGTAAATGTTAGGATTGATGAAGACCTACATCATTTGACATATGACAAAGAAGACAACTATTCAGACGAATTAGTCTGGACTGAAGAAGAAGATGAAGTTGTAGAAAAATAATTAGGAAAGGAAAACACAAAGACACTTGCAAGATATGTTCAAAGAGATCATTCTAAAAATCAAATTCTTGGAAACAAGGATGATGGTGTTTTGACAAGGAGAAGATTGGAAAATACAAAAGAATAGGTAAATTTTTCTTTATTGTCTAAAATTGGGCCTAAAAGTTTTGTAGAAGCTAGCAAAGATGAAATTTGGATTGATGCAATGCAAGAAGAGCTAAATCAGATCGAGAAGAATGAAACTTGGGAACTTGTCCCAAGACCTAAAGACAAGAATGTCATTGGCACAAAATGGGTCTTCAGGAACAAACTAAATGAGGATGCATAAGTGATAAAAAACAAGGCAAGATTAGTCTACAAAGGATATGCACAAGTAGAAGGTATTGAATTTGAAGAAAATTTTGCTCTTGTGGCAAGATTAGAGGTAATTAGGATGTTCTTGGCATTTTCAATTTACAAGAATTTCAAAGTACATTAGATGGATGTCAAGTCTACATTTCTCAATGGCAATCTTGAATAAGAAGTGTACATTGAGCAACTTGAAGGATTTCAGTTGATAGAAAATTAGGACTTTGTTTGCAAGATGAAAAAGACACTATATGGACTCAAGTAGGTCCCTAGGGCTTGGTATTCAAGGCTGAACAAGTATCTGCAACAACAAGGATTTAAGAAAGGTATTGTAGACAGTAATCTGTACATCAAAATAGAAGATAATCATATGTTGATTATTGTTGTCTATGTTGATGAAATTATTTTTGGTGGAAGCAACGACAAGATGTGCATGGAATTTGCAGAAGAGATTCATAAATAATTTTATATGTCCATGCTTGGTGAGTTATCTTTTTTCATTGTTTCGTAAATTGCTCAGTCTGATAAAGGCATTTTCATTTCATAAACTAACTATGTCAAGGAGATGCTGAAGAGGTTTAGGATGGAAGATTACAAGCCAGTTAGTGCACCTATGGTGATAGGATGCAAGTTGAGCAAGGATGATGAATCACCTCAAGCAGATCAAACTATGTACATATCCATGATTGGTAGCTTGTTGTATCTAACTGCATCTAGGCCTGATATTATGCAAGAAATGTGTATGGTAGCGAGATTTCAAGCAACACCTAAGGAAACACATGTAAAGGTAGTGAAGAGGATTCTCAAATACTTGAAAAATACTATAGACTATGGTCTGTGGTATCCTAGAAGTTATTACTTTGCTTTGACTTCATATACAACTGCTGATTGGGCATTAAGTTTTGATGACAGAAAGAGCACTAGTGGTGGTGCATTCTTTCTTGGAGATAGGCTTGTGTCATGGCTAAGAAAGAAGAAAGATTCAATATCTTTGTCAACAACATAAGCAAAATACATTGCTACAGTATCATGTTACACTCAAGTGATTTGGATGAAGTAGACTTTGAAGGATATAAAGGTTGAGTATGATGAACCTATTGCAATTATTTGTTATAACACAAGTGCAATCAATATTTAAAAGAATCTAATGATGCATTCAAGGAAAAAACATATCTCAATCAAATATCATTTTTTGAGAGAAAAGATTGTAGATTAGGAAGTCAAATTGGAATATGTGGCTACAAAGGATCAGATTGTAGACATCTTTACAAAACCCCTTCCCAAAGAGACATTTGAGTAGTTAAGGTAGAAGTTGGGAGTGATATTACTCTCATCTAATTAGTAAAATCTTATGGAGAAGCATGGATTCAGGGGGAGCTAGTCATTGCATTATCTTTCAGCTTTGTGGAGAAGACAATTTAGAGATAGATCAGCTGATGAAGATTTTTTTTAGAGGTAAAGAAAAGGGAAGAATAATGTCCTTAATGTCAAGAGGAAGTATTTCAAAAAGGGGGAGCTTAATAGACAAGGGGAGCTTCATAGAAAATAGGAAGAATCACATCATGAAGGAAAGAGGTTTGTTGCATCCCTTTGTCATTAATGCCAAAGGAGGAGAAATTTCAAAAGTTGTGTAACAATTTAGGGAGAGATACAGAAAGTGAACATTTAGGGTTTATTTCTTTTTGGTTTCCATCAATGACAAAGGGGGAGATTGTTGGAAATATTTTCATTGATGTCAAAGGGAAATTTATGTCATAGAAGAAGAATTATTGATGTTCCAAAAGTTTCTAAGGCATGAATGATTTTTGCCTTCAATCAGTGAATCGCATGGTTTGTGAACTCTTAAGTTTGTTGACGGATGGTTTCCCCAACAACCAGTTCGCTAATAGGAGAGTTTAGCCGATGAAGGCTTAAAGAATAAAGTTTAAATATTGTGGTTTATTTAGTTTTCTGATGGTTTTTTTTGATAAGGCATTGACAAAATCTTTGGTTTGCGAACTCAAAAGTTCACCGATAGATGGTTTCCCCAACAACTAGTTCACTGATCGACTATTTTGTTGATAAGAGAAAAGAATGGTTCATATGTCACTTGGTTTGTTGATTGATTATTTTTCCAATAGAATAAGGTTGATGGTTGATGGTTTTCTTGGTTTTCCAATATAAGGTGATTTTTTTGACATAAGAGAAGTGATGGTTCGTACATCGCTTGGTTCGCTGATTGAAGACTTTTATCGATAAGTTCATGGGAATGTGACTTTATCAAGAAGTTCATGGAAATGTAAGTTTTCTGATGAGTTCATGATGATACAACTTTGTTGATAAGTGATGTGATAAAGATTGTGTCAGCAAGTTCACAAAATGGCACTTTTGCCGATAAAGGATAAAATGTCCAAAGTTCATGGAAAGTTGATTTTGCCTATAAAGGCTTTTAAGTTGTAGTTCGTGGAGGTGAACTTTTGCCGATAAAGGATTTTTGAGAAATGGTTCGTGGAAAGCCACTTTTGTCGATAGTGAATGAAGAAGAGTCCCAGGTTCATGAAGATATAAAACCGCCGATAGGCTTCTCTATAAGGTCGTTAGTAACATAAATTGATTATTTATTTGGGCCGACTCCCTTGGAATTAAAGAGTAAAATAAATATTGAATTGACCAACCCAGTTTGTTTATACTGGGGCCCAAATTATGGTTTGGTAGTGCAGGAATGAAGTTGGGCCAACCTAAGTATATGTTGGAAATCAAAAGTATGGAGGTCAAATTCTGTTTGAAAAGGCATTCAAAGTAACTCATATATAAAGGAGAAATGTTCTAGGTGATACAGGGTGTATGACATGATGAAGATCTTTTGTGTGTAGTGAAAATGTGATATCTTCCGATTTAGAGTAGAAGCATATGCGAAGGTTTTTCCATCAGAGTTAAAGAAGATAATGAACAACATATCCACAAGGAGTTTTAATTAGAGTAAGAAATGTGAGTATAGAAGTGAAGTGTGATAGTGAGGGTCTGCAAGTGGACTGTGACTCTATTTGTGTAAATCATGATTTATCATTCATAGTAGGGGTGGTGATTATGTTGTGGAACAGATTGTACATGTTCATTTTGATATTGTGTAGAGATTATTACTGACAGTGTATGTCTGTCATTTCTTTTATAATCATTTCAGTGGTTTCAAAGGTTGGTGCCTCTTGATCCTTGTGAGGTTGGTGCCTCCCTTTATCTGGGTTGGTGCTTAGTTTAGGGGATTGTAGTCTCCTTTGGGTTGGTGTCCATAAACCTTGTATTGGCTAGGTGATTGGTGTCTCCCAAGGGTTGGTGCCTTTAAATCATATTGCAATGATCAATTTTCCTTGTGAGGCTGGATTTGGGCAATAGATCCAAGAAAATTTCTCACCATGGTTTTTCCCTTCTAGGGTTTCCACATAAAATCTGGTACATTGTGTTCTTTAGTGTGGTTGTGTTCATTGCTTGGACTATTGGTATGCTCTCATTAATGTGTTGATGATAATTGGAAAAGTAGTTGAAATTAAAATTTAGTGATATAATGATTCACCCCCCTCTTAGTATATTTTTGTGTTCTACAGTCCCTAAAACTATGAACATGTTTGTTTGGTGTTTGATGCATCCCCAACCCAATTACTTGTTTCCTATAGTGTCTTTTGAGCCTAAAGTGGACCTAAAGTCTAAGAATTCAAAGGAGAGCTCAATCTCTAAATGTTGACTAGGAAAGGAAGGAGGTGAACACTCATTAGCACTATTAGCATCTAATGGGGAGGAAGAAGAGTCCTCATAATTAGGTATCTATCAAGGTGGATCTAAATCCTAAGAGTAATTGCCATCTAGACCAAGTGACTCTAATGTAAATGTAGAAGGATGAGAAGTGTCAAAAGTGGAAGTCAAAGAACCCTCCTCAAAGTGAACACTCATCTTAATGAACAACTTGTGTGTGGTAGGATGAAGTAGTCAATAACCCTTAACACCATATGGATAACCTACAAATATGCAAGGCTTACTCTATAGATCCATGGCCTTACATTTGTCTATAGGAATGTGAGCCCATGCAGGATAACCAAAAACTTTGAAGTGCTTAACTATCAGTTTTTTATCACTCCAATCTTTGAAAGGAGTGACTCCCTTTAGGGATCAATGAGGAATATAGTTCTAGATATAACAAGAATAGTTAATGGACCTCACCCAAAAATGAGGTGCAAGAGACCTAGAGTGTATCATGTAGTTCAGCATTTCCCTCAAAAATCTATTTTTGCATTATGTCACACCATTATGCTAAAGACTATATGGAATTGTGCATTGTAAATCAATTTCCTTTATAGTGCAAAATTACTCAAAATGATGGTTGAGATACTCACCATTATTATTCATGCACAAAACCTTAATGGATTTGCTTGATTGTTTCTCCACAAAATATTCCAAGTCTTGAAAGAAATCAAAGACCTCAAACTTTTGATGAAGAAAGTGCACCCAAGCATACCATTAAAAGTCATTAATGAATGCCAAAACATAACTATCCTTGTTGATGGAGGGATGTGGAAATAGAACAACCAAATCATTGTGAACTAACTCCACAATCTATGAAGCTCTCCATGCCTTGCCTTTGTAAAACTTATCTTTGGGGTGATTGCTAAGGATGTACCCTTGACAAACACCATTAGAAAAGTGAATAGAAGACAATCTTATAACCATGCCCTACTAGTTGAGTTGGTGCAATTAGTGGTAGTTATGATGGCCAAACTACTCATGCCATAACTTACTCACTTCGTCAGAATGAGTGAGTAGAAGAGTCGAAGGAGGATCATGAACAAAGTGAGAAAAAAGATAAAATAGAGGTTGATGATCTACTCTCTTGACTACAACTATAGAACTTGATGCAAGAGCATCTGACACCTTTCCATGTAGGGTCCTATGCCGCAGTCTTCAATCTTGTGCATTAAAAACAATTGTAACCGTCACTGAAATGGAGTGCATTTTAAGGAAAAAGAAGAATTTTAAAATTAGATAATGAAATGCCAAATAATTGAATTTGGAGTGCCCAACATAAGGGAGGATGAGAGAAATTAATTAAATGCTAAATATGAGCCTACAAGGAAGCATTAAAATCCAAAGGTTAATAATTTGTATATGATAATAAATCAAACATAAAACAAGAGAATATGACCAAGGGAATGAGCCTAATATGGACTGTTTTAAATTAATTTAAATGCAAATTTTGTTTAGTAAACAAAACAAAAGAAAATGAAGTGTTTCATGAAAGAAAAGAACCTTCATCATTAAGATACCAAATTTAGACTTTCAAAACTTCTATTGGGCAGGTTGTAACGCCTCTTTTGAAAGGCAAGAAATGACAGAAATAAAGAGACGAAGGCATCAAACTTAAAGTAGGACAAACTCTAATTAATATTTTAAACTGAAGAGCCCAACGTGGGAAGAAGAGGGAATGAGGGGCATTTTTACAAAAGCTATTATTATTTCTGAAGTGGGATGCCATGTGAGAGGGAATTTAATTTGTTTTTAATGTAGATTATAATTGTTTTGTGGGAGAGTTATTTGCAAAAGCATAAAGGCATTTGAGGTAGTAGATTTAGGGGGAGTCTTCAGAGGAAAATTTACCCATGAAAGGGGCATAGAGATGAATGTGATTGCTCTGTTGGATAAATAGAGAAGGGAGATACCTCATGTAGTAGAGATCTGAGAAGAGAGTTGGAATTAGAGGAAAGAGAGTTTTCTGTGAGAGGCCAAAGATGTAATTTTGTTGTAGATGTTTTTAGTCATTTTCTTTTGATGAAATAAAATTGAAATAAATGTGATTTGATGTTAAACTTTTGTATAAAATGAGTTTGTGGATTTGAGAAATTATATGTGAGATTTGAGTTTTGTTTCAGCAGTGGGATTCCTACTATGTTAGTGGTATTAGAGCAGGTTGTTCCTAAGTTTGTAGGCACATCGTCGAACATGAGGCAGCTTGTAGCAAGACCTGTGAGTTGTGAGAAATTGCCTCTAAGAGTGTCCCCGTGAGGTAGGGGTAGAGGTGGAGGTAGATATCAGAGAAGTAGCTCTTGAGTGTGTAGACAGAACTACCAATTTGAGGTAGTCTGTGCAAGGACCTGAGGGTCGAGTTGTGAAGAGGAAGTCTCTGAGCATTGAAAAGAAAATGAAGGGAATAAATGTGAGACAAAGAGTCTGGACTGTCCAATTAGAAGAAAGAATTGATTTCTGTAGACTTTAAGAGCAAATGATAGAGATAAGAAAAATGACATGTACAGTTGATGAGATAATGGAAGAGACCTTTGGAATTTAATTGAAAGAAAAAATAATGCTGAAAAAGAAGAGAAGAAGATTAGAGGAAAGAATAATATTGCAGAATAGGATGAAGGATCTCATGAATAGGGTGGCAATGCTGACCAGACTAGTTAGAAATAAAACTAGAAGTTTAGAGTTCAAATTAGAGGAACTTGATGAGGAAAGTGACAATTATGTTGAAGAGGAAGATATTGAGGATGGAGATGTGATTAAAGAAATGCCCGAAGAAGGTGAAGGTATAGAAGATATGGAAGTTTCTGTGACAAGCCAAGAAGATACAACAGAGTGTGAAGATGAGATCCTCATGCAAGAAGATGAAAAAGAAAAGTTAGAGATTGTGGTAGCATGTCTTGATGAAGACATGAAGGAGGAAATCAAAATAGAAAATATAGCATAGGTTGAGGAGCAAAGTGAAGTTATAGAGAAAAGCAAAGCTAAAGCAGTAGTGGAAAAGAAAGAGGTTAGTAAGGTAATGCATAATATTTTTCATTTTTATAATGAAGATAAGAGTAGATTGCATGTAGATGAAGAGATTGCAGCAGTTGGTCTTGTTGAAGACATGAAAGAAGAAAGTAGAAGAGGAGTTGCAGTGATTAAAAAGGAAGAAGGTATGAGCAGTGAAGAAGATGTAGCTATGGAGATTGAGATGGTAATGATAGAGTTTGAGGATGATGCAACAAATGAAGAGGATAAAGATGATTTTGTTGGAATTAAAGAACATTGAGAGGGGGTTGAATCAGTGTTCTACAAAACTTCTTAGATAGTTCCTTAATTTATTTGTCACATACATCCAAAAGAAAGAACTATAAACATAAGAATAGAAACAACAAGATCATAACACATGAACAACAAGATTTTTATGTGGAAACCTAGTTAAGGGAAAAACCACAGTGGGGGTTAATCCACAAGAAATTATACTCTATTAAAAGTATTACAAATGGGGAAGGCACATGCCTTCGGGCTCACTCCCTAGAGCTAACTGCTCAAAAGAGGCTCACTGCTTACAAGAATGATTACAAGAAGATTATAGAATGTTTGAACTAATGAATAGCATCTGCCTATGTAAGAATTCAGTTCCAGTTAAGAACAAAATACTGATCTTACACACTTCATCTTTACTTTGCCCTATTTACTATTTTATCATGATCTGGACCTTAGATCTCTTCTCTTTCACACTTCTATCTACCTTTTTCGTACTTATTCCATCACCACACCCCACAACACTTGAATCCATTGGCTATATATATCCGCATCAAGGAATTCAATCAACTATAGTCGGCTCCAATAAAACTTAGAATATTTATTAAGCACTCTGCTTTGTCGACTGAATCCATGCACAAATATCAATGTAGACCAAAAGCTTGTGTTCCTAAATCATCAATCATGTTGGCAAATACCACTGATTATCACTAAATGCTTGTCCATCAACTTTTTTGCATCCAGACCAAGATCAAATTCTAGGTCGCCCTATTCTTCTTCTGATTGTACTGACTAACTGGAACCTGATACTCAGATCCTTATAACTTTTGAATCCTTTATCTCCAGAGGCTAAGATTTTGGATTTAGATAAAACTTGATAATCCTTATCACTCCTTCAGATCTGTAGCACACTGTGAATTACCACCAGAGAGATCCAGACAAAGATACTGGACCCTGTTGCATGCTTTATTTCTATCTACTGGGACTTAGACAAATTTTCACTCTAACTTTCGGTATGAACAAATTATGTAATGCAGATATATAGGATAGACTTAGTTGTCATCAATGACAACACTTGTCATGTGTATCAGTGTCTCTTGCCAACAATCTCCCCCTTTGGCATTGATGGAAACACTTAGTGAAAAATGACTAAGTGTCAAAACAACTCCCCCTTTCTATGTATAGTTATGCTTTTCCCTGATCTCCAATGCTCCCCCTTTGCTGGATTCCTTATTTTTCACTATTCTTCACTCCCCCTTTGACATCAATGGAAAAAGGTGTGGTCTGTAAACCAAAATTTACACAAAAAATTTACATACCAAGCTGCATATGTACAAACAATCCTTAAGTCCTATTTACCTATACTTGAGTACATCTCCAAAAATGTTCTTCAAATGTGCCAGCTTACTATCCTAGCTCTTCTTTATAGTGTTCAAAATTGAGATGTGACCACTGAAAAGAAATGCTTGTGATTCTATCATCCGCAAATCAATGGGGTCACTTGACTGAGCTACAGCTTGAGCTTGGGTCAGAGCATTGAATATTTCTTCCATTCTGGGGGAAATTAGTCCCCAGAGCTCACTCATTCTTGCCTCTATGCTCTCCTTCTCTTTTGTCAATTTTTTTATATCTTCAATCACGCTGATCACCTGACCCTCCTTACTTGCTACTAATGCTGTCACCGGATCAAAAGAATTGGATACACTACATAATTTTTGCTTAGACTCCTTTATTTTATCTTCTATATCCTCTATAACTTTAGGACATGATAAGAAAAATTTGTATATATTTCCTCCTTCTGTAAGAGTATTTTAAATAATCTTTACACTAGCATCCAACACCATTCTATCTACTCCAATCAATCCTTTTAGGGAATCAAATCTTTTATCATTGAATTCCTTTTGAACCTTTACCTTTGCAGACTTCTCTAGAAACTCAAAATGAGAACTTACCGAGTTTATCAGGTTCTTTAATTGTCTGAAGGGGGATGCTAAAGAATCATTTTGGTGTGTTGGCATGATTTTCTCTAAAATACCTGATGCCAAACCAAGTAGCTCACTGTCCTCTATGTGATACTTCAAAATTTCTTCTCTAGCCTTGGCTTTAGCAATAGAAGCCAGCTTTATCTTTTGTACTAGAGATAATGTGCCAAAATTTATTGGACCTTGGATTATGTCATGATCTTCTTCAATTTGTTTGTCCCTTTCCAAAACTTCCTTCACTACCTCTGCAGTGTCTCTTGCCCAAGATGATGATGTATCTACTTGATTCTTACTAGTAGTATCAACTGGATTGTCATGCTTGGGCTCTTCATCATTCTTTGAATCTCTTCTTCTTTTTCATTTTTCTCCTTGATCTCTTCTTCTTCTTGGTCCTTAGCCTTTTCTATTTCATGCTCTTCAATCTTTAATGAATCATCTTCAATTTGATCGTCTGTTTCTATATTCATCTCTGTATCTTCTTTGTCAGAATGATCCAGAGGGGTTAGAATACCTCCTGCATTAGCAGTTTCATCTGTCATCTTTTCATCTTCCTTGCTTATTGTTTCCTCTTCTGGGATAGAGGAGTCATCTATTCCAAATTGTTGCTCTTCTTCATCCGGAACTAATGTGTCATCAGCAGGTTCATCTGCAACCACAAAGAACTTATTTTTGTCCAATGCTTTCCTCAGAATTTGCTTAGTTTCTTGGACAACTTCTATGTCACCAATCATCAATTTGTTCATCCTTTTCTTGCTTCTAAATTCATTTTTGACTTCCTTAAAATTTTTGTTTGCTTCTTTGCTAGAGATCACCGGACATAGAGTGGTTAGCACATGTTCTCTTAGCTCCATATCTTTTGTCATGGCAGCTTCTTTCCTAATTTCCAAAATATCTCTCAAACCTTTTGGAACTTCTGACAAAATCTCTACCAGTGCCCAATTGAATATATTCAAGTATTTGATAATGGCTTCCTCCAAAAGTCCTTTGTCAGCATCATTGTAAAGATCATAGAACTCAGTAATTTGTTTGAGATTGCCATCAATAGTGATTGTTTTGACATTGTCTTCCACAAAAGGGATTGCCTTCTCAACATCAACCTCTGATTTTTGCTTCTTGTTTGTCACCTTGCTTTGCTTCTCCCTAGACACTTTGACTGCTTTAGTGCCTGTAGCCTTTAGCTCTTTAAGCTCATCATTAGAATCTATCTTTTCTTCATCCTCTTTTTCCAAGCTATAATATGGCCTTTTGCCATTACTTTTGTTCTTTTCTTTTTCTTACCGGATGATTTGTCTTTCGGTTTCTTAGTCTTGGCAAATTTTGGGGGAACAGGGGTAGTAGAAGAGCTCCTAGGAGTCCTTGTAGTGGAGGATGATTCTACCTGAGTACTTGTTTCTTATCCTACTTCTTCTTCTCAGCTTTTCCTATTCTTTCTCTATTCTGCTTCATAGCTTCCTTAGTTATGCCAATGCTTTTAGCATATATTTCTACTTGCTTCTGAACTTTTCTCTTAATCTTTGGCTTCCAGAGCTCATCATGTAGCTTTTCACCAAGCTCTTTATAAGTCCCAAACCTCTCAATAGAGTCATCCTTGGGTTTTCTCAAGAGATGTTGAGCATACATATCCAAAATTTTCTCATCTACCTCATAACCCATAGGCATAATCCAAACATTTTTGGATTCTATAGCTTCCATTAGGCATTGATCAGTGTCCACCATGAAACAAATGTCATTCTTGTATTTCTCAACAACTGATTTAGGGATTCTTTCCCTAGAGTGCATCATACTCTGAAATTTTTTAAAGTATCCCCAGATTGTAGTTTTCTATGCATTAGAGTCTCCAATGCTGTGTAGATGATCTCTTATTTGTATTGCAATTGGGCTGTCATTTGTCTAGTGCACACCCTTTACTCCAGGCACTTCATTCATGAAGTAGAAAAATAAGAATATAACCAAAGAACCATATTTGAAGGTGTTTTTATTGTCCTTAATTTTATTCAAGTTCTCAATTAATTGGTTCTGTAACAACTCACACAGGTCATAATCTACATTTTCTTTCAACATTTGGTATGTAGCATATATGACAGTTCTGGACACAAAGTTCTCCCTGTTGGAGTGATAAATCTTGTAACCAATTACCATTGAGAAAAATTTAACATCCAAATCAGTAATATCATTGATAGTCATTGATCTTTTGTCGAACTTGGCACCGATTGCATCAGTAACGATATGATTTTTCATAGATTTCAACATGGGTAAACCACTGGTTGAATTTAACCCAGTTACAATTCTAATAACATCCTTTATAATCTTGAATGGTTTCAATAGCCATATGAACTCATCATGCATTTGGATCAAGATATATTGAACCCACTCACTCTTATCAAATGTCATAAATTCAATGACTTGTAGAAAATGTTTGCTTTCTAGGGCTTTGTATTCCGGTTTCAATTCATAGTTATCATCCTTTAAGTAGTTTTTAAATAATTCCAACAATTTTAGATTCCCAAATTCATCTACGCTACAATGGATGTATGCCCTAATATCCTCAACATGCAGCACTCTGTATGGGACACCAGAAAATGCTCCTAATGGTTTGACTTTGACTGACTTGTATGGATACTTCTTGAATTTTGGATGGGTCCTTTTAGTAATATCAACAACAAGAGGAGTAGCCATACCTTTTTCTTTCGCAGAGTTAGGGTTAGCTGATGAATTTGCTGGTCAAATTCGTTCTTCGTGCTTCAAATCTCTAGATTTTCAGCTCAGATGCTCTTCTCCTTGTTCTCTTCAAATGCAAAGTGATTAAATGATGAAAGAATGACCTTTTATGCTCCACAAAACCTAATTTGTCATTGTAATAAATGTGTTTCCCTAACTTCATCCGGTTACTCTATTTCTTGAAGCAGTTTCTCATGAATCACTCTGCAAATTGCCATATCCACTTCTTTTCTTCCAGAAATCCTTCTGAATGATCTGTAATAACCCAAAATATCTTCTCTCATCATGCCAGATTTAGGCACCCACTTACTGGTTGGGGGAATTTGATTTTCAATGCAATTCCCCCTAAGCCAGAGCTCCTAATTCAATTCCTGGAGGAATTACTAGCACCGGATTCTGGTGTGGACCCATCATCATTGTTCATTGCACCTTTCTTCACCCATGTCTTGTTCATTTCATTCTGGATCTCATTCACATAAACTTTGCCCTTGTCTTTGTCTTGTTTCTGCTCATTCGATTTTCTATTTATCGGACCTCTTCTTTCATTATTCCTGCTTCTGTAGAATCTTGCAATATGATCAGATTTGTTGTAGTTAAGACATATAATCTTATTTTTCTAACAATCACATGTTGGAGTAGGTTTAGATCTGCATTGTATTGCAATATGCCCAAACTTATTGCAAGTAAAACATCTTCCATTGAACACTTGTTTGTTATTAAGAGGATTCCTTGACCCACTTCTGCATTCCTTAGCCTTATGACCTATTCTTTTGCAATTAAAGTATTGACCAGAGAAAGATGATGCATTTTGGTTTACTTGACTTTTGCATTGATTAGCTTTATGACCATACTTATTACATTTGAAACAATTGCCATTGAAAGATGAATACCTTTGAGCATTAGGCTATCTTACCAGAGGTTTTCTAGGTCTGTTTCTCCCATTCCTTGATTGAGAGTTTCTTTGTCTAGATCTGGAGATTTCACCTTTCTCATACCCAAGACCATGCTTATCATCAACCTTCTTCTAGTAGCACTTCAAGTTTAGCTGAGCTTATCTTGAACTTCTCCCAGAGCTCCTAATTCAATTCTCGGAGGAATTACCAGCACCGGATTCTGGTGTGGACCCATCATTGTTCATTGCACCTTTCTTCACCCATGTCTTGTTCATTTCATTTTGGATCTCATTCACATCAACTTTGCCCTTGTCTTTGTCTTGTTTCTGCTCATTTGATTTTCTATTTATCGGACCTCTTCTTTCATTATTCTTGCTTTTGCAGAATCTTGCAATATGACCAGATTTGTTGTAGTTAAGACATGCAATCTTATTTTTCTAACAATCACATGTTGGAGCAGGTTTAGATCTGCATTGTATTGCAATATGCCCAAACTTATTGCAAGTAAAACATCTTCCATTGAACACTTGTTTGTTATTAAGAGGATTCCTTGACCCACTTCTACATTCCTCAGCCTTATGACCTATCCTTTTGCAATTAAAGCATTGACCAGAGAAAGATGATGCATTTTGGTTTACTTGACTTTTGCATTGATTAGATTTATGACCATACTTATTACATTTGAAACAATTGCCATTGAAAGATGAATACCTTTGAGCATTAGGCTGTCTTACTGGAGGTCTTCTAGGTCTATTTCTCACACTCCTTGATTGAGAGTTTCTTTGTCCAGATCTAGAGCTTTCACCTTTCTCATACCCAAGACCATGCTTATCATCAACCTTCTTCTGACTCTCAAGTAGCACTTCAAGTTTAGCTGAGCTTATCTTGAACTTCTCCTTGTATTGACTTGCAACTTCTAGGTCATGTCTGAGAATGACAATTTGCCTTTCATGTTCCTCCTCATTATATCTTCATTCTTGTAGTTCAGATTTTAAGTGGCCAATTGTTTTGTCCATTCTACAACATTCTTTAGTTCTTTCCTTTAGGGTTTGATTTAGTTCTTCTTCAGTGTTCTTCCTTTGCTCAATTTCTTTGGTTAGCCTCATCACCCTAGATTCCATCTCATGTTTTAGAATAGAGACTTCTTTTGTTAGCTTCTCACATTCCTTTGTCTTTTCTTCCAAAGATTCATTCATGGCATTTTCTTCAGTAAAATTAGTTAGCTGCAGAAGTAGCTCCTTCCTCTTTTCCATGGATTTCTTTAGTTTTTCTTTTAACATTTCAATGCAATTATCAGCATCTTTAAGGTTCTCTTTCAGATCAGTTATTTTTGCTTTGGACTGATTAAGATCTTCTAAAGCCAATTAAAGTTGTTCTTTGAGTGAACCCATTGAAACTCCTTCCCAGATCTTCCTCAAGCTATTAAGCTTCTTTTAAGGAACTTGGCTCTGATACCAATTGTTGGAATTAAGGAACACTAAGAGGGGGGGTGAATCGGTGTTATGAAAAACTTCTTAGATAGTTCCTAAATTTATTTACCACATACATCCAAAAGAAAAAACTATAAACATAAGAATAGAAACACCAAGATCATAACACATGAACACTAGGATTTTTACGTGGAAACCCAGTTAAGGGAAAAAACACAGTGGGGGTTAACCCACAAGAAATTATACTATGTTAAAAGTATTACAAATGGGGAAGGCACATGCCTTCGGGCTCACTGCCTAGAGCTCACTACTCAAAAGAGGCTCACTGCCTACAAGAATGATTACAAGAATATTACAGAATGTTTGAACTGATGAATAGCATCTGCCTATGCAAGAATTTAGTTCCGGTTAAGCACAGAATATAAATCTTACACACTTCATCTTTACTCTACCCTATTTACTATTCTGTCATGATCTGGACCTTAGATCTCTTCTCTTTCACACTTCTATCTTCCTTTTTCACACTTATTCCATCCCCACACCCCACAACACTCGAATCCATTAGCTATATATATCTGCATCAAGGAATTCAATCAACTGTGGTCGGCTCCAATAAAACTTAGAACATTTATTAAGCACTCTTCTCTATCGACAGAATCCATGCACAAATATCAACGCAGACCAAAATCTTGTGTTCCCAAATCATAAATCATGTCAGCCAATACCACTGATTATCACTAAATGCTTGTCCAATAACTTTTCTGCATCTAGACCAAGATCAAATACTAGGTCACCCTGTTCTTCTTCTGACTGTACTGACTAACTAGAACCCGATACTCAGATCCTTATAACTTTTGAATCGTTTATCACTGAAGGCTAAGATTCTAGATTTAGATAGTCCTGACAATCGTTATCACTCCTTCAAATCTGTAATACACTATGAATTACCACCAGAGAGATCCAGACAAAGATACCGGACCCTATTGCATGCTCTGTTTCTATCTACCCGGACTTAGACAAATCTTCACTCCGACTTCCGGTATGAACAAATTATGTAATGTGGATATGTAGGATAGACTTAGTTGTCATCAATGACAACACCTGTTATGCATAGCAGTGTCTCTTGCCAACAGATTTATTGTCATGGATTTTGGCGGTAGAAGGAGAGTGGTTTGATAAGCTTGCTGATGGAGGAAAGAAGATGAATGTTGCAGTGAATGACGAAGAAGATGATGTTGGAACAACGAATAAGGATGAGATAAATTTTGATTTTGGATATGATGATTATTATTTACCTTCTATAGAAGATATTTCAGTTGTAGATGAAGTTGTGGATCGGTATGTGGATGTTGCATGTTTGTGCATAGAGGTTGTAGATGATGGTGCAGGTGGAACTTGATGGAGGTGGATGGTTTGTGGTGAGTTGAATCCCATGAAGGAGGAGAGGGGAGTAGAGAGCTTTTGGTTGAGGAGGATGACATATGGTGGATGCAGATCCATGAACAAAGAGAAGACTGGTGAATGGAATTGTGGGAGGATGGTGCTTGTGCCAGTGAAGTTTTGGAAAAAGAGAGAAGAAATGATCCTGTGTACTTATTCCAGTGATGGAGTTCATTGTAGGTTTGTTACAACCTGAAAGGGTAGTTTGACTACTGAACTCTACTTTCATGAGACTATGCTCACAAACTTCTTACCTGGCATGTCTGATGCAAGAGCATCCTACACCTTTCCATGTAGGGTCATATGCCGCAGTCTTCAATCTTGTGCATTAAAAACAATTGTAACCATCATTGGAATGGAGTGCATTTTAAGGCAAAAGAAGAATTTTAAAATTAGATATTGAAATGCCAAATAGTTGAAGGTGGAGTGCCCAACATAATGGAGGATAAGAGAAATTAATTAAATTCTAAATATGAGCCTGCAGGGAAGCGTTAAATTCCAAAGGTTGATAATTTGTATATGATGATAAATCAAACATAAAACAAGAGAATATGAGCAGGGGAATGGAGCCTAATATGGACTATAGTAAATGAATTTAAATGTAGATTTGTTTTAGTAAACAAAACAAAAGAAAAGGAGGCATTTCATGAAAGAAAAGAACCTTCATCATTAAGATACCAAATTTAGACTTTCAACACTTCTATTGGGCAGGTTGTAACACCTCTTTTGAAAGGCAAGAAACAACAAAAATAAAGAGATGGAGGCATCAAACTTAAAGTAGGACAAACTCTAATTAATATTTTAAATTGAAGATCCCAACGTGGGAAGAAGAGGGAATGAGGGGCATTTTTTTTAAAAGGTATTATTATTTCTGAAGTGGGATACCATGTGAGAGAGGGAATTTAATTTGTTTTTAATGCAAATTATAATTGTTTTGTGGGAGAGTTATTTGCAACAACATAAAGGAATTTGAGGTAGAAGATTTAGGGGGGGATCTTCAGAGGAAAATTTACCCATGAAAGGGGCATAGAGATGAATGTGGTTGTTGTTGGATAAATAGAGAAGGGAGATACCTCATGTAGCAGAGATCTGAGAAGAGAGCTAGAATTAGAGGAAAGAGGGTTTTCTATGAGAGGCCAAAGATGTAATTTTGTTGCAGATGTTTGTAGTCATTTTCTTTTGTTGAAATAAAATTGAAATAAATGTGATTTGATGTTAAGCTTTTGTATAAAATGAGTTTGTGGATTTGATAAATTGTATGTGAGATTTGAGTTTTGTTTCAGCAGTGGGATTCCTACTATGTCAGAACCACTATGCATCTCACTGATAACCCCTAAATTAGGAGTGAACTCACCCCACTTACCCAAACCAGTGTGAATGGTTTGATAAATTGATAGGAGATTAGTTGACAATAAGGGCACACAAAGGACATCCTAAAATGTTTCATCCCCATATCAACAAACCTTGTCCCACATACCTCAACAAGAGTATTATCACCCATCAAAATAGTTGTAGTAAAAGGCTCCAAAGATGTGAAATCATCTTGAGATGAAGCCATGTGGTGCGAAGCAACTGAATCAAGAGCCCAAGTGGATGGTGGATATGAAACTACATCAAGGTCCTTGCCCATTTTTTCCCCTTCTTGTTATCTTTTTACTTAGAAGACCCCTCATGTGAAGAACTCCATTTCATTGATTTAGGAACATTAATGTTTTTCTCTAGAATATCATGTGTCAAGTGATCAATTTGTTTCTTCAAACACTTATGTTCATCATGACCAAGTCTTTTGCAATAGACACATTTGACTTTCCCTTTCTTAGGTGTGTCACCTTTAGAAGATGAGGTCTTTGAATTTGCTTTGGAGGCAACACGTTTATTATCCTTTTTCTCCTTGTTATCCCTATTTTTCTATTTTTATCCTAATTGCCTAATCCATTCTATTCTTTTGTGTCTTGGTTAGCAACCAAGGCATGTGAATTAAAGGATTTGAGAGTACCCATCTTGATTAGCTTATCTTTCTCTCTGGTGAGAGTGGTGGCAAAGTCATCTAAAGATGGCATTATGAAATGAACTCTTGAAACCCTTTGTGGTGTAGAAGGTAGAAACATAGATTAAATAGTTAGAACCAAGTTTGGAGAGAATGCTAAGGCAACTAGTGTCTTATTTTTTAATGCCACCTTGTTTTAACTACAATCTCAATGATTTAAACTTGGTGAAGAATTCCTAAATGGTGTCAAAACTACTAGGACTCAAACTAATGAGTCTATTCTCCAATTGGTGACCTCTCATGACATTTTGAACCGGAAAGAAACTAGCCAACTTAGTCCAAATCTAGTTGGGAGAGTCTAAGGACTCAATATGAAATAGAAGGTCAACAAATAGTGACTGACACAACAATCCATAAGCCTCACCACATTTGGTATACAATTTATTTTTATCTTCAACTATGGTAGGTTCTATCTTTGTACCCGTAGTTATTTTGAATAATCCTTTTCTTCTTAATAAGATTAACATTTTAGATTTCCATTCATAATAATTACATTGTGTTAGCAAAGGGATAGGCACTTGCTCCATAGTGTAGAAAAAAGAAGTGTGATAGTGCGAAAAAATAAAGATCTAACATATGACAACCCCTCTATTACTAGTTGTTGAAATGACCCCCCAAATAATTACAATGTTTGGAACTTTATGATTAGTGCATCTTACAATGCAAATACCAAATTTACAAAGTTTTATAGGGCCTAAAAGAAGCCAAAATGTTGAAATCACAGTTAAATTACAAATGAGAGTAAGTAAAGAGCACCAATGTGAAGTACATAGAAAATACACACTTTCAAAAAAAAGGACCCAAAAAGGAGTCTATTTGCACAAGATATGGCCCTTTGAAGGTCCCAAAATGAGAATTGCACAACAAAACTGATGAGAAAACTCAAATTCTAGAAAGCTAGAGTGTCAAATTAGAAGACCAATCATACCACTATGAAGAGCTTAAAACTATATCCCATTTTAAAAAAAGCACCAAAAATACCTTCATACGGTTGTGAACAAAGCTCCATAAGTTTTCTTATTTGACTAGAAAATCTAATAGAGAGGGGTACACTATGCAAGGTGGCAGGTGGGTGGTGCTCTAGTAGCAAAAGGGTGGTGCCACTAGTGGAAAAAACATAAGCAATGATTGACCGACTAAGCAATGGTGAGTTGCTAGTGGCAGTAGAGGTGGCGTTAAGATAGATGAGAGGTGGTGACTTAGCATATGAGGATAAGAGGTGATGAACTGTAGAGATGGGTCGGTGGTGGTTGTGTTAGGATGGCAATATCTTAAGGGCTAGTTGGATTAAACCCCTAAGGGCTCATCGGCCTTGTTCTAAGGCCATGAGTGGATTGTATGGGTTGCTCAACCCTAATATGTTCCATGGTCCTCTACAAAGGGGGTCATGGGACCTCGTAATTTTTTTAATAATTTTTTTGAATTTTTTAAAACCCATAGTCAATACGTTGTGCATATATTATATGACCTCCTAGGCAAATTTTTGTCTCAAATTCTCCTAGCACCAAAATGGACAAATTTTATATGGAATTAAGGGTTTTTGGGCCTCCTAGATGCAACGTAAGGGTTCGTTTGGTGCAAAAATACCCTAAAAATAGTTGATCACCTGAGGCCATACTCAAACCCTTTGTTGCAAATTGGCTTCCTAAACTCTGATTTTGGTGAAACAAAAGTGAAACTTGACTTTCTTGAGCCTCTTAGACACAATTGGACAACAAAACATGTTGCTTAGATTGCTAAAAATTTGCAAACACCTAGAATAAAAAAAACACAAGTGTAAACCCTAGAGGTGTTAGTTTTTCTTTTAGACCTTTTTGATTCTTTAGATCATTAGAAAATGTAAGAGAAGATCATACTGGGTTTTGAGGAAATATGCATGCAAAAATATTATCCTCCATAAATCTCTTAAAATTGAAAACCAAATGATTTGAACTAGCGCAATAGGCTCTGATACCATGTTAGTTTAGAAAGAAACTTAAGCTACCCAAAACCTAGTGTAAGAAACTAGATCAAATAAAACTATTCTAGAAGTGACACACAATCAAAATAGCAAAATAGAGTTAGTTCCCACAAGAGAAATGAAAAAATCAAGAAGCAAAATAGCACTACAAGAGCTCACAATTCCATGAATAAATAACAAGCTAGATGACTGTATACATATATAGGAAAAAGGGGAGGCAAGAAAAACTAATAAGAAAAGAAAATAGACACCTACCCCAAAAAAGATGAGAGTTACACTCGTGAAAAGATTCCATCTACCCTTATTTGACCCACTCACTACAAATAAGCAAGATAAAGTAAATGTGTATGAAAATACATAATATCCAACTAAGGAAAATAAAAACATGTACACTAACATTTATCCCACTCCAACTTATTTAGAGATTATACATTAATTATCATCTACGTAATTAAACATAATTAATCAATACTTACGATTGCAAGGTGAATGTCACCCCTTGGTGCAAGGGCACCTAGGTTTTCATGCCTTCAAGGGGTCAAAAGTTAACATTTTTGCTTTATTTTGGTGTTTTTCATGTAATAAGGTCTTCTAAGAGCATTCATATGTATTGGAGTCTAATTTGAGTCATTAGGTGTAAGTTAGAGTCTAGAGGAATATGAAAAGTCCAAATGTTGCACAATGTAGGAAGATGAATAGTCATAACTTGAAAAGTTGGTTGTAACTATTTGGGAATAGTTGGAAATGCCTTAAAAAGGATTTGTAAGGTCGAACACAAGGGGGAGAGGTGGTTGGAGATGGTGATTGTTGAAAATCTTGAAGTTGAAGTAATAAAACATCTTTGTTTTCTATATTTTGAAACATTTTTCTCTGTTCTGGTGAATGGTACAGACCTATATAGTCATTTCATGACATGAGACCAATTGGAAATGAAAGATAATTTAATCTATTTTCTACTATTTTTTGTTTCACTCAATTTCATTGTGTTTTGAGGGAGTTATGTCCATTTTACCACAAATAGGTCTGAAATCCTAGTTAGGGTAATAGTGAGCAAACAAACCAATTTTTGAAGAGTTCCGTACAAAGTGACCACCCCTAATTTTGATGTAGGTTCTATAAATCTCAAATGGGTGTTTGAAACCATGTTTATATTCTTGATATCATGTTTGCGCTGAAAATTATGGCCGAAAAACCCAATTTGCTACTACGATGCTTTAGGCTCAAGAAATAGGATAGTCAGATTTTGAAACCTCTGTACAAAAACAACCCTAGCTAAGTTTTGGATATGTTGTAGAAGAGCCAAATGGGTATCTAAATATGCTTTTATATTTTGAATCTCATGTCTGCTCCAAAAGTTATGGTGGAAAAGGACGATTTGCTGCCCTACCTTAAGCCTAGTCAAGAAAGAGGACAATAAATTTTGACCATTCCGTACAAAGGAACCCTATCTAGTTTTGATATATGTTTGTAAATGCCAAAAATGGTATCTTAAGGTGCCTTTACATTTTGAATGTCATGCTCCCTCTTAAAGTTATGAAGGAAAAACTAGTTTGGAAAGGCTACAAGAAGAATGACGGCTAATGAAAGAAAACCCACCATTTGAATGCTTAGAGATTGAAAGTTTTCTTGTTTGAAGATAGTTTGAGTTGTCCACCCCTGCTCTGCATCACCCCTTATCCTTACAAACATGTCCTTTCAACTTCATGGAAACATACTCAACTCTCTTGGGGGTCCTTGATTGATTCAAAGTTAAAATATTTCTCAAGCTTAGTGAGCCAGTCCAATAATTGCTCTAGATTTAAGCTTCACAAGTAGCTTGTGAGATCAAACTTTGGCTTGCTTCCTACCTTCACCAAGTATATTAAAATTAATATTTTGTGCTTATTTCCTTAAACTTAGTGTCAATTCTTGTGCATAATGTTCGTTTCTTTCATCTTTGCTAGAATTTTAGTCAAAACCACTCCTTTTGTGTAGTCTCCATTACTTTGAACCTTGGTTGAATGACTCTCAAGATGCTAGATATATTTATAATGTGTGACACTCTATTGTTTCTTGTATCTCCCCTTCGAACTCTATAGACCATTGCTTTCTAGACCACCTACAATGCAATAATCACATAAATGTACTTATTGTAATGGAGCACTCACACTCACACTATTAGGACTCAATATACTTGCTTCAAGATAGCCATCAATGACTCATTGAAAATTGGTTTAAATGAACAATCAAAAAGTGGATGCATAGAGTACTCAATAGAAGAAACTTAAAATAAAATATGGATATTTTAAAACAATTCACATTAATTTGTAGATGAACAAAATATAAACATAGGCAACTCCAAATTCTGAAACCCATTAATCTTAGATACCCAACCCAATGAGAAACACTCAACCTAAGTAGTGAACCTTTTATTTACAATCTTCCCATATTTGTAAACTTAGATCCATTCTCTCTAGTTCTTTAATAAAGTATTTCCTTATTTTACAACATGAACTTCCAAAACTCTTAACTTGTTCATCTTTTAAGTACACATGCATATATAATAGAACACACATGATTCTTGGCCTTTATCAGGGAATTGAGCAATTAAAATGATTATGCCAAGTGTTGTCTATCCTGTGTGTAGTTTCCACTTCAAGAAATGAGTGTTAATTGATACTCATTTGATGTGTACACTAATTCAAATTCCAAAAAAAAAGGTCTTGTGTTGCACTATACTAGTAATTTTTTTTTTATGAAATCATTCTTCAGGTCAAAGTAAAGATATTTATTGTTTAGTTATCTTGGATCCTTGTATTTTGTGATCATGAATGTTGTAATGGTTATTGACATACCCTTCAAACATATCAGATGAGGGTTAACAATAGATATTTAGTGACAATAGATCACTTATATATAAACTTACTAAAGGTTACATAGTTGTGATGCAAGTTTCTTGATCATTGTATATTTTTCTAGTAAGTTTTCAAGCATATACAATGAATTTTCAATAGATATTGATCATTATAATTTATAACATTAAATTATCACTTTCTAGGCACCTAAGGTTTTATCTTTCATTTGGTATCTATTGCAGACATTTAAACATTTATGTAAATCATTATGACAAGTTTGTTGCATCTTCAAACATTGTTGGGAGGTTTACCGACTCAGTCATTATGATTGGAAGCATATTTACATATTTTTTATAGCAACTTAACACCATTTTAAGCATCGACATGATATATTTTGTCAGTTTGTGGATAATTTTAAAGGATGTGTAAGGTTTGAAAAATACAAAAAAGGGATTATAAATTCTTAAGAAAGATCCATCATGTATAAGTTCGTAAAAAAATTGCCAAAGAAAAAATGACATAAATAGCCTAGATACATGGTAGTGAACAACGAAGGCAAAAAAATTGAAAACATAAAAATGGCCATTTCAAAACCAATTGTGTACCAATATAAAGAAAATATAGGGGTTAAATGTTAGAAAATAGATATAAAACCCCAGTGCGCATTAATAGATAGGTTGCCCAAAATTTGAAAAATCAATGGAACCCCAAGTACGTACTTTTAGCTGTTATGGGAAAAGAAACAACAATAGGAAAAATAGTCCTGGGGCATGCACAATAACACTTTTTGTCCAAAATTCCAAAATTTGAAATTTGTCCAAAACACCTAATGGCACTTGCCATTAGAGTTTTTGGGTAGAAAAAGTGTTAAAATTGAAAAGTGGCAATTTGACCCCTAAACATGTGCTAGCATACATGGTGTCCTAAATTTTTTATAACTCCTCTAACTTTGTAAGGAAAAATTCAAACTTATTACCATCTTGTCATGTTCCCTTACTGAATTTAATAGGAAATTATCAGATCTGAAAATAAATTTTAAAATGAAATCAAGTTTTTTTTATATTTTTATGTTTTTTCCACATTAGCTAGTTAAGCAATTTTTTGACAAATTTTCTGAAAATACCTTGGAAACTCTACACAAGAACAAATGGTGACTTATAATTCATGAAAAACATTCCCACAACATCAAAAAATATTGAAATGATCCAACTATAATAGATTTGGATCAATTACAAAATTTGGGGCTAAATCCTCACCAAAAACTAAATAGATTTATTTGGAAAATAGCCCAACATATGACACAACACTACAATACACTGAAATAACATGTTATAACTATTGAGTACAAAGAATACCAAGAGGGAGGGTGAATCAATATTCTAAAAACCTTTTCATTTACACATTCACTTATCCATTTACCAAAATCAATAATGTGAAAGTAAAGCAAACATGAGAAGAGTAGCCACAAATTCATAACACATAGACACTAGGATTTTACATGGAAAACCCAAAAAGGGAAAAACCATGATGAGTGTTAGCTCAAAATATATTATGATAACAATACCAAATTACATGAAGGCTCACTGCCTTAGGGCTCACTACCCTGGGACTCATTGTCCAAGAAATGCTCACTGCAATAGGTTCACTGCCAAGAAAATGAAAAGAGGATAGAAGAAGGATTGGCTCACTGCTAGGAGATGACTGCTACAAATGCATCTATAGAATGCTATGGTGCAGTTTCATTTATAGCTCAGTATATAGACTCAAATGTCTTCACAATGTCAGCTCTGCTTTTTCTACTCTACTTTACATGTATTATGCTCTTCTACCCTTACTATCTTTTTCTGGTCACAATTCTGCTATAGATTTCACATACATTGAATTCACACACACATCATCATTTCTCACCACTTCAACACCCAAATCCATCGAGTATATATATCCGCTACAAGATTTATCTCACAATTAGGTCGGCATGCCAATCATGAACCATGTATACAAAAGTTATATCTTGTTAGCTTGAACTTGTGTACAATCTGCAATGCGGACCCAAACAATCATTCAATAGTCTTCATATAGGTTGGCACAAATAATTCAACCACTTAGATTGATTGTACAAACAATATATCTTCTCCGCATAAAGATCTATCAAGCATGTCGACTTTATCCCTTAAGAAGACACTTGACCAATTCAACTGTCATATCATAACTTCCACTGCGGACCATATGAGACTCTAAAAATCATATCCAACACCCATCATTGACCTCTTAGCATATCTTCAGAACCGCAGAACATCATAGACCTTTATAGTAAAATGCGGATCTTGGAACTATTACTCTATCATAGTGGAAAACTGTTAGACTGGAAGTCAATACTAGAGAACTTGTAGAAAATAATTTGTTGAGCTTTAGAAGCTATAAATATGGATTTAGGTAGTTATGGTATTTATATTTGCTGCCTCATAACTGCAAGACAAACTATGCCATAGCAGAGGAATGTAGACCCTTTTCTCTGGTACTGTGCACTATTTTTGACTTAAGTCTGTTTACCCGGACTTAGCTATTTCACCATATGACTTCTGAAGGAGGTCAAGAATTGAACACTGGAACATATCATCACCAAATAGCTATGATTAACATATCTAAACCGCATGTAATGATCTTTACTAACCCAATCTCCGACACTTACTCTGCATACTGCCCATACTTAGTCGTTTTAGGCTTTCGGACCTAAATCCTTTTATGGTTTGTTGTCAACCCAAGTTGATCTACTGGAGTAAGGTCTCTTTGTCATATTGGTAGAATCCCTTTGCCTTGTTGCCATCAATGACAACATTCAGTCATTAATCATAGTAGTGTCTCTTGCCAACAATCTCCTCATTTGGCATTGATGGCAATACTTAGTGAAAATGCTTGTTTGCTCCCCCTTACTAAATACACTCTATTTTTCTTCTCCTCCTCAGATGTTTGCCCATTTTTCACTAGTCTTCTTCTCCCCCTTTGACATCAATGGCAAAGGTGTATGTACAGAGGTCAAAAATTGTGTCAAAACTACTAAAACTGTCATACTCTGCTGCATATGTACACATACAATCTTCAACTTAATTAATTGTAGGTGAAATAATATCCTTGTATACAATATTTAATTGTGTAAACTCTCCAATCAACTTATTTTTGGCACTGTTCAAAATTTGGATGTTCTCATTTACTTGAATTACCAGATCTTCTACCTTCTTTACGCTGATAGGTATGTCAGTTGTAACCTGAACCCTTAAGGCTTCTGCAGCTAGACTTGTCACGATCTCAACTTTAGAGCTTATTATCCTTCTCAGTAGGCACATCTTGTTTTTAATTTCTTCATGTCTGCTGAACAGATTACTTATGTTGTTCTGAATATTTACAACTTGTGTTTCTATGCTGCTGATTGAGTTAACTATTGCATCAAAGGTCTTAGAAATATTTGTAAGTTGAAGCTCCATGCTTTTGACCTTCTCTTCTATTTCCTTAGTGGTCTTAGGCCATGACAAACAAAATTTGTATATATCATAGGCTTCATTGATTGCATTCTCCATATTCTTGATACTATCTTCTAACAAAATTGTGTCACTGTCTAACTTGATTTTTAACTCAACTAGTCTTTTATCTTCAAATTCCTTTCTAACTTTAATGTCGATAGATTTTTCAAAGGAATCAAAACTAGTACTTATAGAATTTATCAGACCTTTGAGTTGATCAGATGATGACACTGATATATCTTTTGTGTGTGAGGGTATCAGCTTTTCTAGAATACCAGCTGCTTCATTAATGAGTTCATTGTGCTGTATATATATTTTCAGCATTTCTTCCTGAGCGTTGGCTTGCATAGTTGATGCTAATTTGAATTTCTGTACCAGAGACAAAGATTTTAGATTTATTGGTCCTTGTAGAAACTTGGGTAAGTCTAGGGTTTGTGCATTTTGTCACTTTTCCAAAAGTTTTGCAGCAGTGTCTCTTGCCACTTTTTCTTCACCAAGTGAAACTTTCTTTCATTTCTTCTCTTTTGCTACCTTTTCTTTCTCTATTTTAGTTGTGGCTTCTATAATGGATGAGATCCTTATTCATTTTTTGGAGCTAGATGCTAACTTTTGCATTTTAGATCTCTCATCCTCCCTTTATGGAGTATATGATGTTGATTCTACTGAAGCACTTATGGGCTTTGATTCTTCTACTCCGGTCTTTGCTTTATTTGTTGGTTCATCTGATGTTTTCTTTGATTGTTCATGTTCCATAGACATTCTAGAGGATAATTCTTTGAATGTCCCAAATCTGTCTTCTTTAAGATCTTTCAGTTTGCTCAGTAGTGTATTAGCTAATTCAGTTAGAACATCTTCTACAACTTCATACCCTAATGCAGGGATCCATACAATTCTTGGTTCCATAGCTTCCATGAAGCATTTGTCTTTGTCTACCATGAATACAATGTTTTTTTCATATTTTATTACTACATTTTAGGTATTTGGACTCTACATAACATTTTCTTTTGGAAATTCTTGAAATATTCCCATAAGATTTCATTCTATCTTTCTACATTTCCCAAATTCTGCAAGTGATTTCTTATCTGAGTGGCTACTGGTGTGTGATTGAGCCAGATAATGTTTCCCAAGCTAGGTAGTTCTCTTAGGAAGTAGAAAAGTAGACAAGTGATCAGTGTTCCATATTTGAAAGGATGATTTGACTCTTTTGTTCTTTTCAAATTCTCCATCAGTTCATTCTAGAGAAATTTACATAGGTCATAATCTGTATTGTTTTTTATCATGTCATATGCTATGTATATAGCTGGTGCAGACACACAATTTTCTTTGTTGGAGAAATATATATTGTACCCAATAACCATTGATGCAAATCTGACAGTTAGATCCTTAATATCACTTACCGTGAGGGTATTCTTATCAGATTTGGCTCTCGTTAGCTGCATTACCAAGTTGTTCTTTATTTTCTTAAAACTTGGAACCCTCCTGGAAGAACTCATACCAGTTACAGCTTTAATGGCTTCCTTAGTTATCATGTATGGTTCATCAAGCCATAGAAATTCATCATGAATCCTTCTTAGAATGAACTTAACCCATGTATCATTTGGTATCGTAGGAAAATCCAACTAGGTATCTAATTTCTTTTCTCCTAGAAATTTATATTCATCTTTCAACACAATATCCACAGTAGTCAATTCGTTCAAGTATTATTTTCCTAGATTCATGTGATCATATTCCTTTAGACTGATATGAATGTATGCTCTAACATCTTCCATATGCATAACTCCAAGTGGAGTAATTGACAATGCCCCTATAGGATCATTTTCCAGTGATTTGAAGAAATGTTTCTTATACTTGGGCAAGGTTTTTCTGCTATCTCGATTACTTGGGGAGTAAACATTTTCCCAAAATAATTCAATTTTTAAAGTAGGATTTTTAAGCTGTAAATACCTCTTTTACCAAATTAGGGTTTCCTTGAGATCGATTTGACTTGCTTGGAAATCGCTATGGTTGCTAGAATTTTTGCTTCTATTTGCCTTAGACACTTGAGAGTTTGAATGTAGAATGAATTTTTCGTCGGATGAGCCCCTTTTTAATCCTTTATCTATCTTGACCTAATTGTCATAAATGCCCTTATTGAAAAAGCTGTCAAACACATCTCTACAGAATGTAGTCTATTAGGATTGCTTCACAATGCTCAGCACTAGAACCTTTTTCACTAAAATTTCTTTCAAATGATCTGTCATATACATCTTTTCAACATATCTTCATGCCGGATCCCAACACTGACAATCTGGCTAGGGGATTAAGATTTTCATTATAGCTCCCCCTGAGCCAGAGCTCACCATCTACTTCTCTGAGGAAGTATCTGCACCAAAAACTGGCGCGGATTCATTCTTGACATTAATCACATCTTTCTTTATCCAGATTTTTCCCATCTCTTTCTTGGTTTCAACCGGATCAATATTTTCTTTTCCCTTATCATTCCTCTATTCTATATTTTTCCTTCTTGGAAAGTTGTTCCTTTTCATATTTTTGCTTCTGCGAAATCTTGCAACATGTCCAAACTTATTGCAATTGTAGCACACCACATTCCTTTGTCATTGATTCCTTTTATTGATTGAATTTGATCTGCATTGATTAGCCATATATCCAAATCTATTGCATGCAAAATAATTTCAATTGAATGATTGAGTATTCCTTGCATTGTAAAAGCCATTCCTTTCCAGACTTTTCAATTCATTTGATCTATGACCAATTTTCTTGCAATTGAAACATTGACTAGAGAATGATGGAACATTTTGATTTGTTCTACTCCTACACTAAGTGGCCTTGTGGCCAAACTTATTGCAATTAAAACAATGACCATTGAAAGATGGGTACCTTTGAGCATTTGGCTATCTGACTGGAGGTCTTCTAGGTCTTCTTCTTTGATTCCTGAACTGGTTGCTTTTGTTTTGTTTCAACATAGTGTATTATTGACCTAATTTTGAACTCTCTCGTTTCTCAAATCCCAAGCCTTGCTTGTCATCAGAACTCTTTTGACTAGCAATCATCTCATCAAGTTTTGCAGAACTTATCATGAACTTTTCTTCATAGCTCTTAGCTTTTTCCAAATCTGATTTCAGGCTTACAACTTCTTTTTCAAGTTTATCACATTCTTCTAATTTGCTTTTTACCAACATTTTTAGATCTTCTTCTACTTTAGCTTTCTCTGCAACTTCCACTTTCAAATCATCCAGGGTTTCATTTACTGATATCAATTGTTCACTAACCTCTTTGTATTTTTATTTGAACTTCTTGAATGGTTCTCTTATCTTTAAAATGCATTCATTAGCTTCTTGAATATTGTCCTTCAGATCCCTAATTTCTGCTTCAGATTTTTCAAGATCAATAAGAGCTGCTTCCAATTCAACATTGTTCTCATATGAGAAATTTCCAAATCTTCTAGTTGCCATGAGTATACTATCCCAGATCTTCCTCAAACTATTAGGCTTCTTCCAAGGAACCTTGCTCTGATACCAATTGTTGAGTGTAAATAATACTAAGAGGGGGGGGGGTGAATCAGTATTCTTAAAACCTTTTCATTTACACATTCACTTATCCATTTACCAAAATCAATAACATGAAAGTAAAGCAAACATGAGAAGAGCAGCCACAAATTCATAACACATAGACACTAGGGTTTTATGTGGAAAACCCCAAAATAGAAAAACCATGGTGAGTGTTAGCTCACAATATATTATGATAACAATACTGAATTACATGAAGGCTCACTGCCTTAGGGCTCATTGCCCTGGGACTCACTGTCCAAGAAATGCTCACTGCCAAGAAAATGAAAAGAGGATAGAAGAAGGATTGGCTCACTGTCAAGAGATGATTGCTACAAATGCATCTACAGAATGTTGGGGTGCAGTTTCATTTATAGCTCAGTATATAGACTCAAATGTCTTTATAATGTCAGCTCTGCTTTTTCTTCTTTGCTTTACATGTACTCTGCTCTTCTGCCCTTACTATATTTTTTTGGTCACAATTCTACTATAGATCACACATACATTGAATTCACACATACATCATCATTTCTCACCACTTCAACACTAAAATCCATCGAGTATATATATCCGCTACAAGATTTATCTCATAATTAGGTCAGCAAGCCAATCATGAACCATGCATACAAAAGTTATATCTTGTCAGCTTGAACTTGTGTACAATCTGCAATGTGGACCCAAACAATCATTCAATAGTCTTCATATTGGTCAGAACAAATCATTCAACCACTTAGATTGATTGTACAAACAATATATCTTCTCCGCATAAAGATCTATCAAGCCTGTCGGCTTTATCCCTTAAGAACACACTTGACCAATTCAACTGTCATATCATAACTTCCACTGCGGACCACATGAGACTCTAAAAATCATATCCAACATCCATCATTGACCTCTTAGCATATCTTCAAAACTACAGAACATCATAGACCTTTATAGAAAAATGCGGATCTTGGAACTGTCACTCTGTCATAGTGGAAAACTGTTAGACTGGAAGGCGATACTGGAGAACTTGTAGAAAATAATTTGTTGAGCTTCAGAAGCTATAAATATGGATTTAAGTAGTCATAGTATCTATATTTTCTACCTTAGAACTGTAAGACAAACTATGCCGTAGTGGAGGAATGCATACCCTTTTTCTTTGGTACTGTGCACTGTTTCTGACTGAAGTCTATTTACTCAGACTTAGCTATTTCACCATATGACTTCTGGAGGAGGTCAGGACTTGAACACTAGAACATATCATCACCAAATAACTATGATTAACATATCTAAACCACATGTAATGATCTTCAACTACGGAGGCATACTAACCCAATCTCTGACACTTACTCTGCATATTGCTTATACTTAGTCATTTTAGGCTTTTGGACCTAAATCCTTTTATGGCTTGTTGTCAACCCAAGTTGATCTACTAGAGTAAGGTCTCTTTGTCTTATTGGTAGAATCCCTTTGCATTGTTGCCATCAATGACAACATTTAGTCATTAATCAGAGCAGTGTCTCTTGCCAACAATAACTACCAAAAAATACCTACAAACTGATGCAACAAATGCACAAATCTAAAATCTAAAATCTCCACACCCTACTCACACTAAAAACTACATAAAAAATCTATAGATGGTTGAATTTGTACTCCTGGAAGATTTGCTACAATTTCTATATGAAATTTCCCTTATGGATCATAGGGGTTTCATCTTAAAATCCTTGAAAGCACTAAATTTCCACCCAATGATCTCCAACATTCAAGATTGTTTGTTCTAGGATGGTTTTGTGAACACTATTCAACAAAAGAAATTGATTAAATTGACAAAAGACCCCACCAAAGGAAAATATGGCATATAAATACACAGAGTGAGTCCAAAAATCCCAATGCCTTTCTTTGGAAGGATAAACATCAATAAAATTGATTAGTTGTCATCTTATCATAATTTCCAAACAATTTGTTTTATTCCTGCTTTTCCACTTTGTTTCCCATCTTGCAGTTTCCCAAGTTTAGCTAGCTTTTTCTGAATATAAGAATGCAAGATAATTTATTATTTTTTCTTGAAAACTCATCTTTATCCTCTCTAAAAATCCACACCCCAAAATAGATAACAAAATATTAATAAATTGACATTTATCTTGATTCTCTATTGACTTTTCCACCTTGCTAATTTTGAATTAGATAATAATTAAATACTTATTCCAATACAAATGAAAATTAGATTAATTAATTAATTAATGCAAAATTAATTAGAAATGGGACATGACAAGTCCTCCCTCCTCAAAATTGCTTGTCCTCAAGCAATTCAAATTTGGATGATCTACAATATATAGCCCTTCCCAAGTGGCATCCTCAATTGGTAGGTTTTTCCAACGAACTGAATATTTAGTGATATTCCTCTTTCTCAAATTATTTACTTAGTATCTAACACCTCTTTAGGAATTGGGATCAACTTCCCTTCTTCATCTAAAAGTGACAACTCTATAGATAGTACAATATATTTCCCCAAAGCTTTCTTCAGACAAGAGACATGAAAAACAATATGTATTTTACTATTCTTAGGAAGTTCCAATTCATAAGCTACCTCAACAATTTCTCTTAAAATTTTGTAGGGTCCATAGAACTTGGGCTTGAGTTTCTCTGCTCCACTCCTTTTGAGGGATGATTATCTATATGTCTGTAATATTAAATAGACCATGTCACTCAATTTAAAAGACCTTTTTGTATGGATTTTTATCTACGTAAAACTTATACTAATTTTGTACCCTTTGTAAATGATCTTTGAGGGACCTCAATATTTCTTGATTGTGGTTAATGAAGTCACAAGCTGCTGCAACCTTATTGTCTGTAGAAACCAAATCAATAAATGTTATTGCATCACAACTATATAAAGATTTGAATGGGGACATACCAATATACATATGGTAAGTGGTATTGTAACATTGTTCTCCCAAATGTAGCCCTTTGGCCCATGTATCTTGTTCACTTGAAACATAGTTTCTTAAGTAACCTTCCACACAATTTTTTTACTATTTTTGTTTGTCCATCAATTTGTGGATGATAACTAGTGTTGGGAGTGAGTTTAGTACCTGTTAGTTACATGAATAACTCTTTCCAAAAAGAGCTAAGAAACCTGTTATCCGTGTCACTAACGTTATTTTATGGTAGTCCATGAAATCTAAACACTTCCTAAAATAATAATTCAATCACTTGAGGGGCTTTAAATTCTAATGATATAGCATAGAAGTGTGCAAACTTAATCTATCAACTATTACATAAATACAATCTCTACCATTTACCTTGGTCAGACCTGTGATAAAGTCCATTGATATACTCTCTCATTTTTGGTTGGGAATGGGTAGAGGTTGAAGTAATCTTGTTGGCAATTCCTGTTCCCTTTATTTTGTTGACATATGGTACATTTTCTCACATGCTTGAGAACACCATTCTTGATTTTGTAGATTCAAGTACTAAGAGAAATTTGTTCTTATACAAAATCAACCCATCACATACTATATACCTGTCATCCTTTACCACTTCTTCAAGAATTTTAGTGGTGAAAGTATACTTTGCATATTCCATCATAATGATAGCCTTCCAATCAACATAAATAAAGGAAACAAAGTATAAAATTGGTTTCCTAGAGAGTACATCAACTACAATGTTTTTCTTGCCTTTCATGTATTCTATATCAAAATCATAGGCTTGCATCTTACTCACCCATTTCTATTGTCTATCATTCAAATCTTTTTACCCCAAGAAGAAGTTCAAGCTATTATGATCTATTTTAACAACAAACTCTCCACATACCAGATACTATCTAAATTTTTCTAATGCATGCATTATAGCTAATATTTCTTTATCATAAATAGAGTAGCTCTTTTATAACTCACTTAACTTCCTACTTTCAAAAGTAGTAGGATGTCCCCTTTGAGTTAGAACAACCCCTATTCCCTCTCCCAAAGCATCATATTCTACAATAAATGGAAGGAAAAATCAAGAATAGAAAGCACTGGGCAAGAGCTCATTACCTCTTTTAATTTTTTGTGTGTATCTTGTGCTAATTTTCTCCATACAAATGTCCCCTTTTTGTTCAAATCTATAAGAGGTGCTACTAATTGAGAAATCCCTTGACAAATATTCTATAATAACTGCATAGTCCTAAGAAACCTCTTAATTGTGTCAATGTGGTAGGAGGCGACTAATCTAGGATAGCTTGGATCTTTTGTTGATCCATCTACACTCCCTTAGCACTAATGATATGACCCAAATACAAAACTTCTGTTAATCCAAACTCACATTTGGATTCCTTAGCTAAAAATGCATGTTTCTCTAATATGCCGAAAACTATGTCTAAATGTTTCAAATGTTCTTCCCATGTTGTGTTGTAATTTTTTTTGGTAAAAAGATTATAAGCCTAAAATATATTATATTATTTAAAAGATGAGGATTACAATAGTTGAAGGAAGACACTGGAGTTTGAAACAACAGTTATAATTGTAGGCTTATACACAAAAACAAAAGAGCCCTGAAGGAAGAGACCTAAGTCTGAAACAATAGTTACAATTGCAGGCTCAAACACAAAAAAGAGCTAAATAGATATAGCCATAGACATATACATATAAAGATTCATTGCAAAAAGAGATTAAACAACATCTACTGCATGAACATAAAATTGATTGAGAAAACCACCCACATCCTCTCAGTGCACCATTAAGATTGGGAACTTCTCCCTCTGGATCTGTAGGTGGATGTGGCTCATGTGTTAGAAGTAGGTACATAGCCTATAAATGGTCATGAACTTGCTCTACGAGATGGGGAACAATTTCATGTTGATGAGTAAGGAGGACATTCTCAATAGTGAATTCACATTGGAATTGCAGACCATGTTTTATCACATTGTAAGTACAAATAATGGCTAAATTTATTTTTAGTTATTTATGAGAAAACATACCCCCAATCAATGCCTTCCCATTAAAAGTATCATAGTCTCTCAAAGCTTCATTGAGAATTTGATCAGAGATGAAGTGGTCTTGGATGAAATCTGAAGCTAATTTTTGCAGGAGACCAGATTTTATAACAAATCTATATTATTCGAAAGAAACAGAGAGATTACTTGGGAAGGGTAAAGCATTCTTGGTGAGGCTTGAAGAATATCCTTCCCCATAATAAGTTGGATCACCTAATCAACCATTGGGAAATTAAACTTAAAAACTCTTTCTAGTGTCTCCAATTTAAATACTTCATACTCAAGAACTTCTCACTTCTGAGCATGAATATTGATGCACTTATTTCACGAGAGGTTCTCCATTTGTGTAGGATAGTGAAAATGAAAATGGGAAGAGATATTAATAGACAAATATCCACCGACATTTAATGGATCTCACATAAATAAATAATAATGTACATCTTGCACTCTTCAGCTGATTAGAAAGGCACATGAAATTACTTCACACACTTTAGAGGCAGGCTAAGTTCCAGATAATTATGATACTCTCACCACTTTGTATGTGTGAATGGAATGTTGAATGATGATACTCCCACCACTTCGTATGAGTGTACATAATGGTGATGCAATTAGCACATTGGAAATTGAGACCGCTGCAAATTAATGATTGCCCAAAAGTGAGTGACAAGCCTGCAAACAAATAGAGAGTGATTAGACAAAAATAACCCTAGTTAGGGGGTCGACATAGTTTATTTTCCATAATGGCATGAATGTGTGGAAAATGATTAAGATTACTTGCATCTAACATTGTTAAGCATTGAGTCTGATCATAAGATAGGTTACCAAGATTATCTGCAAGCTTGTTTCCCTCTCTAAAACAACGATGAACTTCAAAAAACGCAAACTAATCTAGAATCTGCCAAACCTCTTGGAGAATATATTTAATCTATTAGTTACTGAGAGATCTCTTCTTAATAACATTTATTATATTAAGGGAATCACCCTCAATACTAATTTTATTGAAGTTATCCTTTCTAGCCAATTTTAGACCTACAAGTAGAGCTTGAGCCTCTGCTTCATTATTAGTCCCAACCTATATCTTTAAGGATAAAGTAGATAACACTTATCCATTAGAATTTTGGATCACACAACTAGCTCCTGATATGCCCTACTATAAATTAAGTTATCATTGAAGAAAACCAATACAAACTTCCTCAATTGATCTCTAAAAATATGGTTCATACTAGATTGAAAGGTAGTAGGAGCATTTGTTAACCCAAAAGACATGACTAAAAATTTAAAATTTCCATAATGACACCTTAAAGAAATTTTTTGTACATCTTCATCCCTCATATGAATCTACTTATATCTAGATTTTAGATCAATTTTGGAAAAATAAATGTCCCCATGTAGTTCATCTATCCTAGGGATATGATATCTATTCTTGTTGGTCTTTTTATTTAGTGCTCTATAATCAATACACATGTGCATGGTAGGTTATCCTTCTTTTTAACAAGAACTATAGAAGATGCAAAGGGACTATAACCTAGTTTTATGAAACCCATATCAAGGAGTTATATTATGGTATCTTTAATATCCTCTTTAATCCCTCTTGGATGATGGTATGTGGTAGTGATAACTGGTTTTGTACCTGGTTCTAATTCTATAACATGTTGAAATCCTCTTGGATAATTAAAGGGAATGGCACTATAATGACGAATGGGATTCCTGGTAGATAACCCAACACATGTGGTAGCACTATTACTTGGTTGTGTAGGTGAAGTAAGAATAGTAGAAGTGTATGTAGGAATAGGGAGTGTTGGTATGGGTGCCGACATTTGAGTCCCTATTTGATTCAAAGAAGTCACATTAGTGATGATTTCCGCACAACTAGCTCCAAGCATAATGTTACTGTGCACTCTATGAGCTATGCCACACAAGACTTCTATTCCCTCTTGTCCTTCAAGAAATAAAATTCTTAGACTTTCAACAACATGGATGACCTGCTATATGTTTCGAGCTTACAAATTGCTAAAAATTAGCCAACTCAATGTCCAATCTTTGAATTTGAGCTTCACGAAAAATGAGCCGCGAGGTCCTCTATGTCAATGGTCTCATGAAAAGTTGATGCTTCTGAGATATGTGAAGTAGGGATATCATGAAGAGGTGATGTGCCCTCTTGTGTGATTGGACTCACGAATTGGGGTTCTAGTGTGTTGATATCGGTGTTATTCAAAGAATTAGAACCCATAATTCAATGAATTCTTCACATAAAGGTGTTAGAATTAGGGCACCGAGTCACAAAACTCATAAAGTGTTTACAAGCTTTAGTGACACACAAGATGCACACAAAGAAGAAATGAATGATGTGATGAAAGAAGAGGTTGACTTTTTGTTTAAATGAATCAATTTTTTTCTCTTTTGATCAAATGTAAACACATATAATGCAATAATAAACCTTTGATCAAATTCACCTCTACTCAAGGTCAATTTAATTTAAACAATGCATATATTCAAATCTAATTTTAAATCTAACAGTTCAAGAATGCTCTATCCTTTAAATTTCAACACTAGATGATATTTTTGATATTCTAAGGCAATATAAAATTAGATTTGATAAGAAAATAACATTAGAAAAATCTAAAACAAGCCACTAATCACAAACCCTAGGTTTCAAGACTAGCTAGGTTTTCTTAAGAATGCAAGGCGTTTATAAACCCTAACAATGAAACAATGCAAAAGTAAGCAATGCAACTATGTCAAATGATCAATGAATTCAACCTAATTAGATCTAGGGTAGAAAACAACTCAGATCTGAAGAAAGAAGGATGCAAGGGTGCAAGAAATGTTAGGTTCACCAAAATGTTAGATGGTGGTGTAAGAGCATCTAGTGGTGTAAGGACAATCTTGCATCACCCAAAAAAATGATGATTAAAAAATATTGATTTTGTTTTCATTTCTTTTCAAAATTTGTATTTTTGGTTCCATAACCACTTAAATAATGATGTAGAACCTTCAGTTTTTCCAAACTGCTAAAATAGCAAACTGCTATTTTTGGAGAGTTTGCATTTGGGCATGTATGGAAGTAAAAATTTATAAGAGGATTCAAAATTGAAAAATAAGACCTTTGGTGAAGAAATAAATCAAACATCATTTGTGGCTTAAGAGATATTAAAGTTTCCATTTCTCCAAAAACCCTTTAAAAAGTTTCAAAGTCAGGTTTGAGCCACTTAGAGGCCCCATACATCCCCAAAAATTGGTAGAATTGCCAGAGTGGATTATTAGCATGTAGAGCACTCTACAAGATTTCCAACGCTTCAAATGGTTTGTCAATCAGACATATGGATCAAAAGTTATGGCTCCCGGAAGTTGATCTATTTTTGGAGGGAGTTGTAAATTTCAAATTTTTGGCTGGATGCTGCCAAAAAGGGCTATTTATGACCATTTTTGTGAACCCTTTGGGCAGTAGAGAAAAGGGGGAAAGTGTAGAGTCAAGAAAAGGCAGGAAAACATAAGCCCTAGTTGATTTGAGGCTACATAAGGTAGTAGGTTCCAGAATCTAGAGATAGAAAGCTGTAATGTGTTGCAGCTTGTGGAGGTTTCATCCTCTGATTGGATTTTAGCTTCTGTAATGTAATGTGTTGTCCAAATCAATAAAAAAACATTCATTTTGTATACAATTGGTTTTATTGTGTATTTTGTAATTTACCCCCTCATCAAGTGGTATCAAAGCCAAGTTTTCTGAGTGTGTAGATAGATGGCCGAATGTGAGGTAGTTTGCACAAGGACCTGAGGTTGTGGGTTTACTGTAGAGATCAAAATGCCTCCACGAAGATACTGTGGTGGGAGAAATGCTTTGATAGAAGAGGGTTTTAGAGTCCTACAAAGGCAAATTGATGCATTTCAAGAGGAGCTACGAAGAGGGTTTTGTTGTGTGGTTACACAACACACCCCATTTTGCCCTAGCAAAATAGGGAGCCAATTTTTTTCTTGCTTCGCTTGGCTTGTTTTTCTCCCTTTTGCTTTGGGCAGTATTGTAAAAGCATTGTCAGATGTATGCCTAGGTCTTGTCTTAGGCACATTCGGACCTTGAATTATGGATCAAATTTTAAAAGTATGATTTCTTCCTCATGAAGCTTGCCAAATGATAGAGAATGAAATTCTAAGTAGGTTTGCCTTTTGTAACATGTAGAAATTCCTTAAAACCACAAAGTTATTCACGGTCAAAGTCTCGGTCGACGGTCATGTGGATATTCACATTTACATTGAAGTGTCCTCATATTTGCTAATATCCGAACAAATTATCCCAATCGAAAGGCTTAGAAAAAAATACTAAGTAAATGTTCATATCCTGACATTCGCAAATATGCACCCGTTAAATTTTACCCCATCGTACAATAAAATCGTCACATGCATGGATATTAGAGGTATGGATATTCAATCTTAATATCTGGAAATTTACTTAATGTCCTGACATTCCTTAATATCCACACTTTCTATTAATGTGTGAACCTTTTACTATCCCAATGACATGTCCAATTTGACTTTTCCTATGGACATTCACATTATCTTAATTTCTAGATCTTTACTATGACCATTTGGATGATCTCATCCAATTTTACCTCAAAGAATTATCGAACAATGATGACATCATCTGAACATTCTGGGATGGTATATTTTGTAAATGTTAATGTCCAGACCTTCTGAATATCCTGATGACATCACTTTTCTCATAACCAAGAATCACTTTAAAGGGGTGACATCATCAGGACATTCAAGACTTAGGGATATTTCATGAATTCTAATGTCCAGATATTTCTTAATATCTATATCCCTGACTGTTATAAACTAAACTAGTAACTCCCATGGACCAACCAAATGATGCCATGTGGCATGCTGTTGACTTCTCAAAGTGGACATTTTAATGTCCTCACATTCAAAATCAAAGGAAAATTCCTTAGGATTTTTACATCTTGATATCCATCCTAGAGTCAATGTTGACCAAATAATTAATGACATCATATGGATATGCATATGGACATTCTAAGAGTCGACATATTACTTAAGGCTTAATATGCACATATTCCATATCTGGATCTCATTTAATGCTGTGAAAGAGAATTGTTGGCTTTTTGAAATTTCAAATTATAACCTGCCACTTGTAATGATCTCCCAAGTCATAGGTGGATATCCATGAACTGATGCAATTCAACATTTATTAAGCCCTAAATCATGATTTTAACACATAAAAGGTGGATTTAGATCATTTTACATTTACCTAAGCATATATGGACTCATTAAATAAGGTTTTAAGCTCCAGAAACATGTATGTAAATGACAAAACCCTTTTTTCCTATTTTTGTCGTATGTTCACAGAAATAATGCTCGGTAAAAAGGAGTAATTAGGGCAATTTTGTCTACATATGCACATGTTTATGCATGAAATAGAAAATCAGAATATCTAGAAAGGTAAATGATAAATGAGTTTAAAGATAATTTAGGTTAAAATATGCACATCTGCAATTGCAGGACATAATGTAGGACAGGAAGAACCATAATGAGATGGAGTTCAAAAACTCCATGTTCCTAGCTCTTGGACATATTGGTTTTAGATTTGGAAGAGTATAGGACACCCATTCAAGAAACATAGACAAGGATGAATGGACTACCAAATCAATAGGAGGAAATGGACATCCTATCCTGCAAAATATCTACAACTCAAGGATGTGGAATGCAATAGGGTTTTTGTATGTAGTAGAGGCCATAGAGTTGGTAATAGCATGTGTGCAAAATTACAACTTTGAGAATAGGAGGGTAGAAAAGGATGGGACAATATATGTATATTTCTCTATCTGAGGTATCACATAGGCATTCCATTTGCCTGTACGCCCTAACCTATTCAAAATTAACATTGAGAGCTTAGAAGCCCAGTACAAGACCAAATCCATTGATTACAGAAAAATCATGTTCACATACTGAAGGGCTACAGATAGCAAGGTCAAGGTAGTGGCAAAGCTACCAAAAAAATTGTTTAAATTTGACTTCACACCTAAGGTACAGTATATGATGGTGATGCTTAGAAGAATGACTGGGAAACAAGATTTAGGAAATTTTGAGCCATGGATGTATGGACTAAACAGGATGGTGGAATCCACTGACACAAAGATACAATGGCTATCCCTTATTAGTGACAACCTTGATGAGGGCATGCAGCAATTTGGAGGCAAATCATGCCTATAATACATGTCATCATATGTGGTGTACGCATGTGCAACCCAGTCTACATTTTATGGCTTGCAAATAATAGGTAGAGTGTGAAGAAACGTGGGAGATAATACAATATGGCATCATTATCTCCAGTTAGAGAGGAAGGCCTCCATTCAAAACTACAGAAGAGTTAATGACTATTTTATCATTCACTTAGTCAGATTGATGGAGGGGGATAGAGCAAAGAGATTGAGCACTAAAGCTCAAGAGATAATTACAAAGAATGGAACTTGGTTCATATAGTTCCCAACTTTTACATACATCCAGATGGAGGGATTCGAAGGGAAACCTTTCATGTTTCCAAGATATCCTATTGACAAGATAATACTACTAGAGCTCACCAGGCATATTATACACTCATATGAAGCATATGTGAAGAGGAATAAAAAGGGTAATGTCAGGTTTCTATTATGCTTGGGATGGTATGTATGTACATCCATTGATGGTGCAAAACATTCAGAAATAGAGCTTCATATGCTTCATTTGAAATAATTCTCCTTAGCTAGATACTATGATCCTTATCATAGGATGGAGAAATGGGTGAATAAAAAGCTAAGGCATGAAGTGCATCTTGAATATTACTGGACAGATTGTCCAGATGATGTGGAAGTTAGGAAAAGAAGCTATTAGAGATTAACTTTGAATTAGATAAGGACAATAGATTATTTTAATGTTCCTGCCCAGCTACAATTTGATGATGGGAAATTGATAAGTAAGGAATATGAAGATAAACAAATATATAAGGAAACAATATCTCCTCCTGACTGGAACCAACTTGAGGTTACATCTATTGATCTGATTACAACCAAAGTCATGGAGCTAACAAGGAAATGTGTAGATCAAAAGTTAGCTACAATAAAGGCAAAAGGAGTGGCATTGACTGTGGATAAGAAGAGAAAGAGGCAAGAGTTGGGAGGTCCCGACTTTGATGATTTATTAATTCATAAAAGGCAGATCATGGAGGCCAAGTCGGCCAAACTTGATTCTTCAAAGTCAATTGAAGAATTCACCACCAGTGGCATCACAATAGCCAGAAGACCTTTACCTCAAAGAGAAACACCTATCCCTACTATCACCATAACTACAAGGTAGGTGGAGGAGCCTGAAGATGCATATGAAGACACTGAGGAAGATGAAGGGGAGCCTTAAAAAAAGAAAGGTAAAGATATACTAAAATGATAAAATATCCCTAGATAGAGGAGAGGACAAGCACCCATAATGAGAGGATATACTAGTAAACAAACAGGTGTCCTGCTCAAGGAGCAAGAAAATGAAGAGCTCACCAAAATGGAAAGAATGTTTGCTAGTCAACAACCTACAACTGACAGATCTACAACAACAATGGTTCCAAAGGATGTGGAGATAGTATCCAAAGAGTTTTAGCATAATGTCCCCATCCCCACCATAGTTAAATTTAAAGAAGAATTAACCAAGGAAGCAAGAGAAGAAGAAAGGAAGAAGATGGTTTATCATCCCTTGGCACTAGACAAAACTATTGATTTAATAGATGATGATGTGACAAGGGATGTGAAATCTAATCCCATTGAGAATTTGCTAATGAATACAACCCTAAAACTCCAAGGTACACCAAAAGTGCCAAAGAATATCAGGGATGAAGATGAGTTTGAGAATCCAGAGGCAGTGGTGTAGACCTTGAATTTGGAAGGGTTAATAAAGACTGTCAAAAGCCCAAGAATTATTGACTTATCGTGTGATGGACCGGATGATGAAAATAGGGATGTAGACATGGATAATGTGCATAATGAGGGTAATATAGCTGCATACATGGACATCCAAAGCCTCCTGAGAAAATTGTACATGTAATTGAAGAAGTACATGTTGAGGTAGGGGAAAAGGAACAAAAAATGCCTATATCCAGACAAGGAGGTCTAGAAGCAATATCTAGACCAGAAGGTCCAAAAGATAAAAAAGAAGCCACTTCTGGACATGAAGGTCTAAAATATAAAGGCAGTGAAGAAGAAATGAAAGGAACAAAAACACGAATAGATTAGGATATGCATTCAGATGTTCCAAATAATCACCAAGGGGAACAAAATGTGAATGAAGATGATCCCAAGATCTAAGAAGAACATGATACACATGATCTGGATATGGGAGTACATGAAGATACCCCTGCAGATAAAAGTAAACAAGATGAGGATGCCTGGAGCAATGTGCCTAATGACTAGGAGCTGATTAAAGAAATATTATAGGATCATGATATGACATCCAAAGATGCTACATAGGATTAGAGTCAACAACAAGTATTAGAAGAAGTTATTGCTGACAAGGATCAACAACAGAATGTGAATGAAGAGGTTCCAAAGGAGAAATATGTAGAAGTACATGATGCTCACATTGAGAAAATTGTTCCACAAGAGCCAATATCCAGTGCACCACATTGGTTGGCACATGAGGTAAGTCAGCCTCCTGCCCAAGATTCTTTAGATTTTGATATTCAATCATTATTTTTGCTTGAGGCTACAAAGCCCAAGCATAAATCAAGGGCAACCTCAGTAATAAGGTGTGATCTAGCCTCTGGTAAGAGGATAGCTCAATTAGTTGTACCTATTATTGATAAGAATAAAGGGGAGATTAGTGCAAATGAATTCCAAGTTACTACAATATACTTGGGACACACTTCTATAGATCAAGATATTCAGGAACCAAGGGAAAGTATAGATGTAGTAGCTGCCAAGATAACAAAAGACAAGGCTAAGAATAAGAAGTATAAGGGGCAAATTGCCTAACTGTAGACTTTTATAAAGGGATTGCTCACCCCTACTAATGTCCAGATCACACCAACTACACCTTTGGCTCTGGTTTCAGAGCAAGAAATAACTGGGCTAGATGCACAAAAGCATCGGGCTAATGTGATGAATAAATGGTTTGCTAGATTCTTGGAGGGGAAGGAAGTAGTGAATACATCATTATCCAATTGCGATATGATAAGCCAAATGAAAGGTAAGGCAGATGCCCTAAAGAAGGAAGTGGACCAAAGGCTAGTATAGAGCAATCAACTCTTGACCATGCTCAAGGACGAGGAAAAATGTTGATCAGGTCTTGATAGCAAACAAGATCTTGACACAATAGACAATTCCTAACATGGACCTTTGGATAGAAGATATAAAATTTGAGGTCAACATTTTGAAAAGATGCAATACAAAAGATGTGGATATTAGCATAAAGGCACATGAGCTTTTGGTGGAGGAGTTGGCTATTTTGGAGATTTTGTGTTGCAAGTATGGGCCTAACCAGTGTTGTCATTGATGTCAACATATTCCTATTGCATTAATGTCAAGGATTGGATGAGTTGTGTGCTGAGGATATTGAGAAAATTAGTCCTATCAGAAATAGACAAGAACAATGAAGACAGTGAAGCTCTATGAAGTGATGATCCCAACTAGATGAAGATCAAAGAATGTGCATCAAAGGGTTTGTAGATATGTGTTTGAAGATGATCTAGTCAAGATTTGAGATGTCCACATGAAAATGTGGAGGAGTTATGGCCATAAGAGTAAAACCAGTTCTGGCAACTGTTTAGAGGTGACAGAGTAACACAAATAGGTCTGATGAGATCTGGAAATACAATATCATGTTCTGCGGATCTGGTGGCATGTTTGGGAGGCTAATGTGAATTGACAACTCAATTGCTTCATAGTTTGGAGGTCCACAAGAAATCCTTCTAATGTGGCAGTGATGACTGACTATGTTCTTGAGGTTCCATATGAAGATATGAATGATTACAGTAAGTAGAAGTGGTGCGGATGTTCTTGGTGATTCAAACAAGCTTGTGGGGGTCTCTAGATTGTGTCCAATTTGTGTTGGTGGTTTGCATTGAATATTTACCTTCGATTAATGGTGTTCTTCCTAGTCTTGGCCAACTCGATGATTTGCACATGTTGTGGATGATCTTGAAGATGTTTTGCGAAGCATGGCATGTTCCTCGAAAAAGATTGAAGTCCCAGCTATTTGTGGCCGACAGTGTAGTGATGCGCATGAAGTTTTTGAAATAAGTCAAGTTGTATTTTTTTAATTGCTCTGTAATAAAATAAGTGTATGTTGTGCCAACTTTGATGATCATTCCAAAGTCAATGTCATGTATAAATAAGAGTTGCAAAGTCATTCAAATGTATCCTTGTGGTCATGATGAGAAGGTGGTAGTGAAGAGGAGCAAAATGTAGAGAAGAGGTGTTGAGCTTAAATGGAACTGACTCAAGCATAGTGAAGATGCTAATCTCTAGTTCAAGTATGTAATACTCATATTCTTTTGTAGACAGTGTGTCTCTTGTAGGTAGTGGGTCTCTTGTGAGTAGTGTGTTCGGGCAGTGAGCCCTAACTGACAAGTGCCATTTATTCTTCTTATTCTTTTAACAGAGAATACAATCTTGGGTTAGTCACCTCATGGTTTTTTCCTTAACCAGGTTTTCCACATTAAAATCTTGGTGTTAAATTTGTTTCTGCTCTTGATTTATTGCATTATGCTTTCATGATTGAATCATTAATATGCTGTTGGAATATAAGAAGGATTTAAGTGAATAATTATCAGATTTTTGGTGACAACTAATTCACCCCCCCTCTCAGTTGTCTGCCCTAAATCCAGCAATTGGTATCAGCGCTAAGTTCCTCTAGAAGAATCTTAACCACTTGAGGAGATCCAGGATGTCATCCTACAGGAAGGACAGTCCAAGGTTTGATGGAACAAACTACACTCTTTGGAAGAGCCACATGGAATGTCACTTACAATGCATGGGAAATCAATATTAGAACATAACTACAACTAATATGTTCCCCCAAAGAATGGTCCAACAACTATGGATGAAGTCAGAGATGCAGACAATAATCTTTGAGCTAAAGAAGCTCTACTGAGTGCCTTGACTAATTCAGAGCTGACAAATGTTATGGATTTGAAAACTACTTATGAAATTTGGACAAAGCTAGAAAATCTTTATGAAGGAGACAAATAAGTTAAGTGTGCCAAGCTGCAAAGTCTAAAAAGAAAGTTTGAAAACTTGAAGATGAGTGAAGATGAGAATATCACTTCATATATGTCAAAAGTAAATGAGCTTGTATGTGGCATTAGATGTGCTGGTGGAATATTGGATGAAGATGAGATTGTTGCCAAAGTTCTCAGATCTCTACCTCCTGCTTACAAACACAAAGCTTCTGCTATTAAGGAAATTAGATCTTTAACAACTATTACAAGGGATCAATTGGTTGGTAAGATATCTGTATTTGAGTTGGCTGAGTTTAGTGATGCACTTTCCAAGACTAAATCTGCATTCAAAGCTAGTGCCTCTACAAAAGGCAAACAAAGATATGATCTTGGAGAAAGTTCCTCAAGGAAATCAACATGGTATGATAAAGCAAGGAAAGATCTGGAAGAAGATGAGTTAGAACCTAAACAACTTGAAGCCCTTATTGCAAAAAGACTACCAAGAGGATCCAGTAAGTATGAAGGAAAATTACCTTTCAAATGCTTTGCCTGCAATAAGATTGGTCATTTTGCCAAGCAAGATGTCTGGAAAGGTCTTCAAGGCCAAACCCTAATAGATCAAGGTTTCAAAAGAAGTGTTACTATGTTCAAGAAGATGATGATGGAGGAGTAACAGATGATGAATCTGAGATGGGAAACAAACCTGAAAGTGACAAGGTGTTTATTGCCATCAAAGAAGAAGATCCAATGCCTATTGAATCTACTAATCATAAGATGATAGAAAGTGATTTGGCTGCTCAGGTTAAAGAAAAGGATGAATGGGTTATTGATAGTTGATGCTCTCACCATATGAATGGTGACAAGAGTAAGTTCTTAATCTTGGAAAGATATGAAGGTGGAGTTGTAAAGTTTGGAGATAATTCTGCTAGCAAAATTAGAGGCAGAGGAACCATTTATTTTGATGGAAAGAACAAAATCGGTGATGTTCTGTATGTTGAAGGTCTAAAGCATAATCTTCTTAGTGTTGGATAGTTGGTGGACAAAGGCTATGATCTCTGATTCAAAAATAGAAAATCTAAGATCTTTGAAAGCTCTGGAACTGAGATTGCATCCGGTACACAAACAAAAGGTAACATCTTTCACTTAGTTGGTACTGGAAAAAGTTGCTTATTTGTTCAAATTGACCAGAGTTGGTTGTGGCATAGGAGAATGTGTCATGTGAATTTTGATAATATCATCAAGATAAGCAACACTCAGGCTATAAGAGATCTTCCAAGACTGGTAAAACCTGCTAACAGATTGTGCAAAGAATGTCAGTTGGGTAAGTAGAATAGAGTCACATTCAAAAGTAAGGAACAATCCTCAACCAGATTGTTAGACTTGGTACACACTCGTCTCTGTGGTCTGGCAAGAGTTGGGAGTCTACAAGGAGATAGGTATTTCATGTTGCTGATCGATGACCACTCCCAAAAGATGTGGGCGACTTTCTTGAAAGAGAAATCTGAAGCACTTGAGAAGTTCAAAATATTCAAGGCTATGGTAGAAAATGAAACTAGCATAAACATAAAATGCCTCAGGTCTGGTAGAGGTGTAGAATTCACATCCGGTGAGTTCATATCATTTTGTGAGAAACATGGGATAAAGAGATAGTTATCTGCTCCAAGGACTCAATAGCAGAATGGAGTAGTGGAGAGAAAGAATCAGACCATCCAGGAAGCATCTAGGACCATGATGATGGAATCAAATGTTCCTCAGATCTATTGGAGAGAAGTTGTAAGTACTTCTGCCTATACTCTTAATCGGGTACAAATCAGAGGCAATACTGGTAAGACCCCTTATGAACTTTGGTTTGTCATCACTCCTACTGTGAAGTATTTTAGAGTCTTTGGTAGTAAATGTTATATCAAAAGAGATGAAGACCTTGGCAAGTTTGATGCTAGAAGTGATGAAGGAATATTCTTGGGATATTCTACTCAAAGCAAAGCATACCGGTGTTATAACAAGAGATTGAGAAAGATTGTAGAAAATACAAATGTGAAGGTTGATGAAGGAATGGTAAGTCCCTCAAGGTATTATGAGTATGAAGTAGTTGATCAGAATGATGTCTCAGACCAAGGAGAACAAGTCCCAACTCCAGTTTAGATTTAGACTGATCCACAGAATCTTGAAATACAAGAAGAAGAGACAAGTTTGGACGAACTCGTCCAAGAATTAGAAGTGCAAGAGAATCCCAAAACTACCAGGTATGTAAGACTGAATCATTATGAAGATCAGATCATAGGAGATAGAAGCAAATGTGTTTAAACAAGAAGAAAAATTGCTCAAGATTAAGTGAAGTATTGTTTGATTTCAAAGATTGAACGAAAAATAGTAAGTGAAGCATGCAATGATGAAAGCTGGATTAAAGCAATGGAGGAAGAATTGATGTAGATTGAAAAGAATCACACTTGGGATCTTGTTCCCAGACCTAAGGAAAAAAATATGATTGGGACTAAGTGGGTCGTCCAGAATAAACTGAATGAAGATGGTGAAGTAGTAAGAAACAAAGCTAGATTGGTTTGTAAGGGTTATTCTCAAGTAGAATGAGTTGACTTTGAAGAAACTTTTGCTCTAGTAGTAAGAATTGAAGCAGTCAAATTATTTCTTGCCTTTGTTGTCTTCAAAGATTTCAAGGTATATTAGATGGATGTCAAGTCTTCTCTACTAAATGGTGATTTGGAAGAAGAGGTATACATTGAGCAACCAGATAGATTTCAATTGTCTGATCATGGAGATATGGTCTGCAAGTTGAAGAAGGCATTGTATGGACTCAAACAAGCCCCAAGAGACTGGTATGAAAGCTTGGACAAACATCTTTTGAAGATTGGTTTCAACAAAGGTATTGCTAACAGTAATCTATATTTTAAGATTGATCATGAAAATATCTTAATTGTTGAAGTATTTGTTGATGATATCATTTTTGGAGGGAAAGATAGTATGTGCAAGACTTTTGCAAATCAAATGCAAAGTGAATTTGAGATGTCTATGTTTGGGGAAATGAATTTCTTCTTGGGTTTACAAATCACTCAAACAAAGAAAGGAATCTTCATATCACAGACCAAATATGTGAAAGAATTGTTGAAGAAATTTGGGATGGAAGATTCAAAGCCAATGAATACTCCCATGGCAACTAGATGTAAGCTGAGTAAAGATGATGAATCCCCTAAGGATGATCAGAAAAAGTACAGGTCAATGATTGGAGGACTGCTCTACCTTACTCAAACTAGACCTAATATTATGAATGTTGTTGGTCTTGTTGCCAGATTCCAAGCTGATCCTAGAGAGTCTTATGTCATGGTAATCAAGAGAATTCTTAGATATCTGAAGGGAATAGTTGAGTATGGATTATGGTATCCTAAGGATCATGATTTCTCTTCATGCATATATAGATGCTGATTGGGTAGGAGATGTGGATGACCAGAAGAGTACCAGTGGTGGTGCATTCTTTTTGGGAAAAGATTGGTTTCTTGGCTAAGCAAGAAACAAGAGGCAATATCTCTGTCCACTATAGAAGCATAGTATATTGCAGTAGTAGGCAATTGTACTCAATTATTATGGATGAAGTAAATGCTAAGAGATATCAGAGTGGAGTATGAAGAACCTATCACAATCTTCTGTGATAATTCAAGTGCAATAAACATATCAAAAAATCTGGTGTTGCATTCAAAGACAAAACATATATCCATCAAGTTCCACTTTTTGAGAGAGTAGGTGAACAAGAATGAAGTCATATTGGAGTTTGTGCCCTCAAAGGATCAGATTGCAGACATTTTTACCAAACCTCTACCTAAGGACACTTTTGAGTATCTCAGGGAGAAGTTAGGGGTTATTACCCCTCCGGTTCTAAATTAACATGCACTGATGTGCATCAGTCCGGTGGATCCCACAGTCATATCTTGTGATCTAGATTGATGTTAGGAGGCTGCTACTTAGGGGAGAAGTCATTATGATTTTGAAGTATGCGAAGTGGTTGCAAGTATGTGCCCTTTGCCATTGATGTCAAAGGGGGAGAGAAGACATGTGAAAAACAAAAAGTGGTTGCTAATCAAAGGGGGAGTAGTAAAGGAAGAGAAGACATGTGAATGGTTACTATTGATAGGGGGATCTATGTCAGTCAATGAGGAGAAGTTCTTGTCTTGATGGTTAAAACAGTTTTTCACATCATATGTTGCCATCAATGACAAAGGGGGAGATTGTTGCAAGTACGGGCCTAACCAGTGTTGTCATTGATGTTAACATACTCCTGTTGCATTAATGTCAAGGATTGGATGAGTTGTGTACTGAGGATATTGAGAAAATTAGTCCTATCAGAAATAGAGAAGAATAGTGAAAACAATGAAGCTCTATGAAGTGAAGATCCCAGCTAGATGAAGATCAGAGAATGCACATCAAAGAGTTTGTATATATGTGTATGAAGATGATCCAGTCAAGATTTGAGAGGTCCGCATGAAAATGTGGAGTTATGGCCATGAGAGTAAAACTAGTTCTAGCAACTGTTTAGAGGTGACAAAGTGATACAAATAGGTCTGGTGAGATCCGAAAATACAATATCATGTTTTGTGGATCTGGTGGCATGTTTGGGAGGCTAATGTGAATTGACAACTCAATTAGTTCATGGTTTGGAGGTCCACAAGCAATCCTTCTAATGTGACAGTGATGACTGATTGTGTTCTTGAGGTTCTGGATGAAGATGTGAATGATTACAGTAAGAAGAAGTGGTGTGGATGTTCTTGGTGATTCAAGAAAGCTTGTGGGGGTCTCTAGATTGTGTCCAGTTTGTGTTGGTGGTCCGCATTAAAGATTGAGCTCATGATTGAAGATTTACCTTCGGGTGATGGTGTTCTTCCTAGTCTTGGCCAACCAGATGATTTGTGTATGTTGCGGATGATCTTTAAGATGTTTTGCGAAGCATGGCGTGTTCCTCAAAAAAGATTGAAGTCCCAGCTATGTGTGGCCGACAATGGAGTGATGCACATGAATTTTTTGTAATAAGTCAAGTTGTATTTTTTAATTGCTTTGTAATAAAATAAGCGTATGTTGTGCCAACTTTGATGATCATTCCAAAGTCGATGTCATGTATAAATAATAGTTGTGAAGTCATTAAAATGTATCCTTGTGGTCATGATGAGAAGGTGGTAGTGAAGAGGAGTGAACAGTAGAGCAGAGGTGTTGAGCTTAAATGGAACTGACTCAAGCATAGTGAAGATGCTAAGCTCTAGTTCAAGTATGTAATACTCATATTCTTCTATAGACAATGTGTCTCCTATAGGTAGTGGGCCTCTTGTGAGCAGTGTGCTAGGGCAGTGAGCCCTAACTGACAAGTGCCATTTATTCTTCTTATTCTTTTAACAGAGAATACAATCTTGGGTTAGTCACCCCGTGGTTTTTCCCTTAACCGGGTTTTCCACATTAAAATCTTGGTGTTATATGTGTTGAATTTGTTTCTGCTCTTGATTTATTGCATTATGCTTTCATGATTGAATCATTGATATGCTATTGGAATATAAGAAGGCTTTAAGTAAATAATTATCATATTTTTGGTGACAATTGATTCACCCCCCCTCTCAGTTGTCTGACCTAAATCCAACATTTTGGAAGGTGAAGTTGAAGGTAAAATTGAGAACTAGGATGAAGAATTTGCAGTTAAGGCATTTAAGGATAACTTTAGCCTAGCAACAGAAGATCTAGTCCAACATTTTTCAGAGGACATAATTGATAAAGAAATGCATATGAAATATAAGATAGATGCATATAATGAGGAGTTAGATAGTAGAACACATAGATGGTTAACCTTGAAGGAACAATTAAAGGCCTAGGAACATGCCAAGGAGAAAGCCAGAGTACAGAGCTGAGATGAAATAAACAAGGAAGTAGGAGCATATGCACATTTCAAGGGTATGGACATTGGATTCTGGATAGCTAAAGGCTCTACAAATGAAGAATCCAAAGAGGATGCTAAGTAGGAATAAGAAGCTAAGTCAAAGATGTAGAGAATATTCTAGTTTTGCCAACTGTGCTCCACTAAAAGATTGCCAATTGGAAATCACATGCCACTTTTTCCGATCATTGATTATTCTTGATTTGATCCTGACCATTGGATCTTTGTAATTGAATCTCATCCTTGGCCTATTAAAGGATGTTGATTCTCATTTGTAAACTATTAGGAGCTTAATTGAGGTTGAATTGTTGAATTTGCAAGCACTAAGTATACTTTTTGACTTTGTGTTTCCCCATGGTTCTTTCTCAAGACCATCTATATATGTGCATACTTATTTGAATACTGAATGAGAATGCAGATCTAAATTACTACCTCATCATAAATCTTTGTGGATGATTTCTGGATATGTCACTGTGAATTGCTGTGCTCCTTGGAGGTGCATTTCAACCAGTGCATGTTGTTGTCATATGATTCCTTTGAAGATTAGCATTTTCCATGCATAATTGTGGAATATCCTAGTGAAACATGGTTTGATTTCATCTCCTTTACATGAAAGTGTCAAATGTGCATGTGAATCAGTGGTCAAAAATCAATCATTTCAGATAATTTTAGAATTTTAGTTTGTTTTCTTTTTAATTTCATAAATCATCATCATAAACTGTAAATAATGATACATGGTAAGCATATACAAAGAAAATATGTAGAATTGATGTAGATAATTGTACATCTTAGCATATTTGAATAGAATAGTATAATCTTAGTGAGCATCATGCAAATAATAGAAAATAACAGTGAAATACTTGTTTATTTGCATAATATTTGAGTGAATTTGGAGTAAAGAAGTGAAGATTAGTTCAAATTAAGATAATTTCAGAAGAACTAATCAAAGTTAGAAAGATCATCATAAATAATCTTAGCTGGAGAGAATTCTAGAAGAATTGAGCAAACTTATGATGAATATACATGAATACATGCATATCTTAGCTAAGGATTATCATATTTGATGCAATTTGTTGAGATACATGTAGAGCAGGTATAACAAGATAATATCTAGACATGATTTCTTCAAATCTAGACATAAGGTCCCTATTGGAAAACACCATATCACATCAACCTCTGAGTGACAACAGATCATTAATAACTAACACACAGAAACTTAGAATCATGAATTCTTTGAATTCATCATTTTCTTCAAGATAAATAGAGGTTTGATAAGAAACTTTTATTTCTTGTTGTTTTGACTAATAACCACATCAATAAGTTTGAGCCAAGAACAAGAGAAGAAAGTGAAGAAGAAGAAGAAGAAGAGTTATCTGAGGAAGAACAAAATGGTGTAGGAGATCCTGTGGAAGTTAGGTTGTTAAGGGCCATTTCAAAGATCGGAAAGAGGCATAGGATCAAAGTTTCTACTACTCTAGAGATTTGAATCTATAACAACTTATTGATTGTATCAATAATATGGAAGAATATTTTGAGTATGAATATGTGGAGGATCCAGAATGGGTCAAGTTTGCAAAACAAAGTTGAAGGGCCATGCCAGTATTTGGTGGAAGGAGGTCCATTTAGAGAGAAATAGAAGAGGAAAGGGAAAGATTACCAGATGGGATCAGGTGGTGGACAAACTAAAGAAGTAGTTCATTCCTGTGGACTATGAGTTGGAGTTGTTAAAGAAGCTACAAGGATTGAAGCAAGGTAACAAGTCTATCAAGGAGTATACAAAAGAGTTTCATACGATTACTATCAGGACATGCCATGCAGAGGCCAACAAGGGAAAGGTAGCCTATTACATTAAAGGGTTGAGGCCAAGTACTCAAGAGGAGCTGAGCCTAGTTAGAATGATCATCATAGAAGATGCATACTAGTTTTCCCTAAAGGTGGAAGAGAAGCTGAATAAAAGATTTGAAAGCAAGCAAAGGGGAAGAGGTCAAGGCAAAAGGACTGGTGGAAGATCCTATGGAGGCCAAAATAAAGATCAAAAGAAAAGTGAAGAAGCTAGCACTAGTCAAAATCAAAGAGGAGATAATGCCTACTACCCTCGTGACCAAAATAATGGTGAGTAAAGAAGAGGAAGAGGCTGACCTGGGTAGGGACCTAGAAGAGGAGGTTTTAGAGGAACCTATTTCCAATGTGGAGAAGAAGGATATTGAGCATACAAGTGTTCGTAATATCAAGGAAGGAAAAATAGAAGACCTGAAGGTAATGCAAGAGTTGCACATGTAGATGAAGATGCACCGTCTAAGCATTCTGGAGATGCTGAAAGGGAAGAAACCCTAGTTGTTAAAAGAACCTTATTGAATGAGGAGAAAGAACCAGATCAGAAGAAGAGTTTATTATGTACAAGGTGCAACTATGAAGGTAAGTGTTGTGATATTATTATTGACATTGGAAACACTAACAATCTTGTTTTAGAGGAGATGGTTAACATGTTGAAGTTTACAAGAAGAAGGCATCCACATTATCGGATTGCATGGTTGTAGAAGGACCATAGAGCTTTGGTTAATGAGAAGTGTTTAGTCAAGTTCAAGATTGGAGACTATTATGATGAGGTGTTGTGTGACATCATACCAATGGATGCATGCCATATGTATTAGGAAGGCCATGTTAGTATGATAGGTGTGTTGTCCATAATGGCCATGCAAACACATATTCCCTAACAAAGGATGGAGTTCATCATAAGTTGAAGCCCTTGAAGGAGGTGGAAGAAAAGTTATGTAGTACTGCTAGAATTTTCTTGGTAGATGGTAGGAATTTTTTGGAGGGTATGAGGCATGAGCATCACTGCTTTGCATTGATTCCTAAGATTAGCCAGAAGAAATGTTAAGATGCACTAGTAGAAGTCTCATATCTGTTGGAGGAATTTTAGAACATTGTCTTTGATAATGTAATAGAAAGTTTACCACTGATGAGGAAGATAAGTCACCGAATGGATCTAATACCAATAGCCAATTTTTTGAATAAGGCAACCAATAGAATGAATCCTACAGTGAATGAAGAGCTGAACAAACAAGTTCATGAGCTGTTAAGGAAGGGATTGCTATGGGAGAGCCTAAGTCCATGTGCAATACCTATAGTACTAGCACCAAAGAAAGATGGAGAGTGGAGAATGTGTACAGATTCCCAAGCCATCAATAAGATCACGATCAAGTACAAATTTCTATTGCCAATAATGGATGACATAATGGATTGTTTGAGTGGAGCCAAGTACTTTACAAAGATTAATTTGAAATGTGGGTATCACCAGATCTGAATAAGAGAAGGAGATGAATGGAAGACAACCTTCAAGACAAAGGAAGGGTTGTATGAGTGGTTAGTCATGCCATTTGGGATAAACAATGCAATGACCACATTCATGTGGCTCATGAATGAGGTATTGAAAGAGTTTTTGGGAAGTTTTGTTATTGTTTATTTAGATGACATTTTGATTTTTAGTAAGACTTGAGATGAGCATTTGATGCATATCAAAAGAGTTTTAGAGAAGCTAAGGGAGGAGACGTTGTTGATTAATCTAAAGAAATGTAGTTTTGTGAAGATGGAGTTGGTATACTTGGGATTTGTTGTCTCAAATAAAGGTCTTAATATGGACCCATAAAAAGTAAGTGCTATTGTTGAATGGCCCACGCCAAGGAGTGCTACAGAGGTACAATCTTTTCATGATTTGGCAAGTTCTTATAGAAAATTTATCAAGAAATTTAGTAGCATTTGTGTTCCCCTAACTAAGACAATGAGAGGGGATAGAAAAGAGTTTAAATAGACTATAGGAGCAACAAGAGTTTTGATACATTGAAGTAAAAAGTGACAGAGAAACCTATTTTAGCACTTCTAGATTTCAATAAGGTATTTTAGGTAGATTGCAATGCTAGTGGCAGTGCTATAGGAGCAGTTTTGAGTCAAGAAGGTAAGCCCATTGCCTATTTTAGTGAGAAGCTTAATGATGCCAAGAAAAAGTATTCTATTTATGATCAAGAGTTTTATGCTATAGTTTAATCTTCGAAGAAATGGAGACATTATTTGTTGCCAAAAGAGTTTATTTTATATACTGATCATTAGGCTTTACAATATCTTAATAGTCAAGGGAAGTTGAACTAGAGGCACTTAAAATGGGTTGAGTTTTTGTAGAGTTATACTTTTGTTTTGAAACACAAGAGTGGAAGATCAAACAAAGTTGCAGATGCCTTAAGCAGAAGGCAAAATTTGTTGACAAAAATGAAGATAGAGGTTTTTGGGTTTGATGAGCTCAAAAGTTTGTATCTTAAAGATCCAAATTTTGCAAAGGCTTGGAAAGATTGATTGGAACTTATTACTTTGGATAGGACAAAATGGTTGGATTTCATAATCCAAGATGGCATGTTGTTTAGGGGAAGCCAGTTGTGCATTCCAAGGAGTTCCATCAGAGAGAACCTGATTAAGGAGAACCATAGTGGGGGATTATTTGGACACTTTGGTCAAGATAAGGCCATTGCTATTGCTAATGAGCATTCACTACAACAAAACAAGCAATTACCACCTAAAATAGCACCAAATTTTAGTGCATTTGAGTCCATGAATTGGACACTTTTGTTAGTGCCAAACTCGGCGCCCAATTGCATCTCACTTTTGTGCTTGATTTAGCGCTGGGTTTAGCACCATATGTCAGTGCTAGGTTTAACATCAGATTTAGCATTGAATTTTGTTACTTCCAGTTTGGCTTCTGATTTTGCTTCTAGTTTTACTTCTTGTGTTTCTTCCAAGTTTGCTTCCGGTTTTACTTCCAGTTTTGCTTCTAATTTTTCTTCCAGCTTTGCTTCCACTGTTGCTTCCAATGTTGCTTCTAGTTTTGCTTCTACTATTGCTTCCAATTTTGCTTCCACTGTTGCTTCCAGTTTTGCTTCCAGGTTGGCTTCCAGTTTTGCTTTTGGTTTTGCTTCCAGTTTTGCTTCTAAATTTGCTTCCAATTTTGCTTCCAGGTTTGCTTCCAATTTTTCTTCTGGTTTTGTTCCAGTTTTGCTTCTATTTTTGCTTCCAATTTTTCTTCCAGGTTTGCTTCTAGTTTTGCTTCCACTTTTGCTTCCATTTTTGCTTCCAATTTGACTTCCACTTTTGCTTCAAATTTTGCTTCCAGTTTCACTTCCAATTTTGCTTCTAGTTTTACTTCCAATTTGGCTTCCAATTTTGCATCTGATTTTGCTTCTAGTTGTACTTCCAGTTTGGCTTCCAATTTTGCATCTGGTTTTGCTTCCGGTTTTGCTTCCAATTTTGATTCCAATTTTGCTTCCACTGTTGCTTCCGATTTTGCTTCCAATTTTGCTTCCATTTTTGTTGGGATAAGGTGCCTTTAACCTTGTAAATTCCAATATTGTATTTATTCTATTTATTATATGTAATTTGTAATTATCTATGAGGAGATGTACTAGTTTCACTAGCAGGGGTAATTCCAGATTTACTGACGGTAGTTATGGAGTGATATTTATGGTTGGAAATTGTAAAATCTCAAAGTAAATGAGGGTAGGCATGCTTCCTTGAGGAATCTACTATTTTTGGCATGTATGACAATTGTCATAATGTTTGGTAAGTGAATCTATGACAGTTGTAAGTTGTCATAAGTTTCTAAGATTCTATGACACATATGACGGATATGTTAGTTGTATATTTGCTATATTTAGCCCAAGGTTTCTATCTTGGAAAGATACTCTTTTGTGGAATCTATGATGGTTATAACGTGTCATAAGATGTTGTAAGAGGCCAGATTTAGTCTTGGGTGCCCAATCTTTGCATGGCTATTTTTGGACAAGTGTAAGATGCTTGTAAGATGGTAATTAATGTTTACAGGTTGGAGAATCTTAGGAGAGAGAAGGTGAACACCTAGGAGGAGTTGGAAAGAATTTCTATAAGTATTTGCCATGTATTTGTTGCTGCAATATAGATTTTAGGTACTCAGGTGCTGCCATAATGCTGTCAGATTGAAGACTAGTGGAGAAAGTTGAAGTGTTGTTGTATTGTAAATCCTTTTTAGATTAAAACAAACATTGGGCCTCTTACCTATGTGGAGTTTTTTACCCAAAAGGGTTTTCTCCATGTTAAACATTTTGTTATGTGTTTTTATTTCTGATTTTGCATTTCTGTGAAGCATAGTTTTGTATCTGTGTTACAATCTCCATTAATAACACAGTTAATGATTGCTGAAATTTATCTTGAATCAGATTTCCATGGAAGTAGTGTTGCTTTCATTTCTAACATTTGGTATCAGAGCCTAGCCAGCTTTGACTCGTGAGTGGTAGTGTGGAAGCTGTAGCTGCAGTGGGAGATTTGGTTACATTTATTTTGCATATCTTGTGTTGAAATTATGGCTGCATCCACCATTGCATCAACCTCTTGTTTAGACATTGAGAAGTTCACAGAATGGGGTATGAGTTGTGGAAGCTAAAAATGGAAGATTTGTTGGAAGAAAGAAACCAATGGTTTGCTGTCCAAAAAGAGAAGAAACCTGATGATGTCTCTTAAGATGAGTGGGATATACTGGATAAGATGGCACGGGGAACCGTCCGGTTGTGTCTTTCAGAATCTGTCATGTTAAATGTCGCAAAGGAAGAGACCACATACAAATTGTGGAATCAGTTGGGTGAGATCTACCAAGCCAAGAGTATGGTAAATAAACTTTATTTAAAAAGGAATTTGTTTTCTTTGAAAATGAAAGAGGGTGAGTCAGTTGCAGAGCATTTAAATTCTTTTAATTTGTTGGTGAGTCAGCTTGATTCAGTAGATGTTGAGGTTAGTGAAGAAGATAAATGTATCTTACTTCTATGTTCTTTACCTTAGTCTTAGGAGAATGGTGTAGGAGCACCCCTTCAACAAACTGATTATACATCGGAGGGAGAAGGTTAAGGTCTTAACAAGTTGTTATGCTTTATGCATTTTCTATAGTTAATGTAATAAGGTTGATTTGACCAATGCATCTCATTGTAGCTGGTATTTAGATTCATAGGACACTTGTCAATCTATTATGACAAGGTGGTTAGTTATTAGTGGCTATTAATTGTTTGTTATCTCCCAGCCATTTGGAGTTGACTCCCAGCCACTGGGAAACATGTTAGTACTTTTGAGAATGAAGAGTTAAATACCCTAGATCGAGTCAGTTTAATAGAGGGAAACTGATAGATGTTGATAGACAGGTTAAATGGTATTAAGTCGTAGAACTGTAAAATTAGAGATTTGTAACCATTTCTGAAAGTAATAAGGAGATCCTGATTTGTGTCATCTTTCTGATTTTCTAATTCACTGTGTGATTGATTTTCTATTTTGAAATCGAATGGACTCTTAAAACCCATTCTACCGGTGAGATTCTTTGAATTGGTGGAATTTGTATATAGTAGTTTAGGGTTTTTGTTTTATTTGGTAATGTTCAAGTTTGCAGGATCAGTTACGGGAAATGCATTGACAAAATCCTAGCGTGGGCCTATGCTAGGTTATCAAAGTGTAGAGAGCTACATGTATGGAAGTGAACAGTTTTGTACAGTCGCTAAGTAGAAAGTTGATTAAAATCGTGGAAATCTACGTGAGTTGAAAGATATACAAATTATGTGTATATCACTTTTGTATGTGATATATAATTTGTGTATATATCACTTTTGTTTCTCGTAGACAATTGGTGTGTATATCACTTTCGCATCCGAGTATCAGTTTGGGTATATTCAGCAATCACACATCAGGTTTGTATGTTGTGGATGTTGCAAAGTGTTGATATACAATCTATGAGTATATCGCTACTATATATCAGGCTCAATTCCTGGGTATACTACAATTGCATGGTTGTGGGTATCTATCAAATGCATGTTTGAATTGCATGTTGAAAATATACAAGACTATATATACAATTTCTGTATATACTGCAAATGTATATTGGATGTAGTGAATGTGTATATCCCTTTTGTATGTGAAGACAATTCCTGTGTACCCGTCAGTTGCATGTCTGGGTTGTATGGGATGAATGTATATCGGAATATACATTCCGTAGATACATTGGAATATATGCATAAGGTGACTGGTAGGAGTGGTAGGAGGAACCGGCATGGCAAGTCAAGCTTTGTATATACAAAGCTAATTGTATCAGTGTGTTGGTAAATAATGGGGTGAAATCTATTTAGGAGGCCGATAGCATATGTGTAGCTGATAGGTAACAAAATGTAAAGTGCATCCATCACTATGAAGTTTAGGATTGGTGGAAGGATTTTTAGCTATGCTGACGAGGGAAGTCCTGGTGATAGAAGTGTTGGGGACACATCGATGTAAGGTAGGGTTTTGGCACGAGAGGGACTTGGCTGGCCGACGAAGATGGTCTCGCCGATGGAAAAACATACACTAAAAATTGTATGTTAGTGGTTGACTGGTAAATAGTTTCCATGACCTGCTGACGGCTCTGCATCATAGTGGTATCAGAGCCAAGTTGTATCTTTTGGGAAGAAGAAGACAACAAAATGTCAGAAGGAGAAGGGTCAAAAGAGTATCTAGCAAGGATGACAAACGCTGAATTGGCTATCCTGGTAAAGAAGCAGATTGCAGAGAGAAAAGCAATTAGTGCTTAGAATTAGGCATTGAAAGATGAGTTGGAAAAATTGAGGACAAAGTTGGAAGGGGAAGAGATTCTAGTGAATGAGAAGATAGGGTTGAAGAGGATATCCCTAGGTAGGAAGAGATAGAGGTTCCTACAGACCAGAGACCCTTACTTAATGCCCTCAAATCTATGGAGTGAAGGACCATGGATATGAAAATAGACCTGCCAGTGTTTGCAAGAAAAATGGAACCTGATTCAGTGATGGAGTGGATAGACTCCTTGAACAATTTGTTTGAAACAGAGGAAATACCAGACCACCAATGAGTGAAGATAGCTTAATCCAAAATGAAAGGGGCTACACTAACCTGGTGGAATTTCATCCAAGATGATAGGATGAAAGAAGGAAAGAACAGAGTTGCCACATGGAAGAAGATGATGGCTTTAGTGAAGGAAGCCTATGTTCCATTGGATTACAATATACAATTACATAAGAGGAGGCAAAATCTAAAGCAGAAGGAGTTAGATGTAAGTGCATACACTGAAGAGTTCATGAAACTATGTCTCAAGACAAAGGTGAAAGAGAATGAGGAAGAGAAGGTAGCTAGGTATCTCAATGGGTTGAGATTTGCCATCCAAGAAGACCTAAATTTGCATAATCCAGATACAGTTCAGAAGTGCTACCAATTAGCAATCAAGGTGGAAGAAAAACTAAAGAGAAGATAAGAGCAGAACAATAGAGGAAGAGGAAGACAGCAAAGAGGAGGAAGAAGTCCTTTCAGAGGTAGAGGAAATGGATTTGGATTCCAAGGTGAAACAAATCAAGAGAGCAACAAAGGAGACAACAGCCAAACTCAAAAGGGAAGTTATGATCAAAAAAGAAATTTCAGGGGTAGAAGACCACCATTTAGAGGGAGATCTCAGGGCAGAGGAGCTATTAGATGTTACAATTGCAATTAGGAAGGCCACATAGCCAGTAGATGTCCAGAAAAAGCCACAAGTTTAGGGGGAGAAAGGAGGACAAATCTGTTCCAAGAATCTGATTGTCAAAGTGCGACAAGCTCCAACACTTATCAGAGTGTGAATCATACTATCAGATATGGGTATTCTGAGATAGGAGAAGCTTTGATGATCAGGAGAGCAATGGCCACTATGAAGGTGCCTGACAGAGAACCCCCACAAAGAAAGTCTCTTTTCAAAACTACTTGCAAGGCAGGAGGAAAGGTATGTAAAGTTCTGATTTACTCTGGATCTACTAAAAATTTTGTGTCTATTGAAATGATAGAAAAGCTTAAGAAGGCTACCACATCCCTGTCCATACAAGGTCTCATGGCTCACTCAAGGTCAGCACACAGTTGTGGAAGAACAGGCTTGGGTAGAATTTCAAATTGGACCATACAAGGACAAATTATTGTTTGACATAGCTCAGATGGATGCTTGCCATCTCCTACTTGGAAGACCATGGCAATACTATTTGAAAGCCCAACATGATGGAGTTAGAAAGACCTATTCAATCACCAAGGATGGTGAGAAGACAGAGTTACTACCATTAATGGAGAAGGAAGTAGAATCAAAAGGAAAAGAAGTCAAGGCAATGATGATAGAGGGTAAACAATTCATGAAGGAGATAGCAAATGAAGGTGCAGTTACGTATGCCCTCATTCCATGCCTAAAGGTGAAAAAGGAGTAGCAAGAAGTCAAGGGAGAGAAGAAGCAAAGGTTCATAGACCCTGCTGTCCAAGAACTATTGGACAAATACAAAGGCATCATCTTTGATGGAATGCCAAGGTCCCTACCACCTGTGAGGGACATCATTCATTGCATAGATCTAATCCTAGGATCTACACTACCAAACAAGGCAGCATACAAGCTTACACCAAAAAAGAATGCAGAGGTAGCAAGGCAGATTGAGGAATTGCTAGAGACAGGCCTAATTGGCAAGAGTTTAAGTCCATGTGCAGTACTAGCTATTCTAGCACCAAATAAAGAAGGTACTTGGAGGCTTTGCACTGATTCAAGGGCTATTAACAAGATCACAATCAGGTATAGGTTCCCTATACCTAGGATAGAGGATTTGCTTGATTGTTTAGGAGGTGCCAAATATTTCACAAAAATAGATTTAAAAAGTGGCTTTCACCAAATCAGGATTAGGCCAGGGGATTAATGGAAAATGGCATTTAAAACCAATGAAGGGTTATATGAGTGGAAGGTCATGCCTTTTGGTTTATCCAATGCTCCTAGTACATTTATGAGGTTGATGAATGAGGTCTTGAGAGAATTTATGGGTAAATTTGTCATAGTATATCTAGATGACATTTTGATTTTCAGTAATACAAGGGAAGAACACCTCAAACATATAGACCTGGTCCTCAAAAGGTTACATGAAGAGCAGTTAATGATCAACTTGGACAAGTGTTTGTTCATGCAGGAGGAGATCATCTACTTGGGTTTTGTCATCTCACACGGCAAACTGAAAATGGATCAAGAGAAGGTAAGTGCCATATTGTCTTGTGCAACTCCTAGAACCATGAATGATGTTAGAAGTTTCCATGGGTTAGCAACTTTTTATAGGAAGTTTATAAGAGGGTTTAGTCATATCTGTGCACCCATGCTTGACACCATAAAAGGAGGATAGAAGTGTAGATTTACCTGGACAACAGAAGCAAATGATTCATTTGAGACATTGAAGAAGAAGGTGGCACAGCAGCCAGTCCTTGCACTTCCTAATTTCAATAAGATTTTTCAGGTAGAATGTGATGCAAGTAACATGGCAATTGGAGCAGTACTCAGTCAAGAAGGGAGGCCTATTGCATTTTTTAGTGAGAAACTAAATGATGCTAAGAAGAGATACTCATTATATGATTTGGAGATGTACGCTCTAGTCCAATCACTCAAAAAGTGGAGGCATTACTTGATGCCAAAAAAAATCATAGTGTTTACAGATAATCAGGCCCTTAGTTTCATAAACAATCAAGAGAAGCTAAACCATCGGCACATGAAGTGGGTGGAAACTTTGCAAACTTTCACCTTCACACTAAAGCACAAAAAGGGGTCAAGAACAAGGTAGCAGATGCTTTGAGCAGAAGGGTTCTAACAATAAATCAGATACAATTGGAAAGTGTTTCTATTGATTCCTTAAAGACTATGTATGGTGCTGATGAAGACTTTGGAGAGATCTACAAAGTATGCACTTCTTTTGGAGACAAATATCATGTTGAGTACTCTAAATTTCTGATACAGGATGGATTACTTTTTAAAGGTGGATAGTTGTGTATTCCAAGGTGTTCTATGAGGTTGAATATCATTAGGGAGAAACATTGTGGGGCCATGGCAGGACATTTTGGTCTAGACAAGACTTTGGATCTTTTAAAGAGACATTACTATTAGCCTAAGTTATAGTCAGATGTGAGGAAATTTGTGGAAGCATGTGTGATATGTCAGAAAGCAAAAGGCAGATCCACTAATGCAGGTTTGTATCAGCCACTACCCATTCCTTCTAGGCCATGGGAGAGCATAAGCATGGATTTTGTGTTAGGTTTACCTAGAACAAGGAAGGGATATGATAGTGTTTTTGTGGTAGTAGACAGATTCAGTAAAATGGCACATTTCTTGCCATGCAAAACTACTTGTGATGCTTCATATGTTGCAGACCTATTTTTCAAAGAGATAGTGAGGATTCATGGATTGCCATTGAGCATAGTGTCAGATAGAGATGTGAAATTTATTGGCCATTTTTGGAGGACTCTTTGGAAGAAGCTTGGTACCAATTTGTCCTTCTCATCAGCTTATCATCATCAAACAGATGGATAGACTGAAGTGGTTAACTGTTCCTTAGGAAATCTACTCAGGTGTTTGACAAGACAACATGGAGAGAAGTGGGACAACATCCTCCCACAAGCAGAATTTTCCTATAATGATACCGTCAATAGGAGTACAGGGAAATCATCTTTTTAGGTGGTATATGGAATTCATCCAAGAGGTATTTTGGAGCTACGAGATCTACCTGCAGGAAAACCTATCAGTGCAGATGGAGAAACTTTTGCATCAACCATCAAAGAGGTACATGATCAAGTCAAGACCCAACTCCAATAGGCCACATTGAAGTATAAAGCCTATGCTGATTAGAAAAAGTGAGATGTACAGTTTGATGTTGGAGATTTGGTGTGGGTAAATTTGAAAAAGAAGAGGCTTTAAAAAGGTAAATATACCAAGCTAATGCAGAGGAAGATTGGACCATGTCAGATTTTGAAGAAATGTGGCCAGAATGCTTATGAGATCCAACTTCCTTCTGATCTTGGATTATCCCCTATTTTCAATGTATGTGATTTAACTCCATACAAACATAATCCAGATATTGACCAAGAACCACTACCGGGTGTAGCAGATGATGATATTCCTAAGCATGATCCACCACATTTGTAGAAGATTTTAGACTCAAGAGTGGCAAAGAAAACAAGGAACAAAGAATATATGGAATACTTGGTGGCTTGGCAAGGGAAACTAGATTCAGAGGTAGTATGGATGAATGAAGAATAGATCAGTGAACATGGTACAACCCTTCAAACCCTAATCTCAAGTGGGCTTGAGATTTCTTCTCCCGAGGAGTATGGTGCAAGAGCACCCCTTCAACAAACTGATTATACATTGGAGGGAGAAGGTTAAGGTCTTAACAAGTTGTTATGCTTTATGCATTTTCTATTGTTAATGTAATAAGGTTGATTTGACCAATGCATCTTATTGTAGTTGGCATTTAGATTCATAGGACACTTGTCAATCTGTTATGACAAGGTGGTTAGTTGTTAGCTGCTGTTAATTGTTTGTTATCTCCCAGCCATTTGGAGTTGACTCCCAGCCGCTGGGAAACATATTAGTACTTCTGAGAATGAAGAGTTAAATACCCTAGATCAGGTCAGTTTAATAGAGGTAAACCGATAGATGTTGATAGACAGGTTAAATGGTATTAAGTCGTAGAACTGTAAAATCAGAGATTTGTAACCATTTTTGAAAGTAATAAGGAGATCCTGTTTTGTGTCATCTTTCTAATTTTTGAATTCAATGTGTGATTGATTTTCTATTTTGAAATTGAATGGACTCTTAAAACCCATTCCACCGGTGAGATTCTTTGAATCAGTGGAATGGTTGTATATAGTAGTTTAGGGTTTTTGTTTTATTTGGTAATGTTCAAGTTTGCAGGATCAGTTACGGGAAATGCATTGACAGAATCCTAGTGTGGGCCTATGCTAGGTTATCAAAGTGCAGAGAGCTGCATGTATGGAGGTGAATAGTTCTACACAGTCGCTAAGTAGAAAGTTGATTAAAATCATGGAAATCTACGTAAGTTGAAAGATATACAAATTGTGTGTATATCACTTTTGTATGCGATATACAATCCATGTATATATCACTTTTGTTTGTCGCAGACAATTGGTGTGTCTATCTCTTTTGCATCTGGGTATCAGTTTGGGTATATTCGACAATCGTACATCAGGTTTGTATGTTGTGGATGTTGCAAAGTGTTGATATACAATCTATGAGTATATCACTACTGTATATCAGGCTCAATTCCTAGGTATACTACAGTCGCATGGTTGTGGGTATCTATCAAATGCATGTTTGAATTGCATGTTGAAAATATACAAGACTATATATATAATTTTTATATATACTACAAATGTATATCAGATGTAGTGAATGTGTATATCCCTTTTGTATGTGAAGATAGTTCCTGTGTACCTGTCAGTTGCATGTTTGGGTTGTATGGGATGAATGTATATCAGAATATACATTCCATAGATACATTGGAATATATGCATAAGGTGACTGGTAGGAGCAATAGGAGGAACTGGCATGGCAAGTCAAGCTTTGTATATACAAATCCGATTGTATCAATGTGTTGGTAAACAATGGTGAAATCTATTTAGGAGGTCGATAGCATATGTGTAGCTGATAAGTAACAAAATGTAAAGTGCATCCATCGATATGAAGTTTAGGATTGGTGGAAGGATTTTCAGCTATGTCGATGGGGGAAGTCCTGGCGATAGAAGTGTCGGGGACACGTCGATGTAAAGTAGGGTTTCAGCGCGAGAGGGATTTGGCTAGCCGATGAAGATGGTCTTGCCGATGGTAAAACATGCACTGAAAACTGTATGTTAGCAGTCAACTGGTAAATAGTTTCCACAACCCACTGACAGCTCTGCATCAGATAATGTTATCCTTTCTATCACGACTAACCTTGCAGATCCAAAGTTGGATGTTCTTGTTTCAGTGCTACTATCACAGGAATTGAGGAAGAAGAGTTCAGATAGTTCAGGGGATGCTCTCAGTGTTAGGAGAAGGTCTAAGAAAAGGGGACCTAAAGGAGATCAGAAAGGGGCTAAGGACAAGTCTAAGGGTCAGTCTAAGACTCCTGGTAAAAAGAATAGAGTTAAGTGTTGGAACTGCGGAAAAAGGAGACATGTGAAGGAGTGCAGAAACCCCAAGAAATAGTCAGAGAGTGCTTCAGATAAGTCCTCAAATGCAGGTGAAGAAGTTTTACTTTCTACATGTAATCTTGTTTCTAATGATCACTAGTTGGTTGACTCAGGATGCTTGTTTCATATGACCCTGCATAAGGAATGGTTCTCCGCATATGAAGAATATGATGGGCGTAATATCTACCTTGGTGATAACTCTACATATCCGATTGTCAGGAAAGGAAATGTATTGTTGTGTTTTAGTGATGGGAGGATTAAAGCCCTCCCTAGTGTTTTGTATGTTCTTGGATAGTTAGAAATTTGATTTTAGTTTCGAAGTTAAATGATTTGGGAATGAATGTGACATTTGACAAGCGTGGCTACAAATTGGTGAGAGGGAACTTGGTGGTAGCGAAAAGAGATTCGGGAACTTGTTTAAGCTTGGAGCCACTACAGTTTGTAATGCCTCCTATGTATTTGAGGCCACTACTGAAAATACATGTATGTTGTGGTACCATAGATTGGGCCACACAAGCAATAATGTACTAAAAACTATTAAGAATAAAAATTTGTTGGATGGTTTCTCCTATTCTAATGAGCACTTTGATTTCTATGAGCATTGTGTGTTTGGTAAACAAAATAGAAAATCATTTCCTTCAGGGAGCAATAGAGCAAAAGAGAAGTTAGAAATTATTCATACAGATGTGTTTGGACTTGTGGATAATGAATCTATCAAAAAATCTCATTATTTTGTAACCTTCATTGATGATGTATCTAGATTTACATGGATTTATTTTATGAAGCATAAATCTGAAGTTTTCACTAAGTTTAAGGAATTCAAAGTTTTAGTAGAGAACCAATCAGGTTTAAAGGTAAAAATATTAAGATCTGACAATGGAGGGGAATATTGCTCTAAAGAATTTGATGAGTTTTGCAAGCATGCAGGTATAATCAGACAAAAGACAACTCTATATACACTACAACAGAATGGTGTTGCAGAAAGGATGAACCGAACAATTATGGAAAGGACCAGAAGTATGCTTAGTGATGCATAGTTGGATAAATACTTTTGGGCAGAGGCTATGTGTACTACTTTCTACTTGATAAACATATCTCCTTGTAAGGCTCTTGATTTGACACCTTATGAAGTGTGGACAGGTAAGAAACCTTTTGTTTCATATTTAAGGGTTTTTGGCTGTGAGGAGTTTGTTCATGTGCCTAAGGAAAAGAAATCTAAGTTGGATCTAAAAGATGAAAAGTGTACATTCATTGGATATGGTGATAATGTCAAAGGATATAAGCTTTGGAATTCACTAACCCACAAGATTATTTTTTCTAGAGATGTTATTTTTAGGGAACTTAGAGCTATTTCTGAACCTGAACAGCCAAAAGAAAAAGATGAAAAGGTAAAGAAGGTGCACTTTGATTTAGAGCAACAAGATGCACCTCAGGAAGAACAAACTGATGGATTGGGGGGTGAAGAAGAAGAAGAAGATTTGAGTAGTTCTGATGAAGATGAGTCTATTGTTATAGGAGAAGTTGTTGTAGATGATCATGCAAAAGAACAAGTAGAGTCTCTTACTCCACCCTTGAGAAGATCCACAAGACAATAGAATCTAGTTGACAAGTATAGCCCACCAGATTTCTGTTGTGTATATGCTTTATTGAGTACTAATGATGAACCTAGATCCTATAGGGAAGTTATTTCTACAGATGATAGGTAGTCTTGGCAGTTATCCATGTAGGAGGAGATGATGGCTTTAGACTCTTGTAACACCTGGGATCTTGTTCATTGTCGAAAGGAAGAAAGGCCATAGGTTGTAAGTGGGTTTTCAAAAAGAAATTTGGAGTAGATGGGTCATTGGAGAAGTACAAGGCTAGACTGGTAGCCAAGGGCTACTCCCAGAGAGAGGGAGTTGATTTTGATGAGATATTCTCTCCTGTTGCTAAATTGAATTCTATTAGATTTCTCTTATCCATTGTTGTAGCTTATGATTGGGAGATTGAGAAAATGGATGTTAAGACTGCATTCTTGCATGGAGATCTTGAAGAAGATATTTATATGCAACAACCTATAGGTTTTGAGGTAAAAGGAAAAGAACATTGGGTTTGCAAGTTAAAGAGGTCTCTTTATGGTCTAAAACAATCCCTCAGAATGTGGTATCAAAAGTTTGACTCATTTGTTTTGAAATTGGGTTTTGTTTGAAGCGAGGAGGATCACTGTGTTTACATTCATTGTGTTGATGATTCTATACTGGTTATTGCTTTGTATGTTGATGACATGTTTTTCAGTAATACTAAGGGTATGGTCAGTGAGCTTAAAGCCCAACTTTCAGGTGCTTTTGAGATGAAGGATCTTGGTGCTGCAAGGTATATTTTGGGAATGGAGATTAGGAGGGACAGAGTTAATAGAAAGCTTTGGTTGTCACAAAGTAAGTATGTGAATACTATTTTACAGAGGTTTAGTTTGCAGGACTGTAACTCAGTTAGAGTTCCTTTACCCATTGGTACTAATCTGTCATTAGATATGTGTCCAAAGACTAAGGATGATCTTGAGGATATGTCTCATGTGCCATATGCTAGTGCTGTAGGGAGTTTGATGTATGCAATGGATTCTACTAGACCAGATATTGCCCAAGTAGTGGAAGTTTTGAGCAGATTTATGTCTAATCCTTGTAGACAGCATTGGAACTATACGAAGAGGGTGTTTAAATATCTTATAGGTCACTCCTAATTTGGTTTATTCTAGTACTGATAGTGTTGACAAATCTTTGGACATATAGGGTTTTGTTGATGCAGATTGGGTAGGTGACTGGGATAGTCGAAGGTCCACTAGTGGCTATGTATTTACTCTATTTGGAGGTGCAGTGAGTTGGATGAGTAAGAGACAACCCACAGTTACTTTGTCCACCACAAAAGCAAAGTATATGGCTGCTACTCATGTCTCTAAGGAGGCAGTTTGGTTGAGGAGACTGTGTACAGGTATTGGTTTTGATTGCAGGATCATTTAGATTGGTTGTGATAGCTAGAGTGCTATCTGTTTGGCCAAGAATCCCATGTATCATGCTCGGACTAAGCATGTTGATGCTCAATATCACTTTGTTTGAGAGTTGGTTGCAAATGGAGAGATTGAGTTGAAGAAGATAGACAATTAGGAGAATGTTGCAGATTCATTGACCAAGCCTGTGAGCACAGATAAGTTCATATGGTGCAGAGAAGCCATGGGCCTTGTTTCTAGTGCCTGATTATTTTTTATTTGATTCCCTATGGGTTGATTTACAATGTATAATATCAAGTGGGAGAATGTTGGGATAAGGTGCCATTAACCTTGTAAATTCCAATATTATATTTATTCCATTTATTATATGTAATTTGTAATTATCTATGAGATGTACTAGTTTCACTGGCAGGGGTAATTCTGGAGTTACCGATGGTAGTTATGGAGTGATATTTACAGTTGGCAATTGTAAAATTTCAAAGTAAATGAGGGTAGGTGTGCTCCCTTGAGGAATCTACTATTTTTGGCATATATGACAACTATCATAATGTTTGGTGAGTGAATCTATGACAGCTGTAAGTTGTCATAAGATTCTAAGATTTTATGACACATATGACGGATATGTTAGTTGTATATTTGCTATATTTAGCCCAAGGTTTCTATCTTGGAAAGATACTCTTTTGTGGAATCTATGATGGTTATGATGCATCATAAGATGCTATAAGAGGCCAAATTTAGTGTTGGGCACCCAATCTTTGCATGGCTATTTTTGGACAAGTGTAAGATGTTTGTAAGATGGTAATTAATGTTTATAGGTTGGAGAATCTTAGGAGAGAGAAGGTGAACACCTAGGAGGAGTTGGAAAACATTTATATAAGTATTTTCCATGTATTTGTTGTTGTACTATAGATTTTAGGTACTCGGGTGCTATCGGAATGCTGTCAGATTGAAGACTGGTGGAGAGAGTTGAAGTGTTGTATTGTAAATTATTTTTAAATTAATACAAACATTGGGCCTCTTTCCTGTGTGGAGTTTTTTACCCAAAAGGGTTTTCTCCACATTAAACATTGTGTTATGTGTTCATATTGCTGATTTTGCATTTCTATGAAGTAGAGTTTTGTTTCTGTGTGGTCAAATAAACAACACTCCTGCCCCATTACCCATTTTGCTACATGCACCATCAAAATACATTTTCCACACATCATTCTCCTCTTCTTTAGATTCTATATACATTGGATCAGTATTTTGCAATTCTGGCTAACTTGTTTCAATCTTGAAGGATCCCAAATCTGTATCACAGAATAGATTTATTTGATTTTGATCTAAGCATTCTATGATGTTCTCATATCTTGTCTCCCTACACAGCTTGATCTCTTTGCCTCCCACTAGTATTGTGGCATATGATAAATCTAATTGGACATTCCCTCCTGCCATTGCAGTCCATTGTCTTGATAAGAACAATCCATAATATGGTGGAATATCAACCATAGTAATATCGATATTATAGGTTGCTTCAGGGTATGAAGCTAGTTTTATTTCCACATCTTTCATAATTCCCACAACTGGGATAGACCTATTGTCCATCGCATAACACTTACCAAATGTAGTGTCAACCCACAGTCCCAGTTCTTTCATGACTGATATTGGCATGATATTCATGGCTGCGCCTGAATCGATCATGCAGTTCCTCACTAGCCTATTTCTGATTAATAAGGTGGTGTAGAAAGGGTCCACTTGTGAGGGGTTCTTTGTTAGGGTATCACCTAGATATACTTCAAGAATTTGGATTGTTTCTTGCTGAACATTATTTGTTCTATTCTCTGACTCCTTATATTTTTGATTTGGTATATCTGAAATTAGTTTAACCACTATATTTCTATATTTATCTATCTTCATCATTTCCAAAAGTGGTACCGATATCTTCACCTGGGATATTGCATGAGCAATGTCAAATGAATGGGCTATAGTCTAATCATTCCTTTCTATCTTTATATTTTCTTTTTCTTGAATTGGTGATTTATCTTTTGTTTTATACTGCTCAATTTTTTCTGGTTCTCTAAATGAAGACTTTGCATTATTCCTTTTGTAATTTTGATCTTTTATAAAGACACTCCCAGGTGTTCCTTGTTCTAAATTCACTGTCCTGTTCCTTAGATTATAGGCATTTTTAGCTTGGGCAACTACAGCTATTGTAAGAACTTCTATCTCCTTTTCAGTGGGTTTTCTCCATTGATCATATGGTGATTTGTTATGATAACAAGTAGGTCCCTCGTAGCTGTCCTCCTGATATGAGAATACTTCTTGTTTTCCCATGTTGATATGATGTTTCTGGTTCCCCATATCATATTCATAGCCCTCTTCTTCTATAGAATAATAGTCTTCATTCAGCAAGTATGGTGTATCTTGCATCATGTTTATTGTGTGATTATCTCTGTTATATGTACAATGCTTCTTCCTATTGTATTGTTTTAGCCACTACACAATATTCAGGTGAGTGTGGTAGATTGCACACCAAACACCAGGGTTTATCTTCTACCATATGTGCCCCATTTCTCTTTAGAGAATCAGTAGTATCTTTGCCATAATGTTGCTTTCTGCTGCTTTCAATAGGCCTCCCATCCTTCCAATTTGTATTATATGGCATATCATGCAACCTAGGTATTTCATTTCTATGCTAACCTTCTTGTTTATTCTATTGAATATTTGGGCTTTGAGGAATTCTGGGATTATCTCTTTTGCTGACCATGCCTGTAGCTTCTCTATTGTTTTTGATAGTCAACGCTACTTTTTGTGCTTCAGCTAGGGTCATAGGGCACTGGTTTCTAAGTTCGTACCCTGTCTTAGGATCAAATGCTTTCAGATAAATACTTAATGCTGCTAGATCGGTCAATTTAGATCCATGTGGTATTTTGTTGTGCAGTTTGGAGAATCTCATATTGAAATCATATACTGACTCATTTTGGTACTTTTGGATACTTATCAATTCATGCAACACAAACTCGGGGGTATACTAATTTCCATACTGCTCCTTAAATTGACTATGGAAATCTATTAGGGAACTAATTGAGGCATCTGGTAAGCTGTTGAACCAGTCTCTTGCATCTTCAGTCAGAGATATCGTGAATAATCTCATTTTAACATCTTCATAATCCATACTAATATCTTGTATGAAGGCATTGAAACTTCTGATATGATCCTCAGCTAATATTGCATTGTTTCCGGTGAACTTGGGGACTATATTCCTCTAGCTACTGTCAATGGGGTATGGATACAATTGATATCCAGTCAGATCAAATTGCCCGCATATGTTTGTGAGATTTTGGGGTGGAACATTCATGGGTGGCAGGTTAGGGTAGTAATTATTTCTGCCTGGAGGCTGATGATAAGCATGTTGCTGTTGTGGGTTTATGTGGGGGTTCATATGAGGATTTTGTGGTCTACAATACTATTGGCCAGGGGGTGGGTATGGATTAGCCATATGTTGAGAGGGGTTATGTATGAGAGGTAGTCTAGGATTAGTCGGGAGGGTATTTTGATGAACATGATTTCCAGATGCTTGTAGATTGGAGAAACCACTTGTATTTTGGTGCAAGTTTTGCCATGGGTTCCTCAAAGTATTTCCTCTATGTGGAGGTATATATTTTGGGGTAGTTATTTTAGTCCTATTCCTCATCTGTTGAATTACCTGTTTTAACAGCATCTTAGTTTCTTCTATCTTGATCATTTCAAGTTCTTCCTGGAGCTTAAGCACATTCTACTGCACTTCATTTATATTCCTTATATTCTTTGGACTTTTATTCATCTCTTGATTCGTGAATCCATATTTTACCCCCTCTCCCTACTGTAGTGACATTTTGTAATCATATTCAGCCTGCCTTTGATCAATTTCCTTCATGGCCCGTGCTTCAGACTCAAGCTGTTCTTGAGGATCAGGTCTGTACTTTGCTAATATATCATCAGTTACTTCGTTGATTTGAGACAAATTCTTATTTGATTCATGCAGAGGGGTAAAACTATTGTGAGTTATGATAGTTTGTTTTGTATTATTCTCTTGAGCCTCCTGATTATTACTCTGGTGAAAATAATTTGATGCTCTATTTTTCTTGGGAATGGATCTAGTTGGTGGGGATGATTGTAACTTCTTCCCTTCCATCTTGGATCTTCTACCATCCATCTGGTACTAACTTTTCGTTATAACATATTTTAGAGTCGCCATATATTTTTGTAAATAGGAAAAGGTTATAATTTATCTTTCCAGATTCTTCTTGCTAGCAGAGTTACCAATTTGTATTCTTGAAATTTTTGACACTATAAAAGAATGGTCTCCTACTGAGGTCCTTTGTATTAGGTTCCCCAGTAGAGTCACCAATTTGTTAGGTCTATAAAATGCAGGTTGCAAATCCTAAGAGGATGCCAGACTCTATGATCAGATTGGCAACATTTTTGAACTAACGCAACGGAGTTAACTTATAAGGCTAATGACTCCTTGCACTTTAGGCACTGCTATACCTAGGTGGGTGGACCTTGAAAGTTAAAGCAGATTAGATGAGTGTAAGTGTTTTGATAAGTAAATGGATCTACCCACAGTGGCAAATGGTGTGGAATAGATGAAAGCTTGCTAATTAGTTCTATTTCTAATATATGAAAAATGATTGGTATAAATTGTATAAGCAATATCAAGGTAAATTTTATAACTATGCTCAACTAATGGATGGGTTTTGGATAAAACTAAATGATGAATCGAGATAAGACTAGTGACTTGTTGGGTAAACAGAGTCAAGTGAAAATCTAAGAACAGTGGCTTATATTGGGCAATAACTCTAACTATTTGGCACAATACTTTGGTTTATAACTTGTATAAACATGCAGGGAAATAATTGACAGACTCTTCTTAATATCCAGCTGACACAATCAAGTTTCTTGTTATTCACCAGAAGGAAATTTAATCCTTTCTTGAAGGAACTAATTGAATGAACTATACAAGAACAATAGATAATATCAACTTGGAGACAAAATAACAATCCTAATTATATGGTTCTTCTTAGTGATCCAAATCAACACTTCCAGATTACTGTGACTGACCAGAAGGATTTTAATTCCTTTTAAGGAAACTAATTAATCAAATCACACAAATACAACAAATGTGCATTGACAAATTAAATATATACTTGATATATCAATTTGATTAATAAGGAAATACTAAACTAGAGACAACCAAATAACTAAATAATTTCAACAAACAATTGATGCCAGTATAAAACCATAGAATAAGAGATCTTCTATTAACTTTTTTAATATAATACTTGCAACATGGTCTTTTAAAATATTATGAACTTCTTCTATTATCTCCTACTGCTGATGATAATTGATCATCATATGTCCAACTTATATAGAAATATTTATGAAGAGACATAACTCTTCAAAATGTCTTTTGAGAATTAAAAAGGATTAACATAACAACAACAAAGATAATGACCCTAAGCCCTGCTAAGCCACAGGTATATCTGAGCAACATGATCCAGGTACTCTCGGCTTCGATGTGTATCAGCAAATTCAATAGCATTTCTGGTAATCACATCCATTGTCACCATCTTCTCCAGATGCTTGCAAGCCTCCCCAGATGTCAAGTCTTTATCCTTGAGAGCTTCTAAAGCTTCATGTAATATCACCTGGCATTCTTTAATCCATTCATCTTTGCTCTTCAACTCCTTGTCATTTCTGAACAACATGGGTATACCTGCCTTTGAAGCCTCAACACATTCCTTGGCATCATTTTGAAGCTGGTCATGATATTTTTGATGTTGTTCGATCAAGTCTTTGGCACTGGAGGTACCTATAGTGTTAGGAGCATCCCTACTCTATATCTCATGGAGTTTCTCTTGAAGCCTGTTGTTTAATCTTTCATGTTCTTGGATTACCTTATGGTTCTCAGAATAGACATCCCAAAATTTATTCATCCAATGCATCATATTGATATGCCTATTTTGTAGTACTGCTGCAAGTGTGTCAATTTGAACTTGGGCTATTTGATCAATAGATGGTGACTAGGCACTTTGAGAACTCTCTCCTTGGGTTAATCTTTTAATTGATCTTCCGAAGGCATTCTTGACAATATCTTTTAGGAAATCATTTTCTTTTGTCAATATTTCACAACTCAGCTTATATGCATCTCATTCCTTGATCAACATTTGAGCCTGTGCTTTATTTAGTTTTGCAACATTTATACCAATGTCTTCAGTAATCAAAGGGTCAATATCTCCTTCTTTCAAAGTCATAACATGCCCAAAGGTTTTTTTAGTATCTATAATGGCAATCTTCTTATGAGGTGGGTATAAGGCCCATATCATTAGTGAGTTTTCATCATTGTTATACTTGGTACCCATGTATACCTCTATGACACCCTCAGGAGTAAGCTTGTACTTATCATCAATATTGTGCAAGAAACTATAACACACCAAGGCAGAATTTATGTCAAGTCTAGGAAATATCATGACACCTGCTTCTCTGAGCAACTATCTACCTCTGTTAGGAGTCATAGCCCTCAACTCATTGTCTACTGTTGTTTTTAACATATCCATCAATTTCTTTTCATTATTAGCCGTGACATCTTCAACTGATTCCCTGAGTTCTTTTCCCTTGCATTTATACAAAAATGATTTAAATTCTTGAGAATGAATAAATTGATCATCTGCAATGAAAGAATCATATGCTAACTATCTAGGATCCTCATCACCATGCCCCTCTTCATCCTGCTCTCTATTAGGAGATTGATAACATTCCATTTTTCGTTTAGAGATTCTCGTTGTCTGTTCATGTAGCTCCTCTTCTCCTACAGATTCCTCATCACCAGAAGACAACAAATCTATTTTTGCAAGCTGTTTTCTCTTCTCATCTAGTTTTCTATTATAGTTTTCAATTACCAATTCAACTTCAGCTTCTTCCATGTTCCTAATAATATCATCATGTGGATAAGGAATATGTGTATATCCACTGAGATTTTGTTTTCTTCTAGCAAAATCAATGAAACCCTTGGGATCAAATCCTTTTCTTGCCTCTGCACACCTCATGTTGTAATGCATTAATTTGTCCCTGATGAGACCATAACCCTCCTTAGACACCACCGTAAAATCCTCGAAGCACAAAGTACTAGGCATGAAGGATTGTTTGTCATAGGCACTTAAGTTCATCACATTAGAATAGTTCATTTGCCTGACTATCTCTAGGTAAGCAATCCTATTAGGAACTATGTTGGGCAATATAAATGGGGTATCTTCAAAACCATAAATTCTGACCATGGTTGAATCCTCAAAGCAATACCAATCTCCCTAGTTGTGGGTGACAGTTGGGGGACCACCAAAATATTTTGGTCTAAGAAACCTTTTTATTTCATCTGATAGTGAATATTCACAAGGATGGTTAAAATATCTATACAACACTTTTACACAATATTCTTCAAAATGAATGTAATTGGAGTGGGCAAACATACTGTCCCATACCCTTGTCCACATTTGCACAGGCGACTTTTGTCCCCTCTTGTCTACTTGAGCAATTCTAAGTTCACTTGGCCATATTCCCATTTCCTGGACATAGTATAATACCATATGCATGATGAGTGAATAGTGCTCAAAAGAGACTGTTGGGGCGTTGTTCTTAATTGCAATTAAACTAGCATCAATTTTTCTAAAAATATAAGAAGCATAATCAAACTGCCTAGCATTATGACACTGGATATCTGTGGCTATCACCATTAATGGAATTGTCATAAAATTAGGAACCTTTGACCATAGGACTTGGCCAATGGAATAATATGTGTATTGTATATATGGTTCAAACATGGACACATGGAATGGAGGTCCATCATTGTCATCAAAAGGCACTATTTTTCCCTTTGCCCTAGGCCTGTGGAGAAGCAATCTCCATCCATTGTATGTGGCGTCCATCCTCTAGTATTCTTTGTCCAAATCTTCATATAGTATGGGAAGTGTACACAAGTCATCCAAATCAAATACTTCACAAATGGCATTTTTGGATAAATGTATAAGAGGCTCTCCTTTTGGATTGCATATGGCTTTCAGGCTGGGATTGTAATATTTAGCTAAAAGTTTTAGGAGTTCCACATTCACAAACACGTCAGGGACGACCAATTTGCCCAAATTCAAATGCCATGGATTAGACACTGGGACATTCCTAAATCTTCTATCATAATGGAATTTGAACAATTCATAGCCTCTAATTGGTGTCCATACATTTCCCAGGTATTTACATTTGTCTTTTAACTTCTCTACCTCCACCCTGAGTTGTGCAGATCTTCTGGCTTTAGGGGTAGACCCAGGCAATTGGTCTATCAAATCTTGATTTAGTTTTCTCTCTTTTATCTTTTCCCCAGGGCTTTTATCAATTTTCTATTTCTTAGGTTTACTAGTTTCACCTTGCTGTTTTCTACCTTTTCCCTTTACTGGTGTCTCCATTATAATTCTGAATAGCAAATTCAAATTGTAATCCACCACACAGAGGTTTTTATGTATGTACCTGTTGTCTGAGACGATCACCGAACTCCTTTGTTCTCTCCTTCAAGTTCTCGCTTGTGTGCTCTTCTCAGACAATTCTTTTGAACCCAATTGCAATGATTTAGAATGACTCTTCAGGGGATTTCTTCTCAGCCTATAATTAATATTTCTAGAGCATTAATTTTCATAATCATTGTGAGATGTCACATCGTCATAATGTCCTTCATTGGTAAGACTTTTGTAATGTTAGGGTGATCTAATAGCCTCTTATGGTGCAAACATTTGTAGATGACTCAATCGTTGTGACCCTTCATTTTATCTCCTCGATGTCACCTTTTATGAAAACATATATATGTCTGTATCGACAAGACATTTCAAGGTTTATTCGATATAAAAATGAGCACAGGAGCAGTTGTCAGCCTGACTTACATTATCATTGTGATAACAACATCCTACTCTGATACTTCAAATATCTCTGATATTAATATCGGCATGAGTCTTGTCGAAATGTTTATTGGCTTATCTTTACAGGGCAGGTTAGTGAAATTGGTAAGACCCAAGAAATTGATACTGATATCACTTGCCTTTATGACCTGTCGAAAAGATTCTCATCGGTGTGTGTGGTCACTATCTTCATCGGAACAACATATGATATCAGGATGACTTCATTCAAATTATCTGATCCTGATTATTTCCTCGATGCCTTCCTTTCTATTTTTCATCGGAATGATCACCATCACATGTCACCGAAATCCTTTGTCATTGTGACTATAGATTCAGAAGGACTTGTAAATTCTACTTCGATCTATTCCCTTTTTGCTGATGAGTCATATCCTCCATATGCATCGGTGTGAGTTAGGCCGAAAATGCCTTATGGTCGCTAAGACATCATAAGATCGAAGACACATTAATCTCTTTCTCCAATGTGCATTTCTTCCCGATGAGTCGCTAGTTCCACCCGTTCCATGGGTTGTTCGGCAGGACTCTTATCGAATTCTCTCGTCAGTGTGATCTATGCTGTTGGGGGAATGCTCGGAGTATTCTCCGATAATGTTTTCTCATCTTGATAGCTCTCATATTTGATTAATTTGGCATGACTGGGGACTCTCCCTCTGATGAAGGGTCATCGACGTTAGTTCTTTCATTAGAGATTTCTGAGACTTTCATTCTGACCATACTCCTTATGCCGATACACATTTAGCTCGCTTCAAATGGAACATGGATTGGTATAAAAAAATGAGGTCTTGCCAAAATCAAAGAACTGAGGCCCTTTTTTAGACTACTGTTTGAGAGGTGAGACAAATATTTGTGGTAAAAATCATGTTATGTTTATGGAATTTATCGGTTGTTATTACAATTTTGGGTGTATGATGTTCTGATTTGGTTGGACATGGGGTGGATAGGAGTATAGGAAAATTTAGAAATTTTCCTGTCCCAACATGTCTCACGGTTGAGTGGGAGTCTCATGGTTAAGTGGGAGCAATGGTAGACGAGGGTAAATGGAAGGTAGATAAATTCAATGGGCAGAACTATCAATTATGGAAGATGTAGATGGAGGATTATCTCTATCAAAAGGATTTATGGAGGCCATTGGAAGGAGTATCCAAGAAACTGATAGGAATGACGGATGAAGATTGGAAACTTCTGGACAGAAAGGCACTAGGAACCATTCGGTTGTGCCTGGCACCATCTGTGGCATTCAATATAACAGAAGGGAAGACAACAAGTGAACTGATGAAAGCTTTGGCTAAATTGTATGAAAAACCCTCAGCCTCAAATAAGGTATTTCTCATGAAGTGTTTGTTTAATTTGAAAATGATTGAAGGTGGATCTGTGACAAATCATTTAAATGAGTTTAATACGATTGTCAATCAGTTAACTTTTGTAAAAGTGAAATTTGATGAAGAGGTGAGGGCTCTCTTGGTTTTATGTTCTTTGCTAGAAAGATGGAATAGCTTGGTAATGGCTGTAAGTAACTCTATCTCTAGTTCAAACACTTTAAAATTTGATGATGTTGCTGGTGTTATCCTTAGCGAGGAAATGCGACAGAAAAGTTCAGGAGGGTCCACATTAGGTAGTGTTTTGAATACAGAAAGTAGGGGCAGATCAAAGGAGAGAGGAAAAGGTTCTGGAGGTCATGGGAAGTCACGAGGAAAATCAAAGGACAAGAGATCCCAATCCAGAGGATAGAAGGATTGCTGGTACTGTGGGAAACTAGGTCATCTGAAGAAAGATTGCTGGTCTCAGAAGAATAAAGGAGGAGACAAACAAGAAGGCAATAAGGAGGCAAATGTGGCAAGTAATAAATCTGAAGATGATGCTTTTATTCTTTCCCTAGATAATGCTGATGATTCATGGGTTTTAGATTCAGGGGCCTCATTTCATGCTATGCCCCATAGAAGTTATTTTCTTGATTATGTCCAAGGGGATTTTGGGCTAGTTTATTTGGGAGATAATGAACCCTGTAAGATTGTTGGAAAGGGAAGAATTAAGATTAAGTTGTAGAATGAGAATCATTGGCTACTACAAGAGGTAAGGCACGTTCCAAGGCTCAGTAGGAATTTAATTTCAGTAGGGTAGCTAGTTGAAGAAGGTTGCATTGTTACATTTACTGATAAAAATTGGAAGGTTTCAAAAGGTGCCTTAATAGTAGAAAAAGGTGTGAAAGTAGGCACCTTATATCTTTGTACAGGTCATATTGTTCTTTCTACTTTAGCTGTTGTAGAGAAAAAACAAACAGCTTCAGGAACAGTTGCTGCAGGTTTGTAGGAAGAGACTGAAATAGTTGCTGCAGGTTCTGAGACAACGCTATGGCATAACATACTTGGGCATATGAGTGAAAAAGGTATGAAGGTACTTCATTCTAAGAAAGTTTTACCAGGTCTGAAATGTATTAATATGGATTTCTATGAAAGTTGTGTGTATGGAAAACAAAAGAGAGTCAATTTTCTCAAGGAGGATGGGAAGCAAAAGAAAGATGAAAAGTTGGAGCTTGTGCATGTAGATGTATGGGGACTGACTCAGGTATCTTCTCTTGGTGGCTCTTGGTATTATGTTACATTCATAGATGATGCAACTAGGAAGGTATGGATTTATTTCCTTAGGCAAAAATCTGATGTATTTGAAACATTTAAGAAATGGAGAAGTTTGGTTGAGAATGAGACAAGTAAAAGATTAAAATGTCTCAAATCTGATAATGGTGGTGAGTATTGCAGCAAAGTATTTGAGGATTATTGTTCCTTTAATGGAATCCATAGGCAAAAAATGATTCCAGGGACTCCACAGGAAAATGGAGTGGCTGAGTGCATGAATAGGACAATAATGGAGCATGCAAGGACCATGAGATTGCATGCTGGGCTGCCTTTAAACATGTGAGCAGAAGCTGTCAACACTGCTGTATATTTAATTAATAGAGGTCCTTCAGTTCCTTTGGGTTGTGGTATTCCAAAAGAAGCATGGATAGGTAAGAAGGTGAGTTATTCTTTTCTCAAAACCTTCGGATGTGAAGCATTTGCACGTGTAGATTTTGAAAATAGAACCAAGCTGGATACAAAATCAAAAAAATGTACTTTCATTGGATATGGCATTGATGAATTTGGTTATAGGCTTTGGGATTTTAAAAATCAAAAAATTGTGATAAGCAGAGATGTTATCTTCAATGAGAAGGTGTTGTACAAAGATCAGTTGCAGCAACATGAGAAGAAAGAAAAGGATTATGTGGTGCTGGATGATACTCCAAATAGTGATGTTCTAGTGGTTCCTCATGCTTCGCAACAACAACAAGAAATGCCACAAACTCTAGTGAATGGTAGACGATCAACAAGGCTAAGTAGACCTCTTGAAAGGTTTTCTCCCTCTTTGTATTCTATTTTGTTAATAAATGTTGGTGAACCAGAAGGGTATGATGAAGCTAGGTAGGTGGATACACATGTTCAGTGGGAGCTTACAATGAAAGAAGAAATGGACTCCTTGCTAAAAAATTAGACTTGGGAATTATGTAAGTTGCCTGCAGGTAAAAAGACTTTACCAAACAAATGGGTTTATCAGCTGAAAGAGGAAGATGGAGGTAAGAAAAGATTTAAAGCCAGGTTAGTTGTAAAAGGATTTGCACAAAAAAAAGGCATTGATTTTGATGAGATATTTTCTCTGGTTGTCAAGATGACTTCTATTCGTACTGTTTTAAGTATTGTGGCTACTGAAGATTTGCATTTGGAACAACTAGATGTGAAAACTGCCTTTATCCATGGTGATTTGGAGGAGATATACATGGAACAGTCCCAAGGATTTGAGGTCACAAGTAAGGAGAAACTAGTGTGCAGATTGAAGAAGAGTTTGTATGGCCTGAAACAAGCACCTCAGCAATGGTATTTGAAATTTGATAGTTTTATGGTTGAGCAAGGCTATCGCCAGTGTAATTCTGACCATTGTGTTTATTTTAAGAGGTTGGATAATGACAGCTACATTATTTTATGTTTATATGTTGATGACATGCTTGTAGCAGGGTCTAATATGGATCACATAAGAGAGTTAAAACATCAGTTAGCACAATCATTTGCTATGAAGGATTTGGGGGTAGCAAAACAAATCCTTGGTATGAAAATTTGCAGAGATAGGAAGAACAAAAAATTGACTCTATCTCAGGATGATTATGTTGAAAAGGTGTTGCAGAGATTCCATATGGAGAATGCAAAAACTGTCAGCACACCTTTGCCTAGTCATTTGAAATTGATTAAGGAGATGTGTCCTAAGACACAATAAGAGGAAGAAAAAATGTCCAAGGTACCATATGCTTCAGCTATAGGAAGTTTAATGTATGCCATGGTATGCACGAGACCAGATATTGCACATGTTGTAGGAGTCGTAAGCAGGTATATGAGTCATCTTGGATTGGAGCATTGGAATGCAGTAAAATGGATTCTTAGATATTTGAGAGGTACATCCAATAAACACTTATGTTTTGGGGGCTCTAATACTAATTTAGCAGGTTATGTAGACTCAGATTTGGCAGGGGATATTGATACCAGGTAGAGTACTACAGGTTATGTCTTTACTATAGGTGGGATAGCGGTGAGTTAGATTTCTAGGTTGCAAAAGGTGGTTGCTTTATCCACCACAGAGGCAGAATATGTAGCTGCAATAGAGGCAAGCAAGGAGATGATATGGCTGCAATTTTTCATGGAAGAATTGGGCAAATAGTAGGCTGACAGTTATTTGTTTACGGATAGTCAGAGTGCCATACATCTTGCAAAGAATTCTGCCTTGCATTCAAAGACCAAACACATACAGTTGAGGTATCACTTCATTTGGTCGGTGTTGGATGATGGATAGTTAAGGCTGGAAAAGATACATACAGATGAAAATCCAGCGGATATGTTTACAAAGGTAATGACAAGGGAGAAGCTGAGCTCCTCTTCAGCTTCGGTTGGTCTTCAAGACTGAAAACAAAATTAGAACAACAGAGTCTAGGGTGCTTATTTCTAGTGGGAGCTACAGGGTCAGCAGTGTTATGATCAGTCTCCAAGTGGGAGATTGTTGTTAAATGGAGCCTAATCAGACTCGGAGGTTAAATTTTCCCCACTTTTATTAGTGCGGTTTCCCCCCAAATTATTTAACGAGGGAGTGCAGGGGGCAGAGCCCCGCTTGCGGGGCCTGGGGGCTTATCCCCCCGACGGGGGCCTGGGGGCGGAGCCCACGGTGGGGGTCTGGGGGAAATGCCCCCAGCAAGGGCTGTTGGGGGTAGCGCACTTGAAGAAAAAATTGCCTATTATTTTATAAAGGCCTCGGGAGTTATTTTTCTATTAGCCGATATAAAAAAAACCCTATTTTTGTAACTGACATAAGGCTTGATAAAAGAGGCTAAGGGTTAGGGTTTCCGTTGATGTATTGTAGCATTTTTGTAGTGGTATTGAGTTGCAAGGATTGCTAGTTGTAATCAGTTTAATTTACTAGATAATAATATTGGACTCTCTGTTGGTGGATGTATCCCGAGTTTGGGCGAACCACGTTAAAACTTGTCTCTCGGTGTTATTATTTCTATGTATTTTCATTCCTCTGTTTAATCTTTATTTGGATTTAATTGATATCTTTTGTTGGCTAACCCTAACGGATATGTTGTGACAAGCTCTAGATTTGATATTGATATTATATGTAGATAAAGATAGAATAATTTGTGTTTTTGATATCTAGGATGAAATCATTCCCATGATCTAGTCCTCTTGGCGTAGTTGCATCCTATGCACATATTTATGCCCATTGTAACTATTAATCTCTAAATTTTATTTGGATTTAGATGTAACTATATCTAAGACAACTGAGATGTTGAATAACACCTTAGGGATGTGTTGTGAGTGGATGGAAGTATGAGAATCCATTGATAGTGAGTCAAACCCCTTTTTGATGTACAAGGATTGAAAACACATAAAACACATTCAAAATGCTTATGATGATGTAGTATTTCTTGATGCTCATGCAAATTTGATATATCTACTTGATAATGTGTTTAAGAGAGTCTTTACTATGGTTATTCCTCCACATTTTAATGTCTTAGGGTTTGTCCTTAAATACAAAATATCATACACTCATTGTTTGAATTATTTTGGTGTGCAAGCCAATGAGTAATAGTTAATTTATGGAATCACCATCTTTGGGAGTGGTAAATTTAAAATTTGAAAGTATAGGATAGGATTGAGAGTGGATTTGTCTAGGATATAGAATTGCACCCACATTCCAATGTAAGAGGGAAAAACCATAAGGATCTAAACCAGTCCATTTCTATGGCTAGGATAATGGCATTGAGAGTGAAAAATGTAGGGCTTTGGACATCTTACTCACAAAACATGACAAATTAATCATTAATACAATGCATTTATGATGAGGCTAAAAGTGAATGTAAAATGAGAGGGTAAAAAGGTGAAGTGATCACATTTGTCCTCTACATTTCCCCTCACTTTGGCATTCATGTGAGCTACATGAATTATGAACCATAAAGTAATGAAGACACTAAGTGAAATAAGCAAGAATATTTAAGTATATGCAACATGATGTCATTTTGTGGTTTCACCATGCTTTTGGGAGTGCCATATCTCCACACCTACACATAGATCATTAGTGGTACTTGCAAGAAAATTGTTAGTAGAACCAAATAATATTCATCATTATTTATATTTTAATAAGAGTGAAATTAATCAAGTACACAAAGGTAAAGGGCATATAGTTTGAGTTTGACAAATGAAATCATGATGTTGTGACTATTAGCCCCATGAAACCAAGTAAAATGTTGAAAAAAGGAAAAGACATCAAGTTGCATAGGGTTGTTGAGGAATTAGAACTACTATGCCCCCATAATCCATACTAGAATGAGTCAAAAAAGAGATTATGATGCATAGGGTTGTTGAGGAGTTGGAACTAGTGTGGTCCCCTCAATCTACACAAACATGAGATAGGACTTGAAATTAGTATATCCTACTCAATTTATACAAACATACAATCATGTAAAATTTATAAATGAGATCCTAAAGCATAAAGTTATCAAGAAGTTAGAATTAATGTGCCCAGCAATCCATGCATGTGCAAAACCATGTAACTAGGATAGTGTAATGTATGTGATATACCCCCTCAAATTAAGTGCATACATTACGATAGAATCAATTTGAGGAGAGGAAAAGGTGAAATGACCACATATGATGATGTGTTGGCCCTACCATGTAAGTAATGTAATGCCCCAACTTTTACACTAGGACATTAATGGACAAACATGGGACAAACCAATTTTTTGCGATGCAAGTGTAATATCCACATGCCACAATTGCACACTAAGCACGAAAAATTACCCAAGTTCTACACAAAGGCACTAGAGAGAAGGTTGTGAAAGTCACATGCTTCTCCAAAAGAGACAACCAATGTCGAACATGTGGCCAACCCACCAACCATGTCGACATTCCACCTACAAGCTGAAAGGAGGGTCGACCATGTCACCTCACAAGATGACTTGCTTCACCCTCCCATTTGATAGTTGCACCTTTCTTCAACATTTTGGAGATATTTTTTGTGGTCTCTGCAAAGTTAGGCACAAATCTCCTTACAAAATTAATTTGTCCAAAGAAGGACTGAACACCTTTTACTATTCTCGGGATTTGAATTTTGTCTATTGCAGCCACCCTTTCAGGATCAATCCTGACTCCATCCTTGGAAACAATGTGTCCAAGCAATTTTTCTTCCACCACCCCAAAAGCACACTTCTTTGGGTTGAGTGAGGTGCCATATTCCAATGCTCTAATAAAGATCTATTCTAGGTGCATGCAGTGTTGCTCTTCCCTTTTTGAATAGGTAGTTAGATCATCATGATACATAGCTAGGATTGAATTAATTAGTCCTACAAAAGCAACATCCATAGCCCTCTGAAATGTAGCACCTGCATTTTTCAGTCCAAATGGCATTCTCACATAAACATAGGTTCCCCACAGAGTTGTGAAGGCAGTTTTGAACTATTCTGATTCTTTTACTTTCACCTGATTGTACCCTGAAAATCCATCCATCATGGATAAAAGCTCACAGCCAATCACCTTCTGCAACATGGCCTCCATGTTTGGCAATGGACAATTGTCCTTCAAAGAAGATATATTCAAATTTCTAAAATCCACACAAAGTCTTATGTCACCATTCTTTTTTCTAACTTGGACAAGGTTAGACACCCAAGTTGAATGTCTGATAGGCATGATTATTCTAGCCTCCCTAAGCTTCATAAGTTCTTCCTGCATTTTTGGAGCTAAGGTTGGGTTGATAGGCCTTTGTTTTTGTCTAAATGGTTTAGCTCCAGGCTTCAATGGGATTTCATGCTGGAATAAATCCTCTCTATAAGCTTTCAGATCCTCATAGGACCAGGTAAAGACATGCTTATACTTTCTCAATAATGCAATCAACATAGTCCTGATATGTGGCTTGAGCTGCTTGCCAATGTATACCTTTTTGGAGGCATGAGGTGTCCCCAAGTTTATCTCCTCTAAATCATTCTTATTTGTTGGAGATGCCTTTGTAACACATTGGTCCCTATTGTCAAAAGCTCTCTCTAAAGCAACCAACCCTCTAGGGATTTTATTCATCTTGAGTTAAATTATTTCTTTCCCTAAGAGAGTTTCTTTTCCATCTACAACCTCTACAAAGTTTTGAAAATCAATTTCTTGCTTCTCATATTCATCAATGCAATGTAGGAATCTCAACAAATCTTTATCATCATCAAACACTTGCTAGCTACATACATTGTCTGGCACTACAGGTCTAAGTTTGACCTCAACATTTGTAACATCTGATAGAGTGATATCACCTGGCCTTATGGCTACATTGGCTAGAAAATCTGCCATGACATTTTTTGATCTTTCTATCCAGTTTATTGAAAATGCATCAAACAATTCAATTGTATCCCAAACAACATGCTTATACTATTTCAACCTTTTATTCCTTGAGGCATACTTATCTCTAACCTGGGAAACAATTAACTCAGAATCTCCAAACACTTTTATCATCTTAATTCCATGTTTTAGAGCCATATTCAGTCTTAGTAACAAAGCTTCATATTCTGCAATATTATTTGTGCAAGCAAACTTCAGCAAGAAAGAGAATTTTAGAAGCTTATCAGCTGGAGACAAAAACACAACTCCAGCACCAGAACCTTCCTTCGAACAAGCTCCATCAAAATACATGGTCCAGAGACCCTACTGGTCAAGCTCTTAAATGCACATATCTCCTTCCTTATCTGAGATAACTCTAAAATTATCATAGCCAGTGTCTACAAAACAAATATTGATGTACAAGGATTGAGCAATCAAACATTGTGACTGTGAATGAGGCATTTGACATATGATACACCATGGGCTACCATTAACAATATTAATAGCCTTCTTCAAAGGATCAAGAGTTTCCTTGACATTTTGAGTCCTTTGACCTACATTGCTGTGTGGGAGAAAAGGTTTGCCATTATGCCAATTGGTATTATATGGCATATCATGTAATGATGGTCTTCTTTCTTGCCTTTGGTAAGCCTGTCTATCAGGACCTACCCCTTTTCCATTTTTAGCCATTCTATAACTCAGGTCCTTGACAATAGTTTGTTGCAAGTATGAGGTTAACCAGTGTTGTCATTGATGTCAACATACCCATATTGCATTGATAAGAAGGATTGGATGAGCTGTGTGCTGAGGATATTGAGAAAATTAGTCTCAATCAGGAACAGTAAAGAACAATGATAAGAAGAAGGCAAAAGTACTCAATGGATTAAGAATTAGAGGATGCAGATTAAAGGGTTTGTAGATATCAGTCTTGAGATGTTCCAATTAAGATTTAAGAGGTCCGCATAAAGATCTGAAGAAGTTATGGCTGTTTGGGTAGAACCGGTTCTGGGAGGTGTTCAGTAGAAACAGAGTGTCACAGATTGGTCTGGTGAGATCCGGAATTACATTATCTTATTCTGCAGATTGGAGAGAGTGTTAAAGAAGTCAGTATGAAGTGACAACTTGATTTGTGCATTGTTTGGAGATCTGGAAGAACCTTTTGCATTATGACAGTGATGATAGACTGTGTTCTTAAAGTTTCAGATGAAGGAGAGAAGGATTCCAGTAAGCAGATGAAGTGCGGATGTTCTTGGTGATTCAGGAAAGCTTGTGGTGATCTGTGGATAGTGTCCAGTTCATGTTGGTGGTCCGCATTGAAGTTAGAGTTTGTATTTGAAGAATAACCATGGATATTGGTGTTCTTTCTAAGACAAGCCGACCGGATGTATTACACATCTTGTGAATGATCTTGTAGATGTTTGCCGACTTAGATGATTGTTCCTAAGTCAATGCCTTGTATAAATAAGGGTTTGTGAATTCATTTTGAGGTGTGTCTTGCAGTGATGAGTGTGATATAGTGAAGAAAAGTGCAAAAGGTAGAGCAGGAGTTTTTGGGCTTAAATGGAACTGATCCAGGCATGGTAAAGATGTCAATCTCCAGTTCAAGTTTGTGATTCTTATCACTTTGTAGACAGTATATCTCTTGTAGGCAGTGTGCCTCTTATGAGTAGTGTGCTCAGGCAGTGAGCCCTAATTGGCATGTGCCATCTATTTTTCTTATTCTTCTAACAGAGAATAATCCTTGGGTTAATCACCCCGTGGTTTTTCTCTTAATCAGGTTTTCCACGTCAAAATCTTGGTGTCTCATGTGTTGATGTGTATCTGCTCTGGTGTTTATGTCTTATGCTTTCATGAATGATTAATTGCTATGCTATTGATTAACAAAGTGGATTTAAGTGTTTGAATTGAAAGCAAATTAAGGATAACTGATTCACCCCCCTCTCAGTTATCAACAATTGGTATCAGAGCCAAGTTCCTCTAAAAAGAGCTTAACCGCTTGAGGAGATCTAGGATGTCATCATACAAGAAGGATAGTTTGAAGTTTGATGGAACCAACTTCACTCTTTGGAAAGGCCGCATGAAATGTCACCTGGAATGTATGGGAAAGGCGTACTTGTCCATGGTCACAAAAGCATATACACCTCCACAGGGTGGTCCAACAACTCTAAATGAAATCACAGATACTGAAAACAATCTATGGACTAAAGAGGCTCTTCTAAGTGCATTAACTGACTCAGAGCTCTCAAATGTTATTGACCTACCAACAGCCTATGAGATCTGGATTAAACTGGAACTTCTGCATGAAGGAGATGAGTTTGTTAAGAGTGCAAGGTTGCAGAGTCTAACAGGGAAATTTGAAAGATTGAAGATGAGAGATGATGAAAATATCACTACCTTTATGCCAAGAGTAAATGAGCTGGTGTGTGGAATTAGGAATGCTAGTGGAGTTTTGGATGAAAATGAGATTGTTTGCAAAATTCTCATATCACTCCCTGCTGCCTACAAAATCAAGGTTGCTGCCATTGATGAATTAAGAGCCCATACAACTGTCACAAGAGAACAATTGGCTGGCAAACTGGCTGCATTTGAAATGACCAAGTTTGGAGATGATCCCCCCAAGACTGAATTTGCATTCAAAGCCAGTGCCTATGTGAAAGGCAAACAAAGATTTGATCTGGGAGAAAACTCTTCAAGGAAGCTGTCATGGTATGATCAAGCAAGAAAAGACATGGAAGAGGAAGAAGTAGAAACAGCTCAACTTGAAGCCCTCATTGCAAAAAGACTGCCAAGAGGATCCGATAAGTATGAAGGAAAATTACCCTTTAAGTGCTTCAACTGCAATAAGATTGGTCACTTTGCCTCAAGATGTCTGGAAAGATCCATAAGATCAAATTCTAACAGACAAAGGTTCCAAAAGAATTGTTATCATGTTCATGAAGAAGCTAATAATGAAGGAGTAATAGATGATGAATCAGAGATAGGAGATAAATCCTAAAATGAATGGGTGTTCATTGCCATCAAGGAAGAAGATCCAATATCCCCTGATTCTATCAATCATAAGGTTATAGAGAGAGCTTTGGCTGCCCAAGTTGAAGAAAAGGATGATTGGGTTATTGACAGTGGATGCTCTCAGCATATGACAGGTGACAAGAACAAGTTCTTAGATTTGGAAAGGTATGAAGGAGGAATGGTAAAGTTTGGTGACAACTCTGTTGGTAGAATCAGAGGTAGGGGAACTATCTATTTTGATGGAAAGAGCAAAACCGGTAATGTACTGTATGTTGAAGGATTGAAGCACAATCTTCTCAGTGTTGGTCAGTTGGTGGACAAAGGCTATGATCTCCGATTCAAGAATGGAAGATGTAGGATCTTTGAAAGCTCCAGAACTGAGATTGCATCTGGTACTCAAACAAAAGGTAATATCTTCCATCTAGTTGGTACTGATAAAAGTTGTCTGTTTGTTCAAATTGATCAGAGTTGGTTATAGCTTAGAAGGATGTGTCATGTAAATTTTGATAACATCATCAAGATAAGCAATACTCAGGCTGTAAGAGATCTTCCAAAATTGGTAAAACCTACAAATAGTTTTTGCAAAGAATGTTAGCTAGGTAAACAGAGCAGAGTCTCATTCAAAAGCAAGGATTGGTCCTCTACTAGATTATTGGAGTTAGTTCATACTGATTTATGTGGTCCAACAAGAATCAAGAGTATGCAAGGTGATAGATACTTCATGTTACTAATTGATGACCATTCCCAGATGATGTGGGTCACCTTTCTGAAAGAGAAATTAGAAGCATTTGAAAAGTTCAAAATCTTTAAGGCTATGGTAGAGAATCAAACCGGATTAAAACTGAAATGTTTGAGGTCTGATAGAGGTGGTGAATTCACATCCGGTGAATTCATAGACTTTTGTGAGAAGCATGGCATAAAGAGACAGTTATCTGCTCCTAGGACTCCATAGCACAATGGAGTAGTTGAGAGAAAGAACCGGACCATCCAGGAAGCATCCATGACAATGATGATGGAAGCAAATGTTCCCCAGATGTTTTAGAAAGAAGCTGTCAGCACTGTAGTCTACACTCTCAATTGAGTTCAAATCAGAAGTAATACTGGTAAGACTCCTTATGAACTTTGGTTTGGCATCACTTCTACTGTGAGATATTTTAGAGTATTTGGTAGCAAGTGTTACATTAAAAGAGATGAAGATATAGGAAAGTTTGATGCTAGAAGTGATGAAGGATTTTTCTTGGGCTACTCTACTCAAAGCAAAGCATACCGGTGTTACAATAAGAGACTGAGAAAGGTGATAGAAAGTACAAATGTGAAGGTTGATGAAGGTATTGAGAAGCCCTCAAGATTTTATGAGTATGATGAAGATGATTAGAATGATGTTCTAGTTCAAGGAGCACCATCCTCTCTTGAAGGTCAGATTCAAACTGATCCGGTAAATCAGGAAGAAGAAACAGGTCCGGATGAGCCTGATCAAGAAGCAGAAGTGCAAGAAACTCCCAAAGTTCCAAGGTATGTAAGACTAAACCACTCTAAAGATCAGATCATAGGTTACAAAAGCAAAGGTGTGCAAACTAGAAGGAATGTTGCTCAAAATTCAAATGAATGTTGTCTGATTTCAAAGATTGAACCTAAGACAATAAATGAAGCATGCAATGATGAAAATTGGACAAAAGCAATGGAGGAAGAGTTGATGCAAATTGAGAAAAATCACACTTGGGATCTTGTTTCTAGACCTAGTAACAAGAATGTGATTGGAATCAAATGGGTCTTCTGGAACAAACTAAATGAAGTTGGTGAAGTAATCAGAAATAAGGCCAGATTTATCTGCAAAGGATACTCTCAAATAGAAGGGATTGATTTTGAGGAAACCTTTGCTCTCGGTGGCAAGAATTGAAGTAGTTAGACTATTTCTTGCATTTGCTGCCTTCAAAGATTTCAAAGTGTATCAGATGGATGTCAAATCTGCCTTCCTGAATGGTGACCTAGAAGAAGAGGTATACATTGAATAACTGGATGGATTTCATTTATCAAAGCATGGTGATATGGTCTGCAAATTAAAGAATGCATTGTATGGTCTAAAGCAAGCCCCAAGAGCATGGTATGAGAGGCTGGATAAACATCTTTTGAAGATTGGTTTCAACAAAGGTACTGCTGATAGTAACCTATATTTTCAAATTGATCATGAAAACATCTTGATTGTTGAAGTATTTGTTGATGATATCATCTTTGGAGGAAGAGACAGTATGTGTAAAACCTTTGCAAACAAAATGAAAAGTGAGTTTGAAATGTCAATACTCGGTGAAATGAATTTTTTCTTAGGTCTACAAATTACTCAAACAAAGAAAGGAATCTTTATCTCTCAGACCAAATATGTGAAAGAACTATTAAAGAAATTTTGAATGGAAGATTCAAAGCCAATGAACACTCCCATGGCTACCGGATGTAAGTTGAGCAAAGATGATGACTCTCCTAAGACAGATCAGACAAAGTACAGATCAATGATTGGTGGATTACTGTATCTCACTCAGACTAGACCAGATATAATGTAGGCTGTTGGTCTTGTGGCAAGATTCCAGGCTGATCCCAGAGAATCTCATGTCATGGCAATCAAAAGAATTTTTAGGTACTTGAAAGGAACAGTTGAGTATGGCCTATGGTATCCCAGAGATCATGACTTTTCTCTTCATGCATATACAGATGCAGATTGGGCAGGAGATGTGGATGATAGGAAGAGTACAAGTGGAGGAGCATTCTTTTTGGGAAAAAGGTTGGTTTCTTGGCTAAGCAAGAAACAAGAAGCAATATCCCTATCTACAATAGAAGCAGAATACATTGCAGCAGTAGGTAGTTGCACTCAACTTTTGTGGATGAAGGAAATGTTAAGAGATATTCAAGTAGAATATGAGGAGCCTATCACAATTTTCTGTAATAATTCAAGTGCAATAAATATTTCTAAGAATCTAGTACTGCATTCTAAGACCAAGCATATATCTATCAAATTTCACTTTTTGAGAGAACAAGTGAACAAGGGTGAAGTCAGATTGGAGTATGTGCCCTCCAAGGATCAGCTTGTAGATATTTTTACTAAACCTCTTCCCAAGGACTCTTTTGAGTTTCTCAGGGAGAAGTTAGGGGTCATGGCCCCTCTGGTGATGAACTAGGATGCACTGATGTGCATCAGTCTAGTGGATATCACAATCATATCTTGTGATCCGGATTGATGATGGGGAGCTACTACTAAGGGGGAGTAGCTGGTATGATTCTGATGTGTTTGAATTGCAAGTATGAGCCCTTTGCCATTGATGTCAAAGGGGGAGAGAAGACATGTGAAAAACAAGTGGTTGATGATCAAAGGGGAGCAGTAAAGAAAGAGAAGACATGTGAAGAGTTGTTGCTGATAGGGGGAGCTGTGATAGAAAGGAGAAGTTCTTGTCTTGATGGTTTTTCACATCATATGTTGCCATCAATGACAAAGGGGGAGATTGTTACAAGTATGAGGTTAACCAGTGTTGTCATTGATGTCAACATACTCATATTGCATTGATAAGAAGGATTGGATGAGCTGTGTGCTGAGGATATTGAGAAAATTAGTCTCAATCAAGATCAATGAAGAACAGTGATAAGAAGAAGGAAAAAGTACTCAATGGATTGAGAATCAGAGGATGTGGATTAAAGGGTTTGTAGATATGAGTCTTGAGATGTTCCAGTTAAGACTTAAGAGGTCCACATAAAGATCTGAAGAAGTTATGGCTGTTTGGGTAGAACCGGTTCCGGCAGGTGTTCAATAGAAACAGAGTGTCACAGATTGGTCCGGTGAGATCTGGAATTACATTATCTCATTCTGTGGATTGGAGAGAGTGTTAAAGAAGTATGAAGTGACAACTTGATTTGTGCATTGTTTAGAGGTCTGAAAGAACCTTTTGCATTATGACAGTGATGACAGACTGTGTTCTTGAAGTTTTAGATGAAGGAGAGAAGGATTCCAGTAAGCAGATGAAGTGCGGATGTTCTTGGTGATTCAGGAAAGCTTGTGGTGATATGTGGATAGTGTCCAGTTCATGTTGGTGGTCCACATTGAAGTTAGAGTTTGTATTTGAAGAATAACCATAGATATTGGTGTTCTTTCTGAGACAGGTCGACCAGATGTATTACATGTCTTACGAATGATCTTGTAGATGTTTGCCGACTTAGATGATTGTTCCTAAGTCAATGCCTTGTATAAATAAGGGTTTGTGAATTCATTTTGAAGTGTGTCTTGTAGTGATGAGTGTGATATAGTGAATAGAAGTGCGAAAGGCAGAGCAGGAGTTTTTGGGCTTAAATGGAACTGATCCAGGCATGGTAAAGATGTCAATCTCCAGTTCAAGTTTGTGATTCTTATCACTTTGTAGATAGTGTGTCTCTTGTAGGCAGTGTGCCTCTTGTGAGCAGTGTGCTCAGGCAGTGAGCCCTAATTGGCATGTGCCATCTATTTTTCTTATTCTTCTAACAGAGAATAATCCTTGGGTTAATCACCCCATGGTTTTTCCCTTAACCAGGTTTTCCATGTCAAAATCTTGGTGTCTCATGTGTTGATATGTATCTGCTCTGGTGTTTATGTCTTATGCTTTCATGAATGATTAATTGCTATGCTATTGATTAACAAAGTGGATTTAAGTGTTTGAATTGAAAGCAAATTAAGGATAATTGATTCACCCCCCCTCTCAGTTATCAACATAGTTGTCAACTTATCTAATTTATCCTCAGAAGTAGATGTATTGCCCTGAGCAGTTTGAGATTTAGTATTTGGATTTTGCAGAATTTTTACATCATCTCTTCTATTTGTCTTACCGGACACTTTTCTATTATTTTCAATATTTTTTGCAATTTTGAAAGCATCTCTGAGGCTATGAGGACCTTTATCTCTCAATCCATAAGCAATTTTGGCATCAAAAGCATTTATGCATAACGCTATGCACATAGGTTCATTAGGCCTCAGGTGATGTGGCAGTTTGTTTAATACCTTAGTAAATCTAGAATTGAAATCAGCAACCTGCTCATTTGATCCTTTGGTAATTCCAGTGAATTCATTAATAAAGAAACTAGGATTAGTCTTGTCACCATATTGTTCTTTGAATATTCTCCTGAATTCATCCCATGAAATACTTCTATCAGGCAAACCTTATACCATTCTCTGGCCTCATCAACTAAGGATTGCATAAACAATTTCATAAATACATCCTCATGCTCAACCTTAAAGTTGTCCATGATATTCTGAAAAGCCTTTAAATGGTCTTCCCCTGATACAACATTATTTCTTGAAAATTTTGGCACCTGGAGCCTCACATGTTTGTCAATAGGATTTGGGTAACCAGGAATGCCATCAAACACAAGCTGTCTGAATCTGTCTAGCTGCATATGTTGTCTACCAAATTGATTAGCATTAGCATTTCTATTTGCATTCTGGTTTCTTACATTATTTAATGGTACTCTATCATTGTTTGCATTATGTCTTTGATCATTATGTTGATCATGTATTTCATTTCTTTGCTGATTACTCTGCATATTTGCATTTTCAAGGGTAAGGATTGAATCATTCTGAGCAACTCTCAGAGCTTGCACTTTCTGTCTCATGTCATCTCTGATCTTTACTGCCTACAGATATTCTAGTTCTGCCCTTAAGCCCTTAATTTCTTTAGCTAACTCCTCATCTCTAGGCATAGAAGAAGATGGCTTTATTACATTCTGATCATCATTATCATCCCTTGGGGATTCAACTTCTTCAAATCTGTTAGGGGAATCAAGGAAAGGATGTTCTTGAAACACCTCTAACCTCATTGTCAACTCACTGCCCTACTGTCTTTCATATACATTCTAGATCTCAGCCTTAATGTTTGAAAAACAAGGTATTGTTTGCTTTGAAAATCCTAGATTATCTTGAATATTATCATGTTTTCTGGGGCTGGGAGAACCATCCTGACTGGCTCGAGCAGTCCTTTTCTTTTTGTACATCATTCTGATGGGTAACTCTTCAAACAAAGGATTACGCAGGGATCTTCTCCCTTGCATACAAATTTTTACTTTACCAGTTGGGAGATTAGTTCGGAGTCGCCACCTATAACTAGGAAATATTTTCTTTTAAAATCAGGGTTCTTTCACTTCACCTCCCTAGTAGAGTCACCAAAATCTATTGGTTATTTTCCTAGACTAGATGCTTATTCCCAATTATCCCTACAAGGTAGCCATCATTGATCAATAGGATCACTGGGCCAGAGGCCAACAGTATAGGAGATAGACTCTATAAATATCTCATCTTCTTCTTTAGGCTTTGCAAAACCAAGGGGGGTATTCCCTATTCAACAACCATGAAATATGCTTATAGCTTGACTGGGATGTTGACGCAAAGTAGATAAATCCTCCTTTTTATAGACCAAAACTATGAGATAAGTGCAAAGGGGCTAGCTCTGGGCCTATGTTCAGTTGTGAGATAGAGGATTTTGATCCTAAAACTACTTCTAAGGTCCTAAAGGTTTGATATAAAGTTTGAGTTTGATTTTATGCTTGGATGCAAAACTAAGACTTTGGGCTGCAACCTCAATACAAGACTGGATCGGTGCCTATCCAGGGCTTGGAGTCAATAGACATACACATGTGAATGGCCAGCATGAACATATACCAAAGATTGGATTTCAAGGGGATTTGTTTAGCACCTGCCTTACAGACACCTCCCAAGACTGAATATTCAGTTATCTCTGCTTATAAACATCCTCACTGCAATACACTCCTCCCAACACTTGATTTAAAACATTTAATCTACTCCTTGAGCAAAAGTAAGAAATCAAGCATTCAATACAATAAACCTATATTCTAGAATCATGAACACCCCTTAGATGCCTATATTCAGAAGAAGAACACACTCAATTTGGAGATACATAATAGAGCACATACAATATAGCATTACTCATTTAAATCAACATGAAACCAGTGAATTTATGCATGATATATACAACATGAGACTCATAAACTCACAAGACATCCAGAAAAGGGCCACCAATGAAGTATTTTTTTTTACAACACCAAAATTTGTCCAGTTTTCAACAACCACAAATGAGCAACACCACCTACTATATACAGCAGGGGAGTGCATAGCATTAATTACATGGAAGAATTTTGAAATCTACCAGATACAGCTCATTATGAGAAAATGACGCTCAACATTAAATGCAATAGGCAGAGGAGGAGACAGGGAGATCTCGAGCCTTGTGCCACCACCTAGGGATTCACATCTTCAATCAGGTACTAGATCCATCCACACCTTTGCCCATACCCTATAACATCCACCATTAATGGTATACCAACTCGCAGCCTTGGGAATGCAGTGGACTGTGCGTTTTACAACTTTTCCCGCCAAGAAATATGACCCTGATATTTCAAATCATGTGGGAGTCATTTATCCCACATGCACCCTGCGGTGACCTCCTGAATACTTTATAAATTGGGCCGCAAACATATATGATGTTGGCAATTTTACTCCCGACGGCACCAGTATAAACCTCATCATGATCCTCCTATATGATGCCTCGATGTTCAATATCACCTTGACATCAGTGAACCACCTGTTGAGCTTGCCTGGCATGAAATATCACCCTGTTATTCTATTGGCTCCTGATGACATCACCATCATATTGCAATATTAGGGGGAGTCTTTGTAAGATGACCGATGTTGGAAATATGACCCCCTCAGACCTTGATAACATCACCATCATACTGACAAGATAGGGTGATATTCAGAAGATCACCTGATATTTGGAATATCACCCCCTCCACAAAATGTCCGGCTGCATTGTAGCTTCATTCTAATATCGGGTGATCTTTGAATATGACTAATATTTGGGATATCACCCCCTCCTTCGGAATATGATGTAGCCATTAGACAAGTGGACATCACCCTCATGTAAAATTTGACGTCAGCAGCATCAGGTGATAAAAGAATGTTGGGGTGATCTTAACAAAGATCACCCGATATTTGAAACATGATGATGACCCCCTCCTTCGGAGAATCAAGTTATATTTGGAATATGATGAGGAGGCATACAGACCTAGAATTTTGACAGGCATAACTTCCTCACTTGGCCGAATTTTAGGGTGATATAAAAAGCAATCCTGCTTAGAATTTTATACTCTTCCACTTGGCAGGCCTCTTTAAGGAAAGATTCAGACTTCATGCTTCATAAAATTTTAGGGTTTGAATGAGAAAACCTGTAAATGTTCAAGCTCAAGACCCTAGACATAAATGGGTACCAACACAATGCAAGAGTCAAGTGAATCAAAATGCATCATCCTTCTCCGGTCAATGCTTTAATTGCAAGAGGATAGGTTATAAGGTTGAGGAATGTAGAAATGGATCAATGAATCCTCCTATGAACAAGCAAGTGTTCAATGGAAGATGTTTTATTTGTAATAAGGCTGGGCATATTGTAATGCAATGCAGATCTAAACCTGCTCCAACATGTGATTGTCATAAAAATAAGATTGTGTGTTTTAACTGCAACAAATCTAGTCATATTGTAAGATTTTGTAGAAGCAAGAATAATGAAAGAAGAGGTCTAGTAAATAGAAAATTGGATGAGCAGAAACAAGACAAAGGCAAGGGCAAGGTTGATATGAATGAGATCTAGAATGAAATGAACAATACATGGGTAATGAAAGGTGCAATGAACAATGGTGATGGGTCCACATCAGAATCTGGTGCTAGTAATTCCTCTAGGAATTGAATTGAGAGCTCTAGCTCAAGGGGGCTGCATTGAAAATCTAATTCCCCTGGCTAGTAAGTGGGTGCCTGAATCTAGCACAATGAATGAACTTAAAGAAGCCTATTGCAAATCTATTGAAGCTAATTCCTGAAGAAAAGAAGCTAATGCGACTGATTGCGGAGTAATTGAAGATCGATTGTATGGAAAAATAGTGTAACCGGATGTGTTAGGGAAAAGCTTTATTACAATGAAGAACTAGGTTTTGTGGAGGATAAAAGGTCATTCATTCAAGCATTTGGATCACTTTACATTCAAAGAAAGAAAGCAGAAGAGCACTTGAGCTAAGATTTCAAGGATTTGAAGTGCAACTGGCGAATTCATCTGCTAACCCTAACTCCGTGAAGAAAAAGGTATTTTCTGCAAAACTTTGAACCTATAATCTTTTGAGATGGCTACTCCTCTTATTGTTGATATTACTGAAAGGCCTCATCTAAAATTCAAGAAGCATCCATACAATTCAGTCAAAGTCAAACCATTAGGAGCATTTTCTGGTGTCCCATACAGAGTGTTACATGTTGAAGATATTAGGGCATACATCCATTGTAGCGTAGATGAATTTGGGAATCTAAAATTGCTAGAATTATTTAAAAATTACCTAAAGGATGATAACTATAATTGAAACCAGAATACAAAGTTCTAGAAAGCAAACATTTTCTACAAGTCAAATTGAATTTCTAACATTTGATGAGAGTGAGTTTGTTTGATATATCTTGAGCTAAATGCATGATGAGTTCATATGGCTATTGAAACCATTCAAGATTACAAAGGATGTTATCAGGATTGTAATTGGGTTAAATTTAACCGGTGGTTTACCCATGTTGAAATCTGTGAAAAATCAGACCATTACTAATGCAACCGGTGCCAAGTTTGACAAAAGAACAATGACTATCAATGATATTATTGATTCATATGTTAAGTTTTCCTCAATGGTAATTGGTTACAAGATTTATTACTCTAGAAAAGAGAACTCTGTGTCCAGAACTGCCATATATGCTGCATACCAAATGTTGAAAGAAAATGCAAACTATGACCTATGTGAGTTGTTACAGAACCAATTAATTTAGAACTTGAATAAAATCTAGAAGGACAAGAAAAACACCTTCAAATATGGTTCTTTGGTTATATGCTTATTTTTCTACTTCATGAATGAAGTGCCTGGAGTAAAGGGTGTGCACTGGACAAATCACAGCCTAGTTGCAATGCAAATAAGAGATCATCTACACAACATTGGAGACTCCAATGCATAGAAAACTACAATCTAGGGATACTTTAAAAAATTTCAAAGTATGATGCACTCTATGGAAAGAATCCCTAAATTAGTTGTTGAGAAATACAAGAATGACATATGTTTCATGGTGGACACTGATCAATGCCTAATGGAAGCAGTAGAACCCAGAACTATTTGGATTATGCCTATGGGTTATGAGGTAGATGAGAATATTTTGGATATGTATGCTCAACATCTCTTGAGAAAACCTAAGGATGACCGTGTTGAGAGGTTTGGGACTTATAAAGAGCTTGGTGAAAAGCTACATGATGAGCTATGAAAGCTAGAGATTAAGAGAAAGGTTTAGAAGCAAGTAGAAATGTATGCTGAAAGCATTGGCATAACCAAGGAAGTTGTGAAGCAGAATAGAGAAAGAATAGAAAAAGATGAGAAGGAGAAGCATGATAAGAAACAAGGAAGTTCTTAGGTAGAATCATCCTCCACTTCAAGGACTACTAGGAGCTCAGCTACTGCCCCTATTCCCCCAAAATTTACCAAGACTAAGAAACCAGAAGACAAATCATTTGGTAAGGAAAAGAAAAGAACAAAAGTAATGGCAAAAAGGCCATATGGTAGCTTGGAAAAAGAGGATGAAGAAAAGATAGATTCTGATGATGAGCTTAAAGAGCTAAAGGCCATAGGCACTAAAGAAGTCAAAGTGTCTAGGGAGAAGCAAAGCAAGATGATAAACAAGAAGTAAAAATCAGAGGCTGATGTTGAGAAGGCAATCCCTTATGTGGAAGAGAGTGTCAAAACAATCACTGTTGATGGCAATCTCAAAACAATTACTGAGTTCTATGATCTTTAAAATGATGCTGACAAAAGACTTTTGGAGGAATCCATTATCAAATACTTGAATATATTCAATCGGGCATCGGTAGAGATTTTGTCAAAAGTTCCAAAAGGTTTGAGAGATATTTTGGAAATTAGGAAAGAGGTTGCCAAGACAAAAGATATGGAGCTGAGAGAACATGTACTAACCACTCTATGTCTAGTGATCTCCAGCAAAGAAGCAGACAAAATTTTTAAGAAGGTCAAAAATGAATTTAGAAGTAAGAAAAGGATGAACAAATTGATGATTGGTGACATAGAAGAAGTTGTCCAAGAAACTAACAAATTCCAAGGAAAGCATTAGACAAAAACAAGTTCTTTGTGGTTGCAGATGAACCTGCTAACGACACATTAGTTCTGGATAAAGAAGAGTAGTAGAAGGATGAGCAATAATTTGGAATAGATGACTCCTCTGTCCCAGAAGAGGAAACAATAAGCAAGGAAGATGAAAAGATGACAAATGAAACTACTGATGCAGGAGGCATTCTAACAAAGAAGATATAGAGATGAATATAGAAACACATGATCAAATTCAAGATGATTCATTAAATATTGAAGAGCATGAAATAGTAAAGGCTAAGGACCAAGAAGAAGAAGAGATCAAGGAGAAAAATGAAAAATAAAAAGAGATTGCAAAAAATGATAAAGAGAGTAAGTAGAACAATCCGGTTGACAGTACCGATAAAGTAGATACATCATCATCTTGGGCAAGAGACACTACAAAGGTAGTGAAGAAAATTTTGGAAAGGGAAAAACAACTTGAAGAAGATCAGGACATAATCCAAGGTTTAATAAATTTTGACACATTATCTCCAGTACAAAAGATAAAGTTATCTTCTATTGCTCAAGCCAAGGCTAGAGAAGAAATTTTGAAGTCTCACATAGAGGGTAGTGAGCTACTTGGTCTGGCATCAGGGATTTTAGAGAAAATCATGCCAACACACTAGAAGGATTCTTCAGCATCCCCCTCTGGACAATTAAAGAACCTGATAAACTCAGTAAGTTCTCATTTTGAGTCTTTAGAGAAGTCTGTAGAGGTCAAGGTTCAAAAATAATTCAATGATAAAAGATTTGATGCCCTAAAAGGATTGATTGGAGTAGATAGAATGGTGCTGGATGCCAGTGTAAAGAGTATTCAAAATGCTCTTACAGAAGGAGGAAATATATACAAATTTTTCTTATCTTGTCCTAAAGGTATAGAGAATATAGAAGATTAAATAAAGGAGTCTAAGAAAAAATTATCTAGTGTGTCCAATTCTTTTGATTCGGTGACAGCTTTAGTAGCAAGTAAGGAGGATTAGGTGATCAGCCTGATTGAAGATATAAAGACATTGACAAAAGAGGAGAGCTTAGAGGCAAGAATGAGTGAACTCTAAGGACTAATTTCCCCCAAAATAGAAGTAATGTTCAATGCTCTGATCAAAGCTCAAGCTGCAGCTCAGTCAAGTGACCCCATTGATCCGCGGATGACAAAATCACAAGTATTTCTTTTCAGTGTTCACATCTCAATTTTGAACACTATAAGAAGAGTTACGATAGTAAGCTAGCACATTTGAAGAAAATTTTTGGAGATGTACTCAAGTATATGTATATAGGACTTAAGGATTGTTTGTACATATGTGGCTTGGTATGTAAGATTTTTGTGTAAATTTTGGTTTGCAGACCCCACCCTTTGCCATTGATGTTAAAGGTGGAGTGAAGAGTAGTGAAAAATGAGGAATCCAGCAAAGAGTGAGCATTGGAGATCAGTGAATAGCATAAGTGTACATAGTAAGGGGGAGTTGTTCTGACACTTAGTCATTTTTCATTAAGTGTTTCCATCAATGCCAAAGGGGGAGATTGTTAGCAAGAGACACTGCCATGCATAATAGGTGTTGTCATTGATGGCAACTAAGTCTATCCTACATATCCGCATTACATAATTTGTTCATACCGGAAGTCAGAGTGAAGATTTGTCTAAGTTCGGGAGTTAGAGACTGAGCATGTGACAGGGTCCGGTATCTTGGTCCGGGTCTCTCTGGTGATAAATCCCAATGTGTTGTAGATATGAGGGAGTGATAAGGATTGTTAGGACTATCTAAATCTAGACATTTAGCCTCTGGTGATGAAGGATTCAAAAGTTATAAGCATCTAAGTATCAGGTTCCAGTTAGTCAGTACAGTCAGAAGAACAGGCCAACCTAGTATTTGATCTTGGTCCAGATGAAGAAAAGTTGTTGGTTAAGTAATTTGTGATCATCAATGGAATTTGCCAACATGATTGATTATCTGAGAACACAAGTTTTTGGTCTGCATTGTTGTTGGTGCATGGATTCAGCCGATAGATCAAAGCTCCTAATAAATGTTCTAAGTTTACTTGAAGCTGACTACAGTTGATTGAATCTCTTCATGTGGATATATATGGTCGACGGATTCAAGTGTTTTGTGGTGTGATTGTGATGCAATGATGAAGTAAGTGCAAACAAGGCAGAAAGAAGTGTGAAGGAGAAGAAATCTAAGGACCGGATCATGGCAGAATAGTAAACAAGGCAGAGTAAGGATGAAGTGTGTAAGATCAGTATTTTGTACTTAACCAAAGCTGAGTTCTTGCATTGGTAGATGCTATTCATGAGTTCAAACATTCTATAATATTCTTGTAATCAGTTCTGTAGGCAGTGAGCCTCTTTGGGTAGTGAGCTCTAGGTAGTGAGCCCGAAGTCATGTGCCTTCCCCATTTGTAATACTTTTAACAGGGTATTAATCTTTGTGGATTAATCTCCACTATGGTTTTCCCTTAACTGGGTTTCCACGTTAAAAATCTTTGTGTCAAGTGTGTTATTTGTGTTTTTGCTCATGTGTTATTGATTCATGTTTTCATGGTTATAATAATGATCTATTAATAAGTGATAAAGAAGAATTAATTGTAGAAAGTGTTAAAGTTTTGTGACAACTGATTCACCCCCCCTCTCAGTTGTCTGCCCTAATTCCAACAGTCCTTCCGCACATGTACTTGCAAAGGATGTGATCCAATGGCTACTAGCTAGGGAAAACCCTCCCCATGTCAAGCATTTATCCCTAGTCCTATCAAAGACCCTTCAAATGCCATGTTTAATTCCCTAATCCCATCATGTAGTCCACACACCATGGAACCTATTGAAAAACCTTCAACCCCATCATGTGGTCAAAAACTCATCAAGCCTCACCTAGAGTTATCTAATTCCACTTCCATTCAAAAAATTCAAGAGACATGTCAAGAGCATTATCCTAAGCATGAGGAAAAATTACTCCCTCATCCTAATAAAGATCTAAGCCCTCCTAATGATCCTACCAATAACACACTTGATCCTATCCATGATCAAGCTCCCATATATGATCAAGATCCTTCTTATGATAAAGAAGACCATGATGATCCCCTTAGTCCACTTTATGCATTCCATGATCAAGAGCTTATCACTCCACCTATCCATCCTCCATCTAGCCCTATTCATGATATACCAACTTCCACTTCCCTTGATGAGACACTTGACCCTCATGAAAATGTAGAAGATCAAACCAATAGATTGGATGTAAATGAACATAATCAAGATCCTAATGATCCTTCCACATCCACTATCAACTCCATTTCAAAGCCATCAGATCCTATTGGTCTCACCACTTTCATCCATGAGTGTTCCTCCTTAGGACAACAAAAACCATTATCCACTTTACCTTCTCCATCCAATAATGAGCTCAAGTCTAGTGTCCAAAACACACCTAGTCCCATAATCCATCACATCATCCAAAACATAAACTATCAATGCAAAGGCTTAGGCCTTCATGAACAAGGAATTTTGGAGCCCATGCATGTCAAAGTCCCTCCACGCTCATATGGATTTAGATATACACCCCAAGGACAACAATCCCAAGATGTTGGTACTTCCTCCATTCCTCATAAGTCCACCACTTTCCATCACAAACCTTATCATACACCCAAAACATATGTTTCCATTCCACATCCATCATCCTACAAATGTCAAAAGCATATGACCATACACCTTCCTCCATCCAATTTACCTCTACTACTTCCAACCCCTAATATCCCTCCATATACTTTACCACCACTTCTCTCAACACCAAATCCATCCATTTACACATTCCCTCACATTCCTAATCATGACAAACAAATGCACACATTATCTAAACAAGAAGCTTCCACCATGTCCAGGGGATTCAAAAATAAAAATTTGGATGCCTCTACCTATAAAGCCAAAAATCCTAAGGATCCTCATGCCTTGGGACATCAATGCAAACATTTAAAGCAAAATACATCCAAAAAATTACTCAAGCTCATACCTTCACAAGAAAGGTTTAAGAGCAAAATGGTTTGGGTCCCTAAGCAAAAATCAAGCAAGTCAAATGATGCATCCACATCTCGAAAATCCCAACCATCCTCTTCCATCCAAACATTCCACAAATCCCATTCCATATGAAAATCCCACAAATCAAGAAAAAATCATAAAAATACTAAGTCTATGTGGGTACCTAAATCACTCCATCATCCATCTCCTAAGCATACATGTCCATTGCTTCCTACACCACCTCCAAATTGAAAACTTCAATGTTTATCACAGTGTGTGCAACTGTTGGTCATGATTCCTTTCCATACCTCCATCTCCCCATCCTTCATCCACTATCCTACATATTTCACCCATCACCTTCCTATGGTCCATGCTTTTGCATAAACCCTACACAATCTACATCATAATCCACTATCTTTCCCTACATAATCCACATCATAATCCGTTATCATTCCCTCCATAATTTACTATCTACCTAATCCATCTCACTTTCATGAAATACCCTATCAACATCTATGAGCATAATGACTTGACATAGCCCATGCGACGACATCCATCTCTAATGGGACTGTGATATTTCATGGAACTAGACACTTGAATCCCCATCCTTTTCCAAATCCTCCTATCCATATTCACCTATCCCATCCCAAAATTCAAAAAAGTAAAAAAAAAGTAAAAAAAAAAATCAAAATAGTAAAAATAAATCCCTTCGTCCAATGGTGAAAACCACCCTTGGTGGCACCTTGGATAAGTACCATGATGAAAACTTGGAAAATAGGTGTCATGTGTAGATTGATCTTCTATACAACTTACACTTGGCAGCACATTGTCTCATCCAACTTGTCATTTCCTTCCATACCCAATCCATATCATAGTCCATTATCCTACCATCCTTTTCCATTTGGCTCCATTCATCCCCCCTTCCTTTGATCTTGATAAAGATATGGGGACAAAATGTTGACAAATGTTTTGGATATCTCTTGATATACCTCATCCATTCCAAACAATCATATCATCGTCTTCTTGTCGTAAGCTTTGTCATGTCAAATCCTAAGCATTGTACCTAGAATGGGGCATGTTATTCCTATGCAACATATTCTTTGGAGATCACATCCTCCCCCCCTTATGATGCCCACATCCATTCCATTTGCTATCACCCTTTCATCCATTCATCCAATTTCACCTACTTGCCTACACCTAGACTTGGTTTTTCCCTTGTCATTGGTATCTAGCACAAAGGCTACCCAAATGGTCATCCAATGCCTTCCCAAAACAATTCAAAAACACAAAAAAATCAAAACATGTCAAAACCCCAAAAAAACCCCAAAACATTTCAAAAAAACCAAAAAAATCAAATATCTCAAAATACAAAAAATCAAAACATTCAAAAAATACAAAAAAAATTAAAACATCCCCAAAAATACAAAAAAATCAAATAATCTCAAAAATACAAAAAAAAAAAAATCAAATATCCAACAAAAATACAAGCAATAAAATCAATCATCACATCATTCCAATCAAGTTAATTCATCCAATCAATTCCTTCAAATCAAATCAAATCAATTCAATTCACTCATTCAATCACTTCATCTCATCATTCAATTCAATAAAAAAAATCATCCAATGATCCAAATGCAAGTCAAACTTTAATCCATACCAATCAAGTTAATCAATCTTGTCAAATTATCCAATTACATCCTTGGTCTAGATCCTAGACTTGACGTAAACCAAATCAATCAATCATAATCAAATCCTGGAGTTGATTCGCAAGGCCAACAACACTAGTATCAATCATTCAATTGTCTTAGACAGGATGTTGCATTGTCAAAACTAGATCAAGCATCTTAGACGACATGTTTCATTTCCTAAAACCAGACATCATCATCAATCAATCACCTAATCATTGGTTTACAACTTAACAAAGGCAATACCTTGTTGTTTTTGAATCATTTGTGCATGTTTTCTCACTTGCTTGTGTGTGTTATCATTTTTTCTTACATTTATATCGAATCCGAATCTGACCTAGCTAATATTCATATCTTGTATCTAGACAAGGTTGTATTACGTTGGGGCATGAGACACATAGTCACCTTGGTCCTTATACCTTGGTTCATAACGTCTAGAGCTATATCAAACTCCATGGCTACTCACCTTCATTACAGCGTAACACATTATTCATTTCTTCTATCCATTTCCTTCATCTTTCTTCCTTGACCAATCCCATTTCATTTCGAGAGCCTACCCGTGTTTTTCCAACCTGCCTATCCTCTCGAGGGGGCATCATCATCCCATCTTTACATCATTATGCTTTTCCTCTATCCATAACTTAGCTTCTTTGAAATGATGTTACTCAATATAAATCTCATCATCTCGAACATCATCTCAAAGAGGGGCAAAATGTAGACACCTAAATTTGTCCATGTCTTGATTATTACCTAGTCGACACATTACTAGAGAGATATTGTAGCATTTTGTCCTAATCCCACTCCTAATCCTATCCTAATCACCTAGACAATTAATTAAATAAATCTCATTTATTTAATTAATCTCCCTTTCACATGTTCCAACTAATTCAAATTAAAAATTTGAATTAGTCCTCACCTTTCATCTCATTGTAACACTTGTTTGCCTCTCAATTGAATCATGTGTGGTACTATAACTTTTATTTAATACACTTCACATGTTTGAACTAATTCAAATAAAATATTTGAATTAGGTTTCCTTTATTCTCCTTCGCACACTTGTCACATGACTACATTTCCTCATGGAGTGGGAAAACCTAATCAATCCTAGCCATTCACATCATTCAAAACAACTTTCAATCCAAACCATCAATTCAAATCAACCTTTTCTATAAATCAAGCCTTTCACAAGCCATTTGTATATGGAGCATTTGAGTACTGTTATGATGTTGCAATGGTGAGCAACCAACATTCCTCCATCAACAATCCTTTGAATTCTTGCATTCTCATGCGAGGTTGAGAAGAGCAATGGAGATAAATCGAGTTTAGTGTGGATATGGGTTTGTGTTCATTTGTTATTTTGATTTTCATGCTTGCTCATGCTCTATTGTGCTAGTTAGGGTTTGATATCTTGCTATTTTAGTTTTAGACCTAATTTTTACCTTGACGACAGTGACAAATTGCAATTAATAGATTTGGGTTTGCATAACAAGTATCAAGGTATTTTTATGAATTATTATCTTTAATAGTTATTAGCATATGCATAATGGTCTCTAACCATGCAAACAAGGGAAGGTTGTCATGATTTATCCAACCTTTACTTCAAACCTTACAAAGTTTTCTAGGGCTCTTGATAATGTCTTTTACACTTGACTATGAAAAAGATCCTAATCATGGTCTCATAATACAAATATTTGAAATAGTCATATGAAAAGAATTTAAAAGGTCGTGATAGTTTTCTTTGATTTCAAACCTTAATAATGCTTTTTTGATTCCTCAAGGTTTGAAAGACCCTAAAAATGGTCAATGTCTTCATTATTATCTTGTGTTCCTCTACCCCTCACGGGCTCATGATGTGAATCTCCTTCTCAACACTTAGAAAACATTTGACCATGGGCCTTAATTTGATTTTCAATGATTTCATTAGTAAAAAGTCACAAAAGACTTGGGAAAACTCTACTTCGCCGAAAAACTAGGGCAACCATATGGTAAAAAGGGTTCTGAAACCCTACTTTGATTCCATTTTCTCTTCACTCCTACACTTTCTTTGTGCACCACCATGGGTTTCTATGGTTCCATCTCCTATTGAAGGTTTTCTCTGTGCTTCATTGGTAAGTTTCCTCCTTCTATGCATGATTTTTTTGTTCTATATGCTCCTTCTCTGAATAAAAACAACAAAGATTGCTCTTATTCTTGAAGGAAAAACTATAGACTTCTGGTTTCCTTGCTATTCATACTTTTGTTGCTTTCTCTCTTTGTTTATCATGAACAACACAAAGAAAAAACTACCCTTTTTACTGTCTCTGTGTGTTATTCTTTCGAAGGAAATAGTAACTTTGCTCCTTTATGAAGGTAAAATAGTGGAAAACCTTGCTTTAGTGTATACTATCTTCATATCTTTTCATATTGATGCTTTATGGGAGCTCAATTGCCTTCTCTTACTCTTTCATCGAGAAAACTGTGAAAAACTTGCTTTCTTTCTGCACTTTATGATGGGTAATAGTGAAAGGATGATTCTCTTTGCTCTAGTAAATGACTATTGTATGAAACTGAACCTTCTAAGGTTTTTTTTGGAAAATTATGAATATTTGTTGTTTCTTTGAGAAAACAATGGTAAAAATGTGAAAACCCTGTGGTTACCTGCTCTGATGAAAGCTAGGAAAACATTGTCTTAATGGAACCTTGCTATATGGTTTCATACTACTCTTGGCTCTTCAAACTACCTCTGTACAAGGTTATCATCAGGGTATTTTTCTATGAGGATATATAGGCATTCAACTTTGTTTACTAAATATGCATGGTATGCATATGTATCACCTGCATACTCTGTCTTAGGTTTCTCTGATGACTATCTTCTTACTGTTTAAACAATCCTCTTGTTAACAACTCTTTCACAAACCCGAAACCCTTGGCAATACATCCATGGTGATTGAGTATATCTTAAAATGAAAAATGCCATAGAGATTATGAATGATATGACATGTTTCATGCTAATGCTACTGTCAATCATAACCCTTAAAATGTTGCAGCACCTAAAACTGTCATGGTATCTACTTCATTTTCACTAGTCTTTGCTTGACTATTTTATCATTCTTTAATACACTAGCAGGAGTTTAGAGCTTCATACACTAAATTTCTTTAACTCTAGAGAATCCTTGTAATATGCATATATACGAGGATTTGCTTGTCTCAAATTGTGTAGAGGAACATGCATGCTTTTCTGATCCTTTAAGGTTTTATGGACTGCTGCTCTTCTTTGTCACAGTCATTCCATTGACCTTTTACATGACTGGTCTGCTATGCTAATGTCTTCACTATTGTTGTTCCTTAATACTTTGGTGACTATGGCTCTATCTCATGGAAGGTTCTTTGTTGTGCTCTTGCTTTTATCTTCCATTGTGACTATTTTTCTATTCTATACAGTCTTTGTAGCTGCTTTCATGACTGTCTTTGTAATAGTCTTTTGTTGCTTCTTAACAAGTTGTTCTCTAGGGGTTTTTTGCTGTCCCTTATGCAGAGGTTGCTCTATGTTGTTTGACAATCCTCATCCAAACTACTCCTTATGATTTGATTCACTGTGTTTTCATTTCTTCAACACCTTCTTCATTATGCTTTGTCAGGACATCTTTGTCTCCTTACAACACACTTTTACATCTTATTTGATAAATCTTTCCAATCTACTATAACCTTACTGCTCCTTTCAAACTTTTAATTTTGATAAAACTTCTCTTCATTCTCTCATGAATGTCAATATTATTGTTAGTTTAATCTGTAGGTTTGTTTGGGTACTATGATGTCCACTGACACAAGATCTTGACAGAGATCATGAACTAGAAAGAAGATCTCATTCTTATCATGATTTTTCCTAAAACCCAATATTAGTCTCAAGATTTCTTAATATTTCCCTATAACATCTACAAGACCATGTACTCTTGGCACACAAGGTTCTTAAGACTATCAAGAGTTAACAATATCTAGATGGACCTCAAGATCTGTAGAACAAAAACCTTAAACAATCTTAAAGACATTTGACAGTCTTGGTACAACATTTGACAAGGCTAGATAACATGACTGAGTAGGCTTCTTTAAGTTTTACCATATCATATAGTGTTAAAAGCATGTTAAACCTTTGTGAAGCTTTTGATAGGATTTCTATGCACTGAATGAAAGGAAGCTAGGTGTGCAGAAATTGCTTCGTACACTAATCTAATGAGGAGAGATGAGTGAAAATTCTTTTTAACTTTTACAATTACAGTGTTATTAACCCAACAATAGAGATATTGTAGCAATACACAACACAAGAATGTAAGACAAAAGAAGAGAGAGACAAGATATAACGTGGGGAAAACCCTTTCGGGTGAAAAACCCCACACTCCAAAACCTGCACAATGTATTATTTAAACAACAAGGTTTACAACACACTTGCAATGCAAGTCTTTATAGGAGTCTTTGACACTCGTATTTGGAGACAATCTGGTAGCATAACAATACCTATCAATCACATACTACATCTCCTCTCAAAAGCACCTATTTATATAGAAGATACAAGGCAAAAATGACTCTTTCTTGGGATGGGCTTACAACTTGGCCTCATGGCCCAAAACCCACGCCTAAGGACACTTGTCCATCACCACAACATGGATTTACACTTGTCATGTCATCCCATCCCAAAGAGGTTGCCTATTCCCAAGTTGGGCAATGACAGATGCTCTTACGACTCTTACGACTATCAAAGAATCCGTCATAGCTGTCATATCTTACAGCTGTAAGAGAATCTATCATACACTGGCTAAAAATAACATATTCTCTTACAACTTGTCATAACCCTCCTTGGGGCACCCAAAGATTCCTTCTTCCAAGATGCCTTGTGACACATGTCTTCACCTGTCATAGAATCTTCCATTTACGACTCTTACGTGTCATAGATTTTTCCTAGGAATCTTTCATAACTGTTTAGTCAATATTCCCTTACACACTATCCAAGATGCTGATACATAGCAAAATATTCGTACCACTAAGTGGGTGATGAAGGGGGTAAATCATAAAACACGCAACAACAGAAATTACACACAGAAAATAGAACTTTCTTTTATTGATTTGGACAACTTATTACATTACATAATCTCACATACAATCAAAGGAGTCAACCCTCCACAGGCTGCAACACATTACAGCTTCCTATTACAAGACTCTGGAATCATCAACTTTCTGTAACCCCAAATCAACTAGGGTTTCTATTTTCCCACTATTCTTGACTCTACACTTTCCCCCTTAACTCTACTACTGTCTAGGGTTCCCAAAAATGGTTATTAATAGCCTTTTTGGCAGCCAACAACCTAATTTTAAAATTTGAATCTCCCTCCAAAAATAGGTCAACTTCCAGGAGCCATAACTTTTGATCTAGGTGTTCAATTGACCAACCGTTTTATGCATCGGAAAGTTCGCAGAGTGCTCTACGTGCTAAGAACTAGCTTTTCTAGTTCTTGCCATTTTCGGGCATATATGGAGCTGTTTAGTGCCTCAAACCTGAGTTTGAATAATTTTCAGGCATTTTTTAGGAAAAAGAAACTTTAATATCTTTCAGCTCACAAATGATGTTTGCATGATTCCTTCGCCAAAGGTCTTATTTTTTAGTTATTAAGCTTCCTATAAATTTTCACTTCAATCTGTGCCCAAATGCAAAACTTTTAAAAATAGCAGGTTGCTATTTTTAGCAGTTTGGAAAAACTGGAAGTTCTACATCATTATTCAAGTGATTATGGAACCAGAACCACAAATTTTGAAAAGAAATGGAAAGAACATCAACAATTTTGAAACACATCTTTTTTTGGGTGATGCAAGATTTCCCTTACACCACTGGATGCTCCTTCATCAGTGGGACACCTATCTCCTCATGTGAGGACAAATTTACATGTGGTCACCTTCCATGTAGGATGACACATCACTGTGCCAACTCCCACAAGATGACAATAAGGATTTGCATCCTAATTACAATAATAGGCAATAAATAAATAAATACAATGAAATAATACAAGGAATTACCAAGGTTGAGACACCTTAATTCCCAACATTCTCCCACTTGTCGAACACCTTGTAAGAGCTAATGGAAATAATAGGATTTAACTGCTATAGGCCGAGAGGCCCATAGACTCTGAACACCATCTAAACTTCTTTGTGCCCACTGGTTTCATCAATGCATCCACAACATTCTTCAAAGTGTCTACCTTCACCAAATTCACCTTCCCATCCTCTACCATGTCTCGCACGAAGTGAAACTGTATGTCAATATGCTTTGTTCTGGCATGGAAAGTTGGATTCTTTGCCAGGCAAATCACACTCTGACTATCACAACAAATCATAAACTGTCCTGCATCAACACCAATATCTAAACACAATCTCTTAATCCAAATGGCTTCCTTGCAACCATGAGTTGCTTCCATATACTCAGCTTCTATCATGGACAAAGCAACCACAGGATGTCGCTTAATCATCCAACTAATTGCACCACCGAACATAGTAAACACATAAGCACTGGTGGATCTTCTATTGTCAATGTCATCCGCCCAATCAAAATCCACAAATCCACAAATACAAACTGAATACGGAGGTCCTGTAGGATTACCATGATAGCATATGGAATACTTAGAAGTACCCCTCAAATATCTAAACACTCTCTTAACTACATCCCAATGTACCCATCCAGGATTAGCCATAAATCGACTAAGGACTCTCACTACTTGGGTAATGTCTGGTCTTGTGTAGACCATAGCATACATCAAACTCCCAAGAGCACTAGCATAAGGTACTCTGCTCATATCCTCCACCTCACTAGGAGATTTTGGACAATCATTAATAGACAACTTTGTCCCCAAAGAAACAGGAACACATAATGGTCTACAATCTGTCATGCTGAACCTATCCAAAACAGTCTTCACATACTTACTTAGGCTTAACCAAAGTTTTCTATTTGCTCTCTCTTCTTATTTCCATTCCCAGAATGTACCTGGTTGTCCCTAGATTCTTCATCTCAAACTGTGCTAACAACTGAGACTTCAAATTAGAAATCATATTCTTACCATTCCCAATTAATAGCATATCACCAACATACAATGCAATAATGAGAATGCAATCATTGTCAAATTTATAATACATACAATGATTTGATTTCGATCTCAGAAATCCAACCAACAACACAAAGGCATCAAACTTCAAGTACCACATCCTAGGAGACTGCTTCAAACCATACAAAGACTTTTTCAACTTGCAAACCAAATTTTCTTTACCTTTCTCTATGTAATGCTCTAGCTGTGACATGTAAATCTCTTCCTCCAAATCACCATGAAGGAATGTTGTCTTCACATCCATCTGCTCCATCTCTAAGTCATAAGTTGCTATAAGAGATAACAGGAACTAAATAGATGTCATATTTGCAACATGAGATAAAATTTCACCATAATCAATTCCCTCCACTTGTGAGTACCCCTTCGCAACCAGTCTGGCCTTGTACTTTTCAACACTACCATCTGCACCAAATTTCTTCTTGAATACCCATTTACATCCAACAGGTTTCTATCCTTCAGGTAAAGGCACCAAGTCCCATGTTTTATTCTCCTCCAAAGAAGCCATCTCATCTTCCATGGCCTCCTTCCAGGAACCTGCATCTTTCATGCCCATAGCCTCTATCATAGTTTTAGGCTCATCAGTGTTAGTAAGCAAGGCAAAAGAACAACTAGAATCAAGCAATAAAAACCAAACCTATCAAGTTGCTTCCTTGTTCATGTAGACCTCCTCAATGGCTGAGGTTGAGTTTTTAGAGCTGCTAGAGCTCTCCTAATCATCAAGTCTCACAAGGTCTGTCAATTCAGTCTTCTCAAGGGTAGAAGGAAATTGAACCACATCCTCTTTCTTTTTTGTTTCTTTTGGCTGTAGAACAATGGGAGAAGGTGTTAGCTCTCTAAAAATAACACTTCTGCTATACAACACTTTTTCATCCATAGGATCCCAAAGCTTGTATCCTTTCACACCGACAACATAGCTAATGAAAATACACTTAACAGCCTTGTTCTTGAATTTAGACTGTTTCTCCCTAGGCACATATGCATATGCCTCACAACCAAAGACACGAAGATGTCTAACTAAAGGCTTCTTACTAGACCACACCTCCATAGGTGTCTTACCAACAAGAGCTGATGTAGGAGACCTATTTACCAGGTAGCAAGAAGTGGCTACAACTTCAACCCAAAACTTTTGTTCAAGGCTTTCTCCACTAAGCATACTCCTAGCCCTCTCCATCAGTATCCTATTCATCCTCTCTACAACTCCATTTTGTTGTTGGGTGTATGGAGTTGTCTTATGTCTCTCAATCCCTTGCTCTTTGCAGAACTTATCAAACTCTACCAAACAAAACTCACCACTGTTGTCAGTTCTCAAACACTTAATCTTTTTACTAGTCTGATTCTCAACAAAAGCTTTAAACTCTTTGAACTGACTAAAGACTTTAGACTTGCTTCTAAGAAAATAAATCCATGTCCTTCTACTGTAATCATCTATGAAAGATACAAAATATATAGATTTGGAAATTGAAGGAACACTAACAGGACTAAACACATCAGAATGAATAAGGTCCAACACACCAGAAGACTTGTGAGAACTAGAGTAAAAGCGAACATGGTTTTGCTTTCCATATATACAATGTTCGTAAAAGTCAAACTTGAGATTACAATCATTTAACCCCTTAACAAGGTTTTTATTTTTCAGGCTTCTAAGACCCTTCTTACCAATGTGGCCAAATCTCTTATGCCATAACATAGTCTTTTCAATAGGAAGCTTAACTTCCAAAGCATGAACACCCTTGGGTACACAAGATGCACCACCATCAGAATTTGTTACAACAAATTTCTTTACTGCTTGTTCAGATGGTGGGGATGAAGTGATTGCAACTCTTTTCTTCAAGTCAGAAGAAATATTGCACTATGAAGTGCATGCCTCTAGCTGAAATAGAGTACCTCTAAGTACCCTTCGTAAGCACCATAGATCCTCTAGTCATCTTGCATCCATCCTTCGAAAGACAACCTGCACACCTGCATCATTCAACATACTTATAGAAAGTAGGTTCCATGCCAAGCCTGGGATGTGTATAACCCCAGTGATCCTCTTCACTTGTCCATCAGGGAATCAGATTGTGACTCTTCCATGAAAAACAATCTTCAAATGAGAATCATCACCCAGGTACACTCTTCCACCATCGAACTCTTCATACTTCGCGAACTAGCTTCGGTGTGAGGTCATGTGGAATGATGCACCAGAATCTATCAACCACACATCATCAGATGCATGGGTGACCAGGGCTATGATGAAGGCATCACCATCATCTTGTGACTTGTCAGAATCTAAATCTGGGACATTCTTCTTCTTCTTTTTCTTTTCCTCTTTGCATTCCTTCCAAAAATGCCCAGTTTTGACATAGTTCCAATAGAGAGCCTTCGACTTTCTAGGGGATTTGGATCTCCCATGGGATTTGGATCTACCCTTCTCAGATTTCTTGTCCTTCTTTTTCCCTTTCTCCTTGGGTCTTCCACAAATCGCAAGAGCCTCTTTGGCTGCCTCAGAAGACTTTCTCTGCATCTCTTTAGAGAACAATGAAGATACCACTTCATCCATTTTGAAAGTGGATGTGGTGCTCCCAATAGCCATAATAAGATGATCCCATGAGTCTGGCAAAGAACAAAGCAAGGTCATATAACAATCCTCCTCCTCCATCTGAACACACCAATGGATGTCAATTGTGCAACTAACATGTTGAAAGCATTCAGGTGATCTGCAATAGATCCTCCATCCTCCATCCTCAGAGAATACAACTTCTTTCTTAGAAAAAGCTTGTTCACCAGGGATTTGGCCTGATAAACATCACCAAGCTTCTTCTAAAGGTCTTTTGTGGTCTTCTCCTCATGGACATTTAACAGGATAGAATCAGCTAGACTAAGTCTTATGAGACCCTTAGCCTTCCGATCTTTGAGGTCCCAATCAGTTTGTGCCATTGCAGTTGGTTTTACACCTATGGTTTCCCATAGGTCTCGATCAACAAGCATGTCTTCCATCTTAAGTTTCCAAAACTCAAAATTTGTGCCATTGAACTTCTCCACCTCTAATTTTTTGGATGTGCTTGCCATCTCCTTCCTGCAACAAGATTACAGAATGCTCTACACAAACTCCCACTCAATCTAAGATTAGCTCAAAAAACCCTACCCAACAACTAGGACCAAAGGTGATCAAGCTTTTATACCATCTAAAAGGAATCTAGGTGTGCAGAAATCACTTCCTACACTAATCTAATGAGGAGAGATGAGTGCAAATTCTTTTTAACCTTTACAATTACAGTGTTATTAACCCAACAACAGAGATATTGCAATAATACACAACACAAGAATGTAAGACAGAAGAAGAGAGAGACAAGATATAACGTGGGGAAAACCCTTTCAGGTGAAAAACCCCACACTCCAAAACCTGCACAATGTATTATCTAAACAACAAGGTTTACAACACACTTGCAATGCAAGTCTTTATAGGAGTCTTTGACACTCCTATCTGGAGACAATCCAGTAGTATAACAGTACCTGTTAATCACATACTACATCTCTCAAAAGCACCTATTTATATAGAAGATACAAGGCAAAAATGACTCTTTCTTGGGATGGGCATCCAACTTGGTCTCATGGCCTAAAACCCATGCCTAAGGACACTTGTCCATCATCACAACATGGATTTTGCACTTGTAATGTCATCCCATCCCAAAGAGGTCACCTATTCCCAAGTTGGGCAATGACAGATGCTCTTATGACTATCAAAGAATTTGTCATAGCTGTCATATCTTACAACTGTAGGAGAATCTGTCATACACTAGCTAAAAATAGCATATTCTCTTACAACCTGTCATAACCCTCCTTGGGGCAGCCAAAGATTCCTTCTTCCAAGATGCCTTTTGACACATGCCTTCACCTATCATAGAATCTTCCATTTACGACTCTTACACGTCATAGATTTGTCATAGGAATCTGTCATAGTTTCAGTCAATATTCCCTTACACACTATCCAAGATGCCGACACATGGCAAAATATTCCTACCACTCAGTGGGACACCTATCTCCTCATGTGAGGACAAATTTACATGTGGTCACCTTCCACGTAGGATGACACATCACTGTGCCAAGTCCCACAAGATGACAATAAGGATTTGCATCCTAATTACAATAATAGGCAATAAATAAATAAATACAATAAAATAATACAAGGAATTACCAAGGTTGAGACACCTTAATTCCCAACACTGAATGGGTTTTTCACAAGATTGAGTATACATGTTGTAGGAGGTAGAGATCCCTCTCATTGTTACCATTTTGGTCTTCTTCAATATATTTTACATGTAATATGAGTCAATATATACACTACTCCCTTGTATCTTGCAAACTCCATGTATTTAGAAGACCTCATTCACATCCTCAAGACTAAGGAATGCTTGCATGAGATAAGAAACTCCACATTGACTGTCCTGATCTGCTCTAGTGATACCTCCTTCTCTTAGACTCCCTACTCGTTTTAACAAATCTCTAATGACTGTCATTATTGTTTTTGCATACCTTTTGCTACTCCTTTGTCATGATGTCTTCTTTTGTCATTGATATGATTGTTGTTCAACATTTTATAGTCTGTTGTTCCTTTATGTTTTGACTGCCATGTTGTTCCAACATGATTGTTCCTCAATGTTTTGTCACCTATATGGAGATCTCTATGGGGTCTATAATGTCCACCACTATCTCTTCTTGATTGAGCTACCTTGCATGCACAAATCCTTCTCAGTCAATTACTCCTCATCTCCTTATTTTTAAGGTGTTGCTCATATTTAGTCTTCATACTAACTATTGTTGTATTTATGACTGACATACATGATCTTTGGATTGTTTTCTTTCTCTGTTTTGAGCAAGGCATGCTCATGTGGTTTAACTCAGGTCCCTTGTTCCTCACTAATAGTAGATCTGCAAATCTTTTAGGCTTTCAAAATAATCTTGGAATGTTGCACTGACCATTGTGAATGATGCTTTCTCAGGTATCTTTCTATTCCTGATTAAATCCTAATGATAACTTCAAACTCCTAACATATCCTGCTATCTTGACTGATGACCTTGACTGCTCTTTATGACTATTACGATGCTCCTTAATGTTCCTTAATTCTTTAGCTTTCTCCATTGTTCCTGCTGTGAGCTTGAAATGTTGATTTGATTGCAACCTTTTTAGGACTGTCTCATTGTCCCTATTAGGACTGTTCCCTTTATTTTCATCAGTGTGATGTCTTCATGTACCTATACCTGCACACTTAGAAAACTAGTTAGAGAAAAACATAGAGGCTAATAGCCTCTCTTTTGATTACATGATCTTCATCTCTTGCATCCTCCTATGGCTGTATATCTGCATCTGGAGGCTCTTTATCTCTTTCATTTTTTTTCTTAGATGTTCATAAAAAGATGGCATGTACATTTGATGTTATGAAATACATGAGTGAAAAGGTACGCCAATCTCTAACATGCTTCTTTCTTTCTCTTGCAGGTACCTTAGAAGATAGTCTTGGAGAAACTGAAGATGGTGGAGCTACAAGTGGAGATTCATTGTTTTAGGCAATGAAGGATCCCCTTTTTCCTCTTCTATGTTTCTTCTTAGTCTAGATGTATATGTGTTCTTTCATTTCATCTTTTATAGTCAATTCCCATGGCTTGTGTGGGAACTTTGAACATAATTTCCTTATGAATATGAACAACTATTTTATGCAATCATTTGTCTATTGTTTTTTTTTGTAAACTATTCAATTGCGTAAGGAAACTACATTTGAAACTTATTGGATGATACAGTTGCTCATAATCATAAGTAGATTTAATAAATTTGTGTACCTTTATCATTTGAGACTTGAACAAATTGTGATGAATAGATGAAACAATCTAAAACTCATAACTTAGTTTTTCCCCCTCTTGCCTATTTTGTGATGTCTCTTGCTCTTGTAGGATGCCCTTCCAACTTTTATCTAGCTCCTGTAGCAACTCATACTGAGTTGATGCATGATTCTGGTAAAAGTGATGACTATAATGGCCTTCTACCTAAGTAGTAAGCCTTCTAAAGACAGATGTGAGCCTTCATCCTTCCTTACTCTTCCACCTAGCCTAAGTTTCTATTGTACCTATCTCCCTCTTCAAGGTAGAAAATAATCAGTGTTGTCCTAGCCTGACCTTATTGGGCTAAAGTGCATAATTAGGTAACAATTACCCTAGGTGTCTGATGCAAGATCATCTAGTGGTGTAAGGGCAATCTTGCATCACCCAAAAAAATGATGATTCAAAAATATTGATTTTTTTTTCATTTCTTTTCAAAAAAATTATTGCTGGTTCCATAACTCCTTAAATAATGATGCAGAATATTTAGTTTTTCCAGACTGCTAAAAATAGCAAACTACTATTTTTGGAAAGTTTGCATTTGGGCACGTATGGAAGTGAAAAATTATAAGAGGCTTCAAAATTGAAAAATAAGACATTTGGTGAAGGAATAAGTCAAATATCATTTGTGGGCTAAAAGATATTAAAGTTTTTGTTTCCCAAAAAAACTCTAAAAAGTTTCAAAGTTACATTAGAGGCCCTGTACAGCCCCAAAAATGGGTGGAATTGGTAGATTAGATTCTTAGCACATAGAGAACTCCACAAGATTTCCAACGCTTCAAACAATTTGTCAATCATACACTTGGATCAAAAGTTATGGCTTCCAGAATTTGACTTATTTTTGGAGGGAGTTACAAATCTTGAATTTTTGACTGAAGGCCACCAAAATGGGCTATGTATGACCATTTTTGTGAACCCTTTGGGTTGTAGAGAAAATGGGGAAAGTGTAGAGTCAAGAAAATATGGGAAAATAGAAGCCCTAGTTGATTTGAGGTTACAGAAGGTAGAATGTTCCAAAATCTAAAGATAGGAAGCTGTAATGTGTTGTAGCTTGTGGAGGTTTCATCCTCTAATTGGATTTTAGCTTTTGTAATGTAATGTTTTGTCCAAATCAATAAAAGAACATTCCTATTTTCTGTGTGCAATTGGTGTTATTGTGTGTTTTGTAACTTACCCCCTCATCAAATGGAAAAGGGAGACTTAGCCTAAAAGGGTAAACTAGGTCAAAGCTTCTTCAATCAAAATTAGAACACAAACCAAGTTTGGCTTCTACCTTTGAAGGAGAGCCAAACTATAGGGGTTTTGTCCCTTTGTTCTATAAAGGTGTACCAACCAAATTCAACCAACCAAACTAGGGTAAAACCTAAACCCTAATTGAGCAAGATTAACTAATAAATGACTGTTAGAAACAAATAAAGAGATTTTGAAAGGATAACAGAGATTAAGAGACAGTATGGAATAGGAACCTGAGTTCAAGAGCAGAGAAGTACTGGGGTACTAGGTTCCCTAGACCCAAATTAGGGTTTTGTAGAATGTTAGGATTTGGGTGCCTTCACATGTGTGTCTTCCTCCTTCCTATAGGTTGTTGTTGTTGGATTCCTCCAAATGCAAACTGCACACTAACAAGAAGGGAAAAGGGTTGTGTTATGTTTAGGGGCTTGCCTTAGTCAAACCCTGTGTTATTGTTTCCACCTCCATGAAAATAATGATTAAAGATCCAAGAGTGTGTGCCCTAGGAGGGACGAGACAATATCTGCAATAAATGATGAAAGAATGAATGCAAATGATAACTATTACCATAAGATATGAAACCCTAGTTAGAGTAGGCGACTCAAGACTATGCACCAACAAGGAGATAGAGAATGGAGGCTTGAACTTCCTTCAAGACCTGCAAATAAGCATCATAACATCCACACAAAGAGCTTTTCCAACCATGAAGAACACTTGAGCATAGGAGATCAATTCATCAAAGCATAAGGTAAGTACTTCTAATCTTCTCTTAGTAAGCTAGGTGCAAAATGAATAACATGACTCCTTATATGCATTCCTGCTCACCAACAATGAATAAAATCAAATGGGGCTAACAAGGATAAGCTAAGGAGGTGTTCTAAGCCAACACCACAAAAATAGGGTTGGGCCTAACATCTGGGACTACGATGCTAGGCGCCCTAGTCCTTTAGCCCCAAAAACTTCAGAGAGTGTTAAATGAGGTGGGCTTAGACCAGTCCTAAGTTTATTTTGTCAGGTTTATTCATCAGGATTAAGATTTAATTGTTTATTATTCAAAAATGTGTCAAAATAGGTTCTGATTAGCAAGGTTAAACATTTTACTTCATAATAGGTAATTCAAAACATCAAGTGCTTGTTAAAACATTCAACCTTTCAGTTTTGTAACTAATGTTGGAGCAATTGTTTAACTTCCTTTTGGGAAGTATAAAATGGGATGATTATTCTTGTTCGGTTGAGGAGGGAGGGGGAAATTTGGAGAGAATTTTTATATTGAAGACTCCTAATTCGAGGGTCTTGAGAGTTGTATTTTGTTTGTAAAATTGTACTCCTGAAACATTGAATTGCTGCAAATAATAAAACATTGTTATTCTGTGAATTATTTTGTTGTGTGTTTGGATATTGGATGCTCATCCTAATTATCTAATAAGCCCCTTTGGATTGATTTATGCCAAGTGGTATCAAAGCAAGGCTTTCTTTTTGGGAAGTGATACATTGCAGAGAACTTGAAGTGTTAAAATATTGTCTTAGAGGGCTCAAGAGGGTATTTGTCAGTGTGAAGAGTCCTACAATTATAGAGGGTTGAAAGAGAAGTTGGATTTGTGAGAAAAGAAAATTTGGTTTTCCATAGTGTGTGTGGATTGAACAATAGAGGTTGAATTTTAGGAAAATTCCCCCTAAGAAGAAGAGTTTCCAAAATGGAGGAGATGCTCGAACAATTCTGTGTTGAAACGAGAAATGAGTTGAGAAATTTAGTTGTTGGATTAAGAAGAAGCCCAAATTGTGTAAAAGATCATGATGATGATGAGGATGAAGTTGTAGATGATGAACAGGAAAGAGAAAAGGAACAACCAGTAGATGATGAAGAAGAACGGTTCTTGAGAGGACTTGCCAGAATTGGAGGAGGTAACAAAATGGAAATTTTAACTTTTTCTAGAACATTGAATCCTAAAGAATTGATAGATTGGATAGGAGAATTAGAAGAATATTTTGAATATAAAAATAGTCGTGACCCTCAAAGGGCGAGATCAGCACAAACAAAACTCAAAGGACGTGCTGCCCTATGGTGGAGGGAGTTACAAAGAGAAAGAGTAGCTAATGGAGACATGAGAATAACTTGATGGAATCATATGGTTACCTAGTTGAAAGCCAAATTTATTCCTAGAGATTATGAGTTGGAGATGTTTAGAAAACTTTAGAATTTGAAGAAGAAAGCTATGAGCATAAAGGACTATACCAAAGAGTTTAATAAAATGGTAATTAGATTTGGGCATCATCAAATGGATAGGGAGAAAGTAGCTAGATATATCAATGGGTTGATATTTAATATACAAGATGAAATAAGTATGCTGAATATTTCTAAAGTAGAAGAGGCATTTCAGTATGCCTTGAAAGTAGAGGAAAATATAGAAAGAATACAACAGAGTTATGTAAGAGGAAGAGGAAAATTCTTAGCCAGGAGTGGACAAGGAAGTAGTGGCAAAGGTAAAAAAAGTTTAGGAAGAAGAAACAAATTCCAAATGGAATAAGGAGTCAAGTTAGGGAACGAGAGGAAGAGAATACTCTTCAGGAGGACATGGTAGCAGCAACAAAGGGTTCCTTGGGAAATGTTTTTAGTGTGGTGAGGCTGGACATAGATCTTTTGAATGTCCACAATTACGTCAAGAGAACAACAAGAGAAGTGTAGCCAAAAATTGCATGATACAAGAAGATGAAGAGAGTGTGGCATCACCAAAAGTGGAGCTTGAAGAAGGAGAGTCTCTTATGTTCAAGAGGGTGTTAATGAAACTAGAGGTGAAGAAGGATGGAGCTTCTTAGAGGAGAAGTCTTTTTAGAACTGTATGCAAGTCTAGAGGTAAGTGTTGCAAAGTAATTGTAGATAGTGGTAGTACCGATAACCTAGTCTCAGAGGAAATGGTAGAAAATATAGGTTTGAAAAATTAAAAACATCCTAGTCCTTATAAAGTTGCCTGGTTGCAAAAGGAACATGAATTAGTGGTGAATTAGCAATGCATGGTTAGTTTTTAGATTGGGTCATATAAGGATGAAGTCTTGTGTGATGTTATGTCAATGAGTGTCTGTCATGTTTTGTTGGGGAGGCCTTGGCCATTTGACAAGGAAGTTATCTATGATGGTAGAAGAAATTTGTACACCATTATGAAAGGTGGGAAGAAGTATGTATTAGTTCAGTAAAAGAGAAGACACAATAGGTGAAGGACAATATTTCAATAATTTGTTGTTGTTCTAAAAAATAGTTGCTAAAGGTGACAAGAGAGATTGAGAGTAACTCAATGAAAGTTCCCATGAAGGGGAATGGAATTGAAAATAAAGGCAGTGGTACTAATTTTGTGCAGCAAAAACAAAAGGCAATGCCAAATAGTGTGAAGAAAGTGAATATTGATCAAGGAAGGGGAGCTTTGGAGAGGAAAAACACAAGTCATAGTTTGGACACTTGAAATTTTCTTATGAATAGTGTGGCCTAGGAAGTGTAAGCCAAGTTGAATAATTTCAACAAGTAATGAAGAGAAGAAGTTAAGTAGATAAAGAGGAGGTTTGGATAAAGAACAAGCATGGGATCACCATCCCAAGAACTTTTAAATGTTCATGAGTTTCTGATCTCATGGAACATTTCACTTACTCGGTGTTACTGATGCAGGAGCATCCAGGCTCATGAGTGATCCTGCATCACCAAAAAAATGTTTCCAAGTTTTGTTTTTCTTTGCAGTGTTTTTGTTTAGGAGAAAATTTCACAATTTTGGCTAATTCAAGTACATTTTAGCCACATGTTACACTTCAGATCTCTAGATTTTGTAGTTCACTGAGTGGTTTGAGCACTCTGATGGGTCCAATTGATCTGAGTAGTCCAAGTGGTTAGAGGGGTCTGAGTGGTCCGATTGGTCTGATGGGTGATGAAGGGGGTAAATCACAAAACACACAATAACACTAGTTGTAAATAGAAAATAGTAATTTTATTTTATTGATTTGGACAACACATTACATTAAAAAATCTCAAATACAATAAGAGGATGAATCCTCCATAGGCTGCAACACATTATAACTTCCTATCTCCAAACTCTAGAACCTTTTGCCTTTTGTAGCCCAAATCTGCTAAGGTTTTTGTTTTCCTACCTTTTCATGACTCTACACTTTCCCCTTATCTCTACTAGCACCAAGGGTTCCCAAAAATGGTTAAAAATAGCCCTTTTTGGTGGCCTCCAACCAAATTCTAAAATTTGCATCTCCCTCCAAAAATAGGTCAACTTCTGGGAGCCATAACATATGATCTGGGTGTCTGATTGATGAATCGTTTGAAGCATTGGAAAGCTCACAGAGTTCTCTACATGCTAAGAATCAACTCTACCCATTCTAGTCATTTTCAATGTCGTACAGTGCCTCTAAGTGCCTCAAACCTAACTTTGAAACTTTTTCAGGGGTTTTTTGGGAAACAAAAACTTTAATATCTTTCAGCCCACAAATGATCTTCGCCAAAGGTCTTATTTTTCATTTACGAAGATTCCCATAAATTTTCACTTCCATACATGTCCAAATGCAAACTTTCCAAAAATAGTAGTTTGCTATTTTTAGCAGTTTGGGAAAACTGAAGGTTCTACGTAATTATTCAAGCGATTATGGAACTAGAAATGCAAATTTTGAAAAGAAATGAAAACAACCTCAACAATTTTGAATCTTCATCTTTTTTGGGGTGATGCAAGATTTCTCTTACATCATTGGATGCTCCTACATCAGCCTTGTCACATCTCAAGTGTTTGTTTGAGGAAAACCCAAATGGTCAACCTCTGCCTTAGACAACCAGGAAGAATCTTCAATAGGCCTTCCTTTCCACTTCACTAGATATTCCTCATATTGCCTATTTTGAGTACTTCTCCCCACACAGATATCCAAGATCTCTTCTATCTCCTCCCTTAAAGTAGATGCCAGAATACCCCACTGTTCTTCTACCGGTCCATCCTTTGTTCCACCTTCATGATATTATGTTAAATCAACAATGTTGTACATAGGGGAAATGTTGATCCCACTCGGCAACTCTACCTCATATACATTTCCTGAATCATGCTTCTTCAGGGTTCTAGATGGTCCAAATTTCTTCATTTTCAACTTATTATATGTTCTAACTAGAAACCTCTCTTTTCTCAAGTGAACCATGACTTCATCTCCTACCTAAAATTCCTTATATCTCCTTTCCTAATCTACCTTAGTCTTCTACTTAGTATTCATCTTATTAATGTGCTTTCTCACCTCTTCATGCAAATTCTTTAGGTGTTCTACAAAGTCTTCAGCTTCAGCACTTGTCTTTTGTCTACTGTCCAACTTCCTTAATTTTGAAGCATTTATTGGACTACTCCCATAAAATTTATGGAATGGTGATTTACCTATACTCCTATTGACATAATTGTTGTTAGCAAATTCTGCCTGTGGTAAAATTAAATCCCATCCCTTGGGCTTATCTCCTACTAAGCATCGTAGCAGGTTACCCAAATTCCTATTCAGCACTTCTGTTTGTCCATCAGTATGTGGATGGTGTGTAGAAATGAACTTCAAATCTATCTTCAACTTCTTCCACAATGTCCTCCAGAAATAACAAACAAACTTGGTATCTTGATTTGAAACTATGCTCTTAAGTAGACCATGTAGTCTCACCACCTCTCTGAAAAATAACTCTACAATATGAACAACATCATTGGTTTTCTTACAAGGAATAAAATGTACCATCTTCGAGAATCTGTCCACCACCACAAAAATTGAATCATGTCCTCTCTATGTCCTTGGTATACCAAGAACAAAATCCATACTAATATCGTCCCATGGCCTCTCTAGTATAGGTAATGGCTGATATAACCTTGCATTCTGACTTGTTCCATTTGCCATCTAACACAATCTGTAACTCTACACAAATTTCCTCACATCCTGTTGCAACTGTGGCCAATAATAATGCTCACCAACAATAGTAATGGTCTTATCTCAACCAAAGTGTCCAGCTAATCCCCATTATGCTTATTCTTAATTAGGTTCTCTCTCATGTAAATCCTCGTAATGCACAACTGGCTTCCTCTAAACAGCATGCCATCTTGGATTATAAAATCCAACCATTTTGTCGTATCGAAAATAACAGGTTCCAAATAAGCTTTCCAAGCCTCTACAAAATCTAGATCTTTAGGGTACAAACCTTTGAGCTCATCGAACCCAACAACCTCTATCTTCATTTCTATCAACAAATTTTGCCTTCTACTTAAGGCATTTGCAACCCTATTTGATCTTCCACTTCTGTGTTTTAGAACAAAAGTGTAAATCTGCAAAACTGAACCAATTTTAAGTGCCTCTGGTTCAACTTTCCCTAACTATTAAGATATTATAAAGCCTGATGATCAATATATAAAACAAATTCTTTTGGCAACAAATAATGTCTCCATTTCTTCAAAGCCTAAACTATTACATAAAATTTCTGATCATAAACATAATACTTTTTCTTGGCATCATTAAGCTTCTTAATGAAATAGGCGATGGGCTTACCTTCTTGACTCAAAGCAGCTCCTATGGTACTGCCACTAGCATCGCAATCTACCTGAAATACCTTATTGAAATTTGGAAGTGCCAAAACAAGTTGCTCTGTGACTTTCTGCTTCAATGTATCAAAACTCTTGGCTACTCCTATAGTCCATTTATACTATTTTCTATCCCCTCTCATTGTCTTAGTTAGGGGTGCACAAATGCTACTAAAATTCCTAATAAATTTTCTATAAAACTTGCCAAACCATGAAAATATTGTATGTCTATAGCACTCCTTGGCGTAGGCCATTCAATGATAGCCCTCACCTTCTTCGGGTCCATCTTAAGACCTTCTTCTGAGACAACAAATCTCAGTTATACCAACTCCTTTGAAAAACTACATTTCTTCAGATTAATCAACAACTTCTTCTCCCTCAGCTTTTCTAAAACTCTTCTGATATGCATCAGATGCTCATTGCAAGTCTTACTAAAAATCAAAGTGTCATCTAAATAAACAATAACCAAATTTCCCAAATATTCTTTCAATACCTCGTTCATGAGCCGCATGAATGTGCTCGGTGCATTGGTTAGCCAAAATGGCACGACTAAACATTCATACAAACCTTCCTTTGTCTTGAAGGTCATCTTCCATTCATCTCCTTCTCTAATTCAGATCTGGTGATACCCATTCTTTAGGCCAATCTTCGTGAAGTACTTGGCTCCATTCAAACAATCCATTATGTCATCCATTCTAGGCAATAGAAATCTGTAATTGATCGTGATCTTATTGATGGCTTGGGAATCTGTACACATTCCCCACTCTCTATTTTTCTTTGGTGCTAGTACTACAGGTACTACACATGGACTTAGGCTCTCTCTTATCAGTCCCTTCCTTAATAGCTTGTGAACTTGTTTGTTTAGCTCTTCATTCTCTATAGAAGTCATTCTATGGGCTGCCTTATTTGGCAAATTGGCTCCTGGTATCAAATCCATTTCGTGACTTATCTTCCTCATTAGTGGTAAACCTTTTGGTACATTATCAAACACAATGTCCTAAAATTCTTCCAACAGATCTAAGTCTTCTATTGGTATATCTTCACATTTCTCCTACTGATCTTAGGAATCAATGCAAAGCAATGACACTCGTGCTTCCTACCCTCCAAACATTTCCTACCATCTACCAAGCAAATTATGGAAGTACTACATACCTTTTCATCTACCTCCTTCAAGGGCTTCAACTTATGATGAACTCTGTCCTTTGTTAGGGAATATGTGTTTGCATGGCCATCATGGACATCACACCTATCATACTGCCACGACCTTCCCAATATCATATGACATGCATCCATCAGTATGATGTCAGATGGCACCTCATCATGGTAGTCTCCAATCTTGAACTTGACCAAACACTACTCATTGACCAAAGCTCTGGTCCTTTAGCAACCATGCAATCTGATATGGATGTGGATACCTTCTTCTTGTCAACTTCAACTTGTTAACCATCTTCTCTAAAATAAGTTTGTTAGTGCTTCCACTATTAATAATAATATCACAACACTTACCTTCACACTTGTACCTTATGCGGAATAAACTCTTCCTCTGATCTAGTTCTTTCTCCTCATTCAACAAGGCTCTTCTGACAACTAGGGTTTCTCCCCTTTTAGCATCTTCAGAATGCTCAGACTATGCGTCTTCAGCTACATGTGTAACTCATGCATTACCTTTAGGTCTTTTGTTTGTCCTTCCTTGATGTTGCAGACACTCGTATGCTCAATGTCCTTCTTCTCTACATTGGAAACAAGTTCGTCTGAAACCTCCTCTTCCAGGTCCTTGCCCAGGTCTGCCTCTTTCTCTTCCTCTTTGTTCACCATTGTTTTAGTCACGAGGGCAATAGGAATTATCTCCTCTCTGATTTGGACTGGTGCTAGCTTCTTCACTTTTCTTTTGATCGTCATTATGGCCTCCATAAGATCTTCCACCAGTCCTTCCACCTTGACCTCTTTCCCTTTCTTTCTTTCAAATCTTTTATTCAGCTTCTCTTCCACCTTCAGGGAAAATTGGTATGCATCTTCTATGGTGGTCATTCTGACTAGGCTCATCTCCTCTTAAATACTTGGCCTCAACCCATTAATGTAACAAGCTACCTTCTCCTTTTTGGCCTCTGCATGGCATGTCTTGATAATAGTCTTATAAAACTCTTCTATATACTCCTTGATAGACATTTTACCTTGCTTCTATCCTTGCAGCTTCTTCAACAACTCCACTCATAGTCCAAAGGAATGAACAACTTCTTTAGTTTGTCCACCATCTGATCGCATCTAGTAATCTCTCCTTTTCCTCTTCTATTTCTCTCTAACTGTACCTCCTTCCACCAAATACTAGCATGGACCTTCAACTTTTTTTTTGAAAACTTGACCCGTTCGGGATCTTCCACATCTTCATACTCGAAATACTCTTCCATATCATTGATCTAATCAATATGCTCTTTTGGGTTTAGATTCCCAGAATAGGTAGAGACTTCAATCCTTGGTCTCTTCCAATCTTTGAAATGACCCTCAACAACCTAACTTCTACAAGATCTCTTGCAACATCTTGTTCTTCCTCAGAGAGCTCTTCTTCAGCTTCATCTTTGCTTACTTCTCTTGTTCTCTTCTCAAACCCTCTTTGCAGCTCCTCTTGCAATGCATCAATTTGTCTTTATAGGGCTCTAAAAACCTCTTCTATCAAAGCATTTCTCCCATCATGGTTTCTTCTTGGAAGAATCTTGATCTTTGCAGCAAACCCACAACCTCAGGTCCTGTTACAAACTGCCTCATGGTCGGCGATCTGTCTACACACTCAGGAACCCTTGCTCTGATACCACTTGATGGAGGGGGTAAATCATGAAACACATAATAACACCAATTTGACATATAAAATAGGAATTTTATTTTATTGATTTGGACAACACATTACATTACAGAAGCTCAAATACAATCAGAGGATGAATCCTCCATAGGCTGCAACATATTACAACTTCTTATCTCTAGACTCTCGAACCTTCTACTTTTTGTAGCCCAAATCTACTAGGGTTTCTATTTTCCCACTTTTTCTTAACTCTACATTTTCTCCCTTATCTCTACTACCACCAAGGGTTCCCAAAAATTGTCACAAATAGCCCTTTTTGGCGGTCTCCAGCTAAATTTTGAAATTTGCATCTCCTTCCAAAAATAGGCCAACTTCTAGGAGCCATAACTTTTGATCAAAGTGTCTCATTGATGAACCATCTAAAGCATTAGAAATCTCACAAAGTGCTCTACATGCTAAGAATTGGCTCTACCGATTCTGCCGATTTTTAGGGTCGTACAGGTCCTCTAAGTGCCTCAAACCTAACTTTGAAACTTTTTCAGGGGTTTTTTAGGAAACAGAAACTTTAATATCTTTTAGCCCACAAATGATATTTGCTTGATTCCTTCGCCAAAGGTCTTATTTTTCATTTACAAGGATTACTATAAATTTTCACTTCCATATGTTCCCAAATGCAAACTTTACAAAAAAAGTAGTTTGTTATTTTCAGCAGTTTGGAAAAACTGAAGGTTCTACATCATTATTCAAGCGATTATGGAACCAAAAATATAAATTTTGAAAAGAAATCAATACAACATCAACAATTTTGAATCATAATTTTTTTTGGGTGATGCAAGATTTCCCTTACAACACTGGATGCTCCTACATCAAACACCTAGGGTAATTTGAGAAGTGACCTTGTCACATCTCAGGTGTTTGTTTGAGGAAAACACAAATGGTCAACCTCTGCCTTAGACAACTAGGAAGAATCTTCAACAGGTCTTCCTTTCCACTTCACTAGATATTCCTCATATTTCCTATTTCAAGTACTTCTTCCCACATGGCTATTCAAGATCTCTTCTATCTCCTCCCTTGAAGTAGATGCTAGAATACTCCACTGTTCTTATATTAGTCCATTCTTTGTTTCACCTTCATGATATTTTGTTAAATCAGAAATGTTGAACATAGGGGAAATGTTGATCCCACTCAGAAACTCTACCTCATATGCATTTCCTGAATCATGCTTCTTTAGGATTCTGCATGGTCCAATTTTTTCCATTTTCAACTTATTATATGTTCCAATTGGAAACCTCTCTTTTTTCAAGTGAACCATGACTTCATCTCCTACCTAAAATTCCTTATATCTCCTCTTCTAATCTGCCTTAGCCTTGTACTAAGTATTCATCTTATTAATGTGCTTTCTCATATCTTCATACAAATTCTTTAGGTGTTTTGTAAAGTCTTTGACTTTGGCACTTGTCATTTCTTCCCTGTCCAGCTTCCTTAATTCTAAAGCATATCTTGGATTACTCCCATAAACAATCTAGAAAGGTGATTTACCTGTACTCCTATTGACAAAATTGTTGTAAGAGAATTCTACATGTGGTAAAATCAAATCCCATCCCTTGGCCTTATCTCCTACTAAGCATCATAGCAGGTTACCCAAACTCCTATTCACAACTTCCATCTGTCCAACAGTCTGTGGATGGTGTGCAGAACTAAACTTCATATCTGTCTTCAACTTCTTCCACAATGTCCTCCAAAAATAACCAACAAACTTGGTATCTCGATTTGAAACTATGCTCTTAGGTAGATCGTGTAGTCTCACCACCTCTTTGAAAAATAACTCTACAATATGAACATCATTGGTTTTCTTACAAGGAATAAAATGTGCCATCTTCAAGAATTTGTCCACCACCACAAAAATGGAATCATGTCCTCTCTATGTCCTTGGTAAACCAAGAATAAAATCTATACTAATATCATCCCATGGCTTCTCTAGTATAGGTAATGGCTGATATAGCCCTGTATTCTGACTTGTTCCTTTTGCCATCTGACACACTCTGCAACTCTCTGCACAAATTTCCTCACATCCTACCACAACTGTGGCCAATAATAATGCTCACCAACAATATCAATGGTCTTATCTCAACCAAAGTGTCTAGCTAATCCCCCATTATGCTTATCTTTAATCAGGTTCTCTCTCATGGAAATCCTTATAATGCACAACTGGCTTCCTCTAAACAACATGCCATCTTAGATTATGAAATCCAACCATTTTATCGTGTCGAAAGTAACAGGTTCCAAACAGGATTTCCAAGCCTCTACAAAATTTGGATCTTCAGGATACAAACCTTTGAGCTCATCAAACCCAACAACCTCTATCTTCATTTTTGTCAACAAATTTTGCCTTTTGCTTAAGGCATCTGCAACCCTATTTGATCTTCCACTCTTCTATTTCAAAACAAAAGTATAACTCTACAAAAATTCAACCCATTTTAAGTGCCTCTAGTTCAACTTTCCTTGACTATTAAGATATTGTAAATCCTGATGGTCAGTATATAAAAAACTATTTTGGAAACAAATAATGTCTCCATTTCTTCAAAGCCTAAACTATTACATAAAACTCCTGATCATAAACAAAATACTTTTTCTTGGCATCATTAAGCTTCTCACTGAAATAGGCAATGGGCTTACCTTCTTGACTTGGCACTACCACTAGCATCGCAATCTACCTGAAATACCTTATTGAAATTTGGAAGTGTGAAAACAGGTTGCTCTATGACTTTCTGCTTCAATGTATCAAAACTCTTGGCTGCTCCTATAGTCCATTTAAACTCTTTTCTGTCCCCTCTCATTGTCTTAGTTAGGGGTGCACAAATGCTACTAAAATTCCTAATAAATTTTCTATAAAAACTTGCCAAACCATGAAAAGATCATACCTTTGTAGCACTCATTGGCGTAGGCCATTGAATGATAGCCCTCAAATTCTCTGGGTCCATCTTAAGACCTTCCTTTGAGACAATAAGTCCCAAGTATACCAAATCCTTCTTTGCAAAACTACATGTCTTTAGATTAATCAACAACTTCTCCTCCCTTAACTTTTCTAAAACTCTTCTAATATGCATTAGATGCTCATCCGAAGTCTTATTGAAAATTAAAATGTCATCTAAATAAACAATAACAAAATTTCTCAAATATTCTTTCAATACTTTGTTCATGAGCTGCATGAATGTGCTTGGTGCATTGGTTATCCCAAATGGCATGACTAACCATTCATACAAACCTTCCTTTGTCTTGAAGGCTATCTTCCATTCATCTCCTTCTCTGATTCAGATCTGGTGATACCCACTCTTCAGGTCAATCTTCGTGAAGTACTTGATTCCACTCAAACAATCCATTATGTCATCCATTCTAGGTAATGGAAATCTGTACTTGATCATGATCTTATTGATGGCTCAGGAAGCTATACACATTCTCCATTCTCCATCTTTCTTTGGTGCTAGTACTATAGGTACCGCACATGGACTTAGGCTCTCCCTTATCAATCCCTTTCTTAACAACTTGTGAACTTGTTTGTTTAGCTCTTCATTGTTTGCAAGAGTCATTATATGGGCTACCTTATTTGGTAAACTGGATCCTGGTATCAAATCCATTTGGTGACTTATCTTCCTCACCGTTGGTAAACCTTCTTCTACATTATCAGAGACAATGTCCTAAAATTCTTCCAACAGATCTAAGACTTCTGCTAGTATCTTCACATTTCTCTAGTCTAATCTTAGGAATCAATGCAAAGCAGTGACACTCATGTGTCATAGCCTCCAAAAATTTCCTACCATCTACCAAGCAAATTATGGCAGTACTACATACCTTTTCCTCTACCTCCTTCAAGGGCTTGAACTCATGACAAACTCCATCCTTTGTTAGGGAATATGTGTTTGCATGGCCATCATGGACATCGCACCTATCATATTGCCATGACCTTCCCAATAGCATATGACATGCATCCATCAGTATGATGTCACACAACACCTCATCATGGTAGTCTCCAATCTTGAACTTGACCAAACATTTCTCATTGACCAAAGCTCTATGGTCCTTCATCAACCATGCAATATGAAACGGATGTGGATGCCTTCTTGTCAACTTCAACTTGTTAACCATCTCCTCTAAAACAAGATTGTTAGTGCTTCCACTGTCAATAATAATATCACAACACTTACCTTCACACTTGTACCTTGTGCAGAATAAACACTTCCTCTGATCTAGTTCTTTTTCCTCATTCAACAAGGTTCTTGACAACTAGGGTTTCTCCCCTTTCAGCATCTTCAGAATGGTTAGACTATGCGTCTTCAACTACATGTACAACTTGTACATTACCTTCAGGTCTCCTATTTGTCCTTCCTTGATGTTGTGGAGACTTGTATGCTCGATGTATTCTCCACATTGGAAATAGGTTCCTCTAAAACTTCCTCTTCCAGGTCCTTGCCCAGGTCTGCCTCTTTCTCTTCCTCTTTGTTCACCATTGTTTTGGTCATGAGGGTGATAGGCATTATCGCCTCTCTTATTTTGACTAGTATCAACTTCTTCACTTTTCTTTTGATCTTCATTACGGCCTTGATAAGATATTCCACCAGTCCTTCTACCTTGACCTCTTGCCTTTTGCTTTCTTTAAAATATTTTATTCAGTTTCTCTTCCACCTTTAGGGAAAACTGGTACGCATCTTCTATGGTGGTCATTCTAACCAGGCTCAGCTCCTCTTGAATACTTGGCCTCAACCCATTAATATAATGGGCTACCTTCTCCTTGTTGGCCTTTGCATGGCCTGTCCTAATAGTAATCTTATAAAAATCTTCTGTATACTCATTGACAGACTTGTCACCTTGCTTCAATCCTTGCATCTTCTTCAACAACTCCAACTCATAGTCCATATGAATGAACAACTTCTTTAGTTTGTCAACCATCCAATCCCATCTAGTAATCTTTCATTTTCCTCTTCTATTTCTCTCTAATTGGAACTCCTTCCACCAAATACTGGAATGGCCCTTCAACTTTGTTTTTGCAAACTTGACCCATTCTGGATCTTCCACATCCTCATACTTAAAATATTCTTCCGTATCATTGATCCAATCAATAAGCTCTTCTGGGTTCAGATTCCCAAAATAGGTAGAGACTTCAATCCTTGGTCTCTTTCCAATCTTTGAAATGACCCTGAACAACCTAACTTCTGTAGGATCTCCTACAACATCTTGTTCTTCCTTAGATAGCTCTTCTTCAGCTTCATCTTCACTTTCTTCTCTTGTTCTCAGCTCAAACCCTCTTCGCAGCTCCTCTTGCAATGCATCGATTTGCCTTTGCAGGGCTCTAAAACCCTCTTTTGTCAAAGCATTTCTCCCACCATGGTTTCTTCGTGGAGGCATTTTTTTCTCTATAGCAAACCCACAACCTTAGGTCCTGGTGCAAACTCCCTCATGGTTGGCAATCTGTCTATACACTCAGGAACTCTTGCTTTGATGCTCGGTGATGAAGGGGTAAATCACAAAAGACATAATAACATCAATTGCACATAGGAAATAGGAATTTTATTTTATTGATTTGGACAACACATTACATTACAGAAGCTCAAATACAATCAAAGGATGAATCCTCCACAAGCTGCAACACATTACATCTTCCTATCTCCAGACTCTGGAACCTTCTGCCTTTTGTAGCCTAAATCTGCTAGGGTTTCTATTTTCCCACCTTTTCTTGACTCTACACTTTCCCCCTTATCTCTACTACTGCCAAGCATTCCCAAAAATGGTCATAAATAGTGTTGGTGATGATTGTTAGTCATAACAACATGAATAAAAGTTTACACAACAAACCTTTATTATCTTGAAAAGTATGATCAATTTAGGATAAATTGATGACTCCAAGTCTCCGTTGATCAGGTCATGATCGTCTGACGTTACTCAGAGGTTGATGTGTGTTGTTGTTTTCCATTCAGGGACCTTACATGTTAGTATGAAGATGATTTGTATCTTGATACGCTTTGTTTTCACCTGTTCTATGTAAATTCCCAACAAAGATGTCAAATTTTGCAATATTTAACCTGAACATGCAAATATTTACATATATTTATGTTGATCCCTGTTAGGGTTAGCCGATAGAAGATATCAATTAAATGCAAATAAAGATTAAACAGAGAAATGGAAATACATAGAATTAATAACAGCAAGAGACAAGTTTTAACGTGGTTCACCCAAACTCGGGCTACATCCACCAAACAGAGAGTCCAATATTATTATCCAATAAATCAAACCGATTACAACTAGTAATCCCTACAACTCAATACCATTGCAAATGCTACAATACAATATATCAAAACGCTAACCCTTAGCCGCTTTTATCAAGCTTTTTGTCAGTTACAAAAATAGGGTTTTCTTATGTTGGTCAATGAAAAAAAAAACTCCCAGTGCCTTTATAAAATAATAAAAAAACTGTGTGAGGTTTCGGGGGTGCTGCCCTCAAGCCCCTGCGAGGGCGCTGCCCCTCAACCCTACCCTGTATCGCGATAGGGAATGCGCCAGGGGTGCTTCCCCTGGACCTCGCAAGGGGTGCTGCCCCTTGACCCCATCTTAGTGGTGCTGCCCCCAAACCCCCGCAAGGGGCGCTGCCCCTTGACCCCGTAGGAATTTGGGGGGAAACTGTGCCGATAAAAGTGGGGAAAATGTAACCTCCGAGTCTGATTAGGCTCCATATAACAACAATCCCCACTCTGATTGGTATTATTTGCAATGACCTTAAGGATTTCTGATTAGTTCTTCTACAATTATCTTGATTATCTTGATACTAAACTAATCCTTACTTAATCTTACTTCTGCACTATGAATTTATGTAAATATTGTGCATATAAGCTGATATTTCCATGATTCTTACCATTATTTGTAATTTTTTACATGATATTTTCAATTCTACATGCAGTTAGCTCAAATATGCATATGATATTCATGTGTCTATAGATTTCCTACATATTTACTCTATTCTGTTTATTATTTTTAGTATTTTGCAATTGCAATGGTGATTCAATGAAATTAAAATGAGAAAATAGAGTTTAGAGAATGAGATTCCTAAAATTACTTAACTAAGATCACTGATCCACATACATGTTCTAATACAATAATGAAGAGAAGAAAACCAAAATCATACTTCACCAGGACATTGTTGGCAAGAGACACTATATGGATTCATGGTTGTTGTCATTGATGGCAACAAAGGTCATCCCACATATCCGCAAGTCATGATATGTCTCTACCGGAAGTCAGATTGAAGATTGTGGTGGTCCGGTGAACAAGAACAGAGCATGTGGCAAGGTCCGACAGATTGGTCCGGATCTCTCAGAGGAAGTGTCTTGGTGCAGTGCGGATCTGGGGAAGTCAAGAGGACTATCTTGAGTAGTATATTCCAAGGATTTAGCCTCCGGAGATGGACAAGGAAAAAGATATGAATAGTTGAGTACCGGATTCCTGAGAGACAGTGAAAACAGAGGAAGAACTGACTGATCGAGTATCAAACTACTTTCCGGATGTATTACAGATGATGATAAAGGTTGCGGTGGCATGAATCATGTTTGGCCGACATAATTGATGATATCTACAAGTATATGCTTGATCCGCATTGCTTGGTGAGCAAGGATTCAGCCGACAGAACTAAGTTTGTAAGAAACTAGACTGTTCCGGATGCCGACTAAAAAGATGATGAAAGTACTTGTGCGGATATATATAGAGGATGGATTTAGTGGTAAAAGGTGGGAATGTATGTGAGGATATGCGAACAAGTCCAGAGTAGAGCAGAAGTAACAAGAAAGATCCGGTATGTGAAAGGACAGCAGACTAAAGAACAGAGGAAAGATGAAGTGCAGCAGATCAGTATACTGAACCTAACCGGAACTGAACTCCAGCATATGCAGATGCTTCCAATCAGTTCAAGACTGTGATTCTAATCACTTTGTAAGACAGTATGTCTTCTTGTAGGCAGTGAGCCTCTTGTGAGCAGTGTGCTCGGGCAGTGAGCCCTAATTGGCAAGTGCCATTTTTGTAATTTCCTATTCTTCTAACAGAGAATAATTCTTGGGTTAATCACCCCGTGGTTTTCTCCCTTAACAGGGTTTCCACGTCAAAAATACTGTGTCATGTGTTTCTTATTTCATGGTTTATGTTTTGTGTTTGATTTTATGCTGCTTCAATTAAAAGGAAAGTTTAATAAGGGAAATAATTAGGATAACTGATTCACCCCCCCCCTCTCAGTTATCAACAATTGGTATCAGAGCCAAGTTCCTCCTAATAGAGCCTAACAGCTTGAGGAAGATCTGGGATTTCAAATGGATGCATATGGTTTAAAGGAGCAACTCAAGACTGCCCTTGAGGATCTTGAACAGTCAAATTCTGAAGTCAGTGAATTAAGAGAAAGACTCAAACAGGCTGATGAATTCATGAGGGAATTAAAAGACAAATTAAGTCTCTCTATGAAAAAGAGAAAGGAGCTGCTCCAACAGTTGGCAAGACAAAGTGAAGAAAGCAATACAAATGAAGAATTGACTGAGCAAACCAAGTTATGTGAAAAGTTATCAAAAGAAGTCATCATGTTAAGACATGAAATGGAATCAGGAACTATAAAGTTCACTCAAGAGATTGAAGAAAAAAGAAAGGCTGAAGACAATCTAAAACAATCTCTTAAGGAAAAATCAGAAGAATGCCACCAGATGGACAGGATTATCAGACACCTTGAATCTGATCTTGAAGATTCCAAAGATAATGAAGGAAAACTTGAGGATCAAATTGCCTCTCTCAAAAGAGACCTTCAAACAGCAAATGAATATAAAGAGAAATTCAAGATAAGTTCTGCTCAACTTGAAGTTCTTCTTGGAAGTCAAAAGAGGACAGATGACAAGTATGGCTTGGGATATGAGAAAGGAGAAAGCTCCGGATCCGGTCAGAAGAATCTTGGATCAGAAAATCCAAGGAGCAGGCCTAGAAGACCTCCGGTAAGACAGCCAAATGCTCAAAAATATCCATCCTTCAATGGATACTGCCACAGCTGCAACCATTTTGGTCACAAAGCTAATCAATGCAGAATGAGAATGAATCAGATTAATTCATCCTTCTCCGGACAGTGCTTCAACTGCAAAAGGTATGGACACAAATCCCATGAATGCAGAATTATGCAAGTAAACAAATCATTCAAAGGTAGATGCTTTACATGCAATAGAGTAGGTCATATGGCTAATCAATGCAGATCAAGGGGATATCAGTTAAATATGCAAAGAAATGTTATTTGTCAAATCTGCAATAGATCCGGTCATAATGCTAAAGTCTGCAGAAACAAGAATCAGGACAAAAGAGGTCCGGTGTATAATCAGAATCAAGACAAGGGTAAACAAAAGATGAATGCGGATGAAGTTAGGAATCAGATGAGCAAGATTTGGGTGAAGAAAAGCTCAGAGAATGTAGAGGTTGGATCCGCACCAGATTCTGGTGCTGATATTTCTTCCGGAAATTAAAAAGTGAGCTCAGGCTCAGGGGGAGACTCAAAGAAGATTCTGTTCCCCCAGCCAAACAAGTTGTGCCGGATGTGGCACAAGATGCGGATTAAAGGGTTTATAGATATAAGTCCTGAGATGCTTCAGTCAAGTTTTCAGAGGTCCGCATGGAGTTATGAAGAAGCTGTGTTCGATTAAGTTAGACCTGTTCAGGGAGGTGCTCCGGTATGATAAAGGATTACAAAAAGGTCCGGAGAGATCCGGAAGTGCACGATCTTGTCTTGCGGATTGGACAAAGTGTTTGGGATGTTCTTGTAATATGTTACCTAGATTTATTCATGATTTAAAGATCCGGATGATATTCAGTGATCAGGACTAATCCGGGATACTCCAAGCTGTCCAGACATGGTAAACCGGAATAATGCAGGTGAAGCATTTATTGCAGACAGATATTAGGGTTTGCGGAGCAATATAAGGGATTTCTCAAAAGTTATCTGCTCATTCTACACTTGAGAAGAAGCGAATAGTGGAGCTCTGCAACAAGGATCATCAAGCACACCAAGGATCTCCTGCCGAAGCTATTGCATAAAGAAATCAATCCAACCACTCCGTGCAAACCGAAGGCGCATAAGGTATTCTTCGTTTTTCATTGCCTCACTGCAAATCTTTGAAGAATGGCTACTCCAAACATAGTTAAGATCTCTGATAGACCTCGCCCCTCATTCAAGAAACATCCCTACAAATCGTTGGAGGTAGATCCACTAGGAGCCTTCTCTAGTGTTCCCCACGGAGTCTTACATACTGAAGATATTAGGGTTTACATACACGCAAACATTGAGGAATTTGGGGAATTCAAATTAAGAGACCTCTATCACAAGCAACTGATAGACAATGCTTTTGAGCTCAAACCAGAGTATAAGGGTATCCAGAAGAAACAATTTGAGCAATTCATTCATTTCCCTAGCTTTGAAGAAGATGAATGGGTCCGGTATGTACTGAGCAGGATGCATGACAACTTCCTTTGGCTAGATAGACCCTGCAAGATCACAAAAGAAGCAATTAGAGCAGTAACTGGTCTATACTCTTCCGGGGGGGTACCTATCCTCAAATCTGTCAAGAACAACGTTGTAACTGAAGCCACCGGATCAAAATATGATAAGAGAGCAATGACCATTGAAGATATTTCGGATCCGGATATCAAATATGCATCAATGATCATAGGATACAAGATCTATCACTCCAGCAGGGAGAATTCTGTATCCGGAACTGCAATATACACAGCATATGAAATGCTAAGAAAGAATGCAGATTATGATCTTTGTGAACTACTACTAAGCCAATTGATGGAAAATGTACAGAAAATCAAGAAAGACAAGAAGAACTCCTTTAAGTATGGTACTCTCATTGTATGTCTCTTCTTTTACTTCATGAATGAGCTACCCGGAACAAGTGGATGGGTATGGCAGAATGACAAACCTGTTGCAGTCCAGATAAGAGACTATTTGCATGGACTTGGGGATGCAAAAGCGAGAAATACAGCTCTATGGGGATACTTCAAAAACTTTCAGAGCATGATGCAAGCAAGAGAGAGAATTCCCCAGTCTCTCATTGAGAAATACAAGGACTCAGTATGTTTTATGGTTGACACTGATCAGTGCCTAATGGAGGCAGTGGAGCCAAGGACTGTCTGGATCATGCCCATGGGGTATGAAGTTGATGAACAGATAGTAGAGCTGCATGTTCAACACATGCTAAGTCAGCCCAAAGATCCTAAGGCAGAAAGGTTTGGAACCTTTGAGGAGCTGAGCGTGAAATTACATGTAGAACTCAGGGAACCTGAGATTAAAAGAAAAGTGAGAAAAGAAGTAGAGCACATTGCTCAAGGCCTAGGCATCTCAAAAGAGGCACTTGATGCCAGCCGGGAAAAGAGGAGAAAGGCTGAGGAAGAAGAGAAAAGCAAAGAAAGTGCTCCGGTTGAAACCCCCACCCGGACCAGATCATCAAAGAGATCTGCACCCTCCACAACCAAAAGCTCAAAACCGGAAGTCCAGGCATCCGGTAAAAGATCCAAGACAAAAGCATCAAGGGCTTATGAAAGCCAAAAGGATGAAGAGGAGACAGAATCAGATGAAGGAGTAAGAGAAGTAAAGAAACAGAAAAAGAAAGGATCCGGTAAGCCCTCCACAGGCCAAGACAAGGAGGAAATGGCAGAGGTAACTGTTGAAAAGCCCACTCTGTCACTAGAGAGCATAATCAAGTCGGTCACGGTGGATGGAAACCTTCAACCAATGACTGAATCCTATGATGACTTCAGTGAGGCAGACCAAAAGACTCTGCAGGAAGCCACAGTTAAATATCTGAACACATACAATAAGGCTTTCATTGAGATCATATCTCTCATTCCTAAAAGCCTAGAGAAGGAAATGGAAGTAAGAAAGAATAATGCGCATGCCAAAGATCTTGAGATCCGGGAGCAGATAGCTATTCAGCTATATCCTCAAATTGATCCCAAGACAATGAACATGATCTTCAAGGACTGCAGAGATGAGTTCAGAAGTAAAGCCAGGATGAATCAGCTCATGCTTGGTGAGACTGACAAAGTGGCACAAGAGACAGAAGAGATCCTCCGGAAGGCCTTCAAAAGGTTCAATCTTCCTGTTGTAGAGGACTTAGGTGCAGAAACAGCTGCTGACTTGGAATCTTCTGTTCCGGAAGAAGTGAGCCCTGAACAGACAAGTGAGGACTTGGGACCCTCTGCTCCAGAAGAAGTGACCCATGAACAAGCAAGCATCTCTCCTCCGGTTTCCCCTACAGTCTCCGGATCCAAAGAAGAAGAGCAATTGCAGGAGAAGGAAGCAGTGGTGACAGACAAAGAGGTTGACAGTTCTAAGACTGCAGAAGAAAAGAAACATCTGTCTCCGGCAAGAGACACTGCACAAACTGTTCAACAATTTTTGAGCAAAGAAACTCTAGAGATTGATGAACCGGAGCTTCTAAAAGGTCCATTTGATTTTGACTCTCTCTCTCCGGTACAAACAATGAAGATAGCTTCATTTGCAAATGCCAAGGCAAATGAAAAGCTCCTAAAGTCTCATATGGAGGACTGTGAGTTGATAGAGGCTGCTTCCGGAGTACTTGTAAAGATCATGCCATCAATCCAAATAGATCCGACAGCCTCCACTTCCGGTAATCTAAAAACCTTAGTCAGCAGTATTGATACACATTTTAATTCTCTAGAAAAATCAGCTGAAGACAAGGTCCGGAAGGAATTTTTGGATAAGAGATTTTCTGAAATATTAGATTTAATCTCTAAGGATAGGAAGATTGTAAGCATTGGAATAAAGAGCTTAGAAAATGCTCTTAAGGATGGCGGTGACATCTACAAATTTTGTATATCTTGGTCAAAGGCAACAGCAGCAATTGACAAGAAAATAAAAGAGGAACAGGACAAGCTTCAAAGCTTATCTCAAAGTTTTGATCCTCTCTCTTCCTCTATAATAAATCAAGAATGTCAGACTATTGCAGTCTTGAATGAAATAAAGAATCTTGAGAAGGAGAGGAAGAACATTACCAACCGGATGGGAGAACTTAGAAGGATTATAGTCCCTAAGTTGGAAACTATGCATGAGGCCATCAGTGATGCCCAGACCACCGCCCATACAAAAGATCCGACAGATCTCAGGCGGGCAGAAGCTTTTGCATTTTTGTTGAGTGGTCACATTTCAATCTTGGACAGAATGAAGCTAAGTTGGGCTACTGAAATGGTTCAACTGCAGACATCCTTTGCAGACATTCTGCAGTATATGTGAGTATGTAAATATGCGGCTATATATAGAGAATTTTTGAAAATTTTGGTGTGCGGACCCTACCCTTTGCCATTGATGTCAAAGGGGGAGTGAGGAGCAGTGAAAAATGAGGAATCCAACTCAGGGGGAGTTCCGGAAATTGTATATAAAGACAGAGCATCAGCAAAGGGGGAGCATAGTGTAAACACTTAGTCATTTTTCACTAAGTGTTGCCATCAATGCCAAAGGGGGAGATTGTTGGCAAGAGACACTATATGGATTCATGGTTGTTGTCATTGATGGCAACAAAGGTCATCCCACATATCCGCAAGTCATGATATGTCTCTACCGGAAGTCAGATTGAAGATTGTGGTGGTCCGGTGAACAAGAACAGAGCATGTGGCAAGGTCCGACAGATTGGTCCGGATCTCTCAGAGGAAGTGTCTTGGTGCAGTGCGGATCTGGGGAAGTCAAGAGGACTATCTTGAGTAGTATATTCCAAGGATTTAGCCTCCGGAGATGGACAAGGAAAAAGATATGAATAGTTGAGTACCGGATTCCTGAGAGACAGTGAAAACAGAGGAAGAACTGACTGATCGAGTATCAAACTACTTTCCGGATGTATTACAGATGATGATAAAGGTTGCGGTGGCATGAATCATGTTTGGCCGACATAATTGATGATATCTACAAGTATATGCTTGATCCGCATTGCTTGGTGAGCAAGGATTCAGCCGACAGAACTAAGTTTGTAAGAAACTAGACTGTTCCGGATGCCGACTAAAAAGATGATGAAAGTACTTGTGCGGATATATATAGAGGATGGATTTAGTGGTAAAAGGTGGGAATGTATGTGAGGATATGCGAACAAGTCCAGAGTAGAGCAGAAGTAACAAGAAAGATCCGGTATGTGAAAGGACAGCAGACTAAAGAACAGAGGAAAGATGAAGTGCAGCAGATCAGTATACTGAACCTAACCGGAACTGAACTCCAGCATATGCAGATGCTTCCAATCAGTTCAAGACTGTGATTCTAATCACTTTGTAAGACAGTATGTCTTCTTGTAGGCAGTGAGCCTCTTGTGAGCAGTGTGCTCGGGCAGTGAGCCCTAATTGGCAAGTGCCATTTTTGTAATTTCCTATTCTTCTAACAGAGAATAATTCTTGGGTTAATCACCCCGTGGTTTTCTCCCTTAACAGGGTTTCCACGTCAAAAATACTGTGTCATGTGTTTCTTATTTCATGGTTTATGTTTTGTGTTTGATTTTATGCTGCTTCAATTAAAAGGAAAGTTTAATAAGGGAAATAATTAGGATAACTGATTCACCCCCCCCCTCTCAGTTATCAACAGACATTCCACAAATCTGCATGATCTAGTGCAAATATTCAAAGGAAAAGTTGACAACAATTTGCAATAAAATGAAAGCACTTCTATTGAATGCAACATTTCACCATTACATATCCAGAAATTAACTTGAAGATTACGTAAAGTTTACAATCAGGATGTAATCTATAGCTTCATCTCCATCCAGTATGCTTTAGAACAAGTACATTTACAATGATCTGAAGAAAGAACCTTGCATAACTTCAACAATTGAGTCTTCATTAGTCTCATTAATCTAATCTCCTATTGGGACTACAACAATTTGACTCTTGGCCATTTATGAAAATGGTTCTCTCTGGTTAGATGTAAAATGATTGACCTCTTTTTACAAATGACAAGTCATGGTCCTTTTATAGAACAAAGGCTAGAAAATAGTTACATTGATCCAATGGTTAGGATCCAATCATGATGATGGATAGCATGTGATTACCAGTTGGCTATCATACAGTGCGCAAAGAATATTCAAGCATCTTCAAATTGGTTCCCAGGATCTTCAGCTTGAGCAGATAGCACATTCAATGGCTATCCCCCTATTCTGGTTCATGTCATCCTTGTTTGGCATCTAGCTTTCTCTTTTTTCTATACTTTGAGTAACTTCTTCCAAGCTCCAAATAGCTCCAGTATCCTGCAAGAGACATACAAGAAATCAAACATTTGTATTTAATAAACCAACAGAAAATTGTACATAACATTAAGTGTGAGAGGAGGTCCGGATATGGATATCCAGATATGACTCATTGGGTTCAGGATATCCCTTATAATAATGAATATTAGGCTTGGGATATGATGATGTCATCATCATATTTCAAAATTGAGTATTGGGTCCTGAATAAAATGCTTTGGATATGTAAAATATGGATATTCGGATATGATGACATTAGCATGATGACCGGGTCAGTAATTGTTGACCAGAAATGTGTTATCAGGTTCCAAATCTGTCCTTAATAAGTTGTGATGTCCATGTGGACATGTGTCTCAATCTCACAGCAGTGTGGAGAATCTTTCATGCTGACAAGATTCCCCCATGAGGGTGTGCTATTGTCTAGTCGGGGTCATGGATATTGGGTGACATCATCATCCTTTTGAGTCTCTTTATGATGAATCCAGATGACATCACCATCATATTAGGGAAGATCAGGGATCTTAGGTTGGCAAAAACATCCCTCACCTTTGAAAATCAAGATGACATCATTGTCATCACTAATGCTACAAATCTACTTGGGAGATGACATCATTGTCATATCGGGTCCTCTTTCTATCGAGTTAAGATGACGTCATCATCATATTAACAAAGATTAGGGATCTTAGATAATATGATGGATATTAAAGATCATGCCAATGCTAGGTGTTTATGTTATATCTGAAGGTGATCTAGATATAAACAAATATGAGGGATATTAAGAAATATGACCCTCTTGGATCTGGGTCATGATGATGACAAATATTAAGAAATATGACCCTGTAGGAATGTGCGTGGGTACTTGACGAGTAAATGCCTCCTACATTTAAATTTTACATCTACATATTAGAAAATATGTGGATATCAAGTTTCCCTTTGTTAAAACATATATCAGGGATATTCGTGAATATCAGGGATATTAGCGAATGTGACCCTCTAGGAATATTAGGTTTGACCAAACTTTGACTGAACATAACTTTCTATCCTTAAGGAATTTTAGGGTGATCCAAAAGACAAACCTACTTAGAATTTCATACTCTTTCACTTGGTATCTTTCTGAGAGAAGACTCATACTTTGGAAATTTGACTTCATATTTCAAGATCCAGATATGCCTAAGACTAGACATATGCATACTAACCAATGTTGCTTTTACCATTACCGCCCAAGGAGAGAAACATAGAAGCAGAAGCAAAAATAAAAAGGTTGGGTCCCTATTTTTCTAAGGAAAAATTGGGATTTTCATGTAACTACACAACAAATAGCCCTTTTTGGTGGCCTCTAGCCAAATTTTGAAATTTGCATCTCCTTCCAAAAATAGGTCAACTTCTGGGAGCCATAACTTTTGATTCAGGTGTCCGATTGAGGAACTGTTTTAGGTGTTGGAAAGCTTGCGGAGTGCTCTACGCACTAAAAAATGGATCTACTAATTTCACCCATTTTTAGGGCTGTGTAGGGCCTCTAAGTGCCTCAAACCTAACTTTGAAACATTTTTAGGGGTTTTTTGGGAAACAGAAACTTTAATATCTTTCAGCCCACAAATGATCTTTGCCTAATTCCTTTGCCAAATGTCTTATTTTAATTTATGAATCTTCTTGTAAATTTTACTTCCATACGTGCCCAAATGTAAACTTTCCAAAAATAGCAATTTGCTATTTTTAGCAGTTTGGAAAAACTGAAGGTTCTACATCATTATTCAAGCGATTATGGAACTAGAAATACAAATTTTGAAAAGAAATGAAAACAACATCAACAATTTTGAATCATCATATTTTTTGGGTGATGCAAAATTGCCCTTACACCACTGGATGCCCCTGTATCAATGGTTCTAAGTGGTTTGAGTGCTCTGATGGGTTTGAGTGGTTTGAGTGGTCCGATGGGTCTGAATGATCTGATGGGTCCAATTGGTCCAAGTGGTCTGATGGGTCCAAGTGGTCTGATAGGTTTGATTCCATTAGTTCACTAATTGGTTGGTTCATCGATTAATTAGTCCACCAATTGGTCAGGTTGATGGCAAAGTTTGTTGATCACTCACTTCATCAATTTCTTAGTTCAATACAAGTACAGAGGCTGAATGGAGTTTGTGATGTTTTCCCATCAGTGATACATAGCAGAATGTCATTTCCCAAAGGTTTAGAGGTGCTGATGAAAGTTCACAAAAATCTTACATTGTCGATGGATTACAGATATGGATTTCCATTAAAAAGTGGTTATTATGATTATCAAATAGTATTCTCATTAATCCATTATAGTAATTCAAAACATCAAGTGGTTGTTAAAACATCTGAACTTTCAGTTCTGTAACTAACATTAGAGCAACTATTTAACTTCCTTTTGGGAAGTATAAAATGGGATGATTATTCTTGTTTGGAAAAGGAGGGAGGGGGAAAATTTAGAGAGAATTCTTATATTGAATACTCCTAGTTTGAGGGTCTTGATAATTGTGTTTTGTTTGTAAAATTGTACTCTTGAAAGACTGAATTGTTGCAAATAATAAAACATTATTATTTTGTGAATTATTTTGTTGCGTGTTTGGGTATTGGCTGCTCATCCTGATTGTTTGATAAGACCCTTGGGATTTGATCTGCACCAATAAGTGTCCTAAGTCAGATAATTATTTAGAGTATAGTCTTAATGTTCCTTATGGTAGTTCCATAGGAATCCTAATGTAGGATATGGTCTATACAAGATCAGACATTACCCAAGCAATGGGAGTTCTTAGTAGGTTTATGTCTAACCCTAGTAGAGGGCCTTGGTATTATGTCAAAAGTGTTTTTAGATATCTATAAAGACTTATAATTATTATATTTAGTATCTTGGGACTAATGGTGTGGGCAATATTCTTGATAAATAGGGCTTTGTTGATTTATATTGGGTTGGTTATTTGGACAGCAGAAGGTCCACTAGTGATTATCTGCACTTTTTTAGAGGAGCTGTCAATTGGATGAGTAAGAAACAACCTACATTTGTATTATATACTATAGAAATAGAGTACATAGCTATGACACATGATTGTAAAGAGGTAGTGTGGTTATATAGATTATGTTCAAGTAGTGACTTTGAGTGTAAGGTTAGGATCAAATGTGATAGTTAGAGTGCCATTTGTTTAGAAAAGAACTAAATGTACTATGCTTGTATGAAACATATTGATGTTCAATTTTACATTCCTTGTGAGATGCTTGTGGTAGAGTCATGATACAAAAGGTTGACACTCTACTTAATGTTGTAGATTCTCTCACTAAGCTAGTGAGCTTAGAGAAGTTCAGTTGGTGCAGAGAGACCATGGGCCTTGCCTCTTCTAGAGATTGATTTACTTTTCAATTTCCTATTATGTCTTGCAATGTATATGTCAATTGGGAGAATTTCAGGACTAGGTGTTCCATTCACCTTACAACTCCTATGTCTTATAATTATAATTTAATTATGAACATGAAAAATGTCTAGCCTCTAAACATCATGGAATGGGGCCAAGTTGGACACTCATGTGAGGGAGAGGATTTATTTATTATTTATTTATTCTTCAAGATACTTGGGATATTGTGTGAAAAGGCATTTAATAAGGAGGTTACAAAGAATCGGTCAAGATTGCAAGTTGTAAGATCTTTCATATTTGGTGCTATAACAAGGTGATCAATTCCCTCATAGAGTGCCTAGGATTGGGATCTTGGTCAATTTTACTATTATGACCAAATATATGACATATATGATGTGTCTTGCAATGTATATGTCAATTGGGAGAATTTTAGGACTAGGTGTTCCATTCACCTTACAACTCCTATGTCTTATAATTATAATTTAATTATGAACATGAAAAATGTCTAGCCTCTAAACATCATGGAATGGGGCCAAGTTGGACACTCATGTGAGGGAGAGGATTTATTTATTATTTATTTATTCTTCAAGATACTTGGGATATTGTGTGAAAAGGCATTTAATAAGGAGGTTACAAAGAATCGGTCAAGATTGCAAGTTGTAAGATCTTTCATATTTGGTGCTATAACAAGGCGATCAATGCCCTCATAGAGTGCCTAGGATTGGGATCTTGGTCAATTTTACTATTATGACCAAATATATGACATATATGATGTGTCTTGCAATGTATATGTCAATTGGGAGAATTTTAGGACTAGGTGTTCCATTCACCTTACAACTCCTATGTCTTATAATTATAATTTAATTATGAACATGAAAAATGTCTAGCCTCTAAACATCATGGAATGGGGCCAAGTTGGACACTCATGTGAGGGAGAGGATTTATTTATTATTTATTTATTCTTCAAGATACTTGGGATATTGTGTGAAAAGGCATTTAATAAGGAGGTTACAAAGAATCAGTCAAGATTGCAAGTTGTAAGATCTTTCATATGTGGTGCTATAACGAGGCGATCAATGCCCTCATAGAGTGCCTAGGATTGGGATCTTGGTCAATTTTACTATTATGACCAAATATATGACATATATGATGTGTGGGGGGTGTGTAAGAGGTGTAAGAGGAGTTACATACTATTTTGAGATGCTTGACCATGACCATAGGACTATTGGTTTTTTACCATGGCTCATGGTTTAAACGCATCGGTTTAGATACCACTTGATGGATTCTTATTTCTAATTTTCATATATAACGAAGGCATGGGATACTGGATTATATGGTTCCAAGTGTAGGTACTCTTATGTAGCAAAACTACTATTAGAGAGACAAGTGGATTGTATTATTGTACTTTATCTTTTGAGAATAATACAAGCTTGGGTCTCTTTGTGGTCGGGTTTTTTCCCATAAGGCTTTCTCCACATATATCCAGTGTAATAGTTTGCATTTTATGAGTTTTCTAATTTGTTATATTACTTCTCTATTATTTTATTGATATAATTTTATTGGATTAATCATATCATAAATGGATTAAACTCTATGTTGTTCATTATTTTCTTCATGCTATTTACCTTGTATTTCAATATCTACACCTATATAGACAACTTATTTTGAATCCATACAAAATGTTACTTTCTATAGATGTTTTTCATAATATAATGTTTACATATAAATCACATAATGCACTAACATCAATTTTGTATGGCTTCATTTTTGTGGCATACTTGTATTCTAGAACCTAATTTCCTTGATATATATTGCATTCAAGGACTTGATCTTGCTAAAATATATGTTTTGCATTTATACCCCTCTAACACATTTTCCTGGCAAGTTATGTTTCCTTAATAAACTTAATTTTCAGGTCCTAACCTAGGAACATGTAGACCTCATATCTAGATATGCCACTATGTATCTTGATATTTCACATATATTCAATTTAATTTTAGCACTTACTTTATGTACTTTAGTTTAGCTCTATCACCTAGTGACATTAGCCTACTAAAGTGGGGGCAAGATGTAGATTTAAAAATTGCATATCCTATAATTTCCACTCTAGATATGTTGCACTCATTTTAATGTATGTTTCAACAATACAGTCATTGATTGCATTTAACATGCTACTAAATCCTTTCTCTCATTGCATTGCCAAGTTCTAACCTTAACCTCATCTCAAGCCTACTTCTATTCAACATTATATTATTCTATTTACATTTGGACTCATGAGTGTTTGACATCAATGTGAGTGTGGATCCATCCATATTGATAAAACATTTAAACATGTCTTATTTTCTTTTCTAACAATCAAATCCCTAATTCTATGACTTCTCTCAACAAAGTCTATTATTTAGTCAATAAAACACCCTCTTTGGATTCATTTTCAAGGGTAACCACATTCATTATTCATTCTCTCTCTATCTCTCTCTCTAAAAAATCATTATTACTTTCCTATTCATTTGCCTTTATTCTTCTCAAAATATCATCGTAGGTTTCTATCTTCTTTTGGACAGCTTTAGATGATTTTACATTTGGGTCTTCACTATAAGCTCCAAATATCTAATCCTAACTTGTAATTTTATTGGTATTTCATTTATTCATTGTATTTACTTATGGTTTTATGATATTTTATGTACTAACATCATTGTCTCTTTAGTATTTGTGATTTTTGGGTTAAGGCCCTTCTCTTGGCCCCCCCTTTATAATTTGAGATTTCTTCTTTTGTTGCCACACATCTCTTTTTGTGGAAACAATATTTCTTTCTCCTCTACAAATCTATGTGATTGGCTTGTATCTTCTCTCTTGGATCACCAAAACATTTTGATTTTTTCTATTATTGCTTAGGATTCTCTCACTAAAACAACACTATTTCCTTCCCATTTATTTTGAATGCTAAGAATATACTCTTTTGCCTAGAGCCTCTATCTTGTGCTAAACTTTTCTTGAAGAATTTTGTTTTTAGATTTGTGCTACACCTCTTCCAAACAATCCAAGGGTTATTTTTCCTAATCCCTCTATTCTTTGAAAACCCCAAGAAGATTGTCCCTTCTTCTTTGGCAACAATTGATATTTTCATCTAATTGTTCCTATTTTCTTCCTTGGGGCAACAATCCTTCCTTTTTTTCACTTTCAATAGTATTTATTGTTACTTTAGTTATTATAAGTTCAAAATCACTTAAACTCATGATTGCTTCTTCCTCTTGGCAATACCAATGGTTCCATTTTCTTACTTCTCTCTATACATATAGTGTTGTAAATACTAAATTACAATTTATAATATTTACAAGTTTTGATATTATCCCTAGACACCATTAGGTTAAGTGCACTCACATATATATCAAAAATCTATTTGACTACCCATGAAGGTCAAAAGACTAAAATAGGGGATTGACCACCTTAGCAAGCTCCTATGTAGCCACTCCTTTCCCCTATTTCAGATGGAAGTACAACATTTGTTATACATTAGCATATCAAGGATCTCCCTGGGATTATATCATATGATTCATATAAAATTATTTAATCATTTTACTTATCTAAATTCCACTCATTATTTTATATAGTCTTTGTACTCCTTTTACCTTTATTTCTAGTATTTTATAGGTTGTTTATATTTACAAGAGGTTGATGAAGTGAGTTACCTTGTTATAGAAGATAGTGAGGCTTGAAGCATCTATGCCACAAGACTTTAAATATCCACACAATCATAATGTATATGGGAAGCTAAGTTTGTAAAACCTCTAGATGTGCACACAATAAGATTTGAAACATAAACTGCCTTAAAAATATGAAATTTAACACACACAAGTTTTCCAATAGTGGACCCAACAGACTTCAAAATATGACTATGTAGACCTAAATAATTCACTCAAGTGCATTTGATAAAGCAACTCAAGTTTGCAACAATAAATTTCCCTTGAACTTGAAAGCACTTATCTGCCCATACTAATCTAAAATAACCATGTCATAGCTACTAACTCATCCAAACCCTAAAGACATAAACATAAGTCATTTAAGTGGGTGCAAGCTAGAAGTAAATAATATAAGTGATAAAACCTCCAACTCCACTAGGAACATGGGTAGGAAACAAATTAAATTTTGGACTAGAGGCCTCCTCCAAATTTAGACTAAATTAACACTTGGGTCCACCACATGCAAGCCTTAGAGAATTAAAACTAATGACATGTGCATGAATTCACTAGTGAGCCAAGGTATAAATAAGATCTTAGGTTTAGGGTGAATATAGGATCCTACAAATTTTAAAGTATTTTTTAAACATTAGACTATATGCTCAATGCGATTACATAAGGTGTCTAGAGCCCATAAACATTAAGATGTTATGAACTCTATGTTGGTGATAAAAGTTGTTGATCTAGTCCCCTAGAGTAGGCACTTTCTATCAAGGCAAGGGGAATGAAGTTAACTTGGATATTAGAACAAGGATTATCCTTAGAGAATGGATAATTAGGTACCAACTGATAAAGCAGGGTAGTTATTCTTCTTCTTCAAGCTCTACTAAACTCAAGAGAGTGTTTCGTTGAGGTTTCTAGATAAGATAAGTAAGAGGAAATGCATAACCATAGTTTAGGCCTATATAACCATGTCCTATGGTTGCCATAATAAACCTACTTGACCTCATATTAAGTAGATGAATGACAAGTATACTCATCCAACAAATTATAAAAAAACTAATTTATACCTCCTAAGATGAATTCCTTTAGCCAATCATACATATGTGCAACCTTTAGACCATGCAAACATGACACTCTAAATGTATATTTGATTTAAGTTTTCTAGAGATTCATCAAAGCTTACAAAACTAAATCATGCTAATAGGCAAGGCAAGGAACTAAAACTAACAAAAAATAAATTAATGATTTTAAATGATGTGATGGAAGGATAGTATACTATAGACCAATTTCTTGATCATTTGAGTCCAATAATAGAAATTGCATGCCTTATAACTTTGTTATTACATTTTTGTATCCATTTTAGCCCAAGCCTATGTGTATTCATTTTGGTGGTGTTTTGACCCCTCATCCCTACCTTAAGTCATCCCTAGTCATCCATATCCCCTTTCCCATATTGTTCCCATGGTCTTGTTCAATGTTCCTATGCACCCCATTTAATTTAATTTAATTTAATTTTTATCCCCTTTCTATGTCCTAACCCCACCTTTATCTTACCTTTAATTTATCCCCCTTTACCCCCTTGTCAAACCATTGAATGTTATTCCTAGCTCCATCCTATGTTAAAATATCAACTTTATCCTTCTTAAATCCTACCTTTTTGAGCTTAAATTAAATGTGAACACCCACCACAAGATGACCCCTTCGAGCTTAGTGTCTCCTAAAAAATTGTGCTTGATTTTCATTTGTGAACTATGCCCACAATTTGCCACCTAATAGGGCAACCTTGACTTTTCATCTTCCTACCACCATTTTGGAATGCAAGATAGTTAATTTCTAGGGCTTCCCACCTACTAAATTTCCATCCTTAATTTTCCTTAGAAAATTCTTTAAATCTAGCCATCTTTGCCTCATTTTAAAATAGAAAATGTAAGATTATGAGTTGCCCATTTTATTTTTTCTATCTTTGCTCAAAGATAACACCCCAACATTGCTTCAAAAATTCCAAGAGTGGGCTAGCTTCATCCCCAAGCTCTTAAATAATTCTTATTCGGCTATTAGACAATACTACAATAGGATTTTTGATAATAGGTGGTTGATTTCCAAGGGTTTTAACAAGGAGAGCCATTTCCTTTTCTAGTTTTTATTTAGAATTTTTCTTATTTATTTAATTTTTCAATAAGATCCTTTTCATTCCTCTCCCCACACCTTTCCAATCGATTCCATATAGATTTCCAATACCATTTTAATCTTTTTCTTAATCTCCCACTCTCCCCTTTTCCATTTGTTGAAGTCATAATCCTTGTGCGCCTCCATTCATTTTGGTTTCCCTTAAAAAATCCATCAACCCACCTCCATTTTCCTAATTTGTATACATTATTACACCCTTTTCATTTCAATTAAGCCTTCACTACACCATTTGACCATTTTAGTGTGTTTCCCACCACCCTTTTGTGAATAGAAGCCATTATTTATCATCTTTGAGAAGTCTAAGCCATTTCCATATCAAACCCTCACTTGAGTGCTTTAGACTTATGGTTTCCCATTATCATGTTAGTCCACTTTAAATCCCCAAAGTCCTTTTTGTTTGAACCATCACCTTGTTTCCAAAAGCATTCTCCCACCCCGCTTGATTTGTTGAGTTTCCATTAGCCATTGTCTTTAGATACATAAAAGTTTTACACTGTTATGCTTTGATTTAGAATGATTTCTTGGCATATATTAGTTTTATAGACTATTATTTATTAATATGTCAATGTGGATTGAGCTTGGAAGCCCACAAGGGGATTGATTAAGGTAGACTCCCCTTGAATGACTTATTTTTCTAGGGTTTCCACTCACAAAGTGAAGTTGAAAGTCTAGTTTTAGAGAGTTTCATAGAGTTTTAGAAAGGTGATAGAAGAAAAGTACCCCTCAAAAAAATTTAGATGATACTCTAACAAGGTTAAGTCACTCTGTTGGTTGTCAAACAAGGTCAAGGCCACCCAGTAGGTTGCCACTTGTTGTTTTAGACCCTAAAATGATGATTTTCAAGCCCCCTTTTTTTGCTACAAGTTCATATCAATATTTGGAAGTTAACCATGATTAGAAAATTCTATCAAAACTTTATTCGGTGAAAATGCTTTGATTTGTGCAATATATCTCACTTTTCCAATCATTCAAGAACACTAGGTTTGTCATTTATTTTGGCATCTCCTTTATAGGTCAAGACTTGAAAAAATCTCTTAGGACACTCTTACATGTTTTTACTAGTTGTCCACATTAGTTTTAGTAGCCCATAGTGCCATTTGTCATGTGAAACCATTCCATCTTGCCAAGTTGTCTTATTCCTTTCAATCATTTGTATCAAGACTTCTTAGTTTACATGTAATTACATGTTTCTTTGACTAAATGACAAGTGTACACTTATGAGAAGCTAGGACTCTCTATTAGGAACCCTCTTGACAAGTTTCAAACTTCCACCTACCTCCTAGACAAGGCCACTCCCCTTGGACAATTTATTATGGTGGTTGTTAGGATTGGTCAATCTGCCATGGTGGCTATTTGCCTTTGAGCAACATTGACCTTTTTATCTTGAAGCCTCCAAGTTTCAAAGGTAGTATGACAAGGAGATTTTGAACAATTATCTATTGGACCACTTTATCTCACATGTGCAACTTGATCCACTTTTACATTGATCTTTATTTTTCATAGTCATATTTCTGAATACTAATTTCAAAGGCTTGATTGTCCAAGGCTCTAAGTTTAGCATAGTTTGTTCAATGACCAATCAATTGTCAATCCTAGCTCCAGTGGTTGTTAATTAGTGTTAGGCTAGTTGGAGATACCCTTAGGTAACATTGATTTGCACATTTTATATGCACATGTACAACCACATAAGAAAGAAGAATCAAAACTTCTTACAAACTTAAAGGTTCATCTTTCTAGTCCTTTTAATGGGTAACTAAGTTAGATATAAACCCTCAGCATAATTATATATACAAATTTAAACATGAGAATTAGGTATGCAACTAAGAACCATGAGTTTGGCTCTATGATAAATAAGTGCAAACCTATATGCATCCAAAACATGAATGAATATGCTTTAAAAATCCACGATTAAACAAAACAAATATATATGATGTGTTAAAAAGAATTGATCAAATACGCTTAGAGACATTTTTACAAGTCCGGGAAAAGACAAACTAACCATCATAGCACCCAGCTGTCCCAAACAAACCAATGATTAAGGGAGAGGGGTCAGTAGCCGCACACCCTAACTTTGCACACATCAAGCACATAGATAGACATGTCAAATTTTGATGATTTTTTTTGGGTTTTTCCGTATGCGAGTGAAGAGCTTAAAGCTATTCTTTTAGCTTCTAGGCATTTATGCATTTCCCTGTAGGACATGTTATGTGCACATGGGTCGAAAAAGTGTCATTTCAACATGTCGCCCCATACATGCGCATCGATGTGCCAGTAACTGCTCGCCATGGCCCCCAAAAAAATTTGCAAGTTCACTAAAAAGGAAACACACTTGATCATTTTTATAGTTACAGTAGGTTAGAAATATGTTTATTAACACCCCACCATAAATCACGTTGGTGGGGCCTTCAAACTTACCCACCCCCTTCCTAAACATCCCCATGCCCCATCTTAAGGGACAACATGCATGTTAACATGTTTGCTTAGGCACGGACGGGAAACAACATTAAATCCATTCAATGTTCGTTTGGGTCCGAATACATATTCCACTTTCCACTGAAAAGTTAATCATTTTATTGAGTACTTTCCATGTTCTCCATAGTGCGATTGAAATGTGAGGGTTTCACTATGTCCACTAGCTGTCGCTCTCCATGTAGATACGTCTCCATGCAGGTAACGAGTAAAGATCATCTCTCCATGTGATTTCAGCTTTGCTTTCACTCCATTGTGGTGTTTATATAATCGTTTATCTTCATTTTTCTCTCATGCTACCCATGATTTGGGTACTGCTATGTAATTTACTTTCGATTTTTCATTATTTTGTCTGAGGTAACCCTTGTCTTGTGATAATTTCACTGTACAGAAGAATATACTGTTATATATGATGGTTTTTTGTTATACATACAAATGGGGTCATATCTTTCTATGGGTATATACTTTGTAGTGTTCATTGTCAACGGTTAAGGGTTTCATTATTTTGTCTTGTGATAATTTCACTGTACAGAAGAATATACTATTATATAATGAGGGTTTTTTTGTTATACATACAAATGGGTTCTTATATTTTTATGGGTATATATTTTTTAGGGTTCATTGTCCACGGTTAAGGGTTTCATTATTTTGTCTTGTGATAATTTCACTGTGCAGAAGAATATACTATTATATAATGAGGGTTTTTTGTTATACATACAAATGGGTTCTGATATTTTTATGGGTATATATTTTTTAGGGTTCATTGTCCACGGTTAAGGGTTTCATTATTTTGTCTTGTGATAATTTCACTGTACAAAAGAATATATTGTTATACAATGAGGGTTTCTTGTTATACATACAAATGGGTTCTTATATTTTTATGCGTATATATTTTTTAGGGTTCATTGTCCATGGTTAAGGGTTTCATTATTTTATCTTGTGATAATTTCACTGTACAGAAGAATAGACTGTTATTTAATGAGGGTTTTTTTTATACATACAAATGGGTTCATATATTTTAATGGGTATATATTTTTGAGGGTTCATTGTCAACATATCTGGTACTGATTATACATATGTATACATATATGTATACATGTATACATATCTGTATACATATCTAGAAATACTTTCCATCGCACTATTGAGAACAGGGAAAGTAGTCAATAAAATGATTAACTTTTCGGTGGAAAGTGGAATATGTATTCGGACCCAAATGAACATTGAATGGATTTAATGTTGTTTCCCATTCGTGCCTAAAAAAACACGTTGTAATGCATGTTTCCATAAATCATGTCTGCTAAATCATTCAATATGTTAAATCATGTCTGTTAATGTAATATATATATAGTGGGTTTAGAGGGATAGGCATTTGGCCACTGAATAATGTTGTTGTTACAGTTCCTAATGCTGTTGAAACTATTTTTAATGTTGCTGTGATGTTGTTTCCAATGCTGGTGATGTTGTTTCCAATGTTGCTGATACAGTGTCTAATGTTTTTGATACAATTTGTAATATGGAAGGTCTTAGTTTGCCAATGCTGCTGATACAGTGTCTAATGCTATTGATACAATTTGTAATATAGAAGGTCTTAGTTTGCAAGTCAAGTTAGCCAACTAGAATGGATGGCTGAAGCTGCTAGAAACATGGGGATACAAACATTAGTATCTATTAATAAGGTTTCATTATATGAATGTTTTGAATGTTTTGAATCCTACAGCTTTGTCTCATTAATAATTTTATAGTCAGATTCTTCCTAGTTTTGTCCGAATAATATTTATTAATTATTGTTACATTAAATATTCACAATTATTTTACTATGTTGTAATATAATACATTGAGGGTTGCATTTTATATAATCTATCCAGGGTTTATATAAAAAGCTTCTACATATATTTGGATTAGACTGTTAATGTACTGTATATATATATATATATATATCTATATACATATGTATATCTCTATACATTTCTGTATACATATCTCTATACATATCTACATATCTATATACATATCTGTATATCTATAGACATATGTAGATCTATAGACATATGTATATTGATATACATATGTATATGTATCGACATATGCAGCGTAGATAATGGAAACATTTCAAGCTGGTACTTAACATTTCAACATTTTACAATTCTAGATATACATGTTTGAAAGATTTGTCCAATTTGTTTGCTGAATTTTACTACATCTTTTCTAGTTGTTTGCTGCATGGGTAACTTCATTGAATAGATTAAATCGTGTCTGTTACTGTAGTCATTATTTTGTTTGACGCAACCCTTGTCTTGTGATAATTTCACTTTACAGAATAATATACTGTTATATAATGAGGGTTTTTTTTATACATACAAATGGGTTTGTACATTGTCGGCAAAGTAGAATCTAAAGTAGCCGATAGCACTTTTCTTGCCGATAGGCAAGAAGTGTAGAGTCACCCATCAGGAAGAGTTGCGATGTCGGGGTGATAAGTTTGAAAATGACCGATGGTGATTTTCTTGCCGATAGGCAAGGAGTGTTGAACCTCACATCAGAGTGACTAAGACTTCAGAGAGATAAGTTGTAAAGTGGCCGACAGACAACGTGTTGCCGAAAAGGAAAGGAAGAGATCTGTTCGCATATGTATATTGATAGACATATGTATATCTATAGACATATGCATCCTAGACAGTGTTAACATTTCAGTCTGGTACTTAAGATTTCAACATTCAAACTAAACAATCAAATTCAATTATGCTTATCATATTATCGAATACAATAGCTTCTACGCATTTAATCAAATTCAAACTCAACAACCAATTTCAATGCATTCTTTTTTCAAATTTAGATCCATTATAAGAGGAACATTATGCAGCGTAGACATTGTTTTTAGCATAAATTTTCTGAAGGATCACTGCAAAACCTGTATGGTACTTAACATTTAAGAATTTTACAATTGTAGCACATCTATATGTTAGAAATTGTTGAAACCCTCAAACATTTATAATGCACCCTCAAAAATAAATACATATGTCATAATATTTAATATATATACATACAAATATATGAATACATGTATATATTATACATGTATTTCTATATGTGTGCATAAATTATATAAATTCAAACATGTTATGTGTGTAGTCCATATGTTTAGGAAATGGGTGGGTAAGTTCAAAGGCTCCACCAACTTGATTTATGGTGGGGTGTTAATAAACATATTTTTAACCTACTCTAACTATAAAAGTGATCAAGTGTGTTGCCTTTTTAGTGGAGGAGTGGATATAAATGATATATACACATATATGGACACATGTAAATTTTTATTATGTATACAGATATGTATATGTATCACTATATATGTCTGTAATATATAGTTGTATCATTGCACTGCTTGAATTTATTTGGATGATTTGATGTTTGTTCGTTACTACCCGGATGACTACCCAGCATATAATTTCTATGATTGTAGGCATGTGAGAGGTTTGAAAAGTACCTTGCATTGCGAACACTCGATGAAGGTAAAGTCTTATAAGACTTTACTTACATCACTGGTTGACAAATTGTACTATGCATTTGTGTTTATTAACACACCACTACTCATGGAATATTTCTCCTTGATGGCTCTGATGGAATATTTTGCTCTACTACAATATTATAGTCTTCTTTTGCAATTGTATGTGATTATTTAAAATAATATGCCTGAATGCAGTTTATATTTTCTTTTGCAAATGTGTGAGATTATTTGGATGATTTGATGTTTGTTCGTTACTACCCAGATGACTACCTAACTTTTGATTTCTATGATTGCAGGCATGTGAGAGGTTTGTAGGGCACCTTGCAAGGTGAGCACTCGATGAAGGTAAAGTCTTATAAGACTTTACTTAAAACACTGGTTGATGAATTGTACTATGCAATTGTGTTTGTTAACACACCACTACTCATGGAATATTTTGCTCTGATGGCTCTGATGGAATAATTTGCTCTCATACCTTATTATATACAGTCTTCTTTTTCAATTATTATATTTTGGTCAGTTCAATTTAATGATTTTGTTTTATGATGTATGTTCGTTACTGCCTCGATTATCATTTATATGTTTGTAGGCATACAACCATGGTCAGTGCTTTCTAGAATGCCTTCGATTGGGTTTAATCAATTTAGGTAAAGTCTTATAAGACTTTACTCAGGCAATGACCCACTAGGCTTTAGGTTTTTCTTCATAGTGGTTTTATATTATTTTCAATCATTTTCCTTTACTAAACTTTAATTTACAATATTTTAATTTACAATACTATAATTTAGGTTTCTTTGAATAGTTTAAATTTCCTTGTTGCTTAAATGGAACTACATTTACTTGGATGCTTTAATGATTTCAATTAAGGTAGAATTATGTGAACAGAATGCTAAAACAACATGCTATTTCAGTGCAAATTATGTAGACAACTTGTAGTACCATGCTGACAAACCATTCAAGTCTTATTTTTTTTCCAAAAATAGTTATAGTTATACAAACATACAAACATAGAAACATGAGATCAACACATAGATATTTCAAAAATAACCATTTAACTCTTGATTTTTTTCCAAAACAATTACAAACATATAAACATGACATCGATCTCTTCCTTTTTCACAAAATATTACAAAAAGATCAATAGATAGACATGACATCGATCTGTTGCTTTTTTTTCAAAATAGTTACAAACATATAAACATTACATCAATCTGTTCCTTTTTTCACAAAATATTACATAATGATATGACTAAATCAGATGTACACATAGAAATTTCACTAATGTCAACTATCTCCATCCAAAAAAAAAGTTCTTCAATTCTCCATAAATCTAGGAAAAGGAATAGGCTATTCAGGTTCTGTAGCAACACATTCATTTGCAGTTTGAGTTAAACTGAGTTGCTTAGTTATTGTCTGTAGTGATGCAACAATCTAGGCAAGCAAAGCCTGATTAGAATCTCCATTTGCCAGCAACTCATTTGAGATTCCTGGGCTAGACCCTGCCTGCAGATTGCTTAGAGCTGCAAAGGCTGGGCTCAAGATGGCAAACATGTCCATTAGAATGGGATGTCTCCCGGGTAGAAGAGAATTCGGGGTATTCAATGGTCTCTCATTTGCTGATTTTTTTCCCTTTCTTTTTTGCTGTCTTCATCCTTGGAGCACTCTTTGCCTGCTCACGCTGAATTTCCTTCTCCCATTTTTCCTCTACCGCTCTTTGTTTTTTTAACACTCTTTCCATTTTTTCTCTCTTTCTCTTGTTGTTGGGCTTCTTTTTCAGCTTTCCTCTCCAACTTTTGTTCCTTTTTCCTCAACTGCAACTCTTCCTGACGAGCTTTCTCCCTCTCTTGTTCGTTGAGTATTTCAATGTATGCATCGGATGTTAAAATCTGGGATTGCCTACTTAAACGTAGTACCCCAATCTCATTCTTACCACCCTTTGCCTATACCCTTCGAACCGGGAGCTTGAGAAATCGACTAACTCCTTGTGGTTGAAACTCACTATCTTGAGTGCAAGGCACATAATCTAGTTCCAAATCACCTATGAATTCTTCTTCTTCTGCAATGTCCTCATTTTGTGGATCCCAATTTGATGCAGTAGTGAAGTAGTGTATGATGTCAGATGGATCATGATCTGGTGGTGAAGGCATTGAAAGGCCGACATCCACCTAACTAAAATTTGTTTGTATCCCCATGTTTCTAGAAGCTTCAGCCATCCATTTTGGTTGGCTAACTTGACTTGGCAAACTAAGACCTTCCATTTTACAAATTGTATCAACAGCATTAGGAAATCTATTAACAACATTAGACACTATATCAGCAGCATTGGAAACAACATCACTAGCATTAGGAACTGTAACAACAGCATTATCAATAGTTTTAACAGCATTAGGAACTGTAATAGCAGCATTAAGAACTGTAACAACAGCATTAAGAATTGTAATAGCAGCATTAGAAACTGTAACAACAACATTAGGAAGTGGCTGTAGAATATCAGCAGCATTAGAAACTGTTTGACTTCCTGGTATTTCAGTGCATTCTTCTTGTACTTCCATTGGATTCTGTACACTTCCACTTTTATTGTATGTTTTGATGAATTCCTCCACTTGTGCATCTAAATATCCAGTGAATTACAAGAAGGTTTCAACTGCAATTATCTCAGCATCCTCTTCCACTGCGAAGGCCTGATTCTCTGGTGCAGTGGCCATAGAATCTTCACTGTCTTCATTTGATACTTGGAAGCCATCACTTGGCCTCATGTCTTCTTGAAGTGCAGACCTATTTAGTGGCCAAATGCATGTCCTTCTGAACCCACTAATTATATTAGCAGGGGTCAAGTCCTGCTTGAATTCCTTGCTAGCAAGAGTGGCCAACTCTTCTCTTCCAATTTCTATTTGCGGGTGGCTTGCCATCCATGTAGACCTTTGCTTTTTGAAATAGTTTTTGAATGGTGAAAAAATACTCACATCTAGTGGCTGCAATCTATGGCTTGTATGTGTTGGGAGGGTGATGAGGTCAATCCCTAAATGACGTGCTTCCTCTATGGTCTTGAAGGCAACATGGCTACCATGACCATCAAAAATCAGAAGAGCTCTGTTGGTTGGTGAAACCCCTCCGGGGATAGATGCAGCAAAATACTGCAACCAATTCAGAAATAGTTCTTTCATCATCCACGCATGTTCTTGAGCTGCCATGCACGTACCCGGCTCATAGTTGGCTATGTAGTTTCTAATATGCCTTTTGGATTTAAATAGATAAAAACCAGGTATACTGCAACCTGATGAACTAACACATGCCAAAACAGTAATCCACTCCCTACTTTTTGAGATGAGGTGGGGCACACAACGGGATCCCAATTTTGCTATTATCCGCATTCCACAATTCATGCCAGCTTGTACCCCAGTTTCGTCGTAGTTCTATATTCTGCTAGACCCATACTTATGTGTCTTGTAAAGATTTTCTAGATTGTCGTAGAATGAATTTACTATGCTTGGCCTTAGCATAATGGCTCTATCAGTATCCACACCCTGTGCAGTGTGAATAGTTAGATCTGGATGCCTTTTCCCAAATCCCTCCCACCATGACCTCCCTGGCATCCCATCTGTGAAAGGATTTGGCCTAGACTGAATGACCTCTGCCACAAAAGATTTCAGCTGTGAAATTTGAAGCCCATGGCCTATGTTGGCCACGTCCTTGCACCATTGAACTATTTATGCCTCCTCCTCATCAGTCAGGATGGTTGGTGGCCCCCTGCGTTTGGTGCTCATGAGACCTAGTAACCAGGCCCTCAAACTGCTAGTAGACACTCTCCACTTCTGTGCAGCTACTCTGATTGACATGTGTTTATCTTCGACATCAGCCATAGCACTTTGGATGTCATTGTTTGTCCATATACTTCTGTTCAACCTTGAAAAACATGTTTCCACATCAGTAGTTTGAAGGCAATCTGTATTGGTTTCCAAATCCTCTACATGTGCGGAGGGAAATATACATTCCACTGCAACATGATCTGGTTCTATGGTATGTGTATCTTCATCCCCCAGCACCACATTAGGAAACTTGCACCCCCTAGGTTTTCTAACTGTCCTCCTTCCAGAAGTTCTCCTCCCCTTTTTACCTCAAGCCATAAGTATCTATACACCTGCAAGAAATGCAAACATCATCAATACCAGAAGTGATAGTAGAAAAAATGGCATCCTTAGTGCAATGACTAAAAACAAATTGAGGCATCATTATTGCATTGGCATGGACAACAACCATCACGTGTTCCATTTTGTAGTGTTCCATTGTGTTGTTCCATTTTAGACTATGTATAGATATACAGATATGTATATAGATATGTATACATATATGCAGATATGTATATAGATATACATTTGTCTATCTATGTACATATGTGTATATATATCTATGAGACATTAACAGACATGATTTAATCTATTGAATGATTTAACAAACAACATGCATGGTAACGTGTTTGCTTAGGCGCAGACGGGAAACAACATTAAATCCATTTAATGTTCATTGGGGTTTGAATACATATTCCACTTTCCATCAAAAAGTTAACCATTTTACCGACTGCTTTCCCTGTTCTCAACGGTGCAATGGAAAGTATTTTTAGATATGTATATAGATATGTATACATGTATACATATATGTATACATGTATACATATATGTATACATGTATACATATATGTATACATATGTATAATCAATACCAGAAGTAATTTCTAGACAAAATGACATCCTTAGTGTAATGACTGAAAATAGATTGAGGCATCATTATTGCAGTGGCATGGATGGCAAACATAATGTGTTCCATTTTGTAATGTTCCATTGTGTTGTTCCATTTTAGACTTGTTATCAACGGTTGAGGGTTTTGGCAATATGTGTTTCTAATATATAATCACTACAGTAACAGACGCGATTTAATCCATTTAATGAAGTTACCCATGCAGCAAACAACTGGAAAAGATGTAAAATTTAGAAAATAAATTGAAGTAATCTTTCAAACATGTATATCTCTCATGTAGCAAACAACTGGAAAAAGATGTAAAATTTAGCAAACAAATTGGAGTAATCTTTCGAACATGTATATCTCCCATGCAGCAAACAACTGGAAAAAGATGTCGTAAAATTTAGCAAACAAATTGGAGTAATATTTTGAACATGTATATCTCCCATGCAGCAAACAACTGGAAAAAGATGTAGTAAAATTTAACAAACAAATTGGAGTAACCTTTCAAACATGTATATCTCCCATGCAACAAATAATTGGAAAAAGATGTAGTAAAATTTAACAAACAAATTGGAGTAATCTTTCGAACATGGATATCTCCCATGCAGCAAACAACTGGAAAAAGATATAGTAAACTTTAGCAAACAAATTGGAGTAATCTTTCAAACATGTATATCTATAATTGTAAAATGTTGAAATGTTAAGTATCAGCTTGAAATGTCTACACTGCATATGTCTATACATATACATATATATCAATATACATATGTATATCAATATACATATGTCTGTAGATCTACATATGTCTATAGATATACAGATATGTATACAAATATACTGATATGTATTGAGATATCTAGATATATATTCAGTCAAAATTGGGAAGAATCTGACTGTAAAATTATTATAGAGACAAAGATGTAGGATTCAAAGCATTTGAAACCCTGATATAATGAAACCCTTAACGGTTGACAATGATATGATGAAACTCTTAACCGTTGACAATGAACCTTCAAAAATATATACCCTTATATATATATAACATGATTTAATCTATTGAATGAAGCTACCCATTATATGCTAAGTGCCAACCTGAAATGGTTGTCTTAGTCATAATAGGTAAGAATGCCACTGCAAAATATATACCCTTAAAAATATATGAACTGATGAGGAATGCACAGTGGGAATGGACAATTGATCAAATATTGAATTTTTGAACTCTTGAACCTTTTGGAACCGTTCCTAGACTCGGCGAACATGCATCTTCCTTTCCTTTTCAGCAACACGTTGTCCGTTGGCCACTTTACAACTTATCTCTCTAAAGTCTTAGTCACTCTGATGTGAGGTTCAACACTCCTTGCCTATTAGCAAGAAAATCACCATCGGTCATCTTCGAACTTGTCACCTCGACATTGCAACTCTTTTCGATGGGTGACTCTATGCTTCTTGCCTATCGGCAAGAAAAGTGCTATCGGCTACTTTAGATTCTACTTCACCGATACACCGATCACTCCAATGTATGAACCCATTTGTATGTATTAAAAAAAACCCTCATTATACAACAGTCTAAATTATCACAAGACAAAATAATGAAACCCTTAACCGTTGACAATGAACACTAAAAAGTATATACCCATAAAAATATACGACCCCATTTGTATGTATAACAAAAAACCATCATTATATAACAATATATTCTTCTGTATAGTGAAATTATCACAAGACAAGGGTTGCCTCAGACAAAATAATGAAAAATCGAAAGTAAATTACACAGCAGTACCCAAATCATGGGTAGCATGAGAGAAAAATGAAGATAAACGATTGTATACCAGTATAGTCTCCAGTATAGATATGTATACATATATACATATGTCTATTTATATACATATGTCTATAGAGATACATATCTATATAGATAGACATGTATATATATACAATACATTAACAGTCTAATCTGAATATATATAGAAGCTTTTTATATAAACTCTGGATAGATTATATAAAATGAAACCCTCAATATATTATATTACAACATAGGAAAACAATTGTAAATATTTAATGTTACAATAATTAATAAATACTATTCAGACAAAACTAGGAAGAATCTGACTGTAAAAGTATTAATGAGAAAAAACTGTAGGATTCAAAACATTTGAAACATTCATATAAGAAGGTGAAGTAAAGGTGAAGTACCAACCTAAACCTTAATGTGGAAGTCTGCAAAATGCCTTTTGGCAGCAGACAAGGTTTGCAGCGCTCCTTCAGGAAATTTATGCTTAAAACAATCTCTACGCTGCATAATGTTCATCTTATAATGGATTGATATTTGAAAAAGAAATGCATTGAATTTGGTTGGTGAGTTTGAATTTGAATAAGTGCGTAGAAGCTATTGTATTCGATGTTATGATACATAAAATTGAACTCAGTTGTTGAGATTTGAATTTGATTAAATGCGTATGAGCTATTGTATTCGATTGATGTGATTTACAAATCTCACTTTTTTTTATGTAAACTGGTTTATTTTTTTTTTTTATTAAATAATCTCATTTTTTTATGTAAACTGGTTTAATTTTAATTTTTTATTAAATAATTGTTTGGATGGGGAGCCTGATACCATTATGTGTTTGTGCAGGTGCAAGTGGATGTGATAACAAGTATGGGAGAATGTGACAACAAGTGGGGGGGATGTGATAGCAAGTATGGGAGAATGTGGTCCAGCAAGTGAGGGGGATGTGATAGCAAGTATGGGAGAATGTGTGATTAATAGCCCTTTGGGATTGAGGTGGTGTGTGTTTATGGTAGCTTAGGTGCCAATAGCTGTGCACAAAAGTATGTGAATATGACTAGTTTGACTTTATTTGATGTCCAAATGGGTGGTTTTTTATATACATGACATATTGTAATAAAAACAATAAAGTGCATATTTAAATTGGAAGTTCTGATATTTGCATCAAGTTGGCTTGAAAATGCAAGTGGAAGAGCATGTGTATTAGTTTTTTGCAATGGTAAATTGCTCATGCAGTTGTCAACATGTATTGGTGCATATGTGCCAATTTACTAGGTATTCTTTTTACATGTAATGGTTCTTTTTAAAAAATTTATTGGGGGGTAGGGTGCACAAAAACATAGCGGTTATTGAGGCGTAGGCGGCTACTAGAGAATTAAAAAAAAAATGAATATATAGAGCTCATATTGTTACTCATAATGCATAAGATGTTGCTGATTCAATATACAACAAGAACAAAATTAAATTTGATCTCCAAGTGTATGTAGATAGGAAAGATCATGATTGGATTTAAACTCTATCACAACAATCAAAATGCCTACACACAATTTCTTATTGCTACTAAATTTATGCATAGAAATCAGGCTCGCATAAAATTTTGGGACACCACCCATGTCTTATAAGATTTGATTTTGGCTCAACCATGAATATAACAAATCATTTGAAATCTAATCGAGCTAAGGAATTTGGATTTTAAAATTCTCCTACACCAATTAGCTCGATTAGCTGTCAATTAGATTTGATTTTGGGTTTCTGTTTAGCAATTGACATGGTCTCGTGCCAAATTCACATTGAATCTTCTATCACCACTTATGGACAACTTTTCAATAGATACCATGTAGGATTGTCTGTAAAAATCTTCTTGATTGCCGCGATCCATGCAAGCAACCTACATATTAATCTTGTATCTAACAGGCTCCAACTTGACATCAATGAGATTGAAGATAATTAATTTTCACACCATGGTTCTTATCACTTAAGAGTTTGTGGCATCAAATGTTTCACAACCGTTCAAAATAATTTTAGCCAGTTCTGCATTTTGTGCCCACTTAATACGTATGGCATCGACATAGACAGGACACATCCAAGAAATACATATCATCCTCAGTCTGTGAACGTGTCAATATCTCTGCTATGTTCAAAACCATCTTATCTAGCACCATAACCAATAAAATACAATAGTGCATAAATGCTTCTTTTTGTTGTCCAAGATAATCCAAAGAGCACATCATATAAACTTATATTTGTTTGAATGAATCAAAGCGTAGTCGTTAGCAGGAGGACCACTGATGGAATAATCAATATTGTTTGAACACCAGTGTGATACCAATCATGGCCTCACAAAACCACCTATATATCCATGCATTTTCAACTCCTCCCTTTTGTTTGAACCAAAAAAAGGGTAAATCATTATGTATACCCAAACCTTAATCAAAGGAAATGAGCATGGGAAAATTAAACTTAAAAGGATATTGGAAAAAGTATAATAGAATTAGAACAATATTGGATCTAAAATATTTTAAAATTAGTAAAGGTATAACTCTAAGATTAACCCTTAGGGGCTAAAAACATAGATGAGTTCATTAAAAAAATGTAAAGGTAAATAATTTTTCCCTTATGTTAATCTAGGATTATTAAACAAATGCATACGACTCAGCATAAATCAACCCAGAATAAATCAATAATAATAGTTAGGAATTGATAACTTGGACAATCAAATGTTAAATTAGAAAAGTAAATGAGAAGGGGGTTTAAGATACTTAACTAATAATCATATGCAATGTTAAGTTAGGACTAAAAATGGTTCCTCCTTGTCTAGAAAATGCCTTAGGAACAAAATAGTCTCTTAACTCTCTAAAGGTATAACTCTAGGTCATTTCCATACAGTGTGGACTTGTCCTATAACATGTGGATCTAATTTGAAGCATTATGCACTCCTACTTTTTGATTTGTCGAATTATCTACTCTTCATTAATTGTCAAGGACTAGTGATATTTAAAAATACCTTGAGGAAATTGGATTGCAAGGGTTGTGTTCTCCTAGGTCAACGCCCTTGATTAGATTGCCTTTATAGTAATAGAAATGATCGAAGACAACACTTTTTAGTCATGCAAATACTCTAGAATTATGATGTAGATTTAGGTTCCTTTTAGAGCTCCAAATTGAAAGATTGATAGAATGATTCTCCTCTTTAATGAATAAGATTTTCGATTGATCATCAAATGATAGTGAATGCATATTGAATGCCTTTAAATACCACTATATAGTAATAAATTAAGTGAAACATGTACTAAGTTGACTCATGGTGAGAATAGAATGGGTAAGAGTTGGCAAAATTTGAATTTGAATTTTTGAATTTTAGGGGTTAGTTCTACAAGGTGAGGGACTAATCCTACGATGTGGGATTGATCCAAGACATGGAAATGCTAATAAAGACATGGTGGGCAATAACAGACATAAAAAAAAAAATTAGATACATGGGAATATGTGTAGATACAAATAAAATATGGTGAAATATATGAGAATGTGTGAAAGTGTAGGGAAATAAACTCAACTTCACACAAGATTGTGGTATTTAACAATATGTAATTGTATTAACCCATTTCATTAAAATAGATTCAAAGTTAAATAAGAATTGACATGGACATACAAATTTCACCATTATAATAACTTTTTTAATATTTAATATAAAAAAATATTTTTTATTTACTTTTAAGTAAATAAACTATGTTTCACTATTAACTTAAAAACTTTTAACTTATTTAAACTTAAAACTTGAATAATGGTCAAGTAGAATTACTCAATTTTGACTTTTTATAAACTTAATTAATTGTTTACTCCTTTTATAAACTTACATACCTATAAATATATCATTCCACCTAACTTTTATTATATAATTTTACTCCTTTTATAAACTTACATACTCATAAATATATCAATCCATCTAACTTATTTTTTGATTGGTCAATTGAACTTAAGGGAGTTAGAACCCATGTAAATCATTCCACCTAACTTTTATTATATACTTTTTCTACCATTTAATACAAAATTTTATAAATATTTTTTTGTTATTTAGAAATATTAAAACTTTTAAACAAGTAAACCATGTTTGACTATAAAGTTTGAAAATTATATTACCAAAATAAAGTAAATTGTACTTTAGGCTCACTTTATTCCTTTAGCAATAACTTTTTAAGAAACTGAAATAGCTGACACTCTATGTAGTATTCTGATATTCAAAGTTAGGTATAACGTGGCAGCAGTTTACTTTTGAATTGCTGTTTAAAAACACATGGAATTCTTGTAAGATTTTATTATTTTCAATCATTTATACCTAATTTCGATGTGATTACTAAGAACAGTTTATGGAGGGTCAATCGAACGGATCACCTAGAGATATGGATATAATGACTGTGGAAGGGAAGGCCTAAATTTGATCACAAAAAATATCATCCACTTCAACAGTCAAATATCAATTCTGGTCAATATAAATATGACAAATATTTATGGCTTTTTAGTATAGATGAGGTGTAGAATTACTGTTGAGTGTTTGACCATTAAAATGGATGATATTTAAGTAGAATGATTCAGAATTGAATTATTACTGGACAACTGAAACTCAATTATAATTTACATATGAGTTTTCCACATCTGCAGCTACCATGCAGGTCAGATGTGACAGTTCTAATGAAAAGCCACAAAGAGCCTGGGCCTCATCTTCTGCACACTTATCCTCAACTGTGAGTCAAGATGCATCTAAGTGCGTGCTTTCATGATGCCAACTTTCACAGTGCTTGTGACACTTAATGTGAGGGCTTTTAGATGCGATGATAAATCTCAGAAATCTATAATCTCCCCACAGACTATTTAGTTTTATTTATAGCTCTAGCTTTATCAATCACAGGCAACAGGCAAGTGAGTGACTGAGAGAGAAAGCAGCAGCTCTCAGATTTGAGGCCACAGTTTGTTTAATTGTTATCTATCTGATATTTTCAGTGAAATGGATTTGTTAGGAGGGAAGAGTTTAAAGAGCCTCAATGGATCAAATAACCAGTACATTGATCACAATGTAGCAGCTGAAGCTATGAACAACATTAAAAGGCCATCTTGGCCTCATGTAATAGTGTTTCCTTATCCAAGTCAGAGTCATATCAATCCATTAATGGAGTTTGCCAAGAGGCTTCTCTTGCACAATCTCCTTGTGACTTTTGTCACCACAGAGAGAGCTAGAGAGAGCATGGTACAAGCTCAGGATGGTGATGCTCATGTGAACTCTGCTTTGCAGAATATAAGGATTGAAACAATATCAGATGGGCTTCCTCCTGATTTAAACAAGGTGAACAATTTTGGATGGGCTTTGAAGATTGATCTGCTGCGCAAGGTTGGAAGTCTTTCATTTGAACAACTGATAGAGAGACTCAATGCTCAAGGTGATACAGTGTCTTGTATTGTTTATGACTCTTTTCTGGAGTGGGTTCCCCTAATAACAAAGAAATTTGGTATTCCTGTGGCTTGCTTTTGGACGCAGTCTTGTGCAGTTTTTTCCATTTATTACCATTATCACAAACAAACTGGTATGTTTAATCTGGCTCCATCATTTGAATTTTTTAGTTTTTGCTATGTATCACTTTAAAACATTTAGTCACTCAAAAATATCACATTTAACATAAGTTTGTATATCTCTATTATAAAAAGTGTTTGGCAACCACCTTCCACTTATTATTAAAATTTTTAAGGATTTAAATATTTAAAACTATTTTTTCAATATATTGCATTAAAAATCATATCATGTTATTCACAAAATGTATGTATCACACTTCTTAGATATCTTTTTGAAAGTGTTGGAAAGTTTGTCTTAAATCATATCATGTTATTCACGAAATGTATATATCAAATTTTTTAGATCTCTTTTTAAAAGTTTGTTGGATGTTTGTCTTATCAATTTAATATTTGATGATGTCTATTTTTTTATTTTTTAAAATATATTTTTATTAAACTTTATATTTTTGGTGTATAGTGGAAGCACAGGCTGAACCAGGGAATACTATGAATTTGAAGGTAATACCAGGACTTCCACAACTACATCCATCAAATCTACCATCATTTCTACAATCTTCGAATCTCTACCCATTTTTAACACAATTTATGCTTGATCAATTCACAAGCATTTCACAAGCCACGTGGATATTGGGAAACTCCTTTAGCGAATTGGAAGCAATAGAAATACAATATATGGACCCACAGATTCAACTTAGAACAATAGGTCCTTTGATTCCATCAGCTTTTTTGGAGGGAAACAATCCCAATGACACAGATGTTGGTGCACATTTATGGAAAGCAACAAATTGCATGAATTGGCTCAATATAAAACGGGATTCATCTGTCATATATGTTTCCTTTGGTAGCATAGTTGTCCTTTCCAAAGAGCAAATCTATGAAATAGCACTTGGACTAAAGGCTAGTGGGTACTCCTTCTTATGGGTGATACATCCAAGTGATGACAAAGAAGAAAATGACATTACACAAGATCTTCCTGAGGGTTTCCTTGAGGAAACTAGGGAGAGAGGATTAGTGGTACCTTGGTGTCCACAAATGATGGTGCTTTCACATTCTTCTGTAGGCCTATTTATGACCCATTGTGGATGGAATTCCACACTAGAGAGCCTTAGTGTGGGGGTGCCTATGATAGCATTTCCTATATGGAGTGATCAATTAACTAATTCAGAATACATACAAGAGAAATGGAAGACAGGTATAAGATTAAATAAGAGAGAGGATGATTTGATTGGGAGGGAGGAAGTGGAAAAATTAATCAAGGAAGTTATGGAAACTAAACTAGGAGTTGAATTAAGAAAAAATGCTTTGTGGTGGAAAACATTAGCTAAGAAAACTATGGGGAAAGGTGGATCTTCAAAGAAGAACATTAATGCTTTTGTTGAGGAGGTCATTATTAGTGCATCATAATTTCTTCCACCTTCATGGTTTGAATATAGAAAATTTTGTTATTGAATATATTATCTTAATTAACTATGTTTATTCTTGTGGATGTTCATGTGGTGTAATGGTATGCCTATTGGTTTATTAGCTAGATTAAGTGTTTTTAAAAACATGGAGATGAGAACCCTCATTTGTGGCCAAGTACTGGTCGGGGTTGAATAATCCCCAAACTTGCCAATTAAAAACTTTACTTATTCTTCAAAAATATTTGATAATCTAATGATCTTTCATTACCAAGTTTAACTTCTCTGATAGCTATTGTAGTTTAGCTTCTATTATGGAGTGCTCTCTAATTTGTACTTGAGTAGCCTATATATACATTGCTTTGATGTTGTTGTAATTTGATGTTCCTTGTTTTGTAATCTACCAATTATAAGCTTATTTCATTCAATTTAAAAAATTAACTTCTCTAATACTTTTAATATACAATCTTACAACTCCCAATTCATAAGAAAATAGAAAATACTTTTAAGTGGATCTAAGGGTAAAGTCGTGTACTTAGAAGAAGTCACATGTTTTAAATTAAAAAGTGTAAAGGAGAATAAAATGTTTCCTAGTTGTATTCTAGGCTAATTCAATAACATGCATGTACACATAAGTATAATTAACCTAGACTTATTTAATGGTGATATCTAAGGGCACATGTTTTCTAAAATAATCAATGTTAAAATATGGAGAGTAAATAATAACATAATGATACTTATCTCATTGATTGAAGAATTATTTTCATTTGATGAAATCTTTGAGCTTTAATTATTTCTGCTTTGAAAATGTGATCAAGTTCTATCAATAAAGTGCCTCAAATCTTGCAATGAATTTGTGCTTTCTTTGGGGTCAAGTCTAGGCCTTGGATTTGTCCTTTAAATCTAGATTTAAGCTACATAATGTGTACCTTTTCTCTTCTACTTGGTTCACCAAGCTGGTTATCTTTTCTTCTTCTTCTTTTTGAGACTTGTGGTATTTAAAATACCTTAGAAGGGTTGCTATTCTATTGCTATAGGACATGTTCTTCTAGGTTAACCTATAAAATGTGTGTAAAAGATTGAAAACAACAAGTAGGCATCCTAGAATGATATATGTAGATTCATTACTTCTTTTATTGCACTAAATCCAAGTGTTCCATTATTAATTTCTCCTTGAATGTGACTAGGACATTTAAGAGAGAGTGTATGAGAGATCTTCTAGATGATAAATGAATGCTAATGAATGCCTTTAACTACTATTAAATAGCATCAAATTTCACATAATGTATATTTATTTAGCTTAGGGGGGGGAAATAAAGGGTGACAATAAAATAGAATTTGAATTTGAATTTTGAAAAAGTAGGGGTCAACTCCATGACCACAAGGCAACTATAGAAATGGCCCTAGGTGAAAAAGCAATTAGATCCATGTCGATAACAGTCATATTAGGATAGGTGTATGAATAAGTGTAATAAATCAAAGCTAGCTTTAGTGAATGTATTAGAATATGTGTGGATAAGGGTAACTTGGTGGGGAATAAATATGTGGGAATGTGTGTGTATAGGAATAGGTAAAGGCTATAATGAGTCCAACTTCATACAAACATGTTTCATTTGTTGATATTTACATTTGCCATTACATTTCCTCAAAATGGACATAAAACTAAATGGGAAACAACATACATTGTGAATTTCACCATTATATTTCCCCCACTTTGAGGTGCATTTGATTCCTAAAATGATCATACATCTGAAAGTATATAGCACTCACAAACATACATGTAAAGTAAAATTTCAAACATAAAATGATACAAAAGGGATCGATACAAAGTAATAGACCCTCTAAGATGTCATCATGTAGTTTTGTCCTTTACCATGTACTCTCCATGAGAGCCTACAAAATAGAGGAAAAATGTACAATGAGTAGATTCTATCTCAAAAGTGAAAATTAGGTGAAAAATAGAAGCTTGCTTATTGTCTATGAAATAGGAAAAATAAGAAATAACTAAAGTTAGGTAAAATTCTACCTATTCAAAAAATGATAATTTTGGGTTTGTGTCTATAGCCATAGGATGACAAGGCATGTGGAAGACATGGTTTATCATGTGGTATCAATTTACCTAGTCATGGTAAAGTGAATTTGATTAGCATCTATCTCTACCTAAAAGCTCAATATAGGAATGTTAGTGACAATCTATGCCTCCTATTAATAGTTGTATTTGTAGGATGTAAGGAGTTGTGTGAGAGGTGAAAATAATAGTACATGAAAGTAAATGTAACCTAGAGATAAGCATGAAAGCATTTCTTTTTAGAGGGTTGACCTTAGAGAAGTTGTCCCTTAGTGATCATGTAACCCTCTAAAGGTATTCATAAATACCAGTAGCTCTAGAACTAGAGAAGATAATAATGAATTTGGCAAAGTAGGAAGTAGGAGTGTAGAGTTAACCATATGATTTTGATAGGTAGAGATTAGATCTATGACCATGGAAAAGACCCAAATTTGTTGACTCAACCCTTCTCCAAGCACATAACTTGTTCCAAATTTGAGGGAAAGCACTACCGTAGACTTATCATTTCCAAGATTGAGACATCTAGATTTTGGTGTCTACTATAGATTTATGCATCATCATTATAGCTAGAGGTAAGTGGCTTATTTTTACATTTACTTTTCTAATTTAACATTTAATGTTTCAATTTTGTTATATATATGCCTACACTCTATTATTTATTTTAGTCCATATAATATATTGCTTTCACTGATTAGTCTAAATAATACATTTATATTAGGAAAAGTTTATCTTCCTAAATACAACTTATCTTTACATTTGCTTTTCTAATTTAACATTTAATGTTTCAATTTTGTGATATCTATGCCTACAACTCTATTATTTAGATTAGTCCATATAATTTATTACTTGCATTAATTAGTCTAAATAAAACATTTAAATTAGGAAATTTTTATTTTCCTAAATAAAATTATATATCTTTTCTACCATTTAATACAAAAAATTATTTTAAAAAATTATTCTTTATTTAAAATACAATCATGGGTGTTGCTAAATTGGAAAGCTACAATTTTGAATCTCACTTGGTGAGAGATCCCTTATTTGTAGGCCTAGATTAGGGGATCCATGATCTTGACAAATTCATGGTTACTACAGTTAGTGTTTTGTTAGAAAGGCCTTCTTTTGTAGATCTACCTAGTGTTTAGGTGGATCCCCACTTGGATGTGAACCCTTTGAAGTCAACTCTCTCTAAAGATAGTGCAACTCAGTAGGTTGGTACCAATCATGTGTCATGGGTAGATTTGGTCAAAAGAAACAATGGAAAACAAGGAGGGGTGGATCCCTAGAAAGGAAAATGTTGTGTCATGGACCCATTGATCAATTCAACCCCTTCTAGTGTGTGTAGAGAAATTACCCTCTACATTTCAGATGTGGCGGTTGATAAAGTTGTGGCTGCAAATGGAAAACTCGTTGCTGGGAAAATTTTTGGGACCTAGACTAAATATAGATGTAGCGCGACCATGGATATCTAAAATATGGTTTATCAAGGGTCAAATTGATGTATTTTCAATGGCCAAAGGCTTCTTCTTATTTTCCTTCTCATGTCAGGAGGATTTGGGGAGTATATTGGTTGCAGGTCCTTAGATCCTAGGGATAGTCAATTTATTCCTCAAGAAATGGTATCTAGGATTTGATCCCTCAAAATAAAATTTCAATGTGGATCTTATCTAGGTCAATCCCTTGGGCTTCCCTTTGAGTATTGTAAAGACAAGGTTTTTTAGGGGGTGACCAACTCTTTTGGTCAACTAGTGGTGATCAACTTGGTTACTAGATACATGAAGTGGATAGTCTTTGCTAGATTTTGTATTAATATTTGTTTCGAATTGGATCTCCCATCTAAGGTATCCCTTTTCTCCAAGTTTGGAACTTGGAAGCAACAACTTATCTTTGAAAACTCCCCTTTTTCCTACTTCTCTTGCCATAAGCATGGTCACCTAGCAAGGAACTGTATGCTCAAGTGTGGGGTTGGGAAAAGATGGAAAAGAGTAATGGGGGTGGTGCAGGAGCACCTACCTGACAGCTGGTCTTGATAAGGCAGTTAGTAGTTTAGGTCTTGTTTGTGTTTCCAAGAAGGTCTGTTAGACCAATTGCATGTAATAAGGTCACGCTGATCATGATAAGATCATGCTGACCAGGCTTTTGCTATTTTTAGCTAGTTAGTTATAACAGCTGTCATGATGTATGTTCGGTGGGATCTCCCAGCCGCTTGGAGAGTTCCCAGCCGCTTGGAGTCGGGTCAGTAGTACTCGTAGGAAAGTCTTTATAAGCATGAGATCAGTTGATATTGGATATACAGACAGATATCATCGATCAGCAGTGTAGTGTTGCATTAAGCAGAGGAGGTTGAGTGTTCTGGTGAGGAACATCATATTGTATTGCATCTTTGAATCAATAACGATCCTGTTTGTGTTCTTGCTCTGGTTGGATTCCTTTGTGTAATCGATTTGCTGGTTTGAGAGGGTTTCATGGATTTCCTAATCCATTCCACCGGTTGACTCATCTGATCGGTGGAATGGTAATGTACAGTAGGGTAGGTTGTAGTTTGTTTTCCGTTTGCATGCAGGTGCGCAGGATCGTGGTCGACAGATGTTGAGAAGCCTAGCATCCTCATGTGCTAGGTCAAGTTGATAAGACAGAGTGTCAAAGATCACCCTGAGGTTGGATCGGGTCATTCCTGAAGGATTGGCGAAGTGAGATTTCACTAAGTGAAGAAGTTCGTGAAGACGGCATCATCAGGATATCTTGGTGAATATCCTGCAGTCAGGTTAGGCATCATCATCCGGATAAGTGAAGATGAACATGATGCAGTTGAGCGCATGAAGTGCGGGTTCGTCGGGGTGATCATCATCTGGAGGAGCCGAGGTGGAGTGCATCGGCATCAGGAAGAAGATCGGGTCATGAAACTGTTGGAGTTTTCATGTTACGAGTGCATCAAGATGTTTAGGTCGGACATATACTAAGTGTATGTATCGGCATCAGGATCATCATATCAGGAGTGCCAAACATCCGCGTATCGCGAGTAGATGCGGAAGAGAAAGTTCGTGTTTTCGACTAAGTGTTGAAGAGGTCATCAGGATATTGGGTGACGTCATCGTCATCAGGATATGACGTCATCATCATCAGGATATTGAGATATCCCCCTGTGCGAGTTTATCCTGCCGTTGTTAAGCGGTTAAGTATCGGCGTCGGTAGAAAGTGTGAAGCATCATCAGGAGGTTTCGAAGAGAACCGGATGAATTATATCATGATGCTGTTGCTTGTGTTGTCGGCTAGCGGAGCATCGAAGGGAAGGTGCTGAAGGTGATCGTCATCAGGATATTTGAGCAACCGGATATTTGGATATCCTGCTGACGAAGGTAGTGTCGAAGGTCATGATGAAGACGATAGAGTTCGGTGCCCGATGAACAGTGCAACCGGAGGATGTGTGCGCCCGCTGAACATCATGATGATGATGTTAGAAGGAAGGCAGAGGAGGTGAACAGTAGTCGGCAGGAGGATGTTTGTGATCGTCCGAAATATGATGATGCTGACTGTGTAACGAGAAGCATGATGATGCTGTTGGTAGTTGTAGGGAATATGATGATGATGGCGAAGATGATGATGATGAGGTTGGTCTGCAGACATCCATGCTATATGCGAAGGTTATAGTGTGGATGCCTCTGCATCAGGGGGTTCACATCTCCGCCCTTTAGACTCTAAAGTTGTACCCAAGGATTCTCAAGACCATCCAGTGGAGGAGGGTGAGATTGTATCCAATATTACACACAATAAGATTCTTGTGGTACCCTTGGTGTTGCCTCCCACAGTAAAGAAAGGGAAGTGTGAGACCCCTATTGATGCGTAATTGTCTTTCCTCTATAGCTACCGATTTTGAGGTGTTTGTTGTAGTGGAGTAAGAAGTTGATTAGGAAATGAAGGTTGTCCACTTGAATGCTAATGTGATGTAAATTTATTCAAAAATTAATGATAGGGAATGTGATCTAGGGGAATCACTCACAAGAGAAGGACATCTTCAAGTCTTGGACAAGATCTTCACAAGACTAGAGCAATTTAATGTACAACTAAATCCAAAAAAGTGTGTTTTCAGAGTCACATCCGGTAAACTCCTTGGCTATATATCATATCAACTAATGGAATAGAGGTGGACCCGGCCAAGGTAAAAGCAATCATGGAAATGCCACCACCTAGGAGTCTGAGTCAGTTGTGGTCTCTACAAGGAAAGCTATAGTCCATCAAAAGGTTCATCTCTCAACTGGAAAATAAGTGTCATCCATTCACCCATCTCTTACACAAAAACATTCCATTCAAATGGGATGACATGTGTGAGCAAGCTTTTCAGCATCTAAAGGAGTACCTAATGAACCCACCAGTCTTGATGCCACCAATTCAGGGTAAGCCACTGCTTCTCTATATCTCAGTTACACCCACAACTCTTGGAGCTCTGCTATGGTGCAGGAGCAACCCTTCAAAAAGAAGACTAGGTCTTAATATAGTATGTTTTATGCTTTTGAATGTAATAAGGTCAGTTTGACCAATTCCTGTTTGTAAGTCAATCTAGGTTTATGTGCAAGTCGGTTAGTAAGTTGTTATGTTAGTTGTCTTCTCCCAGCCACTTGGAAGTCTCCCAGCCACTGGTAATCAAATTTGTACTACTCTTAATGAGTAGATATATATATGACCTAGATCAGATTGCTTTATAGATCAAGATAGATAGATTGGAGATTCGACAGTGCAGTAGGTGTACAATCAGTTGTGAAACTAAACCAGAGTGATTGTATACATTTTCTGAAATCATAATCAAGGAGATTCTGTTGGTGTTGTTTTGCTATGTTTCGAATTCACTGTGTAGTTGATTTTCTGGTTTGCATTCGAGATAGGTATTTAACCCATTCCACCGGTTGGATTATTTCATGATCAGTGGAATGGTTGTATATATTAGTTTAGGGTTTTGTTTTTTTTGTTTGTCTATGTTCAGATTTGCAGGATCGATTACAGTATTGAAGAATCCTAGCATGTGTATATGCTAAGTTGCCAAAGTGCAGAGGGCTGCATATTGGCGGGAGAAACAGTTCAGAACAATCGCAGAGATAAAACAGATCAAAAACTAGGAAAATCCGTGGGTTTCAAAAGATATACAATTTGTGTGTATATCACTTTTGTATGCGGGATATACAAGTTGTGAGTATATTGCTATCGCATATCCCTGCATATATTGCTTTTGTCTATCGTTGTTGTATGTGAGGAACATACATCAGAAATGTGCAAGGCCGTTGGCATACAAATGGAGTCAAAATTTGGTCAAATGCATATTTGAATCAAATATACATTTCCTATATATATATCACTTTTGTTTGTCGGGGACAGTTCATGTGTATATCGCTTTTGCTTCGGAGTACCAAGTTGTGTGTATCTGACAATTGCACATCGGATTTGTATGTTGAAAGTGTTGATATACAATCTCTGTGTATACCGTAGTTGCATGATTGTGAGTATCCTGCAGATGTATATGGTGGATTGTACATTTTGAATGTACATCAGGTTGATACAAAGAAGTCAGCAGTCAACCTTTCCTAAAAAGCATATTCTGGAGGAATATTTAGTGAATGTATATTTGGAGTTGTATGTTTGAATGTATATCGAAATATACATTCCCAGATACATTGGGTTAAGATACATAAGGTTATCGGCCACGGAGGTAGAAAGAACCAGCAATCGGGAGTTGTCTTTTGTATGTTCTGATTACACTTAGCCATTGTATGTTGAGACATACATTTGCTGCTGATAAAAATAGTGACTGGCAGAAATAGGTAAGGGCATCCAACTCACCGACGATAAGAGGTTAAGTCTTGCATGTTGAAGAATGTACATTGGCGGGAATACAAGCACCCGATACATTTTATGACTGGCCGTGGTGGTAAACCAGTGCGCAAAACACTATAGCAAACTAGTGGTAATGAGTCAAGTGTTGTATGTAGATTGTGAATGCGATTTATGAGCATTTCACTATTCGATTGAAGGCTTTCCCGTGGCAGCTCTGCATCATAGTGGTATCAGAGCAAAGGTTGTATCTTTTGGGAAGGAGAAGACAACAAAATGTCAGAAGGAGAAGGGTCAAAAGAGTACCCAGCAAGGATGACCAATGCTGAGTTGGCAGTCTTAGTAAAGAAGCAATTAGCAGAGAGCAAAGTGGTTAGAGCTCAGAATCAGGAATTGAAAGATGAGTTGGAGAAGTTGAGGGACAAAGTAGGAAAGGGAAAAAAATATTCTGGTGAATGAGAAGATAGGGATGAAGAGATAGACGTTCCTGCAGACTAGAGACCCTTACTCAATGCCCTCAAATCCATGGAGCGAAGGACCATGGATATGAAAATAGACCTGCCAGTGTTTCTAGGAAAAATGGAACCTAATTCAGTGATGGAGTGGATAGACTCCTTGAATAATTTCTTTGAAATAGAGGAAATACCAGATCACCAAAGAGTGAAGATGACTCAGTCCAAAATGAAAGGGGCTGCACTAACCTGGTGGAATTTCATCCAAGATGATAGGGTGAAAGAAGGAAAGAATAGAGTTGCTATGTGGAAGAAGATAATGGCTTTAGTGAAGGAAGCCTATGTTCCATTGGATTACAACATCCAATTACATAAGAGGAGACAAAATCTGAAGCATAAGGAGTTAGATGTCAGTGCATACACTGAAGAATTCATGAAACTATGTCTCAAGACAAAGTTAAAGGAGAATGAGGAAGAGAAGGTAGCAAGGTATCTCAATGGGTTGAGATTTGCCATCCAAGAAGACCTAAATCTGCATAATCCAGATACAGTTCAGAAGTACTACCAATTAGCACTCAAAGTGGAAGAGAAACTAAGGCAAAGACAAGAATAGAACAATAGAGGGAGAGGGAGATAACAAAGAGGGGGAAGAAGTCCTTTCAGAGGTAGAGGAAATGGATTAGGACACCAAGGTGAATCCAATCAAGAGAGAAACAAAGGAGACAACAGTCAAACTCAAGGGGTGAGTTATGATCAAAAAGGAAACTTTAGGGGTAGAAGACCACCATTTACAAGGAGATCTCAGGGTAGATATCCTATCAGATGTTACATTGTGTGCAGGAAGGCCACATAGCCAGTAGATGTCCAGAAAAAGCAACAAGTTTAATGGGAGAAAGGAGGACAAATCTGATCCAAGAATCTAATTGTCAAAGTGTGACAAGCTCCAACACTTATCAAAGTGTGAGTGATACTGTCAAATATGGGTATCCTAAGATAGGAGAAGATTTGATGATCAGGAGAGCAATGGCCACTATGAAGGTGTCTGATAGAGAACCCCCACAAAGAAAGTCTCTTTTCAAAACTACTTGCAAGGTAGGAGGAAAGGTATGTAGAGTTCTGATTGACTCTGGATCTACTAAAAATTTTGTGTCTATTGAAATGGTAGAAAAGCTTAAGCTTAGGAGACTACCACATCCCTGCCCATACAAGGTCTCATGGCTCACTCAAGGTCAGCAAACAGTTGTGGAAGAACAAGCTTGGGTAGAGTTTCAAATTGGACCATACAAGGACAAATTATTGTTTGACATAGCTCAGATGGATGCTTGCCATCTCCTACTTGGAAGACCATGGCAATACGATTTGAAAGCCCAACATGATGGAGTTAGAAACACCTATTCAATCACCAAGGATGGTGAGAAGACAGAGTTACTACCATTAATGGAGAAGGAGGTAGAATCAAAAGGGAAAGAAGTCAAGGTGATGATGGTAGAAGGCAAACAATTCATGAAGGAGAAGTTGCATATGCCCTCATTCTATGCCTAAAGGTGAACAAGGAGCAGCAGCAAGTAGTCAAGGGAGAGAAGAAGCAAAGGTTCATAGACCCTGCTATCCAAGAACTATTGGATAAATACAAAGGCATCATCTCTGATGGAATGCCAAGGTCCCTACCACCTATAAGGGACATCAGTCATTGCATAGATCTAATCCCAGGATCTACACTTCCAAACAAGGCAGCATACAAGCTTACCCCAGAGCAGAATGCAGAGGTAGTAAGGTAGATTGAGGAATTGCTGGAGATAGGCCTAATTGGAAAAAGTTTAAGCCCATGTACAGTACAGGCTATACTAGCACCAAAGAAGGAAGGCACTTGGAGGCTTTGCACTGATTCAAGGGCTATTAACAAGATCACAATCAGGTATAGGTTCCCCATACCTAGGATAGAGGATTTGCTTGATTGCTTGGGAGGTGCCAAATATTTCACAAAAATAGATTTGAAAAGTGGCTATCATCAGATCAGGATTAGGCCAGGGGATGAATGGAAAACGACATTTAAAACCAATGAAGGGTTGTATAAGTGGAAGGTCATGCCTTTTGGTTTATCCAATGCTCCTAGTACACTTATGAGGTTGATGAATGAGGTCTTGAGAGAATTTATACGTAAATTTGTCATAGTATATCTAGATGCCATTCTGATTTTCAGTAATACAAGGGAAGAAAGCCTTAAACATGTAGACCTGGTTCTCAAAAGGTTACATGAAGAACAGCTAATGATAAACTTGGAGAAGTGTTTATTTATGTAGGAGGAGATCATCTACTTGGGTTTTGTCATCTCACATGGCAAACTGCAAATGGATCAAGAGAAGGTAAGTGCCATATTGTCTTGGCTAACTCCTCGAACCATGAATGATGTCAGAAGTTTCCATGGGTTAGCAACCTTCTATAGGAATTTTATAAGAGGGTTTATTCATGTCTGTGCACCCATGCTTGACACCATAAAAGGAGGACAGAAGTGCAGATTTACTTGGACAAAGGAAGCAGATGATTCATTTGAGACATTGAAGAAGAAGGTGGCACAGCAGCGAGTCCTTGCACTTCCTGATTTCAATAAAATTTTTTAGGTAGAATGTGATGCAAGTCACATGGCAATTGGAGTAGTACTCAGTCAAGAAGGGAGGCCTATTGCATTTTTCAGTGAGAAATTAAATGATGCTAAGAAAAGATATTCATCCTATGATTTGGAGATGTATGCTCTAGTCCAGACACTCAAGAAGTGGAGGCATTACTTGATGCCAAAATAATTCATAGTGTTTACAAATAATCAAGCCCTTAGTTTCATAAATAGCCAAGAAAAACTAAACCATAGACACATGAAGTGGGTGGAAACTTTGCAAGCTTTCACTTTCACACTCAAGCACAAGAAAGGGGTCAAGAATAAGGTAGCTAATGCTTTGAGTAGGAGGGCTCTCACCCTAAATTAGATTCAATTGGAAAGTGTTGGAATTGATTGCTTAAAGACTATGTATGATACTGATGAAGACTTTGGAGAGATCTACAATGTGTGTACTTCTTTTGGACATAAATATCATGTTGAGTATTCTAAATTTCTGATACAGGATGGATTACTATTCAAAGGAGGACAGTTGTGTATCCCACGGTGTTCTATGAGGCTGAACATCATTAAGGAGAAGCATTGTGGAGCCATGGCAAGACATTTTGGTCTGGATAAGACTTTGGATCTTGTGAAGAGGCATTACTTTTGGCCAAAGTTGTAGTCAGATGTGAGGAAATTTGTGGAATCATGTGTGATATGTCAGAAAGCAAAAGGGAGATCTACTAATGCAGGTTTATATCAGCCATTGCCCATTCCTTCTAGGCCATGGGAGAGCATAAGCATGGATTTTGTGTTAGGTTTACCTAGAACAAGGAAGGGATATGACAGTATTTTTGTGGTAGTAGACAGATTCAGTAAAATGGCACATTTCTTGCCATGCAAAACTACTTGTTATGCTTCATATGTTGCAGACCTGTTTTTCAAGGAGATAATGAGGATTCATGGATTTCCATTGAACATAGTGTCTGATAGAGATGTGAAATTTATTGGCCATTTTTGGAGGACTCTTTGGAAAAAGCTTGGAACCAATTTGTCCTTCTCATCAACTTATCATCCGCAAACAGATGGACAGACTGAAGTAGTTAACCATTCATTGGGAAATTTGCTAAGGTGTTTGACAAGGCAACATGGAGAGAAGTGGGATAACATCCTATCACAGGCTAAATTTTCCTATAATGACACTGTCAATAGAAGTACAGGGAAATCACCTTTCCAGGTGGCGTATGGTATTCATCCAAGAGGTATTTTGGAGTTAAGAGATTTACCTACAGGAGAGTCTATTAGTGTACATGGAGAAGATTTTGCAACAACAATCAAAGAGGTGCATGATCAAGTCAAGATGCAACTCCAGCAAACTACATTGAAGTATAAAGAATATACTGACAAGAAGAAGAGAGATGTACAGTTTGATGTTGGAGATTTGGTGTGGGTTAATTTGAAGAAGGAAAGACTTCCAAAAGGTAAATATACCAAACTCATGCAAGGAAGATTGGACCATGCCAGATTTTGAAGAAGTGTGGATAGAATGCCTATGAGATCCAACTTCCTTCTAATCTTGGATTGTCACCTATCTTCAATATATGTGATTTAACTCCATACAAGATACTCCAGATATAGACCAAGAACCATTACAGAGTACAGCAGATGATGATATCCCTAAACATGATCCACCACAATTGTAGAAGATTTTAGACTCAAGAGTGGCAAAGAAAACAAGGGACAAGAGTATATGGAATACTTGGTGGCTTGGCAAGGAAAACCTGATATAGAGGCAGTTTGGATGACTGAAGGACAGATCAACAAACATGGTACAGACCTACAAACTCTCATCTCAAGTGGACTTAAGATTTCTTCTCTCAGGGAGTATGGTGCAGGAGCACCCCTTCAAAAAGAAAACTAGGTCTTAATATAGTATGTTTTATGCTTTTGAATGTAATAAGGTCAGTTTGACCAATTCCTGTTTGTAAGTCAATCTAGGTTTATGTGCAAGTCGGTTAGTAAGTTGTTATGTTAGTTGTCGTCTCCCAGCCACTTGGAAGTCTCCCAGCCGCTTGGAATCAAATATGTACTACTCTTAATGAGTAGATATATATATGATCTAGATCAGATTGCTTTATAGATCAAGATAGATAGATTGGAGATTCAGCAGTGCAGTAGGTGTACAATCAGTTGTGAAACTAAACCAAAGTGATTGTATACATTTTTTGAAATCATAATCAAGGAGATTCTGTTGGTGTTGTTTTGCTATGTTTCAAATTCACTGTGTAGTCAATTCTCTGGTTTGTATTCGAGATGGGTACTTAACCCATTCCACCGGTTGGATTATTTCATAATTGGTGGAATGGTTGTATATATTAGTTTAGGGTTTTGTTTTTTTTGTTTGTCTATGTTCAGATTCACAGGATCAGTTACAGTATTGAAGAATCCTAGTATGTGTATATGCTAGGTTGCCAAAGTGTAGAGGGCTACATATTGGCGGGAGAAATAGTTCGGAACAATCGCAGAGATAAAACAGATAAAAAACCAGGAAAATCTGTAGGTTTCAAAAGATATACAATTTGTGTGTATATCACTTTTGTATGTGGGATATATAAGTTGTGAGTATATCGCTATCGCATATCTTTGTGTATATTGCTTTTGTCTATCGATGTTGTATGTGAGGAACATACATCAGAAATGTGTAAGGCCGTCGGCATACAAATGGAGTCAAAATTTGGTCAAATGCATATTTGAATCGAATATACATTTCGTGTATATATTGCTTTTGTTTGTCAGGGACAGTTCATATGTATATCGCTTTTGCATCGGAGTACCAGGTTGTGTGTATCCGACAATCACACATCAGATTTGTATGTTGAAAGTGTTGATATATAATCTGTGTATACTGCAGTTGCATGATTGTATCCCGCAGATGTATATGGCGGATTGTACAATGTGAATGTACATCGGGTTGATACAAAGAAGTCAGTAGTCAACCTTTCCTGAAAAGCATATTCTGGAGGAATATTCGGTGAATCTATATTTGGAGTTGTATGTTTGAATGTATATCGAAATATACATTTGCAGATACATTGGGTTAAGATATATAAGGTTACTAGCCACGGAAGTAGAGGGAACTGGCAATCGGGAGTTGTCTTTTGTATGTTCCGATTACACTTAGCCATTATATGTTGAGACATATATTTTCTACAGATACAAATAGTGATCGGCAAAAACAGGTAAAGGCATCAAACTCACCGGCGATAAGAGGTTAAGTCTTGCATGTTGAAGAATGTACATTTTAATGTACATTGGCAGGAATACAAGTGCCCGATACATTTTATGACTGGCCATGGTGCTAAACTAGTATGCAAAACACTATAGCAAACTGGTGGCAATGAGTCAAGTGTTGTATGTAGATTGTGAATGTGATTTATGAGCATTTCACTGTTTGATTGAAGGCTTTCCCATGGCAGCTCTGCATCATGCTAGCACAACAAAACCATGAAGGAAAGGAGCAAACAATCTACTACATTAATAGGACACTAGTAGGTTACGAGATGCAGTATACACCAATTGAAAGAGCATGCCTTGCAGTTGTCTTTGCTTCACCAAAGTGGAGACACTACATGCTCTGTCACACTCTATCAAGCTAGTGGCAAGATTGATCCATTAAAATACCTACTCAGCAAAGCTACCCTAACAGGTAGAATATCTAAATGGGTCATGATACTCAGTGAATTTGATATTGAGTATGTAGATCCTATACAAGAGCAATAAAGGAGAAGGTCATTGCAGATCAGTTGGTGGATGCACCTTTGACAGATGACAACACATTAAGCTTTGAATTTCTAGATGAATCTATCTTCAACATCATTACCACAGCCTGGAAACTCTACTTTGATGGGTCATATACTCAACATGGATATGGAATAGGAATCTTGTTGGTAACACCACATGGAGATACAATCCCTAAGTCATATAAACTTCTATTTCCATGCACCAAAAATGTGGTCAAGTACAAAGCTTTATTCATTGGCATTAAGATGACAGTAGATTGGAAGGTCAGGGAACTTCATGTGTATGGGGACTCACAACTCATGATTAATCAAGTAAATGACGATTATCAAATTAAGGACGAGAAGCTGATACCATACAAGCGTATGGTGGATGACTTCAAGGAATATTTTGTTGTGATATCCTTCGAGCAGATACCAAGATTGGAAAATAAAGAAACAGATGCAATGGCTACTATTGCATCTCTCCTAGACATATCAAAAAATCATTTGCGTTATGAGTTCTTGGTGGAGCCAGTCTCCCATCCTGCTTATGAAATCCCAGAAGCCAACACTATTTACCACATCATAGGGTCTGATTCTCCCTTATATGGCAAAGTTTACACCTATCTAAAAGAGAATGTCCTACCACCTGACCTATCAAACAACCAAAAATGAACATTCATACGCCAAGCATCCTAATATACCATCATCGCTGACACCCTGTATCGATAAGGTTTAGATGGTAATCTCTTTAGGTGTTTGGATAGTGAGGAATATCAGACTACTCTGAGTGAAGTACATGAAGGAATATGCAGGATGCACTCTAGTGGACCTACCTTGGCAAAGAAACTCATGCATCTAGGGTACTATTGGTAGAGCATGGAATCTGACTCCTATCATTTTGTCAAATGGTGCAAGAAATGCTAGATTCATGGTAACCTGAAACACGCACCCACTCAAGAGTTGCAACACTTAATGACACCTTGGCCCTTCTACTAATGGGGACTTGATCTAGTAGGAAAGATTCACCCTTCATCCTCTAACAGCCACAAATTCATTATCATAGCCACAGAGTATTTTACGAAGTGGATTGAGGCTATTCCATTAACTAATGTCACAGGGAGGCAAATCTCCTCTTTCATCCTTAACTACATCATATGCAGATATGGTATTCCATTATCCATTGTCACAGATAATGGATGACCTTTCAAGAATCAGGATGTGAAATAACTTTGTGATAAATTCAAAATTTAGCATTGCTTCTCCACTCCATACTACCCACAAGGTAACGGCCAAGCTGAGGCATCGAACAAAACTATCCTAAAGATACTCAAAAAGATTGTCGATGATGCTGGCCATCACTGGCATATCAATTGATCCCCACTCTATGGGCCTACAGAACCAATATATGCACTCCCACAAGTACGACACCATACACCCTCATCTATGGCTCTGAAGCCATCTTGCCTATAGAAGTTGAGTTATCTTCCCTCAGGGTGTCGTTAAAGGGTCTCATAAATGATGAGGAATACATAGTATCTAGGCTCCAGGAGCTAGAGCTGCTAGAAGAATGAAGACAACATGCCTTTAACCATCTTAAGGCATACCAACATAGAATGTCAAAAGTTATAATCATAGGGTCAAACCATGAGTCTTCCAGGAGGGTGACTTGGTTCTAAGAGAGAATCTAAGAAATCAGCAAGATAGAGAGAAAAAGGGGAAATTTGAGCCCAATTGGTTGGGTCCCTATGCCATATTTGTTGCCTATGGATCAGGTGCTTATCAACTCTCAACATCAGAAGGTGAACTATTTGATGACCCCATCAATAGTATGCACCTTCGAAGGTTCTACACCTAAATAACCCCAATGCAAGGGATGTAAAAAAATGGTGCAATAAAAAGCAAGTGGTGAAAACTTGGAAACAGGCACTATTTGCGATAAACTGCTTCCTCCATCTTTTAGAAAAACCCAACCCACATCCATCTTTCCTACCATATCCATCAAATAACTTCATCCATTTACAATCACCTAACGATAACCTATCATAGCTTGGTGCTCTGTCACCCTTATCACTTTATCCAATATGGTCATCCAATCTGGTCATCCATCCTATCATTCTATCACAAGTCCATTGTCAATATCACCAGTATCCCGAACTACGTTACCTCTGCGTTATCACATAGGCAAGGCCATCATTGATGGGCCCCTGAGGCTTCCCTTCCATCCGTATTTGTAATCCTATCATAAACCTTTGTATATCTTCCATTCACCAATGTCATCCTTCAAGGTTGAACTATGTCGCCTCTGAGCTATCACGTAGGCAAGGCCATCATTGATGAGCCCCCAAGGCTTCCCAACCCCTAGGTCTTAGGTCCACATAGTCCACCTAAAGTGAACTACATTGCCTCTGCATCATCACATAGGAAAGGCCATTTATCAATGAGCCCCTGAGGCACTAGGTCAGTCCCTTAGAGCTCGTTTCTTCATGTCTATTGTCAGTTCATCCATAATAAATTGATTCTTTACTTGACCGGGGGAAAATCCATTGTCAGTATCACCAGTATCGCAAACTATGTTGCCTCTGTGTTATCACATAGGCAAGGCCATCATTGATGGGCCCCTGAGGCTTCCCTTCCATCCATATCTATAATCCTATCGTAAACCTTTGTATATCTTCCATTCATCCATTCACTAGTGTTGGCCTTCAAGGTCAAACTACGTCACCTCTGATCTATCACGTAGGCAAGGCCATCATCGATGAGCCCCCGAGGCTTCCCAACCCCTAGGTCTTAGGTCCAAATAGTCCACCTAAAGCGAACTACATTGCCTCTGCATCGTCACATAGGCAAGGCCATTTATCAATGAGCCCCCGAGGCACTAGGTCAATGCCTTAGGGCCTATTTCTTCATGTCTATTGTAAGTTCATCCATAATAAATCAATCCTTTACTTGACTGGGGGAAAATCCTCGACCTAGTTAGTGAATCAAATTTTTGAATGCTACAACTGAGAGGATAACATATCGGATCTTGGTCTTATCACTAGATGGCAAGTAGCACAACAAGCAAGCTTTATACATCATCTTGACAAAGAGACATCAAACTACACCTGACAAATCCCTACCTGCCTAAAACTATCAAATATGACTATCAATTATTGCAAGAAAAATACATCTATGGCAAGAAGGTTTAATCGTTGTTTAAGTCTTATATCTTGATTTTTGTTATTATGTCTATTTATGCTACTCATGGATGTCAAAAACTAGAGGAGCTATGATGGGGGCATAATTATTTTATGTGTTTGTTGTTTGTGGGTTTATCTTTAGTAATGTGAAGCCTTGTCTAAAGATATGATCAACATAATGATCATCGAGGACATTAGAGGTCTAAACATGAAACAGGTGTAATCCTTGTCTGTTGATACGTAAGCAATACTCAGGTCATCTTGGTTCAATTATACTTAGATGCTTGTATTAACTTGCTAAATCAAAATCCATGTAAGTAATACTCAGGTCATCAAGGTTTAATTATACCTAGGTGCTTGTATTTTCTTACAACATTTTAAAAGCTCAACGATGAAACAAAGTACTTCAAAACTATGTACAAGAAGATGACAAAATCCACTATCATACATACCAAATTACATTTCATTTCATTTATAAGCATTTCATACATATCATTTTCCAAGTGGCTTAAGATTCAAGTCCTTTCTTTATCTACATCTCTTTATCTACTCACCCTTTCCTCTCTTTTCATTTTGAGAGCACAACAATTGTCCTCCCAAGGGGGTGTCATCATCATCATTCATCTTATTCGCTAACTTACCATTGTCTTTCCTTGTCACCCTCACTCTTGAGTGACTAGGGTCTCACCATTCATCAATCCAAGCATCAATCCAATCATCAAATCAATCCAATCAATCCAAGCAATGATCCAAATGCAAGTCCATCCTTAATCCATACCAATCAAGTAAATCAATCTTGTCAAATTATCCAATCGCAATCAATGATCTTGATTCTAATCTTGTCGTAAACCAACTCAATTAATCAATCAATTGTCAGCATCAGTGGGATATGTCTTTCCTACATCTTTGTGTTGATCTAGGGATATATCGTTCCTCGCAATGAAAAACACTATCATCAATCATTATCAATTAATCATTGGTTTATAGCTTGACAAGGGCAGTACTTTGTTTGTTCTTGTATCATTTATGCATACTTGCTTTCTTGTTTGTGTATGTTATCGTTTTATCTTGCATAACATGTCATTCAACTCTTTCATCCATCTCTTATCTTGCATCCTCCATTTTCTTAGCCATCCTTTATCATTCTTGTTCATCATGAGATTGTTCGTCATCTTTTTGCAAAAACCATCCAACCCAACCAATCTCCCGAGGGGGCATCCTATCATCATTTAACTTGTACCAGGGGCAAACTGGGGCATGTATCATAACTAGAAAATTGTTATTCTTTGAAACAATGTAATAAAACACATTGTCTCAAAGAGGGGCAAAATGTATACACCTAAAAATGGCTCGAGTCAAATTAAATAAATATTTTAATATTTATTTTATTCTTATTCCTCTATCAATTAAATATATACCCTAATTTATTTAAATGGTTCACATTTCTCTTATGCCTTTAATAATGAAATAAAATCAGTTTATTTAATTAAAATACCCTAATTCCTCTATAGTATTATTTAATTAAATAATTCTAAGTTATTTAATTATTTCTTCTAAAGTCTAAGTCTTATGTTTTAATCCATGTCATATTGGACACCTCACCAAGTTGCTCCAATAATTAAATATTTTTAATATTTAATTAAACAATTATCCCCTCAACATGTGTCCTATTTCTTCTCCACATGTTTCCTATGATTTCTCAATCATCTCCAAAGTCAAAGACACTTGTCTTTCAAAATTCTAGTTTATCTCTCACATTCCAACAACCAAGAGTCCTCCTTCCACAATCTTCTCAAAGTCTTCCACTTTTAACTCACAGGTCTTTGTGAGCATCATGACATGTGGCTTATGGATCCACATATTCCTCTACCTTGTAAATGTAGTAGGAACATTTCCTATGATTATCTCCCTCATTCAATCCACCTCATCATGTTACACACATAATTAAATATTTTAATATTTAATTATCTATTTTCCCCCACCCACATGTCCTGTTATTCCTCTAACCATCCCTATTCACATGGATATGGTCTCTCCATGTCATCTTGGTCAAAAGACACCTTGAGACACTTGTCCAATAAGTCCCTATATTTCTTCCAACCATCCTACAAACAAGGTCTCCTTCTTTGACTTTCACTCTATGGTCTTAGTGAGCCTTGTGACATGTGGCCTCATGTCACACCTTTCTCTCCACCTTGTCAAGGTGAGAGGAACATCTTCCATATTTCTTTCCATCATCCCAACGAACCAAATCTGAACTGTACACATCATAAGACTTCTTCTCCACTGTTGAGATCGTGACACTTGGAATTGGCCCCTCCTTGGCCTATAAAAGGAACCCTCATTCCCTCATTTCAGCCATCCAAGAGCTTTGTAATCTTACTCTGCAAAAATTCTACCAGCATGCCTTTGGCAAAGTATTCTCATTGCATTTGTATAATCTCATTATTATCACAATCATCATCCATGGCTTCATATCTTCATTATCCATCTTCATAGAGTTGCATTGTTTAGCTTAATCTTCATTGCACAATCCTTCATGCAACCATTCTCTTATTGTCATCTTCAAACAGTAAGGAAGTACAACTTCTGAGAGCTCCATTATCATATAAGATCAAGAAGAGATACAATGGAAGTCATGAGGTGAAATTGATCTACGAAGGTATAATTTTGTTTATTGCATTTTATCTTATTTCCATTGAGTTATTGGATATTTAGTTGTTTAATACTAAATATAATCTAATCTATTGAGATGGTGCTTCAAAAATTAGTGCAAGAAAACATTATCACATTCCTTGTCACTAGACCTTTTGATGACAATTACCCTAATCCTGCATGGTACAATGACAAGGATTATTGTGACTATCATCGTGTCTGGAGTACACCCTACAAACAAGTGTATGAGGCTCAAGCATTACATCCAAGATCTTATTGATCAAGGAAAATTAGAGGTAACTAGCAATTCCTCACCTAATATACAATTGGGCATTTATCAAGATCCTTTTCCAAAGCATGGACAATCTACTTCATCTTCCACCCCCAATCCAAACCATAACCATACCAACAATGTTTTCTATAATAAGGTCCCCTACACCTATGACTTTGTTGTAGGGTGTATTGATTATGATCCCTCACAAGTTGCTACCATAACCATAAAATCAACATCCCCTGAATGTGTTGTTACAACAAGACGTGGAATGGTTACTATCCCTAGACCTCCACCTTCCTCATCTTCCCAATCTTCCTGCTACAACATCCTAGATCACCTTGGGAAGACTCCTACACAAATATCCATCTTGGACCTCTTGAAGGCTTCCCCTATCCACAAAGCTATATTGGCTCGAGCCCTTCAAGAATCCCAAGTACCGCATGATATTGATTTTGATCAATTCCAAGCCCTTTTGGATCATCTTTCATCCACTTACCAACTTTCCTTTATCCATCATGATATGCCTCCCATTGATCCATATCATAATAATGCCCTTCACATAGAGGTCCTAATTTATAAACACAAGGTTAAGTGTGTCCTTTATCCAAGTTAGTTGTTGAATATCCCAACTGTTTTACTAACTTGGAGTGATGTGTTATTACCATCAAAGCATATGACAATGTTGAGAGATAATCTAAAGGAACATATTCCTTCCCATACAAGTTGACCCTATCCTATAGCTTACCACATGCCATGTTGTTGATCTTGACCTTCCATATAACATTCTACTTGGTTTCCCATGGATCCATGCTATGAAAGCTATTCCTTCCACTTATCATCAATGAATTAAATTCCCCCACAATGGTGTAGAAGTCACTATCCATGTGGATCCATGACCTTTTGCATATTGTCATGCTATGGAAGTTCCCCATCATAAAGACAACCTTTGTCCTAATAATGATATCTCTAATAGAGACAAAATCAGCTCAAGTCAACATCATATATCCATCCAAATGCCCTCACTTCCACTTCATCATCTTCACAAGATCCTAAAGTTACGAAGGTCAAGACCATAGACAAGGGTTGTGGAGAATATGAGTTATATAATGCCTTTAATGTTGGACAATTACCTTTATCTCCATAGTCTTATGGTTGTCCTCAACAATGCCCTCATCCAAGAATACCAAGCACCAAACACTTTGGGTCCACTACCTTTTTGAATCTACAAGTACTTTAGCTGAAGAACAAATGGAAGACTCTTTAGACTATTGGCTCTACAAACATGAACCAGACAGTGAAGAATCTAAACTTGCCCACCTTAAGCAACTATTGTCACCCAGATTTGCACCCTTTGCATGCAGCTGTGAAACCTAATGCAACCTGGGGAAACATTGGAATGATCTCGAAGTGTGGGACCTTGCGATTTTGAGATCAGACCTCTAGAGAAGGCTAGTTCCTTGCTCTAAGCCTATTACTAAGAGCAATGATACTAAACCTAGTGCTAAACAACTTGCAGGGGAAAGAGTTAGAAGGAAAACTGAAGGGGAAAAGAGGTGATACACCAGATTTAGTGAGTGATGGTGGTCGTGGTATGGACACAACAATGATTCTTTTGCTGCTGAGGGGAGATTCGCACAGGTTTTAGGACTGGTTGAGGCTTCGCTATGAAGGTTTAGACATTCAGAGGGGTCGTTTTACCCACAGAACAGAGTACAACTCCAATTAAAGCACAGAAATTCAAACATAAAAGAGGCGAGAAATCAACATCTATTAATCATGAAGGCCCATAAAACTATTACAAATGCAGAAAAATTTCATAGCAGAGTTACACCAACATAGCTAATTACACTCATTGTTGGATAAAAGGAAGACAACAGAGGCCAAATTCAGGCACAGTGAGTCACATTCCTATACCCTTACAATTACACTAAGTGGACTGACTACAAAATTTCGGCAGCATAATAGCCCCAAAAATACCATCCTGTTGGTCATGATGTTAGTCATTCGCAAACATAGAATAAAAGTTACACAACAACCTTTACTCATCTTGAAAGATACGATGAATTCAAAGAATTCATGATCCCAAGTCTCCGTTGATTAGGTCTTAATCTACTGACGTTACTCAGTGGTTGATGTGTGTTGCTGTTTTCCATTCAGGGGCCTTACGTGTTTCTGCACTGTTCATCATCATCATCTTCAAATATCCTGCTCTGGATGTTCGCTCTGCATAAGTCTCCAACAATTCTACCTCTGCACTGTAAATTTAGTCAAATAATGTGCATACAGGCTGATATTTGCATGATTTCTACCATTATTTATGATTCTTTGCATGATATTTTCAATACTACATGCATTTAACTCAAATATGCTAAGGATCTTCAGTTACCTACGAGATTTCAGCATATTTCACTGTTTCTGCTTGTTATTTATCATGATTTGCAGTTATGGTAATGAATTAATGAAATTAAAAAAAAAGGAAAAGGGTTAGAGAGTGAGATTCCTAAAATTACTGGACTTAGATCACTGATTCACATACAAGCTCCCATACTTGCAATGAAAAGAAGGAAAAACTAGAAATCATACTTCACCAGGACATTCCACAAATCCGCATGATCTAGTGCAAAGCTTCAAAGGAAAGTTGACAACAACATGTAATGAAATGAAAGCGCTTCCAGTTGAACACAGCATTCACCAGTACATATCCAGAAATCAACAGAAGATTACGTAAAATTTACAATCAGGATGTAATCTGGAACTTCATATTCATTCAGTATGCTCAAGAACAGGTACATTTACAGTGATCTGAAGAAAGAACCTTGACATTTCAACAATTCTATCCTCATTAGTCTCAGTAATCCGATCTCCTAATTTATTCTACTGTAATTGACTCTTTGCGCCAGATGCGTCTGTGTATTCTAATGTATTTCTCCTCTTTAAAATGACAAGCTCTGGATGTTATATAGAGCAACTGCCAGAAAACGGTTACAATGATCCAAGGATCAGGATCCTCTCATAACAAACAACGGTCCAGATGAAAAGCACATGCTTCATCAGTTGGCAAATGTACAGCTGGCACAGAATATTCCAGCATCTTCGACTTGATTCGGTCTCCAGCTGGCGAACAGCATATTTGACAATATCCTCCTCATTTCTGGCTCATGTTGACTCCATGCGTAACTTTGTAATTATCAGCTTCAGCAGCATCATCATGATCTCAACGCTCAGCTTCAGCAGCATCATCATGACTTCCTGCAAATAAACAAACAAACATTAAGTTCATCATCATCATGTGGATAAACAGCAGGAAGTAAAACGTTTTATTAAACATACCTCCCAATGTGCAGCTACAGGCAATCAAGCTCTACCTGTGAAAAAAAATGCACTAAATGCATAAACAGCATAAAAACAATCAGGTCAACCATCGTTGACCAAACATCAGGCAGTCGGGCTTTCAAATTTCATCGCTTCATGCTTTCCCGCCCATTTTCATGTGTATCGGGTTCGAAATATGATCATGATGACCTCAAATTATACAAGGAAATAATCGCCCTTCAACCATCCTTTGAAACCGGTTCGCATGCCCTGCATGTATGTTTCGGGTCATCATCATCATGTTCGCACTGGGTGCGAACACATATGATCAGGTTGACAAATTTACCTTAGGCCGACGGCAACAGTTATACCGACGCCAAACATCATGAGGATGACCAACTATATGCCTTCTGTCTGTCCGCAGGATATTTGAAATATGATGATCCTCCTTTCCTAATGCTCTGATGAAAAGCACATCAGGATGTTCACTTCTGCATACTGGGAAAGAAAGACATCGTCATCATCATCATGATATTGACAAACAGGAGGACCCAGAAAATGATCCTGCCGTTGGGGAAAATCATGATGACGTCATCGTCATCATCAGGCTTCAATAAAATGCAAAGGGATGACGTCACCGTCATGTTTCGTTAAGAGCAGGAGATAAATGGAATATCGGGTCACCTCCAAGGAAGATGACCGCGTGGATGAATTGCAATATGACCCTTTTCGGCCAAGGCTATCCGCTCGAAAGATCAGGATGATGAACATCATCATCATCATGTCCGCACTGGGTAATCCAAAATATGATCCTGCCTTGAAAGATCCTGATGATGATGATCACCAGGATATCCGTGGCTTGTGTTAATCTTCGAAGATGATGTTATCGTCATCATCATATTGGCGAACAGGATCATGCCTTGGAAAATATCCTGCCGAAGGAGAAAGGTGATGGTGACGTCATCGTCATCATCATATTTGCAAAAGGTTATACTCGTCGGCAGGATGATATTACGAACTGCTGGGAGAGACGAACAAGATCATGATGATCTTGTTCAACATGACTTAAGAAATGAAAATCACCCTCCGCTTCGAAAGATAAGGTGATCATCATGATCACGCAAAAGGAGGTCAGGAGGATATTAGGAAATGTCGGGTCTCGAAATATCATGATGATGTTGATCACCAAGACCGTCGTGCGCGTGCAAATTATGCAGATGGCAGATTTCTCAAGCAAGGTGATGATGATTCATCAGCATGATATTATAATATGCTCGCGATGTGGGAATATCATGATGCTCGCGATGTGAGAATATCATGATGAAGATGATGTTAGAATATCATGATGCTCGCTAGGTTAGAATATCATGATGCTCGCTTGACGGGTAAAACACACTAGCATTTAAGATTGACGTCCGGATGTTTCGGGACTGCATGATTTTTATCAGGTGATAGAGTAAGATCATGATGATGACCTTTGGCGATACAAAAGACCGCCTGACGGGAAAGGATACTACGACTTAAACTTGACGTCCGGATGTTTCAACCTCAGGATATTATCGGAGAGCTTTTCAAATATCATGATGATGATGTACATCATACAGCAATTATCAGGTTTGACCAAAACTTTGACTGCTCATAACTCTCTCATATGGACGAATTTTCAAGTGATGTAAAAGGCAAACCTGCATGGAATTTCAAGCTCTTTCTAACTATGAAGTCATAGAAACAAAATATGAACTTTGAGAAACTAACCTCATGATGATGACCTACCTCATCCTGACCTTCATGATGATGATGCACCTGACCTATTTTTACCAAACCGCCAGAAACAGACAACACAAGCCAAAACAAAAGTTGGGTCCCTGTTTTGCCAAGTCAAAATGGGGCGTGTTGTGTAACCACACAACAACTTGCCACCAAAGAAAACAACAAAATTCAAATGATTCAAGTGATGTGATCACATTCATCTATAGTGTTCTAGTTCTATCTAAGTAAATCATCATGATCTTTGAATGATAAAATTTCATTATGGTGATAAAACTAACAAAGGATCAGGTGTGTGCAGATGATTAATTATCCTCATCTTGAAAGTAAGTTGAAAACATAAGTAACTGGTGTTAAACTACATAGTTGGAGATCATCCCTCATAGCCAACCTGGATAGAGCCTTGCTGCCAGCAGGTGTCTATAACCCCGGCAAGGTTATCTATACAATCTCCCTAAGTAGAGCCCCACTGCCAGCAGGCGTCCATAGCCCCGGTAGAGTTACTTAGATGGCCTAATTTTATTTCATTTCTGATTTTCCTTTAAAAATTTAAATTTGATATCATCATGTCTGCTCATTTGTACAAGGTGTAGTCACTTGCAGCTTTAGGTTGGAGATTGTATTGGTAGCAAGGGAGTCCCTTTAGATTTTTCACTTAACACCTATACTCATATCTTCAACAAACCCAAGGCTGTTAGGTGTTTCATTGTGTTTGATTCACTTTGGACAAGAAAAAGTACCCTGATGAAAAGACATCATAAACCTGATCATGAACACTTCTTAGAATGAATCATAACCTATCTTTAAATCTGATCTCATCACTTGAATCCTAACAATTTAACTATTTTCTTAAGGTGATGAAGTGCATCATCCTGACTTACCAGAACAAGGTCCCAACCAAAACAACACAAAACAGAAACAACACCATACAAACAACTAACCTACAAAAAGGAAACAACAGGAACAGAACAAGAAAGCAAAACAAGCAGACTGTACAAACAACTAATCTACAAAATTATATACAACACACTACTAGGCAAACAAAAACCAGAAAAAGACCTAAGGACACCTGCATTTGCATACTTCTTTTGATTGTGCAGGAGCATCAGGGTATTAGTTATGGTTCTCAACCTAGCAAATTTATCTTTATATTCTGAAGAATATTCTGATATTCTGAATTCACTGTATTCAACAGAACAACTCTTGATGATCAGCAACTGAGGAAGCTCACCATGTTCATGATTAATCCATATGCATGTCTTATCTTCTGAATTTCCATAATCAAAATAGTATTCAACATCATTTACTGTGGAAAGGAGAAATACAACCTGGTGTATTTCTGGCTTTGCTGGACATGCTTCTTCATTGGCAGTTGGTCTTCCATTTGTCATTATATTTTCACTGCTTGGCTCAGTGCCTGGTCCCTCTTCAAATTGAAGGATGTATGACTTTTGATGTACTAATTCTTCATCTTTATCCAGCCTTATCCCTTCATTCTGGATGTTCAGATTATCCTCCAGTTTAGGAAACTTCTCAGTATTTTCTTCAGTTTCCTGCACATCAGCATCTAAATAAGTATCTTTATTATCACAACCTGATATATAGAAATTTATCATTTCTAAATCATTTGACTGTAAAGGAGAAACAACTTTCACTTGATGAGGACACTCCCCTGTTTCATTTTCTAAATATTTCTGGAGTGACATCTGATTATGCACAACAACTCCAAAGTCTTCTACGTCTTCATCTTTCAGGAATTGTTCATTGAATAATTCACATCTTCTATCTAGTAAAGGATCTGGTTCCATTAACCTGCAACATTCTTGCATTTGATCATTTAATTCAAAGAAGTCAGGTAATAAATCAGCATTTATTTTCTTCTCTATGACTCCCTGAGTTACCATCATAGGAACTTCATCATTAGGAGTGCATTTAAATTGTTCTACTATCTGTTTACACTTCTCTTTACCATAGAATGACTCCAGGAAAGATGTTTCATCTTCTTTATCAAAAGTATTAGGATCAGAATCAAAAATATTATCCTGATGAGTGATTTCTTCTCTAAAATTTTCACAAGATTCATACCTGCATACTGACTGATCCTTACTTGTATTAGGAAGTAGAGAACTCCTATCAATCCCACCATAAAATGAATCCAGGAAAGATGTTTCCTCTTCATTACCTTCTGGAACTGACTCAGCTATTGTATTTTCTAGAATCTTTTTCAACATGACCAAGCAAGGGTAGCAATCTCTCTCTGAATGCTCTTCATCATGTAATCTGCACCAGCTTTCAATCAAGACATCATCAATGGGCAAACCTAATATTTGACTACACTGTATATTTCTAGACAAGTATAATTCAAAATCTTCAGAATGATCTACTTCAGTGTCTGGACAATTAATAACTTCTGGTGCTGCATCTGCTTGTTGCTCCAGAATTTCTTCATTTTCCTGGCGGATTTCTTTATTTTCCTGGCAAACTTCTTCATTTTCTTGGCAAATTTCAACCCTGAACACGTCCAGAAAGAATATTAGTCCTTTCAAGTATAAATCCAACCTTGTGAGGAAAGTTAAACAATTTATTTCACTGTGTTCTGTAGTCTGGTGTATCCTGCAACAGGTAGATAAACCAAAGTTAGACAAATTGTGAGGGTAAATCTGCCCATTCAGAGTTTCCTGAAATAAAGGAATGTTAATTTGACAATTATTTTCATATGCATCCATCAAAATGAGACTCTATTCTTCAAATTTTTTTTTTATTTTGCAATTTTAAGGAGATCTATCATATCTCAGACTAAAACTTTGAAAGTCCAGAAAATCAAACAAATTTTTGATGCTTTGGGCTAGATCTTTGCAAAGGTGCAACCAAAACATCTCAGGTAAGAGATATTTGCAGACATTTAGCTCAAATGCTGAAATATTTATGCAATATTTGCAGAAAATCCAAAAATTCGCAGCTCACGCCCTGCCTTCTCGAAAATTGATGTTGCGTTAAAAGCGAGGGGCCTGCACATATGAATGATGACTGAAGCAGCGATGTCTTTTCCAGTTCTGCCCTCCTTCTAGCACCAATTTATGTTGGTCATGATGTTAGTCATTCGCAAACATAGAATAAAAGTTACACAACAACCTTTACTCATCTTGAAAGATACGATGAATTCAAAGAATTCATGATCCCAAGTCTCCGTTGATTAGGTCTTAATCTACTGACGTTACTCAGTGGTTGATGTGTGTTGCTGTTTTCCATTCAGGGGCCTTACGTGTTTCTGCACTGTTCATCATCATCATCTTCAAATATCCTGCTCTGGATGTTCGCTCTGCATAAGTCTCCAACAATTCTACCTCTACACTGTAAATTTAGTCAAATAATGTGCATACAGGCTGATATTTGCATGATTTCTACCATTATTTATGATTCTTTGCATGATATTTTCAATACTACATGCATTTAACTCAAATATGCTAAGGATCTTCAGTTACCTACGAGATTTCAGCATATTTCACTGTTTCTGCTTGTTATTTATCATGATTTGCAGTTATGGTAATGAATTAATGAAATTAAAAAAAAAGGAAAAGGGTTAGAGAGTGAGATTCCTAAAATTACTGGACTTAGATCACTGATTCACATACAAGCTCTCATACTTGCAATGAAAAGAAGGAAAAACTAGAAATCATACTTCACCAGGACATTCCACAAATCCGCATGATCTAGTGCAAAGTTTCAAAGGAAAGTTGACAACAACATGTAATGAAATGAAAGCGCTTCCAGTTGAACACAGCATTCACCAGTACATATCCAGAAATCAACAGAAGATTACGTAAAATTTACAATCAGGATGTAATCTGGAACTTCATATTCATTCAGTATGCTCAAGAACAGGTACATTTACAGTGATCTGAAGAAAGAACCTTGACATTTCAACAATTCTATCCTCATTAGTCTCAGTAATCCGATCTCCTAATTTATTCTACTGTAATTGACTCTTTGCGCCAGATGCGTCTGTGTATTCTAATGTATTTCTCCTCTTTAAAATGACAAGCTCTGGATGTTATATAGAGCAACTGCCAGAAAACGGTTACAATGATCCAAGGATCAGGATCCTCTCATAACAAACAACGGTCCAGATGAAAAGCACATGCTTCATCAGTTGGCAAATGTACAGCTGGCACAGAATATTCCAGCATCTTCGACTTGATTCGGTCTCCAGCTGGCGAACAGCATATTTGACAATATCCTCCTCATTTCTGGCTCATGTTGACTCCATGCGTAACTTTGTAATTATCAGCTTCAGCAGCATCATCATGATCTCAACGCTCAGCTTCAGCAGCATCATCATGACTTCCTGCAAATAAACAAACAAACATTAAGTTCATCATCATCATGTGGATAAACAGCAGGAAGTAAAACGTTTTATTAAACATACCTCCCAATGTGCAGCTACAGGCAATCAAGCTCTACCTGTGAAAAAAAATGCACTAAATGCATAAACAGCATAAAAACAATCAGGTCAACCATCGTTGACCAAACATCAGGCAGTCGGGCTTTCAAATTTCATCGCTTCATGCTTTCCCGCCCATTTTCATGTGTATCGGGTTCGAAATATGATCATGATGACCTCAAATTATACAAGGAAATAATCGCCCTTCAACCATCCTTTGAAACCGGTTCGCATGCCCTGCATGTATGTTTCGGGTCATCATCATCATGTTCGCACTGGGTGCGAACACATATGATCAGGTTGACAAATTTACCTTAGGCCGACGGCAACAGTTATACCGACGCCAAACATCATGAGGATGACCAACTATATGCCTTCTGTCTGTCCGCAGGATATTTGAAATATGATGATCCTCCTTTCCTAATGCTCTGATGAAAAGCACATCAGGATGTTCACTTCTGCATACTGGGAAAGAAAGACATCGTCATCATCATCATGATATTGACAAACAGGAGGACCCGGAAAATGATCCTGCCGTTGGGGAAAATCATGATGACGTCATCGTCATCATCAGGCTTCAATAAAATGCAAAGGGATGACGTCACCGTCATGTTTCGTTAAGAGCAGGAGATAAATGGAATATCGGGTCACCTCCAAGGAAGATGACCGCGTGGATGAATTGCAATATGACCCTTTTCGGCCAAGGCTATCCGCTCGAAAGATCAGGATGATGAACATCATCATCATCATGTCCGCACTGGGTAATCCAAAATATGATCCTGCCTTGAAAGATCCTGATGATGATGATCACCAGGATATCCATGGCTTGTGTTAATCTTCGAAGATGACGTTATCGTCATCATCATATTGGCGAACAGGATCACGCCTTGGAAAATATCCTGCCGAAGGAGAAAGGTGATGGTGACGTCATCGTCATCATCATATTTGCAAAAGGTTATACTCGTCGGCAGGATGATATTACGAACTGCTGGGAGAGACGAACAAGATCATGATGATCTTGTTCAACATGACTTAAGAAATGAAAATCACCCTCCGCTTCGAAAGACAAGGTGATCATCATGATCACGCAAAAGGAGGTCAGGAGGATATTAGGAAATGTCGGGTCTCGAAATATCATGATGATGTTGATCACCAAGACCGTCGTGCGCGCGCAAATTATGCAGATGGCAGATTTCTCAAGCAAGGTGATGATGATTCATCAGCATGATATTATAATATGCTCGCGATGTGGGAATATCATGATGCTCGCGATGTGGGAATATCATGATGAAGATGATGTTAGAATATCATGATGCTCGCTAGGTTAGAATATCATGATGCTCGCTTGACGGGTAAAACACACTAGCATTTAAGATTGACGTCCGGATGTTTCGGGACTGCATGATTTTTATCAGGTGATAGAGTAAGATCATGATGATGACCTTTGGCGATACAAAAGACCGCCTGACGGGAAAGGATACTACGACTTAAACTTGACGTCCGGATGTTTCAACCTCAGGATATTATCGGAGAGCTTTTCAAATATCATGATGATGATGTTCATCATACAGCAATTATCAGGTTTGACCAAAACTTTGACTGCTCATAACTCTCTCATATGGACGAATTTTCAAGTGATGTGAAAGGCAAACCTGCATGGAATTTCAAGCTCTTTCTAACTATGAAGTCATAGAAACAAAATATGAACTTTGAGAAACTAACCTCATGATGATGACCTACCTCATCCTGACCTTCATGATGATGATGCACCTGACCTATTTTTACCAAACCGCCAGAAACAGACAACACAAGCCAAAACAAAAGTTGGGTCCCTGTTTTGCCAAGTCAAAATGGGGCGTGTTGTGTAACCACACAACAACTTGCCACCAAAGAAAACAACAAAATTCAAATGATTCAAGTGATGTGATCACATTCATCTATAGTGTTCTAGTTCTATCTAAGTAAATCATCATGATCTTTGAATGATAAAATTTCATTATGGTGATAAAACTAACAAAGGATCAGGTGTGTGCAGATGATTAATTATCCTCATCTTGAAAGTAAGTTGAAAACATAAGTAACTGGTGTTAAACTACATAGTTGGAGATCATCCCTCATAGCCAACCTGGATAGAGCCTTGCTGCCAGCAGGTGTCTATAACCCCGGCAAGGTTATCTATACAATCTCCCTAAGTAGAGCCCCACTGCCAGCAGGCGTCCATAGCCCCGGTAGAGTTACTTAGATGGCCTAATTTTATTTCATTTCTGATTTTCCTTTAAAAATTTAAATTTGATATCATCATGTCTGCTCATTTGTACAAGGTGTAGTCACTTGCAGCTTTAGGTTGGAGATTGTATTGGTAGCAAGGGAGTCCCTTTAGATTTTTCACTTAACACCTATACTCATATCTTCAACAAACCCAAGGCTGTTAGGTGTTTCATTGTGTTTGATTCACTTTGGACAAGAAAAAGTACCCTGATGAAAAGACATCATAAACCTGATCATGAACACTTCTTAGAATGAATCATAACCTATCTTTAAATCTGATCTCATCACTTGAATCCTAACAATTTAACTATTTTCTTAAGGTGATGAAGTGCATCATCCTGACTTACCAGAACAAGGTCCCAACCAAAACAACACAAAACAGAAACAACACCATACAAACAACTAACCTACAAAAAGGAAACAACAGGAACAGAACAAGAAAGCAAAACAAGCAGACTGTACAAACAACTAATCTACAAAATTATATACAACACACTACTAGGCAAACAAAAACCAGAAAAAGACCTAAGGACACCTGCATTTGCATACTTCTTTTGATTGTGCAGGAGCATCAGGGTATTAGTTATGGTTCTCAACCTAGCAAATTTATCTTTATATTCTGAAGAATATTCTGATATTCTGAATTCACTGTATTCAACAGAACAACTCTTGATGATCAGCAACTGAGGAAGCTCACCATGTTCATGATTAATCCATATGCATGTCTTATCTTCTGAATTTCCATAATCAAAATAGTATTCAACATCATTTACTGTGGAAAGGAGAAATACAACCTGGTGTATTTCTGGCTTTGCTGGACATGCTTCTTCATTGGCAGTTGGTCTTCCATTTGTCATTATATTTTCACTGCTTGGCTCAGTGCCTGGTCCCTCTTCAAATTGAAGGATGTATGACTTTTGATGTACTAATTCTTCATCTTTATCCAGCCTTATCCCTTCATTCTGGATGTTCAGATTATCCTCCAGTTTAGGAAACTTCTCAGTATTTTCTTCAGTTTCCTGCACATCAGCATCTAAATAAGTATCTTTATTATCACAACCTGATATATAGAAATTTATCATTTCTAAATCATTTGACTGTAAAGGAGAAACAACTTTCACTTGATGAGGACACTCCCCTGTTTCATTTTCTAAATATTTCTGGAGTGACATCTGATTATGCACAACAACTCCAAAGTCTTCTACGTCTTCATCTTTCAGGAATTGTTCATTGAATAATTCACATCTTCTATCTAGTAAAGGATCTGGTTCCATTAACCTGCAACATTCTTGCATTTGATCATTTAATTCAAAGAAGTCAGGTAATAAATCAGCATTTATTTTCTTCTCTATGACTCCCTGAGTTACCATCATAGGAACTTCATCATTAGGAGTGCATTTAAATTGTTCTACTATCTGTTTACACTTCTCTTTACCATAGAATGACTCCAGGAAAGATGTTTCATCTTCTTTATCAAAAGTATTAGGATCAGAATCAAAAATATTATCCTGATGAGTGATTTCTTCTCTAAAATTTTCACAAGATTCATACCTGCATACTGACTGATCCTTACTTGTATTAGGAAGTAGAGAACTCCTATCAATCCCACCATAAAATGAATCCAGGAAAGATGTTTCCTCTTCATTACCTTCTGGAACTGACTTAGCTATTGTATTTTCTAGAATCTTTTTCAACATGACCAAGCAAGGGTAGCAATCTCTCTCTGAATGCTCTTCATCATGTAATCTGCACCAGCTTTCAATCAAGACATCATCAATGGGCAAACCTAATATTTGACTACACTGTATATTTCTAGACAAGTATAATTCAAAATCTTCAGAATGATCTACTTCAGTGTCTGGACAATTAATAACTTCTGGTGCTGCATCTGCTTGTTGCTCCAGAATTTCTTCATTTTCCTGGCGGATTTCTTTATTTTCCTGGCAAACTTCTTCATTTTCTTGGCAAATTTCAACCCTGAACACGTCCAGAAAGAATATTAGTCCTTTCAAGTATAAATCCAACCTTGTGAGGAAAGTTAAACAATTTATTTCACTGTGTTCTGTAGTCTGGTGTATCCTGCAACAGGTAGATAAACCAAAGTTAGACAAATTGTGAGGGTAAATCTGCCCATTCAGAGTTTCCTGAAATAAAGGAATGTTAATTTGACAATTATTTTCATATGCATCCATCAAAATGAGACTCTATTCTTCAAATTTTTTTTTTATTTTGCAATTTTAAGGAGATCTATCATATCTCAGACTAAAACTTTGAAAGTCCAGAAAATCAAACAAATTTTTGATGCTTTGGGCTAGATCTTTGCAAAGGTGCAACCAAAACATCTCAGGTAAGAGATATTTGCAGACATTTAGCTCAAATGCTGAAATATTTATGCAATATTTGCAGAAAATCCAAAAATTCGCAGCTCACGCCCTGCCTTCTCGAAAATTGATGTTGCGTTAAAAGCGAGGGGCCTGCACATATGAATGATGACTGAAGCAGCGATGTCTTTTCCAGTTCTGCCCTCCTTCTAGCGCCAATTTATGTTGGTCATGATGTTAGTCATTCGCAAACATAGAATAAAAGTTACACAACAACCTTTACTCATCTTGAAAGATACGATGAATTCAAAGAATTCATGATCCCAAGTCTCCGTTGATTAGGTCTTAATCTACTGACGTTACTCAGTGGTTGATGTGTGTTGCTGTTTTCCATTCAGGGGCCTTACGTGTTTCTGCACTGTTCATCATCATCATCTTCAAATATCCTGCTCTGGATGTTCGCTCTGCATAAGTCTCCAACAATTCTACCTCTACACTGTAAATTTAGTCAAATAATGTGCATACAGGCTGATATTTGCATGATTTCTACCATTATTTATGATTCTTTGCATGATATTTTCAATACTACATGCATTTAACTCAAATATGCTAAGGATCTTCAGTTACCTACGAGATTTCAGCATATTTCACTGTTTCTGCTTGTTATTTATCATGATTTGCAGTTATGGTAATGAATTAATGAAATTAAAAAAAAAGGAAAAGGGTTAGAGAGTGAGATTCCTAAAATTACTGGACTTAGATCACTGATTCACATACAAGCTCCCATACTTGCAATGAAAAGAAGGAAAAACTAGAAATCATACTTCACCAGGACATTCCACAAATCCGCATGATCTAGTGCAAAGCTTCAAAGGAAAGTTGACAACAACATGTAATGAAATGAAAGCGCTTCCAGTTGAACACAGCATTCACCAGTACATATCCAGAAATCAACAGAAGATTACGTAAAATTTACAATCAGGATGTAATCTGGAACTTCATATTCATTCAGTATGCTCAAGAACAGGTACATTTACAGTGATCTGAAGAAAGAACCTTGACATTTCAACAATTCTATCCTCATTAGTCTCAGTAATCCGATCTCCTAATTTATTCTACTGTAATTGACTCTTTGCGCCAGATGCGTCTGTGTATTCTAATGTATTTCTCCTCTTTAAAATGACAAGCTCTGGATGTTATATAGAGCAACTGCCAGAAAACGGTTACAATGATCCAAGGATCAGGATCCTCTCATAACAAACAACGGTCCAGATGAAAAGCACATGCTTCATCAGTTGGCAAATGTACAGCTGGCACAGAATATTCCAGCATCTTCGACTTGATTCGGTCTCCAGCTGGCGAACAGCATATTTGACAATATCCTCCTCATTTCTGGCTCATGTTGACTCCATGCGTAACTTTGTAATTATCAGCTTCAGCAGCATCATCATGATCTCAACGCTCAGCTTCAGCAGCATCATCATGACTTCCTGCAAATAAACAAACAAACATTAAGTTCATCATCATCATGTGGATAAACAGCAGGAAGTAAAACGTTTTATTAAACATACCTCCCAATGTGCAGCTACAGGCAATCAAGCTCTACCTGTGAAAAAAAATGCACTAAATGCATAAACAGCATAAAAACAATCAGGTCAACCATCGTTGACCAAACATCAGGCAGTCGGGCTTTCAAATTTCATCGCTTCATGCTTTCCCGCCCATTTTCATGTGTATCGGGTTCGAAATATGATCATGATGACCTCAAATTATACAAGGAAATAATCGCCCTTCAACCATCCTTTGAAACCGGTTCGCATGCCCTGCATGTATGTTTCGGGTCATCATCATCATGTTCGCACTGGGTGCGAACACATATGATCAGGTTGACAAATTTACCTTAGGCCGACGGCAACAGTTATACCGACGCCAAACATCATGAGGATGACCAACTATATGCCTTCTGTCTGTCCGCAGGATATTTGAAATATGATGATCCTCCTTTCCTAATGCTCTGATGAAAAGCACATCAGGATGTTCACTTCTGCATACTGGGAAAGAAAGACATCGTCATCATCATCATGATATTGACAAACAGGAGGACCCGGAAAATGATCCTGCCGTTGGGGAAAATCATGATGACGTCATCGTCATCATCAGGCTTCAATAAAATGCAAAGGGATGACGTCACCGTCATGTTTCGTTAAGAGCAGGAGATAAATGGAATATCGGGTCACCTCCAAGGAAGATGACCGCGTGGATGAATTGCAATATGACCCTTTTCGGCCAAGGCTATCCGCTCGAAAGATCAGGATGATGAACATCATCATCATCATGTCCGCACTGGGTAATCCAAAATATGATCCTGCCTTGAAAGATCCTGATGATGATGATCACCAGGATATCCATGGCTTGTGTTAATCTTCGAAGATGACGTTATCGTCATCATCATATTGGCGAACAGGATCACGCCTTGGAAAATATCCTGCCGAAGGAGAAAGGTGATGGTGACGTCATCGTCATCATCATATTTGCAAAAGGTTATACTCGTCGGCAGGATGATATTACGAACTGCTGGGAGAGACGAACAAGATCATGATGATCTTGTTCAACATGACTTAAGAAATGAAAATCACCCTCCGCTTCGAAAGACAAGGTGATCATCATGATCACGCAAAAGGAGGTCAGGAGGATATTAGGAAATGTCGGGTCTCGAAATATCATGATGATGTTGATCACCAAGACCGTCGTGCGCGCGCAAATTATGCAGATGGCAGATTTCTCAAGCAAGGTGATGATGATTCATCAGCATGATATTATAATATGCTCGCGATGTGGGAATATCATGATGCTCGCGATGTGGGAATATCATGATGAAGATGATGTTAGAATATCATGATGCTCGCTAGGTTAGAATATCATGATGCTCGCTTGACGGGTAAAACACACTAGCATTTAAGATTGACGTCCGGATGTTTCGGGACTGCATGATTTTTATCAGGTGATAGAGTAAGATCATGATGATGACCTTTGGCGATACAAAAGACCGCCTGATGGGAAAGGATACTACGACTTAAACTTGACGTCCGGATGTTTCAACCTCAGGATATTATCGGAGAGCTTTTCAAATATCATGATGATGATGTTCATCATACAGCAATTATCAGGTTTGACCAAAACTTTGACTGCTCATAACTCTCTCATATGGACGAATTTTCAAGTGATGTAAAAGGCAAACCTGCATGGAATTTCAAGCTCTTTCTAACTATGAAGTCATAGAAACAAAATATGAACTTTGAGAAACTAACCTCATGATGATGACCTACCTCATCCTGACCTTCATGATGATGATGCACCTGACCTATTTTTACCAAACCGCCAGAAACAGACAACACAAGCCAAAACAAAAGTTGGGTCCCTATTTTGCCAAGTCAAAATGGGGCGTGTTGTGTAACCACACAACACATCCTCCCTTCAAAAGAGTTTTACAATGTCTTATATATGCCAAACTCCTGCTAGAAGGGCGTGGAGTCACTGAATTCGTAGAAAAGAGGCCATAAATGCCAGGAGCAGGAAAGTATGGTTAGAGACATGGCGAAGGGACAGGGGCCATGCCTTTGCCACGCCAAAACATGAAAAATCTCTGCCAGGATGCAAGAAAGGACAAGACATGGAGAGAGAGCCTCCAAAGTCGTCGCTCGTCGTGCAGGAAAGAGTCCTGAAAGGCAGAGAGCCCATATGCCATGAATGCACCTGCAGGACTTCACCAACCCGAGCCATTGTGAGGAGAAAATCCCCTCCAAACTTCAAGGTGGCCGTTGGAACATCCAATTGACCCAAACATGCAAAGCCAGATCTGAAAAATGAGAACTGGAAAATCCCCCCCCCCCCCCAAAGACATGCTAGAATGAAAGAGGAAGCAAAAATATGCACTTTTGCCTCTTACAGCATGTCAAAATTCGCTGAAATGAGGAAGATATAGGCGGTCAAAGATCTGGTCAACTGCCTGTATATATCGCTTCTACATCTGTGTGTATATCGCTTGCATTTGCCGCTTGAATTGGCATTCAAAAACCTTCTCTAAAACTCCCTTGTACATGCATGGCACTTTGCATATCGGGCCTTGCTTGTGCCTTGTATGTTTGAAATTGTATATACATACAATTTCCCCTTATATTTGCGGGCCCCACCACTTGTATGTTGGGTTGTATCTTGGCCTTGCATATCGAAATATACAAGCAAACATACAAGCAAAAATATGCACGAGTGCTTGTACCTTGGTGGAGCCCACCATTTGTATATCTCCTTCTGCATATGCAATCATACCAGCTATGGACTCCAAATGACCTTTAGCTGCTTCTTTATGTTCTGCCACATCCAGCTTGTATATTTTGGTCTTGTACATTTCCATGTATATGCAAGATATACAAACTCCTATTTATACAAGGCAGACTCCAAACTCTTATGTGCCGAAATTGATCCTTGATTCAAATCCGCCTTGTATATCACAATGCATCTTTAACTTGTATATTGCAATATACAAATGCCATATACATACAAGTCAAACTTGAAGTTGCATCAACTGCATTTGATTGTTCTATCAAGTCCACATTGTATCACCTTTTCTTGTATATTCTTTGTATGTGCGAACATACAAACACCTATACATACAAATCAGACCTGAAGCCTGAATGAGCCAGAAATGATATTCATTTGGAAATTCGGCTTGCATATCGCCAATGTATATTTGCTTTGTATATCCATGATATACAAGCCACTGCTCATGTGATCCTTTGTATGTAGAAACATACAATCCTCCTTGTATATGGGCCCCACCTCTCGCACATTCAGCCATGTATAATCCCTTGCATATTTCGATTGTATGTGGAAGACATACAATGCAAAATATACATTCTCCTTTGTATCTTTGAGCTGATGCATATCACTGTAGGAGATGCATGTTTCTTTGTATATTGGTCCTGCAGCAACCTTTGTATATTCCCCGTGGCACTGTAGCAAATGTACATTGGGACTTGTATGTTAAATATGCGACGCAATATACAAACCTTCAAACATACAAATAGGGAATCTTTGAGGAATATTCTCGCAATGTATCTTTTACCTTGTATATTTCCTCTTGTATATTGTGAACATACAAAGCAATATACAAGCCGGTTGATATACAACTGTGAAATATTTTGGGGAATCTTCAATGTATATTTTCCTTGTACACTTAGCGAATGTATATTTGCTTGTATGTGCCAACATACAAGGGCAAACATACAAGCTTTCACATGCAAACACAGAATCTTGAGGAATATGCGATGCATGTACATTATACCTTGTATATTTTACTTGTATCTTTGCTTGTATATTGCAAACATACAAACCGGGAATATTCCTGGGGATCTGCGGAAGATTCCCAAAATGTATATATCTTTCCCTAGCCCGATATACATTCAAAAAATACATAAAACTTAATTTTTTCAACATTTCCTAAGGCCGATGGAGATTTTCAAGCCCGCCAAATGTATGTTTGAACTGTATGTTGACCAAAACTTTGACCATGAATAACTTCTTCGTTTGGCTAAATTTCAAGGTGGTGTAAAAAGCAAACCTGCCTATTTTTTCGTGCTCTTTCCAATGGTAGGGTTTATTAGGCAAGGTTCTTTGGGAAATTTGGCACTTTGCTTTATAGGGACCTTTCAAAGGATTTTCAAGGAAAACCCAGGTTAACTATTTAGCTCTGAGCAGAGGAAAATAGGATAACATTTTTGGCGACCTCTATGGGGTGTTTGCCTACTAAACATATGATTAGTGGACTTATTGCATCCATTGGGCATGGGGTTAAGTCTAAAACCTATTGGAAAACTGGAACCTGCCTCCAAAACACAAAAGGGGGAAATGACTTGCATTCTCCTAATGACAATGCAGCTTGTGCAGAAGCACTTATGGAAAGAGAAAACTAAAATAGAAATGAAACCTACTCTAATCCTAAACTAACCAATCAAACATGACTTTAAACAAAGCCATTAACTGGTTCTTGAAATTAACTTCCCCTCCTTAACAATTTACAATGTTTCCCATTCATGTGGGCAATTAAAAAGAGGTGAGGGGGAAATAGGCATATGACAAATTGATAAAACACCCCCCTCAAAGTGGAGATAAACTCACCTATCCACCTGGACTGATTGCTAATGTTGCTAACTTGTGGTGAATAAATGGGCTGATCCCACTTATTTTGATGCTCAACTTCATGCTTAGAGGTAAGCATGACAAGTGGTGACTCCTCTTGATATGTCTCTAGTTGGGCTAGATGCCTAATTGGGCATCCCCTTGAAGTGATATGCAAATCCACATGCTTGATCTCATGTCTCTTTTCTGATCTTTTCTCCTCTTGCTCTTCATTTGGCATGATGGTGTCCTCCATTTGACTCTCATGTTGCTGTTGTGCATGAAACAGCTGACCTGGGACCTCATGGGTTTCTATGTCTTCCTTCAAGGAAAACAAGAAGGTTGATATAATGTCATCATGACTACGTTCTTCCTCTTCTTGCTGGTCTGAAAACTCTAGCTCCTGTGATTTGACTATAAATATAGCTGCCTCTACCTTATGAACAAGATGTTCATGATTTTCTGATTTAGGCTCAGAAAATGAGCCATGCACATGTTCAAAAGAAAAAACTTCCCCACCAAGAAGTTGATATCCATGCTGGATAATGAAGAACAAATCCTCAATTTGCTCTTGTTTATGTTTAGTTTCCTTGTTATTTTCAATAAAGCATGGGAGCTAATCAAGCATATCAGCATAATCAGCCCCTGCATCATCTATCATAGGGCAGCATGTTTGGCCTTCTTTATGGTTTGGAACCTCACTGTTATGCTCAGCCCCAAATTGTAGTGATTTGTCATGATTTTTTGTGTTCTCTTGTTGCTGCATATCCACACCTAGCTGCTCACTTTCTTCATTTTCAACATAGTCAGGTAGCTCTTGAAGTAGGGTAGCATCATCTACTTTAGAAATGACCCTAACAACTTGTTCACCCTTGAGCATTGATATAGCATCAAGGAAAGAGGCCTGAAAATCTCCTTGAATTTCTAGGAGGGGAGAGGGCTTTGTATAAATTTGTTCCTGGGGTGTTTTAACTTGAGTTTGCACAGGAACAGGGGCTTATGAAGGGATATAGGTGTTGAAGCCTGGGAACTTAAGGAGTCTAGGATGTTCTTGTGTAAGTATAGGTTCCTTTAGTGGATGAGACTCTCTAAAACTCAAAATATTCAATTCAGGAGACTTAGGAGACTCATCCTGCTTGAAGCTTGGTGTTTTGAAACTAGAAACCTGTTCTTCAAAGAATGGATTTGGAAATGATTGAGTTTCCAACCTTTGAAAAGGAGCCAACGAAAGCCTTATTTGTTCTTCTTCTGCTAGTTGGATACTAGAGCATGCTTCCATTTGTGTGTTTGGTGGAGGGTCCTCATAGGGTGAAAAAGATGGCCCTTTCCAACTTGGAACCTTAAAGGCAGAAGACTGCCTGAAACTTGGAATTATGATAGGCCTAGGTTCTACAACTATTTCCTCTGCCTGCTTTTGAATTGGTATAAGAGGACTGGCCTTCACAAGGTTTGGCATTTTGTAACTAAGATGCTTGATCCAAGAAGGCTGCCATGGTAGAGAAGCCTGAGCCACTTTCACCGATTCACTTAGGTTTGAAGGATGAACTTGTCTGAAGCTGGGAATAGGAGAGAATTTTTTTACTTTGAGCTCTTGTTCTTGAGCAAGCAATTGTTTCATTTGTTTCTCCTTAACCGCAAGTTGCATTTTCAAGCATTCCCCCTCATACACTTCTATTTTCTGCTTCCTATTCTGACAAATAAGCTTGATATGCAAGCTCCTCCTACTGCCTGTTATACTGCGCTTCTCTATCTATTTCTAAAATTTGCCTTTGGAAATCCATTAACAAACTCTTAATGCTACCCAAATGAGTATCATTTTGGGACTGACTAGGGAGGTTGCACGTTTGATTTAGACTAGATTGGGTTTCACAATGCTGACTATAGGTATGAATGGGCTGCAAATGAGGATAAGCAAGAGTGGATTGAAAATGTTCTTGTTGGTAATGCTGGTTGTAATGAGGCAAAGGACTGTTTGGCATAAATATAGAGGCATTTGGGGCTTGGTATTGCTGATATGGGGGCCAACAACCTGTATTTGAGTTAGGGGTAGGGGAATAGCCATGATTCCCATAAAATTTTGACATTTTATAGCATCTTAATGCTGGATAATCATGAAAATGCCAGAATAAGAGCAAAAATAGGTCTGCAACCAAAGATAACTAGATACATACCAGAAGGGGAGTCGCCAGGTGATTGAAACGCTTCTGGAAGCTGAAAAGATCAGGAAAATCACCAAATCCTGATCTTTGATAAAATTTTAGGTACTTGGGCTGCCTTCACCAATTGATTCATTCAATAGAGTCGCCATGGTGTTCTTTGTTTTGCCTCCAAAGGCTAGTAATACTAGTAGAAACACCAAATCTCTTAGTATCTTGATGAGAAGTTCATTGAATTGGTCCCACTGGGCATGCCAGAAACTGGTGTCACCCAGATTTGCACCCTTTGCACGCAGCTGTGAAACCTCATGCAACCTGGGGAAACATTGGAATGATCTCGAAGAGTAGGACCTTGCGATTTTAAGATCAGACCTCCAGAGAAGGTTGGTTCCTTGCTCTAAGCCTATTACTGAGAGCGATGATACTAAACCTAGTGCTAAACAACTTGCAGGGGAAAGAGTTAGAAGGAAAACTGAAGGGGAAAAGAGGTGATACACTAGATTTAGTGAGCAATGGTGGTCGTGGTATGGACACAACAATGATTCTTTCGCTGCTGAGGGGAGATTCGCATAGGTTTTAGGACTGGTTGAGGCTTCGATATGAAGGTTTAGACATGTAGAGGGGTCATTTTACCCACAGAATAGACTACAACTCCAATTAAAGCACAGAAATTCAGACATAAAAGAGGCGAGAAATCAACATCTATTAATCATGAAGGCCCATAAAACTATTACAAATGTAGAAAAATTTCATAGCAGAGTTACACCAACATAACTAATTACACTCATTGTTGGATAAAAGGAAGATAGCAGAGGCCAAATTCAGGCACAGTGAGTCACATTCCTATACCCTTGCAATTACACTAAGTGGAATGACTACAAAATTTTGGCAGCATAACAGCCCCAAAAATACCATCCTCCCTTCAAAAGAGTTTTACAATGTCTTATATATGCCAGACTCCTGCCAAAAGGGCGTGGAGTCGTTGAATTCACAGAAAAGAGGCCATAAATGCCAGCAGTAGGAAAGTATGGGTAGATACATGGCGAAGGGATAGGGGCCATGCCTTTGCCACGCTAAAATGCAGAAAATCTCTGCCAGGATGCAAGAAAGGACAAGACATGGAGAGAGAGCCTCCAAAGTCATCACTATTCGTGCAGGAAAGAGTCCTGAAAGGTAGAGAGCCCATACGCCACGAATGCACCTGTAGGAGTTCACCAACCTGAGCCATTGTGAGGAGAAAATTCCCTCCAAACTTCAAGGTGGCCGCTAGAATGTCCAATCGACCCAAACATGCAAAGCTAGATCTGAAAAATGAGAACTGGAAAATCCCCCCAAAAGACCTGCTAGAATGAAAGAGGAGGCAAAATATGCACTTTTGCCTCTTACAGCATGTCAAAATTTGTTGAAATGGGGAAGATATAGGCAGTCAAAGATCTGGTCAACTGCCTGTATATATCGCTTCTGCATCTGTGTGTATATCGCTTGCATTTGCCGCCTGAATCGGCATTCAAAAACCTTCTCTGAAACTCCCTTGTACATGCATGGCGCTTTGCATATCAGGCCCTGCTTATGCCTTGTATGTTCGAAATTGTATATACATACAATTTCCCCTTATATTTGTGGGCCCCACCACTTGTATGTTGGGTTGTATCTTGGCCTTGCATATCAAAATATACAAGCAAACATACAAGCAAAAATATGCACAAGTGCTTGTACCTTGGTGGAGCCCACCATTTATATATCTCCTTCTGCATATGCAATCATACCAGCTACGGACCCCAAATGACCTTTAGCTGCTTCTTTATGTTTTGCCACATCCAGCTTGTATATTTTGGTCTTGTACATTTCCGTGTATATGCAAGATATACAAGTGCCTATTTGTACAAGGCGGACTCCAAACTCTTATGTGATGAAACTGATCCTTGATTCAAATCTGCCTTGTATATCGCAATGCAGCTTTAACTTGTATATTGCAATATACAAATGCCATATACATACAAGTCAAACTTGAAGCTGCATCAGCTACATTTGATTGTTCTGTCGAGTCCACATTTTATCACCTTTTCTTGTATATTCTTTGTATGTGCAAACATACAAACACCTATACATACAAATCAGACTTGAAGCCTGAATGAGCTAGAAATGATATTCATTTGGAAATTCGGCTTGCATATCGCCAATGTATATTTGCTTTGTATATCCACGATATACAAGCCACTGCTCACGTGATCCTTTGTATGTAGAAACATACAATCCTCCTTGTATATGGGCCCCACCTCTCGCACATTTAGCCATGTATAATCCCTTGCATATTTCGATTGTATGTGGAAGACATACAATGCAAAATATACATTTTCCTTTGTATCTTTGAGCCGATGCATATCATTGTAGTAGATGCATGTTGCTTTGTATATTGGTCTTGCAGCAACCTTTGTATATTCCCCGCGGCACTGTAGCAAATGTACATTGGGACTTGTATGTCAAATATGTGACGCAATATACAAACCTTCAAACATACAAATAGGGAATCTTTGAGGAATATTCCCGCAATGTATCTTTTACCTTGTATATTTCCTCTTGTATATTACGAACATACAAAGCAATATACAAGCCGGCTGACATACAACTGCGGAATATTCTAGGGAGTCTTCGATGTACATTTGCCTTGTACACTTAGCGAATGTATATTTGCTTGTATGTGCGAACATACAAGGGCAAACATACAATCCTTCACATGCAAACACAGAATCTTGAGGAATATGCGATGCATGTACATTATACCTTGTATGTTTTACTTGTATCTTTGCTTGTATATTGCGAACATACAAACCGGGAATATTCCCGGGGATATGCGGAAGATTCCCAAAATGTATATGTCTTTCGCTGGCCTGATATACATTCAAAAAATGCATAAAACTTAATTTTTTCAACATTTCCTAAGGCCGATGGAGATTTTCAAGACCGCCAAATGTACGTTTACACTGTATGTTGACCAAAACTTTGACCATGAATAACTTCTTCGTTTGGCCGAATTTTAGGGTGGTGTAAAAAGCAAACCTGCCTATTTTTTCGTGTTCTTTCCAATGGTAGGGTTTCTTAGGCAAGATTCTTTGGGAAATTTGGCACTTTGCTTTATAGGGAGCTTTCAAAGCATTTTCAAGGAAAACCCAGGTTAACTATTTAGCTCTGAGCAGAGGAAAATAGGATAACAGCAACATTATCCAATTCCTTCGCATATGTGTGAGAATGTGAGATATCAAGGTAAATGCCTAGGTCTTCAAGAATAAGGTAGATTATAGAGCTGATACAAGTAAAGGTCTGTGGTGCTCATTTAGGCCTCTTAGTTTGAAAACCAAGGATCCTCATGCTCCCTCTATAAGTCAAGATGAACATTCTACTGTCGTTGAAAGTACCATAGATGGGACCATCAATGCCTCTTCCCAAGACCTTGACATTTCATGTCTATTTAATGACAATGCCATTCATGCCATTGACTCTTCATCGTCATCTCCTCATTCCATCTCTTGGGACCAAAAAAATCATGTATCTTTAGAGACTTGCCAAAATGATGGAGCTAATCTTGAGCTCCCTAGTCCTACAAATACAAAAGCAAAAAAGCCCAAAAATAACAAAACATGTTGGACTTTAAAGAGAAAAATCATGCTATATCTATCACTAGGGTAACAAAAGCCAAGGAAAAATTAATCCTTACCCTAGCATCACAAGAGAATATACTTGATGAAAAGTGTCAATAGTGCCAATTCTACACAAGCAAAAGAAGGATTATATTTCTAGTGGAGGAGCAATTTTCCCAATGGCGATTATATTTCATTGGTATGATAAATCGTATTTCAAGTGTAGGGCACAAATGGATCCTAACAATGAAGGACTACTTCACAAGATGGAGCGAAGTGATAGCATTGTAGGAGGCAACAAAGAAAGTAGGGCTCAGTTTCCTAGAGGACATTGTCACTCACTTTGGTTCTCCACACACAGTCATCTATAATAATGCAAAAGCATTCCTTGGGTCTAGAATCTCTAAGTTCTCCATGAAGAATGACATCTTTCTAAAGGCCTCATCCAACTACTATCCACAAGGGAACGGTTTAGTTGAGTCAACGAATAAAAATTTGATCAGATTGATCAAGCGAACCAGCTCGAAACACAAAAGGGAGTGGCACAAGAGTCTCAAGGTGGCCCTATGGGCCAACAGGATAACCCCTAAACAAATATTGGGAACTTCCCCTTATAGTTTGGTATATGGGAAGGATGTTGTAATGCTGATATCATTAGAAATCCCTACATTTCAATTGATCAAGCAATGCAAGGTCCAAGAAACCAATGCGATTGAGGTTAGGACAGCAGAGTTGATCGAGATGCAAGAAAAGATAGAATTGGCACTAGACTCCATGGAAAACCATCAATAGGTAGTCAAACACTAGTTTGATAAGAAATCATCTAACCCAGATTTCAAGGTTGGCGATTCAGTATTAAAATGGAATGAGTAGGCATCAAAACTAGGACAACATACTAAATTTGATTCATTATGGAGCAACCCCTACAAGATGATCGCTTGAAAGAAATATAATGCCTTTGAGTTGCAAAACAATGCGGGTGAGCCACTTGAGAGTCTAGTAAATGGGATCTATCTGAAGCATCACAACTCGAGATGAACCCCCTCTGTGTATAGTTAGCATAGATTTTTCTTTCTTTTTTGATGAATGGTGTGTTTTCCCACCATTTTTGTTTAAATAAGCATGCTAAACGGATAACTATTGGGTTCAATTTTGTATTTAAAAATGAAGTCTCAGAAAATGCCAAGTGTTGGTGTCCCTCAATGGAAAGTACCCAATCAAACCCTTGGAATGACCATGCTAACCACCCAAAGATTGGAAACTAATCCTACAAGATCATCACCGAGACACCCATCATTCTAAAATTAGTTGAATGAAGGAGACAAGAGATTTCAGGCGTATGAAGTGATGTTTTCACATAAGATGGAGTAGAGCTTGGGGGCTGTGACAAAAATGTGTCTTACAAGGAAATCAATTCCCTCCACATGGGTCTCTTCCTCTATAAATTCAAAGTGAAGCTCATTAAAGATTTTTATTTGAGAACTCACTAGAGTTCTGTTGCCTCTATATTTTCAAGCTTTAGTTATTTCTACATAGTAGATTGCACATTTGTTTTAGAAGGATACTTGAGCAAGGAGCCTAGAGCAAAATACTATGGCATCAAGCATGGATTTGACAAAAGACACATCAAGTAGTGGGACTCTGTGGAAGAGAAGAATGTCCCTAAGGCGGCCATACTCTCCATAGGTGTTGTTGGATAACAAGGCCTATGCAACTACACCAATGTAGCCAAAACAAAAGATCCCTTAGGTAAGGAAACTAAATGGGGGATCCCATAGGGATTCATCTCTTATCTTCGACCTAGTGGATAATGTCTATGACACAATGCTCTCCAAGCTTACTAAGACTCTTAGAGAAGGCGCCCATGCCCAAATGTGTCAAAATGTGAAGGTTAGTCAAGTAGAGACCTTCAAAATCTAAGTCTAGAGCTTGACCTTAGCCCAATACATGGTCTTGATGGTACACTCTTCCTACAAAATTGTAGAAGATTGTTCCAGATGCTCTGACCCCAAAACAAGGATGATTCAGGGGAAAAGGCTGCAAGTAGAGGTTTTCACCAACTTCATGAGAGAAATGATAAGGATCGATTATGATCTCATGGCTCCTTTCTACAACTATGCCAAGTTGCAAAACATCTAGGAAACAAGGGAGAACTAGCTTAGTTTCCTAAACACGGAGCTTCACCTTGACAAAGATAACACAGAGATGATGAACCTTCCCATAGTGTTGCCTCTATTCATGTAAGATGTGTAGGACACCTACTCTATGATGGCCTATCTTTTTGGCCTAGAAAACAATCGTAGTGTCCACAAGTATCATCTAGGAGCCCTTTTTAGGCTTTTTAGGCTCAAAATTGTTACCAAGCATGAAACCTTCAAGCTTGATTTCTTAGAGCTGATAGCCAATGCACTCAAGTTATAGTTGGCCAACATCCACACTTAGTAGATGTTTAGGTACTCCTTTCTGCTACATCTGATTCTTTTCCAGAATCCCCAATTCTTCTAATCATACATGCATCTCAACACATATGAGAACTTGGTAGACCCCCAGAAGGTTATCCCTGTGTCTGCATGGACTCACATTCTGTTACGTACCTCTAACTTATATGAGTTCATCAAGTTCTTCCTCACGCTAGTTCTCACTAACCTCAACTAGGAGGATATCCCCTATCGGTTGAGTTAAATGCAATAGGCTATGATGACCAATAGTCAAATTCCTTGTGACTAGTTCTTCAGTGTTCACTTGATGGTTCAGGTGCATGGCTTCAAATAAGAAGTTTTCAAATTGCTTAGGATCCTCATAGACTAAATCCTAGCACTTGAGTTGATCTACCAACTAGATAATCTTGATGCTTCATACGAAGCTAAGAAGAAAAATAAGGCATTCTATGATCTCCCTTTCTTTAGAGGGAGAATAACGGTGACCAAAAGAGGCAAAGAATGTCTAGTGACAATGTAGCTAGTGGACCTCAGACTTGATGTCATAGATGAAAAATGGTCCTACAATCCTATAGGATTCGTGTCAACCTATCTCGCAAAGCTGAAGACTAAAGAAACATCCATTCATCAAAGATGGCTAGCAATCGAAGCCAAGAAGTCTCCTCAGGTAGATTCTTTGGATGTCTATGTCAAATTGCATGAGTTACCCACCAAGATACACCCTTCCTATGATACCTTCTACACTACAACTCATGGTCTTAGTTAGGGCCTCAAGCAGAAGGAATGGAGTGACAACAAGATAAGACCGTATTGGAAATACATGCTAGAAATTGTCAATCCTAATAAACTGTTTGGGGCCTTGGAGATCGATGAACCCTTGGAGGATTTGTGGGATGGAGTGCATGACTCACCTACATCCTCATATGACATAAGAAATCTATCTAGAGGAGGGACAACCATGGTGTCTGCTGAGGAGGAAGTTGAAACAACTTACGAGTCAGAGGAAGGGAGTGATTGAATGGAAATGTTTTTTGCGCCTCCTCCCAAAACAAGCCATGGGAAATGGCCCCCTCAACTATATCAGGTGGAGGGAAAGAGCTCCCAAATTCTTACCCATTCATTTCACTCAACAAAATTGGGGACCCTAGGGTGAAACTCGCACATGCCCATTAGGTCACACAACACACATACTATTGTCATATTTTGCCCAGGTCAAAATAGCCCAAAAATTCTACTTCCATAAGAGAAATCCAATCTAATAAATCCTTAATGGAAGGAGTTTCCCCTTAGAAAATCTTTTGCCTTGTCAGTAAATTCTAAGTTTAGCGAACCTTTGGTTCGCTGGTTCACCGATTCGCCAGTTTGCCGGCTAACGAGTGAGCAAGGCAAAGAAGCACTTTGTCAACAAATCTTAAGGTTTTCAAACCTCTTGGTTCACTAACTGACAAGTTTGCCAATTAGCGAATTTGCTAACTAAGCAAGGCAAAGGAGCAAGGGAGACCGAGAAATGGCTAAGCAAACGAATAAGACAAGGAGTGGCCTTCGTTGGTGAAGGTTTGAGTTAGTGAACCAACAAATTCGTCGATTGGTAGGTTCACTGATTAGTTGATTCACCGATAAAGGAACTAAAAGCGGAGAAGAAAACCAAAGGTAGGCTAGTTTGTGAAAATGGAAAATCACCGATGAAGGAGAAAGAAAGAAAGAAAGAGAAAAAGGAGGACCCAGACCAAGTTTTCAAAAGTGAGATTTCGTCGACTAAAGGGAAGCCAAAAGAATTTGGTTCATAAAAGAGAAAGTTTGCCGATAAGGCAAACCAAAGAATGAATGAAAGAGGTCGGGGAATTGGCAAGATGGCGAACTTGCCAACAAGTTTGTAATTTTCAGGATTCAAGGATAAGGCGACAAAGAAGTCAAGTCCGCCAAATGAAAAATTCACCGATAAGGTGAGGAAAAGGACCAGGAGGTTCAATGAATTAAAGGAAGAAATAGTTCTCAAAGTGGGTATTTTGTTGATAAGGCAAAAGGCAAAGATGGAAAAAGTAGAGATAAAGAAAATAAAGAAGCCAAGTTTGCCAGATGAAGATTTTGTCAATAAGGCAAAATAAAGTGAAAAGCAATGTAAAATTAAAGCATGTAACATAATGTAGTGCTTTAAAATATTTTAAAGTAGGTTTAAAATATTTTAAAGTGTTGTAAAATCTTGAAGGACACAATTGTCTGTATCACACCACTGTTTCAATAAGAATTTAATACCGGGAGTACAAATATTGCAGAAAGGTTAGAATCAGATAGTTGAAACAGTTAAAATCTTCAATGTGATTGTACAAGAATGGACAAAATGGACTTCGCTGGTACCATAGAAGGATTTCAGACCTTCCTTCCTAAATGCACCTAACACCCCTATGTGTGGGCAATCTTAATTTGCACTTTGTGGGATTGTCAGAGCATGGCTATTTTGTAGGTCTTCTGGACTAAAACTCTCTTGGAGAAGATCAGTTTCAGTGGTGAAAGATCCACCCTAATTGGTTCAAAGTGATTTCACACAGAAATCACACAGAGCAGAAATGGAATTTGATGTTTTCTAAAGTTTGTGGTGTGGAAAGGATTTTCCTTGGTTGAGTTGGATTCTAGTTTTGTTTTGAGTTTGTTCTTTGGAGTTATGCATGAATATGTGAAGTTTTCAATGTGGTTGTACCCCTTTCTAGCCATACAAATGCATGTGTATGTTTGGTGTTTGTTAAGGGCAAGGCAGGAATGATTTGAAAGGTCTTGAAATTGATTGGGCATTTGCAGGGACAATTGACCAGATTTCAGCACCTATTGTTGCACTTAGACTCAAAATGCTATATATACATGAAGAAGGATGTAAATAATGTTAGCTGTTCTCCTATGCCATCACGTGGGTAGAGGATTTTGTTGTAGATCATAGACCTTGTAATGCAGTTGCAAGAACCAATTGAATTTGATATATTGTTCTTGAATCTAGGCCTTTAATGTCTTCGAATATAGTTCACCAGTGAATGTATTGATTATTTTGTGTCTTTCCCTTCTACAGCAAATTGTTCTACTTCTGTAATGGCTTTCTTTCCTTCATGATCAATACAACTGTCATTTTGCCTCTCTTTGTGACTTTACATTGTGTTTATTTGAGAATTGTATGTTGGTATTGTGCGTAAAATGGTCCCTTAGTAGTTTTAGTTTTCTACCCAAACCTATGTGATGGTTTACTTGAGTCTATGTGAGTTCATTCTAGTTTTGAGGTGATTGTTGTGTTAATTTAGGTACAGTTAAACATATTATAAATCTGGTGCATCACCTGCTTTAATTTTAGTATTTTCTTCCCCTTTTCCTTGTGAGCAGCATTAGATTTAGCTTGAATTCTCTGAACCTTAAGTCCAAAAAGAGGAACCAGCCTTCTCTTGAGGTTTGGTCTCAACTGCGGTCCCACACCTTGAGACCTATCCCATGTTACTCTGAAATTGTTAGAACTGTCAAAGCTTCAACAAAAGGGTGCAATTTCAGGTGATAACACATACCAACAACTAAGTCAAAAGGGGAAGGAACCTATGGAAAAAGTTCCCCAAAAGTTTTCAACATAGGTAGCCCCTCCCGCTACCACAGAAGCACTAATGGTGAGCATCGCGTAAACTTGGGAAACAGTAGAGGAGGCTAGCCTATCCCGAGAGAAACATTTGGAAAGGAAGAGGAGGTTTTAGCTGCAAAAGGGTTCAGACAAAGAAGAAGAATTCCCTCCAAAGGCTAGGCCATGGATGGAGCCACTGAGCCTTGCCACCATGTAGGTAAGTACTTCTCTCCCTCTTCCTTCTACTATTCAATTTACTCCTACTGTAACTGTGGCCACACCTCTACCATATGTTGGCCTAACTTCTGTGTCTACTCCTTCAACTCCCCATGTCACATTACCCTTCAGTCATCCTAAATTGGGATGCCACAAATTCCTTTCCCCTATGTTCACCACTTCCCTATCCACTCCCCATGTACATAGCATTCCTCCATTCTCCCTATCCACACTCATAGTTTCACCTCTGCTTCCCCCTTAGGGATGGTTCCTCAGTAGCAACAACTCAATATCCCTAATGGATTTCTACAAGGGATCCCTTTTGCTGGAGAAGTAGTAAAATTCTTGGCATCCTATAATTAGCAAATGCAAAGTGCTTGACAAGTGCACAAGGCCAAGCTTGGGGCAAGAAAGCAGAAGGAGGGAAGAGCCCTAGCTCAACCACACATGAGGTCTCTGTATGACTTCGTGCAACAATTATTGATGATTGCCCACATGGTACCTATGGTTAACAAGCCATAGGAATAGATGCACATCGAAGATTATTCCATTCAGATGAATTGATAAAGAGGCTAAAGATGTTATCGAAGCTTAAGGAATTCGATGAGGCTGAAGATCCTATGGTAGAGAAGCCCAAGGAATTCAATGAGGTTGATGATGTTACCGAATCTGTCAATCTACAAGATTAAGGGATCCAACGGCCCACAATTTATGAAGGACCTTTCAAAGGCCATAATAAGGGTGAGTCGAGCCTGGTAGCAGATGCAAGTGAGTCAGCAAGAGGCAGGAGCAACCAGAGGCATCTCCTATCCATAAAAGTGGCATAGTAGTAAAACAAAACATCAAAGGAGGTGGTTGAGTCTCCAACAACTTTGGTGAGCCTTCAATACTTCAGACTGGCACCATCAAGATTCAACAGAGGGAGGTGAATCAATAGGGTCCAACACTTGCGATAAGGACATAGAAACATCCTTTGGTCATGGCGAATGACTATCTTCTAGCAATTCATCAATGAAGTGGTTGGGCCTCATACACAGTTCTTGGTGATTCTTCAGTATGTAGGACTATGTCCTAGACACTATATTGATGGCAAGGTACAAAGAGGCAACACTGATAAAGTTAGGGGGAATTCAAGTCCATCATGTTAGAAGTAGTTGTGATAGATATTTCCTACCCAATGTAACATTTTGAGGCAGTCAGGTAGCTATATATAGTGTCATGGGACAATGTAATAAGGGTTGGACACTGCTTATTCATTGAGCTAATTCTAGGACTTTGAAAGTAGAATTGATAGGATTTTAAGCCCCTATGGATGCTTTTCAGAGCTAATCGAATACTTTGTAATTGTGCCTTTGTGCCTCTTGTAATATGTTCTTAGTTCATCAATGAAGAAGAGTAACACCATGTGCTTATTCTATGTCTATTGAGTTTTCTTTTGAGTTTTAGATGTTGATGTGCCTTTGTTTTTAGTTTGAATGAATGATGTTAGTAAGTGGTTTGAAATCATGTCTTTGTGCTCTTGGTAGCCTTGAGTTAATCTTTTGAGTTAAAACATGAAATCACTGTTGTTCTTGCATCAATTGGAATACTATATTTTGGCACATCACTTTAGATTAGTTTCCTTATTTTAAGTTTCTCTTTTCTCTTTCCTCCCCCAAACTTTTGAAAGAATTAATGAGAATCTTAAAGAAGATGATCCGACTTCTAAAATCTTGGAGGTTATCCTATGATTTGCAAAAGAGTCCCATAGTCACAGGATTTCCCATAACTTTGGTGTTTTGTTAGTATCTGGGAGAAATCCTAAGCACTCAACACAAAAAGCCATCAACACCAATCACACTAGAATTATCTGTATATAAATTGTTGCAACAAACTAAAGAGGATGAAGATGATGCTTTGGCCATGAGAATGCATGAATTAACTGAATTGTATGAGACTAGTTTGCACATGAAATATTTATGTACTATAACAACAAAAAGTCTAACATTTTTGTGACGAAGGGGCATCTCAGAGGAATTTCCAAGTTTGAGACACAATTCTCTTGTGGAATTCTAGGTCAGAAGACAGGTAAATATGAAAAATCTAAGGCCTCAAGTGGGTTGGTCCATACCAAATATAGAAAGAAGTAGCCAAGACACATTTTACCTCATGGGCCTAGATGGAGAGGCTGTGGAGTTGCCAATTCATGATCGATATCTGAAGCATTACTTCTCTTAAGTAATGAGGTATTTTTTTACATGTTCTTTTTCACCTTCGAGTTTTACCTTATGTAAATACAGTTGTGTTTTTCCCCGTTCTTATTTTTGTGGTTTACTCTCGAAGAGTCTTCTAGATTCTTGCTATGCCTATTTGGCACACATCCCCAACTAGAGCCAGAGTGTTGGCACCTATTTTCTTAGCCTTGTTATTTGCAGAAAATCTCGTGTTTTAGGTCTATGGTGTTCCCCCTCCTTATTTCTAACATATTTGCCTCAGTATGAAAATCCTAAGCCATAATACTAAGGTTTATTCCTAAGTGTTTGAAAAATTTCTATGTTTACCTTTCAACAGTTTCATAGGGTCACAAACCTACCAAAAGCCTAAAGAGTGTCTTCAGAAACCTTGTAAAACAAAACCTTTCCACAAGTTCATGAACTAGCAAACCTACCAAAAGAGGTTCACGGGTTTGTGTTTTATCTAAACTGCTAAAGAAAGAAGAAGAATTAAAGAGAAGTAGGCTTTTGGCAAGTTCGTGAACTTATCAAAAGGCTGAAAATGGGAAGGAGAACAAAGAAGAATGAAGACAAGATGGAAGAAGTTCATCGGTTCATGTTTTCTTTGAACCACCGAAAAGAGGCGAATGAAGAAAAGAGACAAAGGTTTCAGTGAGTTTGACAGTTCATGAACTCACCAAAACACTGAAAGTGGTTCTAAGTTTCCCCATTTTGCTAAAAGAAAAAGACAAGGTGAAGATAAAAAAACAAGTTAGCTTTTGACAAGCTCACCAGTTTGTGAACTTGCTAAAATGCCAAAATAGGAGAATCGAGACAGAGATGGAATAGTTTGATGGTTTCCAAGTTTGTCGAAACGCTGAAACAAAAGAAGATAAGAATGTAAAGAAGAAAAGATGAAGTGGTTTGTGAGTACATAAAAGTGCTGAAGTGCTGAAAAAAAAAGGAGAAGAGAACTGAAAGATAAAGAAGTGATAAACAAAGATTAACATGTTTGTGAACTTCCAAGTTTGTCGAAAAAAAGTTTTAAGGTGCATATAATGTGTTTTTAAAACATATTTTTGCAGGTTTTTCATGTTTAAATATTCACCTGCACCTAAGATGCCATGAATGCAAACTGAAGATGATGTATAGATGGATGGGTGAGTAGCTATGATTTAATGCTAATATTACTGAGGTAGATTGGGTAGGTAATTCCTACCCAAACGCAACATTGAAGAGTTGTACTATTGGTGCAGTCATGGCTGGAGGGTTCACAGAATGAACTATCCAAACCATGCAGCTAGAGTAAACACAACAAAAACAATACAATTGTAGAATGTAATGGAAGATTCATATATTTAGTATATCAAAGAATTACAATGCTCATATGCGGGCTACAATCAAAGGGCTCATAGGCCTGCTTTCCAGGCTACAACAGATATGCAAGATATGGCATTGAAGTGCCTTCCTGAAAAGAATCTTACTATCTATCTTATGAAATCTACTAACTGCCTTCCTAATACATCTAATATATATATATATATATATATATATATATATATATATATATATATATCATCTTCAAGCTCATAGAATCCTCCGCATTGACCACAAGAGGTTACAAACTCCAATGAAGGATGTAGTTCGTGTAGAAACAGGTAGGTCAACCTACAACATCTGGTACTGCTCCGCAAATGGATGAAACTTGGTACGAACCTCAAGGAAGGTCTATCTAATCCATATGTGTCGTGTATGATGTTTCATTTGGATCCACAAGTCATGGAAGTGCTCTGCAAACCTTCTCCTTCAACTGACTGTCTGATTGCTCTGTTATGAGAAAATTGATGATCTTCTGATAGCGATAACTTTCAAGGAACAAATCCAAATGACCTTAAATTTGGATATGATGTAGATGATGATATATAAATGCTAATTCTTGCTCTGCGAGCTTTGATATGATGATGTAGTGAAATACAGTACAAAATGTTGAAACTGTAAATGACTGAACTGAACTGAAAAATGCAAGAAAAGAAAGAATGCAAATATTTTTGGTTGATGCAAGATTGCTCTGCAACCTGGGATGCTCCTGCATCAACTATATATACAAGTTCAAAAGAAGAGGAAATGGTTGTTGATCAATGAGCTAGTTCTAGACGTGCAAGTACTTTAGGAAGATCTAGGTCACCAAATATTGTTGGTTCAATATGCAAAAGGGAGGAATACATTCTGTAAATAAGAGGGAAGGGTTTTTAACATGCCTTTGTATGTAATCCAGTATGTCTTCAGGACATTTTGTAATGATTCGGGGGAATACATGGTCCCGGATGTGTATTTCCTTTTGCCACATTTGTTGGTATGAGTGTAATGATTATTCGATGTATGTGTGACAGTATCTAATGCATTGCAAACTTTTTGTAATGGTCTTTTCTTCATCTCATATGGGTTATTGCATTTCTGTTTTGGATTACTAAGTATGTCCATTGTATGTAGTGTTATCTAAGATTTGTATGTGAATAAATATGTTTATGTTAACATTTTGTAAATGTATCTCCTTCTTCCTTGCATCCTATAACTTTGTTGCCCAATGGAGTAGGCATCGGTTTGATTAGTGAAAGATCAATCACCATTCACTCTATAATCCAGTGTCTTGTTAGTTGTAGATTTAGATTAGGGTTTTTCCTACAGTTCATGATTTCTTGTTGCAAACTAGGGAAAAATCAGCAGTGACTTATAGTGTTTAAATTATCAGAGAATCATGTTCTTGCATATTTTCATCTTGCACTATGGTAGTGATGCTATCATCATCTTAACAAGAGGGTTTATAATGCACTAGGCTTGTTCTAATTCAGTGACACTATTAGGGATTAGAAATGCAACTTGGATACTACTACAATATTGTGAATCTAAACATATTTTGTGTTGTTATCAATCCCTGTTGAGGGATACCTCTAGGAACACCCTCCTTGGTTTAGATGAACCTAACAGTTGCCCCTTGATCATCCTCAACCTGTTGATGAGCCCCCTTCCAATTTTCTTAATGACACCCCTAGCCTAGGAGATTGAGTAATGCTCTAGGGTTTTGGATAAGTTATTTTGGGAACCAACAAAGTGTTTGGCAATGTAGATTTCAAATAGTTTGGTTGGCTATTCTTGAGCCAAAGCTTGCTCACTTTACCTAGTGTATTCTTTTCCAAGATCTTCCAGTTGGGTCTAGATTAACTTATATTGGGATTAAAGATCATTGATGCCCATTTTGTGGTCACCAAGAGACTCTCAAGCTTCTTTTCTAGTTATGTTCTAGAGCTCAAGCTACTTGGGCATGGATTCATGATTTCTTCAAACCCTTTTGGCCTGATCCATTTTCTTGGCATATGGTTTTATTAGGAGATTTACCTTGATTTCCCTCTAGGCATACCTAGATTTGGCATGCTTGCAAGGTGGGAATTATTTTTAGCATCTAGAAAGATAGGAATTTTATTTTATTCTCAGGATGTTTAGTTGATCCTAATTTTTCTTTGTACATTAAAACTATGGTTTGTTCTAATGTGTTTATGCAAATTCAAGTGCAAGACAACAAGGTTGCACTTGAGCTGGCACAACTTCAGGTGCTGCTAGATCATTGAGGTTATGCCCCGTGCACCATGGCCAGAGTCCCTCTAAATCTTGCTTCCAGTTGAGGCCATTCTCCACCCTGTGGACGTTGTCGAGGGAGTAGTCACTCTGCTTGTGGGAACTAGGATGCTCACTCTCATGCCTCTTAGCCTCATGTGAGGTGTTATAGGGATCAAGCTCAAAGAGAGTGGTCTTAGCCTACTTGCCACCACTCTGCTTCTCTCCAAGCTCTTGGTTGTGGGCTTAGTGGTTGGCCGGATTTTGGCATGTTCCTTCCCTGGCTCTTACAATTTCACTTGTTTTTGACAATCAGCCCTCTCTTGAAGATACAAAGATGATGAAGACAATGATGGTTGGGAATCCCCTATGGATACTTCAGACCCCGTTTATGTATGGGGCAAACCGGATGACTGGGACCCTCCTCTTCCTCCTTCTAATGCTATAACTCTTGCCACATAGTGACTTGTTTCTGTTTTTTGTTAATTGTTTATCCCCATTTGAACTATTTGGAGGTGATGTTTTCCACCCATTTTTTTAAAAATATGTATAATATTATTTTTTTAAAAATGGATTAAGTATAACGTGTTAGCTGTCTACTTTTTGTTTTGCTCTTAAAAACAGCATGGAATTCTTGTAAGATTTTAAGTAGTTTAAATTTATAACTCTGTGGTACGATTGTTATGAATAGTCTTTTTAACAATTGTTCCGAATCTGTAGGTACCATGCATGTCAGATCTCAAGAATTTTGCATTAATGAAAAGCCGCACAGAGCTGGATCTCATCTTCTCCACACTCATCCTCAATCATGAACCATAGATGACCTTGCATAAGTGCTTTCATAATCTCATTTGTCATTTGACTACAAAACAAAAACAATGTACTGGGAGAGGACACTTCAAATTTTCATGTCCTTCATGGACTGCCTGTTTTCTGACAGTATTTGAGTGACGTTTTATGTTTTATGTGCCAGGACTTGCGTGCAATGATAAAATTCAAGAATATAGAATCTCTCCACGGACTATTTAGCTTTATTTCTATAGCTCCACTCTACCCTTTCAAATCACAGCCAACAGGCAAAGTGACTGCACCTCCTGTGTTATCTCCAACTTTCACCAAATTGTCTATTCAATCCTCAGGACACTCTATTTAAATATCATCCATTTTAATGGTCAAACAATCAATAGCAATTTTACACCTCATTCACAATAAAAAGTTTTAAATATTTGTCCAATTTTTATTGACCAAAATTGACCTTTAACTATTGAAGTGGATGATATTTAAGAACAGCCCCCTCAGGGTGCACATTTCACTGTTTTTAAGAGCATTCCAAAAATAAAAAGGTGACAGTCAGGGCCTAAATTTGATGGCCTTCTTATTTACACATTTTTATCATCAGAATTTTAAAAAGATTGTATCATATAAAAGGAGAGATTTTGGATAGACTCTATAGAATTGTGATGATATATATTTGATTTATATATAATTTTACTTATATTAAAATATGTCATAATATTTTAAAAGTATCTTTAAATGGATAACCGTCATAAAAAAAATTGTTTGACAGGAAGGGTCAATTGTCAAAATTAGACCCTGGACTAACAGTTATACATAATTTTAAATATATTAAATAACAAATATCATTAGTGGCATAGTACTTGCTTTTAAAATATCGTAATTATAAATTTTATTTTATAATAGAATTTATTTTGTTTTGTAGTGTTGTGATAATTTCAACTTTTAATGTATTATGTCAATTAATATGTTAAGTAAATTAGTATAGATAATTTAAATATATTTATTTAAAACATCACAAGAAATATGTTATTTTATTTATTAAAGTATATTTTATTTTAGTATAGAATTATTTCATTTTTATATACTTAAGAGCTATTTTATTTTACTTTAAAAATGATTTTATTTATTTACATTATAAACAAAATAATTTACTCTAAGGTAAAAACCTAAATTTAAAGTTGTGCCTAGTTTGAATCAAACTTTGGGTCAAGGTGAGCCATAACAACTATAATCCATGACTCACCTAACACCTAGGCAACAAATACTACTATTACAATACTACAAAGATATGTACTACCACTCACTAGCACTTGCTAAATTATTTCATTTACTTTAATTTACTTTAATTCTATTAAGATATATATAGTTTAATTAAATATAGAGATTACAAGAAACATCTATATACATCCATATTTTCATTTTTTGTTTTCATGGTAGAAAAAAAATAAAAATAAAAAATTGATATAATATTAGTATAGAGGGGTTACATAGTGTTTATCATTTTATTTTTATATTTTATTGGATCAAGAGTAATAAATTACAGAAACAACTACAGGAACAGAGCAAACAAAGCTGCAGAGAAAACTTAGCAGCCCCTTCCAACCATCCAATTACATAAAAGACATTAGCACTTCTCCACTTCCTCCCTCCCAATCAAACCATCATCTCTCTTATTAACCTTATACCTGTCTTCCACTGCTCTTGTATATATTTTGAATTAGTTAATTGATCACTCCATTGAAGAAATGCAAGCACAGGGACACCCAAACTGAGGCTCTCTAGTGTGGAATTCCATCCACAGTGAGTTATAAACAGGCCTATAGAAGAATGAGAAAGCACCATCAGCTATGGAGACCAAGGTACCACTAATCCTTTCCCCCTAGTTTCCTCAAAGAAACCTTCTGGAAAGTATTGTGTAGTGGTGTTTTCTTCTTTGTTATCATCTGGACGTATCACCCATAAAAAGGAATAACAACTGGCCTTCAGTCCAAGAGCTATTTCGTAGGTCTACTCTTTGGAAAGGATAGTTAAGCTGCCAAAGGCAACATATATGATAGTTGACTCCCCCTTTGTATTGAGCCAATTTATGCAATTTGTTGCTTTCCATAAATGTACACCAACATCTATGTCTTTGGGATTTTTTCCATTTAAAAGAGCTGACGGAATCAGAGGACCTACTGTTCTAAGTGGAATGAGTGAGTCCATATATTTTATTTCTGTTGCTTCTAGTTCACTGAAGGAGTTTCCCAATATTCATGTGGCTTGAGAAATAGTAGCAAACTGATCGAACACAAATTGTCTTCCATTTGAAGACTGTAAAAATGATGGTAGATCTGATGGATGTAGTTGTGGAAGTCCTGGTATTACCTTCACATTCATAGCATTCTCTCATTCATCTTCTTCTTCACTAAACACAAAAAATATAAAAGTTCAGTAAAAATATATTTTAAAAAAAAACTAGACACCATCAATATAGATATTCTTTGTGGAAATTCTTTGAGAAACATCTAAAGTTGTATTATCAAATATATCACATGGTAACCATGGTCACAACTTCAAATGTCAAAATAACAGTTGCTGGACTCTTTCCAATATTTCACCTTCATCAATGAACATCTTACTTGAATTGGATGGGTAGTAAATGTTGGAGAATTGAAAGCAGATAAAAATGAAACAAGAATGCAGAAAATAAAACTCAGAAATAAAGACAAATTACAAACACGAAGACACAAATTATAGTGGTTCACTAATTTGGCTACGTCTACTTTGAAGCAGGGGAATCTCTTTTAATTATCTCTTTTTTGATGTACACACATACAGTAACAGCTATCTTCAGCAATACACATTACATTACATTATCCATAATAATTTTGGAATAAGCCTTCGAAAGGAATATGAAAGGATTGAAGACAATGGAGGGAAAAAGAAGTGAGTTGGGCTTCATATCCAACAATCTCCCACTTGAAGCCCAACCAATGCTGCAAAAACCTTCAAAGATATTCCCCTACTTTAGGCTTATTGTCACATCTTGACAATGCTGAGAGAAGTCCTACAAAATTCAAACTTCTCCCTTGGTACTATCTTCGTCAATGCATCAGTCGGATTTACCTTTGTATCAATTTTCTCCAGTTTCAGTTTGCCCTCTTCAAGTACAGTCCGGATGAAGTGGTATCGCAACTCAATATGCTTGGTCCGATTATGAAAAGCTGAGTTCTTTGCCAAATGAATAGCATTGTCGCTATCACAAAAAAGAGTGAAAACATGTTTGAATCCCAAATCATCCAACAGTCGTTGAAACCAAATCATCTCCTTCGTACCTTCAGTGATAGCAATATATCCAGTCTCGATAGTGGAGAGTGCAACCACCTGTTACAACCTTGAAACCCAACCGATCGCTGCCCCAACAAATGTGAAAACATAACCTGTTGTTGACCTTCATTTGTCCAAATCTCCAGCCATATCAAAATCAACATAACCTCGTAGCTGTGTATCTCTCCCTCCAAAACCCAAAACATAATCTGAAGTGCCTTTTAAATACCTTAATATCCACTTCACCATTTCCCAATGAGTTTTACTCGGATTACTCATGAATCTGCTTACTACTCCCACTGCATGGGAAATGTATGGTCGAGTACAAACCATGGCATACATGAGACTTCCAACAATTGATGAATAAGGAATACCCTTCATGTTTTCTTGATCTTGAGGTGTTTTTGGACACATTTCAAATGAGAAACAAAAATGATCAACAAGTGGAGTGCTCACAGGCTTAGCATCCTTCATGTTGAATATGTCCAAGACTTTGTCAACATACTTTTCTTGTGACAATCTGATTTCCCTCTTACGTCTGTCCCAGATTATGGTCATACCAAGTATCATCTTTGATGCCCTTAAGTCCTTCATTGAAAACTTTGGAGCTAACGGTTGCTTTAAATCACGAACAACTCTCATGCTAGTGTCAGTTACTGGCATATCATAAACATAAAATAGCAATAAAACAAACTCGCCATTATCCAATACCTTGTAGTAGACACACAGATCAGATTCACAACATGTGAGATAACGTTTTCTACCTCCTCCAGCGTGTGAGATCTATTCCTTTTTGCTAATCATATCCCTTCACCACCAATCTGGCCCGATAACATTTTCTACCTCCTTCCTCTTTCAATCTGTACACCCATCGATTCTTCAAGGCTCTTCGATTGGGTGGAAGCTTGACCAAATCCCATGTATGATTGGCCATGAGTGAATGCATTTCATCTTGCCTCCAACCATTTCTCACAATTGACATCATTGTAGGCTTCTTTAAAAGTGGCTAGCTCTGCTAAATAAGAAATCAACAACTGATAATCTTTGAAATTTTTTTGGAGGTCGGCGCTCCCAGGTAGACCTCTACAATTGAGGAGCTTGATTTTGTATATTTCCCTATTCCTACACATTGCCTTGTTCGTCATTATTATTTTTATGTCTCAAATTTCCTGTCATCGAGCTTCTGAGATTTTCTAGTGCCAAAATTGGCACACTCCTAACATCCCACATAGGCTACCTGGGATTTACTAGAGGCTGTGTATTAACTTCCAATGGGTGTTGAGTTCAAAGGATGCATTGCCTTTTCCAAAGGTAGCGATGCAACTTCAAGAGGTTGTGTTTGGTTTGCAAGAGGAGGCACTATGTTTAAGTTTGGCATATGCTGTGATGAACTTTCAAAAGATGGCATTGAATTGTTCAAAGGCTGTGTATTAACTTCCAATGGGTGTGTTGAGTTCAAAGGATGCATTGCCTTTTCCAAAGGTAGCGATGCAACTTCAAGAGGTTGTGTTTGGTTTGCAAGAGGAGGCACTATGTTTAAGTTTGGCATATGCTGCGATGAACTTTCAAAAGATGACATTGAATTGTTCAGAATGTGTGTTGAACTTTGCAATGACTTAAATGCATTTTCAAAGGACTGTGTTGAAATTTTGGATGCTAGATTCTCATCAGTAGACAAAGGCTACATGGAATGTAAAGAGATGGGTGTCTGAGTAATAGACAAAGGTTGTGCTGGAGTCAACAGGGCTGTGTTGGGTATAAAGAAGGCAGTGATGAATTACCTTGCAGAACCAATCTTGGTGCATTCAAACCTTAGATTGAAGGTAGATTTAAACGTTTTGGCTAAGAGGAAGATGAGTTCTTCAAGGCAAAGAACACAAATCACTACCACTTTCAATGTCAATGGGAACATACTCTTTAACTTGTGTCCTTTGTTTTTGCAAACCTGGGAACACCTTTTCATTAAAGACAACATCTCTGCTACAAACTAGTTTGTTTGTAAGTAGATTCCACAATCTAAAGCCATATTGTTCTTCTCCATACCCAACAAAGGTACACCGTTCAGATTTGAAATCCAAATTCATTTGCTTCTCCTTGGGAATGTGAATGAAAGCTTCATAACCAAAAACCCGTAGATGATTGTAGGAAATTCATCTTCCCAGCCATATCTCCTCCAGAATATCAAATCTAATTGAGATGAAGGGCTTCTATTGATCAAATACATTATTGTGTTAACCGCTTCTACCCAGAATTCCTTGCCCAAACCTGCATTTGAGAGCATACTCCAAGCCCTCTCTAGAATCGTTTGATTCAATCTCTCAGCTGCACCATTCTCTTGAGGTGTGAATAGTACAACCTTAATGCATTGAATGTAATTATTTGCACAATAACTATCAAAATCCAAAGAACAAAACTCCCCCCATTATCTATTTTCAAACATTTAATTTTGTTCTCAGTTTGATTCTCAACAATAGATTTAAAAAACTTGAATTTGGTAAAAACTTCTGACTTCCTATTGAGCATATAAACCCACACTTTTCAAGTACAATCATCAAGAAAATTGACAAAGTAATTTACTCCTCCATAAGAAGTTACCTCGGTAGGACAGAACACGTCTAAGTGCACAAGCTCCAAAGGCCCTATCTTTTTGTCATTTCTGATTTTTGAAAAACTAATCCGCCTTTGTTTTCCACAGAGACAATGCTCACATAGGTCCAAATCAACAAATTTTAACCCTAGAAGATGATCCCTTTTGAGCAAGATTTCGAGTCCCTTCTTTCTCATATGCCCGAGCCTTCTATGCCATAGTTCCATTTCGCTGTCCACAATAGCCATTGCAGCTTCCACTTCAACGGGACTATCTAGCACATATAAAGTGCCTAATTTACTCCCTCTTGCAACCATTAATGCCCCCTTGGTCACCTTCCAAGAGTTTGAAGAAAAAGTGATGCTACATCCTTGAGCATCAAGCTATCCAGCAAAAATCAGATTCCTTCTCAATTCAGGAACATATCTTACATCGCGCAACAACCATTTATTTCCATTCTTCAACTTCAACATTATGTCACCTTTGTTGATGATATCACATGCTTTTTTATCACAAAGATACACTTTGTCAAACTTGTCTTCTTGATAGTTTTGGAAGGCTTCTTGGCATGAGGTTGCATGGAATGATGCACCGGAATCCAACACACATGAATCTGATGTAGTTTCACTTGTTGACAAGACTAGAACATCTTGATTTGATTCATATGTGGTGTTAACTTTGTTGTCCTTTGATTGATTCTGCACCTTTTATATGACCAACAATTCTTTTTGGTATGACCTTCTTTGTCACAAAACCAACAACCTCCATTTCTCCCTCTAGAAATTGATCTTCTCACAAATTTTGATCTCCTTCGATTGTTATTTTTGCCTCTTTCTTGCTATCTACCTCTATTGCCAAAAATCAAGGCATCATCAGATCCGGTTCCTTGATTTTTCCTTCTCATATCTTCGCTACGAAGAGTTCCAACAACATTGTTAAATTTGAGTTTGGTTTTTCCAAATACTGAGGTGCTAATCACCATCACTACTCCTTCCCAGCTATTCGGAAGAGAGCACAATAATAAGATAGCTTTGATTTCATCATCCAAATTAATGCTTACTGAAATCAATTGGCTGATTAGAGTGTTGAATTCATTCAAATGATTGGACATGGTACCTCCTTCCTTCATTTTCAGATTATACAACTTCTTATAAGATAAGGTTTATTCGTAGCTGGAGCCATCTCGTACATATTGGTGAGTTTGTCCCATAAATCTTTTAAAGTCTTTTTTGCTGTAACATTGAAAAGGACGTTGCTGGACAGTGATAGGATAATTGTTGCTCTTACTTTCTTGTCCAATCTCTCCCACTCTTTATCATTCATCTTAGCTGGCTTCTTGGCCTTTCCTTCTGGTGCGAGTGAGAGATCTCCTCTAATCAGTAACAACTCCATTTGCACCTTCCATAATCCAAAATTTTGCCTAGAAAACTTCTCAATTTTCCATTTATACACTTCCTCCATTTTCTTCAGAAATTATCACAATTTCCTGATCAGCTTCTTTGCCAAACTCTGATACCATTTGTTGGAGAATTGATAGCTGATAAAAATGAAATATGAATGCAGAAAATAAAACTCAGAAATAAAGACAAATTGCAAACAAGAAGACATAGAAATTATAGTGGTTCACTAATTTGGCTACGTCCACTTTGAAACAGGGGAATCTCTTTTATTTATCTCTGTTTTGATGTACACACATACAGCAGCAGCTATCTTCAGCAATACACATTATATTACATTATCCATAATAATTTTTTAATAAGCCTTCGAAAGGAATATGGAAGGACTGAAAGAAAATGGAGGGAAAAAGAAGTGACGATTAAGCTTCATATCCAACAGTAAACAGGTTCACCCTCAAACAAAAAAAACAAAGCAAATTAGGCGATCTCAATTCAAATGATAAAGGACTGTCATTGTTAGAGCAGTAGTGCAAGTATTGTGCTTCTTATATGAGCAAATATTCAGCAAGTTGAATAAAATATATTAGCTGGGTAGGGTGTAAGACTTATTCTAAACAGCGCTTGACCGAAAAAACTCACTAGTTAGCTATATATGTCCTATAAGTTGAGTTATCACCATTATCCAGTCTGTGTTTGCTAGTAAGAATGACCACATCAAGCAAATGCATGAAGAACACACATGAAAATAAGACAGCCAAAACAGAATATTAATTGCTATTAGATTGAAAAGCCCCACAACATAGAAACCTGAATTGCCACAATTCCATCATGAACAACATTTCATTGACAACCAATCTGAGCAGTTTAACTTGATGCTGAAGTGATGAAAATGATAAAAATAGAAGTGCACAAAGATAACGCAAATGAACTAGGAACACCCATCAAAATGCTAGTTAAGCAGAGTCGTCAGTCAGTTATAGACACAAGCACAGATAGACATGGAGAAGCATGCAACATACCAGAATCCACTTCAATGGTTAAATAGTCAATAGCAATTTTACATGTCATCCACAATAAAAAAAATGGTAAATTTTTATTGACTAAAATTAACTTTTGACTATTGAAGGGGATGAAGTTTAAGAATAACCCTGCCGCCCATGATACAAGCTCAGGATGGTGCTGCTCATGTGACTCTTTTCTGGATTGTGTTCCGCCAATAGCAAAGAAATTTGGTATTCCTTTGGCTTTTTTCTGCACGCAGTCTTGTGCAGTTTTCTCCGTCTATTATCATTATAACAAAGAAACCGGTACATTTTCGTAACTTCTATCATTCATATTCAAATGAGTTTATGTTCAAATAAATTTTATTTTCTGTCATTAGTTGCATTAGTTACATGCCTTTGCTCTTATATTGATGATTTTTACATAGTCCACGTGTGTCAAATAAGATGACTTTATTTGAGTATTGCAGTGCTGTTATGGCTATTCTTAAATATCATTCACTTCAATAGTCAAAGGTCAATTTTAGTCAATAAAAATAGGACAAATATTTACCACTTTTTGTTGTGAATGAGGTGTAAAATTGCTATTAACTATTTGACCATTGGACCATTGAAGTGGATGATATTTAAGTAGAGTGCTCTCTAACTCTCTCCGTGACGATGAAGGTCACCAAGAGATTGTAGTTGGGAAGCCTCTTGGCGAATTCTATTAATGGATTCATATGACCCTGTATTGGATAAGGCAACACCACTACATGTGGTCGAGGTGCCATCTTAATGTTGTTTTCTAAACCGGAAACAGTTAATATGTTGTGCTCATTATGTTGATTGGTTGACCAGTGCAGGCTCTTCAAACTCTTCCCTCCTAACCTTTCCCTTTCACTGGAAATATTTTAGCTAGATAGAACTTAAGAAAAAGGGTGGCTTTAAATCATAGGGCTGCTGTTCTCTCTCAGTCAGTCTGGTTGTTTATTGGGGAGCAGGTCCCACACGTAAATAACCAGTGTATTAACTATAAATTTTAGTGAAGTACAATTTTAGGGAAGTACAGTTACTTTGTCAATTGACTGTGATTTAAAAGGTAGAGTGGAGAGATTCTATATTCTTGAGTCTCATCATTGTACCTAACACTGTGAAAGTTGGAGATGCCACAGTAAAACAGGCAGTCCATGAAAGTCACGAAAATTTTAAAGTTGAAATGTCATATCCTTTATTTGTTGTCATGTACATTGTTTTTGTTTTGTGGTTAAATGACAAATGAGATTATGGAAGTACCTACGCAAGGTCATCTATGGTTCATGGTTGAGGATGAGTGTGGAGAAGACGATGTCCAGGCTCTGTGTGGCTTTTCATTAATGCAAAATCCTTGAGATCTGACATGCATGGTACCTATAGATGCGGAAACTTTCATTTTTTTTGTAAATTGCAATTAGAAAATAGACTGTTCGTAACAATCGTACCACAGAGTTATAAATTTAAACTTATTAAAATCTTACAAGAATTCCATGCTGTTTTTAAGAGCAATCCAAAAAGTAAAAAGCTAATTTTTTTTTTCCCATTTTGAATGAATAAGTGTTTATATTACTAATTAAGAAATAATATCATACATATTAAAAGAAAAACGGTGGGTGGAAAACATCACCCCTAAATAGTCTAAATGGGGATAACTCAAAACAAAAAACAAAAACAAGCTACTACATTAGGAGGAGGAGGAGGGTCGAGGTCATCTAGTTTGCCCCATACATCGGGGTCCAAAGTATCCATAGGAGATTCCCAACCATCATTGCCTTCATCATCTTTTGTATCTTCAAGAGAGGGCTGATTGTCACAAACAACTGAAATTGCAAGAGCCAGGCGAGGAACATGCCAAAATCCGGCCAACCACTAAGCCCACGACCAAGAGCCTGGGGAGAAGCAAAGTGGTGGTGAGTGGGCTAAGACCAAGTCCTCTCTAAGCCCAATCCCTAGAACACCTCACAAGAGGTTGAGAGGCATGAGAGTGAGCATCCTTGTTCCACAAGAATAATGACTACACCCCCGACAACGTCCATAGGGAAAAGAATGGCCTCGATTGGAAGCATGATTTAGAGGGACTTTGGCCATGGTGCATGGTGCATTACCTCAATGATCCAATAGCACCAGAAGTTGTGCCACCTCAAGTGCAACCTTGTTGGCTTGCACTTGAATTTGCATAATCACGTTAGAACAAATCATACCTTTAGTGTACAAAGAAAAATTAGGATCAACTGAACATGTCCTGAGAATAAACCAAAATTCCTATTATTTTAGATGCTGAAAATAATTTTCACCCTGAAAGCATGTCAAATCTAGGTATGTCTCGAGGGAACTCAAGGCCAATCCCTTAATAAAACCATATGCCAAGAAAATGGCTCAGGTCAAAAGGGTCTGAAGAAATCATGAATCCATGCCCAAGTAGCTTGAGCTCAGGAACAAAACTAGAAAATATGCTTGAGAGTCTCTTGGTGACCACAAAATAGGCATCGACGATCTCTTATCCCCATATGAGTTAATCTGGATCCAACTGGAAGACCTTGGAAAAGAATACACCAGGTAAAGTGATCAAGCTTTGGCTCAAGAATAGCTAACCAAACTATTTGAAATCTGCATTTCCAAACATTCAAAGGAGATTGCAGTAGCCATCTCTGGTTTAAAATAGGCGCCATTGGAAGGTGAGGAGATAGCCAAGAATAGCCCTTATGAGGCTTATAATTACGAAATAGTGTCTCAGGATACCATTTCTAGTCTTTCCACCAAGGCTTGAAACTATGAACTCCCACCTTATGAATCATATCTAGTGTCACATAATCTATGACAAATTGGAAAGTTTTAAAGCCTTGATTGGACAAATGAAACTTATCTTTGGCTTCAAGCCAAGAAATGAAATTTGAAGTTATTTTAGAAAAAGGATCCAAAAGGAATTTGATTCCCTTCTTGAAGAGCCTCAAAGCTTGAACCTAAGGAGTTTTGGCAAGAGGGAAATCTTGACAAGAAAGAATAGGAACCACCATATGCATTGCTAGTTAATAGAAAGACCAAAGAAAAATTCCTTTCCATTCCAAACAAGCCAAGGCTTGATAGCTTCCAAGGCTCTCCAAATGTTTTTTATTACAAAAGTACCTTGAATTTGGATGGGCTCTTGCATAAAAAGAAGGGTGTGAAGGTAAATCCCTTTCTAGGCATGTCTCCCATGAGGAACACTTGAAGAAATATAGTAGTGCACCAAAAATTTCCAAGCTTCATTGCCTTCAAGAGCATAGATAATCCATTTGGCACACAAGGTCAACCCTTGTCATTGAGTGCAAATCAATCCGAATTCTCTAAAGTCATGAGGGAAACAATAAAACTCCTAAGTAACATGATGAAAACCTCTGTGATTATTAGAGGAGGCCCAAAGAAAATTCTTCAGAAGATTCTCAAGCTTCTAGTAAGAAGCTTTAGAAGCAACCTAGTAGGAAGAGTAATAAACATGATTAGCCACAAGAATCCTAAAGCACACCTAAAATTTTCCTACTAGGGAGAGAGGTTTGGTAATCCAATAAGCCAACTTCTTTTCAATTCTTGAATAATAGCCTGCCATAAGGTGGAGGGGGAAGTTTGAAAAGCAAAAGGAATGCCCAGGAACCTAAAAATTTCTCCATGATCAAATCCAATTCCACCCAAAAGAATCTAACTAGGAGGTTTAGGTGGGAAAGATTGCCTGTAGCATTGAGTTTTCTACCATTGAATGTTGGAACATGAAGCCTTACAAAAAATATCTAGACAATGTAAAGCTTACTTGATATTTCCTTCCTCTTCTAGGAGCATAAGAAAAGAGTCATCCACAAAATTCCCATTCACAAGTTGAGCTAAATAATTGGGCAAAGAAAATCCTTTAACCAGCTTCTAAGCTACAGAATTGGCCAAAAGACTTTGTCAAATCCTTTGGCAACTAACACATAAAGAGAAAGGGCTAGAGGGAAACCTTGGTGGATAGACTTGAAAAGCCCACAAGCATTAGATTTATGACCATTAATGGTGAGGCAAGTAAAGGCATCTAAAAAGAACACTCAAATAGATTGAATGAAGCAGAGCCCAAATCTTGAAGTTTGAAGCATGGTAAGGGGCGTGTACATGAAGATGGGGGGCCAAAAAGTGTCCACCCCACTTTTTAGTGCTAGGAAACCATAACACAATTGTGTTTTCAACTGCCAAATAAAGTGAAAAAACATAGTCTCGCGGCCTCACTTTTTCACTCTGATTTTCCTATTACATCCAAAATGTGAGTAGGGCTTTAACATGAGAGTGTGTTGAAAGATTTGAAGGAGAAGACCATCGAACACAATGTTGCATCGCCAATTCCACCGTGGATAAGAGCAACAAAGTTGGGCAACTGAAGAAGGTAGGGTTTTATCAATTTTTTTCATTTCAAAACAAAATGAAGTTATTTTTCATTATTTTAATTGAATTTTTCTTTTCAATATATGTACTTGTTCATGTTAGCTAATACATCATCTGGTTTTGCTTTGCATATTGCTTATGTATTTGATAGTATTGAGTGTGCGATTGTTGATCTCTTGTGACTTGTGCCGGTACTTGCAATCTTTCACGACAGTTCTTGGTTTCCACATGGTATCAGAGCAAGAATGGTAAGGTTGCAAATATGGTATTCTATCAAATTCCTTTAAGCATAACATTCATTTGTTTGTTATTGGTTCAATTGAAGGGCATTTTTCACCATTCAGTGGTGTTTTTATGTTTTGGAAGAGATTGTTTTTGTTCCAAAGGAGATTTTTAGAGTGGTCAAACCTCTTTTATTGGCACAGAGGCATTTTTTTGGCACTAAGGTGTTTTTTAGAGATACAAATGTTTTTACAGGCACGCAGTGTTTTTTTATAGCTGCGACTAGTTTGCAAGGCACACACTGCCCTTGTACAACTCGCAGCCTATTTAATAGGCACACAGGCTGTGGCCTATTCAAACGAGCCCTTACAGGGCACACAGGGCCTTGTACCCTACCCACGGTCGCCAAAATTCACCCAGCATCAGGTTTCATGCTAGACTTTGCAATAATTCACCTAGCTCAGCACCAATTCACCCTCCATAGTAGCAGGATTGCTTGTTTTTGAAGCTTTTTTGTGTACTGCAGAGGCAAAAGACACTCAGAAGCTGCCCAAGAAGTTTTTTCAAAGGTAAATCATGCACCAGAGGTATTTTGACATGCCTTTTTTACTTTTTTTTTAAGAATTTTGCCCAGCCTTGTGCTTTTTTTCTAAAAATTTAGGTTTTTTTAGAGAAGCTATATGTAAATTTGTTTTAAAAAAAATCTTTTTTTCAAAAATCAAAGTTCTTCCCCTTGTAAAAGTTTAATTTTGCCCAAATTCTTTGGAAAATTAAAATAAAAGAGCATTTAAAATCGTGTAATAGGTAATTTTTGCCCACACACAACTTATAAAGTGCCACAACTACGGGGGTATTCAGAATAATCATAGGGTGTCTCATTGGGTTGTCTTTTCTTCTTTTTTTTCCCATTTCTTTAGTTTAATTGCAATGTGGACTCTTATCAAGCTATTTCACCATTAACTCCATTTAATTATCATGACTAGAAATCCAAAATCTAGCTTATGTTAAAGAACAAAGGGTTATACATGGTTACAATGGGCACTGAAATGGAACCATATGATGATGACGCTAAAGTTAAATGGTTTAACAAGTGTGACTAGGCCTTCATTTGTTTATGTCTCAACATCTCTCTCCAGAATTACTCTTTCATGTAGAATCTTTTTCAACCACCAATGAGGTATAACTCGCCCTTGAGAAGCTCTTTGAGAAGGTAGATGAGATGAGAGCTCATGAACTAGAAAATGAGTTAATCAGTTTGAGTCTGAGCACATTTAACACATTAGTAAACTTTTTTACTGAGTTTAAATCTACCAGGTTGCAGTTAAAATAATGTGAAATTGATTAAAAAAGATGACCAACTTGTGCTTTCAATTCTCTCCAAGTTAGGACCTGAGTATTATGTATTTGTATCTACTTTCTACTCCACTAAAAGAGCTCTTGGAGCCACATGGAAAATGCCATCCTAGATGACTTCATTACAGACTTAACTAGGGAGCAAGATAAGTTAATACACATGGGTACCCTGAAGACATCAAAACCTCAAGCTCTCTTTGCTAGGAATGGGGAACATAATGCTTCAAATAACAAAGGGGAGAATAATAAAGAAGACAAGGAGACAAAGAAAGAATAGAAACCTGAGACATCTCAAAGTCACACAAAAACTTCATCCAAAGAAGGGCAACCTAAAAAGGACAAAGTTCAGTGTGCCTACTATAAGAAAATGGGGCATGATGAGCACAAGTGTATGAAGAAAAAGGTTGATCACCTCACTCATCTTAAGAACAACATAGGTGTACATGAATACTTCAAAGTATCCTCATCCACCCCAAAAACTTCTATGTCAAAAGATAAAGAGAAATTCAAGGGCAAGGATCTTGTTGTAGTTGGCTCTTCAGCATCTTCATTAGCTCCATCTTGGATTATTGACTCAGGTGCTTCGCACCATATGGCTTCTTTAGAGGTTGAGTTTTCTTTCATAGAGCCTTATAACATGTCTAGCATCAATTTGGGTAATGACACACCAGCAACAGTTGTAGGGAGAGGGTCTATTGAAGTTGAAGCTGGAACATTCACAAATATTCTAAATGTACCTTCACTTTCAACTAATCTCATATTAGTGTATCAGATTTCTCACATAGGGAAGGGCATGCGAGTTGAGTTTACTCCAAATTTAGTTGAGATCAGAGAGTTGCATAGCAACAACTTACTATCTTTGGGAAGGGAAGATCACCATGCTAGGTTATACACCTTCTCACACTTTGCCCCTAATATTTCTCCTTCCCACCATCCATAACAGATTCCTGAGGTAGAGATTTCTTCTTCTTCCAATTCAGACAATGAGGACAGTGATGGGGTGTCATCTCCATCCATCTTGAGATTCATTTTGGAGGATGAGGATTTAGCATTTGACTCAGCCACATTCAACTCTCTTTAGGCTAGACAGCCACTTCAGAGTGCAAGTACTATGGTACATAATCCAAATGATGGTCGACTTACATTATCACATTACAAGGCACATGCTTTCTATGCCTTTGCTTCTAAGTTCAGTGTTGCTCCTTCGAGAGTTTCCAGGGATTCATTACAACAAGGTCATATTCAAGATTCACCTCATTGGGACACACTTCTACCAGACATCTTCTTAGCAAGAAGCTACAAATAAGATATTCAAAAGTTTGCTAGGGTACATAATCCAGATGATGGCTGACTTACATTGTCACATTACAGGGGACATGCTTTCTATGCCTCCGCTTCTGAGTTCAATGTTCTCCTTTGAGAGTTTCTAGGGATTCATTATAGTAGGGTCATATTCAAGATTCACCTCATTGGGATACACTTCTACCAGACATCTCTTTATTGTTTATAGAGTCTCACATATCAGATCTTGATGACACCTTGGAGGATCTTATCTTTCTGTTTGATGACAGTATACATACACCTGCTTTTACTACAGAGTTTAGAGAGGCTTCATCGAGGGCTTCCAGTGATTCTTCATAGAACATCTTGTGGGATTTTCTTTATAGCCACATGGCATGCATTGACATTCCACTTTCATATATCAGTTCTTCAAATCCTATTCTTCATCAGTCTTCAAATGATTTTGAGAGGTCACTTGTTTTAGTTAGGCTTGAGCCTCCCGATTTGATTGTGACTCATTTTGACATCAGCATGACGACATTTGAGCAATATTATGTGATAGGTTACTTCATGAGACTTACCACCTCACCAAGGTTGCTTCTTTGAGCATTCACCATTGGAGTTGTTTCTTCCTAAGGAGGGAAATTTCATTTGCCACAAATAGATCATTTTCAACATTCATACACGTGCATTCTCTTTTGGCATAGGGGCCACTTTATTGTGGGGGAGATACATAGTCTCTTTTACTCTCCTATGGGGGCATATCTACATCATCACAATCAGAGCGACATGTTTTTAGGCTTCATGTAGAGTTATCATCTTCGAGGAGCCTTCGTAGTCTTCTTCATTTTCTTTTCTCTCTTTTGGAGGGAAGTTTTTTCTCACAGGGTTTTCTTCCTTTCTCCATTTTATGAGAGATTGCATTGTATTGCATTATACATGGGTACCTTATCAGGCCTAATTGTCGAGACCCATATTCATTTCCTCACCTAAGCTTTGCTAAAGGGGGGTGTTAGTGTATATTAAGCTCACTTGGGATAGGGCTATTTTTAGTCTTAGGAATCTTAGTGCTTTATTTAACATGTCTATGTGTAGAATAGGTGTCTAGGATCACTTATCTTGAGTTAAGTAGTTGCATGCATGCCTATCTTTAGGCCACTACTATTCTCAAGCTTCCTTTCCTATTTTTGACACGTCTATTCTTAGGAGACTTGTGCCTATATGTACTTGTTCATGTGAGCTAATATATCATCCAGTTTTGCTTTGCATATTGCTTATGTATTTGATAGTATTGAGTGTGCGATTGCTGATCTCTTGTGACTCATGCCGGTACTTGCAATCTTTCATGACAGTTCTTGGTTTCCACAATATTCTTCAATTTTATCAGAATAAAAAAAAATAAAACACAAAAACATATGCTTCTCATACAGAACACCATCTTTGAGTGAGAAGCTAGCTCGAGAAGATGAAAAATCCTCCAACCTCCAATGGTGACCTCCTTTACATTTTAGCCAATAGCATGTGAGTCACTGAAGGCCCCATCAAATGAAACATGGATGGCTTGGAGAACATAAACATTATGTGAAATAACCATGTATTATGTGGACAATCTTACAATGCTCTCTGCAAATATAAATAGACTCCAAAAATATCTGTATTTCTCCATTGACACAACTTGTATCCTTTGATGAAAAAAATATTTGGAAAATACCTGGTGGGCTCTAAACTAGCAACCTTCAAAGTCATATCAATAATTTAATTTTCTTTATTTCCAAGTGCTCTAAACCATATAAATTATCAACTTTCTATGTGATGTGTAGAAAGCCTTTAAAAGCAACAAATATATGAGACTTGAAACCATGATCTACCAAACTTAAAAGACTCTCTCCCAACCAACTATTCTATACAATGAATCTTAATCCATGTTTAATAAAATCATCAACTCAAACCACCAAAATATAACTCCAATCTTAAATCTCTGCTCACTGGAACCACACACTTTCTCCACAATGAGCACCAATAATATTCTTATTTGAAAATCTGCATCATTCTAATATCTGCCCTATTTATTCAAGTATTAATTTAATAGTTCTTGCCGGAAGTTTATATTTTCATAGTTGGACTTTGAAAGTAATAAAAACCTTTTCATAGTTGGGCTTTGAAAGTAATAAAAACCATTTAATATGCAACCAAAATAATCTGCACAAAACGAAACTGCACCTTACACGTCTACCTCTCTGTACAGTCGTCTTTCTTTAATTTACCAAACATGCTTTGAAGGAAAAGACAGTGCACATTTGACAAGGTTTTTTTTCCAATTTGAAAATTATAGATCAGGCAGCCATATACAAAACTTACATCATTCTAATTTTAATTCTCTCTATGTGGTCAACAATGAACCAATGCATCTGCTAGCAAATACTTCTACATCAGTTTTCTTATGTTCTTTTTCTCTGTTCCTAATGATTTAACCATGGGCTCTGATACCATGATGAAAATAGCAGGGCATTTGCATTTGTATAGCAATAAACACAATATAATGATAATATTATTGAAATCATGTTAGAATGTATTATAATATCTTTTTAATAAAGCCTTTCAAATATAACTTGGGGAACCTTAGAAAAATGTAACTAATTATTTAATAACAATAACAAACTACAAGTCACTAAGATGACTTTATTAATGTAAACCTTAGCATTAGGCAATCCATAATTTGTCTTACTCAATTCAACTTATCTCTATATTAGAGTACTTAATTTATCATTCTCATTTCAATGATTTCTTAAAGGTTTCAATGTGATGTGTTTATCATTAATTATGACCTAGATATATGTGTTGACATTTCTTCTGAATCAGCATTAGGGTTTGCCACTTCTAATGCACAGGCAGATTCAGGCCAACTGAATACAGGAGGTTGCGTGAGCTCCTCCCCTTCACTTCTGGTTCTGCCGCACCAAGGGGGGTATCCCTATAACTCAAGATGTAACCTTGACTAGCTCAAAGATAGAAAGATCTAGCTTGACAACAACAGGCATAATACTCTCATGTATGGACCAAGATCTGCATGATAGATCACAAGGCTGGCAACATTCTTGGACATGATGTCTGGTTGAGTATGAGAGTATGCAGGGGGTTCCTAATCCTACTCCTACAACTAACAGGTGGAGGTGTGAAATGGTTTGAAATGAATTTGGATGCAAAGCTGGACATGGTGTATAACACAAGAACACAGCATGATTGGTGCCTATCCAGGGCTTGGAGTCGGTAGACATACACCTGTGAATGATCAGCATAAATAGCTAAAACGGGATTTCAGGGGGATACACATGATATCTGCCTTACAGATATCTCCCAATATAGAGTGTTGAGCTATCTCTACTTATGGCATCCCTACTGCAGTATACCCTTCCCAATGTTCAACCTGAAAACAGTTTAATCTGCCCCTTGAGCTGAGGTTAAAAGATCAGACATTCAACATAGGAATTCTATGCTCTAGAATCTAAACATAAGCAAACATCCAGATCCAGAAGAAGGATACATGCAATACCGGAGACAGAATTAACACAACACATGCTAAACAGCATTACTCATATAAGATCAACCATGAAACCAGTGGATTCATGCCAAGTCCTACAACAGGAGATACATAAACTCACAAGATAACTGTACAGAGCAACCAGATCAGCTGGTTATGGATTACAGAGCCAAAATTCTACAACTTTCAACAACCTTGAATGAATAACACCATCTGCATTATATAGCAGGAGGGTGTATTCAGCATTAACTACCAGGTTGACCGAAAAAGCCCGCCAGATATACAGTAGCATAGAAATGGCGCTCAAACATTAATGCACCAGGTAGGGGAGGAGACAGGAAGATATCTCGAGCCTTGCGCTGCCGCCTAGGGATTCAGATCTTCAATCAGGTACTACATCCGTCCACGCCGTCGCCCATACCTCTGCAACAATCGCCATTGATGGCGCACCAACCCGCGGCCTCGGGAAGAACATTAGATAGTTAATCGCAACCACTTCCCGCCGATATTCATCATCATGATATTTCGAATATGCAGGATAACATTATCCCACATGCACCCCGCAGCAACCTCTTTTACACTTTATATACTAGGTCATGAGCATATATCATGTCGGTGCTTTTGCTCCTGACGACTTAGTATAAGACCTCATCATCATCATCCTCCAGCAGCATGATATCCTGTTGTTCGAAATATCACCCTGACGTCATCATGATATTTGAAACATAACCTTCATGATAATCGGCACAACCTGATCCTTCGGAGGAACGTCCTCCTGCTGAGCTTATAACAAAAGTCTGGCCGATGGACATCCTGATGACGTCATCATCATAACCTGCTGACGTCATCATGATATCTGCCTACTGCGCACCTCCTCATATCCGGATGACGTCATCATCATGTTTGCAAATATCAGGAGGTCTCTTCAAGATGATCAATGTTAGAAATACGACCCCCCCGGACCTTGATGACGTCATCATCATATTAACATCATCATGATATTCGGAAGACAACCGGATATTTGGAAATATCATCCTGATGTGAAAATATCAGGTTGCACTGTAGCTCCTCTGTAAGATCGGGGCGATAGACGAATATGATGATGATGCTTGAAAAGAACACCCCCAGTAGATAATGCGCGAAGCCAGCAGGCGGATATCTCCTTGATATCAGCATCATCATGATGCTCGAGCAAACATATATCCGGGTGATATGAAAATATCACCCCCTCCTTCGCGAATATCATGATGCAGATAGGCAGAAAGAAAAATATCACCCTGATATACGGATGACGTCAGCATCATCAGGATGAGAAACAAAGAACAAGGTGATACAACATCATCAGGATGATATTGACTAAGATCATCCTGACGTTCAAAATATGATGACCCCATTGAATATCGGGTCGCACTCAGAACTCTTCAACATCATCATCAGGATGATCATAACCAAGATCACCCGATGATAGAAATATCACCCCGGCGAAATATCATGAAGGCAGAAAATATGATGACCTCCGCAAGCAGCAGGATGATAACTGGAAATATGATGATGATGACTACGACCCTTTGGAAAAACAAGTCAGGTCGAACAACCTCATCGGGGCAACATCATCATCATGTTCGCGCAAGGTGATAAATGGAAGATCACCGGATACTTGAGAAATCACCCCCGCAAACAAACCAAAGCGCACTGTAGCTTGTCAACATCATCATGATAAAAACCAAAACATCACCCGATAACTGAATATGATGATGACGATGAGAAACCCAGTCGACGAAGAACATGATGATGATGACCATCATCGAAGACAAGATGATGATGACGACCTCCATGGAAACAAACATGATGATGATGACCTCCTCCTCGAGAAAATATGATGATGCAGCTGAAAAATACTGAGGAGGTCCATTACTTAGAACATTTTTTGGATACTTAGGGAGAGTGCCTGAATGAAGATTGCTCAGAAAACCACCAGTCAATTCAGGCACTAACAGTGGCTCTGTCTGGGGACGTGCAGGTGAAAACCTGCAGCGAGAACTCCAGATCTCTGGGATGCAGACCAGTCCCTTATCCATTGGGCACAGAGTCAAATACTGCACTGACCTGCATCACCCAACACACTTGATGGCCTAAGGCCACCAAGAAAAGAAAAACATGTATCTCCCTTTGTCAAATATCTTGTTTTCATCTGCATGCACTGGGTCAAGCTTGGAGATACTACAAAGATCCACCCACAAACAAATCTTGTCATCTGCATATTCAACCCTCTGATTTGGCTTGTCATTATCACCCCTGTGCAGATAACCTTCAGCATCATGTGACATGTGGGTGCAGAATATATCAAACAATGCATGTTCATATGGCATATAACACTTATCACCTATATCATCATCATGCATTGCAACATGATCTCTTAGCTGGACTGCAAATAGGAAACACTCGGAGTCCACCACAAAACTAGGAAGATCAAGGCTCATTGTATTATATGCTGGCTCATCAAAAGAAAAGCTTTCAAAATCACAATTGTGCACATCATGTACACAACAATCAGGTACATTTTCACAGTCACTTACCTGATGTATGTTGTTTCCTCTTTCATCAGGATGAGAAACAGAATCCAAGCCAAAAATAGTGTCTAGATCCTCACCATACTCAGACAGATCCTCATCACCATATGTGTCATAAATGGGTGACCCAGGTGCATCAGTTTCATCATAGTATGCCATTTGTTCATGGGCAGCAGAGCACACCTCTTCATCATCAATGGATTCAGTCTGTGGAGGAGTATTAGCCTGTGTGTCATAAGCAAAACAGCCATCAAATGAAAAACAATCATGCTCTGAACTAGCACTTATTTCAATTTCTGACTGCTCTTCATGATCCCCATGTGTTTGAAAGGTAGGCAATGGGTCACACATAGGACTGCTTTTCTGTTTGCTTATATCTTCTCTGTCTTGAGTACAATACTCACAACTTTCTCCACAGGTCCATTCTAAAAATTGCTCATTGCTGTCCACAACCTCGTTATTGTTTTCATGGTCAGCTGCCTCATCATTGCAATGGGAATCCTCATTAGTCCTTTCACTGGCATCCTCAACTGGTGAACAATCCAGTTGAGCAGTATTGTTAGCATTATGTTCAAATACAGCAGTCTCAACCTCTATGCTTTTATTTTCATTTTCATCTGCATATGATGCCATAATCATTTGGTCATTTGCAGCTTCACAACAATTATTCACACCAAGGCCTGGGGACAGGGGTTTCAGCAGGTGCACATTTCTCATTTCTTCTACATTTTCTAAAAATTTGTATGCCATCTGCATACTTGTCACCTTGAAATCCCTCAGTAATGCACTAGAGCCCTCCTCAAAAGCTTCAAAGAATATGCCAACACAGGCTGAAATATCAGGTCTGAAACTTTCAGGGACATGTGAAAGGGCTACTGCAAACCTATGACTGAAATCAACACATGGCTCTCCATCTTGTTTTCTGATTCTCATCAATCTTGCAACAAGATCAGCCGGTTCTTTTGCAAATTCTTCCTTGAAACAGTCAGCAAGCTCATCCCAACAGGCAAAGGATTTCTTTGGAAAGCTCAAATACCAGTCTTTTGCTTTTGCATCAAAGGACCTAACAAGAAACCTCATCCACATATCCTCATCTCTGAATGAATATTTTCCCATAAAACTTTGAAAATTTTGGATATGTGCATTCCCATCACATACATTGTGACCACTAAATCTAGGCATCTGACAGTATATCCTAGCAGGCATAGTTTCTACTTTATAATCCACCCATGACAAATCCAGTTGGTCATACAAAGGATCAAAAGGGCTGACAGGAGGTTTAGCTTTCTGACAGGCAGACACAACAGGGTTACTGCTTCTTAACTGGGCCTGCTCAGCCTCTAAGAATATCAACCTATTTCTTATCTCTTCAATCCCTTTATCCAACATTTTACCACTGAGTGTGGGATAACTCATACTTGGATTCATAAAAACCTTACTCTTAGACATCCTTTGTCTGTCTAAGACCTAAGGCTTCCCCTGGCATCTAATCTATGCAGTAAAACAGCAAATAAAGGGGAAGGAAGGAGGTACCTTTTCTCATACAGATGCAGGAATATGTACAACACATTTTTGTCACATCACATACATCCATCTTTCATGTGCATTTGGATCTTTTTTGCAGAGTCGCCACCTCTCCAGAGAGGACAAAATTTACAGCAGCTGAAAGCTACTTTTCCAGGTTCATTCCACCAGCAGAGCAAAACTTCATCAGAGACTACAGGATATCACTTTACATTAACGTTCCCCAGCGGAGTCGCCATTTTGTTATTGACTCGGATGGGCCACAAGTATATCATTTTTTAGTCCATCCCTAGTGGAGTCGCCATTTTGTTGACATTTCTTCTGAATCAGCATTAGGGTTTGCCACTTCTAATGCACAGGCAGATTCAGGCCAACTGAATACAGGAGGTTGCGTGAGCTCCTCCCCTTCACTTCTGGTTCTGCCGCACCAAGGGGGGTATCCCTATAACTCAAGATGTAACCTTGACTAGCTCAAAGATAGAAAGATCTAGCTTGACAACAACAGGCAGAATACTCTCATGTATGGACCAAGATCTGCATGATAGATCACAAGGCTGGCAACATTCTTGGACATGATGTCTGGTTAAGTATGAGAGTATGCAGGGGGTTCCTAATCCTACTCCTACAACTAACAGGTGGAGGTGTGAAATGGTTTGAAATGAATTTGGATGCAAAGCTGGACATGGTGTATAACACAAGAACACAGCATGATTGGTGCCTATCCAGGGCTTGGAGTCGGTAGACATACACCTATGAATGATCAGCATAAATAGCTAAAACGGGATTTCAGGGGGATACACATGATATCTGCCTTACAGATATCTCCCAATATAGAGTGTTGAGCTATCTCTACTTATGGCATCCCTACTGCAGTATACCCTTCCCAATGTTCAACCTGAAAACAGTTTAATCTGCCCCTTGAGCTGAGGTTAAAAGATCAGACATTCAACATAGGAATTCTATGCTCTAGAATCTAAACATAAGCAAACATCCAGATCCAGAAGAAGGATACATGCAATACCGGAGACAGAATTAACACAACACATGCTAAACAGCATTACTCATATAAGATCAACCATGAAACCAGTGGATTCATGCCAAGTCCTACAACAGGAGATACATAAACTCACAAGATAACTGTACAGAGCAACCAGATCAGCTGGTTATGGATTACAGAGCCAAAATTCTACAACTTTCAACAACCTTGAATGAATAACACCATCTGCATTATATAGCAGGAGGGTGTATTCAGCATTAACTACCAGGTTGACCGAAAAAGCCCGCCAGATATACAGTAGCATAGAAATGGCGCTCAAACATTAATGCACCAGGTAGGGGAGGAGACAGGAAGATATCTCGAGCCTTGCGCCGCCGCCTAGGGATTCAGATCTTCAATCAGGTACTACATCCGTCCACGCCGTCGCCCATACCTCTGCAACAATCGCCATTGATGGCGCACCAACCCGCGGCCTCGGGAAGAACATTAGATAGTTAATCGCAACCACTTCCCGCCGATATTCATCATCATGATATTTCGAATATGCAGGATAACATTATCCCACATGCACCCCGCAGCAACCTCTTTTACACTTTATATACTAGGTCATGAGCATATATCATGTCGGTGCTTTTGCTCCTGACGACTTAGTATAAGACCTCATCATCATCATCCTCCAGCAGCATGATATCCTGTTGTTCGAAATATCACCCTGACGTCATCATGATATTTGAAACATAACCTTCATGATAATCGGCACAACCTGATCCTTCGGAGGAACGTCCTCCTGCTGAGCTTATAACAAAAGTCTGGCCGATGGACATCCTGATGACGTCATCATCATAACCTGCTGACGTCATCATGATATCTGCCTACTGCGCACCTCCTCATATCCGGATGACGTCATCATCATGTTTGCAAATATCAGGAGGTCTCTTCAAGATGATCAATGTTAGAAATACGACCCCCCCGGACCTTGATGACGTCATCATCATATTAACATCATCATGATATTCGGAAGACAACCGGATATTTGGAAATATCATCCTGATGTGAAAATATCAGGTTGCACTGTAGCTCCTCTGTAAGATCGGGGCGATAGACGAATATGATGATGATGCTTGAAAAGAACACCCCCAGTAGATAATGCGCGAAGCCAGCAGGCGGATATCTCCTTGATATCAGCATCATGATGATGCTCGAGCAAACATATATCCGGGTGATATGAAAATATCACCCCCTCCTTCGCGAATATCATGATGCAGATAGGCAGAAAGAAAAATATCACCCTGATATACGGATGACGTCAGCATCATCAGGATGAGAAACAAAGAACAAGGTGATACAACATCATCAGGATGATATTGACTAAGATCATCCTGACGTTCAAAATATGATGACCCCATTGAATATCGGGTCGCACTCAGAACTCTTCAACATCATCATCAGGATGATCATAACCAAGATCACCCGATGATAGAAATATCACCCCGGTGAAATATCATGAAGGCAGAAAATATGATGACCTCCGCAAGCAGCAGGATGATAACTGGAAATATGATGATGATGACTACGACCCTTAGGAAAAACAAGTCAGGTCGAACAACCTCATCGGGGCAACATCATCATCATGTTCACGCAAGGTGATAAATGGAAGATCACCGGATACTTGAGAAATCACCCCCGCAAACAAACCAAAGCGCACTGTAGCTTGTCAACATCATCATGATAAAAACCAAAACATCACCCGATAACTGAATATGATGATGACGATGAGAAACCCAGTCGACGAAGAACATGATGATGATGACCATCATCGAAGACAAGATGATGATGACGACCTCCATGGAAACAAACATGATGATGATGACCTCCTCCTCGAGAAAATATGATGATGCAGCTGAAAAATACTGAGGAGGTCCATTACTTAGAACATTTTTTGGATACTTAGGGAGAGTGCCTGAATGAAGATTGCTCAGAAAACCACCAGTCAATTCAGGCACTAACAATATGTCTAGAGCGCATTTTTAATCTTTACATTTTGGTGAACTATGATCTTTAAATAATAAAGGACTTTCAATAGTACAAGTATTATGCTTCTTATATGAACAAATTTTCATCAAGTTGAATAAAATGTACACCCTAGGTAGGGTGTAAGACTTATTCTAAACAATGGTTGACCAAAAATACTCGCTAGTTACCTATATATGTCCTATAAGTTGAGTTATCAGCATTTTCCTAGCTTGCCATGTTTGTCAAGTCGTCTGATTGCTACAATTCTTTGGCTCTTGAAAAGAGGAATAAAAAAAAAATTTAGGCTGCCTTTAGAATCTTTCTCTGTTTTTCATGGCATACCTATATTCTTTAACGAATAGATTATCCTATGAGTAAACCATGGTCACAACTTCAAATGTCAAAATAATAATTGCTGGACTCTTTTCAATATTTCACCTTCATCAATGAACATCTTACTTGAACTGGATGGGTAGTAAACGGGTTCGCCCTCAAACAGAAAACAAAGCTAGCAAATTAGGAGATCTCAATTCAAATGATAAAGGACTGTCATTGTTAGAGCAGTAGTGCAAGTATTATGCTTCTTATATGAGCAAATTTTCAGCAAGTTGAATAAAATATATTAGCTGGGTAGGGTGTAAGACTGATTCTAAACAGTTCTTGACCCCCAAAAAAACTCACTAGTTAGCTATATATGTCCTAGAGTTATCATCATTATCCAGTCTGTGTTTGCAAGTCGTAAGAATGACCACATCAAGCCAATGCATGAATTCAGAACACAGATGGGAAGAAGACAGCCAAAACAGAATATTAATTGCTGATTAGACTGAAAAACCCCACAACATAGAAACCTGAATTGCCATAATTCCATTACGAACAACATTCCATTGACAACCAATCTGAGCAGTCTAATTTTATGCTCGAATGATGAAAATGATAAAAATAGAAGTGTACAAAGATAACGCAAATGAACTAGGAACACCCATCAAAACGCTAGTTATTACCTGCCTAATTTAAGCAGAGTCATCAGTTAGTTAAATAGACACAATATTAAGACTTGGACCAGGCTTAGACTGGGCAGGACCATTTTGGTCTTGGACTCAAATATATATTATGTATTCTGTTTCACTAGAAATTGAGAATATGCGAAAGAGAAGAATAAGCTTACTAGGAGAGCGATTCGGTCCTTGGCTGAATTGCCATTAGATCGTCCTTTCATGAGTGAAAGAATCAAAGTTTAAAAAGCTAACAAAGTTGTAATTGTTAGATCATATGTTGAGCGGGCAATGTACAGAAGCAAAGATAGACGTGGAGAAGCATGCAATGTTAATATTGTGAAGTCAGTTTCTTATTTCAGTATTGATTAAGTAGTTGACGACTAGTTTTATATGGGAATCTCGGGCGCAGTCGAAGGCCTGAAAGTTCTGAAAGTTCAACTGAAGGTTGAAGAGCAGGGGGTCACAGGGGGCTGCATGTAGCCCCCCTGCCATGCGGAAGGCAGGCCTCGCCGGAGAAATTTTTGATCATATGATATGTGTACACCATCCGGAAGTGCCACTCGCATGATTTATGCATGGAAATCCTTCTTTGGATAGTGCATGAATAATTGTATGTTTTTTGGTGGCTTTTTAAGTCAGTTGACCTTGAATGCGAATGTATGTCTGTAACAGCGAATTTTCTTCTGAAAATAAAATTATTGAAAGACCTTTACCCTTGGTTTTTCTGGTACAAACCAAGTTTTCCATGTAAATCTGTGTTGTCTATTTTGTGCGATTTATTACTATTTCACTGTTTATTTCAATTCTGCACTGCATATTTTTCTAACATGCAACACACGACCACTCTACTTAAACATCATCCATTTCAATGGTCAAACAGTCAATAAGAATTTTACACCTCATTCACAACAAAAAGTGGTAAATATTTATCCTAATTTTATTAGCCAAAATTAACTTTTGACTATTGAAATGGATGATGTTCAAGAATAATCTGCTTAGACAGCCTGTCAACCAAGATGACTTCACTTGAGCATTTGAAGTTTTAGGTATCTCTAGGTACCTGAACATTGCGAACAAAATTTATGTATAATTTTTTTAAAATTTTAATTGGCAGGAGCAAAAAACATTAATAACTTGTTAAAGATTGCATGGCCTGCTATAGTTCCGTGGCTATGGCATGGCAGGAACTAATTAAAAATCACCAATATATTTACCACTTTTTATTGTGAATGAGGTGTGAAATTGCTATTGACTATTTGACCATTGAAATGGATGATATTTAAGTAGAGTGCACAGCTATAGTTCCATTGCCATGGCATCGCAAGAACTAAGTAAAAATCACCAATATAAGAGCAAAGGACTAGTGCAACTAATGACAGAAAATAATATTTATTTGAACATAAATTTCATTTGAATACGAATGGTAGAAGTTACAAAAATGTACCGGTTTCTTTGTTATAATGATAATAGATGGAGAAAACTGCACAAGACTGCGTCCAGAAAAAAGCCAAAGGAATACCAAATTTCTTTGCTATTGGCGGAACCCAATTCAGAAAAGAGTCATAAACAATGCAAGAGACTGTGTGACCTTGAGCATTGAGCCTCTCTATCAGTTGTTCAAACGAAATACTTCCAACCTTGCGCAGCAGATCGGCCTCCACGCCTAAATTGTTCACCTTGTCAACATCAGAAGGAAGCCCATTTGAAATTGTTTCAATTCTGATATCCTGCAAAGCTGAGGTCACATGAGCAGCACCATCCTGAGCTTGTATCATGTGCTCTCTAGCTCTCTCTGTGGCGACGAAGGTAACCAGGAGATTGTAGTTGAGAAGCCTCTTGGAGAATTCTATTAATGGATTGATATGACCCTGTATTGGGTAAGGCAACACCATTACATGAGGTCGAGGTGCCATCTTAATGTTGTTTTCCTCTCACTGGAAAATATTTTAGCTAGATAAAATTTAAAAAGAAAAAGTGTGGCTGTAAATCTTAGTGCTGCTGTTCTCTCACAATCTGATTGTTTACTGTGGGAGCGGGTTCCACAAGTAAATAATCAGTGCATTAATTACAACTCACTGATAGTTTAGGGAGTGTTGTGTGGTTACACGACACGCCTCATTTTGCCTTGACAAAACAAGGACCCAACTTTTTTTTTTTCTGCTTTGACTTGTTGTATTCTGCTTTAGGCGGTTTGGTAAAATTAGTCATGCATGTAGCCCTGCAAGAGGGTGGATTTGTCACCATGATGAGGTCAGTTGTCAAAGTCAGTATTTCACATTATTAACCTCACGATTGGAAAGTTCATAAAATTCCAAGCAGGTTTGCCTTTTAGATCACCCCAAAATTGTCTAAGGGAAGAAAGTTATGTTGAGTCAAAGATCGGTCAAACCTGATATTCCAAGGGGGGTCATATTTCAAACATCAATCATTTTAGAGTAGATCACCCCGATATAAGTATATCACCTGATAATCACTTGATCCACGAAGTGCGGACGTCAACATTACATAGAGCCGATATCTATCCATCAAATGACTTCATATATCTTGCGGGGGGTCATATTTTTAATATCAGTCATCTTACGAATATCACCCTCTTCGCAAAAATCACCCTATGCCAATATGACAGTGACGTCATCTAAATCCAAAGCACGAAGGAAATCACACTTTTGATGACGTCATCATTCCATTCTACCCCGCGGAGGTATATATCTGATGCACATCATATTCCTTAACATGACGGTGATGTCATTAAAATATAACGCTTAAACAAAGTCACCGATACACTGACGTCACCCCGATCTTTTCCAAGGTGATTTTATTTGCGGGGTCATATTTTGAACATCCCCCGATTTTAGTTTCATGACCCGATATACACATGGTCAACGTTGACCACATCACCCACTTCTTTTGCATTAGTTTTGCCGCTAAAAGGTGGGGGTCATTTTATCCAAGAGGGGGGTCATATTTTGAATATCCCCCGATCTTTCGAAGATCACCCCCTCCCATGTTTCCTGACATTAAATGCGCTTAAATGCGGTAGATGAATTCCTGCCAATTACGAATACAAATCAAACACTTGGCATCATCCATGGATTCTTTGCAAAGGATCGACGGATTTGATCGATACAACACAGTTTTACCCTAATTTGCCCTACGGATGCATTTAAAGGTAAGTTTCGAAGGTTATTTTCATTTACCTTGTGAAAAAATGAGAAATTATAGAGTAGAGAAGTCAAACCCTCATACAGCTACTTGTTAACGAATTGGATCCTTCAGCGTAACGGAATGGGTGATCTTCAATATTCACAGCCCTTTTCTGTAATCAGTCATCTAATCTAGGAGGAAAGCACTGTCAGGTAAGTAACTGAAAACCCTCCTGTTGTCATTTTCTGCATGTTCAGGTAGAGTTTATGCTTTCCTCTAGTTTGGCTCTGTGAATATGCATATCATGATGAAGTAAAGAATAATAGATAGAGTATGCATAATGCTGTAGAAGTACATGATGTTGTATGAATGCATGTGGACATTGTAAGATAAGACAGATCATGTTAATTGCAGGAATCCATGGCGGATCTTAGAAGGAATAGGTTTGACTCAGATTTTCTCAAGCCTATGTTCGTTCAGCCCGAAGGGGTGCAGTTTAAGTATGGCCTCATTGGTGATACTCACCAAGGGGATACGGACCTGGCATGGTCAGCAAGATTAGATCATGATAAGGACAATCCCATTCTAGATGGGGTATATGTTTCAGGAATGTGGCATGCATCTGGCTTTCCCTATGCCATGGAAACCCCAAAGTTGGTAGTAGAATGTGCCAGGAATTATAACCTTGAGACCAGGCAGGTGGAGAAGCATGGAAGAATATATGCAGACTTTTCAATCAAGGGCATTACCGCCACTTTTAATCTACCAGTTGGAAAGAAGGTGGTGAGTGTAGATCTACAAAAGCTAGAAACAAAATACAATAATAATAAGAAGAATGCAAGGAAGAGGATGTATCAATGGAGGTCGAAGAACATCACCTACACTGCCTCAGCCAAATTGCCCGTGCAATTATTTAAGTTTGATTTTGATGATGAATACCAGTACATGATTGGCCTGCTGAGCAGGATGACAGGTAAACCTCATGTTGGGAATTTTGAAAACTGGATGTTTGGAATCATCTAGATGGTCCTATATGCAGATAACAGGCCATTATGGGCCAAGATCATCAGTGACGCACTAGATGAAGGGATGAGGAACCTGGGAGGCCAGACATGCTTATTTCATATGACCTCATATGTGGTATATTCATGTGCTTATAAGGGAACTTTTGTTGCCTTAAAGATAGTGGGTAACCCTGGCGGTGATGCAGATGATGCCCACATATGGGATCACTATCCTCAGCTACAGAGAAAATATTACCTCCTGGACTACAAATTGGTAAATGATGCATTCTCTATGCATCTGGTGAGAACCATGGAGGAGGACAGAACCAAGAGGCTGAGCATGGAAGCTCAATAAGTTGTTTATAGACATGGGGCTTGGTTCATCCAGTTTGCCACCTTTTCATATATAAGGATAGAGGGATTTGAGGGACAACCTCTTATGCTGCCAAGATACCCTACTGATGGGGTTGTCTTGATGGAATTTGTTAGGCATGTGTCTACCATAGTTGAAACCTATAAGGCACAGAAGAAGATGCCTGCAGTGTTATTTCTAGTGTCTGTGGGCTGGTATATGTGCTCAGACTCAGAGAGCATAAAACATGTCATGGGAGGGATAAAACTAATGTATATGCAACCATTTCCCTTGGCCAGGTCTTATGACCCCTATGGCAGGATGCAGAAAATAATAGGAAAGATGATCCATCAGAAGCATCTGGAAGATTTCTGGGCCGACTATGAGGATGAAGTTGAGGTGAGGAGAAGGAAATACCAGAGGCTCACCTTGAACCAAATAAAGACCTTTGATTGCATCCCAGTGCCGGCGCAGCTAAGGAAAGATGATGGAAAGATTATGTCAAATGAATATGAAGACAAGAAGGTGTACAATGACACCATATCAGCCCTGACCTTACATAGTCAGAGGATATATCCCTGGATCAGTTCACAGGTGGGGTGATACAGTTAACCCAGGCTTGGGTGCATGAAGAAATAAACAGATTGAAGAAAAGAGGTGTTGCCCTTACAGTTGATGCCAAAAAGAAAAGGCAGGAAATAGTTGATGAGGAATATGATGACTTCGTCGCTGAGAAAAGAAAATCCAATGGGCAGAGGTTGCCCACACAAAAATAGAGGAAAGGTCCCCCTAGAGGTAAGAGAACTAAAGATGAACCAAAAGGGGTGATAATTGAACAGATTGCCACACAGGCTGCAAGTGCATCTACATCAACTCAGGCATCTGCATCATCTGCACAACCTCCTATTGAAAAGCCAAAGACAAAGAGGATTTTGATGCTAGTTGTTGAAACCACAGAAGTGCAGGTAGAGGGCCAGGCCCTGCAACAAGAAGTGGAGGAGGGTATCCCGTTGGAAGAAGAGCAGGTAAACAAGGAACCTGCAGGTGATGACCTAATGATGGTCAGTAAGAAGAGGAGGGTGATGCTACTGATGTCACCACCCAAGAAACAAAGAACATCGATGAGGGGGGATATCAGGGTTGACCCTATCGTATTGAGAGGAGCTGCTGGTGAAGCATTCAGGAAGGAGCTGCAACAAGATGTTCCTCTTCCCACCATAATAAAGTTTAAAACTGAGAAGGCAGAGGAACAAACAAGAGAAGTATTCAAAGCAAGTCAGGGTGGTCCTTTCTCCTTGTAGGACACTGTAGACTTATCTGATGATGAAGTCATTCAAAGTGTGGCCTCTCAATGAATGGAGACTCTCGCCTCCAACACTCACATGACCCCTCATGGGACCCCATTAGCACAGATGGCGATGTTGGAGGAAGTAAAGCAAACAGAGGAAGAAGTACAACAAGGTAGCCCAGAGAGGGCAGCCCAACAGATAGGGCTTGATAAGTTGGTTGATCAGGTGACTAGCCCTGTAGTAGTAGATTTAACATGTCAGAGTAATGTAAGACCCAAGGATAAAGCAGGTGCACCTGATGAGACATAGAAGATTGAAGTGGCTAAGCAGGTGGAAAAGGAAAGTACTACTCCTGATATGGGTCAGCAACAACATGAAATACCCGCAGAGCCAAAAATAGTAGAAGTTCAACAAAAGAGCGGGGGTGATAAAAAAATATCAGGTGCTGATCCTGCTCAAACTCAAGGAGATCTGGGGGATGCCTCAGGAGCAAAAGATAAATTAGGTCATGAGGACACCAAGCCACATGATATCAGTGCATCAGGTACAGACCAAGAAATGACCCTTGATCAAGGTGATGCACAAGGCCAAAACACACGGACATCAACATATGTCAATGTGCCTAGGGATGAGGAAAGCAATAAGGTAGATGAAAGTCAGAAGGAAGGAGTACAAGATTAGGCGCAGGATCATAATGTGGACATTCCATAGGATCCTCCTTTGCAGAAATAAGTCCTTCAACAAGAAGAAATGCAACAAGATCCCCCTCATGAGAAACTCCATGAGGAAGAAATCAAGAAGGTGCCTTCTCAACCAAGAATAGAAGCAGATACTAGAGAACAAGGCAGACGTGATGTTGACAAAAATCATCAAGGATCGGGAGATGATGTGCCTCAATGGATAGAGAGAGAAATAGGTATGGAACGAGGATTTGAAATTCAAGAATTTGATGTTTCAACCTTGTTTGCTAAAACAATGATGAAGCCAAAGAGGAAGGCCAGATTAACATCGGCCATAAAGAGAGATCCTGCTACATGCAAAAGGACTGCATAGGTAGCACTTCCCATGGTTGAGAAAGAGAAGGGCAAGATCACCCTTGAAGAGTTCCAAATCATAATTGTTGATTTGGGTTTTGCCAATGAGGACCAGGAGGGTTAGGAGGGGAAGGACATTATTGATTCTTTGACCCAAAGGGTAAAGAAGGAGAAAGAGAAAAATAAAATCCATAAGGAGCACATTGTTCAGTTACATTCTTACATAAAAGGGTTGATTAACCCTGATAATACACCAGTTGATCTGGTAGTCCCATTGACTGTCATATCCCAGGAAGAGGTCACCAAGTTAGACCTAATGCGACATGAGGCCATGATTATGGAGAAATGGATGCTGTCAGCTCTCACTGGAGCTGAGGATGTTTTGAGAACCTCACTATAGAGGTGGAATTCTTTAAGCAGTTTAAAGAGAAAGGTAGATAAAATGTAAAATGAAACAGGAAAACGGTCATTCCAATTGGAAAAGGACTTGACTGCTTTAAGTGAAATGAAGAGAATAGATCCAGAAGTATTGATAAATAACCAAGTCTTGAATAATAATATTGCCCTGTTGATAAGCATATGGTATGAGGATATCAGGTTTGAATGTGATATCTTGAAGAAATGCAGTGGCAAGCTCAGGGATATAAGTATAAAGCTGCACAACATTATGGCATATGAAGCAGAGATCCTTAAGGCTCTGGACGGTAAAATAGAAGGAAAGATCAAAAATCGGGATGTAGACTTTGCTATCAAGGCTTTGCATGATAATTTCAAGTCCGTAGCAGATGACCCCCTCACCCACCTGACAGAGGAAGTAATGGATAAAATCATGAGGATAAAGGTCAAGGTGGAAACATACAATGAGACTTTGAACAACAGAAAAGGTAAGCTGGAAGCTCTCAAGGCTAAGTTCCAGTCTCATAAACATGCCATAATGAAATCTAGAATCCAAGATGGGGGAGAGGTAGATAAAATAGTACAGGCATATGAGTACATCAAGACAGTGATGAAGGTTCACATACAGGAGGATGTATATCAAAGTGACAGTGATACTGAAAGTAATGGAGATGATGATCATGATGAAGAAGAAGAAAATGAAGAGGAGGAACCTAAAGAATGAATGAAGATGCATCACCAAGGGAACATATGCATAAGGTACTCATCAATAGTGAGTCATCCAGATGGTTGCCAGCTGGCAACCTGTGCCACAAGGGAGAATTGACTAAGTCAAAGGGGAAATTATCAACCATTGATCTTAATTGACAAATTTTGACCATTGGTCAATTGTAACTACTTCCTCACCTTATTCTATAAAAGGTGCAAGGGTACAATATTTTGAACATTCGAAACTTAATTGAAATTTGATTGCTGAAAATTTCAAGACTCATTTCAAAGTTGTTGTAAATGTACATGTTATGCATACTGAATGAAAGAGAAGCATATTTGATTACAAATCATCATAAATCTTGAGTAATCTATGTTTGAAAGCTGGATACATGCATTGATCAACTACATCCCTTGGAGTGCTTTTCAATCTGCATGTGTTGTTTTCATTCTTAATCCCTCTGAAGTTAGCATCATCCATATCTAGCTGTGGAACATCCTGGTGACCTATGGTTTGATTTCTTCTCTTCATGAATGTATCTTGTATGTATGTGATTCAATGACTAAAGATTCACTAAAGTAGAAGTATTCTTTTAAATTTCTTTGAATTTCATAACAAATCATCACCATAATTGCAAATAACAAATAATTAAAAGCAAATAACATAAAAATATGCAGATATCCCATAGATAATTGAAAAAACAAAGCATATTTAGAGTAAAAGCATGTCAAATTGACAAATATCATGCAAATTCATACAAATATCCATGAAATCCATGCAAATATCTACTTATAGACACATCATTTGAATAAATATACAGTGTAGAAGAAGGAACAAGTTCACAGTGATCAATGATCAGAAGAATTGATCAAACTTGCAAATATATCAGCTATCTTTGGAAATAGAGTAGAGTTAACCTCTCTGTGGAGTAAATTTACAGGAAACAATACAATACTGATCATCTAGACAAATGTAAGACCCCTTGAAATGGAAAACAACATGTCACATCAACCTCTGAGTAATGTCAGACGATCGTGACCTGATCAATGGAGACTTGGAGTCATCAACTTATCCTAAGTTGATCGTACTTTACAAGATAATAAAGGTTTGTTGTGCAAATTTTTATGCATGTTGTTATGACTAACAATCATCATCAACATAAATTGGCACTAGAAGGAGGGCCTTTCATCTGTAGATTTGTCTGATTTGATGACACAAGGAGAAAGGTAATACTCATACAGCTTTGTATTTCAAGTCATATGCAAAGATCTGTTGTTTTTGAGTCCGTGTATGCTTTTCCATTGCAAAGTTTTCAAAATTGAGCATAAATATTTCAAGCTTTGTGGTTGATCACCATGATATTTCAAAGATAGGCTCTATTTCAAGTCTTTTTGCTAAAGCTTTGAGGTAATTTGCTTGAGAGACCTGATATCATGTTGCTTGTGGTCAAAGTCTCACATCACCTCATATTTTCATCCTTTCTGCAAATATTGCATAAATATCTAGTCAGTTTTAGTCTCTGATAATAAATATAGCCTTTGTTGGAGTGCTTTTGTTGATATTTGTAGTAAACAAGCCAAATTTCCTTAAAATTCAAGAAATCCTGGCTCTCAGGCCAAATACCAGGTCCAAATCCAGTGGACTCTTTGAAGAATTTCCTATCTGGGGATTCAGACCTAGAACAGTAGATATTCATTATTCTCCTGGTTCTAGTGCATCAGGAGCTTCACCAGAACATACTCCAATAACTCCTATTGGGTTGCAAACACCTACAGGATCACCTGTCACACCTCAAGTCCTACCTCCACCAGTCACAATGTCATTCTTCACTACAGAGTCACCTCTGACTTTCACTTCATATCATCCTTTACCTAAAAATCCTGACAAGATTTGTCCTAAATATCATCCATAGCAAGATGTTGATGATCACATTAGAACATTCAAGGAAGCCTATTGTAGGGCTAGAATTAAACATCAGGATGTGGTATGTAGGTTGTTTCCATTTTCCTTAGGGGAAGAGGCATATAACTAGTATATTAGTCTTGGTCAAGGTTCAGTCAGTTCATGGGCTACCTTGGAGAAAGCCTTTAAGGATAGATTCAAAATACCTATAGATCCTTCAATGAATTATCATCTGTTTGCCACAATCAAGAGATTTGATGGAGAACCTATTGCCAATTTCAACGCAAGATTTCAAAAGATGCTATCAAAGCTAGTTGCTCCCTATACTGTAACAGATGAAGCTACTAGGAGCATATACTACCCAGCCTTAGATCCCTTGACTTCCATGTTTATCAAGAGAACACATCCTAGTGTCACAACCTTGACAATAGCTTTTGAAGTAGCTGTTAAAGTCAGTCAACAGTTGATCCCTGCTCCAACACCTAATATTAAATTTCCTACACTCCCTATTTATCCTACATATCCTACTCAACAACAAACCAATGGACCCATGATACCTCCAGCTGTAATGCCAAGTCCTTTACAGATACCTCCACTCAGTATCATGCCACCTCCAAATGGAAATGGCCAAATGTTACAATTTCTAGGACAGACACAGGCACCTCAGGTTGTGGAACAGTCTAATAACAATAACAATGGCTCTTCCTTCTTCAAACTTCAAATAGAGAATGTAGTAGCTAAAGTTCAGGAAGAAAAGGAAGAAATTAAAGAGATATCAGCACAACTGAGGAAACTCACCACTGAGATCACTCATTTGAGGAGTCAAAATTTCTATTCTCAACAATAGAGGATATGCCAATGATAGATCTAATTATCTTGATAGGGGATACAATAACAACAATGGTAACACTAATCCTCCTAAATAGCCTAGAGTGTGGAACACTAGGCCAAACAATGGTTCTCTGCCATCACCCCTAGATAATCAGCTTCCTAGTGAACCTAAGCAGACCACTAGAGTGAACCTGGCAGAGGCAGCTCTCACAAACTGGTGCAGGATACATAATACCAGTGCTCATGCAGAGCTAGACTGTCCTCAATTCAGGATAGCTGCCAGTATATTCCAAACTGAAGTATCTAATACTGCAGGTAATCCACCTTGTGTTGAAGGAAATGAAATTGTCCCTGTGGATATGATTATACTCTTGTACTAGAAAATTTTGTCAATCATCCTCATCAATAGACAATGTCACATCATGAGAATAACACCTTAGCATGTGAAGAGTCAGCCATGGCTTTTGAAACCAATTATGTTTTTCCATTTGAAGATGAAAATGAGCCATCAGTTCAACATGAAAAAGTGCATACCTATCAACAACAGTATCAAGGTAGACATAATTACAACCTGAGGAATAACTCCAACCGACCTGCCGGTCCTTTGACTACATCCTTGCTTCCAAATAATTTCAACACTCCTCTTGATCCTAAGGCAAGCAATAACCCTAGATTTCCTAAAGTTAATTCTCAGTACTTAGCACCAAAAAATACAGTACCAAAAACTGGTAATCTGCCTCCTAAGTCTGATAAATTAGTCACATACTTAGCAGATGAAATGAAAAAGATCAAGATCAATCTGTCATTGTCAGAACTACTAAAAACCCCAGCTATCAAAAAAGCCTTCATGAAATCCTTAGATGATCCTGCTCCAAAAGAGGATAATCATACCTCAAGTCAGACCGGGAATAAAGATCATGCCATTAGGGATGTTAATGTTAAACACAAAGCTCCAGCCACTATTCAAGCTGCAGAGACTTCACACATGACTCTTTACAGAGATAAAACTAAGTCACCTCCTTTTCTCCTTACCATAAGGATGTTTAGTAAGAATTTGCATAATTGCTTAGTAGATTCAGGAGCATCTACTAATGTAATGCCCCTATCCATATGTACTACCTTAGGGTTGCATCCTGCTAAGTCACTGAAGAAAGTAACACAATTAGATAAAACAGAAGTGAGTGTAGTAGGAGAACTAACTCACATACATATGCAGTTAGCATCAGATCCAAGAATCCAATACTACATTGATATTCAGGTAGTAGCTATACCTGATACCTATGGGATGCTGCTTAGCAGAGATTGGTCAAAAACACTCAATGGATACATGTCCACTGATTTCAGTCACATGTGGTTACCTTGGAAAGGAATACCTAATCAAATAAGGATAGATGTTGAACCTTACATGAAACATATGATCACTGAATACAATAAAACCAATGAGATCATGTATGTAGATGTTGAACCCAGAGTTTACTCTATCAGACACTAGACTGTCAAGATAGAGGAGATCCTCATGTATGATGTTCATGTTCATAATGATAATCTTCAGGATGATAGAATAATTTTAGAGTCTAATTATAGCTCTAAAAATGTGATAGAATTAGATCACTTCAAGAACTTTGAGATGCACTTGTCCAAGGAAATGCAACATTGCCAATTGTTAAAAGTACCTGTTCATGATGTTCTAATTGAGGGATGGTGCAGGTTACATGATGAGGTGCATTCTGAGAAGACCTGTGATGTTTTCTTAGACATGATGGAACTGGAACAAGCATGCAGTGGGGCATCATCATCATCATCCGGGGTAAGTTCTATAGATAGTGATAGTGATACTGATTTTTGTTTGTCATCTGCAGAAATGGAAGAAAGCACATGTCATGATGAAAGTCCTTTCCAGATGATAGAAGAGATATTGGTGTGTAGCAAGAGTAATTCTAAGAGTAACAAGAAAATCAACCCAGGGACTGATTGCTTGGTTGAATTAGATTATGAAATATCTGATGAAGATAGAGACAGTAATTTGTCCAAGTTTGAGGAATTCTTATCAAAACAAATTCAGAAGATGATACAACAACAAAGATTCATGCAGGATGTCCTAATTGAGGGATGGTGCAGGTTACATGAAGCACTACATTCAGAAACTACTTGTTCATTATGTTTGCATATTCTGAAAAGGCAGATGTTGCCTTGTTCAAAAGACCCTCCGTCTGATGGTAAAGAAAAACAAGAAATACCAACTTCACATCAGCCAGATAAGGTGAAGTTTGAGAAGATTGAAACACCAAAATTGAAATGGATATCAAGTGGTGCAGCTGCCAGAGCTAAAAAGAAAAGAGAAGGCCTAGACAAGCCTTTAACTGAAGATAATCCATGGATCCTCAGGTTTGATGGATCTAAATCAAAACAAGGAGTTGGAGTAGGAATAGATCTTATTGATCCAGCTGGTAAATCATATTTAGCAGCATACAGATTACAATTCCCATGCACAAATAATGTGACAGAATATGAAGCCTTGATTCATGGGATATTGTTTGCACTCAAAAATAAAGTAAAGATTCTGCATGTCTATGGAGACTTAGAATTGGTAGTAAGACAAGTAAGAGGCGTATATTCTTGTAATTAGAAGAAGTTGTCTAATTACAGACATACGGTATGGGATCTGATAGAAGATTTTGATACATTTAACATCACCCATGTGCTTAGAGAATAAAATCACAGGGCAGATGCCTTGGCTCAAGGCACAAGTACCTTGGAACCATTGTCCATATCTAGTTTGAAGAGATTTTTAGTTGAATTAGTGTCAGTACCCTTTGTACCAGATAATGTAGTTAACCTTCAAGTGTTTGATGATGACCAGCACATTTTAGACTTCATATCCAATAGAGATGTGTTTGATGCATAGATCATAGATGAAAGAAATGTGGAAGATCATATCTGGGAAGAAGAAGAGATCATAGAGTTGCCCAGTAACAAGATTCCCAAAAGAATTATAGAATTGGAGAGAGCATTTGATTTAGACAACATGCTGAAACAGAAAGATCTCCCTAAAGTAGCTGGAGGAGAATATTCACAAGTTAACATAGGACATGATGAAGAAAAAAGGAATGTCCTGATTGGAAAAGTGTGTACAGAGGAAGAAATGGAAGGAATAACCCAAGCACTTAAAGACTATATTCATGTTATTGCCTGGACATATGATGAGTTGAAAACTTATGATACATCAATCATCACTCATACTATACCTTTAAAGCCAGATGTCAAACCTTTTAGACAGAAACAAAGACCTGTTAATGCTTTGTTGGAGCCCATCATTTTTTAAGAAGTCAAGAAATTGCTTAATGCCAGGATCATATTTCCTGTGAGACATTCCACATGGGTGGCTAACTTGGTCCTAGTAAGGAAGAAGAATGGTGACATTAGGTTGTGTGTAGACTTCAGGAATTTAAATAGAGCTTCTAAAAAGGATAATTATCCTTTGCCTTCTCTAGATGAGGTCTTGCAGATTGTAAATGGTGCAAAGATGATGTCATTTTTGGATGGTTTTTCAGGTTACAACCAAGTGATGGTAGACAAGATATATAGATTGAAGACTGCATTCACCACTAAGTGGGGAATATTCACCTATAGGCAGATGCCTTTTGGATTGATAAATGTTGGAGACACATTTTAGCGAGCAATGGATATAGCCTTCAGGGGGCTAATTGGTAAATACATCGTCATATACATGGATGACTTGACAGTTTTCTCTAAAGAGAGAGGGAATCATGTGGAAGACCTCAGGAAGGTACTAAAGAAATGTGAACATTATGGAATATCCATAAACCCTAAGAAATGCATATTTGGGGTAACCACAAGGAAGTTATTAGGTCACCTGATAACAGAGAATGGGATCATCATCGACCCTGAGAGAATAGAATCAATCATGAAGATACAACTTCCTGGAAGTAAGAAGGAGCTCAAATCTTATTTTGGTAAGATTAATTTCGTTAGGAAGTTCATTATTGGTTTTGCAGAAATTGTTAGACCATTGAATGCCATACTCAAGAAGGATGCCAAAATTGAGTGGACACTTGAAGCTAGAGCAGCTTTTGAAGATATCAAGAAAGCCATATCTAATGCTCCTGTTCTAATTAGTCCAGATTATACCAAAGATTTTTACATTTACTCATTTGCTTCAGAGCATACATCTGCAACAGTATTAACACAAATAAATGAGGCTAAATAAGAAAAGCCTATAGCTTTCATGAGTTGTCCTTTCAGGGATGCAGAACTTAGATACATGGATGTTGAAAGACAAGCACTTGCTCTGGTTTGAGCAGTCAAGAAGTTTAGACATTACATCTTGAGAAGTAAAGTGATCGCTGCAGTACCAGATGCAGCAGTGAAGATGCTTTTAATGCAAAGTGAACCAGGTGAAAAGAGAGCCAAATGGATAATTGTCCTCCAAGAGTATGATATGGACATAACACCCATGAAATTAATGAGAGGACAAGCATTGATGATATCCAAAATTGATCCTAACATCATGAGCCAGCAGTATGTCATAAATGCAAAAGAAAATGGAGAATGGTATTCAGACATCAGGCATATCTTGATTACTGGAAGATGCCCTTCAAGGTTGCGGGCCTCACAGAGAAGAGCCTTGAAAATTAGATCACAAAAATACATGATAAAAGGAGGAATCCTTTTCAAGAAGAATTATGAGGGAATATACCTTAGATGCCTAGAAAGGCAAGAAGCAGACAAAGTGCTAACAGAATTACATGACAAGTTTGGAACCGCACATGGATCATACTTAGCTACCACTCATGCTATCCTCAGAGCAGGGTATTACTGGCCCACTATTTTTAAAGATACTATTGAACACATCAAATGTTGTCATATGTGTTAGGTTGCTGCAAATAGAGAAAGATATGCTGCTCAACCCTTACAACTAGTGATGGAGATGCACCCATTTGCTCAATGGGGGATGGATTTCATAGGACCTATCAACCCTCCATCATCTTCAGGCCACAGGTATGTGTTGACTATTATTGATTATTGTACTAGGTTGACTGAAGCTATTAGCAGTAAGACATGCAATGTTGAGGATGTAATCAAATTCTTGGAAAATAACATAGTAACCAGGTATGGAGTCCCTTATGCTTTAGTATGTGACAATGGGTCTGCCTTTGCATCAATAAGATTATCAAGTTGGGCTTTTGACCATGGAATTATTTTAAAGTTTTCTTCAAATTACTATCGTCAAGGGAATGAATTAGCAGAATCCACAAACAAGAATTTATTGAACATCATAAAGAAATTGATAGAAAAGAACCCAAGGGAGTGAAACACCTTGTTGAAGTATGCACTGTGGGTAGATAGAACCAGGATGAAGACTGCATTAGGGAATTCTCTTTTTCACCTAGTATATGGGGTGGATCCTATCCTCCTTGTTAACCTAAAGATCCCCACATTGCAGTTTGCACAAGAATATCTAGGTATAGATAACAAACAAGAAGTCAGGTTGCTTCAGTTGATGCACCTAGAAGAAAAAATGAATAGAGCAATTGATCAATTTGCTAAACATCAGGCTGTTGTCAAGCGTTGGTTTGACAAAAGAGCCAAAGTTAAGGATTTTAGAATTTTAGATTTAGTCCTTATGTGGGACAAAGCACATGAAAGGAAAGGAGATCATGGTAAATTTGATAAACTTTGGATAGGTCCTTTTCAAGTTTTAGAAATCCTAGGAGACAACACCTACAGGCTTAAGACTTTAACCGGTGAGGATGTCCCATTACCAGTTAATGGATAGTTCCTCAAGCATTATTTTCAAGCCTGAAACAGTGTCATGTAAGTCATGTCTAACATAGTGTGCATATTGTATAGTTGTACAACTTTGTTTTGTTTTGTTTGTTTGCTTGTTGAGTTTTTGTTTTGGTTAGTCAAGATGATGCAACTCATCACCCTAAGAAAATAACCAAATTGTTAAGATTCAAGTGATGAGAACAAATTCATATATAGGTTAAGACTCATTTTGAGGAGTATTGATTATAAGGTCCGTGATATCCTTTTCATCAGGGTGCCTTTTCTTAACCAAAGTGATTTCTCACAATGACTCACCTAACAGCCTTGGGTTTGTGGAACCCATAAGTATAGGTGTTAAGTGAAAAATCTAAAGGGACTCCCTTGCTACCAATGCAATCTCCAACCTAAATCAGCAAGTGACCATGCCTTGCACATAAGTTTACATGATGACATCATATGAATAGAAAGAATAAATATTGAAAATCCAAAAGGAATAAAACTAGGCCATCTAAGTAACTCTACCAGGGCTATAGACACCTGCTAGCAGTGGGGCTCTACTTAGGGGGATTGTATAGATAACCTTGTTGGCTATGAGGGATGCTCCCAAACTATGTAGCTTAACATCAGTTACTCATGTTTTCAACTTACTTTCAAGATGAGGATAATTAATCATTTGCACACACCTGATCCTTAGCTAGCATTGTTGCCATGATGAAAACCTTATCATTCAGGAAGATTATAATACTTATACTTAGAAGGAGTTAAAATACTATGTTAGAATGTGATCAAATCACTTGAATCATTAGAATTTGGTTATGTTCTTTGGTGGCAAGTTGTTGTGTGGTTACACAACACGCCCCATTTTTCCTTGACAAAACAGGGACCCAACTTTTTTTTTTGCTTCTTTGGCTTGTTGTTTTCTGCTTTGGGCAGTTTGGTAAAATTAGTCATGCATGTAGCCCTACAAGAGGGTGGATTTGTCACCATGATGAGGTCAATTGTCAAAGTCAGTATTTCACATTATTAACCTCATGGTTGGAAAGTACGTAAAATTCCAAGCAGGTTTGCCTTTTAGATCACCCCAAAATTGTCTAAGGGAAGAAAGTTATGTTGAGTCAAAGATCGGTCAAACCTGATATTCTGAGGGGGGGTCATATTTCAAACATCAGTCATCTTAGAGTAGATCACCCCGATATAAGTATATCACCTAATAATCACTTGATCCACAAAGTGCAGATGTCAACTTTATGTAGAGCCGATATCTACCCGTCAAACGACTTCATATATCTTGCGGGGGGTCATATTTTTAATATCAGTCATCTTACGAATATCACCCTCTTCACAAAAATCACCCTATGCCAATATGACAGTGACGTCATCTAAATCCAAAGAACAAAGAAAATCATGCTTTTGATGATGTCATCATTCCATTCTACCCCACGGAGGTATATATCTGATGCACATCATATTCCTTAACATGATGGTGACGTCATTAAAACATAACGCTTAAACAAATTCGTCGACACGCTGACGTCACCTTGATCTTTTCTGGGGTAATTTTATTTGCGGGGTCATATTTTGAACATCCCCCAATCTTAGTTTCATGACCCGATATACACATGGTCAATGTTGACCACATAACCTGCTTCTTTTGCATTAGTTTTGCCGCTAAAAGGTGGGGGTCATTTTATCCAAGAGGCGGGTCATATTTTGAATATCTCCTGATCTTTTGAAGATCACCCCCTCCCATGTTTCCTGACATTAAATGCACTTAAATGTGGTAGATGAATTCCTGTCGATTACGAATACAAATCAAACACTTGGCATCATCCATGGATTCTCTGTAGAGGATCGACAGATTTGATCGATACAATGTAGTTTTACCCTAATTTGTCCTACGGATACGTTTAAAGGTAACTTTCGAAGGTTATTTTCATTTACCTTGTGCAAAAATGAGAAATTACATAGCAGAGAAGTCAAACCCTAATACATCTACCTATTAATGGATTGGATCCTTCAGCGTAATGGAACGGGTGATCTTCAGTATTCACAGCCCTTTTCCATAATCAGTCATCTAATCTAGGAGGAAAGCACTATCAGGTAAGTAACTAAAAACCCTCCTGTTGTCGTTTTTTGCATGTTCAGGTAGAGTTTATGCTTTCCTGTGGTTTGGCTCTATGAATATGCATATCATGATGAAGTAAAGAATAATAGATAGAGTATGCATGATGCTGTAGAAGTACACGATGTTGTATGAATGCATGTGGACATTGTAAGGTAAGACAGATCATGTTTATTGCAGGAATCCATGGCAGATCTTAGAAGGAATAGGTTTGACTCAGAGTTTCTCAACCCTATGTTCATCTAGCCCAAAGGGGTGCAGTTTAAGTATGGCCTCATTGGTGATACTCACCAAGGGGATACGGACCTGGCAGCATGGTCAGCAAGATTAGATCATGATAAGGACAATCCCATTCTGGATGGGGTATATGTTTCAGGAATGTGGCATGCATCTGGCTTTTCCTATGCCATGGAAACCCCAGAGTTGGTAGTAGAATGTGCCAGGAATTATAACCTTGAGACTAGGCGGGTGGAGAAGCATGGAAGAATATATGCAAACTTTTCAATCAAGGGCATTATCGCCACTTTTAATCTGCTAGTTGGAAAGAAGGTGGTGAGTGTAGATCTACGCAAGCTGGAAACAGAATACAATAATAATAAGAAGAATGCAAGGAAGAGGATGTATCAATGGAGGTCGAAGAGCAGCACCTATACTGCCTCAGACAAATTGCCCTTGCATTTATATAAGTTTGATTTTGATGATGAATACCAGTACATGATTGCCCTGTTGAGCAAGATGTTAGGTAAACCTCATGCTGGGAATTTTGAAAAATAGATGTTTGGAATCATCCAGATGGTCCTATATGCAGATAACAGGCCATTATGGGCCAAGATCATCAGTGACGCACTAGATGAAGGGATGAGGAACTTGGGAGGCTAGACATGCTTATTTCATATGACCTTATATGTGGTATATTCATGTGCTTATAAGGGAACTTTTGATGCCTTGAAGACAGTGGGTAAGGGTGGCAGTGATGCAGATGATGCCCACATATGGGATCACTATCCTCAGCTACAGAGAAGAGATTACCTCCTGGACTACAAATTGGTAAATGATGCATTCTCTATGCATCTAGTGAGAACCATGGAGGAGGATAGAACCAAGAGGCTGAGCATGGAAGCTTAGGAAGTTGTTTGTAGACATGGGGCCTGGATCATCTAGTTTGCCACCTTTTCATAAATAAAGATAGAGGGATTTGAGGGACAACCTCTTATGCTACCAAGATACTCTACTAATGGGGTTGTCTTGATGGAATTTGTTAGGCAGGTGTCTACCATAGTTGAAACCTATAAAGCACAAAAGAAGATACCTGCGGTGTTATTTCCAGTGTCTATGGGCTGGTATATGTGCTCAGACTCAGAGAGCATAAAACATGTCATGGGAGGGCTAAAACTGATGTATCTGCAACCACTTCCCTTGGCCAGGTCTTATGACCCCTTGGTAGGATGCAGAAAATAGTAGGAAAGTTGATCCATTAGAAGCATCTGGAAGATTTATGGACCGACTGTGAGGATGAAGATGAGGTGAGGAGAAGGAAATACCAGAGGCTCACCTTGAACCAAATAAAGACCTTTGACTGCATCCCAGTGCTAGCGTAGCTAAGGAAAGATGATGGAAAGATTATGTCAAATGAATATGAAGACAAGAAAGTGTACAATGACACCATATCAGCCCCTGACCTTACACAGTCAGAGGATATATCCCTGGATTAGTTAACAAGTGGGGTGATACAGTTAACCCAGGCTTGGGTGGATGAAGAAATAAACAAATTGAAGAAAAGGGATGTTCCCCTTACAGTTGATGCCAAAAAGAAAAGGCATGAAATAGATGATGAAGAATATGATGACTTCCTCGGTGAGAAAATAAAATCCAATGGGGAGAGGTTGCCCACGCAAAAATAGAGGAAGGGTCCCCCTAGAGGTAAGAGAACTAAAGATGAACCAAAGGGGGTGATAATTGAATGGATTGCCATGCAGGCTGCAGGTGCATCTACATCAGCTCAGGCATCCATATCATCTGCACAAACTCTTATTGAAAAGCCAAAGACAAAGAGGATTTTGAGGCCAGTTGTTGAAACCACAGAAGTGCAGGTAGAGGGCCAGGCCCTATAGCAGGAAGTGGAGGAGGGCATCCCTTTGGAAGAAGAGCAGGTAAACAAGGAACCTGTAGGTGATGACCTGATGATGGTCAGTAATAAGAGGAGGGTGATGCCACTATGTCACCACCCAAGAAATAAAGAACATCGATGACGGGGGATATCAGGGCTAACCCTATCATATTGAGAGGAGCTGCTGGTGAAGCATTCAGGAAGGAGCTGCAACATGATGTTCCGCTTCCCACCATAATAACGTTTAAAATTGAGAAGGTAGAGGAACAAACAAGAGAACTATTCAAAGAAAGTCAGGGTGGTCCTTTCTCCTTGGAGGACACCGTAGACTTATCTAATGATGAAGTCATTCAAAGTGTGGCCTCTCAACGAATGGAGACTCTTGCCTCCAACACTCGCATGACCCCTCATGGGACCCCATTAGCACAAATGGTGGTGTTGGAGGAAGTAAAGCAAACAGAGGAAGAAGTACAACAAGGTAGCCCAGAGAGGGCAGCCCAACAGATAGGGCTTGATAAGCTGGTTGATCAGGTGACTAGCCCTGCAGTAGTAGATTTAACATATCAGGGTGATGTAAGCCCCAAGGATAAAGCAGGTGCACCTGATGAGATAGAGAAGATTGAAGTGGCTAGGTAGGTGGAAAAGGAAAGCACTGCTCCTGATAGGGGTCAACAACAACGTGAAATACCCACAGAGCCAAAAATAGTAGAAGTTCAACAAAAGAGCGGGGGTGATAAAAATATATCAGGTACTAATCCTGCTTAGACTCAAGGAGATCCGGGGGATACCTCAGGAGCAAAAGATAAATCAGATCATGAGGACCCCAAGCCACAGGATATCGGTGCATCAAGTACAGATCAAGAAATGACCCTTGATCTGGGTGATGCACAAGGCCAAAACACACGGACATCTGTGGATGTCAATGTGCCTAGGGATGAGGAAAGCAATAAGGTAGATGAAATTTAGAAGGAGGGAGTACAAGATCATGCGCAAGATCATAATGTGGACATTCCACAGGATCCTCCTTTGCAGAAAGAAGTCCCTCGATAAGAAGAAATGCAACAAGGTCCCCCTCATGAGGAACTCCATTAAGAAGAAATCAAGAAGGTGTCTTCTCCACCAAGAATAGAAGAAGATACTAGAGAACAGGGCAGACATGATGTTGACAAAGATCATCAAGGATCAGGAGATGATGTGCCTTAATGGCTAGAGAGAGAAATAAACGTGGAAAGAGGATCTAAAATTCAAGAATTTGATGTTTCAACCTTGTTTGCTAAAACAATGATGAAGCCAAAGAGGAAGGTCAGATTAACATCGGTCATCAAGAGAGATCCTGCTACAGGCAAAAGGACTACACAAGTAGCACTTCCCACGGTTGAGAAAGAGAAGGGCAAGGTCACCCTTGAGGAGTTCCAAATCACAACTGTTGATTTGGGTTTTGCCAATGAGGACCAGGAGGGTCAGGAGGGGAAGGACATTATTGATTCTTTGACCCAAAGGGTAAAGAAGGAGAAAGAGAAAAATAAAATGCATAAGGAGCACATTGTTCAGTTACATTCTTACATAAAATGGTTGATTAACCCTGATAATACACCAGTTGATCTGGTAGTCCCATTGATTGTCATATCCTAGGAAGAGGTCACCAAGTTAGACCTAATGTGACATGAGGCCATGATTATGGAGAAATGGATGTTGTCAGCTCTCACTAGAGCTGAGGATGTTTTGAGAACCTCACTACAGAGGTGGAATTCTTTAAGCAGTTTAAAGAGAAAGGAAGATAAAATGCAAAATGAAATAGGAAAATGATCATTCCAATTGGAAAAGGACCTAACTACTTTAAGTGAAATGAAGAGAATAGATCTAGAAGTATTGATAAATAACCAAGTCTTAAATAATAATACTGCCTTGCTGATAAGCATATGGTATGAGGATATCATGTTTGAATGTGATATCTTGAAGAAATGCAGTGGCAAGCTCAGGGATATAAGTATAAAGCTGCACAACATTATGGCATACGAAGCAGAGATCCTTGAGGCTCTGGAGGGTAAAATAGAGGGAAAGATCAAAAATCAGGATGCAGACTTTGCTATCAAGGCTATGCATGATAGTTTCAAGTCTGTAACAGATGACCCCCTCACCCACCTGACAGAGGAAGTAATGGATAAAATCATGAGGATAAAGGTCAAGGTGGAAACATACAATGAGACTTTGAACAATAGAAAAGGTAAGCTGGAAGCTCTCAAGGCTAAGTTCCAGTCTCATAAATATGCCATAACGAAAGCCAGAATCCAAGATGGGGGAGAGGTGGATAAAATAGTACAAGCATATGAGCACATCAGGACATCGATGAAGGTCCACATACAGGAGGATGTATATCAAAGTGACAGTGATACTGAAAGTAATGAAGATGATGATCATGATGAAGAAGAAGAAAATGAAGAGGAGGAACTGAAGAATGAATGAAGATGCATCACCAAGGGAACATATGCATAAGGTACTCATCAATAGTGAGTCATCCAGATGGTTGCCAACTGGCAACCTGTGCCATGAGGGAGAATTGACTGAGTCAAAGGGGAAATTATCAACCGTTGATCTTAATTGACAAATCTTGACCGTTGGTCAATTGTAAGTAACTCCTCACCTTATTCTATAAAAGGTGCAGGGGTGCAATATTTTGAACATTCAGAAACTTAATTGAAGTTTGATTGCTTAAAATTTCAAGACTCCTTTCAAAGTTGTTGTAAATGTACATGTCATGCATACTAAATGAAAGAGAAGCATATTTGATTACAAATCATCATAAATCTTGAGTAATCTATGTTTGAAATCTAGATATATGTATTGATCAGTTGCGTCCCTTGGAGTGCTTTTCAATCTACATGTGTTGTTTTCATTCTTAATCCCTCTGAAGTTAGCATCATCCATATCTAGCTATGGAACATCCTGGTGACCTATGGTTTGATTTCTTCTCTTCATGAATGTATCTTGTATGTATGTGATTCAATGACTAAAGATTCACTAAAATAGAAGTATTCTTTTAAACTTCTTTGAATTTCATAATAGATCATCACCATAATTGTAAATAATAGAGAATCAAAAGCAAATAACATAAAAATATGCAGATATCCCGTAGATAATTTAAAATACAAAGCATATTTAGAGTAAAAGCATGTCAAATTGACAAATATCATGCAAATTCATACAAATATTCATGAAATCCATGCAAATATCTACTTATAGACACATCATTTGAATAAATATACAATGTAGAAGAACGAACAAGTTCAGAGTGATCAATGATTAGAAGAATTGATCAAACTTGCAAATATATCGGCTATCTTTGGAAATAGAGTAGAGTTAACCTCTCTGTGGAGTGAATTTACAGGAAACAATACAATACTAATCATCTAGACAAATGTAAGACCCCTTGAAATGGAAAACAACATGTCACATCAACCTCTGAGTAACGTCAGATGATCATGACCTGATCAATGTAGACTTGGAGTCATCAACTTATCCTAAGTTGATCGTACTTTACAAGATAATAAATGTTTGTTGTGCAAATTTTTATGCAGGTTGTTATGACTAACAATCATCATCAACATGGAGGTGCAATCACTTTGTCTGTTAGCTCACTATTGGTTGTGACTTAAAAGGCTAGGTAGAGTGGAGCTATAAATAAAACTAAATAGTATGTGGAGAGATTCTATATTCTTGAGTTTCATCATTGTACCTAACTGTCCTGGGAGGTAAAACATCACAAAGATGCCATAGGGAGGTGCAGTCACTTTGCCTATTGGCTGTGATTTGAAAGGGGAGAGTGGAGCTATAAATAAAATTAAATAGTCCGTGGAGAGATTCCATATTCTTGAATTTTATCATTGCACGCAAGTCCTGACACATAAAACACTAAACGTCACACAAATAGTGTCAGAAAATAGGCAATCCATGAGAGTCATGAAAAGTTTAAGTGTCCTCTCCCAGTACATTGTTTTTGTTTTGTAGTCAAAAGACAAATGAGATTATGAAAGCACTTATGCAAGATCATCTATGGTTCATGGTTGAGAATGAATGTGGAGAAGATCAGATCTAGCTCTGTGTGGATTTTCATCAATGCAAAAAAATCTTGATCTAACATGCATGGTACCAACAGATGTGGAAATCTTCATTTCTTTTGTAAATTACAATTGAATGAATGAATGAAAATCTTTTAATGTCCACTATACGAAAAATAGCTTATTGGAAGATAGACTATTCAATACCACAGTTATAAATTTAAACTTATTAAAATCTTACAACAATTCCATGTTTCTAAGAGCAATCCAAAAAGTAGACAGCTAACAGGATATACTTAACCCGTTTATTCTTTTTTTTTTAAATTTTGTTTTAATGAATATGTGTCCATATTATTAATTAAGAAATAATATTATACATATTAAAAGTGTTGGTGTGAATAGAGTTTTTTCTTAACTAGTTTAGTATTTTCTAAGTAATTTCCTCTTGTGTGAATAATTATATTATTTAACTATTTATTAGTTAAATAATATTCACACATCACATATAATTCATGTGTTAAGTTGAGTTAGTGTGTCTACTAGATGTTTCTAGTTGTGTGTAGTTGTTGATATTTGTTGATAATTGGCATCTTATCCTATAGTTGTCACATGTCATAGGATTAAAATACTTGTCACATTACTACAACATCTTACATTTCATCCTTGTCTTTATAAGAAAGACATATCATGTACATTGAAACAATCTTTTGCATTCATTAATAGAATAGAATTGTTCTCTCATTTGTTCTCTCTTGTGCTTTCATGAAGTTCGAGATCCTGGGTGGCTACCATCATAGCCAACTCTAACATGGTATCAGAGCTCTAGGAAGAATCACCTTGTGTTAGTCATTTTTTGAGAGAGCTTGAGTGCAAATCATGGTGGATCTAGATAGTTGAGTATGCTCTTCTCTTGCATCGAATGATGACCTGGAGAATCAGAAAGACTTGATGGAAATACCAGATTTGTGAGGGTTTCCTCTTTGTAGTCTTGTATTGCAGGTTCATTTTGGAGCATGTTACTACAAATCTGAGCACACCATTGTGTTTAAGAGGTTCGAGAAGGTCAAGATTGCCTTTTGTTTCATCTAGATCGGACATCAGAGGCCAAATCTATGAGGGTTTGAAGTTGAGGAGTGGTTACCTGATTAGGAGGTAGCTGTAATTTTGGAGTAGTTTGGGCAAAATCAGACCCCGCCATCGCGTCTAAAACACCCAAAAACCTATAGATCGACTGTCAAATTGACCAAATCAGAGAAAGTTGCAACGAAAGGCAAAAATAATTTACCCGATTCTGACGTATGGAATTGCAGCAGTGAATATTCTCTGCGCAAACAAAATCTACAGAATCTTTGTCTGCAGGCATCAGTGAATCAGAATCAACTTTTATCTAGTGGGTAAAGAAATTATTTCATGGTTTTAATCTTTGTCTGCGATATATTTTATTTCTGTGGATATTTTTTTCGTAGGCATCACAGGGTACCCTGTACCCTCAACCTGCAGCCACAGGTATCACAAGCCAGTTGGGGACTGCCTCGTGGGCCCACCTGTAGCAGGCAAGTTTAGTGACGTGGTTTATTTCCTTGATCGGTGACCTTTTATTGGTCGTGCGCCACTCGCCAACATTTAAATTGTCAGCGTTTAAAAACTGTTGGCAGCTATCCACTATCGGCGGGGTTTAAAACCCCCAATCGACTGCTAATACAACCCATCTACCTACCAACACAACTCGTCAACCACTTAAAACCACCCGACGATTGACATTCATCGGAAGTAATTACAATGGCCAACCAACGGTAATACAACCGCCAACAAGCAACGAATCAACCAGGGAATATTCCCCTAAACTACCGCACAACCACCTCCATCAGTCAATAAAAGATTTTCCACAAAAAAAGGGTAGTTTCATTTTCTGAGTAGTGGTTTTGAAGTTTTAAGCCAGTTTCAAAAATTTTTATGGGAGTATTGGCATTTGCGACAACATCTAAGCATATTTTGGCAAACCTTTTTTCTGTTAGATGACATCACGTTGACATCATTTTCCAGCATCTGATGTCATCTTCTCAGCATTCGTAAAGGAATATATCAGTGAATCTTGGCATATTCCCCCACTTGAAATTGCTAATGTCATCATTCCGGATGATAATGTCATCAATCTGAGCTTTCTTGCTGATGTCATCATTCCAATCACTAACATCATCAAACCGGTGAATCTGGGAGAATATTCTGGTGAATATTGAAAGATTCTAGCCAAAAATTCTGCTAACGTCAGCACTACGTCAATAGAATTGGCCCAATTTGCCCCCCCTCTCATTGGAGTTTTTGATTTGATAGTGCAACTTTGAAATCCAATATCTTGCTCAATTTTGCTCCATTTTTTTAGCAATTTTTTTTATTTGGGCTCTAGAATTTTGCAGGCTTCACAGTGGTGGAATCATTTTTTAATTTTGGTGCATGGATTTTCTAAAATAGCAGTTTCTCTCAACTATACCTCAATAGTTCCCATTTTCAGAACTTCAGAGGTTTCATTTAGGCTCATGCGGTAACATTTTTTGTGAAATATTTTTTGGAAGTGCATAATTTTTTGAGTAATTTCCATATCTACTATCAGTTTGACCCAATTTTTGTCAAACATTATTCTTTCGGTTCTAGCCTAATCTTGGCTTTTGAATTGTACCAAAATCAAATACCACTTTGTTGTTTTGGCTTGTGGCAATTGTAATAGGACTGTCATTTTTTGTTGGGGTGATCTCATTGATTGAGTAATAGGGGGTGTACTTGTGTTGTTCTTTTTGTACTCTTGTATCATGGATCAAAACAAACTTCCTCTACTCACACAAGATAACTATCCTGAGTGGAAAACTAAAATGGAGATTTATTTAAGAAGTTTGAAAATTCATAGAGTAACAATGGGTATAGAAATTGAACCAACATCAGCTGTAGAAAAGAGAAAATGGTACAATAGATGTGATCAAGCCTATGGAACACTATGCTTGTTTATCTCTCTTAATCTTCTTTTTTCATATTGAATCTTGTAAAACACCTAATGAAGTGTGGACTATCGATAAAGAATCTCTTTGGTAAGAAAGATACTATGAGAGGTTTCAAATTGGAAAATGAACTAATTGGTTTGAATCCAACCAACTTTACAAGCATCCAAGACTTCTTCACAAAACTAAAGTCATTTAGATTGCAACTCAAACAATGTGGAATTGAGAAAGATGACACTCAATTGATTCTTTCAATCCTTGCCAAGCTTGTTCCTAACTATCCAGTATTTGTTTCTACATTTTATGCTACTATGGATGCACTTGGGAAAGCTTTCACAATGCCTTCACTTGATGAGTTTGTCACATCACCCACAAGGGAGCAAGCTAAGTTAGTACACATGGGCACATTGAAGTCTCCTAGACCTTAAACTCTTCTTTCTAATCAAGGTACAAAGGATCAAAAGGCTTCAACTAGAAAAGGCAAGAAATAAAAAAATAAGGATTTCAAGAACAATGAGCAAGCAAACGAATCAACCAATTCACCTAAGCCCTGATCCTCTCTCAAAAAGGAATCATTTAAGGAGAGACCAAAGTGTGCATATTGCAAGAAACTAGGACATGATGAGCATAAGTGTTATGAGAAGAAAATTAATGAGTTTACTCACATTATTCAAAATCACAACATCAAAATGCCATCAACAAACTTAAATAGACTTAAAAATAGGGGCTTGACCACCTTGGCAAGCTTGTATGTAGTCAATGAACTTTCTTATCCCAAACACAGGTTATTCTATGATTTCACCTATTTGGATTTGGTAATTAACTCTTAATTTCATATTTTCATCCTTTTCCTTTTCATTCTAGTTTCTGTATATAGTTTGACATATTTTGGAATATTTTGGTACCATCCAAGTGTCGTTATTGCGTATGTTTTGTATGATTGTAAGTCATTGTATGAAAGAACACAATTTCTTGTGTATGCTAGATCGATCCACAACATGATGGACCTTGATGCACCTAGAGTAGTGTCCAAGTTGGCCATATTATTGTGATTGTGTGTTGCTCCTCTTGTAATTAGTTCTTGGTTTTGGCATTTGTATTTCACCCTCTAAATTAGTTTCAATGTTTTGTTTAGCATAACACCATAAAACTCAGCTCTCATTTCTAAGTAGACTAGTCTACTCTAATTGACACACCATAAGTGTTTAAGGGAAAAGAACTAGGAAATCTATAATGAACTGTGGTCCCTTTACTTTGATATTATTTATTATATTTTACTAGATAGTGTTCATGTTATTTCCTTTAAGCACAAAACATAGTAAAAGAGGTTAATTATACACTTATGTTAGTGTAGTAACTTGTTTTATCTCTTTCACTATGTTACCACTAGGGACCTCATGACTTATGCATACTATTGTGTTCTCATGCACTTGGAGCCACAATGGGGGATTATGCCTTTTCTAGTGTTATATGTAGTCACATGAGAGTACCTAGACATTGGAGTCATCTCATTCTTCTCATTTTCCTATATACTAGGGGAAAAATTGCATTCCTTCATGATTATCTCCAGTCCATGTGCTTACCATACCTATGAGTCAACATGTTTTATCTAATTGTTACATGATGTATTCACGATACTAATATACTTTACATAATAGATGTGCTCTAGATGCTTAGCTTACATTTAAATTTTATGTACTATTTTTCCATCTTCTCCGATCCATTACATCTAATGGGTGCAACTAATTGATGGGAGGCATATTCTGTTGCTAACACTTTTTGTTGAGATTGCAACCAATTAAGGTTACCAATACAAGGACTTATCATCATCTCTAGATGGATAATTATCACATAACAATGGTTGTGCTTGATATGCCACTACCACTTACTAAATAGGAAAAATTGTCTAACTCTACTCTCTTTCTTTGTCTCTCATGATCATAGACAATAAATTTAATTTGAATCCGTTTTAATCTTTACTTGCATGATAGAAGAGCTACTAATTGCACATCTTTTCTCTATTTTGTAGGTTCCAATGGAGCATGCATGCTAAAGAATGAACACACACAATGAGATCTAGTGGGGTCAATTACTTTACACAAACCCCTATATCCATTCATGTTTGACTATTTAGTTTACATGCATGTTTATGAGGCTCATTTATTTTGAAACACATGTTCATTTAGGATTCCCATGCACCTCAAAGTGGGGGAAAAATGTAATGGTGGGATATACATACCCATGCCAATTCTCATTTAGTTTTGGGCATATTTTGATCGAATTCCAAGTAATATACTTACAGTTTGATAAATGGTGCATTCTTGTGCAAAGTTGGGCTCATTCCTTGATGCATCCCTACTCTCCATTTACACTCATTCCCCTTCATTTGACCCTATTCTATCCATATATATGTGCACTCATTTTAGGACATTTGACATTTATTATACATATGATTTTACTTACTCCCATACATTCATTCACCAATATTCCCTTATTTGCATTTTTTTGTACTAGGTCAATCTTGTGGCATGTAGGACTAATCCCACACCACACAAAATTGACCCAAAATTCAAATTTTCAAAATTTAGATCTCTGTTGACTCCTACCTATTCCACTAGCTATTATGAACCAATTTAGTACATGTTTGCATGATTTATTGCTATGTCTTGGTATTTAAAGGCATTCAATGTGCATTCATTATGTTACATCCCAAAATTTGGCTTTGATTTTACCATTTACTTTTACATGAATGGAAGTGAATTTTATGGATAAATGTTTAGACGTTCTGATATAATGTAAGAGTAGATCCTTGATTTCTTAAAATATTAGTTCATGTGATTAAGTATAATACATGTGATTGAATAATTCAAATATTTACGTTATGAGATTTTGATTTGTTATTCATAAGATTTGTGAATGAACTAACGATGCACTAATCACGATTTGGTGATTGCAAGTTGTATTCAGGAAAACATGTGATTAAAATATTAGTTCATGTGATTAAGTATAATACTTGTGATTGAATAATTCAAAAATTTACATTATCAGATTTTGATTTGTTATTCATAAGATTTGTGAATGGACTAACGATGCACTAATCACGATTTGGTGATTGCAAGTTGTATTCAGGAAAATAGGTTTCGACCACTCTCCAAGAAAGAGAGACTATATTCTGAGGAGAGGAGAATAGACATTTGGTTTTGAATAGTTCATTTGCTATCTAAGTATAGTATACCTTTAGTTAGTGAACCCTTGTCAATTAAGGTAAGTCATGTTTAATCAAGTTGGTTTAAGTTTATTTATCGACTCGACAAGTTGTAAATGTTGTTGACAGTCTTTTTAACGTTAGCTTAGTCATTTTTGAACTAAGGCAACTTTTTATCGAAAATGTTGTTCTTTGTGTCATAAACGAGATTAAGTTTCCATTTGCAATGATGTAGTTGGAAGAAATTAAAAGTGTGTTTCTTGTTAATAGTTTTAACGTCAAATTTTGTATTTTGTCTAATCAAAATTAACTTGATTTTGTTTTATATGTGAAGGGGATATTTTCTTGACCCAATCACATATTGTGCATAAGTTTACGTCAGTTTATTATAGTTCCTATAATTATAAATATCTATGTTTTATTTTAGATTATAATACATAAATATTCTTGAGTAGAGAGTACGGAGTTGATAGTGGGTTTTAAATGATAACAATCTTCTTTAATGAAGAAGCTTTCTTTCATAACCAATTAGATAACATAGGATATTATGAGAAGGTCGTTGAATGCATGAGGAGTGGTGTATAATGACCACGTTCCCCTCTACCTTGCATGCTCTATCAAAGAGAGAATTCAGGCTTCCTTAGTGGAAGAAACCACAGCTTGGTGGAGGTCCAGTAACAACTTAAGAGTGGAGTCTTAAATGGACTTAGATGCATGAGTCGATGAAGATGATACAACATTGTTATCGTGGAGAAAGTATAGCATGGTATCGAAGGATAGAGGATAGAGTGAGCGCAGTGTAGGGAGTGAAAAAGGCTGAACACAGTATGGGAAGATCAAAGGCTTGGACTTGGACCGAGTAGAGGAAGACTAGGCTGCGGGGAGAAGATTCTTACCTATGCACAACAAACAACAAGGTTAGTCTATGATACTTGTGTTTATGTTAGTCTATGTATGCTCTGTTAGACTTAGGGCACACAACTGAGGGGGGGGTGAATCAGTTGTGCAAAACTTTCTTCTATTTAAACAATTAAGTCTTTTTAGTGATTAGCTGTAAATTAATCATAAACCATAATGCATTCAAATCAAGAGCAGAAACATATCAACACATAAGACACCAAGATTTTGACGTGGAAAACCCAGTTAAGGGAAAAACCATGAGGTGATTAACCCAAGATTGTATTCTCTGTTAGAAGAATAGAAAGAACAAAATGGCACATGCCAATTAGGGCTCACTGCCCAAGCACACTGCTCACAAGAGGCTCACTACCTACAAGAGACACACTATCTACAAAGAAATAAGTATCACATACATGAACTAGAGAATAGCATCTTCACCATGTTTGAATCAGTTCCATTAAGCTCAATACTTCTGCTCTGCCTTTTGCTCTCTTCTTCGCTACCACACCCTCATCTCCACAAGACACACTATGAAATGACTTCACAATCCCTTATTTATACAAGGCATCAACTTAGGAATAACCATCTAAGTCGGTAACCACCTACAAGAACATCCGCAAGACGTGTAATACATCCGGTCGGCCAGTCTCAGGAAGAACACCAACATCTGGTGGTTATTCTTCAAATGCAAACTCTAACTTCAATACAGACCACCAACATGAACTGGACATGACCCAAAGATCACCACAATCTTTCCTGAATCACCAAGAACATCCGCACTTCATCTACTTACTAGAATTCTTCTCTCCTTCATCTGGAACTTAAAGATCACAGTCTGTCATCACTGTCATAAAGGAATAGAAGCTTTCGGACCTTCAAACCATGAACCAATTGAGTTGACACTTCACAAGGACTTCCTAAACACTCCCTCAAATCCGTAGAATGGGATAATGCATTTTCGGATCTCACCGGACCAATCTATGTCACTCTGTCACCTCTGAACACCTACTGGAACCGGTTCTACATGAGCGACCATAACTTCTTCAGATCTTCATGTAGACCTCTAAAAACTTGAATGGAGCATCTCAAGACATATATCTACAAACCCTTTAAACCGTATCCTCTGATCCTCAACCTATCTTGGACTTTACCTTATTGTCATCACTGTTCTTCACTGTTCCTGATTGAGACTAATTTTCTCAATATCCTTAGCACACAGCTCATCCAATCCTTCTCATTAATGCAACATGAATATGTTGACATCAATGACAACACCGGTTAGACCCATACTTGCAACAATCTCCCCCTTTGTCATTGATGGCAACATATGATGTGAAAAACCATCAAGACAAGGACTTCTCCTTACTGTCACAACTCCCTCTATCAGCAACAACTATTCACATGTCTTATCTTCCTTTACTGCTCCCCCTTTGATCATTAATCACTTGTTTTTCATATGTCTTCTCTCCCCCTTTGACATCAATGGCAAAGGGCTCATACTTGCAACTCCAATACTTCAGAATCATACCTATTGCTCCCCCTGAGTAGCAGCTCCCATCAATTCGGATCACAAGATATGACTGTGATATCCACCAGACTGATGCACCTTAGTGCACCTTAGTTCATCACCGGAGGGGTAATAACCCATAACTTCTCCCTGAGATACTCAAAAGAGTCCCTAGGAAGAGGTTTAGTAAAGATGTCTGCAATCTGATCCTTGGAAGGCACAAACTCTAGTCTAACTTCATCCTTGTTCACTTGCTCTCTCAAAAAGTGAAACTTAATAGATATATGCTTAGTCTTAGAATGCAACACCAAATTATTTGATATATTTATGGCACTTGAATTATCACAGAATATAGTGATAGGCTCCTCATACTCTACTTTAATATCTCTTAGCATCTGCTTCATCCATAAAACTTGAGTGCAACTACCTGCTGCTGCAATGTATTTTGCTTCAGTTGTAGACAGAGATATTGCCTCTTGTTTCTTGCTTAGCCAAGAAACCAATCTCTTTCCCAAAAAGAATACTCCACCACTGGTACTCTTCTGGTCATCCACATCCCCTACCCAATCTGCATCTGTATATTCATGAAGAGATAAATCATGATCTCTAGGATACCACAAACCATACTCAACTGTCCCTTTTAGATATCTGAAAATCCTCTTGATTGCCATGACATGAGATTCTCTGGGATCAGCCTGGAATCTAGCAACAAGACTGACAGCCTACATTATATCTGGTCTAGTTTGAGTGAGATACAACAATCCTCCAATCATTGATCTGTACTTTGTCTAGTCTACCTTAGGAGAGTCATCATCTTTGCTCAACTTACATCCGGTTGCCATGGGAGTATTCATTGGCTTTGAATCTTCCATCCCAAATTTTCTCAACAATTCTTTCACATATTTGGTCTGAGAAATGAAGATTCCTTTCTTTGTTTGAGTAATTTGCAGACCCAAGAAGAAGTTCATTTCACCAAGCATAGACATCTCAAACTCACTTTTCATTTGATTTGCAAAATTTTTACACATACTATCTCTTCCTCCAAAGATGATATCATCAACAAATACTTCAACAATCAAGATGTTTTCATGATCAATTTTGAAATATAAGTTACTATCAGCAGCACCTTTGTTGAAGCCAATCTTCAAAAGATGCTTATCTAATCTTTCATACCAAGCTCTTGGGGCTTGCTTCAATCCATACAATGCCTTCTTCAACTTGCAGACCATATCACCATGATCAGACAATTCAAATCCATCCAATTGCTCTATATACACTTCTTCTTCCAAGTCACCGTTTAGAAAGGCAGACTTGACATCCATCTAATTTACCTTGAAATCCTTGAAGGTAGCAAAGGCAAGAAATAATCTGACTGCTTCAATTCTTGCCACCAGAGCAAAAGTTTCTTCAAAATCAATTCCTTCTATTTGAGAGTAACCTTTGCAGACTAATCTGGCTTTATTTCTAATTACTTCACCAACTTCATTTAGTTTGTTCCAAAAGACCCATTTGGTTCCAATCACATTCTTGTTTCTAGGTTTGGGAACAAGATCCCAAGTGTGATTTTTCTCTATTTGCATCAGCTCTTCCTCCATTGCTTTAGTCCAGTTTTCATCATTGCAAGTTTCATTCATTGTCTTAGGTTCAATATTTGAAATCAAACAGTACTCTTCAGAATCTTGAGCAATTCTCCTTCTTCTTAGAACTCCTTTACTTTTATCACCTATGATCTGATATTTAGAGTGGTTCAATCTTACATAACTGGGAACTTTGGGAGTTTCCTGCACTTCTAATTCTTGATCAGGCTCATTATGACTCATCTGTTCTCCCTGAATTACCGGATCTGTTTGCTTCTGAGTACTGGAAGGAGTTTGGGCTTCTTGAATCAGAACACCATTCTAATCATCTTCATCATATTCATAAAACCTTGAAGGTTTCTCAATTCCTTCATCAACCTTCACATTTGTACTTTCTATCATCTTTCTTAGTCTCTTATTGTAACATTGATATGCTTTGCTTTGAGTGGAGTAACCCAAGAAAATTCCTTCATCACTTCTAGCATCAAACTTGCCTAGATCTTCATCTCTTTTAATGTAACATTTGCTACCAAACACTCTGAAATACCTCATAGTAGGAGTGATGCCAAACCAAAGTTCATAAGGAGGCTTACTGATATTGCTTCTGATTTGAACTCGATTGAGAGTATAGACTGCAGTGCTAACAACTTCTCTCCAAAACATCTAAGGAATGTTTGCTTCCATCATCATTGTCCTAGATGCTTCCTGGATGGTCCGGTTCTTTCTCTCCACTACTCCATTTTGCTGTGGAGTCCTAGGAGCAAACAACTGTCTCTTTATACCATGCTTCTCACAAAAGTCTATGAACTCACCGGATGTGAATTCACCACCTCTATCAGACCTCAGACATTTCAATTTTAATCTGGTTTCATTTTCTACCATAGCCTTGAAAATTTTGAACTTCTCAAAAGCTTATGATTTCTCTTTCAGAAAGGTAACCCACATCATCTAGGAATGGTCATCAATTAATAGCATAAAATATCTATCACCTTGTACACTCTTGATTCTTGTCAGACCACATAGATCAGTATGAACTAAGTCCAATAATTCGGTAGAAAATTGATCCTTACTCTTGAATGTGATTCTGCTCAGCTTACCCAACTGACATTCTTTGCACAAGCTATTAGTAGGTTTCACCAATTTTGGAAGATCTCTTACAGCCTGAGTATTGCTTATCTTGATGATGTTATCAAAATTCACATGACACATTCTCCTATGCCATAACCAACTTTGATCAACTTGAACAAATAAGCAACTTTTACCAGTGCCAACCAAGTGGAAGATATTACCTTTTGTTTGGGTACTGGATGCAATCTCTGTTCCTGAGCTTTCAAAGATCTTACATTTTCCATTCTTGAATTAGAGATCATAGCCTTTGTCCACCAACTATCCAACACTGAGAAGATTATACTTCAAGCCTTCAACATATAGAACATTACCGGTTTTGTTCCTTCCATCAAAAGAAATAGTTCCTCTTCCTTTGATTCTACCAGCAGAATTATCACCAAACTTCACCACTCCTCCTTCATACCTTTCCAAATCTATGAAATTATTTTTGTCACCTGTCATATGGTGAGAGCAACCATTGTCAATGACTTAATCATCCTTTTCTTCAACTTGGGCAGCCAGAGCTCTTTCTACAACTTTATGGTTGATAGATACAGAGGATATTGGTTCTTCTTCCTTGATGGCAATAAACACCCATTCACTTCTAGATTTGTTTCCTGTCTCTAATTCATCATCTGTTACTCCTTCATTATTATCTTCTTCATGAACATAGTAACAATTCTTTTGGAACCTTGATCTGTTAGGATTTGGCTTTGAAAATCTTTCTGGACATCTTGAGGCAAAATGACTAATCTTATTGTAGTTAAAACACTTAAAAGGCAATTTTCCTTCATACTTACTAGATCCTCTTGGCAGTCTCTTTGCAATGAGGGCTTCAAGTTGAGTAGTTTCTACTTCTTCTTCTTCCAGGTCTTTTCTTGCTTTTTCATACCATGACAGTTTCCTTGATGAGTTCTCTCCCGGATCAAACTTTTGTTTACCTTTCACAGAGGCACTGGCCTTGAATGCAGATTCAATCTTGGGGGGATCATCTCCAAACTCGGTCATTTCAAATACAGCCAATTTGCCAGCCAATTGGTCTCTTGTGACAGTTGTATGGGCTCTGAATTCATCAATGGTAGTAACCTTGATTTTGTAAGAGGCAAGAAGGGATCTGAGAATTTTGCCAACAATCTCATTTTCATCCAAGACTCCACCAGCATTTCTAATTCCACAAACCAGCTCATTTACTCTTGGCATAAAAGTAGTTATATTTTCATCATCTCTCATCTTCAATTTTTCAAATTTCCCTTTTAGACTCTGTAACCTTGCACATTTAACATACTGGTCTCCTTCATGCAAAAGTTCTAGTTTATTCCAAATCTCAAAGGCAGCTGGTAGGTCAATAACATTTGAGAGCTCTGAGTCAGATAATGCGCTTAGAAGAGCCTCTTTGGTCCGCAGATTGTTTTCAGCATCTGTGATTTTATTTAGGGTTGTCGGACCACCCTATGGAGGTACATACTATTTTGTAACCATGGACTAGTACGCCATTCCCATACACTGCAGGTGACATTTCATGCGACCTTTCCAAAGAGCAAAGTTGGTTCCATCAAACTTCGGACTATCCTTCTTGTAAGAAGACATCCTGGATCTCCTCAAGCGGTTAAGCTCCTTTTAGAGGAACTTAGCTTTGATACCAATTGTTAGACTTAGGGCACACAACTGAGAGGGGGGGTGAATCAGTTGTGTAAAACTTTCTTCTATTTAAACACTTAAGTCTTCTTAGTGATTAGTTGTAAATTAATCATAAACTATAATGCATTCAAATCAAGAGCAGAAACATATCAACACATAAGACACCAAGATTTTGACGTGGAAAACTCGGTTAAGGGAAAAACCACGAGGTGATTGACCCAAGATTGTATTCTTTGTTAGAAGAATAGAAAGAACAAAATGGCACATGCCAATTAGGGCTCACTGCCCGAGCACACTGCTCACAAGAGGCTCACTGCCTACAAGAGACACACTGTCTACAAAGAAATAAGTATCACATACATGAACTGGAGAATAGCATCTTCACCATGCTTGAATTAGTTCCATTAAGCTCAATACTTCTGCTCTGCGTTTCGCTCTCTTCTTCGCTACCACACCCTCATCTCCACAAGACAAACTCTAAAATGACTTCACAATCCCTTATTTATACAAGGCATCAACTTAGGAACAACCATCTAAGTCGGCAACCACCTACAAGAACATCCGCAAGACGTGTAATACATCCGGTTGGCCAATCTCAGGAAGAACACCAACATCCGGTGGTTATTCTTCAAATGCGAACTCTAACTTCAATGCAGACCACCAACATGAACTGGACATGACCCAAAGATCACCACAACCTTTCCTGAATCACCAAGAACATCTGAACTTCATCTGCTTACTGGAATTCTTCTCTCCTTCATCTGGAACTTAAAGAACACAATATGTCATCACTGTCATAAAGGAATAGGAGCTTTCAGACCTTCAAACCATGAACCAATCGAGTTGACACTTCACAAGGACTTCCTAAACACTCCCTCAAATCTGCAGAATGGGATAATGCATTTCCAGATCTCACCGGACCTATCTATGTCACTCTGTCACCTCTGAACACTTGCCGGAACCGGTTCTACTTGAGCGACCATAACTTCTTCAGATCTTCATGTGGACCTCTGAAAACTTAAATGGAGCATCTCAAGACTTATATCTACAAACCCTTTAAACCACATCCTCTGATCCCCAACCTATCTTGGACTTTTACCTTATTGTCATCATTGTTCTTCACTATTCCTGATTGAGACTAATTTTCTCAATATCCTCAGCACATAGCTCATCCAATCCTTCTCATTAATACAACATGAGTATGTTGACATCAATGACAACACTGGTTAGACCCATACTTGCAACATGCTCATATAAAATATATTTGTCAATATATATGTATATATATATATATCTGTGTGTGTGTTATGTTCATTATGAGGCCGACATCATATTATGTTGCAATGGCCGATACTTTTAAGAGAGAATGCCAACATTGCTTAGTATATCATTCTTCATAGTCGTAAAACCTTGTTAATCTTTAATAGAAGATTTGATCGAAAGATTTCGATACTTCTGATTATCTTTTGGTAGATAGCTTAGTTATATAATTATGTAAGTTCGTATGATAAGTTTTGACAGAGATATTAAGAATGTATAAGTCGTGAAATTTCTTTGTATACAATATAAATATATGCTCATATTGAATATTTTTTGTATGATACTGTGTAAACAGATTATATATGTCTTTATGTTCTTTACATGTCATAGGTTACAATGTAAAATAGTACATATAAGACATTGTAGAATTTGCATGTCATAGGATACCATCAAAACATATTCTTATGCTCTTATAGAACCATGAGAAAATATATTAGTTTTGTGATATAGAAATCACCTTGTTTTTACATAAACATGGTATGGAAAATGTTGTCAAGCTTTTGGATTTATAGTATAGGTTGCAATTATTGCTCGAAACGAAATATATAACAATGTTCAGTGACAACATAGTATATAAAAGAAAGAGCAACTTTGGACAATGAATTTAAGTGGATAGCAATTTGATATAGTCTATCACCTTTGTGGAATCAAATAGAACTTAGTCGAAGTTTAGACATGATTAAATCCTTTGATTTAAATATAACTGAGGATATACCCGTATATTATATTAGTCATGGTTTGAGAGTTTAAAATGACCACATAGTTAGAAGAAGACTAGAGGTTGTTCTCTTTCTTACGATATTATTACTTTTCAAAACAAGTTTATTTTTTATTCTATCATGATAGAATAGGGAAGATAAACCCCTAGTTTTGACCCAAAAAGGTTAAGAATAATTGATAACACCTTTTTGTTATAACTTGAATTAGCTATTTTTTTTATATGGGTCAAATGTTTGTATTAAACTTGTCTAAAGGAAATTTGTTTTTAGTTAATGGTGATTTTCCCTTGGAAGACAATCAAAATGTTTTATTACAAATCGACTTGAGTTAATGACTCATAGAGTAGATGACGATAAGTCATAGACCTCAGATTTTGCAAGCATGCAAAGAGGTACTTTTGAATGGATAGTCAATCCATAAAGTCTTATGGTATGAATGACAGAGTCATGAGAATCAATCTAAGTCAGGTAGACTAGAATTTTGGGTTAGATACGACTCTATTGTTATACCATTTATCTATAAACCAAGTTTACCAAGTCAAACTATAGGATGTCATAGTATCCAAGTCGAGTTAGAGGTGGGTGGACATTACGACTATGTTTACTTTAAACGTCTATTTATATAGAATCTTTGGCCAAAGTAATGCATACGTCTTTGCATGCATTAATCAGTTCACCGTGTCCAGATTTCATAACCTATCAGTATGATCATACTTAGCTAGAAGATTGTCTAGAGTTGTGTGATCGATAGTGTTATGTAGGATACAACACTAGTACTCAGATGACAAATAACTATTGGTTACCTTATGTCAATACTCTTCGTGAAGGGTATGGCCACTTCTAGTTGGAAGGTGAGCAGGGGACCGTCAGTCTGTGGTTGGAGGTAAAGCACTTAGAAGATGCTCTCTCTCTCTCTCTCTCTCTCTCTCTCTCTCCAGCAGAAGACTCACCGAGACTTGCGATATGGATGTCAAAATTCTAGATGCAACATACATATTTAATATGAGACTTGTATTTCATAAACTATGTAAATTTTATCAAATGTAGATTATTGTAATTGAAAGATGAAATGTCAATTTTGTAAATTATTTTATGTTGTACATTCAAAAATGAAGAACTATGTTTATATGATGTAATTTGGTTCCTTGAGAATATTTTAATTCAAAAAAAAAGTTCAATCTTTTTCACTTAATGTATTTTTATCTCTTGGTAAATATTTGTTTTAAGCCTTGTTTGAGATTTAGTATGTTACATATGGTATCAGAGCTACCAGGTTCAGCACTAGGGCTTATGAGTTCACTATGCTAACCTATTATCCAACATTATCAGTAGCTAATGTTTAGACTCCTTGTACCAAGATGGTGCGACTCAAGATGACTACCAGGAAGTCAGTTATCAGAAATTAATGCTACTTGAAAGCCAAGAAAGAACAAGAGGCCATATTTAAAATAATAGAAGGAACCAACTTTGACAATGTAATATGAATACTAAAACTCTTAGTAATGCCATGTCTTGAATTAAGTGAGATTTTTTTTTTGAGGCAACTAAGATCACTACTGAGATCATAGCTTATTCACCCCCAGTTGACACACCTATGATTAGGAGAGACCCTCGTATACCCTCATCTTTTGAGATTATTGTACTTGTATCTAATAATGAATTAGAATGATATACTCCTAGTAACCAAGTATCTGATAGTGAATTAGAGGGATATACTCCCCTTGATTATGATAATTGAGTCATTTTATGTACAAATAAGGATGTAGTTACTCCAAAATAAACTATAATAAAGATGAGAGTGTTTTGTACCAATCTGATGTTTACTTTTGAGTTAATTATGTTTTTTGATTTAATGAGTCGCATTAAATTCAGAAAACTAATAGATAACTTAATATTCTTAGGTGTGAGAAAAACAACATCATGGTTTGTACAAGAACAAATCAAGGTGAAAGTCAGGAAGAGAATAACCCTCCAGTTAATCCAATGGAAAAGTTAGATCAAATGCTAGCTATGCTTACAGAAACCAAAGAGAGACTTGATACCTTAGAGAAGAAAGTAAGAGATCAAGGGAATCCTGAAGGAGGAAATGAGATCTCTCATGGATTTAGCGAAGAAAATCATCAAGAGCATAGTGCAAATAGTGAGAATCCTGATAATTGTAGACCCCAGAGAGAAGTAAGGGATAGACTTGATTTAGAACTATCTAAAGATATGAAGAAAGTCAAACCACCTAAGTTCGATGGAATGGTGACTAGAGATGCTACTGAGGCTTGGTTAACGGACATAGAAAAATATTTTGAGATAAGAAATTATTCAGAAATAACCAAAGTAGTATGGGGAACCTATCAATTGGTAGGAGAAGCATCCACTTGGTGGATGAACAAGAAGATGGAATTAAGGTTAAATTCATTAAAGGTAACTTGGGATGAGTTTGTTAAACTATTTTGTAAAAAGTGGTTTCCGCAACTCTTCTTTGACTAGAAGTTGACAGATTTTCAAAATCTTTGTCAAGGGGATATGTCAGTAGTCGAGTATGGAGAGAAGTTTACTCATTTTCTGAAGTACGTACCTCAATATCAGAAGGATGAAATATTAACTAAATTAGGAAATTCATCATGGGTTTGAATGCTCATATTGGTGATGAAGTGGACGTGCATGGTCCTACAACAATGGATCAAGTTTATGAGAAGGCATTAAACAGGTGCAAAAGTTGAAGTCCATATCAGCTTATCATGATAGGAATCACAAGAGGTTCAATAAGACTCCAACTTCCCAAACTTCCAAGAGAAAGAATGATAAGAATTATGAGAATAGGAGAAATGGCAAAGGAACCCAGAAGTATAAGAGTGGTTCTGACAATGAAAAGAAGAATGGTAATTTCAAGAGGAATAAGGATAATACTGGTAAGACAACTAAAAAGAGAGGACCTCCTAGAGGATTCTTTACTTGTGGACATGACCATTATGCCAATCAATGCCCAACCAAGAACCAGAGTGGTTAGCAAAGAGGTAATGCTTTACCTACCCAACAAGTAACATTTCAGCAAAGGATTCATGCAACAGTGGATAATCACCAAGAAGAGTATCAGATCACTCTATAGAGATGACAGGCACCTTGTTTCGAGTCCCTATCTCTATTTTGATCGATATTGGAGCAACCAAAACTTTTATTTCTCCTAGGATATTGAATAAGTTTCCAAGAAGAGTGGGTTATATGGATAAATCTTGGTCAGTAGAATATGATAACCAATCTAAGGATCAGGTAGAGCAATGTTTGTTTAAAGCTAAGATTGATCTTTCTAGTTTTTCAACTGAGGTGAACTTATATGTAACTTCCTTAGGTTCCTATGGTGTTATCTTAGGAATAAATTAGTTCTGGAAAAATAGAGCCAATGTTGACTATTTTTCAAAAATAGTTGAGAATTTAGATGATATGGGAAATGAGGTCTTTTTATAAGGTATTTAAAGAGAGTTCAAGATTCGACCAATCTCTACTAAGCAATTGAAGAAGGCTAGGAGAAAAGGGTGTCAAATCTTTGCAGTGAAAATGGAACAAATTGAGGAACGTTTTGGAAAGCAAAGTGTGCCTTTTGAAGAAAGTTATCATTTTCTTTGAGATTTCCAGGATGTTTTTCTAGAGGAACTTCCAGGTCTACCACCCAAAAGAGTCTTTGATTTTGCAATCGACATTAAATCAGGATCGAAGCCAATATCAAAAGCACCTTACCATATGACTACTACGGAATTGATGGAATTAAAAGCCCAATTACAAGAATTGTTGGCTAAAGGTTTGATTAGGCCTAGTGTTTCTCCATGGGGTGCACCAGTAATCTTTGTTATATAGAAAGATGCAACTTTACATCTGTGTATAGATTATCATATGTTCAATAAACCAACAATAAAGAATAAGTATCCATTACTACGTATAGATGATCTCTTTGATCAAATACCTGGAGCTTCTATCTTTTCAAAGATCAATTTATGATCGGGATATCATCAACTGAGATTGAAGGATGAAGATATCCACAAAATAGCTTTTAGAACAAGATATGGGCACTATGATTTTACAGTATTACTATTGTCATAATTTGCCTAGCCCCAAATATTCCTGCTTCCCTCCTTCTATCAGAAAAATTCAATCAAAGAAAGCCTAAATAGAAGGAGGAAAAGTCTAATCCTTGTGATCCTCATTCTTTTCCTACCCAAAATCCCTAAAAACTCATATGGAGAATCCTTGCAAAAAACCCAAAAAAACCTAGAAACCTTTTTGCTTCAATGCCTTCCTTTGAATGAATTTTCATCTTCATACTTAGCCGTTTTGTATGGATATCTTGATGATGTCATTAGGATATTTTCTAATATCCAGGTGCTTCCTAATATCTAGATCATAAGTTAATATCCATGACCTTTGTGAATGTCTTGATGATGTCATCCAGACCCCCTCCCCAAAGAAGCACATATGACGATGACATCATCCAGACATTCTGCCTCTGGTATATCATCTTGCAGTGTTAATATCCTGATGACGTCATCCAGATCTCCTCTTCGACAAAGTCCTTTATGTCGATGACATCATCAAGATATTCAAAAGGCATCCAGATATCGTGTAGCCCGTAGACCACCTAAAGTGATGTCACCTTCCTTCTACGTGGTTGCAAAATGAGGGCACCTGGCCTGTTCTAGACAGAAGTGAAGAGCATATTCAAAGGGGGCCACATGGAAGGCTTAGCACACTTCCACAGAGCCAAATGAAGGATAGCTCATTTCCTTCTTCCCGGATCCGAAATGAAGACACGTGTAAAGTGTATCAAGGGATTTAGCGGTGGGGCCGCAACTTTGAAAATCTAACAATAATGCAGTGTTGCAAGTGAATCTTGCCCGTCGGGAAGATTCTATGCACGACTGCCAAATGATAACACATGGGCATCCGGATGCCGGTTGACCATATCTTTGACCACGAATATCTCTATCATCCGGAGGAATTTTGTTACATCCCCAACTTACAATTAGACTTAATCATTTAACTTAGCATGATAATCAGGAGGATTAGTCATGGTTAATAGATTTGATATTGTGGAAATATTTGATTTAATTTTTTATTATGAAGTAATTATTTATGTTAAATAGTTTTGTTAAGTAAATGATTTATATTATGAGATATGATAATGATGCACTGATCATGATCTTGTGGTCCTAAGTGTGCACAGGAAAAATGAATGTCCTTCGAAGAAGGAAGGAGAGTATCATCCTGGAGGAAAGGTTAGACATTGGGAAAACAAAAGGTTGATTAGCCATCTGAGTATCGACTTCTATGTCCTTCTTAATCCTTTCGTAAGTTGTCATGTGTCATGTCACCTTTCTTAGTTTTCATGATCTTTGTAAGTCATTGTCTCGTTGGTGCTATCACGACTAGTTGTGACGGCTAGACAAAGTTCTTGGAACCTCATCTCTAGTCGAGAGATAATCATGTTAAGAGATGAGCAGGTCTCTCGTTATCCTTTTGTTCTCGGGGATATTATTCCTTAGTCATTCGACTAAGGATGATAGTCAATTTTGGGGGAGTATTACTCGACCCTGATAACAGACGTTATTGATGTGAATCATTTTGTGATTTTAATTTTATAGTGATAATCCTTAAGTAAGGATGAAACCTCTTTATAGGTTGATTGCAATAATATTGTTATTATTTTACTTATCTTAATATTCTATACTATCGAATACTATTAAATTGTTAATAGTAAACCTTGAGGATCAAAGGAGAGATTTGAGCTCATCCTTTTTAGGCACATGATGCCTAGATTGAGCCACCTTTTGTGGGAACCTACCGAGTGGAATGGTAGTTACCATCCAAATCGGCATGCCATGAGTTGCTGATTATCAAGTTTTGAGTTTTAATTTTTGTTGAGGGACTTTTGCTGGGAGGAGGTTCATTTTTGGGGTTTTGTGAGAAGGTGGTGAAACTTTTCTGAGAGAACACTAGGAGATAAGAAGCTGTGAGCAACTTGCAGAGTCGCAGTCTGGAACCACATCTCAATTGATAGCCTTGTTCAGGTAAAATGGTGGACAAAATTTCCAATTACTTTTTGTATAATGAGTTTTAAACTCTGTAGAACTTTTGCCTAAGTTCGTATGGCATGATGTTACTTGTTATATGATGAACATAGAGGCACAAGGCCTATAAGGCCATGCCATGGTTTATGTTTATATTTTCTCCATTGTGACTCATGGCCGAAACGACCGAGCTAATATTGTTTTAAAACTTTATTTCTTTCAGTAGTTCAGAGCCTTAAGGCCGAACCTTAACAAGTTAACTTTGTAATGTGAATAGGCTCGAAGCCATGAAGGCTGAGCTATCTAAACACAGTACAAAACAACAATAGAGTTTAAACTTAAACAACAAACAACAATAGAGAGGGACCCATAGTGGGTCATTTATCCTTCGACCTTGGTAAGGATATATTCCTGTATATTTGTCCTATGGTTTATGCATGCAATATTTTTCAGTAATTAAAGAATATCTTTCACTAATTTGCAAAATATCTTTCGGTACTAGGACATAGTTTGAATGGAAGGTTTTCTTGGTTTTATATGTATACACACACACAACTATATATATATGTTTGTGTATAGATAAAATAGATAAGACTCGTGAACAACATAACAAAATATTTAGGGTGTCCACATCATCGAATATATAATAAATGTATTGAATATGATATAAATTATAAACTTAAAATGCACTTGTAAAATAATTTTGCAGCACATTAAAACATTTGTCATTCCATTTTCTACAATTAGAAATTGTAACTTAAATTAAAGAGTCACAGTGATGCTCGAACATAATTTTGCAATTTCCAAAAGCAATAAATGTGTTACAAAACACAGAAATCGACCAATAAGTTGTGTTCATAAACACTACTCATAAAATAGATAAAGAGTTACAACAAACACCATTAAACACCAGTTTTTCCATTTGGAATCTTTTGAATCTTTGTAGTACAAAGTTAAAGAAACAAAGAGCCTTAAGCACTGAACAAGACATTTCACCACAAAGAAACAAAACAACATTCCATTAATGATCCCAATTAAATTCCAAACCCTCATTATTTGAATAATTGTTGGAAATAAGGTAGATAACTGAGAGGGGGGGTGAATCATTTATCTAAAATTATTCTAACTTTCTTTTCTCCTTTAATAATTAGTGCAACATCAAAACATATAAGCATATGTGATCATAAGAACAAAAATAAAATCAACACACATAACACAAGGATTTTTACGAGGAAAACCCTGTTAAGGGAAAAACAACGAGGTGACTAACCCAAGATTGTATTCTCTATTAAAAGAATAAAGGAGTACAAAATGGTACTTTACAATTAGGGCTCACTACCTAAACACACTGTTCACAAGAGGCACACCACCTACAAGAGACTCACTGTCTAAAGAATATACAAAAGATAATCAAGTGTTTGAACTGATGAGAAGCATCTACAAAGGCAAGAGTTTAGTTCTGGTTTAGGCACAATATATTGATCTGATGCACTTCATCCTTCCTCTGCTCAATGTTGGTGTGTCCTATCACATACCAGGCTTGGATAGTTGTTCCCACACTTATCTCTACTTTTCTTCGCACTTTGCTTCATCACTTCTTAACCACACACTCCTACACACTGGAATCCATCTGGTATATATATCCGCATAAAGGATTTCTATCAACTTGCTAGTCAGCATCAAGAACACTACAAGTAATTACTCTGTCGGCTGAATACATGCTTGATTTGTGATGCGTATCAAAAACATAGATATATAAGTCATTAATCATGTCGGCCAATAATGTGTGATCCCACAAATTACTTGATCAACATCATTTACTCATACGGACTGAAGTCTGATACTCTGCCAGTCAGTTCTTCCTCTGTCTGCTCTGCTTGACTGGAACCCAACACTTAGATCCTCATGTCTTTTCTTTGTTTTATCACCGGAGGCTAAATCTCTGGAATATAGTAGTCATGATACCCCTCTTGACTTATCCAATTCTGCAACTTGCTGAGTTACACCATCTGAGAGATTTGGACTTGATTGTCAGACCTTGTTGCATACTCTATTCTTGTTCACCAGACCAAAACAATCTTCAATCTGACTTCTGGTATAGGCATACTATGTACTGTGGATGTGTGGGATAGACTTTGTTGCCATCAATGACAACACTCATGAAGCCACACAGTGTCTCTTGCCAACAATCTCCCCCTTTGGCATTGATGGCAACACTTAGTGAAAAATGGCTAAGTGTCGCAGTAACTCCCCCTTGGCTGATGCTCTGTCTTTTACACTATTTACCGAAGCTCCCCCTTAGTTGGATTTCACATTTTTCACTACTCCTCACTCCCCCTTTGTAATCAATGGCAAAGGGCAGAATCCGCATACCAAAATTTTACAAAAATTAACCTATACGTGGCTGCATAAGTATATATATATGTTATACTTACATATATTTAAGTATATCCGCAAAAGTGGCCTTCAACTGTACAAATTCTATGGCCCAGCTCTGCTTCATCCTATCCAAAATGGAGATGTGACCACTCAACAAAAATGCATATGCTTCTGCCCTTTTTAAATCTACCGAATCACTGGTCCGGGTTGTGCTCTGGGCATCTGTCAAGGCCTCATGCATTGCTTCTAACTTAGGGATAATTATCCCTCTAAGTTCACTCATTTTGTTTATTATATACTTCTTTTCTTTGTTCAGCCTCTTTATTTCATTTATGATGACAATGGTCTGGCATTCTTGATTCATTAAAGAGGTAGTAAGGAGATCAAAATTTTGAGATAAACTTGACAGTTTACCTTCTTGTTCTTTCACCTTCTTTTCAATATCTGCTGTCACTTTGGGCCAGGATAGACAAAATTTGTATATATCCCCACCATCTTTAAGAGCATTTTCAAGGCTCTTTATTCCAATGTCTAGGGTCCTCCTATCATTAGTAATCAGTCCTTGCACTTCACTGAATCTTTTTCCTAGAAACTCCTTCTAGACCTTTGCTTCTTCTGATTTCTCTAGAGATTCAAACTGAGTGCTAACAAAATTTACCAAAGTTTTCAGGTTATCAGATGGTGAGGCTGAAGGATCCTTTTGGAAGGATGGCATGATCTTCTCCAGCATCCCAGATGCAATCTCTAATAGTTCACAGTCCTCCAAGTGAAATTTCAATAGTTTTTTCTTTAGGCTTGGCTTGGGCAAAAGATGCTATCTTCATCATCTGTATTGGAGAGAGAGTGTCCAGATTTAGGGGCCCTTGAAACATCTCCAGTTCATCTAACTCCACCACTTCTTTGTCTAAGAAGTTCTTCACTGTCTCTGCACTATCTCTTATTGGTGATTGAGTCTTCTTTGAAATATCAGAGGAGTCATCATTTGTCTTATTTTCTTGTTCTTCTTCTTTTCCCTTTACCTCTTCTTCTTGAATCTTCTTCTCCTCTCCTCTACCTTCTCCTTCAGCTTCAGAGTCTGGAATGTCTGTCACAGCTGTAGTGGGATCCGGAGGAGAGATGTCACATGTGTTTGCTGCTTCATGAACTTCCTCTTCTGGAACTAAAGAGTCTAAGTTCTCAGAGATCTCTTCATTTATTTTCTTTAATCCTTCGACATCCTTGTCAGAAGTTTCTTCATTGATTGTATTTAATCCTTCAACATCCATGGTAGAGGGTTCTTCATTTGTTTCTTCTACAATGGGAAGATTAAATCTCTTCAAGACATTCTGGAGGATATCTTTTGTTTCACTTGCTACTTGGTATGTTTCTCCAAGCATGAGTTTATTCATTCTTTCCTTACTCCGGAACTCATCCTTACAATCTTTGAAAATCATGTTCATTTGATTTGGAGTGATGGAAGGATAAAGATAAATTGCTATTTGCTCCCGAATCTCTAAGTCTTTTGCCTTTGCATTATCTTTTCTCAGCTCAAGTACTTTTTCTAGACTCTTAGGAATTAGTGATATTATTTCAATGAAGGCTTTATTGTAAATGTTCAAGTACCTGACAGTAGCTTCTTCCAAAATTCTCATGTCAGCATCACTATATTCATCATAGAATTTAGTCATCGGCTACAGGTTCCCATCCACAGTGACTGCCTTGATGATGTCATCAATGGAAAGAGTGGGCTTTTCTACAAATTCCTCTTCCTTCTCTTCCTCCTTTTTGCTAGCAGAGAACTTCCCGGATGTTCTCTTTTTCTATAATTCCCAGATTTCTTCATCTGATTATGTTTCCTCATCATCTTTATGGCTTGTATACTTCCTTGAGGCTTTGGTCTTCATCCTCTTTTCTCCTTTTCCAGATGTCTTGACTTCTGGTTTGGCAGACTTTGAGCTCTTGGAAGTGACAGGAGCAAAACTCTTGGAGGATCTAGTCCTAGAGGAGGTTTGTGCAGGGGCACCTTCTTCCTTTGCTTCTTCTCTTTCTTTTTTTGCCTTCTCCACTTTCTCTCTGTTAGTATCAAGAGCCTCCTTTGATATGCCAAATCTTTTGGCAAATTCCTCTACTTCCCTTCTTACTTTCCTCTTTATCTCCAGTTGTCTGAACTCAACATGTATTTTTACACTTAGTTCTTGAAAAGTTGCAAACCTTTCTACCTTAGGGTCCTTAGGCTAGCTCAACAGGTGTTGAATATGTAGCTCCAAGATTTTCTCATCGACCTCGTACCCCATGGGCATTATCCACACTGTTCTGGGCTCAACTGTCTCCATTAGGCATTGATCAGTGTCAACCATGAAGCACACTGTATCCTTGTATTTCTCAACTATGGATTGAGGTGTCCTCTCTCTAGCTTGCATCATGCTTTGGAAGTTCTTAAAGTAACACCAGAGAGCTGTGCTCTGAGCTGTAGCATCACCAAGTCCATACATATAATCTCTAATCTGGATTGCAACTGGTTTATCATTTTGCCAAACCCAACCACTAGATCCGGGTAGCTCATTCATATAGTAGAAGAATAGAAACAGTATTAGACAACCATATTTGAAGGAATTCTTCTTAACCTTTTTGATCTTCTACAGGTTTTCTAATAGTTGATTTAGGAGAAGATCACACAGGTCATAATTTGCATCTTCCCTCAACATCTGATATGCTGCATATATTGCAGTCCCAGACACAGAATTCTCCTTGCTAGAATGATAGATCTTGTATCCAATTATCATGTTGAGGCAAACTTGATATCCAGATTTGTGATGTCATCTATGGTCATTGCTCTTTTGTCAAACTTAGATTTGGTGGCTTCAGTTACTGTCTGGTTCTTGACAGATATAAGTGCAGGCAATCCACCGGAAGAATGCAGTCCAGTCACTGCCCTGATGGCATCTTTTGTTATCTTGAAAGGACTCATTAACCACATGAAATTATCATGCATCCTGCTTAGGACATACCGGACCCAATCATCTTCTACAAAACAGGGGAAGTGTATGCAATGTCTGAAGTGTTTATCCCGGAGGGCTTTGAATTGAGGTTTGAGTTCAAAACTCTCATCTATTAGCTATTTGTGATAGATGTCCATCAATTTAGAGTCTCCAATTCCTCAATGTTGGCATGGATATAGACCCTAACATCTTCTACGTGCAATACCCCATGCGAAATGCTAGAAAGTGCGCCTAAGGGATCAATTTCTAGAGATTTATAGGGGTGTTTCTTGAATTTAGGATGCGGCCTATCAGTGATCTTTACAACCATTGGAGTAGCCATCTTACAAAAAATTCAGAGAGATTTTCAGAATGGAAATACCTTTTTACGCTTTTAGGGTTTGAAATAGGAGCCGAAACAAATCGCTGGTTGAATTCAATTTTCCAGTTGATCTTGAGTGAATTGTAGAAACTTTGTTTCAAAGCTCTTCTTTTCTTCTTCTCGAATGCAAATGTGTAAATAATGAGTGAATGACCCCTTTTCTCCTTGTGCAAACCCTAATTTCCTTTTGTAATAAATGCACAACATAAGTTATCTGGTTGCCCTGTTTAGAGAGAGATCTTCTCGAATCATTGTCAGTGAGGATTGACAATGTATCTTCCTTTATTCAATCATGCCATGGGTCCGCAGATCAAAGTATTTTAATTCTAAATCATACCAGATCTGTCTGTGAAAATCTTACTTTACCAGATGGCTATCAAACCAGATCAACTTGAGCGGTTAAATTCTTGTAAAACTCCATGCGGATCTTTCATATTTTTACTGAGGGTTATATAGATATTTTTCTAAGAACCCTTTAGTCTGCAGCATTCAATGTGCCGAATTTAAGCACTAATTGACTGGCTAGGGGAATTTGTTTTTCTCTGTGACTCCCCCTGAGCCAGACCCCATCTGTTTAGTTTTTGGAAGGAATATCAGCACCAGATTCCAGTGCGGATCCATCCCCAATATTTTATGTACTCTTCTTCACCCAAATCTTGCTCATCTCCTTTTGAACTTCATCTGCATTCACTTTACCTTTACCCTTATCTTGTTTTTGATTATGTTGCACCAGACCCTTTATATCCTGATTTTTACTTCTACAGAATTTGGCAATATGACCGGATCTATTGCAATTGTAGCAGACAACATTTCTTTGCATATTTGATTGATATCCTCTTGATCTGCATTGATTAGCCATATGTCCCATTCTATTGCATTCAAAGCATCTACCATTGAATGAATTGTTTATTTGCATATTTTTGCATTCATGAGATTTGTGACCATACCTTTTGCAGTTGAAACATTGTTCGGAGAAGGATGGATTAGTCTCATTCATTCTCTTTCTGCACTGAGTTGCTTTATGACTGAAATTGTTGCAATTGAAGCAATATCCATTGAAGGATGGATATCTTTGAGCATTTAGTTGCCTTACCGGAGTTCTTCTAGGTCTGTTTCTTTGATTTCCTGATCCAAAGTTCTAACCGGATCCGGAGCTTTCACCTTTCTCATATCCCAAGCCACGCTTATCATCTACCCTCTTTTGGCTTTTAAGAACTTCAAGTTGGGCTGAGCTTATCTTAAATTTCTCTTTGTATTCATTTGTTGTTTGAAGATCTTGTTTAAGAGTGTCTATCTGATTCTCAAGTTGTTCTTCATTATCTCTAGCTTCTTCAAGATCAGATTCAAGATTCCTGATTATTCTATCCATTTTGTGGCAGTCCTTTGTCTTCTCCTTGAGGGATTGTTTTAGATTATCTTCACTTTTCTTTTTTTCTTCAATTTCTTGGGTGAATCTCATAACCCCTGATTATATTTCATGCCTTACCATAATGACCTCTTTTGACAGCTTCTCACATAGCTTATTTTTCTCATTCAAATCTTCATTAGTGTCATTTTCTTCACTCTGATTGGCTAATTTTTGAAGTAGTTCTTTTCTTTTTTTCACAGAGATACTAAGTTTTTCTTTTAGCTCATTTATGAAATCATCAGCATCTTTGAGTCTTTCTCCCAAATTATTGACTTCAGAATGAAATTGTTCAAGATCATCTAGGGCAGACTGAAGTTGTTCCTTCATACCATATATATCCATTGAGATTCCCAGATCTTCCTCAAGCTTTTAGGCTTTGTTCAGAGGAACTTAGCTCTGATACCAATTGTTGGAAAAAAGGTAGATAACTAAGAGGGGGGGTGAATCAGTTATCTAAAATTATTCTAGCTTTCTTTTCTCGTTTAATAATTAGTGCAGCATCAAAACATATAAGCATATGTGATCATAAGAATAGAAATAAAATCAACATACATAACACAAGGATTTTTACGTGGAAAACCCTGTTAAGGGAAAAACCACGAGGTGACTAACCCAAGATTGTATTCTCTGTTAAAAGAATAAAGGAGTACGAAATGGCACTTGCCAATTAGGGCTCACTACCTAAGCACACTACTCACAAGAGGTACACTGTCTACAAGAGACTCACTATCTACAGAACTTACAGAAGATAATCAAGTGTTTGAACTGATGAGAAGTATCTACAAATGCAAGATTTCAATTCCGATTTAGGTACAATATACTGATCTGATGCACTTCATCCTTCCTCTGCTCAATGTTGGTGTTATGTCACATACCGGGCTTGGATAGTTGTTCCCACACTTATCTCTACTTTTTTTCACATTTTACTTCATCACTTCTTAACCACACACTCCTACATACTGGAATCCATCTGGTATATATATCCGCATAAAGGATTTCTATCAACTTGCTAGTTGGCATCAAGAACACTGCAAGTAATTACTCTGTCGGCTGAATCCATGCTTGATTTGTGATGCGTATCAAAAACATAGATATAGAAGTCATTAATCATGTTGGCCAACAATGTGTGATCCCACAAATTACTTGATCAACATCATTTACTCATCCAGATTGAAGTCTGATACTCTGTCGGTTAGTTCTTCCTCTGTCTGCTCTGCCTGACTAGAACCCAACACTCAGATCCTCATATCTTTTATTTGCTTTATCACCAAAGGCTAAATTCTAGAATATAGTAGTCATGATACCCCTCTTAACTTATCCAAGTCCACAACTTGCTAAGTTACACCATCTGAGAGATTTGGACCTGATTGTCAGACCTTGTTTCATACTCTGTTCTTATTCATCGGACCAAAACAATCTTCAATCTGACTTCCGGTATAGGCATACTATGTACTGCAGATGTGTGGGATAGACTTTGTTGCCATCAATGACAACACTCATGAAGCCACATAGTGTCTCTTGCCAACAATCTCCCCCTTTGGCATTGATGGCAACACTTAGTGGAAAATGGCTAAGTGTCGCAGTAACTCCCCCTTGGCTGATGCTCTATCTTTTATACTGTTTACTGAAGCTCCCCCTTAGCTAGATTTCACATTTTTCACTACTCCTCACTCCCCCTTTGTAATCAATGGCAAAGGGCAGAATCCGCATAACAAAATTTTGCAAAAATTAACCTATACGTGGCCGTATAAGTATATATATGTTATACTTACATATATTTAAGTATATCCGCAAAAGTGGCCTTCAAATGTATAAATTATGTGGCCAAAATCTGCTTCATCCTGTCCAGAATGGAGATGTGACCACTCAACAAAAATGCATATGCTTCTGCCCTTTTTAAATCTGCCGGATCACTGGTCCGGGTTGTGGTCTAGGCATCTATCAAGGCCTCATGCATTGCTTCTAACTTAGGGATAATTATCCCTCTGAGTTCACTCATTCTGTTTATTATATCCTTCTTTTCTTTGTTTAGCCTCTTGATTTCATTTATGATGACAATGGCCTGGCATTCTTGATTCGTTAAAGAGGTAGTAAGGGGATCAAAATTCTGAGATAAACTTGACAATTTACCTTCTTGTTCTTTCACCTTCTTTTCAATATCCTATGTCACTTTGGGCCAGGATAGACAAAATTTGTTTATATCCCAACCATCTTTAAGAGCATTTTCAAGGCTCTTTATTCCAATGTCTAGGGTCCTCCTATCATTAGTAATCAATCCTTGCACTTCAGTGAATCTTTTTCCTAGAAACTCCTTTCGGACCTTTGCTTCTGTTGATTTCTCTAGAGATTCAAACTTAGTGCTAACAGAATTTAACAAAGTTTTCAGGTTACCGGATGGTGAGGCTGAAGGATCCTTTTGGAAGGATGGCATGATCTTCTCCAGCATCTCAAATGCAGTTTCTAATAGTTCACAGTCCTCCATGTGAGATTTCAAGAGTTTTTCTTTAGGCTTGGCTTGGGCAAAAGATGCTATCTTCATCATCTATATTGGAGAGAGAGTGTCCATATTTAGGGGCCCTTGAAACAACTTCGGTTCATCTAACTCCACCACTTCTTTGTCTAAGAAGTTCTTCACTCTCTCTGCAATGTCTCTTGCTGGTGATTTAGTCTTCTTTAAAATATCAGAGGAGTCATCATTTGTCTTATCTTATTGTTCTTCTTCTTTTCCCTTTACCTCTTCTTCTTGAATCTTCTTCTCCTCTCCTCTATCGTCTCCTTCAGCTTCAGAGTCTGGAATGTCTGTCACAGCTGCAGTAGGATCTGGAGGAGAGATGTCACATGTGTTTGTTGTTTCATGAACTTCCTCTTTCGGAACTGAAGTGTCTAAGTTCTCAGAGATCTCTTCATTTATTTTCTTTAATCCTTCGACATCCTTGTCAGAAGTTTTTTCATTGATTGTATTTAATCCTTCAACATCCATGGTAGAAGGTTCTTCATCTGTTTCTTCTACAATGGGAAGATTGAATCTTTTCAAGGCATTCCGGAGGATATCTTTTTTTTCACTTGCTACTTGGTATGTTTCTCCAAGCATGAGTTTATTCATTCTTGCCTTACTCCGGAACTCATCCTTACAATCTTTAAAAATCATGTTCATTTGATTTGGAGTGATGGAAGGATAAAGCTGAATTGCTATCTGCTCCTGAATCTCTAAGTCTTTTGCCTTTGCATTATCTTTTCTCAGCTCAAGTACTTTTTCTAGACTCTTAGGAATTAGTGATATTATTTCAATGAAGGCTTTATTGTAAATGTTCAAGTACTTGACGGTAGCTTCTTCCAAAATTCTCTTGTCAGCATCACTGTATTCATCATAGAATTCAGTCATCGGCTGCAGGTTCCCATCCACAGTAACAACCTTGATGATGTCATCAATGGAAAGAGTGGGCTTTTCTACAAATTCCTCTACCTTCTCTTCCTCCTTTTTGCTAGCAGAGAACTTCTCAAATGTTCTCTTTTTCTTTAATTCCCAGATTTCTTCATTTGATTCTCTTTCCTCATCATCTTTATGGCTTGTATGCTTCCTTGAGGCTTTGGTCTTCATCCTCTTTTCTCCTTTTCTAGATGTCCTGACTTTCGGTTTGGCAGACTTTGAGCTCTTGGAAGTGACAGGAGTAGAACTCTTTGAGGATCTAGTCCTAGAGGAGGTTTGTGCAGGGGCACTTTCTTCCTTTGCTTCTTCTCTTTCTTTTTTTGCCTTCTCCATTTTCTCTCTTTTAGCATCAAGAGCCTCCTTTGATATGCCAAATCTTTTGGCAAATTCCTCTACTTCCCTTCTTACTTTCCTCTTTATCTCCGGTTGTCTCAACTCAACATGTATTTTTACACTTAGTTCTTGAAAGGTTCCAAACCTTTCTGCCTCAAGGTCCTTAGGCTGGCTTAACAGGTGTTAAATATGTAGCTCCAAGATTTTCTCATTGACCTCGTATCCCATAGGCATTATCCACACTGTTTTGGGCTCAACTACCTCAATTAGGCATTGATCAGTGTCAACCATGAAGCACACTGTATCCTTGTATTTTTCAACTATGGATTGAGGTATCCTCTCTCTAGCTTGCATCATGCTTTGGAAGTTCTTAAAGTAACACCAGAGAGCTGTGTTCTAAGCTTTCGCATCACCAAGTCCATACATATAATCTCTAATCTAGATTGCAACTGGTTTATCATTTTACCAAACCCAACCACTAGATCCAGGTAGCTCATTGATATAGTAGAAGAATAGACACAGTATTAGACAACCATATTTGAAGGAATTCTTCTTATCCTTTTTGATCTTCTGCGGGCTTTCTAATAGTTGATTTAGGAGAATATCACAAAGGTCATAATCTGCATCTTCCCTCAACATCTGATATGCTGCATATATTGCAGTCCCAGACACAGAATTCTCCTTGCTAGAATGATAGATCTTGTATCCAATTATCATTGAGGCAAACTTGACATCCGGATATGTGATGTCATCTATGGTCATTGCTCTTTTGTCAAACTTAGATTCAGTGGCTTCAATTACTATCTGGTTCTTGACAGATTTAAGTGAGGTAATCCACCAGAAGAATGCAGTCCAGTCACTACCCTGATGGCGTCTTTTGTTATCTTGAAAGGACTCATTATCCACAAGAAATTATCATGCATCCTGCTTAGGACATACCGGACCCAATCATCTTATGCAAAACAAGGGAAGTGTATGCAATGTCTGAAGTGTTTATCCCAGAGGGCCTTGAATTGAGGTTTGAGTTCAAAACTCTCATCTATTAGTTGTTTGTGATAGATGTCCATCAATTTAGAGTCTCCAAATTCCTCAATGTTGGCATGGATATAGACCCTAACATCTTCTACGTGCAATTCCCCATGCAGAATGCTAGAAAATGCGCCTAAATGATCAACTTCTAGGGATTTATAGGGGTGTTTCTTGAATTTAGGACGTGGCCTAACAATGATCTTTACAACCATTGGAGTAGCCATCTTGCAAAAGATTCAGAGAGAGATTTTTAGAATGGAAATACCTTTTTACGCTTTTAGGGTTTGAAATAGGAGCCGAAACAAATCACTAGTTGAATTCAATTTTCTAGTTGATCTTGAGTGAATTGTCGAAACTTTGTTGCAGAGCTCTTCAAATAATGAGTGAATGACCCCTTTTATCCTTGTGCAAACCCTAATTTCCTTTTGTAATAAATGCACAACATAAGTTATCCAGTTGCCCTATTTAGAGAGAGATCTTATCGAATCATTGGGCTAAACTTAGAATCATTGTCAGTGAGAATTGACAATGTATCTTCTTTTCTTTAATCATGCCATGGGTCCGCAAATCAAAGTATTTTAATTCTGAATCATACCGGATTTGTCTATGAAAATCTTGCTTTACTGGATGGCTGTCAAACTGGATCAACTTGAGCGGTTAAATTCTTGCAAAACTCCATGCGGATCTTTCATATTTTTACTGAGGGTTATATAGATATTTTTCTGAGAACCCTTTAGTCCGCAACATTCCATGTGCCGAATTTAGGCACTAATTGACTGACTAGGGGAATTTATTTTCTCTGTGACTCCCCCTGAGCCAGAGCTCATCTGTTTAGTTTGCGGAAGGAATATCAGCACCGGATTCTGGTGTGGATCCATCCCAATATTTTATGTACTCTTCTTCACCCAAATCTTTCTCATCTCCTTTTTAACTTCATCCGCATTCACTTTACCTTTACCCTTATTTTGTTTTTGATTATGTTGCACCGGACCTTTTTTATCCTAATGTTTACTTCTGCAGGATTTGGCAATATGACCGGATCTATTGCAATTGTAATAGACAATATTTATTTGCATATTTGACTGATATCCTCTTAATCTGCATTGATTAGCCATATGTCCCATTCTATTGCATGCAAAGCATCTACCATTGAATGAATTTTTTATTTGCATATTTCTACATTCATGAGATTTGTGACCATACCTTTTGTAGTTGAAACATTGTCTAGAGAAGGATGGATTAGTCTAATTCATTCTCTTTCTGCACTGAGTTGCTTTATGATCGAAATTGTTGTAATTGAAGCAATATCCATTGAAGGATGGATATCTTTGAGCATTTGGTTGCCTTAATGAAGGTCTTCTAGGCCTGTTTATTTGATTTCCTGATCCAAAGTTGTTCTGACCGGATTCGGAGCTTTCACCTTTCTCATATCCCAAGCCACGCTTATCATCTACCCTCTTTTGGCTTTCAAGAAAAACTTTAAGTTGGGCTGGGCTTATCTTGAATTTCTCTTTGTATTCATTTGTTGTTTGAAGATCTTGTTTAAGAGTGTCTATCTGATTCTCAAGTTGTTCTTCATTATCTCTAGCTTCTTCAAGATCAGATTCAAGATGCCTGATTATTCTGTCCATTTTATGGCAGTCGTATGTCTTCTCCTTGAGGGATTGTTTTAGATTATCTTCACTTTTCCTTTTCTCTTCAATTTCTTGGGTGAATCTTATAACCCCTGATTCCATTTCATGCCTTACCATAATGACCTCTTTTGACAGCTTCTCACATAGCTTATTTTTCTCATTTAGATCTTCATTAGTATCATTGTCTTCACTTTGATTGGCTAATTTTTGAAGTAGAACTCTTTTCTTTTTTTCACAGAGATACTAAGTTTTTCTTTTAACTCATTTATGAAATCATCAGCATCTTTGAGTCTTTCTCTCAAATTATTGACTTCAGAATGAGATTGTTCAAGATCATCCAGGGCAGATTGAAGTTGTTCCTTTATACCATATATATCCATTGAGATTCCCAGATCTTCCTCAAGCTGTTAGGCTTTGTTCAGAGGAACTTAGCTCTGATACCAATTGTTAGAAACAAGGTAGATAACTGAGAGGGGGGGTGAATCAGTTATCTAAAATTATTTTAACTTTTTTTTCTCCTTTAATAATTAGTGCAGCATCAAAACATATAAGCCTATGTGATCATAAGAAAATAAATAAAATCAACACACATAACACAAGGATTTTTACGTGGAAAACCCTGTTAAGGGAAAAACCACGGGGTGACTAACCCAAGATTGTATTCTCTGTTAAAAGAATAAAGGAGTACAAAATGACACTTGCCAATTAGAGCTCATTGCTCGAGCACACTGCTCACAAGAGGCACACTGCCTACACGAGACTCACTATCTACAAAACTTACAGAAGATAATCAAGTGTTTGAACTGATGAGAAGCATCTACAAATGCAAGAGTTTAGTTCTGGTTTAGGCATAATATACTGATCTGATACATTTCATCCTTCCTTTGCTCAATGTTGGTGTTATGTCACATACCGGGCTTGGATAGCTGTTCCCACACTTATCTCTGCTTTTCTTCACACTTTACTTCATCACTTCTTAACCACACACTTCTACATACTGGAATCCATCTAGTATATATATCCGCATAAAGGATTTCTATCAAGTTGCTAGTCGGCATCAAGAACACTGCAAGTAATTACTCTATCGGCTGAATCCCTACTTGATTTGTGATGCGTATAAAAAACATAGATATAGAAGTCATTAATCATGTCAGCCAACAATGTGTGATCCCTCAAATTACTTAATCAACATCATTTACTCATCTGGATTGAAGTCTGATACTCTGTCAGTCAGTTCTTCCTCTGTCTGCTCTGCCTGACTGAAACCCAACACTCAGATCCTCATATCTTTTATTTGCTTTATCACTGGAGGCTAAATCTCTGGAATATAGTAGTCATGATACCCCTCTTGATTTATCCAAGTCCGTAACTTGCTGAGTTACACCATTTGAGAGATCCAGACCTGATTGTTGGACCTTGTTGCATACTCTGTTCTTATTCACTGAACCAAAACAATCTTCAATCTGACTTCCGGTATAGGCATACTATGTACTGCAGATGTGTGGGATAGACTTTGTTGCCATAAATGACAACACTCATGAAGCCACACAGTGTCTCTTGCCAACAATAACCCCATTTGAATACCAAACCCTCATAATTTCAAACAATGAGAAAACCATAAGAAGCTTTTGTTTATGATTAGAGACAACAATAGATAGAGTTCAAATCCCATTGCAAACAAAAGAGTTATAAAATAATTGAATACCCATGGATAAAGACTAACCCTATTTTAATACCCAACCCTCATGAATTCAAACAGTGAGAAAACCATAAGAAGTTTGCATTTATGATTACAGACAACAATATATAGAGAAAAATTCCATTGCAAACAAAAAAATTATAAAATAATTGAATACCCATGAATAAATAATAACTCCATTTTAATACCGAACCCTCATGATTTCAAACAGTGAGAAAACCATAAGAAGCTTCCATGTATGACTTCAGACAACAATAGATGGACAAAATCTCATTGCAAACAAAAAAATATATGAAATAATTGAATACCCATGGGTAAATAATAACCCCATTTTAATACCGAACTCTCAAAATTAGAAACAGTGAGAAAATCATAAGAAGATTCTATTTATGATTACATACAGCAATAGATGGAAAAATTTCCATTGCAAACAAAAAATTTATAAAATAATTGAATACCCATGGATAATTAATAACCCCATTTGAATATCGAACCCTCATGATTACAAACAATGAGAAAATCATAAGAAGCTTCTATTTATGATTACAGAAATCAATAGATTGAAAAAATCCATTGCAAACAAAAAAATATACAAAATAATTGAATACCTATGATACAAATAATAAAAAATATCCTTACTAGGGTCGAAGGATAAACGAGCGAAGCCATTGCAAACATTTTAAAAAATAGAAAATATTTTAAAACCCATGGATAACAGTAACCCCATTTTAATACCAAACCCTCATGATTAAAAATAGTGAGAAAACCATAAGAAGCTTCCAAATATGATTACAGACAACACTAGATGGAAAAAATGCCATTGCAAACAAAAAAATCCAAAAATTAGAATACCCATTTGAATACCAAACCCTAATGATTTCATGCAAACTGAAAACGAGAAAAACCTTCCATTTACGACCACTCACAGTAATATATATTGCATGGATAAACCATAGGACATAGACACAGAAAAAACCAAATAAATCCTCTTTTTTTTGAGCTAGAAATATCATTGCCTTAACAGGATAATATATCCTTACCAGGGTCGAAGGATGAACAAGCGTAGCCATGAGCAGAAGGAGAAACCAGTGGAGTCGTCACGACTACAAACAGACAAACAATAACCCCTTTTCATGACTACAAGCAGACAAAAAATTAAAAAATCAGAGAGACAATCGTGAATACCGAAAACCCATTTGAATACCGAAGCTTGAAGGCAGACAAGAAGATGGAAAACCAGAAGAACATTCAATTTATGCCCACAGCAAGCATTGCAAATAGAAAAAGTAGATAATTTCTCTTTCTTTTCAAGATAGAAAGATCATTGCCTTAGCAAGATAAGAAATTCTTACCAAGGTCGAAGGAAAAACGAGCGAAGCCAGCTTTGTCATCGCGAAGGAGATACCAGCGGAGCTGTCGGGAAGGAAAAACCAGTGGAGACCCAGCGAATGCATGTTTCTCAAGAGCACCAAGGTGACCCAGTATGGGTGCCATCTACAACGAGCAAACGCAGAGAGCATAGTCGGCAATGGTGTCAAAGGGTTTGTTGACTGTGAAGGACGGGAGCATTGAACGCTCCATAGCTGCGAAAAGGCAAGGCACGATAACTAGCGAAACAAGGTGGTAGTAGGAGTTAATGACTCTGAAGTTGGTGTAAATGCGACTGGACTTCCTCGTTAATGCAGGAGTGTGCGATGAAAAGGTGGCGAGCTGTTCGGGTGCCACACGGCATCGCGAACACAACTCACGATGCAACTTCCCACCACCGGTGTATGTTGTGTCCAATTTTCGATCGGCGGTAAAAAATGCCCGGAAATTGGACCCCGCCAAAGAAACGTGTCGTCCACGTGGCAAATCGATGTCCACCGTGTCAAAATGAAATATTTAGGTTGTCCACATCACCGTCTACGTGGATAAGGCAAAAAAAAATTTCATTCGGATGATGTGGCGTCCCAGGGGGAGGGGGAAGTTAGGGTGACCCACTATGAGGCCCTCTCCCATAGAGTGGAGCTATAAATAAAACTAAATCGTTTGTGGAGAGATTCTATATTCTTGAGTCTCATCATTGTACCTAACACTGTGAAAGCTGGAGATGCCACGGTAAAACAGGCAGTCCATGAGAGGCACAAAAATTTTAAATGTCCTCTCCCAATACATTGTTTTTGTTTTGTTGTCAAATGACAAAATCCTTGAGATCTGACGTACATGGTACCTACAGATGCGGAAATCTTTATTTCAATTGTAAATTACAATTGGAAAATCTGTTCATAATCAGTCACACCACGTGATTATAAATTTAAAATTATTAAAATCTTACAAGAATTCCATGCTGTTTTTAAGCGAATTGTCTGTCCAACCCTCAGGATAGACGTCAGCGTTTGTGACGTTTTACCTGCCAGGACTGTTAGGTGCAATGATGAAACTCAAGAATATAGAATCTCTCCACAGACTATTTGGTTTTATTTATAGCTCCACTCTACCAACCGTTTTAAATCACAACCAGTAGTGTGCTAACATACAAAATGATTGCACCTTCCTAAAATATCGGTGCGTTGTTAATGCACTGATTATTTACTTGTGGAACCCGCTCCCACAGTAAACAATCAGATTGTGAGAGAACAGCAGCACTAAGATTTACAGCCACACTTTTTCTTTTTAAGTTTTCTCTAGCTAAAATATTTTCCAGTGAGAGGAAAACAACATTAAGATGGCACCTCGACCTCATGTAATGGTGTTGCCTTATCCAATACAGGGTCATATCAATCCATTAATAGAATTCTCCAAGAGGCTTCTCAATTACAATCTCCTGGTGACCTTCGTCGCCACAGAGAGAGCTAGAGAGCGCATGATACAAGCTCAGGATGGTGCTGCTCATGTGACCTCAGCTTTGCAGGATATCAGAATTGAAACAATTTCGGATGGGCTTCCTTCTGATGTTGACAGGGTGAACAATTTAGGCATGGAGGCCGATCTGCTGCGCAAGATTGGAAGTATTTCACTTGAACAACTGATAGAGAGGCTCATTGCTCAAGGTCACACAGTCTCTTGCATTGTTTATGACTCTTTTTTGGATTGGGTTCCGCCAATAGCAAAGAAATTTGGTATTCCTTTGGCTTTTTTCTGGACGCAGTCTTGTGCAGTTTTCTCCATCTATTATCATTATAACAAAGAAACCGGTACATTTTCGTAACTTCTACCATTCGTATTCAAATGAAATTTATGTTCAAATAAATATTACTTTCTGTCATTAGTTGCACTAGTCCTTTGCTCTTATATTGGTGATTTTTAATTAGTTCCTGCGATGCCATGGCAATGGAACTATAGCTGCGCACTCTACTTAAATATCATCCACTTCAATGGTCAAATAGTCAATAGCAATTTTACACCTCATTCACAATAAAAAGTGGTAAATATATTGGTGATTTTTAATTAGTTCCTGCCATGCCATAGCCACGGAACTATAGCAGGCCATGCAATCTTTAACAAGTTATTAATGTTTTTCCCTCCTGCCAATTAACATTTTAAAAAAAATATACATAAATTTTGTGGGCAATGTTCAGGTACCTAGAGATACCTAAAACTTCAAATGCTCAAGTAAAGTCATCTTAGTTGACAGGCTGTCTAACCAGATTATTCTTAAACATCATCCATTTCAACAGTCAAAAGTTAATTTTGGCTAATAAAATTAGGATAAATATTTACCACTTTTTGTTGTGGATGAGGTGTAAAATTCTTATTGACTGTATGACCATTGAAATGGATGATGTTTAAGTAGAGTGGTCGTGTGTTGCATGTTAGAAAAATATGTAGTGCAGAATTGAAATAAATAGTGAAATAGTAATAAATCGCACAAAATAGACAACACAGATTTACATGGAAAACTTGGTTTGTACCAGGAAAAACTAGGGGTAAAGGTTCAATAATTTTATTTTCAGAAGAAAATTCGCTGTTACAGACATACATTCGCATTCAAGCTCAATTGACTTAAAAAGCCACGAAAAACCATACAATTAATCATGCACTTTCTGAAGAAGGATTTCCATGCATAAATCATGTGAGTGGCACTTCCGCATGTTGTACATGTATCATATGACCGAAAATTTCTCCGGCGAGGCCTGCCTTGGGCATGGCAGGAAGGCTACATGCAGCCCCCTACGACCCCCTGCTCTTCAACTTTCAGTTGAACTTTCAAAACTTTCAGGCCTTAGGCTGCGCCCGAGATTCCCACGTGACACTAATCTCAACTACTTAATCAATACTGAAATAAGAAACTAACTTCACATAGTTCTCCACATCTATCTTTGCTTTTGTACATTGTCCGCTCAACATATGATCTAACAATTACAACTTTGTTAGTTTTTAAACTTTGATTCTTTCACTCATGAAAGGACGATCTAATGGCAATTCAGCCAAGGACCGAATCGCTCTCCTAGTAAGCTTATTCTTCTCTTTCACATATTCTCAATTTCTAGTGAAACAGAATACAGAATATATATTTGAGTCCAAGACCAAAATGGTCCTGCCCAGTCTAAGCCTGGTCCAAGTCTTAATATTGTGTCTATTTAACTAACTGATGACTCTGCTTAAATTAGGCAGGTAATAACTAGCATTTTGATGGGTATTCCTAGTTCATTTGCGTTATCTTTGTACACTTCTATTTTTATCATTTTCATCATTTGAGCATAAAATTAGACTGTTCAGATTGGTTGTCAATGGAATGTTGTCCGTAATGGAATTATGGCGATTCAGGTTTCTATGTTGTGGGGCTTTTCAGTCTAATCAGCACTTAATATTCTGTTTTGGCTGTCTTCTTCCCATCTGTGTTCTGAATTCATGCATTCGCTTGATGTGGTCATTCTTACGACTTGCAAACACAGACTGGATAATGGTGATAACTCTAGGACATATATAGCTAACTAGTGAGTTTTTTTTGGGGTCAAGAACTGTTTAGAATCAGTCTTACACCCTACCCAGCTATTATATTTTATTCAACTTGCTGAAAATTTGCTCATATAAGAAGCATAATACTTGCACTACTGCTCTAACAATGACAGTCCTTTATCATTTGAATTGAGATCGCCTAATTTGCTAGCTTTGTTTTCTGTTAGAGGGCGAACCCGTTTACTACCCATCCAGTTCAAGTAAGATGTTCATTGATGAAGGTGAAATATTGAAAAGAGTCCAGCAACTATTATTTTGACATTTGAAGTTGTGACCATGGTTTACTTATAGGATAATCTATTCGTTAAAGAATATAGGTATGCAATGAAAACAGAGAAAGATTTTAAAGGCAACCCAAAACTTTTATTTTGGACATAATCAAAGGACTTAAATCCAATTTTTTTTTTATTCCTCTTTTCAAAAGCCAAAGAATTGTAGCAATCAGACGACTTGACAAACATGGCAAGCTAGGAAAATGCTGATAACTCAACTTATAGGACATATATAGGTAACTAGCGAGTATTTTTGGTCAAGCATTGTTTAGAATCAGTCTTACACCCTAGATCATAGTTCCCCAAAATGTAAAGATTAAAAATGCGCTCTAGATATATATCTAGGTCATAATTAATGATAAACACATATCACATTGAAACTTTTAAGAAATCATTGAAATGAGAATGATAAATTAAGTACTCTAATATAGAGAAAAGTTGAATTGAGTAGGACAAATTATGGATTGCCTAATATTAAGGTTTACATTAATAAAGTCATCTTAGTGACTTGTAGTTTATTATTGTTATTAAATAATTAGTTACATTTTCCTAAGGTTCCCCAAGTTATATTTAAAAGGCTTTATTAAAAAGATATTGTAATACATTCTAACATGATTTCAATAATATTATCATTATATTGTGTTTATTGCTATACAAATGCAAATGCCCTGCTATTTTCATCATGGTATCAGAACCCATGGTTAAATCGTTAGGAACAGAGAAAAAGAACATAAGAAAACTGATGTAGAAGTATTTGCTAGCAGATGCATTGGTTCATTGTTGACCACATAGAGAGAATTAAAATTAGAATGATGTAAGTTTTGTATATGGCTGCCTGATCTATAATTTTCAAATTGAAAAAAAAAACTTGTCAAATGTGCACTGTCTTTTCCTTCAAAGCATGTTTGGTAAATTAAAGAAAGACGACTGTACAGAGAGGTAGACGTGTAAGGTGCAGTTTCATTTTGTGCAGATTATTTTGGTTGCATATTAAATGGTTTTTATTACTTTCAAAGTCCAACTATGAAAAGGTTTTTGTTACTTTCAAAGTCCAACTATGAAAATATAAACTTCCGGCAAGAACTATTAAATTAATACTTGAATAAATAGGGCAGATATTAGAATGATGCAGATTTTCAAATAAGAATATTATTGGTGCTCATTGTGGAGAAAGTGTGTGGTTCCAGTGAGCAGAGATTTAAGATTGGAGTTATATTTTGGTAGTTTGAATTGATGATTTTATTAAACATGGATTAAGATTCATTCTATAGAATAGTTGGTTGGGAGAGAGTCTTTTAAGTTTGGTAGATCACGGTTTCAAGTCTCATATATTTGTTTCTTTTATAGGCTTTCTACACCACATAGAAAGTTGATAATTTATATGGCAAGAGTATGTTTAGAGCACTTGGAAATAAAGAAAATTAAATTGTTGATATGACTTTGAAGGTTGTTAGTTCAGAGCCCACCAAGTATTTTCCAAATATTTTTTTCATCAAAGGATACAAGTTGTGTCAATGCAGAAATACAGATATTTTTGGAGTCTATTTATATTTGCAGATAGCATTGTAAGGTTGTCCACATAATACATGGTTATTTCACATAATGTTTATGTTCTCCAAGCCATCCATGTTTCATTTGATGGGGCCTTCAAAGACTCATATGCTATTGGCTAAAATGTAAAGAGGTCACCATTGGAGGTTGGAGGATTTTTCATCATCTCGAGTTAGCTTCTCGCTCAGAGATGGTATTTTGTATGAGAAGCATACGTTTTTGTGTTTTATTTTTTTGATTCTGATAAAATTGAAGAATATTGTGGAAACCAAGAACTCTCGTGAAAGATTGCAAGTACTGGCACAAGTCACAAGAGATCAACAATTTCACACTCAATACTATCAAATACATAAGCAATATGCAAAGCAAAACCGGATGATATATTAGTTCACATGAACAAGTACATATAGGCACAAGTCTCCTAAGAATAGACGTGCCAAAAATAGGAAAGCAAGCTTGAGAATAGTGGTGGCTTAAAGATAGGCATGCATGCAACTACTTAACTCAAGATAAGTGATCCTAAACACCTATTCTACACATAGACATGTTAAATAAAGCACTAAGACTTCTAAGACTAAAAATAGCCCTATCCCAAGTGAGCTTAATATACACTAACACCCCCCTTTAGCAAAGCTTAGGTGAGGAAATGAATATGGGTCTCGACAATTAGGCCTGATAAGGTACCCATGTATAATGCAATACAATGCAATCTCTCATAAAGTGGAGAAAGGAAGAAAACCGTGTGAGAAAAAACTTCCCTCCAAAAGAGAGAAAAGAAAATGAAGAAGAATAGAAAATGAAGAAGACTACGAAGCCTCCTCGAAGATGATAACTCTACATGAAGCCTAAAAACATGTCGCTCTGACTATGATGATGTAGATATGCCCCCATAGGAGAGTAAAAGAGACTATGTATCTCCCCCACAATAAAGTAGCCCCTATGCCAAAAGAGAATGCATGTGTATGAATGTTGAAAATGATCCATTTGTGGCAAATGAAATTCCCCCCCTTAGGAAGAAACAACTCCAATGGTGAATGCTCAAAGAAGCAACCTTGGTGAGGTGGTAACTCTCATGAAGTACCCTATCGCATAATATTGCTCAAATGTCGTCATGCTGATGTCAAAATGAGTCACAATCAAATTGGGAGGCTCAAGCCTAACTAAAACAAGTGACCTCTCAAAATCATGTGAAGACTGATGAAGAATAGAATCCGAAGAACTGATGTATGAAAGTGGAATGTCAATGCATGCCATGTGGCTGCAAAGAAAATCCCACAAGATGTCCTATGAAGAAGCACTGGAAGCCCTCAATGAAGCCTCTTTGAACTCTATAGTAAAAGCAAGTGTATGTATACTGTCATCAAACAGAAAGATAAGATCCTCCAAGGTGTCATCAAGATCTGATATGTGAGACTCTATAAACAACCAAGAGATGTCTGGTAGAAGTGTATCCCAATGAGGTGAATCCTGAATATGACCCTACTATAATGAATTCTTGGAAACTCTTGAAGGAGAAACATTGAACTCAGAAGTAGAGGCATAGAAAGCATGTGCCCTATAATGTGACAATGTATGTCGACCATCATCTAGATTATGTACCCTAGCAAACTTTTGAATATCTTATTTGCAACTTCTTGCTAACAAGATGTCTGGTAGAAGTGTGTCCCAATGAGGTGAATCTTGAATATGACCCTACTATAATGAATCCCTGGAAACTCTCGAAGGAGCAACACTGAACTCAGAAGCAGAGGCATAGAAAGCATGTGCCCTGTAATGTGACAATGTAAGTCGACCATCATCTGGATTATGTACCCTAGTACTTGCACTCGGAAGTGGCTGTCTAGCCTAAAGAGAGTTGAATGTGGGTGAGTCAGATGCTAAATCCTCATCCTCCAAAATGAGTCTTGAGATGGATGGAGATGACACCCCATCACTATCCTCATTGTCTGAATTGGAAGAAGAAGAAATCTCTACCTCAGGAATCTGTTGTGGATGGTGGGAAGGAGAAATATTAGGGGCAAAGTGTGAGAAGGTGTATAACCTAGCATGGTGATCTTCCCTTCCCAAAGCCACTAAGTTGTTGCTATACAACTCTCTGATCTCAACTAAATTTGGAGTAAACTTAGCTTGCATGCCCTTCACTATGTGAGCAATCTGATAGACTAATATGAGATTAGTTGAAAGTGAAGGTACATTTAGAATATTTGTGAATGTTCCACCTTCAACTTCAATAGACCCTCTCCCTGCAACTACTGCTGGTGTGTCATTACCCAAATTGATGCTAGACATGTTATAAGGCTCTATGAAAGAAAACTCAACCTCTAAAGAAGCCATATGGTGTGAAGCACCTGAGTCAATAATCCAAGATGGAGCTGATGAAGATGTTGAAGAGCCAATTGCAACAAGATCCTTGCCCTTGAATTTCTCTTTATCTTTTGACTTAGAAGTTTTTGGGGTGGATGAGGATACTTTGAAGTATTCATGTACACCTATGTTGTTCTTCTCTAAGAGATGAGTGAGGTGATCAACCTTTTTCTTCATACACTTGTGCTCATCATGCCCCGTTTTCTTACATTAGGCACACTGAACTTTGTCCTTTTTAGGTTTCCCTTCTTTGGATGAAGTTTTTGTGTGACTTTGAGATGTCTCGGGTTTCTGTTCTTTCTTTGTCTCCTTGTTTTCTTTATTCTTCGCCCATTTGTTATTTGAAGCATTATGTTCCCCATTCCTAGCAAAGAGAGCTTGAGGTTTTGATGTCTTCTGGGTACCCACGTGTATTAACTTATTTTTCTCCCTAGTTAAGTTTGCAATGAAGTCATCTAGGATGGCATTTTCCATGTGGCTCCAAGAGCTCTTTTAATGGAGTAGAAAGTAGATACAAATACATAATACTCAGGTCCTAACTTGGAGAGAATTGAAAGCACAAGTTGGCAATCTTTTTTTATCAATTTCACATTATTTTAACTGCAACCTGACAGATTTAAACTTGGTGAAAAAGTTTACTAATGTATTAAATGTGCTCAGACTCAAACTGATTAACTCATTTTCTAGTTCATGAGTTCTCATCTCATCTACCTTCTCAAAGAGCTTCTCAAGGGCGAGCTATACCTCATTGGGGGTTGTCTACATGAAAGAGTAATTCTGGAGAGAGATGTTGAAACATAAAAAACCAAAGGCCTAGTCACACCTGTTAAACCATTTAACTTTAGCGTCATCATCAGATGGTTCCATTTTATTGCCCATTGTAACCATGTATAACCCTTTGTTCTTTAACATAAGCTGGATTTTTGGATTTCTAGTCATGATAATTAAATGGAGTTAATGGTGAAATAGCCTGATTAGAGTCCACATTGCAATTAAACTGAAGAAATGGTAAAAAAAAGAAGACAAGACAACCCAATGAGACACCCTATGATTATTCTGAATACCCCCGTAGTTGTGGCACTTTATAAGTGGTGCGTGGGAAAAAATTACCTATTACACGATTTTAAATGCTCTTTTAGTTTAGTTTTCCAAAGAATTTGGGCAAAATTAAACTTTTACAAGGGGAAGAACTTTGATTTTTGAAAAAAAGATTTTTTTTAAAACAAGTTTAAATATAGCTTCTCTAAAAAAACCTAAATTTTTAGAAAAAAAGCACAAGGCTGGTAAAAAAGGCATGTCAAAATACCTCCGGTGCATGATTTACCTCTAAAAAAACTTCTTGGGCAGCTTGTGAGTGTCTTTTGCCTCTGTAGTACACAAAAAAGCTCCAAAAACAAGCGATCCTACTACTATGGAGGGTGAATTGGTGTTGAGCTAGGTGAATTATTGCAGAGTCTGGCATGAAACCTGATGCTGGGTGAATTTGGGCGACCGTGGGGAGGGTACAAGGCCCTGTGTGCCCTGTAAGGGCCCTGCGGCCCTGTTTGAATAGGCCACAGGCTGTGTGCCTATTAAATAGGTCGTGAGCTACACAAGGGTAGTGTGTGCCTTGCAAACTAGCCGTAGCTGCAAAAAAAACAATGTGTGCCTGTAAAAACATTTGCATCTCTAAAAAACACCTTTGTGCCAAAAAAATGCCTCTGTACCAATAAAAGAGGTTTGACCACTCTAAAAAATGCCTTTGGAACAAAAACAAGCCCTTCCAAAACATAAAAACACCACTGAATGGTGAAAAATGCCCTCCAATTGAACCAATAATGAACAAATGAATGTTATGCTCAAAGGAATTTAATAGAATACCATATTTGTAACCTTACCATTCCTACTCTGATACCATGTGGAAACCAAGAACTATCGTGAAAGATTGCAAGTACTGGCACAAGTCACAAGAGATCAACAATCACACACTAAATACTATCAAATACATAAGCAATATGTAAAGCAAAACCAGATGATGTATTAGCTCACATGAACAAGTACATATATTAAAAAGAAAAATTCAATTAAAATAATGAAAAATAACTTCATTTTATTTTGAAATGAAGAAAATTGATAAAACCCTACCTTCTTCAATTGCCCGACTTTGTTGCTCTTATCCATGGTGGAATTGGTGACACAACATTGTGTTCGATGGTCTTCTCCTTCAAATCTTTCAACACACTCTCACGTTAAAGCCCTAGTCACATTTTTGATGCAATAGGAAAATCAGAGTGAAAAAGTGAGGCCGCGGGACTATGTTTTTTCACTTTATTTGGTAGTCGAAAACACAATTACGTTATGGTTTCCTAGCACTAAAAAGTGGGGTGGACACTTTTTGCCCCCCATCTTCATGCACACGCCCCTTACCATGCTTCAAACTTTAAGATTTGGGCCCTGCTTCGTTCAATCTATTTGAGTGTTCTTTTTAGATGCCTTTACTTGCCTCACCAGTAATGGTCATAAATCTAATGCTTGTGGGCTTTTCAAGTCCATCCACCAAGGTTTCCCTCTAGCCCTTTCTCTTTATGTGTTAGTTGCCAAAGGATTTCACAAAGTCTTTTGGCCAATTCTGTAGCTTAGAAGCTGGTTGAAGGAATTTCTTTGCCCAATTATTTAGCTCAACTTGTGAATGGGAATTTTGTGGATGACTCTTTTCTTATGCTCCTAGAAGAGGAAGGAAATATCAAGTAAGGTTTACATTGTCTAGATATTTTTTGTAAGGCTTCATGTTCCAACATTCAATGGTAGAAAACTCAATGCTACAGGCAGTCTTTCCCACCTAAACCTCCTAGTTAGATTCTTTTGGGTGGAATTGGACTTGATCATGGAGAAATTTTTAGGTTCCTGGGCATTCCTTTTGCTTTTCAAACTTCCCCTCCACCTTATGGCAGGCTATTATTCAAGAATTGAAAAGAAGTTGGCTTATTGGATTACCAAACCTCTCTCCCTAGTAGGAAAATTTTAGGTGTGCTTTAGGATTCTTGTGGCTAATCATGTTTATTACTCTTCCTGCTGGGTTGCTTCTAAAGCTTCTTACTAGAAGATTGAGAATCTTCTCAAGAATTTTCTTTGGGCCTCCTCTAATAATCACAGAGGTTTTCATCATGTTACTTAGGAGTTTTATTGTTTTCCTCATGACTCTAGAGAATTCGGATTGATTTGCACTCAATGACAAGGGTTGACTTTGTGTGCCAAATGGATTATCTATGCTCTTGAAGGCAATGAAGCTTGGAAATTTTTGGTGCACTACTATATTTCTTCAAGTGTTCCTCATGGGAGACATGCCTAGAAAGGGATTTACCTTCACACCCTTCTTTTTATGCAAGAGCCCATCCAAATTCAAGGTACTTTTGTAATAAAAAACATTTGGAGAGCCTTGGAAGCTATCAAGCCTTGGCTTGTTTGGAACGGAAAGGAATTTTTCTTTGGTCTTTCTATTAACTAGCAATGCATATGGTGGTTCCTATTCTTTCTTGTCAAGATTTCCCTCTTGCCAAAACTCCTCAGGTTCAAGCTTTGAGGCTCTTCAAGAAGGGAATCAAATTCCTTCTGGATCCTTTTTCCAAAATAACTTCAAATTTCATTTCTTGGCTTGAAGCCAAAGATAAGTTTCATTTGTTCAATCAAGGCTTTAAAACTTTCCAATTTGTCATAGATTGTGTGACACTAGATATGATTCATAAGGTGGGAGTTCATAGTTTCAAGCCTTGGTGGAAAGACTAGAAATGGTATCCTGAGACACCGTTTCGTAATTATAAGCCTCATAAGGGCTATTCTTGGCTATCTCCTCACCTTCCAATGGCGTCTATTTTAAACCAAAGATGGCTACTGCAATCTCCTTTGAATGTTTGGAAATGTAGATTTTAAATAGTTTGGTTAGCTATTCTTGAGCCAAAGCTTGATCACTTTACCTGGTGTATTCTTTTCCAAGGTCTTCCAGTTGGATCTAGATTAACTCATATTGGGATAAGAGATCATCGATGCCTATTTTGTGGTCACCAGGAGACTCTCAAGCATCTTTTCTAGTTTTGTTCCTAAGCTCAAGCTACTTGGGCATGGATTCATGATTTCTTCAGACCCTTTCGACCTGAGCCATTTTCTTGGCATATGGTTTTATTAAGGGATTGGCCTTGAGTTCCCTCGAGACATACCTAGATTTGACATGCTTTCAGGGTGAAAATTATTTTCAGCATCTAAAATAATAGGAATTTTGGTTTATTCTCAGGACATGTTCAGTTGATCCTAATTTTTCTTTGTACACTAAAGCTATGATTTGTTCTAACGTGCTTATGCAAATTCAAGTGCAAGCCAACAAGGTTGCACTTGAGGTGGCACAACTTCTGGTGCTATTGGATCATTGAGGTAATGCACCATGCACCATGGCCAAAGTCCCTCTAAATCATGCTTCCAATCGAGGGTGTAGTCATTATTCTTGTGGGAACTAGGATGCTCACTCTCATGCCTCGCAACCTCTTGTGAGGTGTTCTAGGGATTGGGCTTAGAGAGGACTTGGTCTTAGCCCACTCACCACTTTGCTTCTCCCCAGGCTCTTGGTCCTAGGCTTAGTGGTTGGCCGGATTTTGGCATGTTCCTCGCCTGGCTCTTGCAATTTCAGTTGTTTGTGACAATCAGCCCTCTCTTGAAGATAAAAAAGATGATGAAGGCAATGATGGTTGGGAATCTCCTATGAATACTTTGGACCCCGATGTATGGGGCAAACTAGATGACCGAGACCCTCCTCCTCCTAATGCTATAGCTCTTGCCGCATAGTAGCTTGTTTTTGTTTTTTGTTTTGAGTTATCCCCATTTAGACTATTTAGGGGTGATGTTTTCCACCCACCGTTTTTCTTTTAATATGTATGATATTATTTCTTAATTAGTAATATAAACACTTATTCATTCAAAATGGGAAAAAAAAAATTAGCTTTTTACTTTTTGGATTGCTCTTAAAAACAGCATGGAATTCTTGTAAGATTTTAATAAGTTTAAATTTATAACTCTGTGGTACGATTGTTACGAACAGTCTATTTTCCAATTGCAATTTACAAAAAAAATGAAAGTTTCCGCATCTATAGGTACCATGCATGTCAGATCTCAAGGATTTTGCATTAATGAAAAGCCACACAGAGCCTGGACATCGTCTTCTCCACACTCATCCTCAACCATGAACCATAGATGACCTTGCGTAGGTACTTTCATAATCTCATTTGTCATTTAACCACAAAACAAAAACAATGTACATGACAACAAATAAAGGATATGACATTTCAACTTTAAAATTTTCGTGACTCTCATGGACTGCCTGTTTTACTGTGGCATCTCCAACTTTCACAGTGTTAGGTACAATGATGAGACTCAAGAATATAGAATCTCTCCACTCTGCCTTTTAAAATCACAGTCAATTGACAAAGTAACTGTACTTCCCTAAAATTGTACTTCACTAAAATTTATAATTAATACACTGGTTATTTACGTGTGGGACCTGCTCCCCAATGAACAATTAGACTGACTGAGAGAGAACAGCAGCCCTATGATTTAAAGCCACACTTTTTTTTAAGTTCTATCTAGCTAAAATATTTCCAGTGAGAGGGAAATGTTAAGAGGGAAGAGTTTGAAGAGCCTGCACTGGTCAACCAATCAACATAATAAGCACAACATATTAACTGTTTCCGGTTTAGAAAACAACATTAAGATGGCACCTCGACCACATGTAGTGGTGTTGCCTTATCCAATACAGGGTCATATAAATCCATTAATAGAATTCGCCAAGAGGCTTCTCAACTACAATCTCTTGGTGACTTTCGTGAGAGAGCTAGAGAGCACTCTATTTAAATATCATCCACTTTAATGGTCTAATGGTCAAATAGTTAATAGCAATTTTACACCTCATTCACAACAAAAAGTGGTAAATAGTTGTCCTATTTTTATTGACTAAAATTGACCTTTAACTATTGAAGTGAATGATATTTAAGAATAGCTATAACACTACAATATTCAAGTAAAATCATCTTATTTGACACAGGTGAGCTATGTAAAAATCATCAATATAAGAGCAAAGGCATGTAACTAATGCAACTAATGACAGAAAATAAAATTTATTTGAACATAAACTCATTTGAATATGAATGATAGAAGTTACGAAAATGTACCGAAAATGTACCAGTTTCTTTGTTATAATGATAATAGATGGAGAAAACTGCACAAGACTGCGTGCAGAAAAAAGCCAAAGGAATACCAAATTTCTTTGCTATTGGCCGAACACAATCCAGAAAAGAGTCATAAACAATGCAAGAGACTGTCACATTGAGCATTGAGAAAAGAGTCACATGAGCAGCACCATCTTGAGCTTGTATTATGGGCAGTAGGGTTATTCTTAAACTTCATCCACTTCAATAGTTAAAAGTTAATTTTAGTCAATAAAAATTTACCATTTTTTTATTGTGGATGATATGTAAAATTGCTATTGACTATTTAACCATTGAAGTGGATTCTGGTATGTTGCATGCTTCTCCACGTCTACCTGTGCTTCTGTACATTGCCACTTAATTACAACTTTGTTAGATTTTAAACTTGACTCTTTCACTCATGAAAGGACGTCTGGTCCAAGTCTTAATATTGTGTCTATAACTGACTGAAGACTCTGCTTAACTAGCATTTTGATGGGTGTTCCTAGTTCATTTGCGTTATCTTTGTGCACTTCTATTTTTATCATTTTCATCACTTCAGCATCAAGTTAGACTGCTCAGATTGGTTGTCAATGAAATGTTGTTCATGATGGAATTATGGCAATTCAGGTTTCTATGTTGTGGGGCTTTTCAGTCTAATAGCAATTAATATTCTGTTTTGGTTGTCTTGTTTTCATGTGTGTTCTTCATGCATTTGCTTGATGTGGTCATTCTTACTACTTGCAAACACAGACTAGCTAATGGTGATAACTCAACTTATAGGACATATATAGCTAACTAGTGAGTTTTTTCGGTCAAGCGCTGTTTAGAATCAGTCTTACACCCTACCCAGCTAATATATTTTATTCAACTTGCTGAAAATTTGCTCATATAAGAAGCACAATACTTGCACTACTGCTCTAACAATGACAGTCCTTTATCATTTGAATTGAGATCGCCTAATTTGCTTTGTTTTTTTTTGTTTGAGGGTGAACCTGTTTACTGTTGGATATGAAGCCCAACCATCACTTCTTTTTCCCACCATTTTCTTTCAGTCCTTTCATATTCCTTTCGAAAGCTTATTAAAAAATAATTATGGATAATGTAATATAATGTGTATTGCTGAAGATAGCTGCTGCTGTATGTGTGTACATCAAAACAGAGATAAATAAAAGAGATTCCCCTGTTTCAAAGTGGATGTAGCCAAATTGGTGAACCACTATAATTTCTGTGTTTTCGTGTTTGCAATTTGTCTTTATTTCTGAGTTTTATTTTCTGCATTCTTGTTTCATTTTTATCAGCTATCAATTCTCCAACAATTGGTATCAGAGTTTGGCAAAGAAGCTGATCAGGAAATTATGATAATTTCTGAAGAAAATGGAGGAAGTGGATAAATGGAAAATTGAGAAGTTTTCTAGGCAAAATTTTGGATTATGGAAGGTGCAGATGGAGTCATTACTGATTAGAGGAGATCTCTCACTTGCACCAGAAGGAAAGGCCAAGAAGCCAGCTAAGATGTGTTGATGTTTGTTTTTAGACAAGTCAACAATAGAGTAAAACACTAGAGTATCCCACTCTCTCTTGAATAAAGCTCTTCAAAGGCTGAACTATGTGATCCAGTGAAGTAACTCCAAGGTTCCTTATTTATGATTCATGATGGGTTAACTCAATGATTACATGTGATCTTGCTGATAATCACAAAGGGACTTACGCAGACTCTTCTCCTTTCATTCAACTTATTTCTCCTTTTAGTGTGGGTGATTTATATACAAGGTTTCAATGATAAAAAAGGAAAATGATAGAGTTCAGAAAGGCTAATCTAAGGTCAATGAGGCAATGATGATTGTACGAATAGACAAACTCCTTGATAAACCTAACTCCACTTCGCCAAAGATGCCTACAACTACATGAAGTTGGTGCAATCTCCTAAGGTTACACGAATGGTTTTCAAATCATGAAGGCTCATATAAGCACCCATTAAACGACACAGCTTAAACAAGCATCCATAATTGAACTTAAGCAAATGAAGCTCAGACTAGCTTTACACAACACTTCATTGGCGATGAATATTAAAAGCATGAGCTAGGAATTGATCAAATATCCAAACAACATACATTACATCAAAGAACTTCTAATCTATTTCTAATCTACTTGAAACATTTCTCCACTTCATCAAAGTACATGAAATCATATCATTCCACAAGACAAGACTTAAACACCAAGTGAACTCCAATGTCCTTGCATTAATCTTGAGAAATATTTACAACAATTTCAAGCCCTCTCAAAGAATTATGAGAGTCTCCTCTAATCTACTCCTAAAATCTAATCTCTAGTCTATCTTTCTTACAAATGAGGCAACAAGGCCTTTATATAGTGCTCCAGATTACAATGAATGGCTAAGATCAATTCGATAGCCAAGGGCTCAGATCATGCCACCTCAATAGGTAGTTACAACAACTTTCTATTTTTAGTACAAAAAAGAGGCAATGAAGGCATGTTTCCCAATGTGATAATGATAGGATGAAATCATTTAAAGCATCCTCCACATAGACGTCCCTTTGGCTTCTTTTATTAAATGATACATTGAATATAGTTGAAATGATGTGGCAACTTGTGACTGAATGATGAAGAGTACTCGCCACCTAGGTGCCACTTCAGGATGCTCCCAAATTATATCCCCTTGTGATGTCTTCGATATGATTGCTTTTGATGATGAACACTTGAGATGTACCTTGTTGATCTTGCCTTGTTCTTGACTTGTAAACTAGATGCATGATAGATGTTGCTACATTTGACTAACTTTTGTAATGCTTCTTCTTCTTGTAGGATTCATGATGATCTTCTCTGGATATATCTTGATATAAAGTAATAGGAGATGATGATGATGCTTCCTTCATGTGAGAGTAGATGATGATGACATGAAGTAGAGATCTCTCTTGGACTTGAAAATTTGAAGAGTCTTGAAGTTGAATAGATGAATGCCCTTGAACATTTGATGATGGAGCATATGAAATTAGATGTGAGCCTCTTGGAATGATACTTCCTCTGCAACTTGTAGATGATGATTCTTTATCAGAGTAGGAGATCTCTCTTGGACTTGAAGATTGTAGAGTCTTGAAGTTGAATGGATAGATGTCCTTGGAATGATTTGATGAAGGGTAATCCCATGGATGAATGCTTTTTTGGATGATGATGCATTCTTGAACTTGATGTAGATTCAAGCACTTGCTCTTGATGATCATGATGTAGTTGATGAAAAGATTCCTTGAAGATGATCTTGACTTGAAGCTTGGATGGATAGAAACTTCGTCTTTTGAACATGATGGAGCTTGATGAAAAGTTCCAGTAGATTGATGAAGAAGCTAGCTGATACTTGAAGTGATCCAATAGAATATACTTGAAGTGACTTCTTAGAACAGCTACTTGATGTCTTCCTTACACACTGCAACTTGTTGACTTCACTCCTAGCATGAAGGTGATTTTGGAAGTTAACTCCTCTGATGACTCATTAGCTCCATCTAAGTTCCTTGTTCCTGCAAACAAACAAAGAAGCAACATCAATTCATAGATAATACTTGATAATACTTGATTTATAACATATAAGAATCACTTCATGCATTTCCAAGCCAAGCGCATTAGATGCCAAATTAGATCTTTGCTTAAAATTTCTCTCTAAACCACTATTTTTAATCCTTGAGGAGAGCGCATTAGTTAACAATTTCATCTTTTGGTTATCTTGAATGATCAATAAAGACCTCCCTATCTTGACGCATTGGTTAAGGAATTTGAATTCTTCCTTGAGATCTTATAAAATTTGCACTTTGACACTTCAAAGACTCTCTCCACTTTGGTGCATTGGATGACAAGTTTAAGATCTCCTTGCAAACAGATTTGGAAGGTGGCGCATCAGATCACAAGTCTGAGTTCTCCTTTCATTTTTAGAATTTCTAAGGGCTGGCGCATTGGATGGGCTTCTTGAATCTTAGCATATCCCTTCATGGTATTGAGTTCTTCTTAAAATAATCTTAACTTTCATCTCCTTGGCTCATTGGATCTAAATGTTTGAATCCTCATCTCTAACTCAAGGTAGCACATTGGATAGAAGTTGTGATGTCTTCATGCATTGGCGCAGCAGATTGGAATTTCAAATTCTTCAAGGCATCAGCGCACTAGATAGAGGTTTAAACTTCTTCATCTCTCTTTGGTGCAGTAGATCCAATGTTTGAGGTCTTCATCCCTTTGGCGCATCACATGGGAGATTTTAGTTCTTCTCCTTTAAAGCTTTCAAAATCAGATTTTAGTTACTCTATGATATGGTGCATTAGATGAGGGTGGTTGATTCCTCTTGAAAGTCATAGCAGATTGACATTTTGGTTTCTCCTAGAAATGTGAACTTAAACCCCCCTTAGTATGTGGTGCAATGGATCAAGAAAGTGAATTCCCCTTCATTTAGGCGCTCTGGTTAAGCATATTGAAATCTTCATCTTATCTTCCCTCTTTGGCGCATTGGTTAAGGTGTTTGATATCTTCCTTAAGAATGCATATACCTCAAATCAAACTTTTACATCCTCAAAGGCTAGCGCATCAGTTGAGGTCTTTGAGATCATCCTTAAAATGTATATTATACTCTATCAAATTAGTCTTGAATCCCTTCTACCTTAGTTGCATTGGTTGAGGGTTTTGAAATCCCCTTGTTATTGAGCGCATTGGTTCACACTTTTGAGATCCTTTAGAACTTGGCGCAGCGGTTAAGGAGTTTGAAATCCTCTAGAACTTGGCGTGGCGGTTAGGGAGTTTGAAATCCTCTGGCAATCACTTCAAAACTTTGCTTTCCCTTATCAACATTGACGCGGCGGTTGAGCATCTTGAATTTCTCTTGAAACATTAGCATTTTTGCCTCGGGTGCATCACTTCAAGTATTTGGAATCCTCTAGGGGTGGCGCATTGGATCAAGGTGTTAAGATCCTCAAAAACTTCACTCATTTTGGCGCCTCAGTTGGGGTCTTCAAGATCTTCTTGCATTGAGCGCATTGGATTGAGGTATTGGAGTCTTCTTCCTCTTCTATCCTTAGCGCAGCAGATCAGAAAAAGTCTTACAAAATTTGAATTGAACTCCATGCTAAAAGTGGATGATGAACTTGAATCTTCTCCAAAGCCTCTTGAATTTTCAACCAAAACTAACCCCTTTTGGCGCATGAGATAAGGAATTCGAAATCCTCTTCCATAAAATCTTTCAAAAAACTGGAATTTAGTCTCTTTCAAATGTGGCGCATTGGTTCAAGGGTGAAGGATCTTCTAAAATGAGGTGCATTGGTTGGCACTTTTGATTTCCTCTTAAATCGTCATTCCAAAACCTTGCTTTTCCTTCAAATTTGGCGCATTAGTTGGGTGCATTGGTTGAGTCGCAAGTGATCCACATCTTATTTTCTGGTCGGAAGCACATTTCGTCAAGGTTTTGTGCCAATCTTACATCTTGTCGCACTGGATCAAGATTTTGGATCCTCTGGAACAGTTAGGCATTTTTCAGGGTCTCTTAGGGTAAAGGTATATTGAAAATTTCTTATACTTTAAATATTTTTCAATATACCTTTCAAGATGTTTGAGATAGGTCTCGAATCCACTGGATTTAACATGCAAAATCTAGAATTTGGAGGATCCACCAGATTTCAGACTTAGTCAAATTTTCAAGATTTTTAGGATTTCAGGCTATCAGACTTAGTCATTTTCAAGGTCTCAAACATACATCAGGATTGACCTCAAGATTCATTATTTGGATGGAATTTGATCAAGACTCTTCATTTCTATATGAGACCTCTAGTTATAAAGCAAAATCTTCTAGAGAGAGACTTATTGTTGGATTGGTAGAGGAAACAAACCTAAGACATCATCAAAAACTAATGCGAAGCATCGGAGCTCAAAAAGAAGGGGGATCCCCATTTGCAATGGGGCGATGTGTGATTTGGTCACAACAAGATGAATGATAAAGAGTGGGATAGATTGGACAAGAAAGTAAGAGCAACAATTATCCTATCACTGTCCAGCAACGTCCTTTTCAATGTTACAGCGAAAAAGACTTTAAAAGATTTATGGGACAAACTCACCGATATGTACGAGATGGCTCCAGCTTTGAATAAAGTTTATCTTATAAGAAGTTGTATAATCTGAAAATGAAGGAAGGACGTATCATGTCCAATCATTTGAATGAATTCAACACTCTAATCAACCAATTGATTTCAGTAAGCATTAATTTGGATGAAGAAATCAAAGCTATCTTATTATTGTGCTCTCTTCCAAATAGCTGGGAAGGAGTGGTGATGGCGATTAGGACCTTGGTATCTGGAAAAACCAAACTCAAATTTGACGATGTTGTTGGAACTCTTCTTAGCGAAGATATGAGAAGGAAAAATCAAGGAACCGCATCTGATGATGCCTTGATTTTTGGCAATAGAGGTAGATAGCAAGAAAGAGGCAAAAATAACAATTGGAGGAGATTAAAATTTGTGAGAAGATCAATTTCTAGAGGGAGAAATGGAAGTTTGTTTTGTGCCAAAGAAGGTCATACCAAAAAGAATTGCTGGTCATATAAAAGGTGTAGAATCAATCAAAGGACAACAAAGTTAACACCACATATGAATCAAATCAAGATGTTCTAGTCTTGTCAACAAGTGAAACTACAGCAGATTCATGGGTGTTGGATTCCGGTGCATCATTCCACGCAACCTCGTGCCAGGAAGCCTTCCAAAACTATCAAGAAGACAAGTTTGACAAAGTTTATCTTTGTGATAAAAAAGCATATGATATCATCGGCAAAGGTGACATAATGTTGAAGTTGAAGAATGGAAATAAATGGTTGTTGCACGATGTAAGATATGTTCCTAAATTGAGAAGGAATCTGATTTTTGCTGGATAGCTTGATGCTCAAGGATTTAGCATCACTTTTTCTTCAAACTCTTGGAAGGTGACCAAAGGGGGCATTAGTGGTTGCAAGAGGGAGCAAATTAGACACTTTATATGTACTAGATAGTCCTATTGAAGTGGAAGCTACGATGGCTATTGTGGACAGCGAAATGGAACTATGGCATGGAAGGCTTAGGCATGTGAGCAAGAATGGACTCAAAATCTTGCTCAAAAGGGATCATCTTCCGGGGTTAAAATTTGTTGATTTGGACCTATGTGAGCATTGTCTCTATGGAAAACAAAGGTGGATTAGTTTTTCAAAAACTGGACATGACAAAAAGATAGGGCCTTTGAAGCTTATGCACTTGGACGTGTTCGGTCCTACCGAGGTAGCCTCTTATGGAGGAGTGAATTATTTTGTCACTTTTCTTTATGATTGTACTTGAAAAGTGTGGGTTTATATGGTCAATAGGAAGTCAGAAGTTTTTACCAAATTCAAGTTTTTTAAATCTATTGTTGAGAATCAAACTGGGAACAAAATTAAATGTTTGAAAATAGATAATGGGGGGAGTTTTGTTCTTTGGATTTTGATAGTTATTGTGCAAATAATTACATTCAATGCTTTAAGGTTGTACTATTCACACCCTAAGAGAATGGTGCAGCTGAGAGATTGAATCAAATGATTCTAGAGAGGGCTTGGAGTATGCTCTCAAATGCAGGTTTGGGTAAGGAATTCTGGGCAGAAGTGGTTAACACAACAATGTATTTGATCAATTGAAGCCCTTCATCTCGATTGGATTTGATACTCTAGAGAAGATATGGCTGGGAAGATGAATTTCCTACAATCATCTACGGGTTTTTGGCTTCGAAGCTTTCATTCACATTCGCAAGGAGAAGCAAATGAAATTGGATTTCAAATCTGAACGGTGTACCTTTGTTGGGTATGGAGAAGAACAATATGGCTTTAGATTGTGGAATCTGCTTACAAACAAATTAGTTTGTAGCAAAGATGTTGTCTTTAATGAAAAGGTGTTCCTAGGTTTGCAAAAATAGAGGACACAAGTTAAAGAGTATGTTCCTATTGACATTGAAAGTGGCAGTGATTTGTGTTCTTTGCTTTGAAGAACTCATCTTCCTCTTAGCCAAAATGTTTAAATCTACCTTCAATCTCAGGTTTGAATGCACCAAGATTGGTGCTGCAAGGTAATTCATCACTGCCTTCTTTATACCCAGTGCAACCCTGTTTGACTCCAACACAACCTTTGTCTATTACTTAGACGCCCATCTCTTTACATTCCATGTAGCCTTCGTCCATTGATGAGAATCTAGCACCCAGAATTTCAACGCAATCCTTTGAAAATGCATTTAAGTCACTGCAAAGTTTAATGTACGTTTTGAACAATTCAATGCCATCTTTTGAAAGTTCATCGCAGCATATGCCAAACTTAAACATAGTGCCTCCTCTTGCAAACCAAACAAAACCTCTTGAAGTTGCATCGCTACCTTTGGAAAAGGCAATGCATCCTTTGAACTCAACACACCCATTGGAAGTTAATGCATAGCCTCTAGTAAATCCCACGCAGCCTATGTGGGATGTTAGGAGTGTGCCAATTTTGGCACTAGAAAATCTCAGAAGCTCGATGACAGGAAATTTGAGACATAAAAATAATAATGATGAACAAGGCAATGTGTAGGAACAGGGAAATATACATAATCAAGCTCCTCAATTGCAGAGGTCTACCTGGGAGCGCTGACCTCCGACAAAATTTGAAGATTATCAGTTGTTGATTTCTTATTTAGCAGAGCCAGCCACTTTTAAAGAAGCTTGCAACGATGTCAATTGTGAGAAATGGTTGGAGGCAAGATGAAATGCATTCACTCATGGCCAATCATACATGGGATTTGGTCAAGCTTCCACCCAAATCGAAGAGCCTTGAAGAATCGATGGGTGTACAGATTGAAAGAGGAAGGAGGTAGAAAATGTTATCAGGCCAGATTGGTGGTGAAGGGATATGATTAGCAAAAAGGAATAGATCTCACACATTGGAGGAGGTAAAAAAACGTTATCTCACATGCTACGAATTTGATGTGTGTCTACTACAAGGTATTGGATAATGGTGAGTTTGTTTTATTACTATTTTATGTTTATGATATGCCAGTAACCGACACTAGCATGAGAGTTGTTCATGATTTGAAGCAACTGTTAACTCAAAAGTTTGCAATGAAGGACTTAGGGGCAGCAAAGAGGATACTTGGTATGACCATAATCTAGGACAGACGTAAGAGGGAAATCAAATTGTCAAAAGAAAAGTATGTTGACAAAGTCTTGGACAGATTCAACATGAAGGATGCTAAGCCTGTGAGCACTCCACTTGTTGATCATTTTCGTTTCTCATTTGAAATGTGTCCAAAAACACCTCAAGATCAAGAAAACATGAAGGGTATTCCTTATTCATCAGTTATTGGAAGTCTCATGTATGCCATGGTTTGTACTCGACTGAACATTTCCCATGCAGTGGCGGTAGTAAGCAGATTCATAAGTAATCCGAGTAAAACTCATTGGGAAACGGTGAAGTGGATATTAAAGTATTTAAAAGGCACTTCAGATTATGTTTTGTGTTTTGGAGGGAGAGATGCACAACTACGAGGTTATGTTGATTTTGATATGGCTGGAGATTTGGACAAATGAATGTCAACAATAGGTTATGTTTTCACATTTGTCGGGGCAACGATCGGTTGGGTTTCAAGGTTGTAACAAGTGGTTACACTCTCCACTATCGAGGCTGAATATATTGCTATCACTGAAGGTACAAAGGAGATGATTTGGTTTCAATGACTGTTGGGTGATTTGGGATTCAAACATGTTTTCACTCTTTTTTGTGATAACAACAATGCTATTCATTTGGCAAAGAACTCAGCTTTTCATAATTGGACCAAGCATATTGAGTTACGATACCACTTCATCCGAACTGTACTTGAAGAGGGCAAACTGAAACTGGAGAAAATTGATACAAAGGTAAATCTGACCGATGCATTGACGAAAATAGTACCAAGGGAGAAGTTTGAATTTTGTAGGACTTCTCTCGGCATTGTCAAGATGTGACAATAAGCCTGAAGTAGGGGAATATCTTTGAAGGTTTTTTGCAACAATGGTTGGGCTTCAAGTGGGAGATTGTTGGATATGAAGTTCAACTGTCACTTCTTTTTCCCTCCATTGTCTTCAATCCTTTCATATTCCTTTCGAAAGCTTATTCCAAAATTATTATTGATAATGTAATGTAATGTGTATTGCTGAAGATAGCTGCTGCTGTATGTGTGTACATCAAAAAAGAGATAAATAAAAGAGATTCCCTTGCTTCAAAGTAGACGTAGCCAAATTGGTGAACCACTATAATTTGTGTCTTCGGGTTTGCAATTTGTCTTTATTTCTGAGTTTTATTTTCTGCATTCTTGTTTCATTTTTATCTGCTCTCAATTCTCCAACATTTACTACCCATCCAATTCAAGTAAGATGTTCATTGATGAAGGTGAAATATTGGAAAGAGTCCAGCAACTGTTATTTTGACATTTGAAGTTGTGACCATGGTTACCATGTGATATATTTGATAATACAACTTTAGATGTTTCTCAAAGAATTTCCACAAAGAATATCTATATTGATGGTGTCTAGTTTTTTGTTTTTTTGTTTTAAATATATTTTTACTGAACTTTTATATTTTTTTGTGTTTAGTGAAAGAAGAAGATGAATGGGAGAATGCTATGAATGTGAAGGTAATACCAGGACTTCCACAACTACATCCATCAGATCTACCATCATTTTTACAGTCTTCAAATGGAAGACAATTTGTGTTCGATCAGTTTGCTACTATTTCCCAAGCCACATGGATATTGGGAAACTCCTTCAGTGAACTAGAAGCAACAGAAATAAAATATATGGACTTACTCATTCCACTTAGAACAGTAGGTCCTCTGATTCCGTCAGCTCTTTTAAATGGAAAAAATCCCAAAGACACAGACGTTGGTGTACATCTATGGAAAGCAACAAACTGCATAAATTGGCTCAATACAAAGGGGGACTCAACTGTCATATATGTTGCCTTTGGCAGCTTAACTATCCTTTCCAAAGAGCAGACCTATGAAATAGCTCTTGGACTGAAGGCCAGTGGTTATTCCTTTTTATGGGTGATACGTCCAGATGATAACAAAGAAGAAAACACCACTACACAATACTTTCCAGAAGGTTTCTTTGAGGAAACTAGGGGGAAAGGATTAGTGGTTCCTTGGTCTCCACAGCTGATGGTGCTTTCTCATTCTTCTGTAGGCCTGTTTATAACTCACTGTGGATGGAATTCCACCCTAGAGAGCCTCAGTTTGGGTGTGCCTGTACTGGCATTTCCTCAATGGAGTGATCAATTAACTAATTCAAAATATATACAAGAGCAGTGGAAGACAGGTATAAGGTTGAATAAGAGAGATGATGGTTTGATTGGGAGGGAGGAAGTGGAGAAATTAATCAAGGAAGTTATGGGAACTAAACAGGGAGTTGAACTTAAAAAAAATGCTTTGGATTGGAAAACATTAGCTCAGAAATCCATGGGGAAAGGTGGATCTTCAGAGAAGAATATTGAGGCTTTTGTTGAGGAGGTCATTAGAAGTGCATCATAATGTCTTCCAGCTTCTTGGTTTGAATATAGACAAATTTAATTTAAATATGTTATCTTATTTAACCTTTGCTTATTCTTAAGAAATTCTTTTTTGAAATTGACTTACATTTTTATTCTATTCAGTATTTGACTTCAGTATTTTTTGAAGTTCTTTCGTTGTCAACTTCAACTTCTCTGGCAGCTGCGGTAGTCTGGTTTCTGTTATAAAGAGCTCTCTGTTTTGTATTCAATTTGGAGCAGTCTATATGTATATTGTTTTATTGCTGTAAGCTCTTCTTTATTTGTAATCTTGTATGTTGTTTTGCTGCTGTTGAAATCTCATATCTGATATGATGTTCCTTATTTTGTAATCTGTTACTTCAAATTTATTTCAGATAAAAAAGCTTTTTTAAATTTATTTCAATATAAACAACTTTTAACTTCTTTAATACTTTTAATATAATTATTTGTATACAACCTTAGATCTCCCAATTCATAAGCAAATAAAACGTAAACGTACTTTTAAATGGCTCCGATCTTAAATTTGTGTTTCCTTAAAGAAGTTAAATGCTTTAAATTAAAAAGACACTTTATTGAATAATTTATAAAAATCCCTTTTTAAGTAATTTATTTCACATTAATTTATTTGAAAAAATAATAATACAATCAAATTCCTTCTGAAATTTTATTTAAAAAATTTAAATATTTATTTATTGTCTTACTATATATTACTAAAAAGGAAAATAATATTATTTCTTACTAGATTGTCTAGGTTAATTAATTAATGCAATCAATAAATATATAATTAATTTAGGTAAATATAATTGGGTATATAAACTGAAATATTAAATGTTAATTTAGGAAAATAAATGTGAGGAATTTAGATAGTTGACAAAATAATGATGAAGACAAGTATCTATCCAATGAAGTGTATAAGTGTGTAATTGTATAAGTGTGTAAGTGTATAAGTGTATAACTTGACATTGAGGTATGGAAAAATAGATGTCATCACTATGCTTGCTATATAGGATTTTGTGCAAATCTAGACTTCTCTCGGATCAATTCCATGGCTCTGGATTGATCGTGTGCCACACAAATCTAATCTTTGATGCACAATCCTAATTTGGTGCACTATGCACTTTTGCTATCTAATTCGTTGAAATCTTTGCTCCATGTTGATTGTTAACAACTAACAATATTTAAAAATACCTTGGGGAAATTGTCAAATTGCAAGGGTCAAGTTCTTCTAGGCCAACCTCCTTGATTTGACTAGCTCTATAATCATGGAAAAGATTGAAGACAACACTTTTCAGTCATGAAAATGTTCTAAAATGATTTGATCTAAAATTATGTTCCCTTTAGTGCTCCAATGTGAAGTGTTCCTAGAATTATTCTTCTCTTTAATGCATAGGATTTCAGTGATATCTAAATGATAATTAATGCACATTGAATGCCTTTAAATACCAATACATAGCAATAAATCATGCAAACATGTACCAAATTGGTTCATAATAGCTAGTGGAATAGATGGGAGTCGATAGGGATCTAAATTTTGAAAATTTGAATTTTGGGTCAATTTTGTGTGCTATGGGATTAGTCCTACATGCCACAAGATTGGCCTAGTACAAGGAAATGCAAATAAGGGAATATTGGTGAATGAATGTATGGGAGTAAGTACAATCATAGGTATAATAAATGTCAAATGTCTCAAAATGAGTGTAGATATATATGGAAGAGAATATGGTCAAATGTAGGGGAACGAGTGTAAATGGAGAGTGGGGATGCATCAAGGAATGAGCCCAACTTTGCACAAGAATGCACCATTTATCAATCTGTAAGTATATTACTTGGCATTCAATCAAAATAGGCCCAAAACTAAATGGGAATTGGCATGGGTATGTATATCTCACCATTGCATTTTTCCCCCACTTTGAGGTGCATGAGAATCCTAAATGAACATGTGTTTCAAAATAAATAAGCACTCATATAAAGTAAATATTCAAAAATAAAAGGATATAGGGGTTCATGTAAAGTAATTGACCCCACTAGATCTCATTGTGTGTGTTCATCCTTCAACATGCATGCTCCATGAGAACCTACAAAATAGAGAAAAGATGTGCAATTAGTAGCTTCTATCATGCAAGTAAAGATTAAAACAATTTCAAGCTAAATTTGTTGTCTATGATCATGAGAGACAAAGTGAGAGAGTAGGGTTAGAAAATATTACCTATATAGAAAGTGGTAATGGCATATTAAGCACAACCATTGCTATGTGATAATTATCCATCTAGAGATGATGATAAGTCCTTGTATTAGTACCCTTAATTGTTTGCAAGATCAACAAAAAAGTGTTAGCAATAGGATATGCCTCCCATCAATTGGTTGCACCCATTAGATGGAATGGATTGGAGAAGAGGGAAAAATAACTTTACATAAAATTTAAGTGTAAGCTAGACATCTAGAGCACATCTATTAAGTAAAGTATATTAGTATCGTGAATACATTATGTAACAATTAGATAAAACATCTTGAATTATAGGTATGGTAAGCACATGGACTAGAGCTAAACATGAAGGAATGCAATTTTTCCCCTAGTATATAGGAAAATGAGAAGGGTGAGGTGGATCTAATGTCTAGGTACTCATGTGACTACATATAACACTAGAAAAGGCATAAGCCTCCATTGTGGCTCCAAGTGCACGAGAACACAATAGTATGCATAAGGCACGAGGTCCCTAGAGGTAACATAGTGAAAGAGATAAAACAAGTTACTACACTAACAAAAGTGTATAATTAACCTATTTTAATACTTTTTGTGCTTAAAGTAAATAACATGAATACTATCTAGAAAAAGGTAATAAATAATGTCAAAGTAAAGGGACCGTAGTGAATGAATAACTATAATGTCATTATAGATTTCCTAGTTCTTTTCCCTTAAACACTTATGGTGTGCCAATTAGACTAGACTAGTCTACTTAGCAATGAGAGCTAAGTTTTATGGTGTTATGCTAAACAAAACATTGAAAATTGATTTAGAGGTTGAAATACAAATGCCAAAACCAAGGACTAATTCCAAGAGGAGCAACACACAATCACAATAATTTAACCAACTTGGACACTACTTTAGGTGCATAAAGGTCCATCATGTTGTGGATCCATCTAGTATACACAAGAAATTGTGTTCTTTCATACAATGACTTATGATCCTATAAAACATAAGCAATAACAACACAAGGATAGCACCGAATATTCCAAAATATGTCAAACTATATAAAGAATCTAGAATGAAGAGGGAAAGGATGAAAATATGAAACTGAGAGTGAATTACCAAATCCAAATAGGTGAAATCATAGAATAACCTATGTTTGGGATAATAAAGTTCGTTGACGACATACAAGCTTGCCAAGGTGATTGAACCCCTTTTTAAGTCTTTTTTCTTCAATGGGTAGTCAATAAAGGTTGTATGTGAGCTTAGCCTAAGTGTGTCTAAGGCTAATAACTAAAACACACTATGAACAATGAGAATAATAACAATATAAATTAGGTCTACATAAACATGTTATTATTTCTATTATGTATGGAAGGAAGATAAGGGGTTGTATGATCTAGATGTGGTAAGGAAACTTGATACAACATAATGACAATCCCAAAGAAATGAGGAAAGGACAATAATCTTAATCTCCAAATTTAACAATGAAACTTGCAAGTGTTAGAAACTATAAAATAAATAGCAAGTAAAGAAAATGAATAAAGAGTGCTAAGATTTTGCAAGGTTCATTCCAGAGTGACATCCAATAGCATGTAGAATGTGGAATGCTCAAAGAAATCCAAAAGGGGGGAAGATATTGTTATAGATTCAAGAATAAAACCCCTAGTATCATCTTGTTTAGCCGTAGCCCCTCTGCGCACTTTATCTCCTCCTCCATATCCCTTCCATCCACAACCCTTCTGGCACACTCTAATTCCATTTCCTCTACTTTCTCCATCCTTCTGTGATACATTTCTTGGTGTTCTTATGTTTATTTTTTCTATTTTTTCCTCCATGTTCAATTCCATTGCTAATTAGATGTTTTCCTTAACTTCCCTTAATCTCTTGTTATCTCATTTTTCCATGGGTGTTTAGGATGTGGTATTTCATTAGTCCTTTTATGCATCCCATGGTCAGCCTACTTTGATTGGTCACATCTTTTCAAGGATCTTTACAGATCCCCCCATTTCTATTTGTCATCCCGTAGGTGCCTAACACCCTCTCACAAGGTTAGGACCTAAGAGAATCTTCCACAAATCATGAAAAAATTTCTGCCTTATTATGTTTCCCTTGACAATTCCTTTTATTCCACACTTCTTCCTTTTTAATGACCTGCCCTATTCTTCACTATTCTGCCATGGTTCCAACAACAAAACCAAAATGTTGGCAAGATGAGGGGACACAAACCAAAGTTTTGAGCCCTAGTGTCCTGCGTGTAGTGTTTATACCTCAGTTATGACAGTGATAGAATGATTAGATCATTTGTGGTAAGAAAACTCATAATGCGATAATTTACTGTAATAGATAATGCATCATACTGAATTTAAACATTTAATTGAGTCATCCAAAACCTTATATATTCCTTTATATATTTGAATTCTTTATTACAAAATAGGTATGTAACTTTTGCTATGTTCTGTCCTCTCTTAACTCTATCTTACTTTCTATTACTACTTCTACTAATATTATATACACATGATTACATTGGGGATGTGTCCCTTACAAAACATGTCTATTCCTACCAGGCCTAGTCGGCCTTGTGCTTCGCAATCCCTTTGCGGCCATATGCGGTGGGTTCTAGTTATTCTCCTAACTGCTGCCAATAGGCCTAAAGTTAAGATTTTTCATCATTTCAACAAACAATTGACAACTTTCGATTTCACTTATGTTTTCAAAAAACTGTTCCATATTTTATTCACATTTCTTCTACAAGTATGTTTAGGAATCTTATCAGGCATTGCTTTTAGAATATTCTCATCAATTTCAATCAAAGACTTAGCCTTAAATTACACAAAATTCTAAGAGGTGTTCTCAATGGAAAACTTGAATTATTAGATAAATTTTGCTCATTCAACACTTGATCAATTGGGACCACGTAACATCTATATTCACATTTAAAAATGTATGATCATTTTCAATTGGTGATTGAACATTTTCTACAGTATCAAATTGAGATGGGAAGATGGCATACCTTCAACTCCCACATTCAATTTCTTTTTTTTAAGAGGGGTAAAAATTATTGCCACATTCAATTTCTTACTTGCATGAAGTTTTTGCATTTGTTCCCTATGTTTCTCTAAATCCTTCTCTCTCTTCGATGCTTCATGATTCAATTCAATTGGCAAAGATGGTTAATCTTCATTTATGGAGTTCAATTTCTTGTTTTTACAAAATTGTCTCATTTGTTCTATTTTCTTTACATTCTTGGCTTCACGCTCCTCAAGTGTTTGATTTTTTGATCGTTTCCTTAGCATTATATTGAATTCTATATCAATCTAAAACAAATGGTAAAAAAAAACATAAAAAATAACTGACAATTTATCAAATTTACATACAAAACGTGTAATTAGAATGTTTTTATGTCAATGTAAGATAAAAAACTAGTTAATTTTGTCAATCAATTTTTCCAATTCGTCAAAAACATGAAAACAATGATTTGAATATCAAATTTGATTTAAAAACATGTAATTGGAATCTTCTTCAACGATACAAGAACAAAAAGTGAACTAATTTTGTCAACCAATCATTGTAGATCCTCAATTAAGCATGAAAAGTGTCTTTGCATGTTAGAAAAAGCACAGAACAAGGGAATAAATAGAGAATGTGGGCCAAAATCACATGATATGCCTTTTTGTAGGTTGTTGGTCAGCATTTTAACCAATCTAAAATGCAAGCCCAGTTTGTAGTGCTTTGGGAAATTCCATCCCTAAGGGTTGGATTTGATTTGGGCATCCAACCCAAAGGGTTGGACCTACCATTTGGATGCCAAAGACGTGTTTTCAACAAAACTTAGAAATCAACTAAATATCGAGTGTGCTCTCCATCAGGTTTACACATCTTTCAATGTTAATACGAAAAAATACCAGGATGACTTCAAGTTTTTTATTAGCTTTCTAACCATGTATTTTTTTCTAAAATCTGATAACATTAAGGTTTTCATTTTCAATTTCTTTTGCTAATGTACTCTTTTTTTGCAGAAAACCTATGTCTAGTATTTCTGGTGTCATTTTTTACGCGTTCATCAAAATTTGAAACAAATTACATTTTTAGATTCTAGACTCAATTCTATACACATTGAAAAAATGATTTTTGATTATTTTTCAAAAAACTTAGGGGGGAGCACTCTTAAATTTTTTATTTTTTAAGATATGTCCACTTTGAAAATTCATTAAAAATCATATATTATTAAAAAAATAAGCAGAAAAATCAGGCATAAACTACATGATGTTAGATGATTTTCTATCGAAGCGATTTGTAAAATAGTTAAAAAGAGTCAACATTTTAGGGGGAGCACACCAGATGCAATGTTATATTTTTTTGACAAAAATAGGAGCACTTTGTGTGCTCCCCCTATTTGAACCTCTAATCTCCACCATTTTTAGAAAAAAAAATAGTAGTTTAGAAAATAGATTTCGAGCACTACAAATCTTGCTCTTATCAAATGATCTAATTTTGAGTGTGGTTATCTTCAATTTCTCATCTAAGATTAGTTTTTACTAATGTTAGATAAAAAGTGGCCATTGTTGACCCTTTTGGTCCACCATACATACCCCTAAGGTTTTTCTGGGATGAACCTAGAGATTGATTTAACTAAGTTTAAACACATTGCAAAAGGTCTGTTAGAGGAACAAAATGAAAATGGTCCTAAGGAAACTAATTTTCTAAGTTCTAAAATGATTTGCAAATAAAATCAATTGAAGGCACAAAATGTAGGGCACGATGAAACCCTAGGGCAAAAGTTTGAAGGATAAAAAGGCCAAAAACGCAAAAGAAGTACCAACTTAAATAGTTTTTCCAATAACACCAATTCAATCATTAAAATCAAGATATAAATGCAAAGAACATGGTAAAACTAGAAATTTCAACATTATTTTTGCAATCCTGATGAAATTAAAACAACATTTCTGTTGCAAGTATGTGTAATCAGTGTTGTCATTGATGCCAATAAGCTTGTGTTGTCATTGGTGTCAAGTGTGTGAGTAAGAAATGGTGCAAGAGTATGAGTAGTTAGTGTTGAGTGGATACTATCTCCGATGATGAGGTTAGTTGAACAAAGATAAGGTTGTTGCATTAGTATGAGTTTTTTGGTTAAGTTGTTTTGTTGAAGATGATTTGGTTGCTTTGTAGAGGTGCTAAAGATGTTGAGAATATGTTTCTGTTGATTGGTTTCCAAGTGTTTTTGAGAAAATTTGATTATTAAAGGAAATAGTGTGTTGAAGTGGCATTTTGGTTTACAGAGTAGTGTTCTGGTTTTGCTCCACATTTCCTCTATGTTTAAGATCTTACTTTGTAGTTTGTATATGTTGTTCAGAGATGTCAAGAGATTTTATATTCCAAATTTGGTGTTCTGGTTCGTTGTGCAAAGGAAATTGTGTTCACCAGTATGAAGACTATGTTTCTGACTGTTGCAAAGGGGTATGGGAGAAATGGTTTTGCTCCACATTCTTCTGCAATGAAGTTTTAGATCTTATGGTTCTGGAATTGTGCTTATAAGGTTTATATATTTCTTCTATTGAAGTTGTTCATGGTTTGGTGCTCTGGAAGTTGATTTATAGAGATGCAATGTATGATAGAGATAGTTGAGCATGTTGGATAAACATGATAAGGTTGTGTGGCAGGTGAACGTTGTTGCAGAGTAATTTGTTGGTTTTTTAGGATGTTTCAGGATGTTCATGGAATACTTTAGATTGTGTTGAAGTGTTGCATGTGGTCCGCAAGTCATCTTTGGGTTTGAGGAAGCATGTACTTAAAAGATTATTGTGTTAACATAAGTTTGACCGACCTTGGGTGTTTACACTATTTGTGGAGTTGTTGTGGTGATTGTGAAAGTGTGGAATAGCATTTAGGTCCAAGCTAAGATGTGTTGTGGTCCGCCTTCATTCCTTTCAACCACGGGTATGTTTAGGTCCAAACCTAATTTGAATTTTTTGGGTTAAGGTGATTTGCTGACCTTGGAGAATGTTCTTAAGGTTGATGACAGTATAAATGAGTGTCAAGGTATCGTGATCGAGTGTGTGTGTGATTGATGTGATGTGAGTAATAGTGTGGTGAATGTGTGGTGCAATACAAGCTTTCATGCATTAGATTACTGGATGCAGTGAGCAGAAGGTGTCTACTAGTCTTCAGTGTTGTTGCGGAGGTGATGTTGGTGTTGTGGTGAATATTAGTTCTTTATTTTTGAGCTTCACTGGAACTGTACTCCTTACATATGTCAGATGCAACTATTTTTGGCAATTAAGGTGTCCCAACCTTTGCAAATTCCTAGCATTATTTATTTATTTGTATAATAATTTATTGCCTAATGTTGTAATTACTTGCACATTCAGTTTGGTCACATAGTTGAGGTGGCATGGTGACATTTCATCTTGCTTGGAATGTGACTTGGATGGTCAAGTCAAACCTACATGGATTTGGATGTCAAATTTGAGGTGGCACTAATATGCCATGTGTCAACATCTTGTGGTGTGTGTAAGACAATATTCCATATGACTGAATCTATGATGCGTAAGAGCCAAGTTTGGATATTCTAATGACAAGTGATGACAAGTGTCGGTGAGGATCTTTGCATGAGGGAAAGGCATCTTTGGGCGCCCAAGTTGGGCTATGACATGTTGTAAGAGGAATATGCTATATTTAGCATTGTATGATGGACTCTCTTACAACATTTGAGGTCATTATGTTGGAAAAATCTATGACAATTGTAAGATGCGTAAAAGCATCCGTCATAGTCTATTTTTGGCATGGAGCGCTCCTATTTTGGGAAAGTCAAATCTGCCATGTACGACAGATGTAAGGGATGTATGTACAACAAGGACAAGTGTCCTTTGATGTGGGATAATGGCCATGTGGCCAAGGTGGATGCCTATCCCAAGATGCTCCCAATATTTGCCTTGTAATCCCTATATATTGCATAGTTTGGAGTTGTAGTTACATAGTGTTTTTGTAGGTACTATTATTCTGCTGAAATAACTCTAGAATCAACATTTGAAGACTCTTGTAAGAACTTGCATTGCAAGTGTATTGTAAACACCCATTGTTTCAGATAATACATTGTGCAGGTTTTAGAGTGTGGGGTTTTTTACCTGAAAAGGTTTTCCCCACGTACATCTTGTGTCTTCTTCTCTCCATCTGCATTCTTGTTTTGTGTTTGCTGCTGTAATATCTCTGATATATGTTTCATATTGCTACAATTGTAAAGGTTGTAAATAATTTACATACCTCTCCTCTCATTAGATTAGTTTAGGAAGTGATTTCCACACACCTAGCTTCCTTTTAGTTGGTATCAGAGCCTGGCCAGTTTTGGTTTTAGTTGTTGGGTAGGGTTTTTGTACTAAATTTAGATTGAGTGGGAGTCTGTGTAGAGTATTTTGAAATCTTATTGCAGGAAGAAGATGGCAGGGACATCTGGAATAATAGAGGTTGAAAAGTTTAATGGCAGTAATTTCAAGTTGTGGAAACTTAAAATGGAAGACATGCTCATTGATAGAGACCTATGCCCGAAGCAATTTCTGGTGTAAAACTAGTGGCAATGTCCCAAGATGATTGGGATCTCAAAGCTCGTAAAGCCAAGGGTCTGGTGAGACTTTGTCTGGCTGATTCCCTCTTGTTAAATGTTCATGAGGAGAAAACTACAAAGGATCTATGGAAGAAACTTGGTGATGTTTATCAGGGTAAATCTCTGGTAAACAATTTGTTCCTATGGAAGAAGCTATATTCTTTGAGGATGGAAGATGGAGGATCTGTTGCTGATCACATGAATGCCTTCAATATGTTGGTTGCACAATTGACATTCATTGGTGTGAAGATGGAGGAGGAGGATCGGTGTATGGCCCTGCTTTGTTCTTTACCAGATTCATGGGATCATCTTGTTATGGCCATCGGGAGTACCACATCCACTTTCAAAATGAAAGATGTGGTGTCTTTGCTGTTATCTAAAGAGATGCAGAGAAAGTCATCTGAGTTAGCCAAAGAAGCTCTTGTGGTTCATGGAAGACCCAAGGAGAAAGGGAAAAAGAAAGACAAGAAAGCTGAGAAGGGTAGATCCAAATCCCGTGGGAGATCCAAGGTACTGTGTTGCAACTGTGGGAAAACTGGGCATTTCTGAAAGGAATGCAAAGAGGAGAAAAAGAAGAAAAAGAAGAATGTCCTAGATTCAGATTCTAACAAGTCACAAGATGATGGTGATGCCTTCATTGTAGCCTTGGCGACCCATGCATCTGATGATGTGTGGCTGATTGATTCTGGTGCATCTTTCCACATGACCTCGCATTGAGACTGGTTCATGAAGTATGAAGAGTTTAATGGTGGAAGAGTGTACCTGGGTGACAACTCTCATCTGAAGATTGTTGATTGTGGAAGAATCTCAATCTGATTCCCTGATGGTCAAGTGAAGGGGATCTCTAGGGTTATGCACATCCCAAGCTTGGCATGAAACCAGGTTTCTATAAGTAAGTTGAATGATGGAGGTGTGCAGGTTACATCTTTTTGAAAGAAGGATGCAAGATGACTAGAGGAGCTATGGTGCTTGCAAAGGGTACTCAAAGAGGTACCATGTTTCAGCTGGAGGCATGCACTTCACAGTGCAATAGTTCTTCTGACTTAAAGAAAAGAGCTGCAGTCACTTCATCCCCACCATTGGAACCGATAGTGAAAAAGTCTGTTGTAACAAATTCTGATGGTAGTGCATTTTGGGTACCCAAGGGTGCTCATGCTCTGGAAGTTAAACTTCCTGCTGAAAAGACAATGTTATGGCATAAGAGATTTAGCCACATTGGTGAGAAGGGTCTTAGAACCCTAAAAAATAAAAACCTCATAGAGGGGTTAAATGATTGTAATCTTGACTTTTGTGAACATTGTATATATGGAAAGCAAAACCATGTTTAATTTTACTCGAGCTCCCATAAGTCTTCTGGTGTTTTGGATCTTATTCATTCTGATGTGTTTGGTCCAGTTAATGTTCCTTTGATCTCTAAATATTTATACTTTGTATCTTTCATAGATGACTACAGTAGAAGGACATGGATTTATTTTCTTAGAAGAAAATCTAAAGTCTTTAGTCGGTTTAAAGAGTTTAAAGCCTTTGCTAAAAATTAGACTAGTAAAAAGATTAAGTGTTTGAGAACTGACAATGGTGGTGAGTTTTGTTTGGCAGAGTTTGATAAGTTCTGTAAAGAGCAAGGGATTGAAAGACATAAGACAACTCCATGCACCCTGCAGCAAAATGGAGTTGCAGAGAAGATGAACAAGACACTGATGGAGAAGGCTAGGAGTATGCTTAGTGGAGCAAGCCACAAACAAAAGTTTTGGGCTGAAGCTGTAGCCACTGCTTGCTACCTAGTAAACAAGTCTCCTACATCTGCTCTTGTTGGTAAGACACCTATGGAGGTGTGGTCTGGTAAGAAGCCTTTAGTTAGACATCTTTGTGTTTTTGGTTGTGAGGCATATGCACATGTGCCTAGGGAGAAACGGTCAAAATTGGAGAACAAGGTTGTTAAGTGTATCTTCATTGGCTATGGCGTCAGTGTGAAAGGATACAAGCTTTGGGATCCCCTGGCTGAAAAAGTGTTGTATAGCAGAAGTGTTATTTTCAGATAGCTAACACCTTCTTCCACTGTTCTATAGTCAGAAGAGAAAGAAAAGAAAGAGGATGTGGTTTAGTTTCCTTCTACCCTTGAGAAGACTGAACTGAATGACCCTATTGGACCTGATGATGAGGAGAGCTTTGGCAGCTCTGAAAGTTTAGAAGATGAAGTAGAACCTCCACCTTAGCCTTTGAGGAGATCCACATGAATCAAGAAGCAACCTGAGAGGTTTGGTTATACATTGCTTGATTCTAGTTGTGCTTTTGCTTTGCTTACTCATGCTGATGAGCCTAGAACCATGACAGAGGCTATGGGCATGAAAGATGTAGGCTCCTGGAAGGAGGCCATGGAAGATGAGATGGCTTCTTTGGAAAAGAATAAAACTTGTGACTTGGTGCCTTTACTTGATGGTTAGAAACCTGTTGGATGTAAATGGGTTTTCAAGAAGAAATTTGGTGCAGATGGTAGCGTTGAAAAGTATAAAGATGGATTGGTTGTGAAGGGGTACTCACAAGTGGAGGGAATTGATTATGGTGAAATTTTCTCTCCCATTGCAAAGCTGACATCTATTCGGTTCCTATTATCTCTTGCAGTTGCTTATGATTTAGAAGTGGAACAAATGGATGTGAAGACAACTTTCCTTCATGGTGATTTTAAGGAATAGATTTATATGTCATAGCTAGAGCATTACATAGAAAAAAGTAAAGAAATTTTGGTTTGCAAGTTAAAGAAGTCTTTGTATGGTTTGAAGCAATCTCCTAGGATGTGGTACTTGAAATTTGATGCCTTTGTGTTGTTAATTGGATATCTGAGATCGAAATCAGATCATTGTGTGTATTATAAGATTGACAATGATTGTATTCTCATTATTGCACTATATGTTGATGATATGTTGCTAATTGGGAATGGTAAGAATATGATTTCTGATTTCAAGTCTCAGTTGTCAACATAGTTTGAGATGAAAAACTTAGGGGCAGCTAGGTACATTCTAGGAATGGAAATCAGAAGAGACAGAGCAAACATAAAACTTTGGTTAAGCCAGAGTAAGTATGTGAAGACCGTGTTTGATAGATTCAGCATGGCAGATTGTAGACCATTGATAGTTCCTATTTCATTGGGAACAAAGTTGTCTGTTAATGATTGTCCAAAGTCTCCTTCTAAGACAGAGGATATGAACAGAGTACCTTATGCTAGTGTTGTTGGTAGCTTGATGTATGCTATGGTCTGTACAAGACCAGACATTGCCCAAGCAGTAGGAGTCCTTAGTCGTTTTATGGCTAATCTTGGACGAGTACATTGGGATGCAGTTAAGTGAGTGTTTAGATATTTGTAGGGTACTTATGAGTATTCCCTATGTTATCATAGTCATCCTATAGGACTTCCACATTCTGTTTGCATTCATGGATTTGTGGATTCTGATTGGACAGGTGACATTGATAGCAGGAGATCCACTAGTGCTTATGTGTTTACTATGTTCGGTGGTGTAATTAGTTGGATGAGTAAGTGACAACCTGTGGTTGCTTTGTCCACAACAGAAGCTGAGTATATGGCAGCAACTCATGCTTGTAAGGAAGCCATTTGGATTAATAGGTTGTGTTTAGATATTGGTGTTGATGCAAGATAGATTACTATTTGTTGTGACAGTCAGAGTCCGATTTGCTTAGCAAAGAATCTGACTCTTCATGCCAGAACAAAGCATATTGATGTATAGTTTCATTTTGTGTGAGACATGGTAGAGGATGGGAAGGTGTTATTGGAGAAAGTAGACACTTTGAAGAATGTTGCAGATGCATTGACGAAACTAGTGGGCATAGAGAAGTTTAGATGGTGTTCGGAGTCTATGGCCTCTTGGCCCCTAGCAGTTAAATCTTGTCATTTCTTTTGGCTCTTGCAAGGTGTTCGACAAGTGGGAGAATGTTCGGAATTAAGGTGTCTCAACCTTTGCAAATTCCTAGCATTATTTATTTATTTGTATAATAATTTATTGCCTAATGTTGTAATTATTTGCACATTTAGTTTGGTCACATAGTTGAGGTGGCATAGTGACATGTCATCTTGCTTGGAATGTGACTTGGATGGTCAAGTCAAACCTACATGGATTTGGGCATCCCATTTGAGGTGGCACTAATATGCCATGTGTCAGCATCTTGTGGTGTGTGGAAGACAATATTCCATATGACAGAATCTATGACACGTAAGAGCCAAGTTTGGAGATTCCTATGACAAGTGATGACAAGTGTCGGTGAGGACCTTTGCATGAGGGAAAGGCATCTTTGGGCGCCCAAGTTTGGCTATGACATGTAGTAGGAGGAATATTCTATATTTAACATTGTATGATGGATTCTCTTACAACATTTAAGGTTGTTATGTTGGGAAAATCTATGACAACTGTAAGATGCATAAGAGCATCTGTCATAGTCTATTTTTAGCATGGAGCACTCCTATGTTGGGAAAGTCAAATCTGCAATGTATGATAGATGTAAGGGATGTATGTACAACAAGGACAAGTGTTCTTTTGATGTGGGATAATGGCCATGTGGCCAAGGTGGACGCCTATCCCAAGATGCTCCCAATATTTGCCTTGTAATCCCTATATATTGCATAGTGTTTTTACAAGTACTGTTATGCTGCCAGAATAACTCCAGAATCGACATTTGAAGACTCTTGTAAGAACTTGCATTGCAAGTGTATTGTAAACACCTATTGTTTCAGATAATACATTGTGCAGGTTTTAGAGTGTGGGGTTTTTTACCTGAAAAGGTTCCCCCACATACATCTTGTGTCATCTTCTCTCTGTCTACATTCTTGTTTTGTGTTTGCTTATAATATCTCTGATATATGTTTCATATTGCTACAATTGTAAAGATTGTAAATAATTTTCATACCTCTCCCCTCATTAGATTAGTTTAGGAAGCAATTTCCACACACCTAGCTTCCTTTCAGTTGGTATCAGAGCCTGGCCAGTTTTGGTCTTAGTTGTTGGGTAGGGGTTTTTTGTACTAGTCTTAGCTTTCATGCATTAGATTATTGGATGCAGTGAGAAGAAGGTGTCTACTATTCTTTAGTGTTGTTGTGGAGGTGATGTTGGTGTTGTGGTGAATATTGGTTCTTTATTTTTTAGCTTCATTGGAACTGTACTCCATGCATATGTCAGATGCAACTATAACATTTCAAATCTTGGTAGTGAGCCACTTCTTCTATCTCTTTCTCTCTAAGCTTAGTGAGCCCTTTGGCAGTGAGCTTTTCTTCTGGGCAATGAGCCTTTTGTAATTCAGTGTTGATACTACTTTATATTGTGAGCTAATCCTCACCATGGTTTTTCCTTCTTGGGTTTTCTACATAAATCTGGCATTCTCTTGTGTTTGATGTTGGTTTGATTCAATTTCTGTTAATTATTTTTCATGCTTAATTATCATAATAGTCTAAGGGTTAATTGAATCTATGCAAATCTAAATGTGTGTGAGGATTTTGAAATTTTAAGCTACAACTAAATCACCCCCCCTCTCAGTTGTCTTGTGCATTCAACAATTGGTATCAGAGCAAGGTTCCTTGGAAGTGTTGCAAGTATGAGGTTAACCAGTGTTGTCATTGATGTCAACATACTCATATTGCATTGATAAGAAGGATTGGATGAGCTGTGTGCTGAGGATATTGAGAAAATTAGTCTCAATCAGGAACACTAAAGAACAGTGATAAGAAGAAGGCAAAAGTACTCAATGGGTTGAGAATCAGAGGATGCGTATTAAAGGGTTTGTAGATATGAGTCTTGAGATGTTCCAGTTAAGATTTCAGAGGTCTGCATGAAGATCTGAAGAAGTTATGTTCGCTCAAGTAGAACCGGTTCCAGCAGGTGTTCAGTGGTGACAGAGTGTCACAGTTTGGTCCGGTGAGTTCTGAAACTACATTCTCTCATTCTGCGGATTGGAGGGAGTGTTGAAGAAGTCAGTGTGAAGTGACAACTTGATTTGTGCATTGTTTGGAGGTCCAGAAGAACCTTTTGCATTATGACAGTGATGACAGACTGTGTTCTTGAAGTTTTGGATGAAGGAGAGAAGGATTCCAGCAAGCAGATGAAGTGCAGATGTTCTTGGTGATTCAGGAAAGCTTGTGGTGATCTGTGGATCATGTCTAGTTCATGTTGGTGGTCCGCAATGAAGTTAGAGTTTGTATTTGAAGAATAACCATAGATTTTGGTGTTCTTCTTAAGACTAGCCGACCAAATGTATTACACGTCTTCCGAATGATCTTGTAGGTGTTTGCCGACTTAGATGATTGTTCCTAACTTGATGCCTTGTATAAATAAGGGTTTGTAAATTTATTTTGTAGTATGTCTGGTGGTGATGAGAGTGATATAGAGAAGAGAAGTGCGAAAGGCAGAGTAGGCATTTTTGGGCTCAAATGGAACTGATCCAGGCATGGTAAAGATGTCAATCTCCAGTTCAAGTTTGTAATACTTGTTATCTTGTAGATAGTGTGTCTCTTGTAGGTAGTGTGCCTCCTTGTGAGCAGTGTGCTCGGGTAGCGAGCCCTAATTGGCATGTGCCATCTATTTTTCTTATTCTTCTAATAGAGAATAATCCTTGGGTTAATCACCCCGTGGGTTTTTCCCTTGAATGGGTTTTCCACGTCAAAATCTTGGTGTCGAATGTGTTGATGTTTATCTGCTCTGGTGTTTATGCCTTATGCTTTCATGAATGGTTAATTGATATGCTGTTAAAGAACAAAGAAGAATCAAGTGTTTAAAGTAAAGCAAGTTTTTGTACAACTGATTCACCCCCCCTCTCAGTTGTGTGCCCTAGATCTAACAATTGGTATCAGAGCCAAGTTCCTCTAAAAGGAGCTCAACCGCTTGAGGAGATCCAGGATGTCGTCATACAAGAAGGACAGTTCGAAGTTTGATGGAACCAACTTCACTCTTTGGAAAGGCCGCATGAAATGTCATTTGGAGTGTATGGGAAAGGTGTACTTGTCCATGGTCACAAAAGCATATACACCTCCACAGGGTGGTCCGACAACTCTAAATGAAATCACAGATGCTGAAAATAATCTACGGACTAAAGAGGCTCTTCTAAGTGCATTAACCAATTCAGAGCTCTCAAATGTTATTGACCTACCAACTACCTATGAGATCTGGACTAAACTGGAACTTCTGCATGAAGGAGATGAGTTTGTTAAGAGTGCAAGGTTGCGGAGTCTCAAAGGGAAATTTGAAAGATTAAAGATGAGAGATGATGAAAATATTACTACCTTTATGCCAAGAGTAAATGAGATGGTGTGTGGAATTAGGAATGCTGGTGGAGTTTTGGATGAAAATGAGATTGTTTGCAAAATTCTCAGATCCCTTCCTGCTGCCTACAAAATCAAGGTTGCTGCCATTGATGAATTCAGAGCCCATACAATTGTCACAAGAGAACAATTGGGTGGCAAACTGGCTGCATTTGAAATGACCGAGTTTGGAGATGATCCCCCCAAGACTGAATTTGCATTCAAAGCCAGTGCCTATGTGAAAGGCAAACAAAGATTTGATCCAGGAGAAAACTCTTCAAGGAAGCTGTCATGGTATGATCAAGCAAGAAAAGACATGGAAGAGGAAGAAACAGAAACAGCTCAACTTGAAGCCCTCATTGCAAAAAGACTGCCAAGGGGATCTAGTAAGTATGAAGGAAAATTACCCTTTAAATGCTTCAACTGCAATAAGATTGGTCACTTTGCTTCAAGATGTCCGGAAAGATCCACAAGATCAAATTCTAACAGACAAAGGTTTCAAAAGAATTGTTATTATGTTCATGATGAAGCTGATAATGAAGGAGTAATAGATGATGAATCAGAGATAGGAGACAAATCCGGAAATGATTGGGTGTTCATTGCCATCAAGGAAGAAGATCCAATATTCCCTGAATCTATCAATCATAAGGTTATAGAAAGAGCTTTGGCTGCCCAAGTTGAAGAAAAGGATGATTGGGTTATTGACAGTGGATGCTCTCACCATATGACAGGTGACAAGAACAAGTTTCTAGATTTGGAAAGGTATGAAGGAGGAATGGTAAAGTTTGGTGACAATTTAGCTGGTAGAATCAGAGGTAGGGGAACTATCTCTCTTGATGGAAAGAACAAAACCGGTAATGTACTGTATGTTGAAGGATTGAAGAAAAATCTTCTCAGTGTTGGTCAGTTGGTGGACAAAGGCTATGATCTCCGGTTCAAGAATGGAAGATGCAGTATCTTTGAAAGCTCCAGAACTGAGATTGCATCTAATACTCAAACAAAAGGAAATATCTTCCATCTAGTTGGTACTAATAAAAGTTGTCTGTTTGTTCAAATTGATCAGAGTTGGTTATGGCATAGAAGGATGTGTCATATAAATTTTTATAACATCATCAAGATAAGCAATACTCAGGCTGTAAGAGATCTTCCAAAGTTGGTAAAACCTACAAATAGTTTGTGCAAACAATGTCAGCTAGGTAAACAGAGCAGAGTCTCATTCAAATGAAAGGATCAATCCTCTACCGGATTATTGGAGTTAGTTCATACTGATCTATGTGGTTCGACAAGAATCAAGAGTATGGAAGGTGATAGATATTTCATGTTACTGATTGATGACCATTCTCGGATGATGTGGGTTACCTTTCTGAAAGAGAAATCAAAAGCCTTTGAGAAGTTCAAAATCTTCAAGGCTATGGTAGAGAATCAAACCAGATTAAAACTGAAATGTCTGAGGTCTGATAGAGGTGGTGAATTCACATCTGGAGAATTCATAGATTTTTGTGAGAAGCATGGTATAAAGAGGCAGTTATCTGCTCCTGGGACTCCACAACAGAATGGAGTAGTTGAAAGAAAGAACCAGACCATCCAGGAAGCATCCAGGACAATGATGATGGAAGCAAATGTTCCCTAGATGTTTTGGAAAGAAGCTATCAGCACTGCAGTCTACACTCTCAATCGAGTTCAAATTAGAAACAATACCGGTAAGACTCCTTATGAACTTTGGTTTGGCATCACTCCTACTGTGAGATATCTCAGAGTATTTGGTAGCAAGTGTTACATTAAAAGAGATGAAGATCTAGGAAAGTTTGATGCTAGAAGTGATGAAGGAATTTTCTTGGGTTACTCCACTCAAAGCAAAGCATACCGGTGTTACAATAAGAGACTGAGAAAGATGATAGAAAGTACAAATGTGAAGGTTGATGAAGGTATTGAGAAGCCCTCAAGATTTTATGAGTATGATGAAGATGATCAGAATGATGTGTTGGTTCAAGGAGCTCCATCCTCTCCTAAAAGTCAGATTCAGACTGATCTGGTAAATTAGGAAGAAGAGATAGGTCTGAATGAGCATGATCAAGAAGCAGAAGTGCAAGAAACTCCCAAAATTCCAAGGTATGTAAGACTAAACCACTCTAAAGATCAGATCATAGGTGACAAAAGCAAAGGTGTGCAAACTAGAAGGAATGTTGCTCAAAATTCAGATGAATGTTGTCTAATTTCAAAGATTGAACCTACGACAATCAATGAAGCATGCAATGATGAAAAATGGACAAAAGCAATGGAAGAAGAATTAATGCAAATTGAGAAAAATCACACTTGGGATCTTGTTTCTAGACCTAGAAACAAGAATGTGATTGGAACCAAATGGGTCTTTCAAAACAAACTAAATGAAGTTGGTGAAGTAATCAGAAATAAGGCCAGATTAGTCTGCAAAGGCTACTCTCAAATAGAAGGGATTGATTTTGAGGAAACCTTTGCTCCGGTGGCAAGAATTGAAGCAATCAGACTATTTATTGCATTTGCTTCCTTCAAATATTTCAAAGTGTATCAGATGGATGTCAAATCTGCTTTCCTGAATGGTGACTTAGAAGAAGAGGTGTACATTGAACAACCGGATGGATTTCAGTTATCAGAGCATGGTGATATGGTCTGCAAATTAAAGAAGGCACTGTATGGTCTAAAGCAAGCCCCAAGAGCATGGTATGAGAGGCTGGATAAACATCTTTTGAAGATTGGTTTCAACAAAGGTACTACTGATAGTAACCTATATTTTCAAATTGATCATGAAAACATCTTGATTGTTGAAGTGTTTGTTGATGATATCATCTTTGGAGGAAGAGACAGTATGTGTAAAACCTTTGCAAACCAAATGAAAAGTGAGTTTGAAATGTCAATGCTCAGTGAAATGAATTTCTTCTTGGGTCTACAAATTACTCAGACAGAGAAAGGAATCTTTATCTCTCAGACCAAATATGTGAAAGAACTATTGGAGAAATTTGGAATGGAAGATTCAAAGCCAATGAACACTCCCATGGCTATCGAATGTAAGTTGAGCAAAGATGATGACTCTCCTAAGACAGATCAGACAAAGTACAGATCAATGATTGGTGGATTACTATATCTCACTCAGACTAGACCAGATATAATGCAGGCTGTTGGTCTTGTGGCGAGATTTCAGGCTGATCCCAGAGAATCTCATGTCATGGCAATCCAAAGAATTTTTAGGTACTTAAAAGGAACAGTTGAGTATGGCCTATGGTATCCCAGAGATCATGACTTTTCTCTTCATGCATATACAGATGTAGATTGGGCAGGAGATGTGGATGATAAGAAGAGTACAAGTGGAGGAGCATTCTTTTTGGGAAAAAGGTTGGTTTCTTGGCTAAGCAAGAAATAAGAAGCAATATCCCTGTCTACAACTAAAGCTGAATACATTGCAGCAGCAGCAAGTTCCACCCAACTTTTGTGGATGAAGCAAATACTAAGAGATATTCAAGTAGAATATGAGGAACCTATCACAATTTTTTGTGATAATTCAAGTGCAATAAATATTTTTAAGAATCTGGTGTTGCATTCTAAGACCAAGCATATATCTATCAAATTTCACTTTTTGAGAGAACAAGTGAACAAGGGTGAAGTCAGATTGGAGTATGTGCCCTCCAAGGATCAGCTTGTAGATATTTTTACTAAACCTCTTCCCAAGGACTCTTTTGAGTATCTCAGGGAGAAGTTAGGGGTCATGCCCCCTCTGGTGATGAACTAGGATGCACTGATGTGCATCCGTCCAGTGGATATCATAGTCATATCTTGTGATCCGGATTGATGATGGGAAGCTGCCACTAAGGGGGAGTAGCTAGTATGATTCTGATGTGTTAGAATTGCAAGTATGATCCCTTTGAGATTGATGTCAAAGGGGGAGAGAAGACATATGAAAAACAAGTGGTTGATGATCAAAGGGGGATCAGTAAGGAAGAGAAGACATGTGAAGAGTTGTTGCTAATAGCGGGAGCTGTGACAGAAAGGAGAAGTTCTTGTCTTGATGATTTTTCACATCATATGTTGCCATCAATGACAAAGGGGGAGATTGTTGCAAGTATGAGGTTAACCAGTGTTGTCATTGATGTCAACATACTCATATTGCATTGATAAGAAGGATTGGATGAGCTGTGTGCTGAGGATATTGAGAAAATTAGTCTCAATCAGGAACAGTGAAGAACAGTGATAAAAAGAAGGCAAAAGTACTCAATGGGTTGAGAATCAGAGGATGTGGATTAAAGGGTTTGTAGATATGAGTCTTGAGATGTTCCAGTTAAGATTTTAGAGGTCCGCATGAAGATCTGAAGAAGTTATGTTCGCTCAAGTAGAACCGGTTCTGGCAGGTGTTCAGTGGTGACAGAGTGTCACAATTTGGTCTGATGAGTTCTGGAACTACATTCTCTCATTCTGCGGATTGGAGGGAATGTTGAAGAAGTCAGTGTGAAGTGACAACTTGATTTGTGCATTGTTTGGAGGTCTGGAAGAACCTTTTGCATTATGACAGTGATGACAGACTGTGTTCTTGAAGTTCTGGATGAAGGAGAGAAGGATTCCAGCAAGCAGATGAAGTGCAGATGTTCTTGGTGATTCAGGAAAGCTTGTGGTGATCTATGGATCGTGTCCAGTTCATGTTGGTGGTCCGCATTGAAGTTAGAGTTTGTATTTGAAGAATAACCATGGATTTTGGTGTTCTTCTTAAGACTGGCTGACCGGATGTATTACACGTCTTGCGAATGATCTTGTAGGTGTTTGCCAACTTAGATGATTGTTCCTAAGTTGATGCCTTGTATAAATAAGGGTTTATAAATTCATTTTGTAGTGTGTCTGGTGGTGATGAGAGTGATATAATGAAGAGAAGTGCGAAAGGCAGAGCAGGCATTTTTGGGCTCAAATGGAACTGATCCAGGCATGGTAAAGATGTCAATCTCCAGTTCAAGTTTGTAATACTTGTTATCTTGTAGACAGTGTGTCTCTTGTAGGTAGTGTGCCTCCTTGTGAGCAGTGTGCTCAGGCAGTGAGCCCTAATTGGCATGTGCCACTTATTTTTCTTATTCTTCTAACAGAGAATAATCCTTGGGTTAATCACCCCGTGGTTTTTCCCTTGACTAGGTTTTCCACATCAAAATCTTGGTGTCGAATGTGTTGATGTTTATCTACTCTGGTGTTTATGCCTTATGCTTTCATGAATGATTAATTGATATGCTGTTAAAGAACAAAGAAGAATCAAGTGTTTAAAGTAAAGCAAGTTTTTGTACAACTGATTCACCGCCCCCTCTCAATTGTGTGCCCTAGATCTAACAGGAAGAGAGCTTAATCACTTGAGGTAGATCCGAGATGGTGCATGAGAAGGATGTTCCCCAGTTCGATGGAACAAATTATGCATTCTGGAAAATAAGGATGGAAGGATATCTGATCTCTCTTAGATATGAGATCTGGAAGGTTTCCACAACTGAATACACAATTTCAGAAGATGGTCCAAGTACTACAAATTAGATCCAGGCTTTTGAAACCGATGGTGAAGCAAGGTATGCTCTTTTAATTGGTTTGTCTAATTATGAATTGGTTAAAGTTACGGATCTGAAAATTGCTAATGAAATCTGGAATAAGTTGAAAAGTATTTATGAAGGAGATGATAAGGTCAAGAAAGCTAAACTGTAGAACTTGAAGCCCATGTTTGAGACCATGCAGATGTCTAAAGATGAAAACATTACAAGATACTTGCAGAAGGTGGATGAGATTGTCAATGGCATGAAAGGTCTTGGTAGAAATATTAATGAAAAAGAAGTGGTATTGAAGGTACTCAGAACTATTCCTAAGGCTTACAATCATAAAGTTTATGCTATTGAAGAATTACAAAATTTGAATCAGTTTACCAAAGATCAGTTGCTTGGCACCCTAACTATTTTTGAAATGAGAGAATTTGGTACAAGTGGTGCAAAGACTGAGACTGTCTTCAAGGCTATCAAATCTGAGAAGAATGTGGAATCAGATCAGGAGGATTCAAATGATTTGGAAGCTAATTGATGAGAAGAATGAAATTGGGTACTAGTAAATATAGTGGTAAGTTGCCTTTCAAGTGTTTCAGTTGTGGCAAGATTGGTCATTATGCTTCAAGATGTGTAGAAAGAATTTTGAAAAGTAAGAACAAGGAGAGCAAGAGTAGAGTGTCTAAGAAAAGATACTATGTTAGAGAAGATGCAAGTATATCTGATGATGAATCTGATTATGAGAATAATGAGGATGATGAATGTCTATTCATAGCTTTAAGAGATGATACTATTTCTACTAACTCTGGGAAATGTGTGAAGGAAAAGGCTCCGAAGGTAGGCCTTAATAATGTAGGTACTTTGATATCTGCTTTTCATACCAAATAGGAAATGAACCAATGGGTTATTGATAGTGGATGCTCAAATCATATGACTGGTGGTAAACGTAAGTTTGTCAAACTTGAAAAATATGATGGAGGACTAGTTAGATTTAGTGATGATAGAGCTGCTAAGATACGTGGAAGAGGTTCAATTAGTTTTGATGGCAAGCATAATACTGATGATGTTCTTTATGTTAAGTATTTAAAGAATAACCTCTTGAGTGTTGGACAAATGTGTAGAAAAGGATACAATCTTGTGTTTCAGGATGGTGGTTGTGAGATCAGAGAAGATTTTGGAACCCTGAGAGCTACTGGAAAGAGAACATATAGAAATATTTATTATCTCAAAGGTGTTGATGGTTATTGCTTCATGACTCAGATCAATGAAAGTTGGCTATGGCATAAAAGATTGTGTCACATCAATTTTGATAGTCTGGTAAAGATAAGTTCAGTTCAAGCTATGAGAGATCTGCCAAAGATTACAAAGCCCATCAATGATGTTTGTAAGGAATGCCAGATTGTAAAGCAAGCAAGAAGAAGTTTTGAAGTCAATGGATATGATTCAGATGAGTTCTCTTTTAGAGAAGAAGAAAATGTTGATGAAAAGGATGCACAGACTGAAGATGAAGAAGCTCTAGAAGAGACTCGTAAAACACCTAAGTATGTGCAGAAGCATCATTTTGAAGATCAATTCATTGGTGAAAAGAACAAAGGTATGCTAACAAAAAGGAAAGCTATTGAAGAATAGGTAAATTTATGTTTACTCTCTAAAGTTAAACCTATGTCGATGATTGAAGCATGCAAGGATGAGTATTGGATCAAGGCTATGGAAGTAGAACTAATGCAGATTGAAAAGAATCAAGCTTGGGAATTTGTCTCAAGACCAGCAAACAAGAATGTGATTGGAACTAAGTGGACTTTCTGGAACAAATTGAATGAGAATGGAGAAGTGGTAAGAAATAAGGCAAGGCTTGTGTGTAAAGGTTACTCACAAGTAGAAGGAATAGACTCTGAGGAAACTGTTATCCTATTTTACCTCCTAGCTAAATAGTCTAAAGATCCATGAGATCCTAGTGTTTCCCCTTCTGAGGATGTAAGGAAAAGCATCAAAAAATGGTTAAGTCCTAGAAGATTCAGAGTTTTCATTATGTCTTTCTGCCTAGTTGGGATGTTGGAGTTCGGGCTTCACCTCTTCACCATGCCAAATCCCAAAGTCCTGAACTCCACCCCTTCCCCCTTTGCAAAATGTTCTAAGTGTTTTATCGCCAGAGGTTAGGGTTCTGCTCTTTTGCATTCTTCTATGGAAGGTGGAAGGGTCGGAGCCCGAGTTCTGACTGTTCCTTTTGCAAAATTGGCTAAGTGTGGGGGCTTTATGTATTGTCGGAGGTCAAAGTTTGGTCTTCTTGCCTTTCGTCTTCTTCATAAAAGGTCAAAGGTTGAAGGCCCGATGATCGACTCCCGATGGGCCACATGGCGTGTTTTCGCCATTTCACGGAGGGTATTTTATTAAGGAAAAAGTGATGGCAGAACCACAGAATGAGGATAGGTAGTAGTGACATCATCTAGATAGAAAGGGTTGGGACCTAAGTCCTACTTCTTTTCATTTCAAAATGTTTCTAAGTGTTTTGGAGTTTCAGACTTTAGGGTTTTCATCTTCCCTCTTCCTTTCTTCGAAAGGAGGAAGGTCAAAGGCCTCTGAACTCCACCACTCTCAAAGGTTCTTAGGCTTTCCATCATTCTGTGGGATTATTTTATTAATGAAAAAGGTTCTAACAGAATCATGAAAAGGTGACACATGGCGCCCTGATGGCTCCTTTCTTCACAGAGAAAACATGATTTGACTGGTCAGCAACCCTCTTATTCACCATTAATGCTTTGTAAGGGCCTATTTTTGTGTAGCAGATGGTATTCCATCTTCCCCATGCCATTGTTCCTCATCTACATTGAATTTCTTGTACCCACGACATGGGCAAACCTCCTGTTTCAATGGATTTCCTGGGCAGAACCATGTGGTCGCGCTCCAAGGACACCAATTAATGTAGCATGGTCGGTATCCCATCTTGTTGACTTCTCACCTCCCACACCATTGTTGCTACAGTACAATTGTAAAAGCTATATATGTATGTGTAAAAGATGTATTTTGGTTTGGTTAGTTGTTTTTTGGGCTGTTATGTTGGGCAAAATCTACTGTTACATTTGGACCTTGTAATGCACTTATAGAATAGCTAGATTTGATGTATTGTGCTCATTTTTTAGCCTTTAATGTCTCTAGTCCATTGTTCAACCATGAATGTATGTGATTATTTTGTGTCTATTACTCTGTAATACGTTATTTACTCTTTGTAATGGTCATTTGACCTTCATGATCAATAAATCTCTAATATTTCACCTCTCTTGTACTTTGTCTCAATGTTTCATTTGAATTTGTGATCTATTTAGTGAGTAGAATGGCTCCTTCATAGATTATAGTCTTTTATCTAAAGCCTCTATCAAGGTTTTAGGTTTGTGTGAGTTCTTTTAGGGAGTGGGATCATCGTTGTGTTGGTTCAATTCAACTAATACACCTTATGACTCTGGTGCATCATCTTTTATTTTATGTATCCCTTCTATCCCTTTTCCCCTAGCAAGTTTAGCATTAGAGTTAGTTAATTTCTCTAAGCCTTAAGATTAGAAAGAAGAACCGGCCTTCTCTGGAGGTTTGGTCTCAAAATTGCAAGGTCCCACACCTTGAGATCATTCTCATTGGGTCATTAGAATGCTTCAAAATCTCCAAGCAGGGTGCAACTCTAAGTGATAACATAAACCTATGCTCTGGTGGAAAGAATGGAGGCCATTAGGATGTTTTTGGCTTTTGCATTGTTATACTTAACTGCTACTAGACCAAATATTATGCATGCAGGTTATCTTGTGGCTAGATTTCAAGAAGATCCTAGAGAGTCATATGTTGGAGCAGTGAAGAGGATATTCAGATATTTAAAGGGCACTCCAGAACATGGCTTGTGGAATCCAAAGGATAATGACTTTGCTCTAAGTGCTTACACAGATGCAGATTGGGCTGGTTGTGTAGATGACAGGAAAAGTACAAGTGGTGGTGCATTCCTTCTTGGAGGTAGAGTGGTGTCTTGGTTAAGCAAGAAGCATGATTCAATCTCTGTTTACTACAGAGGTAGAATACATTGCTACAACATCTTGTTGCACACAAGTGTTGTAGATGAGGCAAACCTTGAAGGATATTAGAGTGGTGTATGATGAATTTATTCCTATCTTATGTAATAATACAAGTGCTATTAACATTTCAAAGAATCCAGTTTTGCATTCAAGGACAAAACATATATCAATCTGGTATCACTTTCTGAGAGAGAAGGTTGTTGAAAATGAAGTGAAGCTTGAGTATGTGCCTACAAAGGATCAAGTTGCTGATATATTCTCAAAGGCTCTTCCTAAGGATACATTTGAGTATCTCTGGGAGAAGTTAGGGGTTATTGCCCCTCCTTTGAACTAAATGCATAAGGAGATGCATCAATCTAGTGGATTTCAAGTTTTATTCCTTATTTTGGACTGATGTTGGAGGCTACCTCTCAGGGGAAGCAGGTAGTGGTCATGATGGTTGTGGCAGTCACAGGGAGTAAGTTTTAATGTTGGTTGCATCTAAAGGGGAGCATGCAGAGCAGTAAAAGAAATGATGTTGTAGAGTAGTAGTAAGTAGGTACATGGTTGAGCAGTTGTCTAAAAGTAAGTTTGCAAGAGAGATGTGTAACCCTTTGCCATTGATGTCAAAGGAGGACATAGAGCAATGTGAAAAAGAAAAGAGTTAGTGGTTAGGGAGAGAAAGTAAGAGATGTAAAAGAAAAAAAGAAAGGGGGAGGGTAAGATAGAAAAGAAGTTTGGTGCGGAGTTGTGTCTTTATGGTTTTTCACATTATGTGTTGCCATCACTGACAAAGAAGGAGATTCTTGTAAGTATGTGTAATCAGTGTTGTCATTGACATCAACAAGCTTGTGTTGTCATTGGTGTCAACTATGTGAGTAAGCAATGGTGTAAGAGTATGAGTAGTTAGTGTTGAGTGGATATTGTCTCTGATGATGAGGTTAGTTGAATAGAGATAAGATTGTTGCATTAGTATGAGCTGTTTGGTTAAGTTATTTTGCTAAAGATGATTTGGTTTCTTTGTAGAGGTGTTGAAGATGTTGAGAACATGTTTTTGTTGATTGGTTTCCAAGTGCTTTTGAGAAAATTTAATTATAAAAGGAAATAGTGTGTTGAAGTGGCATTCTGGTTTACAGAGTAGTGTTCTGGTTTTTCTCTGTATTTCCTCTATGTTGAAGATTTGACTTTACGGTTTGGATATGTTGTTTAGAGATGTTAAGAGATGTTATATTCCAAATTTGGTGTTTTGGTTTGTTGTGCAGAGGAATTTGCTATTATATGGAGCCTAATTAGACTTGGGGGTTAAATCTACCCCACTTTTATCGGTGTGGTTTCCCACCAAATTATTTAACGGGGTTAAGGGGCAGCACCCCTTCTGGGGGTTTGGGGACAGCGCCCCCAAGATGAGGTCAAGGGGTAGCGCCCCTTGCGGGTCCAAGGGCAGCATCGAGAGATATTTTTCTATTGGCTGACAAAAAAAACCCTATTTTTGTAACCAACATAAGGCTTGATAAAAGAGGCTAAGGGTTAGGGTTTATGTTGATGTATTGTAGCATTTTGTAGTAGTATTGAGTTGCAAGGATTGCTAGTTGTGATCAGTTTGATTTACTGGATAATAATATTGGACTTTCTGTTGGTGGATGTAGCCCGAGTTTGGTGAACCACGTTAAAACTTGTCTCTTGCTGTTATTATTTTTGTGTATTTTTCATTCATCTGTTTAATCTTTATTTGCATTTAATTGATATCTTCTACTGGCTAACCCTAACAAGTGGTATTAGAGCGGGTTGTGTTCAATTATCGTCTGTAGGAAGGTCTCACGATTGAGTGGGAGCAATGGAGGATGAGGGTAAATTGAAGGTAGATAAATTCAATGGGTAGAACTATCAGTTATGGAAGATGTAGATGGAGGATTATCTCTATCAAAAGGATTTATGCAGGCTATTGGAAGGAATAACCAAGAAACTGACAATAATGACTGATGAGGATTGGAATCTTCTAGACAAAAAGGCACTAGGAACCATTTGGTTGTGCCTAGCACCATCAGTGGCATTCAATATAACGAAAGTGAAGACAACAGATGGTCTAATGAAAGATTTGGCTAAATTGTATGAAAAACCCTCAGCCTCAAATAAGGTATTTCTCATGAAGCGTTTATTTAATCTAAAAATTGTTGAAGGTGGATCTATGACAGATCATTTATATGAGTTTAATACGATTATCAATCAATTAACTTCTGTAAAAGTAAGTTTTGATGAAGAGGTGAGGGTTCTCTTGATATTATGTTCTTTGCCAGAAAGCTGGAATAGCTTGGTAATGGCTATAAATAACTCTATCTCTGGTTCAAATACTTTGAAATTTGATGATCTTGTTGGTGTTATCCTTAGCAAGGAAATGTGATGAAAAAGCTCAGGAGGGGTCCACATCAGTTAGTGTTTTGAATGCAGAAAGTAGGGGTAGATCAAAGGAGAGAGGAAAAGTTTCTAGAGGTTATGGGAAGTCGTGAGGAAAATCAAAGGACAAGAGATCCCAATCCAAAGGACAGAAGAATTGCTGGTACTGTGGGAAACCAAGTCATCTAAAGAAAGATTGTTGGTCTCTGAAGAATAAAGAAGGAGACAAACAAGAAGGCAATAAGGAGGCAAATGTGGTAAGTAATAAATTTGAAGATGATGCTTTGATTCTTTCCCTAGATAATGCTGATGATTCATGGGTTTTAGATTCAGGGGCCTCATTTTATGCTACGCCCCATAGAAGTTATTTTCTTGATTATGTCCAAGGGGATTTTGGGCTGGTTTATTTGGGAGATAATGAACTCTGTCAGATTGTTGGAAAGGGAAGAATCAAGATTAAGTTGCAGAATGGGAATCATTGGCTACTACAAGAGGTAAGGCACATTCCAAGGTTGAGTAGGAATTTAATTTCAGCAGGGCAGCTAGCTGATGAAGGTTGCATTGTTACATTTACTAATAAAAATTGGAAGGTTTCAAGAGGTTCCTTAATAGTAGAAAAAGGTGTGAAAGTAGGCACCTTATATCTTTGTACAGGTCATACTGTTCCTTCTACTTTAGTTGTTATAGAGAAAAAAAAAAGGTTCAGGAATAGTTGTTGCAAGTTTGCAGGAACAGACTGAAACAGTTGCTGTAGGTTCTGAGACAACATTGTGGCATAACAAACTTGGGCATATGAGTGAAAAAGGTATGAAGATACTTCATTCTAAGAAAGTTTTACCAAGTCTGAAATGTATTAATATAGATTTCTGTGAAATTTGTGTGTATGGTAAACAAAAGAGAGTCAGTTTTCTCAAGGATGGGAAGCAAAAGAAAGATGAAAAGTTAGAGCTTGTGCATACAGATGTATGGGGACCAACTTAGGTATCTTCTCTTGGTGGCTCTCGGTATTATGTTAAATTCATAGATGATGCAACTAGGAAGGTTTAGATTTATTTCCTTAGGTAGAAATTTGATGTAATTGAAACATTTAAGAAATGAAGAAGTTTGGTTGAGAATGAGATGGGTAAAAGATTAAAATGTCTCAAATCTCATAATGGTGGTGAGTATTGTAGCAAATAATTTAAGGATTATTATTCCTTTAATGGAATTCGTAGGCAGAAAATGGTTCCAGGGACTCCACAGGAAAATAGAGTGGCCGAGTGCATGAATAGGACAATAATGGAGCATGCAATTACCATGAGATTGCATGTTACGCTGCCTTTAAACATGTGGGCAGAGGCTATCAATGCTATTTTATATGTAATTTATAGAGGTCCTTCAATTCCTTTGGGCTATGGTATTCCAGAGGAAGCATGGATAGGTAAGAAGGTAAGTTATTCTTTTCTCAAAACCTTTAGATGTCAAGCATTTGAACATGTAGATTCTAAAAATAGAACCAAGTTGGATGCAAAATCAAAAAATGTACATTTGTTGGATATGGCATTGATGAATTTGGTTATAGGCTTTAGGATTTTGAAAATCATAAAATTGTGAGAAGCAGGGATGTTGTATTCAATGAGAAGGTGTTGTACAAAGATCAGTTGCAGTAGCATGAGAAGAAAGAAAAGGATTATGTGGTGCTGGATGATACTCTAAATAGTGATATTCCAATGGTTCCTCATGCTTCGTAACAACAACAAGAAATACCACAAACTCCAGTGAATGTTAGACGGTCAACAATGCTAAGTAGACCTCCTGAAAGGTTTTCTCCATCTTTGTATTCTATTTTGTTAACAGATGTTGGTGAACTAGAAGGGTATGATGAAGCTATGTAGGTGGATACAAAGGTTTAGTGGGAGCTTGCAATGAAAGAAGAAATGGACTCCTTGCTGAAAAATCAGACTTGGGAATTATGTAAGCTACCTATAGGTAAAAAGGCTTTACCAAATAAATGGGTTTATAGGCTAAAAGAGGAAGATGGAGGTAAGGAAATATTTAAATCTAGGTTAGTTGGAAATAGATTTGCACAGAAAAAGGTATTGATTTTGATGAGATATTTTCTCTGGTTGTCAAGATGACTTCTATTCTTACTATTTTAAGTATTGTGGCTACTGAAGATTTGCATTTGGAATAGCTAGATGTCAAAACTACCTTTCTCCATGGTGATTTGGAGGAGGAGATCTATATGGAACAACCACAAGGATTTGAGGTCAACGGTAAGGAGAAACTGGTGTGCAGATTGAAGAAGAGTTTGTATGGCTTGAAACAAGCACCTCAGCAATGGTATTTGAAATTTGATAGTTTTATGGCTGAGCAAGGCTACAGTTGGTGTAATTCTTACCATTGTGTTTATTTTAAAAGGTTGGATAATGATAGCTCTGCATTATTTTATGTTTATAAGTTGATGATATGCTTGTAGTAGGGTTTAACATAGATCACATAAGTGTTGTTATATGGAGCCTAATCAGACTCAGAAGTCAAATTTACCCCACTTTTATTGGTGCGGTTTCCCCCCAAATTATTTAATGGGGTCAAGGGGCAGTACCCCTTGCAGGGGTTTGGGGGCAGCGCCCCCAAGATAGGGTCAAGGAATAGTGCCCCTTGTGGGGTCTAGGGGTAGCACCCTTGGTGCGCTCCCTGTCGCAATACAGGGCAGGGTCGAGGGGCAGTGCCCCCGAAACCTCCAACAATTTTTTATTTTATTAAGGCATTGGGAGTTATTTTTCTATTGGCCGACATAAAAAAACCTATTTTTGTAACCGACATAAGGCTTGATAAAAAGTGGCTAAGGGTTAGGGTTTTTGTTGATGTATTGTAGCATTTTGCAGCAGCATTGAGTTGCAAGGATTGCTGGTTGTAATCAATTTGATTTACTAGATAATAATATTGGACTCTCTGTTGGTGGATGTAGCCCTAGTTTGGGTGAACCACATTAAAACTTGTCTCTCACTGTTATTATTTCTATGTATTTTTCATTACTCTGTTTAATCTTTATTTGCATTTAATTGATATCTTTTACATGCAATTCCTAACAATAAGAGAGTTAAAACAATAGTTAGCACAATCATTTGCTATGAAGGATTTGGGGGCAGCAAAACAAATCCTTGGTATGAAAATTTACAGAGATAGGAAGAACAAAAAATTGACTCTATCTCAGGCTAATTATGTTGAAAAAGTGTTGTAGAAATTCCATATGGAGAATGCAAAAGCTGTTAGCACACCTTTGCCTAGTCATTTGAAATTGACTAAGTAGATGTGTCCTAATACACAAGAGGAGGAAGAAAAAATGTCCAAGGTACCATATGCTTTAGCTATAGGAAGTTTAATGTATGCCATGATATGCACAATACCAGATATTCCACATGTTGTAGGAGTCATAAGCAGGTATATGAGTCATCCTGGATTGGAGCATTGGAATGCGGTAAAATGGATTCTTAGATATTTGAGAGGTACATCCAATAAACACTTATGTTTTAGGGGCCCTAATACAAATTTAGTAGGCTATGTGGACTCAAATTTGGCAAAGGATATTGATACCAAGCAAAGTACTACAGGTTATATTTTTACTATAGGTGGGACAGTGGTGAGTTGGATCTTCAGGTTGCAAAAGGTGGTTGCTTTATCCACCACGAATGTAGAGTATGTAGCTGCAACAGAGGCAAGTAAGGAGATGATATGGCTACAATCTTTCATAGAAGAATTGGGCAAACAACAGGCTAATAGTTCTTTGTATACAAATAGTCAGAGTGTCATACATCTTGCAAAGAATTCTTCCTTGCATTCAAAGACCAAACACATACAGCTCAGGTATCACTTCATCCAGTTGGTGTTAGATGATGGATAGTTAAGGCTAGAAAAGATACATACAGATGAAAATCTAGTGGATATGTTTACAAAGGCAATGACAAGGGAGAAGCTAAGCTCCTCTTCAGCTTCAGTTGGTCTTCAAGACTGAAAATAAAAAATTAGAATAGTAGAGTCCAGGGTGCTTATTTCTAGTGGGAGCTACAGGGTCAGCGGTGTTATGGTTAGTCTCCAAGTGGGAGATTGTTGTTATATGGAGCCTAATCAGACTTGGCGGTTAAATTTACCCCACTTTTATTGGCGTGGTTTCCCCCCAAATTATTTAACGGGGTCAAGGGGTAGTGCTCCTTGCAGGGCTTTGGGGATAGCACCCCCAAGATGGGGTCAAGTGGCAGCACCCCTTGCGGGGTCCAAGGGTAGTGTTGGGAGATATTTTTCTATTGATCGACATAAAAAACCTTATTTTTGTAACTGACATAAGGCTTGATAAAAGTAGCTAAGGGTTAGGGTTTCCATTGATGTATTGTAGTATTTTATAGTGGTATTGAGTTGCAAGGATTGCTGGTTGTAGTTAGTTTGATTTACTGGATAATAATATTGGACTCTCTGTTGGTGGATGTAGCCCAAGTTTGGGTGAACCATGTTAAAACTTGTCTCTCATTGTTATTATTTTTGTGTATTTTTCATTCCTCTATTTAATCTTTATTTACATTTAATTGATATCTTCTGCCAGCTAACCCTAACAATTGTGTTCACCAGTATGAAGACTATGTTTCTGAGTGTTGCAGAGGAGTATGGGAGAAATGTCTTTGCTCCGCATTTCTTTTCAAAGAATGTTTAGATCTTGTGATTCTAGAATTGTGCTTATAAGGTTTATATCTTTATTCCTTTCAAATTTGTTCATGGTTTGGTGCTCTGAAAGTTGATTTCTAGAGATACAGTGTATGACAAAGATAGTTAAGCATGCTAGCTAAACAAGATAAGGTTGTGCAGTAGGTGAAAGTTGTTGCAGAGGAATTTGTTGGTTTTCAGGATGTTTCAAGATGTTCATGGAATACTCTAGATTGTCTTGAAGCATTGCATGTGGTCTGCAAGTTGTCTTTGGGTTTGAGGAAGCGTTTACTTAAAAGTTTATTGTGTTAACACAGGTTTGGCTGACCTTGGGTGTTTACACTATTTGCAGAGTTGTTGTGGTGATTGTGAAAGTGTGGAGTAGCATACTTGGATGAATTTAGGTCCAAGCTAAGATGTGTTGTGGTCCATCTTCATTCCTTTCCACCACATGAATGTTTAGGTCCAGACCTAATTTGAATTTTCTGGGATAAGGTGATTTACTAACCTTGGAGAATGTTCTCAAGGTTGATGACAGTATAAATGAGTGTTAAGGGATCGTGATTGAATGTGCATGTGATGGACGTGATGTGAGTTATAGTGTGGTGAATGTGTGGCACAGTATAAGCTTTCATGCATTAGATTACTGGATGCAGTGAGCAGAAGGTGTCTACTATTCTTCAGTGTTGCTGCAGAGGTGATGTTGGTGTTGTGGTGAATATTGGTTCTATATTTTTTAGCTTCATTAGAACTATACTCCATGCATATCTCAAATACAACTATAACAGTTCAATTCTTGGTAGTGAGCCACTTCTTCTATCTCTTTCTCTCTGGGTAGTGAGCCCTTTGGTAGTAAGCCTTTTATAATTCGGTGTTGATACTACTTTATATTGTGAGCTAATTCTCACCATGGTTTTTCTCTTCTTAGATTTTCCACATAAATCTGTTGTTCTTTTGTGTTTGATGTTGGTTTGATTTAGTTTTTGTTAATTTATTTTCATGCTTAATCATCATAACAGTCTAAGGGTTAATTGAATCTACGTAGATCTTAATGTGTGTGAGGATTTTGAAATTTTAATCTACAATTGATTCATCCCCCCCCTCTCAGTTGTCTTGTGTATTCAACAATTTCAAAACCTTGATTGTTCGCAAAAGTAGAAAATGAAAGTGAAAAGAAAAGGTAAAAACCTAGAATAGTGTTGAATGCACAAGACAACTAAGAGGTGGGGTGAATTAGTTGTAACTTACAATTCCAAAACCCTTAAACACATTTAGATCCACATCAATTCAATTAACCCTTAAACTATTATGATGATTAAGCATTGAAGAAAATAATAGAAACTAAATCAACTCAACAACAAACACAAGAGAACACCAGATTTACATGGAAAACCCAAGAAGGGAAAACCACAGTGAGAATTACCTCACAATATAAAGTTGTATCAACACCGAATTATAGAAGGTTCACTGCCAGAAGGCTCACTACCAAAGGGCTCACTACCCAAAGGGTTCACTGTCCAAAAGAAAGGCTCACTACTAGAATGGAGAAGAAGATAGAGAAGATTGTTACAAGGAGAAAACTATCTCAATGGAACAGAGGATTCCACTGCAACACCATCAACTCCTTCGCAGTCACACTAAATAATTGTAGACACCTTCTGCTCACTACATTGAGTAATAACCACACTATTAGTCACATCACATCCTTCACTCGTACACTTGATCACGATCCCTTGATACTTATTTATACCATCCTCAACCTTGAACACATTCTCCAAGGTCAACAAATCAGCTTGCCCCTAAAAATTTAAATTAGGTCTAAACCTAAACATTCCTGTGGTGGAAAGGAATGAAGGTGGACCACAACACATCTTAGCATAGACCTAAATTTATCCAAGCATGCCACTTCACACTTTCACAATCACCAAAGTAGCTCTGCAATTAGTGTAGAACCCAAGGTCGGCCAGACCTGTGTTAAAACAATGAAATTTTAAGTACACACTTCCTCAAACCCAAAGATGACTTGCAGACCACATGTAAGGCTTCAACACAATCTAGAGTATTCCATGAACATCCTGAAACATCCTAAAATCCAACAAATTCCTCTGCAACAACTTTCACCTGTCACACAACCTTATCTTGTTTATTCAGTATGCTTAACTATCTCAGTCATGCACTGTATCTCTATAAATTGACTTTTGAAGCACCAAACCATGAACAATTTCAATAGAAGAAAGAAATAAACCTTATAAGCATAATTCTAGAACCATAAGACCTAAAACCTCTTTACAGAGAAATGTGAAGTAAAGACATTTCTCCTAGCCACCTCTGCAACACTCAGAAACACAATCCACACACTAGTTAACACAACTTCTACACAACAAACTGAAGTACCAAATTTGGAATATAACATCTCTCAACAACATATCCAAACTACAAACATAGATCTTCATCATAGAGGAAATGCGGAGCAAAACCAAAACACTACTCTATAAACCAAAATGTCATTTCAACACAATGTATCCTTTATTAATCAAATTTTCTCAAAAGAACTTGGAAACCAACCAATAGAAACATATTCTTAACATCTTCAGCACCTCTTCAAAGCAACCAAATCATCTTCAGTAAAGCAACTCAACCAAACAACTCATACCATCGCAACAACTTCATCTCTACTCAACCAACCTCACCATCAGAGACAATATCCATTCAACACTAACTACTCATACTCTTGCACCACCAACTACTCATACAAATGACACAGTTGACACCCATGACAACACAAGCTTGTTGACATCAATGACAACATTGACTACACATACTTGCAACAGAATAGATGAGAGGAAACTACCTGAAATAGTTGGAGATCCAAGATTGTCAGGGTGCAAGGTAGCCAAAGTGTTATAGAAGATGAAACACCAGAATTTGTGAAAATATAGGAAAGATCAGGTAGTTTGAAAGTTTTAAACATCCCCTCACACGCAACTTAAATGCTCATCTACTGAGTTTCAGAGACCAGAAGCAGTCAACAACAAAACCATTTTGGAACTCTAAAGTTTTGAAGTAGATTGGAATTGTGATAGCTATGGGGCTTGGGAAGTTGAGACAACATGCAACTTACAAAGGAAAAGGGGTGTCTGAAAAGTCGAAGAGGTTTACGATTTGACTATAGAACTTTAGAACAAGAAAAATTAAACCAAAAATTTAAACCCTTTTCAACTTAAATTGACCTCCTTAAAATAAATTAATCAAGTTACAATAAAATAAAATTTAAACTTCACAAGTCAAGTGATTACAACTAGGATAGGCATAAAATCATAACTTTTAAAAGTATCGATACAAGGGTCGCCAATTTTTTAAAAATTATGGGCATGTTGTAACCCTTAACAATAGGTCAAGGATGAATTTGGATTGGCTTGGGGCTAGATTTTTTTTCTAGGAAGGTCAATAAAAAGGCTAGGGGGAAGGTTAGAAGGTTGGGAAGATTAGGATGGGACTACAAGTGAAGGAGATGGAATGTCACTAGAGGCAAGATGAGAAAGAATGGTGGCTCTCTAGGCAATGTAACACTAGAGTGTTTATATGAGGGTTAGGAAGGTCCAACAAGGGTTTTAAGGAAGGATTCAATGGAGAAATTTCCAAGGTCAGAAATGTGCTAGTAGGGAGAATAGTGAATGGTGACAATGGCAAGGTCATGTAGGAACTTAAAGTATTTGTAACATGCCTTCTCATATTACTTGAATAAACTCAAGAATTTACAAGAAAGTAAATAAACATGGTAAAAAGAGTGAAAGTTTTGTTTTATACATATCATTTGCATAATCACAAAGAAATAAAAGTATATCTTTTCTGAATATTTTTAACCTTGAAATTACAACATATTCAAAGATAGAATCATAGTAATATTATTTCACTTTACATTTACAATACATAATTTGCACTTGGTATAAAGAATAGTTTTACATCATAAATTTGATTATCATAAGTCATAACATGGAATACACTGCATCTGGAGTCTAATATTTGTTTTCACAAGTCTCAGTGAGTCATCTACTATAGAGGGAGAGCATCATCAGAGTGCTTTACCTCCAACCATAGATTGGCAGTCCCCCACACACCTTCCTTTCTGGAATTGTCCCTACCCTTCATGAAGAGTATAGAAATAAGGAACCAACAGGTTTGCCATCTGAGTCCTAGTGATGTGTCCTACATAACCAACTTATTCATACAACTATAGCCTCCTCTAACTATGTATGACACTACTAGTTGGTTATGCAAATCTAGAGCACTGTGAACTGACTGATGCATGCAGAGACAAATGCATCACTTTGGCCAAAGTTTCTATATAAATAGACATTTGCAATAAACGTAGTCATATGTTCACACACCTCTGACTCGACTTGGAAACTATATCATCCTACAGTTGACTTTCATCATTTAGTAATTCTAGACATAAATTGTCTGAACTATATTCAAATCCTAGTCAATCTGACTTTTGAACTAATCCTTAATCTAGGATATCCATGCAATATATAGGTTTAGGTAATTCTAACCTTTTAGAGAGTCCCTCTTTACATACTTACAATTTCTAGGGTCTATGACCTCCTGTCATTCTACTCACTAGCTCAAATGTTAAACACTCATGTGTTGTATAACAAATTATGACTTTGTTTAGAAAACATTTAAATTCAATAAAGTGCTTCTTAGACTCTTTCTATCTTGCTCTATGGTTATCTCGACCATTCACTGTCAAACATAACATATAAAAACAAAGTTATATTTGACTTAAGAGTTCTAAAATTTTTCTAAACCATTCTGGTTTTGATTCTAGGGTTTAACTTTTCTAACCCAATACATGGAAATACCAAACATCCTTGTTTTCCAAAAATAATACATATAATATAACAAATGCCTTTAGTCTTTCTAGACCAATTAGCGTTGTTCAACTTCGCATTTCACATAACATGAATAAACATAGTATACGAGATATATCCCCATCCATATAATATGTTAATGGATACTTTTATTTCTCATAACTAGCCTTTTGACTAAGTTCAATCTATCAACCCTAATGGGTTTGAATCATAAAAGATAATAAAATACTTTCGACCTCTTGGTCTTCTTATGTCCACTGACATTCAACATAAGTTAAGTTATGAACTCATATTAACATCCTTTGTATATATGTCACATAAACCATTATCAACAATCTTGAGTACAACAATCATGTGGGGTTGAGTTTCAAATCTCCCAACATACTCCACTTGGTATAAATCATATCAAGAATACCCAACATTGGGTTAACTTTATCTTCTATGCACTTAGCACTAAACTAAGTTCTATTAATGAGAACTATAACTACCCATCTCCTAGTATGCGTATACTCTTGAGCTGGTTTAATAGTTTCAATCTAGAAACATAAGATAAGTAATATATGTCTCATAGTATACTCTCTCTCAAGATAAAGTAACATAAGCAATAGTTGCTAATCAAAAGGCTATCAAGGTTTCCACATTCTTGGTTCACCCATTCCCTTGGATTTGTATTACAATAAGATAAGAAAATTCTATTTCTCATAAGGAAATCTATAATCAAGTTGTAACACAGTCATTATAATATCGTAATGACATTATCTTACCAAAGTCTCTATTTGGAGAACTAGTGATTATATGCTTCTGAAAGTAGGATTACAGATCTATGTATCTATCATAGTCTTCAACATAGACTAATGGATCGATTTCTATTTTCCTAGTTTCCCACTACTTACTTAGAATCCAAGTATTGTAAAATATATAATAATACAATATGAGTAAAGTACCCTTTGGTTTCTCTTAACCACTTAGGCACTATACAAAACCTCATTACTCAAAGAATACGAGTACACTATTAATAATATCTAGTCATTCTTTGACTAAGGTCAATTCAATAATCCAAATAGTTTTGAGTCTATGATAATTCCAATACAATGCCCTCAATCTTGTAAGTTTATCGAGTTCACAGTTCTACATGTTAGAATAGATTACGAACTCATGCATGATATCCTTTAAATATCATAACAATTTATCTCTATGTTGATATATCCAAAATTGATATCATATACTTAATAATTCTCAATGATATGGGTAATTGCACAAAGATGGGGGACCAAAAAGGGATCTTAAGATGCCACTTTTTTTCTAAAATCAAGAAAGACTAATGTTGGATAAGAAATTGAAGATAGTTACACTCAAAATTTGAAGATATAACAAAAACAAGAGTTGTAGTGCTCTGAATCTAGTTTCTAAACTACTTTTTTTTTTCAAAAATGGTTGAGATAAAGGGGTTCAAAAAGGGGGGGCACACAGATTGGTCCTATTTTTTTCTAAAAAAAATAACATAGCATCTGGTGTGCTCCCCCTAAAATGTTAACTTTTTTTAGTATTCAAAAATCGCTTTAGTGAGAAATTAGCTAACATCGTGTCGTTTATCCCTGGTTTTTATGATAATTTTTTCATGAATAATTGATTTTTTACTAATTTTCAAAGTGGACACATCTTGAGAAATAGAAATTTGAGCATGCTCCCCCCTAAAATTTTTGAAAAATAATCAAAAATCCATTTTTTTTAATACGTATAGAATGGATTCTAGTTTCTAAAAATGTAATTTATTTGAAATTTAGATGAACGGTTAAAAAAAAGTCAAAAATACCACACACTGGTTTTTGACAAAAAATGGATACACTAACAAAAGTAATTAAAGATGAAATCCTTAACATACGCAAAACGTGAAAAAAATTATATGGTTAGAAAGCTAAGAGAGATCTTAAGATTATGGTGGTATTTTTTTGAATTTTCATTGAAACATGTGCAAACTTGATGGGGAGCACGCTCCATATTGCATAATGTTTGTTACAATATGGAAAAACATGTCTTTGGATGTCTAAAACACAGTCCAAGCCTTTGGGTTGGAAGCCCAAGGCAAATCCAAGCCAAAGGCTTGGAAATTGCCAAAGCAAAGCATAACGCGACCACGTTATAACATGTTTACGTTATGTGCATTCAAATAACACGAGCACGTTATAACGCACTCGCATTATATCAATTCACATAATGCGAGTGAGCACGTTATGGTGAAATAAGATCATCTCACTCCCTCCCTACTTAACCCTCTCTCTATTATTCTCTCTCTCCCTCTCCTCTAAGTCTCTCCCTCCCCTCCTCTCTCTCTCACCTCTCTACCTCCTACCCTCTCTCTCACTCTCTACTTCCCTCACCTCTCTACCTCCTACCCTCTCTCTCACTCTCTACTTCCCTCCTCTCTCTATCTCCTACCCTCCCTCTCTCACTCTCTACTTCCCTCCCCTCTCTACATCCTCTCTCTCTCTCTGCCTGCTACCCTCTCTCTCTCTCACCTATCTACCTCCTAGTTTTCCTGTTCCTAGCTTTCCTAGTTTTCCTTTTCCTTTCCAATTTCCCTTTAGATCCAACCAAATTTTCCCTATTTTACTATTTTCAACCTGTCCTCTCATCATTCTTCCCATCCAATGAACTTTTGTTTTATCTTGTTTTCATTTCATCCTCCCAATTTATATCCTCATCCCTCTTTGCATGTCCTAGTTTTCTTGTTCCATTTTCTTTGTCGATAAGGGAGAGGGAGAGGGTGGAGATGGAGAGAGAGAGAGAGAGTTTTCTTGTTTCCATTTCCTTTGTTGATAAGGGAGAGGGAGAGATAGAGAGGAGAGATAGGGAGATAGAGGAATGATAGGGGAGAGAGAGGCAAGATATAGGGAGATAGGGAGAGATAGATAGGTAGATAGAGAGGAGATAGATAGGGAGAGATAGAGGAGACAAAGGGGAGATATAGGGAGATAGAGAGTGAGCGAGATGTCCAGAGAGATAGGGAGAGAGAATGAGAGGTAGAGGGATGATAGAGATAGAGAGATAAGGGAGAGATAGGGAGATAGAGGGTTAGGGTTTAGGGGTTTAGAGAGAGACTACTTTTGACATGTAACCCTAAACCCTAAACTCAAGCAACCCTAAACACATAAACCCTAAATAATGCCCCTAAACCCTACACCAGAGAAACCCTAAACCTCTAAACCCTAAACAATGTACCTAAACCCTAAACCTCTATCTCTATCATCCCTCTACCTCTCAATATCTCTCCCTATGTCTCTGGCCATGTCCCTCACTCTCTATCTCCCTATCTATCCCCTCAGTCTCCTCTATATCTCCCTATTAGTCCTCTCTCTCTCTAAACCCTAAACCCTATACCTCTAAACCTTAACCCCTAACCTCTAAACCATAAACCCTAAACCCTAAATAATACCCCTAACCCCTAAACCCTAAACTCGAGCAACCTTAAACCTCTAAACCCCAAACCCCTAAACCTTAAACCCTAAACCCAAGCAACCATAAACCTCTATCTCCCTAGATCTATCCCTTATCTCTATCATCCCTCTACCTCTCAATCTCTCTTCCTGTGCCTCTGACCATGTCCCTCACTCTCTATCTCCCCATCTCTCCTCTCAGTCTCCTATATATCTCCCTATCAGTCCTCTCTCTCCCTCTCTACACCCTAAACCCTAAACCTCTAAACCTTAACACCTAACCCCTAAACCATAAACCCTAAATAATGCCCCTAAACCCTAACCCCTAACCCCTAAACCCTAAACCCAAGCAACCCTAAACCTCTATCTCCCTATCTCTCCCCTATCTCCCTAACTCTATCATCCCCCTATGTCTCAATCTCTCTCCCTATGTCTCTAGACATGTCCCTCACTCTCTATCTCCCTATCTCTCCCCTCCGTCTCCCCTATCTCTCCCAATCTCTATTAGTCCCCTCTCTCTATGTCTCTAAACCCTAAACCCTAAACACCAAAACCCTAACCCCTAACCCCTAAACCCTTAACTCAAGGAAACCTAAACCCCTAAACCCTAAACCTAAGCAACCCTAAACCCCTAAACCCTAAACCCTAAACCCTAAACTTGAGAAAACCTCAACTCATAAACCCTAAAAATGCCCCTAAACCTTAACCCCTAAACCCTAAACTCAAGCAACCCTAAACCTCTCTCTCTCCTTGGGTTGCCCAAGTTTAGGGTTCAGGGTTTAGGGGTTAGGGGTCATTGTTTAGGGGCATTATTTAGGGTTTATGATTTTAGGGTTGCTCAAGTTTAGGGTTTAGGGGTTAGGGGTTAGGGTTTAGGGTTTCTTGGGTTTATGGTTTAGGGTTTAGGGATTGGGGTTTGGTGTTTAAAGGTTTAGGGGTTTAGGGTTTAGAGAGAGATAGAGAGAGGCGACCGACAGATATTAGGAGAGATAGAGGAGACAAAGGGGAGAGATAGGGATATAGAGAGTGAGGGACATGTCTAGAGACATAGGGAGAGAGATTGAAAGGTAGAGGGATGATAGAGATAGGGAGATAGGGGAGAGATAGGGAGATAGAGGTTTATGGTTGCTTGGGTTTATGGGTTTGGGGGTTAGGATTTAGGGATTAGGCGTTAAGGTTTAGGGGCATTATTTAGGGTTTAGGGTTTATGGTTTAGGGGTTAGGGGTTAAGGTTTAGAGGTTTAAGGTTTACAATTTAGAGAGAGAGAGAACCAATAAGGAGATATAGAGGAGACCGAGCGGAGAGATAGGGAGATGGAGAGTGAGGGACATGGCCAGAGACATAGGGAGAGAGATTAAGAGATAGAGGGATAATAGAGATAGGGAGATAGGGGAGAGATAGGGAGATAGAGGTTTAAGGTTACTTGGGTTTAGGGTTTAGGGGTTAGGGGTTTAGGATTGTTCAAGTTTAGGGTTTAGGGTAATTATTTAGGGTTTATGGTTTAGGGGTTAGGGGTTAAGGTTTAGAGGTTTAGGGTTTATGGATTAGAGAGAGAGAGAGAGGACCAATATGGAGATATAGAGGAGACCGAGGGGAGAGATAGGGAGATAGAGAGTAAGGGACATGGCCAAAGACATAGGGAGAGAGATTGAGAGGTAGATGGATGATATATATAGGGAGATCGGGGGAGATAGGGAGATAGAGGTTTAGGGTTTAGAGTTTAGGGGTTTAGGGTTTAGGGTTTTAGGGATGTTTGGGTTTAGGGTTTAGTGGTAAGGGGTTAAGGTTTACGGGCAATATTTAGGGTTTAGAGTTTATGGTTTAAGGGTTAAGGTTTAGAGGTATAGGGTTTAGGGTTTAGAGAGAGAGGACCAATAGGGAGATATAGAGGAGACCAAGGGGAGAGATAGGGAGATAGAGAGTGAGGGACATGTCTAGAGACATAGGGAGAGAGATTGAGAGGTAGATGGATGATAGAGATAGAGAGATAGAGATTGAGGGTTGCTTGGGTTTAGGGTTTAAGGTTTAGGAGTTAGGGCTTAGGGGCATTATTTAGGGTTTAGAGGTTTAGGGTTGCTCAAGTTTATGGTTTAGGGGTTTAAGGTTGCTCAGGTTGCATGTCAAAAGTAATCTCTCTCTCTCTCTAACCCCTAACCCCTAAACCAGAGCAACCCTACATCTCTATCTCCCTATCTCTATCATCCCTCTACCTTTCAATCTCTCTCCCTATCTCTCTAGACATCTTGTTCACTCTCTATCTCCCTATCTCTCCCCTTTGTCTCTCTTATCTCTCCCTATATATCTCCTCTCTCTCTACATATCTATCTCTCCCTATCTCCCTATCTCTTGCCTCTCTTTCCATATCATTCCTCTATCTCCCTATCTCACCCCTCTATCTCTCCCTCTCCCTTATTGACAAAGGAAATGGAAACAAGAAAACTAGGACTCTCTTTCTATCTCTCTCTATCCCTATCTCCCTATCTATCCCCTCTCTCTCCCCTCCATCTCCCCTCTCCCTCCCTCTTCCTCCCTCTCCCTCTCCCTTATCAACAAAGCAAATGGAAACAAGAAAACTAGGACATGCAAAGAGGGATGAGGATATATATTGGGAGGATGAAATGTAAACAAGATAAAACAAAAGTTAATTTGATGGGAAGAATGATGAGAGGAGAGGTGCTAAATAGTTGAATATGGAAAAAATTGGTGGGATCTAAAGGGAAATTGGAAAGGAAAAGGGAAACTAGGAAAGCTAGGAAAAGGAAAACTAGGAGGTAGATAGGTGAGAGAGAGAGAGTAGCAGGTAAAGAGGGAAGGGAGAGGGAAGTAGAGAGATAAGAGAGAGAGAGAGGGTAGGAGGTAAAAAGGGGGGAGGGAGAGAGAGAGAGAGTTTATATTTTTTCTTTTGGAAAACATGAGCGCGTTATAATGTGCTTGTGTTATGGCTCAGTTTTAGGCTCAGTAATACTGAGCCATAACTCAAGCGCATTATAATGTGCTTATGTTATGACTTGTATGGGTCCAAAAAGTCATGTGGCAACTTTTTAGTCCCCCATCTTTGTGCACTTACCCATATTAATATCTTTTCTATAACACTAAGATAAAAAAATAGATATCATAAAACTTTATAATCATACACGATAAAACTTATATAAAGGTAAATCCTTTTGAGTTAACAACCATCTCTAGTTAAGCTCTCAGGTTTCAACTACTAAGTCTTCACTAGGTTGTAGAAAGACCCAAAATAACCTTTCTTAGCTTCTCTGCTAAACTAAGATATTCTTAGTTAAAATCTACTCAGCCTTTCTCCACCAAGGTTTATAACATAGAAGATACAAACTAAGTTTAATCAGATCTAACTGGTCATATATCAAAGTATATGTATTGTGAAATCTATTGCACCTTACATTTAATAGCAATAAGCTTAATCTATTGACCTCAAAAGCACAAGGGTTATATACTTATCTCAAATACCCCTGTCAAAGGCTAATAACAACAGTGGCTTCTTACAAGCAAACGAGAGGTATCAAAATATATAAACAAATTCTATTCAATGTAGAGAATATAAAACCTCTGTTCATATCCAAATGATATTGTGTATATATAAACACATAGGCTCATACATTATGTTCAATTAAACATACTAAAAGAGAACTAATAGGATTCAAGCTAGGGACTGAATACCCTTACCTGTGATCTCTTTCGATGAAAGAATTCCTAAGAACAACATCTCTAGTTCTACTATACACCATTCATGCTATGTTTCTTAGAGAATATTTGCGATGACCACATAGAACTCTACTCTAAAAAGCCTCCTCAACTCTTATTCCTTTGAGTTTTCTCTAATCTTAGACCTCATGGATTTATTTTGTTAAATAACTCTCACTATCATTTTCTTAGCATAATAACAACCAACTATCATTCCAAGATATCCATGCTCTGTCCACTTTTTTCCTCCTTTCTACAGTAACAAAGTCATAGATAATGTTCAACATTCATTGTGTATCCCCGTGAGTTATGTCAATGACAAGGTCTATTATCTCTCCATCACACAGAAACACCTCATGAGTAGAGTCATGGTTCCTGGTAGAGATTAGAGGGAAAAGTGCAGAAGCCCTAGGCAGGCTACACTGATATTAAAAGATATAAACTTGACTCCTACTCTGACATCGCCTTCAAGAAAAAATAGATAGCAATCCAGTTTGACCCCGAGCACCACACAAAAACCCAGCAAACAAGCCTTGCCGACCATCATACCTCACTTGCCTGCAAGAAATAATGGGGTAATTGGTCTTAATGACCACCCCCTCCTTAACGTCGACAAAATAGCCTCAACTAAGCTTTATTCCCTACTAAACTCCCACAGTTATTCTTTTCCCTCCTGCTATCTATGTGCTTTTCCCTCTGGGATGTTGTTTTAACAGTCCACTCTTGTCCAACATGTAGGGTATTAGGCAGAAACTTTGCCTAACAACGTGCTTTTCTTGCATGCAATCCCTATGGAGTGGTGGGTCTTTATGACCACTTCTTTGCTTATTAAAAATCTCCTCCAAAATAGTTAAGGAATCAGGCAACCATAATCAACAAGTGGTTTGCATTAACTTACAACATACCACATTTCTTTTTTTGAACTTACGTCTATCAAGTATAAGTTATACTTATAGATCATAGTAATATAAAATAAATATAAACATATATCAAAATAATGTTTGTATATACTGTTGGAAACAAGGTAGATAACTGAGAGGGTGGGTAAATCAGTTATCTCAAAACTTTCTTACTTTTACTTCCTTTTCTTATCTTAACATTCAGTGATATATCAAAACATGAAAGCATAAGCAACCATAAGAACTGAAATGAAATGAACACACATAACACAAGGACTTTTACATGGAAACCTTGTTAAGAGAAAAACCATGGGGTGATTAACCCAAGATTGTATTCTCTGTTAAAAGAATAAAGAAGTAGAAAATGGCACTTGCCAGTTAGGGCTCACTACCCGAGCACACTACTCACAAAAGGCTCACTACCTACAAGAGACTCACTATCTACAAAAGCTTATAGATGATAACAATGTGTTTGAACTGATGAACAACATCCACATATGCAAGAATTCAGTTTCGGTTAGGCTCAGTATACCGATCTAGCACATTTCATTCTTCCTCTGCTTAGTATCACTATTCTGTCACATTTTGAGCTTGGATTACTGCCTTTGTACTTCTCTCTTTTTTTCTTCACACTTAATCCATCATACTATCATTTCCACAACTTCACAAGCTTGAATCCATCAGGTATATATATCCACATCAAGGATTTCAAACAACTTTCTAGTCAGCAACAAGAACACTTAGGATATTTGTAAGTTACTATTCTGTTGGCTGAATCCATACTTGATTGATGATGCACACCAAAAACGTAGGTATAGAAATCATTACCTATGTCAACCAAAATCATATAACACCTCAAGTTACTTGATCAACACCTTCTGCACATCCGGATTGAGGTCTGAAACCCTGTTGGCCAATTCTTCCTCTATCTGCATTGTCTAACTGGAGTCTGATACTCAGATGCTCATATCTTTCACATGCTTTGTCACCGGAGGCTAAATCTTTAGAATAAAATAGTTTAGGTACTCCTATTATGCATCCAAGTCCGTAAAATGCTAGGTTTCACCATCAGAGAGTTCTGAACCCAACTATCGGACCCTATTATATGCTCTATTCTTGACTACTGGATCAACCTATCTTCAATCTGACTTCTGGTATGAGTAATTTATATACTGTGGATGTGTGGGATATACTTTTTTTCCATCAATGATAACACTTATGAATCCTAGTAGTGTCTCTTGCTAACAATCTCCCCTTTGGCATTGATGGCAACACTTAGTGAAAAATGACTAAGTGTCGCTGTAACTCCCCCTTTTCTTATGTTCCATCTCTCCACACTGCTTACCGGTGCTCCCTTAATGTTGGATTCCTCATTTTTCACTGCTCTTCACTCCCCCTTTGACATCAATGGCAAAGGGTGGGATCCACAAACCAAAAATGTGCAAAAATTATTATATGAGGCCGCATATGTACATACAATCCATAAGATAAACTTACATATACTTAAGTATATCTGCAAATGTAGTCTTCAACTGTACAAGATCTGTGCCCAACTTCTCTTCATCCTATCCAAAATGGAGATGTGTCCACTCAACAAAAATGCATATGCTTCTGCCTTCTTCAAATCTGTTGGATCACTGGTCTGGGTTGTTTCGAGAGCATCTGCTAAGGCATCATTCTTTAACTCTAACTTAGGGATGATTATCCCTCTGAGTTCACCCATTCTATCCATTATATTCTTCTTCTCCTAAAATAATTTCTTTATTTCATTTGTTATAAAAACTGCTTGGCATTCTTGACTTACCAGAGAGATAGTAAGAGGATCAAAATTCTGAGATAGATTTGTAAATTTTCCTTCTTGTTCTTTCATTCTCTTCTCAATGTCCTCTGTAACTTTAGGCCAAGATAAATAAAATTTATATATGTCTCCACCATCCTTAAGAGCATTTTCAATGCTCTTTATGCCAATGTCTAGGGTTTTTCTATCATTATCAATTAGCCCTTGTACCTCACTAAATCTTTTTCCCAAGAACTCTTTCCGGACCTTAGTTTCTGCTGATTTTTCTAAAGACTCAAAATGTGTATTGACAGAATTAACTAAGTTCTTCAAATTACCAGATGGAGGGGTAGATGGATCCTTCTGATAGGTGGGCATAATATTCTCCAGCACTTTAGATACAATACTTAGTAGTTCAAAGTCCTCCATATGAGATTTCAGGAGTTTTTATTTGGCTTTGGCCTAAGAAAAAAATGCTATCTTCATTATCTGAACCGAAGAGAGAGAGTCCAGATTCAATGGCCCTTGAATCAACTCTGGTTCATCTAATTCCACAACTTCCTTGTCCAAGAAACTTTGTACTGCTTCTGCAATGTCTCTTGTAGTCTCATCTTCCTTTCCTTTGGGGGCATCCAGACTGATTTGCTTATTGCCATCAACAATATTTGTCTCTTCTTTCTGCACTTCCTCTTTCGGAATAGAGGAGTCTAAAGCCTCAGATTGCTCTTCATAAATTTTGTTTAATCCTTCAACATCCATGTCAGAAGGCTCTTCATTTGTTTCCTCTACAATGGTAAGATTGAACCTTTTCAAGGCACTCCAGAGAATTTCTTTTGTCTCATCAGCTATTTGGTCAGTTTTTCCAAGCATGAGCTTATTCATTTTGGACTTGCTCTGGAATTCTTCTTTGGCATCCTTGAAAACCATGTCCATTTGTTTTTGAGTGATAGGTGGCCATAACTATATCACTATTTATTCTCGGATCTCCAAGTCTTTTGCTTTTGCACTTTCTTTTCTTAACTCCAAAACTTCTTCTAATCTCTTAGGAATCAAGGAAATTATTTCAATGAAATCTTTGTTGTAGATGTCTAGGTACCTTACTGTTGCTTCCTTAAGAATTCTCTTGTCTGCATCATTGTACTTATCATAGAATTCTATTACCGGCTGCAGGTTTCCATCCACAGTGACTGCTTTAATGATGTCTTCAATAGAGAGAGTGGGTCTCTCAACAAACTCTTCTGTCTTCTGCTCCTCATCATTCCTTTCATTCTTGGAAGGTTTGTTCTTGGCTTTCTTCAATTTTATGACCTCCACATCTAACTCTATCTCTTCATCATCCTTGAGGCGCACATATGTTCTTGTGACCTTAGACTTCTTTCTCTTTTCTCCTTTAACAGATGGTTTGGCATTTGGTTTAGCAGTTTTTGAGCTTTTAGGAGTGACAGGGGTAGAACTCCTGGTAGATCTTGTTTGGGTAGAGGCTTCCACCAGAACACTTTCTTTCTTTTCTCCTTCCCTTTCCCTTTCAATTTTCCCTATTCTTTCTCTATTTGCATCTACTGCCTCCTTTGTTATGCCAAACTTCTTAGCAAGTTCTTCAACCTCCCTCCTCACTTTTCTTTTTGACTCAGGCTTCCTTAATTAAACATGTATTTTCATGTTTAGCTCATCAAAGGTTCCAAACCTTTCTACTTGAGTGTCCTTGGGTTGGCTTAGCAAGTGTTGAACATGTACCTCCAATATAATTTCATCAACTTCATAGCCCATGGGCATTACCCATACAGTTCTTGGCTCAACTGCCTCCATTAGGCATTGATCTGTGTCAACCATGAAGCAAACTGTGTCTTTGTATTTCTCAACTATTGATTTTGGTATTCTTTCTCTTGCATGCATCATGCTCTAAAAATTCTTGAAGTAACCCCAGAGAGCTGTCTTTTGGGCTTGTGCATCACCAAGTCCATACAAATAATCTCTGATTTGAATTGCAACAGGTCTATCATTTGCCTAGATCAGACCTTTTGATCCTGGTAACTCATTCATGAAATAGAAGAATAGACACAACACCAAATTGCCATACTTGAAGGAATTTTTCTTATCTTTCTTAATCTTCTATAGATTCTCCATCAGTTGATTCAATAGAAGCTCACACAAATCATAATCTGCATTTTCTTTCACCGTCTGATATGCAGTATAGATTGTTGTACCAGATACAAAATTTTCCCTACTTGAGTGGTAAATCTTGTAACCAATTATAATTGATGCAAACTTGACATCCGGATCAGTAATATCATCTATAGTCATTGCTCTCTTGTCATATTTTGATCTGGTGGCTTTTGTTACCATTTGATTTTTCACAGATTTGAGTGTAGACAACCCACCAGTTGAGTGCAATCTGGTTACAGCCATGATGGCATCTTTGGTTATCTTGAATGGACTCATTAACCACATAAAGTTATCATGCATCCTACTCAAAACATACCAGACCCAATCGTCCTCTGCAAAAGACAGGAAATGCATGCAATGTGCAAAGTGCTTGTTTTTAGGGCCTTGAATTTTGGTTTGAGATCAAAATTCTCACTTCTTAACTATTTATGATATATTTCCATTCATTCTAAGTCTCCAAAGTCTTCAATGTTTGCATGAATGTAAACCGTAATATCTTCTACATGCAAAACACCATACGGGATACAGGAAAACACACCCAAGGGATCAACTTCCATAGATTTGTGAGGGTGTTTCTTGAATTTCGGTCTCGGCCTCTCAGTGACATTCACAACCATGGGGGTAGCCATTCTAGTAATGAAATTTGGAGAGATTTTATAGAAAAGAAATATCTTTTTACACCTTAGGGTTTGTTGCAACTGCTGGAGCAAATTTCTGCTTGATTTCTATCTTCAACTTTAACTTGAATAATCTGCAAGATCTCTTCTCATAGCTCTTCTCTCTTCTTCATGAATTCAAAGTGTTATAAATGATGAATAAAGAGCCTTTTATCCTTGCACAAAAACCTAATTCCCATTGCAATAAATGCACATTTTAAGTCATCCGATTACCCTGTTTTGAGTGAATTTCTCATGAATTACTGTGTGGATCTTCAAATCGTTATCCAAGTGAGTTGACAGCATAATTTTAGCATTTCAAACATGCCCCCTAATCCGCAGACCATAAAATTACATTTCCAGATCATACCGGATCTATTTGTGTAATTTTATTTTTACCGGATAGCTGCCGGAACCGGATCCACTCATAACTTCTTCAAATCTATATGCGGATTTCTCAACTTTTAGTTGAATGATTTTTAGATGAACCTCCAAAAGTCCTTTAATCCACAACCTCTGATTCTTACTCAATGTGTCAAATTTAGGCACTTACTAGCTGGCTAGGGGAATTTGATCTTCTTTGTAGCTCCCCCTGAGCCAAAGCTCACTTTTTAATTTCTGGAAGGATTATCAGCACCGAATTCTGGTGCAGACCCATCACCAATGTTCATCACATTCTTCTTTAGCCAAGTCTTGCTCATCTCCTTCTGAATCTCGTCCACATTCATTTTACCTTTGCCATTGTCTTGTTTCTGATCATGTTTCACCGGACCTTTTCCATCATGATTTCTGCTTCTGTAGAATCTAGCTATATGACTGGATTTATTGCAATTGTAACACAACATTTCCTTGCTTATTTGATTGATATCCTCTCAATCTGCATTAATTAGCCATATGCCCCATTCTATTGCATGCAAAGCATCTACCATTGAAAGAATTGTTCATTTGCATATTTCTACATTCATGAGATTTGTGACCATACCTTTTGCAATTAAAACATTGAGCGGAGAAGGATGGATTATTCTAATTCATTCTACTCTTGCACTGAGTTGATTTATGACCAAATTTGTTGCAATTGAAGTAGCTTCCATTGAAAGATGGATATCATTGAGCATTAGGTTGTCTTATCGGAGGTCTTCTAGGCCTATTTCTTTGTCTTCCTGACCCAAAGTTCTTTTGACCAGATCCAAAGCTTTCACCTTTCTCATATCCCAAGCCATGCTTATCATCTAGCCTCTTTTGACTTTCAAGAAGTACTTCAAGTTTGGCTGAGCTTATCTTGAATTTTTCTTTGTATTCATTTGCAGTTTCAAGATCTTGTTTAAGAGTGTCAATCTATCTCTCAAGTTGTTCTTCATTGTATATAGCTTCTCCAAGATCAAACTCAAGATGTCTAATTATTCTGTCCATTTTGTAGCAATCTTTTGTTTTCTCCTTGAGGGATTGATTTAAGTTTTCTTCAGTCTTTCTCTTCTCTTCAATTTCTTGGGTAAATTTTATAACCCCTAATTCTATTTCATGTCTTAGCAAGACAAATTCTTTTGACAGCTTTTCACATAGCTTTATTTTCTCATTTAGGTCCTCATCAGCATTATTGGCTTCATTCTGATCTGCTAACTTCTAAAGTAGTTCCTTTCTCTTTTTCATGGAATTACTAAGTTTTTCTTTCATCTCATTAATGAAATCATCATCCTCCTTAAGTCACTCTCTCAAATTATTGACTTCAAACTAGGATTGTTCAAGATCATCTAAGGTAGACTGTAGTTGTTCTTTCATACCATATGCATCCATTGAGATTCCCAGATCCTCCTCAAGCTGTTAGGATTTTTCTAAGGAACTTAGCTCTGATACCAATTGTTAGAAACAAGGAAGATAATTGAGAGGGGGGGGTGAATTAGTTATCTCAAAACTTTCTTACTTTTACTTCCTTTTCTTATCTTAACATTCAGTGATATATCAAAACATGAAAGCATAAGCAACCATAAGAATTGAAATGAAATCAACACACATAATAGAAGGATTTTTACGTGGAAACCCTGTTAAGGGAAAAACCACGGGGTGATTAACCCAAGATTGTATTCTCTATTAAAAGAATAAAGAAGTACAAAATGGCACTTGCCAGTTAGGGCTCACTGCTCAAGCACACTGCTCACAAGAGGCTCACTGCCTACAAGAGGCTTATTGTCCACAAAATCTTACAGATGATAACAATGTGTTTGAACAGATGAATAGCATCCACATATACAAGAATTTAGTTTTGGTTAGGCTCAGTATACCAATCTAGCACATTTCATTCTTCCTCTACTTAGTATCACTCTTCTATCATATTTCAAGCTTGGATTACTACCTTCGCACTTCTCTCTACTTTCCTTCGCACTTAATCCATCATACTATCATTTCCACACCTTCACAATCTTGAATCCATCCAGTATATATATTTGCATCAGGTATTTCAAACAACTTTCTAGTCGGCAACAAGAACACTTAGGATATTTGCAAGTTACTATTTTGTCGGCTGAATCCATACTTGATTGATGATGCACACCAAAAAATTAGGTATATAAATCATTACCTATGTCAGCCAATATCATATAACACCTCAAGTTACTTGATCAACACCTTCTGCACATTTGGATTAAGGTCTGATACCTTGTTGGCCAGTTCTTCCTTTGTTTGCACTGTCTAACTGGAGTCTGATACTCAGATGCTCATATCTTTCACATGCTTTGTCACCGGAGGATAAATCTCTGGAATACAATAGTTTAGATACTCCTTATTATGCATCCAAATGTGCAACATGCTAGGTTTCACCATCAGAGAGTTTCGGACCCAACTATCGGACCCTATCATATGCTCTGTTCTTGACTACCGGATCAACCTATCTTCAATCTGACTTTTGGTATGAGTAATTTATGTACTGCAGATGTGTGGGATATACTTTGTTGCCATCAATGACAACACTTATGAATCCTAACAGTGTCTCTTGCCAACATATACAACATTTACTAATGTTGTTATTAATTATTTGACAAGATGTATAAATAGGGTCGAGGTATTCTCCCCCTTGCATTCTTGTGTAACCATCAAAATCATATAGATAGGATAACATTATGGAATTTCAACTGGAAATTACCAATAAAGAGATATTTAACCCTTTAATAATATTGTCTCTTGAATATAAACTATATTCATCAAACAAGGACTAATGACTATCAACCATTTACACATGTCAATGGTCAAACTTTCCTAACATAATCTTGACAAATTCTACATTAAGAAATCCTGATGACAAATCAACAACTATCGAGTCAAAACCAACTTAGACCAAATGGGTCGAGTACCACTTACCCAACTCAACGAAGGTTCACTAAATTATACAAGCACAAGACTATCATGGCAACAAATTATTCTTTTCCAAACATCTATTCACTTCTCTCCAATGATGCTCTCCCTTTCTTTCTCAGAGGGTGGAAACCTGTTTCCTAGATTCAACTTGTAATCACCAGATTGGGATTAGTGTATTGTTAGTCAATTCATAATACTTATGAAATCATAACAACATATCATCACATGTCAATTATAATCATATAATCATAAAATCTTGAAATTATTAATTTTTTCTAACACTTTCTATGAACATCAAATCACTAAATCATGCATAATTAACTACTAATTACATGCAAGTAAAAAGTAAAGTATAGTCAAAATTTGGGATGTGATAGTATTGTTGAATAATAGAGAGAATGGCCTGCGACACATCAAGCCAAGGATGGCATAAGAGGATGTAGTACCTATTAGAGTTTAGGATGACATGGCATAAGACATTTACACATTTGGGTCTTGATATCATGTGAAATTGTACCTTATTTGAAGCTGGTTCAAACACTTCAATGACACAATGGGACTAATCTCAAGATGTGGACCTTGCTGATGAGATCAGACCTCCAAAGAAGGCGGGTTCCTCTTTATGAAATTAAGGATTAGAGAAATAAACTAAAATCTATTGCTAATACTTGTAGGGTAAAGGGTAAGAAGGATTGCTAAATTAAAAAGAGGCGATGCACCAAATTGAGGTTGTTTAGCTACAACTGAATCAGCATAGTAATAATCTCAAAACTAAAGGAACTCGCACATACTCATATTAATTCTAACAGAGGTTAGGACAGAATAATGGAGAAATGAAAGGAACCATTTTACCCACAATACACAGCTCACATTAATCAAAATAGACATAGTGCAAGAATAATGAGGGAGGTGAAATATCAGTTTATATTGATTATAGAGGCCAAATAGCCATTACAAAAGAGAGAATGATGCAAAAAAAATTGACACAGAATAATCAATTACATTCATGGATGAACCAACAAATTGGAGGCATCAAAGGCTCTGTGTTGAGCATAATACATCAAATCCAACTGGTTCGTGCAACTGCATTGTAGAGGTTTGGTTACAAGAATTCTCCAACCTACAATTGCCTAGAAGAATAGCTAACAAAAATACATTGCTTTCTGGTGTATTTATAAAAATTTTGAGCACTCTGCAATAGTGGCATTGGAGCTAGTCAATCGACCCAGGATAAGCCCATGTTTCATTTAATTTTTGGCTCATAAACTTGCAAATTTGGGACAAAACCTGTGCCCCTTGGAATGGTGGCCATATTTTTGACAGGCCTATGACTTGCAGAAGAAGATCACTTGCATGAATGGGTGTCAGGCATATTAAAGACAGAAGGCTGGAAGTCCTATTTTGTCCCTGCAAATTCATTTTGTGGAATCATATGTACAGCAACATTGAAGATTTTCACTATTCTACCTACCTATAACTGACTTGTCCTGTGGAATTGAATATTGGGGTACCTGCAAGCTTTTACAACACTTCAAATCCTTTATTTTTTGCCAGAGAATCATCCATTTTCTTCATTTTCTTCTTTATTTTGCCCATTGGAAAAATCTTTGTTTTCTGAACTATCTCTGTCTCTTCTTTCAACTTCTTCTACCTTCAATCAGCAAACCTTCAATTTCCAGAACTATTTCTGGCTATCTTTTGCCTTATCAGCAAACTATCTTCTTGAACTTTGCTTGGTTGTCTCTATTTTACCTTATCGACAAAGTCTATCTTTGGCAAACTATTCTCATCATCTTTTTCTTATGTCGACAAAATCTCTAATTTTTCAACCTATTGGATTTTTCCCAAACTAGATGCTTCTTCCCAATTATCCCTACAAGGTAGCCATCATTAATCAACAGGATTCCCGGGCTAGGGGCCAACAATACAGGAGATAGACTCTATAAATATCTCCTCTTCTTCTTTAGGCTCTGCAGAACCAAGGGGGGTATTCCCTATTCAACATCTAAGAAATGCATGTATGAATTAGCTGGGATGTTGACACAAAGCAGATAAATCCTCTCTTATACAGACCAAAACTATGAGATAAGTGCAAAGGGGCTAGCTTTGGGCCTATGTTCAGTTGTGAGATAGAGGATTTTGGTCCTAAAACTACTTCTAATGTACTAAAGGTTTGTATTTGAAGTTTGAGTTTGATTTGTATTTGGATGCAAAACTGGGACTTTGGGTTGTAACCTCAATACAAGACCAGACTATTGCCTATCCAGGGCTCGGAGTCAATAGACATACACATGTGGGTGATTATCATAAGCTTGAATCAATGACTAAATTTCAAGGGGAGGTTCTAGTGTCTGCCTTACAGATACTTCCCAAAAATCAAGTGCTTAGTCATTCATACTTGATGGTATCCTTGTTGTAGCTTACTTTCTCAATGATTAATCTGAAACATTTAATTTGTTCCTTAAACAAAGGTAGGAGATTAAACATTCAATACAGAAAACCCATATTCCTAAATCTTAAATAACCCTTAGCTATTCTGATTCAAAAGAAAATATGCCCACAACTTGGAGACAAATAATCAAACACATGCAACAGAGCATTTCTCATATAAAAACAACATGAAACTAGTTAACTTATGCATAAAACATACAACATGAGATTCATAAACTCACAAGACACCCAAGACAGAGCCACCAACAAAGTTGTATCTTCTAATAGCACCAAAATTTATCCAGTTTTCAACAACCACAAATGAGTGACACAGTTTGCCTTTTATAGCAAGACTGTGTACTCAGCAAATTAATCACATGGCAATTCAAAATTTTAGGCAGATATAGTGCACCACAAAATGGCGCCCAAGACATCAATGCAGTAGGCAGAAGGAAAGGTGAGGAGTAGTTGGACTCAAGCCCTGTGCCGTTGTTTGGGGATTTTTCTCTTAAAACAGTAGGTGGCACGTCCATCATCAACCCATTCCTCTACATTTCACCATTATTGGCCTAGCTACCTGCAGCTCCTTTTGAAATACAACAGCAAATGTACAGGAAGTTTTCCTGCCTAAAATGCGGTCACAGATACAAAGAAATCCACCGCTGCCATGAGTTTGAAAGATAGCCGTCGATCTTCCCTCCATCGCTGAAATCTGTAGCCTCAAAACACCTTGAAAAGTTGCCCGCCAATGAAATCGTGCCACATGGGCACCCTATGCCTCTATCACTGACCATTCCATTCTTTCATTTTGCCATTTTCATCATGCATATGCATACTTTGAATTCCTTGTATATGCCAATGCATATACATACAACTGTTTAATATACAAGGCGGACATCAAATTGTTATAGAACAAATTGAAATTGCATTCGGGTCCGGCCATGTACATTTCTCTTTGCATGTCTCCTTTGTATATTGCAGATGCAGACACAATATACATTCTGTGGATTTCAAATTTTATGAAGCGCTTTGAAACTGCTCCAAAATCCATCTTGTATTTAACTCTCCTTGTATATCGGCATATACAATGCCATATACATACAAGCTGCGGACACCAAACCATTTTGAAGCACACTACAATCGTCATCGGGTCTGGTATGCATCTTCTTTCCTTGTATAATTCCTTGTATATCGCATTGTATGTCACAAACATACAAATGCAATACATACAACGTGGACCCCAAATGTTTATGAAATACTTTTGAAGTCTCCGTCGGGTCCGGGAGTTGTATGCTGCTGCCTTGTACAAAACCAATGTATGTCACATATACAATGCGAACATACAAACAAACAGCGGACTTCACCTTTTATCAACTGGAATGTATACTCTCTTCAGATCCAGCTTATATCTTTGTGAATGTATATTTGATTGTATATGCGAACATACAATCGCAAAAATATGCAATTGGTAGGCCCCACCTTATGTTTCTCTTGCCTCGTATGCTGGTGAACATACAAGACCCCTTGTATCTTTTTACCTTGCATGTAACAAATGTATATTGCATATGCATTCCGCTTTGTATGTGAGGCGAACCCCACCAAATGTAACTCCAGCACTGTAGCAAATGTATATGCATCGGCCGTTGGGTGAACTTTGAAGCTAGCTGCCGATGCATCCTGTCTTGCCGATGACCCCCTGCCACTGTAGCGAATGCATGTTGGCACCTTTGTATGTAGTCGTTGCATGTTCAAACATACAACACAAATATACATGCAAACCTGACATACAAACATAGAATATTCCCAGAATCCTGTGAAAGATTCCTCTATGTATATGCACCTTTTTGAGTACGATATGTATTTGGAAATGCATACAACTGATTTATTCCATTTTTTGTAGGCCGATTGAGATTTCTGACCCGCCATTGCATATTTGACCTGCATGTATATAAAAACAACCTTGTATATACAAAGACATATGCATACAACAGTGTTCATCGCTGCATAGAGTGATTTTAAAACTTAGTATTTTTTCTCTTAAGTGCGACGGGAAAAGGCAGTAGAAAATTGCATAGGGGCTGGTTAACCAATGAGAACTAAGGCATGAAGATGAAACTTAAACAATGAGGAATCCGCTACAGGAGGTCAACCACAGAATAGAAAATACAATGCAAAGGGCCAAGGAGAAAATTAACCTAAGGCATCTAGGGTTTGAAAAATTAAAAATATAGGCTTGCAAACTCAATTCAGAACCCTAACCCTAGGTGAGCACCACCACAACCCTTTTCCTTGACTTTTTGCCTTATTAGCAAAGATCTATCTCCATGAACCAAGCTTGCTTACTTTGCCTTTATTGACAATTTGTTCTTTTCTTGAACTATCTCCTTTAGCCAACTTTTCTTCTCTATCGGCAAAAAATCCATTTTGTTGAACCTCTCTTTGCTTGCTCCTTATAGGGCTCCTTTATCAACATTTTGCCTTGTCAGTGAACTATAAGAAAACTAAACTAGCCGATGAGTTCTCTTTTTTTCGATTTGCCAGTTTAACCTGCCTTAGCCATTTTAACACCTTAACGGTGAATTCTTCAATCCTCGAACTGGGCATGCTTTTTGCTTTATCGACAAAAGTTACTTTTGCCAAACTTTGTTGCTTCACCCTCTTCCTTATCAGATTTTTGCCTTGTTGGTGAACTTTGAGAAAACTGAACTTTTGAAAAGTTCATGCTTTGGCTGATTTTCTGATAAGGCTATCTTTTTCATTTTCCTTAGCCATTTTCATGCCTTATCGGCAAAAGTTGCCCCAAGTAAACCAATTTCCCCTTGTCGATAAAAGTCTATTTTACTAAACCACTTTTTTATTGATGTCTTCACTCTGCCTTTTTGTGTTGTTGGCAAAATCACCTATCGGTAAACTTGCGGAATCTCAAACTTACATCACCTTAGCCAAAATTCCCCTTATCGGCCCCTGACTACTCCTTTACCTTGTCGGCAAAGTCATCGATCGACGAACTTTCTAATCAGCGAACTTTTCATTTGTTGAACCAAAAGTTTTCTGACAAAGGCAATATTTTACTTCTTTACTTAGCCAATTTTTACAAACCTTTCCTTCTACCTTGCCTTAGCAAAATTTGAGAAAACTTACGCCCTGGCCCTTTGTCAGAAAAACCCCGAATCGGTGAACCTGAGGAAAAGTGAACTCTTGAAGAGTTCATACAATACGAAATTTGCCAACCAAAGGAGGAAAACATTCCTTCATGCCTTGGCCATTTTATGGTTTTTCTGCAAGTTCAAGAACTTGAACTTTTTGCTGATAAAGGCCAAAAGAAGGGCAAAAAACTAAGGCAATGGCCTAGATTTTTCTAGGTTTTTCTACAAGGATTCTCCCTAGGATTTTTTAGGGATTTTTGCAAGGGAATTCATTGAAATTTGAAGTATTTTAGGTTCATCTCCTCCTATTTAGGCTTTCTCTAATGGAATTTTTTTGATAGGAGGGAAAATCAGGAATATTTTGGCTAGGTAAAATATGACAACATTTTGGAGACTATGCAGGGGTGTTTGCCTGCTAAAAATAGGGATCCAACTGCCTTATACAATCCATTGGGCACAAGGTCAAAAGGAAGCAGCCTCAAGACCAAACAACTGAAAATGCCTCCCAAAAACAACAAAACAAACAAGGCAAGGCAATCTCCTAATGAGAAAGCTGCCTATGCAACAACACTTGGAGAAAGGGAAACCTAAAATAGAAAACAAATCTACTCTAAATATTTTCCAGGATCCCAAAACCAAACTCAAAAGTATGGTTTGAGATGAATCCCATTCACTGGGATCAAAAGTAACTCACCATCAATTTCGATTGTTGAAAAGCATTGGCCTACTTGCAACTAGTGATAATGTAGGGGTCGCTCCATATGGCACCAAATTTGGAATGCCTTCCTGCCTTGGCCTTATCTTCATCACATTTCAGTACCAAATCTCCCTCTTGGAAGACTCTATCAATTGATTTTCTGTCAAATGTCCTCTTGACTTGTTCTTGGTGTGCTTCAAGGGTTTTCATGGCAGCATTCCTCTTCTCTTTGAGCTCCATCAGCTCAACAAATCTAACTATCATGGAATCATTTTCAAGCAATTCCAGCTACTGGGCAAGCTCAAGGGAGGGTAACTCTGATGATAATGAAGCCTTGCTTCCTTCCCATATACTAGCATGAAGGGTGAATTGCTAATTGCCCTTTTGGGAGTGATCCGATCAGCCCAAAGAGTTGTCTTCAACTTGGCATACCAAGTTCTCTATTTATCATCCACTGTCTTCTTGATTATCCTGATTAGATTTTTGTTTGTGGACTCAACCAGGCCATTCCCTTGGGGGAAGTAGTTGGATGATGTTTTCAGATAAATGCCATAGTTTAATGCCCATTCACTAATTTTTGTGCCTACAAAGGCCTTAGCATTATCAGAAATAATGGTGGATGGAACACCAAACCTAGCAACTATACCTTCAAGAAAATCTAAAATAGATGCCTCTATGGCATCCTTTAATGTAACTTCTTCTGTCCACCTTGTAAAAATAGTCTGTGGTTGCTAAAATCTATTTGTGCTCAACACTAAAAGGTGGATTAATCATCCCAATGAAGTCTAAACCCCATTGGGCAAATGGCTGGTCAGCCTAAATTTGATGAAGAGGAAGAGCTGCCAGCCTCTGCTTGCCTGCAAAAAATGCACATTCCTTGCAACTCCTTGCCCATTTATGGGTGTCTCTGAATAAATCAGGCCAATAGTACTTAGCCCTCATAATTTTAATAGCTATTGTTCTTAGAGAATAATGGCCACCAACAAGGCCATTATGAAATTCTTCGAATAGCCTAGAAGTCTGATCTTGAGTAATACATCTTAGAAGAACCCCATTGATGTCTTTTCTAAATAAAACACCATTACAAGAACATAAGGGATGGACTGAAGTTTGAAATATCTTCTTTTTATTGAATCAAGTCCATCAAGGCATCTTCCCGACTGTAGAAAAGTGGCCATGTCGTGATACCAATTAGTATGGGCATTAGGATTAACTAGTTATGTCTGCCCTTAGATGTATATGACAAAATCTTTTTCTTTAACATCTGCTACCATCTATTTGCACAGACCTTTGCCATGAACCAACTGGGTAATATGAATGTCTATATCATATTCCATCACTTTAGTTATCCATCCAACCCTTTTTTTCATTGACATCCCTACTTAATAGGAACTCTTTGATGCCAAGGTGGTTTACCATTAGCTATACCTTGTTGTTAGAAAGCATATGTATGAACTTCTTTAGGGCTTTCACTATGGAAAATGCTTATTTTTCCACAAAATCATACCTCTGTTCATATAATCTTTGAGTGGCTGACTGAAAAAGGTGATTAGCTGCTCCAACTTCTCCTCATTTTGTTGTGTCAAGTCAACTGATATACCTTCTTTGCCTCCAAAAGCATAAAGGATAAAATCCTTCTCATAATTTGGGTTTATCAGAGTTGGAGCTTGTGCAATGGCATGCTTGATGGCTTCAAAACTGTCCCTACCTTCTCTAGACCATGTGAAGGCAGCATTCTTTTTTAGCATAGTTGTGAGAGGTTTTTCTATTAAAGTAAAATTTGGTATGAACCTCCTCATAAAGTTGATCTTTCCCAAGAAACTCTGCAAGCCTTTCTTATGGTTGGGAAGAGGAAGAGCTAGAATGGCACTTGTCCTTTTAGTATCAATGGCCAGTCCTTCTTTGGAAACTACAGGTCCCAACAATCTGCCTTCTGGGACAACAAATACACACTTTTTTGGATTAATGATATCCCAAATTCTCTGCAACTTTCAAAGACTTTTCTTAAATGACCCAAATGGTCAGCTGCATGCTTAGAATACACATTTAGATCATCAAGATACACTAGAATAATATCATTAATCAGGTCTTTAAAGGCCAATTCCATTGCCCTTTGAAAAGTAGCTCCAACATTTATCAACCCAAAAGGCATTTTTTGGTAAGCCAAGGTACCCCATTTAGTGGTAAAGGTTGTTTTATACTTGTCTGATTCTTTTACAAGAATTTGATTGTAGCCTAAATAGCCATCTAGGAGTGAAAACCTTTCAGCTCCTACTACAGTTTGTAGGATTTGTTCCATGGAGGGAAGCCGTTAATGGTCTTTAAGGGAGGCTCTATTGAAGTCTCTAAAGTCCACACATAATCTTATTTCCCTATTCTTCTTCCTAATTGGAACTAAATTTTCCACCAAGAGGAATGTTTGATGGGGTAAACGATCTTTGCCTCTATGAGCTTGGACAATTCTTTTCTCATCAATGGCTCTATTTTGGGGTTGATGGGTCTTTGCATTTGGCGGGCATGCTTTGTATTAGGGTCCAAATCAATAGTATGTTGGATTAACCTAGGGTCAAAGCATTTCAAATCCTGATAATCCCAAGCAATTAAATCATTAAATTCATTGTAAAGCTCAATAAAACCTTGCCTTTTAGCTTGGTTACATACCTTGCCATGTTTGAGAAATCTGCCCTATGCAATTTCTACCTCTTCTTAATCCTCTTTTTTGATAGTCATGTTCATCTTTTCTTTCTTTGGTTGATCATCTATGCCAAATATGCTCTCTAAGGTGATCAGTTCCCTAGGCATCTTGTTGGTCTTTAGCTAGATTACTTGGTCTCCATATTGCTCTTGCAATACTGACTGGTTCTTGACAGCATACTCTACCTCATCTTGTAGAAAATTCACAATTTGTTGGTCATTTTCAAATATTTTCCATCTTATGATGTTATCAAGCACAACAGGCCTCACAATAACCTTTATATGCTGATCTAAATTTTGTTTTACATTTTGAGGAATGTCAAATTATGCACCAACTGTGGCCAGTCTATCAGCATCCTTGTTTTTCCACCTAGGAATGACCTGAATGTTGAAGGCATCAAAATCTTTGATCAGGTCCCAACCATGTGTTTGTATGACTTTAACAAGTCATTCTTTGAAGCACTTAACTTTCTTATTTGGTGGACAACCAGTTCACTATCGCCAGATACCTGCAAAACATTTATTCTCTTTTTTGAGCTAGTTGTATGCCCTGAATCAAGGCTTCATACTCAGCTACATTGTTAGTACAACTAAACTACAATTTGAATAAAGAGAAATAACTTTCCTTTTGGGGGTGAAATCAATACAACCCTAGCACCTACTTCATTTTTGCTTCTGGAGCCATCAAAATATATTTGCCACATCCCTTTAGGATCTAATATTGTCTTTTCAATATTGGGGATGACGGTATCCTCTTGATGGATATAATAAGTACCCAACCTTGTTTCCTCTACATGAACAGGGGTGTCAAACTATAAACAGTATGCCCACTCATCAAGTAATATGTCAGGAATCTCCTCCACTAGGTGGCAGCCTCATGTCTATTGCTAATGTCATCCTCTAACTCATGGATTGTACAATTCATATCCGTGAGATTAGGGGAGTAGGGCTCTATGTGGTTATTAGTAATAGAATCAGATTTGATGGTTACTTTGGTGCCATACCTAGTTCTAAATAGCATGTGGGACCAATCAGAAGATAGGTACCCACCTATCTTGGCTGTGATGTCTCCAGATAGGCATATGCTAAAGTAGGTTAGGAGATCAATGATAGAGATGTCTTGGGAAACAAAACAACTAGAGCATACATGCAAAGTGAGTTTTAAATTGTTTATAACACCCACTATATTAACAATAGTACCATCTAATTGCACTACCCCTTTGTTCACATGCTCATACAATATACCAACATGTCAGCTATATTCTTAGGCATGACAGAGGTGCCTGTTTATTTAGTGTGAAAAATGGGAATCAAGGTAGAAGACTACAAGTTCCACACTTTCATGAACTAGACATTAGGGAAGCACGAGATGAGTTTAGGGATAAACTACTAATGTCCTATGTTCCCTTTTTCTATAAATTATGACTATGTGATTGTTTTAAATCAAGTTTTTGCAAGCTAGTTTCATTCAACAAGCATGAAACCCTAAATCACTAACCAGACTGTAATAACAAAATTTTTGACAAAGATACTGATAAACTAATTACAAAAACATAGAGAGGATAGTACTGAGAAAGTGTACCTGGAAATAGAACAGTTGATGGACTAGGGCACCTAGGGTAATGTCCTAGAAATTCCTGATTGTTGGAATCTTTTGTATCAAATGTCTGGAAATCTTCAGAGGCTCCTAGATCCAAAAGAAATCACCTAGTTGGACTACAGTACCCAGGGCAATGTATTGAAAGTCTCAGAATCTTGAAATCCAAATTTCGTGACAACTGTGTCTGCAATATCCATCTTCTTGTCACTCCTTTCTGCTAGATCTTGACAAATTCAAGCTGCACATGCAAAAGGAGGAGAAAGAGGGTTGTGTCTATATAGGAGATTGCCTCAGTCAAGCCCCATTTTTGGTATTCCTACCTCAACAATAGCCAAAGATAAAGATCTACAGATGTGTGTTCTCATCTAACAAATGTGTATGTAGAAAATACAAAACCCTAGATGACTCAAGCATCAAGAAAACATCAACATTTTGTTCCACTTACTGAACAAACATGACTTCATCTCAAGGAGATGAAAACAACGAAGACTTGCATGAACAAGAAGGCGAATCAACAATGTCCACGGAGGATCTCCAAGCTTGATGTTGGAGGCTTCAACCCTTCTCCCAATCATGCAAAAGGTGTACAAACTCTAGGAAGAGAAAGATAGTCTCAATATCTTGATTCCTAATCTCCATCCATTGTCTCCATGATAGCAAATTCAAATAAAATTCAAGAGCTTCAACAAATCATTGAACTTCAATGGCAACTTTGGCAGAGTTTTGGCATAAAGATTGTGTGTAATAAAATGATTTTCAAATGTCTTTAAATATCTAACCTTAGGAATTTTAAATTTTAAAATAAGATGTCAACATCGCACGAAAAATGAAAATTTGAAAATGGAATACTAGAATGCACGGTGGGGGTCGACATCCCTCCAAAATTTAGGACCCTAGAAAATAGGACAGGACAAGGGCGCTAGTGTCCAAGTCCAAACCCTGATTTACCGCTCAAGACTGCCTCAAGGAGGTTAGGGGATCCCAAATCCAAGTTTACTTTTCACCCTCAGTCTTTAGTTATTCCAAAATACGACATTCTTTCAGTCAAACAGGTCAATTAGGGTTTAGGAAGGTCTAAAATAAACTAGGTTGAAAGGTCACCAAAGGTGACAAGCTAAATCATGAGAAATTGTACCATTCCATATAGGAGGACAATTTCTGACATAACATTTAGCCCCCACTTTAGTGGCCATATGACACTACGTGCATATGCAACTAAAGAAAAGTAAATACATAAATCATGAAAAGGATGCCCAAAAGGATACTATAGAGAATGTGGAAGTGTTGTCGCAAGAGAGGAAGAAGCCCCTAAGTCTGTAATCTTGCAAGACCACAAAGTTAGGAACCACAACTTGCAAAGGAACACTTGTCAGAAAATCAAAATCAAATAAACCTACAAAAACCACCAATAAGTCGGTCCATAAACACTAAGGGGTTGAGTGATGAGACATGATGAGGGAGGAAATCGAGGGAGATATATGCCACCCTTGTTTCTTCTTGCTTAGTCTGAAAAGGATAAACAAGGAGATATCTACATGTGTCGATTTCAAGGAAGCTTGGTGAGAAATGCGTTGTGAGGGTTGTGCTGACATTCAACTTTGGTTACTAGAGTAGGGATGTGCTCACCTACCTCTGATTCAAAGGATTATGATGGTTACGGTGGCATTAGCAGTCACACCAGATAGATGATGCACTCACCTTCACGGGGGCCTTGTTCATACGATCAAGACGATGGAGGAGCATGGTACAGTCTACATGTGGGGGTACAATATGCTTGCACACCTCTACCGCAAGATAGGGTGATATTTTCATTACGAGGCACAGAGCCTGATATGTTGCACTTTACTACAAGTATGGGCCTTTGATCATATCAGATGCATGCGGCCTACATGTTTTCCCATAGAGCCAGTGTTTACTTATCCATGCATCCACGCATATCCTCTTATCAGATGTTGGTGACATGATGATCTTCTGTATTAGAGGGTTGTTTTTGATAGACTACAGCCCAGCAATATCATTTGGAGACCATATCACAGCTTTATAGCATTGCCAAGTTAGTGAAGATAGTGAGGATGTAGAGAGATCAGCTGATGGCTGGTCGCCTCGATCATATTGTTGTATGGTTCTACTTTGATTAAGTAGCATGATAGTTTAGATGCTGACAGGATGTACCTATGATGCGTCCAAGCTACGCATGCTCTATGCATAGCACAATCAAGGTGAACACCACCTGATGATTAATAGTCACTGATGTAGCAGTTAATGAAGATGATGCTCTAGAGGATGCAAAGCCAATATTTGAATGTAGAGGATGTCAGAGTCACCTGAGCATACCAGATCTGGTGGTAGACAGAACGTCCCACTCCTATTTATCCTCCTGGTCACCATACAGGCGATCCTCGACCTTGGGTCAGTTACGCGAGTGACACAGGGATAGAGGATGACGCTAGTGACTTTGCATGATACTACAATCTCGACGAGGAGGATGACGATGATGAGGAGGAGGAGATCGTGTCACAGTATGTCTTCAAAGCGAGACCACGGCGAGACCAGTAGGAAGTAGGTAGAGACGAGGAGGCTGAGTCCTAATCACAGGTGAGAGCTCATGGTTCAGTTCCTACGGATGTGAGGAGATCGAGCTGACATGGGCAAGGGGAGACCAGTAGTCATGTGCCCCCAGCTATAGAGTCGGCTGCAGAGCTAGTCACACCATCAACTATCTGAGATCCATCTTGCAAAGATGGAGATCTAGGTAGGATGCTTTTTGTATATAGATGTAGTTATTTGTGATTATTGGTTTATGATGTCTATATGAGGTATTAATATCTATTTTGTTTCCTTTTTGCAATTAGGACAGATGCATGGCGTGACTTGATGAGCCGTGTCATAGTATAGATAGTTCCAGCTGATGTAGCTGAGTAGTGGGTGTGGATGGGATATTCTCCATAGCCATCCGCAAGGTGGCATGCAGAGATCTTTATGCCTTTTGTGAGATACAGGTTATCGGTGGAGTCTATTCTAGATCAGGCTATCCAGAGAGCTAAGCATGCGGAGGCGGAGCTCCAGATGCTATGAGATCTTTTAGAAGATCTACTTGCACCTTAGAGAGACCCCATCGCAAGTGAGATCTTACTTCCTGAGTTGCACCAAGCGAGAACTAATAGAGACAGGGCTTAGACATAGAGAGACTAGTACCAGCGGATGTATATGGAGCTACAAGGTGAGGTGATGGGGCTCAGAGGTGAGTTTGGGGGGTTATGATCACGGAGTGTCTCTAGGAGTCATTCATGATCTGTAGCCACACATGTTTAGGCCTCTGTCACGTGCACACCACAAGGTCCTAGGAGTATAAGTGACCAAGGTTTAGCTATGTGTAAGGTGCAGAAATTTAACAACTAAACATAGAACTTGAAATTAAACATATTCCAAAAGTAAGAATTATTCAATCGATAACAGATTCCATTTATCCATAACTAAATATAATATGGAAGAATTCATGAAATGTTCCAATGCCCATATATAAGAATGAATTACAAATACGGTTCCATACACCCAACTTGGTGTTACAGTACATCTATTTCAATGTTACAAAAGGAAGACTACTTCCAAATAATAATGAATCATTTTACAATTTTACAACTTGGCAATGAAGCCATACAAAGAATAATATAAAACAAATATCCATGTCAAGAACAATAACTGAACTTGGCTCCTCGATCCTCCGATCATCCGCTAACCAAAACCAAGAGAGTGGTTGAGGCACTTTTCCCACCCATCCACGAAGCACAAGACTTCCCTAGGTTTCTTCATAACTCGAAGAAAGCACCAACCCTGCACAAGGAGCCTAGCAACCCAGAACGGTGTAAGCAAGAGGGAATCACTCAATGCGTGCATGTTGCCTATATGCATCCTAAACCTAGAATGACATAGACTCTTGCAATAGGATGTGGTAGAGACAAAATAACAAAGTTCTAGGTTTTTAAACAACACATCTATTGCAATGGTACTATAGCTTGGCCAAACAAATAAATAAAATGATAGTTTAGAAAAAGTAAACTATCATCTCTGGAGCCCACATTCGGCATCCTGTCCCGAAAGCTCATACTTTACTAAAACAAAAAAAACATAGAACAATTCTCTAAGTGTATTTATCCACAATCAAGATTATCCATTCTAGTACAGTTTTCTTCATTCAATTGAATTCTCTAGTTTGCCCGTTGAATAAGTTTACACTTTTCCAATGGTTTTATGTCAATTTCTCAAGGCAAGACATTTTCTAGGTAAAATGGGTAATTTCAGTTTGGTAAACAAAATAAATCTCAAAAGAACACTTATTTTCATACAAGAAACTCATATTCAATAAGTCTAAATAATAATACCATTTTCATCAAAATATTCTCTATAGAAAAACAATATAGTTTACTTCAATCCATTTGTTTCTATTTCTAGGTTTGCAATTTGTCTAAAATAAAATGATTTTCAATGGATTATATAATCTATCCAATATTTTTGTACCATCTCATTCACATTTCAAGTATTTGAAAAATAAAGCAATTATTTCACGAGATTTCATCTATTTTGCCTATTAATTGTAAAGGCTACAGTTTTGCTTCTAAACCAGAAATATATTATAAACTGGAAATACTTTTCCAAAAACATATATATATATATATATATATATATATTGATTCAATATAAATGAACTATCTGGAAGTAAAAATTATTATACAAAAAAATATACTCGAATTATAAAAACTCAAAATATAAATTATTTGTCCGATGAATATACAGAACTGTATATGTGTGTGTGTGTATAATTAACACATTTTATCAACAACGATTTATATGTCACTGATAGAAAGTGAATTAAAATTTATATTCAGCGGATTTAATTTCAGAGATAGTGCGATCTATGCTAGGGAGGCCGATGGCCTAAACAATATATATGTTATATGTATTACATAACTTACATATTACAATTTGTGGGGATGGCGTCGGCCATCCCCACACGCTTTAAAGCCTGTGGGGAAGGTTGGTACCCTTCCCACACCCTTCTATGGTGTGGCGACCAAAAAATGATGCTAAACGCATTACACAACATTTGAAATCCATTTATTACTGTGGACTAAAGTCTTATTCACTTTCAAGGTAACAATAAAATAAAGGAAGCCGCAGATCTACGTTTATTGAATTCTTTTAGCAATTTTTATAGGGTGTGATCCCCATATGGGTCATAGTTCCCATTGAGTTCTACGGCTCATATGGGTATCGTGACCCACTATGGTTTCTTCTTAAATATTTGATGAAAAAAAACTTAAGTTCTCTGTTGATCAAACAATAATCTTTGTAAATAATTTCATCTGAAGTTTCAATATGTTGTATTTTTTAGTATGCAGAAATGTTCTATTTTACTCATATCTACAAATTGATATGTATATATATATATATATGTATATATGCACAGTTGCTGAGTGCATATATATATGATATTTCTTAGAAAATTTACATAGTAGTAAAGAAATTTACAGTCATAGGTTTCCATTTTTCTTTTCATATGAATAGAAAGAATTCAAAAATCATATTTTACACACATAGAATACACACACAAACACAATTAGAGATCATAGATCAAATAAAAACCTGTAATTTGCTCACTCTCCCCCAGTTCGAAAAGCTTGAATCCCACAGTCTTTCCGAAGCTTCCAAAGTTGATTGTTCTCACTGTTTTCCTAAATTCCTTCCTCTATCTTTTTAATTCTCATATCATTATTTCTTTTTTTGAACCCATATGAGAATGAAATTTTCCTTCTTTTCAAGAATGAAATATATCTCCTCTTTTTATTGTTTTTCTTCTAAATATAGTTTTGCTTTCTCTAATTTTCTATTGTTTTTCTAGTTTTCTTTCTTTCTTGTTTTTATTCTAAAAAATCAAGTTTTATTCTATTTCTACTTTCAATACTATTAAAATAATCTACATATTTATCATAATGCATTTACAAAATTAAATAAGATATATTTATTCTCCATTAAAACAAATTAAATAACTAATTTATTTATTCTATTCCCAAAGCATTCATAATTTTAAATAACAATTCAATTAAATAATTTTTAAATAAATCATCATTAACTAACCATGCAAATAATATCATTTAATTCAAATAAAAGAATGCAATTTTAAACTAAAACTATTAAATCATTCACTATGCAAACTTATGCAACTATATGACACTACGTGAAGTGTGTGAATGATATCTCTCCATCTCAACCCTGCCAGGATGCTAACCTCCTTTACTTCAACCACCCTCTTGTCTTCGACAACCTACAACTCTAAATAAACTCAAATTTCCTATCAAGAGATTAGTAACCAAATAGCCGAAGCATAGCTGAAGCACTACTAACATGAATATAACATTCATAAATATTCATTCATCTTTTAATAACCATCAATTATCTAACTCACACATTTATTTATCCATATATTAATTCCACATATAGTAATCACATATAGCATCAAGTTTGAGACGTGACATCCTTCCCCACTTGGAAGAGACATCATCTCGATGTCTTTTAACAAAACATCTACATATGAGTCTTATACATCAAATATCCATAATAAAATAAAATGTTATCATATGCATAATGAGAATAACCTAGAGTCTCAAATGAAGAAATAATCTATCAATGTCCTCTGCCTTCTCCCAGGTGGCACTATCCACCGAATACTGGTCCCACTGGACCCTATACTTCTCCACATTGCGGTTCCGCAACTTAATGTTGCACTGCTCCAGAATCTTGGTGGGCTCCACTAGCACCACCCCTAGATCTTGAACCTACAATGTAAGCCAGTCAAGAATATGAGATGCATCCAAATGATAAGGCTTAAGTACAGAAACATGGAAGACATTATGTATCTGGGAAAGAGCTAGTGGTAGAGCAAGCCTATAAGCAACCGGATTAATAACCTTGAAGACATCAAACAGTCCAACATATCTAGGGGCGAGCTTTGACCCCTTTCCAAAAGATATTGAACGCTTCTATGGTCAAACCCTCAAAAAGACTTTGTCTCTTGCTGAGAACTGTCTAAAGGTCCTATTTCTAGATGCAAAGCTCTTCTGTTGATCTGAAGCTTGCTTCAACTTCTCCTTAATTAGCTTCATCTGATCTTCCATCTCTCTCAATATCTCTAGTCCTACAACAACTCTATCCTCCACTCTATCCCAACTGATAGGTGTCTGACACTTGTGACCATACAAAGCCCCAAAAGGTACCATACCCAAAGAGGTGTGAAAGGAGTTATTATAAGCAAATTCAACTAGAGGTAAATACTGCTCCCACTGATGTTGCTGATCCATACGGTACATCCTGAGGAGATCCTCTACTACCTGGTTCACCCTCTTAGTCTGACCATCAGTTTGAGGATGATATGCTGAACTAAAGTTTAGTTTTGTTCCCAAGGAAGCATACAAAGTGGTCCATAATCTAGAGGTCATCTGTGTGTCACGATCTAAGATGATCGTTTCAGGTACACCGTGCAAATGGAAAATCTCCTGGACAAATTTCCTTACCAACACCAAAGAACCATCCTTAAGGTTCCTAGGAATGAAATGGGCAACCTTTGTCAGTTTATCTACCACAACCAAGATGACATTATGTCGAGTCTTGGTCATGGGTAATCCCTCAATAAAATCCATAGTAATAACTTTCCATTTGTATTCCGGTACCCTATGAGGGTAAAGAAGTCCTTCTGGATGCATATGCTCAACCTTAACTCATTGGCATTCTAAGCGTTGACCAACAAAAGAAATTACATCTTTCTAAAGTCCAGGCCAACAATATAGTGTTTTAAGTCCTTCAATCATCTTTGTTACACCGGGGTGCCCAGAGTAAGGTGCATTATGAAACTCCTCTAACACAAGTTCTCTCAGTCTTGCTGCATTTGGAACATACATGTGTCCATGAAATCTCAAGAGTCCCTCAAACTCGAATACATAACCATCATACTTGTGATCCGAAGGATCCTGATGTAGGGCTTGTTTCACCCTTCCATAAAACTCATCATTAGCCAAAGCCTGCATCACTTGATGTTTGAAGGTTGACCTTATTGTTATCATGGAGGCGAGATGTCTCCTTCTACTTAGAGCATCTGCTACCCTGTTCTCTTTTACTTTTATATATTCAATACCAAAATCATATTCGGTCAAGAACTCCAACCATCTTCTCTATCAAGCATTTAGGTTGGGTTGAGTAAATATGTACTACAATCCTAAGTGATCTGTCTTTAGGTCGAAAGGCTTCCCCAACAAATAGTGCCTCCACATTTGAAGTGTGTGCACTATGGTAGCCAACTCACAATTGTGAGGTGCATAATTCAGCTCATGCTGCTTTAATTTCTAAGACTCATAAGCCACTACTTGGCCTTCCTGCATAAGTACTACTCCTATACCTTCCCCTGATGCATCTGTAATCACTGTAAAGTACCCCATTGGATCTGGCACAATTAGGATGGGTGCAGAAGTAAGTTTTTCTTTCAATAATTGAAATGCCTTCACACATCTATCCATCCATTCAAACTTCTTTCCCTTTTTCTAAAGAGTTGTGATGGGTGCTGCAATGGTTGAGAACCCCTTCACAAATTTTTTGTAGTAGCCAGCAAGCCCCATAAAGCTCTGGACTTCTGACACATTATGTGGCACTGGCCACTCCATAATTGCTTTTATCTTATTCAGGTCCACTGCTATCCCTTTAGCTGAAATGACATGGCCCAAATAGTGAACCTCAGTCTGATAGAAGGTACATTTTGACATTTTTCCAAAGAGTTTATGATCTCGCAAGCATTGCAACACAATCCTTAGATGTTTGTCATGTTCTTCCTCTGATTTGGAATATATTGGTATATCATCTAGAAAAATAGGTACAAAGTCATCTAAGCAATCCCGGAAAACACTGTACATTAGATTCATGAAAGCTGCCAGGGTGTTAGTTAGCCCAAACGATAACACTGTGAACTCGTAGTGTCCGTATCTAGTTCTGAAGGCAGTCTTTGAAATATCTTCATCCTTTATTCTAAGCTGATGGTATCCCGACCTTAAATCTATCTTCGAGAATACTCTCGCCCCTTTCATTTGATCAAACAACTCATCAATCTTGGGGAGCGGATACTTATTCTTTATGGTGGCCTTATTCAACATCCTGTAGTCAATGCATAATCTTAAAGTGCCATCCTTCTTCTTAACAAATATGACAGGTGCTCCCCATGGAGACACACTTGGTCTAATGAAACCCTGGTTAAGCATTTCTTGTAACTGTGCCTTATGCTCATACAACTATGTTGTGTTCATTTTGTGTGGGGCTTTGTATAAAGGCTCAGTACCAGGTAACAATTCTATAGAGAAATCAAACTCTCACTTCGGAGCTAGTTTAGTCAGCTCATCAGGAAAGACATCTTGGAACTCCCTCAAAATAGGATGATCTTTACCTGATGTATCTGAGCTATCAAGATCTCCGACCTTTACTGTATAAATAGCACATCCCTTTCTATTGGCCTTTTTCAGCTACATGGCTGAAATCTACCTAAGCTCTAAGGGTCTTTTGAATCCATGAATCTCAACCTGATTACCATGATCATCTAAACATTTTATGATTTTCTCTTCACAATCGACTACAGACTTATGTTTAGAAAGCCAATTTATTCCCAGAATCACATCATATGATCCTAAAGGTGCAACATACAAATTGACCTAAGTCTTGAAACTTGGAAGTTCAAGCTCACTGCATGCCAGACATTGCTCTACTATTTTCTCTACCCAATTTCCATATTGTACTTTCCATGAATTAGCCATGAATCCAGGTCTAACTGATATCTTAGTTAAAACACTAGGATCTACAAAGCAATTGGTAGCACTAGTATCTATCAAAATTGAAACAGGGCATCCAAAAAGCTTACCCAAGAATTGAATAGGAGTAGCCTGAAAATCTGCCTGTCAGTTATCTACGGTTGCATGAATGAGGTGCTAATTTTTGTTCTTCTGGTTATTACTCCTCTAAGGACATACACTGGCATAATGCTCACCACCACAAGTGTAGCATCCACTGTGGGGTGCTCTAGGTCTATCAAAACCATCTTTCCTATTATTGCTATTATTATTGTTATTGTAATTTATCCTCTTATTGTTGTTCTGATTGCACTCATTATGATCCTGGGAATTATTCCCTCTCTTTAGGTTCTTGATCTTCTTATTGGTGTTTCCTTGATTGTTTTGATTTAGGTTGTTTTGATTATTTCCCTGAGGCTTCTTGTTGCCATACTTTACATCTCTATTTTTCCTATAATTAGCCACCTGCTGTAACTTATGTTCTTGTTTAATGGCTTTCTCTCAAAACTTCATCCATCATGGAAGGATTATGCATATCCACATCAGATCCAATTTGAGGCATAAGCCCCATGATGAACTTACGGATTCAAAACCTTTCGACTTGCTGATACTGAGGTACATACTTAAGAAAATGAGAAAATTTCTCCCAATATTGTGTGACCAACATACCACCTTGTGTAAGATTTTGAAACTTTGTCATTTTCTTATTAGAATATAACTGCAGCAGCTACCTTTTTCTGAAAATCTACAAAAACTGCTCCCATGTCACCTTGCCAGGCAACATTCGCTTCTCATCCCTCTCGTTATCCCACCAAGTGGTAGCCTCACCAGTGAGTTGATAGGTTCCCCAAACAGCCTTTGTTTCACTAGATAAATTCCTCAAGGAGAAATACTTTTCCATCTCAATAATCCAAGCTTCTGCTCCATCACCAATTATTTTTATGTGAAATTTGGGTGGGGTAACCTTCTTGAGATCTTTGCCCAATTCTTCAGCCACCTTCCCTTGATTACTATGGTCCCTTTCAGTCTCAGGATTTTCTGTGTGAACCTCATCCTTATTCTCTTCATTTGACTCGATATTCACCCTCGACTAGCCCGTTCACATTTCCTGTTCTATTCCATCCATTCTAGCCTCTTACCAAATCAACATGGCAACAATATGATCTAGCCTCTCAAATGGATCACCACGAGATCCACCTCCATGTTGGTCAATGAATCTGGTATCCATCTGGGTCACTCTGGAAAACATTCATTAAAGCATTGTCAGGCATAGGTCCAAGCATTGAACCTAGCGCTCTAATACCAAATGTAAGGTGTGGAAATTTAACAACTAAACATAGAAATTAAACATATTCCAAAAGTAAGAATTATTCAATCGATAACAGATTTCATTTATCCATAACTAAATATAATATGGAAGAATTCATGAAATGTTCCAATGCCCATATATAAGAATAAATTACAAATATAGTTCCATACACCCAACTTGGTGTTATAGTACATTTATTTCAATGTTACAAAAGGAAGACTACTTCCAAATAATAATGAATCATTTTACAATTTTACAAATTTACAACTTGGCAATGAAGCCATACAAAGAATAATATAAAAAAAATATCCATGTCAAATACAATAATTGAACTTGGCTACCTTGATCCTTCGATCATCCGCTAACCAAGACCAAGAGAGTGGTTGAGGCACTTTTTCCACCCAACCACGAAGCACAAGACTTCCCTGGGTTTCTTCATAACTCGAAGAAAGCACCAACCTTGCACGAGGATCCTAGCAACCCAAAATGGTGTAAGCAAGAGGAAATCACTCGATGTGTGCCTATTGCCTGTATGCATCCTAAACCTAGAATGACATAGACTCTTGCAATAGGATGTGGCAGAGACAAAATAACAAAGTTCTAGGCTTTTAAACAACAACGCATCTATTTCAATGGTACTATAGCTTGGCCAAGCAAATAACTAAAATGATAGTTTAGAAAAAGTAAACTATCGTCTCTGGATGCCACATTCGGCATCCTATCCCGAAAGCTCATACTTTACCAAAAGAAACAAAACATAGAACAGTTTTCTAAGTGTATATATCCACAATCAAGATTATCCATTATAGTACAGTTTTCTTCATTCAATTAAATTCTCTAGTTTGCCTATTGAATAAGTTTACACTTTTCCAATGGTTTTATGTCAATTTCTCAAGGCAAGACATTTTCTAGTAAAATGGGTAATTTTAGTTTGGTAAACAAAATAAATATCAAAAGAACACTTATTTTCATACAAGAAACTCATATTTAATAAGTCTAAATAATAATACCATTTTCATCAAAATATTCTCTACGAAAAAACAATATAGTTTACTTCTCCATTTATTTCTATTTCTGGGTTTGCAGTTTGTCTAAAATAAAATGGTTTTCAATTGATTATATAATCTATCCAATATTTTTATACCATCTCATTCACTTTTCAAGTATTTGATAGATAAAGCAATTATTTCACGGGATTTCATCTATTTTGCCTATTAATTGTAAAGGCTACAGTTTTGCTTCTAAACTAGAAATATATTATAAACTAGAAATACTTTTCCAAAAACATATATATATATAAATGATTAACACATTTTATCAATAGCGATTTATATGTCACTGATAGACAGCAAATAAAATTCATAACAGTGAATTAAAATTTATATTCAGTGGATTAAATTTTAGAGATAGCATGATCTACGCTAGGGAGGTCGATGGCCTAAACATTATATATGTTATATGTATTACATAACTTACAGTTTACAATTTGTGGGGATGGCGTCGGCCATCCCCACAGGCTTTAAGCTTGTGGGGAGGGTCAGCACCCTCCCCACACCCTTCTATGGTGTGGCGACCAGAAAATGATGTTGAACACATTACACATCATTTGAAAGCCATTTATTACTGTGGACTAAAGTCTTATTCACTTTCAAGGTAACAATAAAACAGAGGAAGCCATGGATCTGGGTTTATTGAATTCTTTTACCAATTTTTATAGGGTGCAATCCCCAAATGGGTCGTAGCCCCCATTGAGGTCTGTGGCTCATATGGGTATCGTGACCCATTGTGGTCTCTTCTTAAATATTTGATGAAAACAAACTTAAGTTCTCCATTGATCAAACAATAATCTCTGTAAATAATTTCATCCAAAGTTTCAATATGTTGTATTTTTCAGTATGTAGAAATGTTCTATTTTACTCATATCTACAAATTGATATGTATATATGCATAGTTGCTAAGTGCATATATATATATATGATAATTCTCAGAAAATTTACATAGTAGTAAAGAAATTTACAGTCATAGGTTTCCATTTTTCTTTTCATATGAATAGAAAGAATTTAGAAATCATATTTTACACAGAGAATACAGAGTTCTTGTTCACACACAAAATACACACACAAACACAATTAGAGATCATAGATCAAATAAAAACCTATAATTCGTTCACTATCCCCTAGTTTGAAAACCTTGAATCCCATAGTCTTTCTGAAGCTTCCAAAGCTAATTGTTCTCACTATAATCCTAAATTCCTTCCTCTATCTTTTTAATTCTCAGATAATTATTTCTTTTTCTTGAACCCAGATGAGAATGAATTTTTTCTTTTTTTCAAGAATGAAATATATCTCCTCTTTTTATTGTTTTTCTTCTAAATATAGTTTTGCTTTCTCTAATTTTCTATTATTTTTCTAGTTTTCTCTTTCTTGTTTTTATTCTCAAAAATCAAGTTTTATTCTATTTCTAGTTTCAATACTATTAAAATAATCTACATATTTATCATAATGCATTTACAAAATTAAATAAGATATATTTATTCTCTATTAAAACAAATTAAATAACTAATTTATTTATTCTATTACCAAAGCATTCACAACTTTAAATAACAATTCAATTAAATAATTTTTAAATAAATCATCATTAACTAACCATACAAATAAGATGATTTAATTCAAATAAAAGAATGCAGTTTTAAACTAAAACTATTAAATCATTCACTATGCAAACTTATGCAACTATATGACACTACGTGAAGTGTGTGAATGATATCCCTCCATCTCAACCCTGCCAGGATGCTAACCTCCTTTACCTCAACAACCCTCTTGTCTTCGACAACCTGCAACTCCAAATAAACTCAAATTTCCTGTCAATAGATTAGTAACCAAATAGCCGAAGCACTACTAACATGAATATAACATTCATAAATATTCATTCATCTTTTAATAACAATCAATTATCTAACTCACACATTTATTTATCCACATATCAATTCCACATATAGTAATCACAGATAGCATCAAGTTTGAGACGTGACACTATGTGATGTATATATTATGTACTACGACATCCCATTTTGATATATGAGATAGTCTACTCAGATGTATATTTGAAACTGATGATGATATTTATTTGAGATGTTTTCTTATTACTGTTTCTAGTGTTGTCTAATCTATCACATGTGATTTATGAAAAATACAACTAGTGATAAATGTTAAATCCTCATGTGGAAATGTAATTAATGCAAATGTGATACTAAACAATTATTTGCCAAACACATAGTAAAAACATAATGATTAATAAATTTCACACAACCAATATTATATGCTATACAAAGTTAATACAAAAGTGATCTTAATAAAGCATGTCTAGCAAGATACCACAATGATTAACTAAAAGAGATTTCTATGTTAAATGAATTAAGACAAAATAATCACATCTTGTCGAAATTGAAGCTAAACTAACTAATAAGTTTTACTTTTTAAAGTAACATCTCACATATAATATTAATCATAAAATTTCTTGAGGTGTGCAACATTAATGGGTTCTTTAAGTAGCGTACCTTGTTTTGAAGCTAACTTATACACTCCTGATCCAAAGGCTTCAGTAATGACATATGGTCTGAGCTAATTAGGGCTGAACTTTACTTTTTCTGCAAGAGGTGCATTTACGTTGCGTTGATTCTCATAAAGTACCAAGTCTCCAATATCAAATGAACGATGTATAACATGCTTATTGTACGATCATTGTATACTCTTTGGATGGGCCTTAAGATGCTCAAGATCATTAATACGTTGTTCATCCAACATCTCAAGTTGTTGTAATCTCTTTTTCCATTCCATGTCATCATCAATAACATCTCTCAAGGAGACTCTTAATGAAGGAATTTCGAGTTCTAAGGGTATTACCGCGTCAGCACCATAAACAAGATTATACGAGGAAGTTCCAGTAGTCGTACGACTGCTTGTTCTACAAGCCCGTAATGTGTAGGATAATTGAGTATGCCACTCTTTTTGATGTTTGTTAATAGTTTTGCATAAAATTTGTCTAATAACTTTGTTTGAAGCTTCTTCTTGGCCATTCGATTGAGGATAGTAAGGCATAGAGAAGCGATGTTGAATGTGATATTTTTCAAGAAATTTCTTCACATCCTTGTTCTTGAATGGCGTACCATTGTCAGAGACCAAGGAGGAAGGGATACCGAATCAAGAAATTATGTTATTTTGGATAAAGAAACAAATTACTTCAGCGGTTGTGGATTGTACAAGAATAACTTCAACCCACTTCATGAAGTAATCGGTACCGGTGATTATAAAGGTATGTCCCTGAGAGTAGGGTGGGGAAATTTTACCAATTAGATCCAAACCCCAAATAGAAAATGGCCAAGGTGAGACTTGGGCATGAAGTTCTTGGGTAGGTGCTCAAATTAAGTGTTGATGTTGTTGACATTGTGGGCACTTTTTGACATAGGCAAAGGAATCTTGTTCCATGCGTTGCCAATAATACCCCACATTTATTAGTTTTTGTACTAGTGATTTTCCTCCAAAATGCCCTCCACAAGCACCGAAGTGAGCTTCCGCTAAGGCTACTGGAATCTCTGAATTACTAAGGCATCGGAGAAGAACACCATTATAACTTTATCTGTATAAAACATTAGATAGAATAATATAGCATGTTACAAGTTTGCATAGGCGAACTTGAGTGGTTTTAGATGTTGAATTAGGAATAGTTTCATCACTCAAATAATTGAATATGCGAGAACCATTCATCTGAATTTAGATTACCACAGATTTTTGTATTTGCAATGATATAATCTTCTAGTGTTGGTGTTTTGAGGTTATAAATAATGAAAGTAAATTCCTTAGGAGAATCATCATTGGATATAAGGGAGGTTGCACTTGCCATTGCATCCACATGTCGATTGTCTTTCCTGGGAATAGTATATATTGAAAATGACGTGAATTGTTTTAATAGAGATAGAGTGAAATCACGATATTGAGATAGCTTATCATGTTTAGTTTGATATGATCCAGTTATTTGTCTTACAATTAACTAAGAATCACCATATATATTGATATGTTTGATGTTTAGGGCCAAGGCAACATGAAGTCCTACGATGAGAGCTTCGTACTCAATGATATTGTTTGTGCATGAGAAATTTAAGTAATAGAACATAGGGATCGGCTTACCTGAGGGAGGTACTAATATGACACCAGCACTAGAGCTGGTTGGACATCTTGATCCATCAAAATATAATTTCCATTTATCATCCTCAGTAATGGCTAGAATTTGATCATCAGGGAATGTGTCATGATGTTGTATATCAAAAGGGGAAGGTGCCTCAACTAAATGGTCAGTTAACGCGTGTCCTTTAATCACCTTTTGAGATATAAACTTGAGATTGAAATTAGTTAATAACATAACCCATTTAGCTAGATGACTTGAAAGATCTATTTTATTAAATAGATGTTTCAAAGGATCAAATTTTACAATAATATGTGTCTCGACATTTAAAAGATAATGCCTAAGCTTTTGCGTTGCGAATACAAGAGCTGAGCATTGTTTCTCAATGATAGTATATCGCACTTTATAATCGAGCAATGTTTGACTGATGTAATATACAACACATTGGACTTGCCTTCAATATTATGTTGTGCTAATAATGCTGTGAGGGAATTATTAGATGCTGAGGTATATAAAAGGAAATGTTTATTAGAAACAATAGGTTGTAAAATAGGAGGTTTAGCAAGATAACTTTTTAAGTCGTCAAAAGCCTTCTAACATTCTGAATTCCATTAAAATTTTGAATCCTTCTTTAGTAGTTGAGTAAAAGGGTGAGTCCTATCTACAAGTTGTGAGACAAATCAACGAATGGCCTATATCTTCCCTTGTAACCTACGAAGTTGAGATATGTTTTTAGGTGTTGGCATGTTAATAAGTGCATCAATCTTTTTCGTATCTACTTCAATACCATGGTTCAAAACTATAAATCCCAATAATTTTCCACTGTCTACACCAAATACACAATTACAAGGATTCAATCACAAGTTGTATTTCTTTATTCACTCAAAGATTTGTCGAAGAGTCATGGTGTGATCTTGGCGATGAATAGACTTCGCCAAGATGTCATCGACATAGTCCTCTACGATATTATGCATGTAATCATGAAAGATAAGAGTCATAGCATGTTGGTAAGTTGCTCTGGCATTCTTAAGTTCAAATGGCATGACTACCCAACAAAATGTACCCCAAGGTGTTGTAAAAGTTGTTTTATGTTGATCTTGAGGGTTTATAACGATATGATTATATCTTGAAAATCTATCCATGAAGGAAAGTAATTCATGGCCAGCTATTGAGTCAACAGTCATATCGATGTTTGTTAGTGGGAAATCATCTTTCAAAGATGCAAGATTCAAATCTCTAAAATTGGTACACATTCAAAGATGGCCATCAGGTTTAGCAATGGCAACGATATTCGAAATCCAAGGTGAATAATCAATAGGGCAAAGCCATCTTGTAAAAGCTTTTCTATCTCAGCCTTAATGAGTAACGCAACCTTAGGATTCATCTTGCAAATCTTTTGTTTAAACATCTTAGCATCTAGTTTCATTGTGATATTATGTGTTACAATTTGAGGATCAATACCAGGCATGTTTGAGTAATTCCAAGCAAACAATTCAAAAAATACATGTAAGAGTTTAGTCATTTCTTCTTTTTCTTTTGCACTTAAACAATCACCTATAGGGATAACCTTTTTAGTGTTATCTTTTTCCATGAAAACATCAACAGTCTTTCCATTATGCAAGGTACCATGGTCTAGGAGATTAGGTGATTGTGGTAACTCTTCAAATTCTTCCTCAAATTTTAGAGTAGCATTTATCATATTAGTAATTTTTCTAAAATATGCACTATTGTTCAAACAATAACGTAATCCACATTTATGATGATAATGAGGAATATTATCATAAGCACCCAAGAATTCAATTATCGCTTCATCTGTTGTAAAAATATCCAAGGGAAGCTCTCCTGGAGGACAACTAGTGTCAATCATCTCAGGAAAGATCAAATTAAGTGTCGATATTGTATTTACATTAAGAGTAGGACGTCTACAAGCTTTAGATTCCTTGAAAGCGTTATATCCAATGCCACTTGAGTAATGTCGCGAAGAAGATTCTATAGGTACACGAATCCCTTGTTGATTAATACCACAACCGTTAACTACATAGTCACAGTTCTTATAAAGGATATGAAATCCTTGAGCATAGAGAGAAGCCATTTCCTTACAAGATGGTGGGGCTTCATAAGTCTCATAATCTATAGTATAAGTGACAGTATTATCCATATTCGTTATCAAAGAGACTTTCAAATTTAAATTTTTGGATGATATCAATGCAACACTTGATGTTTCAAGGGCAGGGTTGTTAACTTTATATTCACCTATAGAGGGAGATGTAAAATCTAACGAACCCCAATCATCACCAAATAATGCATTCAATTGTTTAGGCTCTTGGACAACATTATATGTGGCAAGAGGATCTGATGAGTCAACTTTTAGATTGTTTAAGATTTTATGATGAACGACTTGTTTTTGTGCTTCAATTTGTAAACAGTTGTTAGGTTCAGGGTTAGAATGAATAGTATGAAGTTTATCTTTAAAAACAAACTTCATTAAATGATGAAGGGTAGAAGGAACTGCCCCCAATGCATGAATCCATGGTCTACCAAGAATCATGTTGTAAGATAAAGAACAAGGCATGACATGGATCAAGGTAGGTAAATTCACAGGCCCAAGTTGTACAGGTGCCTACAGATTGTCTTCCAACATTATCAAAGTCACGAATACTTATCCTATCGGGCTTAATCAGAGATGTATCAACTTTAATCTTATGTAATAAATTGATGCTACAAACATTAAGAGCTAGCCCATTATCAATCATAACACATTTAATAAGTTTCTTATTTATTGTAATGAACATAATCAAAGGATCATAGTAATTTTGAACTTCAAGGGATGCAGCTCATGTTGTTGAAACATAATGTCTCTTTTTGTTGCATGCATACAATCTAATAGGGATGCTACATCATTTGGTTTGATAGCAGGTGGCACAATCACCTTTTATAAATCTTCTTGGAGCATTCCATGATATGTAGGTGAAGTTTGAATAAGTTTCCAAAGAGATATCTTAACAAGAGTAGCACGAAGCTGCTCAACAAGATCATAATCTTGACCAACTCTATGTGTTAAACGAGGTGCTTGAGGAAGCATCAGTTGAGAAGCTAGTAAAGATATCAGAATGCTCGATTGTTGTTTGTTTTGTTTGTTATTTTGAGTATTGTATGTATGAGCAACCACAGTATGACTAGGTTGTTGTGAATTTTGATGTGTTATCTGTTTAGCATAGTTATAAATGTAATCAAAAGGTCGAGAAGAAGGTGGGAGACCTCTAACAGTGAGCACTAGTTTAGAAGGAGGTTGAACTGCATCTGAACCAAAGTGACCACTATTTTTGGTTTCACATATTCTTCTTGAGGTTTAGAAACATAAATTACATTTACTAATCTTTGAAATAATGATGGTTTAGGAGTTAGAGTAGAATTTTCAATCAAGATAAAGTCCTCAAGGGCTTCATCTAACATATTGAAGTCATCACAACTAAACAGCTCATTATACACATGAAAGTCTTGCAAAAATTAATCCGACATTATAACATGCTCAAATTAACCCAAGACTTAAATGTAAAATGCCATAACATGAACGTTGTGAAGATGAAATAGAGTAATACTATGCAAGAGACAAAGTTATAATTTCAAAACTCTTTTAATGAAATGATAAAGTAAATCACTCAAGTTTCAATGCATGCACTTACATAAAAGAGGGTTTGCAATTTAAATATATTTTACGACAATAAACTAATTTAGATCTAATGTTATAGAGGATGCAAATTCTTTAGTGTTTGGGTTCACCAAAATGTTGTGTGAAAAATGGGAATCAAGGTAGAAGACTACAAGTTCCACACTTTCACATACTAGACATTAGGGAAGCACATGATGAGTTTAGGGATAAAAGACTAATGTCCTATATTCCCTTTTCCTATAAATTATGACTATGTGACTATTTTAAATTAGGTTTTTGCAAGCTAGTTTCATTCAACAAGCATGAAATCCTAAATCACTAACCAGACTATAATAACATAATTTCTGACAAAGATACTGATAAACTAATTACAGAAACACATAGAGGATAGTACTATGAAAGTGTACCCAGAAATAGAGCAGTTGATGGACTAGGGCACCTAGGACAATGTCCCAGAAATTCTCAACTATCAAAATCTTTTGTATCAAATGTCTGGCAATCTTCAGAGGCTCCCAGATCCAAAAGAAATCATCTAGTTGGACTAGGGCACCCAGGACAATGTCCCGAAAGTCTCAAAATCTCAAAATCCAAAATTTGTGATGACTGTGTTGCAATATCCATCTTCCTATCACTCCTTTCCACCGGATCTTGATGAATTCAACCTGCACATGCAAAAGGAGGAGAAAGAGAGTTGTGGCTATATAGGAGCTTGTCTCAGTCAAACCTCGTTTTCGATATTCCTAGCTCAACAATATCTAAAGATAAAGATCTACAGATGTGTGTGCTCATCTAACAAATGTGTATACAGAAAATACAAAACCCTAGATGACTCAAGCATCAAGGAAAGATCAACAATTTGTTCCACTCAATGAACAAACACAACTTCACCTCAAGGAGATGAAAACAATGAAGACTTGCATGAACAAGAAGGTGAATCAACAATGTCCGTGGAGGATCTCCAAGCTCAATGTTGGAGGCTTCAACCCTTCTCCTAATCATGCAAAATGTGTACAAACCCTAGGAAGAGCAAGATAGTCTCAAGATCTTGATTCCTAATCTCCATCTATTGTCTCCATGATTGCAAATTCAAATGACTTTCAAGAGCTTCAACAAATCTATGAACTTCAATGGCAATTTGGCAGAGTTTTAGCATAAAGATTGTGTGTAATAAATTGATTTTCAAATGTCTTTAAATATCTAACCTTAAGAATTTCAAATTTCAAAATAAGATGTCGACATCGCGCGAAAAACAAAAATTTGAAAACTGAATCCTAGAACACACGGTGGGGGCCGACATCCCCCCAAAATTCAAGACCCCAAGAAATAGGACAGGATGAGGGCGCTAGTACCCAAGTCCAAGCCCTGATTTCCAGCTCAGGACTACCTCAAGGAGGTTAGGGGATCCCAAATCAAAGTTTACATTTCACCCTCAATCTTCAGTTATTCCAAAATATGATATTCTTCTAGTTAGACATAGGTCAATCAAGGTTTAGGAAGGTCTAAAATAAACTAGGTTGAAAGGTCACCAAAGGAGAGGAGCTAAATCATGAGAAATTGTACCATTCCATACAGGAGGACAATTTCTGACATAACACCGTTGTAATATGATGCCCCTGTTTGTTATTTTTTTGTTTAATATATTATGTTATTTTTTTATTTTTATTTGTGTGGTCTTTCCAAATTAGACAGAAGTTGTGTAGAAGGGTTTTTTTAATTTTGCATGCGATTGTTTTGCCATATAACAATGAAATATATGACATGCAATGATAACCCAGAAAAACTATGATAGATATAAGCAAAATAACAAGGACCCAGATGCTAATATTGCTCAAGATGAATTATTGTGACATAGCCATTTGATTTTCTTCAACTTCATACATCTGTTGTAGGTGAACCAACAATAACAGTGCTATGAAACACCTCTAAAATCCATAACAATGAATATTCTCCTTAAGCAACAATCTACAATGAAGTTTACAATGCTAGGCACCCATGATTCTTGAGACTTGAAACCCCAGAATGAAGAAATCTAGTTTCCTAGAAAACCCACGACCTCTTGCTACTATACGGCCCCTTTGGATGGTTGGATGCAACTTAAAACCCTCTCAAAATAAATGATAAACTACCATAATCTCCCTATGAATATCTGTAGTGCAGAAGGTAAGCCTAAGGCCACAACAAGAGGATGAATAGCCTCCAAACACACTAAAAAGTGCTGCTACAAGTGTATGGTCAGGTATGAATTAGTACGGCCAGTAAGGAAATCAATGTGCAGTCCCAAAACCCTCTACAAAACTGACCAAATCTATAACCATAAATTTGTTCTTAGCTACTCATAAATCTGCATAAATATGTGTGCATAATCTCCTCAAGTCTCCATCAGAATGTATCAACATGAAGCACAAATGCAAACATTAAGTGTATTTGCTTCTTCAAGCACCCTTGGATGATCTTTCACACCTGCGAAATGTTTCTCCTAATGGAGGCTTTCATCTCCAAAAGCCATGGTTTTGAATTTCTCCAAAACCTTTAAACTCTTTGTAGAGCCAAAACCAAAGCAAATGAAATAATCAACATATCAAATGAATTGCTTTTTCCCCTTTTTATAATTCCACTAAGGGGGTCGATTCATCTTTTTGGAGGTAATATTTAATTAAGTCACTTTTAATAATCCCAAGGTGAGCACTCCAACAATATGACTAAAGTGACTTTATTAATATTTCATTTTTGACACTTAACCAATATAACCCAAAGTCCCTTATTAAATAAACATTAATAATTTATGGACTTTAAAACAGAGGCGCAAATGATCTTGAAATCTAGTGATCTATAAACCATTGGAAAGGTCTCGCCAAGATGCTTCATTTCCAACACTAAAAATCCTAAAATAGACAGAAACCCTAATTTGCCAAAAATAGTAAGTTTGGGCCTTAGCAATCAAATCCACCCCAAAATGTGTCAAACTAAAGATCATACCAAAACCATGCCAACATCCACTCAAATAATGGCAAACCCATCCAAGTGATCGCAAACAATGGTTCCCTAACTAGGATGGTTAGTCTATAGGAACTCAATAATTTAGATAAACTCTATCTAGAGTAATGGGGACATTACACCTGCCCCATAATCTATCATACAATTGTGTAACAATTTGTTACCAATAATTAGAGAAACATAGAATGGAGGGGGCTTATTTGTTTTTCTTGTGCTTGCTTCTGCCTTCTCTGGCTGGCATAAGTTGGTTGGGATGGTGGCATTTTCTTTCGTTGCCTCTATAACAGGCTGGTTGAATCTCGTCAAAGCTTCCTTCAATAAATCTCTTTGTGTTGGAATCAGTAGAATGTCCCACATTGTGACACTTATATTGGTCCTTTTCATCTGATCAACAATACTGAAGGGGATTTGATTGCCCTTCAGCATGATTCTTTGGGGATGACAGGGTCGATTCTTGCTTGCACACCGACTTGATTTTGTTGTAGTGGCATTGAACTTGTCTGTCCGCCAACCTATTTTTGTTACTCAACCCGAGTCTACTAGAGCAGCACTGAACTTGCCTGCCCAACAGAATGATCTATTTGTTCTAAATTTGGTCATTCAATAGAACGATCTGCTTGCCTTGATGGAATACTAGCAGTCATTCCTCCATTTGTGGTCATTTGAGAATGTGAGAAGAAGATGCCTATTGTAACGACACTACAGGTATTGAAGCATCCTCAATAGCTCTTCTCTTTGCCCTTGTATTAAATGCAATTGGGATTGTGCCTTGATTTACACCACAAGAATCATCCTGTGTCTAATTCATCAAAGTGGTGTGATTCTACATATGTTCTTGTCCTCCCATCATATCTTGATTGGAATTAATTTTCTACTCTGAAGAAACAGATTGATTTTGTGTTGTCAAAACTTGACTGAACTATCCACTTTGGCACAAATTTTGATCATGTGGTTGATTACATGGATAACACCAATCGTTATCCTGAGCTAGGTTGTTATGTATGGGCACAAGAGGCCTGGATGTATGAGCAACATTTGGATGACATCATTCAATGGTTTGATGTAGCTGGGATGATATGGCTTGTTTGATTGTGCATCCTGTCTCCTTGCCAGCATCAAATCATTGCTCAATTTCCTGATCTGAGCATCCTTCTCCTCTAATTGCTCAATTGTAGGTATAATTAGAGGAGCAATAGAAGTGGTGGTGGGAATTGGAGCCACAATAGGTTGAATAGTAGGGGCCTCTGGAAATAAAGGCATTGGTGGCCTTGAGGCAATTTTTCCAGCCTAAATCAGGCAATTCTCTACTCTAATTGTGGTGTCATATGCATCAGGTAGCACTGTCCCTCCCATGGAATGAATCATGACAGCAATGTCAGGATTCAAGGATTTCAAATAATAGATGAATGTTGTATTTAGAGATGGCTTCACCAACAATGGGATTCTATCCCATGTCTTCTAGAATCTATAATTGAATTCCATCATATATTCATGGGGGATCTCTTTATCATAGCTAACTACTCCATTAGTTACAGGTGGTCACTCTTGTCTTCAAAATGCTGGCACAACTTAGTGCCCAGATCATCCTAGTTATGGATGGAATTGGCTTGGAGACCCCTATACCACTGCAAAGCTTTTCCCTTGAATGAAGAGGCCAAGAGTCTTACTGCCATGTTATCAATAGTGACATTATGGATAGAGTAGACACTGGTCTTGAATATGCTCAGTTGGGGTAGTGGGATTTTCACCGGTAAAGAATGTAATAACCTTTAAGTCTGAGGTGGCTATGTCATTATATTGAGCTAGGTCCAGTGGGCTACCCCCATTAAAAGAAACAAATGGAAGATTTCTTTCCATATTTTGGATGTTTAAATTAATTCTAGGTATGTGTAAGGTTCTTCTAGAATACTAGAACCTAACTTGGAATCTATCTAGAGGGGGAGTGGACTGGGATCTTGACTAAGTTCTATGAATTGGAAATTACCTCTAGAAGATGATCTTGTCTACACTCCAAGCATGAAATGTTGAATATTTCAGATACTGGATCAATAGAGTTGCCAGTTGCTTGTTTGCTTCCACAACAACAAATAAAACTGAGAATAGCACTAAATCCTCATTTCAGCTCCTACTCAGAGCAGAGAGTCTGGGACCGGGCATGCTAGAAACTGTTGTCATGTGAAATTGCACCCTATTTGAAGCTGGTTCAAACACTTCAATGACACAATGTGACTAATCTCAAGGTGTGGCACCTTACTGATGAGATTAGACCTCCAAAGAAGGTTGGTTCCTCTTTCTGAGCTTAAGGCTCAAAAAAATAAATTAAAATCTAGTTTTAATACTTGCAGGGGAAAAGGGTATGAAGGATTGCTGAATTAAAAAGAGGTGATGCACCAAATTGAGGATGTTCAACTACAACTGAATTAGCATAGTAATAATCTCAAAACTAAAGGAACTTGCACAGACTCATATTAATTCTAATAGAGGCCAGGACAGAATAATGGAGAAATGAAAGGAACCATTTCCCCACAATACACAACTCACATTAATCAAAATAGACAAAGTGCAAGAATAATGAGGGAGGTGAAATATCAGTTTATATTGATTATAGAGGCCAAATAGCCATTACAAAAGAGAGAATGATGCAAAAGAAATAGACACAGAATAATTAGTTACATTCATGGATGAACCAACAAATCGGAGACATCAAAGGCTCTATGTTGAACACAATACATCAAATCCAACTAGTTCATGTAACTGCATTACAGAGGTCTGGTTACAAGAATTTTCCAACCTGCAATAGCCTAGAAGAACAGCTAACAGAAATGCATTGTGTTCTAGTGTATTTATAATAATTTTGAGCACTCTACAATAGTGGCGCTAGAGCTAGTCAATCAACCCAGGACAGACCCACGTTTCATTTAATTTATGGCTCATAAACCTACAAATTTGGGATGGAACCCATGCCCCTTGGAAAGGTGGCCATACTTCTGACAGGCCTGCAACCTGTGAAAGAAGATTGCTTGCATGAATGGGTATCAGGCATATTAAAGAGGGAAGGCTGGAAGTCCTATTTTGTCCCTGCAAATTCATTTTGTGGAAGCATATGTACAGCAACATTTAATATTTTCGCTGTTCTACCTGCATGTAACTAACTTTTCCTATGGAATTAAATACTAAGGTACCTGCAAGATTTTACAACACTTCAAATTCCTTATTTTTTGGTAGAGAATCATCCATTTTCTTCATTTTCTTCTTTATTTTTCCCATCGGCAAAATCTTTATTTTCTGAACTATATCTGTCTCTTCTTTCAACTTCTTCTACCTTCAGTTGGCAAACCTTCAATTTCCAGAACTATTTCCAGCTATCTTTTGCCTTATCAACAACTATCTTCTTCTTGAACTTTGCTTGGTTGTCTCTATTTTACCTTATCGGCAAAGTCTATCTTTGGCGAACTATTCTCATCATCTTTTGCCTATGTCGGCAAAATCTGTAATTTTTGAACCCTTTTGCCTCGCCTTTTTGCCTTATCAGCAAAGATCTATCTCCATGAACCAAGCTTGCTTACTTTGCCCTTATAAGCAATTTGTTCTTTTCTTGAACTATCTCCTTTGGCCAACTTTTCTTCTCTATCAGAAAAAAATCCATTTTTCTAAACCTGTCTTTGCTTACTCTTTATCGGGCCCCTTTATCATCTTTTCACCCTATCAGTGAACCATAAGAAAACTGAACTAGCCGATGAGTTCTCCTTTTGTTGATTCGCTAGTTTGACCTGCCTTAGCCATGTTCACGCCTTATCAATGAATTCTTCAATCCTCAAACCGGGCTTGCTTTTTTCTTTATCGACAAAGGTTACTTTTGCTGAACTTTGTCACTTCACCCTCTTCCTTATCGACTTTCCACCCTATCGGTGAACTCTGAGAAAACTGACATTTTAAAAAGTTCACACTTTGGCTGACTTTTCGATAAGGCTATCTTTTTCCTTTGCCTTAGCCATTTTCATGCCTTATCGACAAAAGCTGCCCCAAGCGAACCAATTTCCCCTTGTCAGCAAAAGTCTATTTTTCTGAACCAATTTTTCACCAATGTCTTCACTCTTCCTTTTTGTGTTGTTATTAAAATCGCCTAGCAGCGAACTTGCAGAATCTTGTACTTACTGTGCCTTTGCCAAAATTCCCCTTATCAGCCCTTGACTGCTCCTTTGTACCTTATCGATAAAGTTGTTGATTCACAAACTTGCCAATCGGTGAACTTTTCATTCGCTAAACCAAAAGTTTGCCGACAAAGGCAATGTTTTACTTCTTTACTTAGCCAATTTTTACAAACCTTTCCTTCTGCCATGCCTTAGCCGAATTTGAGAAAACTTGCACCCTGGCCCTTTGTCGGTGAAATCCCGAATCGGTGAACCTGAGGAAAAGTGAACTCTTGAAGAGTTCATAAAATACGAAATTCACCGACCAAAGGAAGAAAAAACTCCTTCATGTCTTAGCCATTTTATGGTTTTTCTGCAAGTTCAAGAACCTAAACTTTTTGCCGATAAAGGCCAAAAGGAGGGCAAAAAACTAAGGCAATGGCCTAGATTTTTCTGGATTTTCTAGGTTTTCTTCAAGGATTCTCCCTAGGAGTTTTCATGGATTTTTTGGAAGGGAATTCATTGAAATTTGAAGGATTTAAGGTTCATCTCCTCCTATTTAGGCTTTCTCTGATCGGATTTTTCTGATAGGAGGGAAAATCAGGAATATTTTGGTTGGGTAAAATATGACAATAGGTCCTACCTATATTGGGAGAATGATGCAACCAAGGGCATTAATTAAGGTTCTATTGTAAGTTTTGAATGAAACTTAAGATTCAACATAATGATCTTGTTGAAGATGGTCACTATAAATATTTATTTGTGAGAATATTAAAGATGCATGTGGGGTCCACCAAGATTCTTGAAGTGGGTTGATGGAGAACATGCCCCTCAATATAAAGATGACCATGATACCCATTATTAGGAATTTCATTAGGGGACAATATGATAATATGAGGTAGAAGGGATTTTGATTTTGATTTTGGATGAGAAGGACTAGCCTCTATAGCAGTTGCTATCTCTAAAAAAGAAAAGATATCAAAGTTAGGAGGTGTTACTAGTGTGATAGAGTTGGAAGAAGAGGTAGAAGGATGGGAAGAAGGTAAAGGCAACACCAGATTTGCACAATTATCAGTCAGATGTTATAGCAATGGGTTGGTAAAGATTTCCAAATTGGCATTTAGAGGAGCTACCAATTTGCTGGTTTTATGATTGACTCCTACAACATGAATGACATTGTTATCAATCAAACCCTAAATTAAGTGCCTTAGGCACATGGACTTCTTAGTGTTAGGACTAGGGACACAGTGGTATTAAAAAATATCTTAGGGTCATATGTTTTAGGTAGGTGAACATTGGTATCAAGGGACTAGATAGGGGGAGTTGGATGAGTTTGTCGATTAATAGTTGGTGCAGGATAGTGTGAAGGGTATCAACTAACTTTGTAAAGTGACAATTACATTGTGATTTGAGATATACAACTAGTGCCAAAGAGGAGTGTGACACTGTTGTATCAACCTAGTTCATAGAAGGCTTGGAATCAAACTTTGGGCTAAAGAAGTTGTTAGTGTTCTTTTTAGAAAAGGATAGGAAGAAGATATGGCTAATTAGGTAGTGGGAGTAGATGATGAAGATGAAGTACATCAAATTGACTCATCATTTGATCATAGTCCCTAAAGAACTGTAAAAGTGAGGGAAAGATGAGTATTTCATCAAGAGAATCCCATCTTGAATTTATTTGATAAGGTTTCAAATGAATACTCTCTAAATGTCTAAGTACAAAAGAGTATCAGAAATTTGGGAAAGGAGAAATTAGTATTGCAAGATAAAGTTAGTTACTTTTTAATTAGGGCTTTGTTTACAATGGACAAGGTCAATTGAACTAAATTGTAGGTCAATGTTAACCTAAAAGTTCTCTATAAAAATGTGCATGAGTTTGCTGAAAGAACAAATAGAATGGTTATGGAGAGAGAAAACCATTCTAGATATTTTCCAATAGAGAATGTAAAAAATGCTTGGCCAACATGTGATCATCAAAGAAGTAGTCAATGCATGTGGTTGTGAAAGAATAAATATGGGGTCTTGGGATCACCTTTCCCATTGTATTTTTTAAAGTGTGTGGCTACAAACTATGGGGAAAGGGATGGCAAATAATGTGCAAGGAAAGAGTTACATCTAAAGCTTATGGTGGTCACCAACTAGCCAAAAGAAGGGAATGCAACCAACTACTTCTGAGTGATTCACATATTATAGACTAACTAGTTTGCAATGGGATCAGTAGAAGAAGAGGGAGTGATTAATGTCATCAAGGTCTGAGAAGGAGTGGGTAAAGGGTGAGATGTTGGGGTATAAGAAGAGGTTGATATTTGGTAGATGAGAGCGTAAAATAGATAAATGGAAGATATTGAGAAGAAGAGATATAGTTATAGGAAGAGAAAGGGTTAGTAGAGTGATGGATGGGGTTGAAGAAATAAGAGGCTCATGTACTAGGGGACAAGATGAATAGAGTAGTAGAAGTGGTTGAGTTAGGTAAATGGGTGGTAGAGAAGGCATATGCATGGGAATTTGGGTGCAAAATATTTGAGGAGTCTCAATTGAAGGCTCAATAGGCTAGGACAATGATAGAAGAGGAACATGGGCATGGACAATCTACCTAATAGCCTATAGGAAATTAAGCCCCATTTGGATGGTTAGTTAAGAGTTGTTGCATGGAGTCAATGAGAGGAGTGGTCTCAACCATACCTTCACTAATGGATGGGTAAGTCTTAAGAAGAGAGAGAGATATGATAGTCTATATGGTCTATTTTCTCTCAAGTAGCTTCTCTAAGGCTTCTTCATGATCTAACTTTTCATAATTAAATGGCACATAAGGTGGTCCATCCTATGGTTTGATGGGAGGGGTAGGAGAGAAGAAGAGACATTGAAAGGATAAGAAGAGGTGTTACCAATAGAAAAATCCATATTCTAGTCTAAACACACACTATGATGAATAGGAATATAAGAAAAGGTTGAATATGTAATAGAACTCATGAAGAAGAGAAGTAGAGTTTATACACAGAATAGTCTAAATTTGAGAAGAATATATAAAGAAAGAACATAAGGCGTAGGTTTAAAGAACGTCGGGTTCACCAAAATAAAAGGCATAAAATAGGTTACTACACTATAAGAAGTATATAATTAACCTATTTTACTATTTTTTGTGCTTAAAGGAAAGAACACACACTATTTACCACAATGTAATAAATAATTCTAAAGTAAAGAGGCCATAGTGAATGAATAACTAGAACATCATTATAGATTTCCTAGTTCTTTTCTCTTAAACATTTGTTGTGCTAATTAAACTAGACCAGTCTACTTAGAAATAAGAGTTTAATTTTATATAGATTGATAATGAATTTATGCTAAATAAAACACATGAACATGATTCAAATGATAAAATCCAGACGCCAAAACTATGGACTCGTGATAGGAGGAACAACACATAGCAATACTAATTCTTCCAATTTAGACACTACCATGGATGTGTTCGGGTCCATCCTATTGCAAATCCATCCATCATACATAGGAGACTTTGTTGTGCCATATAGAACTTGGAATTGTACAAGATATACATAATAATAGCACAATGATAGTACCATAATTTATTCTAGAATATGTCAAATTGTATAAAGAAGCAAGAATGAAGAAAATGATGAAAATACAAAATCAATAGTGAATTGCAAAATCTAAAGAGGTGAAATAAAGGATAACCTGTGTCTGGGATAGGAAAATTGGTTAAGACTACATAGGATCTTGCCAAGGTGGTCAAGCCCATATTTAAGCCTTTTGGTTTCAATGAGTAGTCAATAAAGGTTGTATGTGCACTTAGCCTTAGTGTGTCTCATACTAAGAACTAAAATAAAATGTGAACAATGAGGATAATAACAATATGAATCAGGTCTACACAAATCTATTGTTATTTCTACTGTGTATGGAAGGAAGATAAGGAGTCATATGATCTATATGTGCCAAGGAAAAAGTACAACAAAATGACAATAAATGGAACATGAATGATTTTATTGTCTTGCCAAATAAAGGAGGGAAAAATAATAATCTCAATGTCCAAATAATAATGAAAACCTACCAGTATTAGCAACAAGGAAAGCCCAACAAGTAAAGAAAATGAATAAAGAGCAAGTTATTGCAACCAATCTTAAGGAGTGGAATCCAATAGCATATGGAATGTTAAATGCTCAAAGGAATCCCAAAAGACGGAAGATATTATTGTAGTTTCAAGAATAAAACTAGGATTCTATAGAAGACCTCACAAAATACCTAGAGCTCAAGGAATAATATGTTATAGGAGAATCATAAAATATCAAAAGATCAAACTATCAAGAGTGTTGTAGAGAAAATATAAAAGCATGAGATCATGATAGCTATAGAGTAGAATGTATAGAATATTGCTACAAAATCAAGATGTGTAGAAGAAGATCTAAAATCCTATGTTGCAATCTAAAACCCAATTTAATGAAAATTCCTTTCAACAGTACCAATCATTGCTTTGCTACTTTGGGAAAAGAATCAAGGGAAGGTAGTTCAACACTCAAATAAACTTACACAATCATCTGTTACAACCATCCACCAACTCAAATGGCTCTATCTTGGCCATTGGTGTTGGTGCATTATTTTATTTTCTTGTATTTAGTTCATTACTTTATTGCATTATATGCACCTAGAATAGGATAAGTTTGCTTAGGTATGTATCTACCAACTTCTTTCTCTCATATGAGTGATCTCACTCATCATTGTATATTTGCATCTCTTGATATAATAGAATTATTCTCTCATTTTGGGTCCCTTTTGTGCTTTCATTGAAGCTCTTTGGTTTTAGGTGGCTAATTCCATAGCCAAATCTTACATGATATCGAAGCTTGTGTGATTACTTATTGTTAGCTTTTTTGGAGATCTAGGTTGTAGATTTTGTATTTTCTTGAAAAGTTGAAAATGCTCTTCTCTTGCATCAAATGATAATAAGGAGAATAAAAAAATGATAGAAATACTAGATTTAGGGGGTTCCTCTTTGTGTCTTTGTCTTATAAGTGATTTTGGGAGATTCTTGGAGCAAATGTGAGCTCACCATTAAATCTAGAGTATCCAAAACCCTAGGGTAGTGTAAAATTGGTTGAGTTCACCAAATTGTAAAGGAAAACAAACTTTCCCCAAGCTTAATCTAGACTAATCCAATAAGATCCATATGCATAAGCATAGATGAACCTAGATTAAATAAATGAGTAATTGAGGTATAATGTATTCTGAAATTAAATGCTAAAGTATGGAAAGGAAATACAATGGATAAGGGTACTTAGCTCTATGACCAAAGAATGTGTGCCAATAATGAAGAGTCTAAAAGTAGACTAGTGCCTACTTGGGAAAAGGTGATCTATTTATTAATAACTGCCTTAGAACTTGTGTTGGATGTGTGCTCTTTTTGGGATCAAGTCTACAGGTTTGGGTTAAGTCTAGAGCTGCGAATTCACCCTCTAAGTTCAAACTTGACCTTGCACAATGTAGAATTATGCTCTGTTGTTAGACCAAATGATCTTCAATTGCTCTACTCCTTTTGATATTTAAGGGTTGGTGGTATTTAAAAATACATTGGAAGGATTGTCACTATATTGCAAGTAGGTTTTCCCTCAGCTTAGCTCTAGCTAGTAGGTGTTCCCCTAGTAGAGTATCTAATAAACATAGGCTGATGAATTGACATAAACAACAAAACCCACTTTTGCTACATCAATGATTGGCTTCATTAGCAACGTCAAAAGCAACTGTTACTGGATCTACTGCTGGACCACCTAGTATTGTCTACGAGTATGGATCTTTGACTAAGGTTGGTAGTAATATAGTCTGCCTTGGCTAGCTTGGCTTTTGAAGACAATAGGAAAGGGCCCTAGAATGATGTATGCAAACTTTCTTACTCCTTTTAGTCCACCAAGACCAAATGTTTCACTATTGATTGATCTTTTAATTAGAATGAGAGAGAACTTGTGAATTCCAAATGTGTAAACTGAATGCTAATGAATGCCTTTAAATACTAACATGTATAACATTAAATTTTACAAAACATGTACTTAGTTGACTTAGGGCAAGAAAATAAAGGGGGCCAATTAGTCAAATTTTAAATTTGAATTTTAGAAAAGAAAGGGTCAAGCCCTCAACTACAAGGTCAACCTTGCAAGTGCAAAAATGACTCTAAGTGTTTAAACAATCAAATCTAGGTAGTTAACAATTATATATGGGTATGTGTACAGATGAGTGTGATACTAAATGCATGAATAAAATGAATGTATTTGAGTCTACATATATAAGGATAAGGTGGGGGCTAAGTACATGGGAATATGTGCATATAGGGATGAATAAAGTCTAAGAGAACAAGCCCAACTTCACATAAGATTACATCATTTGTCAATATATACATATTCATATATCAAGGCATCTCCTCAAAATAGACACAAAACTAAATGAGAAATAGCATAGGTACACAAATTTGGCCATTATGCCTTTAAACAAGGCCAACTCAATCTTTTGAAAAAAGTTTAAAAAAACACATGCTAAAGCAAATATTCTACAATGGAAGGGGCGATGACCGAACCAACTCAATCTTTTGAAAATAGTGTAAAAAAACACATGCTAAACCAAATATTCCAGAATGGAAGGGCGAATGAGTATAGTTGGGCACCCATTACCCCCAAAAAGAAACTTCAAATAAACAAAGAATATCCAAACCAACTCAATCTTTTGAAAATAATAAAAGAAACACATGCTAGAGCAAATATTCCACAATGGAAAGGGCAAATGGGTATATTTGGGCACCCATTATCTCCAAAAAGAAACTTCAAATAAACAAAGAATAACCCAACTAACTCAATCTTTTGAAAATAGTTAAAAAAAAACACATGCTAAAGCAAATATTCCACAATGGAAAAGGTGAATTGGTATATTTGGGCACCCATTATCTCCATAAAGAAACTTCAAATAAAAAAAGAACAACGGAACCAACTCAATCTTTTGATAATAGTAAAAAAAAACACATGCTAAAGCAAATATTCTATAATGGTAGGGGCAAATGGATATATTAGAATATAATCCTTTTATAGTCCACTATGCCTCATGACCTGATTGATAGGCGGATTATAGCATATGTGAATACCTCATACTCCCAATATATACATATACATATATACGCAAATTTGGCCATTACACCTTTAAACAAAGCCAATTCAATCTTTTGAAAATAGTAAAAAGAAACACATGCAAAGGCAAATATTCTACACTAAAGGGGCGAATGGGTATATTTGGGCGCCCATTTTGACAGTTTGTCCAAAATCTCTCCTTTCATATGATACAATCTTTTCAAAAGTTCAGTTGTATTTTACAACTAAAATACCTAAATACAACTATACAACTGTCAAATTTAAGCCCTAGTTCTATTATACTCAATCTTTTGAAAATAGTAAAAAAAACACATGCTAAAGTAAATATTCTAGAATGGAGAGGGTGAATGGGTATATTTGGGTGCCCATTACCCCAAAAAAGAAACTTCAAAATAAACGACCAGGGCTTAAATTTGATAGTTGTATAGCTGTATTTAGGCATTTTAGTTGTAAAATACAACTCAAATTTTGAAAAAGATTGTATCATATGAAAGGGGAGATTTTGGACAAACTGTCATATTTATATAGGATTATGATGATATATATATTTGGTTTTTATATAATTTACTTATACCAAAGTATGTCAAAGTATTTTAAAGGCACCATTGAATAGATAACCGTCATAAAAAAATTGCTTGACAAGCAAGGTTGACTGTCAAATTTAAGCCCTGAATGGAACCAACTCAATCTTTTGAAAATAGTAAAAAAAAACACATGCTAAAGTAAATATTCCAAAATGGAGAGGGCCAATGGGGTATCTTTGGGCACCCATTACCGTAGAAAAAAACTTCAAATAAACAAAGAATAACACAACCAACTCAATCTTTTGAAAATAGTAAAAACAAACACATGTTAAAACAAATATTCTATAATGGAAGAGGCAAATGGGTATATTTGGGCACCCATTACTGCCAAAAGAAACTTCAAATAAACAAAGAATAACCAAAGTTAGCCTGCCAATTCAATCTTTTAAAAATAGTAAAAAAAAGCACATGCTAAAGCAAATATTCTATAATGGAAGGGGCAAATAGGTATATTTGAGCACCCATTACCCCCAAAAGAGACTTCAATATAACCAAAGAATAACCGAATCTAAGTATATTTGGACATGCATCACCCCCAAAAGAAACTTCAAAATAACCAAGAAAAACTGAATCCAGGTATGTTGGGGGCGGAAAAGGCTATCCAACCCAAAAAACATGGGGGCATGGATGCCGGATGCCATACCATACATATGTACTTGTTGGAAATCATAATTTTATGATTTCCAACAAGTGTAAGTAGCATCCATGTCCCCACACTTTTTCTCTCGATAGCCTTTGTAGTTGGGGGCACCCATAACCCCACAACTAAAAGCAAAAAAACAAAAAACAACTTAAAACTTCAAAATAACCAAAGAATAACTGAATCTAGGTATGTTTGGGAGTCCATTTCCCTGCAGCTAACATTTTCTACATCCACATTGACTTGAGAGCTTTGTATGCCTGGAAAGGACAGTGGGAAGTTCTTCGCTAGTTACAGTAATCCTTTCAACTTTTCTCTCCGAACCCGCGATCAGAGATCAGAATGCCGTGCTCTCCAATCCTTGGATCAGAAGCAACGATCATAAAATGTGGGCCCTGCCAAGATTACTTTTTCTGGTTCGGCATTCCACGCGTTCCATCCCCACGGAATTTCACGCACAATTTCCACGAAATTTCATGGACAATTTCCACGAAATTTCACGGAATTCATGTCATAATCATCTTTAATCCATAGATGAAGGGCAATAAGATTTAGCCATCATAGGAATTTTTCAGACAGAAATAGTCAAATCTGAACCATGGCCCCCACAACGAATAAAGAAATGAAATTCAAGATGAAATGTAGAAGTACCATCTTTGAAAATTCACTAGCAACAATCTGAATTATCTTTCGATTCAAGATTTATATCAATATAATAGCTTAGTGAAAAAAAAGGAACACATTCACTAAGAGATTTTTGAAAGAATATAGTTCTCCACTTTACAGATAATGCTTCCAAAAAACACTAGTCTAGTGAAAGAATTCCAAGATACGAAGGAAGACATCTGTGTGGGCAGAGGTAGCAAGCATCATATCCCCATGATTATAGTTAGGCATCAACAACATCTTTACTTGTCCTGGCAGCTTCTCAGCAATTTGTGTCACATCCTCTGCATCTGCCAGCATATTCTTTCCTCCATGAGCAAGGAAAAACGACAGACTCTCTGGAATTGCCGACAAGTCATAGGATGGAGGGGAGATTCTCCAATAATGCAACAGATCACGGAATTTCATGGACAATTTCCACGAAATTTCACGGAGAAGACGTCAGCCATTTAGAAGAAATGCTTGAAACACAATGCAGTCGAGCTGCAAACGATCTACAAGATTACTTTTTTCCTTGGAGAGAAAAAAAAAAAGTAGCGATTTCAGTGGTTTTTCAGGATTGAAGAAAATTTTTAGGAAGTGAGTGTATCAGCAATATAGTGTAAAAAAGGTAGCGATTTCAGTGGTGTTTGAGGATTGAAGAAAATTTTCAGGAAGTGAGTGTAACAGCAATATAGTGTAAAAAAGGTAGCGATTTCAGTGGTGTTTGGGGATTGAAGAAATTTTTGAGGAAGTATCTGCATCAGCAATATAGTGTAAAAAAGGTAGCGATTTCAGTGGTGTTTGAGGATTGAAGAAAATTTTGAGGAAGTATCTGTATCAGCAATATAGTGTAAAAAAGGTGGCGATTTCAGTGGTGTTTGAGGATTGAAGAAATTTTTGAGGAAGTAACTGTAATGGAGCTTTATGACTATGAATTGAACCTGCAATCTGACATCGTCTGCTGGAAATGCTCTCGCCATGCGGAATGCTCGATGGAATTCATTCCTAAACCACGACACTTAAAGTTGGGAATGAACGGGCTGTTGTGTTCGATTCAAGCCCTGCCCTTGCAGAACCCTACAGAGTATTCCTTTAATATCATTGAGGTCAAACGATCCAGAAGCGTTTTAGCTTTGTCAGAAGCTGCGGCGCCTGATTTACCTGCCAAGTTTAAGCTCCTGCTGGTAGGGTTTGAGGAGTCGATGAAGTCTGTGTGCAGGGCAGACGAAGCGCTGGATAAATTGTATGCATTTTCCCGTTTGTTTTTGCAAGCGGAAAAAGATGAGCGGTGGTGGATCGTTCTGGATGCCGAGATCATGGAAATGGTTTGTGAGGCTGCGAGAGAGGCAATTTATCAAGCTGCAAAAGTAGGCGGATTTTTTTGCTGACCAATTCGAGCCCCCTGTTTTCACAGGCGGTCTACAGAGTAAGAGCTGTGAGAGATCAGGATGGTGGATTCATCAGTGGACAGTTGCAGATGAGCTATGGGCCAGCAATTTTTTTGCAAAGGAGAGTTGGATTGCCATGATGAGGTTAATTCAAGCAAAGGCTGTGGAGAGAGGAAATGTTGTTCAGTGGTGTACAGTGAAAGTAGACCCTGAGAAACCTAATCCCTATTTCAAATTTGAGGTTGCGGTCCAAAAATCCCTATTTCGAATTTGAGGTTGCGGTCCATGAGTTTTTGGAAGGAGATGAAGTGCTTCTGCACATTGGTGTCGCCAATGACCGAGCGCTTAGGGTTCGAGTGTTTTTGATGGAGGCTGTGGAAGTGCTTTGTTCGCAAGAGGGAGTCGAACCCGCGACCTCATTAGGGTTAGGTCAACTACTTCCCGCCGTGGTGAAAGATTACATCTTGGCTGCCCTGGGGCGAAATGAGGCGAAATTAAGTAATAACAATGTTGTGGAAGGTCTTCTCTAGCATTTGATCAGGTACTTGGGGTTTTTGGGGAAAATTTGTGTGATTTGTGGGAACAAACGATTGTTGGAAGTTCCACCGAGCAGTACTTGCAGTAATCTTTGCAGGGCTAGAAAGCAAGGCTATGAGGCTGCAATTGCAGGTTGTCTATCACAGGAATTGAGAAAGAAGAGTTCGGATAGTTCAAGTAATGCTCTCAGTATCAGGGGAAGGTCTAAGGAAAGGGGACCTAAAGGAGATCAAAAAGGGGCTAAGGACAAGTCCAAGGACCGATCTAAAACTCCTAGTAAAAAGAACAGAGTTAAGTGTTGGAACTGCGGTAAAAGGGGACATGTGAAGAAGGAGTGCAGAGACCCCAAGAAACAGTGGGAGAGTGCTTCAGATAAATCCTCAAATGTAGGTGAAGATGTTTTACTTTCTGCATGTAATGTTCTTTCTAATGATCACTAGTTGGTTGACTCAGGGTGCTCGTTTCATATGACCTCGCATAAGGAATGCTTCTCCACATATGAAGAATATGATGGAGGTAATATCTACTTTGGTGACAACTCTTCATATCTGATTGTCGGGAAATGAAAGGTATTGTTGTGTTTCAATGATGGGAGGATTAAAACCCTCTCTAATGTTTTGCATGTTCCTAGATTAGCTAGAAATCTGATTTCAGTTCTGAAGTTGAATGATTTGGGAATGCATGTGATATTTGACAAGCATGGTTGCAGATTGGTGAGAGGGAACTTGGTGGTAGCGAAAGGGAAGAGATTCAGGAACTTGTTTAAGCTTGAAGCCACTATAGTTTGTAATGCCTCTCATGTTTCCGAGGCTTATGAAAACACTTATATGTTGTGGCACCACAGATTGGGTCACACAAGTAATAATGTACTGAAAAATATTAAGAATAAAGAATTGTTGGACGGTTTCTCTTATTTTGATGAGCACTTTGATTTGTGTGAGCATTGTGTGTTTGGTAAACAAAATAGAAAATCATTTTCTTCAAGAAGCAATAAAGAAAAAGAGAAATTAGAAATTATTCATATGAATGTGTTTGGACCTGTTGATAATGAATCTATTGGAAAATCTTGTTATTTTGTCACCTTCATTGATTATGTATCCAGATATACATGGATTTATTTTATGAAACATAAATCTAAAATTTTCATTAAGTTTAAGGAATTTAAAGTCTTAGTAGAGAGCCAATCAGGTTTAAAGATAAAAATATTAAGATCTGACAATAGAGGTGAATATTGCTCTAAGGAATTTGATGAGTTTTGAAAGCATGCAAGCATACTCAGACAAAAGACAACTCCATATACACCACAATAGAATGGTGTTGCAGAAAAAATGAACCGAACACTTATGGAAAGAGCTAGAAGTATGCTTAGTGATGCATAGTTGGATAAATGCTTTTGGATAGAGGTTGTGTGTACTGCTTGCTACTTGATAAATAGATCTCCTTGTAAGGCTCTTGATTCGACACCTTATGAAGTGTGGACATGTAAGAAACCTTTTGTTTCACATTTAAGGGTTTTTGGTTGTGAGACTTTTTCTCATATGCCTAAAGAAAGGCGATCTAAGTTGGATCCAAAGGCTAAAAAGTGTACATTCATTAGATATGGTGATAATGTTAAAGGTTATAAGTTTTGGAATCCACTAACCCACAAGATTATCTTTTCTAGAGATGTTATTTTTAGGGAACTTAGAGCTATTTCTAAACCTGAGCGGCCAAAAGAAAAAGAAGAAAAGGTAAAGAAGGTGTACTTTGATTTAGAGGAGTAAGATGCACCTCAGGAAGAACAGAATGATGGATTGGGGGTGAAGAAGAAGAAGAAGATTGGAGTAGTTCTGATAAAGATGAATCTGTTGTAATAGAAGAAGTTGGTGCAAATGATCATGTAGAAGAATGAATAGAATCTCTTTCTCCACCCTTGAGGAGATCCACAAGACAACGAAATCCAGTTGACAAGTATAGCCTACCAGATTTCCGTTATGTATATGTTTTATTAACTACTAACGATGAACCTAGATCCTACAGGGAAGCTATTTCTGTAGATGATAGTGAGTCTTGGCAACTAGCCACGCATGAGGAGATGATTGCTTTAGACTATTGTAACACCTAGGATCTTGTTCGTTTGCCCAAAGGAAGAAAGGCCATAGGATGTAAGTGGGTCTTCAAAAAGAAGTTTGGAGCAGATGGGTCATTGGAGAAGTATAAGCTAGACCGGTAGCCAAGGGCTACTCCCAAAGAGAGGGAGTTGATTTTGGTTCAAGATATTCTCTCATGTTTCTAAATTGACTTCTATTATATTTCTTTTATCCATTGCTACAACTTATGATTGGGCGATTGAGCAAATAGATGTTAAGACTGTGTTTTTGCATGGAGATCTTGAAGAAGAAATTTATATGCAACAACCTACAAGTTTTGAGGTAAAAAGAAAAGAACATTAGGTTTGCAGGTTGAAGAGGTCTCTCTATGGTTTAAAGTAGTCCCCCAGTATGTGGTATCAAAAGTTTGACTCATTCGTTTTGAAATTAGGTTTTGTTAGAAGTGAGGAGGATCATTATGTTTACATTTATTATGTTGATGATTCTATATTGGTCATTGCTTTGTATGTTGATGACATGTTTTTCAGCAATATTAAGGGTATGATCAGTGAGCTTAAAGCCCAATTTTCAAGTGCATTTGAGATGAAGGATCTTAGTGCTACAAAGTATATTTTGAGAATGGAGATCAGGAGGGACATAGTTACCAGAAAGCTTTGGTTGTCAAAAAATATGTGAATACTATTTTACAGAGGTTTAGTTTGCAGGACTGTAACCTAGTTAAAGTTGATTTACCCATTGCTACTAAGCTTTTATTAGATATGTGTCCAAAGAATGAGGATGATTTTGAGGATATGTCTAATGTGCCATATGCTAGTGTTGTAGGGAGTTTGATGTATGCAATAGTTTGCACTAGACCAGATATTACCCAAGCAGCGGGAGTTTTGAGTAGATTTATGTCTAACCCTAGTAGACAGCATTGGAATTATGTGAAGAGAGTGTTTAAATATCTTGAAGGTACTCCTGATCATTGTTTGGTTTATTCTGGTAGTGATAGTGCTGATAAATCTTTGGACATACATGGTTTTGTTGATGCAGATTGGGCAGGTGACTTGGATAGTCGAAGGTCCACTAGTGGCTATGTGTTTACTATGTTTGGAGGTGTCGTGAGTTGGATGAGTAAGAGACAGCCCACAGTTGCTTTGTCCACCACAGAAGCAGAGTATATGGCTACTACCCATGTCTCTAAGGAGGTAGTTTAGTTGAGGAGATTGTGTACAGGTATTGGTTTTGATTGCAGGATCATTTAGATTGGTTGTGATAGCTAGAGTGTTATCTATTTGGCCAAGAATCCCATGTATCATGCTCGGACTAAGCATGTTGATGTTCAATATCACTTTGTTCGAGAGTTGGTTGTAAATGGAGAGATTGAGCTGAAGAAGATAGACACTCAGGAGAATGTTGCAGATTCATTGACCAAGCCTGTGAGTACAGAGAAGTTCGTATGGTGCAGAGAGGCCATGGGCCTTGTTTCTAGTGCCTGATTATTTTCTATTTGATTTCCTATGGGTCAATTTACAATGTATAATGTTAAGTGGGAGAATGTTGGGATAAGGTGCCATTAACCTTGTAAATCCTAATACTATATTTATTTCTATTTATTATATGTAATTTGTAATTATCCATAAGGAGATGTACTAGTTTCATTGGCAGGAGTACTTTTGGAGTAACCGGAGGTAATTACGAAGTGAGTTTTACTATTAGCAAATGTAAAAACTCAAAGTAAATGAGGGTAGGCATGCTCCCTTGGAGAATATATTATTTTTGGCATGTATGACAATTATCATAATGTTTGGTAAGTGAATCTATGATAGCTGCAAGTTGTCATAAGATTCTAAAATTTTATGACACATATGACGGATATGTTAGTTGTATATTTGCTATATTTAGCCCAAGGTTCCTATCTTGGAAAGATACTCTTTTATGGAATCTATCACGGTTATGACGCGTCATAAGATGTTGTAAGAGGTAAGATTTAGTCTTGGGCCCCCAACCTTTGCATGGTTGTTTTTGGACAAATGTAAGATGCTTGTAAGATGGTAATTAATGTTTACAGGTTCGAGAATCTAGGAGAGAGAAGGTGAACGCCTAGAATGGCGTGAAAAATATTTCTATAAGTATTTGCCATGTATTTGTTACTGTAATACATATTTTAGGTACTTAGGTGCTACAAGAATGTTGTCGGATTGAAGACTGAAGGAGAGATTGGTGCTGTTGTTGTATTGTAAATCATTTTCAGATTAATACAAACATTTGGCATATTTCCTGTGTAGAATTTTTTAATCGAAAGGGTTTTCTCCATGTTAAACATTGTGTCATCTATTGAATTTTCTAATTTTACATTTTTGTGAAGCATAGTTTTGTTTCTGTGTTACAATCTCCATTAATAGCACATAGTTAAAGATTGCTGAAATTTATCTTGAATCAGATTTCCATTGAAGTAGTGTTGCGTTCATTTCTAACACATTACCCCTAAAAAGAAACTTCAAAATAAACAAAGAATAACTGAACCAACTCAATGTTTTGAAAATAATTTCAAAAAACACATGCTAAAGCAAATATTCCACAATGGAATGGGCCAATGGGTATATTTGGGTACCCATTACCCCCAAAAAGAAACTTCAAATAAACAAAGAATAACGGAACCAACTCAATCTTTTAAAAATAGTTAAAAAACCACATGCTAAAGCAAATATTCTATAATGGAAGTGATAAAAGGATATATTTGGGCACCCATTACCACCAAAAGAAACTTTAAAATAACCAAATGAAATGAAATGAAAGTTTTGATGACGTCCACGAGATCACAAGTCTATGGGACCTAGAGGCAAAACTGACTGCAGAAAACAAAGGAGCCAAGTGGTAGCCAAGCTGTCACTCCTGGTTGCTCTCTATTTCACTGTTGATCACTATTCTTCTACTATGAATCCTAAACAAGTAATCTGCGACTCTAACTATCCTGAGTCTAGGTATGTTTGGGAGTCCATTACCCTGCAGCTAACATTTTCTACATCCACATTGACTTGAGAGATTTGTATGCCAAGACAAGGCGAATGCAACATCGAAGGAATGACAGTGGGAACGTTCTTCGCTAGTTACAGTAATCCTTTCAATTTTATTCTCTGAACCTGCGATCACGAGAAGAATGATGTGCTCTCCAATCCTTGGAGCATGAGCAACAATGATAAAATGTGGGCCCTGCCAAGCTAAATTAGTCATTCCATAGATTACTTTTTCTGGTTTGACTTTCCACGTGTTCCATCTCCTCCAATTTCAAGAACAATTTCCATGTAATTTCACGAACAATTTCTTGGAAACCACTCAGCAAAATCGTAAGAAGTGACCAGGACACAATGACTAACGGAGAAGTCATCAGCCTTTTTCAAGAAATGCTTGAAAAACAATGTAGTCGAGCTGCAAACAAACTACAAGATTACTTTTTTCCTTGGAGAGAAAAAAAAGTAGTGATTTCAATGATGTTTCAAGATTAAAGAAAATTTTGAGGAAGTAACTATATTAGCAATATAGTGTAATGGAGCTCTATGACTATGAATTGAACCTGCAATCTGAAATCGTCTGCTAGAAATGGTCTAGCTATGCGGAATGCTCGATGGAATTCATTCCTAAACCACAACACTTAAAGTTGGGAATGAGCGGGTTGTTGTGATCGATTGAAGCCCTGCCCTTGCAGAGCCCTACAGAGTATTTCTTCAATATCATGGAGGTCAAACGATCGAGAAGCATTTTAGCTTTGTCAGAAGCTATGGCACTTGATTTACCTGCCAAATCTAGGTAGCTAACAATTATATATGGGTAAGTGTACAAATGAGTGTGATAAATGCATGAATACAATGAATGTGTTTGAGTTTGCATGTATAAGGATGAGGTGGGGGTAAGTACATGGAAGTATGTGCATATAGGGATGATTAAAGTCTAAGAAAAAGAGCCCAACTTCATATAAGATTACATCATCTATCAATATATGTACATATACATATATGAATGCATCTTCTCAAAATACACACAAAACTAAATGAGAAATGGTATAGGTAGGCAAATTTAGCCATTATGCCTTTAAACAAAGTCAACTCAATCTTTTGACAAAAGTTTAGAAAAACACAAGCTAAAGCAAATATTCTACAATGGAAGGGGTGAATGGGTATATTTGGGTGCCCATGACCCCCAAAAATAAACTTCAAAAGAAACCAAGAATAACTTAACAAACTCAATCTTTTGAAAATTTAGTAAAAAAACATGCTAAAGCAAATATTCTTCAATGGAAAGGGGGAATGGGTATACTTGGGTACCCATCACCCCCAAAAAGAAACTTCAAAATAAACAAAGAAGAACCAAACCAACTCAATGTTTTGAATATAGTTAAAAAAACACATGCTAAAGCAAGTATTCTACAATGGAAAGGGCGAATGGGTATATTTGGGCACCCATTACCCCCAAAAGAAACTTCAAATAAACAAAGAATAACCAAACCGACTCAATCATTTGAAAATAGTTAAAAAAGCACATGCTAAAGCAAATATTCTATAATGATAGGGGCAAATGGATATATGGGATATATTCTATAACGATGCCTCATGACCTCAGTGATAGGTGGCTTATAGCATATGGGACTACCTCATACTCCCAATATATACATATACATAAACAAAGGCAACTTAATCTTTTGAAAATAGTAAACAAAATATTCTAAACAAAATATTCTACACTGGAATGGGTATATTTGGGTGCCCATTACCCCCAAAAAGAAACTTCAATATAAACAAAGAATAACAAACCAACTCAATCTTTTGAAAATAGTAAAAAATACACATGCTAAAGTAAATATTCTAGAATGCAGAGGGTGAATGGGGGAATGGGTATCAAAGCTTAAATTTGACAATTGTATAGTTGTTTTTAATGATTTTAACTGTAAAATACAATAAAAATAAATATTTAAATAATTGTCTTAACATACATGCAATTTATTTTAAAAACTGTAAAAAAATCTATATATATATATATATATATATATATATATATATATATATTCCTTTTATTTTTAAATTTTTTTATAGGAACTTTTATTATTTAAAAAAAAATCCCAAATTTTTAGATTTATTTTTTTATAGAATATATTTGTTCTAAATTATATATATTCCTTTTATTTTTTAAATTTTTTAATAGGAACCTTCTATTATTTTAAAAAAAAATCTGTTAGATTTATTTTTTTATAAAATATTTTATTTCATTCTAACCTTTTTCAGCACAACTTTTTAGACTTTTGATGCACATAAAAAATAGTGAAATATAAAGAATTGGAAATAGTGATATTAAATTATTAATATGTCCAATATCATATGCTTGTTCCTTTTTAAAATATATTATATATCTGTGATTCTGCCTTTTATCTAGAATTTGAAACCATGCTTTCAAAATAAGCAGAAGTTTCAGACCCAATCAATTCCAACACAACCCAAAGAGAACAAAATCTTACCAAATTTCAACTAACTAGAGCTAAGGTTTTAACTAACTAGAGGTAAGATTTCAATTCTATCATTGAGTGTTTTGTACTTAAACGATCGTTTATGGATTAGTTGTCTATATGTTGGACAATCATTTGTGGTTGTATCACTTTGGGTTGTGCTGGTATAACTGTGTTCTGGTGTGTTTTGAGTCATATATATCTTCTTCAGCTCGTATGAGAAAGAGTAGATTGTACCTGGAGTGTAAGCATGAAGCATATGCTTCTCTAATGTTGTTCAATCTGTACCCAGTTGGGCTTACATGTTAGTCTATTTGTAATATTTAATTAAGCTTAATACAATATAAAAAAACTCAACAGTAGAATGCTAACAAGGAAAAAGCGATCAAATAAGTGACCGAATAACAAAGGGCAAAATAAATTTATAATGTCTTAGAAATAAATAGGTAGAGCCAAGGCAAGTAGGAAGAAATTGGTATAAATAAAGGATGAAGAATATGAACCAAGTTCACCGTATTCTCTGGAATCATTCCTTTAATCTATTTTTTAAGAATCCTTGACAATAATCAATATGAGGATATTGAAATCCCAAAGGGGAGGAGTGTTGAAGAAAAATGTTAGCAATATAGCCATTAAACAATGTGTTGATACAATATAGCTTGATATAAAATATGACTTGCATTAAAAAAAATTGATTGTCATGTGAAAGGCAATAATGGAGACTAAACTATAGGAAAACAATTCCTTGACAAGCAAGGTGGACTGTCAAATTTAAGCCTTGATGGGTATATTTGGGTGCCCATTACCCCAGAAAATAAACTTCAAAATAATCAAAGAATAATGGAACCAACTCAATCTTTTGAAAATAGTAAAAAAAACACATGCTAAAGTAAATATTCCAAAATGGAGAGGGCCAATGGGTATATTTGGGCACCCATTACCCTAGAAAAAAACTTCAAATAAACAAAGAATAACCCTTACCCAACCAACTCAATCTTTTGAAAATAGTAAAAACAAACACATGCTAAAACAAATATTCTATAATGGAAGGGGCAAATGGGTATATTTGGCCACCCATTACTACCAAAAGAAACTTCAAAATAACCAAAGAATAACATAATCTAGGTATGTTTAGGCACCCAATACCCCACCAAAAAAAAAAAAAAAAACTTCAAAATAACCAAAGAATAACTGAATCTAGGTATGTTTGGGACTCCATTTCCCTACAGCTAACATTTTCTACATCCACATTGACTTGAGAGCTTTGTATGCCTAAAAAGGATAGTGGGAACATTCTTCTCTACTTATAGTAATCCTTTTCAACTTTCTTCTCCGAATCTGCAGTCACAAGATCACAATGTCGTGCTCTCTAATCCTTGGAGCAAGAACAACGATGATAAAATGTGGGCCCTTCCATAGATTACTTTTTCTCGTTTGACATTCCACGTGTTCCATCTCCATGAAATTTCACAGACAATTTCTTGGAAATCACACGCAAGAAGTCACTGGGACACAACAACTAATAGAGAAGTCGTCAGCCATTTTCAAGAAATGCTTGAAAACAATGCAGTTGAGCCACAAGCATTCTACAAAATTACATTTTTAATTTTTGAGGAAGTATCTATATCACCAATATAGTGTAAAAAATGGTAGCGATTTCAGTGGGGTTTCAGGATTGAAGAAATTTTTGAGGAAGTAACTGTATCAGCAATATAGTGTAAAAAAGGTAGCGATTTAAGTGGTGTTTGGGGATTGAAGAAATTTCTGAGGAAGTAACTGTATCAGCAATATAGTGTAAAAAAGGTAGCAATTTCAGTGGTGTTTGAGGATTGAAGAAATTTTTGAGCAAGTAACTGTAATGGAGCTTTATGACTATGAATTGAACCTGCAATCTAACATCGTCTGCTGGAAATGCTCTCGCCATGTGGAATGCTCGATGGAATTCATTCCTAAATCACGATACTTAAAGTTGGGAATGAGCAGGTTGTTGTGGTCGATTCAAGTTTTGCCCTTGTAGAGGCCTACAGAGTATTTGTTTAATATCATGGAGGTCAAATGATCCGGAAGCATTTTAGCTTTGTCAGAAGCTACAGTGCCTAATTTACCTACCAAGTTTAAGCTCCTGCTAGTAGGATTTGAGGGGTCGATGAAGTCTGTGTCCAGGGCAAAGGAAGCATTGGATAAATTGTATGCATTTTCACATTTGTTTTTGCAGGCAGAAAAAGATGAGCAGTGGTGGATCATCTGGATGCCAAGATCATGCCAATGGTTTGTGAGGCTGTGAGAGAGGCAATTTATCAGGCTACAAAAGTAGCGGTAGATTTTTTTGCTGAGCAATTTGAGTCCCCTATTTTTATACGCGGTCTACAGAGTAAGAGCTATGACAGATCAGGATGGTGGATTGATTAGTGGACAGTTGCAGATGAGCTATGGGCCAGCAATTTTTTTACAGAGGAGAGTTGGATTTCCATGATGAGGTTAATTAAAGCAAAGGCTATGGAGATAGGAAATGTTGTTCAGTGGTGTATAGTGAAAGTTGACCCTGAGAAACCTAATCCCTATTTCAAATTTGAGGTTGCGGTCCATGAGTTTTTGGAAGGAGATAAAGTGCTTCTGCAAATTGGTGTTGCTAATGACCGAGCACTTAGGGTTCGAGTGTTTTTTACGGAGGTTGTGGAAGTGCTCTGTTTACAAGAGGGAGTCAAACCTGTGACCTTGTTAGGGTTAGGTCACCTGCTCCCCGCCGTGGTGAAAGATTACATCTTGGTTACCCTAGGGTGAAATGAGGCAAAATTAAGTAATAACAATGTTGTGGAAGGTCTTCTCTAGCATTTGATTAGGTACCTGGCATTTTTGGGGAAAATTTGTGTGATTTGTGGGAATGAACGGTTGTTGGAAGTTCCATCAAGCAGTACTTGCAGTAATCTTTGTAGGGCTAGAAAGCAAGGCTATGAGGTTGCAATTACAAGTTGTCTATCACAAAAATTGAGGAAGAACAGTTTAGATAGTTCAGGTGATGTTCTCAGTATCAGGGGAAGGTCTAAGGAAAGGGGACCTAAAGGAGTTTAGAAAGGGGCTAAGGACAAGTCCAAGGGCTAATCTAAAACTCCTGGTAAAAAGAATAGAGTTAAGTGTTGGAACTGCAGTAAAATGGGACATGTGAAAGAGTGCAGAAACCTCAAGAAATAGTGGGAGAGTGCTTCAGATAAATCCTCAAATGCAAGTGAAGATGTTTTACTTTCTGCATGTAATGTTCTTTCTAGTGATCACTGATTGGTTGACTCAGGGTACTCGTTTCATATGACCCCACATAAGGAATGGTTCTCCACATATGAAGAATATGATGGAGGTAATATCTACCTTGGTGACAACTCTTCATATCCGATTGTCAGGAAATGAAAGGTATTGTTGTGTTTCAGTGATGGGAGGATTAAAACCCTCCCTTATGTTTTGCATGTTCCTAGATTAGCTAGAAATCTGATTTCAGTTCTGAAGTTGAATTATTTGGGAATGCATGTGACATTTGACAAGCATGGTTACAAATTGGTGAGAGGGAACTTAGTGTTAGCGAAAGGGAAGAGATTCAGGAACTTGTTTAATCTTGAAGCCACTATAGTTTGTAATGCCTCTTATATTTCCAAGGCTTTTGAAAACACTTATATGTTGTGGCATCACAGATTGGGTCACACAAGTAATAATGTACTAAAAAATATTAAGAATAAAGAATTGTTGGACATTTTCTATTATTTTGATGAGCACTTTGATTTCTATGAGCATTGTGTGCTTGGTAAACAAAATAGAAAATCATTTTCTTCACGAAGCAATAAAGAAAAAGAGAAATTAGAAATTATTCATATGAATGTGTTTGGACCTGTTGATAATGAATCTATTGGAAAATCTTGTTATTTTGTCACCTTCATTGATTATGTATCCAGATATACATGGATTTATTTTATGAAACATAAATCTAAAATTTTTACTAAGTTTAAGGAATTTAAAGTCTTAGTAGAGAACCAATCAGGTTTAAATATAAAAATATTAAGATCTGACAATGGAGGGGAATATTGCTCTAAGGCATTTGATGAGTTTTGAAAGCATGCAAGTGTAATCAAAGAAAAGATAACTCCATATACACCACAATAGAATGGTGTTGCAGAAAGGATGAACCGAACAATTATGGAAAGGGCTAGAAGTATGCTTAGTGATGCATAGTTGGATAAATACTTTTGGGCAGACGTTGTGTCTACTACTTGCTACTTGATAAACAGATCTCCTTGTAAGGCTCTTGATTCGACACCTTATGAAGTGTGGACATGTAAGAAATCTTCTATTTCACATTTAGGGGTTTTTGGCTATGAGACTTTTGTTCATGTGCCTAAGGAAAAGTGATCTAAGTTGGATCTAAAGGCTAAAAAGTGTACATTCATTGGATATGGTGATAATGTCAAAGGTTATAAGCTTTGGAATCCACTAAGCCACAAGATTATCTTTTCTAGAGATGTTATTTTCAAGGAACTTAGAGCTATTTCTGAACCTGAGCAGCCAAAAAAAAAAAGAAGAAAAAGTAAAGAAGGTGCACTTTGATTTAGAGTAGTAAGATGCACCTCGGGAAGAATAAAATGATGGATTGTGGGTGAAGAAGAAGAAGAAGATTCGAGTAGTTCTGATGAAGATGAATCTGTTGTGACAGAAGAAGTTGGTGCAGATGATAATGCAGAAGAACATGTAGAATCTCTTTCTCCACTCTTGAGGAGATCCACAAGACAATGGAATACAGTTGACAGGTATAGCCTACCAGATTTTCGTTGTGTATATGCTTTATTGAGTACTAATGATAAACCTAGATCCTACAGGGAAGCTATTTCTGTAGATGATAGTGAGTCTTAGAAATTAGCCACGCATGAGGAGATGATGGCTTTAGACTCTTGTAACACCTAGGATCTTGTTCATTTGCCCAAAGGAAGAAAGGCCATAGGATGTAAGTGGGTCTTCAAGAAGAAGTTTGGAGCAAACGGGTCATTGGAGAAGTACAAGGCTAGACTGGTAGCCAAGGGCTACTCCTAGAGAGAGGGAGTTGATTTTGGTTCAAGATATTCTCTCATGTTTCTAAATTGACTTCTATTAGATTTCTCTTATCCATTGCTACAGCTTATGATTGGGCAATTGAGCAAATGGATGTTAAGACTACGTTCTTGCATGGAGATCTTGAAGAAGAAATTTATAGGCAACAACCTAAAAGTTTTGAGGTAAAAGGAAAAGAACATTGGGTTTGCAGGTTGAAGAGGTCTCTCTATGGTTTAAAATAGTCCCCCAGTATGTGTTATCAAAAGTTTGAATCATTTGTTTTGAAATTAGGTTTTGTTAGAAGTGAGGAGGATCATTGTGTTTACATTTATTGTGTTGATGATTCTATACGGGTTATTGCTTTGTATGTTGATGACATGTTTTTCAGCAATACCATGGGTATGATCAGTGAGCTTAAAGCCCAACTTTCAGGTGCATTTGAGATGAAGGATCTTGGTGCTGCAAGGTATATTTTGGTAATGGAGATCAGGAGGGACATAGTTAACAAAAAGCTTTGGTTGTCAAAAAGTAAATATGTGAATACTAATTTACAGAGGTTTTGTTTGCAGGACTGTAACCCAATTAGAGTTAGTTTACCCATTGGTACTAAGCTTTCATTAGATATATGTCTAAAGACTAAGGATTATTTTGAGGATATGTCTAATGTACCATATGCTAGTGTTGTAGGGAGTTTAATGTATGCAATGGTTTGCACTAGACCAGATATTGCCCAAGCAGTGGGAGTTTTGAGCAGATTTATGTCTAACCCTAGTAGACAACATTGGAATTATGCGAAGACAGTGTTTAAATATCTTGAAGGTACTCCTGATCATTGTTTGGCTTATTCTGATATTGATAGTGTTGATAAATCTTTGGACATACATGCTTTTGTTGATGCAGATTGGGCACGTGACTTGGATAGTCGAAGGTCCACTAGTGGCTATGTGTTTACTCTATTTGGAGGTGCAGTGAGTTGGATGAGTAAGAGGCAATCCACAGTTGCTTTGTCCACAATAGAAGCAGAGTATATAGATACTACCCATTTCTCTAAGGAGGTAGTTTAGTTGAGGAGATTATGTACATGTATTGGTTTTGATTGCAAGATCATTCAATTTGGTTGTGATAGCCAGAGTGCTATCTGTTTGGCCAAGAATCCCATGTATCATGCTCAGACTAAGCATGTTGATGTTCAGTATCACTTTGCTCAAAAGTTGGTTGGAAATGGGGAGATTGAACTGAAGAAGATAGACACTCAGGAGAATGTTGCAGATTCATTGACCAAGCCTGTGAGCACAGAGGAGTTCGTATGGTGCAGAGAGACCATGGGCCTTGTTTCTAGTGCCTGATTATTTTCCATTTGATTTCCTATGGGTTGATTTACAATGTATAATGTCAAGTGGGAGAATGTTGGGATAAGGTGCCATTAAACTTGTAAATCTCAATAATATATTTATTTCCATTTATTATATATAATTTGTAATTATCCATAAGGAGATGTACTAGTTTCACTGGTAGGGGTAATTTCACAGTAACCAGAGGTAATTACGAAGTGACTTTTACTATTGGTAAATGTAAAAACTCAAAGTAAATGAGGGTAGGCGTGCTCCCTTGGAGAATATACTATTTTTGGCATGTATGACAACTGTCATAATGTTTGGTAAGTGAATCTATGATAGCTGCAAGTTGTCATAAGATTCTGAGATTCTATGACGCATATGACAGATATGTTAGTTGTATATTTGCTATATTTAGCCCAAGGTTCCTATCTTGGAAAGATACTCTTTTGCAGAATCTATCATGGTTATTATGCATCATAAGATGTTGTAAGAGGTTAGATTTAGTCTTGGGCCCCTAACATTTGCATGGTTGTTTTTGGACAAGTGTAAGATGCTTGTAAGATGGTAATTAATGTTTACAGGTAAGAGAATCTTAGGGGAGAGAAGGTGAATCCCTAGAATGGAGTGGAAAACATTTCTATATGTATTTTCTATGTATTTGTTGCTGTAAGGTAAGTGCAAGAAGATGGGGGGCCAAAAAGGGGTCTAAGTGGTGTTGATCATGATGTTAATCATAAACAAACATAGAATAAAAGTACACATTAACCTTTATTCATCTTGAAAGATACGATGAATTTAGAGAATTCATGATCCCAAGTCTCCAGTGATTAGGTCTTAATCTTCTGACGTTACTCAAAGGTTGATGTGTGTTGTTGTTTCCATTTTGGGGCCTTACGCAAATCTCATCAGTGAGATAATGTTTCCTATAATGATGCTGCACAGATGGTTATTCTACACAAGATATGCTTCAAATATTATGTCTGTCTTTGAACCTTTGCATGATATTTATCATTTCTGACATGTTTTAACTTCAAATATGCTAAATATGTTCAGTTATTTATGAGATGTCTGTATATTTGTATTTGTTTGCTTAAGATTGTCAATTATTTGCAATTATGATGGTGAAATGTTCTGAAATTGAAAGAAATTGAAAGAAATACTTCAAATTAATGTTGAACCTTCAGCTATTGAACCACACATACATCAGATACAGTCATGAAGAGAAGAAATCAAACCATATGTTCACCAGGACATTCCACAGCTAGATACAGTCGATGCTAACTTCAAAGGAATTGTATGAAAACAACACATGTAAGTAGATATGCACTCCAAGGGATGCAGCAAATCACAGTATGTATCAAGATTTCATACACTGATTACTCAAGATTTGTTATGGATTGTAATCAAAATAGTCTTCTTCTTCATTAAGGATGCAAGAACATATATGTATACAACAACTTTGAAATGAGCCCTGAATATTTCAGCAAATAGATTTCAATTAAGTTTCCAATGTTCAAAATGAGGCATCCCTGCACCTTTTGTAGAACAAGGTGAGGGAGTGGTTACAATTGATCTATGATCAAGATTTGTCTATTAAAATCTACGGTTCTCATTTCATTGACTAAGTCAACTTCTTCCATGTGGCATAGGTTGCCAGCTAGCAACCATCTAGGTAACTCATATTTTCCTAAGTACCTAATGCATATGTTCCTTTAATGTTGCATCTTCATCTTCATTACCATGATCATCACTTTCAGCGCTTTCGCTATCTTCATCATCATGATGGTTATCTCTTTGAATATGGACCTGTATAACTATCTTGATATTCTCATATGCTTGCACTATCTTCTCCAATTCTCTGTCATCCTGAGTTCTCACTTTGGCGATGGCATGTTTATGCACCTGATATTTGCTCCAGAGGGATTCTAATTTATTCCTCCTGCTGCTGGATATTTCATTATAATTTTCCACCTTGACCTTTATTCTCATTACTTTATCCAATACTTCTTCTGTCAAGTGGTTGAGAGGGTCTTCAGTTACTAGCTGGAAATTACTATGTAGAGCTTTAATGGCAAACTATTCATCCTGATTTTCTATCTTTCCCTCTATCTTTCCTTCTAATGCTTCCAAAACTTTAGCCTCATGAGACATCATATCATGTAGCTTCATGTTGATGTTTCTTAGTTTACTATTGCATCTTTTAAGCACATCACATTCAAACCTAATGTCTTTATTCCAGATTCAATCAATATGGCTGTGTTATTATTCAGTACTTGATTCTTTATTAAAATCTGTGGATCAATCTTCTTTATTAAAATCTGTGGATCAATCCTCTTTATTTCATCCAAAATGCTCATGGCTTTTTCTAATTGAAATGACCTCCTACCAATCTCCATCTGCAGTTTATCTACTTTTTTCTTGGAGGTACATAAAGAATTCCACCTCTTCAAAGAGGTCTTTACCACTCCCTCAGCTCCATCGAGCGCGGATGACGTCCATTTTAACATTATTACTGATTCATGCCTCATGAGGTTCAACTTGTTGACCTCCTCCTGAGAAATTGCAGTCAATGGGACTACTTTATCACTTGATGTATCATCAAGGTTAATTAACCCTTTTATATATGCATGCAGCTGAGCAATGTGCTCTTTATGCTACTTATTCTTCTCTTTCTCTCTTTTCACCCTTTGGGTTAATGAATCAATAATGTCCTTACCTTCCTAGCCTTCCTGATCTTCATTGGCAAATCCCAAATCTACTATAGTAATATGGAATTCATCCAAAGTGATCTTGCCTTTTTCTTTATCAACTGTAGGAACAGCTACCTGGGCGGTTCTCTTGCCTATATCAGGATCCCTTCTAATAGTAGAAGTTAATCTTGCTTTCCTCCTTGGCTTCATTAGTCTTTGAAAACAATGTCAAAACATCAAACTATTGTATCTCTAATCTAGACTCGGTACTTATCTCTTTCTCCAGCCATGAGGGAACTTGGTCGCTGGATCCCAGGTGCCCGCCATCATCATGATGATCATCCTGATCTCCAGTAACTGTATCTATTTTCGACAGAGATGGTGACTTTCTTATTTCTTCCTCATGATGTTCTTCATGAGGGTGATCTTTGGGTATATCCTCCTGTCGAGGACCTTCTTTTTCTGGAGGGTGATCATGCTGATCATCTGCATGTTTATCATGATCCTGATCTTTTACTTCCTCCATGGGTATCTCATCCACTTTAGCATTTTCCTCATCTTAAGGTATATTGGTATCCGTGGATATTATTTCATCTGACTTAGGCTCCTCCACCTGATCTGCAACTATAATCTGCTCTATAATTGTGATAATTACCTCTTGAGCCTTGTGGTCGTCAAGACTTGATATTTCCTTATCTTCTTTATCCTTTGGTGGGATTTCTACTACTTTGGGCTCAGTTGATGCATCCTACTGTTGCTGACCCATATCTGGAGTTTTATCTTCCCCTTCCATCTATTTAACCTCTTAGACATTTTCTGTCCTTTCAGGTGTACCTGCTATATCTTTAGGATTTACATCCTCTACATACGTCAAATCTATTGTTGCAGGACTTGTCACCCAATCAACTAATGCATCGAGCCCTATCTATTGTGCAATCTTCTCTGGGCTCTTTTCTTTTTTTGCTCCATTTGCTTTAACTCTTCTAACACCGGTTGTACTGTTGGGGTTCCATGTGGAGTTATCCGGGTACTAGCAGCAAGGGTTTCCATTTTTTGTGAAGCTACATCCTTCACTATCTCATCATCAGATAGGTCAATTGTCTTATCTAATGAGACTAGACCACTTTGCACTGCCTTAGAGGCTTCTTTCATTTGTTCTTCTGCTTGTTCAGTTTTAAACTTTATAATGGTGGGAAGTGGAACGTTATGCTGTAATTCCTTATTGAATACTTCTTCACCTGCCCCTTTTAGCATTATAGGGGTTTGTTTTATTTCACCTCTCATTGAAGTTCTTGGTTTCTTAGGTGTAGTTGATATCACCTGAGGTGCTTTTCTCTTTCTTGTGAAGGATATAGGGCCTTCCTCTTCTTCAGGTTCTTCTTCTAGAGGGATATCCTTCTCTATATTCTTATGTGATGTCTGACCCTCATATATATCAGTAGGATGTACAACTAGCCTCTGGATTCCTTTAGCCTTTTGTTTATCCAAGGGAGGCAGTGCAGATGATGCTGATGTTTGTCTTGATCCTGATGCATCTTAAGCTGACATCTCTATTCTTTCAATTATAACCCCTTTGGGTTCAGGATCAGTCTTCTTACCTCTTGAAGATCTCTTACTTTTTTCAGGAGGTGGTGCTCTCTCTCCTTTGGATTTCTTCTTTTCAACCAGGAAATCATCATATTCATCTTCAAGAATCTCCTGTCTCTTCCTCTTATTATCAACAGTAAGGGCTATGCCCTTATTCTTCAGTGTATTTATTTGTTCATTGACCCATGCCTGGGTCAGCTACAATATCCTTCCTGTGAATGGATCTAAAGAAATATCCTCTGGCACAGTAAGATCTGGTACTGATATTGTATCATTGTATATCTTTTTCTCCTCATACTCATTTGCCATTATGTTACCATCATCCCTCTTCAATTGTGCAGGGACTGAGATGCAGTCGAAGGTCCTGATCTGGTTAAGGGTTAATCTTTGATACCTTCTCCTTCTGGCTTCAGCCTCATCCTCACAATTTGCCCAAAAATCTTCAAGATTCTTCTGATGGATGGGCTTCCCCATGATCTTCTGCATCCTGCCATATGGATCATATGACCTAGCCAAAGGGAATGGCTGGAAATTCATCATTGTTAAACTAGCTATGGATTTCTTAATGTTCTCAAAATTTGGGCACATATACTAGCCCATTGTTACTGGAAACAATACTGGTGGAAGTTTATTACTTGCTTTGTAAGCATCCAGTATTGTAGCCACTTGCCTCATGAACTCCATTAAAACTACTACATCAGTGAGATATCTTGGGAGCATGAGGGGTTCCTCTTCAAAGCCTTCAATTCTTATATAAGAGAATGTTGCAAATTGAATAAACTAGGCTCCATGCTTGTATATGACTTCCTGAGCTTCCATGCTCAGTCTTTTATTTCTGTCCTCATCCATTGTTCTTACCAGATACATAGAGAATGCATCATTCACTAGTTTGTAATCTTGGAGGTAATTTGTTCTTTGCAGTTGGGGATGATAATCCCATATATGTGCATCATATGTTGTGCCACCAATTCTCCCATCTGTAATCAATGCGTCAAATGTACCCTTGTAGGCACATGAATAAACTATGTACAAAGTCATGTAGAAGGAATAATCTGGACCTCCTAAGCTCATTAGCTACTCATTTAGAGCATCACTTATCATCTTAGCCCACATTGGCTTGTTATCTATGTAAAGGCACATCAAGATGACTGCATACATCCAATCCTTAAAACTTCCAGCATCAGGCTGGCTTGTCACTCTATTGAGTAGGGCTACCATGTATTGGTACTCATCATCAAAGTCAAATTTATATAAGTGAACTGGAAGTTTAGCTGTTGCAGGATAAGGACTATTCTTCGCCCTCCATTGGTACATTTTCTTCCTAGCAGCCCTATTATTTTCATATTCTATTTCTGATTTCTTCAAATCTATGTTGGCAACCTTCTTGCCCAATGGCAAATTAAATGTAGTAGCAAGACCTTTGATTGACATATCAGCATATAGTCTGCCATGCTTCTCTACCCTCCTCGTCTGCGGATTATAGTTTCTTGCACATTCAATGACTAGCTCAGGAGTTTCCATGGAATAAGGGAAACCAGCTGCATTCCACATTCTAGATACAAAGACTGCATCCAGCAAGGTGCTGTTACTCTTCTCATCACTCATTTTAGCTGACCATGCAGCCAAATCTGTATTCCCTTAGTGCGTGTCTGTGATGGCACCATATTTGAACTGGACACCCTCATGTTGGGCGAACATGGGTTTTAGAAATTCTGCCTCTGACTTAGCCAACTGCTTATCCGCCATGGCTGCCTGCAATTAACAAAACTAGTCTTACAATTGATATCTTATAAGCATGCATATATGTTATATCTTTATTACTCATCATGCATACTATATTCTTTCAATACTTTGCTTATCTCGATATGCATAATCTAGAACTTCAAACCAGAAAACACCATGATACCTGGATATGCAGAATATGACAAGAAGAGGGTTTTAATTACTTACCTGATGTGTTTATCCTCCTAATTACATCGATAACTGTGTTTAAGGAATTCAAATACCTGAAACGCTCACGTATCCCACTCTGGGACAAGCTATATGCGTCCGTAGGTAACCTTATGAGGATTTGCAAGCTCAAAGCTCTGTAAAAACTTATTTCGTTGCAAGATGAGTGTAAAATGAGCTTGTAAATCACTTTTAACCTCTTCATTAAGGCAAATTAGGGCAAATTAATTGAAACAGCTAATTTCCTTGTATGAAACTTTTGGATCTCGCCAGGTGTATGTATCGGGTTCGTAATCGGCGGGAATCACCTACCATATCCGAGTGCATTTAATGTTGTGGCGACATGGCATGGGGTGATCTTTGCAGGATAGGATGATATTCAAATATCAGGTGATATTTGGATATCAGGTGATGTTTAAATATGATCTCCCTTGGACTAAAATGACCTCCTGTCGAAAGATCGGGATGATGTCATCAAGATAATGACTTAGTTCAGCGTTGTGGCTTTATGACGTCATCATCATGTTATGTAGGAAGGGTCATGTTTGGAAATATACCTCCTCGAGGTAAAAAGAATGGTGACATCATCGTCATATTTATTTCTTCGATTACCAAGTTTGGACGATGTCAACAGGATATTGGTTCGGGGTGATATTTTGCGACAGGCTGATATTCAAATAGTGGGGTGATATTCAAATATCAGGTGACATTAAAAAATATGATCCTCACAAAATATATGACGTTGTTCGATGAGTAAATACCTCTATCACCTAAAATTGATGTCCGGACCTTCGGATAAATGATTTTATCGGGTGATAATATTAGATCGGGGTGATCTTTTGTAAGATGACTGATGTTGAGAAATATAATCCTCCCCTCGGAATATCAGGTTTGACCAAGACTTTGACTCACCATAACTCTTGTTTTCTAAGGAATATCAGGGTGATCCAAAAGGCAAACCTGCGTGAAATTTTGTGTTCTATCTAACCATGAGGTTATTATCATGAAATGTTAACTCTGAAAAACTAACCTCATCATGATGACTTACCCAGTCCCCTCTATGCAGGTTCATACGTGTTGACTTACTTTTACTAGACCGCCAGCAAGCAGAACACACAAGCAAAGCCAAACAAAAAAAAAATTGGGTCCCTATTTTGCCAAGTCAAAATGGGGCGTGTTGTGTAACCACACAACAAGTGGCCACTTTTTTTCTGAAATCAGGAAATGCTGGTCTTGGATGAGAAATTGAGCATAGTTACACTCAAAATTTAGAGATGCAACCAAAACAATATTCATAGTGCTCCGAGTCTACTTTCTAAACTATTATTTTTTTAAATGATATAGATTAAGGGGTTCAAAAGAGGGAGCCACAGAAATTGGTGTTGTTTCTGTTAAAAAAACATAACATAGCATATTTTGTGGCTCCCTCAAAAGGTCAACTTTTTTTTGGTATTTTTAAAATTTCTTTGGTGAGAAATTAGCTAACAGCATGTAGTTTATGCCCGATTTTTCTAATAAGTTTTTGATGAATATTTGATTTTTTACTAATTTTCAAAGTGGACACATCCTAAAAAATAGAATTATGGCCGTGCTACCCCTATAAATTTTGAAAACTAATTAAAAATTATGTTTTTCTTTTTTTAATATGTGTAGAATGGAGTCTAGTTTCTAAATATGTAATTTTTTTGAAATTTCAATGAATGGTTAATTTACAATGAAAAAAGACCAAATAGTGGTTTTTGCCCAAAAATGGACACACAAACAAACGAAATTAAAGATGAAAGGTTTAACATTGTCAAAATGTGAAAAAAATTACATCATTAAATAGCTAAGAGAAAGCCTATCATTACCCAGGTGTCCGATTTGTTCAACCTTGAAACACGTGCAAATTTGAGGGTTAGCAGGAACAAAATTATGTGAAATCTTGTAGAATATGCAAAAACACGTCTCTAGACATTAGAAAGGCACTCCAAGCCTTTGGGTTGGAAATCCAAAGCAAATCCCAAGCCTAAGGCTTGGGATTCCCAAAGCAAAACATAACGCAAATACGCTCACATTATGTTTTACTTTGCATTTTTTCCTTTTTCGCAAAAGTTTGTGCATTGTTTGTCATGTTTAACATAACGCGAGCGCATTATAACGCACTCGCATTATGTCTTCCTTGAATTTTTTTATGTTCAAGGTTATTAATCATGTATATATGTATGTATGCATGTATGCCCATATGTATGTATATATCTCTGTATGCCTATATGTATGTATGTATAGTGTCAAGGGTAGAGGAAGGTAGAGATGGGGGTGAGGCAGATAGGGGAGGAGAGGGGTGGATAAGGGTTGAGGGATTAAGGTTTAAGGGTGAGTGTTGAGGGTTTAGGGATAGGATTTAGAGTTTAGGGATAAGGGATTAGAGTTTAGGACCTTGAGGGACTAGGGTTTAGGGTCGAGGCTTTAGGGATAGCGTTTAGGGTTGAGGGTCGAGGGATTAGGGTTAAGGTAGAGTGTTAAGGGTAGAGGGATTAAGGATAGGGTTTAGGGTTGAAAGTTTAGGGTTGAGGGATTAGGGTTTAAGGTATAGTGTTGAGGGTTGAGGGTTTAGGGATTGGGTTTAGGATTTAAGGTTTAAGTGTTGAGGATTGAGGATTTAGGGATAGGGTTTATGGTTTAGGGATTAGGGTACCATAAATTATAATTAGGGATTAGGGTTTATGGTTTAGGGACTAGGGATTAGGGTTTATGGATTTGGGTTTAGGGTTTAGGGATGTACAATTAAGGGGTACCATAAATAAACTAGAATTTAGGAAGGGTTGGGAAAATTTTGTGAATCATCATGCGCTGGAGATTAGAGATTTTGTTGTGTTCAAGTACATATCAAAGTCATAATTTAAGGTTAAGATATTTCAAAGAATGGGGTGTGTGAAAAATATCAGTGTTCTTCAGCTTATGAATACCAACATTGATACAGATAAAAGATGCCCTTCTTCTAATAGAGTATGCAGTTCAAGTTAATCGATGGGCAACAAGTTGTCAAATGAGTTGGTTTAATGGGCGTGCCTCCTTCTTCAAAGTTATGCTTGGAGACTTTACACAAAAACTGGTAACTCTATACATTATTTTTCATTCTTTTATTTCCTCTACACTGTTAAGAACTTGTAAAATCTAATTGTGTAATTTGTTTATGGCAACGCATTCCTCCTCCATTTGTTTCATAGTTTATAGACAACACAGGCAAACATATGTTGTTGCAAGGCCTAGGTGGGTAGGAGTGGGATGTACAATTAGGGGGTACCATAAATAAACTAGAATTTAGGCAGGGTTGGGAAAATTTTGTGAATCACCATGGACTGGAGATTAGAGATTTCACTATGTTCAAGTACATATCCAAGTCATATTTTAAGGTTAAGATATTTCAAAGAATAGGGTGTGTGAAAACTATCAATGCTCTTCAGCTTATGAATACCAACATTGATACAGATAAAAGATGCCCTTCTTCTAATAGAGTATGTAGTTCAAGTCAACCGATGGGCAGCAAGTTGTCGAATGAGTTGGTTTAATGGGCATGCCTCCTTCTTCAAAGTTATTCTTGGAGACTTTACACAAAAACTGGTAACTCTATACTTTATTTTTCCTTCTTTTATTTCCTATACGCTGTTAAAAACTTGTAAAATATAATTGCATAATGTGTTTATGGTAGTGCATTCCTCCTGCATTTGTTTCACAGTTTATAGACAACACAAAAGAACATATGTTGTTGCAAGGCCCAGGTGGGTAGGAGTGGGATGTACAATTAGGGGGTACCATAAATAAACTAGAATTTTGGCAGGGTTGGAAAAATTTTGTGAATCATTATGGGCTGGAGATTGGAGATTTCATTGTGTTCAAGTACATATCCAATTCATATTTTAAGGTTAAGATATTTCAAAGAACAGGGGGTGAAAAATATCAATGCTCTTCAGCTTATGAATACCAACATTGATATAGATAAAAGATGCCCTTCTTCTAATAGAGGATATATTTCAAGTCAACCAATTGATGAAGGGGGTAAATCATAAAACACATAAGAATAGAAATTGAACACAGAGAATAGAACTTTCTTTTATTGATCTAGGCAACTCATTACATTACAGAAGCTTAATTACAATTAGAGGAATCAGTCCTCTACAGGCTGCAACACACTACCGCTACCATCACCAAGCTCTAGAATCTTCCGCCTTCTGTAACCCCCAAATCAGCTAGGGTTTCTATTTTTCCACCTATTCTTGACTCTACACTTGCCCCCTTAACTCTCCTACTACCCAGGGTTCCCAAAAATGGTTATTAATAGCCTTTTTGGCGGCCAACAACCTAATTTCAAATTTTGCATCTCCCTCCAAAAATAGGTCAACTTCCAAGAGCCATAACTTTTGATCTGGGACTCTGATTGACGAACCGTTTTATGCTTCGGAAAGCTCGCGGAGTGCTCTATGTGCTAAGAACCCGCTCTACTGATTCTGGCCATTTTCACGCCCGTACGGGGCCGTTTAGTGCCTCAAACCTGAGTTTGAATAATTTTCAGGTATTTTTTGGGAAACAGAAACTTTAATATCTTTCAACTCGCAAATGATCTTTGTATGATTCCTTTGCCAAAGGTTTTATATTTTTGTTATGTAACTTCCCGTAAATTTTGACTTCATTCTGTGCCCAAATGCAAACTTTCTAAAAATAGCAGTTTACTATTTTTAGCAGTTTGGGAAAACTGAAAGTTCTACATTATTATTCAAGCGATTATGGGACCAAAACCACAGATTTTGAGAAGAAATGGGTAGAACATCAACAATTTTGAAACATTTTTTTTAGGTGATGCAAGATTGCCCTTACACCACTGGATGCTCCTGCATCAGACACCCAGGGTAATTTGAGAAGTGACCTTGTCACGTCTCAGGTGTTTGTGTGAGGAAAACCCAAACGATCAACCTCTGCCTTAGACAACCAAGAAGAATCTTGAACAAGCCTTCCTTTCCATTTCACTAGATATTCTTCATATTGCCTGTTTCAAGTACTCCTTCCCACACGGCTATCCAAGGTCTCTTCTATCTCCTCTATTGAAGTAGATGCCAGAATGCTCCACTGCACTTCTGTTGGTCCATCCTCTGTTCCACCTTCATGATATTCTGTTAAATCAGCGATGTTGAAAACAGGGGAAATGTTGATCCCACTCGGCAGCTCTATCTCATATGCATTTCCGGAATCATGCTTCTTCAAGATTCTGCATGGTCTAAATTTCTTCATTTTTCATTTATGGTATGTTCCAATAGGAAACCTTTCTTTTCTCAAGTGAACCATGACTTCATCTCCCACCTAGAACTCCTTATACCTCCTCTTATGATCTATCTTAGCCTTGTACTGAGTAGTCATCTTATTAATGTGCTTTCTCACCTCTTCATGCAAATTCTTCATATGTTCTGCAAAGTCTTCAACCTCGGCACTTGTCTTTTATCCCGTATCCAGATTCCTTAACTCTGAAGCATTTCTTGGACTATTACCATATACAATCTGGAATGGTGATTTACCAATACTCCTATTGACAGAATTGTTGTAAGCAAATTCTACCTGTGGTAAAATCAAATCCCATCCCTTGGGCTTATCTCCTACTAAGCACCGTGGTAGGTTACCCAAACTCCTATTCACTACTTCAGTTTGTCCATCAGTCTGTGGATGGTGTGCAGAACTGAACTTCAAGTCTGTCTTCAACTTCTTCCACAATGTCCTCCAGAAATAACCAACAAACTTGGTATCTTGGTCTGAAACTATGTTTTTTGGGACACCATGTAGTCTCACCACTTCCCTAAAAAATAACTCTGCAATATGAACAACATCATTAGTCTTCTTACAAGGAATAAAATGTGTCATTTTTGAGAATCTGTCCACCACCACAAAAATGGAATCATGTCCTCTCTATGTCCTTGGTAAACCAAGAACAAAATCCATATTGATATCATACCAGGGCTTCTCTGGTATAGGTAATGGGTGATACAACCCTGTATTCTGACTTGTTCCTTTTGCCATCTGACATACTCTGCAACTTTGCACAAACTTCCTCACATCTTGTTGCAACTGTGGCCAATAATAATTTTCACCAACAATTGAAATGGTCTTATCTCGACCAAAGTGTCCAGCCAATCCTCCACTATGCTTCTCTTTAATCAGGTTCTCTCTCATGGAACTCCTCGGAATGCACAACTAGCTTCCTCTAAACAACATGCCATCTTGGATTATGAAATCCAACCATCTTGTCCTGTCTAAAGTAACAGGCTCCAGACAAGCTTTCCAAGCCTCTGCAAAAATCTGGATCTTTAGGATACAAACTTTTGAGCTCATCGAACCCAACAACCTCTATCTTCATTTCTGTCAACAAATTTTTCCTTTTGCTCAAGGCATCTGCAACTCTGTTGGACTTCCCACTCCTGTGCTTCAAAACAAAGGTATAACTCTGCAAAAACTCAACCCATTTTAAGTGCCTTTGGTTCAACTTTCCTTGACTATTAAGATACTACAAAGCCTGATGATCAGTATATAAAACAAACTCTTTTGGTAACAAATAATGTCTCCATTTCTTCAAAGCCTGAACTATTGCATAAAATTCCTGATCATAAACAGAATACTTTTTCTTGGCATCATTAAGCTTCTCACTAAAATAGGCAATGGGCTTACCTTCTTGGCTCAAAACAGCTCCTATACCACTACCACTAGCATCACAATCTACCTGAAATACCTTATTGAAATCTGGAAGTGCCAAAATAGGTTGTTCTATGACTTTCTACTTTAATGTATCAAAGCTCTTGTCTGCCCCTTTAGTCCATCTAAACTCTTTTATATCCCCTCTCATTGTTTCAGTTAGGGCTGCACAAATGCTACTAAAATTCCTGATAAACTTTCTGTAAAAACTTGCCAAACCATGAAAAGATCTTACCTCCGTTGCACTCCTTGGTGTAGGCCACTCAATGATAGCCTTTACTTTTTCTGGGTCCATCTTAAGACCTTCCTCTGAGACAACAAATCCCAGGTATACCAAATCCTTCTTTGCAAAACTACATTTCTTCAGATTAATCAACAACTTCTCCTCCCTCAGCTTCTCTAGAACTCTTCTGATATGCATCAAATGCTCATCCCAAGTCTTACTGAAAATTAAAATATCATCCAAATAAACAATAACAAAACTTCCCAAAAATTCTTTCAATACCTTGTTCATGAGCCGCATGAATGTGCTCGGTGCATTGGTTAGCCCAAATGGCATGACTAATCACTCATACAAACCTTCCTTTGTCTTGAAGGCTGTCTTCCATTCATCCCCTTCTCTGATACGAATTTGGTGATACCCACTCTTCAGGTCAATTTTTGTGAAGTACTTGGCTCCACTCAAACAGTCCATGATGTCATCCATTCTTGGCAACGGAAATCTATACTTGATCGTTATCTTATTGATGGCTCGAGATTCTGTACACATCCTCCATTCTCCATCTTTCTTTGGTGCTAGTACTGCAGGTACCGTACATGGACTTAGGCTCTCCCTTATCAGTCCCTTCCTCAACAACTCCTGAACTTGTCTGTTCAGCTCTTCATTCTCTGCAGGGATCATTCTATGGGCTGCCTTGTTTGGCAAATTGGCTCCTGGTATCAAATCCATTTGATGACTTATCTTCCTTACTGGCGGTAAACCTTCTGGTACATTATCAGAGATAATGTCCTGGAACTCTTCTAACATATCTAAAACTTCTACTGGTACATCTTCACATTTCTCTTGACTAATCTTAGGAATCAATGCAAAGCAATGATGCTCATGCTTCATACCCTCCAAAAATTTCCTAACATCTACCAAACAAATTCTGGCAGTAGTACATACGTTTTCTTCCACCTCCTTCAAGGGCTTCAACTTATGACGAACTCCATCCTTTGTTAGCGAATATGTGTTTGCACGGCCATCATGGACAGTGCTCCTATCATACTGCCACGGCCTCCCCAACAGCATATGACATGCATCCATTGGTATGATATCACACAGCACCTCATCATGGTAGTCACCAATCTTGAACTTCACTAAACACTGCTTATTGACCAAACCTCTATGGTCCTTTTGCAACCATGCAATCTGATATGGATGTGGATGCTTTCTTCTTGTCAACTTCAACTTGTCAACCATCTCTTCTGAAACCAAATTATTAGTGCTTCCACTGTCAATAATAATATCACAACACTTACCCTCACATTTGCACCTTGTGTGGAATAAACTCTTCCTCTGATTGGGTTCTTTCTCCTCATTCAGCAAGGTTCTTCTGACAACTAGGGTTTCTCCCCTTTCAGCATCTTTAGAATGCTCAGAATGTACATCTTCATCTACATGTGCAACTCGTGCATTACCTTCAGGTCTTCTATTTGTCCTTCCTTGATGTTGCGGACACTCATATGCTTGATGCCCTTCTTCTCCACATTGGAAATAGCCTCCTCTAAAACCTCCTCTTCCAGGTCCTTGCCCAAGTCTGCCTCTTCCTCTTCCTCTTTGATCACCATTGTTCTAGTCACGAGGGCGGTAGGTATTATCCCCTCTTTGATTTTGACTGGTGCCTGCTTCTTCACTTTTCTTTTGATCTTCATTACGGCTTCCATAGGGTCTTCCACTAGTCCTTCCACCTTGACCTCTTCCCCTTTGCTTGCTATCAAATCTTTGTTCAGCTTTTCTTCCACCTTCAGGGAAAACTGGTACGCATCTTCTATGGTGGTCATTCTGACTAGGCTCAACTCCTCTTGAATACTCAGCCTCAACCCATTAATGTAACGGGCTACCTTCTCCTTGTTGGGCTCTGCATGACCTATCCTGATAGTAATTTTATAAAACTCTTCTGTATACTCCTTAACAGATTTGTTACCTTGCTTCAGTCCTTGCAGCTTCTTCAGCAACTCCATCTCATAGTCCACAAAAATGAACTGCTTCTTCAGTTTCTCCACCATCCGATCCCATCTGGTGATCTTTGATTTTCCTCTTCTATTCCTCTCTAATTGGACCTCCTTCCACCAAATATTGGCGTGGCCCTTCAACTTTGTTTTTGCAAACTTAACCCGATCTAGGTCCTCCACATCTTCATACTCAAAATACTCCTCCATGTCATTGATCCAATCAATAAGCTGTTCTGGATTCAAATCTCCAGAATATGTAGAAACTTTGATCCTAGGCCTCTTTCCGATCTTTGAAATGACCCTCAACAACCTTACTTCTGCAGCATCTTCGGCAGCTTCTTGTTCTTCCTCAGATAGCTCTTCTTCAACATCATCTTCACTTTCTTCTCTTGTCCTCGGCTCAAACCCTCTTCGTAGCTCCTCTTGCAATGCATCAATTTGCCTTTGTAGGGCTCTAAAACCCTCTTCTGTCAAAGCATTCCTCCCAACACGATTTCTTCATGGAGGCATCTTGGTCTCTGCAGCAAACCCACAACCTCAGGTCCTGGTGCAAACTGCCTCATGGTTGGCGATCTGTCTACACACTCAGGAACCCTCGCTCTGATACCACTTGATGAAGGGGGTAAATCATAAAACACACAATACTAGAAATTGAACATAGAGAATAGAACTTTCTTTTATTGATCTGGGCAACTCATTACATTACAGAAGCTTAATTACAATCAGAGGAATCAGTCCTCTACAGGCTGCAACACACTACCGCTACCATCACCAGGCTCTGGAATCTTCCGCCTTCTGTAACCCCTAAATCAGCTAGGGTTTCTATTTTCCTGCCTATTCTTGGCTCTACGCTTGCCCCCTTAACTCTCCTACTACCCAGGGTTCCCATAAATGGTTATTAATAGCCTTTTTGGTGGCCAACAACCTAATTTTGAATTTTGCATCTCCCTCCAAAAATAGGTCAACTTTCGGGAGCCATAACTTTTGATTCGGGACTCCGATTGACGAACCGTTTTATGCGTCGGAAAGCTCGCGGAGTGCTCTATGTGCTAAGAACTAGCTCTACCAATTCTAGCCATTTTTGAGCCCATATGAGGCCATTTAGTGCCTCAAACCTGAGTTTGAATAATTTTCAGGCATTTTTCAGGAAACGGAAACTTTAATATCTTTCAGCTCGCAAATGATCTTCGTATGATTCCTTCGCCAAAGGTCTTATATTTCTGTTATGTAACTTCCTGTAAATTTTGACTTCATTCCATGCCCAAATGCAAACTTTCTAAAAATAGCAGTTTACTATTTTTAGCAGTTTGGGAAAACTGAAAGTTCTATATTATTATTCAGGCGATTATGGGACTAAAACCACAGATTTTGAGAAGAAATGGGTAGAACATCAACAATTTTGAAACACTTTTTTTTTTGGGTGATGCAAGATTGCCCTTACACCATTGGATGCTCCTGCATCACCAATGGGCAACAAGTTGCTGATTGAATTGGTTTAATGGGCATGCCTCCTTCTTCAAAGTTATGCTTGGAGACTTTACACAAAAAATGGTAGTTCTCTATACATTATTTTTCATTCTTTTATTTCCTTTACACTGTTAAGAACTTGTAAAATCTAATTGTGTAATGTGTTAATGGCAGCGCATTCCTCCTACATTTGTTTCACAGTTTATAGACAACACAGACAAACATATGTTGTTGCAAGGCCCAGGTGGGCAGGAGTGGGATGTACAATTAGGGGGTACCATAAATAAATTGGAATTTAGGCAGGGTTGGGAAAATTTTGTGAATCATCATGGGATGGAGATTGGAGATTTCATTGTGTTCAAGTACATATCCAAGTCATAATTTAAGGTTAAGATATTTCAAAGAATAGGGTGTGTGAAAAATATCAATTCTCTTTAGCTTATGAATACCAACATTGATGTAGATAAAAAATGCCCTTCTTCTAACAGAGGATGTAGTTCAAGTCAACCAATGGGTAGCAAGTTGATCTTGAATTGGTTTCTGATGAAGAAAACAATGATGTTGTTGAAGCAATCGAAGAAAATCAAAATTGTAAGTCTAATTTAATTTATTCCAACTTTCAAAGCAGGAATTTGAATTGTAGCTTTACCTAGAGGATTGGTATAACAAAAACTTAATTATGTTACAGGCCTTTCTTTGAAGAACCCTAGACAGTATGGAACCTATCATCTAGAAAAGCACATGACAATAAACTATGCCCCACCTTTCAAATCAGATATTTACCTTTTTATTCAATGAAAATGAAGTCACAGAATGTAAACCGACCATGCATACTAGTAAGATCAAATTCTCTGCCTTCTATTCTTATTACTCTTACTTTATTAAGAGAAGAGTGTCAAAAAGAATGGGTTTAATTGTAAGCTAACATAAGGCAAAGCAGTTTTGTTATTACATTTTTCTAAGGGATCTCTAATAGTCTAATATAATGCAGTCTTCTATAATATGAACATCTGCATTTGTGCGAATGCTAAGCTTTAATATAGTAGAGTATTAAATCAATACAATCAACTATTTATTGGGTTAAAATAACTTAGTTTTTGTAATGGTTTGGGAATGTAGGAGTTGCCAAAAATAGGTGAATCTCCTCTACAATTACCAAGAGAAAAAAGTTTAGTAGTTCTTGTGGATAGAGCCAATAAACAATGGGAGATTATTTGCTTGTTTCATAACAATATATCTCCCCTAAGTGTAGGGTGGATAGCAAGAAACATAGATTTATGTTTAGAGTTCATATAGATCAAAAGATAAAATAAGGATCCTTCTGAAAGAACTTCTAGGAGGGAAAATACAGGCCAAAGATAAAAGGAGAAAATTATACAAGAAAAGATCTTCATAAGGATTGTAATATTTTGTCTAAAACAAACAAAAATTAATTAATTAAAAATAGAAAATCAAGAAAGAAATGGTACTAAAATGTATAGTTACTGATATCTAAAATGTATAGTTACTAATAGCTATTTTTAAAAGACTGATTGACTTTTATGGCCAAAGTTGTTTATTTTATCTAGTTGATGGTTTTAATTACACCCAGGTTATACATTGGGAGCAGATGTGTGCACATTTTTATGGCCCCAATTTAAATTCAAGAAAATAGGTGGAGAGAGTATGCTAAACTTTTTTAAAAAATCTTAATAAAAAATGTTCACTTAATGTTGACTAGGGGTTCTAATTTCAACCATTCATTGCCCGCTGTGGATGTACCCCAATGCAAAGTTTTTCTCATAATGATCATCCTTCTGATTTTGACTATTAATTACTCAATGTGGATGTACCATACACAAAGCTTTTCTACCAGTGTGTACACCTATTGGCATAATGAACCCCAGATGAGCCAGAAAAACATGCCATATAACATTACAAACATTAAAAAAGTTCGTAGCCATTTTTCTAACATATTCTTGGAACTCAGATATCTTTAAGAGAAGAGTGTCAAAAATGATGGGTTTAACAACCTAACATAAGGCAAAGCAACTTTGTTGGGTTGAGGGATATGGTTTAGGGTTTAGGGTTGAGGGATTAGGGTTTAGGGTTGAGGGATTATGGTTTAAGGTATAGTGTTGAGGGTTGATGGTTCAGGGATAGGGTTTAGGTTTGAGGCATTAGGGTTTAGGGTTGACAGATTAGGGTTTAATGTTGAGAGTTGAGGGTTGAGGGTTGAGGGTTTAGGGGTAGGGTTGATGGTCAAGGGGATAGGGTTAGAGTGTCGAGGGTAGAGGGATTAGGGATAGGGTTTAGGGTTGAAGGTTTAAGGATTGAGGGTTTAGGCTTTAGGGATGAGGATTTAAGGCTTAAGATATAGTGTTGAGTGTTGAGGGTGTAGGGATAGAGTTTAAGTTTTAAGGGTTAAGGGTTGAGGGATAGGGACTAGGGTTTAAGGTATAGTGTTGAGGGTTTAGGGTTTAGGTTTGAAGGATTAGGGTTTAGGGTTAACGGATTAGGGTTTAATGTTGAGAGTTGAGGGTTGAGGGTTGAGGGTTGAGGGTTTATGGATAGGGTTGATGGTCAAGGGGTTAGGGTTAGAGTGTCGAGGGTAGAGGGATTAGGGATAGGGTTTAGGATTGAAGGTTTAAATATTGAGGGTTTAGGCTTTAGAGATGAGGGTTTAAAGCTTAAGATATAGTGTCAAGTGTTGAGGGTGTAGGGATAGGGTTCAAGTTTTAAGGGTTAAGGGTTGAGGGATAGGGATTAGGGTTTAAGGTATAGTGTTGAGGGTTGAGGGTTTAGGTTTGAGGGATTATGGTTTAGGGTTGATGGATTAGGGTTTAATGTTGAGAGTTGAGGGTTGAGGGTTTAGGGATAGGATTGATGGTCAAGGGTTAGGGTTAGAGTGTCGAGGGTAGAGGGATTAGGGATAGGGTTTAGGGTTAAAGGTTTAAGGATTGAGGGTTGAGGCTTTAGGGATGAGGGTGTAAGGCTTAAGATATATTGTTGAGTGTTGAGGGTGTAGGGATAGGGTTTATGTTTTAAGGGTTAAGGGTTGAGGGATAGGGATTAGGATTTAAGGTATAGTGTTGAGGGTTGAGGGTTTAGGGATGAGGGATTAGGGTTGAGGGATTAGGGTTGAGGGTTGAGGGATTAGGGTTTAGGGATAAGGTTTAAGGTTGAGGGTTGAGGGATTAGGGTTTAAGGTTAGTGTTGAGGGTTTAGGGATAGGGTTGAGGGTCGAGGGATTAGATTTAAGGGTTGAGGGATTAGGGTTTGACATTGAAGGTTAAGGGTTGAGGTTTGAGGGTTGAGGGTTTAGGGATAGGGGTGAGTGTCGAGGGATAGGGTTTAAGTTTTAAGGGTTAAGGGTTGAGGGATAGGGATTAGGATTTAAGGTATAGTGTTGAGGGTTGAGGGTTTAGGTTTGAGGGATTAGGGTTTAGAGTTTACGGATTAGGGTTTAATGTTGAGGGTTGAGGGTTGAGGGTTGAGGGTTTAGGGTTTAGGGTTTAGGGTTTAGGGATAGGGTTGATGGTCAAGGGGTTAGAGTTAGAGTGTCAAGGGTAGAGGGATTAGGGATAGGGTTTAGGGTTGAGGGTTGAGGGATTAGGGTTTAAGGTATAGTGTTGAGGGTTTAGGGATAGACTTGAGGGTTGAGGGATTAGAGTTAAGGGTTGAGGGATTAGGGTTTGATGTTGAGGGTTGAGGGTTGAGGTTCAAGGGTTGAGGTTTTAGGGATAGGGTTGAGTGTCGAGGGATAGGGTTTAATTTTTAAGGGTTAAGGGTTGAGGGATAGGGATTAGGGTTTAAGGTATAGTGTTGAGGGTTGAGGGTTTAGGTTTGAAGGATTAGGGTTTAGGGTTGACAAATTAGGGTTTAATGTTGAGAGTTGAGGATTGAGGGGTAAGGGTTGAGGGTTGAGGGATTAGGGTTTAAGGTATAGTGTTGAGGGTTTAGGGATAGGGTTGAGGGTTGAGGGATTAGAGTTAAGGGTTGAGGGATTAGGGTTTGAAGTTGAGGGTTGAGGGTTGAGGTTCGAGGGTTAAGGGATAGGGATTAGGGTTTAAGGTATAGCATTGAGGGTTGAGGGTTTATGTTTGAGGGATTACGGTTTAATGTTGAGAGTAGACGATTGAGGGTAGAGGGATTAGGGATAGGGTTGATGGTCAAGGGGTTAGGGTTAGAGTGTCGAGGGTAGAGGGTAGAGGGTAGAGGGATTAGGGATAGGGTTTAGGGTTGAAGGTTTAAGGATTAAGGGTTGAGGCTTTAGGGATGAGGGTGTAAGGATTAAGATATATTATCGAGTGTTGAGGGTGTAGGGAAAGGGTTTAAGTTTTAAGGGTTAAGGGTTGAGGGATAGGGATTAGGGTTTAAGGTATAGTGTTGAGGTTTGAGGGTTTAGGTTTGAAAGATTAGGGTTTAGGGTTGACGGATTAGGGTTTAATGTTGAGGGTTGAGGGTTGAGGGTTGAGGGTTGAGGGATAGGGTTGATGGTCAAGGGGTTAGAGTTAGAGTGTCAAGGGTAGAGGGATTAGGGATAGGGTTTAGGCTTGAAGGTTTAAGGATTGAGGGTTTAAGGCTTAAGATATAGTGTCGAGTGTTGAGGGTGTAGGGATAGGGTTTAAGTTTTAAGGGTTAAGGGTTGAGGGTTTAGGGATAGGGTTGAGTGTCGAGGGATTAGGGTTTAAGATATAGTGTTGAGTGTCGAGGGTGTAGGGATAGGTTTTAGGGTTCAAGTTTTAAGGGTTAAGGGTTGAGGGATAGTATCGAGCCCGTTGAGGGTTTAGGAATAGGGATAGTGTTTAGGGTTTGATATTGAGGGTTGAGGCTTTAGGGTTTAGGATTAAGTGAGACTTAGATGGCTAAGGATGGATGGAGAGGTAGACAAGGAGTGACTGAGAAACATAGAGAGGGAAGAGATAAGTGAGATATAGAGAGGTGAGAGATAGAACATGAGCTAATGGAACTAGAGGTGAGATATTGTAAAGGTGCTATCAAAGGTGAGATAGGCACAAATATTTATGGATCAATCTATAGCAGGACAAAATGTGAGTATGTTATAATGCGTTCACATTTTATCCTACTTTAGAAATGCTAAAAAAGCCTGGACCCCCATGATCCAAGCCCACATGCTCTGTTTTCATGTTGATTATGCGTGTGTTCTGACAAAAAAGAAGTGCTTTCTTGCTGTTGGGAAGTTCACATGCACATTTTACACATTCTACCACCTTTGCATGATCTTTCCACTACCTTTTCTACTTTGCCAACTTCAAAAGGAGGAAATAACATAGTTTTCACATCAAATTTGATATATATCTATTCAAGTTTCAATTTTTGTAGTGTTGCAATGTTAATTGTGATTCAATTTTAGGAATTGAACATTATAGATTGGTTAATAGTATTGTTGTTACTAATTATATTTGAGTGTTATTCAATTTAACATTGAAAAGGAAGCAAGTGGTGAAAAACTCAAATTGTTGAGGAGTTTGATGCAAGAAGAAAAAAACACTACATAATTGGGTACTCTCTCCATTCGAATCTCCATTTTTTAGGTATGTCAAGTCTTTACATGCATGTTCTTTACATTTTCCTTAATTCTATTTGAATTACTTTATCATTCTTTATCATACATGTTTATATCACTTGTATCCAATATGCATAATAAAAGACTATGTATACATATCTTGTGTTTATATGATACACTATGTTTTAAATTAGTTCATGGTATGCATAATAAAAGATATCTCAAATGTCAACATTAATTAAAATAGACACATTCCCAATCAAGAAAGCAACCTACAATCTCACATGATGTCATGTATATTTTATACACTTGGGCTCTTTAAAAATTATGTGTAATAAATAGACCTTAACATACCATTACAATCCCACTATTATCTTGTCATATTAACAAGTCAAAATACAAATGAATAGGTGCCAAGATCATACAAGTATGCACACGACATGATGATTTGTATGCACATATCTTGGGCTAGGAAATTCCTTATGCACCTATTCATGATGATTTGTATGCACATGACATAACAATATTTCAAAATTTCCTAATTGTCCTTTGTTAGCACATGATGGTGGTTACCTTGATCGACTATATACCATTCAATACCCTAAATTATAGAGATTAGTCTAATGATTTTTATGACAATCAATTATAAACCCTTACTCAAGTCTACACTCTTCAATTGTCGTCTATTCCTTCACAAGCCACCTAAATCCTAGTAGCCCTAGTACCAACAAAACACCTTCTTAATTCCAAATCCTAGTAGCCCTAGTAACAACAAACATGTCAAATTGGGTCTGCCCTATTTTGGTTGAGTGACATTTACTTGAAGGGTTGAATGACATATATTTTAGTTATTTGTATAGATTTATTTCTTAGGAACTAATATTGGTCTCTTTATCATGCTACAGACAAATTCTCTGTCATGCCAAGGAAACGATCAAGAATTAAACCAACACAGGAAGAGATAGAAGCTAAGAATGTAAACAAAGTGGCGGATATGATGGAACTTCATGAGAAGAGGAAATTGGACATGATAAATGAAGACATGCCAATTGAAGAGGAACCATGACCATAACAAAGAGATATGGTATTGGTGGCACAAAAAAATGAATGCAAAAACTTCGTGCTATGAGAGATTTGAATACCATAGTTGGAGACACGTCCTCTACCGCAAGTCAACATGTAGGGACACCATCTACCACATCTCAAGTTGAGAGTACATCATCACTCACATGTGATGAAGGAGGTACACCATCATTCCCACCTCAACCTCAAGGTATGTCATCTATTCCATCTTCAGTCGAAGGTATGCCATCTAGCCCATCTCATTTAAATGTTGATGAAATTTGTAATGTTGAGATGAATTTACCCAACTTAACACCACCTAGAATTTTGCATAGAAATCCAAAGTATTTGATTGATATTGATGAGAATATTTTGTAGCCAATGGAAGGTAACATTCCAAAATGCACTTGTAGAAGATATGCTCATAAGATTTGGAGATTGTTCTTTGAAAAGTTAAATGAGACTGCAAGATGTCAACTATTCATTGAAATGATGTGAAGTATAAAGTATAGATCAATCATGAAGATTCTTGGGTTGAGAACATCAGAGGCTTCAAGTGAAAAATCTATTGTCAAGAATCTAATGAGTATGTATGAGAGTGTGGGTAACACCTCACGCATAAAAGATAGTAATGCAACACGGCATGTGATTACATTGACTATAGTAAGTAGTCAAACGAGGAAAGCTCATCTCATTAGAAAGGTGAGTCAAGAATTGAGAATTAATAGGAAAACTTTATCAAGAGCCATTGGAAGACTCCAAAGAATTGAGGACACTAATGCCAATGAATTATGGGCATTCTCGGGGAGACTACCATGAAAAGATAAACCAATTGTTGAAGCATTGAGATCACTAATTGAAGACTTTTGGAAGAATTACACAAGGGTATCTCTGAATCAAAGGGATGTGGTAAGAAGGAGAATCGGTAGTTAGAACCGTGAGCCACATCGAAAGCATTTTTTGGATGAGACTCAAACACAGTTTTATGGTAAATTTCTAGAGAACTATCCTCAAATTAAAATTTGTCAAAGATATTTTGAAATGCTAAAACCTTTCTATGTCAAGATAAATCACACACGCACTACTTGTTGTTTTATATTACATATTAAACTTTCTAACCATTTTGATGTTTATATATGTTTAGATTTGCATAGTAACAATATTTTGCAGGGTTGTGGCATACGTGCCCCACCAACATCTTCAAGAGACTTCATATCAAGAATTTTATGTGAAAGAGAGGAAGGTCAAATATTCTACAAGAAATTATGCTTGGATGGCACATGTCATCGTTGCGATGGCTTGCAACATTTGCCAATATGTGAACATATAGAAAGAACACATGCAGTTGGAAATGAATTAGTAGAGTTTAGAAAGTATAAAACAATGGCATACAATACAAAAGATGGTAAAGAAGCAAAGAGGTGTGAATTCGTTATTGAAAAGATTCCAATGTATCAGTTTATGCCTATATTTCATGACATCATAGTGTATGAGTATGCAAGACATGCCCATAGAGCTCGATGGTTGGACTTGCAATTCAAGTTATATAAGGAAACATTTCCAGTTTGTAGCATTGATTCAGTTGTCGACTTTGCAGAGAACTACAATCTACAGCCACAACGTGAGGTGCAATCACAATATTACAACTCCACACAAGTTTCTATATTTGTGCACATTGCATTCATTCATGCAAATGATAGTACAGAGGATGACAGAAAGATCATAAGGGAGTATCATTTCTATATTAATGATGATTGCACGCATTCTACAGAGTTCATGCAAGGTTACTTTCAGGTGTTCTATAATGATTTGGCTAGAAGGGGCATATTGTTTACTCAGTATATCATATGGTCGGATAACTGTGTGTCATAATTCAAGAACTCACAAAATTTCTATTGGCTGAGCAGGAGGCATAATTTTACAGATATTCATCATATGTGGAACTTTTGTGAGATCGGGCATGGAAAGGGGGAGCATGATGGTGCAGGAGCATGTATCAAAAGAGCCATAGCACAAGAAGAGTTAAAGTATAAAGATAATGCAAAGTTCACAGATGCAAAATCGATCATCGAGTGGTGTAATGCTTCCATGGGTCCAGGTAATGAAGGTAAGTCTTCAATTCGTAGATTTTTTTGGTTGATAGATGATACTAACATTGCACAATATGAGGACTATTCTACATTGACAGGATCAAGTGAGATACACTCTTTCAGAAGCTCAATTGCAGGTTCATGGAGTATCCATACGCGAAAGATGTCATGCTTTCGTTCTTCCTATACAATTCAAGCCTAGGATGAGTGCGAGTCAAAGGAGTGGGTTGACAAATGGCAGTTAAGTTATCTTAGCCCACTTGACACGTATCGAGCCCTGACGACACTAGAACTAACACATATGGAATCATCAGTTGACTTTGACCACATATCAGATCTAGTTCAACTAGGTAATATATCTATTTGCATAGTTTTTTTAAATTCCTAATGTCATCTTACTTTGTAGTGTTTTTGTAATGTTGACTAATTTCATCTAATTTGCTACACATATCAATGTAGGGCATGTATATGCAGTTATTGCATATGAAGATAATGAAGAGGGAACAAATTATTACTTGTGTCATTGTGTTGAGGCCAAAAAGAAATTGGAGGCCCCAGTTATGGATGGAGAAAACATTGAATACCGTACAGGCTCAGTGGTTATTACTGGAACATGGCTTATAAGGTACCCACATAAGAGTGTTAATGTTTGGTTGTTTTAGGACTTTGACACACATCCAAAGATTCTTCATTACTCAAACTTTGTCGTGGCATCCAATGTTCATTTGATACAATATCAGGGTAGACCTTTGAACAGGACCTTGTGGAAGGTGCGTGAGTCTGACCATGAAGCAATACTTGACACAATAAAGAGTAGAGCAGACTCAGATGGTTCACTGGATTAATTTGTAAGTATCCACATTGATTTTGTAAAGTCATGTTACATTGAGTTGTAAGTATGCATATTAATTTGGAAGGTTTGTCTTTTTTTATTTGCTACTGCATTTTTACACATATACACATTTTTACATCACCATGTTATGCTTCATGGGGTTAGACCTAAGTGATGGATGAAGTTGATCCTAAGAATAATGTATAAAATCTAGATAATGTATAAAATATAGGTGTCTTGGTTTCTAACTAGATAATAGGTGTTTCTAATTGTGTCTTAGGTATATACGATATGTCAACTAGGTAGATGGAGACTAGAAAAAAGGTATTTAATCTAATCTAGGTGTCTTAGGTAGGTACTATATATCAACAACCTGTCTAGAGACTAGAATAAGGTATAATCTAGAATGATCTAGGTGTCTTCTAGGTAGGTGTCTTCTATAATTTAATCTAGGTGTCTTAGATAGGTACTATATGTCAACTAGGTAACCATAATAGGTGTCTTAGGTAGAAAAATAATCTAGGTGTCTAGTTGACTTAGGTCTAGACTACGATAAGGTATAAAGACTAGGTGTCTTAGGTCTACTATGTTTATAAAATCTAGATACATACTATACAATAGGTGTCTTAGGTCTTAGTTGAGGCCACATGAGCTTCCACCTTCACATGGTTGGCCTTGTCAGTATAGAATATTTATATTTCTTGAAGCTAGGGAAGCTCTTTTTCTTAAAAGGAAAACTTTATCAACTTTAGTTGCACTAATGGTGCAGGGGCACCCATGTTATTATTCCTCCAAGAGGGGCCAAAAAATGAAAATTTGTTTTGATTGAGTCAATTCTATGTAATAAGGTTTTCTAAGATCATTTCATATGTTTTTGAGTCAGTTTGAGTCTTTGAGTCTTGCTGCAAAAAAGTGTCAATGTTGTCAAGTTGCACAAAGCAACTTTTGCATTTTTGGTGTCCTACTCCTGATGCGACCAAATTGATAGTTCGAACGCATCCAGAGGGGTACGTTTAGGCTATGCATGGTCCTATCTTTAATCCAAACATGCTAAAACAGTCCGAGCTACATTGTACCGATGATATCCCTAAAGAGTCCAAAGTGCAAAAAGGCAGCAATCTTTGACAAGATGTTACTCGAAAACTATGTCACTTAGAAACATTCTGTCTGAGGCAACGTGATCATGTAGGGTTCCTCCACAATAACCTCTCTTGGTTTTTTATATCTCTGAGGCCTTTGCCTATGGTGAAAGGTTTTCTGCTACCCAAAAAATTGTCAGAAGGAGGTAGTGTAAAGTTGCAAAGGGGTGTAACTTTCATCTTACTCCTGATGCGACCAAACTGATTGTTCCAACGCATTGCTAATCCTAAGAGGATGCCAGACTCTATGCTTAGATTCACAACATTTTTGAACTAATGCAACGAAATCAACCTTTAGGGTTTGATGATTTCCTACACTTTAGGTCCTGCTACACCTAGGTGGGTGAACCTTGGAAATTAAAGCAGATTGAATGTAACTATTTTGACTAAGTAAATGGATCTACCTATAGTGGTAAATGGTGTAGAATAGATGAAATCTTGTTGACTAATTCTAATATTTGATGAATGGTTGGTATAAATTGTATAAGCAATATCAAGGTGAATTTTATGAATGTGCTTAACTAATAAAATAATTTTAAATGATGTATTGAAATAAGACCAGTGCCTTGTAAGGTAAACAGAGTCAAATGGAGGACTAAGACTAGTGGTTTATAATGGGTAGTAACTCTAACTATTTGGCACAATATTTTAGTTTATAACTTGTATAAACATGCAGGGAGATAACTGACAAACTCTTCTTAAAAATCCCACTAATACAATCATATTTCTTGTTGTTCACTAGAAGGTAATTTAATCCTTTCTTGAAGGAACCAATTGAATAAAATATGCAAGAAAAATAGATAATATCAACTTGGAGACAAACTGGCAATCCTAACTATATCGTTCTTCTTAGTAATCCAAACTAACACTTCCAGGTTACTGTGACTGATCAGAAGGATTTTAATTCCTCTAATGGAAGCCAATTAATCCAATCACACAGATACAACAAATGTGTATTGAAAAATTAACTATATACTTGATAGATTAATTTGAATAACAAGGAAATACTGAACTAGAGACAACCATACAATTGAGTAATCTTAACAAACAATTGATGCCAAAATAAACCACAGAATCAAAGAACTTCAATTTACTCCAATAATATAATTGCAATGTGGTCTTTGAAGGAAAACATTATAAACTTTTTGTATTATATTCTACTGTCGATCCTCATTCAGCATCATTTGTTCAACTTATATAGGAATATTCATGAAGAGACATAACTCTTCAAAAAGTCTTTTGGGAATCAACATGATTAACATAACAACAATAAAACAACAATGCTTAAGCTCTAGTGAACCACAAGTATAGCTAAACAATGTGATCTAAGTACTCCTAGCTACGATGTGAATCAGTAAATTCAATAGCGTTTCTTGTGATCACATCCATCGTAACCATCTTCTCCAAATGCTTGCAGGCTTCTCCAGATGCAGAGACTTTGTCCTTAAGAGCTCCTAAGTCTTCATGCAATATCGCTTGACAGTCTCTACTCCATTCCTCTGTGCTCTTTAATTCTTTATCGCTCTTGAACAACGTGGGCACTCCTTCTTTTAAGGCTTCAACACATTCTTTTGCATCATTCTTAAGTTGGTCATAATACTTCTGATGCTGCTCAATCAAATATTTTGCACTGGAGGTACCTGTAATGTCAGAAGTATCTTTACTTTGTGTCTCATTAAGTTTCTCCTGCAACCTTTTGTCAAGCCTCTCATGCTCTTGGATCACGTTATAATTTTGAGAATAATTATCCCAAAATTGATTCAGCCAATGCATCATGTTGGTATACCTGTTCTGGAGTACTGTGGCAAGTGTATCAATCTAGATTTGAGCTATCTGGTTGATAGATGGTGATTTGATGCTCTGTGAGCTTTCTCCCTGAGTTAATCTTTTTACTGACCCCCCGAAGGTGCTCTTCACAGTATCTTTCAAATAATCATTCTCTTTTGTCAATCTCTCACATCTCAGTTTGTATGCATCTCTTTCTTTGATTAACATATGAGCCTATGCTTTATTCAGCTTTGCAACATTAATGCCAATGTCTGCAGTGATCAAGGGGTCAGTCTCCCCCACCTTCAAAGTCATGACATGGCCAAAAGCCTTCTCAGTGTCTATAATGGTTGTCTTCTTATGTAGAGGGTACAGGGCCCATATCATCAATGGATTTTCATCGTTGTTATATTTTGTGCCCATATACACTTCTGAGACACCTTCTGGAGTGAACTTGTATTTATCATCTATGTTATGTAGAAAACTATCAAATATTAGAGCAGAATTTAAATCAAGTCTAGGAAAGATCATCACCCCTGCTTCTTTTAGCAGCTGTTTGCCCTTATTAGGAGTCATATTTTACAATTCACTATCCATTGTTGTTTTCAACATATCAAGTAACTGTCCTTCATTATTGGCAGAGATATCATCAACTGACTCCCTGATATTTTTCCCCTTGCATTTATATAAAAATGATTTGAATTCTCTAGAATGAATAAATTTATCATCAGAAATAAAAGAATCATATACTATTTTTCTAGGATCTTCATCAGCAAACCCTTCCTCATCATGTTCCATACCCAGAGACTGATAATGTTGCATTCTTCTTTTGGAAATTCTGGTTGTCTATTGTTATGGCTCATCTTGTTCTGCAGTTTCTTCATCACTAGAGGATAACAACTCTATTTTTGCTAGTTGTTTCCTCTTCTCATCTAAGTCCCTATTATATTTCTTAACCACTAGTTCAACTTCAGTTTCTTCCAAATTCCTGATGACATCATAATGTGGATAGGGGACATGTGTGTATCCACTGAGGTTTTGTTTTCTCCGAGCAAGGTCAATGAAACCCTCATGATCAAACCCTTTTCTTGCCTCAACACATCTCATATTGTAGTGTATTAGTTTATCTATAATGAGACCATAACCCTCCTTGGATACCACAATGAAATCTCCAAAACACAGAGTACTAGGCATAAAAGACTGTTTGTCATGGGAACTCAAATGCATCACATTAGAACAATTCATTTGCCAAACTATTTCTAAGTAGGCAATTCTATTAGGAACAGTTTTAGGCAGGATAAAAGGAGTATCCTCAAAACCATAAACTCTGATCATGGTAGCATCTTCAAAACAATACTAGTCTCCCCAGTTGTGAGTAATAGTAGGAGGACCATCAAAATCTTTAGGTCTAAGAAACCCCTTAGTTTCATTTGATAATGAATGCTCACAGGGATGACTGAAATATCTATATAACACTTTCATACAGTATTCTTCAAATTGCACATAGCTAGAATGGGCATATCTACTATCCCATATTCTACTCCACATTTGCACCGGTGACTTTTGCCCCCTCTAGTCTACTAGAACAACTTTGAATTCATTTGGCCATAACCCCACTTCTTGGCCTTAATAAAGCACCATGTGCATGAGAAGTGAGTAATGTTCAAAGGAAACTAATGGGGCATTGTTCTTTATTGCAGTTCGACCAGAGTCGATTCTACCAAAAATATAGGCAGCATAATCAAATTGTCTGGCATTGTGGCATTGGATGTCTGTAGGTATGACCATCAGAGGAATTGTAATGAAATCAGAGACATCTGATCCTAGGACCTAGCCCACAGAGTAGTAGGTGTATTGTATGTAGGGTTCAAATAATGACACATGAAATGGAGATCCATCATTCTCATTGAGAGGCACCATTTCTCCCTCTGCCCTAGCCCTGTGAATAGGAAATCTCCATCCATTATATGTAGTATCCATTCTACAGTACTCTTTATCTAAATCCTCATAATCTATGGGGACAATACATAAATCATCCAAGTTAAAAACTTCACAAATGGCATTCTTAGACAAGTGTATAATAGGCTCCCCTTGCAGGTTGCATATAGCCTTAAGACTTGGATTATACTGCTTAGTAAGAAGTTGGAGGAGTTCAGCATTCAAAAACACATCAGGAATGACCAATTTACCCAAATTCAAATGCCATGGGTTTGACACCAGGAAATTCTTGATTCTTCTATTGTAGTGGAATTTAAACAATTCATAACCTCGAATTGGGGTCCAGACATTTCCTATGTATTTACACTTATCTTCTAGTTTCTCCACTTCTGCCCTAAGTTGTGTAGACCTTTGGGCTTTGGGAGTTGATCCAGGTAGTTGATCAATTAAGTCTTGGTTCAGTTTCCTCTCTTTTGTTTTCTCCCCAAGGGTTTTGTCAATTTTTTGTTTTTTAGGTTTACTGGTATCACCCTGTGGTTTTCTGCCCTTTCCTTTCCCCGAAGTTTCCATTTTAGTTTTAGATAGGAAATTTGAATTGTAAGCTACTGTATAGAAGTTAGTATATGGGTACCTGTTATCAGAGGCTCTAATCGAATTCCCCTGTCTTCTTCTCCAAGTCTCCACTTGTAGGCTCCTTTCAGACAATTTTTTTGAACTTAATTGCAATGATTTCAAATGGTATCTTAGAGAATTTCTTCTTCATCTGTAATTAATTGTTTGAGCATTTCAATTTTCTTGATCATTGTGAAATGTCACATCGTCATAACTTCTCTCATTAGCATGATTTTCGTAATGTTAGGGCGATTTTAATATCTTCTTATGGCGCGAACATTTGCTCATGGATCAATCACTGCAACCCTTAAATTGTCTCCTCGACGTCATATCTCATTTGTGAATTTGTATCAGCAAGATATTTTCAAGATTTACCCAATATAGAAGTGGGCATGGTTGCCATCGACCAGACTTGCTTCATCACTGTGTGAATAACATTCTTTTCTGATACCTCAAGTGTCTCCAATATGACTATCGATGAGAGTCTCATCGATGAACATGGTCATCATTGTCATCAGGATAAGATATGTCATCGGGATAACATATTTCAAGGTACCCGATCGTGACTATTTCCTTGATAACTTCCTTTATGCTTTTTATCAGAGAGCCCTTCACAACATGTCACCGACATCATTATGAGTATTGTTTCAGCCAGACTTGCAAGCTTTGTTCTGATTCATTCACTTTCACCGATGGTTCTTATCTTCCATACATATCGGCATGACTTATGCCGAAACAATTTCGTTAGTCACTGAGACATTAGAATGTCAGAGACTCCTTAGATTTTCACTCTGATGTTTACTCCTACCGATGACCACTAGTTCCCTCTATTCCATGGGTTGTTTGGTGAGAGTCCCACCGAAATCTCTTATCAGTATGATCTATATCGTCGGGGGGGGTTTGTAGAGTATTCACCGATAGTGGTATCTCATACCAATCGGCGTGACCCTGCATTCTCTCTCCGATGAAATATCGTCGGAGTTACTTTCTCCATCAGTGATTCTAGAAATCTTTTCCCTGATCACTAGTCTCATGCCGACACTCATTTCAGCTAGTTTCTCATAGAACATGGATCAGTATAACTAAAATAAGGTCTTACTAATATTAAGGAATTGAGGCCTTTTTACATTATTTTGTGATGAAAGTCTTTAATTTCTATGGGATATACCAGTTGTTATTCTGATTTTGGGTGAAATGTTTTTTGGTTTGGTCAGACATGAGTGGGTATAAAGATAAGAAAATTTTAAATTTTCCTATCCCAACAGTGGCTCTTTCTGGGATGTATACTCCTTGTGAGTATAGCAAGAATTCAAATCTCTCAGGGGAGTAGACCATATGTTTTATTTATTTGGAATGATGGTTTCACAAAATTGTATGAGAATGGGAGATGGAAGTGATAATGATGGGGAATTGGGATGATCCTATACTACTGTACATGGAAAAGATATATATATATATATATATATATATATATACAGAGAGAGAGAGAGAGAGAGATTCATAGGACTGTCCATGTACTAGCAGATCCTAATCTCTTTTGATTTCCCTAGACTACTGTGCATGGAATAAAAGTATTTTGAGAATTATTTAAGGGTTGTCCATGCACTGGCAACACTTAATCCTCTTTGTGCATGATTATGAAAAGAAAGGCTTCAGATATTGCCCATGCATAGGTAGTTCTTGTTCTTCTCCAGACATGTTTTGCAAATAGTAAGAGTCATCACCTCCTTTGCTAGTTATAAGAAAAGGACCTAGCCATAAAGCTTCAAACTTTCCATGTTTTCCTTTCTCCTGGCACCTAGCATTCCACATCAGTACTAACTCATTTATCTCAAACTTCCTATCTTTGGCCTTCTTGTCAAAAAGGTATTTTACTTGTGATTGCAACTTCATATTCTTCCTTTGGGCTAGTCTCCTTGTTTCATCAAGTTCTGCAAGATGTTCTAATCTTTCCTCCATTGGTTCAGGAATGTTTAAATCTTCCTGAAGAACAAATTTGTAATCTGGTAGGAGATTTTCTAATGGTATTCTTGCTTCTGTTCCATATACTAGTTCAAAAGGAGATCTGCCAATTACTCTTTTCACAGTAATCCTATCAGCCCACACAGCCATTCTTAACTTTGAATCCCATGCTTTCTTGTTTCCCTCTAACATTCTTTTTATAATTTTTAGAAGGCTTTTGTTGCTGGATTTTGCCTGCCCGTTTGCTTGTGGATGATAAGGGGCAGCATAGGACATGGTGATGCCATGTGTACTACAGAAATTTTTGAATTCATTAGACTTAAAACACATTCCATTGTCTGTGATTAACCTCACTGGAGTGCCAAATTTGAACATAATATTTTCTATCAGAAAGTTGATCACCACCCTGCTTGTTGCTTGTTTAGTTGGGATTGCTTCCACCCACTTTGTGAAGTAATCTGTCGCCACTAAAATCCATTTGTGTTGACCACTTGACTTCTCTACAATTTATCCTATGAATTTAATGCCCCACTGATAGAATGGAGCCTCCACCTGCATGGGTTTCAAGGGTAGTGCTCCTTGATATTTCAACTTTCCTGAAAAATTTCTGACATGCTTCACATTTTCTTGTGTAATGATATGAATCATTAAAAACTCTAGGCCAATAGTATCCATCCCTTAGGATCTTGTGGGCTGTAGTTTTTGTTGAAAAATGACCTCCACAAATGCCTTCGTGTAAATCTTTCATGATTTGTTTTGATTGATGTTCATCTAGGCATAATAGTAGAACACCATCCCTACTCTTCCAATAAAGATGTCCATCAATAAATACATATTTTGAGGTCTGTAATTTAAGTGTCCTTTTGTTATCATCATACCCTTCAGGACATTTCATGTGTTTTTAGATAATATATGATGTCAATATACCACGAAGTATGCTCAATGCTAGAACTTGTGTTATCAACATTATCAGCACTACATATCTGAGTAGCCTCAAGATTATTTTCAGCCATTAATCTAGCAAGACCTTGTCCTCTCACTAGTTTGGTGATTTGGATTTCAATATTGAATTCCTGAATTCTATTGATCCATCTGTATCTTCTACATGTGACCTCAGTTTGGACCAATACATCTTTTACTGCAGCATTAGGCACATATGCTATTATTTCAGCTCCCACCAAGTATGGCCTAAAAGCTTTAACTGCTTTCACTAATGCATATGCCTCTTTCTCAACTGTCATATTTTAATTCTGCACTTTGAAGAGATTTGCTAAAAAATGTAATAGGTTGTTCATATCCTTCCTCATGTTTCTGTAATAGTACTGTTGCAACTGTATGATAAGAGGCAAATGAAAACAATTGGAATGGCTTATTGAAATCAGGGGATATCATAACAGGGGCTTCTTTGATTGCCTTCTTAATGGTAGCAAATGCCTCCATTATTTTTGTGGTCCACTTTACTTCTGAATTCTTCTTTAGCATTCTAGATATGGGACTAACAATTTCTACAAAATTTGATATGAACCTCCTGACAAAGTTAATTTGGCCAAAAAATGACTATATAGCTTTTACATTCTTAGGAATAGGAACTTGGTCAATTGCTTTTACTCTTTTAGGATCTATTCTCACTCCATCTTTTGAGACTATGTGACCAAGCAGCTTCCCCTCTGTCACTGCGAAATGACACTTCTTAGGATTCAATGAAATCCCATATTCTAGGGCTCTAATGAATATTTGCTCCAAATGTGCACAATGATCCTCAGACCTTTTGGAATATGCTATCATGTCATCTTGATATACTATCATGATTTTATTAATCAATTCAACAAAGGCCACATCCATTGCTCTTTGGAATGTTGCTCCAACATTTGTGAGCCTGAATGGCATCCTCAAATATACATATGTTTCCCATGGTGTGGTGAATGCAGTCTTATATTGCTCTGATTCTTTGACTTTCAGCTGATTATATCCTGAGAAACCATCCATCATTGACAAGAGTTCACATTTGGTAACCTTTTGTAATATTGCTTCCATATTAGGGAGGGGATAGTTGTCCTTAAGAGAAGATTTGTTTAGATTCCTGAAGTCCACACATAATCTAATATCACCATTTTTCTTCCTGACAGGCACCAAATTAGAAGAATGCCTGATGGGTTTAATGATAGCTCCATCTCTTAATTTTGTGAGTTCTTCAAGCATCTTAGGAGCTAATGTAGGATTGATATAATAGGCTCCTCTTACGAATTGCATATAGCCTTAAGACTTGGATTATACTGCTTAGCAAGAAGTTGGAGGAGTTCAGCATTCAGAAACACATCAGGAACAACCAATTTACCCAAATTCAAATGCCATGGGTTTGACACCGAGAAATTCCTGATTCTTCTATTGTAGTGGAATTTAAACAATTCATAACCTCAAATTGGGGTCTAGACATTTCCTATGTATTTACACTTGTCTTCAAGTTTCTCCACTTCTGCCCTAAGTTGTGCAAACCTTCGGGCTTTGGGAGTTGATCCAGGTAGTTGATCAATTAAGTCTTGGTTCAGTTTACTCTCTTTTATTTTCTCCTCAGGGGTTTTGTCAATTTTTTGTTTTTTAGGTTTACTGGTATCACCCTGTGGTTTTCTACCCTTTCCTTTCCCCAGAGTTTCCATTTTAGTTTTGGACAGAAAATTCAAATTGTAAGATACTATACAGAAGTTAGTATATGGGTACCTGTTATCAGAGGCTCTTATCAAATTCCCCTATTTTCTCCTCCAAGTCTCTGCTTGTAGGCTCCTTTCAGACAATTTTTTTGAACTTAATTGCAATGATTTCAAATGGTATCTCAAAGGATTTCTTCATCGTCTCCAATTAATTGTTTGAGCATTTCATTTTTCTTGATCATTGTGAAATGTCACATCGTCATAACTTCTCTCATCGGCATGATTTTCATAATGTCAATGTGATTTTAATATCTTCTTATGGCGCAAATGTTTGCTCATGGATCAATCGATGTAACCCTTCAATTGTCTCCTCGACGTCATATTTCATTTGTGAATTTGTATCGGCAAGATATTTTCAAGCTTTACCTGATATAGAAGTGGGCATGGTTGCCATCGGCCTGACTTGCTTCATTGTTGTGTGAATAACATTCTTTTCTGATACCTCAAGTGTCTCCGATATGACTATCGATGAGAGTGTCGTCGATGAACATGGTCATTGTTGTCATCGGGATAAGATATGTCATTGGGATAACATATTTCAATCTACGCGATCGTGATTGTTTCCCCGATATCTTTCTTTATGCTTTTTATCAGAGAGACCTTCACAACATGTCATTGACATCATTGTGAGTATTGTTTTCGCCAGACTTGCAAGCTTTGTTCCGATTCATTCACTTTTGCCGATGGTTCTTATCTTCCATACATATCGGCATAACTTATACCGAAACAATTTTGTTAGTCCATGAGACATTAGAATGTTGAAGACTGCTTACTTTTTCACTCTGATGTTTACTCCTGTCGATGACCATTAGTTCCCTCTATTCCATGGGTTGTTCAGTGAGAGTCCCACCAAAATCTCTTATCGGTATGATCTATATCGTCGAGGGGGTTTGTAGAGTATTCACCGATAGTGGTATCTCATACCGATCAGCGTGACCCTTAGTTCTCTCTGCTGAAATGTCATCAGAGTTACTTTCTCTGTTGGTGATTCTGGAAATCTTTTCCCTGATCATTAGTCTCACGCCGACATTCATTTTAGCTAGTTTCTCATAGAACATGGATCAGTATAACTAAAATAAGGTCTTGCCGATATTAAGGAATTGAGGCCTTTTTACATTATTTTTTGATGAAAGTCTTTAATTTCTATGGGATATACCAGGTGTTATTCTGATTTTGGGTGAAATGTTTTTTGGTTTGGTCAGACATGAGTGGGTATGAAGATAAGAAAATTTTAAATTTTCCTATCCCAATAGTGGCTCTTTCTGGGATGTATACTCCTTGTGAGTATAGCAAGAATTTAGATCTCTCAGGGGAGTAGACCATATGTTTTATTTATTTGGAATGATGGTTTCACATAATTGTATGAGAATGGGAGATGGAAGTGATAATGATGGGGAATTGGGATGATCCTATACTACTATACGTGGAAAAGATATATATATATAGAGAGAGAGAGAGAGAGATTCATAGGACTGTCCATTTACTGGCAGATCCTAATCTCTTTTGATTTCCCTAGACTACTATGCATGGAATAAAAGTATTTTGAGAATTATTTAAGGGTTGTCCATGCACTGGCAACACTTAATCCTCTTTGTGCATGATTATGAAAAGAAAGGCTTCAGATATTACCCATGCATAGGCAGTTCTTATTCTTCTCCAAACATGTTTTGCAAATAGTAAGAGTCATCACCTCCTTTGCTAGTTACAACAAAAGGACCTAGCCATAAAGCTTCAAAGTTTCCATGTTTTCCTTTCTCTTGGCACCTAGCATTCCACATCAGTACTAAGTCATTTATCTCAAACTTCCTATCTTTGGCCTTCTTGTCAAAAAGGTATTTTACTTGTGATTGCAACTTCATATTCTGCCTTTGGGCTAGTCTCCTTGTTTCATCAAGTTCTATAAGATGTTCTAATCTTTCCTCCATTGGTTTAGGAATGTTTAAATCTTCCTAAAGAACAAATTTGTAAACTGGTAGGAGATTTTCTAATGGTATTCTTGCTTCTGTTCCATATACTAGATCAAAAGGAGATTTGCCAATTGCTCTTTTCACAGTAATCCTATCAGCCTACACAACGATTCTTAACTTTGAATCCCATGCTTTCTTGTTTCCCTCCAACATTCTTTTTATAATTTTCAAAAGGCTTTTGTTGCTGGATTTTGCCTGCCCATTTGCTTGTGGATGATAAGGGGTAGCATAGGACACGGTGATGCCATGTGTACTACAGAAATTTTTGAATTCATTAGACTTAAAACACATTCCATTGTCTGTGATTAACCTCATTGGAGTGCCAAATCTAAACATAATATTTTCCATCAGAAATTTGATCACCACCCTGCTTGTTGCTTGTTTAGTTGGGATTGCTTCCACCCACTTTGTGAAGTAATCTATCACCACTAAAATCCATTTGTGTCCACCACTTGACTTCTCTGCAATTTATCCTATGAAGTCACTGGCCCACTGATAGAATGGAGCCTCCACCTGCATGGGTTTCAAGGGTAGTGCTCCTTGATATTTCAACTTTCCTAAAAATTTCTGACATGCTTCACATTTTCTTGTGTAATGATATGAATCATTAAAAACTCTAGGCCAATAGTATCCAGCCCTTAGGATCTTGTGGGCTGTAGTTTTTGTTGAAAAATGACCTCCACACATGCCTTCGTGTAAATCTTTCATGATATGTTTTGATTCATGTTCATCTAGGCATAATAGTAGAACACCATCCTTATTCTTCCAATAAAGATGCCCATCAATAAATACATATTTTGAGGTCTGTAATTTAAGTGTCCTTCTTTTGTTATCATCATACCCTTCAGGACATTTCATGTGTTTTTAGATAATATATGATATCAGTATACCACGAAGTATGCTCAATGCTATAACTTGTGTTATCAACATTATCAGCACTACATATCTGAGTAGTCTCAAGATTATTTTCAGCCATTAATCTAGCAAGACCTTGTCCTCTCACTAGTTTGGTGATCTAGATTTTAATATTGAATTCCTAAATTCTATTGATCCATTTGCATCTTCTACATGTGACCTCAGTTTGGAACAATACATCTTTTACTCCAACATTAGCCACATATGCTATTATTTCAGCTCCCACCAAGTATGGCCTAAAAGCTTTAACTGCTTTCACTAATGCATATGCCTCTTTCTCAACTGTTATATTTTAATTCTGCACTTTGAAGATATTTGCTAAAAAATGAAATAGGTTGTTCATATCCTTCCTCATTTTTCTGTAATAATACTGTTGCAATTGTATGATAAGAGGCAAATGAGAACAATTGAAATGGCTTACTGAAATTAGGGGATATCAGAACAGGGGCTTCTTTGATTGCTTTCTTAATGGTAGCAAATGCCTCCACTATTTTTGTGGTCCACTTCACTTCTGAATTCTTCTTTAGCATTCTAGATATGGGACTAACAATTTCTACAAAATTTGATATGAACCTCCTGACAAAGTTAATTTGGCCAAAAAAAGACAAAATAGCTTTTAGATTCTTAGGAATAGGAACTTGGTCAATTGCTTTTACTCTTTCAGGATCTATTCTCACTCCATCTTTTGAGACTATGTGACCAAGCAGCTTCCCCTCTGTCACTGTGAAATGGAACTTCTTAGGATTCAATGAAATCCCATATTCTAGGGCTCTAATAAATATTTGCTCCAAATGTGCACAATGATCCTCAGACCTTTTGGAATATGTTGTCATGTCATCCTGATATACTATCATGATTTTATTAATCAATTCAGCAAAGGCCACATCCATTGCTCTTTGGAATGTTGCTCCAACATTTGTGAGCCCGAATGGCATCCTCAAATATACATATGTTCCCCATGGTGTGGTGAATGCAGTCTTATATTGCTCTGATTCTTTGACTTTCACCTAATTATATCCTGAGAAACCATCCATCATTGACAAGAGTTCACATCTAGTAACCTTTTGTAATATTGCTTCCATATTAGGGAGGGGATAGTTGTCCTTAAGAGAAGATTTGTTTAGATTCCTGAAGTACACACATAATCTAATATCACCATTTTTCTTCCTGACAGGCACCAAATTAGAAGAATGCCTGATGGGTTTAATGATAGCTCCATCTCTTAATTTTGTGAGTTCTTCAAGCATCTTAGGAGCTAATGTAGGATTGATAGGCCTCTGTTTTTGCCTGAATGGTTTAGCATCTAGTTTTAATGGTATTTCATGCTAAAAGAGATCCTCCCTATATGCTTTCAAGTCATCATATGACCAAGCAAATACGTGTCTATATTTTCTAAGTTGATGATCATACTCCTAATTTTGGGATTAAGATTCTTTCCAATGTATACATTCTTTGGGGCTGCCTGTGTCCCCAAATTAATCTCTTCAAGGTCATTTTGCACCATTGGTGTGTCTTTCATTTTAAATCTATCATGTCCATCAAATGCCTTTTCCAACGCTATAAGTCCCTTAGGTATTTCGTTTGTTTTTAGCTGAACTATCTCTTGACCAAAAAGGGTTTCCCTCCCATCATGTTCTTCTACAAACGCATTAAAATCAATCTCTTGATTTTCATAATGATCAGCACAATGCAAGAAATTGATTATATCAGCTCATTATCAAACACTTGTTAGTTGTGTACATTATTTGGGATAGTGGTTCTGGTTTTGAATTCAACTTCTGTAATACCCCCTAATGTGACATCATCCTTTTTTAATGTGATATTTGCTAGAAAATTTGTCATAATGTTTTTTGATCTATCAATCCAGTTGATTGAAAAGGCATCAAATAACTCAATATCATCCCAGACAGTGTTTCTGTATTGTCTCAACCTCTTGTTTTTTGTCAAGTATTTCTCTCACTTGGGAAGTAACCAATTCTGAATCACCATATACAGCTAACTTTTTTATCTTATGCTTGGTGGCTATATTCAAACCAATGAGCAAAGCCTCATATTCTACTACATTGTTTGTGCATTCAAATGTTAATAGAAAGGAGTATTTGAAAGTTTTACCTGCTGGTGAGATAAATACTACTCTAGCCCCATTTCCCATTTTGCTACATGTACCATCAAAATACATCTTCCACACATCATTTTCTTCTTTCTTAGATTCAACATTTATCGGATCAGTATTCTGCAATTCTGGTTGACTTTTTTCAACCTTGAAGGCTCCCAAATCTATATCACAAAAGAAATTTATTTGATGTTGATCCAAGTGTTCTATGATGTTCTCATATCTTGGCTCCCTACACATCTTGATCTCTTTGCCTCCCAATGGTGTTGTAGCATATGATAAATCTAGTTGGACATTCCCTCCTACCATTGTAGCCCATTGTCTTGATAAGGGCATCCCATAATATGGTGGAATGTCAACCACGGTGATATCAATGTTGTAGGTCGCTTCAGGGAATGAAGCCAGTTTTATTTCCACATCCCTCATAATGCCAACAACTGGAATGGATCTATTATACATTGCATAACACCTACCAAATCTAGTGTCAACCCACATTCCCAGTTCCTTCATGACTGCTATTGGCATGATATTCATGGCCGCACCCGAATCAATCATGCAGTTCCTTACTATCCTATTTTTGATAAATAATGTAGTGTAGAAAGGGCCCACCTATGAGGGATTCTTTGTTAATGTATCACCTAGGTATACCTCAGGAATTTGGAATGTTTCTTGGTGAACATTGTTTGTTCTATTCTCTGACCCTTTATGTTTTTGATTTGATACGTCTGAAATCAGTTTAACCACTGTATCCCTGTATTTGTCTATCTTCATCATTTCCAAAAGTGGAACTAATATCTTTACCTGAGATATTGCATGAGCAATGTCAAATGAATGGGCCATAGTCTGATCATTCTTTTCTGTCTTTGTATGTTCTTTTTCTTGATTTTGTGATTTATCCTTCATTTTATTTTCATCATCCTTTTCTGGTTCTTTAAATGATGACTTTGTATTATTCCTTTTGTAATTTTGATCTTTTATAAAGACACTCCCAGGTGTTCCTTGTTCAACATTCACTATTATGTTTCTTAAGTTATAGGCATTTTTAGCTTGAGCTATTGTAGCTATTGTAAGAGCTTCTTTTTCATTTTCAGTGGGCTTTCTCCACTAATCATATGGTGGATTGTTATAATAGGTAGGTTCTTCATAACCATCCTCCTGATCTGAGAATACTTCTTGTTTTCTCATATTGATATGATGTTTCTAGTTTCCCGCATCATATTCATATCCTTCTTCTTCTGTAGAAGAATAGTCTTCATTCAGCAAATATGGTGTATCTTGCATCATGTTTATCGTGTGATTGTCTCTATAATAATTATATAATGTTTCTTTTTGTTGTACTGTTTTAGCCACCACACAGTATTCTAGCGAATGTGGCAAATTGCATACCAGACACCAAGGTTTATCTTCTACCATATGTGCCACATTTCTTTTTAGAGGATCAGGGGTATCTTTGCCATAATGTTGCTTTCTTCTACTTTCAATGGGTCTCCCATCTTTCCAATTTGTATTGTATGGCATATCATGCAACCTGGGCCTTTCATGTCTATGCTGACCTTATTGTTTAGTCTGTTGAATGTTTGGGTTCTGAGGATTTCTAGGGTTATCTCTTTTGCTAACCATACCTGCAGCTTTCCTGTTGTTCTCAATAGTCAATGCCACTTTCTGTGCTTCAGCTAGGATCATAGGGCATTGATTTCTAACTTCGTACCCTATCTTGGGATCAAATGCTTTCAGATAAATGCTAAATGCTGCTAGATCGGTCAGTTTAGATCCATGTGGAATTTTGTTGTGTAATTTTGAGAATTTCAGATTGAAGTCATATACTAATTAATTCTGGTGCTTCTGGATGCTTATCAATTCATGCAATGCAAACTCAAGGGCATACTGATTGCCATACTGCTCCTTGAATTGATTGTGGAAATTAGTTATTGAACCAGTCTCTTGCATCTTCAGTTAGGGACATCATGAATAACCTCATTCTAACATCTTCATAGTCCATACCAATATCTTGTATGAAAGCATTGAAGCTTCTAATGTGATCTTCAGCTGATATTGCATTGTTCCCAGTAAACTTGGGAACTATATTTCCCCAATTACTGTCCATAGGATATGGATACAACTGATATCTAGTGAAATCAAATTGGCTACATATGTATGTGAGGTTTTGAGGTGGAAAATTCATGGGTGGTGGATTAGGATAGTAATTATATCCACCTAGAGGTTGATGATAAGCTTATTGTTGTGAGTTTATGTGGAAATTTATACAAGGATTTTGTGGTCTATAATACTGTTGGCTAGGGGGTGGGTATGGATTAGCCATATGTTAAGAAGTGTTGTGCATGGGAGGTGGTCTTGGATTTCTAGGGAGGGTATTTTGATGACTTCCAGATGCTTGCCATATGTTGAGAAGTGTTGTGCATGGGAGGTGGTCTTGGATTTATAGGGAGGGTATTTTGATGACTTCTAGATGCTTGTGGATTGGAAACACCACCTGTGCTTTGGTGCAAATTTTGTTGCGGGTTCCTCAAAATGCTTCCTCTATGTGGAGGTACATATTTTTGGATGACCATTTTAGTCTTATTCTTTATCAGTTGAACCTCTTGTTCTAACAACCTCTTAGTCTCCTCTATCTTGATCATTTCAAGTTCTTCCTGAAGCCTAAGCACATCTTGCTGTGCTTCATTTATATTCTTTGGACTTTCATTCACTTCTTGGTTTGAGAATCCATTCTTAATCCCCTCACCTTGCTGTAATGACATTTTAAAATCATATTCAGCTTGCCTTTGATTAATTTCCCTCATGGCCCATGCTTCACACTTAAGCTGTTCCTGGGCATCAAGTCTGTATTTTGCCAATATATCATCAATTTTACTCCATTGAAATTTTCATTTGATTCATGTAGAGGTGTAAAACTATTGTGAGTTGTGATAGCTTGCCTGGTATTATCCTCTTGGATCTCTTGATTATTATTCTGATGAGAATAATTTGATACTCCATTTCTTTTGGGGATGTTTCTAATTGGTCGAGAAGATTGCAATTTCTTGCCTTCCATCTTGGATCTCCTACCATCCATTTAGTATTATCTTTCTGTTATGACAGGTTCTAGAGTCGCCACCTATTTTGTAAATAGGAAAAGTTTATAATTTATCTTTCTGGATTCTTCTTGCCAGCAGAGTTACCAATTAAAATTTTAAGATTCTATAAAAGAATGGTTTCTTACTAAGGTCCTGTATTTGGTCCCTAGTAGAGTCGCCAATTTGTTAGGTCTCAAAAATGTAGGTTGCTAATCCTAAGAGGATGCCAGACTCTATGCTTAGATTCACAACATTTTTGAACTAACACGATGAAATCAACCATTAGGGTTTGATGATTACCTACACTTTAGGTCCTGTTACACCTAGGTGGGTGAACCTTGGAAATTAAAGCAGATTGAATGTAACTATTTTGACTAAGTAAACAGATCTACCTAGAGTGGCAAATGGTGTAGAATAGATTAAAGCTTGTTGACTAATTCTAATATCTGATGAATGGTTGGTATAAATTGTATAAGCAATATCAAGGTGAATTTTATGACTCTTCTTAACTAATAAAAGGATTTTAAATGATGTATTGAAATAAGACCAGTGCCTTGTAAGGTAAACAGAGTCAAATGGAGGACTAAGACTAGTGGTTTGTAGTGGGTAGTAACTCTAACTATTTGGCACAATATTTTAGTTTATAACTTGTATAAATGTGTAGGGAGATGATTGACAAACTCTTCTTAAAAATCCAACTAATACAATCATATTTCTTGTTGTTCACCAGAAGGTAATTTAATCCTTTCTTGAAGCAACCAATTGAATGAAATATGCAAGAAAAATAGATAATATCAACTTGGAGACAGAATGGCAATCCTAACTATATCGTTCTTCTTAGTAATCCAAACTAACACTTCCAGGTTACTGTGACTGATCAAAAGGATTTTAATTCCTCTAATGGAAACCAATTAATCCAATCACATAGATACAACAAATGTGCATTGACAAATTAACTATATACTTGATAGATTAATTTGAATAACAAGGAAATACTAAACTAGAGACAACCATACAATTGAGTAATCTTAACAAACAATTGATGCCAGAATAAACCACAGAATCAGAGAACTTCAATTTACTCCTTCAATAATATACTTGCAACATGGTCTTTGAAACAAAACATTGTAAACTTTTTGTATTATATTCTACTATCGATCCTCATTCAGCATCATGCGTTCAACTTATATAGGAATATTCATGAAGAGATATAACTCTTCAAAAAGTCTTTTGGGAATCAACATGATTAACATAACAACAATAAAACAATAATGCTTAAGCTCTATTGAACCACAAGTATAGCTGAGCAATGTGATCTAAGTACTCTTGGCTACGATGTAAATTAGTAAATTCAATAGCGTTTCTTGTGATCACATCCATCGTAACCATCTTCTCCAAATGCTTGCAGGCTTCTCCAGATGCAGTCTTTTTCCTTAAGAGCTCCTAAGGCTTCATGCAATATCACTTGATAGTCTCTGCTCCATTCCTCTTTGCTCTTTAATTCTTTATCACTCTTGAACAACGTGGGCACTCCTGCTTTTGATGCTTCAACACATTCTTTGGCATCATTCTTAAGGTCATAATACTTCTGATGCTGCTTAATCAAATCTTTTGCACTAGAGGTACCTGTAATGTCAGAAGTATCTTTACTCTATGTCTCATTAAGTTTCTCCTGCAGCCTTTTGTCAAGCCTCTCATGCTCTTGGATTGCTTTATAATTTTCAGAATAATTATCCCAAAATTGATTTAGCCAATGCATCATGTTGGTATGCCTATTCTGGAGTATTGTGGCAAGTGTATCAATCTCGATTTGAGCTATCTAGTAGATAGATGGTGATTCGGCGGTTTGTGAGCTTTCTCCTTGAGTTAATCTTTTTACTGACCTCCCGAAGGTGCTCTTAATAGCATCCTTCAAATAATCATTCTCTTTTGTCAATCTCTCATAGCTCAGTTTGTATTCATCTCTTTCTTTGATTAACATCTGAGCCTGTACTTTATTCAGCTTTGCAACATTAATGCCAATGTCTGCAGTGATCAAGGGGTCAGTCTCCCCCGCCTTCAAAGTTGTGACATGGCCAAAAGCCTTCTCAGTGTCTATAATGGCTTTCTTCTTATGTGGAGGGTACAAGGCCCATATCATCAATCAATTTTCATTGTTGTTATATTTTGTGCTCATATACACTTCTATGACACCTTTTGGAGTGAGCTTGTATTTATCATCTGTGTTATGTAGAAAACTATCAAATACTAGAGCAGAATTAAAATCAAGTCCAGGAAAGATCATCACGCCTGCTTCTTTTAGCAACTGTCTGCCCTTATTAAGAGTCATATTTTGCAATTCACTATCCACTGTTGTTTTCAACATATCAAGTAATTATCTTTCATTATTGGTAGAGATATCATCAACTGACTCCTTGATTTCTTTCCCATTGCATTTATATAAAAATGATTTGAATTCTCTAGAATGAATAAATTTATCATCATAAATAAAAGAATCATATGCTATTTGTCTAGGATCTTCATCAGTAGACCCTTCCTCATCATGTTGAACCATACCCAGAGACTGATAATGTTGTATTTTTATTTTGGACATTCTAGTTGTCTATTTTCATGGCTCATCTTCTTCTATAGTTTCTTCATCACCAGAGGATAACAACTCTATTTCTGCCAGTTGTTTCCTCTTCTCATCTAAGTCCCTATTATATTTCTCAACCACTAGTTCAACTTCAATTCCTGATGACATCATCATGTGGATAGGGGACATGTGTGTATCCATTAAGGTTTTGTTTTCTCTGAGCAAGGTCAATGAAACCCTCAGGATCAAATGCTTTTCTTGCCTTAGCACATCTCATATTCTAGTGCATCAGTTTATCTATAATGAGACCATAACCCTCCTTGGATACCACAGTGAAATCTCCAAAACACAGAGTACTAGGCATAAAAGACTATTTGTCATGGGAACTCAAATGCATCACATTAGAACAATTCATTTGCCTAACTATTTCTAAGTAGGCAATTCTGTTAGGAACAGTTTTAGGTAAGATAAAAGGAGTATCTTCAAAACCATAAACTCTGATCATGGTAGCATCTTCAAAACAATACCAGTCTCCCCAATTGTGAGTAACAGTAGGAGGACCACCAAAATGTTTAGGTCAAAGAAACCTCTTTATTTCATTTGATAATGAATGCTCACAAGGATGACTGAAATATCTATATAAGGCTTTCACACAGTATTATTCAAATTGCACATAGCTAGAATGGGCATATCTACTATCCCATATTCTGGTCCACATCTGCACGGGTGACTTTTTCCCCCTGTGGTCTACTGGAACAACTTTGAATTCATTTGGCCATAACCCCACTGTCTGGCCATAATAAAGTACCATGTGCATGAGAAGTGAGTAATGTTCAAAGGAAATTGATGGGGCATTGTTCTTTATTACAGTTAGACTAGAGTCAATTCTACCAAAAATATAGGCAGCATAATCAAATTGTCTGGTATTGTGGCACTGGATGTCTGTAGCTATGACCATCAGGGGAATTGTCATGAAATCAGGGACCTATGATCCTGAGACCTGGCCCATAGAGTAGTACGTGTATTGTATGTAGGGTTCAAATAATGACACATGAAATGGAGGTCCATCATTCTCATTGAGAGGCACCATTTCTCCCTTTGCCCTAGGCTTGTGAATAGGCAATCTCCATCCATTATATGTAGTAGCCATTCTCCAGTACTCTTTATCCAAATCCTCATAAACTATGGGGACAGTACATAAATCATCCAAGTCAAAAACTTCACAAATGGCATTCTTAGACAAGTGTATAATAGGCTCCCCTTGCGGGTTGCATATAGCCTTAAGACTTGGATTATACTGCTTAGCAAGAAGTTGGAGGAGTTCAGCATTCAGAAACACATCAGGAACAACCAATTTACCCAAATTCAAATGCCATGGGTTTGACACCGAGAAATTCCTGATTCTTCTATTGTAGTGGAATTTAAACAATTCATAACCTCGAATTGGGGTCTAGACATTTCCTATGTATTTACACTTGTCTTCTAGTTTCTCCACTTCTACCCTAATTTGTGCAAACCTTCGGGCTTTGGGAGTTGATCCAGGTAGTTGATCAATTAAGTCTTGGTTCAGTTTCCTCTCTTTTATTTTCTCCTCAGGGGTTTTGTCATTTTTTTGTTTTTTAGGTTTATTGGTATCACCCTGTGGTTTTCTACCCTTTCCTTTCCTCAGAGTTACCATTTTAGTTTTGGACAAAAAATTCAAATTGTAAGATACTATACAGAAGTTAGTATATGGGTACCTGTTATCAGAGGCTTTGATCGAATTCCCCTATTTTCTCCTCCAAGTCTCCACTTGTAGGCTCCTTTCAGATAATTTTTTTGAACTTAATTGCAATGATTTCAAATGGTATCTCAGAGGATTTCTTCATCGTCTACAATTAATTGTTCGAGCATTTCATTTTTCTTGATCATTGTGAAATGTCACATCGTCATAACTTCTCTCATCGGCATGATTTTCATAATGTCAATGTGATTTTGATATCTTCTTATGGAGCGAACATTTGCTCATGGATCAATCGATGTAACCCTTCAATTGTCTCCTTGACGTCATATTTCATTTGTGAATTTGTATCAGCAAGATATTTTCAAGCTTTACCCAATATAGAAGTGGGCATGGTTGCCATCGGCCTGACTTGCTTCATCGTTGTGTGAATAACATTCTTTTCTGATACCTCAAGTGTCTCTGATATGACTATCGATGAGAGTGTTGTCGATGAACATGGTCATTGTTGTCATCAAGATAAGATATGTCATCGGGATAACATATTTCAAGCTACGTGATCGTGACTGTTTCCTCGATATCTTTCTTTACACTTTTTATCAGAGAGACCTTCACAACATGTCACCGACATCATTGTGAGTATTGTTTTGGCCAGACTTGCAAGCTTTGTTCTGATTCATTCACTTTCACCAATGGTTCTTATCTTCCATACATATCGGCATGACTTATGCCGAAACAATTTCATTAGTCCCTGAGATATTAGAATGTCGGAGACTCCTTAATTTTTCACTCCGATGTTTATCTCCTACCGATGACCACTAGTTCCCTCTGTTCCATGGGTTGTTCGGTGAGAGTCCCACAAAAATCTCTTATCAGTTGATCTATATCGTTGGTGGGGTTTGTAGAGTATTCACTGATAGTGGTATCTCATACCGATCGGTGTGACCGCATATTCTCTCTCTGATGAAATGTCATCGGAGTTACTTTCTCCATCAGTGATTCTGGAAATCTTCTCCCCAATCATTAGTCTCATGCCGACACTCATTTTAGCTAGTTTATCATATAACATGGATCGGTATAACTAAAATAAGGTCTTGCCGATATTAAGGAGTTGAGGCCTTTTTACATTATTTTGTGATGAAAGTCTTTAATTTCTATGGGATATACCAGTTGTTATTCTAATTTTGGGTGAAATGTTTTTTGTTTTGGTTAGACATGAGTGGGTATGAAGATAAGAAAAATTTAAATTTTCCTATCCCAATAGGTCGCTGTGGGTCAACATGTGCCCCTAGTCTATCTTGTGCTAACCCCCTACCTCTACCCTGGAACTCCTGCATATCAAAATAATTTGGCACTTTATTTTTGACAAACTCGCAGTAGAGTTTCCTCAAAAAATATTGTGGGATCTCATTATTGTTGCATGGAGGATGGTCAAAAACCATCCACCACCTCTACACAAAATTGTCCCTTATCACTTGATTGTTACACCAATAGATATGGAACCTCTTGCATGTAAGGGGTAGAGATTCATTTGTTCGTGGGTCTATGAAAATAGAACACAAGTCAAGTTTTGTAATTTGTTCCTTTTTCACTTGTCCATATGATAACTTGTCAGCATAATACTCTCTAAATTCTCTCCTCTTTTCCGTCCAACTAGTGATTTGCTTGTTTATTGAATTTACATTGGATAACATAGATTCAAGGGATTGAGCAAGAGTGGATCTATGCAAGGTTGAAGTTGTAGGTTCTTTCAACCTTGCAATTATGTCCTCAATTTTTTTTTATTGTTTTCAATTTGTCCCATTAGATTTTTTTGTGTTCTAGGGGCATGTCAAGGAATGGATGGAGTTTGTTGTTTAGGTTGTTCTTCGGTAGGTATTTCCTCTTCAGGATTTTGTGTATTTTGAGGAGGAGGAGGAGGCGGAGGTGCATTAACATTTCCTGACAATTAAAGAAATTTACATCAAAAATCAACTCAAACCTACCTATTTAGAAACAAATTCAAACAAAAATAAAATAAAACTCACTCCTTTGGCCTACTCGATATCGTGGTAGCATTTTGGTGATGAATTGACAAGATTTTGGTGTCGAATTGGGTCTTAAAAAATGTGAGCGCGCTCCTTAGGGTTTGCAGGTTGTGGGTGTAGAGGAAATAAAAGAAATCAAATGAGCATAAATGCTCTTATATATATATATATATATAATTAAACAGAACGCGAGTGGGTTATGGTTTGGTTTTGCAGAGCCTTAGGCTCATCATTGCCAAACCATAACGCGAGCACGTTATAATCTGAGCGCGTTATAATGCGAGCACATTATAACGCGCTTGCATTATGTCTTAATTTTTTTAAAAAAAAAATTGGCCACTTTTTGGCCCCCAAACTTTTTGCACTTACCCTGCAATACAGATTTTAGGTACTTAGGTGCTATAGGAATGTTGTCAAATTGAATACTGAAGGAGAGATTGGTGGTGTTGTTGTATTGTAAATTTTTTTCAGATTAATACAAACATTGGGCATCTTTCCTATGTAGAATTTTTTATTCAAAAGGGTCTTCTCCATGTTAAACATTGTGTCATGTGTTCAATTTTCTAATTTTACATTTCTGTGAAGCATAGTTTTGTTTCTATGTTACAATCTCCATTAATAGCATATTGTTAAAGATTGCTAAAATTTATATTGAATCAGATTTCCATTGAAGTAGTGTTGCTTTCATTTCTAATACATTACCCCTAAAAAGAAACTTCAAAATAAACAAAGAATAACTGAACCAACTCAATCTTTTGAAAATAATTTAAAAAAACACATGCTAAAGCAAATATTCCACAATGGAATGGGCCAATGGGTATATTTGGGTACCCATTACCCCTAAAAAGAAACTTCAAATAAACAAAGAATAACGGAACCAACTCAATCTTTTAAAAATAGTTAACAAACCACATGCTAAAGCAAATATTATATAATGGAAGTGACAAAAGGATATATTTGGGCACCCATTACCACCAAAAGAAACTTTAAAATAACCAAATGAAATGAAATGAAAGTTTTTAATGACGTCCATGAGATCACGAGTCTATGGGACCTAGAGGCAAAACTGACTACAGAAAAAAAAGAACCAAGTGGCAGCCAAGCTGTCACTCCTAGCTGCTCTCTATTTACTGATGATCACTATTCTTCTACTATGAATCCTAAACAAGTAATCTATGACTTTAACTATCCTAAATCTAGGTATGTTTGGGAGTCCATTACCCCGCAACTAACATTTTCTAGCATTTTCTACATCCATATTGACTTGAGAGCTTTGTATGCCAAGACAAGGCCAATGCAACATCGCAGGAAGGACAGTGGGAATGTTCTTCGCTAGTTATAGTACTCCTTTCAATTTTATTCTCTAAACCTATGATCACGAGAAGAATGACGTGCTCTCCAATCCTTGGAGCAGGAGCAACGATGATAAAATGTGGGCCCTGCCAAGCTAAATTAGTCGTTCCATAGATTACTTTTTCTAGTTCAACTTTCCGCGCGTTCCATCTCCTCCAATTTCAAGAACAATTTCCATGAAATTTCATGGACAATTTCATGGAAACCACTTAGCAAAATCGCAAGAAGTCACCGGGACACAATGACTAACGAAGAAGTCATTAGCCTTTTTCAAGAAATGCTTGAAGCACAATGTAGTCGAGCTGCAAATGATCTACAAGATTACTTTTTTCCTTGGAGAGAAAAAAAGTAGCGATTTCAGTGATGTTTCAGGATTAAAATTTTTTTTGAGGAAGTAACCGTATTAGCAATATAGTGTAATGGAGCTCTATGACTATGAATTGAACCTACAATCTGAAATTGTCTACTGGAAATGCTCTGGCTATGCGGAATGCTCGATGGAATTCATTCCTAAACCACGACACTTAAAGTTGGGAATGAGCGGGTTGTTGTGGTCGATTGAAGCCTCACCCTTGTAGACCCCTACAGAGTATTCCTTCAATATCATGGAAGTCAAACGATCGAGAAGCATTTTAGCTTTGTCAGAAGCTGTAGTGCTTGATTTACCTGCCAAATCTAGGTAGCTAACAATTATATATGGGTAAGTGTACAAATGAGTGTGATAAATGCATGAATACAATGAATGTGTTTGAGTTTGCATGTATAAGGATGAGGTGGGGGTAAGTACATGGAAGTATGTGCATATAGGGATGAGTAAAGTCTAAGAAAAAGAGCCCAACTTCATATAAGATTACAGCATCTATCAATATATGTACATATACATATATGAATGCATCTTCTCAAAATACACACAAAACTAAATGAGAAATGGTATAGGTAGGCAAATTTAGCCATTATGCCTTTAAACAAAGTCAACTCAATCTTTTGACAAAAGTTTAGAAAAACACAAGCTAAAGCAAATATTCTACAATGGAAGGGGTGAATGGGTATATTTGGGTGCCCATTACCTGCAAAAATAAACTTCAAAATAAACAAAGAATAACTTAACCAAATCAATCTTTTGAAAATTTAGTAAAAAAGACATGCTAAAGCAAATATTCCTCAATGGAAAGGGTGAATGGGTATACTTGGGCACCCATCACCCCCAAAAAGAAACTTCAAAATAAACAAAGAAGAACCAAACCAACTCAATCTTTTGAAAATAGTTCAAAAAACACATGCTAAAGCAAATATTCTACAATGGAAAGGGCAAATGGGTATATTTGGGCACCCATTACCCCCAAAAGAAACTTCAAATAAACAAAGAATAACCAAACCGACTCAATCTTTTGAAAATAGTAAAAAAAGCACATGCTAAAGCAAATATTCTATAATGATAGGGGCAAATGGATATATTGGATATATTCTATAACGATGCCTCATGACCTCACTGATAGGTGGCTTATAGCATATGGGACTACCTCATACTCCCAATATCTACATATACATAAACAAAGGCAACTCAATCTTTTGAAAATAGTAAAAAGAAACACATGCTAAAGAAAATATTCTACACTGGAATGGGTATATTTGGGTGCCCATTACCCCCAAAAAGAAACTTCAATATAAAGAAAGAATAACGAACCAACTCAATCTTTTGAAAATAGTAAAAAAAATACATGCTAAAGTAAATATTCTAGAATGGAGAGGGTGAATGGGGGAATGGGTATCAGAGCTTAAATTTGATAGTTGTATAGTTGTTTTTAATGATTTTAACTATAAAATATAATAAAAATGAATATTTAAATAATTGTATTAACATACATGCAATTTATTTTAAAAACTGTATATATATATTCCTTTTATTTTTAAATTTTTTGATAGGAACTTTTATTATTTAAAAAAAGAATCCCAAATTTTTAATAGGAACCTTCTATTATTTTAAAAAAATCCATTAGATTTGTTTTTTTATAAAATATTTTATTTCATTCTAACCTTTTTCAGCACAACTTTTTAGACTTTTGCTACACATAAAAAATAGTGAAATATAAAGAATTGGAAATAGTGATATTAAATTATTAATATGTCCAATATCATATGCTCATTCCTTTTTAAAATATATTATATATCTGTGATTTTGTTTATTTGGAATTTGAAACCATGCTTTCAGAATAAGCATAAGTTTCAGACCTAATCAATTCCAACACAACCCAAAGAGAACAAAATCTTACTAGATTTCAACTAACTAGAGCTAAGATTTTAACTAACTAGAGGTAAGATTTAAATTCTATCATTGAGTGTTTCATACTTAAACGATCATTTATGGAGTGATTGTTTGTATGTTGGACAACTGTTTGTGGTTGTATCTCTTTGGGTTGTGCTGGTATAACTATGTTTTGGTGTGTTTTGAGTCATATCTGTCTTCGTCAGCTCGTATGAAAAAGAGTAGATTGTACTTGGAGTGTAAGCATGAAGCATATATTGCTCTAATGTTGTTCAATCTGTACCCAGTTGGGCTTACATGTTAGTCTATTTGTAATCTTTTATTAAGCTTAATACAATATAAAAAAACTCAACAATAGAATGCTAATAAGGAAAAAGTGATCAGATAAGTGACTGAATAACAAAGGTCAAAATAAATTTAAAATGTCTTAGAAATAAATAGGTAGAGCCAAGGCAAGTAGGAAGAAATTGGTATAAATAAAGGATGAAGAATATGAACCAAGTTCACCGTATTCTTTGGAATCATTCTTGTAGTCTAATTTTTAAGAATCCTTGACAATAATCAATATGATGATATTGAAATCCCAAAGGGGAGGAGTGTTGAAGAAAAATGTTAGCAATATAGCCATTAAACAATGTGTTGATACAATATAGCTTGATATAAAATGACTTGCATTAAAAAAATGATTGTCATGTGAAAGGCAATAATGGAGACTAAACTATAGGAAAAGAATTCCTTGACAAGCAAGGTGGACTGTCAAATTTAAGCCTTGATGGGTATATTTGGGTGCCCATTACCCCAAAAAATAAACTTCAAAATAATCAAAGAATAATGGAACCAACTCAATCTTTTGAAAATAGTAAAAACAAATATTCTATAATGGAAGGGGCAAATAGGTATATTTCGTCACCCATTACCCCAAAAGAAACTTCAAAATAACCAAAGAATAACAGAATCCAGGTATGTTTGGGAACCCAGTACCCCACCAAAAAAAACAAAACAAAAATAACTTCAAAATAACTAAAGAATAACTGAATCTAGGTATGTTTGGGAGTCCATTTCCTTGCAACTAACATTTTCTACATCCACATTGACTTGAGAGCTTTGTTTGCCTAGAAAGGATAGTGGGAACGTTCTTCGCTAGTTATAGTAATCCTTTCAACTTTCTTCTCTGAATCCATGATCATGAGATCAGAATGCCGTGCTCTCCAATCCTTGGAGCAGGAGCAACGATGATACAATGTGGGCCCTTCCACAGATTACTTTTTCTGGTTCGACATTGCACGCGTTCCATCTCCACAAAATTTCATGGACAATTTCTTGGAAATCACTCGCAAGAAGTCATCGGGACACAACGACTAACGGAGAAGTCATCAGCCGTTTTCAAGAAATGCTTGAAAACAATGCAGTCAAGCTGCAAACGTTCTACAAGATTACATTTTTTCTTGGAGAGAAAAAAAAAGTAGCGATTTCAGTGGTGTTTAGGGATTGAAGAAATTTTTGAGGAAGTATCTGTATTAGCAATATAGTGTAAAAAAAGGTAGCGATTTTAGTGATGTTTCAAGATTGAAGAAATTTTTGAGGAAGTAACTTTATCAGCAATATAGTGTAAAAAAGGTAGCGATTTTAGTGGTGTTTGGGGATTGAAGAAATTTCTGAGGAAGTAACTGTATCAGCAATATAGTGTTAAAAAGGTAGTGATTTCAGTGGTGTTTGAGGATTGAAGAAATTTTTAAGTAACTGTAATGGAGCTTTATGACTATGAATTAAACCTGCAATCTGACATCATCTGCAGGAAATGCTCTAGCCATGCAGAATGCTCGATGGAATTCATTCCTAAACCACGACACTTAAATTTGGGAATGAGCGGGCTGTTGTGGTCAATTCAAGCCCTACCCTTGTAGAGGCCTATAGAGTATTCCTTTAATATCATGGAGGTCAAATGATCCATAAGTGTTTTAGCTTTGTCAGAAGCTACGGTGCCTGATTTACCTGCCATGTTTAAGCTTCTGCTGGTAGGGTTTGAGGAGTCGATGAAGTCTGTGTGCAGGGCAGAGGAAGCGCTAGATAAATTGTATGCATTTTCCTGTTTGATTTTGCAGGTTGAAAAAGATGAGCGGTGGTGCATCATTCTGGATGCCGAGATCACGGCAATGACTTGTGAGGCTGTGAAAGAGGTAATTTATCAAGCTGCACAAGTAGCGACAGATTTTTTTGCTGAGCAATTTAAGCCCCCTATTTTCATAGGCGGTCTACAGAGTATGAGCTGTGAGAGATCAGGATGGTGGATTGATCAGTGGACTGTTGCAGATGAGCTATGGGCAAGTAATTTTTTTGCAGAGGAGAGTTAGATTTCCATGATGAGGGTAATTCAAGCAAAGGTTGTGGAGATAGGAAATGTTGTTCAGTGGTGTACAGTAAAAGTAGACCCTGAGAAACCTAATCCCTATTTCAAATTTGAGGTTGCGGTCCATGAGTTTTTGGAAGGAGATGAAGTGCTTCTCTGAATTGGTGTTGCCAATGATCGAGCGCTTAGGGTTCGAGTGTTTTTTACAGAGGCTGTGGAAGTTCTTTGTTGGCAAGAGGGAGTCGAACTCGAGACCTCGTTAGGGTTAGGTCACCTGCTTCCCGCCGTGGTGAAAGATTACATCTTGGCTTCCCTGGGGCAAAATGAGGTGAAATTAAGTAATAACAATGTTGTGGAAGGTCTTCTCTAGCATTTGATCAGGTACCTGGGTTTTTGGGGAAAATTTGTGTGATTTGTGGGAGTGAACGACTGTTGGAAATTCCACCGAGCAGTACTTGCAGTAATATTTGCAGGGCTAGAAAGCAAGGCTACGAGGCTACAATAGCAGGTTGTCTACCTGTCCTAAAGATTTCAGAGGAGGCGAGAGCAACATGGAGAGAACAGTATGTGAGAAAGTTATACAACAATTCAACCACCCGAAAACCCTCGAAGCTTGGGATTTTGCTTGATGCAACCGTCGTGCATGACTCAGAAATTGGTAAGGATCAAAATCTTGTTGGTTACGAAGAGGCAGTTAGCAGAGTGGCCAGAATGAATTCCAGAAGCATTGCAAAGGCTCTGCGCATCCCAATATCTCAGTTACGGATCAATGATACTTAGAATTTTGAAAGCTATTCAGCCCATTCTAGTAAAACTTCTATGTTAGTTCAGACCTTAGAATTTTTAGCCTCAAGATTAAATTCCATTTCCGGACGACTTATATGGACATTGACAACTGCTATACAGTCGATACCCCCAATGCTAAAGGTGTAGCCTTAAACATGCTTACTACATATTCAAGATGGAGTTTGTCAACAAATAGTTAGCATCTAAGAAGAAGAGACATTGAAAGGAGAAGAAGAGGTGTTACCAATAGAAAAACCCATATTCTAGTCTAAACACACACTATGATGAATAGGAATATAAGAAAAGGTTGAATATGTAATAGAACTCATGAAGAAGAGAAGTAGAGTTTATGCATAGAATAATCTAAATTTGACAAGAAGATATAAAGAAATAACATAAGGGGTAGGTTTAAAGAATGTCGGGTTCACCAAAATAAAAGGTATAAAATAGGTTACTACACTAAAAGAAGTATATAATTAACCTATTTTACTATTTTTTGTGCTTAAAGAAAGAACAAACACTATCTACCATAATGTAATAAATAATGCTAAAGTAAAGAGGCCATAGTGAATGAATAACTAGAACATCATTATAGATTCCCTAGTTATTTTCTCTTAAACATTTGTTGTGCTAATTAAACTAGACTAGTCTACTTAGAAATAAGAGTTGAAATTTATATGATTGATAATGAATTTATGCTAAATAAAACACATGAACATGATTCAAAGGATAAAATCTAGATGCCAAAACTATGGACTCGTGATAGGAGGACCAACACATAGCAAGACTAATTCTTCCAATTCAGACAGTACCATGGATGTGTTCAAGTCCATCCTATTGCAAATCCATCCATCGTACATAGGAGACCTTGTGTCAGGCCGATTATTTTTCCTTCCTTATTTTGATCGTTATGCATTTCAGTTCATGACATTATCAAACTTTTTAGAGACTATGGTTTCATTATGCAGACTTGATTTTTATCTCTTGATTATGATAGGACATTGATTAGACATATGTGATTCGATTTGATCATATTTGATGGTATTTTGTGATTTGACATACGAGATATATTTGATGATGCTTTATGTGATGTTGACTATTTGACATGTAATTGAAAAATGCAGTTTAAATTGGGATTTATGTTATAGTTGATTATTGTTGTATTCGATGGTGTGAATTTAATTCTAGTTGCTTCAGCTATGATTATCATGATATGATTGACACTTGATTGAGATGTGTAGGTTTTACATTCCCAAGCCACGAAAAATTGGAGGTAGAATTCGCACTATGTTATTCCCTGTTAAACCGATCCATTCCCAAGAGGGATGAGGATCACATTTGAAATTGAATGTGATTTAAGTGCTTGATTTAATTTTTTATTCATTTTGGCCCAGTACCCCTTTGTTTAATTTATTAATGTTAAGTGTTGTATAATTTTTATTTGATTTACACCACTTGGTATTTGTTTTATTTTTTGAAGCTATTTAAAGTGGATTTATGACCCCCTTTGTGAACCTTAGTGTCCCAAAAGTTACCCTAGGTGGTTACCCATAAGTCTAGGGTTAATTTGGACTAACTAACCCTTGGATTAACTCACTTTTGGTCACTCTAAACTATGGTTTAGTCAAAGTGATGAAATTTGAAATTAGGGAAGGTGGGAGATGAGTCATGCTTTGGGAAAGACTCATCTCCCTTCCCAAAGTTTGGGAATCCATTGCCAAGGAAGACTTGGGAGGTCTCCAAGACTCCCAAGTGTGGGGCATCTTCCTCCAAGACTCTCACACACGTGTGAGAGCATCTTGGAGGGAGATGGCTCTTTGAGAGAATAAGAGGATGCCATATGGCATCCCTTATCCTCTTGGAGGTTTGAGTGGGAATGCCACATCACCACTTGTCCTCTCACACATGTGTGAGAGCACAAGTGGATAAGGTGAGGATTGAGATGGAATTGGAGGATGACACTTGTCACCCACATACTTCCTCTCCCTTGCAAGTGGCATTGGAGGAGGAAGGAGAAGGTGACAAGTGTCACCTTCTCATTCCTCAAGGCCAAATTGATGGCCTATAATATCTCCTCTTGTTGAGGAGTGTGGGGTTCTTGCATTTTTTAGTTTTCTTTCTATTTTGGAGGAATTTGGGAAAGTTAGAGGAAGTCTTGAAGATTGGAAGGTTTGGGAAATCTTGGAGCTCATCACCAAACGTGCTTCCATAATAGGGCTCTTGAAGGTAAGCTCTATGTCTTGTTCCTTACCCTTGCTTATTTAATGTGATCTGTTGTAGTTTTTGGTTGTTTTGTTGTTTTCATTATTTTTGTGTGGGATGGGAGTATGGTAAGAGCACCTCCATTTGGAGGTAATGCTCAACTTGTTTAGGTAGGGGAAAGGAACCTCTTTGAGGTCACTCTCACATTGTGTTATTTATGCCTTGAGGTCTTTTACTTGTTGGAGAGAGTATTTGAATGGCAAGAGTGCCATGGAGGTTATTCATGATTTTGTGGAGAGTGGTGGTTTTGGAGATTTTTGGCTTGAGGCCATGAGATTGGTATTTTTTTTATTTGGGTGGCCTCTGAAGTAGAGGGGTTCATTCCCTACCCTCATCAAACTCATTTTCATGAGTTGAGTTATGTGTTAAACCGTGGGGTTGTTTTTGTGTTGTTGATGTGGATTCTTGTTGTGGAATGTTTACACCCGTGTGAATCCCTACCTCCCTAGCTCGGGGGTGACCCACTTGCAGGTCTATGGTAGGGAGGAGGGCATTTCGAAATGGCTGGGTTGTCCTTTTGTTGTGTTTTTATTGCAGACCATTATGGAGGAGACGGAGCTTTAGAGAAGCTCATTTTTGGTGTTGCTTGGTCATTAGTGTTTTATTGGTTGTTTTGAGCCATGGCTATTTGGCCTTATTGTAAAAATTGTTGTTATCTTTGTTCATACAGTTGGCTATCAAAAGTTGTAATGTAAACAATCTCTTCTTGTTATTTACATGCTATTTATTGCCTATTTTGTGGAGTTGGGAAGTTGTGAAATACATGTGAAATTTTTATATATTTTTTTGCCATTATTTCTTGCAAAAAAAAAATGTGTGCTACTAAAAGAATTTTATTGCATACAAAAGAAAAGGGAAAGTTCCATAGTGTAATTTATTCAAAATAAAATATGACTTTTGTTTTAACACTACTGTCAGAAATTGCTTATTTATCAGTATTATCTCAAAAAAAAGGGAAAAGAACACTATTATTCTGAGCATTATCTTTCAAGGATGAGTTCTTTGGTTGTTTAAATTTGAAAACTGGTTTTACCTTCAAATCAGAGGTTGAAGTGTTTTATTTATGTTTATTTCTGAATATAATGCATGTTTAGATCTTAGGTGAATTTGAGAATACAGTACAGATTAGTTTGACATATATATTTATCTCTGATAAAAAAATATTTATAAATAAATAAAACTGAATGGCTATGATTTTCGTGTTTAAAAATAAAATAGTTAATACAGATTTCTCTAGGTTGAACTAGTTTGTGTTTGTTTGTTGCTATGTAGGTTTATATATATATATACATATGTGTGTGTGTATATATATATATATTTACCTGTATTAAAATATTTAATAAGCTATAGGTATAAAGAAAAAGTCTAAGGGAAGAAACTGTAAAGAAAGCCTCTTTAACAAACCCTAAATTCTGTAGGGTATCCACTGTTCAAAGTGGTGTTTTCCTTTTTATTTAGTAACAAAAAAAAACAAAAAGGGGGTTGTGGGCGGCAGCGCCGCCCACAGCCACTTACAGTTACGAGGTGTGGGGAGGAGGCGTTGCCTCCACCCATGCCTGCGGGTGTGGGTGGAGGCAACGCCTCCTCCCCACACCCCCTCCCTTCTCTCAATCCTCGCACCATCTCCGGCGACCCCCATGACCTTCCTGCCACTCCCCACGCGACCTCCCTTCCTGCTCTCTGTTGCTCCCCTTACTAGCAGCGCCGCCACACTCTTAACCCCACCCACGGTTTCATCTTAACCATCGTTGCCTTCAGTACCACAACGCCACTTCCCCCTCACCGTGCTCAATGCCCTATGCCGAACTTCCTCTGCCTTGGCCGCTAACAGAACTTCCCTCCACTCTCTCCCCCTACAGCATGGGATATTTGTATAACACGTTCAGTAGGAATTTTTATAGACATATACATATATATAATATGTATGTATCAAACAATCACACTAAGTTTGTAAAAGAAAGAAAAGAGTATGACATTAAACCTGTTAAGAATACCTCCGAGAGGTATTTCATGGCCTCCACTGTCTTTGCAAAACCCTACCTGCATGCAAGGAAGAAAACAAACAAAGAAAACAAGAAAACATGAGTTAAGGAATTAGGGCAATCAAAGAGGAGAGAAAACAATAGAAAATAAATTAGGGTTCTCTTGAAATAACACATTCTAGAATGAAATTAGGGCATCTTGGAATATAGAAGATAATAAATCACAATTAGGGTTTTTCTTATTTTTTTTGAGAGAATATTTTAATTGTGAGGATTTTAATTTGTGAGGTTATGTTTTATTCTTTATTTAAAAACCTCCATTTCTTTTCCTTGTCTTTAATTTAACTTTTGGGTTTTGTTATTTAGATTTCTAATTTGGGATGGGTTATTTTTGCATTTTGATTGATGCCTTGTGATTTAGATTTTTTTTAAGGGAGGGATTTGAATCCTTGTTTTAAGTTGGGAAGAGTTCTTCCTTTGAATTTAAATTATTTCCGTTGGGAGGTTTTTTTTTTTTTTTTTTTCCCTAGTGGGATTTTACCTTTTAACTTTTATTTGTTTTATTTTATTATTTTATGGGAAGGAGTATTCTAACCTCCTTCCTCCTCATTATTCCGAGTTCATTAATAAATGTAATTGCCAAAATTATATTTATTAATGGACTCAATTTTGAACTCCAATTTGACGTTTATTATTATTTTATTATATTATTTAAAAAAAAATTATTCTTTCTGCAAGGTCGATTATTTGACCTTGGTAGGACATTTATTTATTATTTTAAATTGTTTAGAATTTGTTCTTAAATTTAAATTTTGGTTATTAAATTTTATTTTATTCCTTATTGATGTTTTATTTTTTAAATTTTAATTTGCGTTTATTGAAAACGCGTTATGCTGCCGAATTTTTTTCCTAGATTTCTAGGGTTTGAAATTTACATTATTTTATTAATTTTTCATTCCATCCTTCCACTTTAATCATGCGCCATTTTGTCATGTTACTTAATCATTATCTCGTTTTCGTTGGATCTAAATTAGAGTAGGTTTCGATGCTAGCGGAAGCATCTTCACCTAGGAAAACTTAGGGTTCAGATTTAAGGACAGTCTAACCCTAAACGCGACACACTTTGTGTCACATACCCCCTAGATGGCTATCATCATGCAGTTAGGTTTGACATGTTTACGCCTTATGCGTATTGCCATCGAGCACGCAGATGTGTGTGAGGGGGTTCCTAGGGATAGGTAGAAAAGTTTTTCATAGTTCTTGTCATGACCACATGGCAAATGTGGACATGACACGTGTGTTGTGTGTCGTGACCACATGGGAAATGCGGGCATGAAATTTGGTATCAGAGCCTAAGTTTAAACACTGGGCTTGTTTTGGGCACATTATTATTTTCGTAACTTTGATTAATTTATGGTTACCTCATTTTTGTAGGATGCCTCCCCGACGAGTTCGATGAGCTCAGTCCCGCCGCACTCCATCCCCTGAGATTCACACTGACTCTTTAGCTGAGGGATAGGATAAACCAGTCCTATAGGCACAGCAGGCACCACCGGCCCTTCAAGATATTGGGCCATAGATATTACAGGCTTTCAAGGTAGTTTTAGATATTCTTCCACCGACTGTAGTTGAGTGACACATAGAGCCACGTGTGGAGCCCTGCGAGGATCTGTGAGAGGAGCCACGCGTGGAGCCATGAGTTGAGTCCCGTGTCGAGCCACGTGTGGAGCCCTGTGTTGAGCCGCGAGGGGCACCACGTGTGGAGCCTTATGTTGAGGTGCCAGAGACGATGGCAGAGGAGGTTGGTTCAACTGACAGGGCCCATAGCAGGAGCCCTTCATGTCATGCTAGGTATGATGAGGCAGTACGAGTAGAGCACATTGTTCACAGACCTTATGACTATTATACAAATGAGCCTATCAGGAGGCACAGAGACAGAGGAGACCCCATTAGGGATTTATTAAGGTTGAACCCTCCTACATTTGTCAGGACCACAGAGGGAGCTGAGGCAGATCAGCTTAGATGCTTCACATTGCATCCTTACAAGGGTAACACGAAGGCCCATGTGGTAGTACACCTGTTACGAGATACATCAGCTACGTGGTGGCGTACTAAGGAGTGCAAGCGTCACCTTTCCTTAGACACTCTCACATGGGAGACATTTATTGAGCGCTTCAATGTGCAATACTTATCAGATCATTACAGGCAGCATCGCATAGACGAGTTTCATGACCTCCAGTAGAGAGGACTTATAGTGGCACAGTATGAGGGTAGATTCAACAAGTTATCCTGATATGCAGAGTATCTCCATGATGAGAAACTCCTAGTTCATATGTTTATCAGAAGACTGAACCACATTATAGCAAGGCATGTTCGTATGGTAGACCACCAGACTTTGAGTGATGCTGCCGAGAAGGCATATATCGCTGAGGAGATTCAAGGACGAGGGAAGAGTTCACACCCTTAGTTTTAGGATCATGGATAGTAGCAGCATCAGCAGACCTTCCGCAGACCATCACAGCCACCTCATAGGGGAGGATTTAGTTCTGCACCCTTACCTCCTAGGCCCCCACAGTAGCAGCAGCCACAACAGCAACAGAGAGCTAGGACACAACAAAGGGCACATGGGGGACATAATAGAGGTTAGCAGTAGCAAGGCCTGTGCAGAGATCAGAGGCAGAAAGGACCTCTTGCGGGACTTGCGAGGTCACAGCAATCTTATAGGGGCTCACAGAGGTCTACTGGTAGATCAGGACATCAGCAATCGAGTAGGACTCAGACTGGACAAGTACAAGCTAGGGGCCCTTGTTATGTTTGTGGTGGAGATGGACACCTAGCTAGAGAGTGTCCATACGGTTTTACAGCAGGGGACAACCTCGTGCAAGAGGATCCGAGCAGACTATTGGTGATGTGGGTAGATCCCACCGTATGTTCACAGCGGTTGATAACTGCCAAGCTGATTTTCAGGCGTCAGTGATTGAGACGTCATGTATTATTTGGGGTATCCCCATTTCTATTCTCTTTGATTCTGGTGCTACTGACTCTTTCATATCTCCATCATTAGTGGAGCGTTGCAGGCTGGTGGCCTTTAGGCAGGGTGATAGGTGGGTGGTTGAGTTGGCCTTAGGGGCCAAGATGATAGTAGATGCCTTAGTCCACACCTGTGAGATTTCTTTGGGACCCTTTACCACAGTATGTGACCTTAGAGTTATGACATTAGGATCCTATGATGTGGTGTTGGGTATGGATTGGCTTGCGGCTCATCGAGCCAAGCTAGATTGTTGCCAAAAGGCGATTAGCTGCTTAGACGATCACGGTACATCAGTTGAGATAGTGGGCATACAGAAGCCCACAACAGTATGTATGATATCTGCTCAGCAGCTTAAGCACTGCATGCGGAAGGAACGTCAGACATTCACCATCATAGTGAGTGATAGATTAGATGACGAGCCTAAGGCATCTTTGGATGATCATCCCATCCTTAGAGAGTTTGCTAATGTGTTTCTAGTAGAGTTGACGAGGATGCCACCCCGTCGTGAGGTAGACTTTCACATTGACTTAGTGCCAGGTGCTGAGCCAGTGTCTCGTACACCCTACAGGATGACCACACACAAACTCATAGAGCTCAAGTTACAGTTGGAGGACTTGCTCGAGAAGGGGCACATCTGACCGAGTGTTTCACCTTGGCGCGCTCCTGTCATCTTTGTGAAGAAGAAGGATGGGTCTCTTCATTTGTGCATGGACTACAGGCAGTTGAATAAGGTGACGGTGAAGAACCATTATCCTTTGCCTAGGATTGATGATCTTTTTGATTAGATGCAGGGAGCTAGGGTGTTCTCTAAGATAGACCTGAAGTCCAGTTATCATTAGCTACATATCACAGAGGCAGATATCCATAAGACCACCTTCCAAACTTGATATGGCCACTATGAGTTTACTGTGGTCCCCTTCAACTTAACGAACGCCCCTGCAGTGTTCATGAGTCTCATGAACGAGGTGTTCCATAACTATTTAGATCAATTCGTGATCATTTTCCTCGATGACATTTTGATCTATTCATGGACCGAGAAGGAGCATGAGGAGCACCTTCGCTAGGTTCTACAGTGTTTGAGGGAGCAGAATCTTTATGGGAACTTGGTGAAGTGTGCATTTTTTAGGACAGAGGTTCAGTATCTAGGGCATATCCTATCTAGTGATGGAATCTCAGTAGATCCATCAAAGATCAGGGCTATCAGGGATTGGCCAGCACCCACTAGTGTGACAGAGGTTAGGAGTTTTATGGGGTTAGCTAGTTATTACTGTCGCTTTGTTGAGGGTTTTTCTTGGATAGCGCACCCCATCACTTCCCTTCAGTGGAAAGGGAAGATTTTTCTATGGACTAAGCAGTGTGAGAGGGCCTTCAGGGTCCTCAAGGAGCATCTTACCAGCACCCCCATTTTAGTGGTTCCTGATCCTGCAGTAGATTTTATGGTTTGCACGGATGCATCACTTGAGGGATTGGGAGCCGTACTTATGCAAGGTGGTAGAGCGATCGCGTATGAGTCGCGAAAGCTCAAGACCTATGAGCTGAACTACCCCATGCACGACTTGGAGTTAACGGCAGTGGTTCATGCTCTAGTTCCTTGGAGACATTTCTTATTGGGTCATTGCTTTGAGCTCCATTCAGATATCCACAGCCTTCAGTATATCTTTACACAGCTGAATCTGAACGTCCGTCAGCGGCGTTGGATGGAGTTCCTTTGCGAGTATGACTTTGATGTCCACTACATCAAAGGGAAGGAGAATGTGGTTACTGACACATTGAGTCAGAGGCACCACGAGCTCTTGACTTTGACTCTGAGTGTGGACTTGAGAGGACGCATTATTCAGCATCTGCCACAGGATGAGTGGTTTCTTGAGGTGCAACAGGAGATCAGTTCACAGAGGGCCCTTGTGGGCAAATTTACAGGGTATTCACTTGAGGTAGATGGGTTACTTCGTCATCGATAGTGCATCTATGTACCCCACATAGGTGACCTACATACTGTAGTGTTATCAGAGGCTCATAGAGCACCATATGAGGCACATCTGGGGGTGAAGAAGATGCGTGCGGACCTACGACAGCTATACCATTGGGCTGGTATGAGATGAGATATTGCAGAGTTTGTTGCTCGATGCCTTGAGTGCCAAAGGGTCAAGGCCGAGCATCAGCATCCAGTGGGTGTTCTATACTCACATGATATATTTGAGTGGAAATGGGACACTATTTCCATGGATTTTATTATAGGTCTTCCTATGTCTTCACGTCACCATGATGCCATCATGGTGACAGTCGACAAGTTGACCAAGGTGGCGCATTTCTCACCTATATGCACGACGTACAATGCGCCAGCAGTGGCGAGGGTATTCTTAGATGATATTGTGAGATTACATGGAGTACCTCGCCGCATCATTTCTGATAGAGATCCAGTTTTCACTTCAGCATTCTGGAGAGCCTTGCAGCAGGCATTGGGCATACAGCTCAACTTTAGCTCCGCTTATCATCCTGAGACAGATGGACAGACAGAGTGGGTGAATCAGGTGTTGGAGGACATGCTTCAGATGTATGTTATGGACCATCAGTCTAGATGGGAGGAGTATCTGTATCTGGTTGAGTTTGCCTACAATAATGGGCATCATAGCTCATTGGGTATGCCTCCCTTTCAGGCTTTATACGGCAAACCATGCAAGACACCATTGAGTTGGGATCAGATCGAGGACAGAGTTGCCATTGGTCCAGAGTTAGTTTAGGATATGGAGTAGCAGGTCACACTGATTAGGTGGAGATTACAGGAGGCACAGGATAGACAGAAGAAGTATGCCGATGCTAAGAGGACTGATCGGAGCTTCTCAGTGGGTGACAGGGTATTCCTTAGAGTGCAACCACACAAGAGTCCAATCCATTATGGAAAGGGCTCTAAGCTCACACAATGGTTTGTAGGACCCTTTGAGATCTTGGAGTAGATAGGACCAGTTGCCTATCATCTAGCATTGCCACCTAACCTGTCACGTATCCACGATGTCTTTCATATTTCTGTCTTGAGGCGATATATATCTGATTTCTCTCACATACTAGACTGGAGTGCTCTACAGGTAGAGGCAGATGGGCAATTGGCTTTGGAACCAATTCGCATATTGGCTCATTGGACGCTGGGCCTTCGAGGTCGAGAGATGGACCAGGTTAGGGTCTAGTGGGATCGTTATGATGAGGTCACAACGACTTGGGAGGATGCAGCTAGTTTGAGGGCACTCTATCCTCACCTTTTTTATGACTTCCAGGAGGAAGTTTAGTCTTAAGGGGGGAGGATGTAAGGCCGATTATTTTTCCTTCCTTATTTTGATCGTTATGCATTTTAGTTGATGACATTATTAGACTTTTTAGAGACTATGGTTTCATTATGCAAACTTGATTTTTATCTCTTGATTATGATAGGACATTGATTAGACATATGTGATTCGATTTCATCATATTTGATGATATTTTTTTATTTGACATACAAGATATATTTGATGATGCTTTATGTGATGTTGACTATTTGACATGTAATTGAAAAATACAGTTTAAATTCGGATTTATGTTATAGTTAATTATTGTTGTATTCGATGGTGTGAATTTAATTCTAGTTGCTTCGGCTATGATTATCATGATATGATTGACACTTGATCGAGATGTGCAGGTTTTACATTCCCAAGCCACAAGAAATTGGAGGTAGAATTCACACTATGTTATTCCCTGTTAAACCGATCCATTCCCAAGAGGGATGAGTATCACATTTGAAATTGAATGTGATTTAAGTGCTTGATTTAATTTTTTATTCATTTTGGCCTAGTACCCCTTTATTTAATTTATTAATGTTAAGTGTTGTATAATTTTTATTTGATTTACACCACATAGTATTTGTTTTATTTTTTGAGGCCATTTAAAGTGGATTTATGACCCCCTTTGTGAACCTTAGTGTCCCAAAAGTTACTCTAGGTGGTTACCCATGGGTCCAGGGTCAATTTGGACTAACTAACCCTTGCATTAACTCATTTTTGGCCACTCTAAACTATGGTTTAGTCAAAGTGACGAAATTTGAAATTAGGGAAGGTGGGAGATAAGTCATGCTTTGGGAAAGACTCATCTCCCTTCCCAAAGTTTGGGAATCCATTCCCAAGGAAGACTTGGGAGGTCTCCAAGACTCCCAAGTGTGTGGGCTCTTCCTCCAAGACTTTCACACACGTGTGAGAGCATCTTGGAGGGAGATGGCTCTTTGAGATAATAAGAGGATGCCATATGGCATCCCTTATCCTCTTGGAGGTTTGAGTGGGAATGCCACATCACCACTTGTCCTCTCACACATGTGTGAAAGCACAAGTGGATAAGGTGAGGATTGAGATGGAATTGGAGGATGACACTTGTCACCCTCACACTTCCTCTCCCTTGCAAGTGTCATTGGAGGAGGAAGGAGAAGGTGACAAGTGTCACCTTCTCATTCCTCAAGGCCAAATTGATGGCCTATAATATCTCCTCTTGTTGAGGAGTGTGGGGTTCTTGCATTTTTGAGTTTTCTTTCTATTTTAGAGGAATTTGGGAAAGTTAGAGGAAGTCTTGAAGATTGGAAAGTTTGGGAAAGCTTGGAGCTCATCACCAAACGTGCTTCCATAATAGGGCTCTTGAAGGTAAGCTCTATGTCTAGTTCCTTACCCTTGCTTATTTAATGTGATGTGTTGTAGTTTTTGGTTGTTTTGTTGTTTTCATTATTTTTTTGTGGGATGGGAGTATGGTAAGAGCACCTCCATTTGGAGGTAATGCTCAACTTGTTTGGGTAGGGGAAAGGAACCTCCTTGAGGTCATTGCCACATTGTGTTATTTATGCCTTGAGGACTTTTACTTGTTGGAGAGAGTATTTGAATGGCAAGAGTGCAATGGAGGTTATTGGTGATTTTGTGGAGAGTGGTGGTTTTGGAGATTTTTAGCTTGAGGCCATGAGATTGGTATTTTTTTTATTTGGGTGGCCTTTGAAGTAGAGGGTTTCATTCCCTACCCTCATCAAACTCATTTTCATGAGTTAAGTTATGTGTTAAACTGTGGGGCTATTTTTTTGTTGTTGATGTGGATTCTTGTTGTGGAATGTTTACACCCATGTGAATCCCTACCTCCCTAGCTCGGGGGTGACTCACTTGCGAGTCTACGGTAGGGAGGAGGGCATTTCAAAGTGGATGGGTTGTCCTTTTGTTGTGTTTTTATTGTAGACTATTATGGAGGAGATGGAGCTTTAGAGAAGCTCTTTTTTGGTGTTGCTTGGTCATTAGTGTTTTATTGGTTGTTTTGAGTCATGGCTATTTGGCCTTATTGTAAAAATTGTTGTTATCTTTTCTCATGGAGTTGGCTGTCAAAAGTTGTAATGTAAACAATCTCTTCTTGTTATTTACATGTTGTTTATTGCCTATTTTGTGGAGTTGAGAAGTTGTGAAATACATGTGAAATTTTTATATATTTTTCTCCCATTATTTCTTGCAAAAAAAATATATATGTGTGCTGCTAAAAGAATTTTATTGCATACAAAAGAAAAGGAAAGTTCCATAGTGTAATTTATTCAAAATAAAATATGACTTCTGTTTTAACACTACTGTCAGAAATTGCTTATTTATCAGTATTATCTCAAAAAAAAGGGAAAAGAACACTATTATTCTGAGCATTATCTTTCAAGGATGAGTTCTTTGGTTGTTTAAATTTGAAAACTGGTTTTACCTTCAAATTAGAGGTTGAAGTGTTTTATTTATGTTTATTTCTGAATATAATGCATATTTAGATCTTAGGTGAATTTGAGAATACAGTACAGATTAGTTTGACATATATATTTATCTCTGATAAAAAAAATATATTTATAAATAAATAAAACTGAATGGCTATCATTTTGGTGTTTAAAAACAAAATAGTTAATACAGATTTCTCTGGGTTGAACTAGTTTGTGTTTGTTTGTTGCTATGTAGGTTTATATATATACATATGTGTGTATATATATATATATTAATTCCATATATATACATATATATATATATATATTCCATATATATATATATATTTACCTATATTAAAGTATTTAATAAACTGTAGGTATAAAGAAAAAGTCTAAGGGGAGAAACTGTAAAGAAAGCCTCTTGAACAAACCCTAAATTTTGTAGGGTATCCGCTGTTCAAAGTGGTGTTTTCCTTTTTATTTACTAACAAAAAATAAATAAAAAGAGGGTTGTGGGCGGCAGCGCCGCCCACAGCCACTTACAGTTACGAGGTGTGGGGAGGAGGCGTTGCCTCCACCCACACCCGCGGGTATGGGTGGACGCAACTCCTCCTCCCCACACCCCCTCCCCTCTCTCAACCCTCGCACCATCTCCCGCGACCCCCGTGACCTTCTTGCCGCTCCCCATGCGGCCTCCCTTCCCTCTCTCTGTTGCTCCCCTTACTAGCAGCACCGCCACACTCTTTACTCCGCCCATGGTTTCATCTTAACCACCGTTGCCTTCAGTACCACAGCGCCACTTCCCCCTCACCGTGCTCACTGCCCTACACTGAACTTCCTCTGCCGTGGCCGCTGACAGAACTTCCCTCCACTCTCTCCCCCTGCAGCATGGGATATTTGTATAACACATTCAGTAGGAATTTTTATAGACATATACATATATATAATATTATGTATCAAACAATCACACTAAGTTTGTAAAAGAAAGAAAAGAGTATGACATTAAACTTGTTAAGAATACCTCCGAGAAGTATTTCATGGCCTCCACTGTCTTTGTAAAAACCCTACCTGCATGCAAGGAAGAAAACAAACAAAGAAAACAAGAAAACATGAGTTAAGGAATTAGGGCAATCAAAGAGGAGAGAAAACAATAGAAAATAAATTAGGGTTCTCTTGAGATAACACATTCTAGAATGAAATTAGGGCATCTTGGAATATAGAAAATAATAAATCACACTTAGGGCTTTTCTTATTTTTTTTGAGAGAATATTTTAATTGTGAGGATTTTAATTTGTGAGGTTATGTTTTATTCTTTATTTAAAAACCTCCATTTCTTTTCCTTGTCTTTAATTTAACTTTTGGGTTCTTTTATTTAGATTTCTAATTTGGGATGGGTTATTTTTGCATTTTGAGAGCACAGATTAGTTTGACATATATATTTATCTCTGATAAAAAAAATATTTATAAATAAATAAAACTGAATGGCTATGATTTTCGTGTTTAAAAATAAAATAGTTAATACAGATTTCTCTAGGTTGAACTAGTTTCTGTTTGTTTGTTGCTGTGTAGGTTTATATATATATATATATATATATATATATATATATATATATATATATACATATGTGTGTGTATATATATATATATATATATATATATATTTACCTATATTAAAATATTTAATAAGCTGTAGGTATAAAGAAAAAGTCTAAGGGAAGAAACTGTAAAGAAAGCCTCTTTAACAAACCCTAAATTCTGTAGGGTATCCACTATTCAAAGTGGTGTTTTCCTTTTTATTTAGTAACAAAAAAAAAACAAAAAGGGGGTTGTGGGCGGCAGCGCCGCCCACAGCCACTTACAGTTACGAGGTGTGGGGAGGAGGCGTTGCCTCCACCCATGCCTGCGGGTGTGGGTGGAGGCAACGCCTCCTCCCCACACCCCCTCCCTTCTCTCAATCCTCGCACCATCTCCGGCGACCCCCATGACCTTCCTGCCACTCCCCACGCGACCTCCCTTCCCGCTCTCTGTTGCTCCCCTTACTAGCAGCGCCGCCACACTCTTAACTCCGCCCATGGTTTCATCTTAACCACCTTTGCCTTCAGTACCACAACGCCACTTCCCCCTCACTGTGCTCAATGCCCTACACTGAACTTCCTCTGCCGTGGCCGCTGACAGAACTTCCCTCCACTCTCTCCCCCTGCAGCATGGGATATTTGTATAACACGTTCAGTAGGAATTTTTATAGACATATACATATATAATATGTATGTATCAAACAATCACACTAAGTTTGTAAAAGAAAGAAAAGAGTATGACATTAAACCTGTTAAGAATACCTCCCAAAGGTATTTCATGGCCTCCACTGTCTTTGTAAAAACCCTACCTGCATGCAAGAAAGAAAACAAACAAAGAAAACAAGAAAACATGAGTTAAGGAATTAGGGCAATCAAAGAGGAGAGAAAACAATAGAAAATAAATTAGGGTTCTCTTGAGATAACACATTCTAGAATGAAATTAGGGCATCTTGGAATATAGAAAATAATAAATCACACTTAGGGCTTTTTTTTTTTTTTTTGAGAGAATATTTTAATTGTGAGGATTTTAATTTGTGAGGTTATGTTTTATTCTTTATTTAAAAACCTCCATTTCTTTTCCTTGTCTTTAATTTAACTTTTGGGTTCTTTTATTTAGATTTCTAATTTGGGATGGGTTATTTTTGCATTTTGATTGATGCCTTGTGATTTAGATTTTTTTTAAGGGAGGGATTTGAATCCTTGTTTTAAGTTGGGAAGAGTTCTTCCTTTGAATTTAAATTATTTCCGTCGAGAGGTTTTTTTTTTCTAATTTTTCCCTAGTTGGATTTTACCTTTTAACTTTTATCTATTTTATTTTATTATTTTACGGGAAGGAGTATTCTAACCTCCTTCCTCCTCATTATTCCGAGTTCATTAATAAATGTAATTGCCAAAATTATATTTATTAATGGACTCAATTTTGAACTCCAATTTGACGTTTATTATTATTTTATTATATTTTTTTTTTTAAATTTTATTCTTTCTGCAAGGTCGATTATTTGACCTTGGCAGGACATTTATTTATTATTTTAAATTGTTTAGAATTTGTTCTTAAGTTTAGATTTTGGTTATTAAATTTTATTTTATTCCTTATTGGTGTTTTATTTTTTAAATTTTAATTTGCGTTTATCAAAAACATGTTATGCTGCCAAATTTTTTTCCTAGATTTCTAGGGTTTTAAATTTACATTATTTTATTAATTTTTCATTCCATCCTTCCACTTTAATCATGTGCCATCTCGCCATGTTACTTAATCATTATCTCATTTTTGTTGGATCTAAATTAGAGTAGGTTTCAATGCTAGCGGAATCATCTTCACCTAGGAAAACTTAGGGTTTAGATTTAAGATCAGTCTAACCCTAAACGCGACACACTTCATGTTGCATACCACCTAGACAGCTATCATCACATAGTTAGGTTTGACATGTTTACGCCTTATGAGTATTGCCACCGAGCATGCAGACGCGTGCGAGGGGGTTCCTAGCGATATGTAGAAAAGTTTTTCATAGTTCATGACATGACCACATTGCAAATGTGGACATGACACATGTGTTGTGTGTCATGACCGCATGGGAAATGCGGGCATGACACTTTGTTGTGCCATATAGAACTTGGAATTGTACAAGATGTACATAAGAATAGCACAATGATATTACCATAATTTATTCTAGAATATGTCAAATTGTTTAAAGAAGCTAGAATGAAGAAAATGATGAAAATATAAAATCAATAGTGAATTGCAAAATCTAAAGAAGTGAAATAAAGGATAACCTGTGTTTAGGATAGGAAAATTGGTTAAGACTACATAGGATCTTGTCAAGGTGGTCAAGCCCATATTTAAGCCTTTTGGTTTCAATGAGTAGTCAATAAAGGTTGTATGTGCACTTAGCCTCAGTGTGCCTCATACTAAGAACTAAAATAAAATGTGAACAATGAGAATAATAACAATATGAATCATGTCTACACAAATCTATTGTTTTTTCTACTGTGTATGGAAGGAAGATAAGGAGTCATATGATCTATATGTGCCAAGGAAAAAATACAACAAAATGAAAATAAATGGAACATGAATGATTTTATTGTCTTGCCAAATAAAGGAGGAAAAAATAATAATCTCAATGTCCAAATAACAATGAAAACCTACCAGTATTAGCAACAATAAAAGCCCAACAAGTAAAGAAAATGAATAAAGAGCAAGTTATTGCAACCAATCTTAAGGAGTGGAATCCAATAGCATATGGAATGTTAAATGCTCAAAGGAATCCAAAAATATGGAAGATATTATTGTAGATTCAAGAATAAAAATAGGGTTCTATAGAAGACCTCACAAAATATCTAGAGCTCAAGGAATAATGTGCTATAGGAGAATCACGAAATATCAAAAGATCAAACTATCAAGAGTGTTGTAGAGAAAATATAAGAGCATGAGATCATGATAGCTATAGAGTAGAATGTATAGAATACTGCTACAAAATCAAGATGTGTAGAAGAAGATCCAAAATCCTATGTTGCAATCTAAAAACTAATTTAGTGAAAATTCCTTTCAATAGTACCAATCATTGTTTTGCTACTTTGGGAAAGGAATCAAGGGAAGGTAGTTCAAGACTCAAATAAACTTACACAGTCATCTGTTACAACCATCCACCAACTAAAATGGCACTATCTTGGCCATTGGTGTTGGTGCATTATTTTATTTTCTTGCATTTAGTTCATTACTTTATTGCATTATATGCACGTAGAATAGGATAAGTTTTCTTAGGTATGTATCTACTTAGGTAGGTTGCATTTGCATCATGTGAATATACCCACTTCTTTCTCTCATATGAGTGACCTCACTCATCATTGTATATTTGCATCTCTTGATATAATAGTATTATTCTCTCATTTTGGGTCTCTTTTGTGCTTTCATTGAAGCTCTTTGATTTTAGGTGGCTAATTCCATAGCCAAATCTTACATGGTATCAAAGTTTGTGTGATTACTTATTGTAAGCCTTTTTGGAGATCTAGGTTGTAGATTTTGTATTTTCTTGAAAAGTTGAATATGCTCTTCTCTTGCATCAAATGATAATAAGGAGAATTAGAAAAAAAATGATAAAAATACTAGATTTAGGGGGGTTCCTCTTTGTGACTTTGTCTTATAGGTGATTTTGGGAGATTATTGGAGCAAATATGAGCTCACCATTAAATCTAGAGTGTCCAAAACCTTAGGGTAGTGTAAAATTGGTTGAGGTCACCAAAATGTAAAGGAAAACAAACATTCCCTGATCTTAATCTAGACTAATCTAATAAGATCCATATGCATAAGCATAAATGAACCTAGATTAAGTAAATGAATAATTGAGGTCTAATGTATTCTAAAATTAAATGCTAAAGTATGGAAAGGAAATGCAATGGATAAAGGTGCTTAGCGCTATGACCAAAGAATGTGTGCCAATAATGAAGATTCTAAAATTAGTCTAGTAAGGTCTACTTGGGAAAAGGTGATCTATTTATTAATAATTGCCTTAGAACTTGTGTTGGATGTGTGCTCTTTTTGGGATCAAGTCTATAGGTTTGGGTTAAGTCTAGAGTTGTGAATTCACCCTCTAAGTTCAAACTCGACCTTGCATAATGTAGAATTATGCTCTATTGTTAGACCAAATGATTTTTAATTGCTATACTCCTTTTTGATATTTAAGGGTTGGTGGTATTTAGAAAACACTGGAAGGGTTGTCACTATATTGCAAGTAGGTTTTCCCTCAGCCTAGCTCTAGCTAGTAGGTGTTCCCCTAGTAGAGTATCTAATAAACATAGGTTGTTGAATTGATATAAACAACAAAATCCACTTCTGCTACATCAACAATTGGCTTCATTAGCAACAACTTCAAATTTTAATCAAAAGCAATTGTTACTCTATAGACTGTTGGACTACCTAGTGTTGTCTATGGGTATGGATCTTCGGCTAAGGTTGCTAGTAGTATAGCTTGCCTTGACTAGCTTGGCTTTTGAAGACAACAAGCAAGGGCCCTAGAATGATGTATGCAAATTTTCTTACTCCTTTTAATCTACCAAGGCCAAATGTTTCGCTATTGATTACTCTTTTAATGCTTTAGAATGAGAGTGAACTTGTGAATTCCAAATGTGTAAAATGAATGCCTTTAAATACTAACATGTATAACATTAAATTTTGCAAAACATGTACGTAGTTGACTTAGGGAAAGAAAATAAAGGGGGCTAGTCAGTCAAATTTTGAATTTGAATTTTAGAAATGAAAGGGTCAAGCCCTTGATTACAAGGTCAGCCCTGCAAGTATGAAAATGACTCTGAGCGATTAAACAATCAAATCTAGGTAGCTAACAATTATATATGGGTAAGTGTACAAATGAGTGTGATAAATGCATGAATACAATGAATGTGTTTGAGTTTGCATGTACAAGGATAAGGTGGGGGCTAAGTACATGGAAGTATGTGCATATAGGGATGAGTAAAGTCTAAGAAAATGAGCCCAACTTCACATAAGATTACATCATCTATCAATATATGTACATATACATATATGACGGCATCTCCTCAAAATAGACACAAAACTAAATGAGAAATGGCATAGGTAGGCAAATTTGGCCATTATGGGCCTTTAAACAAAGTCAACTCAATCTTTTGACAAAAGTTTAGAAAAACACAAGCTAAAGCAAATATTCTACAATGGAAGGGGTGAATGGGCATATTTGGATGCCCATTACCCCCAAAAATAAACTTCAAAATAAACAAAGAATAACCGAACCAACTCAATCTTTTGAAAATTTAGTAAAAAAGACACATGCTAGAGCAAATATTCCTCAATGGAAAGGGTGAATGGGTATACTTGGGCGCCCATCACCCCCAAAAAGAAACTTCAAAATAAGCAAAGAAGAACCAAACCAACTCAATCTTTTGAAAATAGTTAAAAGTGCATGCTAAAGCAAATATTCCACAATGGAAAGGGCAAATGGGTATATTTGGGCACCCATTACCCCCAAAAAGAAACTTCAAATAAACAAAGAATAACCAAATCGACTCAATCTTTTGAAAATAGTTAAAAAAGCACATGCTAAAGCAAATATTCTATAATGATAGGGGCAAGTGGATATATTGGATATATTCTATAACGATACATCATGGCCTCATTGATAGGTGGCTTAGAGTACCTCATACTCCCAATATATACATATACATATATCAAGCATCTCCTCAAAATAAACACAAAAGTAAATGAGAAATGACATAGGTACGCAAATTTGGCCATTACACCTTTAAACAAAGGCAACTCAATCTTGTGAAAATAGTAAAAAGAAACACATGCTAAAGCAAATATTCTAAACTAAGGGGCGAATGGCTATATTTGGGCGCCCATTACCCCCAAAAAGAAACTTCAAAATAAACAAAGAAGAACGGAACCAACTCAATCTTTTGAAAATAGTTAAAAAAAACACATGCTAAAGTAAATATTCTAGAATGGAGAGGGCGAATGAGTATATTTAAGCACCCATTAGCCCCAAAAAGAAACTTCAAAATAAACCTAAAAAAAAAAAACCCAACCAACTCAATAGTTTGAAAATAGTTAAATAAAATACATCTTAAAGCAAATGTTCTATAATGAAAGGGGCAAATGGGTATATTTGGGCACCCACTATCCCAAAAAAAACTTCAAATAAACAAAGAATAGTGAAAAAAATACATCCTAAAGCAAATATTCTATAATGGAAGGGGCAAATGGGTATATTTGGGCACCCATTACCCCCCAAAAGAAACTTCAAATAAACAAAGAATAACGAACCAACTCAATCTTTTAAAAATAGTTAAAAAAACACATGCTAAAGCAAATATTCTATAAAGGAAGGGGCAAATGGGTATGAGCACCCATTACCCCCAAAAAAACTTCAAATAAACAAAGAATAACAAACCAACTCATCTTTTAAAAAAATAGAAAAAAATACATGCTAAAGCAAAAATTCTATAATGGAAGGCGCAAATTTGAGCACCCATTACCCCCAAACGAAACTTCAATATAACCAAAGAATAACATCTAAGTATGCTTGGACATGCATTAGGACCAAAAGAAACTTCAAAATAACCAAAGAATAACTGAATCCAGGTATGTTTGAGCACCCATTACCCCACAACTAAAAACAAAACCAAAAAAACAACTTAAAATTTCAAAATAACCAAAGAATAACTAAATCTAGGTATGTTTGGGATTCCATGACCCTGGATCTAACATTTTCTACATCCACATTGACTTGAGAGCTTTGTATCCCTGGAAAGGACAGTGGGAACGTTCTTCGCTAGTTACAGTAATCCTTTCAACTTTATTCTCCGAACCCACGACCACGAGACCAGAATGCCGTGCTCTGCAATCCTTGGAGGAGAAGCAACGATGATAAAATGTGGGCCCTGCCAAACTGAATTAGTCGTTCCACAGATTACTTTGTCTGGTTCGACATTCCACGCGTTCCATCTCCACGAAATTTCACGGACAATTTCCACGAAATTTCACGGACAATTTCTTGGAAATCACTCAGTAAAATCGCAAGAAGTCGCCGGGACTAGGTAACGGAGAAGTCGTCGGCCTTTTTAAGAAATGCTTGAAACACAATGCAGTCGAGCTGCAAACGATCAAGATTACTTTTTTCCTTGGAGGAAAAAAAAAGTAGCGATTTCAGTGGTGTTTAGGGATTGAAGAAATTTTTGAGGAAGTATCAGTATCAGCAATATAGTGTAAAAAAAAGGTAGCGATTTCGGTGGTGTTTGAGGATTGAAGAAATTGTTGAGGAAGTAACTGTATCAACAATAGTGTAATGGAGCTCTATGACTATGAATTGAACCTGCAATCGGACATCGTCTGCTGGAAATGCTCTCGCCATGCGGAATGCTCGATGGATTTCATTCCTAAACCACGACACTTAAAGTTGGGAATGAGCGGGCTGTTGTGGTCGATTCAAGCCCTGCCCTTGCAGAACCCTACAAAGTATTCCTTTAATATCATGGAGGTCAAACGATCCAGAAGCGTTTTACCTTTGTCAGAAGCTGCGGCGCCTGATTTACCTGCCAAGTTTAAGCTCCTGCTGGTAGGGTTTGAGGAGTCGATGAAGTCTGTGCGCAGGGCACAGGAAGCGCTGGATAAATTGTATGCATTTTCCCGTTTGTATTTGCAGGCGGAAAAAGATGAGCGGTGGTGGATCGTTCTGGATGCCGAGATCATGGCAATGGCTTGTGAGGCTGCGAGAGAGGCAATTTATCAGGCTGCACAAGTAGTGGCCGATTTTTTTGCTGAGCAATTCGAGCCCCCTGTTTTCATAGGCGGTCTACAGAGTAAGAGCTGTGAGAGATCAGGATGGTGGATTGATCAGTGGACTGTTGCAGATGAGCTATGGGCCAGCAGTTTTTTTGCAGAGGAGAGTTGGATTGCCATGATGAGGCTAATTCAAGCTAAGGCTGTGGAGAGAGGAAATGTTGTTCAGTGGTGTACAGTGAAAGTAGACCCTGAGAAACCTAATCCCTATTTCGAATTTCAGGTTGCGGTCCATGAGTTTTTGGAAGGAGATGAAGTGCTTATGCGAATTGGTGTTGCCAATGACCGAGCATTTAGGGTTCGAGTGTTTTTGACGGAGGCTGTGGAAGTGCTTTGTTCACAAGAGGGAATCGAACCCGAGACCTCGTTAGGGTTAGCTTACCTGCTGCCCGCCGTGGTGAAGGATTACATCATGGCTGCCCTGGGACGAAATGAGGCGAAATTGAGTAATAACAATGTTGTGGAAGGTCTTCTCCAGCATTTGATCAGGTACCTGGCGTTTTTGGGGAAACTTTGTGTGATTTGTGGGAGCGACCGGCTGTTGGAAGTTCCGGCGAGCAGTACTTGCAGTAATCTTTGTAAGGCTAGAAAGCAAGGCTACGAGGCTGCAATAGCAGGTTGTCTGCCTGGCCTAAAGATTTCAGAGGAGGGGAGAGCAACACGGAGAGAGCAGTATGTCAGAAAGTTATACAACAACAATTCGACCGCCCGGAAACCCTCGGAGCTTGGGATTCTGCTTGACGCAACCGTCGTGCACGACTCAGAAATTGGTAAGGATCAAAATCTTGTTGGTTACGAAGAGGCAGTTAGGAAAGTGGCCAGAATGAATTCGAGAAGCATTGCAAAGGCTCTGCGCATCCCAATATCTCAGTTATGGATCAACGATACTTAGAATTGCGAAAGCTACTCAGCCCATTCTAGTAATAGACTTCTATGTTAGTTCAGACCTGTTTCGTCCAGAATTTTCAGCCTCAAGATTAAATTCCATTTCCGGCCGACTTATATGCACACTGACAGCAGCTGTACAGTCGACACCCCCAATTCTGAAGGTGTAGCCTTAAACATGCTTACTACATATTCAAGATGGAGTTTGTCAAAAAAATAGTTAGCATTTAATTTTTTCTTTTGGTTTTGTTTTGGGTATCCTTCCACTGTGCAGAAATTTCTTCTGTATTTTTTTTAATTTTTGCAACAAAGTAGTAAATAACTACAAATGAGACAGAAAGTAGCTAGGGTTACAAAGAGCAATAGACCATAGCCGGAAACAGAGTCAAAAAGAAAGTAGCCAGGGTTACAAAGAGAAATAGACCATAGCTGGAACAAGGGTCAAAATGACAGACAAGAGCCAATGGCCCTCTAATTATACATGGCATAGAAGTCTTCTATCATGTATATCCATTCCCAACGTAAAAAGTTTCTTTGAATTTACAATATATTTTGTGGGTTTAATGATGATGTTCCCCAAATTTATTGTATTAGTTGTGTAATATGAAAATATCATCCAGTTCAACTGTCAAAGGTAAAATTTGGACAATAAAAATAGGACAAATATTTACCATTTTTTAGTTTGAATGAGATGTAGAATTGCTATTGCCTGTTTGCCTATTGAAGTGGATGATATTTAAGTAAAGTAATATGGTAGATGTCACAAATCAACCTCAGCTATCAAATGTCAAAATCCTGTGACATGCAATGTAAATATTTCAGTATACTAATGGCTTTTAAAGCTTTTATTGGCCAAATATTTACTACTCTTTGGTATGAATGAGGTGTAAAATTGCTATTGCCTGTTTGACTATTGAAGTGGATGATATTTAAGTAAAGTGATATGGTAGATGGCACAAATCAACCCCAGCCATCAAATATCAAAACCCTGTGAGATTGAATGTAAATATTTCAGCATACTAATGGCTTTTAAAGCTTTTATTGGCCAAATATTTACTACTTTTTGGTATGAATGAGGTGTAAAATTGCTATTGCATGTTTGACTATTGAAGTGGATGATATTTAAGTGAAGTGATATGGTAGATGGCACAAATCAACCTCATCCATGAAATGTCAAAATCCTGTGAGATGTAATGTAAATATTTCAGTATACTAATGGCTTTTAAAGCTTTTATTGGCCAAATATTTACTACTTTTTGATATGAATGTAGTGTAAAATTGTTGTTGTCTGTTTGACTATTGAAGTGGATGATATTAAGTAATGTGATATGGTAGATGGCACAAATCAACCTCAGCCATCAAATGTTAAAATCGTGTGAGATGTAATGTAAATATTTCAGTATACTAATCACTTTTAAAATTTTTATTGGCCAAATATTTACTACTTTTTTACATGAATGAAGTGTAAAACTGCTATTGTCTGTTTGACTATTGAAATAGATGATATTTAAGTGAAGTAATATGGTAGATGGCACAAATCAACCTCAGCTATCAAATGTCAAAATCCTATGAGATGTAATATAAATATTTTAATATACTAATCACTAAATATTTCAATATACTAATCGCTTTTAATGCTTTTAATGTTAACAAGGGTTGCATTGACTGTAAGGATGGATTGCAATAGCAGTATGTATGTTATGCTTGTATCACTATGGCATTTGCAAAGCGTTTAGACAGGTGGTTTCATCAGTTGATAGGTATAGAGGACCTCAGGAAAAGCAGAAAACTGAATGGAAATCATTATCAAAAGAAATAGCAGAGCAATCTGCAATAGGAAATTCTAGAAAATTCGTCTACAGGTAGACTAAAATAAATATTAATTTTCTTTGTTTTTTTGGGTTGTCTGTCGTCAACATTCATAATGAGAGTCAAACAGAGACAATTAAGCTGAAAATCAATGCAATTATGAACCAATTCAATGCAATAAGCTATGACATCATGCACCACCCATCTTAGCCCATATGAGTTCATATTCAACTTGAGGTAACTCAAATCTCACACTTGTTAGTCAATCAAAGTTATCCCCTGCAACATGGTATGAAGTATTTATAGTAGTAAATAACCAATACACTAAGGCTTACTGCAACCAAAGAAAGAGATGTCAGTATTTCCAATATGCATGTTCTACCGCCTTCCAACCAAAAGATTCAGAAAAAAATAATTTCACACAATTATTTTCAAAATTTAAACATAGAATGATCACAGAATCAATGCAACTAGGCCAGTAACTAAAATATAATAAATGCTTATTTTAAATAGATGTCACCTTAGAGTCATTAGAGTCATTATACTGAAGAAGATTTGTAAATATTGGGACAACTTCCACTGTAAGAATCTGCCACATCAGAAGGAAGCTTCTCCAGCAGTGGATAATGCCCCTCTCTGGATGATTTGCTAAGAAGACTAAAACATGAGATTACAATCCAGAAATCAAGAAATATCTAATAAGTAATCAATTAGAAATGCCATAGTTTATTACCTGAACACCAGTGGACTAAATAAGATAATAGTACCATACGACCACCAGCACGAAGGCAGGCAGCAGGATGGTCACGAGATATCTTCTCAAAAACATCATCTCATCGTTGATTATATATGAAGCCAAAAAAACTAAGTCATTTGCACATAGATTTTTTTAAATAAATTAGATATTCAATCTTCAAAATTGAACTTCAAACAATCATCAAAATCTAGATAGAGTTCATTTTCAAATGATAAGAGTACAGTGTCATGCAAACTTGTTCTGCCAAATCCATCTTCGATAGACTTTTTTGTTTTTGTTTTGGCCCACTTCACATGTTTCAATTGGTTTCAAAGAGGTTCAGCCTATAGAAAAGGCCCAATTTGGATACCAAAATACTAAAATGCTTAGCACGGATTATTTACACCGATATTACGGGTTAACCTCTTTTATCTCCATCACTTGCTCTCTTTTGTATATTATATTTAGATAGGTTATGTTAATATTCTTCCATTACTTCCACTAGATCTTGTCTTTGGTTTTTTTTTTAAAGGTTTTATGTGCCATTTTGTTTTTACAAAACAAAAAATCTTCTTCAAAAAATTTTGGAAGTACAATTAGAAAAATGTGGATTCAAGAAATTAAAATTATTATGAAACAACTTCACCTTATAGGATTGTTCTTACAATCTACAAGAAGCCTTAGGAGCCCCGATCTAGAACATATGACCATTTGCCAATAATATGCATACCATCATGTAATAACTACCCTTGGTTACTACTAATTTTTTTCTTCTCTCATTTTATTACACTTCAAGTACTATCTTAATTGACCAAGCAACTTCTATCCAACTTAGAAGTTCTAGCTTCATAACCTTACCAACCATAGCCATGGCAACAACTATATGCCAAAATCTTACATACACTAAATATGGTAAGCTCCCAATATTAGGGCCATCCCCAAAACCCAAACCAGGGTTAATTCATAATGGCTCTTCCTACATATCGTTTTCTAACAATTAGAGGCTACATAGTTCGTACACCAATAATAAAGAGTCTTGATCCTTGCATCTGAGATGAGATCTCTGGCCTCTCTTACAAATCACAATCCTCAATAAGTTCATACTTACAATTCCATACATGTACAATAATTTGATAGCAAAACACATTCTAGTTAAATGTTAGTTCAATGTCAACATCAATATATAAACACACACAAAACCACATACTAACAAGCTCATAAATATAACACATGTACACACATAGTGAATAGGTCATGCATACATCACATATATGCAATGCGACTAGCTCACACATGCATCACATTTACATAGCGTGACTAGCTCATATGCACATCACATGTATTCATTGTGACTAGCTCATACATACAACACGTGCACAATGTGACTAGCTCACACATGTGTCAAATATATATAGTGTGATTAGCTCATACACACATCATAGGTACAAAATGTGACTAGCTCATGCATGCATCACATATACACAATGTGACTACCTCATACACATATCACAAGTACACGTAGTGACTAGCTAATGCATACAAAACATGTATAGAATGTGACTAGCTCACGCATACGTCCCATATACACAGTGTGACTAGCTCATGTACACACATCACAATTACATATAGCGACTGACTCACACATTTATAGTGACCAACTAGCAATAGGAAGTGGATGTGACTCACACATATATCATGGCTAGCTAGCAAGTGATGACCACAATGACCATTAATGAAGCTAAAACTTCTAAGTTGAATAGAAGTTGCTTGGTCAATTAAGGTAGTCCTCTTATCATTTGAAAGTGTTAGAGATAAAAGGTTAACTCATAATATCGGTATACTCAATAATCTGTGCTAAGCATTTTAGTATTTTGGCATCCAAATTGGGCCTTATATATAGGCTAAACCTCTTTGAAACCAATTGAAATAGGTCAAGTGGACCAAAAAAATAAAAAAGGCTTTCAAAGAACATCACAGGCATATGGATTGGTAGAACAAGTTTGCCTGACACTGTACTCTTATCATTTGAAAGTGAAATCATGGACTACAACCTTAATTTAATCCTTACTTCTTGAGATAGATTGTCATTTTTTATTACCAATCAAAAAATTTATATGGAGTTAAAATAGGAACTGTTGTTTGATCCATCTTATGCAGAAAAGAAGATTGTAATTTGTAGTTGGGTGGAAAAAGTGAATATAAAAACTCAAAGAAAGCACATAAGATACCCTGCCCTTTACACTCAATCAAAGAACCCTCAAGAAAATATGTTTTGGCATTTTATATTTAGTGTGATTACAAATACAACTAGAAAGAAATGCCAAATGGACTTGACCTCAATGCTTTACAAATTCTCAATAAATGAGTATATGTTGAAAGTATAATTTTGGTACAATACCAAGTGAAATAAACAACTCCACTATGAAGTACAAGAAAAATCATGCACTTTCAAAAAAGTAATCACCTTGATCCGAGATCATATGTGAAAGTTATGAGGCTTTGAAGTTCCCAAAACAAGAATTAAATGTAGTGTCACTTGAGAGAATCTATAAATTCTAGAAAATTTATGCATCAAAATCTAAAACTGTCTATACCAATAGGTAAGGCACGAAAAATTAGCCCAAACCAAAACAAATTCTTAGAAAACTGAGGTCATGAGCCCAAGTTAACAGCCTTCAAAGTTTGTCTCCAAAAACTAATTTGCCAATAGAGAGGGGTCTAAGTTTGAAATCAACTTTGTGTCAAATTTAGTGGAACTACCACCAACTTTTGTGAAATCACCAAATGTGGAGTCTGCTAGATAAAATTAGGCTTCTACTAAAGTTAGCAAACCACCAGACAAAGATAGTTATCACTAGATTTAGCAAGAATGCCAAAAAATTTGTGAAGCCCCCAAACTGGCTACTAAAATTGGTGCAGTCACGACAAGAGGGTTCACAAAATGAACTGTCCAAACCGTGCAGCAAGAATAAGCACAATGGAAACAACTCAAAGATATGAAGCAAATGCAAATCCAGTCATTAAGTATATCATAGAATTTAATTACAGATTGACCAGTAACATGTGGGCTTACAATTTGGCTCATAGGCTTGATTACAGAATATTAGAATATGCACAAGATATAGCTTTGAAGCACCTTCGTACAAAAGCTAGGCTATCCACTATGAATCAATTTCTAATTGTTGAGATCTTCTTTCCTAGGGATCTATTACATCCTTATATATCATCTCTAGTACAAAATATTCCTCCGTGTCAGCCAAGGAAGATCAAAAACTCCAATGAAGAGTTGTAATGTGTGTACACAGATAGGTTAGACGTAAACAAGAAGAATTCCTCAGCAAATGAATGGAATCATGTGCGGATCTTGGGAAAGGTCAGCCACGAACCAAAGATCATTGAATGATGTGTTGTTAGGCTCCATAAGCTAGGAAATCCTCCGCTAGTCTTTTCCTTTAGCTAATTATCAGAGATCATCAGGATGCTCTGTTCTAAGAAAATAGTCAATCTTCTAATAGCGATATCTTTCTGGTAGTTGATCCAAATACTCTGAATTCTGGATATGATGTAGATGAATGAATCTAGACCTTAAGTCCAGCTCTACAAGGTTTGAAATGCAACTGCGATAGAATGCGGACTAAAATACAGAAACTGCTACTGACTGAACTGCCTGAACTAAACTAGAAAAAGGAACAAACTGAACTGCAAACAACTGAAATGCAAATGTTTTTGGTTGATGCAAGATTGCTCTTGAACCAAGGATGCTCTTGCATCAAACATCAGGGGTTATTGAAAAAGTGAGTCCCTTACTTTGCTGGGGCTAGGGGAGAACCAAGACGGTCCACCTCAACCTAAGAAATCTGTGATGAATCTTCTTCTAGTCTACCTTTCCACTTCACAAGGTATTCTTTATATTGTCTTCCTCTAGTGATGCACCCAACTCTATTGTCCAAGATGTCTTCAATCTTCTCTGATGCTTGTTGTGGTAACTGCTTCTTGAGGTCTTCTTCAATGCTATCACTGAACTCTATTTCATGATACTAATATAAGTCTGTAATGTTGAAAATAGCTGATATGCCCAATGTCTCTAGTAACTCGACTTCATATGCATTTCCTGAATCAAACTTTCTGAGTATCTTATAAGGTCCAAACTTCTTCATCTTCAACTTGTTATACATTCCAACTGGAAATCTTTCTTTTCTCAAGTATACCATCACTTCATCTCCAACTATAAACTCCTTGTGTCTTCTCATCTCATCTACTTGCTCCTTATACTTACTATTCATGTCCTCTAAATGCTTCTTAACTTGATCATGCATTGTCTTCATATGATCTGTAAATTCTTCTGTTTCTACACTTCTCTTTTCGTCCAAACTGATCTCTCTCAATTTTGCAATTCCCTTAGGGTTTACTCTGGTAACAATCTTAGAAGGTGTTCTTTTGGTACTCCTATTCACTGAATTATTGTATGCAAACTTTGCTTGTGAAAGAATCAAGTCCCAACTTCCTATCTTCTCTCCAACCAAACATCTCAACAAGTTTCCCAAACTCCTATTCACTACCTCTATCTATCCATCAGTCTATCGATGAAATGCTAAACCGAGTTTCAGATCTGTCTTCATCTTCTTCTAGAATGTCTTCCAAAAGTATCCAAGAAATTTGGTATCTCTATATGAAATTATGCTCTTAGGTAATCCATGTAATTGCACAATCTCTCTAAAAAATAGGTTAGCTACATGCATTGCACTAGTTGTGTTCTTACAAGGTATGAAATGTGCCATCTTTGAAAATCTGTCCACCACTACAAATATTGAATCATTTCCTCTCTGTGTCTTCGGCAATCCCATTACAAAATCCATACTTATGTCTACCCAAGGTCTCTCCAGTACTGTCAAAGGTTTATACAATCCAGCATTCTGACTATTCCCTTTTGCTACTTGACAAACTCTGCACAAATTTCCTAACATCCTTATGTATCTGAGGCCAAAAGTAGTTTTCACTTACGAAAGCCACTATCTTATCAATGCCAAAATGTCCTGCTAATCCTCCACTGTGTTTCTCCTCGATCAAATTATCTCTCATTGAACTTCTAGGTATGCATAATTTATTTCCTCTAAACAACATATCTTCCTGAATGAAATAGTCCAAAAACTTACTCCTATCTGTCACAACAGGTTCCTTACATGCTTTCCAAGGTTCTACAAAATCAGTATCTCCCTCATACATGCTCTTCAACTCATCAAATCCCAATACTTCAACTCTCATCTCTGTCAACAAGTTCCTTCTCCTACTCAAGGCATTTGTAACTTTGTTTAACTTTCCACTCCTATGCTTCAACACAAAAATATAACTTTGCATGAACTCTACCCACCTCATATGTCTCTGATTCAACTTACCTTGATTATTTAAATATTTCAAAGCTTGATGATCTGTATACAACACAAAGTCCTTAGGCAACAATTAATGTCTCCACTTCTTCAAGGCTTGAATTATGGCATAGAACTCATGATCATAAACTGAATATCTTCTTCTTGTAACATTCAACTTCTCATTGAAATATGCTATAGGTCTACCTTCTTGACTTAATACTGCTCCAATTGCATTTCCACTTGCATCACAATCAACTTAAAATACCTTATTGAAATCCAATAATGCCAAAACAGGTTGCTCTGTCACTTTCTGCTTCAACAACTCAAAACTTTTATCTACTCCAGCTGTCCACTTGAAATCTTTTATGTCTCCTCTCATTGTCTCTATCATAGGGTTACAAATTGAACTAAAATTTTTTATGAACTTCTAGTGGAAACTAGCTAATCCATGAAATGATCTCACTTCTCCAATGCTCTCCAGTGTAGGCCATTCAACAATTGCTCTTACTTTCTTAGGATCCATCTTCAATCCTTCCGTAGAAATCACAAATCCCAAGTATACCAATTCTTCCTTCATGAAACTACATTTCTTGATGTTTATTAGCAATTTCTCTTCTCTTAATCTCTGCAAAACTTGTCTCTGGTGTTGCAAATATTCTTTTGTCTTACTGAAAATCAAAATTTCATCCAAATATACAATAACAAACTTACCCAAGAATCTCTTCAAGACTTCATTCATCAATCTCATGAAAGTACTAGGTGCATTTGTCAATCCAAAAGGCATCACTAACCACTCATACAATCCTTCATTTGTCTTAAAAGCAGTCTTCCACTCATCACCTTCTCTGATTCTAACATGATGGTATCCACTCTTCAAATCTATCTTTGTGAAATATCTTTCTCCACTCAAACAATCCATGATATCATCCATCCTAGGTAAAGGAAATCTATACTTAATTGTGATCTTGTTGATTGCTCTAGAGTCAATAAACATTCTCGATTCTCCATCTTTCTTTGGTGCTAACACTGTAGGTACTGCACAAGGAATCAAACTTTCTCTGATCAAACCTTTTCTCAATAACTCTTGTATTTGTCTATTCAGTTCTTCATTCTCTATCAGGGTCATTCTATGTGTTGCTTTGTTAGGAAAACTTGCTCCTGGTATAAGATTCATGTGATGACTGATACTCTTGATTAGTGGTAATCCCTTAGGTACATTATCTTATATTAAGTCTTCATACTCTATCAGCAACTCCTTTATCTCCTTTGGTTGTGCTTCTTCAGTCTCCTTCAATGTTTCAAGTTTCTTAGGGATCAAAGCATAACACATGTTCTCATGTCTAAACCATCCAGAAATTTTCTTCCATCTACCAAACAGATTCTAGCATAATTCCCACATACTTCACTCTTAGGATCATCTTCCAAGGGAATCTAAGTAATTCTCTTTCCATTCGATGTTATAGTGTATATATTCTTTCTCCCATCATGTATAGCTTTTCTATCATACTTCCAAGGTCTAGCAAACAAGATATGAGAAACATCCATAGGCATAATAGTACACAATACTTCATCATGATATGATCCAATATGAAATTTCACCAAACATTGTTCATTCACTAGTACCTTATGATCATCCTGAATCAATGCTATTTGATAGGGCTTAGGGTGTTTCAGTCTTTCCAACTTCAACTTAGTCACCATCTCCTCTAAAACTAGATTATCAAAACTACCACTATCAATCACAACTTTACAACACTTACCTTCTGATTTGCATCTGGTTCTAAACAAACTCTTCCTTTGCAGTGGTTCCTAATTTATTTCTATTTAAAATAGCGCTCTCCTCATCACCGGTGATTCTCCTTTCAAGAGTTTACCAACTGAACTTGGTGATTCAACATATTCTTCTTCCATATAGGCTGCTCTCTCACAGTTCTTTGTCTTCTTGCTTGTACTACCCTGATTACATTCAAATGCTCTATGTCCTTCATCTCCACACTTGAAACAAGTACCTCTGAATGTTCTCTTATCAAATCCTCTTCCTTCTCTTCCGTATCCTTCATTCCAGTATGAATTATAATTCCCTTTGTGATGAAAATTTCTATCATTGTTTAAGTAGCCATTGCTATCTCTATTCTCCTTCTTGAATGGGTTGTCAGGTTTGTTCTGCTCCGGATGTGATTTGTCTCCTCTAGAAAATATTCTACCTCTCTAAAATTTACCTCCTCTTTCTCTCTATCTTTGATCGTGCCTCTTATTTAGTTTCTCTTCAACCTTCAGGCAAACTGATATGCTTCCTCCAAAGATGTCATCCTTACCAAATTTAGTTCTTAAATGTTCAATCTTAGTCCATTGATGTATCTAGCCACTTTTTTCTTGCTTGCTTCACTATGTCATGTTCTTATGATCATCTTATGAAATTCTTCAGTATACTCCTTCACAAATTTCTCCTTTTGTTTCAAGTTTTGCAATCTTTTCAGCAGTTCCAACTCATAGTCAGCAAGTATGAATTGATTCTTCAATTTTGTCACCATTCTGTCCCATTTTGTAATCTTTTCTTTCCCTCTTCTATTCCTATCCAAGTGAAATTCCTTCCACCATATAGCAACATGTCCTTTCAGCTTTGTCTTTGCAAATTTTACCTTCTTCGGACCTTCAACTTCTTCATATTCAAAGTATTCTTCCATGTCATTTATCCAGTCAATCAACTCTTTCAGATTCAAATTACCAGCATAATTCAATACGTCAACTCTAGGCCTTTTTCTGATCTTTGAAATAGCTTGTAACATCTTTACTTGATCCAATTCTTATTCTTCATCACCTCCTAGGGTTTCACCAATTTATTCAACAGATTGAAATTCCTCTTCATCATCACTTTCAACATTAGGTCTCAGCATTAATCCTCTTCGCCTATCTTCTTCAACAACATCCAATCAAATTCTCATTTTTTTCATCATTTCCATCATCTCATCCATTCTACCAGCCATTGTTCTAATAGAAACAACTCTCCTCAATGGCATCTTCCTAGGATCAAGTGCAAACTGCCTCAAGTTCGATGATCAGGCTACAAGGTGACAATTGCCTCACAATCGACGATCGGTTGTGACACAAGTAACCTGCCTCAATTCAGCGATCTGTCCACAACAAGATCTTACTAAATTCCCTCGCCAACTTTGTTTACTTTGCTCCCAAAGATTCAAACTTTCACTCTGATAGCACTTGGTGCAGTCATGACAAGAGGGTTCACAGAATGAACTGTCTAAATCATGTAGCAAGAGTAAACACAACGGAAACAACTCAAAGATATGAAGCAAATGTAGATTTAGTCATTAAGTATATCATAGAATTCAATTATAGATTGGCTAGCAACATGCGGGCTTACAATTCAGCTCATAGGCCTAATTATAGAATATCAGAATATGCATAAGATATAGCTTTGAAGCACCTTCACACAAAAGCTAGGCTATCCACTATGAATCAATTTCTAATTGTTGAGATCTACTTTCCTAGGGATCTATTACATCCTTATATATCATCTTTGGTACAAAAGATTCCTCTACGTTGACCAAGGAAGATCACAAACTCCAATGAAGAGCTGTAACATGTGTACATGAATAGGTCGGACCTAAACAAGAAGAATTACTTTGCAAATGAATGGAATGGTGTACAGATCTTAGGGAAGGTTGGCCATGAACCAAAGATCATTGAATCATGTGTCATTAGGCTCCATAATTTAAGAAATGCTCCACAAGTCTTCTCCTTTAGCTGATTATCAAAGATCATTAGGATGCTCTGTTATGAGAAAACAATTGATCTTTTGATAGCGATATATTTCCAATAGTTGATCCAAATACTTTGAATTCTAGATATGATGTAGATGAATAAATGTAGATGTTAAGTCCAGCTCTGCAAGGTCTAAAATGCAACTGCGATAGAATGCAAACCAAAATACAAAAACTGCTACTGACTGAACTACCTGAACTGAACTGGAAAAAGGAATAAATTGAACTGCAAACAACTAAAATGCAAATGTTTTTAGTTGATGCAAGATTGCTCTTGAACCTAGGGTGCTCCTACATCAAAAATTGATATAGTGGCCAAGGAGGACAGAAGTTATAAGGCCAAAAGGTTGAATTCAAAGTTTTAAGGCCTAAAAAGGTTAAATGCTTTATGGGTTGTGTTGTCATATTTTGCCCAAGCCAAAATAGTCCAAAATTTTTGTTTTTCTACCATCAGAAATATCTGATTTGAGAAAGCTTAAATGGAAGAAAGGCCCCCTTCAAAATCCCAAAAAATTCAAGTATTTTGCCCTTGTTTTTCAAGATTAGTTGGAAATATTTGAGTTTGATGAACCTTCAGTTCGCTGATCGACAAGTTCGTCAATTGATTGGTTGACCGACTAAAGGAACAAGCAAGTAGATAGAATTTTCTAAGTAAAAAGAAGGGAGACGAGAGAAAGAAAGACACTTTATTAACAAAATAATGGTTTAGTGAACCTTAAGTTCACTGACAAAGGGAAAAGGCTAAAGCATAAGGGTTTCTAAGGGCTTCATCAATAGGTTGGCAAGTTCATGAACTATTGAGTTTGTTGACCAGGTTTGCAGGTTCAAGTTTTTGCTGATTTGTCGATTTACCAACAAGGAGGCAGAAAAAAAGAAGTTTGAACGAACTTGATGTCTTCTTTAGCAAATTTATTCGGGTTGACACCTTTGTCAATGGATCGGCTAGTTCACGAACTACCAATTTTGTCAAACGAGTTTGCCAGTTCATGGTTTTACCGATGCCCTAGATCACTGACTCAAAAAGGAGAAATAAAGAAAGGGAACAAGTTGGCAAGGAAAGGTAATTGGTGGGTTGATAAAATATCAAAGCTTCCAATTAGTTCATGATTTTTAGGATTCACTGATAAGGCAATTTGGAAGCTAAAGACGCCAAAAGTAACAAGGGCTAAGGAAAGAAGGAAGGCCTCTACAAAAGAGACAAAGAAAAAATAAAGCAATGGTTTGTGACAAAGAGATTTTGCTAATAGGGCAAAAAGACAAGCCAAGATAGGTTTGTAGAAAGGGAAATTCACCGATAAGGTGAAAAGTGATAGAAAAGGAAGAAAAGAAAGAAGACGGAGCAAGAAGAAAAGTGGTTCATAAAATGAACATTCTCTGATGAGGTAAAAGATAAGGCAAAGATAGAGAAAGAAAGGAAGAAGTTGGGGATCGATATAGTTGCAAACTCATCTATCAATTCGTAGTTTCTTAAATTCGTCGACTAAGCTTTTTGCCGACCAGTTTTGCCAATATAGAGAGAAAAGAAGGTGCCCAAAGCACATAAAGGGGACAAAATTAGAATTCAAAGGGAAAATGAAGGATGAAGATCAATCAGGCAGAATGTTTGAATTCTTTAGGTATGGCTAGATTCATGGTGGCCTATAAGTGAAAATTGGACAACACTTTTAAAGTGTTGTAAAAGCTTTGGGAGGCGATTTCCTGAATTTGTACCATGATTGAATGATGAGACTTACAAGTTTGTACTCAACATTAATAATATGTTGTAGGCCAAGGTTTTGTATGTGGTTGACACAGTAAAAATATTCAATGCATTAGTACACAAATGGAAGACAAAATAGATGAAATGGATTTGTAGGTACAAAAACATAATTTTAGCCTTCCCTATTTAATGCTCCAGGTACCCAAAGAGTGTGGGCAATTTCCTTCTATCAACTTTTAGAGTTGTTAGGGTAGGGTGTGTTTCTAGTCTTGTAGATTTCCTAACATGGCCATGAGCTTAATTGAATGTAGTGTGGGCACCTGGGCAAAATAGTTGACTATTTTTTAGCACCTGTAACTACATGATGGATTGAAAAGTTATATATACATGTAGAAAAGATGTAATTGTTGTTAGCTTTTTTTCTAGGTCATTCCATGAGCAAGATGAATTAGCTGTAATTATAGACCTTGTAATGCTTTACAAGAACCAGTTAGATCTGATGCATAGTTCTTGAAGCCGAGCCTTTGATGTCTTTGATTGTGGTTCACTTATGAGTGTAAACTATTATTTTGTGTCTACTTCTACAATTCTTCTTCTTTTGTAATGGCTTTATAGCCTTCATGATCAATACAAACTATTATTTTGCCTCTCTTTAAAGCTTCATTCTATGTTTATTTAGAAATTGTATGCTTGTATTGTGGGCAAAACGGTCCCTTTCATAGCTTCAGTTTTCTGTCCAAACCTTTGTGATATTTTATATGAGTCTATGTGAGTTAGTTGTAGTTTTGAGATTATTGTTGTGTTAGTATAGGCATAGTTAAACATATTAAATCTAGTGCATCACCCCCTTTAAATTTCAAAATTTTCTTCCCCTTTTCCTTGTGATTAGTAGCATTAGATTTAGTTGTCATTCTCTAAGCCTTAAGCTTAGAAAGAGGATCCAGCCTTCTCTAGTAGTTTGGTCTCAACTGTAAGGTCCCACACCTTAAGGCCGATCTCATATTTCATTGAATTTGTTGGAACTGCTAAAAGCTTCAACAACAAGGTGCAAATTCAGGTGACAACAAATTTTGGCGTGCCTGATGGGACTTTTCTGCTTTGAGTAAGAGTTGGACTGAGAAATTTTGGTGTTGTTCTTAGTTCATTTGCTATTGTGGAAGCATTCAACAAGAACCTAGTGACTTTATTGGTCTATTATTTGAACCAGTCCAACATTTCATGCCTATAGTGCAAACCATAGCTTCTTCTTCAGGTAACTTTTGATTCATAGAGTTATCTTATTACTGATTCATGAAGAAGTAGATTTTTTAGTTCCCTTGTGAGAAAGAATAGGAGTGTTGTTCCATCTCCTTCAAGAGCGCAATCCACACCCCTTCCAATTAGATTCCACTATTCAAGAAGGAGGTTGCATATACCCAGAATCAATCTGAATATCCCCAATATGGAAAGGAACATTCCTTTTGTTAACTTCAATGGAGGAAGCTCTCTTGACCTCACAATATGATGATATCCCCATCTATGCTCTGAAAGCAATCCCATTTTTTAATGGTGAAATTTCTACCACACCTGCTGAGCATATCTAAGATATCTCCACTGTGTGCTTTGTCCATAATGTCAATACTGACAATGATGCTGTGAGACTTTTGGCTTCTTCCTTTAAAGAAAAATCCCTCCAATGGTATAGAGGTTTTCCAGTTAACTATATTCACAATTGGGATGACTTGGGAACAAGATTGTGCTAACATTTTGAAGATAAGAGTGACCAACTGTGTCTGATGGAGAAATTAGCAACAATCAAAAGGGATCCCCATGAGCTCATGGTGGACTTGAATTATAGGTTTCAAAAAACATGGAACATGATTCCATTGTTGGTGAAGCCCTCTCAAAACACTGCCTTCATATTTAATTTGAAGTCCTTAAACCCTGACATTGTTGTTATGATTCATTCCATCGGAGGACATGTTTTACCAGGTGCATATGACAAAACCATAAGGGCAGAAATTTGTTTGATCCAAGCTGTAAAAATTGCCCCAAGAACACCGATGCCTTTATTTCTAGAGGCTCTAGTCATCTAACCTGATGCAATGCCAATACCTACAACATTTAACCCTACTACTCCTTTAATTACACCTGTAATTGAAAAGGAAGATGAGAGAGATGCCACAATAAGAAGACTAAATAATGAATTGGTGCTGGAAAGGAGGTAGCAGGCACAACCCAATAGGCCATATCAACCATTCAATCAGATGTATCAACAAAACAGACCACCATATCATGGTAATGTGCAAATACAAAATCAGCCTAGTTATATCAGGCCACTAAATGTTGTCCATCCCAATGTTGTGAGCACATCTAGAACTCTGGTTCCCATACAAAACAACATGTCTCAAGACAATGATTGGTGCTATCCATGTAATCAACCCCATGATGAGGATTTGTACAAAAGTAGATAGTTCAGTCAAGCTTTGACAATGCAAAGTCAATTAGTCCTCCCATAACAAGTCAGTTTTAGTCAAGAGGTGGTGGGTAAGTAGGAACAAATACAAAACAATTCTACCTTGATGAATTAGACACATGATGACTTTTGTGGTGTTAATCAAGGTGCGGGTCCACTAGCATCCAACACAAGAGCCAAAAAAAGATCCACTAAAGATGCATCAGTCCCTATAGTTGGTCAAGCATCTACCTCTCATACATCCCAAATGGATACAAATGAAGGTGCAACAACCAAGACTCCTTTGAAACAAGTAGATCAGGCTATTGGTAAAGCAACTCTAGTGCTAGAACATCAGCCCCAGGCTGGTCAAAAGTGAAAAGTTGACATTGTTATCACAAAGGTACTTCAAAAGGTTAGTCAGATCCCTTTTAGCATAGTTGATTAGATGAAAAAAACTAAATTGAGAATCACTATGTGGGATTCCCTATTAATCCCAGTTCAAAGGGATTTACTTCAAGAAGTCCTAACAAGCTTCAATCAGCCTGTCAAAGAGACATCAAAAGAAAAAGCAACCACCCAACAAACCCATGCCATCCAAAAGAGGAGGTAAGCACAAGAAAAGCCAATAAGCGCCCTCCTTTCTATGTTTTTGTAATCCTTGGTGACAAATTGTTGCATAATTGCATAATTGATTCTAGGGCGGGTACTTTTGTTATGCCTAAAAATATAGCTGATCAATTAGGCATTGAGTATGAGCCTATAACAAAGGGTGTAGTGCAATTAGATGGCACTGCTATTAAAACAATATGTGTAGTCAAAGATCTAAAGCTTACCCTACATACATGTCCTAGTTGCTTTGTTTTACAAGACATCTTAGTCATTGATCACCCTGCATACTTTGGCATATGTTTGTTTAGGGATTTCACTACTAAAATAGGTGGATGCCTATCCTCTGATTGGTCCCACATTTTATTTAGAACAAGGTATGGCACTAATGTGATCTTTAAAGTTGAGTTGATTGCCAATGATCATGTAGAGCCTTATTCCCCTAACCCTACCAACATGAACTACATAATCCATGACTTAGAGGAGGATGACAACAACATGCATGAGGCTTCCACAACTATGGAAAAAATCCTTGATATGCTACTTGATGAATGAGCAAATTGTTTTCAATTTGATACTCTTGATCATATAGAAGACACAAAGTTGGGTACATATTATATCGATGATGAAGATGCTTTCATCCCTAATCTTGTGAAGTCGAAAGAAGATTCAAGTGGGATATGGCAAATGTATTTTGATGGTTCCAGAAGTAAAAGTGGAGCAGGTGTTGGGGTTGTACTGATTTCACCCCAAAAGGAAAATTATTTCTCCTCTTTCAGACTACAGTTTAGTTGTACCAATAACGTGGCTGAATATGAAGCCTTAATTCAGGGTATGCAACTGGCACAAAAGAGGGGAATAAAAATTTTATAGGCATTTGGTGATAGTGAACTATTTGTCCACCAAATCAGATCACAAAGTGCTTCAAAGAATGGCTTGTTGAAGTCATATAAACATAGGGTCTTGGACCTGATTGAAGACTTTAATGCCTTTAATATCTAGGCAATACCCAGACAAAGAAACAAAGATGTTGATAGGCTAGCTATAGTTGGTTCCCAGTTTGACATTCTAAATGATTTCAAACAAAACTCAAATCAGCATGTGAAGATTGTTGTGAGGCCAGCTATCCCAAACAATGTTACAAGCTGACAAGTATTTGAGAATGATCATCAAATTGTCAATTTCTTGCAAGAGGGGGTAGAGTTTACTGTTGGTAATTAGTCCAAGTTGTAGGAGTAGTATAATGACCAGGTGATCTAGCTGAAGACAAAGAAGCTACCTAGGGGATTGCTCACTTTAGAAAACATATTTGGTGCTGATTATGAACCTAGAAAGGAGAAGATGAACATTACAGTAAAAAAAAAGAGGACTATGAAGAGGTGGAAATCACACAAGGCAGATTTCTAAAACATGGCAAGGTATGTGATCAAGGTAAAAGAGAAGGTTTTGTTGAGCTTTGTAATGAATTTGATTATTTAATTGCTTAGGATTATAGGGATTTGGAATGTTTCGATCCTGGTTTAATTCAACATACCATTGATTTAGATCCTAATGCAAAACCTATCCACCAAAAATAAAGACCAGTAAACCCAAAAATAGAACCATTAATGAAAAAAGAGTTGTCTAAGCTCATAGAGGCCAGGATTATTTACCTAATCAAACATTCCTCTTGGGTGGCTAACCTAGTCCCAATTAGGAAGAAAAATGGGGAAATAAGATTGTGTGTGGACTTCAGAAACCTAAACAAGGCCTCCCTTAAAGACCACTATCCACTCCCTTCCATGGAATAGATCTTACAAAAAATAGTAGGAGTTGAAAGGTTTTCACTCCTAGATGGCTACTCAGGGTACAACTAGATTCTTGAAAAAGAATTAGATCAATACAAAACAACATTCACCACCAAATGGAGTACCTTGGCTTATCAAAAAATGCCATTTGGGTTGACCAATGCTGGAGAAATCTTTGAAAGAGTAATGGATTTGGCATTTAAATGTCTGATCAATGATAATATTTTAGTGTATCTTGATGATTTGATTGTATATTCTAAGCATGTAGCTGACCGTCTAGGTCATTTGAGAAAAGTCTTTGAAAGATGTAGAGAATATGGTGTGTAATTGAATCTGAAGAAATGTGTGTTTTCTATCCCAAAAGGCAAATTGTTGGGACATGTAGTCTCAAAGGAAGGACTTGCCATTGACCTTGAAAGGACTAGTGCCATTATATCTCCCCCCCTTCCTAGTCATAAGAAGGGCCTGCAAAGTTTTCTAGGCAAGATTAATTTCATGAGGAGGTTTATACCAAATTTTGCTTCAATAGGAAAACCCCTCACCACCATGCTTAAGAAGAATGTTGCCTTCACATGGTCAAAGTATTGGAGTAGGTGTGTTGTACACCTTGCATAACATTGGTAGTATTTTATTATGTAAAATAAATATTTAATTGTGGTGCATCATGTGATGTGTTTAGCCACATTGGATATTTATTTGGATGCCACTTGTAATCATTGTATGTAACATTAGGTTAATTACTTTATTTATAATTATTTGATTAATTGGGAAAACTTAGTACCAATAATCAAATGTGGGGTCAATGGTTTTGTAGAAACATGGTATTGTGAAAAATGGTATTACAATACCACATGTTATATTTGTGTGAGCTTATGTCTATAAAAGAAAACACATGGGTAGTTGTAGAGGTTGGATTGAGTGAGGGCTTATCGCTCTTGGATGGGTTTGTAGTGTCTCTTACAGGTTGCATGTGTGAGAGATTGAAGCATGGCATGTAATGTATGGTTACATGCTTGTTCACATGGATTGTAGGTAGAGAGAGAGCTTGATGTTTTAGAGGTTATCTCTGCATATGTATTTGTTGAGTATTGTTGAATAATACATGAGAGATGCATGCTTTTGGAGACTAGTTTTTTCCCTCTATGAGGGTTTCCTAGGGTATATCTTGTGTCACCATTGATGGTATGATCGTCTATTTCTTTTGCATGTGGATTTATGATTTTCTACATGTTGAATCTCTTATTGGGTTATGAGGAATTTGTCTCTATGGTTGTATATTTCTAACATTTGGTATTAGAGGTTGGTTGCCATGATTTGTGAGGAAATCCTTATTTGATAACCCTAGCTATGAGTTGATTTTTTGTGTATAGTGAAATCCATGGCTTTGCATGGAAGAAATGAAGGAATTTTCATGCTTACAAGGCTATTTATAGATTTGGGTTGTTCTAGATCTAGGGTTTTGTGGACATTGGGCATATGAGTTTTTGATTTGAGCTCTTTCTATGGAGGGGTTTGAAGATCAACTTTTGCAAGAAGCCTCCTAGACAAAAATAGACCTTGCCATTGGATTCAGGAGATGCCACAGGTGAAGAAAAACATATAATTTGCCTATATTTGGAGATAAAAAAATTGCATTGGTTGATGCCCTAGGAGAATCTATGGAGGAATATTCCCTATGGTGCAAAGAATATTCTATACATGCCATACTTGTACAGCAGTCGTCCTAGCACTGCTGACATGCCACCTCCACCAACAGGCCACTGGGCCACCACCAGCGCACCACTGAAGGGCCACCAGGGCCTAGTTTTTAAGCCTAGGAGGGCATATTTTTTCTAGGAGGTATAACTTTCACCCAACAAGTTAGATTTTTGACTTCTTATAGTCAATAGAAATCTCTTTCCATGTACTATGCAGTGTTGATATATATTTTCCATATTTTTCCATTTTGACCAATTTTTTCTAGTTGGAATCTAGATGTTGTTTTTAAGCTTTGACTTGGCATAACAGGTGTAGACGGAGTCAAATTTTGGACTTCTTATAGGTGTTGAAAAGGTATTTATGAGCACTATGTATTGGATTAGGTTTTGAGATTATGTTATAAGGTTTGTTTATTTTATATCAGTTTGATCTATTTTGGTTCCTTTAACTTTTGGTGATTTTGTGAGTTGATGGCAAATCAAATCTGGGATGATTTGGTATTTGAGTCATTGTAGACTTACATGTTTATCTCTAATTATCCTTGGTTGATAGAATTATACATGTATTGTTGAGTTTGCATGTTGCATTGTGAGATCTATAGGTCATGCAGTGTTGTAGGTTGTCTACACCTACACGTTACATTTATGACTTGGATGTGGGTTGTCTATGCCCATAGATGTTTTGGTGTTGATGTAGCTTTTGATTTGTGGCTTGGGTTTGTCACATGTTACATTGATTTACTTGTCATTATGAGATATAGAGAGAGATGTTATTACCTGATACAGTCATGATATGGGACCTACGTTTGCTGACTATATGCTACAGTTGTGTGAGACTTGATGAGAGTTTGGTGTAGGTGCATTGGGTGTTGATCATGGTGTCATGGATGTTCCTTGTTTGGTTGGGACTTTGGCATGACATGATTCTTTTATAGGTGTAGGTTTGGTGGTATTGGATTGATGTTTGGTTTATAGGTTTTGTTCATCTTCTTGGTTTTGGAGATTATGGTTTACTCAACCTTTTGGGAGTTGTGTTGTTTATAGTTGATTCTTTGATTGTTTTGGGGCCATGGATGTTCTTCATGTAGGAGATGGTAATCACGATGTCATGGATAGCTTGATTACAAGTTTCAGTGGGAGATTTTGACAATGATAGATTTGATGGTTTGATGTTTATGATGTTGTCATGTATAGCTCGATATCACACTTCAGTGGGAGATTTGGCAGGATATGGTTATCTTCATGTGTTTTGGAGATGTTGACATCTTGGTACCATGGAGGACTCTTGAAGTCTTTGGTTGAGGTGGTTTTTATGGTTTGTCAGTTTTGACAGGTGATCCTTACTTACAGGATGGTTGGTATTGTGTCATAGTTTACTCTTGATACCAGTTTAGAGTATTGTCAAGATACAGGTTCTCTTGAGACAGGATGTGTGCATTAGTACATGTGATCTTTCTTTGAGGAGATGATTAGATCATGATGTCATGATATGTTCCTTGGTTATATAGACGTGCAATAGGAGCTTTAACTATGATCTTGATGGTTCTCTTGGTATTGGGTACATTGGTCATGTGCTTGGGATCTTCATGATGGTGTGATTTTGCATTTAGAGTTTAACATGGATTGATAATGGAGGTACTCATGGATACTTGGAGACTTAGGTGAGGCTTGAGATCTCTTGGATTAGAGATAGGTATTGATATAGGTACTCTTTGATGAGGATTTAAGCAGCAAGACCAAGGAGCCTACACCTTGGTTGGAGGTGAGTCCAACATGGACATGTTGAGGAGATTGTTCTTAGACAAAGTTTTTGAGACTTGGTGCATTGTAGAGGAGCAATATCATCCCCACTCTTGGTCCACTTGGTGGTGAATGATTTGATAGGTATGCCTACCTATTTTTCAAATGCGTTCTTCATTTGTGTCTTATCCTCTCATGTTTGAGTCTTAAGCTATGGATTATGGTTGTGACAACTTTTTTAAGGAGTAAATGCATGGATATGATTAGTTATCTCATTATGTTTGATACTGAGTTGTTATGAGATCATTATATGTAATGGAGATGGTTAGTGGCTTTGGGTTTATTCCTATTTTGGAATGGTTATGAGTTTGATCTACCTTTTGGTTTGAGAGGCTTGCATCTTGATGTTGGATGTTGTGGAGGCTTCCTATTTTGAGGTGGTAGAGGAGATCATACTTTTCACAGCTATAGCACATTAGTGTGGATAGAAGGACATGGTTATGATTTGTAGGTTCTCTCTTGATTGGTCTTATTCTTCTTCCTAGATATTTGTGTTCACATGACATTATAATTGAGATGCGTATGGAGCTACTGAGTCTCTTTGATTTATTTCTCCTATGATGTGGAGGATTTGGAACATATATGGACTTAAGGAGAGTTATGTACAGCTATTTAGTATAAAGATTTTGCATATCTGTGTGTGTTCTTTGACACTATGTGATAGAGGATTCAACCACATCTTCTATGTGCATGCTATTAGTGGATCTTTGGATGCCTTGATCCATTTTCAGATTTGACATTTACTCATGCAGTGGGAGTTCTAGGATGTATATGATTCCTTTGTTGGATGTTCTCATTATGCTACAATATGCAGGGTCTTGAGGTTTGTTATCATATGCTTTGAGTTATTACCTTGGAGGACTTCTTTATGTAGGACTGAGTATATACAAGAACTTGTTATCATTGTTATTTGAGTTGGATATGTTGATGGCATAAGGTCTACTTGTTATCTTTTGTATACCTTGATTTGGAGGTATGGTTAGTTGATGTATTAGCAACTAGTTGTGGTTGCTATTTCAGCTATGGTGATTATTTCTTGTTAGCTACTCAAGCCTATTTGTTATGATTGGATTTGGTGTTTGTGTTTGGATATCAGTTGATGTAGGTTTCTTGCTTCTATGTGATAGTTTAGTGTGGCATCTCTTTGGAGGATTTTATCCTTCATGAGGCTAGATGGAGGATGGAGAGATTCTTGTTTGAGATGTTGGACACCTTTATTATTGTTGCAGGTATCTTGGAGCACATGGAACACATGGATGGTTATATGGTACATGTTGGGCACACATGATGGTTTCCCTTGATGTTTTGAGTTTACATGTTGATCCCTTATGCAATGTAGACAAAAAGTAGGAGAATGTTGGAGTAGGTGTGTTGTGCACCTTGCATAACATTGGCATTATTTTATTATGTAAAATAAATATTTAATTATGGTGCATCATGTGATGTGTTTAGCCACATTAGATATTTATTTAGATGCCACTTGTAATTGTTGTATGTAACATTGGGTTAATTACTTTATTTGTAATTATTTGATTAATTGGGAAAACTTAGTACCAATAATCAAATGTGGGGTCAATAGTTTTGGACACATGGTATTGGGGAAAATGGTATTACAATACCACATGTTGTATTTGTGTGATCTTATGTCTATAAAAGCAAACACATGGATAGTTGTAGAGGTTGGATTGAGTGAGGTCTTATTGCTCTTGGTTGGGTTTGTAGCTTCTCTTGCAAGTTGCATGTGTGAGGGTTTGAAGCATGGTATTGGATGTATGGCTACATGCTTGTTCACATGGATTGCAGCTAGAGAGAGAGCTTGATGTTTCAAAGGTTATCTCTACATATGTATTTGTTGATTATTACTGAATAATACATGAGAGATGCATGCTTTGGGAGGCTAGGTTTTTCCCTCTATGAGGGTTTTCCTAGGGTATATCTTGTTTCACCATCGATGGTATGATTGTCTATTTCTTTTGCATGTGGATTTCTGATTTACTACACATTGAATCTCTTATTGGGTTATGAGGAATTTCTCTCTATGGCTGTATATTTCCAACAAAAAGAAGGTAGGGAAAGTTTTGAAGTTGTCAAACAAGCCATTGTGTATGCCCCTATGCTAATAAACCCAAACTATGAGAAGGAGTTTATCATTTACACCTTTAGAGGTAAGGAGGGCATATCAACAGTCCTAGCATAATAGAATGAAGAGAAGTTGGAGTAGCCAATTGCCTTCTTCAGCTAGCCTCTCAAAGAGTATGAGCTAAGGTATGATTTTATTAAGAAATAAGTGTTTTATGGTGAAAGCACTCAAAAAATTCAAACACATGCTTTCAAAAAACAAGATATAGTTGATGGTGAATCATCTTACAATAAAAGAATTTCTTTTGAGGAGAGATGTCAATGAGAAGAGGGCTAGGTGGATAACAAAAGTCATGGAGTATGATGTCTATATCAACACCACTAAGCTAGTATGAGGAAAAGGCCTATGTGAGAAGATAGCCATAGACTTTGAAGCTAGAGATGACATAGTGTATATCCTTGAACAAGTCCAACCAACTAATTTTCACACTCCAAACGACTGGTATCATGACATGGCTACCTTTCTGTAGTCAGGTAAATGCCTAGATGGAATGGATCAAGTCAAAAGAAGGTATTTCATACTCCAATCAATTCCTTATGTTCTTGTTGATGGTGACTTGTTTAGAAAAGGCATCAACAAAGCTCTCCTTAGATGCATAGTACAAAATCAAACCTCAAGTGTGTTATAAGAGTTTCATAATGGCCCTATTGGTGGCTATTTTTCACCAAGAACAACTTTTGTTAAAATTATGAGGGCTGGTTATTACTGACCCAATTTGTTCAGAGATTCCCATAGATGGGTAAGGAGTTGGAAGGAATGTGCATTATTTGTAGGTAAACAAAAGTTGGTTTCTCTTCCCCTATATCCAATTTAGACTGATCAACCATTTGCCCAATGGGGTTTGGATTTTAATGGAATGATCAATCCACCTTCCAATGTTGGTCATAAGTGGATTTTGGTAGCCACTGCTTATTTCAGAAGATGGATAGAGGTGATTGCATTGAAGGATGCCACAAAGGCCTCTATTTTAGATTTACTTGAGGGAATAGATACCAAGATTGGTGTTTCATTCACCATCATTCTGATAATGCCAAGGCTTTTGGAGGTCTTAAGGTTAGTGAGTGGGCATGCAAGCATGAGATCTACTTGAAGACATATTCTAATCATTACCCTTAGGGCAATGGCTTGGCCGAGTCCACAAACAAAAACCTAATTAGGATCATCAAAAGGACAATGGATGAAAATTAGACAAACTTGGCATTCCAAGTTGAAAACAACTCTTTGGGCTGGCAGGATCACCCCCAAGAGAGCTATTAGCAATTCACCTTTGATGCTGGTATATGGAAAGGAAGAAAGGATTCCATTGTCACTTGAGTTGCCTTCCCTTGAGTTGGCATAGTAGCTAGAATTGTTGGAAAGTGATGCCATGATAGTAAGATTTGTTGAGCTGATGGAGCTTGAAGAAAGAAGAGATGCTTCCATAAAGACTCTTGAATCCCATCAAGATCAGGTCAAGAGGACCTATGACAAAAAAGTAATTGACAGAGTCTTCCAAGAGGGAGACTTGGTGTTGAAGTGGGATGAAGATAGAGCTAAGGCTAACAGGCATTCCAAATTTGATGCCTTACGGAGTGGCCCATATATCATCACCAGTTGCAAGCAAGCAAATGCCTTCCAAATCTCCAAGGTAACTGGTGAATCACTTCCAATCCCAATGAATGGGTTTCATCTCAAACCATACTTATGGGTATGGTTTTGGGATTATTGTAAACAATTAGAGTAGGTCTTACTTCTAATTTAGGTTTCCCTTCCTTTGAGTGCTCTTGCACAAGCAACATTTTCATTAGGGGATTGTTTGCCTTGTTGTCTATTTGGTTTTGTTTTCTAGAGGTAGTTTTTAGTTCTGTATGGTCATGTTGCTGTAGTTTCCCTTTTGACCCTGTGCCCACTGGATTCCCTATGTTTAGTAGGAAAACACCCCTGGATAGTCACCAAAATATTCTTGTTTAGGGGGAAATTGGGATTGTTGATGTTTTAGTTTTTATTGTTTGAATTTGCCTTTCCACCTTAACATTCAAGGACCTAGGGTCGAGTGGCTGGCACTATCATACCCTAGGGTCACTATGAGGTGTGGGGAAGCTTGGATTAGGGTGTTTAATTGCTAATTTTCTCTCTCCTATGCTCAATTAACCATTAAAACCCTAATTGTATGAAAACGATAGTAAACGAATGAATTACAGGAAATGCTGCTATAGGAAGATGTTAAATAACAAATCACTACATACCTATTTTTAGGGTTCAGAGATGGAAAAGTTGGGGACTAAGGTGCGGATGCCCTATTCCAAGGTACCAGTTTCTTTGCAGGATCTTGACCTCCTTTCGACATTGATTTGCACTATAACTTCTATTTCCAAAAATTCAGCTACGAAGGACACTAGAGCTAGTACCCAAATCCCAAAAAGGCACTTCACAATCGGCAAATGTTCCCACAAACACATCCCTGCAAGAAACATGTTAGTGTCTACAACATCATGATAAACAACAACATTAATGCATATAAAATCTGAGGTATGCAAGATTCAAGGTAGACAAAGTGCATGGAGCAGTAATATTGTTATGATTTGTAAATGAGATAGAACAACATCAAAATCACTATGTAGAAAGCATGAGTGCTTCCACTACCCAAGCGTCAGATAAAATATACAACCCCATAGTCATATTAAGAACTAAGTTCATTTTTTGATTGCTCTCAAAAGGGAAAATAGGTCTGTATCAGTATAAATGTTTTTCATCATCTGCCCGCTAGGTGGAAACACTAGAGGAAGGGAAACAATAAATCAGAGAGAAGAAACAAGTGTCTTAGGGACAATCATGTAGGAGGGTGCCCCCAAGTCACCAACTGTGATGCTATGTCTGTAAGACACAACACATAGCAATGAAATCAGAGAGAGAGGCAATATAGAAGAATGATGATACAAATGGAAGAAGGTCACAATAGAGGTGCTCTTCTGGTATCGCAAACCTTTTGGGAGAATTTGAGGTCATCCCAGGAGGCCTAAACAACACATAACACATCACGGGGGAAGCACATCATAAGAGAGATAAAATTTTAGAGATACTTACCTATAGGGCCCTTGTTGGGCTAGTAATTATCACAAATCTTTATCTTTATTTTAATGGTTAAGGCATTATCACTTCTACTCTCTTCCATATGTTCAGGATTGTGTGAGGGTAATTGTGTAGGAAAGGTTTCTCTTAATGATGGTTGAGAGGGAATGTTTCCATTGTTTGTGTCAGCCATAGGAGCATTTGAAATGCCATTTAAATGAGCTTGTGGAGGTATTCGAAAGATACCCATTTCAGTCCCTATATAAGGAGTTGGAATAAGAGGGATAGCTTATTCTTCCATAGCATGGAGGATTTCATTTCTTTCTAGAGTATGTGATGGTTCATGATTTGTTTTCTTGTTTAGAATGTAATTGAGAAGTTCTTGAAAATTAGGTGGCAAATTATCATTAGTTTTAAGCAAATGGTCACAAAGAGAATCTGCATAATCTAAAGCTTCATCCTGATTAGGGAGAGCAAGAAGGGATGGTAGAGTATTGTGGATAAATATATCAATGATATCTTCTTCTTGTGCCAATATATCCTCACCAAGTGGGTTTATGTTGGGACAAGTCTCTGTTAGATTTTGGGCAGACAACTGAGGGGGGGTGAATCAGTTGTTCAAAACTTTCTTCCAATTAAACACTTAAATCCACTTTGTAATTCAACAGCATAATAATGAATCAATCATGGAAACATAATGTATTAAATCAAAAGTAGAAACACATTAACACACAAGACACCAAGATTTTGACGTGGAAAACCCAGCTAAGGGAAAAACCACGGGGTGATTAACCCAAGATTGTATTCTCTATTAGAAGAATAGAAAGAAAAAATGGCACATGCCAATTAGGGCTCACTGCCTGAGCACATTGCTCACAAAAGGCTCACTGCCTACAAGAGACACACTGTTTATAGAATAATAAGTATCACATACTTGAACTAGAGAATAGCATCTTCACCATGCTTGAGTCAGTTTCATTTAAGCTCAATACTTCTGCTCTGCCTTTCACTATGCTCCTCTCTACCACACTCTCATATCCACAAGATCCATTTGAGATGACTTTACAACTCCTTATTTATACAAGACATCAACTTATGGATAATCATCCAAGTCGGCATACATTACAGAGAAAATACATAACTACAACATGACTATTTACAAAAAGACTTCACGCGGATCAACACACTGTCGGCCACACAGATATGAGACTTTAATCTTCATTTAGGAACACGCCAATCTTCACATAACATCTTCAAGATCATCCGCAGGATGTGTAACTTATCTGGCCAGCCAAACTTAGGAAGAACACCATCATCCGAAATTTATTCTTCAATTGCAAGCTCAAACTCCAATGTGGACCACCAAAAATGAACTGGACACAATCCAAAGACCTCCACAAGCTTGCCTGAATCACCAAGAACATCCACACTGAAATCCTTCTCTCCTTCATCTGGAAGCTCAAGAACACAGTCTGTCATCACTGTCATAATGGAATAGATGCTTGTGGACCTCCAGATCATGCACCAATTGAGTTGTCACTTCACATTGACTTCCTAAACATTCCACCAAATCTGCAAAACAAGATATTGCATTTCTGGATCTCATTGGACCTATCTTTATCACTCTGTCACCTCTGAACACCTGCCAGAACTGGTTTTACTTAAGTGGCCATAACTTCTTCAGATCTTCATGTAGACCTTTGAAATCTTTACTGGATCATCTTAAGACACATATCTATAAACCCTTTGAAGTGTATCCTCTGATCTTCATCTTAGCTAGGATCTTTACCTTACTGTCTTCACTATTCTTCTCTGTTTCTGATTAGGACTAATTTTCTCAATATCCCCAGCACACAGCTCATCCAATCCTTATCATTAATGCAATAGGAGTATGTTAACATCAATGACAACACCGGTTAGGCCCATACTTGCAACAGTCTCTTTGTTTGATAGATCACCCATTGCTATTTCATTCTCATAAGTCTTAGAAAGGATTTGCATTATATCATCATGAAGCAAAGGGAGAGTGGGAGTAAATTTGTCACCACTACTTTCCCCATGCTTGTTGTAATATATAAAACTTTTGAGATTCTCCATGATTGAAGTAAAAACATCCATAGTTTCAAGAAAGTTATCAAAATAGGCTATTGATCGAAGAATATCACATGTAGTACTAATGGTCATGTCAATGCCATAGATGTATGCGATTTGATGCAAGACTTGAGGATATTTGTTAGTGAATTTGCAAAAGTTATCATAGTTCACAATGTACTCATATAAGTTTTCTAAAGATGTACCTTTAGGAGAATCCATGAATGCAAAATATATGCAACAATGCTTGATTTTTTGTATTTCTTCAATGCAAATGAAGGAAATAGAGGGTGTTGTAAGGATTTTAGTCAAGGGAAGCAAGTTATATGTCTAATATCAGTCCCAAAATAGTGATAGTATCCTTCTCAACACACTCTTGATGTAATTTCAAGTTAATGCCAAGTCAAAATATAGTGAAAATATCTCAAAATAGGCACTTTTTTCACCAAAACTCAATGCAAAAGAGTATAAAAAAGGGTGTTGTGAGGAAAATGATAATGGAAAACAAATTATATAAGAAATAAAATTGACTTAATGTAAAAATATCCAACACAACATGCTTTTAGTGCCACTTAAGGTAAAACCCTAGTGAAAATATAGCAAAAATAGGCTATTTTTCACAGTTTTTCAATTCCAAGACCTAGAAAAAGGGATGTTGTAATGAATTTCAGGAGGTGAAGAAAATAAATATGATGATATCAGTCAGCTCAATCCATAAAATAGATCACAACATGCTTAGAGTGCAAACTAGGTCAAACCCTAGGGTAAAAATAGTCAAAATGTGTAGTTTTTCATCAAATTTTCAATGCAAGAGGCCAATCAAAAGGTCTTGTGAAGTTTTTTAGGAGGAGAAGCAATTAATTACCCTGATAAAAACCAATTTGTGCAAAATACCCTTTACAACATGCCTATGGTGCAAGTTTGGAGAGTTGATAGCGCCAAATTTAGTGAAAATCGTTGTTTTTGAAGCCCTAGGTTTTAGTTCTTGACACAAAATGCTATGTGAATGTTTTAAAGTCTGATTTATGTTGAAAATAAAATTTTCTAAGATCTTAAAATGAATTCCAAGGTGTAATATGCAAAATACTAATGCAAATCTAATGAAAAATGCTAGTTTTTGTTGAAATTTTCTATGCAAAAATGCAAATATTTTAAATCTGAATGCAAATTTACACTATAATGCAAGACAACAGCCAAAATTTAATTTGAATGAGCCTCTAAAATTAGTAGAAAAATATGAAAGACAATTTTTCCTACTAACCCTAGATTTTGGAATTACTAGGTTTAATGAAAATTGTCAAAATTTCTACAAAAGCCTAGCAAATTAATGATGAAAATACAATGCAAATTAATAAAATTTTGTGTTTTTATGTAGTTATATCAGATCTGATGAAAAACTCATTAATTAGGGAAATTTAGGAAGAATTGATGTAGTTTAGTAAGCTATATGAAAATGCAAGCTAGGGTTTTCAAAATTTTGCAAAATTCTCAATTTTTTATAATTTTTTTCAATACAATAAGATGAAAAGCTATATGAATGAATGAAATCAATCCAAATATGAAGACACACACTCAACAAGTTGCAATTTAATTCCAAAAACACGGTATCACCAAAATGTTTAGGGGGAAATTGGGATTGTTGATGTTTTAGTTTTTATTGTTTGAATTTGCCTTTCCACCTTAACATTCAAGGACCTAGGGTCGAGTGGCAGGCACTATCATACCCTAGGGTCATTGTGAGATGTGGGGAAGCTTGGATTAGGGTGTTTAATTTCTAATTTTCTTTCTCCTATGCTCAATTAACCATTAAAACCCTAATTGTATGAAAACGACAGTAAATAGATGAATTACAGGAAATGCTACTATAGGAAGATGTAAAATAACAAATCACTACATACCTGTTTTCAGGGTTTGGAGACAGAATGGTTGGGGACTAAGGTGCAGGTTCCCTAGTCCAAGGTACTAGTTTCTTTGCGAGATCTTGATCTCCTTCCGACATTGATTTGCATTGTAACTTCTGTTTCCAGAAATTTAGCTGCAAAGGACACTAGAGCAAGTGCCTAAGTCCCGAAAAGGCTCCAATGCCCTACTTTTCTTCAGATCCCAAATCCTTGATAACTGTTGATCCTTCTTGTAACTCCACTTCTTCCAAATGTGACACTTGTGACCTACAATCACAGACTTTGGGAGGGGGTTGTGGTGTTTAGGAGCTTGCCTTAGTCAAGCCCCAGAAGGACACTTAAGTCTTCCAAACACCTTTGTCAAATAGAGAGTGCATTCCCTTGTGAGGTAGAGGCAAAATCCAAATGAAAAAATGATAGAAAGCACAATGATATCACCTTATAGTGAATATCTCGTCAAAGGAAGATGCTCTTCATTCCATGAGGAGATGGATGCTCAAATATGCAAATACAAACACACAAACAACACAAGTCTGCTCTTGCAACACTATGAAAGCCTTGAATCACCTTGAGAATTCATAAACATAACAATTACCATCTTGTTGTAATCTAGTTTCTAAATGAATGCCTAATCATGCTTTTATATGTAACTACAAGCATTCCCACCAAGATTTCAAAAATTCAAACTTACCGTGTCAACCTAGGGACCAAATAACGGTCATAAACGGACACTTAAATTTTGGGCCTAACCCAAAATAGGGTAGGACTAGGGTGCGGGCGCCCAAATCCTCCCCCCTATTTTGGGTAGGGTTAAGCTCAAGGGGCCCTCCTAGGTCCAATTTTCTATGAAACCTAGGTCTCACTCCATCAGGATGCCAAAATATGAAGTAAGATGTCCTAAATGCATGCAAAAGACTCGGGAGCTAAACCTTATGAGAGAAAAGCCCCCAAGGGGACATTTTTTGACGTTACAATTATCATATTTTGCCAAAGCCAAAATAGTCCAAAAATTGTATCTCTAATATGAGAAAGCTTAAATGGAAGAAAGTCCCCCTTCAAAATCCCATAAAATTCAAGTATTTTGCCATTGTTTTTCCTTAGTCAACAAAATTTGAGTTTGGCAAACATTTAGTTCGCCGATTGGCTGGTTCATCGACTAAAGGAACCAATAGGTAGGTGGAATTCTCTAAGGAAAAAGAAGGGAGATAGGAGAAAGAAAGATAAATTATCAGCAAAATAATGGTTCGGTGAACCTTAAGTTCACTGATTGACAAGTTCATCGATCAACAGGTTTGCTGACAAAGGGAAAAGGCTAAGGCAAAAGGTTTTCTAAGGGCTTCATTGGTAGGTTGGTTAGTTCATGAATTGCTAAGTTCGCTAACTAGGTTTGCATGTTCAATTTTTTTTTGATTTGCCAATTTACTAACAAGGAGGTAGAAAAGAGAAGTTTGAAAGAACTTGATGTCTTCTTTGGCAATTTTTTTTGGGTTGAGGCCTTTGTCAGCGAATCAGCTAGTTTGTGAACTGCTAATTTCACCAATTGGGTTCACTAGTTCATGGTTTTTCAATGGCCTAGATCACCAACTAAAGGAGAAACAAATAAAAAGAACAAGTCAATAAGGAAAGGAAATCGACAGGTTAGTAAAATAGTAAAGCTTCCAATTAGCTCATGATTTTTAAGATTTGCCAATAAGGTGATTAGGAAGCTAAAGAAGCCAAAGGTAACAAGGTCTAAGGAAAGAACAAAGGTCTTGGTAAAAGAGACGAAGAAAAAATAAAGAAATGGTTTGTGACAAAAATATTTCACCAACATGGAAAAAAGGCAAGCCAAGACAAGTTCACAGAAAGGGAAATTCACCGATAAGGTGAAAAGCATTAGAAAAGGAAGAAAATAAAGAAGAGGGAGCAAGAAGAAAAGTGATTCATGAAATGAAAGTTCATTGATAAGGTAAAAACTAAGGTCAAGATAGAAATAAAGGGAGAAATCAAGGATTGGTAAAGTTGCAAAATCACCGATCAGTTTGTAGTTTTTTAAATTCATTGACTAAGATTTTTGCCAACTAGTTTTGCTGATAGGGAGACAAAAGAAGGTGCCCAATGCATAGAAAGGGCACACAAATCATAATTCAAAGGGCAAATGAAGGATGAAGATCAATCAGGAAGAATGTTTGAATTCTTTAGGTATAACTAGATTCATGGGGTTCTGTAAGTGAAAATTGGACAACACTTTTAAAGTGTTGTAAAAGCTTTGGGACGTGATTTGTTAAATTTGTGCCATGATTGGAGGATGAGACTTGTAGGTTTGTACTTAGCATTAATGTGTTATAGGTCAAGGTTCTATAGGTGTTTGACACAGTGAAAATATTCAATGTGCCAGTACACAAATGGAAGAAAAAATAGATGAAATGGATTTATAGGTACAAAAACATAAATTTGGCCTTTTCTCTTCAATGCTCGAGGTACCCAAAGAGTGGGCAATCTCCTTCTATCAATTTTTAGACTTGTCAGGGTATGGGCATGTTTCCAGTCTTGTAGATTCCTTGACATGGTCATGAGTTGAATTGAATATAATGTGGGTGCCTGGGCAAAACAATTGACTAATTTTCAGTGCCTATAGTTGCACGATGGATTGAAAAGTTATATATACATGTAGAAAAGATGTAATTGTTGTTAGCTATTTTTCTAGGTCATTCCACGGGCAAGAGGAATTGGTTGTAATTACAGACCTTGTAATATTTTACAAGAACTAGTTGGATCTGATGCATAGTTCTTGAAGCTGAGCCTTTGATGTTTGTGATTGTAATTCACCTACAATAGTGTAAGCTGTTATTTTGTTGATTTCTTCTACAATAATTCTTCTTCTTTTGTAATGGCTTTCTAGCTTTCATGATCAATACAAACTATTATTTTGCCTCTCTTTAAAGCTTAATTCTATGTTTATTTGGAAATTGTATGCTTGTATTGTGGGCAAAATAGTCCCTTTCATAGCTTTAGTTTTCTACCCAAACCTTTGTGTTAATTTATATCAATCTATGTGAGTTAGTTGTAGTTTTGTGATTATTGTTGTGTTAGTATAGGTGTAGTTAAACATATTAAATCTAGTGCATCACACCCTTTAAATTTCAGCATTTTCTTCCTCTTTTCCTCATGAGTAGTAGCATTAGATTTAGATGTCATTCTCTGAGCTTTAAGATCAAAAAGAGGAGCCAACCTTTTCTAGAGGTTTGATCTCAACTGGAAGGTCCCACACCTTGAGACCAATACCATGTTTCACTAAATTTGTTGGAACTACCAAAAACTTCAACAATAGGGTACAAATTCAAGTGACAACAAGTTGTGGGGCCAATGACCACACCCCAAACCTATTTATAAGCGGTCCACGACCCTATAAGGGGTCAATGTCCACCTTAAGGCCTACAACCTATATAGAGGGGCACAGGGCCTAAGTAGTACTTGCTACCAGGTATGGTGCCTACACATGTACAACACAATAACTACAAAAAAATTAATTTTTGATTTAATTTTTTTTAAAAATATTTCATAGATGTATATGTTTTGAATTTTTTAAAAAAATTTCCCTCAACTTGTGTGCTTGGGGGTTGTACAAGCATCTTCACAAATTATTTTTGCCTCAGAAACACCTAGGAATAAAATTGAGCAAATTTTATGTGAAAATGAAGAGACTTTGTGTCTCAAATTGTTGTTTGGAACTTCACTCATTTCGCGTTGTTTCACTGAACATAAAATTTGTGTGTATATCACAAATGTATGTTGTGAACATTTCATGTGTATACCGCAAATGTATGTGAGAACAATTTGTGTGTATCTTTCTATTGCATATCGCGCTTGTATGCAATGAACATATATTGCGAAAGTACAAGTGTATCAGCATACAAAGGAGGTTAATGATCGGGTCAAAGGTCGAATGCATCTTTCAAATGTATGTTGCAAATGTACATTGTAGATCTACATCGGGTTTAGATATAAGGAGGGTCAATGGGTCAAACTTTCTGAATGCATGTTTCGAATGTATATTGGAAATGTACATTGTGCTCATATATTGAGTTAGATACAAAGCATGACTGGCTATATCGGTGACATTGGGCTGGAGATAAATGGGATTACCGGCTACTGTAAGTCAACTAAAGAATATAAAAGTTAGCATTGAAGTTCAATGTATTGGTGAGAGATTGTTTATCGGGACAATGTAAACTATTTGGACTGATGGTGAAGGTATAACCGATGAAGGATGGAAGACTTGGGTAGCACAGAGACATTGGTCTATCGGTGCACAAAGTGAAGTGCTCACCGATGGAGTGGGTAAGTTCGCTAAGAGTATAGCTTGGCATCATCGGCAACAAAATTGCCGACGATGGTATTACTGTGTGTTTGGCCATATAAACTAGAACATCGTCAGCAACCTAGTGCATGTGGGATTAAACATCTCACTGGAATATGAATAATTACGACGGTGTGAAGGCAGCAGCGCTAGAGAAGTGAAATCGATCAGTTAGGGCAAAAGTGGTGTAACGGTTTTTTTCTCTTGGAGACTAATAATATAATCTGATCTACTAGCATCAGTGGAGATGATGAAACTATTTGAATTATACAGTTTATTCTATAGATGTGCAGATGCACTAAACGTCTTTGTATAATTGTTATAGAATTGACACCTGAACAAAAGAGCTGGGTATCTTTATTGTAATTTTTCAAATTACTGTAATAAGGATAGCTTCTATTGTGGTGGTGGGTTTTTTACCTGAAAGGGTTTTGCCATGTAAAATTGGTGTCATTCTATGATGTCTTAAAGTGTTTATTGTTGTTTTTCTGGTGTATTCATCTGTGTTTTTGAATTTAAAGTTACCTGTCTGCATAATCCCCTTTGAATTAACATTAGGGAAGATGTATTCCACACCTCTGCTTTCCTTACAAATGGTATCAGAGCCTGGCCAGTTGTGTTATCCTTGTTGGTAGGTTGGTTTTTTTTTTATTAATTCTAGGAGTGGGAGTTTTGTAGAGGTCTATTTTGTTAAATAAGATGGCAAGTACATCAGGAAAGATAGACATTGAAAAGTTCAATGGCAAAAACTTTGAGTTGTGGAAACTTAAAGTTGAAGATATGCCGGTTGACAGAGATCTTTGGGTTGCTATGTCTGCGACTAAACCTGTAGCCATGAAGCAAGAAGATTGGGACCTGGTAGATAGAAAAGCCAGAGGACTAGTAAGATTAAGTTTAGCAGATTGTGTTCTATTGAACGTTCATGAAGAGACAACTGCAAACCTTTTGTGGAAAAAGTTGGGAGATATTTATTAGGGCCAGTCCTTGGTGAATAAACTTGTCCTCAGAAAGAAGTTGTATTCTCTAAAGATGGATGAAGGAGCATCTGTAGCAGACCATTTGAACTCATTTAATTTGATTGTTTCACAGTTAACATCTGTAGGTGTAAAAATAGAAGAGGAAGACCATTGTATGCTTCTATTGTGTTCTTTACTTGATTCATGGGATCATCTTGTGATGGCTATTGGAACTACAACAACCACATTTAAAATTGAAACCATTGTTGCCTCGCTGTTATCTGAAGAAATGTGGAGGAAATCTTTTGAGATGGCCAAAGAGGCTCTATCTGTTCGAGGTAGATCAAAGGAAAGAGGCAAGAAGGACAAGAAGTCTAAGTCTAAATTAGAGGGGAAATCAAAATCTCCTGGCAAAAAGTCCAAGGTGAAGTGCTGGAATTGTGGGTAGAAAGGAAACATCAGGCAAGACTGTAAAGAGGAGAAAAAGAAGAAGAAGAACTTCTCTGAAACTGATTCTTCTCAGAGTGATGCTGATGCCTTCATTGCTGCCTTGGCAATGCTTGCATCTGAAGATGTATGGTTGGTGGATTCAGGAGCATCTTTTCATATGACATCTCATAGAAAATGGTTCACAAAGTATGAACCGTATGTTGGTGGGAAGGTGTTCTTGGAAAGTGATTTGACACTGGAAATTGTTGGCCGAGGAAGAGTCAGAATCTAGTTCCCGGATGGCATAATAAAGGGAATGAATGGAGTGCTTCACATACCAGGTCTGCCTCAAAATTTACTTTCTGTTAGTAAACTTAATGATGTTGGAGTGCAAGTTACTTTTGTGAATGGTGGCTGTAAAATGACTAGAGGTTCTATTGTACTGGAAAAGGGTGAACACATTGGAACTCTGTATAGGTTAGATGCTAAACCAGTGTGCTGTAATAGTGTTTCTGTAAAATCTGAAAAAGCTACTATTGTAACACATGATGCAAACTCTATGGAAGTTAAACTTCTTGTAGAGAAAATAATGCTTTGGCATCATAGACTTGGTAACATAGGTGAAAAAGGTTTAAAAACCTTGAAAAACAAAACCCTGGTAGATGAGTTGATTGATTGTAATCTGGAGTTTGATTTCTGTGAACATTGTATATATGGAAAACATAACCGTGTTTCTTTTTACTCAAGTTCTCATAAATCTTCTGGTGTTCTGGACTATGTGCATTCTGATGTTTTTGGTCTAGTTGATGTTCCTTCTTTATCTAAATCAAGATACTACGTATCATTTATTGATGATTATTCAAGGAGGGCATTTGTATATTTTTTGAAAAATAAATCAGAAGCATTTAGTCGATTTAAAGAATTTAAAACTCTTGTGGAAAATCAGACTAGTAGAAAAATAAAATGCTTGAGAATAGTAATGGTGGTGAATATTGCAATGCGGATTTTGATAAGTATTGTGTAGACCATGGAATTAAAAGGCATAAGACTACACCTTATACTCCACAACAAAATGGAGTTGTTGAATGGTTAAATCGATTGTTGATGGAGAAAGCAAGAAGTATGTTGAGTTATGCTGGTCTTGAACAAAGGTTCTGGGCTGAGGCAGTTACTACAACTTGTTATTTGCTAAATCGTTCTCCTTCTTCAGCATTGGTTGATAAGACGCCTATGGAAGCATGGTCTAGAAAGAAGCCCTCTTTAAGATATCTTCATGTCTTTGGCTGTGAGGCATATGCTCATATTCTTGTGGTAAAAAGATCTAAGTTGGATTACAAAGTAGTCAAATGTATCTTTATTGGCTATGGAGTTGGTGTTAAAGGGTACAAGCTTTGGAATCCTGAAACTAAAAAAGTAATTTATAGTAGGAATGTAATTTTTAGAGAGCTAAAACCTTTGGTTATTGATTCTTAGCTAGAGAAGACAAAAAAGAAGAAAGAAAAGAGTGTTGTTAATATTCCTCTGACCCCTGTAAAAGAGGAACAATAAGCACCAAGTGTAGATGATTTAGAAGAGAGTTTGAGTAGCTCCAAAGATTCAGATCCAGAGCAAGAACCTGAACCTGCACCTCAGCCATTGAGGAGGTCTACACGTGAAAGAAGACAACTAGATAGGTATGGACTTTTAGTACTTGATTCAAGTTGTGCTTATGCTTTGCTTATTGATACTGATGAACCTAGGACTGTGAAAGAAGCTATTAGTTTATCTAATTCAGATTCTTGGTTGGAAGCCATGGATAATGAAATGTCATCGTTAGAGAAAAATGGAACCTGGGATCTGTTGCCCTTGCTTGAAGGTAGAAAACCTGTGGGCTGTAAGTGGGTGTTTAAAAAGAAATATGGTCTAGATGGTAGTATTGACAAGTATAAGGAAAGACTAGTTGCTAAGGGGTATTCTCAAAAGGAAGGTATAGATTATGGAGAAATTTTTTGTCCTGTAGCTAAGATGACATCCATTAGATTTCTGTTGTCACTTGCAGCAGCATATGATTTTGAAATTGAGTAGACGGATGTGACAACAACATTTCTTCATGGGGACCTTGAAGAAGAAATTTATATGTCCCAGCCAAAGCATTTTATGGTAAAAGGTAAATAACATCTGGTATGTAAACTTAAAAAGTCTCTTTATGGTTTGAAGCAATCTCCCAGAATGTGGTATCAAAATTTGATACGTATGTTTTATCCCTGGGGTATGTGAGATCTAAATCTGATCATTGTGTCTATTATAAAACTGAAGGTGATCAGATTCTTATAATTGCACTATATGTGGATGACATGTTATTCATTGGTAATGGTAAGGGGATGATCTCTTAATTAAAATCTCAGTTGTCCATGAAATTTGAAATGAAGAATATAGGGATAGCGAAGTACATTCTGGGAATGGAAATCAAAAGGGACAGATCTAAGAGTAAGATTTGGTTCAGCTAGAGCAAGTATATTAGCAATGTTCTTGATAAGATTCATATGTCTGATTCTAAATAGTTAGTTGTTCCAGTTTTGTAGGGAATGAAATTATCTGTTGAAGATTGTCTAGAATCTTTGAATTAAATTGACAATATGAAAAAAGTGCCTTATGCAAGTGTTGTTGGCAGTTTGATGTATGCAATGGTCTTTACTAGGCCAGACATTGCCCAAGTAGTTGGAGTTTTGGGCCAGTTTATGGTGAATCCAGGAAGATCACATTAGGATGCTGTGAAGAGAGTTATGAGGTATTTGAAGGGAACTTTTGATTATGCTATTTTCTATCATGGAAACTCAGTTGGATCTCAGAAATCTATCAGCATTCAAGGATATGTAGATTCTGATTGGGCAGAGGACATTGACAGTAGAAGATCCACCAGTGGATATGTATTCACGTTAAATGGTGGTGCTATCAGTTGGATGAGCAAGTAGTAGGCTGTAGTCACTTTGTCCACAATAGAGACAGAGTACATGGTAGCTACTCATGCATGCCAAGAAGCTATTTGGTTGAAGAGGTTGTGTTCTGATGTTGGTTTTAATGTAGGGTAGATACAAATTAACTATGACAATCAAAGTGCTATATGTTTGGCAAAAAATCCTACATTTCATGCTAGGACAAAACATATTGATGTCTAATATTACTTTGTTTGTGATATGGTGGAAGACAGGAAGGTGAAGCTGGAAAAGGTTGACACTTTGGAAAATGTCACTTATGCCTTAACTAAACCAGTGAGCATGGCCAAGTTCAAATGGTGTTCAGATGCAATGGGTCTTCAGGCCCATAGTTCTTAGTAATCATATGCAGATTAAGAGGTAGCAGCAATCTCTTCGACAAGTGGGAGATTGAAGAGACTTTGTGTCTCAAATTGTTGTTTGGAACTTCATTTATTTTGAGTTGTTTCACTGAACATACAATTTGTGTGTATATTGCAAATGTATGTTGTGAACATTTCATGTGTATATCGCAAATGTATGTGAGATCAATTTGTGTGTATCTCGCTATTGCATATTGTGCTTGTATGCAATGAACATACATTGCGAATGTACAAGTGTATTGGCATACAAAGGAGGTCAATGATCAAGTCAAAGGTCGAATGCATCTTTCAAATGTATGTTGCGAATGTACATTGTAGATGTACATTGGGTTTAGATACAAGGAGGGTCAACAGGTCAAACTTTCTAAATGCATGTTTTGAATGTATATTGGAAATGTGCATTGTGCTCATACATTGAGTTAGATACAAAGCATGACTGGCTATATCAGTGACATCAGGTTGGAAATGCATGGGATTACCGGCTATTGTAAGTCAACTAAAGCATATACAAGTTAGCATCAAAGTTTAATGTATCGAAGTGAGATTGTTCATCGGAACAATGTAAACTATTTGGATCAATGGTGAAGGTATGACTGATGAAGGATGGAAGACTTGGGCATTGCAGAGACATTGGTCTATTGGTGCAAGAAGTGAAGTGCTCGCCGATGGAGCAGGTTAGTTGGATAAGGCTATAGCTTGGCATCGTTGGCAACAAAATTGCTGATGATGGTATTACTGTGTGTTTGGCCATATAAACCGAAACATTGTTAGTGACCTGTGCATGTGGGATTAAACATCTCACTAGAATATGAACAGTTACGATGGTTTGAAGGTAGCGGCGCTGGAGAAGTGAGATCGATCAGTTAGGGAAAAAGTGGTGTGACAATTTTTTTACTCTTGGAGATTGATAATATAATCTGATCTACTAGCATCAGTGGAGATGATGAAACTATTTGAATTATACAGTTTATTCTATAGATGTGCAGATGCACTAAACGTCTTTGTATAATTGTTATAGAATTGACACCTGAACAAAAGAGCTGGGTATCTTTATTGTAATTTTTCAAATTACTGTAATAAGGATAGCTTCTATTGTGGTGGTGGGTTTTTTACCCGAAAGGGTTTTCCCATGTAAAACTGGTGTCATTCTATGATGTCTTAAAGTGTTTATTGTTGTTTTTCTAGTGTATTCATGTGTGTTTTTGAATTTAAAGTTACCTGTCTGCATAATCCCCTTTGAATTAACATTAGGGAAGATGTATTCCACACCTCTGCTTTCCTTACAAATGGTATCAGAGCCTGGCCAGTTGTGTTATCCTTGTTGGTAGGTTGGTTTTTTTTGTTAATTCTAGGAGTGGGAGTTTTGTAGAGGTCTATTTTGTTAAATAAGATGGCAAGTACATCAGGAAAGATAGACATTGAAAAGTTTAATGGCACAAACTTTGAGTTGTGGAAACTTAAAGTTGAAGATATGCTGGTCAACAGAGAACTTTGGGTTGCTGTGTCTGCGACTAAACCTATAGCCATGAAGCAAGAAGATTGGGACCTGGTAGATAGAAAAGCTAGAGGACTGATAAGATTAAGTTTAGCAGATTCTATTCTATTGAACGTTCATGAAGAGACAACTACAAACCTTTTGTGGAAAAAGTTGGGAGATATTTATTAGGGCCAGTCCTTGGTGAATAAACTTTTTCTCAGAAAGAAGTTGTATTCTCTGAAGATGGATGAAGGAGCATTTGTAGTAGACCATCTGAACTCATTTAATTTGATTGTTGCATAGTTGACATTTGTAGGTGTAAAAATAGAAGAGGAAGACCACTGTATGCTTCTATTGTGTTCTTTACCTGACTCATGGGATCATCTTGTGATGGCTATTGGAAGTACAACAACCACATTTAAAACTGAAACCGTTGTTGCCTCGCTGTTATCTGAAGAAATGCAGAGGAAATTTTCTGAGATGGCCAAAGGGGCTCTGTCTATTTGACGTAGATCAAAGGAAAGAGGCAAGAAGAAGGACAAGAAGTCTAAGTCCAAATCAGAGGGGAAATCAAAATCTCCTAGCAAAAAGACCAAGGTGAAGTGCTGGAATTGTGGGCAGAAAGGACACATTAGGAAAGACTGTAAAGAGGAGAAAAAGAAGAAGAAGAACTTCTTTGAAACTGATTCTTCTCAGAGTGATGCTGATGCCTTCATCGCTGCCTTGGCAATGCTTGCATCTGAAGGTGTATGGTTGGTGGATTTAGGAGCATCTTTTCATATGACATCTCACAGAGAATGGTTCACAAAGTATGAACTGTATGCTGGTGGGAAGGTGTTCTTGGCAAGTGATTCAACACTGGAAATTGTTAGCTGAGGAAGAGTCAGAATCTAGTTCCTGGATGGAAGAATAAAGGGAATGAATGGAGTGCTTCACATACCAGGTCTGGATCGAAATTTACTTTCTATTAGTAAACTTAATGATGTTGGAGTGCAAGTTACTTTTGTGAATGGTGGCTGTAAAATGACTAGAGGTTCTATTGTATTGGAAAAGGGTGAACGCATTGGAAATCTATATAGGTTAGATGCTAAACCAGTGTGCTATAATAGTGTCTCTGTAAAATCTAAAAAAGCTACTATTGTAACACATGATGCAAACTCTATGGAAGTTAAACTTCCTGCAGAGAAAATAATGCTCTGACATCATAGACTTGGTCACATAGGTGAAAAAGGTTTAAAAACCTTGAAAAACAAAACCCTGGTAGATGGGCTAATTGATTGTAATCGAGAGTTTGATTTCTGCGAACATTGTATATATGGAAAACAAAATCGTGTTTCTTTTTACTCAAGTTCTCATAAATCTTCTGGTGTTCTGGACTATGTACATTCTAATGTTTTTGGTCTAGTTGATGTTCCTTCTTTATCTAAATCAAGATACTACATATCGTTTATTGATGATTATTCAAGGAGGCCATTTGTATATTTTTTAAAAAATAAATCAAAAGCATTCAGTCAATTTAAATAATTTAAAACTCTTGTGGAAAATTAGACTGGTAGAAAAATAAAATGCTTGAGAATAGATAACGGTGGTGAATATTGCAATGCAGATTTTGATAAGTATTGTGTAGACCATGGAATTAAAAGGCATAAGACTACACCTTATACTCCACAACAAAATGGAGATGCTAAATGGTTAAATCGATCGTTGATGGAGAAAGCAAGAAGTATATTGAGTTATTCTAGTCTTGAACAAAGGTTCTAGGCTGAGGCAGTTGCTATAGCTTGTTATTTGCTAAATCATTCTCCTTCTTCAGTATTGGTTGATAAGACGCCTATGGAAGCGTGGTCTAGAAAGAAGCCCTCTTTAAGACATCTTCATGTCTTTGGCTGTGAGGCATATGCTCATATTCTTGAGGTAAAAAGATCTAAGTTGGATTACAAAGTAGTCAAATGTATCTTTATTGGCTATGGAGTCGGTGTTAAAGGGTACAAGCTTTGGAATCCTGAAACTAAAAAAGTAATTTACAGCAGGAATGTAATTTTTAGAGAGCTAAAATATTTGGTTATTGATTCTTAGCCGGAGAAGATAGAAAAGAAGAAAGAAAAGAGTGTTGTTAATATTCCTCTGAACACTATAAAAGAGGAACAATAAGCACCAAGTGTAGATGAAGAGAGTTCAAGTAGCTCCAAAGATTCAGATCCAGAGCAAGAATCTGAACCTGCACCTTAGCCATTGAGGAGGTCTACACATGAAAGAAGACAACCAGATAGGTATGGATTTTTAGTACTTGATTCAAGTTGTGCTTATGCTTTGCTTACTGATACTAATGAACCTAGGACTGTGAAAGAAGCTATTAGTTTATTTGATTCAGATTCTTGGTTGGAAGCCATGGATAATGAAATGTCATCGTTAAAGAAAAATGGAACCTGGGATCTAGTGCCCTTGCCTGAAGGTAGAAAACCTGTGGGCTGTAAGTGGGTGTTTAAAAAGGAATATGGTCTAGATGGTAGTATTGACAAGTACAAGGCAAGACTGGTTGCTAAGGGGTATTCTCAAAAGGAAGGTATAGATTATGGAGAAATTTTTTGTCCTGTAGCTAAGCTGACATCCATTAGATTTCTGTTGTCACTTGTAGCAGCATATGATTTTGAAATTGAGTAGATGGATAAAGAAGGAACATCTTCTGGTGTTCTGGACTATGTACATTTTGATGTTTTTGGTCTAGTTGATGTTCCTTCTTTATGCAATGGTAAGGTTATTTTGGCTTGAAATGCCCCAAAAAATAGTTTTTTGCTATATCTAAGATTCAAACCCCCATTTACAACTGTGTCAAATGATCTCCAAATTAGATGAAACAAAATCCAATCCTGACTTTGTCAAGCCTCTTGGACATGTTGGAACAACCAAAAATACTGCTAGGATAACTAGAATAGCTGTAATCATCCATATCTCACAAAACACATGCAAAATATAGAGGTTATTGGATCTTAATGCAAATCCTTTGTGATTCTCTAGATCATTAAAAAAATGCAAGAGAAGAGCATACACAATTTTAAAATATCCCATAAAAATAAACTCAATCTCTCAATCAAGAATCCTAGAACTTAAAACTCTCAAAACAAAAGCTTTGGTACCATTTTAGAAATCTGAAACAAATGTATAACCTAAGAACTTTTTAAGAGAAATTATAAGTTACAAAAGTTGTAAATGTATAAACAAAAATAGACTAGTGATTCTTAGAGATATGTAAATGTCAAGATTATAGAATTACATTATGAGCTTAAAAGAACAAGCCACACAAAAGATTGAAAAAATATTACCAAATACAAGCTAGGTAGTGTTTTTATATAGACCAGGGAGAAGGGTGGAGGTGGCAAAACCAACCAATAGGGAGAGACTGCTAAATGGTCTAAACATAGTAATTGTAACTCCCTTATAGGATGGTGACACCTCAAATTACCCACTCACTTAATTAATTTCACTTTAATAACCTAAGCAAGCTTAATAAATGTGTAGGAAAAACCTAGGCAATAGGAAAATAAATAACCCACTAGGAAAATAAAACCCTACACTAACATGACTCTCCCCTATGGAGAAGCCTGTATAAAAGAAAGGCTTCAATATAAACTCTGAACATGGAACAGGATGAAGAAGAAAATAAAACAAAGGAACAATAAAATCAGCATGCAATGGAACTTTCATGAGCAAATCTTATTATCACCCAACAACAGGAAATTGAGATGCTAAAAAAAATTTTGGTTGAAAAGGAAGCCATAATTTTGTCACTAAAAGAATAAGAAAGAAAGCTTGTAGAAACTGCTAATCAAATAGATACACTGGCTCCAAAGATTGTTAATATTTGGGAAGCCATTTCTATCAGAGATTGAAAGATTGAAGATCTCACTAAGAATTTGATGAGGGCTATTACTATATTTGTTGAAAAGAATCCAAAAACTTCAGCTCAACAGATTACCTTCACAAGCAAAATTATGGAATTGGAGCAAGATCTCCAAGAACTTCAAAGTGGGCCTCCAAAGGAGGATAAATAGGTGAAAACTAAAACCATCTCTCTAGAATGGTTCACAGTGAGGATTCCAGAAGTTCTTTAGAAATGGATAGCCCAATTGTTACTTTTTAAGATGAGTAGATGATAAAATATCTGAATTAAAAGCTTAGGTAATTTCCCTCAAGGAAAAGAATGATTATCTAGAGAAAATAAAAGAGGAAGCTTGTAAACTAGGGGAATTACTTCTTACATGTAGGAATCCATCCAAAATTTATAGCATGTTTTTGAATGAACCATATCTTAGGTGGAAATTGCTAAGGATTTCATGCAACCTCCCATATGAGCTAGATAACAAAGAATTCTTAGCAACTTTCAAGGGTGCTACCGTAGACTACAAAAATCTTTTATATGAATTTTATACACATAATTTTGTATTAGTGAACTAACCCCAATTTTTTGTAAATATTTTTATAGGGGAAGTCTTGGTATTTTATTGTCATTAATGTCAACAGTTGTTGGAGATTGCATTGAAAACTATCTACATTGGTTGTCATTGATATCAACTATGTTTATTGATGATACATATTGTATTAATGTCATGCACAAGATGAAGCGTTGCCCTTAGACACAAGTATTATACAAATGTTGCAGAAGGAGACTATTACATATGCTTGCCCTTGCATTTTCAAGTTGTTGGGACATGATCTGATATACTTCAAAATACATAGTGTATTTTTATAAGAGTTTTTGGTTACTCTGGATCTGAATTCTACTCTACACTTTACCGCTATTGAAGATATGACTTTGCAGATTTGAGGACAAGAAGATAATGGTATTGTGAATGTATATTTCAAATTTCATATCATTTGCACTTGTAAAAGAGTCATTTTGGTTTAGCAATTTGGAAATAGGGCTTTAGTGCTTAAACAGTCACAAAAGAGAACATATACTGCTCCTCATTTCTTTGTAGTTGTAGATAAAGCTTTGCAGTTTGAACAAAAAGTGTATTCAAGTGTTTTACATGTTATATCCAAGTATCAAGTGTTTTGGATCTCCACAAAATGTTTTTATAGTATTGAAAGATAGAATAGGGTATCTGGCCTAGTTTAAAGAAAGGGTTTCTCAATTTTCTATCAGTGGTTGTTGCATGAAGTTTTGGTAATAATGTCAAGGACTATAATGATTATATCTTGCTCCACATGTTGATATTTTGCACTCCTTCTCTACCGCATAGCTCTTGGAAGGTTGATTGAGATTGTTAATCACATGTTTCATCTAAAGGTATTTTTGGTGTCGACCTAATTGAGGCCTTATATTGTTGCAAAGGTTATATATAGAAGACAATTGGCCATTTTGTGGATAATATAGCAAGCAAAGATGAATACAAAGCATGAAATGTGCTAAGTCAGTATAATGGAGTGATGGTATAGAAAAGGGGGACTACAACAACAACATAAGTCAGATGCTTCCTTGCAAGTAGTTCATATCTATGTTTTCATTGTAATTCTCATGAATCCTGCTATAAAATAGTGAGTCTCTTCATCAGGTCTTTTGTATCTTTCTCTAAGGTTGTAGCCCTAGTTTGCAAGTCAACAGGGAGTAGCATCTTCCTTGGGTTGTAGACCTAAAACAAAGTTGTAAATCTTTATAACAATGAGCATTATCTATTGTGAGCTAACACTCACCGTGGTTTTTCTTATTTTGGGTTTTCCACATAAAAATCTTGGTGTTATTGTGTTGGTTAATGTGGTACATGCTTTACTTTTAGTTCTCTAAGTACTTTGATTTAATTTGGAAATGAAGTAGTTAAATTTTTGTATAGACTGATTCACCCCCCCTCTCAGTCTTTAGATATATTCAACAATTGGTATCAAAGCTAAGTTCCTTTCAGAAGTCTAACAGTTGAGGCAGATCCTGTATTTGAACACATGGAACCTAAAGTAGTGCCTAATGATATATTTAGTCAAGAACTAGATCTAGAGTCAATGGAACCTGAAGGTTGGGACTTAAATCTAGATGAGGTAGATCTTGAAAGAGAACTCAAGTTAGCTCTTAATGACTTGGATGAAGCAAGAGAATTGAATATGAAATATGAGGTCATGCTTGAAAAATCATAGGAGAAAATTGACAAACTAAAGACACAAGGTGGAAAATTAAAAGAGGAAATTAACAAAATAAAAGCTCAAATAGAAGAAGAAAAAGGATGTGGGGTTAACCTCAAGAAGACAAGAAATGATCTTTGATTTGAAATTCAAATTTTAAGAAAAGAGGATTGAAGATTGCTTGAATACCAAGCTCACTAAGAAAGCAAATGATTGTTCAAAACTTGAGGAAGAAGTTGTCACTGTGAGAAAAGAACTAGAAAAAGAAAAAGAATAAATTGACAAGGGGTTAAAACTAAAAGGAGGTTCTGTAATTCTTGATGAATTGATTAACTCTCAAAAGACATCAAAAGATAAATCTAGTTTTGGCTTTGAAAATGGAAAAGTCCTATAACTAGTACATAGACAAACTTATATGATAATTTCAAAGCAGAAGGAAAATCTAAAATAAAGGAAGAAAAAGATTGCACTAAAAATTATAAGAAGAACACCTCTGGATATGCAAAATAAGATGGATTCACTCCTATCTAAAGAGAAAAGGATTCATAAGTCCTCCACCTGCAAGACAAGCTTCTCCTACCAAGTACTCTCAAGCTTTCAATGGTAATTTCTATCCTTGTAATAAGTTTGGTCACAAGGCTATTGAATGTAGGAGCAAGATGAACCAAAATTCATTTAGGCCTCCAAGGTATAATATGGTGAACTCTCATTCATTTCATGGTTTTTTTTCCTGCAATAAATATAGACATAAGGCTACTAAATGTAGATCTAAGGAAAGAAGAAACAACATGAGAAAGAATTCCTTCATCTCTCCCAAGTACAATGCTAGATTCTCTCATTCCTTTTATGGATACTGCTTTGTATACAACAAGTTTGGTCACAAAGCTATTGATTGTCTATTCAAGGCAAAGTACAATAATTATGGGAAGAAAAATACCAGTACATCACCAAAATACAATGAGGTGTGTTACAAATGTAATGGTTTCAGACACAAAGTAAAATTATGTAAAAATGGTTTCAAGAAACCATTCAGTCACCACCAAGAAGTGGCAGAAGAAAAGAAAGTCAAACAGGTGTGGAGAAAGAAACTAGAAAACACTCATGACATAAGGTTGGAAGACACATTTCTTCTACTTGGGGCAGAAGATTTTATCATTAATTAAAAGGAAATGGCATGGGTTAGGTGGAGAAACTCAGTGTATATTAGCTTAATTTCTTGATATGGTGAGGCTTTTCTTAATAGAAGCGGGTCATATAGAATGTCTGACATGGAACCCTCTAAGGAGGACATTTGCAAGACAATGAAGTTTCATATCCCCAAAACTCTAGAGAAAAATATTTCAATGTGGTAGATTGTAGAAGGATTTAGGGTTTCAATGATAGAGCATCTACCAAAAGGAAGTGCATTTATGAAAAAAATTTGGATCTATTTATGCAATTATTATATGATTCTATCTCATTTTGCATTTGAAGTTTTCAAAGATCTTTGCCAAGGAGAAAAGGTGCACTTGAAGTATTTGATATCTTAGAACAACAAAGTGTGAAAGCAAAACCCTAGTAGAAAATTTTAGAGATATTATTCATACTACTTAACCCTAATTCTTGTTGTCACAGTTGTTTATGATGGTTGTGCCTTTTATCCCTCAATTGATCAATATTGTTGATGAACCCTAACCAAAATTTAAGGAGCATCATTATAAGGCAACGAAAGTTGATAGTAATAGAACATTATCTAATGTTCTTGCATTTGTGGTATATACAAAATATATTAGGATATATATTCATGCAAAATCAGAAGAGATAGACCATGTCAAGTTTGAAACCCTAAGGCATAAACTATTGGATGATGATGATATTGATTACAAACCTAAGTATGTTGACATTGAAGAAAAATAGTTGGATGTATGGAAATATTTTCTAGATTTCTATAATGAGCATGATTGGGTTAGGTATATCCTTAGTAGAATTCATGATGAATTCATTTACCTTGACAAACCCTACCAAAAAATGAAAGAAGCTATTACGGATTTAACATGATTATGTTCCATTGGACCCATACTATAGCTAAAATCAATCAAGAATGAAAAAGTCACTAAATTGATAGGTGCCAAATTTGACAAAGGTCTTTAACAATTGATGACATAATTGACCCTAGTGTGAGATATGCAACAATGGGCATTGCATACAAGGTGCATTACTCCAACAGAGAGGGATCTACAACTGCTACAACCATACACATTACCTATTAGATGGCTAAGGAGGCTAAGCATCTTGACTTATGTGAAGTTACGAAGGATCAATTACTAGAGAACCTATGAAGAATAAAGGAGTTAGGATACAACTTTAAGTATGTCTCCTTGATCATTTTCTTGACATTCTATTTCATGAATGAGTTACCAGGATATAAAGGAAACATATGGAAACAAGATAGGCCTGTAACAACACAAATTAAAGAGTATATGAGAAGCTTTGATTCATAAATTTGTTATACTATCTTTTAGGAGTCTTTAAAAAAATTTAAATTGAAATACACAAAAGGGATAGAATTTCTTTTGATTTGGTCAGAAAATACAAAGATGAAATAATATTTCTTGTGGATAAGCATTGTTGCTACATGGCAGTAGTTGAGCAGAGTGCTTTATGGATTACCAAGATTCCATATGAAGTACCTAATGAGGAAGTTAAGACTTATGCAGGGATCTTGCTAAGTCAACCTAAATACCCTAAAGGTGAGAGATTTGGAATATATGATGAGATTTAGGATAAATTGTGTAAGAAAAAGGCTAAAGAAGATGTAGAGAAGAACAAAGAAAAGTTATTCAAAAAGGTTGGTATCCCACTAAGAGGTTTCACTACTTAGAATTTTGCAGAATATGTTGTACCACCTACCACTGAGCATTCAACACCAAGAAGGTTGGGTAGATCTACTTCTCAATCTGCTGCTAGTGGTCCACAACCTACCTTTTTGCAAGGATAATATCTACCATACATACACATGTGATGAAATCTAAGCGTAAACAATAAGAGAAAAAGAAAGAAACTATTGTAGAAGAGATTGATAGTGATGAAGAAGAAGTAATTTCAAAGAAGTACGAGAAGGAAGAATAGAAGAAGTAACCAAGGGTCAACTTATAATATCCCGCTTTGCAACTAGAATAGTTCCCTCCAGTTCTGCTCCTATGGCTAACGACTATCTTCCCACCCATCCTAGAATAGGGGGAGGGTGGATGAAGCCTCCCACCCACCCAACTTTATTTGCTTCCACCCACCTTAGGCAGGAGTGAGCTGCATTGAAGCATCAATGGATAATGTATCTAGGTGTCCTTGCTTGCTTTCCCTATCACCACATGGGGTTTAGACTAGGGACATGAACTAGACGAACCTCGAAGGATCATTGAAAATATCCTTCTATGATCCCCCACTTGTTATTACGTAATAGCTAACCCTTCCAACTCAATATGGAGGGCCAAATGAGAACCAAGGTAAAGGCCAAAAGGAAGAAGAAACAAGGTGTTGAAGTAGGTAAAGAAGAAGAGGAGGCAGTTCCCCCACTCAAGAAGAACAAGAAGAGTGACACCCAAGTACCAACACCTCCTCCTAGAGAATCTATGTCTCTAGATGTAGTCTACAATACCATTATTTGTTCCAATTTGTTTGATGAAACTGTGAAACTTCATTTGGGAGCTTCTCTTGAGGATCAAGCCACTATTGAAAAGGAAATTGCTATGTATATGATGACATATAACAAGTCTCTTGATGAAATCCTGCTTGAAGTACCAGAAAGTTTACAAAAAGTTCTAAGAAGGGATAGAGAAGGAGCCATTTCCCTAGATGAGAAACTCAGACAAGAAACTTTGGATAAAGTTGGTGCTTCCCTATTTGAGAAAGAAAAGGAAAGATTGATTCGAAGGCAAGCCCAAGAGCTCAGAACAAAGCATAGAGTAGATACTCTTATGTAGAATAGAAAGGAAGACATTGAAAAGATTACAAAGGAAACTAAGGAAATTACTCAGAAGATACTTAGAGAGGTAAGAGAAACATAGAAGGTGGAGCAACCACAATCACCACACCAAGTTGTTACATATTCTCAACAAAACATAGAACATGTTGGAAAGGAGAAGGATGATGAAAATGTGCAAGGAGATGTGAACACTACTGCTGAAGAAAATGTTGAATCTGCTTTGCAGAACAATGTTAAGGAAGGTGAAGAGGTAGGAAGACAGAGTGAGAAATTTTTTGAGAAAAATAAGCAAGTTGAAAATACTCCTCTAGAAAAAGCTGAGCATCGTGCCAAGGACAAAGAAGATAAAGGGGGACATGGTGATATTGGTAATGATATGGACAATTCCCCTCTAGAGAACCTAGAACCACATAATATCATTGATTCAAGAAAGGATCAAGTGAAAACAGATCTTGGGATCTCTACTCATGACTCAGGAGTCTCCCCAATTGACTCCATTAAACAATTCTTGGTACAATAAAGACACATTCAGTTTGTTACTTCTCCTCAGTTGTTTCAATTACCAACTTTGGATGGATAAATTAATTTGTCCAATATTTTTCCTCTATGGAAGCTTCAATTGGGAAATTTATTCCAAGCCATTGCTCAAGAAGAAATTTTGTAGTCTCAAGTAGAAGGAAATGAGCTTCTAGAAGAAGCAATGAGAGCTATTGATAAAGTGGTACTAGAAGCTAAAAGGGATTCTTCCCTGACTCATGGTCAACAAATGAAACAACTACTAGAGTCATTCAACAATCACTTTGCAATTTTAGAAAAAAAAAGCTGAGAATAAGGTATTGGAACAAATAAATAATAAGAGATTGACAACTCTATTAGAAAAATGTTCCAATGCACATGATATGTTGGAAAATAGTATGAAGAGCATTCAAAATGCTCTAGAAGAAGCAAAAATATTATATCAATTCTACCTAACATGACCTATGATAACAAAGGGTCTAAAAGACCAATTAATGGCCTTGAGTTGTAGATGTCCAATATTTCTGCAACATATGAACCTTTAAAGGATAAAAATGGAGAATTAAGGGCTCAAATTGAAAAATCTCATGCACTTATCAAATAACTTTAGAATAAAAAAGAATAGATCAAGGACCAAATAAGTTAGCTGAGAGAGATTATTAGCTTGAGAATGGCTTCATTGATAGGAATGCTGATAGAAGATGATAAGGTACTTCAGATGGAAGCTGCACCATCTTCATTAGAAAAAGAAGAAGAGTTATATCTGTAGATCATTGGGTAGGTGCTACTACTGCAACTAAAATCTATATACAAGAACATTCTTCCTACTGGCACATAAGGCTTACTCCTTTTTTATGTCTTGATGTAATGTACATATGAAAAAGAATAGAAGACATAAATTTTGTGTACATAGATCCAATTCTAGGATAATATAAGATACCTCTTAGTGGGAGCATGCAAATATAAATGATAAGATTAATTTTGAGATAGGGGAGAAGTTTTGGTCAGTGTATATAGTTCACCCTTTGCCCTTGATGTTAAAGGGGGAGAATTTTTGGCATGTGTTGCCATCAATGACAAAGGGGGAGATTGTTGGCATTTGATTGTCATTGAAGTCAATAGTGGTTGGAGATTGCATTGAAGACTGTCTACATTGGTTGTCATTGATATCAACTATGTTTATTGATGATACATGTTGTATTGATGTCATACACAAGAAGAAGTGTTACACTTAGACATGAGTATTGTACATATGTTGCAGAAGGAGACTATTACATATGCTCTCCCTTGCATTTTCAAGTTGTTGGGACATGATCCATTATACTTTAGAATACATACATAGTGTATTTTTATGACTTTTTGGTTACTCTGGATCCAAATTCTACTCCACACTTTACCACTATTGAAGACACGACTTTATAGATTTGAGGACAAGAAGATAATGGTATTGTGAATGTACGTTTAAAATTTCATATCATTTAGACTTGTGGAAGAGTATTTTTGGTTTAGTAGTTTGTAAAATAGGGCTTCAATGCTTAAATAGTCATAAAAGAGAACGTATTAATTCTGCTCCACATTTCTTTGTAGTTGTAGATAAAACTTTGTGGTTTGGATAGAAGGTGTATTCAGGTGTTTTACATGTTATATCCAAGTATCAAGTGTTTTAGATCTCTGTAAAACATTTTTGTAGTATTGAAAGACAAAATAGTGTATCCAACCCATTTTAAAGGAATAGTTTCTCAATCTTCTATCAGTGGTTGTTGTTTGAAGTTTTGGTAATGATTTCAAGGACTATACTGATTATATCCTACTCTGCATGTTGATATTTTACACTCCTTCTCTACCACATAGCTCTTTGAAGGTTGACTGAGATTGCTAATCACATGTTTCATCTAAAGGTATTTTTGTTGCCAACCTAATTGAGGCCTTATAGTGTTGTAGAGGATATATATAGAAGAAAATTGGTCATTTTGTGGATAATATGGCAAGTAGAGATGAATAAAAATAATGAAATGTGCTAAGTCAGTATAATGGAGTGATGGTGCAAAAAATGGGGATTGCAACAATAGCATAAGTCAAAGGCTTCCTTGCAAGTAGTTCATATCTATGTTTTTATTGTAATTCTCATGTATCCTACTATTAGACATTAAGTCTATTTAGTAGGTATTTTGTATCTTTCTCTAAGGTTGTAGCCCTAGTTTGCAAGTTAGCAGGGAGTAGTAGCTTTCTTGGATTGTGTTAGTATTTAAATATGTATATGTAGACCCCTTCCCAAAAATCCAAAAAGTTCTAACTCTTTTGGCCTCTGCAGTGCTAAAAAATGTAAAAAATCAGTCATATGCATGTGCCTTTGTATGTACAAGGGTGTTTATATATACGTGCAGGTCAAATGTGCATTGGCGGGTCAGAAAACTCTATCGCCGTTTGAAAAATTAAGTTAGATGCATTTCTGAATGTATATTAGGCTCTAAAAGGTGATACAAAGGGGGAATCTTTTGCAGATTCTTAGGAATATTCCCACTTTGTATGTCAGGTCATATACAAAGTAAAATATAAAAGGAGGTGCAAATATACATTTGCTATAGTGGTGAGGCAGAGATGCATGTGGTGGGGCCCGTGGATATACAAGGTCGAATGTATATGCAATATACATTTGGGCGCACATACAATGGTTAGATACATTGCAGGAATATTCTGGAGAAGATTCCTTGTTTGTATGTGCAAGGGAATGTACATTGAAAATTATACAAACGATCGCAACATGCAAAGTGAACAGTGCAAATGAGAGAGAAAATGGTCGGGCCCACCAGTTGTATACAAAGGTAGTTGTATGTATGCCGATGTACATTCAAAGCATACAAGTGAAATATGCATTTCAGAACCAAAGGAGAAGTCAGATGCAGTGGATAAAAGTTTGAAATCTACCTTGTATGCATGAGGCGATGGATGCAAGCAAAGGGACATACAACCCAGACACGATGGAGGAATAAAATGAAGTGAATAAATATTTCAGGTCCGTGGGTTGTATAAAGCGCTTGTATATGCTGATATAGAAGCCAATGTGCAATGAAGGGCATACAAGCTAGATTTGAACCAATTCTAAAATTATTTTAATAAAATTTGAGGTCCGACTTGTATATAAGGTGTTTGTATATGCATATGTTTTTGCATGTACAAGGGCAAAAAGGCAAAATGAGAACTGGAAAAGCTAGTGATAGAAACATGAGGTGCCTCCATGGCACGATCTAATTGGCCGGTGACTTGGTGAACGTTTTTTGGTGCCGTTGATCTTGGCGATGGGGAGGTGATCGATGGCAGTGTTTTAACGTCTAGCAGCGAAGGTTTTCTTTCTATGTGGCTGCATTTTTTTTAAGCGGGAAAACTTTTGATGCATCTGATGCTACATTTCTAAGGGGTGTGGGTAGGTTGATCTTAATGGCAGCGCTTGCAGGGGTATGTTGGGTGGAATGACAGGCCAACCACCAATTTTAAGATGAAAATCTAGAATGGCGGCACATCTCCCGATTCTACCTATTCCCTCTCCTTCCTCTACTTAGTGCATTGATGATTTTAAGCGCCATTTTTGAATGCATTGTATCTGGCAGATTTTTGTCTGGCCTTGTAATTAATTTTGCTGAGTTTACAATTTTGGTATAAAAGCCAAGCTGTGTTACTCATTGTGTGGTGGAAGACTTGGGCAATTTTGGGGGAAAAATAATGAAATACAGGGCATTTTCCTGGCTGTTGTATCTCTATGGAGTTTATGTGTTGCATCTGAGTTGTATCTTGCACATTTGTTCAGTTTTAGTGTTAATGTTATATGAAAAATGTTTCTTGCATGTGTTTTGCTATTTGTCTCCATTTGTTGTATGCTTTTCTTCTTCTAAATTTGGTTACTAAGCATTTCTCAAATTCTAGAATACAAATTTATGTATTTCATGCCTAATCTCTAACTTCCATTCAAGGAGCGGATTAAATCATTTTAGGTTGAGTATGGAGAAGATTGTATGTCAACTGGGATATTTGTAAGTAGAGATAGTTAAATACTCATCCTTGGGTGGTGTTTGTAAGGCAAATACCAGTCTTGACCCCTTGAAACTCCAATGATAGTTGCAAGCCATTCTTATGTATACATCTAGTTGACTCCTTGCCCTGAGATAGGCATCGGTCTGTTCTTGTGAAGTAGTTATGATCCAAAACCCTTGTCTTGCATCCAAACCATAATTTCAAACTATTCCATAATTTCAACCTATTACTTGTAGGAGTAGGATTAGGAACCCCCTGTATACTCTCATTCATAACCAGACACACATGTCCAAGAGTGTTGCTAAACTTGTGATTTGTCATTCAAATCTTGGTCCATACATGAGAGTATTCTGCCTATTATCACAAAGCTAAATCTTCATGTCATTAGGTGAGTCAAAGTGTTAAATCTTTAGCTATAGGGATACCCCCCTTGGTGCGGCAGAACTAGAAGTGAAGGGGAGGCAGCTCACGCAACCTCTCGTACTTTGTTGGCTAAATCTGCCTGTGCATTGGAACTGGCAAACCCTCTGTCGATTCAGAGAAAATTACCAATAGATTGTATCCCCAAAATAAAGTTGGAAATCTTTATAACAATGAGCATTATATATTGTGAGCTAACACTCATTGTGGTTTTTCCTATTTTGGGGTTTCCATGTAAAAATCCTAGTGTTATTGTGTTGATTAATGTGGTGCATGCTTTACTTTCAGTTCTCTAAGTAATTTGATTTAATCTAGAAATTAAGTAGTTAAATTTTGTATAGACTGATTCAATGCCCCCTCTTAATCTTTAGATGTGTTCAATAGGGAGTACACATCAGAGATTTTATCTCCACACTATAAAACTAGGTAGCTTGGAAAGATAAAACTAATGAATAAAATCAAGTGAAGAAGACCACATGGTTACTTATGAGGTACCAAAATTCTAAGCCTACAAAGTTTAGAAAATAATTTAAAAAAATAGTCAAGTATCCCCTAATTCAATAAAAGTATGTGGAAATCTTAAAATATTCATTTGAAGCTCTAAGATGATCAACTAATTTAGTTGATTAGGATTTTTATGCATATTTTGAAAGGTACAATTGTCTTCCCCAATTTTTGAAGAAATAAAAAATAATTTCACCATATAATCTTATCTATTCAAGCAAAAGAGCTTGGGGCAATGACTAGGATGATTTATGAATATCAAGAATATTGGATCAACATGAGGTTTAAGCCCCTACTCCTCTTATCTCCTTCTACCCCTATTAATGTTGTCTCCACACAATTTGAATGGGAATTTAAAAAATAGAAAAATGAAGGAGAAATAGAGGATTTATGGATAATGATAAGGAAAATGGTGCCGCATGGTTTAAATCATATTCTTGTAGCCAAATGTGGGAGGACCATAATAGGAGGGATGAAAACAAAAGACAAAACTAAGCATCCACTTCATCTAGACCTAAAGTAGGACTTGCAAAATAGTAGGTCTAAGGGAGACTGATGAGACGAAATTTGGTCTCATCATATTTTTTGCCAAAGTACTCCTTTTCCTTTTTCCTATTAATATGTGCTGGACAACTAAGAGGGGGGGTGAATTAGTTGTCCTGAAGATTCAAATACTTCTACATTAAAATATTAACACTCATCCGCAATGATTAAGATTTAACTATGAAATCACAAAATTAAAACTTCAACCACATGTGTAGCAACAAACATAAGAAACACCAAATTTACGTGGAAAACCCCAAGGTGGGGAAAAACAATGGAGAGGATTAGCTCTCAATATATATTGTAATCTTGAAATAATGATGATTAGGCTTGGTCACTCCATGGGCCTAATCATATTGACTCACTATCATGAAGAACAACTAGGTCTAGCAGGCTCACTGCCTCAACCCTAAACCTAGCAAGATTACAATAAGGGCTATTAAACCCTTCAAAAACCATGATCAACACCTTTACAAATATATTATTGAGATACACAAGTTCCTTTGCTCTACTCTACCTGTTTTGCTCTGTTTCTGCTCTTCCTCTTCTACTCTTCTTCTTCTCTGCTCTACCTTTAGACCTTTCTTAGAATCTTATCATTTCTACTCAAGGACAACTTTTCCATGACTCAACTACTAGTATCTATACACTACATCAACCTTGGAAGAACATCAATCTTGGCATTACAATAATCAACCACTGGAACAATCTCTAAGGTTGGTATTACAAACATTTACAAAATAGGTCCTGACCTATTACAACTTTATGCAAAGGAAATGAAATGTAGATCATTCCATTCCTTAGCTTGGACTCAAACAAAATCTTCCATGCCACAACATGCTTCCACAATCTTCTAGAGATCTCCTCAATCATTGGGATCAACCAAGTTAGCTAAGACTGGTTACACACTAAATTGTCCGCGAACATTCTTCACATACCATCACAATTTCTTAACATAGACCAAAGTCCAAATAGGAACATGATTAGGAGACATCCACAAGCACACTGTAATCATCAGGAGCAACCACATGAGCCTTAACTACTTTATCCATAGGAATCTTCTCACCAAAACACATGAACTTCACTGTCTTCAACTGTCATAAAGCAAAGATAGCTTGCAGACCACCAAACCATGAACCATTGCAACTGTAGGCACTTATCATCATCCCAGACATCCCTCTAGAACTATAGAATAAAATACTTGATTACGAAGGAATAAGAAGCATATTACTTTCTCCTTGTCCCAACTATCCTTCTAGAAAAATACAGGCTTAACTCTGGTAATTACAACTCTCTCAAATCTTCATTCCAAAAGCTCAAACTTAGGATTCAACAACTTCAGGAAACCCTTTGAATATCTTCCAATCCACATAGCAAGATCTTTACCCAGAAGGAAATGTTGAGAAGTTTACTGGAGCATACAACTCACTATCTGTACTGCACTTCTCTATAACCCACTTGTTTCTTCTGGAGAGGCTAATTTTCTCAATATCCTCAACATACAAATCTTCTAAACAAATAATCAAATAAGATACAGTTGACACTAATGACAACAAGGATATGTTGACATCAATGACAACACTGATTAGGCACATACTTGCAACATTTCCACCATTTATTCATGCCATTTGTATTTGATTAAATAACTTATTTATTATTAAGAGTAGAAAAAGATTGCATTTATATGGTTTATTTATCACAAACTAACCATGATGAAAGATTGATAAATTATATACAAAATATCTATTTTTTACAAAATATCTATTTTTACTCCTCCAAGATGCCTTTGACACTCTTTGAAGAAGCAAGTTGGAACTCTGAAAGAACTCATCCAATGTAATGGATTACTCTAGAGACTTCCTCATCAAGTCTAGAGACATTAGGATCTAGATAAGGTGGAGGCACTCCAAAAGAAGTAGGACAACATACTACAAAAGTGACAATTCCAATGCTAATCAAGAATTCTAGATGGACATAGCCTAAACTGCCACTAATATATTTTCCCCACACTGAGTTGTAGTAAAGTCAACGCCAGTCCATTAAGTACATTTGAAGATTGGAGACTCTCATTAGGAGTCATATTTGATAATATCTCCTTAATTCATGCTAAAGACATAATTTCCATTAATATTGTAATATACTCATTTATTCCTTTTCTATTAAGACTTCATAAGACTTAGATAGTTGGCGCATGCATAACACATAGCTATATTTCAAGAATTTATTATAAGATCTAGAATTAATTAGTGGTAGCATAATTATTATTAGTTAGTTATTGTCATTCTATTTTGGATGATCTTTATAAGGAGAGACATATGTTTAGTTATCTTTTATCTTGAAGTGAAAGGAGAATTTATAGATTTTGAAGTATCACTGCTGTGAATGAATGTTATGTTTTTCTCTCATCCTTAAGTTGAGAATGATGAATTGAGAATAGTCCACTACCTATGAAGAGCTATCCACTTGTTGGAGAAGGTGGACCTATAGATTATAACTAAGTATTTTATGATTTATTTTACATAAACCTATGATGTCAGTTCTATTATGAATGTGTGTAGCTAACCTGCAAGTTTAATGTGTTTAGTCATCATAATTATTATGCTTGTTATTACTATTCCAAGTGAATCATTATATTATTGTTATGTTGTGCATGAAGTTTGTGTATATCCAACCATCTTAAGAAGAAAATTCAGAAAAATAGGAAAAACTTTAAAGATTTCTTTTTACTTTTCATTGCAAAAAATATTTGGAAAAAATTTGTAGTTCATAGTGATTTCACTTTACTATTTTGGTAGTTAGAATTCATTTTCCAAGAATAAGCAACTTTCAATTCCATAGATTAGTCTTTTTTATTCAACTTCAACATTTCAATTTCATAGTTAGTGATCTTTTATTTAGTTCTAGTATTTTGATTTTGTAGTTAGCCATTTAAATTCTAGTTAAATTATACATTAATGTGTGTGTATTTCCTTTAAAATAGAATAGGTAGACTCATAGGAAGAGACTTCCTATCACCCTTTGTAAATAGCCTTCGGACACCCCTAGTTTGACCAAATTATCATATACTAAAGAACGAGGTTTAATGGCACCTTGTCAATGTTTGATAGAGAGAAGCACTTGTGCCATGTTTTCCTATACCTTTGGGCCTAGGATATTTTTGTAGAGATTAATCTATAGCTTTGTTACTTTGTGCCACTTTAGATTCATGTGAATAGAGAGATCTTCCCAAATTTTCTTTCATTTCTTAGTTATTTTTGAAATTTTGTTGACTATGTGTGTTCTAAGTTTAGTGATTAGGTTTTACATTTACCTTATGATTATGTGTGTTATGTGTCTATATATAATTCATGTGTTCTTATTTTGGCCTTGTTTCCTATTATCACTTGAATTTGCACCTTGTTGTTGAAGCTTTTGGCATATCCAACAAATTTAGTGAAGTATGGGAATGATCTCAAGGTGTGGGCCCTTGCAACCAAGATCAAACCTCCAAAGAAGGCTGGTTCCTCTTTTTGGAATTAAGGTCCAGAGAAAATAACTAAACCTAATGCTATTGTTTAGTAAGTAAAAGAAGAAGGATGAGAACTAAAAATGTAAGGGAGGTGATACACTAGATTTAGAGTGTTTGGTTGGAATTGTCATAACACAACAATGATCTCAAAAATAAAGAAACTCACACAAGCTTGTGCAATACCAGCAAAGATTCAAATAGAAAACTACAACTAAAGACCAACCATTTAGTTGGCAAGAGAAATGATAGGACACATTTTGGAGATCTGAGCCTACTTTACTCTTATGTAGTTTGTTTATACCCAGCAATAATAGTGAGAGAAGATAAGTTAGCACAGAAAAGAGACATCATAATGCGGTAAGATCCTATTGCAGTAAACATGTAAATCATATCAAAATAATCATTATCATAGCCCATAACTCCTTATATCTCTCTATATGTATTCATACTAACATCATGTACAAAGGCCAATTTAATTCTTTGCTCTGTTCATCTATCTTACTCTCTATCTTCCTATTACATACTTTCTTACTATTATATATTGATATTTATACAATATCATGGTAGAGGGATGTATCCCTTACGTAACACCTCTATACATTCCATCTCTATTGGCCAGGTGATCCACAACTTATTTGTGGTGGAATGTGGTGACTCCTTTTGTCCTATATGATGCCAACATCATCGCCCCCTTTTGAAAGTATGTCTTGTCTTTAAGACATGTGGTGTTAGTATGAGGGTAGAATGTTCTTATAGATGACTTTAAGCTATGCTAGAGCTGTATCCCATTGTTTCTTTGCCAGTTATAGCCCCTATATTTGTACCTCTATCTCAAAGTGGGTGTTCTTTGCATCTCCTATGGTAGCTCAGATTTTGAGCAATTTTCTTTACTTTAGCTCTAATATCCTAGTTAGATTTTCTATTCTGAGGCTTACTACCTCTCTCAATTGCTTGATTTAGCCCTTGATCTGCTACCTTTAATCCTCTAAATATTGTAGCTGAGTATGTATCATTTCTATTTGTGCCCTTATAGCTTCAATCATGTCCTAAAGAGGATTATATGTTTTATCTGTTTGTGCTATTTGATCTTCCACAATGTCCATCTGATAATTTATAGCCTTTGTGGTAATAGGCCATTGTAAGCAAAATTGATATGATACATTAGCTTCTCCTATTGCCTACTGGATGGTTTTGATGTGTGTTTTTGGTTGTGTATGTGTAGTTGCACATTTCTTTGATGCCTTTGCCATTCTTATTTTGTTCATCTCCTCTATTATCTGCTTTTTAGCCTTGGTTTCCAAGTAGGTTGCATGTGCTTGCAGGGTCTGGACTAGTTGTTTTAATTATTATGTAAGTGGCAGTGTTGTGTCCCTCTACACCTCAGGTAGCTGGCTTTGAATGATATCTACTACCTCTTGTGGCTATTCACTACTTTCTACATGTTGTTGTAATATTTCTTCTCTTGTTGTTACATGAAAAAGTCACCCAACTGAAGTATTTAAATGGGTGTGATCCCAAACAAATTTATTTTTGATCCTATGAGGAGTTGTAGGAGTTGTGGTGTCACCAATGGTTGGATTTGTTTTTTCTGAGCCTAAATGTCCTTGATGGATTAGATGGGTGAGGGAAAGGAGGAAGCATCTATATTATTAGTCTATTGCTAACTGTCTTGTGTGTCTTGTGGGGGAGAGTTTGTTTGTTCTTGGTGTGTCTCCTCTTGTTGTGTATTATGAGGGGAATTAGTTACTTGTTCTTGTTTATCTTCCTCCCTCAATGTGTTATATACTCTCTTAGTTACCTCCTTTGTTTATTTTTGTATTCTCCTCTTATCCTCTTGAGTCATACTCATTAATGTATCTACTCTTTTCTTTGTCCTCAGTTTTGTAGCTTGTAATTGAGCTAAATTTTCTTTGTGTTCTATGGAGATGGCTAGGTCCACCTCATTTATTGCTTTTTTCCTTATCTCTTCATCTAATTTAATTGTTTTCTCCCTCTTCTTTCTTAGGGCATCTACTAGTTCCTCCAAGAATCCTTCCATTAGGTCCTATAATGTTTTTTCATTTATCCACATATGCATTATTACTACTTCTTGGATTATCTCCTTATTCTCCTGTGAGACCTCATTGTATAGGTCGATTGTATTCTTAAGAAAACCAAAAATCTCTATCATTCGCCAATGCATTTAAGTCTAAAAAGTCCTCTTTCTCTAGCTCTTCTATGTGTATTGGTTTTTGTTTTCTTCTTCTTCTACAACTTACTTCCTTTTGCTTCTTCTATCTCATATTCCATAGCAGCTTGAACTATGCTCGTTTTAACTCCTTTCTTTTTCTTTTTTGCACTCAATTATACCAACACATTAAATATTTACTAAACATCATGGTATTTATTTGTTTGGTTTGGTGTTGATACCATTTGTGATGAAATGGTAGACTCAACCTTAGATTGGGTGCTAGGAGTTAAGGAATGTAATCTCCTAGCCCTTCTTGTTTGTGGTGTACTTGTGATGTTAGCTTGCGGTAGTGTTGCTAGCAGAGAAAAAGAACTGGGCTATGGTGGGATACCCCATTGTGAGTGTAATTTTTCCTTGTATTTCTCCACATGTTCTTCTACCTCTTTCTTATGCAACTTATCCATGAATTTCCTATATGTCCCAAACCTTTCTAGGAGTTTGGGTCTTTAAGTTTACTGAGGAGGGTTTTTGCATATGCATCAATTTCCTATGTAGACATCTCATAAGGTAGCCCAGGTATCCATGAAATCCTAGGTTCTACCGTCTCCATGTAGGTATAGTCCTTATCTACCATAAACATTAAATGATTTACATATTATTTTACTGAATCATATGGAATTCTCTCTAGCTTGCATTTTATCTAATATGGCCTTGAAGAACCCCCAATATGTGATGGTCTATGAGGATTTGTCTTTGAAAATTGTACCATACTATTTTATCTGAGCCTAGTTTACTTTTATGTAGTCTGTTTATACCCCAACAATAACAGTGACAAAAGATAAGTTAGCACAAAAAAGAGACATCATAATTGTTGATATGCACTGGACAACTGAGAGAGGGGGTGAATCAGCTATCTTAAAAACTCAAATACTTCTACATTAAAACATTAAACAATTATCTGCAATGATTAAGATTTAGCCATGAAACTACAAAATTAAAACTTACCACATGTGTATCAACAAACACAAGAGACACCAATTTTATGTGGAAAAACCTGAGGTGGGGAAAAACCATGGAGAGGATTAGCTCTCAATATATATTGTAATCTTGAAATAATGATGATCAAGATTGGTCACTCCACGGGCTTAATCATACTGACTCACTATCATGAAGAACAACTAGGTCTAGCAGGCTCACTGCCTCAACCTAAACCTAGCAAGATTATAATAAGGGCTGTTAAACCCTAAAGGCTGTTAAACCCTACTGGTAGCTCACTGTCAGGCTCACTACCATCATCAACACCTTTTTATATTTATCATTGAAGAATAATTTCTTTTCTCTGCTCTTCCTCTTCTGCTCTACCTCTTCTCTACTTTTCCTCTTCTCTATTCTACCTTTGGACCTTTCTTAGAATCTTATCATTTCCGCTCAAAGACAACTTTTCTTTGATTCATTTACAAGTATTTATACACTACATCAATGTTGGAATTTGATCATCAAGGTCAGCATTACAATCATCAACCATTGGAGCAATCTCCAAGGTTGACATTACAAACATTTACAAAATAGGTGATCTTGACCTATTAAAACATTATGCAAGGGAGATGAAATAAAAATGCACGTGGATCACACCACACCTTAGCTAGGACTTAAACATGATCTTCCACACTTCAACATGCCTTCACCATCTTCAAGAGATATCTATAATCACTGGAGTCAACCAGGTTGGCCAAGCTAGTTACACAACACACTATCCAGAAGTAATCTTCAACACACCTTCACAATTCTTCCACGTGGACCAATGTAATGATGGGAACATGATTAGGAGGTATCCACAAGCATGTTAAAATCATTAGGAACAACCGCACAGTCCTTAACTACTTTGTCCATAGGAATCTTCTCACCAGAACACATGAACTTCTCTATCTTCAACTGTCATAAAAGAAGAATAGCTTGCGAATCACCAAAACATGAACCATTACAATTGTAGAAACTTATGATCATCATAGACTTCACTCTCAAACCATAGAGGAAAATACTTTACTATGGAGGAATGCAGAGCATATTACTTTCTCTTTCTCTCAACTAACCTTTTAGAAAAGGTAGACTTTACTCTAGTGAATGCAGCTCTCTCAATTCTTCATACTAGAGGCTCAAACTCAGGATTCAGCAACTTCAAACATCCCTTTGAATAACTTCCAATTTGTACAGAAAGATGTTCACCCAGAGGGAAATGTAGAGTAGTCTACTAGGCTATTCTTCAACATACCACACACTGCCTATTCTGCACTTCATTGTAGCTTACTTGTTTCTTCTGGAGAGGCCAATTTTCTCAATATTCTCAACATGTAGAGCTTCCTAACATATGATAGAATAACATACAGTTGACACCAATGACAACAAAGATATGTTGACATCAATGACAACACCGATTAGGCACATACTTTCAATAATCTCCCCCTTTGTCATTGATGGCAACATATGATGTGAAAATGGCAACAAACATCAAGACAAGATTTTCCCCCTTTCTCTTTAGACATTTGCACTCTTTGTCTCTCTAAGTTTTTCACATGGATTCTCTCCCCCTTTGACATCAATGGCAAAGGGTACATACTTGTACTCTTCTTCTTTAATCCAATCTCTTTTCAAAACTCTTTAACTATTCCCCCTCAAAAGTAGCCCTGAAAGGCATCAATCTAGATCTTTGAACACCTCCAGACTAATGCGCTATTGTGCATCCTAGTTTAGAGCATGAGGGGTGATAAACCCTAATTTTTCTTTGAGAAACTCAAAAGAGTCCTTGGGCAAAGGCTTGGTAAAGATGTTTGCAATTTGATCCTTGGTAGAAACATATTCCAACTTGTCTTCATTTTCTGTCACCTTTTCTATCAAAAAATGATACCTAATAGATATGTGCTTTGTCCTTGAGTGCATTGTCGGATTCTTTGATATGTTGATGGCACTTGTATTGTCATAAAATATTGTAATTGGATCTTCATACACAACTCTAATGTCCTTTCAAGTTTGCTTCATCCATAACACTTGAGTGCAATTACATGCTGTTGAAATGTATTTTGCTTTTGCAGTAGATAGAGATATTGAATCCTACTTCTTGCTCAACCAAGAAGAATGCACCTACACTTGTGATTTTCCTATAATCCACATCTCTAGCCCAATCTGTACCAATGTATGCTCTAAGGGTAAAATCATTGTCCTTGGGATACCACATGCCATAATGCATTTTACCTTTTAAATAACTCAAAACTCTCTTAACTACCATCACATGAGATTCCTTGGGTTCTACTTGAAATCTTGCTACAAGACATACTGCATTCATTATATCAGGTTTGGTTTGAGTTAGATAAAGCAATCCTCCGATCATAGATTTGTACTTTTTCTAATCTACCATGGGTGAGTTATCATCTTTATTCAACTTACAACCAGTAACCACAGGTGTGCAAACTGGTTTAGAGTCTTCCATCCCAAATTTCTTAACAACTCTTTCACATACTTATACTGAGAAATGAAGATACCTTTATTTGATCAGCTTATTTGTAGATCTAAGAAGAAGTTCATCTCTCCAAACACAGACATTTCAAATTCACTTTGCATTTCTCTAGCAAAAACTAAGAACATACCTTCATTTCCCCCAATAATATCATCCACAAAGACTACAACAATTAGGATTTGCTCACCATTTATCTTAAAGTAGAGATTGCTATCTATAGTACCTTTACTGAACCCTATCTGTATCAGATACTTGTCCAACTATGTATACCATGTCTTGGGAGCTTGTTTTAATCCATACAAATCCTTCTTCAATCTGCATACCATGTCACCCTAATTTGATAACTGGAATCCTTTCGGTTGTTCAATATAGACCTCTTCTTCCAAGTCTCCATTCAAGAAGGCAAACTTCACATCCATTTGGTAAACCTTGAAATCTTTGTAGGTAGAAAAAGCCAAAAATATCCTTATTGCTTCGATCCTTGCCACAGAAGCAAAAGTTTCTTCAAAGTATATTCCTTCAACTTGAGCATATCCTTTGCATACCAATCTTGCTTTGTTTCTTACCACTTCACCATTCTCATTCAACTTATTTCTGAAAACCCACTTTGTGCCAATTACATTCTTATCTGCTGGGCTAGAAACAAGATCCCAAGTCTGATTCTTCTCTATCTACATCAATTCCTCTTCCATAGCCTTTACCTAGTTTTCATCTTTTTAGGCTTCATCCACAATTTTAGGTTCAATCTTGGAGATCAGATAGAAATTTACTTGTTCCTCTACAGCTTTTCTTCTGGTTAAGATCCCTTTGCTCTTATCTCCTATAATCTGATCTTTAGAATGATTGAGTCTCACATACCTTGGAGTTCGGGTGACACTTTCTGGGGCTTGTTATTTTTCATCTAAGCTATCTTCTTGCTACACCACTTTTGAAAACTCTGGTTCATCATATTCATATCCATTTGATTTTGATGGCCTTTCCTTACTTTCATCAACTTTGAGATTTGCACTTTCAATGATCTTATTCAGCCTCTTATTATAGCACTAGTATGCTTTACTCTTAGTGGAGTAACCAAGGAAGATTCCTTCATCACATCTAGCATCAAACTTGCCAAGATCTTCTTTCCTTTTGATATAACATTTGCTACCAAAAACTTTGAAATATTTCACAGTAGGAACTTTGCCATGCCACAATTCATAAGGTGTTTTAGAGATGTTACCTTTTACTTGGACTCTGTTTAGGATGTACATAGTTGTATGAATTACCTCTCTCTAATATGCTTCTAGAAGATCAGCATCCTTTATCATGGTTCTAGTAGCTTCTTGAACTGTGATAACATATATCTTTGTGCCAGGTCTCAGCACTGACTATCTGGCTGGGGGATTTAGAATCTTCAATATAGCTCCCCCTGAGCCATAGTTCATAATCTACCTCCCAGAGGAAGTAGCTACTCCAGAGCCTAGAGTAGACTCATCTCTTCCTTCATTTGTTTCCTTCCTGACCCAAACCTTGTTCATCTCTTCCTTCACTTGTGCTGGATCAACTTTTTCAACTGGTTCCCTTAATTCTATTTAGTTATCCTTCTTATTTCTACATTATTTTGCAGTGTGTCTAGACTTGTTGCAATAGAAGCACATAGTATTTTTCTGATTATTTTTTCTTTCATTCATCTTTGACCTACATAGGTTAGCCTTATGCCTGAAATTATTGCATGTATAACAATAGACTCTGAATGATTCCATTTTCTTATTTGACCCATAGCCTTTTCTCACTTGACATCTGCACTCATTATCCCTGTGTCCCATTCTATGGTATGCATAGCACCTAATAAAATTCTGACTAGAGGATGATGGAATATTTTGATTCATCGTGTTTCCACACCAATTTGCCTTATGACCATGTTGGTGCCTGCATGAGCAGTTAGGTTTCAAGCATCTAGTAGCAGGCACCTTCCCAAAAAATCCAAAAATCTCTAAGTATTCGGGCCTCCTTAGCATGTTTCAGTGTCAGCATCATATTCTCTTAGGAGGGGGTCATCATCATCATCATGTTTCTGTCAGCTAGATATCTCATCGGGGTCATCATGTTTCCAAATAGTAGTCATTTTTATTATGATCACCCCGATGTCGTTGCTGCGAGTTTCAATAGTGTGGCCCGATATTCTTGCGAGGGGTGATATTTCCAAATATCCGGTCATCTTACAGATCCCTCGATATTTGCAAATATGATGATGATGTCATCCAGATATGAGGAGGTGTGCGATAGGCAGATATGTTGATGATGTCAGCAGGATATGATGGCGACATCATCGGGATGTTCATCGACCAGACGTGTGGTATCGATGAAGCAAGAGGGTCTTCCTTTGATGTATCGAGTTGTGCCGATGAAGTTAGATATCAGGGTGATATATCTTGGCGGGAAAGTCTCAAACACGCAGTATGCTGCATTTCCCGAGGGCTGTGAGTAGGTGGACATTAATGGCGATTGTTGAAGAGGTATGGGCAATGGCGTGGATGGTTAGACACCCGATTGATGATGTGGATCCCTAGACAACGGCACATGGCTCAAGGCCAACCACCTTGTCTCCACCTCTGCCAGTTGGTGGATGATTTTGAGCACCATTTCTCACGATGCATTGAATCTGGTGATTTTTTGATTTGCCTTGTAATTAATTTTGCTGAGTACACAGTCCTGGTATAAAAAGCCAAACTATGTCACTCATTGTTGGTTATTGAAGACGTGGGTCTTTTTGTGTAAATAATGAAGAACAAGGCATGATCCTCGGTTGTTTTATCTCATTCAGGAGTTTATGAGTTGCATCATGAATGTACTTTGCATGTATGTTTAGTTTCATGTTGATATAGATGAAAAATGCTCTTATGCATGTGTTTATCTATTTATCTCCTTTGTTGCATGCTTTTCTTCTTTTGAATCTAGTTGCTAAGGGTTTCATAGATTCTAGGATACAGGGTTCTGTATCACATGCCTGATCTCTAACTTCCATTCAAGGAGTGGATTAAATTGTTTTAGGTTAAGCATGGAGAAGGTTGTTTGTCAGCAGGGATATCTGTAAGTAGAGGCAACTGAATACCCATTCTTGGGTGATGTTTGTAAGGAAAATATCAGATCCAACCCCTTGAAAATTGAATGCTAGTTGCAAACCATCTATTGTATACGTCTAGTTGACTCCTTGCCCTGAGATAGGCACCGATCTACCCCTGGGTTAGTAGTTATGATCCAAAACCCCTATCTTGCATCCAATCCATCAAACCAATCATTCCATTATCCCAACCTTTTAGTTTGTAGGAGTAGGATTAGGAACCCCTGCATACTCTCATACCTAACCAGACACATATGTCCAAGAACGTTGCCAACCTTGTGATTTATCACACAAATCTTGGTCCACACATGAGAGTATTCTACCTGTTACCGTCAAGTTAAATCTGTCATTGAATGAATCAAGGTCATATCTTTATCAAATAGGGACACCTCCCTTGGTGTGGCAGAAATAGAAGTGAAGGGGAGGCAGCTCACGCAACCTCCCGTATCTGTTGGCCGAATGCATTAGAACTGGCAAACCCTAATGCTGATTCAGAAGAAAAACCAACAAAAGTGGTGATTCTACTAGGCAGATTAATGTCATATCCATGATAGTTTGAGTCTAAAAGATTGAAAAATTAGACCTGGAGGTGCTTTGTTGCAGTAAAGGAAAAAGTTGTACGTGTGACTCTACTGTGGGAGAACCTAGAAAGAAAGAAATCAATTTGCAGCTTCAACCAGTTTGAAGCTCATTCCTCTACCAAGGAGGTGGCGACTTTGTTGAATGAACCTATCAGCAGCTGCAACATATCCAGGTATTTGTACAAGTTTTTGAAAGATTCCCTATTTGGTGAAATAGCACTGGTTAAAAGGGAAACATTGGTGAAAGAAGAGCTTGCACGCTTTTGTTAGAACCTATTCTGTATTTCAAAAGAGCATGCAATGTTGTTGAAAAGACTCATTTAGAGGACTTTAGGAAAACTGAAATAGCATTTTGTATTTTAAAGACCTAAGGTCATATTGTGATTGAAAATCTGAGTAGAGAAGAGGGTTGCAAAAACATAAAAAGATGTATTGTCAGCCCATGCACCCTTGTGAGGTGTCAAATGCAATAATGTATAGTGGTCAGTACCAACCATGTAATAAAAGAAGTTTCAACATAGACAGATATAAACCCATAAGTTTTAATGGCATTTGTGGCTATCCAAATGTTTTTCCATCTAAGACCAGAGAGTATTTGCCCAAATTCAATGGTGTAAAGGATGAATCAGCTGAGAGACACTTGCAGCAGTTTATAAATGTTATAGATGATTTTGAGATTGACCATGAAGATGTAGTTATGAGATTATTTGTTCAATTTCTAGATGAAGATGCAAGGGACTGGTTCTCCTACCTTCCAGCTTACTCTGTCAGCTCTTGGTAGGATTTTAAATCTGCATTTCTAGGACAATATAGTGAAAGAATTTTTGAATATATAATCATTAGTGACTTTATGTACATCCATATTGAAGAAGATGAGTTGATCCCTGCCTTTAACCTCAGATTTATGAAGGCATTGAATAGAATACCAGAATGTATGAGACCTAATGATGCATTGTGCCTAGTTGTCTATTTGGGAGCGTTTGATAAGAAAATGAGTTATAGATTGAGAGATAAGGAGCCCACCACATTGCATCAAGCACATCAGTTTGCAATAGATATTGAAAACAATTGGAGGTATGGAATACAAAAGGGTTATTTTTCTAAAAATTTTTGCTGTCCTGCAGCCCCCAATGTTAATAAAAGATTTAATTCAGGTGTTGAAAATGAATGTCAAAGTACTCACACCCCTGTTATCCCTGTTTATGCATCATTCCAAGTTAATGATGACTCTTCTATAAAGGAGGATGTCCTGATTTGTTCAGCAAGTGAAGTTGAAAATAATGATTTTCTAAGTGATATTTACATACCAGTCCTCATCAAAGAGCTTTCATGTTTAAATGATCTAGTTGTGCAAAGTTGTGATCATGTGGATCAATAGTTAATATTGGTTTCATTAGGAAGTATTAGAGGGCTAGAGAATGATGTAGATAGCTCAACTTCAGAGTGCATTAAAATGGTAGAGATCCTGTATGTGGGGCAATCAGATGATAAAGATGATATCCATGATCAGTTCATGGATCAGGTTTGTTCTCCTTATGACTCTAGTTTTGACAATGTTGAGAAAGAGATGGATTGTCATGAAGAAGAAACAGAGACCTTTACAATGAGTATGAATCCCCTTTATGATGAGCCTACAGATGTCTTTGATGTTGTGAGTCATGACCCACATTAGTATAGGACTAACCCTCTGTTTGATGATAATTATATGGATTTGCAAACTGTGGATGATGGATGTTCATCATCAGTTGGTTCAGACATGTGCAATTATGGATGTGCAGATCAAGTTTTGTTATCATTATCCATAAGTGATATAAGTGATGATGAGGGTCTCATTCATTTTGAATGTCTTCAGTTTTTGGATCAGCTGGATGGGTGCCTGGCAGTCTGCAACATCCAAGTAGATGATGAGGACTACCAAGAGCTACATGATGTATTATCTAAGGGATATAACATACATATGATACTTAATGCTGAAGAATATTATAATATGTATGGTTATATGTCTAGTTTTGAAATCCAGAGTGACAGGGGCAATGCTGCAAGTAGCCAGCTTTCAAAGGTGGTGAGGTATTTAATGAACAAGATCAGCAGATGGGCAGGTTGTGTTGATGTTTTCAGTTGTGGTTGGGATTATTCAGTTTGGAATCAGGCATTTGATAGGATAAAGTTGTGGTTCTTCCTTTTTGGTTGCCTAGGGCCGCCAAAATGATGTTTAAGAAGTGTGTTTGTGATGCAGGTCAATGTAAGTATTTGACTTTGTGCCCAATGGATAAGGGACTGGTCTACATCTCAGAGTTCTGTGGTTCTTGCCATGCCTGCAAGAGGCATGCATCCTTAGACAGAGCCACTACTGGTGCCTGCATGAGTAGTCAGGTTTCAAGCATCTAACAGCAGGCACCTTCCCAAAAATTCCAAAAATCTCTAAGTATTCGGGCCTCCTCAGCATGTTTCAATGTCAGCATCATATTCTCTTAGGAGGGGGTCGTCATCATCATCATGTTTCTGTCAGCCAGATATTTCATCAGGGTCATCATGTTTCCAAATATCAGTCATTTTTATTATGATCACCCGGATGTCATTGCTGCGAGTTTCAACAGTGCGGATCGATATTCTTGCGGGGGGGTGATATTTCCAAATATCCGATCATCTTACAGATCCCACGATATTTGCAAATATGATGATGATGTCATCTGAATAAGAGGAGGTGTGCGATAGGCAGATATGCTGATGACGTCAGCAGGATATGACGGCGACATCATCGGGATGTTCATCGACTAGACATGTGGTATCGGCAAAGTAGGAGGGTCTTCCTCCGATGTATCGAATTGTGCCGATGAAGTTGGATATCAGGGTGATATATCTTGGCGGGAAAGTCTCAAATGCGCAGTATGCTGCATTTCCTGAGGGTTGTGAGTAGGTGGACATTAATGGCGGTTGTTGCAGAGGTATGGGCAATGGCGTGGATGGTTAGACACCCGATTGATGATGTGGATCCCTAGACAATGGCGCATGGCTCGAGGTCAACCACCTTGTCTTTGCCTCTACCTGTTGGTGGATGATTTTGAGCGCCATTTCTCACGATGCATTGAATCTAGTGATTTTTTGATTTGCCTTGTAATTAATTTTGCTGAGTACACAGTCCTGGTATAAAAAGCCAAACTGTGTCACTCATTGTTGGTTGTTGAAGACTTGGGCATTTTTGTGTAAATAATGAAGAACAAGGCATGATCCTGGGTTGTTTTATCTCATTCTGGAGTTTATGAGTTGCATCATGAATGTATTTTGCATGTATGTTTAGTTTCATGTTGATATAGATGAAAAATGCTCTTATGCATGTGTTTATCTGTCTATCTCCTTTGTTGCATGCTTTTATTATTTTGAATCTAGTTGCTAAGGGTTTCATAGATTCTAGGTTATAGGGTTTTATATCACATGCCTAATCTCTAACTTCCATTTAAGGAGTGGATTAAATTGTTTTAGGTTAAGCATGGAGAAGGTTGTTTGTCAGCAGGGATATTTATAAGTAGAGGCAGCTGAATACCCATTCTTGGGTCATGTTTGTAAGGCAAACATTAGATCCATCTGTTGTATACGTCTAGTTGACTCCTTGCCTTGAGATAGGCACCGGTCTACACCTGGGTTAGTAGTTATGATCCAAAACCCCTGTCTTGCATCTAATCCATCAAACCAATCATTCCATTATCCCAACCTGTTAGTTTGTAGGAGTAGGATTAGGAACCCCTGCATACTCTCATACCTAACTAGACACATATATCCAAGAATGTTGCCAACCTTGTGATTTATCATACAAATCTTGGTCCACACATGAGAGTATTCTCCCTGTTACCATCAAGTTAAATCTTTATGTCATTGAATGAATCAAGGTCATATCTTTATCAAATAGGGACACCCCCCTTGGTGCGGTAGAACTAGAAGTGAAGCGGAGGCAGCTCACACAACCTCCCATATCTATTGGCAAAATCTGCCGGTGCATTGAAACTGGCAAACCCTAATGCTGATTCAGAAGAAAAACCAACAGACTGAGCTTGTTACATAAATTATAAGAACCATTGAAAGAAGAATACCTTTGAGCATTTGGCTACCTAATTGGTGGCCTTCTTCTTCTTTGATTTTGAATCTATTTGATTTTTTCCTCTTCTTGATTTGCCTTGAACCTTTTGTCTTTTCCAAATTTTATGCCTTCTCTATCATCATTTTTATATTCTGCCATCAACTTATCATATTTAGTAGCATTCACACTGAATTGATCTCTTCGAGTCCACACATGTTTCAGGTCAGCTTTCAAGTTTTCAACTTCTTCTTCAAGCTTAATGTAGTCTTTAATTCTATCTTTCAGATAGTTCTTGACTTTGGTCTTTTCGTATTTGTCCTCTTTTAAAGTTTTTTGTAACTGCCTGATTTGTTCTCTCAGCTCTTTAATGTGATCATTAGCTTCTGTTATATCTTCCTTCAGGTCCATGTCTTCATTTGCAGTACTTGTGTTGTTTCTATCAACACTGGCAATCAGGCACATATTTATTTGATCTGCAATATCTTTGTGACCTTCCATAGTGCATTTTGTGGTTTGGGAACCTTCTTGTTCTTCAACTTGCAAATCCTTATTGGTTGAGATTGAATTCTCCTGGATGTTCTCAATGATGTTAATGTTTATACTTTCAACGATCCTTCCCAATCTATTGTTGTAACATTGGTAAGCTTTGGTCCAAGATGAGTATCTGAGAAAGATGCCTTCCTCATACTTGTCATTGTCCTTTTCCATTCTGATAAGGCATTTGCTCCCAAAGATTTTAAAATATTTCATAGTGGGTATTGATCTGCACCATAGCTCAGCAGGTGTCTTTCCTTCTTTAGTTGTAATATGAACTCTATTTAGAGTATAGATAGTGGTTTGAATTGCTTTCTTCCAAAATTTATCTGGTATTATTAATTTTGCACTCTCCTAAATAGATTTACTTGCTTCTTCCATTATCTTTATTTTTGTACAAAGCTATTTTTCTATCCCATAGGTTTCACAAAATATATTGAAATCATTGGAGATAAGTTCTTCTTCTTTGCCAATTCTCAGTCCTTTAATGTTCATGCTTAGCTCATTTTCAAAGGTTTCTTAAAAAAAATTTAGTGCCTCTAGAATCTCTGATTTATATTTTAAAAAACTAACCCAAGTCATTCTAGAAAAGTCATCAATAAAAAAACATAAAGTACATTTGACCATGGAGGCTTGGTATTCTTGTAGGACCACAAAAGTTTGTATGAATCAATTCCAATAATTCAATGGAAGATCTTTCTTTATCTTGTCATGCTTTTCTTGACAATTTTTGACATTTCCTACAACTGATGTTGCTTGGGTGATCAATCTTTGGTAGGTCCTTCACAATTTGAACTAAGTTTGTTAAATTATCAAGGTTTGTGTTGAAGAGTCTTCTATGCCAGAACCAACTTTCATTTGTCTGAGATGTGTGTCCAAGAAAGTCACTTTTTCTAAGATGATAGAGATTCTTTTATGTTCTTTTAGCGATTGCTATTGTAGCTCCAGATTTTTCTTTGATTTCAAGAGAATCATTCTTAAATACAAACTTGAATCCCTTACTGCATAAATGTCCAATGCTTAATAGATTTTGTTTCAAACCTTTTATATAAAGAACTTTAGAAATCTATCTATTGCCAAAATTTGTTAATCCCATTCTGCAAACTTTAGTAGTGCTATCATCTCTGAACCTGACTAACCCTTTGTTGTATCCTTCCAGATTAACACCAATCATATGATTTGAACAACTACTATCAATAACCTAATAGTCTTCATCACTGGTACAAGCTTCAGACCATCTTTGATGGTTGTCATTATTTTCTTCATGAATTACTTCCTTGGACACTCTACCTGAGCATTCAAGTGTAGCAGAGAGTATCTATTTTCCTTTTGTCTCCATTAGGATCTCCCTTGAGTTGTTAGACTCTTTCCAAAAGAGACTTGGCTCTGATACCAATTGTTGATATGCACTAGACAATTGAAAGGGGGGTGAATCAGTTGTCTTAAAAACTCAAATACTTCTACATTAAAACATTAAACACTTATCTGCAATGATTAAGATTTAACCATGAAACCACAAAATTAAAACTTTAACCACATGTGCATCAACAAACAAAAGAGACACCAATTTTATGTGGAAAACCCTAAGGTGGGGAAAAAACATGGAGAGGATTATCTCTAAATATATATTGTAATCTTGAAATAATGATGATCAGGCTTGGTCACTCCACGAGCTTAATCATACTAAATCACTATCATGAAGAACAACTAGGTCTAGTAGGCTCACTGCCTCAACCCTAAACCTAGCAAGATTACAATAAGGGCTATTAAACCCTACTGGTGGCTCACTGCTAGGCGCACTACCATGATCAATACTTTTTTATATTTATCATTGAAGTACAATTTCTTTGCTCTACTCTGCCTCTTCTGTTCTGCCTCTTGTCTATTCTACCTTTGGACCTTTCTCAGAATCTTATCATTTCCACTCAAGGACAAATTTTCTTTGATTCATTTACAAGTATTTATACACTATATCAACCTTAGAATGATCATCAAGGTCAGAATTACAATCATCAACCATTGGAGCAATCTCCAAGGTCAGCATTACAAACATTTACAAAATAGGTCTTGACCTATTACAACATTATGTAAGGGAGATGAAATAAAAATGCATGTGGATCATGCCACACCTTAGCTAGGACTTAAACATGAACTTCCATGCTTCAATAAGCCTTCACAATATTTAAGAGATCTCCTCAATCGTTGGAATCAACCAGTTCAGCCAAGCTAGTTACACAACACACTATCTAAAAGTAATCTTCAAAACACCTTCACAATTCTTCCATGCCTACCAATGTAATGACAAGAACATGATCAAGAGGTATCCACAAGCACATTATAATCATCAAGAGAAACCACAATCCTTAGCCACTTTGTTCATCAGAATCGTCTCACTAGAACACACAAGCTTCTTTGTCTTCAACTGTCATAAAAGAAGAATAGCTTACGGACCACCAAAACATGAACCATTGCAATTGTAGGAATTTATGATCATCATAGACTTCACTCTCAAAACATAGAGGAAAATACTTTACTATGGAGGAATGCAGAGCATATTACTTTCTCCCTATCCCAAATGATCTTCCAGAAAAGGAAAACTTTACTCTGGTGAATGCAACCCTCTCAATTCTTCATATCGTAGGCTCAAATTTAGGATTCAACAACTTCAAACATCCCTTTGAATAACTTCCAATCTACACAATAAGATATTCACCCAGAGGGAAATGTGGAGTAGTCTACTAGGTTGTTCTTCAACATGCCACACACTATCTATTCTGCACTTCAATGTAGCTTACTTGTTTCTTCTGGAGAGGCCAATTTTCTCAATATCCTCAACATGTAGAGCTTCCTAACATGTGATAGAATAAGATACAGTTGACACCAATGAAAACAAAGATATGTTGACATCAATGACAACATCGATTAGGCACATACTTGCAACAATAATGTGATGAGATGCTATTGCACTTAACATGTAAATCATATTAAAATACTCATTATAATAGCCCATAACTCCTTATATCTCACTATTTATATTCATAATAACATAATGTACAAAGGCAGGTCTAAGACTCTGCTCTATTCATCTATATTACTCTCTATCTTCCTATTACATACTTTCTTACTATTACATGTAGATATTTATACAATATCATGGTCTAGGGATGTATCCCTTATGTAACACCTTGATACATTCCATCTCTATTAGCCAGGTGCTCTAGAACTTATGTGTGGTGGATTGTGGTGACTTCTCCTTTTGTCTTGTATGCTGCCAACACATTTTATCCACAATATAAGTGTACAACATTCAAATAAACATAGTGTAGAAATAAAGAGAGAGGTAATATTAGTAATTTTTATTGATCATGAAGGCTAAATATCCATTACAAAGGGGGAATAGCTTGATATAGATAAGAAAAGACACATAATGACAACCTTCCCCTCATAGTTGAACTATAAATGAAGACAAGAGATGTCCAAGAGAGGACATAGTCTATCAAATTCATATAGTTCTTGCAAATATCATGAGGTCTCGATCAAACATCAAGCGCTTCAACCTAGATAAGGACCTAGCAACCAACCAATGTCTTAGAAATGCATCTTAACATGCTTATATAGCTTTTAAAAAATCACTCTTCATCTCTAGGCATGAGAAAACCTAGTCAACATGTTTTGTAGACTACCCCTATTGTAATAAATTCAACCCATGGCCCTGTCAAGAGATTTGCATGATTTGGACTATCACCCATACCCTGTAAGTCCTTTAGGATGATCGCCCATGCTCTTAGGTACCTACATGTAGTGATGACATACTCAAATCCATCCATTCATCCTTTCTTCTGACGTGACATTAACCATTGACACTTTTTCACCAACCCGCAACTACCCATGACTAATATTAATGGTGCCTTGGTGAGAACTGTGGACACTTCTTTGACTTCAATGTGCCTTTACAGGGATTGGGGAGCCAACTAGGCATGAGGAATATGATTACCCCTGTTATTGATTTTTTATGCATGTCCAAGTCAAATTCCCTTCATTCATGATACATTGGGCTCCTGCATATTGAGAATCAACAAGATTTAGCCATCACTTCTGGTTACATTGTTGATTTCCTTAATCGGATATGTGGATGATTGGATATGTCAATGGGATATATTGACATCTAGATGTCACTCTATATTTTACCTTTAACCTGATCTACATTTGCTTCTTGATGTTATTCTATATGAATACTTTGTGCTCCAAGAACATTCTCCTATTCAACCAGATGTGGGGAAACATTGGGTTAAATATTCACTTGTTGAGGCTCTTTTTCTTTTTAACCATCTAGAAGATGTCCTATTGGGATGTACTCTTGGAAGATATCTAGTTGGAAAGTCAAAATTCAAATGAATGTTGAAAAGTCAACTAGATGTTGAAAAATGAACTGGATGTGCAATCAAATCTGGAACACAACACAATCTTTCACAATGGACATTCAATTCATCATGTGTTCCACATCTAATTAGAAATACAAAGGAACTTCAACATCTAATAACACTCATATGACATCTATTAGGATTAAGGTGCCATCAAACTTATAACCCTATGCAATTTATTATTCCTATTATTGTTTGTAAATCACCCATAAGGGATGAAAGGTTTCACCAGTAGTGACCTTGTTTCAGTCGCATGTTTATATTTGGTACCCAATGCTAATTTGTTTGTGATGGGGGGTCATAGGGGGTTCCCCCTTGTGAGGGGTTTGGGAGGATCATCCTCTCGGCAGGGGGTCTAGGGGCCACGTACCCTAGTAGGGGTTCAGGGGTAGGACCCTCAAAACCACATTTTATTTATATTTTACCATTGTAAATCTAGACAATTCATCATTAGGTCACAGATCTGATGGTCAATATTATGTTAGTTTTCTTTCCCTAGAAGGCAACCCCCTTTTATAAGGATATTTGTACTACATTTTTAGCAGAGTTGAGAGTAATAGGTGCCGCTGGATTAAAGACTAAAGAAGAAGAGGAAGTGCATGTATTGTAATCTCATATTTGAAGATAATATAACTTGGAGCCTCTTTTCTTGGTGGAGTTTTTTACCCAAAATCATTTTCTCCACGTTACATACTATGTTATGTGTTTAGTTGTTAATGCATGTTATTTCTGTGTAGTGATTTTTATTTCTATTGCAATCTCCACTAATTCTACATTATTTAGAGGACATTAATAAAGTTTGATTCAGATTTCCATTGTGTGGTTTGCACCTTCATTTTTAACATCACACCCCAAGTTGACATATTCCACTTCAACATATGATAAATGTAACTGGAACTTGAAAAGTCATCTAGATTTGGAAAAGTCAACCAGATCTGGAACACTAACCCAAACCTGATCTTGCACAATGGACATTCGACTCATCTCATGTTCCACATCCAGTTGGAAATACAAAGGAACATACCCAGATTTAGAAATGAAATATACCCAATAGAAATATAAGGAAGTGCAACCAGATGTGGATATGGAACTGGATGTGGATGTGAAATATATGGATGAAAATGTCTAGTTGGAGCCAATCTTGTAGAAACATAAGTTAGTCAATTTTCCTCATGTATTCATCAAATTTGAATTGTGAATACCCGTTTGGCTCATATTCAAGATTAATTATGATACAGTCAGATCTAGACATGAAATACAAGTGGATGTGAATAACACACACAATATCTAAATGTTTGGATGTCTGGTTGGAGCAATAAACATAATTGAGCCAAAATTAATCAGATCTTGGCCATATTTGAACCGTAGGTACCCATTTGGCTCCTTAACAAGATGTACTTATCATTTTCAATATCTATTATAATTTTCAACATCTACTCTTGCAAACTTGACTTAGGAAATTTTAGGATTTTTATAGGATTTTCACATGGAAATTTTCTTCCATTTAAGTATCTCAGATCGAATATATTTGATTGAAGAAGTGGAGGATTTTGAATAGACAATTTTAAGTATAGAGGACTAAAACAGGTCAACATTTGGCAACTTTGTAGGGGGTTTTCCTACTAAACACAAGAATCCAATGGCCTTATGCAATCCATTAGGCACATAGTCAAAGGGGACATCAATATATCTAAAACAAGGGTCAACCAGACCAACACAAAACTAAACATGCCTCCACCAATAACAAAAAGAAAATATAACACAAAAAAAAAACAAGGTGAACAACCTCCTAATGAGGATGCAACTTGTGCAAGAGCACTTGGAGAAAATGAAATCTACTCAAAACAAACCTATTCTAAACTTAAGCTAACCAACTAGAAAATGACTTAAACAAATCCATTAACTAGGTTTTGAAAGTAACTGCCATTTCTTAACAATTTACAATACCTTACATGCCTATGGGAAACTAAAAAGAGGTGGGGAAGGGATGGGCATACAATAAACTGGTGAAATGCTTCCCCAAGGATAATGAAAAACTCACCTATCCACTTGCAATGATTTGAAATGTAGCTACCTGGAAGTGGATAAGTGGGATGATCTAGCCCTTCTTGCTACTCAACCTCATGCTTTGAAGTAAGTGTGATAGGTGGTGTCTCTTCTCTGTCTGTCTCCAGCTAGGCTAGATGCCTGATAGAGCATCCTCTTGAAATGGTATGCAAATCAATAGATTTGATCTCATGCCTCTGCTCTATTTCTTTCTCCTCTTACTAGTCTGAAAGCACCAGCTCTTGTGTTCCACTTGGAAATATGTCCACCTCCATACCTTTGACACTCTGCTCAATGATCTCTTCCTCTAAGGATGTTGTCTTAACATCACAATTTGAGCCAGAAGTCTTCCAAATCATCCCAGAAAAGATCCTCCTCTAGCTTCTCTTGATTTTTGTATATGAGAAGGTTGGCTTAAGATTGATGGTGGCCTTCCTAAAGCTTTGAAAATGCATCAGGCTCTTCCTTATAGGGCATAGGATTCTACTTAATATCTTGCTCAGTTTTATGAGTAACTTTATGTGCATCAAACCCTTCATATTTGAACATAAGGCCGATCCCACATAGCTCTTCATGAACCAAAACCTCATTTTCATGCTCATCCCCACAGGTTAGTAGCTCATCATAGTCTTCAATGCTTGTAGGCCACTATAATTCCTCTAGTGATGTAAGCATGGGTAATTGTGTGCATTCTTCCTCCTCTTGAATTAAACAAGGTAGCTCACTAAATGGGACTGAGCCACCATTTCGGATAGCCTCTATAATAACCTCATACAAAAAATATAGTATCTCATCAAACATGCCATCATCATCAAAGTCAACCTCTCTTATAGCCTTAGGGACAACAACATCCATAACCTCAACAAATATCTCCATAAAGGAAGAAATGGATCCTTCATCATGTTGATCACTTAAATGAATTGCAGCCTCGGGAGGTACCAAATATCTATCATCAGAATGCTCTTTAATTTCTTCACTTAGATGCACCTCCTCCACATGAAAATGCATGAGTTGCCTCTACAGTTAAAGTTTCTCACCATGCAATAATGGCATTTTCTTCTTGTTTGTTTAGTTGGATGCGTGAGAAAATGCTTCAAAAGAACTAAAATCCAAAGGACTCATCCCTTCTTGTGAATCAACACTACTCACAGGTGTAAAATGTTCAATGAATTCTGCCTTTGTGAACATAGGAACAATAAATTGGTCCTCATTAATTTCTTTCTCTACCACCTCTACCTTTGGCTCATCCAACCAACTAGCTTGATAAATAGTAGGACCACCTTTGAAAAGTGAAATAGTGTCAGGGAATGAGGGGTGACATGGGATGGGAACTTGGGGTGTTTGCTAAATTTTAGGAAGGAGCATAGGCTCCTAATAGGGCTACTCCTGAGGGGTAATAAAATGTGTTTTCATAGAAATAGGCTCTTGTGAAGGATGGGTACCTCTAAAACTTAGAAATTTGAAGTGTCGAGAGTGATCCAGGGTTTTAGAGGGGTTTTGCACAGGATGCAACTTCTTAAAACTAAGGATTTTGAACTAAGGAGACTGTCATGGGGCTTCAAGAGGATTTCATTGCCTAAATCTTGGGACCTTGAAAGTGAAAGCCCTCTTTATGATAGACTAATTCATGATTATATGGGGAGGTTGCTTGAAGATGGGAATAGAAGGTGTTGTTTGAGATTCCATTCTCTGGATTTAGACAAGCAATTACCTCATCTATTCTTCTTTATCTACAATCTACATAGCAAGGTTCTCTTGAAAAACCCTTTCTTGTGCCTCCCTCTATTACTATTGAAGGTGAGCCTGATAAGAAAAGTCATCTTGCTATTGGTTATACTCCTATTCTCTTTCAATCTCATCTAATTGGCTTTGAAAGTTCAACTTGATATCTTTGATACTCATATTGTTGACATCTTGAGGTTGCTCAGTAGGGTAAATATGTTGATTTGGAGAAAAACAAGCCTCTTGAGGCTGATACTAAGTGTGAGTAGGGACGGGAGGGAGGTAAGCATCATGATGATGCTAATAACTTGCTATTGTAGGGCTAATTGGCATAAAACCATAGGTATTTTGAGCTTGATATGAGTGATAGGGAGCCAGGGGAATAAAAATAGTTTTTGTAGAAATTTGACATATTGAAGCATCAAAAAGTGCTAGATTATCATAGAAAATGTCTAAAACAAAGAGAAATAGGCCCACATCTAGAGAAAATTGGATGCATACCAAGAAGAGTTGCCAGGTAACTAAAATTCTTCTAAAAGCAAGTTAGACTAGGAAAATCACCAAAATCCTCATCTTTGAAGTTCTTTTAAGCACTTGGGCTACTTAAACAAGTAGATTTGAGTCTTGGAGTTGCCATGGTGTTGAAGAAGTTGTTGTAGATGGAAATATACACTAAAGAACACACCAAATCCTCTAATGGATGATAAGGATCATCAAAATGGTCCCAATAGGCATGCCAAAAACTTTTATCACTTGAACTTGCACCTTATTGTTGATGCTTTTGACAGTTCCAACAAATTAAGTGAAACATGGGAATGATCTCAAGTTGTGGGACCTTGTAACCAAGATCAAACCTTTAGAGAAGGCTAGTTCCTCTTTCTAGACTTAAGGTCTAAATAAAATAACTAAATCTAATGCTACTGATCACCAAGGAAAAGTGGAAGAAGGAGAACTGAAAATGAAAGGGAGGTGATAAACTAGATTTAGAGTGTTTAGGTGGGATTTCATAACACAACAATGATCTCAAAAATAGAAGAAACTCACACAGACTCATGCAATCCCAGTAAAGAGTTCAAACAAAAAAATACAACTAAAGAGGGTCCATTTTATCCATAGTATAAGTGTACAACTTTCAAATAAACACAGTGTAGAAATAAAGAGGTAATATCAGTAATTTGTATTGATCATGAAGGCTAAATAGCCATTACAAATAGAGAATAGCCTAATATAGATCAGAAAAGACATAGAATGACAACCTTCCCCTCATAGTTGAACTAGAAATGAAGACAAGATAGGTCGAGGAGAGGACATAATCTATTAGATTCATACAGTTTTGGGAAATATCATGAGGTCATGATCAAACATCAAGCACTTTAGACTAGATAAGGATCCAACAACCAACCAACCTCTTATAAATGCATCTTAACATGCTTATATATCTTTTTACAAATCACTGTGCAGCTCTGGGCATGAGTGAACCCAATCAAAAAGGTTTTTAGACTATCCCTACTGTAATAAATTTGGCCCATGATCCTGTCAAGAGATCTACATGATTTGGAGTGTTGCCCATACCCTGCAAGTCCTTTAGGATGATTGCCCATGCTCTCAGGTACTTGTGTGTACTGATGGCATTCTCAAATCCACCCATTCATCCTTGCTCCTGATGTGGCATTAACCATTAACACTATTTCACCAACCTGCAACTATCCATGACTAATATTATTGGTGCCTTGGCAAGAACTGTGAACACTTCTTTGACTTTCATGCACCTTTGTGTGGGTTAGGGAGCCAATCAAACATGAGGAATATGTCCTCCCCTATTATTGATTTTTTATGCCTAGCTAAATCAAATCCCCATCATTCATGATGTATTGGGCTCCTTCACATTGAGAATCAATAGGATCTAGCCATCACCTTTGGTTGCATTGTTCATTTCCTCAACCAGATATGTGGATGATTGGATATGTCAATGCGGCATATAAACATCTAGATATTGCTCAGTGTTTTACCTTTACTCTAATCCACATCCACTTCTTGATGTTCATTTATATGCATACTTTTCACTCCAATCGTATTCTCCTATTCAACCGGATGTTGGGAAACATCATGTTAAATGTTCACTTGTTGAGGCTCTTTTTCTTTTTGACCATCTAGAAGATGTCCATTTGGAATGCCCTCTTGGAAGATATCTAGTTGGAAAGTCAAATGTCAACCAAATATTGAAAAGTCAACTAGATGTGGAATTAGATCTAGAACACAACATGATCTTGTACAATAGACATTCAATTCATCTTATGTTCCACGTATAGTTATAAATACAAAGGAACTTCAACATTTGATAGTGCTCGAATGACGTCACACCCCAACATGACATATTCAAGTTCAACATATGATAAGTGCAACCATAACTTGTAAATTCAATAGGAACATAGAAATTCAATTAGATCTAGAAAAGTAAACTAGATCTAGAACACTAACTCAAATCCAATCTTGCACAATGGACATTTGGCTCATCTTGTGTTCCACATCTAGTTAAAAATACAAAGGATCACACCCAGATTTAGAAACAAAATACACTCAATAGAAATACAAGAAGTGGAACTAGATGTGTATGTGGAATTGGATGTGGATGTGAAATATATGGATGGAAATGTCTAGTTGCAGCCAAAGTCCTGCAAAAACATAATTTAGTCAATTTTCCTTGGATCCTCATCAAATTTGAAATGTGAATACCCATTTGGCTCCTCTTCAAGATGAACTATAATGTGGTTGGATCTGGACATGAAATACAACTAGATGTGAATAAAGCACACTAGATCTATATGTCTGGATGTCTAGTTGGAGCGATGAGCATAACTTAGCCAAAATTCATTAGATCTTCACCAAATTTGAACTGTAGGTACCCATTTGGCTCCTTAGCAAGATGAACTTATCATTTGGCCATTATTCCAACTACAACTATCAAAATTTTCAACATCTACTCTTGCAAACTTGACTTGGGAAATTTCAAGACTTTTATTGGATTTTCACAAGGAAATTTCCTTCCATTTAGGGTGTCTTAGATCAGATATATTTAATGGAAGAAGTGCAATATTTCAGGTAGACCATTGTAAGTCTGGAGGACTAAAATAGGTCAATATTTCCTTTTCCCTTGTTTTCTTTTTTCTATTTTTTTCCCTCTTAGAGATAATTCTAAATTCTCAAGTGTTACATCTACAAGAAATGCACATCCCCTATTAGAGCCATTGTTGACACTTGATCTGAGACAACCTAATTGTAACAACCTCCCAAAATTTTGGCTAGAAAATTTTTCTACTAACTACAATATTACAAAAATATGCATATCATGCAAGTAACATAATAATGTCATCGTGAACAGTAATCACCATTCATTAAGTATAATAATAAAGTAGAATAATAAGTACCATAAAGTGCATCTCAATATCTAATTATACAATGGGTCAAGAACTACAACCCATCAATATAATATACAAGAATACAATAGGCCCATAGCCATAGTACTACATATACAAAGTGGTCATAAACAATATACATCATAAGTATTTCTGAAGGACTTTAAATCTTAACTTCCCAAGGTAATCTCTCCAAGTTTCCAAGTTTCTTATTATTGATCAAGGAAGGAATCAATTGAACTCACCATTAGAGGAAATCCCTTTCCTCCCCATCCAAGACAAAGAAGAATTCATACATAATCTAATTGGTGTGGTACATTTGACACTAGTTATATATTGATTAATTCATTCCTTATTAACTCATAAGCATACATAAGAAACCATAAATTTAAAACACCTCAAACACATGGAACTAAATTCACAACATATACATGCCAAACAATCATTCCAAGATAATCAAGATTACACAAGACTTTAAAACACATCATTTCTAGCAACAAATACACATATGAATGCAAGGACATAATCATGCCATAATATGACCATCATTAAAGTACACAAGTCCTTTCAACCCTATAAGGTTCAACTTAATAGAACACATCTAGGATCATATGATACACCCAATTGTATTGCTACTTGCATCCCATACTATAAAATCTCTCTTCAATTAACGTCGTATGTCTTACTAAAAGCACATACTCAAATATGGACAACATGCATCCCACACTACATGTATCCATGCCTTAGCACAACACTTAAAACCAACATACATATGTCAACAATACAAATACATGAACACACAAAACTAAATATACATCAAAGATACAGTCCATACATAACTCAAATTCATAAGAAACACACATAAATCAAATACACAAGGAAAACACATAAAACAAGTACATAAGAAAATAATCATAAATAAAGTACACAAGGTAAATATACCATAAAATCCTAATGTCCCATACCACAACAAGATGTCAACTTCCTCAAAAATCTTACCATAGCAATACACAAGCATGCCACTATTTGGTGGGTCACCATTTGATAAATAGTCATGTACATATAAGTTGGTCATGGGTCTTCATTGGAGAACTCATAGCAATAGTGATTGATGGGGCACTACATCCATAGTAAAACATTTATGAATCCTTGTCCCATTAAGAGCACTTAGAGCCCATGTGTTGTGAGTCTATGATAAGAAGATCTGTTGGCTTTGATGTCTCATGCAATCCTAGCTAATAGGATGATGAATCTTGATATGCATTGAGCTTGGAGTAGAGAAATTGATGTCAAATAAAATCACCCACATGACACCCAATTCCTCTCTATCCAATCTTATTTTGGTATATTATATGTAACCAAGGTACCCGCAATCTTGAACAAGACCAATGGTGTAAAGAAGCATGTAATGCACTTCCTATTATGATTACTCACCTACAATCACAAAACCAAATAGGTTTAACTCATTTAAGAGATAGTAAAATATCAACCCAAACTATAACCACATGTAAACATTAGGACAACCATCATAACTCATCCAAACAAGGATAACACACTTAGTAGCATATACTAATTTATGTTATTTTCTATAGCCAAAGTACTGACCAACAAACATTAAACACCCACACATAAGATTTGAGCTTAGAAACATAGAGGACAAGGACACTGAGTTCCAAAACACTATTTACTAATCACCCATTAAATTTCCAATGATCTCCCTTCAATCTATCTTGATAGTGATAATAGAAATCACTAATAAAACACAATTATTATAATATTAGCACAAATAGATAGTTACTAATTCAATCTTATCTTATAATCCACAAAATGGGTAGGGATAAATTTTTATGAAGATTTAGCCAACTTGGCTGTACATCTTTTATAAAAATTTTAGAGGAAATTGTTTATAAAACATAAGTTATTGAAGACATAACAAACTATTTATTTTATTACAGTAGTTTCTCTTTTGTTTTTTAATTTACCCTAGTTCTAAATTCACTCAATCTAACATAAAATCAAGAGTTTTTTTTTTTCAAAAATAGCAATTGAAATTCAAATACAATCACATAAACATTAGAGAATCATTCATTAAGATTCAATTGCATCAAACTCTTGTTGATTGAGAAAGCCCTCTTTCCTAAGTTATCTTTTTCATGTTTTCCTAACATAGATATAGTGTTTGAAATGCAAATCAAATTCTCAATTGGAATTATAAAATCAAAATTTCCTATAGTTTTATAATTCATCTATAATTATAAAATCAAAATTTCCTATAGTTTTATAATTAATCTATAATCATTTTGAAAGAAGTTCCAAATTCAAACCAATTGAATTTCTTATCTCCTCTCTAGGTTTCCTATATTTATTCCTATGCAAAAAAACCATAGATTTCTTCTTCTAAACTCAATTTTCAAATTGATGATTTATCAAATCAATGCAATGGAGTTTTCAAATCATTCTATGATATTCTTAAATATCTAATAAATCTACAAATTACCTATCAATTTCTTATTTCACAAGAAATTTATTTTCAATTAATTATTCTTCCTATGCAAGAAACCATAGATTTCTTCTTCTAATTCAATTTTCAAATTGATGGTTTATCAAATTAATTCAATGGAGTTTTCAAATCATTCTGATATTCTCAAATATCTAATAGATCTACAAATTACCTATCAATTTCTTATTGCATAAGAAACACCTTTTCATCTTTTTCACAATTGATCTAAGTTCTTTGTTTAACCAAATTCGAAGTGTTTTCTAAAACAATTTCATGAAAAAGAGTGTTACCTTGAATTCCTTGCAAAATTGAAAAGATTGATGAAGAATTTGACAAAATATTGAATAAAATTCTAAAAAGAATAAGCACCCAAAGACTTAAATCTTCAACCTACAATTCATTTCCCAATTTCCTTCTTCTTGAATGCAATAATAAATTATGAAATTATGAATTCAATTATTTATTTCATTTTCCTATGCATTCTCAAAGTATGAGATCAAAACTCATTAAAAAAATAAATTTATTTCAATAAACATAAAAATCCTTTTTTAAAAATATTTTTATTCATGTGCATAACTAATAATAAAATATCAAAAATCAATATTATCTTTTCCAATTTTCCTAATATTAAAATTTCACACAACTAAGAAAAGAAATCATTTTTGTTTCTTCTCCCAAAATAAAATAAATATAAATACTTATTTTCCAAATTCTAAGTATAAACTTTCATATTCAAAACAATTAAATTAGAATAAATTTTCTAATCTCTTTATTTCTTAGGGAGTTGTTTTAGGAAGTTTTTAGTTGTTTGGGGAAGTTCACTTTCCTTCCTCTTTTGTGTTGAGTGATTTATGGCAACTTCCATCACTTGTCATGTTAACTCACTCTCCCACCTTGTCTCTTTTTGGCAAGTGTGTTGTATATATATACTTTTTTCATTATGAATAATGCAATGCACCATTATTTTCTTTCTCTATGTTTTTTCTCTTGTCAATTGACTTGTGTGCAACTCTCTTTGTAGAAGAATTAATCTTGGTTCCTATGAGTTCTTGAACAACTTTAACATGGTATTAGAGCACGAATCTACAATTTTCTTCTAAGATTTCCAAAGGTTTTGACATTGAGGTTACAAACCATGCATCTTAGTGCAGAACCAACCTCATTGTTGAGTTTGGGTGGCCAAACAAACAAATTTTGATATAAAATAGTCTATATTTTAGTGCCAACTATTTCTAGGGAATTTATTGTACCATCCAGGTCATATGACCTCCCCAACATGTAGTACAAGGTGAAAGTTTTCAAAAAAAATATTTTTTCCTTCATTTAAAAACAACATTAAGAAATTTTTGTAGTTTTTTTATTGTTGTAAAAGTTTTAAAAAAATTGTTGTAAGGGTACCTGTGCAAGGTATTACATAGGCCCCTACTATAGGGTACTTGAGGGTATGCCTGCAGGTCCCCTTTTGGGCCCCACACCTTCCTTTCTGACTGCAGTCCCTTAAGGGGCTATAGACTCCCTTAATGGGGCCACATGGGGTCGTGGGGTGGTTTCCGCCTGCCACCCCAATGTAATTTTTTAATTTTTTTTCAATAACCCAATAAAATATCTATGCCTCCACTTTGATCTTATCACCCAGCCTTTGTACTTTGTGCCACTTGGTGGCTTATTTAGCCATACCTCTATTTTAGAGGCAAATTTGGTTGTTTTCGCTAAATTTGGAGGAGCTCTACATCTGTCTAGTGGAGTTTTTCTTTGGCTACAACTAACTAGTTTGGTAATGTTTCTAAATTTGGTAGAACCTCTATATTTGGTGAAGGTTGGTTTTTTCCCCAAGTCTACCCTTCACCATTAGCAGTTTCATTTTTACACCTGATCTTCAAAGGCTTCATTCTTGGTCATACATAGGTCTTTTTCTGTGCAATATTTTTTGAAATGGGGTAGAATTTCATGATCTTTGTAGTGGTGTAGATGTTTTTCATTTTAGGTTTCTATTTTTTTCAGATTTCTATTTTATCTATGCCTTTGCTATGCATTTCTCATTTTGGAAACTTTAATGTGCCATATCTTGGGAGTTGGGGCTCCTTTTGGGGTCCTATTTTTTTAAAGTGTATGTTTTTTGCGTATTTCATCATGGTACCATCTGTTTCCTCTCTTTCTATTAGAGACTATATTTTTATAATGTGGTATTTTTATACATTGTAAGCACTATCTAATTTGTAAATGCACTAAAATAAAGTTCCACATTATGTATTTAGTTTTGGGAACTTGAAGTTATGCCATTATTGTACTCACACTACTTTATAAAGTGTCATGAGGGGTTTGTTGTATGCACCTTGTGTTTGCAGTCATAACCTTGTCCACCTTCATGCATGTGTTCCTTGTGTTTGCACATTCTTTATTAGGTGTAGGTAATTATTTGTGCATCTTTTGATGTTGCTTCTTTTTCTCCTTCATGTACTTTTGGTGGATCTGTAATACCTCTTCCTTGTCAGCATTATGGGGGTATCACATTGTTAGTACTTGTGTTAATGTTTCCTTCATTTCACTTTGGAGGCAACCTTCATAGGATGATCAACATTCTTAAGAGCAATGGTACCTTGTGTATGCCATTTGTATCTTTTATTGTTAGGTTTCCTTGAGTACCATATGTACATTATGTTTAAGTAGTGTCCTTGGGATCACTCATACATATTTGTGCCTCTTTGATCTTGATCTTCATCCTATTTCAATGGAGGTTTTCTAGTACAATAGTTCTTCTTTGATAGTTATTTGTTTCTTCTTCATACCTTAGTGAAGTTTTTCCTATTCATTTTGATGTTCCTAATCTTTTGGGACATCTTTTATGAAGGCTTGAGTCCTTCCTTCCTTTACTTTTCTCTCTATTGTAGAGGAGTTTTCTCCCACTGGGTTTTTCTCCTTTTCTTTGATTATGAGGGATCTTTGTTTATAAATGGGTATCTGATTAGGCCTTTGTTGTCAGGACCCATCTTCAACTTCCTCTTTCCTTTTAGCTTGTGTAGTCTCCCTAAGTTACACTTATGGGGTGTGCTCATGTAAAATAATCTATACACTTTTACATAAGTTTATTAGGGAGTTGTTTTAGGAAGTTTTTAGTTGTTTGGAGATGTTCACTTTGTTAGGGTTTAGGTAGATCTAAGAAATAAATGCTAACAATTATATGTAGATTAAATAACCCATACATAACAATGAAGGATAACACAAAAGAGATCAACACAAAAATTTAACGTGGTTCACCCAAAATGGGCTACATCCATAGAAACTTAGCCATCCAATGATTTTATTATCTAATGCAAAATAAATTAGAATCTTGTGAATTCCATGCTCACAACATACATCCTAGCTTCTTATAACAAGATTTTTGGAAGCTTCTAGAATTAGGGTTTTACAAAGTCATTTTTCTTTTGTTGGTTAACAAAAATTAACAACCAACTTTGAACCTTGGTGATGATATGTTACTAGTGTACAATACTTGCATGATTAGTCGCCACATACCAACAATCTCCCACTTGGAGACTGATCAAGCTCCACACCAAACAATCTCCCACTTGGAGATTGATAGGACTAGATGACACCACTGCACTTGTAGCTCCCACTGGATTACAAGCCTGGTTGGTTTCTTATGTCCACCATTATCAGTCATGAAGGCCAACAGAAATTGATGAGGAAATCAATTTCTCCCATGTAACTGCCTTTGAGAACATATTTACAAGATTCTCACTTGTGTGAATTTTCTCCAACTTCAACTGTCCATCCTCCAAAACTGATCAGATGAAGTGGTATCTAAGCTATATGTGCTTAGTTTTTGAATGAAAAGATAAATTCTTAGAAAGATGAATGACACTCTATCTATTAGTGTGTAAAGGGATATCTTCTTGTTGTTTCCCCAATTCCTCTTAAAAATGTTGTAACCAAATCATCTCCTAGCTAGCTTCCATAGCAACAACATACTCAACTTCAGTGGTTGAAAGTACAACAACCTTTTGCAGCCTTAAAATCCAACTGATTGCAGTACCTCTTACAGTAAAAACATACCCTATAGTACTCCTCCTGCTATCAATATCACCTGCCAGATCAGAGTCAACATATCCTTTTAGAGAAGAATTTGTTTCTCCAAAACATATTTCTTTGAAGTAGTACCTCTCAAATATCAGAGAATCCATTTTTCCGCATTCCAATGTTCCATTCCCAGATTGCTCATATACTTGCTCACAACTCCCACTACATGTGTAATATCTAGCCTTGTGCATACGATTGCATACATCAAGCTACCAACTGTTGATGCATATGGTATCTTAGACATTTTGTCTTCCTCCTCTTATGTCTTTGGACACATCTCCTTAGTCAACTTAAAATGACTAGGCCAAGGTGTACTAACTGCTTTTGCATTCTGCATGTTAAGCCTTTTCAACACCTTCTCTACATATTCACTTTGAGACAAAAATAATTTTTTATTTGTCCTATCTCATGTGATCTTCATACCATGGATTTGTTTTGTTGCATCCAAATCCTTCATAGAAAATGAATTTGCTAATTTCTTCTTAAGTTCATTAATATGCTACATGTTAAACCTGGTAACAAACATGTCATCAACATAAAGCAACATGATAATATAGCTTCCATTACCCAATTTCTTAAAATAAACACAATAATTAGAATGACATGTTTTGTAACCTTATTTAGTCATAAAACTATCAAATTTCAAATATCATTGCCAAGGTACTTGCTTCAAGCATACAAACTCTTCTTTAACCTTTACACAAAATCTTCCTTACCCTTGACCTCATATCCTTATGGTTGCTGCATGTATATTTCCTCTTCCAAATCCCCATGGAGAAAAGTTGTTTTTCACATCTAGCTATTCAAGATGCAAGTCTTCTACAACCACAAGACTTAGAATGGTTCTAATAGAAGTCATCTTTACAATCAGAGAAAATATTTCATCAAAATCTATACCTTTTTTCTGTGCAAAACCTTTTACCATGAGTTTGGCCTTATATCTTTTCTTGCCTCCATATTCTTCCTTTAACTTATAAACCCATTTACTTGGCAACACTCTTTTACTTGTAGGCAACTAGACTAAGTCCCAAGTTTGATTCTACAACAAGGAATCCATTTCCTCTTTCATGCCTAGCTCCCACTGCTTTTTGGTATCTACCTACATTGCTTCTTCATAACCTTCAGGTTCACCAGAATCAGTTAATAATATAGAATATAATGATGGATAAAATCATTCTCGAGGTCTAGTTATCCTTGTAGAACATCTAACACTTCTAGGAGTCTATGGGATAACTTGTTGTTGAGCATCAGGTACCACTAGAATTTTATTTTTTGGAATCTCATCCAATACCACATATTTCATTTTGGCCTATTCATGCTTCTTTTCCTACAACTAATCCTTATACATGACCTTCTCATTAAATACATCTCTGCTCCTAGTGATTTTATGATTTTCATAATCCCATAACCAATAACCAAATTCATCTACTCCATATCCAATGAAGGTACATTTTTTAGACTTAGCCTGAAGCTTGGTTCTATTTTCAATATCAATATGGACAAAAGCTTCACAACCAAAGGTTTTCAAAAATGAATAGTTTACCTTTTTTCTCATCCATGCCTCCTCTAGAATGCCGCCATCCAAAGGATTTGAAGGTCTCCTATTTATTAATAAATAGCGGTATGTACAACATCTGCCCAAAAGTGTAAGGGTAGTCCAACATGTAATCTCATACTCCTTGCATGCTACATAATGGTCCTATTCATCCTCTCAAACACACCATTTTCTTGTGGGGTTCTAGGAACTATTTTTTTCCTACGGATTCCATTATATGAATAGTAATTCTCAAATTCTCTGCTGCAAAACTCACCTCCATTATCAAATCTGAGACATTGCAACTTTTTTCTTGTCTCATTCTCAACCAAAGATTTCCACTTTTTAAACGTTTCAAATACTTCAGATTTTTATTTTAGGAAATACACCCATGTTTTCCTAGTTGCATCATCAATAAAAGTAACATAATAGCAAGAGCCACAAAGAGAAGATACCTAAGCTAGTCCCCATACATCTGAATGCACAAGCTCTAATTTCTCACTCTTCTTCTCTTTCAAACTTTGAGAAATCAGACTCATTTATGTTTTCCATAAACATAATTTTCACAAAACTCCAAGTCAGTCTTCTTAAGACCTGGTACCAACTTTAGGGAGTGAAGGATCTTCATCCCTTTCTCACTCATGTGCCCAAGTCTATGGTGCTATAATTCTATTTATGTCCCTATAACAAGTGTTATAATTGTCTCAGTTTCAACTATTTTTGTAGCAGCTAAGGTAGAATAAGTATTATACCGTTACATAAATAGAATGTGCCTACCTTTTCACCTTTAGCTACTACTAATGCACCTTTAGTGACCTTGTAGACTTTGCCTGAAAAGGTAACTATGCAGCCTTAACTACCCAGTTGTCCTACAAAGATTAAATTCCTTCTCATAATTGGAACATGCCTTACGTCCTATAGTAACCATTCATTTCCATTCTATAACTTGATTTTTATCTTTCCTTTTCCAACAATTTGACAGGGTTCATCATCACCCAAATATACCTATCCAAAATCACCTTGAACATAATCTACAAAATATTTCCTATGGTGTGTGGCATGAAATGAAGCCCTTGAATCTATTACCTAGGAATCATTAGCATTATCTAAACACAAAATTAAATCATCCTATAATTTATTACTTGCAACATCAGCTTCCTTACTATCATTATGTTGTCTATCTCCTTGTTTTCCCTTTCGTGACCAGTAATCCTTCTTCAAGTGTCCTAGCTTTCCACAGTGCTAGCAATCCATTCTTCCTCTAGATTTAGATCTTTTGATTTCCCTTATGACTACCCATAATTTTTTGGTCTTTTTCCTCTCTCCTTTGTTCTTCCCCTGTTCTCTATAGTCAAAGTAGTACCTAATGTTGAACTCTCACCTGTGCTTTTCTATTGCATTTCCTTGCTAAGGATAACACCAACAACATCATCAAATTTAAAACTATTTGAACCAGTGATAGAGTTACTTGCAACCATTAACAAGCTATTCCAACTTTCTGGCAATGAACATAAAACCAAGAGAGCCCTCACCTCTTCATCAAATTTCACTTTTACATAAGTTAGCTAATTGGTAACCATATTAAACTCATTTAAATGATCTGGCATGAATCCACCTTCAATCATTTTCAGATTAAATAAACACTTCGTGAGAAATACCTTATTAGAGGCTAAGGGTTTTTCATACAATTTAGCCAAAGATTTCATCAGTTCATCTATTGTCTTTGTTTTTATTATATTGAATGCCACAGACGATGCCAGGTAGAACCAAATGGTTCCTAGTGCCTTTCTATCTAGATGTTCCCAATCCTCATCAGTCATTGCTAATAGTTTCTTGGATTTTCCTTCCAATGGCCTCCATAAATCCTTCTGATAGAAATAATCCTCCATCTACATCTTCCAGAACTGGTAGTTCTACCCATTGAATTTCTCTACCTTTAATTTATCCTCATCTGCCATTGCTCCCACTTAACCATGAGACTCTCACTCAACTGTGAGACCTTCCTATAGATGATAATCAAACACAACTCGTTTTGATACTGGTTGTTAAGGTTCAGGTAGATCTAAGCAATAAACACTAACAATTATATGCAGATTAAATAACCCAAATATAACAATGAAGGATAACACAAAAGAGATCAACATAGAAATTTAATGTGGTTCACCCAAAATGGGCTAAATCCACAGAAACTTGGCCATCCAATGATTTTATTATCTAGTGTAAAATAGATTACAATCTCGTGAATTCCATGCCTGCAACATACATCCTAGCTACTTATAACAAGATTTTTAGAAGATTCTAGAATTAGGGTTTTACAAAATCAGTTTTATTTTGTCGGTTAACAAAAAATAGAATGGACTCTAAATGAGAAAAAAGAGGGAAATTTTTTTGGGGGCTGCGCTCCTGAACGCAGTACTTGCATGATCAATCACCACATACCAACACACTTTCTTTCCTCTTTTGTGTTGAGTGACTTATGTAAATTTACACCACTTGTCATGTTAACTCACTCTCCCACATTGTCTCTTTTTGGCAAGTGTGTTGTATATATGTGTTGTTTGTTGTGAATAATGCAATGCGCCATTATTTTCTTGCTTTGTGTTTTTCCTCTTGCCAATTTCCTTGTGTACAAATCTCTTTGTAGAAGAATTACTATAGGTGATATTGGCTCTTGTGAGTCCTTGAGAGACTCTAACAAAAATAAATAAATTCCTAACATTAAATAAATAATTCAACACCATAATTATTTACTTTTAATTAGCTAATTATCTTAATTAATTATTGCCCACACAATTGGATTATATCAAAATTATACTCCATCACCAAGACCAAGTTTACCTTCCTAGTACCTATACTTGTTGCACAACATAATTAAGTGCTACACATTCCTTGGTAGTATTGTCAAGAAATAACAACAATATATTACTAACAATAAAATACCTAAACATGTCAATTAACCAAATACATTGCAATAACACATTATACATAAATTAATTATATCAACAGTCACACTCAATATATAAATAATAAATCACATCCAATTTGCCACATAATGGAATATCATAGAATCACAAAGGGATAGAAAATGAGGGATTCTACACTAATCCTATCTCTTTGTATTGCTTTAGTGCCTTTCATATGGATAGTTGAATTGAGATGTCTTAAATATGGCTCCATATTGTGCTAAGTCTACCTTTATGTTGCTACTCAAATAATCTTACCCATGGCCTTATTGAGATTTATAACATTTATGTGCCTTGGCCTAGAGCATTTGTTGAAGTTTCTATGGTAGATTGGTTCAATGATGGATGGATGATGTGTAATGAAAGATGAGAACCTATATAAATTTAAAATGTATGCATGAATATCAACCATGGAATAAGGCCTAAAAGGAATGATAAGGTATAGTATCCTAAGGTCATAGAGTGGGATAAAGGATGTATATCATGCTATGTAAATGCAAACACTAATTAGGGTACAATAAGCATAAATGAATCCCAAATCCTAGGAGATTTGATAATGAATGATAGATCAAATTAATGCTAGATCTAGAATATCCAAAAATAGTAAAGGTATAAACTCTAAAGTATAACCCTAGGGTAGTATAAGATTGGTCAAGTTTACCAAAGTGTAAAGGAGTATAAACTTTCCCTAAGGTTATTCTAGACTCATAATTAACATGCATATTCATAACCATGAGTCAACCTAGAATGATAAAGATTTTTGAATTAGGCTTGTACCTACTAGGGAAAAGGTGATCTATTTATTAGTGAATGCCTTAGAACTTGTGTTGGATGTGTGCTCTATCTAGGATCAATTATGTAGGTTTGGATCAACTCAACAATTGTAGATTCACCCTTTGAGTCTAGACTCAACCTTACACAATGGAGAATTTTACTCTATTGTTAGACCAAATGAACTTTGTTTGCTTTCCTCCTTTTTCATATTCAAGGGCTGGTGGTATTTAGAAATACCTTGAAAGGATTGTCACTATTGTAATGTAGAAAATTGTACACCCTTGCAATTTCATGCTACGTTTAATAACCATTTCAGTGTTTCACACCTCCTCTCTACATGATAGGTTAGGTTTATTTGATTTTGGTCTATTTCTTCTTCCTTTATCAAAAAATCATCATAGTGCTTTAATATTCATATAGTCCTAAGGTGCCTTGTGTTGAACACTTGGAATATTGAGAGGGGGGATGAATCAATATTCTATTAAACCATTCATTCATTAATCCATTAATCCATTTGACACATTTAATAATAGTAAAGCAAATTAAGCATAGAAATTACAAGCACAAAAAATAACACATGAACACCATGATTTTTAGGTGGAAACCCCAAAAAGCAAAAAACCATAGTGATTTTTAGCTCACAATATATTATAATAGCAATATTAGATTACAAAAGGCTCATTGCTAAAGGCTCACTACCTTAGGGCTCACTACCCAAGGTCTTACTATCCAAATAAGTGCTCACTACAACAGGTTCACTACCTAAAAGGCTCACTACCAAAAATGAAAGAAGATATAATAGAGAGAATGGGTGGCTCACTACCAAGAATGAACTATTACAACTACATCTACAAATGCATGGAATGTAGTTCGAATGAAACTCAAAATATTGTCTCAAAACTCTTCATCTTGAACTACTCTGTCACACTGCTATGTTCTGCATAACACTTAGATCTCTATTCTCAAACACTTGTCGCACTTACTAGATCACAAAACTTCTTGCATGTCACATATTCACACACATCTACTTGTCAAACACCAAAATGAATCTCACATATATATTTGTAACTCATACCATCTTCAAAATAGGTCATCTTGCAAGGATGAAACATGTAGTTATGCAATGTGTATCTTGTCAGCATTCACCAAAAGACTTTGCAAACCAAACCAACACTTGGAATACATTTGTTTATGTCAGAAAAAACTATAGAACCACTTAGGATATGATTCTAATAAATAGATTCTTCTATACAATGATTATAGTATCAGGTTAGCTTCACAAATTGACTAGTACAGGCTCAGGCCAACTATCAGAACACAACTTGTAGTGTGGACCACAAAAATTCCTCAAAATCATAACTAAGACTCCTTAGGCATCCCAAAACTTAACTTCAAAACCATAGAACAAAATATCAACGTGCGGTGAAATGTGGAGTACCAAAACTTAGACTCTGTCACTATCAAACACTGGGAATGCCTGTAGCGATACTTAAGTACTCTTAACTACCTTGCCAGAGGACTTCAGACTTTGAAACTTTAGAATTAGAAAATTCAATCATGAGTTTATAACACCTTAAAACCACAAGAAGAAATATTCATTACTAGAGAAATGTGGACCAAAACAAATAGGTGTTCTATTCTATTTAAGATTGTACTCTACTGTGCCCAATGTATGTCACTTGAAACTATACTTTTGGAGATCATTTGAAGATAAAACTTTGGAATTAGAAATATCTAAGGATTATCAACATTTTACTAGAACTACAAGATATGATCTTCAAATGTGGACAAATGCGGACCATAATACTATAGCTTTGTAGTCATCTCTATAATCTATCAATACTTAGCCAAAATGCTTAAGTCTCTTTACAAGACCAAAACTCTCTATGTTGGAAACAAGGTAGATAACTGAGAGGGGAGGTGAATCAGTTATCTTAAATTTCTTAACTTTCTTTTCTTCTTTAACAATAGTGCAGTATCAAAACATATAAGCATAAATGAACATGAGAGCAAAAATGAAATCAATACACATAACACAAGGATTTTTATGTGGAAAACCCTGTTAAGGGAAAAGCCATGGGGTGACTAACCCAAGATTGTATTCTCTGTTAAAAGAATAAGTGGTACAAAATGGCGCTTGCCAATTAGGGCTCACTGCCTGAGCACACTGCTCACAAGAGGCTCGCTGCTATAAGAGACTCATTATCTACAAGGCATATAGAAAGTAACCAAGTGTTTGAATTGATTAGAGGCATCCACATGTGTTGAGGTTTAGTTTTGGTTAGGCTCAATATACTGATCTACTGCACTTCATTCTTCGTCTTCTTAGTGCTACTATTCTATCACATACCAGATTTGTATAGCTGCTTCCACACTGCTCTCTGCTTTTCTTCACACACACTATTACACAACACACACCTTCACATCAAAATCCATCTGGTATATATATCCACACAAAGGATTTTAACATTTTTCTAGTTGGCATCCAGAATACTCAAGATTTTCCCAAACTCTGGTTTGTCAGCTGAATCCATGCTTATTAAGTGATGCGTATCAAAAAGATAGTTATAGGAGTCATCAATCATGTCAGCCAACCATGAATGAGCCCTCAAGAAGCTTGATCACCATCAATTCCTCATCCAGATTAAGGTCTGATTCTCTACCGGTTAGTTCTTGCTCAATCTACTCTGTTAGTTAGAAACCCATCACTTAGGTGCTCATATCTTTTCTTTCATCACCGAAGGCTCAATCTCTGGAATGTAGTAGTCATGGTACTCCTCTTGACTTCCCCAAGTCCACACTTTGCTGAGATACTTCCTCTAAGAGATTCAAACTTGATTGTCAGACTTTGCTGCATGCTTTGTTCTTGCTTATTGGACCAAAACACTCTTCAGTCTGACTTCCGGTAAAGACCTATTATGTGTTGCAGATGTGTGGGATAAACTTTTTTGCCATCAATGACAACAATGATGAAGCCACACAGTGTCTCTTGCCAACAATCTCCCCCTTTGGCATTGATGGCAACACTTAGTGAAAAATGACTAAGTGTCATAACAGACTCCCCCTTTGCTGATGCTCTATCTTATGTACATTTTTACCAGAGCTCCCCCTTAGCTAGATTCCACATTTTTCACTGCTCCTCACTCCCCCTTTGACATCAATGGAAAAGGGTGAAATATGCACACCAAAATTTGCAAAAATAAACCTATACATAGCCGCATAAGTATATATACATGTCATACTTACATATACTTAAAGTATGTCTGCAAAAGTTGTTTTCAACTGGACAAATTTTGTTGCCCAACTCTGCTTCATCCTGTCCAAAATTGAGATGTGACCACTTAGCAAAAAAGTAAAAGCTTCTGCCCTCTTTAAGTCTACCGGATCACTAGTCTGGGCTATGGTCTGGGCATCAGTTAGGGCGTCATGCATTGCCTCTAACTTGGGGATAATTATCCCTCTTAGTTCACTTAGCCTGCTTATTCTATTCTTCTTCTCCTTTTCAAGCCTCTTTATTTCATTTATAGTGGCAATAGTTTGACACTCTTGATTCATTATGGAAGAGGTGAGAGGATCAAAATTTTGAGATAAACTTGATAGTTTGCTCTCTTGTTCTTCCACCTTCTTGGCAATGTCTGCTATCACGGTGGACCAAGATAGACAAAATTTGTATAAATATCTACCATCTTTAAGAGCATTTTCTAAGCTCTTTATCCCAATATCCAAATTTCTCCTATCATTTGTTATAAGTCCTTGCACCTTGGAGAATCTCTTTCCCAAAAAATTTTTCTGGACCTTTTCTTTTGCCGCCTTTTCTAAGGAATCAAACTGAGTGTTAACAAAGTTTATCAAAGATTTAAGATTACTGGATGGAGAGGCTGAAGGATCCTTTTGAAAGGATGGCATGATCTTCTCCAACATTCTAGAAGCAATCTCTATCAGCTCACAATCTTCCATGTGAGACTTTAGAAGTTTTTCTTTTGCCTTTACTTGGGCAAAGGATGCTATCTTCATTGTTTGAACTAGGGAGAGGGAATCAAAATTGAGTGGTACTTGGAACAGTTCCGGTTCATTAATCTCCATTATTTCCTTGGTCAAGAAATTCTTTACTGCTTCTACAGTGTCTCTTGCTAGAGACTTCTTTCCTCTTGCAGCCTCAGAGGTGTCGACAGAGATCTTCTCCGTTTGTTCTTCTTCTCTTCCCTTTTTCTCCTCTTCTTGACTTGCTTTTTCCTCTTGTCTTGCTTCTCCTTTAGTTTCAAAGTCTGTTGGGGGACCCAGATGAAATATATTTACTTCTTCATGGACTTCCTCTTCTAGAGCAGAGGAATCTAGGTCCTTGGTCTTCTCCTCACCTAACCCCTTTGACTCTTCTACAAATTTCTCGGTAGGATCTTCCTTTGACACACTTAATCCTTCAACATCCATGGCAAAAGGTTCATCACTTATGTCCTCTATAATAGGAAGATTGAATCTTTTATATGCATTCTGGAGGATGTCTACAGTCTCTTTTGCCACCTGATCAGTCTCTCCAAGCATAAGCTTGTTCATTCTAGCTTTGCTCTGGAACTCATCCTTGCAATCCTTGAAGATCATGTTCATTTGTTTAGGAGTGATGGAAGGATAGAGCTGAATAACTATCTTTTCCCAGATCTCCATATCCTTTTCCTTAGCATTGTCTTTTTTGAGTTCAAGTATTTTCTCTAAACTCTTGGGGATTAGAGATGATTTCAATGAATGCTTTTTTATAGATATTCAAGTACTTGATTGCGGCTTCCTCTAATAATCTTTTGTCAGTGTCATTATACTCATCATAAAATTCAATTATGGGCTGCATATTCCCATCTATAGTGACTGCTTTGATGACATCATCAACAAAAAGAGTAGGCCTTTCAACAAATTCTTCTGCTTCTTCTTTGTTCTTGCCGACAGATGATTCCACAAATATTTTATTTTTCTTCTTCATTTTCTTAACCTCCTCATCTGTCTCTGTCTCTTCATCATCATTTTGACTTATGTAAGACCTTGTGGCCTTTGTCTTTGTTCTCTTCTCTCCCTTTCCAGATGTCTTGACTTCTAGTTTTGAGGCTTTTTAGCTCTTAGAGGTGGCAAATGTGGAGCTCTTGGACGATCTGGTATGGGAGGGGGCTTGCACCAAATCACTTTCTTTTTCTGCAGGTTGTCTCTCTTTCTCTGCTCTTTCTAGTTTTTTTCTACTTGCATCGACTGCTTCTTTTGAAATGCCATATCTTTTGGCAACTTCTTCTACTTCTCTTCTCACTTTTCTTTTCATTTCTAGTTGTCTTAGCTCAACATGAATTTTCACACTCAATTCTTCAAAGGTTCCAAATCTTTTTGCCTTAGGGTTCTTAGGCTAACTTAGTAGGTGTTGGACATGCAGTTCCAAAATTTTCTCATCCACCTCATAGCCCATTGGCATAATCCGAACTATTCTAGGCTCTACTGCCTCCATTAGGCATTGATCAATGTCTACCATGAAGCACACTGTATCCTTTTATTTTTCAACTAGAGATTGGGGGATTCTCTCTCTGGCCTGCATCATGCCTTGGAAGTTTTTGAAGTAACCCTAGAGTGCTGTGCTTTGTGCCTTGGCATCACCAAGCCCATACATATAATCTTTGATTTGTATGGCAACAAGTCTGTCATTTTGCCATATCCAACCACTAGTTCTGGGTAGCTCATTCATATAGTAGAAGAATATACATAGTATCAAGCCACCGTACTTAAATGAATTCTTCTTATCCTTCTTAATTTTGTACAAATTCTCTAACAGTTGGTTTAAGAGAAGCTCACAAAGATCATAATCAATATTTTCCATTAGCATCTGATAGGCAGTGTATATTGTTGTTCCAGATACAAAATTCTCCCTGCTAGAGTGATATATTTTATAACTGATTATCATAGAAGCAAATTTGATATCTGGATATGTGATATCCTCAATTGTCATTGCTCTTTTATCAAATTTTGATCTGGTAGCCTTGCTCACAGTTTTGTTTTTGACTACTTTGAGAGTAGGCAACCCACTGGATGAATGCAATCCGATTACTGCCCTAATGGCATCTTTTGTGATCTTAAATGTCCTCATTAACCACATGAAGTTGTCATGTATTCTGCTCAGAACATACCGGACCCATTCATCTTCTAGAAAATAGGGGAAATGGATGCAATGTCCAAAATGCTTATCCCGAATGGCCTTGTATTGGGGTTTAAGTTCAAATGTTTCATCTATTAATTCCTTATGATAGATATCCATCATCTTGGATTCCCTAAATTCCTCAATGTTGGTGTGAATATATACCCTAACATCTTCTACGTGTAGAACCCCATGCAGAATGCTAGAGAATGTGCCTAGGGGATCAACTTCTAGGGATTTGTATGGATGTTTCTTGAGCTTAGGGTGCAACCTATTAGTGATCTTAACAACATTCAGAGTAGCCATCTTTCAAAAGATATAGAAAGAGATATTCAAGCACAGAAATACCTTTTTATGCTTCTAGGGTTCACGATAAGAGCCAAAAAGATCGCTGGTTGAATCAAGTTCTGCAGTTGATCCTTGAGAGGGTTGAAGTAATCTAGTTGCAAAGATTTTTCTTTCTTCTTCTCAAATACAAATGTGCAAATGATGAACAAAAGAACCCTTATATTTCTATGCAAACCCTAATTCCACATTGCAATAAATGCACAACTTAAGTCATTCTGGTTGCCTTGTTCTTCTTGTTCTGAGAGAGATCATTCTGGATCACTAAGATGCACTTAGAATGATAACTTGTGATGTATCTCCCTTCCTTGAATCATCCTATTTATCCGCAGATCAAAGTGTTTCAGTTTTGAATCATACCGGATCTAACTATGAAAATCCTGCTTTTACCGGATGACTATTAAACTGGATCAATCTTGGATGATTAACTTCTTCGAAACTCCTTGTGGATCTTTCATATTTTTACCAAGGGTTAGTTAGATATTTCTTTGAGAACCCTTTAATCCACAACTTACCATGTGCCAATTTCAGGCACCAATTGACTAGCTGGGGGAATTGTTTTCCTTTGTGACTCCCCCTAAGCTAGATCTCATCTATTTAGTTTCTGGAAGGAATATTAGCACCAGATTCTAGTGTAGATCCATCCCCAACATTTTCTATACTTCTCTTCACCCAAATCTTGTTCATCTCCCTTTGAACTTCATCTGCATTCATTTTTCCTTTTCCCTTGTCTTGGTTTTGATTTTGATGCACTAGACCCTTTTTATCCTAATTCTTACTTCTACAAAATTTGGCAATATGACCAGATCTTTTGCAATTGTAGCAAACAACATTTCTTTGCATATTTGACTGGTATCCTCTTGATCTACATTGATTAGCCATATGTCCCATTCTATGCATGCAAAGCATCTACCATTGAATGAATTGTTTATTTGCACATTTCTACATTCATGAGATTTGTGGCCATACCTTTTGTAGTTAAAACACTGTCCAGAGAAGGATGAATTAGTTTGATTCATTCTTCTTCTACACTGATTTACTTTATGACTAAAGTTATTGCAATTGTAGCAATATCCATTGAAGGATGGATATCTTTGAGCATTTGGTTACCTTACCGGAGGTCTTCTAGGCCTATTCCTTAGATTTCCTGATCCAGAGTTCTTTTGACTAGATCCGAAGCTTTCACCTTTCTCATATCCCAAGCCATGCTTGTCATCTACCCTCTTTTGGATTTCAAGAAGAACTTCAAGTTGAGTAGAGCTTATTTTGAATTTCTCTTTGTATTCATTTGTAGTTTGAAGATCCCTCTTAAGAGTGTCTATCTGATTCTTAAGTTGTTCTTCATTATCTCTAGCTTCTTCAAGATTAGATTCTAGATGCCTGATTATTCTATCCATTTTGTGGAAGTCTTTTGACTTCTCCTTGAGAGATTGTTTTAGATTATCTTCAATTTTTATTTTTTCTTCAATTTCTTGGGTGAATTTCATAACCCCTGTTTCCATTTCATGTCTTACCATAATGACCTCTTTTGATAGCTTCTCACATAACTCGTTCTTCTCATTCAGACCTTCATCAATATTATTGGCTTCACTTTGACTTGCTAATTGTTGAAGTAGTTCCTTTCTATTTTTCACAGTGATACTCAATTTCTCTTTTAGTTCATTTATGAAATCATCAACTTGTTTGAGTCTTTCCCTCAAGTTATTGACTTCAGAGTGAGATTGCTCAAGATCATCTAGAGCAGACTAAAGTTGTTCCCTCATACCATACATATCCATTGAGATTCTCAGATCTTCCTCAAGCTGTTAGGCTCTATTTAGAGGAACTTAGCTCTAATACCAATTGTTGGAAACAAGGAAGATAACTGAGGGGGGAGTGAATCAATTATCTTAAATTTCTTAACTTTCTTTTCTTCTTTAACAATAGTGTAGTATCAAAACATATAAGCATAGATGAACATGAGAGCAAAAATAAAATCAACACACATAATACAAGGATTTTTACGTGGAAAACCCTATTAAGGGAAAAACCATAGGGTGACTAACCCAAGATTGTATTCTCTATTAAAAGAATAAGTGGTACAAAATGGCACTTGCCAATTAGGGCTCAATGCCTGAGCACACTGCTCACAAGAGGCTCACTGCCTACAAGAGACTCACTGTCTAAAAGGTATATAGAAAGTAACTAGGTGTTTGAACTAATCAGAGGCATCCACATATGCTGAGGTTTAGTTTTAGTTAGGCTCAATATACTGATCTACTACACTTCATTCTTCCTCTGCTTAGTGCTGTTGTTCTGTCACATACCAGTTTTGTATAGCTGCTTCCACACTGCTCTCTGCTTTTCTTCACACACTATTACACAACACACACCTTCACATCGAAATCCATCTGGTATATATATCCACACAAAGGATTTCAACATCTTTCTAGTCGGCATCTGGAATACTCAAGATTTTCCCAAACTCTGGTTTGTCGGCTGAATCCATGCTTACTAAGTGATGCATATCAAAAAGATAGTTATAGGAGTCATCAATCATGTCAGCCAACCATGAATGATCCCTCAAGAAGCTTGATCACCATCAATTTCTCATTTGGATTAAGGTTTGATGCTCTGCCAGTTAGTTCTTGCTCAGTCTGCTCTGCTAGTTAGGAACCCATCACTTAGGTGCTCATATCTTTTCACTCTTTCATCACCAGAGGCTCAATCTCTAGAATGTAGCAGTCATGGTACTCCTCTTGACTTCCCCAAGTCTACACTTTGCTGAGATACTTCCTCTGAGAGATCCGGACCTAATTGTTGGACCTTGCTACATGCTCTATTCTTGCTTACCAGACCAAAACACTCTTCAGTCTGACTTCCGGTAAAGACCTATTATGTGCTACGGATGTGTGGGATAAACTTTGTTGCCATCAATGACAACAATGATGAAGTCACACAGTGTCTCTTGCCAACACTCTGTACATATGATTTCATGAGGATAAGTATATCCTGTATTACTATAACTTCACAACCCATTTTCCATCCTTAGAACTATTCAATCCTTGTTGCATCCTTGTTGAGTCCTTGTTGAATCCTTGTTACCATTAATGACAACTGACTTCAAACATCATGCTTAGTCAATCTTAGTCATACCAGCAGTGTCTCCATCAATGATGTTTGCCAAGTTACCAAAAATATCCCCCTTTAGCATTGATGGCAACACATGATGTGAAAAACCATCAAAGAATCAACATTCACAAGTTTTGTCTCCCCCTTACATTTTACACACTTCTCCCCCTAACTTCTTGTACTTCTTTCACATGCTTCTCTGCCAAGTGATTAACTGTTGCATATCAGTTATTCTCTCCCTTTATGTTTCTCACATTCTTCTTCCCCACTTTGACATCAATGGCAAAGGTTTATGATACAAGAGTATATACAGATTGAATTTGCTTCCCTCATGTAGTTGATTCCTATGTACACCAAAATTTCAAAACTATTTCTATCAACCATATATACAAGAAATCAAAAACTTATTGAGTTTTGAGGAGAGTTTCCTTATAGATGTTCTTTAGTTGTACTGCATCTCCATCCCATCTTGCCTTAGCATTGCTCAAAACTTGTATGTGCCCATTAATTTGGGACACCAACTCTTCTGCTTTATCAATAGTAGCGTGGACTTCAGTGATTTGTCTTATTTTATCTTCTTCTGTTACAAGCCATGTCATAGATGCTATCTTTAAGCTAACAATTTCTCTAAGCTAACTCATTCTATTTTTGACAGCTTCTTTTTGACTCTGCAATTTATTTATTATAGAATATATGGTTTCAACTTCTGCCCACTAATTTCCAATAGCATCCTTTAACGGATCATATGTTTAGGAAATCTTGATCAACTGTGCTTCCCAATCATCTATCTTATCTTTCAAATCCTTAGTTGTTATAGGCCAAGTTAGACAAAATTGATACAAGTCACTAGCATCTTTTATTGTTGTCTCTACATATTAAATACTTTTATCTAGCAAAAATTTGTCTTCAAAGTACTTGTTATTAAGTCCTAGTAACCTTTTTCTATCAATCTTAGCCCTTACCTTCTAGTCTGCTACTTGTTCAAAGGAATCAAAATGAGAACTAACAGACTCCTTGAGTTTCTTCATCTACATTGGAGGAGTCAAAGAGGTGTCTCTATTTACACTAGGCATGATTTTCTCAAAAATTGTCATAGCTTCACTAATAAGCTCATTATCTTCCATGTGAGATTTTAGAATCTCTTCTTGGGCCGTGGCTTGGAAAATTGTTTCGAACTTCAATTTTGCAATGGGAACATGGTAGATAAATTTAACTATCCTTGTAACAACTCAGGTGATGAAAACATCTGAATTTCTCTCTGCTTAGCCAAAAAATTTCTAAGACAGTCTAATGAACTCTCACTAGTAGCATTTTTTCTACTTTCATCGAGAGACATGTGTGTAGTAGGAGTTTCTAGAAGGTCTTATCCATTAGGAGCTTGTTGCTCTTCACTGTTCTCTGGAACAGAGGTGTCAATCACTTGTTTTGAGATATCATCTTTCTATTTTTCCTCTTCCTCTACATTCCTTTCCTTAGTAGTCCCTCTCATTTCTTGATTGTTTCCTGAGTTTACCAGAGGAGGATTCACACCTTGATCCATTGAGATTGTAGAATGTGGTGGAGATGGTACACTTTGTTCACCACCCACATCTAAGACTACACTTGAAGTTCCAACATCTAGATTCTTCTCTTCTTCATCTATGTTTTCTACAATTAGAATTTGAAGTTCATTTAGCACATTCAAAATTTTCTCTTTGGTTTCTTTCTCCAACTTTTCAATCTCATTTCTATCCCCAACCATTAGAGTATTGATTCTTCTTTTGGTTCTAAATTCTTCACTAAACTTCTGAGTGGCTTTGACTTTATCTTTTCCAGTGAGACTTGGATAAAAATTCTTCAAGACTGATTCCTTCATTTCTACATCTTTAGCCACAACGTCTTCTTTTCTAGCAGTTAGAATTTTAGCTAGGCTATGAGGCAAGTTAGTCACAACTTTAATTAATGCTTTATTAAACATATCTAAGAACCTTACCATAGTGGTTTCTGTTATAGCCTTGTCAGCATCAAAGCTCTTATCATAGAGGTTTGTAATGGGATTCAAATTTCTACGCATAGCCACTGCATTGATTGTGGCTTCTAGAGTCACAGTGGATTCATATTCTTTAGTATTAGTTTTTGCTCTTTTACCCTATGTTTCTTCATTAGTAGGAAGAGATTCCTTTTTCTCCTAGACTAGTTTTTCTTCTTCATGACTACCACCTCCATAGCTCACATAAATTCTGCAGGTGGCCTTCCTTTTCACCCTTTTATTCTTCTTTTACACATTAGGCTTGGTTCTTTTAGGAGTTTCCTTTACAACATCAGCTATAGGTAGGGGTACGAAGGTCTCAAGAGTAGCTGCAATAGAAGAGGAGGTCCTTGTTAACATTCTTGTCTAAGGAGTAGGCCTTGCTTGTTCAGTTTTCACTTCATGTCTCTCCAGAGCCTTTGCTGCTTCAAAAGCTTGAGCCTTGGCTCTAGCTTGTTTTATTTATTCTTTTCTAAATCCTTTGCTTTGAGCATATTCCTCCACCGTATTTCTTACTTTTCTCTGTGTCTGTGGAAGTGTTTATTCCAAATGGATTTTTATAGACTTTTCTTCATAAGTCACAAACCTTTCCACTTTAGGGTCTCTAGGTTTATTAAACATCAGATTTGCTAGACCTATCAAAATGTCCTCAGTAACCTCATATCCCATTGCTGGGATCCACATGTTAGAAATGAAGGCGCAAACCACACAATGAAAATCTAATTCAAAACTTATTTATGTGCTTTAAACAATGTAGAATCAATGGAGATTGCAACAGAAAATAAACCCATTACATAAAAATAACATGCATCAAGAACTGAACACATAACATAGTATGTAACGTGGAGAAAACCCTTTTGGGTAAAAAACTCCACCAAGAAAAGAGGCTCCAAGCTGTATTATCTTCAAATATGAGATTACAATACATGCACTTCCTCTCCTCTCCAGTCTTCAATCCAGCACCGCATATTACTCTCAACTGTGATAAAAATATAGTACAAATATCCTTATAAAAGGGGGTTTCCTTCTAGGGCAAGATAACTGACATAATATCAACCATCAGATCTATGACCTAATGACGAATGGTCTAGATTTATAATGATAAAATATAAAAATAAATGTGGTTTCAGGGGCATTGCCCCTAAACCCCCACCAGGGCGTGTGGCCCCTAGATCCCCCACTGGGGAGATGATCCCCCTGGACCCCTCGCAAGGGGGAAACCCCCTGTGACCCCCTGTCATGGGTGAGTTAGTATCGAGGAATGGATATAAACATCTACCGGAAACAAGACTGCTATTGGTGAAACCTTTCATCCCTTATGGATGATTTACAAACAGTAATAGGAGTAATTAATTATATAGGATTTACAAGGTTGATGGCACATTAATCCTAACATTCTCCCACTTAACATCATACATTATAAATACCCATAGGAAAACCATAAAATAATCAGGCACTAGAAGTAAGGCCCACGGCCTCTCTAAACCAAACAAATTTCTCTGTGCTCACAGGCTTGATCAAAGCATCTGTAACATTCGCCTAAGTGTCTAGATTCTTCAGCTCAATCTATCTACTTGCAACCATTTCTCAAACAAAGTGATACTATACATCAACATGCTTAGTACGAGCATGATACATAGGATTCTTGGCCAAACAAATAGCACTCTAGCTATCACAACCAATCTGCAATCAAAACCAATACCTATACACAATCTCTTCAACCCAATTACCTCCTTAGAGACATGAGTAGCAGCCATATACTCTACTTCTATGGTGGACAAAGCAACTATGGAATTCCTCTCTATCCCTCCAAATAGAGTAAATACATAGCCACTAGTGGACCTGTGACTATCCAAGTCACCTGCCCAATCTGCATCAACAAAACACTGTATGTTGAAAGTTTTATCAGTACTATCAATACCATAATAGATGGTGCAGGAGCACCAAGAAAATCATGTTTTGTGTTGTAATAAGGTCTATTTGACCAATTCATTTTCATTTCTGTTTGTAAGTCCCAAGTGACTTAGGTCACATTTTTCTTATTGTTAGTCTCAAGATCGTTTGTCTCCCAGCCGCTTGGAATCGGTTGGTTTTTCTCCCAGCCATTTGGAATCGATTGGTTTTCCTCAGGGTGAGTTTATAAACCCAGAGGAAGAACCGAATAAGTATTGGTAATCAGATTGTAGAGGAGGTGAATGTGATTGTGTATTGTGCTAAGGAGAAATAGAACGATTTTATTCCGTCAATTTGATTTCTGTTTCCTGTAACTACAAATTATATAGCTGTAGATTTCCATTCTTTCTGTGCTTTCTGTTGTTGCAATATGTCGATGTGAAGCATTCCACTGGTGAGATTTCTATTGAAATTAGTGGAATGGATTTGTTGTACAAATATCCATTTTTGTTTCATTGTTCGGTGGTGCAAAGGATCTAGACAGTGCAAGTTGCATAGTAGGTTGACCCAACATCTCCATGTGCTAGGGTTAGGGAGAAGGTAAATTGTGCATCGGTGTATTGGCAAAGAAAACCCTAATGTGGCTGATAGTAATTGTCTCATTGATGAGTGATGGTTAAAGGTGACATCAGAGTGATCAGCGCATTGACCAAAGATTGCAAGTGTTCATCGACATAACAAGTCTCATCGAAGGTAAATGCCATTGGCGCATCAGGAGACAAGTTAAGAGTTTTTCCAATGGGAAGGGTCTCGCCGATAAGGTCATGTCCAACCGATATGGAAGCCATCACGGTTGAGATGAGGAGGAACTTAACCATCATTGGGTATCGGTAGAAGGATGAAAGACTTGGCCGATAGAAGTACGTCTTGCCGAAGATAAAGTGAAGTTGAGCTATCGAGGTGAGTTTGGTCATGGAGAGACTTAAGAAAGTCTTTCCGACAATGGTTGTCTGACTGATGGAGATGTATTAGTGGTTCATTCGTTAGTCTTTTTGACTGTTAGTAAATTAGGGCACATTCTGCATTTCTCGCTGTACACTCTCCATCATATTGGTATCAGAGCACAAAACAATTTGGGGCAGCAAGTTGAATTGAGGATTTGTAGGAGTGTTGGCGTTTGGGTGCTGTCTGTGAATAGTGTATGTCAGATAGAGAAAGTGAGACAAAGGTGGAGAGGATGCCTCCCAAAAGTATGTTGAATGACACAATTAAGAAGTTGATCCAGGAGATGCTTGAATCCAAGTTGGGAGAGTTCAAGCAGTCCAAAAGCAAAGATAGGGAAGATGAAAGTGACAGTGATGAAGGTGATACAAAAATGGACGAAACCAATAAGAGGATAGAGGAGATACTAGGAGACCAGAGGGCATTTGTAAATGCATTGAAGTTAGTTAATTGGGACACCATAGATGGGTTACCTATGCATAGTGGAAGTATGGAAGCTGAAGAGGTGATTGACTAGATTGAGGCATTGAACAATCACTTTGAATACAAAGAAGTCCCTGATGATAAGAGGGTTAAGTTGGCAAAGGCAAGATTGAAGGGGTTTGCTCTTGCATGGTAGAATTATGAGCAAGGAGAGAGTCAAGGAGGAGAAGAATATGATAACATCCTGGGAAAGGATGAAGACCAAAATAAAGGTACAATTCTTACCCCTAGACTATAATGTGTAGATGTATAAGAAATTGCAGAACCTCAGATAGAGAGACCTTGATGTGAATGCATAAACACAATAGTTTCATAAACTCAGTCTCAGATCAAAGAGACAAGAAGAAGAGTTAGAGAAGGTGGCCAGGTATTTGAGTGGCCTTAGGATGAACATCCAAGATGAGATCAGCATCTTAGCACCAGAAACAGTGAACAATTATTTCCAAATGACCTTAAGGGCCAAAGAGAAGATAAAGAGAAAGAGTGAGTAGAATAATAGAGGTAGAGGTGGAAAAATTTTAGAGGCAAAGGCAATTTTGGAAGAAAAAGTCCTAACCAGAGGCCTGGTGGTGAGTCTAGCCAAGAAGAGCAAGTTGGAGACTCCAGTAGCAAAGGAGGCTACTGAGGAAGAAGGTCTAATGGAAGAGGTGGGACAAATGGATTAGGTAGAGGATCTAAGTTTTCCAATATGAGATGTTATAACTGCGATCAGATAGGGCACCCAACATATAGGTGTCCAGAGAAGGCCTCAACTTCTCATGGTGGTGAGAAGACAACCACTTTGATTCAAGAGGGTACAAGGAGTGTGAGATCTCCTAAAGTGAATCTAGCATTAGAACTGGGAGAAGATGATCAAGAGGATGATGCTCAAGGAACCAGTGCAGACTGAACCATCGCAAAGAAGGGCTTTGTTTAGAATCAACTGCAAGATCCAAGGTAAGGTTTGTAAAGTTATTATTGACTTTGGTTCTACTGATAATATTAGATCTTTGGAAGCAGTGAATAAGTTGAATCTAGAAAAGATACCCCATAGCAGTCAATATAAATTCAGTTGATTGAATAAGGGGCAGCACATACTCATCAATGAACAGGCATGGGTAGAATTTAGTATTGGGGGGTATAGAGAGAAAATTTTGTATGACATCCTTCCAATGGATGCTTGCCATCTTTTGTTGGGCAGACCATGGCAGTTTGACAGAAAGGCTCATCATGATGGAGAAAAGAATTCTTACTCATTCCAAAAGGATGGTGTGACTTATAGGATACAGTCATTGGTAGAAGAGGATCCACAACATGTAGGGTCTAGTGTAATGATGGTAGGAGAAAAAGAATTCATGGACACATTCAAGGAAGGTGATGGAGTAGGTTTTGCTTTGATTGTGAAGCCTAAGGGGGAAAAGAAGGAAATTGTGAGAGAAGTAGGGCCTAAGGAGGTCAGAGATTTTCTAGAGAGTTACAAAGGAGTGATTGCAAAAGATATACTTGATTCCCTACCACCTATCAGAGACATTAGCCATCAGATAGACCTCATACCAGGAGCGGTACTCCCCAATAAGGTAGCATATAAAATGACCCCTCAATAGAATGAAGAGTTAGCAAACTAGATTCAAGAACTCCTAAATAAAGGGTTGATAAGGAAGAGCTTTAGCCCATGTGCAGTACCTACTATTTTAGCCCCAAAGAAGGATGGGAAATGGAGACTGTGTACTGATTCTAGGGCAATAAATAGGATAACCATCAGGTATAGGTTTCCTATTCCTAGAATAGAAGATCTAATGGATTGTTTGGGAGGGGCTACTTATTTCTCCAAGATAGACTTAAAGAGTGGGTATCACCAGGTAAGGATAACAGAGGGGGATGAGTGGAAGACAACATTTAAAACCAATGAAGGGTTGTATTAGTGGCTTGTGATGCCTTTTGGTCTATCAAACACCCCTAGCACCTTTATGAGACTAATGAATGAGGTGTTGTAGGAATTCATAGGGAAATTTATGGTAGTCTACCTTGATGATATCTTGGTGTTTAGTAAGAGAAAGGAAGAACACTTGGAACATTTAGAGAAAGTCTTGAAGAGGCTGCAAGATCAGAAGTTACTGATAAACTTGGAAAAGTGTGACTTCATGAAACAAGAATTGGTGTACCTAGGTTTTGTCATCTCTAAGGGTGATTTGAAAATGGATCCTTCCAAGGTACTACACCTAGGACAACAGGAGAGGTCAGAAGTTTCCATGGCTTGGCCACATTTTATAGAAAATATATTAAGAACTATAGTGATATTTGTGCACGTATGTTAGAAACCATCAAGGGTGGAGGTAAGATGAAGTTTGTGTGGACAAAAGAGGCAGATCAGAGTTTTGAAAGTCTAAAATAGAAAGTTGCCAAGTATCAAGTCTTAGTACTTCTTGATTTCAATAAAGTCTTCACCATTGAATGTGATGCAAGTGGACTAGCCATAGGAGCAGTGTTGAGTCAAGAAAGTAGACCAGTAGCCCTTTTTAGTGAAAAATTGAATGAATCTAAGAGGAAGTACTCTTATGATTTAGAGTTGTATGCCATGGTACAAGCTCTGAAAAAATGGAAGCACTACTTGCCTCCTAAAGAATTTATTATATACACTGACAATCATGCTCTTAGTTTTTTGAATGGTCAGGAAAAGCACAGTCATAGACACATGAAGTGGGTGGAAAGTCTTCAAGCATACACCTTCATCATCCAACATAAGAAGGGGATAACCAATAAGGTTGCTGATACTTTAAGTAGAAGGGTGTTGACAATGCAAGAAGTGCAACTACAAAGCATGGATGTTGAGGCACTCAAAGGATTGTATGAAGAGGACCAAGATTTCAAGGAGATTTACAAGGTATGCAGTGAGTTTTCCAATGCTTTCCACAGTAAATTTTTAGATTATACATTGTAGGATTTACTTTTGTTTAAAGGGAATCAACTATGTATCCCTAAGTGTTCAATGAGGGATAATATAGTGAAGGAGAAACATAGTGGTGGTTTAGGAGGACATTTTGGACTCAATAAGACCTTAGATCTTGTAAGAAGATTTTACTTTTGGCCAAGGATGCAATCTGATATCAGAAGGTTTGTTGAGAGTTGTATGATTTGCCAGAGAGCAAAGGTGGTCTCAACCAATGCAGGACTGTACCAACCTTTGCCCATACCAAACAGACCTTGAGAAAGTTTGAGTATGGATTTTGTGATGGGATTGCCCAAGACAAGGATAGGTTATGATAGTGTGTTTATTGTGGTAGATAGGTTTAGCAAGATGGCTCACTTTATTCCTTGTAAAACCACCAATGATGCTAGTTACATTGCAGGTTTGTTCTTTAAAGAAATTGTCAGGATTCATGGATTGCCTTTGAGTATTGTATCTAATAGAGACAACAAATTTGTGGGACATTCTGGAGAACCTTGTGGAAACAATTGGGTACAAATTTATCCTTTAGTTCAGCCTATCACCCTCAGACTAATGGCCAAACTGAGGTTGTGAATAGGTCATTAGGCAATCTGCTGAAATGTTTGACAACTGAACATGGTAGTAGTTGGGATGTGGTACTCCCACAAGTAGAGTATGCCTATAATGATTCTACAAACAAAAGTATAGGTCTAAGTCCTTTTGAAGTTGTCTATGGTAGTCATCCTAGAGGCATTTTTGAATTGCTAGATGTTGACAAAAGGAGTGGACATGCTAATACATTTACAGAGGCTATGAAAGAGATCCATCAACAAGTCAGAGATACTCTACACCAAAATAGTTAGAAGATCAAGGCTAGAGTGGATCACAGAAGAAGGGATGTGCAATACGAAATAGGAGATATGGTCATGGTTCATCTCAACAAGAACAGACTGCCCACAGGAAAACACAATAAGTTGATGATGCGAAAAATTGGACCTTGTCAGATTTTGGAGAAATATGGTCCTAATGCTTACAAAATTGAACTCCCTGATGATATTGCTATTTCACCTATATTCAATGTTGCTGATCTGACATTATATAAGAGTCCTAATACAGGAGAAGGTACAATAGATTCTGTCTAAGACAATGTAGAGTGGGTGCAACATTTACCACCTAAGGAACCACCTAATATGGAGTGTATCTTGGATAGAAGGACAACCAAGAAAACACAAAATCAGACCTATTTTGAGCACTTAGTCAAATGGCAAGGACTTCCAGATTCAGAGGCCACATGGATGCTAGAAGCAAACATCAAAAAGAAGGGTGGTGATTTGCAGCAGTTAGTCTCTAAGAGGACTTGAGACAACTTTCACCTGGGAGTATGGTGTAAGAGAACCTAGAAAATCATGTTTTGTGTTGTAATAAGGTCTATTTGACCAATACATTTTCATTTCTGTTTGTAAGTCCCAAGTGACTTAGGTCACATTTGTCTTATTATTAGTCTCAAGACAGTTGGTCTCCCAACCACTTGGAATTGGTTGGTTTTTCTCCTAGCCATTTGGAATCGGTTGGTTTTCCTCAGGGCGAGTTTATAAACCCAGAGGAATGAACCAAATAAGTATTGGTAATCAGATTGTAGAGGAGGTGAATGTGATTGTGTATTGTGCTAAGGAGAAATAGAATGATTCTATTTCGTCAATTTGATTTCCATTTCCTGTAACTGCAAATTATATAGCTATAGATTTCCATTCTTTCTGTGCTTTCCGTTGTTGCAATATGTCAATGTGAAGCATTCCACTGGTGAGATTTCTGTCAAAATTAGTGGAATGGCTTCATTGTACAAATATCTATTTTTGTTTTCTATTTTGTTTCATTGTTTAGTGGTGCAGAGGATCTAGACAGTGTGAGTTGCATAGTAGGTTGACCTAGCATCTCCATGTGCTAGGGTTTGGGAGAAGGTAAACTGTGCATCGTTGTATCGGCAAAGCAAAACCTAATGTGACCAATAGTAATTGTCTCACCGATGAGTGATGGTTAAAGGTGACATCAGAGTGATCAGCGCATTGACCAAAAATTGCAAGTGTTCACTAACAGAATAAGTCTCACCAAAGGTAAATGTCATTGGTGCATTGGGAGACAAGTTAAGAGTTTCACCGACGAGAAGGGTCTCGCTGATAAGGTCACGTCCAACCCATGTGGAAGCCATCACGATTGAGATGGGGAGGAGCGTAACCATCCTTAGGCATCAGCAGAAGGATGAAAGACTTGGCTGATAGAAGTAAGTTTCATCAAAGATAAAGTGAAGTTGAGCTATTGGGGTGAGTTTGGTCATGGAGAGACTTAAGAAAGTCTTTCCGACGATGGTTGTCTAACCGATGGAGATGTATCAGCAGTTCATTTGTTAGTCTTTTTGACTGTGAGTAAATTAGGGCACGTTCTACATTTCCCACTGTCCACTCCCCATCAATAGACTAAACAATAATCAAGAGTAGCTACAAGATATTTAAGAACCCTCATTGCATAATTCCAATGCTGTCTACCAGGATTAGACATAAATTTTCTCAAAACTCCCACTACTTGGGCAATATCTAGCCTAGTACAAACTATTGCATACATCAAACTCCCTACAATACTAGCATTTGGCACATTAGATATATCCTCAAATTCATCTTCATTCTTTGGACACATATCTAATGAAAGCTTAGTACCAATGGGTAAAGGATGTTGATAACTAAGAGGGGGGGGGGGTGAATCAGTTATCCTAATTATTTCCCTTATTGAACTTTCTTATTAATTAATGCAGCATTGAATCAAACACAAAACATTACCATGAAATAAGAAACACATGACACAGTATTTTTGACGTGGAAACCCTGTTAAGGGAGAAAACCACGGGGTGATTAACCCAAAATTATTCTCTGTTAGAAGAATAGGAAATTACAAAATGGCACTTGCCAATTAGGGCTCACTGCCCGAGCACACTGCTCACAAGAGGCCCACTGCCTACAAGAAGACACACTGTCTACAAAGTGATAAGAATCACAGTCTTGAACTGATTGGAAGCATCTGCATATGCTGAAGTTCAGTTCCGGTTAGGCTCAGTACACTGATCTGCTGCACTTCATCTTTCCTCTGTTCTTTATTCTGCTATCTTTCACATACCGGATCCTTTTTGCTACTTCTGCTCTGTTCTGGACTTATTCGCATATATCTTCACACCATCACACACTTCACAACTAAATCCATCCTCTATATATATCCACACAAGTAATTTCATCACCTTTCTAGTCGGCATCCGGAACAGTCTAGTTTCTTACAAACTCTTGTTCTGTCGGCTGAATCCTTCCTCACCAAGCAATGCGGATCAAGCATATACTTGTAGATATCATTAATCATGTCGGCCAAACATGATTCATGCCTTCACAACCTCTATCATCAACAGTAACACATCCGGAAAGTAGTCTGATACTCTGTCAGTCAGTTCTTCCTCTGTTTTCACTGTCTCTCAGGAATCCGGTACTCAACTATTCATATCTTTTTCCTTGTCCATCACTGGAGGCTAAATCCTTGGAATATACCACTCAAGGTAGTCCTCTTGACTTCCCCAAATCTGCACTGCACCAAGACACTTCCTCTGAGAGATCCGGACCAATCTGTCGGACCTTGCCACATGCTCTGTTCTTGTTCACCGGACCACAACATTCTTTATTCTGACTTCCGGTAGAGACACATCATGACTTGCGGATATGTGGGATGACCTTTGTTGCCATCAATGACAACAACCATGAATCCATATAGTGTCTCTTGCCAACAAAGGAACTCTAACTGGGTTACAGTCTTGCATACTAAATCACTGCAAAGTGGTATTCACATACTTACTTTGAGACAACCAAAGCTTGTTGTTACCTCTGTCCCTCTTGATCTCCATACCTAGAATATACCTAGCAGCTCCAAGATCTTTCATATCAAATGCACCTAAAAGTTGAGCTTTTAGCGCACTGATCATACCCTTAGTATTGCTGAAAAATAACATATCATCAACATATAATGCAATGACTAGTATAGAATCATCAAGACAACAAATGTAAACACAGTGATCCTCCTCGCTTCTAAGAAAACCCAATTTTAACACAAATGAATCAAACTTTTGATACCACATTCTGGGGACTGTTTCAAACCATAAAGAGACCTCTTTAACCTACAAACCTAATTCTCTTTCTCTTTTACCTCAAAACCTGTAGGTTGTTGTATAAAAGTTTCTTCTTCAAGATTTCCATGCAAGAACTTAGTCTTAACATCTATTTGCTCAATCTCCCAATCATATGCTACATGAATGGATAAAAGAAATCTAATAGAAGTCAATTTAGAAATAGGAGAGAATATCTCACCAAAATTAACTCCCTCTCTCTGGGTGTAGCCCTTGGCTACCAGTCTAGCCTTGTACTTCTCCAATGACCCATCTACTCCAAACTTCTTCTTGAAGACCCACTTACAACCTATGGCCTTTCTTCCTTTGGGAAAATGAACAAGATCCCAGGTGTTACAAGATTCTGAAGCCATCATCTCCTCCTACATGGCTAATTGCCAAGACTCACTATCATCTGCAAGAATAGCTTCCTTGTAGGATCTAGGCTCATCGTCAGTACTTAATAAAACAAATACACAATGAAAATATGGTGGGCTATATCTATCAACTAGGTTTTGTTGTCTTGTGGATCTCCTCAAGGGTGGAGTAAGAGACTCTACTTGTTCTTTTGCATGATCATCTGCACCAACTTCTTTGTAACAATAGATTCATCTTCATAAAAACTACTTGAATTTTCTTCTTCTTCCTCACCCCCCAATCCATCATTGTGTTCTTCCTGAGGTGCATCTTGCTACTCTAAATCATAGTGCACTCTCTTTACCTTTTCTTCTTTTTCTTTTGGTAGCTCATGTTCAGAAATAGCTCTAAGTTCCTTGAGAATCACATCTCTAGAATAGATAATCTTACGGGTTAGTGGATTCCAAAGCTTATAAACTTTGACATTATCACCATATCAAATGAATTTACACTTCTCAGCTTTTGGATCCAACTTAGATTGATTTTCCTTAAGCACATGAATAAAACCCTCATAGCCAAAAAACCCTTAAATGTGAAACATAAGGTTTCTTACCTATCCACACTTTATAAGGTATCGAATCAAGCACCTTACAAGGAGATCTGTTAATCAAGTAGAAAGCAATACACACAACTTCTACCCAAAAACATTTATCTAACTGTGCATCACTCAACATACTTCTGGCCCTTTCCATGATTATTCAATTCATCCTTTTTGCAACACCATTCTGTTGTGGTGTATACAGAGTTGTCTTTTATCTGATAATACCTGCATGTTTGCAAAACTCATCAAATTCCTTAGAGAAATATGCTCCTCCATTGTCAGATCTTAATATTTTTATCTTCAAACCTGATTGGTTCTCTACTAAGACTTTGAAATCCGTAAACTTAGTGAAAACTTCAAATTTGTGTTTCATAAAATAAATCTAAGTAAATCTAGATACATCATCAATGAAGGTGACAAAATAACAAGAATTTCCAATATATTCATTATCCATAGGCCCAAACACATCCATATGAATAATTTCTAACTTCTCTTTTGCTCTATTGCTTCCTAAAGGAAATGATTTTCTGTTCTATTTACCAAACACACAATGCTCACAGAAATCAAAGTGCTCATAAGAATAAGAGAAACCATCCAACAAATTTTTATTCTTAATAGTTTTCAGTACATTATTGCTTATGTGACCCAATCTACGGTGCCACAACATACATGTATTTTTCGTACTGGCCTCAGATACATAGGAGGCATTACAAACTATAGTGGCTTCAAGCTTGAATAGGTTTCCCAATCTCTTCCCCTTAGCTACCACCAAGTTCCCTCTCACCAATTTGCAACCATGCTTATCAAAAGTCACATGCATTCCCAAATCATTTAGCTTTGAAACAGAAATCAAATTTCTAGCTAATCTAGGAACATGATGAACACCAGGGAGGGTTTTAATCCTCTCATCACTGAAACACAATAGTACCTACCTTTCCCAACTATCGAATATGTAGATTTGTCCCCAAGGTACACATTACCACCATCATATTCTTCATATGTGGAGAACCATTCCTTATGTGGGGTCATATGGAATGAGCATCCCGAGTCAACCAACCAGTGATCATTAGAAACAATATTGCAAGCATAAAGTAAAACATCTTCACCTACATTCGAGGACTTATCAAAAGCATTCTCCCACTATTTCTTTGGATTTCTGCACTCCTTCACATGTCCCATTTTATCGTAGTTCCAACACTTAACTCTATTCTTCTTCCTAGGAGTCTCAGATTGGCCCTTAGATTTGTCCTTAGCCCCTTTTAGATCTCATTTTGGCCCTCTTTCCATAGACCTTCCCCTAACACTGAAAGCATCCCCTAAACTATCCAAACTTTTCTTCCTTAATTCATTTCACAGTAGAATTGAAACAAGAGCATCCAACTTCCAATCTGTGAGGTTAGCAGTGATAGCCAAAATAACATTCTCCCATGACTTAGGCAAAGAATAGAGAAGCAATATACATTTATCTTCCTCATTCATCTCAACTTCCACAAATTCTAGTTGACTCAATAGCAAATTCAATGAATTCAAATGCTCTACAACCAATTCACCCACTTTCATTATTGTGGAAAATAAATTATGCTTCAAATAAAGCTTATTTACCATACTCTTGGCTTGGTAGATCTCACCTAGATGCTTCCACAAGCTATGTGTGGACTTCTCACTTGCAACATTCAGTAAAATAGAAATTGCAAGACACAACCAAATTGTATCTCGTGCCTCTTTATCTAGTCTTTCCCACTCATCAAGAGAAACATTGTCAGGTTTATTCTCTTTTTAAACAACCAACCACTGGTTTCTTTCTTCTAGCAAATCCTCCATTTTTAGCTTCCATAATTCATACCCTGTACCATTGAACTTTTCAATGTCCAACTGAGAGGTAGAAGTAAAAATAGATCAAACCATGACATCTACACACGATCTGCAAAAAAACAATAACCAAATCTCCCACTGTAGCTAAAAATCCTTCACACTACCACTCAAGAATCAAAACTAGCCAAGTGTAAATGACACAATAGAAATCTGATTCAAACCTTATTTATGTGCTTTAAACAATGTAGAATCAATGGAGATTGCAACAATAATTAAAACCCATTACATAGAAATAACATGCATCAAAAACTGAACATATAACACAATATGTAACGTGGAGAAAACCTTTTCGGGTAAAAAAATCCACCAATAAAAGAGCTCCAAGCTATATTATCTTGAAATATGAGATTATAATACATACACTTCCTCGCCTCTCTAGTCTTCAATCCAGCACCGCCTGTTGCTCTTATATCTGATAAAAATGCAGTAGAAATATCCTTGTAAAAGGGGGTTGCCTTCTAGGGCAAGATAACTGACATAATATCAACCATCGGATTTGTGACCTAATGACGAACGGTCTAGATTTACAATGATAAAATATAAAATAAAATGTGGTTTTGAGGGTGTTGCCCCCAAACCCCTACTGGGACATGTGGCCCTCAGACCCCCTACCAGGGTGATGATCCCCCTAGACCCCTGACAAGGGGGAAACCCCCTTGCGACCCCCCATCGTGGGTAAGTTAATAGCGAGGAATAGATATAAACATCTAGCTGAAACAAGATCGATGCTAGTGAAACCTTTCATCGCTTATGGGTGATTTACAAACAATACTAGGAGTAATTAATTACATAGGATTTACAAGGTTGATGGTACCTTAATCCTAACACCACAGTATTCTTGATTTCACTACCTCCATGAGGCAATCATGTTTAGTCACCATAAAGACATCATTTTTATACTTCTTGTTGGAATTAGTCTAGATAACTGAGAGGGGGGGTGAATCAGTTGTCCTTAACCTTTAATCTTTCCTAAACTTTTTAATCTTCTTTATAACTAGATTAATGAAGGAATCATTTAAGCATACATCAATTCAAGAGCAGAAATAATATGAACACACAACACTAGAATTTTGACGTGGAAAACCTAGTTAAGGGAAAAACCATGGTGGGGATTAACCCAAAAAAATGCATACCCTATTAAAAGTACTTAAGAAAATAGAAGGTACGTGCCTTCGGGCGCACTGCCCATAGCTTACTACTCAAGAAGAGGCTCACTGCCTATAAGTATTTATAAATTACAGAGATAATGAATTGAGAAATAACATCTATATCCATGCCCGATTCAGTTTCTTTGAAGGCTCAAAAACTTGTGCTCCTATCTTTAATTTCTTCTTTATTGACTCTCCACTTAATACTTCGTTCTCTCCTCTTCTTCTCTTCTCTGCTTTTGATCCTTCCTTTTGATTTAACTCATTTGTTCAAGGATGATTTTTCACAATTCTTCAACAAGTATTTATACAATTCATCAACCTTCGGATGATCAACAAGGCCGACTAGACTCAATGTGGATCTTCACACTATCGGCCAAACACAACCAAGGCTTGAGTCTTTCTCTACTAACACACCATGCTTTATAACATGCTCTTTAGATTATCCATAATATGCTAGGAACATCTGGTTGGCCAAGAACTGGGAAGAATAGCAACCTCAAAAGGAAATCTTCAACAACAAGCTCAAACTTCAATGCAGACCTCCAACATAGTAGCCACATGATCCAGAGACCTTCACAAGAACATTGAATTCACCAACAACATCCACTCTATACCAAATTACTAGAATCATTTGGTACTTTCTTTGGAACCTCAAGAACACTGTCTGCCATGACTATCAAACTAGAAAGATAGCTTGCAGACCTCCAAACCTCAAACCACTAGAGTTGATGACACACTGACTTCCCAAACATGCCTTTAGATCTGCAAACCATAATGTTTAACTGCAGAGTAATCCAGATGAACTTACTATTACTCTCTCTTCTGAACACTGCCAAATCCAATTCTATTCAGATGGCCAAAACTCCTTCAAATCTTCATGCGAATTTATTAATTATTGACTAGAGCAACATTTGGCAATCCTCTATACATACATATGGTCTAAATGCATTGATTGTCTATAATTTTCTCAATATCCTCAACAATCCAAGATTCTATACAGACAACAGTAGGATATAGTTGACAGTAATGACAACAAAGATATGTTGACATCAATGACAACACCACTTAGGCACATATTTGCAACACTTCTCTACTATGCTTCTAGGGATTCTAACCCTAGCTTGCATTTTATCTTGGACTACTATAAAGTATCCCCACAGAGCTACACTGTGTGCACTAGCATCTTGAATCCTCTACAAGTGATCTCTGATTTGTACTACTATAAGGATATGATTCAACCAAACAACATTGTTCACACCTGGCATCTCCCTCAAGAAATAGAATAGCAGACATATAAAAGGAGTACCATACTTGAATGGGTACTTAGTATCTTTGGTCCTCTTCAAATTGTCCAACAATTGTTTTCGGAGCAACTCACACAAGTCATAGTCCATGTTTTTAATCACCATTTCAAATGTTGTATAGATGGTTGTAGCTCAGACAAAGTTTTCCTTGTTAAAGATGTACACCTTATACCCAATAACCATCAAAGCAAATTTAACTGTCAGATCCTCCATATCATTAATAGTTAAAGCTCTCTTATCAAATTATGCACTAGTTAACTTCATCATAGTATCAGTCTTCACTGATTTCAGCACAAGAACTGTTCTAGAGGAACACAAACCTATAACTGTCTTAATGGCATCTTTGGTTATCATGTGGGGCACATCCAACCACATAAATATATCATGGATTCTACTTAAGACATACCTCACCCAAGCATCATCATAGTAGAGAATGGGAAAATTTATCCATGTGTCCATATTCTTTTTATTTAGGGCACTAAATTTTTCTTTCAGTTCAAAGTTATCATCCATCAACTCATTCAAATATACTTGCCCTAAGTTTACATGGTTGTATTCTTCCATATTAGCATGAATGTAATCCATAATATCCTCAATAGGTAGAACACTAGAGGGAACACTAGAAAACATACCTTTAGGGTCTATTTCCATGGACTTGAACATATGCTTTTTGAATTTGGGTCTAGGCCTATCAGTCAACTCAATAACTTGTGGAGTAAACATTTTCACAACTTAATGGAAAGATTTACAAGAGTGATGGTGGTAAATACCTTTTTCTTTGCTTTTGGTTAGGGTTTGATCACATTATAAGATTTGAGTTCACCTTTACTTTGCTACACAAATCTCCTTGGTTGCTTGAAAGTTTTGAATGCAATGTGAATTTCCTTCAAATGAATTTTCTTATAACCTCTTTTCACCAAAACCTAAGTTGCCATAAATGCTTTCTTTCCAAAGAACTATTAACATTTCCTCTATAACTCACAGTCGATACAAATTGCTCTGCAATCTTCTACAATGGACTCGTTTTTGTCAAAATTTTCTTCAAAGGATTAGACGTACTATTCTTCAATTCATATCTTCGTGCTGAGTGTCAGCACCACTTCTCTAGCTAGGGGAGCATGATTTTTCATTGAATCTCCCCTTGAACGAAATCTCTCAATTCAATTATTGGAGGAAGTATCTGCACTAGAGGCTAGAAAAGACTCATTCTTGACTTCATTAACACCCTTCTTGATCCATATCTTTTTCATCTCCTTCTTGGTTTCTGTCGAATCAACCTTTTGCAGTGATTTCTTCTTTTCTACTAGATTACCCTTCTTCATGTTCTTGCTTTTGTAAAACCTTGCAATATGTCCCGACCTATTACAATTGTAGCATACAACATTCCTTTGACCATTGTACCTTTGATTCATTCTGGATCTACATTGGTTAGACTTATGTCCAAATCTATTGCATGTAAAGTAGTTTCTATTGAAAGATTGAGCATTCCTTCCATTGTTATAGCCACTCCTTATCTGACTTCTACATTCACTAGCTCTATGACCAACTCTCTTGCATGTAAAGTAGTTGTCATTGAAAGATTGAGTGTTCCTTCCATTGTTATAGTCATTCCTTATCTTACTTCTATTAATATGCGCTAGACAACTAAGAGGGGGCTGGTAAATTAGTTGTCTTGAAAATTCAAATACTTCTATATTAAAACATTAACACTCATCCACAATGATTAATATTTAACCATGGAACCACAAAATCAAAACTTCAACCACATGTGCAGCAACAAACACAAGAGACACCAGATTTACATGGAAAACCCAAGGTGGGGAAAAACCATGGAGAGGATTAGCTCTTAATATATATTGTAATCTTGAAATAATGTTGATTAGGCTTGGTCACTCCACGGGCCTAATCATACTAACTCACTATCATGAAGAACAACTAGGTCTAGCAGGCTCACTACCTCAACCCTAAACCTAGAAAGATTACAATAAGGGTTGTTAAACCCTACAAGAACCTTGATTAACACCTTTACAAGAGTGTTAGTGAAATACAAAAGTTCCTTCACTCTGCTCTGCCTCTTCCACTTTGTCTCTTCTCTACTCTTCCTCTTCTACTCTTCTTCTTCTCTACTCTGCCTTTGGACCTTTCTTAGATTCTTATCATTTCCACTCAAGGACAAATTTTCCATGACTCAACTACAAGTATCTATACACTACATCAACCTTGGAATGAACATCAAGATCAACATTACAATCATCAACCATTGGGACAATATCCAAGGATGGTATTACAAACATTTACAAAATAGTTCCTGACCTATTACAACTTTATGCAAAGGGAATGAAATGCGGATCATGCTATGCCTTAGTTAAGACTCAAACACAACCTTCCATGCCACAACATGCTTCAACAATCTTCCAAAGATCTCCACAATCACTAGGATCAACCAGGTCAGCCAAGACTAGTTACATGCTACATTATCTGGGAACAATCTTCAAACACAATCTCAATTCCTTAATGTAGACTAAAGTCGAGATAGGAACATGATTAGGAGACATCCACAAGCACGATGTAATCATCAGGAGCAACTGCACGATCCTTAACCATTTTATCCATAGGAATCTTTTCACCAAAACACATGAACTTCACTGTCTTCAACTATCATAAAGGAAAGATAGCTTGCAGACCACCAAACCACAAACCCTTGCAACTGTAGGCACTTATCATCATACCAGACTTCCCTCTAGAACCATAGAGAAAAATACTTGATTATGAAGGAATGCAAAGTATATTACTTTCTCCCTATCCCAACTGTTCTTCCAAAAAAATATAGGCCTAACTCTAGTGAATGCAACTCTCTCAAATTTTCATACCGGAGGCTCAAACTCAGGATTCACCAACTTTAGGAAACCCTTTGAATATATTCCAATCCACATAGCAAGATCTTTACCTAGAAGGAAATGCAGAGTAGTTTACCGAAGCATACAAACCACTGTCTATACTGCACTTCTTTGTAACCCACTTGTTTCTTCTAGAGAGGCTAATTTTCTCAATGTCCTCAACATACAAATCTTCTAAACAAGTAATGGAATATAGTTGACACTAATGACAACAAGGATATGTTGACATCAATGACAACACCGATTAGGCACATACTTGCAACAATCTCCCCTTTTGTCATGATGGTAACATATGATGTGAAAAACTACAATAACCATCAAGACAAGATTCTCCCCCTTTATCTTTACACATCTACACTCCTTTATATACGATTCTCCCCCTTTCTCTTTGCACTTCTACACTCTTTGTCTCTCTCAATTTTTCACATGACTTTTCTCCCCCTTTGACATCAATGGCTAAGGGCACATACTTGCATTCTTCTACTCTAATTCAATCTTTGTTCAGAATTCTTTGACTACCCCACCTCAAAAGTTGCCCTAAGAGGCATCAATCCAGATCTCTGAACACTTCCAGACTAATGCACTACTATGCATCTTAGTTCAGAGAAGAAGGGGTGATAACCCCTAATTTTTCTTTGATAAACTCAAAAGTGTCCTTAGGTAGAGGCTTGGAAAAGATGTCTACAATTTGATCTTTGGTAGAAACATATTCCAACTTAACTTCATTTTCTATCACCTTTTCTCTCAGAAAATAGTACCTAATAGATATGCGCTTTGTCCTTTAGTGCATTATCATATTCTTTGATATGTTGATGGCACTTGTATTGTCACAAAAGATTGTAATTGGATCTTCATACACAACTCTAATGTCCCTCAAAGTTTGCTTCATCCATAACACTTGAGTGCAATTACATGCTACTGTAATGTATTCTACTTCTGTAGTAGACAAAGATACTAAATCCTATTTCTTTCTTAACCAAGATACCAACCTTTTTCCCAAGAAGAATGCACCTCCACTTATTCTTTTCCTATCATCCATATGTCTAGCCCAATCTACATCAGTGTATGCTCTAAGGGTAAAACCATTGTTCTTAGAGTACCCCAAGCCATAATCCATTGTACCTTTTAAATACCTCAGAATTCTCTTGACTACCATCACATGATATTCCTTGGGTTCTGCTTGAAACCTTGCTACAAGGCATACTACATGCATTATATTAGGTCTAGTTTGAGTCAGATAAATCAATCCTCCAATCATAAATCTATACTTTTTCTAATCTGCCATGGGTTAGCTATCATCTTTACTCAACTTACAACTAGTAACCATAGGTGTACAAATTGGTTTAGAGTCTTCCATCCCAAATTTATTTAGCAGCTCTTTCACATACTTGGACTAAGAAATGAAGATACCTTTATCTATTTGGCTTATTTATAGACCTAAGAAGAAGTTCATTTCTCCAAACATAAACATTTCAAACTCACTTTACATTTCTTTAGCAAAAATTGAGCACATACCTTCATTTCCCCCAAAAATAATATCATCCACAAAGACTGCAACAATTAGGATTTGTTCACCATTTATCTTGAAGTAAAGATTGTTGTCTATAGTACCGTTAATGAGCCCTATTTGTATCAGATACTTGTCCAACCATTCATACCATGTCCTGGGATCTTGTTTTAATACATACAAAGCCTTCTTCAATCTGCATACCATTCCACCCTGATTTGATAGATGGAATCCTTCTAGTTGTTCAATATAGACCTCTTCTTCCAAGTCTCCATTTAAGAAGGCATACTTCACATCCATTTGGTAAACCTTGAAATTTTTGTAGGTAGTAAAAGCCAAAAACATCCTTATTGCCTCAATCCTTTCTACAGGAGAAAAAGTTTCTTCAAAGTCTATACCTTCAACTTGAGTGTATCCTTTGCATACCAACCTTGCTTTATTTCTTACTACTTCACCATTCTCATTCAACTTGTTTCTGAAAACCCACTTTGTACCAATTACATTCTTATCTATTGGTCTGGAAATAAGATCTCAATTTTAATTATTCTCTATTTGTCTCAATTCATCTTCCATAGCCTTTACCCAGTTTTCATATTTGCAGGCTTCATCCACAATTTTAGGTTCAATCTTGGAGATCAAACAGAAATTTACTTGTTCCTCTACAACTTTTCTTATGGTTAAGATCCCTTTGCTCTTATCCCATATTATCTGATCTTGAGAATGATTGAGTTTCACATACCTTGGAGTTCTGGTGATACTTTTTGGGGCTTGTTCTTCTTCATCTAAGCTATCTTCTTGATACACCACTTCTGAACCTTTCAGTTCATCAGATTCAAATCCATTTGATTTTAATGGCCTTTCCTTGCTTTCATCAACTTTGAAATTTGCATTTTCAATGATCTTATTCAACCTCTTATTATAACATCGATATGCTTTACTCTTAGTGGAGTAACCAAGAAATATTACTTCATCACATCTAGCATCAAACTTGCCAAGATATTCTTCCCTTTTGATATAACATTTGCTACCAAAAACTTTAAGATATTTCACAATAGGAACTTTGCCATGCCACAATTCATAAGGAGTTTTAGAGCTGTTACCTTTTAGTTGGACTCTATTTAAGATGTACACAATTGTATGAATTGCTTCACTCCAATATGCTTTTGGCAAATTAGCTTCCTTCATCATGGTCCTAGAGGCTTCTTGAACTGTTCTTTTTTTCCTTTCAACAACTCTATTTTGTTGTGGAGTTCTAGGTGTAGACAGATATCTTTTTACTCCATATTCTTCACAAAAGAAATTGAATTCATTTGATGTAAACTCTCCTCCTCTATCAGATCTCAAGCATTTGATCTTCAAATCCATCCCATTTTCAACCATTGCCTTAAAAGCCTTGAAATTATCTAGGGCTTTAGGTTTTTCTTTCAAAAAGGTAACCCAAGTCATTCTAGAATAATCATTAATAAGCAACATGAAGTACCTGTCTTCTTGCAAACTTCTTACTCTGGTGGGTCCACACAGATCTATATGTACTAGCTCAAGTAGTCCTTCAACATATTGTTCTTTGCTTTTGAAACTTGTTCTTGTTTGCTTCCCAAATTGACATTCTTTGCAAATTTGATTAGCAGGCTTCACAAGCCTAGGTAGATCTCTAACAACCTGTGTGTTACTTATCTTTATGATGTTATCAAAATTTATGTGACATAACCTTCTATGCCATAACCAACTTTCATCAGTCTAAACCAACAAACAATAGTTTTTAGTTCCTCTCAAGTGATAGATATTACCTTTGGTCTTTTTACCAGTTGTAATGATTGTTCTAGAGCTTTCCTGGATCTTGCATCCATTGTCCTTGAAGCTTAGATCATAGCCCTTTTCACACGTCTAACCCACACTCAAAAGATTGTTCTTTAATACTTTCACATACAAGACATCTTTAGTATTACGCTTTCCATCAAAACAAACAGATCCTTTTCAACAATTTTTACCAGCTATATCATATCCAAACCTAACCAGTCCACCATCATATCTTTCCAAACTTACAAACTTACTTTCATCTGTGGTCATGTGAAGAGATCATTCACTATAAATAACCCATTCATCTTTGTCCTTGATAACTTGAGTAGCCAAAGCACTCTCCACTAGTTTTTCCTCTTTTACATAGCTAGTAGAATTAGTAGACACAAGATCTTCCTTAATAACAATAAACAAGCATTAATTTTTAGCATTATTAGGTTCTTCATTATTTGATACTCCATCATCATCAAAATCTTCACCATAATAACACTTCTTCTGGATCATAAGTCTGTTCTCATATCTTTTTCTATTTCTTTCAATTCTTTCAAGACATCTAGAAGCAAAATGACCTACCTTACCATAGGAGAAACATTTGAAAGGTAATTTGACTTTATACTTACTAGATCCTCTTTGTAGTTTGTCCACAAAGTTGGCTTCAACTTCATCAAACTCATCATCGGATGCTACCTTATATCTTTTTGATCTGGAAGTACTTCCTAGAGTACTGGCTTTGAAGGCCATCTCAACTTTGGGTAGAACATCACCAAACTCTCTCATCTTAAAAGAAGTAAGCTTACCAAGTAGCTGATCCTTGTCAACCTTTTTGACTTGCATGAATTCTTCAATTGTAGCTACTTTGTGATAGTAGGACTTGGGCAAGGACTTGAGAATTTTTGTAACAATTTCCTTTTTGTCAAGAGTTCTACCCATGGCTTTTATTCCTATAAAAAGTTCATCAACTCTTTGCATAAAGGATGAAATATTTTCATCATTATTCATCTTCAAACCTTCATATCTCACTTTTAAACTTTGTAACTTGGCTTCCTTCACAGAATCATCTCCTTCATACAAATTTTTCAATTTTACCAATACCTTATTTACAGTTTCAAGATCCACAACATTTGTCAATATTGAGTCGGGTAGAGAGCTTAGTAGAGCATCTTTTGCCTTAACATCTAATTTGTATTATTTGATTTAATCTTCAGTCATCAGACTATTTTTAGGTATGGTGAATTTTATTTTTGTAGCTTTCCATACTTTGTAACCAAGACTAAGAAGATGTCTTTTCATCTGAGTCTTCCAGAGAACACAATTCATTCCATCAAAATACAACGCTTCCTTCTTGAAGGACATTTTGGATTTTCCTCAAGTTGTTAAACTTTCTTTTGAGGAACTTAGATCTGATACCAATTGTTAATATGCACTGGACAACTGAGAGGGGGGTGAATTATTTTTCTTGAAAATTCAAATACTTACGCATTAAAACATTAACACTCATCCATAATGATTAAGATTTAACCATGAAACCAAAAAATTAAAACCTCAACCACATGTGCAGCAACAAACACAAGAGACACTAGATTTACATGGAAAACCCCAAGGTGGGGAAAAACCATGGAGAGGATTAGCTCTCAATATATATTGTAATCTTGAAATAATGATGATCAGGATTGGTCACTTCACAGGCCTAATGATACTGACTCGCTATCATGAAGAACAACTAGGTCTAGTAGGCTCATTGCCTCAACCCTAAACCTAGCAAAATTACAATAAGGGTTGTTAAACCCTACAAAACTACGATCAACACCTTTACAAATGTATTATTGAAATACAAAAGTTCCTTTGCTCTACTCTGCCTCTTCTGCTCTTCTTCTTCTCTACTCTGCCTTTGGACCTTTCTTAGAATCTTATCATTTACACTCAAGGAATACTTTTCCATGATTCAACTACAAGTATCTATACACTACATCAACCTTGGAATGAACATCAAGCTCGGAATTACAATCATCAACCATTGGAACAATCTCCAAGGTCGATATTACAAGCATTTACAAAAATAGGTCCTAACCTATTACAACTTTATGCAAAAGGAATGAAATGCGGATCATGCTATGCCTTATCTAGGACTCAAACATGATCTTCCATGCCACAACACACTTCTACAATCTTCCATAGATCTCTACAATCACTGGGATCAACCAGGTCAGCTAAGACTAGTTACATGCTACATTATTCGGGAACAATCTTTGAACACAATCTCAATTCCTTAATGCAGACCAAAGTCCAGATAGGAACATGATTAGGAGATATCCACAAGCATGTTGTAATTATCAAGAGCAACCGCATGAGCCTTAACCACTTTATCCATAGGAATCTTTTCAATGGAACACATGAACTTCACTATATTCAACTATCATAAAGGAAAGATAGCTTGTGGACCACCAAACCATGAACCATTACAAATATAGGCACTTATCATCATCCCAGACTTCCCTCTAGAACTGTAGAGCAAAATACTTGATTGCAGAGGAATGTGGAGCATATTACTTTCTCCTTGTCCCAACTATTCTTCCAAAAAAATGTAGGCCTAACTTTGGTGAGTGCAACTCTCTCAAATCTTCATATCGGAGGCTCAAACTTAGGATTTAGCAACTTCAGGCAACCCTTTGAATATCTTCCAATCTGCATAGCAAGATCTTTACCCAGAAGGAAATGCAGAGTAGTTTACCAGAGCATACAAAGCACTGTCTATATTGCACTTCTCTGTAACCCACTTATTTCTTCTGGAGAGGCTAATTTTCTCAATATCCTCAACATACAAATATTCTAAACAAGTAATGGAATAAGATATAATTGACACTAATGACAACAAGGATATGTTGACATCAATGACAACACCGATTAGGCACATACTTGCAACAACTTCTACATTCACTAGCTCTATGAGCAACTCTCTTGTATGTAAGCCACCGACCATAGAAAGATGGAACATTTTTATTCATTTTGCTCCTACATTGAGTAGCCTTATGACTAAACTTATTGCATGAATAATGATAACCATTGAAAGATGGGTACCATTGAGCATTTGGTTGCCTGATCAATGGTCTTCTAGGTCTATTCCTTTGATTTTAGATCTGCTTGCCTTTTTCCTTCTTGTTCTCAACATTCACTACTTGACCTGATTTGGAACTTTCACCTTTCTCAAATCCCAAGCCTTCTTTGTAATCAGGGCTCTTCTAACTAGCAATCATCTCATCAAGTTTTACAAAACTTATCTTGACCTTTTCTTCATAGCTCTTTGCCTTCTCAAAATCTGACTTTAGGTTCACAACTTCTTTTTCAACCTTTGCACATTCATCAGATTTGCCTTTCACCATTTGATTTAGATATTCTTTATCTTTTGCCTTTTCTTCAACTTGCACTTTCAGACTATTCAAGGTTTCATTTGCTGATCTCAATTGGTCATTAATCTCCTTAAGCTTTTCTTTGAACTTCTTGACTTACTCCCTCAACTTTCTAGTGTATGTGAGGCCTACCTTTTCCCTCACTAGCTTTGCTCATTTTATATTACTGTTGGAGACATATTTTAGACTTATGGGACTATTGATCCTGATTTACACAACTATTAGATTATATGCTCTCACTTTGACTTATTATGTTTAGCATGATTATGATGAGACTAGATGTTGATTTCGTTTACTGATGAGGATATTGACATGTGACTTGCATTATGATTTTATTTAAATATTAGTTATGTGATTATGTGATGGATTTATTATACAATGTTATCTTCAGTTGGATTATTGATATGCAAATGATGAATTTAATTATGATGTGATTTTATGATGTTTATATGATCATGAGATGATGTGAGTGTATGATTTACTTTGCTTCAGCTATGATATACATGTTGGATTAATATTTTGTTTAAGTGCACAGGTGTTTCTTACCAAGCCAAAGATAATCAGAGATTATCCCACACACTTTGTGATTTCTCATGTAAAGCTAATCTAGTTCCATGAGGAACCAAGATCAACTATGTATGCATGATGGAATTTTCGTAATGTTGTTGTGTGATGTTGTTTGGGTTAGGTCTACCCTTTTTATATTTGACTTTTAATTAGAGGAGCTCTTCTCAACTATCTTCCATTTGGGCTATTAAAGGTAGGATTCAAGGCCAATGCCTTTCGTTATGTATTTTCCTTCCTTGTGTGATGCTATGTGTGTGTTTCTTTATTGTGTTTTACATTTGTTGTTGTGGGAAAATTGTATTGGTGTTGTGAGTGCCTCTCCATTTGGAGAAAATACTCAACAAGTGTGGGGTGGGGGAGTGAACCTCCTCAAGGTTACATCCTAGTTTTTGTGATATTTATCTTTGAGGGTAGGATGAGAAATTGTGTATATTGGAATGGCTTGAGAGCCTTTTAAAAGTTATGAGAAATTTGGTTTTTAAGTGATGAATTGAGGCCATGAGAAAGTTGGCTTTGGGATTTATTAGAGTGACACTCTTGAGTTGACTGATGCCCACTCGCCCACCCCATTAAACTCATTTTGGTGAGTTTTATATTGTGTAAGCCGTGGGATTTTCTTGCTTTTGTGTTTGTGTGCTTTGTTGTGAAGTGGTGTGTGTTTCCTTGTGTGAGGATGACCTCCAAGCTCAGGGGTGACTCATGAGTGAGTCTATGGTAGGGAGGAGAGTAGTTTTGTGGCTTTTTTCCCCCTTCTAGGTGTTTATTGCAAGTTATTTTTGGAGTTTTGGAATCTGAAGGAAAAAGAGTCATTATTATGGTTTTTTTCATTTTCATTTTAGCTATTGTGAGCCATGGCTAAGTTGGCCTATTTGTTTTTGTGTTATTGAAAAATAGAGTAATTGTTCTCTCTTAAGTTGTAAAATAAATGTTTCCTTTTGATTTGTATTTAAACTAAATTGCATTTGGAAATAAAAGAAAACTTGCTGATTTTTTTTTAGTAGCTATCTGAATGGGAAAAATGTATATTGCAAGATAAAATCTATGTACAAATTTATTGGTAGATTTATATGTTTTACTTCAAGAAAATACAATAAATATGTTGTTGTTTTGTTTATTTGAAAGATTTGTGAAAATGAGATTTACTTTTAGGAAATAAAAGTTAGTCTATTGCTATTTTTATTTTATATATATATATATATATATTTTAAATGTAAATGCCTTCACTTTAAAAAAAAAAAAAACCTATTTTAGATTTCCTTTCCTTAAAAATATATATGCTTTCTTTTCTATGAAAATTACATTGGGATATTTGCTTATAAAAATGTGGATATATACATATTTCCATCCTTTTTTCTAAAGTTCTTTCATTTATTTTTGTTGCTGGAAATGACTATGAGGGAATGAGAAAACTGGTTATATATATATATATAGTGAACTTAATGCACAATAGTTATAACTTGAAAACCATTAAAAAATCACAAAACTGAATGTAATTGGCAGCGGCCAATTTTTTTTTAGGAAACTATATCTTCATTGGGGTTTGGGGGGATTCGAACCCCCCACCAAGCGCTGCCTCCACAGATTGTTGCTGATGTTGGGGTGTGGGGTGGGGGTTTGGCCCCCTCCCCACAGCCCCCTTTCTTCTCTAAATAAAATAAATACTACAGTCGGCGACAACGCCCTTACCACCATGCCTCCTCTTCCCTCCACGAGTTTGGCCTTTTGGCCTTTCCTTTATTCTACAACCTGCAAGCTTTAATGTTATTCAATGCCAAATATTTATAATTAATATTAATGTTATATATATATATATATATACTCAAAATAAAAATACCCACAAGTGTATATAAAATGAGAATACCTCTGTGGCGGCCATGGATGCCCCACTCCAAAACCTGCAACAAAAAAAATGAGAAAAAAAAATGGAGAGAAGAGAAGAATAGAGAAAATGGAGGCTAGGTTTTCTTTCTTTTCTTTCATAAGGAAATTAGTTTTTTAATTGGGAGACTTTAGGGCTTGCTTTTTAAATTTTGTTTTTATTTGATTTTCCTCACTTTTTGATTTTTTTTTCTTTTGTTTCATTTCTTTTATTTTAATGGGGGTTTAGTGGGGAATTTAGTACTGTGAGTAACCTTTTTTTTTGGAAAAGAATTATTATTTTTGTTTAGTGATGTAATCATTTATGTTTGGTATTTTAAACTATGGGGAGAATATATTGTTTTAGTTTGATTAATTTGGAAAAGAATTTAGTTAATTTATTTTGATTCCCTCCAATTTAACTATGGAAGTGTAATTAATGTTATATCAATGGGATTAATTTATTGCTTGCGAACTTTAATCAATGAGGTTAATATTGATTTAGATTTTAATTAGATTAGTTGTTTTAATTTATTTAATATAGTGCGAATTAATTAGTTAAATAAATTAGTCGTTTTATCCAACATAACAAACCTAGTAAACATTTGACCAAAAATTATTTAATTAGAACAAACCTTATTCACACTCGTGAGGCATTATGCTGCCGAATTTTTCTAGAATCTAGGTATTATTAACTTAGCAAATTTATATCTTGCATAGATTTAAATTTACCATTCATGTAGATTGTTGATTTTATTAAACTGTTATTTAATTCATTTTTGTGTTTGAATTAGTCCTTTGATTTTGACTTTTGTCAAAATCCTTTCATCCACGTAGGTAAACTTAGGGTTTTGATCTTTCGATCCTAACCCTAGTGGTGATGCTTATCATGTCGCATTGACCCCCTTAGTCGGCTTTCATCATTTAGGGGAATGCACATGTAGTCGCATAACCCCGCATTTGATTGACATGTTTATGCTTTATCCATATTGCCACCGAGCACACTGACATGTGTGAGGGGGTTTCTAGGGATGGGTGTAAATTTTTTGATATTTCATATTATGACCACATGAAAAATATGGACATGACATGTGTGTTGCATGTCGTTACTACATGGGAAATGTGGGAATGACAATGCATTCATCTACTTCCTTGATATTTTCCTTCAGATCCTAGTTTTCCTCTATAATCCTTTTACGATGTTCAAGAGCAACTTTAAGTTCTTCATTATTGACAAACATGCACTCACTTTCTATAATTCCAATTGTATTAATTTCTTCTAGAGGAGTAGGATACCTTCTAGCTTCCATGTGTTCAATCTCCAAGATCTTCCTCAACCTGTTAGACTTCTTCCAAGGAACCTATTGACAACTTGGCAAACATCATTAGAGACATTGTTGGTATGAGTTGAATTGACATGATGTTTGATGGTGTTGTCATTGATGGAAAGAAGAGTTCAACAAGGATTTAGAAAGGTTGTGAGGTTATAGTCATGTGTACAGAGAACTCTAGTTTAGAAAGAAGACTTAGACATTTTGGCTAAGTAATTGGCAGAGTACTAAGATGGCTACAGAGAGATAGTAATATGATTAGCATTGGTCCATAGTTGAATATCTAGTCCTAGAGATCTGGTAAGATGTTTATAATCCTTAGATGAACCTAAATCTAAAGTTTCATCTTCTAATAATCTCTGAAAGTATAGTATCAAGTAGTACAAGTTTGACATAGTAGAGTACAGTCTTGAGCAGGACAGAACACCAGTTTGACTTGGTCTGCATTCCTCTGGTAATAGGTATTTCCTCTTGTAGTTTTGAGGTATTGTAAACACAGGTTTGAAGTATCCAAATCTAAAGTTGTAGTGCTTGAAGTCTACTAGTAAGGCATTTATGAGCACCTAAGTATCACTACATGCTTAGACAGTGTTTGATAGTCACACAGTGCAAGTTCTGATGGTCCAAATTTCACTACATGATTATATTATGCTATGCGGTTTTGAAGGTAATCTTTGGGATGCCTAAAGAGTCTTAGTTATGAGTTTGAGCAAGTTTTGTGGTCCGGACCAAAAGTTGTGATCTGACAGATGGACTGAACCCATGGTAGTTTGTGTATGAGGCTGACCTAATACTTTGATCTATGTTTGTTAAGATCTATTGTTTGGAATCATATCATAAGGAGTTCCATAGTTGAAGTTGACATGCGTGACTATGTTTCAAGTGTTGAATTGGTTCACAAGCTGTTTTGATGAAAGGATTAGGCTGACAAGTTGCATAAGGCATAACTACGTGCTTCATCTTTCTAGGCCAACCTAATTTGAAGATTGTAAATGTTATATATATATATATATGTGACATTCATTTTGATGGTTGGTGTGTATGTGTGAATATGAATGTGGGTATGTGTCACATGTGAAGGTTTGTGATTTTGTAAGGGCAACAAGTGCAGAAGAAGAGAGAGATCTTATTTTCAAGTAAGAACAAAGCAGTGTAATAGAGTAGTTCAAGATGAAGAGTCTTGAGATAGTTTTTTAAGTATCATTGGGGTTGTATCATGCATTTGTAGATGCAATTTTAGTAGTTCATTTTGGCAGTGAGCCACCCTTCTTTCTCTTTCTTTTCTTATGGCAGTGAGCATGTATGCAATGAGCATCCTTTTGGATAGTGAGTCCTTAGGGTAGTGAGCCCTAGGTAGTGAGCCTTGGGCATTGAGCCCTCAGGTAGTGAGCCTCTTGTAATTTGGTATTTTTACTACATAATGTATTGTGAGCTAACACTCACCAAATTTTTTTGCTTTTTGGCTTTTTCTGGTAAAAATCTTGGTTTTCATATGTTATGGTTTATGGTTGTGCTTTCTATGCTTGATTTGCTTTATTGTTGTTAAATGTGGCAAATGGATTAATGGTTTAATAGAATAATGATTCACCCCCGTCTCATTATTCTGGGTGTTCAACAATTGGTATCAGATCCTAGTTCCTTGGAAGAAGTCTAACAGCTTGAGGAAGATCTTGGAGATTGAACACATGGTAGTTAAAAGGTATCCTACTCCCCCTGAAGAATTCATCTAATTGGAATTATAGAAGAAGAGTGCATGTTTTTCAATAATGAAGAACTCAAAGTTACTCATGAAGATCTTGAAAGGATTGAAGTGGAAAACCTAGATCTAAAGGAAAATATTAAGGAAGCAGATGAGTGCATCAAAAAGTTGAGGGAGCAAGCCAAGAAGTTCAAAGAAAAGCATAAGGAAGTAAGTGAATAATTGAGATCAACAAATGAAATATTGGATGGTTTGAAAGTATAAATTGGAAAAAAGGCAAAAGATAAGGAAGATCTAAATCTAATGGTGAAAGACAAATATGATGAATGTGTAAAACTTGAAAAGGAGGTTGTGAACCTAAAGTCGAGTTTGGAGAAGCCAAAGAGCTATTAAGAAAAGTTCAAGATAAGTTCTACAAAACTTGATGAGATGCCTGATAGGTAGAAGAACCCTAATGACAAAGAACGCTTGGGATTTGAGAAAGGTGAAAGTTCCAAATTAGGTCAAGTAGTGAATGCTAAGAATAAGAAGGAAAAAGGAAAGCAGATCCAAAATCAAAGGAATGGACCTAGAAGACCACCGATTAGGAAACCAAATGCTCAATGGTACCCATCTTTCAACGGTTATTGTTATTCATGTAATAAGTTTGGTCATAAGGCTACTCAATGTAGGAGTAAAATGAATCAAAATATTCCATCTTTCTTTGGTTGGTGGTTTACATGTAAGAGAGTTGGTCATAGAGCTAGCGAATGTAGAAGTCAGATAAGGAATGACTATAACAATGGAAGGAATGCTCAATCTTTCAATGGAAACTATTTTACATGCACGAGAGTTGGTCATAGAGCTAGAGAATGTAGAAGTTAGATAAGGAATGGCTATAACAATGGAAGGAATGCTCAATCTTTCAATGGTAACTGATTTACATGCAATAGATTTAGACATAAGGCTAACTAACTAAGTGATGAAGGGGGTAAATCACAAAACACACAATAATAGATATTGAACATAGAAAATAGAACTTTATTTTATTGAACTGGGTAACTCATTACATTACAGAAGCTTAATTACAATTAGAGGATAGATCCTCTACTGGCTACAACACATTACAGCTCTCCCAACCTCAAGACTCTAGAATCTTCAGCCTTCTAGAACCCCAAATTAGCTAGGGTTTCTATTTTCCCACCTATTCTTGACTCTACACTGGCTCCCTTAACTATACTACTACTCAGGGTTCCCAAAATAGTCATAAATAGCACTTTTTGGCAGCCTCCAGCTAAATTTCAAATTTTGCAACTCCCTCCAAAAGTAGGTCAACTTCCGGGAAGCATAACTTTTGATTCGGGTGTCCGATTGATGAACCGTTTTAAGTGTCGGAAAGCTCGTGATGTAAACTATCACGTGGTAAATTTGTAAACAGATTTCCATCACCTTTTTGAGATGTTATGAGAAGTTTTGGTGTCTCATATCTCATTCTAGAAATTCTCAAGGGCTTTTCAGAAAACAAAAACTTTAATATCTTTCAGCTCACAAATGATCTTTGCCTGTTTCCTTCGCCAAAGGTCTTATATTTCCGTTATGTAACTTTCTGGAAGTTTTTGCTTCATTATGTGCCCAAATGCAAACTTTCTAAAAATAGTAGGTAGACTTTCCAAAATAGGCAGGTCACTATTTTTAGCAGTTTTGGAAAAACTGAAAGTCCTACATTATTATTCTGGATATTATGGAACCAAAAAAACTAATTATGGGAAGAAATGAAAACAACTACAATAGTTTTGAACTAACTTCTTTTTGGGTGATGCAAGATTGCCCTTACACCTCTGGATGCTCCTGCATCACTAAGATCTAGAATGGATGAAAGAAACAACAGTTAGAAGAATGTTGTGTACTATAATTGCAATAGGCCTGGACATATTGCAAGATTTTGTAGGAGCAAGAACATGAAGAAGGATAATTTGGTAGGAAAGAAGAAACTAGTACAAAAGGTTGATGTAATAGAAATAAAAAAGGATATGAAGAAGATGTGGATTAAGAAGGAGGTTAATGAAACCAAGAATGAGTCTGTTCCAGACTCTAGTGTAGAAACTTCCTCTAGGAAGTAAATTGGAAGCTTTAATGAAATATTTTGTTCCCCTAGCTAGAAAAGTGGTATTGATAGCTAGAACGGCTGCTCCTCACTACGTCTTGTAATTCCATATTCTTCTATTGTTACCCTATGCCTAATTACTCACACTTTACTTCTCATATCCATGTCTGCAATGTCTTCTTCATACTTTTGTTTGTCTTCTTTATTTTGAACCATTTTTGCCCCAATATAAGTAGTCTTACTCCCTTCTGCATTCTGATTTGCTTCAATGTTTAAACCCTCTTCTTCATGAAGGCCATTGTCTACTACAACTATCTAAACATTTCTTCTCATTTCTAGATCTGCATTATCTTTTTGTTTCCTTCTGTCTGCTACACATTCTTGAATTTTATTCTTCTCCTCTAATTCCTCAATCACATCCTTCTTATTTTTTCTCCCTCTATCCTTCTCATCTATCATTCTCCCCACTTCCATGTCATATTCATAAATTTCATTTAAAACTTCAAAATTATCATCATCAAAATTAAACACCTAACCTTTTATCTTGTTTGAACTATGCTTCTTCTTCTCTAATGCCGCTGTATGCCCTTGAGCTTTATACTCTTTCTCATCCTTTATCATAACTCCTTGTTCTAGGGACTAGTTCTCCTTTTCATAACTCCAACTCTAGAACATTGTCTTCTCATCAATACATTGATTTTCTGCTATTTGCATTACCACCCATACTTTAGCATTGGACTGTTGTCCTTGTCTTGCTGTACTTATGATCCCCACTCTTTTCTCTGACTTCATCCTTAAATCATCTTCTCTAGTTCTTATTACTGGCCAACAGTTCCTCCATTCTGGAGTCCACTTGTTTTTGAACATCCTCCTCTCTCTTTGCACTCTTTCTTTGGTACAACAATCCTTGGAATAAATGTCTTCACTATATTTAAATGGTTGCCCTTCAACAACCTAGTTTCTTTGACAACCTCCAAGTGTTCCCCTTAATTTCTTCATAACTTCCCTCTCATCATCATCACTTTGAACCTTTGTTTGCTGCCCTATATCAATGGGTTTCCTTCACCAAATAGGTACCCTGTATCTATGATCTTTTGTAAACTTCATCTCTCTTTTCCTTTGCAAATCAACATTATTGTATCTTTATTTATGGCCCAAACCATTACTCATATTCACATGTTCACTACTTTGCTACTTTGATTTTCTCTCCTTTTTGTTTATCCATACTTCACCCACATGGGCTTCTTTACCTTCATCTGCAACATCTTCTAGAGATTCTTGAAATTTATAATCATCCTCAACATCTACAGTATCATTTGAAATCAATATATTATTGTTCTCTTCTTCACATTTAAACTCTTTGTACTGTACCTCTTCCTACTATACTATTGAATTTGTTCATGCATACCAGCTGCTACACTTGGTTTTCTACTTCTCTCACCATCATCTCCCTCTGTGGATGCTTTCCTTGACCCTTCTTTGGTCCATTCCATGGTTGCATTCCTGACCCTCTTTATAAAACTCTTCATACCTTCATACACATCTGTAAAAACAATAGTAGCAAATAAAATAAGAGACTACAATGTCTCCATTAGTGTCTTCTTCATGGACACTCTCCTCTCTTCATTTTTATCTTTCACAAGTGCCACTTGTTGCACCTCTTCTTTTCTCCTTTCCTTCAAGTCCTTTACAATGATAACTTCTTTGACCTCTTCTGGTCCATGTTGCTCAATAGACAACTCTCTGCTTTCCCAAACTCTCTAGGATCCTCTCATACTCTTACCTTTCTCTTCTTAAGGCATTCATCCTTTGCCTTCCTCTCCTTTTAGAAATCATCTTCAAATGCCACTTTACTTTATTTTCCATTGGCCATACCCAAAAATACTCTTGGCTTTCTTCTTCCAACCTTTACTGCCTTGTAATCAGGTATTGTGCCAATTCTTTTCTCAATTTTGCCAGCTCTCTTTTAAAATTTGTATCTTGCTTTTGCATCTTTCTTTCTTCCTTCATCTTCTGGACACCTCTCCTAGGGCTCCTTTCTTTTCCCTCTACCTAGTCTTTTGGTGCCACACCTTTCTTGTTACTGCATCAATCTGCAAAACACAACAAACTACAATCTCATCTTTCAACAAGAATCAATTTCACCCTCTATATTCTCTACCTATATCTTTTGTGCTCTAATACCATTCTAATGGAATGACAAAGGTTGATTATAGAACAATTTTGTCTCATAGATATTTCAAACACAACCAAACTTTGCAATAATGATAGGAAGTTCAAGATAGTTCAAGATTTTTAGTTAAGAATAAATTCCACCATCTACAACCTATAAATTAGTGATAGGAAGAATAAAATACAATAGGTTCTTGATAGATACATATAATAAGATTTCTGTGTAAACAATATTTTATTCATTCTAGTGAAGTCTTACATTGCATAACATAGTCGGCCTTTAATGATCATCCTCACCATTTCAATGTCTTAGCGGTATTCCTCCTTCCTAATAGACCAAGGTTCATCACTAATCATACTACGTTCTCCACCAAACTTGACTTAGTCTTGATCTTCCATCCTTCAACTCTCCTCAGCCTCTTCACATTTTCTTTTTTTTTCTCCTTTCTTCCAGCAATCGTTTATCTTTTCAAATAGTATGAACGCTACCTCCATAGACTCACAAAAACACCCCCAAAACTCTTTACTATGTCTTCCCATCAAGTCATGACTCCTTGTTCAATCTTCCTTCTACGTCCTCTCACGTTTCTCCTTCTTTTCTTTTTCTCCACCATCAGTTTTCTCTCTTCTCCAAAGCAAGACTATTTTCTCTGTATTATGCCTGACTCTCCTTATCTCATTCCATAGTCAGCCTCCTTCTTCTCCCCTTGCATCCATCGACCTTCCTCCTCCTTTTTCACAGAACAGACAATTTCTTTTCCTCTTCCCCTTGACCATTCTCATGCTCCACCTCTTTTCCAGAGCTGAGGAACTCCTCCGTCGGTTAATTGCAACGACCACATCTCAAATCATTTCAACTTCCCAAGGCATTCCATCTAGCGGTTGTGTAAAAAAAATGATGATGGTTTAAATCCCTTTTTATATTTAGTTTCTATCATTCGAATGACAGGACTCTTCTATGCCCATTTTATATAATGACTAATAACAGAAATATTCGGGTGACAAAAAATTCCTTAGCTACTATATGATTTACAAAGTGAGAAGAACTTACAAAGAATAAGTACAGAGGACAAGGGACTACCCTAGTATTAACAAAGACATGCTAACCAAAAAAATAAAAACCAAAATTGAGATAAGCATGATGCCCCTACATCATTTACTAAAATATTTACATTACACCTCATAGAGTTTTGACATCAATAAACAAAGGTTGATTCATGTCATATATCATATTACAACACCATTACAATAACTTTCAGAGACATCATCACCAAGGAACACAAATATACTATAAATTCAAGAAAGACTTATATTTGCAATGGGTATACATGGTAGATAATATAGAAGAAATTTTTGTATAGTAGAAGGATTACCCAAAACAAAATCAAAACAACTAAATCCTTCACCATTTTTGATAAACTTTGTCTTGAATATATACTATGCATTTAAGGCTATGCTTTCAGTGTGGTAGTGTTGAATGTACAACTACTATTAGTGTACATATAAGTGAGCCACAAATGGAATTTTATGTTAAGGCTGAAAATTTTGGGTGAACTTGTTGAAAATAGAAGAGCATTTAGAATGTTGAAAACTAAACCATGATTGCACAGTAATAACACTAAATAATAATCATAATATTAATCATTGAAGATGGTTACCCATACATCACTATATAACTTTTATAAAGCCTTTTCAAGACAAAACTATCCAAACCAACGTTTAGAATGTTGAAAACTAAACCATGATTGCACAGTAATAACATTAAATAATAATCATTAATCATTCACGATGGTTACCCATACATCACTATATAACTTTATAAAGCCTTTTCAAGACAACTGTCTAAACCACCATTTAGAATGTTGAAAACTAAACCATGATTGCACAGTAATAACACTGAATAATAATCATAATATTAAATTATTCAGGATAGTTACCCATACATCACTGTATAGCTTTTATAAAGCTTTTTCAAGACAAAACTATCTAAACTATCCAATAACTAATATGATACTAACCAAACATTTTAATTTCTAATATCACTAAATCACTAAGGTGACTTTATTACAAAATGTAAACTTTTTTTTCCAACAAAATCCCATCTCAATAATCACAAAATAACATAAACCTAATTTTCTAACTGAATCCCCCATCCCAACAATCAGTGTAAAGTCTGAAGTAACATAGATGTTTTTTACTAAAAGGATGAATAGCTTTTGAAGCTCTCCATATTGTCGATCCATAACTGAGATACTAGGATGCGCAGAGCTTGCACAATGCTCCTAGAATCTATTTTGGCCATTCTCCCAATTGCATTTTTATGCCTATCTATTTTTACCTGGTCTGCAAAGATTCTGTCAAGTAGAAACTCAAGTCTTGCCGATCCTCAGCTGGTTGAATTGTTGTATAACTTTATGATGAACCGCTCTCTGTGCTGCTCTCACCGGCTCTGAAATTTCTTGGAGGAAGAGTTACACATAGAATGTAGCTTTTTATGATTTTTCTGAGTGATTCCTAGAAAATTCTCTATACAATTTTATGGAGGAAGAGTTCCACACAGTGAATGGAACTTCTTATGATTTTAGCAATGAGTCCCAAAAATTGTCCGTGAAAGAGAAATGTCTTGGAGAAAGAATACACATTGTTGGTGTTGGAAATAAGCCACACCTAGACCAATGATAGACTGGTCCAAGAGGGGCTAGTAGCTCAGTGGTAGAGCACTCTAATAGCAAATGAAAGGTCCTAGGTTTGAGTCCTAGCTGGTCCATGTCTCAACATGGTATCAGAGTCAGGCCCAGGCTAGGAGCCCCAAGTACATGAGAGGTGTGGCTTAAGCGGGGGTGTTGGTATTGGAAATAAGCCACACATGGACCGATGATGGACTAGTCCAAGAGGGGCCAATAGCTCAATGATAGAACACTCTAGTAGTGAATGGAAGGTCCTAGGTTTGAGTCCTAGCTGGTCCATTAGGTGAAACTTCTTACGGTTTTGTTGAGTGGTTCCTTAAAAAAAATAGTTCATAAAATTTACTGGGGGAAGAGTTAAAACATTATATAGAATGCGTGGGAAGTCAAGCCAGAAAAAGTAATGTGTGGTACTATTAATTCAACAAAGTGGCCCACATTTTCCTATCATCATTGTTCCTATTCGAAGCATTGGAAAAGAGAACATTTTAATCTCATGATTTGAACTAGCAATGAACATCCCCCCTCCTAGGGTCTATTGTTTGATATTGTATTCATCTTGTGCAAGCATGCAAAGCTTGCAATCAATGTGGATGCAGAAAATGTTAGCTACCAGTTAATGAACACCCAACGGGGGAATGCACAATGGTTTTTTCAATAGGCTATTTATAAAGTAAATGTTTTTGGGGAGTGTTTGTGTTTCATGACTTGTTGGCATTGCATTGTTTGAGGAATGAAGTGTAATTTGTGATTTATAAGCATTGCAAGGGAGTATCAATTCTCAAAATATAGTGGCTCCTCTTGCGTATATTTATGTGGTCAATTTAAATTGTCTCTGGCATCAACTATCATGCTATGTTTTGTAATTTAGAAATAGGGTTTTTTAATTACATTCTATTGTGTAATAAATAGTTATGCAATAGTTTGAGTGACTATAAACTACTACTGTGACAAACTTAGACACAAAATTGGATGCACCAAGTGGATGTTGAACATATTTTGTACCTATAGCTTTCAGAGGAGGGAATTTGTACATTTCCTTTGGATTCATATGTTTTGGAGTAGATTTTTAGTCCCATGTTTGTCAAAGAGTGGAAATCACTATTGAAACTTTAATTGTATTGTGAAATTATTATTCTTCTTTAAGTAGTGTCATGTTGAAAAGTGTTAGGAAGGTGGAGACCACATTGCATTATATGGTTGACCATGCTTGTTTTCTAATGTATTTGTCTAGTTGTCTCCATTGTTTTGAGAGTGTCTTAAAATGTAATTGATAGCCTCTAAGTAATTTTAGTGTGTAGGAAAAACATTTATGCAAACAATATTGACTCATCTTTATTTTAATATTTGGAGATTTAATACTATAGAGCTACTTCAACTTTGAAGTGACTAGTTTAACAGTGAGAAAGATTGAGAAAAAAACAAATACAAGTACAAATGCGAAGCATCGGCAGCTGGTTCCTAGCTATTACTGCTCTTAAAATAATAATAATAAGAAAACCATTCATTTGTAGTCAATTGAAGAAGAATGTCTTTTGTAGAAAGTGTGTTTATATGTGAAAATAATATTCACTTGGCCAGAGAATCAAGTATTCTCGACATAATTTGTAAGCAAAGATCTAAGGAAAATAAAATTTTAAAAAGTCTAAAACAAAAAAATTAGAACATTTTGATTGACAATCAACTTTGAAGAGACCCGTTTAACAGTGAGAAAGCTTAAGCAAAAAATAAATGCAAGTACAAATGGGAAGCAACGGTAGTTGGTTCAATAAGAAAACCATGCCTTTATAGTCAATTAAAGAAGAATGCCTTCTATAGAAAGTGTGTTCATCTATGAATATAATATTACTTGACCAAAGAATCAAGTATTCTCCACATAATTTGTAAGCAAAGAAGGTGTTTGAGTTTGTATTTTAAATCTAAGAAAAATAAAATTTTAAAAAAATTCTAAAACAAAAAAATTAGAACATTTTGATTGGCTATACAGCTCCAACAACAATCATAATCAATATAATAGTAAGTTGATTATAAATTTAATCATAATCAATATAATAGTAAATTAATTATAAATCTAATGTCACTTTTCTGTTGTTGATATAATACTCTATTAATATTATTATGTATATTAATATTATATTGATATTATGTAAATTATAATAATATTATAAACTATTATATATTCATATATTATGTAAATTATAATAATAATAAAATACATCAAAAACTAATTTAATATAAAAATCATATATTTATATTAAATAATATAAAATCAATAAGTATATTAATATTAATATAATATATTTTAATAAATTATAGTATTAATATATTATTATGTATAATATATAATTATGTAAAAAATTCTAATAATGGTATAAATTATTAAATATTAATATATTATATAATACTAGTAAAAAGTTAATTAGTGTATATTTTAAATAATGTGAAGACTATAAATTTTAAATAAATAAGAATACCAATAATTTTTATTAATTGATTTTATTATTATGTTTAATTAAAAAATTACACATTTACTTTATAAAAATATATTTTAAATAAAAAATTTATAATTTTGGCAGAGAATAAACAAATGTATTGAAATATATTTGCAGATGCAACAACATTTGTCTGGTGACACAACTTAATGTTGGATAACTAATGTGGATGTGCCACATGTGTGGTTTCTATTTTAGAATTTCTATTTTCCTTGTTAGTTTCAGTTAAATGTTTTTAGGAATTTGCCAACTTTTGTGTTGCATGTTAATGCATGTAAATCATGCTATCTTTGGTTTGTTATTTCTCTTTTTCCTTATAGTTTCCTTTGTAGAAAATGCACATATACATTGTAATAAAGAGCTGTAGCACTCTGGTTTTTTCAACTGCAATAAAAAGTTTATTCTATGTGTTTGCATATATCTTGTATGGTTATTTTGTTTGTTCATTTTAAATCTGCTATTATATTTTTGTTTAAAAATCTTCATTTGGTATCAGAGCAAGTTAATTTGTTAGAAAATTTATCATGTCAAATTCTAACTCTTTGCCAATCCTAGAATTTAATGGATCTGATTATGATTATTGGTGCATTAAGATGATGACTTTTTTGATAGGAAAAGATTTATGGGAAATTGTAGAAATAGGATATGAAGAGCCAGTTGATTGGAATGTTCTTGTAGCCAATGATAGAATAGCTAAGAAGGAAGCTAAGAAGAAGAATGCACAGGCTTTATTTCGCATTCAAATAGCTCTTGATAAGAGCCTATTTCCAAGAATTGCAGGTGCATAAATAGCTAAAGATGCCTCGAAGACTCTAAAAGAAGCTTACCAAGGTAGTGATCAAGTCAAAGTTGTGAAGTTGCATACATTAAAAAGAGAATTTGAGAATTTGAAGATGCAAGAAAGTGAAAATGTGAATGATTATTGTGTAAGAGTAAAAGATGTGGTTAATAAGATGGCTACTCTTGGAGAAACTATAGACAATGAAGTTGTGATCAAAAAGGTGTTGAGGTCTCTAACACCAAGGTGGAACAATGTTGCCATCATCATTGAAGAAAGCAAGGATTTGACTACTCTTCAGTTTGATCACCTTGTTGGATCTCTCATGTCTCATGAAGAAAGATTGAGAGATTCATCTAGAAAAAGTAATGAGAAGGCTTTTGCTTCCTAAGTACAAATTACAAAGAATGAAAATGCTAGCACAAGCACCAAAAATAATCAAGGCCAAGGCAAAGGTCTAAATCAGAATTCTTCAAGAGGAAATAGAGGACAAAGAGGTGGTCCAAGAGGAAGAAGTAGAGGCAGATTTGATAAAAGAAATGTTCAATGTTATCATTGCAATAGGTATGGTCACTTTGAAAGGGAATGCAGATTAAAAGAAGGTAATAACAATAGAAGTGCTAATTTTGCTAATGAGAATGAAGAGGCTTCTCCTAGTAATTTATTCTTATCATATGACAGCTAAAAATAGTTCTAAAGAAGTCTGGTATTTAGATTCAGGTTGTTCTAACCACATGTCAGGGAATAATGAGATTTTTTCTACAATGGATAAAAGTTTCAAATGTAAAATTAAGCTTGGTGATGACAAGTGCTTGGAGGTTGCAACTAAAGGAGCTATAGAGGTGAATACAAAAGAAGGTAAGAAATGTGTGACTGATATTTACTACACTCCACAATTAAAACATAATTTATTGAGTGTTGGGCAGCTGTGTGAGAAGAATTATAAGGTGGTATTTGAAAAATAGCAATGTATAATTTATGATAAAAATCAAGGCAATAGGGTGGTTACAGTAGTGCCTATGTCTAAGAATAGGATGTTCCTATTGAAGTTTGGTGAACATAGCAGCCATCTTGCCAATATGGCATATGAGGATAAGAGTTGGCTATGGCATCTCATATATGGACATTTGAATTTTCATAGTTTGATGTTTCTCACTTCAAAAGCTTTGCCTTATTGTTTGCCTAAGGTTCAAGAACACAAGAAAGTTTGTGAAGGTTGTGCTAAAGGAGAACATGCAAGAGAGTCATTTCCAAAAGACAATGCATGGAGGGCCCATTACCCACTTCAATTGGTTCACTCAGATATTTGTGGTCCTATGCAGACAAAGAGTTTGGGCAAGTCATCATATTTCATTACTTTTATTGATGATTACTCACGAAAGTGTTGGGTTTATTTTTTGAAGACCAAGGATGAAGCCTTTGATACATTCAAAAGGTTTAAAGCCCTTGTGGAAAATGAAAAGGGTTGTAAGATCAAATGCTTAAGGATAGATCATGGAGGAGAATTTTATTTTGCTCAAGAGATTTTAAGAATTATTGTGATATGAATGGTATCAAAAGGCAACTCACCACTACTTACAAACCTCAACAAGATGGGGTAGCTAAAAGAAAAAATCGTATAGTGGTGGAAATGGCAAGGAGTATGCTACATACCAAAGGATTAGACAATTCTTTTTGGGGTGATGCAGTTGCTATAGTAGTGTACATTCTCAATCGGAGTCCTACTAGAGCACTTGACATGATGACTCCTTATGAATCCTGGTATGAAAAAAAGCCTAACGTTAATCATTTTAGAGTTTTTGGTTGTTTAGCCTATGTTCATGTGGCTGATCAAAAGAGACAAAAATTAGATCCCAAAAGTGAATCATGCATTTTTGTTGGATAGAGTGAGCAAAGTAAGGCTTACATGTTGTATAACCCTCGCACTAATAGCTTTCCTGTTTCAAGAGATGTGATTTTTGATGAAGGGGGAGTTTATGGTCATCAAAAAGACCAAGTCAAGAAAACTAAACTTGTTTTGAATGGTGGTATTATTGCTGATATTGATCATGAGCAGCTAGCTAATACATCAATTCCAAGTGCTATACATCCACCAAATACTCCTTCATCTAGTTCTTCAGTTTCAAGTACAAGTCCAAATTCAAGTCCAAGTCCTACAAGGAAGGTAAGAAGCTTAAGTGATATCTATCAAAGAAGTACAATCTAAGCACATGAAGAGAATCCTATAGGTGAAACAATAAATTTTGCTTTATTTTCACAATCTATTTTTGAACCATCGTGTTATGAAGATGCATGTGTTAATGAAGTTTGGGTGCAAGCAATGCAAGAAGAGATGGATGCTATTCATAGGAATGGTACTTGGGAGCTTATAGAGCTTCCTCATGACAAGAAAAAGATTGGAACTAAATGGGTCTACAAGACTAAGTACCATAGTGATGGGAGTGTTGAAAGACACAAAGCAAAATTAGTTTCTAAAGGCTTCACATAGAGGTATGGCATTGATTATGAAGAAACATTTGCACCAGTAGCCTGACAAGAGAGTATTAGAATGTTGATTTCCCTTGCAGCCCAAAAGAAATGGAGCATTCATCACATGGATGTGAAAAGTCCCTTCCAAAATGGGTACTTAGATGAGGAAATTTATGTGGAACAGCCACAAGGTTTTGACGTGCAAGGAAAAGAACATCATGTCTACAAGTTGAAGAAGGCCTTGTATGGCCTCAAGAAAGCACCAAGAGCTTGGTATGTTAGGATTGATGGGTATTTTCAGAAAAAAATGGCTTCAAGAGAAGTAAGAGTGAGCCTACCCTCTACTACAAACAAGAAGGTAATGATATTCTTATTGTGAGTTTATATGTTGATGATTTGTTGTATATGGGTAGTAGTTCTAAGATGAAGGATGAATTCAAGCATGCTATGATGAATGAGTTTGAAATGAAAGATTTAGGCCTTATGCAATATTTTCTAGGCATGGAGGTTTATCAAAGTAAGGATGAAATTTTTCTTTGTCAAACAAAATATGCCAAGGATATGTTGAAGAAGTTTGATATGGTTGATTGTAACCTAGCCTCCACTCCAATTTCTCATGGAGTTGTGTTGTGTTGAGAGGATGGTGCTAAAAGAGTTGATGGGACAGCTTATAGAAGTGTTGTTGGTAGTCTAATGTTTCTAACCCACACAAGGCCTGATATTGCTTATGCAGTTTCTCTTGTTTCAAGGTATATGACAGAACCCTCTGAATTACATATGAAGGCCGCTAAAAGAATTTTGAGGTATGTGAAAGGAACTCTTGCTTTTGGCATTCATTACTACAGTTCTAAAGGATTTAATCTAGTTGGTTTCAATGATTCTGATTGGGGAGGTAGTGTGGATGACCGAAAGTCTACCTTTGGTAATTGTTTTACTTCTGGTTCTGGTTTGGTTTCTTGGAGTTCAAAGAAACAAAGCATAGTTTCTCTTTCTTCCATAGAGGCAGAATATATTGCAGTCACCACTGCAGGTACTCAAGCATTATGGCTCAAGAAAATTCTTGAAGAGATTGGAGAAAAACAAGTTCAGCGTATAGTACTCTTTTGTGATAATATGAGCACAATCAAATTGGCAAAAAATCCCGTGCATCATAGCAGAACTAAACACTTTGATCTAAAATATTATTTTATCAAAGATTTGGTGCAAAAGAAAGAAGTAGAACTCAGGTATATCAAGACTACAGAACAACTTGTAGATATTTTCACCAAGGCAGTTGCAAAGGTTCAGTTTTTGATGCTTCGAGATCATATTGTGAGTCCTCTCCACATCAAGGGGGAGTATGTTGGATAACTGATGTGGATGTGCCACATGTGCAGTTTCTATTTTAGAATTTCTATTTTCCTTGTTAGTTTCGGTTAGATGTTTTTAGGAATTTGCCAACTTTTGTGTTGCATGTTAATGCATGTAAATCATGCTATCTTTGGTTTGTTATTTCTGTTTTTCCTTATAGTTTCCTTTGTAGCAAATGCACATATACATTGTAATAAAGAGCTGTAGCACTCTGGTTTTTTCAACTGCAATAAAAAGTTTATTCTCTATGTCTGCATATATCTTGTATGGTTATTTTGTTTGTTCATTTTAAATCTACTGTTATATTGTTTAAAAATCTTCATTTAATAGTTTAAAAATAGGTAATATTTCATCTCACTAGTATAACGACCTCTTATTTAAGAGGTCCACCATCATGTCACACCCTGAAATACCGTTTTACATGATGTTATATACAGAGAAGTTTACAATTTTCCAGGTGTAAACAGCAGTATAATAGTTACAGTAAGAGAGATCAGAGAGACCATATATGGATTTACAATATATATTGTAAGCTAACATGTTGGCACAAGAACTGATGGGTGTATACGTTTTAGGGCATATTATGGTTTTCTTAACGCGTTGATAGCAATGAAGATAAATACTACGCTTGCCAAACATGCTGATAACATCAGCAGAAATAGTTGGAATGGATTACCTGCAAATACTGCGGGCCCATTGCTTTCCAGCCTTAGTTGCTGCTCCTGCATAATCATCACATATATCATGGAAAACAGCATTCCTAGAATCGTACAGACAATCATTAATGAAATCTCAACTAATAATGGACTTATCTGACTACGTGACTCAAGATCGCTGCCAAAAAATGTGAGAGAGACACCCATCAGTGCCAGTGAGCAATTCACGTACTTCCATTTGCTCTTCACAACTTTTATTTGGATGTGATTTTCATCATCATTTTGGGTGTGATTTTCTTCATCATTTCGGCCATGATTCTCTTCTTCATCGTGTTGGATATGAGGTTCAGAAGAATCATTTCTTATTACATCTGCTAAGTCCTCCATGACTGCGATCTCATTTCTGGAAGTAGCTGTTATCTCCAAATGGATTTCCATTATTTCTGTTTCTGTATAGCTTAGATTATCTTAATATGAACTATTTTTTGGACGCACCAGGGCTTAAATTTGACAGTCAACCTTGCCTGTCAAGCAATTTTTTATGACAGTTATCTATTTAACGGTGCCATCAAATATTATGACATGTCTTAGTATATGTAAATCATATAAAAATCAAATATATAAATCATCATAATCTTATATAAATTTTGACAGTTTGTTCAAAATCTCTCCTTTCATATGATACAATCTTTTTAAAATTTTGATTGTATTTTACAACAAAAATACTTAAATACAACTATACAGCTGTCAAATTTAAACTCCGGATGCAGTTCACTTGTTTCTTCTTCAATAAAGCCACTGCAGTCTTAGGCACGCTCCAAACTTGCACAACATTCAGACGACGGAAACCGAAAAAAAAATGCGAACGAAAAAAAAGCAGTCCGGCGTCCGACACTTTCACGGGAGTAATCTCCCACTAATCAGCCTATCGGCTAACTAGATTCGATTATTCTTTGTTTAATTTAAGTTTCTTATGGGGTAAGGGCAGGTCTTATGTGGCTACTTAGTTTATTTTGGCTAGTAGCTATTGTTCAAGATATTTGTGGAGTAAGTGATTTCATGAATATTTTATTTTTCTGTTTATTTTAAGTAGTTATTTTAATTTGTAACTAGTTGATAGGTTTTTATATGTGAGTATTATAGTGCTTGGAATTGTCTCATGCCTTTAAAAAATTCAAGGAGGAAAATTTTCTAAACTCTTCCATTGTTCCTTCCTATGTGTGTATTCCTTGAACCTCCTATTGGTGCAAGTACTAGTTTTTAGTACCCACCTCAACATTACTTTGTAATGAGTTTTTTAATCTAGTGATTAATCTATGTAAACTAAACCAAATATAAGAGAGTATTTTTTTTTTAATTTGCAGATAGTTTACTTCTAATATTAACAAAAACAAAGGATACATATCAGGGGTGGCCCACGAAGCCACATCAAAAAAGACTACAAATATCACTTATCTATCACTTATCTATCTATAATGCAAGTTAATGTTTGGATTTTATACAAAAAATATTAGAAACATATAAACTTTTTCTTTTTCTGCATCTTGAATCTGCTACGCTGTGATCCTTGACCTTCTCCAACTGAGCATGAATAACTACAACTTCTGCATTTGACTACTTGTGGCTGTCTCTCAATCAACTAATCTCCCCACTCTCAGGTCTAGAACTACTTAATCCCTTCATCTCTTGCTGCCAAATGGTATCTGTGAATCTAGTCGAGGCTTCAACTTGGGACAAGTTAAAAGTCTGCTTAAGGTACTCTTCCCACTGGCCTTCAAGCTGCCCACTAATACTATCAACCTGCAAACCTGCCTGACCAGAACCTTCTTCTTACCTGATCTTTTTATCCCTGTATTCATGTGGCCAGAACACTACTTTCTTTATGTCTTCCCTAAACATAGTACCTGAGCCTTCATCATGTATTTGCATGAACTTGTCTATAGGCAACTTTATCAGAGCCACTGCCTATTCAACAATTAATCGAAGAGTGAGTCTAATGAGGGACCCAGTGAGTTTCCTATCCCTATCCTTGAAAAGATGCTCATTTTGTACGTTCCATAATATCCATAATACATCAGTCGAAAATACAAGCCAAAAAAAATTATCAATCTTATCAATGTTGTCAACAAAGCCACATAAAATATTTAACTTGGACACATAGACTTTTGCTAAATTAGCATATAAAAAACTTAAAAAGACAGACCATATAGACTTGGCAAAGGGACAACTAAAGAAAATATGCTCACTGCTTTCCAAATTCTTACAAACAATACATAGGTTTCTTTCCAAATTCTTACAGACAAGACATAGATTACCATTACCCACTGATAATCTATCCAATAAAAGAAACCATCTAAAACAAGACTTTTTGGGCTCTAGGTGATAGCTCCAAACATAGGAAAGAGTTTTTGACATGGATTTATAATCTAAATTAGCATCCCACACTTAGTTAATGTGCTTAAGTAATATAGGTTTTATCAGTGATTAGTTTGTATAACTTTTTTGGCTCCATTTTCTCAAAGATTGTTCCATCTTTCCATTTAAATTTCTTCCAATTAAAAGAGTCCAATCTAAAGTTTTGACTCAAGAAAGGCTACACGGCCTTTTCCAAAACAGTGTATGTTCTCTTCTATTCATCTGGAAGGCTATATTCAATTTTCATATGCTTCCAACTTTTTATACTACCATTAAGAATGATGTTAGTGAAATTTTTGATGCCATACTTATGCCACTTTTTAGAGGAGTAGCCTTGAAGCAAAACCAAGACCTTCTCATTAATCTTTAGGTTCCACCAAATAGCTCTTGCTTGATCAATTACCTTATTATTAACATCTAGAACACCTCTATTATCTATGAAGGGCCTAACAAATTCCCATGCTCTCTAGATTGAACCAAACACAACAGACCCGATAGGTTTGACATTAAACTCTCCTAGAACAATGCCATGAAGACTCAGCTCTCTCCATTGTTTAGCTTTTTCTAGAACTGCACTCTTCATATTATTAAGGATCAAAATTTTCCATGGCTCAAAACCATCAAAAGCCCTAACTATCCATTTTACCACCAAGGCAGTACCCTAAATTTTTAGGTCTTTTAGCCCCAATCCACTGAATTTCTTACTTAAATAGTACTATTCCCAAGAAACTTTGTGTTTCTTCTTATTCCCCTTCCCATCAGACCACAAGAATTCTTTGATCTTTTTCTAAATAATGTTTACTTGGTAGCTTGCAAAAAACCATGCCAATGCATGATAAATAGAATATGAGGACATAATCTTTGGGACAAGTATTGTCTATTCCACATGTTAAGCTTTTTCATGATCTTTTTCGGCTAACCAATCCCACATATCCTTTAAGGAGGGACTATTAGAAAATGGGATACCAAGGAATCTTACCAGCTTAGTCGAATTCCCCCACTGCCACTTGTTTCCATCAAGCCAACAAGGTGGAAGAAAGTCCCAACCCAAAAGGGTCGATTTGGAGTGAGAAATCCTTGCACCTGTAGCCTCACAAAACAAGGATAATCTTTTTTCTAGATTTACAAAATTTCCCTTTCCAAAGGCCAAAAATAATGTAGTGTCATCTACAAGCCGAGCATTTAATAACTGCTCTTTGTTGGGCAATGTTATGCCCTTCAGAACACCATCAACCTTGTCAGTCCTTGGCAAGTAAAAGAGGGCTTCTAAGGCAATCACAAACAAAGCAGGGGCTAAAGGACACCCTTGTCTAATGGACCTTTCCAGCTTGAAGGGATTGGATAGAGAACCATTGACATCTGTTTGAACAGATGCATCTTTAAACATCATTCTTACCATATCACAAAAGAATTTTAGAAATCCCAAGGCTTCTAACATCATAAGTATAAAAGACCATTTAATTATGTCATAGGTTTTTTCAAAGTCTATTAATAAAATATCTGCATTCTGATTAGATTGCTTCGCCCAATCTAGAGCCTTGCAACTAGTGATAAGGTTCTCAAGGATATACCTCCCTTTAATGAAGCCAATTTGGTTAGAGTTTATACTGGCAAGAAGAATATCAACCATCCTTAAGGCTAAGACTTTGGCTATAATTTTGTATGACACATTCACTAAAGTTATCGGTCTCCAATTCTTAATATTTGACTTGTCCCTTTCCTTGGGAAGAAGCTTAATCACACCCCTATTTATGTCTTGATCTAGGGTACCTCTTTCTATAGCTTCTTGATAGACCTCCATTAGGTCATCAACTATCCAACTGTCATCAGCCTTATAAAATTCTACTGGCATTCCATCTATACCAGGAGACTTTCCATTTTCCATGGTCTTAATAGTAGTTCTTAATTCTTCTTTACTAATTTGTTTTTCTAGCTTACTCTTCATTTCCCCTGTAATTTATTTTGGAACTATCCTTTTACACAATTCCTATTCTAGTTTACATTCCTCTATGTCATCCTCTGCTGAGAAGAGTTTATGATAAAAAGATCTAAACACCTCTTTCATCTCATCAATTTGTTTGTAACAAATGTTGTTGTCTACAATTGGGCCTATGTCTTCTCTAACATTTTTTTCTTTTAACAGATTGAAAAAATATTTAGAACCTCTATCTGTAATGCCCCTCATCTTGGCTTGAGATGGTTGATAGCTTTATACTGCACTTTGATAGTTAGAGAAATTTGAGTTATTAGACTATGGTTTATGCTTATCATAATCATGATGGACTATATTTGACTGATGTGGTTTTTGACATGTGTTATGAGTTTTATGATGACATTATTGATATCAGTTTATGACGTATTATGACATATTTAGTTGATGGATAATCATTTATGTAGAATATTGTTATCATGCTTTTTGTGATTCATTGGTATCTGACTTATAGTTAGAGATGTTTATGTTATTATCATGCTTTTAGAGAGGGAACAGTGTAGTATTGCTCAACCCGAGCACCCTACTACACTGCGAATCCCTAACTCTATATGTGTGCTATATGTGTATGCAACATATTGTTTTGATGCAGGTTGTAGGAACTGGGCCTCAACTCCACTTGGCTTAGCAGGTCTGAGCGAGCCCTTGCACCAATGGACAATGTTGATGGGAGATAACATGAGGTTTTTCCCTAGGTCAAGTCTCAATCTTTAGTTTGTGGTTGTGGGTCGAGATGTTGTTCCTTGGTCCTCACTTCAAATTGTTAGTTGTCTAGTGGTATGTGGAGTTATTGTCAAGTTTGTGTTTAGTTAGCCCATGTGTATTTTGGTAATGCATTAATGAAGTAATATTATATTAATAATGGTAATAGCATGTCAAATATTATAGTATTTTGCTTAGTCGTAAAATTTAGAATATTATTTAATTAAATTTTAATATAGATAAAATTAATTATTTTAATGCTTTTAAAAGTATCTGAGTCATAAGTTTATTATGGTTAATTAGTATTTTGTTTTTAAAAGAATAATATTGGGTAATAATTTAATGTTGGTTAGTTGTCAAATATGATTCTAGATTTGGGGAATCTCTATGTTAAGTAAAAATTTTAAATTCTTCTGCATAGTGGGATTCTTGGTAACAGATTTTAGATAGTGCAAATTTATGAGTTGTAGCTATTTTTGCTTCTGGGGGTTATTATTTTTTAGGGGAATTGTTCTAATGAAGGAGATAGAAAAATTGGAGAAATTTGTGACGGGAAGTGGAAGAAGAGAAAAGCTGAGGAAATTTGGAAGTTTTTATATTAAATTTCTGGGTATGTCTACTTGTGTTCTCTGTAGCAATTCAATCAAGTAGTTTAAATTTCTTGAGAAACTTAGGAATCTCTCAAACTCCGTCAATCCAATTGGGATTTCTGCAAAGTTTTAGCAATCAAATTATTAATAGATAGTGCTCTGAATCAAACTTTTATCAGACTCCCATTCCAAGATATTGAAATCTCTATCCTTTATTCTTGCATTGAACTGAAACTTGATTGGAATCTCATCAAATTGCTTTTACCTCTGCTTGTTTTGCTCATCAATCATTCCTCTGATTTCTGCTAGATTATAGTGATGTTATTTTGGGGCGATTTCAGCATAAAACTAAACTGCTTGCCTCCATTCCATTCTACCCAGTAGTATTTATGGCCTTCTTCTCTTCACTTTTGTCCTTATTGTACTGCCAGATTTTATGTGTTCAATTGGCAACAAGTTTGCCAAATTTTATATTGTTTCTTAACTAAAAATGCTACCCAAGCCACCGTACGGCCGTACCTATTGAGCATTGCTTCCTTTTAATCATTTTGACTGCCATGAAATCACCTAAGCTGAGGTTGGGCGATTATCTAATTTGTATCTTTAAACTATGAATTTCTTTAGATCTCCTCCTCTATGCGGCCGTACACCAAGCCGTACCACGTTATTCTGCATACAGTAATATATGTTATTCAATTGATTTTGGTGAGCTGTGATCTATGTCATCCTTTTCCTTGCAAACCTTCGCTTTTTCTGCAAATTTATTTACCTTGAACTTTGTGACCTCCTGACCGTATGCCGTGGGTTGGAGAATTTGTTATTTTTTTTTGTTTTTTTGGCTCTCTCTCTATATCTCACGCCTTTATTTTGCAAATGAAATTTCATTATTATGCTTTTAGCAAGAGTTTTGGAAGCTTGCATAGAAGGAATAGTGAATAAATTCTTTTGTTAGAAAGTTTCTAATTAAACCCACTGGACAACTAGTAAGTCTTGTCTTGAGTTATCTTTTTGCTTAAGTTAAACTGTTATAATGACTTTTAATTAAACTCACTAAATGAGAATAGGGATAAAGCTAATATTAACTCATAGAATAGTTAGGATAGATTTGTAATAATTATCTTATAGAGAAATTTAGGAATAGAATTGAATTAGAATATGTAAGAATGTTAATTAAGTAACTTTGAGTTCTATATGGGATAGATCATTTTGTAATGTTAGTGTTATATGTTAGAATTAAGTATTAGTTATACTCATAAATTGGTTAGTTATGATTTTTTCTATATACTATCCTATGATACATTGTTTTTAGTAAATAAATAATAAGATAGAGTTTTAGGGTGATTTGAGCATTATATTAGATTTCTATGGTAATAATATACGTTATTTTAAAGTGGGTGAAAAACTTAAAATGATTGTCTGCTTATATAATCCATTGGTGATATGTCAAGATTTTAAATATGGTGTTGTTGAAACCCCATTTTTATTTGTTAGCCTTTGGTAGTATGGATGCAGTTGGTTTATTATGTTATATTGGTCCTGAGTCATATTGTTTTAAGGTATGTCATAATTGTCTAAATCCTTGGTTCCACGTTGGGAGATGGACTTATGTAAAGTGGCATTGTGTTCAATTTGCTGACTCCAGAGGTTAGGCTACTTGGGTCTTCAATCAATTTTTGTGTCATTATGTTTAGATGTTTTATTGATTTGAGATTGTTAAATGGACAAAGGAAAGTTTTATTGTTGAGGTTGAAATTTGAAATGGCCTACGTATTGCATTGGATTTTAAGAGATTGATGCTTTCCAGTTCCTTGTCCATGCATGTACTGGGTTTTTTTATGGGGTTAGTAGTTGCTAGCTATAGGTAGGAGAGTGGCTTTCATGGTGGCACTGATGCCCAAAGTGGCTTCCTGGATAACCCCATGGAAGTTGTAATCAAGTGATAACTTAATAATTTATCTAGGTGGGTTGGATAGTAATTCACATAATAAGATAAGTATGATGGCTCACCCATGCCTTGAGTGCTCTCATAGGCTAAGGATGGGATGAGAAGGCTTGGTTGGCAAGGTCAACCTCCTTGTCTCCATTAGAGGATGTGTTGGCTCTACATGTGTCACCCTATGGGGCAAGTGCCTAGTGAGAGGTCGCTAGGATAACCATAGATGGGGGCCAGATTCTAGTGAGAGATAGCCTAGATAACCCATTCTAGGACCATACGATGACACTCTCCCTACTGCAACTTAGTTACTTCCTCTTTATCTTTTTGTTGTAGCCTCTGGAGCATTGACTTGTCTTGATGATTTGACTTGTCGTGATGATTTATTTTTTCTTGATAATTTGTGTAGTCATGATGATCTGAGTTGTCTGTGTCGAGTTGTATCTACTTTCTTGTAACCTTTGACTTAGTGGAACCTCAATGTTATCTCCTAGCTCAGGGGGTGGACCTTAGGGTTCCACATGGTTGGGTGGAAGAGCTTAATCCATTGGTTTTCCTTGGTCGACCCGATTCGTGATCACTGCAGATGATACTCCAGTTCCAAACTTGCACTTGCATCCTCAAAGTTATATTATAATTTTAGAATTGTATTATATTGTAGTATATTGTAAACCGATGTGATCGGTCATGTAATCTTGTAATTGAACCTTTGTAAATATTCATCTTTGCAAATGAATGATGTAAATCCTCATTTGTTGTATTTTAATGTATATCTCTTGTACTATTTATCTGATGTAGTTATGTTTCCTAGAGGAATTGTTGTGCAACTTGTTTAATGTTGTCAATAATGTAATGTTAGCTACTGAATAATGCATCTATTTGTTTCAAATTTTTTTTTTGTAAATTTTGCACTTGTTAGTCTAACACTCTAGGGTTGCATGACAGGGCATCACATTTGGTATCAGAGCCAGGTTTAAACACTAGGTACTCTGGTTATAATTGAGCCCATTATGTGACCTAGTGCTTAAACTCTGTAGATTAGCTTTCATCCCTGTTGTTTCCTTGTCAGTGTGTAATGAATTATCCTTTGGTGCTGTAGGTAGATGCCTAGAGGTAGAGGTTGAGGTCGTGGCAGAGGTAGGGGCCGTGGGAGAGGTGGTGGCAGTACACCTCCTCCCAATTCTCCTCATGTGAGTGCACATGAAGGCGGGGGTCAAAATATGGAAGGTTAGGGTCAGCCTGAAGGAGCCCAGTTGAGACAGTTGCTTGAGGAGGTCCTTGCCCATTTAGGCCCTAGACAAGAGGTAGAGCAACCTAGAGGGGGTCAGAAGGTAGATCAACTGGAACCTAGGGAAAGAGAGAGATCACCTAGGTAGAGAGATCTGACAGCTGAGTAGGAGGCCATACTAGCCAGCCATATGAGAGATCTTCTGAGGGCGTGCCCTCCCACTTTCAATAGAGCTGGTAGTGGTCTTAAGGTAGAGACATGGTTATTGGATATAGGCAGGTGTTTCACCATGCATCTATATGGTAGTAACACCAAAGCTAGGTGTGCTATTCTGCATCTTAGAGGGCAGTTAGAGGAGTAGAAACTGCACGTGGACATTAGCACTATTTCTTGGGAGTTGTTCTTAGAGAGATTCAGAGCCTATTTCCTATCTGATCATTGGAGGCAGCGCCGTGCAGATGAGTTTCATGAGCTGAGGCAGATGGCCATGTCAGTTGAACAGTATGAACACAGATTCTATGAGCTCAAACAATATACGGGTATCAGAGATGATGAGACTATGCTAGTGTAGCATTTTATTAGGGGCCTGAATGCCTGGATTAGTGGAGCAGTTCATGTTTTCAAACCCAAGACTATGGAGGTAGCAATGGAGAAAGCTTGGTTAGTGAAGGAGGATTTGACAATGGCACACAGTGGGCATATAGTTGTACATGATGACAGTGCACCTTCTTTAGGATTTGGTTCTCATGGTGGGCATACTCAAGCATCAGGATCTCATGCACCCTCAAAGGGTGGATAGCAGTAGCAGTAGCACTCTCAGTCCAAACTGAAGAATCCTCAGACTCAATAGGGTGTCAGATTTCAGAATAAGAAGAACCAGAATTGGTAGTGTTCTAGATAGGACTGTGTTGATTGTCCCACTCATAGTACGTAGTCCGCAAGGAGCAGAGGTAGTTTCTAGCAGTCTAGTGCCTTTCAGGGTGGCGGTGGTCTTGGTAGGGGCACAGGGTGCTTCTCTTGCGACCAACAGGGCCATATTTCTAGACAGTGTACTCAGAGGAGTGCTTCAAGGTTTGGACATTGGTCGGCAGCTTCAAAGCCAACGATCGGTGATGTAGGTAGATTGCATAGAGTCTTTGCAGTGGTTGATAACCGCCAGGTAGAGCATCAGGGCACCATGCTAGTGACTTCTGGTTTCATGCAAGGTATTAGTTTTTCTATTCTCTTTGATTTCAGTGCATCTGATTCATTCATATCTCCTTCTCTTGTGGAGCGTTGTGGCTTAGTGTCAATAAAGTAGGTTGATAGATGGTAGGTTGAGTTAGCTTCTGGGGCTAAGGTCACAGTTGAGTCTCTAGTGCATGGTTGTGAGCTAAGGATTAGCTCTCTATCTACCACAATAGACCTTCTCATCCTACCCCTTGGTTCATATGATATAGTTTTGGGGATGGATTGGTTAGAGGACCATCAAGCAGTGATCGATTGTTGGCGTAAGTCTGTCAAATGTGTGGATTGTCGGCATAAGTGGAGGTTGTTGGTGTCTAGAGACCTATTTCCCTATGTATGATCTCTGCTATGCAGCTTAAGAGATGCATGCATCAGGGTTGTTAGCTTTTTGTAGTAAAAGTTAATGACTTGGAGATGGAGGAGAGTCGAGAGGCATCTCTTAATGATCACCCACTCCTGAGAGAGTATGCTGATGTTTTTCATTCAGAGATTCTAGGGATGTCACCTAAGCGTGACATCGACTTCAAGATTGATCTTGTTCCCGATGCAGAGCCTATCTCACGAGCTCCATATAGGATGACCATTCAAGAGATTAAGGAGATTCGATTGTAGCTGGCAGAGTTGTTAGCCAAAGGATTCATTCAACCTAGTGTTTCTCCATGGGGAGCACCTGTGATCTTTGTGAAGAAGGATGGATCTCTATAGCTATGTATCGACTATCGATAGCTCAATAAGGTGACAATGAAAAATAGATACCCCTTGCCTCAGATCGACGATTTGTTTGACCAGATTAAAGGAGCTAATGTGTTTTCTAAAATTGATCTTAAGTTGAGATATCATTAGTTGCGGATATTTGAGGCAGATATTCATAAAACAACTTTTCACACCTGTTATGGACATTATGAGTTTATAGTTGTACCATTCAAGTTGACGAATGTACCTTCAGTTTTCATGAACCTGATGAATGGTGTTTTTCATACTTATCTCGATAGATTTGTCCTTGTTTTTTGGATGATATATTGATCTATTCGAGGACTATGGAGGACAATGAGGAGCATTTGCGTCAGGTTTTGCAGTGGCTGAGAAAAAATTAGCTTTATGCTAATTTGTTGAAGTGTGAATTCTTTCAAACAGAGGTGAAGTATTTGGGTCATGTCATCTCTGGAGAGGGTATTGCGATGGATCCTTTGAAGATCCAAGCTATTATGGATTGGCCTGCACCTACTAATGTTTCTGAGGTCCACAATTTTATGGGATTGGCAGGATACTATCGCCATTTTGTTATGGGGTTTTCCAGGATTGCCCATCCTATTACGTCTCTTCAGAGGAAAGGGAAGAAGTTTGTGTGGTTAGAGTAGTGTTAGGCAGCTTTTCAGACCCTTAAGGAGCAGTTGACCAATGCACCTATTCTAGCAGTTCCTGATCCTACTAGGGACTTTGTTGTGTGTACAGATGCTTCTTTGGAGGGTTTAGGAGTAGTTTTGATCCAGGATGGTTGCGTGATGGCCTATGAGTCTCACAAACTCAAGGATCACGAATTAAACTATCCCACTCATGATCTGGAGTTAGCCGCGGTTGTGTATGCCTTGATGAGGTGGAAGCATTTTCTTTTAGGGCATCAGTTTGAGTTGCACAGTGATCATCATAGTTTGCAGTATATTTTCATGTAGCCAAACTTGAATGCGAGGCAGAGGTGATGGATGGAGTTCTTGTACGAGTATGACTTTGAGGTCAAGTATATTCAGGGCAAAGAGAATATGGTAGCAGATGCTCTTAGTCATTGGAGGCATGAGATCTTAAAAGTCACCCTCACAGTTGATTTGAGAGGTCAAATTCTCATAGCACTTCCTACCAACATTTGGTATCAGGAGGAGAAGTCTGAGGTTGAGACAGGTAGACCTTTGGAGGGTAGATTTACTAGTTACTCTCATGAGTTAGATAGTCTTTTGCGACATTTGGGTCATATTTATGTTCCTAGTTTTGAGGGTCTTCGTACCCTAGTTATGTCAGAGGTGCATTGGGCACCCTATTCGGCTCATCTGGGTGTCAAGAAGATCCATGCAGATCTATGTCAGCTATACTTTTGGAGTGGTATGAAGTGGGATATTGCTGATTTTGTGTCGAGATGTCTAGAGTGTCAGAGGGTGAAGGCAAAGCATCAGCACCCAGTAGGTCTTTTGCAGCCTCATTTGGTCCCAAAATGGAAATGGGACATCATTTCAATAGACTTCATTGTTGGTTTGCCGATATCCTCCTATCAACATGATGCTATTATGGTCACTGTGCATAGGTTGATGAAGGTAGCTCACTTCTCTCCTATCCGTTCTTCTTATAATGCTTCTACAGTGGCTAGAGTGTTCATGGAGGACATAGTTAGACTTCATGGGATTCCTCATAGGATCATCTCCGATAGGGATCCAGTGTTTACTTCAGCCCTTTGGACTTCTCTACAGCATGCCTTAGGGACTCAGTTGAACTTTAGTTTAGCATACCATCCAGAGACTGATGTTCAGACTGAGAGGGTTAATCAGGTTCTCAAGGATATGCTTAGGATGTATGTGATGAATCGGCAAAGCCATTGGGAGGACTACTTGTATCTAGTGGAGTTTGCATATAATAATGGATATCACAGTTCTATCGGCATGTCTCCATTTCAGGCTTTGTATGGTCATCCTTGCCAGACCCCACTGAGCTGGGATTGTCTTGAGAACAGAGTTCTCTTAGGACTAGATATGCTTAGAGATATGGAGTAGCAGGTTGAGTGGATTAGAGAGCATCTGGTGGTAGCACAGGATAGGCCGAAGAAGTATGCAGATGGTCATAGGATCGATCGATAGTTTTCAGTTAGGGATCAGGTGTTCTTACGTGTGCAACTGTGAAAGAGTCCAATCCATTATAGTAAACTCTAAGCTAGCACTATACTTTTTTAGACCTTTTGAGGTGTTGGAGAGGATTGGTCCTATTGCTAATCATCTTGCTTTGCTGCCCAGCCTTTCATGCATCAACGATGTGTTTCATGTTTCTATACTTAGACCTTACTATCCAAATATTACTCCTGTTCTTGATTGGACTGCTCTACAAGTAGAGGATAGGCAGTTGGCTTTGGACCCCATAGGCATTTTGCAGCACAAGAGACTTGTTCTTAGGGGCAGAGACATGGAGTAGGTCAGGGTCTAGTGGGATCCTAATGATGAGACTTCTACTACCTGGGAGGATCCTTCCAGGATGAAAGAGTTATATCCTTACTTATTTTTAGGCTTTCAGGAGTAAGCCTGATTTTTGGGGGGGAGGATGTAATGCCCCTCATCTTGGCTTGAGATAGTTGATAGCTTTATACTGCACTTTGACAGTTAGAGACATTTGAGTTATTAGACTATGGTTTATGCTTGTCATGATCATGATGGACTATATTTGACTGATGTGGTTTTTGACATGTGTTATGAGTTTTATGATGACATTATTGATATTCCAGTTTATGAGGTATTATGACATGTTTAGTTGATGGATAATCGTTTATGTAGAATATTTTTATCATGCTTTTTGTGATTCATTGGTATCTGACTTATAGCTAGAGATGTTTATGTTATTATCATGCTTTTAGAGAGGGGACAATGTAGTATTTCTCAACCCGAGCACCCTACTACGGTGCGAATCCCTAACTCTATATGTGTATGCAACATATTGTTTTGATGCAGGTTGTAGGTACCGGGCCTTGACTCCACCTGACTTAGTAGGTTTGAGTGGTCCCTTGCACCAATGGACAACGTTGATGGGAGATAACATGAGGTTTTCCCTAGGTCAAGTCTCACTCTTCAATTTGTGGTCGTGGCTCGAGATGTTGTTCCTTGGTCCTCACTTCAGATTGTTGGTCGTCTAGTGGTATGTGGAGTTATTGTCGAGTTTGTGTTTAGTTAACCCATGTGTATTTTGGTAATGCATTAATGAAGTAAAATTATATTAATAATGGTAATAGCATGTCAAATATTATAGTATTTTTCTTAGTCATAAAATTTGGAATATTATTTAAGTAAATTTTAATATAGATAAAATTAATTATTTTAATGTTTTTAAAAGTATCTGAGTCATTAGTTTATTATGGTTAATTAGTTTTTTTTTTTTTAAAGAATAATATTGGGTAATAATTTAATGTTGGTTAGTTGTTGAATATGATTCTAGATTTGGGGAATCTCTATGTTAAGTAAAAATTTTAAATTCTTCTGAGTAGTGGGATTCTTAGTAATAGATTTTAGATAGTGGAAATTTATGAGTTGTGGCTATTTTTACTTCTAGGGGTTATTATTTTTGGGGGGAATTGTTCTGATGAAGGAGATAGAAAAATTGGGGAAATTTGTTACATGAAGTGGAAGAAGAGAAAAGCTGAGGAAAGTTGGAAGTTTTTGGATCAAATTTCTGGGTATGTCTACTTGTGTTCTCTATAGCAATTCAATCAAGTAGTTTAAATTTCTTGAGAAACTTAGGAATCTCTCAACCTCCATCAATCCAATTGGGATTTCTACAAAGTTTTAGCAAACAAATTATTAATAGATAGTGCTCTGAATCAAGCTTTTATCAGACTCCCATTCCAATATATTGAAATCTCTATCCTTTATTCTTGCATTGGACTGAAACTTGATAGGAATCTCATCAAATTGCTTTTATCTCTACTTTTTCTTCTCATCAATCATTCCTGTGATTTCTACCAAATTATAGTGATGTTATTTTGGGGCGATTTCAGCATAAAACTAAACTACTTGCCTTTATTCCATTCTACCCAGTAGTATAGCCTTCTTTTCTTCACTTTTGTCCTCATTGTACTGCCAGATTTTATATGTTCGATTGGAAATGAGTCTGTCAAATTTTGTATTATTTCTAACTAAAAATTGCTCACCTGGAAGCCACTGTACGATCATACCTATTGAGCATTGCTTCCTTTTGAATCCTTTTGACTACCATGAAATCGCCTAAGCTGAGGTTGGGTGATTATCTAATTTGTATCTTTAAACTATGAATTTCTTTTGATCTCCTCCTCTATGTAGCCATACACCAGGCCATACCATGTTATTCTGCATATAGTAATATATGTTATTCAACTAATTTTGGTGAGCTGTGATCTATGTCATCCTTTGCCTTGCAAACCTTCGCTTTCTCTGCAAATTCATTTACCTTGAAATTTGTGACCTCCTAACCATACGTCGCGGGTTGGAGAATCTGTTGTTTTTTTATTTTTTTGGCTCTCTCTATATCTCATGCCTTTATTCTGCAAATGAAATTTCATTATTATGCTTTTAGCAAGAGTTTTGGAAGCTTGCATAGAAGGAATAGTGAATAAATTCTTTTGTTAGAAAGTTTCTAATTAAACTCCCTGAACAACTAGTAAGTCTTGTCTTGAGTTATCTTTTTGCTTAAGTTAAACTGTTACAATGACTTTTAATTAAACTCACTAAATGAGAATGGGGATAAAGCTAATATTAACTCATAGAATAGTTAGGATAGATTTGTAATAATTATCTTATAGAGAAATTTAGGAATAGAATTGAATTAGAATATGTAAGAATGTTAATTGAGTAACTTTGAGTTCTATATGGTATAGATCATTGTGTAATGTTAGTGTTATAATGTTAGAATTAAGTATTAGTTATACTTATAAATTGGTTAGTTATGATTTTTTTTATATACTATCCTATGATACATTGTTTTTAGTAAATAAATAATAAGATAGAGTTTTAGGGTGATTTGAGCATTATATTAGATTTCTATGGTAATAATATATGTTATTTTAAAGTGGGTGAAAAACTTATAATGCTTTTCTACTTATATAATCCATTGGTGATATGTCAAGATTTTAAATATGGTGTTGTCGAAACCCCATTTTTAATTGTTAGCCTTTGGTAGTATGGATGCAGTTGGTTTATTATGTTATATTGCTCCTGAGTCATATTGTTTTAAGGTATGTCGTAATCGTCTAAATCCTTGGTTGAATGTTGGGAGATGGACTTATGTAAAGTGGCATTATGTTCAATTTGCCGTCTCCAAAGGATAGGCTACTTGGGTCTTCAATCTATTTTTGTGTCATTCTATTCAGATGTTTTATTGATTTGAGATTGTTAAATGGACAAAGGAAAGTTTTAGTGTTGAGGTTGAAATTTGAAATGGCCTATGTATTGCATTGGATTTTAAGAGATTGATGCTTTCCAGTTCCTTGTCCATGCATGTGCTAGTTTTTTTTATGTGGTTAGTGGTTGCTAGTTGTAGGTAGGAGAGTGGCTTCCATGGTGGGTCAAGTGCCCAAAGTGGCTGCCTGGATAACCCCATGGAAGTTGTAATCGAGTGATAACTTAACAATTTATCTAGGTGGGTTGAGTAGTAATTCACAAAACAAGATAAGTATGATACCTCACCCATGCCTTGAGTGCTCTCGCAGGCTACGGATGGGATGAGAAGGATTGGTTGGCAAGGTCGACCTCCTTGTCTCCATAAGAGGATGTGTTGGCTCCGCATGTGTCACCCTATGGGGCTGGTGCCTAGTGAGAGGTCGCTAGGATAACCATAGATGGGGGCCAGTTTCTAGTGAGAGATAGCCTGGATAACCCATGCTAGGACCATGCAATGATAGTCTCCCTACTACATCTTAGTTACTTCCTCTTTATCTTTTGTTGTAGCCTCTGGAGTATTGACTTGTCTTGATGATTTGACTTGTCGTGATGATTTGATTTGTCTTGATAATTTGTGTAGTCATGATGATCTAAGTTGTCTATGTCGAGTTATATTTGCTTGCTTGTAACCTTTGACTTAGTGGAACCTCAATGTTATCTCCTAGCTTCGGGGGTGGACCTTAGGGTTCGACTTGGTTGGGTGGAAGAGCTTAATCCATTGGTTTTTCTTTGTCAACTTGATTTGTGATCACTGCAAATGATACTCCAATTCTAGACTTGCACTTGCATCTTCAGAGTTATATTATAATTTCAGAATTGTATTATATTGTAAACCAATGTGATCGGTCATGTAATCTTGTAATTGAACCATTGTAAATATTCATCTATGCAAATGAATGATGTAAATCCTCATCTGTTGTATTTTAATGTATATCTTTTGTACTGTTTATCTGATGTAGTTATGTTGCCTAGAGGTGTTGTTGTGCACCTTGTTTAATATTGTCAATAATGTAATGTTATCTACTAAATAATGCATCTATTTGTTTTAAAAAAAATTATGTAAATTTTGCACTTGTTAGTCTAACACTCTAGGGTTGCATGACGGGGCATCACTCTATCACCCTCTGCTAACCAGTTTAGCCTTGCTTTGACTTTTAGCCCTTGATCTCTGAAAGTTTGAAATTTCCTCAAATTATGTTTGGCTTCTTTTAATTTTTGAACAATTTCTTCCTTGCCTGGATTCTCCTGAGCCCTTTTTTCACATTCTAGAAAATGGGATTGTAGCCTATTCTCTGCTCTCCTCCTATCCTTAGCATATTTCCTTCCCACTATTTGACTAAGAACTTTGCATTTTTGAAGCAAAGCACTCCAATACTGAGCTCTTGAGGATGAACTAAAGAGAGCTTTTGTGATATTTCTAAGATTGATAACCCCATCACAACAGTCTTTGTCTTTGAGTATTTCATAGTTTAGCTTGTATGTGCTTTTCTTATTAGATCTTCCTCTAGATTGTTTTCCTTTCCATCTAATACAAGCTTCAATGGGATGATGGTCTGACAAAGTAGAAGGAACAACTTCTACACAATTTTTTGACTCTTATTCTGAAAAAAAAACTTTCCTTATTAATATAAAATCTATCCAATCTGGAGTAAATTATGCTTTTCCCAACTTGGTTGTTACACCAGGTGTACCAAATGCTGGTACTCTATGATCTCTTACCTTCTAAAGGGTCAAGCAATTTTAAATGTTTCTTAAACTTATGCCAAAAAAGATTCATTACCCTTCCAACCCCATCTGAGCCCTCCCAACTTATCCTCTCTGCATTCATCCATGTTAAATTCACCCCTAAAAATCCAAGGAATGTGCTGCAAGTTAATATCCATCCACTTCGAAAGCTCAGCGTCGTCTAAGTAATTATTTGGAGCATATACTGAACAAACCCCAAAAGTTAATTCAATAGAGTTCAAGACAACCCATAGGCATCTATTGCAAGGAGAGTTCATGAGTCAGAATCATAAGACAATATTATTTTGAATGTTGAACAAATATTAATTTTTACTAAGTTTATATGGAAATTTTTTAACAAAAACTATTAAAAAATCAATTATCAATGTTGTGATTGGCTCATAATTTGATCTTGTAAAGACTGATTTTGTAGATTTATTTTTTTGATATTTTGTTTCATTTTTTAAAGACACAAATGGCAAATTTTACCATTAAAAAACTAGAGAAAAATGAAATATCATGCCAAAAATTTAAGGGGATTTATTTTGCTAGTTTGTTACATGCCACTATGAACACCCACTAATGGCCCTCTAAATGGCAATGAGGTTTTTGAAGCACTATTCCATCTAATAAATAAATACATTTTTTGGGCACAATAAATTAAATTGATGTAAGAAAAAATGAAGTGAAACATACAACCATTTTATATACAGTTATTTTAATTAAATAAGTTATTTTGTGTACCATTATTGTAATTAAATACTTTGTGTTAGTTGTTTATATATATATATATATATATATATATATATATATATATATATATATATATATATATATATATATATATATATATAAAGTCTTAATCTATATTAAAATCAAACCCTAGGAGTCCATATGAAATGAAATAAAAGGATAAAAACATATTAAAGGAAAATAATATTTTGTTTTATTTACTGTATAGTTGTTTTATTTTATTTATTTTACTAAACTATATTTTATTACTGAACCACAATATTACATTAATAATAATATTTTATTTTGACAAATATGAAATAAAAAAAATGAAACTCCAGGGGTGAATATGAAATAAAAGGATAAAAACATATTAAACAAAATTAATATATGTTATTTTATTTACTTAAGAGTTATTTTATTTTATTTATTGAGCCAAAGATTAATAAATAAAAAAATGAAACCCTAGAGTCAATATGAAATAAAAGGATAAAACGTATTAAATGAAATTAATATGTTGTTTTATTTACTATAGAGTTATTTTAATGAAAATATTTTGTGTTAGTTGTTTAGATATATTTTGAAAACAATAAATTAAGAGAATGGTTACTATGAAAATAGCATACCTATATTTCAAAAAATCTATCTAAATACCTCAAGAAGCAATTTTAATAGGCCAAGGATATCTCTCCACATATTTAAGATAATTTATTTAAAGACAGATATGCTATCTTTACTAGTTTGTTAAACCTAATGGCTCCCAAAATCACATTGAGGTTTTTGAAGCACTATTCCATCTAATAAATAAATACATAAAAAAAGAAACCCTAGGGTCAATATGAAATAAAAAGATAAAAATGTATTAAATGAAATTAATATGTTGTTTTATTTACTATAGAATTATTTTAATGAAAATATTTTGTGTTAGTTGTTTAGATATATTTTGAAAACAATAAATTAAGAGAACTGTTACTATGAAACTAGCATACCTGTCAAGATTTAGAAAAATCTATCTAAAATACGTCTAGAAACAATTTTAATAGGCCAAAATATCTTTTGGGTATTTTAATAAATTTTTCTAAAGATAGATATGATATACTAGTTCGTTACACACCACTATGAACATCCACTAATGGCCCCAGAAATGACATTGAGGTTTTTGAAGCACTATTCATCTCATAAATAAATACATAAACAATGAAACCTAGGGTCAATATAAAATAAAACGATAAAAATGTATTAAATGAAATCAATATGTTGTTTTATTAGTACCTCCTTCAGCCAATACTATTGCAATGAGTTTGCACATATCTAATTATTAATCTATTGATTGAAAACCAATCAAAAGACAAGATTATTTTTCTTTGTCTACCAAATTTGGTTTAAATTTGTACTTTTCCTATGTCAACATGATAAATTTTTAACAAAAAACTATTGAAAAAATGATTTATCTGTATTGTCATTGGCTGAAAAAAAATGACGTGCAACAAAAAGCTATAAATGCAGAGATAATTTTGGTTTGAGGGGAGGATGTGGCAAGTAAAACAAATTATGAACACAAATTTTGTCTCCCACTAGCTAAGTCATGCCTAAATGGATGGCGAGGGAAGAATCATCAGTTTTTATGAATTTAATTTTTTGCTTCATTAGTAATGTAAAAGTTGCTTTTTGTCAAAGGGACATAGTTATAATATTAATAATACGATATTAAAAATATACGGTTATACACATTTTATTTTATTTTATGAAATTAGATATTTTTGGGATTTCAATTTTATTTTATTTTTATAGTTAAGAAAATATTTGTGTTATTTAATAGGCTTTGTAAAGTTTAGTTTTATAGTTAAGTAAATATTTTAGTGCTATTTTATTTTTACCAAATAAAATTATTTTTGAGATTTCAATTTATTTACCCAAGCCATTTCAAAAGTTCACATAAATTTTTCATTACAAATTGAGTGACTAAGATAAAATATTATAGTGATCTAAATATAAATATGAATATGTTATTGTTATTATATTGTGTAATTATTCTTCAAACTTACAATATTTTTATGCGTTTTAAATTGTAATAGTATTCAATATTATTACATTTTAATATGTTAGGTAGACATTTCAAATCTCTCCACACCCAACTAGGGTTAGGGTACTACACATTTTATTTTATGAAATTAGATTATTTTTTAGATTTAAATTTTTTTAGTCAAGAGTTAAAAATTTAGGATTTCAATTTTATTTAGTGAAAAGTTAAAAATGTAGAGTATCATGAAAAATATTTCGTTGTGTTATTACATTTTTTATTTTATTCTTCAAATTATAACAGTATTAGTGTTATTAGATTTTAGGAAAATATTTCTATTATTTAATAGGCTTTGTAAAGTTTAGTTTTATAGTATTTTATTTTTACCAAATTAAATTATTTTTGAGATTTCAATTTTATTTACCCAAGACATTTCAACACTCTTCAAAAATTAATTTTTCAATTATTGGAATGCAATTTGTCTATACCAATAGCTAATTAAAAAAAATTACAACTAAACAAATACTATAATAACAACACTACAAGGTAGGTACTAGCCACTACATGGCACTTGTTTACTATAGAGTTATTTTAATGAAAATATTTTGTGTTAGTAGTTTAAATTAATTTTTTGAAAACAATAAATCAAGATATCTCTCAACATATTTTAGATAATTTTTTCTAATGATAGATATGTCAGTTTTACTAGTTTGTTACACGCCACTCCACTATGAACATCCACTAATGGCCCTAGAAATGACATTGAGGGTTTTGAAGCACTATTCCATCTAATAAATAAATACGTTTTTTGGGGCATAATAAATTGAATTGATACAAGAAAAAATGAAGTCAAACACACAAAGCATTTTAGACATGTGTTTAAAGTATTTATTATGAGTTAAATTTTCTATTTTTAGAAGCCCATATAAAGTTTTAAGTGAAATATTGTCAACATTCTTAATTAGGCTGTCATAAGTTGCATTAAGGGGATGACTGTGACCTAACTTTTTTAATTAAAAATATATAACTGGCATATTTTATTAAATAAATGCACATAAGAATAAAGATGAGATAAAGTAAATAAACTATATATAAATACAAGTAATACTCAAATATCTTCTTTTATTTTTTGCATAATGAAATTTAATTTATTGATTTTTTTAGCCGTCTTCACATTAAAAAAAATATGCATGCTTTGTAAAGGAAATATTTTAGTGTTATTTTATTTTACCAAATTACATCACCTGATAATGGGCCAGCACCTTAGATAGCTAATTGGAGATAGGTGGACAGAGTTTGGGGGGGACGTGGCATTTGTCAGATCCCTTTTCTTCTTTGCCTTGTCAGCGAACCTTGGTAATTACAAACTAGTTGGTGAGTTTTCCAACCTCTCGGTAGAGTCTTTCCTTGCCTTATGCATTCTTGGCCTTTGAATTAGCCTCTTCGCACTTTGTTCCATTCCTTTGTTAGCAAAGTCGCCAATCAGTGAACTTAAGGTTCACCAAACCTTAAGTTTGTTGACAAAGGTAAATGCTTTCTTTTATTTTTATTTCTTCCTTATCGCTTTGCCCCTTGCCTTAGAATTTTTCCTATTGCCTCACCCTTTCAGTCAACAAATTGGTGAATCATTCTAATTTTTTAGGGATTTTTCTAGGATTTTCTAAGGGAAACCTATCCTTCCATTTAGACTTTCTAAGATTAGATTTCTCTAATGGAAGGAGGGATTTTTGGGCTATTTTTGTTAGTTTTTATGATAAGATTTAAAGCAATCAGAAAAATGCAACACAATGAACAATGAACACAACAAGATACCCTGGGAAAACCCTCCAACTTGAGGGGAAAAACCCAACAACAATATATCTCTTATATATTGAATGATAAGAACAGTAATTTGCTTTATGGCCAAATCCAAGGCCTACAGGTATGGCTTCACTTCTTGAAGCACAAAGAATAAGTCCACACTTGATAAATCTGATTTGATCTTGAAATACCTTGATCTGCTCCTTAGAAGTCTGCTCTGCCTTGTGAATTTTTTCTTGTATTTGAATGTATGTGATTGAGAGGTGTAAAGAACTTGTATATATATATATATATATGAGGGACGCACCCTTTCACAAGAGGTTGGCCTTATTACAATATTAATTTGGTCGGCCTATAGAAGTATCTGACTGAAGCTAAAACATCAACACTCCCTCTTAGCTAGGGAGGATACTTCCAGCTGCATGAGACATATCACCTCATCGTGATGTCAACCATAATGGATGACATCCACTATGGCTCTCCCAGAGGGTGGAATCAAGGGATTTCACCTTGAACTTCTCTCACAGAGAAGGACTCATTATCAAGGGATTTCACCTCAAACTTCTCTCACAGAGAAGAACTCATTATCAAGGGATTTCACCTCAAACTTCTCTAGCTTTCCTCAATACCATATCTCTGATATAATGGTATTTGATCTCAACATGCTTGGTTTTGTCATGAAACATTGGATTGATAGAAAGCTTCACACAGCTCTGGTTATCACAATGAATGATAGTAGGCTCCATTGATTGTCCAAACAATCCTGTAAGGAGCTTACGAAGCCATACTGCTTCTCGAGCTGCCATACAAGTTGCAATATACTCTGCCTCTATTGTACTCAATGCTATAGATGACTGCTTCCTGCTGTACCAGGAAATCATAGCAGATCCCAAACTAAAGCAACATCTCGAGGTGCTCTTCCGATCAGTGACACACCCTGTCCAATCAGAATCAGTATATCCATGCAGCTTCAAGTCTACACCAGAAGAATGTCTCAAGCCATACCCAATTGTTCCATGCAAGTATCTTAGGATATGCTTCACTGTAACTAGATGTACTTGTCTTGGTTCACATATGAACTGACTAAGTGCACTCATTGCATAGCAAATATCCGGTCTAGTATTGACTAGATACATCAATGATCCAATCAACTACCTGTACATAGTAGGATCCACTAGATCTGAACTAGCTGCAGCCTCTTTTAAATTCTAAAAATTGGTTTCCATAGGTGTAGACATGGATTTGCAATCCATTATACCAAATCTCTTTAGAATATCAATGGTATACTTCCCTTGACTTAGAATGATCTCATCAAGCTTCTGCCATACTTTTGAACCAAGGAAGTAGTGCATGTAACCAAGATCCTTCATTTCCAATTCAGAAGCTAACTCCTTACATTTGATAATGAGGTGATTTTTTCCAGTAAGAAATAAATCACCATAAGGAACCAAGATCAAGTAGATTACCATCTTCTTCAGGTTTAGTAGGCATCCTCTGACTCTTTTAGTACTTGCATCAACCTTATGACCTCTTTGTCCAAGATTGGTTGCAATGCTTGCCTTAGAGAAAATTTTCTAGAGCACATCTCTGATATTGTAGACAGTTCAGGATTGTCCTCCTCGACCCCAACCTAGATCACTCTATTCTGAATAGGTTTGCGGAGCTATTAATCAAATCTAGATAGATTATCTTGTGCAATTCTATTCTCAGCATCCAAAGAGGTCTTCCAAGGACATTTATCATTAGCCTTGCAATGCTACAACCTTCACTTCTTCTCAGTGAGTCTTAGAACTCCCTCTTGACCCCTACCTCAGAGATTGCAAAGAAGACTTCTAAAAGTGAACTCCCTCTAGCCACTAACTCAGTCCCATAGCTGCAAGTTGTGACTCCATGCTTGATCATTTCTTTGGTCGACATAACTTCCTCACAAGATGCCTAAAGATCTTCCTCCTAGTGCAATCTCTCATTACTTTCATGCTCCTCGATCAATCCTGGGAGCATTTTAGAGAGAGATTACTAATAGTTTGTAACTATCCAAAGAAATATCAAGGCTAGAATCATACAAGGTTTACTATCTCAAGTTATAGGATGAATACATAAGAATTTATGAACAATATTAAAACATGAATAATGAAATCAACCTATAAGTGAAATATGTAGCAAATATCAAAAGATAAAAAAAATGAAGGGATAAAGAAACTTATCTTTATTGAAATCTGATATATAACTCTTTCTTCCATGTTTTACTCCTTTTGAGAGTGCTAAACTTAGCACAACAAAAGACAATCTGCAAAACTACAGATTTCTTAAATGCATTTAGCATGTAGAACCAACCCTCTCAAAGAGTCAAGGCTCTATCACAATTCATGCATTAGAGAATGATATCGATGTGACCAATTAATCACCATCAACATATCAGATCTCTAGCCTAGATAAGAGTGATTTCAAGGGCACAAACAACAAGGAGAAATACTTATCTCTTTATTGAGTTGTTGGTACGCCAATGAGCTAGGCTTGTGGCTATTCTTGTCAACACACCAATTAGACACAATGATGACAGAGGTTGCAACTTCATAAACTCCCACAACAAACTCCATCTCCTCTGTATGAGTCGAGATAACCAAAATAAAGAGAATCCATGAAGAAAATAGGTCCATCGCCACCATGATCAATTGAAGAGAGCTGATTTCTCAATTACAAAATCCTCATGAAGTAAGAAATAACCTTTTCTCCTTTCGACATTTTCACATGATGTAGTTGTTGCTTCAGTGCAAGAGCCCGGCTGGTGTTGTTGATTTCGTACATCTCCTCTAAGGTTTTGAACATGTCCCTTGCCATCTTCAACTTGGAGATGATCGGAACAATATGATCTTTAACGGAGTCAACCAATATCTTCTTCGCCTTGATGTCTTTCTTTTTCCACTGCAACTTCTCTTCTTCCTTCGAAGGTTCGGGAACTTTGGTTTCCACAAACTCAGCCAAGTCATTTTCTTCCAAGGTGAGCATGATTCTAAACCTCCATGATGTGAAGTTGGATGCTCCTTCGAGTCTATCCTCAATTTTAAGACCGTTCACCATCTTGACTAAAATAGGGATAATAGAGAGTATTGCTGCAATGACAAATCTGATCATGATCTTCTTCAAACCCGCTCTAATACCATGTTAGTTTTTATGATCAGATTTAAAGCAATCAGAAAAATGCAACACAATGAACAATGAACACAACAAGATACCTTGGGAAAACCCTCCAACTTGAGGGGAAAAACCCAGCAACAATATATCTCTTATATAGTGAATGATAAGAACATCAATCTGCTTTACAATGGCCAAATCCAAGGCCTACAGGTATGGCTTCACTTCTTGAAGCACAAAGAATAAGTCCACACTTGATAAATCTGATTTGATCTTGAAATACCTTGATCTGCTCCTTAGAAGTCTGCTCTGCCTTGTGAATTTTTTCTTGTATTTGAATGTATGTGATTGAGAGGTGTAAAGATCTTGTATATATATATATATGAGGGATGTACCCTTTCACAAGAGGTCGGCCTCATTACAATATTAATTTGGTCGGCCTGTAGAAGTATCTGACTGAAGCTAAAACATCAACAATTTTATCCTGGGCAAAAATATGACAACAAGATCTTAGTGTCATTTTCAAAAGGTTTACACATCAGAGTGAATGTTGTATTTAAAAAAAAAACTTGAAATTTATCTAAAAGGGGGAATTGAGCTAATCAAAAGATAATTGGGTCCATTGGGAATCTGAGAACATTGACAAAATATTTGAGCAATGAAACTTGGTACTGCTAGGATAAGCATTCATTAATGTTATATCAAATTTTCTAGAATCCTAAGTATATCATGATATATATTAAGACATTCGAGACTAAATAAAGTCTCTTGGGATATGTGTGTGTATATACATATACATACATACATACATATGTGTGTATACACACACACACACATCCCAAGAGACTTTATTTAGAATTGAAGGTCTTAAATGTCATTCTAACTAAATGAGTCTAACTAATGTTTTTTAATATATGTACGATTGGTACCTATCTCTTACCAATGATCAATAGATATCTATACTATATAGGATAGGGAACTATGAACTAGACATATGAGTTGGACCCCTCTATACCTATATGGCACTAGCTTAGCTATGCTCTCTCCTCAACCTATGCCTAGTCGATCCTAGTCTAAGCAGCATCTCAAGCAACTGATACTAGGGATCTATCCAAGGATGGGGCCTCATGGTTCGGGAGGGCCAAGGAGAACAAAGAGATAGAATGGACCATGTATGTATGTAATAGTTACACACACACACACACACACACACACACACACACACACATATATATAGAGAGAGAGATTTCTTTGAGTTGTAAATAAAATGTATTTTTTATTTTTCATCCTTTTTTATTTTCTAAGTGAGGAGGATTGAGAGAATAGGCATTAGAAAATCATATTAAATCAATTGTAAACAAACTAAAAATTGTTAAAAAACACATTAAATTAGGCAACTAAAAATCATAATTCTTAGAAATCACAATAGGCTCTTGAAGGGAATTGTGCACATAGACCTTTGAGTTATTTTAGTGATCCAAGACCTAGCAATATAAACCTTAAGGGAAATTTTTATTTCCTTTTAGAAGAGGTATCATAGATTTATGATATTCTCAAGTTGGGGTGTCATTTCAACCATCAACAATTTTTTGCCTTTAAATTGTCTACTTATGTCATCCACTAGAGATTTTTTTGCAACTAAGATTGGATTCTCTTAGTAATTGTGGATCTTTGGGCTTTGAACCTTATTAAAAATTATTGGTGAAGTAGTTGGAACTTGATACTATTAGCAAGTCCTAAGTGAGACTTATATTACTATGTACAATTCAACTATGTTGAACTACTAGACCTCATTAGTTGATTGGTTATAAATATGGTTGGTTCTAAAAATTTAGAAAGATTACACCATTTCCAACACTTTATTTGTAGTTGTCTTGATGTATGAGGTCATATGCACTAGTTTTGGTGAACCTATTTCTACATGGAGATCACTATTGATTTGGTATGCATTTCATGTTGTTGATTATTACATTTGTTTTAACTATTGGCTATAAAAGCTATTAGATAGGTCGTGTTTTATATTTTTGGATCTTAGCTATTTTATGAGTGTCATGTTGATAATGTTTTTCAGAATATATGTCTATATGTCTGGTGTCAAAAAGAACATTTTACATTTGTTGCAATATATATAGAACAAGATGTCTATTGTTTTATTTGAGATAAGATGACGAAAGTATTAACATAAACAACTCAAATCAATTTAGTCTTTTCCTAGGTGGCGATGTCATCATAAAATTATTGAATACATATGATAGTCCACATAGTATTGGCAAATGATCATATGTTCTAGAATGGGGCTCCTTAACCTCCTTGTGGGTGGTTGGAATAGTCCCCTAAAGTTCGGTTGTTTCATAGGGATTTTAATGTTTTTCAATCTATATTTTCTAAAAATACTTTCAAAAATATTTTATAGCAGATTTCTTGTTCTATAAAAAGAAATGGCACATAGAACCAGGCTTAAATTTGCCAAAAAAATTTCCCTACAGTTTATTCTTCATTATTGCCTTTCTCATGACAATTATTATTTTTTAATGCAAGTAAAATTTTATATAATAAATATAAAAAACAATTACAAACATGTGAGATACTTATCAAATATTTCCAACAATTTACCCGTTGTAAACATGGGTAGCTTATATAGGGTTTTCAAAAACATTTATTGCTCATGCTAAAATGCATTCTTTGCAATTATCCTTCAATGCAAAATCAAAGTGATGGCAGCCTTGACAGGAAACTAGAACGAAATGCAGCGATAGGAACTCTATCTAGAATAGCATACAATTGATGAGAACAATTCAACATTTAAGTGACAAGAATTCGATTAAAAGAACTGTGTTAACAAGAATCTTTTATTCAAACTCTGCCAAATCGGCTATGGTTACATGGACCTCATATTGACAGACTCTTAGACCTAACAATCTCTATAGAATATGATTTCCATGGGCTTTAAACATCCAGCCTGAGTCCTCCCCCCACACACAGTCGATCTCCTTGCTTAATATCTTCTTCTACTATAACATCTTCTTCTCATGCCTGCGGTCCCATCTTCCCTGTATTCTCCAACCTTCACTGCTCCGGAGTCGTTGGAGTCATTTCCTCTAACTGTTCCCTTTCCTGGTCATTCTCAATAGTTTCCTCTTCCGATAGTTCGACGAGAACTAACCAACATCCCCAATGATCTCTTTTAACCAAAACAACTGCCTCTAAGAGACCGCTACGATTAATTAAGGGAACAAACAAAACTTAAACATTAACAACAGAACTTAAAACATCAACTAATCAGAACATAATTTGATCGGGGGAAACGATGCCCCTGCATCACAAAGCTTTTCAGTTTTTTTTTAAATTTTTGATAACTGTCAATTATTCAATGCAAAAATTTAATTGTTTGATGTGTTGAAAAAGTTTGAAATGAATATAAAATATTCTATAAAAGAGTATTGAGATTTTTTTTTAAAATTTAAACAATTTGGAATTTTTTTTAAATAATAGAAATTTGTATTAAAGAATTTAGAAAATAAAAAGAATGTATAAATATATAAACACATACACTCATATTTTCATACTAATTGTTTTTTCTACAGTTTCTAAAATAAATTATGTGTATGTTAATACAACCAAATATTTATTTTAATTGTATTTTACAATTAAAATCTTTAAAAATTTAAGTCCGGCATAAAACCTACAAGAAGAAAAGATAACCTAACCTCAAGTAGTAAGATTAAGTGAAAGTAAAGAAAGAATAATAACATAACACATGTAAATATAATATGTAATAGAAAATAAGTGATAGAGATAAAGAAGAGGTTAACTCATAATATTCGTTTACTTAGATGATTTGTGCTGAGCATTTTACTATTTTGGTATCCAAATTGAGCCTAGTATATAGGTTGAACCTCTTTGAAACCAATTAAAATAGGTGAAATGGACTAATTTGTGAAAAAAAGCTTTTTGAAGAACATCACAGGCATATAGCTTTAGGGTTAGGGTTAGAAATAAGGTTAAGGTTAGGGTTAGGGTTTGGGTTTAAATTACAATCAGGATTAGGGTTAGAGTTAGGGTTACGGTTAAAATCAAAGCTATTTTTAGGGTTACAATTAAAAATAGTGTGAGAATTAGAATAAGAATTAGGATCAAAAGTAGGGTTAGGGTGATAATTAGTGTTAGGGTTAGAACTAAGGTTTGGGTAAGTGTTAGGGATCAAATTAGTGTTAGAATTAAAATTATGTTTAGAATCAATTTCATGGTTGGGCTTAGAATTAGGATTAGCATTAGGTTTAGGTTTAGATTTAGGTTTAGGTTTAGAATTAGGGATACAGTTATGCTTAGAATTATAGATAGGGTTAGAACTAGGGTTGCATATAGGCTTATGATTAGGGTTAGAATTAGGGTCAAGATTCATGTTGGGATTATAATTATAATTAGAGTAAGAATTAAAATTAGGGTTACTAATAGGGTTAGGGTTATTATTATAATAAGGGTTAGGGTTAGGGTTATTAATATAATAAGGGTTAGAGTCAGGGTGAGAATTAGGGTTAGGGTTCAAATCAATGTTAGAATTAAGTTTATGGTTAGAATCAAGTTTACGGTGAGGGTTAGAATTAGGATTAGTGTTAGGGTTAGCGCTAGAGTTAGAATTAGGGTTAGGGTTATAATAAGGGTTAGAATTAGAATTAATGTTAGGGTTAGGCTTAGAAATAGGGTTAGAGATAAAATTAGAATTAGAAATAAGGTTAGGGTTAGTGTTAGAATTAGGGTTAGGGTTAGAGTTACAGTTAGAATTAGGGTTAGGGTTAGAGTTAAAATTAAGGTTACTATTAGAATTAGGGTAAGAATTAGACTTACAATTAAGGTTAGGGATAGAATTCAAGTTAGTGATAGACTTAGGGATAGGTTTAGAATTAGCGATATAGTTATGGTTTGAATTATAGATAGAGTTAGAACTAGGGTTGCATATAGGATTATGATTAGGGTTAGAATTAGGGTCAAGATTCATGTTAGGATTATAATAGGGTTAGGGTTATTATTATAATTATTAATCTAACCCTAATTCTTACCATAACTATAAGATTACACTCAACATTATTTTATAAGCCTCAAAACCCTCAATCTAACTATATTTCTAAATCTATACCTATTTAACATAATTCTAACCATAATTTTGGTCATAATTCTAATACTAACACTAACCCTAACCCTAACCCTATTTCTAATCATAATTCTAACCCTAATTATCACCCTAACTCTAATACTAATCATAACCCTAATTCTAACCTAAGCACTAACCCTAACCCTAATTTTAACCCATAACTCTAATCCTAAATATAATATAAAATTTTAATTATTAATATATTATAATAATAAATTTTATAAATATTATATAATTATAATATTGTAGGAGTCCGGACAACACTGAGAGGGGGGGTGAATCAGTGTTGTATTAATTTTCAAACATTTTACAACTTTTTAAAAGCTTTCTCTTACAGAACAGATGGAAAGGAATACATTAATGATTTGTTGAGTTTATATGCACAAGACTTACAATAACAGATGTAATCAAAACATGATCAAACCAATCATATGCACACACATAGAAGAAATTAAGACACAACCTTTTTACCAAGTGGAAAACCCTCAGGGGTAGAAAAACCACTCATGAAATGCCTCACTGGCTTAACTGAAAAAACATGCCTCACTGGCAATACAAATTGTCTCACTGACAAATATTAAGGTCTTACTGACCACAAGCTTCACTAGCATAGAAAGGTCTCACTGACCACAAGCCACACTGGCATATTGTGCCTCACTGGCAAACCAAATTACCAACAAATGTAATAAGCAAATCAGAGGGATACTCTGTTTCATTCAATACAAATATATGTCTGTCAAATACCCATTCTATTCAATCTGACATCCGGACACACTCAACAATCCTTTATTCTGATCCAATCAACACTGCATTCTAATCCATTCAACAACACTGCATATCAAATCTGTATTCTAATCCAACACTTCACAACACTATATGTTTCATCTCTATCCTTCTTCAATCTTCCATCAATGCACCTGGAAACAAAATTTATACAAGTTGAATGTCTTCTCACTGCCTTGGAACCTTTCACATTCCTTCATGAATTTCTCCTTCAGATCACATAAATTTCACAACAAGACTTTTGAAATTTCACTTCTCTGCAAAAACACATTTGCTTTTCTCCTGCAAATAAACTCTTTGTCTTCTTAAGAAAATCAATTTTTAATAAAATCTAATAAAATTTCTGAGAACCAAACTCTTCATTTCTTTTCAACAAGACTTCAAGAATCATTTTTCTTTTGCATTGAATGTCTTTTTGAGATCTTCAACTTTTTTCTATTATCTGCAACATATCTGTAAGACTCTCCAAGAAAATCATTTGAGTCTTTTCAAAAATCTCTCCTTTAAAAAAATAAATCATGAAAAACTTGTTCAAAAATCTTTCACCTTCTCTGATAATCAATTTTGTCATAAAAATAATCTTCAATTAATAATGCACCATTCCCTTAACAAATAAAAACATCTTCTAAAGAAGTTTCCTTTTCATAAAAGGCATTATACAAAAATCTTCATAAAGATTTTTCCTTTTTAGAAAAATAATAAAAATCTCCTTAAAAATTTCTGAGTATAAAGTTTCTAAAAAAAAAAACTAAAGTCATAATAGAAACTTATAAAATTAAATACTCCTTATATATCGGGCTCCCACTAATATATATTTGTTGCCCCTTTTTAAAAAAAAATATCATATGAAGCTTTTAAAACCTTTCAAAAGACATCGGGCTCATAACTCCTACGCGCCCACCACACATTTAAAATCTTACTTTCCCGCTTAGTGAGGACCGGAATTTCTTGTCAAGGAGGCCGATAAATGTTTAATAAAAAAAATCTTAAGGAGCTCGAACACTTCACATACCGGTGATGACGGTGATCAATGTGAAAGGGGCCGGTCCACAACTGTTTTAAGACCCTCCATTAAGTCACTTAAGTGACTATGACCTGCTATAACAGGTCAGTCTCTTAATATAACAAAAATTGCATTTCAAAAGGGGATAGGCATGAGGAAGTTTCAAAGTCACTTAAACAACAAAAACACCCTTTGAAAAATGCTAAACTTTACTCACAAATCTAACATAGAAGACCTTCAATAAATATTATTGATACTCTGCCTTTGTAGCACCTCAAAAACATATCTGAATTCTCTGCTATTATTCCTCCAAAACAAGTCAAGATGACCTCAGATCTCATGACATCATCCTCAACAACATACCCTTGATTTCATAAGAGTATCATTATGACGCAAAACCTTGATAGAACCTTGTTATGTCTAATGCAAGGATGTAGCAGTGAAGACACAAAACAAATTAACTGGTAAGTGTCTTGATCAACAACTCATAATACTAATGGAATACATTCATAATCCAATCACTTGTGCCTTAACATGAAGAGACCAAGTACTTGTTAGCATCTCATCTGAATCATACTAACATACTTCAACACTGAGATAAGCATCTTCATGAACCATAACTGTGACACCCTGAAGAATATGAAAGCAAATGATTTGGTCTAACCAAAGCATCATATGACATGACATGTATGAACCTATCCATTCCTCTTGGCAGACCAAGATCAGATATCACAACTCACTGCAGTCTAAGCTCATACAACATCTCTTGTGAGAACATATACCATCTCCTGTAAAGCATCTTATACATGATCAACAAATACGAAGACAATAGACAAATCACATGCACACCTTTGGATACCATATGAACAGTATACATCCTAATCTTCAACTACCACATGAAAAGCATATATCCTGATCTCAACATCACACATCAAGTGTATTCATGTGATCCTTTGAATACCAACAACTGATATCATCAACCTTGTCAAGAACCAACACATTGCAAACCTTTGAATACTAACAATTGATATCATCAACCTTGTCAAGAACCTGATGAATAATGAAGACCATGCTTACCAAGAATATGTCATGTTCACTGATATGACATTGTGAGGAACACATCTCCTGATGATGCAAGATCAAACCTGTGAAGTATAAAACCATTCTCTATATCTGCAAGATGATGTCTCATGCTCCTGAACACTTTTGACATCAATGACAACCTAACATCATCAAATATAATATATTATAATAATATATCTAATCTATATTATAATTAATTATAATAATTCTTATAATTATAGAATATAGTTAGAAATAAGCTTGTCGCTCCGTATGCTACTAGCATACCTATATTTAAAAAATATATCTAAAGTACGCAGAGAGATATCCTTCTCGAGGCACCTATTTTTTTAATCAATGTACCACACATAGGTGGAAATAGGAGCCTCGAGAAGGATATCTCTTGGCGTACTTTAGATATATTTTTTAAATATAGGTATGCTAGTTGTATTTTACAATTAAAATCTTTAAAAATTTAAGTCTGGCATAAAACCTACAAGAAGAAAAGATAACCTAACCTCAAGTAGTAAGATTAAGTGAAAGTAAAGTGAAAGTAAAGAAAGAATAATAACATAACACATGTAAATATAATATGTAATAGAAAATAAGTGATAGAGATAAAGAAGAGGTTAACTCATAATATTCGTTTACTCAGATGATTTGTGCTGAGCATTTTACTATTTTGGTATCCAAATTGAGCCTTGTATATAGGTTGAACCTCTTTGAAACCAATTAAAATAGGTGAAATGGACTAATTTGTGAAAAAAAAGCTTTTTGAAGAACATCACAGGCATATAGCTTTGGAAAAATAGATTTACATACTCTTATCATTTGAAAGTGAACTCAATCTAGATTTTGATGATTGTTTGAAGTTCAACTTTGAAGATTTGGTATCTAATTTCTTTAAAAAATCTACATGCAAAATGATGGTTTTCCATTCATAAATAATGAACGATGAGATGTAATGAGATGTAGTCGTTGAGAAGATATCTCATGACCATATTGCTACCTGTCTTTGTTCTAGTGGTAATATGACATTGTTGTCTTATTTAGTTCGTTGGTGTTCCGGTAATAAATTAAATAACAATTTCTTGATTTTTTGAGTTGTAATATCTTGTTTTAGTCTTCTTAACAAATCATCCAGAAGGGCATTATCCATTGTTGTGGACATTTACAAGAAGCTTTCATCTAATGTGGTAGAATTTTTTTAGTGGAAGTTGTTCCAATATTTAGAAATCTTCTTTAACATAATGAATCTAAGGTGATAACTAAACATAAGCATTTATTATATTTTAGTTATTAGTTTAGTTAAAGTAATGACATTGCATTGGTTTTGCATTTGTTATTTTTCTATGATCATTCTATGTTAAAATTTTAAAAATATTTATCTAAAAATAATTTTTCTAAATTTTTTGATTGGAAGATGGCATACTATGCATCTATTTTCTCAACACGAATTGAGTTACTCTAACTATGCATATTGGAAACACTGATATCTTTTTCTTTGGTTGTAGTAATCCTTAATGTGTACTGATTGTTTACTATTACTAGTATACCTATATTTTAAAAAATATATCTAAAGGACACCGAGAGATATCCTTCTCGAGGTGCCTATTTTTAATCAATTTACCTCATATAAGTGGAAATTTTTAATCAATTTACCTCATATAAGTGGAATAGCCACCTCAAGAAGGATAACACTGAGAGATATCCTTGTTGAGGTGCCTATTTTTAATCAATTTACCTCATATAAGTGGAATAGGCGCCTCGAGAAGGATATCTTTATTTCTCTAAACTATATAAACTAATTAAGAATTTTTTTTTTAGAACATGCAATAATTAATTAATTTAATTATATAAGTCCATAATACTTAATGAGTTCATTTGTTTCATTATTTGGTGTGTAGAGAAAATCATGCAATATAACATATTTTATTTGATAGTGAATTAAAAAACTAATTTTTTAATAAATGTTTAATTCAAATATTTCATTTATTGTATTTTATATAATTAGTTTATATTTTTCTATTTTTATAAAGTTATATTTCTATAATTAAAATAAAAATAAATAAATAAATTCTTGTATTTTTATTTAAAATAATTTCTATATAACTATATAATTTCTTTATATAGTTATATCTCATTTTAATTACAATTATAAAGTTATATTTCTAAATAATTAAGTAATTAAGAAATTGTATTTTTATTTTTCGTTTGACATTTTTATAAATATATTTTTATTTATATATATATTTATATTTATATATATAACTTTATATAAATATATTTCTATATTTATATATAAATTATAGAAATATAAATATAATTTTCCTATATTTATATTTATATATATAATCTTCATATCAATTTAATCAAATAATGACATTTGAATTAAACATTTTAAAAAAACTAATTTCTAAATTCTTTATCAAATTAAAACAAATATTAAAATTAACTTGTTGTAGGGGATAACTTTGATTGTAGATGTTTTTTTGGACTAAAATTCTAAGATCTGAGTTACCTCAAGTTGAGTATAAACTCATATGGGTTGAGATGGGTGGTGCATGATGTTATGACTTGTTGTATTGAATCAATTCATAGTATAGTTAATATTGCTTGTTGCATTGATTTTTAACCTAATTGTCTCCATGTAACTATCATCATGAATATTAATGGCTGCCCCAAAAAATATTTGTTTTAGTATGTGTAAACGAGTTTTCATGAATTTCCTACTAAATTTTTTTCTACTATTTCTTTTGATAATGACTTCCAATCTATTTTTGCTTTTCCTAAGCTCCCCTGTACTATCATCTAATGAAACTACTTGCTTGAACACTTTCTAAATGCCAAAGTAATACAACAAACATAACATACTGCTATTACAATCCATTCTTATAGCCTTTAGCAAGGAACTTCAACTACAATGCAACCTTTGTAACAATTAAAAAATGATTAGTTTACTAAAATGTTTACATTACACCTCATAAGGTTTTTCCATCACACGATAAAGGTTGATTCATGCCATATATCATATTACAACACCATTACAATAACTTTCAATGCAAACTTTGTAACAATTAAAAAATGATTAATTTACTAAAATATTTACATTACACCTCATAGGGTTTTGCCATCAGATGATAAAGGTTGATTCATGCCATATATCATATTACAACACCACAACAATAACTTTCGAGGACATCATGCCAGGGAACACAAATATACTATAAATTCAGGGATGACATATAGTTGCAATGGATATACATGGTAGATAATATAGAAGAAATTTTTGTAGTGGAAGGATTACCCAAAAACAAAAAAAAAAATTAAATCCTAACCATTTTTGATAAACTTCGTCTCGAATATGTACTATACATTTAAGGCTATACTTTAGGCATGGTAGTGTTGAATGTGGAAGGATTACCCAAAACAAAATAAACAAAAATTAAATCCTAAACATTTTTGATAAACTTTGTCTTGAATATGTACTATGCATTTAAGGCCATACCTTCAGCATAGTAGTGTTGAATGTACAATTGCTGTTACTGTGCATATAAGTGAGCTAGAAATGAAATTTAATTTTCAGGCTGAAGGTGAAATTTAATGTTCAGGCTGAAAGTTTTGAGTGACCCTGTTGAAAATGGAAGAGTATTTAGAATGTTGAAAATTAAATCATGATTGCACACTAATAACACTAAATAATAATCATAATATTAAATTATTCATGGTTATCCATACATCACTATATAGCTTTTATAAAGTCTTTTGAAGACAAAACTATCCAAACCACCCGATAACTAACATGATACTAACTAAACATTTAATTGCTAATATCACTAAATCACTAAGATCACTTTATTACAAAATCAAAACCTTATTTTTGAACAAAACCCTATCTCAACAATCGCAAAATAATATAATCCTGATTTTCCAACTGAACCCCCCATCCCAACAATCAGTTTGTCTGAACTAATTGTTACTAAAACGCTGAATCGCTTTTGAAGCTCTCCGTATCGTCGATCCATAACTGAGATATTGGGATGCGCAGAGCCTGCGCAATGCTCCTGGAGTCCATTCTGGCCACTCTCCCAAATGCCTTTCCGAAACCAATTGCATTTTTATACCGATCGATTTCTGCCTGGTCCGCAACGATTCCGTCAAGTAGAAACTCAAGTCCTGCCGATCTTCGGCCGGTTGAATTGTTGTATAACTTTCTGACATACTGCTCTCTCCGTGCTGCTATCGCCTCCTCTGAAATCTCCAGGTGAGCCACACGAGCTGCCATTAAAGCCTCATAGCCTTGCTTTCTAGCCCTGCAAATATTACTGCAAGTACTGCTCGGTGGAACTTCCAACAGCCGGTCGCTGCCACAAATCACACAAATTTTCTCCAGAAAAACCAGGTACCTGATCAGATGCTGGAGAAAACCTTGCACAACATTGTTATTATTACTTAGTTTCGCCTCATTTCGCTCCAGGACAGCCATGATGTAATCCTTCACCACGGCGGGAAGCAGGTGAGTTAACCCTAACGAGGTCGCGGGTTCGACTCCCTCTTGCGAACAAAGCACTTCCACAGCCTCCGTAAAAAACACTTGAACCCTAAGTGCTCGATCATTGGCCACACCAATTCGCAGAAGCACTTCATCATCTCCTTCCAAAAACTCATGGACCGCAACCTGAAATTTGAAATAGGGTTTAGATTTGTCAGGGATTACTTTCACTGTACACCATTGAAGAACATTTCTTCCTCCACAGCCTTTGCTTGAATTAGCTTCATCATGGCATTCGAACTCTCCGATGAAAAAAAGCTGGTCGCCCACAGCTCGTCTTCAACCGTCCAGTTTTCAATCCACCATCCTGATCTCTCGCACCTCTTACTTTGTTCACTGCCTATGAAAACAGGGGGCTCGATTTGCTCAACAAGAAAACAGGCAGCTACTTTTGCAGCCTGGTAAATTGCCTCTCTCGCAGCCTTACAAGCCGTTGCCGTGGTCTTGGCATCCAGAATGATACACCGCAAGAGCAAACGGGAAAAATCATACAATTTATTCAGTGCTTCCTCTGCCCTGTGCACATGCTTCATTGACGCCTTAAACTCCACCACCAAAGGCTTAAACTTGGCAGGTAAATCAGGCACCGCAGCTTCTGAGAAAGGTAGAGGGGTTCCCGATGGTTTGACATCCATGATATTGAAGGAATATTGTGTAGGCCTCTGCAAGGGCAGGGCTTCAATCAACCACAACAGCTCGCACATTCCCAGGGTTTGGGAATGAATTCCATCGAGCATTCCACAGCGCGAGAGCTTCGCCAGCACCCGATTTCAGATTGCAGGTTCAATTCATAGTCATAGAGCTCCATTACAATATATTGCTGCTGCTGAAACACCACTGAAAGCGCTACCTTTTTTCTCTCCAAGAAAATCTAATCTTGAAGAACGTTTGCAGCTTGACTGCATTCAAGCATTTCTTTTAAGGCTGACGTCTTCTCCGTTAGTCGTTGTATCCTCACGATTATTGCGATTTTGCTGAGTGATATCTAGGAAATTGTCTCTGAAATTTCTTGGAGGAAGAGTTACACATCGGATGGAACTTCTTATAATGTTGCTGAGTGATTCCTAAGAAATTCCATCCAATACAATTTTAGGACGAGTTCTTGGAAATCACTCAGCAATATTGCAAGAAATTCCATCCAATGTAATTTTATCTACAAAATTTTGGAAATCACTCAGTAATATTGTAGGAAATTCCATCTAAAGTAATTTCACCGATAATTTTTTGGAAATCACTCAATAACATTGTAGGAAATTCCATCTAATGTAATTTCACCAACAATTTTTCAGAAATCACGCAGCAACATTGCAAGAAATTCCATCCAATGTAATTTCACCCTAAAGTTCTTGGAAATCACTTCCATGGAATGTAATTCCATCCAATGTAATTTCACCCCAAAGTTCTTGGAAATCACTTCCATGGAATGTAATTTCACCAACAAATTATTGGAAATCACTCAGATTTCACCGACAAATTATTGGAAATCACTCAGCAACATTGCAAGAAATTCCATCCAATATAATTTCACTGACAATTTCTTAGAAATCACTCAGCAACATTGCAAGAAATTCCATCCAATATAATTTCACTGACAATTTCTTAGAAATCACTCAGCAACATTGCAAGAAATTTCATCCAATGTAATTTCACCCACAAGTTCTTAGAAATCACTCAACAACATTGCAAGGAATTCCATCCAATGTAATTTCACCCACAAGTTCTTGGATATCACTTAGCAACATTACAAGGATGGAATTTCTTGCAATGTTGCTAAGTGATTTCCAAAAAATTGTTGGCAAAATTACATTTGATGGAATTTCTTACAATGTTGCTGAGTGGTTCATAAGAATTTGTCCATGAAATATTTTGGAGGAAGAGTTACAAATAGATCAAACTTTTTACAATTTTTCTGAGCGAATGCCAAGAAATTGTCTATAAAATTTGATGGAGGAAAAGTTACACATTGGATGGAACTTCTTGTGATTTTACCAGTGATTCCCAAAAAATTGTTAGTGAAAGTAAAATTTCTTGGAGAAAGAATTGCACATTAGATGATGTCTAGTGATTAATCTATGTAAACTAAACCAGTGGAAACAGAGTATTAATTTTTCTTAAGTCTTTATGCAAAAATTTTAATAAAAACTATTCAAAAAATCTATTATTAGTGTTGTGATTGGCTCATAATTTGAGCTCTTATGGAGTATTTTGTAGATTTATTTTTTTAGATATTATGTTTCCATTTTTTAAGGACACTTAGAAAAAACTAAAGAAAAATAAAAATATCGTGCCAAAAATTTAACGGGATTTATTTTACTAATTTGTTACATGGTAACTACCACTAATGGCCCCAAAATGGCAGCCAATAGTAGTAATTATTTCTAATTTTATATTTATAAAACATGGCATGTGTTTAAAATACTTATTATGAGATAAATTTTCTATTTTTAGAAACTGACATAAAGTTTTATGTAAAATATTGTCAACATTCTTAATTACGTGACATACAATTGCATTAAGGGGATCATTTTGACCAAAGTGTTTTAAATTTAAATTTGTATTTTTCCTATGTAAACATGATAAATTTTTAACAAAAAAATATTGAAAAATGATTTATCTATATTGTCATTGGCTGAAAAAAAATGACCTCTTCTTGTAGATTGTGGGAGAGTGCAACATAAAACTATAAATGCCCAGAGAATTTTGGTGTGAGGGGAGGATGTGAGAAGTAAACAAATTATAAACACAAATTTTGTCTCCCACGAAGAATATCACTTTTTATGAATTCAATTTTTTTCTTTATTAGCTAACATAAAAATTACTTTTTGTCAAAGGGACAAAGTTATAAATTTGTGGAAGCCAAATGGATAGAAAAATAGAAAAACTTGGACAGTTATGGAGTGAAATCTTTATTAGAATATGAAAAAGCCTTGCAGCAAATATAAATATACTAGTATTAATAATACTATTAAAAATATACACATTTTATTTTATGAAATTAAATTATTTTTGGGTTTTCAATTTTATTTACTCAAGAGTAAAAAATCTAGTATTTCAATTTTATTTACTAAAAAGTAAAAAATCTAGAGTATCATGAAAAATATTTCGCCATGTTATTACATTTTTTATTTTATTCTTTTATTCTTCAAACATACAATCTTAAGCAGACATTTCAAATCTCTATACACTCAACTAGGGCCAAACTCTTCACATAATACAAATATGGAAATATTTGTGTTATTTAATAGGCTTTGTAAAGTTTAATTTTATAGCTAAGTAAATATTTTAGTGCTATTTTATTTTTACAAATTAAATTATTTTTGAGATTTCAATTTTATTTACCCAAGACATTTCAAAACAAGTTCACATAATTTTTTCCTTATAAATTTAGTTCTGGAAATATAATAGTTACAAATTTGAAATGATAAATAATTCTATTATCTTTAAAAAAATTATTAATAAATCACAATATTAGATTAATTAAAATAATTAAAATCATGTTCTTTAATTAAAATAATGAAAATCATGTTCTCTAAAAGTACTTACTATTATTACTTAAACAAAAATTTAAGTGACTAAGATAAAATACTGTAGTGATTTAAATATGAATATGTTATTGTTATTATATTGTATAATTATTCTTCTAACTTACAATATTTTAATGCATTTTAAATTGTAATAGTATTCAATATTATTACATTTTAATATTTTAGGCATAAATTTCAAATCTCTCCACACCCAACTAGGGTTAGGTTCTACACATTTTATTTTATGAAATTAGATTATTTTTAGGATTTCAATTTTATTTACTCAAGAGTTAAAAATTTAGGATTTCAATTTTATTTATTCAAAAGTTAAAAATCTATAGTATCACAAAAAATATTTGATGATGTTATTAATTTTTTAATTTATTCTTCAAACTTACAATATTTTAATGCATTTTATGTTATAAAAGTATTAGTATTATTACATTTAAGGAAATATTTGTGTTATTTAATAGGCTTTGTAAAGTTTAATTTTATAGTTAAGGAAATATTTTAGCCCTATTTTATTTTTACCAAATTAGATTATTTTTGAGATTTCAATTTTATTTACTCAAGACATTTTAACACTTTTTAAAAATTAATTTTTCAATTGTTGGAATGTAATTTGTCTATACAACCAATACCTAATAAAAAAAAAATACAACTAAACAAATACTATAATAACAACACTACAAGACAAGTACTGGTCACTAGTGGCACTTGATAGTAGATAGTAGCTATTTTTGGCAGTACTATTGCAATGAGTTTTTTTAATCTAGTGATTAATCTATATATAGTAAACCAATCAAAACAAAAAGTTTTATAAATATTATTTTTTGGACAAAGGTTGATTCATGCCATATATCATATTACAACACCATTACAATAACTTTCACCAATATATCATATTACAACATCATTACAATAACTTTCACTATCATCACTAGGGAACACAAATATACCATAAATTCAAGGAAGACTTATATTTGCAATGGATATACATGGTAGATAACATAGAAGGAAGAATTTTTTGTACAATGGAAGGATTACCCAAAACAAAACAAAAAAAATTCAATCCTAACCCTTTTTGATAAACTTTGTAGGACCCCTCTTTGGTGTCATTATTATGTCAAGACATGCTGTACATTTTGTTCTTTATTTTGTTTATCTGACTTTGATGTAGACCCATGGATGTCATATTTATATATGCACTTGGATATTACATACTTTATTGGATCTTATGTGATGTGTCAGATCTTTCTCTGTATAGGAAAAGTAATATGTTACTTTTGAGTTATGGTTAATGGTTATATATATGTAATCCTCAGGTTTCATGTTGGAGGTTAGTTACTTCTTTATGAATGATGTTATTTAGTGAGGTTATTTAATAATAATAAAAATGTGTGTATTCCTTTATGTGATCTAATATTAAATTGTTTATACTTGTACATGATGTAGCTGTGATTAATTCTATCTTTTGTGTTTATATTGGTATATGATGTAACTCTGATGAAGTTTCGTTGTAAGCCTAGCCTGCATGAAAGCATAACCTAGCCTGCAAAAGCATAAGCCCATTGTTAGTCATGTGTGTATGTAGCTGAGATTGTGCCTATGGTTGGAAGAAAAATCAAACATTATCTTAGATCTAGGTGGACCCCTAGAAGAAATGTTATAAAAAATTGAAATAAATAAAAAAAAAGCATTTTTCTAATGGCAAAACAAAGCATTTTTTTAATGGCCCTAAACTTATGGATGGGAATTCGTTTTAAATTGGAGGAAATGGTTCATGGTAGGGCACTTGTTGCCCACCCAACATGACAGCATGATGCCCTCATATGAACACATGCTGCCCATTTGGATGGACACAAGAGTATTCTAGGATTCACTTTTACTTTTACTGGGGACTATACTGAAGAGAAGAAGAAAAAAAATAAAAATTGGGGGAGCAGCAAATCTGGAGGAAAAAAAATTGGGGAGCAGCAAATCTGGAGGACTTAGAGCTATTTGTGGAGCTAAACCAACCAACCTGAAATAGCTCTAAACTAACCTGTAGAAAATTCTAGGTTAGAGACCATAACTAAATTACCTTAAGTTTATATGGGATTTGTGTGACTCTGATTTTTTCTTAATTCTTATGTCTATTGTTGTCTGTCTGTAGTGCAGAATGTAGTTGTACTTTTGTGTTGTATATTATGATTTTTTCTTAATTCTTATGTCTATTGTTGTGTGTCTGTAGTGCAGAATGTAGTTGTACTTTTGTGTTGTATATTATGTTGAAGGATGTGGAAAAGAGTTCCTGAAGGTGATTGATGGGTAAGAGTACTCAATTCTTACATTATTTTATATCTTTCTAAAAGGGTAAGAGTACCCCCAGATATTAATTGGAAATAGCTCAAAGTGAATGGGTAAGAGTACCCAATAGCTACATTTACATTAATTGGAAAGAGCTCAAAGTGAATGGGTAAGAGTACCCAATAGCAACATATATGGGTAAGAGTACCCTTGTCAAAAAAAAAATAAAAAAATACATTTACATTTATGAGAAGGCAAATTATCCCTTTACAATGCTAATTTCTTCTACCCCTTGACATTTACATTTATGAGAAGGCAAATTGTCCCTTTAGGATTCTAACTTCATTCACCCCCTTGTGAAGGTCTTTCATGAAGCCTCCTTGTGATTGTTGTGGATACCCAGTGAATGTGCTGGTTCTGTGTGAAAACTAGTGTGTGTGAATATATCTTTAGATCGTTGTAAGGCTAGAGGGCTATATGTTATGTTGCACTTGGAACTTCCATGTTTTCCCCTAGCTCGGGGGTGGGCAGTTTTTGCCCTAAGCTGGGTGGTGAGCTCCACTGGTTACCAAAAGACTATACTTTTGTTTCCCTTGTCAAATACAGGAATTTTTATGTGCCTCATTACAGGTTTCCTAAGGTTGAAAAAGATTAAAAGATCACTAGTTGCAGTTGCCATATAATACTACCTTGGATGAATGTGCGTAAATTGCAAAAAGAAAAAAAAAAAAAGATCCCTGGACAGACTCCTATATAATGGGTAGAAGGGACATAATTTTAGTTTTCTAAGTTTTATTTATTTATTTATTTGCTGAGGGTTCTAGCTTTCTGTGTTCAATATGTGTACATAAGCTGGAATAGTGTAAATATTAGAATAAGAGAAAAAGAAAAACTAAAAAAAAATTGCTGTTTCAACATAAGCTGGAATAGTGAAAATATTAGAATAGAATTTATTATCAGCCTGTGTATGCTTGTGGACAAGAGAAAAAGAAAAAAAAAATTGTTGTTTCAACATACGCTGGAATAGTGTAAATATTTAAATAGATTTTATTATGAGAAAAAGACAAAAATTGTTGTTTCATCATAAGCTGGAACAGAGTAATTTATTAGGACAGATTTTATTATCAGCAGCAAATAGGAATCATATACTATTATTCTCGAAATTAATTACCAAATTTTAGTTACCATTTCATATTTGAAAAAACAGAAAGAAAGCTCCGTGTTCGGTTGAAATCTGCACCCTCTCTCAACAGAAATATTTTTCTCTTCAAACTTTCCTCTACATTTGTTTGCCAGTGCATCCTGCACAAACATTTAGGAGAATTATGTTACTAACAAATCATTCCTCACGGGATTACAGATTTCTTTTAAAGAAGAGGTTTTTTTTAAGATCTACCTTTAACTGTAAAATTTTAATAGGGTAGATAAGATGCACATAGCACAATTCTACGAAGTAAGAAGGGAACATTTACCTGACCGCAAGAAAATAGGGGCTCAAATTCCAGCATGGCAGCCAGAAGGGAAAACCATACTGATTTAGGTAGGGATGCACTGCTATTAGACCCAAAAGACATTGGGTAAGATAAACAAACATACGTGCAGCATAAAATTTACACCACCCTTGCAAACAAATCTCCATGCTAGGCTGGAAATAAGTACTTGCTAAGATAGGCGTGGATATTACCAAATATATGTATATTAGAAAGAAAATTATAGTTCAATGCCCACCGTGTAAATATTGGAACCCTGAGCACATATAATACAAATGGTCAAACTTTCGATTCCTAAAAAAAGAAATGAATCACCTTTCTATTTCGTTGTGAGGCTCGACCCATAGAACCTCTGCAGCAAAACCATAGAACAAGAAACTCTACGCTAGATGAGTAAGAAATTAAAAAAAACACAAGAATTAAAACATCAAGAAAAAAAGGGGACGTTTTCTTAGTTTTCTTTTTTTTTGGCTGTTCCATTTTTTTTTTTGTTGATGCTGGTGTGGCGTCGACCCAGCCCTCCTTGAGGCCATTCTTCCTCTCAGACGCCTGATCAACAGTTTAAAAAAATGTCTAAATAGCACACAATGTTTGGTAGGAACGCTACCCCCTGTAGCCGTCCATTACATTGACTTTTTTTTTATTATTACACAAAATACTCACAGAAGATATAAGCGACTAAGTATAAGATCTATAATGTTTGATCAGCTGTTAGCACCTCATTTCAAGATTGGTATGGCGCTGACCCCAAATGGGACGTCGTCCTCTACTGCGTAGAAGTCTCTTAGACGTCGTTCAAGATGGAGATCAATTTCTCTGCAAACAAAACGTTAGAAAACATCTAATCTCGTCAGTTGCCCAATATTCTAGAGCAGATTGGAAAAGATTACCTTTCATTCTAGCTGATGAGCATGTCTGCTCAGGTGGGAAGTCCTCAGTCCTGGCGGCCAGATGAAAGGTAACACACGATGAGTTAGGGTTGAAAATAAAGGTAGAAAATTAGGTTTAGTTGAGCGCCTTAGGGTTAGGGCTGAGAGTGACAAACCAAATCCTATTTGTCTCTTTTTATTTACCTCTTAGTGGAGCGATTCTTTCATTAATGTTTCCTTAATCTCTTTTACTTCTATTTTCCCACGGTTAGGCCGCCCAACGTGGTTCGGCATTTTATATTATTTTATTCCCATTTGGTTTTCAAAACAAGGGTTAAGTGGACTCTTCATGTATCCTATGTGTAACTTGATTTGCTTGGAGTGTATGCAATGCAAAGATTTTACCTAAAGTTTTAGGAAGTAAATTCCTTTTAGGTATCGATGAATAAATGAAGTAATACATTTTAATTAAATTAACTCATTAGAGAACATATAGTGCGCATATCGTGCCTAGGGAAATCAAATCCTATTTTTAACCTGGCTGCCATTCTTTAGTAAACAAATTGCTGTAGTATTGAGATCATCTCTTGGTTCTTTTATTCTTGTGCTTCAAGGTAAACTCATCTCTAATCTTTTTACATTGTTTTATGAAGGAACTATTTCCTTCCTTCATAACCGAAATTTAAAAAAAAAAAAACTCCTATAGTTGGTTTATCATCGGAAACTTAATGGGGCTGTTACAAACTGCGTCTTGAATGTGTACTATGCTTTTAAGGCTATACCTTCGACATACTAGTGTTGAATGTACGATTGCTGTTAGTGTGCATATAAGTGAGGCCTCGATGGATGAGGTGGTTTTTCGGATTATGGCGGCTGTCTATTTGGCTCTGGGAGCTCTCTTCATGGCTCTCTTGACATTCGTGTAATATCAGATTTGCGCTCGTGTTATCTAGTGTTTGTTTCTTCGCCACCACTGAGAGTGTAACTTTGGAGGTCGTCGCATTTTCACCACTTTAGATTTATTGCAAAATTTTCAATAAAGATTGCATGATGGATTATGAGATAAGATCATGGAAGATTTTAAAAAGTAATAACTAGGCACAAAATAGACATATTCTGGCATTGCAAACAGCATAAGGTCTTAGACATATTCTGGCATTGCAAACAGCATAAGGTCTTGTAATTCTGTGTTTCAAGATTTAATTATGTTTTAGTATACATTCTCTTGTACTTTGAGGAAAAAACTATCACATAGTTAAACCCTGAAATACAGAATTACAATATTATGAATTGTAAAAATTCGATGTCTATTATAACATAGAATCTGCTTCCTCCACTTCATTCCTGAAGGTCACTACTTCATCTGGCAACCCACAAGCTGCATTGAGATCTGTGTTGAGAAGAGGTAGCTTACTTATATCCACCAATTCAATCTTCAACTCCTTGACAATTTTAACTGTTGCCAAAACCAATAAATTAATAATAAAGTAAATAAAATATTAATAATGGAATGGAGATGATCCATGTACAATAATTAAAAAAATTGTTTGATTCTTTTTATACATTTTAAAATCATTATTTAAATTTTTTTTATTAATAATAAAATAAATTCTCAAGAAAATATTAAAAATAAATTTAGAGTTATATAGTTAATTATTATTAATTTATAATTATTATTTTATTTATTTTGTATCATTAAATTAAACACGTGCCATGTAGTGGCCAGTACCTACCTTGTAGTGTTGTTATTATAGTATTCGTTTAATTGTAATTTTTTTGTTGATTAGCTATTGGTTGTATATAGTATTTGTTTAGTTGTAATTTTTTTTGTTAGATTAGGTATTGGTTGTATAGACAAATTGCATTCCAATATTTGAAAAATGAATTTTTGAATAGTGTTGAAATGTCTTGGGTAAATAAAATTGAAATCTCAAAAATAATCTAGGACTAAAATATTTCCTTAAGTATAAAACTAAACTTTACAAAGCCTATTAAATAACACAAATAGTTCCTTAAAATGTAATAATACTAACACTTTTATATTTTAAAATGCATTAAAATATTGTAAGTTTGAAGAATAAAATAAAAAATTGTAATAACATGGCAAAATATTTTTCGTCATACTAGATTTTTAATTTTTGACTAAATAAAATTGAAATCCTAGATTTTTAACTCTTGAATAAACAAGTGCCAGTACCTACCTTGTATGTTGTTATTATAGTATTTGTTTAGTTGTAGTTTTTTTTTGCTGATTAGCTATTGGCTATATATAGTATTTGTTTAGTTGTAATTTTTTTGTTGATTAAGTATTGGTTGTATAGACAAATTGCATTCCAATAATTTAGAAATTAATTTTTCAAGAGTGTTGAAATGTCTTGGGTAAATAAAATTGAAATATCAAAAATAATCTAGGACTAAAATATTTCCTTAAGTATAAAACTAAACTTTACAAAACCTATTAAATAACACAAATATTTTATGTAATAATACTAATATATCTAAGACTAAAATATTTACTTAAGTATAAAACTGAACTTTACAAAGCCTATTAAATAACACAAATATTTTTTTAAAATGTAATAATACTAATACTTTTATAATTTAAAATACATTAAAATATTGTAAGTTTGAAGAATAAAATAAAAAATGTAATAACATGGTGAAATACTTTTGGTGATACTGGATTTTTAACTTTTGACTAAATAAAATTAAAATCCTAGATTGTTAACTCTTGAGTAAATAAAATTGAAATCCCCAAAATAATCTTATTTCATAAAATAAAATGTGCAGAACCCTAACCCTACTTAGGTGTGGAGAGATTTGAAATGTCTGCCTAACATATTAATTTTATCTTAATCACTTAATTTTTTGTTTAAGTAATAACAGTAAGTACATTTTAGAGAAGATGATTTTAATTATTTTAATTAATCAAATATTGTGGTTTAGTAATAATTTTGTTTAAAGATTGATTATCATTTCAAATTTGTAACTATTATATTTCTAGAACTAACTTTATAAGGAAAATTTTATGTGAATTCATTTTGAAATGTCTTGGGTAAATAAAATTGAAATATCAAAAATAATTTAATGTGGTAAAAATAAAATAGCACTAAAATATTTACTTAGCTATACTAAACTTTACGAAGCCTATTAAATAACACATATATTTCCTTTAACTATAAAACTAAACTTTATAAAGCCTATATTATGTGGAGATTTGAAATGTCTTCTTAAGATATTATAATGTAATAATATTAATACTATGATAATATAAAATGCATTAAAATATTATATATTTGAATAATAAAATAAAAAATATAATTACATGGCAAAATATTTTTCATGATAACGTAGATTTTTAACTTTTTAGTAAATAAAATTGAAATATTATATTTTTAACTCTTGAATAAATAAAATTGAAATCCCAAAAATAATCTAATTTCATAAAATAAAATGTGTAGAACCCTATATTTTTAATAGTATTATTAATATTATAACTTTGTCACTTTGACAAAAAGTAATTTTTACGTTTATCTAATGATTAAAAAATTAAATTCATAAAAATGATGATTCTTCCCTCTCATAATTATTGTCATCCATTTAGGCATGACTTAACTAGTCGGAGACAAAAGTTGTGTTCATAATTTGTCTCCGCATTTATATCTTTTTGTTGCACTCTCCAACAATCCGCATAGAAGAGGTCATTTTTTCTTAGCCAATGACAATACAAATAAATGATTTTTCAATAATTTTTTGTTAAAAATGTATCATATTGACATAGGAAAAGTACAAATTTAAATCAAAATTTCCCAAGAAAAAAAACAATCTTATCTTTTGATTGGCTTGCCATAACTAGATAAGTGTGAACTCATTGTAATAGTACCAGCCGAAGGTAGGTACTAATAAAATTGGAATCCTAAAATAATCTAATTTCATAAAATAAAACATGTATAACCCTAACCCTACTTGGGTGTGGAGAGATTTGAAATGTCTGCCTAACATATTAGATTTATCTTAGTCACTTAATTTTTTATTTAAGTAATAATAGTAAGTACTTTTAGAGAACATGATTTTATATATTTTAAGTAATCTAATATTGTGGTTTAGTAATATTTTTTTCTAAAATAAAATAATTGTTTATGATTTCAAATTTGTAACTATTTTTGAGTAAATAAAATTGAAATGTCACAAATAATTTAAAATGCATTATTAATACTATGATAATTTAAAATACATTATTGTATGTTGGAAGAATAAAATAAAAAATTAATAACATGGCCAAATATTTTTCATGATCCTGTAGATTTTTAATAAAATAATTATTTATCATTTCAAATTTGTAACTATTAAACTTAGTCAACTTAGAAGCCATATAGAAAGGGATTCAAACTTGGATCTCTATTGTGAAAAAGTTATGGCCTTGCCATTTAAGCACAACCCCTTTAACATATTATTATATAATATTATTATAATATTATAATATCAATTAGGATAATAAATGAAGAAGTGTTAATAATGGATATTAATAATATTATTAATATTATAACTATAAATAATAATGATTTTGTACCTTTGATAAAAAGTAATTTTGAAGTTTAGGTAATGAAGTAAAAAATTAAATTCTAAAAAACTGATGATTTTTTGCTCTTAGAATTATCGCCATCCATTTAGGCATGACTTAAATCGTGGGAGGTAAGATTAGTGTTCATAATTTATTTACTTGCCACACTCTCCCCTCAAATTGAATTTATCTGCACATTTATAGGTGTTTGTTGCACTCTCTGACAATCCACAAAGAAGATGTCATTTTTTTGAGCCAATCACAATAGAGATAAATTATTTTTCAATATTTTTTTGTTAAAATTTTATCATCTTGACATAGGAAAAGTTCAAATATATATCAAATTTGCCCAACAAGAAAAATAATCATGTGTCTTGATCAGTTTACTGTTAATAGATTAATAACTAGATAAGCCTCAGTGGATGCAATAGCACTACCAAAAGCAGGGACTAAAAAACTAAAACAATAAAATAACTCTTAAGTAAATAAAGTCACAAAATAAAATAAAATGTTACGATAAATAAAAATAGTTCTTGAAATAAAAAAATTGGACATCTAGAGCTTGTAATGTGTGAAGGCGACGGGTGAGCAGGTGAGACGGCGGGTGGGAGGTAACAGTGGGATGAGACAGCAGGTGGGAGGCAATAGTGGGAGACTGATGCTAGCACGAAGGCCACCCAGAAGAGCAAATCCAAGGCCATGAAAATTTTGAAGGGCTCTTCAACCCCACCGTTAGCATAGATAGAATTTCCTGCCCCTCCACCAGCTTTTGCTACTCATCTTGTGGTCTATCTCCTCATTGCTAGGTGCAGGAATAGAATTAACCCCTTCCACAAATGCTTAGATTTCTACAAAACTCAAATTGTTTTGAATTGCCCTTTGTTGTCACCTGCCAAGACTAATTTGGTGAATCCTGACCGTGATCCAAAGCAAGTTTATTTTTTGGGTGACTCAGGTTTTCTTGATGAACACCCCTATTGAATTCCACATCTCTAATAACAACATGTAAGATTTAGCGGAGAAGATTGGAAGTAGATCCCTCTTTGTTCATTGTCTAAGCAAGAGGCCTTCAATTGATTGCTTTATTGAATGGATGAAGGTTTCCTGGAACAACATCCCCACTCTGAACATCGACATCTTGGATTTTGGTTTTCTCCTACTTCACTTCACCACTGTGGAAGATTACTCTTTTGTTAGACAAAAGGGAGCTTGGTTTTATGGCTAGTTAGGTCTCATCTCCCTAGAGCGGTCACCTTTCTTCGATCCTGCCTCTACCAGGATCTCAAAGGTTCTCATTTGGATTAGGTTGTACAACCTCTGTCCAATTATGCAGGAGTTAGAGCTAATCAAAAACATGATCGAGCAATTTGGAACCTTTGTTAAGCTAGATTCTGGAGCCCCCCATAGTAGATTCTTTAGGGTGTGCGTCATCATTGATATCTCCAAACCAACTCATCATTCTATCTTGATCCACTTAGTTGTTGGCACTTAGACCCAATTTCTAAACTATGAAGGTCTCCCCTTCAGATGCTTTCATTGTAATATGCTGGGACATAAAATTGCTAGTTATTCTTCTTCTTTGATTGTCCCTCCCTAAAATTTTAGTGTTAAGAAATGGGTTAATAAGTCCGGTTCTCCTGATGTGGAGTTCATTTGGCATAACCATGGGAAGTTTTTTGCTGCATAGGAGGATCCTTTACCTTCTTCTGTAGCCCTAGTTGTGACCTCTTCAGATGCAGTACTACCCTCCTCTTCACCCTTTAGTGCTCCCCATGAGGACCCTCCCCCTTAGCCCATTGCTACCAACCCCTACCCATCTGGGGTAGCTAGTGATGAGTCTGAGTCTGAGGGCTCTTATCCCTTTATGGATGATTTGGATGAGGATTTCCCAAAATTTTTAGACATTGATGATATGTTTCTTCCGTTTAGAGAGCTCTCATTAGACCAAACTACTAGTGCCATCTCCAAACCTAACATCCCTGTCAAAAAGAAGGGACACATATCTGAAGTGGAAAAGCTCTATATAGAAGGCAGAAGTGCTATTGATGAAGGATCGCAATGGACTATGGATGCTCTCCTTACAAGGAGTAAGAAGAAGGGATTGGCCAGAAAGGCCATTTGAGTTGTCTCTTGGGGGTAGTGGATATGGCTTGTGTTGAGTTTGGTTGTAGTTGAGATCTCTATGGGTCTTCTCAGTATGTCTTAGGTTTCTCTTATTTCTAAGTCTTTCTATGCTCCCCACTCATGGGTCTAAAGTGGTCTTTATTTTTATTTGTTCATTTATTGGTTGTGGGCCACAATCCCACATATTTACTCATAAAAAAAATAGCTCTTAAAATAAAAAGAAAGTAAGCATTCTCCACAAAAGTAAAATATAAATATAAATATCATTTTAACTCCTCAAGTAAAATTATTTAGATAAATATTAAAATTAATATTCATATACAAAAATAAAATAATTCATTAAGTAAAAATTAAAGTGATTTGATGACTAACATTATTTTGGTGTATAATGAATGTGTGAGGGCTCAAGAGTTGGTTTACAGTGCACAAAGCAGAGGAAGGTGAGTGGAGCAGAAATTGGAGGAAATGGTGAATTCTGGTGCAGTCTTCAGCATTCCAAGGTAAAGGGATTGTAGGGTGTTCATCTTGTGGTGATATTGGAGGTCCTTCAGAAGGATCCCTACGAAATCTTTGATCCACCAGCGATCATAAACCCTTTGACAATCTATGCGGTTTGCAGGAACAAGGGCAACCCCTATCATGAATGTAGTGAGTTTTACTTGGCGCAGATCAAAAAGGAAAACCCTAACCTCTTTCCCATCAGGATGCAGCAGGATCTAGCCAATGAAACCTCCAAGAACCCACAATCAAGTCCTATGCTAGATCCTGCCTCCCCTCTAGGCACACATTCTTTTTCTTTGGGGGATACTGCAGTGGTCTTAATAGACAACCCAATCGACTCCCACATCTCAGATTGTAGTGTCAAGGATGTGTTGAGATTAGTCTGGACAACTGTGAGGGGGGGTGAATCAGTTGTCCCAAAAACATTATCACTTGCAGTTAGTAATTCTTCTTTTACCATATAGAACAGATTAATGATATAGACATTCAAAGCATGAATCATCAACACATGAGCAGAAGAAAATGAACACACATTACATCAAGATTTTTATGTGGAAACCCAGTTAAGGGAAAATCACGGTGGGGGTTAACCCACAAAGATTTTTACCCTATTAAAAGTACTTAGAAAAATAGAAGGCACATGCCTTCAGGTGTACTGCCCAAAGTTCACTGCTCAAAAGAGGCTCACTGCCTACAGGAATTGAGTTTATCACAAGATAATGAACTGAGAAATAGCATATGTTTCATGCCTAGTTCAATCCCTTTGAAGGCTTATAATTTTTGCTTTGTTTCTCAACCACTTGTCCACTATATCTTCATTCTTTACTGCTCTTGATCCTCTGTACTTCTTTCTCTTTGCTATGCTTCTATACCTCTCTTAGGATTTTGTCATTTTCACACACAGATCATTCTCCACAACTCATCAACAAGTATTTATATGCTTCATCAACCTTGGAATGAACATCAAGGTCAGCCAAACTTAACTCAGATCATTATACTATCGGCCAAACATAACTGAGACTTTAATCTTTATCCAACAACACGCCATGCTCTAGAGAATTGCTCTTAGATCATCTGTAACTCACTTGAATCATCTGGTCAGCCAAGATTAGGAAGAACATTAACACTAATAGGTAAATCTTCACAAATGATCTCAATCTTCAATGCGGACCTCCAACACAATAGTCACATGATCTAGAGACCACCACAAGCACATTGAGTTCAACAAAAACATTCATACTCCTACAAAACATTAGAAACACTTGCATCTTCATCCAGAACCCCAAGAACACTGTCTATCATGATTGTCACACTAGAAAGATTGCTTGCAAACATACAAACCATGAATCACTCGAGTTGAGGGAACACACCAACATCCCAGACATGCCTTTAGATTCGTAGATCACAATATGCTCATACCGGACCAATCCAGACCAACTTCTTGCCACTCTATCATCACTGAACAACTGTAGAAACTTGTTCTACTCAGAAGGCCATAACTTCGTCAAATCTTAATGCAGATCTCTCAAATCTCAACTAGAGCAACAATAGACAATCCTATACAAACCCTTTAATCTAGATACTCTGATCTTCACCTTACTAGAAATGTTGATCATTCCTATGCACTATCTTCACTATTTTTGACAAAAAGATATGTTGACATCAATGATAACACATCAGGTACATATTTGCAACAATCTCCCCTTTTGACATTGATGGCAACATGTGATGTGAAAAATTGATTAAACCATCAAGACAAGAACTTCTCCCCCTTTCTCTTGTCACACCTGCAACCACTTTCTTCAATGCTCCCCCTTTCACTAGCAACTACTTACTTCCAAGTTTTTCACATGACTTCTCTCCCCCTTTGACATCAATGGCAAAGGGCACATATTTGCAATCATCTCTCCCCAAACTAAATTTTAGAAATAGCATACTGACTACTCCCTTAGAGTAGCATCCCCTCAACACCAATCTGGGTCACAAGATATGACTGTGAATTCCACAAAACTTGGAGTACAAATACTTGTTGTTGTTGTACTCTACTTCAGTAGTAGACAGAGATTTGCTTCTACTTGTTTCTCAACCAAGAAACCAAACTCTTTCCCAAGAGAAATGCACAACCACTAGTACTCTTCTTGTCATTGACACCTCCTACCTAATCAACATCTTAGATCTACACCCTGTTAAGAGTGTAGACAGCAGTACCCATAGTCTCTCTCCAATAGGAATATGGAACATTTGCCTCCATCATCATGGTTCTAGCAGCCTTCTTGAAAGATTTGATTCATTCTAGGAGTAGATAATTGTCTTCTTATTCCATGCTTTTCACAAAATGCATTAAACTCATCAGGGGTAAACTCTCCACCATTGTCAGATCTCAGATACTTTAACTTCACACCAATCTCATTCTCCACCTTAGCCTTGAAAATGTTAAGAGGCTCTGAGTCCTTTCACAAGAAAGTGATCCACACCATCTAGTAGTACTCAATCAGCAGCATCAAGTATTACTCTCTTTGCAAACTCCTAACTTTAGCAAGACCACACAAATTAGTGTGCATATGTTCCAACAAACCACTTGATAATTGTTCTTTACTTTTGAATGTAGTTTAGACCTGTTTGCCCAACTAACATTCCTTACACAAGATGCTACAAGTTTTGGAAGATCACTCATAGCCTGAGTAGTACTTATCTCGACAATGTTATCAATGTTCACATGACACAATCTCCTATGTCACAACCAACTATGATCAATCTGAGGAATCAAGTAATTTTTTGCCAGTACCACTTAAATGAAAGATTTTACCTCTAATCCTTTGTCAACCAATTGTCCAACATTGAGAAAATTATGTGTCAAGCCTTTTATCACTAGACATATGAAGAGAACATCCATAGTCAATCATCCATTCATCTTTTTCTTCAATCTGAGTAGCCAATACAGCTACAGATTTGGTAGGCACTAGTTCTTCTTCTTTGATAGTAATGATCGCTTATTCATTTCCAGAGGTACTTCTCATAACATGTTCATCATCTGTGACTCTTCCATTAGCAACTTCTTGGATACAAAAGGATTTCTTCTGAACTCTAGGTCTGTTTGACTTTGAGACCCTCTCTAGACATCTTGATGCAAAAAGGCCAATCTTATTGCAAGCAAAGCATTTTAAAGGAAACTTTCCTTCATACTTACCGGATCCTTTTGGTAACCTTTTCACAAACATAGCTTCAAGTTCTTTAAGATTTGATTCATCTTCTTTAAGTTCATTCCTTGCCTTCTCATATCTGCTTAGTCTTCTTGGAGAGCATTCACTTGAAACAAATCTTTGCTTAGCCTTTCCGGAACCATTGGCCTTAAATGCAAATTTCTAATTTAGGAGGAGAAACACCAAACTCATTCACCAACCAATAGATCCCTTGAAATATCTGTTGTAGTCTTGAATTCCTCAATGGTAGCAACCTTATGCTTATATGCAGCAGGTAAGGATTTGAGCACTTTGGCAACAATCTCTGATTCTTCCAAATTCCCACTAGCACACCTACTTTTGATGTTAAAAATGCATTTGCCCTAACTCTTTCGGATACTCAATTTCTTAAAATAGTTTCTCATAGATTGCTTCACAAATTGCCACATCAACTTCTTTTCTTCCATAACTTCTTTTAGATGAAATGCAACATGCCATTCTATATTATTTCACATGCCAGATCCAAGCATCCACTTACTGGTAGGGGAGATTAGATTTTCAATGTAGCTCCCCCTGAGCCAGAGCTCCTAATTCAATTCCCAGAGGAATTATCAGCACTTGATTCCGGTGTGGATCCATTATCATTTTTAATTTCACCTTTCTTCACCCATTTCTTGTTCATTTCATTATGGATTTCATTCACATCAACTTTTCCTTTGCCTTTATCTTGTTTCTATTCATCCGACTTTCTATTTACTGGCCCTCCTATACCATTATTCCTGCTTCAACAGAATCTTGCAATATGACCAAATTTATTGCAGTTAAAGCACACAACATTCCTTTTCGTATAAACTTGATTTCCTATTAATCTACACTAATTAGCCATATGTCCAAATCCATTGCCAGAAAAACAATAACCATTGAAGGAATTGCCAATTCCTCTATTGTTAGCATTATCCATTATCATAGCTTTGCATTCATTTGATCTATGACCATACCTCTTATACTTGAAGCATTGACTAGAGAAGGATGGACAATTTTGATTTCCTCTACTTCTGCATCGAGTAGCTTTATGACCAAATTTGTTGCACTTGAAACAATTTCCATTGAATGATGGATATCTTTGAGCATTATGTTGTCTTACTGGAGCTTTTCTGGTTCTATTTCTCCCATTCCTCAGTTAAAAATTTCTCTGTCTAGATCCAGAGCTTTCACCTTTCTCATATCCAAGACCATGCTTGTCATCAACCTTTTTCCTCCCTTCGAACAATGCTTCTAGTTTTGTTGAGCTTATCTTGAACTTCTCCTTATATTCATTTGCAACATCTAGGTCATGTCTGAGAATGACAATTTACCTTTCAATTTCTCTCTCATTGTCTCTACTTTCTTGTAGATTAGACTCTAGATGTCTAGCTATTCTATCTAATTTGCAACATTCTTCAGTTCTTTCCCTTAGTTTGTGATTTAGATCTTCTTCAATTTTATTCCTATCTTCATTTTCTTTGGTTTGTCACATCACCTCAGATTCCATTTTAATTTTTAGAAAAACAATTTCTTTTGACAGCTTCTCACATTCCTTTGTCTTTTCTTCCAAAGCTTCATTCATGCCATTTTCTTTAGGTAAACTGGATAGCTACAGAAGTAGCTCCTTTTTCCTTTACAAAGATTTATTTAATTTATCTTTTAGCATTTCAATGGTATCATCAACATCTTTAAGTTCACCTCTCAGATTACTAATTCCTGCTTTAGATTGAACAAGCTCTTCTAGCACCACCTAAAGTTGATCTTTGAGTGAACCCATTAAAACTTCTTACAAGATCTTTTCCTCAGTTGTTAGGCTTCTCAAAGGAACCTTGCTCTGATACCAATTGTTGAGATTAGTCTGGACAACTAAGAGGGGGGTTGAATCAATTGTCCCAAAAACTTTATCACTTGCAGCTATTAATTCTTCTTTTACCATACATAATAGATTAATGATATAGACATTCAAAGCATGAATCATCAACACATGAGCAGAAGCAAATGAGCACACATAACACCAAGATTTTTATGTGGAAACTTGGTTAAGGGAAAAACACGGTGGGGGTTAACCCACAAAGATTTGTACCCTGTTAAAAGTACTTAGAAAAATAGAAGGCACATGGCTTCAGGCGCACTGCCCAGAGCTCACTGCTCAAAAGATGCTCACTACCTACATGAATTGAGTTTATCACAAGATAATGAACTAAGAAATAACATTTGTTTCATGCCTCATTCAGTCCCTTTGAAGGCTCATAATTTCTACTTTGTTTCTCAACCATTTATCCAATATATGTTCATTCTTTACTATTCTCAATCCTTTGTACTTCTTCCTCTCTGTTCTGCTTCTGTACCTCTCTTAGGATTTTATCATTTTCACACACAGATCATTCTCCACAACTCATCAACAAGTATTTGTGCACTTTATCAAACTTGGGATGAACATCAAGGTTAGCCAAACTTAACTCAGATCATTATACTATCAACCAAACATAATTGAGACTTTAATATTCATCCAACAACACACCATGCTTCACAGAATTACTCTTAGATCATTTGCAACTCACTTGAATCATTTGATTGGCCAAGACTGGGAAGAACATCAACACTAATAGGTAAATCTTCACAAATGAGCTCAATCTTCAATGTGGACCTACAACATAGCAATCACATGATCCAGAGACTGCCACAAGCACATTGAATTCAACAAAAAACATCCGTACTCCTCCAAATCATCAGAATCACTTGCATCTTCATCTGAAACCTCAAGGACACTGTCTGTCATGACTGTCACACTAGAAAGACTACTTGTAGGCCTCCAAACCATGAATCACTCAAGTTAAGGGAACACACAAACATCACAGACATGCCTCTAGATCTACAGATCACAATATGCTCATACCAGACCAACCCGAACCAACTTCTTGCCACTCTGTCATCATTGAACAACTATAGAAACCTATTCTACTCAGAAGGCCATAACTTCACCAAATCTTCATGCAGACCTCTCAAATCTCAACTGGAGGAACAACAGACAATTCTATACAAACCCTTTAATCTACATACTTTGATCTTCACCTTACTAGAAATACTGATCTCTCCTCTACACTGTCTTCACTGTTTTTGACAGAAAGATATGTTGATATCAATGACAACGCATCAGGAACATATTTGCAATAGGATTCCTTAGAGGATGTCACAAGCCATGTTGGTTATTTTTAAATCCCAACCTTATCTCACAAAATAACCTATGACTTAGCCACTATCAATCTTCAACTATTATGAGGGCTTGGCCAACACATAGGCGAAAGTTTTAAAGAAAACTTTCCCTATTCACTTCAGGCTCTACAAAACCAAGGAGGGTGATCCGCTTATAGTATTTAATAATCTCATGTGCCAATTTATTTCAAATACTGAAAAAACAAATGAGTTCTATGCAGATTTGCTTGAGGATTATGTAAAATATGAGAACCTGGCTTAATTCATTATAGGTTATAATATCCTTCAAACCATAGAACAAAGTATGAAATTAGTTTAACAAACACTTACTTACTAGTTTTGAAGGTTCTAAAGTATTTGGATTGGTCTGATTTAGGGAATCAAGGGCAATACATAGAGTTAGAGACAGGTGCCTTAGCCTATGGGCACGGAGTCAAAATCATATATAACCAAAAGTTGCAGGCAACATTCAACCTGAGCATCAGAAAGCCTTACAATATCATATCAAATATATCCTAAAAGCAATCATACATAGTTATCCTCGCATATATTCACATGAATCAATGTTGTTGCTAAAGCATTTAACTCATTCTTTGAATGAGAGCCATTCACAGAAAAATACATCCATAAGAAACTCTGATGGAGACAAATTGAACCATCTTCGATATATTCAATTCATAATTTTTATAAACCATACATTAGGAGACAACTACTTTTAGAAATCTATCACATACATCCCATATAGACATTGATACTGTCAAACAACCTTACAAAAAGTATATAATTCAAAATCAAAAAACAAAGGAAATACAAGACTATGTTCTCTGTATCTTTTCATGAACTTTCCACAAAATCAACAACCAACTCATAAAGTGGCCCTAAATTCCTTTTAATATCACAAAGGAGAAACAAGCTTCGGTCCACTCACGCATGTCCTATTCCATAATGATATTCAAAATACATTACATTGGAAAAGAGCATGCTAACCCTCGGGCAGGGCATGCTAAGTGAGACAAAACAACTATCATATGATGAGAGAGAAACCCATCCTTTCAAAAAGAGAGCGTCAGAAGGAAAATTGGTGTAATGAACCAATATATTATGTGACACAATACATGCACTCCAATAACCTGGGATTTTAAGGAAAGGACAATTATGTCCCACTACGCCAAAAGACATGAGCAACCCTTAGAGTGGGGACAACCACTACAGACCATAATGTACACAAGTCTCAATCAATGTATTTCACGAGCCAATCATTGTATTCCTCTTTAGAAGGCCACCTAACTTCAAATAATTTCTACACTTTTGAATTATACAAGTTGAAATGGGCGTCCATAATAGCCCTGGCCTCTTTCACAAACAAGTCCATATTTATTTCCATCCTAAATAATTTGTCAATAGAATTATTCAATTATGTCAATTCTGGGTCTTCATCCTTAAAAACATAAGCAAACATTTTGGGGACAATGCTTCTAAATTTAGTTTTCCAATTAATAAAGTCCTTAATTCTATGTGCCTCATCTAAAATGTTTGGCACCCCATCCTTTTCCATGTCTCTAAACATTTGCATATTATTTCTGAATTACAAATCTAACTTGTTTTGGAAAGAAGAAATATCATTCATCAAGCTAATAGCATTAATCATCAAAGAAAAATTATTCAGCTCCTCAAAATCACTTTCCATACTCTTTTGTATTTTTGTGAGAGCTTCAACTCTCACACTCCATTTGCTCCATACATTTTGGAAATGATCCTGAATGGTGAGATGCTTCTCATATGCCTCGTGGATATCCTTGTAAACCTTCCAAACATTGTCTAACCTATGAAGAATATGAGAGATCCTATGGCCAAGGATAACATCAATGATGTTGATTGCTACCTTCTTCACCTCATCTCGTGCCTTTTCTTCATTGCCTCTAGCTAATTGCAACTCTTCCTTCAATCCCTTAATCCTTAGAGACAGAGTCTCTCTGTCTTGAGTAGACAAATCATGTGAAGGAGTGGAGGGGAGGGATTCAGTTGCAGGTAATACAACCTTTTCCTGAGAGATATAAGATCTCAATTTAAGATTTTCATCCTGCAATAAATTGAACTTATCCATCAACTTTTCATATTTTTCCCTCATTACTTTAGCAGTATTTTCACCGAGCATTATTGCATGCACAGTGAGATTTGCAGCATGTGTAGGGTGACCTCTGATGCTCTTCTTATGATAACTTTTCCAGTAATGTCCCCCACTCATCTAACTAGCCTTGGCTTTTTTGTGTTAGGGGCCATTGACCAAATAGCCATTACACTCAAGCTTGTGTTGTATGCTAAGCCAAACACTCTATTGTCAATATGTTCTTTAGAAATAAGGGCTTCCTTATCATTTTTCACTACATCAAAAGAAATGGCAGATGAAATATCTCAACTAGGTAACAAAAGAATATTACTTTGCCTAACTAATTTTCTACCTTATACAGGTGAAATTGCTATAGTCTCATTCTAAATTTTTTCCTCCTCTTTTCTCATTCTTTCCTCACGCATTGAGGGGTCCACTCCATCCTTTACCTTTTCAAGATTGTCATAAATTTCTTTACATTTAACGTGGTCTACAAACTCCATGAATTCCCTTGTTTGCACAAAGGGCTCATCAATTATGAATTCTCTACATGCCATTATTTTGACATCATCATCAAATTCAACAATTTCTTCATTATAAGTGGTATCAATGATTCTGTTAGGGAGAATGAAAGAATCAATGGCATCATTTATGTGAGGAGCAGAGAAATTTTTCTAGACGTCCTCATCATCTAGAACATGTTTAACAGATTGTTCCTCCATAGTAGCTCCAATTTTGGTATCAACATAATAATCAACAAAAGGATTAATAACTTCTTCTCCAATATCCATTTGGTGACTTGAAAGTCCATGGATAGAAGACCTAACAGGTTAGATGCTAACTACAACTGAATGCTCATCCTTCTTCATTCCCACTACCTCTGCAGCCCTATTTACCTCTTCCATGAATAAGCCCTTTTCATGGTCTTCCAGCATCTTCATAGCCCTCTAAAAAAGACTAGAAATATGGGCATAGGGACTGACATACTTCAGATTCTTCTTAATTATATCCCCTTCAATCACATTCACATAATGTCAAGAATCCTTTCTTTTCTCAATTTCTTCACGTGATGTCAAATTCCTAATTATATCTTCTGAGTAGAGAAGCTAATGGGAGAAACTAGACCTGCCCACACATTTCCTTGAACCAGTGATGAATCCCTTAGGATCACATCTCCTTACCTTCTCCATGCCCATCTTATAAGTTCTCAACATTCCTACAAAATTATCAATACCCTCCTTAGAGGTGATCCTAAAATGAGAGAAAGCAAGTTGTCTCGGGATGAATGATCCATTCTTAGAATGTTTGAAATGCTCCTTGTCCATAGAATCCAATAGCCACATGATTTCCATAAAGACAAGTCTATTAGACACATAGACGAGAAGGCAATAAGGTGGAACCATGGCACCATACACTCTAAAGCCAGTGCATGCATTGAAGAAGTACCAATCTCCCCAATTGTGTTCAATCACAGTATCAAGCTTGAAATCCTTAGGCCTCAAAATCTCCATTAGAGTCTTAGAAACTCTCTATAGGTCTCACCCCTAAGTTTTCCAAGACAACAAATAACAACTTATTGCTAAAAGAAAGGTAATTTGGCTTAGAGTAGTGTTGATCCCAAATGTGAGTCCATAATTGCACTAGTAAATCACTACCATCACTGTCTTTTGTAGTGAGGTCAAAGAATTTGGACCAAGATCTCACTCCACTCCACAACAACATATGCATGAACAAAGAATAATGCTTAAAAACCAGAGGAGCTTTAGGATCTTTCAACTTGGTTAATTCATCTTGAATTCTACCATCAACATGTGAAGCAAAGTCAAAACCCTTATGCAACTCTCTATCCTAAATGTCAACAACCATAACCATCAAAGGGATGGGCATATTCAAATCAAATTTCCTACCCAACACTTGACACAATGCATAATAGGTATTCTAAAATAATTTTCAAATTCATCATAGCTAAAGGGCTCTAACTCCTTTGCAACAAATTTATGCCCTTTCTTACCCAAATCTCTTCTTCTATGCTAGGGGAGCTTGTGAGTTCTGTATGCACATTTGTTTTTCTCATATTCTTGCTTCAATGCACTAAATTGAATAGCAACTATAGCAAAGGGTTCTAACTTGAAATTTTTTATAACCTGGGTTCTATTTATCTCTGTTCTGTCGATTTCATCCACACTCTTTATGGCCTTGTCCTCTGGGTCATAACACTTGGCAATTTTCCTTATCAAGCCAACATCCACAAATACATTGGGCATGATCAATTTCCCCAGATCAACTCTCCACAAATTGCTGATAGGTTTAGGGTATTTAGACCTCTTGTAAGCATAGCAGAAAAAATCCCATCTAGTATGTGGCACAACAATATCTCTAATCTCCTGGGTAGAGTCCTAAAGGTGGTTAGACAAAACACCCTCACCAGTAGCTCTCTTCCCAACAGTTTTAGCCCCAGGAAACAATTTCATGAGATCCTCCTCCATGTACTTGGTAAAATACCATTTTATCCCCTTGGTCTTCGGCTTTTCATCTTCAATATCAGGTTTTACCTCATTAGATTGTGGTCTTGCCCTTTTAGCCCTAGGTTTACTTGTTGATGCTTTATTGACCTGACTCATCTTGTTAACTAGAACTGAGACTAGGGTTCTTGAAATAAAATTCAAATAATAAACTACCCTTTCACAATTAGTACTATTCTACTAGGATAAATTAGACTTCGATAGACTTTGACCATACAAATTTCACAGGATGTTCCCCTTTCAAACAAGGGTTCATAAATTCATTATAAACACACAAACTCTCTTCAAATTTCAAACTTAGTTTTTTCATAGTAGATGGATTGAAAACTTAATTACCTAGATTAGACTGCTTTGGATTCAAATCTCTCTGCTTTGATTTCCCTTGGCTCGAGCACATGAAAGATTGTGTATGCAGAATGACAAGAGGGCAAGTGGAAATTCAATTATGTGGCTTTGAATACATTAGAACACCATTAATGGCAGAGTGATAGTTCACGTGAACAAAATGGGAGTGGCTGGAAAATAGTTATTTAAAGTTTAAATCAGAGCTGTAGATGAAGAATGCTTCAGGACAAGATAGATGGCTATCAGAACATATGCACACATTGCCCCTTTTCTTTGAAACTCCACTGCATTAATCATGACATGAAAAGTCTTGGCGATGAGCATAGAAGGTGCCACATATACCCTAATTCATAATTCCTTCTATCGCCAACTTAACACAAAGGCCATTGCATATCACATTTTCTTAACATTGTTTCCTAGAGCAATTTACGATATAAGAATTTCTAGCGATGGGCCAGGGTCGGGACACATGGCAAGGACATAAATTATCAGTGTACATCACCCTTTTTTTCCTCCTTCGGGTATATCTAACCTCCATGTGAACAACACATGCGACGCAACACAGAACTGGCACTTGTAGGCAAAGCACATCGCACATCATATTTCCATTATGAAGTGTTAGGATCACAAATGCAATGTTAGGGGCGAATGTGATGTGGAACTTAAGTCATGACATAAGCGCACATGCTTGAAGGATGTTTTAAAAGAGGGCCATGCTAGGCACCATGACAAGGGGTAAGATTTTGGACATTACCCTAAATCAGACTTAGGATAAAATTTGATTTATTTCATACAGCCATTCATTTGATAACCCTTTTTTTAGTATAGGTCTTGAGCAAAGTCACTAGGTAAATCGGGTCAGTCATGACATGAATGCTAAAGGCATATGTTATATCTAGACCAACCGGGAAATAGGTATGTCTGGTCAATAAAGGGAAAAAACATTTAGGCCCAGGGTAAGTGCAAGAAGATGGGGTCCCAAAAAGGGGTCTTAAGTGGCCACTTTTTTTCTAAAATCAAGGAATGTTGGCCTTGGATGAGAAATTGAGCATAGTTACACTCAATTTGGAGATGCAACCAAAATAATGTTCGTAGTGCTCCGAGTCTACTTTCAAAACTACTAATTCTTTTTGAAAATGGTATAGATTAAGGGGTTCAAAAGAGGGAGCCACAGAAATTAGTGTTGTTTCTATCAAAAAAACATAACATAGCCTGTTTTATGGCTCCCTCAAAAGGTTAACTTTTTTTTGGTATTTTAAAAATTTCTTTAGTGAGAAATTAGCTAACATGTAGTTGATGCCTAATTTTTTTAATAATTTTTTGATGAATGTTTGATTTTTTACTAATTTTCAAAGTGGACACATTCTAAAAAATAGAATTTTGGCAGTGCTACCCCTATAAATTTTAAAAACTAATTAAAATTTTTTTTTATTTTTTTTATGTGTAGAATGGAATCTAGTTTCTAAATATGTAATTTTTTTGAAATTTTAATGAATAGTTAATTTACAATGAAAAAAGACCAAACAGTTGTTTTTGCCCAAAACTGGACACACAAACAAAAGAAATTAAAGATGAAAGGCTTAACATTGTCAAAATGTGAAAAATTTACATCGTTAAATAGCTAAGAGAAAGCATAACATTACCTAGTTGTTCGATTTGTCTAACCTTGGAACATGTGCAAATCTGAGGGTTAGCACGAACAAAATTATGTGAAATCTTGTAGAATCTACAAAAACACGTCTGTGGATGTTGAAAAGGCACTCCAAGCCTTTGGGTTGGAAATCCAAAGCAAATCCCAAGCCCAAGTCTTGGGATTCCCAAATCACAATATAAGGTGAGTGCATTATGTTGCATTTTTTTGCATGTTTTTCAGTGTTTTCCTAGTTCCATAACATGAGCGCGTTATAACGTGCTTGCGATATGTCTTCCTTTGAATGAGATATGTTCAAATTTCATAAGTATGTTTCAAGGATGTTTATATCTATTTTTGTAGGTATGTATGCATGTACATGTATGCATGCTTGTATGTATGCATCTTTGTATGTATGTATGTTTGTATGTATGCATGTATGTATGTATGTATGTCTGTCTGTCTATATGGATGTATGTATATATGTATGTATGTATGTATGTTTGTATGTATGCATGTATGTATGTATGTAAGTGTTTTGGGTTTAGTGTATATAAAGACCTGAACCTGTATAGTTTTGAGGGTTGAGGGTTAAGGGATTAGGGCTTAAGTTATAGGTAGAGGGTAGAGGGTTGAGGGTCATAGTTGAGGGTTAATATTCAGGTTGTTGAGTGTATAAGATTAAGTAAGGCATAGGAATTAGGGTTTAGGATTTATGATATGGATTGAGGGGTTATGGTTTAGGGTTGATGGATTAGGTTTTAAGGAATATTATTGAGGGTTGGGGGTTTAGGAATAGGGTTTAGGGTTTAGGATTGAGGGATTAGAGTTTAATGTTGAGAGTTGAGGGTTGAGGGTCTAGGATAGGGTTGATGGTCAAGGGATTAGGGTTAAAGTAGAGTGTTGAGGGTAGAGGGATTAGGGATAGGGTTTAGGGTTGAAGGTTTAATGATTGAGGGTTGAGAAGCTAGGGCTAAGGGTTAATGGATTGGGGTTTAAGATATAATGTTGAGCGTCAAGGGTTTATGGATAGGTTTTAGGGTTTAATTTTTAAGGGTTAAGGGTTGAGGGATAGGGTTTAGGGATAAGGGATTAGGGTTTAAGGTATAGTGTCGAGGGTTGAGGGTTTAGGAATAGGGATAGCATTTAGGGTAGGGCTGAGTGATTAGGGTTGAGGGTTGAGGGATTAGGGTTTAAGGTATAATGTCGAGGGTTGAGGGTTTATTGATAGGGTTTAGGGTTGAGGGTTGAAGGATTAGGTTTTAGGGTTGATGGATTAGGGTTTAAGGTATAGTGTCGAGGGTTGAGGGTTTAGGGATAGGGTTTAGGGTTGATAGATTAGTGTTTAATGTCAAGGTTAGGGTTAGAGTCTCAAGGGTAGAGGGATTAGGGATAGGGTTTAGGGTTGAGTCTTTAGGGATGAGGGTTTAAGGCTTAAGATATAGTGTCGAGTGTTGAGGGTGTAGGGATAGGGTTTAAGTTTTAAGGGTTAAGGGTTGAGGGATAGGGATTAGGGTTTAAGGTATAGTGTTGAGGGTTGATGGTTTAGGGATAGGGTTTAGGTTTGAGGGATTAGGGTTTAGGTTTGATGAATTAGGGTTTAATGTTGAGAGTTGAGGGTTGAGGGTTGAGGGTTGAGTGTTGAGGGTTTAGGGATAGGGTTGATGGTCAAGGGATTATGCTTAAAGTAGAGTATCAAGGGTAGAGGGATTAGGGATAGGGTTTAGGGTTGAAGGTTTAATGATTGAGGGTTGAGGGTTAAGGGATTGGGGTTTAAGATATAGTGTTAAGCATCAAGGGTTTATGGATCGGTTTTAGGGTTTAAGTTTTAAGGGTTGAGGGATAGGGTTAGAGGGTTTAGGGATAAGGGATTAGGGTTTAAGGTATAGTGTTGAGGGTTGATGGTTTAGGGATAGGGCTTAGGTTTGAGGGATTAGGGTTTAGGGTTGATGAATTAGGGTTTAATGTTAAGAGTTGAAGGTTGAGGGTTGAGGGTTGAGTGTTGAGGGTTTAGGGATAGGGTTGATGGTCAAGGGATTAGGGTTAAAGTAGAGTGTCGAGGGTAGAGGGATTAGGGATAGGGTTTAGGGATGAAGGTTTAAGGATTTAGGGTTGAGGCTTTAGGGATGAGGGTTAAGGGATTAGGGTTCAAAGATATAGTGTCGAGTGTCGAGGGTGTAGGGATAGGTTTTAGGGTTCAAGTTTTAAGGGTTAAGGGATAGTATCGAGCTCGTTGAGGGTTTAGGAATAGGGATAGTGTTTAGGGTTTAGGGATGAGGGATTAGGGTTGACAGTTGAGGGTTGATCATGGATTAGGGGTTAGGGATAGGGTTTAGGGTTTAGGGTTGAGGGTTTAAGGTATAGTGTTGAGGGTTTAGGGATAGGGTTTAGGGTTGAGGGATTAGAGTTAAGGCTTAAGGGATTAGGGTTTAACATTGAGTGTTGAGGGTTGAGGTTTTAGGGTTGGGGGTTTAGGGATAGGGTTGAGGGTCGAGGGATTAGAGTTAAGGGTTGAGGGATTAGGGTTTGACATTGAGGGTTGAAGGTTGAGCTTCGAGGATCAAGGGTTTAGGGATAGGGTTGAGTGTCAAGGGATTAGGGTTAAAGTAGAGTGTCAAGGGTATAAGGATTAGGGATAGGGTTGGAGGGTTTAGGGATAAGGGATTAGGGTTTAAGGTATAATATCAAGCTCATTGAGGGTTTAGGAATAGGGAAGTGTTTAGGGTATAGGGATGATGGATTAGGGTTGAGGGTTGATGGATTAGGGTTGAGGGTTGATGGATTAGGGTTGAGGGTTGATGAATTAGGGCTTAAGGATGGGTTTTAGGGATTAGGGTTTAAGGTGTAGTGTTGAGGGTTTAAGAATAGGGTTTAGGGTTGAGGGATTAGAGTTAAGGGTTGAGGGATTAGGGTTTGACATTGAGGGTTGAGGGTTGAGGATTTATGGATAGGGTTGAGGGTCGAGGGATTAGAGTTAAGGGTTGAGGGATTAGGGTTTGACATTGAGGGTTGAGTGTTGAGGTTCTAGGGTTGAAGGTTTAGGGATAGGGTTGAGGGTTGAGGTATTAGGGTTAAAGTAGAGTGTCGAGGGTATAAGGATTAGGGATAGGATTGGAGGGTTTAGGGATAAGGGATTAGGGTTTAAGGTATAGTATCAAGCTTGTTGAGGGTTTAGGAATAGGGATAGTATTTAGGGTTTAGGAATGAGGGATTAGAGTTGAGGGTTGAGGGATTAGGGTTGAGGGTTAAGGGATTAGGGTTTAGGGATAAGGTTTATGGTTTATGGTTTAGGGTTGAGGGATTAGGGTTTAAGGTATAGTGTTGAGGGTTTAGGGATAGAGTTTAGGGTTTACAGATTAGAATGAAGGGTTAAGGGATTAGGGTTTAACATTGAGTGTTGAGGGTTGAGGTTTTAGTGTTTAGGGTTTAGGGATAGGGCTGAGGGTTGAGGGATTAGAGTTAAGGGTTGAGGGATTAGGGTTTGACGTTGAGGGTTGAGGTTTGAGGTTCGAGGGTCAAGGGTTTAGTTATAGGGTTGGGGGTCAAGGGATTAGGGTTAAAGTAGAGTGTCGAGGGTATAAGGACTAGGGATAGGGTTGGAGGGTTTAGGGATAAGCCTGGATTAGGGTTTAAGGTATAATATCGAGCCTGTTGAGGGTTTAGGAATAGGGATAGTGTTTAGAGTTTAGGGGTGAGGGATTAAGGTTAAGGGTTGATGGATTAGGGCTTAGGGATGGGGTTTAGGGTTTAGGATTAAGGGATTAGGGTTTAAGGTATAGTGTTGAGGGTTTAGGGATAGGGTTTAGGGTTGAGGGATTAGAGTTAAGGGTTGAGGGATTAGGGTTTGACATAGAGGGTTGAGGGTTGAGGTTTTAGGGTTGAGGGTTTACAGATAGGGTTGAGGGACTAGAGTTTGACATTGAGGGTTGAGTGTTGAGGTTCAAGGGTTGAGGGTTTAGGGATAGGGTTGAGGGTCAAGGGATTAGGGTTAAAGTAGAGTGTCGATGGTATAAGGATTAGGGATAAGGTTGGATAGGGATAAGTGATTAGGGTTTAAGGTATAGTATCGAGCCTGTTAAGGGTTTAGGGATAAGGGATTAGGGTTGAGGGTTGATGGATTACAGTTGAGGGTTGATGGATTAGGGCTTAGGGATGGGGTTTAGGGTTTAGGGTTTAGGGATTAGGGTTTAAGGTATAGTGTTGAGGGTTTAGGGATAGGGTTCAGGGTTAAGGGATTAGAGTTAAGGGTTTAGGGATTAGGGTTTGATGTTGTGGGTTGAGGGTTGAGGGATCAGAGTTAAGGGTTGAGGGATTAGGGTTTGACGTTGAGGGTTGAGTGTTGAGGTTCGAGGGTTGAGGGTTTATGGATAGGGTTGAGGGTTAAGGGATTAGGGTTAAAGTAGAGTGTCGTGGGTATAAGGATTAGGGATAGCATTGGAGGGTTTAGGGATAAGGGATTAGGGTTTAAGTTATAGTATCAACCCTGTTGAGGATTTAGGAATAGGGATAACTAGCTTTAGGGTTTAGGATTAAGTGAGACTTAGATGGCTAAAGATGGATGGAGAGGTAGACAAGGAGTGATTGAGAGACATAGAGAGAGGAAAGGTAGAGAGGTGAGGGGGTGAGATAAGTGAGATATAGAACATGAGCTAATGGAACTAGAGGTGAGATATTGTAAACGTGCTATCGAAGGTGAGATAGGCACAAATATTTATAGATCAATCTATAGCAAGACAAAACGTGAGCACATTATAAAGCGCTCACATTTTGTTCTGCTATAGAAATGGTAAAAAAATGTTGACCCTCATGATCCTGGCCCACATGCTCTATTTTCATGTTGATTATGTGCATGTTTTGACAAAAAAGAAGTGCTTTCATGCTCTTGGGAAGTTCACATGCACATTTTACAGATTCTACCACCTTTGCATGATCTTTCCACCACCTTTTCTTCTTTCCCAACTTGAGAAGGAGGAAATAACATAGTTTTCACACCAAATTTGATATATATCTATTCAAGTTTCAATTTTTGTAGTGTTGTAATGTTAATTTTGATACAATTTTAGTAACTTAACATTATAGATTGGTTAATAGTATTGTTGTTACTAATTATATTTGAGTGTTATTCAATTTAACATTGAAAAAGAAGCAAGTGGTGAAAAACTCAAATTGTTGAGGAGTTTGATGGAAGAAGAAAAAAACACTACATAATTGGGCACTCTCTCCATTCAAATCTCTATTTTTTAGGTATGTCAAGTCTTTACATGCATGTTCTTTACATATTCCTTAATTCTATTTGAATTACTTTATCATGCTTTATCATACATGTTTAAAATAGACACATTCCCAATCAAGAAAGTAGCCTACAATCTCACATGATGCCATGTATATTTTCTACACTTGGGCTCTTTAATAATCATGTGTAATAAACAGACCTTAACATACCATGATGTCAAAATATACAATAATAAATCCTTACAACATAATAAAAATACAATCCCACTATTATCTTGTCATATTAACAAGTTAAAATACAAATGAATAAGTGCCAAGATCATACAAGTATGCATATGACATGATGATTTGTATGCACATATCTTGGGCTAGGACATTACTTATGCACCTATTCATGATGATTTGTACATGCACATGACACAACAATATTTCAAAATTTCATAATTGTCCTTTGTTAGCACATGATGGTGGTTACCTTGATCGACTATATACCATTCAATACCCTAATTTATAGAGATTAGTCTAATGATTTTCATGACAATCCTAGGTATGTGATGCATAGGTAGGGTTCAACTCAATCCAAAGGGATCATACCAATAGTTTCTTCAAATTTTGTAAGCTTTCCTTTCAAGCAATCTCCCTATACAAAGGCACAAAGAGGGTCTTCAATACTTCAAAACCTAACAAGGCTACTAAAGGTCTTCTTACCCCTCAGGAACTTAGACACAACCATTCTAAACCTTTATTGAAGTCTACACTCTTCATTTGTTGTTTATTCCTTCACAAGCTGCCCAAATCCTAGTATCCCTAGTACCAACAAAACACCTTCTCAATTCCAAATCCTAGTAGTTCTAGTAACAATAAACATGTCAAATTGGGTCTGCCTCAACCTTTTCAAGCATGAGGTCCCATGTACTCTTCACTTGTAGCCTCAATAGGTGACTCTCCTTTGACGTTATCCTCATCTAGGACTAAAGTGAACTTTGTACCATAATGCTTTGTATGGCTGCAATAATTTGCTTTGTATGCTTTGTACTTATTTTGGTGGAGTGACATTTACTCTTTTACATGATGATTGTATGTACATTTACTGTGAAGGGTTGAATGACATATATTTTAGTTATTTGTATGGATTCATTTCTTAAGAACTAATATTGGTCTCTTTATCATGCTACAGACAAATTCTCTATCATGGTGAGGAAACGATCAAGAATTAAACCAACACAAGAAGAGATAGAAGCTAGGAATGCAAAGAAAGCAGTGGCTATGAGGGAACTTCATGAGAAGATGAAATTAGACATGATAAATGAAGACATGCCAATTGAAGAGGAACCACAACCATCACAAAGAGATATGGTATTGGTAGCACAAAGAGAATGAATGCAAAAAATTCATGCTATGAGAGATTTGAATACCATAGTTGGAGACACATCCTCTACCGCAAGTCAACATGTAGGGACACCATCTACCACATCTCAAGTTGAGAGTACATCATCACTCACATGTGATGAAGGAGGTATGCCATCGTTCCCACCTCAACCTTAAGGTATGTCATCTATTCCATCTTTGATCGAAGGTATGCCATCTAGCCCATCTCATTTAAATATTGATGAAATTCCTAATGTTGAGATGAATTTACCTAACTTAACACCACCTAGAATTTTGCATAGAAAGCCAAAGTATTTGATTAATATTGATGAGAATATTTTGTAGCCAATGGAAGGTAAGATTCCAAAATGCACTTGTAGAAGATATGCTCATAAGATTTGGAGATTGTTCTTCGAAAAGTTAAATGAGACTGCAAGATGTCAACTATTCATTGAAATGATGCGAAGTATAAAGTATAGGTCCATCATGAAGATTCTTGGGTTGAGAACATCAGAGGCTTCAAGTGAAAAATCTATTGTCAAGAATCTAATGAGTGCGTATGAGAGTGTGGGTAACAACTCATGCACAGAAGATAGTAATGCAACACGATTTGTGATTACATTGACTATAGTAAGTAGTCAAACGAGGAAAGATCATCTCATTAGAAAGATGAGTAAAGAATTAAGAATTAATAGGAAAACTTTATCAAGAGCCGTTGGAAGACGCCAAAGAATTGAAGACACTAATGCCGATGAATTATGGGCATTCTCGGGGAGACTACCACGAATAGATAAACCAATTGTTGAGGCTTTGAGATCACTAATTGAAGACTTTTGGAAGAATTACACAAGGGTATCTCTGAATCAAAGGGATGTGGTAAGAAGGAGAATCGGTAGTTAGAACCGTGAGCCACATCCAAAGCATTTTTTGGATGAGACTCAAACACAGTTTTATGGTAAATTTCTAGAGAAGTATCCTCAAATTAAAATTTGTCAAAGATATTTTGAAATGCTAAAAAATTTCTATGTCAAGATAAATCACACACACACACTACTTGTTGTTGTAGGTTACAAATTGAATTTTCTAACCATTTTTATGTCTATAGGTCTATATGTTTAGATTTGTATACTAACAATATTTTGTAGGGTTGTGTCATACGTGCCCCACCAACACCTTCAAGAGACTTCATATCAAGAATTTTATGTGAAAGAGAGGAAGGTCCAATATTCTACAAGAACTTATGCTTGGATGGCACATGTCATCGTTGTAGTGGCTTACAACATTTGCCAATATGTGAACATATGGAAAGAACACATATGGTTGGAAACAAACTAGTAGAGTTTGGCAAGTATAAAATAGTGGCATACAATACAAAAGATGGTAAAAAAGTAAAGAGGTGTGAATTGGTTATTGAAAAGATTCCAGTGTATCAGTTTATGCCTATATTTCATGACAGCATAGTGTATGAGTATGCAAGACATGCCCATAGAGCTTGATGGTTGGACTTGCAATTCAAGTTATGCAAGGACACATTTCTAGTTGGTACCATTGTTTCAATCATCAACTTTGTAGAGAACTACAGTCTATAGCCACAGCATGAGGTGCAATCACAATATTAGAACTCCACACAGGTTTCTATATTTGTGCAAATCGCATTCATTCATGCGAATGATAGTACAGAGGATGACAGAAAGATCATAAGGGAGTATAATTTCTATATTAGTGATGATCGCACACATTCTATGGAGTTCGTGCAAGGTAGCTTTTAGGTGTTTAATGATTTGGCTAGAAGGGGCATATCGTTTAGTCAACATATCATATGGTTAGATAACTATGCGTCATAATTCAAGAACTCACAAAACTTCTATTGGTTGAGCAGGAGGCATAATTTTACAGGTATTTAGCATATGTGGAACTTTTGTGAGGCTGGGCATGGAAAGGATGAGTATGATGGTGCAGGAGCATGTATCAAAAGAGCCATAGCACGAGAAGAGTTAAAGTATAAAGACAATGAAAAGTTTACAAATAAAAAATTGATTGTTGAGTGGTGTAATGCTTCCATGGGTCCAGGTAATGAAGGTAAGTCTTTAGTTCATAGATTTTTTTAGTTGATAGATGATACTAACATTGCACCATATGAGGAATGTTTTACATTGACAGGATCAAGTGAGATGCACTTTTTCAGAAGCTCAATTGCAAGTTCATGGAGTATCCATATGTGAAAGATGTCATGCTTTTGTTCTTCTTGTACAATTCAAGCCTGGGATGAGTGCGAGTCAAAGAAGTGGGTTGACGAATGGAATTTAAGTTATCTTAGCCCACTTGACATGTATCGACCCCTGACGGCACTGGAACTAACACAGATGGAATCATCAGTTGACTTTGACCACATATCAGATCTAGTTAAACCAGGTAATATATCTATTTGCATAGTTTTTGAAATCCCTAATGTCATTTTACTTTGTAGTATTGTTCTAATGTTGACTAATTTCATCTAATTTTCTACACATATCAATGTAGGGCACATATATGCAGTTATTGTAGATGAAGCTAATGAAGAGGGAATATATTATTACTTATGTCATTGTGTTGAGGCCAAAAAGAAATTGGAGGCCCTAGTTACAGATGGAGAAAACATTGAATACCCTACAGGCTCATTGGTTACTACTGGAACATGGCTTAGAAGGTACCCACATAAGAGTGTTAATGTTTGGTTGTTTTGGGACTTTGACATGCATTGGAAGATTCTTCATTACTCAAACTTTGTTGTGGCATCCAATGTTTATTTGATATAGTATCGGGGTAGACCTTTGAACAAGACCTTGTGGAAGGTGCGTGAGTCTGACCATGAAGCAATACTTGACACAATAAAGAGTAGAATAGACCCAGATGGTTCATTAGATTAATTTGTAAGTGTTCACATTGATTTTGTAAAATCATGTTACATTGAGTTGTAAGTATGCACATTAATATGTAAGGTTTGTCTTTTTTTATTTGTTACTGTATTTTTACACATACATATTTTTACATCATGTTATGCTTCATGGGGTTAGACCTAAGTGATGAATGCAGTTGATACTGAGAATAATGTATAAAATCTAGGTAATGTATAAAATATAGGTGTCTCTAGGTGTCTTTGTTTCTAACTAGATAATAGGTGTCTCTAATTGTGTCTTAGGTATATACAATATGTCAACTAGGTAGATAGAGACTAGAAAATAGGTGTCTTAGATGTCCTGCGTCTACTAGACTACATGTGTCTTAGGTCTTAGGTGAGGCCACATGAGCTTCCACCTTCACGTGGTTCACCTTGTTAGTATAAAATATTTATATTTTTTGAAGCTAAGGGAAGCTCTTTTTCTTAATAGGAAAACTTTGTCGACTTTAGTTGCACTAATGGTGCAAGGGTACCTAGGTTGTCATGCCTCCAAGAGGGGTCAAAAAATAAAATTTTGTTTTGATTGAGTCAATTGTATGTAATAAGGTCTTCTAATACCATTTCATTTGTTTTTAAGTCACTTTGAGTAATTTGGGGTTAGTTTGAGTCTTTGAGTCCTGTTGCAAAAAATGTCAATGTTGTCAAGTTGCCCAAAACAACTTTTATATTTTTGGTGTCCTGCTCCTAATGCGACCAAACTAATAGTTCAAACATGTCCAGATGGGTAGGTTTAGGCTAGGCATGGTTCTATTTTTCACCCAAATATGTCAAAATAGTCCAAAGATAATGTACCGATGATATCCCTAAAGAGTCCAAAGTGCAAAAAGGTAGCAATCTTTGACAAGATGTTACTTAAAAACTGTGTCACTTAGAAATATTTTGTCTAAGGAAATGTGATCACATATAGTGCCTCTACAATAACCTCTCTCAATTTTTTATATCTCTAAGGTGTTTGCCCATGGTGAAAGGTTTTTTGCTCCCCCAAAAATCATCAGAAGGAGGCAGTGTAAAGTTGCAAAGGGGTGTAACTTTCATCCTGCTCCTGATGTGACCAAAATAACTATTCCAACACATCTAAATGGGTATGTTTACATTAGGCATGGTTCTATTTTTCACCCAAACATGTCAAAATAGTCCAAGCTACATTATACCGATGATATCCCTGAAGAGTCCAAAGTGCAAAAAGGAAGCAATCTTTGATGATATGTTACTACAAAATCATGCAACTTAAAAATATTTTGTCTAAGGCAAAACAATCATGTAGGGTTCCTCTGCAATAACCTCTCTCAATTTTGTATATCTCTAAGGCGTTTTCCTATAGTGAAAGGTTTTCTGCTACCCCAAAAATCATCAGAAGGAGGTAGTGTAAAGTTGCAAAGGAGTGTAACTTTCGTCTTGGTCTTGATATGAAAAAAATGACTATCCAACATGTCTAGATGGGTACATTTATGCTAGGCATGGTCCTATTTTTTACCCAAACATGCTGAAACAATCCGAGCTACATTGTACCGACGATATCCCTAAAGAGTCCAAAGTGCCAATTGGCAACAATCTTTGATGAGATGTTATTCAAAAACTGTGTCACTTAGAAACATTCTGTCTAAGGAAACAAGATCATGTAGGGTTCCTATACAATAACCTCTCTCAAATTTTTATACGTCTAAGGCATTTGCCCATGGTGAAAGGTTTTCTGCTACCCCACAAATTGTTAGAAGGAGGTAGTGTAAAGTTGTAAATGGGTGTAACTTTCATCCTGCTCCTAATGCAAGAAAAATAACTATTCCAATGTGTTTGGATGGGTACATTTACACTAGGCATGGTCCTTTTTTAACCCAAACATGCCGAAATAGTCTGAGCTACATTGTACCGATGATATCCCTGAAGAGTCCAAAGTGCAAAAAGGTAGCAATCTTTGACGAGATGTTACTCAAAAATTGTGCCACTTAGAAACATTCTGTCTAAGGTAATGCAATCATGTAGAGTCCCTCTATAATAACCTTTCTTAGTTTTCATGTCTCTGAGGTGTTTGCCTATGGTGACAGGTTTTTTACTACCCCAAAAATTATTAGGAGGTAGTGTAAAGTTGCAAAGGGGTGTAACTTTTGTTCTACTCTTGATGTGACCAAACTGACTATTCCAATCCATTTGGATGGGTACATTTACATTAGGCATGGTCCTATTTTTTACTCAAACATGTCGAAATAGTCTGAGCTACATTATACCGATGATATTCTTGAAGAGTCCAAAGTGTAAAAAGGAAGCAATCTTTGACAAGTTGTTATTTAGAAACCATATCACTTAGAATACATTTTGTGTAAGGTAAAACAATCATGTAGGGTCCCTATACAATAACCTCTCTTAGTTTTTTATATCTCTAAGGCATTTGCCCGTCATGAAAGGTTTTCTGCTGCCCCAAAAATCGTCAGAAGGAGGCAGTGTAAAGTTGCAAAGGGGTGTATATTTTTTTCTTCTCCTCATGTGGTCAAACTAATAGTTTCAACATGTCTGGATGGGTACATTTAGGCTAGGCATGGTCCTGTTTTGTACCGAAACATGCTGAAATAGTCCGAGCTACATTGTACCGGTGATATCCCTGAAGAGTCCAAAGTGCAAAAAGGCAACAATTTTTGATGAGTTGTTACTCAAAAACCGTGTCACTTAGATACATTCCATCTGAGGCAATATGATAATGTAGGGTCCTTCTACAATAACCTCTCTTAGTTTTTTATATCTCTGAGGCACTTGCCCGTGGTGAAAGTTTTTTTGTTGCCCTAAAAATTGTCAAAAGGAGGCAGTGTAAAGTTGAAAAGGCCAAACTGATAGTTCCAACACATCTAGATGGGTACATTTAGGCTAGCTACGGTCCTGTTTTGCACCCAAACATGCCAAAACAGTCTGAGCTACATTGTACCGACGATATCCCTGAAGAGTCCAAAGTGCAAAAAGGTAGCAATCTTTGACGAGATGTTATTCAAAAACCATGTCACTTAGATACATTCTAAGGCAAAGTGATCATGTAGGGTCCCTCTACAATAACCTCTCTCATTGTTTTATATCTCTAAGGTGTTTTCCCGTGGTGAAAGGTTTTCTACTGCCCCAAAAATATCAGAAGGAGGCAGTGTAAAGTTGCAAAGGGGTGTAACTTTTGTTCTTCTCCTCATGTGGCCAAACTAATAGTTCTAATGCATCTGGATGGGTACATTTAGGCTAGGCATAGTCTTTTTTTGCACCCAAACATGCCAAAATAGTCTGAGCTACATTCTACCGGCGATATCCCTGAAGAGTCCAATGTGCAAAAAGGCAGCAATCTTTGATGAGTTGTTACTTAGAAACCATGTCACTTAGATACATTTTGTTTGAAGCAACGTGATCATGTAGGGTCCCTCTACAATAACCTCTCTCAATTTTTTATATCTCTAAGGCATTTGCCTGTGGTGAAAGTTTTTTTGCTACCTCAAAAATTATTAAAAGGAGGCAGTGTAAAGTTGCAAAGGGGTCTAACTTTTGTTCTTCTCCTCGTGTAGCCAAACTAACAATTCCAATGCATCTAGATAGGTACATTTAGGCTAGGCATGGTCTTGTTTCACACCTAAATATGCCAGAACAATCCGAGCTACAAACACTAACTAGTCTTCAATCTTCAAACACTACAAATATCATGATATCCTGCATAAAGCTATCTTTTAGCCTTTTATAAAGGCATGCCCATCAATAGAGATGATTATTTGTATTCCAAATTCTTTTTAAATATTGACCTTCCAATCCTTTTTCTCACCCTCATATCAATTAAATATGACCTTCGATTATGATATGGCGCTTGAGCTTATGAGAGTTTACTAGAGACACCGATTGAGTTAGGTTGAAAGGCTGGTGAACTAATGACTTAAAGACCCTTTAGTAAGTTGATTTATTGATAGTAACTTCTGATTATAAGTCAATATTAAATTAAAATAAAAGTACACTTTACACACGAGAGGTAATTGAAGGTTTTAAAGTCTTAAGAAAAGTAGATTCTTTTTAGGGTTTAATGCCCAATATGCAAACCCTAACTATTAATAAGATTATGATTATGAAAGCTTGTATCTTCTCTAACTTCTTATTGTATGAACAAAACTGCATCCACAATGAATATGAACCTTGCATCATATCAACCTTTCAAGATATACCTTATCATGAAAACCATATTCGCAACAAAACCTTGCATGAACAAAACCACATCCACCATGAACATAAACCTTGCATCATATGAACCATGTTTGTCTTGTACAGTATCAACATGAATTAAGAGACCTTATCATGAAACTATATTCACAACATCATGCACCTCATGACCATCACCTACCTTGAATCACTGTATCACCTTATCAACATCATGGCATCAATCTTGACATCAATGAGAAACAACCTTGACCCTTTGACTTCAATGGAAACCTTGAACCTTGATTGTTGATGACCTATGGAAGCCTGTAGTCCCAATGTTATGTTGCATATTAAAATTAGGTAAGACTCAATGTAATCTCATAACCTCACCTTATATGCAAGAGGAATTACATTTAATAACCACAATGGTCATTAGGTTCTCATAAGCATATGATTTTGACTATCTTATTCAAAACAACAAACATACTCTTTGCATTCCAATATGGTATAATAACAAGAAATTAAGAAATATTTTAAATTGACCAAGTCATAAAGAACATGGATCAGCATACTCATTTGAATATTTTTAATTGAGCAAGTCATACAGAATATGAATATTTTATGTTCAACATGATGATTCATTTATATTTTAAATACAATTTTTATCTTTTAGTTCCAAAATGAGGTTTAGGTGATACTTGAATCACAATAGTTGGCTTATTGGATCAACAAACATCCTATGTAATACAATAGGACTTTAAATATTTGAAGTCGCCATCTACAAATATCCATTCAAACATGGATTTATAATGCAAGTATGGATGCCATCAATAAAAAAGATTTGTATTAACCAAATATCGATATAGGCATACATCAATATCTGTCGATATAAGTATAACATATATACAAAATAGCCATATAGGTTTACAAGAATGCCATATAAGCATACAATGTCAACTATATGCAATACAAAATATATGTCCACAAATGCCAAATAGGCATACAACAAAGGAACACAATAAAAAGTCATTCCCCTCTTGTTGGTGAAGAGAATAGATCACGGGTAGCCTTTGATCTTCTAGGGGATGGAGACGTGTATGTGGGTGGTCTACTACGAACCTGAGGGCTGCTCCTCCTATTTAGTTCTTCCTGCATCTGTAGTTGTTACAATAAAAAGTATAGACATTAATATATAGAAATTACATGTTATAAAAAATGAAACATTTAACAAAATAATCACTTACCGTTACCATATAATCTATCTCCTTAGTTGCCTTAGTAGCAAGATTAGGCTGTGATGATGTCATGTCCTATAGAAACCATCCAGATAGAAATTAAACTTCAAATCAATAATCTTTTAATTTTTCAAAAATAAACAACTATAACAATGAATGTAAATTGAAATTTACTAATCTGCCTCATACCCCTATCAATGGCATGGAGCTATGAATCACAGAGGTCACACCATGCTCCATTGCCCTATGAACATTGAGAGGTGTCTCTGCAGCCTACATCATCTAGAAATTAAACAACATTATTCAATTACGAAAACTATAATAGTGATGCAAATTATGGCTCCTAACATACACACATGTTCACTTATGCATGGAAGTACACACAATAAAGCACACAAGTCACATACAAAAGTCTAGTAAGTACAATTCATTCATTAAACTATTTATTTTATTACCTCCGTGAAGCTTTGAAGTCCACCACCACTGGTAGGTATTGGCATAAAATCTCTAATATTAACCTATTCAACATCCAAAATTAGATATTAGAATACCATTCATATAACAATGCTATTCACATGTAATATTTATAATTGTTTACTAGTTACATACCCTGACAATAGATGATGTAGTGTAATATGCGGGTGGAGAACCACTAAAAACTGCATCAATGCTATGACCCTAAAATTTCATTAAAATCATCAAAATAAATTAGTTAATCTTACAATTCAAATTGAAATTTAATAAATTAAATTCAATGAACTTGCTAATATTCACCTGAGTATCAAGGCTAAAAGTCTCACTCAGGAGGGTATCTGTCATCACCATATGCTTAGCTGTAGATGTAGCCTATGCACCTACATCCTGACTATCTATGTGGTCATAACCACAAGCTGACCCGCAAGTCTGACAAGTATGGGGTGGGACCCTACTCCTTGCACTATTTCCCAACCCACACTATGCTATAGGACTGACATGCTCTATGATGCTCTAGGTCAAGGCACTAATAGACTGAAGTGTATTGACCTCAACACTCTCCATCACAATGGAAGGGATAGACACATCCTCATGGGCTGGTCTATTGATTACTCATCTCACTAGCTATTGTGGGTCAACATGTGCCCCTGGTCTATCTTGTGCTGACCCCCCACCTCTACCCTAGAAGTCCCACATATCAAAATAATTTGGCACTTTATTGAGGACAAACTCGCAGTAGAGTTTCTTCAAAAAGTATTGCGGGACCTCATTATTAATGCATGAAGGATGGTAAAAAACCATTCACTACCTCTACCCAAAATTGTCCCTTATCGCTTGGTTGTTGTACCAATGGATAGGGAACCTCTTGCATGTAATGGGTGGAGGTTGATTTTTTTGTGGGCTTGCGAAAATGGAACACAAGTCCAATTTGGTAATTTGTGTCATGCCCACATTTCCCATACGGTCACAACACGTATTCACGCGTGTCATGTCCACATGTGTCATGTGGTCATGATACGAACTATCAAAAATTTTCTGTTACTACTCTAAAAACCCCCTCGCACGCGTAGGCGTGCTCGGCGGCGTACGCTTAAGGCAAAAATAATAAAGTTGTCGGCAGGGTACCAAGTACATGTGTGCACACCCGACACAAGAAAATACGTGGTTTCCTAACTTAGGTCAATCTCACGAATTACATTTGAACAATAGTCGTTTTAGGTGATCGATCATTTTTTAGCAAAGCACGGTCATCTGTTCTTCTTTCCATTTTCTAGAATTTAATATTAATTTCTCCTGCTTCAAACTTAGCATTTTCAACCAAGCCTGTTCATTTGCCCTCTCTTCCTTTTCCTGGAATTTAATTTTGATTGTATTTCTATCACGCTCATTTTACTATTTCTCTGAAATTTAATTTTGATTGTATTTTTATCTCATTCTCCTTCAATTTGTGCAAGATCTTCTTATGTTATCCTATTTTTTTTCTTCACGTTCTTTATCAAACAGCATTAACACTGTATCCTTTACATTATTCCTAATTTCTTGGTAAACTAGATCACTTAAACAAGGTTAGCTAACTTCACTTGACTCAGTCCCCCTAGGGTTCTGCTCTAGGTTTTAGTTCAATGTTTGAATTAATTTTAATAATCAACCTGTTCCTAAATAGGATTAACTGTAGGTTAAACTTACTTAGTTCTCTTAGCCCTGTTCAGAAATGTCACGCATTTTCTCCTCTTTATTTTCTAAAGTTAGCTGTTCTTTCTCTTTCTCTCTCATTTTTTCAATTGGACATTTATTCTCTAAATCTACAGTTGAGTTTAAAATGGCCACTCTTGGAATGCCTGTGAGGGCTTATTTGCGTTTATTTTCAGTGTCCTTTGTAAATGAAAGGATCATATTTTCCTCTTCATTTTCCTGTTAAGTAATTTGTGATAATTGTTGAAACTTCTAAGAAACTCTTACTTAAAATTAAAATATATTTTCCTATGCTCTTTTTATATTATAATTATATTTCTCCTTATAAATTTAATTTATATATATATGTATATATACCACCATTATCTTAGTTCACTTTAACTCACAATTTCATTAATAAGTTCATTAACTGTAAAGAAAGTATAGAATATATATATAATATATATATATATATATATATAATTTGTTAAAACAGATTACTATCCAATAATTTATTAAAAATAGAGCAATGAGTTAATTTATTTTTTGCAAATATAAACATTGTATTTTCGAATTGTAACTCTGAGTTTAAGCATCTATTCAATTCGTATTATACAATATGCATAAATAAATCTCACTTTCCTTGATTTAAAATTTCTATTTCAAGTCAAATGTTTTAAACTACATATAGTTTGCCTTCAAATGAATAGTGAAAAGTGAATACTAAAAGTAAATAGTGAAAAGTAAAAGTGAATAATGAATAGTGAAAAGTGAATAGTGAAAGTGATAGTGAATAGTGAATAGTGAAAAGTGAATAGTAAAAGTGAAAAGGTCCCCATCCTAGGAAGAGACCCTCAATGTGGCGGTAATTTCAAAAGCAATATTGTAACCCAAACTTTATTTCTTTCATGGTAACAAAATTACAACTTCGCTTATAATAAATGTAAAATTAAAATTTTCACTAAGCTTACACAGAAATAATACTTTTACAAACTTAATTAAAACATCAACTAACTCACAACTTTGCAAGTAGAAGAAGAAGAAACTAGATAATTTTAATATCCTTTTAAAAATAAATTTTCTTTTCCTTTTCTTATTTCTAAATGGTAAAACTTAATGAACAAGAAAATTACAACTATCAACCCAAGAACAGAGAGGATTTCCTCACAACTCCAAAAATAACAATTTATTCAGCAATAGGGGGATAATTTTCTCCTTTTGAAAAATTGACAAGGAATGAGCTATTAAAAGATCAGGCTCTCCTTAAGACTTAAGGAAAATAAAATATTTTCTAAGATCCAATAATCTTCTCCAAGCTTCACAATAAGCTCCCAGAAAACCTGCATATCACACAAGGGAAGAAACACCACACAAGCTACTCTCCTCCCTAATATAGACCCACAAGAGGGTCACCCCCGAGCTAGGGAGATCATCCACACACCTAGGGTATTTCAAAAATCTACTTCACAACAAGGTATAAACAACACACCAAAACACACATACACCCAAGGGAATTTACACAACACAAAAACTCAACAAAGGTGAGTTTACAGAGGGGTAAGAGAGTGGACACACTCAACTCTAGAGTACCACCCTTCACAATAATTCAACACAATTTTCCTCATGGCCTCAAGCCAAACAAGATAATCAGATTCCAAGGGATATCATATTTGGCTCTCAAGCCATATAACCAATTTTTTTAAATTCACACAAATGCCCTCAAGGCTTTCAACATCTCAAAAGAAACAAGGCATGCACTCAAGGAGGATCACTCCTCCCTTACCCCACACTTGATGAACATTTCTCCCAAGTGGAAGAAGCTCTACCAACATCTAAATAAAATTTCCCCACAATAACAAAATTTACAACACAAATAAAATAAATAATTTTCACACATCCTTCATGCAACAAATAGAAATACAAAGGAAAAGCCATGAATTCCAACCTTAAAAAGCCCTTTAATGGATAAAGTTGATGTAGAATTTCTATTTTCCTTTCTCTCAATCACTTGCATTCTTGGGTAGAAATCTAACATGGTATCTCTAGCCTCCTCTCCAATCTCCCTTCTAAAAAAAAAAAAAATCTCTCTATGATCACAAGCAAGGGACAATGAATGGAGGATATAGGATGGCTAGAATAATTTCGGCATTATGAGGCTATGAAGAGGAGAATAGAGAAGGAATTGGGCATAATGAGGATGCCAGAAGAAGATTTCCTAGAAGAAATTAGGCATGATAAGAATGCAAGAATGAAGTCCCCCTGCAAGAATGAAGTCCCCTTCTGCAAGAATGAAGTTTTTTTCTCCCTAATTGCTTAGAGAAGGGTCTTATTTATAGATTTTCTAAAAAGGGAATGGAGGGTGAGGATCAAGAGTTGAGATCAAGGGCTCTCATTATTTGTGAATTTTAAATTCATAGTGGATGAATTAAAAATTTATTTTTTGGGAAGAGTGGATTATGACAAATTAAATTTTCAATTCCATTAGTGGAGGACAAAATGAATTAAAGATTCATTTTTGGATAATGGAGGATATTAGCTAATTAAATATTAAGAATATTTAATTATATGTAAAAAAAATAACCCCACTCCTTTTTCCACTATCCCAAGTGGGATTAAAAAAAGAACCCCACTATCCCAAGTGGAATTAAAAAATATCCCCACTATCCCAAGTGGAATTAAAAAAAAATCCCCACTATCCCAAGTGGAATTAAAAAATATCCCCACTATCCCAAGTGGGATTAAAAAATATCCCCACTCATGAAGGACCACACCACTTCATCAGGACTCTCACCAAAAGTGAGGGAATAAGAAGATAAGCCCCTCCATTATTGGTGGACCATGGAGCCATTTCAAGCCTTGGTAATGGAGAAGGGATGGGCTTGAGTGTTGATCCCACTCACCCTATCCTTCCCATGCTTCCAAATTCGTCACTTAACTTCACTGTGAAGTTAAGGTGACCATACGGAGGTTAACCAAGGGTTACCCAAGTCAAAAGTGACTCTAGACCCATGGGGTATAACCCAGGGTCAATTTAAACTTAGTTAGGACACCCAGGGTCAAGTTAAGACACAAGAAAAGGGTCTCAAAATTTAAAATTTAAAATTTAAAAATAAGATAAATATGAAAAAAAAAATTCTTACAACACATCATAATTCAAATTTACAAGAGGGTAGACCTAACCCATTCAACTTCATGCAAGACAATATTACAACATTACAACATTGCACCAAACATAGAGTTGATCTTGGTTCCTCATTGAACTAGATCAGCTTCACAAGGGATTACAACATAAGGTGTGGAATAATCTCCAGTATCTATGGTTTTGTTAGAAATACCTGCACACTCAACCTCAAAGTTAATTCCACATATACATATCATAGCCGAAACAAATTTAATACATGCATTTCTAAAGCATACCATAGTTCTTATAAACATAATGAAATCACATGACAATTTTCTTTCTAACATAACCTAATTAGTTTCCCTGTAATGTAAACATTAATCAGACATCACCCAATTAATTTTTCCTATAAAATAAACATCTATCTAACATCACCTGATTTGTTTTCTCTTAAAGAAAACATCTAACTAACATCACCCAATTAGTTTTCCTTTAACATAATAAGGTTTAATAGTTTGAAAATCTGGGATCAACAGTCCCACAAATGTAAAAGTATCAACAACAGTAAGGTAATTAGTCACATGTACGGAAATGAAAAAGTGTAGGCCTCACAATTTGTAACTTTTTCACATCTTCATATGATAGCTTGTCTGGATAATACTCTCTAAACTCTCTCCTCTTATTCAACCAACTAGATATTTGCTTGCTAATTGAATCTACATTTGATAACATAGATTCAAGAGATTGAGCAAGCATGGACCTATGCAAGGTTGAAGTTGAAGGATCTTTCAACCTTGCAATTATGTCTTCAATTTTTTTTTATTACTTTCAATTTGCCCCATTAGATTTTCTTGTGTTCCAGGGGCATGTCGAGGAATGGATGGAGGAGTTTGTTGCTTGGGTTGTTCTTCGGTAGGTATTTCCTCTTCAGGATTTTGTGGATTTTGAGGAGGAGGAGGAGGAGGAGGAGCTGCATTAACATTTCTTGACAATTAAGAAAATTTACATAAAAAATTAACTCAAACCTACCTATTTAGAAACAAATTCAAACAAAAAAACAATTAAAACTCACTCCTTTGGCCTGCTTGATGTCGTGGTGGCATTTTAGCGATGAATCGGTGAGATTTTGGTGTTGAATTAGGTCTTCAAAAATGTGAGCGTGCTTCTTAGGGTTTGCAGGCCGTGGGTGTAGAGGAAAATAAAGAAATCAAATGAGCAAAAATGCTCTTTTTATATATATATATATAATAAAACATAATGCACTCGTGTTATAACGCAAGCATGTTATGGTTTGGTTTTGCTGAGCCTTAGGCTCGTCATTACCAAACCATAATGCAAGCGCGTTATAATGCGCTCTCATTATAACACACTCACATTATGTATTATTTTTTTTTGAAAAAATTTTGGCCACTTTTTTGCCCCCCAACTTTTTGCACTTACCCCCAACGACCAAATACTAGGGTTTTTGATGGTTCACAAATTTTTAATAAACCCTAAACACTATTTCTAGAAATCCCTACCCACAAAGACCAAACAAGAGACCACAACAAAGGAAAAACCACCCTAGAGCATAGGATTTTTTTCACAAGTTCCATCAGTGGCTCATGCTTGGGGATGCTTGCCTACACAAGCAAGGAAAGAAACTAAAAGATCTCTTGGTGGAGCAGACCAGACACAGAGAAATAAACCAACACAAAAAGGAAGGATGAGATAAGCAATATTTACAATATATTTACATAAAATACAATGTACATGGAAAATAACATACTTTAAGAAACATATGGCTTAAGGAATTGTCCATGTACTAGCAATTCCAAAAGTTCTCTTGCTAGGGATTGTAAAAAATATGAATCTTCCCCATGAGAATTATTGATTAAGTAAGACCTAGCCATAAGGCATCAAATTTACCATGTTTTCTCTTTTCCTACACCTTTGCATTCCACATTAACACCATGTCCCCACTCTCAAACTTCCTAGGGGATGATTTCTTGTCATACAATGTTTTCACTTTTAGATGCAGCTTCCCATTCCTTAGTTGTGCTACTCTCCTTGTTTCAACAAGCTAAATTAGAGTATTGATCCTTATTTACATCTCATGTGGGATATCATCCTCATATTCTTTTATAAATTTATACACTTGCAATATATTGTTAGCAAGCATCCTGGCATAAAGCTCATAAACCAATTCAAATGGTGACTACCTTGTTGCTTTCTTAATAGTCACCCTATCAGCCCACAGGGCTTGCCTTAACTTAGAATCCCAAGCCTTTATGTTCTTCTCTATTACTGTCTTAATAATCTTCATGAGGCTTTTATTACTGGACTCAGCTTGTCCATTTCCTTGTGGATGATAGGGGGATGAATAGGAGATAGAAATCTCATATTTGTTTCAGAAGTCAATAAACTCCTATTACCGAAAGCACATAGCATTATCAATTACAATCCTTTCTAGTACACCAAACTTAGTCAGAATATTATCTATCAGAAACTCAGTGACTACCTTACTTATGTCCTTTTTGGTTGGAATGGCCTCTATCCACTTTGTAAGGTAATCAGTAGCTACTAAGATCCATGAATGACCTCCATTTGAATTTTTTGCAATCTCATCTATACAATCAATCCCCCACTGTTGAAATGGTGCTTGAACTAAAATTGGTCTAAGAGGTAAATTTCTAGAGAATTTCAACTTACCAACAAATCTTTGGCATGCATCACATGCTCTTACCATTTTTTGAGTGTCTTTGAAAAGTGTTGGCCACTAGAACCCTGCTCTTAAGATCTTGTGAGCAGTAGTCTTGGCCATGTAATGGACACCACATACACCATTATGCATTTTATACAAGAGGTCCTAAGCTTGTTTTCCATCCACACATTTGAGTAACACCCCACTCACACTTCTCCACCATAGTTCATTTTCAATAATCACATACTTGATGGCTTCAAGCTTAAGTGTCCTCCTTTCATTATCTATCATCCCTTTAAGGCATGAAAAAATTTGCAGATATTGTACAACATTTCTATACCACCCTATAGTCTGCATATCACAAAAATGAGATATATCAACATATTTAGCATTGTTTATCTGGTTGGCTTCTAGATTTAACTCAGACATTAGTTTCACCAGCCCTTTTCCTCTCACAAGCTTTGTAATTTTGATTGTGATATTGAACTCCTAGATCCTATTGATCCATCTACATCTTCTGCTAGTGACTTCTTGCTGAGTGAAAATGTCTTTTACAATAGCTAAAGGTACACATGCAACGATTATACACCAACTAGATTAGTTCTGAAATTCTTGATTACTTTTACCAAAGCATAAGCCTGCTTTTCAATCATGTCATACTTTAATTCTGCAGCTTGTAATGATTTACTGAAAAGGGCAATCAGTTGGTCATATCCCTCATCATTTTTCTGCAGCAATACCTTAGCAATAGTGTTAAAGGAAGCAAAAGAAAATAACTGAAAAGGCTTTGAGAAATCTAGAAATTTTAAAACTGGTGCCTCCTTAATAGCCTTCTTTATACTTATAAAACCTTTAGATGGTTCTTCACTCCATGCAATCCTTTCATCTCACTTCAACATTTTTTAGGTGGGGCCTAGTAGTTTCAACAAAGTTTGTCACAAATCTCCTCAAGAAATTCACTTTCTTGAAGAATGACTATATTCCTTTCACACTTTTGGGTTGAGGAATCATGTCAATTGCAGCCACTCGATCTTGGTCAATCCTTATTCCTTCCTTAGACACTATATGTCCCAATAATTTTCCTTTAGTAATCCCAAAAACACATTTTTAGGATTGAGAGATATCCCATATTCCAAAGCCCTAATAAATACTTTTTCCAAATGCATACAATGTTCCTCTTCTTTCTTAGAGAATGCACTTAAGTAATCTTGGTAGACAACCATGAAAATGTCAATAAAATCAGAAAAAACTACATCCATAACTCTCTGAAATGTGGCACCTACATTAGTCAAGCCAAAAGGCATTTTGACATATACAAAAGTGCCCTAAGGAGTTGTAAATGTAGTCTTATATTGTTTATGACTCCTTCACTTTTACTTAATTATACTCAGAGAAACTATCCATCATTGATAATAGCTCGCAACCGATTAGTTTCTAAAGCATAGTTTCCATATTTGGCAATGGATAATTGTCTTTTAATGATGATATATTTAAGTTTTTGAAGTCAACACATAACCTGATATCACCATTCTTTTTCCTTATCAGCACAAGGTTAGACACCCATGTTGAATGCCTGATGGGCTTAATGATTCCCCCATCTTTGAGCTTCATCAGCTTCTCTTGCATTTTAGGTGCTAATGTAGGATTTATAGGCCTCTATTTTTGCTTGAATGGTTTAGCATCATCCTTCAACAGTATTTCATGTTGAAAGAGATCCTCCCTATAGGCTTTCAAATCATCATATGACCATGCAAAAATATGCATGTACTTTCTTAATAAAGCAACTAACATTACTTTCACTTGGGGCTTCGTGTTCTTCCCCACATACACTTTCTTAGTTGCATTAGTAGTTCCCAAGTTGACTTCTTCTAAGTCTTCTAAATGAGTAGAACTCTGCTTGATAGTACTCCTATTAGGACCGTCAAATACTCTTTCTAAAGCAACTAATCCCTTGGGAATTTTGTTTGTCTTGAGCTATATTACTTCATTTCAAAAAATAATGTCCTTTCCATCCACTACTTCCACAAAAGCTCCAATATCAATCTCTTGTTTCTCATATTGAGATCAACACACTTGAGAAAATCTAGGATCTCATTATCATTATTAAAAACTTGCCAATTTTGTATGTTATCAGGGATTGAAGGTCTTGTTTGAGCCTCAACCTTACAAATACCAGAAAAAGTTATATCATCAGGTCAGAGTGCAATGTTGGCTAGTAGATCTGCCATTTCATTTTTGCCTCTCTCCAACCAGTTAATACCGAAAGCATCAAATTGCTCGATTGAGTTGCAAACAACATTCCTATACTATTTTAGTCTTCGATTGTTTGAGACAAACCTTGATCTTACTTGGGACACAACCAGCTTAGAGTCACACATGATCTTTAGTTTCTTTCTTCTGTTCTTCTCAACCAACCTTAATCCTAGCAATAAAGCTTCATACTTTGCTACATTGTTTGTACAAACAAATAACAAAGAGAAAGAGAACTTGAAAGTCTTACCACTGGGAGAGATAAGGATTACTCTTGCACCTGGTCCTTCATTTAAACAAGCACCATCAAAGTACATGGTCCATAGCTCATCATTGTTTGATTGGCACAACACCTCCTTTTCCAAAGGTGCAAATTTCTTGACCTCTTCTTCCTGCGGTGATGCTTCTATTATGAAATTGCCAATATCAACATCAACAAAGTGGATATGCTCCTCATATTCTTCTTCTATGATGATAAATGAAGCAAGAGGCACGTTATGAAGCTAAACATTTTGGCCATCAATAAGAATAGTAGCAAAAGACATATCATACTGCATACTCTTGCCAATGGCAGCATACCACTTCCTAGATAGAAGCATCCCAGAAGTGGGAGGTATATCTACAATAGTTACACTCATCACAAATTCCTTATCTAGTTATGCTACCAACCTATAATGTATTTCTCTTATAATTCCTATGACTGGGACTTCCCTATTATCCATTGCATAGCATTTTCCATATGCCTTTGTAATTTTCAAACCTAATGCTTGCATAATTTTGATTGGCATGATGTTGGAAGATGCTCTCAAATCAATCGTACAATTCTTTAGGGTCTTACCATTTATGATCAAGCATACATAAAAAGCATTGGGATAGGTGTTGTACACCTTGCATAATATTGTACTATTTTATTTGGTTACCACTTGTATTGTAACATTGGGTTAGTTATTTTATGTGTGTGGGACACATAGAGTAATTAACTATTATTTGTATTATTTGATTTATTGGGAAAAGTTAGTACCAATAGTCAAATATGGGGTCAAGTGGGTTTATAAGTTAATAGTTTTGTGTTACCATGGTTTTTGGGGCACATGGTTTTATCCAATACCACAAGTTGTATTTGTGTGAGCTTGGTCTATAAAAGCAAGCACATGGTTAGTGGTTTGGGTAATGTTGGCTATTTAATTGTAGGTGGATTGGAGGTTTGTGAGAGGCTATCATTGTATTGAGCTCTCTTCTGTAAGTGCATATTGTGAAGCATTGTAGGTGATGTGTGGATTCATGCTTGTACACATGGAGGATGCATTGGAGGTGGTTGATGATTTAGAGGTATTCAAGGAGGCTCATGGATTGTATTGTAATACTCTTATTGTTGAATAATACATTTGAGCGTGGATGCTTTTGGAGGCTGGGTTTTTCCTTGCAAAGGGTTTTCCCAGGGTATATCTTGTATTATCTTGTTGCTAGTTCTTTTGATCTTTGCATTATGGTTTGTTTCAACATCTTATTTCTCTTATTGGGTTATGTGGAATTAGTTTAATTAGACCTATAAATTCCTAACAAGTGGTATCAGAGCCATGTTTATGGTTAAGGGAGGTGTGAGCTCCCTGGATGTGCATAACCCTTGTGTGTGTAGATCAGGTGCAAAATGGAAGTCATGACAATGGATGGAAGGATTGAAGGCATTACAAGGTTTTGTATAGGTTGTATTGTAAATTGGGGGTTCTAGGTATTAGTGATTTGCGTAGGTGCATGTTGCAGATTGGGTGATTGAAAAATCATGGTTGAAGAGGGTTTTTAGGTTTTGGCTTCATGAGGGTTTTGAGGAACTTCTACATATGACCTCCTGGAACAAAACGGACCTCGCCATTGGATCTAGGAGGCTTGAGAAATGAAGATTCATATAAAATATGCCATGGTTGGGTTGTCAAAATAAAAACCAAAAAAAAAACCTCTCCCAGGTACGTCGTACAGATTTGTAGTAGGCAGAAAAAAAAATAGTTTATTTCCTGCACAAGATTTCTATAGTTGATTGAAAAATCAAAAATTAAATTTCATTTTTAAAACTATAGAAATGCAATTTAAAACTTACAAGATATGTAAACAAAAAAAAAGTTTATGGGGGGGGCAAGGGTCTGCAGACCCTCGTACCCTGTCCCCTGTGTAGGCACTACAAAGGGTACCAGCGGGTACCACTGGTGTACGCTGGTCGACCCCGCTGGCATATGCCGATCGACCCCATCAGTCCCTCATATTCCCCCACAGTCGGCTTAAGACACAACCCGTATGGGCTTTAAAACTTACAATTTTTTATTAAACCTTGTTTTAAGGTTTTGGCAGTGGGAAGTGAATTAAAAAAAACTCAAAAGGTGGACTTTTAAATTTAAAGCCTTTGTTTGAATATACCTCCATGGGAAAAATGCATGGTAGCTGAAAAGACTTTTATGAGAATGTTTAAACATTTGACTTTTTTGGACTTTATTAACATTATTTAAACCTCAATGCATTTTGGGTCCGATGTGAAAACAAACAATTTTTTACCTACGCCAGTCAAAGCCTAGTCAAAGATGCCACATCAAACACCTTATACCTAGTTAGCAGTGATGATGTCAGTGATGATGTCATGCCACGTCATCATGGTACTAGGGGCCCACCAAGGGTCCATTTTTTAGCCCTAGGAGTGCCTTTTCTTTTGGGGGGCATAACTTTCACATTCGATATCATTTTTTCAACTTCTTATAGGCATCAGAAAGCCCTCTCTGAGAACTATGCAGTGGTATAAGTTTGGTCATCAAGTTTTTCTATTTGTGTTAGAATTTGGTTTTGAAGCTCACATTGCTCTAATACATATTTGAGCTCATAACTTTTGCATACGGAGTCAGATTTTTGATTTCAGATAAGCATTGGAGAGATCTTGCAATGTACTATAGTTTGAATCATGTAGAATTTCAATTTGGTGTGCAAAGAGTGTTTGGTACTTGTTTGATCACTTGTAGGTGTTTGAGATTCAGAGTGCGTTTATGAGTGCATACGGATAGATTTTTTGGCACAGACTTGGGGGAATGCATGTTGCTATGAGACCATCAGCATGGTATAGCAAGTTTCTAGATTTGGTGCTTCTTGATACAAGTTTATAGATGTTTTCTAGGTTTGGACCTTGATGGAGACAAGTACAGGTTGTCTTCTGGTTTGAGGACATGGTTGATACTTGTGTGAGACTTGGAGTCTCATTTTAGTGGGGGTTGAGTATAGGTACAACGATGACAATGATTATGGTGTTATGGATATGGAGATACACTTTTGCTTTGGGATGACATGATTATGTATGTGATTGATAGTTATGGGCTATGATGTTTGATTCATGATTACAGGTGGTGTTGTGGTAGGGGATTGTTCTTATCTCCTGGATGCTTGATTAGTTTCTTGACTATGGTTACTCATTTGTGGACTTGTTAGCAAATAGAATCTAGAGTTGACTTGGTGTTTGAGTCTTGGAGTTTATAGGTTGTCATCTTTGATATTTTAGTTTTCAATTTACTAGTGTGATGATGAGTTTACATGTGACACACATTTGGATCTACGAGTTATGTAGTTTTGTAAGTTGATCACCTATTTAGCTACAGTGGGATAACTTGGATGTAGACTATCTATATCCACCAGATTGATTTAGTGTTTATGCAGACTTTGTTAGTTGGCCTTATCTGTGGTCATTTGTACATTGGTATGTTGCTTTAGGATAAGAGGATGGATGATTAGAGTGCCTAGGTAGTTGGTTGATGGGACTTGTAGCATGTTTATCACGATGTCATGGAGAGCTTAGATACATGATTCTATGTTAGCTTTTGATAGTGATGGTTTTATCTTCTTGTTTGGAGATTTTGGTTCACTCGACCTTTTGGGAGCTGTTGATGTTACAGTGGGATTCCTTGATTGGTTTGGGGCCATGGATAATCTTCATTTAGGAGATGGTTACTTTGTTGTGGATAGATTGGTATCATGGTTTAGTGGGAACTTTAGCAACATGTTGGATTCATCATACATAATGGATGATTTTTTGTAATGGATGTTGGTGTCATGGAGGAGCTCTTGGTTTTGAGAGTTCTTTGACATTTTCAATTCAGTTGTCAGGAGATGGTTATCTTCATATGATTGGAGATGTTGACATCTTGGTTTACCATGGAGGACTTCTTTGAGTTTTTGGTTGAGGTAATAGTTAATGATTTGTTAGTATGACATGATTATCCTTGATTTGGAGATGTTGATATTGTCTCTTGATTCTTGATACCAGTTTAGAGTTTTGACATGATATAGGTTCTCTTGAGATAGGATGTATGCATCATTGTACGCTTTGTTGCATGTGATCTTCTTACGAGGAGATGGTTAGATCATGATGTCATGATAGGCTTCTTGATTATGCAAATATGCAGTAGGAGCATTGACAGTGGTCTTGTTTGTTCTCTTGATATTGAGTACTTTGATCATTTATTACTTCATGATGGTGCTATGTTGCATTTAGAGTTTGACATGTATTGGTCAATTATAGGTGCTCTTGGATACTTGGAGATGTGGGTGAGACTGGAGTTCTCTTGTGATTAGAGACACTTGTTGAGACAGTTACTCTTTGGAAGTTTCAACAGATAGATCAAGGAGTCTTACACCTGTATATGGATGTGAGTTCATTTTGGACCTTGAGGAGATTGTTCTTGGAGAGAGTCGTTGTGGCTTGGTGTATCCTAGAGGAGCATTCTCATTCCCCACTCTTGGTTTGCTCAACAATTTATCATCTATGAGGTATTTTGCATCCTTTTAGATGCATTTTACTTTATATTTCATCTTATCATAGATATGGATCTTGAGCTACAGTTATTGGTTCTGGAGGATTCATTTGAGGGATGTTAACATGGTTATCTCCTTGTTCATATGGTTTGATTTATGATGTTCATTATGAGGAGTTTAGTAGATGTGATTGGGCTTATTCCTAGTTATGGATGGTTATGAGTTTGATCTACCTTGATTAGAGAGGTTTACATCCATGTTGGTTACATGTTACATATGTTCATTTGATCTTATGAGATTGAATGGTTGGGTGTTGTTGAGGCTTTTCATTTGCAGTTGTAGAGGAGGTCATACTTGACACAACTTTGCACTTTGAGGTGTTTGTAGAAGGACATAATGATTTACTGGTTTTCTCTCTTTGTCTTGTGACTACTTATTGGAGGATCATGTTAATATGGTTGGACTTGGGAGAGTTATGGTGACATATTGTGAGAGAGTATGCAGTGATTTATCATGCATGTGTGGATCATTGTGATTGTTCTTGATGCTACATTGGTTTGTTGATTAGCCACACATTGGTTTGAGTGTTGATTGATAGACATGATATGCCTTGGATCTATTTTCAGAATTGACATTACCCATGCAATGGGAGTTCCTAGATGTATGTGTTCTTCATTGATAGATTTTATACATGGAGCTTGTGATTGCAGTATATGGGTTGGATATGTTATTGGCATGAGTTTATTGATGTTGTTGATACCTATGAGGTATGGATGGCTAGATGTATTAGCATATGCTGTGGGTGCTATTTCCAATCATGTGGGTTTTTTACCTTTGACAATAGTGGAGCCTTATGTTATCACTTGGATTTGATGCTTGTGTTCTTTGGATTGGTTCATCTTCACCTTGGCATGTTCCTTTTCTTCCATAGGTGGCATGTTGGAGGATGATAGGAGTTCTTTCTTGAGATGGTGGTAAGTTTGCTTTTGTTGCAGGTATCTTGTTGGAGCACAAGAGCATTATGGAGATTCATGTGATTTCATGTTTTTCCTATGATGATGTATTTCACATATTGACCCTTATGCAATGTATACAACAAGTGGGAGAATGTTGGGATAGGTGTTGTACACATTGCATAATATTGTACTATTTTATTTAGTTACCACTTGTATAAGTTGTATTGTAGCATTGGGTTAGTTGTTTTATGTGTGTGGGACACATAGAGTAATTAACTATTATTTGTATTATTTGATTTATTGGGAAAAGTTAGTACCAATAGTCAAATATAGGGTCAAGTGGTTTTATAAGTTAATGGTTTTGTATTACCATGGTTTTTGGGGCACATGGTTTTACCCAATACCACAAGTTGTATTTGTGTGAGCTTGGTCTATAAAAGAAAGCACATGGTTAGTGGTTTGGGTACTGTTGGCTATTTCATTATAGGTGGATTGGAGGTTTGTGAGAGGCTATCATTGTATTGAGCTCTCTTCTATAAGTGCATATTGTGAAGCATTGCAGGTGATGTGTGGATTCATGCTTGTAACATGGAGGATGCATTGGAGGTGCTTGATGATTCAGAGGTATTCATGGAGGCTCATGGATTGTATTGTAATACTCTTATTGTTGAATAATACATTTGAGTGTGGATGCTTTTGGAGGTTAGTTTTTTCCCTGTAAAGGGTTTTCCCAGGGTATACCTTATGTTATCTTGTTGCTAGTACTTTTGATAGTTGCATTATGGTTTGTTTCAGCATCTTGTTTCTCCTATTGGGTTATGTGGAATTGGTTTAATTAGACTTGCAAATTCCTAACAAAAAGGATCCACCTGATTTGGGCATGTAGTGATTTTGGCTTCCAAAAACACTTGAGGGTTATCAATACTACTTCCCTCAACATTATTTTATTTCCTCTTCCCTCTATCTTCATGAGGTTGAAGATACATTATTGCATGCTAAGTCTACACCAGTGATACATTCCACTGCTTTATTCTTATGTTCATCAATCCTCATCAGCTCCAAAAGTGGGACTGACACTTTCACTTGTGATAATACTTGAAGCATATCTATTGAAGTATATTTAGGCACATCAAAATCCACTACAACATTATCTTCAGACTTCTCACCATGTTCATTGGACATTCCAATTTCCTAAGTCACAATCTTTTTCTTTTCAACATCAACTTTCATCTTCGAAGGCTTGCTCAGGTTTGATGGGGAATTCAATGGTTCATTAGTGTGTATTCCATTAGTCTTCTTTCCCCACACCTTGGCATTCTTTAATTTGGGGTTGTCCCCCTTTTTGTCAACTTGATTCTCCTTGATGAAGACACTATTGGCCCTGCCCTGATCATTGTCTACAATTTTATTTATTAGATGGTAATTACTTTTGAATTGAGCAATAGCAGTACCAGTTAAATTTATAATCTCTTCCTTTGATGGTTTTCTTAAAGTCACATCATTTTCTTCTGTCTCAAGAGCATGTATGACACATTTTTCTCCTTCATCATCATTGTCTAAAAACATTTGCTATTGACACGTACTTGCCAGATGTCTCTGTCTAAAAATATCTATCTCATTAACATCCTCATCTGAAGAACAACCTTAATTAGCAAATAACATATTAATCATTCCATAATGTTCATGGGATAAAATAGCATCATCATCTATGTTGCGTTCTTCTAAAGATTGTGCCACTACACATTTCTCCAATGAATGGGGTAGCTGGCAGGCAATACACCAGGGAGTATCATCCACAAAATTTGTTGAATGTCTCTTTAATGGGTGAGGAGTATCTCTATTCTACAAAGTCTTCTGATTATTGAGAATAGGCTTACTGTTATGCCAATTTATATTGTAAGGTTGATCATGCAATCTTGGTGCCCTGTCATTTCTTTGAAAAGATGGCTTTTCATTTGTTAGACCCTTCTCCTACTTAGAAATCTTATAATTCAAGTCCTTCACAGAACTCATAACCTTATCCTTCTTATCCTCCTGCATTTGTAGCTTCTCCTGACCTCTTGGATTCTTTAACATCTTAACATCTTCTCTTTTTCCAACTTTACCAGCAACTTTTCTATTGCTTTCAATGTGTAGAACAACTTTGTAAGCATCCCTTAGAGCCTAAGGATTCTTATCTCTAAGGAGGTACCCCATTTTAGGGTCAAACACATTGTTGTATGTAACTAAACATACTGGTTCATTGGGCCTTAAATGAGTAGGAATTCTATGCATGACCATTTGAAACCTTATGTTGAAATTAGAAACAACTTCATTATGACCCTTGGTGATATTATTAAATTCATTCAATGTGAACTAGGGGTCTATCTTCTCACCATATTGTTCTCTGAATACTCTTTTAAATTCTTCCCATGATCCAATGCTTTTAGCTGGTAGGCCTTTGTACCAATCTCAGACATCTTTAGTGAGTGATTCCATAAACAACTTCATCATTACATCTTCTCCTTCTACTTCAAAGTCATCCATCATATTATTGAATGCCCTTATATGGTCTTCTCCACTTATAGCATTATTTCTAGAGAATTTGACTAACAAATTCCTTATGTTATCTGGGAGAGGATTCAAACATCCTAAAATCCCATCAAAGCATAGTGAACTGATCCTTCTGACTTCCATGTTGTTTGTTCCTCCACTTCCCCTTGTGCCTAGACTCCCTTACTATCTCATGTTCTAACCTCCAAACAAAGTATGTGCATGGGAGCCAGGGTTGGATAGGTTGGAAAATTTTGAAACATTTGCATCAACATGTGAAGAATTTTGTGGATTGTGAGAGACAGTTGTGACATGGTTCCCAACTAAAGATTTTAGGAAATCAATCTTTCTTTGTATTTCAACATTTGCAGCCAAAATCTCTATCCTTCTCAACTCCTTCTGTAGTTGTTTATTTTCTTTCTTCAATTTTAGGTCAACTGAATTAGACCCCTCAGATGAAGGAAAGTTCTAAGGTGACCTACCCTCATCAACATTTATTCCCTTCAAAGGTTTCTTACTTTTATCATTATGTTGGATATAATGGCTAGGTATAGCAGAAACCATAACAAACGTAGTGACAACAAGATTGGTCTGGGTATTTGCAGGAACACTCTTTAGTGGGGCATTCATGGTATTTGCACCAAATACTTGGGGAACCATTGGGCTAATGGGTGTGGTAGATGTAGGCTCAGGTTTTAGTAGAGTCACCATCTTTAGTTGTTCCAGACTTACCTTCATGTTATCCCTTACATCCATGGCATTTCTAACTCTCTCCTCCCTTTCTTGAGCTCTTTTTTTATTCAACTCTTTCAATCTTTAAGTTTCCCTATGCAACTCCTTTATCTCCTTCATTATTTCTTCCTCCATATGCAATGTAGCATCTGAGTCAGAAGCTTATAGGGCACTATCTAGGAGATTAGTTGCACTAATGTGGAAAGCAAGGGTAGGTCACCTACTCACAAGGTTGCCTAATAAATCATAGTCTAAAGGGTCAAGAATATTTTACACTTTGGGTGTGGATTGTCTATTGACTAAGAAACCTGAGTGAGCTTTCTTCAACAAACTCCTTCAGAATAAAATCATCATTCACTACATGCATATTGTATTCATGTGATTGCTGCAAATTTTCATTACTACTAGCGAGAAGATGCCTAGATCCTATTGGAGGAGGGCAAAGATTGAACTTACCAGTATCAGTATTCTTCCTTTTCCATGATTGATGGGTGTTTCATGGCAATTCGACTTCTAGCTTTTGGTCAGGGTTATTCTTCATCTATGTTCTGGTCTTCCTCATTTTTTCTTTCTCATCTTGCTTTTCTTTGAATAATCTTTACACTCACATAGGAGGGTCAGGGTCACCACCCAAACAATGGGAAAATAAAATAGTCAATCATTCTCTTGAGTATATGTAGATACATAGAACCACAACAAGGTCAATAACAAATCAAAGGCCCATCCACACAAATATGAACAAATGAGTTTAGGACTAAAGAGGTTCAAGGTGATACCACCACAAGAATCTATGGCAAGTGTAAATAACAAACTATGATATTCAAGGTAAGATACTTTCCTTAACTCATCCCCAGCAGAGTCGCCATTTCTGTTGGTTGTTTTTAAATCCCAACCTTATCTCACAAAATAACCTATGAATTAGCCACTATCAATCTTTGGCTATTATGAGGGGTTGGCCAACACATAGGTGAAAGTTTTAAAGAAAACATACTTTCCCTCTTCACTTTAGGCTCTGTAAAACCTAGGAGCGTGATCCTCTTATAGTATTTAATAATCTCCTGTGCCAATTTATTACAAATACTGACAAAAAGAAGATGAGTTCTATGCAGATTTGCTTGAGGATTATGTAAAATATGAGAATCTGGCTTAATTCATTATAGCTTATAATATCCCTCAAACCATATAACAAAGTATAGAATTAGTTTAACAAACACTTATTTACTAATGTTGAAGGTTCTAAAGTATTTGGGTTGGTCTAATTTAGGGAATCAAGGGAAATACATAGAGTTAGAGATGAGTGCCTTAGCCTATGGGCATGAAGCCAAAATAATATATAACCAAAAGTTGGAGACAACATTCAACTTGAGCATCAGAAAGATTTACAATATTACCTTACAATATCATATCAAATATATCCTAGAAGCAGTCATACTTAGTTATCTTCATGTATATTCACACAAATCAATGTTCCTGCAAAAGCATTTAAATCATTCTTTGAATGAGAGCCATTCACAACAAAATACATCCATAAGAAACTTTGATGGAGACAAATTAAACCATCTTTGATATCTTCAATTCATAACTTGTATAAACCATACATTAGGAGAGAACTACTTTTAGAAATCTATCACATACATCCCATATAAATGTTGCTACTATAAAACAACCTTACAGAAATTATATAATTCAAAATCACAAACCAAAGGAAAGACAAGACTCTGTTCTCTATATCTTTTCATAAACTTTCCACAAAATCAACAACCAACTCATCAGTGGTCCTGAATTCCTTTTAATATCACAAAGGAGCAACAAGCTTCAAGCCACTCACACATGTCCCATTCCATAATGATATTCAAAAAAATGTTACATTGGAAAAGAGCACGCCAACCCTCAGGCAGGGCATGCCAAGTGAGACAAAACAACTATCATATGATGATAGAGAAAGCCATCCTTTCAAAAAGAGAGTGCCAAAAGGAAGAGTAGTCTAATGAACCAATATATTATCTGACACAATACATGTGCTCGAATAACCTGGGATTTTCAGGAAAGGAAAAATATGTCCCACTACACCAAAAGACATGAGCAACCCTCATAGTGGGGAGAACCACTATAGAGCATAATGCATACAAGTATCAATAAGTGTATTTCATGAGCCAAGCATTGCATTCCTCTTCAAAAGGCCACCTAACTTCAAATAATTTCTACACTTTTGAATTATGCAAGTTGAAACAGGTGCCCATAATAGCCCTAGCCAATTTCATAAACAAGTTCATATTTATTTCCATCCTAAATAATTTGTCAATAGAATTATTCAATTATGTCAATTTTGGGTCTCCATCCTTAAAAACATAAGCAGATGTTTTTGGGACAATGCTTCCAAATTGAGTTTTCCAATTAATAAAGTCCTTAATTCTATGTTCCTCATCTAAAATGTTCGGTACCCCATCCTTTTCCATGTCTCTAAACATCTACATATTGTTGCTGAATTGCAAATCTAACTTGCTTTGGAAAGTAGAAATATCATTTAGTAAGCTAATAGCATTAATCATCAAAGACAAATTATTCAGCTCCTCATAATCACTTACCATACTCTTCTATATTTCTATGAGAGCTCCAAATCTCACACTCCATTTGTTCCATATGTTTTGGAAATGATCTTGAATGGTGAGATGCTTCTCATATGCCCTGTGGATATCCTCGTAAACCTTCCAAACATTGTCTGACCTATGAAGAATACGAGAGATCTAATGGCCAAGGATATCATCAATGATGTTGATTGCTACCTTCTTCACCTCATCTCATGCCTTTTGTTCATTGCCTCTAGCCAATTGCAACTCTTCCTTCAATCCCTTAATCCTTAGAGATAGAGTCTCTCCATCTTGAGTAGATAAATCATGTGAAGGAATGGAGAGGAGGGATTCAATTGTAGGTAACACATCGTTTTCCTAAGAGATATAAGATCTCAATTTAAGATCTTCATCCTGCAATAAATTAAACTTATCCATCAACTTTTCATATTTTTCCCTCATTACTTCAGCAATATTTGCATTGAACATTGTTGCATGCACAGTGAGCTTTGCAGCATGTGTAGGGGTGACCTCTGATGTTGTTCTTATGATAACTTCTCTAGTAATGTCCCCCACTAATCTGACTAGCCTTGGCTTTTTTGTGTTAGATGCCATCGACCAAATAGCCATTGCACACAAGCTTGTGCTATATGCTGAGCCAAACACTCTATTGTCAATATGTTCTTTAGAAATAAGGGCTTCCTTATCATTTTTCACTACATCAAAAGCAATGGCAGATGAAATATCCCAACTAGCTAACAAAAGAATATTACTTTGCCTAACTAATTTTCTGCCTTCCGCAGGTGAAATTGCTATAATCTCATTCTAAATTTTTTCCTCCTCTTTTCTCATGATTTCCTCATTCATTGAGGGGCCCACTCCCTCCTTTACCATTTCAAGTTTGTCATAAATTTCTTTACATTTAACCTAGGATACAAACTCCCTGAATTGCCTTGTTTGCACAAAGGACTCATCACTTATGAATTCTCTACAGGCATTATTCTGACATCATCATCAGCTTCAACAATTTCTTCATCATAAGTGGTATCAACCATTCTATTAGGGGGAATGAAAGAATCAATGGCATCATTTATGTGAGGAGAAGATAAATTTTTCTGCACATCCTTGTCATCTAGAACATGTTCAGCAGACTGTTCCTCCATAGTAGTTCCAATTTTAGTATTAGTAGAATAATCAACAAGAGGCTTAATAACTTCTTGGAAGGCAATGGACAGAAGACCCAGCAAGGTTTGATCCTAATTGTAGCCAAATGCTCATCCCTTTTCATTCCCACTACCTCTACAACCCTATTTACCTCTTCCATGAATAAGCCCTTTTCATGGTCTTCCAGCATCTTCATAGCCCTCTAGAAAATACTAGAAATATGGGCATAGGGATCGACATACCTTGGATTCTTCTTAAATACATCCCCTTCAATCACGTTCACATAACACTAATAATCTTTTCTTTTCTCAATTTCTGCACGTGATGTCAGATTCCTAATTATATCTTCTAAGTAGAGAAACTGATGGGAGAAACTAGACTTGCCCACACATTTCCTTGAACCATCGATGAATCCCTTAGGATCACATCTCCTTACCTTCTCCATGCCCATCTTATAAGTTCTCAACATTCATATGAAATCATCAAGAGGTGATCCTAAAATGGGAGAATGCAATTGCTACATAATTTTGATAAGGGCAAGTCTATTAGACACATAGACGGGAAGGCAATGAGGTGGAACCATGGCACCATACACTCTGAAGATAGTGCATGTATTGAAGAAGTACCAATCTCCCCAATTGTGTTCAATCACAGTATCAGGCCTGGAATCCTTAGGCCTTAGAATCTCCATTAGAGTCTTAGAAACCATCTCTACAAGTCTCACTCCTAAGTTTTCTAAGACATCAAATACCAAATTATTGCTAAAAGCAAGGTAATTTAGCTCATAGTAGTGTTGATGCCAAATGTGAGTCCATAATTGCACTGGCAAATCACTGCCGTCATTGTGTTTTGTAGTGAGGTCAAAGTATTTGGACCAAGATCTCACTCCACTCCACAACATCATATGCATGAGTAGAGAATAATGCTTAAAAACCAGAGGAGCTTTAGGATCTTTCAACTTGGCTAATTCATCATGAATTCTACCAACAACATATGAAGCAAAGTCAAAACCCTTATGCAACTCTCTATAGTGAATGTCAACAGCCATAAACATCAAAGGGATGGGCATATTTAAATCAATTTTCCTGCCCAACACTTGAACAATGCATAATAGGTATTCTTAAAATAATTTTCAAATTCATCACAACTAAAGGGCTCTAATTCTACCCTTTCTTGCCCAAATATCTTTTTCTATGCCAAGGGAGCTTGTGAGTTTTGTATGCATATTTGTTTTTGTCACATTCTTGCTTCAATGCACTAAAATGAATAGCAACTGTAGCAAAGGGGTCTAACTTGAAAGTTTTAATAACCTAGGTTCTACTTATCTCCATTTTGTGGATTTTGTCAACACTCTTTATGGCCTTGTCCTTCGGGTCATAACACTTGGCAATTTCCCTTATCAAGCTGACATCCACAAATACATTAGACACTATCAATTTCCCCAGATCAGCTCTCCACAGATTGTTGATAGGTTTAGGGTATTAAGACCTCTTGTAAGAATAGTGGAACAAATCCCATCCAGTTTGTGGCACAACAATATCTCCAATCTCTCAGGCAGAGTCCTAAAGGTGGTCAGACAAAACACCCTCACCAGTAGCTCTCTTCCCACAGTTTTAGCCCAAGGAAAAAATTTCATGAGATCCTTGTCCATGAACCTGGTAAAATCCTATTTTATCCCCTTGGTCTTCATCTTTTCATCTTCAATCTTAGGTTTTACCTCATCATATTGTGGTCTTTCCCTTTTAGCCCTAGGTTTGCTTGCTAATGCTTTACTGGCCTGACTCATCTTGTTAACCAGAACTAAGACTAGGGTTCTTGAAATAAAATTTAAATACCAGACTACCCTTTCACAATCAGTACTATTACCAGGATAAATTAGAATTCAATAGACTTTGATCATACAAATTTCACAAGATGTTCCCCTTTCAAACTAGGGTTCATAAATTCATTATAAGCACACAAACTTTCTTCAAATTTCAAACTTAGATTTTTCACAGTTGATGGGCTGAAAACTTACTTACCCAGATTAGACCACTTCGGATTCAAATCTCTTTTCTTTGATTTCCCTCGGCTCGAGCACATGAAAGATTGTGTATGTAGAATGACAAGAGGCTAAGCAAAAATTCAATTATGTGGCTTTGAATACATTAGAACACCATTAATGGTGGAGTGATAGCTTGTGTGAGCGAAATTGGAGTGGTTGGCAAATAGTTGTTTCAAGTTTAAATCAGAGCCATAGATGAAGAATGCTTTAGGACACGATAGACAACTATCACAACATATGCACACATCACCCCTTTACTTTGAAACTCCACTGCATTAACCATGATGTGAAAAGTCTTGGTGATGAGCATAGAAGGTGCCATGTATACCCTACTTTATAATTCCTTCTACCACCAACTTAACACAAAGACCATCACATATCACATTTTCTTAACATTGTTTCCTGGAGCAATTTGCAATATAAGAACTTCAAGTGATGGGCTAGGGTGGGGACACATGGCAAGGACTTAAATTGTCAGCGCACATTACCCTTTTTTTCCCCTCCTTCAGGTATTTTGAACTATGATGTGAACAACACATGTGATGCAACACATAACTAACACATATAGGGAAAGCACATCACACATCACATTTCCATTATGAAGTGTTAGGATCACAAAAGTGATGCAAGCCTAACCAATGTGATGTGGAACTTAACTCATGACATAAGTGCACATGCTTGAAGGTTGTTTTAAAAGAGGGTCATGCTAGGCACCATGACAAGGGGTAAAATTTTGGACATGACCCTAAATCAAACATGATAAAATTTTATTTATTTCATAAAGCCATTCATTTGATAACCATTTTTTTAGCATGGGTCTTGAGCAAAGTCACTAGGTAGATCGGGTTGGTCATGGCATGAATGCTAAAGGCATAGGTTATAACTAGACCAACTAGGAAACAAGTATGTCTGGTTAATAAAGGGAAAAAACATTTAGGCCCAACAACCAAATACTAGGGTTTTTGATGGTTCACAAATTTTTAATAAACCCTAAACACTATTTCTAGGAATCCCTACCCACAAAGATTAGAGAAGAGACCACAACAAAAGAAAAAACACACTAGACCACATGATTTTTTCACAAGTTCCATCAAGTCACTCCTTCATTATAGGGTTTTTTAGGAAACACCTGTTGTTTGATTCATTTTTGGAATGGATGAAGACACCATAGAGCAATTTTGGTTTTTTTCTCCCATGCTTTAATTCAGTAGAGGACTACAATTTTGTGAAACAGAATGGCCCATGGTTCTATGAGTAGTCGAGCCTCTTCATTATCCCCTAGACTCATTTCTTTGATCCTGCAATAGCAAAAATCACTCTTATCCCAATCTAGATTAGATTATACAATCCCCCTCTGATCAAGTGGGATTCAAACCTCATTAGGAGTAAAGGGGGACACTATTTTCATGGATTCTCCATGTAGATACACAAGGGTTTGTGCCGTGGTTGACATTTTGAAGCTTGTGTATCACTCTGTAAGAATTTAATCATCCTTCAGCATATGAACTCAATTTTTATAATATGAATGTCTACCACTAAGATGCTTCTAATGCAACCTATTGGGTCACAAAGTTGTAGGATGTTCTTCCAAAAGGCTACCTGGCTCAAGGTTGATTAATTTCAAAAAATGGGTTAAGAACTCAGGTTCTCTAGATGCAGATTTTTTGTGGCGCAATCCAGGAAAATTTATGGAACCTCATAAGGAGTCAAGGGAGGAACCTACAACTATCATGGTAAACATAGCCTCTGAGATGCCATCCCCTTCTCAAGATCCCCCTAATGAAGATTTTTTTTAGAATTAATCAACTATCTGTGGGGGAGGGTGATCGCTCTAATGACGAGGGTACTTTCCCTTTTATGGAGGATCTAGAGGATGATTTGCCTGACTTTTTCAACCATGATGAGGTGGTGATTCCTACAAGAAAGTGCTCCATCACCCAAAAAATGAGTGGTATTTCCAAACCCAAAATCAACATACCAAAGAAGAAAGGTTGAAAGTCTAAAGAAGAGAAGCTACATATAGAAGGTCAGGATGCTATTGATTATGGTACTTAGTGGACCATGGATGCCCTTCTTACCAGGAGTAGAAAGAAGGGCTTGGCCAAACGAGCGTAACTGCCTGCATTGGTTCTCTAGGGGTTCCAAGTTGTGTTGTTTTCTAGACCCTCCATGTTTTCTACAACCTCTTTTTCTAGAGACTTATTAGTGTGACTTTAGAGCCTTTTTGAACTTTTTATGCTTCTTTTGTCCCTTTAAGCAAGCTCATTTCCTTATGTGCTCCTCTCTTCATTTTTATTTGTTATCTATATTGGGATGTGGGCCCTAACCCTACAACTTATCTATTAAAAAAATTTAATTTTATGACCTGTATTATTATTGTAAAATAAAATATCTCTTTAATAAAATTAAACATAAAATAGTACTTAACTAAAAACTTAAAATAAATAATTATTTTAAAAATAATATTAGTTATTATATTTTTATTTATTAAGTATATAATTATTTACTATTTTATCTATCAAATTACATAATAATTTTAGTTACTATTTTAATTATAATAAATAAAGAAAGAACAATGTAAACAAGTACCACGTAGTGGGCAGTACCTACCCTTTTTTGTTGATTAGCTATTGGTTGTATATAGTATTTGTTTAGTTGTAATTTTTTTTGTTGATTAGGTAATGGTTGAATGGACAAATTACATTTAATAATTGAAAATTTAATTTTTGAAGAGTGTTGAAATGTATTGGATAAATAAAATTGTAATCTCAAAAATAATCTAGGACTAAATATTTCCTTAACTATAAAACTAAAATTTACAAAGCCTATTAAATAACACAAATATTTTCTTAAAATGTAATAATACTAATACTTTTATAATTTAAAAGAATAAAATAAAAAATTGTAATAACATGGCGAAATATTTTTTTGTGATACTAGATTTTTAACTTTTGACTAAATAAAATTGAAATCTAGATTTTTAACTCTTGAGTAAATAAAATTGAAATCCCCAAAATAATCTAATTTAATAAAATAAAATGTGTAGAACCCTAACCCTAATTGGGTGTGGAGAGATTTGAAATGTCTCCCTAACATATTAATTTTCTCTTAGTCACTTAATTTTTTGTTTAAATAATAATAGTAAGTTATTTTAATTAATATAATATTGTGGTTTAATAATAATTTTTTCTAAAAATAAAGAATTGTTTATCATTTCAAAATTGTAACTATTATATTTGCAGAACTAAATTTATAAGGAAAATTTTATGTGAACTCATTTTGAAATGTCTTGGGTAAATAAAATTGAAATCTCAGAAATAATTTAATTTGGTAAAAATAAAATAGCACTAAAATATTTACTTAGTTATAAAACTAAACTTTAGAAAGCCTATTAAATAACACAAATATTTCCTTAACTATGGGTAAATAAAATTAAAATCTTAGAAAGAAATAATTTAATTTGGTAAAAATAATATAGCACTAAAATATTTACTTAGCTATAAAACTAAACTTTACAAAGCCTATTAAATAACATGAATATTTCCTTAAATATAAAACTAAACTTGACAAAGGTTGCATAATTGTATTATGTGGAGATTTGAAATGTCTGCGTAAGATATTATAATGTAATAATATTAATACTATGATAATTTAAAATGCATTATTATATGTTTGAAGAATTAAAAAAAAATGTGATAACATGGAGAAATATTTTTCATGTGTAGATTTTTAACTTTTTATAAATAAAATTGAAATACTAGATTTTTAACTCTTGAGTAAATAAAATTGAAATCTCAAAAATAATCTAATTCCATAAAATAAAATGTGTAGAATGCTAATAGTATTATTAATATTATAACTTTGTCCATTTGACAAAAACTAATTTTTATGTTTAGATAATGAATCAAAAATTAAATTCATAAAAATTGATGATTCTTCCCTCTCATAATTATCGCCATCCATTTAGGCATGACTTAACCAGGTGGAGACAAAATTTGTGTTCATAATTTGTTTACTTGCCACATCCTCCCCTCAAACCAAAATTCTCTCCGCATTTATAGCTTTTTGTTGCACTCTCCTACAATCTGCAGAGAAGAGTTCATTTTTTTTAGCCAATGACAATACAGATAAATCATTTTTCAATAATTTTGTTAAAAATTCATCATGTTAACATAGGATATGTACAAATTTAAATCAAATTTGCCTAACAAGAAATTGCAATCAATAGATTAATAACTAGATAAGTGTGAACTCATTGCAATAGTACCAACCAAGGCAGGTACTAATAAAATTTAAATCCCAAAATAATCTAATTTCATAAAATAAAATGTGAAGAACACTATATTTTTTATAGTATTATTAATGGTGGTCATTAGTTTTCCACAATCCACGAAGTTGAAATATCTAATGCTTCTGGATTTGACAATGTTGACTATTTTTTCCTCAATGTTTCAAATCACACTCAATGATCAATCATCAAATCATCAGGAGAAACAAATCCAGAAGCATTAGATATTTTAGTATTATTAATATTATAACTTTGTCCCTTTGATTACGTTTAGCTAATAACTGATGATTCTTCCCTCATAATTATCACCATCCATTTAGACATGACTTAACTAGTGGGAGACAAAATTTGTGTTCATAATTTGTTTACTTGCCACATCCTCTCCTCAAACCAAAATTCTCTCCACATTTATAGCTTTTTGTTGCACTCTCCAACAATCCGTAGAGAAGTGGTCATTTTTTTTTTAGCCAATGACAATACATATAAATTATTTTTCAATAATTTTTGGTTAAAAATTTATCATGTTGACATAGGGAAAGTACAAATTTAAATCAAATTTGTCTAACAAGAAAAATAATCCTATCTTTTGATTGCTTTGCAATCAATAGATTAATAACTAGATAAGTGCAAACTCATTGCAATAGTACCTGTCAGGTACTAATAAAATAAGAGTTATAATGAATTATAGTGAAATACAATATAAGGTTAATAATAAAATAAATTAATTAATAATGGAATGCAAGGACCCATGAAAAAAAAAATAAAATAACTATCCTTTATTTTATTCATTTTATCCATTTTTAAGAAATGTTTTTTATTAATAATAAAATAGATTCTAAAAAAATATTAAAAATAAATATAGAGAGTTATATGTGGTTAATTATTATTATTATTTTATTTATTGTGTATGATTAAATTAAATAAAACAAGGGTTATAATGAGTACATAATCAAGTTTATAGTGAAATAGATTACAAGGTTAATAATAAAAAATAATAATTATCCATTGTTTTGTAGATGATCATGATAATGGATAATAAAATTATTATTTCAATAAATATATGTTAAGTATGTACAAGGAAATAAATTACACCTTATATTTATTTAGAATTAGTTAGGATTATGTGCACAAGAAAAACATGATAATGTAAATGAACTTTGATTGTGAAGGAAATAGATGAGCTTCATAGGGCCAAAGTTGTTATTGAAAATAGATACTCGCTTATGTGAGGCATTTCCTGATGACAACATCAAGCTTTTGATGGCCTATTATCCTTCTTAATGACCTTCTCTAGCTATTGCTCATTATGGATAAGCCTATATGTGCATCACATTCTACTGCACTAATGTTATGGCACACTTTTAATTTAATCACCACATTATAGACTATTTTTTGTCAACAAGGTGAAAGTAAATCTTAGAGATAATTTCACAAAAGATACAAATATAGATAGGAGAGAAAGAGACAAAGAGAGAGATAATTAGAACAAATATATATAACCAAAAAAACATATGGTTAAGATTAGGCTTACAATTACAATTAGGGTTAGGGGCAAGGATAGAATTAGGGTTAGGAATAGAATTAGAGTTAGGGTTACAATTAGAGAAATCTTTATAACCAAAAAAATTGTTAGGGTTAAAGTTGGAATTATCATTGGGGTGAGTGATAAAATTATGATTAGGGTTAGAATTTAGGGTTATAGATAAAATTAGGGTCAATGTTAGAAATAGGTTTAGGGTTATGATTAGAATTAGGGTAAGGATTAGAATTAGTGTTACAAGTAGAATTAGGATTAGGTTTATAATTAGAATTAGGGTAAGTGATAAATTACAGTTAGGGATAGAATTAGAGTTAGGGGGAATAGAGAAAGAGGGATAGAGCTAGATATGAGGGATATAGAGGGAAAGAGAGATAAAATAGAGAAGAAGAGAGAGACAAAGACAAAGAGACAAAGAGAGAGGGAGGGAGGGAGAATGCATGAGAGACTCAGAGCATGCAAAAGATAGAGATATACATAGGAGAGAAAGAGGCAAAGGGAGAGATAAATAGAGCAAATAGATTATCATGCCCACATTCACCATGTGGTTATAAAATGATAACCACATGTCATGACCACAATTGTCATGTGGTCATGACATGAAATATCAAAAAATTTCTCCCTGACACCACAAAACCCCCTCGCATGCAACATGCACGCTCGGCAACACTATCTCACAACGTAATTGACTCTGCAACTAACGTCATGTGCAACGCGTATAGGCGGGGAAGTCAAACAAGTTTGAGATAATACAATCTCAAATCGTAACACTATGATGAAAGCTACTAGGGGGTTTACGTTGTGAAATGCAACATTGAGAGTGTGGGGTCCCGACACAGGAATTCCACTCTAGATAAACCCTAATGAGGTGGGTCGATTTCAAAACTAGTTCAAAAATTAGTTTAACTCACACTAATCACAAGAATAGTAAAAATAGGACTAATACTAAACCAGTTTATCATACACTAAGTCTAGGGAAATTTTGCCAGCATAACAAGGCATTAAAGAATAAAATAGGATACCTCCTATAGTGATTTCGGCAGCATAAGGACACCTCATTAGCTATAGGAGGGTACAAAATTGATTAAAAATAAAATTCCTACTTAACCCTCCTCTCCAGATTTAGAACAATTAAATTAATTAAAATGATTAAATATATTAAATGTACGATTTACCTAATTTTTCCATCCATCCTCTTTCTTGAGTAAAATAATTTAATACAACTAAGGAAAAATATACACCAACTAAATTATAACATTATTATCCATTTTCCAAAATAATCTAAATCAAATGCAAATAATCATCATTCCAATCATAGTTATAAATGTCATCTAGCCACTAATTTTCCCTTTTCAAACAACTAGATACAAAATAATAGCTTAAACATTTAATCTAACTATATACTTTATACAAATAATTTGTTCACAATTAAACTATAAAAGTGTTTTGAACTCCATAAGATAATTAAAAAATACAATACCTTTATTATTTAAACACCACTTTATATAAAATAAAAAAAGAAAATAGCATTTACTTAAATTAAAAGTAACATAAATACAATCCCCACACACCCACTAACCCAAACTAACCACTAACCTCATCATTAACAACTCCTTAATTCTAGGGCACCAAACCCTAGACAGGGGTTTATAGAAGAAAGAAAAAAAAAGAGCATTGATTCATTATTTTATTTTTTTCTAATTTCTTTGGGTGCAGGTTGGAGGATTTGACAAGGAAGGTGGATGATACCTCCCCAAGTGGGAGCTATCGTTCCAACAAAGGAATTATTTATTAGTTAAAATTAATATCTTCTACATTTTTTCTAACCCATTTTCTATAGGTTGATCACTGTTTATATTTTCTCTCTACTTAGTTAACCTTCTCTATAAGTTTTCTTTTATAATGCTCAGGTTTAAATAGGAAGTCTCTAACCATTTTCTCAAATTTCTAATAGTTAAAATATTGCTCTATATATTCCTAAATGCATAAACTTATACTCTCTGATTTATTTTTATTTAAACTAGAGAGTGATAATAAACTTAGAAAATAACAAGAAATAGGAGATCTCTATTTTTTTAATATATATATGAGTAAAACACAGAGAATAAACAAATGTTAAGCATGGTAGAAAAGAAACAAGGAACACTATATAACATGGTACTGTCAAGGCTGAACTGTTATACAAGGGACAAATTGTGGTTCGAACAACAATATATATTAAATGTTACACAACAAACAATATTAATAGGGCTTAAAGCCCATGTTAATAACACCAACAGAGAAGGGTTGGGCTCCCACCCCACCCATAGGGCAGTGCCTTGGGTTGGGATAGGGCTCCCAACCGCCTCCCATTTTTACTGTCACACGGTTGACATTGCTCCTGTGCGACGTTCGCCACCATTGTAAACTTTGTTCAAGGTTTTCAAAGGGGTAAAAACTCTAACATAAAACATGTATTCTATTATGTGTTGTGATTTCAAAATTTTTAACACAAATAGACCGCAACCATAAAAGTGACATTAGACCTTTTATTTAATTCGACATTTTTGCAAAATGAAATCTAAGTCTTTTAAATCAACTATTAAGCATATATATATATATATATAGAAAAAACAAAACAAAGAAGTATTTAAGTATATATATATATATATACACACACACACAAATTTCACCATACAACCCATGATTTATCAATTTGATACCAACAAATACATAAGATATTTTTTCTTTAGAAAGCATAGGAGGGTTAAGTTATTTCTCTAAGAGCTTAAAAACACATTTTCTTTACTAGAACTAATTTCCTTGCATAACATATTAATAAGCAAGAGTAGATAAATTAGGGAGAGATAGAGAAAAATATGCATCCATTCTTGACAAAAGGTGAAGATTAATCTTTTGCCATATCTATTTAAAGAAATACAAGGTTTCAATATTACAAAGGAAAAGTTACAACATGGCTATTTCCACTTTTTAAAAGAGTAAGGAAACTCAATACAAGCCCTTAAAAGGGAGTAGGCATCTCAATGCCTTTCTTTTTCCTTCTACACATTACAAGGCCAAAACACTATATTCTCTTCTTAGGGTCAAACTCCTCCAAAGTCTCCAAGTGAACTTATAACAAAATAAACAACAAAGGATATTCATACTCATGGGAATTTCACCTTCCAACCTAGGCCTAAAGTAGGCCACCCCCAAGCTTAGAGGTCTTCCAAGCAACCAAGGTTCAATCCACAACAAATAACACTCATTTCCTGTATAACAACACCCAACCCAAGGCTTAACAAAAAACTAACCCACCTTAGAGATGGATTTGAAAAGGGTGAGAGAGTGGACTCACTCTACTTAAGGAGAGCCACACTCTTAAACTGTTGGTAGGTGGCGACTGATCAGGAAAGTACTGTACACTAGCCATGTATCCTCGTCGAGGTTCGGGGCCGGGCCGGGCCCCGAGTTGGGGTTTGGGGACGGCAGTCCCCAAGAAGTGGGGGTTCAGGGGTGGTAGCCCCCGAGAATTTTTTTTTAGGGCTGACTTAAAAAATCCTATTTTTTATGACCGACATAAGAAAACCCTAATTTTTGTAACTGACAAAAAGGCTTGATAAAAGGCGGCCAAGGGTTAGAGTTTAGGTATTGTATTGTAGCATTTGCAGCAGTATTGAGTTGGAGGGATTGCTGATTGTAATCGTTTTGATTTACTGGATAATAATATTGGACTCTCTGTTTGGTGGATGTAGCCTGAGTTTGGGTGAACCATGTTAAATCTTGTCTCTTGTTGTTATTAATTCTGTGTATTTCCATTTCTCTGTTTAATCTTTATTTGCATTTAATTGATATCTTCTGCCGGCTAACCCTAACAAGTGGTATCAGAGCAGGTTGTGTTCGATTATCATTTGCAGGAAAGTCTCACGGTTGAGTGGGAGCAATGGCGGATGAGGGAAGATTGAAGGTCGATAAATTCAATGGGCAGAACTATTAGTTATGGAAGATGCAGATGGAGGATTACCTCTATCAAAAGGATTTATGGATGCCGTTGGAAGGAGTAGCCAAGAAATAGGCAACAATGTCTGATGAGGATTGGAATCTTCTTGACAGAAAGGCACTAGTAACCATTCGGTTGTGCCTAGCACTGTCGGTGGCATTTAATATAACGGAAGCGAAGACAACAGATGGTCTGATGAAAGCTTTGGCTAAATTGTATGAAAAACCCTCAGCCTCAAATAAGGTATTTCTTATGAAGCGTTTGTTTAATCTGAAAATGGTTGAAGGTGGATCTGTGACAGATCATTTAAATGAATTTAATACGATTGTCAGTCAATTGACTTCTGTAAATGTAAAATTTGATAAAGAAGTTAGAGCTCTCTTGATATTATGTTCATTACCTGAAAGCTGGATAGTTTGGTAATGGTGGTTAGTAACTTTGTTTTTGGTTCAAATACCTTGAAATTTGATGATGTTGTTGGTGTTATTTTGAGTGAGAAAATTCATAAGAAAAGCTCAGGTGGATCCAAATCAGGCAGTGTTTTGAATGCAGAAAGTAGGGGCAGATCAAAGGAGAGAGGAAAAGGTTCTGGAGGTCATGGGAAGTCACGAGGAAAATCAAAAGACAAAAGATCCCAAACCAGAGGACAGAACGATTGCTGGTACTGTGCAAAACCAGGTCATCTGAAGAAAGATTGCTGGTCTCAGAAAAATAAAGAAGGAGACAAACAAGAAGGCAATAAGAAAGCAAATGTGGTAAGTAATAAATCTGAAGATGACGCTTTGATTCTTTCCCTAGATAATGTTGATGATTCATGGGTTTTAGATTCAGGGGCCTCATTTCATGCTACGCCCCATAGAAGTTATTTTCTTGATTATGTCCAAGGGAATTTTGGGCTGGTTTATTTGGGAGATAATGAACCCTGTCAGATTGTTGGAAAGGGAAGAATCAAGATTAAGTTGCAGAATGGGAATCATTGGCTACTACAAGAGGTAAGGCATGTTCCAAGGCTCAATAGGAATTTAATTTCAGCAGGGCAGTTAACTGAACAAGGTTGCACTGTTACATTTACTGATAAAAATTGGAAGGTTTTAAAAGGTGCCTTAGTAGTAGCAAAAGGTGTGAAAGTAGGCACCTTATATCTTTGTACAGGTCATACTATTCCTTCTACTTTAGATGTTATAGAGGAAAAACAAACAGGTTCAGGAACAGTTGCTACAGGTTTGCAGGAAGAGACTAGAAAAGTTGCTGCAGGTTCTGAAACAACACTGTGGCATAATAGACTTGGGCATATGAGTGAAAAAGGTATGAAGGTACTTCATTCTAAGAAAGTTTTACCAGGTCTGAAATGTATTAATATGGATTTCTGTGAAAGTTGTGTGTATGGAAAACAAAAGAGAGTCATTCTTCTTAGAGATGGGAAGCAAAAAAAAATAAAAAATTAGAGCTTGTGCATACAGATGTATGGGGACCAGCTCAGGTATCTTCTTTCGGTGGCTCTCGGTATTATGTTACATTCATAGATGATGCAACTAGGAAGGTCTGGATTTATTTCCTTAGACAAAAATCTGATGTATTTGAAACATTTAAGAAATGGAGAAGCTTGGTTGAAAATGAGACAGGTAAAAGATTAAAATGTCTCAGATCTGATAATGGCGGTGAGTATTACAGTAAAGAATTTGAAGATTATTGTTCTTTTAATGGAATTCGTAGGCAGAAAATGGTTCTATGGACTCCATAGGAAAATGGAGTGGCTGAACGCATGAATAGGACAATAATGGAGCGTGCAAGGACCATGAGATTGCATGCTGGACTACCTTTAAACATGTGGGTAGAGACTGTCAACACTGCTGTATATTTAATTAACAGAGGTCCTTCAGTTCCTTTGGGCTGTTGTATTCCAGAGGAAGCATGGATAGGTAAGAAGGTGAGTTATTCTTTTCTGAAAACCTTTGGCTATGAAGCATTTGCACATATAGATTCTGAAAATAGAACCAAGCTGGATGCGAAATCAAAAAAATGTACCTTCGTTGGATATGGCATTGATGAATTTGGTTATAGGCTTTGGAATTTTGAAAATCAAAAAATTGTGAGAAGCAGGGATGTTATATTCAATGAGAAGGTGTTGTACAAAGATCAGTTGCAGTAGCATGAGAAGAAAGAAAAGGATTATGTGGTGCTGGATGATACTCTAAATAGTGATGTTCCAGTGGCTCCTCATGCTCCGCAACAGCAACCAGAAATACCACACACTCCAGTGAATGTTAGACGGTCCACAAGGCTAAGTAGACCTCCTGAACGGTTTTCTCCCTCTTTGTATTCTATTTTGTTAACAGATGCTGGTGAACCAGAAGGGTATGATGAAGCTATGTAGGTGAGTACACAAGTTCAGTGGGAGCTTGCCATGAAAGAAGAAATGGACTCCTTGCTAAAAAATCAGACTTGGGAATTATGTAAGTTACCTGCAGGTAAAAAGGCTTTACCAAACAAATGGGTTTATAGGTTGAAAGAGGAAGATGGAGGTAAGAAAAGATTTAAGGCCAGGTTAGTTGTAAAAGGATTTGCACAGAAATAGGGCATTGATTTTGATGAGATATTTTCTCCAGTTGTCAAGATGACTTCTATTCATACTATTTTAAGTATTGTGGCTACTGAAGATTTGCATTTGGAACAACTAGATGTGAAAACTGCCTTTCTCCATGGTGATTTTGAGGAGGAGATATACATGGCACAACCACAGGGATTTGAGGTCAAAGGTAAGGAGAAACAAGTGTGCAGATTGAAGAAGAGTTTGTATGGCCTGAAACAAGCACCTCGGCAATGGTATTTGAAATTTGATAGTTTTATGGCTGAGCAAGGCTACAGTAGGTGTAATTCTAACCATTGTGTTTATTTTAAGAGGTTGGATAATGACAGCTACATTATTTTATGTTTATATGTTGATGACATGCTTGTAGCTGGGTCTAACATGGATCACATCAGAGAGTTAAAACATCAGTTAGCACAGTCATTTGACATGAAGGATTTGGGGGTAGCACAACAAATCCTTGGTATGAAAATTTGCAGAGATAGGAAGAACAAAAAATTGACTCTATCTCAGGTTGCTTATGTTGAAAAGGTGTTGCAGAGATTCCATATGGAGAATACAAAAGCTGTCAGCACACCTTTGCCTAGTCATTTGAAATTGACTAAGGAGATGTGTCCAAAGACACAAGAGGAGGAAGAAAAAATGTCCAAGGTACCATATGTTTCAGCTGTAGGAAGTTTAATGTATGCCATGGTATGCATGAGACCAGATATTGCACATGCTGTAGGAGCCGTTAGCAGGTATATGAGTCATCCCGGATTTGAGCATTAGAATGCGGTCAAATGGATTCTCAGATATTTGAGAGGTACATCTAATAAACACTTATGTTTTGGGGGCTCTAATATTGATTTAGCAGGTTATGTAGACTTAGATTTGGCAGGGGATATTGATACCAGGCGGAGTACTATAGGTTATGTCTTTACTGTAGGAGGAACATCAGTGAGTTGGATTTCCAGGTTGCAAAAGGTGGTTGCTTTATCCACCACAGAGGCAGAATATGTAGCTGCAACAGAGGCAAGCAAGGAGATGATATGGCTGCAATCTTTCATGGAAGAATTGGGTAAACAACAGGCTAACAGTTCTTTGTATACAGACAGTCAGAGTGCCATACATCTTGCAAAGAATGCTGCTTTTCATTCAAAGACCAAACACATATAGTTGAGGTATCACTTCATTCGGTCGGTGTTGGATAATAGACAGTTAAGGCTGGAAAAGATACATACAGATGAAAATCTAGCAGATATGTTTACAAAGGTAGTGACAAGGGAGAAGCTGAGCTCCTCTTCAGCTTCGATTGGTCTTCTAGACTAAAACCAATAAAAATAGAACAGTAGAGTCCAGGGTGCTTATTTCCAGTAGGAGCTGCATGTGCAGCGGTGTCGTCTAGGCTCAGTCTCCAAGTGGGAGATTGTTGGTAGGTGGCGACTAATCAGGAAAGTACTGTACACTAGCCATGTATCCTCACCGGGGTTTAGGGCTGGACCGGGCCCCGAGCTGGGGTTTGGGGGCGGTAGCCCCAAGAAGTGGGGGTTCGAGGACGACAGCCCCCGAGAAATTTTTTTTAGGGCCGACTTAAAAAATCCTATTTTTTATGACCGACATAAGAAAACCCTAATTTTTGTAACTGACAAAAAGGCTTGATAAAAGGCGGCCAAGGGTTAGGGTTTGGGTATTGTATTGTAGCATTTGCAATGGTATTGAGTTGCAGGGATTGCTGATTGTAATCATTTTGATTTACTGGATAATAATATTGGACTCTCTATTTGGTGGATCTAGCCTAAGTTTGGGTGAACCACGTTAAATTTTGTCTCTCGCTGCTATTAATTCTGTGTATTTCCATTTCTCTATTTAATCTTTATTTGCATTTAATTGATATCTTCTGCTAGCTAACCCTAACATAAACATAATATCTTCTTGAATCATTTGGCCTCTTGTCATACTTCACATATCACAAAAATCAAGGCACTTAGGCCATAACCCAAACTTCTCCAAGCTCCAAAATAAGGCCCTTAGCCACAAAAAAAACACCATAACCAAGAGGGGAACTGAGAAGGTTCTCATCCTCTCTCACCCAACACTAAGGTGAGCTGTCACATAAGGAGAGTTCACCCAAAAAACCCATAAAACCCTCAACAAATAAACTAAAATAACATAACATAAAACCTGCATTACTCACATAGGAATAGTGAAACAAAAGCAAATGGTTCCAAGCTTGAGAAATACCTCAAAATCTTCAATAATGGAGTGAGTTGTATTGAAGAGATTTCACAAATCCTCCCAAAATATCCAAGAAGACTCTACCAACACAAATTCAAAAATTCTTAAAAGAAATGAAATGAAGAACCCTCCTCTCATCAAAATGAGGGAGATATAAAGACAAGGCTCTCAAACCCTAATGGATGAGAAGGTGACAGTTGCGACCTTCTCCTCCATCCACATAAACCTTCTCAAAAACCCACATGAATGTGGAGGTGACACTTGTAACCCCCCCATTCCACAAGGCTGCACATGCCCCCTGAGAGCATAGGGTAATGTAAGCACACAAGGGAAGCTTCTTATGAATTGGGAGGTGACACTTGTCACATACTCATTCATCTAGGCTACACTCTTCCCCACAAGTACTCTCACATATGCGTGAGAGCATGGGGAAGAGACTCACACATGGGAGAAGCTTCTAAAGTGTGAAAAGCAAGGGTAACCTTACCCAAGTGGGTGAGGTTGGGGTTAAGTGGGATGGTGACCTTCCAGCCATCTCACACTTCCCAAACTCGTCACTTGACCTTAGGGTCAAGTTTGGGTAACCATACAAGGTCCAAAACAAGATTAAATAAGCTAGAAATGGTCCTAGACCCTAGGGGTATGACCTAGGGTCAAATTTTGATGATTAGGAACCCTTAGAAATACATAAAATCACATAAAAGTAGCTTCTAATATTTAGCAATTAAAATTAGTGCAAATTCAACAATACATTTGTACAACACCTCAATAGATAAATTGAAAAGATATGAACTATACAAAATGTCATAAATTAATTACAACAAATATCAACATTCTCAAAACAAATGTGACCTTAGTCCTACTTACGACTAGTTTGGCTGAACAGGGGATAACATATGGTTATTGTTTGACTTTCGAATTTCCATGGGTATGGAAAAGTAACTTGCACACTTCTAAGAACCCATCAATAGTTCATGATATAATAGCTGAAGCAATTGAAAAATATACATTACACACACATGATGACAATATATGACATCAAGATAATCCATAATAACATAATGTCTCTCAAAATATCCATCACTCATTAGTACAAATCAGGATGACATAAGGTAAGAGATAACATCACTCTCGACAACCAAGCACATATCAATAGCATCAAATGACATCCTAGCATATAACAACATATCATCAAATGGAAATCTAACATGCCATCTAACCAAACATAAAACATAATCCATCTATCTAATCTAGTATAAGTTAAGGTAATAAGGTCCAAGTGCGGATTAACAATCCCCAAAATACACAAGACCATAATAAATCCATCAAAAGAGTACCATAAGCAAAATAATATAGGTGAGGTAAAAGTAGGCCTCACATCCTCCCCTCTAAGACTATACTTCCTCCTAGAAGTCAGCAATGAGGTGGGGATAGTGTGCCCTCAAACTTGTTGCATCCTCCCATGTAGCTGAGACCTCATCATAATGGTCCCACTGAACTCTGACCTGGTCCAGTTCTCAACTTTGAAGGCCCAATGTCTGATGAGCCAAGATGTGAATTGGCTCCAAAACCAGTTGCTCGTCTAGCTCTATCTGTAAGGCATTCGAGTCCAAAACATGTGTCATGTCAAAAATATAATGTCTCAATACAAAAATGTGAAACACATCATGAATGCATGATAGAATAGGTGGCAAGGCAAGACGGTAAGCTATAGGTCCTATCCACTCCAAAATCTCAAAAGGTCCATCAAAACGAGGTGTGAGCTTAGAGCCCTTTCCATAATGGATTAGACTCTTATGTGGCCGCACTCTTAAGAACACTTTATCACCCACAGAGAAGCTCTGATCCAATTTCTTAGCATTGGCATACTTCTTCTGGTGATCTTGTGCCTCTTGCAACCTCTGCCTAATCAAAGTGACTTGCTGCTCCATATCCTACACTAACTCTGGTCCAATAGCCACTCTATCCTCTATTTGGTCCCAACTCAACGGTGTCTTGCATAGCCTGGCATATAAGGCCTAATAGGGAGGCATACCTAATGAGCTGTGATGACCATTATAGTAGGCAAATTCAACCAGATACAGGTAGTCCTCCCATCTAGATTGGTGATCCATAACATACATGCGAAGCATGTCCTCTAACACATGATTCACCCTTTCAGTCTATCCATCTATCTCAGGATGATAAACTAAACTAAAGTTGAGCTGAGTGCCTAATGCCTGCTGTAAAGCACTCCAAAAAGTTGAAGTGAGCACTAAATCTCTATTAGATATGATATGATGAGGTACACCATGAAGTCTCACTATGTCATTCAAGAAAACCTTTGCCACTGCTGGTAAATTGTACGTCATGCCTACAGGTGAAAAGTGGTCTACCTTGGTCAACTTGTCAACTATCATCATGATGGTATCATGGCAGCAAGATGACAAAGGTAGACATACAATAAAATCCATGGAAATGGTATCTCATGTGGGTTAAGCAAACCTGTTGGGTACTGATGCTCAACCTTCACCCTCTAGCACTCAAGGCAACGAGCAATAAACTTTGAAATATCTCACCTCATACCTACCTAATGGTACAACTACATCAAATCTGCATGCATCTTCTTCACCTTTGGATGTGTTACATAAGGTGCTCTATGAGCCTCTTATAAAACCAATGATCTAAGATCACTTGCAAGCAAAACATAGATGCACTGATGATGTCAAACAAGACCGTCTACCTCAAGAGAATACCTTGCAAACATTCCCTTAAGGGCCCTTTGCGACTACAACTCCTACTGAACCACTAGAAATCACCCATCCTCTAGTAGGTACTGCAAGATATGCCCTCTCAAGTCAACACTCAAGGTAAAGTTTAGGATCTCATGGTGCCTCTGACTCAAGGCATTGGTGACCACATTCTCCTTCCCTTTGATGTAGTGCACATCAAATTCATACTCACCTAGAAACTCCATCCAATGCCATTGATGGGTGTTTACATTCAGCTATGTGAAGATGTACTATAGAATATGATGGTCAGAGTGTAAATTGAAGAGACGTCTTAAGAGGAAGTGTCTCCAATGAATGAGAGCATGAACTACCACTGCTAACTCCAAATCATGTGTTAGGTAGTTTAGCTCATGGGTCCTGAGCATTCACGACTCATACATGATCGCCTGACCATCCTGCATCAACATTGCTCCTAACGCCTCTAAAGAAGTATAAGTATAAATATGTGTGTATGTTGCAAATATATGCCTAAGCAGTGTTGTCATTGATGTCAACATATTCTTGTTGCATTGATGTTAACTATATCTTAATCTACTACATGTTTAGAGGACTGGAATGTTGAGAATATTGAGAAAATTAATGAAGATCAATGTATGCGGACCATATGGTTGTATAGAGGGTTGTCTCAAGTATCTCCAGTCAAGATTTGAGAAGTTCGCATGGAGATTTGAAGAAGATATGGTTATCTGAGTACATCTAGCTTTTACTGTGTTCAGGGGAAACAAGGTGATAGTAATTTGGTCTAGATTGCTTCACATTGCAAAATTATGATATGCGGGTCAGAAGACATGTTTGGGAAGTCAGTGTGTATCATCAACTCAAGTGGTTCATGGTTTGGAGGTTTGAAAACAATATTTCTAGTATGACAGTCATGGCAGACAGTGTTCTTGACATTCCAAATGAAGATGTAGGTCATTTTGATGATTTGGAGGAGTGTGGATGTTTTTTTTTATTTCAGTGTGCTTGTGGAGGTCTCTGGATTGGGTAATTGCTACATTGGAGGTCCACATTGAAGACTAAGCTCATTTGTCAAGATTTACTTGTTAATGTTGATGTTCTTCTTAGTTTTGGCTGACCAGATGATTCAAGTGTGTTGCAGATGGTTGAAGAGCATTTCTATGGAGTATGACATGTTGTTGGAGGAAGATCAAAGTCTCAGCCATGTTTGGTGGTGTAGGAGCACCAAGGGCTTGGAGCCCATGTATATATTTTCACATTTTTGGTGTGATGTTCTTTTCTTTTTTCAAATAGGAAGGAGCAGGACCGATGTGGTGAGGAGAACTAGCAGTAGGGAGTCAAATAAAAAAATGCACGTTGAGAAGATGCAAGTTGTGAGTATCTGTCAAATGTATATCGCTAACAGTGTATGTGTATACCACTATTGTATGTAAGACCATTCTATGTATATCCTACATTTGGATATTGAGTTGTATGTTACAATTGAATGAGCGAATGTGCATGGCATAAGATACAATGGTGATAGGAGATCGTGGGTCCCACCTGATGCATGCAAGCATTATATGTATATACAAAGTGGAACCATCAGTGAAAGTATCATTATCGGAGGTGAAGAGTAAAGTCTGGCTGAAGAAGTAAAGTTAGGCCGATGGAGAAGTTTGTTGTTATGCATTTCGGAGTGATATGTATTATCGGCGGATGAGGAGGAGATGCTACGAATGGTCCTAGTCACACCGACGGGTCAATGATCATCAGAGTAAGGAGAGTCATCGGGAGTGGAGATGAAAGTTTGAGCGATAAACATTGTCTGGCCAATAGCGAAGTGGATATGAGGCATATCGGTGTGAGATGAAGATTGGAAGATAGGGTCAAAGTCTGAGCAATGGAAGGAGTCTTGCCAAAAGTGAAGACAATACAATGCATATTGGGAGGAGTGTAGTAAGTTTGGGCAATGAATAAAGCAAATGTATATGTTGATAAGACAATAGATTATCTTGTTGATGATAAAGTGAATGCATATTTCGATATTGTATGATACAAACGAATGTATATGCGAAGGAACATACATTTGGAAAATGAAGGTTGCGGGTCCACATATTGCACAAAGGCATTGTATGTACATGCAAAGGGGAATGTATCACAATAGAAAGCATGCTAACAAGGGAAGTATGATCGGTGAGTGAAGAGCATCTTTGGCTGATGATGTATGTGAACCGATGGGTTCAAGGATGCATAGAAAACCTAATCAAACAAATAGAAAACCCTAACTATCTGATAACAGAAAAAGGATGAATAAGATAAAAATTGGTTTTTGCTTTTGTAAATCAGTTGGAAGAAAAAAAGTTGGAGAACAGACATCGAATGTAAACAGAAAGAACTCTTAGATAAAAACTGGTTTGTGCATTGTCTGTAGAATTCTTGCATAACTCAATTTAAAGTAGAGTAGTCAATTTGTTTATGTTCTTTTGTTTCTATTTGTACAAAATGTCTCTATCTTGATGTCCCTGCAATTTACCTGTACAGTCATGGAGGGCCATCAAGCAGAGATCTTCTTTCTTGTTTTCCTATTGGTGTTAGTGGTTGGATTGTCAATGAGAGACAATAAGAACTTGTCCTAAGCGAGCTTTGCTATAGCCCGGCTAGGTATGCAAGTTGTAGTCTAAAAAGGCAAGGGTGAAAAATAGAATAGGAGGAATTGAGCACCAAGCAATCAGAACCCTGGACCCAAAGAGGAGGGTTGATAACGAGCTCAAGAAGGCTATAAGCCTTGGAAATTGGGAACCTTGGAAGCAGTGAGTACAAAGAAGAATGCCTCATGCCAAGAAAGTAAGGTCTATATTGGGAATAACAGACAAATAGGCCTTTCACCTCTGTAATAGATTGCTTAAGTTGAATTAGACATTTTGGGGTAGAAAATGTCTAGGAGAACTTGAATTGGTAGGGAGACTTGGGGTATGACATTGGTCTTGAAGTGTTGTGTCAAGATAGGTTTTCTAAGTCCGTAGTCCTCCCCATCAAATTGGTATCAGAGCAAGTTAAAGATTTGGGCTATTCTTAGATTAGAATAGAAGAAGTTGTATGTCATCACCAAGTTCGAGTGAGTCTATAGGTTCATCCAAGAAGATGGTGACTAATGCAGAATTGGCAAAGAAGGTTGATGAACAAGAAGAGGAGAATAGGCTCCTACAGGAAAGATTGGTAGAAATGGAAAGTAAACTAGGTGTAATGATGGAAAAGACTGAAGAAGTCAGTCAGAAGATTAAAAATTCTGAAGGTAAGGAAAAAAGTGTGTTTGTAGAAGATGAAGAGCCCACACCTGATCCTAAGATGGAAGAAGAACCTTTCTTGAAGGCCTTAAAAGCCATGAGTGGTAAGACATTGGAAGGAGTTCCTCTTTTTAGTGGAAAGATGGAACCTGATTTGGTTATGGAATAGATAGAAGGTATAGAAAATCACTTTGAATGTGATGGAGTGACTGAAGCACAAAAGGTGAAGGTAGCTAAATCAAGACTCAGAGGAACTACTTTGATATGGTGGAAATTTGTTCAAACTGAAAGACAAAAAGAAGGCAAGAAACCTATAGCTACTTGGAAAGGTATGGTGGCTAAAGTCAAACAAAGTCTACATGCCTAGATATTATGAAGTCCAGTTGTACAAGAAATGACAAAATTTGAGACAAAGAGAATTAGATGTCAATGCATACACTAAGGAGTTTCAAAAACTATGCCTGAGGTCTAAGGTGATGGAAGATGAAAATGTAAAAGTGGCAAGATATCTCAATGGTTTGAGGTGGAGTATTCAAGAGGAAATCAGCTTATTCAGCCCTACAACAGTGCATCAATGTTATCAGTTAGCACTCAAGGTAGAGGAGAAGGGCAGGAAGAAAGAAGAGTCAAGCAGCAGGTTAAGAGGAAGAGGTAGAGACAATAGAGGAAGAGGAAATTATGGTGGTAGGAACACTAATCAAAGGCCCCAAGGAGAATCCAAACTCATAGAGCAGAGTGGAGAGACTAGTAGTAGAGGAAACTATCGAGGAAGGGGATCTAACAGAGGAAGATCAGGAGGATCAGGCAAAGGATCCTACTTTGCCACTATGAAACATGCTACAATTGTGGTCAATTAGGCGATCCAGCATATAGGTGTCCTGATAAGGGCACATCTTCTTCTTAAGGAGTTGATAAAAGAAATCATTATGTACAAGATGATGCTTCAAGCAGCAAATCACCTGAAGTCATTCTAGCCTCAGAAGTGGGATAGAACATCATGGTAAGGAGAACTTTGATCAAAGAACCGGTGAAAGTTGAACCAAGCCAAAGGAGAGCTTTATTCAGAATCAGATGCAAGATAATGAATAAGGTATGTCAAGTAATCATAGACTCAGGATCTACTGATAACATAGTGTCAGATGAAGCAGTTAGAAAATTAAATTTGCAAAGAATACCTCATTCAAATCCATATAGAGTCACATGGTTAAATAAAGGTCAACATGTGATAGTCAATGAGCAAACTTGGGTAGAGTTTGGTATAGGTGGATATAAAGACAAGGTACTCTGTGATATCCTATCCATGGATGCATGTCATCTCTTATAGGGAAGACCATGGCAGTATGACTGGAAGGCCATACATGATGGTGAGAAGAATGCATATTCTTTTCAAAAAGATGGTGTCACCTATAAAATTCAATCATTGGAAGATGAAGAAGCAAATAAGACAAAAAGTCCTAATGTCTTAATTGTGAGTGGTAAAGAGTTTTTGAACACTCTTAAGGAGGATGGTATTATCTATGCTATAATACTAAAGCTTAAGGAGGAGCAAAAAGACAAAAAGGTAGTGGTCCCAAAAGAGGTACAAACTATACTGGAACAGTATAAGGACATCATTAGTGATGGAACACTAGCAACACTACCTCCACAAAGAACTATTAGCCATCAAATAGATCTGATTCTAGGAGCATCTCTGCCTAACAAAGCTCCTTACAATATGACTCCAGAACAACATAAGGAGATAGCCAGACAGGTACAAGAGTTGATTGACCAAGGATTGATTAGAAAAAGCATAAGTCCTTGTGTAGTGCCTACAGTGTTGGCACCAAAGAAAGGAGGAACATGGAGACTATGCATAGACTCCAGAGCTATCAATAAGATCACCATAAGGTACAGATTTCCAATTCCCAGAATTGAAGATCTTATGGATTGTTTAGGAGGGGCTAAATAGTTCACCAAGATAGATCTGAAAAGTGGTTATCACCAGATCAGAATCAAGGAAGGTGATGAGTGGAAAACAACCTTCAAGACCACAGAAGGATTGTATGAATGGCTTGTTATGCCATTTGGTTTATCAAATGCTCCCAACATATTCATGAGGCTCATGAATGAAGTCCTCAAGGACTATACAGGTAAATTTGTAGTTGTTTATCTAGATGACATCTTGATTTTTAGTCAAACTAAAGAAGAGCATCTTTAACATGTAAATACTATTTTAAAAAAGTTACATGATGAACAACTAACCATAAATTTGGAGAAGTGTGAATTCATGAAGCAGGAATTGGTATACCTTGGTTTTGTGTTGTCCAAAGGAGAATTGAAAATGGGCAAGTCAAAGGTAGAAGCCATATTGAATTGGCCCACTCCCAGAGTAGCAACTGAGGTGAGAAGTTTTCATGGCTTAGCTCAGTTTTATAGAAAATTTTTAAAGAATTTCAGTGCTATTTGTGCACCCATGCTTGATACAATAAAAGGTGGAGTGAAAACAAAGTTTCAATGGACACAAGCAGCTGATAATAGTTTTGAATTGTTGAAGAAAGTAGTAGCCACACAGCCAGTGTTAGTACTACCTAGTTTTGATAAGTTATTCACTTTAGAATGTGATGCTAGCAATATTGCAGTAGGTGCAGTACTCAACCAAGAGAATAGACAAGTAGCCTTTTTCAGTGAAAGGCTAAATGAAGCAAAGATTAGATACTCTTCATATGACTTGGAGCTCTATGCTCTAGTCCAGGCACTTAGAAAATGGAGGCATTATCTCCTACCTAAGGAATTTGTTGTATATACAGACAATCAAGCTTTGAGTTTTCTGAACTCGCAAGATAAGTTGAGCCATAGGCATATCAAGGATGGAGTACTTACAATCCTACACATTCACAATTAAGCATAAGAAGGGACAGCTCAACAAGGTAGTAGATGCTTTAAGTAGGAGGTTGCTTACAGTACAAGAGATGCATTTAAGAAGCATAGGGATGGAAGAGTTCACAGTCCTCTACAAAAAGGATGAAGATTTTGCTAAAGCATACAAGGTCTGCCAAGACTTTGAAAATCACTTTCATAGTGAATTTGCAGATTACACATTGCAGCAGGGATTGCTGTTCAAAGGTGGATAGTTGTGTGTACCAAAAGGATCCATGAGAGAAAATCTCATACAGGAGAAGCATAATGGCAGTTTGAGTGGAAATTTTGGTCTGAACAAAACATTGGAGTTAGTCCAGATGTTCTACTATTGGCCGAAGATGCACAAAGATATAAGAAAGTATGTGGAGCAGTGTATCATCTATCAGAAGGCCAAGGGAACTTCCTCAAATGCTGGACTCTATCAACCACTACCCATACCTTCTAGACCATGGGACTGTGTAAGTATGGATTTTGTAGTTGGTCTACCAAATACTAAGACTGGTTTTGATAGTATTTTTGTAATTGTTGATAGATTTAGCAAGATGAGTCATTTCATTCCCTATAAGGTGACTCATGATGCCAGTCATATAGCTCATTTGTTTTTCAAAGAGGTCATAAGGATTCATGGACTTCCAACAAGCATTGTGTCTGATACAGATGCTAAGTTTATGGGACATTTCTGGAAAACATTATGGAAGGGGCTAGGCACAAATCTGTCTTTTGGATCAGCATATCATCCACAGACAGATGGCTAAACAAAAGTGGTGAATAGGATGTTGGGCAACCTATTAAGGTGTTTGATGAAAGAATATGGACAGAGTTGGGATTAGGTCATTTATCAGGCAGAATTTTCCTATAATGATAGTGTAAATAGGACTACTGGCAAAAGTCCATTTGAGATAGTGTATGGAATGCATCCTTGAGGTGTATATGAACTCCAACATCTTGGAGACATGGACGATAGAAGTGGTCATGTAGAGGATTTTGCACAGTCTATGAAGGACATTCATGACCAAGTCAAGAAGACATTGATGGAAAATACCTAGAAAATCAAAGATAGGGTAGATGCACATAGGAAGGATGTTCAGTTTGAAGTTGATGATTTAGTCATGGTTCATTTGAACAAAGCCAGATTGCAGAAAGGGATGCCAACTAAACTACAGATGAGACGAATTGGTCCTTGCAGAATTCTGAACAAGTATGGCAAAAATGCCTATAGAATTGATTTGCTAGCAGACTTGGCAATTTCACCAGTGTTCAATGTTTAGGACCTGGTACCTTATAAAGGTCCTCATTCAACAGCAGGTGGATCTAGTTCAGAGGCTGTACAAACAGTGAACGATGTGACCTTGCCACCTACACTCAAACCACAGGTTGAGAGAATTCTAGATTCTTGAGTGTAGAAACAGACCAGACATGGCATGTACATGGAGCATCTGATCAAGTGGAAACAGTTGCCTGAAGCAGAGGTTACCTAGATTGCAGAGTCTGAGTTCAAGAAGCGGGGCATTGATTTTGCCTTGCTGTCACCGGAGGTGACTTGACTTTTCTTGCACAGGGGGAGTATGGTGTAAGAGCACCAAGGGCTTGGAGCCCATGTATATATTTTTGCATTTTTGGTGCGATGTTCTTTTCTTTTTTCAAATAGGAAGGAGCGTGACTGATGTGGTGAGGAGAACCGGTGGTAGGGAGTCAAATAAAAAATGCATGTTGAAAAGATACAAGTTGTGAGTATCCGTCAAATGTATATTGCTGACAGTGTATGTGCATACCACTATTGTATGTAAGACCATTTTGTGTATATCTTGCATTTGGATATCAAGTTGTATGTTACAATTAAATGAGTGAATGTGCATGGCATAAGATACAATGGTGATAGGAGATTGTGGGTCCCACCTGATGCATGCAAGCATTGTATGTATATACAAAGTGGAACCATCGGCGAAAGTATCATTATCAGAGGTGAAGAGTAAAGTCTGGCCAAAGATGTAAAGTCAGGCCGATGGAGAAGTTTGTTGTTATGCATTTCAGAGTGATATGTATTATTGGCGGATGAGGAGGAGATGCTACCGACGGTCCCAGTCACACCGACGGGTCAATGATCATCAGAGTAAGGAGAGTCATCGAGAGAGGAGATGAAAGTCTGAGCGATAAACATTGTCTGGCCAATAGAGAAGTGGATATGAGGCATATCAGTGTGAGATGAAGATTGGAAGACAGGGTCAAAGTCTGAGGGATGGAAGGAGTCTTGCCGAAAGCGAAGACAATACAATGCATATTGGGAGGAGTGTGTAGTAAGTCTGGGCGATGAATAAAGCAAATGTAAATGTCGATAAGACAATAGATTATCTTGTCGATGATAAAGTGAATGCATATTTCGATATTGTATGATACAAACGAATGTATATGTGAATGAACATACATTTGGAAAATGAAGGTCACGGGTCCACATATTGCACGAAGGCATTATATGTACATGCAAAGGGGAATGTATCGCAATAGAAAGCACATCGACAGGGGAAGTATGATCAGTGAGCGAAGATCATGTTTGGCTGATAATGTATGTGAACTGATGGGTTCAAGGATGCACAGAAAACCTAACTGAACAGATAGAAAACCCTAACTGTCCGATAACGAAAAAAGGACGAATAAGATAAAAACTAGTTTTTGCTTTTGTAAATCGGTTGGAAGAAAAAAAGTTAGAGAACATACATTGAATGTAAATAGAAAGAACTCTTAGAATAAGAACATTGACAGTTTGAATCTATTTGTGCATTGTCTGTAGAATTCTTATAGAACTCGATTTAAAGTAGAGTAGTCAATTTGTTTCTGTTTGTACAAAATGTCTCTGTCTTGATGTCGCTACAATTTCCCTATACAGTCATGGAGGGCCATCAAGCAGAGATCTTCTTTCTTGTTTTCCTGTTGGTGTTAGTGGTTGGATTGTTAATGAGAGACAATAAGAACTTGTCCTAGGCGAGCTTTGCTATAGCCCAGCTAGTTATGCAAGTTGCAGTCTAAAAAGGCAGGGGTGAAAAACAAAGTAGGAGGAATTGAGCACCAAGCAATCAAAACCCTGAACCCAGAGAGGAGGGTTCATAACGGGCTCAAGAAGGCTATAAGCCTTGGAAATTGGGAATCTTGGAAGCAGTGAGTACAAAGAAGAATGCCTCATGCCAAGAAAATAAGGTCTATATTGGGAATAACAGACAAATAGACCTTTCACCTCTGTAATAGATTGCTTAGGTTGAATTAGACATTTTGGGATAGAAAATGTCTAGGAGAACTTGAATTGGTAGAGAGACTTGGGGTATGACATAGTTCTTGAAGTGTTGTGTCAAGATGGGTTTTCTAAGTCCATAGTCCTCCCCATCATTTGGCTAACAACATAATGATCTGCATTAAGTTTAGCCAACATTGATATTCATTCCAAGGTTTATGAAGCATATAAATATATGTTCACAAGTTTTGGAAAACGATCCTTATGCAAAAATGTTCATATCCTAAGAAAGGAGCAAGAAGCATAGTAGAAAGGAAGAAGTTCAGAAGTTCAAGAGATGTAAAGTATGAAGATATAGCGAACAAGTCATCAAGGAGTAGGACAAAAATTGTGACCATTCAAAGGGACTAAACCAGGCATGAATAGATGTTAGCTCTTAGTTCATTATCTCTGTAATAAATTTAGTTCTTGTAGGTAGTGAGCCTCTTGTAGGCAATGAGCCTCTTTTGAGCAATGAGCTCTGGGCAGTGCGCCCAAAGGCATGTGCCTTCTATTTTTCTTATTGTACTTTTAACAAGGTACAAATTTTATGGGTTAATCCCCATTGTGGTTTTCCCTTAACCGGGTTTCCACGTAAAAATCTTGGTGTTATGTGTGTTAATCTGCTTCTGTTCATGTGTTGATGAATCATACTTTAAATGTTTACATCATTAATCATTCTTAAGTGGTAAAGAAGAATTAATAGCTATTATTGTTAAAGTTTTTGGGACAACTGATTCACACCCCCTCTCAGCTGTTCGGGCTAACTCTAACAATTGGTATCAAAATCGGTTCCTCTAGAAGAAGCTTAACCACTCGAGGAGATCCAGGATGTCAACCTACAAGAAGGATAGTCTGAGATTTGATGGAATAAACTACACTATTTGGAAAAGTCACATGGAGTGCCATTTGCAATGCATGGGTGATGCTTATTGGTTGATAACTAAGGATGAGTATAAACCTCTGAAGAAAAGTCCTTCAATTCTAGATGAACTCAAGGATGCTAAAAATAACATTAGAGCTAAAGAAGCCTTGTTGAGTGCCCTGATTGATTCAGAAATGACAAATGTCTTTGGACTAAAAAGTACTCATCAAATCTGGAAAAAGTTGGAGAATCTTTATGAAGGTGATGAACATGTCAAATATGCCAAAGTACAAAGTGTAAGAGGAAATTTTGAAAATCTGAGAATGAGTGAATATGAAAATATCACAATTTACATGCAAAAGATAAATGAACTTGTGTGTGATATCGAATGTGCTAGTGGAACATTGGAAGAATCAAAGATTGTGTCAAAAGTACTCAGATCTTTACCTGATTCATACAAGCATAAGGTTGCTGCTATAGAGGTGATTAGGACTGTTTCAATAGTTACTAGAGATCATCTAGTTGGCAAACTATCAGCTTTTGAATTAAGTGAATTTGGTAATTCTCTTCCTAAGACTGGACCTGCATTCAAGGCTAGTGTTCATGGGAAGCAAAGATATGATCCAAGTGAGAATTAATCAAGAAGAACAATCATATTCGAGAAAACAAGGAAGGATTTTGCAAATGATGAAACTAATCTTGATGATCTTGAAGCCCTTTTTGCTAAGAGATTGCCAAGAGGATCTAGTAAGTATGAAGGAAAGTTACAATTCAAATGTTTTATTTGTAATAAGATTGGTCATTTTGCCTCAAGATGTCTGGAGAGGATTTCAAAGCCAAACCCTAATAGATCTAGAACTCGGAAGAAATGCTACTATGTCCAACAAGCTGGTGACGAAGGAGTCATAGATGATGAATGTAATCATGGAGGTTCCACTGATAATGATTGGGTGTTCATTGCTATCAAAGAGGAAGATATGGTGCCTACTGAACCTACTAGCTGTGAAAATGTAGAAAGTGCCTTGGCTGCTCAAGTTATAGAAAAAGATTAAAGGGTGATAGATAGTGGGTGTTCTTATCACATGACTAGTGACAAAAGTAAGTTTGTGAGCTTTGAAAAATATGAAGGTGGACTTGTGAAGTTTGGAGACAACTCAACTGGTAGAATTCGTGGCAGAGGATCCATCTATTTTGATGGTAAGAATAACACTAATGATGTTTTATATGTGGAAGGATTAAAGCATAATCTTCTTAGTATTGGACAATTGGTCGGACAAAGGATATGATCTCCAATTCAAGGATGGAAAATGCAGAATCTTGGAAAGATCTAGAATTGAGATTACATCTGATACTCAAACTAAAGGTAACATCTTTCATTTAAGTAGCTCTGATAGAAGTTGCCTAATTTCTCAAGTTGATCAGAGTTGGCTTTGGCATAGGAGAATATGTCATGTGAATTTTGATAATATTATCAAGATAAGTTCCATTCAGGATGTAAGAGAACTTCCAAGACTTGTGAAACCCACTGATAGCATGCGAGGGAATGTCAATTGGGTAAACAGAGTAGAACAGTCATCAGGTGGTTTGCTGGAAATTGTGCATACTAATATTTGTGGTCCTTCTATAATTAGGAGTGTGCAAGGAGATAGATATTTTATGTTGCTTATTGATGATTACTCTCGAATGATGTGGGTAACTTTCTTGAAAGAAAAATTAGAAGCTCTTGACAAATTCAAAGTGTTCAAGATTATGGTTGAAAATGAAGTTGGTACAAAAATAAAATCTTTGAGATTTGACAAAGGTGGAGAGTTTACCTCTAGTGAGTTTGATTCATTTTGTAAAAACCAAGGGATAAAATGACATTTATCTGCTCCTAGGACTCCTTAGCAGAATGGAGTTGTGGAGAGAAAGAACGAGATCATTCAAGAAGCAACCATAACCATGATGATGGAAGCAAATGTTCCTCAAGTCTATTGGAGAGAAGTTGTGAGCACTGTTGTCTACACTCTTAACCGAGTGTAGATCAAAGGAAATTCTGGTAAGACTCCTTATGAACTGTGGTTGGGTCATCCTGGACTACTATAAAATATTTTAGAGTTTTTGGTAGTAAATACTATATGAAGAGAGATGAGGATCTTGGCAATTTTGATGCTAGAAGTGATGAAAGAATATTTCTTGGATCCTCCACTCAAAGCAAAGCATACCAATTCTTTAACAAAAGATTGAGGAAGATAATTTAAAGTACTAATGTTAGAGTTGATGAAAGCAAGGAGAGACCTTCTTGGTCCTATGGATATGATTTAGATGATCAAGATGAAAGTCAAACTCAAGAAAGACAAGCTCAAACCTAGAATTAGATCTAGATTGATCCAGAAAGCTTAGTAACTCAGGAAGATAGTGCAGATATTGAGGAACAAGGTCAAGAAATAGAAGCTCAAGTTATTCCCAAAACTCCCAGGTATGTAAGACAAAATCATCTTGAAGATCAGATCATAGGAGATAGAAATCAAGGCATTCAAACTAGGAGAAAAATTGTTGAAGATTAGGAGAAGATTTGTTTGATTTCAAAGATTGAACCAAAATCTGTAAGTGAGGCTTGCAATGATGAAAATTGGGTAAAAGAAATGGAAGAAGAACTAAAGCAAATTGAAGAGAATCACACTTGGGATCTTGTTCCTAGACCTAAAGACAAAAATGTAATTGGAACAAAATGGGTCTTTCGAAATAAACTAAATGAAGATGGTGAAGTTGTAAGAAATAAAGTAAGGTTGGTATGCAAAGGATATTCTCAAGTTGAAGGAATTAATTTTGAAGAAACTTTTTCTCTGGTGGAAAGAATAGAAGTAGTTAGATTATTTCTTGAATTTGCTACTCAGAAAGATTTCAAAGTATATCAGATGGATGTCAAGTCAGCATTCTTGAATGGGGAATTAGAAGAAGAAGCCTACATTGAGCAACCAGAAGAATTTCAAATGTCTGGTCAAAAGGGTATGGTTTGCAGATTGAAGAAAGCACTATATGGACTCAAACAAGCCCCAAGAGAATGGTATGCAAGGTTAGATAAGTAGCTGCTAAAATTAGGCTTTAGCAAAGGTACTATTGATAGTAATCTTTACTTCAAGATTGATCATGACCACATTTTAATTGTTGAGGTATTTGTTGATGACATTTTTTTTGGTGGAAATGAGAGCATGTGTAAAACATTTGCTGATCAAATGCAAAGTGAATTTGAGATCTCAATGTTTGGTGAAATGAACTTCTTCTTGGGTCTACAAATCACTCAGACAAATAAAGGTATCTTCATATCTCAATCTAAGTATGTGAGAGAACTATTGGAAAAGTTTGGGATGGAAGATTCAAATCCACTGCGTACACCTATGGTAATTGGATGCAAGTTGAGTAAAGATGAAGACTCCTCTAAAGCAAATCAGAAAAGGTATAGATCAATGATTGGAGGACTGCTATATCTGACTCAGACCAGACTTGATATTATGAATGCAATTGGACTTGTTGCTAAATTTCAAGCTGATCCTAAAGAATCCCATGTGGTAGCAGTCAAGAGAATTTTTAGATCTCTCAAGGGGATAATTGACTATGGATTGTGGTATCCAAAGGATAATGACTTCACTCTTCATGTATATACTAATGCTGATTGGGCAGGAGATGTGGATGATAGGAAACGTTCTAGTGGTGGTGCATTCTTCTTGGGAAAATAATTGGTTTCTTGGTTGAGCAAAAAGCAAGAGGCAATATCTCTGTCTATTGCAGAAGTAGAATATATAGAAGCAACAAGTAATTGCACTCAAGTTCTATGAATGAAACAAATGTTGAAGGATATCAAAATTGTATATGAGGAACCTATTACAATCTTCTATGATAATTCAAGTGCAATTAACATTTCCAAAAATACGGTGTTACATTCAAAGACAAAACACATATCCATCAAGTTTCATTTCTTAAGAGAAAAGGTAAATGATAATGAAGTTAGATTGGAGTTTGTTTCTTCAAAGGATCAGATTGTAGATATATTTACCAAACCTCTGCCAAAGGATACTTTTGAATATCTTAGAGAGAAGTTAGGGGTTATTGCCCCTTCTGATAAGAACTAAGATGCACTAGGGTGCATCAATCTGGTGGAACTCACAGTCACAACTTGTGATCCAGATTGGTGGTAAGGAGATACTACTCAGGGGGAGTAGTCAGTACACAAATTAATTGAGACACAAAGGAGGAGAAAATAATTGCAAATATGTGCCCTTTTCTATTAATGTCAAAGGGGGGAGAGAAGTCATGTGAAAAACTAGTTTCTGATGAAAGGGGGAGCAGAGAAGAAAGTGGTTGTAGAAGTGATAAGAGAAAGGGGGAGAAGTTCTTGTCTTTATGGTTTAATCTATTTGCACATCATATGTTGTCATCAATGAAAAAGGGCGAGGTTGTTGCAAATATGTGCCTAAGCAGTGTTGTCATTGATGTCAACATATTCTTGTTGCATTGATGTCAACTATATCTTATTCTACTGCCTGTTTAGAGGACTGGAATGTTGAGGATATTGAGAAAATTAATGAAGATCAATGTATGTGGACCATATGGTTGTGTAGAGAGTTGTCTCAATTATCTCCAATTAAGATTTGAGAAGTCTACATGAAGATTTGAGGAAGATATGGTCATCTGAGTACAACCAAGTTTTACTGTGTTCAGGAGAAATAAGGTGACAGTAATTTGGTCCGGATTGCTCCGCATTGTAAAATTATGATCTATGGGTTTGAAGACATGTTTGGGAAGTTAGTGTGTATCATCAACTCAAGTCGTTCATGGTTTGAAGGTCCACAAACAATCTTTAAAGTATGAAAGTCATGGTAGACAGTGTTCTTGAGGTTCTAGATGAAGGTCCAAGTCATTCTAATGATTTGGAGGAGTGCAGATGTTTTTGTTGATTTCAATGTGCTTGTGGAGGTCTTTGGATTGGCTAACATTCCAGATGAAGGTCCAGGTCATTCTAATGATTTGGAGGAGTGCAAATGTTTTTGTTGATTTCAATGTGCTTGTGGAGGTCTTTGGATTGGGTAACTTCTATGTGGAGGTCCGCATTGAAAACTAAGATCATTTGTGAAGATTTACTTGTTAATGTTGATGTTCTTCTCAGTCTTGGCTAACCGGATAATTCAAGTGTGTTGTAGATGGTCAAAGAGCATTTCTATGGAGTAAGGCATGTTGTTGGAGAAAGCTCTAAGTCTTAGCTATGTTTGGATGACAACATAATGATCCACATTAATTTTGGCTGACCTTGATATTTATTCCAAGGTTGACGAAGCATATAAATATATGTTGATGAGTTGTGGAAAATGATCCTTGTGTGAAAATGTTCATATCCTAAGAAAGAAACAAGAAGTAGAGCAGAAAGGAAGAAGTTCAGAAGTTCAAGAGGTGTAAGGTATAAAGATATAGCAAACAAGTCATCAAGGAGCAAGACAGAAATTGTGAGCCTTCAAGGGACTGAACCAGGCATGAATAGATGCTATCTCTCATTTCATTATCTCTGTAATAAATTCAATTCTTATAGGTAGTGAGCCTCCTATAGGTAGTGAGCCTCTTTTGAGCAGTGAGCTCTAGGCAGTGCACCCCAAGTCATGTGCCTTCTATTTTTCTTAAACTACTTTTATTAGGGTACAAATTTTGTTGGTTAATCCCCACCATGGTTTTCACTTAACCAGGTTTCCCTGTAAAAATCTTGGTGTTATGTGTGTTAATCTACTTCTGCTCATGTGTTGATGAATCATACCTTAAATGTTAACATCATTAATCATTCTTAAGTGGTAAAGAAGAATAAATAGATTTTATTGTTAAAGTTTTTGGGACAACTGATTCACCCCCCTCTCAGTTGTTCAGGCTAACTCTAACAATACACACACACAAATTTCACCATACAACCCATGATTGATCTATTTGATACAAACAAATACATATGATATTTTTCTTTATAAAGTATATGAGCATTAAGTTATTTCTCTAAAATCTAAAAAACACATTATCTTTACTAGAACTAAATTCCTTGCATAACATATTAATAAGCAAGAGTGGATAAATTAGGGAGAGATAGAGATAAATATGCATTCATTCTTGACAAAAGGTGAAGATTAATCTTTTGCCATATCTATTTAAATAAATACAAGGTTTCAATATTACAAGGGAAAAGTTACAACATGGCTATTTCCACTTTCCAAAAGAGTAAGGAAACTCAATACAAGCCCTTAAAAGGGAGTAGGCATCTCAATGCGTTTCTTTTTCCTTCTACACATTACAAGGCCAAAACACTATATTCTCTTCTCAAGGTCAAACTCCTCCAAAGTCTCCAAGTGAACTTACAACAAAATAAACAACAAAGGATATCCATACTCATCAGAAGCTCACCTCCCAACCTAGGCCTAAAGTAGGCCACCCCCAAGCTTGGAGGTCTTCTAATCAACCAAGGTTCAATCCACAACAAATAACACTCATTTCATCTACAACACCCAACCCAATGCTTAACACAAAATCAACCCACCTTAGAGATGGATTTGAAAAGGGTGAGAGAGTGGATTCACTCTTCTCAAGGAGACCCACACTCTTAAACACAATATCTTCTTGAATCATTTGGCCTCTTGCAATACTTCACATATCAAAAAAATCAAGACACTCAAGCCATAACCCAAACTTCTCCAAACTCTAAAATAAAGCCCTTGGCCACAAAATAGAGACCATAAACAAGAGGGAAACTAAGGAGGTTCTCATCCACTCTCACCCAACACTAAGGTGAGCTATCACATAAGGAGAGTTAACCCAAACAACCCATAAAACCCTCAACACATAAACTACAATAACATAACATAAAACATGCATTACTCATATAGCAATAGTGAAACAAAAGAAAATGGTTCCAAGCTTGAGAAATACCTCAAAATATTCAATAATGGAGTGAGTTTTGATGAAGATATTTAAAAATTCCTCCCAAAATCTCCATGTCCTTCACTCTCCAAACACAAGTCCAAAAATTTTCAAAAGAAATGAAAAGAAGAACCCTCCTCTCATCAAAATGAGGGAGATATAAAGACAAGGCTCTCAAACCCTAATGGATGAGAAGGTGACACTTGTCACCTTCTCCTCCATCCACATAACCCTTCTCACAATCTCACATGAATGTGGAGGTGATATTTGTCACCTCCCCATTCCACAAGGCTACACATTCCCCCACAAGTTCTCTCACACGTGTGAGAGCATAGGGGAATGTGAGCACACAAGGGAAGCTTCTTATGAATGGGGAGGTGACACTTGTCACCTCCTCATTTATCTAAGCTACACTCTTCCCCACAAGTGCTCTCATACATGTGTGAGAGCATGGGTAAGAGATTCGAACATGGGAGAAGCTTCTAAAGTATGAGAAGCAAGGGTACCCTTACCCAAATGGGTGAGTTTGGGGTTAGGTGGGATGGTGACCTTCCAACCACCTCACACTTCCTAAACTCGTCACTTGACCTTAGGGTCAAGTTTGGTTAACCATACAAGGTCCAAAACAAGTTTAAATAAGCTAGAAATGGTCATAGACCCTAAAGATATTACCTAGGGTCAAAATTTGACCATTAGGAACCATTAGAAACACATAAAATCACATAAAAGTGACTTCAAACATTTAGCACTTAAAATTAGTGCAAACTCAACAATATATTTTTATAACACCTCAATAGATAAACTAAAAAGATATGAACTATACAAAATGTCATAAATCAATTACAACAAATATCAACATTCTCAAACACATGTGACCTTAGTTCTACTTAGGACTAGGTCAGCTGAACAGGGGATAACATATGGTTGTTGTCCAACCTCCAAATTTCCATGGGGATGGAAAAGTAGCCTACACACTTCAAGTACCCATCAATAGTACATGATATAATAGCCAAAGAAATTTAAAAAATTACATTACACACACATGATCACAATATACAACATCAAGATAATCCATTATAACATAATGTCTCTCAAAAAATCCATCACTTATAAGTAGAAATCATGATCACATAAGGTAAGAGATAACATCAGTCTTGACAACTAAGCACATATCAATAGCATCAAATGACATCCTAGCATATAACAACATATCATCAAATGGAAATATAACATGCCATCTACCCAAACATAAAGCATAATCCATCTATCTAATCTAGTATAAGATAAGGTAATAAGGTCCAAGTGTGGATTAACAATTCCCAAATACACAAGACCATAATAAATCAATCGAAAGAGTACCATAAGAAAAATAATACAAGTGAGGTAAAAGTAGTCCTCACATCCTCCCCCCCTAAGAATATACTTCCTCCTGGAAGTCAGCAAAGAGGTGGGGATAGAGTGCCCTAAAACTAGCTGTGTCCTCCCATGTAGCTAAGACCTCATCATAATGGTCCCACTAAACTCTGACCTAGTCCAGTTCTCAGCCTCGAAGGCCTAGCATCTGATGAACCAAGATGCGAATTGGATCCAAAGCCAGCTACCTGTCTGGCTCTACCTATAAGGTATCCCAGTCCAAAACATGTGTCATGTTAGAAATATAACATCTCAATATATAAATGTGAAACACATCATGGATGCGTGACAGACTAGGTGGCAAGGAAAGATGGTAAACTATGGGTCCTATCCACTCCAAGATCTCAAAAGGTCTAAAAAAACAAGGTGTGATCTTAGAGCCCTTTCTATATTGGATTGGAGTCTTATGTAGCCGCACTCTTAAGAACACCTTGTCGCCTACATAGAAGCTCCAATCTAATCTCTTAGCATTAGCAAACTTCTTATGGCGATCTTATTTCTCTTGTAACCTCTGCCTGATCAAAGTGACCTACTACTCCATATCCTACACAAACTCTAGTCCAATAGCCACTCTATTCTCTATACAGTCTGAACTCAAGGGAGTCTTGCACGGCCTACCATACAAGGCCTGATAGGGATGCATACCTAATGAGCTATGATGCCCATTATTGTAGGCAAACTCAACCAAATACAAGTAGTCCTTCCATCTAGATTGGTGATCCATAACATACATACGAAGCATGTCCTTTAACACCTAATTCACCCTCTTAGTCTGTCCATCTATCTTAGGATGATAAGCTGAATTAAAGTTGAGCTGAGTGCCCAATTCCTACTACAAAGCCCTCCAAAAGGATGAAGTGAACACTGAATCCCTATTAGATATGATACGAGAAGGTACACCATGAAGTCTCACTATTTCATTCAAAAAACTCTCGCCACTACTAGTGCATTGTATATCATACGTATAGGTGAAAAGTGGGCTACCTTGGTAAACTTGTCAACTGTCACCATGATGCCATCATGGTGGTGAGCTGACAAAGGTAGACCAACAATGAAATCCATGGAAATGGTATCCCATTTCCACTCTAGTATCTCATGTGGTTAAAGTAAACCTTATGGGTGCTAATGCTCAGCCTTCACCATCTAGCACTCAAGGCAATGAGAAACAAACTTTGCAATATCTCACCTCATACTTGCCCAATGGTACAACTACCTCAAATCTGCATGCATCTTCTTCAGCCCTGGATGTGCTGCATAAGGTGCTCTTTGAGCCTTTGATAAAACCAATGATCTAAGATTGCCAGCAAGAGGAACATAGATGTGTTAACAATGTTGAAGAAGACCATCCACCTCAAGAGAATATGCAGCAAACTTGCCCTTAAGGGTTGTCTATGACTACAACTCTTGTTGAACCTCTAGAAACCACCCATCCTCGAGTAGGTGTTGTAAGATATGCCCTCTCAAGTCAACACTCAAGGTCAAGGTCAGGATCTCATGGCACCTCTGAATTCAAGGTATCGGTAACCACATTCTCCTTCCCTTTGATGTAGTGCACATCAAATTCATACTCACATAGAAACTCCATCTAACGATGTTGATGGGCATTTATATTCAGCTACATGAAGATGTACTGTAGACTATGATGGTTGGAGTGTAATTTGAAGTGATGTCCTAAGAGGAAGTGTCTCCAAAAAATGAGAGCATGAACTACCATTGCTAACTCCAAATAATATGTTAGGTATTTCAGCTCATGGGTCTTGAACTTTCACAAGTTATACGCAATTGCCCAACCATCTTGCATCAACACTACTCCTAATCTCTGTAAAGATGCATCTGTACAAACCATAAAGTTTGATACTGGATCTAGTACTACTAAAATAGGAGAACTAGTGAGACACTCCTTGAGGACCCCAAAGGCCCTCTCACACTACTCTATCCATAAGAAACTCTTTACTTTTTGTTGAGGGGAAGTGATGGGATGCACTATCTGGGGGAAACCCTTAACAAATTTGTGGTAATAACCTGCTAGCCCCATGAAACTCCAAACCTCTATGACACTAGTAGGTGCTAGCCAATCCCTGATAGCTCTAATCTTTGATGGATCTATGGAGATACCATCGCTAGATAGAATGTGACCCAAATACTACACCTCTGACCTAAAGAAGGCACACTTCTCCAGGTTTCCATAAAGCTACTGCTCTCTCAAATACTATAATACCTAGTGAAGGTGCTCCTTGTGCTCCTCCTCAGTCTGTGAGTAAATCAAAATATCATCAAGGTATATAATGATGAACTAATCAAGGTATGTGTGAAACACCCCATTCATGATGCTCATGAATACTGCAGGGGCATTCATCAAACTGAAGGGCACCACGATGAACTCATAGTGACCATAACGAGTTTGAAATGTGGTCTTATGGATATGCACCTCTATGATGCATAGATGATGGTATTCAGACTTCAGGTCAATCTTAGAGAAGACCCTGGCTCCCTGCATCTGGTCAAACAAGTTATCAATCCTAGGCAAAGGATAATGTTTCTTCATCATCATCTTATTAAGCTACCTATAATCAATGCATAGCTAAAGAGGCCCATCCTTCTTCTTCATGAAGATGACTGGTGTGCCCCATGGAGAGACACTAGGTCAGATGCGCCCCTTCGCTAACAACTCCTCTAGCTGAAGCTTGAGCTCTGTGAGCTCATGTGTGGTCATCCTGTAAGGTGCACAAGACATTGGCTCGACACATGGTACAAGGTCTATATGAAAATCAACCTCTGCGAGGTGGCATCCCTAGAAGCTCAAGAGGAAACACATCTACGAACTCCCTAAGGATGGGGTGATCATCAAGCGTAGCCTCAAGCTCATTTTCTGATCTGTCACTAATTGTGATCATGAACATATGACAACCCTTCCGCATATAGTGTTTAAGTTGTTTAGTGGATATCATATGAACTGCTATAGGCTTTTGAATGCCCGCTATCTCTACTATTGTTCTATGATCATCGAGACAACCTATCACTTTTTAGCAATAATCTAGCTTGGCTCTTTGAGCCACAAGCCAATCCATGTCTAGCACCACATTGTAAGACCCTAAGGGTATAACCTTAAGTTCCACAACTGTCATGAAGGCATCAAGTGAAATCTCATGGTCTCTGACCATTACATCTATGACCATCTTGGCCCCTGTATCTAACTCAACCTCCCACCTAACATCCTACCTAGTGGCCACCAGCCTTCAATGCTTCACTAATGATGGAGAAATAAAAGAGTTTGTGGCTCCATGTCAAATAATATCATGATGGGTATATCCCCAATACTACCTAGAGTCTCTATAACGAAGGCCTAATAGTCGACCTAGCAGTTATCAACTGCTGCAAAGACTCGGTGAGATCAACCCATATCTCTAATTGTAGCCTCAAAACCACTAGCTCCTTGCCCTCCAGCTATGAATCCCTATGGGCACTCCCTAGCCAGGTGTCTAGCACCATCACAAACATAACAAGGCCCACGTGTCTGAACATGTGCTGACTAAGTCCTACTAGACTGCTGTGCTCCAGGTCAAACTATACTACCCTACGATCCCCTAAAAGACTCCTGAGGTCTAGCGGGTCCTGTAGCTAGTGCCTACTCTCATTGGTCTCTCGAGGGACCCTGTGACTTCCATCCTCGATTAGGACCTCCCTCTCCCCTCTACTACAGTCGTGACCTATACTGATATTGCTACTGATGTGGAGGTCTAGGTGGTAGAGATGCTAATCTAAATCTGCCCTGATTAGGAGGCTGGGGTCTATGAAAACCCTGATCCTGCTAATGGCTATGGCTCTAAAATAGTAGACATGACCCATAGCCTCATCCATGCACCTCCTCTATGATGAGTGCCTTCTCGATGGCCTCACTCATAGTCTATGGATCTGCCATGCGAATTGGTCCTGCTATGTGAGGATTCAATCCTCTGATGAAACAACTCACAAGTAGCTTCTCGTCCTAAAGATACTCAGTGTATTGAGATAACTCCACAAACTTGCACTCATATTGTGCAACTGTGGAACCTCTCTACTTTAAATCATGGAACTCATCAATGCAACATTATCTGTAATGCTCTGATAGGTAATGCACATTGTAGTGCTCAAGAAAAGTGTCCCATGATAGAGTTTCCAATGAAAGGTAGAGTTTGTGTTCCTCCATGCACCACCATGTCATTTCTGAATTTCACAAAAGATATACCACTACTCATGCCTTAGTGTTGCTCCCATAGATGCAGTGCAAAGAACTTGTCAAGGGTGATGAGCCAACCCTCAGCCTCAACTCCCTCTGATGTACCCACAAAAGTAGGTGGATTAAGACTAAGAAAATCCCAGATTGGGTCTTCATAATCTTAGGGACCTCGAATGGGTACATCCACCTCATCCCACAGTACTAAAGCATCAGGTGGAATGTGCTAAACTCCAATCCTTACTACACGCTCCTTGTAGTGTGACGGACTCCTACTGCATTCCTGATGAGCTGATGCGCCATCATCCACTACTGCATTTGGAATGTCCACATGTGGCTCATCCTCTACTAGAGGCAACCATGCTAACACTGCCTCAGGAACCTGAAGGATCTGGGGACCTAAGTCAGGTACAGGTGGTAGCTCCTAATTAGGATTTTTGGGTGGTGGAACAGCCCCTGCTCTAGCTCCCCTAGGCCCACTAGAGTGCAGGTGCCCTCTTCCAGTTCTAGATGGTATTCTACAAGAAACATGATGACTAAAATTAAAACAAAACAATACAAATGCAGAATAAAGTAATGTGCCGTTAATGCCCAGTGTTTAAACATGGACTCTGATACCAAATGTCATGCTCACATTCGCCATGTGGTTATGACATGATAACCACATGTCATGACCATAATTGTCATGTGGTCATGACATGAAATATCAAAAAATTTCTCCACGACACCACAAAACCCCCTCACATGCAACATGCTTGCTCGGTAACATTAGCTCACAATGTAATTGACTCTGCAACCAATGTCATGTGTAATTCCCATAGGTGGGGAAGTCAAAAAAGTTTGGGATAATATGATCTCAAATTGTAACCCTATGATGAAAGACACTAGGGGGTTTACATTGTGAAATGCAATGTTGAGAGGGTGGGGTCCCGAAACAAGAAATCCTACCTTGGATAAATCCTAATTATGTGGGTCGATTTCAAAACTAGTTCAAAAATTAGTTTAACTCACACTAATCACAAGAATAGTGAAAATATGACTAATACTAAACCAATTTATCATATACTAAGTCTAGGAAAATTTTACCAGCATAATGAGGCATTAAGGAATAAAATAGGATACCTCCTATAGTGATTTTGGTAGCATAATGCCAAAGTACTCGAGCGTGCTTCTGGTTTAAACTGAAACTGTTTGAGCATGAAGTTGGCAACAAATAATGGATAACTGATTTCCTAACTACCCACATGCCACTATTCTCTCCTCCAATATAAATAGTTTATGTAGTTTAGTTATTGTTTTAAATAATTTATTTTGTGTCGGGTTAGTAGACGTCAAATTAAATAGCATGAATAAAAATGTACACACATCCTTGTGCTGCCATTGTAAACACCTCTAGGCTTCACCTCTCAGCGTAATTAGTTCCTTAATAATTTGTCATATATTTATTGTTTTAATTTCTTTGCTTCCTTATTTTTTGTGCATTCTATGGTCCTTTGCTTTTTAATTATATTACCTTATTTCATTTCCTTTTATTTTTATAGTTATCATTTTCTTATAGTTATGTTTGTCTTTGTGTATATATATAGTTATGTTTGTGTGTGTGTATATATATATAATATTAAACTTATAATTATGTTTGTTTAATGTATATTGGGTGTTTCTTTTCTTTTATTATGGTTACACTACTATTATTTTGAGGATATATGTTTGGGTTTAGTAATTGTGCATTTGGTAGCATTTTTATGTGTTATATGTTAGAATTTGAGTTTATTATTTTTTAATTTCTTTTCTTGCCTCCTATAGTTCTCTCGATCCCCGTCCACTTCTATTCCCTCCTTGATCTTTATTCCTATTGGTCTACAAATTATCCATTCAATTTCTCTTGTTCTCTAATCTCTTGATGATGGATCATGGAGTGTGATTCGAAATGGTGAGGGAAAAAATAGCACATAGTTAAATCTTGAAGTACTTATTTACAAAACATCTTTTATTAATTATGCCAAGAGGCATAACTATAGTGGTAGAAAGGGGTGGAGTGTTGGGGTGAGCATGTTAACAAAAACTATTAAAGAGCCGACATATAAAAATAATTACACCGATGAGTTATTTGAGTGGTGGCATTAAGGGGACTGTGACTATGTGCATAAAAATAAAATAGAGCCAACATAGGGGAGTGTGACTAGCCCCATGCTTGGGACATGGCTCAAAATTCCAGACACGTTGAATATGAGCTAGCATGGCTTTGTGATGGAGAAGTGACGTGTTAATAAAGAGTTGAGTCTTCATAGCTTTGGGCATAAAGGTACTCCATTCAATATGAAAACATATTACAAAATGGTTAGAAAGGACAAGATCTACTAATGAATCAACTGGCTAGGAATAAGAGCTATCAAAAGAGAAGAATGACTCAGTAGAAATCATCTCCCAATCTAGCCACTTTAAGACCTTGTCAGGGCCCGCTCTTAAATTATTCCATGTGTACTAAAGTGAATGTCCTTGGTAGTGGCCAACATTGGGATCAAAAAGACCCAATTTATTACACATAATAAACCAAGTCTCTCTCTCACCATTTGTCCACCTCATAGGTAAGGCTCCACATTTATCATATGTATAAGTTCAATTATATGGTGGCTAACATTGAATGAGTGATCCACCTCCAAAGAGAAGATCTCTCTACATCATTGGGAGATTAAACATTAATAGCACTAAAGGATTTATTATTGACATTCAAAAGAGTCCATAGTGCATGGTTGGTGGGGTGACAACCATGATTGACCAATAGCTGATGCCACATAGGAGAGAGAAAGGTGACAACCCCTCCATGACCAACTTCATGGTTATTGTAGAAGAAATGGTTGGAAGGCCAAATAACACATCAAGCCACTGAAAACAAACAACTAAACACTTTGACCTATTGAAGGAAAAGAATGTCTAAATCTAGAACCTAAAGTCTAGCATCATGAATAGAGTATTTTTGTGGAACATTTGTTAGACCTCAAACATTCTAAGAAATGCAATTCATATACAAGTGTCAAGAGTCATCTCCTCATTATCCATCTCTTCAAGAGTAGAATAACTAATATGTAACAAGGTGCCATTTACCTTGAAGCTTCCAATTTGGAAGTTGAGATGAACATGCTATTGTTCATCAACACATATTCTCCTTCTTCCAAGTGCCCAGTTGAGTTGGAGGACCTCCTCTATCTAGCAAGAGGATGGGAAGAGCAGCAAGCCGTGATGGTTAATGGCTAGGAAACAATTGTGGTTGCTAGTGGGGATTTGAAACTTTTTAGCTTACTAGATGTCTCCCTGGGAGGGGAAATAGAAGATTTCCTAGTCCTAGGGGGTTTTGAAGCAAATTTCACTGCAAGAACTCTAGAAATAGAGTTTTTGGTAGCAGGCTTAGGGTTGCCCACATTCTTGTTTCTCTAATTAAACATTGTAGACTAGCCTTCCTCTTATTTTGTAGGAGGTGTTGGCCTTGATAAGGGCTATGCTAAGGGATTGGGTTGCAGAGATGCTAAAATACAATCTCAAATCTTGTGCTTAGAGAATTGGCATTGATAGCAAGTGTTGGGTAAATTGATATATTAAACTTTCTAAGAATAGCGAGTTTGGCTAACTTGTATATCCATTGTTTCTTTGAGATCCTTAGGAAGATCCGCCTCCACACAGACTCACCACTAGGGGTGAGATAAATAGATTCGTTCAGGTTCAACACATACCATAGTACCTAGTGAGGAGGCAATCTGATGTAAAAAATTGTAGCAAGGGAGGGGAAGACCAAGAAACTCAACCTAGATGAGATCTCAAAAGGACTTGTCATTAGAGATGACAAAGTCACAAGTCTAGGATTTGAAAATAAGTAAAGAAGAATGGACAAGCCAGGTGCCCCGATTGAGAACAGCCTCAACATGGTTGGCTTTAGCAAAGTGAAAAAGAAAAAACCCTTTGGTGAGGTTTTGCATGGCATCAAGTTAGATCCTAGGTGGGGTCCAGGCTTTGCTGACCCATTCTCTAAGCATGCCTTCAGGGGGGACTCTACCCATGAAATATCCAATTAAAGTGAAATTCATTAGCCATTTACAAGTATTATCAAAATCAGAGATATGAAGAACAACATCTGGTGGTGTTTCAGGGGACGTACCTCATGGAACACCTTGAGAACAAACTTTCGAAGGCATTTGAGTGGGGGAGAATTGAGATGTCACCGTGAGGCCTTCAACTCCAACAACAATAGCTGTAGAGGAATGAAAGGTCAAGGCCATATACAGTCAACAAAAAACACCTACAAGCTAAGTGGCTCTACCCACACTATAATAAATGTAGGCACACTAAAATATCCCACGAGAGTGTAGTATGACAACAACACATAGTAAAGTGAAAAAACCTAACAGAACTCGAACCACATAATTTTTCTACTCTTTACAATTTTATAAATAGCCTTATGTGTAGTGCAAACAATTTTTAGAGTCTAACTTTGAAGTGTATTCTATCTCTTCAATGAAAATTTTTCTTGTTCTTACCATTTCCATAAATAGAAAACTAAGTTCTTTTATAGATCTAGATTCTAAGGCTAGGAAAGGTTGATACAAAAATCAACATACATCTAAATTACAATAGGAAAGGTAAAAGTAGAGAATAGTCTGATGAAAATAGATTGTCATTAATGTCAAAAAGGTGTTGGTATTGATAGGACTTGTTCATGTCGTTAGGATTAGTGGATGTTCAAAATCTTTATCATGGGATTGCTCATGGTTTGATGATCACATTTCAGGAGTTGTTTACTTCATGATTCTCATGGTCTCATTTCAAGATGTTTGAGGGAGTTCATATCTTGTTTATGTTTCTTGGTTCATACTTGTTTGTGTTTGGTCATCTCATGTAGTTGTGGTTGAAGGAGTTGGTTAAGTGATGTTTGATGTTAACTTGTTTGCGTTAATCATTTCAGGAAGTTCAAGCATTATTGATGCTCATGGTTTTATGGTTACATTTCAGGAGTTCATATACTTGAGTTCATATTTTGAAAATGTTATGTTCATGCTTATTGTTGTTATCATACTATTCAAAATGGTTCTTCATAATGATTTTCATATATGTTACTCATATCATGAAGATTCAAGATTCAGGATGCTATGTTGTTGATCATGTTTAGTTCATGATGTCTTGATGGATCTTGCTTCATGTTTCACAGAGGCTTATCATGCAAGGGGTTCAGACATAGGTTGATGAATTCTAGATGCATAGAAGGTATCATTCATGATTGATAGGTTTATAGGACTTGTTTGATCAATTGATGATCATATTGATTGTTAATGTCTATCATGTCATTATGGTGTTATGGTGTTCATATAAATAGGGAGATGTTGATCATCTAATGATTAAAGTGTTGATAGTATGGTGTTCTCCATGTGGGTGTTGGCATTGATCATCACTTTAAGGTGATATCATATCTATATGTTGAAACCAATGGCAAAGTGATTAAAAGAGTGCTCAAAGGAATCTTTGGCTTATTGTTACTATTAGGAGATCAAGAAATTCAGATGACATGTTTAAGACTTGGTATATGTTGATACTTCATTAATGTTGGTGGCACTAAATTTAGGGTTTCTTTTGAATGACCTAAATTCTATACCTTTGAAATCCTAAATATCTTCTAAAAATCCTATACTCTGCTCGTCATAAGAATCTTACACTTTTTGTTATAGAAATTTAGTGACCTATTATCATAGGTCAACTCACTTATCATGACCTGCAGAAGGTGTCTTTAATCATTGTTATGACTGACCACTTTGCCTACCTTTACTGAGTACATTGGTCTTTTGATTTTGTTATGGGCGTGAAATATGGTTTCAATGGCTCACATTTAAAAATCAATGGACACGCATATGAAATCAATGGTCTTTATTTAAAATTGATCTTCCTTGCCCTAGTTTGATCTTGGATGTTCATTTGAATGTTTTTTATTAGAAAAATAGTGAATATGCATTTCCAAAGGCTATTTTTGGTACGGTTAAGAGGAAGATCTTCATGAGATTTCAAAGCATTTTTTTAGAAGTTTCTTTATTTGATTCATTTCAAAGTGTTGAAGACAACAAATGAAGAAGACTTTTTATGAGAAGAAGAATACAAGTTTTTTTATTGCAGGTGCATGATTTTATTGGAAGCCTAAGAGTTTTTGTTATTCAGATGGGCTGTTTGTGTGGGATTCGAAGATGATGAGTTTTTATTAAAGGTGTATGATTTTATAAAATTGTAGAGTGATTTTATTTGAAGAAACATGGAAGTCTTTTATGAAATTTGTGAAGAAATTTGCAGAGAAGATATAAGGAATATGAAGAAGATTTATTTTTTGGAGATTTTTATATGCTTAAGAAGACTTGAAGGTGAAAGGTTTCTTTTAAAGGAAGATATTGATAGAGATTTTTTAATAGTAGATTGATCAAAGAACAATTTTTTTAAAAATGGATTTGAAAAATAAAAATTTTATGAGAAGGGGCATTTGCAGATGCAAAAATAAGATATTGAAGATTTTTTGTGAAGTTTTTGAAAAGAAATTACAAGTGTTTAAGAAAAAGAAGATTTTTATATTGAATATCATTGAAGTTCTTTTATTTAATGATATATGAGTGGAATATACAGAGAAGTGTATATCAAGGGTTATTTCAGATGGAGGAGATGATTTTCCTGAAGAAGAATAAGAAAGGATTTTTGTAGATGAAAATGATTATGCAGAATGTAAAAGATCATCTCTTATTTATTGGCTTTACAAGTGAATTGATGGTGTGTGCGTGGTGTGATTCAATATGTAGGGTTGAAGACAATTTTGGAAAAATCCTCTTGAAGAGAAAAGATAGATGAAAAGGGTAATACTATATATGTGATGAAGAAAGGGTGTGATGAAAATACATCTTTGAGAATATTGTAAAAGAGATGAATAAAGGTTTGAAATGGTGCAAAATGGATTGAATGACAATCGTGTCTTGCACACAAAGTTTGATGATTTGATAAAGCTGATTGTTCATTTTTGGTCAGTGAGACATGTTATGCCAGTGAGGCATTGATGTAAGTCAGTGAGACTTTGCTATATGCCAGTGAGGCAATCACAAGTCAGTGAGACTTTGTAAAGTTGAAGATTTCATACTTAAGCCAGTGAGGCATTTTGAGTGGTTTTTCTACCCCAGGAGGGTTTTCCAATTATAATTTTCTTGTGTCATAATCTCATGTCTTAATGTCTTCCACAACTTCATTTACCATGTGATTTATGTGATTGTTCATTTGTTGATTAATTGTTCAAGTAATTAGTTCAAATTGATAATCCTCATTGTTAATTTTGAAAAGTTGTAAAAATTATGTTTTTACACAACACTAATTCACCCCCCCTTTTAGTGTTGTCTTGGAATCCAACAAGTGGTATCAGAGCCTAGGTTCCCTATAGTAGCCTAATCGGCTTGGTAGGTCCTATGTGTGGAGTACCATGAGTAAGTGTAAAAGAAATAGAGAAAAGAAAATTGTCAAGTCTCATTCTAATCGAAAGGTATAGTCTATATCAAATTTAGATGTTGATGTTCAATCAGTTGATAAAGATGCTTCACAAGTTGAAATAGAAAACGAGTCTGGAGTTCCCTACTTTGATGGTTCAGATTTCTCTGCTTGGTGCATAAGAATGAAGTCTATTTATCCTCTTTAGGATATGTTGTATGGATGTCTGTTAAGAATGGATATTCTTCTAAATCTACAAGTAACAAAGAGGCTTATGATTGTAATCATACAGTAAAGAAAGCTATTATGTCTGGTTTATCTAATGATGTTTATTGTAAAGTTGTGCAGTGTGAAACAATTCAAGATGCGTGGAAGAAATTGTTAAGAATTTATTAAGATGATGGTGTAGAAGAGGACAACTTGGTGTCTAAAGAAAGTAACAATGAAAGAAGAGAATCACATAAAGAAGTTGAGACCCAATCAAATTCAGAAGAAGACTATCATCAGGAATATGATGAACAACAATTTGAAATTGATGTAGAAGGTAAATTTTTGTGTTCTTTGGGTGAAGTTAAGAAATACAAAAAGGAGAATCAAAGATTAATGTGGTAGCTACAACAAGAAAAAGAATTAAAATAAAAAGTGATTTCAAACCTTGAAGATGATAGAAATGTGATTATAGATTTGAGAAATCAAATAAGTGAATCAGATAAATTAATTATCAATTTGAAGATAGAAGTTGAGGAAGCTAAAAGGATAGCTGATGTGACAAAGTCTCAATTGGAAACTAAAACAATTGACTGTCAAAAGCTTGAAGGAGAGATAGTCTCTTTAAGAAAAGATCTTGAGGAGGTTAAGAAGTAGTTGAAAAAGAATTTGAAATTTGAAGAGAGCACAAGCAAGTTACATGAGTGGTAAACAAAAACTACATGGAGACACTACTGGGCTTGGTTATGAAAAGGGATAGTCTTCAAAAGTTAGAATAACTCCAAGAAGGAAAATAGATTTGAATTTTGAAGATGAGTTTGGAAAAATTAACAATCAAAGGAGAAGAACTATTTCTATAAGATAAGCATACATGTGTAGGTATAATTATTCATTTAATGGTTATTGTTATACTTGTAATCATTTTGAGGACAAATTAGTTAATTGAAGAAGAATTTAATTTGCCTCAATATGGAATACTAATGTTGTATGTTTCAAGTGTAATTCTCCAGGTCACAAAGCATATAGTTGTAGAAGGTTTGGAAGAATTGCATCACCTAATTTGAAAGGTTGGGAAAAGAAAAAGGTTGAAAAGGTTTGGATAAAGAAACATGAATAGAAGAAAGAGCCTGTAAAAGTTTGGAAGCAGAAAGAAAGTCAAGAGAAGTCAGACTCTAAGCTTGTGCATCTTGTACAAGTCACTTCATTAGTTGCATAATAGATAGCATGAAGTAAGGGGGAGTTATTCATGTCCTATCAATTATCCCTAAGAAGTTTCAGGAAGGAGATCATTTGATGTTTGTCAATTTGATGATCTTGTTTTTGTTGGTTTTGGACTCATGCTTGAAAATGATTGCTAAGATGTTATTCATATTAGTCTTGTGAAATTAAGTTCTTGATGTTGTTGCTAACAATGTTGATATTTAGTATGTGACAGTGATACAAGTGATCTTTGGTTCAGTATGCAAACAAGATGTTGAAAGAATGTTCAGGAGTTCAATGCTCAAAGAGCTTGGTGATATTGAATAACTTGGTTGATAAATGATCTTGATCATGTTAATGCTTACAAAGGTTGAGTTATCATGATATTGTAGTCCAAAGTGTTATTGATATGTGTTGTTGTAGGAAGAACTTGTTGATGCAGTTAGTATGTTGATAGACAAACTTGATGGGCTGATTTGAATAATGATTGACAGGATCTTGGGTAAACTCAAGAAGTTATTTTTAGGTGTTAGCATATGTTGGTTGAGGAGGTTGAAAATAAAAGAAGTTAATTCATAGCATGTGTCTCTGCATTTGGTTTTCCAAAGGTATTGATAGTGGTTTTGTATATATCAGATTTGACATGGTGTTGTAAAAGGTGTCATGTGTAGGAACAGGAGGATGATATTCAGCAAAATAGCCTTCGTTTTTTCTAGATGGTCTTCATTCTCTTTCATGGAAATCTTTATCATCTCTAGAGTAGTCTTCATGAGTTGTGTATATTATGATGAATTGTCTTCATCATCATAATGTTGCTTGTTGAGCCTACATTATTGTGTATCATAGGTGTTGAAGTGTTTATAATATCTTTGTGTGAGCTCAAGGTTATCTCTTATGTGGTCATCATGTCATCATGAGTTGTGAATTATGTGATGTGTAGTCTTCATATTAGTGATTATGGGTGAAAGGTGTAATGAGTAATCTTGCATGGTGTTTAAATTCATATGTCTGAATCATCTAAAACCTAAGAGCTATCTTTATGCCATCAGACTTTATGCTTTGGGAGATCTTGGAGACTTGTCATGTGGGTCAAATAATGTTGGTGATTGTGGAAAAATTGTTTGTCATGAGAAGATTGTTTTGCTAACACAAGCGATGTCATCAGGAGTTTGTATTTGATAGCAGAGGTATCTCAAATTTTTCAGCTTGCTAAAGAAAGTAATCAAAGGATCTCATTGATGTCAGTGTTTCATCTTCATCTTCATATTTGTGTTGTGATAAGAAGTGGTATAGTGCATTCTATGGGCAATTTATAACAATGGTTTGAATCTTTGGTTGGTGTGCCTCATATGATGTTGCTTTAAGGTCCTATGTTTCATGGTGTCTTATTACTCACAAGTTGAAAAGTTGTTCAATATGTAGATGAACATGGACAGAGCTCTCAAGATAAGTTTTGGAAAGCAAATTACAAAAGTGATCAGTGCCTTAAATTCTTCAGAGACTAGTGGGATCAATGATTTGGGTAAGTGATATCTCAATTCTTGGTTGGTATGAAAGATAACAAGGTTAGTGATAGTGTTTGTGATCAAAGAAATAAGTAAGTAGTTGGTTGATATCAGTATAGCTTGCTAGTCTCTTGCGAATGTCATTTATGAGTTATTTTTCTTGGGGGAGATAATATCCTTTCTCATAAGATGTCAAAAAGGGGGAGAAAGAAAAAAAGTATCAGTGATTTTTCCATCAATGACAAAGGGGGAGATTGATGAAAGTAGATTATCATTGATGTCAAAAAGGTGTTGGTATTGATAGGACTTGTTCATGTCATCAGGATTAGTGGATGTTCAAAGTCTTCATCATGGGATTGCTCATGGTTTCATGATCACACTTCAGGAGTCATTTACTTCATGATGCTCATGGTCTCATTTTAGGATGCTTGATGGAGTTCATATCTGGTTTATGTTTCTTGGTTCATACTTGTTTGTGTTGGGTCATCTCATGTAGTGGTGGTTGAAGGAGTTGGTTAAATGATGTTTGATGTTAACTTGTTTGTGTTAATCATTTTAGGAAGTTCAAGCATTATTGATGCTCATGGTTTTATGGTCATATTTCAGGAGTTCATATACTTGAGTTCATATTTTGACAATGTTATGTTCATGCTTATTGTTGTTATCATGCTATTCAAAATGGTGCTTCATAATGATTGTCATATATGTTACTCATATCATGCAGATTCAAGATTCAAGATGCTATGTTGTTGATCATGTTTAGTTCATGATGTCTTGATGGATCTTACTTTGTGTTTCATAGAGGCTTCTCATGAAAGGGGTTAAGACACAAGTTGATGACTTGCAGATGCATAGAAGGTATCATTCATGATTGATAGGTTTGCAGGACTTGTTTGATCAATTAATGATCACATTGATTGTTAATGTCTATCATGTCATTATGGTGTTATGGTGTTCATATAAACAAGGAGATGTTGATCATCTAATGATGTCAGTGTTGATAGTATGGTGTTCTCCATGTGGGTGTTGGCATTGATCATCACTTTAAGGTGATATCATATATGTATGTTGAGACCAATGGCAAAGTGATCAAAAGAGTGCTCAAAGGAAGCTTTGGGTTATTGTTACTATCAAGAGATCAAAAAATTTATATGACATGTTTTAGACTTGGTATATGTTGATACTTCATTAATGTTGGTGGCACTAGATTTAGGGTTTTGTATTCTTTTGAATGACCTAAATTCTATACCTTTAAAATCCTAAATATCTTCTAAAAATCATATATACTTTTCCCATCATAAGAATCTTACACTTTTTGTTATAAAAATTTAGTGACCTATTATCACAGGTCAATTCACTTATCATGAACTACAGAAGGGGTCTTTAATCATTGTTATGACTGGCCACTTTGCTTACCTTTACCAAGTACATCAGTCTTTTGCTTTTGTTATGGGCATGAAATATGCTTTCAATGGCTCACATTTAAAAGTCAATGGGCACGCATATGAAATCAATGGTCTTTATTTTAAATTGATCTTCCTTGCCCTAGTTTGAGTTTTGACATTCATTTGAATGTTTTTTATTAGAACAACAGTGATTGTGCCTTTTTAAAGGCTATTTTATGTATGCTTAAGAGGAAGATCTTCATGAGATTTTAAAGCATTTTTTTAGAATTTTCTTTTTTTGACTCATTTCGAAGTGTTGAAGACAGCAAATGAAGAATATTTTTTATGTGAAGAAGATTAGAAGTTTTTTTTATTGTAGGTGCATGATTTTGTTGGAAGCCTAAGAGTTTTTGTTATTCAGATGGGCTATTTGTGCGGGATTCAAAGATGATGAGTTTTTTATTAAAGGTGTATGATTTTATAAAATTGCAAAGTGATTTTATTTGAAGAAACATGGAAGTCTTTTATGAAATAAGGATTATGAAGAAGATTTATTTTTTGGATATTTTTTTATGCTCGAGAAGACTTGAAGGTGAAAGGTTTCTTTTAAAGAAAGATATTGATAGAGATTTTTTTCATGGCAGATTGATCAAAGAACAATTTTTTTTAAATGGATTTGAAAAATAAAAAATTTATGAGAAGGGGCATTTGCAGATGCAAAAATAAGATATTGAAGGTTTTTTGTGAAGTTTTTGGAAAGAAATTACAAGTATTTAAGACAAAGAAGATTTTTATATTGAAGATCATTAAAGTTCTTTTATTTAATTATATATGAGTTGAATATGCAGAGAAGTGTATATCAAGGGTTATTTCAGATGGAGGAGATGATTTTCTTGAAGAAGAATATGAGAGGATTTTTACAGATGAACAGAGACATTATTTGTGCAAAAAAAATGTCATTTTATGATTTCAAACTCATTCTTTTTAGAGGAAGATAATCTAATTATCATTTTTGTAGATGAAAATGATAATGTATAATGTAAAAGTTCGTCTCTTATTTATTAGCTTTACAAGTGCATTGATGGTGTGTGTGCAGTCTGATTCAATATGCAGAGTTGAAGACAATTTTATAAAAATCCTCTTGAATAGAAAAGATAGATGAAAAGGGTAATACTGTGTATGTGATGAAAAAAGGGTGTGATGAAAATGCATCTATGAGAATATTGTAAAAGAGATGAATAAGGGTTTGGAATGGTGCAAAATAGATTGAATGGCAATCATGTCTTGCACACAAAGTTTGATGATTTGATAAGGATGATTGTTCATTTTTGGTTAGTGAGACATGTTATGCCAGTGAGGCATTGATGTAAGTTAGTGAGACTTTTTTGTATGCCAGTGAGGCAATCACAAGTCAGTGAGACTTTGTAAATTTGAAGATTTCATACTTAAGCCAGTGAGGCATTTTGAGTGGTTTTTCTACCCTAGGAAGGTTTTTCACTCTGTAATTTTCCTGTGTCATAATATCATGTCTTAATGTCTTCCATAGCTTCATTTACCATATGTGATTTATGTGATTGTTCATTTGTTGATTAATTGTTCAAGTAATTAGTTCAAATTGATAAACCTCATTGTCAATTTTGAAAAGTTGTAAAAATTGTATTTTTACACAACACTGATTCACCCCCCTCTCAGTGTTGTCCTAGACTCCAACATGGTCTCAATGGAATACCACAAAGAACCTCAAGAAAAGCACTACACACTCAAATCCCAAGACAAAACTCAATCAAATAACTTATAATGCGTCAAGAAACATTCATAATTTACAATTGAAGACATGTCAGCCAAGTTATGTTTTCTATTTGAATTACTTCAATACAAAAAAAAAAGAGTGGACTTTAATACTCCCATAATAGAGGAGTAATTGGTTTGGTATGATATTCTTTCTTTTTAGATTTTTATGTTACTTTTCTCATGTAACTTCTTTTAGTAAGCCAGCTCTTTCTTTCTCAACTATATTTTTTCATATTGAATAAGTCACTACCTGCTATGTAATTAGGTTGTTTCTAGTTTTTCCTAGAGGCAAATTACAGTGGCAGTAGAGTGGAGATGAGAGCACTCATTTTTTGGTTGTAAATATAAAGAAAAAAAAATTTTAAAAAAAAGAAAAGAGGAATAAATTTATTGAATATTTTATTTTAATTGAATCTTTGTAGCTTAAAAACTAATATTTCTTTTGCAATTACTTTAAATGCAATATTTTATTTATCTTAAATAGAAGTGTGCTGATTTTTACTTGTTTCATTTTGTTCTTTCCATTTTCTCCATGGTTCTCTTAAAAAAAAATTACACCAAAAATTATAAAATACATTTTAAAAAGTATATTTTAATTTTTTTAAAAATTGAAAACAAATTTTAAAAGGAGTTAAGGTTATTTAGAGATATTGGATACAAATCACTATATAATTTATATTTATAAAATTATTATAAATTAAAATATTTGTTAAATATATAATTTATTATTATTTTATTAGCTCAAGGTATTATATATAACTAAAATTAGATATATCAATTTTAATCCACAATACAGAATACAAAAAATATTTTCATTCATTCATTTTTAATCCATATCTACCTTTGAGAGATTACAATATTTTTTAATCAGTAGATCCTCTCATGAAAACCTACATTCAATCATAACAAACTTGAAGAGATGGATGCATTTGCATGTTTTTTATTTTCTCATAGAATAATTTCAGAGCTTACTTCCTTCAACATGCAACTCTTCAAATCAGAAAACCTGAGCTTAGACAAAAAAATATTTAGGGTTTGAAAAGAATGCAAAGGAAAATAAAATAAGATTGCAAAGCAAATAGAATCAAATAAAAATAATAATAATTCATGGCTATGGAGTTCCTCTAACTTCTTCCATAGAGTCTTCTAGTTAGATTTACCACAAAAAATAAATGAAGAAAGCAAATGAATGTTTTGTTGTGAATGAAATGTTTTATATGACTTAAATAATTAGAAGTTTCACAAATAGAAAAAATAATTATTGCTTACATCACTACAAGATATGTTGCTTATTTGTAGCCAACTTGCTTTAGCAAGGAAATGTTTTAAAATTATAGTCATTGCTTATTAAATTTCTGAAGTGTAATCATTAAATTAGTATATAACTCTATTAAAAAGTATTGATTATGTAAGGTGTTTTTTTTATTAATTTTATTTTATTTTTGTGAGTTAACATAATGTGTGAGTTTTTTTAATTTTATTGATTTAATTTTATTTAAATAGTAAGTTTAAATTTTATTTCATTTTTGTGAGTTAACATAATGTTGTTATTTAATTTCTAATTTCAAAATGTATAATGTATTAAAAATGTAATATTATTCTAAAGATCAAAAGGTACATAAAGTAATTATTTGAGGATGATCATAGATTCATAGAGGCTTGAAGCTGCATACTTCATACTATTTTCAAATAGGCTACTTAGAGGCCCTGCGATCAAAGCATTCATGCTAGCAATAGTTGAATCCTCTCCATTCAACATATAAGAATCAGGCCAATTTGGTAGAGAGGTCTATACTAAGGATAGTGAACCAAAAAAATCTTAAACAAAGAGGTCATCCTTACTTTTTGTTTAACTTTACAATTCGATTATTTTACACTTTAAGGTTATGATTAGAATTAGAATTATGGTTAGTATTAGGGATACAATTAGGGTTAGGGTTACTATTGGTGTATAAACTCATATGAGTTATACCTAACTTAATCATAGTTAGTGGTTTTCCTCACATGTGGAAAGACTAAGTCCACTTATTGAGTCACTAGTCGATGTGTAGATCCATCTTCAACACATAGCTGCTATTTTGGAGGGAGGTTGAACATTGAGCTATTCTCTTGGTTCCATTTTCGCCACCTTCCCTATTCTCGTGGAGACTTGTTCGTCAAGATTCACTTATTTATACCAGTTTGGTTGTAAACCAATTAGTTCATTTTCAATACATTGCATTTGTGTTTGATTCCTACTCCATGATCTTGGACTTCTGCTCTCGCATGGTATAAAAGCAAGTGGAATAGTGTCAAATCATTTGTTCATTGATTACATAGTTCCATTGGTGAATCTCTGCAACTTCTCTTGCACACTAGGCTCAATTCAGCCTTCTATCACTGCATATCAAGGAGGTAAAATTTTGTTTCAAAGCACATTTGAAATGAGTTTTCTTTTGCAGGTCATAACTGGCATTGGAAGAGCTCATCAACCCTCACCACAGTGAGGTCGAATCATAGCAAAGGAAGCCTCAATAGAGGCGTATTCTCTATTGTAGTCGTGCCTAACATAGAGGCCAATTTTTATTATGTTGGCATGCCTCACACAAAGGCTAAACCCTATGCTTATCATGCCTCATACAAGAAGTCGTATCCATGCTTGTTCAAGCTTGTATGATAGGCTAAAGTCACCTTTGCAAGCTGCATTTTACAGTGCCTCTAAGAGGCCCAATCATCTCATCCACGTGGTGGTCCAACTCATCCTTATCGCTACCTCATACTATGGCATTCAAGCCACATCACCATTTTTCTCTGTGGCATTTTCACCACATATGCTCATTCGACCAAGTCCTCTTAGCCATGATAGCTTAAGCCATTTCACCCATGCCAAAAGGTGGAGCAAAGGCTACATTTTTAGGTGGGAGTGTAGAGTTGAATTGGCTTTGAAAAGCTAGGTGGGTCGTTGGAATTTAAAAGTGTCTAGGGAGTCACGTGAATAGTGACGACCATCAAACTTGAAGAGAGTATTAGTAGTACTATTCATTGTAACTTATGTCAATTTTGTTGACATAAGAAACTAGGGGGGTGACATAAGTAGAGAGGTAAAACAAAAAGGGAGGGGCACAAAATTTTTAATAATAAGTCCCTGGTCATATAGGTTTTTAAGCCCCTAGACACACCCTACCACAGGGGGCTTAACTTTTTCCCTATCAAGTTTTTCTCCAAATATTAGTTTGCACAAAATTTTATTTTCAAGCACATTGAAAATATTTTTTGAAGGTGTAATTTTTTGCATATGCAAAAATTGTAAAGGCTATAACTTTTGCATACGATCTCGTAATCGAGTCATTCAAAAGGCAAAAATGCCTTATTTTTCATCCTCTATCATTCTAGCCTATCAATGAACTATGATTCTAAAGTGCCAGTGCAAGTTAGTTTAGAGTGACAAAAACACTTCTTTAATAAATTGAGCAATCTAGGGGGAAACTACAAATAGTCAAGGGGAGAAATCTATGTGTTCATATTGCACACTTCTTAGGGAAGCATTTTTTGTGAGAGTGTTACCTTTTTCACGTATCACTTTCACTTTCTCGATTTCTCTTTCTTTCAAGTTTTCTTCATCTACTATCTGTGTGACTAAAAGACATCATGGAGTCTACAATTTGTTAGTGTAGGTTTTTATTTCCTAGTTGGGTTATTTATTTTTTGCTATATTCCTAGGTTTTTCCTACACTTCTATTAATCTCACTTAGGTTAATAAAGCATGTCTTATTAGGTGAGTGGTTGCGAGGTGTCACCTTCCTACATGTGAGCATCATTAGCTATCTTGGGAAGATAATTTGGTATCTTTAGTCTGATAGATGGCTACTCTTGATTGGTCAGTGTTGCCACCTCCTCCCTCTCCCTAGTCTATATAAGCATGCTACCTGGCTTGTATTTTGTATCATCTTTTGCTTTTGAATCCTCTTAATGCTATTTTGCTTCTAGCATTTGCATTACTCTCTTGGAGAATAACTCTGTGTTGCTATTTTGATTTCGTATCATTTGCATTCATAGTTTAGATATCTATTCTTTGCACTAGTTTTTTGGGTTAATAATCTTTTCAGATTCTAACATGGTATCAGAGTTGTTCTATCTGCAAGAGTAGATTTTAGTTTCCTTATTTGAGAGATTTGGGGAGGGGGGGTAATTAAGCTTATTGCAGTTTTTTGAAAAACCCAGTATGCTCTTCTCTTGTATCTTTGGATGATCTTGAGAATCAGAAAAATTTGACAGAAATTTTTTTAATCTCTGGGGTTTACACATGTGTTTTATGAAATTTAGGTGATTGCAACATTTCTAGTTATACTGGAATCATTTCTAGTTGTTCCAACACATCCAAGAGGCTTGAGAAAGTTAGATTTGGCTTTCGTTTCACCAAAATCAGAGATCGTCATACACAGTTGCGGAATCAGGGTTTCAAGCTCAAATCTGACAACCAGCTTGCATATTTGGTGTTTTCAATCAGTATTGCAGGTTCCAACATGTCATTTCTTGTCGTAGGTAGCTAATTGAGCCTTTACATGTCATTTTTTGGTTGCTAGGGTCATTTTTGTAGCTAAAGGCATTTTGTTTACACTGGATCAACATCTTCTATACATCAACAAGAAAAATGCCTTCTGGGTTTTGTTCGTAGCACAGACAAACTATCTGGGTATCTTTCTATTTTTGCATGTAGTCTCTATATTTTGTAGAAATGTGCTTAGAAAGCTACAGCAAGACCCCTCTCCGTTAGCAATTACAGTTTTGAAGGCAGTTTTCAAATGTTCTGTTCTTGCTCATACGAACTCCTTTTCCCACGATTTTTTTTTATTTTAGCTATTTTTCATGCTCTAAGCACTAGTACAGATGTTTTCTGATTTTGATGCCAAGATTTTTTAAAAATTGTAGATTCTCAGTTGTGACATTGTACAGTTATCATTTTGAGAACTTTGAAAGATCATAACTTTCACATACGACCTCGTATCGAGGTGATTCTTTATTTGAAAGTGCATGATTTTTTGAGTAGATCGCAGTGGTGCTATTTATTTCTCTAGATATTATGCCAAAGTTGTATTTTCAGCATATGCTCTTCATGAGGGTTTTGTAATGCATTGAAATCAAGACCACTTAGTATTTCTTTCTAGTGGTAGTTGTAAACGCACTAATATAAAGTGCCAAATCATATTGGGGGGGTTCTTTGATTGAGTGAAAAGGGGGTGGTTGTCTTGGTTGGGTTCTCTTCTTTTCAACATTTCTTCTCTGCATTTCTTCATCATGGATCAAACAAATCTGCCCATCCTAACTCCATATAATTACTTTGAGTGGAAATCATGCATAAAAATTCACTTAAGGAAAGCTGGACTAAATAGAATAACTATGGGACTTGAAATTGAACCTGTTAAAGATGAAGATAAGCCTAAGTGGTTTAACAAATGTGATGAAGCATATGGAACATTGTGTTTATCTTTTTCTCCTAATTTGCTCTTTCACATTGAGTCTTTGAATATACCAAATGAAATCTGGACAAAGCTAGAAAAACTATTTGGCACACAAGATTCAATGAGGGGTCATATGTTGGAAAATGAACTAATTAGTTTAAGTCCAGGCAATTTCAACACAATCCAGGATTTCTTCACTAAATTGAAATCACTAAGGCTGTAGTTAAAACAATGTGGAATTGAAAAGAAACATGAACAACTGATTCTTAGTATTCTCTCTAAGCTAAGTTAGGATATTCTATGTTTGTTTTTACCTTCTATGCTACTAAGGGTGCACTTGGTACTCAATTCACCATGCCATCTTTAGATGATTTTTCTGTCAGTCTCACTCGAGAACATGACAAGCTAATTTAAATGGGCACTCTTAAGTCCTCTAAGTCACATGCCTTGGCTGCCAACCAAGGCACAAAAGAACAAAAAGGACAAAGTAGTAACAACAATAGTAAGGACAAGAAACAAAAGAATAACAAGGAGAAGAAGGATTAGATATTGGTTGCTTCAAAAGTAACTAATGAGACTTAATTTTCCAAGGGCGACAAGCTTAAGAAAGAGAGGGTCCAATGTGCCTATTGTAAAAGACTCGGTCATGATGAACATAAATGTCTGAAGAAACAAATTGATCACTTGACGCACATTCTTGAGAAGGATAATATCAGTGTTCATGAGTCTATCAAATAGAGTTCTAATGAGGGGTCTAATAAGGCAAAAGAAAATAGCAAGGGGAAAGGAAAGGGCAAGGCCCTTTTTGTAGTTGCTTCTTCACCATCCACTTGGGTTCTTGATTCGGGTGCTTTGCACCACATGGCTTCATCTAAGGAAGAACTTGCATCTTTGGAGCCGTGTACTATGCCTTCTATTTTGATGGGTGACGACACTCCTATTGAGGTGTGTGGGAGAGGGTCTGTTGATGTGGGGGATGGCACATTCCATGTTGTTCTTTGTGTGCCCTCATTATCAACTAATCTCCTATCGGTATACCAGATCACTCACATAGGTTTAGGCAAGAGGGTTGAGTTCACTCCTGATTCAGTGGAGATTCATGAGTTGCACAGTGATTCTATAGTTGCAATTGGAGAGCAGATCATCAGTCATGACTCTATCTATTTTATCACTTTGTTCCTGATCCTCCTTCGACTATTTTTCTCACTCATTCTATTGATGTGAGTAGATTAGTGCATGAACAATATGGCCATCTTAACTTCTGCTACTTGCAGCAGCTCAACCAGTAGAGCATGGTCATAGGGTTGCCTTCAGTTTAGTTTTCAGGTGGTCTTTGCCAAGGTTGCATTCTTGGCAAGCATTCTAAGGAAAAGTTTGACAAAGGTAAGGCATGGAGACCTTCACAGATACTTGAGTTAGTTCACAGTGATTTGGTTGGTCCATTTTAACATCCTTCTTTCAGTAGGGTCCGATATGTTCTCACATTCATTGATGAATTTTCTCGATATACTTTGGTGTACTTTCTCAAACAGAAGTAAGAGGTATTTGATCATTTTTAGGACTTCAAAAATTTTGTAGTGAAGCAATCCGGGAAAGCCATCAAAGTTTTACACACTGACAATGGTGGTGAGTATGTCAACCATCAGTTTGAGAGGTTTTGCACTTCAGAGGGGATTGATTTGTAGCATTTAATTCCATACAATCCTCAGCAGAATGGTGTTGTTGAATGGAACAATAGGTCCTTGAAGGAAATGTCAAACTTCATGATCCACTCCAGATCTCTTACACCACAGTATTGGGCAGAGGCCATTAATTGTGCTTGTTATATCTAGAACCGTGTTCCTCACCGAGCCTTGAAGGGAGTCACTCCTTTTGAAGCTTGGAGTGGTCAGAAACCATCAATTACGCACTTTTGAGTTTTTGGTTCTCCTGCATGGGCCCACATTCCTACAGAGAAATGCAAGGCCTTGGATCCGCAGAGCAGACCTTGCATATTTGTAGGTTATCCTAATGGTGTGAAGGGTTATCAGTTGCTCCACCCTACTACACATGAGTTGTTCATTAAGAGGAGTGTTCAGTTTGAGGAGGGCTCTTCAAGCTCACTTTCTATCACTTCTCCAACTCCTTCTACTTTGACATTGGAGTCACTTGGGATACATGACAAATCTTCTAATGAGTCAGATTCACCTGAGCAGTCTTCTACCTCCACTTCTAATGCAAAGAGCGATTCAGAGGACTCACCTCCTTCCTCTCCTAGTCATCATTTAGAGGTTGATAATTCTCCTCCAGATTCTCCATCTTTCGGTCCACTTTGGGCTAGACAGACCTTGCAGTATGTAAGTGATTGGGTTGGGGATCCATCAGACACCAGGCGGACTCGTTCATAGTTCCAGGATGCTCCACATGTCTTCATTGCTACTGCCTCAGATCCATAGTCTTTTCATGAGGCTTCTGGTATTCCTAAGTGGGATACAACTATGTAGGAGGAGTAAAGTTCCTTGACGAGGAACCATACTTGGGATCTTGTCCCTCTTCCTAAGGGAAGAAAACTTGTTCGATGTAAGTGGATCTATCAGACAAAATTTACAGTAGATGGGTCAGTTGACAAACATAAGGCTTTCTTGGTCACCAAATGATTCTCCTAAGTTCCTGGGATTGACTACTTTGAGACTTTTGCACCACTTGCCCGAATGAATTCCATCCGGCTTGTTCTTGCCATTGCTGCAGCTAATTATTGGGAAGTACACTAGATCGATGTGAAGAGTTCTTTTCTTCACGGTGACCTTCAGGAGGAGATCTACATGGAGCAGTCATAAGGGTTCATTCAGGATTCTTCACTTGTGTGCCATCTTCAGAAGTCTCTCTATGGCCTTAAACAGGATCCTCGAGCCTGGTATGCCAAGATGGACTCCTTCCTTCTATCAATTGGGTTCACTCGGTGCCATTATGATCCCAATGTCTACATTCTGCAGTAGGATGATTCACTCCTATTTCTAGTTTTGTATGTTGATGACTTGCTGATCACAGGGAGTTCTTCATCCACCATTGGGACTATCAAAACTGCCCTTCATGATAGGTTTTTGATGACTGACTTAGGATTGTTGCATTACTTTCTTGAGATTGATATCTTTCAGTCTTCTTCTGGGATCACCATCACATAGTCCAAGTATGCTTTAGATTTGCTCTCAAGGTTTCATATGGCTGACTATAAGCCTGCTCTGACTCCCTTTCTTTCTAGAATCAAACTTGAGGCTCAGTGTTCTTCTCCACTTGTTGATGGCACTTTGTACCGACAGCTTGTTGGGAGTCTCATTTATCTGACTCATACGAGACCTGACATTTCATATGTTGTAGGCATGGTCTCTCGATTCATGCAGGAGCCTCATGAGCTACACTGGAAAGCAGCCAAGTGGATCCTTCACTACATTCAGGGTTCTCACAGTTTTGGGATTTACTATGTAGTGGGCTACATAGATTCAGATTGGGCAGGTGATTCTCAGGATCGCAAGTCTACTTTAGGTTACAACTTCTCACTTGGTTTAGGTCCTATTTGTTGGTTGAGAAAGAAGCAGTTTGCTATTGCTTTATCTTCTACTGAGGCCGAGTATCGGGGGGCTGTGAATGCCACCACTAAGGCCATTTGGCTTCAAAATATTCTCACTGAGTTTGGCATCTAGATCGGACAGCCATTAATCATATTTGTTGACAACTAGAGCGCCATTCAGATCTCATGGAATCCGGTCCATCATCAGCGGACCAAACACATTGAGGTCCACATGCACTACATCCAGGAGCTCATCCATGGGCATGTCATCGACCTTCGCTACTATCTGACTTTCGAGCAGGTTGCTGATATCTTCACCAAACCCTTCACTGAGAGCAAGTTCCTTCATTTGCGAGCTTTGTTGGGGGTGCAGGATGCTTCATCTTCTGGGGGGCTTCTTCCTCTCACTCAGAGTCCTAACTCTCTCTACTTTTGGGGTGGGGTCTCTTTTCTCTCTCTTTGGGGGGAATTTTATGTACATAGGTACATCATCAGGCTTGATTTGTCGGGACCCATTTCTACATCCAATTAAGCTTCGCTTATGGGGGCTATTAGTGTAGATTTTTATTTCCTAGTTGGGTTATTTATTTTTCTCTATATTCCTAGGTTTTTCCTACACTTCTATTAATTTCACTTAGGTTAATAAAGCATGTCTTATTAGGTGAGTAGTTGCGAGGTATCACCTTCCTACGTGTGAGCATCCATTAGCTATCTTGGGAAGATACTTTTCTATCTTTAGTCCGATAGATGGCTGCTCTTGATTGGTCAGTGTTGCCACCTCCTCCCTCTCCCTAGTCTATATAAGCATGCTACCTGGCTTGTATTTTGTATCATCGTTTGCTTTTGCATCCTCTTAATGCTATTTTTCTTCTAGCATTTGCATTACTCTCTTGGAGACTAACTCTGTGTTGCTATTTTAATTTCATATCATTTGTATTCATAGTTTAGATATCTATTCTTTGCACTAGTTTTCTGGGTTAATAATCTTTTCAGATTCTAACACAATTCATATTCCTCCACTAACACCTTTCAATTATCATGACTAGAAGATTAAAGTCACTCTTGTGCTAAAAAATAAGGGCCTATCTAGGATAACTATGGGAACATAAAAATAACCTAATGCGGCTAAAGGGAAAGAAAAGCTTTTCAACAAATGTGATCAAGCATTTGGATTTATGTGTTTAAATCTATCTCCAGAATTATTGTTTCATGTTGAAAACTTAACTACACCTAATGAAGTGTGGGATACTTTAGACAAACTATTTGGAAAAATTGATGAACTTAGAAGTCATGAATTGAAAAATTAGCTCTTAGGTCTTAGTCCTAGAAATTAGTCAACTTTAGAAGATTTCTTCACAAAGTTTAAATCTTTAAAGTTACATTAAAAAGATTATGGAATTGACAAGAAAGAGGATCAATTAATCCTTTTAGTAATTTCCAAATTAGGTCTGGAATTTTTTGTGTTTGTATCAACTTTCTATTCTACCAAAAGTTCTCTTGGAGCATCATTGAAAATGCCCACTCTATATAAATTCATTTCTAATCTCACAAGGGAATAGGAGAAACTAATTCAGATGTGTTCTTTGAAGTCTACGAAGCCTTAGGATCTAATTGCAGGGAATGACAAGCCACAAACTTCAAATGGGAAGAAAAACACTAAAAAGGAAAAGGATAGTAAGAAATACTTAGATAAAATTGATGATATCAAAAAGGATAAATCTTCTCAACAAAGTAAGCACATTGTAGAGAGGATAATATGTGCCTTTTGTAAAAAACCAAGGCATGATGAACATAAATGCATGAAGAAGTAAATTGAAAGTCTTTCAAATATTCTCAAAAAGAATAACATTGGGCTACCTTGTTAGATTTAGAGCAGACAACTGAGAGGGGGGGTGAATTAGTTGTACAAAACTTCCTTCAATTAAACAATTAAATCCATTTTGTAATTCAGCAGCATAAAGATAAATCATTCATGAAACATAATGCATTTAAATCAAGAGTAGAAACATATTAGCACACATGACACCAAGATTTTGACGTGGAAAACCTGGTTAAGGGAAAAACCACGGGGTGATTAACCCAAGATTGTATTCTCTATTAGAAGAATAGAAAGAACAAAATGGTACATGCCAATTAGGGCTCACTGCCCGAGCACATTGCTCACAAGAGGCTCACTGCCTACAAGAGACACACTGTCTACAAAATGATAAGTATCACATACTTGAATTGGAGAATAACATCTTCACCATGCTTGAATCAGTTCCATTTAAGTCTAATACTACTGCTTTGCCTTTCAATCTCCTCCTCACTACCACACTCACATCTCTACACACACACTTTGAAATGACTTTACAATCCCTTATTTATACAAGACATCGACTTAGGAATAATCATCTAAGTCAGAAAACAACTACAAGAACATCCGCATGATGTGTAACTCATCCGGTCGGTGAGTCTCAGGAAGAACACCATCATCTAGAAGTTATTCTTCAAGTGTGAGCTCTAACTCCAATGCAAACCACCAACACGAGCTAGACACGATCCATGGACCTTCACAAGATTGCCTGAATCACCAAAAACATCCACACTTCATCTGCTTATTGAAATCCTTCTCTCTTTCATCTGGAACCTCAAGAACATAGTCTGTCATCACTGTCACAAAGGAATAGATGCTTTCAGACCTTCAAACCATGAACCAATCAAGTTGACACTTCACAAAGACTTCCTCAACACTCCCTCAAATCCATAGAACAAGATAATGCATTTCTGGATCTCACCAGACATGTCTATGTCACTCTGTCACCTCTGAACACCTGCCGGAACTAGTTTTACTTCAATGGCCACAACTTCTTTAGATCTTTATGCAGACCTCTAAAATCTTTACTGGATCACCTTAAGAGACATATCTACAAACCCTTTAAATTGCATCCTCTGATCCTCATCTTATCTTGGACTTTTACCTTACTATCTTCATTGTTCTTCTTTGTTCCTAATTAGGACTAATTTTCTCAATATCCTCAGCACTCAGCTCATCCAATCTTTTTCATCAATGTAAGAGGGGTATGTTGACATCAATGACAACATCGGTTAGGCCCATACTTACAACAATCTACCCCTTTGTCATTGATGGCAACATATGATGTGAAAAACTGTTTTGACCATCAAGACATGAACTTTTCTTTACTGACACAACTCCACATATCACCAACAACCATTCACTTTCCTTTACTTCTCCCCCTTTGATCAGCCACCACTTGTTTTTCACATGTCTTTTCTCCCCCTTTGACATCAATGGCAAAGGGCACATACTTGCAATTCCAGCATTTCAGAATCATATCAGCTACTTCCCCTGAGTAGCAGCTCTTCATCATCAATCCGGATCACAAGATATGACTGTGATATCCACCAGACTGATACACATCAGTGCACCTTAGTTCATCACTGAAGGGGCAATAACCCCTAACTTCTCCCTGAGATACTCAAAAGAGTCCTTAGGTAGAGGTTTAGTAAAGATGTCTACAATCTTATCCTTGGAAGGCACAAACTCCAATCTGACTTTATTCTTGTTCACTTGTTCTCTCAAAAAGTGAAACTTGATGGATATATGTTTAGTTTTTGAATGCAACACCGGATTCTTAGATATATTTATTGCACCTGAATTATCACAAAAGATTGTGATAGGCTTCTCTTACTCTACTCTTATGTCTCTTAGCATTTGCTTCATCCACAAAACTTAAGTGCAACTACCTACTGCTGCAATGTATTCTGCTTTTGCAGTGGATAGAGATATTGCCTCTTGTTTCTTGCTCAACCAAGAAACCAATCTCTTTCCCAAAAAGAATGCTCCACCACTAGTACTCTTCCGGTCATCCACATCTCCTGCCCAATCTGCATTTATATATGCATGAAGAGAGAAATCATGATCTCTGGGATACCACAATCCATACTCAATTGTTCCTTTTAGATATCTAAAAATCCTCTTGATTGCCCTGACATGAGATTCTCTAGGATCAGCTTGAAATCTAGCAATAAAAACCACAACATTCATAATGTCTGGTCTAGTTTGAGTGAGATACAACAATCCACCAATCATTGACCTGTACTTTTTTTTATCAGCCTTAGGAGAGTCATCATCTTTGCCCAATTTACATCCAGTTACCATGGGAGTATTTATTGGTTTTGAGTCTTCCATCCCAAATTTCTTCAATAATTCTTTCACATATTTGCTCTAAGAAATGAAGATTCATTTCTTTGTTTGAGTGATTTGTAGACCCAAGAAGAAATTCATTTCCCCAAGCATGGACATCTCAAATTCACTTTTCATTTAATTTGCAAAAGTTTTACACATACTATCTCTTCCTCCAAAAATGATATCATCAACAAACACTTCAACAATCAAGATATTTTCATGATCAATTTTGAAATAGAAATTACTGTCTGTAGTACCTTTGTTGAAACCAATCTTCAAAAGATGCTTATCCAATCTTTCATACCAGGCTCTTGGGGCTTGCTTTAGTCCATAGAGTGCTTTCTTCAACTTGCAGACCATATCACCATGATCAGATAATTGAAATCCATCCGATTGCTCAATGTACACTTCTTCTTCCAAGTCACCATTTAGGAAGGCAGACTTGACACCCATCTGATATACTTTGAAATCCTTGAAAGTAGCAAAAGCAAGAAATAATCTGACTGCTTCAATTCTTGCCACCAGAGAAAAAGTTTCTTCAAAATCAACTCCTTCACTTTGAGAGTACCCCTTGCAGACCAATCTGGCTTTATTTCTGATTACTTCACCAACTTCATTTAGTTTGCTCCGAAAGACCCATTTGTTTCTAATCACATTCTTGTTTCTAGGTCTAGGAACAAGATCCCAAGTGTGATTTTTCTCAATTTGCATCAGCTTTTCCTCCATTTCTTTAGTCTAGTTTTCATCATTGCAAGCTTCATTCACTGTCTTAAAGGTTCAATCTTTGAAATCAGACAATACTCATCTGAATCTTTAGCAATTCTCCTTCTTGTTTGTACACCTTTACTTTTATCACCTATGATCTGATCTTCAAAGTGGTTCAGTCTTACATACCTGGGAACTTTGGGAGTTTCTTGCACTTCTGATTCTTGCTCAGGCTCATTGAAACTTATCTCTTCTTCTTGATTTACCAGATCAGTTTGAATCTGAATTGCAAAAGGAGCTTGGGCTCCTTGAATCAAAACACCATTCTGATCATCTTCATCATATTCATAAAACCTTGAGGGTTTTTCAATTCCTTCATCAACCTTCACATTTGTACTTTCTATAATCTTTCTCAGTCTCTTGTTATAACACCGGTATGCTTTTCTTTGAGTAGAGTAACCCAAGAATATTCCTTCATCACTTCTAGCATCAAACTTGCCTAGATCTTCATCTCTTTTGATGTAACATTTTCTACCAAAGACTCTAAAATATCTCATAGTAGGAGTGATGCCAAACCAAAGTTCATAAGAAGTCTTACTGGTATTGCTTCTGATTTGAACTTGATTGAGAGTATAGACTGTAGTGTTGACAACTTCTCTCCAATAGATCTGAGGAACATTTACTTCCATCATCATTGTCCTAGATGCTTCTTGGATGGTCCGGTTCTTTCTTTCTACTACTCCATTCTACTGTGGAGTCCTAGGAGCAGACAACTATCTCTTTATTCCATGCTTCTCATAGAATTCTAAGAACTCACTGGATGTGAATTCTCCACCTCTATCAGACCTCAGACATTTCAATTTTAATCTGGTTTCATTCTCCACCATAGCCTTGAATATTTTGAATTTCTCAAGAGCTTTTGATTTCTCTTTCAAAAAAGTTACCCACATCATCTGGGAATAGTCATCAATTAGTAGCATGAAGTATCTATCACCTTGTACACTCCTGATTCTTGCCAGAGCACATAAATCAGTATGAATTAAGTCCAATAATCTAGTAGAGGATAGTTCCTTTCTCTTGAATATGACTCTGCTTAGCTTACCCAACTGACATTCTTTGCACAAGCTATTAGTAGGTTTCACCAGTTTTGGAAGATCTTGAGTGTTACTTATCTTGATGATGTTATCAAAATTCACATGACACATTCTCCTATGCCATAACCAATTCTGATCAACTTGAACAAATAAGCAACTTTATCAGTACCAACCAAGTTGAAGATATTACCTTTAGTTTGAGTACCAGATGCAATCTTTGTTCCGAAACTTTCAAATATCTTGCATTTTCCATTCTTGAATCAGAGATCATAGCCTTTGTTCACCAACTGTCCAACACTAAGAAGATTGTGCTTCAATCCTTCAACATACAGTACATTACCGGTTTTGTTCCTTCCATCAAAAGAAATAGTTCCTCTACCTCTGATTCTGCCAGCAGAATTATCACCAAACTTTACCACTCCTCCTTCATACCTTTCCAAATCTATGAACTTATTTTTGTCACCTATCATATGGTGAGAGCATCCACTGTCAATGACCCAATCATCCTTCTCTTCAGCTTGGGCAACCAGAGCTCTTTCCACAGTCTTATGATTGACAGATATAGAGGACATTGGATCTTCTTCCTTGATGGCAATGCACACCCATTAATTTCTGGATTTGTTTCCTATCTCTGTTTCATCATCTGTTACTCCTTCATTATCATCATCTTCATGTACATAGTAATAGTTCTTTTGGAACCTTGGCTTGTTAGGATTTTGCCTTGAAAATCTTTTCAGACACCTTGAGGCAAAATGACCAATCTTATTGTAGTTAAAACACTTAAATGGCAATTTCCCTTCATACTTACCGGATCCTCTTGGTAGTCTTTTTGCAATAAGGGATTCAAGATGAGTAGTTTCTGCTTGTTCTTCTTCCAAGTCTTTTCTTGCTTTTTCATACCATGATAGTTTCCTTAAAGAGTTCTCTCCCGGATCAAACCTTTGTTTACCTTTTACAGAGGCACTAGCTTTGAATGTAGATTCAGTCATAGGAGGGGCATCTCTAAACTTGATCATTTCAAATATAGCCAATTTATCAGCCAATTGATCTCTTGTGATAGTTGTATGGGCTTTGAATTCTTCAATGGCAGCAACCTTGATTTTATAAGAAGCAGGAAGGGGTCTGAGAATTTTGCCAACAATCTCATCTTCATCCAAGACTCCACCAGCACATCTAATTCCACAAACAAGCTCATTTACTGTTGGCATAAAAGTAGTGATATTTTCATCTTCTCTCATCTTCAGATTTTTAAATTTCCCTTTTAGACTTTGTAGCCTTACACATTTAACATACTTCTCTCATTCATGCAGAAGTTCTAGTTTTTCCCAAATCTCAAAAGCAGTTGGTAGGTCAACAACATTTGAAAGCTCTAAATCAGATAATGTTCTTAGAAGAGCTTCTATAGTCCGCAAATTGTTTTCAACATTAGTGATTTCATTTGGGGCTTTCAGGCCACCCTGTGGAGGAGTATACTTCATTGAAGCCATGTTCCAGTACTGCATTCCCATACATTGTAGGTGACATTTCATGTGACTTTTCCAAAGATTAAAATTGGTTCTATCAAACTTTGGACTATCCTTTTTGTAGGATGACATCCTGGATCTCCTCAAGCGGTTAACCTCTTTTTAGAGGAACTTAGCTCTGATACCTATTGTTAGATTTAGAGTAGACAACTGAGAGGGGGGGTGAATCAGTTGTACAAAACTTCCTTCAATTAAACACTTAAATCCATTTTGTAATTCAGCAGCATAAAGATAAATCATTCATGAAACATAATGCATTTAAATCAAGAGCAGAAACATATTAACACACATGACACCAAGATTTTGATGTGGAAAACCTGGTTAAGGGAAAAACCACGGGGTGATTAACCCAATATTATATTCTCTGTTAGAAGAATAGAAAGAACAAAATGGCACATGCCAATTAGGGCTCACTGCCTAAGCACACTGCTCACAAGAGGCTCACTGCCTACAAGAGACACATTGTCTACAAAATGATAAGTATCACATACTTGAACTAGAGAATAGCATCTTCACCATGCTTGAATTAGTTCCATTTAAGTCTAATACTTCTACTCTGCCTTTCGGTCTCCTCCTCGCTACCACACTCACATCTCTACATACACACTTTGAAATGACTTTACAATCCCTTATTTATACAAGACATCAACTTAGGAATAATCATCTAAGTCAGAAAACAACTACAAGAACATCTGCAGGATGTGTAACTCATTCGATCGGCCAGTCTTAGGAAGAAAACTATCATCCAGAAGTTAGTCTTCAAGTGTGAGCTGTAACTCCAATGTGGACCACCAACATGAGCTGGACACAATCCAAGGACCTTCAGAAGATTGCCTGAATCACCAAAAATGTCATGCCCACATTTTCCTTGTGGTCACAACACACATCGCACGTGTCATAACCACATCTGTCATGTGGTTATGACACGAGATATGAAAAACTTTTCTCACACTGTCCTAAAAACCCCTTTCGCATGCATACGCATGCTCAACGATGTTCTCTCATGGCGAAACACTATACTCTTCGGCGGAATACAAGTACAATGGCGTGCAACCAGAAGCATATAGATCAACAAGAGGGTCTATACAATGCTGCTAACGTCATTGCAAGAGTGAGATTACCAAAGTTCTTAAATCAAACTCTCGGCAATGTTCGGTAGCAGAATGCCTTACGGCGTTAGTGAGAATTACGCTGCACTCATTTACGCACGTGGTTCGCTGATAGAGGAACCACTCCCCACGACGCCTTGTTCCGACTAAACCGGCTAGTGATCTCCCTATTTAGTCATTTTTCAGCCAGGCACGGTTGTCTGTCTCCTCTCTTGTTTCCTGAAACATACCCCTCCCATGACTTAGCATTTTCAACAAGGCGGTTTGGTTGCCCTCTCTTCCCTTTTCACAAGTTCTTAATTCTGATTATATCTTTATCGCCCTTACCTTAACTATTTCTTAGTTCATTTAGTGTGTTTATATTTCGGTCTCTCTCTCTCTTTCATTTTCTATGCTTTCTTTATGTGCATCCTGACCTTTCTTCATGATTTACGTCAATCAGGGTTATTACTGCAGCTATTGTTGATATTAAACCTAATTTCAGGATGATCTAGGTCACAAAGGCTGGTTTACTATTTCGCTGGACTCGGTCTCCTAATCTTCCCCGATCTAGGTTCCTCCTCTTCGTAAATACTTAGTCAACTTGTTCCTAAGCAAATTTGGCAGAAGGGTCCGTCAACTTAGTTCTCTTATCCCGTGTGACAAATGTCGCGCATTTTCTCCTCTGTGTTTTCCAATGTTAGTTTTTTTCTTCTTCGGAACCTCTTACAGGTTTACATATGAGATCGTTTGCTACAGTTGGGATTAATAAGGCCACAAGGATTGTCAGTGGTGGCTTCTTAAGTTTATTTCCAGTGTTCTTTTGAGCAAGGAGTTGTGTAATTTTCCTCTTCATTTTCCGGGTGATTGTTAGTATGTTATTAGTTGAAACTTCCGAGAAACTCTTTCCAGAGTATCACTGAATATTCCTAAACTCTCTTTACATTATAATTTTATTTTCTCTTGTTTAGAATTACTGTTATTACTGTTACTCTTAATTACGATTCATACACTGATTGTGACTCGTAGGACGTTGTCAATAGATGTAGGTGGTTCACCACTTTATAAAACTCTGTTCATGGTAATATATCTCCTTTGGTTGTTGTGTTCAACACTTAATAACATCTACTGTGAGAATATAATTGTTATATATATATATATTTTTTTTCCATATCCATGAAACATAGTTTATAACGATTTTAAACGAGGGCCCAATAAATTGGTTCATAGATTTACTCCTATGTATGTTATATATCTATATATATATATATATATATATATATATATACATACATACATACATATATATAATATATTTATTTTAATGTCTATGTAAAGGACGAATTGGTTTACCACAACTTTTATATATATATATATATATATATATATATATATATATATATATATATATATATATATATATACAGATATATACTCATTATTATATTAGATATATAGCTATATACATAGACATATATAATATATATATGCCTATATATAGAGCTATATAAAAATAAACTGCATTTATATTCCAAATAACCCAATTATATGTTAGGGCCAAGCCCTAACATTTTATTTGCTGGAGTTTCCACAGCCGACGGCGGCCATGGGCGGCGGTGGCCGCTGCGACAGAGAAGCAGGGTCGGGATGGCCGCAGAGTGGCGGGCCTGCGCAGGCCGCGGGAGGCATAAGGGGTAGGGGGGGGAGATGTGGAGTGGGGCGGAGCCCCACCCACATTCCCACGACGTGGGGTGTGGGTGGGGCTCCGCCCCACTCCACACCTCCAAATGTAACAACAAACCTGCGGTGGGGTTTTCTCCCCACCGCCCAATGTAAAATTCGACTGTGTTTTTTTTTTATCCGCGGCTTACATTTTGGACCGCCAGTCTTATTTGCTATTCTTTGATTTCTCTCAACAATAAAATATATATTTATATATATATATATATATTCATAAGTATATATATATATATTTATCAATGATTATATAATTATAGATATATCTATATATATATATATCTATTTTTATATTGATATTTATCAGTCAATCTCATAAAAATGATAATTTATTTTCAATTTCTCTATTATTCTGGAAAATGATAATTACTCAAAATGTGAAATATATATACATATATATCTACATATATATATATATTTAAATTTATTTATATATAAAAATATTCTTATAAATTTCTCAATTTCACTACTTTATGCATTTTCTCCAAATCCACCTGTTATAAAGAAATTGTCTTAACAATTAGATATAAATATATATATATATATCCCAATTTCACTTAATTGATAGAAATGGTAACTAGCTATCCCCTTATTATAAGTATAATTTTCCATTTTCATAAACATTTAAGACTTTGTAAATTTACAACAGATTATATATTTACATGCTAGATTTCCTCTAATCCTTCTAAATTAACAGAATCCATTAATATGGAGAAAAACTCAAATATTTAAAACTGTCTTTTCCATTTTAACATTGAAAAGAAAATTAGCATTTCAACTAGTGAAGCAATTCCAAACTTTCAATGTAAACAACTCAGATTAAGTTGCAAAAAACGAACTTATTCTTTTCAGTAGTACTTGAAACACAAAAATTGCTATTGAACAAAGGTTGCAAACATCAACTTAAAAATTTAAGCACATTCAACTTCCCAGATATGAACTTTCTCCTCCCAAACAGTGTACAACTGAAAACTAATGACAACCAATAAAACCCAATAATAACAAGATCAGGGAGGTGATTTTCTTCACTCCCAGAATATCATTAATTTACAACATTAACAAGAGAGGTGTTCTCTCTTCATCTCTATGAAATGAACTAGGCCTAATTCTCATGACAAGAAGATGATCTGTTTCTTCATACATAGCCAACCAGAAGCTCCAAGAGAAAAACCTGCGTATCAAAGACAAACAAAGAAGAAAAATACCACTCGTCTAGCTCTCCTCCCTACCGTAGACCCGCAAGAGGGTCACCCCCGAGCTAGGGAGACCATACTCACACCTGGGTACTCAAACACTCCACTTCACAACAGAAACAACAACAATCCCAAAGCACACATACACCCGTGGTTATTTTACACAATACGGAAACTCAACTACAGTGAGTTTCATAAGGGGCAGGAGAGTGGACACACTCGACTCCAGAGTGTCACCCTGACAGATAAATGAACTCATATCAATTTCTCTTGGTCTCAACCAAGTGTGATCACAATTTGTAAGGAATCTGTATATGACTCTCAAGTCAAAAATACAGTCACAGATACATGCCCTCAAGGCTTTCAACATCCCAAAAGATGGAAACAGGTATGCACCCGAGGAGGATCTCTCCTCCCCTACCCCAAACTTGATGAGCATTTCTCCCAAGTGGGAGACGCTCTGTCAAACAACCCGACAAGAACCCCACAGAAAACAAATTTAAACACATATTTCACACACATTTCATACACATTTCAGTTCTACCAAAACAAAGGTAAAATTCAGACCAACCTTGCAATGCCCTCCTGGAATGAAGTTGTTGCAGAGTCCACAGAGTTCACTTCCAACCTTAGCCACCAACTCCCTCTCCCTTCTCTTTCTTCCAAACTAACTTCTCTATTTTTGGTAAGGCCAAAATGAAAGATTTTCCCCAAAATTCAACTAACTCCCTCTCATCCCAAAATTTCAAAATAAATAACCCAAAATTCTCTTTCTTTCTAATTTTGAGAAATGGGGAAGTGACACTTGTCACCTCCTCACCCTTCCCAAAAATCACTATTCTGTCCAGGTGGCTTATGTCACTCTCCATTCCCAAGGGTACTCCTTATTCCTCTCATGTGACTCCACTTTCTCATGGGAGAAATAAAAAAAAAAGAGTTAAATGGGAACAAGACAGGTGACCCATGCCTCTTTCTCCTTTCTTCACATGGGTGTCCCCATAGTACATGGGGGAATCTTACTAAAGAAGGGGTAACTTTCACTAATGGATGGCATCTCTTATCTAGGGAAAAGTAGAGGGGATGGGTTGAGTGTTGGTACAACCCATCATGTCCCCTCCTACCTCCAATTTTCGCCACTTAACTTCAGGGGAAGGTTAAGTTGACTAGATGGAGGTTACTCAAGGGTTACCCATGCCAAATGGGCCCCTGGACCCATGGGGTAGAACCCAGGGTCAATTTTAACCCATACAAGACACCCCAGGTCAAGGTAAAGCACAAGAAAAAGGGCCTCATAAATTAAATAAAAATAGAAATTTCAAATTCAATCTCTTTACAACACTTACTTAAAAAAAATAATGTCACATGAGGGTAACCTAACCCACTCGACCATACGAAAGACCACATTACATCAAGACATCAAACACAAAGAGATCTTGGTTCCTCGTGGAACCAGATCGGCTTAACAGGGAATAACAATTAACAAGGTGTGGAATGATCTCCGAAATCTGTGGTTTGATTAGTAGTCCCTGCACACTCAATTACAAGATCAGTAACCACATAAATTCATCATAGCCGAAGCAACTTAAATAACACATGCATTCTCATGCCTTAGTACAATTTAACATAATTAAAAATCATATTACAATTTTCCATCATCCCTAATTCATTTTTCTGAAAAGTAACTTATCCAAACATCACCCAATTAGTTTTTCCGAAAACATAATAAAGTTAAATAGTCTGACAAATTTCGGGAACTGCTATCCCACAAATATGAAAGTAACAATAACAGTACTGTAAATAGTCATAACAACAGTAGTAAAAAGGGCGGTCCTCACATCCTCTCCCCCTAAGACGGTACTTCCTCCTGGAAGTCGTCAAAAAGGTGAGGATACAGGGTCTTCAATCTCTCTGCATCTTCCCATGTTGCAGTGACTTCGTCGTATAAGTCCCATTGGACTCTAACCTGGTCCAACTCTCGACCTCGAAGGGCCAGCGTCCGACGAGCCAATATGCGAATTGGCTCCAACGCCAGTTGTCTGTCTGCCTCTACCTGAAGAGCACTCCAATCCAACACATGAGATAAGTCAGGAATATATTGACGTAAAACTGATACATGAAATACATCGTGGATACGTGACAGGCTAGGTGGCAAGGCTAGACGATAGGCTACTGGTCCTATCCGCTCCAAGATTTCGAAAGGTCCTACAAATCGAGGTGCGAGTTTAGAGCCTTTTCCGTAACGAATTGGACTTTTGTGCGGCCGCACTCTCAAAAATACTCTTTCCCCCACAGAGAAGCTTCGGTCTGTCCTTTTAGCACCGGCATACTTTTTCTGCCTGTCCTGTGCTTCCAGAAGCCTCTGTCTTATCTGTTTAACTTGCAGTTCCATATTCTGAACTATCTCTGGGCCGATGACTGTTCTGTCCTCTATACGATCCCAACTCAAAGGTGTTCTGCATGGTCTGCCATATAATGCCTGGAAAGGAGGCATACCCAATGAGCTATGATGCCCATTATTGTAGGCGAATTCAACTAGATACAGGTACTCCTCCCATCTAGACTGGTGGTCCATCACATACATGCGAAGCATGTCTTCTAACACCTGGTTAACTCTCTCTGTTTGTCCGTCGGTTTCCGGATGATATGCGGAACTGAAGTTGAGCTGTGTGCCCAACGCCTGATGTAAGGCTTTCCAGAACGATGAAGTGAATACGGAGTCTCTGTCAGATATAATGCGGCGAGGTATCCCATGAAGTCTAACAATCTGATCAAGAAACACCTTTGCCACTGATGGTGCATTGTATGTTGTACATATTGGTGAAAAATGCGCCACTTTGGTCAGCTTGTCAACTGTCACCATAATAGCATCATGGCGACGTGATGACATAGGTAGACCAACGATAAAATCCATAGAAATGGTATCCCATTTCCATTCAGGTATCTCGTGAGGGTACAACAGTCCCGCTGGATGCTGATGTTCGGCCTTGACCCTCTGACATTCCATGCAACGAGCAACAAATTCGGCAATGTCACGCCTCATCCCAGCCCAATGATAAAGCTGTCGTAAATCAGCATGCATCTTCTTCACTCCTGGGTGTGCTGCGTAGGGTGCTCTATGAGCCTCTGATAAGATTACTGTACGAAGATTACCTGCATGGGGTACATAGATGCGTTGCCGATGTCGAAGCATACCATCAGAATCAAGAGTATATCCTGTAAATTTGCCCTCAAGGGCCTTCTGATTTAGTACTGCCTGCTGCACTTCAAGAAACCATTCGTCCTCCGGCAGATGCTGTAAGATGCGATCCTTCAAGTCCATCTTCAAGGTCAGGGTCTGGATCTCGTGGCGTCTTCGACTCAAAGCATCAACGACCACGTTCTCCTTCCCTTTGATATAATGGACATCGAAGTCATATTCGCATAGGAATTCCATCCAACGCCGTTGGCGGGCGTTCAAATTAGGCTGTGTAAAAATATACTGCAAACTATGATGGTCTGAATGGAGTTCAAAGCGTCGCCCCAAGAGAAAGTGTCTCCAGCGAACCAAGGCATGAACAACAGTTGCAAGCTCTAAGTCGTGCGTAGGATAGTTTAACTCATGTGTCTTTAGTTTCCGCGATTCGTATGCGATCGCTCGACCATCCTGCATAAGCACGGCTCCCAAACCTTCTAATGATGCATCCGTGCAAACTACAAACTCTTCTGAAGGATCTGGAACTGCTAAAATAGGAGCGCTCGTAAGACGCTCTTTGAGGACTCCAAAAGCCTTTTCACACTGCTCGGTCCAAGTGAAACCCTTCCCTTTTCGCTGAAGGGAAGTAATGGGATGTGCTATCCTGGAGAAACCTTCGACAAACCGACGATAATACCCGGCTAACCCCATAAAGCTTCTGACCTCTGTCACGTTCGTGGGTGCCGGCCACTCCTGGATTGCTCTAATTTTAGATGGATCTACGGAGATGCCATCGCCTGATAAAATGTGTCCCAAATACTGCACCTCTGTCCTGAAGAAGGCACACTTTGCCAAGTTGCCATAAAGTTGCTGTCCTCGTAATTGCTGCAAAACTTGACGCAAGTGCTCTACATGCTCCTCCTCAGTCCGTGAATAAATCAGAATGTCATCTAGGAATATGATCACGAACCGGTCTAGGTATGTACGGAACACCCCGTTCATGAGACTCATGAATACTGCAGGAGCGTTCGTCAACCCGAAAGGTACCACTGTGAATTCATAATGGCCATATCTGGTTCGAAAAGCAGTTTTATGAATATCTGACTCCGTGATGCGCAATTGATGATACCCAGATTTTAGATCGATTTTCGAGAACACTCTGGCTCCCTGCATCTGATCAAAAAGGTCGTCAATCCTAGGTAGAGGATAACGATTCTTCACCGTCACCTTGTTCAACTGCCTGTAGTCCATGCATAGACGAAGAGACCCATCCTTCTTCTTCACGAAGATCACTGGTGCGCCCCATGGTGAAACGCTAGGTCGAATGTGTCCCTTCTCAAGTAATTCTTCCAACTGCAGCTTAAGTTCTGTGAGTTCATGGGTCGTCATTCTATAGGGTGCACGGGATATCGGCTCTGCACCTGGCACTAAGTCGATGTGGAAGTCCACTTCTCTACGTGGAGGCATACCAAGTAATTCTGGCGGGAATACATCGGCAAACTCTCTAAGGATAGGGTGATCATCTACAGTAGCCTCAGGTTCATCCTCTGCTCTATCACTGACTGTGATGGCAAACATCTGACATCCCTTCCGCATACAGCGCTTAAGCTGTTGTGCGGATATCATACGAACCGCCGTGGGCTTTTGAATGCCCACTATCTCAACTGACAAACCATGATCGTCTAAACAGCTAATCGTTCTCTGGCGACAATCAAGCTTGGCTCTATGTGCCGCAAGCCAATCCATACCCAGAACTACTCCGTAAGACCCTAATGGCATAATCCTAAGGTCGCATGTTGTGGTGAAGGGTCCCAATGTGATCTCACAGTCTTTAACCAAGGTATCTACTGACATCCTGGCCCCTGAGGCCAACTCAACTTCCCACCTAATGTCTTGCCTAGAAGCCACCAGCCTGCAACGCTCCACTAACGATGTAGACAAAAAGGAGTCAGTAGCTCCTGAGTCAAAAAGGATCGAGATGGGAAAGTCTCTAATCGTACCTGCTGCCTCGATGACAGAAGCCTGGAAATCAGCCTGGCGGTTATCAATCGCTGCAAACATGTGGTGAGATCTGCCCACGTCACCTACGATCTGCTCAGACCCTCCTGATCGGGGCTGACCCCCTGCAGTAAATCCCTGCGGACACTCTCTAGCCAGATGCCCTACCCCACCACATACATAACATGGTCCTCTAACCTGTAACTGCCCTGACTGTGTTCTGCCCGATTGTTGTTGCCCGGTCCGTCCGGTGGATCCCTGTGAGCCTCTGTAAGACTGCTGGGACCTTGCGGGTCCTGCCGATGAACCCTGCTGTCTCTGATCCCTGCGTGGTCCTTGCTGCTGCCATCCACGGTTCTGTCCTCCCTGTCCCCTCTGTTGAAATTTGGATTTTTGCTGATGTTGCTGTTGCTGTGGAGGCCTAGGAGGTAATGATGAAGGATTATATCCTCCTCTCTATGTTGTGTTTTGAGGCCTTCGGAAATTTTGCTGTTGTTGGGGATTTCGTTCCTGGTACTGTGGGCGTGAATTCTGTCCTCGTCCCTGAATTTCCTCTGATATAAGGGCCTTTTCAACAGCCTCGCTCATGGTTTGGGGATTTGCCATACGAACTGGTCCTGCTATCCCGTGATTTAGCCCCCTGATGAATTTGTGTATTAAGATTTTCTCGTCATGGAGGTATTCCGCGTAACGAGAAAGCTCTATAAATCGGCTCTCATACTGAGTAACGGTGAGTCCCCTCTGCTGTAGATCATGAAACTCATCGATTCTGCGCTGTCTATAATGTTCGGACAAATACCGCGCATTGAAGCGCTCCATGAAGGTGTCCCATGTGAGTGTATCCACGGAGAGTCGGCGCTTGCACTCCTCTGTACGCCACCAGGTGGCTACTGCATCCCTAAGAAGATGAACTGCCACTCGTGCTTTCGTGTTGCTCTCATACGGTCGCAATGCGAAACACCTGTCTAAGCTAATTAGCCAAGCCTCGGCCACAGCTCCCTCTGTAGCTCCTGCGAAGGTGGGTGGGTTGAGCCTCAGTAGATCTCTGATAGGGTCCCCTCTGTCTCTAAGTCTCCCTAGTGGCTCTTCCACACCATCCTCATATACTCCCTGTTGAACCTGTTCTTGTCTCAAAAGTCTCGGAGGACTCCTGCTCTGTGCTCGGGAGGCCGACCCTACCTCCTCTACTGTTGTGTCAGGAATCTCAACGAAGGGCTCCACACGTATCACCTCTAGTGGATCAACGCGGGGCTCCATACGTGGCTCAATACGTGACTCGGCACGTGGCTCCTCTCGCGGACCAACACGAGGCTCTATACGTGGCTCAGGAATCACTGGTGGTAACCTGTCTAACATAGTCTGTAGTGCCTGTAAGATCTGTGGACCTATATCTGATACTGGTGTCGCCTGTGGTACTAGTGGTGCTTGTGGTACAGGTGGTGCAGGTGGTGCTGCTGAATCTGCGGGTGCCAGTCCCTCGGCTGAGGAATCGCTGTGCACCTCGACTGACGCTGTGTGGCGTGATCGCGCTCGTCAAACACGTCGGGGAGGCATCCTACAAAACAAGGTAGAAACTAATTAGCCAAAGTTGCGGAATAATAACGTGCCCAAATACGCCCAGTGTTTACAAACTTGGCTCTGATACCAAATGTCATGCCCACATTTTCCTTGTGGTCACAACACACATCGCACGTGTCATAACCACATCTGTCATGTGGTTATGACACGAGATATGAAAAACTTTTCACACTGTCCTAAAAACCCCTTTCGCATGCGTACGCATGCTCAACGGTGTTCTCTCATGGCGAAACACTATACTGTTCGGTAGAATACAAGTACAATGGCGTGCAACCAGAAGCATATAGATCAACAAGAGGGTCTATACAATGCTGCTAACGTCATTGCAAGAGTGAGATTACCAAAGTTCTTAAATCAAACTCTCGGCAATGTTCGGTAGCAGAATGCCTTACGGCGTTAGTGGGAATTACGCTGCACTCATTTACGCACGTGGTTCGCTGATAGAGGAACCACTCCCCACGACGCCTTGTTCCGACTAAACTGGCTAGTGATCTCCCTATTTAGTCATTTTTCAGCCAGGCACGGTTGTCTGTCTCCTCTCTTGTTTCCTGAAACATACCCCTCCCATGACTTAGCATTTTCAACAAGGCGGTTTGGTTGCCCTCTCTTCCCTTTTCACAAGTTCTTAATTCTGATTATATCTTTATCGCCCTTACCTTAACTATTTCTTAGTTCATTTAGTGTGTTTATATTTCGGTCTCTCTCTCTCTTTCATTTTCTATGCTTTCTTTATGTGCATCCTGACCTTTCTTCATGATTTACGTCAATCAGGGTTATTACTGCAGCCATTGTTGATATTAAACCTAATTTCAGGATGATCTAGGTCACAAAGGCTGGTTTACTATTTCACTGGACTCGGTCTCCTAATCTTCCCCGATCTAGGTTCCTCCTCTTCGTAAATACTTAGTCAACTTGTTCCTAAGCAAATTTGGCAGAAGGGTCCGTCAACTTAGTTCTCTTATCCCGTGTGAGAAATGTCGCGCATTTTCTCCTCTGTGTTTTCCAATGTTAGTTTTTTTCTTCTTCGGAACCTCTTACAGGTCTACATATGAGATCGTTTGCTACAGTTGAGATTAATAAGGCCACAAGGATTGTCAGTGGTGGCTTCTTAAGTTTATTTCCAGTGTTCTTTTGAGCAAGGAGTTGTGTAATTTTCCTCTTCATTTTCCGGGTGATTGTTAGTATGTTATTAGTTGAAACTTCCGAGAAACTCTTTCCAGAGTATCACTGAATATTCCTAAACTCTCTTTACATTATAATTTTATTTTCTCTTGTTTAGAATTACTGTTATTACTGTTACTCTTAATTACGATTCATACACTGATTGTGACTCGTAGGACGTTGTCAATAGATGTAGGTGGTTCACCACTTTATAAAACTCTGTTCATGGTAATATATCTCCTTTGGTTGTTGTGTTCAACACTTAATAACATCTACTGTGAGAATATAATTGTTATATATATATATATTTTTTTTTTCCATATCCATGAAACATAGTTTATAACGATTTTAAACGAGGGCCCAATAAATTGGTTCATAGATTTACTCCTATGTATGTTATATATCTATATATATATATATATATATATATATATACATACATACATACATATATATAATATATTTATTTTAATGTCTATGTAAAGGACGAATTGGTTTACCACAACTTTTATATATATATATATATATATATATATATATATATATATATATATATATATATACAGATATATACTCATTATTATATTAGATATATAGCTATATACATAGACATATATAATATATATATGCCTATATATAGAGCTATATAAAAATAAACTGCATTTATATTCCAAATAACCCAATTATATGTTAGGGCCAAGCCCTAACATTTTATTTGCTGGTGTTTCCACAGCCGACGGCGGCCATGGGCGGCGGTGGCCGCTGCGACAGAGAAGCAGGGTCGGGATGGCTGCAGAGTGGCGGGCCTGCGCAGGCCGCGGGAGGCATAAGGGGTAGGGGGGGAGATGTGGAGTGGGGCGGAGCCCCACCCACATTCCCACGACGTGGGGTGTGGGTGGGGCTCTGCCCCACTCCACACCTCCAAATGTAACAACAAACCTGCGGTGGGGTTTTCTCCCCATCGCCCAATGTAAAATTCGACTGTGTTTTTTTTTTATCCGCGGCTTACATTTTGGACCGCCAGTCTTATTTGCTATTCTTTGATTTCTCTCAACAATAAAATATATATTTATATATATATATATATATATATATATATTCATAAGTATATATATATATATATATATTTATCAATGATTATATAATTATAGATATATATATATATATATATATCTATTTTTATATTGATATTTATCAGTCAATCTCATAAAAATGATAATTTATTTTCAATTTCTCTATTATTCTGGAAAATGATAATTACTCAAAATGTGAAATATATATACATATATATCTACATATATATATATATATATATTTAAATTTATTTATATATAAAAATATTCTTATAAATTTCTCAATTTCACTACTTTATGCATTTTCTCCAAATCCACCTGTTATAAAGAAATTGTCTTAACAATTAGATATAAATATATATATATATATCCCAATTTCACTTAATTGATAGAAATGGTAACTAGCTATCCCCTTATTATAAGTATAATTTTCCATTTTCATAAACATTTAAGACTTTGTAAATTTACAACAGATTATATATTTACATGCTAGATTTCCTCTAATCCTTCTAAATTAACAGAATCCATTAATATGGAGAAAAACTCAAATATTTAAAACTGTCTTTTCCATTTTAACATTGAAAAGAAAATTAGCATTTCAACTAGTGAAGCAATTCCAAACTTTCAATGTAAACAACTCAGATTAAGTTGCAAAAAACGAACTTATTCTTTTCAGTAGTACTTGAAACACAAAAATTGCTATTGAACAAAGGTTGCAAACATCAACTTAAAAATTTAAGCACATTCAACTTCCCAGATATGAACTTTCTCCTCCCAAACAGTGTACAACTGAAAACTAATGACAACCAATAAAACCCAATAATAACAAGATCAGGGAGGTGATTTTCTTCACTCCCAGAATATCATTAATTTACAACATTAACAAGAGAGGTGTTCTCTCTTCATCTCTATGAAATGAACCAGGCCTAATTCTCATGACAAGAAGATGATCTGTTTCTTCATACATAGCCAACCAGAAGCTCCAAGAGAAAAACCTGCGTATCAAAGACAAACAAAGAAGAAAAATACCACTCGTCTAGCTCTCCTCCCTACCGTAGACCCGCAAGAGGGTCACCCCCGAGCTAGGGAGACCATACTCACACCTGGGTACTCAAACACTCCACTTCACAACAGAAACAACAACAATCCCAAAGCACACATACACCCGTGGTTATTTTACACAATACGGAAACTCAACTACAGTGAGTTTCATAAGGGGCAGGAGAGTGGACACACTCGACTCCAGAGTGTCACCCTGACAGATAAATGAACTCATATCAATTTCTCTTGGTCTCAACCAAGTGTGATCACAATTTGTAAGGAATCTGTATATGACTCTCAAGTCAAAAATACAGTCACAGATACATGCCCTCAAGGCTTTCAACATCCCAAAAGATGGAAACAGGTATGCACCCGAGGAGGATCTCTCCTCCCCTACCCCAAACTTGATGAGCATTTCTCCCAAGTGGGAGACGCTCTGTCAAACAACCCGACAAGAACCCCACAGAAAACAAATTTAAACACATATTTCACACACATTTCATACACATTTCAGTTCTACCAAAACAAAGGTAAAATTCAGACCAACCTTGCAATGCCCTCCTGGAATGAAGTTGTTGCAGAGTCCACAGAGTTCACTTCCAACCTTAGCCACCAACTCCCTCTCCCTTCTCTTTCTTCCAAACTAACTTCTCTATTTTTGGTAAGGCCAAAATGAAAGATTTTCCCCAAAATTCAACTAACTCCCTCTCATCCCAAAATTTCAAAATAAATAACCCAAAATTCTCTTTCTTTCTAATTTTGAGAAATGGGGAAGTGACACTTGTCACCTCCTCACCCTTCCCAAAAATCACTATTCTGTCCAGGTGGCTTATGTCACTCTCCATTCCCAAGGGTACTCCTTATTCCTCTCATGTGACTCCACTTTCTCATGGGAGAAATAAAAAAAAAAGAGTTAAATGGGAACAAGACAGGTGACCCATGCCTCTTTCTCCTTTCTTCACATGGGTGTCCCCATAGTACATGGGGGAATCTTACTAAAGAAGGGGTAACTTTCACTAATGGATGGCATCTCTTATCTAGGGAAAAGTAGAGGGGATGGGTTGAGTGTTGGTACAACCCATCATGTCCCCTCCTACCTCCAATTTTCGCCACTTAACTTCAGGGGAAGGTTAAGTTGACTAGATGGAGGTTACTCAAGGGTTACCCATGCCAAATGGGCCCCTGGACCCATGGGGTAGAACCCAGGGTCAATTTTAACCCATACAAGACACCCCAGGTCAAGGTAAAGCACAAGAAAAAGGGCCTCATAAATTAAATAAAAATAGAAATTTCAAATTCAATCTCTTTACAACACTTACTTAAAAAAAATAATGTCACATGAGGGTAACCTAACCCACTCGACCATACGAAAGACCACATTACATCAAGACATCAAACACAAAGAGATCTTGGTTCCTCGTGGAACCAGATCGGCTTAACAGGGAATAACAATTAACAAGGTGTGGAATGATCTCCGAAATCTGTGGTTTGATTAGTAGTCCCTGCACACTCAATTACAAGATCAGTAACCACATAAATTCATCATAGCCGAAGCAACTTAAATAACACATGCATTCTCATGCCTTAGTACAATTTAACATAATTAAAATCATATTACAATTTTCCATCATCCCTAATTCATTTTTCTGAAAAGTAACTTATCCAAACATCACCCAATTAGTTTTTCCGAAAACATAATAAAGTTAAATAGTCTAACAAATTTCGGGAACTGCTATCCCACAAATATGAAAGTAACAATAACAGTACTGTAAATAGTCATAACAACAGTAGTAAAAAGGGCGGTCCTCACAAAAAACATCCACACTTCATCTACTTACTGAAATCCTTCTCTCCTTCATCCAGAACCTCAAGAACACAGTCTGTCATCACTATCACAAAGGAATAGATGCTTGTGGACCTTCAAACCATGAACCAATCTAGTTGACACTTCACAAAGACTTCCTCAACACTCCCTCAAATCTGCAGAACAAGATAATGCATTTCTGGATCTCACCGGACCTATCTGTGTCACTCTGTCACCTCTGAACACCTGCCAGAACCAGTTTTACTTGAATGGTCACAACTTCTTCAGATCTTCATACGGACCTCTAAAATCTTTACTGGATCACCTTAAGACACATATCTATAAACCCTTTAAACCGCATCCTATGATCCTCATCTTATCTTAGACTTTTATCTTATTGTCTTCACTGTTCTTGTCTATTCCTGATTAGGACTAATTTTCTCAATATCCTCAGCACTCATTTCATCCAATCTTTTTCATCAATGCAACAGCGGTATGTGACATCAATGAAAACACCGGTTAGGCCCATACTTGCAACATACCTAATTCTATCAGGGCATCTACATCAACTCAAGATAATAACAAGGACAACAACAAATCAAAAGGCAAAGCTCTAGTTGTTACATCATATTCATCTTCACATCCATCATGGATTATTGATTCTGGTGCTACTCGTCATATGGGTTCTTCTTAGGTTGCATTTGCATCCTTAGAGCCATCCAAGATGTCTCCAGTCAACTTAGGTGATGATACCCCAACATTGGTTAAAGGGAGAGGGTCTGTTGAAATTGAAGGAGGAATTTTTTCAAAAGTTCTTAGTGTACCTTCATTGTCAACTAATCTCCTTTCAATGTATCAAATAACACACTTAGGGAAGGGTATGAGAGTTCATATCTCTCCAAATTCAGTTGAGATAAGAGAATTACAAAGTAATAATTTAGTTGCTATAGGGGAAGCCAATCATCAATCCAGATTGTATACCTTCTCAAGTTTTGCTACAGAGATTTCTCCAAAGGCACTACTAATTCATTCAGATGAGGTTAGTAAATTATGGCATGAATGGTTTAGCCATCTTAACTACCATTATCTTGAACAAATACGACAACAAACAATGGTTAATGGATTACCAAAAGTCAAGTTTTCTAAAGGACTATGTGAAGGATGTGCACTTGATAAACATCTTGAAGCAAAGTTTGACAAAAGAGAAACTTGGAAGGAAAAACAAGTCTTAGAACTTGTTCATAGTGATGTTTCAGGTGTTTTTCCACATCCTTCTTTTACAAAGGATAGATATGTTCTCACATTTATTGATGATTTCTCACGTTTTACATGGGTCTACTTCCTTAGGCAAAAATAAGAAGTGTTTGATTATTTTCAAGATTTCAAAGCTTTGACTAAAAAATAGTCAGGGAAAGTCATCAAGATTCTTCGGATAGATAATGGCAGAGAATATGATAATAATATTTTTGAATAGTTTTGCATAGTAGAAGGGATAGATTTGCAATGCATAGTTCTATATACCCCTCAACAAAATGGTGTAGTAGAATGTAAAAATAGGTCTTTAAAAGAGATGACAAACTGCATAATTCATTCTAAAGGGTTAACACCATCCTATTGGGCTAAATCTATCAATTGTGCATGTTACATTCAGAATAGTGTTCCTCATAAAGTCTTAAAAGGAATCACCCATTTTGAAGCTTGGAAAGGATGGAAACTGACTGTTGATCACTTTAGAGTTTTTGGTTCCCCCGCTATGGCCCGCATTCCTAAAGAACATCGCAAGGCAATGGATGTACAATGCAAACCTTGTATCTTTGTTGGATATCCAGAAGGTGTTAAAGGCTATCATCTACTACACCCAACCACACATGAGTTGTTCATAAAGTGAAGTGTCAAATTTCAATAAACAATCCTTGAAACAGTTCTTGACATTCCTTGACACACTATTGACTCTTCGGATCTTGAAAATACCTCTGACAGATCATATCATTTATAGCAGTCTTATACTTCAAAAAGTAGTTCTTCTTCTTCTAGTTCATATAGTTATGATACAGAGCATTCGTCTTCATCAAGTTCAGGGATTGAATTATAAGTTAACATATTTTCACCAAACTCACCCACATCAAGATCTTCAAAAGTATATTCTTATGTACAGACTATTGTAGATAACAGATCAGAATCAGACATACTTTTAGGGGGAATCTCATGCTTTATTTGCTTCAGTGTCTGATCCATAGACATTTAAAGAAGCATCAGGCATACCTGAGTGGGATGTTGCCATGAATGAGGAATATGATTCCTTAATCAGAAATCACACTTGGGACTTAACTTCTCTTCCTAAGGGAAGAAAAGTAGTTCAATGTAAATGGATATATTGGACTAAATATGCAGCAAATGGGTCAGTTGACAAGTACAAGGCATGGTTAGTCGCAAAAGGTTTTTCACAAGTTGCAAGAATTGACTACACAAAGACCTTTGCACCTGTTGCAAAGATGACTTCAATCAGACTCACATTTGCTATAGCTACAGCACATGGGTGGTCAGTACATCAAATGGATGTAAAGTGTGCTTAAGGGGGGGTTTAGTGTATAAACTCATATGAGTGATACCTAACTTAATCATAGTTAGCGGTTTTCCTCACATGTGGAAAGACTAAGTCCTCTTGTCGAGTCATTAGTCAATGTGTTGATCCATCTTCAACACATCGCTGCTATTTTGGAGGGAGGTTGAACCTTGAGCTATTCTCTTGGTTCCATTTTCACCACCTTCCCTATTCTCGTGGAGACTTGTTCCTCAAGCTTCACCTACTTATACCAGTTCGATTGTAAACCAATTAGTTTGTTTTCAATACATTGCATTTGTGTTTGATTTCTGCTTCATGATGTTGGACTTCTTCTCTCATAGTTACAGTTATATTTAGTGATAGGGTTAGAATTATGGATAGCGATAGAGTTTAGGTTAGACTTAAGGATCAGGTTAGAATTAGGGTTACAAATTATTATTACAATTAGGGTCTAGAAATACAGTTTAGGTTAGGAGCAGGGTTAGAACTATGATTAGAATGAGGGTTAGCGTCAAGGTTAAAATTAGGGTTAGTATTGGCCTAAATGTTAGGGCTACAATTAGAGTTAGGGTTAGGGTTATGATTAGGGTTATAATTAGGTTTAGGATTTGGAATTGAATTAGAATTAGAATTCAGGTTATAGCTTAGAGAAGGTTAAAATTTACAATGAGAATTAGGGTCAAAACTAGGGTTAGAGTTATAATAAGGGTTAGGGTTAGGGTGAGATTTAGGGTTATGATTAGAATTAGGGTTAGGGTTAGGGTTCAAATTAGAGCTATGTTTAGGGTTAGAATAAGGGTTAGGGTTAGGGTTAGGTTTAAAATTAGGATTAGCGATAGGTTTAGAATTAGAGTTAGGATTACAAATAGCCATGTGGGTAGAGTTAGGGTTACGATTAAGGTTATAGTTAGGGTTAGGGCTAGATTGCAGATAGAATTAGGGTTAGAATTATAATTAGAATTCATGTTATAGTTTACAGAAGGGTGACAATTAGAATGAAAATTGCGGTCAAAGCTAGGGTTGGGGTTAGGGTGTGATTTAGGGTTACAATTAGAATTAAGGTTAAGGTTAGGGTTAGGTTTGATTAGGGTTATAGTGCAGGGGCACCCCTTCTAAATAAGGAATAGATCTAAATATAGTATGTTTCATGCATTATGATGTAATAAGGTCCATGTGACCAATTCTTATGTTTTTAGTTAATTTAGGGTTATGTGCAGTCTGTTTTAGTTTGTTATGCTAGCTGTCCTCCCAGCTGCTTGGAAGCTCCCAGCCACTGGGAATCATTTATGTACTACTCATGAGGAGTAGATATATTACGCTAGCTTAGGTTGTTGAAGGAGGAGAGAGTCGAGAGTTCATATGGTTGCATAGGTGAAATAGAGATATTGTTTTTGAGATTGGTCAGAGCACTGTGATACAGTGTGATTGGAATATTTGTATGCATTTTCTGATATTGAAATAAAGGAGATCCTCTGGGTACTATCTGTCTAATTTTGATTTACCTATGTAATCATTTTTCCTATTTGCAGGTGAGATGGATTTACTTATCCATTCCACCGGTTGATTCCTTGAATTGGTGGAATGGCCCTGTATAGTAGATTAGCTTTACTTTTAATTTTTTTTTTCTGTTTGTGCATTTCATGTTTTGGGATCGAGTCGTCGCATGCAGTAATCATTCCTAGCATCCTCATGTGCTAGGGTTCGAAGGATAAGTTCTATGTTAAAATTGTCAAGGAAGCAGATCGGTCGATATAAGGGTTTTCGTACAAGTTTGTGAAGGCATCGGCGTGAGAGGAACCATCGGGTTGAAAAGTTTCCATTGTGCCGATAGGGGGCACTTTCGCCGATCAGGGTGACAAATACAAAGTATCGGCAACTTGAAGAGTATATTAGCGTAAGTCATGGTATTGGCCAAGCAAAGTTGAGATCCGCTGATGTGTAAAGTCTGACCGATAGGCGTGAAGTGTGGATAGTCCATCGGGGAGAGAAGAGTCACCGGCGAAGGGTTTCTATTCTCTCTCGATCAGTTAAGTCTCACTGATGGTAGTGGATATCTAGTCTATTGGTGAGAATAGGAATATCGGTGGAGGGGTTTTGAGTCAGGCTGATGATAGATGTCTAGCCGACAATGAAGCTAGCACTAAGGCTTCCGTGTGATAATTGACATCGGCGAATGGTCAGAAAGTTAGGCCGATGGTTCATATGTTGCTGATAGGCAACCAATGACTAGAGTAGTCCAAGTTTCATCGGTAGGAAAGATACTATCAGGCTGTAAGGGTTAAGCTATAACGATAGGCAAAGTCTTGCCGATAGGCAATAAAGTGAAAGATATCCATTGGCGTGAGGTGGACTTTGGCGGGATAGTTTTCCTAGATGCTGATAGTGGTTGGTTGGGCCGATAAGTGTATATCGAGGAGACATGATGTTGGGTCTTGCTGATGGAATGAGGATAGTTAAATCCCGCCAAGTTTGAATGTTTTTTTCTAGCCGCTCTACATCATAGTGGTATCAGAGCGAAAGAAAAATCTTATGAGAAGAAAAAAAAAAGAAATACAGGATTTCAAATGAAGAAGGAACATCAGAGTTCCCAACAAAAATGACCAACGCTAAGTTAGCAATTCTGGTAAAGAAGTAGATTGCCGAGAGCAAGGTTGTGAAGGCTCAGAATCAGGAATTGAAGGATGAATTGGAACAGTTGAGGGACAGAGTAGGTTCTGGTAAAGAAGAAGATAAGGAAGAAGAAGAGATCTCTAGGTGGAATGAGGAGGTCATTCCTGCAGACCAGAGACCACTGTTGAATGCCCTCAAAGCCATGGAGAGGAGAACCATGGATATGAAACTAGATTTACCACTGTTTACGGGTAAGATGGAACCTGATTCAGTGATGGAGTGGATAGATTCCCTAAATAATTTCTTTGAGACAGAGGAGATACTAGAACATCAGAGAGTAAAGATAGCCCAATCAAAAATGAAAGAGGCAGCATTGACTTGGTGGAATTTTATCCAAGATGACAGAGTACAAGAAGGAAAGCGTAGAGTTGCTACATGGAAGAAGATGATGGCTTTAGTGATGGAAGCCTATGTTCCATTGGATTATAGTATCCAATTACACAAGAGGAAATAAAATTTGAAGCAGAAGGAGCTAGATGTCAGCTCATATACAGAAGAGTTCATGAAGCTTTGTGTCAAGACAAAGCTCAAAGAGAGTGAGGAAGAAAAGGAAGCTAGATACCTTAATGGATTGAGGTTCAACATTTAGGAAGATTTGAATCTGCATAACCCAGATATAGTTCAGAAATGTTTTTAGTTGGCATTGAAAGTGGAAGAGAAGTTAAAGAGAAGACAAGAACAGAACAATAGAGGAAGAAGAAAATAGCAAAGAGGTGGAAGAGGTCCTTTCAGAGGCAGAGGACATGGACATGGATATTAGGGAGAATCCAGTCATGATAATAGTAAGGGAGATAATAGTCAAAACCTGAAAGAAAGTTACAATCAACAAGGAAACTTCTGAGGTAGAAGACCTTTCAGAGGAAGATCCCAGGGCAGAGGATCTATCAGATGTTATAACTATAAAAAAGAAGCCATATAGCTAGTAGATGTCCAGAAAAGGCAACAAGCTCAACAGGAGAAAGGAGAACGAATCTAATTCAAGAACCTGATAATCAAAGTGCTACAAGCTCAAACACTTTTCAAAGTGTGAATGCTCCTGACAATTATGGATATCCAGAGAGTGGAGAATCTCTGATGATGAGAAGAACAATGACTACCATGAAGGTACCTGACAAAGAACCCCCACAAAGAAAGTCTCTTTTCAGAACCATTTGCAAAGCAGGAGGTAAGGCATGTAAAGTTTTAATTGATTCTGGTTCTACTGAAAATTTTGTATCTAATGAAATGTTAACAAAGCTTAAGCTTAAAAGATTGCCTCACCCATCCCCATATAAGGTCTCATGGCTTACCTAAGGTCAACAGACGATTGTAGAACAAGCTTGGCTAGAATTTCAGATTGGAGCATATAAAGACAGATTATTGTTTGATATCACCAAGATGGATGCTTGCCATCTTTTATTTGGAAGACCATGGCAGCATGACTTGAAGGCATGCCATGATGGTGTTAGAAACACCTATACAATCACTAAGAATGGTACTGTGACTGAGTTACTACCATTGACAGAGAAGGAGGAAAAATCAAAAAGAAAAGAGGTGAAGGTAATGCTGATGGAAGGCAAACAATTCATAAAAGAAGTAGCAACAGAAGGTCCAGTTGCATATGCATTCATTCCATGTCTGGCAGTGAATAAAGAATAGCAGCAAGAAGTCAAGAAAGAGAAAAAGTAGAGATTCATAGACCCAGCTATCCAAGAGTTATTGGATAAGTATAAAGGCATCATTTCTGATGGAATGCCAAGATCCCTACCACCTGTAAGAGATATCAGCCATTGCATAGATATAATCCTAGGATCTACACTTCCAAACAAAGCAGCATATAAGCTAACTCCAGAACAAAATGCAGAAGTAGCAAGACAAATTGAGGAATTGTTAGACACAGGTCTGATTGGTAAAAGTTTAAGCCCATATGCAGTACCAACTATACTAGCACCAAAGAAAGAAGGCACTTGAAGGCTTTGCACAGATTCTAGGGCTATAAATAAGATCACAATCAGGTATAGGTTTCCAATACCTAGGATAGAGGATTTACTTGATTGATTGGGAGGTGATATGTATTTTACAAAAATAGATTTGAAGAGTGGTTATCATCAGATCAGAATTAGGCTAGGAGATGAATGGAAAACCGCATTCAAAACCAATGAAGGGTTGTAGGAGTGGAAAGTTATGCCTTTTGGTTTCTCTAATACACCTAGTACTTTTATGAGATTGATGAATGAGGTTTTGAGGGAATTCATGGTAAAGTTTGTCATAGTCTATCTAGATGACATTCTGATTTTCAGCAATACACAGGAAGAACATCTCAGACATATAGATTTGGTTCTCAAGAGGTTACATGAAGAGCAGCGGATGATAAATTTGGACAAGTGTTTGTTCATGCAAGAGGAGATCACATATTTGGGTTTTGTCATTTCTCAAGGTAAGTTGCAAATGGATAAGGAGAAGGTAAATACCATTTTGTCTTGACCAACTTCAAGGACTATGAATGATGTCAGAAGTTTCCATGGGTTAGCAACCTTCTACAGAAAGTTTATAAGAGGGTTTAGTCATATATGTGCACCCATGCTTGATACCATAAAAGGAGGACAGAAGTGAAGATTTGCTTGGACTAAGGGAGCAGATGATTCTTTTGAAACATTGAAGAAGAAGGTGGCACAGCAGCCAGTCCTTTTACTTCCAAATTTTAACAAATTCTTTCAGGTAGAATGTGATGCCAGTCACATGGCCATTGGAGCAGTACTCAGTCAAGAAGGAAGGCCAATTGCCTTTTTCAGTGAGAAGCTCAATGATGCTAAAAAGAGGTATTCCTCATATGATTTGGAAATGTATGCTTTAGTCCAGTCACTCAAGAAATGGAGGCATTACTTGATGCCAATGGAATTCATAGTATTCATAGATAATCAGGCTTTAAGTTTTATCAACAGCCAGGAAAAGCTGAACCACAGACACATGAAATGGGTAGAAACTTTACAAGCTTTTACTTTCACATTGAAGCATAAGAAAGGAGTCAAGAATAAGGTAGCAGATGCCTTGAGTAGGAGAGCTCTAACAGTCAACCAGATTCAGTTGGAAAGTGTTGGAATTGATTCATTGAAGACCATGTACGCTGATGATGAAGAATTTGGAGAGATATATCAGGTATGTACTTCTTTTAGAGATAAATATCATGCTGAGTTCTCTGAATTTCTGATCCAGGATGGATTGCTGTTCAAAGGTGGATAGTTGTGTATTCCAAGGTGTTCTATGAGGTTGAACATCATAAAAGAGAAACATTGTGGAGCTATGGCAGGACATTTTGGTTTGGATAAGACTCTTGATCTTGTCAGAAGACATTATTATTGGCTTAAGTTACAATCAGACGTCAGAAAATTTGTAGAGACATGTGTGATATGTCAGAAAGCAAAAGGAAGATCAACTAATGCAGGTTTATATCAGCGTTTACCCATTCGATCCAGACCATGGGAAAGCATAAGTATGGATTTTGTCTTGGGTTTACCAAGGACAAGGAAAGGATTTGACAGTGTATTTGTTGTGGTGGATAGATTCAGCAAAATGGCACATTTCTTGCCATACAAAACCACTGCTGATGCTTCATATATTGCAGATTTGTTTTTCAAGGAAATAGTCAGAATACATGGATTACCATTGAGCATAGTGTCAGATAGGGATGTGAAGTTTATTGGTTATTTCTGGAGAACTCTGTGGAAGAAGCTTGGAACAAATTTGTCTTTCTCATCTGCATATCATCCTCAAACGGATGGACAGACTGAAGTGGTAAATCATTCCTTAGGAAATTTGCTCAGATGTTTGACAAAACAGCATGGAGAAAAGTGGGATACTATCCTATCTCAGGCAGAATTTTCCTATAATGATACTGTCAATAGGAGTACTGGGAAATCACCTTTCTAGATAGTGTATGGTATGCATCCAAGAGGAATTTTGAAATTGCGAGATCTACCTGCAGCAGACCCTGTTAGTGTAGAGGAAGAAGCTTTTGCAGAAGCTATAAAAGAGGTTCATGATCAAGTAAAGACCTAGCTATAGCAAACTACCTTGAAGTATAAAGCATATATGCTGATAGAAAGAAGAAACATGTACAGTTTGATGTTGGAGATTTGGTGTGGGTTCATTTGAAGAAGGAAAGACTTACTAAGGGCAAATATACTAAACTCATGCAGAGGAAGATTGGACCATGTCAGATTTTGAGAAAGCATGGACAGAATGCTTATAAGATACAAGTCCCTCTGGATCTTGGTTTATCACCTATATTTAATGTATGTGATTTAACTACATACAAACATAATCCAGATGAAACTCCTACAGGATATAGCAGCTGATGACATTCCAAAGCATGATTCACCACAGTTGCAGAAGGTTTTTGACACAAGAATGATTAAGAAGACCAGGAACAAACGATATTTGGAATATTTAGTAGCTTGGCAGGGAAAACCTGATTCAGAAGCAGTGTGGACGACTGAAGAGCAGATCCAGAAACATGGTGCAGATCTACATACTCTCATCTCAAGTGGACTTGAGATTTCATCTTCTAGGGAGTATGGTGCAGGGGCACCCCTTCTAAATAAGGAATAGGTCTAAATATAGTATGTTTCATGCATTATGATGTAATAAGGTCCATGTGACCAATTCTTATGTTTTTAGTTAATTTAGGGTTATGTGTAGTCTGTTTTAGTTTGTTATGCTAGCTGTCCTCCCAGCCACTGGGAATCATTTATGTACTACTCATGAGGAGTAGATATATTATCCTAGCTCAAGTTGTTGGAGGAGAGAGTCAAGAGTTCATATGGTTGCATAGGTGAAATAGAGATATTGTTTTTGAGATTGGTCAGAGCACTGTGATACAGTGTGACTGGAATATTTGTATGCATTTTCTGATATTGAAATAAAGGAGATCCTCTAGGTACTATTTGTCTGATTTCAATTTACCTGTGTAATCATTTTTCCTATTTGCAGGCGAGATGGATTTACTTATCCATTCCACCGATTGATTCTCTGAATTGGTGGAATGGCCCTGTACAATAGATTAGCTTTACTTTTCATTTTTTTCTGTTTGTGCATTTCATGTTTTGGGATCAAGTTGTGGCATGCTGTAATCATTCCTAGCATCCTCATGTGCTAGGGTTTGAAGGATAAGTTCTATGTTGAAATTGTCAAGGAAGCAAATTAGTCCATATCAGGGTTTTTGTGCAAGTTTGTGAAGGCATCAGCGTGAGAGGAACCATTGGGTTGAAAAGTTTCCATTGCACCGACAGGGGGCACTTTTGCTGATCAGGGTGACAAATACAAAGTATCAGCGACTTGAAGAGTATATCGACGTAAGTCATGGTATCGGCCAAGCGAAGTTGAGATCCACCGATGTGTAAAGTCTGACCAATAGGCATAAAGTGTGGATAGTCCATCGGGGAGAGAAGAGTCACCGGCGAAGTGTTTCCGGTCTCTCCCGATCGGTTAAGTCTCACCGATGGTAGCAGATATCTAGTGTATCAGTGTGAATAGGAATATCGGCAGAGGGGTTTTGAGTCAGGCCGATAATAGATGTCTAGCCGACAGTGAAGCTAGCGCTAAGGCTTCGGTGTGACAATCGACATCGGTGAACGGTCGAAAAGTTAGGCCGATGGTTCATATGTTGCCAATAGGCAACCAATGACTAGAGTAGTCCAAGTTTCATCGGTAGGAAAGATACTATCGAGCAGTAAGGATTAAGCTATACCGATAGGCGAAATCTTTCCAATAGGCAATAAAGTGAAAGATATCCATCGACGTGAGGTGGACTTTGGCGGGAGAGTTTTCCTAGATGTCGATAGTGGTTGGTTGGGCCGATAAGTGTATATCGGGGAGACATGATGTTGGGTCTTGCCGATGGAATGAGGATAGTTAAATCCCACCAAGTTTGAACATTTTTTGCTGGCCACTCTGCATCATAGTGGTATTAGAGTGAAGGAAAAATCTTTTGGGAAGAAATAAAAAAGAAATATAGGATGTCAGATGAAGAAGGAACATTAGAGTTCCTGACAAAAATGACCAACGTTGAGTTGGCAGTTCTCATAAAGAAGCAGATTGCCGAGAGCAAGGCTATGAAGGCTCAGAATCAGGAATTGAAGGATGAATTGGAACAGTTGAGGGACAGAGTAGGTTCTGGTAAAGAAAAAGATAAGGAAGAAGAAGATAAGGAAGAAGAAGAGATCCCTAGGTGGAATGAGGAGGTCGTTCCTGCAGACCAGAGACCACTGTTGAATGCCCTCAAAGCCATGGAGAGGATAACCATGGATGTGAAACTGGATTTACCAGTGTTTATGGGTAAGATGGAAACTGATTTAGTGATGGAGTGGATAGACTCCCTAAACAATTTCTTTGAGACAAAGGAGATACCAAAACATCAGAGAGTAAATAAAGCCTAATCAAAAATGAAAGAGGCAAATTGACTTGGTGGAATTTTATCCAAGATGACAGAGTACAAGAAGGAAAGCGTAGAGTTGCTACATGGAAGTAGATGATGGCTTTAGTGAAGGAAGCCTATGTTCCATTGGATTATAGTATCCAATTACACAAGAGGAAACAAAATTTGAAGCAGAAGGAGCTAGATGTCAGCTCATATACAGAAGAGTTCATGAAGCTTTGTGTCAAGACAAAGGTCAAAGAGAGTGAGGAAGAAAAGGTAGCCAGATACCTTAATGGATTGAGGTTCAACATTCAGGAAGATTTGAATCTGCATAACCCAGATACAGTTCAGAAATGTTTTCAGTTGGCATTGAAAGTGGAAGAGAAGTTAAAGAAAAGACAAGAACAGAACAATAGAGGAAGAGGAAAATAGCAAAGAGGTGGAAGAGGTCCTTTCAAAGGCAGAGGACATGGACATGGATATCAGGGAGAATCCAGTCATGACAATAGTAAGGGAGATAACAGTCAAAACCAGAAAGAAAGTTACAATCAGCAAGGAAACTTCTGAGGCAGAAGACCTTTCAGAGGAAGATCCCAGGGCAGAGGATCTATCAGATGTTATAACTATAACAAAGAAGGCCATATAGCCAGCAGATGTCCAGAAAAGGCAACAAGCTCAATAGGAGAAAGGAGAATGAATCTGATTCAAGAACCTAATAATCAAAGTGCTACAAGCTCAAACACTTTCCAAAGTGTGAATGCTCCTGACAATTATGGATATCTAGAGAGTGGAGAATCTTTGATGATGAGAAGAACAATGACTAACATGAAGGTACTTGACAAAGAACCCCCACAAAGAAGGTATCTTTTCAGAACCATTTGCAAAGCAGGAGGTAAGGCATGTAAAGTTTTAATTGATTCTGGTTCTACTAAAAATTTTGTATCTGATGAAATGGTAACAAAGCTTAAGCTTAGAAGATTGCCTCACCCATCCCCATATAAGGTCTCATGGCTTACCCAAGGTCAATAGACAATTGTAGAAGAACAAGCTTGGGTAGAATTTCATATTGGAGCATATAAAGACAGGTTATTGTTTGATATCACCAAGATGGATGCTTGCCATCTTTTATTTGGAAGACCATGGCAGTATGACTTGAAGGCATGCCATGATGGTTTTAGAAACACCTATAAAATCACTAAGAATGGTACTGTGACTGAGTTACTACCATTGACAGAGAAGGAGGAGAAATCAAAAGGAAAAGAGGTGAAGGTAATGTTGATGGAAGGAAAACAAGTCATAAAAGAAGTAGCAGCAGAAGGTCCAGTTGCATATGCATTCATTCCATGTCTGGCAATGAATAAAGAGTAGCAGCAAGAAGTCAAGAAAGAGAAAAAGCAGAGGTTCATAGACCTAGCTGTCCAAGAGTTATTGGATAAGTATAAAGGCATCATTTCTGATGGAATGCCAAGATCCCTAACACCTGTAAGAGATATCAGCCATTGCATAGATCTAATCCCAGGATCTACACTTCCAAACAAAGCAGCATATAAGCTAACTCCAGAACAAAATGCAGAAGTAGCAAGACAAATTAAGGAATTGTTAGACACAGGTTTGATTGGTAAAAGTTTAAGCCCATGTGCAGTACCAGCTATACTAGCACCAAAGAAAGAAGGCACTTGGAGGCTTTGCACAGATTCCAGGGCTATAAATAAGATCACAATCAGGTATAGGTTTCCAATACCTAGGATAGAGGATTTACTTGATTGTTTGGGAGGTGCTAAGTATTTTACAAAAATAGATTTGAAGAGTGGTTATCATTAGATTAGAATTAGGCCAGGAGATGAATGGAAAATAGCATTCAAAATCAATGAAGGGTTGTATGAGTGGAAAGTTATGCCTTTTGGTTTGTCTAATGCACCTAGTACTTTTATGAGATTGATGAATGAGGTTTTGAGAGAATTCATGGTAAAGTTTGTCATAGTCAATCTAGATGACATTCTGATTTTCAGCAATACAAAAGAAGAACATCTCAGACATATAGATTTGGTTCTCAAGAGGTTACATGAAGAGCAGCTGATGATAAATTTGGACAAGTGTTTGTTCATGCAAGACGAGATCACATATTTGGGTTTTGTCATTTCTCAAGGTAAGTTGCAAATGGATAAGGAGAAGGTAAATGCCATTTTGTCTTGGCCAACTCCAAGGACTATGAATGATGTCAGAAGTTTCCATGGGTTAGCAACCTTCTACAGAAAGTTTATAAGAGGGTTTAGTCATATTTGTGCACCCTTGCTTGATACCATAAAAGGAGGATAGAAGTGCAGATTTGCTTGGACTAAGCGAGCAGATGATTCTTTTGAAACATTGAAGAAGGTGGCACAATAGCCAGTCCTTGCACTTCCAGATTTTAAAAAATCTTTCAGGTAGAATGTGATGCCAGTCACATGGCCATTGGAGTAGTACTCAGTCAAGAAGGAAGGCCAATTGCATTTTTCAGTGAGAAGCTCAATGATGCTAAAAAGAGGTATTCCTCATATGATTTGGAAATGTATGCTTTAGTCCAGTCACTCAAGAAATGGAGGCATTACTTGATGCCAAAGGAATTCATAGTATTCATAGATAATCAGGCTTTAAGTTTTTATCAATAGCCATGAAAAGCTGAACCACAGACACATGAAATGGGTAGAAACTTTACAAGCTTTTACTTTCACATTGAAGCATAAGAAAGGAGTCAAGAATAAGGTAGCAGATGCCTTGAGTAGGAGAGCTCTAACAGTCAACCAGATTCAGTTGGAAAGTGTTGGAATTGATTCATTGAAGACCATGTATGCTGATGATGAAGATTTTGGAGAGATATATCAGGTATGTACTTCTTTTGGAGATAAATATCATGCTGAGTTCTCTGAATTTCTGATCCAGGATGGATTGTTGTTCAAAGGTGGATAGTTGTGCATTCCAAGGTGTTCTATGAGGTTGACCATCATAAAAGAGAAACATTGTGGAGCTATGGTAGGACATTTTGGTTTGGATAAGACTCTTGATCTTGTCAGAAGACATTATTATTGGCTTAAGTTACAATCAGACGTCAGAAAATTTGTAGAGACATGTGTGATATGTTAGAAAGCAAAAGGAAGATCAACTAATGCAGGTTTATATCAGCCTTTACCCATTCCTTCCAGACCATGGGAAAGCATAAGTATGGATTTTGTCTTGAGTTTACCAAGGACAAGGAAAGGATTTGACAGTGTTTTTGTTGTGGTGGATAGATTCAACAAAATGGCACATTTCGTGCCATGCAAAACCACTACTGATGCTTAATATATTGTAGATTTGTTTTTCAAGGAAATAGTTAGAATACATGGATTACCATTGAGCATAGTGTCCGATAGGGATGTGAAATTTATTGCTCATTTCTGGAGAACTCTGTGGAAGAAGCTTGGAACAAATTTGTCTTTCTCATCCACATATCATCCTCAAACGGATGGACAGATTGAAGTGGTAAATCGTTCCTTAGGGAATTTGCTCAGATGTTTGACAAAATAGCATGGAGAAAAGTGGGATACTATCCTATCTCAGGCAGAATTTTCCTATAATGATACTGTCAATAGGAGTACTGGGAAATCACCTTTCCAGATAGTGTATGGTATGCATCCAAGAGGAATTTTGGAATTACGAGATCTACCTACAGCAGACCCTATTAGTGCAGAGGGAGAAGCTTTTGCAGAAGCTATAAAAGAGGTTCATGATCAAGTAAAGACCCAGCTACAGCAAACTACCTTGAAGTATAGGGCATATGTTGATAGAAAGAAGAAAGATGTACAGTTTGATGTTAGAGATTTGGTGTGGGTTCATTTGAAGAAGGAAAGACTTCCTAAGGGCAAATATACTAAACTCATGCAGAGGAAGATTGGACCATGTCAGATTTTGAGAAAGCATGGACAGAATGCTTATAAGATACAACTCCCTCCAGATCTTGGTTTATCACCTATATTTAATGTATGTGATTTAACTCCATACAAACATAATCCAAATGAAGAACATGAACTCCTACAGGATACAACAACTGATGACATTCCAAAGCATGATTCACCACAGTTGTAGAAGGTTTTGGACACAAGAATGATCAAGAAGACCTGGAACAAACAATATTTGGAATATTTAGTGGCTTGGCAGGGAAAACCTAATTCAGAAGCAGTGTGGATGACTGAAGAGCAAATCCAGAAACATGGTGCAGATCTACATACTCTCATCTCAAGTGGACTTGAGATTTCTTCTTCTGGGGAGTATGGTGCAAGGGCACCACTTCTAAATAAGGAATAGGTCTAAATATAGTATGTTTCATGCATTATGATGTAATAAGGTCCATGTGACAAATTCTTATGTTTTTAGTTAATTTAGGGTTATGTGTAGTCTGTTTTAGTTTGTTATGCTAGCTGTCCTCCCAGCCACTAGGAATCATTTCTGTACTACTCATGAGGAGTAGATATAATACCCTAGCTTAGGTTGTTGAAGGAGGAGAGAGTCAAGAGTTCATATGGTTGCATAGGTGAAACAGAGATATTGTTTTTGAGATTAGTCAGAGCACTGTGATACAGTGTGACTGGAATATTTGTATGCATTTTCTGATATTGAAATAAAGGAGATCCTCTAGGTACTATCTGTCTGATTTCGATTTACCTATGTAATCATTTTTCCTATTTGCAGGCGAGATGGATTTACTTATCCATTCCACCGGTTGATTCTCTGAATTGGTGGAATGGCCCTGTACAATAGATTAGCTTTACTTTTCATTTTTTTTTCTATTTGTGCATTTCATGTTTTGGGATCGAGTTGTGGCATGCAGTAATCGTTCCTAGCATCCTTATGTGCTAGGGTTTGAAGGATAAGTTCTGTGTTGAAATTGTCAAGGAAGTAGATCGGTCGATATCAAGGTTTTCGTGCAAGTTTGTGAAGGCATCGGCGTGAGAGGAACCATCGGGTTGAAAAGTTTCCATTGCGCCGATAGGCGGCACTTTTGCCTATCGGGGTGACAAATACAAAGTATCGCCGACTTGAAGAGTATATCAGTGTAAGTCATGGTATCGGCCAAGCGAAGTTGAGATCCACCGATGTGTAAAGTTTGACTGATAGGCGTGAAGTGTGGATAGTCCATCAGGGAGAGAAGAGTCACCCTCGAAAGGTTTCCGGTCTCTCCTGATCGATTAAGTCTCACCGATGGTAGCGGATATCTAGTGTATCGGTGTGAACAGGAATATCAGCAGAGGGGTTTTGAGTCAGGCCGATGATAGATGTCTGGCTGTCGGTGAAGCTAGCGCTAAGGCTTCGGTGTGACAATCGACATCGGTGAACGGTCGGAAAGTTAGGCCGATGGTTCATATGTTGTCGATAGGCAACCAATGACTAGAGTAGTCCAAGTTTCATCGGTAGGAAAGATACTATCGGGTAGTAAGGGTTAAGCTATACCGATAGGCGAAGTCTTGCCGATAGGCATTAAAGTGAAAGATATCCATCGGCGTGAGGTGAACTTCGGCGGGACAGTTTTCCTGGATGCCGATAGGGGTTGGTTGGGCGGATAAGTGTATATCGGGGAGACATGATGTTGGGTCTTGCCGATGGAATGAGGATAGTTAAATCCCCCAAGTTTGAACTTTTTTGCTGGCCGCTCTGCATCAGGTTATAATTATGGTTAGGGTTAGAAATAGAATAAGGGTTACTAAATTAGGGTAATCTCTAATAATAACCCTAAATTATGTTACTAAATTAGGGTTAATGTTAGAATTAGGGTTGGGTTATAATTATAATTAGGGTTAGAATTATAATTAGAATTTGGGTTATAGTTTAATGATGCCCATGACAATTAGAATGAGAACTAGGGTCAAAACTAGGGTTAGGGTGATATTTAGGGTTACGATTAGAATTTAGGTTAGGGTTAGGGTTATGATTAGGGTTATAATTAAGGGTAGGGTTGGAATTGCATATAGAATTAGGGGTAGGATTAGGGTTAGAATCATAATTAGAATTCATTATAATGGACACGATTAGCATTAGGGTTAGGCTTAGGGTTCGAATCAATGTTAGAATTAAAATTATAGTTACAATCAATTTTATGGTTACAGTTAGAACTAGCATATTTATATTAAATATAATATATCTAAAGTACCCCTCGAAGCTCCTAATGTTAGAATTAGTGATTAGAAAAATAGACACCTCAAGAAGGATATCTCTCGATGTACTCTAGATATATTATATTTAATATAAATATGCTGGTTAGCGAGATACATTGATTTGAACTTCACTTCCCCGTGTATGAATTTGCAACTACTTGTCAAAAAATTTAAGAAAAAATCTGAAAGGATTTCCCACTGATTTGGAGGAACGATGGCCACATCAAGCCTATTTTATCATCACCGACATTCATCTCAAACAAAAGGAAATAAATATCAAAATGGATTAATATATTTTCTCCCAATCAATCCAGCAAGGATCCGAATCTGAAAAGATTAAAAAATTTCTTCTAAAGTTTATTGTTTCCAAGGACCCCACACTTATCTTCTAGAGTAATTAGGTCTGAGCTAAATTTAGTAGAGGCAAGTTGATAGGCAATTAAACTGGAGTTGTCTGTTATTGTTGGAAATTAGTTTACATTGGTATCCTACTCAGGATTATGGTCAAAACTTTTAATTTTCTGTAGCAAGATTTAATAATTTTGTATTTTCAGTCAAATGCAACTAGATTTAGGGGTGGGGTATTTATCCAAAAGTTACTTTCATTTTATATTATAGTCAAACGGATATAGATTTTGAAGTGTATGTTCCCATCTGATCTAGATGGGAAAAATCCTTTATTTTAAAATGAATTATGGATTGATATTCATGGGGCATGGGTTTGTATTTTATAAATAGGAAATAAGGTGAGAGAGAAAACAACGTTGAGAACAAGACAAGGTACTCAAGCACCTTTCGTCCCGTGGATATTATGGATCTGAAGGAGGCATCTGTTCTGGCCAGAAATGTAGCCAAGGGAAGATGGTTTGTGGTATTTATATGTTTTCTGATCATGTCCCTTGCAGGAGGGACATACATATTTGGTGTATATTCAGAAGCAATAAAAACAGTCCTGGACTATAGTCAGGAAACTCTGACCACATTAGGGTTCTTCAAAGATCTGGGAGGGAATGTTGGAATTGTGTCTGGTCTAATCAATGAGGTCACTCCACCATGGGTAGTTCTGGGAATAGGAGCCATTATGAACATCACTGGCTATTTGATGATCTGGTTGTCTGTGACCCAAAGGATCGCCAGGCCTAAGACATGGCAGATGTATCTATACATCTGCATAGGATCCAATTCTCAGACTTTTGCCAACACAGGAGCTCTGGTTACCTGTGTCAAGAATTTTCCTCAGAGCAGAGGAAGTGTGCTGGGAATTCTTAAAGGATTTGTGGGGCTCAGTGGAGCCATCTTCACTCAAATATACCATGCAATTTATGGCGACGACAACACTGGAGTAATTCTGCTGCTGGGTGTGCTGCCAGCTGCTGTATCCCTGCTTGTCATGTTAATAGTGAGACCCACTAAAGTGGTTGCAGATAAGAAGGAGCTGAAGCGCTTCTACAATTTTCTCTACATAGCCTTGGCACTGGCAGGGTTTCTGATGATTATGATTGTGGTGGAGAATCGAGTGAAGAATTTTCCACAGTCAGGCTACCAAGTTGTAGCTGCCTTGGCCATACTTTTCCTTATGTTCAATATTGTTGTGGTTGTTAATACAGAGATGGACAATATGAAGCTACAAAGATTGTCTTCACAGAATGGAAATGGGTCTCAGAAGATTGTGCATATTGATATTGTTGAAGATGAGGAAAAAAACAAAAATGAGATCAATTTGACAAATTGGAGCAGTGAAGCTCCTGTGGAGCAACGTGAAGGCAAAAACAGTGAGAAGCCTGAATCCTTAAGAGCCCGTCTGGTCAAAATGTTCAAGAGTCCTAAAAGAGGAGATGACTACACCATCCCCCAAGCACTTGTGAGTGTGGACATGATAATCTTATTCATAGCCACTACTTGTGGGGTTGGAACCACTCTCACCGCCATTGACAACATGGGTCAGATTGGGAAAGCTCTGGGATACACTCCTGTCAATATCAGCACTTTTGTTTCTCTAATCAGCATCTGGAATTTCTTAGGCCGTGTTGTGTCAGGATTTCTGTCTGAGTATTTGTTGCAAAAGTACAAATTTCCCAGACCTATGATGTTTACAATAATCTTGCTTATTGCTTGTGTTGGGCATATTTTTATAGCATTTGCTCTGCCAGGATCACTGTATGTAGCCTCAGTAGTTATAGGCCTCTCTTTTGGAGCTCAATGGCCTGTCTTGTTTGCTGTTATCTCAGAGCTCTTTGGTCTCAAGTATTATGCTACTCTTTACAATTTTGGGGCAGCTGCAAGTCCACTGGGATCCTATCTTCTCTCAGTCAGAGTTACTGGAAGACTATATGACAAAGAAGCCAGAAAACAGCTGCATACTTCTCAATCTTTCTCAATTTCCAGAACTCTGTTACAGGCGGCTAGTGCACCAGCACCTGCTCAGAGTAAACTGACCTGTTTAGGACACGAATGTTTTCGTCTCAGCTTTATCATAATGACGGTTGTCTCATTATGCGGAGCTCTTATTTCAGCCATTCTTGTTGTGAGAACAAGGAAGTTCTACAGAAGTGACATTTATGCCAAGTTTCGAGCTGAGGCTGAAAACTCCGTCCAAGATAAGGAGGTGTCTCAAATTGCAAACGGTCACAGTAAAACACAGACGATATAGACAACTGTCGTCATAAATTTGTGATCTTTAACAAAATGAAATTTCTAGTCCACACTTATTTGCCATTCAAGAGGTCAATATAAACCAGTGGGTTGAGTTTAACTAATAATATAGATATTTATACAGTGTATTTTGAAGCCTTTGTGGATCAGAGGATTGAGTTGTTGAAAGATACAAATAATAGTCAGAGGTTCAAAACTAGATTTACTTACCCTATACATTAGGGACAGCGTGTACAGCCCAGAGACTTTAAAGAGCTCCCTCTTTAAAGAACTCTGTGTAATATTGACTCCAAGTCCAACTGATTCCTCTGAATAATTTTTTAAAAAAGTTTATTTTATTTTTTCCTTGCCTTAACAGAGATACTTTTGTTCATTGCATTAGATGCCATGATTTATAAACAGGATGCTTTTTTGTTCATTGCATTAGATGCCATGATTTATAAACAGGATGCTTTTTTGGCAGGGGATTTCAGATATCTTGTCTACTTCAGAAATATTAGATATATGTGTAAATAAAAACAGAAAAATGCAGGGATATATCGCTATTAGGGTGGTTGTTGTGTCCATTATCATTTTTTACACAATATATTTTAATAAAAAATAAAATTTTCTGGACACCTTAGTTTGTTGTGGAACACTTGTATTAATTAATTGATTATAATAAAAATTTTAAATACAGGAGCTTCTTAAGAGCTGCAATGGAGAGCGGTGTCCTGGGAGCGGTGGCTGGTGTTGAGGATTAAAGTTGTTTCTAAAGTTGTTTCTAGTGTTTTGTATGACGGGTGACGTTTGGTAGCGTATGGTTTTTTTTGGTGTTAGTCTTCTGTAGTTTTCCATTTTATGCTTTTTGAGCAGATTTTTTCTGTATCTGCTATGAGGGATGAGGAAATACTGATCCCCCTCTTAATGTATCTACCTTATTATTCATTTTATCAGTATAGTTATAGTCTGAGGCTAAACCCCTTATTTATTAAAAAAAAAAAAACAATTTTAAATTAGTTATTTATATTTATAGTTTTTAATTACAAATTTTATATTTTTATAGGTTTGTTTTTTAATTTTTTGATAGAGATCATCCACAAAATCCTTTTTGTTATGGGATACAAGCAGGGTCTAAGTTTGACAGTTGACCTTACCTCTCAAGCAAAATTTTTATGGCAGTTTTTCATTCAAAGTTTCCTTTAAAATACTATGGCATATCTTAATATAAGTAAAATTATAGATAAACTAAATATATATCATCATAATCCTATATAAATTTTGACAGTTTGTCCAAAATCTCTCCTTTCATGTGATAGTTTTTTTAAAATTTTGATTGTATTTTAAGAAAAATTATATATAAACTAAATATATATCATCATAATCCTATATAAATTTTAACAGTTTGTCCAAAATCTCTCCTTTCATGTGATAGTCTTTTTTTAAGTTTTGATTGTATTTTATGACAAAAATGTTTAAATACTGCTATACAGCCATCAAATTCAGGCCCCGGATATAGAAACATGAGACTGAATTGATATTTTTAGATATTAGTTGTTTTTATCTAATTCTATATTTTAAAATTATTTTTCATATAAATTAGGTGTTACAATAGAACTATGCTTTTTATATAATAATATAATATAATTTTATTCATCAAAAATAATATTATTTTAAATGAAAATTAAAAAACTACAGTATAAAGTGAAACAGTAAATTAAAACAAATATTTTAGTTAAACATAAAAATCTGTTATAGTTAAAGGAGTTATTTCTAATTTAATGGCAAAAGTAATAAATAATTATTTTTTAACAAAAAAATATTTTAAGGGTGTAATAATTTTGTTGTTGGAGGGTTTTATATCTAATCTACAGATGCCATGCTGCAACACCAATTTTAAATTTAAACCTCTTGAAAGGAAAGATAAGATTTGGGAGATATCTATTCTACCAAAGTCGTCCAAATCAGATTACGGCCTCATCCCTTATGATATCAGACCTTGATTTAATCCTAATAATAGATTCAGAATAACTGACTCCTCAAAAACATTGAAACTTGAAGATAGAATTGGATAAACAAGAAAAGCTTATCCACGGCAACTACAAACATGCTGACTGTTCCAGATCTTGGATCTTCCCTGGGAAATGTGCTCTATTAACTTATGCTAAATCTTCTCTACTTATCATACCAAATTTATGAAAAGGCAGATAATTTATTTGTGATATTTGGACTATTGTCAAATTACAACTCACAAACTGGAAGAAAGCCCTTTGCTTACGAACCAATGGTTGACAGATTGCGTGACTCTGTTCAGATCTCCTCCATCTTTAATATATTTAAAATATTTATCGCGCTGTTTACGGAATGGTTAATTTTATCCATAATATGTTTCGTAATATCTGTTGATTTGCTATTTTATTTATCAGCCATATCTGTAAATTGACTTGAAACTCTGTAATTCTTATTCGACTATTGTCCCCAAGAAAATCATTCCAGAAAACACTACATGTCCTTCAAAATTATTACGGAGATTTCTCCCAACATGCCACGTTACAGGCTTCAAATTCCAATGCCAATGGCCGCTTCAAGATATTGCTTGATACTGCATTTTTCATTCCACCTGGTCTATATTTATTATGCTTGTTGGACTTCGCTGACATTTTCGAAGAGAAAAGCTGATTCCCTGCACCACACAGATATTAGTCGCTGCCATGGAACTGTAGCACAAGCAATGTTTTCAACTAAGTATAAATTCTTTTAGGTTCAATTAATTATTATTCACTTTAAGGTTTAATATAACTTTAAGCTAATGTTTTAGCTCTTAACTTCTACACTTTTTATTTTAAATATTAGAAAAAGGGTTTATTTTGCTATGCTATGGGATTGTTTTTTTTTTTTTTTTTGGAAAATACAAGTCATGTATTAAAAAAAAACACTTCACAAAAAAATAATGGGTGGTTAAAAGGCACACCCAAAAAGTCACATGGGCAAAATCCAGAAAGTTCTAGATCAAAGTATAAAGGGTACAGAATCCAAATAAAAACATAGTAAAAAAATAGAATTAAGCTGTCAATGTCACCTCTGCGGATGGCGGATCCATGTCATCCGGTTTCCCCCAAATATCAGCGGGGTCTGAGTTGACATCAGGCATAGCCCAGCTATCTTCATTTCCCTGTTCTTCATTCTAAACATTTGGCTCTTCGTGCTGAGGTGAGATAGCCAAATTCAAGCGGGGGAAGACTTTAGTATTATCCCATCCTATATTAGGTGGATGTGCAAGACCAGGAACATTCTAACTAGTATTATCGCCAGTGGGCCAACCCACATTATCCCTTGCAACACTTGCAACACGGCCTAAGGTCCAACCACATTGACGTGGAGAGGCCGAGCGTCTACGATGGTACGCACCACGACGCTGAGCAGGCTGGGAGCAGGGTTGAGAATCTCTAGCCAAACCACTTCTTCGTCTATTAGGTGAACAGGCTCTAACAGAGGAAGGTGAAGGAGGAAACCGAGCCACAGTGTAGGGAGCATTCTCCCAATGATCCAATAACTCTTGTAAGTGTGCCACCTCCAAGGCAACTTTGTTAGCTTGCACTTGAATCTACATAAGAACATTAGAACAAATAATTATTTTAATGTAAAGAGAAATAGAAGTTCTAGTTTTACTTTTTGAGAATATACAAGAATTAGGATCTTTCCATAATGTAAATAATATCTCCACCTTGAAAATATGCCAAATCTGAGTAAATCTTTCAGGAAACCTAGGTGAGTCACCCAAAAGAATGATTTGCTAGGTTAATGGCTCAGGTATGAAAGGGCGGAAGAAAACATGAATTCATAGCCAAAATGCTTGAGCTTTGGTGCAATACCAGAAGAGATGTTAAATTGTCTCAGACTGTCCACAAAAAGGACAATGGGAATCCTGGACCCCAAGATGAAACAACGTAGTACCAACAGGCAAGCCCTGAAAGAGAATGCACCAGGTAAAATGAGGAAGCTTTAGCTTAAGAATTGCAGACCAGACAGTTTTAAATCTGGAATGCTAAAGACTCAAAGAACTATGAATAAGGCAACACTTATTAAGAGTGTCAGTCATGGGAAAATATGCTAAAAGCCACCTATAAGCCATCCGTGGATTGAAATGATGCATTGGTGTTTCAGGATACCACTTCTAGTCCTTCCACCATGGCTTGTTGGACTGAATTCCAACCTTATGAAGCATTGCAGGTGGAATAGCCATGATGATTCTATTATAAGTCAGCTTATCAACTTTTAAAAGACCAAATTTAACACAGAATGCTTCCCAAGCTAAGAGGTTCATAGTGGGCTGGTGAAACATATCCTGCAAGGTCTAAACACCTTTTTGATGAAATTTTAGAGCCTTTAAACCAGGCAATTTAGCCAAATATTGGCTAGCAGAAGCTAAGAGAGGTGACCACCAAATATTAAGGTGATTGAAGGAAAAACCAGCACGAAATCCATCACCAGACCAACATAACCAAGGTTTAACTTTTTCCCAGGCTTTCCAAATACTTTTAACCATAAACGTGCCTGAGATCTAAATTGGTTCTCTCATGACAAAGAGAGTAGAAAAACTAATTCCTTTCCAAGCTAGTTTGTGCAAAGGAAGACCTATTTCAATGTTATGCCAGAGTAAAACTTTCCATGCCTCACAGCCAGTGAGAGCACGAATGATCCACTTGATAGCCAAGGCAATTCCTTGGCATTGGGTAGAAAGAATACCAAGCCCTCTAGAATCTTGGGAAGGTCTAGCAAAATTCCCATGCAACATAGTGAAAACCATGGCGAGTATCAGAAGAGGTCCATAGAAAATCCCTCAAGAGTTTTTTCAGTTTGGCATAAGAACTTTTTGAAGGAGCCCTGATAAGTCTAGTTTATGACTCAATTTTGTTAAACTTTATTATCCACTTGTTGTAGTTATCTTGGACTTTGGTACTTTGATCCTGATCTTTTTATGCCATTGCCTTAAAAACTATAAGATGTTGAGCATAGGTCATTTCTTATATTCTTTTATGACAAAAATATGCTATATGAACTATCTATGTTAATTTTACATATGGTTAATGAATGTTACTCCAAGGTAGTTATGGGTGTGCAATTATTGTGTGTACTAATATTGTTATACAGATATAATCAGCATCCATAAAGTAGAGGAAGATTCTACTGGTTGGTTACTTGCCATAAAAAGTCAAACATGGTGATCATTCAAATGTCAAATGGAGGAAAGACAACCGCCTTGTAACTAATCTTAAATACTTGTTGAGCAAATTTAGGAGTTACTGTTATGCTAGATCTGCGTTTAAGCAAATTGCTTGAGTAGATTCCACGCATACATAACCTCCTTTCGACTTTTTTATGTTCTCCATAAAGAGGCATCCTCCTATTCTGTTAGAGTTGACCGTCTTGCTAGGTAGTTAGTTTTATAGTTTTCCTTCTATAAATAAGACTCTAATGCTCCTTCTAAGGGGTTATTGATTAATCAGAGATTGCATTTGCATTATCCAATTTTTGGTAATACATTTATGATGTTTAGTTGTACTTATCTTTTCCAATGAATAAAATGAAGTTATAAGTTCGCATTTCTGAGTTTACATTTGTCTTAGGGAATACTCATCCAAGGGGGCCACCTGGTGAGAATTCCATCCTCTAGTTTAGCTATATTTTCTGTGAACCATTTAGTTAAATCTAACATTGAATATTCCTGTAGCCACTAGAATTCTATTCTGTGTCTGTTCCTGCAGCCAAAGTAGACAGAGTAGTTTCCTATTTGTTTGCCCAGACTTTATTTTCTGTTATGTACTTGATCTTAGAATAGTTGTTGGTTGATGTTTAGCATTTCTGTCATTTCTTTCCTAGTAGTTTATCTTTAGCATTATGTCTTTCTTAGCTATAGAATGAATGTGGCTACTTTGGAAGTTCTTAGTACACATACAGTGCTGACCCATTTCAAGTTCACATCCCTAGGTTGATAAGTGAAATGTATCTCCATAGTGATTAAGATAGCTATTCAGGTTAGATGTCCAATCTTTGAGTTATAGCTTTAAGAGCTCAGTTGTTAAATCATTGTAAGAGACCAATATTTTTGGCACCATTGCCAGGGATGATGTCAAACTAAGAAGATCTTTGGAGTCATCTTTAGTATTATTCCTTGCAGTTTTTTTCCCTTAAAATGTGTTTTTAGTCAGGAAGTAACCATCTACAACCCATCCACAACATTTTTTGTGTGAGAGGTGGCTGATACTGAGTATATTGTATGCATAGAGGTAGGAGAAGAGATGCTTTAGGGAGATTCCTTCCTAATGATTCAAATTACTTAGTAGAAGAAGTAGAAGTAAATCCTTTCCTTGATGCATTCCCTGATTTGAATAGTTCTGAAACATCCTCTGAAGAACAAGTTACCCCAAACCTGGTTGAAAATCTATTTGCCTTGATAATAGGTCAAGTAGTTATGGCTGTCCAAAATGTACCTAATCAACCAACCTTTCTATTTCTGATTGTTCATCAAAAATGAAGTGGATAATCTCGAGAACATCCCTACTTCAGCTCTCCCTAAGTTCTATGGACTTGCAACAGAGGACCCAAACACCTTCTTGCTTGAATTTGATATCCTCTATAGAAGCTATGACTACACTACTGATGCTCATAAACTTAAGTTGTTTCCTACTACCATGAAAGAGGCTGCATTAAGTTGTTTTATGAGTCTAGGTAGTGATATTGTCAATACCTGGGAAGAAATGAAAGATAAATTTCTTGAGAAATATAAAGACTACTATAGGAGTGGGGATATGAGAGGAAATGATATTTTCAGAATGCAACAGAAAGAAGATGAAAGTTTGGAGGATTACATCTCAAGGTTTTTGTTTTGTTTACAAAAGTCTCCCCATCATGCACTCAATGAGGAGTCTCAGAAGCTACTCTTCCTCAGGGGAATAAGTGAGCATTGCATAGATGCCTTGGATTTAATGGGAGGAGATATTACCCAAGTGTCTTGGGATGATATTAAGAAGTTGTGTTGGAATTATTCCATAGCAGCCATGAAGGAAGGAAGAGGTTACCATTCCCTTATGGGCAAAAACTCTACCAATGGAGTTTCAAGAATGGAGATAAACCACTTTCTATCTGATTTTAAGAAAAATATTATAAATAATGTGGCCACCTAGTTGGACACACTCCAAGCAAAGAAGAAGCATGAAGAGGCTGAGGCAATCTTGGCAGAATATTGTCCTCATTACAGACAAAAGAAGAGGAACTGCATATGCAAGATGGTAGCTAACATTGATAGTAAATAGATTCCACCTGAGTTCAAGGCAATACAAGTTGAAGAAGATCAAGTCTTCCATGTTGCACAAAGGAGGCCATGGGTTCCAAGACAAGGTATGTCTTCAGATCCATTATCATATGCTAGACCACATTTTAATACTTATGCATTTGGTAACCAATGACAACAGCCATTCCCATCTAGTTATGGAGGATATCCGCCTCAGCCTTGGAACAACCCTCAAAATACTTGGCAAAATTACCAAAACCCTGCACCTCAGTGGCAACAGCCTCAGGGGAATTGGAAGTCACCTCCAGGAAATTGGCAACAAATATCTCAATGGAGAGGAGGCTAGCAATGGCCAAATCAGACCACTAATTACATGCAATCACCTCCTCAGCCCCAATAGCCTGCTATAATGCCTCCACCTGCTAGCTCCAATTCAAATACGCCTAAACTTACTCAGTTACCAGTTTAACCCTCACCTAACCAAAATAATAGACCACAACAATAGTCAGTATATTTTGCTGATCCAAACTAATTCCCTACATATGCTGTGAATGTAAGTGATATACATATGCGTTTAGGAACTACCTTGGTAGCTCCTTTAAGATCTGTTAATACTGAGCTTTCTAAGGAAGAAGAGGAGCCTATAAAAACCCCCATTCAATCAAATGTACCTAGAAATCCTAAACCAATGACAGTCAAACAAACTGCCTAAGAACCACCATTTCCACAAAAGTTAGAAACTATGAAACAAAAGGTAGAAGAAGAGGAACCCACCTTTGACATTCTAGAGAAGTCGAAACATGTATGTGTCAAGATCCCTCTATTTCAAGCCATAAAAGATGTTCCTATATATGTCAAAGTAAATAAAGAAGCATGCCTTAAGAAGCCAAGAAGAAAAAAGAAAGACCCCACTATGGTTCATGTGGTGGGACAATTGGCTGACATCATGCTTGGAAAAGTGACTGTTCCCAAATATAATGATCCAGGAAGTCTTGTGGTAGAAGTTGTTATAAATGGGATCCAAATTAGAAATGTTCTAATTGATCTTGGAGTAGCCATAAATGTAATGACAAAGGATATCCTATAGCAACTGAATGTTGCAACCATGCGACCAACTCCTACTATCATGTAGCTTGCTGATAGCTCTACTATTAAACCTGATGGGATAGTTGAGGACCTTGTGCTATCCTTGGACTCATGGGAATATCCAGCTAATTTCACGATACTTTCTCTTAAAGCTACATTGGGAGGATACCCCATCATTTTGGGAAGGCCATGGTTAGCCATAGTAGATGCTTATATTGGGTGTTGGTCAGGAGACATGACCATATCTGATGGGAGAAGCAATAAAACACTTGTTCTTTACCCACCTACATAGCCATCTCATGATATGGATAATCTTGTTTGGCCTCATGTTGGTGAAGAGGCAGAGAAAGCTAATTTTGTGGAGCAGCTTATGATGTTAGGCAGAAGTTCTTTTCTACAGCTTCAAGGAGAGAAGGAGGTGTGGTCTAATATAATTCAAAATCATTGTGAAGTAGAGGAAGTATCATCCTCTCATTCTACTGATTCAGTGAGGATACTTATTCCAATTTTTCTTGCAACATCAGGTATGTTACATACATTACTTCCACAAGAAATTAAGGTACCAAGCATTAATGAAGTAACTATGGTTGACTGAACAACTCAAGTGGAAATTTCAGAAGAAAGATATCTCAATATTAATAGTAACTTGACTCAAGCACAACAGCTATCCTTGAAAAATTTGTTAAAGAAACATAAAAATGCCTTTGCATGGGATTATCATGACATGAAAGGATTAGATCCTATATTATGCACCCATAGGATTTACATAAAGGAAGATTGTACACTAGCAAGACTACCATGAAGGAGAATCAACCCTGCACTAAGAGAAATTGTCAAAGAGGAATTACAGAAGCTATTAGATGTAGTATTTATCTACCCAATCTCAGATAGCCAATGGGTGTCTCCTCTGGTTCTTGTGCCCAAGAAGGGAGGAAAATGGAGAGTCTATATTGATTACATAGAATTAAACTCTGCCACCAAAAAGGATCATTTTCTCCTTCCTTTCATAGACCAAGTATTGGACTCACTTGCACAAAAGTAGTACTTTTCCTTTTTTGATGGATTTACCGGTTACAATCAAATTCAGATTGCACCTGAAGATCAAGTGAAAACAACATTTACCTATCCTTGGGGGACATATGCCTACTCAGTACTTCCATTTGGCTTATGCAATACACCTGCAACTTTCCAAAGGGCATTCATTAGCATATTTTTAGATATTTCACTTGATTATATGGAAATCTATATGGATGAATTCACTACTTATGGTGCTACTTTTGAAGAGGCATTAGCAAACTTAGGGAAGGTGTTAGAAAGATGTGAAGACCACAGTCTATCCTTAAACAGTGCAAAGTGCTTCATGATGATGCAGGAAGGAGTATTACTTGGCCACTACATTTCTCCAAAAGGAATACAGGTATATCCAACAAAGATTGAAATCATCATCAATCTGCCCATTCCTGCGAAGCAAAAATATGTCAAAAGCTTCTTGGGTCATGCAGGGTATTATAGACGTTCCATCAAAGATTTCAGCAAAATGACATCCCCATTATATACTCTTCTCACAAAGGATGTTGAATTTCAGTGGAATGAAGACTGTAACAAAGTATTTTCTAATTTAAAGGTAGCATTAACCCATGCTCCTATACTTAAAGGGCCCAATTGGGAACTTCCTTTCCACATTCATACTGATGCATCAGATTATGCCATAGGAGCAGTTTTAAGCTAGAAATAAGGAGTCATTGAGCATGCTATTTATTTTATTAGCAAAAACTTACAGGGTGCTGAGTTCAACTATACAACAATAGAGAAGGAAATGCTAGAAGTCATCTATGCACTTAATAAATTTAGGCACAACATAACCGGCTATCAAATCTTTGTGCACATAGATCATGCAACCATTAGGTATCTAATGAACAAACCTCTAATATCTGGTCGATTAGCAAGATGGGTGTTGCTAATGCAGGAATTTAACATCACTATTGTGGATAAGCTAGGGAAGGCTAACGTGGTTGTAGACTTTCTTTCAAGAATGACTACATTAGAAGATAACCAAGTCATTGATGACTCTTTTCCTGATGAACATTTATTTTCACTCATTGTGCAAACACCATGGTATGTTGACATAGCCAATTATCTAGTAACAGGAAGAGTCCCTCCTCACTTATCTCCTAAGGAGAGAAGGGTACTTATTGAAAAATCTTTTCCTTTTTCATGGATTGCTAGATGTTTGTTCTACACTGGACCATACAATGTTATGAGAAGATGTGTGAGAGAAGATGAAACATATGACATTTTGCATGCATGTCACAATGAAACTTGTGGAGGACATTTTGTAGCAAAGCGAATAGCAATGAAGATTTTGAATGCAGGTTATTACTAGCCTACACTCTACAAGGATGCAGCAAGATATACCAAGAAATGTGACAGCTGTCAGAGGATGGGATGGCCAACAAAATCTGATGAGATGCCCCTTTATCCTTAGCTTGTGATTACTCCATTTGATAAGTGGGGATTAGATTTTGTAGGACCCATTGATCTTCCATCTAACAGCAAATCCTATATCTTAGTATGCACTGATTATGTAACTAAATGGATAGAAGTTAAGGCCATGAAACATGCAAGAGACAGTAAGGTTGCAGAATTTCTCTATGAGGAAATCTTTACATGATATGGATTTCCCAGAGAATTAGTGACTGATCAAGGAGCTCAATTCACCTCAACCCTAGTTGCAGCACTAGTACAGGAGTACAACATAAGACACAAGAAATCTACTCCTTATCACCCTCAAGCTAATGGCCAAGTTGAGGTGACTAACAGAGAAATAGAAGCCATTTTGACCAAAACTATGGCTGTCCATAGGAAGGATTGGGCGAATAGGCTACTAGAAGCTGTCTAGGCCTATAGGACAACCTGGAAAACAACTACTGGCTTCACCCCTTTTGAGTTACTATATGGAAAAACAACCATGATGCCTATTGAATTTGAACATAAAACTCTTCAGACTGCACTTGAGTTGGGGATGGATCTCTCTAAGGCACAAAAAGAAAGAATCATGCAGCTCAATGCCTTAGATGAGATGAGAAAAGCAGCTTTACATCATACATAAGCGGTACAGAATCAAAGAATAAAGTGGCATGACAAATACATCAAAGATAAAAAAATTCCAGCATGGTGAATGGACCTTGCTTTATGACTCAAGGTATTAGGATAATGTAGGGAAATTATAGACAAAGTGGCTAGGACCACATGAGGTTGCTAAAGTTTTTTCCAATGGTGTTGTTTAACTTACTACTATTGACCCCATCAGATTTAAGCTATTAGTCAATTATCATCGCCTCAGGTTATATCACAAGCCAACCTCAAAAGAAGAATTCCTACAACAATTCACTCAACATGCAACCCCTGAACTTTTTGCAACCAAAGGTAGTCGATCTAGTGTCCCTCCTTCTGGCTAACCAAGGTATGACACTTGTCATAATAAAGACTTCCACATTTGTGGGAGTCCACTTTTTCACTTCTTCGCCCATCCACCCACCCATATCCATTATTCTCTCTTCCATCACGTGTATTGATTACACTTCATCCCACCTTGCTTCATCCCACTCCACTTTCATTCATTGCTCAATAAATTCTTAAGCATTAACCGATACTTTCTCCATGATTTTTGCAACCGATCTTCCACAAATCAAGGTACACACACTTTAATAATTCTCTCTTAATTATCTTTTGGTACATTCATTTAATTATTGTACATTAATATTGATATTTCCCATAGCATATCATTATTCCCTTCCTTGTCCTATCTCTCATCACCATTCCGCATGTGTGGACACATGATCAAATATGCTTTATACTATGATGTCCATGTGTTAGTCCATATGCTTTATACTAGCATGTTAGCAAAGTTTTAAAATTGAATGGTTTGAATTCTGAGTGAGGTGACAGCTCACAAGTGTGAGATGATAGCTTTCATTGATCATTCATTACTACTTGTACCACCCTTGTCTTGTGTTCCCAAAAAAAAGCCAAAAAGGAAAATACAGATGATGTGAGTTATTGAAAATTTAATAGGGTTGTAGGAAGGTGAAGTTAGTTTTCAAACTTTTTGTAGAAAAAAACTTGCAATGAGATTGTTTTCAGGTAGCTAAGTCAATGGGAGGTGGATTAATTCAAAATGAACCCACAGTTCATGATGTATTATTATAGGATGCACTTAGCTAGGCTGAGTTTAGAAATTGTGGATGGATGGACTATTGCTTGAAGCTGAATGGTTTTGATGAAAATGTTGCATTAAAATTTGTTCAGACATTATCTGATGGTAAAGCCATGCTAAGGGGGTTGGAGGTGTTGGCTACTGAAGAAAGAATTGTAGAAGTTATAGGTCTACCTGTTGATGGTGAGAATTACCCTTTTGCCAGAGATGCTAGGTCAACTAGGGCTGAATTTACAGAACCTAGTGATCCTCAATTGACTATAGACAAGCAAGGAACCAAAAGAACCTCTCTACCTAAGCCATGGAAACAGGTAGCTATTTATGTGGTGAAGTACATTACTTATGAAGGTCATATGTCAAATCTTCATTCTATGCATTTTCAAACTGCTGAATCACATGAGGCATGGGAGAAGAATGAATGTACAAAATGTGCTATACCACCTTCTCTCAATCATGGCCGCCGAGACCCAAAAAGGTAGGGCTAATTCTGTCTCTCACCATTGTTTGATCAAATTGCTAGTTGAAAAGTCTCTGCATGATGTGTCTTATATGACTTGGGAGGAATTTCTAAATATTGATCAAATAAGACCAAGCCATTTTGCGACCTATGGTTGTGCCGCAACTTCGTAGAACTAGGAGAAGAGTGTGTTCTGTTGAAGCTACTCCGAGAACCTCAACTTCTAGTGCGAACCCTCCTATAGCAAAACAAGCTATTGAGATTAGTTCTTTTGAAGTAAAGCATGCAGACAAAGAAAGTTCTTCAGATTTTGATGATGATGATATTTCTCTTAGCAATTTAATTCAAACTAGGGCATAGAGGAGAAGGGTAGAAATAAAGAAGGGTAAAACCAAAAAGCAAACTGTAGGAAGGAAGGTACTGCGCTCTAGGAAACAGAAGGCTGACACTGTTCTTCCTGCAACTGAAGAGAAACATGGGAGTCCTTCTAGTTAATCAAGACCTGTTGAGCCTGTCTTCGGTGCATCTAAACAGACAAGATGTAGGGCTGAAGAAATGACAGCTGAGCATATAGAGGCCCCAATGGGGCATGTGAATGTTGTAGAAAAAGACATAATTGAGGAAGCAACAAATGTAGCTTTGGCCAACCTTGCTTCCGTTGCTGAACATATTGAGAGACATGAACATGAAGATAAACAAGAGTTCTTGCAACAAGACACCCTTCAGCCAGAATCGTCTGAGCAATCAGAAACTCTACAGCTTGTGCTATATGAAGGTCAACCATCTATGCCAGGAAAGCCTTTGGTAGGAATACACAGACCTCCTAATTTTTCAATGCATATGGTAGCCATGAATTTGTGGAATGAGATGCAAAGGAGAGAAGAAGAATGGAAGAAGGAGAAACATAGATTAAAGGATGAAATTCAAAAGAAGGATGAAGAGATTAAAGACAAGAATGCAGAAATTGCAACTTTAAAAGAGAGAGTGGATAATATGGCACCTTTGGTGCCTCAGGTATTAGAATGCAGGACTCCCCCAAGAGTCTATGCTCTGTATTTAAAGGAAAGATACCTCTCTTTTAAGTTAGCAAGGATTGTTTTTGGTTTGAACCCTTCCATTGAATCTCCTCTTGAATTTTTCAATGCTTATAGGATTGCTCCTCCAAAAATAAAGAATTTGTTGTGTGAATTCTATTTAGATAATTTTGCTGTGTCCCAAGACCATGAGTGGAACCACTTGTTGTATGTTGGGGATATTCAACTGAGGGCATTTATGTCCTAGATGCAAAATGAGAGTAGTTGGGGACAATAGTTCAGGGCTTACAAACAATTAAAATTTAGCACTCCATTGCCCATTAGAGCCGAATCTAGAAATCTAGGAAGCATTTTCAATGATTGGCATAGATTGCTTTATATGCCAAGCTATGGTAATAGAATCCTACCTGAGAGAGAAGCAGCTTACATAGAATATGAGAAGATTTCACACACTATTGGAGATTCTGTGAAGGGACATTTGACACAAAGGTGGAACAGTTTGTCTGATGAGCTAAAACAAGCAGAGTGTCACTCTCTATAGAATTATACTACAGCATGTAAAAGAGTGGATAGATATATACAGATTGGGAGAACAAAGGGGCAATTTTGGCTTCCCTTAATCTTTCGACCACCTATCCTATTGTGGCCTATGCCAAATTACAGATTTTACTAGCATGATTTTGCTAAAGAGAGGTAAAGATGGAACAGATTGGATAGGAAGCAAGGATTCTATTGGGCTCCCAACTCACACACCAGAGAAACTAATATAAGACATCTAGTAATTGCTAATTTTAGGACATTAACCAAGCAAAAAAAAAAAACCCTTCCTCTATTAGAGGACTAGCAAAGTCTTAGGTTGGGGAGAGTGATGAGTCTAGTTTATGACTCAATTTTGTTAAACTTTATTATCCACTTGTTGTAGTTATCTTAGACTTTGGTACTTTGATCCTGATCTTTTTATGTCATTGCCTCAAAAACTATACGATGTTGAGCATAGGTCATTTATTATATTCTTTTATGACAAAGACATGCTATATGAACTATCTATGTTAATTTTACATATGGTTAATGAATGTTTCTCCAAGGTAGTTATGGGTGTGCAATTATTATGCATACTAATATTGTTATGTAGATATAATCAACATTCATAAAGTAGAGGAAGATTCTGCTGGTTGGTTACTTGCCATAAAATGTCAAACATGGTGATCATTCAAATGTCAAATGGAGGGAAGACAACCGCCTTGTAACTAATCTTAAATACTTGTTGAGAAAATTTAAGAGTTACTGTTATGCTAGATGTGCGTTGAAGCAACTTGCTTGACCAGATTCCACGCATGCCTAACCTCCTTTCCACTTTCTATTTTTTCCATAAAGAGGCATCCTCCTATTCTGTTGGAGTTGACCACCTTTCTAGGTAGTTAGTTTTGTAGTTTTCCTTCTATAAATAAGACTCTGATGCTCCTTCTGAGGGGTTGTTGATTAATCAGAGATTGTATTTGCATTATCCAATTTTTGGTAATACAGTTATAATGTTCAGTTGTACTCATCTTTTCCAATGAATAAAATGAAGTTATAAGTTCACATTTCTGAGTATACATTTGTCTTAGGGAATACTCATCGAAGGGGGCCCACTTGGTGAGAATTCCATCATCTAGTTTAGTTTTATTTTCTGTTAAGCATTTAGTTAAATCTAGCATTAAATGTTCCTGCAGCCACTAGAATTATATTCTCTATTTGTTCTTATAGCCAAAGCAGACATAGTAGTTTCTTGTTTGTTTGCCCAAATTTTTATTTTCTATTATGTACTTGATGTTGGAATAGCTATTGGTTGATGTTCAACATTCCTATTATTTCTTTCCTAATAGTTTATCTTCAGCATTATGTCTTTCTTAGCTATAGAATGAATGTGGCTACTTTAGAATTTCTTAGTGCACATACCGTGCTGACCCATTTCAATTTCACGTCCGTGGGTTGACAAGTGAAATGCATCTCCATAGTGATTAAGATAGCTATTTAGGTTAGATGTCCAATCTCTAAGTTATAGCTTTAAGAGCTCAGTTGTTAAATCATTGTAAGAGACCAACAAGCCCAATAAGAAGAATAATAAACATGGGTTGCAGCCAAGATCTTAGAACAAACCTAGAATTTACCAGCTAGAGAAAGTGGCTTAGTAATCCAGACTACAAGTTTTTGTTCCACATAGGTAAGAACAACTTGCCATAGAGTGGCAGAAGTGCCCTGGAAAGCAAAAGGAATACCCAAGAATCTAAAAATTTCACCATGGCCAACCCAACGCTAGTCACATTCCTGAAGCCAATGAGGAATGGGAAGAATTGACTGCATATAGCATAACATTTTATGCCACTGAATGGAAGAACCTGAGGCTAAACAAAAAGGTTTCCAGACAACCAAGAGCATTTTTTACAGAATTTTCTTCTTCAAGCAGGGTTAAAAAAGAGTCATCAGAAAAATGACCATTAACTAGTTGGCTGGAGGAATTAGGTAAAGAAATACCATGAACAAGCTGATTGGACACTGAATGAACAAGAAGATAACCAAAACCCTCTTCCATAAGAACATATAGGCTTGGAGCAAGAGGGCATCCTTGCTGGATTGATCTGAAAAGGCCAACAGTATGGGACTGATGGCCATTGATAGTGATACATACTGAGGCATCTAAAAAAGGCATTTTGATAGATTGAATAAAAGAGGGTCCAAACCCTAATGTTGCAAGCATGGCAAGGATAAAGCGCCATTCAATGCGATCATATGCCTTAGCAAAATCAATTTTTAAAAAGATTTCTTTTTTATTAGATTTTCATGCCCATTCCATTCCCTCCCAAACAATAATGATATTATCTAAAATATATCTAGATTTAAAAAATCTTGTTTGTTCAAGGTAGACAATTAGAGGAAGCAGGTTGTAGAGTTTGAGTGAAAGGGCTTTAGCAATGATTTTGTATGAAACATTGAGGAGCATAATGGGAATCCAGTTGTAAATATCCTCTGGATTGCCAGCTTTAGGTATGAACTTAATGTTTCCTTCATTTATAATATTTCCCAAAGAATTAGAATGAAAAGCTTCAAGGTAAATATTGTCTAAATCTTTTCCTAAACAATCCCAAAGGGATTTGTAAAACTCACAAGGAAAGCCATCAATTCCAGGAGCTTTGCCATCAGCCATAGAGAAGACAACTTCTTTTAGGTCTTCAATGGTCAATAATTGATCACAGAAGCATGTTTGGGCTAAGGAGAGCTTTTTTTGAACAACAACAAGACAATCCTGCAAAGCAGTCTATCACTCAGGAGTGTAATCTTGAGCAATGAAAACTTTTTCATAATGTCTTACAAAATCCTAGAGAATGTCTAGCAGATCTGTATGAACAATATTATCCTCTTTGATTTGCTTAATACTATGTGACGAATGTCTAGCTTGGAGAGTAAGAAATAATTCCTTAGAAACACAGTCCCTAATTTTTACCCAGTGCATCCTAGCTTTAAGTTGCGCTCCTCTAGCAACATGACAATTAGCCATCTATTTTTGATGCTGTAAATTGGGAACAAGGATTTTCTTAGAAAGAGAAAAAGGCTCAACATCCAAGGCCTCAGAAACAAATTTTAAAGCAGTGATAGTAGCTTCATAAGCCCTTTCTTGAAATTGGCTAGCTGATGGCCATAGATGTGAAGAAACCTCGTAGTGCAGGAAATAGCATCATTCCACCACTTAATCTAGCTAGTAGAATGCAAGGGATGACATTCTAAATTCCAAATAGTTGAAATGTGCACCAAGGTGGGTTGATGAGAAAGCAAAGAAGTGTTAAAAAAAACTAATATTTCATGGCATGTGGCTGAGTCAGTTGCCACTCAATGGCAAACTAAATTGGAAAGTGGTCTGACAACATTACATCCACTAACGGCTGCATAGGAAGGGTAGATGACGTGGAAAAATTAAAGAAAGATTGTGCAAAAATCATAGCACAATCAAGGTGTTTAAAGATCCTATTAGTTCTAGTTCAAAAATTGTAGGAAGTATGCCATAAAGGACTGGAGCGATGGCAGCCAACATTGGGATAAAAAAACCCTAATTTATTGCGCATATGGAACCACGTCTCTCTTTTGCTAGCTGGCCACCAAAAAGGTAGAACACCATCTTTGTCAGTAGCTATTTCAACCATATTAAAATCCCCACAAATAAGCCACTTGGCCACGGGCATTGAATCCTCAATCCACCGCCACAAACCAGATCTTTTTGATGCGTCGTTAGAAGCATAAATATTAATAATCCCAATGAAGTGATTATTAATATTAAGAATTGTCTAGACTAACTGGTTGGTGGGATCCACCCCATGATCCACCACTGAATCATGCCACCGAGGTGACAAAAGAGTAGCAAGACCACCTTTGCTAGCCTTATGGGTGGTGGAAAAAAGTTTACTGGCTGGCCAAATACAACGGCAAGCCAAAGACAAAAGAAAGTTTGTAACTTTAACTTCTTGTAGGCACAGAACATCAAGAGAAGCATAATGATGGAGAGCATCACAAACAAAGTACTTCCTAGTGAGGTCAGTGAGACCTCAAACATTCTAAGAGAGAAAATTCATTTAAAATCCTCCACCATCTCCCCAGAATCCAGGCTTTCAAAGGAAGAAAACCTATTGTGAAGAAATTCGGTGGGGTTTGACCCAAATTGGAGAGGAGGGATTTGATATTTTTTAATCTCTTGAACAATTTATCCCTCCTTAGGAAGCTCTTGGCTACAAGAGCACCTACAAGGTGACAAGGATTGACACGGGCTCTTGCCCTTGGCGACGATGATTGCTATGAAGGCAACACAATAGGACTCTTATTTTTATCCTCGATCACAGAAAGCTTTGAAACCTCTTTAACTATGTTGATGGTTTTGAGGGTATCCATAGAGGGTTTCACTCTATGTTTGTGATTGGTAATAGTAGCCCAAGTTCCTATAGGTTGAGAAACCACCTCCTTGGGCACAGTTTTGACTGGACGTGCTTGAACAGTATCCCTGGGTGGAACCTAAGTCCTAGGTACAACAAGAGAACAATCCCTAATTTTATGCTTAGCTGACTAGCAGTGATAGCAAGTATTGGGTAAATTGAAGTATGTGACCTTGTGAGTGTGTTGAAGGGTGCCAATTTGAATGTCAATAAATTCCTTGAGGTCTTTCAAAAGATCTACCTCAACATAGACATGTTTTTGAGAGAGTTCTTGAAAGAACCTATCAGGTTCAACACAAATAACTCTTCCTAAAGAAGAGGCAATGTCATGCTGGAAATGGAAATAGGGCAAAGGCAAACTAGGGAATTCAATCCACACTAGAACCTTATGTTTGGTATCATCAGAGGCCACAAAATCCTGGGTCCACTATTGGAAGACCAATAGGGAAGACCGAACATACCAATGACCATGGTTCAAAACAACTTGAACATGGTTGACTTTCACAAAGCGGAAAAGGAAAAAGCCTTTGGTTAGATTCTAGACCATATCAACATAGACCCCATGAGGCACCCAAGCCTTCTGGACCCATCCTTTGAGCTTAGATTTAGGGGGAGTTCTCCCTACAAAGTAACCAATGAGAGTATGCTACTCTAACCATAAACAAGCATTATCAAATTCCTGTGATGGTAAGATCACATTAGCAGGAGAGTTTGAGGGCTTACCTCGTGGAACACCTTTAGAACAAATTTTTGGGGATTCTTGGTCAGTGGAGGAGCCATTGTTCATAGCCAAAAAATTGCTAACACCAGCAACAAATGTTGGGTTAGAAGTAGTAAGAGGCACTTAAATGGCCAAAATGTCGCAATAAATGTGGGAGAAAAAAGGCTATAGTTCCTATGCCTACAGCACGGTATGGCACCTAGAGAGACAATGGTGGCCAAATTCAAAAAATAAATAGAGCAAAAAAAGCCCTCTTCATCGCAGAACTAAACTTTGATCACTCAATGTTATCTTTTTAAAACCTCATTTTTATATTTCACTATACAAAATGTCACTTGGATTGTATTTTGGTGTGTAGGTTGGACATAGGAATAAGGGTTATTCTTATAATTTTTTATGTAAGAGAAGGTATGATAAACAACATTCTCTATTGTATTTGTTTACATATGCAATTCCTTTATTATCTTATACTTGATAGACATGATCATGATATCAATTTTTTAGACATCCAATTGATAGGTGGACAAGGTGGAGTAGTTTAGATCAACAAACAATACATTTGTATCTATGGACAAATGTTGTTGTAGTAGACCTCCCCTGACATGTGATTCATTGGTGAGTCAAGTGTAGAAAAATATAAGAGCAAGGAAATTCATGAACTGTCTATTGTCTCTTTCTTCTTTTGCCTTTTTAAAAACTTTGATTGATTGATACAATTTACTCTATTTTTGCATCATAAAGGCATTGTTTGATGAGGCAAGCCAAAATGCTAGGTCGTAACTATATCTTCCCAACTCATTTCATCACCACATGGAAGGGTGTGCCATTTTCCAACTAAATAGCTATGTCCTTAGTTATATACATAGGAATTATAAAACTCTAAACACCATACAGATTCTTACCAGTCATGTTTCTAACTAGAGATTAAGCTCCCTAGTTTCAACCAATCATTATTTGGTTTTAGTCTGAATGAAATTTTAGGGAAATGTTTCAACCATTAACTTGAATTTTTTATTTCAAATATTAGTGAAAGGGTTTATTTTGCTCTACCATTAGACTGTATCCCAGTATGTAGCTTGGCAACAAGATTAAAGGCTATTCTTGTGACTCCTGACACAAGAGAAGGCACGATAAATGATGTTATTTGTTCCATTTATTTACAACTGCAATTTCTTTATTGTGTTATACTCAATGGACATGATCATGATATCAGGTTTTTGACACACAATTGATAGACCTAGATAAGGTGAAGCAATTTAGATCATTAAAAAATGTTTGTATATGTGGATAGATGTTTTTATAATAGACCTCCCCAAAGGTGTGAGCCATTGGCGAGTAAGAGTAGAGCAATCTAAAAAAGGGCAATTCTCTTTGTTCACTATCTCTTTCTTTTTTGCCTTTTTAAAAAAATGATTCACTAATACAATTTACTCTATTTTCACACCATAAAGGTATTATTTAATGAAGGCAAGGCTCTAAAATACTAGGTCAGAGTTGCATCTTTCCAACTCATTTCCTTACCAAATGGAAAGTTATGTCATTTTTTAGCTAAATAGCTATATCCCTAGTTATATAGATAGGATACATGTAAAACTCTAAAAACTATGCAAATTCATGTCAGTGACATTTTTAACTAGACATTAATCTGTGTAGTTTCAACTAATCATTATTTAATTTTAGATTGAGGGATAATTTAGGGTGGTTTTTTAGCCAGTGTTTTAGCCAGTAACTTGCACACTTTTTACTTCAAATATTAGCAATTGGGTTTATTTCACTTCGCCATTAGATTATATTTTGGTGTGTAGGTTGGCAACATGGATAAGGGATATTCTAATGACTCTTCATGCAAGAGAATGCCTAAAAAATAATGTTATCTATTGTATTTGTTATAGTTGTAATTCCTTTTTGCATTATACTTGACATGGAAGAGGTTGCATGATATCAATTAGACATGCAATTGATAGGTGGATAGGGTGGAGTAGTTTTGGTTAGCAAAGAATGCATGTGTGGACAAATGTTGTTGTAGAAAACCTCTCCTAAGGTGGGAGTAACTAGAGAGTCAAGTGTATAATATAAAAACAAGGCAATTATTTTTGTTTTTATCTCTTTTTGTCTTTTTTTTTAAATGATCAACTAATAGAATTTACTCGATTTTTTTATCGTAAAGGAATTGTTTAATGAGGTGGTCTAAAATAACAAGTTGTAGCTATATATTCCCAACTTGTTTTATTATCACATGGAAAGGTATGTCAATTTTCACCTAAACAACAATGTCCCTAATTATATACATAAGATCTATAAAACTCTTAAAATATGTAGATTTGTGTTAGCAATGTTTTCAAGTCTCATAGTTTCAACCAATCATTATTTAGTTTTAGGTTGAATGAAACTTTAGCACAATGTTTATGATAATATAAGGTGTCAAAACAAGGGGCTGAACCCTTACAAAAGAACCCAAAAAAGGAAACAAAGGCTCATGAACAAAATGAGCCACAAACAACTACAACATAGTAAGTCGATAAAAAGCAGATAGTAAATATAAGCAGTCTAATAGTAGAGAGAAAAAAAAATAAAGTAGACAAAGATATGATTAAACATCTTCCCAACCTTTAGATAGAAATTCATAAATCTCATCAAACTATTTGGCCTTCTCTTCATCCGCACCATGATCAAGGGTATCTTGTGATGAAAGTAGGTTGTCATTGATGTCAAAAAGGTATTGAGGGTGTTGAGTTGTCTACCATTGATGGTTTGGAGTTGTTACTTCTTAATAGGATTTGTGTTTCTTTAATGTGTTAAGGATCTCTTCATGTTGATAATGTGTTCTCAAGAGCACAATGTGTCTTCAGTGAGTTGTTGCTTGTTTAGAGATGGTTTCTTGATAGTGCATGATTTTATTCTTCATAATGTCTTCATCAAGTATAGGTTTTATGGTTCTTTAGGACTTGTTTGATTAGTGGTCTTGTAGAGAATGTTTTAGGGATGCAGAGTGTTTGATACTTGATAAAGTTGTGGTTGGTCTTGTGCAATGACTTCATGAATAGATCTTCAAGAATGTCACAGGTTTTCAGGTTAATGAGGATGCAAATATGGGAAGAGATTAACATTTATTATGAAGGATAGAGATATGAAGGGTAGAGATATGAAGAGCAGATATGGACAGAGATATAGGTAGATGGACACATAAAAATTGCAATGAAATTGCTAATTCTAAGTTTCTAGTTTAAAGCTTCTAAATGTCATATTCTTCACTGCACGTATTTAATAGAATGCACTTTATTGTTTTTGTGTTGACCTGCTGTATTGGGTCATCTCACTTAATAGTGACTTGCATAAGGGTTCTTATGACATTGAAGAACTAGCCTCTTCTACTTCTCTTACCGCTTGTCCAGGTCACATCACAAGCTCTTTGGGCGCTAAAGTCAAATCAATGGTTGTATTTAAATGCATGTTGAGCGCGTAAAGTTGAATAAGTGGTTGGCATTTAATTTGAGCCTCTCCTTGATGTGCATGCATTATGACATGCATATACGTGTCATAACTTTGTGGAAGATGTGAATAAGCCTTTTAAGGATTATTTTATTTCCTTCTATAAAGGCTGATTTTTGTGAAATATTAAAGGCTATTTTTTTATTCTTTCTAATTTGATTTTTTCTCTCTCGTGCAAGAGAAAGCTATAAAGGTGGAATTCTTTTAAGAAAGAAAAAGGTGAAGCATTTATTTTAGAAACTTAAGAGTTTCATTTTAAATGTGATCTTTTTGATCCAAATGGAAATTTATTTTTTAGATTGATTTATTCTTTGAAGATTGACAAATTGGTGAAGAGCCATTTTTTGCAGATTGAAGTTGAAGTTGGTTTGTGTAGAGAAAGTAAAAAGATTGGAGGCGAAGAATGTGAAGAGTTTTTATTGCAGATGAATACATGAAGATATTTTTCTAGAAGAAGAATTATATGATTTTATGTTGTAGGTGATTGAATTTCTTTTGCAGAGAAAAAAATATGAAAGGTTTTATGCACAGTGAAATTCATTTGTAGGATAGAGAATATGATTTTATTTATGAATGGAAATGGTCATACAAAGAAAAGAAGTGATTTTATTTTTGTAGGAGTATTGAAAGGAGAGAAGAGAAATACGAAAGGTTCTCTTTATTTCATATATAATGGTTTTGAAGGAACATTGAAGTTGTTGTTGTGTGGATCAGCATATAGGGTTGAATATATTTTGAATATCCTCTTGAAGAGAAAATTTAGATGATAAGTTTTGTATGTGATTTGAGTTGATGAGAAGTATGGTGATATGATAGATACATGTGAAAGAAGAAGTGATTTGTATTGAAACAAAAAAACTCTCTGAATTCTTTGTTTTAATTTGAGTTTGTATGTATTAGGGGTTAGTTCTCCTTGAAGTTGGTTCTTCTAAACATTGTAGCCAGTGAGGCTTGAATGGTCAGTGAGACCTGTCTTGTAGCTAGTGAGGCTTGTATGATCAGTGAGACTTGTTTGTATGTATTAGGGGTTAGTGCTTCTAAACATTGTAACCAGTGAGGTAGTTTTTGAGTGATTTTTCTACCCCAAGAGGGTTTTCCACTCGTTAATTTCTATGTTATGATCTCATGTCTTGTGTAATTATATATGATTAAACATTTGATTTTGGTTGTTCAAGTATTGAATTCATTTTTTGATAAACTTCATTGTCAAGTTTGAGAAGTCATGTAAATTGTGGTTTTTGACTCAACACTGATTCACCCCCCCTCTCAGTGTTGATTATACTTCTACATATTGTTCCTACAAGAAAGAAAGATTAACCATAGTCGAGCAACAAAGCATCCTGTTGATGAAGCATCTGAGGGAGAGAAGCTTCTACTCAAGGGATTCCACCTAATTCATGAGAGCAGACATTTCATCCTCCCGGTTGGCACCTTCCTCCTTAGCATCTTCCTCAACCTTCTCCATAGTCATCCCCTCCCCATCTTGATTATGGTCACTAGGCATATAATTCCCACCATCAATGTCCTCAACTTAAATATCCTTTTCCTTCACCCCTTCAGTTTCTTCCAAAATCTCCTCCACTTCAATGTCTTCACCTTTAGATAGTTCTCCCTCTTAAGTGGACCTATCCAAGTCACTTTCAGAGCATTCAATCAATTTAGCTTGAGGGGTTGGTTTGCCTAAATTCTGTTGGATCTTCTAACCCCCAAAGTGTTACCGTTAATCTTTGTTTTGGTCATTTTAGTTTTGCCCTTTTTCTGTGGTCCCTCACTTTCACTTTTCTGATTCTTATGGGCCCCCATATCCACTCATGAGTTAGTGATCTCCACAGTAGACTCCACATCCTTAAGAAGTCGTTTCTTCAATTTCACACAACCTTTGGAAGTAGGGGTATGAAAGTCTTTTGCAGCAGTCTCTTCTAGGGGTTTAGAAAAGGAAACCCCTTTCAACTTTAGGGTGGTAGGGGTAGAATCGGTGGGTTTCTCAGAAGTGGTATCAACCATAAAGGGGTTATCCATAGGGATCTCAACAATGGTGAGTTGAATGGGTTTCAGTGGATATAAAGCCAGATGAAATTTATATAGGCGATGTATAAGGCCCTAGTGAAGGGGGATATGCTGCTTTGAGGGTTTTGTAGCATGCTTAGCTTTCACATGATGAATATAGTATTCCAACGACGACATCAGATAGAAAGGAAAGCTAATAAGAGAATTTCTCCTAAAATGGTTAAGGATGAGAAGGTTATAGTTGTAAAACCTAGTAAAGCAGCACTCCAAAGTGAAATACTTCATCAACAGGTAACACATAACATTCCATGGTTCTTATAACTTAGCATGATCAAACCCTCCTTGATAAGGAACTAGCTCCTCTCCTATGCCGAGAAACAAAGTCTAATTGTGGTTGTCCACAACCTTAGCATTTCTCTTTAGTTTTGTGCCTTTAGTGGAAAGACTAGTAGCCATAGCAATAACCTCCTTAGAGACCTCGAACCCAATGTTGCTAGTTTGGACTCTGTGATTATCCCATGAAATGGCACACTGCACAGAAATATTTTCATCATGGCCATTAAGGCATTCTAGGAAAGGGATAATACCTCCTTTGCAATAATGCCACACCAATGAATTATCAGGTTGAATTCACTGCAACTGATAGGTTCAATTTGGATTCTATCCCCCCCCCATGATTAGATTTTCTTCAAAACCACACAACAGAAAAGCACTAAACTTCCCAAATTGACAACAAATTTTCCTTTCTTCAATGTGCCTCTTACAAGAATTATCTTTGCTGGCAATAGGAATAGTAATAATGAGGAAATAAATTATGAGAATAGTTGGCATCCTTAAGTTATCATTACTTAGAAAGGTCGTCACATTCCTCACTCTTTGCATGTCTTTCCCATGCTTCAAAATCTTCCCTTTAAACCTCTTGTCAACATCAATTAACCACTTCATCACACCATGGGATATCATCAATTCTAAAATGGAATTAGTACAATTAGTCATCATTAAAATGTCCTTAATCAGCCCCCTGAGCTTGCCATGGGAGATAAGTAGTGCCAAGATATCATGCACAATAACAATGTACTTCACTTTCATTAAGAAGTCTTATCTTTTTGAATTAACTCCCTGATAGCCTAGGGGATATTATGACATTGGCACCAACAGCGCCAATTTTCAAATTGTTGACCATGATTGGCAAGGGCGTCAGTGACTTCATTCCCCTCCATGTAAATGTGGGAAAAATCAACCATAGGGATACCTTGTATAAGGGTCTAGATATCACAATGTTTTAGCTACTAACTTGCACAATTTTTACTTTGAATATTAGTAAAAATTTTATTTTTCTCTATCATTGGACTTTAGCTCAATGTTTTAGCTACTAACTTGCACAATTTTTACTTTGAATATTAGTGAAAAGTTTTTTTTTCTCTATCATTGGACTGTATTTTGATGTGCAAGTTGGAAACAAGAATAAGGGGTCTTCTCATGACTCTCAATTTTAGAAAATACATGATAAATGATGTTTTATGTTGCATTTTCTTATAGGTGCAATTCGTGTATTGCATTATACTTGATAGATGAGTTTGTGATATCAATCTTGGACATCAAATTGATAGGTGGACATAGTCAATTGATTCAACTCAACAAAGAATGTTTGTATTTGTGGATAAATGTTGTTGTAGTAGACCTCTTCTAAGGTGTGATTCACTAGTGAGTCAAGTGTCAAGAAATATAAAAATAAGGAAAATCGTTTTGTTTACTATCTCTTTCTTCTTTGCATTTTCAAAAAAATTGATTGACTAGAACAATTTACTTTATTTTCACATTGTAAAGGTATTGATCGACAAGGCAAGTGAAAATACTAGGTCATAGCTACATCTTCCCAACTCATTTCATCACCACATGGAAATTTATGCCATTTTCACCTTGGGCAACTATGTATGTATTTATATAGATAGGATCTATAGAACTCTAAAAAACATAAAAATTATTTAGACAAACCCATTTTGTGTACATATCTACCAACATGATTACAACTAAAATATCTAAGAAAACCACTTTCAATTATACTTTGATGTATGAAATAGAGAGGTTTGAAAAAGATGAAGGAGCAGGTTTGCGATAGATTTTGGCAACAAGTTCTTGATCCTGGGTAGCAGAAGCAGAAAGAGAAATTCCCCTAGAAAGGATTCAAGCAAAGGTGCAGAAGGAAGATTGGCACTCAAAGAATATTTTAAACAAGGAGTAGGACAATGCAATGAGGTTTGGGGAGGACTTTAACTAGGGGTGAAATTTGCAAAGGAGAAACCCTAGGTCTTTTGCTTGGTAGAAGTAGAGGAACTTCACAAGAGGATTCAGAGGAAGACAATATCCACATAGGGGAAATTCTTGGGGATTTGGAAAGGGTGGCAACAGTAAGAATCACCCTAAGGATAGAGGCAAGCAATCAATGGCAATGACACTAAATTTGAAAGTTTTAGGGCCTTCGATCAAAAGGTTGGAAGACCTAGGGCTAGTAGTCAAATGGTTCAGATGGCATTTGAATAAGGAGAGCTTAGAAAATTGGAGGAATGAAAAGTGGAGAGAAGACTTCAGTTTCAAGATCTTTGCAAAAGGATATCTCCTAATCATTTGCCCTTTGACTACGGTGAGAAAATAAATTTTGGAAGGCATATGATTGATAGATGGTTTCAGGTTTTACATTCATAAATGGGAATTAGGGTTTGATCTAATTAAACATCAGATGGAATATGTGCAAGAATGGTATGATCTTCCAAATCTTCTTGTGGAATTCTGGCAACCAGAAGTTCTAGAAGAAATAGAAAACTATTTGGAACATTATGTTTGCGTAGAAGAATGGGTGGAGGATATTAGTGGAGTGAATTTTGTAAGGATTTGTGTAGAAATAAAGTAGATTTGCTCTAGATGGAAAAATTTGGAAATCATCACTAAATGGGGAATTTTGAATCAAACTGTGATTATAAGGCAGAAACCCTCAAGCTGTGTATTAAATACCCTAGGGTGGAGATCTTTCAATGGATTTATTATGGTCTTGTGTATTTTGGGGACTGTTGATCCCACACTTGGACCTTATTACCTTATCTTATACTGAATTAGATAGATGGTTTATGCTTTATGGTTGGATAGATGGCATGTTAGATTTCCATTTGATGATATGTTGTTATATGCTAGGATGTCATTTGATGCTATTAATATGTGCATAGATGTCAAGACTGATGATATCTCTTATCTTATGTGATTTTGATTTCTACTTATGAGTAATGGATGATTTGAGAGACATTATATTATCATGGATTATCTTGATGTTGTATATTGTGATCATGTGTGTGTAATGTATTTTTTCAATTGCTTCAGCTCTTATACCATGTACTATTGATGGGTGCATGGAAGCGTGCAGGTTCTTTTCCATACCCATAGAAATTTGAAGGTCAGACAACAACCATATGTTATCCCCTATTCAAACGACCTAGTCCTAAGTAGGACTAAGGTCACATGTGTTTGGGAATATTGATATTTCTTGTAATTGAATTATGACTTTTTGTATGGTTCATATCTTTTCAATTTATCTATTGAGGTGTATAAATGTATTGTTGAGTTTGCACTAATTTTAAGTTCTCAATGTTTGAAGCCACTTTTATGTGATTTTATATGTTTCTAAGGGTTCCTAATGGTCAAATATTGACCCTAGGTCATACCCATAGGGTCTAGGACCATTTCTAGCTTATTTAAACTTGATTTGGAGCTTGTATGGTCACCCAAACTTGACCTTAACATCAAGTGACGAGTTTGGTAAGTGTGAGGGTGGTTGGAAGGTCACCATCCCACTTAACCCCAACCTCACCCACTTGGGTAAGGTTACCCTTGCTTCTCATTTTTTAGAAACTTCTCCCATGTGTGAACCTCTTCCGCATGCTCTCACACATATGTGAGAGCACTTGTGGGGAAGGGTGTAATTTAGATGAATGAGGAGGTGACAAGTGTCACCTCCCCATTCATAAGAAGATTCCCTTGTGTGTTCACATTACCTTATGCTCTCACACATGTGTGAGAGCACTTGTGGGAGAATGTGTAGCTTTGTGGATTGGGACATTCATGTGGGGTTGTGAGAAGGGTTATATGGATGGAGTAGAAGGTGACAAGTGTCACCTTCTCATCCATTAGGGTTTGAGAGCCTTGTATTTATATCTCCATAATTTTGATGAGAGGAGGGTTCTTCTTTCCTTTTCTTGGAATATGTTTGTACTTGTGTTGGGAGAGAGGACTTGGAGATTTTGGGAGAAATTGTGGAAGCTCTTCACCAAAACTCACTCCATTATTGAAGCTTTTGAGGTATTTCTCAAGTTTTAAGCCATTTTCTTTTGTTTCACTATTTCTATGTGAGTATGCATGTTTTATGTTAGGTTACTTTAGTTTTATGTGTTGAGTGTTTCATGGGTTGTTTGGGTGAACTCTTCTTATGAGAGAGCTCACCTTAGTGTTGGGTGAGAGAGGATGAGAACCTCCTCGATTCCCCCTCTTGGTTATGTTATTTGTTTTGTGGCCAAGGGCCTTATTTTGGAGTTTGGAGAAGTTGAGTTATGGCATGAGTGACTTGGTTTATGATATGTGAAGTACTACAAGAGGCCAAGTGATTCAAGAGGATATTGTGTTTAAGTGTGTGGGTCTCCTTGAGTAGAGTGAGTTCACTCTCTCACCCTTTTCAAATTCATCTCTAAGATGGATTAGTTTTGTGTTAATCCTTGGGTTGGGTGTTGTTGTGCATGAAATGAGTGTTGTTTTTTGTTGTGGATTTAAACTTGGTTGTTTGGAAGACCTCCATGCTAGGGGTGACCTAATTTAGGCCTAGGTTGGGAGGTGATCTTCCCATGATTATGGATACCTTTTGTTGTATATTTTGTTGTAGGTTCACTTGGAGGCTTGAAGGATTTGGCTTGTGGAGAAAAAATGAGTTTAGTATTTTTAAGCTTTGTTGTAAAAGGGAGTGCATAAAGATGCCTCACCTTCCTTATGGGCTTGTAAGAGTTTTGGTCATTTTAAGAGTTGAACTCTTAAGGGTTGTGGATACCTTGACTTCTTTGTAAATATTGTTGTTATCATGAATAAATAAGTTATCAAGTTTACTCTATTCTATTTTTGCAAGAAAAAGAAATATAAATCTCTTTCATCTCCCTCTCTCTATATCTTAATCTTGCTTTACTTTAAAAAAAGAATGAGGAATAGTTGTAGAATGTAATATAGTAAAATAAATCTTTTCTTTGTGAAATAATAACTATTCTATCCTAATTCTTTTAAAGGAGAAAAAAATAAATTCATTGCATTTGTTATTTAGTTGTGCAAAGGCCTATTATGTATATATTGTGCTTATTCTTATGATTGTTTAGATGTTAAGTAGTTATGTGATAAAGGAAGTTTAATAGAGAAATTTGTGTATAGTTATGTGTGTGTGTGTGTGTGTGTGTAGAGGGAATATATATACTTATACTTCTTCAAATTTTAAGTGTTACTGTCTTTTTGCTGGTCACTATTTTATGACAGTGGAAACTATTAAACTATTTGGAAATATATATGTGTGTGTATATATATATGTGTGTGTGTGTATGTGTGTGTGTATATATATATATATATATATATATATATATATATATATATATATATATATATATATATATATATAAAATACCACATTCTATGTCTATTGCTTTCTCTGTCTATGCAGTAACATGATGAGATTATATTTCTTTCATATATATATATAATACCACGTTCTATGTATATTGTTTTCTCTGTGTATATAGTAACATGGTGAGATTATATATATATATATATATATATATATATATATATATATATATTTCAACACATTGATTTATTCTGTATTATTTTTCTTTCCTCTATGCAACTTAAAATAAAGAGATGTTTAGATAGATAAATACAAAATAATATATTTAAAGTTTTGGTTTTTGTTTTACAAAAAAAATAGATAGTAACCAGAATAGAGAACTATAGAAAACTTTGGGAGACATAAGAAGGATTACAAAACTTTGACAAATGAGCAACATGGAGGAATGTAGGAAAAAAAAAACCAATAAAATATTCCTTACTTGGGATGATACCTCCCACTTGGGGAGGTACCATCCATCCACTTGCTTCCTCAAAACCTGCACATCTAACCAGAGAACATTAGATTTTGAAATGACAAAATGCAAGGTTTTTAGTGCTTTTATAAATTAAACTTAGGGTTTGGTGCCCTAGTTTTATTATTGGGTAATTAGTCCTAACTTAAATTAGTGTAAATAAAACTCACTTTGTGAGAGTTGACTTTTTTTTTTCTTTTTTGAATGTGGTGACTTTACTTCCTTGATTTATTTTTGTTAATGTATTATAGGTTGTGTACTCTAGTAAAGAATTAATTTTAACCCTTATGATTATGGGCTTTGGGTTTATTTCAACTTATTGGCATAAGTTGAAGTTAAAAGCTTAGTAGTGTTTCTTTTATTTTTTTGAAATTATTGTATGAGGGAAACTATGTCTTTTAGATTATTTAAATTTTAAGTTAATGAAGTTTTATTTAAATCTCATAATTTAAATCATTAGTAGCTTTAATATGCTAGTTAATATTAGTTTAAATAATTATTTGGCCTTTCAAATGATTGGGATGGAAATATTGCTGAAATGATGCATTTAATTTTTATTTAATTTTTGTAAAGAGGTTAGGTGGGAATTTTTATTTAATTTAATTTTGTACCCTCCTATAGTTGATGAGGTGGCATTATGCTGCCAAAATCACTATAGGAGGTATCCTATTTTCATTTTTTACCCCGTTATGCTAGAAAAATTTCCCTAGACTATGTGTGGTTTAAGCTTGCTTATTATTAGTTTAATATTCTCTGCCTTATGTGATTTGTGTGATTTAAATTGGATTTCAAACTAGATTTGAAATCGACCCACCTCATTAGGGTTTATCTAGGGTGGAATCTTGAGTTGGAATCCAACCCTCTCAACATTGCCTTTCACAACATAAACCCCCTAGTGGCTAACATCATAGGGTTACAATTTGTGATTGTATTAACTTGAACTTGATTAACTTCTCCGCCTACGAGTGTTGCACATGACATCAGTTGCAGAGTAAACTATGTTGTGAGCTAGTGTCACTGAGTGTGCATATTGTGCACAAGGGGGTTTTGTGGTGTCAGGGAGAATTTGTTTTTATAATTCATGTCATGACCACATGGTAAATGTGGCCATGACATGTGGTTATCATGTCATAACCAGATGGCGAATAGGGGCATAACATTTGGTATTAGAGCCCATGTTTAAACACTGGGCATTGAGGGGCACATTACTTTCTTCCGCATTTGTGTTAATTTTGTTTTAATTTTTGGCACCATGTTTCATGTCAGATGCCACTTAGAACCAAGAGAGGGCGCCCATGCGCCAGTGGGCCTGAACGAGCCAGAGCGGGGTTTGTTCCACTACCTAAAAATCCTAATCAAGAACCGTCACCTGTACCTGACTTAGGTCCCCAAATCCTTTAGGTTCTTGAGGCAGCATTAGTACAGTTGCCTATGGTAGTAGACGAGACACATGTGGACATTCCAGATGCAATAGCCGATGATGGTGCATTAGCTCATTGAGATCTCAATAGGAGTCTGCCGTGCAATGAGGAACATACGGTAAGGATTGGAGTGGAGCATATTCCACCTGACTCTTTAGTATCATGAGACAAAGTGGAGACACCTGTTCGAGGTCCTCGAGATCATGGAGATCTAATCTGGTATTGGCTTAGGCTTAATCCACCTACTTTTGTGGGTACATTAGAGGGAGCTGAGACTCAGGTTTAGCTCATCAGCCTTGACATGTGCTTTGTGTTACGTCCCTATGGGAGAAACACGAAGGCACGAGTAGTAGTACATCTTTTGATAGACACGACAATGACATGTTGGCACATGGAGGAACACAAACTTTGCCTTTCATTGGACACTCTTTCATGAGACACCTTTCTAGAGTGCTACAATGCATGTTACCTATGAGAGCATTACAGATAGTGTCACATTGATGAGTTCCACAATTTACAGCAGAGAGGTTCCACAGTTGCACAGTATGAGTGCAAGTTTTTGGAGTTATCTCAATATACTAAGTATCTTCAGGACAAGAAGCTGCTTGTGAGTCATTTCATCAGAGGATTGAATCCTCACATCACAGGACCAGTTCGCATGGCAAAACCACGAACTATGACCGAGGCTACCAAGAAGGTGTTCATCGTAGAGGAGGTGCATGGACAGGGCAGGGGTCACATCCGTAGTTTCAGGACCATAGCTATCAGCAGGATCAAGGTTTTCGTAGACCCCAACCACCTAATTAGGGTGTGTTTAGATCAGCATCTCTACCACCTAGACCTCCATAGTAGCAGCAGTAGTATTAGTAGAGATCATGACCACAACAAAAGGGACAGGGAGGCCCTAATCGAGGATGGCAGTCGCAGGGTCTACAGAGAGACCAGTAGTAGTAAGCACCAGCTATAGGACCTGCTAGATCATAGGAGTCTTTTAGAGGGTCATAGGGTAGTACAGTTTGACCTGGAGCATAGCAGTCTAGTAGGACTCAGTCACCACATGTTCAAATGCATGGACCTTGCTATGTTTGTGGTGGTGCTAGGCACTTGGCAAGGGAGTGCCCACATGGTTTCACAGCTAGAGGATAGTGAGCTAGTGGTTCTGAGGCTACAGTTAGATATATGAGTCAATCTCACTGAGTCTTTGTAGTGGTTGATAACTGCAAGGTCAACTTTTAGGCCTCTATTATAGAGACTCCATGTACTATTAGAGATATACGCATTACTATTTTGTTTGACTCATGAGCCACAGACTCCTTTATTTCTCCATCATTAGTGGAGTGTTGTAGGTTGGTGGCCTCTAGGTAGGATATTAGGTGGGAGGTTGAGTTAGCTACAAGGGCCAAGATGGCCATAGATGTAGTGGTCAGGGATTGTAAGATTTCACTTGGTGCCTTCATGACAATTGTGGATCTTAGAGTTATACCCTAAGGGTCTTACGGTGTGGTGCTAGGCATGGATTGGCTTGCGGCTCATAGAGCCAAGCTAGATTGTTGTCGAAAGGAGATAGGTTGCCTCGATGATCATGGCATAGTAGTAGAGATAGTGGGTGTTTAGAAGCCCATCATATGATATCTAGTAAATAGATTAAATGTTGTATGCGGAAGGGTTGTCAGATGTTCACGATCATAGTTAGTGACATATCAAAGGATGAGCCTGAGGTTATGCTTGATGATCACCCCATCCTTAGGGAGTTCATAGATGTGTTTCCTCCTAAGCTTCCATGGATGCCACCTCATAGAGAGGTTAAATTTCATATAGACCTTGTAACAGGTGCTGAGCTAGTATCTTGTGCACCTTACAAGATAACCACACATGAGCTCATAGAGCTAAAGCTTTAGCTAGAGGAGTTGTTAGCAAAGGGGCACATCTGACCTAGTGTCTTTCCATGGGTTGCACCAGTCATCTTCATGAAGAAGAAGGATGGGTCACTTTGGCTATGCATGGACTATAGGCAGTTGAATAAGGTGACAATGAAGAACTGTTATCCTTTGCCTAGGATTGATGACTTTTTTGACTAGATGTAGGGAGCCAGAGTGTTCTCTAAGATTGACCTAAAGTCTAGATACCACCAGTTATGCATTACAGAGGTGGATATCCATAAGACTGCATTTCCAACTCGTTATGATCACTATGATTTCATCATGGTGGCCTTCAGTTTGATGAATGCCCCTGTAGTATTCATGAGTCTCATGAATGAGGTGTTTCACACATACCTTGCTTAGTTCATGATTATATTCCTTGATGACATTTTGACTTACTCATGGACTGAGGAGGAACATGGGGAGCACCTTCGCTAGGTACTACAGTGTTTGAGAGAGCAACAACTTTATGGCAACTTGGAGAAGTGTGCCTTCTTTAGATCAAAGGTGCAGTATTTGGGTCACATTCTATCTGGTGATGGTATCTCCATAGATCCATTGAAGATTAGAGATATTAGGGATTGGCCAGCACCTATTGGTGTCATAGAGGTTCAGAGATTCATGGGGCTAGCAAGTTATTATTGTAGATTTGTTGAGGGCTTCTCCTGGATAACACACTCCATCACTTCCCTTCAGTAGAAAGGGAAGAGTTTCTTATGGATAGAGTAGTATGAGAGGCTCTTTGGGGTCCTCAAGGAGCATCTCACTAGTGCTCCTTAGTAGTACCAGATCCAGCACTAGAATTTATGGTATCTATAGATGCATCATTAGAGGGACTAGGAGTAGTGTTGATGCAGGATGGTCAAGCGATTGCATATGAGTTACGAAAGCTCAAGACCCATGAGATAAACTACCTAACACATGATTTGGAGTTAGCAGTAGTAGTTCATGCTCTCATTCATTGGAGACACTTCCTCTTAGGATGTCACTTTGAATTACACTCTGACCATCATAGTCTACAGTACATCTTCATGCAGCTAAATCTAAATGCCCATCAACAGTGTTGGATAGAGTTTCTCTGTGAGTATGGCTTTGATGTCCACTACATCAAAGGGAAGTGGAACGTGGTTGCCGTTGCCTTGAGTGTTGACTTGAGAGAACGTATCTTGCAACACCTACCAGAGGATGAGTGGTTTCTAGAGGTTCAACAAGAGTTGTAGTTGTAGAGGGCCATTAAGGGCAAGTTTGCAGGGTATTCTCTTAAGGTAGATGGTCTTCTTTGACATCATCAACATATCTATGTTCCCCTTGCAGGTGATCTTAGATAATTAGTGTTGCCATAGGCTCATAGAGCACCTTATGTAGCACATTCAGGGGTGAAGAAGATGCATGTAGATTTGAGACAGTTATACCATTGGGCAGGTATGAGGTGAGATATTGTAGAGTTTGTTTCTCATTGCCTTGAGTTCTAGAGAGTGAAGGCCAAGCATCAACATCCAGCAAGTTTACTTTACCCACACTAGATACTGAAGTGGAAATGGGATACCATTTCTATGGATTTCATTGTTGGTCGACCTTTGACAGCTCACCACCATGATACCATAATGGTGATAGTTGACAAGTTGACCAAGGTAGCCCATTTTTCACTTGTACACATGATATAAACTGCACTAGTTATGGCAAGGGTTTTCTTGAATGACATGGTGAGACTTCATGGTGTATCTCATCATATCACATCTGATAGAGATTTAGTGTTCACTTCATCCTTTTGGAGGGCTTTACAGTAAGCGTTGGGCACTCAACTCAACTTAAGTTTAGCTTATCATCCTGAAAGAGATGGATAGACTAAGAGAATGAATCAGGTGTTAGAGGACAACATGTTTTGCATGTATGTTATGGATCACCAGTCTAGATGGGTTGACTACCTATATCAAGTTGAGATTGCCTACAATAATTGGCAACATAGCTTGTTAGGTATGCCTCCCTATCAGGCCTTGTATGGCAGGCCATGCATGACTCCCTTGAGTTGGTACTGTATAGGGGATAGAGTGGCTATTAGACCTGAGTCAGTGTAGGATATGGAGCAATAGGTCACCTTGATCAAGCAGAGGTTACAAGAGGCACAAGATTTCTAGAAGAAGTATGCCGATGCCAAGAGATTGGATTAGAGCTTCTCTGTGGGTGACAAGGTGTTCTTGAGAGTGTGGTTGCATAAGAGTCCAATCCATTATGGAAAGGGCTCTAAGCTTGCACCTCATTTTGTTGGACTTTTTGAGATCTTGGAGCGGATAGGACCCATAGCTTACTGTCTTGCCTTGCCACCTAGTCTATCACGCATCCATGATCTATTTCACATTTCTATATTGAGAAATTATATTTTATGACATGACACATGTCTTGGACTAGGATGCCTTACAAGTAGAGTCAGATGGGCAACTGGCTTTGGAGCCAATTGGCATCTTGGCTCCTCATATGCTAGGCCTTCAAGGTTGAGAACTAGACCAGGTCAGAGTTGAGTGGACCTATTATGATGAGGTATCAGCTACATGGGAGGACGCAACTAGTTTGAGGTCACTCTATCCGCACCTCTTTGTTGACTTCTAAGAGAAAGTAGTCTTAGGGAGGAAAATGTGAGGCCTACTTTTACCTCACCTATATTATTTTTCTTATGGTGCTTTTTCGATGGATTTATTATGGTCTTGTGTATTTTGGGGATTGTTGATCCTACACTTGGACCTTATTACCTTATCCTATACTGAATTAGATAGATGGTTTATGCTTTATGGTTGGATAGATGGCATGTTAGATTTTCATTTGGTGATATGTTGTTATATGCTAGGATGTCATTTGATGCTATTGATATGTGCATAGATGTCGCGACTGATGATATCTCTTACCTTATGTGATTCTGATTTCTACTTATGAGTAATGGATGATTTGAGAGACATTACATTATCATGGATTATCTTTATATTGTATATTGCGATCATGTGTGTGTAATGTTTGTTTTTCAATTTCTTCGGCCATTATACCATGTACTATTGATGGGTGCTTGGAAGTGTGCAAGTTCTTTCCATACCCATGGAAATTTGAAGGTTAGACAACAACTATATGTTATCCCCTGTTCAGCCGACCTAGTCCTAAGTAGGACTAAGGTCACATGTGTTTGAGAATGTTGATATTTGTTGTAATTGAATTATGACTTTTTGTATAGTTCATATCTTTTCAATTTATCTATTGAGGTGTTGTACAAATGTATTGTTGAGTTTGCACTAATTTAAAGTGCTAAATGTTTGAAGCCACTTTTATATGATTTTCTGTGTTTCTAAGGGTTTCTAATTGTCAAATATTGACCCTAGGTCATACTCCTATGGTCTAGGACCATTTCTACCTTATTTAAACTTGATTTGGACCTTGTATGTGTTGCAAGTATGAGGTAAACCAGTGTTGTCATTGATGTCAACATACTCATATTGTATTACCAAGAAGGATTGGACGAGCTGTGTGCTGAAGATATTGAGAAAATTTGTCTCAGTCAGGAACAGTAAAGAACAGTGATGAGAAGAAGGCAAATGTATTGTATAGGTTGAGAACCAGAAGATGCGGATTAAAGGGTTTGTAGATATGAGTCTTGAGATGTTTCTTTCAAGATTTAAGAGGTCTGCATAAAGATCTGAAGAAGTTGTGGTTGTCTGTGTGGAATTGGCTCCGGCAAGTGTTCAGAGGTGATAAAGGATCACAGAAAGGTCCGGTGAGGTCCGGAATTGTTTAATCCTAATCTGTGGATTGGAAGGAGTGTTTGGGATGTCTTTGTAATGTTTCATCTCGAGTTGTGTATGATTCTGAGGTCTGGAAGTACCTTTTTACATTATGATAGTGGCGATAGACTATGTTCTTGAAGTTTCGGATAAGGAAGATAAGAGATTCCAGTAAGTAGAGAAAGTGTGGATGTACCTAGTGTTTCAGGCAGGCTTGTGAAGGTTCGTGGATCGTGTTGAGTCTTTGTTGTTGATCCGCATTAGTGGTAGAGCTTGGAATTGAAGATATTCTTCCGGATGAAGTTCCTGTTCAAACTAGCTAACCAGATGAGTTGTTCATCTTGCGGATGTCCTTGTGGTGGCTGACCAGATGTATTAATCATCCTGGAAATGTCCTTATGGTTGATTTCCAACTTAGATGATTGTTCCTAAGTCGATGTCTTGTATAAATAGGTGTTTGAGAATTCATTTTGATGTGTGGATGATGCGATGAGCATGGCATAGGGAAGAGAAGTGCGAAGGGCAAAGCAGGGGTTTTTGGGCTTAAATGGAACTTATCTGGACATGGTAGAGATGTCATTCTCCAGTTCAAGATTGTGATTCTTATCACTTTGTAGACAGTGTGTCTCCTTGTAGGCAGTGGGCCTCTTTGTGAGCAGTGTGCTCGGGCAGTGAGCCCTAATTGGCATGTGCCATTCATTCTTCTTTATTCTTCTAACAGAGAATAATCCTTGGGTTAATTACCCCGTGGTTTTTCCCTTAACCAGGTTTTCTACATCAAAATCTTGGTGTTTAATGTGTTGATGTTTATCTGCTCTTATGTTTAAGCATTATGCTTTCATAGATGGTTAATTGATATGTCGTTAACTAACAAAGAAGAATCAAGTGTTTAAAGTAAGGTTTCATACAACTGATTCACCCCCCCTCTCAGTTGTATGCCCTAGATCCAACAATTGGTATTAGAGCCAAGTTCCTCTGAAAGGAGCTTAACCGCTTGAGGAGATCCAGGATGTCGTCATACAAGAAGGATAGTCCGAAGTTCGATGGAACCAACTTCACTCTCTGGAAAGGTCGCATGAAATGTCACTTGGAATGTATGGGAAAAGCATACTTGGCCATGGTCTCAAAACCATATGTACCTCCACAACGTGGTCCGACAACTCTGAATGAAATCACAGATGCTGAAAATAATCTGCGGACCAAGGAAGCCCTACTAAGCGCATTGAATGATTCAGATCTCTCAAATGTTATTGACCTACCAACTGCATATGAGATCCTGACTAAACTAGAACTTTTGTATGAAAGAGATGAGTTTGTCAAAAGTGCAAGGTTGCAAAGTCTAAAAGGGAAATTTGAAAGATTGAAGATGAGAGATGATGAAAACATCACTACCTTTATGCCAAGAGTGAATGAGCTGGTATGTGGAATTAGAAATGCTAGTGGAACTCTAGATGAAAATGAGATTGTCTGCAAAATTCTCAGATCCCTTCCTGCTTCCTACAAAATCAAGGTTGCTGCCATTGATGAATTCAGAGCCCACACAACTATCACAAGAGAACAATTGGCTGGAAAACTAGCTGCATTTGAAATGACCGAGTTTGGAGATGATCCTCCCAAGACTGAATCTACTTTCAAAGCCAGTGCCTATGTGAAAGGCAAACAGAGATTTGATCCGGGAGAAAACTCATCAAGGAAGATGTTATGGTATGATCAAGCAAGAAGAGACATGGAAGAAGAAGAAGTAGAAATAGCTCAACTTGAAGCCCTCATTGCAAAGAGACTGCCAAGAGGATCCGGTAAGTATGAAGGAAAACTACCCTTTAAGTGCTTCAACTACAATAAGATTGGTCATTTTGCTTCAAGATGTCCAGAAAGATCTGCAAGGTCTAATACTAATAGACAAAGATTTCAAAAGAACTGCTATTATGTTCATGAATAAGATGACAATGAAGGAGTAACTAATGATGAATCAGAATCAGGAAGCAAAGCCAGAAATGAATGGGTGTTTATTGCCATCAAGGAAGAAGATTCAATATCCTCTTAATCTATCAATCACAAAGTTGTGGAAAGAGCTTTGGTTGCTCAAGTGGAAGAAAAGGATGATTGGGTTATTGACAATGGATGTTCTCACCATATGACTGGTGACAAGAATAAGTTCTTGGATTTGGAAAGGTATGAAGGAGGAATGGTAAAGTTTGGTGACAATTCTACTGGCAGAATCAAAGGTAGGGGAACTGTTTCTCATGATGGAAAGAGCAAAACAGGTAATGTACTATATGTTGAAGGATTGAAGCACAATCTTCTCAGTGTTGGTCAGTTAGTGGACAAAGGCTATGATCTCAGGTTCAAGAATGGAAAATACAGAATCTTTACAAGCTTCGGAACTGAAATTGCATCCAGTACTCAAACAAAAGGTAATATCTTTCATCTGGTTGGTTCAAATAAAAGTTGTCTGTTTGTTCAAGTTGATCAGAGTTGGTTATGGCATAGAAGGATGTGTCATGTAAATTTTGATAACATAATCAAGATAAGCAATATTCAGGCTGTAAGAGATCTTCCAAAATTGATGAAACCTACAAATAGTTTGTGCAAAGAATGTCAGCTAGGCAAATAGAGCAGAGTCTCCTTCAAAAGCAAAGATCAGTCCTCTACCGGATTGTTGGAATTAGTACATACCAATCTCTGTGGTCTGACAAGAATCAAGAGTCTGCAAGGTGATAGATATTGTAGTACATTTCACAGTTGAGTATATTGTCTTTTCATTGATGCCAAAATGATAGTATCATCAGTGACATATTTTTCAGTGATATAGTTTTCAGGTTTTCAGTGATATAGTGGAGGTCTCTTCTCTCAGATCAGGGACATTTGATTTCTCAGTGATATGCTTCTCTCAGATCAGGGACATCAGATTTTACAGTGAAATGGTGTGAGTGAATATGTGACATGTCCTATGTTATGTCATATACTTATCAATTGTATATGTGGTCTCATCTATACTCATCTGTAGTCAATTTATGTGGTCAGCTTAAGCACATGGTGAAAAAGTTAATTCATATGGTGTAAAGCTCAAATTGTCACATTTGATTATTACATAGTATAAAGCTTTACAAAATCCAAATTTAAGAGTGAAAAATCAAAAGAACTAAACGTCAATGCTTTTTGTTTTAATTTCCTGTTGACCTGTTCAAGCGGTAAATGTCACTTAAGTGACAACTTAAGGGCTACTTGGTCGTGATTTCTACCAGCCCCATTGCCTAGGGTGCCCAGTCACCGGTTGCTATTTTGTGTGCTCCGCGGGAAATGGTTAATCAATGATCATCGTTGAATCTTCATGTGGCGGGCCACATGAATCGAAGGGATAAGGTTTGAACTTGGAGTTGCTTCAAATGGTTAGTTTCCCTTATTAAATTTGACAACTACTGTGTTCTAAAAAGGCAATAAAGCTTGATATTTTCATGGTTTTTCACCAAGGATGAAGAGACTTTCAAAATGGAATTTTTGGTAAGAGTAAGAGTGGAATTTAGAAGGTTTTCTACGACAAAGATTATGAAAAGAAGTTGATCTTCATGATATTGTTTTTTTAGTTTTATTTTCTTTCAGAGAATGTGATATGTATAAAAACATGGTGTTGGAAGATGAACCGTTTTTGAAGATTTTGTTTGATGGAAGTTTATTTTGTATATAGAGAGATTTTGTATGGCAGGTGAATTATTATTGCAGATAAGGGGATGATCTAGAAGAGTGTGAAAAAGTTTTTCAGAGCATGAAGAAAAAAGTTGATTTTGAGTTGTAGAGTTTTGAGGAGGGTTTTTGAGGATGAGAGATATTTTGTTATGAGATGAATTTTTGCAGGTATGATGATGCAATCCAGATTGAAAGGTTTTTATGAATGAGGAGTAGAGTATTATTTCTTGTTGATAGGATGATGCAATCAAGGTTGAAGTGTCACAGAGCAGATTGAAGATTTGAAAGATAATCATTTTTAGAGAAGGTTAATTTTTCAATTTTGTAGTCAGAGAGTTTATATTATTGTAAATTGTTTTTGAAGTGTGTTGCAGAGGAAAAATACATTTATTTGATTCTTTTTAAAATGGGAGAAATAAGGTATTGTGATTATTGAAACAGGGAAATCCCCTGATTTGTTCTTTTCAATAAATTTCTAATGTTGTAATGTCAGTGAGACATGCAGAGAAGTACAATATGCCAGTGAGACAGTTGTTATCTAAAATTTGTGTTAAGCCAGTGAGGCAGTTGAGTGGTTTTTATACTCCAGGAGGGTTTTCCACTCCAGAAATTTCTTGTGTCAAGTCTTGTGTTGATACTCTGCATATTTTTCTTTGTTCTATCTGAAGAATTCTATAATTGTGAAATTAAATTAATCAAAAGGAGTAAAAAGTGTTAAAATTGTTAACAACACTAATTCACCCCCCTCTCCGTGTTGTGCGTGTTCCTACAATTGGTATCAAAGCCTAGTACCCTGTCAAAGCTTAATCAGCTTGGGTAGATCATATTTCTGGGATACTTATCATGGCAAGTCAAGAAGGTTACTCAAATTATAAGGCACCTATGTTTGATGGCTCTAATTATGCTGTTTTGAAATTCAGGATGGAGTCATATTTGTCATCTCTGGGGTATGATGTGTATGCTGCCATTGTTACTGCATATACTGCTACAAATCCTCCTAGCACAGCTGATGAGAAAAGGGCATATGAAAATAATGCTAAGGCTAAAAATGCATTATGTTGTGGTCTTACCAATGACATACTTGTCAAAATCATGGAGTGTAAAACAGCCAAGGAAATATGGGACAAACTGTCTAATATTTATCAAGGAGATGATAAAATCAAAGAAGCAAAATTACAATCCTACAGGGCCAAATTTGAAAGTCTCAGAATGAGTGATGATGGGAAAGTTGCAGAATATCTTTTAAGGGTCAAAGAAATTGTAAATGCTATAAGAGGACTTGGTGATACACTGGAAGAGAAGACAGTTGTTACAAAAATCTTAAGGACATTAAATCCAAAATATGAATCTAAAGTGTCTGCAGTTGAAGAAAGAGACTTAAACAAAGTTACCTTTGATGAACTTCATGGCACTTTTACAGCTTATGAGATGAGAATTAGTAATGACATACCTTCAAGCAAAGAAGCTGCTTTCAAATCAGTCAGAAAAGAAAAGGAGATTTCTGATTAAGAAGAATTGGATGATGATCAAGAAATATCTCTGGCAAGTAAGTTGAAGAAGGGATCTGTTGGTAAGTACAAAGGTAAGCTTCCATTCAAATGTTTTGAGTGTGGAAAGATTGGACACTATGCAGCTCAGTGTCCTTACAAAGATCTAGATAGTGATGAAGATGAAAACAAGAAGCAATTCAAAAAGAAACAGTTTGTTTCTAGAAGGAAAAATAATTTTAGAAAGAAAAGAAGTTTGTTCATCAAAAATGTTGATATGACTGAAAGTGATTCAGACGATTTTCTTGATGAAAATGGACAAACATTATTTATGACTATTTTAAATGAAGTTGAAAATGAAAAATGTGAGGAACAATCAAACAGTTGTGAAGTTGTTATTGACTTTGAAGGAGAATTGATGTGTGCATTAAGTCAAGTCAAGAAACTTAAAAAGGAAATCATTGCACAAAGAAGTCAGTTTCAAAAGGAAAATGATATCATGAATAATAATTTAACTTGTTATGAGAAACAGATTACTGGTCTAATTCTTTCTCTTGAAGAAAGTAAGAAAATTATTGATGATAAAGACAAAGAGTTGAATAACAAGGACAAGGAATGTCATACACTTGAAGCTGAAATTGTTGATCTGAGAAGAAGACTTGATATGTACAGAAGTAGTGATAAACTTGATGATCTTCTTGATAGACAAAAAGGACTCAAAGATAAATCAGGTCTTGGATTTGAAGAGGGACAATGTTCTCAAAAGGCTAATACAAAAGGTAGATCAATCATAAGGACAACAAACTACAACAGGAGTGATACTTTCAGGTATAATGCTCACTTTACTGGATATTGTTTTTGTTGCAACAGGTTTGGACATAAAGCCAGTGAATGCAGATTTGGAGTCAGAAGAGAAATGCATTTATTTCCAAGGAACCCATTCATGTTTTTAAGAAGTTTAAAGTGTCACAATTGTAAAAATTTTGGGCATCTTGCCAAATTCTGTAGACCTTCTTTGCAAATGCAGCAAACAACAAGGAATACTATTTCAGGTTTGTCTTCTTTGAGTTCTAAAAAGAAGTTGCTTGTTTGGAAACCTAAGGTAATCAATAAGAGCTTTGATGTTATGATTGCACAAGCTGCTTTTCATGCCAAAAAGAAGGAATAGTGGGTGATTGATAGTGGTTGCTCCAACCACATGACGGGACAAAGATAAGTTTGTTAAATTTGAAGACATTAATGAAGGTTCTGTTATGTTTGGAAATAATGATTGCATTATGATCAGAGGCAAAGGTACAATTCTTCTTGATGATGAAACACCACTACATGATGTGTATTTTGTAGAAGGACTGAAGCACAACCTGTTAAGTGTCAGTCAAATATGTGACAATGGTTTTAATGTGGTTTTTGATGCTCATGGATGTGAGATCAAAAAGAAATCAGGTAAAATTATTGCAGCAGGTCTAAGGACTAGTGGTAACATCTACACTCTTCATAACTCAGAAACTAAAAGTGTTGATAGCCATATCTGTTTCATGGGTCAAATTGAGGAAAGCTGGTTGTGGCATAGAAGACTTGGTCATGTGAATTTTGACAATCCTGTGAGAATCAGCAGGAATCACAATGTCAGAAATATGCCTCATATTTCAAAACCAAGTAATACTATATGCAAAGAGTGTCAGCTGGGTAAGCAAACCAAAGTTAGTTTCAAGCCTAAGGAGTATTTTACTTCAAAACCTCTACAGCTGGTACATTCAGATTTGTGTGGTCCTACAAGGACTAAAGCTCTGGGAGGAGAAAAATATTTTATGCTTTTCATTGATGATTTTTCAAGAATGACATGGGTAACATTCTTAAGGCATAAATCAAAGGCATTTGATAGATTCAAAATCTTCAAGAAGATGGTTGAAAAGGAATCTGATTTCAAGCTAAAATGTCTAAGGTCAGACAATGGAGGAGAGTACACTTCAAAGGAATTTGAGGAATATTGTGAAAAACATGGGATAAGAAGGCAATTCTCCACTCCTAGAACTCCACAGCAAAATGGCGTAGCTGAAAGGAAAAACAGGACTGTAAAAGAAATGGCAAGAACCTTACTACATGATGCAAATCTGCCTAATGTCTATTGGAGAGAAGCTGTTCATACAACTGTATATACTTTGAATAGAGTTCAATTAAGGGTAAAGTCAAATTATACTCCTTATGAACTTTGGTATGGTAAGTCAGCTAATGTTGGGTATATTAAAATTTTTGGAAGTAAGTGTTACATCAAGAAAGATAATGATAGCTTATGTGGTTTTGAGTCTAGATGTGATGAAGGCATATTTCTTGGTTATTCTACACATAGAAAGGCATATAAGTGTTTTAACAATAGGCTCAAAAGAATAATTGAAAGTACTAATGTTAAGGTGGATGAGGATTTTCAGCCCTGTATGCAATTGATTCATGACAATGAAGTTGATCATCATTCACAAAAGGAAGAAGAAATTCAGGAAGAGGAAGAAGATCTTGAAAAATCTGTTGATGTTAAGACAAAGACTCTTTCAAAGGCATTTCAAAGAGATCATCCTCATGAGTTGATCATTGGGGATAAGGACAGTGGTGTGTTAACAAGAAGAGGAAAGCTTGCTGCTGCACATAATCAAGCACATGTGTGTTTGATATCTGAAATAGAACCAAAGAATTATGTTGAGGCCAGCAAAGATGAAGCATGGGTTAATGCCATGGAAGAGGAGTTAAGCCAAATAGAAAAGAACAAAACATGGGAACTTGTTCCAAGACCAGAAGGTAAGAATGTCATTAGATCAAAATGGGTTTTTAGGAATAAGCTTGATGATAAAGGTAAAGTTGTTAGAAACAAAGCTAGATTGGTTTGCAAAGGGTATTCACAAATTGAAGGTATTGACTTTGAAGAAAAATTTGCTCCTGTTGCTAGATTAGAAGCTATAAGAATGTTTTTAGCTTTTTTAGTTTATAAAAATTTCAAAGTTTACCAAATGGATGTAAAATCAGCATTTCTAAATGGAGATCTTGAAGAAGAAGTCTACATGGAACAACCAGAAGGTTTTGTGAATAAAGATAATTCAGATCATGTTTATAGGTTGAAAAAGGCTTTATATGGTTTAAAGCAAGCTCCAAGGGCTTGGTATTATAGACTGGATAAGTTTCTGCAAGAACAGGGTTTTACAAAAGGAGGTTTGGACAGTAATCTGTACTATCTAATCAAAGGTGAGGATATTTTGGTTGTTGAAATTTATGTAGATGATATCATTTTTGGTAGTAACAATGATGATATGAGTCATTCATTTCCTAACATCATGAAATCAGAATTTGAAATGTCTATGTTGGGAGAATTGTCTTTCTTTCTTGGTCTTCAGGTATCTCAGCTTGAAAAGGGAATATTTATCTCACAAAATAAATATGCCGGAGAGATGTTAAAGAGATTTCAAATGGATGATTGCAAACCTTTGGGTACTCCTATGGAGACAGGGCATAAGCTAAGTAAAAATGATGAATTACCTAAAGTAGAACAGTCTCTGTATAGATCTATGATTGGGAGTCTTTTATATCTCATTGCTTCTAGGCCTGATATTATGCAAGCTATTTGTTTGGTTGCAAGATTTCAAGCTTGTCCTAAACAATCACATTTGAATGATGTTAAGAGAATCTTTAGATATATTAAGGGTACACTTGATTTTGGTTTATGGTATCCTAGACACAATGATTTTACACTTCTTGCCTATACAGATGCAGATTGGGCAGGGTGTCCTGATGACAAAAAAAGCACAAGTGGGGCAGCTTTCTTTCTGGGTGGCAGATTGGTTGCATGGCATAGTAAGAAACAAGATTGTGTTTCTCTATCTATAGCTAACACTGAGTACATTGCTGCTTCATCATGTTGTACACAGGTACTTTGGATGGTACAATCACTTCTTGATATTAAGATTGAGGTTAAAAAGCCTGTGTCTATTCTTTGTGATAACACAAGTTCTATCAATATGTCAAAGAATCCTATACTGCATTCAAGAACTAAGCACATTGCTAGCAGATATCATTTTTTTAGGGAAAAAGTGATTGAAAATGAAGTTGCTTTGGAATATGTGCATACAAGTGATCAATTAGCTGACATCTTCACAAAGCCTTTGCCAAAGGAGACATTTGAAACTCTGAGACAGAGATTGGGAGTTCTGTCTCTTGTCTCTCTTCAATAGGTTATAGAGATATTAGATTCAAGGGGAGTTGTCCTCTAGATTATTTTTAATGTCCTGAATCTCATTTGTACATAGTCTGTATATAGTTTTTGTACATATTTTTGTGGTTGGCAGTGTTACAGTATTGTGCATTTGATCAGTATGAAGTAAAGTGTTGGTTTTGACAATTTTTTTTATAGAGGATTGCATTTACAAGAACAGGAATCTATTGGTTGTGGTATTTTTTGTTTGCCTTTGACATTTTTATGTCAAAATGGGGAGAAATGAGTTATGGTTTTGCCATCAATGTCAAAGACAAAGGGGGAGTTTTGTAGCACATTTCACAGTTGAGTATATTGTCTTTTCATTGATGCCAAAATGATAGTATCATCAGTGACATATTTTTCAGTGATATAGTTTTCAGGTTTTCAGTGATATAGTGGAGGTCTCTTCTCTCAGATCAGGGACATTTGATTCTCTCAGATCAAGGACATTTGATTTCTCAGTGATATGCTTCTCTCAGATCAGGGACATCAGATTTTACAGTGAAATGGTGTGAGTGAATATGTGACATGTCCTATGTTATGTCATATACTTATCAATTGTGTATGTGGTCTCATCTATACTCATCTGTAGTCAGTTTATGTGGTCAGATTAAGCACATGGTGAAAAAGTTAATTCATATGGTGAAAAGCTCAAATTGTCACATTTGATTATTACATAGTATCAAACTTTACAAAATCCAAATTTAAGAGTGAAAAATCAAAAGAACTAAACGTCAATGCTTTTTGTTTTAATTTCCTGTTGACCTGTTCAAGCGGTAAATGTCACTTAAGTGACAACTTAAGGGCTACTTGGTCATGATTTCTACCGGCCCCGTTGCCTAGGGTGCCCGGTCACCAGTTTCTATTTTGTGTGCTCCGCGGGAAATGGTTAATCAACGATCATCGTTGAATCTTCATGTGGTGGGCCGCGCGAATCGGAGGGATAAGGTTTGAACTTGGAGTTGCTTCAAACGGTTAGTTTCCCTTATTAAATTTGACAACTACTGTGTTCTAAAAAGGCAATAAAGCTTGCTATTTTCATGGTTTTTCACCGAGGATGAAGAGACTTTCAAAATAGAATTTTTGGTAAGAGTAAGAGTGGAATTTGGAAGGTTTTCTACGACAAAGATTATGAAAAGAAGTTGATCTTCATGATATTGTTTTTTTAGTTTTATTTTCTTTCAGAGAATGTGATATGTATAAAAACATGGTGTTGGAAGATGAACCATTTTTGAAGATTTTGTTTGATGGAAGTTTATTTTGTATATAGAGAGATTTTGTATGGTAGGTGAATTATTATTGCAGATAAGGGGATGATCTAGAAGAGTGTGAAAAGGTTTTTCAGAGCATGAAGAAAAAAGTTGATTTTGAGTTGTAGAGTTTTGAGGAGGGTTTTTGAGGATGAGAGAGATTTTGTTATGAGATGAATTTTTGCAGGTATGATGATGCAATCCAGATTGAAAGGTTTTTATGAATGAGGAACAGAGTATTATTTCTTGTTGATAGGATGATGCAATCAAGGTTGAAGTGTCACAAAGCAGATTGAAGATTTGAAAGATAATCATTTTCAGAGAAGGTTATTTTTTCAATTTTGCAGTCAGAGAGTTTATATTATTGTAAATTGTTTTTGAAGTGTGTTGCAGAGGAAAAATATATTTATTTGATTCTTTTTAAAAGGGGAGAAATAAGGTATTGTGATTATTGAAACAGGGAAATCCCCTGATTTGTTCTTTTCAATAAATTTCTGATGTTGTAATGTCAGTGAGACATGCAGAGAAGTACAATATGCTAGTGAGGCAGAATTGTAATGTCAGTGAGACAGTTGTAATCTAAAATTTGTGTTAAGCCAGTGAGGCAGTTGAGTGGTTTTTATACCCCAGGAGGGTTTTCCACTCCAGAAATTTCTTGTGTCAAGTCTTGTGTTGATACTCTGCATATTTTTCTTTGTTCTATCTGAAGAATTCTATAATTGTGAAATTAAATTAATCAAAAGGAGTAAAAAGTGTTAAAATTGTTAACAACACTGATTCACCGCCCCTCTCAGTGTTGTGTGTGTTCCTACAGATATTTCATGTTGCTAATTGATGATCATTCCTGGATGATGTGGGTCACCTTCCTAAAAGAGAAATCAGAAGCCCTTGAGAAGTTCAAAATCTTCAAAGCTATGGTAGAGAATCAAACTAGATTGAAACTGAAATGTCTAAGGTCTGATAGAGGTGGTGAATTTATATCTGGTGAGTTCATTGATTTTTGTGAGAAGCAGGGTGTAAGAAGATAATTGTCTACTCCTAGGACTCCACAGCAGAATGGAGTAGTTGAGAGAAAGAACTGGACCATCCAGGAAGCTGCTAGGACAATGATGTTGGAAGCAAATGTTCCTCAAATGTTCTGGAAAGAAGCTATCAGCACTGCAGTCTACACTCTCAATCGAGTTCAAATCAGAAACAACACCAGAAAGTTTGATGCTAGAAGTGATGAAGGAATTTTTTTGGGTTACTCCACTCAAAGCAAAGCATACCGGTGCTACAATAAGAGATTGAGAAAGATGATAGAAAGCACTAATGTGAAAGTTGATGAAGGAATTGAGAAGCCCTCAAGATTTTATGAGTTTGATGAAGATGATCAAGATGGTGTTCAGGTTCAAGGAACTCAATCCTCTCCGGTAAGTCAGAGTCTGCCTGATCCTGTAAATCAGGAAGAAGAGATATGTCTGAATGAGCCTGATCAAGAAGCAGCAGTGTAGGATACTCCCAAAATTCCAAGGTATGTAAGACAGAACCACTCTGAAGATCAGATCATAGGTGACAGAAACAAAGGTGTGTAGACTAGAAGGAATGTTGCTCAAAATTAGGATGAATGTTGTCTGATTTCAAAGATTGAACCTAAGACAATAAATGAGGCTTGTAATGATGAAAACTGGACCAAAGTAATGGAAGATGAACTGATGCAAATTGAGAAAAATCATACTTGGGATCTTGTTCCCAGACCTAGAGACAGGAATGTGATTGGAACCAAATGGGTCTTCTGGAACAAACTGAATGAAGCTGGTGAAGTAATCAGAAACAAAGCTAGACTGGTCTGCAAAGGCTACTCTCAAATAGAAGGAATTGATTTTGAAGAAACCTTTGCTCCGGTGGCAAGAATTGAAGCGGTCAGATTATTCCTTGCATTTGCTGCCTTTAAAGACTTCAAGGTATATCAGATGGATGTCAAGTCTGCCTTCCTAAATGGTGATCTGGAAGAGGAAGTTTACATTGAACAACCGGATGGATTTCAATTGTCCGATAATGATGATATGGTCTGCAAGTTGAAGAAAGCATTGTATGGATTAAAGCAAGCCCCAAGAGCATGGTATGAAAGGTTGGATAAGCATCTTGTGTAGATTGGATTCAACAAAGGCACTGCTGACAGTAACTTATATTTCAAAATTGATCATGAAAATATTTTGATTGTTGAAGTATTTGTGGATGATATCATTTTTGGAGGAAGAGACAGTATGTGCAAAACTTTTGCAAATCAGATGAAAAGTGAGTTTGAAATGTCTATGCTTGGTGAAATGAATTTCTTCTTGGGTCTGCAAATTACTCAAACAAAGAAAGGAATCTTCATTTCTCAGACCAAATATGTGAAAGAATTGTTGAGGAAATTTGGTCTGGAAGATGCAAAGCCAATGAACACTCCCATGGCAACTGGATGTAAGTTGAGCAAAGATGATGACTCCCCAAAGGCAGATCAGACAAAGTATAGATCAATGATTGGTGGATTGTTGTATCTCACTTAGACTAGAACAGATATAATGCAGGTTGTTGGTCTTGTAGCAAGATTCTAGGCTGATCCTAAAGAATCTCATGTTATGGCAATCAAAAGAATTTTTAGGTACTTGAAAGGAACAGCTGAGTATGGTCTATGGTACCCTAGAGATCTAGATTTCTCTCTTCATGCTTACACAGATGCAGATTGGGCAAGAGATGTGGATGACTGGAAGAGCACCAGTGGTGGAGCATTCTTTTTAGGGAAGAGATTGGTTTCTTGGCTAAGCAAGAAACAAGATGCAATATCCCTATCTACAACTGAAGCAGAATACATTGCAGTAGCAGGTAGTTGCACTCAAATCTTATGGATGAATCAGATGCTAAGAGACATTAAAGTTGAATATGAGGAGCCTATCACAATTTTCTATGATAATTCAAGTGCAATTAATATTTCTAAGAATCCGGTATTGCATTCTAAAACTAAGCACATATCTATCAAGTTTCACTTTTTAAGAGAACAAGTGAACAAGGAAGAAGTCAGATTGGAGTATGTTCCCTCCAAGGATCAGATTGTAGATATCTTTACCAAACCTCTTCCCAAGGACTCTTTTGAATATCTCCAGGAGAAGTTAGGGGTCATGGCCCCTCCGGTAATGAACTAGGATGCACTAATGTGCATCAGTCCGGCGGATATCACAGTCATATCTTGTAATCCAGATTGATGATGGGGAGCTGCTACTAAGGGGGAGCAGCTGGTATGATTCTGATGTATTAGAATTGCAAGTATGAGCCCTTTGCCATTGATGTCAAAGGGGGAGAGAAGACATGTGAAAAACAAGTGGCTGATGATCAAAGGGAGGAGTAGTAAAGGAAGAGAAGACATGTGAAAAGTTGTTACTGATAGGGGGAGCTGTGACAGAAAAGAGAAGTTCTTGTCTTGATGATTTTTCACATCATATGTTGCCATCAATGACAAAGGGGGAGATTGTTGCAAGTATGAGGTAAACCAATGTTGTCATTGATGTCAACATACTCATATTGTATTAACAAGAAGGATTGGATGAGCTATGTGCTGAGGATATTGAGAAAATTTGTCTCAGTCAAGAACAGTAAAGAACAGTGATGAGAAGAAGGCAAATGTATTGTATAGGTTGAGAACCGAAAGATGCGGATTAAAGGGTTTGTAGATATGAGTTTTGAGGTGTTTCTTTCAAGATTTAAGAGGTCTGCATAAAGATCTGAAGAAGTTGTGGCTGTCTGTGTGGAATCGGCTCCGGCAAGTGTTCAGAGGTGACAGAGGATCACAGAAAGGTCCAGTGAGGTCTGGAATTGTTTAATCCTAATCTATGGATTGGAAGGAGTGTTTGGGATGTCTTTGTAATGTTTCATCTTGAGTTGTGTATGATTCTGAGGTTCGGAAGTACCTTTTTGCATTATGACAATGGTGATAGACTGTGTTCTTGAAGTTTCGGATAAGGAAGATAAGAGATTCCAGTAAGTAGAGAAAGTGCGGATGTACCTAGTGTTTCAGGTAGGCTTGTGAAGGTTTGTGGATCGTGTTGAGTCTTTTTTGTTGATCCGCATTAGTGGTGGAGCCCGGAATTGAAGATATTCTTCCGGATGAAGTTCCTGTTCAGACTAGCTGACCAGATGAGTTGTTCATCTTGTGGATGTCCTTGTGGTGGCCGACCAGATGTATTAATCATCCTAGAAATGTCCTTATGGTTGATTGCTGACTTAGATGATTGTTCCTAAGTCGATATCTTGTATAAATAGGTGTTTGAGAATTCATTTTGATGTGTGGATGATGTGATGAGCATGGCATAGCGAAGAGAAGTGCAGAAGGCAGAGCAGGGGTTTTGGGCTTAAATGGAACTGATCCGGACATGGTAGAGATGTCATTCTCTAGTTCAAGATTGTGATTCTTATCACTTTGTAGACAGTGTGTCTCCTTGTAGGCAGTGGGCCTCTTTGTGAGCAGTGTGCTCGGGCAGTGAGCCCTAATTGGCATGTGCCATTCATTCTTCTTTATTCTTCTAACAGAGAATAATCCTTGGGTTAATCACCCCGTGGTTTTTCCCTTAACCGGGTTTTCCACGTCAAAATCTTGGTGTTTAATGTGTTGATGTTTATTTGCTCTTGTGTTTATGCATTATGCTTTCATAGATGGTTAATTGATATGCCGTTAACTAACAAAGAAGAATCAAGTGTTTAAAGTAAGAAAGTTTCAAACAACTGATTCACCCCCCTCTCTCAGTTGTATGCCCTAGATCCAACAGTATGGTCATCCAAACTTGACCTTGAAGTCAAGTGACGAGTTTGGGAGGTGTGAGGGTGGTTGGAAGGTCACCATCCCACTTAACCCCAACCTCAGCTACTTGGGTAAGGTTACCCTTATTTCTCATGCTTTATAAGCTTCTCCCATATGTGAACCTGTTCCCCATGCTCTCACACATGCGTGAGAGCACTTGTGGGGAAGAGTGTATCTTAGATGAATGAGGAGGTGACAAGTGTCACCTCCCCATTCATAAGAAGCTTCCCTTGTGTTCTGAAATTACCCTATGCTTTCACACATGTGTGAGAGCACTTGTGGGAAAATGTGTAGCTTTGTCAAATGGGGAGGTGACAAGTGTCACCTCCACATTCATGTGGGGTTGTGAGAAGGGTTATGTGGATGGAGGAGAAGGTGACTAGTGTCACCTTCTCATCCATTAGGGTTTGAGAGTCTTATCTTTAAAGCTCCCTCATTTTGATGAGAGTAGGGTTCTTCTTTTAATTTCTTTTGGGAATTTTTGACTTGTGTTAGGAGAGAAAAGGACTTGGAGATTTTGGGAGAACTTGTGGAAGCTCTTCACCAAAACTCACTCCATTATTGATGCTTTTGAGGTATTTCTCAAGTTTTGAGCCATTTACTTTTGTTTCACTATTGCTATGTGAGTATGCATGCTTTATGCTAGGTAACATTAGTTTTATGTGTTGAGGGTTTCATGGGTTGTTTTCTTGAACTCTCCTTATGAGAGAGCTCACCTTAGTGTTGGGTGAGAGAGGATGAGAACCTCTTCAGTTCCCCCTCTTGGTTATGGTATTTGTTTCGTGGCTAAGGGCCTTATTTTGGAGTTTGGAGAAGTTGAGTTATGGCATGAGCAACTTGGTTTGTGATATGTGAAGTATTGTAAGAGGACAAATGATTCAAGAGGATATTGTGTTTAAGATTGTGGCTCTCCTTGAGTAGAGTCAGTCCACTCTCTCACCCTTTTCAAATCCATCTATAAAGTAGATTGGTTTTGTGTTAAGCCTTGGGTTGGGTGTTGTTGTGCATGAAATGAGTGTTGTTTTCTTGTTGTGGATTGAAATTTGGTTGTTTGGAAGAACTCCATGCTTAGGGGTGACCTAATTTAGTCATAGGTTGGGAGGTGGGCTTCCCATGATTATGGATACCTTTTGTTGTAGATTTTGTTGTAGCTTCACTTGGAGGCTTGAAGGAGTTGGCTTGTGGAGAAAACATGAGTTTAGTGTTTTTAAGCTTTGTTGTAAAAGGGAGTACATAGAGATGCCTCACCTTCCTTATGGGCTTGTAAGAGTTTTGTTCATTTTAAGAGTTGACCTCTTAAGGGATGTGAATACCTTGACTTCTTTGTAAATATTGTTGTTAACATGAATAAATAAGTTATCAAGTTTAAGAGGAATAGTTGTAGAAAGTAATGTAGTAAAATAAGCCTTTTCCTTGTGACATAATAACTATTCTCTCCTAATGCTTTTAAAGGAGAAAAAAAAATTCATGTATGTGTTAGTTGTGCAAAGGCCTATTATGTATATATTGTGCTCATTCTTATGATTGTTTACATGTTAAGTAACTATGTGATAGAGGAAGTTTAATAGAGAAATTTGTGTTTGTATATATATATATATATACTTCTTGAAATTTTAAGTGTTTCAGTCTTTTTGTTGGTCACTGTTTTATGATAGTGAAAAATATTAAACTATTTGGATATATAGTGAAATTTTTTAACATTTGAATGAATTTCATTTCCCACTGAAATGTAAATTAGGGCAGGACTGTGCCTCATTTTTTTTGTTGCATTTTAAAAGAGATCTCAGAATTACCTAAAAACTTGCAAATACATGTAGATTGGTATTACAATGACTTCCCTGAAGTCATTATGCACTAAACTTCATATAATACAAAATTTTAATGTTTCGCCACTGTCAACATTGATCACGAAAGTGTTATATCTCCAAAACCAAGAAGGATCTGATCACCAAACCTTCACCACTAATTCCAAAATTCATTCAACAATTTTCCTGAGAGGGTTTGACATCAAACCTTTCTAATCTCGTTGAACAATAGTTTGTGTGAAATCTATCTGTTGTGCGATGAAATAGTTACCAAGCAAAAATTCAACTTTGCAAATCTAAACACACAAAGTGTTTCTAATAGCCGAGAGATGGCAACAAAGACCCAAAACACATCAAAACTCAAAGAAAACAAAATGATAATTTTTTTGGTTGATCTCCTATCTAGATGCTCCTACATCATTAATGGCATGGCAGAAGGAGTTTTACAAAAGCAATAGAGCAAGAGGTGAGCTATGGAAGATGCGTGAGGAAATTAGGGAGCCCAAGATCAATGGAAAAGGGTTTGTGACAGAGCAGAAGGATATTCCACCTTTTTCTAGGGTGCCAATAAATCCCTTTGGGGATTAGAAATTGGAACAATGTTGTAATGATGGAGAGAGGATGGTGATCGATTGGTAGGAAGCAACAAAACAATTTTAGAGTTGGGGATCAGAGGATCTGGAAACCCATTCACAAGGAGATGGGCAAAATTAGGCAAGGATGTCTAGTTATGAGGATGCCAAAACCCTGGATCCGACCAAGGAATGGTTGAAAGACAGAGCCTTTTTTTGTAAAACGGGTTGGAAGGAGGATAGAAAAACCCAAAATAGTAGATTAGAGAATTGGGGGGATGAGCTATCAATCACGGCTCTTCCAAACAATTTCTTCATCATTAAGTGGGATTCACCAGATTGGAAAAGAGAGATACTACAGTGTAGATTGCATATGATGGATGGATTGTGGTTCTTCATCAAGGAGTGGGAACTCAATTTTAATCCATTTATGTAGAAGACAGACATAACCTCAATGTGGGTTAGACTTTACTATCTTCCTTCAAAACCTCGATGTGGGAGAGAGTTTAAAGTACAAAAGAGAAATATGTGGTATTGGACACCAAAAGCATGCAAAACAAAAGATAAACTAGAGTTTCATAGTAAAAAGCTGATCTAAATTACAATGACAATATTAGAAGAAGAATTTTTCATTAAAAGAGGGGGACAGAAGGAGAAAGAGGACTGTGATTATTAGCAACAGAAAGGATACCGACAGTGACAGGATGGAAGAATTTGTGGGTTTCCAGGTATGTTCTTGAAGTGTATTATGAAAGTATGATGCCTGTTAAATTCATAGGTTATGTGGAATAGTTTTTTTACTAGTTTCTAAAGGCATTAGAATGTTTTCCTATAGATTCTATATTCCTTCAACGCTTATATCCTACCTGTATTTTGAATTTAAACTATCGAAAGTCTTCATGTTGCCTGCTATTTTGATAGTTTTAGCTTGAGTTTTATTCCTCTCTGTTGCTAAAGGACCACCACCTCTAAGCTCTGGTTTGACCTATTTCTATTGGCCCATTTTACTCCTTTCGGTCTATAGAAGTTTATCCTTGCAGCCTAAAAATCCTTATTCGGTTTGTAGAAGTTTATCCTTGTAGCCTAAAAATCCTTATTTTTGACCTTTTAAATTATTGTTATCATTGTTATTATTTCTAGATTGGCTTATTTATACATTCTATTGGCATGTCTAAATTCTTGCAGCTGCCTTTGATAAAGCTTCTAATTGGGCTATGTTATATCTATAACAGCCTAGGTTAAATCCCATTGGCTTGTTTATCCTTATCAACTTGAACGAACGACCTTACTTCTTCTTGGAAGGGCTTGTTTATCCTATCAGCCTTTCTAGGATATTGTTGGCTTACATTGTCTTTTAGCATCCTGTTAGTGTTCTTGTTGGTCTTAGAATAAATCTTCTTTTGGTCTATTCACTTCTTGTTCAACCTATGTATTAATCAAGCGTAGTGTTATCTTTTTGTTGGCCTACTTTTTACAATATGATTCATGTCACAGTAGAACAATAGCTCATTATTTACCATCGCAATTATTTATCTTTGTCACAGTTTTATTTTATTCCTATCACCATTATTTATTACTGTCATGGTTATGTAATCCTATAGCAAACTTAACATTACTCTTGTAGCAGACTTTTCTATTTCCTGTAGCAATTTACTTTTAATCCTGTAGGAGTAATAGTTTGTGTAGCAAATCATCACTTGTTTTCCCTATGGCAAACTTGATTGTTTTCACGTAGTAGATAGCAAAATTCATGTAGCATATTTAAGATATATTTAACTAACTTTTCTTCTTATGTCTTTGTTGTAAATGATGTTTTATTAGCATTTATAAAGATGTTAAATAGTATTCATCTTTTTAAAAACTCTGTCACAAGAACAATTGAGCAAAGTAAAGAATTAGTATATGTATTCATGCAAAAGCATGTGATATCGATTTGTTTGAAAGAAAGTAGTTTATCTTTCTTATGTGTGATTGGGTTAATTTTAGTTAGGATGCCGAATGTGTAGAATGCCGAATATGGGTAACAAGAGAAGGCTTTTCCTCTTTTCAGGATTTGACTATTACTAAACTTCTCCCAATGTTTTTTGTTAACACCCTCACGCCAACACTCCACCCCTTGTTGCCACTGCAGTTGTGCCTATCAGCGTAATTAATGAAAGATGTTTTGTAAATAAGTACTTCAAGATTTAACTATGTGCAATATGCAATTTTTTCCCTCAACATTTCAGATCACACTTCATGATCCATCATCAGAGATTAGAGAACAAGAGAAATTGAATGGATAAACTTGTAGACCAATAGGAATAAATAGCAAGGAGGGAAGAGAAGTGGCATGGGATCAAGAGAATTAAAGGGGGCAAGAAAAAGAAATTAAAAAATAATAAACTCTAACTCTAACATATAACACATAAATATGCTACCAAATGTACAAATACTAAACCCAAACATAAATCCTCAAAATAATAGTAGTGTAACCATAATAAATGAAAAGTAATATGATTATAATTTAATCATGTGGCCCAATCTAAGGACTCCAACAAGTTATTTATTGCATGGTAAACCTAGAAATCCTAACTCTAGTGGGGAATTTGTAATCATTAGAAGGCTTTTAGGGAAAACCAGGAAAGGGGACATTACAATTGTTATCAGATTGTCTTTCCTACCATCCTGTGTATACTTTGTGACTTATGCACTCATGTGAATATTTTGTGTATTATGTGTATTCACTTGTATGCTTCATGTTTTCTATGTATACTTTAGTATTACATGTACTCATGTGTATACTTGGTGACCTTAGGAAGGTGGATGAATCCACGGTGTAGTATGCGATGCACCGAATCCCCTTTCCAAATGTTTGGTGGTATACTTACATGTATTACTACAACTTACGTGTATTCGTACCTTGTGACTTTGTATTTGTATTCAAGTGTATATACTCTATGACTTTGTATTCAAGTGTATACTTTCTAACTTTGTATTCAAGTGTATACTTCATGACTTTGTATTCAAGTGTATACTCTATGACTTTGTATTTGAGTGTATACTCTATGACTTTGTATTCAAGTGTATACTTCATGACTATGTATTTGAGTGTATACTCTATGACTTTGTATTCGTATTCAAGTGTATACTCTATGACTTTGTATTTGTATTCGAGTGAATACTCTATGACTTGTATTCAAGTGTATACTTCTTGATTGTGTATTTGAGTGTATACTCCATGACTTTGTGTATTCAATAGTATACTTTATGACTTCATGTATTTGAGTGTATGCTCCATGACTTTGTATGTTCAAGTATATACTACATGACTTATGTGTGTTCAAATAAATACCCCATGACTTAGGTATGTTCAAGTGCACACTTCATGACTTACTTGTATTTATGTGTATGTTTCATATTTGGGTATTACATGTATATACCTTGAGTGTTACATGTATGCTTCATGCCTTATGTATTACAAGTGAATTATGTGTATGCTTCATGCTTCTTGTATTACATGTACTTATACATTACGTATGCTTCATGCTCCATGCATTACACATATTTATTCATATATTTTGTTGTTATATGGAGCCTAATCAAACTCAGAGGTTAAATTTCCCCACTTTTATCGGTGTGGTTTCCCCCCAAATTATTTAATGGGGGAGTGTAGGGGGCAGAGCCCCTCTTGTTGGGCCCGGGGGGCTTATCCCCCTGGCGGGGCCCCAGGGGCGGAGCCCACAGTGGGGGCCTGGGGGCAATGCCCACAGCGGGGGCTGCTGGGGCTGATGCCCATAGTGGGGGCTGCTAGGGGTAGCACCCCTAGCTGGAGGCTCGGGGGTATCGCCCCTGAAGTAAAAATTGCCTATTATTTTATAAAAGCATTGGGCATTATTTTTCTATTGATCGACATAAAAAAACCCTATTTTTGTAACTGACATAAGTCTTGATAAAAGTGGCTAAGGGTTAGGGTTTCAGTTGATATTGTATTGTAGCATTTGTAGCGGTATTGAGTTGCAGGGATTGCTGGTTGTAATCAATTTGATTTACTAGATAATACTATTGGACTCTCTGTTTGGTGGATGTAGCCCGAGTTTGGGTGAACCACGTTAAAATTTGTCTCTCGCTGTTATTATTTTTATGTATTTCCATTCCTCTATTTAATCTTTATTTGCCTTTAATTGATATCTTCTGCCAGCTAACCCTAACAAGTGGTATCAGAGTTGGTTGTGTTCGATTATCGTCTACAGGAAGGTCTCACAGTTGAGTGGGAGCAATGGCAAATGAGGGTAAATTGAAGGTTGATAAATTCAATGGGTAGAACTATCAGTTATGGAAGATGTAGATGGAGAATTACCTCTATCAAAAGGATTTATGGATGCCGTTGGAAGGAGTAGCCAAGAAACTGGCAACAATGTCTGATGAGGACTGGAATCTTCTTGACAGAAAGGCACTGGGAACCATTTAGTTGTGCTTGGCACCATCAGTGGCATTCAATATAGTAGAAGCAAAGACAACAAATGGTCTAATGAAAGCTTTAGCTAAATTGTATGAAAAACGCTCAGCCTCAAATAAGGTATTTCTCATGAAGCGTTTGTTTAATCTGAAAATGGTTGAAGGTGGGTCTGTGATAGATCATTTAAATGAATTTAATACGATTATCAATCAATTGACTTCTGTAAATGTAAAATTTGATGAAGAAGTTAGAGCTCTCTTGATATTATGTTCATTGCTTGAAAGCTAGAATAGTTTGGTAATGGCGGTTAGTAACTCTATTTCTGGTTCAAATACCCTAAAATTTGATGATGTTGTTGGTGTTATTCTGAGTGAGGAAATTCGTAGGAAAAGCTCAGGTGGATCCACATTAGGCAGTGTTTTGAATGCAAAAAGTAGGGGCAGATCAAAGGAGAGAGGAAAAGGTTCTGGAGGTCATGGGAACTCATGAGGAAAATCAAAGGACAAGAGATCCCAAACCAGAGGATAGAAGGATTGTTGGTACTATGGGAAACTAGGTCATCTAAAGAAAGATTGTTGGTCTTGGAAAAATAAAGGAGACAAACAAGAAGGCAATAAGGAGGCAAATGTGGTAAGTAATAAATACGAAGATGATGTGTTGATTCTTTCCCTAGATAATGCTGATGATTCATGGGTTTTAGATTTAGGGGCCTCATTTCATGCTATGCCTCATATAAGTTATTTTCTTGATTATGTCCAAGGGGATTTTGGGCTAGTTTATTTAAGGAGATAATGAACCCTGTCAGATTGTTGGAAAGGAAAGAATTAATATTAAGTTACAGATATTGCAAGTATGGGCCTAACCGGTGTTGTCATTGATGTCAACATGCTTCTATTTCATTAATGATTAGGATTGGATGAACTGTTTGCTGAGGATATTGAGAAAATTGGTCATATCAGGAACAATGAAGACAGTAAGGTAAAAGTCCAAGTTAAGATGAGTATCCAAGGATTCAATTTAAAGGGTTTGTAGATATGTGTCTTAAGATAATCCAGTAATGATTTCAAAGGTCTACATGAAGATCTGAATAAGTTGTGGTCGCTCAAGTAAAACCGGTTCCGGCAGGTGTTCAAAGGTGACAGAGTGATACAGATAGGTCCGATGAGATCTAGAAATGCATTATCCTATTCTGCAGGTTTGAGGGAGTGTTGAGGAAGTCTTTATGTAGTGTCAACTTGATTGGTTCATGGTTTGAAGGTCTGCAAGCATCTATTCCCTTGTGACAATAATGACACACTGTGTTCTTGAGGTTTCGGATGAAGGAGAGAAAGATTTTAGTAAGCAAATGAAGTGTGGATGTTCATGGTGATTCGGGCAAGCTTGTGGAAGTCTTTGGATCATGTCTAGTTTGTGTTGATGGTCCGCATTGGAGTTGGAGCTTGCAATTGAAGAATAACTTTCAGATGATGGTTTTCTTCCTGAGATTGGCCGACCGGATGAGTTACACATCCTACAAATGTTCTTGTTGATGTTTTCTGACTTAGATGATCATTCCTAAGTTGATGTCTTGTATAAATAAGGGATTGCGAAGTCATTTCAAGTGTGTCTTGTGGAGATGAGTGTGTGGTACAATGAGGAGGAGAGCGAAAGGTAGAGCAGAAGTATTGGGCTTAAATGGAATTGATTCAAGCATGGTGAAGATGCTATTCTCTAGTTCATGTATGTGATACTTATTTCTTTGTAGATAGTGTGTCTCTTGTAGGCAATGAGCCTCTTGTGAGCAGTGTGCTCAGGTAGTGAGCCCTAATTGGCATGTTCCATTTTATTCTTTCTATTCTTCTAACAGAGAATACAATCTTGGGTTAATCAGCCTGTGGTTTTTCCCTTAACTGGGTTTTCCACATCAAAATCTTGGTGTCTTATGTGTTAATGTGTTTCTGCTCTTGGTTTAATGCATTGTGTTTCCATAATTGAATTACTATTATGTTGCTGAATTACAAAGTGGATTTAAGTGTGAAAATTGCAAGAAAGTTTTAGACAACTGATTCATCCCCCATCTCAGTTGTCTACCCTAAATCTAACAATTGGTATCAGAGCAAAGTTCCTCTAAAAGGAGCTTAACCTCTTGAGGAGATCCAGGATGTCATCCTACAAGAAGGATAGTTTGAAGTTCGATGGAACCAATTTCAATCTTTGGAAAAGTCGCATGAAATGTCATTTGCAATGTATGGGAATGCAGTACTAGAACATGGCTTCAACAAAGTATACTCCTCCACAGGGTGGCCTGAAAATCCAAAATGAAATCATAGATGCTGAAAATAATCTGCGGACTATAGAGGCTCTTCTAAGCATGTTATCTAATTCAGAGATTTCAAATGTTGTTGATCTACCAACTGCTTTTGAGATTTGGCAAAAATTAGAACTTTTGCATGAAGGAGACAAGTATGTTAAATGTACAAGATTACAGAGTCTAAAAGGGAAATTTGAAAATTTGAAGATGAGAGATGATGAAAATATCACTACTTTTATGCCAAGAGTAAATGAGATCGTTTGTAGCATTAGAAGTGTTGGTGGAGTCTTGGATGAAGATGAGATTGTTGGCAAAGTTCTCAGATCCCTTCCAGCTTCTTATAAAATCAAAGGTGCTGCCATTGAAGAATTCAAAGCTCATACAACTATCACAAGAGATCAATTGGTTGGTAAATTGGCTGCATTGAAATGACCAAGTTTGGAGATTCCCCCCCAAATATGGAATCAACATTCAAAGCCAATGCCTCTGCAAAAGGTAAACAAAGGTTTGATCCGGGAGAGAACTCTTCAAGGAAACTATCATGGTATGAAAAAGCAAGAAAAGATCTAGAAGAAGAAGCAGAAACTACTCAACTTGAAGCCCTTATTGCAAAAAGACTGCTAGGAGGATCCGGTAAGTATGAAGGAAAATTGCCTTTTAAGTGTTTTAACTACAATAAGATTGGTCATTTTGCCTCAAGATGTCCAGAAAGATTTTCAAGGCCAAATCCTAATAGATCAAGGTTCCAAAAGAATTGTTACTATGTTCATGAAGGAGATGATGAAGGAGTAACATATGATGAATCAGAGACAGAAGACAAATCTGGAAGTGACTCGGTGTTCATTGCCATCAAGGAAGAAGATCCAATGCCCTTTGAATCTGTCAATCATAAAGTTGTAGAAAGAGCTCTGGCTGCCCAAGTTGAAGAAAAGGATGATTAGGTCATTGACAGTGGATGCTCTCACCATATGATAGGTGACAAAAATAAGTTCATAGATTTGGAAAGGTATGAAAGAGGAGTGGAAAAATTTGGTGATAATTTTGCTGGTAGAATCAGAGGTAGAGGAACTATTTCCTTTGATGGAAGGAACAAAACCAGTAATGTACTGTATGTTGAAGGATTGAACCACAATCTTCTTAGTGTTGGACAGTTGGTGGACAAAGGCTATGATCTCAGATTCAAGAATGGAAAATGCAAGATCTTTGAGAGTTCTAGAACAGAGATTGCATCTGGTACCCAAACAAAAGGTAACATCTTCCATTTAGTTGGTACTGGTAAAAGGTGTCTATTTGTGCAAATTGATCAAAGTTGGTTATGGCATAGGAGGATGTGTCATGTGAATTTTGATAATATCATCAAGATAAGCAATAGTCAAGCTATAAAAGATCTTCCAAAATTGGTGAAGCCTACAAATAGTTTGTGCAAGGAATGTCAGTTGGGTAAACAGAGCAGAGTCTCATTCAAAAGCAAGGAACAATCTTCTACCAGTTTATTAGACTTAGTTCATACTAATTTATGTGGTCCGACAAGAATTAGGAGTGTGCAAGGTGATAGATACTTCATGTTACTAATTGATGACTATTCCCAGATGATGTGGGTAACTTTTCTGAAAGAGAAATCAAAAGCTCTTGAGAAATTCAAAATATTCAAGGCTATGGTAGAGAATGAAACCAGATTAAAATTGAAATGTCTGAGGTCTGATAGAGGTGGAGAATTCACATCTAGTGAGTTCATAGATTTCTGTGAGAAACATGGAATAAAGAGATAGTTGTCTGCTCCTAGGACTCCACAGCAGAATGGAGTAGTTGAGAGAAAGAATCAGACCATCCAGGAAGCATCTAGGACCATGATGATGGAAGCAAATGTTCCCTAGATCTATTGGAAAGAAGCTATCAGCACTGCAGTCTATACTCTCAATCGAGTATAATCAGAAGCAATACTGGTAAGACTCCTTATGAACTTTGGTTTGGCATCACTCCTACTATGAGGTATTTTAGAGTCTTTGGTAGCAAGTGTTACATTAAGAGAGATGAAGATCTAGGCAAGTTTGATGCTAGAAGTGATGAAGGAATATTCTTGGGTTACTCTACTCAAAGCAAAGCATACCGGTGTTATAACAAGAGACTAATAAAGATTATAGAAAGTACTAATGTAAAGGTTGATGAAGGAATTGAAAAACCCTCAAGGTTTTATGAATATGATGAAGATGAGCAGAATGGTGTTATGATTCAAGGAGCCCAAGCCCCTTCTAAAATTTAGATTCAAACTGATTCGGCAAATCAGGAAGAAGAGATGAGTTTTAATGAGCCTGATCAAGAATCAGAAGTGCAAGAAACTCCCAAAATTCTAAGGTATATAAGACTAAGCCACTCTAAAGATCAGATCATAGGTGACAAAAGAAAAGGTGTGCAAACTAGAAGAAGAATTGCTCAAGATTCAGATGAGTATTTTCTGATTTCAAAGATTGAACCTAAGATAGTGAATGAAGCTTGCAATGATGAAAACTGGACTAAAGCAATGTAGGAAGAGATGATGCAAATTGAGAAAAATCACACTTGGGATCTTGTTCCTAGACCTAGAAACAAGAATGTGATTGGAACCAAATGGGTCTTCCAGAACAAACTGAATGAAGTTGGTGAAGTAATCAGAAATAAAGCCAGATTAGTCTACAAGGGCTATTCTCAAATAGAAGGAGTTGATTTTGAAGAAACTTTTTCTCTGATGGCTAGAATTGAAGCAGTTAGATTATTTCTTGCATTTGCTACCTTCAAAGATTTCAAAGTGTATCAGATGGATGTCAAGTCTACCTTCCTGAATGGTGACTTGGAAGAAGAAGTGTACATTGAGCAACTGGATGGATTTCAATTGTATGATCATGGTGATATGGTCTGTAAGTAAAAGAAAGCACTGTATGGACTGAAGCAAGCCCCAAGAGCCTGGTATGAAAGATTGGATAAACATCTCTTGAAGTATGGTTTCAACAAAGGTACTGCTGACAGTAATTTGTATTTCAAAATTGATCCTGAAAATATCTTGATTCTTGAAGTGTTTGTTGATGATATCATTTTTGGAGGAAGAGATGGTATGTGTAAAACCTTTGCAAATCAAATGAAAAGTGAATTTGAGATGTCCATGCTTGGGGAAATGAATTTCTTCTTGGGTCTAAAAATCACTCAAACAAAGAAAGGAATCTTCATTTCTCAGACCAAATATGTGAAAGAATTGTTGAAGAAATTTGGGATGGAAGACTCAAAGCTAATGAATACTCCCAGGGCAATCAGATGTAAGTTGAGCAAAGATGATGACTCTCCCAAGGATGATTAGAAAAAGTATAGGTCAATGATTGGAGGTCTGTTGTATCTCACTCAAACTAGACTTAACATTATGAATGTTGTTGGTCTTGTTGCTAGATTCCAAGCTGATCCTAGAGAATCTCATGTCATGGCAATCAAGAGGATTTTTAGATATCTAAAAGGGACAGTTGAGTATGGTCTGTGGTGCCCTAGAGATCATGATTTCTCTCTTCATGGCTATACAAATGTTAATTGGGTAGGAGATGTGGATGACAGGAAGAGTACCAGTGGTGGAGCATTCTTTTTGGGGAAGAGATTAGTTTTTTGGATAAGCAAGAAACAAGAGGCAATATCTCTAGCCACCATAGAAGCAGAATATATTGCAGTAGCAGGTAGTTGCAATCAAGTTTTGTGGATGAAACAAATGCTAAGAGACATAAGAGTGGAGTATGAGGAGCCTATCACAATCTTCTGTGATAATTCAAGTGCAATAAATATATCTAAGAATCTGGTGTTGAATTCAAAGACTAAACATATATCCATCAAGTTTCACTTTTTGAGAGAGCAAGTAAACAACAATGAAGTCAAATTGGAGTTTGTGCCTTCCAAGGATCAGATTGCAGACATCTTTACTAAACCTCTACCTAAGGACTCTTTTGAGTATCTCAAGGAGAAGTTAGGGGTTATTGCCCCTCTGGTGATGAACTAAGGGGCACTGATGTGCATTAGTCTAGTGGATTTCATAGTCATATCTTGTAGTCCGGATTGATGATGGGGAGCTGCCACTTAGGGGGAGCAGCTGGTATAATTATGAAATAGTCGAATTGCAAGTATGTGCCCTTTGCCATTAATGTCAAAGGGGGAGAGAAGACATGTGAAAAACAAGTGGTTTCTGATCAAAGGGGGAGCAAGAAAGGAAGAGAAGACATGTGAATGGTTGTTACTAATAGGGGGAGTTGTGACATTAAGGAGAAGTTCTTATCTTGATGGTCAAAACAATTTTTCACATCATATGTTGCCCTTAATGACAAAGGGGGAGATTGTTACAAGTATGGGCCTAACCAGTGTTGTCATTGATGTCAACGTACTTTTGTTGCATTAATGATTAGGATTGGATGAACCGTTTGCTAAGGATATTGAGAAAATTGGTCATATCAGGAATAGTGAAGAACGATGAAGATAGTAAGGTAAAAGTCCAAGTTAAGTTCAGTATCAGAGGATGCAATTTAAAGGGTTTGTAGATATGTGTCTTAAGATGATCTAGTAGAGATTTTAGAGGTCCACATGAAGATCTAAAGAATTTGTGGTCACTCAAGTAAAACTGGTTCTGACAGGTGTTCAGAGGTGATAGAGTGATACAAACAAGTCCGGTGAGATCCAAAAAATGCATTATCCTATGCTGCAGATTTGAGGGGGTGTTAAGGAAGTCTTTGTGTAGTGTCAACTCGATTGGTTCATGGTTTGAAGGTCTGCAGGCATCTATTCCTTTGTGATAGTAATGACAGACTATGTTCTTGAGGTTCTGAATGAAGGAGAGAAGGATTTCAGTAAGCAAATGAAGTGTGGATGTTCATGGTGATTCAGAAAAGCTTGTGGAAGTCTTTGGATCATGTCTAGTTCATGTTGGTGGTTCGCATTAGAGTTGGAGCTCGCAATTGAAGAATAACTTCCTGATGATGGTGTTCTTCCTAAGATTGGCTAACCGAATGAGTTACACATCCTGTGGGTGTTCTTGTTGATGTTTTCTAACTTAGATGATCATTCATAAGTTGATGTCTTGTATAAATAAAGGAGTACGAAGTCATTTCAAGTGTGTCTTGTGAAGATGAGTGTGTGGTAGTGAGGAGGAGAGCGAAAGGAAGAGCAGAAGTATTGGGCTTAAATGGAACTGGTTCAAGCATGGTGAAGATGCTATTCTCCAGTTCATGTATGTGAAACTTATTTCTTTGTAGATAGTGTGTCTCTTGTAGGTAGTAAGCCTCTTGTGAGCAGTGTGCTCGAGCAGTGAGCCCTAATTGGCATGTGCCATTTTGCTCTTTCTATTCTTCTAACAAAGGATATAATCTTGGGTTAATCACCCCATAGTTTTTCCCTTTACCAGGTTTTCCACATCAAAATCTTCTTGTGTTATGTGATAATGTGTTTCTTCTCTTGGTTTAATGCATTGTGTTTCCATAATTGAATTATTATTATGTTGTTGAATTACAAAGTGGATTTAATTGTGTAAATTGCAAGAAAGTTTTGGACAACTGATTCAACCCCCCCTCTCAGTTGTCTGCCCTGAATCTAATAGCAGAATAGGAATCATTGGCTACTACAAGAGGTAAGGCACGTTCCAAGGCTCAGTAGGAATTTAATTTTAGCAAGGCAGCTAGCTAAAGAAGCTTGCATTGTTACATTTACTGATAAAAATTGGAAGGTTTCAAAAGGTGCGTTAATAGTAGAAAAAGGTGTGAAAGTAGGCACCTTATATCTTTATATAGGTCATATTGTTCCTTCTACTTTAGTTGTTGTAGAGAAAAAACAAACAGCTTCAGGAACAGTTGTTGCAGGTTCGTAGGAATAGACTGAAATAGTTGCTCCAGGTTCTGAGACAACACTGTGGCATAACAGACTTGGGCATATGAGTGAAAAAGGTATGAAGTTACTTCATTCTAAGAAAGTTTTACCAGGTCTGAAATGTATTAATATGGTTTTATGTGAAAGTTGTGTGTATGGAAAACAAAAAAGAGTCAGTTTTCTTAGAGATGGGAAGCAAAAGAAAGATGAAAAGTTGGAGCTTGTGCATACAAATGTATGGGTACTAGGTCAGGTATCTTCTCTCAGTGGCTATCAGTATTATGTTACATTCATAGATGATGCAACTAGGAAGGTATGGATTTATTTCCTTAGGCAAAAATCTAATGTATTTGAAACATTTAAGAAATGGAGAAGCTTGGTTGAGAATGAGATAGGTAAAAGATTAAAATGTCTCAGATTTAATAATGGTGGTGAGTATTGTAGCAAAGAATTTGAGGATTATTGTTCCTTTAATGGAGTTTGTAGGCAGAAAACGGTTCCAAGGATTCCATAGGAGAATGGAGTGGCTAAATGCATGAATAGGACAATAATGGAGCGTGCAAGGACCATGAGATTGCATGTTGGGCTGCCTTTAAACATGTGGGTAGAGGTTGTCAACACTACTATATATTTAATTAATAGAGGTCCTTCAGTTCCTTTGGACTGTGGTATTCTAAAGGAAGTATGGACAGGTAAGAAGGTGAGTTATTCTTTTCTCAAAACCTTCGGATGTGAAGCATTTGCACATGTAGATTCTAAAAATAAAACCAAGTTGGATGCAAAATAAAACAATGTACTTTCGTTGGATATGGCATTGATGAATTTGGTTGTAGGCTTTGGGATTTTGAAAATTAGAAAATTGTGAGAAGTAGGGATGTTATATTCAATGAGAAGGTATTGTACAAAGATCAGTTGCAACAACATGAGAAGAAAGAAAATGATTATGTGGTGCTGGATGATACTCCAAATAGTAATGTTCTAATGGTTCCTCATGCTCCACAATAGCAACCAGAAACACCACAAACTCTAGTGAATGTTAGACGGTCAACAAGGCTAAGTAGCCCTCCTGAAAGGTTTTCTCCCTCTTTGTATTCTATTTTGTTAATAGATGCTGGTGAACCATAAGGGTATGATGAAGCTATGCAGGTGGATACACATGCTCAGTGGGAGCTTTCTATGAAAGAAGAAATGGACTCCTTGTTGAAAAATCAGACTTGGGAATTATGTAAGTTGCCTACAAGTAAAAAGGCTTTACCAAACAAATGGGTTTATCAGCTGAAAGAGGAAGATGGAGGTAAGAAAAAATTTAAAGCTAGGTTACTTGTAAAAGGATTTGCACAGAAAAAGGGCATTGATTTTGATGGGATATTTTCTCTGGTTGTCAAGATGACTTCTATTCGTACTGTTTTAAGTATTGTGGCTACTGAAGATTTGCATTTGGAACAGCTAGATGTGAAAACTACATTTCTCCATGGTGATTTGGAGGAGGAGATATACATGGAATAGCCCCAAGGATTTGAGGTCAAAGGTAAGGAGAAACTAGTGTGCAAATTGAAGAAGAGTTTGTATGGCCTGAAACAAGCACCTCTACAATGGTATTTAAAATTTGATAGTTTTATGGTTGAGCAAGGCTATAGCTAGTGTAATTCTAACCATTGTATTTTTTTTAAGAGGTTAGATAATGACAGCTACATTATTTTATGTTTATATGTTGATGACATGCTTGTAGCTAGGTCTAACATGGATCACATAAGCGAGTTAAAATAGCAGTTAGCACAGTCATTTGCTATGAAGGATTTGGGTGCAGTAAAACAAATCCTTGGTATGAAAATTTGTAGATATAGGAAGAACAAAAAATTGACTCTATCTCAGGCTGATTATGTTGAAAAGGTGTTGCAGAGATTCTATATGGAGAATGTAAAAGCTGTCAGCACACCTTTTCCTAGTCATTTGAAATTGACTAAGGAGATGTGTCCTAAGACACAAGAGGAGAAAGAGAAAATGTCTAAGGTACCATATGCTTCAGCTGTAGGAGGTTTAATGTATGCCATGGTATACACGAGACCAGATATTGCACATGCTATAGGTGTCATTAGCAAGTATATGAGTCATCCCAGATTGGAGCATTGGAATGCGGTAAAATGGATTCTCAGATATTTGAGAGGTACATCTAATAAACACTTATGTTTTGGGGGCTCTAATACTGATTTAATAGGTTGTGTAGACTCAGATTTGGCAGGGGATATTGATATCAAGAGGAGTACTACAGGTTATGTCTTTACTGCAGGTGGGACAACGGTGAGTTAGATTTTTCGGTTGCAAAAGGTGGTTGCTTTATCCACCACAGAGGAATAATATGTAGCTGCAACAGAGGCAAGCAAGGAGATGACATGGCTGCAATCTTTCATGAAAAAATTAGGCAAACAATAGGTTAATAGTTATTTGTTATGGACAGCTAGAGTGCCATACATATTGCAAAGAATTCTGCCTTGCATTCAAAGACCAAACACATACAGTTGAGGTATCACTTTATTTGGTCGGTGTTGGATGATGGACAATTACAGCTAGCAAAGATACATACATATGAAAATCTAGTAGATATGTTTACAAAGGTAGTGACAAGGGAGAAGTTGAGCTCCTCTTTAGCTTTGGTTGGTCTTCTAGACTGAAAACAACAAAAATAAAATAGTAGAGTCCAGGGTGATTATTTTCAGTGGGAGCTACAGTGTCAACGGTGTTATGATCAATCTCCAAGTGGGAGATGATATGGTGTGGAGTCTAATCAGTCTCCAAGTGGGAGATTGTTGTTATATGGAGCCTAATAAGACTCGGAGGTTAAATTTTTCCCACTTTTATTGCCATGGCTTCCCCCCAAATTATTTAAAAGGGGAGTACAGGGGGAGAAGAGCCCCTCCTACGAGGCTTGGGGGAATTATCCCCTTGGCAAAAATTGCCTATTATTTTATAAAGGCGTTGGGTGTTATTTTTCTATTGATTGACATAAAAAACCCTATTTTTTTAACCAACATAAGGCTTGATAAAAGCGGCTAACAGTTAGGGTTTTAGTTGATATTGTATTGTATCATTTTCAGTGCTATTGAGTTGTAGGGATTGCTGGTTGTAATTGGTTTGATTTATTGGATAATAATATTGGACTCTTTGTTTGGTGGATGCAGCCCGAGTTCGGGTGAACCATGTTAAAACTTGTCTCTCGCTGTTATTATTTCTATGTATTTTGATTCCTCTATTTAATTTTTATTTGCATTTAATTGATATCTTCTACCGACTAACCCTAACATATTTTGTGTCTTACGTATACTTCATGTATCATGTGTATTTACGTGTATACTTTATGCTTCACATGTATTTATGTGTATATTTTATGTATTATGTGTATCTATGTGTATGCTTCATACTTCGTGTATCACATATACTTATATGCTTCATGCCTCACGTATTTATGTGTATACTTCATATGCTTCATGCTTTGTGTTTTATGTGTATTCTTCGTGTATCACGTATGCTTCATGTATTATGTATATCTATGTGTTCTCTTCATGTCTAATGTTTCTCCAACAAGTTTATTCTATGTGTTTTAGATTACTTTATGCTTAAAAATCATTAAAATGCCAAATCTATCAAAGCTTTATTTGTCAAACGCTTGAGAAGCACTAACAAATTAATTTACGTAATGATGAAGAGTGTAACAAGTGAAGTGAAAAAGTGTGACTCCCTCAAACATGAGATATAAAAGAGGAGAGCATCCAAAACATCACTGAAGAATTCAATTAAGAATAGAACCCTAAATGATTTTACAAACTTAAACTAAATTAGGTTCTCATGGATAATGACGAAGTGAGAAAGGATGAAACCCCAAATACAAAAAGTGTGACTCTTAAAATGTAGGACTTCCTTAACAATAAAATTTAAAAAGGGTAATCATTTCCTTGTGAAATAGGAAATGAATCTAACAACCAACTCAAAGATTAAGTATTATTCTTAAAAAAGGGCAGCCTAGAAGAGTAGTGACTCCTTGACATAAGCAATTGTCACTCATCAGGAAATCAAGCAATCAAAATATCAAAAGTTTCCCAAGGAAGGAAGAATCAATCATAACCACTCAATATAGTTGAACCTAGCGATATGATTTGACTTCCAATTCTCAAATGAAAATCTAGTTGTGACAAAAAACTTAGAGATGGGGTAAGGTTATCTTTCAAGCTTCAAGATTTAGGTACACTAAGGTATCATCTTGACCTAGGATGGTCCATCTTTTAAAAGCCAAAACAACGATTTTGAAAGAATGTAATGAAGACAACTCAATTCTTTAGGAACCTACAAATTTAGAGAGAGATCTTAAGAGAAATGTTGGAAATTTATCGTAAGATATATTCATTAAAGATTTAGGAAGAGGAACATCATTGAAAATAAATTGTTCTATTCCTTTGGAACAAGAGAAAATGTACAAACAAGTAATCTATCCCACTCACTGAAACAATGGCAATACATAGAGACAAATTTTCATCCTAGAGTCTCTAAGTTCCTTTTCTTGATTAATACAACAAAGTTGTTACATAAGGCTATGCTAAGTTATATTATAGGCCCATAACCCACAAATCCTAAGATCATTTTTTACCTCTTAAACTTTGGAAAATTTTAAGATTGCTGAACTAGATGGAATAAAACAATACTTTTCTAAGTATTAACATGGGAATATGTCAAATCTTTACAAGAGGAATGACAACCTCCCATTGATATAAAAATTGGATGTTAGTATCAATCTATAAATTCAAATTCTATGAAGTCTACGATTTTGGTACATCCAAAAATTTATACTTGAGGATTATCTAGGGAATATATATTCAGAAGGTTCTAACGTGTTATTAATGAGTCTATGACATGATGATATATGTTGAAAAAGGTTTGGACTAAGCATTACAAAAACCTATAAGATATTTTCGATTATGCCCTCAATCTTGCCTCAAGCCCTATTTGAATTATTAGGTGAAATAAAATATACTTTATTTAACGAAAATTGTGCTTACTCCTAGTTGATGGTGTAGGTAAGCCTCCCATAATAACTCAACACCATCTTTAATTACAAATCTTAGTTTGTGATTGCTTGAGGACAAGCAAAATTGAGTGGGAAGGTGTAATGTCCCTTACCCGACTTTCCCTAGAATTCGCTTGTGAATTAGGTTTAGGATTTCTTCTCTTTTAATGGGGTAACCTTAGGTTGAATAGCTCACACGTTCTTTTGAATTAATACTTGTAACATCATCTATATTCAAGTCCATATTGCTACATGTTAGTTTTAATATCTAGTATTCATGCGTCCAACATAAACACACTTGTATTTTGAAACACATATGTAAGAGAAAACATTCAACGCACCGGGGGAGGGGAAGTCATAAGTCCTTAGTAGCCTAAGGCCTACAATAGTCCTATTGCCCAATCCCTTGACTCAGGACTATGGGGCAAATCTTATTGACCAATCCCTTGTCTCGAACCTATGGAGCATGATCCAATGTGGGACCCCCATCCCTTGATGGTCCAAACCCTTGACTTAAGCCTACGAGGGCATAATGCCCAAACCCTTGTCTCGGGCCTATGGGGATAGAACCTTAGATGGGGTTTATAGGCAATCTACTAAGGTTTATGCATTCTCCCTTCTTGGTTGAATCACAAAGGCAATACATGTAGTTTTCACACACATTTCCAAAATATACAATTTGTCTCTATTATTATGAATGGTGTTATATAGTAATATATGATACAACATGAGATATATTTGTAATGTCCCTTTCTATCTGCTCTCTTCTTGAGTCGGCCTCATGCCTGTTCTTTAATATTTATATATTATAGTATTTGTTATAATATTAATAATATCTCTATATTATATTATTATATATGTTATTAATAGTATTATATATATATATTATTCATAACTATATAAATAAAATGTATATTTTAATTTATATTACATAACTATTATTATTATTATTATTATTATAATTAATCACTATTATTATAATGATTAATGATCATTATTATTGTCATCACAATATTGTTATATCATTATCCATATGATTTTTGTAATTAATTTAAATTGTATCTTGGTTCTTATCGCGATATCACAATTCACTTTAGAATACCTATATACTCTTAGAAATCATAAGATATATTATTTTCTATTGTTATTTTATTATTAACATAACTATATAATATATTACTTATTCATTATCATTATAATATTACTATTATAAATATATATATATATAGATATCATTAATTATTATATACTATATATATATATATATATATATATATATATATATATATTATATTATAATATTATTTATTAATGTTATTATAATATCATTATTATTATAGTGTTATCATGAATATAATTTTTAATAATGTTTAATCATGTCGATCTCTATTGGACATCACATCCTTTATCTACTATATATATATATATATATTTTATTTTTACTTGAATCATCCCTCCCAATTGTTGCTGATGTCTTCCCTACTTATGATTGAGAAATATATATATATATATATATATATATATATATATATATATATATATATAATGCAGATCTAAATATATGTATTTATCGGATACTCTTTTTATATTTTCTTCTGATGATCTTTTCCTTCTATCTCACAACATTTATTTATTTCCTTTCCCTTTCAAGGGATATGTTCAAAGAGACACGTCTCTTATTATGCTTGGTGGTAAAAGACATACTTACCCTCTTATAATTTTTATTACTTTATATTAATTCCCTTTTGTGGTAAAACTAGTTCTAACCATACGTAACTCCCTTATCATAAGAGGATAGGTTAAAAGATGTTTATTTATATTATTATTTATTTATATTATTTGTATTTATAATTATATCATTATAATAAATGATATATTATTTATATTATATTATTTATATGTGTTATTTATAAATATAATAATAATATATTTTGTTAATTATTTTAATTAAATATTATTTAAATATATTAAATACATTCCATTTATAATATTATTCATATCTTTAATTTGAATAAATAATACATAATGGATTCAATTATAAATTACTAATATGACAACCCTCCCCACTTAAAATTGCTTCTTATCGAGCAATCTCAACTAGATTAAAGGATTAGGTGAAAGTATAAGTGATTTAATATTAATATATACATAAAAAATGGTAATAATAAATTTAATATTAAAGTATATAATACTTTTTTATTTTATTTATTTATTTTTAATTAAGTATTATTCACAGGATGGTAGGATGACTACTTTGATACCACTGTAATGTCCCTTACCTGACTTGCCCTAGAATTTGCTTGTGAATTAGGTTTAGGATTTCTTCTCTTTTAATGGGGTAACCATAGGTTGAATAGATCACACATTCTTTTCAATTAGTACCTACAACATCATGTATATTCAAGTCCATATTGCTACATGTTAGTTTTAATATCTAGTATTCATCAGTCCAACATAAACACACTTGCATTTTGAAACACATATGTAAGAGAAAACATTCAACGCACTGGGGTAGAGGAAGTCATAAGTCCTTAGCAGCCTAAGGTCTACCATAGTCCTATTGCCCAATTCCTTGACTCAGGCCTATGGGGCATATCTTATTTGTAATGCCCCTCAATTTTGGTTTGAGATAGATATTAGTTTTCTATTGTTTTAGATAGTTGATACAGTTAGTAGTTTCATATTGCACTGCAACAGTCGGGATATTTGAGATGTTAGACTTATGTTTGATGCTTATCATGATCATGATGACATTATTGATATTTCAGCTCATGATGTGTTTCGACATGTTTAGTTGATGGCTAGATGCATTATGCATATTGATATAATCTTGATTACGTAGTTTAATGTTATATAATTTCTAGTTAGGGATGCATATGTTATTGTCATGATCTCATAGAAGGCATAATGTAGTATTGCTCACTCTGAGCACCCTACTACGCTGTGAATCCCTAACTCTGTGTATGTGTTATGTAGGTATATATATATTTGTATTTAACATATTGTTTTGTTACATGTTGCAGGTACCGGGCCTTGACTCCACCTGACTTAGCAGGTCTAAGCGGGCCCTTGCACTAATGGATAACATTGATGGAGATAACATGAGGTTTATTCCCTAGGTTAGTTCAATCTTCAGTTTGTTGGTCATCATCTGGTTTGTAAATTTATTGTCGAGTCCTTGTTTAGTTAGCCTATGTGTATTCTAGTATGCATAAATGATCAATATTATTATAATGTTATTATTGTCAAACATTATAGTATTTTTGCTTAGTCATAAAATTGGAATTCTTTTAGTGGAATACTATTTAAGTAAATTTTAATGCAGAATCAAGTAGCTATTCTAATGTTTGTAAAAATATATATGTGGGTAAAAAGATTTATTTTAATTCATTAACATATATATATATATATATATATATAGAGAGAGAGAGAGAGAGAGAGAGAGTCATTCTGTTGAATAATTAAATGTGGTTAGTTGTCATTTATGATTCTAGAGTGGGGGATCTTTGTTATAAGTAAAAATTTAAAATTCTTCTGGTGGGGAGGATTCTCGGGGAATAATCTAGTGTTAGTGGGCATTTATGACTCTTGGCTATTTGTTTTTTGGGGGAATTTTTGGGTGAAGGTCATTCTGAGAAAGGGAGAAGGAAGAGAAGTTCTGCAGGGGGATTCAATTTTTGGAGCGTGAAAAGTACAGGTATGTCAATATTATTGTATAGTTAAATTCTATGAATTTCTTTATTCTTGCCTATGTTGTGCTCTGAGTAATTATATTATTTTGTTGCCTAGTTGCTCTTGAAATTTTTGAAACTTTGAGTCTAAGTCACCCTCCTGAACATTCTAGCTCCTCAAATGAAATCGATCTGTAATTCATCTTTCTCAACTATGTAATCATTCTGTGACTTGTTCGATTCTCTTACAAGATGATTTGGAAAAAATAGTTAGCCTGCAAAACCATCTCACTACAACACTAATCTTTTTCCTTAGATGGGATCGACTGTAACTTTTTCCCTATAGTCCATTTCGAGTATGTGGGTTCTTGTCGTATTAAGATTATCTTGTTTTTGAAATCTCATTTCCCTATTATTTTTCCCATCGATTCATTGTGTCATTTGAGTGTCAGATTTTCTGATGTAAAACTTGTAGGAACCATGTGTCCCTCTAGCAATCCTGTCGTTCTTCTTGAAGGATGACATCAAGTTTTGTTGTGATCTCTTTAAAAACTTCTTATCCCTGGCGACATCTATTTTGTGTGACCATGTCTATCCCTAGCAACATCCTGTGTTGCCCTAGTCTCGTGGTGTCTCTCTCTCTGTAGATGCTAAGTACCCAACCAATCCGTCGGTTGAAGTTTGAAAATGAATAATGACTCCTCTTGATAGCTTAATGGCAGTGGTATCTAGATCTTTGAAGCCCTCGCCTTCTGTGCGCCGTCAGGATTTTCCCATGCTGATTTTGTTTAAACTCTCAAATCTCTGTAAATTGTTTTCCCTTGATTCATTGCTAGTGGGTGGTTTTATAGGTTATCTAAGTCAATATGTTTGACAAAATCCTAGCACTTTCCTTATTTTGTTTTAGATAGTGTTAAACCAACATTTCACTATGTGGAGTTACTGGGCAGTGATGATGGCCACATTTAGTATTATCTAATTTTTTATTAATGCCCCCTCAAATCTGCCAAAGTAGGATCGGCTGTGGAAATTCTTTTAGATAGTTTTCATTTTTAGACATTACCATCTGCAGAACTGTTGTTCTCAAAATTAGCTACGCTCATTTTTGTAGACAACCCCATGAAACTTGTCCATTTCGTGAATCTACACTCTAAGATCACGAATCGAGAAAAGATGTTCTTGTTCTTGTGCGAGGTCATTTGACTTTTTAAAACTCATTTGCAAAGAACATTCAAGTCGTAAATTGGTTAAGGTGTTAATTTTAGTCATTTTTGAGTGTTAGTAAATTTTGACTCTTGATATGCAAGAGCGGCAAATTTTGCAGCTCTTACATATTATTTAAGCTTGTTTTTTGTTTGGTGTAATGACGGCGAATTTTGTTGTTATTACATCGTTCTAAGTTCAAATGTGCAGTAGCGGTTAAAGAGACCGCCATCGCATATGTCTTTCGTCGAAGTTTCACCGACATGCAAAGACGGCCTTTTTCGCCGACGTTACACATTTGTCAATTGAAGTGTCGTAGCGGCCGAAATCACCGCCCGAATGAGATCTTCTGGATTTTGATGTCGAGTGCCATTAATGGCCACTCGTGCCAGGCATTTAAACTCTGATCTTAACCTTTTATAAGTGATATTAATCCCATTGTCGCTCGTCATTCCTTATACTAAAGTCTTTTGGTTGATTCACCAACGTTCTCAACGCTCGCTTGATCGTATGGTCCCGATTGGCGACGGATCTTGCGTTGAAGACTGAACATAGGGTTTCCAGTTCTAAACGGGTAAGTACTCTTTTTGTTTTCCATTTGCCGCTCGTGCATGGATTACGGTGTGTGTCATTTAGGTTTTTGTTTTTCGTTACGTTTCATTTTAGTTTTTTGTTTCGTTTTGTCATTTTTGTGTTTTGTTTTTACACCAGAATGCCCTAGGTTTTACCCCGAAAACCCTAGGGATTCTATTTCCCTAGGTTCCCCAACCCTCGCTACATGCCATTTTTGTAATATCGGCGGATTTCACCGAGCCTACCTGGATATTATGTGACCCTTGCCGTGTCTAGTCGGTGAATTTCCCGGTCCCTGCACTTAAAACCTGCAAATTTCATCAAATGCAATAGCAGCAAAATTTGCCACTATAACCTCTACCATTCCTTTTGATGCAATGACGGTGAAATATGCCGCTCAAACATATATGGAATTCCCCTCATGAGACATCGGTAAAATTTGCCGACCAAACACCAAAAAGCGATAAAACTCAAATGCAGTGTCGGCAAATTTTGCCGCCCCGACATAAACTCCTGCTTTTCCTTATTTCTTGCATCGACGGCAAATTATGTCGCTCATACCAACTTTGAAATTTTCCCAATACATGCAGTGGCAGCAAATTTTGCCGCCAATGCAAATAATGCAAAACCCTCATATGCAAGGGTGGCAAATTTTGCCGCCCGTGCAAAAATGTCTCAAATTTTCCCAACACTGGAAAATTTCCAATTTTGATTTCCTGAGCTCGCTTCTCCTCTGATTTTTGGACAGCTCGCACTATAGCCCTTTTTCAAGCGCATTCCCATAGTCATGCTCGTCAACATGCAATTTTCCCAGATTGCCCATATTTTCCCTAATTGCATGATCATGACTTTTGTTGTAGTTTCTCTTGCGGAGCTCCGTTCAACGTCAGACTTCTTCTCGGTGAAAGTTCATCCAAATGACTGACTTGTCCCCGAAGAAGGTGAAAGCAATGAAATACAAATATCAAGGTGTTTTCCCAATCACCTCAGTCCATTCTAATGTTGAGGACATTAGAGATACAGAGATTGGCCATGTTGATATGGCTGAGTTTGTAGAGAGAACGAAGTCAAGCAACCCCAGTGTTATGATGAGAAAGATAGTGGAAAGTAATATTCATCTGGTATCCTCCTTCCCGGTGGTGGCTCACAATACAAAATTTGTTCTTCAGTGTGCCCATTTCTATAACAAAGATATTAGAGTTGTGGTGGACGCCAGTGGTAATGTGATAATCAGGTTGGATCTTGAGTTCATTGACAAGGTGTTCATGTGTCCTCTTGCGACAGAGGTATTAAAGCTTGACTTTGTTGAAGCTCAAAAGGAATATGACAAGAATCCAGAAAAAGCAAAGAAAGTGATCAACAACAAATGGTTGAAGACTGCAAGGTCAAGTTTGTCAAGGTGGCCACGCAGTTTTCCTCGAAGTGATTTTGTGGAAGAAGTTGGTGACTTGATTACCCTCCTCAGCAGGATAAGAGGTTTGTCCTCCTCTTCACAATTTCATGAATGGATGTATCCTTTCATTAAGGTCATACTCCAAGGCAAGCAAGTTATTTTCTGGGGAGAACAAATCAGTAACGCTTTGCATGATTAGCTGACAAAGGTATCCACTACCTCCAAGTTCTTCATGACTTCCTATCTGGTATACATTGCAGCCTCCATGAGGATTTTTCCTGGATTATCATCAGAAGGGGATAGGAGAGTAGTCCCAGTATACCAGTATTATTCTCAGATGACATTGAAAGGTTCCATTCACCATTTTAGGAGAGTGAATGATGCGTTCTTTGCTGTATTTTTGTGTCTTTTTGATCCCTAGCTGGAGCAGAGAAGAATTTCAGATGAGGCATGGACAGTGGTTAATAACTTTGGTTGCATGTTTTTGCAATTTCCATCTTTCTCATACTTGAGGGTTGGCTTTTTCCAAGGCTACCCTTATATGCTTCCTAGGTTTCCGTCAGATAGACTGGTCTTGATGGAGTTGTGCAGATAAATGATTGTTGTGCATAACAAACAGATGGAACTCAAGAAGCCTCGCTTCAGATTTCTAGTGGAAATCGGCAGATACTCAGTGTTGACTGCCGCAAAGGCAAGGGCTATGGAGACAGAAATGCAGTTGGTCACAATGAAGCAGTTCAAGAGGAGACCAAAATTTGACTATCAGGGCGTAAAGGATAAAATCAAGAGGAAAACTCAGTTTCATGAACCCATGGTGGAAGATGTCTGGATAGACTTGAGAACAGAGGAGGATATCAGGAAACTGGACTATAGCAGGCTGTCTCTAGAACAAATTGAATACCTGGGACTTGCTGATATTCTGGAAGATCTTGTGGATGATGGGGAATTGGTTGATGCCAAGTATGATGCAGAATAGATAGCTAGTACTCCTCTACCTCCAATTCAATGGTCCCAAAAGGAGTTGACTTCGCTAAGGAAGAGATTTGAGCCTATATTGGCTAACACCAATAACTGGCTGGAGGATAAAGGAATTACGCTGAAGGAATTCCTCACTGGTTTAGAAACTGAAATTCAAGAGCAGACTGGTAAAAAGGTAGAAAACAGAACAAAGAACAAGAGTGATGCTCCATCATCCTCTAAAACACATAAGCCTAAAATTAGATTTGTAACAAAGAAAGCAAAAGCTGTTGAGGAAGAACCTGAAGCGAAAGATATGGAAGTTGAGGAGCCAGCAACTGAGGAGCCAGCGGCCGAGGATCCAGCAATTGAAGAGCCAGTTACAGAAGAGATGGATGTTGAAGACAAGGATTCAGATCAACAAGATGAAGAGGCTTTGTCTCCACAGCAGAATACACCTGTCGCAGCCCCTATGTCTGTTTCCCCTATTAACATTCCTTCCTCTGAATCCCCCTCTCCTCCTAAAATAATTTTTGATAATCCCCAAGGCACTTTTGAAAATGTTCTCCGTTCTTCTGATTCAATTCCTAGTTTGTCTTCTTCGTCTTTTGATATTGGGGATACATCCATGTTTGATCATTTTGTGATGAACACTGAGCAAGTTTCAAGTGCAAATGTAACAGGTGTGGTTTTTACCAACACCCGCCTGTTGTTTCTACTACTAGTACAAGCATAGTTCCAGGAACACCAGTAGTAGGAATGGATCCCAATGTGAATACTTGGCTGCTTCCACCTTGGTTATCAGCTTACACGCCAAAGAGGAAAAAGCAAGTCATCTCTCCAGATGATTTTGATTTCACTAAGTTGGTACCTGCAAAGCCTAAGGCCCCAAAGAAACCAAAGATCCTTTCCAGGGTACTTGAAGATAAGGGGCATAAATTTCTGGAGATAGCAAAACCTCCACAGGATGCAACTGTTGAAAATTTTGATATGAATGACTATTCTATTTCTAGGATTGAATTGAGCAAAATCACCCATGAAAGTGCTAAAAATGATATGCAGTCAGCCATGGACATCCTGATCCAGAAGTTCGACAGGGAAAAAGAAATGAAAGATTATTACAAGGCAAAGGCAGAACAACTAACTACAGTGGTAAGAAAGATCACTTTGAATTCAGAAGCAGTTACTCCAGAGGCCATATCTGTAGAAGACCCTATCATTCTGAAAGCAGAAAAGACTCACCTCAGAGGAAAAGTACTTGAAGAGTACTTAGACAGGATGCGAGCGCAAGGAATCTCTTTGCTCACGGATGTGTTTGAGAAAATGGATAAGATGAAGAAAGTAAGGGTAGAACTCAATGATCTCATTGATGCCATCTCTCAAGATATTGAGCACACGGAGGATACTCGTGATAAGTGGGTGGAAATGAGGAAGCTAAAAATAAGTACTTTAATATCCATTGGCGCCATTTCCAACAGGGATTCATACACAGAAACAAAGGAAGCTCTGATGTACAGGAGCAATATGCTAAGAAATTTGATCAAGGATCTTGAAGCTGCAAAGGAAACCAGTGAAGAAAATGATGTTAACATTTTACATAAGCTAGAGGAGTTGCCTTGTAAGTTGGTATCACAAGATAACCAGTTTCTTTCTGCAGAAGAAATGGTTAAGGAATTTGAAGACATGTTTCAGTAGGAATTTGAAGACAAGGCATTTTCAATAACTTCTGTGGACAACATCTTAGACAACCAGTTAACCTTGGACAATCTGAAAACTAGGTTAACTAATCATGCCAAATCAATCACTATAGTGAGGGATGCCGTAGTGAGGGCCAGGATGATCTTCAAAAACGCATTCAACCCAGATAGCATTGAAATGCAAGCGGCCTTCACTATGTATGATCACCACATGAGAAAAAGTGGAGATACAAATTGAAGCAGTTGTTTTTTCCCTTAGTTTATTTTCTGATTTTCATATGTACTTTCAAAACAGTTTTGGACATTTTTACATGTACATTTTCAATATGTAATTACATGTAAAAATATAGGAAGTCCCAAGTCAATAAGGACTCCTATTTTTAAATAAGTCAAAGTAGTTGTAGATTTCCTAGATTTTCTCAAGGTCTTTCCCTATAAATAAAGGGGACCTCTTTTGTAAATATTATCTTTTGTCTATTGCAAGAAAACTCTGGCGAATTGAAAAGCAAATCAAGACTTTGTGCTTTTTGTGAGAATCAATATTCAAATATTTATCAATACAAGAAAGCAAGTTCAATTCCAATCTTTGTCTTGGGATTATTTGTGTTGTGATAGTTTTTTTCTTATGTCTTGCTATCATAATCTTATTTGATAATAATTGTAGAGTGGAGTTTGTTTCAAGTGATTAAAGAGCGCTCTTAATTTGATTCTGATAAACTTTGTGTTATCAAATCGGTTGTGGGTTATATGTTCATGTTTGTGAGAATACAATAATTTGGAGACTTTGTGTTGCAAGTTGTTATATTTGATTTACTTTTACCATCTTGAAGACAAGTGAAGACTTTGTGCTGCATTCTACTTCAAATAGTTTCCGTTTACAAGTAGTGAGTGAGGTAACAGAAAACTTTGTGTTCCTGTGATATTGTGATAATTCATAAGTCTTTTATCAAGAGTTTGAAAAATAAACATCTATTCTAAAAAAAGAGAATGAGATGAGATGGAACCACAACCAACATAGTTTTTAGTGTACATAAATTTGATAAGTTATTTGATTTGCAAAAGTTAAGTAATTAGAGGGAACCTCCCCTTGCTGAGAGGAGAGACTTTGTCTCATCATAGCTGTGGCTGATATACCCATTTCGTTGTTAGCGAGTTAATGACAAAATATTCACCCAACAGTTTTTTGGCGACTCTACTAGGGAAGGAATGCGCAACTTGAAGCCTCACGCTCCGAGTTGAAGCATTTTCAGTTCTTTTCCGTTTTCTTGCAATATTGTGTTTAGCATAATACAGTCTGGCAGATTCCTGGTACACCAGAAGTAAGAGGGCTCAGGGTATTATTGATCGTGCATTTGAATTAATGCAGCAGAATAATTTTGGATTCTTAACTCCACGACCTAGTCTTCAGTGCACCAGGAGTTTTCCCCCTACAAACACCAGGTCTCCAATACCAGGTGAAGTTTCTATTGCCAGTGCTAATAGAGTTTCGGTTGTTCATACACCACCAAGGTTTGTTATACCACCTTTCAATCGGCGCGTCATGGCAGCCCAAGGCCCTTGGGGTAATACCTTTGGTCCTCTAAATTTGACCCCACCATTACATGAACTACCTCATAGTTCAAGAAAGAATTTCCCCAAATTCTATGGTGACGGAAAAGTTCATCCTGATGAGCACATTGCGGCTTTCTATATAGCCTGTGGTGTGATAGGTGTCAAGCACGAAGATGTGGCCGTGTGACTCTTTGTAGAAACACTACAAGGCGCTGCCGCAAACTGGTTTTATCACCTCCAAGCGCAGACCATAACAGACTGGGCTACTCTCAAAACCAAGTTCGAAGCCAGGTTCAAACCTGCAGAAGATGCTCATGCATTGTTGGCACAGCTAACACAGATGAAAAAGGAACCTCATGAACCAATGAGAGATTTCATTGCTAAGTTCAACAAATTGAGAAACAGGATTCCTGCCGCCGCTGAGCCCACAGCGGAGAACCTCAAATGTTTCTTTATCAATACACAGCTTCCGGAGGTGAGTTTCTTATTGAGGCGAGCTGCTCCTAATGATCTTGTTGCGGCTAAGATTCTGGCAACTGAAGTAGAAGATGATCTTATCTTGACACGTAAGATAAGAAGGGATATTAATAGAAACAAAAGCTCCTCTTCTACTGAGAACTCTTCCAAAAGCACCACGGATCCCATGGTGTAAAAGCTAGCAAATGAATTGCTGGCTCTCAAGAGACAAATGTCCCAAGGTATATCTGCGCCTCCTTCTTACCGAGATATACCAAGGAGGACATTTCCAAATAATTCATATCAAGGCAATGCTGCTAGGAATCAAGGACAGTAAAACCGTCTTCCTCCTACACAGGGGAAGCTTGCTATTGAAGCAACGCCGGTCAACTCTGCTGTTGGCTACTATGAAGCTCAGAATGAACTTTCTTTCCAACCTGAGTTGGAATTTGAAAATGGTGCTAATCTCTTCACAGAAGGAGAAGAAGAGTTAGCTGGCGACTCTACCATTAGCTTTCTGAACTACCAGGACGAAGCTGAAAAAGGAGAAGTGAGTGAAGGAGCATATGCTATTTTCACTAGGTCTCAAAATTAGTCAGCTCTTCAAGCTGATAAAGGGAAGGCGAGAGAAGAATCTCAACCGGTGATTTCAATCACTAAACGGGGGACTCTGCTACCTTTCTAATCAAAAGACCCGGTGGTTAATAAACAAGTAAGTGCCTCTAATGAATTTGTACCTTCCACTTCTACTCCTCAGACTAGTGCTGTCTCTACCAAAAATCAAAATGATGGTTTTTCTTCCTCCGTATCTAATTCTTTTCAGCAGTTCGATATAATAGACAATGCTAGGAGAACTAAGATACAAATGTCTGAAGTTGAATATTTATAGGCTAATCCTGAACAATTTGATAGATTAGCCAAATATGTCAAAAATAAGACCGTCCCTGCGGGACAAGAGTTTCCCAAAGTTACTCATGACTCCTCTAAAAGTAAACCTACCCAAAACAATCTTGTTACTACTCCTCCTGCGATCTCTGGAAAAATTAAACCCTTCTATGTTTCCCTATTTGTAAATGGTCATAAATTGAGCAATTGCGCAATAGATTCTGGAGCCTCAGACAATGTTATGCCTGCTAAGGTAGCAGATGCCCTTGGCCTCACCTTAACCAAAACTTTTGGGAGGTGTTTCTCTATGGAGAATAAGCAAGTTCTGCTTTTGGGTCAAATCAAAGACGCCCAATTTGCATTTGCATCTTTTCCAGATAAGAGAATCAAGATGACAGTCTTGGTAGTTGATGTTCTAGCTTCATACGGCATTCTCCTTGGACGTAATTTCTGCAAGGATGTGGGTGGAGAGTTGAACATGGATTTGTCTGAAGCTAGGATACCTATTAAAGGTGTCATGCAGAAGCTGCTTCCTGAGAAGGAGGCGAAATACATTGTTACTCAAACTTCAAACCCCAAAGCTCAAATTTTGTTTGAGTCCTCGGCAATGGGTAACTATTTTCTATCTATTGAAGATTGTTCCGATTCATCAGATGAAGCTACATCGGGTGATAGCTCCGATATGTCAGATGGAGACTCAGAAGAGTTTTCAGATGAAAGTTCAGGTAAGAGTATAGCAATTCCAGATTCTTCCTCACCGATAGAGAGGAATCTTCTGACCAAAGGAAGCCTAAGAAATCAAATTCTGATGGAGTCTGGATTCTAGAATTTGATGGCAGCTGTTCTTCTACCGGTTCTGGAGCTGGAGTGGTCTTGATATCGCCACAAGGTGATATTTTACCTTTTTCATACAAGCTACAATTTGACAATACCAATAACACCGCCGAATATGAGTCCTTGTTGCTTGGATTGGAAGCGGCGCGTGCCAGAGGTGTTAAGATCCTTCATGCTCAGGGGGACACCGAATTAGTGGTTTGTCAAGTCAGAAATTTGTACCAAACTAAGAATGAAAGATTGAGACACTATCGCAATCGCATATGGGATTGCATTGAAGATTTTGATGCTTTCAATATTTTAGCAGTGCCAAGAGAGTTCAATGACCGTGTAGATTCATTGGCTGTTTCTGCCACTCTCATGGTGCCTCACAAAGATTTCAAAGGAAATAAGTACACTATTGAACTGGTCTTCCGACCAAGTGTACCTGATAACGCTGACCATTGGCAAGTGTTCAATGGTGACAATCAGATCATTGCTTTCCTAGAAAAGATGGATAGTTTTGATGAACTTTACTTTGAAGGAAGTGAATCACCACCTCATGAATATGTTTCTTAGGTAGATTCACAAACCGGCGAAGAATTTCTACAATTGAAAGGAAATAAAATCCCAAAAGGTTTGGTTTCCCTTAAGAAACTCTTTGATAAACATGACAGGTATATCAAGCAACGGCAACAACAATGGGATTCGAGTTCCTCCATGGAATTTGAGTAGGTCAATTTGGGTTCAGAAGCGGATCCTAAGATGGTCAACATCGGAAAATGTTGCACTGCTGATGAAAAATTCAAATTCATTACATTGATGTTTTGGCTTACTCCTATGATGACTTGAAGTCTTTCAGGCCTAAGGAGGTTCAACATGAAATTCCCCTCAAGGCTGGATCGTTGCCTTACAAATAGAAGCAGAGGCAATACAATCCAAAGATATCAGGTACAATTCTTTCTGAAATTCAAAAGATGCTGAATGCAAGGATAATTTTTCCAATTCATCATTCCACATGGGTTTCGAACATAGTACCTGTAAGGAAGAAGAACGGAGAAATCCGTATCTGTGTTGATTTCAGAAATCTCAACCAGTCTTCCTTGAAAGATAACTACCCTTTGCCCGTCATGGACCAAGTATTGCAAACAGTGACAGGTTTAGAAATGCTATCTATGTTAGATGGTTTTTCAGGGTATAACCAAGTGGAGGTAAATGAAGCTGATTAGTTCAAAACTGCCTTCACCACACCACGGGGCACATTTGCATATCGCAGAATGCCTTTTGGTCTAATCAACGCTGGCGCAACATTTCAGAGAGCGATGGATCTTGCTTTCAGAGATGAAATGGGTAAGTTTATCATGGTGTACCTCAATGATTTGACTGTGTTCTCCAAAAACCATCATGATCATGCGCATCATTTGCGACAAGTGCTAGAGCGCTGTCGGCAAAATGGTATTTCACTCAATCCCAAGAAGTCAATTTTTGGGGTGACAGAAGGCAAGCTTCTTGGGCACATTGTATCCCAGGAAGGTACTAAGATTGACCCGGAGAGAGTTAAATCTATTCAAAGTCTCACTCTGCCAGCAAGTAAGACTGCTGTTCACTCTTTCTTTGGAAAGGTAAATTTTCTGCGAAGGTTCATTCCTGATTTTGCAGAAAAAACCCGTCACATTGTTAATATGATGAAGGGTAAGAATACTTTCCGTTGGACTGTGGAAGGTAAGGAAGCGTTCGAGGATATTAAGAGAGCTATTGCTCATGCTCCAGTTCTTGTTTGTCCCAACTACACTAAGGATTTCCTAGTCTATAGCTATGCTTCAGAACACACACTTTCAGCTATTCTGGTTCAGCAGAATGAAGAAGGTGTCAAATCCCCCATATCATTTATGAGTTGTCCTCTCAAAGCTCATGAATTGAAGTATTCAAATATGGAGAAGCATGCCTATGCCATAGTCAAAGCGGTTAAGCATTTCAGGTTCTATATTCTAAACTCACACACTGTTGTCATGGTGCCTGATACAACAGTCAAATCTATCCTAACTCAACAAGAGTTCGAAACAAAGAGGGGTAATTGGATCGCTAAGATCCAAGAATTTGATCTGGATATCAAGCCTACCAAGCTTGTGCATGGTAAAGGTTTGTGTCAATTGATCGCAGATAACGTTCCAAAAGAGACAGGGGACGAAGAAGAAGTTGTGAACATGCCAACTATTCTTTTTGTTACTACAACTGACGAGTGGTATTCCAATATCGCTCATTTCCTTACCTATGGTGAGTGCCCTTCTCACTTGTCTTATAAGGAAAAGAGAACTGTCAAGTTAAAAGCTACTAACTACACCCTTTGGGACAATGGTTTGTACAAGAGAAGTCTTGACGGTGTATTTCTCCGTTGTGTGGATAAAGCGCAACAAGGTAGACTTTTGGAGTCTTTCCACAATCTGGCTTGTGGAGGGTATTTTTCAGCACCTGTGATGGCTCACAAGATTCTGCGAGCTCGATACTATTGGCCCACATTATTCCAAGATGCGTACAATTGGGTACACAGGTGTGAGTTATGCCAGCAGTTTGTTGGGAAACCAAAATTGGCAGCCTTACCTCTAAAACCAATGGTGATTGAGGAGCCTTTTCAGCAATGGGGTATTGACTTCATTGGCGCAGTGAATCCATCATCAAGTGCCGGACATAACTATGTCCTCACTGCTACAGACTATTTGACCAAATGGGTGGAAGCTATTCCAGTCAAACACGCCACTTCAGAGGTGGTATGCAGTTTTCTTAAAGAGAACATTATTTCCAAGTTTGGAGTTCCAAACAAGATTGTAGCAGACAATGCTACTTGTTTTTCCTCTTATGAGATTACTAAGTTTTGCTACGAGCATGGGATCACTCTTTCCCATTCTTCAGACTATTATCTGCAAGGGAATGGTCAAGTAGAATCAAGCAATAAGAATCTGGTCACTATCATCAGGAAGCTAGTAGATGAGAATCAGAGAACTTGGCATAAAGCATTGTTTGATGCTTTATGGGTAGATAGAATTACACCCAAAAGGGCGATAGGCATGTCACCATTTCAGCTTCTATATGGTCTGAATGCAGAGATACCGATTACTTTGGAATTGCCATCATTGAAGTTGGTAAAGGCATTGGAAGATAGAACTTTTGATAGTTCTATTGATAAAAGGATCATGTATTTGACCGAACTTGAGGAGCAGTGCACTGTTGTGGTGGACCGTATTGCTGAGCACCAAAATCAAGTAAAGAAACTTTTCGACAAGAAGACAAAGGCTTGTGAATTTCAGGTTGGAGATCAAGTCTTGTTGTGGGACAAGAGGAGAGAACCAAAAGAAATGCAAGGAAAATTTGATTCCTTGTGGAGAGGTCCATTCACCATTCATCAGTTCTGTGGTGAAAACAGTTTCTTGTTGGAGTATCAGGATGGGACACCATTCTTGTTGCCTCATAGTGGACAACATCTGAAGCACTTCAATCCTTGAAGTTTCAGATAAGTTAAATTGTACATTTGTATAGTTTTGTGTTTTATTTTTGTGTTTTCATGTAGTCTTTTGTGTCTTTTTCTTTGTAGCTTGACTCTATAGCCCAATGGCATGGATGAAGGCACTTAGAGACTAGATTCTACACCCCTCAATCATTTCAAAGTTTGATTGAAGGAAGTTCCCCAGTTAGAGCCAGTTGTTGTTCTCAAAATCAGCTACGCTCATTTTTGTAGACAACCCCATGAAACTTGTCTGTTTCGTGAATCTACACTCTAAGATCGCAAATCGAGAAAAGATGTTCTTGTTCTCGTGCGAGGTCATTTGACTTTTTAAAACTCATTTGCAACGTTTCCTTGAATTGATTTCTCAATATTTGCAAAGAACATTCAAGTCGTAAATTGGTTAAGGTGTTAATTTTAGTCATTTTTGAGTGTTATAAAATTTTGACTCTTGATATGCAAGAGCGGCAAATTTTGCCACTCTTACATATTATTTAAGCTTGTTTTTTGTTTGGTGTAATGACGGTGAATTTTGCCGCTATTACATCGTTCTAAGTTCAAATGTGTAGTAGCGGTTAAAAAGACCGCCATTGCATATGTCTTTCGTCGAAGTTTCACCGACATGCAAAGACGGCCTTTTTCGCCGATGTTACACATTTGTCAATTGAAGTGTCGTAGCGGCCGAAATCGCCGCCCGAACGAGATCTTCAAGATTTTGATGTCGAGTACCATTAATGGCCACTCGTGCCAGGCATTTAAACTCTGATCTCAACCTTTTATAAGTGATATTAATCCCATTGTCGCTCGTCATTCCTTATACTAAAGTCTTTTGGTTGATTCACCAACGTTCTCAACGCTCACTTGATCGTATGCTCCCGATTGGCGACAGTTCTTGCATTGAAGACTGAACATAGGGTTTCCAGTTCTAAACGGGTAAGTACTCTTTTTGTTTTCCATTTGCCGCTTGTACATGGATTACGGTGTGTGTCATTTAGGTTTTTGTTTTTTGTTACGTTTCATTTTAGTTTTTTGTTTCATTTTGTCATTTTTGTGTTTTGTTTTTACACCAGAATGCCCTAGGTTTTACCCCGAAAACCCTAGGGATTCTATTGCCCTGGGTTCCCCAACCCTCGCTACATGCAATTTTTGTAATATCGGTAGATTTCGCCGAGCCTACCTAGATATTATGTGACCCTTGCCGTGTCTAGTCGGCGAATTTCCTGGTCCCTGCACTTAAAACCTGCAAATTTTGTCAAATGCAACAGTGGCAAAATTCGCCGCTATAACCTCTACCATTCCTTTCGATGCAACGACGGTGAAATATGCTGCTCAAACATATATGGAATTCCCCTCATGACACGTCGGTAAAATTTGCCGACCAAACACCGAGAAGCGATAAAACTCAAATGCAGCGTCGACAAATTTTGCCGCCCCGACATAAACTCCTGCTTTTCCTTATTTCCTGCATCGACGGCAAATTATGCTGCTCATACCAACTTTGAAATTTTCCCAATACATGCAGTGGTGGCAAATTTCGCCACCAATAGAAATAATGCAAAACCCTCATATGCAAGGGCGGCAAATTTTGCCGCCCGTGCAAAAATGTCTCAAATTTTCCCAACACTGGAAAATTTCCAATTTTGATTTCTCGACCCCGCTTCTCCTCTGATTTTTGGCCAGCTCGCACTATAGCCCTTTTTCAAGCGCATTCCCATAGTCGTGATCGTCAACATGCAATTTTCCCAAATTGCCCATATTTTCCCTAATTGCATGATCATGACTTTTGTTGCAGTTTCTCTTGCGGAGCTCCGTTCAACGTCAGACTTCTTCTCGGTGAAAGTTCATCCAAATGACTGACTTGTCCCCGAAGAAGGCGAAAGAAATGAAATACAAAGATCAAGGTGTTTTCCCAATCACCTCAGTCCATTCTAATGTTGAGGACATTAGAGATATGGAGATTGGCCATGTTGATATGGCTGAGTTTGTAGAGAAAACCAAGTCAAGCAACCCCAGTGTTATGATGAGAAAGATAGTGGAAAGTAATATTCATCTGGTATCCTCCTTCCCAGTGGCGGCTCACAATACAGAATTTGTTCTTCAGTGTGCCCATTTCTATAACAAAGATATTAGAGCTATGGTGGACGCCAGTGGTAATGTGATAATCAGGTTGGATCCTGAGTTCATTAACAAGGTGTTCATGTGTCCTCCTGCGACAGAGGTATTAAAGCTTGACTTTGTTGAAGCTCAAAAGGAATATGACAAGAATCCAGAAAAAGCAAAGAAAGTGATCAACAACAAATGGTTGAAGACTGCAAGGTCAAGTTTGTCAAGGTGGCCACGCAGTTTTCCTCGAAGTGATTTTGTGGAAGAAGTCAGTGACTTGATTACCCTCCTCAGCAGGATAAGAGGTTTGTCCTCCTCTTCCCAATTTCATGAATGGATGTATCCTTTCATTAAGGTCATACTCCAAGGCAAGCAAGTTATTTTCTGGGGAGAACAAATCAGTAATGCTTTGCATGATCAGCTGACGAAGGTATCCACTACCTCCAAGTTCTTCATGACTTCCTATCTGGTATACATTGCAGCCTCCATGAGGATTTTTCCAGGATTATCATCAAAAGGGGATAGGAAAGTAGTCCTAGTATACCAGTATTATTCTCAGCTGACATTGAAAGGTTCCATTCACCATTTCAGGAGAGTGAATGATGCGTTCTTTGCTGTATTTTTATGTCTTTTTGATCCCCAGCTGGAGCAGAGAATAATTTCAGATGAGGCATGGATAGTGGTTAATAACTTTGGTTGCATGTTTTGGCAGTTTCCATCTTTCTCATACTTGAGGGTTGGCTTTTTCCAAGGCTACCCTTATATGCTTCCTAGGTTTCCGTCAGATAGACTGGTCTTGATGGAGTTGTGCAGACAAATGATTGTCGTGCATAACAAACAGATGGAACTCAAGAAGCCTGGCTTCAGATTTCCAGTGGAAATCAGTAGATACTCAGTGTTGACTGCCGCAAAGGCAAGGGCTATGGAGATAGAAATGCAGTTGGTCACAATGAAGCGGTTTAAGAGGAGACCAAAATTTGACTACCGGGCGTAAAGGATAAAATCAAGAGGAAAACTCAGTTTCATGAACCCATGGTGGAAGATGTCTGGATAGACTTGAGAACAGAGGAGGATATCAGGAAACTGGACTATAGCAGGCTGTCTCTAGAACAAATTGAATACCTGGGACTTGCTGATATTCTAGAAGATCTTGTGGATGATGGGGAATTGGTTGATGCCAAGTATGATGCAGAACAAATAGCTAGTACTCCTCTACCTCCAATTCAATGGTCCCAAAAGGAGTTGACTTCGCTAAGGAAGAGATTTGAGCCTATATTGGCTAACACCAATAACTGGCTGGAGGATAAAGGAATTACGCTGAAGGAATTCCTCACTGGTTTAGAAACTGAAATTCAAGAGCAGACTGGTAAAAAGGCAGAAAATAGAACGAAGAACAAGAGTGATGCTCCATCATCCTCTAAAACACATAAGCCTAAAATCATATTTGTAACAAAGAAAGCACAAGCTGTTGAGGAAGAACTTAAAGCGAAAGATATGGAAGTTGAGGAGCCAGCAACTGAGGAGCCAGCGGCTGAGGATCTAGCAACTGAAGAGCCAGCTACAGAAGAGATGGATGTTGAAGACAAGGATTCAGATCAACAAGATGAAGAGGCTTTGTCTCCACAGCAGAATACACCTGTCGCAGCCCCTATGTCTATTTCCCCTATTAACATTCCTTCCTCTGAATCCCCCTCTCCTCCTAAAATAATTTTTGATAATCCCCAAGGCACTTTTGAAAATGTTCTCCGTTCTTCTGAGTCAATTCCTAGTTTGTCTTCTTCGTCTTTTGATATTGGGGATACATCCATGTTTGATCATTTTGTGATGAATACTGAGCAAGTTTCAAGTGCAAATGTAACAGGTGCAGTTTTTACCAACACCCGCCTATTGTTTCTACTACCAGTACAAGCACAGTTCCGGGAACACCAGCAGTAGGAATGGATCCCAATGTGAATACTTGGCTGCTTCCACCTTGGTTATCAGCTTACACACCAAAGAGGAAAAAGCAAGTCATCTCTCCAGATGATTTTGATTTCACTAAGTTGGTACCTGCAAAGCCTAAGGCCCCAAAGAAACCAAAGATCCTTTTCAGGGTACTTGAAGATAAGGGGCATAAATTTCTAGAGATAGCAAAACCTCCACAGGATGCAACTGTTGAAAATTTTGATATGAATGACTATTCTATTTCTAGGGTTGAATTGGGCAAAATCACCCATGAAAGCGCTAAAAATGATATGTAGTCAGCCATGGACATCCTGATCCAGAAGTTCGACAGGGAAAAAGAAATGAAATATTATTACAAGGCAAAGGCAGAACAACTAACTGCAGTGGTAAGAAAGATCACTTTGAATTCAGAAGCAGTTACTTTAGAGGTCATATCTGTAGAAGACCCTGTCATTCTGAAAGCAAAAAAGACTCACCTCAGAGGAAAAGTACTTGAAGAGTACTTAGACAGGATGCGAGTGCAAGGAATCTCTTTGCTCACGGATGTGTTTGAGGAAACGGATAAGATGAAGAAAGTAAGGGTAGAACTCAATGATCTCATTGATGCCATCTCTCAAGATATTGAGCGCACGGAGGATACTCATGATAAGTGGGTGGAAATGAGGAAGCTAAAAATAAGTACTTTAATATCCATTGGCGCCATTTCCAACAGGGATTCATACACAGAAACAAAGGAAGCTCTAATGTACAGGAGCAATATGCTAAGAAATTTGATCAAGGATCTTGAAGCTGCAAAGGAAACCAGTGAAGAAAATGATGTTAACATTTTACATAAGCTGGAGGAGTTGCCTTGTAAGTTGGTATCACAAGATAACCAATTTCTTTCTGCAGAAGAAATGGTTAAGCAATTTGAAGACATGTTTTAGAAGGAATTTGAAGACAAGGCATTTTCAATAACTTCTGTGGACAACATCTTAGACAACCAGTTAACCTTGGACAATCTGAAAACCAGGTTAACTAATCATGCCAAATCAATCACTACAGTGAGGGATGCCGTAGTGAGGGCCAGGATGATTTTCAAAAATGCATTCAACCCAGATAGCATTGAAATGCAAGCGGCCTTCACTATGTATGATCACCACATGAGAAAAAGTGGAGATACAAATTGAAGCAGTTGTTTTTTCCCTTAGTTTATTTTCTAATTTTCATATGTACTTTCAAAATAGTTTTGGACATTTTTACATGTACATTTTCAATATGTAATTACATGTAAAAATATAGGAAGTCCCAAGTCAATAAGGACTCCTATTTTTGAATAAGTCAAAGTAGTTGTAGATTTCCTAGATTTTCTCAAGGTCTTTCCCTATAAATAAAGGGGACCTCTTTTGTAAATATTATCTTTTGTCTATTGCAAGAAAACTCTGGCGAATTGAAAAGCAAATCAAGACTTTGTGCTTTTTGTGAGAATCAATATTCAAATATTTATCAATACAAGAAAGCAAGTTCAATTCCAATCTTTTTCTTGGGATTATTTGTGTTGTGATAGTTTTGTTCTTATGTCTTGCTATCATAATCTTATTTGATAATAATTGAAGTGTGGAGTTTGTTTCAAGTGATTGAAGAGCGCTCTTAATTTGATTCTGATAAACTTTGTGTTATCAAATCGGTTGTGGGTTATATGTTCATGTTTGTGAGAATACAATAATTTGGAGACTTTGTACTGCAAGTTGTTATATTTGATTTACTTTTACCATCTTGAAGACAAGTGAAGACTTTGTGCTGCATTCTACTTCAAATAGTTTCCGTTTACAAGTAGTGAGTGAGGTAACAGAAAACTTTGTGTTCCTGTGATATTGTGATAATTCATAAGTCTTTTATCAAGAGTTTGAAAAATAAACATCTATTCTGAAAAAAGAGAATGAGATGAGATGGAACCACCACCAACATAGTTTTTAGTGTACATAAATTTGATAAGTTATTTGATTTGCAAAAGTTAAGTAATTAGAGGGAACCTCCCCTTGCTGAGAGGAGAGACTTTGTCTCATCATAGCTATGGCTGATATACCCATTTCGCCATTAGCGAGTTAACGACAAAATATTCACCCAACAAGAACCTAAGACTTTAGGTGTCTAATATTAGTTACCAATAAGTGAATTTGATTTCTTTTTGGTCACTGCCAGTGGTGGGTTTAATGAGTCAGATGATTGTAGTTTCATGTTTGTTAGTAATCTTTCTTATTTTGTTATAGACCAATGATAGCTAATGTCTCATTCTGTGGAGCCATCGATAGTGTAGATGGATAAGTTTAGGATCATGGTTACAAATGTAATATCGACGTACCTTGTTACTAATGTCTATCATTTCGCTAGAGTAGGTCGGCCGTTGAGAATCCTTTTAGGCAGTATTTCCTTCTTGTCATAACCGTTTGTTGGGCCTAAGATTTAGGTGGTTAAATGTTAGTTCCATTAGTGAATTCAACTTTGAGGGCCACCTCTAGTTTAAAATCATATGAGTATAGTATTCTTTCTCCATGTTAGACTGTAAGTGTTACCTAATTAGTCGATTAAGGCTTTGAGGAGATTAGTAATAGGTAACACTAATAATTAACTTAGAGAAATTCATTATTAGAACCAAATTCTATGATCCTTGAGTGCCCTATGATTTAGTTTAATGTATTTTTTAAAGTTTTTCTAATAAAATTAATCATGGGGTTTGTAAGAAGGTATTAGAATAGAATTTAATTTAATAAAAATTTACCCTTGCTTATTAATGTCTCTATTGGTTAATTGTTATATATATATATATATATATATATAATGGTCAAATTAAGATTATTTTAGAGTCAAATGTGGAGTTCAAAATAGTTCCTTAGAATTATAGTCGTATTATGATTGTATCAATCTAATCATGTTTAGCTATTATTCTTTTTTGAGTAGGTTTAGTGTCTTGTAATGTTTGGAGCTCTTTATTGTCATTAATGCTTGTCTATGGAAGGAAGTAAGAATGTTTTGGTTATAGGTTGTAATGTTGTATTAACCTTTTTGTTGAAGTGTTTCATTTTCGTAAACCTTGTCTAGAAATGGTATGTTGAGTCACTATTATCATAGTGTAAGGTCACCCTTGGAACACAATTGTATATTATTATCAACTTGTATTAATGATGGTATTGAGTTATTTTTTCTTTTTCTTCTTTATTCTCATTGGCCCTAAATCATATTGGTCTAAGGGAAAGTCATAGTCATTTCAACCTAGTTTCCATATTAGGAGATGTACTTTTGTAACACAGAAAAGAGTTTAAATTACTGACTCCAGGGGCTTAACTGCTTGGGTTTCAAATTGTTATTTGTGTCATTCTATTCCAATGATGTATTGTTTGAGTTTTGAAGTGGATAAGGGAAATTTTATTGTTGTGGTCAAAGTTTGTATGGCTTATGTGATGGATCGGATTGTAAGAAATGGATGCCTTGTAGACCCTTGTCCATGCATGTTTTGGTTTTTGGATGCTAGTTGTACAAAGGAGAGTGGCTTCCATGGTGGGGGCGGTGCCCAAAGTGGCTGCTTGGATAACCAAATGGAAGTCGTAATCTAGTGATAACTTAATTAATTTATCTAGGTGGGTTGGGTAGTAATTCACATAATAAGATAAGTATGATGCCTCACCCATGCCTTGAGTGCTCTCATAGGCTAAGGATGGGATTAGAAGGCCTGGTTAAGGTTCACGACCTTTTCCCCATGAAAGGATGTGTCAGCTCCACATGTGTCACCCTATAGGGTCGGTGCCTATAGGGAGGTTGCCTGGATAACCATAGATGGGGGTTAGTTTCTAGTGAGAGATAGCCTAAATAACCCATGCTAGGACCATGTGATGACAATTTCCTTACTACAGCTTATTTACTTCTTGTTTTTATCTTCGTTGATACCTCTAGAGAACTATATTATCTTATCTTGACGTGACTTGTTATCATGATTGTCTAGTCTTAATGACTTTCTTGATGTATTGACTTGTCTTGTTGATTGGTGTAGTCTCAATTATCTATTTTATCTATGTCGACTTGTCTTCTGGTACACCTGATCGTAGGGGGAACCTTAATGTTATCTCCTAGATCAGAGGGGTGGACCTTAGGGATCCACGTGGTTGGGTGGAAGAGCTATCCATTAGCTTTTTTGGATGTTATTGTTCGAGATTAATGTAGAGGTGTTCCAATTCCATATTTGTTCTACATCTTCAGAGTTGTAGTATACATTCATAATTGTACTATTTTGTAAACTGATATGATCGGTCTTGTAATCTTGTATTGAACTTGGTGGTGCCTGCATAAGCAATCAGGTTTTAAGCATTTAAATATGCAGGCCCCTTCCCAAAAAATCCAAAAATTCTAACACTTTCAGCCTCTGCAGTGGTAAAATTGTGAAAAATTAGTCATATGCAGGTGTCTTTGTATATACAAGGGTTTTTTGTATATACATACAGGTTAGAATATGCATTGGCGGGTCAAAAATCTCTATCGCCCTTTGAAAAATTGAGTTAGGTGCATTTCTGATTGTATATCGGGCTCTAAAAGGTGCATATACAAAGGGGGAATCTTTTGTAGATTCTGGGAATATTCTCGCTTTGTATATCGGGTCATATACAAAGCAAAATATACAAGGAGGTGTAAATATACATTTGCTATAGTGGCGAGGCAGAGATGCATGTGGTGGGGCTCGTGGATATACAAGGTGGAATATATATGCAGTATACATTCGAGTGCACATACAATGAAAAGATACATGGGGCCTTGTATATTCGGCAACATACAAATTAGTGGGAGATACATTTGGTGGGGTCCACCTCACATGCATAGGGCTTTGTATCTCATATACAAAGGAGAATGTATATGTGATATACAATTGAATATACAAGGAGGAAATATGCATTCCAGACTCGAAGGAGGAATAAAATGCAGTGAATAAATATTTCAGATCTGTAGGTTGTATAAGGCACTTGTATATGCTGATATACAAGCCGATATGCAGTAAAAGAGATACAAGCTGGACTTCAAAGGGAGGTACATTCCAATGCATAATGGTTTGAAGTCCGCAGCGTGCATGTATGTGGTGCTTGTACATGCCGATATACAAAGGGTTAAGATACAAGCCGGATCTGAACCGGTTCTCAAATTGTTCTAATAAAGTTTAGGGTCTGACTTGTATATAAGGTGCTTGTATATGCTTTTGCATGTACAGGGTGAAAAGGCAAATGAAGAAAGGAAAAGTCAGCGATAGGAGCATGAAGTGCCTACGTGGCATGTTTTCAATGGTAGGTGACTTTTCAGGGTGTTTTGAGCCGTTTATCACAGCGATAGATTTTGGATCGATGACCATGTTCTGGGCCTTCAAGGAAGGATTTCTATGTGTCTGCACCAATTTGAGTGGGAAAAGCTTCATAGACAAGTGGAACTGCAATGGCTATGGGTAGCTAAGCATTAATGGCATTTTTCAAATGCATTGATGGATGAAATGACAGATGAACTACCAGATTTAAGAGAAAATCTTCAAGCGGCAGTGCAGATCCCGATTCCCACCTGCTCTCTTCCTCTGCTTCCTGGCTGCATTCAATTTTGAGCACCATTTCTCAAGATGCATTGTATCTAGTGGATTTTTTACTGGCCTTGTAATTAATTTTGTTGAGTTCACAGTTTTGCTATAAAATGCAAATTGTGTCACTCTTTTTGGTTGTTGAAGACCTAGGCATTTTTTGTGTAAATAATGAAGAATAGGGCATGATCCTGGGTTGTTTTATCTCATTCTGGAGTTTATGAGTTGCATCATGAATGTATTTTGCATGTATGTTCAGTTTCATGTTGACATAGATGAAAAATGCTCTTATGCATGTGTTTATCTGTTTGTCTCCTTCGCTACATGCATTTCCTTCTTTTGAATCTAGCTGCTAAGGGCTTCTCAGATTCTAGGGTATAAGTTTCTGTATCACATGCTTGATCTGTAACTTCCATTCAAGGAGTGGATTAAATTGTTTTAGGTTAAGCATGGAGAAGGTTGTTTGTCAGCAGGGATATCCATAAGTAGAGGCAACTAAATACCCATTCTTGGGTGATGTTTGTAAGGAAAGCATCAATCCAACCCCTTGAAACTTGAATGCTAGTTGCAAGCCATTCTTATGTATATGTCTATTTGACTCCTTACCCTGAGATAGGCACTGGTCTGATCTTGTGAAGTAGTTATGATCCAAAACCCCTGTCTTGCATCCAAATCATCATATCCACCTTTTCATAACTTCCACCTATTAGTTGTAGGAGTAGGATTAGGAACCCCTGCATACTCTCATCCTTAACCAGACACATATGTCCAAGAATGTTGCCAACCTTGTGATTTGTGACACAAATCTTGGTCCCAAAATGAGAGTATTCTGCATGTTATCACAAAGTTAAATCTTTGTCATTCGGAGAGCAAATGTCAAATCTTTAGCAAATAGGGATACCCCCCTTGGTGTGGCAGAACCAGAAGTGAAGGGGAGGCAGCTCATGTAACCTCCCATTTCTATTGGCCAGATTTGCTCATGCATAGGAACTGGCAAATCCTCTGCTAATCCAGAGAAAATAACCAATAGATTTTGGCAACTCTGTTGGGGATTGAATGTGAAAGTGTTATCCTGCAATCTCTGGTAAAGTTTTGCCCATCCGAGTCACCAACAGATTTTGGTGACTCTACTGGGGATCAAATGTGAAAGTGTTATCCTACAATCTTTGGTGAAGTTTTGCCCATCCGAGTCACCAACAGATTTTGGCGACTCTGCTGGGGAGATCAATGTCATATCCATGAAAGTCTGAGTCTAAAGGATTGAAGAATTAGACCTGGAAGTGCTTTGTTGCAGCAAATTTAAAGTTTTATGTGTGGCTCTGCTGTTGGGGGACCCAGAAAGAAAGAAATGCATTCTGAGCTTCAGCTAGTTTGAAGCTCATTCCTCTGCCAAGGAGGTGGCGACTTTGTTGAATCAACCTATCAGTAGTTGCAACATATCTAGGTATTTGCACAAGTTTTAAAAGATTCCCTATTTGGTGAAATAGCACTGGTTAAAAGGGAAACATTGGTGAAAGCAGAGCTTGCATGCTTTTGTTATAACCTAATTTGTATTTCAAAAGGGCATGGAATATTGTTCAAAAGACTCATATAGAGGACTTTAAGAAGGCTGAAATAGCAATTTTTATTTTAAAGGCCTAAGGTCATACTGTGATTGAAAATCTGAGTAGAGAAGAGGGTTGTAAAAACATAAAAAGATGTATTGTCAGCCCATGTACCCTTGTGAGGTGTCAAATGCGGTGATGTATAATAATCAGTCCCAACCATGCAATAGAAAAAGTTTCAGCATGCAGGCAGATTGTTTTAGTGTTTTCAGCTGTGGTTGGGATTATTTAGTTTGGAATCTGGCATTTGACATGATAAAGTTATGGTTCTTCCTTTTTGGCTGCCCAGGGCCACCAAAATAATATTTGAAAATAATGTGTTTGGTGATGCAAATCAATATAACTTCATTACTCTCTTGCCCAATGGATAGGGGACTGGTCTGCATCCCAGAGATCTGTGGTTCTTGCAATGCCTGCAAGAGGCATGCATCCCCAGACAGAGCCACTGGTGGTGCCTGCATAAGTAATCAGGTTTTAAGCATTTAAATATGCAGGCCCCTTCCCAAAAAATCCCAAAATTCTAACACTTTCAGCCTCTGCAGTGGTAAAATTGTGAAAAATTAGTCATATGCAGGTGTCTTTGTATATACAAGGGTTTTTTTGTATATACATATAGGTCAGAATATGCATTGGCAGTTCAAAAATCTCTATCACCCTTTGAAAAATTGAGTTAGGTGCATTTCTAATTGTATATCGGGCTCTAAAAGGTGCATATACAAGGGGGGAATCTTTTGCAAATTTTGGGGAATATTCCCGCTTTGTATATCAGGTCATATACAAAGAAAAATATACAAGGAGGTGCAAATATACATTTGCTACAGTGGCGAGGCAGAGATGCATGTGGTGGGGCCCGTGGATATACAAGGTGGAATATATATGCAATATACATTCAAGCGTACATACAATGAAAAGATACATGGGCCCTTGTATATTCGGCAACATACAAAGTAGCGGGAGATACATTTGGTGGGGTCTGCCTCACATGCATAGGGCTTTGTATCTCATATACAAAGGAGAATATATATGTGATATACAATCAAATATACAAGGAGGAAATATGCATTCCAGACCCGAAGGAGGAATAAAATGCAGTGAATAAATATTTCAGGTCCGTAGGTTGTATAAGGTGCTTGTATATGCTAATATAAAAGCCGATATGTAGTAAAAGAGATACAAGATGGACTTCAAAGCGAGGTACATTCGGATGCATAATGGTTTGGAGTTCGCAGCGTGCATGTATGTGGTGTTTTTACATGCCAATATACAAAGGGTTAAGATACAAGCCGGATCTGAACTAGTTCTCAAATTGTTCCAATAAAGTTTGGGGTCTGACTTGTATATAAGGTGTTTGTATATGCTTTTGCATGTATAGGGTAAAAAGGCAAATGAAGAAAGGAAAAGTCAACGATAGGAGCATGAGTACCTACGTGGCATGTTTTTACTGGTAGGCAACTTTTCAGGGTGTTTTGAGCCGTTTATCACAGCAATGGATTTTGGATTGACAGCCATGTTTTGGACTTTCAAGGAAGGACTTTATGTGTGTCTGCACCAATTTGAGTGGGAAAAGCTTCATAGACAAGTGGAACTACAATGGCTATGGGTAGCTAAGCATTAATGGCATTTTTCAGATGCATCGATGGATGAAATGACAGATGAACTACCAGATTTAAGAGAAAATCTTCAGGCGGCAGTGCAGATCCCGATTCCCACCTGCTCTCTTCCTCTGCTTCTTGGCTGCATTCAATTTTGAGCACCATTTCTCATGATGCATTGTATTTGGAAGATTTTTTATTAGCCTTGTAATTAATTTTGCTGAGTTCATGGTTTTTCTATAAAATGTAAACTGTGTCACTCTTTTTGGTTGTTGAAGACCTAGGCATTTTTTGTGTAAATAATGAAGAACGGGGCATGATCCTGGGTTGTTTTATCTCATTCTAGAGTTTATGAGTTGCATCATGAATGTATTTGGCACATATGTTTAGTTTCATGTTGACATAGATGAAAAATGCTCTTATGCATGTGTTTATCTGTTTGTCTCCTTCGCTGCATGCATTTCCTTCTTTTGAATCTGGTTGCTAAGGGCTTCTCAGATTCTAGGGTATAAGTTTCTATATCACATGCTTGATCTGTAACTTCCATTCAAGGAGTGGATTAAATTGTTTTAGGTTAAGCATGGAGGAGGTTATTTGTCAGCAGGGATATCTGTAAGTAGAGGCAGCTAAATACCCATTCTTGGGTGATGTTTGTAAGGCAAGCATCAATCCAACCCCTTGAAACTTGAATTCTAGTTGCAAGCTATTCTTATGTATATGTCTATTTGACTCCTTGCCCTGAGATAGGCACTGGTCTGATCTTGTGAAGTAGTTATGATCCAAAACCCCTATCTTGCATCCAAATAATCATATCCACCTTTTCATAACTTCCACCTGTTAGTTGTAGGAGTAGGATTAGGAACCCCTGTATACTCTCATCCTTAACTAGACACATATGTCCAAGAATGTTGCCAACCTTGTGATTTGTGACACAAATCTTGGTCCCAAAATGAGAGTATTCTGCCTGTTGATGTCAAGCTAAATCTTCCTGTCATTGAGCTAGTCAATGTTACATCTTTAGTTATAAGGACACCCCCTTGGTGCGGCAGAACCAGAAGTGAAGGGGAGGCAGCTCAGGGAACCTCCTGTAATCTGTTGGCCAAATCTTCCCATGCATTGGAACTGGCAAACCCTCTGCCGATTCAGAGAAATTAACCAACAGAACCTTTATAATTATTCATCTTTGCAAATGTATAATGTAATACTCTTCTATTGTAATATTGATGTATATCACTTGTATTGTTATAATTTTATCTAATGCAGTTATGTTCCCTAGAGGTGTTAGTTGTTTAATTCATTGAATGTTGGTAATAGTGTAATTATATTTAATGATTAATGCATTTACTTGCTTAAAAAAAATATTTTTGTAAAATTTGCATTTGTTAGTCTAACACTGTAGGGTTGCATGACAGGTCATCACATTTGGTATCAAAGCTAGGTTTAAACACTGGGTACTCTGGTTACAATTGAGCCCATTATGTGACCTAGTGCTTAAACTCTATAGATTAACTTCATACCTATTGTATCCCTTTCTGTGTGTAATAAATCATCTTTTGGTGTTGTAGGTAGATGCCTAGAGGTAGGGGTTGAGGCCATGGTAGAGGTAGGGGCCATAGGAGGGGTGCTGGTAGTACACCTCCTCCCAGTTCTCCTCTGAGAGTGCCCATGAAGGTGGGGGTAAGAATATGGAAGGTCAGGACTAGCCTGAGGGAGCCCAGTTGTGATAGTTACTTGAGGAGGCCCTTGCCCGTTTAGGTCCTAGACAAGAGCTTGAGCAGCCAAGATAGGGTCAGGAGGTTGACAAAGAGAGTTGACAGCTAATTAGGAGGCCACACTAGCCAACCATATAAGAGATCTACTGAGGGCACGCCCTCCCACCTTTGATGGAGTTGGTAGTGGTCTATAGGCAGAGACATGGTTATTGGATATAGGTAGGTGTTTAGCCATGCATCCTTGTGGCAGCAACACCAAAGCAAGATGTGTTATTTTACATCTCTGAGGTTTTGCTTCGACTTGGTGGCAGTTAGAGGAGTAGAAGCTGCACTTGGACATTAGCACTATTTCTTAGGAGTTGTTCTTAGAGAGATTTAGAGCCCATTTCCTGTCAAATCATTGGAGGCAGCGTCTCACAGATGAGTTCCATGAGCTGACGCAGATGGCCACGTCAGTTGAGTAGTATAAGTGTAGATTCTATGAGCTCAAGAAGTATGCGGGTATTGTAGACAATGAGTCTATGCTGGTGCAGCATTTTATTAGGGGCCTAAATGCCTAGATCAGTAGAGGGTTTTGTGTATTTGAGCCTAATTCTATGGAGGTAGCAATGGAAAAATCCCAGTTAGTGGAGGAGAATTTGGCTATGGCACTTGGTGGGCATACTAGTGTGCATATTGGTAGTGCACCATCTGTAAGATATAGTTCTCATGGTGGTCATGCTCAGGCATCAGTATCTCATGTGCCCTCAAAGGGTGGATGGCAGTAGTACTCTCAGAACAAACCAAAGAATTTTCAGACTAAGCAGGGTGTTAGATTACAAAATAAGAAGAACTGAAGTTGGTAGCATTCTAGACAAGATCATGTTGATCACCCCACTCAGAGTACGCAGTCTGCAGTGAGCAAGGGTAGTTTCCAGTAGTCTAGTGCTTTCTAGGGTGGTGGTGGTTTTGGTAGAGGCACCAAGTGCTTCTCTTGTGGCCAATAGGGCCATATTGCTAGATAGTTTTCTCAGAGGAGTACTCCAGGGTTTGGACATCGACCGGTGGCTTCAGAGCCAATGGTTGGTGATGTAGACAGATCGCATAGAGTCTTTGCAGTGGTTGATAACTATCAGGCAGAGCATCAAGGCACTGTGGTGGAGACTTCTGGTTTCATGCGAGGTATTGTTTTTTATATTCTCTTTGATTTTGATGCATCTGATTCGTTCATATCTCCTTCTCTTGTGGAGCGTTGTGGCTTAGTGGCAAGAAAGCAGGATGATAGGTGGCAGGTTGAGTTAGCTTCTGGGGATAAGGTTGTAGTTGAGTCTCTAGTGCTTAGGTGTGACTTGATAATTGGTTCCCTATCTTCTACTATATACCTTCACATCCTACCCCTTGGTTCATATGATACAATTTTGGGGATGGATTGGCTAGAGGCCCATCAGGCAGTGATTGATTGTCAACATAAGTATGTCAGTTGTGTGGATGATTTTGGTAGAGGGGTGGAGGTAGTAGGAGTTCAGAGACCTATTTCCCTACGTATGATCTCCACTATGCAGCTTAAGAGATGCATGTGTCAAGGATGTCAACTTTTTTTAGTATCAGTTAGTGACTTGGAGATGGAGGAGAGTCAAGAGGCATCTCTTAACAATCACCCACTTTTGAGAGAGTATGCTAATGTTTTTCCTTCTAAAATTCTGGGGATACCACCTAAGCATGACATCAACTTCAGGATTGATCTTGTTCTCGGCACAAAGCCTATCTCATGAGCTCCATACAGTATGACCACTCAGGAGCTTAAGGAGCTCTAACTATAGTTGGAGTTGTTAGCCAAGGGATTCATTCGACCTAGTGTCTCTCCTTGGGGAGCACCTGTGATCTTTGTGAAAAAGAAGGATAGATCTCTGTGGTTGTGTATCGACTATCAATAGCTCAATAAGGTGATAGTGAAAAATAGGTACCCCTTACCTCAAATCGATGATTTGTTTGACCTAATTAAAGGAGAAAAAGTGTTTTCTAAAATTGACCTGAAGTCAGGATATCACTAGTTGCAGATATTTGAGGCAATATATTCATAAAACAACATTTCGCACCCATTGTGGACATTATGAGTACACAGTAGTACCATTTGGGTTGATGAATGCACCTTTCATTTTCATGAGCTTGATGAATGGTGTTTTCCGCACTTATCTCGACAGGTTCGTCCTTGTCTTTTTGGATGATATATTGATCTATTCAAGGACTATGGAGGAGCATGAGGAACATTTGCATTAGGTGTTGCAGTGTCTGAGAGAAAATTAACTCTATGCTAATTTGTTGAAGTGCAAATTCTTTCAGATAGAGGTGAAGTATTTGGCTCATGTCATCTCTAGAGAGGGTATTACAGTGGATCGTTCGAAGATCCAATCTATTATGGATTGGCCTACACCTACTGATGTTTTTGAGGTCCACAATTTTATGGGTTTGGTAGGTTACTATTGCCATTTTGTTCTGGGGTTTTCAAGGATTGCTCATCCTATTACTTCTCTTCAGAGGAAAGGGAAGAAGTTTGTTTGGTTAGAACAGTGTCATGAAGCTTTTTAGACCCTTAAGGAGCAGTTCACCAGCGCACCTATTTTAGTAGCTCCTGATCCTACCAAGGACTTTGTTGTATGTACAGATGCTTCTTTGGAGGGTTTAGGAGCAATTCTAATGTAGGATGGTCATGTGATTGCCTATGAGTCTCACAAACTCAAGGATCATGAATTAAACTATCCCACTCATGATCTGGAGTTAGCTGCAGTTGTGCATGCCTTGGTGAGGTGGAGGTATTTTCTCTCAGGGCATCAGTTTGAGATGCACAGTGATCATCGTAGCTTGTAGTATATTTTCACATAGCCAAACTTGAATGCGAGGTAGAGACGATGGATGGAGTTCTTGTGCGAGTATGACTTTGAGGTCAAGTATATTTAGGGCAAAGAGAATGTGGTAGCAGATGCTCTTAGTCGTTAGAGACATGAGATCTCAACAGTCTCTCTCACAGTTGACTTGAGAGGTCAGATCCTCGCAACACTTCCTACTGACAGTTGGCATCAGGAGGTGAAGTCTGAGATTGAGTCAGGTAGACCTTTGGAGGGTAGATTTTTCAGTTACTCTCTTGAGCCAGATGGTCTTTGGCAACATTTGGGTCATATCTATGTTCCTAATTCAGAGGGTCTTCATACCCTAGTTTTGTCAGAGGTGCATCAAGCACCTTATTCTACTCATCCTGGTATCAAGAAGATGCATGTAGATCTGTGTCAGTTGTACTTTTGGAGTGGCATGAAGCAGGATATTGTTGATTTTGTGTCGAGATGCCTTGAGTGTCAAAGGGTGAAGGTGGAGCATCAGCACCCTGTAGGTATATTTGTATGCAACATATTATTTTTTTACAGGTTGCAGGTACTGGGCTTCGACTCCACTTGACTTAGTAGGTATGAGCGGGCCCTTGCACCAATGGATAACGTTGATGGAGATAACATGAGGTTTATTCCCTAGGTCAATTCAATCTTCAATTTGTTGGTCGTCATGTCATTTGTAGGTTTATTGTCGAGTCCTTTTTTAGTCGGCCTATGTGTATTCTAGTATGCATAAATGATCAATATTATTATTGTTGCAAGTATGGGTCTAACCAGTGTTGTCATTGATGTCAACATACTCATGTTGCATTAATGAGAAGGATTGGATGCGTTGTGTACTGAGGATATTGAGAAAATTAGTCTCAATTAGGAACAGTGAAGAATAGTGATGACAACAAGGTAAAAGTCCAAGATAGGTTGAGGATTAGAGGATGTGGTTTAAAGGGTTTGTAGATATAAGTCTTGAGATGCTCCAGAAAAATTTTCAGAGGTCCGTATGAAGATCAGAAGAAGTTATGGTTGCTCAAGTAGAACCGGTTCCGGTAGGTGTTCAGAGGTGATAGAGTGACACAGATAGGTCCGGTGAGATCCAGAAATGCACTATCCCACTTTGCAGATTTGAGGAAGTGTTAAGAATGTCCTTATGAAGTGTCAAGTCGATTGGCTCATGGTTTGAAGGTCCAGAAGAACCTATTCTTTTGTGACAGTGATGATAGACTATATTCTTGAGGTTTTAGATGAAGGAGAGAAGGATACCAGTAAGCAGATGAAGTGCGGATGTCCTTGGTGATTCAGGAAAGCTTGTGGTGATCTGTGGATCGTTTCCAGTTCATGTTGGTGGTCCGCATTGAAGTTAAATTTTGTACTTGAAGAATAACCACCGGATGTTGGTGTTCTTTCTTAGACTGGTCGACTGGATGTATTACACGTCTTGCGGATGTTCTTGTAGGTGTTTTCCAACTTAGATGATTGTTCCTAAGTCGATGTCGTGTATAAATAAGGGATTGTGAAGTCATTTCAAAGTGTGCCTAGTGGTGATGAGAGTGTGGTAGTGAAGAGCAGAGCGAAAGGTAGAGCAGGAGTATTGATCTTAATGGAACTAATTCAAGCATGGTGAAGATGCTATTCTCTAGTTCATGTATGTGATACTTATTTCCTTGTAGACAATGTGTCTCTTGTAGGCAGTGAGCCTCTTGTGAGCAGTGTGCTCGGGCAGTGACCCCTAATTGGCATGTACCATTTTATTCTTTCTATTCTTCTAACAAAGAATACATTCTTGGGTTAATCACCCTATGGTTTTTCCCTTAACCAGGTTTTCCACGTCAAAATCTTGGTGTCTTATGTGTTGATGAGTCTCTACTTTTGATTTGAATGCATTATGTTTCATGTTTAATATACTGCTAATCACTAAGAAGATTTAATTGTGTAAATTGGAGAAAGTTTTGCACAACTGATTCACCCCCCCTCTTAGATGTGTGCCCTAAGTCTAACAATTGGTATCAGAGCTAAGTTCCTCTAAAAGAAGCTTAACCGCTTGAGGAGATCTAGGATGTTGTCTTACAAGAAGGATAGTCTAAAGTTTGATGGAACCAACTTTGCTCTTTGGAAAGGTCACATGAAATGTCACTTGCAGTGTATGGGAATGATGTACTGGTCCATGGTTACAAAAGTGTATGTACCTCCACAGGGTGGTCCGACAATTGTAAATGCAATCACAGATGCTGAAAAGAATCTGTAGACCAAAGAGGTTCTTTTAAGCGCATTATCTGACTCAGAGCTCTCAAATGTTATTGACCTACCAACTGCCTTTAAGATTTGGAATAAACTGGAACTTTTGCATGAAGGAGACCAGTATGTTAAATGTGCAAGGTTACCGAGTCTAAAAAGGAAATTTGAAAAACTAAAGATGAGAGATGATGAAAATATAAGCACTTTTATGCCAAGAGTGAATGAGCTAGTTTGTGGAATTAGAAATGTTGGTGGAGTCTTGGATGAAAATGAGATTGTTGGTAAAATTCTCAGATCCCTTCCTGCTTTTTACAAAATCAAGGCTACTGTCATTGAAGAATTCAGAGCCCATACAACTGTCACAAGAGATCAATTGGCTGGGAAATTGGTTGCATTTGAAATGACAGATTTTGGAGATTACCCCCCCAAGACTAAATCTGCATTCAAAGCCAGTGCCTCTATTAAAGGTAAACAAAGGTTTGATCCGAGAGAGAATTCTTTAAGGAAATTGTCATGGTATGAAAAAGTAAGAAAAGATTTGGAAGAAGAAGTAGAAATTGCTCAACTTGAAGCCCTTATTGTAAAGAGGCTGCCAAGAGGATCCGGTAAGTATGAAGGAAAATTACCTTTTAAGTGTTTTAACTGCAATAAGATTGGTCATTTTGCCTCAAGGTGTCCGGAAAGATTTTCAAGGCAAAATCCTAACAAGCCAAGGTTCCAAAAGAATTGTTACTATGTACATGAAGATGATGATAATGAAGGAGTAACAGATGATGAATCAGAGATAGGAAACAAATCTGAAAATGAATGGGTGTTCATTGCCATCAAGGAAGAAGATCCAATGTCCTCTGTATCTGTCAATCTTAAGACTGTGGAAAGAGCTTTGGGTGCCCAAATTGAAGAGAAGGATGATTGGGTTATTGACAGTGGATGCTCTCACCATATGACAGGTGACAAAAATAAGTTTGTAGATTTAGAAAGGTATGAAGGAGGAGTGGTAAAGTTTGGTGACAATTCTACTAGTAGAATCAGAGGAAGATGAACTATTTCTTTTGATGGAAGAAATAAAATTGGTAATGTACTATATGTTGAAGGTTTGAAGCACAATCTTTTCAGTATTGGATAGTTGGTGGACAAAGGCTATGATCTCTGATTCAAGGATGGAAAATGCAAAATCTTTGAAAGTTATGGAACAAAGATTGCATCCGGTACTCAAACTAAAGGTAATATCTTCCATTTGGTTGGTACTAGAAAAAGATTCTTATTTGTTCAAGTTGATCAGAGTTGGTTATGGCATAGAAGGATGTGTCATGTGAATTTTGATAATATCATCAAGATAAACAATACTCAGGCTGTAAGAGATCTTCCAAAATTGGTGAAACCTACTAACAACTTGTGCAAAGAATGTCAGTTGGGTAAGCTGAGCAGAGTCTCATTCAAAAGCAAGGAACTGTCCTCTACCGTATTATTGGACTTAGTTCACACTGATCTTTGTGGTCCAGGAAGAACCAGGAGTCTTCAAGGTGATAGATACTTCATGCTGCTAATTGATGACTATTCTCGGATGATGTGGGTAACCTTTCTAAAGGAGAAATCAGAAGCTCTTGAGAAATTCAAATTATTCAAGGCTATGGTAGAGAATGAAATAGGATTAAAGTTGAAATGTCTGAGGTCTGATAGAAGTGGAGAATTCACATCCGGTGAGTTCATAGAGTTCTGTGAGAAACATGGAATTAAGAGACAATTGTCTGGTCCTAGGACTCCATAGCAGAATGGAGTAGTGGAGAGAAAGAACCGGACCATCCAGGAAGCATCTAGGACCATGATGATGGAAGTAAATGTTCCTCAAATCTATTGGAGAGAAGTTGTCAGCACTGTAGTCTATTCTCTCAATCGAGTTCAAATCAGAAGCAATACTGGTAAGACACCTTCTGAACTTTGGTTTGGCATTACTCCTATTGTAAGATATTTTAGAGTCTTTGGTAGCAAATGTTACATCAAAAGAGATGAAGATCTAGGCAAGTTTGATGCTAGAAGTGATGAAGGAATATTCGTGGGTTACTCTACTCAAAGCAAAGCATACCGGTGTTATAACAAGAGACTAAGAAAGATGATAGAAAGTACAAATGTGAAGGTTGATGAGGGAATAGATAAACCCTCAAGGTTCTATGAATATGATGAAGATGATCAGAATGGTGTTCTGGTTCAAGGAGTTCAATCCTCTTCTGAAAATTAGATTCAAACTGATCCGGTAAATCAGGAAGAAGAGATAGGTCTGAATGAGCTTGATCAAGAAGCAAAAGTGCAAGAAGCTTCCAAAGTTCCAAGGTATATAAGATTGAACCACTCTAAAGATCAGATCATAGGTGACAAAAGCAAAGGTGTGCAAACTAGAAGGAAAATTGCTCAAATTTTAGATGAATATTGTCTGATTTTAAAGATTGAACCTAAGACGATAAATGAAGCTGCAATGATGAAAACTGGACCAAAGCAATGAAGGAAGAGTTGATGCAAATTGAGAAAAATCACACTTGGGATCTTGTTCCCAGACCTAGAAACAAGAATGTGATTGGAACCAAATGGGTCTTCCGGAATAAACTAAATGAAGTTGGTGAAGTAATCAGAAATAAAGTCAGATTGGTCTGCAAGGTCTACTCTCAAATAGAAGGAATTGATTTTGAAGAAACTTTTGCTCTTGTGGCAAGAATTGAAGCAATCAGATTATTCCTTGCCTTTGCTGCCTTCAAGGATTTCAAAGTGTATTAGATGGATGTCAAGTCTGCTTTCTTGAATGGTGACTTACAAGAAGAAGAGTACATTGAACAATCAGATGGATTTCAATTATCTGAGCATGGTGATATGGTCTGCAAGTTGAAGAAGGCACTGTATGGACTAAAGCAAGCCCCAAGAGCTTGGTATGAAAGATTGGACAAACATCTTTTGAAGATTGGTTTCAACAAAGGCACTGTTGATAGTAACCTATATTTCAAAATTGATCATGAAAACATCTTGATTCTTGAAGTATTTGTTGATGATATCATCTTTGGAGGAAGAGACAGTATATGTAAAACTTTTGCAAATCAAATGAAAAGTAAGTTTGAGATGTCAATACTTGGTGAAATGAATTTCTTCTTAGTTTTGCAAATTACTCAAACAAAGAAAGGAATCTTTATTTCTCAGACCAAATATGTGAAAGAATTGTTGAAGAAATTTGGAATGGAAGATTCAAAGCCAATGAATACTCCCATGGAAACCGGATGTAAGTTGAGCCAAGATGATGACTCTCCTAAGGCAGACCAGACAAAGTATAGATCAATGATTGGAGGATTGTTGTATCTCACTCAAACTAGACCAGATATAATGTAGGTTGTTGGTCTTGTTGCGAGATTCTAGGCTAATCCCAGAGAATCTCATGTCATGGCAAACAAAAGGATCTTTAGATATCTAAAAGGGACGGTTGAGTATGGTCTGTGGTATCCTAGAGATCATGATTTCTCTCTTCAGGCATATATAGATGTTGATTGGGTAGGAGATGTGGATAACTAAAAGAGTACTAGTGGTGGAGCTTTCTTTTTGGGAAAGAGATTGGTTTCTTGGCTAAGCAAGAAACAAGAGGAAATATCCCTGTCTACAACTAAAGCAGAATACATTACAGCAGCAGGTAGTTGCACTCAAGTTTTGTAGATGAAGCAGATGCTAAGAGATATTAAAGTAGAGTATGAGGAGCCTATCATAATTTTCTGTGATAATTCAAGTGCAATAAATATTTCTAAGAATCTGGTGTTGCATTCTAAGACTAAGCATATATCTATCAAGTTTCACTTTCTGAGAGAGCAAGTGAACAAGGATGAAGTCAGACTGGAGTTTGTGCCCTCCAAGGATCACATTGCAGATATCTTTACTAAACCTCTTCTCAAGGACTCTTTTGAGTATCTCAGGGAGAAGTTAGGGGTTATTGCTCCTCCGGTGATGAACTAGGATGCACTAATGTGCATCAGTCCGGTTGATATCACAGTCATATCTTGTGATCTGGATTGATGATGGGGAGCTACTACTCAGGGGAAGCAGCAGGTATAATTCTGAAGTATTGGAGTTGCAAGTATGAGCCCTTTGCCATTGATGTCAAAGGGGGAGAAAAGACATGTGAAAAACAAGTGGTTGATGATCAAATGGGGAGCAGTAAAGGAAGAGAAGACATGTGAATAGTTGTTGTTGATAGGGGGAGTTGTGATAGTAAGGAGAAGTTCTTGTCTTGATGGTTTTTCACATCATATGTTGCCATCAATGACAAAGGGGGAGATTGTTGCAAGTATGGGTCTAACCAGTGTTGTCATTGATGTCAACATACTCATGTTGCATTAATGAAAAGGATTGGATGAGCTGTATACTGAGGATATTGAGAAAATTAGTCAAATGTGGAGTTTAAAATAGTTCCTTAGAATTATAGTCGTATTATGATTGTATCAATCTAATCATGTTTAACTATTATTCCTTTTTTAGTAGGTTTAGAGTATTGTAATGTTTGGATCTCTTTATTGTTGTTAATTGGTGTCTAGGGAAGGAAGTAAGAATGTTTTGGTTATAGGTTGTAATGTTGTATTAACCTTTTTGTTGAAGTGTTTTATTTTCGTAAACCTTGTCCGGAAATGGTATGTTGAGTCACTGTTACCATAGTGTAAGGTCGCCCTTGGAACATAATTGTATATTATTATCGACTTGTATTAATAATGGTATTGAGTTATTTTTTCTTTTTCTTCTTTATTCTCGTTGGCCCTAAATCATATAGGTCTAAGGGAAAGTCATAGTTGTTTAAACCTAGTTTCCATATTGGGAGATGTACTTTTGTAACATGGAAAAGAGTTCAAATTACCGACTCTAGAGGCTTAATTGCTTGGGTTTCAACTTGTTATTTGTGTCATTCTATTCCAATGATGTATTGTTTGAGTTTTGAAGTGGATAAGGGAACTTTTATTGTTGTGGTCAAAGTTTTTATGGCTTATGTGATGGATCGGATTGTAAGAAATGGATGTCTTGTAGACCCTTGTCCATGCATGTTTTAATTTTTGGATGCTAGTTGTACAAAGGAGAGTAGCTTCCATGGTGGGGTCGGTGCCCAAAGTGGCTGCCTAGGTAATGCCATGGAAGTTGTAATCCAGTGATAACTTAATTAATTTATCTAGGTGGGTTGGGTAGTAATTCACATAATAAGATAAGTATGATGCCTCACCATGCCTTGAGAGCTCTCATAGGCTAAGGATGGGATGAGAAGGCCTAGCTGGCAAGCTTGACCTCCTTGTGCCCATGAAAGGATGTGTCAGCTCTGCATGTGTCACCCTATGGGGCCAATGCCTATAGAGAGGTTGCATGGATAACCATAGATGGGGGCCAGTTTCTAGTGAGAGATATCCTAGATAACCCATGCTAGGATCATACGATGACACTCTCCTTACTACAGCTTATTTACTTCTTATTTTTATCTTCATTGATATCTCTAGAGAACTATATTATCTTATCTTGACGTGACTCGTTCTCATGATTGTCTAGTCTTAATGATTATCTTGATGTATTGACTAGTCTTGTTGATTGGTGTAGTCTCAATTATCTGTTTAATCTATGTCGAGTTGTCTTCTAGTACACTTCGTCTTAGGGGCAGCCTCAATGTTATCTCCTAGCTTAGAGGGGTGGACCTCAGGGATCCACGTGGTTGGGTGGAAGAGCTATCCATTGGCCTTTTTGGATGTTATGGTTTGAGATCAATGCAGAGGTGTTCCAATTCTAGATTTGTTCTACATCTTCAGAGTTGTAGTATACATTCATAATTGTAGTATTTTGTAAACTAATGTGATCGGTGTTGTAATCTTATATTGAACCTTTGTAATTATTCATCTATGCAAATGTATAATGTAATACTCTTCTATTATAATATTGATGCATATCACTTGTATTGTTATAATTTTATCTGTTGCAGTTATGTTCCCTAGAGGTGTTAGTTGTTCATTTCATTTAATGTTGTTAATAGTGTAATTATTTTTAATGATTAATGCATTTACTTAATAAAAATATTTCTATAAAATTTGCATTTGTTAGTCTAACACTCTAGGGTTGCATGACGGGGCATCATGTTATTGCCCAACCACTTGTCTCGGGCCTATGGGGCCTAATCTAATGTGGGACCCACATTCCTCCATGGTCCAAACCTTTGACTCAAGCCTACGATGGCATAATGCCCAAACCCTTGTCTCAAGCCTATGGCGACAAAACCTTAGATGGGATTTATAGGCAATCTACTAAGCTTTATGCATTCTCTCTTCCCAGTTGAATCACAAATGCAATACATGCAGTTTCCACACACATTTCCAAAACATACAATTTGCCTTTATTATTATGAATGGTGTTATATAGTAATATATGATACAACATGAGATATCTCTGTAATGTCCCTTTTTGTTTGCTGCGACTCTTCTTGAGTCGGCCTCATGTCTATTCTTTAATATTTATATATTATAGTATTTGTTATAATATTAATAATATCTCTATATTATATTATTATATATGTTATTAATAGTATTATATATATATGTATGTTTGACAGAATCGTAGCACTTTCCTTCTTTTGTTTTAGAAAACATTAAACTAACATTTCGCTATGTAGAGTTACCGGGCAGTGATGACGGTGACATTTAGTATTGTCTGATTTCTTATTAATACCCCCTCAAATCCGCCAGAGTAGGATTGACTGTGAAAATTCTTTTAGACAGTTTTCCTTTTTAGACATTACCGTCTGCAGAACCTAAGACTTTAGGTTTCTAATATTACTTACCAATAATTGAATTCGATTTCTTTTTGGTCACTACCAATGGTGGGTTTTATGAGTTGGATGATTGTAGTTTCATGTTTCTTAGTACTCTTCCTTATTTTGTTATAGACCAGCAATAGCTAATGTCTCATTCTGTGGAGTCATCGATAGTGTAGATGGCTAAGTTTAGGATAGTGGTTACCAATCGAATGTTGACTTACCTTGTCGCCAATGTCTATCATTTTGCAAGAGTAGGTCAGCCGTTGAGAATCCTTTTAGGTAGTATTTCCTTTTTATCATAACCATTTGCTGGGCCTAAGATTTAGGTGGTTAAATGTTAGTTCCATTAGTGAATTCGACTTTGTGGGCCACCTCTAGTTTAAACTCATAAGAGTATAGTATTCTTTCTCCATGTTAGACTCTAAGTGTTACATAATTAGTTGATTAAGGCTTCGAGGAGATTAGTAATAGGTAACACTAATAATTAACTTAGAGCGATTCATTATTAGAACCAAATTCTATGATCCTTAAGTGCCCTGCGATTTAGTTTAATGTATTTTTTAAGCTTTTGTAATAAAATTAATCATGGGGTTTGTAAGAAGGTATTAGAATAGAATTTAATTTAATAAAAAATTACCCTTGCTTATCGATGTCTCGGTTAATTGTTATATATATATATATAATGGTCAAATTAAGATTATTTTAGAGTCAAATGTGGAGTTCAAAATAGTTCCTTAGAATTATAGTCGTATTATGATTGTATCAATCTAATCATGTTTAACTATTACTCTTTTTTGAGTAGGTTTAGTGTCTTGTAATGTTTGGAGCTCTTTATTCTCGTTAATGCATGTCTATGGAAGGTAGTAAGAATGTTTTGGTTATAGGTTATAATGTTGTATTAACCTTTTTTTTTAAGTGTTTCATTTTCATAAACCTTGTTTAGAAATGGTATGTTAAGTCACTATTATCATAGTGTAAGGTCGCCCTTGGAACACAATTGTATATTATTATCAACTTGTATTAATGATGGTATTGAGTTATTTTTTCTTTTTCTTCTTTATTCTCGTTGGCCCTAAATCATATTGGTCTAAGGAAAAGTCATAGTTGTTTAAACCTAGTTTCCATATTGGGAGATGTACTTTTGTAACATGGAAAGAGTTTAACTACTTGGGTTTCAACTTGTTATTTGTGTCATTCTATTCCAATGATGTATTGTTTGAGTTTTGAAGTGGATAAGTGAACTTTTATTGTTGTGGTCAAAGTTTGTATGGCTTATGTGATGGATCAGATTGTAAGAAATGGATGTCTTGCAGACCCTTGTTTTTATCTTCGTTGATATCTCTAGAGAACTATATTGTCTTATCTTGACGTGACTTGTTCTCATGATTGTCTAGTCTTAATGATTGTTGACTGGTCTGGTTGATTGGTGTAGTCTCGATTATCTATTTAATTTGTGTCAAGTTGTCTTCTAGTACACCTAGTCTTAGGGGGAGCCTTAATCTTATCTCCTAGCTTGGAGGGGTGGACCTCAGGGATCCACATTGTTGGGTGGAAGAGCTATCCATTGGCCTTTCTGGATGTTATGGTTCGAGAACAATGCAGAGGTGTTCCAATTCCAAATTTGTTCTACATCTTTAGAGTTGTAGTATACATTCATAATTGTACTATTTTATAAACTGATGTGATCGGTCTTGTAATCTTATATTGATCCTTTGTAATTATTCATCCCTGTAAATGTATAATGTAATACTCTTCTATTGTAATATTGATGCATATCACTTGTATTATTATAATTTTATCTGATGTAGTTATGTTCCCTAGAGGTGTTAGTTGTTCATTTCATTTAATGTTGTTAATAGTGTAATTATATTTAATGATTAATGTATTTACTTGCTTCAAACAAAAAATATTTCTGTAAAATTTGCATTTGTTAGTCTAATACTCTAGGGTTGCATGACGGGGCATCACATTATTGCCCAATCCCTTGTCTCAGGCCTATGGGGAATAATCCAATGTGGGACCCGCATTCCTCCATGGTCCAAACCCTTGAGTCAAGCCTATGATGGCATAATGCCCAAACCCTTGTCTTAGGCCTATGGGGCATAATCCAATGTGGGACCACCATTCCTCCATGATCCAAACCCTTGACTCAAGCCTACGATGGCATAATGCCCAAACCCTTGTCTCGGGCCTATTGGGATAGAACGTTAGATGGGATTTATAGGAAATCTACTAAGGTTTATGCATTCTCCCTTCCTCGTTGAATCACAAATGCAATACATGCAGTTTCCACAGACATTTCCAAAACATACAATTTGCCTTTATTATTATGAATGGTGTTATATAGTAATATATGATACAACATGAGATATCTTTGTAACGTCCCTTTTTGTTTGCTGCGACTCTTCGTCAGTCAGCCTCATGCCTATTCTTTAATATTTATATACTATAGTATTTGTTATAATATTAATAATATCTCTATATTATATATATATATATATATATATATATATATATATATATATATATATATATATATATATATATATATATATATATATATATATATATATATATATATATATATATAATTCACAACTATATAAATGAAATGTGTATTTTAATTTATATTACATAACAATTATTATTATTATTATAATTAATCGCTATTATGATAATGATTAATGATAATTATTATTGTCATCACAATATTATTATATCATTATCCATATGATTTTTGTAATTAATTTAAATTATTTCTTGGTTCTTATCACCATATCACATTCACTTTAGAATGCCTATATACTCTTAGAAATCAGAAGATATATTATTTTCTTCTATACACCCACCAAATATGTATATATATTTGATTGCTTCCCAGCACTAGAATTCTATTGTTATTTTATTATTAACATAACTATATAATATATTACTTATTCATTATCATTATAATATTACTATTATAAATATATAAATAGATATCATTTAATGATTATATATTATTATAATATTATTTATTATTGTTATTATAATATCATTATTATTATAGTGTCATGAATATAATTTTGATAATGTTTAATCGTGTCTTCTCTATTGGGACATCACATCCTATATATATATATATATATATATATATATATATATATATATATATATATATATTTGAATCATTCCTCCCATTTGCTGATGTACATATCTCTATATATTAATTTATAATATCTTTCCTACTTATGACTCATATATATATAATGTAGATCTAAATATATGTATTTATCAGATAGTTTTTTAATATTTTCTTCCCATGGCCTTTTCCTTCTATCTCACAACTTTTATTTATTTCCCTTTCAACGGATATGTTCAAGAGGCACGTCTCTTATTATGCTTGGTGGTAAAAGACATACTTACCCTCTTATAATTGTTATTACTTTATATTAATTCCCTTTTGTGGTAAAACTAGTTCTAACCATACGTAACTCCCTTATCATAAGAGGATAGGTTAAAAGATGTTTATTTATATTATTATTTATTTATATTATTTATAGTTATAATTATATCATTATAATAAATGATATATTAGTTATTTTATATTATTTATCTTATATCATTTATATCATAATAAATGCTATATGATTTATATTATATTATTAATATGTGTTATTTATAAATATAATAATAAAAATATACACAGTTGTTTCCAGAAGCACTTACATATCACTGTTGTGGACTGTGGAAAACTCATGCCTTATAATAATATATTGTGTTAATTGTTTTAAATAAACATTATTTAAATATATTAAATAGATTCCATTTATAATATTATTCATATCTTTAATTTGAATGAATAATACATAATGGATTCAATTAGAAATTACTAATATAGGAACATGACAGGCGGGCTGTAATGTCCCATGAAATAGCATCATTTAAACTTATTCCCTGACTCCTTTTTTATATGCAAATTAACATTACCGACCACATTTCTATATTTGCCGACCACCTTCTGACGTATATTCTAAGTCACATATAAATATAGTTAAGATCACCCAAACTGATAATGCGAAGGAACAACAATTGATATGTCTCATAAGATAGCGATTACATTTACTAGAAGACAATAATTCTATGTATGTAATCATTGGAGGATAAATAAAAGTATTTTAAAACCAAGGGTAGTGATTACATTTAGTTAGTGGAAGGCTACAATTACATAGAGGTACGATCTATTGTGAAGAAGTGTGATTTTGAAGAGTTACATCCATTCAGAATGGATGCCTTCATTTGGGATGATATAAAATAAGGAAGAAATAGGATTAAGGAGAAGGAAGAAAGGAGACAACAGGGAGACAGAGATCATCCACAGTGATATTATTATGTAGTAATGTCTATTGTCATCAGGTGTATCAACCCGATCTGTTATCTATCTATTTATGCTTTGACTTATGATTCATGTCAAATCCAAGCTGATATAAGTGCATTGACTCCTTATACTTATTTGCAGTGATTTACCACATTTGCATTGTTGTCTCTTTTATAAAAGCAATTGAATTCATTATTGTAATGCATAGTCTTAGATGCATATATATCTTGCTTATTCGTGCTTAGTACAGTGATCTCCATGCATTGTAAGTAATCTATCTACTCTCTTATGGACTAACAATGATCTTATTAATGCCTAGAACTTAAGACATGGTTTTACATGTATATTGCTCTTTGGGTATAATTAAAAGATAGAATGTTTATAGCCATGATTGTGTATTAGTATTACTGGATAATAATGCAATTGATTGTATGAATTTGGTTGTAAAACCCACTTGGGGAAAGGGCCGGGGAGAGCGTTGTGCTCCACTTATGGTCTACCCACTCCAAAGAGAAGGTTGAGCCATGGAGGAGTGGCAACCCCACTTATGGTCCTCTCAATTTTAAAGAAAAAGAGGGGCCATGGAGGAGTGGAAGTGCCAAGACCACTCATAAGCTTCGCCCATCTCCGCAAGTGGGCAAATTGTTTTCTAAGGTTGTGACATGGTTAGGCAAAGTAGGTACAAGTCGCCAATAGGGAGAGTTGTGGTATACAACCTCTTAGGTTGGTATATGGCTTCGGACAGATCCAGCATGTCACTCCTCTTAGTTCACATTAGGCTAAATGGTTGATAACATTTAATGTATCATCATGAATTAATGCTAACAAGTATATATGTATGTTTGGGCAATGTTGTTCATATGGTGTATGCAAGTTCAATCAAGGACTCCACCACCAAGTTATTTATTGCATGGTAAAACCTAGAAAACCTAACTCTAGTGGGGAATTTGTAATCATTAAAAGGCTTTTAGGGCAAACCAGGATATTGATATTACAAAGAATAGATTGTAATAGCATTATGTTATGTCTATTGTATTACTTTGGCATTTACAAAGTGTTCAGACATGTGATTTAATTAGTTGATAGGTACAGAGGAGCTTAGGAAAAGTAAAAATAGATTGGAAGTCATTATCAAAGGAAATTGTAGAGAAATTTTCAGTACGAAATTCATGAAAACTCATTTACACGGGACTAAAAAAAATATTTTTTGTGGGAGCCATCAACATTCATGATGATATTTACATAGAGACAAGTAGGCTAAAAATCAATGCAACAAACAATATTAACTATACTATGAACCAATTCAATACAACAAGCCATAACATCATCACCACCTGTCTCAACCCATATGAGTTTATACTCAACTTGAGGTAACTCAGATCTTATAATTCTAATAAAAAAAGCATCTACAATCAAAGTTATCCCCTACAATATAATATGAAGTATTTATAATAGTAAACAATAACCAAAGAAAAAGATATCAGTGTTGTCAATATGCATAGTTAGAGTAACTCAGTTTGTGTTAAGAAAATAGAATGATTATAGAAAAATCACAAATGCAAAACCAAAGCAATATCATTGCTTTAACTAGGCTAGTAACTAAAAATGTAATAAATGCATATGTTAAATAGATATCATCTTAGATTCAGTGTATTAAAGAAGACTTGTAAATATTGAAACAACTTCCATTAAAAAATCTACCACATTAGATAGACTTGTTGCAAATATCCACAGCAATGGATAATGTCCCTCTCTCGATGATTTGTTAAGAAGACAAACAAGAGATTACAACTCTAAAAATAAAGAAATGTCTAATAAGTAATAAATAAAAATGGTCATTTTTAATTTATTACTGGAACACTAGAGTGAACTAAATAAGATAACGTCATATTAACACTAGCAGAAAGGTAGGTAGCAATATGGTCATGAGATATCTTCTCAAGGACTACATCTTATCGTTCATTATATATGAATCCAAAAACTGTCATTTTGCATGTAGATTTTTTTTAAAGAAATTAGATATCAAATCTTCAAAGTTAACTTCAAACAATCATTAAAATTTAGATTAAGTTCACTTTCAAATGATAAGATTATGCAAATCTATTTTACCAAATCTATATGCTTGTGATGTTCTTCAAAAAGATTTTTTTTTCACAATTAGTCCTCACCTATTTCAGTTGGTTTCAAAGAGGTTCAACCTATATATAAGACTCAACTTGGATACCAAAATAGTAAAATGATTAGACAAATTATCTGAGTAAACTGATATTACAGGTTAACCTCTTCTTTATCTCTATCACTTGCTTTCTATTGCATATTATATTTACATGTCTCAAGGAAAATAAGTGGAAAGTAAGTGTTAAATTGTGTGTTGAGCAACTCGGGCGAAGTCAATAAAACAAATATATTATTCAGAGCATCGAATGTCTTAATAATAATGTTTTGAAGTAGACAAATGCCGGCAAACTCCATTGAAGACTGTATGGCTTGCATCTGTTGTGATTACACCAGAATTGACAGGATTTTGATTGGCATAGGATGGAGTGGATAAGAAGGGCACAACCGTGGAAAGACCTTGTTTCGGTAGTAAAAATTCAGCCGAGGGTTGATGCATTGTATACATCGTATAAGAATTAATCCTGATTAGATTAATTAATGCAAGAAGGGATTCTCTCTTGCCAATACAACAGACAAAACTCAAAATACAACAGAGATTCTATCATGTCACAATTTTGACAAACTTATACACAATTCAAAGATTGCAACCACCATCATGCTTCATTTCATTTAAATCCACTTCATTCAAATGGGAACAACAAATTCATACAATTGGCCTTCATGGCTTTTACTCTCAATTCGACCTCTCCCTGTAGCATTGCACTAATGCTCACCACTTCTTTATGCTCCTCTGGCAGCTTCCATTACCTCCTTCTAACTCTCCTTCCCTTGATTGTGGCCTATACCTGTTCTCGTCTTGACACTGCAAAATTTATTCTTTACCTCAGACATTCAACTTCATTTCACAGTAGTCTGCATGCTTCCGAGGGTTGTTCTTAAATACCATCCACTTCACTAGTCAAAAGTCAATTTTAACCAATAAAAATAGGACAAATATTTACCATTTTTTGTTGTGAATAAGGTGTAAAATTGCTATTGGTTGTTTGACAATTGAAGTGGATGATATTTAAGTAGAGTGGCTTCCAAGAGGTAGTGAATTCATTTTTTATATCCCTTCTTCCCCAGGGGACTCCCAGAGTAGAATGAATTCCTTCCTTTTCAAAGCCCTTTTTCAAAGGGCTTCCAAAGTAGAATGAATTCCTTCCTTTTCAGAGTCATTTTTCCTCTAGCCAAACCACACTTCACAATTCCATTCCATTTGATTTTGTAATGCACAGATGTGAGAAATGATATTAGATCCTATTTTGTTCATGTAGTCCTTCAAAGCTATCATGGATTCAACATCAGAGAGCTTCCCAGCAATACCAACCTTTTCCTCCAATAATACTTTATAGGCAACTTGTACAATAACCTCAAGAGCATCATGCCAGCTCACAGGCTCAAGGCAACCATCAAATCTGTGAATCATAGGTTCATTTAACCTTTGTCACTTGAGGCCATCATATCGAAACCGTGTCTTATCTGATATATACTCTTTATTTATGTCCTCATTTATGTGAGGCGCATCACTTCTGGACCTCAACTGTCAATTCTTATTTTGGATCCAATTGCATCAATAACACCAATGCTCTCCATGCTCTCCATGCCCTTTAGTTCCCAGTTTCTTACTTTGAAGGCAAATGGTTTGATTGTCCACTCTTTGCCTGATAAGGTAAATCAAACTTGCATAGGTTGTATCCAAAGATGACATCTGAATCAACTTCACGAATGAATTATTTTATGTGACTTTAGTGTGCCAGGAGCTGATAACTAAAACTCTTCATAACTTCTTGCCAGAGACTTGGACTTACCTGAAAACTTACAAATACATGTGGATTGGTTGTAATGTCCCTTATAAGAAGATCATTATTTTAACCTTGCACCAAGAATTACTTCTTAAAGGAAATATTAGTAATAGGTAATAAATCATATTAAAATAATCAAATTAGGGGTTAGTAACCAATAAATAGTATCAACATAAATAAATAATTTAATTATTCAATCTATAAGTTGATTCATACTTAGGTTTGTCTATTACATGTTAATTTTATTCATTTTCAAACACTAGTGGAGATGGGGTACTATCTCTTGTTAGGTTGCATGAATCATCCTCTGCGGTAGTGCCTTTGTATGATGTAACACATGCCCATTCCACCTTAGGTCTTACTAAGTGCCTTTGTATGATGTAACATATGCCCATTCCACTGCAGGTCTTACTTATTTCCCTTATATGATGTAGCATAGTCCATTACACCGCAGGTCTTATGCATTGCTTAAGTATGATGTAACATGGTCCATTCCACTATCGGTCTTATCCACCTTTGGATGTATTAATGCTGCTTCTTCCTAACAAGTCTACCTCCAATCTCTCAATGTGTTCTATGATATTATATCATGGGTTTGTTTCTAAGGACCTTGCCTTCATTACATAAATCAAGTATGATTACTCTTTATTGGGGCTTAGTCCTAATGATGATGGATTCTCTAAGCATTTATAATCATGTTATTCATAGATGTTTAAGCTATCTATATCATGCTAGTTATTCGCTCCACCTTGACTATAACATGCTAATCATATCATCTATATATATTTATATTTATAATTATAATAATATTTAATCACTAATATTGATATTTGTTAATAATATATTATTTATAATATTGCTTTCTTATATTACTCAATTTATTACTTAAATCTATATTTTAATATCATTCCTATTAGAATCCCTTTAATGAATATCATTTTGTATAAAAAAAATAATGAAATAACTTATAGATATTAATTTATTTCTTTCTTTGGCAATATAGGTGTAGCATACTTATCTTATTTTCCCAAGCAATTAATAATCAATCATGTCAGTAATTCAGACTCATAAATTATTAATTTTATATATGCTTGCTTTGTTGTATTTTGTTGTGTTTCATTGCTTCCTCCACTCTCTACCTTTATATTTTCCTAAATAGTCAATGACTATACCTTTTCACAAAGGTCATGTCTCATTGTAATTAGCTGCCAATTGTATTTATAATAGTTTACAAGGCTATTAGTTTGCATAATATAATGTGATCGCTACATTTTAGCCCTCCTTAATGGATTGTCTTAAAGGCAATCTAATATATTATATAATGTATGATTTATATTCATTTATATAAATATGTTTATTATATTATAATCATAATAATAATTAATATTAATATTAACATTTATATTTATTATCATATAATATTATTATATAATAATATTCTATTTTAATATTTATATTTATATTTGTATTGGTTATTTATAAATATAATATATCGGTTAATATTTAAAATATTTATAGATAATATCATATGATATTATATATTTATAATATTATCTATATTTGTTAATGGACTATGGCCAGAATATTTAACATGACATTTTAAATCTTTAATTTAAACAATGCCTTAATATCGGGACATGACATTGGTATTACAATGACTTCCCCGAAGTCATTATGTGCTAAACTTCATAGAATACAAAATTTTAATGTTTTGCCAAACTATCAGCATTGATCACGAAACTGTTATATTTCCAAAACTAGGAAGGATCTAATCACCAAACCTTCACCACTAATTCCAAAATTCATTCAACAATTTGGCTGAGAGGGTTTGACATCAAACCTTTCTAATCTCGTTGAACAATAGTTTCTATGAAAGCTATCTGTTGTGCGATGAAATAGTTATCGGGCGAAAACTCAACTTTGCAAATCTAAACAAAAAAATGTTTCTAATAGCTGAGAGATGCCAACAAAGACCCAAAACAAATAAAAACTCGAAGAAAATAAACTGACAATTTTTTTGGTTGATGCTCCTGTCGAGATGCTCCTACATCATTAATGGCATGGTAGAAGGAGTTTGGCAAGAGAAATAGAGCAAGAGATGAGCAATGGAAGATGCGTGAGGAAACTGGGGAGCCCAAGATCAATGGAAAAGGGTCTGTGATAGAGCAGAGGAACATTCCACCCTTTTCTAGGGTGCCAATAGAATCCGTTTGGGGATTAGAAATTGGAACAATGTTGTAATGACGGAGAGATGAGGGCGATCGATTGGTAGGAAGCAATAGATCAATTTTAGATTTAGGGATCAGAGGATCTGGAAACCCATTCACAAGGAGATGGGCGAAATTAGGCAAGGACGTGTAGTTATGAGGATAGCAAAACCCTAGATCTGACCAAGGAATGGTTGAAAGACAACCATTTTTTGTAAAATGTTCTGGAAGGAGGTTAGAAAAATCCAAAATAGTAGATTGGAGAATTGGGGAGGATGAGCTATCAATCATGACTCTTCCAAACAATTTCTTCATCATTGAGTGGGATTCACTAGATTAGAAAAGAGAGCTACTACAGTGTAAATCACATATGATGGACGGATTGGGGTTCTTCATCAAGGAGTGGGAACTAAATTTTAATCCATCTAGGTAGAAGATGGACAGAACCTTTGTTGCAAGTACGAGGTGAACTAGTGTCGTCATTGATGTCAACATACTCATATTACATTGACAAGAAGGATTGGATGAGCTATGTGTTGAGGATATTGAGAAACTTATCCTCAGTCAGGAACAGTGAAGAACAGTGATGAGAAGAAGGCAAATATATTGGATAGGTTGAGAACCGGAGGATGCGGATTAAAGGGTTTGCAGATATGAGTCTTGAGATGCTTCAGTCAAGTTTTCAGAGGTCCGCATGAAGACTTGAAGAAGTTATGGCTGTCTGTGTGGAACCGGTTCCGGCAAGTGCTTAGAGGTGACAGAGGATCACAGAAAGGTCCGGTGAGGTCTAGAATTGTACAATCCTAATCTGCGGATTGGAAACAGTGTTTGGGATGTCCTTGTGATGTGCCATCTCAAGTTGTATATGATTTGGAGGTCCGGAAGTACCTCTTGCATTATGACAGTGGCAACAGACAGTGTTCTTGAAGTTCCGGATAAGGAGGATAAGAGATTTCAGTAAGTAAAGGAAATGCGGACGTACCTGGTCATTCAGGTAGGCTTGTGAAGGTTCTTAGATCATGTTGAGGTTGTGTTGTTGGTCCGCATTGATAATGTATGATTTGAAGGTCCGGAAGTACCTTCTACAGTGGCGACAGACTGTGTTCTTGAAGTTCCGGATGAGGAAGACAAGAGATTCCAGCAAGTAAAGGACGTGCGGATGTGTCCGGTCATTCAGGCAGGCTTGTGAAGTTTTTTGGATCGTGTTGAGGTTGTGTTGTTGATCCGCATTGATAGTAGAGCCCAAAATTGAAGTTATTCTTCCGGATGAAGTTCTTGCTCTATTTAGCCGACCGGATGAGTTGTTCATCCTGCGAATGTTCTTGTGGTGGCCGACCGGATGTGTTATTCATCTTGCGGATACTCTTATGGTTGTTTGCCGACTTAGATGTTTGTTCCTAAGTCGATGTCTTGTATAAATAACAGTTTGTGAGTTCATTTCAAAGTGTGGTCTTGTGTGGATAAGTGTGGCATAGCAAAGAGAAGTGCGAAAGGCAGAGCTGAGGTTTTTGGGCTTAAATGGAACTGATCTGGACATGGTAGAGATGTCATTCTCCAGTTCAAGACTGTGATTTTTATCACTTTGTAGACAGTGTGTCTCCTTGTAGGCAGTGGGCCTCTTTGTGAGCAGTGTGCTCGGGCAGTGAGCCCTAATTGGCATGTGCCATTCATTCTTCTTTATTCTTCTAACAGAGAATAATTCTTGGGTTAATCACCCCGTGGTTTTTCCCTTAATCGGGTTTTCCACATCAAAATCTTGGTGTTCAATGTGTTGATGTTTATTTGCTCTTGTGTTTATGTATTATGCTTCCATGAATGATTAATTGATATGCTGCTAACTAACAATGAAGAATCAAGTGTTTGAAAGAGAAGAAGTTTTATACAACTGATTCACCCCCCCCTTCTCATTTGTATGCCCTAGATCCAACAATTGGTATCAGAGCCAAGTTCCTCTGAAAGGAGCTTAACCGCTTGAGGAGATCCAGAATGTCGTCATACAAGAAGGATAGTCTGAAGTTCGATGGAACCAACTTCACTCTCTGGAAAGGTCACATGAAGTGCCACTTGGAATGTATGGGAAAAGCATACTTGGCTATGGTTTCAAAACCATATGTACCTCCACAAGGTGGCCCGACAACTCTGAATGAAATCACAGAAGCAGAAAACAATCTGCGGACGAAGGAAGCTCTTCTAAGCGCATTGAATGACTCAGATCTCTCAAATGTTATTGACCTACCAACTGCATATGAGATCCTGACTAAACTGGAACTTCTGTATGAAGGAGATGAGTTTGTCAAAAGTGCAAGGTTGCAAAGTCTGAAAGGGAAATTTGAAAGATTGAAGATGAGAGATGATGAAAACATCACTACCTTTATGCCAAGAGTGAATGAGTTGGTATGTGGAATCAGAAATACTGGTGGAACTCTAGATGAAAATGAGATTGTCTGCAAAATCCTAAGATCCCTTCCTGCTGCCTACAAAATCAAGGTTGCTGCCATTGATGAATTCAGAGCCCACACAACTGTCACAAGAGAACAACTGGCTGGCAAACTAGCTGCATTTGAAATGACCGAGTTTGGAGATGATCCTCCCAAGACTGAATCTGCTTTCAAAGCCAGTGCCTATGTGAAAGGCAAACAGAGATTTGATCCGGGAGAAAACTCATCAAGGAAAATGTCATGGTATGATCAAGCAAGAAGAGACATGGAAGAAGAAGAAGCAAAAACAGCTCAACTTGAAGCCCTCATTGCAAAGAGACTGCCAAGAGGATCCGGTAAGTATGAAGGAAAACTACCCTTTAAGTGTTTCAACTGCAATAAGATTGGTCATTTTGCTTCAAGATGTCCGGAAAGATCTGCAAGGTCTAATACTAATAGACAAAGGTTTCAAAAGAATTGCTATTATGTTCATGAAGAAGATGACAATGAAGGAGTAACAGATGATGAATCAGAACTAGGAAGCAAATCCAGAAAAGTGGGTGTTTATTGCCATCAAGGAAGAAGATTCAATACTCTCTGAATCTGTCAATCACAAAGTTGTTGCAAAAGCTTTGGCTGCTCAAGTGGAAGAAAAGGATGATTGGGTTATTGACAGTGGATGCTCTCACCATATGACTGGTGACAAGAATAAGTTCTTGAATTTGGAAAGGTATGAAGGAGGAATGGTAAAGTTTGGTGACAATTCTGCTGGCAGAATCAGAGGCAGGGGAACTATTTCCTTTGATGGAAAGAGCAAAACAGGTAACGTACTATATGTTGAAGGATTGAAGCACAATCTTCTCAGTGTTGGTCAGTTAGTGGACAAAGGCTATGATCTCCGGTTCAAGAATGGAAAATGCAGAATCTTTACAAGCTCCAGAACTGAAATTGCATCCGGTACTCAGACAAAAGGTAATATCTTTCATCTGGTTGGTTCAAATAAAAGTTGTTTGTTTGCTCAAGTTGATCAGAGTTGGTTATGGCATAGAAGAATGTGTCATGTAAATTTTGATAACATCATCAAGATAAGCAATACTCAGGCCGTAAGAGATCTTCCAAAATTGATGAAACCTACAAATAGTTTGTGCAAAGAATGTCAGCTAGGTAAACAAAGCAGAGTCTCTTTCAAAAGCAAAGATCAGTCTTCTACCGGATTGTTGGAATTAGTACATACTGATCTCTGTGGTCCGACAAGAATCAAGAGTCTGCAAGGTGATAGATATTTCATGTTGTTAATTGATGATCATTCCTGGATGATGTGGGTTACCTTTCTAAAAGAAAAATCAGAAGCATTTGAGAAGTTCAAAATCTTCAAAGCTATGGTAGAGAATCAAACCGGATTGAAACTAAAGTGTCTAAGGTCTGATAGAGGTGGTGAATTTACATCTGGTGAGTTCATTGACTTTTGTGAGAAGCAGGGTATAAGGAGACAGTTGTCTACTCCTAGGACTCCACAGCAGAATGGAGTAGTTGAGAGAAAGAACCGGACCATCCAGGAAGCTGCCAGGACAATGATGTTGGAAGCAAATGTTCCTCAAATGTTTTGGAAGGAAGCTATCAGCACTGCAGTCTACACTCTCAATCGAGTTCAAATCAGAAACAACACCGGTAAGACCCCCTATGAACTCTGGTTTGGCATCACTCCTACTGTGAAATATTTCAGAGTATTTGGTAGCAAGTGTTATATTAAAAGAGATGAAGATCTAGGAAAGTTTGATGCTAGAAGTGATGAAGGAATTTTCTTGGGTTACTCCACTCAAAGCAAAGCATACCAGTGTTACAATAAGAGATTGAGGAAGATGATAGAAAGCACCAATGTGAAAGTTGATGAAGGAATTGAGAAGCCTTCAAGATTTTATGAGTTTGATGAAGATGACCAAGACAGTGTTCAAGGACCTCAGTCCTCTCTGGTGAGACAGAGTCAGCCTGATCCGGTAAATCAGGAAGAAGAGATAGGTTTGAATGAGCCTGATCAAGAAGCAGCAGTGCAGGATACTCCCAAAATTCCAAGGTATGTAAGACTGAACCACTCTGAAGATCAGATCATAGGTGACAGAAGAAAAGGTGTACAAACTAGAAGGAATGTTGCTCAAAATCAGGATGAATGTTGTCTGATTTCAAAGATTGAACCTAAAACAATAAATGAATCCTGCAATGATGAAAACTGGACCAAAGCAATGGAAGATGAATTGATGCAAATTGAGAAAAATCATACTTGGGATCTTGTTCCCAGACCTAGAGACAGGAATGTAATTGGAACCAAGTGGGTCTTCCGGAACAAACTAAATGAAGCTGGTGAAGTAATCAGAAACAAAGCTAGATTGGTTTGCAAAGGCTACTCTCAAATAGAAGGAATTGACTTTGAAGAGACTTTTTCTCCGGTGGCAAGAATTGAAGCAGTCAAATTACTTCTTGCATTGGCTGCCTTCAAAGACTTCAAGGTATATCATATGGATGTCAAGTCTGCCTTCCTAAATGGTGATCTAGAAGAAGAAGTCTACATTGAACAACCGGATGGATTTCAATTGTCTGATAATGATGATATGGTCTGCAAGTTGAAGAAAGCTTTGTATGGATTGAAGCAAGCCCCAAGAGTATGGTATGAAAGGTTGGATAAGCATCTTGTGCAGATTGGATTCAACAAAGGTACTGCTGACAGTAACTTATATTTCAAAATTGATCATAAAAACATTTTAATTGTTGAAGTGTTTGTGGATGATATCATTTTTGGAGGAAGAGATAGTATGTGCAAAACTTTTGCAAATCAGATGAAAAGTGAGTTTGAAATGTCTATGCTTGGTGAAATGAATTTCTTCTTGGGTCTGCAAATTACTCAAACAAAAGAAGGGATCTTCATTTCTCAGACCAAATATGTGAAAGAATTGTTAAGGAAATTTGGTATGGAAGACTCAAAGCCTGTGAACACTCCTATGGCAACCGGATGTAAGTTAAGCAAAGATGATGATTCTCCAAAGGCAGATCAGACAAAGTATAGATCAATGATTGGTGGATTGTTGTATCTCACTCAAACTAGACCAGATATAATGCAGGCTGTTGGTCTTGTGGCAAGATTCTAGGCTGATCCTAGAGAATCTCATGTTATGGCAATCAAAAGAATTTTTAGGTACTTGAAAGGAACAGTTGAGTATGGTCTATGGTACCCTAGAGATCCGGATTTCTCTCTTCATGCTTACACAGATGTAGATTGGGCAGGAGATGTGGATGACCAGAAGAGCACTAGTGGTGGAGCATTCTTTTTGGGGAAGAGATTGGTTTCTTGGTTAAGCAAGAAACAAGATGCAATATCTCTGTCTACAACTGAAGCAGAATACATTGCAGCAACAGGTAGTTGCACTCAAATCTTATGGATGAAGCAGATGCTAAGAGACATTAAAGTTGAATATGAGGAGCCTATCACAATTTTCTATGATAATTCAAGTGCAATTAATATTTCTAAGAATCCGGTATTGCATTCTAAGACTAAGCACATATCTATCAAATTTCACTTTTTGAGAGAACAAGTAAACAAGGAAGAAGTCAGATTGGAGTATGTTCCCTCCAAGGATCAGATTGCAGATATCTTTACAAAACCTCTTCCCAAGGAATCTTTTGAATATCTCCGGGAGAAGTTAGGGGTCATGGCCCCTCCGGTTATGAACTAGGATGCACTGATGTGCATCAGTCCGGTGGATATCACAGTCATATCTTGTGATCCGGATTGATGATGGGGAGCTGCTACTAAGGGGGAGCAGCTGGTATGATTCTGATGTATTAGAATTGCAAGTATGAGCCCTTTGCCATTGATGTCAAAGGGGGAGAGAAGACATGTGAAAAACAAGTGGTTAATGATCAAAGGGGGAGCAGTAAAGGAAGAGAAGACATGTGAAAAGTTGTTGTTGATAGGGGGAGCTGTGACAGAAAGGAGAAGTTCTTGTCTTGATGGTTTTTCACATTATATGTTGCCATCAATGACAAAGGGGGAGATTGTTGCAAGTATGAGGTGAACCAGTGTTGTCATTGATGTCAACATACTCATATTACATTGACAAGAAGGATTGGATGAGCTGTGTGTTGAGGATATTGAGAAACTTATCCTCAGTCAGGAACAGTGAAGAACAGTGATGAGAAGAAGGCAAATATATTGGATAGGTTGAGAACCGGAGGATGCGGATTAAAGGGTCTGCAGATATGAGTCTTGAGATGCTTCAGTCAAGTTTTCAGAGGTCCGCATGAAGACTTGAAGAAGTTATGGCTGTCTGTGTGGAACCGGTTCCGGCAAGTGCTTAGAGGTGACAGAGGATCACAGAAAGGTCCGGTGAGGTCCGGAATTGTACAATCCTAATCTGCGGATTGGAAACAGTGTTTGGGATGTCCTTGTGATGTGCCATCTCAAGTTGTATATGATTTGGAGGTCTGGAAGTACCTCTTGCATTATGACAGTGGCAACAGATAGTGTTCTTGAAGTTCCGGATAAGGAGGATAAGAGATTTCAGTAAGTAAAGGAAATGCGGACGTACCTAGTCATTCAGGCAGGCTTGTGAAGGTTCTTAGATCATGTTGAGGTTGTGTTGTTGGTCCGCATTGATAATGTATGATTTGAAGGTCCGGAAGTACCTTCTACAGTGGCGACAGACTGTGTTCTTGAAGTTCCGGATGAGGAAGACAAGAGATTCCAGCAAGTAAAGGACGTGCGGATGTGTCCGGTCATTCAGGCAGGCTTGTGAAGTTTTCTGGATCGTGTTGAGGTTGTGTTGTTGATCCGCATTGATAGTAGAGCCCAGAATTGAAGTTATTCTTCCAGATGAAGTTCTTGCTCTGTTTAGCCGACCGGATGAGTTGTTCATCCTGCGAATGTTCTTGTGGTGGCCGACCGGATGTGTTATTCATCTTGCGGATACTCTTATGGTTGTTTGCCGACTTAGATGTTTGTTCTTAAGTCGATGTCTTGTATAAATAACGGTTTGTGAGTTCATTTCAAAGTGTGGTCTTGTGTGGATAAGTGTGGCATAGCGAAGAGAAGTGCGAAAGGCAGAGCAAAAGTTTTTGGGCTTAAATAGAACTGATCCAGACATGGTAGAGATGTCATTCTCCAGTTCAAGACTGTGATTTTTATCACTTTGTAGACAGTGTGTCTCCTTGTAGGCAGTGGGCCTCTTTGTGAGCAGTGTGCTCGGGCAGTGAGCCCTAATTGGCATGTGCCATTCATTCTTCTTTATTCTTCTAACAGAGAATAATTCTTGGGTTAATCACCCTGTGGTTTTTCCCTTAACTGGGGTTTCCACATCAAAATCTTGGTGTTCAATGTGTTGATGTTTATCTGCTCTTGTGTTTATGTATTATGCTTCCATGAATGATTAATTGATATGCTGCTAACTAACAACGAAGAATCAAGTGTTTGAAAGAGAAGAAGTTTTATACAACTGATTCACCCCCCCCCCTCTCAGTTGTATGCCCTAGATCCAACAACCTTGATGTGGGTTAGACTTTACTATCTTCCTTCAGAACCTCAATGTGGGAGAGAGTTTAAATTACAAATGATGCAAGAGCATCAGTGGTGTAAGGGCAATCTTGCATTACCCAAAAAAAAGATGTGTTTCAAAATTGTTGATGTTCTTTCCATTTCTTTTCAAAAATTGTGGTTCTAGTTCCATAATCGCTTCAATAAGAATGTACAACTTTCAGTTTTTCCATAACTACTAAAAATAGTAACCTGCTATTTTTAGAAAGTTTGCATTTGGGCACGGATCGAAGTAAAATTTTTTAGGAAGTTACATAACAGAAATATAAGACCTTTGGCGAAGGAATCATGCAAAGATCATTTGCGAACTGAAAGATATTAAAGTTTTCGTTTCCTGAAAAATGCTTGAAATTATTCAAACTCAAGTTTGAGGCACTAAATGGCCCCATATGGGCCCGACAATGGTCGAAACCGGCAGAGAGGTTTCTTAGCACATAGAGCACTCCATGAGATTTCTGACGCATAAAATGGTTTGTCAATCAGACTCTCGGATCAAAAGTTATGGCTCCCGGAAGTTGACATATTTTTGGAGGGAGATGCAAATTTTGAAATTAGGTTGTTGGCTGCCAGAAAGGCTATTAATAACTATTTTGGGAACCCTAGGTAGTAGGAGAGTTAAGGGGGCAAGTGTGGAGTCAAAAATAGGTGGTAAAATAGAAACCCTAGCTGATTTGGGGTTACAGAAGGCAGGTGATTCTAGAGTCTGGGAATAGGAAGCTGTAATGTGTTGCATCATGTGGAGGGTTGATTCCTCTGATTGTATTTGAGCTTCTGTAATGTAATAAGTTGTCGAAATCAATAAAGGAAGTTCTATTTTCTGTGTGAAATTTCTATTGTTGTGTGTTTTATGATTTCCCCCCTTCATCAAGTGGTATCAAAGCAAGGATTCCTGAGTGGGTAGACATATCACCGACCGTGAGGTAGTTTTCACCAAGCCCTGAGGTTGTGGGTTTGCTGCAGAGACCAATATGCCTCCACAAATAAATCGTGTTGGGAGGAATGCTTTGATAGAAGAGGGTTTTAGAGCCCTACAAAGGCAAATCGATGCATTGTAAGAGGAGCTACGAAGAGGGTTTGAGCTGAGGACAAGAGAAGAAAGTGAAGATGAAGCTGAAGAAGAGCTATCTGAGGAAGAACAAGAAGCTGCCGGAGATCCTACATAAGTTAGGTTGTTGAGGGCCATTTCAAAGATCATAAAGAGGCCCAGGATCAAAGTTTCTACATATTCTGGAGATTTGAATCCAAAATAGCTTATTGATTGGATCAATGACATGGAGGAGTATTTTGAGTATGAAGATGTGAAGGACCCAGTGGGTTAAGTTTGCAAAAACAAAGTTGAAGGGCTGCACCAATATTTGGTGGAAGGAGGTCTAATTAGGGAGGAACAGAAGAGGAAAATGAAAGATCACCAGATGGTGGAGAAACCGAAGAAGCAGTTCATTCCTGTGGACTATGAGATGGAGTTGCTGAAGAAGCTACAAGGACTAAACAAGGTAACAAGTTTGTTAATGAGTATACAGAAAAGTTTTATAAAATTACTATCAGTACAGGCCATGCAAAGCCCAACAAGGAGAAGGTAGCCCGTTACATTAATGGGTTGAGGCTGAGTATTCAAGAGGAGTTGAGCCTCGTCAGAATGACCGCCATAGAAGATGTGTACTAGTTTTCCCTGAAGGTGGAAGAGAAGCTGAAAAAAAGATTTGATAGCAAGCAAAGGGGAAGACGTCAAGGTGGAAGGACTGGTGGAAAACCCTATGGAGGCTGTAATGAAGATCAAAAGAAAAGTGAAGAAGTAGGCACTAGTCGAAATCAAAGAGGAGATAAACGTACCGTCCTCGTGATCAGAACAATGGTGAGCAAAGAGGAAGAGGAAGAGGCAGACCTGGGCAAGGACCTAAAAGAGGAGGTTTCAGAGGAACCTGTTTCCAATGTGGAGAAGAAGAGTATTAAGCATATGAGTGTCTGCAACATTAAGGAAGGACAAATAGAAGACCTAAAGGTAATGCATGAGTTGCACATGTAGATGAAGATGCACATTCTGAGCATTTTGAAGATGTTGAAAGGAGAGAAACCCTAGTTGTCATAAGAACCTTGCTTAATGAGGAGAAAGAACCCAATCAGAGGAAGAGTTTATTCTACACAAGGTGCAAATGTGAAGGTAAGTGTTGTGATATTATTATTGACATTGGAAGCACTGATAATCTTGTTTCAGAGGAGATGGTTGACAAGTTGAAGTTGACAAGAAGAAAGCATCCACATCCATATCGGATTGCATGGTTGTAGAAGGACCATAGAGCTTTGGTCAATCAGTAGTGTTTAGTGAAGTTCGAGATTGGTGACTACCATGATGAGGTGTTGTGTGATATCATACTGATGTATGCATGTCATATGCTCTTGGGGAGACTATGACAGTATGATAGGAGCGTAGTCCATGATGGTCATGCAAACACATATTCCCTAACAAAGGATGGAGTTCATCATAAGTTGAAGCCCTTAAAGGAGGTGGAAGAAAAGGTATGTAGTACTGCCAGAATTTGCCTGGTAGATGGTAGGAAATTTTTGGAGGGTATGAAGCATGAGTATCATTGCTTTGCATTGATTCCTAAGATTAGTCAAGAGAACTGTGAAGATGTACCAGGAGAAGTTTCAGATATGTTGGAAGAGTTCCAGGACATTATCTCTGATAATGTACCAGAAGGTTTACCACCAGTAAGGAAGATAAGTCATCAAATGGATTTGATACCAGGAGCTAGTTTGCCAAACAAGGCAGCCCATAGAATGACCCCTATAGAGAATAAAGAGCTGAATAGACAAGTTCAAGAGTTGTTGAGGAAGGGACTGATAAGGGAGAGCCTAAGTCTATGTGCAGTACCTACAATACTAGCACCAAAGAAGGATGGAGAATGGAGGATGCGTACAGACTCTCAAGCCATCAATAAGATAATGATCAAGTATAGATTTCCATTGCCAAGAATGGATGACATCATGGATTGTTTGAGTAGAGCCTAGTACTTCATGAAAATTGACTTGAAGAGTGGGTATCACCAGATCCATATCAGAGAAGGAGATGAATGGAAGACAGCCTTCAAGACAAAGGAAGGTTTGTATGAATGATTAGTCATGCCATTTGGGCTAACCAATGCACCAAGCACATTCATGCGGCTCATGAATGAGGTACTAAAATTTTTTTTGGGAAGTTTTGTTAGTGTTTATTTGGATGATATTTTAATTTTCAATAAGACTTGGGATGAGCATTTTATGCATATCAGAAGAGTTCTAGAGAAGCTGAGGGAGGAGAAGTTGCTGATTAATCTGAAGAAATGTAATTTTGCAAAGAAAGAGTTGGTATACCTGGGATTTGTTGTCTCAGAGGAAGGTCTTAAGATGGACTTATAAAAAGTAAGGGCTATCATTGAATGGCCTATGCTAAAGAGTGCAATAGAGGTAAGATCTTTTCATGGTTTGACAAGTTTTTACAGAAAGTTTATCTAGAATTTTAGTAGCATTTGTGCACCCCTAACTGAGACAATGAGAGGGGATAGAAAAGAGTTTAGATGGACTAAAGAAGCAGACAAGAGCTTTGATACATTGAAGCAAAAAGTTGTAGAACAACCTGTTTTGACACTTCTAGATTTCAATAAGGTATTTCAGGTAGATTGTGATGCTAGTGGTAGTGGTATAGGAACTATTTTGAGCCAAGAAGGTAAGCCCATTTCCTATTTTAGTGAGAAGCTTAATGATGCCAAGAAAAAGTATTCTGTTTATGATCAGTAATTTTATGCAATAGTTCAGGTTTTGAAGTAATGGAGACATTATTTGTTGCCAAAAGAGTTTGTTTTATATATTGAACATTAGGCTTTGCGGTATTTTAATAGTCAAGGGAAGTTGAACTAAAGGCACTTAAAATGGGTTGAGTTTTTGCAGAGTTATACCTTTGTTTTGAAGCACAGGAGTGGGAAGTCCAATAGAGTTGCAGATGCCTTGAGCAGAAGGCAAAATTTGTTGACAAAAATGAAGATAGAGGTTGTTGGGTTCGATGAGCTCAAAAGTTTATATCCTAAAGATCTAGATTTTGCAGAGGCTTGGAAAGCTTGTCTAGAGCCTGTTACTTTGGATACAACAAAATGGTTGGATTTCATAATCCAAGATGGCATGTTGTTTAGAGGAAGCCAGTTGTGCATTTCAAAGAGTTCCATGAGAGAGAACCTGATTAAGGAGAAGCATAGTGGAGGATTGGCTGGATACTTTGGTCAAGATAAGACCATTTCTATTGTTGGTGAAAATTATTATTGGCCATAGTTGCAGTAGGATGTGAGGAAGTTTGTACAGAGTTGCAGAGTATGTCAGATGGCAAAAGGAACAAGTTAGAATATAGGGTTATATCAACCATTACCTGTACCAGAGAAGCCATGGGATGATATTAGTATGGATTTTGTTCTTAGTTTACCAAGGACACAGAGAGGTCATGATTCTATTTTTGTGGTGGTGGGCAGATTTTCAAAGATGGCACATTTTATTCCTTGTAAGAAGAATAATGATGCTGTTCATATTGCAAAGTTATTTTTCAGGGAAGTGGTGAGACTACATGGTCTACCAAAGAGCATAGTTTCATATCGAGATACCAAGTTTGTTGGTTATTTCTAGAGGACATTATGGAAGAAGTTGAAGATAGATTTGAAGTTTAGTTCTATACACCATCCATAGACTGATGGACAGATTGAAGTGGTGAATAGGAGTTTAGGTAACCTGCTACGATACTTAGTAGGAGATAAGCCCAAGGGATGGGATTTGATTTTGCCACAGGCATAATTTGCTTACAACAATTCTATCAATAGGAGTACTAGTAAATCACCATTCCAAATTGTATATGGGAATAGTCCATGAAATGCTTCAGAGTTAAGGAACCTAGACAAAGAAGAAAAGACAAGTGTCGAGGCTAAAGGCTTTGCAGAACACATGAAGAATTTGCATGAAAAGATGAAAAAGCACATTAATAAGATGAATATTCAGTACAAGACTAAGGTAGATAAGAAGAGAAGATATAAGGAATTCCAGGTAGGAGATGAAGTCATGGTTCACTTGAAAAAAGAAAGGTTCCCAATTGGAACATATAATAAGCTGAAAATGAAGAAATTTAGAGCATGCAAAATTTTGAAGAAACATGATTTAGGAAATACATATGAGGTGGAACAACAAAAGAATAGTGGACTATTCCGGCATCTACTTCAATGGAGGAGATAGAAGAGATCTTGGATAGCCATGTGGGAAGAAGTACTTAGAACAAGCAATATGAAGAATATCTGGTGAAATGGAAAGGAAGACCTGTTGAAGATTCTTCTTGGTTGTCTAAGGAAGAGGTTGACCATTTGAGTTTTCCTTACATAAACACCTGAGATGTGATAGGTCACTACTCAAATTACCCTGGGTGTCTGATGCAGGAGCATCCAGTGGTGTAAGGGCAATTTTGCATCACCCAAACAAAAGATGTGTTTCAAAATTGTTGATGTCCTTTCCATTTATTTTTAAAATTTGTGGTTCTGGTTCCATAATCCCTTGAATAATAATGTAGAACTTTCAGTTTTTCTAAACTACTAAAAATAGTAACCTGCTATTTTTAGAAAGTTTGCATTTGGGTATGGATTGAAGTGAAAATTTCTAAGAAATTACATAACAGAAATATAAGAACTTTGGCAAAGGAATCACGCAAAGATCATTTGTGAGCTGAAAGATATTAAATTTTCTCTTTCTTGAAAAATACCTAAAAATTATTCAAACTTAGGTTTGAGGCATTAAACGGCCCCGTATGGAACCGAAAATGGCCAGAACTAGCAGAACGGGTTCCTAACGCATAGAGTACTCTGCGACCTTTTCAATGCATAAAATGGTTCGTCAATTAGACTCCCAGATCAAAAGTTATGGCTCCCGGAAGTTGACCTATTTTTGGAGGGAGATGTAAATTTTGAAATTAGATTGTTGGCCACCTAAAAGGCTATTAATAACCATTTTTGGGAACCCTAGGAAGTAGGAGAGTTAAGGGGGCAAGTGTGGAGTCAAGAATAGGCAGGGAAACAGAAACCCTAGCTGATTTGGGGTTACAAAAGGCAAGTGATTTTAGAGTCTGGGAATAGGAAGTTGTAATGTGTTGCAGCCTATGGAGGGTTGATTCCTCTGATTGTATTTGAGCTTCTGTAATGTAATAAGTTGTCCAAATCAATAAAGGAAGTTCTATTTTCTGTGTGCAATTTCTGCTGTTGTGGGTTTTATGATTTCCCCCCTTCATCAACAAAAAAGAAATCTATGGTATTGGACACCAAAAGCATGCAAAATAGAAGATAAACTAGAGTTTCATATTAAAAAGTTGATCTAAAATTACAATGACAATATTAGAAGAAGAATTTTTCATTAAAAGAGGGGGACAGATGGAGAAAGAGGACTATGATTATCAGCAACAGAAAGGATACCGACAGTGACAAGATGGAAGAATTTGTGGGTTTCTAGGTATGTTTTTGAAGTGTATTATGAAAGTATGATGCCTGTTAAATTCATAGGTTATGTGGAATAGTTTTTTTACTAGTTTTTAAAGGCATTAGAATGTTTTCCTATGGATTCTATATTCCTTCAATGCTTATATCCTAACTGTATTTTGACTTTAAACTATCAGAAGACTTCATGTCACCTGCTATTTTGATAGTTTTAGCTTGATTTTTATTCCTCTGTGTTGCTAAAGGACCACCACCTGTAAGCTCTAGTTTGACCTGTTTCTTTCGTCCCATTTTACTCCTTTCGGTCTGTAGAAGCTTATCCTTGCAGCCTAAAAATCCTTATTCGGTCTACAGAAATTTATCCTTGCAGCCTAAAAATCCTTATTTTTGACCTTTTAAATTATTATTATCATTGTTATTATTTCTAGATTGGCATGTTTATACATTCTATTGGCATGTCTAAATTTTTGTATCTAACTTTGATAAATCTTTTAATTGGGCTATGTTATATCCATAACGGCCTGGGTTAAATCTCGTCGGCTTGTTTACCCTTATCAGCTTGAATGAACGACCTTACTTCTTCTTGGTGGGGCTTGTTTATCCTATCGGCCTTGCTGGGATATTGTTGGCTTACGTTATCTTTTAGCAGCCTGTTAGTGTTCTTGTTGGTCTTAGAATAAATCTTCTTTTGGTCTATTCACTTCTTGTTCGGCCTGTGTATTAATCAAGCATAGTATTATCTTGTTGTTGGCCTACTTTTTACAGTATGATTCATGTCACAGTAGCACAGTAGCTCATTATTTACCATCACAGTTATTTATCTTTGTCACATTTTTATTTTATTTCTATCACCATTATTTATTACTATCACAGTTATGTAATCCTATAGCAAACTTAACATTACGCTTGTAGCAGACTTTTCTATTTTCTGTAACAATTTACTTTTAATCCTGTAGTAATAATAGTTTTTGTAGCAAATCATCACTTGTTTTCCCTGTAGCAAACTTGATTGTTTTCATGTAGTAGATAGCAAAATTCATGTAGCAGATTTAAGATATATTTAATGAACTTTTCTTCTTATGTCTTCCTTGTAAATGATGTTTTATTAGAATTTATAAAAATGTTAAATAGTATTTATCTTTTTAAAAACTATGTCACAAGAACAATTGAGAAAAGTAAAGAATTAGTATATGTATCCATGTAAAAACATGTGATATCGATTTGTTTGAAAGAAAGTAGTTTATTTTTTTCTATGTAATTGGGTTACTTTCAGTTAGGATGCCGAATGTGTAGAATGTCGAATATGGATAACAAGAGAAGGCTTTTCCTCTTTTCGGGGTTTGACCATTACTAAACTTCTCCCAATTCAATTTGCTCTCTTTTTATTTCATTTGTTTTTTCTTAAATTTATGTTTGCTCTCTTTTTATTATGATTTGATTTAATTATTTTATTTATTTTATTTTACGTTCATAGATTTAATAAAAATATGTCTGCTATATATTTATAATTATTTAAAAAAAATATGTCTAGTTATTTAAATATGTCGACTTTACTAAACTTCTTCTCCCAATTTAATTTGCTCTCTTTTTATTTCATTTGTTTTTTCTTAAATTTATGTTTGCTCTCTTTTTATTTCATTTATTTTTTCTTAAATTTATGTTTGCTCTCTTTTTATCATGATTTGATTTGATTATTTTATTGATTTTATTTTATGTTCATGGATTTAATAAAACTATGTCTACTGTATATTTATAATTATTTAAAAAATATATGTCTAGTTATTTAAATATGTCAACTCACGATCGCACAGTCATCTTCCCCTTATGACATGCTACTTAACTCTCGGTGTAATTATTTTTATATCTTAGCTCAAATAGTCTTTGATAACACACTCAGGCCATTACACTCCACCCAATGCTCCACTGTAGTTACCCTCTCAAGTAATAAATAATTATTTTAATTTGAATATCATTTTAATATGCATTTATATATTGGCTAATTTTTTTTTTCTTTTATCTTTTGCATGTCAGCCCTTTAATAGTTTTTGTTAACATGCTCACCCCATTACACTCCACTCCATACTGCCACTTCTCTGAAAATGTACTAGTATAGATATCTTAAATACATCTATCTAAAAAGATGTAGGCATCTATATTGAAATTGTTATTGAGAATAGATAGGTGCCTTAGACTATATCTCTTTGCATCTTTTAGATAGATGTATTTAAGATATCTATTTTAGTTATAATTTTTTTAAAGAATTAATTCCATAGTAAAAATATAAAACAAAGGTTATTAAACTAAATATTAAGTTTCTTTCTAGCTTTTCAAGATTGAAGAACCCTAACCCTAGCTCTCATTAAACTAAAATAAATAATCTACCTTGCTATTAATTTTCTAGTTTTCAAAAATTTGTTTATGCAAGAAAAATATTAAATAAATTATAATTTATAGGTTCCATAAATTGTAATTTTTTTAAATTTTAATAAGAGTAAATTATATCCAATGCCTAATCTAACTTTCTATAAATGATAGCAACACTTGATAAATTTATTTTGGAAGAAAAAAATGACTACATAGTGCCCTTACCAATTAAACTTCACAATATTTACAATTATAATTTAAACTAAATTGATTACAAGACATCTCAAGATGGATACTTCTGGGGCATATTTAAATATATTTTTTAAATATAGCTATACTAGTTTATAGGTTCCATAATTTAAGTTGCACTTTAATTGTAATTTTCTTTTTATTTTAATAAGAGTAAATTATATCCAATGCCTAATCTAACTTTCTATAAATGATAGCAGCACTTCATAAATTTATTTTGGAAGACAAAAAAATGGCTACATAGTGCCCTTACCAATTAAACTTGTCCTTATAAATTAAGCTTGGAGTACTACTTCTATTTATACACATTATTTATTGGGTTTATTTATATTTTTTTATGTTCATTGATTTAATAAGACTATGTTGGCTATATATTTATAATTATTTAAAAAATATATGTCTAGTTATTTAAAAAACTATGTTGGCTCTATTTTATTTTTATGCACATGGTCACAGTCATCCCCTTAATCCCACCACTAGATAAATTTGCAGACCAATAGGAATAAATAGCAAGGAGGGAAGAGAAGTGACGCAGGATTGAGAGAACTATAGAGGACAAGAAAAAGAAATTAAAAAATAATAAACTCTAACACATAAAAATGCTACCAAATGCACAAATACTAAACCCAAACATAAATCCTCAAAATAACAGTAGTGGAACCATAATAAAAGAAAGGTAATATAAATTAAACAAACATAATTATAAGTTTAAGTGTGTATATATATATATATATATATATATATATATATATATATCAAAAAGACAAAAGAATAAAGTAAAGTAGATGTACTAAGAAAAGGATAACGATAAAAATAAAAAGAAATGAAATAAGATAATATAATTAAAAAGCAAAGGACCACAGAATGGACAAAAACTAAGGAAGAAAAGAAACCAAAATTACAAGTGCCACTAGTGGCCAGTACCTGCCTTGTAGTGTTGTTATTATAGTATTTGTTTAGTTGTAATTATTTTTTTTAATTAGCTATTGGTTGTATATAGTATTTGTTTAGTTGTAATTTTTTTTGTTGATTAGGTATTGGTTGTATAGACAAATTACATTCCAATAATTGAAAAAATAATTTTTGAAAAGTGTTGAAATGTCTTGGGTAAATAAAATTGAAATCTCAAAAATAATCTAATTTGGTAAAAATAAAATAGAATTAAAATATTTCCTTAACTATAAGACTAAACTTTAAAAAGCCTATCAAATAACACAAATATTTCCTTAAACTGTTATAATATTAATACTTTTATAATTTAAAATGTATTGTAAGTTTGAAGAATAAAATAAAAAATGTATGAACATGGCAAAATATTTTTCTATTATGTAGATTTTTAACTTTTAGAGAACATGATTTTAATTATTTTAATTAATCTAATATTGTGGTTTAGTAATTTTTTTTCTAAAGATAAAGAATTGTTTATCATTTCAAATTTGTAAGTATTATATTTCTAGAACTAAAGTTATAAGGAAAATTTTATGTGAACTCATTTTGAAATGTCTTAGATAAATAAAATTAGAATCTCACAAATAATTTAATAAAATAAAATAGCACTAAAATATTTACGTAGTTATAAAACTAAACTTTATAAAGCCTATTAAATAAGACAAATATATCCTTAACTATAATACTAAACTTTACAAAGCCTGCATATTTGTGGCCTTAGTTGAGTGTATAGAGATTTGAAAAGTTTGCTTAAGATATTAAGATGTAATAATATTAATACTATGATAATTTAAAATGCATTAAAATACTGTATGTTTGAAGAATAAAATAAAAAAATGTAATAATATGGCGAAATAAAATTGGAATACTAGATTTTTAACTCTTGAGTAAATAAAATGGAAATCGCTAGAATAATCTAATTTCATAAAATAAAATGTGTAGAACCCTATATTTTTAATTTTTACATTAGCTACCCTATATTTTTAATTTTTATATTTTACCTAATGAAGCAAAAAATTAAATTCATAAAAACTAATTATTCAGGCATGACTTAATTAAAAAAAAACTATTCTCTTAAAAAAATTATTCAAGCATGACTTAATAAAAAAAAAAACTATTCTCTTAAAAAAATTTAGGCATGACTTAACTAGTCAGAGACAATTTATTTTCATAATTTGTCTACTTGCCACATTCTCCCCTCAAACCAAAATTATCTCCACATTTATAGCTTTTTGTTGCACTCTCCCAAAATCCGTAGAGAAGAGGTCATTTTTTTTCAACAATGACAATACAACTAAATAATTTTTTGTTAAAAATTTATCATGTTGACATAGGAAAAGTACAAAAGTACTAATAAATATATGACAAATTATTAAGGAACTAATATATAAACTTTAGAAGATTATATATAGTTTGTATATGTATAACTATAAATATGTATATATACAAATAAATCCATATATATAGAAAAGACAATGGAATAAAGTCAAGTAAATGTATGAAGAAAGGGAAATAATAAAAGGAAATGAAAAAATAAGGTAATATTATTAAAAAGAAGAGGACCAAGTAAGCACAAAGACTAAGGAAGCAAAGAAACCAAAACATTAAATATATGACAAACAATAAAGGTGCATATATATATATATATATATATATATATATATATATATATATATATATATAGGAAAGTGCTAATACATACATACATACATACATATATAAATTTATTTATTTATTTATATTCAGGGGATTATAATAGCTAGACTGGGCATATATATTACCTTATTTTTTCATTTCATTTTATTGTTTCCCTTTCTTTGTACATTTACTTAACTTTATTCCATTGTCTTTTCAATATGTATGTATGTATGTATGTATGAGGATTTGTTTGTATATATACATATTTATAGTTATATGTATATAAACTATATACTAGTATAGCTATATTTAAAAAAATATTTAAAGTATATGGAGTGGAGGGGCCTACTCTACCTATATGTAGTAAATTGATTAAAATGCATCTATATCTATCCCCCTATTTTATATACATAAAATTATGTTATATCAATCATTCTTCACAATTTTATATTATTTTTTAAAATTATTTGATTTTTTTATCCATAATCTAGGCATAAGGGAGCCATACCCCATAAACATTAAGAAACTAAAAAAGTGAAGAAAGCAAGTCCTTGCCACAAGGGGTGCAAAACAAGAAACACTAGATCTTTCCTAAACTATTCTCACTGTGAAGAACCAGAGCTAAATTCACCACAAAATCTTCTTGCCGAACTCCAATTTTGACCAGTAAATCACTGACAGAGCTAAATTCAACATAGAATCTTCTTGTTGAACTCCAATTTTGGCCAGTAAATCACTGACAGACAACCAAGGGTTCTTACTGTGATATCATAAGGTAGGGGAAAGCCATAACATGTGATAAGATCCATGAACTATAACTAAATTCTTACATTGCTAGAAGTTGGCTAAAACCCAAAGAGCTATTCTCTGGCTGATCTTTGGTAGCAAATAAAATTTCTAGCAAGAATTTCTTTCAAGAGGAAAGTAGAAAGCAAGACTAACCCATGATGTGATTCCTAGGGTTTCCTTTGAGGAAAAGGCAAAAGAAAAGAAAATAATCCTGGCCACGGAATAGCTACATCCTTTTGTAGAGAAAGACTGATACTACACTAAGAAAATTAAGTTTTGTAGTGCTCAAACTAACTATAGGAAACCGTCAATATTCTTAATTAAAAAACTGTGAGAATTAGCAATACACCTCTCCATCAACAAGGATTCCTACAAGAGCACTATGTCTCTTGTTAATTTTCTAGGGATGCTTTATTGAGCGTCAATTGTCAGGGACCATAAGACCCCAAAAGATCTAGAATAGGAGCCTCATTGACATCCAAGGGGATCTTTGGCTCCCTTGGATTTATCAAAAAAATCCTTGATGTTCTTCAGCCCCAACTCTAAAGTATCTCTTTCTCTCCTTTCCTTATTTGATTTCCTCTCCCTCTCCTTATAGAGCTTTTTAAGGGAATTTAAAGCAGTTTGACTAATTTGTCTGACCCTGATCTCCTCGAACTCATCCTCAACCGACAAATTCTTAGTTGTCACCAGATTTGCAAGGTAAACATCTTGATCGAGGGCATTTTTAGCAATCTTCTCCTCATCAAAGTTCCACTCCTTTTAATTTTTCAAGGAGAACTTCTCTAAAATTGGAGCTTCCTCTACACTGGCATTGATTTCCACTGGGTTCTCCAAAACTATAAGAGCATTATCACTTTTGTCCTTGCAGCCTCCCATCTGATCGTCTAATCCTCTCCTAATCACTGCATTAATGGAAAAAGCCCCAGACCCAGTCACTGTGGGTTGGTTTCCAAGGATGTTCCCCTACTCTAGAATCTCCTCCCAAAAATCATCCTTGGGGACCTGATCTTTCTTAATCCATATGTTGGTTGAACTACTTTTTTTGTTGACAAGTCTCTTCCATATGATTTCTTCTTCTGTACATTAAACAAATTGTTTAAATTCTTCTACTTCCAAGTTTTGTATGCAATGGCATCCGTTAACACAAAGTAGAGCTTGTTTTGGGATCTTCATTATCACTGCAATATTTAAATGGGTATAGAGATAGGAATCACTATTGATAATGTCACCATCCATGTCCATCAAAATTCCTAGGGATCTTCCTATTTTTTCCAAACACTCATCTGACCAATAGACAATAGGCAAATTATACAATCTAACCCAGATTGGGTGATCATATGGCTCCATGGACAGAGGATCAAATTTTGGTTGCCATTTCTAAAGATACAGGGGTTTTTTTTCCATCATCCATAAGCCTCCCTACAAGATCTTTTCTCTCTCCTCTACTGAAGAGAAGAGTAAATGAAGAAACCCCTCGGGAGAAATTTTATCACACTATGCTCCTTCCAATTCTCTAAAACCCAAACCCTAATTTTCTCCCTAGGGTTTTTCACTCTAATGAACCTAAAAATTATCGCCAAGTCCTTCAGTATCTCATGGTCTTCTTTCCTCTCTTTGCCCTTATTTGCCTAAGGTTTTTGTTTTTCGTTGTTCTGTGCTTCCCCGCTACTCTTCATTTTTTTCCCTTGTATTATAGTATTAACTAATCTTGAGACACAAGGAAAATTAAATTATTTGATATTTATTTTTAATTATTATAATTTTTTATATTATTTTATTTTGTAATAATTTTTTATTTATATTTATTGTTAACCTAATAAAATAGTCTCACCCTATTTTAATTGTAACCCTAGCCCTAATTTAAATTTTAAGACAAATTCTATTCATAACCATAATTCTAATTATAGATTGATATTTCTGGATTTAACTATGTGCTTGTTTTTTCCTCAATGTTTCAGATCATACTCCATGATCCATCCTCAGGAGTGAGCAAGAGAAGTGAAAAAGTGTGTAAATTGCAGACAGAGCAGACTAAATAAAGGGATGGGTCAGCGCGGCAACTGAGAGACTAAAAGGAGGAAACATTTAAAAATCATTGCACATAAAAAGTAACATGCAACACAAAAAAAGAAAGAAAGAAGGTTGGATTTAAAGAAAGAAGTAAATATAAAAACCAAAAGTAAAACAGAGGAGAAGAAGAAGAAAGATGAAGGGAAATAAATGAAAATGATAAAAATTAAAAAGGAAGAACAATGAAAAACCAAACAAAAACAAGAAATAAACAAACAAAAAGACACTGGAGGAGAATAAACATGACTAAGAAAATAAATAAATGAATGAGGAATAAAAAGAATATGGAGTAAAAACAAACAAATTTGAAAAATCAAACACAATTATAAGAAAAAACCCTAGCAAAAAAATGGAAATAAAAGACAAAAGAGAACAAATGTGTGTGTGAGAGTGTGAGTGTAAGAACAAAAGAACACCAAAGAAAGTGAATAATGAGCCCATGACCACAAGAAGGAGAGAAGAAAAAAGAGAACGAGCGAAAAGAAAAAGGACGTGAAAGGCAAGCCAAATGGAAGAAAGAACGACAAAAGACCGAAAAAGAGGGGAACACGCGTGAGGAACCAATAAGGCAACAAACCCCACACAAATAGAAACCAACACATGAAAGCCCTAAATTACAAGTACACCACAAATTAAAGACTACCCCGAACAAAAACAAAACTGAGGACGAGGCAGGCAGAAACTAAGCAACTGGGGCGAGACCAGGATCAAGAGACAAACAGCTCAGGGCAAAAGATTGGAATGGGGAAAGAAGGAAGGAGAGGTCGACTGGGGGAAGACCAAGGTCGGAAGGAAGGAAGGAAGGGGAGGAGGATGAATGAGGATCAAATAGGAAGAAGCCTAAAAGAAAACTAGGGGGAAAAGGAAAAGAGTGAGGGGAAAAATGAGGCTAAAGGAAGGGGGAGAGAACCGAAGAAGGGACAAAGGGGGGAGGAAGGAGATCAAGGGGGGTTGGAACAATTTCAGATGAGAGAGAACAAAGGAGTCCAATTAGAACTTAAACCCCATCCATCATCCCGGTTGAGATTGGATAGGTGGTTGCGAATCTCAATGGCCTCTTTAAGTTTCCTCTTGTAGTAGTTGTCTTCCCTAACCAAAATTTGGGTGTCCTCTAAACAAATGTGGTGTTTGGTTGAGGAAGAGTGTTCAGCTAGGGTGGATTTATGGATTCACTCAAGTCTAAGGTCCTCACTATGCTCCTTGATCCTAGTGCTAAAGGAGTGACCTGTCTCCCCAATATAGGGGGTGCCACATGAGCACATAGGGGGCACCCCCTATATTGGGGAGATAGGTTGCTCCTTTAGCACTAGGATCAAGGAGCACAGTGCGGACCTTAGACTTGAGTGAATCCATAAATCCATCCTAGATGAACACTCTTCCTCAACCAAACACCACATTTGTTTAGAGGACACTCAAATTTTGGTTAGGGAAGACAACTACTACAAGAGGAAACTTAAAGAGGCCATTGTAATTCACAACCACCCGTCCAATCTCAACCGGGATGATGGATGGGGTTTAAGTTCCACTTGGAATCCTTTTCTCTCTCTCATCCAAAATTATTCCAACCCCCTTGATCTCTTTCCTCCCCACTTTGTCCCTTCTTCATTTCCCCTTATGTCCCTTCTTCGGTTCTCTCCCCCTTCCTCTAGCCTCATTTTTCCCCTCACTCTTTTCCTTTTCCCCCTAGTTTTCTTCTAGGCTTCTTCCTATTTGATCCTCATTCATCCTCCTCCCCTTCCTTCCTTCCTTCTGACCTTGGTCTTCCCCCAGTCGACCTCTCCTTCCTTCTATCCCCATTCCAGTCTTTTGCCCTGAGCTGTTTGTCTCTTGATCCTGGTCTCGCCCGAGTTGCTTAGTTTCTGCCTGCCTCGTCCTTGATTTTGTTTTTGTTTGGGGTAGTCTTTGATTTGTGGTGTACCTATAATTTAGGGCTTTCATGTGTTGGTTTCTATTTGTGTGGGGTTTGTTGCCTTATTGGCTCCTCATGCGTGTTCCCCTCTTTTTCGGTCTTTTGTCGTTCTTTCTTCCATTTGGCTTGCCTTTCACATCCTTTTTCTTTTTGCTCATTCTCTTTTTTCTTCTCTCCTTCTTGTGCTCGTGGGCTCATTATTCCCTTTCCTTGGTGTTCTTTTGTTCTTACACTCACACTCTCACACACACATTTGTTCTCTTTTGTCTTTTATTTCCATTTTTTTGCTATGGTTTTTTCTTATAATTGTGTTTGATTTTTCAAATTTGTTTGTTTTTACTCCATGTTCTTTTTATTCCTCATTCATTTATTTATTTTCTTAGTCATGTTTATTCTCCTCCAATGTCTTTTTGTTTGTTTATTTCTTATTTTTGTTTGGTTTTTCGTTGTTCTTCCTTTTTAATTTTTATCATTTTCATTTATTTCCTTTCATCTTTCTTCTTGTTCTCCTCTGTTTTACTTTTGGTTTTTATATTTACTTCTTTCTTTAAATCCAACCTTCTTTCTTTCTTTTTTTGTGTTGCATGTTGCTTTTTATGTGCAGTGATTTTTAATTATTTCCTCCTTTTAGTCTCTCAGTTGCCGCGTTGACTCATCCCTCTATTTTGTTTGCTCTATCTACAATTTACACACTTTTTCACTTCTCTTTCTCACTCCTGAGGATGGATCATGGAGTATGATCCGAAACATTGAGGAAAAAACAAGCACACAGTTAAATCCAGAAATATCAATCTATAATCATTATGGACTGTGGAAATGTAATGTCTTTCATAATTCTAATTTCAAATGTAATTCTTACCCTAATACTAACCCTAATTCTTATCTTAACCCTAATACTAACTTTCAAATCTAAATCTTACTCTAATACTAACCCTATCTCTAATTCTTATCCTAACCCTAATACTAACCTTAACCATAAGGCAAATTATAACCAGAACCACAACCTTAGTTGTAACCCTAACCATAATTATAACCCCAACCCTAACCCTATTATTGCTTCTAATGCTAATCCTCACCCTAACCCTAACCTTAACCCTAATACTAACCCTAACTCTATCCCTAATTCTTATCCTAACCTTAATACTAACCTTAACTGTAAGGCAAATTATAACCATAACTGCAACCCTAGTTGTAACCCTAACCATAATTCTAACCCTAACCCTAACCCTATTATTGCTTCTAACACTAACCCTCACCCTAACAATAACTTTATCTAAAATCCTCTACTTTATTTTGTAGAGTGTCATTTTCTCTTCTCAACCTTTGTCAGTCACAGTCCAAACCCTAACTACCCACACTATGATCATGTAAGCCTTTCCCATACTCCCTCTTAAAATATGGGAGACATGGATAGTGACAGAAAGCATGTGAAAATTGTGTACACAGTAAAGGAACTCATCCTTTCTCCATATCGGGTGAAAGTTATTTTAATATTAATAAAACTTTCAATCATGTTGTGGCTGTAACCTCTAGGCTTCACCTCTGCATAATTATTTTTTATAAAATAATTATATGTTCTATTTCATTAAAATATTAATTCTTTGCCTCTGCGTAAGTTTTTTTATAAAACAATTATATATTCTAATAAATCATTAAAATATTAATTTTCCTTAAAAATATTGTTACAGTGTTTTCAAGAGAATGAATCTTTATCAAATTTATCAAGTTAATTAACGAGATACATTTTCACTTTTTCCTATACTCTTAGAACTCAAGTGATTTGTATAACATTCTCCAATTAAATCATTCTATAAGAATCTAATCAACCAATTATTAGATAATTTAAATTACTTTATGTATTTTAAGATATATCTGCAATTCTATTTAGAACCTATCTCATAGGTAAGTATATGGACCATTGATAAGTGTGGTTTTGCCTTTTTTGATTTCTTTTAATGAATATTTCCTATTTAACTTCTAAACCATCATCAATTGTTGAAGTTTGGAGACCTACCTCTGAACTATCTTAGGAGAGTTCTTTTTTTCTTAGATTTCTAATTGGTTTGGGATTTTTTTAAAGATCAATCCTATTATATTTAATACTTTAATTTGTCTATTGGATGATCCATCTCCCCACACACAAATAGAGCTAGCATCTCTACTTTTGCATCAATTACAACGATTCAACATCCTTTTAGAAGCAATTCGAGACATGATATGGTTTGGCAAGTCTATCCTTAAAGCATAAAGTTCCTATAATAGCAAAGAATAATTCTCTCTCAAATATTTGTTTCAAAGTCTTCTGTATGCGAAAAAAAATTGCATAGTTTGGCATTTGCCACTTGTTGTCTCCAATCTTCCACATTTCTTCTCCTAGTGTTGTTTTTCGTTGCAACCTAAAAGTATGTTGAGATATCTCCATTAACCCAGTGATTTGAAGTATAATCCATTGTATCAACCTTCAGAGTCATTCGAATTTCAGGAGGACATCCTATAGGAGGGCGGTCCTGGTAAACCAAAAATGGTGTCCTATAATACTCTACAGTGCAGTTATATTCTTCAAATCAGAAAGACAAATATCCCATGTGCTTTGTGATGGGATTCCCATTAACTTCATATATCCAAGTCTTATTGGAAACTGCTTCAGCCAGCATGCAAACCATGGATTCCAATGTAATGTCCCCTTCTAGCAAGTCAAAATTTTCTTAACCTTGCACAGAATTTCAACTTGTAAAAGAGAACATTAGTAATCAATCCAACTTATAATATCAACATATTACTATTAGGGTTAATATCCACTTATTAATATCAATATTAAAGTCCATATACTTTCCATATTTCTACTTTAGTTTAGTAACTTTATAATCATAATCATATGCATAACATATTCACATTATTTCTCTCACAACTCTCATGCACTATCTTGAGGGAGTCTTAGGGTAGCCCTACCATTAATCAATCCTATCTCCCATATGAGCATGGTTTGTTAAGACGTCCATATCCATCCCATACAGAGGCCCAATGGTTTCACCCACACCTAGGGTCCCTCACCAATTGGCTCGAGGGGACTTCATGCACACCCGACATTCCTCATCCCATCGAGAGTCACCTACCGGGCACAATTATAAACAATATGAGATCATACTTACCATAGGCCCAAAAGCTTCACACACACCTGGTGTTCCTCGTCTCTTGGCTCAAGGGACTTCACACACACCTAGTGTTCCTCATCCACTTGAGGGTCGCCTAGGTTTAATTATACATCCTTAACTAACCCCATACTTCACAAGTGGTAAGATGATTAAGGGTGAGGCTTGACATCCTTCTTGATAGTTTATGAGATTATGAGTTATGAATCCATTTTGATAATATTATCCTTTTCGGATCATGATATCATATTTCTTATTCCACTTGGGAATCTTATCATTTATTTTTACTAATTATAGATTGAACAAATTAAATATAAATACTTACCTGTTGTAGCTTACCTCTGTAGCTTACCTGGGATTTCTTACCTGTGCCGCTGTAATATAATTTTTATTGCATTGCTGTTTTCGTTTATATATTTTATAATATATATTTCACACCCTTTATCTACTATATATATTATTTATTTTTACTTGAATTATTCCTCCAATTTGCTGTTGATGTCCATATCTTTATATATTATATATATCCAATATTCCTTTTATATTTTCCTCCCATGATCTTTTCCACCTTTATTTATTTCTCTTTCAAGAGATATATTTTAAGAGGCACGTCTCTTATTATGCTTGATGTAAAAGATATACGTACCCTCTTATAATTTTTATTACTTTATATTAATTCTTTTTTTGTGGTAAAACTAGTTCTAACCATCTCCGTTATCATAAGAGGTTTATTTATATTTATATTTATATTATATCATTTATATTATAATAAATGATATATGATATATTTTATATTATTTATACTATATCATTTATATCATAATAAATGATATATGATTTATATTATATTATTTGTATTTATATTATAATGTAAGATAATTATAAAATATTCATATTTATATTATTAGATATATTTATAATAATATATTATATTTATATATATTGTTATTTATAATATGGATAGTGTATTTTAATTATAATAAAATATTCATATAATAATATTATTTATTAAATAATATATAATGTATCTAATTATTTCTATCATCCGAAATAATATTTTACAAACCATCTTTATCATGTTCAAATCTTTACTTTAACAGTGTCTTGATATGGGGACATGACATCCAACTGGTTCCTTCCAATAGAATCACCACAATCAGAATACACCTATTTTGAATGTTTTGGAGAAACTTCATTGCATCAAACCTAATGTTTCAATTCACAACCTCAAATTGCAAATGAATATCAAATTTATGAGATAGAAAAATAGGAACTCAAGAGTAAGTACCAAAATAGAATATTAATCACAATCTCTCGAAGCATTAATAACCTGCACCCAATGGCTGTTGCAAACATAGTTCTTGGATAGTAATATTATATCATACGAATAGATCTTGACCAAAAGCATCTCCTAAGTTACGACTCAATTTTTGATGCACATGAATTTATTTGTTTTAATATGCCAAAGGGTATGCTATTGCTCTATAAGAAGAATCCTCATAAACAAAGTAACTTTTTTTGCCAAAAGCATGTCACCAATTCTGAATTTTGAAACTAAAAGATCTAATAAATTCAGATGTACGAAAAAGCAATTCATAAGCACTGCACAAATCTTTGGAATATAAATTCAATGTAACATGGCATAGGAGAATCTCTATACATGTCTTACAAATCCAGAAGTATGAAAACCAATTTGTTTGACCATTCATAAGTATTACACAGTTCTTTGGAATATAAATTCAATGCAGAAGTGCATAGAGAACCTATAGCATACCCTAGAAGATCACAGTCAAAGGGCTGCCATAGCCATTTCAAGTAATCTGTATCAAGCCTAATACAACCCAACATTGGCCCACTCACATGATCAATCAGTCAAGCTACAAATTCATAAAAGCAAAGAAAGATTATAGAACCCCTCCATGGAATTCTTCGCCAGTAGCTTGAAAGACCTGCTCACATGAACAATCTTACTGTTCACAGTCAAGCTCATCAGCTCTTTGAGCAAAATTGTTGGAGAGTAATTTCTCCCACATAATGAGAATAAGACAAAATGGGAAAAAGACAAAATAGAAAAATGAACTAGCAAGTTCCTAAAAGACTCTAGAAAGAGAGATATAGAAAGTTCTAGAGGAAGCTTCCAGAACAAAGTGGATTGTTTCTAGATGGGAATGATTCTAGAGAATGAGGTTTCTAGAATAAACAAGATAATGTATAAGACCTCTATAAAGAGGCACGATGTAAGAGCATTCAGGCAAGCAAGTCAAGTGTAATGATCAAGTGATCATGAATGCAGCAGCATTCGATCTAAGAAATGTAATTATGTTTTTGAGTTAATAGAATTGTGCAGCAGCAGCACACATTTGAGCATGTTTATGTCTATGTTTCTGTGTTTGATATTTTGATATTGTGTCTTGTGAATGTGACATCCACCACCTACAAGTGGTATTAGAACCAAATTATGTGAAGATCATCTAGGGTTTACACAAGTTGATCAGGTTGATTGTGTTTATCAGATTTAGGGTTTGTGTGAATTGACTGTCCGACAATGAGATCAAGTTGATAGTGTCATTGCAGATCAGATATATCAAAGCCGTCCATTCTTTTAGAGCCGCTGTTGTTAAAGGTGAAATCGTGAAGGAATCACTGCCAGGTCTTTTGTTCGCTGTCAAAATAAGAAAAGAGCCGCAGCTCCCATAGAAGAGATCAGATTGCAAGGAGATATCGGTGTAGAAGTTAGTACCAAGGGTTACAAGGAAGTATCGAGTCATTTCTGAAGAATAGAGCCGCCAGATCACCAGAAGCCGCTGCAGAAGGAACCGCCGAGATTGCTAAATCAGCAGATCGTAGTTTTTTGGGAAGTCACCGCCACAAAAACTGCAGGAGGAATTATGAAGAAGCCACAGGAATATTGAAACCGTTGTTCAGTCAAAGGAGATCATATGTTCATAAAAAGAAGCCACCGCTACTGAAGAAAATCAAGGGTTTACAGAAATTTATTACCGATTGCTAAGCTGCCATTATCAAAGGAGTTGTTAGGGTTTAATCGCCAGTCAACCAAAGGAGATCGCCAAGGTTGTTAAAATCACTGATACGTCTGTGACAGATTTGGATTCAGCCGAACTTCAAAGGCAAATGTCCGCAGAACTGATGATGAGATCGTTGAGTTGATGAAAGGAGATCGCTTTATTGGTGAGCCGCAGTCCTAATCCACCGCCAATACTCTGTTATGATTGGTTTAGTTTACATAGATTAGTCACTAAATAAAAAAAATCATTTCATCTAATTTGATTCTTTCTCCAAGAAATTTCACTTTCACTAACAACTTCTTGGGAATCACTCGTAAATTTACAAGAAGTTCCATCCAATGTATAACTCTTCCTCCATTAAAGTTTATAGATAATTTCTTGGGAATCGCTATCGTAAAAAGTTTCATTCTATGTGTGACTCTTCCTCCAAGAAATTTCATGGACAATTTCTTAGGAACCACTCAGCAAAATAGCAAGAAATTCCTTCCAACATGTCTAAAAATTTCACTGACAATTTTTTGGAAATCACTCAGCAACATTGCAAGAAATTTCATCCAATGTATCAAATCAATTTCTTAAAAATCCCTCAGCAACATTGCAAGAAATTCCATCCAATGTGTCAAGAAATTTCACTGACAATTTCTTGAGAATCACTCAACAACATTGTGAGAAGGTCCATCCGATGTGTAACTCTTCCTCCAAGAAATTTGAGGGACAATTTTTCAGCGAAACCGCAAGAATCCTCAGGATACACCGACTAACCGAGAAGTCGTCAACCTTAAAAGAAATGCTTGAAAACACAATGCAGTCAATTGCTGCAAACGTTCTTCAAGATTACTTTTTCTTGCAGAGAAAAAAAGATAGCGCTTTCATTGGTGTTTCAGCAGCAGCAGCAATATATTACAATGGAGCTCTATGACTATGAATTGAACCTACAATCTGAAATCGGCTGCTGGCGAAGCTCTCGCGATGTGGAATGCTCGATGGAATTCATTCCCAAACCACGACACTTACAGTTGGAAATGTGCGAGCTGTTGTGGTCGATTGAAGCCCTGCCCTTGCAGAAACCTACAGAATATTCCTTCAATATCATGGACCTCAAACCATCGAGAACCCTTCTACCTTTCTCAGAAGCTAAAAATGACAAAAGAAATTCCTAAGATTTTTTTTCTTTTTTTTTTCACAGAAAAAGGTGACGGAGCACCCATAGGATTTATAGAAACGTTTAAACAGGAAGAACAAGGGCTTCCCGCCCAGAAGTCCATCCCAAAATAAAAACATGAAAAGGTCCTGAAACGACCTGAAAGAACAATTTAAGACAAAACAACACGGCCCATAAAAGACCTGATAACACACGATTTAAGCCATCATGAGAAAAAAACCAAGCCGCCAACCCAGAGCAAACACGGAAGCTGTCAAGCGCAGCCCGTTGACGGCACTGCCAAAAACATACACCCCCACCACGCCAACCGCAACACCACCGTAGGGAAACCACTGAAAAAACAGACACCCGTCCACGTAGAGCCGTCAAACAGAACACAGAGGCAGAAACAAACAAACCACGGGACCATCCACAGCGAGTAAAGCAAAACAAAACACAGACCACCGCCACCCTGTTCTCATGCACAAGGGGAGACAGTAGGCCGCTGATGAAGCTTAATTGGATTTATAAAAATGACGAGAAAGAGAGGGTAAAAAGAAGAGATTGAGCGTAAGTTTTCCTAAGTTCCTATGCTTGATTCACAAAAGAGATTAATTCAACACCAAACCATCACTACCCAAACCATTCACATAGTCTTAAGCTAAGATAGTGCAATATTCAAAGGGACTTTCTATCACGAAAACCCAATTAACTAAATTACAAACACATATTCACTCAATCCTCACTTAGAAAATAAAAAAGGATGAAAAATTAAAAATATATGTTATTTATAAAAATATTAATTGGATTTATAAAAATGACAAGAAAGAGAGGGTAAAAAGAAGAGATTGAGCCTAAGTTTTCCTAAGTTCCTATGCTTGATTCACAAAAGAGATTAATTCAACACCAAACCATCACTACCCAAACCAATATTCACATAGTCTTAAGCTAAGATAGTGCAATATTCAAAGGGACTTTCTATCACGAAAACCCAATTAACTAAATTACAAACACATATTCACTCAATCCTCACTTAGAAAATAAAAAAGGATGAAAAATTAAAAATATATTTTATTTACAGCTTAAAGAAATTTTTCTCTCTCTCACATATTCACTCAATGCTCCTCACTTCGAAAATAAAAAATAGATTCTCTCTCTGTAAGTAAGTATTACATACATACATGGTCATTTCTGTCTCTCTGGTCTCCCTGCACCCCCGAACTGCGAGGCCCTATCCCTGGATAGATCCCTAATATCAGTTGCTCGAGAGGCTACTTAGGCTAGGATTGACTAGGCATAGGTTGAGGAGAGAGCATAGCTAAGCTAGTGCCATATAGGTATATCAGGGTCCAACTAGTATGTTTGGTTTATAGTTTCCTATCCCATATAGTATAGATAGCTATCGATCATTGGTAAGAGAGCTACCAATCGTACATATATTGAGAAATATTAGTTAGACTCGTTTAATTAGAATGACATCTAAGACCTTTGATTCTAAATAAAGTCTCTTGGGATGTGTTTGTATGTATATATGTATATGTATGTATGTATATGTGTATATATACACACATATCCAAGAGACTTTATTTAGACTCAAAGTTCTTAATATATATCATGATATACTTAGGATTCTAGCAAATTTGATATAACATTAATGAATGCTTATCTTAGCATTGCCAAGTTTCATTGCTCAAATATTTTGCCAATGTTCTCAGATTCTCAATGGACCCCAAATATCCTTTGATTAGTTCAATTCCCCCTTTTAGATAGATTTTAAATTATTTTTTCTAAATACAACATACCCTCTGATTTGTAAACCTTTTGAAAATGGAACTAAGATTCCAAATATTCTTGTTCCATCTTGTCTCTTTGATAATTTATCATATTCTCCTCATGCATTCAATTGCTATTTAGGCTAGCTTAGTAAGCAATAGTTTTAGAGCTCTTTGATATGCCTTTCATTGATGTAGGAGCATCTAGGGTGTAAGAGAAATCTTGCATCATCCACAAATATTGTATTTTACATTTTTGTTTATTTTGTAGGTTTCTAATAAGGTTATAATTATCATACTCTCACCATAAAAGACTATTCTTACCGTAGAAGCATTTTCTGGTTACAGTCATCATTGCAATACCTTTAAGTTCTAGGTTGAATATCTTATTGCAAAACATGACATTGCATCATAGAGTCTCCAAATTGATATCAAAACTCATAATGATCTAATTCTACATTAATGCAATGTGTTCTATCAAAACTAATCATTGGTCAAAAGTTATGACTTGATAGATTTTTTTAAAAGACTTAATAGAACTATGTGATAAACATACAAGTTTCAACTTAACTTTTGAATACATATTCAAGCTTATTGGTCCCAATTAATTTCATAGATAGGACCACATCGAGTTCTATTGCATCCATGTTATTGCATCCATTCTAAAAGGTTCCCCTCTACATGTTTCATGTGCATAGAGCTTTGGACAACCTTGCTAGTTAGTACATATCTTTCTAATTGCTTGCATTGAATATATAAACACCATTCATTAATGAAGTAAAGGTTGAAGGGTCCAATTAAAGACTATCAAACCTTCCATCTAAATGAAACACTCAAACTCAAAACACATCATAATAATAAGAAATCATATAAATAATTGAACTTTATTGATTTAAAACATAATAGCTTCATGAGATTGATACATGTTAGGAATTATCCTTTCGATTATAATATACATATTAAAGATCTCAATGTTCTAACTATCTAGTATCATTTCATTTGAATATCATCCTCAAATGATATTGGACTCCTCCATTTATAGAAGATGTGGAAATGATGTTTGTCAACTAGAAAATGTGATACACCACATAGGCAAGTGTGATAAGAATCAATGGCCCCAAAATCAAATGACTTGATCATTAGTCAACCTTGAAATTTGGCTCATCACCCTTGTGTAATGTGTAGGCTTATTGGTAATATGCAAAATCACCCTTTAATTTGTCTTGATCCAAGAGTCTCCAATTTCAATGTGTTTCGATATACAACCCCTCTTATGACCCATAATGAAGTATGTAACAATAGGAATTGGTGTGAGTTCCAAATACTTGGTGCATCCTTCAAACAAGTTATCATTATATAGTGAACAATCTAGTATCTACCCTATTAAGCTCCTTGAGATAAGAAACATGCATGTGGTGATCTTAATCACATAAAAATTAGATGTAACATTCTAAATTCTTGATAAAGCTTATCTTCCAAACCACAATCTAAGATCTTTAAAATTAGTTGTTGCATAATTCACCAAAGGTTGCTTGTGCTTATTATTACACACATGAAGCTTTAGGCTAACGAAATATAAGTATGGTAATTTATGGTGGCACAAACTTGGCATACACAACTGTGAAATATCTAGTAATGCTAGAAAATACCTACAAAACAAATAAACGTTAAAAATAAATATTTTTGGTTACTGCTCTTATACCATAGATGCTCTTGCATCAAATAACCCAAGTAATTGAAAAGTGAGCCTCTCATTTTAATTCAAGTCTTTGAGCTAAAGAATAACCAAGTTGGTCAACCTTAGCTTTAAACATCCATGTAGAATCTTCAATGGGCTTATCCTTCCACTTAACCAAATATTCTTCATATTTTCTATTTCTTGTGCTTCTTCCTATCCTATTATCAAGTATCTCTTCAATTTCTTCCATTGCTTGCTTTCATACCTATTTACCCCAATCTATTGTTGCTATATTATCTCTTGATTCCTTTCATGGTACTCATGTATAAACCTACAATGTTAAATACTAATAATATACCAAGATCTTCTCATAATTCTACCTCATACATTTCTTGTGTCAAATTTCTTAACAATTTTACAACAACCAAATTTTCTTATTTTCAATTTAGTATGTGTTCTAGGCTGTGGAAATCTTTCCTTAGATAAACTATCACTCATCTCCTACTTTGTAGTCCTTATGTCTCCTCTTCTAATCTTCATGCTCCTTATACTTGTATTTCATCTTCTCCAACTAAATCTTTACTTCTTGATGTAAATTTCTCATATACTCAATATAATCTTCAACTATAACACTTTTATATGGTTTGCAATAAAATCCCTTAATTCTGAAACATTCTTTGGATTATGACACATACAATTGCAAATGGTGTCTTTCATGTACTTCTATTTACTAAATTATTATAACAAAACTTAGCTTGTGGTAAGATTAAATCCTAGTTTCCCATATTTCACCTGATAAACATTTTAACAAGTTTTTCAAAATTATATTAATGCTTCTATTTGTCCTTCTATTTGTCCTTCTATTTGTGAATGATATTTTGAACTAAATTTTAAATCAATACCTATTTATTCCACAACATCCTAATGTAGTCATGGTAGGAGGGTCCAAGGAGGACTATCCCATCATGTACCACACAACAAAGATTCAACCACAATAACCACAACTCACAAGAATATGTGCACATAGAATAGATAGCTTGTAAAATTGTCATTGAATCACAACCACAAAGTTTTTCATAATTGGCCTTCTTACATGCTAGCTTACATTTGTTTAATTACATAAAGATTAACCAAGATCACACAAATGGATACTTGCCACTAGGGCTTCCTATATGCAAAACACTACACTAAAAAATTAAAACACCACTTCCAAACTCATTACAAATGACCATCTAATGAATTTCAATACAATACAACCAGTGAATTTTACCATAGACTTGATGCATGGGTTGTGACATGACCTAACAAAAGTACTTGAAAAAACATCCCTACATGCCTTATTAGATACCTTCAGATTGTATCCCACATCATATTACTAATCACCACAATCAGTCACTTAGATCTCACTCCCTTACTACTAAACTTACCTTCTACACCATTACTCCATATTGATCTTCTTTTCTTGCTTTCTACCATTTTAAATATTCTTATTTATACCATTCACAAGATTCTCATAGGATCTGCATCAACCTCAAGTTGACAGAAATCTTGAAACTAGATGAAGCATGTTGTTGACTAAATATAACAAACTTACAAATTATAATAGTCTAATGGTGGAGACTCTCCACATGGTACACCATAGATCTTCACAATGACTACTAGACACCTCACAATATTCACCTCTAGTACAAGCTCAAAATAAATTCTCTACAAAGAAAAAATAGCTCTAACCTGAACTTCTGGTTATCCAATCAACCTCAAATTTTAGTTAAAGGTACAAGTATGACATACAAAACTTATACCATAACCACAAAACCTAATTCCATCATGCGGTGAAATGCACCACCATTTACTACTACAAATTTCTAACCACAAACATACATTCACACACAACTATTAAATTGTACCATAATTCCTCTTTCCTTAGACATGAAACCATATTCTTTGGGTTCCTAGGGATGCACCTGGATCAGACTATTTAAGAAGGAGAGTGCTTGGTCTATTTTGTATGTATTGTTTCTCTAATGTGTTTTGGAAAGATTTGTTGTAAACATCAAAAAAATGAGAAAAGATTTCTCCTTTTTGTGAAGGATATATTGTGTTATTAAGCATAGATGTAAAGATTGTTTTTGGTTGTTTCTCTTGTATTTTAACCCACAAATGGGTATTACTTTATTGATAGTTCCATTATATGTATACGACTTGTAGATTTCCAATCCTAGTATGCGTAAATAAAAGAAAGCACTTGTATGTAAGAACCCCTCATTTAAGAGGAGAGTGTTTGTGATGCATAGGTAAAGGTAGTGGTTGTAGAAGTTCACTCAATGAACTTAAGTCACTCAACTTTCTCCAAAAAGGTTTACAAGGTGTTTGTGTTTACAAGCCTCACAAGGCTGCTCTAGGAATCAACTTAGCCTAGGATCACCCTTTGGTGTCATCCACTCAGGCTACTCACCACTCACTTTAGGGAGTCACATCTCAACCCAACTTAGAAGCACAACCCACCTTCAAGAGCTTAACACCTACTACCAATACCTCTACCAACATGGACAACAACATCCATTTAACATACACTTACCTATGACATGCAGGGAACAAGGTCACTGACCAAGAAACTACCATTCCACTCCTAACAAGATAGTGGACAGAAAACTTCTATATGACTGTCTTTTGATAGTGCCAAGAAAGCCTACTCTTTGTAGTTACTATGAACAACTAAGCTGCATTAACTCTTCTATCACCAAGGATCTTCCTAACATCTATCAAGGACAGGAGATAACTGACACAGTACATGCTACTATACTTATTCTGATAGAGACAATGACTATTTATGACTGTCATAGAGAAACAACATTTCAAGAATGTTTGGACCTTGTAGTATATGGGAATAGACAAACCAATCCTACCCTTCTTGACTCCAAATGACCTTTACCTTTGAATACACAATAAACATTCAATGTGAACAAGCCACCATTTACTCACATGCATTAGCCATACTGTGTTATGCAGGACATAGGACAGTAATAGCAACTTGACTGTCCTATGACAGTACTAAAATGACAGTTATATCTTGTAGCTTATGTGAGCAATAAAGCTAGCATTATACTCCTATATAAATAAGGATCTTCTCATCAAACTCCACATGTATCTTTAGAGGACAGGAACAACAAGAAATTGTTGACAAAATGATCAAAACTCTGCACTAAATAGGACTATGGACAGCAATTACCATTGGCTGTCTTAAAACAGTACCAAAAAGTAGACTATTCTCTTGTAGCCTTGAGAATGACTACACCAAGACATTTTCTCAGACCTTCAAAAGGCATTCAACATACCTTACCCTTTCCAAACTGCATTATGAACTTTCAATTGTCCTTCAAGCTGCAGAACCATACTCTGTCATAGGCTAGAGTAACAGCAAATTGTTCTTTTCCATGAAAAAGGCCTATTCTTGAAGGTTGTGAGAGAGAAATGTATCAAACTTGCATATACCAGACATACCAAATAGTCATACAGTCTTGTCCTCACCACAAGACATCAAATTCACCATGTATTAACTTTTCTTCATGACTGTCATCAGCATTTACAACGCTGCCATTGTTTCCTGCTAACTAGTCACTGTTTTGGACTAGCTAGGATCATGCCAAACACTTGGAAAAGTAGTCTTCAACTTGCAAACCATAGAAAACAATAAAACCTAACCTAATCTTCCCCATCCTTCTAAAAATGGTTGAAACTTTCAGAGGATAGAGGAAGAATTCACCATATTTTGTCACAAACCCTAGTTAAGAGGGTTTCAAAACAATTTCTACAAGTTGGATTGAATCTACCTTCTACAGAAGTGTCAAGAGCTCCAAGTAGATGCAAATGAAAGATGTTTGGCAAACCTAACAAATTTCCAACATTTCAACTCATGAACAATCTGTACCAGGCTGTACAGAATGGTTGTTTCAATAAAAATGCAGAAAACACTATTTTTTCCTTAAAAGACTCCTTCTCTCTGTTCCTCTTTGGCATGTTTAACAAACTAAAGTTTAAAGGAAACTTTCCCCACTATTTCCACTTCCCAACAGTCTATACAACTACCCAAGAAAGGCACTGAACTGATGGAAATGGTTGTTTAACATAAAACAACAAGTTTCTAAAAGAAACACTCCTATAAAATAGGCCTAAGTTAACTCCAAATTGGACTAGTCAATCAAATGACTAAGTCTTTATTACAAAACAAGAAAATGGCTTTTAAAGCCTTAGGAAAAACCAAAATTAACAAGGTCACAAAATGTTATAGTCAAAAAATGACTAAAACTGAAGCTCCTGCACCATACTCCCACTATGGGAAAAACTCAAGTCCCTTGAGTTGCCAATTGTTGAAGTGTCATGCCATGCTTCAAGATATCTGCTTCAGTCATCCAGGTGGCCTCTGAGTCAGGGAGATTCTTCCATTTCACCAAGTAGTCCTTATAGACACCTCTCCAAGTCTTCTTGATAACTTTGGAATCTAGAATGCACTCCAACTGTAAAGGTTTTCTTGGAGGCAAATCCTTGATCCAATCAGCATCTTCAGCCACCACATCTAATCCAATTTCATTAGGCAATGGAGGTATGAAAGGAAAAAGATCACAAACATTGAAAATTGGAGAGATACCAAGGCCATCTGGTAGCTCAATCTCATATGCATTTGGACCAAATTTGTGCACTATTTTGCATGGTCCAATCTTCTTCATCAGGAGTTTAGTTGGCTAACCCTTTGGCAACCTTTCTTTCCTCAGATATGCCATAACTAAGTCACCAACTTTAAACTATACTTCTCTTTTCTTCAAATCTGCCTTTTCCTTGTACTTTGTGACTGATTTTTCTAGTTGTAACTTGACTTGATCATGGACTGTTTTCATGGAGGCAGTAAACTCTTCACCAAGTGCACTCCTTCTATCCCAACCTTGGAGATCCTTCAGCTCAAGTGGCCCTTTTGGATGAAAGCCATAAACTATCTCAAAAGGACTTTTACCAGTGCTCCTATTCCTTAAATCATTGTAGGCATATTCAACCTGACTGATAACCAAGTCCCATGCCAAACCATGCTGCTTTGTAAGGCACCTTAGAAGGTTTCCAAGTGATGTATTAACCACCTCAGTCTGACCATCAGTTTGTGGATGGTAGGCTGACGAAAAGGACAACTGTGTGCCCAGCTTCTTCCACAAGGTCCTCCAGAAGTGACCTACAAACTTACAATCTCTGTCAGTTACAATGGACAATGGTAAACCATTTATCCTTACTACCTCTCTAAAAAATAGACCTGCAACATGAGATGCATCATTTGTGCATTTACATGGCACAAAATGAGCCATCTTGTTGAACCTATCAACAATAACAAACACACTATCCACCCCTCTGGCTGTCCTGGGTAACCCAAGCACAAAATCCATGCTGATACTTTCCCAAGGTCTGTTGGGAATGGGAAGGGGCTGGTATAGACCTGCATTTGAAGACACACCTTTGGCTTTTTGACAGATTGCATAACTAGCTACATATTTTCTCACTTCTGATTGCACCTTTGGCCAAAAATAGAACCTTGTGACTTGTTCTAGTGTCTTGTCTAAGCCAAAATGTCCTCCTAAAGAACCATTATGCTTCTCCTTGATGATGTTGTCCCGCATGGAGCACTTAGGGACACACAGCAAATTTCCTTTAAACAAGAGGCCTTCCTGCAAAACAAAATCCGCATACTCTCCATGGAATGTGTTAGCCAAGTTCACACAGACATCATAAGCCTCTTTGAAATCAGAATCTTCTTTATACAGCTCCTTTAAACAATCAATACCCATGCTTTCTAACTGAATTTCATGAATAAGAAGCAACCTCCTACTCAATGCATCAGCCACCTTATTAGAGACACCTTTTTTTGTGCTTAATTGTGAAGGTATAAACTTGTAGCTGTTCCATCCATTTAACATGTCTATGGTTCAATTTTTCTTGACTATTAAGAAAGCTTAAAGCATGATTGTCAGTAAACACAATAAATTCTATGGGCAGCATATAATGTCTCCATTTCTTAAGAGCTTGCACCATTGCATAGAGTTCTAAGTCATAGGTAGAATACCTTTGCTTGGCTTCATTCAATTTTTCTAAAAAGAATGCCACTGGGTGTCCTTCTTGGCTGAGAACAGTACCAATAGCTTGCTGACTTGCATCACACTCAACAACAAACACCTTATCAAAATTAGGGAGTACTAAGGTAGGTAACTCAGCCACCTTTGTTTTCAACAACTCAAAACTATCATCAGCTTCCTTTGTCCACTGGAATCTACATTTGACTCCACCCTTGATGGTGTTGAGGATGGGAGCACTAATGTGACTGAAACCTCTGATAAACTTCCTATAGAAAGTCGCCAATCCATGGAAACTTCTCACATCTCCCACTGTTTTTGGGGTAGGCCAACTGAGAATAGCCTCAACCTTAGAGGGATCCATCTTCAAACAGCCCTTAGAAATGACAAATCCCAAGTATACAAGTTTAGTTTTCATGAACTCACATTTGTCTAAGTTGATCATCAACTTGTGCTCATGCAGCTTCTCCAACACCTAACCAACATGTTTCACATGGTCTTCCCTTGTCCTGCTAAAGATTAGTATGTCATCAAGATAAACAATAACAAATTTACTAGTGAATTCAACTAATACCTCATTCATCAGGCGCATAAATGTACTTGGCGCATTGCTAAGACCAAATGGTATAACAAGCCATTCATAAAGACCTTCATTGGTCTTGAAAGAAGTCTTCCATTCATCTCCCTGTCTGATCCAGATTTGATGATATCCAGATTTCAAATCAATCTTTGAGTAATAGCATGATCCTCCCAAGTAATCCAAGAGATCTTCAATCCTTGGCATTAGAAATCTGTATCTTATGGTGATCTTATTTATGGCCCTGGAATCTATGCATAGCCTCCACTTTCCATCCTTCTTATGAGCAAGTACACTTGGAACTGCACAAGGACTTAGACTCTTCCTAATCAGCCCTTTCTCCAGGAGATCTTGAATTTGCCTTGCCACCTCTTCATTTTTTCTATGGAGTCAGCTTGTATGCAGCCTTGTTAGGCAATGTAGCAGCAGGGATTAAGTCAATTTGATGACTAATATCCCTCATGGGTGGTAAGGAGTTGGGAACTTCCTCTACCACAAGGTCTTGATACTTATCCAGAAGTTGCTGTACTTCCAATGGAATCTCCTTCTATTTTTGTTCTTGCTAATCTATTCCACTCTTGGGCTTCATGACCAAGGCATATCCCTGATTGTCATTCTCCTTCAAGATGTTTAGGAACTCATTGCCATTCACCAACATGACACTGTTGTTATTTTCCTTTCCCTTGGGCTGCTCCAACAAAGGATCCATTTTGAATGGCCTTCCATTCTTGGTGATGACATAAGTGTTCTTCTCACCATCATGCTGAGCTTTAACATCATACTACCATGGACGGCCAAGAAGCAGGTGACATGCATCCATAGGGATGATTTCACATAGCACTTTGTCCCTATAGTCCCCAATTGCAAATTCAACCCAAGTCTGTTCCTCCACCATGAAACTTTGGTTTTTGTTCAACCAAGAAATCTTGTGAGGACTGATATGAGGCAACCTCTTCAACTTGCACTTCGCAACCATCTCAGTGGATACCACATTCTCAGTAGATCCTAAATCCACTATGATTTTGCAAAGTTTCCCATAGGCTAGGCCTTGGGTTCTGAAAAGATTCTTTCTCTGAGGGGGCTCTTGCTTCAATGTCATCTTCAACATAGACCTTTTTATCATCATACTCTCTCCATCTAGAATAGGTGTAGCACTTCCCATTGGTGAATTCACACTTTCACAGTCATCATCTTTCACTAACTGATTTCTCTTCCCACTGTCATGAGAGTTGTTGGCTTTCCTTGGGCATTTGTTCATTGTATGGCCAACTTAGTTGCAGCCATAACATCTTCCAGTGAAGACTCCTGGTCCTCTACCTCCTCCACCATTTCTGCCTCTACCATTATGACTTCTACTGCCTCTAAAACCTCCTCTATGCTCTGTTGCTGATTGTGTTTCTTGCTGACTATTATTTTCAATTTTGTTGAACTATCCACGGCCAAAATTGCCTCTTCCTCTTTGGTTTCTGCCACCTCTACCTCTGTTACTTTGTTCACCCTTCCTTCTCAGCTTTTCCTCTACTCTGGAGGCCAATAAGAAACATTCATCCACTATCTTTGGTAACACCAAACTTATCTCATCTTGCAGATTGCATTTCAGTCCATTCAGGTACCTAGCCACCATCCCTTTTTCATCTTCATTATGATTGGCCCTCATATTGAGTCTATGAAATTCTTCTGTGTAGGCAGCCACATCCATGTCTTTTTGTCTCAAATTTTGAAATCTCCTTATGATTTGAATCTCATAGTCAGGTGGCATGAACTTGCTTCTGAGCATAGCCACCATTCTGCTCCATTTAGTGATGCGACTCTTCCCAATCTTCTCCCTCTCACTCTGCATATAGTTCCACCATACAAGTACAGAACCTGTTAGCCTTGTCTTGGCGAACTTGACCTTTTTGCTATCATTGAACTCCTTGTAATCAAAGAAGTTGCACATAGCTTCTATCCAGTCGGTGAGAACATCTCCATCCAACTTGCCATGAAAAGTAGGCACATCCATCTTGGGATCACCACTGTCTCCATGAGCACCCTTAAGTGCATTCAAGAAGGCTTTCTAATCTACAGACATATCCTGCTCTAGAGGATCCTCTTCTGCCTCTATTTCTTCATTTGTGTCTGAAGAACTTCCCTTTTCTTTGGTCTTACCCTTAGAATTCTTTTTTTCTTGCAATTTTGCTTCTTGCAATCTTGCTTCAACCATTTCTTCCACCAACTTCTTGATGGCATCTTGAGTCACTGTCTTAGGAGGCATTGTACTAGCCTCTGTTTCAATTTCCTCTTCTAACATAAACTTGCTTCCAATCAAAATATTGGCTCTGATACCAATATGATGCAGAGGTAAAGGTAGTGGTTGTAGAAGTTCACTCAATGAACTTAAGTCATTCAACTTTCTCCAAAAAGGTTTACAAGGTGTTTGTGTTTACAAGCCTCACAAGGCTGCTCCAGGAATCAACTTAGCCTAGGATCATCCTCTGGTGTCATCCACTCAGGCTACTCACCACTCACTTTGGGGAGTCATAGCTCAACCCAACTTAGAAGCACAACCCACCTTCAAGAGCTTAACACCTACTACCAATACCTCTACCAACATGGACAACAACATCCATTTAACATACACTTACCTATGACATGCAGGGAACAAGGTCACTGACCAAGAAACTACCATTCCACTCCTAACAAGACAGTGGACAACAAACTTCTATATGGTTGTCTTTTGACAGTGCCAAGAAAGCCTACTCTTTGTAGTTACTATGAACAACTAAACTGCATTAACTCTTCTATCACCAAGGATCTTCCCAACATCTATCAAGGATAGGAGATCACTGACACAGTACATGCTATTGTACATATTCTGATAGAGACAATGACTATTTTATGACTGTCATAGAGAAACAGCATTTCAAGAATGTTTGGACCTTGTAGTATATGGGAATAGACAAACCAATCCTACCCTTCTTGACTCCAAATGACCTTTATCTTTGAATACACAATAAACATTCAATGTGAACAAACCACCATTTACTCACATGCATTAGCCATACTGTGTTATGCAGGACAAAGGACAGCAATAGCAGCTTGACTATCCTATGACAGTACTAAAATGACAGTTATATCTTGTAGCTTATGTGAGCAATAAAACTAGCATTATACTCCTATATCAATAAGGATCTTCTCATCAAACTCTACATGTATCTTTAGAGGACAGGAACAACAAGAAATTGTAGACAAAATGATCAAAACTCTACACTAAATAGGACTGTGGACAACAATCACCATTGGATGTCTTAAAACAATACCAAAAAGTAGACTATTCTCTTGTAGCCTTGAGAATGACTACACCAAGACTTTTCCTTAGACCTTCAAAAGGCATTCAACATACCTTACCCTTTCCAAACTGCATTATGAACTTTCAACTATCCTTCAAGCTGTAGAACCATACTCTGTCATAGGCTAGAGTAACAGCAAATTGTTCTTTTCCATGAAAAAGGCCTATTCTTGAAGGTTGTGAGAGAGAAATGTATCAAACTTGCATATACCAGACTTGCCAAATAGTCATACAGTCTTGTCCTCACCACAAGACATCAAATTCACCATGTATTAAGTTTTCTTCATGACTGTCATCAGCATTTACAATGCTGCCATTGTTTCCTGCTAACTAGTCACTGTTTTGGACTAGCTAGGATCATGCCAAACACTTGGAAAAGGAGTCTTCAACCTGCAAACCATAGAAAACAATAAAACCTAACCTAATCTTTCCCATCCTTCTAAAAATGGTTGAAACTTTCAGAGGATAGAGGAAGAATTCACCATTTTTGGTCACAAACCCTAGTTAAGAGGGTTTCAAAACAATTTCTACAAGTTGGATTGATTCTACCTTCTACAGAAGTGTCAAGAGCTCCAAGTAGATGCAAATGAAAGATGTTTGGAAAACTTAATAAATTTCCAACATTTCAACTCATGAACAATCTATACCAGGCTGTACAGAATGGCTATTTCAATAAAAATGTAGAAAACACAGTTTTTTCCTTAAAAGACTCCTCTCTGTTCCTCTTTGGCATGTTTAACAAACTAAAGTTTAAAGGAAACTTTCCCCAACGTTTCCACTTCCCAACACTCCATACAACTGCCCAAGAAAGGCAGTGAACCGATGGAAATGGTTGTTTAACATAAAACAACAAGTTTCTAAAAGAAACACTCCTATAAAATAGGCCTAAGTTAACTCCACATTGGACTAGTCAATCAAATGACTAAGTCTTTATTACAAAACAAGAAAATGGCTTTCAAAGCCTTAGGAAAAACCAAAATTAACAAGGTCACAAAATGTTATAGTTAAAAAATGACTAAAACTGAAGCTCCTGCACCAGTTTGTTCCATTTTGTATGTATTGTATCTCTAACGTGTTTTGGAAGGATTTTTTGTAAATAAAAAAAAATGAGAAAGGATTTCTACTTGTTGTGAAGGATATATTTTGTTATTGAGCATAGACGTAAAGATTGTTTTTTGTTGTTTTGCTTCTATTTTAACCCACAAATGGGTATTAGTTTATTGATAGTTTCATTATATATATAGTGTTATTAAGCATAGATGTAAAGATTGTTTTTGGTTGTTTTGCTTCTATTTTAACCCACAAATGGGTATTAGTTTATTGATAGTTTCATTATAAACTTGTAAATTTCCAAGCCTAGTATGTGTAAATAAAAGAAAACACTTGTATGGGATAAAAATTGTTTGGTAGTTGTTTTGGTTGTTTACAAAAATAACACATACACATTCCAATTAATTGTAAAAAAAAAGATGACTTAAATAGTTTATTTTCTTTTGTTGTCTATCTAAAAGAACAAATATACATACATACATGTATATATGTATGTGTATGTGTGTGTATGTATGTGTGTGTATGTATGTGTGTACAAATATGTATATGTATATATACATCGATACATTTACATGTACATGTATATATGTATATGTATATGTATACACACACACACACACACACACACACACACACACACACACACATATATATATATATATATATGTACACACACACATAGACAGACATATAATATATATAGGTGTATATGGAAAACCCATTGTTTTTTTCCTTTCTATTTTTGTAAAAAAAGGGAAAGGAAAAATACATGTATACATAAAAAAATACACACCCACAAATATATGTATATTTATCAATATATCTCTTGATGTGCATCACTTTTAGAAACAAAAGTGTATATAACATAATATACATATATATTTTATATTTCATAAATATAATTTTGAGTTTGTTATATTTATGACTATTGCAGTGATGGATGACTATGGCGGCTTTATTTATTTTGTGGCTTAAATTTTGCACTTGTTGGGATGTGCCTTTATACCACCCAACCATTTTTTGTGAAGGTGTAGTAACTAGCAATCACACGTTGGTGTGCAATGGGTACACCGAAGAGTTGTGGAAGTTCAATTGCTATGACTTGAAGTGAATGATGATTGTCTTGTATCTCTATGGTCCATGTTATTGTTTGTTTTCTTGAGTGTCATGTTTGGTGTCTAGGCTTTATCTGCATGCATCTCCTTTCTAGATTCTTGTTCATGCAATACACCTAAGTTTAGCAACAATCCATTAGTTGTAACATATGCATATTATTTGAAGCATATATGTTTGTTTATCACAAGCCTCATATTTGACAACTTGACACCTACATTTAATAGGCATTCTCTTGCAAATATAAGTGTGATCACCACCTACATCATGTTTAGTTATCATCTTTCCTACCATCATACACCCTCTCATGGGACATCACACGATACAAAAATCAATCAAACTTAGTGACCCTTATTGCTTTTATAATTTCACATGGATTAAAATTAAATCTAGACATGAATATTAAATTTCTAGGGGAAAATTTTTGATCTGTTTAAATTTGTAGATGATATGGGAATGATCTTGAGACCTCAAACATGGTGTGCATTATATGTCATGGGGGCTTATTGTGTTCAATCTCTCTTTGGAATTTTTTTTGTCAAAGGAACATGATTATCAATCAAAAAAAGGCTCGCCATCCAAGGAACAACTCTCATGTAAAGCTAACAAATACTGTTAGAGAAGGAAAAAAATGTATTTAAAAAAATATCTATGACCCAAAGGTTGTATTTTATCAAATTTAAAAAATGTATACTAAGCACTCATTTATCTCTCTATATCTCTACCTCTCTTTATCTCTCTTTGTTGATCTAAAACACATGTAAACTTCATTAAACATAGAAGAATAAGTGAAGGAGATAGAGAAGCTAAGATGACATATATACTTGGGAAAACCTTTTTTACCTTAATATATATTCCTTCAAAATAAGCTTACAATAGATTGAGAAACTCCACTAATGTTGTAGCCCCTGTGTTAACACTATAATAGCATGTTGATACTTGAACTTAAAAAAAAAACCTACAAATCCTTACAATACAATCTAAGTGATATCAAAACACTATGTGAAGTGTTATATTTATAAAATGTTGCCATCTGATAAACCACATGTCATTTCAACAAAACCATGGGCTAATTTTGACACCCCTTATTAGAATTCAACAATCTCAAAATAGAATATAATCTCAATGTGTAAGATTCCACCTTTGAATCCACTAATTTGGGTGGTACACTTCTATATAATAATTTGGTCATCTCTCTCTCTCTCTATATATATATATATATATAAATATGCCTCTCTATCTCTCTACCTCTCTACCTATCTCTCTATATCTCTACCTATATATAATATTAATTAAAAAAAGTATTGAATCTACTTTTTTAAATTCTAATTTGTGAGTGAACCCAAAATACAAACTACAATTTTGTGTACAAAATATGGTGTGAATGTTAGTGTGCAATGGGTATGCCAAAGAGGCCTTAAAGGTGATGTTGGAGTGAACAAACTCCAATGAGCACCAATTTGCAATACACCTTCACAGGGAGAGATAAATGATTCACTGAAGATGAAATATTTTCAAAATGAGATTGATAATTTACAAATGTACAAATGTGCCTTATAAAGGCAAGAAATAGGATATGGGTGAGAAAACTACCCAATATGGGAAAAAACCACCCTACGAGAAAAACAAATTATCCCTATGTTAAACTTAATACACTAACACCCCCACTTAAGTGCAACTTAGGGAGATTATTATGCAATATAAGACAGATGCAATGCAGTATCTCACAACCAGAGAAAAGGAGAGAACCCCAGTGGGAGAAAACTCCTCTCCAAAAGAGAGAAAAAGAAAAATAGAATGCATGGATGGAGGACTCAATAACAAGTTATAGAGCATTTTAGTCCTTTCTGTGTATCCTTGTAAGTCATGTCAAGCCCAAGGATTGAATTTCTCACTCCACACAACTATCACACATGGAAGCTCAAAATATCATAGTTATTGCAATCTAGGGGGCTTTGGCAAATGTTAGATGCCAATCAACCTAAGTTCACAAAATAATTTGAGCAATTTGTTCATAGAAACAAAATAGATGAGGCTAGAGGACTCATAGGTCTCCATGTGTCTAAGAATTTGTTGTTTCACATTACAGAGTGTAAGACACCTAAAGTGGTGTGGGATAAGCTTGCTGAGTTATATGGTAAGGTTAATCAATTCAAGATCTTACAACTTGAAGCTGGTCTCACCTCTCTCTCTCGAAATGCATTTCCCACTATTCAGGATTTCCTTGCACAGTTCAAGTTGATTTTGTCACAATTGAAAGGATGTGGTCATGCCAAAGATGAAAAGGAGTGTATTCTCATGATCTTTTCTAAACTGAGAGGTCCCTTTCAAGTGTTTGCCTCTACCTTCTATTCCACTATGGATGCCATGGGACAAGACCATAAGATGCCTTCATTTGAGGTATTTTGTGATTGATTGACTAGGGAGTAGGCCAAGTTGATTCAAATAGATGCTCTTCCTAATAGTCATGCCTTGATGGCTCAATCCTTAAGTGGCAAGAAAAAGAAACAGGACAAGGATTCTAAGTCTAATGAGAAAGTTAAGGATCCTACTCCTGAGACCAAAACCTCTTCCAAAGAGGAACTATCACAAAAGAAGAAGATCAAATGTGCTTATTGCAAGAGATCTGGACATGATGAACATAGGTGTTATACTAAGAAGATTCATGAGCTTACTCACCTTCTTCAAAAGAACAACATCTCACTGCCCTCATTAGAGTCTCTTTCTTCTTCCACATCACAATTGATAGCATCTTCATCTACACAATCAAGAAATGCAGGATTTTCTAATTGGATGAAAGATAAAGCACTCTTGGCTTCCACTATTCCTAAAAATAGGCAATGGCTTCTCGATTTAGGTGCATCTCATCATATAACATCTTGTAAGGATATGTTCTCTTCTTTTGAGCCTTGTAGTTCACATAACATTTTGATGGGTAACAATACTTCTATGAAAGTTTGTGGAAAAGGTTCTATTGATATGGGTGAAGGATCTTTTAATGATGTTCTTTATGTACCCTCCTTGACCACCAATCTCCTTTCAGTTTATCAAATTACTCATGGTGCCCAAGGTAAGACAGTTGAGTTCATTGTTGATCATGTATGCATTCGACATATAGAGACTAGATAGGTCATTGCTACAGGTGTTTTCAATCATGCATCTTGCTTGTATTCTTTTTCCCATTTTGCTCATGATGATGATATTTCTTTGGCTGATGTTCACACCCTTCCATCAAGGACCTGAATCATGCTTGTGAGGAGAAGTTTGGTCACTTGAATATTGGTGTTCTTGAGACTAGTGTTGAGATTCCTCCTCCCTCACCTCCTACTTCTTCAAATTTGAGTTCTTCTCTTGATCAAGTTGATCATATTTTTTCAAATCTTGCTTTATTGGATGAGTATTTGGTAGGTATTTCAGACTTGTTTGTGGAGTCTCATCTTGTAGATTTGGGAGACATACTTGAGGGATTTTTCTCCTTTTCTCCAGTTGTGAGAGATTGCATTGCATCTTTCTTATATTGCATAATAATCTCCCTAATTTGATCTTAAGGGGGGTTTTAGTGTATTAAGTTTAACATAGGGATAATTTGTTTTTCTTGTAGGGTGGTTTTTTCCCGTATCGGGTAGTTTTCTCATCCGTCTCCTATTTCTTGCCTTTATAAGGCACATTTGTACATTTGTAAATTATCAATCTTGAGCACTAATCATTTTTTCATTCTTCTCCCTTTGTTAGAAATGAAAGAAACACTACTTCAATGGAAATCTGATTCAATATAATTTTCAGCAATCTTTAACTATGTGTTATTAATGGAGATTGTAACACAAAAACAAAACTATGCTTCACAAAAATGCAAAATCAGACATATGAACACATAACACAATGTTTAACATGGATAAAATCCTTTGGGTAAAAAACTCCACATAGGAAAGAGGCCCAATGTTTGTATAAATCTAAAAATGATTTACAATACAACACTTCAACTCTCTCCACCAGTCTTGAATCTGACAGAATTCTGGCAGCACCTGAGTACCTAAAATCTATATTGCAACAACAAATACATGGAAAATACTTATAGAAACATTTTATAACTCATATTAGGAATTCATCTTCTCTCTTATGAGATTCCACAACATACAAATATTAAATGCCATCTTACAAGCACCTTCCACTTATCCAAAAAAAACCATGCAAAGGTTGGGTGCCCAATACTCAATCTATCCTCTTACAGCATCTTATGATGCATCATAACCATCATAGATTCTAGAAAAAGAGTATCTTTCCAAGATAGGAACCTTGGGCTAAATATATAGCAAATATACAACTAACATATCTGTCATAGAATCATAGAATCTTATGACAACTTGCAAGTGTCATAGATTCACTCACCAAACATTATGACAGTTGTCATACATGCCAAAAATAGTATATTCCTCAAGGGAGCATGCCTATCCTCATTTACCACGATTTTTTACATTTGCCAATAGTAAAAGTCACTTTGTAATAACTTTCGGTGAGTCTGAAATTACCCCTGCTAGTGAAACTAGTACATCTCCTCATGGATAATTACAGATTACATATAATAAATAGAATAAATACAATATTGGGATTTACAAGGTTAATGGAACCTTATCCCAACATTCTCCCACTTGACATTATACATTATAAATCAACCCATAGGAAATCAAATGAAAATAATCAAGAAATAGAAACAAGGCCCATGGCCTGTCTGCACCACATGAACTTCTCTGTGCTCATAGGCTTAGTCAATGAATCTACAAGAATCCTCAATCTCTCCATTTGCAACCAACTCTCAAACAAAGTGATACTGAACATCAACATGCTTAGTCCGAGCATGATACATGGGATTCTTCCCCAAACAGATAGCACTTTGGTTATCACAACCAATCTAAATGATCCTGCAATCAAAACCAATACATGTACAAAGTCTCCTCAACCAAACTACGTCCTTAGAGACATGAGTAGCAGCCATATACTTTGCTTCTATGGTGGATAAAGAAACTATGGGCTGCCTCTTACTCATCCAACTCACGGCACCTCTAAACAGAGTAAACACATAGCCACTAATGGACCTTCAACTATCTAAGTCATCTGCCCAATTTGCATAAAAAACCCTGTATGTCCAAAGATTTATTAGCACTATCAATATCAGAATAAGAAAAACAATGATGAAGAGTACCTGGAAGATATTTAAACACCATCTTTGCATAGTTCCAATGTTGTCTACCAGGGTTAGATATAAATCTGCTCAAAACTCCCACTGCTTGGGCAATATCTGGTCTAGTACAAACCATTGCATCCATCAAAATCCCTATAGCACTAGCATATGGCACATTAGACATATCCTCAAGATCATCCTTAGTCTTTGGACACGTATCTAATGAAAGTTTAGTACAAATGGGTAAAGGAACTCTAACTGGATTACAATCCTGCAAGCTAAACCTCTGCAAAATAGTATTCACATACTTACTTTGTGACAACTAAAGATTTCTGTTAACTCTATCCCTCTTGATCTCCATTCCCAAAATATACCGTGCAGCACCAAGATCCTTTATCTTGAATGCACCTGAAAGTTGGGCTTTAAGCTCACTAATCATACCCTTAGTATTGCAGAAAAATAACATGTCATCAACATACAAAGCAATAACTGGTATAGAATCATCAACATAATAAATGTAAACATAGTGATCCTCCTCACTTCTAACAAAACCCAATTTCAACACAAATGAATCAAACTTTTGATACCACATTCTAGGGGACTATTTCAGACCATAAAGAGACCTCTTTAACCTACAAACCCAATGTTATTTTCCTTTTACCTCAAAACTTGTAGGCTGTTGCATATAGATTTCTTCTTCAACATCTCCATGCAAGAATGTAGTATTAACATCCATTTGCTCAATCTCCCAATCATAAGCTATAGCAATGGATAAGAGAAATCTAATAGAAGTCAATTTAGCAATAGGAGAGAATATCCCAGCAAAATCAACTCCCTCTAGCTCTAGGAGTAGCCCTTGGCTACTAGTCTAACCTTGTACTTCTCCAATGACCCATCTGCTCCAAATTTCTTTTTGAAGACTCATTTACATCCTATGGCCTTTCTTCCTTTGGGTAAATGAATAAGATCCCATGTATTATTATAGTTTAAAGCCATCATCTCCTCCTACATGGCTAGCTGCCAAGAGTCACTATCATCTACAGAAATAGCTTCCCTGTAGGATCTAGGTTCATCGTTAGTACTCAATAAAGCATATACACAACAGAAATCTGGTGGCCTACACCTATCAACTAGATTCTATTGTCTTGTGGATCTCCTCAAGGGTGGAGTAAGAGACTCTACTCATTCTTTTGCATGATCATCTACATCAACTTCTTCTGTAACAACAGACTCATATTCATCAAAACTACTTGAATCTTCTTCTTCTTCTTCACCCCCTAATCCATCATTCTATTCTTTCTAAGGTGCATCTTTTTGCTCTATATCAAAGTGCACCTTCTTTACCTTTTCTTGTTTTTATTTTGGCTTCTCAAGTTTAGAAGTAGCTCTAAGTTCCCTGAAAATAACATCTCTAGAAAAAATAATCTTGTGCGTTAGTGGATTCCAAAGCTTATAACCTTTGACATTATCACCATATCCAATGAATGTACACTTTTTAGCCTTTGGATCAAACTTAGATTGCTTTTCCTTAGGCACATGAACAAAATCCTCACAGCCAAAAACCCTTAAATATGAAACAAAAGGTTTCTTACGTATCCACACTTCATAAGTGTCGAATCAAGAGCCTTACAAGGAGATCTATTTATCAAATAGCAAGTAGTACACACAGCCTCTGGCCAAAAGTATTTATCCAACTATGCATCACTAAGCATACTTCTGGCCCTTTCCATAATTATTCAGTTCATCCTTTCTGCAACACCATTCTGTTGTGGTGTATATGGAGTTGTCTTTTGTTTGATTATACCTGCATGCTTACAAAAATCATCAAATTCCTTAGAGAAATATTCCCCTCTATTATCAAATCTTAATATTTTTATCTTTAAACCTAATTGGTTCTCTACTAAGACTTTGAATTCCTTAAACTTAGTGAAAACTTTAGATTTATGTTTCATAAAATAAATCCATGTAAATTTGGATACATCATCAATGAAGGTTACAAAATAACGAGATTTTCTAATAGATTCATTATCCATAGGTCCAAACACATCCATATGAATAATTTATAATTTCTCTTTCGCTCTATTACTTCCTAAAGGAAATGATTTTTTGTTTTGTTTACCAAACACACAATGCTCACAGAAATCAAAGTGCTCATCATAATAGGAGAAACCATCCAACAAATTTTTATTCTTAATAGTTTTTAATACATTATTGCTTGTGTGCCCCAATTTGTGGTGCCACAACATACAAGTGTTTTTAGAAGCCTCAGAAACATAAGAGGCATTACAAACTGTAGTGGCTTCAAGCTTAAACAAGTTCCTGAATCTCTTCTCTTTCGCTACCACCAAGTTCCCTCTCACTAATCTGTAGCCATGCTTGTCAAATGTCACATGCATTCCCAAATCATTCAAAACTAAAATCAGATTTCTAGCTAATCCAGGAATATGCAAAACATCAAGGAGGGTTTCAATCCTCCCATCACTAAAACACAACAATACCTTTCCTTTCCTGACAATCAGATATGTAGAGTTGTCACCAAGGTAGATATTACCTCCATCATATTCTTCATATGAGGAGAACCATTCATTATGTTTAGTCATATGAAATGAGCATCGTGAGTCAACCAATCAGTGATCATTAGAAACAAGATTACATGCAGAAAGTAAAACTTCTTCACCTACATTTGAGGACTTATCCAAAGCACTCTCCCACTATTTCTTGGGGTTTCTGCACTCCTTCACATGTCCCCTTTTACCATAGTTCCAACACTTAACTCTGTTCCTTTTACTAGGAGTCTTAAACTGGCCCTTGGACTTGTCCTTAGCCCCTTTTTGATCTTCTTTAGGTCCTCTTTCTTTAGACCTTCCCCTGAGACTGAGAGCATCCCTTGAACTATCTGAATTCTTTTTCCTCAATTCTTATGACAGTAGCATTGAAACAAGAGCATCCAACTTTGGATCCGTGAGGTTAGCAGTGATAGCAAGGATAACATTATCCCAAGACTCAGGTAAAGAACAAAGAAGTAAGATACATTTATCTTCCTCACTAACCTCAACATCTACTAAATCAAGCTAACTCACTAACAGATTAAAAGAATTTAAATGCTCTACAACTGATTCACCTTTTCGCATTTTCATGGAAAATAATTTTCTTTCTAAATAAAGTCTATTTACCATACTCTTGGCTTGATAGATCTCACCCAACCATTTCCACAACTTGTATGTAGTCTCTTCCTTTGCGACATTTAATAGGACAGAGTCTGAAAGACACAACTGGATGGTTCCTCGTGCCTTCTTATCTAGTCTATCCCACTCATCTTTAGAGACATTGTTAGGTTTCTTCTCTTTTTGGACAGCCAACCATTGGTTTCTTTCTTCCAACAAATCTTCTATTTTTAGCTTCCACAACTCATACCCCATTCTGTTGAACTTCTCAATGTCCAAACAAGAGGTTGATACAATGGTGGATGCAACCATAATATCAATGAAAGATCTGCAAAACAAATGCAACCAAATCTCCTACTGTAGCTATAGCTTCTACACTACTACCCAAGAGCTAAAGCTAACCAGGCTCTGATACCAAATGTTAGACATGAAAGCAACACTACTTCAATGGAAATCTGATTCAATATAAATTTCAGCAATCTTTAATTGTGTGTTATTAATGGAGATTATCACACAGAAACAAAACCATGCTTCATAGAAATGTAAAATTAGAAATATGAACACATAACACAATGTTTAATGTGGAGAAAACCCTTTCAGGTAAAAAACTCCACACAAGAAAGAAGCCCAATATTTTTATTAATCTAAAAATGATTTACAATACAACAACAGTTCAACTCTCTCCGCCAATCTTCAATCCGATAGCATTTCGACAGCGCTTGAGTACCTAAAATTTGTATTGTAGTAACAAATCCATGGAAAAATACTTATAGAAACATTTTCTAACTCATCTTAGGTGTTCACCTTCTCTCTCATGAGATTCCCCAACATACAAATATTAAATGCCATCTTACAAGCACCTTCCATTTGTCCAAAAATAGCCATGCAAAGGTTGGGTGCCCAAGACTAAATCTGGCCTCTTATAGCATCTTATGATGCATCATAATTGTCATAGATTTCAGAAAAAAGAGTATCTTTCCAACATAGGAACCTTGAGCTAAATATAGAAAATATACAACTAACATATCCGTCATATAATCACAGAATCTTATCACAACTTGTAGTTGTCATAGATTCACTCACCAAACATTATGATAGTTGTCATACATGCCAAAAATAGTATATTCATCAAGGGAGCATGCCTATCCTCATTTACCATGAGTTTTTACATTTGCCAATAGTAAAAGTCACTCTGTAATAACTTCTGGTGATTTTGAAATTACCCCTGCTAGTGAAACTAGTACATCTCCTCATGGATAATTATGGATTACATATAATAAATAGAATAAATACAATATTGGGATTTACAAGGTTAATGGCACCTTATCCCAACACCCTTTATCTCCATTACATTTCTCCTATGGAGTTCATCTTCTGGTTGGATCCTAGCTGCCCTATCCCAATAGGTGAATTATTGGGTCCTTAAAAAAATGACGTGTTATCTTGAGCATAGCTCATAATAGACACATGTAAACTTTGGATTGTTGGCACAAAACAACTAATTGAAAGTGAGAATCTCTAGGTGTAAAGTGTGTTACAACAACAATGGTGGTCTAGCAATGGGAGCCTTATTGCATGAAGTTGTTTCTGGCTCATATGAATGAGTTCTCCTTAGGTGCCCTAGATGTTCAAGTGTGTGCCCTAAGTGTCCATCCACATGACTCTTTTCTATGTAATCTATTTTTATAAGCAACTTATGACCCTTTTTAATGATTAGAAGTAAAGTAAAGTTTTTAGGGTGTGAAAAGACAAATTTGAGAAAAAAAAATGATTTTGAATGAAAAGGACATGAATGTCTACTCTTATAAGATAACAAAAAAGACCAAAAATAAAAATAGATAAACATCCACATATAAAAATAATCTTCTATAAATTAAAATAAATAAATTGAAAAGAAATTAAATCTACAATTAATTAAAAACAATCAAATCATACTTAATAAATTAAAACACTATTCAATATAAAAAAATCAAAATTAGAAAATAAAACCAAAAGGATTGTTAGCTTGTAATGTAGATTTTATATAAAAATTAATATATAATTAAATCATTACAAGTTAACACTTGGACAATAAGCATGGAGACCTAATTTCTCTAGATGAAATTGTTATATGCCTTCTTAAGTAACACTTCATAAGAAATCAATTTTGATTTAATCTTAAATATTTCTAATTTTGACAATGTGTTAAGGTTTCCTTTGTATGTGAAGGGCTTACAAATTATGTTGATGGATGCATTCATGATAAAATGTATTAATTGTGAATGTTAATAAATCAAACAAAATCACTGGTGTAGCGATGAATTATCATCCCTTATTTCTATCATAAATTTCCCTCCATAGTTGTTGCCTAATGTACATATAATACCTCTCACTCCTTTTTCTCCTTGGGAGACCCATATGTCACCCCATAATGAGAAGCCATCAACATTTTGATGAAATTGGTAGGTTGGCATCATGGGTATCCATCCCTTTTACATGGTCTCTTTTAGTATGACATCTAAAACCATGTCTTCCAAATTGTACTCTCATCTCTTTCTCCCTATATCTCTCTATCTCTATGCCTTTCACTATATATCTCTTTATCTCCCTCTCTATCTCTCTACTTCCCCATGCAAATAGCATGTTTCCTCAAAAGAATAGCTCCCCATGAATACGTTCCATATTTGGATTTTTATCATGAAATAACTGATCAAAAGTTTCTCTTTGTCTCTCTATCTCTTTTTTCTATCTCTTTCTCACTTCTCCCTTCCCCCTCTCTCTCTCCTACTCTATCTTTCTTTCTCACTTCATCTCCATCTCTCTTTATTAATTATGGTTTAGAGATCCTTTACTTGAGGTTGATTATTTCCAAATTTATTCCTTAAGGCAAAGGTGATGTGCATACCATTTCAAAAATTCTCACTATTCATAGTATTATGTACAACATGGTGAATTCAAAGCTTGTTGGCTCTCACCCAAGGCCTAAATTTCATGGATGACTCTACCTATCAAGCAGTTTTTCATGACAATTACCTATTCAAATTTGAGGATTAATACAAAAGCTAAAATGATCATAGTAAACACAAGAAAGTGAATGAAACCACTAATTATATAATCATATTAACAACACATATAAATCCACCTAGAATAATGCTAGCATTGCAAACAAAACCAAAACTACTCACTATTGTTTCTAAAACAACTTTGAGTGGAAAATGAATGTCTACAACGACCATGTTCAATTATCTACTACTTAATGATTAATTTTCCTCCATATCCACTCTTATTTTTGGCTTTTGTTTGTCATAACTTGTCTCAAAGAATGCTTCTTAGTTTGATTTGATGAATATGTTATGTTTGCTTACTTATGTCCCCTGAATGAAAGCAAATTAATCTATGCATATTTGAAAGTTGCCAAGCTTTATTGTTGGTTGAGGTAGTTTTATGTGTGGGTAGGTTTGTGTAAATTAAGTTGAGGTAAAGTTGCCACAAGTATTTACCTATTCATGAACGAGGATTACTTGAATGAGCAAAAGAGACATAATTGATAAGGTTACCCTCATAGATGATTTGATAAGTAGCAATATATCAATTTACAAATTCTATTTATTATTATCTATTATGACCGAAACTTTCACTACATAGACAATGCCACCAATATCATCTAAAAATGACAGAAATTTTCACTAAATAAACAATGCCACCAATATCAATAAATAGACTTGAATACACTTTTCAAACACCACTTTTCATTATTCTTCCATATAATATTTTTTCATAGTATGTTTAAAATAAATAAACTCAATCAAAACAAAAAGCTAAAACAAATTAAATTTTATTTATTTAAATTAATAATAAATTTTATGTCAACAAGAAGAAAAAATAACAATAAATAAATATATACAAGAGATTATTAGTATGTTCTTCATGTCATATGTGTACATTATAAAATGAAAAGTAAAGGTCATCAATTTCCTGTCAATTGACATAAGTTCTCCCTCCATGATATTTCCCTGCAATTGATGTGTCTAACAACTATTAAAATTGTTGGGATAGGGGAGCTAGGATCCAACCAGAAGATGAATGCTGCAAGAGAAATGCTATGGAGATAAAGCGAAAACAATGCAAAAAAGGATATTGCTCAAGATTGATTTTTACAAATGTACAAATGTGCCTTATAAAGGCAAGAGAAATATGACGGATAATATTTTAATGGATAAAACTACCCTAACATGAATACCTTCCCAAACTAATTATTTAAGCCTAAGTAAAACTTAAGCAAAGTAAAATATATTTACCCTAACACCCCCCCTTAAGTGCAACTTAGGGATAATAATTATTATGAGATCCAAGATGCAATATAGGTCCTGGCTACACAACCATGTTAGATACCCATTTACAAAGCAAAATGCGATGCAATCTCTCAAAACTGGACAAAAGGAGAAAAACCTTGTGGGAGAAAACTCCTCTCCAAAAGAGAAAAAAAAGAAAAAAAAATGCATGTATGGAGGACTCACTAATACCCCCCAAGGACTACATACATCATTTGTGTACATTCAATGGTCCTCCCATAGGAAGGAAACAAGGAGACCATAATAAATAATATCCTACAAAGATGGTAAGTGTCTGAAGGTAAAACATAATCCAATCCTTACAAACCACTTGTCTCCCTTTAGGAAGAAACAAAACCATGTATAAATGCAGGTATGCTTCCCATTCAGGATATGCTTTGAAAGATGGAAGCATGAAAAATGATGATGATTATATTGTCTCTGAAAAATGCTTATGTGTCTCCAAGACCTTGAAAAATGATGCCACGAACCAATCGGCAACATGCCCAATCACAATAGAAGGTGACAAACAAGGTACCACTAGAAACTCATCTTGAACTTTCTCCAAAGACAAAGATGGAGTGATAATAGTTGTACCACAACTATCATCAAATAGGAGGGATATACCCTCAAATTTGTCTTCCAAGTCAAAAATATGAGATTCTATGAGCAAGGAACAAATGTCTAACAGATACGAATCCCAACGAGGAAGACAATATGAATCATGTTGATTAGGAATGATGGAAGTACTCAATGAAGGTTGATCAACTATCTCTAACAAAGAATCAGGAACCTCTAAAGTAACTACAACCTTATCTCAAGTCTCAAAAACCTCCAAAGGATCACAACATGGTTTATCTTCTCTGAAGAATGACAAGGCACATTGGAGTTTGAAATAGGAGCATAAAGAGATGGTGGAGGATCATGGTCTCCACATGAGTCTTGAATATAGGTCCAAAGAGCATAAGGGCACTCAAGATGGATAATAGATTCCAAAAAGTCAGCATCTAGATGCTAAAAAATAACTCTAAAGACTTTAGCTCTATAGCCTTTCCAAATATGATACTCACGAGTTGTACCAAGAATAGGAACCTGATTATACAAATATGGAAAAAGATGTAGCTCGCTAAGATAACTGAGGATCTATTCACTCCATTGCTCATAGTTCCTTTTCTCCAAAGAAAAACCCATTAATGTTATAAATTCTTCAAAACATCACAAAAGATAGTACCTTCAAAAAACTCCAAATATATGATGATAAATGGCAAAATTAGGTAGATTGACCTACACCACTGTGAACTTGGTGAAGTCAGCTTTCCGTTGATATGTGGAATGCAAAAATAGGACTTCGGATACCCAAGATATGCTCTGTGGAAGAAAGTCGCTGATATGGAATCAATGCAAGAATGAAGAGCTGAATTAAGCCCTTGGTCACTCATGTGACCACCTACCACAAATGAGTGTAAAATGTGCAACAAATGTGTTGCAATATAGGATGGCAATCGTGCCAATCATTCTTCAATCTCACCACCAAGAATGCATGCAATTGCAAACACCACAAGCTTTCCACAACTTCACCAGACAATGCAAGTGTTGGTGGATATAAAGTGTTAATAACTCCTCTATGGGAGCAATGTGGGATATATGTCCCTATCCACACCCAAAGAAGGCTTGTGCACAGGCCCACCTCTAGCTATGTAAAGACAAACCCTAAGAAATATTTCTTTTACAAACTTTAGAGAATATAAATTATGAGTGAGGGCTAGTATAAAGTCTGCTACAAAGTATAAAAATCGGTCAAAATGCTAGTTTGTAAGCCTCCTTTCGTGAATGAGTAGAGGCTATGGGAGAGGTTTTGAGCTATTGCTAGCATCCAGATCTGCATATATATAGACTATGTTGATCAGTGTGCCCTCCTTTATTTAATGATTCCCTAATGCTTTCTCACGACTTCACTGAGTGCAACTTGATCGCTCAAAAACTTTCAATGCAACATAGGAATGGTGAGAGGTGGCTATGGGAGATTGTGGTTGAAAAAACTATAAACTCCAAGTGTTGAATTCTTCAATGCTTCAATAATGACTATGAATGGTGATGGATAATTTTGGCCTAACGATTCTATCAGTAACTCTTCAAATCTCTAATACAACAATGATCGATTGCTCTCACAGTCCAATGCTCCTCTCTGGATATGGGCGATGATTCTAGGTTGCTAGCTCTAATACCATGTTGGGATAGGGTAGCCAGGATCTAACTAGAAGATGAACACCACAAGATAAATGCTATGGAGATAAAGCGAGAACAATGCAAAAAAGATTATTGCTCAAGATTGATTTTTACAAATGTACAAATGTGGCTTATAAAGGCAAGAGAAATATGATGGGTAATCTTTTAACGGATAAAACTACCCTAATAGGAATACCTTCCCAAACTAATTATTTAAGCCTAAGTAAAACTTAAGCAAGGCAAAATCTATTTACCCTAACAAAAACTTTATACTCTACCATACTACCATTAAAGGAGAACCCATCAAATTTGTAGCATCCACCATGATATTTACCTGCAATTGATGTGTCTAACAACTATTAAAACTTTATACTCTACCATACTACCATTAAAGGAGAACTTGTAAAATTTGTAGCAACTTGCGAAGCAAATTTCATAAATAAATTTGATGTTTTTTTTCTCTATTTCCATTACACGAAAGTAGTGCATGCAATGTCTCCTACTACAGCCTCTAGAGTCGGTGCCAAAACGACATATGTAGTTTCATAAAATGCTATTCTCTCTTTTTTTTGAAAATAATGAACAAGTGATGAATGTTTAAGTTATGGACAAATGAAATGCATTTAATTGTCTTGCATGGGTACGAATGCCATGTCAACCCCACTTTTACTTTTCCATTTCCTTCTTTGCTTCGTGAACCTCAAATGATTATATTTCACTTTATTATGATGCAAGGTGTTCTATAGTAAATTCTTACCTCTTACCTTAAATTTGATAGTCATTTACATGCCAAAACATTAATATTTAATAAAAAACATAATATTAGTGATGTCATTTAATATTAAAATAGTTCTTATATAAAATATATAATAAATAAATAATTTATTTTCATTTAAATATTCATAATTTATTTTAAATCTATTGTTTTCAAGATTAAAAAATAAATAGTGTTCATTTAAATATATAGCTATTAAATAAAATAGTAAATAAAACTTTAGGCTCAAGCATAAATAAAATAATTATCTAAAATTTTAGATACATCTTTAGTATATAATATAAGTAGATTTTATGTTTTTTTTACTACAGGGGTATCGACTAGCCCACCCCCTTCAGATGCACACAATAGCCCACAAACCAAGTGCATCGGATAAGCCCAGTGGGAATTGAACCCAAGCCTCAAGGGAGAAAACCCGAGTCCAGACTGACATGCCATTTGCGCGCTCTAGATTTTATGTATTTTATAAATAAAATATTTAAAATTACATAGAAATATATAATATTTAATATACTTTTCAAAAAATTCAAAATAAAAAGAGAAGAAAAATATAGAATAATAAAAATAGTGAGTAGGTTTTTTTTATTTAAATAAAATAATAATAATAAGTAATACTTTAATAAATAAATAAAATAGTAAATATTTATATACTTTAATAAATAAAAATATAATAATAAGTATAAATATACTTTATAAATAGAATAATAAATTATATTGTTGAAATAATTATATAGAGTAATTAAAACTAACTTATATCATAAGTTTAATATACTTTATAATAATAAATTATATTTTGGATTGATGTATTTAAGATATCTATAAGTTCAAAAATAATTTAGACTTATTTTTCATAAGAGAATGATATTTCTTAATGTTTCTAACATAAATTTATGAGTTTTGGTGGGAAAATTTTTTGAAGGACCATGTTGGAATTTGCTTTGGTTTAAGGCAACTTCATCAAATAGGCAGACTTTCTTTTATTTACCAAGAATCTTTATTTTGATATTTCTCTTTGAACTTATTTTAAATCTTTAACCTTTTTGATTTCAAAGGTTAAAGCATTTGAAAGTTTGTAATTCATCATTTTTATTTGGCTACCTAATTTCTCTTTGATTTCCTACTTTTCACCTTTAATCTTATATAAACCTAGTGCATTTAAGAGATCACTTCATTTTCTTAAAAATAATGGGGCCCACCTTTCATAGGATGATTTGCCCTTTAAATGAATGATTTTTTTAACTTAAATATAATCATCCTCATTGTGTTTGAGGGGCTGCCAAAGTGTTAAAACCGGACAAACTTTAAAAACCTAAAGCAGAGTTCCCCCAATGAATATTTTCCAGAAACATGAATGAAGCCGGCAAAAAATTATATCTATTTCTGATAGGAAATTTGTGCAATTTTAGTTTGGGTTTTTAATATGTTTTTAAGCTGAAGGTGTTCCCTTTGTGAGAGAGAAGGCTGACTTTGAAAATCGACGGTCCACACTGCATGAGAACCGAGCAAGACGATTGAAACAATTATGATCATTCGATCTCTGAGATTTCATTGTCCGTCGCCATTTTTCCATCTCCTGAAATATATGAATGAAAAGTTATAAGAAATGTTGGCGCTTAGATTTGTACAAGAGATCTCTACGTCCACGTGTTGCGTACTTGTGGGCCCCGCCATGTTCTGTCACCAACGGATCAGAGTGCCAAAATTTATTATTGCTTGTTTTCTTTTTGCATTTATTGTGTTTTGTTTTATTTCAAATTGACAATGGGATTCAAGAGTGAGGAACTGGCATGGAGATCGATGGCGCAGGGCTGTCGAGGAGCGTGCAAGACAATCAAAACAAATCTCACCGTCTGTTTTTCCAATGGTTTTCCTTTCTGTTCATCAAATTTTTCAACGGTTTTTTTAAAGTTCACTAGTATCTCAAACAAAGAAAATGCCGGTTACGGCCATCCAAATCCTCCTCCACTCATGGTACCAACAGAGCCCCAAAAACAAGATGAAGAGCAGAGCACTGATACTAATAATATTGCTAACATTGACAATGGCAATGATAATAATGAGAGACATCAAATTTCCATAGTCCATAATGTTATAGTTCAGTACTTTAGGAGTAAACTATGTGCAAGTTTTTATCTCATTAGACGGTGATAATAAAAACTTGCACACAGTTTACTCCTGAAGTACTAAACTATAATGATAATAATGGTGATATCGATGAGACGGTGAATAATTCAATGACTTGAGTTCTTTGCATCATGAAACTAGACAGAGACATTAGCAAAGTGACCTATTATGTGTGCCTTGCAGTCGCCATTGCTATCGATAATTTTCTCCAACTCATGGCTGAAGCTACTTTCAAAGTTGCCGTCACTGTCATTTCCAGACAGAGGAGAATGGCTAGCTTTTTGGAGGATTGCATTGCCGTCATCGGAAAAGGAGGTGTTGACCACAGCGAGGAGGAGGAAAAAGAAAGATGCTTGCCTAAACCCTCAAAAAAACCTAATTGCATTTTTCATGAATTGAAATGTTTCTAGTTTTAATTTTCTAGCCCTAAAGTTAAAACTCCAGGTTGTAAGATTTCGTTATTTTTAATGGAAAAAAAAACTATAGAACTACATTTGGTCCCTTTACATAAAATTTGAGCTCAACTATAAATTAATCTTGGAATGTTCATTGTGAATTTACCAGTTTTTCTTCTGCTCTATCTTTTTGAGTTAAATGCAAAGCAGATATAAATAAAATTATTTCCTCACCATAAATATGTTGTATGCCCTCCTGTTCTATAAATGTTTCTTATTGAAAATGCGGAACGAAGGGATTAAAGCTTATTATCTAGGGTTTTATTTAGTCATTTTGTAATCTGGGTAAATCCTATTGAGGCCTGCAAGTTTTCTATCTTGCTAGGACTTAGGGACATACTTTATAGTCCTAGGATTTAGTTTTAGTCTGTACAAAAATGATTTTATTTCTCTAGTTAGGTTTTCTAGTAATATTTTCAGTTGCAGGGAATTGTGTGAGGCATGCGCTGTGTTCTGTGACACATGCACTATGTTTTGTTATGCATACACTACTCAAACCTACATACACATAACAATGCACTGCATAAGACATAGGTCTGAATGAGCCTGATCAAGAAGCAGAAGTGCAAGAAGCTCCCAAAGTTCCAAGGTATATAAGATTGAAACTTTGAAGATCAGATCATAGGTGACAAAAGCAAAGGTGTGCAAACTAGAAGGAAACTTGTTCAAATTTTAGATGAATATTGTCTGATTTCAAAGATTGAACCTAAGACAATAAATGAAGCCTGCAATGATGAAAACTAGACCAAAGCAATGGAGGAAGAGTTGATGCAAATTGAGAAAAATCACACTTGGGATTTTGTTCCCAGACCTAGAAAAAAGAATGTGATTGGAATCAAATGGGTCTTCCAGAACAAACTAAATGAAGTTGGTGAAGTAATCAGAAATAAAGCCAGATTGCTCTGCAAGGGCTACTCTCAAATAGAAGGAATTAATTTTGAAGAAACTTTTTCTCCGGTGGCAAGAATTAAAGCAGTCAGATTATTCCTTGCCTTTACTGCCTTTAAGGATTTCAAGGTGTATCAGATGGATGTCAAGTCTGCTTTCTTGAATGGTGACTTAGAAGAAGAAGTGTACATTGAACAACCCAATGGATTTCAATTATCTAAGCATGGTGATATGGTCTGCAAGTTGAAGAAGGCATTGTATGGACTAAAGCAAGCCCCAAGAGCCTAGTATGAAAGATTGGACAAACATCTTTTGAAGATTGGTTTTAACAAAGGTACTGCTGACAGTAACTTATATTTCAAAATTGATCATGAAAACATCTTGATTGTTGAATTATTTGTTGATGATATCATCTTTGGAGGAAGAGATAGTATGTGTAAAACTTTTGCAAATCAAATGAAAAGTGAGTTTGAGATGTTAATACTTGGTGAAATGAATTTCAAAATTACTGACAGTAACTTATATTTCAAAATTGATCATGAAAACATCTTGATTGTTGAATTATTTGTTGATGATATCATCTTTGGAGGAAGAGACAGTATGTGTAAAACTTTTGCAAATCAAATGAAAAGTGAGTTTGAGATGTCAATACTTGGTGAAATGAATTTCTTCTTGGTTCTGCAAATTACTCTCACAAAGAAAGGAATCTTTATTTCTCAGACCAAATATGTGAAAGAATTGTTGAGGAAATTTGGAATGGAAGATTCAAAGCCAATGAATACTCACATGGCAACTGGATGTAAGTTGAGCAAAGATGATGACTCTCCTAAGGCAAACCAGACAAAGTACAGATCAATGATTGGAGGATTGTTGTATCTCACTCAAACTAGACCAGATATAATGCAGGCTGTTGGTCTTCTTGTGAGATTCCAGGCTAATCCCAGAGAATCTCATGTCATGGCAATCAAAAGGATCTTTAGATATCTAAAAGGGACGGTTGAGTACGGTCTGTGGTATCCTAGAGATCATGACTTCTCTCTTCATGCATATACAGATGCTGATTGGGAAGGAGATGTGGATGACCGGAAGAGTACCAGTGGTGGAGCTTTCTTTTTGGGAAAGAGATTGGTTTCTTGGCTAAGCAAGAAACAAGAGGAAATATCCCTGTCTACAACTGAAATAGAATACATTGCAGCAACAGGTAGTTGCACTCAAGTTTTATGGATGAAGCAGATGCTAAGAGATATTAAAATAGAGTATGAGGAGCCTATCATAATTTTCTGTGATAATTCAAGTGCAATAAATATTTCTAAGAATCCGGTGTTGCATTCTAAGACTAAGCATATATCTATCAAGTTTCACTTTCTGAGAGAGCAAGTGAACAAGGATGAAGTCAGACTGGAGTTTGTGCTCTCCAAGGATCAGATTGTAGATATCTTTACTAAACCTCTTCTCAAGGACTCTTTTGAGTATCTCAGAGAGAAGTTAGGGGTTATTGCCCCTCCGGTGATGAACTAGGATGCACTAATGTGCATCAGTCTGGTGGATATCACATTCATATCTTGTGATCCGGATTGATGATGGGGAGCTGCTACTCAGGGGGAGCAGCAAGTATAATTCTGAAGTATTAGAGTTGCAAGTATGAGCCCTTTGCCATTGATGTCAAAGGGGGAGAAAAGACATGTGAAAAACAAGTGGTTGATGATCAAAGGGGGAGTAGTAAAGGAAGAAAAGACATGTGAATAGTCATTGTTGATAGGGGGAGTTGTGACATTAAGGAGAAGTTCTTGTCTTGATAGTTTTTCACATCATATGTTGCCATCAATGACAAAGGGGGAGATTGTTGCAAGTATGGGTCTAACCGGTGTTGTCATTGATGTCAACATACTCATGTTGCATTAATGAGAAGGATTGGATGAGCTGTGTACTAAGGATATTGAGAAAATTAGTCTCAATCAGGAATAGTAAAGAACAATGATGACAACAAGGTAAAAGTCTAAGATAGGTTGAGGATCAGAGGATGCGGTTTAAAGGGTTTGTAGATATAAGTCTTGAGATGCTCCAGGAAAATTTTTAGAGGTATGCATGAAGATTAGAAGAAGTTATGGTCGCTCAAGTAGAACCGGTTCTGGCAGGTGTTCAGAGGTGACAGAGTGACACAAATAGGTCCGGTGAGATCCGAAAATGCACTATCCCATTTTACGGATTTGAGGAAGTGTTAAGAACGTCCTTATGAAGTGTCAAGTCGATTGGCTCATGGTTTGAAGGTCTGGAAGAACCTATTCTTTTGTGATAGTGATGACAAACTATGTTCTTAAGGTTCTGGATGAAGGAGAGAAGGATTCCAGTTAGCAGATGAAGTGCAAATGTTCTTGGTGATTCAGGAAAGCTTGTGGTGATCTGTGGATCATTTCTAGTTCATGTTGGTGGTCCACATTGAAGTTAAAGTTCATATTTGAATAATAACCACCGGATGTTGGTGTTCTTCCTAAGACTGGCCGATCGGATGTATTACACATCTTGCAGATGTTCTTGTAGGTGTTTGCTAACTTAGATGATTGTTCCTAAGTCAATGTCATGTATTTGTGAAGTCATTTCAAAGTGTGCCTGGTGGTGATGAGAGTGTGGTAGCAAAGAGCAGAGCGAAAGGCAGAGCAGGAGTATTGAGCTTAATGAAACTAATTCAAGCATGGTGAAGATGCTATTCTCCAGTTCATGTATGTGATACTTATTTCCTTGTAGACAGTGTGTCTCTTGTAGGTAGTGAGCCTCTTGTGAGCAGTGTGCTCGGGCAGTGAGTCCTAATTGGCATGTGCCATTTTGTTCTTTCTATTCTTCTAACAGAGAATACATTCTTGGGTTAATCACCTCGTGGTTTTTCCCTTAACTAGGTTTTCCACGTCAAAATCTCGGTGTCTTATGTGTTGATGAGTCTTTGCTTTTGATTTGAATGCATTATGTTTCATGTTTAATATACATCTAATCACCAAGAAGATTTAAGTGTGTAAATTGGAGAAAGTTTTGCACAACTGATTCACCCCCCCTCTCAGTTATGTCCCCTAAGTCTAACAATTATAATGTTATTATTGTCAAACATTATAGTATTTTTTCTTAGTCATAAAATTTGAATACTTTTAGTGGACTACTATTTAAGTAAATTTTAATGCAAAATCAAGTAGCTATTCTAATGTTTGTCAATACATATATGTGGGTCAAAATCTTTATTTTAATTCATTAATATATATATATATAGTTATTTAGAGAATCATTCTAGTGAATAATTAAATGTGGTTAGTTGTCATTTATGATTCCAGAGTGGGGAATCTCTATTATAAGTAAAAATTTAAACTTCTTCTCATGGGGAGGATTCTCAGTGAACGGATCTGGTGTTAGTGGGCATTTATGACTCTTGGCTATTTGTTTTCTGGGGGAATTTTTGGGAGGAGGTCATTCTGAGAAAGGGAGAAGGAAGAGAAGTTATGCAGGGGGATTCAATTTTTGGATCGTGAAAAGTATGGGTATGTCAATATTGTTGTATAGTTAAATTTTGTGAATTTCTTTATTCTTTACTATGTTGTACTTTGAGTAATTAGATTATTTTTTTGCCTAGTTGCTCTCAAAATTTTGGAAACTCTGAGTCTAAGTCACCCTCCTGAATGTTCTAGCCCCTCAAATGAAACCAATCTGTAATTCATCTTTCTCAACACTGTAATCATTCTGTGACTTGTTGGATGCTTCTACAAGATGATTTGGCAAAAACAATTAGCCTGCAAAACCATCCCACTACAACACTAATCTTTTTCCTTAGATGGGATCAAGTGTAATTTTTTCCCTGTAGTCCATTTCAAGTATGTGGGTTCTTGTCATATTGAGATTATCTTGTTTTCAAAATCTCATTTCCCTATTATTTTTCCCACTGATTCATTATGCCATTTGAGTGTTAGATTTTCTAATGTAAAACTTGTAGGAACCATGTGTCCCTCTGGCAACCCTGTCATTCTTCTTAAAGGATGAAATTAAGTTATGTTGTGATCTCTTTAAAAACTTCTTATTTCCAAACTCGGTCCACCTTGTGAGGGAGAATCTTCAAGCTCCAATAGAAGTCTATTATGGTTCAATGCTCCTCACCGTTGACTTGATGTATCACTCTGCATGAAGCCACTGCCAAACTCATAGTGTTTCCTCTATTTTGTTTGACCATGTCTATCCCTAGCAACATCTTGTGTTGCCCTAGTCTCGTCATGTCTCTCTCTCTAGAGAGGCTGAGTACCCAACTAGTCCGTCAGCTGAAGTTTGAAAATGAATAATGACTCCTCTTGATATCTTAATGGCGGCGATATCTAGATCTTTGAAGCCCTTGCACTATTTGTGCCCTCAAGATTTTCCCATGCCAATTTCGTTCAAACTCTCAAATCTCTGTAAATTGTTTTCCCTTGATTGCTGTTAGTGGGTGGTTTTATAGGTTATCTGAGTTAGTATGTTTGATAGAATCGTAGCACTTTCCTTATTTTGTTTTAGATAGTGTTAAACTAATGTTTCGCTATGTGGAGTTATCGGGCAGTGATGACGGCCACATTTAGTATTGTCTAATTTTTTTTAATGCCCCCTCAAATCTGCAAGAGTAGGATTGACTGTGGAAATTCTTTTAGACAGATTTCCTTTTTAGACGTTACCGTTTGTAGAACCTAAGACTTTAGGTGTCTAATATTAGTTACCAATAAGTGAATTCAATTTTTTTTGGTCACTGCCAGTGGTGGATTTTATGAGTCAGATGATTGCAGTTTCATGTTTCTTAGTAATCTTCCTTATTTTCTTATAGACCAGCAATAGCTAATGTCTCATTCTGTGGAGTCATTGGCAGTGTAGATGGCTAAGTTTAGGATCATCGTTACCAATCTAATGTCGAATTACCTTTTCACCAATGTCTATCATTTTGCTAGAGTAGGTCGGCTGCTGAGAATCCTTTAATGTAGTATTTCCTTCTTATCATAACTGTTTGCTAGGCCTAAGATTTAGGTGGTTAAATGTTTGCTCCATTAGTGAATTCAACTTTGTGGGCCTCCTCTAGTTTAAACTCATAAGAGTATAGTATTCTTTCTCCATGTTAGACTCCAAGTGTTACCTAATTAGTTGATTAAGGCTTTGAGGAAATTAGTAATAGGTAACACTAATAATTAACTTAGAGAGATTCATTATTAGAACCAAATTCTATGATCCTTGAGTGCCCTGTGATTTAGTTTAATGTATTTTTTAAGCTTTTGTAATAAAATTAATCATGGGGTTTGTATGAAGGTATTAGAATAGAATTTAATTTAATAAAAATTTACCCTTGCTTATCAATGTCTCTATCAGTTAATTATATATATATATATATATATATATATATATATATATATATATATATATATATATATATATATATATATATATATATATATATATATATATATATATATATATAATGGTCAAATTAAGATTATTTTAGAGTCAAATGTGGAGTTCAAAATAGTTCCTTAGAATTATAGTCATATTATGATTGTATCAATCTAATCATGTTTAATTATTATTCCTTTTTGAGTAGGTTTAGAGTCTTGTAATGTTTGGATCTCTTTATTGTCGTTAATGCGTGTCTATGGAAGGAAGTAAGAATGTTTTGGTTATAGGTTGTAATGTTGTATTAACCTTTTTGTTGAAGTGTTTCATTTTTGTAAACCTTGTCAGGAAATGGTATGTTGAGTCACTGTTACCATAGTGTAAGGTCGCCCTTGGAACACAATTGTATATTATTATCGACTTTTATTAATAATGGCATTGAGTTATTTTTTCTTTTTCTTCTTTATTCTCATTGGCCCTAAATCATATTGGTCTAAGGGAAAGTCATAGTTGTTTAAACCTAGTTTCCATATTGGGAGATGTACTTTTGTAACATGGAAAAGAGTTCAAATTACCGACTCTAGAGGCTTAACTGCTTGGGTTTCAACTTGTTATTTGTGTCATTCTATTCCAATGATGTATTGTTTGAGTTCTGAAGTGGATAAGGGAACTTTTATTGTTGTGGTCAAAGTTTGTATGGATTATGTGATGGATCGGATTGTAAGAAATGGGTGTCTTGTAGACCCTTGTCCATGCATGTTTTGGTTTTTGGATGCTAGTTGTACAAAGGAGAGTGGCTTCCATGGTGGGGTCAGTGCCCAAAGTGGCTGCCTGGGTAATGCCATGGAAGTTGTAATCCAGTGATAATTAATTTATCTAGGTGGGTTGGGTAGTAATTCACATAATAAGATAAGTATGATACCTCACCCATGCCTTGAGAGCTCTCATAGGCTAAGGATGGGATGAGAAGGCCTGGTTGGCAAGCTTGACCTCCTTGTGCCCATGAAAGGATGTGTTAGCTCTACATGTGTCACCCTATGGGGCCAGTGCCTATAGAGAGGTCGTGTGGATAAACATAGATGGGGGCCAGTTTCTAGTGAGATATATCCTGGATAACCCATGCTAGGATCATGCGATGACACTCTCCTTACTATAGCTTATTTACTTCTTGTTTTTATCTTCATTGATATCTCTGGAGAACTATATTATTTTATCTTGACATGACTCGTTCTCATGATTGTCTAGTCTTAATGATTATCTTGATGTATTGACTAGTCTTGTTGATTGGTGTAGTCTCAATTATCTGTTTAATCTATGTTGAGTTGTCTTCTAGTACACTTGGTCTTAGGGGCAACCTCAATGTTATCTCCTAGCTCAGAGGGGTGGACCTCAGGGATCCACGTGGTTGGGTGGAAGAGCTATCCATTGGCCTTTTTGGATGTTATGGTTTGAGATCAATGTAGAGGTGTTCCAATTCTAGATTCGTTCTACATCTTTAGAGTTGTAGTATACATTCATAATTGTACTGTTTTGTAAACTAATGTGATCGGTCTTGTAATCTTATATTGAACCTTTGTAATTATTCATCTCTGCAAATGTATAATGTAATACTCTTCTATTATAATATTGATGCATATCACTTGTATTGTTATAATTTTATTTGTTGCAGTTATGTTCCCTAGAGGTGTTAGCTATTCATTTCATTTAATGTTGTTAATAGTGTAATTATTTTTAATGATTAATGCATTTACTTCAAAAAAAATATTTCTATAAAATTTACATTTGTTAGTCTAACACTCTAGGGTTGCATGACGGGGCATCACGTTATTGCCCAATCGCTTGTCTCGGGCCTATGGGGCATAATCCAATGTGGGACCCACATTCCTCCATTGTCCAAACCCTTGACTCAAGCCTACGATGGCATAATGCCCAAACCCTTGTCTCAAGCCTATGGGGATAGAACCTTAGATGGGATTTATAGGCAATCTACTAATCTTTATGCATTCTCCCTTCCTAGTTGAATCACAAATGCAATACATGTAGTTTCCACACACATTTCCAAAACATACAATTTGCCTTTATTATTATGAAAGGTGTTATATAGTAATATATGATACAACATGAGATATCTTTGTAATGTCCCTTTTTGTTTGTTGTGACTCTTCTTGAGTCGGTCTCATGCCTATTCTTTAATATTTATATATTATAGTATTTGTTATAATATTAATAATATCTCTATATTATATTATTATATATGTTATTAATAGTATTATATATATATGTATGTATGTATGTATGTTTGACAGAATCGTAGCACTTTCCTTATTTTGTTTTAGAAAACATTAAACTAACGTTTCACTGTGTGGAGTTACTGGGCAGTGATGATGGTGACATTTAGTATTGTCTGATTTCTTATTAATGCCCCCTCAAATCCGCCAGAGTAGGATTGACTGTGAAAATTCTTTTAGACAGTTTTCCTTTTTAGACGTTACCATCTATAGAACCTAAGACTTTAGGTGTCTAATATTACTTACCAACTAGTAAATTCGATTTCTTTTTGGTCACTGCCAGTGGTGGGTTTTATGAGTTGGATGATTGCAGTTTCATGTTTCTTAGTACTCTTCCTTATTTTGTTATAGACCAGCGATAGCTAATGTCTTGTTCTGTGGAGTCATCGACAGTGTAGATGGCTAAGTTTAGGATCGTGGTTACCAATCTAATGTTGACTTACCTTGTCGCCAATGTCTATCATTTTGCAAGAGTAGGTCGGCCGCTGAGAATCCTTTTAGGTAGTATTTCCTTCTTATCATAACCATTTGCTGGACCTAAGATTTAGGTGGTTAAATGTTAGCTCCATTAGTGAATTCAACTTTGTAGGCCACCTCTAGTTTAAACTCATAAGAGTATAGTATTCTTTCTCCATGTTAGACTCTTAAGTGTTACCTAATTAGTTGATTAAGGCTTTAAGGAGATTAGTAATAGGTAACACTAATAATTAACTTAGAGCGATTCATTATTAGAACCAAATTCTATGATCCTTGAGTGCCCTACGATTTAGTTTAATGTATTTTTTAAGCTTTTGTAATAAAATTAATCATGGGGTTTGTAAGAAGGTATTAGAATAGAATTTAATTTAATAAAAATTTACCCTTGCTTATTGATGTCTCGGTTAATTGTTATATTTATATATATATATATATATATATATATATATATATATATATATATATATATATATATATATATATATAATGGTCAAATTAAGATTATTTTAGAGTCAAATGTGGAGTTCAAAATAGTTCCTTGGAATTATAGTCGTATTATGATTGTATCAATCTAATCATGTTTAGCTATTACTCTTTTTTGAGTAGGTTTAGTGTCTTGTAATGTTTGGAGCTCTTTGTTCTTGTTAATGCATGTCAATGGAAGGTAGTAAGAATATTTTGGTTATAGGTTGTAATGTTGTATTAACCTTTTTGTTGAAGTGTTTCATTTTCATAAACCTTGTCCGAAAATGGTATGTTAAGTCACTGTTATCATAGTGTAAGGTCGCCCTTGGAACACAATTGTATATTATTATCAACTTGTATTAATGATGGTATTGAGTTATTTTTTCTTTTTCTTCTTTATTCTCGTTGGCCCTAAATCATATTGGTCTAAGGAAAAGTCATAGTTGTTTAAACCTAGTTTCCATATTGGGAGATTTACTTTTGTAACATGGAAAAGAGTTTAAATTACCAACTCTAGAGGCTTAACTACTTGGGTTTCAACTTGTTATTTGTGTCATTCTATTCCAATGATGTATTGTTTGAGTTTTGAAGTGGATAAGTGAACTTTTATTGTTGTGGTCAAAGTTTGTATGGCTTATGTGATGGATCAGATTGTAAGAAATGGATGTCTTGCAGACCCTTGTCCATGCATGTTTTGGTTTTTGGGTGCTATTTGTACAAAGGAGAGTGGCTTCCATGGTGGGGCCAGTGCCCAAAGTGGCTGCCTGGATAACCCCATGGAAGTTGTAATCTAGTGATAATTAATTTATCTAGGTGGGTTGGGTAGCAATTCACATAATAAGATAAGTATGATGCCTTACCCATGCCTTGAGTGCTCTCATAGGCCAAGGATGGGATGAGAAGGCATGGTTGGCAAGGTTGACCTCCTTGTGCCCATGAAAGGATGTGTCAACTCCATATGTGTCACCCTATGGAGCCAGTGCCTATAGAGAGGTCACCTGGATAACCATAGATGGGGGTTGGTTTCTAGTGAGAGATAGCCTAGATAACCCATGCTAGGACCATGTGATGACACTCTCCTTACTACATCTTATTTACTTCTTGTTTTTATCTTCGTTTATATCTCTAGAGAACTATATTGTCTTATCTTGATGTGACTTGTTTTCATGATTGTCTAGTCTTAATGATTGTCTTGATGTATTGACTAGTCTGATTGATTGGTGTAGTCTCAATTATCTATTTAATTTGTGTCGAGTTGTCTTCTAGTACACCTGGTCTTAGGGGGAGCCTTAATGTTATCTCCTAGCTCAGAGGGGTGGACCTCAGGGATCCATGTGGTTGGGTGGAAGAGCTATCCATTGGCCTTTTTGCATGTTATGGTTTGAGATCAATGCAGAGGTGTTTCAATTCCAAATTTGTTCTACATCTTTAGAGTTGTAGTATACATTCATAATTGTACTATTTTCTAAACTGATGTGATCAGTCTTGTAATCTTATATTGAACCTTTGTAATTATTCATCCCTGCAAATGTATAATGTAATACTCTTCTATTGTAATATTGATGCATATCACTTGTATTGTTATAATTTTATCTGATGCAGTTATGTTCCCTAGAGGTGTTAGTTGTTCATTTCATTTAATGTTGTTAATAGTTTAATTATATTTAATGATTAATATATTTACTTGCTTCAAAAAAAATATATTTCTGTAAAATTTGCATTTGTTAGTCTAATACTCTAGGGTTGCATGACAGGGCATCACATTATTGCCCAATCCCTTGTCTCAGGCCTATGGGGCATAATCTAATGTGGGACCCCCATTCTTCCATGGTCCAAACCCTTGACTCAAGCCTACAATGGCATAATGCCCAAACCCTTGTCTTAGGCCTATGGGGCATAATCCAATGTGGGACCACCATTCCTCCATGGTCCAAACCCTTGACTCAAGCCTACGATGGCATAGTGCCCAAACCCTTGTCTCAGACCTATTGGGACAGAACCTTAGATGGGATTTATAGGAATTCTACTAAGGTTTATGCATTCTCCCTTCCTCATTGAATCACAAATGCAATACATGTAGTTTCCACACACATTTCCAAAACATACAATTTGCCTTTATTATTATGAATGGTGTTATATAGTAATATATGATACAACATGAGATATCTTTGTAACATCCCTTTTTGTTTGCTGCGACTCTTCGTGAGTCAGCCTCATGCCTATTCTTTAATATTTATATATTATAGTATTTGTTATAATATTAATAATATCTCTATATTATATTATTATATATGTTATTAATAGTATTATATATATATATATATAATTCACAACTATATAAATGAAATGTATATTTTAATTTATATTACATAACAATTATTATTATTATTATAATTAATCGCTATTATGATAATGATTAATGATAATTATTATTGTCATCACAATATTATTATATCATTATCCATATGATTTTTGTAATTAATTTAAATTATATCTTGGTTCTTATCGCCATATCACAATTCACTTTAGAATACCTATATACTCTTAGAAATTAGAAGATATATTATTATTTATTGTTGTTATTATAATATCATTATTATTATAGTGTTATGAATATAATTTTTAATAATGTTTAATCGTGTCTTCTCTATTGGGACATCACATCCTTTATCTACTATATTTATTTATTTATTTATTTATTTATTTTTACTTGAATCATTCCTCCCATTTGTTGCTGATGTACATATCTCTATATATTAATTTATGATATCTTTCCTACTTATGACTTATATATATATCTATGTGTATATATATATATATATATATATATATGTATTTATCAGATAGTTTTTTAATTTTCTTCCCATGATCTTTTCCTTCTATCTCACAACTTTTATTTATTTCCCTTTCAACGGATATGTTCAAGAGCACGTCTCTTATTATGCTTGGTGGTAAAAGACATACTTACCCTCTTATAATTGTTATTACTTTATATTAATTCCCTTTTGTGGTAAAACTAGTTCTAACCATACATAACTCCCTTATCATAAGAGGATAGGTTAAAAGATGTTTATTTATATTATTATTTATTTATATTATTTATAGTTATAATTATATCATTATAATAAATGATATATTAGTTATTTTATATTATTTATCTTATATCATTTATATCATAATAAATGATATATGATTTATATTATATTATTTATATGTGTTATTTATAAATATAATAATAATAATATATTGTGTTAATTGTTTTAAATAAATATTATTTAAATATATTAAATAGATTCCATTTATAATATTATTCATATCTTTAATTTGAATGAATAATACATAATGGATTCAATTATAAATTACTAATATAGGGACATGACAAGAGGGCTGTAATGTCCCATGAAATAGCATCATTTAAACTTATTCCCTGACTCCTTTTTTATATGCAAATTAACATTACCAACCACATTTCTATATTGGCCGACCACCTTCTGACATATATTCCAAGTCACATCTAAATATAGTTAAGATCACCCAAACTGATAATGCGAAGGAACAACAATTGATATGTCTCATAAGATAGCGATTACATTTACTAGAAGATAATAATTCTATATATGTAATCATTGGAGGATAAATAAAAGTATTTTAAAACCAAGGGCAGTGATTACATGTAGTTAGTGGAAGGCTACAGTTACATAGAGGTACGATCTATTGTGAAGAAGTGTGATTTTGAAGAGTTACATCCATTCAGAATGGATGCCTTCATTTGGGATGATATAAAATAAGGATGAAATAGGATTAAGGAGAAGGAAGAAAGGAGACAACAGGGAGACAGAGATCATCCACAGTGATATTAATATGTAGTAATGTCTATTGTCATCAGGTGTATCAACCCGATCTGTTATCGATCTATTTATGCTTTAACTTATGATTCATGTCAAATCCAAGCTGATATAAGTGCATTGACTCCTTATACTTATTTGCAGTGATTTACCACATTTGCATTGTTGTCTCTTTTATAAAAGCAACTGAATTCATTATTGTAATGCATAGTCTTAGATGCATATATATCTTTCTTATTCGTGCTTAGTACATTGATCTCCATGCATTGTAAGTAATCTATCTGCTCTCTTATGGACTAACAATGATCTTATTAATGCCTAGAACTTAAGACATGGTTTTACATGTATATTGCTCTTCGGGTATAATTAAAAGATAGAATGTTTATAGCCATGATTGTATATTAGTATTACTGGATAATAATGCAATTGATTGTATGAATCTGGTTGTAAAACCTGCTTGGGGGAAAGGGCCGGGGAGAGCGTTGTGCTCCACTTATGGTATGCCCACTCCAAAGAGAAGGTTGAGCCATGGAGGAGTGGCAACCCCACTTATGGTCCTCTCAATTTTAAAGAAAAAGAGGGGCCATGGAGGATTGGAAGTGCCAAGACCACTCATAAGCTTCACCGATCTCCGCAAGTGGGCAAAGTGTTTTCTAAGGTTGGGACATGGTTGGGGAAAGTAGGTACAAGTCACCAATAGGGAAAGTTGTGGTATACAACCTCTTAGGTTGGTATATGGCTTTGGACGGATCCACCATGTCACTCCTCTTAGTTCATATTAGGCTAAATGGTTGATAACATTTAATGTATCATCATGAATTAATGCTAACAAGTATATATGTATGTTTGGGCAATGTTGTTCATATGGTGTATGCAAGTTCAATCAAGGACTCCACCAACAAGTTATTTATTGCATGGTAAAACCTAGAACACCTAACTCTAGTGGGGAATTTGTAATCATTAGAAGGCTTTTAGGGCAAACCAGGATAGGGGACATTACAAAGAATAGATTGTAATAGCATTATGTTATGTCTATTGTATTACTTTGGCATTTACAAAGTGTTCAGACATGTGATTTCATTAGTTGATAGGTACCGAGGAGCTTAGGAAAAGTAAAAATAGATTGGAAGTCATTATCAAAGGAAATTGTAGAGAAATTTTTAGTACGAATTTCATGAAAACTCATTTACACGGGACTAAAACAAATATCTTTTGTGGCAGCCATCAACATTCATGTTGATAGTTACATAGAGACAAGTAGGCTAAAAATCAATGCAACAAACAATATTAACTATACTATGAACCAATTGAATACAACAAGCCATAACATCATGCACCACCTATCTCAACCCGTATGAGTTTATACTCAACTTGAGGTAACTCAGATCTTAGAATTCTAATAAAAAAAGCATCTACAATCAAAGTTATCCCCTACAATATGGTATGAAGTATTTATAAGAGTAAACAATAACCAAAGAAAAAGATATCAGTGTTGCCAATATGCATAGTTAGAGTAACTCAGTTCATGTTAAGAAAATAGAATGATTATAGAAAAATCACAAATGCAAAACTAATGCAATATCATTGCTTTAACTAGGCTAGTAACTAAAAATATAATAAATGCATATGTTAAATAGATATCATCTTAGATTCAGTATATTAAAGAAGATTTGTAAATATTGAAACAACTTCCATTAAAAAATCTACCACATTAGATAGACTTGTTGCAAATATCCACAGCAATGGATAATGTCCCTCTCTCGATGATTTGTTAAGAAGACAAACAAGAGATTACAACTCTAAAAATAAAGAAATGTCTAATAAGTAATAAATAAAAATGGTCATTTTTAATTTATTACTGGAACTCTAGAGTGAACTAAATAAGATAACGTCATATTTGTGAAAAATCTATTGCAACTACTGATTATTAATTTCCTATCTTATGTAGATTATTTGGCTGCCAAAAAATTAATTAATTTACACCAAATATTAAATAATAACATAGCTGTAACTTCATGGAAAATCACGGAGACAGAAAATAAAATGAACACAATATTTTGGACAAATTGTCCCTGGAAAAACCCTGAAGGGAAAACTAGTCAACAGATAAGAATTTTATTCGACTGTAGAAAATCAAGAGATACAAAATTGCTTTCCTCTTATTGGCAAAGCTCTGGTAATTTTCTTTCCTATAAATTCCCTTCCCTCAATTGTTCCTGCTGAAATTGCTCTGGCAATATTTTCCTTCTCCAGCAATTCCACTGCTGCTCTCCAACGCTATCACTGCGCTCTTTGCTCTCACTGCAAATCAATTTACTATTAATGCAAATTTATTTATTTTCTATCACTACAAATACTTCTCAGATCTATCCTCTCCAAATGCCCATTGATCCTCTTTTATAATCCTCTCATTGAAAACCAATGGCCATGATTTAATATCAATCAATGGCTAGGATTAATTAGACTCTAACAAACCCTAATATCTAGAAGTCTCTCGAGAAATCAATTTTTTAGGTATGGAGATAATTATTCCAGTTGTGTTTCTAGCCTTGTAATCACCACCCGAGACTAGAACACCTATCCAAGCTACATAAAAATTAACACTCCCTCTTAGCGAGGAAGGTGTTCTGCACAACACCCAACTTCTTTCTGAAGAAGATGAATTTTGCCTTCCCCAATGCCTTTGTCAAAATGTCTACTACTTGTTGATCTGTAGGTATATACTGTAGCTAAACAATCCTCCGTTGTACACAATCCCTGATAAAATAATACCTGATGTCTATATGCTTAGACCTATCATGAAACACTGGATTCTCAGATAATCTGATGCAACTCTGATTATCACAGTGTATCATCGTAGTCTCAACCCTCTGACCAAACAAGGCTACCAGCAACTTCCGAAGCCATATAGCCTTACACGTTGCCATGCTAGCTACTATGTATTCTACTTCTGCAGAACTCAGAGCCACGAACTTTTGCTTCCTGCTGTACCAAGAGACAACTCCTGATCCCAAACTAAAGCAGCACCCTGAAGTGCTTTTCCTGTCCACTGTACTATCTGCCCAATCTGCATCATTATAGCCTATCAACTTAATACCATCACCTCGAGCATATCTGATCCCATACTCGATTGTACCATGCAAATATCACAACACATGCTTTGCCGCTATCCAATGCACTCTCTTCGGCTCAACCATGAACTGACTAAGAGAGTTTACTGCAAAGGATATATCTGGCCTAGTGTTGACCAAATACATGAGAGATCCAATCAACATCCTATATAAGGTGGGGTCTACATCCTTTTCCTTGGATGCGTCTACCTTCTTCTAATTCATGATCATAGTTGTAGACATGGCTCTGCAATCTTGCATCTCAAACCTCTTCAAGATTTCAATGCAGTATTTCCCTTGTCCAAGGAAAATCTCTCCATCTGTCTGCCACACTTCCATGCCTAGAAAGTAGTGCATAAGCCCCAAATCCTTCATCTCGAACTCTGCTGCAAGGTCCCTCTTGCACTCCTCTATGAGCCCTAGTGAACCTGTTAAAAACAAGTCATCCACATATAGAACAAGAATGAGAATTTCACCCCCAACCACCAAGTAGTAGAGGTTAGCATCTGGCTCACTCTTCACAAAGCCTATTCCTTGCAAGTATTTATCAATGCACTCATACCATGCCCTGGGAACCTGCTTGAGTCCATACAAAGCTCTCTTCAATCTGCACATGTGGGTTTTGCTGCTGTGTGCTACAAAGCCTTCTGGTTGTTCTATGTATACCTCCTCTAACAATTCACCATTAAGAAATGTTGTCTTGACATCCATTTAATGGATTTGCCATCCCATATGTACTGCAAGTGAGATTACGGCTCATATAGAAGTATACCTGGCCACTAGAGTGAATGTCTCCTCATAGTCTATTCCCTCCTTTTGAGAGAACCCCTTGGCCATGAACATTGCCTTGTATTTCTTGATGCTACCATCTGCACTATGCTTAATCTTATAGATCCAGCGTGATCCAACCACTACCCTATCTGTCAGTCTAGGCACAGCCTCCCATGCATTATTGAGGTATATTCCTCAACCATCACATCTGACCACACTTGTTGCTGTGTAGCCTCTTGATAGCTAGAAGGCTCGCTATCTACCAGCTGACTAACCAATGCCACATAGTCATTATACCTGGCTGGTTGTTTCCGCTATCTACTACTCATCCTAGGAGCTCCCACAAACTCCTGAGTATCCTTATGTGTCTGTTGAACCTCACGGTTCCTCCTGTTAACTATAGAGGATGAAATATCAAACTCTATATCTTCTTGATGCATCTCTTGGATTTGTTGTATTTGTTGCTCCATACTCTGTGAACTCTTAGCACTTAAGCCTGTGCTTGTACTAGTAACTATACTCATGCTTTGCTGCCCCTGTTCTAGTTGAACAATCCTTGGAGCTTCTGTTGGCTGCTCATTCTGATTATTTGCTGGCAAATCTCTGGACCTCCTATATGTCTTGTCCTCCATGAATTTGACATCATGCCTGACTATAATCCTCCTGGTCCCTGGAATAAATATCCGATATGTCTTTGAGGTCTCGTTGTACCCCACAAAGTACCCTCTCTCTGCAGTCTGATCTAACTTGGAACGTGTAGCCCCTGGAATGTGACAAAATGCCAAACTCCCAAATATCCTGAAGTGACTGACATCTAGCTTCTTCCCTGAAAATGCCTCCTTTGGTGTCATCTTGCCCAATACCTTATGTTGAACCCTGTTCTATATGTATACTGTTGTACTGCATGCCTTTGCCCATAAGTAACATGGCATATCTTGGTCATACAACATAGCCCTTGCTGCCTCTGATATAGAATGATTCTTCCTCTCAGCAACCCCATTCTGCTGCGGGTTGTAAGGAATGGTCCACTCTCTCTTGATTCCTTCCCTAGTACAGAACTCCTAAAACTCTTTCCCTTTGTACTCACCTCCATTGTCTGATCGAAGAACCTTTACCTTGCTGCCTGTCGAATTCTCCACAAGAGCTTTGAACTCCTGGAAGTGACTGAAGACCTCATCCTTGGTCTTCAAGAAGTATATCCAGGTCTTCCTGGAGAAATCATCAATAAAAGTAACAAAGTACTCATAGCCTCTGAGAGACTTCATTTACATTGGTCCACATATATCTGAATGTACTAGATCAAGAACCCCCTTGGATCTGGTGTCACTCCTTGGAAAAGCTGCTTTCACAAACTTCCCCAACACACATCTCTTACATACATCATCATGCTCTATGCTCACCTCTAGAACACATGTTACTGTCTCACGAAGCAATTTAAGTGCTCCATGATGTATATAGCCCATCCTCCTATGCCATAGCTCTCCTTGATCTCTAGGATTACTGCTGTTCACTAGTGCCTTAGGAGTATCAAACTGCAACCTATAAAGTCAGCTGTTCCTAACTCCAATAGCTATGGGTGATTTCCAATCCTTATGCTTGATTAAAACATGCGCCCCTCTAAAGAGTACATTATAGCCTTTATCTTGAAGGACAGATACGAAAATTAAATTCATGCCCAAGCTTGGCACATGCAACACATCATGAATGCAAATAGGCTTGCCATTCTCCCTCTGAAATAGAATAGTCCCTCTCCCAATTGGATCGCACTTGGACTTGTTCCCCATCTAAATTTAGAATCTGATGTCCTCCTCCTTGTAGCTGGAGAAGTACTCTCTAACTCTTGTCATATGAAATGATGCCCCACTGTCTATATACCAAACACCCTGTGAGGTTGAGCTAGTTAGGCAAGCTATGAGTGCAAACTCATCTTCCATTCTACTAGAAAGCTCATCTACACTTGCTGAAGCTGCCGTCTACTTCTTGCCTTTCTTTTCATTTTTCTTCCTTTGTGGGCAATCGCTGACATAGTGGCCGAACTCGTGACAGCCATAGCATTTGATCTTAGATAAGTCCTTCTTCTCACTTTTTGGATTTGATCCTTTGCCAGACCCCTTCTTCGCTTTCCCTTTTCCTGCTAGGGCAACATTTTCCTATTCCACCTCACTTTTCTGACTATTCCTACTGGTTCCACTGACAAGACTTAGTCTAAGCTCCTCCTGAGTGAAGTCACTCCATAGTCGATCCCAACTCAGTAAGGTGTCTCGTCCATTAATAACTTGAACAAAGACATCCCACTGCTTAGTAAACCCATTCAGGGCTATTTGTACTAGCTCATCATCCTTTGCAACAGCTGCCAATTCATCCTTGACAAGTCTAAGTCTAGTGAGGTAACTTGTGATGTCTTCTCCCTTATTCATCCCGGTATTCCTTAACTTTTCTCTAAGAATTGGCTTCCAGTTAAGGGTAGCATTTTGGTACAGATTCATAATGGCATCCCACATCGTCTTTGCTATATCTAACTCTACAATATGTGGAACAATATGATCCTTAACACCGTCAAGAATCAGCCTCCTCACCTTGGCATCTTCCTTCTTATATGCTAAGAGCTGTGTTGCATCTGTAGATACAGGTACAACAGTGGTCACATATTCCTTGATACCATTCTCTTCCAGCAATAAAGAAATTCTAGCTTTCCAAACACCAAAATTTGAGGCTCCATCCAATCTGTCCTGATCTCTTAAACTTGTTGAGGCCATCTCAAAAGAAAATAATAATAATAATTTTGAAGAGGTCAAACTGGGTTTTATAAACCCTAGATTTTTATTTATTATTTTTCTCTTTCTCCCTGTGCCTTTTTTTGCCCTCAGATTTGCTCTGATACCATGTGAAAAATCTATTGCAACTATTGATTATTAATTTCCTATCTTATGTAGATTATTTGGCTACCAAAAAATTAATTAATTTACAGCAAATATTAAATAATAGCACAGCTGCAACTTCACGGAAAATCATGGAGATAGAAAAATAAAATGAACACAATATTTTAGACAAATTGTCCCTGAAAAACCCCGAAGGGAAAACCAGTCAGCAGATAAGAATTTTATTTGATTGTAGAAAATCAAGAGATACAAAATTGCTTGCCTCTTACTGGCAGAGCTCTGGAAATTTTCTTTCTTGCAAATTCCCCTCCCTCAATTGTTCCTGCTGAAATTGCTTTGGCAATATTTTCCTTCTCTGGCAATATCACTACTGCTCTCCAATGCTATCACTATGCCCTTTTCTCTCACTGCAAATCAATTTGCTATTGCTACAAATTTATTTATTTTCTATCGCTGCAAATACTTTTCGGATCTGTCCTCTCCAAATGCCCATTGATCCTCTTTTATAATCCTCTCAATGAAAACCAATGGCCATGATTTAATCTCAATCAATGGCTAGGATTAATTGACTCTAACAAACCCTAATATCTAGAAGTCTCTCAAGAAATCAATTTTCTAGGTATGGAGATAATTATTCTAGCTATGTTTCTAGCCTCGTAATCACCACCTGAGACTAGAACACCTATCCAAGCTACATAAAAATTAACAATATTAACACTAGTACAAAGGTAGGTAGCAATATGGTCATGAGATATCTTCTCAAGGACTACATCTCATCGTTCATTATATATGAATCCAAAAACTGTCATTTTGCATGTAGATATTTTAAAGAAATTAGATATCAAATCTTCAAAGTTAACTTCAAACAATCATTAAAATTTAGATTGAGTTCACTTTCAAATGATAAGATTATGCAAATCTATTTTACCAAATCTATATGTCTTCAAAAAGATTTTTTTTCCTACAAATTAGTCCTCACCTATTTCAGTTGGTTTCAAAGAGGTTCAACCTATATATAAGACTCAATTTGGATACCAAAATAGTAAAATGCTTAGCACAAATTATTTGAGTAAACTGATATTACAGGTTAACCTCTTCTTTATCTCTATCACTTGCTTTCTATTGCATATTATATTTACATGTCTCAAGGAAAATAAGTGGAAAGTAAGTGTTAAATTGTGTGTTGAGCAACTCAGGCGAACTCAATAAAACAAATATATTATTCAGAGCATCGAATGTCTTAATAAGAATGTTTTGAAGTAGACAAATGCCGACAAACTCCATTGAAGACTGTATGGCTTGCATCTGTTGTGGTTACACCAGAATTGACAGGATTTTGATTGGCATAGGATGGAGTGGATAAGAAGGGCACAACCGTGGAAAGACCTTGTTTCGGTAGTAAAAATTCAGCCGAGGGTTGATGCATAGTATACAACATCTAAGAATTAATCCTGATCTCCTCGAACTCATCCTCAACCGACAAATTCTCAGCTGTCACCAGATTCGCAGGGTAAAAATCTTGATCGAGGGCATTTTTAACAATCTTCTCCTCATCAAAGTTCCACTCCTTTTGATTTTTCAAGGAGAACTTCTCTAAAATTGGAGCTTCCTCTACACTGGCATTGATTTCTACTGGGTTCTCCAAAACTATAAGAGCATTATCGCTTTTGTCCTTGCAGCCTCCCATCTGATCGTCTAATCCTCTCCTAATCACTGCGTTAATGGAAAAAGCCCCAGACCCAGTCACTATGGGTTGGTTTCCAAGGATGTTCCCCTACTCTAGAATCTCCTCCCAAAAATTATCCTTGGGGACCTGATCTTTCTTAACCCATATGTTGGTTTCAAACTACTTTTTTTGTTGACAAGTCTCTTCCATATGATTTCTTCTTCTGTACATTAAACAAATTGTTTAAATTCTTCTACTTCCAGTTTTTGTATGCAATGGCATCCGTTAACACAAAGTAGAGCTTGTTTCAGGATCTTCATTATCACTGCAATATTTAAACGGGTATAGAGATAGGAGTCACTGTCGATAATGTCACCATCCATGTCCATCAAAATTCCTACGGATCTTCCTATTTTTTCCAAACACTCATCTGACCAATAGACAATAGGCAAATTATACAATCTAACCTAGATTGGGTGATCATATGGCTCCACAGATAGAGGATTAAATTTTGGTTGCCATTTCTGAAGATACAGGGGTTTTCTTTCCATCATCCATAAGCCTCCCTACAAGATCTTTTCTCTCTCCTCTGCTGAAGAGAAGAGCAAATGAAGAAACCCCTCGGGAGAAATTTTATCACACTATGCTCCTTCCAATTCTCTGAAACCCATACTCTAATTTTCTCCCTAGGGTTTTTCACTCTGATGAACTGACAAATTATCACTAAGTCCTTCAGTATCTCTTGGTCTTCTTTCCTCTCTTTGCCCTTATTTGTGAGGTTTTTGTTTTTCGTTGTTCTGCGCTTCCCCGCTACTCTTCATTTTTTTCCCTTGTATTATAGTATTAACTAATCTTGAGACACAAGGAAAATTAAATTATTTGATATTTATTTTTAATTATTATAATTTTTTATGTTATTTTATTTTGTAATAATTTTTTATTTATATTTATTGTTAACCTAATAAAATAGTCTCACCCTATTTTAATTGTAACCCTAGCCCTAATTTAAATTTTAAGACAAATTCTATTCATAACCATAATTCTAATTATAGATTGATATTTCTGGATTTAACTGTGTGCTTGTTTTTTCCTTAACATTTCGGATCATACTCCATGATCCATCCTCAGGAGTGAGCAAGAGAAGTGAAAAAGTGTGTAAATTGCAGACAGAACAGACTAAATAAAGGGATGGGTCAGCGCAGCAACTGAGAGACTAAAAGGAGGAAACAATTAAAAATCACTGCACATAAAAAGCAACATGCAACACAAAAAAAAGAAAGAAAGAAGGTTAGATTTAAAGAAAGAAGTAAATATAAAAACCAAAAGTAAAACAGAGGAGAACAAGAAGAAAGATGAAAGGAAATAAATGAAAATGATAAAAATTAAAAAGGAAGAACAATGAAAAACCAAACAAAAACAAGAAATAAACAAACAAAAAGACACCGGAGGAGAATAAACACGACTAAGGAAATAAATAAATGAATGAGGAATAAAAAGAATATGGAGTAAAAACAAACAAATTCTAAAAATCAAACACAGTTATAAGAAAAAACCCTCAAGGACTACATCTCATCGTTCATTATATATGAATCCAAAAACTGTCATTTTGCATGTAGATTTTTTAAAGAAATTAAATATCAAATCTTCAAAGTTAACTTCAAACAATCATTAAAATTTAGATTGAGTTCACTTTCAAATGATAAGATTATGCAAATCAATTTTACCAAATCTATATGCTTGTGATGTTCTTCAAAAAGATTTTTTTTCCTACAAATTAGTCCTCACCTATTTCAGTTGGTTTCAAAGAGGTTCAAGATATATATAAGACTCAATTTGGATAGCAAAATAGTAAAATGCTTAGCACAAATTATCTGAGTAAACTGATATTACAGGTTAACCTCTTCTTTATCTCTATCACTTCCTTTCTATTGCATATTATATTTACATGTCTCAAGGAAAATAAGTGGAAAGTAAGTGTTAAATTGTGTGTTGAGCAACTCAGGCGAACTCAACAAAACAAATATATTATTCAGAGCATCGAATGTCTTAATAAGAATGTTTTGAAGTAGACAAATGCCGACAAACTCCATTGAAGACTGTATGGCTTGCATCTGTTGTGATTACACCAGAATTAACAGGATTTTGATTGGCATAGGATGGAGTGGATAAGAAGGGCACAACCGTGGAAAGACCTTGTTTCGGTAGTAAAAATTCAGCCGAGGGTTGATGCATAGTATACAACATCTAAGAATTAATCCTGATCTCCTCGAACTCATCCTCAACCGACAAATTCTCAGTTGTCACCAGATTCGCAGGGTAAAAATCTTGATCGAGGGCATTTTTAACAATCTTCTCCTCATCAAAGTTCCACTCCTTTTGTTTTTCAAGGAGAACTTCTCTAAAATTGGAGCTTCCTCTACATTGGCATTGATTTCTACTGGGTTCTCCAAAACTATAAGAGCATTATCGCTTTTGTCCTTGCAGCCTCCCATCTGATCGTCTAATCCTCTCCTAATCACTACATTAATGGAAAAAGCCCCAGACCCAGTCACTATGGGTTGGTTTCCAAGGATGTTCCCCTACTCTAGAATCTCCTCCCAAAAATTATCCTTGGGGACCTGATCTTTCTTAACCCATATGTTGGTTTCAAACTACTTTTTTTGTTGACAAGTCTCTTCCATATGATTTCTTCTTCTGTACATTAAACAAATTGTTTAAATTCTTCTACTTCTAGGTTTTGTATGCAATGGCATCCGTTAACACAAAGTAGAGCTCGTTTCAGGATCTTCATTATCACTGCAATATTTAAACGGGTATAGAGATAGGAATCACTGTTGATAATGTCACCATCCATGTCCATCAAAATTCCTAGGGATCTTCCTATTTTTTCCAAACACTCATTTGACCAATAGACAATAGGCAAATTATACAATCTAACCTAGATTGGGTGATCATATGGCTCCACAGATAGAGGATTAAATTTTGGTTGCCATTTCTGAAGATACAGGGGTTTTCTTTCCATCATCCATATGCCTCCCTACAAGATCTTTTCTCTCTCCTCTGCTGAAGAGAAAAGCAAATGAAGAAACCCCTCGGGAGAAATTTTATCACACTATGCTCCTTCCAATTCTCTGAAACCCAAACACAATTATAAGACAAAAGAGAACAAATGTGTGTGAGAGAGTGTGAGTGTAAGAACAAAAGAACACCAAGGAAAGGGAATATTGAGCCCACGACCACAAGAAGGAAAGAAGAAAAAAGAGAATGAGCGAAAAGAAAAAGGACGTGAAAGGCAAGCCAAATGGAAGAAAGAATGACAAAAGACCAAAAAAGGGGGGAACACGCGTGTGGAACCAATAAGGCAACAAACCCCACACAAATAGAAACCAACACATGAAAGCCCTAAATTACAAGTACACCACAAATTAAAGACTACCCTGAACAAAAACAAAACTGAGGATGAGGCAGGCGGAAACTAAGCAACTGGGGTGAGACTAGGATCAAGAGACAAACAACTCAGGGCAAAAGACTCGAATGGGGAAAGAAGGAAGGAGAGGTCGACTGGGGGAAGACCAAGGTCAGAAGGAAGGAAGGAAGGGGAGGAGGACGAATGAGGATCAAATAGGAAGAAGCCTAAAAGAAAATTAGGGGGAAAAGGAAAAGAGTGAGGGGAAAAATGAGGCTAGAGGAAGGGGGAGAGAACCGAAGAAGGGACATAAGGGGAAACAAATAAGAAGGGACAAAGGGGGGAGGAAGGAGATCAAGGGGGGTTGGAACAATTTTAGATGATAGAGAGCAAAGGAGTCCAAGTGGAACTTAAACCCCATCCATCATCCTGGTTGAGATTGGACAGGTGGTTGCGAATCTCAATGGCCTCTTTAAGTTTCCTCTTGTAGTAGTTTTCTTCCCTAACCAAAATTTGAGTGTCCTCTAAACAAATGTGGTGTTTGGTTGAGGAAGAGTGTTCATCTAGGGCGGATTTATGGATTCGCTCAAGTCTAAGGTCCGCACTGTGCTCCTTGATCCTAGTCTAAAGGAGCGACCTGTCTCCCCAATATAGGGGGTGCCACATGCCAGGTCGCTCCTTTAGCACTAGGATCAAGGAGCACAGTGCGGACCTCAGACTTGAGCGAATCCATAAATCCGCCCTAGATGAACACTCTTCCTCAACCAAACACCACATTTGTTTAGAGGACACTCAAATTTTGGTTAGGGAAGACAACTAATACAAGAGGAAACTTAAAGAGGCCATTGAGATTCACAACCACCCGTCCAATCTCAACCGGGATGATGCATGGGGTTTAAGTTCCACTTGGAATCCTTTGCTCTCTCTCATCCAAAATTGTTCCAACCCCCCTTGATCTCCTTCCTCCCCCCTTTGTCCCTTCTTCTTCGTTTCCCCTTATGTCCGTTCTTTGGTTCTCTCCCCCTTCCTCTAGCCTTATTTTTCCCCTCACTCTTTTCCTTTTCCCTCTAGTTTTCTTCTAGGCTTCTTCCTATTTCATCCTCATTCATCCTCCTCCCCTTCCTTCCTTCCTTCTGACCTTGGTCTTCCCCCAGTCAACCTCTCCTTCCTTCTTTCCCCATTCCAGTCTTTTGCCCTGAGCTGTTTGTCTCTTGATCCTGGTCTCGCCTGAGTTACTTAGTTTCTGCCTGCCTCATCCTCGATTTTGTTTTTGTTTGGGGTATTATTTAATTTGTGTGTACCTATAATTTAGGGCTTTCATCTATTGGTTTCTGTTTGTGTGGGGTTTGTTGCCTGATTGGCTCCTCACGCGTGTTCCCCCCTTTTTTAGTCTTTTGTCGTTCTTTCTTCCATTTGGCTTGCCTTTCACGTCCTTTTTCTTTTTTCTCGTTCTCTTTTTTCTTCTCTCCTTCCTGTGGTCGTGGGCTCATTATTCCCTTTCCTTGGTGTTCTTTTGTTCTTACACTCACACTCTCACACACACATTTATTCTCTTTTGTCTTTTATTTCCATTTTTTTGCGATGGTTTTTTCTTATAATTGTGTTTGATTTTTTGAATTTGTTTGTTTTTACTCCATGTTCTTTTTATTCCTCATTCATTTATTTATTTTCTTAGTCGTGTTTATTCTCCTCTGGTGTCTTTTTGTTTGTTTATTTCTTGTTTTTGTTTGGTTTTTCGTTGTTCTTCCTTTTTAATTTTTATCATTTTCATTTATTTCCTTTCATCTTTCTTCTTGTTCTCCTCTGTTTTACTTTTGGTTTTTATATTTACTTCTTTCTTTAAATCCAACCTTTTTTCTTTCTTTTTTTGTGTTGCATGTTGCTTTTTATGTGCAGTGTTTTTTAATTGTTTCCTCCTTTTAGTCTCTCAGTTGCCACGCTAACCCATCCCTCTATTTAGTTTGTTCTATCTACAATTTACACACTTTTTCACTTCTCTTGCTCACTCCTGAGGATGGATCATGGAGTATGATCCGAAATGTTGAGGAAAAGACAAGCACACAGTTAAATCTAGAAATATCAATCTATAATCATTATGGACTGTGGAAATGTGATGTCTTTCATAATTCTAATTTCAAATGTAATTCTTACCCTAATACTAACCCTAATTCTTATCCTAACCCTAATACTAACTTTCAAATCTAAATCTTACTCTAATACTAACCCTATCCCTAATTCTTATCCTAACCCTAATACTAACCTTAATCGTAAGGCAAATTATAACCAGAACCACAACCCTAGTTATAACCCTAACCATAATTATAACCCCAACCCTAACCCTATTTCTAACCCTAACCCTATTATTGCTTCTAATGCTAATCCTCACCCTAACCCTAACCTTAACCCTAATACTAACCCTAACTCTATCCCTAATTCTTATCCCAACCCTAATACTAACCTTAACCGTAAGGCAAATTATAACCATAACTACAACCCTAGTTGTAACCCTAACCATAATTCTAATTCTAACCCTAACCCTAACCAGATACATTTTCACTTTTTTCTATACTCTTAGAACTCAAGTGATTTGTATAATATTCTCCAATTAAATCATTCTATAAGAATCTAATCAACCAATTATTAGATAATTTAAATTACTTTATGTATTTTAAGATATATCTGCAATTCTATTTACAACCTATCTCATAGGTAAGTATATGGACCATTGATAAGTGTGGTTTTGCTTTCTTTGATTATTTTTAATGAATATTTCCTATTTAACTTCTAAACCATCATCAATTGTTGAAGTTTGGAGACCTACCTCTGAACTATCTTAGGAGAGTTCTTTTTTTCTTAGATTTCTAATTGGTTTGGGATTTTTTAAAAGATCAATCCTATTATATTTAATACTTTAATTTCTCTATTGGATGATCCATCTCCCCACACACAAATAGAGCTAGCATCTCTGCTTTTGCATCAATTACAACGATTCAACATCCTTTTAGAAGCAATTCCAGACATGATATGGTTTGGCAAGTCTATCCTTAAAGCATAAAGTTCCTGTAATAGCAAAGAATAATTCTCTCTCAAATATTTGTTTCAAAGTCTTCTGTATGCTAAAAAAAAATTGCATAGTTTGGCATTTGCCACTTGTGGTCTCCAATCTTCCACATTTCTTCTCCTAGTGTTGTTTTTCGTTGCAACCTAAAAGTACGTTGAAATATCTCCATTAACCCAGTGATTTGAAGTATAATCCATTGTATCAACCTTTAAAGTCATTCGAATTTCAGGAGGACATCCTATAGGAGGGCGGTCCTGGTAAACCAAAAATGGTGTCCTATAATACTCTACAGTGCAGTTATAGTCTTCATATCAGAAAGACAAATATCCCATGTGCTTTGTGATGGGATTCCCATTAACTTCATATATCCAAGTCTTATCGGAAACTGCTTCAGCCAGCATGCAAACCATGGATTCCAACTAGTTCCTTCCAATGGAATCACGCACAATCAGAATACACCTATTTTGAATGCTTTGGAGAAACTTCATTGCATCAAACCTAATGTTTCAATTCACAACCTCAAATTGCAAATAAATATCAAATTTATGAGATAGAAAAATAGGAACTCAAGAGTAAGTACCAAAATAGAATATTAAGCACAATCTCTCGAAGCATTAATAACCTGCACCCAATGGCTGTTGCAAACATAGTTCTTGGATAGTAATATTATATCATACGAATAGATCTTGACCAAAAGCATCTCCTAAGTTACGACTCAATTTTTGATGCACATGAATTTATTTGTTTTAATATGCCAAAGGGTATGCTATTTCTCTATAAGAAGAATCCTCATAAACAAAGTAACTTTTTTTTGCCAAAAGCATGTCACCAATTCTGAATTTTGAAACTAAAAGATATAACAAATTCAGATGTACGAAAAAGCAATTCATAAGCACTGCACAAATCTTTGGAATATAAATTCAATGTAACATGGCATAGGAGAATCTCTATACATGTCTTACAAATCCATAAGTATGAAAACCAATTTGTTTGACCATTCATAAGTATTACACAGTTCTTTGGTTGGAATATAAATTCAATGCAGAAGTGCATAGAGAACCTATAGCGTACCCTAGAAGATCACAGTCAAAGGGCTACCATAGCCATTTCAAGTAATCTGTATCAGGCCTAATACAACCCAACATTGGCCCACTCACATGATCAATCAGTCAAGCTACAAATTCATAAAAGAAAAGAAAGATTATAGAACCCCTCCATGGAATTCTTCGCCAGTAGCTTGAAAGACCCGCTCACATGAACAATCTTACTGTTCACAGTCAAGCTCATCAGCTCTTTGAGCAAAATTGTTGGAGAGTAATTTCTCCCACATAATGAGAATAAGACAAAATGGGAAAAAGACAAAATAGAAAAATGAACTAGCAAGTTCCTAAAGGACTCTAGAAACAGAGATATAGAAAGTTCTAGAGAAAGCTTCCAGAACAAAGTGGATTGTTTCTAGATGGGAATGATTCTAGAGAATGAGGTTTCTAGAATAAACAAGATAATGTATAAGACCTCTATAAAGAGGCACGATGTAAGAGCATTCAGGCAAGCAAGTCAAGTGTAATGATCAAATGATCATGAATGCAGCAGCATTCGATGTAAGAAATGTAATTATGTTTTTGAGTTAATAGAATTGTGCAGCAGCAGCACACATTTGAGCATGTTTATGTCTATGTTTCTGTGTTTGATATTTTGATATTGTGTCTTGTGGATGTGACATCCACCACCTACAAGTGGTATTAGAACCAAATTATGTGAAGATCATCTAGGGTTTACCCAAGTTGATCAGGTTGATTGTGTTTATCAGATTTAGGGTTTGTGTGAATTGATTGTCCTACAATGAGATCAAGTTGATAGTGTCATTGCAGATCAGATATATCAAAGCCGTCCATTCTTTTAGAGCCGCTGTTGTTAAAGGTGAAATTGTGAAGGAATCACTGCCAAGTCTTTTGTTCGCTGTCAAATTAAGAAAAGAGCCGCAGCTCCCATAGAAGAGATCAGATTGCAAGGAGATATCGGTGTAGAAGTTAGTGCCAAGGGTTACAAGGAAGTATCGAGTCATTTCTGAAGAATAGAGCCGCCAGATCACCAGAAGCCGCTGCAGAAGGAACCGCCGAGATTGCTAAATCATCAGATCGTAGTTTTTTGGGAAGTCACTACCACAAAAACTGCAGGAGGAATTATGAAGAAGCCACAGGAATATTGAAACCGTTGTTCAGTCAAAGGAGATCATATGTTCATAAAAAGAAGCCACCGCTACAGAAGAAAATCAAGGGTTTACAGAAATTTATTACCGATTGCTAAGCTGCCATTACCAAAGGAGTTGTTAGGGTTTAATCGCCAGTCAACCAAAGGAGATCGCCAAGGTTGTTAAAATCACTGATACGTCTGTGACAGATTTGGATTCAGCCGAACTTCAAAGGCAAATGTCCGCAGAACTGATGATGAGATCGTTGAGTTTTTTTTTTAATAGAAAAAGGTGGCGGAGCACCTATAAAATTAATAAAAACTATTAAACAGAAAGAACAAGGGCTTCACGCCCAGAAGTCCATGCCAAAATAATTACATGATAAGGTCCTGAAACGACCTGATATAACAATTTAATACAAAACAACACGGCCCTTAAAAGACCTGGTAAAACATAATTTAACCAGTATGGGAAAAAGACCAAACCGTCTGCCCAGATCAAAAGGAAATACCAAAACACGGAAGACGAGGCCCCATCACCAACAGAAAAACCATGCAGAAGAGCACAGGAGCCCGCCACCCTGACAAGCGCATCTCATCGCAGACACAGCCCAAAACAAAAACCCCCCACCAAGCCGACCGCTACACCACCGTAGGGAAACCCCCGAGCAGAACACAGATACGGGAACACCGAAACCACGGGACCACCCACAGAGAGCAAAACGGAAAAAACACAGGCCATCGCCAACCTGTTCACAAGCCCTAGGAGAAACAGTAGACCGCAAACGAATCTTAGGCCACTGGCGGAGCCTCCGGTAGGTCCCTTGCCTCCATATCCACTGTGGCCGCTGACTGGCCCCCTTCATCCAAATCCGCCAAGGCATAGTAAGGCATCCCCGGGGCCATGTCAGACGCATGAACTCTGAGGAAACGAATAGCCGTGAACACGTCCCTAATTCGCTCACATTTTTTCTTGGAAAAAAGAAAGCAGTATGCTCGTAGGGCATCATCTAAATCCTCACTACATAAAGATTTGATACTGGACTGCAGAGCTCTGTAAATTACCTGCTGTGGAGGAGAATTCCGTAAAGTTGTCAGATTAAAGAGCCCACCAATTAGGGCATCGCCTTGCTCCATGCGATAATTAGACACTGCTGCCTCCCAACGCTCCACTGTGTAAATATTCTTAAAGAACAAGCCTGCCGTCAGGGAGTGCACATAGTCTCCATCCACTACAAGATCCATTATGTTGGAAAGAAGTTGTGAGACTATATCTGAGTAGTTTAACACACGACCGTCAAAGTCTCTGATCCAAGCATGGCCCACGATATTCCGAACTGTAAACTGAATAAGAGTGCAGTCAGAGTCGATAAGAGTCATGAGATCAATCACCTTCACACGCCCCCCTATCTCCGGTTCCCAATCAAGGGCAGGGAAAAAAAATCATGAGATCGTTGAGTTGATGAAAGGAGATCGCTGCATTGGTGAGCCGCAGTCCTAATCCACCACCAATACTCTGTTATGATTGGTTTAGTTTACATAGATTAGTCACTAAATAAAAAAAATCATTTCATCTAATGTGATTCTTTCTCCAAGAAATTTCACTTTCACTAACAACTTTTTGTAATCATTGGTAAATTTACAAGAAGTTCCATCCAATGAATAACTCTTCCTCCATTAAAGTTTATAGATAATTTCTTGGGAATCGCTATCGTAAAAAGTTTCATCCTATGTGTGACTCTTCCTCCAAGAAATTTTATGGACAATTTCTTAGGAACCACTCAGCAAAATAGCAAGAAATTCCTTCCAACATGTTTAAAAATTTCACTGACAATTTTTTGGAAATCACTCAGCAACATTGCAAGAAATTACATCCAATATAATTTTACCATCAATTTCTTCAAAGTCACTCAGCAACATTGCAAGAAATTCCATCCAATGTGTCCAATCAATTTCTTAAAAATCCCTCAGCAACATTGCAAGAAATTCCATCCAATGTGTCAAGAAATTTCACTGACAATTTCTTGAGAACCACTCAACAACATTGTGAGAAGAAGGTCCATCCGATGTGTAACTCTTCCTCCAAGAAATTTGAGGGACAATTTTTCAGCGAAACCGCAAGAATCGTCAGGATACACCGACTAACCGAGAAGTCGTCAACCTTAAAAGAAATGCTTGAAAACACAATGCAGTCAATTGCTGCAAACGTTCTTCAAGATTACTTTTTCTTGCAGAGAAAAAAAGATAGCGCTTTCATTGGTGTTTCAGCAGCAGCAGCAATATATTATAATGGAGCTCTATGACTATGAATTGAACCTGCAATCTGAAATCGGCTGCTGGCGAAGCTCTCGCGATGTGGAATGCTCGATGGAATTCATTCCCAAACCACGACACTTACAGTTGGGAATGTGCGAGCTGTTGTGGTCGATTGAAGCCCTGCCCTTGCAGAAACCTACAGAATATTCCTTCAATATCATGGACCTCAAACCATCGAGAACCCTTCTACCTTTCTCAGAAGCTAAAAATGACAAAAGAAATTCCTAAGATTAATTGGATTTATAAAAATGACGAGAAAGAGAGGGTAAAAAGAAGAGATTGAGCCTAAGTTTTCCTAAGTTCCTATGCTTGATTCACAAAAGAGATTAATTCAACACCAAACCATCACTACCCAAACCAATATTCACATAGTCTTAAGCTAAGATAGTGCAATATTCAAAGGGACTTTCTATCACGAAAACCCAATTAACTAAATTACAAACACATATTCATTCAATCCTCACTTAGAAAATAAAAAAGGATGAAAAATTAAAAATATATTTTATTTACAGCTTAAAGAAATTTTTCTCTCACTCACATATTCACTCAATCCTCCTTACTTAGAAAATAAAAAATAGATTCTCTCTCTGTAAGTAAGTATTACATACATACATGGTCATTTCTGTCTCTCTGGTCTCCCTGCACCCCCGAACTGCGAGGCCCTATCCCTGGATAGATCCCCAATATTAGTTGCTTGAGAGGCTACGTAGGCTAGGATTGACTAGGCATAGGTTGAGGAGAGAGCATAGCTAAGCTAGTGCCATATAGGTATATCAGGGTCCAACTAATATGTTTGGTTTATAGTTTCCTATCCCATATAGTATAGATAGCTATCGATCATTGGTAAGAGAGCTACCAATCGTACATATTTTGAGAAATATTAGTTAGACTCATTTAGTTAGAATGACATTTAAGACCTTTGATTTTAAATAAAGTCTCTTGGGATGTGTTTGTATGTATATATGTATATGTATGTATGTATATGTGTATATATACACATATATCCAAGAGACTTTATTTAGACTCAAAGTTCTTAATATATATCATGATATACTTAGGATTCTAGCAAATTTGATATAACATTAATGAATGCTTATCCTAGCATTGCCAAGTTTCATTGCTCAAATATTTTGCCAATGTTCTCAGATTCTCAATGGACCCCAAATATCCTTTGATTAGTTCAATTCCCCCTTTTAGATAGATTTTAAATTATTTTTTCTAAATACAACATACCCTCTGATTTGTAAATCTTTTGAAAATGGAACTAAGATCCCAAATATTCTTGTTCCATCTTGTCTCTTTGATAATTTATCATATTCTCCTCATGCATTCAATTGCTATTTAGGCTAGCTTAGTGAGCAATAGTTTTAGAGCTCTTTGATATGCCTTTCATTGATGTAGGAGCATCTAGGGTGTAAGAGAAATGTTGCATCATCCACAAATATTGTATTTTACATTTTTGTTTATTTTGTAGGTTTGTAATAAGGTTATAATTATCATACTCTCACCATAAAAGACTATTCTTACTGTAGAGGCATTTTCTGGTTACAGTCATCATTGCAATACCTTTAAGTTCTAGGTTGAATATCTTATTGCAAAACATGACATTGTATCATAGAGTCTCCAAATTGATATCAAAACTCATAATGATCTACTTCTACATTAATGCAATGTGTTTTATCAAAACTAGTCATTGGTCAAAAGTTATGACTTGATAGATTTTTTAAAAAGACTTAATAGAACTTTGTGATAAACATACAAGTTTCAACTTAACTTTTGAATACATATTCAAGCTTATTGGTCCCAATTAATTTCATAGATAGGACCACATCGAGTTCCATTGCATCCATGTTATTGCATCCATTCTAAAAGGTTCCCTTCTACATGTTTCATGTGCATAGAGCTTTGGACAACCTTGCTAGTTAGTACATATCTTTCTAATTGCTTGCATTGAATATATAAACACCATTCATTAATGTAGTCAAGGTTGAAGGGTCCAATTAAAGACTATCAAAACTTCCATCTAAATGAAACACTCAAACTCAAAACACATCATAATAATAAGAAATCATATAAATAATTGAACTTTATTGATTTAAAACATAATAGCTTCATGAGATTGATACATGTTAGGAATTAGCCTTTCGATTATAATATAGATATTAAAGATCTCAATGTTCTAACTATCTAGTATCATTTCATTTGAATATCATCCTCAAATAATATTGGACTCCTCCATTTATAGAAGATGTAGAAATGATGTTTGTCAACTAGAAAATGTGATACACCACATAGGCAAGTGTGATAAGAATCAATGGCCCCAAAATCAAATGACTTGATCATTAGTCAACCTTGAAATTTGGCTCATCACCCTTGTGTAATGTGTAGGCTTACTGGTAATATGCAAAATCACCATCTTTAATGTGTCTTGATCCAAGAGTCTCCAATTTCAATGTGTTTCAATATACAACCCCTCTTATGACCCATAATGAAGTACGTAACAATAGGAATTGGTGTGAGTTCCAAATACTTGGTGCATCATTCAAACAAGTTATCATTATATAGTGAACAATCTAGTATCTACCCTATTAAGCTCCTTGAGATAAGAAACATGCATGTGGTGATCTTAATCACATAAAAATTAGATGTAACATTCTAAATTCTTGATAAAGCTTATCTTCCAAACCACAATCTAAGATCTTTAAAATTAGTTGTTGCATAATTCACCGAAGGTTGCTTGTGCTTATTATTACACACATGAAGCTTTAGACTAATGAAATATAAGTACGGTAATTTATGGTGGCACAAACTTGGCATACACAACTGTGAAATATCTAGTAATGCTAGAAAATACCTACAAAACAAATAAACGTTAAAAATAAATATTTTTGGTTATTGCTCTTATACCGTAGATGCTCTTGCATCAAATAACCCAAGTAATTGAAAAGTGAGCCTCTCATTTTAATTCAAGTCTTTGAGCTAAAGAATAACCAAGTTGGTCAACCTTAGCTTTAAACATCCATGTAGAATCTTCAATGGGCTTATCTTTCCACTTAACCAAATATTCTTCATATTTTCTATTTCTTGTGCTTCTTCCTATCCTGTTATCAAGTATCTCTTCAATTTCTTCCATTGCTTGCTTTCATACCTATTTACCCCAATCTATTGTTGCTATATTATCTCTTGATTCCTTTCATGGTACTCATGTATAAACCTACAACGTTAAATACTAATAATATACCAAGATCTTCTCATAATTCTATCTCATGCATTTCTTGTGTCAAATTTCTTAACAATTTTAAAACAACCAAATTTTCTTATTTTCAATTTATTATGTGTTCTAGGCTATGGAAATCTTTCCTTAGATAAACTATCACTCATCTCCTACTTTGTAGTCCTTATGTCTCCTCTTCTAATCTACATGCTCCTTATACTTGTATTTCATCTTCTCCAACTAAATCTTTACTTCTTGATGTAAATTTCTCATATACTCAATATAATCTTCAACTATAACACTTTTATATGGTTTGCAATATAATCCCTTAATTCTGAAACATTCTTTGGATTATGACACGTACAATTGCAAATGGTGTCTTTCATGTACTTCTATTTACTAAATTATTATAACAAAACTTAGCTTGTGGTAAGATTAAATCCTAGTTTCCCATATTTCACTTGATAAACATTTTAACAAGTTTTTCAAAATTATATGAATGCTTCTATTTGTCCTTCTATTTGTGAATGATATGTTGAACTAAATTTTAAATCAATACCTATTTATTCCACAACATCCTAATGTAGTCATGGTAGGAGGGTCCAAGGAGGACTATCCAGTCATGTACCACACAACAAAGATTCAACCACAATAACCACAACTCACAAGAATATGTGCACATAGAATAGATAGCTTGTAAGATTATCATTGAATCACAACCACAAAGTTTTTCATAATTGGCCCTCTTACATGCTAGCTTACATTTGTTTAATTACATAAAGATTAACCAAGATCACACAAATGGATACTTGCCACTAGGGCTTCCTATATGCAAAACACTACACTAAAAAATTAAAACACCACTTCCAAACTCATTACAAATGACCATCTAATGAATTTCAATACAATACAACCAGAGAATTTTACCATAGACTTGATGCATGGGTTGTGACATGACCTAACAAAAGTACTTGAAAAAACATCCCTACATGCCTTATTAGATACCTTTAGATTGTATCCCACATCATATTACTAATCACCACAATCAGTCACTTAGATCTCACTCCCTTACTAATAAACTTACCTTCTACACCATTACTCCATATTGATCTTCTTTTCTTTCTTTCTACCATTTTAAATATTCTTATTTATACCATTCACAAGATTCTCATAGGATCTGCATCAACCTCAAGTTGACACAAATCTTGAAACTAGATGAAGCATGTTGTTGACTAAATATAACAAACTTACAAATTATAATAGTCTAATGATGGAGACTCTCCACATGGCACACCAAAGATCTTCACAATGACTACTAGACACCTCACAGTATTCACCTCTAGCACAAGCTCAAAATAAATTCTCTACAAGGAAAAAATAGCTCTAACTTGAACTTCTGGTTATCCAATCAACCTCAAATTTTAGTTAAAGATACAAGTATGACATACAAAACTTATACCATAACCACAAAACCTAATTCCATCATGCGATGAAATGCACCATCATTTACTACTACAAATTTCTAACCACAAACATACATTCACACACAACTACTAAATTATACCATAATTCCTCTTTCCTTAGACATGAAACCATATTCTTTGGGTTCCTAGGGATACACCTGGATTAGACTATTTAAGAAGGAGAGTGTTTGCTCAATTTTGTATGTATTGTATCTCTAATGTGTTTTGGAAAGATCTGTTGTAAAAAACAACAAAAAAAATGAGAAAGGATTTCTCCTTTTTGTGAAGGATATATTGTGTTATTAAGCATAAATGTAAAGATTGTTTTTGGTTGTTTCTCTTGTATTTTAACCCACAAATGGGTATTACTTTATTGATAGTTCCATTATATGTATACAACTTGTAGATTTCCAATCCTAGTATGCGTAAATAAAAGAAAGCACTTGTATGCAAGAACCCCTCATTTAAGAGGAGAGTGTTTTTTCCATTTTGTATGTATTGTATCTCTAATATGTTTTGGAAGGATTTTTTGTAAATAAAAAAAAAAAGAGAAAGGATTTCTACTTGTTGTGAAGGATATATTGTGTTATTGAGCATAGACGTAAAGATTGTTTTTTGTTGTTTTGCTTCTATTTTAACCCACAAATGGGTATTAGTTTATTGATAGTTTCACTATATATATATAGTGTTATTAAGCATAGATGTAAAGATTGTTTTTGGTTGTTTTGCTTCTATTTTAACCCACAAATGGGTATTAGTTTGTTGATAGTTTCATTATAAACTTGTAAATTTCCAAGCCTAGTATGTGTAAATAAAAGAAAACACTTCTATGGGTATAAAAATTGTTTGGTAGTTGTTTTGGTTGTTTAGAAAAATAACACATACACATTCTAATTAGTTGTAAAAAAAAGATGACTTAAATAGTTTATTTTCTTTTGTTGTCTATCCAAAAGAACAAATATACATACATACATGTATATATGTATGTGTATGTGTGTGTATGTATGTGTGTACATATATGTATATGTATATATACATCTATACATATACATGTACATGTATATGTATGTACACACACACAAATATATATATATATATATATATATATATATATATATATATATATATATATGGAAAACACATCTATACATATACATGTACATGTATATATGTATATGTATATGTATACATACACACACACATATATATGTATATGTACACACACACACACATATATAATATATATAGGTGTATATGGAAAACCCATTGTTTCTTTCCTTTCTAGTTTTGGAAAAAAAGGGAAAGGAAATATACATGTATACATAAAAAAATACACACCCACACATATATGTATATTTATCAATATATCTCTTGATGTGCATCACTTTTAGAAACAAAAGTGTATATAACATAATATACATATATATTTTATATTTCATATATATAAATATAATTTTGAGTTTGCTATATTTATGACTATTGCAGTGATGGATGACTATGGTGGCTTTATTTATTTTGTCGCTTAAATTTTGCACTTATTGGGATGTGCCTTTATACCACCCAACCCTTTTTTGTGAAGGTGTAGTAACTAGCAATCACACGTTGGTGTGTAATGGGTACACCGAAGAGTTGTGGAAGTTCAATTGCTATGACTTGAAGTGAATGCTGATTGTCTTGTATCTCTATGGTCCATGTTATTGTTTGTTTTCTTGAGTGTCATGTTTGGTGCCTAGCCTTTATCTGCATGCATCTCCTTTCTAGATTCTTGTTCATGCAATACACCTAAGTTTAGCAACAATCCATTAGTTGTAACATATGCATATTATTTGAAGCATATATGTTTGTTTATCACAAGCCTCATATTTGACAACTTGACACCTACATTTAATAGGCATTCTCTTGCAAATACAAGTGTGATCACCAGCTACATCATGTTTAGTTATCATCTTTCCTACCATCATACAGCCTCTCATGGGACATCACACGATAGAAAAATCAATCAAACTCAGTGACCCTTATTGCATTTATAATTTCACATGGATTAAAATTAAGTCTAGACATGAATATTAAATTTCTAGGGGAAAATTTTTGATTTGTTTAAATTTGTAGATGATATGGGAATGATCTTGAGACCTCAAACATGGTGTGCATTATATGTCATGGGGGCTTATTGTGTTCAATCTCTCTTTGGAATTTTTTTTGTAAAAGGAACATGATTATCAATCAAAAAAAGGCTCGCAATCCAAGGAACAACCCTCATGTAAAGCTAACAAATACTGATAGAGAAGGAAAAAATGTATTTAAAAAAATATCTATGACCCAAACCTTGTATTTTATCAAATTTAAAAAATGTATACTAAGCACTCATTTATCTCTCTATATCTCTACCTTTCTTTATCTCTCTTTGTTGATCTAAAACACATGTAAACTTCATTAAACATAGAAGAATAAGTGAAGGAGATAGAAAAGCTAAGATGACATATATACTTGGGAAAACCTTTTTTACCTTAATATATATTCCTTCAAAATAAGCTTACAATAGATTGAGAAACTCCACTAATGTTGTAGCCCCTGTGTTAACACTATAATAGCATGCTGATACTTAGACTTTAAAAAAAAGCCTACAAATCCTTACAATACAATCTAAGTGATATCAAAACACTATGTGAAGTGTTATATTTATAAAATATTGCCATCTGATAAACCACTTGTCATTTCAACAAAACCATGGGCTAATTTTGACACCCCTTATTAGAATTCAACAATCTCAAAATAGAATATAATCTCAATGTGTAAGATTCCACCTTTGAATCTACTAATTTGGGTGGTACACTTCTATATAATAATTTGGTCATCTCTCTCTCTCTCTCTCTCTCTATATATATATATATATATATATATGCCTATCTATCTCTCTACCTCTCTACCGATCTCTCTATATCTCTACCTATATATAATATTAATTAAAAAAAGTATTGAATCTACTTTTTCAAATTCTAATTTGTGAGTGAACCCAAAATACAAACTACAATTTTGTGTACAAAATATGGCATGAATGTTAGTGTGCAATGGGTATACCAAAGAGGCCTTAAAGGTGATGTTGGAGTGAACAAACTCCGATGAGCACCAATTTGCAATACACCTTCACAGGGAGAGATAAATGATTCACTGAAGATGAAATATTTTCAAAATGAGATTGATAATTTACAAATGTACAAATGTGCCTTATAAAGGCAAGAAATAGGATACGGGTGAGAAAACTACCCGATATGGGAAAAAACCACCCTACGGGAAAAACAAATTATCCCTATGTTAAACTTAATACAATAACACCCCCCCTTAAGTGCAACTTAGGGAGATTATTATGCAATATAGGACAGATGCAATGCAGTCTCTCACAACCGGAGAAAAGGAGAGAACCCTAGTGGGAGAAAACTCCTCTCCAAAAGAGAGAAAAAGAAAAATAGAATGCATGGATGGAGGACTCAATAATAGGTTATAGAGCATTTTAGTCCTTTCTATGTATCCTTGTAAATCATGTCAGGCCCAAGGATTGAATTTCTCACTCCACACAACTATCACACATGGAAGCTCAAAATATCATAGTTGTTGCAATCTAGGGGGCTTTGGCAAATGTTAGATGCTAATCAACCTAAGGTCACAAAATAATTTGGGCAATTTGTTCATAGAAACAAAATAGATGAGGCTAGAGGACTCATAGGTCTCCATGTGTCTAAGAATTTGTTGTTTCACATTACAAAGTGTAAGACACCTAAAGTGGTGTGGGATAAGCTTGCTGAGTTGTATGGTAAGGTTAATCAATTCAAGATCTTGCAACTTGAAGCTGGTCTCACCTCTCTCTCTCCAAATGCATTTCCCACTATTCAGGATTTCCTTGCACAGTTCAAGTTGATTTTGTCACAATTGAAAGGATGTGGTCATGCCAAAGATGAAAATGAGTGTATTTTCTTGATCTTTTCTAAACTGAGAGGTCCCTTTCAAGTGCTTACCTCTACCTTCTATTCCACTATGGATGCCATGGGAGAAGACCATAACATGCCTTCATTTGAGGTATTTTGTGATCGATTGACTAGGGAGTGGGCCAAGTTGATTCAAATAGATGCTCTTCCTAAGAGTCATTCCTTGATGGCTCAATCCTCAAGTGGCAAGAACAAGAAACAGGACAAGGATTCTAAGTCTAATGATAAAGTTAAGGATCCTACTCCTGAGACCAAAACCTCTTCCAAAGAGGAACCATCACAAAAGAAGAAGATCAAATGTGCTTATTGCAAGAGATCTAGACATGATGAACATAGGTGTTATACTAAGAAGATTCAGGAGCTTACTCACCTTCTTCAAAAGAACAACATCTCGCTGCCCTTATTAGAGTCTCTTTCTTCTTCCACATCACAATTGACAGCATCTTCATCTACATAATCAGGAAATGTAGGATTTTCTAATTGGATGAAAGGTAAAGCACTCTTGGCTTCCACTATTCCTAAAAGTAGGCAATGGCTTCTTGATTTAGGTGCATCTCATCATATAGCATCTTGTAAGGATATGTTCTCTTCTTTTGAGCCTTGTAGTTCACATAACATTTTGATGGGTAACAATACTTATATGAAAGTTTGTGGAAAAGTTTCTATTGATATGGGTGAAGGATCTTTTAATGATGTTCTTTATGTACCCTCCTTGACCACCAATCTCCTTTCAGTTTATCAAATTACTCATGGTGCCCAAGGTAAGACAGTTGAGTTCATTGTTGATCATGTATGCATTCGACATATAGAGACTAGATAGATCATTGCTATAGGGGTTTTCGATCATGCATCTTGCTTGTATTCTTTTTCCCATTTTGCTCATGATGATGATATTTCTTTGGCTGATGTTCACACCCTTCCATCAAGGACCTGAATCATGTTTGTGAGGAGAAGTTTGGTCACTTGAATATTGGTGTTCTTGAGACTAGTGTTGAGATTCCTCCTCCCTCACCTCCTGCTTCTTCAAATTTGAGTTCTTCTCTTGATCAAGTTGATCATAGTTTTTCAAATCTTGCTTTATTGGATGAGTATTTGGTAGGTATTTCAGACTTGTTTGTGGAGTCTCATCTTGTAGATTTGGGAGACATACTTGAGGTATTTTTCTCCTTTTCTCCAGTTGTGAGAGATTGCATTGCATCTTTCTTATATTGCATAATAATCTCCCTAATTTACACTTAAGGGGGGTTTTAGTGTATTAAGTTTAACATAGGGATAATTTGTTTTTCTTGTAGGGTGGTTTTTTCCCGTATCGGGTAGTTTTCTCATCTGTCTCCTATTTCTTGCCTTTATAAGGCACATTTGTACATTTGTAAATTATCAATCTTGAGCACTAATCATTTTTTCATTCTTCTCCCTTTGTCAGAAATGAAAGAAACACTACTTCAATGGAAATCTGATTCAATATAATTTTCAGCAATCTTTAACTATGTGTTATTAACGGAGATTATAACACAAAAACAAAACTATGCTTCACAAAAATGCAAAATCAGACATATGAACACATAACACAATGTTTAACATGGATAAAATCTTTTTGGGTAAAAAACTCCACACAGGAAAGAGGCCCAATATTTGTATTAATCTAAAAATGATTTACAATACAACAACACTTCAACTCTCTCCACCAGTCTTCAATTTGACAGAATTCTGGCAGCACCTGAGTACCTAAAATCTGTATTGCAACAACAAATACATGGAAAATACTTATAGAAACATTTTATAACTCATATTAGGAATTCACCTTCTCTCTTATGAGATTCCCCAACATACAAATATTAAATGCCATCTTACAAGCACCTTCCACTTATCCAAAAAACACCATGCAAAGGTTGGGTGCCCAAGACTTAATCTATCCTCTTACAGCATCTTATGATGTGTCATAACCATCATAGATTCTAGAAAAAGAGTATCTTTCCAAGATAGGAAACTTGGGCTAAATATATAGCAAATATACAACTAACATATCCATCATAGAATCATAGAATCTTATGACAACTTGCAGATATCATAGATTCACTCACCAAACATTATGACAGTTGTCATACATGCCAAAAATAGTATATTCCTCAAGGGAGAACACCTGTTCTCATTTACCATGAGTTTTTACATTTGCCAATAGTAAAAGTCACTTTGTAATAACTTTCGGTGAGTCTGAAATTACCCCTGCCAGTGAAACTAGTACATCTCCTCATGGATAATTATAGATTACATATAATAAATAGAATAAATACAATATTGGGATTTACAAGGTTAATGGAACCTTATCCCAACATTCTCCCACTTGACATTATACATTGTAAATCAACCCATAGGAAATCAAACGAAAATAATCAAGAAATAGAAACAAGGCCCATGGCCTATCTGCACCACATGAACTTCTCTGTGCTCATAGGCTTAGTCAATGAATCTACAACATTTTCCTGAGTGTCTATCTTCTTTAGCTCAATCTCTCCATTTGCAACCAACTCTCGAACAAAGTGATACTGAACATCAACATGCTTAGTCTGAGCATGATACATGGGATTCTTCCCCAAACAGATAGCACTTTGGTTATCACAACCAATCTAAATGATCCTGTAATTAAAACCAATACATGTACATAGTCTCCTCAACCAAACTATGTCCTTAGAGACATGAGTAGTAGCCATATACTTTGCTTCTATGGTGGATAAAGAAACTGTGGGCTGCCTCTTACTCATCCAACTCACTGCACCTCTAAACAGAGTAAACACATAGCCACTAGTGGACCTTCGACTATCTAAGTCACCTGCCCAATCTGCATCAAAAAAACTTGTATGTCCAAAGATTTATCAGCACTATCAGTATCAAAATAAGAAAAATAATGATGAAGAGTACCTGCAAGATATTTAAACACCATCTTTGCATAGTTCCAATGTTGTCTACCAGGGTTAGATATAAATCTGCTCAAAACTCCCACTACTTGGGCAATATCTGGTCTAGTACAAAGCATTGCATCCATCAAAATCCCTATAGCACTAGCATATGGTACATTAGACATATCCTCAAGATCATCCTTAGTCTTTGGACACATATCTAATGAAAGTTTAGTACCAATGGGTAAAGGAACTCTAACTGGATTACAATCCTACAAGCTAAACCTCTGCAAAATAGTATTCACATACTTACTTTGTGACAACCAAAGATTTCTGTTAACTCTATCCCTCTTGATCTCCATTCCCAAAATATACCTTGCAGCACCAAGATCCTTCATCTTGAATGCACCTAAAAGTTGGTCTTTAAGTTCACTGATCATACCCTTAGTATTGCAGAAAAACAACATGTCATCAACATACAAAGCAATAACCGATATAGAATCATCAACACAATAAATGTAAACACAGTGATCCTCCTCACTTCTAACAAAACCCAATTTCAACACAAATGAATCAAAATTTTGATACCACATTCTAGGGGACTGTTTTAGACCATAAAGAGACCTCTTTAACCTACAAACCCAATGTTATTTTCCTTTTACCTCAAAACCTGTAGGTTGTTGCATATAGATTTCTTCTTCAAGATCTCCATGCAAGAATGCAGTCTTAACATCCATTTGCTCAATCTCCCAATCATAAGCTATAGCAATGGATAAGAGAAATCTAATAGAATTCAATTTAGCAATAGGAGAGAATATCTCACCAAAATCAACTCCCTCTCTCTAGGAGTAGCCCTTGGCTACTAGTCTAGCCTTGTACTTCTCCAATGACCCTTCTGCTCCAAATTTCTTTTTTGAAGACTCACTTACATCCTATGGCCTTTCTTCCTTTGGGTAAATGAATAAGATCCCAGGTATTATTATAGTTTAAAGCCATCATCTCCTCCTACATGGCTAGCTGCCAAGAGTCACTATCATCTACAGAAATAGATTCCCTGTAGGATCTAGGTTCATCGTTAGTACTCAATAAAGCATATACACAACAGAAATTTGGTGGTCTGCACCTATCAACTAGATTCCATTATCTTGTGGATCTCCTCAAGGGTGGAGTAAGAGACTCTACTCATTCTTTTGCATGATCATCTACATCAACTTCTTCTGTAACAACAGACTCATCTTCATCAGAACTACTTGAATCTTCATCTTCTTCTTCACCCCTTAATCCATCATTCTATTCTTTCTGAGGTGCATCTTTTTGCTCTAAATCAAAGTGTACCTTCTTTACCTTTTCTTCTTTTTATTTTGGCTTCTCAAGTTTAGAAGTAGCTCTAAGTTCCTTGAAAATAACATCTCTAGAAAAGATAATCTTGTGGGTTAGTGGATTCCAAAGCTTATAACCTTTGACATTATCACCATATCCAATGAATGTACACTTTTCAGCCTTTGGATTGAACTTAGATTGCTTTTCCTTAGGCACATGAACAAAATCCTCACAGCTAAAAACCCTTAAATGTGAAACAAAATGTTTCTTATGTATCCATACTTCATAAGTGTCGAATCAAGAGCCTTACAAGAAGATCTGTTTATCAAATAGCAAGTAGTACACATAGCCTCTGGCCAAAAGCATTTATCCAACTGTGCATCACTAAGCATACTTCTGGCCCTTTCCATAATTATTCAATTCATCCTTTCTACAACACCATTCTGTTGTGGTGTATATGGAGTTGTCTTTTGTCTGATTATACCTGCATGCTTACAAAAATCATCAAATTCCTTAGAGAAATATTCCCCTCTATTATCAGATCTTAATATTTTTATCTTTAAACCTAATTGGTTCTCTACTAAGACTTTGAATTCCTTAAACTTAGTGAAAACTTTAGATTTATGTTTCATAAAATAAATCCATGTAAATCTAGATACATCATCAATGAAGGTTACAAAATAACGAGATTTTTCAATAGATTCATTATCCATAGGTCCAAACACATCTGTATGAATAATTTATAATTTCTCTTTCGCTCTATTGCTTCCTAAAAGAAATGATTTTCTGTTTTGTTTACCAAACACACAATGCTCAGAAATCAAAGTGCTCATCATAATAGGAGAAACCATCCAACAAATTTTTATTCTTAATAGTTTTTAATACATTATTGCTTGTGTGCCCCAATTTGTGGTGCCACAACATACAAGTGTTTTTAGAAGCCTCAGAAACATAAGAGGCATTACAAACTATAGTGGCTTCAAGCTTAAACAAGTTCCCGAATCTCTTCTCTTTTGCTACCACCAAGTTCCCTCTCACTAATCTGTAGCCATGCTTGTCAAATGTCACATGCATTCCCAAATCATTCAAAATTGAAATCAGATTTCTAGCTAATCCAAGAATATGCAAAACATTAGGGAGGGTTTCAATCCTCCCATCACTAAAACACAACAATGCCTTTCCGTTCCTGACAGTTAGATATGTAGAGTTGTCACCAAGGTAGATATTACCTCCATCATATTCTTCATATGAGGAGAACCATTCATTATGCTTAGTCATATGAAATGAGCATCGTGAGTCAACCAATTAGTGATCATTACAAACAAGATTACATGAAGAAAGTAAAACTTCTTCACCTACATTTGAGGACTTATCCAAAGCACTCTCCCACTATTTCTTGGGGTTTCTGCACTCCTTCACATGTCCCCTTTTACCATAGTTCCAACACTTAACTCTGTTCCTTTTTCTAGGAGTCTTTGACTGGCCCTTGGACTTGTCCTTAGCCCCTTTTTTTATCTCCTTTAGGTCCTCTTTCTTTAGACCTTCCCCTGAGACTGGGAGCATCCCCTGAACAATCTGAACTCTTCTTCCTCAATTCCTATGATAGTAGCACTGAAACAAGAGCATCCAACTTTGGATCCATGAGGTTAGCAGTGATAGCAAGGATAGCATTATCCCAAGACTCAGGTAAAGAACAAAGAAGCAAGATACATTTATCTTCCTCACTAACCTCAACATCTACTAAATCAAGCTAACTCACTAACAAATTAAAAGAATTTAAATGCTCTGTAACTGATTCACCTTTCCGCATTTTCATGGAAAACAATTTTCTTTCTATATAAAGTTTATTTACCATACTCTTGGCTTGATAGATCTCACCCAACCATTTCCACAACTTGTATGCAGTCTCTTCCTTTGCGACATTTAATAGGACAGAGTCTGAAAGACACAACCGGATGGTTCCCCGTGCCTTATTATCCAGTCTATCCCACTCATCTTTAGAGACATCGTCAGGTTCTTCTCTTTTTAGACAGCCAACCATTGGTTTCTTTCTTCCAACAAATCTTCCATTTTTAGCTTCCACAACTCATACCACATTCTGTTGAACTTCTCAATGTCCAAACAAGAGGTTGATACAATGGTGGATGCAACCATAATATCAATGAAAGATCTGCAAAACAAATGCAACTAAATCTCCTACTATAGCTATAGCTTCCACACTACTACCCAAGAGTTAAAGCTAACCAGGCTCTGATACCAAATGTTAGAAATGAAAGCAACACTACTTCAATGGAAATCTGATTCAATATAAATTTCAGCAATCTTTAATTGTGTGTTATTAATGGAGATTATCACACAGAAACAAAACTATGCTTCATAGAAATGTAAAATTAGAAATATGAACACATAACACAATTTTTAATGTGGAGAAAACCCTTTCAGGTAAAAAACTCCACACAAGAAAGAGGCCCAATATTTTTATTAATCTAAAAATGATTTACAATACAACAACACTTCAACTCTCTCCACCAATCTTCAATCCGATAGCATTCCGGCAGCACTTGAATACCTAAAATCTGTATTACAGCAACAAATACATGCAAAAATACTTATAGAAACATTTTCTAACTCATCTTAGGTGTTCACCTTCTCTCTCATGAGATTCCCCAACATACAAATATTAAATGCCATCTTACAAGCACCTTCCATTTATCCAAAAATAGCCATGCAAAGGTTGGGTGCCCAAGACTAAATCTAGCCTCTTATAGCATCTTATGACACATCATAACTGTCATAGATTTCAGAAAAAAAGAGTATCTTTCCAAGATAGGAACCTTGGGCTAAATATAGAAAATATACAACTAACATATCCGTCATATAATCACAAAATCTTATCACAACTTGCAGTTGTCATAGATTCACTCACCAAACATTATGATAGTTGTCATACATGCCAAAAATAGTATATTCATCAAGGGAGCATGCCTATCCTCATTTACCATGAGTTTTTACATTTGCCAATAGTAAAAGTCACTCTGTAATAACTTCTGGTGACTCTGAAATTACCCCTACCAGTGAAACTAGTACATCTCCTCATGGATAATTACGGATTACATATAATAAATAGAATAAATACAATATTGGGATTTACAAGGTTAATGGCACCTTATCCCAACACCCTTTACCTCCATTACGTTTCTCCTATGGCGTTCATCTTCTGGTTGGATCCTAGCTACCCTATCCCAATAGGTGAACTATTGGGTCCTTAAGAAAATGACGTGTTATCTTGAGCATAGCTCATAATAGACACATGTAAACTTTGGATTGTTGGTACAAGACAACTAATTGAAAGTGAGAATCTCTAGGTGTAAAGTGTGTTACAACAACAATGGTGGTCTAGCAATGGGAGCCTTATTGCATGAAGTTGTTTCTATCTCGTATGAATGAGTTCTCCTTAGGTGCCCTAGATGTTCAAGTGTGTGCCCTAAGTGTCCATCCACATGACTCTTTTCTATGTAATATATTTTTATAAGCAACTTATGACCCTTTTAAATGATTAGAAGTAAAGTAAAGTTTTTAGGGTGTGAAAAGACAAATTTGAGAAAAAAAAATGATTTTGAATGAAAAGGACATGAATGTCTACTCTTATAAGATAGCAAAAAAGACCAAAAATAAAAATAGATAAACATCCACATATAAAAATAATCTTCTATAAATTAAAATAAATAAATTGAAAAGAAATTAAATCTACAATTAATTAAAAACAATCAAATCATACTTAATAAATTAAAACACTATTCAATATTAAAAAAACAAAATTAGAAAATAAAACCAAAAGGATCGTTAGCTTGTAATGTAGATTTTATATAAAAATTAATATATAATTAAATCATTACAAGTTAACACTTGGACAATAAGCATGAAGACCTAATTTCTCTAGATGAAATTGTTATATGCCTTCTTAAGTAAACACTTCATAAGAAATCAATTTTGATTAAATCTTAAATATTTCTAATTTTGACAATGTGTTAAGGTTTCCTTTGTATGTGAAGGGCTTAGAAATTATGTTGATGGATGCATTCATGATAAAATGTATTAATTGTTAAGGTTAATAAATCAAACAAAATCACTGGTGTAGCGATGAATTATCATCCCTTATTTCTATCATAGATTTCCCTCCACAGTTGTTGCCTAATGTACCTATAATACCTCTCACTCCTTTTTCTCCTTGGGAGACCCATATGTCACCCCGTAATGAGAAGCCATCAACGTTTTGATGAAATTGGTAGGTTGGCATCATGGGTATCCATCCCTTTTGCATGGTCTCTTTTAGTATGACATCTAAAACCATGTCTTCCAAATTGTACTCTCATCTTTTTCTCCCTATATCTCTCTATCTCTATGCCTTTCACTATATATCTCTTTATCTCCCTCTCTATCTCTCTACTTCCCCATGCAAATAGCATGTTTCCTCAAAAGAATAGCTCCCCATGAATACTTTCCATATTTGGATTTTTATCATGAAATAACTGATCAAAAGTTTCTCTTTGTCTCTCTATCTCTTTTTTCTATCTCTTTCTCACTTCTCCCTTCCCCCTCTCTCTCTCCCACTCTATCTTTCTTTCTCACTTCATCTCCATCTCTCTCTATTAATTATGGTTTAGAGATCCTTTAGTTGAGGTTGATTATTTCCAAATTTATTCCTTAAGGCAAAGGTGATGTGCATACCATTTCAAAAATTCTCACTATTCATACTATTATGTACAACATGGTGAATTCAAAGCTTGTTGGTTCTCACCCAAGGCCTAAATTTCATGGATGACTCTACCTATCAAGTAGTTTTTCATGACAATTACCTATTCAAATTTGAGGATTAATACAAAAGCTAAAATGATCATAGTAAACACAAGAAAGTGAATGAAACCACTAATTATATAATCATATTAACAACACATATAAATCCACCTAGAATAATGCTAGCATTGCAAACAAAACCAAAACTACTCACTATTGTTTCTAAAACAACTTTGAGTGGAAAATGAATGTCTACAATGACCATGTTCAATTATCTACTACTTAATGATTAATTTTCCTCCATATCCACTCTTATTTTTGGCTTTTGTTTGTCATAACTTGTCTCAAAGAATGCTTCTTAGTTTGATTTTATGAATATGTTATGTTTGCCTACTTATGTCCCTTGAATGAAAGCAAATTAATCTATGCATATTTGAAAGTTACCAACCTTTATTGTTGGTTGAGGTAGTTTTATGTGTGGGTAGGTTTGTGTAAATTAAGTTGAGGTAAAGTTGCCACAAGTATTTACCTATTCATGAACGAGGATTACTTGAATGAGAAAAAGAGACATAATTGATAAGGTTACCCTCATAGATGATTTGATAAGTAGCAATATATCAATTTACAAATTCTATTTATTATTATCTATTATGACCAAAACTTTCACTACATAAACAATGCCACCAATATCATCTAAAAATGATAGAAATTTTCACTAAATAAACAATGCCACCAATATCAATAAATAGACTTGAATACAGTTTTCAAACACCACTTTTCATTATTCTTCCATATAATATTTTTTCATAGTATATTTAAAATAAATAAACTCAATCAAAACAAAAAGCTAAAACAAATTAAATTTTATTTATTTAAATTAATAATAAATTTTATACAACAAGAAGAAAAAATAACAATAAATAAATATATACAAGAGATTATTAGTATGTTCTTCATGTCATATGTGTACATTATAAAATGAAAAGTAAAGGTCATCAATTTCCCGTCAATTGACATAAGTTCTCCCTCCATGATATTTCCCTACAATTGATGTGTCTAACAACTATTAAAATTGTTGGGATAGGGGAGCTAGGATCCAACCAAAAGATGAACCCTGCAAGAGAAATGCTATGGAGATAAAGTGAAAATAATGCAAAAAGGATATTGCTCCATATTGATTTTTACAAATGTACAAATGTGCCTTATAAAGGCAAGAGAAATATGACAGATAATATTTTAATGGATAAAACTACCCTAACATGAATACCTTCCCAAACTAATTATTTAAGCCTAAGTAAAACTTAAGCAAGGTAAAATATATTTACCCTAACACCGCCCCTTAAGTGCAACTTAGGGATAATAATTATTATGAGATCCAAGATGCAATATAGGTCCTAGCTACACAACCATGTTAGATACCCATTTACAAAGCAAAATGCAATGCAATCTCTCACAACTGGAGAAAAGGAGAAAAACCTTGTGGGAGAAAACTCCTCTCCAAAAGAGAAAAAAAGCAAACAAAATGCATGTATGGAGGACTCACTAATACCCCCCAAGGACTACATACATCATTTGTGTACATTCAATGGTCCTCCCATAGGAAGGAAACAAGGAGACCATAATAAATAATGTCTTGCAAAGATGGTAAGTGTCTGAAGGCAAAACATAATCCAATCCTTACAAACCACTTGTCTCCCTTTAGGAAGAAACAAAACTATGTATAAATGTAGGTATGCTTCCCATTCAGGATATGCTTTGAAAGATGGAAGCATGAAAAATGATGATGATTATATTATCTATGAAAAATGCTCATGTGTCTCCAAGACCTTGAAAAATGATGCCACAAACCAATTAGCAACATGGCCAATTACAATAGAAGGTGACAAACAAGGTACCACTAGAAACTCATCTTGAACATTCTCTAAAGACAAAGATGGAGTGATAATAGTTGTACCACAACTATCATCAAATAGGAGGGATATACCCTCAAATTTGTCTTCCAAGTCAGAAATATGAGATTCTATGAACAAGGAACAAATGTCTGATAGATACGAACCCCAATGAGGAAGACAAAATGAATCATGTTGATTAGGAATGATGGAAGTACTCAATGAAGGTTGATCAACTATCTCTGACAAAGAATCAGGAACCTCTAAAGTAACTACAACCTTATCTGAAGTCTCAAAAACCTCCAAAGGATCACAAACATGGTTTATCTTCTCTGAAGAATGACAAGGCACATTGGAGTTTGAAATAGGAGCATAAAGAGATGGTGGAGGATCATGGTCTCCATATGAGTCTTGAATATAGGTCCAAAGAGCATAAGGGCACTCAAGATGGATAATAGATTCCAAAAAGTCAGCATCTAGATGCTAAAAAATAACTCTAAAGACTTTAGCTCTATAGCCTTTCCAAATATGATACTCACGAGTTGTGCCAAGAATAGGAACCTAATTATACAAATATGGCAAAATATGTAGCTCACTAAGATAACTAAGGATCTATTCACTCCATTGCTCATAGTTCCTTTTCTCCAAAGAAAAACCCATTAATGCTATAAATTCTTCAAAATATCACAAAGATAGTACCTTCAAAAAACTCCAAATATATGATGATAAATGGCGAAATCAGGTAGATTGACCTGCACCACTATGAACTTGGTGAAGTCAGCTTTCCGTTGATATGTGGAATGTAAAAATAGGACTACGGATACCCAAGATATGCTCTGTGGAGGAAAGTTGCCGATATGGAATCAATGCAAGAATGAAGAGCTGAATTAAGCCCTTGGTCACTCATGTGACCACCTACCACAAATGAGTGTAAAATGTGCAACGAATGTGTTGCAATATAGGATGGCAATTGTGCCAATCATTCTTCAATCTCACCACCAAGAATGCATGCAATTGCAAACACCACAAGCTTTCCACAACTTCACCAGACAATGCAAGTGTTATTGGATATAAAGTGGAAATAACTCCTCTATGGGAGCAATGTGGGATATATGTCCCTGTCCACACCCAAAGAAGGCTTGTGCACGGGGCCACCTCTAGCTATGTAAAGACAAACCCTAAGAAATATTTCTTTTACAAACTTTAGAGAATATAAATTATGAGTGAGGGCTGGTATAAAGTTTGCTGCAGAGTATAAAAATTGGTGAAAATGCTGGTTTGTAAGCCTCCTTTCGTGAATGAGTAGAAGCTACGAGAGAGGTTTTGAGCTATTGCTAGCATCCAGATCTGCATATATATAGACTATGTTGATCAGTGCACCCTCCTTTATTTAATATTCCCTAATGCTTTCTCATGACTTCACTGAGTGCAACCTGATCGCTCAAAAACTTTCAATGCAACATAGGAATGGTGAGAGGTGGCTATGGGAGATTGTGGTTGAAAAAACTATAAACTCCAAGTGTTGAATTCTTCAATGCTTCGATAATGACTGTGAATGGTGATGGACAATTTTGGTCTGACGATTATATCAGTAACTCTTCAAATCTCTAATACAGTAATGATCGATTGCTCTCACAATCCAATGCTCCTCTCTGGATATGGGCGAGAATTCTAGGTTGCTAGCTCTAATACCATGTTGGGATAGGGTAGCTAGGATCCAACTAGAAGATGAACACCACAAGAGAAATACTATGGAGATAAAGCGAGAACAATGCAAAAAAGATTATTGCTCGAGATTGATTTTTACAAATGTACAAATGTGTCTTATAAAGGCAAGAGAAATATGATGGGTAATCTTTTAATGGATAAAACTACCCTAACAGGAATACCTTCCCAAACTAATTATTTAAGCCTAAGTAAAACTTAAGCAAGGCAAAATCTATTTACCCTAACAAAAACTTTATACTCTACCATACTACCATTAAAGGAGAACCCATCAAATTTGTAGCATCCACCATGATATTTACCTACAATTGATGTGTCTAACAACTATTAAAACTTTATACTCTACCATACTACCATTAAAGGAGAACCTCGACTAGGTGGGAATCGAACCCGAGCCTCAAGGGAGAAAACCCCAAGTCCAGACTGACACGCCATTTGTGCGCTCTAGATTTTATGTATTTTATAAATAAAATATTAAAAATTACATAGAAATATATAATATTTAATATACTTTTCAAAAAATTCAAAATAAAAAGAGAAGAAAAATATAGAATAATAAAAATAGTGAGTAGGTTTTTTTATTTAAATAAAATAATAATAATAAGTAATACTTTAATAAATAAATAAAATAGTAAATATTTATATACTTTAATGAATAAAAATATAATAATAAGTATAAATATACTTTATAAATAGAATAATAAATTATATTGTTGAAATAATTATATAGAGTAATTAAAAATAACTTATATCATAAGTTTAATATACTTTATAAATAATAAATTATATTTTGGATTGATGTATTTAAGATATCTATAAGTTCAAAAATAATTTAGACTTATTTTTGATAAGAGAATGATATTTCTTAATGTTTCTAACATAAATTTATGAGTTTTGGTGGGGAAATTTTTTGAAGGACCATGTTGGAATTTGCTTTGGCTTAAGGCAACTTCATCAAATAGGCAGACTTTCTTTTATTTACCAAAAATCTTTATTTTGATATTTCTCTTTGAACTTATTTTAAATCTTTGACCTTTTTGATTTCAAAGGTTAAAACATTTGAAAGTTTGTAATTCATCATTTTTATTTGGCTGCCTAATTCCTCTTTGATTTCCTACTTTTCACTTTTAATCTTATATAAACCTAGCACATTTAATAAATCACTTCATTTTCTTAAAAATAATGGGGCCCACCTTTCATATGATGATTTGTCCTTTAAATGAATGTTTTTTTTAACTTAAATATAATCATCCTCATTGTGTTTGAGGGGCTGCCAAAGTGTTAAAACCGGACAAACTTAAAAAACCTAAAGCAGAGTTCCCCCAATGAATATTTTCCAGATACATGAATGAAGCCCGCAAAAAATTATATCTATTTCTGATAGGAAATTTGTGCAATTTTAGTCTGGGTTTTTAATATGTTTTTAAGCTGAAGGTGTTCCCTTTGTGAGAGAGAAGACTGACTTTGAAAATCGACAGTCCACACTGCATGAGAACCGAGCAAGACGATTGAAACAATTATGATCATTCGATCTCTGAGATTTCATTGTCCGTCGCCATTTTTCCATCTCCTGAAATATATGAATGAAAAGTTAAAAGAAATGTTGGCGCTTAGATTTATACAAGAGATCTCTACATCCACGTGTTGCGTACTTGTGGGCCCCGCCATGTTCTGTCACCAACGGATCAGAGTGCCAAATCTTTTTGCATTTATTGTGTTTTGTTTTATTTCAAATTTACAATGGGATTCAAGAGTGAGGAACTGGCATGGAGATCGATGGCGCAGGGCTGTCGAGGAGCGTGCAAGATAATCAAAACAAATCTCACCGTCTGTTTTTCCAATGGTTTTCTTTTCTGTTCATCAAATTTTTCAACGGTTTTTTTAAAGTTCACTAGTATCTCAAACAAAGAAAATGCCGGTTACGACCATCCAAATGCTCCTCCACTCATGGTACCAACAGAGCCCCAAAAACAAGATGAAGAGCAGAGCACTGATAATAATAATATTGCTAACATTGACAATGGCAATGATAATAATGAGAGACATCAAATTTCCATAGTCCATAATGTTATAGTTCAGTACTTCAGGAGTAAACTATGTGCAAGTTTTTATCTCATTAGACGGTGATAATAAAAACTTGCACACAGTTTACTCCTGAAGTACTAAACTATAACGATAATAATGGTGATATCGATGAGACGGTGAATAATTCAATGACTTGAGTTCTTTGCATCATGAAACTGGACAGAGACATTAGCAAAGTGACCTATTATGTGCGCCTTGCAGTCGCCATTGCTACCGATAATTTTCTCCAACTCATGTCTGAAGCTGCTTTCAAAGTTGCCGTCACTGTCATTTCCAGACAGAGGAGAATGGCTAGCTTTTTGGAGGATTGCATCGCCATCAATGGAAAAGGAGGTGTCGACCACAACGAGGAGGAGGAAAAAGAAAGATGCTTGCCTAAACCCTCAAAAAAACCTAATTGCATTTTTCATGAATTGAAATGTTTCTAGTTTTAATTTTCTAGCCCTAAAGTTAAAACTCCAGGTTGTAAGATTTCGTTATTTTTAGTGGAAAAAAAAACTATAGAACTACATTTGGTCCCTTTACATAAAATTTGAGCTCAACTATAAATGAATCTTGGAATGTTCATTGTGAAGTTACCAGTTTTTCTTCTGCTCTATCATTTTGAGTTAAATGCAAAGCAGATATAAATAAAATTATTTCCTCACCATAAATATGTTGTATGCCCTCCTGTTCTATAAATGTTTCTTATTGAAAATGCGGAACGAAATAATTTTTTTTACAAATAAATACATGGAACCCTGATAATGTAATCTCAAATTGTTTTTGAAATATAGTGGTTATTTGAGTCGGGGACTGATGAGCTACTATTTTTTTCCCCACAGGTGGAGGTTAAATGCCCTGCGTCCAATAACAAAGGCTATCTATAAAATTGTGAAATAGTAAGGATGAAAAATGTATTTCTTTTCTCATATGGATACTAATTTAGCCTCTTTAAGAACAATTCTCTCACGATTTTGCCTTGAGCTTAGTTCAATTTTTTTACTTGTATGTTGTATTTAGAGTTCCCAGAACCATAGAGCATAAGAATTTTTCTTTCTTTATTTTTCAAACTTTTAAGTGGCCATGCTCTTTCCTTGTCTTCATAAACAAAAATATTTAAGATAAATGATATTAATGTTTATGAAAGATTAAAATAGAACTTAGAGATTTTAAAAATGCAATAAAAAATAAGGATTAGGGAGTACAAGCACAATTTTAACAAATATAAAAGAGATAAAAAATAAAAGGGTGTGCACTAAATAGAAAGTATATGAAAATGAATTAAAGAAGCAATCCTCCAAGTGTAGAGCATTGTGGAAGAAACATTTTTGGTCATACATTGAAAAAGATAAAACATCTACCAAAATAAAAGAGCTAAACATCTTTGATCTTCATAAGCTGTGAAGATATGGAGGGTTATAATTTTAATAATTTTACATATATGGTGCACCTGAGGAATATGATGATTAGTCTCAATGCAAAGGGGGCTTGAACAAACTCAAAATTATGCCAAAGTGATCCTCATATTGCAAGGCAATTAGAGCTTAGTGTAACCTAGAGGTTGGATGATCCCATCCTTTAAGTGAAGTATATGAAGTATATATGGTTTTCTAAAGTAAATGAAATATATGCTATTATTAAGGGTTGGTTTGATTGTTTAGAGTTAGTTTGAGGGAGAAGATTGTTCCTCATAAAGGTATGAAGTATGCTAATGTTTACAATATGGTGTCCACCAATCAACATATAATTGAAACAAACTAACTAAAATTTTCATCTTGAGGATTTGAATGATTAATCTCTTTCTTTTCATCTATATCTCTCGCATTTTAGGTGTCACAACTCTATCAGTTGTTTTACTCATTTTCTTTTTATTTTCTACTGATTTATAGGCTTTCATGCTACCCTTGGTCACTTACATTGTAATATATAACCTTGCATGGAAATCCATACATTCATGTGCCACCCATTTAGTGTCAAGAACTATGCCATGTAGATGTGTGCAATTCCTTGCACCATGGACTACCTATGTAGTTTTAGGAATCATGTACTAATGTGTACAACCCCTTTCTTCACGGCCCACCCACGTACTACCAAGAATCATTTTGTGCTATCATGCGTAACTCCTTGCTTCATGCGTCGCCTACACAATGCTACAAACCATGTGATGCAACTTGAAAGACTACCTACATTTATTGCACAGCCCTTTCATCACATGCCATTAGTGTAACACTAAGGGTCATGTCGCACAACTTCATTGACAACTTTGTTTAAGTTTTCTGTTAAATAAATTATTTTATATAAATATAAGATTATATAATATAATATAATAAAAAATAATATTTAGTAATATTAAATAATATATAGTATATAATAACTAAAATATAAATATATTATATATTTTATATATGAAGTAAATAAAATATAACACAAAGCCAATCCAAACTGAGAACAAAAATTAGAGAGGCATGTGAGGGTGGGAGTTTTTTAACGCAATAAATTATGGAGAGGATCCACTCCATCTCATCCATGTGATTGATTTAGTTTCTCACGATCTTTTTATAAATTCTAAACATATACTATATATTTAATGTAAATATATGATCCTATAATATATGATATTAGAAATAAATCTTGTGATTTACATTATATAAAATATCGAATCTATAATGAAAAAGTTAATTATATTATATATTTTATATAATATACTTAAAATATATAAATATAATATGCCATCTTTGGATTCTTGACATGAAATAGCTAATAAAAAATCTCTCTATCTCCTCTTTTATCTTTGTCTCTCCCCCTATCCCCTCTCTTTCTATCTCTCCCTCTCTCTTTCCCTCCCTCTTTCTCTATATATCTCTCTTTATCCATTGCACCATCTCCACATTAGCATCCATGATAGTTTTATGACTAACAAGCCCAAACCTAAAGTTTGCCTTACTCACCCCATCTCGACAAAAAGTCACAAAGGTATTTCATTTGCCAAATGTGTACTTGTTAGTTGTTCTCACACTCATAAAAAATCATGTTAGAAAAAGTCTCATGTATTTAAATGTCCACCAAAGGTACTTTTTATCGCACCTGATAAGTTTATTATATTTGATATTCATAAATATTCCTTTTCCCAAGCATCATGAGGTCAAGATAATCAATTATAGTTAATTTTCTATTTGTCTATACTCGTTATATTTATTCATTCATATTACTTATGAATATGGATGCTACATTGGTCAAGCAAATTATCCATGTATCAATAAAATTCATATATACAAGTATTTATATAAATTATAGTTAATTTAAAATGCACATTGTGTAATTGATTTTTTATAGGTAATGCACAACCAGGGTTGTGGTAAAATAAATTGATCATTGCAAAAATTACATTGCAAAGAGCAAAAGTGGTTCAAAAGTAGCAACACCCAAATGCTCAAAATAATTACATAGAATGGGCCACTTTGGGCCTAATCAAAATGGTTACTGTTGCCACTTATAGTAACAAAACCTATGCTAAACTAAAGGCAAACATAAATGCTTGCACCAACACAAGATTGCAGCTCATCAAGACCTCAAAGCTATTTAACTTTCAGGTCCCTCTATTAGGTGAACTGGCCTAGAGTGTGCTATCAATGGTAGAAAATGTCCAATACAAGATGCAAGATGATATAATGAAATCTGACTGTTCATCTACTTTTTTCTCTATTTCTTCTGATCAGCCATTTTTTTTTGGCATATATGAGACATGACCTTATAGTCTTTAATCTTTGAATGCTATATATAAACATGATTTTAATCTTTGAATGCTATATATAAACATCATTAAAATTGGCAAGACAAAAAGAAGTTGACTTTTTTCACCATTCATCATGTTTTTTTGTTTTCCATCATCACCTGGGGAGGGATAGAAATGGAGTCTGAGAAGGTAGCAGGAAGGTGCACTAAGCGTAAACAACCGACATGTGGTTAAATTGATAGAAATTACTGATTCCACCGACGTGTGGTTAAATTGATAGAAATTACTGATTCTGTTAAAAAAATCCCATGCGTCCTGTGGCATCTGATAAGGTGCAGATAAAAGTTAAAATCATACCATACTTTAAGGGCATTCTTTGAAGGGGCTTAGTTGACTAGACCATGTGGTGTGGAGATTCATTCTAGAGAGATTGGAGTCCATGTAGACCGTCTTGTCTAACAGTTATCTGAGCCTTCTTAGGGAATTTCTATTTTGAGTGTTGTTCCTTGTTGTTAATTCCTTCCTATTTTGAGATCCATGATAATAAACTGGAATTGAGAGGGGTTGGTAGGGTGAGAGTATAATTTAATGTAGGTTTGAAGTATTAATTAGTAATATAGAGTATTATAGATTTAATATTATAGTTAATAATAAAATATTTTATATATAATATTTGAATTTAATATATATATATATATCTAATATTGAATATTTAATATTATAGTAGCTAATAAAATATTTTAAATATAATATTTAATTATATTCTTTATTTAATTTAATATAGATTTTATATTGTATCATTGTTATTGATATTATATTTATTTTATATATAAAATCAATATTATAGTTCATGTCATTATATTTAATAATATATATTTAAAATTTTAGGAGGATCAACCTTATTTAAACATTACATAGCATGATCATTCTTGAACATCACTAAGAGATGGTTCTACAAGTCTTCTATCATCCCATGTGCACATATAAAAGTGGTAAATAGTTGTTCCATGGGATATTTAAGTGCAACTTTTTTTTTTAATAAAGTCATATGAGTTTTTTTTTTTAAATTGGTTCTAATTGGTATCTATGAGCCATTTAATGGTTAATGTTAAGGATAATTAAAATCCATTTGTAGGGATGGGTGAAACGGCTCAAAGCATTAGGTAGTAATTTTGATTTTGTGGATTTTTTATTTACAATGTATGAGGAGGGGGAATATTAGTCTTAATGTGCCTTGAGTTTAGGGTCACCTTGATTATTTATGATTTTATTTTTTTAATAAAAATAGATTGATATTTGAATTTTATAAATGAATAGTTCCATTATATTTATAAAAGTTCTATGTATATTTTTTAAGTTATTAATATTTTAGCTTTATATAATATGAAATTTTAGTTATATATTATTTATTTAAAATATTTAAAATAATTATATAATATATTTTAATTATGTTGGTAGTTATATTAAATATAAGGAGTTATATTTAAAAGAATTAATTAATAATAAATATTTACATTGTATTAATAAATATTTTTTACAATTTTTTAGAGAGAGAAAAAGAGAGACTTGGGAAAGGGACATATAGGTACTGGTTTTGTATATTTCAATGGACTAGCTTGGCATATTCAATATCCATCTACTGACCTACTAAAAGGATCTATATCATTAGCATAAGCATGTTTAGTATGGAATCATCTCAAAGGCATGTTGATGTGTATTCTTCTTATTGGGGCAATGAAGCAATTACTTAGAGTTCATAGGTCCCCTTTTTGGTAGTGGAACCTAGGACCACATGACATAATATGGTCAATTGTAACTTATTGGTAGATTAAGCTATCAAGTGCCTCAACCATCTATAAAAGTCATTGATCTTGAAAGGAGAAAGTTGAGATCAAATGCACATGATAACATACATAGGCAAAATTGGTGGAGACTATATCCATCTTTATTCTAAATTTCAATTGCCAATATGGAAAAAAGCAACATAAAATCTTGAATGAGATTGCAAATTAACTATTTGAAAAAGAACTTAAAGGGAAAGAAAATCTTATATTGAAATTGGTATTGCGGTTTATTTTAATAATTCTTCTAATGTTTTTAATTAATGCTAAAATTCCCATCCACTAATAGCAAAATTAAGAAATATAAATTAGTAGACTTTAAAAATACAAGAAATATAAAAATATTTGTCAAATAATTTGATATTTTGCTTTGCACAATTTTATGAAATAGAAATTGCCAAAAATGTTTATATCGGTATCCCTACTATAGGAAAAGACTAACAAAATGCAACAATGTTGAATACAAAAATCAAATTTAAATCCTAAGGAGACAAAGAGGACATTAGCTACTAACAGGTGCTTACACAAAGCTAATATCATTTAAATCAAACAAAGACATTGTTGTACATGAGTAAAAGATATTGTTGCTTTGTTGTTTCTTTTTAATGGATCAAGGAAGTCATGATGTTGGGGCTCCTATTATGCTTTTTCTACACAAGATTAATTTAATCATCTTGTACGCCTCCTGAATAGTCTGAGCCATTGATCTAGGTAGTATGAGTCATGGTGAAGAAAGATTGACATCTAACTTCTAGATATCTTGAGGTGTTATTGTCCACTAGCCCGAAAGGGCTTTACAGTCTACATCACATCACCCACAAAAGAACCCAACATCAACAATTAAAAGAAAAAAAAATCTTACTTGTTAAAATTAAACCACGCCCACACAAGAAACGAGAGTGAACTCCATGCAAATAGGGCCCATGATAGACCAATATTAAAAATTTCTTATTATCCAAAAACATTAAGAACCAATATGCACACAAATAAATTTTATAACTAATCCCACCAGCACAAGAGCCCAACATCTACAACACAAACCCTAATCTTATAGTTAAAACTAAACCATACCAACTAAAGAGCCCAAAATTAACAATATGAAAACTAGGCCCAATCGTTAAAACTAAACCATATGCCAAAAAAGAAAATAGAAAACTCCATAAAAGAAGTAAAATAGGCCCATACTGGACCAATTTTGCAATTTCTAAAAATCCTCCTAACCAACAAATACCCTTTTTTTACTAGATCTAGTAACTGCCAATTATAATAAACATAAAATTCAATATAAAAAACCTCTAAAAATGCAAAAAAAGCCTCAAACTTACACACCACATAGTTGTTTCCAAACTTTGATGCTCCAAAATAAAATGTTACCCATAAAACAGACAAAATTGTTAACCAAAATTGATTAATAGAAAAGAACTAAGTTTTTGAGTAACCTCCAGAGCTGTCTCCAAAATAGTGTCCTCTAATAGAGACAACCGCAGTTTCACAAATCCCTAATTTCTCTTCTTTTGTGGACCATGATGCAGATGGATTTCTCAATTAAGCATCTTTGCTATCTCAACTACACTCACACCCAATTACAATGGTCTTTAGAGAAAGTAAACTATATCCAGAAACCGGCAACAAACTGCACATGTATGGATATTTCAACACTAAAAGGCAAAATGACAAATGATGAAAAAGGAGACTGAAAATCTGGTAGATCAAATGGTTGATGAAGCTGCAATCATCTTGTACACTTCTACAGGAATGAGGATTGTCAATTTGAAAGTCAGCTTACGTTTCTATGTTATTTTCTATTTCAATATTATAAATCTTGCATGGGATAAATTTTAGATTTCCAACTTCACTGAGTACACGGGATAAATATGTGTTTGTCTGTTGATGGCTTGACACTTGGCCAAAGAAACTTACAATTATTGGTTTCCTTGACTGTTTCGTTACCCATGATTCTCTGATGAAATAATGCATATGTTAGTTTTACTATTTGTCTTTTTTTATATATTCCATTCTAACAAGTGAATATAAGGTAGTGTGTAGAAGAAGACTATTTAGTTGTATACTGTATTGAATAATTTTTATACTTTGGCTTAAATATCTAAATTTCTAAGCAAGTGTTCAATTTTTTAAAAAATTTCATGCTTACCATGGTTAAGAATGGACGTGGTTGATAAGATTTATTTTAAGAATAATGCTTTAAGTTTAGAATTAGTTCATTTAAAATATAATATGGATGTTTATGATAATAATTTTAGTGGAGTTTTAAGTATAATATTTATAAATTAGAAAATGTAAAAAATATAAATGTATAACAAAAATTATTTTACATTTGTTTTATGTATCGTTTTATCTAATTTTATTTTTTAATTAGTTGTATATATATTTTTGTGAGAAAGCATAATCAACATTTTAAACATTTGAAAGGGGTCAATATCCCCATAACTCATAGGACTCAAGACATAAGATATACATATTGTCTTATTTTGTATTATTTCTCTAACTAAATTTTTTTAATTATTTTTAATTTGTCAAAGAATTGAATTTGTAAAAAATGTATATTTATATTAAATCTATCATATATTTTATCTTTATCTATATTTATTATTGAATTATATTTATTTTATATGTAAAATTTAAAATATAACTATCTTTTTATTATTATATACCATATTTTATATAATATTGTTACCATTTTTTGACCACAACTCAAAAATTGGCGAAGCAGATTTAACATTTATCTTTTTTGAATGAGGTTTGATTTACTTTTGTTGTGTGATAGTTGCATAGTTATCATGACAAATGTAGTTCAGTTGTTCAGGAAAGAAAAAGGAGTTTCAAATCATAAATCATTCATTGCATTGCAGAACAGTAAAATGAGATAAGTATTCATTCATCACAATGGCTATTCATTTACAAGTTTGAATACATAAAGGAATAAATATTGCATTGAAGGAAACTAAGACATATCAGATGTCCCACACAAGCCATGGGTTATAGCTGAATTCATGCAAATACTATGCATCTAATAAAGGAGGAGGGGAATACATAGCCATCATTGCCTTGTTTTGGTTGATCTTCGTAGTAGCCTCCAATCCTGCTTCCAACCTTGGCATGTACCTAAAAAATGTGGGAAGGGTCCCGTTAGAAGCTCTAGTTACAAAAATCCTTCATCTATCAGAAGAGGACTAATACTATGATTACAATGCATTGATCAAATGAGTAACATCTGTATGTAGAAGGAACTGAAGAGAGGCAAACATAGAGCATCATTGTTTCATTCTAATTTGTTTGTTTCATTTGCAGGTATAGGAAAAATCGTGAACCTGATTGAAGACTTTCAGCATGTGGTATCAAGTGGGCTCCCACAAGGGTTGATTCCAGCATGCTATTGCCCCTTGATCTTAGAAGGGATGAATTAGAAAAGAAATTCATGGATCACATTCACATGACAAGCTAAAGGAATAGCAAAGATAATCATATGCATCAGTCCCACTTCAAGACATGACCATGATTTCACTTCAAGGTATGGAATGTAATCAAGAACATGACCTGAACTGATGAAGGACAACACTTAATGTATATAACCACTGATGTCATTGCTCCAACTGTCATGAAGATGACATTCTAAGGGATGATAATGATCAGGAAGACATAATGCCTGTATGATCATTAGATTGATAAAAGAATAAGTGTTCATAAGGCATTCCTATTTGAGGATTGCTTACTCATCCATGACAAATAATCCAATGGGACTATTCATTATAAACCAGTAAGCAAGTTTGTAAGAACAGGTGATTACCAAAGCATCATACTTTCTCATTTTAAGTGAGGTGGAAAAATCAAATTCAGAATTAAGTTACATAAGCTATCTATAAAATGATGAAATATATCCAATATTGCTTTACATTTTATTAATGCTAAGCTGAAAGTCAGAACAGTGTGTGTCACATGCTACATTTAATGCATATCTATGAAAGAAACATGCTAATATTGCAAGTCTGTAGTAGAGGAGTGCAAGACAGCCAAATCAGATGGCTCAATTCAAATGGATCAAAAGAACACTTCATTACATGTGTTGCAATAGCGCATCATTATCATGTGGTAGAAGAATAATTAAATAGGTGTGATCATCATCTTTCATGCTACAGAGTGTCATTATGTATCAAAGTGAAGTGTATAAGCGCATAACTGGATTTAGTTATGAGTGAGTTCAAACAAAATCTTCATCATAAGAAATGATCTATCAAGTTGGTGACATATGATACAGTGTACCTGATTGATGTCCTATAGAGGATCATACATAATTCATTTGATATGATAAAGTACAGTAAAGAGGAACAACAAAAGTCATCATGTTGCCACAATGTATACACAACAAGTTAACCAAGTGCCATCTTCATCAGATACAGTGCCAAGTCATCATCCATGTATGAAGTATCTAATTGGTATAGTCCACTGAACTAGTAAATGAAGCTACAAAAATGAAAGACATATATAATGCTATAGAGAGAAAAGAATTCTAAATTCAAAACTGATAGTATGCACTTTGTATGTAAAGACCATGGACAACCAAGATGATATATCATATAAAAGAGATAAATGACAACATAAGTATTACAGTCATTATTGAAATGTAAATGATACATTGCTAGCATAAGGAAGTAAAGAAGACATATCATGTACCGAATATTCTACAGGAAGTGTGTTTGTGCTCAAAAGATAAGCTTTTGTCCCAGTTTCCAAATCTTGGTTCACACAATGTAAAGTGCAGAGATATATCTAAGTAAGGCTGTAACATGTAATGCCATCCATATCCACTTACCAAAATACCCACGTCGAGTTTCAAAACCCCTAACATTTTTGTAGTGTTGAAGAAGAGGAATGGTAAAGTAAACTGTCAGTGACAAGGCCATAGAAGATATGACTATTTATACAGTGAAAACAAAAATGAAACCCTTGTCGAGTTCTAAAGATTCTTCTTTTTCTTGCAATATACAGCCAAGCAAAGCAAGAGTGGAGTGTTGTGGACAAAGATGTGGAGGGAAAAAGGTCCTTGTGTAATAAACATGAAACCCTCACTTCAAAGACATGAAATTTCAAACTTTTCATATCAAATGACAAAGAGCAAGCTACAAAACACATTCTATGCCACAGTCGTGCTATGTATGAAGGTATTTTGAGATACCTAGCTAATAAAAAATGGAACACTCATCTTAGTTTGCACATATAGAAATGAAAGAAGCAAATGTGAAAAGAGATAGTGAGAACTCACAGTGTGGTGTCACGGAGGAGAAAAGCTAACATGGCCAACGTCCAATTTGAAGTCTTTGTCATTTTTCCATAGTTACAAAGTTCAACACAAAAGAAGCCAAGCACATATATGTCAAGCTAAGAAACTAAAGAAAGAGCTACTATGGCCGTGGCCATTTAAGAAAGAAATGCCACTAAAATATAGTCAAATGCCATGTTAAGCTTTAGATTCATACTCATTGAGTGCGGCCTTCCATTTTGGCTCAAGAGGTGCAGCGTTTTCAGCCACAGAAGAATATATATGTAACAAAGTATGCAGAGCCATGAAACCCCAAGTCAGCGGCCACAAAAATTGCAAAGCAAGCTCAATAACAAACAACAAATGAAGTGACTGAACTTTTAGGGTTCAGGTTGCTATTTTGTTCAATGTTCTTTTCTCATATTTTGACTTTGCAAACATAATTATTTTATCCAAATGGGATCGGGGTCAAAACCTTGCATCGATGGTGCCTAGAAATCATGATGAGGAAAGTTCGACAGCTTGTGGAATGTGGCTTATTTTTATAAAGTCAAAGGTGGACATAATCATGAGTGAACAAGGCTTGTGCCTTTAGAAAGTTTTCAAGGCCTTAATCTCCTATGTGGTCATCTCCTATTGGAGTCCAAGTGTCATTTAATTATACATGTGGTTGAGTGTCATCAACCTCCCACTTATGCATTATTCTTTTTCCTTCATATATTTCAAATGTATGCACAAGATCAAAATGATAACCATTGCAGATGAGGAAAGTATGCAAGGTGATGACATGGTCAAAGGAAGTCAAATTCAACATGGTGGCACTATATGAGCAATGAGATGGCAGAGTTGACACATGGATATGCATTTGTGGCCTTCAAGGCTTTCATATTTTTGCAAAATATATGTTATATTTTCATTATCTTTTTATTATTTTTTATAGAAAATCATTTCTAATGTCTTGTAAATATCTTGGCAAAATTATGAGCCAGATATTGTTTTATTTTTGCAAAAATCATGTCAAATGGAGATATAGAATAACATTGTCATAGCATTGTAAAGTTAGTTTTAAAGCAATCATTGACAAATTGCTTTTAAAACTTAACTAGCTTTAGGCAAATTATAGGCTAATAAAACAAATCAAATATTTGATTTCGATTTGTTTTATTTAGAGTCATATAGGACAAATTTTGGAGCTTTCATGAGCAGAGAAAAATAGTTTTATGGTGGGACCACATGAGAGGGCAATTTTGTAGCCTTATTTTTCAGATTGGTGGCAGATTGAGTGCTTTATTTTTTGCTTTCATGAGTAGCTCGAAAATGGACTTAGGGTGTATTTTTAGGAGCTTTTTCAGCTTTCCTCTAAGGAGATCTTTTGGAGACATTTATAGGAGAAAAACTTATTTTTTTCTTAGTTAGTTAGCATCAGTTTCTTCTCTCTTGTTCACTTGCAGAGTTGTCTACAGACAATTGGCTCATTTTTTCATTTTACATGCATTGTACTCCTTCCAATTCTTCCAGTATTGTGACTTCTATGTCCTTTATTATGTCTCAATGTTGTTAAAACTTAGTTTTTTCCTGGTTGCAGTTTTTGTTTGATCCAAACCTTGTTGCAAATCACTCAAGTGATAAACTACCAGTGGAATTGTGAAGATTCAAGTTTGAGGATCTATTTTGTGAGAGATAGAAATTCATCTAGTTTAGATTCTAGAGTTAGTTTTACATTTCAATCATATCCTTCTATCCCTTTCCCCTCAAGTCATTAGTTTAGAAATCATAAGAGAACCATCTCACTGTGGAGATTCATTCTCATGAAAGGAGACCCACATCCGAGAATGATTCCATGTTTCAATAGGTAGTTAAGTTTTTGCAAACTTAACAAAGGTGCATACTTGAATTGACAATAGTTTTTGGCACACCTGGTGGGACTCTGGAAGTAATTTTAGAGCGATCTGTACCCTCATAGCTATTATTTTGGTAGATGCAGTAGTTTTACCAGCCTTTGGAGGCTTTCAATATACCTGGCGACTCATTTCCTTTGATTTGGTATGTAGATTAGTGCTTTCAGCCAATGAAATCTAGGTCTAATCTAGACCCCTTTGATTATTTATAGTTGTCTACACCTAAAAGAAGAGGCAGATCAACAAGCAAAATAGTTGAGTCATCAAGGAGATCAAAGTCTACACCTTCACGATTCAAATCTATAAGCCTAGTCAAAAGAAGTATAAGTCCAGTGCTGATAGTCCAGATACCTATAATGGCTAGGCAGTATGCATTTGCTGCTTTCAATACAAGCATCCCATTACAACTTGCCTAAAGAGATGATATTCCAATGACATCCCTCAAAGGATTGCCTTGTTTCACTAGAGAAGATCATACTACTGCTGCTGAACATATTCAAGATGTAGCAACCCTTTGTTCCATGCACAATGTCACTCAAGAAAATGTGGCACTCAGACTTTTGGCTAGTTCATTGAAAGGAAAAACCTTACAGTGATTCAAGGGACTTGCTGAAAATTTAATAACATCCTGGGACTTACTGGGAGATGGATTACACAAACACTTTGAGGATAAGTCCAATCATCTCTCATTTCTAGAGCAACTAAGCACCATCAAAAGGGCACCCCACAAACACATGGTTGATTTCAACTACTAATTTTAGAGAACCTGGGATGGGATTCCCACATGGTAAAACCCTTGCTATGCTTTTCTATTTTATCTTAAAGCTATAAACTATGAAATTTTCATAATGATTTAGTCTATGGGAGGGACCACCCTTCTAGATTCTTTTGAGATCACTATTAGAGAAGAAAACTACCTTATTCAAGTAGGAAAAATAGCCCCTAGGCCTCCTTTGCCCATTTTCCCTAAAATTCAGCCATCCATGTCTATGGCAATGCCTCCTCTAGCTGTTGTCCTACCTGTTCCAGTGATAGGATATCAAACATCCCAAGGAACTGTTGTCCCAATCCAAAACCAAAATACCCCAGAGGTTGAAAATACACTAAGGACAATTGCAAATAAGCTAGTAAATATGGAGAAACATTTGCCTTACCAAAATCAGTATCAGCCTAATCAACAACATGCCCAATATCAACCCAATCAGCAATATAGGTAACCCTTTTAGGCCAATCCTCAGGAACAGAAAAGGAATTATAACCCTCAACCTTTTCAGGCTTATAATCCAAATACTGCTAGTACCTCGAGAACTTGTGCCTACACAAAATAACTTGGTTCAAGATAGTGACTGGTGTTACCCATGTCACCAACCACATAATCAAGCCGCCTGCACGAATGAAATGAGAAATTAGGCACTCATGGTTCAGAACAGCTATGCAAGTTCAGAGGGGTTAATGGTGAAGTTTCAACTCAGCAGAATAAGGCTGATGTAGTCTTAATGAAGTGGGAGGAGTCTGATTTTTGTGGTATAAATTATTTTCAAGGCTAGAATCAACAAAGTACACCTATTTCAGCCAACACAAGGTCAAAACTGAGAGCTGTAGATGTTAACCAGCAAACTGTTGTAGTACAATAGCAAGCTATAAGGGACAAAAATCAAGATCATCCGTCATAAACTACCCCTGTACCATAGTAGAAAGTTTAAATTCTACAAAGGGACCAAATAGTACCAGTAAAGGAACAGTCCAAAATGCAACAGCAGTCTTCACAAGGACAAATTAATGTAGTTGCAGCAAGAGGACAGCATAAGGTAACCCCTATTGCTTTTAATATAGTTGATCATCTTAAGAAAGCTATAGCAGCATGTCATTTATGGATGCTTTATGCATCCCTGGCCAAAGGAATTTTCTACAAGAAGAATTGAATGAGCTCTCACTTTCTACGCATTCTAGCCAAGAGAAGGCCAATGTTGTACTTACCAATAGCTCAAAGATCAAGAGTGGACAGCCAATAGATGAGGTAAAACCATCCCCTTTCTATCTAAGTCTCATTATTGGTGATAAACTAGTTCATAACTGTATGGTGGATTTAGGGGCAAGTAGCTCAGTCATGCCAAAAACTGTAGCTAACTCATTAGGATTGGTTTATGAGCCCCTTGCAAAAGGAGTAGTTCAGTTAGATGGGTCTGCACTTAGTACTGCGAGGATAATAAAAAGTCTGCCACTCACATTACATGCTTGTCCTAATTTTTCCATTCATCAAGATATTTACATCATTGATCTTCCACCTAGTTTTGCGATCTGCCTTTCTAGGGAGTTCATAGCCAAATTGGGTGGGTTTCTTTCATCTAACTAGACTCACTTGTTCTTTAGAACGAGATATTGTATGAAAGTAACAATACAGTCTGAACCACTTGCAAAAGACCATATTGAAACCTATGTTGCCAACCTAATAAATGCTAATCTATACATCACCAGTGGGCAGCAGGATGAACCCATAAGCCTAGATCCCAATGCACCTATACAAAACATGAATTTAGATGATTGGGCAGCTGAAGATCATGAAAGTGACCCTTTCCATTACATGAATGATGTAGGATTAGGCATCTGTATGATAGAAGAACTTGATGCAGTGATTCCTAATCTAATTAAAGATCAAAATCAGTTAGAACAACAAGAAGATCAGCTTTGGAAGCTGTACTTTGATGGATCAAGGACAAAGATGGGTGCTGGTGGAGGTAATATGTTAATTTCACCTAAAGGAAACAAATATTATGCTACCTTAAGGTTTACCTTCAGCGACACAAATAATGTGGCTAAGTATGAGGCCCTGATCCATGGTTTAGAATGGGCTAAAAAAAAAGGTATCAAATCTATTAAGGTTTATGGAGATTTTGAGTTGATCGTTAACCAAGTTAGGAATCTGAATATTGCTAAAAATGATCTTCTCAAAAAATACAAGCATAGAGTGTGGGATTCAATTGAATTTTTTGATGCTTTTAATCTAATTCAAGTTCCTAGGGATCAAAATAAGTATGCAAATAGGCATGCAGCCTTGGGATCTCAATTTAAGATTCCTGATCAGATTCAGAATGTTGAGGTATAGCCATATGTTAAGATAGTCATCAGACCTTCTGTACATGACAATAGTGTTTCATGGCAAGTGTTTAATAGTGACAAACAAATCTTGAGTTTTTTAAGTGCATAGGCTAAATTTGTAGCTAATAATCAACATAAATATCAGCAAGAATTTGATGATTAGATTGTTCAATTGAGGACCAATAAGTTGCCTAAAAGATTAGTCACATTGGAATAAGTGTTTAACACTGATGATCAATTTAGAAAAGATAAGTGTAGCATGACAGTGAATCAAGAACACTATCAGACCATTGAAAATTTTAAAGACAAACTGCTGAAACTTGGAAAGGTATGTACTAGAGAAGAGGAACAGTCTTTTATTCAATTATGTCAAGATTTTTTTGATGTTTTTGCATGGGAGTATAAAGACTTGATAGGTTTTGATCTCAGTTTGGCCCAACAAACCATAGAGTTAGAGCCCAATGCCAAGCCTATTAGGTAGAAGCAAAGACCTTTAAATGCAAAACTTGAGCATTTAATGAAGGCTGAGCTAAATAAACTGATTGAAAGTAGTATCATTTTCTTGATTAAACATACCTCTTGGGTTTCCAATTTGGTCCCAGTCAGGACAAAGAATGGTGAAATCTGACTTTGTGTCAATTTCTGTGATTTAAATCAGGCCTCATTGAAAGACCATTACCCTCTTCCTTCCATGGAACAAATACTACAGGTTGTTTCAAGTTCTGATAGGTATTCTTTGTTAGATGGGTACTCTAGATATAATCAAATTTTGGTCAAAGAAGAGGACCAATAACAAACTGCATTCACAACTAAGTGGGGTACATGGCCTATCGAAAAATGCCATTTGGCTTGTCCAATGTAGGGGCAACCTTTCAGAGGGCAATGGATATGGTCTTCCATGGTCTTATGAATAGAATAGTGCTGGTCTATTTAGATGATATAATTATTTTTTCCAAAGATTCTAATGATCATTTTGACCACTTGAAGTAGATTTTTCAGAGGTGTACAGAGTTTGGAGTTTCATTGAACCCTAAAAAGTGTATATTCTTAGTTCATGAAGGTAGACTCCTTGGTCATATTGTTTCAAAAGAAGGTATTACTATTGACCCTAAGAGCGTTTCAGTTATTCTAGATTTATCGCTACCTACACATAAGAAAGGCTTGCAAAGCTTTCTTGGCAGAATTAACTTTGTTAGGAGGTTTATTCTAAATATTGTAGCTTTGTTACAACCTCAAATTACTACCATGTTGAAAAAGAATGTGCTATTTAGCTGGACTAAGGAGGGAAAAGGAAGCTTTGAGCAAATAAACGAAGCCCTCATTGTTGCACCTACCCTCATCAATCCTAATTATGAGAGGGATTTCATTTTATATGCTTTTGGAGGATTTGACACTATTTCTGCAATGTTATGTTAGCAAAATGATGAAGGTTTAGTGCAGCTAATTGCATTTTTCAGCCAGGTGTTGCATGACTATGCAGTAAAGTACTCTTTTGTGGAAAAACATGTTTTTTCTATTGTAAGGAGCCTCAATAAATTTAGACACATGCTATCTAATAATAAAATTCACTTAAAGGTTGTTCATCCCACTGTCAAGAGATTCTTATTAAACATAGATATAAATGACAAGAGAACTAGTTGGATAACCATGGTCATGGAATTTGATGTTGACATCCAAGTAACCAAGTTGATTAGAGGTAAGGGCTTATGCAAGCATCTTATTGAAAGTGAAGAGTTTGATCAAGAGCATCAAGAGGACACTAAGATAGTGCTGAACAATAATGAACCAACCAATACACTAGCTCAAATAGATAGTTGGGTGCATCAGATGATCAATTATTTGTAGACCAATGAGTGCCCAATTGGTTTAAATAGGGCAGGTAGAAGGTATTTCTGATTGCAAGCAACTCCTTATGCTATTATTGATGGTATTTTATATAGGAGAGACTTTAATGGTGTATTTTTGAGGTTTGTAGGACCTGATCAAATTGATAAACTGTTAGAAGAGTTTCATAATGGACCTGCAGGAGGTCACTTTGCAGCTAGAACAACTTCCTTGAAGATTATGTAGGCTGGTTATTATTGGCCTGATTTGTTGAAAGATTCTTTTGCTTGGGTGAGAAGATGTGAGAAGTGTTCCTTATTTGCAAGTAAGCAAACATTTGTTGCCTTACCCTTACATCCAGTTGAAGTTGAACAACCATTTGTAAAATGGGGACTGGATTTCATAGGACCAATAAACTTGCCTTTAAGTGTAGGCCACAAGCAGATTTTGACTATCACAAATTATTTTACCAAGTGGACCAAGGTAGTTTCCTTAAAAGAGGAAAATGAATCTGTTGTCCTAAGTTTTTATTAGGATCTAGTGTCAAGATTCGGTACACCAAATTCAATCATCTTCGATAATGGTCTAGCCTTTTTAGGATTAAGAATTTTGGATTGGTCTATCAAAAACAATATCTACTTGAATACTTCATCTATCTATTACCCACAAGGTAATGGGCAGGCTGAATCTACCAACAAAAATTTGATAAGGATCATCAAGAAGACTATTGAGGACAATTAGAAAACCTGGCATGAAAAGTTAAAGTTAGCTCTTTGGGCTGACAGAATTACACCTAAGAGGGCTACTAGTTGGTCCCCATATGTGCTTATTTATGGAAAAGAGGCTCAGTTACCTATTGCAGTTGAATTGCCTACATTGGCCTTTATCAAAGAACTTGAGCTGCTAGAGGAACAACCTCTAATAATCTGGCTAGCTCAATTCATGGAGTTGGCAGAGACAAGGAAAGGGGCCTTAAGAAAGCTTGTTATGCATCAAACCCAAATGAAGAATGCATTTGATAAGAGAGAAAGACCAAGGAAATTTATTGTCAGGGATTTGGTGTTCAAGTGGAATGAACTAAGGAGCAGACCAGGTAAGCATTCTAAATTTGATGCCATTTGGGATGGACCTTATGTTATCACAGAGTACAAAGAAAATAATGCATTTCAGCTATCCAAGTTGAGTGGAGAGGTGCTATCTATCCTTGTTAATGGGATCCATATCAAACATTGCCTCTGAGGATAAAAGACTTATTTTGTACATAGTAGAGTAGTTTTGCAATGAATAAGTGCTCATGCACATTTGTTTCCAATATTTTTTTTTGGCCATCAAGGCATGTTAGTTTGCTTTCAGTAGAGTTTGTTTTCAGTTTTCTGTTGCTGTTTGAACTGTTGGAGAGCTGAGTTATAGTGTTTTCTGAGTTTCTAAGAAGGATAGAGTATGATTCAATGCCCAATGGATGACAAGGCAACTGGTCAGATGCTTAGTAGGCAAGCATATAGCAGAAGTCACCAGAAATGTTACCATTTTTTGACCACAGCTCAAAAATTGGCTGAGAAGATTTAACATTTATCATTTTTGAATGAGGTTTGATTTACTTCTATCTTGTGATAGTTGCATAGGTATTATCACAAATGCAGTTTAGTTGTTTAGGAAAGAAAGAGGAGTTTCAAATCATTCATTGCATTGTAGAATAGTAAAATGAGATAAGTATTCATTCATCACAATGGTTACAAGTTTGAATACATAAAGGAATAAACATTGCATTAAAGGTAACTAAGACATATCAAATATCCCACACAAGCCATGGGTTATAGCTGAATTCATGGAAATATAAAAAAAATACTATGCTTCTAATGAAGGAGGGGGGAAATACATAGCCATCATTGCCTTGTTTTTGTTGAACTTCGTAGTAGTCTCTAGTCCTACTTCCGACCTCGGCATGTACCTAAAAAATGTGGGAAGGGTTCTGTTAGAAGCTCCGATTATGAAAACCCTTCATCTATCAGAAGAGGCATAATACTATGATTACAATGCATTGATCAAATGATTAACATCTATATGCAGAGAGAACTAAAGAGAGGCAAACATAGAGCATCATTGTTTCATTCTATTTTTTTATTTCATGTGCAGGTATAGGACAAATCGTGAAGTTGATTGAAGACTTTCAGCATGTGGTATCAAGTGGGGTCCCACAAGGGTTGAGCCCAACATGCTACTGCCCCTTGATCTCATAAGGGATGAATTAGAAAATAAAATTATGGATCACATTCATATGACAAGCTGAAGAAATAGCAAAGACAATCATACGCATCAGTCCCATTTCAAGACATGACCATGATTTCACTTCAAGGTATGGAATGCAACCAAGAACATGACCTAAACTGATGAAGGACAACACTTAATGCATATAATAGCTGATGCCATTCCTCCAACTATCATGAAGATGACATACTAAGACATGGTAATGATTAGGAAGACATAATGCATGTATGATCATCAGATTGATAAAAGAATAAGTGTCCATAAGGCATGCCTATTTGAGGATTGCTTACTCATCCATGACCAATAATCCAATAGGAGTATTCATTATAAACCAATAAGTAAGTTTGCAAGAACAGGTGAGTACCAAAGCATCATACTTTCTCATTTTAAGTGAGGTGGAAAAATCAAATTCAGAATTAAGTTACATAAGCTATCTGTAAAATGATGAAATAAATCCAATTATGCTTCACATTTTGCTACTGATAAGTTGAACATCAGAATAGTGTTTGTCACATGTTACATTAATTGTATATCTATGAAAGAAACATGCTAGTATTGTAGGTCTGTAGTAGAGGAGTATAAGACAGCCAAATCAGATGGCTCATTTTGTCATTGACAAATTCAAATGGATCAAAAGAACACTTCATTACATGTGTTACAATAAAAAATCATTATCATGTGACAGAAGAATAATTAAACAGGTGTGATCATCATCTTTCATGCTAGAGAGTGTCATTATGTATCAATGAAGTGTATAAGTGCATAACTGTATCTAGTTATGAGTGAGTTCAAAAAAATCTTCATCATAAGAAATGATCTGTCAAGCTGGTGACATATGATACAGTGTACCTAATTGATGTCCTATAGAGGATCATACATAATGAATTTGATATGATAAAGTACAATAAAGAGGAACAACAAAAGTCATCATGTTGCCACAATATATACACAAGTTAACCGAGTGCCATATTCATCAGATACAATGCCAAGTCATCAGCCATGTATGAAGCATCTAATTGGTATAGTCCACTGAACTGGTAAATGAAGCTATAGAAATGAAAGACATATATGCTACTACAGAGAGAAAAGAATTCTAAATTCAAAACTGACAGTATGCACTTTGTATGCAAAGACCATGGACAACCAAGATGGTATATCATATAAAAGGGACATATGATAGTAGAAGTATTACAGTTATTATTGAAATGTAAATGATACATTGCTAGCATAAGGAAGTAAAGAAGATATATCATGTACCGAATATTCTACAAGAAGAGTGTTTGTACTCAAAAGATAAGATTTTGTCCCAGTTTCCAAATCTTGGTTCACACAATGTAAAGTGTAGAGATATATCTAAGTAAGGGCGTAAGATGTAATGCCATCCATAATCATTTACCAAAATACCCATGCCGAGTTTCAAAACCCCTAGCATTTTTGTAGTTTTAAAGAAGAGGAATGGTAAAGTAAACTGTCAGTGACAAGGTTGTAGAAGATATGACTGTTTATACAATGAAAAAAAAATGAAACCCTTGTCGAGTTCTAAAGAATCTTCTTTTTCTTGCAATATACAGCCAAGCAAAGCAAGAGTGGAGTGTTGTTGACATAGCTATGGAGGGAAAAAGGTCTCTGTGTAATAAAGATGAAACCCTCACTTCAAAGACAGGAAATTGCAAACTTTTCATATCAAATGACAAAGAGAAAGCTACAGAACACATTCTATGCCAGGTTTGTGCTATGTATGAAGGTATTTTGACATACCCAGATAATAAAAAATGGAACCCTCATCTCACTTTGCACATACAGAAATGAAAGAAGCAATAGTGAAAAGAGATAGTGAGAACTCACAATGTGGTGTTGCAGAGGAGAAAAGCTAACATGGCCACGGCCCAATTTGAAGTCTTTGTCATTTTTCCACAGTTGTAAAGTTCAGCACAGAAGAAGCTGAGTAGATATATGTCAAGCTAAGAAACTAAAGAAAGAGCTACTATGTCTGCGGCCATTTAAGAAAGAAATACCACTAAAATATAGTCAAATGCCATGTTAAGCTTCACACTCATACTCACCGATTGTGGCCTGCAATTTTCCCTCAAGTGGTGAAGAATTTTCATCCACAGAAGACCAAATATGGAATAAACTATGCAGAGCCATGAAACCTCAAGTCGACGGCCACAAAAATTGCAGAGCAAGCTCAACAACAAACAACAAATGAAATGATTGAACTTTTAGGGCTCAGGTTGTTGTTTTGTTCAACGTTCTTTTCTCATATTTTGACTTTGCAAACAACATAATTGTTTTAGCCAAATGGGATTAGGGTCAAGACCTTGCATCGATGGTGCCAAGCAATCATGATGAGGAGAGGTCGACAGCTTGTGGGATGTGGCTTATTTTATAAAGTCAAAGGTGGATATAATCATGAGTGAACAAGGCTTATGCCTTTAGAACCTTTTCAAGGCCTTAATCTCCTATGTGGTCAAAACATATTGGAGTTGGAGTGTTATTTGATTATGCATGTGGTTGATTGTCATCAACCTCCCACTTATGCATTATTCCTTTTCATTTAGATATTTCAAATGTATGCAAGGTGATGACATGGTCAAAGGGAGTCAAATTTGACATGGTGGCACTATATGAGCAATGAGATGGCAGAGTTGACACATGGATATGCATTTGTGGTCTTCAAGGCTTTCATATTTTTGCAAAATATATGTTATATTTTCATTATCTTTTTATGATTTTTATAGAAAATCATTTGTAATGTCTTGTAAATATCTTGGCAAAATTATGAGCTAGATATTGTTTTATTTTTGCAAAAATTATGTCAAATGGAGATATAGAATAAAATTGTCATAACATTGTAAAGTTAGTTTTAAAGCAATTATTGACAAATTGCTTTTAAAACTTAACTATTTTTAGGCAATTTATAGGCTAATAAAACAAATTAAGTATCCCATTTTGACTTGTTTTATTTAGAGTCATTTAGGACAAATTTTGGAGCTTTCATGAGTAGAGAAAAGCAGTTTTATGCTGGGACCACATGAGAGGGCAATTTTGTAGCTTTATTTTCTAGATTGGTGGCAGATCGAGTGCTTTATTTTTGGCTTTCATGAGTAGTTCAAAAATGGACTTGGGGTCTATTTTTAGAAGCTTTTTCATCTTTGTTCAGAGGAGGTCTTTTGGAGACATTTATAGGAGAAAAACTTAGTTTTTTTTAGTTAGTTAGCATCAGTTTCTTCTCTCTTGTTCATAGGAAGAGTTGCATATAGACAGTTGGCTAATTTCTAATTTTACATGCATTGTACTCCTTCCAGTTCTAATAGAAAATCATCCTGTTTCACATATTTTGCAGTCTCGATCTGATGTTGTATTGTGACTTTTCTATCCTTTATTATGTCTCAATGTTGTTAAAACTTAGTTTTTTCCTAATTACAGTTTGTGTTTGATCCAAACCTTGTTGCAAATCACTTAAGGGATAGACTACCAGTGGAATTGTGAAGATTCAAGTTTGAGGATCTATTTTGTGAGAGATAGAAATTCATCTAGTTTAGATTCTGGAGTTAGTTTTACATTTCAATCATATCCTTCTATAGTTTTACCCTCAAGTCATTAGTTTAGAGATCATAAGAGAACCAGCTCACTCTGGAGATTCATTCTCATGAAAGGAGACCCACATCTGAGAATGATTCCATCTTTCAATAGGTAGTTAAGTTTCAACAAAGTTAACAAGGGTGCATACTTGAATTGACAATAAATATAAATAACTATTTTTATTTCTAATGTCATATTATAGTATATAATGCTATATTTATATTGAATATATTCTATGTTTGATGTTTATCATTTTTTTTCGCTTGGTAAGATTAGATTTATATTATATTAACAATAAAAACTGTACAAAGTTTGATATTGAGCTCCATGAGCTTGGACTGATGACCATGACTACCCCCATATCTCCTTACATCAACTATCAAAAAGTGAAAATGCCCCCCCAAAATGCCCTCCATGGGACTGAGCTATTTGTCATTACAATAAACATAATAAACTGATAACTATATTGCCATACTACCAGACCAATGACAGACTAAACCAAAAACCATAATTGCAGACTTATACCCAACAGTAGTGACAACAAACCTAGACTCGAGCCTTCATATTTTCCCTTTAGCAAAAAGATAATCTCTAAATTCACCTACCCATTCCAAGCCATTAACCGGAGTGATGCTTAACAACTTCTTGAGGAAGTCTTAGCCTTTAGGAACCCTAAGCATGTGCACAATAAGCTCTTCACCCTTAATATCTATAATGAAAGAAAATAATTTGACAACTTCACCTGGCCGATTTGCCCTGGCCAAATCCTTCAGCCTGGGGAGCCCAACTCCTCTTTTTGTAGCCTCCAGTACTTCATCAAGCCCCTCCAGCAGAGTCTATTTGAACAAACATTTCACCATCACCTGAACCTCCTCTTTGTTGTTAGCACGTCCAAAAGAGATGCCACCACTCAGGAAGAGATGTCAGTATCTTCCTGGTATCTCTCCCTATTGCTGATAAAGGCTTTGCCAAGGATGACTTTAACTGCTCCAACGGTGAAGACATTGTTATGTCAAAGCACCCTCCGCAATCGTTGCTCAGTCACCTTGCCCTTGAATGCCATCTACCTAACCCTATTGGTTAGGGAGATAGATGACTCCATTTCTCCACACCTCAGATGCTCAGCTAGGAGATGAACAATAATAAACAACAATGGGTTGTTTTCCATACACAACATTGCATCTGAAAAACCTAGAGCTCTGCAATATAAAAGATAGAAACTTGCCAAAAGATGATGCCGAGGATCATGCGGATGTGAGATATAAGCCTCTACCAACTCATATCCATCGCCACTCTCTGTCTTGAGGTGAACAACATTCCAAAGCATGATTAAATGTTGTCCTTCACTTGTACGAACCTCAAAACCTACTACCGCCAGCTACCTCGAATGTGCAATAAAATGATGGTAGAGAGATCTTTCTTTATTTCCATTTCTGTGTATGGCTGCTAAGCCTCCAAACCATCCCTGCTGGCACTGCCGAGATGGCCACCTCAACTTTGTGAGGTGGTGCCCACCCTACCACCCACAAAATTGGGGTTAAGGTCCCGCAATTGTTAACCCAGTAGAGGGAAACCCTGTGAGGTTTGAACTTGCGTTGTTAGCACTACAAGCAAGAAGCCCCACTATTTCACCACAGGATCTCCCCTAGGTAAGGTCCCTCAATTGTTGATGTGGTAGAGGGTGACCCCGCAAGGTTTGAACTTGGGTTGTTAGCACTACAGGCAAGAAGCGTTTGATGTTTATACTTATTATTTTATTCTATATTTTTTTTAATAAGAATTATATATTTTTAGTTCCATTTATTATTATACATTATTAAATATAAAACAATATATAATTACTATATATATAATACTATTTAAATTAACCTATAAGAAATCTAAAAACTTAAGAGAGATATGAAATGAGAATAAAAGAGAAAAAGGGAGAGAGAGGGATAGACATGAGAGACAGAGAGAGAGGATATCCAAGAAATAGAGAGACTTTGGAAGGAGGGGGCTCATAAGAGGATGAAGGATGAGAGGATACACCATTTGGAAAAGGCAACAAGGTACCAATACTATGAAGAAGATTTGTTCTGAATGAAGCACCCACTAATATCTCATGGAAAAGAGTAGCCAATTGTTCAATAGATTGAGCATGGGTATGCATGTCAACAAGAAGTTGACTAGAAAGAGCAAGATCTTGCTTAACTACATATCCATCATGATCATTATTAGGTTATTCTTCATGATCCTCTAAATTATTCTCAATGCAAGCATTAATTTTATCTACATGTTATCTCGGCGTACCCATTGCACACTAAGGTGTGATTGCTAGTAAATATTATTCCTTTATAATAGAATGATGTGCCTGCACTCCTAGCTCTATGGCATGATAGACTCTGTGAATTCATTTAATATTTATGAACAATTAATAAAAGCACCCACCAGAGTGATGCCATGGTGAGAGGGAAATCCACTTCTCGCCAACACTGGTCACAAGGCCAGTAAATCTATGACACAAAAAAGCAAAATGGTAAATGAAAACAAAAAAAGCATTGGTGAAATCAGTTTGCTCATCTCTTACACAATGACAGAGGTTGATCTACCAAGATATGTCAGTTGACCTCTAATAGGTTATTTTACTTAATATTTATTCCATAGCATATGCAGATGAATGGATTCGATGAAAAAATGTAGACGAACCACCAAAGCCAAAAAGTAAGATGGAAAATGATAAAAGAGAAAAATAAAATCATCTTGCATGCTTCTGCAAGAATGAGGACCATAGATTTGAAAAGTCAGCCCACTCTCTCACAAAAGGAATACCTTGGGGATAATTATCTTTAATTAATAAAGATATAATGGCATTTTCATCCAAAAAAAATTATTATATTTATATATAAATCTTGTGTACAAATAAATAGATATAAATATAAATATAACTGTATTTGAAATGTTTAAAATCTTACAGATTTTCAATATGAGTTTCTATATGCACGGGTTTGAAAGAGCAACATCACGTAGAGGATAGGAGACTGGGTGGACGTGCTAATGGAAAATCCATTTTTTATTCCCTTCACATAGGTCGAAGTGGAGGCAGCAATCTGGGATTGGTGAATGGCCTGCACAATTCTTGGCTTGACCCCTCATTCAGGGTGAAGAAGATGGAAAAATAAGAAGTTTGAAGTAAGTTGTGATGAATGACGCAATGGAGATGGGTCGGGGTAGGCAGAAACGGTCTGCGGATGTTTCATTCTCCAATCTGGTGATTTCTAGTGCTAATGGAGATCATGGTAGATCTCTCCCTTTCCTTCATTATGATCAGGTTCCTGACATATGCATGGATGGTCTCACTAGAGATAGAGAGGATTATCTACAGGAACATGCCCTCATTTGTATATTTCTAAAAAAAAATTGCCACATATCATTTCTCCCCTCGATGCCCTAAATTTCAAGCATAGGTGCGAAGTCATAAGGATGAGAAGCCCATGTGGTGGGTGGGTGTTGAGCCTCACCAAATTACAATATTTCTCCAAGGACTCAAGATGAGATAGTTTCTCATAATGCTGATCTCGCTACTAAGGTGCAACAACCCACTCCAACTCCTCTTGATGTGCAGATTTCAACATCTATGGAGACGTCTGGGGCCTCTTTGGAAGAAGATAGACCAGGGAAGTTATATGTGGAAAATTCAATTTCAAAAATCAAGAATTGTGATGAGGAGTCCATTGTTTTCAGCCCAAAGGAACAAATTTCAAATATGATGCCCCCTTCGAATTTAATGATCAATGATGGACAGAGGTAAAAAGGAAGAAAAATGACCCTAAAACAACCCAAACACCAAATGGCACTAAGGTCTTCAAAGAAAGGGAAATCATAATTTATGGAAGATAATGTGGACACTTTGCACGGGACTCAATTAAGTAAATTAGGACTGGTTTGATGAGGTTACAACTTTAGAGGGTCAGAATTAGTAGGAGATTGTACAAAATGGAGAAGAAGGATTTTGTATGGTGATGGGTATATGGCACGAAGGGTTTGGGTACAAATTTGTATCTGTACGGTGTGGTTTCTATTGATATCTCATTAACATAAGGCACTTTATGATCCATTGAATATTGGGTTTAAGCTCATTTTTCAGTTCCTGGACCTAAACAACAGTTTTTACTATAAAAAAAATATTTGAAATGTTATAAATATAAGCATAAGATTTAAGTTTTAAATGAAATATAAGTTCAAACTATTTTTTTTGGTTTGGCTGTTGTGTTACAAGTAGCATGGGGAGGAAGAAACCCCATCCCACTGTCGCAGCAACTACTACAATAGTGGGGTGGGGGCTCTATCCCCATGGGGCCAATGACCCTTGTGGGTGCCATAGACCCCTCAAGGAGGTGTGACACTCCATGGGGGGCAGCCCCATGGGAAGTGCCACCTCCCTTCTTATTAATTTATTTTATTTTATTTTATTTATATATTAGTCGTTTAAATAATCATTGTTGAATGCTACTAAATAAGTAAAATTAAGAAAAAATAATAGCAAAAAAGTCCCTCATTCATTTACAAATAATAATATTTATTTTGTTTATAACCCTGCAAGCAAGCGGCCATTAATGGTTGTTTAGGCTAAGCAAGTGGTCATTAATGGTTCCTTAGACTTACAAAACAGAGAAAAAAAAACATGAAAGTTAGGGTATAAAAGAAAAACAAAGAATATTTTTTTAAAAATCAAACAAATAAACTAGGGCTAACAAACAAAATAAGTAGATAAAGGATAACAAAAATGAGAGAAAAAATGAATGGAATGGTTGGTCTTGTCAAAAAAGAGCTCTAGGTCAACATCGTGCAACATGCAACTACATGAACAACTCAAAAATGCGCCACCTCCTCCATTCTACAAGTACCTACGATATTGTATATTGAAAAAAAAGATAACTACAAGACTCTCACTCATACAAGGATTAGTAATCAGTCAATTCATTCGTACAAATTCCCACAGGGTTGCTAGGCTAAGAAATCAAAATGGAGGAATACCCAAAACCAAACCGTCATTAATCTATCACATGCAACAACATGCAAACCATAGAACCACATCAACTTTGATATCAAATTTGAAAGAAAATAGCATACACACACCTCTAGTATTGAAAGTTTACTAATAAAAAATTTGATGCATGATCAAACAAACTAAGCCCATAAAGCAAACTATGAGAGATTCATTTTCTACATTAACTCTATGAGAAGATAAATACAATATATTATATCTATAGAAATTCCAATACCATAATGACATGTAAATTTTGTCTCAAAAAGAAAGAATGACAAAAAAATTAGAGCATAGACAAAAGAGAGGAGACACTAATATACATGGGAAAAACCCTTGGAGGATAAAACTCCCCACCCTCCAAAGCATTGAACCAATGTCTTATTCAACAACAAATAGTCACAATATAATATCAGGTTCAAAACCTTAACATGAAGATCAACATCTTGTTCCTCTAGAGGAAACTTGACAATATAATCCTACAAAAAAAAGTCATCAATGCCTTCATCTCAAGGCCTCAATGTATAGACTTAAGGAGGCCTAGAAAACCATCAAAACACATTACCATGGCCCCAAACAAGGTCCAAATACCATGGTAAAAATTCTCATGATCCACACCCCATTTTGTACTCATTATTTTTCGTTTACCTCATTTAAAAAGATGCTTTATGATGCATCATAACATGTGTCATAATTGGGTCAAAATTCTTAGTCCACTTTGTAACCTCCCTTTTACATGCTCTTATGTGTGTGATAGAATCTCTTATGCACTTATAATGCCATAGATGGTCTTATACATCTTACATGACATAATGGTTGTCATAAGTGGGATGTCATTTTCCATGTAGGCACATAAAATTTTACAAATTAATAAAATTAAATAATTTGACTATTAGGATTTGCACACATATAATCCTAAAAGATACAATCTTGGGTCTCTTTGGTGGTAGGGTTTTTGCACGTAAATTTGGTGTTACAGTTTGTATTTGTTATGTTTGTTTCTTCATTAGCGCATTAATTTTATTGGCTTAATCACATGCTTTATGGGATCAAATTTATATTGTGATAATATTTTTATTGTGGCATTTACCTTGTTATTCAACATTTAGTATCAAAGATACAACTTGATTGAGAATGGAACACCTTTCTTGCAGTGTTGTGAGTTTTTTGTGGTTGCAATAGAAACATTGTTTTAGTAGTTTGGCAAACTTGAGTGTGGTTAGAGAAGCCATGAAAAGTACATCAAGATTGGAGATTGAAAAGTTCAATGGCTTAAGATCCAATTTGTAGAAAATAAAAGTGGAGTATCTCTTGAAAGAAAAAGATCAATGGAGATTTGTGACAACAAAGTCTAAGCTTGTAGATACTTTAGATAAATATTAGAGAAAGATAAAAAGGCCCAAGGAACCATATGGTTGTGCCTTAGAGATTTTTTTATTTTGAATATCTCAAAGGAAGCTACCACTTTCAATTTGTGGAAGAGAATTAATGAGATCTATCAAACAAACAATCTAATAAATAATTATATTCCTTAAAATTAAGGAAGGAGATTATATAGTCAAGCATTTTTAAATACTTTTAATCTAATTTTGAGTCAACTAGGTAGTATTGTTGTTAAGCTATAAGAGAAGGATAAGTGTATTTTGTTACCTTGCTCTTTACCTAAATCTTGGGAGAATCTAATCATTGCATAATTGAGTGGTTCTAATATAGATCCCAAAATGGATCCCCTTGTTAGCACTTTATGTAATGAGAAAATGAGATGGGAATTCATAGACAAGTATTCCAAGGATGTACTAGTGTGTGTAGGGGGTAGGCACCCAAGAAAAAAAGTGGTAAGAAAAAGGGGAATAAAGAAAGGTCTAAATCAAAAGAATAGTCTAAAACCCCTAGTAAGAGTAGAGTTAAATATTGGAACTGTGGGAAATGAGGCCATGTAAAGAAGGAATGTAGAAACAAGAAGAAATCTTTTGAAAAAAAATTTAATGTTAAATCCTTCAATGATAAAAATTATGCTTTATTCATTTCAACTAACATTGTTAGTAATGATATATAGTTAACTGACTTAGGTGTCTCATATCACATGACTCCACATAAGGAGTTATTTTCTTTATATAGAGAAAATTATGGTGGTAAGGTGTTCCTTAAAAATAATAGTTCACATTAGATTGTTGGCAAAGTGAAGGTCAAACATGTATTCAATGATGAGAATGTAAGACTTTTCATAGATATGCTGCACATTCTAGGTTTAGCATGAAATTTGTTTTCTATATAAACTCAATGATGCTGGAGTACATGTCACATTTAACAAGAGTGGTTGTAGGCTGGATAGAGGGAATATAATATTAACTAAGGGATCCTAATATGAGACTTTGTTCAAACTTGATGCATCTACTTATCATAACTCAATCTATGTGACTAAAAATTTAGATTCATGTATGTTTTGCCACCACATGATGGATCACATTGGTGAAAATGAGCTTCAGACCCTAGTTAATAAAAATATGATTGATGGTTTGTCTAGTTAGACTTTGAATTTTGATTTTTGTGAGCATTGTGTGTTTGATGAACAACGTAAAGTAAATTCTAATTCTCATAGCACTAAATTAAAAGATAAAGGTTATTCGTAGTGATGTTTTTGGTTCTGCAAATGTTGTTTTAATTAAAAAATCTTGTTACTATGCTTACTTTATTGATGACTACTCATGTTATATTTTGATTTATTTTTTAAGGCACAAATCTAAAGTTTTTAGCAAGTTTAAAGATTTTAAAATTCTTATTGAAAATTAAATGAATCAAAAAATAAAAGTATTAATGTCAAATAATGGAGGGGAATATTGTTCTAGAGAATTTGATGAATTTTCCAGACATGATGGTATTGTAAGGCAGAAAATAACTCCATATAAGCCATAGAATAATGGCACCATAGAGAGGATGAGAAAGACATTAATGGACAAAGATAGAAGCATGTTAAGTAGTGCTTAAATAGATTAATGTTTTTTGGGTTGAGGATGTAAGTATTGCTTGTTATTTGATAAATATCTCAATTTTTTGCTCTGGTTGATAAAAATATCATATGAAGTGTGGACATATAAGAAACATTTTGTTTTGGACATTAGAGTTTTTGGTTATAAGGCTTTTGTTCACATGTCTAAAGAAAAATAGCCTAAGTTAGATTTCAAAGCTAACAAATATATTTTTATTGGTTATGGTGATAATGTTAAAGGTTATAAGCTTTGGAATCCTCTAAGCTTGAAAATGGTATATCCTAGAAATGTCATTTTTTTAAAACATAGAGTTAATTATAATTAGGTACAAACAAAAGAAAAGTTTAAAAATGTGCATTTTGAAATCAAAATAGAGAAACAAGAAGATGCACAGGTGGAATAACATAAGATTGGACAATAGGATGTAGAGAAAGAAGAAGGTTCATATTCAACGAGTTTGAGTGGAACTTCTTACTACACTCTTGACAAGCTCCATGAGGTAATGGAAACTAGTTGATAGGTATAACCCACCAAATTTCTACTATATATATTTAGTTTATCTTATATTGATGATGAACCTAGATATATGAAGGAAGCTCTTACCTTGAAGGAACATGAGTCTTGGATAAAAGCCATTTAGGATGAGATGATGGCCTTAGACAAATGTGAGACTTGGGGTCTAGTTGAAATGTCTAAGGGAAGGAAACCCATTGGTTGCAAATCGCTGTTTAAGAAAAAATATAGAGAAAATGGACAATTGGAAAGGTACAAGGTAAGACTGGTGGCAAAAGGTTACTCCCACATTGAGAGAGTTGATTTTGGTAATTTTATCTTTTATTGTAAAACTAACTTATATTATATTCCTATTTTTTATTATTGTTGCTTATGATTTAGAGGTAGAAAAAATGGATGTAAAAATTGTTTTCTTGCATGGGCATGTTAAAGAAGAAATATGCATGAAATAGCCTAGCAGTTTTATGGTAAAAGGGAAAAATATCTTGGTTTGTAGGTTGAAACAATAATTTTATGCTCTAAAGAAGTCACCTTGAATGTATTAGAAGTTTGATGCTTTGGCAATGGACCTTGAGTTTGTTAGGAGTGAATGTGATCATTATGCTTATTTTAAAACTGGTGATCAATTGCTAATCATTGTTCTATATGTTGATGACATATACATTGAAAATAGTAAGGAAATGATTAGTAGAGATTGAGTTGACATGAAGCTTTAGCTTAGTTAGAATAAGTATATTCAAACTATTTTGTAGAGATTTAGGATGTATGATTGTAAGCCGATAAATATTCCTTTACCCATTGATACTAGTATCATTAGATCAACGTCCTAAGTTAGATGATGGTTTGGAGGATATGTTTAATATTCTATATGCTAGTATCATAGGTAACCTAATGTATGTTATGGTATGTACAAAACCAAACATTGCCCAAACAGTTGGAGTTCTTAGCAAATTTATGTCTAACATTGTTAAAGAGCATTGGACTTATGTGAAAAGAGTTTTCAAATATTTGTAAGGGACTTCTAATTATTACATATGCTATCATGGAACTGATGATGTGGGAAACTTGCTTGATATACAAGATATTTTTTATTCAAATTGGGCTAGTGATTTGGATGACATGAGGTCCATGAGTGATTATGTGTTTACTTTGTTTAGAGGAGTTGTCTAGAGGAGTTGTCAATTGGATAAGTAAGAAATAATCTATAGTTGTATATTGTCCACTATATAAGTAGAGTACATGTCTGTAAGGAGGTGATATGGTTATAGAGATTGTGTTTAAGTATTGGCTTTGAGTGCAAATAGGTCAAGATTAGATATGAAAGTTAGAGTGCCATCAATTTGGTGAAGAATCTTATGTGCCATGTTTATACAGAGCATATTGATGTTCAATATCACTTTGTTCATGAGATGGTTGAGGATGGTAAAGACATGATACAAAAGGTTGACACCTTAGTCAATGTTGTAGGTTCTCTCACTAAGCCATTGAGCGTGAAAAAATTTAGTTAGTACAAGGAGGCCATGGGCCTTGCCTCCTCTAGCACTTGGTCTATTTTTTAGTTTCTTATTATGTCTTGCAATGTAAATGTTAAGTGGGAGAATGTTAGAATAAGAGGTGCCATTCATCTTGCAATCCTAAGTCTTGATTAATTGTATTTAATTTTGTAGATGATAAATAATATAGATCTCCAAACATGTTGAAGTGGGCAAAACGGTATGTCCATGTGTGGATGAGAACATTATTTATTTATTATTTATTCTCTAAAATACTTGGGATATTGTGTAAGAAGGCATTGAATAGACAAGTTACATTTAAAAGGTCAAAATTGAGAGTTACAAAGCATCTTTTGGATTTGGTATTTATCGCACAAATATTGGATGCCTAGGATTGGGATAGCTTGGTCAATTTGACTATGATAGAATCTATGACATCTATGACACATAAGAAGGGTGTAAGAGGTATAAGAAGAGTTACATGTTATTCTAATATGCTTGACCATGACCATAGGGGTGTTGGATTTTTGCCACGGTTCATGGTTTTGAATCATATTTTGGATACCACTTGATAGTTTCTTGTTTTTGAATTTTCTATATATTCAAGGCACGAGATAATGGATTGTAATGTTCTTTGTAGGTACTCATATGCTACTAGTTTACCTTTAGAGGATAAATGATTGTATTGGTGTATACTCTTTTGAGATTAATACAAACTTGGGTCTCTTTAGTGGCAAAGTTTTTCTACAAGGGCTTCTCCACGTAAATCTAGTGTTATGATTTACATTTGTTATGTTTACTTCTTTTTGGTTTATTAATTTTATTAGATTAATCATATGCTTTATTGGATTAAATCTTTTTTGCAATAATACTTTCATTGTGTCATATACTATGATATTCAACAACATGCTTATATGATTATACAATTAGATGCTTACATGATTGCATGCCTAAATGGGGAGAGTATATCCTATCAAGTTAATATGTAACAACCCTGTGTCCGCATTTTGGTTGTTGTTTTTCTTTGATGGATTCCAATACTATTATGATGTTGATATGATTAGTTATTATGCCAGATTACATGCTTATATGTTTATATGTTGTTACCATTACTTTTTTATGATTATGGACAAGCAAGGGATGATGTTGTAACACTCGTATCCTAGAGGCTTATGATGTCATGACCCTCTTCTTGATGTCCATTAATGCTTTAGCTATATATATATATGCAGATATTTGTAATGTGTTTCAAAGTGATGCAGGTACTAAGTATCGACTCCGCCTAGATTCACAGGCCAAACGTTCCCTAGCCTATCCCACTGCACCCATTTAGTTCAATGATTCTGTGATATGTGTTTACCTTCTAGTTACCCTATGGTAACATCTGGATTGCCCATCTGGTCTTATGTAAGTTGCCAGTATTGGTTGTTGAAATTTCTCGTTATGGGTTGTCAGTAATTTATTATGGTTTTACATTAATTTATTATATGGTTTATGTTGGTATGTCATATCGGTGATTTAAATGATGTTATTTGCATGATTTTGTGAATAGAATTTTATGATATTTTAAATTAATCAGTTCCAGAACCCTATTAAGTTAATTAGATTATTGGCATTTTAAGTATTTGTGCTAATTGGTATTTTAGGTGTATTAAGGGAGCTTGATATATTTAGTAATTTTATTTGGAGTATGGAATGTTATATTTATGTTAATGCTTTTATTAATCCATTTTTGTGAGCTCTTATAGTCTTACTTAAATCTTATTTGGGGAGCTTTGTATATTTTACTGTTGGATTTATTTAAAGTTTAGTTTGGAAAGATTTATTAATGTAAAGTAAGTCAGTTTTTTAAAATAATTATATGCATTTGTGGGACTTGGGAAGAGGATGGTAAAAAGGTAAATAAAAGGTTGTTTGAAGAAGAGGAAACCCATTCATTCAAGTATGAGAAGAAAAATCTGATTGTTGGGGGAAGAAGAAAACCCCACACATTGGAATTGATGTGGGAAGGAAGATCTATAGTTGGCTAAAGATATTTTTTGGGCATTTGTCTATTGGATTCAGTGTAGCATTGTTGTCTTGCTGCTCTATTTTGGAATCTAGTTGTGCCTTGCAAACAGAGCATTTCTTTATTTCAATTTGGGCAGAATTGAAGGTATTCTTCTATGTACTCCTTGAATTTATGAGTTAAAAATGTATGTGTGCAGTTAAATGTATTGGGAGTCTTGGCTTCTCTAGGTGTTGTCATGGTATATTGATTTTGACACTTATTTTTAGTCTGGTCATTGCATTTTATTGGGGAAAGATAAAGACTTTTCTAAACCTATTCAATCTCCTATGTTTAAACTCAAATCCAACTATGGAATTCAACTTGAAATAGCATAATCTAAACTAGGTCAATGTTTGCAATGAGGGCGATTTAGTCCTCTCCTTTGGGTTGTACATTTGGCCATACTTGGCCATGAATGTTACCAATCTATCTAGTCGGCAACTATATTATGTGTATGTTAACACTTTATATTCAAAAATATATATTCTTGCCTTCTTTTGGCTCTTACCCTTCGGGGTTGCATACTAGGATGTTACATCTAGTATCAAAGCCCATGTTCAAACACTGGGAACTCTGAAATACTTGAGCCTTCTATGTTTCACTATGTTTGGCATGTGTGGCATGAGCTTGTTATATTATTTTTATAGTCTTGATTGTTTTCATGCCTTAGCATGGTATTAGTGGGTTAAGTTACAACCCAATTCTTAGAAATCGTGGAGGAAATAGCCTCCTTGCCCTTACCTTACTTAATGGGACTAGAGTGTTGACCTTGGTTGAAAGTCTCCCATGGTTAAGAGTGATCACTCTCCCATGTTATAAGATGGGGGTAGGAATGTTCTACCTTGTGTGTTTATGTGTAATGCCTCGTCATGCAACCCTAGAGCGTTAGACCACATGAGCAAAAATTTATAGAAATATATATATATTTTATTTAAGCAACAAAAGATATAAGTATTTCAATTAACAACATTATATCAAAGAACATCTAACACCTCTAGGGAACATAACCGCATCAGAAAAATGTACCATTACAAAAAAACTAGTGATATACATTATAATACGACCGAAGAGGATTTGCATCATTCATATAGCATAGATGAATAGTTACATAAGATCATTACAAGATTACATACTTGATGACCGATTACATCAGTTTATAATAAGATTTTACAATATGGAAGGTGCGATACAACCATGAGGATAAAAGTACAACTAGGATTGGAACACATCTGCAGAGAAGAGAATCAAGACGAACAGGAATAACCAATGGATAAAGCTCTTCCACCCAACCATGTGGAACCCTAAGGTCCACCTCTTCGAGCTAGGAGATGACAATAAGATCCCACGACATGACTAGTCGGCTTGCCAAGAATGCTAGGTCTGCAAATGACTATACAATCACACAAGCATAACCTAGACATCTATCCCAGAGGCGACTACTCAAAACAAGGCAAGTAAACAACAAGGGAGTGCTAGACTGATGTAGGGAGAAGTGTCATCGCATAGTTTGTCATGGGTTATCTTGGTAAGCCTTCCTAGGCCCCGGCCCCCACCTTGGGTTGTCCTGGGAGCCTCTCCTAACTCCCGGCCCCCATACAAACTTATGCGGAATCAACATACCTTTCATGAGGACAAGGTAGTTGATCTTGCCATTCTAGGCCTTCTCATCTCATCTCAAGCCTAAACGAGCACTTGAGCTATGAGTGAGGCATCTACTTATCTGGTTTAGTGTGATTAATTACCCAACCCCTTATTTATTAGTTAGGTTATCTCTAACTTAAGAAACTCCCACATGGGTTGTCCTGGACGCCACTTTGGGCTCCAGCCCCCATTGAGAGCCACTCCCCTACCTGCATCTAGAAGACCCTACCCATCAAACATAGCAATTAACAAGTATACATGAACCATGCAAGGCATTAACCCTCTTGCATACCAACTTAATCACAAGGACATTTTTCACAAAACATTGCCCATAGCTTCCATGTGAAGAAAACCATAACCAACATATTACTTTACGTTATACAACCCCTCCCCATTTACAAAATCCAACACACTACTTATTTCATAATCAACATCATAATGAACCATATCATCCATGCAATACTTTATTCCACATAATGACACTTTTACAATCACAGCATATACATGAAAACAAAACAATAAAACCTATGCCTCTGGAACTAACCTTGACAACATGACTCTTCTACGAACACTAATATGACTTACACAAGTTTCACTCATAATTAACTAATTATCAATATCCAAAATGTAATCTTACAAAACAACTATTTCTAAGGATTACACTTATCAAAGAATAATTTTCCTATAACTAAATCAATAATAGTTGATAGTAGTTGATAGTCTTATTCTAAATTAAAGGATGGTAACAACTTATACCAAATTCATCTTATAGCACAAAGTAGCAAAACTCAACTATATAATTTTAATACTAAGTATGTAATTTTTATTCTAACAAAATATTTCCCAATTTACATATTCATAAATTTACATATGAATCATAATTTCATAAATTTATAAATAAAACATATTTTCCTTTCCTTAGGAAATAAAACTAAACCAAAACTTAATTATTCAACTTTTTTTTTTACTAAGAAAAAATAAAACTAAAATCTAAAATTCATTTATTTAACTATATATATATATATATTTTACTAAGAAAAAGTAAAATTAAAAACTAAATTTATATAACTATTTGTTTTTTTATTTCCGCCTTTTTAAAAGAAAATACATCTAAAAAAATCTATAACTAAATTTATTTATTCTATACTATTTCCTTTTTTCATTTTTTTAAAAAATGTCATAAATCTAAAAGCTAAACTTAAATCAAAAAGATAAAACATAAGTGATTCATAATTTTTCTAAACCTACCTACTTTACTTTTTTCCTTAACTAAGGGATTTTTATGAAACTTAAGAAACTTACTTTATATGAATCTTTCTAAAATTAACGAGGAGATAAGAGAGGGAGATCCGTACAAATTGTATGGTCTCCTTATGGAGTATAAAAATAATGAACCTCAAAACCTTTAAGAAGATTTAGTCATAGCAATTCAGAAAATTTAAAGAGATTTAGGCATTTGATGGCTCAAGGCAATTTTGGGAGAAGCTAAAGAATATATATATATATATATATATATATATATATATATATATATATATATATATATATAATTTGTTTTCAAATGTAAATTAGTTATTGGAATAGATCAGGCCATACTGCCTCCATAGGAAGATATCTAATTTTTTTTTTGGATGATTTATTTATTTTTTATTTCAAAGCAATATGGATAGGTACAGGGGGAAGGGAAGATTCTACAGAGAAGAGTATGCAAAAAAAAAAAATTCTTCAGAGAGCAAGGATGCATGCAACAAGAACAACATCCAGAGGAAAGATTCATGATGATTTGTCAACCAAAATACTTAAAAACTATAGAGGATCTACTTCCACAATTGTTTGTAAATGGCTTCCCTATTGGTGGTTGAAGATAAAAAAGATACAGATTTATTTGCTATCTCAATGATGAAGTTTTGCCATGCAATAAGGGGTTTCTAATTTCTTGGAGGCTAGAGGTCACATGTGAATATGAACATAGGAGGGTTCACAACATTATTGGTATAATTGAATATTACAAATATAGCACAGATAAGATCTGTTCCTTACCTATCTTATGCAGATGCGAGCAGGACAAGAGGATGTAGGAGGTAGGGTTTGAAACCTGATGAGGTTAGAGAATTTAAAGAAACTTCTGGCAATAATTGAATTTGTACCAATTAATTTACATGGCTTAACAAAACATGAAAAAAAATTTACAGAAATCCTCAAGTAATATTCATCACATAGATTGTAAGAACAACCACTATATGAACAACCCCTTTTACAGAGAATCGAATGCAACCAGAACACACACACATAATGACTCTTTATCAAAATAAGTGAAAGATAACAAAAATAGGATTTAGAATAAAAGAACCTGTATTCAGTGCTCAACTGATTGAAGATTCCACACGATTGTTGCTTCTTCCCCAAAACCCAATTCACCAATCTTTTTTTGAAAATCTCCCAAAACCCCCCCTTCAATCCCCAGAAAACTCCTAAAATATGCCTTTTTCCCCAAAGAATAAAATAGCAAAGATAACAAATTCCTTCCCGCAATAGACCATCCACTACCACCACCATTATCTCACAATAAATTTCCACTACCCCTGCAACAGAACAAATTCATTGATTTGAAATATATCATACTAGATTCTCTAACAACACAAAATATTTAAATTTATTATTCACATAAAGAAGGAATATTTTTATTTTCATGCACACAATGACTTCCAACAATATAGTACCATATAAACACAATATAAAATTTACTTAAATGTAATCATTTAAACCCACAAAATCCATTATTTACTAGGGTGGACTTATAATTGTATTTAATAAAACAACTTTAATCAAGCAATAATGTGCAAATACAACCTGAACACCCAAACAACACAGACAACCACACTAGAAACACTAACCACCCACCTAACCGACCAATCTGATAGAATACAAAACAAAACAACTCATCCTCTTCGAGGATGATACCGAGCTAAGGGATCTTCTACCATCTCCAAACCATAATTCTCCATTGGGTATAAGGCACGCTCAAACCTGCCAATTCAAGTAGAGTCGATGCCTAGTACTTGCAACCTGCAGCTAGTGAAAAGGGTTGAACATACATATGTATACATATAATCATCAAATCAACACACCGTGGAAGAGAGTCACAGCGTCGCAGGGTACTCACATGTGAGTAACGCAACATTGTCCCTTCCACCAATCACATCACAATTAATTGCATCAAGCATGTTCATTAGAACTAAACAACTATATAAAACATCATCAAATAAGCATATGTTAAAATTTATCCACATGATCAATTGAGTTCAACCAGAATCATCAGAGTAATTAAACAAGTGTCATCAACAATAGAAAATCCAAAATGTCCCAATGTCTAAATAGAACAGCTAGATCAGAAATCAAAAAATGAGGGGCACTACATCCTCCCCCCTAGGATCAGGCTTACTCCTGGAAGCTTATAAACAAGCTGAGGGTCACTACTCCAAAGCCCCTACCCTCGAGGGTCAAACCCTGATGCAAAAGAACGCGCACATACTCTAAAGAAAGCTGCCTGACCTCTACCTGCAGTCTCCAAAACTGTCCCCTGACACTCTGACTGGCCGTGATCAATCATTGTGAATACCTAATGAGACCTCCCTGCATCACGTACAGTCGACTCTGAAGCTGCTGGCCTCTGACCAAATCCTGCTGCACTCTTCTGTGGACATTGCCTAGCTATGTGGCCCTGCTAGCCACAAGAGAAGCACCTGAACCTCTACCATAACCTCCACCACCCAAGAAGGCATTAGGCTGCTAGAAATCATCTCTATTGACTACAGACTGAGTGGGATGATAACTCTTGGCCCGCCACCAATTACGGTCTTTTCTCGACTGAGCACCACCACCTTGCTGAGGCTTTGAGTTTGATTGGAAAGAATGTTGTTGTTGCTATGACTGTCTACCTTTAGTGGGTGCAAGATGGCTTCTCAAAGAGCTGACTGGCTGAATCTGACCACTATGAGGTTCGACACCTATCAGAGGTGCACTACCAATCTACACACCTGTATGGCCACCAAGAACCATTGCCAAATTCTCCTCAACTAGACGGGCTTTCTCTATGGCTACCTCCATAGACTTGGGCTCAAAGACACGTACTCCTCTGCTGATTCGAGCATTCAAGCCCCTAATAAAATGCTGTACTAACATGGCCTCATCATTGCTAATGCCTGCATACTGCTTGAGCTCATAAAATTTATGCTCATACTGCTCTACTGACATGGCCATTTGCCTAAGCTCATGGAACTCATCTACGTGACGCTGCTTCCAATGATTAGATAGGAAACGGGCTCTGAATCTCTCAAAGAACAACTCCCAAGAAATAGTGCTAATATCCAAGTGCAGCTTCTACTCTTCTAACTGCCACCAAGTCAAGGTAAAACCTTAGAGATGCAAAATAGCACATCTAGCTTTGGTGTTGCTGCCATAAGGATGCATGGCAAAACACCTACCTATATCTAGTAACCAAGTCTCCACCTCTAGACCACTATCAGCTCCATCAAAGGTGGGCAGGCGTGCCCTCAGAAGATCTCTCATATGGCTGGCTAATGTGGCCTCCTGCTTAGCTAACAACTCTCTCTGCCTAGGTGACCTCTCTCTTTCCCTAGGTCTCGACTAATCTACCTCCTATCTAGGGCCCATACGTGCAAGAACCTCTTCAAGCAACTGGCACAATTGAGCTCCCTCTGGTTGACCTTGACCTTCCATATTCTGACCCTCGCCTTCATGGGTACTCTCATGAGGAGAACTAGGAGGAGGTGTACCACCACCACCTCTCCCACGACCCCTACCTCTACCACAATCTTGACCTTGGCCTCGACCTCTAGGCATCTTCTACACTAAACCAACAAAGGGCAACCTCAGGCCATAAGACGAGGATAAAGAAAAAGAGAAACCACACCTTATAGAATCTACACAACTAGAAAGACATAATAGGCTTATACATGTACCCAGAGTACCCAGTGTTTGAAAACTTGGCTCTGATACCAAATGTAATGCCCCATCACACAACTCTAGAGCGTTAGACCACATGAGCAAAAATTTATAGAAATATATATATTTTTTTAAGCAACAAAAGATATAAGTATTTCAATTAACAACATTATATCAAAGAACATCTAACACCTCTAGGGAACATAACCGCATCAGAAAAATGTACCATTACAACAAAACCAGTGATATACATTATAAAACGACCGAAGAGGATTTGCATCATTCATATAGCATAGATGAACAGTTACATAAGATCATTACAAGATTACAAGATTACAAACTTGATGACCGATTACATCAGTTTACAATAAGATTTTACAATATGGAAGGTACAATACAACCTTGAGGATAAAAGTATAACTGGGATTGGAACACATCTACAGAGAAGAGAATCAAGACGAACATGAATAACCAATGGCTAAAGCTCTTCCACCCAACCATGTGGAACCCTAAGGTCCACCCCTCTGAGCTAGGAGATGACAATAAGATCCCACGACATGACTAGTCAGCTTGACAAGAATGCTAGGTCTACAAATGACTGCACAATCACACCAGCATAACCCAGACATCTATCCCAGAGGTGACTACTCAAAACATGGCAAGTAAACAACAAGAGAGTGCTAGACTGCAGTAGGGAGAAGTGTCATCACATAGTTTGTCATGGGTTGTCCTGGTAAGCCTTCCTAGGCCCCGGCTCCCACCTTGGGTTGTCCTGGTAGCCTCTCCCAACTCCCGGCCCCCATACAAACTTATGTGGAATCAACATACCTTTCATGAGGACAAGGTAGTTGATCTTCCCATTCCAAGCCTTCTCATCTCATCTCAAGCCTAAACGAGCACTTGAGCTATGAGTGAGGCATCTACTTATCTGGTTTAGTGTGATTAATTACCCAACCCCTTATTTATTAGTTATGTTATCTCTAACTTAAGAAACTCCCACATGGGTTGTCCTGGACGCCACTTTGGGCTCCGGCCCCCATTGAGAGCCACTCCACTACCTGCATCTAGAAGAAAGTACCCATCAAACATAGCAATTAACAAGTATACATGAACCATGCAAGGCATTAACCCTCTTGCATACCAACTTAATCACAAGGACATTTTTCACAAAACATTGCCCATAGCTTCCATGTGAAGAAAACCATAACCAACATATTACTTTACGTTATCCAACCCCTCCCCATTTACAAAATCCAGCACACTACTTATTGCATAATCAACATCATAATGAACCATATCACCCATGCAAGACTTTATTCCACATAATGACACTTTTACAATCATAGCATATACATGAAAACAAAACATTAAAACCTATGCCTCTGGAACTAACCTTGACAACATGACTCTTCTACGAACACTAATATGACTTACACAAGTTTCACTCATAATTAACTAATTATCAAAATCCAAAATGTAATCTTACAAAACAACTATTTCTAAGAGAGGGAGATCCGTACAAACTATACAATCTTCTTATGGAGTATAAAAATAATGAACCTCAAAACCTTTAAGAAGATTTAGTCATAGCAATTCAGAACATTTAATGAGATTTAAGCATTTGATGGCTCAAGGCAATTTTGGGAGAAGCTGCAGAAGGTAAAATTACTTATATATATATATATATATATTAATTGTTTTCAAATGTAAATTAGTTATTGGAATAGATCAGGCCATACTGCCTCCATAGGAAGAGATCTGATTTTTTTTTTTTGGATGATTTATTTATTTTTTATTTCAAAGCAATATGGATAGGTACAAGTGGAAGGAAAGATTCTACAGAGAAGAGTATGCAAAAAAAAGAATTTCTTTAGAGAGCAGGGATGCATGCAACAAGAACAACATCCAGAGGAAAGATTGATGATGATTTGTCAGCCAAAATACTTATAAACTATAGAGGATCTACTTCCACAATTGTTTGTAAATGGCTTCCCTATTGGTGGTTGAAGATAAAAAAGGTACAAATTTATTTGCTATCTCAATGATGAAGTTTTGTCATGCAATAAGGGGTTTCTAATTTCTTGGAGGCTAGAGGTCACATGTGAATATGAACATAGGAGGGTTCACAACATTATTGGTATAATTGAATATTACAAATATAGCACAGATAAGATCTATTCCTTAGCTATCTTATGCAGATGCAAACAGGACAAGAGGAGGTAGGAGGTAGGGTTTGAAACCTGATGAGGTTAGAGAAGTTAATTTACATGGCTTAACAAAACATGAAAAAAAAATTACAGAAAGCTTCAAGTAATATTCATCACATAGATTGCAAGAACAAAAACTATATGAACAACCCTTTTTACAGAGAATCGAATGCAACTAGAACACACACACATAATGACTCTTTATCAAAGTAAGTGAAAGATAACAAAAATAAGATTCAGAATAAAAGAACCTATATTCAGTGCTCAACTAATTGAAGATTCCACATGATTGTTGCTTCTTCCCCAAAACCCAATTCACCAATCTTTTTTTGAAACTCTCCCAAAACCCCCCCTTCAATCCCCAGAAAACTCCTAAAATATGCCTTTTTCCCCAAAGAATAAAATAGAAAAGATAATAAATTCCTTCCCGCAACAGACCATCCACTACCACCACCATTATCTCACAATAAATTTCCACTACCCCCGCAATAGAACAAATTCATTGATTTGAAATATATCATACCAGATTCTCTAACAACACAAAATATTTAAATTTATTATTCACATAAAGAAGGAATATTTTTATTTTCATGCACACAATGACTTCCAACAATATAGTACCATATAAACACAATGTAAAATTTACTTAAATGTAATCATTTAAACCCACAGAATCCATTATTTACTAGGGTGGACATATAATTGTATTTAATAAAACAACTTTAATCAAGCAATAATGTGCAAATACAACCCGAACACCCAAACAACATAGACAACCACACCAGAAACATTGACCACCCACCTAACCGACCAACCTGACAGAATACAAAACAAGACAACTCATCCACTTTGAGGATGATACCAAGCTAAGGGATCTTCTGCCATCTCCAAACCACAATTCTCCATTAGGTATAAGGCACGCTTAGACCTGCCAATTCAAGTGGAGTCGATGCCTGGTACCTGCAACCTATAGCCAGTGAAAATGGTCGAACATACATATGTATACATATAATCATCAAATCAACACACTATGGAAGAGAGTCGCAACATCGCAGGGTACTCACATGTGAGTAATGCGACAATGTCCCTTCCACCAATCACATCACAATTAACTGCATCAAACATGTTCATTAGAACTAAACAACTATATAAAACATCATCAAATAAGCATATGTTAAAATTTATCCACATGATCAATTGAGTGTGTAACTATCCATAATATAAGCATATAGTTCAACCAGAATCATCAGAGTAATTAAACAAGTGTCATCAACAATAAAAAATCCAAAATGTCCCAATGTCTAAATAGAACAGCTAGATCAGAAATCAAAAAATGAGGGGCACTACATTATGGGTTGAAGGTAACTTAGGTTGCCTAATTACCCTTGCTTGGATATTCTCTTCTTGTGTCTTCCTTTATGTTTCAAGTGAATGAAATGACCCTAATTGGTCATGAATTGCTCTTATAATTCTTTCTTGTATTATAGATGTAAAGGATGATAGGATGTAGATGTTTGCGGATGTGGACAGATTAGTTTGATTGCTCCATGCTCTCTTGTAAGTGTTGGATGATTGCTGATTTTTCTTATAACCTCTTAATGTGCTAGAGTTGCTACAATGTATCATCCTTGGTAACATATTGAAGTCATTAGAATACTAATGGTGCCTTAAACTTCCCCTTCGAAGAATTTTCATGGTTGTATGATGAATATTGGATGACATGTAATGTCTTGACTTGAGATGAAGTATATCTTTCTCTCCTCTTCTTAGCTGTCAATAGTCGACAAGATGTTAAAATAATGGCATATGGATTTAATTAGTATGTTAAAATTGCAATAAGTAACAGAATTAGTGAAGAATAACTTATGCTCATTATGGTTATGTGTCAAAAGTGATTATATGTTAATTAGTGCCTCCTTGTTTAATGAGCTTGAATGAGGACAGTAATTGCTTAGTGGATATATCTTGTTGATGAAAGTTGATCTCCTCTATTGCATTGTGGTTTTAATGAGATCATTTAGGTGAACACTTGTACTTTAATGCAAACTGAAAATAGTGAATGCTAAGGAAATAAGAATGTTGCATATCTTTCTTGAAGTGAGAAATTGAATGCTATTGTCATAGCCAAGGTTACTTATGCCTATATGTATGGTTGTGAACATGAGGAATGGATTAGATTTCCTTAAACAAATCCATTTCATTATGATTATTAGCATCTGATTTTTTTTTGTGAAAATGTTATGTTTACTAATGTGAAGATGGTAGTGATGATTCTATACATGTTCATGTACTATTGAGTTATGTTGAAAGCATTGCATGTCAATCTATGATGTTATGGGTAAATGAGTTGCCCTTGTGAAAAGAGAAAATTGGTATAGATATTTGGGAGTACTTATTATTTGGTAAAGTTGTATATTTTACATCATGTTGCATAGTCATGTGTGGGCTATGGTATTACCTGGGTAAGAGAAATTGTGATTATATTCCCTGTGATGTGAACATCCTTTGATGTATTCTTGTTGAGTGTTGTGATTAACCAGTGCTTGAGATGTCTGCCCATGGGATGGTGATACTGCATACCCATCTATGGAGGATATGTATGGATTTTGTGTATATGAGAAAACCATACCATCTAGGTGTTTTCTATTGTAACCCTATTGACTACCAACCTGAGGGTTGTTGATAGGTCAATATGTGGAGGGTAGTAGTAGCAACAAAGTTCCTTGGGAGGGAATTGCATGGCATATGTATAATGGCGACATGAAATGACAGCAATCAATTCAACCTCCTAGGAAAGTATGTTGATAACTGAGAGGGGGGGGGGTGAATCAGTTATCCTAATTATTTCCCTTATTAAACTTTCCTTTTATTTGAAGCAGCATAAAATCAAACACAAAACATAAACCATGAAATAAGAAACACATGACACAGTATTTTTGACGTGGAAACCCTGTTAAGGGAGAAAACCACGGGGTGATTAACCCAAGAATTATTCTCTGTTAGAAGAATAGGAAATTACAAAAATGGCACTTGCCAATTAGGGCTCACTGCCCGAGCACACTGCTCACAAGAGGCTCACTGCCTACAAGAAGACACACTGTCTTACAAAGTGATTAGAATCACAGTCTTGAACTGATTGGAAGCATCTGCATATGCTGGAGTTCAGTTCCGGTTAGGTTCAGTATACTGATCTGCTGCACTTCATCTTTCCTCTGTTCTTTAGTCTGCTGTCCTTTCACATACCGGATCTTTCTTGTTACTTCTGCTCTACTCTGGACTTGTTCGCATATCCTCACATCCATTCACACACTTTACCACTAAATCCATCCTCTATATATATCCGCACAAGTAATTTCATCATCTTTCTAGTCGGCATCCGGAACAGTCTAGTTTCTTACAAACTTAGTTCTGTCGGCTGAATCCTTGCTCACCAAGCAATGCGGATCAAGCATATACTTGTAGATATCATCAATTATGTCGGCCAAACATGATTCATGCCTCCGCAACCTTTATCATCATCTGTAACACATCCGGAAAGTAGTTTGATACTCAGTCAGTCAGTTCTTCCTCTGTTTTCACTGTCTCTCAGGAATCCGGTACTCAACTATTCATATCTTTTTCCTTGTCCATCTCCGGAGGCTAAATCCTTGGAATATACTACTCAAGATAGTCCTCTTGACTTCCCCAGATCCGCACTGCACCAAGACACTTCCTCTGAGAGATCCGGACCAATCTGTCGGACCTTGCCACATGCTCTGTTCTTGTTCACCGGACCACCACAATCTTCAATCTGACTTCCGGTAGAGACATATCATGACTTGCGGATATGTGGGATGACCTTTGTTGCCATCAATGACAACAACCATGAATCCATATAGTGTCTCTTGCCAACAATCTCCCCCTTTGGCATTGATGGCAACACTTAGTGAAAAATGACTAAGTGTTTACACTATGCTCCCCCTTTGCTGATGCTCTGTCTTTATATACAATTTCCGGAACTCCCCCTGAGTTGGATTCCTCATTTTTCACTGCTCCTCACTCCCCCTTTGACATCAATGGCAAAGGGTAGGGTCCGCACACCAAAATTTTCAAAAATTTTCTATATATAGCCGCATATTTACATACTCACATATACTGCAGAATGTCTGCAAAGGATGTCTGCAGTTGAACCATTTCAGTAGCCCAACTTAGCTTCATTCTGTCCAAGATTGAAATGTGACCACTCAACAAAAATGCAAAAGCTTCTGCCCGCCTGAGATCTGTCGGATCTTTTGTATGGGCGGTGGTCTGGGCATCACTGATGGCCTCATGCATCGTTTCCAACTTAGGGACTATAATCCTTCTAAGTTCTCCCATCCGGTTGGTAATGTTCTTCCTCTCCTTCTCAAGATTCTTTATTTCATTCAAGACTGCAATAGTCTGACATTCTTGATTTATTATAGAGGAAGAGAGAGGATCAAAACTTTGAGATAAGCTTTGAAGCTTGTCCTGTTCCTCTTTTATTTTCTTGTCAATTGCTGCTGTTGCCTTTGACCAAGATATACAAAATTTGTAGATGTCACCGCCATCCTTAAGAGCATTTTCTAAGCTCTTTATTCCAATGCTTACAATCTTCCTATCCTTAGCGATTAAATCTAATATTTCAGAAAATCTCTTATCCAAAAATTCCTTCCGGACCTTGTCTTCAGCTGATTTTTCTAGAGAATTAAAATGTGTATCAATACTGCTGACTAAGGTTTTTAGATTACCGGAAGTGGAGGCTGTCGGATCTATTTGGATTGATGGCATGATCTTTACAAGTACTCCGGAAGCAGCCTCTATCAACTCACAGTCTTCCATATGAGACTTCAGGAGCTTTTCATTTGCCTTGGCATTTGCAAATGAAGCTATCTTCATTGTTTGTACCGGAGAGAGGGAGTCAAAATCAAATGGACCTTTTAGAAGCTCCGGTTCATCAATCTCTAGAGTTTCTTTGCTCAAAAATTGTTGAACAGTTTGTGCAGTGTCTCTTGCCGGAGACAGATGTTTCTTTTCTTCTGCAGTCTTAGAACTGTCAACCTCTTTGTCTGTCACCACTGCTTCCTTCTCCTGCAATTGCTCTTCTTCTTTGGATCCGGAGACTGTAGGGGACACCGGAGGAGAGATGCTTGCTTGTTCATGGGCCACTTCTTCTGGAGCAGAGGGTCCCAAGTCCTCACTTGTCTGTTCAGGGCTCACTTCTTCCGGAACAGAAGATTCCAAATCAGCAGCTGTTTCTGCACCTAAGTCCTCTACAACAGGAAGATTGAACCTTTTGAAGGCCTTCCGGAGGATCTCTTCTGTCTCTTGTGCCACTTTGTCAGTCTCACCAAGCATGAGCTGATTCATCCTGGCTTTACTTCTGAACTCATCTCTGCAGTCCTTGAAGATCATGTTCATTGTCTTGGGATCAATTTGAGGATATAGCTGAATAGCTATCTGCTCCCGGATCTCAAGATCTTTGGCATGCGCATTATTCTTTCTTACTTCCATTTCCTTCTCTAGGCTTTTAGGAATGAGAGATATGATCTCAATGAAAGCCTTATTGTATGTGTTCAGATATTTAACTGTAGCTTCCTGCAGAGTCTTTTGGTCTGCCTCACTGAAGTCATCATAGGATTCAGTCATTGGTTGAAGGTTTCCATCCACCGTGACCGACTTGATTATGCTCTCTAGTGACAGAGTGGGCTTTTCAACAGTTACCTCTGCCATTTCCTCCTTGTCTTGGCCTGTGGAGGGCTTACCGGATCCTTTCTTTTTCTGTTTCTTTACTTCTCTTACTCCTTCATCTGATTCTGTCTCCTCTTCATCCTTTTGGCTTTCATAAGCCCTTGATGCTTTTGTCTTGGATCTTTTACCGGATGCCTGGACTTCCGGTTTTGAGCTTTTGGTTGTGGAAGGAGCAGATCTCTTTGTTGATCTGGTCCGGGTAGGAGCTCCAACCGGAGCACTTTCTTTGCTTTTCTCTTCTTCCTCAGCCTTTCTCCTCTTTTCCCGGCTGGCATCAAGTGCCTCTTTTGAGATGCCTAGGCCTTGAGCAATGTGCTCTACTTCTTTTCTCACTTTTCTCTTAATCTCAGGTTCCCTGAGTTCTACATGTAGTTTCACGCTCAGCTCCTCAAAGGTTCCAAACCTTTCTGCCTTAGGATCTTTGGGCTGACTTAGCATGTGTTGAACATGCAGCTCTACTATCTGTTCATCAACTTCATACCCCATGGGCATGATCCAGACAGTCCTTGGCTCCACTGCCTCCATTAGGCACTGATCAGTGTCAACCATAAAACATACTGAGTCCTTGTATTTCTCAATGAGTGACTGGGGAATTCTCTCTCTTGCTTGCATCATGCTCTGAAAGTTTTTGAAGTATCCCCATAGAGCTGTATTTCTCGCTTTTGCATCCCCAAGTCCATGCAAATAGTCTCTTATCTGGACTGCAACAGGTTTGTCATTCTGCCATACCCATCCACTTGTTCCGGGTAGCTCATTCATGAAGTAAAAGAATAGACATATAATGAGAGTACCATACTTAAAGGAGTTCTTCTTGTCTTTCTTGATTTTCTGTACATTTTCCATCAATTGGCTCAGTAGTAGTTCACAAAGATCATAATCTGCATTCTTTCTTAGCATTTCATATGCTGTGTATATTGCAGTTCCGGATACAGAATTCTCCCTGCTGGAGTGATAGATCTTGTATCCTATTATCATTGATGCATATTTGATATCCGGATCTGAAATATCTTCAATGGTCATTGCTCTCTTATCATATTTTGATCCGGTGGCTTCAGTTACAACGTTGTTCTTGACAGATTTGAGGATAGGTACCCCCCCGGAAGAGTATAGACCAGTTACTGCTCTAATTGCTTCTTTTGTGATCTTGCAGGGTCTATCTAGCCAAAGGAAGTTGTCATGCATCCTGCTCAGTACATACCGGACCCATTCATCTTCTTCAAAGCTAGGGAAATGAATGAATTGCTCAAATTGTTTCTTCTGGATACCCTTATACTCTGGTTTGAGCTCAAAAGCATTGTCTATCAGTTGCTTGTGATAGAGGTCTCTTAATTTGAATTCCCCAAATTCCTCAATGTTTGCGTGTATGTAAACCCTAATATCTTCAGTATGTAAGACTCCGTGGGGAACACTAGAGAAGGCTCCTAGTGGATCTACCTCCAATGATTTGTAGGGATGTTTCTTGAATGAGGGGCGAGGTCTATCAGAGATCTTAACTATGTTTGGAGTAGCCATTCTTCAAAGATTTGCAGTGAGGCAGTGAAAAACGAAGAATACCTTATGCGCCTTCGGTTTGCACGGAGTGGTTGGATTGATTTCTTTATGCAATAGCTTCGGCAGGAGATCCTTGGTGTGCTTGATGAACCTTGTTGCAGAGCTCCACTATTCGCTTCTTCTCAAGTGTAGAATGAGCAGATAACTTTTGAGAAATCCCTTATATTGCTCCGCAAACCCTAATATCTGTCTGCAATAAATGCTTCACCTGCATTATTCCGGTTTACCATGTCTGGACAGCTTGGAGTATCCCGGATTAGTCCTGATCACTGAATATCATCCGGATCTTTAAATCATGAATAAATCTAGGTAACATATTACAAGAACATCCCAAACACTCTGTCCAATCCGCAAGACAAGATCGTGCACTTCCGGATCTCTCCGGACCTTTTTGTAATCCTTTATCATACCGGAGCACCTTCCTGAACAGGTCTAACTTAGTCGAACACAGCTTCTTCATAACTCCATGCGGACCTCTGAAAACTTGAATGAAGCATCTCAGGACTTATATCTACAAACCCTTTAATCCGCATCTTGTGCCACATCCGGCACAACTTGTTTGGCTGGGGGAACAGAATCTTCTTTGAGTCTCCCCCTGAGCCTGAGCTCACTTTTTAATTTCCGGAAGAAATATCAGCACCAGAATCTGGTGCGGATCCAACCTCTACATTCTCTGAGCTTTTCTTCACCCAAATCTTGCTCATCTGATTCCTAACTTCATCCGCATTCATCTTTTGTTTACCCTTGTCTTGATTCTGATTATACACCGGACCTCTTTTGTCCTGATTCTTGTTTCTGCAGACTTTAGCATTATGACCGGACCTATTGCAGATTTGACAAATAACATTTCTTTGCATATTTAACTGATATCCCCTTGATCTGCATTGATTAGCCATATGACCTACTCTATTGCATGTAAAGCATCTACCTTTGAATGATTTGTTTATTTGCATAATTCTGCATTCATGGGATTTGTGTCCATACCTTTTGCAGTTGAAGCACTGTCCGGAGAAGGATGAATTAATCTGATTCATTCTCATTCTGCACTGATTAGCTTTGTGACCAAAATGGTTGCAGCTGTGGCAGTATCCATTGAAGGATGGATATTTTTGAGCATTTGGCTGTCTTACCGGAGGTCTTCTAGGCCTGCTCCTTGGATTTTCTGATCCAAGATTCTTCTGACCGGATCCGGAGCTTTCTCCTTTCTCATATCCCAAGCCATATTTGTCATCTGTCCTCTTTTGACTTCCAAGAAGAACTTCAAGTTGAGCAGAACTTATCTTGAATTTCTCTTTATATTCATTTGCTGTTTGAAGGTCTCTTTTGAGAGAGGCAATTTGATCCTCAAGTTTTCCTTCATTATCTTTGGAATCTTCAAGATCAGATTCAAGGTGTCTGATAATCCTGTCCATCTGGTGGCATTCTTCTGATTTTTCCTTGAGAGATTGTTTTAGATTGTCTTCAGCCTTTCTTTTTTCTTCAATCTCTTGAGTGAACTTTATAGTTCCTGATTCCATTTCATGTCTTAACATAATGACTTCTTTTGATAACTTTTCACATAACTTGGTTTGCTCAGTCAATTCTTCATTTGTATTGCTTTCTTCACTTTGTCTTGCCAACTGTTGGAGCAGCTCCTTTCTCTTTTTCATAGAGAGACTTAATTTGTCTTTTAATTCCCTCATGAATTCATCAGCCTGTTTGAGTCTTTCTCTTAATTCACTGACTTCAGAATTTGACTGTTCAAGATCCTCAAGGGCAGTCTTGAGTTGCTCCTTTAAACCATATGCATCCATTTGAAATCCCAGATCTTCCTCAAGCTGTTAGGCTCTATTAGGAGGAACTTGGCTCTGATACCAATTGTTGATAACTGAGAGGGGGGGGGGTGAATCAGTTATCCTAATTATTTCCCTTATTAAACTTTCCTTTTATTTGAAGCAGCATAAAATCAAACACAAAACATAAACCATGAAATAAGAAACACATGACACAGTATTTTTGACGTGGAAACCCTGTTAAGGGAGAAAACCACGGGGTGATTAACCCAAGAATTATTCTCTGTTAGAAGAATAGGAAATTACAAAAATGGCACTTGCCAATTAGGGCTCACTGCCCGAGCACACTGCTCACAAGAGGCTCACTGCCTACAAGAAGACACACTGTCTTACAAAGTGATTAGAATCACAGTCTTGAACTGATTGGAAGCATCTGCATATGCTGGAGTTCAGTTCCGGTTAGGTTCAGTATACTGATCTGCTGCACTTCATCTTTCCTCTGTTCTTTAGTCTGCTGTCCTTTCACATACCGGATCTTTCTTGTTACTTCTGCTCTACTCTGGACTTGTTCGCATATCCTCACATCCATTCACACACTTTACCACTAAATCCATCCTCTATATATATCCGCACAAGTAATTTCATCATCTTTCTAGTCGGCATCCGGAACAGTCTAGTTTCTTACAAACTTAGTTCTGTCGGCTGAATCCTTGCTCACCAAGCAATGCGGATCAAGCATATACTTGTAGATATCATCAATTATGTCGGCCAAACATGATTCATGCCTCCGCAACCTTTATCATCATCTGTAACACATCCGGAAAGTAGTTTGATACTCAGTCAGTCAGTTCTTCCTCTGTTTTCACTGTCTCTCAGGAATCCGGTACTCAACTATTCATATCTTTTTCCTTGTCCATCTCCGGAGGCTAAATCCTTGGAATATACTACTCAAGATAGTCCTCTTGACTTCCCCAGATCCGCACTGCACCAAGACACTTCCTCTGAGAGATCCGGACCAATCTGTCGGACCTTGCCACATGCTCTGTTCTTGTTCACCGGACCACCACAATCTTCAATCTGACTTCCGGTAGAGACATATCATGACTTGCGGATATGTGGGATGACCTTTGTTGCCATCAATGACAACAACCATGAATCCATATAGTGTCTCTTGCCAACAAAGTACTCACTAATTCCCCTTATTAATGGACTAGATACTTGGTTCATACAGTGTTAGCCTAACATGCATAGTTCTTGAGGATGATATTAGTTGTGGTATGAGCACCTGTGACAACTATGATCTTACCTTGATGTGATTGTATATGAGCTCTAGCATGTGCAGATGGGTGTTATCCCATGCTGTGAGGTATTTTGTATCGTTCGTGTTCAGACATGATGCCTTAGATACGATGCCACACCCCACTGATGTTCCGACATGGTGATGGTGATGATATCGTGTCGCTAATTGTAGTGAACTGGGCTCGAAGACATGATGCCATGTACATAGATACGTGAAGGAATAGTATATATACATGATATGTTCCTACTTGTGTAGTGTGGAGTGAGTGCTAGCACAGAGTAGAGGGTTTTCTCAAGAGTGCCTCGATTATGTTCGTTTGGCATGCGAGTGGAATCTAGCCATGTGCACCTCTAGCTCAGTGTGTTGTTGTACTTGCTTTCTCTTTGGGTACACACTAAGCAGGATGTTCCTAGCAGTAGGACATTGTCATGTGGTATATGGCCATTACGTGCTTTCTCCGCTTAGCGTACACTGTGCCATTGCACTGCATGAGGTATGTGACCTGGGAGTTCCAGCACAATACCATTCCATGTGGAGGTTACGTGAGTTGGCCGTAGCCACATTAAGGAATGTGGAGACACTCACGCTTGTTTTCCTCCTTCCTCATGTGGTGATTAGTGATAGTCACATAGTGTTGTAGTGTGTATATTTCAAAGATTGTGAATCTTCTTTTCAGTTATTGGTGACTTTTACTTTGCTCGTGTGGACCAACACTTTAGTTTATCTTGCTTGTATTGGTTTAGCCATGGATGATTTTCTTGGCATGTAATTCTTGCGGTTACATTTGATTTATGGTTGAAGATTATGCGCATTTTTATTATTTTATTGTTGGAATTGAGATTTATTCTTTGTTATTTATATTCTTGATGGCTAAACTAATTTATTTTTTCTATTTTTGAATGTTGGTATTGTGTTGTGATGTGATTCCTCATCAAGTATGGTGAGATCCACCCATTTGAGTGTATACGAGGAAGCAGGCGTAGGAAAACCCTTAAGGATGGGGGTATGTGTTAGTTGTTCTAAGCTCTAATTCACTACCTTCCTATTGTTTGACTATCTCTTGGAGGCTAAAATCCTTACACAAACAAGAGATATGTCATTGTGGCTTCTATGGAAGGGCTCACTAGGTGGGTCAATACCATCAAGACACATGGTTATTGGTTATGGACTCATGGATATAATTGCATATGGATATTGGACATGGTTATTGGTTATGAAGTCATGGATATAATTGGATATGGATGGTACTATGACATCCACGCGAACCCCTAATATAGCATTGTGATGTGAATGAGTATGTATGTTTATGTACGTTGTACAATTTTTTATGTATGCAGTTGCATTTTAAAAATATAAAAGAGAACAAAAAAATTGCATCATTATGCCTTGAAAAGAGACAAACCATTGCATTATATGTAAAGAGATGTCATGTATGCTATGAAATCAGAGGTTGAAATTATGTATATGTGTGTTTGTGTGCTCCTTTTTAGAGATGGCTACATATAAAAGTTAGAGAATTGAAAGTTTTATATCTTAAAAGTGCAATTTCCTCTAAATTATGTGATTTACACTAGCATAAATGTGAAAATTGGTGGTTGTGAGAATCAAATTAGTTGTTTGAGATAGTGTTCATTTGAGGAAATTGAATGTTATGACATCATTCCTTATTTTGATTGGAGAAAATTGTTATATGTTAATGTATATTTTATATGAAATTGAGTGCTTTGCCTCTTCTTTACCTGGGTACTAGGACATATTGCACATAATTGTGTGTATCAAAATGAATGTGACACACTAAATTTTATATTTATATTGAATTTCATGGATTAGTGTGTTCTATGGCTGCATCTTAGCATATTGCAAGCTTCGAGGAGTAAGCCTAGTCCTAGGGGGTAGGATGTAACAACCCCATGTTTGTATTTTGGTTGTTGCTTTTCCTTGATGGATTTTGATACTATTATGATGTTGACATGATTAGTTATTATGCTAGATTACATGCTTATATGTTTATATATATACAGTTATCATTATTTTTGTATGATTATGGATAGGAAAGGGATGATGTTGTAACACTCGTATCCGAGAGGCTTACGATATCATGACCCTCTTCTTGATGTTCATTGATGCTTTGGCTATTATATGATATATATATATATGCATATATTTGTAATGTGTTTCAGAGTGATGCAAGTACTGGGTATCGACTTTGCCTGGATTCACAGGCCTAAGCATACTCTTATTCCCTGATGGTGGTTACTAGAGATAGTCATAGGTCAAACATTCCCTAGCCTAGCCCATTACACCCAGTTAGTGCAATGATTCTATGATGTGCTTACCTTCCGGTTACCCTACAGTAACATCCAAATTGCCCATTTGGTCTTATGTGGTTTTCTAGTATTGGTTGTTGAGGTATCCCGTTATGGGTTGTTAGTATTATATTATGGTTTTGCATTAATTTAATATGTGGTTTATTTTGGTATGTCATATCGGTGATTTAAATGATGTTATTTGCATGGTTTTGTGAATAGGGTTTTATGAGATTTTAAATTAATTAGTTCGAGAACCCTATTAAGTTAGTTAGATTATTGGCATTTTAGGTATTTGTGCTAATTGGTAGTTTAGGTGTATTAAGGAAGCTTGATATATTTAGTAATTTTATTTGGAGTACGGAATGTTATATTTCATTAAGTGATTTCAAGTATTTCAAATTGGTTTTACATTAAAGATTTTATTAATCCATTTTTGTGAGCTCTTATAGTCTTACTTAAATCTTATTTAGGGAGCTTTGTATATTTTAATGTTGGATTTATTTAAAGTTTAGTTTGGAAAGATTTATTAAAGTAAAGTAAGTCAGTTTTTTTTAAATAATTCTATGCATTCATTGGACTTAGGAATAGGATGGTAAAAAGGTAAATAAAATGCTATTTTAAGAAGAGGAAAACCATTCATTCAAGTATGAGAAGAAAAATCTGATTATTGGGAGAAGACGAAAACCCCACACATTGGAATTGATGTGGGAAGGGAGATTGGTAGTTGCCTAATGATATTTTGTGGGCATTTATCTATTGGATTTAGCGTAGCATTGTTGTCTTTCTACTCTATTTTGGAATCTAGCTGTGCCTTGCAAATAGAGCCTTTCTTCATTTCAATTTGGATAGAATTAAAGGTATTCTTCTATGTATTTCTTGAATTTCTAAGTTAGAAATGTATGTGTGTGTTTAAATGTGTTGGGAGTCTTGGTTGTTCAGGTTGCTCTAGGTGTTGTCATGGCATATTGGTTTTGATATTTTTTTTTAGTTTGGTCATTGCATTTTACTAGGGAAAAATAGAGACTTTTCTAAACCTATTCAATCTCCTATGTTTAAACTCAAATCCAACTATGGAATTCAACTTGAAACAACATAATCTAAACTGGGCTGATGTTTGCAAGGAGGGTGATTTAGTCCTCTCCTTTGGGTTGTACATTCGTCCATACTTGGCCATGAATGTTGCCAATCTATCAAGTCGACAATCATATTATGTGTATGTTATCACTTTATATTCAAAAAAATTATTCTTGCCCTCTTTTGGCTCTTACCCTTCAGGGTTACATAGCAGGTTGTTACATAATACTCCTATGTTAGATATGTAGATAGTTAGATGTGCTAATAAAGACTCATCTCATGGAGAATACATACACAAAAGGTAGACACACATGATCATATTCTTGCAAGGTATATTACTTCATGGACTCCTTGTGATCTCCTTCGAGTGTTTGAAATGTTTACTTTACATGCATGTTTGTGAGTGCTACATACTTTTAGATGCATAACCATTCTAGGATTCACATGTACCTCAAAGTGGAGGCAAAATGTAATAGTGAAATTCACATACCAATGTCGATTCCCATTTAGTTTTGTGTTTATTTTGAGTGCTTTGGTACATAGACATTTTGGCAAATGGCATAATTTTGTCCAAAGTCAGGTCCCTTTCCCTACGCTATCCACATACCCTTTACACATGTTTCTATGCACCTACCACTTATCCCCACTCACATGTTCATACCCCTTTATACATCTACCCCATCCACTTGCTTATCACACCTATGCTCGCATATACTTCCATGCACACACTATCCACTTTGTTCTAGCCTCTTTTATGTCTTAAAACTAGTTCACAGTCACAAGATCACCCTCATAGTCATGAACTCACCCCTTCTAAATCAAAAGTTTAGAAATTCAAATGTGACTAACTTTCCACCTTTACCCTTCCTGCCCAAAGCCACCTAAACACAAGTTTGCATGATATGTTGATATGTTATTGCATTGAAAGGCATTGAATGGATTTATTCTAATCATCTCCTAGTCAAGTAATAATTAAAATATCATTCACATTTACACTTCAATTGATTCTCTAAAAAGAATCTAGTGACTCCCTATGCTAATCAGCAACCCTAAGTTATTTTTAATTATCACCAAGTCCCCAAATATTCAAGAAGAGCAAAGCAAATTACCATACATCACATGGAGTGAAGAAAAGTTGTCTATAGATCATAAATGACAAGTTCACAAGTGTAGTGCAAGTTTGGAATCCTAAATTCATCCCTAACTACCTAGACTCTCTTTTCACAATGACAAAAAAATATTCTTATTCTAAGACAATTACTAGTCCATTATCCATTATTCTTGATATCAAGATACTTCAAATTCATATCCCCATTAGTATTAGAACCATCTATAGTTATCAAGCTAAGTACAAATTTTTTCTATTTATTAATCTAAATTAATTTGTACTTATTTACATGATTGATTGTATTAGCCTAGATTACATATAAGGAAAGTATATTTCCCTTTTTAGTTTTACATACTATTTTATTTATCCTTTTTAGTTTTACATACTATTTTATTTACTAAAATACATAGCTATTCCAATAGTTTTACTTCTATAATTTTTATTAATTAAACTATTTAACTTACAATTTAAAAGTAATAATTTTAATATATTTTGTTCAAAAATATTTAATGGCGTCTTTTTCCTTTTTAATTTTATGTATTTACGGTAATACTTTTGTTTTGAAAAAGATATTAAATGTTCTATTTTTATATATTAACTTTAATTCTCCTTTTTGAAAAGCCATCCTTCATTATTAATTTTATTTGTGAACTGCCCCCCCCCCCAAAAAAAGTTATTTTTTAATTTTTGTTTTCTTGTTTGTGGGAAGTTTTATGATCATGGTCACCAAATTACACTCCACCCTTACACCGACTGGAGGTTACAATGAAATTCTACAAGACATGATAGTTGGAAGAGGGGTGAAGAATATGTCTCTGATGCCAATCTACATTCTTCGTGGAAATATTTATTTACACTAGAATATGTACTGCAAAGAATATCCAGACTAGTACCTAATAGTGTCAATGAATCAACTATTATTTGGGAATCGTTTTACTTCATTTAGCTGAATACAAAGGGGAGGAGTATGAACAGATCAACTTTTTTCTATTTTATATTTAAATAGATTAAACTAGAAGATAAAGAAGAGGTAACTAATTTTGTTTACCGCATCAGGTTCACTTGGTATTGTTCTCATCACAAGAGTAAAAGGTGACACTCAAAATATGGCCAGATCGGTTCAAAAGCTTCAAGACACTGAAATATCTTGCATGATTACTTACTGAAATTGTTCATTCCTTAACCATGGCTTCAAAAAGGGAAGAAAACAATTACATTATTTTGGTTCTATGAGATAGATTTACCTCAGAATATTGCAAACAATAAGTTACTACAGAAAAGTTAACCATGCAAGAACATAATTACTTACGGTAGAAAAGAATTTCAGACAGACATCACAATGAAAGTTATTGTGTAGCAAAATAAATTTTTGATTTGGATTTCTAATTAAAGAGATCTTTACAAACAGCAGAAATCTTTTCTGCAGCAGTAGAACACCAAGTCTGATATTTCTGACAAAAGTAGGTGATAATAAAGAGACACGTAGCTTGGTTTTCCATGCTATTGCGTCAGTGTACAAGGTCTATTTTCTTAAGTAGCACATCCATCAAAATTGCTACACATTGGCATAACATAGTTACATAGAAAATAAGTATATTTAACAGACCATATACTGACATGTTATTGACTTTATTGCATGGCTATCCTTAATGTGTGTAGAGTTCGGTAGTCAATCACAATTTTTTTTACTTCTAAAAAAGGGATAATTTTACTTCTTGGGAGCATGTGGGTGCAGGTTCATTCTCATTTTATCACTTCCTAAATTGCCTTTTGACCCCTTGACTGTGGAAACAGATGAATGATAAGAAAAAATTTATTGCAACGAAGAATACAAAATAATATAACAGACTAGAGACTGCAAACTGAAACTACCTTTCTTCATAGGAGCCATTTAAGAACTTGAGGAAGTTCACAACACCGGGAATGGTGGTCTGCTGCTCCTAAGGTATTCCTCTAGTAGATTTTACTCTGATGTGATTTCTCAATACACCTCCAAAAGCCATGTCCAACACTTGATGGGGGGTACATCTCCTTCTAAATGATAAGTTTGATGTCTTTGAAATGTAGAAATATCCTTTCATTAATTTCTCGTTAAATTACACCATAAAAAAATAAAACATTTTCTATTACTCTTGACATATCAATAGATCAGCCTTATCACAAAAAAGATGACACCATAAACAAGAACACAAAATATGATAAGTCAATTCATGATAAAAATGATTTGATATACATCGATAAATTGCAGTTGTTCTTGTTATCATTAAGCAATAAAACCATACATTTTTTGATCTCTTGTTTACAGATAAGCATCCCAAAAAAATATGTATCTTTTCATGTCATGAGTCAACTTATCTAAAGATTCCTTTGTCTGTTCTCTAAAGCAGCACCCTCCTTCAACATATCAGCTGCATCATTATTCATTTCAAGTTTAGTAAGTGCGATAGCTTGCAAGTAAAATGCAGCGGGCCAATCATTTTTTAAACAATGTGCTTTCATTGCATCCAGAAGAGCTGGTTCTGGTAGACCACAGAAAAGATATGCTAGACTCCGTCTTGCATAGACTGTTGGTGATTCCATAATCTGAGAATCTATGACCTGTATCCCAAAACAAAAACAAATATTTCCATAGATTGTAGAAGCAGCATCATCCCTACCATTAAAATTTCTTAAGTTCCCATTCAAGAAATGCTAATCAAAATTTGTTCAGATGACTGCAAGTTGACTGTATAGGTCATTAGAAAATAGATATTCATGTCTTTGTGTTGTAATGTACACGCATACTGTCAGAGGGCTGTTCTTAACATTCATTTACTTCAACAGTCAATGACAATTTTTTTCTTTTTAAAATCCAGCAATTGCCGCCTTTGTAGAAGGATGAGGTGACAGGAGTGGTAGAGCTGTCTTCATGGGAGCAAATACAGGTCAAAAGGCTAAAATAAGTCAAGACCATGGAAATAGACTTAAAGTTGAAACAAAATTGTCTTTTGACCTCTCGACCATTGAAGTGCACAGACATTAAGTTGAATCCCATTACAATACAGGTTAAAAACACTAAAATAAGTCAAAAAAGCTTAAATAGGTCAAGGCCATGAAAATAGACTTAAAACAAAATTGCCTTTTGACCCTTTGACCATTGAAGCGCACAGATGTTAAATAATTCCCCATTACAATACAGGTCAAAAGGATAAAATAGGTCAAGGCCAGGAAAATAGACTTAAAACAAAATTCCCTTTTAACCCTTTGACCATTGAAGTGCATTAAGTGCACTAACATTAAGTAAAACCTTGTCACACTACAGGTCAAAAGGCTAAAATAGGTCAAGTCCAGGCAAATAGACTTAAAAATCAAGAGCATTCATGTTAAAACTGTACTCATAGTTTTTAAGAATGAGATATGTCCTTAAGAAGCTCAAGTCAGTTGGAGGAAAGATTTTCTTAACTTACAATGACTTCAAAGACAACTGAGTGAAAACAGAAGCATACAGAATAAATACTAGGCAAGCATCAGGCATGAGAATGAATGGTCACTCAATTACTGGATTTCAAACCAAGTAAATAAGGTACAGTGGTCCATTTAAGGCCTCTTCTTAAACTACTACAATAATTCCTACAACTTTGCACCTAGAGTTAGTTGGTTTCCATTATAGTGTCTTGCTGAATATTTATAAAATGGAATTGGTTGGCAGTTCACTTAATTAAATAAAGAAGTCAATTACTAAATTCCCTAAAAGAAAAAAATCTACTCTCAACATGCTTAGGATAAAAGTGTTTGAGAAGCATTATTGTCGTTGATACTGATCAGAAATTGATCAGTTGATTTCATTGGAGAAGTGGAACATAGGTCAGAAAACACAAGAATCAGGTGCATGCCTGAGAAGTAATAAATTTGAAGAAAAATGAATCTTTCAGCAACTTTGTGAGAAACCACTGATTCCAACAAGCAGCAATTTTGTATAAAAGTAGTGGTTTTATCAGTACACGAACCAGTGATTTTGTCACATTTTTGAAATGGCAGGTAATGCCCAAGAACACTTCAAAATCTTCTTGGATTCGGTTTCTGATGAATTTTAGGATTCTTGACAAGATTATACAAGTTTCTTAAACATGTGTAAACGCACATGGAGGCACATGGGAAGGAGGAGTTGAATTGTTTGAATTCTAGTAGAATTCATAGGTTCAATACACAGTCATAGGAAAAGTACAGTTCTGAAAGTGTGTAGCAAAGAGTTGTTGTAATGATCTTAAGGACTGAAAACAGTTAATTTCAAGCTGGTTGTGTACCTGAGAGTCCTAAGATTATATTTCCCTTTGCAGATAGTGGAAAAGTGAGTGTTCTTCCGTATTGCTGGAGTTTTCTCCCAGAATTCAGGTTCTCCGGGTTATATCGTTGCATCTCCTTGTTTTGGTGTTGTTTTTCTCAAATTCCTTTTAGTTCATTGTTATTTACTTACATAAAAGGTACTATTCATCCTTCATTAAGGATTTGTATGTGATTGACTAGTAGTAAAGCCTAACTTTCTCTATCTTATGTATAAGACATTGATTACATTTATTATTCTTGCCTATTTTGATTTATCATTATCATCTTTAGTAGTTATCTTTGGCTGCCTATGGCATTGAAATCATTCCCTAGAGTTTTGGTCACAAGTAGCTTGTTAGTATTCTTTCCTATTCTTGGAGATACATTGAACCCTCAGGGGAAGCCACTACAGAACTTCAGACATCAACAATATCCATCCGCAGTACTAAAATTTGATGGAGAAACATCCCACCTTCACGAACCTACATATCATGAGGTGAAATAGACTTACTGCTACCAACACTAGGATCAGTGAAGCAGATCTTGACAGCAAAGAGAGGTGCCAATGTCATTTTATTTTAAGTATCCATAACTTATCGTGTGTAGCCTTGTTTGATATGCAATTCCTCCAATGATGCCATTTGTTGAGAGAGAATGGATCAATGTTAGAACTTGTTATGATCAAAAAAACCTATCCAAGACCAAATACCTACAAGCTAATCACAAATCTAGATAAGCAGAATAATTGTTATTCTATATTCAATATTATGAGACAAAATTACAATGAGTAACATAATATATAGGCCTCTTGGATGCATGAATCAAGGAGATGACATTCCCAAGAGGTATGAGTTAACTCTCAATCATTCTCAATCAAGAGGTGAGTTAACTCAACATAATTGAGAAGTCAAGAGTTGAATTGTCAATCAATGGATCAGCTCACTCAACTTGACTAAGACAGACGTGACCTTGACTAAATAGAGGTGGCACCTAACTACCATCAATCAAGACTTGATGAGGTAGTGGCAGCACTTGTGTACCTCAAGTCAAGGTGTACACATGTCATTATTAGCTACTTAGGCAAGAATAATCAAATATTCATATTATCCTAAGTAAACTTATTAAATAGGTGCAATATCACACTTAAGATATAATATATCCAAGATGAATAAAATATTACACCAACACCCCCCCCCCTGCCACCCATGTTAGGTGCCTATCTACAAATGGATCTCTCACAAGTGGAGAAAAGGAGAAAAACTCATTGGAAAAAACCCCTCTTCAAAGGAGAGAAAAAAAAAGATGCTCTCTAAGGTATGAGAAGAAAAAAACTCATGTGAGAAAAAAGTCCCCCCGATAAGAGAGAATAAGAGAGACTATGCAGTCCCCTGGACACCCCCTACCCCAATGTGTAATCTCCTGCACTGATGGTGGATGCTTGAGAATGAATGTTGAAAATGATCCAAAACTGTCAAACAACATTTCTTCCCTTAGGAAGAAACAAGGCCAAAGATATATGTAGGATGTCTTCCCATTCCTAAAAGGAATATGAGGGAAGAAAACACAAGATGTATGATGTCTATGGAAGCTGCTTAAGTGTCACCATCTTGGTGTCGAGAGGTGCCACAATCATATTAGAAATCCCAAGCCTAACTGAAGAATGTGACAATCCAGAACCTAGTGAAAACAAAAGTAGAACATGATCCAAGGATGAAGATGTGAGAATAATAGTGATGGAACTATCATCAAAGAGGATATGAATGTCCTCAATGGCATCCTCCAAATATACAAGATGGGACTCACAAAACAAACTAGCAATGTCTGTCAAGTACTCATCCCAAATAGTTGTATCTAGAAGATGATGATCCTACTGCACTAAATCACTGGAAGCCATGGATGAAACAACACTAGATTCAAATGGAGAAACAAGGCATGGAGATGAGATCTCAATGCATGCCATCTGACTACATTGCTCATCCTTGAATGATGTGTCCACACAAGATGCCTAAGTGTGAACATCATATGTATCTGCCAATGCTGGAATACAAGAGTCCTCAACCTCAAGATGTTGATTCATAGATAAAGAAGATGAACCCTCTAAGTCTAGATTAGGAGACATACAAGACAAAGTCTTAATGGAAGTCTTTGTAGGAGAAGGGGTATTCATAGAAGTCTCTATGTCATCTCAATGTTCAAGTTCTTCCCATTCGTCAAACAGTACAGTTGTTTTATGATCATATAGTTGAAAAAGATCAAGTGGAATGAGACAATCAAAGGTAGGATCTTCTGGGAATGGAGGATCACCTGGCTCTCCATACATCTCCCAAATATTGATCCAAAGGTCACAAGGGCACTCAATGTTAGTGGTGGCCATCTAGGTGTCAAAATCAACACTACAACCAATCACTCCTAGGATTCTTTCATTCTTAAAATCCCACACAAGTTTCTACCAATAGGATGTAGGTTTAGGATCTAGTCCATATAGATAGGGCAAAAGATGAAGCCACCTAAAATATGTCAAGATTTCATCTCACCAAGACTTATAGATCCATCTCTCTATTCTTATTACAATAGGATGCCTTTTGATACCCATGATTAACTCTTTAAATTTAGTCACAAATAAAACTAATCAATAGACTCAATCCAACAAAAGCACAAAATTACCCCTCCAAATTCACTCAAACAATGATCTTCCAACAAATGATGATAATAGCACTTTATAATTAGTGTGATTACAGTTTCCACTTGCTAAATTGGTTTTGATCTTAGTATATTACAAATGTAAAAATAGGCCACAAAGCTTAAACTACAATTTCTGATATAGAATGGACTTGATTAGACTTTACCAAGGAAAAGTACAAAAAAATACATACTTTAAAAAAAATTACATCCAAAAACATTACCGTATGAACTTGAATGAAGCCGTTGAAGTTCCAAAAATGAGAACTACTCAACATCACCTGTGATAATCTATAATTTATAGAAAACCCAGACACCAAAATAAATAAAAAAATCTGCACTACTATGAAGATCTCAAAATTTTACCTCAAATAGAAAAAATTGCCTGCAAAAAAAGAGCCAATATGACTAATAACTAGGCCTCTACAGTCTAGCATCAAAAATCAAAACTGCATTGGAGAGGTGTCAAGGGCCAAGAGGGAAAGTGATGATGTCATGCTGATGCCATGTTAATGTCAACAAAGGAACATTCTAAAATTCTCCCAAAATATTCTTTGTTGTCAGAATATTCCAAAACCGCCCTCAAAATTTTTCAAAACCACCTTTAGATATCAAAACCACTTGTGGGCTAATGGTGGTTTTTCTAGCAGTTAGCTAGCCACTACCACTAGTGGTTAACAAGCCACCAGTATTTAATGTGACCTCTAGAGGTTCATTGCTAGCGGTTAATTAACTATTGAAAAAAAAAATTAGATTTTGTGTCCACACGGCCTCCCTCTCAGAAAAAAATTTCCCAGAATTGCTCCTTTGTTCAAATTTGACAAACTATATGAAAATAGGAGTTTTTGGGCCTTCTATACACAATGGTGAGGTTAGATTTAACCCAAAATGCTCTAAAAGATCAAGTACCTGCCAGATTTGGCATGTACCTCCCAACTTTAAACTCTTACAAATCTGGCCTCTGATTTCTGATTTGGATGCATCAAAGGTAAAACTAACTTTCTTGGATGTTGTGAACTCACTGGTGAGCTTAGATTTGATCCAAAAATTGCCCAAAGCTACTTGCAAAATAATGTTAGAAATAAAACCCTTAAAATTTTGGCATTTCTATCAAGTTTTTATGATTCTTCATATCATCATTCAATACAAACGAAGAGCATATTCAACTTTTCAAGAGCAATCGTGATCTGAAATTGTAGAAATGGACTTGTAGACACATAAAATCATCCAAGTCTTGTTAACACATGGCCTTGTAATGTTTTGCCCTAGGTCCTAGGTCATCTCATTCCTAATTCCATCATAATCCTATCCTAATCCATTATCTAATTAATTAAATAAATTTTATTTATTTAATTAATTTCACTTATCCCATGCTAATCCACTTTCCCATTAATTAAATAATGATTTTACATTATTTAATTAATTTCCATATCATATCCTAACCACTTTCCAATTAATTAAATAAAATATATTTGTTTAATTAATTTCCCAACTAATTATTCTCACCTCTAACCACAAATCGACACTTGTCCATTTTTCCATCCACTCATGTGTGGTAGTACATCTTTCATGTGTTGTAGTACAACTTTAATTTAATATGCTTCACATGTACAACTAATAGAATCTATTTTTAGTATTTGTGTATACAATCACACATCAGACCTATTCCTTTCATTCTCCCTCACACACTTGTCACATGACTATGATTTCTTGAGGTGCAAGGAAACCCTAATCAACCCTAATTGATCTCAACCATCCATATCATTCAAAATAATTCTCAATCACAACCATCCATTCAAATTTGCCTTTTCTATAAAGGTAGCCTCTCTTGAGCCATTTGTAACGAATCTTCTTCTAGTATCCTCATGCTGTAAAATTTTCCTCTCAATCATCCATCATCAATCTATCATCCACCCATCTTGCATCATTCAATCATTCATCTATCAATCCCTATCTTCTTGTTATGCTGCTGAATTGTGAGTAATCAACATTCATCTCTTTGGGTAAAGCTAGAGTGTTTTTGGTGTGGCACTCTCCACCTTATCGATGGATTGTGGATCAATGTGAAGGTTTGCATTTGTTTAGTTTGCATTTGTTATCATTTCCTTCATGTTGATTTTCCACGATCTCATTTGACATGCCCGGTGAGACTCCTAGGTCCTAATTCTACTAGCTTTTGTTGGTTTTTGCATGAGTTTTCCATGAAAATCATCTGTTACAAGTATCAATGCCATTTTCCATTGTATTAGCATCATTTTTCTTTGTGTTAGCACCATTTTCCATTGTATTAGCACCATCCTTCACTGTATTAGTGCCATTTTCCTCTGTAGTGGCACCATTTCTCTCTGTATTGGTGCTATTTTCATAGAAACTTTGCAATGAAGCAGATTTTATTAGGTAATTGTATCATTTTACGAGTCTTTTTTGTAGTCAAATTCAAACTTGTGTATAAACTTCAATTGAGCATAACTTGAGCAATTTTGATTAGTTTCCAGTGAAATGTTTTTTCAAATTACTTAGAATCTCCTGAACTTTCTGTTTATTCAATCCATTTTTTTGTATCAAATCGTTTTCATCAAAATTTATTAGATTTTATCTTTTGCACATAATCATGCTTTTTTGCAAGTTTACTTGGACTTTTTTTATTTTGTGAATTGTAGGGGCATCTAAGGAGTTGGCACAAGATTAGCATCAACATCTATAAGAAATTGGAAAGTGATGTAATCAGGTGCACTTGTTTAATCTTTCGTCTCTTAATCTTATTTGACCACACATTTGGACTTTGGGGTTAAAATGAACAACTTGCTTGCATTCATATATCAAATTGGGCATAAAATGAACCAGTGTCTTTCATTCACATTTGGACTTGGGCTTTAAAAAGAACCAATGCTTGAATTGTTTAGTGAATTTGCATGCAATTAAGGGTGTGTATGCTCTTCCCATGCGCTTCATGCGATCTTGAGAATCAAAAATACCTCTTATCCATTCATATTCACACCTCACATTTCATTTTCTAAGGGTTAATTTACAAGTGTGAGTGTGAATCAAGTGTGCATGTGTATGCTCTCTCCTCATACCACAAGGTGATCTTGGAGATCAAAAACACCTCACTTGGTTTGCTTTTGTTTACCCTTCTTAGGAGGCCTGCTTGGAGACACACCACTCCAAACCAAGGGACAACCTCGATCAAGGCTGAATCAAATGACACCCTTATTGAGAGTTGGAATCTTGTCACTCTTGGCTAATCCCCAAAGAAATTTATACCTTTGGGAAGTGAAGGTGAAGGGTGGATTACCCCTTTCTTCTGGCTATGTGGCAGGATTTCGCTTTCAAATTCCTAGTCAACCTTGTGTAAATATAGCCCAAAATCTAATTGGCCATACCCTATTTCAAACTAGACATTAGGCTTATTGTTGTGTCTTCAAGTGTGTGCTTAATCATAACATTTAAACCTTGAAAGGAAAATCATCATCTTGTTTGGTGTGTTTGTTCATTCATTTGCTTGTGAAATCATGTGTTCAATATTGCCCTAATCAATCTTCAAATAAACACTTGCCACATCATCTTCATCCAACTTGTCATAACACATTCTTAGACCACCTCATCAACATCATCCAATCTTAATCACCCAATTCATCAATTCATTTTAACTCACCTCCATCTTAAACAAAACCCTAATCTTATCCAAGTCATCATGAACCTCATTCTAATCAAACCCCCTTCATCCTAATCATCACCCTAATAACATCTAATTCATTCTAACCTAATCCTAATCATATCCTCCTCATTTTACATTAGCAAATCAACATCATCCTAATCATCCTAGTCATCATCCTAAGAATTATACATCATCCAATCATCAAATCTTCATCCAAATCACTCCTAATCTACCACTTGTAAACATGGACATGGTATTTCTAAACAAAACCTACGAGAATGATCCCTTTGGCACCAAAAGAATTATTAATCAACTTAGTCAACTTAGGTGGCTATATAGAAAGGAAGAAGACCCTGTGTCACCACAACATCAACAATTCCCACAACATCAAGTCCTAGGCCAATATCAACAATCCCACATTCAATCACAAGCCCAACAAGCACATGATCCAAACACTAATGCTACCAAATCCATACTACAAATCACCCTCACTATTCGTAACAACACCACAAACACAAGTGCTTCCATAAGCATACCATCCAATGATCCTAACTCCATTGCCTTCATATCACAATTACTTTCTCAACAAACTTCTAACGTCAACCAATGTCCACAACAATCCACCTCACAAAACCTTTTACCTACAAATCATATCATGCCACCTCATCACCAAACCTATCCACATGGCAATCAAATATCCTTACAAGAACAACATGCAAGTCCAAATGGCCCTATGTACATGAACCAAGCAAGCCCAAGTTCACTTTTGTAACAAACATCATTGATAGGCTTAAGTCATCTTATGCAAGACCTAAAATCCTTTGACAAGGGAGAAACCAACCTAGCAAGTGCCTCCTTTGAGTCTCCTTCACCATCCAATCATATGCCAACACATAAGCCAACTAGTCCTATCCCAACACCTTTATCAAGCCCTTCATCACCTCCATCATCTTCATCCCCATGTTCCACTAATCCTTCATTAAAAGATTCCATGGAGATACTTTTAGAGAAATTGGTCCAAGCAAATTTGATTGAGCTATACCCATTCAAAGAATATTTTCCATCTATGTTTAAACCTTGCTAGTTTAAAGATGATGAATATTGTGCATACCATAGGTATAGGGGCCACACCATATCCACTTGTGTCCGATTTCAAAGATTGGTCAAGAACCTAGAAGATTGTTGTAAGATTGTCTTGGATAAAACCAATCCCTCTAATTCCATTATCTTTCCATCTAGCCCAAATCCTAATTCCATTATCCATCCAACAAATCCTAATCCTAAGCCTTCAACTTCCACTATTATCATCCATCCACTATATTTCCCATTCACCCATACCCTTGCAAAGGATGTGATCTATTAGCTATTAGCAAGGAATAAAACATTGCCATGTCATCAAACACCTATTCTTGAGCCTTCCCATGAGTCCTTAAACAATCTATCTAGTCTTCTAACCCCATCATGTGATCTACAAGCTATCAAGCTTTTCTAAAGAGCCTTCCACTTTCATTCAAGAAAACCAAGAGTTATGTCAATAGCACGATCCTAAGCATGAAGAAACAATAGACCCTAAATCTAATCAAGATCAAATCATCCCCATCTAACCTATCCATAACATTTACCTTCTTTATGATCAAGATGATACATATGAAGAAGCTATCCATGAGCACCTTGATCCTATTCATAATCTTATAATCCATGAGCAAGACATCCAAATTGCTCCTAGTCATCCTCCATCTAGCCCAATCCATGATCCTACACCTTCCACTTGTCATGATGAGACATGTGCCTCCAAAGCAAACATAGAAGATCGAACAAATAATTTGGATCCCAATGAACATAAGAAAGATCCTAATGATCCTCCATCCACATACACTATTGATCCCATTTCAAATCCACCATCATATCCACTTGGTCTATCCACTTTCATTAATGAGTGTTCCTCCTTAGGACAATAACAACCATTATCCACTTTTCCTTCTCCATCCAATAATGAACTCAAGTCTAGTGTCCAAACCACACATAGTCCTATCATCCATCACATACTCCAAAACATGAACTACAAAGGCAAAGGTTTAGGCATACATGAATAAGGTATTTTGGAGCCAATCCATGTCAAGGTCCCTCCTCGCTCATTTGGCCTTGGATACACACCCCAAGGTCAACAATCTAATGATGTTGGTACTTCTTGCACACTTCCTAAATCCACTTCCTTCCATCATAAACCCCATCATATTCCTAAAACATACGTTTCCATTCCACCTCCCTCATCCTACAAATGTCAAAAGCATGTGACCATTCACCTTCCACCATCCAATTTACCTCTACTACTTCCAACCCCTATTTTTTTTCCAGCCACTTATCCACCACTACTTCCAACACCTAATATCCCAATCATTCATAAATACCCTAAATATCCTAATCATGACCAACAAATGCACACATTGTATAAACAAGGAGCTTCCACTCATTTTGTCAGCCACATGGGATTCAAAAATAAACATTTGGATGCCTCCTTCCATAAAGTGAAAAATACTAAGGGTCCTAATGCCTTAGGAAATCAATCCAAAAATTCAAAGCAAGGTACATTAAAAAATCCATCCAAGCCCATACCTCCAAAAGCAAAGTCAAAAACTAAAATGATATGGGTCCCTAAACAAAAATAAATTAAGTCAAATGAGGCATCCACCTCTCAACAGTCCCAACCATCCTCTTCCATCCATTCCATTCAAAAATATCAAATTCCTCCACCCCATATGAAAACCAAAAATCATACATATACTTAGTACATGTGGGTACCCAAATGCTTACATCATCCATCTCCTAAGAAAACATCACCATTGCTTCCTACACCACCATCCAATCAAAATCTTTCATGTTTAACACAGTGTGTGTAGCCATTGGTCATGATTCCTTTCCATACCTCCATCACTCCATCATTCACTTATTATCCTACATATCTTCCCCATCACCTTCCTATGGTCCATGCTTTTGCATAAGTCCATTATCATCCACATCATAATCCACTTTCAATCCCTCCATAATTCACTTTTGATCCCTCCATAAACCACATCATCATCCACTATCTACCTTATCCATCTCACATTCACACAATCACCCTACCAACATCTTGAGCATAATCACTTGACATGGTCCATTTGTGATTACATCCTTCCCTAATGGGACTATAACATTATATGGAACTAGACACTTGAGTCACACCCATCCATATCCCCCCCTTTCCCATTCAAAAGTCAAAATAGTCACAAAAATTTTAAAAAGTAAAAAAAAAGAATTTTTTTTTTTAAGTGTAAAGAGAAATCCTTTCATCTAATGGTGAAAACCTTGTAAACAGGTGCCTTGGATAAGTACCATGATGAAAACCTGGTAAACAAGCGTCATGTGTAGGTCGATATTCTATATCACTTACACTTGGGGGCACCTTGTCTCATCATTTTCCAAACTATCATACCATTTTCATACCATTTCCATATACATACCTATCACATTGCATCCATTGCTCCTCCCTTCCTCTTTTGATCTTGACAAAGATTGGGGCAAATGTTGAAATATTATTTGGTTATCTCTTGATATACCTCACCCTTTCCAAACAATCCTATCATTATCCACCTATCATAATCCTTCTCATGTAAAATCCATCATGTCATCCTATTGTCATAAGACATTGTCATGCAAAAATCTTAAGTCTTCTACCTGCTATGGTGCATATTATTCCTATGCGACACAGTCTTTGGAGATCATATACTATCTCCCTTATGAGGAAAACATCTATCCACTATAGCTTGTCCTTGTATCCATCCATTTATTATGAGCTTTCCATTCCACTATGGCCTATCCTCTTATCTACCCACCTATTATGATCCTTTCATCCATCCACTATTGTCCATCCTTTGTCCAATCTCATTCATCCATCCTTGCACCTAGACTTGGTTTTTTCCCTTGTCATTGACATTTAGCACAAAAGCTACCCCAAATTGTAAATCCATTGACATATCAAAACATTTTCAAAAATAAAAAAAATAAAACATTTTCAAAAAAATTCAAAAAAAACAAAATATTTCAAACCCCCCCCCAAAAAAAATCCAAACAATAGGATCAATCATCTATCAAACAATCCATCACATCATCAAAATCAAAACAAGTCCTATCACATCATCAAATCAAGCTAATCTATCAATCATCCATTCTATCAAACAATCAAAAGCAAATCAAATAACATCATTCAATCAATCCCAATCAATCCATAACTTGATCAATCCAATCCATATCATTGCCATCAATAAAACACAAAATTAGAACTACATCTCATCTTTATCGTTAAGTGCCTTGATCCCATGGATACAAGGTATGGAGATAATCTAGGATACAAAGGAAGTACCTAGATTTAGGCATAGACGATAGACCTCATCCATCTTTCATCATTCATCCAATCTTCGCCAATCATCGTCCTCCATCTCACATATTTCTTCTATCATCTATCTCCCACATCATCAATAAACTCCTAAAAAGTACATCAATCCAATCATCATAATCACTTCTTCAAATCAATTCATCAATCCTTTTGTTCAATCATCCAATCACATCAATCAAATCAATCCAAAGAATCAAAGCAATAATCTGAATGCAAGTCAATCATTAGTCCATAGAAACAAAGTTAATCAATCTTGTCAAATTATCCAATCACATCAATGGTCTTGATCCTAATCTTGTTGTAAACCAAATCAATCAATCGTCATCATTATCAAACATCCTTGTGTTGATCTAGGGATGTATTGTTGCCTGCAATGACAACATTATAATCAATCATCAATCAAATCAATCAACAATTAATCATTGGTTTACAGCTTGACAGGGGCACGAGACACACCATCTCCTTGGTCCTTATACCTTGGTGCATAATGCCTCGTGTTATATCAAACATCATGGTTGCTTACCTTCATTACAACATAACACATCCATCCCTTCCTGTTACATCCCCTTTTTGGATTCAATATTACTATTTACTTTTTCTTAAATAGTACAGTTATGTGGATATGTTATTAACATCATAGAAACTGATGATATAAATAAAGAAGGTTAATTTTATGAAATTATGGAATCTATTTGATTATGATCAATATGATATTATGAATTAGAATGTCTTTTTGATATGAAAATGAAATGATTTGATAAAAATGTGTTTTGAGTAGAATATTGGTTCTTTGACCACAAAATTGTATGTGAGATTGTCAATGACAGGAATCGATAGAACATGTTCACCAGGAAGAAAGAAGAAGAGAAAGTATCTTTAAGAAAGAGAGAATAGACTCTGGAATAACCCATGGGTGATTGCCACTGAAGACACAAATAAGGTAGACAAACCTAGATGCTTTGAATTTGGGCTAAGTCAATTTTAGTTGAGATATCGACGTCTGTTAGAATAGGTCTTTCTCCTTTCGTAAGTCATCATTTAGAGTATGGGAAATCGACACCAGTGTTGTAATACTTTGAATCGTGTCATCAAATATGAACAACTGATATATTCTTTATATGTAAATATATGTTTATACTTATGGTCAAGTTGTTAGTCGTGTCTTGTTTTGCATTTGTGCTCAATTCGTCATAATCATCGTAAGGCGCTACGAGCATATGCCGTAAACATCTCTTTGCAAAATTTGACAGATGTTGAATTGTTCTTTATTGGGCTATTGTAGAACATTAAAAGGGTTTAAATAATGTTTTAAAATCTAGAGACCATGGTGTGTAGTACCCTTGGTCGTAAAGGTATCGAAACATGTAATATTTTATTAGTGTCATTTTGAGATAAATTACTTTATTCTCTAATGATGTCGCTAATCGGGCAGAAGCTTGAGAGGAATGCTTAAGCTCTTATTAAGAGGTCTTGTATTTTGATAAGTCTTTTGCTTTCATGCTTTAAAACCTTAAGATAAGTCGTCAGCCTAACCTTTTATATTATGTTAGCATTTGTTTTATATTGTTAACTATTTTTGAGTAGTGGATGGACTGTTGAGTCTGCCAACTGCCACCTCGCCTTCGTGGAGCTCCATCTTGGAGAATGATCGCAATTTGTGGGAGTGGCCAAACCATTTTTTTGGTTGAGGTTGCAAAAGGTGGGAAACTGTTTTGCATGTCGAAAGATTCCCTTCTTGATAGGCATGATCAGAGAGTGGAGGTGACAGTTACTCCTTCGTAGTTAGTGGAGAAGTTATAGAGAGTAGTTTGAGTCAATTTTGTAGGAGAACACGGAGGAGAAGCGAAAGAAAACTAAGCAAAGAGCAATGAGCTAAATGATGGAAGGAAGACTGCACTCCTTGGACGGGTCTGAGAGCAATCACTAGTGAAAAACTTCAAGTTCTCTTCACCTCATTCTTGCACAGTCATAGTTTTCTATCATGCTGTAATAGTAATGTCTTTTCTTGCATTTTTAAAGGAACTTAGTTTTGTTTAAGGTGCAAGGTGTGAGTTGACACCACTTGTAACTAGTGTGTTATATGACTGTCTAAATGGAATCAATAGAGTGTCTCTAGCATTGCACCGCACTACAGTAGCACTTCTGAGAATCATTGTAATGTTTCCTCAGAGTTTATTTGGTTTTCTGTTAGATGCAATAGAGATTAGAGAATGGATGTAAAACATCTCACAACCCATCCAAGCCGTAATGCCAAAACATTTGTCGACAGAGAAAAAGATCTCTTTCGACAGTCGAATACAAAACCTTGGCTCTAAAGGTCAGCTAATATTAGAGTAAAAGACTTGTTGTGTCAACCTTCGAAGGAGGATTATTATTAGTGAAGAGGTGCAGGTCGCAACATGAAAGACTTCAATGCTATCCTTTTCTTTCTGAGTTTAAACTAGTTGGTAGACCATGGTGAAATTGTTAATCTAGCTGCGAATAATAACAAGCTTTAGATTTTATGCTTTTGAAGGTGATTCTTTTGCTATTGAAGTATTTAAACTATTTTTTTCCAATAGAAGACCTTATTGTTATACCCATTTATTATTATGAAGATTTTCCAAACAATGCAATGAGTCTTTTGTCAAGTCTCAAGCTTAGACTTACATGCAATCTAAATTGCTAGAAGAAACGATATGACAAGGTTTTCTAGTGTATAGATCAACAAAATTAAGTTATGTCAAAGATTTCAACACATCGAAGTAGTTCATTGTGAGTGTTAAATTTTAACATAGGGTTTTTGAACATTATATTCTTTAAATTGACTATTAGAGAAACCCTTCCAAAAATGACAAAGTTGAAGCTATGTCGAAGAATTGACAGTCGAAGAAGATTCCTTAGAATGTTTAATTTTAAACATAGGGACTTCGAATATTTATGTTCTATAAATTGGTTTATAGTAATTTCTTTCCAAAAACAACAAATTTGGGTTTAGTGTCCACTCAAGAGTGGATAATTTAAATAATGGGCTAACTTAGAGATTGTTGTAACAACGCAAAACATTATCCGAATAATCAATATGCTAGGAAACCATTCTTTTATCGTAAAGATGGAGAGGATTCCATGAGCTTAGTGAAAGAGTAAACCTCAATGCCATGCATTAATGCATGATGAAATTCAAACAACTTGAGGTTATCGAGGTTGTTATATAGAACTTATAAATAGGTAACTGTAGGATTGTGATTAATTCAAGTCGAGTGGGGTGGGTGAACTTAATTCATGCATTGATACAATGCTAATTATATTCAAATCCTTTGGCCAAGGTAATGCATGATCCTCAAGTGCATTGAATGTTCATTGTGACTGGATGGTGTAGCTTGTGGAGTGGTCATGCATGACTAGAGGGTATTTAGGGGATTGCATGATAACAAGTCACGTAGGTCACAACACCAGGACTTAGATGGCAAACACCATTGGTTATCCTAAGTCTATCCTCTTGAGTAGGGTAGGGCCACTTCCGGTTAGGAAGGAGTGTGGGAGACTGACATTCTGTGGTTGGAGGTTAAGCTCCTTAAAGATACTTTCTCTTCTTAACTCTTGAAGATTGCTGAGACTTGAATTTGGATGGTCGACAATCGAGACACAGTGACATTGGTAAGTTCCTATTTTGGATTTGTTCTATGTAATTTTTAACAACATATTGTTTAAATGTTATCGATGATTATTTCCTTTTTCTTTAAGATATATATTCATGATTATTGTTTTTTTGATGGATGTTCTTCTTGGTTATAATAATTGGAAACAAATTTACTTTTTGGTTTTATTCTTTCAAAAAAAAATTATTACCTTTGGTTAAAAACTTAGTTTTTAGGGTGAATTCAGAACTGGGTTTTACATATGGTATCAGAGCTAACCAAGTTCAGCACTAGGGCTAATGAATCCACTAACCTAATTAGGAATCAACATTATGCAGGTAGCTAATGATTTGATTTACTATGCTAGGATTGTACATATCAAGAAAATGACAAGGAAGTCCTTCGCTGGTAAGGAACGTTATCTGCAAGCTAAGCATAAATGACTTGCGATGATCAAGACTATTGAGAAAATGAATGATGAAAATGACATTTGGCTAGATGATGTGGAACCTTTTGCCAATGCTCTGTCATGACTCAAACAAACAAAAAAAGAACTCCAAGAGACAGCTAGGATGATAGCTCAAATCATGGTCAATTGCTGCCCTATTAGTGTACCTATCAGTGTACCAATGATCACTAGGGATCCCCGTATAGCACCTAGAGCTGAAATCATTGTACTATCATTTGATAGCGAGTCTGAGGGTTATACACCTCATGAATATGTGTTAGACAATGAATTCAAAGGTTACACTCCACTTGTAAATACTAAGTGAAACATGAGATATGTCTATCTTTAAAGAATGTATATACAGTTTTGCAAAGTATAATAAAGACAAATATTAGTTTGAGAATAATTATGGTTATGAGCAATTGTTATGTTTTGATAATATACAAAATGATAAATCTTAGAACTGATCAGTACTTGCTTAATCAGATGAGAAAACAAACAATCATGGATCAATCAGAGTTTAATGAGGGGGAAGATCAGGAAGGTCACAACTCTTAAGAAAACTCCACTGATAAATTGGATAGAATTCTTAATATGCTTATTGAAACTAAGGAAAGGTTGGGCAAATTGGAAAATAAAGTGAATGAAACCAGGAATACGGAGGGAGAAAATGAGAATTCTAATAATGCAAGTTAAAGTAAACAACAGGATCATGGCACGTCAAGTGAAAACCAAGATGATAGTGAAACTTAGAGGGAGACCAAAGACAAACTTGCACTAGAACTATCTAAGGATATGAAAAAGATTATCCCTCCCAAATTTGACAGAACGAAAACTGGTGATGTAGCAGAAGCATGGTTAACAGAAATGGAGAAATACTTTGAAATCAGAAATTACTCTAAGATTACAAAGGCAGTGTGGGGAGCATATCAGTTATCTAGAGAAGCATCCACTTGGTGGATGAACAAGAAAATGGAACTGGAATTAAGTCCCTTGAAGGTGACATGGAATGAATTTGTGAAACTTTTCTGAAAGAGGTGGTTACCACAACTATATTTTGATCAAAAGTTAATAGATTTCCAAAACCTCAGGCAAGGTGATCTATCTATGGTTGAATATGCAGAAAAATTTACTAGATTGTTGAAGTATGTTCCTCAATACCAAAAGGATGAAAGATTTTGGATAATAAAATATATCATGGGACTCAATCCTCAGATTGGCGGTGAGGTGGAGGTGCATGGTCCAAAGACAATGGACCAGGTGTATGAGAAAGCAATTAAGTAGGAATAGAAGATCAAATCTATTTCTGCTTACCGTGAAAAGAAACGTAGGAGATTTGATAAGAACTACAATGATCAGATGTATAAAAGGAAGAATGAAAAAGGATATGGAAATAGGAGGTTCGATAAAGGAAATCAGAAAAACAAAGGGGGATTTGATAATGAACATGGAAATGAAGACTATAAGAAAAATGACAATTTTAAGAAGAATGATGATGTTTTGAGTAGACCATCTGAGAAAAGAGGACCAATTGGAGGATGTTTTTCTTGTGGTGGAGATCATTATGCTAACCATTGTCCTAATAAAAAGTAGAACGGGCAGCCTAGGAATACGGTACTTCCTTTGCAGCAGGAAGCGTTTCAACAAAGGATTCATGCTCCCCTTGACAATCGACAAGCTAAGTATCAGATTACTCCCATTGAGATGATAGGTACATTATTTGGAGTTCCTATTTCTATTCTGTTCGATACTGGTACAACAGAAAATTTTGTGTCATCTAGAGTCTTAAGTAAATTTTCTAGAAGAGCTGGTTTTATGTCAAAACCATGGACAGTTGAGTATGTAAATCACTCAAAGGCTCAGGTAGAGCAATGTTTGTTCGAAGCTAAGATTGATATTTCAAACTTCTCCACTGAGGTAAATTTATACGTAGCACCTTTAGGGTCCTACGATGTCATCTTAGGAATGAATTGGTTGTGGAGACATAGGGGCAAGGTAGATTGTTTTCATAAAACAATTGAGTGTCTAGATGATTAAGGAAATACAGTAAATTTTTAAGGTATTCAAAGGGAAATAAGGATCAGATCTATTTCTTCAAAACAATTAAAGCAAGCTAGGCATAAGGGATGTCAACTTTTTGTAGTCAAAATGGATCTAGTAGAGGAAGCCTTAAAGAAGCAAACATTTGAGGAAAAATATCCATATCTTTGCAATTTCAGTGATGTATTTCCTGAGGAACTGCTAGGCTTGCCTCCAAAAAGAACCTTTGATTTTTCCATAGATATTAAACTACGATCTGAGCCAGTATATAAAGCTCCATATCGAATGACCACCACTAAACTTATGGAATTGAAGGCTCAATTGAATGAGCTATTGTCTAAAAATCTAATTAGGCCACGTGTATCACCATGGGGAGCTCCAGTTATTTTTGTCAAGAAGAAGGACGGAACCCTTAGACTGTGTATAGATTATCGGATGCTCAATAAGGCAGCAATAAAGAATAAGTATCCAATACCATGTATTGACAATTTGTTTGACCAAATGCATGGTGCATCAGTCTTTCCTAAGATAGATTTGAGATTTGGATACCATCAGTTAAGGTTGAAAGATTAAGATATTCACAAGACCACATTTAGAACAAGATATGGTCATTATGAGTTTACTGTGTTGCCATTTGGATTAACCAATGCACGTGCCGCTTTCATGAATCTCATGAATAGTGTTTTCAGAGATTGCCTTGATAAATTTGTCCTAGTTTTTGTAGATGATATTCTGATATATTCCAAAAATGAGGAGGAACATACGCAACATCTTCAAATTGGTTTGCAACAATTAAGAGAACACAAATTATATGCGAAACTCTCGAAATGCACATTCTTTCAGAAAGAAGTGCAGTATTTGGGACATACAATATCAGCTAAAGGGATATCAGTTGACCCAGCTAAAATTAAGGCTATTATGGAATGGCTTGTACCTTCCAATGTTTTAGAGGTACGAAGTTTCATGGGATTGGCCCCAGATATTACAAAAAATTTGTTTTGAATTTCTCAAGTATTGCTAGTCCAATTACTTCCTTGCAGAGAAAAGGAAAATGGTTTGTTTGGACTGAAGAATGTCAAAAGGCATTTGATTTGTTAAAAGAAAAATTAACAACAACACCAATCTTGAAAGTTCTTGATCCTGAAGGACAATTTGAGGTTATTACGGATGCCTCGGGAGAAGGGTTAGGAGGTGTGCTTATGCAAGATGGACGTGTAATAGCCTATTAATCAAGAAAGTTGAAAAACTATGAGCAGAATTACTCTCCTCGTGACTTAGAACTAGCAGCAGTGATTCACACCCTTCAGATGTGGTGACATTATTTGTTGGGAAAGAATTTTATACTAAAATTAGATCATCAAAGTCTTCGTTACATATTTACATACCCTCAACTCAATGCAAGACAAAGGAGATGGCTAGAATTAATATCAGATTGTGACTTTGAGATTTCTTATATCAAAGGTAAAGAAAATCAATTAGCTGATGCTTTAAGCAAAAGAAGACACATAGCTTCTATAATCTCTATTTATGCTAATTTTAAAGATTTAGTATTGCAAAGTTTACCTGGAGATGAATATTATGAGCAGGTGAAACAAGCTCTACAATTAGACCCTAAGGATCCAAGATATGACGGATTCTATTTTGAGTCAGATGGATTGATAAGATTTAAGGGAAGAATCTACGTTCATAATTCTGTAGAACTTAGAAACCTTGTTTGGAAGGAAGTTCATTGTGCACCTTATTCCAAACACCCAGGAGTAACAAAACTTTTAGCTATTGTTAAGCCGCTATATTTTTGGAAAGGAATGAGAAGCGACGCTGCAAGGTTTGTATAAAGTTGTTTGGAGTATTAGAGAGTGAAGGTAGAACACCAACATCCTACTGGATTGTTATACCCGCATGATATACCATAATGGAAATGGAAGGTTGTTAGTATGGATTTTGTTCAAGGATTACCAATGTCGAATAATAGACATGATGCAATAATGGTTGTTGTAGATAAACTAACCAAGGTAGTACAGTTTATACCGAGAAATTTGACAGATGGGGCTCATATTTTGGCTTGAAAATTTGTGCAAGAAATATTCAGATTCCATGGGGTAGCTGAAAAGATTATATCCGATAGAGATGCTCGGATAACCTCTCTGTTTTGGCAAACTTTATTTTCTACATTAGGGGCTAAACTCAATGTGAGCACCACTTATCATCCTAAAACTAATGGACAAACAGAAAGGCTTAATTAGGTCTTAGAAGATCTTTTAAGAATGTATTGCATGGATTAGCAATACAGATGGGAGGAATATTTACCTCTTGTTGAATTTGCCTATAACAATTCCTATAATTCTGCCATTAAGATGGCACCGTTTGAAGCATTATATGGAAGGAAATGCATAACTCCTATAAGCTAAGATAAGCTAGAAGATAGGATAAGCGTTGGACCTGAAATGCTTATGGATATGGAAGAAAAAGTGAAAATGATTAAGAAGAGGTTGGCAGAAGCCAACGACAGGCAAAAAAATTATGCAGATCATAAACGGGTGCCTAAACATTTCTCTATTGGTGAGAAAGTTCTTTTGCAAGTGAAACCCCATAAAATCTCAATCAAATTTGGTAAATCATCAAAGTCGGCTCCTCAATACGTCAGACCTTTTGAAGTCCTTAAGATTATCAATCCAGTGGCCTACAAAGTTGCTCTACCTCCAGTCTTGTCCAAAATGCATAATGTTTTTCATGTTTCATACCTAAAGAAATATTTTGTAGGTAATGACCACATTCTTAGATGGAATTCTTTACAGATACAAGAACCAAGAGTGGTTGTGATCGAGCCACTCAAGGTGCTCAAAATTCATAAACTTCATTTACGTAATCGAGAGGTTTTGCAATGCAAAATTTAGTGGGACCAATATGGCGAGGATAGCGCCACTTGGGAAGACTATAAAGACATCTACCAAAGATTTTCTTATCTTTTCAAAAACATTAATGATAAACTATAAAAGTTTGTTTTATGTTAAAAATTTTTCTTGGTAAACTCAATCATCAGGGACAATGATTCTATAGGAGAAAGATATGTTACATCCCCTTTTTGGATTCAATATTACTATTTACTTTTTCTTAAATAGTACAATTATGTGGATATGTTATTAACATCATAGGAACTGATGATATAAATAGAGAAGGTTAATTTTATGAAATTATGGAATCTATTTTATTATGATCAATATGATGTTATGAATTGGAATGTCTTTTCGATATGAAAATGAAATGATTTGATATAAATGTGTTTTGAGTAGAATATTGGTGCTTTGACCACAAAATTGTATGTGAGATTGTCAATGACAGGAATCGATGGAACATGTTCGCCAGGAAGAAAGAAGAAGACAAAGTATCTTTGAGAAAGAGAGAATAGACTCTGGAATAACCCATGGGTGCTTGCCACTGAAGATGCAAATAAGGTAGACAAACCTAGATGCTTTGATTTTGGCCTAAGTGAATTTTAGTCGAGATATTGATGTTTGTTAGAATAAGTCTTTCTCCTTTCGTAAGTCATCATTTAGAGTATGGGAAATTGACATCAGCATTGTAATACTTTGAATCGTGTCATCAAATATGAACGATTGATATATTGTTTATATGTAAATATATGTTTATACTTATGGTCAAGTTGTTAGTCATGTCTTGTTTTGGTTCGGTACAAAAGTTGGAAGTTGTGCGTAAGTCAATCTCAAGTCTTGTTCTGCGTTTGCACTCAATTCGTCATAATCATCATAAGGTGCTACGAGCATATGCCATAAACATCTCTTTGCAAAATTTGACAGATGTTGAATTGTTCTTTATTGGGCTATTGTCGAACATTAAAAGGGTTTCAATAATGTTTTAAAATCTAGAGACCATGGTGTGTAGTACCCTTGGTCGTAAAGGTATCAGAACATGTAATATATTGTTAGTGTCGTTTTGAGATAAATTCCTTTATTCTCTAATGATGTCGATAATTGGGCAGAAGCTCGAGAGGAACACTTAAGCTCTTATTAAGAGGTCTTGTATTTTGATAAGTCTTTTGCTTTCATGCTTTAAAACCTTAAGATAAGTCATCGGCCTAACCTTTTATATTATGTTAGCATTTGTTTTATATTGTTAACTATTTCTGAGTGGTGGACGGACTGTTGAGTCTGCCAACCACCACCTCGCCTTCGTGGAGCTCCATCTTGGAGAATGATCGCAATTTGTGGGAGTGGCCAAACCATTTTTTTTGGTTTAGGTCACAAAAGGTGGGAAAATATTTTGCATGCTGGAAGATTCCCTTCTTGATAGGCATGATCGAAGAGTGGAGGTGACAGTTACTCCTTCGCAGTGAGTGGGGAAGTTATAGAGAGTAGTTTCAGTCAGTTTTGTAGGAGAGCATGGAGGAGAAGCGAAAGAAAACTAAGAAAAGAGCAATGAGCTGAACGATGGAAGGAAGACTGAACTCCTTGGATGGGTCTGAGAGCAAACACTGGTGAAAAACTTTAGGTTCTCTTCACCTCATTCTTGCGCAGTCATAGTTTTCTGTCATGCTGTAATAGTAATGTCTTTTCTTGCATTTTTAAAGTAACTTAGTTTTGTTTAAGGTGCAAGGTGTGAGTTGACACCACTTGTAACCAGTGTGTTATATGACTATCTAAATGGAATCAATAGAGTGTCTCTAGCATTGCATCACACCACAGCCGCACTTCTGAGAATCATTGTAATGTTTCCTCAAAGTTTATTTGGTTTGCTGTTAGATGCAATAGAGATTAGAGAATGGATGTAAAACATCTCACAGCCCATACAAGCCTTAATGGAAAAACATATGTCGACAGAGAATAAGATCTCTTTCGATAGTCGAATACAAAACCTTGGCTCTAAAGGTCAGCTAGTATTAGAGTAAAAGACTTGGTGTGTCAACCTTTGAAGGAGGATTATTATTAGTGAAGAGGTGCAGGTCGCAACATGCAAGACTTCAATGTTATCCTTTTTTTCTAAGTTTTAAACTAGTTGGTCGACCATGGTGAAATTGTTAATCTAGCTGTGAATAATAACAAGCTTTAGATTTTATGCTTTTGAAGGTGATTCTTTTACTATTGAAGTATTTAAACTATTGTTTTTCTAATATAAGACCTTACTGTTATACCCATTTATTATTATGAAGTTTTTATAAACAATGCAATGAGTCTTTTGTCAAGTCTCAAGCTTAGACATACATGCAATCTAAATTGCTAGAAGAAATGATATGACAAGGTTTTCTAGTGTATAGATCAACAAAATTAAGTTATGTCAAAAATTTTGACACGTCAAAGTAGTTCATTGTGAGTGTTAAATTTTAACGTAGGGTTTTCGAACATTGTATTCTTTAAATTGACTATTAGAGAAACCCTTCCAAAAATGACAAAGTTGAAGCTATGTCGAAGAATCGACAGTCGAAGAAGAATCCTTAGAATGTTTAATTTTAAACTTAGGGACTTCAAATATTTATGTTCTATAAATTGGTTTATAGTAATTTCTTTCTGAAAACAACAAAATTGGGTTTAGTATCCACTCAAGACTAGATAATTTAAACAATGGGCTAACTTAGAGATCGTTGTAACAACGCAAAACATTATCCAAATAATCAATATGCTAGGAAACCATTCTTTTATCATAAAGATGGAGAGGATTCCACGAGCTTAGTGAAGGAGTAAAACTCAATGCCATGCGTTAATGCATGATGAAATCTAAGCACCTTGAGGTTATCGAGGTTGTTAGATAGAACTTATAAATAGGTAACTGTAGGATTGTGATTAATTTGAGTCAAGTGGCGTGGGTGAACTTAATTCATGCGTTGATACAACGCTAATTATATTCAAATCCTTTGGCCAAGGTAATGCATGATCCTCAAGTGCATTGAATGTTCACTATGACTGGATGGCATAGCTTGTGGAGTGGTCATGCATGACTAGAGGGTATCTAGGGTATCGCATGATAACAAGTCATGTAGGTCACAACACCAGAACTCAGATGGCAAACACCATTGGTTATCCTAAGTCTATCCTCTTGAGTAGGGTAGGGCCACTTCCTGTTAGGAAGGAGTGTGGGAGACTGATAGTCTGTGGTTAGAGGTTAAGCTCCTTGAAGATACTTTCTCTTCTTAACTCTTGAGGATTTCTAAGACTTGAATTTGGATGGTCAACAATCGAGATGCAGTGACATTGGTAAGTTCCTATTTTGGATTTGTTCTAAGTAATTTTTAACAACATATTGTTTAAATGTTATGGATGATTATTTCCTTTTTCTTTAAGATATATATTCATGATTATTGTTTTATTGATGGATGTTCTTCTTGGTTATAAGAAGTTGAAACAAATTTACTTTTCAGTTTTATTCTTTCAAAAAAAAATATTACCTTTGGTTAAAAACTTATTTTTAGGGTGAATTTAGAATTGGGTGTTACACTTCCTCTATCCATTCCCTTACCTTTCTTCCTTGACCAATTCCATTTCATTTCAAGAGCATACTTGTGTTTGTCCAACCTGGCTATCCTCTTGAGGGGGCATCATCACCCTATCCTTTTTTTTCTATCCATTTCCTTAGCTTCTTTGAAATGATGTTACTCGACATAAATTTTATTGTCTCGCAACATCATCTCGAAGAGGGGCAAATGTAGACACTGAAAATCATCCAAGTCTTGTTAAGATATGACCTTGTAATGTTTTTCCCTAGGTCCTAGGTCATCCCATTCCTAATTCCATCATAATCCTATCCTAATCCATTATCTAATTAATTAAATAAATTTTATTTATTTAATTAATTTTACTTATCCAATGCTAATCCACTTTCCCATTAATTAAATAATGATTTACATTATTTAATTAATTTCCATATCATATCCTAACCACTTTCCAATTAATTAAATAAAATCTATTTGTTTAATTAATTTCCTAACTAATTATTCTCACCTCTCACCACAAATCGATACTTGTCCATTTCTCCATCCACTCATGTGTGTTAGTACATCTTTCATGTGTTCTAGTACAACTTTAATTTAATATTATTCACATGTACAACTAATAGAATCTATTTTAGTATTTGTGTACACAATCACACATGAGACCTATTCCTTTCATTCTCCTTCGCACACTTGTCACATGACTACAATTTTTTGAGGTGCAAGGAAACCCTAATCAACCATAATCGATCTCAATTGTTCATATCATTCAAGATAACTCTCAAACACAACTATCCATTCAAATTTGCCTTTGCTATAAAGGTAGTCTCTCTTGAGCCATTTATAACGAATCTTTTTCTAGTATCGTCATGCTGTCGAATTTTCCTGTCAATCATCCATCATCAATCTATCATCCATTCATCTTGCATCATTCAATCATTCATCTATCAATCGCTATCTTCATGTTATAATGTTGAATTGTGAGTAATCAACATTCATCTCTTTGGGTAAAGCTAGAGTGTTTTGGGTGCGGCACTCTGCATCTTATCGATGGATTGTGGATCAATGTGAAGGTTTGCATTTTTTTAGTTTGTATTTGTTATCATTTCTTTCATGTTGATTTTCCATGATCTAAGGACTAACTTTAGGACATCATGACTTTGATACCATGTTAGAATTTATTGTAATCAACAAACCTAACCATGACAAAATGGCTACAAGCTAATCACAAATCTAGATGAACAGAATAATTGCTATTCTCTATTCGATATTATGAGACAAAATTACAATAGTAACATATGTAGAAAACAAATTAGTCATAGTATATAAATATGTTTTGGTTTGTCGAGGAGATTAGTTGTCATCTCACCCATAGTCTATAACTAGCAATCGTCGACCACTTATATATAACTTCTACTGCTATTGAGAAAGAGACCTGCATATAGAGCGAGAACTCCCTATACTACTTTTGTATAAGCACATATTAATAGAGAATCTGTGATATCATTTTGGTATGAATCTTTTATGAGCATTGGCTATGAATCTATTATATTCATTAGAATATTTATATTCTATTTATTGTGTGTTCAAGCATATTCAATTAGGCAATAAACATTTGGCACTGTTGCCTACACGAAGTTGGGTTGAATAGTTAGATTGAAAAGTTGGGGTGAACCAGTAGAGTCTAACGAACAACGAGAAGATGACCTTACACAAGATCTTGTACATTTGTGGGACATATCAATTAAGGAGCATGTACAAAGGAAAGTGGACAGGATTAGGGTTCTACACATTTTATTTTATGAAATTAGATTATTTTTGAGATTTCAACTTTATTACTCAATAGGATTTCAATTTTATTTACTCAAAAGTTAAATATCTACAGTATCATAAAAAATATTTCCATGTTATTACATTTTTTGTTTTATTCTTCAAACTTACAATATTTTAATGCATTTTAAATTATAAAAGTATTAGTATTATTACATTTTAATATCTTAAGGAGACATTTCAAATCTCTATACACTCAATTAGGGCCAGGGCTCTCCACTCTCCACATAAATACAAATATGCAGGCTTTGTAAAGTTTAGTTTTATAGTTAAGGCAATATTTTAGTGCTATTTTATTTTTATGAAATTAGATTATTTTTAAGATTTCAATTTTATTTATGCAAGACATTTCAAAACAAGTTCACATAAATTTTTCCTTATAAATTTAGTTTTAGAAATATAATAGTTACAAATTTGAAATCATAAACAATTTGTTTATCTTTAGAAAAAGTTATTACTAAACCACAATATTAAATTAATTAAAATAATTCATATAATGTTCTCTAAAACTACTTACTATTATTCCTTAAACCAAAAAAATTTCAATATTTAATGTATTTGTCAAATATGTAGTTAGTTTTATAGATAAGGAAATATTTGTGTTATTAAATAGACTTTGTAAAGTTTAGTTTTATAGTTAAGGAAATATTTTAGTGCTATTTTATTTTTACCAAATTAGATTATTTTTTAGATTTCAATTTTATTTAGGCAAGACATTTCAAAATGAATTCACATAAATTTTTTCTTATAAATTTAGTTCTAGAAATATAATAGTTATAAATTTGATAAATTTTTCCTTATAAATTTAGTTCTAGTTACAATTTGAAATGATAAACAATTCTCTATCTTTAGAAAAAAATATTACTAAACCACAATATTACATTAATTAAAATAATTAATATCATGTTCTCTAAAACTACTTACAATTATTACTTAAACAAAAAAATTCTCCAATATTTAATGTATTTGTCATTTTCTATAGTTTTATATGAATAATTTGTTTTTAATCTATATTTAGTATAGCCTTTGACGCTGTTCATTAAAGTGGAATAAGGGGTTATTTAAAAACAATGGTTATTAACAGAGAGCTAAGCTGTTGTGAGCTCTGTTTATGGTTGTTTACTGGTAGTTCTCTACTTCTTTGTTTAATATGTTTAGTGGTTCTAATAAATTATTTGTTTAATATGTTTTGCTAAGTTGAACACTATTTAATTTGTTCTCATCTTGAGAGTGAAAAGGATGAAAAAGGCTTCAAGTTGGAATTCTTCTTCAATGAGAACCCTTATTTTAAGAACATTGTGGTAAGTACCCACATTTTAGTATCTATATTTCTAATTTATTTTTCATTTTCTTAAATTCTATTTAAATTATTGTTCCAGTTCATGTTTATATTCAATACATTCTAAAGTTATTAGTCCCTGCCGCAGGCAGGGGTACTATTGTATTCACCTCCTAGTATTAATCTTCCCTCAGCATCTGTGCCTAGGCAAAAATTTGAACTTTTACTAATGTTTTTTTTTTCAAGGAATTTTGACATGTTCAAAATCAGCAAATTGAATTTTTTGTTTGGTCCATTGCAATTTCTGCCCCTTGGCATTGTTTTTTTATTTCTTAAAATCTTAAATTTTTCCAATTGAGGATGAGATTTGGTATGTTTATTACAATGTTTTGCTCTTTTTTTGGGCTGCCCTGTTAATATTTTGTAGCATCGGGAGGTTACGCTAATGGTCTCCAAACTAATAATAATCAAACAGTTAATTAATAAGACACAAAATTGGAAGGGTGCGCTAATGGTCTCCAAACTAATAATAATCAAACAGTTAATTACTAAGACACAATATTGGAAGGGTGAGATCATTCATCATATGTGTCCCCTTCTATATATATATCAAAGACAAGTAAGAAATAATCACATCCGACCTGAAAAATCAACATGGTATCAGAGCATCCATGGATCCAACCTGTGCTGCAATTTTTTTCTAGCTATGTCTAACTGCACAATTTTGAAGTTTGTTTAAAGATTTATGCGATGTTTCTAAGGCTAAGTTGCAGTCCAAAAGCATTGTGAATGCATATTGGCTAGTCTATGCTGGATCAGCCTGGGCAACTTGGTGAACAAGGGGGACTTAGTGGTTGGAGTGGCCATGAGTTCAGGAGGTAAGTCTTAGAGAGCAGATCTACAGATTGAGGAGCAACATAAGGGGACCTATGTGGTATGGAATTTTGGAGCAGGTGAGTTATTGGACTTGGTGCTTCAGCAGAATCATAGGTTCAGGGGGTAGCCTAGTGATAGAGGCACTTGGATAAGGTGTAAAACAGAGTGAGTCAAGTTGGGGGAAAGAGAGTATCTCACTTGCATCAAAATTGTGTTGAGGGGCCTGACAAACCAACAGAGGCAACCTTGGACGAGGAGATTAGAAGGTTGATGCTAGTACTTGAAGCTTTAGAGGGAGTCACATCATCATGAAGATTCCTTGTTAATGCATTTCTCTGTAAGAGAGATTTGAGGTGCAAGCCCTTGTTTATGCATTTCTATCTGTAAGATAGATTTGAGGTGCAAGCCCTTGTTAATGCATTTAAATAGATTTGAGGTGCAAACCCTTGTTAATGTATTTCTCTCTGAGAGGGAGAAATTTGAGGTGAAAGCCCTTGTTAATGCATTTCTCTCTGTAAGAGAGATTTGAGGTGCAAGGCCTTATTTATGCATTTCTCTCGGTGAGAGAGATTTGAGGTGTAAGCCCTTGTTTCCACCCTATGGGAGTAGCCATGGTGGATGTCATGTGTGTGACTCCATGACAACATCATGTAAGAGAGACCATGATGATTTTCTTGTACTTGTGTTTTTCACCCTCTGGGAGTAGCTATGGTGAATGTCACAATGAGGTGACAACATCACATTGACTGATTCCATGATGGGAACTTGTACACATTTACCATACATGGGAGTAGCCATGATGATTGATATCACAATGAGGTGATATATTTCTTTTCCACATATGCGAGTAGCCATGGTGGTTGATATCACGATGAGGTGATATATATTATTTTTCACATATGGGAGTAGCCATGGTGGTTGACATCACGATGAGGTGATGTGTCTTGTATAGCTGGAAGTATTCCTCCCTAGCTAAGAGGGAGTGTTATTGTTTGTAGCTTAGGGAGGTTGTAGATTTCATGGCTGAATGGTTTGAGTGCTAGAGAAAACAATACATCCATTGGCCAACTCCCTCCTTATGCACTCCAATGACAATAGTTAATGATAATAACTATTATTTATTATGGAAAATTGATTTGGGAAAGCAATTGGTCAAATAAACTAAAGATAAACAAATCAATACCATGAAATGGTGCTTTTTGAAAGGGTAGTGGCTGATGGTAAGAAAGCAACCCTTAAGGCACATAAGGACTCACTGGAGACTTTGCTATACCTCCCTAGCAAAGAGGGAGTGTTGATGTTTTGTACTATTGGGAGGTTACGCTAATGGTCTCTAAACTAATAATAATCAAACAGTTAGTTAATAAGACACAATATTGGAAGGGTGCATCATTCCAGCATATCTGTCCCCTTCTAAATATATATATCAATCAAAGACAAGTAAGAAATAATCACATCTAACCTGAAAAATCAACATGCCCATTGCTCCCACGTGACATTCTCCAAATCAGTTCACCGAGATTTGTGCACACTTCTTTTTTGAAGTTACATAATAATACCTTCTTTTTCTGCCATTTGAAAGCTGCAGTACAGGGTTCATGATTTAGGTCTGAGAGAAGATCTTATATGTAGTACCTAAGGCTTGTACGTTGGGAAACAGTGCATTTTGGAAGACTGTCTGAGTTCAATTAGGGTTGATCGAGCATAGGTTTGGATTGAAAATAGGGGAAATTCTCAGAGGGAAGAAGCGATAATACGGAACACTTTTTTACCTTGTATTCAAAAATTATAATCATGCAAGGTGCAGACTGTAAAGAGGAGAGAGATTCTGAAGGGCAACCCAATCTCCCATCTCTTGCTCTTGGCATGCTTTGGTGGAATGGTTTTGGATCTCAAGTGCCACAGACTGCATTCTATAGTCTTGTAAAGTCATTGTTTATAGATCAGCCTAGCAGAGTTCCGGGGGCTGGAAAACAAGTGGTGATTCAATCAGAGCATCTAGAACATCTGACAAGTGTTGCAGGCCATTCTCAATCTGAAAGTGAACGTGTGTTGATGGGGACAACAAGACTCCAATCCATGCCAATCCAGTCTCGTATCTGATTATTTTTCCTAGTTGTCATTGTAATTTTTACCAAAGTGAATTGATACAATCTGCTGATATGCAAAAGTCAATAATTTCTTTTTAGACATCTATTCATATATGTAGGTGATAATATTGTATCATTGAATAAATAGTTCGTGGATGTATGTGGTGGGTATACATGTGTCTAAGTAGGTGAAAGGGTTCCTTTGAACAATTTTTCTTTGCATAAGCTCCTATAGCCCCTGATTAGTTTTGATAGAACCATTGGCTCTGCTTTGGACGAGTTTAAACTTTTTTATCTATTTACTTTAGATTTCTTGATTTCTCTGAGCATGTTTGATGGAAATGTTCTTCCCTTAGTCCACTGAGTAATAATGGAAACTATCACTTACTGTAATTTGAATTGAAAATTTTTGTTATTGTAGTATCAGATTGATTTATACTGCAAGGGTACACTGAAACTAACAATAGTACACCATAGTATCTTGTATGCTACCTAGAAAGTACAAAAATTAGTGTGTGACAACTCTACTTTATAAAATGACAAGGGAAGTATTTTGTTAACCATGACCTTATGACATGTTTTTACTTCAAAACAAGTATAGTGTATGGTTGACTAGTTTTATAATGACCAACAAAAATGTAAGAACTATTAGTAGTTACTGCACTTTCGTTTACCATCAATGCTTGGTCCTTGAAATTGTGATGCATCCTCACCATCTGTTGAAACTTGAGTGAGCTCTTTGACCTAAATTTTGTTGATTGGTAAGATAGTTTTACATTATAATTCAGCACATGACCCTAGGAATGATCTAAACTATCTAGTTGAAACTTCACTCAAAACTACAACTCTGAGTAATGTTAACCTGCAAACAAAAATCTATTGAAAGTACAAAAACTAAAACAATACTGGATAGATAACTTGTTGTTTGAAAATTATTATTATTTTGAATTTTTCCTGTGTGCAGTTAAGTTACAAACTAGTGAGTGCCCATGGTTCTAAATAGACTCCAACTTGGGTGAACCAAAAACAATGTTTAATTTTAGATGTCTTTATCCCAAGAAAACTCATAAAAATATATGACTGTTGCTGGACCATAATAAAGCAGAAAATTAAAAATATGTCCACTGTTCACTCAGAATAAAGCTGAAAACTAAAAATATAAGCCTGCTGCCCGTCCAGAATAAAGCAGCAGTGCCTAAGAATCAAATCCAAAAGGTTAGAATAGTGTCAAGACTGAAACCTATCAGGGTGAGTTTTCATCAAGCACAAAAATATTGCTCTGCCAAAACTAGAATTTTTATTTTCTTCTGATTCAAACTCTAAAACAAAACTCTGCCAAGGTTCAGAATTTTTATTTTCTTTTTTACTCAAACTCAAATGAAAGTGGGTCAAAATTTTGGATAACAAAAGAATGGTTTTTTTAGCCCAAAAGGGCACATCATTCATATAAATTAATCATTCTGAAAAAAGAAAATAGGAAATCATTAAAATAGAAAATCACTGGTTTTGCATTCTTTGCTCCCTTCTTAGGCTTCTTCTTCATGATTTTTTGAGTTAGGTTCTTATCAAGTAACCAATCAATTTCAGTTCTGCATACGAAATAACATCATTACATGAACTCAGAAAATCGCATCATTTAATTGGCAAAAAAGAGATGCGCATTAGCTGCAGCAGCAGTCCCTGCCTAAGCATAAAAATATGACCATTAAAATATGACTAGATTTTGACTATATGATTGAGAGTGTCTGGCATAGAAGTGCCACATAGTTCAAACAATAAGACCAGGTTGATCTGCAGGCTAAGCAGGCAATGGCCAAAGCAAAATTATCATTTAGATTTACCTGGATTGATTATTTTAACATTAGCCTGGAAATATTAGAAAACTTTTTGTTGCTCCCAGTTTGGATGGATTGAAATCTGAAGGTTAGACTTGCCATTTTAACTGCATGTTCTGTGTATGAATCTACAGTTCTGCAAAAAGTTAAAAACAGGAAATGTCTTGTACCTACTCCCATCAATCAATTCACAATTCACATCTGTATGAAATGTGAATCACTGGCTAACAATCACTCAAATTTGCTCCATTGCAAACATGATTGAGAAAATATTTAAGTATTTCATGTGAGATTTTATAGGCCTGATAATATTTTGAATGGAATCATTTGCCTCATTTCCAAATATAAGATCATGCCAAAAAAATGAATCCACTGTGGAACAACTACAATATTTGCAAAATGATTCATTTCATATCATTAATTTATTAACAAAAATCAATCAAACCATTATAAAGGGGCAACTTCCATAAAACCTTGCATCATATTTATATATCTTCAATGCCAATTGGCACATGTACATCTTCATCTTGAATGCTTTACCCAAAAATGTGCTTTATAAACATGAGCAACAATACAACATCTGCTATATTTGTATCTGCTATATTTGTATCTGCATCTATTGTACGCAAAGTGGATATAATAATCTCATGATTCTCATGATCCATAGGTAATATAAGTTCAACATTTCTACTATTTGTCCACCAAACTAGAGCTAAAAAACCATGCAAGCAACACTGATCACTACAGCTAGAAGTCATTCCATTCCCCTCATCAAACTACCCAATCATTCGATTTTGGCAGCCCAAGGATATGTCCTGAAAAGAATTATCAACCTTGCACATGAAGTAGATGGTGCAACGTAAACTGCAAGTTTTGGATAAATAATACCAGTTCTTAGAGCATGCAACAGAAATTGCATTAGGGAGATTTCCATGAAATTGTCTTTTCTATCCTTCTGAATGTGATCCAAAATATCAGGAAGGATAGAGATTTGAGGATGATAAATTCCTGGTGAATGCACTCTAAAATCCCAAGAAATGGAGGAAAACAACACATTTTATGCATCAGATAAATACAAACTATCTAAGCAAAAATTAAAAACCACTGTCAATGTGGCCTAGACGATCAACTAGAGGCTGCAACTTCAAACCTTTCGTTCAAAGCAAAATCAAGTGAAGAGTTGAAGGGGGAACCTCTTGGTAAGAGGAATTGTAATCAACTAGTTTCCTATTTTCTTTTTTCAGAATGATTAATTTATATGAATGATGTGCCCTTTTGGGCTAAAAAAACCATTCTTTTGTTATCCAAAATTTTGACCCACTTTCATTTGAGTTTGTAGTTTTTTTCAGAATGATTAATTTATATTTGACTGGTAAGATAGTTTTACATTATAATTCAGCACATGACCCTAGGAATGATCTAAACTATCTAGTTGAAACTTCACTCAAAACTACAACTCTGAGTAATGTTAACCTGCAAACAAAAATCTATTGAAAGTACAAAAACTAAAACAATACTGGATAGATAACTTGTTGTTTGAAAATTATTATTATTTTGAATTTTTCCTGTGTGCAGTTAAGTTACAAACTAGTGAGTGCCCATGGTTCTAAATAGACTCCAACTTGGGTGAACCAAAAACAATGTTTAATTTTAGATGTCTTTATCCCAAGAAAACTCATAAAAATATATGACTGTTGCTGGACCATAATAAAGCAGAAAATTAAAAATATGTCCACTGTTCACTCAGAATAAAGCTGAAAACTAAAAATATAAGCCTGCTGCCCGTCCAGAATAAAGCAGCAGTGCCTAAGAATCAAATCCAAAAGGTTAGAATAGTGTCAAGACTGAAACCTATCAAGGTGAGTTTTCATCAAGCACAAAAATATTGCTCTGCCAAAACTAGAGTTTTTATTTTCTTCTGATTCAAACTCTAAAACAAAACTCTGCCAAGGTTCAGAATTTTTATTTTCTTTTTTACTCAAACTCAAATGAAAGTGGGTGAAAATTTTGGATAACAAAAGAATGGTTTTTTTAGCCCAAAAGGGCACATCATTCATATAAATTAATCATTCTGAAAAAAGAAAATAGGAAACTAGTTGATTACAATTCCTCTTACCAAGAGGTTCCCCCTTCAACTCTTCACTTGATTTTGCTTTGAACGAAAGGTTTGAAGTTGCAGCCTCTAGTTGATCGTCTAGGCCACATTGACACTGGTTTTTAATTTTTGCTTAGATAGTTTGTATTTATCTGATGCATAAAATGTGTTGTTTTCCTCCATTTCTTGGGATTTTAGAGTGCATTCACCAGGAATTTATCATCCTCAAATCTCTATCCTTCCTGATATTTTGGATCACATTCAGAAGGATAGAAAAGACAATTTCATGGAAATCTCCCTAATGCAATTTCTGTTGCATGCTCTAAGAACTGGTATTATTTATCCAAAACTTGCAGTTTACGTTGCACCATCTACTTCATGTGCAAGGTTGATAATTCTTTTCAGGACATATCCATGGGCTGCCAAAATCGAATGATTGGGTAGTTTGATGAGGGGAATGGAATGACTTCTAGCTGTAGTGATCAGTGTTGCTTGCATGGTTTTTTATCTCTAGTTTGGTGGACAAATATAGAAATGTTGAACTTATATTACCTATGGATCATGAGAATCACGAGATTATTATATCCACTTTGCGTACAATAGATGCAGATACAAATATAGCAGATGTTGTATTGTTGCTCATGTTTATAAAGCACATTTTTGGGTAAAGCATTCAAGATGAAGATGTAGATGTGCCAATTGGCATTGAAGATATATAAATATGATGCAAGGTTTTATGGAAGTTGCCCCTTTATAATGGTTTGATTGATTTTTGTTAATAAATTAATGATATGAAATGAATCATTTTGCAAATATTGTAGTTGTTCCACAGTGGATTCATTTTTTTGGCATGATCTTATATTTGGAAATGAGGCAAATGATTCCATTCAAAATATTATCAGGCCTATAAAATCTCACATGAAATACTTAAATATTTTCTCAATCATGTTTGCAATGGAGCAAATTTGAGTGATTGTTAGCCAGTGATTCACATTTCATACAGATGTGAATTGATTGATGGGAGTAGGTACAAGACATTTCCTGTTTTTAACTTTTTGCAGAACTGTAGATTCATACACAGAACATGCAGTTAAAATGGCAACTCTAACCTTCAGATTTCAATCCATCCAAACTGGGAGCAACAAAAAGTTTTCTAATATTTCCAGGCTAATGTTAAAATAATCAATCCAGGTAAATCTAAATGATAATTTTGCTTTGGCCATTGCCTGCTTAGCCTGCAAATCAACCTGGTCTTATTGTTTGAACTATGTGGCACTTCTATGCCAGACACTCTCAATCATATAGTCAAAATCTAGTCATATTTTAATGGTCATATTTTTATGCTTAGGCAGGGACTGCTGCTGCAGCTAATGCGCATCTCTTTTTTGCCAATTAAATGATGTGATTTTCTGAGTTCATGTAATGATGTTATTTCGTATGCAGTACTGAAATTGATTGGTTACTTGATAAGAACCAAACTCAAAAAATCATGAAGAAGAAGCCTAAGAAGGCAGCAAAGTGGATTCAAAATCTAGTCTAGATTCTAGTTATGTATTTGTTGACGGTTTGGTAGTTTCCAAGTCTGTGGGGCTTGGTTATGGGATTTTCTTTTCAAGAGAGTCTGATTAGGAATAGGATTAATTTAGAGTCAATTTTTTTTTGGTGGTTTGTATTTAGAAGCAGCCAGCTGAGTGCAAGAAATAATAAAGACATTAGCAACATGCAATTATTTTAGTGTTATTTTATTTTATGAAATTAAATTATTTTTAACATTTCAAATGTATTAGCTATTTTATTTTATGAAATTAGTTTATTTTTGGCATTTCCAATGTATTAGCTACAAGTGTACATAAAAACTATAAATTATGAAGTGCTTTAAATTTAAAATATATGACATATTTTTATTACATGAATGCACATAAGAATTAAATTTAAAATATATAATAGATATAGTTTTATTAAATGAATGCACATAAAAATAATATTTTATAATTATGTTTTATTAGGGCTTAAATTTGTTTTTACACAATAAAATTTAATTTAATGTTTTTCATTGCTATTTTATAAAAATAAAGTGCCATGAAATAATATTTTATTGCTATATTTTATTATTATTTAAAGAAAGATCAGTAAATAAAACCCTACACAAATATGAAATAAAAATGAAACCCTAGGGGCCAATCCTAAATAAAAGGATAAAACATATTAAACCAAATTCATATGTTGTTTTATTTACTTTAGAGTTATTTTAATGAAAATACTTTGTGTTAGTTGTTGAGATATATTTTGAAAACAAATAACTCTTAATCTATATTAACAATAAACATTTATTGAATAAAACCCTAGGAAAATATGAAACTGACATACCTATCTTTGGAAAAATCTATTTAAAAGTATATTTCTAAGTATGTTCAGAAATGTGCTGAGTGATTTCCAAGAATTTGTCCTTAAAATTATATTGGATGGAATTTTTTGCAATGTTACTCAGTGATTTCCAAAAACTTGTCGGTGAAATTACATTGGATGAAATTTCTTACAATGTTGCTGAGTGATTTCCTAAAATTTGTCTATAAAATTATATTGGATGGAATTTCTTACAATGTTACAAAGTGATTTCCAAAAACTTTAGATGAAATTACATTGGATGGAATTTCTTGGGAATTGCTCAACAACATTGTAAAAAGTTCCATCTGATGTGTAACTCTTCCTCCAAGAAATTTGAGGGACAGTTTTTCTAGATACCCCTCAGCAAAATCGCAAGAATCGTTAGGATACAACGACTAACCGAGAAGTCGTCAACCTTAAAAGAAATGCCTGAAAACACAATGCAGTCAAGCTGCAAAACGTTCTTCAAGATCACTTTTTCTTGGAGAGAAAAAAGGTAGCACTTTCAGTGGTGTTTAAGCAAGCAGCAACAGCAATATATTGTAATGGAGCTCTATGACTATGAATTGAACCTGCAATCTGAAATCGGGTGCTGGCGAAGCTCTCGCGATGTGGAATGCTCGATGGAATTCATTCCCAAACCACGACACTTACAGTTGGGAATGTGCGAGCTGTTGTGGTCGATTGAAGTCCTGCCCTTGCAGAGCCCTACAGAATATTCCTTCAATATCATGGAGGTCAAACCATCACGAACCCCTCTACCTTTCTCAAAAGCTGCGGTGCCTGATTTACCTGCCAAGTTTAAGCTTTTGCTGGTGGAGTTTGAGGCGTCAATGAAGTCTGTGCACAGGGCAGAGGAAGCACTGAATAAATTCTATGATTTTTCCCGTTTGTTCTTGCGGGAAAAAGATCCTCGGCGGTGTATCATTCTGGATGCAAAGATCACGGCAACGGCTTGTAAGGCTGCGAGAGAAGCAGTTTACCAGGCTGCAAAAGTAGCTGCGTGTTTTCTTGTTGAGCAAATCGAGCCCCCTGTTTTCATAGACAGTGAACAAAGTAAGAGCTGCGAGAGATCAGGATGGTGGATTGAAAACTGGACGGTTGCAGACGAGCTGTGGGCTACCAGCTTTTTTTCGTCGGAGACTTCGAATGGCATGATGAAACTAATTCAAGAAAAGGCTGTGGAAGGAGAAAATGTTCTTCAATGGTGTACAGTGAAAAAAGTCCCTGACAAATCCGAACCCTATTTCGCATTTGAGGTTGCGATCCAGGAGTTTTTGGAAGGAGATGAAGTGCTTCTGCGAATTGGTGTGGCCAATGACCGAGCGCTTAGGGTTCGAGTGTTTTTGACGGATGCTGTGGAAGTGTTTTGTTCGCAAGAGGGAGTCGAACCCGAGACCTCGTTAGGGTTAGCTTACCTGCTTCCCGCCGTGGTGAAGGATTACATCATGGCTGCCCTGGAGCGAAATGAGGCGAAACCAAGTAATAATAACAATGTTGTGCAAGGTTTTCTCCAGCATCTGATCAGGTACCTGGTTTTTCTGGGGAAAATTTGTGTTATTTGTGGGAGCGACCGGCTGTTGGAAGTTCCACCGAGTAGTACTTGCAGCAATATTTGCAGGGCTAGAAAGCAAGGCTATGAGGCTTCAATGGCAGCTCGTGTGGCTGATCTAGAGATTTCAGAGGAGGCGAAAGCAGCACGGAGAGAAAAGTTCGTCAGAAAGTTATTCAACGATTCAATCGGCCGAGGATCGACAGGACTTGAGTTTCTACTCGACGAAATCGTTGCGAAAATGAAAGAAACCGATAGGTATAAAAATGCAATTCGTTACGAAAAGGCAATTGGGAGAGTGGCCAAAATGGATTCCAGGAGCATTGCGCAGGCTCTGCGCATCCCAATATCTCAGTTATGGATGGACGATACGGAGAGCTCTGAAAGCTATCCAGCCGTTTAGTAACAAACATCTATGTTTAAGACTTTAGCTGATTGTTGGGATGGGGGGTTCAGTTGGAAAATTAGGTTTATATTATTTTGTGATTGTTAGATAGGGTTTTGTTGGAAAATAAGGTTTACTTTTTGTGATAAAAGTCATCTTAGTGACTTAGTGATATTAACAATTAAAATGTTTAGTTAGTATTATGTTAGTTATGGTGGTTTGGATAATTTTGTCTTGAAAAGGTTTTATAAAAACTATATAGTGATGTATGGGTAACCATCTTGAATAATTTAATATTATGATTATTATTCAGAATTATTATTGTGCAGTCATGATTTAGTTTTTAACATTCTAAATGCTCTTCTATTTTCCCAAACATTCCTAACAATCCAGGATCCTAATACTTTTGTGCATTTGAGATATATTTTCTTGAGATCTATTTTGTTAAGAATGTTTGGGAAGATAGAAGAGAAGATAAACCATCAATAGCAAAATGTGGATCCAAATGGTTACAACCACATAGGCAACACTCGCCCTCCATCTTAATAGCAGCGCACTGTGGATCTACAAGGTTATGGCTACAGTGACCCTCCACCTTAGTAGCAATAGATTGTAGATGCACATGATTATGGCCATGTAGACAATGTTTTCCTTCCACCTCAACAACAGTATGTTATGGATATGCAACGTTATGGCAATCTAGGTTGTGCGTAGCCCCAACGAATGTAATCAAATTCTATAAATGAGAGAGAGCTAGCAGTTTTCAAGGACATAGCATGCCAGTCCATAGATTTTAAAGGGATGTTTTAGTTGTAGCTAACATTGCTCCAGCTTCTCCAAATATATAGTAGTTTGCCTCTAATCAAATTTGTGTTACATTTGTGGTGACAAAGTCATGGCACAAAATCATTTCACGTGCAAAGGCTGATGCTTTCACAAGTGCTTAGAATTAGGGCCTCCCTCTCAACCCTACTATCATACTCAACTACATGGTGATAGAATAAAAAAAGTTCACAAATATGATTTTCAAGATGAAATATGACTTGAAGGCTAAAGGTGTTGTTTGGGGTTTCTATGATTGCCAAATTATTAGCAGGCAAAAAGGTTGAGAAAGAAGATTCACTATGGATTGATGTACCTTCTATACTTGGTGCTCAAACAATAAAGCTTCATTCTTTTTGTTGTATTTGGGTTGCTAAATATCATCCCTCTATGTTTGTCATACACTTTTGTATGTATATTTATCATGTCTTTCATACAAGGTTAGAAGGTTTTTCATACTCATGTTTGAAAATGATTTGGGTGGCTCATTTAAGATACAATTAGCTCAATCTTGAATATTTCTGATATTTATAAATTAATAAAAAATAAAAAGTCTAACAAAGTCTACAATTTCTTTTGAAAGGTATCAGCATACCCATTGAACCTATGGGTCCAATTGCTAGTTTAATGGTTACAAAGGTTGCATTGTGGTTGTAGTTCTCACTAAAGACTATAAGAATGGATTGTAATAGCAATATGCTATGTTTGTTGTATTACTTTGGCATTTACAAAGTGTTCAGACAGGTAGTTTCATTAGTTGATAGGTACAAAGGAGCTTAAGAAAAACAAAAAATAGATTGGAAGTCGTTATCAAAAGAAATAGTAGAGAAATGTATGGTTGATTAGTTTTATAAATGTTTACCATCAATGCTTGGTCCCTGAAATTGTGATGCATCCTCACCATCTGTTAAAACTTGAGTGGGCTCTTTGACCTAAATTTTGTTGATTGGTAATATAGTTTTACATTATAATTCAGCACATGATATGCAGATTCTGCACCCTAGGAATGATCTAAACTCTCTAGATGAAACTTCACTCAAAACTGCAACTCTGAGTAATGTTAACATGCAAACACAAATCTATTGAAAGTACAAAAACTAAAACAATACTGAATAGATAACTTGTTGTTTGAAAATTATTATTATTTTGAATTTTCCCTGTGTGCAGTTAAGTTACAAACTAGTGAGTGCCAAGGGTTCTAAATAGACTCCAACTTGGGTGAACCAAAAACAATGTTTTAATTTTAGATGTCTTTATCCGAAAGAAAACTCATAAAAATCTATGACTGTTGCCGGACCATATAAAACAGAAAATTAAAAATATGTCCACTGTTCACTCAGAATAAAGCAGAAAACTAAAAATATAAGATTACTGCCCGTCCAGAATAAAGCAGCAGTGCCTAAGAAGGAATCCATCAGATCCAAAAGGTTAGAATAGTGTTAAGACTGAAACTTATCAAGCTGAGTTTTCACTCCAACTCAAGCACAAAAATATTGCTTTGCCAAAACTAAAGTTTTTATTTTCTTCTGATTCAAACTCTAAAACAAAACTCTACCAAGGTTTAGAATTTTTATTTTCTTTTTTACTCAAACTCAAATAAAAGTGGGTCAAAATTTTGAATAACAAAAGAATGGTTTTTTCTAGCCCAAAAGGGCACATCATTCATATAAATTAATCATTCTAAAAAAAGAAAATAAGAAACTAGTTGATTACAATTCCTCTTACCAAGAGGTTCCCCCTTCAACTCTTCATTGGATTTTCCTTTGAACCAAGGTTTGAAGTTGCAGCCCCTAGTTGATCGTCTAGGCCACATTGACACTGGTTTTTAATTTTTGCTTAGATAGTTTGTATTTATCTGCTGCATAAAATGTGTTGTTTTCCTCCATTTCTTGGGATTTAGGAGTGCATTCACCAGGAATTTATCATCCTCAAATCTCTATCCTTCCTGATATTTTGGATCACATTCAGAATGATAGAAGAGACAATTTCATGGAAATCTCCCTAATACAATTTCTGTTGCATGCTCTAAGAAGTGGTATGATTTATCCAAAACTTGCAGTTTGCGTTGCACCATCTACTTCATGTGCAAGGTTGATAATTCTTTTCAGGACATATCCGTGGGCTGCCAAAATCTAATGAGGGAAACGGAATGACTTCTAGCTGTAGTGATCAGTGTTGTTTGCGTGGCTTTTTAGCTCTAGTTTGGTGGACAAATAGTAGAAATGTTGAACTTATATTACTTATGGATCATGAGAATCATGAGATTATTATATCCACTTTGCCTGCAATAGATGCAGATACAAATATAGCAGATGTTGTATTGTTGCTCATGTTTATAAAGCACATTTTTGGGTAAACCATTGAAGATGAAGATGTACATGTGCCAATTGGCATTGAAGATATATAAATATGATGCAAGGTTTCATGGAAGTTGCCCCTTAATATGGTTTGATTGATTTTGTTAATAAATTAATGATATGAAATGAATCATTTTGCAAATATTGTAGTTGTTCCATGGTGGATTCATTTTTTAGGCATGATCTTATATTTGTAAATGTGGTGAATGATTCCATTTAGAATATTATCAGGCCTATAAAATCTCACATGAAATACTTAAATATTTCCTCAATCATGTTTGCAGTGGAGAAATTTTGAGTGATTGTTAGCCAGTGATTCATATTTCATATAGATGTGAATTGATTGATGGGAGTAGGTACATGACATTTCCTATTTTTAACTTTTTGCAGACCGGTAGATTCATACACATAACATGCAGTTAAAATGGCAAGTCTAACCTTTACATTTCAATCCATCCAAACTGGGAGCAACAAAAAGTTTTCTAATATTTCCAGGCTAATGTTAAAATAATTAATCCAGGGAAATCTAAATGATAATTTTGCTTTGGCCATTGCCTGCTTAGCCTGCAAATCAACTTGGTCTTATTGTTTGAACTATGTGGCACTTCTATGGTGTGAGAACAGGCCCAATAAACACTAAAAGACAGGGCAAAACATAACAGCAATGAACATAGCAAACATAGGGCAAAACAGAGTTAGATAACTTAGAAATACATATTCATCTAACTTGCATTACATCCAAATGCCGTGTCTAGTAGCAATCCAGATGATGTATCTAACAGCTATCCGGATGCTATATCCAGCAACCATCCAAAGGCTGTATATACAACAACTCTCTCCAATCACATATATATAGTTATAGAACCTTTGAAGCCTGGAAGCTTCTAGCTTTCTAGAAAACTCTTAAACCTGGAATGTTCTTTTCTAGAACATATCTTACAATATTCTTTTCTAGAACAGCTCGAGGAATGTTCTAGTTGTGGAAGGCTCTAGAATCATTCTACAACTTTCTAGACAATCTTAATCCTTAACATCCCCCCTTAAGTTTGGCTAGAATAATACAGAAAAAATACAAATGAGAGGGGAACATTATATTACTATCCCCCCTTAATGTTCACCTCTAGCATACCAAGCATTCTTCGATCATAATCTTCTTTCATGGCTTGCTCCCATTCTTTCTTTCCTCTAACTTGTTCATATGAGATTGAAACTTTAAGCCTTCAACACTCATTATCTTTTGTCTAGCTGAAAAGTCATCTTCTCCATCATCACTACCAACAATACCTCTAGCTTGTTCCAACTTGCATTTCCAGCAATAGCCCTGCAAACAAAAATCACTCTAGCAATATATCAGCCCTGCAAACAAATCACTCCAGCAATATCTCAGCCCTGCAAACAAATCACTCCAGCAATACACTTCTAACTGAACCTCTAGATGAACCGAAAAATATTCTAGCTGAACCAAAAAATATTCTAGCTAAACCTCTTGATGGTCCTCTAGCTGAACCTGGAAAACATTCTAGCTAAACTAGGAAAACATTCTAGCTGAAACTGGTTGAAACTCTAGTTGAACCTGGTTGAAACTCTAGCTGAACTTGGGTTGATCCTCTAGCTGAATCTTTTTTTTTCCAACAATCCCCTCATCGTTACCCAAGGGGATTCAAACCCATAACCCCGCTCTGATACCATGTAAGAATAGGCCCAATAAGCACTAAAAGATAGGGCAAAACATAACAGCAATGAACATAGCAAACATAGGGCAAAACAGAGTTAGATAACTCAGAAATATATATTCATCTAACTTGCATTACATCCAAATGCCGTGTCTAGTAGCAATCCAGATGCTGTATCTAACAGCTATCCGGATGCTATATCCAACAACCATCCAAAGGCTGTATATACAACAACTCTCTCCAATCACATATATATATAGTTATAGAACCTTTGAAGCCTAGAAGCTTCTAGCTTTCTAGAAAACTCTTAAACCTGGAATGTTCTTTTCTAGAACATATCTTACAATATTCTTTTCTAGAACAGCTCCAGGAATGTTCTAGTTGTGGAAGGCTCTAGAATCATTCTATAACTTTCTAGACAATCTTAATTCTTAACATATGGCAGACACTCTCAATCATATAGTCAAAAGATCTAATCATATTTTAATGGTCATATTTTTATGCTTAGGCAGGGATTGCTGCTGCAGCGCAGCCCTTGTTGTTAATATATTTCCTATCCTTGGGTAAGTCTAATGCACGTCTCTTTTTTGCCAATTAAATGATGTGATTTTTTGAGTTCATGTAATGATGTTATTTTGTATGTAGAACTGAAATTGATTGGTTACCTAGTAAGAACCTAACTTGAAAAGTCATGAAGAAGCCTAAGAAGGGAGCAAGGAATGCAAAACAAGTGACCAAAATCGAGAAATGGCCAATCTTTTTCAATTTCTTTCATCCACCAAAGGTCCCTGAAGATGACGATGTTGATGATGATGCTGTGAATATTGATGAGTGATCTGTTTTGCTTGTAGTTTTCAATGAACACACTTTGTACCATTATGTATTTGTGTTCTGATAAGTTTATGGGGGTGGTTGACAGGCTGAGGAATTGCAAGATATGATGAAGCAAGATTATGAGATTGGGTTTGTTGTTGATCTATTGCTAAGTGTTTGGGTTTATCTACCTTTGGGTGTCAGTTTTCATTGATTTTGTGTTTTTTGCAGATCTACAATTAAGGATAAATTTATCTCTATGCAGTTTCTTGGTTCATTGGGGAAGCAGGGGATGGTGATAGAATATGTATCCAAAGATGATGATGATGATGAGAGTAAGGAAGAGGATGGAGATCACGAAGGGGAAGAAAATGGCCGCAAAATTGTTTAGACAATTTGCTTATTTATGTTATGTTAAGAAAGTTCATTGCTCGTTCCTCCAATAGGGCTAGACTTTGAACATTTGTTTTTCTCTTGCTGGCATTGCAGCAAAGTGGATTCAAAATCTGGTCTAGATTCTAGTTATGTATTTGTTGAGGGTTTGGCAGTTTCCAAGTTTGTGGGGCTTGGTTACGGGATTAAGAATAGGATTAATTTAGAGTCAATTTTTTTTTTGGTGGTTTGAATTTAGAAGCAGCCCGCTGAGTGCAAGCAATAATAAATACATTAGTAATATGCAATTATTTTAGTGTTATTTTATTTTACGAAATTAGATTATTTTTCACATTTCAAATGTATTAGCTATTTTATTTTATGAAATTAGATTATTTTTTGTATTTCAAATGTATTAGCTACAAGTGTACATAAAAACTATAAATTATGAAGTGTTTTAAATTTAAAATATATGATATATTTTTATTACATGAATGCACACAAGAATTAAATTTAAAATATATAATAGATATAGTTTTATTAAATGAATGCACATAAAAATAATATTTTATAACTATATTTTATTAGGACTTAAATTTGTTTTTGCACAATAAAATTTAATTTAATGGTTTTTCAATGCTATTTTATAAAAATAAACTGCCATAAAATAATATTTTATAACTATATTTTATTATTATTTAAAGCAAGATTAGTAAATAAAACCCTACACAAATATGAAATAAAAATGAAACCTTAGGGGCCAATACTAAATAAAAGGATAAAACATATTAAACCAAATTAATATGTTGTTTTATTTACTTTAGAGTTATTTTAATGAAAATACTTTGTGTTTGTTGTTGAGATATATTTTGGAAACAAATAACTCTTAATCTATATTAACAATAAACATTTATTGAATAAAACCTTAGGAAACCATGAAACTGATATACCTATCTTTAGAAAAATCTATTTAAAAGTATATTTCTAAGTATGTTTAGAGATAGTTCCTTCATATTTATAAGTGCTGCTATGAAAGAGGATATATTTCTAAGTATATTCAGTTACTTAGTGATTTGTATGAATTTGTCTGTAAAATTATATTGGATAGAATTTCTTGCAATGTTACTCGTTGATTTCCAAACCCTATTTCGAATTTGAGGTTGCGATCCAGGAGTTTTTGGAAGGAGATGAAGTGCTTCTGCGAATTAGTGTGGCCAATGACCGAGCGCTTAGGGTTCGAGTGTTTTTGACGGAAGTTGTGGAAGTGTTTTGTTCGCAAGAGGGAGTCGAACCCGAGACCTCGCTAGGGTTAGCTTACCTGGTTCCCGCCGTGGTGAAGGATTACATCATGGCTGCCCTGGAGCGAAATGAGGCGAAACTAAGTAATAATAACAATGTTGTGCAAGGTCTCTGATCAGGTACCTGGTTTTTCTGTGGAAAATTTGTGTGATTTGTAGGAGCGACCGGCTGTTGGAAGTTCCACCGAGCAGTACTTGCAGTAATATTTGCAGGGCTAGAAAGCAAGGCTATGAGGCTTCAATGGCAGCTCGTGTGGCTCACCTGGAGATTTCAGAGGCGGCGAGAGCAGTATGTCAGAAAGTTATACAACAATTCAACCGGCCGAGGATCGGCGGGACTTGAGTTTCTACTTGACGAAACCGTTGCGGAAGAGGAAGAAATCGATAGGAATAAAAATGCAATTGGTTTCCGAAAGGCAGTTGGGAGAGTGGCCAGAATGGACTCCAGGAGCATAGGGCAGGCTCTGCGCATCCCAATATCTCAGTTATGGATCGATGATACGGAGAACTTCGAAAGCGATTCAACCTTTTAGTAACAATTAGTTCGGACCTTGAACTGATTGTTGGGATGGGGGGTTCAGATGGAAAATCGGGTTTATATTATTTTGTGATTGTTGAGGTAGGGTTTTGATGGAAAATAAGGTTTAGATTTTGTAATAAGGTGATCTTAGTAACTTAGTGATATTAGCAATTAAATGTTTAGTTAATATTAATAGTTATGGGGTGGTTTGGATAGTTTTGTCTTGAAAAGACTTTATAAAAGCTATATAGTGATGTATGGATAACCATCCTGAATAATTTAATATTATAATTATTATTCAGTGTCATGGTTTAGTTTTCAACATTCTAAATAGTTTTCCATTTTCAACAGATTCATTCAAAACTTTCAGCCTAGACATTAAATTTCATTTGTAACTCACTTATATGCACACTAACAGTAATTGTACATTCAACACTACTATGCCGAAGCCTTAAATGCATAGTACATATTCAAGACAATGTTTATAAAAAATGTTTAGGATTTAAATTTTTTTTTTTTTTTTAATTTTGTTTTTGGGTAATCCTTCCACATGCAACACTACCATGCCGGAAGTATAGCCTTAAATGTATCGTACATATTCAAGCCGAATTTAATCAAAAATGGTTAGGATTTGACTTTTTTGTTTTTGGGTAATCCTTCCACTACACAAATTCCTTTTATATTATCTACCATTAATATCCATTGCAACTATACCATCTTTCTTGAATTTATAGTATATTTGTGTTCTCTAGCCATGATGTCCTTGAAAGTTATTGTAATAGTGTTGTAATATGATATATGGCATGAATCAACCTTTATGGTTTGATGGCAAAACCCTATGAAGTGTAATGTAAATCTTTTAGTAAACTAATCATTTTTTAATTGTTACAAAGGTTGTATTGTAGTTGAGGTTCCTCCTAAAGGCTATAAGAATGGATTGTAATAGCAGTATGTTATGTTTGTTGTATTACTTTGGCATTTACAAAGTGTTCAAGCAGGTGCTTTCTTTAGCTAATAGTATAGAGGAATTTAGGAAAAGAAAAAATAGATTGGAAGTCATTATCAAAAGAAATAGTAGAGAAATTTTTAGTAGGAAATTCATGAAAACTCATTTACACATACTAAAACAAACAATATTAACTATACTATGAACTAATTCAATACAACAAACAATTAGGCTAAAAATCAATGCAACAAACAATATTAACTATACTATGAACCAATTCAATACAACAAATCATAACATCATGCACCACCCATCCCAACCTATATGAGTTTATACTTAACTTGAGGTGACTCAAATCTTAGAATTTTAGTCAAAAAAACATCTACAATCAAAATTATCTCCTACAACATGATATGAAGTATTTATAGTAGTAAACAATCAGTACACATTAAGGATTACTACAACCAAAGAAAAAGATATCAATGATTCCAATATGCATAGTTAAAGTAAGTCAATTCATGTTGAGAAAATAGATGCATGGTATGCCATCTTCCAATCAAAAGATTAAGAAAAATAATTGTTAGAACATAAAATGATCATAGAAAAATAACAAATGCAATGTCATTGCTTTAACTAGACTAGTAACTAAAATATAATAAATGCATATGTTAAATAGTTATCACCTTACATTCATTATATTAAAGAAGATTTGTAAATATAAGAACAACTTCCATTAAAAAAATCTACCACATTAGATGGAAGCTTCTTACAAATGTCCACAACAATGTATAATGCCCCTCTATGGATGATTTGTTAAGAAGACTAAAACAAGAGATTACAACTCCAAAAATCAAGAAATTGTCATTTAATTTATTACCGGAACACCAATGAACTAAATAAGAAAACAATGTCATATTACCACTAGCTAAGTCAGAGGCCAAGAATGGATAAGGCAAGGAAAGACTTTGTCAAGAGGTTGGCCAAATGGCAAACTCGCCAACTAGTTCATAATTCCCAAGGTTCACCGACAAAGCAAAGAAGAAAAGGGATCTGATTAATGTCGCGTCCCCTCAAACTCTGTCCACCTATCTCCATCTAGTGCTGGCCCATTATTGGTGATGTAATTTGGTAAAATAAAATAACATTAAATATTTCCTTTACATAGGATGCATATGAAGAACCCTAAAAAATCAATAAATTAAATTTCATTATGCAAACAATAAAAGAAGATATTTGAGTATTACTTGTATTTATATATAGATTATTATGTTGATAGGCTTTCTATATTCACAGCACGAATGGGAACTGAAAGATTCTGGAATTTCTATGTAAACTTATAAGATTCTAAAAATATTTATTAAAAACAATAAATAGTTGCTCCACAAATTAAAAAAAGGTGAATGGAATTTGTAAAAAAAAATGCATGCAAGAAATGTTATGCAATGACATTCAATCCATTTATATTGGCATTTATGAAAGAAAAAAAGTTATGCAATGGCATTCAATCTATTTATATTGGCATTTATGAAAGAAAGAAACGTTATACAATGGCATTCAATCTATTTATATTGGCATTCATATAGAACAAACATATCAAATATCAAATTGCGGTATTTGAAGTGAGCTAAAAAGGACTGCAAAAGGGGAGTGCTGCCTGTTGTTTATGTATCATCCGTTCCAAAGGAATTAGAAAGTAAGTGTTCCCTACATTTAATATTCATAGTTTAATGATGATGGTATACATATGTGTGGGCACTGCTTGGTCTGAGATTGCCCTGGATGTTCTTAGATCCATATATTGATATATATGTTTGGGGCAGGGTAACTAAAACTCCTTTTGCAATATATGTACAGAAGCCATCCATTGATATTTATCTAAATTCTATAGACACAAACAAATTTGTCCTAGATTACAAGGTGGATTTTTCCCAATAGGTCTAAAAAATTGACAATAGACATAGAATTGCAATACCAGAGGATCCATTAAAAAGAAATGTAGAATTTAACGGCATTCATCTTAATGTTGGTGATGGTGCTAGCTGAGTCCATGGTGGCCCTTGGCTACCTTCAATTGCTCAATTTGTGGCAAATGAAAATGGGTATATTGAGAGAAAGGCACTCAACAATTTCCACTGCTTAAGCATCAATATTCTTCTACCACATAAAGTTGTCTAAGAATCTTCCAGTCTCTCGATCGCTCACAACCTTGGAATCCATGACTTCGTTGAAACCCCTGAAGGCATCTTTCAAGCTCCTGTCATCGGTAGACCAGGAGAGGCCACCAAGAAAGCAATAGAATTCAACATTAGCAGCAACCATATTTAGATCTAATGAAAATCCTATAGAACTATCCTACACCTGTTAACTAATAGACTATAGAAGCTCTAAAGCAGAGCACCACAAAGTATGAGACACGAGAGCGAGTCTCCATAGCGAGAATTTAACAAATACCTTACTAATTTGTATAAAAGATAACATATTGTTCATTTATTTTATATTGGAATTCTCTGTAAGTACAACTATTAATCTCGCCATAGTTTTAGTTTTTTCCCAAAAAATAGTAGAAATGATATCTTCTAAAATCAGTGGAGAACACCGATTTCGTTGGAGTAAACACACAGTCATTCTCCAAGCTTCAAACACAAGCAAATTTCCTTCCATTAACTTCTTGGACAACTGCCTGAACATTTCTGTCACCACCAATGCTCCTTTGTTTAAACAACAACTACAAGCCATAACATTCTTAGTGGTCATTGTTAATATTAACCATCTATGAAGAAAAGGATTTGAAATTTATAATCTAGCCAATAGATATGTTATGTTTCAGCCATTGTTTTAATTATTTTTTAATATGTGATGTCTTACCAAGGTATATTATTTTTAGGACATTCATTCTCACATCATTTTTATTGTTTCTTCTTTGTAAAGTATGCTGGTACATGTTCAGATGGAAAAAGATAAATAGAATAAAGAATTTAGGAGACCAAAATATAATGAAGTGGCAATAACAAAACAGAGTAACAAAGAGCAAAGTTCGATTTCTCCACTGTCCATAGTATGAGAATGAATGTTTTTAACCTCTCCACTTTAATGATTTTCTTGCATTTTTAATTAGGGTAGAGGACAAGTATTGGAAGTACCCATGACAGTTGTCCTTTGCCTGTTTGTTTTCACCCAAATTTAGGCATGTAATACGATGAATTAACCTCTCCACTTTATTCCACAATGAAAGAGACCATTAAAAACTTCAATGATTTTCTTGCATTTTTAATTAGGGTAGAGGACAAGTATTGGAAGCACCCATGACAGTTGTCCTTTGCCTATTTGTTTCTTGACTAATTTAGGCATTTGTTTTCACCCAAATTTAGGTGTGTAATACGATGAATTGGAATTCCACAAATTTACACGAACATTAAAAATAAAGACCCCATAAATATCAAACTATGGTTAAATTGTGAGATAGAAAGAAGGTGAGAATTGATGGTTGATGGATAGTGGAAGCTGCAACACTTTCAAGTTAATAATTATTGTAGTTGAAATGAAGGATGCAGGTAAGATTTCAAGCCAGATTGAGAATTTCATATGTAGTGAAAATAAATGTATATGTACTCATTTTTAAATTCTTACAAAACAATTGTATTTATGATTTTTTTTTTTTTAGGTTGGACAATCAGAGGTAAAATTTCCTTTTTAAATTCTTACAAATTTTTTTTGTAGGTTGAATAACCAGAGGTAAAATTTACTATTACAATTTCCTCTCTAAAAAAGGATAATATTATTTATTAAATTATTCACATTCAGTCTTTAGCCACCTTAAATGTATTTATATTTTGATACATTGGAGATTTTTTTTTATTGTATTTTTGTATTTGTTTTAGTTTTTTGTTCAATTTCAGGAAATTTGTTTCCCATTAATTTAAGTGTGTTCATCTTTCACACTTCCTAGAGAAGTGTTTTTTATGTGCCCGTTGTGTTTCCTTTCACATCTTCACTTGCATTTCCATAGCTATTACTTTAAGTATTTATGCAATTGCTATCTAACGACTAAGCATCATGGAGTCTACTATCCCTATACCACTCCTAACTCCTTTCAATTATCATGATTGGAAGATTAAAGTAAATCCTATGCTCAAAAACAAAAGTTTATATAGGATAACTATGGGAACATAAAAAAAAAACCTATTACAGCTAAAGAGAAAGAAAAGTTTTTCTACAAGTGTGACCAAGCATTTGGTTTTCTATGTTTAAATCTATCTCCTAAATTGTTGTTTCATGTTGAGAAGTTAACTACACCCAATGAAGTTTGGGATGCTTTAGACAAATTATTTTGGAAAATTGATGAACTCAAAATTCATGAATTAGAAAATCAACTCTTAGGTCTTAGTCCTAGAAATTTCTCAACTTTAGAATATTTTTCTACAAAATTCAAATATTTAAAGTTACAGTTAAAAGATTGTGGAACTAACAAGAAAGGGGATAAATTAATCCTTTAAGTACTTTCCAAACTAGGTCTAGAATTTTCTATGTTTGTATCAACTTTCTATTCTACTAAAAGTATTCTTGGAGCATCATGGAAAATGTCCACTCTAGATAAGTTTATCTATGATCTCACAAGGGAACAAGAAAAACTAATTCAGATGGGTTCTTTGAAGTCTACAAAGCCTCAATCTCTAATTGCAGGGAATGATAAGCCACAAACTTCAAAATGGAAGAAAAAGAACACTAAAAAGGACAAGGATGGTAAGAAAGCTGATAAAATTGACAACTTAAAAAATAATAACTCTTCTCAACAAAGTAAGCCAATTACTGAGAAAGTTACTTGTGCCTTTTTTAAAAAACTAGGGCATGAAGAACATCAATGCATGAAGAACCAAATTGAAAATCTCACACATATTCTTAAAAACAATAATATTGGGTTACCTGATTCTATCAAGGCATCTTTATCAACTCAAAATAATAGTAAAGGCCAAGAGAAATTGAAAGGCAAGGCCTTAGTTGCTACTACATCTTCATCTCCATCATGGATTATTGATTCTAGTGCCACTCATCATATGGGTTCTTCTCAAGTTGTTTTTTCATCCTTAGAACCATCCAGAATGTCTTCAGTCAACTTAGGTGATGATACCCTAGCATTGGTAAAAGGGGGAGGGTCTATTGAAGTTGAAGGTAGAACTTTTTCAAAAGTTCTAAGTGTACCTTCACTATCAACTAATCTCCTTTCAGTGTCTCAAATAACACACTTAGCGAAGGGCATGAGAGTACATTCCTCTCCAAATTCAATTAAGATAAGAGAACTACAAAGTAACTATTGGGTTGCAATAGGGGAGGCAAATCACCAATCTAGATTATACACCTTCTTCAGTTTTGCTATTGATATTTCTCCAAAGACACTACTAACTCATTCAGATGAAGTTATTAAACTATGGCATGAGCGGTTTGGCCACCTTAACTACCACTATCTTGAACAAATATGTAAAAAAAAATGGTTAATGGATTACCAAAAGTTAAGTTTTCTAAAGGACTTTGTGAAGGTTGTGCACTTGGTAAACATCCTAAAGCAAAGTTTGACAAGGAAAAAATATGGAGGACAAAACAAGTCTTAGAACTTGTTCATAGTGATGTTTCAGGGGCTTTTCCCATCCATATTTTACAAAGGCTAGATATGTTCTCACATTTATTGATGATTTCTCATGTTTTACATGGGTCTACTTAGGCAAAAATTAGAAGTATTTGAATCTTTTCAAGATTTCAAAGCTCTAGCTGAGAAACATCTAGGGAAATTCATCAAGGTTCTTCCAACAGATAATGGTAGAGAATATGTCAATAATCATTTTGAGGAGTTTTGTATAATAGAAGGAATAGAGTTGCAACACACATTTCCATATACCCTTCAACAAATGGTGTTGCTGAACGCAAAAATAGATATTTAAAAGAGATGGCTAACTGTATGATTAATTCTAAAGGCTTAACACCATCTTACTGGGTTGAAGCAATCAACTATGCATGTTACATTCATAATAGAGTTCCTCATAAAGTATTGAAAGGAATCACCCCCTTTGAAGCTTGGAAAGGAAGGAAACCAACAGTTGATCATTTTAGAGTCTTTGGTTCACTAGCTATGGCCTGCATTCCAAAAGAACATTGCAAGGCTATGGATCCACAATCCAGACCTTGCATCTTTGTTGGATATCTAGATGATGGTAAAGGCTATCACCTACTTCACCCAACCACACATGAGTTTTTCATTAAGAGAAGTTTCAAGTTATAAGAAACACCTCTTGAAACTATTCTAGACATTCCTTAGCATACTATTGATTCTCCATATCTTGATAATATTTATGATGATTCAAATCATTTACAGCAGAATCCTAGTGTAGTAAGTGATTCTTCTTCTTCTTCTTCTAGTTCACAAAGTGATGATAGTACTGAGAATTCATCTTCATCAAGTTCAGGGATTGAATTATAAGTTGACAATTCTACACTGGACTCACCCATGCTGCTCACTTCATAAATTAGATTATTGGGTACAAACTATAGCAGATGATATACAACTTCAGATAGACTTTCAAGGGAGATCACATGCCTTTGTTTCTTCAACATCTGATTCATGGATATTTAAAGAATCATCAAGCATACCTGAATGGGATATTTCTATGAATGAGGAATATGATTCCTTAATTAGAAATCACACTTGGGATTTAACTTCTCTTCCAAAGGGAAGAAAGGTAGTTCGATGTAGATGGATATATCGAGCCAAATTTGTAGCTGATGGGTCAATTGATAAGTTCAAAGCACAATTGGTTGCCAAAGGTTTTTCACAAGTTACAGGCATTGACTATATAGAAACCTTTGCAGCTGTTGCAAAGATGACTTCTATTTGACTCACACTAGCTATAGTTGTAGCACATGGATGGTCTATACATGAGATGGATGTAAAGAGTGCATTTCTTCATGGAGACCTTAAGAAGGAGATCTACATGGAACAACCACAAGGTTTGGTTTAGGATTCATCCTTAGTGTGTAGACTAAGAAAATCTATCTATGGTCTTAAAAAAGCCCCCAAGGCTTAGTATGCTAAGATGGATTCTTACCTTCTATATTTAAGATTTAATAGATGCCATTCAGATCCTAATGTGTATCTTTTGCAGCAGGATGATTTACTTTTGATATTGGTTCTATATGTTGATGATCTTTTGATTACTGGGAGTACTTCATCTACCATTGTAGCAATAAAATCAACACTTCAGGACAGATTCGACATGAAAGACTTGGGTTTATTGCACTACTTTCTTGGTATTAAGATATCATAGTTAGATTTAGTGATTGCTCTTGCTCAGCCTAAGTACACTCTTGACTTACTTGTACATTTTCACATGACTACTTGTAAACCATCTCTGACTCCCTTCCTATCTAGAATAAAGCTTGAGACTTCTTGCCCTACACCATTAGTTGATGCTACATTGTATTGACAACTTGTAGGTAGTCTTATATACTTAATTGATGTAGCACACAACATACACTCAATATATTTTTGCCATTAATCATGTGAGAGCCAAATATCTGAAGACTGGAACATAAAAAACTTCTATTCATCAACTCTGCTACTACAATGAGAGAAAACTCTCTTATATCCAAGAAAATGAAAAAATAAAAAAATTACCTTCTTTGGCAGATTTTGACAATTGTCAGATTTTGCCATTTTAGCTAATTTTACAATCATATCTTAAGAATCCAGTTTTTTCCCAAAAAACTCATAAAGCTAAGGTAGGACAAAAAAACAACTAACATCCTAAATTTGAAAAATGAGTTTTGAGTTATTAAAAAAAGCAACTTTTAAAAAATTAGAAAAAAACACTAATTTGCCATTTTGAGGGCCAAGATGAAAGTTTCAAGCCCCGAAAAAGTACCAAGATGAGGTCCAATTGACTAGGGTGGGTTGGGAAACCACTGGCCACCTCATAACACATCCTCCTGTAAAATTTCGTAGAAAACCCACATCCGAGTCAAAAGTTATGACCTCCGAAAGTCCCTGCATCATTAACACATACTAGGCCTGACACATCATATGCAGTTGGCATGGTTTCTAGATTTATGTAGGAACCACATGAGTTGCACTTAAAATCAACTGAGAGGATTCCTCACTACCTTCATGGTACAGTTGCATTCAGAATACACTACATAGTTGGTTTATCAATTGATTTGGTTGATTTCACAGATTCAGATTGGGCTGGTGAAACTGGGTATCACAAGTCCACTTCTGGTTACAAATTTTGACTTGGTTTAGGCACTATTAGCTAGTCCAGTAAGAAGCAGAATTCTATATTACTATATCTTCTATAGAGGTAGAGTTTCAGGGAGCTATTAACTCAGCTATTGACGCCATATGCCTTCAAGGCCTTCTTTTTGAGTTTGGTATTCCTTTCAAATAGCCTACAATTATCTTTTGTGAGAACAAAATTACTATACATATATGCAGGAATCTAGTTCAACATCAATGAACCAAACACATAAAGATTCATATGCATTATGTTTGAGTGCTTATTCATGATCAACTCATCAACTTAGTCTTTTGCTAGTCTTTAGTGTAGGTTGCTGACACTTTCACTAAACCCTTTACTAAGAGCAAGTTCATTCATCTATGAGCTCTTCTTAGCATGCAGTCTATATCAACATCATCATCTTTTGGGGGGGCTATCTAAGCCCTTCCTTCTTTTTTCTCTCTTTTTGGACGAAAGTTTTTTTCCAATGGGTTTTCTTTCTTTCTCCACTTTTTGAGAGATACATTTGTACATGGGCACCTCATCATGCTTATAGCGAGGACCTATCTTTCATAAACTCACATAAGCTATGCTTAAGGGCAGATGTTGGTGTATAAACACTTATCCTAAGTCATTTATACTAACTTAGTCATAGTTAGGCAAATTCCACACATTCTACTTTGACTTTGTCTAAGTTGTTAGTCATTTTGAGATGTGTCAACTTAATGGACACCTCATGCTATTCTCATAGATAGTTGCACTATTCTCATGGATGGTTACTCGCCACCTATCCCTATTGTTGTCAATCAAAATTGAACCCTAGCTAAGTTAGACTTAACTCTCCTTTTGGAACATGGAAACACTCTCAGGTTGTGGGTGACCTATAGCGAGAATAAATCTCTAGATAGCGCTGGATCCCCTGGTAAATCATCTAATCTAAAAGATTTCTGAGGAACAAGGATAGAAGGTTGACTGAAAAATAAAATTCTAAACTCAACAGGTGATGCACTAGAACTCTAATCTATTTAAAAAATTTCACTCACAAATAGCTTCACAAAAGTCTTTAATCCTCACAATTTCATTGAAATTAATACAATACATAAGTGATTTGTATGAAAGTTTGAATAGTTAGAAGTTTGTATGAAGAACAAATGGATGTTCTATCACAACTTCAACTCAACTAACCAATTTAAACATAACATACAAACTACATCACATGAGACTTTCACACTCAATATTGCAACAATGAGACATATGAAAAGGACTCAAAGGTTGAATCAGAATTGAACATCATATCATTGATTGTAAAATGAATTAGAAAGTATTGAAATGAGAACTCTGCTGCTTGATTAAAACTAAAGGAGCAAAAAAATGAGTGCAAAAATATTTACAAATCTCTCTGCAAGTGAACAAGAGAGAAAGAAGCGATATTCTAAACTCCAAAAATCTCCCTAAGGAAAAAGTTGAGAAATCTCTCCAAAATAGTCATCTTGATCTATTTTTGAGATCCACTGAAAAACCTTCAAAAAAGTAGCCAAAACTGGTCCAAATTGAGTGTAAAAGCTTACAAAACTCTCTCCAAAGTGGTCCCACTAAAAACACCTAAAAAAAAGGCTTTAGCTGATTGTAAATTGCAATAAAAGCTCTATCTTTTTCCCATTTTTTTCAATTTCACCCAAAAGAAAGTAAATCAAAAAAAGAAGATTCTAGCCTATATCCACTCTACTTTAACTGCATTTAATAACAATTATTTAAAAGCAATTTATAAAAACATTGCTTTAAATATTGCTTTACAATACTTACATAGTTTAGTTCCTGATTTAGCTTGATTTGATTTTACAAAAACAATATAAGGCTCACATGATCAATTCTGCCAAATATAACTATATGGGCATTTGATTTTCTATAAAAAATCATAAAATAATTTTGAAGGCATTATTGAATATTTTGAAAAAATAAAAGGCCTAGGGCCTGTCCTCCATTGGGTTTGTAAAATATTCTAAGGCATATCACTTAAGGGTTCACTTACCTTTCAAATGTGGCAAAAAGATCTCTAAGGCATGCCTAGGCACAAAACATATGTAAAAGACATAATACCATGGGGGTATTAGTAGAGGCTTTTGATTTATAACTCAATGTGATAAAAATATCACATTCGACTTAAGGCTTCATGTGAGCCCTAACACAAAACATCGGTGCCCTAACTTTTTGGGCTCATTTGCATTTGACTTTTGATAGAAATGGTTCATCTTGTGGCTGCCATGGAAGGCTAGGTTTTGGAGAAAAACCCTTGATTTATTACAATCTTCAAGCAAATTTCCAAGATTTTTTTCATTGAAAATCTAAGGTGAGACTCTCTCTAACAATACTGAACCAATTTTTATGTGTTAAACACAAATCTCTTGGCCTTAAGCCACAACCATAATAGTTTTCTAATGCATCTCTTTTATTTATTTATTTCCATTTACCTTTTCTCTATCTTCGAGGCCGCTATGGGATTGGGTCAAGCTCACCCACAACCTCATTGGCATATATCTCCTCAGAAAACAAGGTAAGATCTCATCTTTTGATCTCTGTATCATTTTTTTGATTTCTTCATTAAAACGAGGCTCGATACAAGCTCATGAAACTGGAAATAAATGCATTTTTTTCCTTTATGCTACAAAGACAATATGAAACCCTCTATCTAAAACATTATGAAATCACTGTATTTTTATATACCATGGCCTGTATTTGCATTTCTCATTCTGGGTTTGTCGAAAAAGAAAAGACTTTACTATATACAAAGTCGCCATGAATAAACCTAGGATTTTATCATTTTGTTATGAAACTTCTATATAATTCCTTTGTTGGGACCACAGCCATACTTGATATACTTCCTCTTTTCCGAACACCAACAAACTCTCATGGATCAAACTTTCATTTCCCCTATATATAGAACTTCCTTGTGCAAACACTTGTGGGTTTCGGGTGTGTGCAAGAAGTTGTGTCCACTTTTTGGCCAAAAAGTGGAAGTGTTTTTCCTGATTTTCAGAATTTGTCACATTTGACCTAAAAATTTGAAGCACTTAAAGGTGGAATCTTGGAAAAAGTCACTCAATATGAAATGTAGTACTCGGAGTCTAGTTTCCAAATATGTAATTTTTTTCAATACCCAGATGATAAAAATTGATTTTGAATAGGCGTTTCTAAAAACCACTGTTTAAAAGTCACTTTTTTTTTACTATACCATGTACGTGTACGTCATCCATATTTTGACCTAAATAATCATATTTTTCAAAATCCTTTTGGGAAAAGCTTTGTAACTCATTGAAGCACGTTTTCCATATTTATTTGTAATTTTTTATTGAATAATTTTTTTTTTATTAATTTTTTATTGGTCATTTTTTGTTTTTTAAAAAATCATCATGTACGTCACACATAAGATGACCTAAACTTAACATTTTTTGAAATTTTTTTTTTTAAAATTGAAAAGAATTGTCTAAAGTACGTTTTCATACAATTTGTTTTACAAAAAAATATTTTAATAAAAAGTTATTAAAATATTAAAAAACCCTGATAATTCAAGGTTATGAACCTATTTCATCATAAATTGATTAAAAAATTAAAAAAATAATTTAATTGTAAAAAAAAATTACATATTTAGAATCTACATTGTCTCCTCTATAATGGGTTTTAATTTCGTCAAAATATTCTGCAAAATAGGCCTTTAAATATATGCCCAAAGTCACTATTTTGTTGTAACATTGACAGGGCCTTCAAGGTGCAGGTCAAACTAGGACCAGAGGTCAGGGTCGGGTCCCCAAAGCATTTTCTGAAGTGGGTTACAAAGCAACACCCGAGCCTAAAATTCAAATTTTGAATAACGGGATCCCGTTTATAGAACGCGATCCCGTTCTATAAAACGGGATCCCGTTTACTACTCCATCGGTGGTGAATAAAACGGGATCCCGTTTAATAAACGGGATCGCGTAGTAAACGGGATCCCGTTTATTAAACGGGATCCCATTTTATATTTGCCCATTTTTTTAATAAGACTGTACTATGACTGTCATTTCTGCAACTTGCCCTACAGTACGGCCGACAACGACTCTTGCAGCATTCTTTGGCATATTTCTTTCTTTTGCAGGTCCATCAACTTGAAGTATTGTTGGTATTTTGATAGAAGCCATCATGGAGACGTTATTTGAGTGGAATTTTGTTGAATTGGTACTTATTTGAAGGATTTGAAACACATTCAAGTTTTTGACATTACATGCTTCATAAATTTTTTAATCATGGGATCACAAAGTCGTAATAAGAGGAAAGATAGGAAGCTATTAACCCCTGAAGAAATTGAAGCAAAGAGAGTGAAGGAGGCAAAAAGGCAAAGAGATAGAAGAGTAAAGATTCAATCAATGAACAATGCTGAAGCATCCAATTCCACAACTATTGAAGATAAAAACATTGAGGAGACCATGGATATAGATGATGCAAGTTTGCAAGAGGTGAATGTGGAAACTAATATGATTATGCAAACTACTCCTGGTATGTCTTCAAATCCCTCTATTAATGCTATGGAGAATGTTTCAATGGGCACAAATCCAGGTACTTCTTCAAATCCACTTTTGAATGAAATGGAAATAGTGTTGATAGGAGATTTAAAACAAGCTGGATATAACAATGTTGAGATTGATAATATTCGTAGAGATCAAAATTTGAAACAAATTGTAGTTGAAAATGAAAATGAAAATCCTTTTGTTGAAAATGAAAATGAAAATCCTTTTGTTGTTGAAAATGAAAATGAAAACCATTTTGTTCTTGAAAATGAAAACCGTTTTGTTGTTGAAAATGAAAACGAAAATCCTTTTGTTGAAAATGAAAATGAAAACCGTTTTGTTGTTGAAAATGAAAATGAAAACCGTTTTGTTGTTGAAAATGAAAACGAAAATCCTTTTGTTGAAAATGAAAATGAAAACCGTTTTGTTGTTGAAAATGAAAATCGTTTTGAAGTTGAAAATGAAAATGAAAATCTAGGAAGTGATGTTGAAAATGAGAAATATTTTTTCAAAATTGAAAGAGATGTTTTGGATAATCTTCCTGGTAAAATTTCTTGGAGACAAATAAGAACACATGCCAATAGATTATATAAGGAATTTTTTTATCGTAAAAAACTATCATTTCAATGTCAACTAATGATGCAATTAATGAGAATGTGGAAAATGAGAAAAGTAATGAAAATGTTAGGCATTTTTGTTAAACCAAGAAAAAAAGATCAATCACTAAAACATGCTATGTCTACTGTTGCTAGTGCCATTGAGTCTATTGGAAGTAATAGTCGATCCAAAGATAAAAATGCAGCAAGATGAGCTAGAACAACTGCTATAGTGAATAAAACAACTTTGAATAGAATAATGGTAAGCAATATTAGTGGAATTCTAAAAATACATCATAAAACATTGGTAAGAGTGGCAAAAAGAAGAGAAAGTATAGAAAATGATCCAATTAACCAATGTTGGAGTTTTAGTGGTCGACTCCCGAGATCTGACATGAAACTAAATGTTGAAATCAGATCTTTGATCGAAAAATATTGGCATGATAATACTAGGATATCGTCTAATGCTAGAGATGTTTTAAAATTAAGAGTGGGGTCCAAAGTTCGCGATCCTCATCCAAAACACCTATTAGATACAACGCAAACTGAATTTTATAGAAAATTTTGTGATGAATTAGTGTTACCTGGTAATATTAAAATAAGTCAAAGATCTTTTGAAAAATGCAAACCATGGTATGTAAAGATTAATAAGGAACGAATATCTTGTTGTTGTAAAACGCATGTTCAATTTCGTTACTATTATGATGTGTTTCAATATATACGTTGTACTTTACATCGTAACATGATTATACATGAATGTGATATTAATATGCCAACTGAAGCAATAAAAGAGTTTATATCAAGTTTGTTCTGTGAAAGATCTAATGAAAAAGGTTTTTATTTAAGTTCATGTATTTCTGGACAATGCATTAGTTGTGGCAATCTTTCTTTGTTAAGAGTTTGTATGCATGAAAGTGTTGAAAATGATTTTGGACAACAATTAGTGGATGTTAAAAGATTTAAGAATGTTGAATATTCTTTAAAAGATGGAAAATTTGGAAAGCATTGTGATTTAATTACAGAAAAGGTTAGTGTGCATGCATTCATATCAGAATTTAAAAGTAAAATTATACCAAAATATGTCAAGCACTCTCAACAAGCTCGATGGCTTGATGGACAATTTCGTGAATGTAGAAACACATTTCCAGTTGGTACTATACTATCAGTGGTTGATTTTGCAGAAAACTATACTTTAGCTCCGCAAGAGGAAATTCAATCACAATATTACAATTCAGTGTAGGTTGCTATGTTTGTTCATATTGTTTATAGACATGCAGATGATAGCATAGAGAATGATAGAAAAGTTTTGAGGGAGTATCATTTCTATTTGAGTGACAATCGGTTACACTCGTCAGAGTTTGTTCAATATTGTTTCAATATATTTTATACAAATTTAAGAGAAAGAGGAATCCAGATGACTGAACATCTTATATGGTCAGATAATTGTACGGGGCAGTTCAAGAATGCTCGAATGTTCTATTGGTTATGTAGGGTTCACAAGGAGAATAATGTCCAACATATGTGGAATTTTTTTGAAGCTGGACATGGTAAAGGAGAACATGATGGAGCTGGTGCATGTGTTAAAAGAATTCTTGCTAGACAACAATTAAAATTTGAGGATGCAGTAAAATTTAAAGATGCACGTGGGATTGTAGATTGGTGCAATACAAGATTATGTACACCTGGATCAAGCGAGTACTCTACAGTTCGTCGATTCTTTTGGTTGGTTGAAGAAGAAAATATTCTACCTAGACTTGATTGCCAAACAATCAGTGGATCTACTAAATGGCATTCATTTAGGAGTTTGAATGCAAGTACATGGACTATCTGGACAAGGGAGCTTGCATGTTTTTGTCAGTTTTGTATTTCAGGAGATTGGGAAGCATGTGAGAATACAGAATGGGTTGAAGAGTGGAAACAAAGACCATTGACACTTGCACAAGCACATAATCAAAGTGAAACAACAATTGAAGACAATGATCAACTGTTTGTATCAGACGATTATGACCGTGTTTCAGACCTTGTACAAGAAGGTAATTTAATTCAAATCATTTCATTTTATTTCACTTTGATTACTAATTTGTAGTGCTTTTATTTATTTATGTGTACATATGAATGCATGTATGTTGATTGGTCAAATTTTATGGACATGTGCAAGTTATTGAATCAAAATTTATTTTGCAGGACATGTGTATGCTGTTGTTGCACCAAAGAATAATGAAGAGGAAACTGAATATTGGTTGGCTCGTTGTGTGGAGACTAAACATAAGTTAACAGCACCTCGAGAAGATGATGATGGCTTTCCTTATCCAACAGGTTTGATGATCCCCTTAAGACATCCCCTTAAGCATATTTTAAGAACTTCTTTGATCCCCTTAAGCAAATTTTAAGTATTTCTTTGATGATGCTTATCATTATCCAATAGGTTCGGTGGTGGTTGTTGGCACTTGGCTACGGAAATACCTAATAAGGAAGAATGGTTTGCCTGCATTCGAAGATTATGAAACACATAAGAAGATTATACACTACTCACATTTGGTGTTGGCAACAAATATAAAACTGGAGAGGTATCGCGGAAAACCTACAAATAAAGAGTTATGGAACATTTCTATGGAAGACCATGAGACAATCATCGATGCATTGGAAAAAAGAGAGGATGGAGATGGTACAATGGAATAAGTAAATACAGGTAAATATAGTTAAATAGATTTATATTGTTGTTTTAAATATGTATTAAATACATGTTTTGATATTTCTTGTGCGTTATTAGTTGAAATTGATTTAATTTATCCTTTTATATCCTCAGGCCATCATCACAAATTCATCAAATACTTTGAAACAAAAACTTGAGAGGCACTCGTAAATACAGGTACAAATTGTGTATATCTAGATAGTTTTATATAAATTAAAATACATGTTTTGATTCAGATATATTGATAAATTGCTTGTATTATTTTTATATCAGGTGGCATGAAGACCTGCTACATTCTCCTCAAGTTTTGGATTTTCTTGAGATGGCATATAACGACATTTTGTATTTACATTATTTTGAGTTGGCATATATGTACATACACAATTACATTATTACACATTTTGTTCAGAAATTTGTATACATGTGTATGTACACAATTTTATACTCTACAGTATTAAATTTATCAAAATTATTATTTTATGTATTTTATTTGTTAAATGTCCATGTTTTTCTACTTAGAATTTACTTTAAATTTGATTTATTATATTGTTCAATTTGGTTGCTTTGGGCAACTTCACCAAATTTTGAGAACTTAAGACGTCCCCTTAAGACATCGTAAATTAGGACCCCTTAAGACATTCAAAAAGTTAGCATAGCTTCTCTCATTAAGGTTATGTGGAATTAGTATTTGTGGCTTGAAACTCCTAACATTTGGTATCTATAAGTAGTAAAATCACATCAAGCCTACATGACAATTTGATGATGATAAATAAGTCCTAATCATAGTCATGTAGGTGTGAATTACACTCCTACCAGTAGTTTCACTCTTGGTGGCATGTCCTGTGTGTTCTTCCCCCTCTTGAGCATATTTTTCAACCCCCAAATTGACCTTCCCTACCTCACATTTTTACCTAGTGCCCCCTTCATTTTTCCTACTTAGGGTCACCTCTTTGTGTCTTAGGGTTGCCCCTAGTGTCTCTAGGTTACTTGAGTGACCTTAATTAGTAAAAGTGGTGACCTTATTCCTAAAATGGGTGACCTTGTGGTTTTTAATGCATGAAATAACTCATATTTTTATCTTTTCTTCTTGATTTTTAACCCATTTTAACTCCCATTTTTTGTGCTAACTTGTGCTTTTCCTCACTTTATTTCTATTTTGAACTCATCATATTTTTGAGGGGTCCACCGATGTTAAGAGGAATTTGGAGGAAATATTACATCATATCATGTCCATTGAAAGTCATTAATGGTGGTCCTAAGTCATGCAGGGGAGTACTTGGGGTGGGTGGAATCTTTTGAAGAATTTGTAAAAATTTGACTTGGGACAGGGTATATGAACTTGGCAAACTTTTGCAAAAAATGTTACAAAACTTCAAGTGGGAATTGGATGAAATGAATTGAAGAAAGAAATGATTTCTTCAAGGCAGTTAGGCTTCTACAATTAGGAAGAAATGAGTGTTTCGATGTTATGGGGAAATGATGTAAAACTAGACAATAGGATAGGAAGTGGGATGGGATAAATCATATCCTAAAGTTAATCTAGCTTTCACAAAGTGGAGGGAAGGGAAGATACAAAGGAATATAAATTGTGGGAGAACCATATGGGACCATAGCTAGGAAGTGGAGGGGAGAATTTATAGATGAGATCCAGGGCCTTTTGTCTAAAAATGTAAAGTATTAAGATCTTATAAGTTCCTGCAGACCTAAACTTATTTTAAAATTTGATTCACATCCTAAGTTTGTGTTCATAGGATGAAACATGTCAAGCACAAGATTTCCTTGAGTCCTAGAATGGACACTAAAGATCGTATTAAAAGGACTAATGGACAAATCCTAATTAAAGTTACACTAAGGTTTCATTTTGTAAAATATTGGAATATCCCATCAATTTTCTTTGCATTAATGAAGTAAATCTATGATGAAATCTTTTGTCTTGTAAATTAAGTTGTTTATTAATCAACTTATCAAATCAAGTGATTTCTCATGATTATTTCTCAAATACATGTATATGAATCTTATTGTGGAGAAGACTGTGAAACAAAATAAGAAGTCAACTAGAACCAAAGTGATGAGAGTTTATTCAACTATAAATAGTTTGTGTAGAAGCATAAATGGAATCTAAGTTACTAGATTGCAAGGACACTCCATGATACCCACATAAGGCTTTGGGATTTAATTTAATATAATATTTCTTCATAGATTAGCTAGAGGACAAAGGAGATGTAGTCACAAATGTTGGTAGGTTAGAGCATCCTACTTACATAGGCTGGATAGAAAATTTGATGTGTTTAACTTTTTAGATATCTTGCTAGATACTTTTAGGCATTGTACCATAAATGTAGACTATATCAATAATGTAGAAAATTAGACTATAATAATGGTGAGAGAAGTAGTTTTCAAATAAATGTTGAATTCACTTGAACCCACTTTGAGGTACAATGTTATAGTTGCAAGGTAATGGTCTCAAGAGTATAATGTAATTGAAGTGTTAAAAGATTGGGCTAGTCCTAATGTGGATTTAAAAAGTTAAGGAATGTGGAGGATTGCACAATTGTAAGTTTTCCTAGTGAAATGAAAGAGGCCATGATTATGATGTGCAAACTATTTGGGAACAAAGACTCAATACATTTAAATGCTAGATGGGTGTCATTATTAGACATGTGATTTTGGAAAGGCTAATGATTCATAACTATGGGGAGTTGAGATCATTGTAGATCTCTAAATAGGTAATTTTTGTAGGCTACCAAAGGGGAAGATTTCTACTAACTTCATTCCTAATTTGTGTCATTTATGCTACAATGAAATTCCCACCTCCACTAATAAATTGTAGGCCTAGTTCCAAAGTTACAGTTCACATGTTTTTTTAGCAACAATTATCCTTGTAGGCACTCCTCCACCCATTTGGTGAAGAAGTTGTGTCCACTTAAGACATCGTAAATTAGGACCCCTTAAGACATCTTAAATTACATGATCAACACAAGATGTTCAAGCACCAAGGCACTTGGATAAATATAACTATAACCATGCTAGGATCATTTAATATAACTTAGTTGATCTCTAGATGAGAAGATGTGAGAGATTGATCCCTCCTAGTAGGCAAGAGATCCTCATGAACTTATCTCACTTTTTAATGCTTTGTTTTGATTTGCTTACCATTTTATTGCTTAAAATTTGACCAGGACCTAAATATGCATACCGTGAATGAATGGAGGAACTTTATTAGGACCTCATCACTACATAAATTCTTTCAATGCAATTTCTTCATTAAGCGCAAATCTAGATCAACAATCTGACACTTGTAGATTTATATATGACAATTGATTATTTCTATTGATGTCAATCTATATATCTTATTATGGTTGATCTCAAATGTTTACATTTCTTTTCCTTCATGCACATGGTTCTAGATTAGTGTTTGATTTATGATTAAATTTAGGGATGCTTGTATATACATATGTATGTGATGTTATGCTTTTATAGTTTATGATGTATATGCAATGTATGTATGCATGGATAACATATATATAAATATGGATGCACCTAAACTAACATGATGGTTTTACATGATTATTACTTTGACATGTGTATGATTTTGAACTACGACAAGATTGCATTTATTGTGTGACATGTAAAAATATATAGTCCAGGTTCAACAATATATATATAAAGTCCAGGTCCATGTTCAAAAAATATATAAAGTCCACATGTTCAACAATATATATATAAAGTCCATGACAAACAGTATATAACAAATAGTCCATGAAATAGTCAAATATATAAAGTCCAGGTCCATGTTCAAAAAAATATATAAAGTCCATGTGTTCAACAATATATATATATAAAGTCCATGACAAACAGTATATAACAAATAGTCCATGAAATAGTCAAATATATAAAGTCCAGGTCCATGTTCAAAAAAATATATAAAGTCCATGTGTTCAACAATATATATATATATATAAAGTCCATGACAAACAGTATATAACAAATAGTCCATGAAATAGTCAAATTATACATCTAGCCTATGTTTGAAATAACCTATCAGATACTATCTCTATCATCAAGAGTCCTCTTCACACCATGCGAACTACTCAGATGACCTGAATCACTCTGCAAAAGAGAAAGATTTATATGAAATTAGATGTAAGATGATAAGGAAATAGATAATTTAATGACAATTTTTAAATTTATAATTTAAATATCATAAAATTAAATTACCGTGTGAGGCTGAGAGGCATGCTCTGGTGCACTTGGACCTGTGTCTCCATGCTCTGAATCAATCTATTTAATACAAGAGAAAGTTCAAGTTGAAATTAGATATACTTGACGATTTTAAAAATGATTTAATTGAATTTAATCTATAAGAACTATCATATTTAAAAATTATTATACCGTAAGAGGAACTTGTTGTGAATCCTCTATTCCAGGACCTGTCTCTATAGGCTTAGCTCCATGACATGTATCGAGCTATAATTTAAGAAAAAAAAATTTGGAATGTACATGTCAACATATATATATATATATCTATCAAGAAATTTACTTTAAGTTCACAACGTATATTTTAATTGTTCAATTTAAATCTAATCTAAATTTTAAATTATACCGTATCAGGTTGCCCATCTCCTCTGTCCTCCTGCTCTGCATGTGCTGTGTGTTGCTCATGAAACGTGTCACTAACAAGCTCCTACAATGTCATTTATATTTAAGTTAGCACATGTGTGTACAAATCAGGTTTTAAAACATATATATAATTGACTTACAATGTACATGTTATTAAATACGTTTTTCAACAACCTGAAATGCAGTCGACTCCTGATATAAACTTGGATTATCCAAGTGTGCTACAATGCCCATCCTCATAGTTGTGTCAACCTGCATAGACATATTTATAAAATATTAAATAGTACATGTGCACGTTTTTAGATACACTGATATCAAAATAGAAAAATTTAAGTATATATATACAGTTTTTTAAAACAATATGTGTACATACTATAAGAGTGTCATGTGAGATGCTCAATGATGGAGGAGCGCTCGAGACACCCTGAGATGGAGGATTCAATGTGGAAGAACCCTGAACCAATTCATAAATAAGTTCATAAATATTTAATTGTACACACATTCAAGACTGAATTTTACAAAATTACAAATCATTGAAAATGTACCCCAAATGGGTGCCCGAGATGAACAGGTGTCGATGAAAAATTAATTCGATCAATTGTGACCCCTGTTGCCATCATCTACACCAAACAAACCAAACAATTCGATTGTTAAAATATTACAATTTAATTGATCATCTATATGTTGATTAAAAACACGTGGTTAAAAAATTGTTTTAAATTCAACATGTGTACATAACCTATATATACCTGTGTCGAATGATTAGTGGGATGATCCTCAGCAAATAGATAATCAACAAATGATTCAGTGCCCACATTATTAGATGATGCATGTGTAGCTGAAGTGGGTGCAACTGCCTGATCAGGTCCATAACACAACTGATTGCAACTCGTACATGTATGAGGCATCGACACATGTGGAGTGGCACTAGGACCACTTGCATCATCAACTCCTCCATGCTCTCTAACTCGAGCTACCATCATAGAAGTCTGCTCATGTAGGCTACCTGAGAGTGCACTCAATGTGCCTAGTGTGGATACCACTGCACGATGCTCGAAGGGCGAAGGAATGGCAGCAACAGGAGGGTCAATAAGAGGTTGAATAGGCACCGGTCGTTGGGGATCAACCCGTGCCCCCAACCTCTATTGTGGCATGCCACCACCAACACCCTGGAATGATCTAAAATCAAAGTAGTTGGGTTTTTTATTCATAACAAACTCTACATATAATTTTCTCAAAAAATATAAAGGAACCTCACAATTAGCATGAGGTGGATAATCAAACACCATCCACCATCTATCCCAAAAATTAGCAGACATTCCTTCATGCCTACACCACCTGATTGATATTCTTTTCTTATTTGCAGGAATAGGTTCATTTGTAATGGGATGTCTAAAATATTGTGCTAAATGAGCTTTTGTGATTTTAAGATCTAAAATAGTCTTATAGGAGAGGCCATTAGCATAAAATTGGCGCCTCTCCTCTCTCCATTTCCGGAATCCATCAAAATCTGAGTCAATAGACCTCACAGAATCTACAATGTTTTGCATCAAAGATGCAAAACGTACTACGTGAGGTGGCATGAATTGTTCACTGCGAATGGAATTCAGTTTTTCTTGTATCGAATCCATATTTTCATTTATTATGGCTCGCAAGCGAGCCTGGTCAGTTCCAGGTGGGGGTGGAGGTGGAGGTGGAGGCGGGTCATCTGCAGGTGGGGCATCTAGAGGTGGGGCATTTGGCGCTGGGGGTGGGGGTGGGGGTGGGGGTGGGGGTGCGGCCGGATGATCTTGTGCATTAATAAAGTCCTCAACATCAAAGTGAATATCATCTAGATTCATGATGTATATATAAAAATCTAGATATGAACCTACTATATATACATATAAACATACAAACTTCAGTACAAATTTAAAATTAAATCAAGAATATATATATATGTTTCAAGAAATTACACTTGAAATAAATTTAAATTAAAAACATACAAATAATGTATACATGCATGTACAAATTTCAAAATGTAAGCGAGCTATTAGGACTACCATAATGATTGATACAATGGGCAATATATATTTCAAAATTTCAATGTGCATTTAAGTAAGGAAACTTCTCTGGACAATCATCATGTAATTCTTAAATGTGAATATGCATCCCAAATTTTGGACTATTTTAAAGAAATATGGTGCATTTAGGAACTTGGTGATTGTTGGGGTAAAGAGGAATATATGATCATGCTAGAAGAGGCACTGATTAGGCTCATAATTGGCCAAGGTTGCTTTGAATAAGGTTAAAACAAGGAGATACCCATGTTGATATTCACACCCTTTGGTCCACACCTACATTGGGATGGATTAAGCTTGAAATTTTGATGGGTAGCCAAGGGTAATCCTAGTGAAGTAGGAGGAGTATGTTATTAAGAGATGATAAGGGAAAACCTCTACCTATCTTAAAGCTTATGATTTTGGTGTCAAGAACACTAATATGGTAGATTCTAGGGCCATGATATCCAGGGCCTCAAGATGACTTGGAAACTAAACAAGATATCCCTTAGTGTGGAAGGAGATTCCAAGATCAACATTGATCATATGAAAAAGCATAGATGAAGCTTGTGGTTATTGGAAACTATTATATATTGGAAGTTAGAAACTTGGTGAATACTTGTTTAAATCTATCTCCTTCAAACATATCAAAAGAAAAGGTAATTATATTCTAGACTAGGCAGATAATGGAAGAAATCATTAAATTGCTCCTAGACATCTAGCATTTGTTGGGAAGAATATTTTTTTTACATTCAACTTGAAATCCCTAAGTTGTGCCTCCATGCTATCAAATGTTACTTGTATCTACCTTCTATACAATGATATTGAAGGGGTAGAAGGTTAGGCTAAGGATTTCTATATTGCTACTTAGATAAATTCCACATCTTCAATGTGTGGCATGAGAATATGCACAAAGCCTTGGAGGATATTTCTAAGATAATGAAGATAAACCTTTATGTCTTGATGCTAAATTGGATGATTCTATCCACTATGAGAATTAAGATGAGGAGGAGGTGACATAAATCCCTCCTATCAAATTCGAACAATGTTAAAAATGTCAAGGAAGTGGTAGAGGATTTGTAAGGCTTGTGTAATTTGTCCCACCACCCTAGGATAAAGTTTTTTAGTTTATTAGTAATTCTAACACTACTTCAACTTATTACTCTACTAGGGTTAGGGCCACTATAATTTTCCCTACGACTAATATATCTTAAGACACCTATTGGTTTATGTTTCATGTCATTGTAGTATATTAATTTTCCCTACCACTATTGATTGAACAAACTATACCATATATATTAAGTACTCTAGCTCAATGATCTTAAGATTAATGAAATCAAGACTAACTATATCATCATTATGCTTAGATACACCCAACATGCTAATCAAGAACTTAATTACCTTCACAACCCTATTAGCATTGTATCACTCCTATTAGGGAGTGGACTTGAATGGGGCCAAAAGATTCTTTACCTCTTACGATTGTGACTTTGGGTTTGGCATGGTCAACTTGGAGAGGTTGTGTGGCATATGCCTATAAGAGGATGAAGGGTGATAGGAGGTTGTAGGATGGCTAAAAGCATTCACATGACGATAATGTTCAAGTTTAAATTTCAAGATATGCATCATGGTCTACAAGGTTCTCTTGTTCAAAAGGTTCATCATATTCTAGACAAGGAACTCACAATCATTGGTACCAAATTCAAGACCTCCTATTACAAGTCTCCATATAGCTTTAAACATAACACCTATAAACACAAAATTTATAGGGCTTGAATACAAGCCTGCCTCCCAGTTAGGAGAAGTTTCCAAATAATTGGTGAACTCACATGCAATAAGGGAATAACACATGCATACAAAATATGTAGAAGAAATCCATGTAGCATGACTCGTGATTAATTAAAGTTAGGGTTAGGGTTTCAATTAGGATCAGGCTTAGGGTTAGAATTGAGGTTAGGGTTAGAATTAGAATTCAAGGGTTGCTAAATTAGGGTAAGTATTAGAGCTACAATTATGGTTTGGGTTATGGCTAGAGTTAGGGTTACAATTACAATTACAAGTAGCTCGTTAGGGTTAGGGTTAGGGCTAGAGTTAGAGTTACAATTACAATTACAAGTAGAGCTAGGGTTAGGGTTATGATTAGGGTTATAATAAGGGTTAGGGTTTGAATTGCATATAGAATTAGGGTTAGGATTAGGGTTAGAATTAGTGTTAGGGTTAGGGTTGGAATTGCATATAGAATTAGGGTTCAATCTAGCTAGAAATAGATAAATTAGTCAAGATGGTTCTAGCTCAATTTTGTTTCCTATTTCCTACAAAATGCAAAACTAGTTATTGTTTTCTATTTAGTTGTTAGTCCCAACTCTTTCCTTTTAAGAAGTATATCAAATCTAATGTAGTAGTAGATACTTCTACATATACAAGTTTCTGTTAGGAGAAAATATATTTTGCCAAATTTGTATAGAGTTGTCTATATAGTGTGTTCCAGGGTAATCAAATGATGTAAGTCACAATTTAGAGGGTCAAGAGGGATAAGTTTGTGTTGAGTCTATAACAGGTGTTTTCTTACATAGACCAAGCTCCATAATCTAGGTGTCTCCATGTCTAACTCAAATGTTTCAACTTGGTCCATATTATATTCAGATTAATGATAAAATTTTATATATATGGCTATGCACAAGATCCACGACCATATCAATGTTTGGTAGAGAAAAGTTATCTAAGTTGGGGTAGATCCTTTTTTGATGTCTCAAAAGTTAGTGCAAACATGAATTCCCTTAGTTTTCTTGTTAACTAAGACCACATTAGATCTACCCATTTAGGAAAAGTAATAGTCGGAATGAACCCTGGACATCCAAGAGTTTATACAATTCTTCTATGACCACGAGGGCTACTTGGGGGTGCATTTTGCGTAGCTTTTATTGAATAGGTTTGGCATTGAGGTGAACCACAAGATGATGCATGACTTTAAAGATGGAGTCTCAAGGCATATCACCATAAGACCACATGAAGAAATCAACGTAATATTTAACATGGTGACATGGTTATATATGCCTTCTTTGATGTCAAGGTCCAGTGGAGCTACTATCTTAGAGAGTTTAGGGTCCAAGCTTCTATTCACAGGTTGATGAACTTATAGCATGTCCTCAATAAGGAGAGGGGAGTCATGTCTTGTATCTAAGTGGTATCTAATGGAAGGTGAAGTTTGTCAAATTGAGGAGCTCTTGGGAAGTGTCCATTTTTATTATATCATTTTAATCGATCACAAGTTTCTTCTTATATAGATTGTTGCTATTCTGCCTAGACTAGGGTGCCTCAGGACTGAAGGGTTCTTTCTTTCTCTCCAAAATAAGCATATATGTAGGTGTTAAGTATGGTGGAAAAGTCTTTCTTATGATTACAATGGGGATGTGGTCTTGACACTTGATAAGTTTCATGATGGCTTCATCATTTTGGAAAACATCAAATCATAAAGGGTCATGTTGGTCCCAATCGATAAGCTCAAGGTATTCTAGGTCTAAGGAGATGGTGAGGATAGTGACCTATCATGAAAGAGGTTAGTGGTGGAAAGATCTTCGTAAGGATCATGAGTGGAGCCTACATCAATGTCATTAAGATTAGGGAAAGCATTACCAATGAGGTTTCAAGCTCGTATCACAATTAACATCACGATGTTCATTCCAGGGGCATAACCTAGCTAGTGAGGACAGCTACTTGAGTATATCAAAAGTTACATAAATGTTGGCTTCATTTCATTCTTAATTAGTTGGCTATCACAAAAACTGTAAAATTTTCTCAATTCTTGATTAGTTCTAGTTGTCTCTAAATGTTTGATTATGAAGGATGTGATAACTTGGTTTTATTATGGTTTGTTGTAATTTTTTTACATGATAGTTAGCTATTCAATAATGCCTTTAAAATACAATGACATACATTGTTATAAGTAAATTTTATAAAAACCAAATATACATATCATCCCAATTTGCTATATAATTTTTGACAGTTTGTTCAAAATCTCTCCTTTCATATGATACAATCGTTTCAAAATTTCAATTGCATTTTGCAGCTAAAATGTTTAAATACACCTATTCAACATTCAAATTGAACTCAAATTTTGACAGTTTGTTCAAAATCTCTCCTTTCATATGATACAGTATTTTCAAAATTTCAATTCTATTTTATAGCTAAAATGTTTAAATAGAACTATTCAACACTCAAATTGAACTCAAATTTTGACAGTTTGTTCAAAATCTCTCCTTTCATATGATACAGTATTTTCAAAATTTCAATTGTATTTTACAGCTAAAATGCCTAAATATATCTATTCAATTCTCAATTTTAAACATAATTTTGACAGTTTGTTCAAATTCTAACATTTTATATGATATAGTCTTTCAAATTTTCAATTGTATTTTACATCTAAATTGTCAAAAATCAACTACTGATTTTATAAACCCTAAACCCTAAATAACAATTCAAAATTTAAATTTTCATTGTATTTTACATCAAAACAAACAATGGAAGGTATAAACAATTGATGGGTATTTTTTACAAGTGGAAAAATCCACTTACCTGGCTGGATGCTTTGAGAACTCGGGATCCCGTTTTCCTCTGGCGCCTGTCGCTGTTGAAAATGGGGTCTCTGCTGTTTTTTAAAAAATTTAATACTTTTCAAAAACGGGATCCCGTTTTATAAAACGCGATCCCGTTATATAAAACGGGATCCCGTTTATAACGGGATCCCATTTTATATAACGGGATCGCGTTTATGGCCTCTAGGTTCGGGATCCCGGGAAAAACGGGATCGCATTTTTGGTTCTAGGCTCGGGATCCCGAGGCAAAATGGGATCACGTTTTCTATAAACGGGATCTCGTTTTATATAAACGGGATCCCATTTTTTGTTCCCCGATTTCGGAATTTTTTCTAACTCCGAAACTTCCACCTTAAGTGGACACAACTTCTTGCATCTACCCTTTCATTATTCTAAAAGGTAAATCATATTCCCTAGTTGTGGCCATGAAAACTCATAACACACTGTATTACTTGCATTTTGTCATTTATGTGTGAAGATGGGGTTTCATTCTTCATAGATCTTTTATGGCACTATGAAATTATATTCTTTGACTAGCACAAGAGTGTTGTCTTGAACATGTGAGCGCTTACATTAGTGAAGGTTGCATTCTGTCATTACCTTCATTTGAATTATTTCCTCATCTGAAAGGCTACATGATGAGATTAGAGTACTACTTCTGAATGCATATAAATGACAATGAGAGATAGATAGTGAATGAAATAACACAATAGCATGATGTTGACAATGCCTTTACTCAGTTCCACACATTATTGATCTGTCTTGAATGAGCTCACTGCTCATGTATGGTTCTCATTTCATCACTTGAACTGAAAATCATGGATGGGCAATGAGCTTGAAGCTCATGCACTCACTTGAAGCAACACTCCTTCAGCTGAATATGTTCTATTTAAGCACTATGAATATGAATTATTATTTCATCCCCTCTTGAGATTAAGGGGTAGCATGTCAGGCTCAACCCTTGTGGGAGCCCACCTTGCACCAAATGCTATGATGTCTTTAGATCAGCAACATGATTTCACCTATACCTTCACAAGAAACAAACATGTTATTTTTACAAAATAGTGAAGCTTAATGATTTTTCATTTTTTTGGGCTTTCTTGCATATGGATGATTTAATTATCTGATTCAATACATCAAAAACAATGTATTATCTCTAATCATCTCTCTCTCTCCATCACTGCAGGTTCATCCAAGTTCATCCAGAGATTGGGAGCCCACTTTGCACCACATGCTATGATGTCTTTAGATCAGCAACATGATTTCACCTATACGTGCATAAGAAACAAACATTGTTTCATTTTTTCGGGCTTTCTTGTATATGGCTGATTTGATTATCTGATTCAATCCATCAAAAACAATCTATTAGTTCTAATAATCTCTCTCTCTCTCTCTCAACTCAACTCAAGGTTTCACAATCTATTAGTTCTAATAATCTCTCTCTCTCTCTCAACTCAACTCAAGGTTTCAATGAACAGGTAATGATAAATATGCTTTGTCATGTCGCTTCATTTCTTTACCTTCTTTTCAGATGCATAGTATATTCTTTCTAATGTATTGGTTCATATACTCCCACAGCTTGTGTGGGACAATTGATCTCTCTTGCTTTCATTTAATGCAATGCTTATTCAGTTTGGTATATCTCATTTGTAAATTGAACAAAGATTATAATATGAAATGAAATAACTCCTTATCACTCATGAAATCTCTGCAAAGCATTGAATGATACACTAGTTGTCTCTCTTCTGGCATAACAAAAGCATGATAAAACTAAACCTTTTCTTTTCAAGCATTCAAAACTATGCAAACTATCATAACAGACAAATGTTAAAACTTTTCATCTTAAAATGAACTTAATAAACCAGTTCTACCCATTTGAGTTGTAGGTGAAAAATTGGTAACACCTGTATTGTGGAGAATTGGGTATCCAATCTCTCCTATTTATACTTTCTCATTTGTTAATACATTTGTTTTATTTCACTTGTAATCTCATGCTTGTTTGTTTTTACATGATCTTGGCAGTTTCTATAAAGAGTTTATTGTTTTCAAAATATATCTAACAATTAACACAAAGTATTTTCATTCAAATAACTCTATAATAAATAAAACAACATATTAATTTGGTTTAATAGGTTTTTATCCTTTTATTTCATATTTACCCCTAGGGTTTCATTTTTTATTTCATATTTGTTTTTTATTTACTAATCTTTGGTTAAATAAATAAAATAAAATAACTCTATGGTAAATAAAATAACATACTAATTTTGTTTAATATGTTTTTATTCTTTTATTTCATATTCACCCATAGGGTTTCATTTTTCTTTAATATTTGCCAAGGGTTTTATTGAGTAGCCATTTTATTATTAATGTACATTAAGAGTTTATTATAACTAACACACAAAGTAAAGTGTTTTCATTATTGTAATATTGTGGTTTAGTAAAAAAATACAGTGTACTTACTATTCAATTAATTTGTGTGCTTCTATAGTAAAATAAATAAATAAAATAAAATATTATTTTCTTTTAATATGTTTTTATCCTTTTATTTCATATTGACTTTAGGGTTTGATTTTTTTATTTCATATTTACCTAGGCTTTTATTGACTAACCTTTTCATTCTTATTATATAATATAGATTGAAGCTTTATTGTTTTAAAAATATATCTAAACAACTAACACAAAGTATTTAATTAAAATAATTGTACATAAAATAACATATTAAATGAAAAGAAATTAATAAATTAAATTTCATTATTGTTTTAAAAATATATATGAACAACTAACACACTATTTTCATTAAAATAATTATACACTAAATAAAATATGTTAATTTTGTTTAATATATTTTTATCCTTTTATTTCATATTGACTCCTAGGGTTTCATTTTTTATTTCATATTTGTCTAGGGTTCTTTTTAGTAATCATTCCTTAAATAAATAAAATATTATTTTACAACATTATATTAAACCCTAATAAAATATAGTTATAAAATATTATTGAATGACACTATAATTTTATAAAACAACAATGAAAAACACCATTAAATTAAATTTCATTGTGCAAAAACAAATTTAAATTCTAATAAAATATAGTTATAAAATATTATTTAGGGGTACTTAATTTTTATAAAGGAGTGAATTAAAATCAATAAATTAAATTTCATTTGGCAGAACATAAAAGAAAATTAAATTGATGCTTGTATAGTAAAATCTATAAAATATAATGCACTTACCATTCAAATAAAATATAAGAATAGAAAAATAACTCATAATAAATACTTTAAACACATGTAATGTTTTTATAAATATAAAATTAAAAATAATTACTAGTATAATACTTATAATATTTATAATTAATCAAAGATGTTGACAAAATTTAACACAATATTAATAATAGTTTTTAAAATAAATAATTAATGACATAAAAATAAATAATTTTTTAAAAAATCTATGTGTGGGCTTTCTAAATAATTTTTCACATAAATAATATTTTTCATCCTTTATTCTTAGAATAAGCATGTTAATAGTTGGAAAAATAAATATTGACATTGATTTTGAAAATTCTTAAAGGTAATTTTAGATAGATAAAATGTTTGTATGTCTGAATTCATTTTTCTTGCATAATAAATATTGAGATTATTTTTAAAATACTTGAAGGTAATTAAAAATAGATAAAATACTTTGTAAGTTTGACTTTATTTTTCCTTGCATCAATTTAATTTATTGTGTCTGTACTTATTTATTAGATGGAATAGTTCTTCAAAAACCTCTTTAGGATTTTGGGGACTATTAGTGGGTGTTCATATTGGCGTAAAACTAGCATACCAATCTTTAGAAAAACCTATCTCAAATACACGAGAGATATACTTCACCCCTATTAAAATTATTTTGTTGTATATTGACTCCTATTAATTTTCTTTAATACATTTTTATTTTTTATATTGACTCCTATTGAACCAGAAAAGTAGAACATTACTTTTTCTGGCTCAACTTCCTAGAATTCCATTTAATGTTTTAACTCTTCCTCCAGTAAATTTTATGACTGACATTTTTTTGAATCATTGGTAAAATCACAAGAAGTTCCATCCAATGTGTAAGTCTTCATAAAATTTTATAGACAATTTCATGGTAATCACTCATAAAAATAGTAAAAAGTTCCATCCTATGTGTAACTCTTCTTCCAAGAAATTTTAGGAACCATTAGAAAATTTCACTCACATTTTTTGGGAAATCACTCAACAACATTGCAAGAAATTCTATCCAGTGTAATTTCATAGACAATTTTTTGGAAATTGTTAGAATAATAAGGTTTACATAGTTAGATTAAATAATTTATGTTAGTAAATAAAACAAATGTTAGTTGTTTTGTAAATTACTTTCTCGGAAGTTAGTTTAGTAAATAGGTTAGTAATAAATTAATTAGAAGTTAGTTTTTGTGGAGTTATTCCCATAATAAGTTGGGGTGGTTTATTCAGGGGAATGTATGGCTTTATAAGCCAATATAACATCATGTAAAAATCCTGAAATTATCAATATCTTATTTTATGTTTTTGTGCATTCATGATGTAATCAATTATCTTTGTATTTTCTCAACCATTTTAACATGGTATCAGAGCATAATATTGGATACCGTGCAAAATGGTCTTGAAGAAGGTAGTTATGCCTGCGATGTCGAGATAAGTGTCTGCTGTAGATAGAAGTGTTTGTGAAGAATTCGTGGTGGTAGAATAATTCGTGGAAGCTGTGCAAAATGGTCTTGAAGAAGGTAGTTATGCCTGCGATGTCGAGATAAGTGTCTATTGTAGAGAGAAGTGTTTGTGAAGAATTCGTGGTGGTAGAATAATTCGTGGAAGCTGTGCGAGATATTATGCAAGGCCGCTGATTAGAACATCTCAGTTGTGCATATTCAAATCTCAAATTGGTTGAGCAGCGTGAGGAGAGACATTCCAGATATAAGACATAAATCAGTCATGTGAAGGCTACAGATGTGAAGACCGCATATGGGAAGAGAAGCGGTTGTTGAGTTTCTATTTTTATTTTATATTTTAAAGGAACATTGTTGATATGTTTCAAAGAAGAGGCGTTGATTTCCTGTGCAAAGGGCGTATGAAGATCTGCTCTTTATAGTTTATTGAAGAAGGGAAGAACCAGATTTAAACAAAGCCGCGTTGCAGCGAAGTTCCTGCCGGATGCTGCAGGTCAGTTCTGTCAAGATTACAGCTTGGTTAAATATAGTATGAGTTCGAAAATTCTTTGAAACAGTTTCAACTGTAGCAAAACAATTTTGAGTTGCAATCATAAAATTTACTTGGATATTGGCAGCAGAGCATTAGTAAATCAAGGTATAATAAAGAGCATAAAAAATGTCTTAGTAAGCCATAGATGATGTATAATTTAATCTAAATATTACTGTATTCATTGATTTACACACATGTGATTTAAGATTTTCTATAGACATTTGATGCAAGCTATAGGGTACATATTCATAGCCAAAAATGTGCATGCACAGTAACAGCCTATCAAATTACTTAAAAACAGTTAATAACATGGTGTGACTACTGAACAGTATTGGCAGCAAAGCATTGGTAAATCAAGGTATAATAAAGAGCATAAAAAAGACTTAGTAAGTCATAGATGATGTATAATTTAATCTAAATATTACTGTATTCATTGCTTTAATCTTTTCTATAAATAGGTTGACTAGAATTTGTTCCCTACACACCATCCAATCTCCATTACAATGCCAATGCAACTATTAGAAAGGATTCTAGTAGGAATACCTTCCAAAATTCACTAAAACTTCAATGTTGAACTCAACTGCAAATCTAATGTCCTTTCTAGCAGTGAATCATATAGAAAAGTACAATGCATTCATAAACTAAAAAACTATTCCAAACTAGAGTCCAAAGATAAAGCTCATATGATGATGCAATCAAGTGTGCCTCTTATCAGGTATTGGAATGATTATGAAATATAATAATCCCATTGCATTAGATTGATGAGACCCTAACCACTTGTATGAAAATAATAATGCGTACACAACCAATACTACTGCTAAAACAATATTATTTACCAAACTCCAACTCCAAATAGTAATATTAATGATTAGCAAACAATAATATAATTATGCATGGACTAATCATGGTGATAAAAGTGATCTTACTTATAATTTAACACAAAAATCTATAAGACAATTGGATCCAGAATTGTATAGTCTGCTAACAATCCTCAAATTGCCCCTATACGAACTGGTGACCAACTGGTATAGATTGTTGCAGGTTCCCTTAAAGGCAGTGCAAACTGATATAGATAGGATACAATACTATAATGACAGTAGGCAATAGTCAAATTTTAGTAGCAGGCAGATTTAACACTGATATAGATAGGATACAATACTATAATGACAGTAGGCAACAGTCAAATTTTATTAGCAGGCGTATTTAAATAAATAAGTATGGTTGCCAAAAACTTCTGCTGTATCGAAGACTACTCTGCCAATGCTGTGGTTTCCAATGCACAACCCCTGCAAATGAAAAACAAAAAAATCACATAATTAGTCATGCACGCTGAACTACACAAAACTGAAGGAGTTCCTCCATAGGAGGAGAGCTTGCAATAGCACAAGCCAAATAATATCTTACTAGATAAGTTTTATATGTCGTTGAACACTATTTGCCAATGCCCTTTCTTTTACAATGCACAACTCCTGCAAATGAAAAAAACAAAAAATCATATAATTAGTCATTGGAAGGCTAAACTATATAAATGGATTCACTACTCTGCCTAGTTACTACATCAATGTTCATTGATGTTGAAAAAATATAAAGGTAATATGAAGTTTGTAATTGAAGTATGACCATAGGAGAAAGTCCTGAATCAATCTCCCAATACTGATAGCAAAATTGACCATAAAATCATTTCTGGTTAAAAAATAGAATTCACAGCTTAAAATCCTCTTTTAGCTCATTTTGTAACTTTGAACAATTTAAACCCTAAATTAGATTTCACCTTATATCATTTATTTTCTAATTGACAAAAATTTTGGTGCAAATAAATGGTAAGCACAAACCTTGCAAAGTTAAAAGGAGGCCTACATTTCCAACAAGATTTTCTAAAATGGCATTAGTTTCTACCTTGTGTTCATGCCAAATCTACTATTTGTGCATTCCATATGCAAACTATCAGTGCCCAGGTTTTAGTTCATTTAGTTACTAGTCTTAGTAGTTACAAAAAATTATCAATGTAAACAACCTTATAAGAACAGGATGTCAAATCTGTAACGTCAATATCTTTTCACATGGGAATTTAGATACAAAAGAGGGAGAAAGATGTAAAATATTACCTGAACTTGATCGTGTAAAAATTTAATATATCAAATGGCCTCTAGCAACACTGAAGCAATATCAGTCTGCAACCAATAGATTGACATTTTAATATTAACAACCTTAATCTTGTGTGAATAAAGGGAAAGTATTTTTTGCAGTATTTGATAGTGTACCTTTGCCGAAAGGTGAAACCAGTTGTTGTAAAGCAGTAATTCTGTCGCCTAGGTTTTCTTTCCGCACCTGGAAATAGTAATGGTAATCCCCATAATGACTTCGATGTGCTATTTCAAAAGAAGAGGAACCAATCTTTTAAAGATTTTCTGTTTCCACAGTGAAGAGCTTGCATACCTTGAAAGTAGGCATTGCACAATTAGTACTGTCGAGGCGGGGCCTTTTAAAGATGGTATCTGATTTACTGCTCTCATTGTTGCATCGCTTTGCAGTCTAACTGGAGACCGTCATCACCATGAGGCTGCATGTCGTTAGACAAATTAAGAATACCATTTTAATAATAGGAAGATTTGATATTTAGAAAGAATGCACCACAAATCTTTCAAGGAAGACTCACCCTAGTCAGACTCCACGCATCACACACCTGTCCCTCAAATTTCAAAACACAAAAAATAAAGAAACCTAAATGTGCCACCACACTGCAAGATCAACATTAATTAATAGCTCGAAGAAATTGACACCTCTTGCCTTGTAAAATGATCGGACAGTTCTGACAGCCTCGACATTCAGGCCTTCTCTTGCCTCGTGAAAACCCCCAGCTCTTCTGCCATACTGCAACCGTCAATATGCACAAATAGGAGTTCATCGAACCTGCCAACATTTATCCTCCGAGCATGTTAGCATGCAAAACTTTACATTACATATTAAGTACATAGAAATCTGTTTCATGATTTGCCAGGAGCAGTGAATTTAATAACTTGTTAAGAACAACCTCTCCGCTATAGTTCCACGGCAGGAACTAATAACAGAAGGTGCATAAATCTTGGTGAATGAAAGAAGTATATCTGCATGTGAAGGAAAATACACTAGAATTGTGTGGGAGGTGTGGAAATCTTGTTGTTGATGCTGTAAATGGTATATTTTATAAACCGTTGAAATCTCCTTTAACTCATTTGAATAAGGTATGTCTTTTAGATAGGAGGATAAAACACGTGAAGTTCAAAAGTTTTGAACTGTATTTCAATTTTATTATCCTTTCTAAAACTCTGGTGAAGTTTTTTAAAAAAAGGGAAAAAAAGAGATTCCTTTATGTTTTAAAGGAGTATTGGATAATTTAAAAAATGTGAAAGAAATTTAAATTTTTGTAATTGGTGATATAAGGAGATATTGTGTCAAATTTTTGGAGTTGTATTGTAAGGAGTTGATTTTTTTGAGATATATTGGAGTGATAAGGTTGTATTTTGTTTGCACTAATTGTAAAAGGTGCATTTTCGATGGAATTTGACACCTTGTTAATATTTTAGTGTTTATCATGGCTACACATATCAAATATTGCTTGTGCTCTCAGGACCATCTTTATTACATCTGATGGGGTCTCCAAATACTTAGATGAGATATCAAATGGATAAAGGGTAACAAGGTCAATTGGAGGCTAGAGGCACTAGAGGTAGGAGGTTTTTCATCATCCCGAGCTAGCTTCTCGCTTAGGGATTATTCATTGCATGAGGAGCACCCATTTTTTGATATGTGTCCCTTTATGGAAGAAGGGGGGCTTGGTAGTTTGTGAAAGTTTGTGGATAGTGTAATCTCTAAAACATGTAGGATTAGTGTATTTACAGTGGTTTTGTATAGCAGAGGAGGTATATTGACACACTCGGAGGACATGTGAACTCTCAGAGGAGAGTTGTTCTTTCATGTGCAGTACTGTAGTACTGGAGGAGACATTTTGACACACTCGGAGGAGATGTGGACTTTCAGAGGAAAGTTGTTGTCTCATTGTGTAAGGAGATTGGTAACACTTTATGTTCTCTCATGTTGTGCAGATATTTGTAGACACAATCGGAGGAGATGTGGACTTTCAGAGGAAAGTTGTTGTCTCATTGTGTAAGGAGGTTGGTAACACTTTATGTTCTCTCATGTTGTGCAGATATTTGTAGGTTTTACAGTTAAGAGATCGATGGCATCAATCTGGTGTTTCCTGGGTGAGCGAGGAGGATTGTGAAGGTGCTTGATCAAAGTCTCCATAAGGGCTGTTATGTTCAATCCTTGCAGTGTTTACATGTAAACCTTAAGGGCGGGTGTTAGAATAATAAAGTTTACATAGATTAAATAATTTATGTTAGTAAATAAAACAAATGTTAGTTCTTTTGTAAGTTACTTTCTCATAAGTTAGTTTGGTAAATAGGTTCGTAATAAATTAATTAGAAGTTAGTTTTTGGGGAGTTATTCCTGTAATAAGTTGGGGTAGTTTATTCAGGGGAATTCACGGGAATGTATGGCTTTATAAGCCAATATAACATCATGTAAAAATTCTGAAATTATCAATATCTTATTTTATGTTTTTGTGCATTGATGGTGTGATCAATTATCTTTGTATTTTGTCAACCATTTCAACATAAATCACTTAGCAACATTGCAATAAATTCCATCCAATGTGCTAGATGACAATTTCTTGGAAATCACTCAGCAACATTGCAAGAAATTTCATTCAATATGTTAGCTGACATTTTTTTGGAAATCCCTCAACAACATTGCAAGAAATTCCATCAAATATAATAGATGGCAATTTTTTGGAAATCACTCAACAACATTACAAGAAATTCCATCCAATATAATTTCACCAACAATTTCTTGGGAATCACTTAGCAAAATCACAAGAATCATCAGGATACACCGACTAATCAAGAAGTTGTTAGCCTTAAAAAAAATGCTTGAAAACACAATGGATTCAAGTTGCAAATGTTCTTCAAGTTTACTTTTTCTTGTATACAAAAAAAGTAGCACTTTAGTGGTGTTTTAGCAACAACATCAATATATTGTAATGGAGCTCTATGACTATGAATTGGACCTACAATCTAAAATCGGCTGTTGGCAAAGCTCTCGCAATGTAGAATGCTCGATGGAATTCATTCCCAAACCACGACACTTATAGTTGGGAATGTGCGACTTGTTCTGGTCGATTGAATCCCTACCCTTGCAGAGGCCTACACAATATTCCTTTAATATCATGGAGGTCAAACCGCTGGGAACCCCTCTACCTTTCTCAGAAGCTACGATGCTTGATTTACTACCAAGTTTAAGCTTTTGCTAGTGGAATTTGAGATGTCAATGAAGTATGTGCACAGGGCAGAGGAATCACTGAATAAATTGTATGATTTTCTTGTTTGATCTTGCTGGAAGAAGATCCTCGGTAGTGTATCATTTTGGATGCCAAGATCACAGCAACGGCTTGTAAGGCTGCAAGAGAGGCAATTTACCAGGTTGCAAAAGTAGCTACGTGTTTTCTTATTGAGCAAATCGAGCTCCATATTTTCATAGACAGTGAACAAAGTAAGAGCTATGAGAGATGAGTATGGCGGATTGAAAATTGGATAGTTGCAGACAAGCTGTGGACCACCTATTTTTTTTCATCAGAGAATTCAAATGCCATGATGAAGCTAATTCAAGCAAAGGCCATGGAAAGAGAAAATGTTCTTCAATGGTGTACAGTGAAAATAATCCCTGACAAATCGAAACCCTATTTCAAATTTCAAGTTATGGTCTGTGAGTTTTTGGAAGGAGATGAAGTTCTTCTATGAATTGGTGTGGCCAAGGATCAAGCGCTTAGGGTTTGAGCGTTTTTGAGGGAGGCTGTGGAAGTGCTTCATTTGCAAGAGGGATTCAAACTTGAGACCTCATTAGGGTTAGCTTACCTACTTCTAGCCATGGTGAAGGATTACATCAGGGCTTCCCTAGAGTGAAATGATGTGAAACTAAGTAATAATAACAATGTTATGCAAGGTCTTCTCTAGCATCTAATCACGTACAATTATGTAATTTGTGGGTGTTGGAATTAGGGAAGAAAACTAAGAGGGGGGAGAATCAGTTGTCACAAAACTTCAATACTTCCTATAGTTAATTCTTTCTTTTACCATTTAGCAATAGATCAATAATTTAATCATGAAAAGCAAGATTCACAAACATACGAGTAGCAACACAATAACACACTTGACACCAATATTTTTAACATAGAAATATGGTTAAGGGAAAAACCGTAGTGGGGGTTAACCTACAAAGATTGATACTTTGTTAAAAGTACTTTACAAATGGGAATGCACATGCATTTGGACTCACTGCCCAGAGCTCACTACTCAAAAGAAGGCTCATTGCCTATAGAAGGCTCAATGCCTATAAAAAGAAGATTACAATGTGTTTGAACTAATAATTAGCATCTACCAATGCAAAGATTCAGTTCTAGTTAAGTACAAAATACCAACTTCATACACTTCATCTTCACTTTACCCTTTTTACTACTCTACTATCATTTGAACCTCATATCTTTGTCTTTCTTGTATTTACTCCATAGTCACAACACACACACACCAAAATCACTTAAATCCATCGACTATATATATTCGCATCATGATATTTAATCACTTTTCAGTCAGCTTCAAGAACACTTAGAACTTTGTTGAAGGCTCTACTCTTGTCAGCTAAATCCATGCGTAACCTATAACATGGACCAACACTTGCACTCACAAATCATCAATAATGTCAACCACTATCACTAATCATCACAAATCATCCAAGTGACAACTTCCAGTTATCTGAAACCAAGATCATTTACAAGGTCAACATGTTCTTCTGCTATCTACACTGTCAAACTATAACCCTGTACTCAGATGTAAATAACTTTTGATTCCTTCATCACCAGAGGTTAAGATTCTAGATTTAGATTACCCTAACAATCCTTACGACTCCTTTAGATTTGTACATACTCTGATTTTCCACCGGAGAGATCCAAACAAAGATACCAGACCTTGTCACATGCTTTGTTTCCAGCTCCCAGACTTAGATGAATTCTGATTTTGATTTCTAGTATGAACAAATTATGTTATGCGGATGAGTGGAATAATCTTAGTTTCCATCAATGACAACACCTATCATGCGAAGTAGTCTCTTGCCAACAATCTCCCCCTTTGGCATTGATGGCAACACTTAGTGAAAAATGACTAAGTGTTACTCCCCCTTACTCTATACTCTTATGCTCTCTACTAATTTCAGAGTTCCCCTTTGTTGGATTCCTTATTTTTCACTATTCTTCACTCCCCCTTTGACATCAATGGCAAAGGATGGGGTCCGTAAGCCAAATTTCTAAAAAAATCTGTATATAGTGTTGCATATGTACCCAATCATTAAGTTATATTTACATGAACTTGAGAATATTTGCAAAATTAATTTTCAATTGCTCAAGTTTAGAGGCCCAACTTCTTTTCATGCCATCCAAAATTAAGATGTGTCCACTCAAAAGAAATGAGTATGCTTCTCCCTTTGTCAGATCTGAAGGATCACTTGTCTAAACTACAGTTTGAGCTTCTGATAATACATTAAGCATTGTTTCTAACTTGGGGGCAATCAATCCCCGAAGCTCACACATTCTCTTCACAATATTGCCTTTTTCTTTAACAAGCTTCTTTATTTCATTGGTCAATCTGATTTCTTGACATTCCAGACTTGTAGGAGAAACTGATAGAGGATCAAAAATTTTAGATAGATTTGACAGTTTTTGTTCTTGCTCCTTTATCTTCTTCTCAATATCCTCACAGACTTTGGGTTAGGATAGATAAAACTTGTATATATCACCTCCATCACTTAGAGCATTTTGAATACTCTTTATACTGATACTAAGTATCATCCTATCATACCCTATTAGGCTCTTTATTTCACTAAATTTCTTATCCAAAAACTCATTCCTGACTTTATTCTCTACAGACTTCTCAAAAGACTCAAAATGTGTATTTGCAAAATTTACAAGATTCTTTAGATGTCTAGAGGGAGAGTCAGATGGATTCTTCTAGAAGGTAGGCATTATCTTCTCTAGTACACCTAATGCAAGACTTAACAACTCATTGTCTTCTAAGTGAGATTTAAATATCTTCTCTCTTGCCTTAGCTTAAGTAAAAGATGCTACCTTCATTATTTGGACCAGAGAGAGATTAGCTAGGTGGATTGGTCCTTGGATCAATTCTAGTTCATTAATTTCCAACATTTCTTTACTTAGAAAGTTCTTCACTGCTTTTGTAGTGTCTCTTTCCACAGTTTTTGGTCCACCTTTCTTCCCTTGAGTTTTGTCAGGACTAATTTGTTTAAGTGCATCAACATTTGCGCCATGTTCTTCTGCTTTATCTTTCTTACCTTCTTTCTCTTCCTCTGCTCTTCCTTTCTCTATCATTTGTAAGGAAATTCTTTTCTTTGTCTTCACCACTTACCATATGGTTCAGAGGGCTTTATGTAGTAGAAACATTTTCTCCTTTTTTGAATTGATCAGGTGGAGTTAGAGTATCTCCTACATCATCAATTTTGTCTACCATCTCTATGTCTTCTTTGTTTATTTTCTCCTCTTCCGGAATAGAGGAGTCTTCAACTTTAGTTTGTTGCTCACTGATGTTTACTTTTTCAACATCCCGAATTGTCTCCTTATAGGTTTGTTTTACAGGATCTAGAGTATCATCTTTTTTATCATTTTCTTTTCCAGTTCCTTCTTTTGAGGTTTCTAGTTCCAGAATTGTAGGATCACCTTCCTCAACTTGTTCCTCAAAGACAACATAATATTTATCTTTATATAGAGCCTTCCTCAAAATTACCTCTGTTTCTTTTGCAATTTCCTCAATTTCTCTAAGCATTATCTTGTTCATCCTTACTTTGCTTTTGAAATAATCTTTTACTCTCTTGAGTATTTAATCTACTTCCTTCTTGGACATTACTAGACACAAAGTGGAAAGGAGATATTCTTTGATTTCTAGATCTTTAGCCTTGGCTGCTTCCTTCGCCATCTCCAGTATTTTCCTCAAACTTTTAGGAAGCTCTTGTAAAATTTCTAGTAAGGCTCTATTGAAATTATTCAAGTATATGATGGTGGCATCTTCCAAAATTTTCTTATTTGCTTGATCAAAATTATCATAATAATCTTTGATAGGCCTTAGATTTCCATGAAAAGTAATTATTTTTACAATTTCATCAATTGTCTTAGCAACCTTACTAGTTTCTTTCTTTTTACTTGCCTTTTTGTTTCTGGAAGGTTGGTCCTCAAAAGCCTTTGAAGTCTTGGCTTTCTTTGATCTCATCTCTTTAACTTCTTCATCTGTTTCTGTTTCCTCATCATCTTTTGTGCTCTTGTAGGTTCTTGTGGCCTTGGTTTTCTTCCTCTTTCCTCCTTCACTAGATGGCATGGCTTCTGGTGTCTTAGTGAGAATAGACTTCTAGATTGCTCTAAGATAGTTACAGAGCTTCTTGTTTTTCTTGAAGAGCGAGGTAGAACTTCTAGAGTAGCTGCTAGCTCACTTTCTGTCCTTTCTTTTAAAGTTTTCTCAGCTCTTCTCTTCATCTCCTCAATCCTTTCTTTATTCTTTCTTACTACTTCTTTTGTGATGCCAATACTCTCAGCATACATTTCAACTTGCTTCTACACTTTCCTTTTGGTCTTTGGCTATTTGAGCTCCACATGTAGTTTTATACTTAGCTCTTTGTATGTTCCAAATCTTTCAACAGATGTGTCTTTTGATTTGCTTAGGAGATGTTGAGCATACATGTCCAAGACTCTCTCATCAACCTCATATCCCATAGGCATTATCGATACTATTCTAGGTTCCATGACCTCCATCAGGCACTAATCAATGTCAACCATAAAGCATATCTCATTCTCATATTCTCCACAATTGACTTAGGGATTCTTTCTCTTCCATGCATCATACTTTGAAAGTTTTTGAAGTAACCCCAAATAGCTATCATCTAAGCTTAGGAATCACCAAGGCTGCATAGGTGATCTCTTATTTTCCATGCTACTGGCCTATCATTTGTCTAGTGCACACCTTGATTTCTAGGCACTTCATTCATAAAATAGAAGAACATACATATAATAAAGAAACCATACTTGAAGGTATTTTTCTTTTCTTTCTTTATTTTACTCAGATTCTCAATCAACTAATTTTGTAGCATCTCACACGAAGTCATAATCAACATTCTCCTTCAACATTTGGTAGGTTGCATATATTGCAGTTCTGGAGATAGAATTTTCCTTGCTGGAGTGGTAGACCTTGTAGCCAATCATCATGGAGGCAAACTTGACATCCGGTTCTATGATGTCATTAATTGTCATTACTCTTTTGTCAAACTTTGTACCAGTAGCATCAGTGACAGTTTGATTTTTCACATATTTTAACATAGTTAATCCATCGATTGAGTTAAACCAAGTCACAATTCTAATGTCATCTTTAGTGATCTTGAATGGTTTTAGCAACCATATGAATTCATCACGCATCTGGCTCAATACATATTGAAGCCATTCACTTTCATCAAATGTTAGAAATTCAATCACTTGAAGAAAATGTTTACTATCTATGGTTTCAAATTCTAGTTTCAATTGATAATTTTCATCTTTTAGATGATTTTCAAACAATTCAAGCAGTTTCAGATTCCCAAATTCTTCTACATTGCAATGTATGTATGCCCTAATGTCTGCAACATTCATAAACCTTTAAGGAACACCAGAGAATGTACCTAAAGGATCAACTTTGATAGACTTGTGTGGGTGCTTCTTAAATTTCAGATGGGGTCTTTCAATTATATCAACAACTAGGGGTGTAGCCATCTCAACAAATTTTGGGTTCAAATCTTTACAGAGAAGTACCTTTTTCTTCCACAAGGTTAGGGTTGATCAAAATTGCCAGTTGAATTCACTCTTCGTGCTTCAATCTCTGGATTTGTAACTCAGATACTCTTCTTCTTATTTTCCTTCAAATGCAAAGTGATTCAAGTGCATGAATAAGTGACTTTTTATCCTTCACAAAACCTAATTCATATTTATAATAAATGCTCTACTCTAACTCATCTAGTAACATTGTTTCTTGAGCAGTTTTTCATGAATTACTTCGCAAATCACCATATTCTCTTCTTTTCTTCCAAAAATCCTCTTATAAGATCTACAATAGCCCATTTTACCTTTACTTGTCATGCCAGATCAGGCACTCACTTACTGGCTGGGGGAATTTGATTTTCAATGTAGCTCCCCCTAAGCTAGAGCTCCCAATTTAATTCTCAAAGGAATTACCAACACCAAATTCTAGCGTGGATCCATCACAATTGTTCATTACACCTTTCTTCACCCATTTCTTGTTCATTTCATTTTGGATTTCATTCACATCAACTTTTCCTTTGCCTTTGTCTTGTTTTTGCTCATCTAGTTTTCCATTTACTGGACCTCCCTTTCCATTGTTCGTACTTCTGCAAAATCTTGCAATATGACCAGATTTGTTGCATTTGAAGCACATAATCTTATTTTTATGACAATCACAAGTTGGAGTAGGTTTGGATCTATAATGTATTGCAATATGCCCAATCTTGTTGCATGTAAAGCATCTTCCATTGAACACTTGCTTGTTCTTAGGAGAATTCTCTGATCCATTTCTGCATTCTTTAGCCTTATGACCTATCTTCTTGCAATTAAAGCATTAACCAAAGAAGGATGATGCATTTTGATTCACTTGAATTCTACATTGATTAGCTCTCTGACCATATCTATTACATTTGAAGCAATTGCCATTGAAGTATGAATACCTTTGAGCATTAGTCTGTCTTACTAGAGGTCATCTAGGTCTACTTCTCCCATTCCTTGATTGAGAATTTCTTTGTCCAGATCCGAAGCTTTCATCTTTCTCATACCCAAGACCATGCCTATCATCAGCATTCTTCTAAGTCTCAAGTAGCACTTCAAGTTTAGATGAACTTATCTTGAACTTCTCCTTATATTCATTTGCAACTTCTAGGTCATGTCTTAGAATAACAATTTGCCTTTCAAGTTCCTCCTCATTGTATCTGCATTCTTGCAAATCAGATTTGAGATGACCAATTATTCTGTCCATTCTGCAACATTCTTCAGTTCTTTCCTTCAAATTTTGACTCAATTCTTCTTCAGTCTTCTTTCTTTACTCAATCTCTTTGGTTAGCCTCATCACCCCATATTCCATCTCTAGTTTTTGAAGAGAGTTTTTTTGACAACTTCTCACATTCCTTTGTCTTTTCTTTCATGGGTTCATCCAGACCATTTTCTTTAGTAAAATTTGTTAGCTGCTAAAGTAGCTCCTTTCTCTTTTCCATGGATTTCTTTAGTTTCTCTTTTAACATTTCAATGCAATTATCAGCATCTTTTAGGTTCTCCTTTAGATCATTTATTTCTGCTTTGGACTGATAAAGATCTTCTAATTCCAATTGAAGTTGATCTTTGAGTGAGCCCATTCCTTCCCAGATCTTCCTTAAGTTGTTAATATTTTTCAAGGAACCTTCCTCTGATACCAATTATTGGAATTAGGGCAGACAACTAAGAGAGGGGGAGTGAATTAGTTGTCACAAAACTTTAATACTTCCTGCAATTAACTCTTTCTTTTACCATTTAGTAATAGATCAATAATTTAATCATGAAAAGCAAGATTCACAAATATATGAGTAGCAACAAAATAACACACTTGGCACCAAGATTTTTAACATGGAAACCCAGTTAAGGGAAAAACCACAATGGGCGTTAACCCACAAAGATTGATACTCTATTAAAGGTGTTTTACAAATGGGAATGCACATGCATTCAGGCTCACTGTCCAGAGCTCACTACTCAAAAGAAGGCTCACTGCCTATAGAAAGAAGATTACAATGTGTTTGAACTGATAATTAGCATCTACCAATGCAAATATTTAGTTTTGGTTAAGCACAAAATACTGACTTGATACACTTCATCTTCACTTTACCCTTTTTACCACTTTGCTATCATCTGAACCTCAAATCTTTGTCTTTCTTGCATTTACTCCATAGTCGCAACAAAAACACACACCAAAATCACTTAAATCCATCGGTTATATATATCCGCATCATGATATTCAATCACTTTTCAGTCAGCGTCAAGAACACTTAGAACTTTGTTGAAGACTCTATTCTTGTCATCCAAGTCCATGCATAACTTGTAACGTAGACTACAACTTGCACTCAAAAATCATGAATCATGTCGGCTACTGTCATTGATCATCACAAATCATCCAACTGACAACTTCCAATTATCCAAAACCAAGATCATTTACAAGGTCAGCCTATTCTTCTGCTATCTGCACTATCAAATTGTAACCCTATACTCAGTTGTAATTAACTTTTGATTCCTTCATCGCTGGAGGTTAAGATTCTAGATTTAGATTTCCCTAACAATCCTTATGGCTCCTTTAGATCTGCAACATATTCTGATTTCCCACCGGAGATTTTTGGACCAAGATACTGGACCCTATCACATGCTCTATTTCTGGCTCCTAAACTTAGATGAATTCTTATTCTGACTTCCGGTATGATCAAATTATGTTATGCGGATGAGTCGAATAGTCTTAGTTGCCATCAATGACAACACCTGTCATGTAAAGCAATGTCTCTTGCCAACAGGGGAAGCGACTGGCTGTTGGAAGTTCACCCAAGCAGTACTTGTAGTAATATTTGCAAGGCTAGAAAGAAAGGCTATAAGGCTTCAATAGCAGATCGTGTGGCTGACTTGGAGATTTCAAAGGAGGTGAAAGAAAAATAGAGAGAATAGTTCATCAAAAAGTTATACAATGATTTAATTGACCGAGGATCGACAGGACTTGAGTTTCTACTTGATGAAATCATTGCAGGCGAGGAAGAAATCGATAGGAATAAAAATGCAATTAGTTTTTAAAAGGCAATTGAGAGGGTGGCCAAAATGGATTCCAGGAGCATTGTGTAGGCTCTGCGCATCCCAATATCTCAGTTATGGATCGATGATATGGAGAGATTTGAAAGCAATTTAGCCTTTTAGTAACAATTAGTTTAGACCTTAAACTAATTGTTGGGATGGGGGGTTCAGTTGTAAAATGAGGTTTATAGTATTTTGTGACTATTAAGGTAGGGTTTTGTTGGAAAATAAGGTTTACATTTTATAATAAATTCATCTTAGTGATTTAGTGATATTAGCAATTAAAATGTTTAGTTAGTATCATGTTAGTTAAGGGGTGGTTTAGATAGTCTTGTCTTTAAAAGGCTTTATAAAAGCTATATAGTGATGTACGGGTAATTATCCTAAATAATTTAATATTATGATTATTATTCAGCAATCATCATTTAGTTTTACATTCTAAATGGTGGTTTGGATAGTTTTGTCTTGAAAAGGCTTTATAAAAGTTATATAGTGATCTATGGGTAACCATGGTGAATGATTAATATTATGATTATTATCCAGTGTTATTACTGTGCAATCATGGTTTAGTTTTCAACATTCTAAATGCTCTTCCATTTTCAACAGGTTAGAGTAAAATTTTCATCCTTAACATTAAATTCCATTTCTAGCTCACTTATATGCACACTAATAGTAGTTGTACATTCAACAATACCATGTCAAAGGTATAGCCTTAAATGTATAGTACATATTCAAGACAAAGTTTATCATTGATATTATTTCTAGATCGGCATGTTTATACATTCTATCGACATGTCTAAATTCTTTTAACTGCCTTTGATAAAGCTTTTAATTGGGCTATGTTATATTCATAATGGCCTGGGTTAAATCTCGTCATCTTGTTTACCCTTATCAACTTGAGCGAACAACCTTACTTCTTCTAGGTAGGGCTTGTTTATCCTATCGGCCTTGCTGGGATATTGTTGGCTTACATTGTCTTTTAGTGGACTGTTAGTATTCTTGTTGGTCTTAGAATAAATCTTCTTTTGGTCTATTCACTTCTTGTTCAACCTGTGTATTAATCAACTATAGTGTTATCTTGTTGCTGGCCTACTTTTTATGATATGATTCCTGTCACAGTAGTTCATTATTTACCGTTGCAGTTATTTATCTTTGTCGTAGATTTATTTTATTCATGTTGCCATTATTTATTACTATCACAGTTATGTAATCCTATAGCAAACTTAACATTACTCCTGTAGTAGACTTTCATGTTTCCTATAGCAATTTAGTTTTAATCTTGTAGCAATAACAGTTTCTATAGCCAAGATGGACGGATGGGTTCCCAGGCCAATGGCGAGATTTTTGCTCTATTTTAAAAAACCAGGCCCGTAGGCACGTGGGCGACAGCTACCAGGAAGGAAGGTGTGGTTCCAAGATGGGTACTCAAATAAAAGACACAATCTAACTTTTCCCAATAAAGAAGCCACCTTTTCCTTTAGGGCTCCATTAGAGTCTCAGCAAGCTGCTTTCAAGGAGTTTCAAGCAAGAAAAGCTGATCTCAGGGATCGATGCTAGGATGCTTCATTACTGACAAGTCCTCACCCAAAAGGTAATCGATGGATGGAACTCCAAAAGAGAAAAGGATCCCATTTTCATCACTTTCATAGACATCGGGAAAAGGAAAGATTTGTCTCCAAGCAAAAAAAGATCTGGATCCCCATCATAAAGAATGTTACATGGTGCAGTGAGCAAAAAGAAATAACCCTCACCCAGATGGAGGAAAAGCTCAGAGATAAATCCCAACTCCTGATGGATACAACTGTTATAGGTAAAGTGATTTCTCCTCATTTTTCTGTTCAAGATCTCATAGATTGGCAGCTTTCTAGGTGGGGGAATTTGGTTGATTTTTGTGAACTGGGTAACGGCTTTTTTTGCTTTGTGCTTCCGGATAAGGAGGAAAGAAATAAAATTCTTTCTAAGAAAATATGGAAGTTTAACCAAACAGTGACTTGCTGTCAAGAATGGCGCCCAAACTTCCATGTTGGGAAAGAACAAATACCCTTGATTCCCCTCTGGGTTCACCTTCCCTATTTGTCGATGGAGTATAGAGATGTTGAAATCCTGACATGTCTTGGCAACTCCCTGGGGGTGTGTCAAGAAGTGGATATCCCCAAAGTAAACCTCACATCTTCTTCAGTGAAAGTCTGAATTCTCACAGAGGCCAAGGAGTTATTGCCCAAAAGACTCAAACTGGATTCTACTCAAGGGCCTTGGCTTCAAGAAATTTTATTACAAGATGGCGTAGACTCAGATGATCTTGAAAGGCTCCAAGCTTTCCTTATGACAGAAGATAACCTACCCAAGCAAGGACAAGATTTGGATCAACAGAGGGAATTTTTCAGCCCAGCCTCTTTAGCAGAGTTGGCGACAGAGGAGCTTGGTTTAGGTAACAGTAATGCCATTCTTTTGGGCTCTCAGCTTGAAAATGCCACAGTTCCAGTCCAGTTGTGTGAGTCTATAAAAGAGTTACAGGTTGTGCTTGGAAATCCAGAGGGTTAAGTTCAGTTAGCCAATGTGGATACTCTTGCAGAGGATAGTAATGAGGAATGCTTCTCTTTATTAGAGGAACCTAAGGATGTGGAGCTACCTTCTCAGGAAGGTATCTGTCCCAAAGAAGCAACAAAGGAGACTCTTAAACATGGTCCTAGTTGCTTTTCCCCTCTCAGGGAGGAAGAGGACTTCTTAAACTGGGAAGAGGACACCCCTCTACGAGATATGCTTCATTTTACCTTAAAGGATCAGACTACTTCTAGGGAGTTAGAAAATGAGCAAAATGACTTCTCCAAGGAATTAATTCAGGATAATGAAACTTTGAGAGAATTTTAGATCAGGTGGTGACAAACGTGGCAACCAATGTGATGGAAGAAATTGCAGATGAGGTCCTTCAAGAAGACCTAGAGAAGGATGAGAATAGGCCGCTCGGTCTACTTTGCACAAGTATGAGAAGCCCTTTGACTAAAGGTACTCCCACCCTGATCAGGAAAAGCTCTAGACAGAAGCAGTTGAGGTATAGCAAAGATGTGTCAAGTGGCCTTAACCATCAGGTATCCAGAAGTCCAAGCAGGAGGAGAGTAAGCTACTCTCCTCAGGAGACATGAAGATACTCACATGGAATGTTAGGGGACTTAACGCCCCTAACAAAAGGAACCTCATCAAATTTCAAATTGATGAGGATAGAGCCGACATAATCATGCTGCAGGAGACTAAATTGTCTTCAAAATCCTTTGATCTATACTCTAAGAGTTGGAAGGAGTGGATCTTTGAGAAGGTGGATGTACGAGGAGCCTCAGGAGGTGGTGGAGAAGAATGACAATTTCCTAATAGGCAAGTTTCCTGCACTCATTAAGGGAGCTGATTTGTGGATTGTGAATGTTTATGCGCCAGTAGATTTATTTCAGAAGAAATTAGTTTGGGATAACCTGTCTACTTGGCTAAGCAAATTGAAATGGAGTCCATTCATTTTAGGGGGCGATTTTAACTCCATAATACATGAGGCGAAAAAGATAGGTGGTATTACACATCTGTCTAGATCTCAGAAGGACTTCAAGGATTTTATTAATAGTAACCTCTTGTTAGATTGCATTCCTAACAATGGTACTTTTACCAGGACGAATAGAAGAAAAGGTTTTTTACAAATAGCAGAAAGGCTAGACAGATTCCTCATCTCCCCAAAATGCTTTAATTTTCCAGTCAGTTTTGAAGCAGAAATACGGCCTTTGATAGGGTCAGACCACTACCCAGTTAGGCTCTTAATAGGAGGATTTAAGCTCCCCAGTAAGAAGATGTTTAGGTTTCAGTCTATGTAGTTCAGAGATTTGTCTTTTATGGATAATATTCAATCCTGGTGGAAAAATATCCCTTTCGTGGAAGGATCTCGTATGTTTCAGCTTGCAAGTAAACTAAAATTCTTAAGGCACAGGATCATGGAATGGAACAAGAGCCATTTTCGCAATGTCTTTGCCGAGAAAGCTAGAATACAGCAAGAGTTGAAAGGGCTTGCAGACTTCATAATTCTTAGAGGCATGGATCTTTCTGTTGCAAGTATGAGGTGATCCAGTGTTGTCATTGATGTCAACATACTCATATTGCATTGATAAGAAGGATTTGATGAGCTGTGTGCTGAGGATACTGAGAAAATTAGCCTCAGTCAGGAACAGTGAAGAACAGTGATGAGAAGAAGATAAATGTACTGTATAGGATGGGAACCGGAGGACGCAGATTAAAGGGTTAGTAGATATGAGTCTTGAGATGCTACAGTCAAGATTTAAGAGGTCCGCATGAAGATCTGAAGGAGTTGTGGCTGCCGGTATAGAACCGGGTCCGGCAAGTATCCGGAGGTGACAGAGGATCACAAAAAGGTCCGGTGAGGTCCGGAATTGTATTATCCTAATCTGCGGATTGGAAGGAGTGTTTGGGATGTCATTTTGATGTTTCATCCTGATTTGTGTATGATTTGGAGGTCCGAAAGTACCTCTTGCATTATGACAGTGGCGACAGACTGTGTTCTTGAAGTTCCGGATGAGGAAGACAAGAGATCCCAGTAAGCAGAGGAAGTGCGGATGTATCTGGACATTCAGACAGGCTTGTGAAGGTTCTTGGATCTTGTTTAGGTTGTGTTGTTGGTCCGCATTGATGGTAGAGCCCGGAATTGAAGTTATTCTTCCGGATGAAGTTCTTGCTCTGTGTAGCCGACCGGATGAGTTGTTCATCCTGCGAATGTTCTTGTGATGGCCGACCGGATGTGTTATTCATCTTGCGGATACTCCTATGGTTGTTTGCTGACTTAGATGTTTGTTCCTAAGTCGATGTCTTGTATAAATAACGGTTTGTGAGTTCATTTCAGTGTGTGGTGTGAGGATGAGTATGGTATAGCGAAGAAACGTGCGAAAGGCAGAGCAGAGATTGTTGGGCTTAATTGGAACTGATCCGGACATGGTAGAGATGTCATTCTCCAGTTCAAGACTGTGATTTTCATCACTTTGTAGACAGTGTGTCTCCTTGTAGGCAGTGGGCCTCTTTGTGAGCAGTGTGCTCGGGCAGTGAGCCCTTATTGGCATGTGCCATTCATTTTTCCTTATTCTTCTAACAGAGAATAATTCTTGGGTTAATCACCCCGTGGTTTTTCCCTTAACCGGGTTTTCCACGTCAAAATCTTGGTGTTCAATGTGTTGATGCTTATCTGCTCTTGTGTTTATATATTATGCTTCCATGGATGATTATTTGATATGCTGCTAACTAACAACAGTGAGTTAAGTGTTTGAAAGATAAGAAGTTTTATACAACTGATTCACCCCCCCCCCTCTCAGTTGTATGCCCTAGATCCAACAATTGGTATCAGAGCCAGGTTCCTCTGACAAGAGCTTAACCGCTTGAGGAGATCCAGGATGTCGTCATACAAGAAGGATAGTCCGAAGTTCGATGGAACCAACTTCACTCTCTGGAAAGGTAGCATGAAGTGTCACTTGGAATGCATGGGAAAAGCATACCTGGGTATGATTTCAAAACCATATGTACCTCCACAAGGTGGTCCGACAACTCTGAATGAAATCACAGAAGCTGAAAACAATCTGCGGACCAAGGAAGCTCTTCTAAGCGCATTGAATGACTCAGATCTCTCGAATGTCATTGACCTACCCACTGCATATGAGATCCTAACTAAACTGGAACTTCTGTATGAAGGAGATGAGTTTGTCAAAAGTGCAAGGTTGCAAAGTCTGAAAGGGAAATTTGAAAGATTGAAAATGAGAGATGATGAAAACATCACTACCTTTATGCCAAGAGTAAATGAGCTGGTATGTGGAATCAGAAATGCTGGTGGAACTTTAGATGAAAATGAGATTGTCTGCAAAATCCTAAGATCCCTTCCTGCTGCCTACAAAATCAAAGTTGCTGCCATTGATGAATTCAGAGCCCACACAACTGTCACAAGAGAACAACTGGCTGGCAAACTAGCTGCATTTGAAATGACCGAGTTTAGAGATGATCCTCCCAAGACTGAATCTGCTTTCAAAGCCAGTGCCTGTGTGAAAGGCAAACAGAGATTTGATCCGGGTGAAAACTCATCAAAGAAAATGTCATGGTATGATCAAGCAAGAAGAGACATGGAAGAAGAAGAAGCAGAAACAGCTCAACTTGAAGCCCTCATTGCAAAGAGACTGCCAAGAGGATCCGGTAAGTATGAAGGAAAACTACCCTTTAAGTGTTTCAACTACAATAAGATTGGTCATTTTGCCTCAAGATGTCCGGAGAGATCTGTAAGATCTAATACTCACAGACAAAGGTTTCAAAAGAATTGCTATTATGTTCATGAAGAAGATGACAATGAAGGAGTAACAGATGATGAATCAGAACCAGGAAGCAAATCCGGAAATGAGTGGGTGTTTATAGCCATCAAGGAAGAAGATTCCTTGCTCTCTGAATCTGTCAATCACAAAGTTGTTGAAAAAGCCTTGGCTGCTCAAGTGGAAGAAAAGGATGATTGGGTTATTGACAGTGGATGTTCTCACCATATGACTGGTGACAAGAATAAGTTCTTAGACTTGGAAAGATATGAAGGAGGAATGGTAAAGTTTGGTGACAATTCTGCTGGCAGAATCAGAGGTAGGGGAACTATTTCCTTTGATGGTAAGAGCAAAACAGGTAATGTACTGTATGTTGAAGGATTGAAGCACAATCTTCTCAGTGTTGGTCAGTTAGTGGACAAAGGCTATGATCTCCGGTTCAAGAATGGAAAATGCAGAATCTTTACAAGCTCCGGAACTGAAATTGCATCCGGTACTCAGACAAGAGGTAACATCTTTCATCTGGTTGGTTCAAATAAAAGTTGTTTGTTTGTTCAAATTGATCAGAGTTGGTTATGGCATAGAAGAATGTGTCATGTAAATTTTGATAACATCATCAAAATAAGCAATACTCAGGCTGTGAGAGATCTTCCAAAGTTGATAAAACCTACAAATAGTGTGTGTAAAGAATGTCAGTTAGGGAAACAAAGCAGAGTCTCTTTTAAAAGCAAAGATCAGTCTTCTACCGGATTATTGGAATTAGTACATACTGATCTATGTGGTCCGACAAGAATCAAGAGTCTGCAAGGTGATAGATATTTCATGTTGTTAATTGATGATCATTCCCGGATGATGTGGGTTACCTTTCTAAAAGAAAAATCAGAAGCTTTTGAGAAGTTCAAAATCTTCAAAGCTATGGTGGAGAATCAAACCGGATTGAAACTAAAGTGTCTAAGGTCTGATAGAGGTGGTGAATTTACATCTGGTGAATTCATTGACTTTTGTGAGAAACAGGGTATAAGGAGACAGTTGTCTGCTCCTAAGACTCCACAGCAGAATGGAGTAGTTGAGAGAAAGAACCGGACCATCCAGGAAGCTGCTAGGACAATGATGTTGGAAGCAAATGTTCCTCAAATGTTTTGGAAAGAAGCTATCAGCACTGCAGTCTACACTCTCAATCGAGTTCAAATCAGAAACAACACCGGTAAGACCCCCTATGAACTCTGGTTTGGCATCACTCCTACTATGAAATATTTTAGAGTATTTGGTAGCAAGTGTTATATTAAAAGAGATGAAGATCTAGGAAAGTTTGATGCTAGAAGTGATGAAGGAATTTTCTTGGGCTACTCCACTCAAAGCAAAGCATACCGGTGTTACAATAAGAGATTGAGGAAGATGATAGAAAGCACCAATGTAAAGGTTGATGAAGGAATTGAGAAGCCTTCAAGATTTTATGAGTTTGATGAAGATGACCAAGACAGTGTTCAAGGACCTCAATCCTCTCCAGTGAGACAGAGTCAGCCTGATCCGGTAAATCAGGAAGAAGAGATAGGTTTGAATGAGCCTGATCAAGAAATAGCAGTGCTGGATACTCCCAAAATTCCAAGGTATGTAAGACTGAATCACTCTGAAGATCAGATAATAGGTGACAGAAGCAAAGGTGTACAAACTAGAAGGAATATTGCTCAAGATCAGAATGAATGTTGTCTGATTTCAAAGATTGAACCTAAAACAATAAATGAAGCCTGCAATGATGAAAACTGGACCAAAGCAATGGAAGATGAACTGATGCAAATTGAGAAAAATCATACTTGGGATCTTGTTCCCAGACCTAGAGACAGGAATGTAATTGGAACCAAGTGGGTCTTCCGGAACAAACTAAATGAAGCTGGTGAAGTAATCAGAAACAAAGCTAGATTGGTCTGCAAAGGCTACTCTCAAATAGAAGGAATTGACTTTGAAGAGACTTTTGCTCCGGTAGCAAGAATTGAAGCAGTCAGATTACTTCTTGCATTTGCTGCCTTCAAAGACTTCAAGGTATATCAGATGGATGTCAAGTCTGCCTTCCTAAATGGTGATCTGGAAGAAGAAGTCTACATTAAACAACCGGATGGATTTCAATTGTCTGATAATAATGATATGGTCTGCAAGTTGAAGAAAGCTTTGTATGGATTGAAGCAAGCCCCAAGAGCATGGTATGAAAGGTTGGATAAGCATCTTGTGCAGATTGGATTCAACAAAGGTACTGCTGACAGTAACTTATATTTCAAAATTGATCATGAAAACATTCTGATTGTTGAAGTGTTTGTGGATGATATCATTTTTGGAGGAAGAGATAGTATGTGCAAAACTTTTGCAAATCAGATGAAAAGTGAGTTTGAAATGTCTATGCTTGGTGAAATGAATTTCTTCTTGGGTCTGCAAATTACTCAAACAAAAGAAGGGATCTTCATCTCCCAGACCAAATATGTGAAAGAATTGTTAAAGAAATTTGGTATGGAAGACTCAAAGCCTATGAACACTCCTATGGCAACCGGATGTAAGTTAAGCAAAGATGATGATTCTCCAAAGGCAGATCAGACAAAGTATAGATCAATGATTGGTGGATTGTTGTATCTCACTCAAACTAGACCAGATATAATGCAGGCTGTTGGTCTTGTGGCAAGATTCCAGGCTGATCCTAGAGAATCTCATGTTATGGCAATCAAAAGAATTTTTAGATACTTGAAAGGAACAGTTGAGTATGGTCTATGGTATCCTAGAGATCCGGATTTCTCTCTTCATGCTTACACAGATGCAGATTGGGCAGGAGATGTGGATGACCGGAAGAGCACTAGTGGTGGAGCATTCTTTTTGGGGAAGAGATTGGTTTCTTGGCTAAGCAAGAAACAAGATGCAATATCTCTGTCTACAACTGAAGCAGAATACATTGCAGCAGCAGGTAGTTGCACTCAAATCTTATGGATGAAGCAGATGCTAAGAGACATCAAAGTTGAATATGAGGAGCCTATCACAATCTTCTGTGATAATTCAAGTGCAATTAATATTTCCAAGAATCCGGTATTGCATTCTAAGACTAAGCACATATCTATCAAATTTCACTTTTTGAGAGAACAAGTAAACAAGGAAGAAGTCAGATTGGAGTATGTTCCCTCCAAGGATCAGATTGCAGATATCTTTACAAAACCCCTTCCCAAGGACTCTTTTGAATATCTCTGGGAGAAGTTAGGGGTCATGGCCCCTCCGGTGATGAACTAAGATGCACTGATGTGCATCAGTCCGGTGGCTATCACAGTCATATCTTGTGATCCGGACTAATGGGGAGCTGCAACTAAGGGGGAGCAGCTGGTATGATTCTGATGCATGAGAATTGCAAGTATGAGCCCTTTGCCATTGATGTCAAAGGGGGAGAGAAGACATGTGAAAAACAAGTGGTTGATGATCAAAGGGGGAGCAGTAAAGGAAGAGAAGACATGTGAAAAGTTGAAGTTCTTGTCTTAATGGTTTTTCACATCATATGTTGCCATCAATGACAAAGGGGGAGATTGTTGCAAGTATGAGGTGATCCAGTGTTGTCATTGATGTCAACATACTCATATTGCATTGATAAGAAGGATTTGATGAGCTGTGTGCTGAGGATACTGAGAAAATTAGCCTCAGTCAGGAACAGTGAAGAACAGTGATGAGAAGAAGATAAATGTACTGTATAGGATGGGAACCGGAGGACGCGGATTAAAGGGTTAGTAGATATGAGTCTTGAGATGCTACAGTCAAGATTTCAGAGGTCCGCATGAAGATCTGAAGGAGTTGTGGCTGCCGGTATAGAACCGGGTCCGGCAAGTATCCGGAGGTGACAGAGGATCACAAAAAGGTCTGGTGAGGTCCGGAATTGTATTATCCTAATCTGCGGATTGGAAGGAGTGTTTGGGATGTCATTTTGATGTTTCATCCTGATTTGTGTATGATTTGGAGGTCCGGAAGTACCTCTTGCATTATGACAGTGGCGATAGACTGTGTTCTTGAAGTTCCGGATGAGGAAGACAAGAGATCCCAGTAAGCAGAGGAAGTGCGGATGTATCCGGACATTCAGACAGGCTTGTGAAGGTTCTTGGATCTTGTTTAGGTTGTGTTGTTGGTCCGCATTGATGGTAGAGCCCGGAATTGAAGTTATTCTTCCGGATGAAGTTCTTGCTCTGTGTAGCCGACCGGATGAGTTGTTCATCCTGCGAATGTTCTTGTGATGGCCGACCGGATGTGTTATTCATCTTGCGGATACTCCTATGGTTGTTTGCTGACTTAGATGTTTGTTCCTAAGTCGATGTCTTGTATAAATAACGGTTTGTGAGTTCATTTCAGTGTGTGGTGTGAGGATGAGTATGGTATAGCGAAGAAACGTGCGAAAGGCAGAGCAGAGATTGTTGGGCTTAATTGGAACTGATCCGGACATGGTAGAGATGTCATTCTCCAGTTCAAGACTGTGATTTTCATCACTTTGTAGACAGTGTGTCTCCTTGTAGGCAGTGGGCCTCTTTGTGAGCAGTGTGCTCGGGCAGTGAGCCCTTATTGGCATGTGCCATTCATTTTTCCTTATTCTTCTAACAGAGAATAATTCTTGGGTTAATCACCCCGTGGTTTTTCCCTTAACCGGGTTTTCCACGTCAAAATCTTGGTGTTCAATGTGTTGATGCTTATCTGCTCTTGTGTTTATATATTATGCTTCCATGGATGATTATTTGATATGCTGCTAACTAACAACAGTGAGTTAAGTGTTTGAAAGATAAGAAGTTTTATACAACTGATTCACCCCCCCCCCCTCTCAGTTGTATGCCCTAGATCCAACACTTTCATCTTTTCAGAAGGAGAAACTTTTGAGAGCTGAGCTGGAAGAGATCTTGAAAAGGGAAGAAATCTTTTGGAGACAGCAATCTAAGGAGCTATGGCTGAAAGATGGCGACAAAAACACCTCCTTCTTTCATTTGTTAGCCAAGGTGAGAGCCGGTGCCAATTCTATTAAATCCATTCATCTGGAAATGGACAGATCTGCACTGAATAGTCAGATATTCTCACTACAGCTCATAAATTTTATGCGGATCTTCTTACCAGTCTGATATATCAATGGGACAAAGGCCTGCAGGTTTGCACCCTCATTCCTAAGTTAATTAAGGAAAATCATAATAGGGAGATCTTGAAACCATTCTCCTTAGAAGAAGTGAAGTCTGTGGTGTTCTCCTTGGCGGGAGAGAGAGCGCTGGGCCCGGATGGATGGACGGGACTTTTCTTTCAAAAGTGTTGGATACGGTTGGAAGGGATGTCTTTCTGGCCGTAGAAGAATCTAGAAAAGCTAAGAATGTGCTCAAGGAATTCAAATCAACCTGTTTAATGCTTATTCCTAAAACAAGCTTTCCTCAAACCTTTGAAGACTTCAGGCCTATCTCTTTATGTAACTTCATCTATAAGATAATTTCAAAGGCTTTAGCGATTAGATTATCCCCCCTGATGAAGGAGTTGATTTCTAGTGAACAAGGGGGCTTTGTTCTAGGTAAAGAGACCATGGAGGGTGCCATTCTAACTCATGAAATCTTGCACTCAGTGAACAAGGATAAGCAGCAAGCCATGGGAGTGAAGTTAGATATGTCCAAGGCCTATGACAGAGTGAATTGGGGTTTTCTTATTGATATCCTTTTGCAAATGGGATTCTCCAAAGAAGTGGTTAGATGGATTAATTTCTACCTCTCAGGGTTCCGAGCCTCAGTGTTAATTAATGGACAGGAGTCTAGTTTCTTTGAACCTTCACGAGGATTAAAACAAGGAGATCCTCTTTCTCCTTATCTTTTTATCATCATGACAGAAGCCCTTACATGGTCCATAAAGGAAGCACAGAGAAGGTTAGAATGGCAAGGTATTAAAATAAAAGGTATACACGAGCCCTTCACTCATGCCTTGTTTGCAGATGATACAATACTTTTTGGCTAGGCTTCGCTCCAGGAAGCCAGATCAATGATGAATACAGTCAATTCATACTGCTGCACCTTAGGATAATTAGTGAATTTTAATAAATCTATGGTCTTCTTCCAGAATGTTCCATTACTCCTCCAAAAGCTGATCCAAGTCACCCTCAATCTTGAAACTCAGGTTCTCCTAGGAAGCTATCTCGGTCTTCCCTTGTTCATGGGCAGATATAAAAATAACTTATGGGGCAAGGTGTTAAAGAATTTGAATACAAAACTGGCTAAATGGAAAGGGCGTCATCTATCTCTAGCAGGACGAATAGTTTTGATTAAAGCAGTTCTATCTGCGGTGCCAGTCTACATGATGTTGGTTTTTCACATTCCAAAAGGTATTATTGCAAAAATTGATGGCCTCTGTAGAAAATTCCTCTGGCAGGGCTCTCTAGAAGAGAAGAAAATACATCTATTGGCCTGGGATAAGGTTTGCAAACCTAAGGTGGAAGGATGGTCTGGTATTCTGGATATCCAAGTTCAAAACCAAGCACTTGGGGCCAAATTGGCATGGAGCATGTATTCTAAACCTAATGCCATGTGGGTTAAGTTAATAAAAGCCAAGTATCTTGATTCGATGGATAATGAGAGGATTTTCATAGTGCAAAACCCTCCTAAGGGGTCCGCTATTTGGAATTTTTTAGTAAGAAGTAGAGACCTCCTCCAGTCCAATCTCACGTGGATCATACATAATGGTGAAAAGGCTGATTTCTGGTTTGACTCTTGGGGTGGGGGAGCGCCATTGTCTGAGTTATATGAGCTTTCTGAGGCACGAATTTTTCTCCAATCAAATTGGGGTCACAAAGTTAAAGATTACTGGCAGGTGGTAAGGGAGGGGTCTTCAGTTACAGTTGCCTGGAAAGGCTTTCAAGAATGTAATTTTCCTAGATCTCACAAAGTATTTCTCAGCCGTCTACTTGGTAAAAGGTTAGTGCTAGTTTCCAACTTGGAGGATGAAGTGGTTTGGACTGCGGCAAGTTTAGGGTGCTATTCAGTCAAAGAAGGCTATAAAATAGGCGTGCAGAAAGCTACTTCAGACTGGCCCTCGAAGCTGTGCTAGGGGAAGTCAATTCTTCCTAAAGCTGGAGCATTCGCCTGGTGTTCACTTCATAATAAAATTCTCACAGGTGATCGAATCAAAAGACTAGGATTGGGATCTAATTTCCCCTGTGTGCTTTGTGGCTGCGAGGATGAATCTATAGATCACATTTTGCTATAGTGCCCTTTTAGTAGAGCATGCTGGACTTGGTTCTTCAGAAAGATAAAGTGGTTTAGCCCTATCTCCAAATCTTTATTTCTTATGTTCAAACATTGGGCCCTTTCGTTTGGTAATTCTACATTAGCCTGTTTATGGGAACTAGGTCCTTCCATGATCATCTGGCACATCTGGTGGGAAAGGAATCTACGTATCTTCAGGAAGGAAGCAAGATCGATGTCTCAAGTCTGTGATAAACTTGAAGCTGCCTTAGAGGAATAGGTAGTGGCCCACCTTAGATCCATTAATTCCTCCAAGTTGGTATGGTCTAAATGGGCTGAGGAAATCATCTCACTTTGGCCATCAGTCAGATTCATGGGACTTGGAAACAATACAGGAGCTTCTAAGCTTCCCACAAATAGAGATAGAGTTAAATGGACACTACCTTCCTCTCCTTTCTGTAAGCTTAACATTGATGGGGCATGCCGAGGGAACCCTGGCCCTTTTGGAATAGGATGTGTCATTAGAGATATTAATGGTGATCTGCTTGTAGCTATGTCAACCAAATTACCCCCAGGCACTAACAATGAGGCAGAAGCATGGGCTCTAGTTCATGGACTCAAACTGGCCCTTGAAAAAGGTTTTAGGAATGTGTGGATTGAGGGGGATTCCCTGATTGTAATAAATACCATCAAAGGTAGAGGCTTAGACAATTGGAAGCTGAATTACATCCTCAATCTGGCCAAACCTCTTCTGAGCAGACTTGATAATTTTTTCTTCTCCCATACCCTACGGGAAGGCAACAGGGTGGCAGATTTTCTAGCTAACATAGCAATTGATAGTGAGAATGCCAACGTAATATTCCCTCCTGGCGAACACCACCTGTCTAACCGTTTGACCTCTCTCTTGTTTGCTGACATGGAAGATGAGTAAGCCTTGTGCCTCTCCTTGGCTTAAACCAACACTGCTCACATGTACGGTCGGGATGCCCCTCCCCTAATTACCTATGATGGTTTGCATTGAGTTGGGAGCTGTCTCATTTATACCTTCATTTACTTCTATGGACAGACATCTGACATCCTACAGGAGCTTTCTTTTCAAGGTTTTAAAAAGGGGATGATTGTTTTAAGACAGATCGGGCTTTGTCAAATGTCCTGTCTGCAAGGGAAAGATTGCGAATCTCCTATCATCTTATGCTGATTAATAGCATTAGCCATGCCAGATTTGCCCGGATCTTGGTTATTCTTTGACGGCGTAATGGCATAATCGCCTCGCATGCTCCTATTCATAAAGGACACCCTACTCTCGCTACTTGTTTTTCTTTTAACTGGCTGAGTACTTTTTTTTGCATTAAGTGTGGTTGATGCTAGCATCATTACTAATCTCCGCCAGCCCTCAGCTTCATATGTTTAGCCTTTTTCTTTCTTCTTTTCTCTAGCTTCTCTCAAGGTTTTGGTTCCTGGAGGTTGGCGATGGCGGATACGCATTTGAACCAGTGGCTATTTTTTCCCACTCTTGACTGGGAACCGGAGATAAGGGGGCATGTGAAGGCAATCAACCTCATGACCCTGATTGACTCCGATTGCACTCTTTCTCAGTTTGCAATCCAGAATATTGTGGGACATGCTTGGATCAGAGGCTTCGAGGGGTGCATTTTAAATTACTCAAATATTGTCTCACAGCTTCTCTCCAATATAATGGACCTTGTTATGGATGGTGACTATGTTCATTCACTTACGACAGGTTTGTTCTTCAAGAACATTTATACAGTGGAAAGATGAAAGGCGGCAGTGTCTCATTATAAAATGGAGCAAGGTGATGCCCTCATTGGTGGGCTTTTCAACCTCACAACTCTACGAAACTCCCCCCTCAGCAGGTGATCAACAGGGCCCTACAATCTAGCTTAAAATCACTGTGCAGTGTGGAGATAGATGATGCGCTTCAGGCTTATTATTTTTTATTCTCCAAAAAATGGTTCAAGCGCATCAAGGATGTCTTCATAGCCATTCAGTTTCTTAGAATTCATGCTTCTGACCTAGCACTAGGGATGCCCTTGTATGCTTTGCCAGAGGTGGAAGAGGGTGACCAAAACGCGTTTTCTGTGGAACTGGATGAATAGGATTTGCCAGCTACTCCGTCAGCGGTGTAATGTTTCATGCTGTGTTTGGTGGTCTTCTCTGTTTCGATCAGGTAGCCTCGTGTTTTTTGTTATGGGTGCGTCCTCTAGCATCACTCAGTGTTAGTTTTACCTAAGGGGTGGTGGGCTGGTGTTCCTTTGTGTTGGCGGGGTGGCTTGGTTGGTGTTTTCAGTTTTGCTTTGCTCGGCGGCACGGGTTTGGTTTTTTTGGTGGTGACCGGTTGTCGGGCCTTGGCATGTTGGATGGGATGGTCTTTTAGTGGTGGCTGTTTGTCGGGGTTTGGCGTGTTTGATGGTAGTTTCTTCTACTATTTTTTTTGGCTCTTTTTCTTTACCATGTTTTATCTAGCCATGACAGGGCCCTGTTATGTTATTTTCTGTTTATATTTTAGTCTTACGACTATTGAACTTTATGTATAAACTCTTATCTTTCAATTTATGGGTGCCCCGTCACCTTTTTTTGGTTTAAAAAAAATAACAGTTTCTATAGCAAATCAACACTTGTTTTCCCTATAGCAAACTTGATTGTTTTCATTAGTAGACATCAGAATTCATGTAGTAGATTTAGGATATATTTAGCTGACCTTTCTTCTTATGTCTTCGTTGTAAATGGTGTTTTATTAGCATTTATGAAGATATTAAATAGTATTTATCTTTTTAAAACCCTTGTCACAAGAACAATTGAGAGGAATTATAAATATGCTTGTGGTCATAACTATTAGATCTAGATTTATATTGAGAAATTATGAATGGAATATGGGTTAAAAGATATAACTAGTTTTATAGCTTTCTATGTGTATCTTAAATGAATAAATGAAACTCTTATTAAGAATTAATTACTTAAAAGTGTATTCCCATGGATTGAGCAAAGTAAAAAATTAGTATATGTATCTAGGCAAAAGCATGTGATAATGATTTCTTTGAAAGAAAGTAGTTTATCTTTTTATGTGTGATTGGGTTACTTTCAGGCTAGGATGCCCAATGTGTAGGATGTCGAATATAGGTAACAAGAGAAGGGTTTTCCTCTTTTTTGGAGTTGACGTTACTAAACTTATTCTCCCAATTCAATTTGCTCTCTTTTTATTTCATTTGATTTTTCTTAAATTTATGTTTTCTCTCTTTTTATTATGATTTGACTTGATTATTTTATTGGTTTTATTTTATATTCATGGATTTAATAAAACTATGTGCCTATATATTTATAATTATTTAAGAAAAAATATGTCTAGTTATTTATATATTTGTAATTACTTAAAAAAATGTCTAGTTATTTAAATATGTTGACTCTATTTTATTTTTATGTACATAGTCGTAGTCATCCTCCCCTTATGACATAATTATTTTTATAGATCTTTAATAGTTTTTATTAACATGCTCAGGCCATTACACTCCACCCCATGTCAGCCCTTTTTAATAGTTTTTGTTAACATGCCCACCCCATTACACTCCACTCCATGCTACTACTCTGAAAATGTACTAGTGTAGATATCCTAAATACATCTATCTAAAAATGTCTGAAGATATCAGTCTATAGACCTCTATATTGAAATTATTATTGAGAATAGATAGGTGCCTCAGACTATATCTCTTTGAATCTTTTCAATAGATGCATTTAAGATATCTATGCTAGTTATAATTTTTTAAAGGAATTAATTCCATAGTACAAATATAAAACAAAGGCTATTAAACTAAATATTAATTTTCCTTGTGGCTTTGAAAGATTGAAAAACCCTAACCCTAGCTCTCCTTAAACTAAAGTAAATAATTTGCCCTACTATTAATTTTCTTTGGGGTTTTCAATGATTTGTTTATGCAAGAAAAATATTAAATAAATTATAATTTATAGGTTCCATAATTTAAGCTACACTTTAATTGTAATTTTATTTTTATTTTAATAAGAGTAAATAATATCTAATGCCTAATCTAACTTTCTATAAATGATAGTAGCAGTTCATAAATTTATTTTGGATGAAAAAAAGATGACTACATAGTGCATTTACCAATTAAACTTCTCCTCCTTATGAATTAAACTTAGAATACTACTTATATTTATAAACATTATTTTATTAGCTTTATTTTTATTTTTTATGTTCATTGGTTTAATAAAACTATGTTAGTTATATATTTATAATTATTTTAAAAATATGTCTAATTATTTAAAAAAAACTATGTTGGCTCTATTTTGTTTTTATGGGCACAGTCATAGTCATCCCCTTAACACCACCACATGATAACTCATCAGTGTTGTAGACACTTGAAAATGTCCCCCTTTAATGCCACCACTTGATAACTCATAGGTGTCCAGAGCCTGTGAATGATATTTTTGGCACATAATTCACCTTCCCCTCATATTCCTCTATTAATTAAATAATTTCCAAATTATTTAATTAATTCATTTCACTTGGCTTTTTAATTAAATAAATTTTTTTTAATTAACCAGGCTATCTTTCTTCTTTATTTCCTCTATAGTTAAATAATTAAAATATTATTTAATTATTCATCATCATGTCCCATTTAATTTAAATAAATATCTATTTATTTAAATTATCCAATGTTCCCCTCTTAATTAAATAAGCATCCCTCTTATTTAATTAATCAACCTCATCACATACCCTTCTCAAAACAATTAAATAAGTATCTATTACTTATTTAATTAAACACAATCACTTCTCTTACCTCATATTTTTCCCCAATAAAAAATACATCCTTGTCCTCTAGTGACAAGAAAACCCTAACTCATCCTATCCCTTGATTTCCCTCCAAAGTCAACTCTAAATCTCCACCCTCCATTCTAATTTCCTCCTCTATAAAACTACCCTCTCCCATTGACATTCCACTACTTTGAGCATTTGACTTGTGCATTTGTCTACTCTTGAGCTGTCATTCCTTAGTTGTTGGTCTACAAGTCTGAGTACATTCTCCATAGCTTAACTTAGTAGTAATGGAGGAAATGCATTAGGCATTCTAAGGTTTTATGCTTCCATAGTTTCATTTCTAGGTTGTTTAAGGTCTCCATTACTTGAGTAGGGTTTTATTCTACTATTCTAGGATTGTAGGATAGATTTTTCCTTGCTTACATTGGTGAACCTGACATGAATTGTCTATACATGGCACGAATTTAGGGGAGTTTGAGTTTGTAGGTTTGTGTGATGCATACATTGAGTAGTACGATGCGTATGCTTCTTCGTGCGATGCATACAAAGCACGAAGTGATGCATAAGTTAGATTTTGCACTACATACGCATCATTCTGCAACACATACATTCCAATTTAGGGTTCAAGCTTTTTGTTTTCATTTATCTAACCCTAATTTAGTTTGTTTTGCAGGTTGCTAACTAGTTTTTGTAGAGTCTATTAGTCTAAATGGTTCTCTATTTTTATTAGCTACTAGGGTTTCATTTTTAAGTAGTGGCTTTTCTTAAAAAGGGCATTTAGTTTTCAAAGAAGGGATTAAAGCTTATTATCTAGGGTTTTATTTAGTCATTTTGCAATCTGGGTAAATCCTATTGAGGCCTACAAGTTTTCTATCTTGCTAGGACTTAGGGACATACTTTACAGTCCTAGGATTTAGTTTTAGTCTGTGCAAAAATGATTTTATTTCACTAGTTAGGTTTTCTAGTAATATTTTCATTTGCAGGGAAATGTGTGAGGCATGCGCTGTGTTCTGTGACACATGCACTATGTTTTGTTATGCATACACTGCTCAAACCTACATACACATAACAATGCACTGCATAAGACATTTTCTATGATGCATATAACTGACAGTGCACTGCATGTGTTCTCTATGTGATGCATGCACTCTGGTAAAAACAACAAGTTCTTTTCTTGAAAAAATTTATTTCAATCCGTGGTTTCTAGTTTCTATTTAGGTTTTTCTGTTACTCATTTATGGGTTTACAGGTTGTGGTGTGGAAGGAACATTTTAATTTGCAAACTAAACTTGCCATTTAGGGCTTTATTTTTATGTATGTGTGGATGATCAAAACACTTTACAATTGGAGTTAAAAAGAACACAATCTTTTGTTTGCATTTACACACTCATTTTGGGATTAAAATTAACCTCACTCATATTGGTTAAAATGAGCCATAACCCTTGCATTTTCACACTCATGAGATAAAAAAAAAACACAACTTCACATTATAATACATTTGGTTAAAAACAAACCACAAATCTTGCATTATTACACTCTTTGGGCCTTAAAATTAACTTGCATTCACACTCATCTAAGAAGATAAAAAGGATTGCATTTGTGCTTTCTATGTTTGGTGGTTTGTGTTAGAGTAGTGGATAGGTATAAGCCCTCTACTTCACTTACATAAAATCACACCACACCTAAGAAAAGATAAATCAAAAGAACCCCCATGCAAGTGTGAAGCAATCTTACATGTGTATGCTCTCCCCTTGCAACTTAGTGCGAGCCTGGAGATCAAAAACATGTTAGTTTGCTTTGCTTTTGTTTGAGCCTTAGAGTGGACTTACTTGTGAGACACATCCGAAAGAACTCACTTGTGACCCCAAGCAGGACTTTCATTTGGCTTGCTATATAAGTTGAGGATAAGGTGAAAGCCAAGTCTAACCGGTATGAGTGCTCACCATAGAGTGCTAGCTCGAAAGGAGGTGTACCTTCATGTATATTAAAACTCCTAGTAGGGTTAGTTAGAGCCTTAAATAGCTTGTTGGATGCTTGTGCAGTGCTGGTCCCCCAAATATTCCACTAGAACCCTTTGTGTAATGGCCAAAAACCCTGTATTTGTTGACAAAGAAGGGTAACCTTTGAAGCCACCCTGATTCATGCAGTTCTTAGCTGAGGTAGTAGGGACAATTCTAAGGTTTGGTGGGGGGACAAGCCTAGGAAACCCAGATCTTGGTATGCATGAGAAGTGAGTGCATTGTAAGGGGGAGCCGGTGCTACCAAGATCCTAGAGCTACCCTCTTTTGTATAAGCACAACTAGGGGATTCAACCAATACAATCCTTGACTAGCCCTAGAATCATGCTTGTCTTCCAAGTGTCTTTTTTTTCAAAAAAACTTCATCAAAAAAACATCAAACAAACAAGAGACATGGCCACAAAACTATTTGCTGAGTGTTTTACCTATGATGTGCTTTCTGATTTTTCACAAAACCATCAAACAGACCTAGGAAAATATTGCCTTTAGAGCCTGCTGAAAATTGCAATGAATATGCTGAACAGTGAACCACATAAGTGACATTCTACAATGCATAAGAAAACTCACAACACATACGCTGAATAGTGAACTGCATAAGTGATATTCTGTAATGCATAAGAAGAACAGTGTGATGCATATGCCTGAGAATAACTTTTGAGCCTTAGAGAAACTTCTGAAATCTTTTATCCCAATCTGATCTAATTGCAATTGTGTTAAAGACCTATAGATCCCACCCATTAGGATCCACTTGCATGCCACCTTCATTTCCTTAGGTTTCAAGTCTCATATAAAAATATTAGAACCTTATGATTTGAGCCTTGGACTTCAGTAGGAATCCAAAACATTAATCTTCCTAAGTCAAAACATACGGAGAAACCATCGAAGTGTGACTGCCTCATAAGTGTAAAATTGGACTAAGAGACCTTGGCATTATTCCTACTTGATCCATTCCAATTTGGGCCATCATACTCATTCAGCTAAGTATAACATCCACCTTCCAAAAATCCCTACAATCACCCCTCTCATACCAAAAATCCAAGGTCTCGACAAACCTGATTTGCACTTTGAAAGTCATTAGTAGACAATAGTAACCTATTGGAGCTAGACTTTCTAAAGGTTAAAATAATTATTCCCTCACCTTCATCTTAGGTGCATTCCATTAGCAGTATCCCATAAATATAACTTTAGAAAGAAAAACCAAAGGCATACAACCCCATTTGCATAAGACACTTAGGTCACTTCAACTTGGAATCTTCATCCTTAGGAACCTTTTAACTATCTTTAGAAGACCACACCCATTCATTACCTTATAAACTTTGCATTGTGATCCTCCCACCTTCCATCTAGGTCTTTTATGGTTGAAACACGGTTGCAAAAGAAAAGAAAGGGAGAAGAGGGCTTAGAAGATCCCCAAGGTTCTCACATTGAAACTATGAGATTCGGTACCAACCCTAATGAACAACCTGACCAAACCATGGGAAACCCCTTAGACAATATATTTTTGTAAGATGACAAACTAGGGGTTACACTTGAAGTCCTTGAAGCCGCAAGACAAGACCATAGGTTATTGAGAATTCTAGATGAAGTGATTGTCATGGACCCATAAAGCTACCTTTTGTGCCTTATACAAAATGGAACTAAACTTCCTGAAGGCGTAGACATAACCACCCTCATACCAAAGTCCGCTAACACCACCACAACAAGCCAAAGCTATGCCTCATCCTCTAATTACCATTCAAATCAAATGCAAGAACATGTCAACATACCTCAAGGGCAAACCTCTCATGTATCTGTCATGGTAAACATACCCCCTCCTTTTGAGGAAAATAATGTAAATGTCACAACTCACACATCAAATCCTTTTGTTTTCTCAGTAAATCCTCAAGGTCATGTTAAGCAAACATGAAGAATACACATTGCAACCTCACAAAACCAAACCCAAGGAGTTAACACCACAACAAACATGAACACGAACTTGGGATCTAACTCCAACACCAATACAAGTAACCTCAACACCAACCCCATCAACCAATATAACAATGCAATTAGCCAAGGCCTAGGTGTATCATATGTCAACTCAAACCTCATAAATCTATTTGGCGCCAATAACAACAATATGACTAATGCCTCATACATTGACCCCAACCAACAAACATATCCTTATGTCTCATCCCAAAACACCACAACCATGCCATACCATTATTGATACATTAACCCTAATGTAACCTTCATGACCAACAACCAAAACCAAAACATGACACCATTACACACTCATTGCAATGTAAACACCAACACCATCTCACTTTTCGGCAACATGGGAACCTACAATATGACAAATCCTTACTTAGACATGGTCCCAAACACTGCCAACACACTTGTCGAGACCCTCACCCAAGAGTTGGACAAACTAAAACAATTATGTTGACCCATCCATATTGTCCAAAGCCACCACCACTTTCATTTCGCCACTCAACCCACAAATTAAAATCCAAGACAGAGGATATGGTGAATACAAGATAGAAAGCTCCTATTGCATTGAAAAGTTGCCGATATCACCCAAGTCACAAGGAAAGACAAGCCTTATTCCACTGAAGAAAACCCTCTCAGCTGGCTCCACCACATTCACAAAATGGGGAGAACTCAATAAAGAAGATGTCAATGAAGACATATCCAGCTAGCTCTATAAAGAAGAAGAAGAGAAACAAGAGATTGAACACATTAAATTGCCTATAGAACAATATGGTAAAGGATACGAGTTTCTCAAGAAACAAGGATATGATGGACATGGTGGACTAGGACCTAATGGGAATGGATGAACTAAACCTCTTTAGCTAACAAGGAGGCCATGTAATGAAGGGTTGGGATATACTACACAAAGAGACAGGGCTCCACATACTAAGTTATTGATTCGCGGGGAGACGAGTGCTTCCAAGGAAGTTGAGACATCAAGGGATCCACTTGAGCCTGAACCTGAATCATCTACATCCCACTCACCTGAATCATCCACACCCAACCTCCCTAAAGGGGATGCATGGATAAATATCTTCTGGGACCCTGATAATACCTCTATTTGCACCTTGACTCCCATTAGCATGAGTTACCTAAACATTGATGATGGCTTACTATTAGTCCATCCAAAGCTAATAGACTGGGACCAACGAGATCCACCTAGCTTAGATTTATTTGAGAATGATGAAGCAATAGCTGAGTTCATGTGACTTTGTGAAGGTTTACCTCTTGGAGACCATAAAGTTGGGTATGTCATGGACTTGGATACTTCTTCTTACTTTGGAGAATCCACTCCACCCTCTAGTCGCAAAACTAAAAATAAAAAAAGAAAAAAATATGTCTCTGGTTGAAACTCGAAAAGAGCCCTTAGATCATGCAAAAATAAAAATAAAAGACTTATCCAAGGGTGAAAACCTCCCTGACGCACCCCAGGATGGAGGGCTAGAAGTGTTGCCCATCATCGAAGAAAAATCACCATTGCTAGTAGAGACAACTATTGAAGCCAACCTCGGCGCTGAAGAAGCACCCAAGATTATGCACTTCACCGGGTCACTTACAGAACAAGAAAAGCCTAAATTTTGAAACTTCTCAAAAAAAAAATCAACTTCGCTTGGTCATATGCTGATATGCCTAGGCTTGATCCGCAATTCATTTTACATCACTTGCCACTACTGCCAAATGCCAAACTGGTCAAGAAAAAACATTGAAAGATGCATCCACAAATAGCATTACTAGTAAAGGCAGAATTGAAGAAGTTTCTTGATGTCGGTTTCATTAGGTCAATCGATTATCCAGAGTGGGTATCTAATCTTGTACCTATCATGAAACTTGTTATCAATTAGATATGCACCGAATGCTAAGCTATCAACTTAGCTACCTAATGACACATGGGAACACTCCTAGGCCTGTGGGTTGCCTAAAATTTAGAGTAAACCTCCAAAGTGGGCTGGTTCCCCTGGTAAATCACTTAATCTAAAATTTAGAGGAAAGGGTAAGAAGATAACTAAAAATTAAATTCTAAAACCTAAGGATATTTTACCAAAATTTTATCTATTGACTCACAATCTACCTCACAAAGCCTTTTATCCTCACAATTTCACAAAAACAATGCAATACATAAGTAATTTGTATGAAAGCATGAAAGCTAGAGGTTTGCATTAAGGAAAAACACAAGTTTTATCACAACTTCAGCCCACTAACCAAAGCTAAACATAATATACAACCTGTATTACATGAAACTTTTGCACTCAATCCTACAACAATGAGACATATGAAAATGATTCTAAGGTTGAATCACAATGGGACATTGGATCATTGATTGCAAAATGAATTAGAAAGTATGAAAGAGGAGAACTCTGCTACTTTATTAAAACTGAAAGGAGTAGAAACTAAGTATTTGAGTACAAAGAATGTTTAAAAAGCTCTCTGGAAATGAACAAGAGAGGAAGAAATAGAGATATCAACTGAGAAAAATTAAATCTTTCTCCCCTATTTATAACTCCAAAGGTCTCCCAAGGAAAAAGATGAGAAATCTTCCTAGAATAGAAAATTTGATTCATTTTGAAGTGCCACTGAAAAGCCAAAATTAAATCTTTCAAATCAACTCCAATCTGTATATGAAAGCTGCCAAAATTTTCCTCAAGGTAGACCTCACCAAAATCTGCTTTAAAACAAGCTTTATTTGATCAATAAAAGCTTAGTTTTTTTTTGTTGTCATCTGTCTCAAAATAGAGCAAATCCAGAAAAAGATATTTGATTTGCTTTAATAGTTTTTGTTAAGGGAAAATTGGATCAAATGAATAAACAATAATATCAAATATCAAGTTACCCAAAACTCAATGAAATGGTGAACAAAGAAGATTCAAATAAATAATGGACAACAAAGCAAACCTTCTTCAATTCGAAGCTTCCATTGATCGCCTATCACAATCGTTCTTGCATGTATGAATGATGCCCTCAAAGAGTGCACTTCCTTGCTATGCTTCAGGAATGTCAATTGGGAATGGTAGTGATAGTTTATTGTAATGAAAAGGAGCTTCGCAACAATGATAGTAGTGCGTAGTGCATAGTAGCGAATGTGATCACAAGCAATGAAGGAATTTGCCAAAGGCACGTTGTAATTCCTGTAGAGTAATAGTACTTAAAGCTTGGATGAATGAAATAGAAGAATGAGGTTGAATTTATAGACTTGAGAGAATGAAGATCAACGGTATAGAATAGATGAGGAACATGCAACGAATAAGAAGAAGACACATGTCTTGCTTTCTTTTCCATGAGAGGAGTTAACAAGAATAGAAGAATGAGTTAAAACACTTTAAAAGAATATAATCATCAATTAAGTGATTTAAAACAAGAAGGGATTTGCATGAGAATAAGAAGATATTTTTCTTCATTAAATATTAGGAATATTTAATTGCATGTGCACAAAGCTTTGAATTATATTTAGAGATAACTCAATTTATAAGAAAAGGCAACTTAAATAAATAATTGATTTATTTAAATTTAGAGAAGATATTATTGGAAGAAACAATTAAATAATTGGAATTATTTAATTTAGAAGATAAGAAAAAAAATTAAATAAATAAATTTATTTAATTGTTGTGCATGATTTGGAAGAATAAAGGAAATGTTTGATTGTATTTTATTTTTGGAGATTGAGAGGATTTAAATAAATTTGATTTGATTTATTCAAATTTGGAGGAATGATTTTGATTTAATTAAATAATTAAGAATTATTTAATTGTTTGGAAGAATTTAATTAAATAAAAGGGTTTTATTTAATTTTGACCTTAGAAGAGATAATTAAATATTTTGATATTTAATTAACTTAGAAGAATGTGAATCGTGTCATTTTTAGGCGTATACATTTTGCCCCTCTTTAATGCAATATAGTTTACGATGTTGCTTCAAAGAATAAATAGTCTAATAATGATACTTGCCCCAGTTTGCCCCTAGTACAAGTTATGACGATAGAATGCCCCCTCGGGATATTAGATGGGAAGAAGGCAGAAGGTGTGAGATGGACAATCTCACAAAGATGAAGATGAAAAATAGGTTAGGATGAAGAAAGAGCTTAATGATACATGATGCAAGATAGAGTGATAACACACACAAGCAAGTAAGCAAGTATGCACAAATGATACAAGAACAAGCAAGTTATTGCCCATGTCTAGCAGTAAACCAACGATATACTGATAAGGATATACAATAGTATTGTCATGGTGGGGAACAATATATCCCTAGACCAACATGGCAAGCATGTTGTCGTGGCAGGGAATGATGGATCCCTAGAGCAACACGAAGGATAGTGTCTGGTTTCAGGAAAATAGAATATGTTGTGTAAGACACATGTGTTGGTCTGATTTCAACAGTGCCACATCCTATATAAGACAATTGATTGATTAACTGATCGAGTTGGTTTATGACGAGACAAGGATCAAGACCACTGATTGTGATTGGATCATTTGACAAGATTGACTTTGACTTGATTGGTATGGATTAAGGATAGACTTGCATTTGGATCATTGCTCAGGTTGACCTAATTTAGAAGAATGGACCACAATGATAGATAGAATACCGATTGATAGAAGAATGACTCGATAGAAGGAATCACAAGCTTTTATAAACATTGATACTATGCATTATTGGATCTTAATTGCATGGGGTATGGTATGGATGCTTTTATGGATGTATAATGGATGTGAATGGTGTTTGCTTTTGACATCTTGATGGTGCAAGTATTTTGAAGTGCTTATTTCATCATTGGGCAATTTTTTGGTATTTTTTAATAATGTTGTAAGTTGATACAAGCATCTAGGTATAATTGAACTGAGATGACCTGAGCATTGCTTACATGGATTTTGATTTAGCAAGTTAATACAAGCATCGATGTATAATTGAACCAATATGACCTGAGTATTTCTTATGTATCAACAAACAAGGATTGCCCCGGTTCATGTTAGACCTTTGATGTCCTCGATGATCTTTTGCCGATCATGTCCTTAGACAAGGCTTCACACTACTAAAGTTTAATCCACAAACAACAAACAAAGAAAATAATCATGCCCCCAATAGCATCTCTAGCTTTTGACATCCTCGAATAGCATAGAAAGGCATGATAGCAAAAATCAAGACTCTGTATGTTTAACCATGTTGCCAATCTATAAAACATATTTGCATTTAGATGTGTTTGTTTCTTGCCATAATTTGGGTAAAATCATTTTAGAATACCTTAGGTGTTTGTTTGATTTTCTCTGGATAGGTTAATATCTTGCGTCAGGACTTCTACTTAAAAAGAGTGGGTTTTGTTTGTGCTTGCTTGCCTGGTAAGAAGATTCCACAATCTTTATTGGTATGACGGACCCTAAGGGACTGACCTAGTGCCTTGGGAGCTCATTTCTAAATGGCCTTGCCTACGTGATGATGTAGAGGCAACATAGTTTGGGGTAAACCCTAAAGGACCTAAGACCTAGGTAGTAGAAAGTGGTACGGATTCAGATAGATAGAAGAACTAGACATGGGACAGATGGGACAGTGGAGCCTCAGGGGCACATTTGAGAAATGGCCTTGCCTATGTGACAATGCAGAGGTAACATAGTTCATGGACTTGGATGGACCTAAGATATGGATCGGATGAAGACATGATATGGAATAGATATGGATTGGATAAGATATGATATGGAATAGATATGGATTAGATGTGGAATAGATATGGATCAAATAAGACACGATCTAGAACAAATATGGAATAGATGATACTGATGACAAGGAAACACCATAGATAGGTAGATGTATGGGTGACAAAGAATGGAATGAGTAGGTATGAGGATGGGCAATAGTGGATAGAAGGAAACAAGGATGTTATCTCTAAGGACTATGTCACATAGGAATAACATGCCCCACAGTAAGTAGAATACTTAGGATATTTCATGGCAATGCTTATGACGACAGGAGGATAAGAGGATAATGAAGGATTTTCGTGGCTGGAAGGGATAAGACATGTCAAGAGCCATCTAAAACATTATTCAACATTGTGCCCCCAATCTTTATCAAGACCAAAGAAAGATAGGAATGGAAGATTAGGATGGATAGACTGGACAGTATAGAAGGGTAGGATATGGTACAGAAGAAAACTGATGGGAGAAGAGTGACATGCCAATGAGACAAGGTGCTCCCAAGTGTAGGTGACATAGAAGATCAACTTACACATGACACCTATTTGCCAGGTTTTCATCATGGTACTTATCCAAGGTGCCTGTTTGCCAGATTTTCACCATTAAATGAAGGGATTTTTCTTTACTTTTTTCATTTTTTTTTGAAACAGTTGGATGGGGGAAAGCGGACACAGAAAAGGAGAGACTTAAGTATCTAGGTCCCTGAAAGGTGATAGTCCCACTAGAAAGATGTCGTCGCATGGACCATGTCGAGTGCTCTCGTAGATGTTGGTAGGGGATTGCATGAAAGTGAGATGGAGAAGGTACATATTGGATTATGAAGGGTGTGATAGTGGATGATGATGTGGAATATGGAGGATTTATGCAATGATAGATGAAAAGTCTATGAAAAAGCATGGACCATAGGAATAGGATGAGGAAGATATGTAGGATAATAGTGGAAGGAATGGGAGATGGAGGTATATGGAAATGTTGTGGGATGGAAGGGAATCATGACCAATGGTTGTACATACCATGATAAAAATTGAAGTTGGTGATGGGGAAGTAGTGTAGGAAGCAATAGAGACTTTTTCTTGTGGATGAATGACTTAGGCTTGTAGGGATCCACATAGACTGAGTATTTTATTGATTTTTGCTTGTCATGTGGGATGGAAGAATTTGAGACTTTTAGATGGAATGGGAGAAAGCGGATGGTTGAGATTCTTGAGAGGTAGATGCCTCATGTAACTTGAGGGCTTTTTGATTAGGTACCCAAACCATTTTGTTTTTAGATAGTACCTGTGAAGGTATGGGTTTCAGTGTACGCAGCTTTTGTGCAGCATTTGGAGTAATCATTTGTTCGATGCGAACCCACACCTTTTTCAGCTTAGCATATAGGTGTGTGGGTGTATGCAACTCTTGAGAAGGATGTTTATGTGATTCTTAGTTTTTGTATCCTAGGTCATGAGGACTCTTAGGATTTTTGACTTTATAGGTAGAGGTATCCAGATTTTTGCTGTTAAAATGCTTTGGGACGGTGGAAGTGGGGTTGGAGGAAGTTCTTTGTTTAGACAACATGTGCATTTATTGGCCATGATTGGGATTGATAGAAGATTCATAGGTGGATGGATAAGGCATTGGGAGAAGTGGTGGTAAAATGCATGGAGGGATATTAAGAGTTGGAAGGAGTGGAGGTAGATTGGATGGTGGAAGGTGTATGGTCACATGCTTTTGACAATTGTAGAATGATGGAGGTGGAATGGCAACATATGTTTTGGTGATATGATAGGGTTTGTGATGGAAAGTGGTGGATTTTGAAGGAGTGGAAGAAGTACCAATATCTTGACATTGTTCACCTTGGGGTATGTATCCAAGGCCATATGAAGGAGGAGGAACGTTGACATGGATGGGCTCCAAAATACCTTGTTCACGTAGGCCTAAGCCTTTACCTTGATAGTTCATATGTTGGAGTATGTGGTGGACAATGGGATTATGTGTAGGTGGAATGCTAGACACAGGTTCCTTATTGGATGGAGACGATGAGATAGAGGATAATGGTTGCTACTGTTCTAAGGAGGAACACTCATGAATGAAGGTGGTAAGACCAAGGATATACAGTGGGGGATTTGCAGCATGGTTGATAATGGATGGCGGAGAAGTATTTTTGGTTTGATCTTCTATGCTTGCTTGGAAGGCAAGTGTCTCATCAAAGGAAGAGGAAGTTGTTGAATCTTAGATAGGACTAGACGGGGTTATGAGGTTAGGACCATGGAATGCATAAAGTGGGCTAAGAGGATCATCATAGTCTACTTGATCACAAATAGACTCTTGATCATAGGTGGCATCTTGATCATAAATAAGATTTAGCGTGATGGAATTAAGGTGCTCTTGTATATATTCTTCATCAATGATAATATCTTGATCATAGAAAAGATATAGGTTATGAGGAGGCTGAAATTGGATCTCATGCTCATGTATAGGATCAAGTTGCTCATGGATAGCTTCTTCATCAAAGGTAGTATCTTGATCATGGAAAAGATATAGGCTATGCATGGTTGGAAATTGGATTTCTTTCTCATGTATAGGTATAGGATCCTCAAAAAGATAAAGGTTATGCATGGGTTGAATGGGGGTGCTTTGATCTTGATTTAGACAAGGGTTTGACGTTTCCACATGCTCTAAAGTGTGCTCTTGACATACCGCTTGGTGTTCTTGAATTGAAGTCAAGGTAGAAGACTCTTGGATAGGCTCTTGGTCAACAACATGAAGGTGCGATAGACCTTAACTTTGGTGCATGGCAGGAAGTTCTTCAATATGCTCAAGGGGTTACAGGTGACATGATGAGGTTAGAGTAATGGACATGCTTGAAGGTTCTTTGATAAGGTCAAGGACCAGAATTTGGGGATATGGTTGACTTTTTGCTAGTAGCCCTTGCATCACATCCTACGTAGGTGTATGGGTAGATGAATGAGGTAATGGATGAGGGGATTTGGAGTTCTCCATGGTAGGATTAGTATGCTTTGGTCCATGTGTCCTAGGAGATGGTGAAGGAGGACTAGTAGATGGAGTGGTATATGTTTTCTAACTTGAGGTGGTGCTTGTCTTGTCAAGAGTATCATGAAGACGAGAAAAGGATGTATGCTTTTGGGGTGAGGTGTATGTTGCAAGTATGGGCCTAACTAGTGTTGTCATTGATGTCAACATACTCCTGTTGCATTAATGATAAGGTTTGGATGAGTCGTGAGCTGAGGATATTGAAAAAATTAGTCTCAATTAGGAATAGTGAAGAACAGTGATGACAGTAAGGCAAAAGTCCAAGATAGGATGAGGATCAGAGAATGAGGATTAAAGGGTTTGTAGATATGTGTCTTTAGGTGATCCAGTAGATATTTTAGAGGTCCGCATAAAGATATGAAGAAGTTGTGGCCTCTCAAGTAAAATCAGTTCTGATAGGTGTTCAGAGGTGACAGAGTGTAACAAGAAAGGTCCGGTGAGATCTGGAAATGAATTTTCCTATTCTATGGATTTGAGGGAGTGCTGAAGAAGTCTTTGTGGTGTATCAACTCGATTGGTTCATGGTTTGAAGGTCTGCAAGCATCTATTCCTTTGTGACAGTAATGACAGACTATGTTCTTGAGGTTCTGGATGAAGGAGAGAAGGATTTTAGTAAGCAGAAGAAGTGTGGATGTTCTTGGTGATTCAGGCAAGCTTGTGGAGGTCTTTGGATCGTGCCTAGTTCATGTTGGTGGTCCACATTGAAGTTGGAGCTTGCAATTGAAGAGTAACTTCCGGATGATGGTGCTCTTCCTAAGACAGGTAGACTGGATGAATTATGCATCTTGCGGATGATCTTATGGATGTTTTCCAACTTATATGATCATTCCTAAGTTGATGCCTTGTATAAATAAGGGATTGCAAAGTTAGTTTGAAGTTGTCCTCGAAGAGATGAGAGTGTGGTAGCAAGGAGGAGAGCGAAAGGCAGAGCAGAAGTATTGGGCTTAAATGGAACTGATTCAAGCATGGTGAAGATGCTATTCTCCAGTTCATGTATGTGATACTTATTTCTTTGTAGACAATGTGTCTCTTGTAGGCAGCGAGGCTCTCGTGAGCAGTGTGCTCGGGCAGTGAGCCCTAATTGGCATGTGCCATTTTGTTCTTTCTATTCTTCTAATAGAGAATACAATTTTGGGTTAATCACCCCATGGTTTTTCCTTTAACCAGGTTTTCCACGTCAAAATCTTCGTGTCTTATGTGTTGATGTGTTTCTGCTTTTGATTTGAATGCATTATGTTTTATGATTGATATACTGCTAATCACTAAGAGGATTTAAGTGTGTAATTGGAGAAAGTTTTACACAACTGATTCACCCCCCCTCTTAGTTGTGTGCCCTAAATCTAACAATTGGTATCAGAGCCAAGTTCCTCTAAAAGGAGCTTAACCGCTAGAGGAGATCCAGGATGTCATCTTACAAGAAGTATAGCCCGAAGTTTGATGGAACAAATTTTAATCTATGGAAAGGTCGCATGAAGTTTCATTTGTAATGCATGGGAATGGCGTACGGGTCTATGGTTACAAAATAGTACGTACCTCCACAGGGTGGCCCGAAATCCCCAAGTGAAATCACAGATGCTGAAAATAATCTACGGACTATAGAAGCTCTTCTAAGCACATTATCAGATTCAAAACTCTCAAATGTTATTGACCTACCAATTGCTTTTGACATCTGGAAAAAATTGGAACTTTTGCATGAAGGAGACCAGTATGTTAAATGTGCAAGGTTACAGAGTCTGAAAGGAAAATTTGAAAATCTAAAGATGAGAGATGATGAAAATATTACCACTTTTATGCCAAGAGTGAATGAGCTGGTTTGTGGAATTAGAAATACTGGTGGAGTCTTGGATGAAAATGAGATTGTTGGCAAAATTCTCAGATCCCTACCTGCTTCTTACAAAATCAAGGCTGCTGCCATTGAAGAATTTAGAGCCCATACAAATGTCACAAGAGATTAATTGGCTAGGAAATTAGCTGCATTTGAAATGACAAAGTTTGGAGATGACCCCCCCAAGACTGAATCTGCATTCAAAGCGAGTGCCTCTGTAAAAGGTAAACAAAGGTTTGATCCAGGAGAGAACTCATCAAGGAAACTGTCATGGTATGAAAAAGCAAGAAAAGACCTGGAAGAAGAAGAAGTAGAAACTGCTCAACTTGAATCCCTTATTGCAAAAAGGCTACCAAGAGGATCCGGTAAGTATGAAGGAAAATTACCTTTTAAGTGTTTTAACTGCAATAAGATTGGTCATTTTGCCTCAAGGTGTTTGGAAAGATTTTCAAGGCCAAATCCTAATAGATCAAGGTTCCAAAAGAATTGTTACTATGTTCATGAAGAAGATGATGATGAAGGAGTAACAGATGATGAATCAGAGACAGGAAACAAATCCGGAAGTGAATGGGTGTTTATTGCCATCAAAGAAGAAGAACCAATATCCTCTGAATCTGTCAATCATAATGTTGTAGAAAAAGCTTTGGCTGCCCAAGTTGAAGAAAAGGATGATTGGGTCATTAGCAGTGGATGCTCTCACCATATGATAGGTGACAAAAATAAGTTTGTAGATTTGGAAAGATATGAATGAGGAGTGGTAAAATTTGGTGATAACGCTACTAGTAGAATCAGAGGTAGAGGAACTATTTCTTTTGATGGAAGAAACAAAACTGGTAATGTATTGTATGTTGAAGGATTGAAGCACAATCTTCTTAGTGTTGGATAGTTGGTGGACAAAGGCTATGATCTCCAGTTCAAGGATGGAAAATGCAAGATCGTTGAAAGCTCTGGAGCAGAGATTGCATCTGGTACTCAAACTAAAGATAATATCTTTCACTTGGTTGGTACCGGTAAAAGTTGCTTATTTGTTCAAATTGATCAAAGTTGGTTATGGCATAGGAGGATGTGTCATATGAATTTTGATAATATCATTAAGATAAGCAATACTCAGGCTGTAAGAGATCTTCTAAAATTGGTGAAACCTACTAATAGCTTGTGCAAAGAATGTCAGTTGGGTAAGCTAAGCAGAGTCTCATTCAAAAGTAAGGAACTCTCTTCTACCAGATTGTTGGACTTAGTTCATACTAATCTTTGTGGTCTGGCAAGAATCAGGAGTATGCAAGGTGATAGATACTTCATGTTGCTAATTGACGACTATTCCCAGATGATTTGGGTAACCTTTCTAAAAGAGAAATTAGAACCTCTTGAGAAATTCAAAATATTCAAGGCTATGGTAGAGAATGAAACCGGATTAAAGTTGAAGTGTCTGAGGTCTGATAGAGGTGGAGAATTCACATTTGGTGAATTCATAGAGTTTTGTGAGAAACATGGAATAAAGAGACAGTTGTCTGCTCCTAGGAATCCACAACAGAATGGAGTAGTGGAGAGAAAGAACCGGACCATCTAGGAAGCATCTAGAACCATGATGATGGAAGCAAATGTTCCTCAGATCTATTGGAGAGAAGCTATCAGCACTATAGTCTATACTCTCTATCGAGTTCAAATCAGAAGCAACACTGGTAAGACTCCTTATGAACTTTGGTTTGGTATCACTCCTACTGTGAGGTATTTTAGAGTTTTTCATAGCAAATGTTACATCAAAAGAGATGAAGACCTAGGAAAGTTTGATGCTAGAAGTGATGAAGGAATATTCTTGGGTTACTCTACTCAAAGCAAAGCATACCGGTGTTATAACAAAAGACTGAGAAAGATGATAGAAAGTACAAATATAAAGGTTGATGAAGGAATTAAGAAACCTTCAAGGTTTTATGACTATGAAGAAGATGATCAGAATGGTGTTCTGATTCAAGGAGCCCAAGTCTCCTCTTTTAGTCAGATTCAAATTAATCCAGTAAATCAGGAAGAAGAGATAAGTGTCAATGAGCCTGATCAAGAATCAGAAGTGCAAGAAATTCCTAAAGTTCCTAGGTATGTAAGACTGAATCACTCTGAAGATTAGATCATAGGTGATAAAAGTAAAGGAGTACTAACAAGAAGGAGAATTGCTCAAGATTCAGAAGAGTATTGTTTGATTTCAAAGATTGAACCTAAGATAGTGAATGACGCTTGCAATGATGAAAACTGGACTAAAGCAATGGAGGAAGAGCTAGTGCAAATAAAGAAAAATCACACTTGGGATCTTGTTCCCAAACCTAGAAACAAGAATGTGATTGGAACCAAATGGGTCTTCCGAAACAAACTAAATGAAATTGATGAAGTAATCAGAAATAAAGCTAGATTGGTCTGCAAGGGCTACTCTCAAATAGAAGGAATTGATTTTGAAGAAACTTTTGCTCCGGTGGCAAGAATTGAAGTAGTCAGATTATTTCTTGTCTTTGCTACCTTCAAGGATTTCAGGGTATATCAGATGGATGTCAAGTCTACCTTCCTAAATGGTGACTTGGAAGAAGAAGTGTATATAGAGCAACCAGATGGATTTCAATTTTCTGATCATGGTGATATGGTCTGCAAGTTGAAGAAGGCACTGTATGGATTAAAGCAAGCCCCAAGAGCCTGATATGAAAGATTGGACAAGCATCTTTTGAAGATTGGTTTCAACAAAGGTACTACTGACAGTAACTTATATTTCAAAATTGATCATGAAAACATCTTGATTGTTGAAGTATTTGTTGATGATATCATTTTTGGAGGAAGAGATAGTATGTGTAAAACTTTTGCAAATCAAATGAAAAGTGAGTTTGAGATGTCTACGCTTGGTGAAATGAATTTCTTCTTGGGTCTGCAAATCACTCAAACAAAGAAAGGAATCTTCATTTCTCAGACCAAATATGTGAAAGAATTGTTGAAGAAATTTGGGATGGAAGATTCAAAGCCAATGAATACTCCCATGGCAACCGGATGTAAGTTGAGAAAAGATGATGACTCTCCTAAGGTAGACCAAACAAAGTACAGATCAATGATTGGAGGATTGTTGTATCTCAATCAAACTAGATCAGACATTATGCAAGCTATTGGTCTTGTTGCTAGATTCCAAGCTGATCCTAGAGAATCCCATGTCATGACAATCAAGAGGATTTTTAGATATCTAAAAGGGACGGTTGAGTATAGTCTGTGGTATCCTAGAGATCATGATTTCTCTCTTCATGCATATACAGATGCTGATTGGGTAGGAGATGTGGATGACCAGAAGACTACCAGTGATGGAGCATTCTTTTTGGGGAAGAGATTGGTTTCTTGGCTAAGCAAGAAACAAGAGGCAATATCTATGTCTACAACTGAAGCAGAATATATTGCAGTAGCAGGTAGTTGCACTCAAGTTCTGTGGATGAAGTAGATGCTAAGAGATATCAAAGTGGAATATGAGAAGCCTATCACAATTTTCTATGATAATTCAAGTATAATTAACATATCCAAGAATCCGGTGTTGCATTCAAAGACTAAACATATATCCATTAAGTTTCACTTTTTGAGAGAGCAAGTGAATAAGAATAAAGTCAGATTGGAGTTTGTGCCTTCCAAGAATCAGATTGCAGACATCTTTACTAAACCTCTTCCCAAGGACTCTTTTGAGTATCTCAGGGAGAAGTTAGGGGTTATTGCCCATTCGGTGATGAACTAAGGTGCATCAGTCTGGTTGATATCACAGTCATATCTTGTGATCTAGATTGATGATGGGGAGTTGCTACTTAGGGGGAGCAGCAGTGGTGATTCTAAAGTGTCAGAATTGCAAGTATGTGCCCTTTGCCATTGATGTCAAAGGGGGAGAGAAGACATGTGAAAAAAAATGGTTTCTGATCAAAAGGGGAGCAGTAAAGGGAGAGAAGAGATGTGAATGGTTGTTGCTGATAGTGGGAGTTGTGACTGTAAGGAGAAGTTCTTGTCTTGATGGTTAAAATAGTTTTTCACATCTTATGTTGCCATCAATGATAAAGGGGGAGATTGTTGCAAGTATGGGCCTAACTGGTGTTGTCATTGATATCAACATACTCCTGTTGCATTAATGATAAGGTTTGGATGAGCCGTGAGTTGAGGATATTGAATAAATTAGTCTCAATTAGGAACAATGAAGAACAGTGATGACAATAAGGCAAAAGTCCAAGATAGGATGAGGATCAGAGGATGCGGATTAAAGGGTTTGTAGATATGTATCTTTAGGTGATCCAGTAGAGATTTTAGAGGTCCACATGAAGATATGAAGAAGTTGTGGCCGGTCAAGTAAAACTGGTTCCGATAGGTGTTCAGAGGTGACAGGTGTAACAAGAAAGGTGCGGTAAGATCCGGAAATGAATTTTCCTATCCTACGGATTTGAGGGAGTAATGAGGAAGTCTTTGTGGTGTATTAACTCGATTGGTTTGTGGTTTGAAGGTCCGCAAGCATCTATTCCTTTGTGACACTAATGACAGACTATGTTCTTAAGGTTCCAAATGAAGGAGAGAAGGATTTCAGTAAGTAGAAGAAGTGTGGATGTTCTTGGTGATTCAGGCAAGCTTGTGGAGGTCTTTGGATCATGCCCAATTCATGTTGGTGGTCTGCATTGAAGTTGGAGCTTGCAATTGAAGAGTAACTTCCGGATGATGGTGTTCTTCCTGAGACAGGCCAACCGGATGAGTTATGCATCTTGTGGATGATCTTATGGATGTTTTCTAACTTAGACGATCATTCCTAAGTTGATGCCTTGTATAAATAAGGTATTGCAAAGTCAGTTTGAAGTTGTCCTTGAAGCGATGAGAGTGTGGTAGCAAGGAGGAGAACGAAAGGTAGAGCAGAAGTATTGGGCTTAAATGGAACTGATTCAAGCATGGTGAAGATGCTATTCTCCAATTCATGTATGTGATACTTATTTCTTTCTAGACAATGTGTCTCTTGTAGGAAGTGAGCCTCTCGTGAGTAGTGTGCTCAGGCAGTAGGCCCTAATTGGCATGTACCATTTTTTTCTTTCTATTCTTCTAACAGAGAATACAATTTTGGGTTAATCACCCCGTGGTTTTTCCCTTAACTAGGTTTTACACGTCAAAATCTTGGTGTCTTATGTGTTGATGTGTTTCTACTTTTGATTTGAATGCATTATATTTTATGATTGATATAATGCTCATCACTAAGAGGATTTAAGTGTGTAATTGGAGAAAGTTTTACACAATTGATTCACCCCCCCTCTCAGTTGTGTGCCCTAAATCCAACAGTGTAGCTAGTACTAGCCTATTCAGCTTGTAAGATTGTCATTTCTTGTTGTATCACTTGGATTTCTTGGGCAATTGATATACAATCGTGGGGTGAGATATCAAAGTTTAATTGTTCTTGCAGGTATTGGAGTTCTTGAGTAATTACTTCTAATTGGTAAGTCATCTCTACAAAAACTAACACAAGACTGAAATGGGTACCTAGAAAACCTAAAAAATTTCTCTGAAAAGATGTGGTAATGCTCACTATCACGCACATGCCAGAATGGATGCACTACAAAAACTCATAAATGCGCCACAAGTTGGCACAGAAGCGCCATACTAGTAAAAATCAAATGCGCTATAACAAGTAGTAAAAGCGTTGCAAGTTAGTACAGATGTGCTGCAGGTTGGCACAAATGAGCAGTAACAGAGGACGGATGTGCCACTCTGGTTTTCTTAGTATTTTTACAATTTTTTGAAATTTTTTTTTGATGTTTTTGGTACTTTGGTTGGAAGAAGGTCTTTTTGATTTTCTATAATTATGGCAAGAAGACACAGCAAACACAAAGAATATTTTTATGGTTTTTTATTTTTTTGTAATTTTTTGACTCTTTTTGAACTAAAAAGAAAGCAAGTACAGTTCTAGGCTTCAAATGGATTACAGGGGTTTTTGGTCACTAGACAAAGGTGAGAAATCAAGAAAACCATTTGAGTGGTTATACATGCAGTAGCACTACTCTCTATTATGGTCTCTCCCAGCCTACAATGGTTGCGCCTTGGAGGGTTTTGGGGGAGGTTGGCTATTGGTATAACACAACTGCACTCATTGTTTGAAGCTTTTACTCCAAACATAATTTATTTATAGTGGCTTGGAAGGGCTTGGCATCTGGCCTATTACCACTTAGGGTCATTCCTACTTGGATGAATGGTATCCAAGAGCAGGCCCCTCTAAAGGAAAAACACATGTGAAAATGATATGTCTAGCATTTTGGTCACCCAAGATAGGGAGAGCATAGGCCTGGTATGATTCCCAAAACACAAAATACAGTGGTTCTTTTCCCCTAGTGAAAATGAGAAAAACTAGATGAGCTATCTACTTGGGCAAGCACAGAACTTTGAAATGATAGCGAGATAGCAATGGTCTAATTTTAACCAAGATAGCAATGATGAGTTCAATTTTATCCACATAGCATGAATTTGTTAACTTTGAAGTGATGGTCGAGGAGATAGCAATGGTCCAATTTTAACCAAGATAGCAATGATGAGTTCAATTTTATCCACGTAGCATGAATTGTTAACTTTGAAGTGATGGTCGAGGAGATAGCAATGGTTCAGTTTTATCCATATAGCAATGATGAGTTCAATTTTATCTAAATAGCAATGAGCTATTAACTTTGAAAAGATAGCAATAGCAATGATTCAATGATATGCAAGATAGTAATGATTCAATTACCACTTTCCTAGTTAAAACTATGTGAGATTTGCATGAGCATCCATTTTAGTTTCCCTTTAGAAATTGAAGTGTGAGCTAACAAGTGCAACTATATGAATCTAAACCAGTACGTAGCCTACAAAATAGATCAAGAGAGTTCCTACAAAGACATCAATGTTAGCAAAAACATTCAAGAAAACCCTAAAATCACTGCCTAAAATAGATGCACCGCTTCAAAGACTAAATGCATAGAAATAGTGAACAGAAGCACCGCAGTACATATGCACTAAAACAAAAGTTAAAAGCGCCAGAATACAGTGTATATGCACTGGTCTAACCGATGTGCTATCTTAGATGGTAAAAATGCTATAACAAAGTATGTATGTGCAACAGTAACGAATGCACCATGACAGGTAATAGATGTGCCCAAATAGAGACTATATACACTGCAAAAATGTATGCACCATGATAGGTGATAGATGCGTGTTAAGATGTATCAGATGTGTTGTTTCCTCCTATGTATGGTTTTCTAAAACACAAAAACTCAGTTTTTGGGTTAAATTTGGGGCTAGGCCCCATGGTGGGTGCCAAAAATGTTAAGGAAAAATTAGATCAAATGAATAAACAATAATATCAAATATCAAGTTACCCAAAACTCAATGAAATGGTGAACAAAGAAGATTCAAATAAACAATGAACAACAAAGCAAACCTTCTTCAATTCAAAGCTTCCATTGATCACCTATCACAATCATTCTTGTATGTATGAATGATGCCCTCAGAGAGTGCACTTCCTTGCTATGCTTCAAGAATGTCAATTGGGAATGGTAGTGATAATTTATTGTAATGAAGAGGAGCTTCACAACAATGATAGTAGTGTGTAGTGCATAGTAGCGAATGTGATCACAAGCAATGAAGGAATTGGTGCCAAAAGTGCGCTATAATTCTTGCAGAGTAACAATACTTAAAGCTTGGATTAATGAAATGGAAGAATCAGGTTGAATTTATAGACTTGAGAGAATGAAGATCAACGGTATAGAATAGATGAGGAACGTGCAATGAATAAGAAGAAGATATGTGTCATGCTTTCTTTTACATGAGAGGAGTTAACAAGAATAGAAGAATGAGTTAAAACACTTTTAAATAATATAATAATCAGTTAAGTGATTTAAAATAAGAAGAGATTTGCATGAGAATAAGAAGATATTTTGCTTTATTAAATATTAGGAATATTTAATTACATGTGCACAAAGCTTTGAATTATATTTAGAGATAACTCAATTTAGAAGAAAAGGCAACTTAAATAAATAATTGATTTATTTAAATTTAGAGAAGATATTATTAGAAAAAACAATTAAATAATTGAAATTATTTAATTTAGAAGATAAAAAAGCAAATTAAATAAATAAATTTATTTAATTGTTGTGCATGATTTGGAAGAATAAATAAAATGTTTGATTGTATTTTATTTTTGGAGATTGAGAGGATTTAAATAAATTTGATTTGATTTATTCAAATTTGAAGGAATGATTTTGATTTAATTAAATAATTAAGAATTATTTAATTGTTTGGAAGAATTTAATTAAATAAAAGGGTTTTATTTTATTTTGACCTTAGAAGAGAAAATTAAATATTTTGATAATTAATTAACTTAGAAGAATGTGAATCGTGTTATTTTTAGGCGTATACAGTTTTAACTACATAAAATGATGAAATATTGAAAGCAATTTATAAAGAACATTGCTTTAATATTTGTCCTACAATAGTTCCTGCAGTTTTTCCTTCTGATTTGCCTAATCTTACAAGGCTTATTTTTGTCCATATCTTCCCAAAAGAAAGAAAACTAAAAAAAAAAAAGATATTGTTTTCTTTACTTTGTTTTAATTGCATAAATAATGAATATTTATAAGCAATTTATAGGATATTGCTTTAAATATCATTTTACAATAATTTTTTTTGCAGCTTCAAATTTACAAAAGAAAGAGGGTCCGACATTGTGAAGATTATCTGAAAATGAAAAATGGGGTTGATGAGAAATTTAAAGGGTTTTTGTGCTTTATTCTCTTTTTATTTATAGCAAAAAATCTCAAAAACCCAAATCATACTTTGTGAGATATAATTAAAACATGCAACTGTATCTTTATTTTGCTATGTATTGTGCTTCTGATGGTTCCTTGAAAACTGCAAACTAGGTTAGTGAGAAATTTAAAGGGTTTTTGCATCTTATTGTCATCTAATTTGTATCCAAGAAAACCAAGAACCTAGATCATATTTTGTGAGATATGATTAAAACACATGACATATCTTGCAAGGTCTTTATGTGACACTATTGCTCTTTTAGACTCTTTCGACAATCCTCTTAAAACTTAGGGGTAGCATACTGTGCTCAACCCTTGTGAGAGCCCATTTTACTCCACATGCTAATTTGACTTCAATCAGCTACATGACTTATTCTATATCTGCACATGAAATAAACAGATTAGAATAAAACATTGAAATTCCACAATTGTTTCTTTCTCAGCTTTTCTTGCATGTGGATGATGTTTATTGATCAATGTATTATAAACAAAGTGTTATGTCTCTTCTAATAGGATATAGAGATCTCGTAACCAAAGATCTAATAGGACCTTCCCACATTTTTGTAGGTTCATGTCGAGATCATGAGCAGGAACATAAGACAACTTCTAAGATTGAGGACCTTCAAGACAATGATGGCTATGACCTTATCTTTCTTACCTTGAACAACACTGCAATTATTACTGAAACACAATAACAATGCAAATAATTTATAACAGAATAATGTTAACCTTCACTCTAAAAAGGAATTTGTTGTATCAACTCTGCCAATTTTGAGCTCTAGTGAAAAAATGGTAACATTTCTAGCAACTTCTGCTATATGCTTGCCTACTAAGCATTAGATCGGTTGCATTGAATATCCATTGGGCATTGAGTCATACTCTACTCTTTTCAAACTCATAAACACTAAAATTTAGTTCTCCAACTAGTTCAAATAGCAAAAGAAAACTGAAAACAAACTAAACTGAAGCAACCTACCAGGCCCTGACGGCAAGAAAACCTACGCAACAGCACTTAGGGAAACAAAATACTAAAAACAAATGTGTAAGAAGCACTTATTAACTGAAAACACTACCCTAGCCTACTCTAACTAGCCAAAGACACTGATCAAACAAACCCATTCACTGGCTCAATAAAATAACTACCTTTCCTCTGTAGTCTATAATACTCCATAAGGTTGTTAATCAGCCCAAAAAGGTGGAGAACAATCAAAACTTTAGAAAATTGTTGTGACACCTTTCTGAAAAAGAAAGTATAGTCACTTACCCACTTGACTTCCTTTGCTAACTGATCCACCTGATACCCTCCTTGATGATCCAAATCAGTGTCACTATGAGGCTGTCCCTACCTGTTGATTTCTAAACCAGCCAGATATCTGATAGGACATCCCCTTAAAGATTTTAGATTGGGAATGATTACATGATCTGTACTTTGCATGATAGCCCACCATGTGCTTTCCTCCTCTTCAATTAATGGGTCATCCTCCTCAGTTGAAACATGATTGGTTTTACATACTTGTCCATGAATCAGTGTGTTATTCAAATATTCTACAATACTTTGATGGTCAAAACTTGGCATGGACATGCTATTTTCATCTCCAACATCAGAGCTAGGAAGCTCATCATGCAGACTAATTGAAACCTTTTCCACATTGTCTAAATTTGCAACAAAATCATCAAGGTCATCCCAAAATGAAATTTCATCACGATCCTCTTGATTTTATGATAAAAGAGGGTTGTTTTTTACCTCATGACAGTCTTCAGTTAGCTGTGTAACCTCCATGGTAGACTTATCTTCACACTTTTCCTTTTGATCCAAGACCTCTTCATCAGATTGCTCAACTTCAATCAGCAGCTCACCAGATGGTTGAGGATCCTCATGCTACTCTGAAACTTCTACCTTTGGTATGAGCATGTTCTCTTCATCTGATTCTATGAAACCAGAAAATTGATTGAACAAGGTTATAGATTCTTCCTCATTTTTTGGTGTCTTCTCAGATGAGGTTTTGGCTTTCAGTCTTTGCAGTTGAAGGCCTTCACCTTGTGACTTTTGCACCCTGCTTTCATGCATCTTATGAACGACATCAGAAAAAATTTCAAATGAATCAAAATTTAAAGGGTTCAGTATCAAATTTGAATCAACTTGTTCTTTAGAAACAACAACTTTTTCATGTGAATCATCCTCTTGCATTGGTTGATTTTCTGAAAAAATCTTAACACCTTTTACAAAACAAGGAGGATGATTAATGCAAACATCGAAATGTTCATTAGGAGGAGTTTTTTCTAGTTTGATCTTCTGCTACTCTAACTAATATTGCTCCATAGCTATATGCAATAAATTTACCCACTTAGCTCCCTTCTGTCTGTTAATGGATTAGTCTCAAATGCGAATAGGCTCCTTAGCAAAACCAAAACTTCTAAAACTTGGGATTTAGACCTTAGGGGCATAAGAGGCTCATTTTGTCTAAAACTTGGAAACTTATACTTACGTACCTCTTCTTGAGTCGATTGCTCTAGAATAGAAGGGGCTGCTTGGGCTCAAGCAAGCAAAAGCTTTGTTTGTGTAGTTGTCTCTCTCTCAAGATTCTCTTCAAACTGTCTCTTTTGTGTCTCCCACTCCTGATCAGAAACAAAGGTCTCATAGGGTTGCTACTCTGGAAGTTGAAGGTAAACTTGGTGATTTAACTCTTGCAACTGCAAATTAGATTCTTCATACTACTTTGTTTGAAATCCCCCTCCTTGTTGGTATTGGTAACACTTCATGCTTGCAATTTCCTACTCATATTAGGCTCTTTGTGCCTCCAATTCCTGATCATGTAGATAGGCTTGGTAAGCTAGTTCCTCCTAGTGTTGTTTATACTCCAGTTCCCTCTTGATCTCCTCCATCTTCCAATTAAAGTTTGACATAATGTCTCACCATGTCATTAAGCTCTTTAATTTTAGACTGGTAAGAAGGTTGACTAGGAGATTGGATAGGAGCAGGGATGCAATAAGCATCCTGAGTATTTGGGCTAAAACCAACATTATGACTACTTGTATATGACTGGTAAGGAAGCTGAGTAGGGGTGGGTGGGTGGAAACATGTTGTGCATGCCGGTATATGGTTGTTGCATGGCTATTCATAATAAAATTAGATGCTTGATTGCTTTGGTATAACTGATAAGATGGTGGAACAACAACACTTTCATGATATGATGGATGATACAAATTGATCATCTTGAAACCAAAAGGTTAACATTCAGAGTCACTAGGTATGCTAATTTCATGCCTCTAAAGGCTGAGATAACTGGGACACACACTAAACACCAATGATAAATAAACATACAATTAGATTGAGATAGTCCAATAAGTCCCACCAGGCATGCCAAAAACTGTTATCAATCAGATATGCACCCAATGCTAAACTATCAACTTAGCTACCTATTAACACATGGGAACACTCCTAGGCCTGTGGGTTGCCTAAAATTTGGAGTGAACCTCCAGAGTGGGCTGGTTCCCCTGGTAAATCACCTAATCTAAAAGACTTCCTGAGGAAAGAGTAAGAAGATAACTGAAAATTAAATTCTAAAACCTAAGGATATTTTACCAGAATTTTATCTATTGACTTACAATCAACCTCACAAAGCCTTTTATCCTCACAATTTCACAAAAATAATGCAATACATAAATAATTTGCATGAAAGATTGAAAGCTAGAGGTTTACATGAAGGAAAAACACAAGTTTTATCACAACTTCAACCCACTAACCAAGGCTAAACATAACATGCAACTTGTATTACATGAAACTTTCACACTCAATCCTGCAACAATGAGACATATGAAAAGGATTCTAAGGTTGAATCACAATGGGACATTAGATCATTGATTACAAAATGAATTAAAAAGTATGAAAGAGGAGAACTCTGCTACTTTATTAAAACTGAAAGGAGTAGAAACTGAGTATTTGAGTACAAAGAATGTTTTAAAAGCTCTCTGCAAATGAACAAGAGAGGAAGAAACAAAGATATCAACTAAGAAAAATTAAGTCCTTCTCCCCTATTTATAACTCCAAAGGTCTCCTAAGGAAAAAGTTGAGAAATCTTCCTAGAATAGCAAATTTGATCCATTTTTGAGCTCCACTAAAAATCCAAAAATAAATCTTTAAAATCACCTCTAATCTATATATGAAAGATGCCAAAATCTTCCTCGAGGTAGACCTCACCAAAATCTGCCTTATTTGCTCAATAATAGCTTAGTTTTTTTTTGTCCTCATCGGCCTCAAAATAGAGCAAATCTAGAAAAAGATATTTGATTTTCTTTAATAGTTTTAACTGCATAAAATGATAAATATTAAAAGCAATTTATAAAGAACATTGCTTTAATATTTGTCCTACAATAGGTCCTGCAACTTTTCCTTTTGATTTGCCTAATCTTACAAGGCTTATTTTTGTCCATATCTTCCCAAAAGAAAGCAAACTAAAAAAAAAGAAAGATATTGTTTGCTTTACTTTGTTTTAATTGCATAAATAATGATTATTTATAAGCAATTTATAGGATATTGTTTTAAATATCATTTTACAATAAATTTTTTTTGTAGCTTCAATTTTGCTAAAAAAAGAGGGTTCACCATTTTGAATATTTCGCAACAATGGAAAATTGGGTTGGTGAGAAATTTAAAGGATTTTTGTACTTTATTCTCTATTAATTTATATCTAAAAATAACAAAAACTTAGATCATATTGTGTGAGATATAATTAAAACATGAGACTATATCTTCATTTTGTTGTGTATTATGCCTCTGACAGTTCCTCAAAAATTGCAAACTGGGTTGGTGAGAAATTTAAAGGGTTTTTGAGTCTTATTGTCATCAGATTCATATGAAAGCATATTAAGAACCTAGATCATATTTTGTGAGATATGATTAAAACATGTGACATCTATCTTTATCTTGCAAGGTCTTTATGTGACACTGCTGCTCTTTCCAACTCTTTCCACAATCCTCTTAAAACTTGGGGGTAGCATGCTGGGCTCAACCCTTGTGAGAGCCCATTTTACTCCACATGCTAATTTGTCTTCAATCAACTACATGACTTATTCTATATCTGCACATGAAACAAACAGATTAGAATAAAATATTAAAATTCCATGATTATTTTTTTCTCAGCTCTTCTTGCAAGTGGATGATGTTCATTGATCAATGCATTATAAAAAAAGTGTTATGCCTCTTCTAATATGATATAGAGATCTCATAACTAGAGATCTAATAGGACCTTCCCACATTTTTGCAGGTTCATGTTGAGATCAAGAGCAGGAACATAAGACAACTTCTAAGATTGAAGACCTTCAAGACAATGATGGATATGACCTCTTTCTTACCCTAAACAACACTGCAATTATCACTGAAACACAATAACTATGAAAATAACTTATAAAAGAAGAATGTTAACCTTCACTCTAAAAATGAATTTGTTGCATCAACTCTGCCAATTTTGAGTTGTGGTGAAAAAATAGTAACAAAACCCAATGGCCAAATCAGAATATGAGAAGACTTCCATGACTTGAACAAGGCATGTTCAAAAGATAATTTCCAATTACCAAATATAGACATCATAGTGAACCTAACAGCTAGATTTGTAATGCTCTCATTGATGGACAACTTTTTTGTATACAATCAGATACAGATAGCACCGGAAGATCAATATAAAACAATTTTTACATGTCCTTGGGGTACATACTACTAGATCGTCATGCCTTTAAGTCTCAAAAATGCAGGTGCTACATACCAGAGGGCAATGACAACCATATTTCATGACTATATGCACACATGTATGGAAGATTATGTTGATGACCTACTAGCAAAGTCAGTCACTAGAAGCTCTTATCTAGAAGTGTTGGACAAAATTTTCAAATGCATGGAATAATTCAAAGTCAGACTAAACCCTAAGAAATATGTGTTCAGCGTAACATCAGACAAACTACTAGGCTACATTGTTTCGTATAGAGGAACAGAAGTTGACCCTGCTAAGGTCAAAGCAATAATGGATATGCCTCTACATACTACCCTGAAACAGTTACATAGCCTACAAAGAAAGTTACAATCTATTCGGAGATTTATTGCACAGCTAGCCTATAAATGTCAGCCTTTCCAACACTTGCTTCGCAAAGGGGCACCATTTGTGTGGATAGATCAGTGTCAAGAAGCCTTTCAAAAGATCAAAGTATATTTTCTGTCGCCACCGGTCCTCAGGCCACCGATCCCAAGCAAGCCTCTATTATTGTACATATCAACAACTAATTCAGTATTGGGGGCATTATTATCACAGAATGATGAGGAAGGAAAAGAAACGACAATCTATTACATTAGTAGAACCTTAGTGGGATTAGAGCTAAACTACAGTCCTATTGAACGCGCCTGTCTCGCCATAGTTTTTGCTACCCAAAAATTACGACATTGCATGTTGAACCACAGGACAAAGCTAGTTTCTAAGATTGACCCACTGAAGTACTTACTAAATAAAGCAGCCTTAATAGGATGATTGGCCAAATGGGTTATGGTATTGAGTGAATTTGTCATAGAATATGTTGACAGCAAAGCCATCAAAGGACAAGTAATTGCAAATCAATTGGTAGACACACCTTCACTGGTAGATCATTTGATGGTTGTTGATTTTCTTGATGAATCAATATTCACAATCAACACACCCAAAAAATGGATGTTATTCTTTGATGGATCATGTACCAATCATGGTTCAGGTGTGGGTATCTTGTTTATTACACCTCAAGGAGATGCCATTCCCAAGGCATTTAGAATTGCTTTTCCTTTTACAAATAACGTAGCAGAATATGAGGCATTATTCATAGGACTTCGGATGGCAGTTAACTAGAAAATCAAAACATTACAAGTATTTGGCGATTCCCAATTAGTCATCAAGTAGGTCAACAATGAGTATGACACCAAAAATGAAAAGCTTATACCTTATAAAAGGATGATGGATAGTTTTAGGCTATACTTTGACACAGTGCTCTTTGACCAAATTCCAAGAGTTCAAAATTGAGCGCAAACATAATGGCAACTATTGGATCCCTCCTCAATATCCCAAGTAACCTCACTCAGGTTGAGTTTTTGGTGGAACAACTATTGGTTCGAGCCTTTGATGTTCCTGAATCTGAGTTAGTCTGCGAAATCATTGGTCCCACGTCACCCTGGTACCATGACATATACACCTACTTATGATCAAACCTTACCCACAAACCTATCATCCAACCAACACAAGTCCTTCATACGCCAAGCTGCTAAGTATCTCATCATCGGTGACACTCTATACCGTCATGGATTTGATAGCACCCTCCTAAGATGTCTCAACTCTAAAGAAGCACAAACAACCCTATGAGAGGCACATGAAGGCATATGTTGAGCCCACTCAAGTGGCCTGACCCTTGCTAAAAAATCATTCGGTCAGGTTATTATTGGCCAACAATGGAAAAAGATGCATACCATTTTGCAAAGTAGTTCCGACAATGCTAGATACACGGCAATCTCGTGCATGCACCAGCTCAAGACTTGCAACCACTCATGCCTCCATGTCCATTTTCCCAATGGGGACTCAACCTTGTGGGCAAAATCCATCCCACCTCCGTAAATGGCCATAAATTTATCCTCATAGCCACCGAATATTTCACAAAATGGATTGAAGCCATCCTTATGACATACATTACTAGCAAGCAAATTGCCAAGTTTATCCTTAATTATATCATATGCTGGTATGGTGTCCCACAATCCATCGTAATGGACAATGGTTGCCCATTCAAAAATCAGGATGTATGTAAACTTTGTGAAAAAATTCACATCCAACACCACTTCGGCACTCCGTACTACCCACAAGGGAATGACCAAGCCAATGCATTGAATAAAACCATCATAAAAATCCTAAAAATGACTATCAATGACACTGGTTGTGACTGGCACATTCAACTCAACCCCACCCTATGGGCTTACTATACCAGGATCCACATGCCCACCGGAGCCACCCCCTATTCCCTTGTCTATGGTTCTAAAGCTATCCTACCCATTGAGGTTGAGTTATCCTCTTTAAGAGTATCTCTGTAGTAGCGGGTCAAGAATGAGGACTACAAAACATCGCAGTTACATAAACTCGAATTGCTGGATGAAAGTAGTCAAAATGCACTTACCCATCTACAAGCTTATCAAAATCATCTCCAACGTAGTTATAACAAGAAAGCACATGTCCGCCACTTCAACATTGGAGACCTTATTCTAAAAGAGAACCCCAAAAATTAGATGGAATGAGAGAAGCTGGGAAAATTTGAGCCAAACTGGTTAGGGCCCTATGTCATCACAATAGCATATGGGTCTGGTGCATATCAATTAGCCACCCCTGAAGGAGAACCATTACTAGAACATATCAACAGCATACACCTTTGGCAGTACTATACATTAAAAAAATTAAAAAATAATTAAAAAAATCATCCAATAGTGAAAACCACCTTGGTGGTGCTTTAGACAAGTACCATGGTGAAAACCTGGTAAATAGGTGCCATGCGTAATTAATCCTTGCTCCATTGTCTACCATCACTTGGGTCTATCATTCCTCCTCCATCATAATGCATTGCCCACCACCATGTCGTAACATGTCATACTATCCCTCCCATGGCCCAGAATCAAGTTAACATCTTCTCATCTCATTTACCTTGTGTTGCCTTTCCCACAACATGTTAATGCACCTGACTAGGGGCAATTCTTGATCCTAAGGTCAGTGTTGGAGGACACTTATCACAAAATAAAAAAAATTAAAAAACCAACAAAATCCAAAAAAATGAAAAACTAACAAAATCCAAAAAAAATGAAAAAACCAACAAAACTCCAAAAACATCAAATCATCAACCAAAGTAGCAAATATAGTCACCGCGTCAAACTAGTAAACTGAACTATGTTGCCTTTGAGCTTTCACATAGGCAAGGCCATCATCGATGCACCCCCAAGACATTTCCCTTAGGGCTTAGGACAACCCAAGTCCACCCTTGTTGAATTACATTTCCTCTGAGCTTTCACATAGGCAAGGCCATCATTGATGTGCCCCCAAGGCATTTCCCTTAGGTCCTAGGTCAACCCAAGTCCACCCTTGTCAAACTACGTTGCCTCTGAGCTTTCACATAGGAAAGGCCATCATTGATGCACCCCTGAAGCACTAGGTCAGCCCCTTAGGGGTCGTCCTATCATGTTGTCATAATAAATTGTCCTCTAACAAACATGACACTTCAAACAGGCAAAATCCAGCAAACAACCAAAGTACTCTAACAAGATAGTTCAACACCACAGCCAGCATATTGTCACTCATCGCAATAATCAAACATCAACCAATTTCCCTAATCACATGTCCAACTATGTTCCATGCCTTCGAGGACAACACTCATCTTTGAACACGATTGCTCTTCACAAACCAATCATTTCACACACTTGCGACATTCACATAACTAGGACATATGCCTTGTAGGGCTATCACTTGCCTTAGACAGGTAGGGGCATTGTCGAAACTAGACCAGGCATCTTATATGACATGTTTCTTTCCTGAAACCAGGCTCCTCCATTGTCAATTAATCACTCGCCTTAGACAAGTAGGGGAATTGTTGAAACCAGACCAGATGTCTTATACAACATACTTCCTATCTTGAAATCGGGCATCACTTAACCTATCAGAACCATTCAGGCAAGCACATCTACACTTAGCATATGACTTGTTGGTTGTTGGCTTGGTCTTGCACTTCACTATGGTTTGTTTTCTATGGTCTTGTTCCTAAGCTTCTCAAGGTAGTCCCTAAGAGACGAAGAGAGGCAAGGATGGGGCAAGACTTATTTTCTTTGATTGCTACTTGCTAGTTTGCCATGGCAATATAACTAGGGCAACTAGGTTCCTTGCATATGATCAAGGTACTATGGGGCACAAAACATACCGTGCAGTTAGAACAACTATATACTTCCATCCACTAGGACTCTCACACCTCAAGTATACTTGTCACATGTTCCAACAAGGCACTTTAGTGACTTGGTATGAGCTTGGCAATCCTTGTCTATTCTTTTGTGTGTGCATGTGTGTATTTCCCAAAGGATCACACTTTGTGCCTTGGTCGCAATAATACCATGGCACTCGTTGTCCTTTGGCATAATAAGTACTATGATTATACATAGTACTGCATTAAAGAGTAGCTCACATCCTTAACAGCATAAGTCAGAATCCCTCATTTCACACAAATTCTTCTTCTGTCAAACTTTTTATTTCCTCCTCACATCCTCTTCTGATCTTCTCCATCCTACTATGACACACCAAAAAACAACATTAAATCATATACCCTGCATACACACATGTTATTCCATAATGCATCAACATCATAATCATACACTAGCATCCTCATAATTGGATATAAGCATTAACACCATAATCATTCATCATGATTGAACATCATACATCATAAGCATGTCATTAGCAAAACCATCATAATCATTAACATTACCATAATGCATAATCAACATAATCATCATGATCATCGTAATTACCATAATCCATTACCATCATCCATAACATGAACTAGGTGTAGAAATAAAGTCATAAAACATCCATACATCATCCATAGCATTATGCACATCACATGAACATCATATAAGCATCATATATACATCATAAGCATCACATAAAATATATCACATCATGAGCATCATAAACCATCATCATCATCATCATCATCATATATATATATATATATATCTAACAAAATCATGTGTGTCATAGTACAATATCAATCCATGTCTATATGTGTCAAAAATCAAGCTCACAGGCTCAATAACAATATCTCAAGAGCACCTAGGCTTGCTCAAAATATGTGTCTATAACAAGAGTATGCAAGTAAAATCTATCCATCCCTTGCTAGCTCTATTGGAGGATCCCTATGCTTTGACCCTACCATCGACCCAGATGGTCTGTCATATGGAGAGGCTCATCTATGAACACTGCTACATGATCTGTGAGAGCGGGACTGACTGTTCCTCCTACTCTGAAATCTCAGAGCTCGCTGATCTACAGGCACTGTCTGCTTATACAGATCTTGGTAATATTGGGTCTCCTACCCTGCTCTCAGCAATGCATGTGCCAACTCACCAGTAGACCCACTGATGGTAGCTGTGAAGTCTATAATTCGCTACTCCACTCTCTAGGCCCTGATAACAGCCATGTCTGGCTCGACTGTCCACTACAATAGCTACCCCTCAACTATTTGTACTCATTGTTGCATGGCATCCAACTGCACATGTAGATCAATAATATGCCTATCCATATCTCTAGCATCCCTCTCCTCCTCCTCATCATCTGCTACCTTAGCAATAGGGACATCCTATAAGGCCTCATCTCTTGTCCTCTCCTCCTCATCATCATCACTGCTCTTCTCATCCCCACTCTCCTTCATCTCCTCTCTCTCAACACCGACATCCTCCATCGCTACATCCTCTCCTCCATCTCCCACTTGTATGGCCCCCACACCTACTGCCACCTGTCCCACTGCCTCCTCCCTCTCCTCCTGGATAGGGGCAAGTACACCACCCCTACCTCACCCTCAGACACCTCGACCCCTACCTCCACCACCGCCGGTAGCTCCACCATCATCATCACCACCATCACCACCCCTACAGCCATCTCCTCTACGTCTGCCTCGCCCTCTGAATCTGCCTCATGGCCCCTATCCCAACTGCTCTATAGGAGCTGGTGCATCTGGATCCAAAAATGGTGCAGGCCTATGAGTAGCCCACCATGCATCATATGTAGGTGGCATGCTTGGATTGGCCACATCCCTATACTCCCACTGCATCAATAGTAGTCCATCTATCTCAACAATGGTTGTCTAAACTAGAATCATCGACCCCCATACACCTATCTCTTAGGTAACATGGGTGAACTCTGTAATCCCCACTGGCTCATCTTGAACCTCTCTAAATTGTCATAGAACTCGTGATGGAAGATGGCACTCAATCACATGTTGTGCCTGCACTGTACGCCTAATCAGATATCTGGTATGCCTGCAATATGGCAACTGCTCATCATCCTCTGTCCATCGAGGGTAGCCTCTATACGACATCCAGGTAAATGTATCCATATGGTCAATAGCATGATGCCAGTAACTGATGTCACCCATCCAAACCTGCGACAATGCTCTTGTATATCCAAACACATATGGTAGCTTCTCAAATATCTACCTCTCCACTAGCAGCCTGCATATGGAAATGTGCTCCCATGCCCAAATCATCAGCAGTGTCACTCCGCAACTAATCAACTGCTCTCCTCTGTACACCACCCCATGCAACTCATGATATAGTTGAGCAAGTAAGCAAGGTCCGCAAGTGTAAGAAGTCGCATCTACCAGCATACCCTCTAGCATCTCCCTGCAGCCCATTGGAAATCCCTTCCCGCGCTGATCATGGCACACCAAACCACCTATGTAGGCACAAACGGCAACAATTAGCCTCTCATATCGATTAGTCAACACATCCCATGGGATCTCGTGCTCCTCAACCCCTAGCTCAGCATCATTCTGCGTGTTGAACAACTGATGCAAAGCTACTAACCCAACCACCAGGTCATAGATCACCCACTCTCCATGCATACACAATTGAAGAATTTGCCACACATCCAAGAGCGTTACAGTAGCCTCCCCTGCTGAGAAATAGAATGAGATTATCTCTTAATGGTACCTCTCAAACATGGTAGTCAGTAGCCCCTAGTTAGCCTGAATCTTGGGCATAAAGCCAACTTTATATAGTCCTAGGGAGTCCAGAATGTCTCGCTCCACCGCATCCAAGGAATGGCACAATGAATACCCTATCAGCTGACTCTCCTGAGTATAAATGAGAGGCAACCTCACATGTATCCATGCAATCCAAAACACTCAGTTATTTAGGAAAAAAAAACCTAACTCATAGCATCTGGCATCAAAACACGGGAAAATTAAGGCCTCTTCTGCATTTTTTGCAAAAACCTGCACATGCATCACACTGTTTTGCACATGCAAGTCACCTAATTAGGTGCATCACACTGCTCAATGCATGTAAGCCATCTAGGCATATGCGTCACACTGACATGTGCATGTGTTGTACTCTTGTGCATGCGTCACACTGACAAACTTATGTGTCGCACCCTATAGATGTATGCCCTATAAGTGCATGCATCGCAATGTTAAATGCATACGGTTCCAAAAATAATGTGTGTCGCACCTCCAAGCACATGCGATGCACATGATAGCGCATGCGGCACACAAAAATGCACCGCATGCATTCCCTATTTTTGGGCCCTAGAATCTGCAAAAAATTGAAATAATTAACAAGCAAGGATTAGATACATACCAATGCACCTGTCCTAGGTAGACATCTATGCAACCGAACTTGATATCTACAATGCTAGTGGAGTGGTACAAGTGACATTTTGATGGTAGCTCTGTACAAAACTTTCACAAACTCACTACAGGCTCTATACACTTTACTATCACTCAAATGCACAAATGAGGAATATGGGCCCCTTTCTTGCTATATATAGATCCTTTTGACCTAAGTGGGCCCCCTCCTTGCAAAAATGACCTACTGGCACCCTTTTTACATGTACCAACTTCCTTTTCAGCCATTTTGCTCACTTTCAGATCCCTCTGGGCACCTTGCACTACTTTTTCAGAAAATTTTCCAATTTTTTTAAAAAATTTTAGAAAATTTGAAAAATTTCCCAAGGGGGCATAAGACCATCATGCTTCACCTAGAACATGTGGGAGCATGTTTTAAGTACCTTTTTAAAAACTTTTCTTTGATATAACGCCGGATTTGACATTATATCAAAGAGGGGTAAAATGTAGACACTTGAAAACGTCCCAAGCCTACGAACGATATTTTTGGCACATAATTCACCTTCCCCTCATATTCCTCTATTAATTAAATAATTTCCAAATTATTAATTAATTCATTTCACTTGGCATTTTAATTAAATAAATTTTATTTAATTAACTAGGCTATCTTTCTTCTTTATTTCCTCTATGGTTAAATAATTTAAATATTATTTAATCAGTCATCACCATGTCTCATTTAATTTAAATAAATATCTATTTATTTAAATTATCCAATGTTCCCCTCTTAATTAAATAAGTTATTATTTAATTAAATCAACCTCATCACATACCCTTCTCAAAACAATGGAATAAGTATCTATTACTTATTTAATTAAACACATAATCATTTCTCTCACCTCATATTTTTCCCCAGTAAAAAATACATCCTTGTCCTCTAGTGACAAGAAAACCCTAACTCATTCTAGCCCTTGATTTCCCTTCAAAGTCAACTCTAAATCTCCACCCTCCATTCTAATTTCCTCCTCTATAAAACCACCCTCTCCCATTGACATTTCACCAATTTGATCATTTGACTTGTGCATTTGTCTACTCTTGAGCTCTCATTCCTTAATTGCTAGTCTGCAAGTCTGAGTACATTCTTCATAGCTTAGCTTAGTAGTAATGGAGGAAATGCATTAGGCCTTCTAGGGTTTTATGCTTCCATAGTTGCATTTCTAGGTTGTTTAAGGTCTCCATTACTTTAGTAGGGTTTTATTTTGTTATTCTAAGACAATAGGATAGACTTTTCCTTACTTACAAGTGTAATTATTTTTTTATATGTCATCACTTTAATAGTTTTTGTTAACATGCTCACACCAACACTCCACCCCTTATTGCCACTATAGTTATGCCTCTCGGTGTAATTAATGAAAGATGTTTTATAAATAATTACTTCAAGATTTAAATGTGTGCAATTTTTTCCCTCAATGTTTCAGATCACACTCCATGATCCATCATCAGGGGATTAGAGAACAATAGAAGTGGATAAATATGCATACCAATATGAATAAATAGAAAGGAGCGAAGAGAAGTGGCACAGGGATCAAGAGAACAACAAGAGGCAAGAAAAGAAATTAAAAAGTAATAAACTCAAACTCTAACATATAGCACATAAAAATGCTACCAAATGCACATATACTAAACCCAAACATAAATCCTCAAAATAACAGTAGTGTAACCATAATAAAAGAAAATCAACACATAATATACATTAAACAAACATAATTATAAGTTTAACTTTAAGTTTATATATATATGGTAAAGACAAAGGAATAAAGTAAAGTAGATGTACTAAGAAAAGGATAATGATAAAAATAAAAGGAAATGAAATAAGGTAATATAATTAAAAAGCAAAGGACCACAGAATGCACATAAACTAAGGAAGCAAAGAAACCAAAACAATAAATATATCACAAATTATTAAGGAACTAATATATATACTTTAGAAGATTATATGTAGTTTGTATATGTATAACTATAAATATGTGTATATATAAACAGATCCCATATATATATATATGACAATGGAATAAAGTTAAGTAAATGTATGAAGAAAGGGAAACAATAAAAGGAAATGAAAAAATAAGGTAATATTATTAAAAAGCACAGAACCAAGTAGGCACAAAGACTAAGGAAGCAAAGAAACCAAAACATTAAATATATGACAAATAATAAAGGTGCTAATATATATATATATATATATATATATATATTAGCACCTTTATTATTTGTCATATATTTAATGTTTTGGTTTCTTTGTGTTAAGGGAAAATTGGAATGATTATGAATTATATCAAATAAACCCAATAACTCAATGAAAAAGGAAATAATCAAGATCAAACAAAACAAAGAACTAAAAACCTTGCAAACCTCAATACTTCATAACTTCCATTGGTGGCCTATCTCAATCAATCTTGTGTATGAATATGGTCCTCAAAAGGTGTACTTTCTTGCTGTTTCAAAGATGTCAACAAAGAACAGTTGTGATAGTTTATTGCAATGAAGATGAGCTTCACAACAATGATAATGGTATGGTAACAAGTTGATCACAAGCAAATAGAATGACTTGGGTGCCAAAGGTGCACTATAATTCCTGCAAAGTAACAATACTAAAAGATTAGATGATTGAAATGAAGGAATAGGGTTTCTTTTATAAACTTGTGAGAGAGAAGATCAATTATATAGATGTTGGTATAAGGTGCCATTAAACTTGTAAATCCTAATATTGTATTTATTCTATTTATTATTTGTAATTACTCATAAGGGATGTACAAGTTTCACTGGTAGTGGTAAAAAAATTATTTACTGTCGACAGTAATTACAAAGTTACTGCACAGTAAGTCCTAGAGTTACCAACGGTAGTTACAAGATGTCATTTACTATGGTAAATGGTAATTGGTCAAAGTGGGGTGCACATGTGGAGGAATAATCTATTTTTAGTGTTATGACACACTTCATAGATGTTGTAAGAGGGTGTAAGAGATTCTATGACAACTATAAGTTGTCATAAGAATCTATGACACTAATAATAGCATATGATGCGTCATAAGATGCTGTAAGTGGCTATTTTTGGCCCCAAGTCATTCAAACTTGCATGGGAATATTTTTCCAAGTGTAGGATGCATGTATGACAACATTTATGACCCCATAAGAGCCTATTCTTGGCTATGGACGCCCAATGTTGTATTGTTGACTCTTGACAAGTGTTATGGGCTTGTAAGAAGTCATTTAATGTCTTGATGTGTAAATTCAATAAAAACCATAGCATAGTAGATGAGATGTATATAATAGTTTACAGGTACCTAGGTTCTGTTGGAGTGAAGGTTCAAGGATAGAGGAAGTGAATGTATTTGTAATCTCCTTTTGTGAAGATAATACAACTTGGCCTCTTTTCTTGGTGGAGCTTTTTACCAAAAGGGGTTTTCTCCATGTTAAACACTTGTGTTATGTGCTTCATTCTACTTCTGGTATATATTTGTATTGTGGGTTAATGTTTTGTTACAATCTCCATTAATAACACACAATTAAAGTTTGCTGAAATTTATCTCGAATCAGATTTCCATTGAAGTAGTGTTGCTTTCATTTTTAACATTTGGTATTAGAGCTTGGCCAACTTTGACTCTTGGGTGGTAGTCTAGAAGCTGTAGCTGTAGTGGGAGATTTGGTTGCATTTGTTTTGCAAATCTTGTGTTGTTATTATGGCTGCATCCACCATTGCATTAATCTCTCGAATGGACATTGAGAAGTTCAATGGAACAAGGTATGAGTTGTGGAATTTGAAAATAGAAGATTTGTTGGAAGAAAGAAACTAATGCTTGGCTGTCCAAATAGAGAAGAAACCTGATGATGTCTCTCAATATGAGTGGGATAGACTGGATAAGAAGGCACGGGGAACCATCCGGTTGTGTCTTTTAGACTCTATCCTGTTGAATGTCATAAAGGAAGAGACTGCATACAAGTTGTGGAAACAGTTGGGTGAGATCTATCAAGCAAAGATTATGGTAAATAAACTTTATTTAAAAAGAAAATTGTTTTCCATGAAAATGCAAGAAGGTGAATCAGTTGCAAAGCATTTAAATTCTTTTAATTTATTGGTGATTCAGCTTGATTCAGTAGATGTTGAGGTTAGGGAGGAAGATAAATGTATCTTACTTCTTTGTTCTTTACCTAAGTCTTGGGAGAATGTTATACTTGATATCGTTGCTAACCTCATGGATCCAAAGTTGGATGCTCTTATTTCAATGCTACTATCATAGGAATTGAGGAAGAAGAGTTCAAATAGTTTAGGGGATGCTCTCAGTGTCAGGGGAAGGTCTAAGGAAAGAGGAACTAAGGGAGATCAGAAAGGGGCTAAGGACAAGTCCAAGGGCTGGTATAAGACTCCTGGTAAAAAGAATAGAGTTAAGTGTTGGAACTGTAGTAAAAGGGGACATGTGAAGGAGTGTAGAAATCCCAAGAAACAGTGGGAGAGTGCTTCAAATAAGTCCTCAAATGCAGGTGAAGAGGTTTTACTTTCTGCATGTAATCTTGTTTCTAATGATCACTGGTTGATTGACTCAGGATACTCATTTCATTTGATCCCGCATAAGGAATGGTTCTCCTCATATGAAGAATATGATGGAGGTAATATCTACCTTGGTGACAACTCGATATATTTGATTATCGAGAAAAGAAAGGTATTGTTGTGTTTCAGTGATGGGAGGATTAAAACCCTCCCTGGTGTTTTGCATGTTCCTGGATTAGCTAGAAATTTGATTTCAATTTTGAAGTTGAATGATTTGGGAATGCATGTGACATTTGACAAGCATTGGTGAGAGGGAACTTGGTGGTAGCCAAAGGGAAGAGATTTGGGAACTTGTTTAAGCTTGAAGCCACTACACTTTATAATGCCTCCTATGTATCTGAGGCCACTATTGAAAATACATGTATGTTGTGGCACTGTAGATTGGGCCACACAAACAATAATGTACTGAAAACTATTAAGAATAAAAATTTGTTGGATGGTTTCTCTTATTCTGATGAGCACTTTGATTTTTGTGAGCATTGTGTGTTTGGTAAACAAAATAGAAAATCATTTCCTTTGAGAAGCAATAGAGCAAAAGAGAAGTTAGAAATTATTCATACAGATGTGTTTGGACCCATGGATAATAAATCTATCCAAAAATCTTGTTATTTTGTAACCTTCATTGATGATGTATCCAAGTTTACATGGATTTATTTTATGAAGCATAAATCTAAAGTTTTCACTAAGTTTAAGGAATTCAAAGTCTTAGTAGAGAACCAATCAGGTTTAAAGATAAAAAAAATTAAGATCTGACAATGGAGGGGAATATTGCTCTAAGGAATTTGATGAGTTTTTCAAGCATGTAGGTATAATCAGACAAAAGACAACTATGTATACACCACAGTAGAATGGTGTTGCAAAAAGGATGAACCGAATAATTATGGAAAGAGCCAGAAGTATGCTTAGTGATGTACAGTTGAATAAATTCTTTTGGATAGAGGCTATGTGTACTACTTGCTACTTGATAAACATATCTCCTTGTAAGGCTCTTGATTCGACACCTTATGAAGTGTGGACAGGTAAGAAACCTTCTATTTCACATTTAAGGGTTTTTGGCTGTGAAGCTTTTGTTCATGTGCCTAAGGAAAAGCGATCTAAGTTGGATCCAAAGGCTAAAAAGTGTACATTCATTGGATATGGTGATAATGTCAAAGGTTATAAGCTTTGGAATCCACTAACCCACAGGATTATATTTTCTAGAGATGTTATTTTTAGGGAACTTAGAGCTATTTTTGAACCTAAGCAGCCAAAAGAAAAAGATGAAAAGGTAAAGAAGGTGCACTTTGATTTAGACCAGCAAGATGCACCTCAAGAAGAGCATAATGATGGATTGGGGGGTGAAGAAGAAGAAGAAGATTCAAGTAGTTCTGATGAAGATGAATCTGTTGTGACAGAAGAAGTTGGTACAGATGATCATGCAAAAGAACAAGTAGAGTCTCTTACTCCACCCTTGAGGAGATCCACAAGACAATGGAATCTAGTTAATAGGTATAGCCCACCAGATTTCCATTGTGTATATGCTTTATTGAGTACTAACAATGAACCTAAATTCTACAGGGGAAGCTATTTCTGCAGATGATAGTGAATCTTGGCAGCTAGCCATGGAGGAGGAGATGATGGCTTTGTACTTTAATAACACCAGGAATCTTGTTCATTTTCCCAAAGAAAGAAAGGCCATAGGATGTAAGTGGTTCTTTAAGAAGTTTGGAGCAGACGGGTCATTGGAGAAGTACAAGGCTAGACTGGTAGTGAAGGGCTACTCCTAGAGAGAGGGAGTTGATTTTGGTGAGATATTCTCTCCTGTTGCTAAATTGACTTCTATTAGATTTCTCTTATCCATTGCTACAACTTATGATTGGGAGATTGAGCAAATGGATGTTAAGACTGCATTCTTGCATGGAGATCTTGAAGAAGAAATTTATATGCAATATCCTACAGGTTTTGAGGTAAAAGGAAAAGAACATTGGGTTTGCAGGTTAAAGAGGTCTCTTTATGGTCTAATACAGTCCCCTAGAATGTGGTATCAAAAGTTTGATTCATTTGTTTGAAATTGGGTTTTGTTAGAAGTGAGGAGAATCATTATGTTTACATTCATTGTGTTGATGATTCTATATTGGTTATTGCTTTGTATGTTGATGACATGTTTTTTAGCAATACTAAGGGTATGGTCAGTGAGCTTAAAGCCTAACTTTCAGGTGCATTTGAGAAGAAGGATCTTGGTGCTACAAGGTATATTTTGGGAATGGAGATCAGGAGGGACAGAGTTAACATAAAGCTTTGGTTTTCACAACATAAGTATGTGAATACTATTTTGTAGAGGTTTAGTTTGCAGGACTGTAATCCAATTAGAGTTCCTTTACCCATTAGTACTAAACTTTCATTAGATATGTGTCCAAAGATTGAGGATTATTTTGAGGATATTTCTAATGTGCCATATGCTAGTGCTGTAGGGAGTTTGATGTATGCAATGGTTTGCACTAGACCAAATATTGCTCAAGCAGCGAGAGTTTTGAGCAGATTTATGTTTAACCCTAGTAGACAGCATTGGAACTATGCAAAAAGGGTGTTTAAATATCTTTTAGTACTCCTGATCATTGTTTGGTTTATTCTGGTACTGATAGTGCTGATAAATCTTTGGACATACAACATTTTGTTGATGTAGATTGGGCAGGTGACTTGGATAGTCGAAGGTCCACTAGTGGCTATGTGTTTACTCTGTTTGGAGGTGCAGTGAATTGGATGAGTAAGAGGCAGCCCACAGTTGCTTTGTCCACCATAGAAGCAGAGCATATGGTTGTAACTCATGTCTCTAAGGAGGTAGTTTGGTTGAGGAGTCTATGTATAGGTAATGGTTTTGATTGCAGGAACATTTAGATTGGTTGTGATAGCCAGAGTGCTATTTGTTTGGTTAAGAGTCCCATGTATCATGCTCAAACTAAGCATGTTGATGTTTAGTATCACTTTGTTCAAGAGTTGGTTGCAAATGGAGAGATTGAATTTAACAAGATAGACATTGAAGAGAATGTTGCAGATTCATTGACCAAGCCTGTGAGCACCGAGAAGTTCGTGTGGTGTAGAGAGGCCATGGGCCTTGTTTCTAGTGCCTGATTATTTTTCATTTGATTTCCTATGGGTTGATTTACAATGTATAATGTCAAGTGGGAGAATGTTGGAATAAGGTGACATTAACCATGTAAATCCCAATATTGTATTTATTCCATTTATTATTTGTAATTTTTAATTACCCATAAGGGATGTACAAGTTTCACCGATAGTGGTAAAAAAATTATTTACTATCCATGGTAATTATGAAATTACTACACGGTAAGTCCTAGAGTTACCGTCGATAGTTACAAGATGTCATTTACTATGGTAAATGGTAATTTGTCAAAGTGGGGTGCACATGTGGAGGAATAATCTATTTTTAGTGTTATGGCTCATGTCATAGATGCTGTAAGAGGGTGTAAGAGATTATATGATAACTGTAAGTTGTCATAAGAATCTATGACACTAATAATAGCATATGACGCATAAGATGCTATAAGTGAATATTTTTCCAAGTGTAGGATTCATGTATGATAGCATTTATGACCCCGTAAGAGCCTATTCTTGGCTTTGGACGCCCAAGGTTGTATTGTTGACTCTTGACAAGTGTTATGGGCTTGTAAGAAGTCATTTAATGTCTTGAGGTTGTGTAAATTATATAAAAACCATACCATAGTAGATGAGATGCATATAACAGTTTACAGGTACCTAGGTTCTGTCAGAGTGAAGGTTGAAGGACAGAGGAAGTGAATGTATTTGTAATCTCCTTTTGTGAAGATAATACAACTTGGCCTCTTTTCTTGGAGTTTTTTACCTGAAAGGGTTTTCTCCACGTTAAACACTTGTGTTATGTGCTTCATTCTACTTCTGGTATATCTTTGTGTTATGGGTTTATGTTTTGTTACAATCTCCATTAATAACACATAGTTAAATTTTGCTGAAATTTATCTCAAATCAGATTTCCATTGAAGTAGTGTTGCTATCATTTCTAACAATAGAAAGAATGAGAAGATCAATGATTGAGAAACCTTGAGAGGGTGTGTACGAATAGGAAGAGGACATGTGTCTTTCTCTATTTTGCATGAGAGAAATTAATAAAATAGAAGAATGAGTTAACTAAAGAGATAAATCAATTAAAAGAATATATTAATTAGTTAAGAGAATAGAACTATAAGATAGAAATTACATGAGGATGAGAAGATATTTTAACTCAATTAAATATTAGGAATATTCAATTGCATGTGTACATTTGGTTCAATTATATTTAGCTAATTCAATTTTTAGAGGAATTGGACAACTTAAATAAATATTTGATTTATTTAAATTTAGAGAAGATATTATTGGAAGAAACAATTAAATAATTGGTATTATTTAATTTAGAATGATTTTGAAAGAGATAATTAAATAATTGGGATTATTTAATTTGTTGGAGGAATATTAGAAGAATTTGGGGATTTAATTAAATAAATTGATTTTATTTAATTATTGGAAGAATATGAATCAAATAAATAAATTTGTTTATTTATTTATTGATAGAGGAATTTGTAGTGAATAAATATTAAGAATATTTATTTAGAAGGGAATCGTGTCATTTCCAAGTGTATACATTTTGCCCCTCTTTGATGCAATGTGTTTTATCTCAGTATTTCAAAGAATAGATTTTTTTGATAATGATGCATGTCTCAGTTTACCCCTAGTATAGGTTTAACGACGATAGGATGCCCCCTCAGGAAATTGGATGGGAAGAAGGTAGAAGGACGTGAGACAGACAATCTCACAAAGTAGAAGGTTAGATAACATGTTAGGTTTGAAGAAAATGGGAGAGAGTGGGCTCGAGAAGTAGTCACAGTAGCCACATAGTTAGATATGGTTCACTTGCTATATATAGGAGTTGGGTCCACAAGTCCTAGTCATTTGCACACTTGGCTTTAGTTGATTGGTCTTAGAGAGCTTAGGAGAGCATAGGAGATAGAGAAACTCTCAGAGATATGGATATTCCACGTGAGGAGCACATCTTGGAGTGAGTCTGATGATTCAGGTGGCCACCTGAGGCAAGACCATCGATGTGTAGTTCAATAAAACTTGCCTAGGGTCATTTATTAGTGCAATAAATGCTAGGGAAAGTTAGGCTAGATAAATGCACTGAACTGTGTTTCGGTACATATATGCTTCAAAACCATGCATTTGATGTGAAATGACACATACATGCAATGTAGCTGTGCATATGCTACAACTACGCATTTTCTATGCGAGTCAGTGCATATGCCAAGAAATGGCATATATACTAAGGGAAATTGTGCATGCTATAGAACTATGCATACACCTTCTACGTCAGTGCATACACTACAAATTAGCACATATGACACAAGAAGCTGCGCATGCACCTGAAGCTATGCATATGTGATATGAATCGGCACATTTACTGGGAAACTACACTTTTGCTATGGATCGGCACATTAGTGACTTGTTTCAGTGCATTTGCATTAGGCTAGTTAGATACTTAACCAATTTGACTCAATTGGCATCTTGCTCGATGCATCAATTGATAAGCGATCTCTAAGATTGTAGGAATCTAGTCAAGAGATGCTATGTTGTTTTGATCAAATTAATTTTGTCAAGTAAATGATAGGATAATTTGATTGCTTTGAGCAGGTTGGCTTAGATATGGTTTTACTTGACATGATGTTTTGCTTGGTTATAGGAGGACATTTGTGATATACTTATGTCATGGGAGTAGTTCCCTTTGCCATTGTTGCAGTGGCATATGCTTACTGAGATTGATCGAGAGGCTCTCAAAGCTATGGGACTAGAGTATGTATGCTTCATGCTCAAGGTTCGTGTGAACCTCAGTTTATCAACTGTGGCAGTGGAGCAATTCCACAATAAGGATGGGACCTTCCATCTACTGACTGGGGAGATGGCCATCACCTTGGAGGATGTATACAAGATTATGTATCTTCTTATTTAGGGTGAGTTGGTAGAGTATGATTCGTAGTGGGATGCAGGATTGGCAGAGTGTAGACGTGTTTTGATGACCCAGAGCTTGAGGACCAGGTCATATCATGGTTGGACATTTATGACTATTATGACTACTTCCTGGGGATAGTGGCAGGGCTAATCAGCGGCATTGTATGCCCCAATAGAAGATCACATGTGATCCCATTTGGTTAGGGGAGGGTCATGGAGAGGATGATCACTGACAGAATGTGCTATGCATGGGATGTGTGTGTTCTAGCTCATCTATATGAGGACATGCATCAGGTCATATACCATAGAGCTTCTAGCTTGTCAGCTGGCATTTGGTTACTATAGTTTTGGTTGTGGGAGTACATAACCATCACACAACCAATTTGCATTTTCTCAAGGTAGCGAGGAGAGCCTTACTCTTATGGATATACAGGGGTTATTTCCCAACATAAGCTGGGAAAGCTCGAGTACTGGAGACATGCGTTGGACAGTGTAGATTCAGTGATTTGGCACCCATACATAGATTGTGAGGTATGGGATGATGAGGATGATGAGCTACCTTACTACTTTTAGATGTGGTGGCTTATTGGTAGAGACAGTATGGCAGGGTATAGGATATGCCCTAGGGGCAAGCATGATTTGCAAGGACTCATGCAGAGAGACTGAGGTGGGGCCCTGTGGCAGCATATGATGAGGCCTTGGTAGAGTTCTAGCAAATTCCCTATGCAACTTGGCCTACGAGGAGGAAGGTAGTTGATGTAGGGATGACTCTTGATTATGAGGAGTGGTTCGTGGCCCATCCATTTCTAAGATATTTAGGGCCTGGAGAGCTGGATCCTCATCTAGATGAGGAGGACTTAGACGATGACGATGGAGGAGGCAGGAGGAGGGGGAGATGGAGGAGGGGGAGAGGAGGATGGGGAGACATAGATGATGGAGGGGAAGGAGGAGATGAAGGAGGTGGAGGAGGTGGGAGATAGAGACAGTGGAGGAGAGCTGGTGAGGGACCCTCTAGTCAGCAGTAGGTAGGATAGCAGATTCAGATGTCAACACCACAGTAGGTGCCCTAACAAGTAGTGCAATAGCTAGCTACACTACAATAGGTACAAGGACAGGTAGAGGCACAATAGGTTCCCTAGTAGTAGGTGTGGGGACAGGTTTTGTAGCCTGACCCATAGCAGCAGGCCATTGCTACGCTGCAGGGTCACATGAGATAGCTTAGGGCACATCTCAAAACAGCAGTGTCTCAGAGAGAGGCAGACACAGGTATCATATCGGGGCTCACTACAGAATGAAATACAGCATTGGCAAGGGTGCAAGCCCTTAGACTAGAGAGAGTCTCAGCCTTAGCTACCTTGGGGACATATGGTGCCACTGCATTTTTGGTTACATAGGTACAGTAGGGATAGGTCCAGGTTCATCAGTTGTAAACACAATTAGCATAGGTATAGGGTGAACTTGCCAAAGCGTAGGCTTAGACATAGTATTATAGAGGATTATATCATGGGCGGTTTCAGCAGACTAGCATGCACCTAGCTATAGGAGCCAGTCTGTGGCCTCACAGAGGGTAGGTGGGTCATGGTTAGGAGCGTCGCTGAGAGGCCCATAGTAGTCAAGGGCTGACAGAGGAAGAGAGGGTAGCAGGGAGCAGTGCTCCACGACAGCATGGCTAGCTAGGCTCTTGACACTTGTATAGATATTTTGTCATGTATACACATATTTTTGATGGCTCAGATAGCCTGATATATGTATATATTTATATCATTTTTGTATTGTTTACCCAAGACATGTATCATGATCATGTTGTTTTTTGTATATACTTTATGACTCGACTCAGAGAGATAGACAAATACTTTGATATATTTTACACTTGGACATTATTTATATGATGATGCAGCTATTTGATGGCCTACATGCAGTTGTTTATGCTATGTGTCATGGATGCATTCTATCTTATGATGCTTCACCTTTGATGCACACTTTGATTATGTTTGTATGATGTTATGTGATGTATGTTATGGATACACTTGATGATTCTACTAATGATGTTTTATGAGATATGATTCTTACACATGTTTCTAGGACTCTGATATGATGTTGATCTAATGTAGACTTATATGATTTTTGATGATCTAATATGCAAATGAAAATATTAATGTTGTCTATATGATTATGCAGCTTATGACATGATCTACATGTACTTGTCTATGTTTTTAATTCTTCTATTGATATTATGTTATGCTAATGCAAAGTGTATGTGGATGACCTAACGCACCTATTATGTATGCAAATGCTTTAATCATGTTAATGACTATCTCATGTGATATGATATGCAATTTAGGCTATGTTTCTGCTATGTCCAAATGTACTCAATTGACACAAAAATGACACAGTGATAGATAGAAGAAAGCGAATGAAAGGATCACAAGCTTTCATTGGTACTCTGCAAGATTTTCTTATTGCATGAATGATATGGATGCTTTTATGGATATGGTATCTTGATATTGCAAGTATTTTGAAGTGCTTATTTCATCATTGGGCTTTTTTTTTTTGTGTTTTTGAAATGTTGTAAGAAAATACAAGCATCTAGGTATAATTGAACTGAGATGACCTGAGTATCGCTTACATGGATTTTGATTTAGCAAATTAATACAAGCATCTAGGTATAATTGAACCAAGATGACCTGAGTATTTCTTACATTTCAACAGACAAGGATAATACCTATTTTCATGTTAGACATTGACGTCCTCGATGATCATTGTGTTGATCATGCCTTTAGACAAGGCTACACATTACTAAAGGTAAATCCACAAGAAGCAAACAAAGAAAATAATCATGCCCCCATAATATCATCTCTAGCTTTTGGCATCTTTGAGTAGCATAGGAAACATGATAATAGAAAGTGAGGACTTTAAGATGTAACTTAAGTGAAACAAAACATTCTTGGATTAGATGTATCTTACTTGCCATAATTTGGATAGAATCATTTAGATCGGTTTGGGTACTTGTTTGCTTTTCTTTGGATAGGTTGAGATCTTATGTAGAAACTTTTGTTTTGAAGTGGATTTGCTTGTGCTTGCATGCCTACTGAGAGATAGCACAATCCTTATTTGGGGAATGGACCCTAAGGAACTAACCTAGTGCCTTGGGGGCACATTGATAATGGCCTTACCTACGTGATGACATAGAGGTAATGTAGTTGAGGACTTGGACCTAGATTTGTGGATGGACTAGAGGATAGATGACAAGATATGGGATGGGCGGGAAGCCTCAGGGGCACATCGATAATGGCCTTGCCTACATGATGACGCAAAGGCAACGTAGTTTGGGGTGAACCCTATGATATTGATGAGAGATGCTATGCTAGGCTAACACTGTGGATATGATACTGGATAAGACCTTGGTTGACAACGTTATAAAAAGAGATAGAGTATCAAGCCATGATAGGTTATCGTTAGGTTTTTATTATGGGATAGATATGGATTGGATGAGGAACAATGGTTGGAGAAACAAACATAAGGTGATTGGTTTCCCAAAGATGGAGGAAATGATTTGCATCGCAGAGAGTGCCTGTTTGCCAGATTTTTGCTACTTTGCTTTTATTGCATGGGGCAGAAATACACATGACACCTATTTGCTAGGTTTTCATCATGGTATCTATCCAAGGCGCTTGTTTACTAGGTTTTCACTAGAGGACGATTTTTTTTGTTATTTTTCTATTTTTTTATTTTTTTCTATTTTATTTTGCTTTTTTTTTTGAATTATGCCCCCCATACATTGGGGTTCTCTTAGGTATAGAACTGGTGAAGATGCATACTTTTGATTAGGTCATCAAACAATTGTCCTTCTAATGTTGACAACTGATATGCTCTTGATCCATAGGCTGCAATGACTACATATGTACCAAGCCAGAAACGGTGATTTATGCCCCCCGTACATAGCACATTGATATGTTGATCGAGAAATGGTGTTGGATTTTAAATTTTTCACAAAGCTCTTGGATATCTTGGTTTTTGAAAGGTCTTCCGTTATTTGGGACAATGGAGGAGGGACTTCTGTATCTATAGATGAGGTAATTGAGGATGAATGAGGCGATTTGTTTTCCTATGATTGTGGTGAGTGGAATAGATTCAATCCACTTGGTAAAATTCTCTGTGGCAGTTATTATAAATTTGCGGCCATTGGAAGAGGGAGGGTAAATTTTGCCCACAAGGCCGATTTCCCATTGAGAAAAGGGCCAAGGTGTCATTAACGGTTGTAGCTCTTGAGCTAATGCATGGATGAGGTTCACATGTATCTAGTACTGCTTGCACTTCTTCACATACTGCTATGAGTCAGTTTCCATGTTCAGCAAAAAATAACCCAAATGCATGAGTTTCTTAGCTAAAGAAGGACTGCTAGAGTGTGTTATGTATATTCCTTTGTGTACATCTCGCAAGGCAGTTTGAGATTCTTCCCATTCTAAACATCTAAGTAGAGTACCATTTAGACCATGACGATATAGGGTGTCAACGATAATGGTGTATCAGGAGGTTTGGCAAATAAAGGTTCATCGTTGGTTAGAAGATAAGTCAGGAGGGAGGGTGTTATCCCTGAGGTAAGTGTAAATCTTACCGTACATGAGCAAATCAGATCTGACTAATAGGCATATGGAGGATGTCTCAGGAAGATCATAAGCTGGTTGTATCACTGACTCCACCAAGAACTCATACTGTGATTAATTTGCTAGTATCTCAAGAAGTAAGGCAATTGTGGCCATGGTGTCTATGGCTTTGTTTTCAATGCAAGGTATTTGCTCAAAGAAGATGATCACAAAGTACCCTTTGAAGTCATCTACCATACGCTTGTATGGTATTAACTTGTCATCCTTGGTTTGGTAGTCATCATTGACCTGATTGATGATTAGTTGGGAGTCATTGTAGACATGTAGCTCTCTTACCTTCCATTCTGCTGTCATTTTAAGACTGATGACTAGGGCTTCATATTCTTCTATGTTATGTGTGCATGGGAATAGCAGATGATATGACTTGGGTATGGTATCACCTTGAGGAGTGACCAACAAGATTCCTACCCCTGATCAATGATCTATGTAGGAGCTGTCAAAGTAGAGTTTCCATGAGTGTGTGTTGACACTGAAAATGGCTTTATCTAGGAACTTAAACATCATTGGTGTGTTGTCCTATAATGGTGCTTCTACCAACTAATTGGAAATGATCTATCCTTTGATAGATTTTCTATCTACATACTCAATGTCATATTCACTTAAGAGCATGACCCACTTGGCTAGGCGACCTGTTAGGGTTACTTTGCTCAAGGGGTATTTGAGTGGATCTATTTTTGCAATAAGTTTGATTGAATGTGCAAACATGTAATGTCATAGTTTTTGGGAAGAAAAAACCATAGTAAGACATGATCTTTCTATTTGAGAGTATTGCAATTCATAGCCCACTAATGTGCAACTGATGTAGTAGATGGCTCTTTCTTTCCCTTCATAATCTTGTTGTGGTAGGAGGGCTTTCAGAGCTATTGGTGTAGCAAATACATATAGATACAATGGTTTTCCTTGGATAGGTGGCATTAGAATAGGTAGGTTCATGAGGTACTCCTTGAGTTTGAGAAATGCTTCTTCACACTTTTCATCCCATTGAAAATGGTATGTTTTTGTACAATAGGTGACTTAAAGGTTGGTACTTGTCTACCAGTTGTGATATGAATCTACAGATTACCTGTAGATTGCCCTGTAGTGACACAGTTGAGTAATATTCTTTGGCAGTGGCATTTCCATAATAGCCTTGACCTTAGCGGGATCCACTTCAATCCCGTTTGCTGATATAATGAACCCTAAGAGTTTGTTGAAGGTGACCCCAAACACACATTTCTTTGGATTTAATCTAACCTTGAAGTGCTCTAGTCTCTGAAAGACCTTCTCTAGTACATCTAGGTGTGACTCTCTTGTTAGTGATTTTGCCAAGATATCATCCACATAGTTCTCCATTGTGACTTGCATCATATCATGGAAGATGGTGGTCATAGCGTTGATATGTTGCCCCTGCATTCTTTACCCCAAATGGCATGACATTCTAGCAAAAAGTACCCCATGGACAAGTGAGAGCTATTTTATGTTGGTCCTCTGGTGCTATCCTGATTTGATTATACCCTGAGAATCCATCCATGAGAGATAGCATGGTGTGTCCTGTTGTCAAGTTGACAATGATATCTATGTTGGGCAACGGAAAATCATCCTTATGAAAAGCTTTGTTTAGATCTCTGAAATCATTGCATAATTTGACTCTGCCATTAGGTTTGGACACTGGTACTATGTTGCATACCCATTCTGGATAGTCTATTGCTCTGATAAACCCAACATTGAGTAGCTTCTTGAGTTCTTCCTTTACTAATAATACAATGTGGGGATGCATCTTTCTGAGCTTCTTCTTAACTGGTTTGACTCCTAGGTCTAGTGGGAGATGATGTAGGATCAGGTCTAGATCTAAACTTAGCATATCTGCATACGACCAAGCAAAGTTGACTTGTTTTTCTTGAAGAATGGTACAAACTTTGTCTTTTCCAATGGGGATGGAGACTTTGTGAAGTGAATGATCTTAGGACTATCCTCTATTCCAATGTTGATAGGTTTTGTAGGTTCCACAACAATTTGAGACCTATCCTGGTACATGTCAGTGAGGAGAGTGTCAAGCCTTCCATCATCTGGCACCTTAGAGAGGTTTTCACCATCCGATGTGTCCTTTCTTTTTACTATTTTGGGATCTAACACTACAGTAGAGTAGTTTTCACCATCAGACCCAATTTTTATTTTTATTTTGTTGCGACTAGAAGGCTTGGCATTCTCTCCAAATTAAGCCATGGTGTTGAGCTCAATGACGAAGCCAGATTTATGATCTCTTGTGGAGAGGTGGTCCCTAATTTCCATGTAGTCAATAAAGGCATCATCATTTTGGAACATGTCTAGTTGTGGGGTTCCTCGCAAATCCCACTCGATAAGTTTAGAGTGTATGAAGGGGAGGGGATTGAAGGGTAGATCTGATTTGTTAGGTGTGATAGTTTGAATTGATATGGGATTTGGATTGGTAGGGATAGGGTTTGGAATGATACTTTCCTTGAGATTGTTTATTATGATGGAACTTTGACCTTCCTCAAAAGTTGTACTCTCAAGAGAAGGTGAATCAGACTCTATCAGTCTATGTGTTAGTGTTTGTCCCTCATGGTAGGGGCTATAGGTTTGAACAGTGTCAACTTGTTTTTCTTCCTCCCACTCATACTCATTGGAATCTATGTCACTGTCATCTTGTAACACATGGATCTACTCTAAGAAATAAGCACTGGCCTTAGCTTTACCTTTGCCCTTGTCTTTGTCCTTATATCCTAGCCCTTTGATGTTCCTTGTCAATGATGATGAGGAGGGTTGGATGGGTTCTGTTATACTTTCTTTTCTTAGGCCAATGGGACCTTGTCCTTCGTAACCCATTCTATGCAAGATAGACTCACCACACCCATAGATTTATGTTGGGAGCTTATGTGGTTCTTGTGGATCATTATCTTCCTCTGTGTAGAGCCATTGTACAACATCTCTTTCTTCATTTTCATCAGATAATGTCCCCCATTTGACAAAGGGAGTTGTGGGAGGAGCAGATGGCTTTGAAAAATGTGTAGGCCACCCAAAGGACCTTGGGGATAAAGAGATTTTGGCTAGATTGAGGCTATACTCAATGGAGTATTCTCCTACTCCCATTTCTTAGATTGTGACCTTCTACTCTTTGGGCTTAGATGAGGAAGCTTGGGAGCTAGGATCATGTTGTGGGATGGGGGATGTGGAGGCTCTATTATTTAGGATGATGCAATTGGGCTACAATCAGATAGCATTGCAATGTTGGAAAGGATCAAGATCACCTTGGATGGTGATTTGTTTGCCGTCATGGGGGAATTTTATGCATTGATGGTAGGTGGAAGGGATAGCTTTCATAGCATGGATCCAGGGTCTACCTAGGAGGATGTTATAGGCTAGCTCCCTATATAGGACTTGGTAAACAACATCCTTGAGTGTTGGTCCAACTTGTATTAGCAATATCACTGTTCCTTTGGTAGTTCTTTCCTCTTCATCGTAGGCTTTGATAGTGATCTTTCTTCTAGGATCAACTGTTGTTTTAGAGAACCCTAATGTATAGACAAGCTTGAGCATGTAAATGTTTAAACTAGCTCCTCCATTAATGAGAACCCTTTTGATACAGTGCTTGTGAATGAAGGCGACAATGTGCAAGGGCATGTTATGGGGTTGAGACACTGACAAGTCATCTTGTTCGGAAAATGATAGAGTGTTGGAGGAGGATGTCCTACCATGGCTTGAAACTTCTCTTGGGCCAGGTTCGTGGGTATAGTTGTTTCCACTAGGGCTTTATAAAGAATTTCCTTGTGAGAGGGAGACAAATGCAACAACTCTAAGATGGATATGTGTGCAGGAGTTTTCTGAAGTTGGTCTATGACACTGTAGGTATGGGGGTTAGATGGAGAAGGTGATGAACTTGGAGGAAGCATGGTTAGCATGACTTTACCACTATGGGTAATGATGCTGCAATCAGTTTTCTTGGGTTTTGATTGTTGGTTGTACATGATCACATTGATTTGCGAGATGTGTTCAGATATGTTGTTGATGATATAGTCAAATGACACATTTGCATAGTTTGCATTGTTGTTCCCATTGTTTTGGTTTTGTCTGTTGTTGTTGTTATTGTTTTAGTTTTGCCTATTGTTGTTGTATGACCTGTAATGGTTGACGAGTGGATCCTTGTATGCCACATGCATCTCATTAGAGGTATGTTCTTTTGTGCCTACCTGATTTTGGTCAATTATGTCTTAAATGACATGTTTTAGATGGATGCAGTCATTGGTTTTGTGGCCTCTTCCTTTATAGTATTCACAGAAATCAGTGTCTTTCCAATAATGAGGTTTCACTTGAGGTTCATAGTCACTAGTGGGAGGAAGAGTGATCTCATTGTTAGCTAATAGCTTTCTTAATGCAGATTCTTGGGACTCCCTTAGGGGTGTGAATTTTTTTCTAGGATTTGAGATGAACCATGGCTTTCATTCATGAGAGAATGTTTTGTTTGGCATAGCATTGCTTGCCTCTACTTTTAGAGTGAAGATTGGTTGTTGTTTGGGAGCCACTACTTTGGCATCTACCACTCCATCGTTGACTATGATCGTGTTCTTTGTCTAAAATTTTGACTTGTCTGTGGTGTAGTTAGTGTTGGGGGTGTCCTTGTACAACTTGATTTGCCCCTTGGTTATCATAGCTTTCTCAATAAATAATCCCATCTCAATGACTTTCGTAAATGAGGTAGGGCATTGAATTTGGATTTGGTAACTTAGATTGGGGTTTAGGTTGTGAACGAACATCTCTATCATTTGCTTCTCGGGCATGTGATATGAGCATTTGCTTGTGCATTGTCTCCACTTTTGTAAGAAGGTAGCGAAGGATTCACCATTCTTTGGCTTTGTATTGCATAGGTCTAGCATGGAGACTTCATGGTCAATGTTAAATGAGAAGTGTGTGACAAAAAAGTTTACTAACTCATCAAAAGTTTTGATACCTGAGGGAAGTTGTGAGAACCATTCCATGGCTTGTCCACCTAGAGATCTAGGGAATAGTCTCATTAGGGAAGTTTCATTATGAGCTACTCCTAAGCATGCGGCACTAAATTCCCTAATGTGATCTCTTAGAACCCTTTTTCTTTTGTATTTGTCAAACTTAGGAACTTTGAATCGAAATGGGAAGGGTACCATGTTCAAGCTTTTGTCAAAGGGGTACAGTGCGATGTCTCCCAAGGAATAAGTCTTAGTGGGTGGCCCTGTTTTGAGTTTTGCATATTGTTGTTGTAAATATTGAATTTGTTTCATCAACGTGCCTATAAATATGTTGGGGTTTGTTGTTTTCTTACTTTTTCCTTTGTTAAGGGAGCTTTCTTTATTTGTGCTCTTTCTGAGAATTCTTTCTTCTCCTAGTTCTTTCAATGCATTGACATCAAAGTCAGTGGGGTCTTCGTGGAGCACTTTGTCTAGCATGCATTGGAATTTTTGATCTTGGAGGGTTTCTTGGAATTCTTCATGAGGGATTTCCTCATCACTGTCGTGAGGGTATACCATTCTATTAGATGTTTTGGCCATATCAAGTTGTTTTTGGTATTGGGATCTAGTTAAAACCATGCAAGGTGATGTGGGAAGAAGTGGGGTGGAACTAGAGAGTCTAGTAAAGTGTTGCTATAGGTTGATGAGAAGAGGATACTTATGTTGACAAGATTCAAACAAGGGACTCTTTTGATCAATGATTCCAAGTAAGACACTCGATACAAGATGATAACCACTAGTAAGGGTAGTCAATACCTATTTACTGTGTAGAGACTAGTCATGCACCAAGACCACTACTCAAGTTCTGAGAGAAAAGGATATCTGATCCTTGATAATGGAGACATACAAGGTTTACTTGAATCTGAAATGATCTGAAAAAAGGTCTTGTGCTAATTTGATATAGGTACTTCAATTTTGCTATGGGGAGACTTGGTAAGATGGTGGACGAGATGATTGACAGAAGAGAGGGTTTGATACAGAAACATATGGGAAAAGTGACTGCATGGTAAAATTTGATCTCAGTAACTAGAACAAAGCTGAAATGGGTATCCAAAAAGGTTGACAAATTTCTCTCAAAAGACATAGAAAAGCTCACTGTTTTGCATGCATCAAAACAAGGGATAAATGTGCAAGTAGTCAGAACAAATGCACAACACTGGTAAAAGTAAATGTTTAGTAACAGATGATAAATGTGTACCAAGTTGGTATGTATGCGTAGAAAGTTAAAATATATGCGCAACTTCAGAGGATATATGCGCAGCTCCAACTTTTTGGATTGATTTTGCAAAGTTTTGACATGTTTTTTGGTGTTTTTTTGTTTTTTTGTTGAAAGTTGGTCTTGTTGATCAGATTTTGTCAATTTATGGCAAGCAAGACATAGAAAACACAAAGAATATTTTGATGATTTTTTTTATTTTTTTGGTATTTTTTTGGACTCTTTTTTACACAAAAACAAGTACAATCCTAGGCTTCAAAGGACAATATAAACTGAATTCTCACTATCTCTAGTGAAACATCTTCGGGAGGTGATAATCGCCCTTCCTTGCACTAGCCTATAGAAGGTTTTTAGCTTAAAAAACAAAGATAAGTAGTGAGGGCAACCGTTCAAGTGGTTATACATGTGGCAACACTACTCTCTATTATGGAGTCTCCCAGCCTTCAAGGGTTGCACCTTGGAGGGTTTTGCGGGAGGTTGGTTGTTGGTATAACACAACTTCACTCATTGTTTGAAGCTTTCACTCCAAACATAATTTATTTATACTGGCTTAGCAGAGCTTGGCTTTAGCTTGTTACCACTTAAGGTCATTCCCACTTGGACGGATGGATATCCAAGGGCAGACCTTTCTAAAGGTTAAACATGTGAAATGATATGTTTGGCATTTTGGTCACCCAAGATAGGGGAGAGCATTGGCCTAGTATCATTCCAAAAGCACGATAAATAGTGGTTCTTTTCCCCTAATTAAAATGAAAAAGACTAAATGAGCTATCTACTTGGGCACACACAATTTGTTAACTTTGAAGTGATAACAAGATAGAAATGGTTCAATTTTAGCAAGATAGCAATTTGTTAACTTTGGAAGATAGCAAGAAAGAAATGACTCAAATGATAGCAAAATAGCAATGATTCAATTACAATCCCCCTAGTTAGATTTAGATTTGAGATTTACATGCATGATCCAATTACTTTCCTTGCTAATTAGAGCTATGGTGTGTGTTAACAAATGCAACTAGATGACTATCTGGCTCCTAACCTACAAGTAGATGAGAGAATATCCCTATGAGAAGTGTTAATGTTATCGAAAAACATAAGGAACTATCCCAAAATCACTATCAAAACATATGTACAGCTTCAGAGTCTATATGCATAGAAACATACAAAAAAAGTGTAGAATTACAAAAGTGCAGGAACATAGATCATATGCACAAGAATAAAAGATATATGTGCCAAAATAGTGTATGCATCAAAATAGAGGATGTATGCACCGATTCAGGAGATATATGCACCAAAAGATCAAATGCGCTGAGACAGAGCTTAGATGTATGATAGAATTGATCAGATGCACAGAATCTTCTTGTGTATGAAACCTAGTGCACAAAAACTTAGTTTTGAGGTTAAATTTGGGGTAGTGCACCATAGTGGCCACCAAAAATGTTAAGGGAAAACTGGAATGATTATCAATTATATCAAATAAACCCAATAACTCAATGAAAAAGAAAATAATCAAGATCAAATAGAACAAACTTGCAAACCTCAATACTTCATAGCTTCTATTGGTTGCCTATCTCAATCAATCTTATGTATGAATATGGCCCTTAGAAGGTGCACTTCCTTGCTATTTCCCAGATGTCAATGAAGAATAGTTGCGATAGTTGATTGCAATGAGGATGAGCTTCACAACAATGATAATGGTATGGTAACAAGTTGATTGCAAGAAAATGGAATGACTTGGTTGTCAAAGGCGTGCTGTAATTCTTGCAAAGTAATAATACTAAAAGGTTGGATGATTTAAATGGAGGAATAGGGTTGCTTTTATAGACTTGTGAGAGAGAAGATCAATGGTATAGAAAGAATGAGAAGATCAATGGTTGAGAAACCTTGAGAGGGTGTGCACGAATAGGAAGAGGACACGTGTCTTTCTCTATTTTGCATGAGAGGAATTAATAAAATAGAAGAATGAGTTAACTAAGAGATAAATCAATTAAAAGCATAGATTAATCGGTTAAAAGATTAGAACTAGAAGATAGAAATTGCATGAGGATGAGAAGATATTTTAACTCAATTAAATATTAGGAATATTCAATTGCATGTGCACACATGGTTGAATTATATTTAGATAATTCATTTTTCAGAGGAATTGGAAACTTAAATAAATATTTGATTTATTTAAATTTAGAGAAGATATTATTGGAAGAAATAATAAATCAATTGGTATTATTTAATTTAGAATGATTTTAGAAGAGTTAATTAAATAATTGAGATTATTTAATTTGTTGGAAGAATATTAGAAGAATTTGGGGATTTAACTAAATAAATTGATTTTATTTAATTATTAGAAGAATATGAATCAAATAAATAAATTTATTTATTTATTTATTGATAGAGAAATTTGTAGGAAATAAATATTAAGAATATTAATTTAGAAGGGAATCATGTCATTTTAAGGTGTATACACTTTGCTTCCTTACTTGGTCCTATGCTTTTTAATAATATTCCCTTCTTTTTTCATTTTATTTTATTGTTTCCCTTTCTTCATACATTTATTTAACTTTATTCCATTCTCTTTTCAATATGTATGTATGTATGAGGATTTGTTTGTATATATACATATTTATAGTTGTACATATACAAACTATATATAATCTCCATAAGTATATATATTATTATAATATTCTAAAGTATATATATTAGTTCCTTAATAATTTGTCATATATTTATTGTTTTGGTTTCTTTGCTTCCTTAGTTTCTGCATTCTTGGTCCTTTGCTTTTTAATTATATTACCTTATTTCATTTCCTTTTATTTTTATCGTTATCCTTTTCTTAGTACATCTACTTTACTTTATTCCTTTGTCTTTTTGATATATATACACTTAAATTTAAACTTATAATTATGTTTGTTTAATGTATATTAGGTGTTTCTTTTATTTTTTTATTTTATCATGGTTACACCATTGTTATTTTGAGGATTTATGTTGGGGTTTAGTATATGTGCATTTGGTAGCAATTTTATGTGTTATATGTTAGAGTTAGAGTTTATTATTTTTTAATTTCTTTTCTTACCCCTATCTTGGCGCCACTTCTCTACCCTCCTTACTATTTATTCCTATTGGTCTACAAATTTATCCATTCAATTTCTCTTGCTCTCTAATTTTGATGATGGATCATGGAATGTGATCTCAAACATTGAGGGAAAAAATTGCACACAGTTAAACCCTGAAGTACTTATTTACAATACTATGGGCTCTAGAAATCTGATGTCTATTAATGAAAGATGTTGACAATATTTAATATAATATTTTATACTTGAGGCTTGTGATGCCTTGTAAATGAAAATTTATAGATAAATAATAGTTTTTAAAAATAACTAACTAATGAGATAAAAACAAATATTTTTTAAATCTATGTGTGGGCTTTAATAAAAATCCAAATATTTCATCCAATAATTTTTCATATAAATAATATTTTTCATTCTTTATTCTTCGAATATGCATGTTAATAGTTAGAAAAATAAATATTGATCGCATTGCATCAATTTAATTTATTGTGCCTAATTTATTCATTAGATGGAATAGTGCTTCAAAAACCTGGCTTTGGGGCCATTAGTGGTAGTTGTCATAGGCATGTAACAAATTAATAAAATAAATCTGGTTACGTGTCTTTAAAAAATGGAAACATAATATCTAAAAAAATTAAATCTGCAAAATCCAGTCATTAAGAGCTCAAATTATGAGCCAATCACAACACTGATAATGGATTTTTTAAATAGTTTTTATTAAAAAATTTGTATAGCTATTTTGGAAAAATTAATATCTGTTTAACATTCAAAATAATACTCTGTTATGATTGGTTTAGTTTACATAGATTAATCACTAGATTAAAAAAAACTCATTTCGTCTAATGTGATTCTTTCTCCAAGAAATTTCACTTTCACTAACATTTTTTTCGAAATCACTCGTAAATTTACAAGAAGTTCCATCCAATGAGTAACTCTTCCTCTATACAATTTTATAGATAATTTCTTGAGAATCACTATCGTAAAAAGTTCCATCCTATGTGTAACTCTTCTTCCAAGAAATTTCAAATTTCAGGTATTTTTTTGGAAACCACTCAACAACATTGCAAGAAATTACGTCCAATATAATTTAGCGACAATTTCTTGGAAATCCCTGAGCAACATTGTAAGAAATTACATCCAATATGTCAAGAAATTTCACTGACAATTTCTTGAGAATCACTCAACAACATTGTAAGAAGTTCCATCCGATGTCTAGTAACTCTTCCTCCTAGAAATTTGAGGGACAATTTTTCAGCAAAATCGCAAGAATCATCAGGATACACCGACTAACCGAGAAGACGTCAACCTTAAAAGAAATGCTTGAAAACACAATTCAGTCAAGCTGCAAACGTTCTTCAAGGTTACGTTTTTCTTGGAGAGAAAAGGTAGCGCTTTCAGTGGTGTTTTAGCAGCAATATACTGTAATGGAGCTCTATGACTATGAATTGAACCTGCAATCTGAAATCGGGCGCTGGCGAAGCTCTCGCGATGTGGAATGCTCGATGGAATTCATTTCCAAACCACAGCACTTACAGTTGAGAATGTGCGAGCTGTCGTGGTCGATTGAAGCCCTGCCCTTGCAGAGGCCTACACAATATTCCTTCAATATCATGAATGTCAAACCATCGAGAACCCCTCTACCTTTCTCAGAAGCTGGATGGTTGCAGACGAGCTGTGGGCCACCAGTTCTTTTTCATTGGAGAATTCGAATGCCATGATGAAGCTAATTCAAGTAAAGGCCGTGGAGGGAGAAAATGTTCTTCAATGGTGTACAGTGAAAGTAGTCCCTGGCAAATCCAAACCCTATTTCGAATTTCAGGTTGCGGTCCATAAGTTTTTGGAAGGAGATGAAGTGCTTCTGCGAATTGGTATGGTCAATGATCTAGCACTTAGGGTTCGAGTGTTTTTGACGGAGGCTGTGGAAGTGCTTTGTTCGCAAGAGGGAGTCGAACCCGAGACCTCGTTAGGGTTAGCTTACCTGCTTCCCGCCATGGTGAAGTATTACATCAGGGCTGCCCCGGGGCGAAATGAGCGAAATGAGGCGAAACTAACTAATAATAACAATGTTGTGGAAAGTCTACTCCAGCATCTGATCAGGTACCTGGTTTTTCTGGGGAAAATTTGTGTGATTTGTGGGAGCGACCGGCTGTTGGAAGTTCCACCGAGCAGTACTTGCAGTAATATTTGCAGGGCTAGAAAGCAAGGCTATGAGGCTTCAATGGCAGCTCGTGTGGCTCACCTGGAGATTTCAAAGGAGGCGAAAGCAGCACGGAGAGAACAGTTCGTCAGAAAGTTATACAACAATTCAATCGGCCGAGGATCCACAGGACTTGAGTTTCTACTTAAACGAAATCGTTGCGAAAATGAAAGAAACCGATGGGTATAAAAATGCAATTGGGAGAGTGGCCAAAATGGATTCCAGGAGCATTGCGCAGGCTCTGCGCATCCCAATATCTCAGTTATGGATCGACGATACGGAGAGCTTCGAAAGTTATTCAGCGTTTTAGTAACAAACATCTATGTTACTTCAGACCTTAAACTGATTGCTGGGATGGGGTATTCAGTTGGAAACTGAGGTTTATATTATTTTGTGATTGGTGAGATAGGGTTTTGTTGGAAATTAAGGTTTAGATTTTGTAATAAAGTTATCTTAGTGATTTAATGATATTAGCAATTAAAATATTTAGTTAGAATTGTTAAGGATTAAGATTGTCTAGAAAATTGTAGAATGATTCTAGAGCCTTCCACAAGCTAGAACATTTCTAGAGCTGTTCTAAAAAAGAATATTGTAAGATATGTTCTAGAAAAGAACATTACAGGTTTAAGAGTTTTCTAGAAAGATAGAAGGTTCTAGGCTTCAAAGGTTCTATAACTATATATATATGTGATTGGAGAGAGCTGTTGAACAGAGAGCCTCTAGATGGCTGTTGGATACAACATCTGGATAGCTACTAGATACAGCATTCGGATGTGATGTAATGAATGCTAGATGAATGTATATTTCTAAGTTATTCAACTTTGTTTGCCCTGTGTTCATTACTATTGTTATGGTTTTCTGAGTGTTATTGGGCCTGTTCTCACATGGTATCAGAGCCGGGTTATGGGTTCGAATCCCCTTGGGTAACGCTGAGGGGATTATTGGAAAAAAAAGATTCAGTTAGAGGATCAGCCCAAGTTCAGCTAGAGATTCAGCCATGTTCAGCTAGAATGTTTTCCAGGTTTAGTTGGAATGTTTTCCAGGTTCAGCTAGAGGACCATCAAGAGGTTCAGCTAGAATGTTTTCTAGTTCAGCTAGAGGTTCAGTTAGAAGTGTATTGCTGGAGTAATTTATTTGCAGGGCAGAGATATTGCTAGAATGATTTGTTTGCATGGCTGAGATATTGCTGGAGTGATTTGTTTGCAGGGCTGATATATTGCTAGATTGATTTTTGTTTGCAGAGCTATTGCTGGAAATGCAAGTTGTAACAAGCTAGAGGTATTGTTGGTAGTGATGATGAAGAAGATGACTTTTCAGCTAGACAAAAGATAATGAGTGTTGAAGGCTTGAAGTTTCAATCTCATATGAGCAAGCTAGAGGAAAGAAAGAATGGGAGCAAGTCATGAAAGAGGATTATGATCGAAGAATGCTTGGTATGCTAGAGGTGAACATTAAGGGGGGATAGTAATATAATGTTCCCCTCTCATTTGCATTTTTTCTGTATTATTCTAGCCAATCTTAAGGGGGGATGTTAAGGATTAAGATTGTCTAGAAAGTTGTAGAATGATTCTAGAGCCTTCCACAAGCTAGAACATTCCTGGAGCTGTTCTAAAAAAGAATATTGTAAGATATGTTCTAGAAAAGAACATTACATGTTTAAGAGTTTTCTAAAAAGTTAGAAGGTTCCAGGCTTCAAAGGTTCTATAACTATATATATATGTGATTGGAGAGAGCTATTGAACAGAGAGCCTCTAGATGGCTGTTGGATACAACATCTGAATAGCTGCTAGATACAGCATTCGGATGTGATGTAATGAATGCTAGATGAATGTATATTTCTAAGTTATTCAACTCTATTTGCACTATGTTCATTACTGTTGTTATGGTTTTCTGAGTGTTATTGGGCCTGTTCTTACAATTTATGTTAGCTATTCCCTAGTTTTGATAGTTTTGTCTTGAAAAGGCTTTATAAAAGCTATATAGTGATGTATGGGTAACCATTCTGAATAATTTAATATTATGATTATTATTTATTGTTATTACTGTGCAATCATGGTTTAGTTTTCAACATTCTAAATGCTCTTCCATTTTCAACAGGTTAGCCCAAAATTTTTAGCCTTGACATTAAATTCCATTTCTAACTCACTTACATGCACACTAACAGTAGTTGTACATTCAACACTACCATGCCCAAGGTATAGCCTTAAATGCATAGTACATATTCAAGACAAAGTTTATCAAAAAAGGTTAGATTTAAATTTGTTTTGTTTTGTTTTGGGCAATCCTTCCACTATACAAAAATGTCTTCTATATTATCTACAATGTATATCCATTGCAAATATAAGTCTTCTTTGAATTTATAATATATTTGTGTCCCCTAGTGATGATCTCCTTGAAAGTTATTGTAATGGTGTTGTAATATGATATATGGCATGAATCAACCTCTATATTATCTACCATGTATATCCATTGTAAATATAAGTCTTCCTTGAATTTATAGTATATTTGTGTTCCCTAGCGATGATCTCCTTGAAAGTTATTGTAATGGTGTTGTAACATGATATATGGCATGAATCAACCTTTATATTATCTACCATGTATATCCATTGCAAATATAAGTCTTCCTTGAATTTAAAGTATATTTGTGTTCCTTGGTGATGATGTCCTTGAAAGTTATTGTAATGGGATATATGGCATGAATCAACCTTTGTTGTCTGATGTCAAAATCCTATGAGGTGTAATGTAAATATTTTAGTAAACTAGTGATTTTTTAATGGTTACAAAGGTTGCATTGTAGTTGAAGTTCCTACTAAAGGCTATAAGAATGGATTGTAATAGCAGTATGTTATGTTTGTTGTATTACTTTCACATTTTCAAAGTGTTCAGACAGGGGGTTTCATTAGTTGATAGGTACAGAGGATCTTAGTAAAAGCAAAAATAGATTGGAAGTCATTATCAAAAGAAATAGTAGAGAAATTTTTTGTAGGAAATTCATGAAAACACATTTACACATACTAAAACAAATTTTTCTTTTTGTGGCAGCCATCGATATTCATTATGATAGTTACATAAAGTCAAGTAGGCTAAAAATCAATGAAACAAACAATATTAACTATACTATGAACTGATTCAATACAACAAGCCATAATATCATGCACCACCCATCTCAACCCATATGAGTTTATACTCAACTTGAGGTAACTCAGATCTTAGAATTTTAGTCAAAAAAGAATCTACAATCAAAGTTATCCCCTACAACATGGTATGAAGTATTTGTAGTAGTAAACAATCCTTATACACTAAGGGTCACTAAAACCAAAGAAAAAGATATTGGTGTTTCCAATATGCATAGTTAGAGTAACTCAATCATGTTGAGAAAATAGATGCATGTTCTGCCATCTTCCAATCAAAAGATTTAGAAAGAAATAGTTTTTAGATAAATCTTTTTAAAATTTTAACATAGAATGATCATAGAAAAATAACAAATCTAAAACCAATGCAATGTCATTGCTTTAACTAGGTTAGTAACTAAATTATAATAAATGAATATGTTAAATAGATATCATCTTAGATTCATTATGTTAAAGAAGATTTGTAAATATGGGAACAACTTCCATTTAAAATATCTACCACATTAGATGGAAGCTTCTTGCAAATGTCCACACCAATGGATAATGCCCCTCTCTCAATGATTTGTTATCAAGACTAAAACAAGAGATTACAACTCCAAAAATCAAGAAATATCTAATAAGTAATTAATAAAAATTGTCATTTAGATTCATTATGTTAAAGAAGATTTGTAAATATTGGAACAACTTCCATTTAAAATATCTACCACACTAGATGGAAGCTTCTTGCAAATGTTCACACCAATGGATAATGCCCCTCTCTTGATGATTTGTTATGAAGACTAAAATAAGATATTACAACTCTAAAAATCAAGAAATATCTAATAATTAATAAATAAAAAATGTCATTTAATTTATTATTGTAACACCAATGAACTAAATAAGACAACAGTGTCATATTACTTCTAGCACAATGATAGGTAGAAATATGGTCATGAGATATCTTCTCAAGGACTACATCTCATCATTCATTACATATGAATCCAAAAACTATCATTTTGCATGTAGATTTTTTAAAGAAATTAGATATCAAACCTTCAAAGTTGAACTTCAAACAATCATCAAAATCTAGATTGAATTCACTTTCAAATGATAATAATATGCAAATCTCTTTTTGCCAAAGCTATATGGCTGTGATGTTCTTCAAAAAGCTTTTTTTCCCACAAATAAGTCCACTTCCCCTATTTCAATTGGTTTCAAAGAAGTTCAACCAATATATAAGGCTCAATTTGGATACCAAAATAGTAAAATGCTTAGCACAAATTATCTGAGTAAAATGATATTATGGGGTAACCTCTTCTTATCTCTATCACTTGTTTTCTATTGTATTTACATGTGTTATGTTATTATTCTCTCCTTACTTTCAATTGATCTTGCTACTTGAGGTTACATTATCTTTTCTTCTTGTAGGTTCTATGTGCCATTTCTTTTTACAGAACAAGAAATCCTCTATAAAATATTTTTGAAAGTATTTTTAGAAAAATATGGATTGAAAAACATTATAATTCCTATGAAACAACCTAACTTTAGGGGACTATTCCAACCACCCACAAGGAGGCTAAGGAGCCCAAATTCTACAATTTATGATTGAAAGTTTCAGCCAAGATGTGCAAACAACAAACAATATAAACTTCTACAAAGCATGAGCACACAAAAAGCCAAATTGATATTCAAGAGATGAAGATTATGTACATAGAGCCTTGCATAAATAGGAAAGCAAGTGGAGGTGAGAAGGTCATATACAATGACTGAGCAACCCTCCAAAGGTGCAACACTTGTCTACTCAAATGACACATGTTTGAGCAAGTGGCAAGTTTGCATGAAGTAGGTGTCTCACAAGGTGAGTACACATGTCTTCACCACATGAGGTGAGACAAAAAAAGGAAGAAGCCCAAAGTTGGACTTAACCAAGTGTGAATATTAATCTCCTAGACATGCTAAAAACTAACTAGATAGATAAAGTAACTTTTCACACTAACAATGATTAATTGCCAATACTATGTGGACTATCATTTGTATTCAATAACTTTATTATGACATCGCCACCTAGGAAAAGACTAAAATGATTTGAGTTTTTTATGTTAATACTTTTGTCATCTTATCTGAAATTAAATAATAGCCATTTATCTTGTCCTATATATCTTGCAACAAATGTAAAATGTTACTTTTGACACCAGTCATATATTCTAAAAAACATTATTAACGTGACACCCATAAAATAGATAAGAGCCAAAAACATAAAACACAACATATCTAATATCCTGTGAACCCCAGATGCGTCCCCTACCCTGCAAAAGTTGTACCTATCTTGGGGATGGCCAAAAAACATCTCCCGATCATCCTCATTTTCTTTGGGGATGTCCCCTTTTTTAAGAGACATCAAGGATGGCTAGACATCCTCAGGATTGCTGGGACATCCCCTGATGACCCAGTGAACATGGGTCACATTAAAATTTAGAAAAAAAAGGGATTGGGGAGCCCACAAGGACTCCCACATCCCTCCAAAACATACCTAAACCTAAAAGATAACTTATATCATGTAAAAACAAAAAAAAAACTCATTACCTAATTTTCACATTGTTGAACATTAGCTTGAAGAGGAGAAACAACAATTGGAAGAGGGTAATAGTGATGAAGAGAAGGCATTAGGGCATCAAATCATCATCATTTGAGGTAAGATTGACATTCTTTATTTAGTTGTTTATATTCCTTTGTATTTTTTTTAGTTTTTTTAAATTTCAAACACATGGGGGGGTTTTTTTTGTTTATTTTTTGTTTTATGTTTGCTTATAGCTGTCTATTATAATTTTTCAAACAAAAAAGACAATGAGTAGAATTGAGAGTAGTGTAAGTGAAGAAAATGAGATTGAAATTGAAGTGCAACAAAGTAAAATTACTACTAGAATTCGTAAAAAGAGTGGGGGTGGTGCTAGTGGGAGTGGTATAGCCACATGGAATGTGAGTTCATCCAAATCTAATCCATTTGAATGCCCCTCCAAAACACTTGCCCAATATGAAAAAAGCCCATTTAATCCTAAAAAATCTCTCTTACAAATTTGCAACTTGCATAGACACTAACAAGAAAAAGAATACTGGGGGGACTAGAGTATGGCTTTGTCATATTTACAATGATACCTATAGGGGCAGCTATACAAGAGTTTATTCTCACCTTTTGCATTTGGGTGGAATAGGGGTAAAAGTTTGTATAAGTATCTCCCTAGCTGAGAAGGTTGAGGCAACTAGGTTACACATGGAGGTGGAGGCAAGATCTAAGGGATTGTCAATAGAGAGTATGCCTAGTGTGTCATTGCCTACAGAAAGCCAAATGGAAGAGGTTTCTACTTCTAGTAAGGGAAAGAAAAGAAGTTCTACTATTGTAGGGTTGTTCAAAGCACAAACACGAGAGGTGGTCGATTCTTCCATTGCTAGATTTTTCTTTGCCCGTGCCATACCATTTCATGTTGCACACTCTCCCTATTTCAAACAAATGTTTAGAGATGTTATAGATGTTGGTCCTTCATATGTCCCCCCTAGATAAAATAAACTACTCACCACCTTACTTGAGAAGGAATATTCTCAAGTGAGTATCTTGATGGAGGACATGACAAAAACTTGGATTAGGGATGGCTTCTCTATTGTCATGGATGGGTGGATCGACATCAAACATCAGCCACTCATCAATATCATTGTCACATGTCCAATTGGCTCTCATTTTCTTAGATTTATTGATTGTACAAGGGAGAGGAAGGATGCTCACTTCCAATTTCAGATTTTGAAGGATGCCATAGAAGAGGTTGGGGCATCTAATTTTGTCCAAGTGGTAATAGATTCAGCCCGTGTATGTAAGTCAGCTGGTTTGATGGCGGAGGGTACTTATAAGCACATTTTTTGGACCCCATGTTGTGTTCATGCGTTGAACAATGCATTGAAAGACATTAGAAAGATTGCTTAGGTGAAGGAAGTGGTGGCAAAAGCTAGAGATATACAGATGTTCATTTGCAACCATCAAACGTCACTTGCATTGTTCAGGACCTTTTTGAAGAAGGAATTCCTCAAGCATGTGGAAACTAGATATGCCAGCTATTTCATCTTGTTAGAGAGGATGGTTGAGGTGAAGGAGCCTCTACAATTATTGGTGGTTAATTCAGAATGGAGTAGATGGCTAGAGTTAAATTTAGCCGAAGGAAAAAGTGTGAGGCAAAAGGTCCTTGACAATGAATGGTCGTCCTCAATAAAGTATGAAATTGAAATTTCAAATTGCTGATTTTCATTTTATTTATATTATGATATTGTCAATTTATTAAAAATTTAAATCTTGTTCTTAAATTGCTGATTTTTGTAACTTGTTTTCACTTGCAGCTATGTTTGCTCCTTCATTGTACCTATTGTGGATGTGATAAGATATGCTAACATAGACTCTCCTAGTCTTGGATAGATTTATGAGACATTTGATAGCATGCTTGGAAAAATGAAGCAATCCATTCACAACAAGGATCCTACTTTGGGATTTTATGAGGAGCATCTTAGGCCCATTGTGATGTGGAGGTGGGACACTATGAACACCCCACTTCATATGGTAGCATATGCTCTAAATACCAAATGGTATGTATCTAGACCTGGAAGAGTGCCTCCATATCATGATGATGAGGTGAAACATGGGTTCATGAGGGACCTTCCAAAAATGTATATCGAGGAGGAGGCTACTATAATTCTCTCACAATGGATGGCCTTTGTCAATCTACGTGGTCCAAACTTTAGCAAAAAAGAGGTGAGGATGGATAGAGCTACATTAGCTCAAACTGAACCTATTGGATGGTGGATGTGGCATGGCATGGATGCACCAGAATTGAGGACACTTGCCACTTGCCTCCTTTCACAGATTGCCCATTCCTCTACTAAAAAGAGGAATTGGTCCACATATAGCTTCATTTAGTCAGTGAAGAGGAGCAACCTTACCTCTAGATGGTCAAAGAAGTTGGTGGTAGTGCATAGTGCCTTGCGGCTATAGGATCGACAGAGACCCGAGTATCATCAGACTCCAGCTACATGTTGGGATGTTGATCCCAAATATGTTCTTCAAATTGATGAGGAGGCATACGAAGGATTGGTTGGGGTTCCACTGGATGAGGCAGACCCTCATGGGGGCAATGATTCGGACTCAAATTCTAATTTTGATGCAGTCTTAGGAGAGGATAATTAGGAATGGCCATATATTGATATTTTCTATATTTTTTGTCATTTTGTTGTTGAAACTTGAAACTTAGAGCCTTTGGGCATTTTGATATAATTTTGATATAATATATATGTAGATTGTCATTGAAAACAATTAAATTTTGTTTATTTGTTTGGCAATTCACATGTGACAAGTTGAAAACTAAGTTCATGTGTAATGTTATGGCTATGTATTCATGTTTTAAGGTTCTATAATGTCTATAATGAATGCCTTATCAATTTTATCATATAAATATTTAAAATTTCCTTATATTTTAAAAAAAATCTTATTTTTTTAGTAGCCATCCCCTATCGTCCCTTAAAAAATGGCCAAAAAAATGTCATCCCTGAAACTTGTCCCCCTATCCCTGTCCCTGATACTTGGTGGAGCATAGCTAATGTCTTTTATAGCCAATAGTTAAAACAAATATAATAATCAACAACATGAAATACGTACGAAATCAATAGTGATCTTCATGTAGAAATAGGTTCACCAAAACTAGGGCATATGACCTCATACATCAAGACAACTACAAATAAAGTGTTGGAAAAGGTGTAATCTTTCTAAATTTTTAGAGCCAACCATGTTTATAACCAATCAACTAATGACGTCTAGTAGTTCAACATAGTTGAATTGAGAAAACCCTTTCTCAAACTATACATAGTAATTCAAGTCTCACTTAAGACTTGATAATAGTATCAAGTTCCAACTACATCACCAATAATTTTTAACAAGGTTCAAAGCCCAAAGATCAACAATTACTAAGAGAATCTAGTCTTAGTTGCAAAAAAATCTATAGTGGATGACATACAGAAGATAATTTGAAGGCAAAAAATTGTTGATGGTTGAAATAACACCCCAACTTGAGAATAGCGTAAATCTACTATACCTCTTCTAAAAGGAAATAAAAATTTCCCTTAAGGTTTATATTGCTAGGTCTTGGCTCACTAAAATAACTCAAAGGCCTACGTGTACAATTTTGTTCGAGAGCCTATTGTGATTTCTATGAATTATGATTTTTAGTTGCATAATTTAATGTGTTTTTTTAAGAATTTTTAATTTGTTTACAATTGATTTAATATGATTTTCTAATATCTATTCACTCAATCCTCCTCACTACGGAAATATATCTGTGTGTGTGTGAAGTAAGTGTTACATACATGCATGGTCGATTCTATCTCTTTGGTCTCCCTACCCCTTCCCCTGAACCATGAGACCCCATCCCTAGATAGATCCCTAGTATCAGTTGCTTGAGAGGCTGCTTAGACTAGGATCAACTAGGCGTAGGTTAAGGAGACAGCATAGCTAAGATAGTTCCATATAGGTATATAGGGGTCTAACTCATATGTCTAGTTTATAGTTCCCTATCCTATATAGTATAGATAACTATCAATCATTGGTAAGAGATAGCTACCAATCGTACATATATTGAGAAACATTAGTTAAACTCATTTAGTTAGAATGACATTTAAGACCTTCAATTCTAAATAAAGTCTCTAGGGATGTGTGTTTGTATGTATACATGTACATATATGTATGTATATACACACACATGTATGTATGTATGTATATAAACACACACATCCCAAGAGACTTTATTTAGACTTGAACGTTTTAATATATATCATGATATACTTAGGATCTAGCAAATTTGATATAACATTAATGAGTGCTTATTCTAGTACTATCAAGTTTCATTGCTCATGTATTTTCCCAATGTTCTTAGATTCCCAATGGACCCAAATTATCCTTTGATTAGCTCAATTTCCCCTTTTAGATAAATTTTAAATTATTTTTTCTAAATACAACATACTTGTCATATTTTGTTCAAATCCAAAATATCCCAAAAATCCCTCCTTCCATCAGATAAATCTGATCTAAAAAAGCCTAAATGGAAGGAAGAAAATCCAAAAAAAAACCCCTAAAAAAGCATAAGTGTTTTTCCCTTTCTTTTGCCTTAGTCGACAAAATTTAAGTTTAGTGAACCTTTGGTTCATTGGTTCGCAGGTTTGTCGATTCGCTAATTTACCAACTAAGGAATGATGAGGCCATGTTTTGTCATGTTTTTCTTCCTTCAAGTACCTATTTCATAAGGCATTTCAAGACTTCTATATACACTAATTATGTCTATAATTATCCTTAAGACATTGAAAGCATGAAGATGGGTATATAATATGTTGTTAATTAATTATGTGTGAATGGTTGATTGCTCATGAAATATGTTTGTACTTTATGTTGATTTTAGTGATAGTGATATATAGATACCATGTGATGTACTAACTCCTCATGCAACAAGAACATGGCTACATGTCATGAAGATCACTAGACAACCAGCAGCAAAAGGAGATGTCGATATTCATAGTAGATGATATAGGCACTTGCAGAAAAATGAAGAAGACCCTAAATTGATTGGCATGAGTCATCTATAAACTCTCCCCTTTGTGATGGTTATCCTTCGATACATGATGTAGTATTAAATAATGAAAGAATCTTAGATCATGCTTTGTGTTCTATTTCTAGTCTTGATTATTCTTCATTGATAATAGCGAGAGTTATAGTAGGACTGTACCATCTATGCTACCTTAATGACAATTTATTTTCCTATTCCTAGTTTGCTTTGTAATAAAGTCATCTTCCTATGTTGTTGGATAATGGATAGTTATAGAATTTGTTGTTTAGTAGTTTTGTTCAACTAGACAATGTTGATCTTGTCTATGATAGAATAGATTTTTCTACATACAAGTTAGACAGAGATTGTATTATCAAATTTCCTTGTTGTTCCTTTCTCCATACCATTCAATAAAGGAATACATGTTTTGAATTCAGTCAATGATTACAAAGATACAACAAAGATTTAGTTAGATTTCGTGGGATCACAATCACTCAAGCAGGCCACTTAAGGTATTGTGTCTCTCCACTTTGTTTATATGTTTAGTTTATGATTGTATGTTTATATATGTATGATTAATGCATTTTATAATGAGTTATGTTATGAGAATTAGTTAGACTTTGATAATCTGTGTTGTTGAGTCAAGGTGATCACTGAACTAACTGTTAGGTGCTCTTTCATTTGGAAGTTACATAGCACCACTTGATTATAGTTGTTTGAATAAGGCTTAGTTATTTCCTACCAGTCCTACTTACTTAGAGTATTGTCAATTCTTGCAATTAGAAATATGTTTCCTTTATCTAGTTTATTCCCTTACACAACCTCTAGTTTTAAAACTCAAAAATCCTTAACTATACACATAGTACAAGCATCATCCAAGAAGAGTATGATTCCTTGGTTTGACAATGTAAATGTAACACATTATATAGCTAGTAGGTTGCTTGATACCAGATCCATTGGTTCGTTGAGTAGGATGCATACCCCTTCTATATTAATGTATTGATTAAAAATGGAGTTCGACTAGGAGTGAGCAGGTAGGAAAAGGAATAAACTAGAAAGAGAAAGAAGACAAATGGTGCGCTTTATCAACAAGATTGAAGGTTTGTGAACCTCATAGTTTGCCAATTAGTGGTTTTGCCAATGGAAGATTTGTTGACTAAAAGTATAAGGCAAGGTGACAGGAAGAAAAGCAAAGAGTTTTCCTTTGTCAGTAAAGTTAAGGTTTGGCAAACCTTAAGTTTGTTGATCAATAACTTTGCTAACAAAACAAAAGAAGAAGATAGGGAGGTAGTAGGAAATCTTCATCAAAGGCTCAAATGGCTAAGGTAAGGAAAGAGAAATTAGTAAAATAGTAAAAAGGAAAACTTGTCGATCAGTTCATCTTTTCCAAGGTTTGTTGACAAAAAAGGAAGCAACATAGAGCAAAGTGTCTAGTTCACAAAATGAAAATTTTGCTGACTAGAAGCTAAAAGGTCCAAAGTGAAGGAAATAAAGGAAGATAAGGAATTTGGCCAAGGAAGTAGTTCATGAAAATAGATATTTGCTAACTAAAGGAAAACTCAAAGAAAATATTGGTTTACCAAAAGAGAAATTCACCGATAAGGTGAAAAAGTGATGTAGGTCGACTAGCTAGGAAATAGGTAAAAAGGACAACTTGCCGACAGGTTTGCAATTTTTTTATTTTGTTGATGAGGTGATATATAGGCCTGATAGGTAGGAAGGAAGAGAGCCAGGTTCATCAAAAGAGGAATTTGTCGATAAGGTGAAAGAGGATAAAGGAAGATTGACTAAGGTAAAGAAATTTCATGGAATACAAATTTTTCTAACAAGGTAGGAAGGTAGAGAAAAAGACAAGTCCTTGCTTGGTCGGTAAGTTCATGAAATGGCGAACTTGTCGATAAGTTTGAAATTTTCAAAAATTTACTGATAAGGCAAAAAGCTAGGAGAAATAAGAAACTAAGGAGGCCAAGTTCACAATAGTGGCAATTGGTTGATGGAGAAGAAAAGAATGAGAACAAAGGCAAAGCATAGAAGGTTCTGAAAATGAAGAAATTACCGATAAGGGAGATTAAGGTGAGAAAGATAAAAGGCGAACAGAGAGTTTGGCATGGGGCAAATTTGTTGATAAGGGGAATTAAAAGGTGCTGAAGGAAGACTTTAAAGATACAATGCTTTAAATTTTCATAAAGGTTACAGGGCTTGCATACACCATTGTTACAGAGCATTTAATACATGAAGTACAAGGTTGCAGGTCAAAGTCAATTACATGTAGCTGAAATAGTAGAAATCTTCAACCCTCTTGTACAAAGAAGTTGTTTTTGAGGGGACTTGTAGGTATTAGGAACTATTTCAGGCCTTCTCTCATTAATGTAGCCATACCCATATGTGTGGGTGATCCTCCTCTGTAGTTTTGTAGGCTTATAGGGCAAGACCACTATTAAAAAGTTGCAAGTCTTCTAACAGGGATAAGGGATGAATTGAATACAACATAGGCACAACAAATCACATCAAATTGACTGACCAAAAATTCAACGCCTACAGTTGCACCTAGAGTTGCTCAATTGGAATGTTATATATACATGAAGGAAAGATGTAAAAAGGGGTTGGTTAGCTATTCTTTTGGGTTATCATGTGGGTGGAGGAGTTTGTTGCAGATCATAGGCCTTGTAATGTGATTGCAAGAGCTAGTACAATTTGATGTATTGTGCCTACATCTAGGCCTTTAATGTCTTCTAGTCTAGTTCACTAATGAATGTAATTGATTATTTTATATCTTTTTCTCCTACAACAAATTATTCTCCTTTTGTGATGTCTTTCTAGCCTTCATGATTAATACAGACTATTATTTTGCCTCTCTCTTAAGTTTTACACTATGTTTATTTGTGAATTATATGCTAGAATTGTGGGCAAAATGGCCCCTTTCTTAGCTTTAGTTCTCTACCCGAACCTCTGTATAACTTATATGAGTATGTGTGGATTTTTTTTGTTTTATGGTCAATGTTGTGTTAATGTAGACATAGTTAAACACAATTATAAATCTGGTGCATCACCTCCTTTTCATTCCAGTATTCCTTCTATCCCTTTTCCTTTGGTATGTGTAGCATTAGATTTAGTTTATTTCTCTGAGCCTTAAGCTCAGAAAGAGGAACTCACCTTCTCTTAATGTTTGGTCTCAACTGCAAGGTCCCACACCTTGAGACCAATCCTATGTTACTTTGAAATTGTTGGAACTACCAAAGCTTCAACAAAAGAGTGCAATTTTAGGTACTAACAGTTTCTAGTAGGCTCGATGGGACATTGCTAGTGAAAATTCTACCACCCCTATTGAGCACATCCAGGACATTGCTAGTGTTTGTTTTGTCCATAATGTCACTACAGAAAATGTACCTATGAGATTTTTGGCTTCTTCCTTTAAAGGAAAGGCCCTTCAGTGGTATAGAGGTTTCCCAACTAATTCCATTCACAACTAGGATGATTTGGGAACTAGATTGTGCTAGCACTTTCAAGACAAGAGTGATCATTTGTCTTTGATGGAGCAGCTAACTACAATAAATAAAGCCCCCATGAATACATGGTGGATTTCAACTATAGGTTTTAAAAGACATGGGACATGATCCCATTATTGGTAAAACCCTCCCCAAACACTATGTTCATATATTATTTGAGATCTGTGAATTCTAACATTGTTGTCATGATTCAATATATGGGAGGGACTATGTTATGAGATGCACATGACATAGCTATAAGGATAAAAAACTATATAATTTAGGTTGGGATGATTTCTCCAAGGCCACCAACGTCTTTATTTCCAGAGGCCCTTTTTGATCATCTTGTTGTAGCTCCACTTCCTATAACAGTCACCCCTACAACCTCTTCAATGGCATCCTCAAATGAATTACACAAGGTTAAGACTCTATTGTAAAGCTTTGGGAATGAGTTGGTGGCACTAAAAAGATAGACTGCATAACCTAATAGACCATATCAGCCACTCAATCAGGCTTATCAACAAAATAGACTACCATATCAGGGTAATGTGCAAAGGTAAAAGCAACCTAGTTATATCAGGCCATTGAATGTTGTCCATCCCAATGCTACGAGCACATATGGGCCTTTGGTGCCCATACAAAACAATTTGGCTTAGGATAATGATTGGTGTTATCCATGCAATCAATCACGTAATTAGAATTTGTACCAAAGTGGACAATTCAATCAGGCTTTGACAATGCAAATCTAGCCAATGAATTCATAACAACAAGTCAATCCCAATCAAAAAATGGTAGGGGGAAAGAATAAATACAAAATAATTCCACCTTGATGAATTGGACACAAGTTCATTTCTATGGTGTCAATTAGGGAATAGGCCCAATAGATTTCAACATAAGAGCCAAAAGGAGGGCAACAAAAGATGCAGCGATCCCTACAACTACACATGCCTCCACTCCTCACACTTCTACATGTCACATGCCCTCAACAAATGCAGTGAAAGAAAGGGTGCCAAAGATGCCTTTAGCCCAAGTGGATTGTCCTACTAGGTGGGTGAATTCAGTGCCACAACAGTAGCCCCAAGCTGGTCAATGCTCCAGTGTCGACTCTACTGTCACTAAAACTTCCTAGAAGGTTAGTCAAATTACCTTCAACATAGTTGATCAAATGGAGAAGACCAACCTCAGCGTCACTATGTGGGATGCTCTGTTGATCCCATCACAGAGGGATTTGTTGCAAGAAACTTTGACAAGATTTAATTAGCGTGCCATAGAGGCAACAAAAGAAAAGGTTGTCATCCCAGCAAGCCTATGCCAACCAAGAAAAGAGGGAACAAGCACAAGAAAAACTAGTAAGCCCCCTCCATTCTATGTTTCTCTAATCATTGGTGATAACTTGTTGCATAATTTTATGATAGATTTTAGGGAAGATACTTCTGTTATGTCCAAAAATATATCTGATACATTAGACATAGAATATGAGCTTGTGAATAAGGGGGTGGTGCAATTAGATGGTGTTATGAAGGAAAATATGGAATATTGTTGAGATTGATAGTTTATTTAGATCCGCCTTTCACTACATACATTCAAGGATATTAGATCGAGATAAGTCATAACTTTTGTAAGAGGACGTAGTTATATGTTTGGTGTCACTTGGAATGATAAGAAAATTTAAAATTTGTTCATTAATTTGTTAAACCTTAGTCTGATTACACCAAAAACCCTAATTATGCAAAATCATAAACAAATAAATGAAACCTAAAAAATGCTCACATATAAATGCACTAAATGTAGATTAGAGACATACCAAAATTTGAATTTCAAAAAGTACAAACTTTGGGGACAAAAAAGTAGGCACCCTTGTCCAATATAGTACTTTTTCTAAGGATTAAGAACCAAGATATGCTCAAACTATGCTCAGAGATTTTTGGTAGTGCAAAACTGAACGACAAAGGAGTGGGTGCCTGTGTCCAATTAGGGTTATTTTTTACTTTTATCTCTAAATCTGGAATCTTATGCTCTACTCTAATCTCCTACAACTCCTCTACGCAAGATTCAACACCTGTAACATGCAATCACAAGAGAAGGGTTGGGGGTTATGGTGTTTAGGATCTTGCCTCAGCCAAGCCCCAGAATAGAATTCAAGCCTTCCAACACCATTGTTAGATAGAGAGTGTGTGCCCTTGCAAGGTAGAGACAAACACAATTGATGAAATAGATTGATTGAAACACAAATAGATGTCACCTTGGAGGTGGAGCTCTATGGGGAGACGAAGATCTTTTGTACCATGAGAAGATGGATTCATGTAGATAAATCTACAACAAATAAGTACAAACACAACACAATACTACTCTGCAACACAATCAAAGCTTTGAGTGTCCTTAGAATAAGATCACAAGTTCACATTATCCATCTCTAGTTAAAATGAAGTTATTAATCTATTTAAATATGCATTCCCACTAAAATTTCGTAAATTAAATTGAATAGACCAACAAAGGGAATCCTTTTAACGGTCACTTTACCAACATCTAAAATTTGGGTTTCAACAAAATGGGTCTAGAATTATAAGTTACAACTAATTCACACCTCCTCTCAGTTGTCTTATGCATTCAACAATTGGTACCATTACACATTTAGATCCACATAAATTCAATTAACCCTTAAACTATTATGATGATTAAGAAAATAACAGAAACTAAACCATAACAACAACATACACAAGAGAACACCATATTTACATGGAAAATGAATGAAGGAAAAAACCATGATGAGGATTAGCTCAAAATATAAAGTAATATCAACACCAAATACAATAGGGCTCACTGCCCAAAAGAAAGGCTCACTACCAAAGAGAAAGGATCATTGTTAGAATAGAAAAGAATATAGAAAAGATTGTTATAAAGAGAAAACTATCTCAATGCAATAGAGAAGTCCACCACAATGCCATCAACACCTCTACAGTCTCACTGAGCAATTGTAGACACCTTTTACTCACTGCATCTAGTAATCTAAGACATGAAATTTTGCACTACACTGGACAAATTCACAATCGATAACTTTGTAATTCACATCACATACACCATACTTTTCTTTCTTTTTATCCTTCAATAACTTAACACTTATTTATACCATCTTCAATCTTAAGAACATTCTCTAAGGTCAGCAAAGCACCTTGATCATGCAAATTCAAACTAGGTCAGCACCAAAACATTCTTACAATGGAAAGGAAAGAAGGTGGACCACAACACACCTTAGCTTGGACCTAAATCACTCATACATGTTACACCACACTTCTACAATCATCGAAGCAACTCTGCAATTAGTGTAAACACCCAAGATTGGCCAAACCTATGTTAACACCATAAATATTTAAGTATACGCTTCCTCAAATCCAAAGATGACTCACAGACCATACACCATGCTTGAGTGAAATCTAAAATATTCCACAGACATCTTAAAATCTAACAAATTCCTTCGCAATAACTTCCACCTAAAGAAAGTACGCATCCAATATGCTCAAACAAATTTGTCATACACTCTAACTCAAAAATTTAGCTTTTGAAGCACTACATGATGAACAATTTCAACTAAAGTTAGACATGAACCTTATAAGCACACTTCCAAAACCACAAAACTAGAAACCACTTTGTGGAAAAATGTGGAGCAAAAACATTTCTCCCAAACACCTCTGCAATGCATAGTTCACACAATGGTGAACACACCTTCCTTTGCACATCGATCCAATATACCAAATTCTGAATGAAACACCTCTAATCAACATATCCAAATTGCATGAGCAAATCTTCAATATAGAAGTAATGTGGAGAAAACCTAGAACACCACTTTGTATACTAGAACATCTCTACAACACATTGTTTCCTCTTTTTTAAATCAATTTTTCTCAAAAGCACTTGTAAACCAAGCACCAGAAGCATATCATCAACATCTTTAGCACTTCCTCATTAGCAGAGACAGCATCCACTCAACACCAATTGCTCATACTCTTGCAACATCTCTTAATCATATAGTCGAAACCAATGACAACACAAACTTGGTTACATCAATGACAACACTAATTGCACATACTTACAACAATCTCCCCCTTTGTCATTGATGACAACACATGATGTGAAAAACCATTAACCCATCAATAATCTTAATACTCTACTTCATACCAACTCTTTTCCTTTCTCTTTCACTCCCTCTTAGTTTACTACTCTCCTTTTGTCAACTGACTCTTTCCTTTTTCACATTGATTTCTCTCCCAATTTGACATTAATGGCAAAGGGTAACACAAATCTCTCATTCTCCTCTTTATATGTTACTCATAATTTTACCTACTCACCAGCACTTGTTCCCCCTGACTACAATAGCCAACAAAGCTACTACCTACTCCCCCTAAGAGATAGCCTCCAACATCAATCCAAAACAAGGAATAAATCTTAGAAACCACTAGACTAATGCATCTCCTTATGCATCTAGTTCAAAGAAGGAGGGGAAATAACCCCATATTCTCTTGGAAATACTCAAAAGTATCGTTAGGAAGAGCCATAGTGAATATATCAGCAACCTGATCCTTTGTAGGCACATACTCAAGCTTCACTTTATTCTCTACAACCTTCTCTCTCAAAAAGTGATATTGAATTGAGATATGTTTTGTCCTTGAGTGCATCAATAGATTCTTTGAAATGTTAATAGCACTTGTATTATCACATAGGCTAGGAATTGGTTCATCATATACAACTCTGATATCCTTCAAGGTTTGCCTCATCCATAAAACTTAAGTGCAACAACATGCTACTACAATGTATTCTTCCTTTGTGGTAGATAAAGACATTGAATCTTGCTTCTTACTTAGCCATGACACTAATCTGCATCCATGAAAGAATGCACCACCACTTGTACTTTTCATGTCATCCACAAAACCAACTCAATCTACATCTATATGAGCACTTAGAGGAAAGTTAGTATCCTTTGGATACCACAAGCCATGATCCATAGTGCCTCTAAATATATGAATATCCTCTTTACTAATGCAACATGTGACTCTCTAGGATCTTCTTGAAATCTAGCCATAAAACAAATTGCATGCATCATATCTGGTCTAGTAGCAGTTAGATATAACAATCCTCTAACCATTGATCTATATTTTATTTGATTAGCCTTAGGAGTTTCATCATTTTTGCTCATCTTGCAACCAGTAGCCATAGGGGTACATACTAGCTTAGAATCTTCCATTCCAAACTTCTTCAACATTTCCTTGACATGCTTTGATTGTGAAATAAAAATACCTTTATCTATCTGATTGATTTGAAGCCCAAGGAAGTAATTCATTTCCAAAACATTGACATTTCAAATTCTTTCTACATCTCTTCTACAAATTTCTTACACATAGCTTGATTTCCTCCAAAAATAATTTCATCAACAAACACAATTACAATCAAGATTTGATCATTTTCAACTTTGAAGTAAAGATTACTATCTATGGTATCTTTGTTGTATCCAAGCTATAACAGATACCTATCTAACCATGTATACAAATCTCTGGGAGCTTGTTTCAATCCATATAGTGTCTTTTTCAATCTGCACACCATATTCAATTTATCTGATAACTAAAATCCTTCTGGTTGTTCTATGTAAACTTCTTCCTCCAATTCACCATTCAAGAAAGCAGACGTCACATCTATTTGATATACTTTAAAATCCTTATGTGGTACAAAGGCCAAAAACATCCTGATGGCTTCCATTCTAGCCACCAGAGCATATGTTTCCCCAAAGTCTATTCCTTCTACTTGTGATAACCTTTACACAAAAGCCTTGCCTTGTTTCTTACCACTTCTTCACTCTCATTTAGTTTGTTCTAGAATATCCACTTAGTTCCAATTACATTTTTATTTGTTGGCCTTGGAACAAGTTCCCAAGTTTGATTCTTTTCAATCTACATTAGTTCTTCTTCCATAGCAAGTAAGCATAGATTTACATGTTCTTTAGTAACTTTTCTTCTTGTGACTATACCTTTGCTCTTGTCACCAATAATCTATTCTTTAGAATAATGCTTCTGCACATACTTGGGAGTTTTAGAAATCTTTTCTGGAGCTTCTTCTTCTTCAATCTACACTTCATTTTCTTTAGCTTTTCCTTCTTCACTGGAAGAAGACTCATCTAATTCATATCCATTCACCTCTTATTTCATCTGTAGGTCTTCATCAAGTTTAAAATTTGCACTCTTGACAATCTTTCTTAGCCTCTTGTTGTAGCACTGGTAATCTTTGCTTTTATTAAAATACCCAAGAAAGATACCTTCATCACATCTTGCATCAAACTTTCCCAAGTTTTCATCTCTTTTGATATAGCATTTGCTTCCAAACACTCTGAAGTATTTGATAGTAGGAACCCTTCCATACCATAGCTCATAAGGACTCTTTGAGCTATTTTCTCTTGTTTGCACTCTATCCAGTATATAAATATCAATATGAATTGCTTCTCTCTAGTAGACTTCCAGTAGATTTGCTTTTTTAATCATTGTCCTTGCAACTTCTTGAATAGTCCTATTCTTTCTTTGAGCCACTCTGTTCTGCTTAGGAGTCCTAGGGGCAGATAAATCCCTCTTTATTCCATGATTCTCACAAAACATGTCAAACTCATTGGAGGTGAATTCTCCACGTCTGTCAAACCACAAACATTTGATTTTCATAACCATTTCATTTTCAACCATTGCTTTGAGTGCTTTAAACTTTTTTGGGCTTCTGATTTTTCTTTAAAAAAAGTAATGCATGACATTCTAGAATAATCATCAATTAGTAGCATGAAATACTTGCCACCTTGAAAACTCCTTACTCTGGTAGGGACACAAAGATCTGTATGCACCAATTCTAACAATCTGGTAGAAGATTGATCTTTGACTTTGAAACTTCTTCTTGCTTGCTTTCCAACTTGACACTCTTTACAGACAACACTGATAGGCTTTGTAATCCTTCGCAAATCTCTCACGACTTGAATTAGACTTCATATTACTAGGCAATCAAAATTGATGTGACACCATTTTCTATGCCATAGCCAACTTTCACCGATTTGAGTCATGAAATAATAACCATCAACACCTTTAAGCTGATAAACATTTCCATCTGTGCTCTTTCCAGCAGCAATCATAGTTTCAAAATCTTTTCTAATCTCATAGCCACCATCCTAAAACATAAGATTGTATCATTTTCTATACATTTGCCCAACACTTAAGAGGTTATGTCTTAAATCCTTAACATAAAGAATATCGTCTATGTTATGCTTGGCATCAAAATTGATTGAACCTTTTCCACAAATCTTGGTAAATGTATCAACATCGAACCTAACTAGTCCTCTATCATTTTTTCAAGTCTAACAAAGTTACTCTTATCACTGGTCATATGATTTGAGCATCCACTGTCAATGATCCAGTAGTTCTTTTCATGTCTAGCATGAAAAACAGATATCAAGGTGCCTTCAACATTAGTGCTTACCTCCGGAGCTCTTTCCTTCACACATCCCACAGAGCTAGTAGAAATAATATCATCTTTTAAATCTATAAACAAGCATATATTATCCTCATTATCTTCATAATCATATTACTTGCATCTTCTCTAACATAATAACTTTTCTTAATCATCTTACTTTTGTTCTCTCTATTTTTGCTTTTCAAAATTCTATCTGGACATCTTGAAGCATAATGACCTATCTTACCACAACTAAAATATTTGAAAGACAACTTACAACTATACTTTCTAGTACCCTTTTTCATTCTTTTTACAAAGTTAGCTTCCATATCATTAGAATCCTCCTAATCTAATTCCACAGTCGTCTCTAATTTTCCAGCTTTAAAGACAGTTTTAACTTTTTCACTACTTGTACCAAATTCTTTCATTTCAAAAGTGGTTAAATTACCAAGATCTCTGGTAAATTGATCTAGATTTTATAATTCTTCAATAGGAGAAACTTTATGATTGTAATCTTTTGGAAGAGTTATGAGTACCTTCAATACCACTTCTTTTTCTTCCAGTTCTCCACCAAGACCTCTGATGCTATTGACAACTTCATCCACCTTTTGTAAATAGCTTGTAATGTTTTCATCTTCAAACATTCGCATGGTCTCAAATATGATCTTCAGATTTTGCATCTTAGCTTGCTTGACCTTATCATCTCCTTCATAAATACTTTTTAACTTTTCCTAAATTTTATTAGCAGTTTTCATATTCATAACCTTTACCAATTCAAAATTAGTAAGACCACTTAAAAGAGCATACCTTACTTTACCATTGTTTTTATAAGCCTTGATCTCATTAGCAATACTCTGTCCATTATCAGGTATAGTATATGCAGTCACAACAAACTTCCAGATTTCATATCCAAGAGAAATCAGAAAACTTTCCATCCTTATTTTCTAGAATGCATAGCCTGATTAAGGTTTTATTGTTTTAAAAATATATCTAAACAACTAACATAAAGTATTTAATTAAAACATATAAAAGTATTTTAATTAAAATATTTTAAAGTAGTTCAAAAACCTAGGGGCCATTAATGGGTGTTCATAGTTTGCATATAACAAACTAACAAAATAAATTCGGTTAAATTTTTGGAATGATATTTATATTTTTCTTTAGTTTTTTATGGTAAATTTGGCCATTTGTGTCTTCAAAAAATGAAACATTATAATATCAAAAAGATAAATCTACAAAATCCATCCTTAAGAGGTCAAATTATGAGCCAGCCGCATAGATGTTCATTAACCGGCAGCTAACGTTTTCTACATCCACACTGATTGCGAGCTTTGTATGCCTGCACAAGGTGAATACAACATCAGACGAAATGTTCATTGCTTGTTCCAATAGGTAGATAATCCTTTTACTTTTTGCTCACATCCCGCAATCACGAGATCAGAATGTCATTTTTCCAATGCTTCGAGCAGGAACAACGATGATTAAATGTGGGCCACTCAGTTGAATTAATAGTACCACATGTTACTTTTTCTGGCTCGACTTCCCACGCGTTCCATATAATGTTTTTAACTCTTCCTCCAGTAAATTTTATGAACTATTTTTAGGAACCACTCGACAAAATCGTAAGAAGTTTCATCAATCGTGTAATTATTTCTTCAAGAAATTTCACTTTACTGAATTTTTTTGGGAATCGCTACTAAAATCCTCCATTAAATTTTATAGACAATTTTTTTTTGGGAATTATTCAAAAAAAATTGTAACTTTTCCTCCAAGAAATTTTGTGGACAATTTTTTAGGAAGCTCTTAATAAAAATGGCAAGAAATTCCATCCAATGTGTCAGAAAATTTAACTAACAATTTTTTTGGAAATCATTTAGCAACATCGCAAGAAATTCCATCCAATCTGTCAGAAATTTTCATGGACAATTTCTTGGAAATCATTTAGCAACATCGCAAGAAATTCCATCCAATCTGTCAGAAAATTTCATGGACAATTTCTTAGAAATCATTTAGCAACATTGCAAGAAATTCCATCCAATCTGCCAGAAAATTTCACCAACAGTTTCTGGAAAATCACTTAGCATCATTCCAAGAAATTCCATCTTATGGGTCCAAAAAATTTCACTTACAAGAAATTCCATCCAATGTAACATCACAGATAATTTCACTCATAAGAAATTCCATCCAATGTAATTTCATGGACAATTTCTTGAGAATCACTCAGCAAAATCGCAAGAATCGGCATGATAGAACGACTAACTGAGAAGTCGTCAGCCTTTAAAGAAATGCTTAAAAACACAATGCAATCAAGATGCAAACGTTGTTCAAGATCACTTTTTCTTGGAGAGAAGCGCTTTCAGTGATGTTTCAGTAGCAGCAGCAAAATATTGTAATGGAGCTCTATGACTATGAATTGAATCTGCAATCTGAAATCAGTTGCTGGCGAAGCTCTCACGATGTGGAATGCTTGATGGAATTCATTCCTAAACCACGACACTTACAATTGGGAATGTGTGAGCTATTATGGTCGATTGAAGCCTTGCCCTTGCAGAGGCCTACATAATATTTCTTCAATATCATAGAGGTCAAACCATCGGGAACCCCTCTACCTTTCTTAGAAGTTGTGGTGCCTTATTTACCTGCCAAGTTTAAGCCATTGCTGGTGGAGTTTGAGGCATCAATGAAGTCTATGCACAACACAGAGGAAGCACTGAATAAATTGTATGATTTTTCCCATTTGTTTTTTCTGGAAGAAGATCCTCGGTGGTGTATCGTTCTAGATGCCAAGATCATGGCAACGGCTTGTAAGGCTGCGAGAGAGGCAGTTTACCAGGCTGCAAAAGTTGTTGCGTAGTTTCTTGTTGAGCAAATCATGCCCCCTGTTTTCATAGACAGTGAACAAAGTAAGAGCTGTGAGAGATCAGGATGGTGAATTGAAAACTGGACGGTTGTAGACGATCTGTGGTCCACCGGCTTTTTTTCATTGGAGAATTTGAATGCCATGATGAAGCTGATTCAAGCAAAGGCCATAGAGGGAGAAAATGTTCTTCAATGGTGTATAGTGAAAGTAGTCCCTGATAAATCCAAACCCTATTTACAATTTGAGGTTGCGGTCCACGAGTTTTTGGAAGAAGATGAAGTGCTTCTGCGAATTGGTGTGGCTAATGATCGAGTGCTTAGGGTTTGAGTGTTTTTTGCGGAGGCTGTGGAAGTGCTTTGTTCGCAATAGGGAGTCGAACCCAAGACCTCATTAGGGTTAGCTTACTTGCACTTCCCGCCATGGTGAAGGATTACATCATGGTTGTCTTGGAGCGAAATGAGGTGAAACAAAGTAAGAATAACAATGTTGTTCAAGGTCTTCTCCAACATCTAATCAGGTACCTGGTTTTTTTGGGGAAATTTTGTGTGATTTGTGGGAGCGACCAGCAGTTGGAAGTTCCACTAAGCAGTATTTACAGTAATATTTGGGTAAATGCACAATGATGAGTTCATTTAAGGTGGAAGTTTCAGAGTTAGAAAAAAACTTGAAATCGAGTAAACCCAAACGGGATCTTGCTTTTTATGAAACGAAATCCCATTTTGCTTCAGGATCCCGAGCCAAAAGCGGGATCACGTTTTCTTGAAATGGGGTCCCGTTTCTACAAAATGGGATCAACGGGACCTCGTTTTGAAATGGGATCCCATTTTGAAACAAGATCCCGTTTTAAAATAGGATCCCGTTTTATAAAATTTGAATTTCTGGCCCAAGTTTTGCTATGGGTTTTGGGTTGGAAAAAAAGCTTGGGAACCCGACCCTTGGCTTTGGACTTGGTTTGACCTACAAGGTGAAGGACCTGTCAATGTCACAACAAAATAGTGATTTTGGGCATATGTCTGAAGGCCTTTTTTGCAGAATTTTTTGACGAAATTAAAATCCATTATAGATGAGACAATGTAGATTCCAAATATGTATTTTTTTTTACAATTAGATTTTTTTTTCTATTTTTCAATTAATTTTTGATGAAACAAGTCCATAAACTTAAATTATTAGGGTTGTTTAGTATTTTAATAACTTTTTATTAAATTAATTTTTTGTAAAAAAAATTGTACGAAAACATACTTTAGACAATTTTATGTGTAATTTAGAAAAAAATAAAAAAATGATAAGTTTAGGTCATCTTATGCGTGACATACACGACGATTTTTTAAAACACCAAAAATGGCCAATAAAAAATAAACAAAAAAAAAAATTCAATAAATAATTACAAAAAAAATGGAAAACGTGCTCCAGTGAGTTACAAATCTTTTTACAAAAGGTTTTAGAAAAATATGATTATTTAGGTCAAAATATGGATGATGTACACGTGCATAGTATAGTAAAAAAAGTGACTTTTAAACAGTGGTTTTTAGAAATGCCTATTAAAAATAAATTTGTATCATCTGGGTATTAAAAAAATACATATTTTGAAACTAGACTCCAAGTACTACATTTCATATTTACTGACTTTCTTCAAGATTCCACCTTTAAGTGCTCACAAATTTTTAGGTCAAATGTGACAAATTCTAAAAATTAGGGAAAACACTTCCACTTTTTGGCCAAAAGTAAACTTAACTTCTTGCACACACCCATTTGCAGGGCTAGAAAGCAAGTCTATGAGGCTTTAATGGTAGGTCGTGTGGCTAACCTGGAGATTTTAGATTCAGTAAAAGAAGCACGGAGAGAGCAATATGTCAGAAAGTTATACAACAATTCAACTGGCCAAGGATTGACAAGACTTGAGTTTCTACATGACAAAAGCATTGCGAATGAGGAACAAATTGACAAAATTAAAAATACAATTGGTTTCAAAAAGGCAGTTGAGAGAGTGGCCAAAATGGACTCCAAGAGCATTGCGCATGCTCTGCGCATCACAATATCTCTATTATGGATCAACGATACAGAGAGCTTCGAAATTATTCAGCCTTCTAGTAACAAACATCTATGTTAGTTTGGACCTTAAACTAATTGTTGGAAGGGAGGGTTTTGTTGGAAAATGAGGTTTACATTTTGGGATTGTTGAGAGGTGGGTTTTGTTGGAAAACATGGTTTACATTTCGTAATAAAGTCACTTTAGTTTCATGTTAGTTATTGATGCTTTATAAAAGTCATATTGTGATGTATGGTAGTTATATCTCTAAAACACTTTATAAAAACCATATTGTGATGTATAGATAACCATCCGCAATAACTAAATATTATGATTATTATTCAGTGTTATTATGTGCAATCATGGTTTAGTTTTTAAGATTCTAAATGCTCCTCCATTTTCAACATGGTCATCCAAACTTTCCAGCTTTGAAATTAAATTCTATTTCCAATGCATGCTAACAACAGTTGTACATTCAATACCACCATGCTAAAGGTATATCCTTAAATGCATAATACAAATTCAAAACAAATTTTATCAAAAATGGTTAGGATTTAATTTTTTTGTTTTGTCCTGGATAATCCTTCCACTGTACAAAAATTTCTTCTATATCCATTGCAAATATAAGTCCTCTTTGAATTTATAATACCATGTATATCCATTGCAAATATAAGTCTTCCTTGAATTTATAGTATATTTGTGTTCCCTAGTGATGATGTCCCTGAAAGTTATTGTAATGGACATTGTAAGATGATATATGGCATGAACCAATACTTGTCGTTTGATGTCAAAACCCTATAAGGTGTAATGTAAATGATTTAGTAAACTAATTATTTTCTAATGGTTACAAAGGTTGCATTGTGTTAGCATTTTATTTAACGCCTTTTAGTGTGAAAGCAAAACGAACAGATGTGCATTAGAACCACTCTCCAAATTTGTAGGGAAAGCTCTGTGTAAAATAAAACAAACTTAAAACTACATAATATATATTGTTTTTTAGGATTTTTCATACTTATTTGTGATTTTTTGGCTTTTCAACATGCAAAAGGAAGAAACACACTTTCAATGGTGAAGCAAAGATTTTGTGCTTTTTTTATTGAAATCAGAACCTAGGCTACACACTTGCACTACTCACCTAAATTCAAAGGTTAAATAAGTCAAGTACACAATTAGATTGATTGAAAAAACTAACACCACACAATTAGAATGCCAAGATGATACAAAGCTATGACTTCACCCTTAGCACGGAAGACAACACACTTCAAAAGATACTTAGTAGCAAAACAGGCTTATAGAAATCCATTAAATGAACAACAAGATCACAAGAACATGAATATTTGAGAATAACAATCTAAGCAAATTATAGGCATGAGAATTGTAATTTCTTTTTATTCACTGATTGAATACATCACTAGCATCTAAATATTGAATATCAAGGAAAAGACTAACTCTAAAATCTCTTTGAAATATTCAAAAAGCTAACTCCTAATGAATTCTAGATTTTAAAATCTGTCCTCGTGCTTGTACAAAAGCACTTATTTATACTTCTATAAAAATGCATGCGAATAATTAAAATTGAAGTCTAATCTAACTAACTATTGTTTGCATGACATGCAAACTTATTACAATCCATCTACTCCACTCGAACTGAGATTAAAAACATGCAATCACAAGTTCAACTATTGATTAAAACTATGCAACCATGCAACATCTAGTTAAGTTGAAGATTAAATTGTCATGAACTTGACTTTGCACTCACATTCCCCACATGACAGTGGAACAGAAGTTGACTCTGGACAATGCTAAAAATGACAACTCTGGCTAAGACTAGATTGTCATTTTGACTAAGTCTAGAGAAACTTTGAAAATCTTGGTGACTTGAATCTGAGAACTGAAAAAGAAAAAATCCCCATGAATTTCAAAATTCTAAGATCATTGTTGTGAAGTCTTCCACTTTGCAAAGTCTTGTTGATGAAGCTCTGACAAACTTTTGATGAAGTATTTTGGTCTTGACAATTCACCAATCTTGGTGGCTTAAATCTAAAAACTCTTAAGCATCGATCTCTGGTTAATGTGAAGAGCATGAGTCTTGGTTGAGTGTTGTTTTCATGAAGTCTTTTGCATAGGCACACTAGAAACAATCTTCAATTTTACTTTGGTACTAACTGGATATCCTTCCCTTTGTCTATTTTTGCATTTTCTCCCTGTTGTCATTGCCATCTTTGAAGGGTGTATTTGGCATATTGATGTTTCATTTATTTGAGAATGCCTAAATTTATTTAAGTATTGGGGATCACCTTTACTTTGTTCTCTATCATTTTTACTAACTATTAACTTTACAAAATGGTGTGGTCTATTTTATATGATGTGCCTAGCCTTCAGAAATGCGTGACATTCTTATTGTTTGATGCCGGTTTCTTTTTGCTTATTTGATGGCGCTAACTCTTCATACCAACCAACAACCTTTTCCAAAGGCATTTTTATATGATTTGATGTGCTCTGGGATGGCACAAGGTTCTGTGAGTCTGATTCCTAGATTATGGTTAATCTGTTGAATGAGGAGGTGGTGGTTGGTGTGCATTAGTAGTTAGCTTCTATAGTTCGATAGATTCTTCGGTTGAGTCATGCTATAGACTTTGTTTCTTTTGTCCACGTCCCTAGGGAATGGAACCATGTGGCTGATTGCTTGGCTAAGTGGGCTTCGGAGTAGGTGGGGAATTGGAATATTAGTGTTTGGGATCAGTTGTCGTAAGAGTGACAGCATGCTAATGTGTCCCATTTTCATCTAACTAATCTACATGGAGGCAGATATATTCAAGCTACTAAAAAAAGTAGAATCTTAATTAATGAATTTAGTGGCAATCAAAATACACATTTCAAACCTTGTAGATACAAAAGGAACTATTCCAAAGGTCAGACAACAAGATGCTTGCACAAATATAGAGAAGATCAGCATGACTATAATAGAGAGGCTCGGTGAATTTGCCTTTCCTAACCAAACATAAAATACTCCACCCATAGTCTGAACAATCCAAAGAGCCCATATTTGTCCTTTCATGCCATATCTACGTGCTACAGTATCAGACAGTACTCCCCCAAATGGACAGGTTACTATGTTGGCAAGCCCAAATGTGGATGCAATTATGCATGCAGTGTGAAGATTTAAATCGAATCTATTAGAGAAATGCTGTGCAATCACATTGTCTATGGTAAGTTCTACTCCAAAACAATATCCATAGGTGAGAGCCAAGATCCAAACTCTGTAATTGTTGACAGCATGCCAAACAACCTGCACAACATTGTAGAATTAACTTAGTGTATTAATATTATTCATGTAAATATGCTTTAGATATGCCAAGCATTATAACAATCCCTAACCAATGTTGTTTTCACTGAGTGGAGTTTTTGGCTAAGATCATGTCCTTAATATTTTATGTATTGGTTGTTCAACCACTTACAATAAATTTATAAATTAGTAAATGTTCTAGCTCTTCCTATCTCTATTTTTTGTAGATTCAACATAATTGAGTGGTATCTTTCTATCTCTTTGTCTCCCTCTCTATCTATCTCTTTGTCTCTTCCTTCCTCTCCCTCTTTATCTCTCTATAACTCCTCTCTTTTTGTCTCCCTCTCTATCTATCCATTTCTCTTTATCTCTTTGGATCTTTGTCTCCTCCTCTCTATCCCCTCTTATTTCTTGCTCTATCTCTTCTCTCTCTCTCTTGATCTCTCTATTTCTCTTTATCTCTCTCTATCTGTCTATCTTTGTGTATGTCTCTCTATCTCCCCTTCTATCTTTCTCTCTTCCTTTCTCTCTTTCCTCTCTTAGTTTGTCTATCTATTTCCATCTCTCTTTATTACCATCTCTCTTTCTTTCTCTATCCCTCTTTATCTTTGTATATCTCTATCTCTATTTATCAATCTCTCCCTATATGTTTTGCATAGAAATAATAAATTAATGTTATGCAAGAAATAAAATGAAAGCAAAGTGTGCAATTGGTATGGAAGGATTGTGTGGAGTCAAAAGTAAAAAGTAGTTTCTTTACAAATGCCCAATGAACGTCCATCGATCTCCCTATTTATCATCACATATTTGTTAGAGGTCCATTAAGGTCTACTATAGGTACGTTTATTTTAAATTAGTCTCTCTATATCTCTATATCAATGCCCCCTCTCTCTCTCTTTCTATCTTTGTGACCCTCTCTATCTAATTCTCTCTATTCACCCCTCTTTATTTCTCTCACTTTTATTTCTTCCTCTCTGCCTTCTCTCTCTCACTCTATCTTTCTTTATTTTTTTAAAAGTGAAACTTCATGAGGCTCTGGAATGGAGCTAGATGATTTGGACCAACACATACCAAGGTCCACTTTTTACATTGTAAAATTACCATAGCTTGATCTATAATATAGGTTTCTCCATTAGAATGCTTAACCATAGGCCCAAGTCTATCACTGAACATAACACTTTTTGCCATTATGTTCAAGCAATTAAGCTTAGTTTTGTATTCGCATTGTAGTCAATGAATTTCTATTTTTGGAAATGTCTCTTTAATTGTCATAGGTGGTAAAGGTAAAATCTAACAATAATTATTCATAGGAAGGTTACTAGTGTATCCATGTTTTGTAGTTGAAATTTAAAAGTACTTTGAATCCACCAATTTTAGCTCAACATCATACATAATAAGGATATGGTTTACCCATACACCATTTGGCATAGTATACACATATTCAAAGTAATGGTGTGGTAAACAAAAAGATATATCTTTATTTTATGTAGACAAACCTTTGGAATACATACTTTCTTTGAGCTTTATCTTCTAAAATGGTTTCTTGCGATGGGTTTCATAGTAATCCTTTACTAAAATCTAAGTGCTTTATTTTATGAAATCTAGTATTTTACACATCCTCTAGGCTTTACCTCGCTCTTTTTCTATATCTCTCTCTCCTAATTTATCTCTCAAGGTCTCTATCTCTGAATATATATCTTTTTCTCCCTCTCTAGTCTCTATTTCTCTTTATATCTCTTTATCTTTATCTCCCTCCCCCCTCTGTTTCACACACTTCATCTCTCTTTGTCTGTCTCTCCCTTCTCCATGTTCCACTTTCTAGTTATGTAAAACTTATTCATTTGATAGAGATGTACAAGGAAATCAAAGCCGGAAGGGTTTCACTAGGAGTTTTGGGAGCCTTTTCTCAAGTGGTGTTTGTCATGGAGAAGACATTCAAGTTTGAAATAATCACCCTAAACTTCAAACATGAATAAGATTTGGAATATTCATTTATAAAATTTGTTGAAATGCATGAGTTTCAAAAAATACATTGGCACCCTTTGGTCCCTCAAGTTCCCTAATTCATACAAGATAAAGTCTCCATTAGTGTCCAAGGAAACCACTACACATGTTTAGTTTGTTCCTCTATGCTTTAGGTTTTCTATTTATTTTATATATCATATATAATATCTAACATAATTATACTTATTATTGTATACTATATCTAATATTATGTTAATTATTTAATATATTTTTAAAAACTAATTTAATATAAAAGTTATATGTGTATATTAAATATTATATATTAAATATTGAAATATATTTTTATTTATTGTCCATAAATATATTAGTATTAATATAATATATTTTAATAAATTATAGTAATTAATATATTATTATATATATTATATTATTATAAAAATTAATATTATATATTGATATTAATATATATAACTGTAATATATTATGTAAATTAAAATAATGTTATGTAGGAATATATATTAATATATTATATAATTTATAATAATAATATAATATAATAATTATTTTATCATATTTTTTTGTACTTAATAAAATATTTTAGTTTATGTCATACAAAAATAAAGAATTGATGTAAATACCTTCATAAAAATAAAAGATTTCCTACATCCCCTTAGATCAATTCTTGCATAGGATTGATATGCTCAACTGAGTTATTTTTTCAACTATTTTCCCTTTCCTTTTCCTTTGGAAAAATGAACTTCTTCTGACATGATTTTTTTCCCAGTGTGAGAACAATCAATGAGTTTAGAAAATTTCTCGGCGATGACAATCTGAATGCAGAAATAGAAATGGTGAAAGCAACACAGGAAAACATTGTCAAGGTAAATGTAACATCGTGAACTATTTATATGGCACTACTATCCATAATATGCATGTGATGCATGGTACTGACATTCCCATTTAATTGCATGTATGGCAGGCACAACCATAGGATGGGCATGTACCATGGCGATCATGAATGTTGGAGAGACAGTGCCCAATTCAATTGGTCGAGGATCGACAAAACTTGAGTTTCTACTTGATGAAATCGTTTAAAAAATGGAAGAAACCAATAGGAATAAAAATGCAATTGGTTATGAAAAGGCAATTGGGAGAGTGGCCAAAATGGATTCTAGGAGCATTGCACAAGCTCTACAAATCCTAGTATCTCAGTTATGGATCAACAATATGGAAAGCTTTGAAATCTATTTAGTGTTTTAGTAACAAACATCTATGTAACTTCAAACCTTAAAATGATTATGGGATGGGGATATTTAGTTCAAAAACGAGGCTTATATTATTTTGTGATTGTTGAGATAGGGTTTTGTTGGAAAATAAGGGTTACATTTTATAATAAAGTCACCTTAGTGACTTAGTGATAGTAGCAATTAAAATATTTAGTTAGTATCATGGTTTGGATAGTTTTGTCTAGAAAAGGCTTTATAAAAGTTATGTAGTGATGTATGGGTAACCATCCTGGATAATTTAATATTATGATTATTATTTAGTGTTATTACTATGCAATCATGGTTTAGTTTTCAACATTCTAAATGCTCTTCCATTTTCAATAGGTTCACCCAAAATTTTCAGCCTCCACTTTAAATTCCATTTCCACCTGACTTATATGCACACTAACAACAATTGTACATTTTCTAGCTAACTTATATGCACACTAACAACAATTGTGCATTAAACACTACTATGCCGAAGGTATAGCCTTAAATGTATAGGACATATTCAAGACAATATTTATAAAAAATGGTAGGATTTAATATTTTTTGGTTTTTTTTTGAGTAATCTTTCCACTATACAAATATTTCTTCTATATTATCTACCATGTATATCCATTGCAAATATAAGTCTTCTTTGAATTTATAGTATTTACAATGTTCCTTGGCGATCATGTCCCTGAAAGTTATTGTAATGGTGTTGTAATATGATAAATAGATGGCACGAATCAACCTTTATCGTCTAATGTCAAAACCCTATGAGGTGTAATGTAAATATTTTAGTAAACTAACCATTTTCTAATGGTTACAATGGTTGCACTGTAGTTGAAGTTCCTACTAAAGGCTATAGGAATGGATTGTAATAGTAGTATGTTATGTTTGTTGTATTAATTTGGCATTTACAAAGTCTTTAGACATGAAGTTTCATTAGTTGATAGGTATAGAGGACCTTAGGAAAATAAAAAAATACATTGGAAGTTGTTATCAGAAGAAATAGTAGAGAAATTTTCATGTATGTATGTATGTATAGAAGTTTATACAAACACATATATCCTAAGAAACTTTATTTATAATTAGGGTTAGAATTAGTGTTACAATTAGAATTAAGGTTAGGGTTATAATTAGAATTAGGGCTCGGGTTAACTATATAGTTAGGGTTACTAGTTTCAGATAGAATTAGAGTTGGGGGGAATAGAGAAAGAGGGATACAACTAGAGATATGAGATATGGAAAGAGAGATAAAAAGAGAGGAAGAGAGCGACAAAGACTAAGGGAGAGAGACAAAGACAATGACAAAGGGAGGGAGGGAGAAAGCATGAGAGATTTTTAAAATCGTTAAGGTTTATAATAATTAATATTATATTAATAATATTATTATTAATATAATATAATATAATTATATTTATTTTATTATAATATATAACAATAATATTATATATTATTATTAGGGATTAAAATAATAATGGTGAGGGTTAACATTTGTAATTTAATGTAATAATAATATAAATATAATATTATAATAATGTAATAATATAAATATAATATTAGGGTGGTAGGGTGGGCACCCAATCCAAGAAAACTTGGATGGGTCATTGCCATAAGGAATCATTATGGCCAATCTCTATGTAATAAATCTTCATTGTGGCATTCATGAAGCAGAGATACATCTTTCCCCTCACTGAGATAGCAGACCTTTGATTTGATTCGTCGCATGCTCGACTTTCACCAAACTCTCTATGCAATGATTACAGGCATTGGTTAAATGAATGCGACCCCTCTTCGGTGTAGACAGATAGACACCTTTGGAGTTCATTCCTTCCTTTTAGTTTGAGTGGTCATTTACTATTCTTGACATTGGTAGTAGCAGGCAGTATGGAGAAGGGCTTTGGCTTCATCGTTAAGATCTCTATGCATGGGATGGTTAATTTGGGAGCTTCGATACCTCTCTAGTTGGAGAGCTCAATTTGGTAGATGGCCTTCAAAGGCACCGTTATAGATTTAAGGTTGAAATGTATCCTGCGAAGGCATGAAGGCCTTCTCCTCCCGGTGGTCAAGATTATCTTGGGGATAGACTTTCTGATAGCAGATGAGTTCTATAGGGTAGACTCGCACATCTCATCCCATTTCTTAGCTTCAATCCTGGATGTAGGGGTGTCTACAGAGGTGGCGAAACTTCTCATGGTGAAACTATTTAAGCCGGAATTCCTTCAGGATCTCAATTCCATTCTTGAGGCAGTCATTCTAGGGGTGGGTATTCCCTGACCAAAAGACATTACCTCCCACAAAGATCCTTTGGAGGTGATGAAGGTCTTTCCCCTCATCCTCGACCTGAAAGGCATGGCGCTGATAGAACATTAGGATCGAGTTCTCCAAGTTTTTGGTTTCCTCCAGAACATGTTGCAAGAGGACGTGGACTCCGGGGAAGGGGTTTGGGTTGGCAGGCTTCATACCATGGCTGTGGAGCTTGGCCTTTTCTGATATCTCGGATGCATAAAACCCCAGTTCGGTGTGTTCTTCTCTAGTAGGTTTGTTTATAATACAGTGACTATCAGACTAGTAAGCCTAATGGCTAATTTTGTAAAGCTTCAATAGGTTTGTTTAAGGAAAGGTTTTAGGAGTTTTTTGCCAGTTTGGTTGGTGCAGGTAAACTGCTTATAGGCACCTGCTTGTTCACACTCTCTTCTGATCAATATAAAACTTCTTATTTACGAATAAAAAATATATATATAAATATAATATTAGTATATTTAATAATGTTATATGATATAATTATATATTAATTTAATCAATGTTTAAATAATAATGTAATAATAATAATATGATAATATAGATATAATATTATTATATTTAATAATGTTATACTATATAATTATGATTTAGGGTTTTGAATAATGAGGATTATAAAATAGTTAGGATTAATAATATTATACTATATATATATATATATCAGAGACTGTATTATATTGATATATCAAAAAATACATAGTTAGAGCTCTGTGAGTTGCTGATTTCCTTTGCTATCATACTAATTTAATTACTAAACCAAAGAGACCACACAGGGTCGACACTATTAGATCAGACCTACTAAAATTGTAAATTCAACCTATCTACATTCTTCTCTAGACTAAATATGGTGAGCTGCTATTAACTAATTACATAACATAAGAAGGCAAAAAACATAACACTAAATCTTGCTGGGCCCAAGTTTATATCTCACCTTCCTCAAAAAGTAATCATGAAACTCCCCCACCCAAGTAAAGCCATCCATAGGAACCAAGTCGAACAATTTTCTAATAAAATCCCTTCCTCTACCCGCTCGAACCCTATGAGATCTCATCTCATCTCCTTTGATGTCTAGGATGAATGAAAAGAACTTGACCACTGCTCCTAGTTGGTTAACCATCCCCAAATCCTTCAGCCTTGGTAATCCGACACCATGCTTTGCTTTCTCCAAAATCTCCTCGAGCCCAACCAAATGTACTGTTCTGAAAATGTGTCGCACCATCATCCGAACTTCATCCTTTGCAGTCATAATGTCTAGTAGAGACATGACGACCCTGGATGTTATGTCTATATCCACCCTATACCTTTCACCATTAGCAATGAAAGCTTTCCCAAGTAGGAGCTTTGTGGCTCAAATGAAAAAAGCATCATTCTCCTTGAGCACTCTCCTCAATCCCTGTTCTATTATTCTCCCAAGAAAGGCCATCTACCTAACCTTGCTGGTCAGACAAATGAGGGATTCCATCTCACCATGGACAAAATGCTCAGTCACAAGATGTCAGATTATAAATGGTGAGGGCGCTTCTGCCATTAAATGCAGAATTCTCCTTGGAGAAAAATATCTCATTCCAATGCTATTAAAACTAAATCAATCCTGAGGAAAGTTTGAGATAAAATGATCTCCTAACTCCCTGCCAACTCATATTATGATGATCTATCTAAATTGCTTGGGGCAAGATCCACATTGTCTGAATCATAATTGTCTTCGATCACCATTGTTATGCCTCCCGCAGATCAAGGTTGTTCTTGCATGCAAGTCATCACGTCTTCATCTCCCACGCCTCCTCAATTGTGCAAAAAATTGAAGTTGAGTCAAGCCCACCTCACCTTACCATGTCTGCAAACCGTGCCTCTTCCGACCGTTGAAACGGCCACCTCTCCTAGAGAGGTGGCACCCACCCTACCACCATCTATAACTATATATTAATATAATTAATATTATATTAATAATAATATTATTATTCTATAATATAATATAATATATAATTATATTATATTATATATGTTAACCCCAGTTGGCAGTTTTCATTTGGCAATGATGTCAACAGTGGCAACATGTATGACGTCTTGGCATAAGGTAAGATGTAATATAAAAGTATGCTTGGCAACAATATTTGAATGACATCTCCTAGCAAGCTGACTTTGGTTTAGAATGAACACATGTTGATCGAACTCATATTGTTAAGTGATGGTAATATTCTGTTTACTGCCTTGAGCAGTAGAAATGTCATTTCACCTTTTTAAGCAGTCACTTCTCTTTTGTTTTGTTGAAGCCCTCCTTAGGGCAAACTGGAACGGCCAGTTACAGGTTTCTAAGCGCTTGTATCTTTGTTTTTTTTGGCACTTCTTTTTTATTATTATCTGCATAGCATAGGGTTTGCAAGATAATCATGTAAAATCATGAAGGGGGTCTGATGTATCTTCAGAAAGGATTGAAAGTTGACTTCGTAGTTTGCAGTTGTGTCGTTATCATTAAAATGCAAGGTGAAAGCTGGTTGTCTGAGGTATCTTCGTAGTGATCATTCAAGATTCTATGTTCGACTTGTGGCCGTCAGTGTATCTATAAGTATGATCTTAAGAGTTCATTTTCTTTCTCTGCAGAGTTGTTTTTAAAACTGGGAAATACATCTATCAAAGGTTTTTTTGAAAGAATACAATTTCTGTATAGTTTGTATTCTTTAAATAGCACTTTATAGATCTATGTGCTTTTACCAGTGGGGTTTGCTCTTCTAAAATGGCATTTCTTTGTTTGCACAGCCATGATTGTTTAGCCCATCGACAATATGGGATCTTTTATAAATAATGTTGGCCGTTATTTTTGAAACCCTAGGGTTTCACTTGAGTTATTGGCAGTTGGGCTTTGTAACTGGTAGTTGAACCTTGTAACCCTATTAAGGGTTAACAGTTTCATATTACTTCCCTTCTTCGAACTGTTTCTGCTTTTCTGAAAAAAGAGATTAATGTTGTTTATTTCATTAAAGGACACAATTGCAAAACTATCGATTGGTTTTTATTTCAGTTGCTCAAATTTTTGGAACTGCCTACAGTTAAATGCTTTGGAAAGGAATATTATCAGATGTATATAAAAAGGATATAATGTAAATGATGGGTGTGCATGTATTTGGTGTATCCTGCACATACATTGTTGACAGTATATGTTCTCAAGTGAAACTGAGTGTCCCTCTATATGAGTTTTATTTGATTCAATGGAATGGATGTTATAAGCCAGTGAGGCCTATAATCAGTGAGATTCTTTTATATGCCAGTGAGGCAATGTTATATGCTAGTGAGGCAATGTTGTAAGCCAATGAGGCCTGTAATCAGTGAGATTCTTTTATAAGCTAGTGAGGCATTTTTGAGTGGTTTTATGCTAGGGACTTTCCACTCAGGAAAATATCTGTGTTATGATTTGTCATTGATGAGTTTGATTCTCATGTCTATTTGTTGATCATGTGTCATTTGTCTTAAAGTCAGTTAATTTACTATGATCTATTTGAACTCATACTAGACTTCTATTACTATCTGAAACAATAATACTATGCACAAATGAGTCATTATTTTTTAGTCTCAATATTGAGTTGATGCATTCTTGATTTTGATCAATATGTTTATTTGTCCAAATCTTTCATGATGTCATCTACAGTTAATGGGAATTGTTTTTCTTTTCTGCATCAAAGTTTTTGAAATACAAGGTTGAAGGTCACTAAGTCCTGCATACCACTGATTTACCCGCCCCCTCTTAGTGGTGTTGTGCTACAACAATTGGTATCAGGGACAGACCCTTGTAAGAAGTCTAACCAACTTAAGGGTTCCTGGAAGTGGAGTACAATGGGTAAAAAGAAATAAGGCCTTGAGTAGAGAAAAGATAAATGCTGATCATAAAATTGAAAAACAAGTCTCAGTTAAGTCCAGCAATGGATTGCTGTATGAGTCAACCATGAATATAGATACAAAGTGTCATAAAGAAATCAGTCCTGTAGTTAAGAATCATGACAATGTGAATGTGAGTAGACATGAATTTGATGATTTTGTAGTTAAATTTGATGATGAAGGAGGAGATCTATTTGTGGATGAATATGATTATGAACAGGATTGTGAGACTAATTTAAAAGAACTCATGTGTCCCTTGGATACAATCAAGGAACTTAGAAAGGATTATAAGAGATTAGAAGAGCAACTTCAACAAGAGATAGAATTCAAGAACAAGGTATGTTCAGATTTTAGAAAAACTTCTTTAGAGTTTAAAAATGCCAGAAATTAGATTGCAGAATTAAAAAGTCATGTTAATGAATCTGATAAATTGATTTTTAGTCTAAAAACTAAAATTGAGGAAGCAAAAAGAATAAAAGATGTAACAAATTCTAATCTTGAGGTGAAAAGAATTGAATGTCTGAGAGTTGAAAGTGAAGTTGTCAATCTAAAGAATAGTTTGGATGTTGTCAAAATAAAGAAGTTTGTGAAAGGCACAAATTCTTTAGATGAAATATTGAATAGTCAAAAAAACTACAAGGATCATTTTGGCTTAGGATATGAAAAAGGGGAAAGCTCTGGTGTTAAAGATGAAGTTAAAAAGGAAATAGTTTTTGAAATAGCAGATAGGAAGAGTCTCAAGGTTAGGTAGACTCCTAGGCAGAAGATAGATCTAAATTATCATTCTACTGTTTCTGATGATGACAAGAAGAGAGAAAAGGATAAGACTGCTGATATTGGAAGAAGAAGAACTAACAATTTTTGAAGACCTTTATCTATTAGATGATATCATTTGGTCAGGTATAACTATTCTCAGTTTCATGGTTATTGCTATGTCTGTCATAAGAATGGTCATAGAGCTAGGGATTGTAGTTATTATGGTTTGTCAAATCAAAACTACAATGTTGTTTCCTATAACTGTAATAACGATGGACATATGAGAAGAGACAGCTGGATGCATGCAAGATATGATTATAGAAACTCAAGAAACAAACATTATTATTCTTCTGGCAATATCATATGTTACAGGTGCAACAAGGTTGGACATACATCACAATATTGCTAGAGTAATCCTGTAAGATCAATTAGAGATAAGGAAAAGGTAAGCACTTTGGACAAGCAAAAGAAAGAACCTATATTAGTTTGGAGGAGAAAACAAAGTGTAGAAAATGCAAGTGAACCAGTGCATAGCTCACAAAATCCTAAATAAGTAGGAGCTTGGAGATAGGGGGAGCAGCGTAGTGTTTGACCCTACATCCTCTAGAGAAGATCAAGAAGTGATTTATTGATTCCATGTTGTGCTATCCATGATGCTTATTCATAGTAAAGGGTGGTTGTTGTTACATAAATACCAAAGTTAACTGCATATGGGTGGTTCATGTCTGATTTTGTGATTGAATCTTCATGAGATATTGTTACTTCTGATTATGGTCTGCAGTATTGATATCTCCATGTGCTACAAAGGTTCTTAAAGTCAAAGGAGAAGAGAAAAAACAAAGTTTTTATCATCTTCAGGATGTTCATGGATTCATCATGATTTGTGTCTGAACATCAGGATATTATAGTTTAAGAACTTCTTGAGTTTTAATCATAGCCTCACCTTGGTATCTTTGATGGAGTTGACAGTGTGTTATGACTCATGCTCAATTTTAAGAAATATGGCAATATTATTGTTTTGTGATAATCAGTGCTATGTATACTTGCCTCAATCATGAGATAGTGATACTTGATGAGTGACAATTACTGATGACAGATCAGGACAGTCTTTGACTTGCAATCTAAATAACATCAGGAGAGTAATTTGTAAATGAAAGGTGCAGTTAGAGACAATTGTAGTGCAAAGGTATTTCAGGTATAAAGTGATAGTAAGTATGTGTAGTGAACTACACTTTCATGATCGTTCTGACAGTATTTTGTATGACAGTGAATTTTGTGGTTGATAGTGACAATGCTCTGTTTACCAGTACTTTTAAGGTAACTCTTGCTTTCTAAGTATTTATCTTAGATATCTACCTTTAGTCAACATTTTTCAGCCTCAGGTGTAATCAATGATAACTATTGTGTGACAATGGACTCTTGCATAGTATTCTTGCTTATCTGATGCTTGAATAGTTGTGGTAAAGGATAATGTGTTTTTAGATTGGTTGCAAATTAGTTGAAACAAGTGATTGGTATATATTGGTGGTATCTTCACTCAGACCTATGATGCTGGTTGTCAATGCTCAATGATCCTTGACAATGTTCTAGTGCATCTTGTAAATGGTACAATTTCAGTTTGACTGATGACAGGATGTTCTTGAGGTTATTGTTCTTGCTTCTATCAAGTTAATTATAAGTCATATTAGTGATATTTTTGACTCACAGCTTGATGATGGAAATAGTCCTAGTTTGTTTTGATGCTTATAGATATGGGGAGTAATTTAATGTCAAAAACATAGTGCAATTCAGTTTCTGGATCATGATCAGTATAACAATGATTTTGTCTGACAGTGAAGGATAGACAAGGCATAGGCACTTTACAAGGTATATAGTTAAGTATGGTGTCTTGTTGAGAAAACAGGTGTAAATTCAGGCTATGCATCTTTTGGGACAGGATTAGTCATTAAGAACAGTGATATTTCCTTATTCACAAAAGGGGACATCATTGATGGTTAATTCCCTAGTAATCATGTTTGCAAAATATGGCAAGTATGTAGGATAGATTGATTGGTCATGCTCTGATCAGTTATCTTTGTGTCATGTTCTGCATGCTCTAACTGTGGTAGTAGTTTGAGCTCTGACAGTGATTTTTGGATATAACAGTGATTGGTCATTATTGATTCAAACTTTGTCCTTTTGTTTCATCATGGTCAATATGATTAGTATCTAAAGTTCTTGGAAGTGATTGATGACAAACAGATTTTTCATTGCCTTGATTTTCTTTCTTCTTCAAGGTCATTGGGGATGGATGAAGTTGTAGAACAATCTTTTAGACAATATTCTTTGACTGTATCTGAGTGCAGTCTTATGTGTGGTACAAAGTAGAAGCATTTACATTTGCTGTGACTGAGTTTCAATGATGGATGAAGATGGTTTGACAATACTTTTTTGTTGAGATCTAATAAAAGAACATTTCTTGTGTCTTATTTTGAAGATAGTGATATGTTGCTTGTTTTTAGTTTTTTTCTCAAGGGTAAGTGGCAGTGCTTGTTTATCTTTTGCAATATATCTGAATGGCAATGATTTGTATCACTGTTCAGTTCCTCTATGTTGGGTGACAGTACTATTCAAGGGAGTATAGATTCTCTCTAGTTAGAGTGTTGCTAAATAAGCATATAGTGACAGTGGTTTTGTGCAATGTCAATGGTATGATGTGATTTGCAATAACAATGGTCTTTTTACTGACAATACAATGAACAAAGCAGGTACATGTTCTTTTCATGATGAGATGGTGGACACCTTTAGATGACAAATTTGTCATCTACATACTTAAGGATAGCAAATAACATCTGCATCTATATCTGAGTTTGGAATCTGATATTGTTTTTAGTATTTGTGTTGGAACTGTTACTATTGATATGTTTTTCTGATTTCATATTGAGATTTATCTGCACTTTGGATCTTACAGTGTGAATCTTGGTGAAGTTTCACATCAATGCCAAAGGGGGAGTTTTGCTAACCCCAGTTGGCAGTTTTCGTTTGGCAGTGATGTCAACAGTGGCAACATGTATGATGTCTTGGCATAAGGTAAGATGTAAAATAAAGTATGCTTGGCAACAATATTTGAATGACATCTCCTAGCAAGCTGACTTTGGTTTAAAATGAACACATGTTGATCGAACTCATTTTGTTAAGTGATGGGAATATTCTGTTTACTGCCTTGAACAGTAGAAATGTCATTTCACCTTTCTAAGCAGTCACTTCTCTTTTGTTTTGTTAAAGCCCTCCTTAGGGCAAACTAGAACAACCAGTTACAGGTTTCTAAGCACTTGTATCTTTGTTTTTTTTCGCACTTCTTTTTTATTATTATCCGCACAGTGTAGGGTTTGCAAGACAATCATGTAAAATCATGAAGGGGGTCTGATGTATCTTTAGAAAGGATTGAAAGTTGACTTCATAGTTTGCAGTTGTGTCATTATCATTAAAATGCAAGGTGAAAGCTGGTTGTCTGAGGTATCTTCGGCAATGATCATTCAAGATTCTATGTTTGACTTGTGGCCGTCAGTGTATCTGTAAGTATGATCTTAAGAGTTCATTTTCTTTCTCTACAGAGTTGTTTTTAAAACTAGGAAATACATCTGTCAAAGGTTTTTTTGAAAGAATACAATTTCTGTATAGTTTGTATTCTTTAAATAGCACTTTACAGATATATGTGCTTTTACGAGTGGGGTTTGCTCTTCTGAAATGGCATTTCTTTGTTTGCACAACCATGATTGTTTAGCTCGTCGACAATATGGGATCTTTTATAAATAATGTTGGCCATTATTTTTGAAACCCTAGGATTTTGCTTGAGTTATTGGCAGTTGGGCTTTGTAACTGGCAGTTGAACCTTGTAACCCTATTGAGGGTTAACAGTTTCATATTACTTTCCTTCTTCAAACTATTTCTACTTTTCTGAACAAAGAGATTAATGTTGTTTATTTCATTAAAGGACACAGTTGCAAAACTGTCGATTGGTTTTTATTTCAGTTGCTCAAATTTTTGGAACTGCCTACAGTTAAATGCTTTTGAAAGGGATATTATCAGATGTATATAAAAAGGATATAATGTAAATGATGGGTGTGCATGTATTTGGTGTATCCTACACATACATTGTTGATAGTATATGTTCTCAAGTGAAACAGAATGTCCCTCTGTATGAGTTTTATTTGATTCAATGGAATGGATGTTATAAGCCAGTGAGGCCTGTTATCAGTGAGATTCTTTTATATGCCAGTGAGGCAATGCTGTAAGCTAGTGAGGCCTGTAATCAGTGAGATTCTTTTATAAGCCACTAAGGCATTTTCGAGCAGTTTTATGCCAGGGGCTTTCCACTCAGGAAAATATCTGTGTTATGATTTGTCATTGATGAGTTTGATTCTCATGTCTATTTGCTGATCATGTGTCATTTGTCTTAAAGTCAGTTAATTTACTATGATCTATTTGAACTCATACTAGACTTCTATTACTATCTGAAACAATAATACTATGCACGAATGAGTCATTATTTTTCAGTCTCAATATTGAGTTGATGTATTCTTGATTTTGATCAATCTATTTAGTTGTCCAAATCTTTCATGATGTCATCTACAGTCAATGGGAATTGTTTTTTTTTCTGGATCAAAGTTTTTGAAATACAAGGTTGAAGGTCACTAAGTCCTGCATACCACTGATTCACCCCCCCTCTCAGTGGTGTTGTGCTCCAACAATATATAATATTATAATAATAATATAAATATAATAATATTAATTAAATTAATGTCTTACATGTTGCACTCCGCTACTAGCTTATATATATTAAATAATAATTTATATAAAATACACCGAGAGACATCCTTCTCCATATGCATATTTTTCATCAATTTCTAGAAAAAAAAAGTGTAATAGGTACCTCCAGAAAAATATCTCTCCACTTTTTTTTGCTCAATTTTTTTTACATTTTTTTTGCTAGATTATCTCTTCACATATTTTAAATATATTATTATTTAATATATATAAACTAGTTTGTAGTACATTTTAAAAATTAATGGAAGTATTTTGAGGATTTATTTTTTTATTTCCATTTTTTAAGGATACAAATAGGAAAAACTAAAACAAAATAAAAATATCATTTATTTATTAGTTTGTTATTATACTATAACTATTATAACTAGATTATAACTAAATTGTTAATAATTTTGATATTCTACAATATTTATAATATATATTAATAATTTATTATATTTAAAAATTAATTCATTTATAAAATATATAATTATATAATATGTATTGTTATTGAAGATAATGCATTATCCAAAAATATTGACAATTTAATAATTATTATAGAAGATTTTGATCTCAAAATCTAAAACAAATAAACTACCAACACAAAATTTACCTAAAACTAATTTTCAACCATACTTACTATGTGACACTTGTTATATGAACATTCTTCATAATGTATTACAAAAAGAATTTATATATAAGACAAATATGAAGATAACTTTTGATCTAAATATTATTTTAGGACACTACATTTTTATAAACCAACAATGAAAAACTATTATAAGACAACAATGAAAAACTGTTAATTTAAATTTCATTGTGAGAAAACAAATTTAAACCCTAACAAAATGACACTATATTTTTATAAAACAATAATGAAAGTCCAAGGAGTTGAGCTTAATTGCTTAAAGCATTGAATTCATATTGCGGAGACCCAAGTTCAAATCCCAAATGGACATCTAATAAGTGCATTTCTAAGTTGTGACTCTTGGTCTTCCATTGTTTGCTTCTAGTGGGAGGTGGCTTCTAAATAAGTGGATTTCTAAGTTGTGACTCTTGGTCTTCCATAAGTGGTTTCTAGTGTGGTTGCTAGATGTTACACCCCATGTGTTCCTTGACTATATAAAGCATTTGATTATATTATGATCGGCTAACTACTATTGTGATGATGTAAGGTAAATGTAGGGACAGGTTGCTTCTCTAAAAATGAGGAGAGGTATCACTTAGGAGATGGACTTGGTCTGGTAAACATTAGAGAAAGCCTAAACTGAGCAAGCACACACCACTATCCTACTTGGTCTAGGTTATGTCATGTCTATGTGGGTAAAGGTAAGTAATCAGTGGTAATGATCTTGAATGCATAATGGGATATGATTTTATGAATGTTTTGAATGAGGAATGTGATTTAGTCTGAGTGTCAATTGAAGTATTTGATAAGTTTGGAATTGAAAACAATGAGGTATAAACGTGAAATGAACATATAAACATATGTAGATACATGTCCACAATAAACTTATACATATGAGAAAATACGTGCATGAACATACATAGGTAGACGTATCTTCACATGATCATGAACATATTACTCATAGGCATAAGGGTATCATTTGGACAAAGGATATCTATATATGTGGATTTAATTCATACACATCATCAGTGGATATGCGGGTCAATGATTTTTATGTTGTTTTAAGTAACGATATATATATATATATATATATATATATATATATATATAGTTAATTGCATTTATATATATAATGATGATGGAATACACAATTATGAATGTCTGAATTTTAAATATCAACAATATTTTAAATAGAGTTTATAGAGGTGTGTGTGTGTGTGTGTATAAGTATATGTTTTAAGAGTGATGTTATATAGACGCGTAGCCTAGTAACCAATGTAAATATTAATCTTTAGCACATATAGAAAAGACTATGGCGCTGGGAGTCAAGCATATGCAATAAATTTGTATGGTATATATTTCTATGGTTTTTGTGTTGGAAATAAAGAGCAAACATTTTGTTATATGAGAATTAAAGGCAGCGCTGGTATATAGTGCTTGGAATTTCCAACATGCAAATACATTGACCAATTCATTGCAAAATTCTAGCAAGACAATAGGGGGGACGTGGTTGATTGAGTGGAACCATGTTTGAGTAGTGCTAACCAATTAGGAGTATTAAATATTATCTGTCCTTGCATTTCAAAATATGCTTTTTGTTGTCCTCTAATGTGTTCCATATGCAACGATTTTTGCTGCCACCACAAATTTGTTTTGCTGAGTCAAAGTATGGAGTGGGAGTTGTGGTGGATCTGCAAGCTTGTTTGTAGCATTGGCATGCTCAGATTTTAGTAAATATAGAGGAGCTCTTCCATTCTTTTTACACGCAATTCTCCATCGAAGTTGCTTATGTTGTTCTATTATTATTTTATGAGTCTTCTATTTTATTTGTGCATTGTTATGTTGGTCTTAAGTTGTGAGGGAGAATAGTAAGAAGAAAAGAGGGGGGAATTGAGGTGATTTTGGAGGAGCTATTCAACCAACTTGAGGAGATAAGAGCAAGGAATCCAGCTAATCTATTGGAGCATAGCATTAACTATTGTTATATGGAGCCTAATCAGACTCAGAGGTTAAATTTACCCCACTTTTATCGACGCAGTTTCACCCCAAATTATTTAATGGCGTCAAGGGTCAGCGCCCCTAAGATGGGGTCAAGGGGCAGCACCCCTTGCGGGGTCCAATGATTTTTTATTATTTTATAAAGGCATCATGAGTTATTTTTCTATTGGCCAACATAAAAAAAAAACCTATTTTTTTAACCAACATAAGGCTTGATAAAAGTAGCTAAGAGTTAGGGTTTCCATTGATGTATTGTAACATTTGCAACAGTATTGAGTTGCAAGGATTGCTAGTTGTAATTGGTTTGATTTACTAGATAATAATATTAGACTCTCTATTGGTTGATGTAGCCTGGGTTTGGGTGAACCACGTTAAAACTTTTCTCTCTTTGTCATTATTTCTATGTATTTCCATTTCTCTATTTAATCTTTATTTGCATTTAATTGATATCTTTTGTTGGCTAACCCTAACATTAACATGCATGCTAATTCTTCTCCATTGTGCATTTTATGTTTGAAAGGATTATATGTCTTTGATTGATTATTTGGAAATAAGATTGGGTTGCTTTTATGTATCAAATTGAGTATTTTCTTATATGTTAATTATGAGATATATATAAAAGTAATATGGGAAATCTTATGTAATGAATGTATGAATAATCTCCATAGTAGAGAGTAGTATCTATATTGGTAATACACACTGTATTAAGTTAAGTATGATTAGATATTGCTACATTGTGAAAGATTAAGTTATAGAAACTATATTTTACAAGTTGTATTACTTTGATAGAAGTGCCATAGTAAACTTGGAATTGTTAAATGCCATTAATCCTAGGATTATTTGATCCATGGGTAAGGGAGTAACCTTTGTATAGAGAATGATGTCATACCAAATCAAGCTAGGAAGATGGCTGAATGTGTGACATCCATTCCAAATTAGGGGTGATGAATACTTTGGCCAAAGTAGTGTAGGCAGTCATTGTTGACATTGTTAGTTCACTGTGATCCAGATTTACATACTAGGTAGGGATAATCATACTTGTAGGTTAGAGCCACAATATGACAATTCTAGTTATGTAGGACACAACATCTTGCTCATAATAGGCTATTCTTTGAGGTTACCATACTAATCCCTTCATCGAAGGGTAGGGCCATTTACCAGTTTGGTAAGTGTGTGGGGGACCACAGTTAGTCTGTGCTTGATAGAAAAGTGCTTGAGTGATGCTTCTCCTCATGTAGTTGGTGGCCAAGATTTGAAGAAGGACATGGAACCATTGTATCTCTACTTTCAGTTTAGCTCTTTGAAACTTGTTGTGATTTTGTATTCATCTTATGGAATTTTGTAAATGAGAAATATTTAATACTTGTAATGTTGAAATGTAATTTGATTATGCAATGGTAAATTTTGAAATATGTTTCAAATGTGCATCATATCATTTATTTAAAGAAAGAAAAAAATTTGGTCTTATGGCTAGTTAAAAAAACTATTTACTATTGGGTTAAATTTAGTAAAATTTATTTGGTAGAACAATGGGCACGTTACACGTGATATCAGAGCTACCAGGTTCAGCTTTGGAACCTATGTGCTCACTATGCTTTCCCATACAACATTATGAGAGTCTAATGTTTGGAATTCTTGTGCTAGGATGGTGCATCTCAAAATGACTGCAAGGAATTCAGTAATTGGGAATGAACACTACCTAAAGGCCAAGAAGGAGAGAGACTTGCCATTGTTTGTACCATTGATGTTACATCCCTAACTTGTGATTTAGCTTAATCTTACTTTTCTATGGTAATCAAGATGATAAGTTAAAAGATGAATGATTAGATGTTGTGGAAAATGTCATATTAATCATTGTTTATGACAAAACTAACTTATGCTAGTTAGATATAAGATTTCAAGAATTGAAATGATTATTTAATTATTATGATTTATTGATCAAATGATGATACACTAATCATGAATTTCTGGTGATGAGTTTGATCAGGAAAAGAAATCATCCTTCAAAGATGGAAGGAGAGTATCATCTAGGAGGAAGAGATAGATGTTAGGGAATCAACCAAATAGCCATCTGAGTATCAGATTCTATGTCCTTATGAACCAGGTCTGTATGTTGTCTTGAGTCATATTTTCTTTCTAGGAAATCAACCTCCTTTTTCGATCGACTTTTTGGTGGAGTTATCTCGACAATGGTTATGACAACTAAATGACAGTCCTTGAACATCATAGAATGTTGAGAGTTAGTCTTGTGAAAGAGATAAAGAATTCTCTTGTTTTTCTTTCATTTGGGATATTATTTCTTTATTCCTTATTTTTTGACAAAGGTTGATAATGGTTTGACGGGGAGTATTACTCGACCCCAGAAACCAAAATATTCTAGTGTGTCATCCTTTGTTTTCATTATAATGATCTTTGATAATACATAAGTTATTTAACAGTTGTTATTTAGCTAAGGGTGATTGCGATTATGAGGAAATCTTTAGAGGACAATGTCAATAGTATTGACTATGTTTATAACCATATTATTTTATCCATATTCTTTCCATTCCAATGTCTATCAGCCACGAGGAGTGGGAAGAGAGATTTTAGGCTGAATGGAGGCTTGTTAGAGCCCTCCTCGCAGACCAGCCAAGAGTGGACTGCGTGGATCAAAAGATCCCACAAGGTGGCATGCAGATAATGCATGCAAAGAACCATACTTTGATAGTTATCGAAGGCTATCAAAGGGAGATGGCATTGTATTCAATTGTTATTCTATGCTAGAGAAGAAGAGAATGGGGTGTGGTGAACAATAAGGAATTATTGTTTTAACAGTGGGCAACAAGGCTATCACAGCCAGGAAGTAGGGTGAGGAAGCTCAAAGCCTAGTGGGCAAGACAATTACCATTGTATCTCAGGTATGACGTCTTAGAGCTCATGGCTCACACATATAACAATTTCTAAATATGGTTTTTAAACCTTTGTATATGGAGGATGTCGACTGTGTCAACTTGAGGAAATGATTCATATATGCATATGATATGTTGAGTAGTGAATATAATTATATCTTGATATTTATCTCTGTATGTTGAAGGCTATTGAATCCTCACCATAATTTTTAGTGATGATTCTTGAAACTACTATGTTTTTAGTGACATTTGGCCACCTTGAGGCCATAATACCTTTGCTGGATGTGCATGCATGTGCACCTATGAAATACCGATTAACCGGATTGATCCATGCATCTTTAATAATGTTTTCTTTAATTACTTGTAAGTCGATAAGACTTGAAAACCTGGTGTTTATTATGGAGCCCAATAGGGCGATAATCTTTTGTTAAAGATAGGTCATGGGTATCGTCCTACAACAGTGATACCCCAGAGTTGTTGCGTACCATAATAACAATGGCTGTAGCAATGATAGATACAAACACTTTTAACTTGGTACAACGATTGAGTTGGTGTCGTGAGCACTTGATTCATTATCTTTCCAACCCAATAGTTGGTGAAGTAAAACCGCAACTGTAGTGCATAAATAGTATAACATGGTTATTATGACTCTTCGTGGAGAAGAGCACATTAATATTTAAATGCAAATATATTATGGCTATCTTGGCAGCCACGACTTTATATCATAATTCCTATGTGAATTATTTACTTGATAGCTCTTTTCATTGCAAGATCTTATCCTTGTTACTTTATAAACTAGTAGATTTAAAGAAGGTAAAAGCCAACTTTGTGAATGGCTATTATTTTTATATATTTGGCATTAAGAATGTCTCTTAAGGAAGAACTTAAAAAGAGATCGACTTTATGAGTCTTTATAAGCTTGTCATAGATATTATGAGTTAAGTCTAACCTTGAAAATAGGTAAAAAAAGTAAACATCGACCGAGTAGGGTAAGTGTTGAAACCAAAAACGTAATTATTTCTTCAAGAAATACGGGATAGTGTGACCTGGAGTCACCAATTCACAAATTTCTAAGAAAACAAGGACCCTAAGTGTAATGTCCCCATTTCCAGAGTGATCACCCAAATAGATAATGGGATTAGCCTATTGTTATTCTTGTAGGCTAATTCGACACTCAAGGGAATATTCTGATAATGATAGATGGAATTAATGCAATTGCATTAATTTATTCAGTTGTAAATAATAAAATAATAATAACTTATTATTATTATTTCATGGAGAAAATAGTAAATTAAATAATATTATTTTAATATTATTTAATTAAAAGACAAATGACAAATAGGTCTGGACCTATTGGAGCGCCCACCTTGAAGGTTGTAAAAGGACGATAATATAGGTCCTCTCATCGAAGTTTGGAATAAAATTCGAATATAGGTCCCAAAGATTAGATTGTGCACCATCATGGAGGGAAATCTTGCAACTAAATCTTCAATTTGAATTGGCTATTTAAGAAGATGAGGAGCTTCATTTTCGATCATCACAATTACTCTCAAACTTTGGTATGTTTACATTTTGTTGTCATTTAATTTTGGTGATATTGAACGAAAACCCAATATTCATATGTAGAATTAAATTCATGCAGAGTTTGCCTTTGTTCTCTAATAGAAATCCTTGTTTGAATTCTCATTGATACAGCTAGCACTTCATCAAATATTATCGAGCTATCTAGAATGAAGTTCATTTCAGCGATAATCTCCTTACATTGGATGGAGGGTATTAAGGAGTCAATGCCGATAGTTGAAGAATCATATCGAAGGCATCGTGGTTATAATTTGAGTTGGTGAATGGTAGAAATCATCGATTGTTGGCTCTAAGCAACCGCAAGTGGGAGATTAGCATTGACTAGATATTCGCTAGAGAATTGAAGAGCCTGAGACTTGTGTAAGGCACGGATCTTCCAGCGATCACAGAACAAGGAAATCATTGAGTCTTTGAGTAACGCCTGAAGATTTGAAGACCCGAAGGATATCGAATTCCAATTGGCCGGTTCCTGTAGAGAATATATGACGACTTGGGAATTTTGGAGGCGCAGCATTATATGGTGAGATCTTGAGCATCGTTGAGGACATCGAGTATCATCAAGAAGCAGTGTATAACATATTGAAGATTCAGTGAACTTGTCCAAGAGGTCCATGACAACTGACTATATAAACACTCTCACCTCTAACCAGGTATGTTTGTTCATTAGCATCCCTAAAATCAAAACAGCGATCAAAGTTTTGTAAATTAGCTATCATCAGAGCCAATATTGTTATTGTAGTTGAGTTTCAATAGACTAAACTATCTCTATTATTTGTATTCAATTTGATATCATTGTAATTGAAATTTCATCTTGTAATGGATGTTTGAAGGATGATCATATATATACTATCATAGATTTTCAATTCTAAGTTTATAGATTTGGTGTTAGAGACACTTAGAGATTGTAATAGATTAGATTCATTCAGTGGTTAATTTAAAGGTACATAAAATATCCTATTGCACTGAGAATGACACATTACAGTGGTATTAGAATGAGAGATCTTGTCAGCGTGCAGGGTGTAATTAGAAATTGACGAAAGTCATCTTCTTCCAGTGGAATTTCATGCATAATTTCAGTGGTTATATCCACCCACATTGGGTTGTGATTTAACTCTAGTCTTATCTGAATGTTATAACTGAAAAGATTGACCTAGTCGGAAGTGATTGTGATGCATACATTGACTCCATTTTATCATACATATAGAAGAAGAGACTAATCCTTTTGCAAATATGGACAGAAACAAAAGAATGGATAGCCCACTGAGAGAAAATGAAGAACCAATTTTGTTGAACAAGGCTTTGGAACAAGTAATGGCTACCCAAAATCAAATATTGCAAATGATGACTCAAAATATGAATAACATGAAAGTGAATAAAATGCCAATAGGAGCTAGAAGTGTAGTTGGTATATGGTGTGAGGGAAGGACACATGTATCTACATTAGATAGGCCCTTACAGCCTAAGCTTTTGCCTACTAAAGAGAAAGAGGAAGAGAATGTTGAGGATGAAGAGGAACCAAATTTTGTTGAAGAATTAGCTGCCATATGTGATGAGTATGATTCTCTACCTGAGAATGTCAGAAGAATAATTAACATCAATCAATACATGAGTGAAAGGAATAAGAGGAAAAGAAATAAAGGGGGACAATGATCTAAAAGGCCAACAAAACAAAACAAAGAATTCAAGATGCACTAAACAAGATACCTATACACAATTTTGATGGAAGTGGGAAGATAAGTACAAGAGCATGGGTACACAAACTTGATACATTCCTCACACTCAAACCTATAGATGAACAAAAGGCTATATAGTTGGCTACAATGTACCTTGAAGGGATAGTGTATGATTGGTGGCATCACGGACTTGTTTTGCAAAGACATGCAATGATCACTTCCTTGTTGAAGTTGATAAACCAACCTCACAGATCCCAATGAACACCTGCAAGCAAATAACCTATCACATAAAGGAGATCAAGACACACACTAATGGTACTCTGCAACCCTGAAGAAAAATATGCATTAACAAGAATGAATAATTAGAATAAGATCAATCCTTATAAAAGGAGATCAAAACCCTAAAAGTGAGAACCCTTAGATTAATAATAAATTATTAAAGTGCCTAAGTTTAGCTTAAGTGAAATAAAGTAAAGGTGACTTAATTAATTAATCAATATGATTAAATTAATTAATTAACCTATTAGTCTAACAACCCTTCTTAAGATGAACATAGGGAGAAACTAAAAAAACTAAGGACTAAATGCATGAAAACAAAGAATGGGTCCCAGCTACAAGGCCATGTTAGGTTCCCATGAACAACAAGAATCTCTCATCAAGTGGAGAAAAGGAGAAAAACCCTGTGTGAAGAAAACCCCTCTCCAAAAGAGAGAAAAAACAAGTACATGAACATGAGATGGAAGAAGGACTAATACTAAGACCTCCCAAAAAATAAATCCATCACAAAATTACAATCATGAATGCCCCCCATAAGTGAGAGCAAAAAGAGAATATGAATCCCCTCCAAGAAGAAGCTCTAGAACCAATGAAAAGATCTTGAAGACAAAATCCAATCCACTGCCTACACATGAACATTTCTCCCTTTCAGAAGAAACAGATCCACTAGTGAATGTAGAATCCATTCCCATATCTTAGATGAATAGGGAATCCATATCAAAATGCGTGCCTCTAAATGCAACTCAAGTGACCTCATATTGGGAAAATATGTCTTCTCCAAAACAGAAATTGTGTACCCAATCAGAGAAGAACTAGGAGAGGATATGATATGAACTGCATTTGGAAACACAAAAGATGAAGGTGGTGATGCAAACCCACCTGAGATAACATCAAACAACAGAGATAAACCCTCAAATGTGTCCTCCAAATTAGTAATGTGAGACTCCACAAACAGAGATGATATGTATGCAAAATAGGAATCCCAATGAGGTGGATCAGGAAGACTAATATTGACCTGTTGCATAGAATCACTAGAAGCCAATGATGATGCAACACTGAACTCTAAAGTAGTAGTAGGTGATGGTGGAGCCATGATCTCATCAGCGGGAGAGGCAATTGAAGCAAGCATTTCATAAAGATGATGTGAGAAATGAGGACACATCTCTTTCACATGTTGATTACTTCCACAATATCTACAATTAGATTTATGCTAATAGTAGAATCCCATCCCCTTAGATTATTAGAGATCAAATCATATAAACAGATTTATGTTGATAATAGAAGCCTATCAAAGAAAATAGAACCTTTCCAGGAGGCAGCATGTCCAGGATATCCAACAGAAGCCATAAAATTGACAAACTGATTAAAATATACTTGGGAATGAATCTAAAAACATTATATCAGTGGCTATGTAGATCTTATTGAAACCTTTCCAACACCTATTCATTTTCAAAAAAGGAGTCTGTATGCAAAAGATATGCCCCAAATACTGAAGGTAGCTTCTGGAAGAAAAATACCCAACTTCTGGTGAAAACAACAGGCGATAGAAAAAATCAGAAAAATGTAACTACATCAATCGATAGTGCTTAGAGTTCTCTTTCCAATGATATCTTGTTTTCTAAAAATGGAGTTCAGATGAGAAAGATATACCCGATTTTGTGAAACTGCTTTGAAAGGGCAAAAAAAGCAAGCAGAGGCTAAAGATAGAAACGTGGATTGCGATCTATTTTTCTCAAAATATATACGATTTATGCAAAAACTAAGAGATACCTAGATAGGGTTTTTGATTCCTTTTTCTAGAAATATCTCATTTTTGAAAAACAGAGTTCAGATGCAACATTTATGACCAAAGTACCGAAAATTGCTCCAAAAAGGTCTTAGGTTGGATCCCTCAAAAAAAGAAAAAGAAGTTACAGATCTGTAGCTCTGATACCATGTTGAAGTTGATAAATGAACCTCACAGATCCCAATGAACACCTGCAAGCAAATATCATGTCACATAAAGGAGATCAAGAGGCACAATAATGGTGCTCTGCAACCCTAAAGAAAAACATGCATTAACAAGAATGAATAATTACAATAAGATCAATCCTTATAAAAGGAGATCGAAACCCTAAAAGTGAGAACCCTAGGATTAATAATAAATTATTAAAGTACCTAAGTTTAGCTTAAGTGAAACAAAGTAAAGGTGACTTAATTAATTAATCAATATGATTAAACTAATTAAGTAATTAACCTATTACTCTAACATTCCTATGATGAGTTCACACAAAAACTTATCACTAGATTTAACAGAAAGGATGTGGAAGTGTTTTACAGAGATTTGACATAGTTGAAACAAATGGGGAAAGTGGATTCCTACATCAATGTATTTCATAGGATTGCAATAATGGTTCTAGATATGTCAGAAAAGAGGATAGTAATGTTGTTTGTGGAAGGATTGAATGATAAGTTGAAGGGATTTTTGAAGGCTCACAAGCCTACCACACTTGATGATGCTATTGAACTGGCACTTGATCTTGATACCACACCTGCATCATATCATCCACAAAAGAAAGTTTTCAAAGGCTCTAGTTTAAATCAGAAAGGATTCAATCAGCATAAGTATCCACTTCCTAAGATAGATCAAGACACAAAGAATGAACTAAGGAGGAAGAAGATTTGTTTTTGTTGTAAGGAGCGATGAGAACCAGACACCAATGCTTAGGAAAGGGCAAGGTTCATCTCATTGAAGTCTATTCTAATGAAGAAGGTGAGACTATAGAAGATAATTACTTGGATGATGTTGTTGATCATGAGGTACCACAGCCACAGTTGGAGCTTGAATTAAATGATGAAAATAAGAAACATGTAACCATTGCAACAATTTTAGGAGTACCATGATATCGTGCTTTCCAATTAAAGGGAGTCATCAACAAATAAAGAGTCACTTGGTTGGTTGATAGTGGAGCCACTCATTATTTCATTGATGAGGGCTTAGTAATGAAAAAGGGACTAAAAGCTAAGGAATTTTGTGGATTTAGTGTGACAGTTACAGATGGATTAACCATGGATTGCACTAGGATGGTACCATAGCTTAACATTCAAATGGGAAACTACACATTGAATGATGACTTTTATATGTTGGGATTGGGAGAGATTGATGTTGTTTTTGTAGTTCAGTGGTTGCAGTCACTTGGTAGATATATACAAGATTTTAACAGGATGGAACTTGAATTCATTCATGGTGGGAAGAAGATTGTTTTGAAAGCACTCTCAAATGGAGGCCCTAGGGTGGTGATAGCAAGGAGAATGGAAACATTGTTTAGACATGATGATGTTATGTTGGCAATACAATGCCTTGTTTCATCTAAGTCTTCTTCAAAAGAATAGGAGTATCATGTGGATATACAATCAGTGCTGGAAAAGCATAGTATGGTGTTTGGAGAGATTCCACCTGGTAGACCACCAGATCATGGATTTGAGCATGCCATTGAGTTGGAGGAGGGATCCAAGCATGTTATCACTACTCCTTATCATCATACAAGGCATTTTAAGGAGGAGATTCAAAAGAAAATTAAGGAATTGTTGGAGATGGGAATCATTCGTCCTAGTCCTAGTTCTAGTCCATTTGTATCTTTAGTTGTGTTGGTGAAGAAGGATGACACAATGAGGATGTGCATTGATTACAGAGCTCCAAATAAGAAGACAATCAAGAATAGATATCCCATTCCTAGGATCAATGAGTTGCTTGATGAGTTGCACGGGGCAATGTATTTATCTAAGATTGACCTTCATTCGTAGTATCATCAGATACATGTTCGTAAAGAGGATATTCACAAGATAGCATTCAAATGCCACTATGGACACTTTGAGTTTCTGGTTATGCCATTTAGTTTAACCAACACACCTGCTACATTTTAGTCATGCACGAATCACATCTTTCAAGAGTAGTTGCATAAGTTTGTGTTCATGTTCTATGATGACATTCTAATATATAGTAAGACTTGGGAGGAACATTTGTAGCACATTGATGTAGTACTGGGTATCATGGAGGCTCAATCATTATTTGCAAAGGCATCTAAGTGTGAGTTTGGTAAGATAGAGATTCTCTATCTTGGGCACGTGATTGGAGCTGATGGAGTTAGAGTTCATCAGGAGAAGATATAGGCAATTTTAGATTGGCCACCTCCATGGAACATTTCAAACTTGAGAGGATTTCATGGACTATGTTGCTACTATAGGAGGTTTGTAAAAGGGTTTTCATAGTTAGCAGTGACTCACAGATCTCACCAAGAAAGGGGCCTTCAGTTGGTCAGATAAGGCTCAGATTGCTTTTCACAAACTCAAGGAGTTGATGAGTTCATTTCATATATTGGCAATGCCAAATTTCATACAACCTTTTGTGCTGGAGTGTGACGCATCAAGTACAGGCATTGGTGTAGTGTTGATGCAGAACAAACATCCTATTTCTTTTGAGAGCAAGAAATTGAGGGATACAGAATGAATCTATTCTACCTATGATAAGGAAATTCTCGCCATCATGCATGCAGTGGTGAAGTTCAGATAATATTTGGTGGGTAACAAATTTGTGGTCAAGACCAATCACAATAGTCTGAGGCATTTCTTGTCACAGACTGATTTGAATGATAGGAAATAGAAGTGGGTGAGAAAAATTCAAGCATATGATTTTGATATTGAGTATATGAAGGGGAAGAATAATTTTGTTTTCGATGCTCTATCCAAGAGGCCTACTCTTTGCTCATTATTTGAGATTTCAGCAGATTGGAAGTCTCATCTCTTGGTTGAGTATACCAAGAATACTTTTTCTTGTGAGATCATGGATGGCAAAATTTAGGATGATAGGTACATGGTGGTTGATGATGTGATATACTACGAGGATAGAATCTGCTTTGTTCCCAAGTCAAAGTTGAAAGAGAAAATTTTGTAAGCTACCCATGATGAACCACTTGTGGGACATATAGGTTTCTTCAAAACCTATAGAGCGGTGAGAGAGAGATTCTCATTGAAGGGTCTCAAGGACGATGTCATGCAACATGTCAAAGAATACTTGGTTTGTAAGACGAACAAATTGGAAAACACTTCACCCACAGAATTGCTACAACCATTACCTATTCTAGCCACAAGTGGGAGAGTATATTGATAGATTTCATCACAGGCCTTTCGAAGGTCCAAGAAAAAGATTGCATATTTGTAGTAGTTGATAGATTGACTAAGTATGCACATTTATTTGCAATACCAGTAGAGTATTCAACACTTCAGGTTGTAGACTTGTTTTTTGAAGAAGTGTTCAGGCTGCATGGACTGTTGCAGAACATTATTAGTGACAGGGACAATAGATTCCTCAGCATATTTTGGCAGGAATTGCTTCAAGTGATAGGAACAAAATTGGACACAAGCACAAGCTATCACCCTCAGACAAATGGGAAAATAGAGATTGTGAACAAATGGCTTGAGAGATATCCTCATAACTATGTTGTAGGACAACAACGTGCTTGGATCAAGTTGTTGCACTTGGGTGAGTATTATTACAATACCACCTATCACATGTCAATTGGCATGTCACCTTTCAAGGCTTTGTATAGCTATGATGCCCCATCACTTTTGGACATGGCCTTGGATAATTGCAGAGCTCCTAGAGAGAAGGATTCGATGCAAGATAATAAGGACATCCTTAAGGCACTTAAGGATAATATCCAACAGACTCAGAATCAACAGAAGATGTATGCAGACAAACATAGGATTGAGAGGACTTTTAAGGTTGGTGATTTGGTCTTCTTGTGTCTTCATCCCTACAGATAGTCAACATTGAAGAAGAGTGGTGTAGAGAAGTTAAAGCCAATATTTTATAGCCCCTACAAGATTCTAAGAAGAGTTAGAGAAGTGACATATGAGCTTGAATTGTCAGCAGAGAGAAAGATTCACAATGTTTTCTATGTGTCATGCCTCAAGAAGGCACTGGGACAGAAGGTTGTTTCTTCACCTAACCTTCCACCTCTTGATGAAGAGGGCATTTTGGTTTTGGTTCCTGACAGTATCTTGGAGATAAGGGAGTGACATTTGAGGAACAGGGTGATCCACAAACATTTGGTGAAGTGGAAAGGCTTGTCGTTGGAAGATGCAACTTGGGAAGGAGATCAAATTCTGTAACATCCAAATTTATCATTGCTTGAGGGCAGGAAATCTCTAAAAGGGAGGACTGTAATGTCCCCATTTCTAGAGTGATCACCCAAACAGATAAAGGGATTAGCCTATCCTTATTCTCATAGGCTAATTCGACACTCAAGGGTATATTCTAACAGTGATAAATGGAATTAATGCACTCACATTAATTTATTCATTTGTAAATAATAAAATAATAATAATTTATTATTATTATTTTATGGAGAAAATAGTAAATTAAATAATATTATTTTAATATTATTTAATTAAAAGATAAATGACAAATAGGTCTAGACCTATTGGAGCGCTCACCTTGAAGGTTGTAAAAGGATGATAATATAGGTCCTCTCATTGAAGTTTGGAATAAAATTCAAATATAGGTCCTAGCCATTGAATCACGCACCATCATGGAGGGAAATCTTGCAATTCAAATCTTCAATTTGAATTGTTTATTTAAGAAGATGAGGAGCTTCATTTTTTATCATCACGATTACTTTCAAACTTTGGTATGTTTGCATTTTGTTGTCATTTCATTTTGGTGATATGGGATAGAAACCCAATATTCATCTATGGGAGCAACTTCATGCAGAGTTTGCCTTTGTACTCTAATAGAAATCCTTGTTTGAATTCTCATTAATAGAGCTAGCACTTCATCAAATATTATCAAGCTATCCAGAACGAAGTTCATTTCAGTGATAATCTCCTTACATTGGATCGACGATATTAAGGAGTCAATGTTAATAGTTGTAGAATCATATTGAAGGCACCGTGGTTATAATCAAAGTTGGTGAATGATATAAATAATTGATTATTGGTTCTAATCAATCATAGATGGGAGATTAGCATTAACTAGATATTCGTTAGAGAATTGAAAAGTCTGAGACTTGTGTTAAGCACTGATCTTCCAACAATCATAGAATAAGGAAATCATTGAGCCTTTGAGTAACGCCTGAAGATTTGAAGACCCAAAGGATATCAAATTCCAATTAGCCAGTTACTGTACAGAATATAAGATAACTTAGCAATTGTGGAGGTGTAGCATTATATGGTGAGATCTTGAGCATCATTGAGGACATCGAGTATCATCAAGAAGCAGCATACAAAATATTGAAGATTCAACAAACTTGTCCAAGAGGTCTGTGACATCTAACTATATAAACACTCATGCCTCTAATGGGTATGTTTATTCATTAGCATCTCTAAAATTAGAATTGTGATCAAAGTTTTCTAAATTAGCTATCATCAAAGCCAATATTGTTATTGTAGTTGAGATTCAATAGGCTGAACCATCTTTGTGATCTGTATTCAATTTGATATCATTGTTATCAAAATTTCATCTTGTAATGGACGTTTGAAGGATGATCATATATATTGTCATAAATTTTTAATTCTAATTTTATAGATTTGATGTCGGAGACACTTAGAGATTGTAATAGATTAGATCAATTCACTAGTTAATTGAAAGGTACATGAAATATCATATTGCAGCAAGAACGACACATTACACTAAGTATGGGTTTTTTAGACAAGAATCGAATGTCCAAGGATTGGACTATGATGTATTGAAACTTAATTATTCTAGACCTAGAATGGTCAAAAATATGTTTACTGTAGGACATGATAGCTTATAAGTCGAGTCAAGGTGGTGCACATATGACAATGTTCATTGCATAATGTTTATGTATATAAATCTTTGGCCAAAGTAATACATCCGTCTTTGAATGCATTATCGGTCCACAGTGCTCTAGAAGGCATAATGTCTCCAGTAGTTTCATACATAGTTAGAGTGAATCTATAGTTGTGTGGACATGAGGTATTATGAAGGATACAACACCAAATGCTTAGATGGATAACCTAATGGTTCGTTATATCTATCCCTTCTATGAAGGGTAGGGCCACTTCGGGGTAGGAAGTTGTGTGAGGGATCATCGGTCTATGGTTGGAGGAAAAGGACCTAGATGATGCTCTCCTTCCCAAGAATGAGACAACTCGAGGCTTATGAAGATGGATGTCATATGTTCCAGATATAGTGTTATTCATTTTATGACTTGATTGTCAGCTATTATGTATAATTTGATGTTGGATGCCTTGGGCATAGCTTTGTACATGAATAGTGAAAGTTGTTCAGTGATGATATGTAATTGAATATTGTAATTGAAGCTTTGTTATATTCTATTTAGAATAACATGCTTAATTGTTGAAATGATAATGAATCATTCTTTTTAAACTTTGATTTCGATAATCATGGCTTAATCTAATTCTTGATTAAGATGAGTAATTATGTTTATTTTGAGCATTATGGGATGTGATGTTACATATGGTATCAGAGCTACTAGGTTCAATACATGGACCTATGAGATCACTACTTGATGATTACTTTTACCCAACATTAAGTATGCTAATATTTGGATGTTCTATGCCAGAATGGTAAGAATTAGAACAAAACCTCAAAAGAAGGTAACGAAACATGGACGTTACCTACATCAACAAAAGGTCTTGAGGGAACAAGCCTTAAGGATGAGAAAACTTGAATAGACTGGCTACCTAGTAGGAGCATGGTTAACTGATGAGGAAACCTTTGTTGCTGCCATGAAATGCATCAAGTAGGAGTTCCGAAAAGTAGTAAGGATGGCTGCCCCTAACTCTATTGATGCATCAACAGAACCCTCTTCACCTAAAGCACTAGCTATGGAAAATAATCCTAGGGATTATGATGTACCTAAGGAGACTATGAAGGAGTACCTATGTATACCCTCACCTCCTAAAACTGAAATGATAAATCTCAAGGTTGAGAAATGAATATGGAAAGTTATCCCAAACTATAAATGACTTGCAATAGCAAGGTGTAAACAAAATTTTGTAAATTTTGGTGGATTATATTTAATCCAATGAAAACTACAATGCAATAGAAAAATTCTGACAATCTTTCCTTTCATGTTAAAGATTACATGAATGAGAATAGATTTGTATTATGAATGAAAATTAAATGACATGGAAAAACTAATCTATGATTAATCTGCAAACTTCAGGAAGAAGTAGATTGCAGAAAAGGTTTAGATTAGAACTAGAATGTGAGAGAGCCAGGATCAAGGGAAACCTTCAAGGCACTCTGAAACTAAACTTGATTGAATCATTTCCTTACTGCAAGATACAAGAGTGAGAGTAGGAACTCTTTAATAGGAAGTTAGGGTTTGGCGAGAAACCAGGCAAGATGCCTACGATGGTGGCTATGATGCAACACGTCATATTGATGCCACCCACAGTGAGCATGGATAAAATAACTCTAAGACTAGACAAGAAGTGGATAGAAGGAGCCATATGGCTATGGAACTATCCCAAGACATGAAAAATGTTATGCCTCCTAAATTTGATGGATCTGTAAGAGGAGATGCTGTGGAGGCATGGCTTACAGAAATGGAAAAGTATTTCAAAATTAGAAACTATAATGAGGTCACTAAAGTAGTATAGGGGGTATTCCATCTGGTAGGTGAAGCATCCACATGGTGGATGAATAAAAAGATGGAACTAGGCTTGAGGTCTACCAACCTTACTCGAGATAGGTTCATGGAACTTTTTAGGCAAAGATGGTTGCCTCAGCTATTCTATGACCAAAAACTTATAGACTTTCATAATCTGAAACAAGATGATATGTCTACGAATAAATGTTGGGAATAGTTCACCTACTTTCTTAAATATGTGCCACAGTACCAATAGGATGAGAGATTCCATATTCAAAAGTTTATAATGGGATTGAACTCCTAGATTGGAAGCGAGGTTGATGTTCATGGTCATACTACGATGGACTAGGTCTATGAAAAGGCCATCAAATAGGAACAAAAACTAAAAGCTATGCTAGCTTATAGGGAAAGGAACCGAAAAAGATACAATTGGTCTCAATCCTCACTATCCTATAAGAAAAAGGGGAAGAAATAGGATTATTCTGACAAAAATGAAAAGGGGACCAAGCATAAGCAAACTAAGTCCAAGGGAGAGAAAAAGGGCAAAAACTACTCCAAGAAGAATGGAGATAATTCTAGAAAACCTCAGGAGAGGCAGGGACCAGTGGGAGGGTGCTTCACATGTGGCAGAGATCATTATGCCAACTAGTGTCCTAACAAGACATAAGGAGCATAACCGAGAGGAAACCCTCTATCCTCTCAACAAGTGGTGTTCTAGCAATGCATTCATGTAACCTTGGACAATAGGCAAGCCAAATACCAAATAACTTCCATTGAGACAAAAAGTATTTTATCTAGTCTTCCAATTTTAGTCTTAATTGATAGTGGTGATACTGAATGTTTTGTTTCTCCTAAAATTGTAAACAAACATCCTAGAAAGGCTGGATTCATGGTAGACTCATGGTCTATAGAATGTACAAACCAAACCAAGGCTCAGGTAGAGCAATGTTTGTTGAGTCTAGGATTGAACTTCTGAACTTCTCCATGTAAGTAAATCTTTATGCAGCCCCACTAGCCTTGTATGATGTTATCCTAGGGATAAATTGGTCATGAAAACATCAAGCCAAAGTGGATTGTTATGCTAAAATAGTAGTATCTGAATGATATAAAGAACAAAGTCTTTCTTCAAGGAAAACATAGGAAAGTGAAACTGAGACAAATTTCTACCCTGCAAATGAAAAGAGCTCAAAGAAAGGATGCCAGCTTTTCACTGTCAAAATGGAAAAACTAAATGAAACTAGGGAAACCTATTTCCAAGATGACTTAATGTCTTATGAATCTTAGAAACTAAATGAAGTTGGGAAGGAGTCCATAGGTCAAGAAAGATCAGATATGGATAGGTATTCTTTTCTCAAAAATTTTGAGGATGTATTTTTGGATGAGATACTGGGATTACCTCCTAAAAAAGCATTTGACTTCTCCTTTGATATAATTCTAGAGCCAGAACCCATTTCTAAAGCCCCTTATAGAATGACCACCACAAAATTAATGGAGCTAAAAGCTCAATTACAGGAATTGTTACATAAAGGGTTGATTAGACCTAGTGTGTCACCTTGGGGAGCACCAGTCATCTTTGTGAAAATGAAAGATGGTACTTTGTGGTTACACATAGATTACCACATGTTGAACAAAGTAACCATTGAGAATATGTACCTGTTACCTCACATCAATGATCTTTTCGATCCAATGAGGGGTACAACTATGTTTTCAAAGATCGATCTTTGATCTAGATATCACTGGTTAAGGTTGAAGGATGAGGACATCCATAACATAGCCTTTAGAACAAGATATGGGTATTATGAATTCACTATCCTACCTTTTGGGTTAATGAACGCACTGGTGGCATTTATGAATCTTATGAACAGTGTTTTCAAGGACTATTTGGACAAGTTTATCCTAGTATTTATTTATGACATTCTAATCTATTCTAAGAATGAGGAAGAGCATCTGTAACATTTAAGAATTGTTCTCCAGAGGTTGAGAGAGCATAAACTGTATGGCAAGCTCTCTAAGTGTACTTTCTTTTAGAAGGAAGTATAGTATTTGGGTCACATAATCTCAGCTAAGGGAATAGCTGTGTACCTAGCTAAGATCAAGGCTATTTTAGAATGGTTGATACCAAGAAATGTTCATGAGGTCTAAAGTTTCATGGGCCTTGCTAGTTATTATAGGAAGTTTGTGAAATTTTTTTCTAAAATTACATATCCTATAACCTCCTTGCAAACAAAAGGAAAGAGATTTGAATGATCAAAAAAGTGCCAGGAGGCCTTTGACCTACTAAAGGAAAAATTGACTTCAACACCAATTTTGAAAGTACATAACCCAGAGGGTCAATTTATAGTCTTTATCGATGCCTTAGGGGAAGGCTTAGGTGGTGTACTAGTCCGGGATGGACAAGTCATCAGGTATGAATCATGTAAACTAAAACATTATGAACAAAACTATTCCCCACATGATTTGGAATTTATAGTGGTCATTCATGCACTTCAAATGTGGAGACACTATTTACTTGGGAAACCTTTTTCTTGCTGAGAATAGATCACCAAGGACTAAAATATCTATTCACTCAACCACATCTTAATGCTCGGCAAAGAGGATGGTTGGAATTCATCTTAAATTATGATTTCAAGATTAAATATATTCAAGGAAAAGAAAATCAAGTGGCAGATGCTCTAAGTAGGAGAAGACACATCTCCTCAATGATATCCATACATTCTGATTTTAGGAATCAGGGGTTACAAAAATCTAAGGGAGATAAATTTTACGAGCAGGTTAAATAGGCCCTTCAGGAAAACCCCCAAAATCTGAGATATGAGGGATTCAACCTTGAACCAGATGGGTTATTAAGGTTTAAAGGAAGGATGTATGTACCTAACTCTGTAGAGTTAAAGATTGTGGTATGGAAGGAGGTGCATTCTGCACCACATTCTAGACATCCTAGAGTAACAAAGTTACTTGCTAATGTGAAGCCCCTATATTTCTGGAAACGAATGAAGAGAGATGCTACAAATTTTATAGCTATGTGTATGGAATGCTAGAGGGTGAAGGAAGAAAACCATCACCCGACAGGATTATTATACTCTCATGAAATTCTTAAGTGGAAATGGCTAATTATAAGCATGGACTTTGTGCAAGGGCTTCCTATGTCAAGGAATATGCACAATGCTATCTTGGTTGTGGTGGATAGACTCACCAAATCTACTCATTTTATACCTAAGAACTTGATGGATGGGGCACCCGTCATAGCCCAAAAATTTGTTCAAGAAATTTTTAGTTGCATGGCATTCTTGAGAAGATTATCTCAGATAGGGATGTACGAATGACATTGAGGTTTTAGCAAACGTTGTTCTCTTCACTTGGAACCTGGTTGAATATAAGCTCTGCTTATCATCCCGAAATGGATGACCAAACTGAGAAGGTAAACCAAGTGTTGGAGGATTTATTGAGAATGTATTACATGGATCAGCAATACAAGTGGGAGGATTATCTTCCTTTGGTGAAATTTGCCTATAATAATTGCTATCACTCTGCTATTAAGATGGTTCCATTTGAGGCATTATATGGATGAAAGTGCCAAACCCCTATAATCTAGGATAAGCTAGAAGACAGGGTTAGCCTTGGTCCAGAAATGTTGTCAGAGATGGAAGAGCAAGTCCATATGATTAAGGGAAGGCTAGCAGAAGCCAATGGTAGATAAAAGAGCTATGCAGATGCTAAGCACATCAAAAGGTAATTCATAGTGGGGGAGAAAGTTCTCCTAAGGGTAAAACCTCATAAGAGCTCCATTAAATTTGGAAAGATGTCCAAACTGGAACCTAGATATGTGGGTCCCTTTGAAGTTCTCGAAGAAGTCAACCTAGTAGCATACATAATTGCTATACTAATAGCTCTTGCCATGATCCATAATGTGTTTCATGGTTCTTATTAACACTACAAATAATGAAATTGCTATGCTTGATTGGAATACTTTACATATGAAGGACCCAGAAGTGGTGGTGATCGAGCCCATCAAGGTGCTCGAAATGGGTGAGCTATGCTTATGTAACAAAGAGCTAACACCATGCAAGGTCCAATGGGACCAATATGTAGAGTAAAATGCCACTTGGGAAAAATATGATGATTTCTTTACGAGATTTCCTCATCTTTTTTGAAAAACTTATTTATTATGCTCTTGAAACATTTTCTTATTATGTTGATTAACTTTTAATACAATTAATCATTGGGGACGATGATTCTTATGGGGGAGATATGTTACATCCCTAACTTGTGATTTATCTTAATCTTACTTTTGTATGGTAATCAAGATGATTAGTTAAGAGTTGAATGATTAGATGTTGTGGAAAAGATCAGATTAATCATTGTTTATGAGGAGACTAACTTATGCTAGTTAGATATAAGATTTCAAGAATTGAAATGATTATTTAATTATTATGATTTATCGATTAAATGATGATACACTAATCATGAATTTTTGGTGGTGAGTTTGATCAAGAAAAGAAATTATCCTTCGAAGATGGAAGGAGAGTATCATCCAGGAGGAAGAGATAGATGTTAGGGAATGAGCCAAATAGCCATCTAAGTATTAGATTCTATGTCCTTATGAACCCTTTGTAAGTTGTCTTGAGTCATGTTTTCTTTCGAGGAAATCAACCTCCTTTTTGGGTCATCTTGTCGGTGGAGTAATCTTGACAATGGTTATGATGACTAAACAACGTTCCTTGAACATTATAAAAAGTTGCTCGAGAGTTAGTCTTGTGAAAGAGATAAAGAATTCTCTTGTTTTTCTTATTTCATTTGGGATATTATTTCTTTATTTCTTATTTTTTGGAAAAGGTTGATTGTCATTTGAGGGGGAGTATTACTCGACCCCAAAAACCAAAATCTTCTAGTGTGTTGTCCTTTGTTTTCATTATGATGATCTTTGATAATATAGAAGTTATTTAACCCTTATTATTTAGCTAAGGGTGATTATGTTTATGAGGACCTCTTTCAAGGTCGATGTCAATAGTATTGACTATGTTTATAACTATATTATTTTATCCATATTATTTCCATTTTGATGTCCATCACCCATGAGAAGTGGGAAAAGAGATTTTAGGCTAGATGGAGGCTTGTTAGATCCCTCCTCACAGACTGGCCAAGAGTGGACTCCATGGATCAAAAGATCCCGCAATGTGCATGTAGTTAATTCATGCAAAGAACCATGCTTTGATAGTTATCGAAGGCTATCAAAGATATATGGCATTCTATTCGATCATTATTCTATGCTAGAGAAGAAGAGAATGGGGTGTGGTGAACAATAGCGGATTACTGTTTTAACAATGGATGACAAGGTTTTCACAGTTGGGAGGTAGGGTGAGGAAGCTCAAAGCCTAGTGGGCAAGACAATTACCATTGTGTCATATCTCAGGTATGATATCTTAGAGCTCATGGCTCAGACATATAATGCTTTCCAAATATAGTTTTTAAACCTTTGTATATGGAGGACGTCGATGGTGTCGACTTGAGGAAGCCATTCATATATGCATATGATATGCTGAGTAGTGATTATAATTATAAGTATATCTTGATGTTTATCTCTATATGTTGAAGGCTATTGAAGCCTCACAATAATCTTTTGTGATGATTCTTGAAAATACTATGTTTTTAGTGGCACTTGGCCAGCTTGAGGTTGTAATACCTTCATTGGATGTGCATGCATGTGCACCTATGAAATACCAGTTAACCAAATTGAGCCATGCATCTTTAATAATGTTTTCTTTAATTATTTGTTAGTCGATAAGACTTGAAAACCTAGTGTTTATTATGGAGCCCAATAGGGCAAAAATATTTTGTTAAAGATAGGTCGTGGGTATAGACCTATGGTAGTGATACCCCAAAGTTGTTGCATGCCATAATAACAATGGCCATAGTCATGATAGATGCAAACACTTTTAACTCAGTAGAATGGTTGAGTTGGTGCCATGAGCACTTGATTTATTATCTTGCCAACCCGATAGTAGGTGAAGTCAAACCATGACTGTAGTGCATAAAGAGTATAACGTGGTTATTATGACTCTTTGTGGAGAAGAGCAGATTAATATTTACATGTAGATATATTATGGTTATCTTGGCAGCAATGACTTTATATCATATTTTCTATGTGAAGTATTTACTTGATAGGTCTCTTGATTGCAAAAACATATCCTTGTTACTTTATAAACTAGTAGATTTATAGAAGGTAAAAGCCAACATTTTTAATGGCTATTATTTTTATATATTTGGCATTAAGAAAGTCTCTTAAGGAAGAACTTAAAAAGAGATCGAATCTATGAGTCTTTATGAGCCTATCATAGATATTATTATTTGAGTCTAACCTTGAAAATAGGTAAACAAAGTAAACACTGACTGAGTAGGGTAAATGTTGAAACCAAGAACATACTTGTTTCTTCAAAATATATAGGATAGTGGGATGTGGAGTCACTAGTTCCCAAATGTCTAAGAAAACAAGGACCCTAAGTATGGCTTTTTGAGACAAGAATCAAATGTCTAAGGGTTGGACTAAGATGTATTAAAACTTAATTATTCTAGACCAAGAATGGTCAAAAATATGTTTACTGTAGGACATGATAGCTTATAAGTTGAGTTGAAGTGGTGGACATATGATAATGTTCATTGCATAACATTTATGTATGTAAATCTTGGGCCAAAGTAATGCATCCATCTCTGCATGCATTGTCGGTCTGTAATGCTCCAGAAGGCATAATGTCTCTGGTAGTGTCATACATAGTTAGAGTGGATCTATAGTTGTGTGACCATGAGGCATTATGAAGGACACAACACCAGATAATTAGATGGATAACCTAATGGTTCCTTTTATCTATCCCTTCCATTAAGGGTAGGGCCACTTCCAAGTAGGAAGTTGTGTGGGGGACCATCGGTCTATGGTTGGAGGAAAAGCACCTAAATGATGATGATGTTCTCCTTGCCAAGCATGAGACAAGCCGAGGCTTATGAAGATGGATGTCATATCTTCCAAATACAATGTTATTTATTTTATGACTTGATAGTCAGCTATTATGTATAATTTGATGTTGGATGCCTTGGGCATATCTTTGTACATGAATAATGAAAGTTATTGACTGATGATATGTAATTGAAGCTTTATTATATTTTGTTTAGAATAACATGCTTAATTGTTGAAATGATAATGAATCATTCCTTTTAAACTTTGATTTGGATAATCATGACTTAATCTAACTCTTGATTAAGATGAGTAATTGTGTTTATTTTGAGCATTATGGTATTTGATGTTACAATTGAGGGAACAAATGATGATAGTGACATATGGTTAAGTGACATGGAGACATTGAGTCATGCCCTCACTCAAATTAGTCAAGAGAAAAGAAAGGTGAGAAAGGCTATCAACTTCAACTGTATGTCTTCTATTACTCTGACCGAATTGAAATCCTTATCACTGTCTAGGGATATGCCCTCTGAATATAGTGTAAGTCTCATCATGTTGTCTAGAGATCCTTGTGTCCCTCCTTTGGAGGAAGTGATTGTAATTTCCTCAAGTGATGTTTCAAAGGAGTATGTTCCCCGAAATTATGTGTTTAAGGATACATCTAAGGGTTACTATCCATATGATGATAATCATGAACTAGAATTGAGGGATACACTCCACTCAGTTATGTGTCAAAAAATGAATTTGATGGCTACTCTTCACTTGAATATCTTAATAGTCATCCTATGTAAACTTAAGGATATTTAAATCCTTATTGTTATTAATAAAAGAAAGCATTTTTATTGAAAACTTGTGTATATGTATTCTTTTTCAATAAATGTTTTAAATATTGATTAAATGATTCTTATTGAAATTTTAAATGTTTTAAGAATGTTAGGTAAACATTTGTAGAATCTAATCTTAATGGAAACTTTCAGGTATAAACTTTGTTGGAAAGAATGGTACTTACAAGAACTAACCTAGGAGGAAGTGAAGAACTAGGGAAAGGATAGGAAAACATGGATGCTGAGTTGGACCAAATCTTAGTAGTGTTGGAAGAGACAAGAAAGAGAGTAGGAAACTTGGAACAAAAAGAAAAAGGGAAAGAAAGAGTGGAAAAACAAGTACCTGTTATTAATGAAGTCCCTAATAGTGAGATTGAAGGAGAGAATTCTCATGATCACACTCAAACTAGTGAGAATGAAGATGAAAGGTCACAATCTCAATCATGATTTAAAGGAACCAAGAGGAGAAGAATAGCGAAAGAGCTATCTCGAGACATGAAAATTACACCTCCCAAGTTCAAAGGAAGTACCAATGGGGATGTAGCTGAGGCTTGGCTCACTAAAATGGAAAAGTACTTTGAGATTAGAAACTACACTGATATTACCAAAGTAGTTTGGAGAGATTTCTAATTGTCAGGAGAAGCATCCAATTGGTGGATGAGTAAGACAATGGAACTAGGTCTTAGTTCTATTGAACTCACCTGGACTACATTTGTTGAATTTTTTTGAAAATGTTGGTTACCCCAACTTTTCTATGACCAGAAGCTCATGGATTTTAGAATCTCAAGAAAGGAGATTCTTTGGTCAATGAATATTGGGAAAAGTTTACACGTCTTCTAAGATATGTACCCATGTATCAAGCTGATGAGTGGTTCTGTATTAGGAAGTTCATCATGGGATTGAATAATCAGGTAGGTGGGGAGGTAGATATGCATGGTCCTACCACTATGGATCTTGTATATGAAAAATCTCTTCAGCAAGAGTAGAAGCTTAAGTCTGTCGCCAATCATCATGAGAAGAACAAAAAGAGGTTTAATTGGTCTCAAACCAATCAAGATTTTAGGAAGTCAAATGAGGTGCAAGGGTTTCCAAAGCAAGTGGAAAAGGATTCTAGAATAAATTGAATAAGCCTAGCAGAGATCGAAGAGGAAATAACAACAATAACTTTAGCAATGCCACCAGAAACAATGGTAACTCTAGAAGAACTTCAGGAAGGAAAGGAGTGATTAAGGAATGTTTCACTTGTGGTGGAGATCACTGTCCCAATAAGCCATTAGGATCACAACCTCATGGTAATCTTCTTCCACTGCAATGGGATGTCTTTCAACAAAGGATACATATTGCAGTTGGTAACCAACAAGAAGAATATCAGATCACTCTAGTCGAAGTCACAGGTACTTTATCTGGAATACCCATCTCTATTTTAATAGATACTAGTGCCACTAAAAATTTTATTTCCCCTAGAGTAGCTAGTAAAATGTCTAAGAGAGCTGGGTATATGGAAAAGTCTTGGGTTGTTGAATATGCAAACCAGACAATAGCAAAGGTGGACCAATGTTTATTCAAAGCAAGGGTTGAACTTCCTGATTTTTCTACGGAAGCTAATTTGTATGCAACTCCTTTAGGGTTTTATGATGTCATCTTAGGGATGAATTGGTTATGGAGACACAGATCCAAGGTTGACTGTCATGCTAAAATACTAGAATGCCTAGATGCTCTCGGGAACTAGGTATCTTTGCAAGGGACACTTAGATAAGTTAGGCTAAGACAAATATCAGTTGTACAAATGCATAGAGAAAAGAAAAAGTCTTGTAACCTCTTTGCAATTAAAATGGAAAAACTTGAGGAATCCAAAGAGTTTATCAATCAAAATGATGTGGCATATTTTAGATCACAAGATCTCCAAGAAGCTGAGGATGGAGAGATGGAGGAAGAAGAAAAGATGGATAAGGAGAAATACCCTATCCTAAGAGATTTTGTGGATGTATTCCTAGAAGAACTACATAGATTGCCTCCCAAGAGAATGTTTGACTTCTCCATTAACATAATTCTAGGGTCAAAACCTATATCCAAAGTACCATATAGGATGACAACAATAGAATTGTTGGAATTAAAATCACAGTTCAAAGAATTGTTGTCCAATGGATTAACAAGACCTAGTGTTTCACCATGGGGACCGCTAGTGATCTTTGTAAAGAAGAAAGATGGAACACTGTGTTTGTGTATAGATTATCAGTTTCTCAACAAAGCGACAATAAAGAATAAGTATCCATTGCCATGTATCAATGATCTCTTTGATCAGATGCCAGGTGGAGTAGTGCTTTCAAAGATTGATCTATGGTCAGGTTATCACCAGTTAAGGATCAAGGAGGAAGACATTTCCAAAACTACTTTTAGAACAAAGTACGACCATTATGAATTCATAGTCTTACCATTTGGGTTAACGAATGCACCTGCATCATTGATGAACCTTATGAATAGCGTGTTTAGAGACTACTTGGATAAATTTGTGTTGGTCTTCTTGGATGATATTCTAATTTATTCCAAGAATGAAGAGGAGCATCTTCAGCACTTAGAAATGGTACTTCGATGGTTAAGAGAGCATAAGTTGTATGGAAATATTTCCAAGTGTACCTTAATTTAGAAGGAAGTACAATATCTATGTCATGTGATTTTGGCAGAAGGAATTACAGTTGATCCAACTAAGATAAAAGTAGGGCTTGAGTAGCCAGAGCCAAAGAATGTTCCTGAAGTTAGAAGTTTTATGGGTTTGGTTGGGTATTATCATAAGTTTGTAGAAAACTTTTCTAGAATATCTTTTCCTATCACTTATTTGCAAAGGAAAGGGAAAAATTTTGAATTATTTGAAAAATATCAAGAAGCATTTGATCTCCTAAAAGACAAGTTGACTACAACTCTAATTTTGAAAGTGCCAGATCTAGATGGTAACTTTGTTGTTATCATGGATGCATTATGTAAAGGTTTAGGTGAAGAGTTAATACAAGAAGGGCAAGTTATAGCCTATGAATTGAGAAAGCTAAAACCTTGTGAAAAAAATTATGCTTCGCATGATTTGGAGTTAGAAACAGTAGTTCATGCATTACAGATGTGAAGACACTGTCTATTGGGAAAACCCTTTGAATTAAAAAACATACGATCATGGTTTGAAGTATCTATTTACTCAACCCAATCTGAATGCAAGACAAAGGAGGTGGTTAGAACTGATATCAAACTATGATTTCAACATTATCTATATCAAGGGAAAAGAGAGTAGAGTTGCCAATGCTTTAATTGGAAGAAGGCATATATCTTCAATGGTATCTATCCAAATCAACTTCAAAAGTCAAGTATTGCAAGGATCCAAGGGTGATGAGTTCTATGAACAAGTCAAGCAAGTACTCTCAAATAATTTGCAATATAAAAGGTATACAAATTTTTACTTTGAACCCAATGGATTGTTGAGATATAAAGGAAGAATTTATGTACCCGATTCTGGTGAGTTAAGGAATTTGATATGGAAGGAAGTACATAATGTACCATACTCAAAACATCCTGGTGTTACTAAGATGTTACCAGATGTGAAGCCATTATATTTCTGGAAGGGAATGAAAAGGGATGCCACAAGATTTGTGGCAAGTTGTTTAGAATGTTAGAGAGTAAATGTGGAACATCATCATCTTGCAGGTTTACTATATCCCCATGATGTACCAGAAAGTAAGTGGCAAGTTATTAGCATGGATTTTATGCAAGGTCTTCTAATGTTGAGGAATAAGTAAAATGCCATTCTAGTAGTTGTGGACAAGCTTACAAAAGTGGCACATTCCATACCAGGTAATCTGATGGATGGATCTCCTATAATAGCTCAAAAATTTATGCAATAGGTTTTTAGATTGAATGGAATTATTGAAAAGATTATTTCTGACAGAGATGCTCGTGTAACTTCTAGATTTTGGCAAACCTTGTTTTCTTCACTTGGAACGTAGCTTAACATAAGTTTAGCTTACCATCCATAAATAGATGGCCAAATGGAAAGAGTAAATCAAGTGTTAGAAGATCTTCTAAGGATGTATGCATGGATCAGCAATACAAGTGGGAGGATTACCTACCTTTGGTTGAGTTTGCATATAATAACTCCTATCACTCTGCAATAAAGATGGCTCCATTTGAAGCATTGTATGGCATAAAATGTCAAACTCCTATAATATGGGATAAGCTAAAAGATAGGATAAGTCTTAGGTCAGAAATGTTATCAGATATTGAAGAACAAGTCAAGATTATCAAGCAGAGATTAGTAGAAGCTAATGATAGGCTGAAGAGCTATGCAGATGCCAAACAGGTTCCTAGGAATTTCTTTGTTGGGGATAAAGTTTTGTTGAGAGTAAAACCCCATTAGAGTACTATAAAGTTTGGAAAGTCATCCAAACTATCTCTGTGTTATGTAGGTCCATTTGAGGTCCTTGAGGAAGTCAATCCTGTTGCATACAGAATTGCTCTACCACGAGCTCTTGCCAGGATGCATAATGTCTTTCATGTCTTGTATCTTAAGAAGTATGTTCTAGGAGATATTCATGTTATTGATTGGAATACCTTATAGGTACAAGACCCAAGAGTGTTAATAATCGAGCCTCTCAAGGTGCTCGAAATGCATAAGCTTCACTTGCGTAAAAGAGAGGTTTTGCAATGCAAGATCCAGTGGGATCAGTATGCAAAAGATTCTGCCACTTGGGAAGATTATGTTGAGATGAAATAGAAGTTTCTGCAAGTTTTTCTAAATTTTGAAAACTCTTGAGAACAATGTGTTATGTGATATGATACTTTTATGTTGTGTTTATGTTATGGTCATACTTGATACTTAAAAATCATCAGGGACGATGATTCACAAGGGGGGAATATGTTACACCCCATGTGTTTCTAACTATTTACTATTTACCTTGACTGGTTAATTTGCTTGAATAAATGAATGGTTTATGAGTCTTTCATTAATGTGTATTTTGAATCTTGAATTGAATATATTGAAAGATTGAATGATGCAATATAATGTATGATAAATCATTCTAGTTATGAAATGTATAAAGCATATGATTATATTGTGATCAACTAACTACTGTTGTGATGATGGAAGTTGAATGTAGGAATAGGTTGCTCCTCCAGAAACTAGGAGAGGTATCACTCAGGAGAAGGCTATGTCAGGTATGTGTCGATAAAGGTAAGTAATCTGTAGTAATGATCTTGAATGTGTAATAGGCTATGATTTTATGAATGTTTTGAATGAGGAATGTGATTTAGTCTGAGTGTTAATTGAAGTCTTCTTTGATAAGTTTGGAATTGCAAACAACAAGGTATAAATGTGAAATGAACATATACACATATGTAGATGGGTCATCCCATAATAATGGGTTACTCTTTTTGGCCAAACTTGACAATGAAGTCAACATTTTGAACTAAATCTTAACTTTATGACACCTATAGCCGCTACACTGTTAGGAATTTGAAGATGATGCGACCTAATAATTTTTGAGATTTTGTCTGTAGATTCTCAATATATTTAAAAAAAAATTGGAGTTAAATTGTAAAAATTTTTACATCTCCTTTGACAACTAGTTTGTAATAGTAAACAACATTTTTTTGAAATGATGTGTATTCTATCGCACATAACTTTTTTTCTACAAAGGATAAAATTCTAATTCTTTTGAATTTAGATTGGTAAGACTGATATTTAGAGGATGCATTTGGTTTCATAATGTTTTGTTGAATATTTTTTTAATTAAATTTTGAAGTCAAACCAATTATAATTAAGACATAGGCGTATTCTGTCCAACATAACTTTTTTTGTATTTATTAGAATTTAATATTTTTTTGTTGGAGTAATGACATCAATACCTAGATGACATGTATTTTTTAGAATTTATTTCTCTATTTTCCTATTTTTTTCTATGTCTGAAACAAAGACCTTGATGTTCATTAAAAAACCTATATTCATAAGAAATAAAAAATAAATATAATAATTAAATTAAATATATTTAAAATTATACTTTTTGGGAAGATTATAATAAGGACTACATACTTACAAAACATAAATTTTAAATGAATTCATTTGATCCCCCAAAAGATAAATCAAAAGTGGTTTTTTTATCATCATTTTGACAGGTGTAGAGGAGACTCCATTATAGGTATGGTTTAAAACTAGAGGGGTTCTATCCAATGGGGTTTGAATATAAGGGGGTTTGATTAAACCCTCTTCAATTAAAATCCTTTAAATGGAACCTTTCAAGGCTCAAATCATTATATTTTATAAAAATATGTGATTTAAGCAAAAATCAAGATGTCCTAGAAAGTGTAACCTATTATTATGGTAGCACCCAAATACATGTCCATGATAAACTTATACATATGAGAAAATACGTGCATGAGTATACGTAGGTAGACATATCTATGCATCCTCTTGAATGTATTACTCATAGGCATAAGGGTATCATTTAGAAGAATGATATCTATATATGCAGATTTAATTCATACACGTCATGAGTGGATATGTGGGTCAACGAGTTTTATGTTATTCTTAAGTAACGATATATATATAGTTAATTACATTTATAAATGTATAATCATTACAATTTATATAAACATATTTGGATGACAAAATACAGAATTATGAATATGTGAATTTTAAATATCAATGATATTTTAAATAGAGTTTATAGTGTGTGTGTGTATAAGTAAATTTTTAAGAGTGTTGTTAAATAGGCGCACAACCTGGTAACCAATGTAAATATTAATACTTAGTGCATATAGCAAAGGATATGGCACTGGGAGTAAAGCATGTGCAATAAATTTGTATGGTATATATTTCTATGGTCTTAGCATTGGAAATAAAGAGCAAACATTTCTGTTATATGAGAATTAAAGCACATAAGGTGCATAGCAATGTAATTAAAGGCAGTGTTGGTATATAGCAATGTGCAAATACATTGACCAGTTCGTTGCAAACTTCGAGTAAGAGAATAGAGGGCATGGTTGATTGAGGGGTGCCAAGTTTGAGTAGTGCAAACCAATTAGGAGTCTTAAATCCGATATGTCCTTGCATTTATGAATATTCATTATAGAAAAAAAATTAACAGTGATCAAAGGGAAGCTAAAGGAGTGGAATACACCTTTATTTAACAACATTTTTAAGGAAAAGGAACAAGTGGAGGCTAAGTTAGAGTTTGAATTATGTTATCCTCAACCATGGAATGACTGCACCTAAACTCAATGAGAAGGAATTAATGAATTACCATAAGGAGTTGCTTTCTTGAGAAGAAATATATTGGAGGTCCAAATCTAGAGAGACATGTCTCAAACAAGGTGATCTAAATACAATTTTTTCACAACTCCTCCAAATTAAGGAGGTTCATTAATCAAATTTCTTTTATTGCCAAAAATGATGGGTCTATTCTCCTTGACAATGCGCTCATCTAGAATGAGGTAGTAACTTACTTTTAAAATCTTCATGTGGATCCAACCACATCAATACTCCATGACCAAACTCCCTTTCTTAATCTTGTCCTTTCTTTGGTCACTTCTGAACAGGATGATATGCTCATGTCTCTCATCACAAAGGAAGAACTGAAAGTAGTTGTTTTCCATCTTGCTCCAGACAAAGCTCTAGGCCCTGACAGCTTCTCAGCCTATTTCTTTCAATAATTTTGGGATCTCCTAAAGGATGATACCTGGAAAGCAGTGGAAGGTCCCTAAGATTGTCAAGAAGCATGGTCAAAGATATAAACAACACTTTCATTGCACTAATTCCCAAAAAGAAAGCTCCTAGCTCCTTTGAAGATTTTAGACCAATCTCTTTTTGTAACACTATTTACAAAATGATTTCCAAAGTCATTTATAATAGGTTGAAGGTTGTCCTTCCATCCATTATCTCAAAAGAAAAGTTTTGATTTACTCTGGGGCACAACATCATTGATAACATTATTTATGCCCATGAATCCTTATACTGTATCACTTCTGGAAGCCAAAGTTGCATGATCCTAAAATATATGTAAGAAAGGCGTATGATATAGTGAATTAGAGATTCTTAATCAAAATAATGGAAAATTTTGGATTTCACAAAGACTGGTTGGACTGGATATACAACTGCATATCCTCTATGCACTATTTGGTGCTAGTCAATGGGTGGCCATGCAATTTTTTTGAACCAACTAGAGGCTTGTGTCAAGGGGACCCAAATGTCCCCCTTTCTCTTCATCATAATGGTAGAAGCCCTTGGTAGAGGCATCAAATCCCCAACAGAAAGTAGTAAGTGGACTGGTGTTCGAGTGGCTGATAATTTTCCCCACATTACTCATCAACAATTTATGGATGACACAATCCTGTATAGCATGTCTCACATAGATGATGCTGCTTCCATTTCCCTTCTGCTTGATGAATATAATGAGGCTTCAAGGCAGGTAATCAATGTGGATAAATCCAATGTTTTTTCTTCAATACTAGCAAGGGCTTCCAAAGATGGATTCTTTCTATTCTCAATTTCAAGAAAGCTTCTATCCCAAGCAAATACCTTGGAGTTCCCTTATTCAAAGGGGCTATGCACACTTGTCTCTAGGATGAGACCATCTAGAAGTACTACACCAAAGCTTCTTTTTAGAAAGGGCATTGTCTTACCCCTTTGGGTAAGATCTATGTTGGGAATGAAGGGGTCTCAACCTTGGTAATTTCTTGTATTATTTCATTGTATTTATTTAATTATTGCCTATTATTGTAATTAGGATGCAAACATTTATTGTCATCTTGTGGGAGTTGCCACGGTGATGTGTCATCCTACGTGGAAGGTGACAAGTTGTAAATTTGTCCTCACATGAGGAGATTGGCATCCCACTTAGTGGTAGGAATATTTTTCCATGTGTTTGCATCTTGGATAGTGTGTAAGGGAATATTGACCAAAATAGTCATGACAGATTCCTATGAGAAATCTATGATGCTTAAGAGTCGTAAATGGAAGATTCCATGATAGGTGAAGACATGTGTCACAAGACATCTTGGAAAAGGGAATGTTTGGGTACCCCAAGGAGGGTTATGACATGTTGTGAGAGAATATGTTATTTATAGCCTGTGTATGATAGATTCTCTTTCAGCTGTAAGATATGACAGCTATGATGGATTCTAGGATGGTCGTAAGTGTTGTAAGAGTATCTGTCATTGCCCAACTTGGGAATAGGCAACCTCTTTGGGATGGGGTGACTTGACAAGTTTCATGAACATCCTATATTATTGGACAAGTGTCCATAGGTGTGGGTTTTGAGCCATGAGGCCATGTTGGATGCCCATCTCAAGATAGAGCCATTTTTGTCTTGTATCTTCTTTATAAATAGGTGCTTTGGAGAGGAGATGTATTATGTTATTGACAAGTACTATTAGACTGCTAGATTGTCTCCAAATACAAGTGTCGAAGACTCTTGCAAGAGCATTGGCTCTGAAACTATATTGTAACATTGATTGTTAACTAGAATACATTTGAGCTATGTTTTGGAGTGTGGGGTTTTTCACCCGTAAGGTTTTCCCCACATATATCTTGTCTCTCTCTCTTCTATCTTCTTTTTGTGTGTATGTGTATCACTGCAATATCTTTTTTAGTGGGTTAACATTGTTGTAACTATAAAGATTAAAATGAATTTGCACTCATCTCTCCTCATTAGATTAGTGTAGGAAGTGATTTCTACACACCTATCTTCCTTTTAGTTGGTATCAGAGCTTGATCACCTTTGGTCCTAGTTGTTATGTAGGGGTTTTTTGAGCTAATCTTAGGTTGAGTGGGAGCTTTGTGTAGAGTATTCTATAACCTTGTTGCCGGAAAAGACATGGCAAGAATATTTGGAAGATTATAAATGGAGAAGTTCAATAGCACTAATTTTGAGTTATGGAAATTTAAGATGGAAGACATGCTTGTTGATCATGACATATGGGAAATTGTATCCAATGTAAAACTAGTTGTAATGGCACAAGCTGATTGCGATCTCAAAGATCGAAAGGCTAAGGGTCACATAAGACTCAGTCTAGCTGATTTTGTCCTGTTAAATGTCCATGAGGAGAAGACCGCGAAAGATCTTTGGAAGAAGTTGAGAGATGTTTATCAGGCCAAATCCCTAGTGAACAAACTTGTTCTAAGAAAGAAGTTGTATTCTCTAAAGATGGAGGATGGAGGATCTATTGTAGATCACATGAATGCCTTCAACATGTTAATTGCACAATTGACATTAGTTGGTGTGAAGATGGAGGAGGATTGTTGTATGACCTTGTTTTGTTCTTTGCTAGACTCGTGGGATCATCTTGTTATGGATATTGGGAGAACCACATCCACATTCACAATGGATGAAGTGGTATCTTCCCTATTATCTGAAGAGATGCGGAGAAAGTCTTCTGAGGTAGCCAAAAAGGCTCTTGCAGTTAGTGGAATACCCAAGAAGAAAGGGAAAAAGAAGGACAAGAAAGCTAAGAAGGGCAGATCCAAAACCCATGGGAGATCCAAATCTCCTAGAAAGTCTAAGGCTCTCTATTGGAACTGTGGAAAAATTGGGCATTTTTGAAAGGAATGCAAGGAAGAAAAGAAAAAGAAGAAGCAAAATGTCCCAGATTCAGATTCTAACAAGTCACAAGATGATGGTGATTCCTTCATCGCAACCCTAGCCACCCATGCATCTAATGATGTGCAGTTGCTTGATTTTGGTGCATCATTCCACATGACCTTACATCAAAACTGGTTCACAAAGTATGAAGAGTTCGATGGTGGAAGAGTGTACCTGAGTGACAATTCTCATCTGAAGATTGTTGGTCATGGAAGAGTCATAATCTGATTCCTTGATGGATGAGTGAAGGGGATCACTGGGGTTATGCACATCTCAGGCTTGGCACAAAACCTGCTTTCTGTAAGTATGTTGAATGATACAGGTGTGTAGGTTGTCTTTTTGAAGGATGGATGCAAGATGACTAGAGGATCTATGGTTCTTGCGAAGGGTACTCAAAGAGGTACTCTATTTCAGCTGGAGGCATGCACTTCACAGTGCAATAGTTCTTCTAACTCGAAGAAAAGAGCTATAATCACTTCATCCCCACCATCTCAACAAGCAGTGAAGAAATATGTTGTAACAAATTCTAACGGTAGTGCATCTTGTGTACCCAAGGGTGCTCATGCTTTAGAAGTTAAGATTCCTACTAAAAACACTATGTTATGGCATTTGAGATATGGCCACATCGGTGAGAAGGGTCTTAGAGCCCTCAAAAATAAAAACCTCATTGAGGGGTTAAGTGATTGTAATCTTGAGTTTGACTTTTGCGAACATTGTGTATATGGAAAGCAAAACCATGTTTAGTTTTACTCTAGTTCTCACAAGTCTTCTAGTGTATTGGATCTTATTCATTCTAATGTGTTTGCTCTTGTTAATGTTCCTTTGATTTCCAAATCTATATATTTTGTATCTTTCATAGATGATTATAGTAGAAGGACATGGGTTTATTTTATCATAAGAAGGACTGAAGTCTTTAGTTGGTTCAAAGAGTTTAAAGCTTTTGTTGAGAGTCAGACTAGTAAAAGGATTAAGTGTTTGAGAACTGATAACAGCAGTGAGTTTTGTTCAGTAGAGTTTGATAAGTTCTATAAAGAGCAAGGGATTGAAAGACATAAGACAACTCCATACACCCTACAAAAAATAGAGTTGCAGAGAGGATGAACATGACACTAATGGAGAAGGCTAGGAGTATGCTTAGTGGAGCAAGCCTCGAACAAAAGTTTTGGGCTGAAGTTGTAGCCACTACTTGCTACCTGGTAAATAGGTCTCCTACATTACCTCTTGTTGGTAAGACACCTATGGAGGTGTGGTCTGGTAAGAAGCCTTCAGTTAGACATCTTCATATTTTTGGTTGTGAGGCATATGTACATGTGCCTAGGGAGAAATGGTCTAAATTAGAGAATAGGCTATTAAGTGTATTTTCATTGGCTATGCAGTTGGTGTGAAATGGTACAAGCTTTGGGATCCTGTGGCTGAAAAAGTGTTATATAGAAGAAGTGTTATCTTTAGAGAGCTAACATCTTCCATTGTTTTATAGCCAAAATAGACAGAAAAGAAAGAGGATGTGGTTCAGTTTCCTTCTACCCCTGAGAAGACTGAATGACAAACCTTATGAGACCTGATGATGAGGAGAGCTCTAGCAGCTCTGAAAGCTTATAAGAAGAAGCAAAACCTCAACCTTAGCTATTGAGGAGGTCTACACAGACAAGGAAGCAACCTAATAGGTTTGGTTATTCATTGCTTGATTCTAGTTGTGCTTTTACCTTGCTTACTAACACTGATGATCCTAGAACTATGAAAGATGCTATGGGCATGAAAGATGCAGGTTCCTGGAAGGAGGCCATGGAAGATGAGATGGCTTCTTTGGAAAAGAATAAAACATGGGACTTGGTGCCTTTTCCTGATGGACGGAAACCTGTTGGATGCAAATGGGTGTTCAAGAAGAAATTCAGTGCAGATGGCAGTGTTGAAAAGTATAAGGCCAAACTGGTTGTGAAGGGGTATTCACAAGTAGAGGGAATTTATTATGGTGAAATTTTCTCCCCTATTGCAAAGATGACATCTATTCAGTTCCTATTATCTCTTGCAGTAGCTTATGACTTAGAGATGGAGCAGATGGATGTAAAGACATCATTCCTTCATGGTGATTTGGAGGAAAAGATTTACATGTCACAACCAGAGCATTACATAGAGAAAGGTAAAGAAAATTTAGTTTGCAAGTTGAAAAAGTCTTTGTATGGTTTGAAGCAGTCTTCTAGGATGTGGTACTTGAAGTTTGATGCCTTTGTCTTGTTGGTTGGACTTCTCAGATTGAAATCAGATCATTGTGTGTATTACAAATTTGACAATGATCACATTCTCATTATTGGATTGTATGTTGATGATATGTTGTTAATTGGGAATGGTAAGAATACGATTTCTAATTTGAAGCCTCAGTTATTAGCACAGTTTGAGATGAAAAATCTCTGGGCAGCCAAGTATATTCTGGGAATGGAAATTAGAAGAGACAAAACTAATAGAAAAATTTGGTTAGGCCAAAGTAAGTATGTGAAGATCGTGTTGGATAGGTTCAACATGGCAGATTATAGACCATTGTGTGTTCTTGTTTCTTTGGGGACAAATTTGTCTATTAATGATTGTCCAAAATCTCCTAGTGAGGTGGAGGACATGTGTAGAGTACCTTATGCTGGTGTTGTTAGCAATTTGATGTATGCTATGGTCTGCACAAGACCAGACATTGCCCAAGCAGTGGGAGTCCTTAGTTGATTTATGGCTAATCTTGGATAGGTACATTGGGATGCAGTTAAGAGAGTGTTCAGATATTTGAGGGGTACTTTTGAGTAGTCCATATGTTATCATGGTAATGCTATAGGTCCTCCACATTTTGTTTGTATTTGTTGATTCATGGAATCTGATTGGGTAGGTGACATTGACAATAGGAGATCCACCAGTGCCTATGTGTTCACTATGTTTGGTGGTGCAATTAGTTGGATGAGTAAGTGACAACTTGTGGTTGCTTTGTCCATGACAAAAGCTGAGTATATGGCAGCAACTCATGCTTGCAAGGAAGCCACTTGGCTTAAGAGATTATGTTTAGATATTGGTGTCGATGTAGGATAGATTACGATTTTTTGCGACAGTTAGAGTACGATTTACCTAGCAAAGAATCTAACTTTCCATGTTAGAACAAAGCATATTGATGTAAAGTTTCACTTCATGCGAGACATAGTAGAGGATGGGAAGGTGAATTTGGAGAAGGTAGACACTTTGGAGAATGTTGCGGATGCATTGATGAAACTAGTGGGCACATAGAAGTTCAGATGGTGTTCGGAGTCTATTGGCCTCTCAGCCTATAGTAGTTAAATCATGTTATTTCCATTGGCTCTTACAAGCTATTTGACAAGTGGGAGAATGTTGGAAATTAAGGTGTCTCAACCTTGGTAATTCCATGTATTGTTTTATTGTATTTATTTAATTATTGCTTATTATTGTAATTAGGATGCAAATCCTTATTGTCATCTTGTGGGAGTTAGCACGATGATGTGTCATCCTACGTGGAAGGTGAAAAGTTGTAAATTTGTCCTCACATGAGGAGATAGGCATCCCACTTAGTAGTAGGAATATTTTTCCATGTGTCGGCATCTTGGATATTATGTAAGAGAATATTGATCGAAACAGTCATGATAGATTCCTATGACAAATCTATGACGTGTAAGAGTCATAAATGGAAGATTCTATGATAGGTGAAGACATGTGTCACAAGGCATCTTTGGGTGCCCCAAGGAGGGTTATGACATGTTGTAAGAGAATATGCTATTTATAGTTTGTGTATGACAGATTCTCTTACAACTGTAAGATATGACAACTATGACAAATTCTATGATGGTTGTAAGTGTCGTAAGAGTATCTATCATTGTCCAACTTGGGAATACGTGACCTCTTCGAGATGGGGTCACTTGACAAGTGTCATGAACATCCTACAGTGTTGGACAAGTATCCATAGGCAAGGGTTTTGAGCTATGAGGCTATGTTGGATGCCCATCTCAAGATAGAACCATTTTTGCTTTGTATCTTCTCTATAAACAAGTGCTTTGGAGAGGAGATGTATTATGTGATTGACAGGTACTATTATGTTGCTAAATTGTCTCCAAATACAAGTGTCAAAGAATCTTGCAAGAGCATTGACTCTAAAACTATATTGTAATCTTAATTGTTAACTAGAATACATTTGAGTTGTGTTTTGGAGTGTGGGCTTTTTCACACATAAGGGTTTTCCCCATGTATATCTTGTCTCTATCTCTTTTATCTTCTTTCTATGTGTATGTGTATTGTTGCAATATCTCTGTTAGTGGGTTAACATTGTTGTAACTGTAAAGTTTAAAAATAATTTGCACTCATCTCTCCTCATTAGATTACTGTAGGAAGCAATTTTTGCACACCTAGCATTCTTTCAATCTAGATGATCAAGGTAGTTTTATTTGTCATCCCAATCTACCATCATAGCAGTAACCAACTAACAAAAAAGATTGCAACCTATTGGAAGGAGTCCTCAAAAAATTCCTATGCGATGGTGCAAATGAGAAAAGGTGCATCCCCCTCATTGGCTAACAAGAGGCATGCAAAGGGAAATTGGATGGTAGAGCTGGCTTTAGAAACTTGGAAAAACAAAATATTGCCTTTGGGGAGAAACTCATTTGGAAAATGTCCAGTGACCCAAATGCAATATGGTATCAAATATTGAGGAAGAAATACTTAGATTCAGATGATTTGATGTGCATCTTAGCCAATCCAAATTCTCCAAGAGGCTCTCACATATGGAACTTTATACAAAGTTGTAGATGGCTAATTTTAGACCACATCTCTTGGGTTATCCGTAATGGCAGATGCATGAAGTTTTGGGTTGATTCCATGAATGGTATGCCAACCCTTGCTGACATCCCAATTTTATGCAACCACTAGATATTGTTGGTAGATCTTTATGGAAACAAGGTTTAGGACTATCTTAGAGGATCAGATTGGGACTGGGAATTGATTTCCTAATTCCCTCTCAAGGAGATTATTGCTCAAGATTTGTGCGCTACTCTTAAGTCTAGACATGTGATTCTCAACACGAAGGATGACGATCTCATACAGATGGGATCGAAGTCAGGCTCTTACTCTATCAAACTTAGATACATCTTACAAAATTATCTCAGTGATAAGTTTGATTGGGCCTTTGAGCTCTATTGGAGCAAGTGGAATCTTCCCAAAGCTAATGCATTCTCTTGGACTGCTCTACATAAGTGGATCTATACTAGAGAAAACTTGAAGATGATTGGCATCCTATGGCCCTCAAGGTACATCATGTATCGTGAGGCTGAGGAGATGGCCGACCACCTACTCGTTTCTTTCCCTTTTGCCTCTGTGTGTTTGGATTGGTTGAAAGGAAGATTAGGTTGGAGTGGAACCCTTTCAGAGAAGATCATGGTCTTATTTAAAATCTAGCCTCAATTCCACAATTCATTATGGCAGGGCCTTTGGATTGTTAGCCCTTCCTTGTTGATCTGGAACATCTAGAAGGAACAAAACCTTCAAATCTTCAAATATAAGGAAGCTCTCGTCGAGAAAGTCATTGATAAAATTAAATGTATGATCAAGGAATTAGTCTCTGCTAGGTTGGTTTCTTCCCCTCGACACCATTTTCCTTTTAGGATAGGGAGATCATGAAGCAGTCAACCGATCTCAGGATTCTAGCTCATTTCCAATAGATGGGTCAATCAGAAATTAAAAAATAGAAACAAGCTACTATCAAATGGATTACCCTTCCATCAAGAAGACTAAAGATGAATTTTGATGGTGCGGCCAAGGGCAATCTAGGTTTCTTTGGAGTTGGCATTGTCATTAGAAATGATCATGGGGATTTGGTCTGGGCTATCTCCAAAAAACTATAGGACTATACCCATAATGATGTAGAATTTCTAATGCTACTCTATGGTTTGAGATTTTGCAAGGATCACAACCTATCTAAAATAGATATCGAAGGGTACTACCTCCTCTGCGTCAACTCTATTATAAATAGGAGGGTCATAAAATGGAGACTAAAGTAATTAGTAGAGGAAATTTCAAACATCATGGACAACATTGGTAACATTCATATTTCCCATGTTTATTGTGAAGGAAACAAGGTGGCTGATTTTCTTGCAAACTGTGCCTGTGTATAGGATAGGATGAGGATGTTGTGGTTTCCAAAACTCATGATCCTTGGCCAAACTTACCATTATGAGACTAAAAAAGGTGGATTTAGGATTGAATAGTATCCCTGAGCATATCCTACAACTTGTCTTAGGCCTCTTCAAAAGGAAACCCAAGGCTGGCTCCTCTTTACATTTTTAGATTTTGTGGTGGTTTTGGTGCTTCTATTCTTTCAATGGCACAAAGGATGGTGGTCAATTGCATGTGCCTCTCCCAGCAAGCTGATCTTGTGGAGACCGAGGACTCGAGCTCCGCTCATAGTTCGTAGGATGATCGTGTTGAAGATGTTGGCTCAGAAGAGGAGCAAGAGCATGATGAGGACATGGAGGAGGAAGAATCCCCTAAGGACCAGATAAGGTGACTATTCAAGGCCAATGCTATTGGGATGGTGAACATAATCAAAAATATCATAGGTTTCAACCTCTTCACCGATGGCCACCTTCATGATGGTTTTGTTTACAAATAATTTATGATGAACTATGTTTTGATCTTGGGCTAGAAATCAAGCTACAAGATATTGGTGAACGCCGTGGTGAGGGATGACTTGGTGGCTAAAGCATGATCCACTATCTCAAGCTTCAATAAGAGGCCAAAACATTGTTTAATTACATGGGTGTTTGATGATGCAGCTATACAAAAGAATAAAATCTCCTCCCACGCTCTAGTGTTGTTCCAAGAAAGTATTAGGAGGGATAATATGGAGACCTTTTCCTACTTTGTTAGCCAATATAGAGATCTCCTCTCCCAATCACAAGTGGAGAGGGCTACTGAGGTGGCTAAGGACTTAGAGTTCTTTGGCATTCCTGAAATAGGGCCCTTCTGTTTAAGGCCTTCTCTTTTTGTACTTTGATCTTTTTATTTAATGAAAGGGAGCTACCCCCTTTGGTAGCCGTTATCAATAAAAAATAATAAAATATTATATAGTTACTTAGAAATAATTATATATTTCATAAATGAATTATATTTATAAATATAATATTATTAATATATAATATAAATATTGTAGAATATCAAAATTCTTAATAATTTAGTTATAAATATAATCTAGTTATAATAGTTATAGTATATATAATTAACTAGCATACATATCTTTAGAAAAATCTATCTATATCTCTTGACGTATTTTAGATAGTTTTTTCTAAAGATAGGTATGCTAGTTTCATATTTTTCTAGGGTTTTACTGAGTAACTGTTCATCATTAATATAGATTAAGAGACTTTTATTGATTTCCAAATATATCTCAACAACTAACAAAAGGTATTTTCATTAAAATAACTTTATACTAAATAAAACAACATATTAATTTTGTTTATTATGTTTTTATCTTTTATTTTATATTGACCCCTAGGGTTTCATTTTTTATTTCATATTTGTGTTTTATTTACTAATCTTTTGTTAAAAATATAAAATAAAATAACTCTACAGTAAATAAAATAATATATTAGTTTTGTTCAATATGTTTTATCCTTATTATAAAAAATAAAAAAATGTTGCTTCTCCCAAAAAATACTGAGTTTGTATAGAGAGATTTTGGTGACCCCTGAAATGGCAATTGGAGGGCACAAAAATGGGAAGGAACGACACAGGAGGCCCATCGATACTCCTCCATGTATGTGCAGCCTGCAAATCCAAGCGACAAATGGGGTTTTTCAAACAATTTTGCTTGTCTATCTGTGGAGAAAGATGTTGCAGAAAGAATGAGGAGAAGGGTTGAAATGTGCCTGAAGATGATGGATGGAATAGGGCACCCAGATCTAGATAATGCTCCCAATTTCTATGGCGTTCATGTGGAGAATGGTGTGGAAAGGGTAAATACATTCTTCCTAGCATCAAACAAGCATAGAAAGGGCATTCAAAATGGACCAAGCCCGTAACATAGGGAAAACATGGAGACATTCATTGATCCCATGGAATTGGATACTCGTTGCAATTCTCAAACGGTCAGGACCCTTTGTTGTGTTGTTGAATCTCCAATCTTAGAACTGGAGGAGGATATCGAAAAGGAAATGGTTGAAAATGAAAAAAAACACAAAAAATGGTTTAATCAATAGATTCATTAAGTTTTGGCCAAGTCTAGTAGTTCTAAACAAATGGATCATGGATACCTAGAGTCCAGTATTAAAAGGTGATGTTCAAATTTATCCTTATGCAAGGGGTTTTTTATTGTAGTTTTTGACAATTTGCAGGACTGGAATGCAATTCTCTATGATTACCAATGGAGTTGTGATGAGCATTTGTTCATGCTCAAACCATGGCACCCTACTCTTAATCCTAATTCTGAGTCTTTTGTTGTCACACCTATTTGGGTTCATCTCCCAAATATTTCACTCCATTTCTGGTTTGAATCTTGTTTTGAAGAAATTGGCAACAAACTCAGGAAGTTTCGAGCTATAGATGAAGGATCATTAGATTTTATTCATACCACATTTTCTCATATCTTGGTTGATCTGGATACTTCCAAAAATCTCTTGGCTAATATCTCTCTAAAAATCTCTAAGCATAGTTGGGCTCAAATTTTGGACTATGAAGGTTTACCATTTCGGTGTTGTATATGTTTTAGCACTGGTCACATTGCTTCCAATTGCTCAAAATCCAACAATAATAGACATGCTACATGGTAGAAAGATGTTTTTGACCATTATTCTGTAGAAAAAGGGGAATCAGTGGACCCACACATTGATATAAGGCAAGAAATTGGTCATTTGAAATCCCCTCAAAACTGAAGGATGCCTAATTTGGAAGGGTAAAAAGAATTCCAATCTACATCAGCAGTCATCCCAACAACAGTAGTAGGTAATGAAGTACAAAGTGAAGAAATAAACTCCTCAATTATCAATTCTAGGGCCCCAACTAAATCTGCCAAGCCTTCCCCACTTGGTCCAACTCCATACATAGTGGTTTTAGGTAGAAAAAAGAGGATCAGAGTTCAATGAGGCCTCTCCAACTCCAAATGTAGAGGATCCAAGCCATAGGTCACCATCAAGAGATTAATTTGGATATGATGACAATCAATGGACAAGGGTTAAACAAAAAAATAAATCAGTAGAAAATGAGAAAATCAAAATAACTCTGCCCTCCCATGTGAAGATGGGAAAGAAAGATACACAGGGATAATATTTTTTTCTTTTTAGGTGTCCTTATGTACCCCTAATTTTAGGGCATGCAAGTTTTGATTTTAACTTCACAAAGGGATAGAATCTGTCCTTATTCTATAGGCATGAACTTTATTTTTCGTTTTTTGTTCTCCTTTTTTTAGATGGGTTTTGGCTCTGTTATGTCATATTCAACAATAAAAAAATGTATTTATCCTTTTATTTCATATTCACCCCTACAGTTCTATTTTTTTATTTAATATTTGCCAAGTGTTTTATTGAATAACCTTTTCTTTAATATAGATAAAGAGTTCATTATAACTAATACATAAAAATGTTTTTATTAATGTAATATTGTGGTTTAATAATAAAATATAGTACACTTACTATTAAATTAACTTGTGTGCTTCTCTAGTATAGTAAAATAAATAAAATAAAACAACTATACAGTAAATAAAATAAAATATTATTTTCCTATGATATGTTTTTATCCTTTTATTTCATATTGACTCCTAGGGTTTTATTTTTTTTATTTCATATTTATTGACTAACATTTTCATTCTTAATATAGATTAAGGCTTTATTGTTTCAAAAATATATCTAAACAACTAACACAAAGTATTTATTTAAAATAATTGTACATGAAACAACATATTAAATGAAAATAAATTGATAAGCAATGGAAAAACCATTAAATTAAATTTCATTGTGAGAAAACAAATTTAAAATTTTATTGAAAATTATTCCATTAAGAAAATTAATGTTAGATAAATTATTTACTTTAATTTAAATATATAAAATGAAGAAAATAAAAATATATGTAAATAATAAAATTGATAAATTAAAAAAAATATTAAACTAGCATAGATATCTTAAATGTGTGGTGCCTCAAGATTGATATCTCTCAGTGTCTTTTAGATAGATGTATTTAAAATATCTATGCTAATATATAAAAATAATTAGGATGACTATGACCATGTGCATAAAAATAAAATAGAGCTGTGTACATAAAAATAAAATAGAGCCAAGATAGTTTTTTTAAATAACTAGACATATATTTTTTTTAAATAATTATAAATATATATGTAACATAGTTGTATTAAATCAATGAACATAAATAATGTGTATAAATATAAGTACACAAACATAAATTTAAGAAAAATCAAATCAAATAAAAAGAGAGCAAATTGAATTGGGAGATGAAATTTAATCCATAAGGAGAAGTTTAATTGGTAAGGGCACTATGTAGCATCTTTTTTTTGTTTTTTTCTTGCAAAATAAATTTATGAAATGATGTAATGTTGCTACTATTATTTATAGTAAGTTAGATTTAGGTTGCTCATTAAAATAAAAAAGAAAATTACAATTAAAGTGCAACTTAAATTATGGAACCTATAAATTATAATTTATGTAATAGTTTTCTTGCATAAACAAATCTTTGAAAACACAAATAAAATTAATATGGTTCTTCAATCTTTAAAAGCCACAAAGAAAATTAAGACATTTGTTTTAGATTTTTACTATGGGAATTAATTCCTTTAAAAAACTAGCATAGATCTTAAATACATCTATCTAAAAGACCCTGTCTTTTAGATAGATGTATTTAAGTTATCTATGCTAGTTTAATTTTAATTCTTATGTGCATTCATTTAATAAAAGTATGTCCGTTATATATTTTAAATTGAAAACAGTTAGGTCTCATACCCTTAATTTCTAGACATATTTAAGAATGTTGACAATATTTTACATAAAACTGTATGTCAATTTCTAAAAATAGAAAATTTAATTCATAATAAATACTTTAAACACGTCATGTTTTTGTAAATATAAAATTACGAATACTTATAGTATAATACTTATAGTATTTATAATTAATCAAAGATATTGACAAAAATTAACATAATATTAATAAGGGTTTTCAAAAATAAATAAATAATGAGATAAAATTAAATATTTTAAAAATCTGTGTGGGTTTTCCAATAATTTCTCACATAAATAATATTTTTCATCCTTTATTCTTAGAATATTGCATGGAATAGTGCTTCAACCATTTTGGAGGCCATTAGTGGGTATTCATAGTGGCCTAAAGCTAGCATACCTATCTGTAAAAAAATCTATCTAAAATACACCAAAAGATATTCTTCCCCTATTAAAATTGCACCTATTAAAATTACTTTGTTGTATATTGACTTTATCCTTTAAAATTGACTCCTATTGAGCCACAAAAAGTGGAACATTACTTTTTTTGACTGGACTTCCCACGCATTCCATATAATGTTTTAACTCTTCCTCAAATAAATTTTACAAACTATTTTTTAGGAACCACTGAACAAAATCATAAGAAATTTCATCTAATGTATAATTCTTTCTTCAAGAAATTCTACTTTCAATGACAGTTTTTTGGGAATCATTGATAAAATCACAGGAAATTCCATCCAATGTGTAGCTCTTCTTCCATAAAATTTTATAGACAATTTTTTCGGAATCATTCATAAAAATCATAAAAAGATCCATCTTAGATGTAACTCTTCTTCCAAGAAATTCCATGGACAATTTCTTAAAAATAACAAGAAATTCCATCCAATGAGGGCTATTTTTAAATATCATCCACTTCAACAGTCAATGGTTAATTTTGGTCAATAAAAATAAGACAAATATTTATGACTTTTTGATGTAAATAAGATGTAGAATTGTTATTTATTGTTTGACCATTGAAGTGGATGATATTTAAGTAGAGTGCATCCAATGTGTCTAGAAAATTTCTAAGATAATTTTCTCAGCAACATTGCAAGAAATTCCATCCAATGTAACTTCACTAACAATTTTGTGGAAATGACTTAGCAACATTGCAAGAAATTTCATTCAATGTGTCTAGAAAATTTCACTGACTATTTTTTGGAAATCACTCAACAACCTTGCAAGAAAATTCATCCAATGTAATTTCACTGACAATTTCTTGGAAATCACTTAGCAACATTGCAAGAAATTCCATCCAATGTGTCTAGAAAATTTCACTGCCAATTTTTTGGAAATCACTCAGCAACATTGCAAGAAATTCCATCCAATGTGTCTAGAAAATTTCACTGACAATTTTTTTGGAAATCACTCAGCAACATTACAAGAAATTCCATCCAATATAATTTCACCAACAATTTTTCAGAAATCACTTAACAACATTGCAAGAAATTCCATCCAATGACAATTTCTTCAGAATCACTCAGCAATATTGCAAGAAGTTCCATCCAATGTGTAACTCTTCCTCCAAGAAATTTCAGGGACAATTTTTCTAGATACCATCGCCAAAATCGCAAGAAATTCCATCGAATGCATCAAGAAGTTTGACTTCTCAACAACATCGCAAAAAACTCTATCCAATTTCTTGGGAATCACTCAGCAAAATCGAAAGAATCGTCAGGATACACCGACTAACCGAGAAGTCGTCACCCTTAAAAGAAATGCTTGATAACACAATGCAGTCAAGCTGCAAACATTCTTCAGGATTACTTTTTCTCGGAGAGAAACAAGGTAGCGCTTTCAGTGGTGTTTCAGCAGCAGCAGCAGCAATATATTGTAATGGAGCTCTATGACTATGAATTGAAGCTGCAAGCCGAAATCGGCTGCTGGCGAAGCTCTCACGATGTGGAATGCTCGATGGAATTCATTCCCAAACCACGACACTTACAGTTGGGAATGTGCGAGCTGTTGTGGTCGATTGAAGCCCTGCCCTTGCAGAGGCCTACACAATATTCCTTCAATATCATGGAGCTCAAACCATCAGGAACCCCTCCACCTTTCTCAGAAGCTGCGGTGCCTGATTTACCTGCCAAGTTTAAGCTTTTGCTGGTGGAGTTTGAGGCGTTAATGAAGTCTGTGTGCAGGGCAGAGGAAGCACTGAATAAATCGTATGATTTCCATTTGTTCTGTTGGTGTTGGAAATAAGCCACACTCAGACCGATGATGGACTGGTCCAAGAGGGGCCAATAATTCAGTGGTAGAGCACTCCAGCAGTGAATGGAAGGTCCTAGGTTCGAGTCCTAGCTGGTCTATGTCTCAACATGGTATCAGAGCCAGGCCCAGGCTAGGAACCCCAAGCACATGAGAGGTGTGGCTTAAGGGGGGTGTTGGTGTTGGAAATAAGCCACAGCTAGACCGACGATGGACTGGTCCAAGAGGGGCCAGCCGAAAATTCGAATGCCATGATGATCGAATGCCATGATGAAGCTAATTCAAGAAAAGGCTGTCGAGGGAGAAAATGTTCTTCAGTGGTGCACAGTGAAAGTAGTCCCTGACAAATCCAAACCCTATTTCCAATTTGAAGTTGTGGTCAACGAGTTTTTGGAAGGAGATGAAGTGCTTCTACAAATTGGTGTTGCCAATGACCGAGCACTTAGGGTTCGAGTGTTTTTGACGGAAGCTATGGAAGTGCTTTGTTTGCAAGAGAGAGTCGAACCCGAGACCTCGTTAGGGTTAGCTTGCCTCCTTCCCGCCGTGGGGAAGGATTACATCAGGGCTGCCCTGGGCCGAAATGAGGCGAAACTAAGTAATAATAACAATGTTGTGCAAGGTCTTCTCCAGCATCTGATCAGGTACCTGGCTTTTAATGGGAAAATTTGTGTGATTTGTGGGAGCGACCGGCTGTTGGAAGTTTCCCCAAGTCGTACTTGCAGTAATATTTGCAGAGCTAGAAAGCAAGGCTATGAAGCTTTAATGGCAGGTCAGGTGGCTGACCTGGAGATTTCAGAGGAGGCGAGAGTAGTACGTCAGAAAGTTATACAACAATTCAACCGGTCGAGGATCGGCAGGATTTGAGTTTCTACTTGACGAAACCGTTGCGGAAGAGGAAGAAACCGATAGGAATAAAAATGCAATTGGTTTCCGAAAGCTAGTTGGGAGAGTGGCCAAAATGGACTCCAGAAGCATTGCACAGGCTCTACGCATCCCAATATCTCAGTTATGGATGGACGATATGGAGAGCTCTGAAAGCTATCCAGTCATTTAGTAACAAACATCTATGTTAGTTTAGACCTTAAACTAATTGTTGGGATATGGGGGGTTCAATTGGAAAATGAAGTTTACATTATTTTGTGATTGTTGAGATGGGATTTTGTTGGAAAAGAAGGTTTATATTTTTGTAATAAAGTCACTTTAGCGACTTAGTGATAGCAATTAAAATGTTTAGTTAATATCATGTTAGTTATCAGGTGCAGGGCTTAAATTCAATAGCTGTATGGCTGTATTTAGACATTTTATCCCTAAAATACAATCAAAATTTTAGAAAGACTGTATCACATGAAAGGAGAGATTTTGGATAGACTATTAAATTTTATATAAATTTATGATACATATATATATATATATATATATATATATATATATATATATATATATATATATATATATATATATATATATATTTTGGGTTATATATAATTTTACTTATACTAATAGATATCATAGTATTTTAAGGGTACCTTTTAATAGATAACCGTCATTAAAAAATTGCTTGACAGACAAGGTGACCATCAAATTTAAGCCTTGATCGGGTGGTTTAGGTAGTTTGTCTTGAAAAGGCTTTATAAAAGATATATAATGATGTATGGGTAACCAATTGATAGTTTTGTCTTGAAAAGGCTTTATAAAAGCTATATAGTGATGTATGGATAACCATCCTAATAATTTAATATTAGGATTATCATTCAATGTTATATTACTTTGCAATCATGGTTTAGTTTTCAACATTCTAAATACTTTTCAACATTCTAAATGCTCTTCCATTTTCAAAGGTTCACCCAAAAATTTTAGCCTCAATGTTAAATTCCATTTCTAGCTCACTTATATGCACACTAACAATAGTTGCACATTCAACACTAGCATGTCTAAGGTATAGCCTTAAATGCATAGTACATATTCAAGACAATTTATCAAAAATGGTTAGGATTTTGTTTTGTTTTGTTTTGTTTTGTTTTGTTTTGGGTAATCCTTCCACTATACAAAAATTTCTCCTATATTATCTACCATGTATATCCATTGCAAATATAGGTCTTCCCTTGGATTTAAAGTATATTTATAGTGTTCCCTGGAGATGATGTCCCTATAAGTTATTGTAATGGTTTTGTAATATGATATATGGCACAATCAATCTTTGTCATCTGATGTCAAAATCCTATCAGGTGTAATGTAAATATTTTAGTAAACTGGAATCATTGTTAATGGTTTCAAAGGTTGCATTGTAGCTAAAGTTCTTGCTAAAGGCTATAAGAATGGATTGTAATAGCAGTATGTTATATTTGTTGTATTACTTTGGCATTTACAAAGTGTTTAGAGATGTGGTTTCATTAGTTGATAAGTACAAAGGAGCTTAGGAAAAGAAAAAATAGATTGAAAGTCGTTATCAAAATAAATAATAGAGAAATTTTTAGTCAGAAATTCATGAAAACTCATTTAGTGTAACATCCCAACTATAATATTAAATAAAATTTAATCATAATTGAGCAAATATTCACACATTTTTTTAACAATTAAGAGAAATATCCATAATCAATATATTTCATTTGCAATATCTAAGATCAATGTACATATTTCAAAGAAGGTCGCTTGTCATGCGACTAGCAAATTTCACAATATCTCAAACTTGTCATATTTCTTATGACTTACAATCTTTATCAATATCATATACAAAAATAAGCAATGCTTTCCTATTCACAAGTCTTCAGTAATCAATTGTAGGAAAGAGAGCATCACCTTGGTGCTTTTCCTCTAGCCACAGACTAGCTGTCCCACGCACACCTTCCTTTCTGAAAGTGGCCCTTCCCTTCATGAGGGTAATAGATAACGAGAATCAACTAATTCTAAATGTCATCTAAGAACTACTGATGTGTCCTAGCTAAAGTCAATTAGGTTTACAACTCTAGTCTAGCTCTAGCTATGTATGACCCTATCTAATTGTTCAGCTATCAGGTACACCATGAACCAACAATGCAAGCAGCAACTTTTGCATTACTTTGGCCAAAGTTTAATATAAATAAAGTCATATTTTCACTCACTCTTTTCTCAACTTGGAGGCAACATTGTTAAAAGAAAACATTTATTCCTTTATATATAACAACTCTCTTGGTCTTATTATATATACCACATTAGTCATAAAGACTTATACCCTTTTCTATGAATCTTGCTTGACAATTTGAGGTGTGAGCTTAGATTACTAGTGTAAAAATATTTTGAGTCTCTTTATGCATCCTTGCAAACATGGGTCTATGATATCATGTCATCTACTCAATGGTTTGTCCACCTAATCTGATGTTCATCCATAGTCAGCTACACATACATGGTTGGCTCTTAAGCCTTATGGATTATCAAATAAAGACACTATCTATCTTAACTTATATTTGACTCATAATCTGTCGATATGGGTAGTCATATACAAATAAAAATACTTCTGTCCCTTAATAACAAAAGAGAATTCCAAATATTACGATAGTATAAATCTTGACTTATCGTTGGCATAAATTAAAGTGTTTCAAAAGACATTCATATAGCTTTAGTAAGCTTATAATTTGATAAAAGAATATAAATAATTCAAGATAATAATATCTTCAAAAAAACTCAAGTTCCCTTCATATTTCTACTGAAATAATATTATAATGCCAAGTGTTTCTACACTATGACTTTATCTCTTTTACTAGCTTTACAAGTTTTCCAAACACCCTCATAACCTTCATAATCTTCTACTGCTAAAAAGCGTTTAGGGTCAGTGCAAGAAGTTGGGTCCACTTTTTGGCCAAAAAGTGGAAGTGTTTTCCCTGATTTTCAGAATTTGTCGCATTTGACCTTAAAATTTGAAGCACTTAGAAATGGAATCTTTAAAAAAGTCACTAAATATAAAATGTAGTACTCGGAGTCTAGTTTCTAAATATGTAATTTTTTTCAATACCCAGATGATACAAATTAATTTTCAATAGGCATTTCTAAAAACCACTATTTAAAAGTCACTTTTTTTTACCATACCATGCACGTGTACGGCCAACATAATTTGACCTAAATAAAATTATTTTTCAAAATCCTTTTGGGAAAACATGTGTAGTACAGTGAAGTTTGATGAGGATATTTTTTTATAATTTTTTTCCAAATAATTTTTTTTAATTAATTTTTTATTAGGCCTAATTGGTACTTTTGAAAACCCCTCGTGTACGGCCAACATAATTTGAGCAAAAAAAATCATAAAATTAAATTTATTTTTTTTTATTGTGTAAAGAATGATGTGTAGATTGATGACATATAATTTTTTTAAAAAAAAATTTAAAAATTAAAAGTTATTAAAAAAATACAAACACCTGTCATTTCAAGTTTTTGGACTAGTTTGCTTATAAATTAAATAATAAATAGAAGAACATGTCCAATAACAAAAAAAATTATATATTTGAAAACTAGACAATGTCATCTGTAATGAGTTTTCATTTCGTAAAAAAATTTAGAAAAAAAAGGCCTCAGCCATACAGGTAAACTTAGTATTTTTTCTTGTTTTGTACTTAGAAAAAAACTTGCAGGTCCAAGGCTCAAGGTCGGTCAACCATGCCTATCCTGAGCCTAAAACCCAAGCAAAGGTCAGGGAAAAAGCGGCAGAGATTTCTAATTTCAAATAACGAGTACCCGTTATAAAACGGGTACGCATTACATAATGGGTACCCGTTATAAAATGGGTACCCGTTATTTAAATAACGGGTACCCGTTATTTAAATAACGGGTACCTATTTTATAACGGGTACCCATTTCTATTATACCCGTTATTTCCCATATTAGGGAAAAAAGTACTTTCCCTGTATCCTGTAACTTGCAAGTCTGATACGTACGGCGCGACAGCGACAATTTCTGCATTTTTTTACTTACAATTGTTTTGTAGAATCTCTTAACAGGTCATATTCTATTCAGATTTTGAAAGGAGTCAATCATATGAACAATTCTGAAGTGAAATCAAGTGCATGAGTTATTTTCAAGAGGAATAAAGCAAGAGGGTTTTTATTTTTACATCTACCTTTTACTTCAAAATCTATGGAACAAAGGATCTACATCTAATTCTACTTCAAAAGTTCAAATAAGGACATCCATTATGAAATTGGATTAAGTATCAATTGTTATTTTATCAAGAGGGCTTGGTAATCATGGGATCAAATCAACGTCAAAGAAAAAAATAAAGGAGGGTAATGACACCTCAAGAAATTGAAGCAAATAGAGAGAAGGAAGCCAAAAGGCAAAGAGATAGAAGAGCAAGGATTCAAGAGATGAAGAATATTGAAGCATCTAGTTCCATGAGTATTGAAGAGAAAGACATTCAAGAGAGTAAAAATGATGGGATGAATGTAGATGATGCAAATGCAGAAATGGTGAATTTGGAAGAAAATGTGTCTATAGAAACAAATGCATGTATGTCTTCAAACCCAACTTTCGAAGATATAGAAAATGTGACTATACAAACAAATCTAGGTATGTCTTCATAGCCAACTTTCAATGTTATGGAAAACAGGACTATAGAAACAAATCCAGGTGTGTCTTTGGAGCCAACTTTCAATGATATAGAACACACGACTATAGAAACAAATCCAGGTGTGTCTTCGGAGCCAACTTTCAATGATATGGAAAACACGACTATAGAAACAAATCTAGGTATGTCTTCAAACCCACCTATCGATGATATGAATTAGAATGATATCCCTTTTAGGAGTGAAAATGAAAATGTTTTATTTGAGATTGAAAGAAATGTCTTAGATAATCTTCCTGGTAAGATTTCTTGGAGGCAAATGAGAACTCATGCAAATAGATTATATAAAGATTTTTTTTATAGAAAAAGTCTTGGATTTCAATGTCAACTTATGATGCAATTGATGAAGATGTGGAAATTGTGAAAAGTAATGAAAAAGTTAGGCATATTTGTAAAACCTAAAAAAAAAGATGAATCAATGAAACAAGTTTTATCTAGTGTTGCTAATGCTATTGATTCTATTGGTAAAAAGAGTCGATCTAAAGATAGCAATGCAGCACAAAGAGCTATAACAACTGTTTTAGTCAATAAATTATCTTCTAATAAAAGAATGATAAGTAAGACAAGTGAAATTCTAAAGATAAATCCTAAAACTTTGAGAAGAGCAGCAAAGAGAAGAGAATCTATTGAAAAAGATCCAATTAACCAATGTTGTAGTTTTAGTGGTAGACTCCCAAGGTATGACATGAAATTATATAGTGAAATCAAATCTTTAATTGAAAAATATTGGCATGATAATACAAGGGTATCATCTAATGTTAGAGATGTTTTAAAATTACGAGTGGGGTCTAAAATTCATGATCCTCATCCAAAACATCTATTAGACATGACTCAAACTGAATTATATAAAAAATTCTTAGATGATTTAGTGTTAGAACCTTTTAATATTACCATAAGCCAAAGATCTTTTGAGAAATGTAAACCTTGGTATGTGAAAATTAATAAACATCGAATCTCTTGTTGTTGTAAAACTCATGTGCAATTTCGTTATTATTATGATCTTTTTCGATATATACATTCTACTTTGCATACTAATGAAATTATGTAGGAATGTGCTATTAATATGCCACCTCAAACAATTAAGGAGTTTGTAGTAGGTTTGTTTTGTGAAACATCTACTGGATACTTATTTTATTCAAAAGCATGTATTTCTGGACAATGCAATAGATGTGGCAACTTTTCATTGTTCGGAGAATGTATGCATGAAAATATTTCACATGAATTTGGACAACAATTAGTGGATGTGAAAAGATTCAAGAATGTTGAATATTCTTTAAAAGATGGAAAAATTGGAAAGCGTTGTGAGTTAGTCACTGAAAAAATTTGTGTGCATGCATTCATCAAAGATTTTAAGGATAATATTGTATCCAAATATGTCAAACACTCCCAATATGCTCAGTGGCTTGATGGACAATTCCGTTCATGTAAAAACACCTTTCCAATTGGAACTATCCTATCAGTGGTTGACTTTGCAGAAAACTATACTCTTACTCCACAAGAGGAAATTCAATCTCAGTATTATAATTCAGTGCAGGTGGCCATATTTGTTCATATTGTATACAGACATGCAGATGATAGCACAGAAGATAATAGAAAAATTTTGAGGGAGTATCATTTCTATTTGAGTGATAACTAGTTACACTCTTAAGAGTTTGTGCAATATTGCTTCACAAAATTTTATGAAAGTTTAAAAGAAAGAGGAATCCAGATGACACAACATTTCATATGGTCAGATAATTGTACAGGGCAATTCAAAAATACAAGAATGTTTTATTGGCTATGTAGAGCTCACAAAGAAATCAATATCCAACATATGTGGAGTTTTTTTGAAGCTGGACATGGTAAAGGAGAACATGATGGAGCTGGAGCATGTGTGAAAAGAGTTCTTGCTAGAGAGCAACTAAAATTTGAGGATACAACCAAATTTAGAGATGCACATGCAATTGTGGATTGGTGTAATGAAAAGTTATCTATGGGATCAAGTCAGAACTCTACAATTTGACGATTCTTTTGGTTAGTTGAAGAAGAGAATATTCCTACTCGACTTGATTGTGAGACAATAACTAGATCAACAAAATGGCATTCATTTAAGAGTTCAAATGCAAGCACATGGACTATATGGACTAGGGAGCTTGCATATTTTTGTCAATTTTGTATTACAGGTGATTGGGGAGCATGTGAAAATATAGAATGGGTTGAAGAATGGAAACAAAGATCCTTGACACCTACAGAAACACAAGATCAACTTGAAATAACAATTGAAGATGATAATCAAATGTTTGCATCAGATGACTATGATCGTGTTTTAGACCTTGTACAAGAAGGTACTTTTGTTTTCAAATTTTTTTATTGTCATTTTTTTGTACATCTTGTATATAATTAATTATATATGTATGCATCCACAAATTTATGTGATTTAGATACATGTCACACTTTATTGAGTTACATAATTTTTTTGTAGGACATGTCTATGCTGTTATTGCACCTGAGGGCAATGAAGAGGAAATCGAGTATTGGTTGGCTCGATGTGTTGAGACAAAACAAAAGTTGTTACATCCTAGAGTAGATGATGATAACATGGAGTATCCAATAGGTTCTGTGGTTGTTGTTGGTAATTGGCTACGAAAATATCTAATAAGAAGGAATGGTGTGCCTGCATTTGAAGATTATGAAACACATAAGAAGATCATACACTACTCACATTTGGTTGTGGCAACAAATATAAAACTAGTCAGATATCAAGGCAAACCTTCTAATAAACAGTTATGGACACTTTCGATGGAAGAACATGAGTCAATTATAGATGCATTACAAAAAAATGAGGATGCAGATGGTACAATGGAATAAATTTTCAGGTAAGTAAACAATACTCTTACATCCCCAAGTTAAATTCTTTCATTCTCATTTCAGCTTCTATATTATTCCCCTTGTCTTAAATTTTGTATCGACCCATGGAAATATATAGTTAATTTACTTGTACATTTGAACATTACTTTTTGCAGGTGTATCCTAGACAAGTAGTCAAATGTGCATGATTGTCAATAGAAGTTATCACCATACAAGTATCTGAGGTCAATTTTGTAGTCTTCAACTAAAAGTGAACGCAAATTAGGTAATTACATATATATATACTCAAATATTTATCATCCATCCTCTAAAGACACCTGCTTGTACATCCCCTTAATTCAGATGTCATCTTAGCTCCCCTTAAGCCATCCTCTTCCATCCCCTTAAGCCATCAAGTTTTATTTTATACTTTGTAAATTGACTAGTGTACATCTCTCCAAGTAAGCTATCCTTTTTTGTATTCCCTTAAGACATCCTCTTCTAGCTCCCCTTTTAATTAATCCTCTTATACATCCCCTAAATCCATCCTCTTATGTATCCCCTTAAGACATCCTCTTAGCTCCCCTTAAGCCATCGTCAAGTTGTATCCTCTTTTTTGTTATTTAGTACATATTGCGTTAATATTTTGTGTTTTTGGTACATATTCTTTCATTCTCATTTACATTCATTATTTCTTGCAGGTGTATCCTACAAATAGATTTTTCCATGATTGCCACTACAAGATTTGATCATAATGTAAATTGTAGATCAATTTTGTAGTCATGTCAAACTAATGTTAGTCAAGAGGTTTTCACAGTAATTGATGATCAAGTATATTGTGTGGATAAGATTCAAATGAATTTCCTTAGATAGTTTCTTTTTTAAAAGAGTTCTAGTTTCTCTACAAGAATTGTTCATGCTACTTCTTGAATAATTTCAAATTGTGATAAATTTATTTGTATCTTATATTGTGTGGATAAGAAAATTGAATTTCTTTGTAGTTTCTTCTTTAAAAAAGTTAGTTTCACTACAAGAATTGAATACTACTTGAATAATTAAATCCAAATGTGATAAATTTTTTTGTAGCTTATATTGTGTGGATAAGATTTAAATGAATTTCCTTAGATAGTTTCTTCTTTAAAAGATTTAGTTTCTCTACAAGAATTGAATGCTACTTCTTGAATAATTTTAAATTGTGATAATTTTTTTTGTAGCTTATATTGTGTGGATACTTGATTTGAATTGAACCTTTTAGTTTCTTCTTGATTTGAATTGTTTGAGATTTGTGACAGAGGCTTGCAAAGAGCCATTCATGGTTGAACTTTGTTGAACATGCTTGGGCAGAGCTTAGAGACTTAATATAGGTATTGGTTGGTTGTTGCACAGAACTAGCTATGTGATTAGTATAGTGTTGGAGTCATTTAAAGTAGGTTGTATTAGACAGAGCCATACATGGTTGAAGTCCACAAAGAATGATGTCTTTTGGAGACAAAGCTTAGAAAAGTTGGTGGCATCTTGAAAGCAAAAGTGTTGATTGTATGTAGGTTGATACAGTTATTGAGAGTCCTTGATAGAGGTATAGATTGCAAATAGACCGGAGCCATGTTGTAAGTTTACAGTAAAGCTTGTGAAGCCGGTTGGTTGATAAAGATTCAAAGCGTTATGACTAACTAGATAGTTGATTATGGTTGGAAGAGAGGTTGCATGCAAAGTCAATTGGGATTGTTGCAATAAAATTTTGGACTACTATTTAAGTGGTGTTTGGAACCCATGCATGGAGCTCTCATCCTTCATTCTCCACCATTGCAAGAGGAGTTGTAGGTCATGATCCATTTTAGAGAATTGTGCATTTGGATAATTTAAGTCATGTTAAGGCTATGTAAAAGCCATTATATATTATGAATTAGTGTCATTAGAAGCATTGCTCACTCTTTTGAGAATTTTATGCCTAGTTGAGAGATTCTCCCAAGTTTGAATTCTTGTGTTGTATACTATTTATTTATGTGTGATGCAAGTTTAAATGTTCCACATTTGAGATGTTGTCTTAGTCTTTTAATAAACATTTTAGATAGCCATTAGAGGTGGTTGATTGAAGGTAAAGGAAGTTGGAAGTATCTCATTTTTAAATCCATATGTGATGTATCGAAGTGAGGCATCTAGCTACGGTCCTGAGTTTATGGATTAATTGTCATTTGTTCTATACAATGTGTAGAGGTCTAGAAATGTGTCAACTTTCATGGACTAGAGAATGCAAAGTGTCCAAAGGTTCTTTTGGTGGAGCTTGTAAGTGTGTTTGGGAATGGTGTGCACAATAGGGCCTATGACAAATGGAAATCTCTCTATGAGGAGTGGGACGTTCGATGCATTAGGGAGTACCAAAGCTCCCTCAAGATGTTGATGTGGTTTGGTGTTTTGTTTGTTTTTTATCTTTCTATTAGTTGTGTTGGAATTTTGTGCTTGCTATATGTATTGGGGTATTGATATATAGTTGCATATGGGTAGTTTAGAAACCTTTATGGGATGTTGTGCTTTCTACTGCTATGCCTAGTCTTGGGTTGTTAGCACACTCATTTATATATGTTTTCTAAACTATTTAGTAAGGATGGGTCCCCTAAGTAGAACACCTATATTATAATTCAAAAAAATTAAACCAAACAAATATGAAATCCACACTAGGAACTAGGTATGTTGAAGATGTAAAGTAATTTTGAATTGGGAAAATATTCATAGGAATCTCTTCTTTAATTCCTTTCCTTTATGAGAAACTATATGTGATTCAACTTCCAAAGGCCAAGGAAGTTTTGGCTATTATAGTGGTTAAGTAAGAAAGATGATAACAAAGTCTCGGTTGCAAATTAATAAAATTTTAAGGACTATACAAATGATATATATCAAGAAGGTTTTGTAATCAAAGGATGACCACAATCATTTAAAGGAACATGTATCTCAATTGAGGCTAACTAGGTGAGTCTAACATCCTTATCATTTTATCGTGATTTTGTAGGTTTATCCTAGGTAAATTACCTTTTTATAAAGTGCCCTAAATTTATCTATTAGATAATTGTAACACCAAATTTATCCATTAGATAATTGTAACACCAAACTTAATTTAGGTTTGTGAGGTAGTTAATAGATTGTTCACTATGCATAATGATTGATACAATGGGAAAGGTGACAAACCTAAAATAGTCCAAAATTTGGGATGCATATTCACATTTAAGGAAGTCTCTGGACAATCATCATGTATCTCTAAAATGTGAATGTGCATCCCAAATTTTGGACTATTTTAAAGAAATATGGTGCATTTAGGAACTTGGTGATTGTTGGGGTAAAGAGGAATATATGATCATACTAGAAGAGGTGGATTAGGCCCATAATTGGCCAAGGTTGCTTTGAATAAGGTTAAAACAAGGAGATACCCATGTTGATATTCACACCCTTTGGTCCACACCTACATTGGGATGGATTAAGCTTGAAATTTTGATGGGTAGCCAAGGGTAATCCTAGTGAAGTAGGAGGAGTATGTTTATTAAGAGATGATAAGGGAAAACCTCTACCTATCTTAGCTTATGATTTTGGTGTCAAGAACAATAATATGGTAGATTCTAGGGCCATGATATCCAGGGCCTCAAGATGACTTGGAAACTAAACAAGATATCCCTTAGTGTGGAAGGAGATTCCAAGATCAACATTGATCATATGAAAAAGCATAGATGAAGCTCAAGTGGTTATTGGAAACTATTCTATTGGAATCTAGAAACTTGGTGAATAAGTTTAAATCTATCTCCTTCAAACATATCAAAAGAAAAGGTAATTATATTCTAGACTAGGCAGATAATGGAAGAAATCATTAAATTGCTCCTAGACATCTAGCATTTGTTGGGAAGAATAATTTTGTTACATTCAACTCAATCCCTAAGTTGTGCCTCCATGCTATCAAATGTTACTTGTATCTATGTTCTATACAATGATATTGAAGGGGTAGAAGGTTAGGCTAAGGATTTCTATATTGCTACTTAGATAAATTCCACATCTTCAATGTGTGGCATGAGCATATGCACAAAGCCTTGGAGGATATTTCTACGATAATGAAGATAAACCTTCATCTTGATGCTAAATTGGATGATTCTATCTACTATGAGAATTAAGATGAGGAGGAGGTGACATAAATCCCTCCTATCAAATTCAAACAATGTTAAAAATGTCAAGGAAGTGGTAGAGGCTTTGTAAGGCTTGTGTAAATTTCAGTTTATTAGTCCCACCACCCTAGGATAAATGTCCCACCACCCTAGGATAAAGTTTTTTAGTTTATTAGTAATTCTAACACTACTTCAACTTATTACTCTAGGGTGAGGGCCACTATAATTTTCCCTACCACTAATATATCTTAAGACACCTATTGGTTTATGTTTGATGTCATTGTAGTATGTACCTTTTTAAAGATAGATAGTATATTTTATGGAGTTTGAGATAATAGGGAATATCACAAACTTTTATGGAATAGTTGATATCATGATATGTGGTGTTTCAATTCACATATTTTAATAGAAACTCTTTAGTATTGATGGTAGTATGTTCTTGGCAATGACACATTATTTTAGAAAAGAATCACATCCTTAAGGTTGAATCCATTTTTGGCATTTCTAGTGAGACAAATTTGAGAGGGTTAACACATATAACATAGATGGATCTACTAAACACTTTGTTACCAAAATCCAAACTTTTGGCATTCTTTTTGTTCACTATTTCAAGAAAAACTATTGAACCATAATGCATTTAATCACTTCTTAAAAATTTAAAAATGCAGTAGAGAGAAATCTTCTAACATACATCTCAATTAAATAATTTATAATCTAGAAGTGAACAATGAAGCATATTTAACATATTTAACAATGAAGCATATTTAACATACTAAACTACATTCAAGCATATATACTCAATAATATATACATGTAGATCTAGATCTAGATAAGTCCATGAAATACTATAAAATATCTAGGTAGGACCCATGAAATGTGTACTTTAAAGCATCTACTCATCATCAGCATATAAATAAATACAAATCGCAGTTCATGAAATACTGAAATATATCTAGAAGAACATGTCATAGCAAGTTCGACATAGATAGTCAAAGTCCTGGAATGGCATATATAAAAAATAATGTGCACATCATACAGTTTAGTCTATGAAATAAAACTCTATGTCAAGGATGATCATCACTCAAGTTCAAATCTGAAAGAGGCCTCTTTCTTCCTCATGAAATGGATGGATCTACCTCATGCTGTACACACAAGAGAAAGAACTTGCAATCAGATTTAAAAATTTTAAAAATGACATATGAAATTAAATATTTAAATGTAGGCTTTAAAGTGTGCATTTAAATTACCGTCTCACTTCCCACATTTTGTTGTGCAGGTGGTATAACTGTTTCATCTTCGTGACCAAAAGTTTCACTTGGTAATTGCTAGAATTTCAAATAAAGCAAGTTTGAAATAAGTTACAATTTAAAATTAGCATATAAAGACCTAGAAATTGCACATATAGAAAATTTTAAAGCAAAGTTTAGGACCTGAAAATGTGTAGATGGCTCATGAATTTGTCCCTGAGTACCAACCTGACCAATAGTCTCACTCCTATCATCCTGCACTTACATATATATGGGTGCATATATAAATTTATATAAACTCAAAAAAAGACCTAGAAATTGCACATATAGAAAATTTTAAAGTTTAGGACCTGAAAATGTGTAGATGGCTCATGAATTTGTCCCTGAGTACCAACCTGACCAATAGTCTCACTCCTATCATCCTGCACTTACATATATATGGGTGCATATACAAATTTATATAAACTCAAGAAAAGAAACTTAGTACAAATTTAGTACAATTTTTTAAAACACACACCGGGGAATACTCAGGCATAGTAGCTATCGATGGAGGATCAATGGAAGAAACACCTGAGCCAGGTGGTCGATCAGACATGGGAACTGCCAGATGACCTGAGCCTCGCTGCAATAGTAGTGTTTTGCATACATGTATGTATATAGTTATTTATTTAATTATACACAGTTTGTTAATTTAAAATATAATATTGATAAGTTTCAAAAGAAAAATGAAACTAGAATTAGATACATATGGTTTTAGGGTTAAGATATATTGGTTTACCCTGTAAGGTGTGCCAACCTCTACAGCTGTCGATGCAAAACTCAATGTATCAAATTGTGGTGTGGCCCTAGAGCGACTTGAGATCTATACAACAAATAGTTTACAATTATATAAATTAATTCATTAAATTATTTATAAAAAATTTGATCTATGTTCAAATTATACACTTGAAATATTTAATAAAATGTGGTCAATGTACCTATGTAGGATTATCATCTGAATATAGTAGATCCAAGTATGACTCCACTCTGGTTGTAGTTGCATCTGATGTGGATGTAGGAGCAGGACCATAACATGGTTGATTGCAATTTGTACACAAATGTGCCCCTGACAGGCCTGGGGCTCTATGCTGAGATGCATCGACTCCTCCATGATGCTCTCCACCACTGAATTCAGCTGCCATGTGGGTAGCTTGTTCAGTGAGATTGCCTGAGAGTCTACTTAATGCTCCTAATGTCGACAAAACCGACTGCTGCTGAATAGGTGCAGGAATTGTGGGCAAAATAGGAGCAACCATAGGAGCAGGAGGAACAGCTCGATTGGGATCAACTCGTGCCCCTAGTCTGTGTTGTGGCATGCCACGACCAACACCCTGAAAATCTCTCATATCAAAATAATTGGGTTTTTGACCCAATTGAAACTCCACCCATAATTTTCTCAAAAAATATAGCGGCACCTCACAATTAGCATGTGGTGGGTGATCAAACACCATCCACCACCAATCCCAAAAATGTCTCGAAATCCCCTCATGCGTACACCACTTAATTGATATTCTTTTTTTTGTTGCAGCTATAGGTTGATTAGTTTTTGGGTGATGAAAAAATGGGGCTAATGTTTGTTTTGTAGTGTGGAGATCATGGATGTCTTTATATGAAATACCATTTGCATAGAATTGCCTCCTCTCCTCCCGCCAAAGCTGAAATCTATTTAGGTCTGCATCGATAGACCTAACAGAATCAATAATGGTTTGCATCGAAGATGCAAACCAAACCACATGCGGAGGCATCAAGTGAGTTTGATTATTAATCAAATTAATGTTCTCCTCAATTGTATTAATATTTTCATTAATGTTTTGCCGCAATCGGGCCTCATCAAATGGAGGGGGTGGGGGGTTTTGAGGTGGAGGGGATGGGGGGTTTTGAGGTGGAGAGGGTGGGGGATTTTGAGGTGGATCATGGGGTGGGGGGTTTTGAGGTGGATCAAGGGGTGGGGGGGTTTCATAAAGAATGTCATCTATTAAAAATTCATCTAGACTCTGGTCATCCATTAGATCTGTCTCCTGCAAATTTTCAAATATGTAAATTCATATAAAAAACTTACAAATGTATAATTTCACAATTTATATATATATATATATATATATATATATACATATGTATATTGAAAACTTACAAACAAATATCTATAAATTTAAACTTAATCTAGAATAGATCTATAAATGATTTAGTTTAAAATATCCATGAATTCAGAGAGCACGTAATACTTGAAAATTAAACACATGCACAAGTTTATCATATAATATGAACAATCAAATGATGATGCCTCATACCGATGTCTCCTTAAATTAATCCAACATTTCCCTAAAATATTATTTTCTCCTTCCTACTTCATTCCTCTTTAACCATTTTTTAGAGGGTTTTTGAACTATAGAATTGGTATTTATAGATAAAATATGGAATAATTAGAAGAAAGATCTCACAAAAATTACCAAGAGGAAGTTATGCAAAATATTACAACATAAAGCTATGTCTAAATTTTTAGATCATTAAATTCACATAGTGGACAAGGTTGTAGGTTCTAGGTCCTAGTCATACACCAAGGTGTCACTCTACCTAACAAGGTCTTGTCGTATCATCATTTTTCTCAAAATTATAATGGAAGTTACATTTTGACACCTTATATAGTCCAAATTTAAAAGTGCATGCCAAGTGTATTAGATTCCCATTTCTCTATTAATCAGGCTACTTCTAGCTTCTAAGTTAAGCTCAATTGTGATGGTGTGACATGAAGATGTCTACGTGATGCCCTGACATTATAGGTTCCTGACATTATAGGTTCCTATTTCTCTTCCTATATTAACTCCAATTTTACTATAGGCTTCTCATGTGTCTCAAAAGAGTGGTATAGATTATGACTTAAATGAACATTGCATGCTACTTTTATACTACATTTATTACCAATACTACATTTATAACAATAGTGACCTTGTTAAAGACTACATTTATACCAATACTACAACATTGTATTCCAACAATATGAGTTACCTTCTGCTGAAGTGTAAAAACCCTAAAATATCATTTTGAAACCTTATTAAATGTTAATTTCCAAACCCTAATATGAGAATTTGAAACCCTAAAATGTCATTTTAAAACTCTATTATGTGAATTTTCAAACCCTAATACATCATTTTGATACCCTAAAAGGTGAAAAGTGAAGCCCTAAACATCTACTTTAGAACCCTAAAATTTATATTTGAAACCCTAAATTGTGGATGTCAAGTTCCCTAAATTGTAAATTTGAAACTATAAAATGTGGATGTCAAGGGTAGAAGAATGTTTTCCTCAATATTTTTAAATGAACTAAGGGTAGGTGAAGGATCAAGGAATGATCCCAACTTCATATAAGTTTGCACACCGTATGTCGATATGCAACTATATTAATCCATCTACTAGAATGGACCCAAAACTAAATGAGAATTAGTATAGGTCTACAAATGTCACCATTGCACTAGTTAATACATGTTGATGTTATCTAAATCATATTTAATTGTGAAACTAAAACAAGAGGAGAGAAAATTAAATGTTAATTTCCAAACCCTAATATGAGAATTTGAAACCCTAAAATGTCATTTTAAAACTCTATTACGTGAATTTTCAAACCCTAATACATCATTTTGATACCCTAAAAGGTGAAAAGTGAAGCCCTAAACATCTACTTTAGAACCCTAAAATTTATATTTGAAACTCTAAATTGTGGATGTCAAGTTCCCTAAATTGTAAATTTGAAACTATAAAATGTGGATGTCAAGGGTAGAAGAATGTTTTCCTCAATATTTTTAAATGAACTAAGGGTAGGTGAAGGATCAAGGAATGATCCCAACTTCATATAAGATTGCACACCGTATGTTGATATGCAACTATATTAATCCATCTACTAGAATCCAGACCCAAAACTAAATGAGAATTAGCATAGGTCTACAAATGTCACCATTGGGTGCTAGTTAATACATTGATGTTATCTAAATCATATTTAATTGTGAAACTAAAACAAGAGGAGAGAAAATTATTTTTTGAAGTAAAATATAGATGCAAATTTGTTATTCCAAATTTAAAGTTGTAGTGAATTTTTTTCAAACCATAGTGGACTCTAAATTTATTTCTCATTTCTTACATGAAACTTATGGATAAGTTTACCACAACTAATAAAATGTACATTTAAATCCATGCATAAAATCTTATGGCCATAGTGCATCAAACGTGTTGGATAAACACTATGGACTCAAGGGAAGCAGGTAAAACAAGTATATAACTAGAACAACACAGGCTATAGAAAACACATCCTCATTGGTCCATCATTTAAATGTATCATGAAGGTATCAAGGATGGAAGGATCACATGTCACAAAAGATTATCCAAGCTTCTAGATAGGTTGAATCAAAAAGGTATATATCACTATTTACATGCTCAAACCCTAATCAAGATATGATAGGAAAAGATAAACAAGGATGAATGCAAACTGTAGGTAAATCTATTTAAGAAAAAGATAAAAGTGAGAAATTAGATCTAAGAACTGTAATTAAAAAAAGGCCAAACCAGTACTATAAAATCCTAGGTGATGGAATGTCAAGTTCACTAATAAATATAAAGGAAATCCATTTGACTATTACTGGATACAATTTCAATACATCTAACAGTTGTGTTACACAAAATGAACCACTAGTCAATGATCATAGTGCCTTACACTTGAAGATGATTGGGGTCCATTAGAATTTATATCTTATAGTTTTGGTGAGTATCATGTGGATCTTAAAAGGCTTATGGTATTCCATTATTAAATACATATGACCAAATATCATTCTATTTTAATATGGACCCTTAAATAATGTGATATTTCATAGAATGGAAAGAGTCTAGGAGTTTAATATGGTTCATATACATTACACTCAAGTGAAAACTATGGTCAGGTTCACAAATAAATGTAAAGGAATATCATTTAACTATTATTGGATACTTGTAATTTCGATATATCTAACAATTAAGTGACACAAAATTAACCCCTAATCAATGATCATAATGTTTTACAAGAAGATGATTTGGGTCCATTAGACTTTATGTCTTATATTTTTGGTGATAGCAACCTTACTGGCATATCAGACAGGAACTTCTAATAGCCAACAATGACATAAATAAAAAATAGGGTATATAGTTTTATATGATTCCTCAATATTCATCTTGATACATTTAGTGTACCCTAAGTTAATCATCAACACTGAAGCATCTACATGCCTCCTCTTGATACATTTTCATCTTCAAACTTATCCCTTTTATCATTATATTACATATACTAATTTGATTTTTTAGGGTTTAGGGTTTAGGTTTTTAGGGTTTGTAGGACAACATGGTTTTAGGGTTTATAGTTTGGTTTTTTAGGGTTTATAGTTTACGTTTTTAGAGTTTGCAGTACAACATGGTTTCAGGGTTTATAATTTGGTTTTTTAGGGTTTATAGTTTAGGTTTTTAGGGTTTGTAGTACAACATGGTTTTAGGGTTTATAGTTTCAATTTTTTAGGGTTTATAGTTTAAGTTTTTTAGGGTTTGCAGTAACATGGTTTTAGGGTTTGCAGTAACATACAATCACAAAATTCTAATAACAAGTAAAACCCTTAAATAACAAATAAAACCCTAATTTTCATTTTAACCCTACAATTAGGAAAAAAAAGCATTTAAAACAAGCTAAAGATAGGTAGACAACCAACTTGGAAGAGCTCGAGGGTGACGAGGTGGTAGGAGGAGGTGAGAGGGCAAAAAAAACTCTGTTGTTTTCCTTGTCTGGTCCTTGACAACACATACCCGTTTCTTGCTGTCGCTGTCGTCCTCTGTGGGTGAAAATGAGCCCGCAGAGCTCTTTTTTTTTAAATATATAATTTTTTGAAAATGGGTACCCATTTATTAATGGGTACCTGTTACTAAACAGGTACCCGTTTAGGCTCGGGTGCCCGTTACTAAATGGGTACCCATTTAGGCTCGGGCGCCCGTTCCTAAACGGGTACCCATTTCTTTGAAAACGGGTACCCGTTACTGGCAGCATTTCTTTTGCCCGCGCGACTTCCCCTATATGTGGACCCAGTTTCTTGCGGGTACCCTTTACTTTTGTGAATGACCTCCTCTTCGGTCCTTCGTTAAATTTACTATCGACCCATTATAATATTGCTAAATCTGAACTTAGTTTCAGATAGTAGTTGGTCTTCAAATAAATTTGGTCTACATTTTCCACCTTTGGCCTTCATATGGTACATTTGGCCTTGTTATAAAATACAGTGGCTCTAAATAATAATTACTCTCAGCCTTTGACTATCACAGTCAGTTTTAATATATACTACAGTGGTTCTGAATAATAGGTACTCTCAACCATGACTATTTCAGCCTTTGCTACATAAAATGTTTGGCCCTAACTATCACAGTCAGTATTACCACATAAAGATACATTCGGCCTTTGACTAATATAATCAACCTTGTCACATAATACATTCGGCCTTGACTATTACAACCTTAATCTATATTAAACCATGCAAAAACACTGCTATCTATTGTTCGCTATCATAGTCCTTCGACTATTAAATATCTAGTACACAATGATTATCAAAGCTTCTGAGTTATTCCAACTCTATTTTTATCAAATGCATGATGCATACTATATAGAATCAATCTCCTAATCAGGATATACAACGACAACATAACTTCATAAAAGACATTACTTTGCATCTCTACGATTATAATGAGATATCAATGTATCTAAAACATCTTCCTTCATGGTATTCGATCACTTACCTGTAGTGACACTACAGATGGCATGCTTAACAATATATTTCTTCTTCCCCTTTTCCTATCCTTCAAATCTCCTTTCCCCCAAGTATCTCTTCTCTCTCTCTGATGTTTCATCTTGAGCTGGCCTTCATAGATATGGGTGCTTAATCAATGCACCACTACCGCACCTTCTCTATATCCTTGCGGTCTCTCAACATGCAAAAAATAATGGTGGAGAGTTTGGAGCTATTTCTCATCTCCCACTCCCAAGCATCTAGGGGGTTTTCTTAAAAGAAGACTTTATCTAACTTTAAAGATAAACAATAATATACTTTTCCATAAGGTGTCGATACTACTTACTTTCGAACACTATATGTGTTCATCTAAAGGACAATCATCAATGAAGAACTCATGTAAGTCAACTAAGTTCTTGACAACAAAATCAAACATGTTTAGTCGATTTACACATGTCAGCTAATCTTCTAAAAGCATACACCTAGTTCTATTAGACAATGAAAAGTATTCTACTCTTCATCTTAATGATTGTATGATTGACAAGAACAAACATAGTATCTCTACTAAGTACATGTGTGTGTATTCCTAGATGGCATTAGGATCATTGCATTCACTCAATCTAGTATCCTCTCCATGGTTCAATACTCTCTCTCCTCATATCAGAGGGAAAATAATATTGTTCCTACATCCACCTCAATTACATGACTGTAGTTAGTCCATTTCATCATTTTAACCACCTGTTAAATAATGACATCATAAACAATTTTCATGCATATCAATTAATATTTAACAAATGCATTCTCGTCATTTCTATGATCATAATATTTTCTCTGACTAATTATTTGTCTCTTTGAAAATAAAGAAAATAAATACATTAGTTTTTAAAAATGGGGTGTGACATTTACACAGACTAAAATAATTATTTTTCTGTGGCAACCATCAACATTCATGATGATAGTTACATGGAGACAAGTATGCTAAAAATCAATGCAACTAACAATATTAACTATACTATGAACCAATTCAATTCAACAAACCATAAGATCATGCACCACCCATCTCAACCCATATGAGTTTATACTCAACTTGAGAAAACTCAGATCTTTGAATTTTAGTCAAAAAAACATCTACAATCAAAGTTATCCCCTACAACACCGTATGAAGTATTTATAGTAGTAAACAATTAGTACACGCTAAGGCTTACTACAACCAAAGAAAAAGATATCAGTGTTTCCAATATGCATAGTTAGAGTAACTCAATTCGTGTTGAGAAAATAGATTCATGTTCTCCCATATTCCAATCAAAAGATTTAGAAAGAAATAATTTTTAGATAAATATTTTAAAATTTTTAACATAGAATGATCATAGAAAAATAATAAATGTAAAACCAATGCAATGTCATTGTTTTAACTAGTCTAGTAACTCAAATATAATAAATGCATATGTTAAATAGATATCATCTTAAATTCATTATGTTAAAGAAGATTTGTAAATATTAGAACAACTTCCATTAAAAAAATATACCACATTAGATGGAAGCTTCTTGCAAATGTCCAAAGCAATGGATAATTCCCCTCTCTCAATCATTTGTTAATAAGACTAAAACAAGAGATTGCAACTCTAAAAATCAAGAAATATTTAATAAGTAATAAATAAAAATTGTCATTTAATTTATTACCGGAACACAATGAACTAAATAAGAAAACAATGTCATATTAATAAAACAAGAAAGAAAAATAATGGTTAAAAAAATGTAAAAATAATATCTTAAAATCCTTTAAAAAATAAGAAAAAATGTAAAATAATCAATATTTTGTAATAACACAAGAAAAATTATATATCTTTAACTATATAAATATTCAATAATTGAATAGATGAATGAATCCTATGATTTTTATAGCATGTGTAGTTATTTCTTTTGTTGTAGCTAAGGGCTTAGACTAACTATTCTACGAGATAATCATTTAAATCATTTAAAGGGAAAATATTTAAATACAATAGTTAATATTAATGGAAAAGTATTGAGAATCTTGATCATCTATAAATGAGAATCTTAAAGATTTAATACAATATATGTAGATTTTCCACAACATTCAACTTAACTTATTTTACAAAACCCTCCATTAGAGAAACATGAGACAACCCTAAATTCTTATATCCATACCAATCATCATATATAAGAAAGACCAAATCTATAACTCTCCATTATAAGACAAACGTTAAACTTAGGGTTAAAATAATGTTTTTAGAAGTTACAACTATGCTTACAATAATCAAGTTAAAGTTAGGGTTAAGGTTAGGGATAGAATTATGGTTATGATTATATTTAGAATTAGAGTTAGGGGTTAAAATTAGGGTTAGGGTTAGTATTAGAGTTAGGGCCACAATTAGGGTTAGAATTATAGTTAGAAATAGGGTTATGGCTAGGGTTACAATTACGATTAAGGTTAGAATTAGGGTTTTTGTTATGGTTAGAAATAGAGTTGGGATTAGGATTAGTGTTAGGATTAAGGTTAGGGGTATGGTTACAAATACAATTAGGGTTTAAATTAGGGTTGTGGTTACTATTATAGTTAGGGCAAGACCTAGGGTTAAAGAATTATGATTAGAATTAGGGTAGTTTATGGTTAGAATTAGGGTTGGAGTTAGGTTTATGGTTAAGGTTAGGGTTAAAATAATGTTGTTTAGATGTTGAAACTATGGTTAGAATAACCAACTTAGCATTAGGGTTAGGGTTAGGGATAGAATTAGGGTTAGTCTTATGTTTAGAATTAGAGTTAGGGGTTGAAATTAGGATTATTAAAGGGTTCAGGTTAGAATTAGGATTGTGGTTAGTATTAGCGTTAGGGCTAGAATTAGGGTAAGAATTATGGTTAGAAATAGGGTTAGGGTTATGTTTAGTATTGAGGTGAGGGTTAGGGTTAGGGTTAGAATCAGGTTTATGGTTAGCATTACTACATAGGGCCACAATTAGGGTTACAATTACATTTAGAAACAGGGTTACAATTACGGTTAGGGTTAGAATTAGAGTTAAGGTTAGCATTAGTGTTAGGATTAAGGTTAGGGTTACGGTTACAAATACAATTAGGGTTTAAATTAGGGTTACATGGTTAGCATTATAGTTAGGGCAAGACCTAGGGTTAGAATTATGATTAGAATTAGGCTAGGTTTATGGTTAGAATTAGGGTTAGGGCTAGAAACAGGGCTGGGTTTAGGGTTATGGTTAATTTTAGGGTTAAAATAATGTTGTTAGATGGTGTAACTACGGTTAGAATAACCAACTTAGGGTTAGGTTTAGGGTTAGGGTTAGGGTTAGGGATAGAATTAGGGTTAGTGTTATGTTTAGAATTAGAGTTAAGGGTTGAAATTAGGGTTATTAAAGGGTTCAAGTTAGAATTAGGGTTATGGTTAGTATTAGCATTAGGTCTAGAATTAGGGTAATAATAATGGTTAGAAATAGGGTTAGGGTTAGAATTAGGGTTATGGTTAGCATTAGTATTGGGGTGAGGGTTAGGGTTAGGGTTAGAATTAGGTTTAGTGTTGGCATTACTATAGGGTGAGGGTTAGGTTTACAATTATGGTTAACTAGAGTTAGGGTTAGCATTACTATTAGGATTAAGGTTAGGGTTAGGGTTAAAAATACAATTAGGGTTAGAATTAGGGTTACTAAAGGGTTCAAATTAAAATTAGGGTTAGGGTTAGTATTAGATTTAAGGCTAGAAATAGGGTTAGTATTTGATGAAGAAGGAAAAATACACCTCTCCTAAAACCAACCTCACTAAATGCCAATACATGATTTCAATTTGATTTCAACAAAACAATTAACTAGTTTTATTCACAAAACAATATAATTTTGCAAACTATTACAATGTCTAGGTTTCAATGGTTTTATTCCAACTCCTTATTCCTCAAATCTGCACAATCACCATCACATCAACACCGTCACAATCTCACAGCCTCACAAGGCTCCCATCTCTCTCTTCTCTCTTCAGGTGCCTTAACTCACATTCTCCATAAGTTTTTCTCTACTCTTTGGCTAAACCTTTTTCTTTTGTTACTGGCAGACCACATTCCCCATTCCCCACACTCTTTATAAATATCAATAATCATCTATATCCTTGACAGTATGGAATATGAAGATGCACATATCCAAATGACTCTCCTCTTAATATTGTGATGGTTGAACTTCCCTGTGTGACTCCTGCTTGGTGTTAACAAATGTAAAAGATATTGTATGCTTTATCAATGGTCTAACTTCCTCCTACTCATACCATATTCTGTAATATATGAAAAGCTTGCTTCCATGCACACATTTGCTATTTTTCTTATGGTTGATAAAACTCTATGTCTGGCCGTACCCATTCAAGTTTGTCGCGGCCTCTAGACAAATAGATTAGATTTTGAACTTCACACAATCACCTTACCATGCGTTTGAATAGCTAAGACTACAAGAATTATTTTGAAACCAGTATCTGAGTTTCCAAAGATTTGATCCACATAAGGAGAGGATTCCATTTTCCACCACGAATGGTAGCATGAACTTGATCATTGGTTCTATTGTTTTATTTCCAATAACTAGAATACATTGACCACTAAGGGATATGCAATGTTTGAGAATGGGTAAAGTTCCCCTTGATGGAAGAATTATATTCTTCAGGTTGTTCAACTGCTGATTCATTTTTCAATTCAGCAAGCTTGGGGTTAAAATCCACAATATTGGCCAAAGAATCATTTCCTCCATATGCCATCCACAAAGGAATAATACAATAGCTTAAGGCCATCTTTAGTTCTGAGATTGATTTATTGAAATCATCATCTACTCAAACTGCATGCTTATAGTGGTGTGAGCAAAACAAGAAGTTGTGCGATCTAAATAAGATATGGGGCTAAAAGAGTAGCAGCAACAATCATATTCACAACCTTAAGTTGAGTAAAAGTGGCAAGTCACATAATAGTGCCATGTGAGTAACCCACATAATAAACTTTAGACCCTATTACTAAAGATACACATTCAATCATAGCTGGAAAATCATAACCAACCAACTCCTCCAATCTTAGAAGGCCTTGCTGCGTTCTGACAAAGAGACATGACCGTAACTCTAGTGTGTACCATGTAGATTTCAAATCCAAAAATCCAATTCAGAGTATGCTAATATAAATCCTAGGGATTGTTATTTTGAATTTTGAAACCATGAGATGCAAAAATAAAACATAAGCAAACCATAACAACCAAAAAATCTTTTTGGTGATGTTGATTACCAATTCGCCTAGGATGCTCCTGCATCAGACATGCTGGGTAGGAAAATTTTGTGAGTAGGACTCACAAAATGGAGTTGAATAGTGGGACTACTCTTCTAGGTTGAAAAAAACCTATAGAAAACTCCATTGCTGAATTATATAGAAAGAATTTCTTCCTCCGCCTCTTCCAACACTTAGCCAGGACACTTGCCGTCCTCCTCTACCAAATGTGTACCTTCTTCCTCCTTCCTCTCATGGACTCATGTCCAACACAACCCAACCTCCTCCTCCAAATACTCTCTACTCTCCTCTCCTCCTTCATGGGATTGATCCCACCATCACCATCATCCAACCTCCTCCACCAAAATCCATCATCACAACTTGCAGCATCAACATACAAATCTGCACCTACAACTTCACCATTCACCATAACAACTACATATAACCTTGTACTAATAATATTCATATATACAATTTCTGCATTCACTTCTTCTTTCACATTCATCATATCATTTGGATCTACAATACAAGATTCAAGAAAACTAATTTTTACCTCTTCCTCCTTTGCTATTGTGACAACATCTTGCTCATCCTCTACTGCAACTTTTTGATATTCACCAGCTACTACTACCACCATCATTGTGTCCTCTAAAGGACTCACAACTGTTGTAACATTATCCTCTTCAACTACTACAACATTACGTTACTCCTCAATCTCTGTTGCGATCTCACTATCTTCCTCTACAACTATATCCCTTTCCTTTTCATCCTCAGAAACCTCTACCATAGCCTCTTCTCTTTCTTCTTTATCCTCAGCTACTACTGCACTTTCCTCTTCTTTTTTAACCTCTTTCACTATGCCTCCATCAGGGCATACTGCTACAACTTCTTTCACCACTTCCTCTTGTTGACCCCGCAATGGACTCAAAACATACTCTTTCCCATCCTTTATTATGCTATATGTATTTTCTCTGCCATTATGTATATAGCTTCTCTATCATAGGGCCATGGTCAACCCATCAAAACATGACATATATCCATAGGTACTATATCACATACAATCTCATCCTTATATCTACGAATCTAAAATTCAACAATACATTGTTCACTTATCTATATCTGACAATCTCCTTGCAACCAAGAAATATTGTAAGGGCTTGGATGCTTTCTTCTCTTCAATTTTAGCTTTTTGACCATCTCTAATGACACTAATTTATCTATTCTACTATAATCCACAGCCACTTTGTAGCACTTTCCACCTAACTTACAAATAGTTCAAAACACATTGCTCCTCTAGATGGGCTCTTGCTTCTCTTTTTGTGTCTTCGGAAATTCTTTCTTCATCATAAAACATTCTATTGGCTTCCAATACATTTTGTCAAACATTTTCCACACAACCTCAACCTACAACTTGCACAAAGCTCATAACCTACTATCCACAGCTTCACTACTTCTCTTTTCCACCCACAAGTCCTGGTATAGACTCTACACACTCAATACCTATGTCTCTGATACCATTTGATGAAGAAGGAAAAATACTCCTCTCCTAAAATCAACCTCACTAAACACCAATACATGATTCCAATTTGATTTCAACAAAATAATATAATTTTGCAAACTATTAGAATATCTAGGTTTTAATGTTTTTTTTCAAACTCCATGTTCCCCAAATCTACACAATCACCATCACATTAACACCATTACAATCTCACAACCTCGCAAGGCTCCCATCTCTCATTTCTCTCTTCAGGTGCCTTTACTCACATTCTTTGTAAGTTTTTCTCTACTCTTTGGCTGAACCTCTCTTTCTTCTGTTATTGGCCGACCACATTCCCCATTCCCCATGCTCTTTATAAAAATCAATAACCATCTATATCCTTGACAGTATGGAATATGAAGAAGCACAGATCCAAACGATTCTCCTCTTAATATTGTGATGGTTGAACTTCCCTGCGTGACTCATGTTTGGCGTTAACAAATGTAAAAAATATTGTATGCATTATCAATGGTCTAACTTCCCCCTGCTCATGCCATATTCTGTAATATATGAAAAGATTGCTTCCACGCACACATTTTCTATCGTTCATATGGATGATAAAACTCTCTGCCTAGCTACACCCATTCAAGGCTATCATGGTCTCTAGACAAATAGATTATATTTTGAACTTCACACAATCACTTTACCATGCATTTAAATAGCTAAGGCTGCATGAATTATTGTGAAACCAGTATCTGAGTTACCAAAGATTCGATCCACATAAGGAGAGGACTCCATTTTCCCCCACGAATGGTAACATGAACTTTGATCGTTGGTTCTATTTTTTTATTTTCAATAACTGGAATGCATTGACCACTAAGGGATACACAATGTTTGAGAATGGGTAAATTTCCCCTTGATGGAAGAATTATATTCTTCAGGTTCTTCAATTGCTGATTTATTTTTCAATTTAGCAAGCCTGGGGTTAAAATCCACAACATCGACCAAAGAATCATTTCCTCCATATGCCATCTGCAAAGGAAATGATTTAGGAATACGAGATAGATAATAAAGTATTAGAGTAAAACTTCCTTTTCAAATCACAGTTGTAGATGTAAACAGGTCACCATAGTTTGTGTCTTCAGTGCACATACATAATCCACTAACTTAAGGCCATCTTTAGTTCTGAGATTGATTTATTGAAATCATCATCTACACAAAGTGCATGTTTACAGTGGTGCAAGCAAAATAGGAAATTGTGCGATCTAAATAAGATATGGGGCTAAAAGAGTAGCAACAGCAATCATATTCACAAACTTAGGCTGAGTAAAAGTGGAAAGTCACATAATAGTGCCATGTGACTAACCCACATAAGGGTCAGTGCATGAAGTTGGGTCCACTTTTTGGCCAAATGGTTGAAGTGTTTTCCCTGATTTTCAGAATTTGTCACATTTGACCTGAACATTTGAGGCACTTAAAGATTGAATCTTAAAAAAGGTTAGTAATATGAAATGTAGTACTCAAAGTCTAGTTTCTAAATATGTAATTTATTTTAATACCCAGATGACACAAATTGATTTTCAATAGGCATTTCTAAAAACCACTGTTTAAAAGTCACTTTTTTTTACCATACCATGCACGTTTACGGCCAACATAATTTGACCTATATAAAAGTATTTTTCTAAACCCTTTTGGGGAAAGATGTGTAGTACAGTGAAGTTTGATGCAGATATTCTTTTATATTTTTTTCAAAATAATTATTTTTATTAATTTTTTATTGGCCCTAATTCCTGATTTCAAAAACCCTCATGTACGGCCAACATAATTAGAGAGAAACTAATCATAAAATGAATTTTTTATTTATTTTGTAAACAATGATGTGTAGATTGATGACATATTTTTTTTTCAAAAAAAAATAAAACTTAAAAGTTATTAAAAAAATACAAACACCTATCATTTCAAGTTTTTGGACTAGTTTGCTCATAAATTAAATAATAAATAGAAAAACAAGTCCAATAAAAAAAATTACATATTTGAAAACTAGACACTGTCATCTATAATGGGTTTTAATTTCGTAAAAAAATTTAGAAAAAAATGTCGTCAGCCATATAGGTAAACTCAGTCTTTTCTCTAGTTCTGTACTTAGAAAAAAACTTGCAGGTCCAAGGACAAGGGTTGGTTTACCATGTCTTTCCCAAGCCTAAGCTTTTAGGAACGGGTACCCATTTTAAAATGGGTACCCATTTCTTTTGTATGGGAAAAAAAAGCACGCAAGATTTTTTTTCAAATTTAAATATGTTTATAGAAACAGGTACCCGTTCCTAAATGGGTACCCATTTAGGATCGGGCACCTGATCCTAAATGGGTACCCATTTAGGATTGGGCACCCATTCCTAAATGGGTACCCATTTAAGATCGGGCACCCGTTCCTAAACGGGTACCCATTTCCAAGTGAGTACCTATTTAGGCTAGAGTACCCATTCCCAAACGAGTACCTATTTCTTTTAAAATGGGTACTCATTTCTATCAGGATTTTATTTTTCCTGCAACTTCCCCTCTATGTGGACCCAACTTCTTACACTTACCTATAATAAACTTTAGAACTTATTATTGAAGATACACATTCAATCATAGCTGGAAGATCATAACCAACCAACTCCTCCAATCTCAGAAGGCCTTGTTGTGTTCTGACAAAGAGACATGACCATAACTCTAGTGTGTACCACGTACATTTCAAATCCAAACATTCAATTCAGAGTATGCTAATATAAATCCCAGGGATTGTTCTTTTGAATTCTAAAACCATGAGATGCCAAAACAAAACATAAGAAAACCATAACAACTAAAAAATCTTTTTGGTCATGCTAATTGCCGATTCACGTCTGCATCAGTGTCTGCATCAGTATCATAGTGTATGCTATGGTTAGAATTAGGGTTATTGTTAGCATTATAATTATGGTTAGAACTAGAGTTAGGGTTAGTATTAGTGTTAGGATTATGTTTAGGTCTACAATTAGGATTAGGGTTAAGGTTTAGGTTCAAGTTAGAATTAGGGTTAAAAATATGGAACCTGCGATTAGGGTTACTATTTTAATTATTATATATATTTATAATTATAATATAATAATAATATATCTAACATATATTATAATAATAATAATATATCTAACGTTTATTAGAATATTATATTATATAATTAACTCTAATTATTAAGATATATAATATATACCTATATTTAAAATATATATCTAAAGTAGGTTGAGAGATATCATTGTCGAGACCCTATTTTAGTAGGGCCTATACAAGGATATTTCTTGAGTACTTTAGATATATTTTTAAATATAGGTATGCTAGTATATTATAATATTGAACTATATGGTATATGGATAAATATGATTTTTTAAGTTAATATAATCTTGCTATTAATATTAATATGATTATTTAATTTATCATATTTTATTTAAGCTCTTATTCCCCCGTCTTCCTTAAATGTCTCGTCCACTCCCCCTATATTCTCTCTATCATTCCCTATTTTATGTTTGTATTTATTTCTACTTAGATGTTTATTATTATTATTCTAATGAAGTGATTTTAATTAATTCCACAATTAATTTAAACAAACTCCTAATTTTTGTAGATAAGATACACATATCTCCATTTCAATATTCACTTCTATTATGACAATTTCTCATTCCATTAAATACTAATTAATGAATCTAACTCCACTATTTAAATACCATTTTTAAACTATTTTGTTCATATAATATATTAATGTATAAACATAAAAGACTTATATATATAATGTGTTCACTTATTAGATAATTTTATACAATGTATTTATTAAATTTTACTAAATAAAGTTTAATGTTCCTTCCATTTTTCATAAAATAAAATAGTATTAAAATTAATATAGCACTTTAATTAAATAATATTAAATAAAAACAACTTAACTATTAATTCCATTATTACTATCATATATTTATTTTTTTCTTATTTTATTATTGGTAATGTTATTATTTTACTATTATTACTATCATTATTATTTAATTATCTATTTATTAAAAATAAATTTTGGTTATTTTGAAACTATATAATTATTTTAATTTAATTTAGCTTTACCATGGAATTTAATTTAAATTTTCCTTTACTATTATTATTAAATTATTTATTTAAGGGGTGGGGACCTAGCTCGATTGGCTAAAAATTCTATTCCGTTGCAGTAAAGAAGGTCATGAGGAGTCTCCCTATCCTCCTCATGGTACCGGAGGGCGTGTCATGCCAACATAACCGATACATGAAAAAAGCTTACCAGGTACACTTTAGTTTATTTTAATCACGTGCTCATTTATTAGTCTTTAAAATTTTTTATTTTAATTTCCACTATGAAATAGAATTAAAATTAAATTTTTTTATTATTTATTCCAAATAGTTAGCCATATTATCTAACTTTATATTCAATTAAATTAACACTTATATATGTTGGTCTATACATGCTACAACTTGAGCATACAATCAACTATCATGTTTAATGTTTTGAATCACTTCGTAGTACAACAAATGCTATAATCACAAACCATACATTATACAATACATTGTCATTGTTATTAGTCTTTGCAAGATCTTGTATTCAATTAGTTAATTTAGCTCATTGGAATGCAATTCATCAAACCTTGGGCATGTAAACTAATGTCGGGTGTCATGGCAATTCTAAATGGAGAGCAATAATAGAAAGTAGTAAAATGCTATAATAGATGAAAAAGAGACTCAAGAATTGGCAATATTAGATTAAAATTCATATTTTCTAACATTGTCCAATGCAAGCAAGGGTAGGTTGAATGGGTCAATGATTTTGTTTAACATTTTTAGTCCCGCTCACCAAAATGTATTATGAGATTCAAGATCTCAAACTAAAGTCTTATGAACCCAACTTCTTATTCAATATTTGCATTGAATAATTAATCTTCAACCACTATCTCTAATACAATTATTATGTTACTTTATGTGTTACACTTAAATGATTTAATGTCGCTTTTATTTACAAAATAGGTTACATTTTTCTTCCCATTCAAATTAGGTCATAAGAACTACTCACTTTATGTCATATTACTCCTACCTCTAACCACTTTGGAGTTCATCTAGGATACCCTTGGCTCACTAAAATCTAAGAAATCCCCTCAAATATCTACGGATGTGTCAAACTTCTATATGATAATGAGATGGTAAGTTTGATAATGAGATGATAATCGTTATTCATCATGACTTTTAACTCCTCCCTAAACTTCACCCCTCCCTAAGCTTCATAACTTTACCATTAATTTATTTGTTCATATGTTCATGAGACAACCATACAACTCTCTTCTATATCTATAAATGCTTCAAAGAACAATAATCATGTATCCCTATCCCTTACTTTCCTTCCTCCATAGTTACTCACTAGTCACTCCATTGTAGTGTATGCTAACCAAACAAATAATAAATCAAATTCAAAATCAACTAATTTATAAAGACTATTTACTAATAAATCATTTCTTCATCAATAGTAAACAAATATTTAATCTAAGAAAATAATTTCAACTACAAAACACATACTATTATTACAACACTACAAGGTAGGCCACTACTTTATCAAAAAAAATTAGATATTGCATTATCTTCAATAACAATAAAATATTATATAATTATTTAGAAATAATTATATATTTAAAAAATGAATTATATTTATAAATAAATATTATTAATATATATTATAAATATTGTAGAATATCAAAATTCTTAATAATTCAATTATTAGTATAATCTAATTATAATATATAATTAATTAAGAATGTTGACAATATTATACTAAAACTTTATACCAATTTATAAAAATAGAAATTTTAACTCATAATAAATACTTTTAAACACATCATGTTTTGTAAATATAAAATTAGAAATAATTACTAGTATAATACTTATAGTATTTATAATTAATGAAAGATGTTGACAATATTTAATATAATATTTTATATTAATTTTAAAAAAATACAAAAATAAATAATAAAGGACTCAACATTGTCATGTCTTGTAAATAAAAAATTATAGATAATAGTTTTTAAAAATAAATGACTAATGAGATAAAATAAGTATTTTCTAAATCTATGTGTGGACTTTAATAAAAATCTAAATATTTCATCTAATAATTTTTCACATAAATAATATTTTTCATTCTTTTATTCATTGAATATGCATGTTAATAGTTAGAAAAATAAATATTGACATTGATTTTTAAAATGCTTGTATGTTTACTTCGTTTTTTCTTGCATCAATTTAATTTATTGTGCCCAATTTATTTACTAGATGGATAGTGTTTCAAAAACCTCATTGGCCCTTGCCACGTGTTGCCATGTGTTAAATTTTTGGCTTGATATTTTTATTTTTCTTTAGTTTTTTCTACTTGTCCTTAAAAAATGGAAACATAATTTCTGAAAAAATAAATCTGCAAAATCCATTTTTAGGAGCTCAAAATTATGAGCTAATTACAACACTTATAATTGATTTTATCAATAGTTTTTATTAAAATTTTTGCATAGAGACTTAGGAAAAATTAATATTGGTTCAACATTCAAAATAATACTTGTTGTGATTGGTTTAGTTTACATAGATTAATCACTAGATAAGAAAAACTCATTTCATCTAATGTGTAATTCTTTCTCTAAGAAATTTCACCACATTTTTTTTGGGAATCACTGATAAAATCACAAGAAGTTCCATCCAATGTGTAAATCTTCCTCCATAAAATTTTATAGACAATTTCTTGGGAGTTACTCCAAAAATCCTAAAAAGTTCTATCCTACTTGTAACTCTTCCTCCAAAAAATTTCACGGACAATTTTTTAGGAACCACTCAACAAAATAACAAGAAATTCCATCCAATGTATCTAGAAATTTTCACTGACATTTTTTTGGAAATCACTCAGCAACATTGCAAGAAATTCCATGCAATGTAATTTCACAAACAATTTCTTGGAAACCACTTAGCAAAAATTCCATCCAATATATCTAGAAAATTTCACTAACATTTTTTTGGAAATCACTCAGCAACATTGCAAGTAGTTCTATCCAATGTAATTTCACCTACAATTTCTTGGAAATCACTCAGCAACATTGCAAGTGTTAATTTTCAGATCAGATATGCTGAATTGATTCCTTTTTTGTTGTTGTCCATTCATGCCTTGATTCGATCTTGATTTGAGTAGATTTTTCAGAACTACTCTCTCTATCACTGCGAGAACCCTGCCTTGACTTCCTTCACTGAGCTGATCCATCCTTTCGATACATTCCTTTCTATGCGCAAAGCATTGATCATTATGTTGAATGTATAAACATTTATGGGAATTTTTCTCTAAAGAACTTCTTTATAAATCCTCCATGCCATGTCCAACCAACTGGCCTTGACTAAACCTCCAACTAGACTATTGCACACAATTATGGATGGAAAGAAGCTAGAACTCTTGATCCTATGAAAGGCCTCCGTGGCATCTTTCATCCTCTTTGCCTACACACAGGTTCTAATCAAAAGGTCAAACACAAGAGGAGTAGAATTGTAGTTTGTATTTGTACTCACAAGAGCATCTACATCCCCAGATGTCGAACCTCCACTTCTTTGCACCATGCGAATCAACAAAGACTGAGCTTATGCCAGCCTCCTACCTTTAATCAATATATGGATCATGGCACTTAAGATTTTTCCTGTGTGTCTATACCTCTATTGTTTTTCCACCCAACTAAAAAATATAAAACTCATCTCTGCATTATTTATACACTTGTACAACACATTGATCACAACTTGCTTAAATAGTTCCACAACTTCATCAACACACCCATCCTGTTCATATCCTGCAATCATTGCATTCCAAGATACCACATCTCTCTTGGGTATCTTCCAAAACAGATCCAAGGCCATTCCTACTTGACCATTCTGAGCATGTCCTGAAATCATAGCTGTCCAGGAGACAACATCTTGTTGATCCATTTTGTCAAACAGTTCTCGTGCCTTCTCTATGCTGCCACATTTTGAATACATATCCAAAAGGGCACTCGCCACAAAGGTATCAGAATAAAATCCAAGTCTAACTATTTCATCATGAATCCTTATGCCCTGTTTCAGATCTTCCAAGTCTGCACAAGCTGGCAGTACACTGGCAAATGTGTACTGAGTAGGCTGTATTCCTATCCTTTGCATTTCTTCGAACAGTTTCATTGAAGCCTCGGCAGCTCCATACTTGCCATATGCTGAAATCATCACAGACCATGAGAACACATCTCGTTCAGGCATTCGGTCAAACACTTTGCGAGCATCTAACTGTCACAATCACATTTACAATACATATCAACTAGTACCCCTCCTACAACTACTTCAGATTCATACTCTCTTTCTAATTGCCTGAACTTGGCTCTAATATCATGTTAATTTTTAGATCAGATATGCTGAATTGATTCCTTGTTTTTTTGTTGTCCATTCATGCCTTGATTCGATCTTGCACATGTATTATGGGAGGAGGCGCCTTTGTGGTAGGGTCGCATCACTTCATCTAATGCCTACATAGATTGTAACCTCCCGAAGCTACACAAACATCAACAGCAAGAAGTTCCATCCAATGTGTCAAGAAATTTCAATGTAATTTGATGGACAATTTCTTGGGAATCACTCAACAACATTGTGCAAGAAATTCCATCCAATGTGTCAAGAAATTTCAATGTAATTTGATGGACAATTTCTTGGGAATCACTCAACAACATTGTGCAAGAAGTTCCATCCAATGTGTAACTCTTCCTCCAAAAAATTTTAGGGACAATTTTTCTAAATACCACTCAGCAAAATCACAAAGAAATTCCATCCAATGTATCAAGAAGTTTGACTACTCAACAATATCGCAATAAACTCTATTCAATTTCTTGGGAATCACTCAGCAAAATTGAAAGAATCGTTAGGATACAACGACTAACTGAGAAGTCATCAGCCTTAAAAGAAATGCTTGAAAACACAATGCAGTCAAGCTGCAAACGATCTTCAAGATCACTTTTTCTTGAAGAGAAAAAAGGTAGCGCTTTCAGTCGTGTTTCAGCAGCAGTAGCAATATATTGTAATGGAGCTCTATGACTATGAATTGAACCTGCAATCTGAAATCAGCTGCAAGCGAAGCTCTCAAGACGTGGAATGCTTGATGGAATTCATTCCTAAACCACGACACTTACAGTTAGGAATGTGCGAGCTGTTGTGGTCAATTGAAGCCCTGCCCTTGCAGAGGCCTATAGAATATTCCTTCAACATCATGGAGATCAAACCATCGGGAACCCCTCTACCTTTCGCAGAAACTGCGGTGCCCGATTTACCTGCCAAGTTTAAGCCTTTGCTGGTGGAGTTTGAGGCGTCAATGAAGTCTGTGTGCAGGGCAGAGGAAGCACTGAATAAATTGTATGATTTTTCCTCTTTGTTTTTGCTGGAAGAAGATTCTCGGTGGTGTATCGTTCTGGATACCAAGATCACGGTAACAGCTTGTAAAGCTGCGAGAGAGGCAATTTACTAGGCTGCACAAGTAGCTGCGTGTTTTCTTGTTGAGCAAATCGAACCCCCTGTTTTCATAGACAGTGAACAAAGTAAGAGCTATGAGAGATTAGCATGTTGGATTGAAAAGTGGACGGTTGCAGACGAGCTATGGTCCACCAGCTTTTTTTCATCGGAGAGTTCAAATGTCATGATGAAGCTAATTCAAGAAAAGGTCGTGGAGGTAGAAAATGTTGTTCAATGGTGTACAGTGAAAGTAGTCCATGACAAATCCAAACCCTATATTGAATTTCAGGTTGCGATCCATGAGTTTTTGGAAGGAGATGAAGTGCTTCTGTGAATTGGTGTGGCCAATGATCGAGCGTTTAGGGTTTGAGTTTTTCATAGAGGCTGTTGAAGTGCTTTGTTTGTAAGAGGGGGTCGAACCTGAGACCTCGTTAGGGTTAGCTTACCTGCTTCCTGCCGTGGTGAAGGATTACATCAGGGCTACCCTGGGGCAAAATGAGCTGAAACCAAGTAATAATAACAATGTTGTGCAAAGTCTTCTCTAGCTTCTAATCAGGTACCTAGTTTTTCTGGGGAAAATTTGTGTGATTTGTCGGAGCAACCAGCTGTTGGAAGTTCCACCGAGCAGTACTTGCAGTAATATTTGCAGGGCTAGAAAGGAAGGCTATGAGGCTTTAATGACACCTCGTGTGGCTGACCTAGAGATTTCAAAGGAGGGGAGAGCAGCACGGAGAGAGCAGTACGTCAGAAACTTATACAACAATTCAATCGGTCGAGGATCGACAGGACTTGAGTTTCTACTTGACGGAATAATTGCGGACGAGGAAGAAATCGATAGGAATACAAAAGCAATTGGTTGGGAGAGTGGCCAAAATGTACTCCAGGAGCATTGTGTAGGCTCTGCACATCCCAATATCTCAGTTATGGATCCACGATACGGAGAGCTCCAAAAGCTATTCAGCCTTCTAGTAAGAAACATCTATGTTAGTTCAGACCTTGAACTGATTGTTGGGATGAGGGGTTTAGTTGGAAAATGAGGTTTATATTATTTTGTAATTGTTGACATGGGGGCTTGGTTGGAAAATAAGGTTTACATTTTGTAATAAAGTCACCTTAATGACTTACTGATATTAGCAATTAAATGTTTAGTTAGTATCATGTTAGTTATTGGGTGGTTCGGATAGTTTTGTCTTCAAAAGGCTTTATAAAATCTATATAGTGATGTATGGGTAACTATCTTGAATAATTTAATATTATGATTATTATTCAATGTTTTTGTTTTCAACATTCTAAATGGTGGTTTGGATGGTTTTGTCTTGAAAATGATTGATAAAAGTTATATAGTGAGGTATGGGTAACCATCCTGATGTGGTTTAGTTGAATGATTAATATTATGATTATATAGTAAAAAGTGTCACACAGTGGTGAGTACCTGCTAGTGTAGTAGTAAAAGAATGTGTCTTGTGATTATTATTAGGTAATGATGTTTTTGTGTAATTTAAAATTTTGGGAATTAATAGATACAAAGATTAAGAGTTAAGTATAGTACTTAGTGAAAATATTTATCTTCATATTTGTCTTATAGGTTTTTATGTTTATATTTATACTCCATTAATTTTTTAAATGTACTACAAAATTTATATTAACAAGTGTCACATAGCAAGTATATTAAAAATTTGTTTTGGTTAAATTATGTGTCAGTAGTTTAATTAAGTTATATAATTATTAAATTGTGAAGAAAAAATAGTTACATAGTATACCTATCTTTACAAAAATCTATCTATAGATTTTTTAAAGATAGATATGCTAGTTGTCATTATAGTATGTATTTTAATTGTAATTATAGTTGTGTTTTAGTTTTAAATTTTTAATTCACTAAGCAAACTTCAAATTTACTTTTTGTCAAACCAACAAAATTGTTATTATTCATAGTTATAATATTAATTATATTATTAATATTTAATTATAACACTTGATATATTATCTTAATTGATATTATAGTATTATAATATAGTATAATATTAATTGATATAATATTCGAATTAATTTTTTTCTTAGAATAAATATTTGTTGCATAGACAAATTGGATTTCAATAATGTTAAACAAATATTTTTTTAAAAACCAATATAAATATTATAACAAAATTGTAATATTTATTGTTTAAATATTAATGAAATAGTATAATTAATTATTTATTGATAATAAACAATGTTTCTATTCTAAATATGATAATAATATATTTATATTAATATTATAATATTTTTATATAGTATTATATTATATTTTTATTTTTAGTGCGTGCCTTCCTATGAGTTCACACTTATCTAGTTATTAATCTATTGATTGTAAACCAGTCAAAAGATAGGATTATTTTTCTTGTGGGGCAAATTTGATTTAAATTTGTACTTTTCCTATGTCAACATTATAAATTTTTAACAAAAATAATATTGAAAAATAATTTATCTGTATTGTCATTGATTGAAGAAAATAACCTCTTCTCTATGGATTGTGGGAGAGTGCAACAAAAATCTATAAATGCCGAGAGAATTTTGGTTTGAGGGGAGGATGTGGCAAGTAAACAAATTATGAACACAAATTTTGTCTCCCACCTGCCTGCAAGTACTATTGCAATGAGTTCAACTTATCTAGTTATTAATCTATTAATTGTAAAACAATCAAAAGACAAGATTATTTTTTCTTGTTAGGTAAATTTGATTAAAATTTGTACTTTTCCTATGTCAACATGATAAATTTTTAACAAAAAAATATTAAAAAATAATTTATCTGTATTGTCATTGACTAAAAAAATGACCGCAGGAGAGTGTAACAAAAAGCTATAAATGTGAAGAGAATTTTGGTTTGAGGGGAGGATGTGGCAAGTAAACAAATTGAACACAAATTTCGTCTACCAATAGTTAAGTCATGTCTAAATGGATGGCCATAATTATGAGATGGAAGAATCATTACTTTTTGTCAAAGGGACAAAGTTATAATATTAATAATACTATTAAAAATATAGGGTTCTACACATTTTATTTTATGAAATTAGATTATTTTTGGGATTTCAGTTTTATTTACTCAAGAGTTAAAAATGTAATATTTCAATTTTATTTACTAAAAAGTTAAAAATATCATGAAAAATATTTCCCCATGTTATTACATTTTTTGTTTTATTCTTCAACATACATTTTAAATTTTCCTAGTATTAATATTATTACATTTTAATATTTTAAATTTTCATAGTATTAATATTATTACATTTTAATATCTTAAGCAGACATTTCAAATCTCTATACACTCAACTAGGGCTAGGGCTCTCCACATAATACAAATATGTAAGCTTTATAAAGTTTAGTTTTATAATTAAGGAAATATTTGTGTTATTTAATCAGCTTTGTAAAGTTTAATTTTATAGCTAAGTAAATATTTTAGTGCTATTTTATTTTTACCAAATTAAATTATTTAATAGGCTTTGTAAAGTTTAGTTTATAGGTAAGTAAATATTTTAGTGTTATTTTATTTTTACCAAACTAAATTATTTTTGAGATTTCAATTTTATTTACCTAAGACATTTCAAACGAGTTCACATAAAATTTTTATTAGTTACAAATTTGAAATGATAAACAATTCTTTATCTTTAGAAAAAAAATATTACTAAACCTTAGATTAATTAAAATAATTAAAATCTATGTTCTCTAAAAGTACTTACTATTATTACTTAAACAAAAAAATACTGTAGTGATCTAAAGATGAATATGTTATTGTTATTATATTGTGTAATTATTTTTCAAACTTACAATATTCTAATGCATTTTAAATTGTAATAGTATTCAATATTATTACATTTTTATATCTTAGGTAGACATTTCAAAATCTCTTGACACCCAACTAGGGTTAGGGTTCTACACATTTTATTGTATGAAACTAGATTATTTTTTAGATTTCAATTTTATTTACTCAAGAGTCAAAAATCTAGGATTTCAATTTTATTTAGACAAAATTAAAAATCTACAGTATCACAAAAAATATTTCGCCATGTTATTACATTTTTTATTTTATTCTTCAACTTGCATTTTAAATTACAAAAGTATTAGTATTATTACATTTTAAGGAAATATTTGTGTTATTTAATAGGCTTTGTAAAGTTTAGTTTTATAGTTAGGGAAATATTTTAGTGCTATTTTATTTTTACCAAATTAAATTATTTTTGAGATTTCAATTTTATTTATCTAAGAGATTTCAACACTATTCAGAAATTTACTTTTCAATTATTGGAATGCAATTTGTCTATACAACCAATACCTAATCAACAAAAAAAATTACAACTAAACAACTACTATATACAACCAATAACTAATCAACAAAAAAATTTACAACTAAATGAATGCTATAATAACAACACTACTATATAACTTGTTTATTATATTGTTATATTATATTATATTTATGTTTATACTTATTATTATATTATTATACAATATTATTATAATATTATAATATCAATTGAGATAATATATGAAGAAGTGTTAATAATGGATATTAATAATATTATTTATAGTATTATTATTATTATAACTATAAATAATAACAATTTGGTACCTTTGACAAAAGTAATTTTGAAATTTAGGTAATGAAGTAAAAAATTAAATTCTAAAAAACTAATATTTTTTCACCACAATCTGCAGAGAAGAGGTATTTTTTTTAGCTAATCAAATAGAGATAAATCATTTTTCAATGATTTTTTGTTAAAATTTTATCATAATTTTATCATCTTGACATAGGAAAAGTTCAAATTTATATCAAATTTGCCCAACAAGAAAAATAATTTTACTGTTAATAGCAGGATTATTTTTCTTGTCGGCCAAAAAAAATGACCTCTTTTCTGTGGATTGTCAAAGAGTGCAACAAAAAGCTATAAATGTGTAGAGAATTTTGGTTTGAGGGGAGGATGTGGCAAGTAAACAAATTATGAACACTAATTTTGTCTCCCACTAGTTAATTCATGGCTAAATGGATGACGATAATTATGAAAGGGAAGAAGGGAAGAATCATCAAAACAAAAAGCTATAAATGTGGAGAGAATTTTGGTTTGAGGGGAGGATGTGGAATCTAGTATTTCAATTTTATTTACTCAAAAGTTAAAAATCTTAAAAATATACAATATCATGAAAAATATTTTGCCATGTTATTACATTTTTTTTTAATTCTTCAAACATACACTATTTTAATGCATTTTAAATTATCATAGTATTAATATTATTATATTTTAATATATTAAGCAAACATTTCAAATCCTATACACTCAACTGGGGCCAAGGGCTCTCCACATAAATAAAAATATGTAGGCTTTGTAAAGTTTAGTTTTATAGTTAAGGATATATTTGGTTTATTTAATAAGTTTTGTAAAGTTTAGTTTTATAGTTAAAGAAATATTTTAGTGCTATTTTATTTTTACCAAATTAAATTTTTTTGAGATTTCAATTTTATTTACCCAAGACGTTTCAAAATGAGTTCACATAAATTAATTAAAATAATTAATATCATGTTATATAAAAGTACTTACTATTGAACTTTTATAGTTAAGGAAATATTTGTGTTATTTAATAGGTTTTGTAAAATTTAGTTTTATAGTTAAAGAAATATTTTAGTGCTATTTTTTTTTACCAAATTAAATTATTTTTGAGATTCCAATTTTATGTACCCAAGACATTTTAAACCGAGTTCACATAAATATTTCCTTATAAATTTAGTTCTCTAAAAATAATTACTAAACCACAATATTAGATTAATTAAAATAATTAATATCATGGTCTCTAAAAGTACTTACTATTACTACTTAAACAAAAATTAAGTGACTAAGATAAAATACAATATGAATATGTTATTGTTATTATATTGTGTAATTATTTTTCAAACTTACAATATTTTAATGCATTTTATATTGTAATAGTATTCAATATTATTATATTTTAATATCCTAGGGAGACATTTCAAATCTCTCCACACCCAACTAGGGTTAGGGTTCTACACATTTATTTTATGAAATTAGATTATTTTTGGGATTTCAATTTTATTTACTCATTAAAAATCTAGGATTTCAATTTTATTTAGTGAAAAGTTAAAAATTGACAATATCATGAAAAATATTTCACCATGTTATTACATTTTTTATTTGATTTATTTTTGGAATTTCAATTTTATTTACTCATTAAAAACTCTAGGATTTCAATTTTATTTAGTGAAAAGTTAAAAATTGACAGTATCATGAGAAATATTTCACCATGTTATTACATTTTTTATTTTATTCTTCAAACTTACAATATTTTAATGCATTTTAAATTATAAATGTATTAGTATTATTACATTTTAATATCTTAAGGAGACATTTCAAATCTCTATACAATCAAGGAGGCCAGGGCTCTCCACATAAATACAAATATGCAGGCTTTGTAAAGTTTAGTTTTAGTTTTATAGTTAAGAAAATATTTTAGTCCTATTTTATTTTTACCAAATTAGATTTTTTTTTATTTCATTTTTTATTATGAAGAACATTTCAACACTCTTCAGAAATTAATTTTTCAGTTTTTATTTCATATTTGTGTTTTATTTACTAATTTTTTATTAAATAAATAAAATAAAATAACTCTACACTTGTAGTACCCCTCAACTTATCGTCTTTTGGACTGATGGTTGCTTAGTAGTATTGGACATTTTGACAGTATTTTTAGATCGTTGATGATGGATTTCTAGTTATTTTGCTATTTCAGTATGAACTTAATTGTTATGACAACAGATATTGATGATGGATTATGTCATTTTATGCTTTACAATTTGATAAATGAACTGATGTTTTAGATGCTTTGATGTTATTCATTATATGGGATTGAAAGTTAGCTGATCATTTTATGTCGTAGATTAGTAATCTGATATCTTGTTCAATTTAGTTGATTATTATTTTAAAACGTGAATGGAACAGTGTTGTATTACTCGTTCTCGAGTACCCTACCTCACTGCGATTTCCATTCACGATAGGACTGCATGTGATGTATATGTATATCTTGTTACGGTTAACTGTGCGTTGCTGCAGGATGCAGGTACTTGGCATCGACTCCACCTGATTACAGGTCTGAGCGTGCCTTCGCCAATGGATTAGTTGGTTGGAGTTAACAGGAGGTCCCTAGTCAGTGTTCCTTCGTCGTCAGTTTACCCTTGTGGTTATTGGTTGTCATTCGCCCATGTCTCACTATCAGGTAATATTGTATTTTGGAGTCAAACCAAGTTCAAAGGTGTTTAAGTATGTGCGGTAATGTTGTGCTTTAATTAGAATTATTCTACGGAAGAGTTTAGTGTTGTTAAATAGGCATATTGTCGTTAGTTGTCGATTTTAGTTATAAATAAATTATTATTTTAATAGAGGTGTTGTTGATAAATAAGTTGTAAGAAGTTTGTATTATTCGATATAATATTATTTATAATAAATATTTAAATAAATAAATAATTATAGCCATGCTTGTAAATTGTGTTTCACAACTGGATTAATAAAATAAATTATAGGATAGTACAAAAATATGGATAGTTGAAATAGTACTATTCTATTAATGATAATATTTTGGGGTCGGTTATAAAGAAAATAATAATAAAATAAAGTATCTGATAATTGGGAATCATTATATTAAATTAAAAAAATACATATTCTTAAAAAGGAGTTTCACGGAATCTTGTGGAAGCCCTAGGAGAAGAGAGAGAGACTGAGTTATATAAGAGTTGTCGGTGCATCAAGGAGGAGAACACAGGGGTAAGGAAAGAAGCAGCTGGGAACTGCAACAATTGGAGCGGGTTCGTCACGGTGGTTGCGAAATCAGGTTCCGTTGAATGCCTTATCTCTGAACTTCCTTTCAATCTGCAAATGTGTTTATAGTTTGTTTGATTTCCGCATAGTTCAGCAGTCTGTCCTTTCTGTGTGTGATCAGCATCCTCTCTTAGGGTTTAAATACATCGTTTCTGCTCAAGGATTCCGTAAGTCAAATGTTTTCCTTCCACTGGTTGCCGAATTATTCTGCATGCATTCTCAGACCGGCGAGATCTTGGTAGGGTTTGTAGGACACCTCGATAGGATTACCGTGAATCGCGGTTGGTTCCAGCTAGTCGTCCCTGTAAGATCTGATCAAGGTTATTAGTGTTTTCTCTCTGTGTTAGCTGGAAACTATCTGGGAAACCCGCTGTATGTCTCTTGTACCCAACGATCTGCATAGGCTGCGTGCCTGCTCCCACATCTGCAACTGGAAATCCTTTTGGCTCAGAAACCTGTATAGCGATTGTTACTGGAGATTGACTGCTGAGCATACAAGAAACTGAAACTGTAGGGCTCAACGAGCACGATGCATTGAAATTTTCCTTCCAGCGTAAATGAAGGAAATGGAGGCAACTGGGGTTCGGCCAAATTTGTCATTTCTGGATTGCGTTTTGGGAAACCTGGGCTGTTGGTTTCATTTCTGTAGGATGGATGGTCTTGCGAGGGTTGACAGGAAACTTTAATTGGCAGATTTGCCATAGAAGAAGGGAATTCAACTTCAGTATCTCAGTAGTCTCAGATTTAAGCAAACAAGGGTTTCTTTAGAATCTTATTGCGTGGTAAGGGGATCTATACCATTTTGTCTTTACAATATATGATTTTGTAAATAGAATGAAGTGTCTAGGTTGTGACGGTAAATGCTAGATATTAGGGATGAATGTCGTCTTTGGCTCAGATATGGTTCTCCATAATACGTCATCCCTACTTTAGAGATTGGTTACTTGCGAATTCTGGCTATCGAGAGGAACAAAAAAATCTTTCTCTTGTTCTTTATAGCTGAGCGGCCAGGTGGTGTTGTCTTTGGGGTTAAACCCACGGGTTCTTTTTCTCCATTGTCTAGCGCATTCCTTAGCTGGAGTTCTTCTTGTTTTGATACCTTTCTGCACACGCCTCAGTGTCATCTTGTCATGGATCTCCATGAAAGTATAAGAGGAGTCTCTCAAGGACAATGCGTTCCAACAGCCAGCTCGATCTTATACACCTGGTGCAAATCGAAACTTACAGAAATGCCTAGACTTGCGTGAATTCCCAAGCGTGTAAAGTGCAGATTCTTTCTAGAGAGGTTGAATGCATATTTTTGGCAGGCTGTTCGTTGCTGATTAACCCTAGTTTAGCGATCTGGCCGGCACTCCATTCGTTATGCCTTGTAGCGTTTGATAAGGTTTAGCAGTGGGTCGTTAATGTTGGAGACGCTGCATATTGTTAAGTCAGGGCGCAATGGGAGGTGATGAGTCGAGTAGCTCACTGCCGTTTTGTCTCACCATTCGCTCTCAATTGAAGTTCTGCTTGTTTAAAAGAAAACTGGTGAGCCAACTTGTCTGAGATTCTATGTATTTTAGTTGCGGTTGATATTGGCTATTAGTGGATCGGGATATCAGGTCACGCTGCAAGGTTGAGATGCTCGCTGCCGTGGCCTTATTGCTATTCGCTCTTGTTGAAGTCACAGAAGTCTTTTCAACATGACCATTTTATGGCCACCGTCAGTCATTGTCAGTTTTGGGACGATGATTCTTTGTACACCAGCCATCTTATAGCTTGGGATACCGCGATTTCACTGGCTTTCAAACACGCTGAGCAAACACCGTTAACCCTGGAAGATGATGGAGGCTGTAGCATTCAATATCGAAGTTGATTAGGGTATTCGTCATACATCAATCTCTGACCGCACTCATAGCTTATATAGCAGTAATAATGTCTTAAGAGTTATGCTTACTGCAGTTGCTAGAGGTGAAAATCTAAACTTAGTCAGGTTTAATCTGTAGACTGCCATTGTCTTAGCTGGTGCACGTCTGAATAAAGTTTGGGGTGACCTCAAGATAGCCAGTGAAGGCAAGATGGTCAATAACCAACTGTTGGTATAATGTAGTAATAGTTCCAAATGTAATTTGAGCAGCTGTCTGTTTCTAATAGCTACTGTCTCGTTTTGGCTAATCCTCAACATCTGAATATCTCAGAAATCTGATAACAGATTCGGCAGCAGCAGTGTGATAGAAAAATTATCGACATAGCTCTTCTTACAGGCAGAAAGCCATTCTAGTATACTAACGAATGCAGTTCGCTTACTGAGTTGTAATGAGATTGCTGTGTGGGCAAAACCGTGGTCTTCTTTTATCACATCATAAACACTCTCCAGTTCTTTCCGATTTACGTGGATACTGTAAACGCAGTAAAATTTGCAAGTTCAGAGAACATAGCCGGAAGTCATCAGACCGGATGCATATCATTCACGTCAGTGATTAAACAGTCAATAGCAATTTTACACCTTAGTAGTAAAATATCCCAAGCTGTTCGCATAGGGCGCAATTACGATCATTCTCTTGAGAAAGTAAATCACTATGGATAAGATCAGTATCGGAGATAACTTCAAATCATCATAAAAGAATTCTTTTGGATTTCGTGTTTGAATTTCGCCTCGTGTGATTGCCGTTCAGCCATGAGACATCTCTCTTAGCGTTATTATCCTTAATAGAATAAACTAGTCAGATAAGATTGAAGGATAGTATATAAGATTGTATCTGGAATTAAGTGGTTCTTACATCAATTACTGTAATGATTCAGTTAATCAATTTACTGATCTTTTGAAGCAAAATAAGGATTTGTTAGAAATGTAGTTGCAAGTGTTATGATATAATGTTGATTTTATTTCAGAAGTTGTTTGCATTAAAACTGAGAATGAACTGTAGTATTTCATCTCTTGAATTTTGAATTGAATTGTTTGAGTGTTGTAATGAGTCGTATTGAGGTTGTTCAAACTTGTATTCCAGAGGCTAAGTTGTCGTTGTTAAGAATTGGCAACTGGTGTATTGCTGTTTTATGATTGTGATGTAATAGCGTTCATATGTATCAAACAAAGTGTGTAGTATAATGAGGTACTGTCACGGTTGAATGTTGTGTCTTGTAAAGTAATAATCTCGGGATGAGATATTAATCCTCTTGTGACCTTATTGTACTGTTTTGTCGTAAGGAGAGACCTGAAATCTGTAAAAGAATAAAGTTATGTAATGTTAAAAGTATTGGATCACAATTGATGTTATGATTCTATTTTGATGCAAGAGGGTCTATGCCTTGCAGTGTTCATTTACGTGTATGGTTATAAGTCTTGCATGATGTTTTAAGGTTGACTAGGTGTTAGGAAGGAGAGTGGCTTTCAACGTGGGGCCGGCGCCCAAAGTGGCAGTCAGGATAACCCGTTGGAAGTAGATTAATCAAGTGATAACCTAAAAATTAACTAGGGGGTTAAGGGTAGATCTCACATTAATAAGATTAATGGATTCCTCTCCCATGGCCTGTAGTGCTTGTTTAGACTAAGGATGGGTAGAGAAGGCCTGGTCGGCATCATTGACTTCCTTGTCCTCATGAAAGGAAGGTCGATTCCGCATGTGTCACCCTATGGGGCCGGCGCCTAGTGAGAGGCTGTCAGGATAACCATAGATGGGGGCCGGCGCCTAGTGAGAGGTTGTCAGGATAACCCATGTTAGGACCATGCGATGACACTCTCCCTACTACAACCTAGCATCCCTTGTTCAGTCTCTCCTCGTTTCTTTTGTGTCGCCTCTGGAAATGAAGTGAAAGTTAAGTTATGTGGTGTTGTATTGTTATAGCCATGTGTTGTATTGGCATTGGTCGTCCTTTGTTCTTGTTTGTCTTTCGTCTACCTGACTGTCAGTGTTTGGGACCTCATGTTAACTCCTAGCTCGGGGGGTGGACCTTAGGGTTCCACATGGTCGGGTGGAAGAGCTACTTTATCCATTGGTTCTCTTGTCAGGATCTTATGCAGAAAAGGATTTGTTTCAGTTGTACTTGTTTCAATGATGATGATGTAAGTGTACAACCTTGTACCAGATTTATGTAACAGAATATTCTTTATGTATGTGACTTTAGACGTAGACTAAAAGTGGCATTGTAATGATGTTTTGATGTACTTATATAAAAGCATTTCAGTGATGTATCTTATCATGCTGATTCCGTTATCTGATGTTTGCAATGAATGTGAATGAGTTATTTATTGAAAAAGAATTTGGATCAATTACTGATGTATGTTAATTTTATGTTAGTTGATTGGTTAAGTGATGCAGCCTTGGTCCCTTAGAGAATATGTTGTAATTAGTTGTGTAACTTACTTTATCAGTTTTTAAAAAAAAAATTTCCTGTTTTATATTGCATACATGTGTATTCCTTAAGGCGTTCAAGGCGGGCGTTACATCTGGTATCAGAGCCAAGTTACTAACACTGGGTACTCTGGTTTTATAATTAGCCCATTAAGCTATGCTAGTTGCTTAAACTCTGAGGGACATATTCATTTATAGTCCTTGCCTAACAACCTGAAGTTTGTTCTTGGATGTGTTGTCCAGGAAGATGCCTAGGGTACGAGGCCGAGGACGTGGTCGAGGTAGGGGTCGTGGGAGAGGTGTTGAAATCAGCCCTCCTCCTAGCTCCCCTCATAGAAGTACACAAGAAGGTGGAAGCGAGAATCAGGAGAATCAGGTTCAGCCTGAGGGTGCTCAACTACGCCAGCTCCTTGAGGAGGTGCTTGCTCGTCTTGGTCCGAGGCAGGAGGTGGTGCAACCGGAAGAAAGAGAAAGAGAAAGATCTCCTAGAAGGAGAGAGGTCACAGCTGAACAAGAAGCCATTCTTGCAGGCCACATGAGAGACCTGATGAGAGCCCGTCCTCCTACTTTCGATGGCTCCGGTAGCGGTTTGGAAGCAGAAACATGGCTAATCGATTTGGAGAGATGCTTTGCTATGCATCCATATGGCAGCAACACTAAGGCAAGATGCGCCATCATGCATCTAAGAGGATTCGCCTCTACTTGGTGGCGTCTTGAGGAACAAAAGTTGCATCTAGATATTGCGACAATTTCATGGGAACTATTTCTGGATAGGTTCAGAGCTCGATTTTTATCTGATCACTGGAGGCAACGACGAGCGGATGAATTCCATGGGTTGAGACAGATGGCCATGACAGTGGAACAGTATGAGCGCAGGTTTTATGAACTCAAGCAATATGCAGGGATTGGAAACGACGAGGCCATGTTAGTTCAGCATTTTATCAGAGGTCTGAATGCACGCATCAGCGGAGGAGTTCGTGTGTTCGAGCCGAAGACCATGGAGGTAGCAGTGGAGAAGGCTAGATTGGTGGAAGAGAACTTGACCATGGCCCTAGGGGGTCATACAGGTGTACAGATTGGTAGCTCATCTCGAGCAGGTTCAGGTTTCCGAGGTGGTCAGTCTCATGCAGCAGGTAACTCAAGGAGTCATCAGGTAACTTCTAAGAGTGGACAGCAACAACAACAGTTTTCTCAGACGAAATCAAGAAACTCTCAGTATCAGCAAAGCAACAGATTTCATTCCAGAAAGGATCGAAGTTGGCAGAGAGTTAAACGTGATCGTGCCAGTCAACCAGCGCAAAGCACACAATCTGCAGCAAGTAGAGGTAGTTTTCAGCAGTCAAATGCTCCTGTAGGCGGTGGAGGTTTTGGCAGGGGAACAGGATGTTTTTCTTGCGGTCAGCAGGGCCACATTGCTAGACAGTGCCCGCATAAGAATACTTCAGGATTTGGTCCGAGACCCGCAGCTTCAGAGCCCACTGTTGGTGATGCAGGCAGGTCACATAGAGTGTTTGCGGCGGTGGATAATCGCCAAGCGGAGCACCAAGGTACCGTTGTGGAGACTACAGGTGTCTTGCGAGGTATTACCATTTCTGTTCTTTTTGACTCTGGTGCTTCAGATTCTTTTATTTCCCCTTCTATAGTGGAATGTTGCAAATTAGTGGCAGCAAAGCAAGATGTTAAGTGGCAGGTGGAATTGGCCTCGGGATCTAGAGTATCAGTAGACTCTCTTGTGCATGGTTGCGAGTTGAGGATAGGACCTTTATCTTCCACAGCGGATCTTCGCATTATACCATTAGGATCCTATGATATAGTGCTGGGAATGGATTGGTTGGATGCTCATCGAGCGGTGATAGACTATCGCCGCAAATTAGTAAGGTGTGTTGATGATTCAGGCAAAGAAGTAGAAGTGGTTGGGATTCAGAGACCCATCTCCTTGCGCATGATTTCTGCTATGCAATTGAAGAGATGTCTGCGTCAAGGATGCAAGTTGTTTGCTGTAACAGTTAATGACTCAGATTTTGGGGAAAATAGGGAGGCATCCCTTGATGATTATCCTATTCTCAAGGAGTATGAGGATGTCTTTCCTAGCGTAATTCCAGGTATGCCACCGAAGCGAGATATTGATTTCAAGATAGACCTTGTTCCTGGAGCAGAACCTATTTCACGAGCTCCATATCGAATGACTACTCAGGAACTTAAGGAGCTTCACTTGCAGCTAGAAGAGTTATTAGCGAAGGGATTCATTCGTCCGAGTGTCTCTCCATGGGGAGCACCTGTGATTTTTGTGAAGAAGAAGGATGGATCTCTGCGTTTGTGCATCGACTATCGGCAGCTTAATAAGGTGACTGTGAAGAACAGGTACCCATTGCCGCGAATTGATGACCTTTTTGATCAGATCAAGGGAGCTAAGGTATTTTTGAAGATAGACCTAAAATCGGGATATCATCAGTTGCGCATTTTTGAGGCTGACATCCACAAGACAGCATTTCGCACTCGCTATGGGCATTATGAGTTCACTGTTGTACCTTTTGGATTGACAAATGCGCCATCAGTATTCATGAGCCTGATGAATGGTGTGTTCCGTACCTATCTGGATAGATTTGTTCTTGTCTTCTTAGATGATATATTGATTTATTCAAGATTTATGGAGGAGCATGAAGAGCATTTACGACAGGTTTTGCAGTGTTTAAGAGAAAATCAGTTGTATGCAAATTTGGCTAAATGTGATTTCTTTCAAACTGAAGTAAAATATTTGGGACATGTTATTTCGGATAAGGGTATTGCAGTGGATCCTTCAAAGATTCAAGCGATCATGGACTGGCCTGCTCCTACCAATGTTTCGGAGGTTCGTAGTTTCATGGGTTTAGCAGGCTATTATCGGCGATTTGTGGAAGGATTTTCAAAGATAGCTCACCCTATAACTTCGCTTCAGAGAAAAGGAAAGAAGTTCATTTGGTCAGATCAGTGTCAAGCAGCCTTTCAGAGTCTTAAGGAGCGGTTAACCAGTGCACCTATTCTAGCAGTGCCGGATCCTGCCGGAGATTTTGTGGTTTGTACTGATGCATCTTTGGAAGGTTTAGGAGCAGTTTTAATGCAGGAGGGTCGTGTGATAGCTTACGAGTCCCGTAAACTCAAAGATCATGAGTTGAACTATCCTACACATGACCTAGAGTTAGCTGCAGTTGTTCATGCATTGGTAAGATGGAGACACTTCTTGCTGGGGCATCGGTTTGAGCTGCACAGTGATCACCGAAGTTTACAGTATATCTTTACTCAGCCAAACCTGAATGCGAGACAGAGGAAATGGATGGAGTTTCTATGTGAGTATGATTTTGAGGTAAAATATATCCAAGGTAAGGAGAATGTGGTGGCGGATGCCCTTAGTCGTCGAAGACATGAACTTTCATCTATCACTCTTGGAGTGGATTTGAGAGGGCAGGTTCTTGCAGCTCTCCCTGCAGATAGATGGTATCAGGAAGTGAAAGCTGAAGTGGAGTCTGGTAGAGCCTTGGAGGGTAGATATGCTGGGTATTCTATCGAGTCGGATGGTCTCTTGCGACATTTAGATCGCATTTATGTGCCTTCTACAGAGGGTCTCCGCACCCTAATCATGACTGAGGCTCATCGGGCACCTTATTCTGCGCATCCAGGTGTCAAGAAGATGTATGCAGACCTTCGTCAGATATATTTTTGGACTGGAATGAAGAGGGATATTGCTGATTTTGTTTCGAGATGCTTAGAATGTCAGAGGGTTAAGGCGGAACATCAGCACCCCGCAGGTCTTCTTCAGCCACATCTTATTCCGGAATGGAAATGGGACATCATTTCAATAGACTTTATAGTTGGTTTACCCATGTCTTCTCGTCGCCACGATGCGATAATGGTCACTGTAGACAAGCTTACGAAAGTAGCACATTTTTCTCCTGTCCGATCTTCATATAATGCTTCTTCTGTGGCCAAAATTTTCATGGAGGATATCATCAGATTGCACGGGATTCCTCGCAAGATTATCTCCGATCGTGATCCAGTTTTTACTTCAGCTCTTTGGACGTCTCTTCAGCATGCTATGGGGACTCAATTGAACTTCAGTTCAGCTTATCATCCAGAGACTGATGGGCAAACTGAGAGGGTCAATCAGGTCCTCGAGGATATGCTCCGTATGTATGTGATGGATCAGCAAAACCGATGGGAAGATTATTTGTATTTGGTGGAGTTTGCGTACAATAATGGGTACCACAGTTCCATTGGCATGTCTCCTTTTCAGGCCCTGTATGGTCGTCCTTGTCGTACCCCATTGAGTTGGGATCGCCTTGAGGATAGAGTTCTCCTAGGTCCTCAGATGCTCCAAGAGATGGAGCAGCAGGTTGATCGCATCAGAGAGCATCTGGTAGCAGCTCAGGATAGACAGAAGAAATATGCAGATGCTCACAGACTTGATCGTCAGTTTTCAGTTGGTGATCGGGTGTTCTTGCGGGTGCGTCCGCGAAAGAGTCCGATCCGTTACGGAAAAGGCTCTAAGCTCACGCCACGCTTTGTGGGGCCATTCGAGGTTTTGGAGAGGATCGGTCCTGTTGCATACCGTCTTGCTTTGCCGCCTAGCTTGTCACGCGTCCATGACGTATTTCATGTTTCTGTTCTTAGACCTTATCATCCAGATATTTCTCATGTCCTTGATTGGAATGCTTTACAGGTAGAGGACGGGTAGCTAGCTTTGGAGCCCGTAGGCATTTTAGAGCACAGGCGACTCGCTCTCAGGGGCAGAGTCATAGAGCAGGTAAGGGTCCAATGGGATCCTAATGATGAGACTTCAGCGACCTGGGAAGATACTTCCCGTATGCGAGAGCTATATCCATATTTGTTCGCAGGCTTCCAGGAGTAAGCCTGATCCTAGGGGGGGAGGATGTAGTACCCCTCAACTTATCGTCTTTTGGACTGATGGTTGCTTAGTAGTATTGGACATTTTGACAGTATTTTTAGATCGTTGATGATGGATTTCTAGTTATTTTGCTATTTCAGTATGAACTTAATTGTTATGACAACAGATATTGATGATGGATTATGTCATTTTATGCTTTACAATTTGATAAATGAACTGATGTTTTAGATGCTTTGATGTTATTCATTATATGGGATTGAAAGTTAGCTGATCATTTTATGTCGTAGATTAGTAATCTGATATCTTGTTCAATTTAGTTGATTATTATTTTAAAACGTGAATGGAACAGTGTTGTATTACTCGTTCTCGAGTACCCTACCTCACTGCGATTTCCATTCACGATAGGACTGCATGTGATGTATATGTATATCTTGTTACGGTTAACTGTGCGTTGCTGCAGGATGCAGGTACTTGGCATCGACTCCACCTGATTACAGGTCTGAGCGTGCCTTCGCCAATGGATTAGTTGGTTGGAGTTAACAGGAGGTCCCTAGTCAGTGTTCCTTCGTCGTCAGTTTACCCTTGTGGTTATTGGTTGTCATTCGCCCATGTCTCACTGTCAGGTAATATTGTATTTTGGAGTCAAACCAAGTTCAAAGGTGTTTAAGTATGTGCGGTAATGTTGTGCTTTAATTAGAATTATTCTACGGAAGAGTTTAGTGTTGTTAAATAGGCATATTGTCGTTAGTTGTCGATTTTAGTTATAAATAAATTATTATTTTAATAGAGGTGTTGTTGATAAATAAGTTGTAAGAAGTTTGTATTATTCGATATAATATTATTTATAATAAATATTTAAATAAATAAATAATTATAGCCATGCTTGTAAATTGTGTTTCACAACTGGATTAATAAAATAAATTATAGGATAGTACAAAAATATGGATAGTTGAAATAGTACTATTCTATTAATGATAATATTTTGGGGTCGGTTATAAAGAAAATAATAATAAAATAAAGTATCTGATAATTGGGAATCATTATATTAAATTAAAAAAATACATATTCTTAAAAAGGAGTTTCACGGAATCTTGTGGAAGCCCTAGGAGAAGAGAGAGAGACTGAGTTATATAAGAGTTGTCGGTGCATCAAGGAGGAGAACACAGGGGTAAGGAAAGAAGCAGCTGGGAACTGCAACAATTGGAGCGGGTTCGTCACGGTGGTTGCGAAATCAGGTTCCGTCGAATGCCTTATCTCTGAACTTCCTTTCAATCTGCAAATGTGTTTATAGTTTGTTTGATTTCCGCATAGTTCAGCAGTCTGTCCTTTCTGTGTGTGATCAGCATCCACTCTTAGGGTTTAAATACATCGTTTCTGCTCAAGGATTCCGTAAGTCAAATGTTTTCCTTCCACTGGTTGCCGAATTATTCTGCATGCATTCTCAGACCGGCGAGATCTTGGTAGGGTTTGTAGGACACCTCGATAGGATTACCGTGAATCGCGGTTGGTTCCAGCTAGTCGTCCCTGTAAGATCTGATCAAGGTTATTAGTGTTTTCTCTCTGTGTTAGCTGGAAACTGTCTGGGAAACCCGCTGTATGTCTCTTGTACCCAACGATCTGCATAGGCTGCGTGCCTGCTCCCACATCTGCAACTGGAAATCCTTTTGGCTCAGAAACCTGTATAGCGATTGTTACTGGAGATTGACTGCTGAGCATACAAGAAACTGAAACTGTAGGGCTCAACGAGCACGATGCATTGAAATTTTCCTTCCAGCATAAATGAAGGAAATGGAGGCAACTGGGGTTCGGCCAAATTTGTCGTTTCTGGATTGCGTTTTGGGAAACCTGGGCTGTTGGTTTCATTTCTGTAGGATGGATGGTCTTGCGAGGGTTGACAGGAAACTTTAATTGGCAGATTTGCCATAGAAGAAGGGAATTCAACTTCAGTATCTCAGTAGTCTCAGATTTAAGCAAACAAGGGTTTCTTTAGAATCTTATTGCGTGGTAAGGGGATCTATACCATTTTGTCTTTACAATATATGATTTTGTAAATAGAATGAAGCGTCTAGGTTGTGACGGTAAATGCTAGATATTAGGGATGAATGTCGTCTTTGGCTCAGATATGGTTCTCCATAATACGTCATCCCTACTTTAGAGATTGGTTACTTGCGAATTCTGGCTATCGAGAGGAACAAAAAAATCTTTCTCTTGTTCTTTATAGCTGAGCGGCCAGGTGGTGTTGTCTTTGGGGTTAAACCCACGGGTTCTTTTTCTCCATTGTCTAGCGCATTCCTTAGCTGGAGTTCTTCTTGTTTTGATACCTTTCTACACACGCCTCAGTGTCATCTTGTCATGGATCTCCATGAAAGTATAAGAGGAGTCTCTCAAGGACAATGCATTCCAACAGCCAGCTCGATCTTATACACCTGGTGCAAATCGAAACTTACAGAAATGCCTAGACTTGCGTGAATTCCCAAGCGTGTAAAGTGCAGATTCTTTCTAGAGAGGTTGAATGCATATTTTTGGCAGGCTGTTCGTTGCTGATTAACCCTAGTTTAGCGATCTGGCCGGCACTCCATTCGTTATGCCTTGTAGCGTTTGATAAGGTTTAGCAGTGGGTCGTTAATGTTGGAGACGCTGCATATTGTTAAGTTAGGGCGCGATGGGAGGTGATGAGTCAAGTAGCTCACTGCCGTTTTGTCTCACCATTCGCTCTTAATTGAAGTTCTGCTTGTTTAAAAGAAAACTGGTGAGCCAACTTGTCTGAGATTCTATGTATTTTAGTTCCGGTTGATATTGGCTATTAGTGGATCGGGATATCAGGTCACGCTGCAAGGTTGAGATGCTCGCTGCCGTGGCCTTATTGCTATTCGCTCTTGTTGAAGTCACAGAAGTCTTTTCAACATGACCATTTTATGGCCACCGTCAGTCATTGTCAGTTTTGGGACGATGATTCTTTGTACACCAGCCATCTTATAGCTTGGGATACCACGATTTCACTGGCTTTCAAACACGCTGAGCAAACACCGTTAACCCTGGAAGATGATGGAGGCTGTAGCATTCAATATCGAAGTTGATTAGGGTATTCGTCATACATCAATCTCTGACCGCACTCATAGCTTATATAGCAGTAATAATGTCTTAAGAGTTATGCTTACTGCAGTTGCTAGAGGTGAAAATCTAAACTTAGTCAGGTTTAATCTGTAGACTGCCATTGTCTTAGCTGGTGCACGTCTGAATAAAGTTTGGGGTGACCTCAAGATAGCCAGTGAAGGCAAGATGGTCAATAACCAACTGTTGGTATAATGTAGTAATAGTTCCAAATGTAATTTGAGCAGCTGTCTGTTTCTAATAGCTACTGTCTCGTTTTGGCTAATCCTCAACATCTGAATATCTCAGAAATCTGATAACAGATTCGGCAGCAGCAGTGTGATAGAAAAATTATCGACATAGCTCTTCTTACAGGCAGAAAGCCATTCTAGTATACTAACGAATGCAGTTCGCTTACTGAGTTGTAATGAGATTGCTGTGTGGGCAAAACCGTGGTCTTCTTTTATCACATCATAAACACTCTCCAGTTCTTTCCGATTTACGTGGATACTGTAAACGCAGTAAAATTTGCAAGTTCAGAGAACATAGCCGGAAGTCATCAGACCGGATGCATATCATTCACGTCAGTGATTAAACAGTCAATAGCAATTTTACACCTTAGTAGTAAAATATCCCAAGCTGTTCGCATAGGGCGCAATTACGATCATTCTCTTGAGAAAGTAAATCACTATGGATAAGATCAGTATCGGAGATAACTTCAAATCATCATAAAAGAATTCTTTTGGATTTCGTGTTTGAATTTCGCCTCGTGTGATTGCCGTTCAGCCATGAGACATCTCTCTTAGCGTTATTATCCTTAATAGAATAAACTAGTCAGATAAGATTGAAGGATAGTATATAAGATTGTATCTGGAATTAAGTGGTTCTTACATCAATTACTGTAATGATTCAGTTAATCAATTTACTGATCTTTTGAAGCAAAATAAGGATTTGTTAGAAATGTAGTTGCAAGTGTTATGATATAATGTTGATTTTATTTCAGAAGTTGTTTGCATTAAAACTGAGAATGAACTGTAGTATTTCATCTCTTGAATTTTGAATTGAATTGTTTGAGTGTTGTAATGAGTCGTATTGAGGTTGTTCAAACTTGTATTCCAGAGGCTAAGTTGTCGTTGTTAAGAATTGGCAACTGGTGTATTGCTGTTTTATGATTGTGATGTAATAGCGTTCATATGTATCAAACAAAGTGTGTAGTATAATGAGGTACTGTCACGGTTGAATGTTGTGTCTTGTAAAGTAATAATCTCGGGATGAGATATTAATCCTCTTGTGACCTTATTGTACTGTTTTGTCGTAAGGAGAGACCTGAAATCTGTAAAAGAATAAAGTTATGTAATGTTAAAAGTATTGGATCACAATTGATGTTATGATTCTATTTTGATGCAAGAGGGTCTATGCCTTGCAGTGTTCATTTACGTGTATGGTTATAAGTCTTGCATAATGTTTTAAGGTTGACTAGGTGTTAGGAAGGAGAGTGGCTTTCAACGTGGGGCCGGCGCCCAAAGTGGCAGTCAGGATAACCCGTTGGAAGTAGATTAATCAAGTGATAACCTAAAAATTAACTAGGGGGTTAAGGGTAGATCTCACATTAATAAGATTAATGGATTCCTCTCCCATGGCCTGTAGTGCTTGTTTAGACTAAGGATGGGTAGAGAAGGCCTGGTCGGCATCATTGACTTCCTTGTCCTCATGAAAGGAAGGTCGATTCCGCATGTGTCACCCTATGGGGCCGGCGCCTAGTGAGAGGCTGTCAGGATAACCATAGATGGGGGCCGGCGCCTAGTGAGAGGCTGTCAGGATAACCCATGTTAGGACCATGCGATGACACTCTCCCTACTACAACCTAGCATCCCTTGTTCAGTCTCTCCTCGTTTGTTTTGTGTCGCCTCTGGAAATGAAGTGAAAGTTAAGTTATGTGGTGTTGTATTGTTATAGCCATGTGTTGTATTGGCATTGGTCGTCCTTTGTTCTTGTTTGTCTTTCGTCTACCTGACTGTCAGTGTTTGGGACCTCATGTTAACTCCTAGCTCGGGGGGTGGACCTTAGGGTTCCACATGGTCGGGTGGAAGAGCTACTTTATCCATTGGTTCTCTTGTCAGGATCTTATGCAGAAAAGGATTTGTTTCAGTTGTACTTGTTTCAATGATGATGATGTAAGTGTACAACCTTGTACCAGATTTATGTAACAGAATATTCTTTATGTATGTGACTTTAGACGTAGACTAAAAGTGGCATTGTAATGATGTTTTGATGTACTTATATAAAAGCATTTCAGTGACGTATCTTATCATGCTGATTCCGTTATCTGATGTTTGCAATGAATGTGAATGAGTTATTTATTGAAAAAGAATTTGGATCAATTACTGATGTATGTTAATTTTATGTTAGTTGATTGGTTAAGTGATGCAGCCTTGGTCCCTTAGAGAATATGTTGTAATTAGTTGTGTAACTTACTTTATCAGTTTTTTAAAAAAAAATTTCCTGTTTTATATTGCATACATGTGTATTCCTTAAGGCATTCAAGGCGGGCGTTACAACACTAAATAAAATAACATATTAATTTTGTTTAATATGTTTTTATCCTTTTATTTCATATTCACCTATAAGGTTCATTTTTTTAATTTAATATTTGCCAAAAGTTTTATTGAGTAAACTTTTTATTGTTAATATAGATTAATAGTTTATTATAGCTAACACAAAAAATAAAGTGTTCTCATTAATGTATTATTGAGGTTTAGTAATAAAATATAGTGCACTTACTATTCATATTTTGTGACAACCAGAGTGCCATTTAGATCTCACGAAATCTGGTCTAGCATCAGCAGACCAAGCACATAGAGGTCCACATGCACTACATCCGGGAGCTCATCCATAGCCATGTCATCGACCTTCGCTACTATCCGACTTCCGAGTAGGTTGCTGATATCTTCACAAAACCCTTCATTGAGAGCAAGTTCCTTCATTTGCGAGCTTTGCTGGGGTGCAGGATGCTTCATCTTCTGGGGGCTTCTTCCTCTCACTCAGAGTCCTGACTCTCTCTATCTTTGGGGGGAATTTTATATACATGGGTATTTCATCAGGCTTGATTTGCAGGGACCCATTTCTACATCCACCTAAGCTTCACTTATGGGGGTGTTAGTGTAGGTTTTCAATTTTATGGGGGCTTTATTTGATTTATTTTTGGGATTTCAATTTCATTTACTCATTAAAAACTCTAGGATTTCAATTTTATTTAGTGAAAAGTTAAAAATTAACAATATCATGAAAAATATTTCACCATGTTATTACATTTTTTATTTTATTCTTCAAACTTACAATATTTTAATGCATTTTAAATTATAAAAGTATTAGTATTATTACATTTTAATATCTTAAGGAGACAGGCTCTCCACATAAAATACAAATATGCAGGCTTTGTAAAGTTTAGTTTTAGTTTTATAGTTAAGAAAATATTTTAGTCCTATTTTATTTTTACTAAATTAGATTTTTTTTATTTCATTTTTATTATGAGGATTTGATTTATTTTTAGGATTTCAATTTTATTTAGTGAAAAGTTAAAAATTGACAGTATCATGAAAAATATTTCACCATGTTATTACATTTTTTATTTTATTCTTCAAACTTACAATATTTTAATGCATTTTAAATTATAAATGTATTAGTATTATTACATTTTAATATCTTAAGGAGACATTTCAAATCTCTATACACTCAAGGAGGCCAAGGCTCTCCACATAAATACAAATATGCAGGCTTTGTAAAGTTTAGTTTTAGTTTTATAGTTAAGAAAATATTTTAGTCCTATTTTATTTTTACCAAATTAGATTTTTTTTTATTTCATTTTTTATTATGAAGAACATTTCAACACTCTTTAGAAATTAATTTTTCAATTTTTATTTCATATTTGTGTTTTATTTACTAATTTTTCATTAAATAAATAAAATAAAATAACTCTACACTAAATAAAATAACATATTAATTTTGTTTAATATGTTTTTATCCTTTTATTTCATATTCACCTATAAGGTTCATTTTTTTTATTTAATATTTGCCAAAAGTTTTATTGAGTAAACTTTTTATTGTTAATATAGATTAAGAGTTTATTATAGCTAACACAAAAAATAAAGTGTTCTCATTAATGTATTATTGAGGTTTAGTAATAAACTATAGTGCACTTACTATTCATATTTTGTGACAACCAAAGTACCATTTACATCTCACAGAATTTGGTCTAGCATCAGCAGACCAAGCACATAGAGGTCTACATGCACTACATCCGGGAGCTCATCCATAGCCATGTCATCAACCTTCGCTACTATCCGACTTCCGAGTAGGTTGTTGATATCTTCACCAAACCCTTCATTGAGAGCAAGTTCCTTCTTTTGTGAGCTTTGTTGGGAGTGCAGGATGCTTCATCTTCTGGGGGGGCTTCTTCCTCTCACTCAGAGTCCTGACTCTCTCTATCTTTGGGGGGGAATTTTATGTACATGGGTACTTCATCAGGCTTGATTTGCCGGGACCCATTTCTACATCCACCTAAGCTTCACTTATGGGGGGTGTTGGTGTAGGTTTTTATTTCCTAGTTGGGTTATTTATTTTTCCCTATATTGCTAGGTTTTTCCTACACTTCTATTAATCTTTCTTAGGTTAATAAAGCATGTCTTATTAGGTGAGTGGTTGCGAGGTGTCACCTTCCTACATGTGAGCATCTATTAGCTATCTTGAGAAGATACTTTGCTATCTTTAGTCTGATAGATGGTTGCTCTTGATTGGTCGATGTTGCCACCTCCTCCCTCTTCCTAGTCTATATAAGCATCCTACCTAGCTTGTATTTTGTATCTTTTACTTTTGCATCCTTTTAATGTTATTTTGCTTCTAGCATTTGCATTACTCTCTTAGAGACTAACTCTATGTTGCTATTTTGATTTTGTATCATTTGTATTCATAGTTTAGATATCTATTTGTTTGCACTAGTTTTCTAGGTTAATAGTCTTTTTAGATTCTAACATGGTATCAGAGATATTATGTGCAAGAGTAGACTTTAGTTTTCATATTTGAGAGATTCAGGGGGGTTAACTAAGTTTATTATAGTTTTTCAAAAAACCCAGTATGCTCTTCTCTTGCATCTTTGGATTATCTTGAGAATCAGAAAAGACTGATGGAAACTTTTTTAATCTCTAGGGTCTGCACATGTGTTTTATGAAACCTGAGTGATTGCAGCATTTTTGGTTATATTGGGAGCATTTCTGGTTGTTCCAACATGTCTAGGAGGCTTGAGAAAATCAGATTTGTCTTTCATTTCACCGAAATCAGAGATCATCATACACAGTTGCGGAACTAGTGTTTCAAGCTCAAAATTGACAACCAGCTTAGATATTTGGTGTTATCAATCAATATTGTAGGTTCCAGCATGTCATTGCTTGTCTTAGGTAGCTGATTCAGCCTTTGCATGTCATTTTTGGGTTGTTGGGGTCATTTTTTGTTGCTAAAGGTGTCATGTTTACATTAGAACTACATGTTCTGTAGATCAACAAGAAAAATGCCTTCTAGGTTTTGTTCACAGCACAGAAAAACCATTTGTGTATCTTTCCATTTTTGCATGCAATCTATATATTTTGCAGAAATGCTCTCAAAAAGTTACAGCAGGACCCCTCTCCATTGGCAGTTGCAGTTTTGAAGGCAGTTTTCAAATGCTCCGTTCTTGCTCATACAGACTCCTTTTCCCACAATTTTTTTTTATTTTGATTATTTTTTCATGCTCTATGCACTAGTGCAGATGTTTTTTTATTTTTATATCAATATTTTTTAGAAATCACAGATTCTCAGTTGTGACATTGCACAGTTCTCATTTTGGGAACTTCGAAGGATCATAACTTTCACATACGACCTCGTATCGAAGCGATTTATTTTTTGAAAGTGCATGATTTTTTGAGTAGATCACAGTGGTGTTGTTTATTTCTCTAGATATTGTATCAAAGTTATATTTTCAACATATGCTCTTCATGAGGGTTTTGTAATGCATTGAAATCAAGACCACTTAATATTTCTTTCTAGTGGAAGTTGTAAACTCACTAATACAAAGTGCCAAATCATATTTTCTTGGGGGGGTTCTTTGATTGAGTGAAAAGGGCGGGATGTCTTGGTTGGGTTCTCTTCTTTTTAGCATTTTTTCTCTGCATTTCTTCATCATGTATCAAACAAATCTTCCCATCCTAACTCCATACAATTACTTTGATTGGAAATAACACATGACAATTCACTTAAGGAAAGATGGATTAAATAGGATAACTATGGGACTTGAAACTAAACTTGCTAAAGATGAAGATAAGCCTAAGTGGTTTAACAAATGTGATGAAGCATATGGAACATTGTGTATGTCTATTTCTCTTGATTTGCTCTTTCACATTGAGTCTTTGAATACACCAAATGAAATCTAGACAAAGCTAGAAAAACTATTTGGCAAACAAGATTCAATGAGGGGTCATATGTTGGAAAATGAACTAATTAGTTTAAGTCCAGGCAATTTCAACACAATCTAGGATTTCTTCACTAAATTAAAATCACTAAGGCTGTAGCTAAAACAATATGAAATTGAAAAGAAATATGAACAACTGATTCTTAGTATTCTCTCTAAGCTGAGTTCAGAATATTCTATGTTTGTTTCTACTTTATATGCTACTAAGGGTGCACTTGGTACTCCATTCACCATGCCATCTTTAGATGATTTTATTGGCAATCTCACTCAAGAACAAGACAAGCTAATCCAGATGGGCACTCTTAAGTCCCCTAAGTCACATGCCTTGGCTACTAACCAAGGCACAAAAGAATAAAAAGGACAAAGTAGTGGCAACAATAGTAAGGATAAGAAACAGAAGAATAGCAAAGAGAAGAAGGATCAGATACCGGTTGCTTCAAAAGCAACTAATGAGACCCAATCTTCCAAGGGTGACAAGCCTAAGAAAGAGAGGGTCTAATGTCCCTATTGTAAAAGACATGGTCATGATGAACATAAATGTCTAAAGAAATAAATTGATCACTTGACACACATTCTTGAGAAGAATAATATCAGTGTTACTGAGTCTATCAAACAGAGTTCTAATGAGGGGTCTAATAAAGCAAAAGAAAATAGCAAGGGGAAAGGAAAGGGAAAGGCCCTTGTTGTAGTTGCTTCTTCACCATCCACTTGGGTTCTTGATTTAGGTGCTTTGCACCACATGGCTTCATCTAAGAAAGAACTTGCATCTTTGGAGCCATATACTATGCCTTCTATTTTGATGGGTGATGACACTCCTATTGAGGTGTGTGGGAGAGGATCTGTTGATGTGGGGGACAACACATTCCATGATGATCTTTGTGTGCCCTCATCATCAACTAATCTCTTATCGATATACCAGATCACTCACACAGGTACAGGTAAGTGGGTTGAGTTCACTCCTGATTTAGTAGAGATTCATCAGTTACACAGTGGTTCTACAGTTATAGTTGGGAGAGCAAATCATCAATCACGGCTCAATCTATTTTCTTACTTTGTTCTTGATCCTCCTTTGACTATTTTGCTCACTCATTCTGGTGATGTGAGTAGATTATGGCATGAGCGGTTTGGCCATCTTAACTTCCGCTACTTGCAGTAGCTCAACCAACAGAGCATGGTCATAGGGTTGCCTTCAGTTTAGTTTTTAGGTGGTGTTTGCCAAGGTTGCATTCTTGGTAAGCATCCTAAGGAAAAGTTTGACAAAGGTAAGGCATGGAGAGCTTCACAGATATTGGAGTTAGTTCACAGTGATTTGGCTAGTCCATTTCAACATCCTTCTTTCAACAGGGCTAGATATGTCCTCACATTCATTGATGACTTTTCTCAATATACTTGGGTGTACTTTCTCAAACAAAAGTCTGAGGTATTTGATCACTTTTAGGACTTCATGACTTTTGTAGAGAAGCAATCCAAGAAAGCCATCAAAGTTTTGTGCACTGACAATGGTGGTGAGTATGTCAACCATCAGTTTGAGAGGTTTTGCACTTCAGAGGGGATTGATTTTTAGCATTCAGTTCCATGCAATCCTCAGTAGAATGTTGTTGTAGAACAAAAGAATAGGGACTTGAAAGAAATGGCAAACTATATGATTCACTCCAGATCTCTTGCACCACAGTATTGGGCATAGGCCATTAACTGTGTTTGTTATATCCAGAATCATGTTCCTCACCGAGCCTTAAAGGGAGTCACTCCTTTTGAAGCTTGGAGTGGTCAAAAACCATTAGTTAAGAACTTTCAAGTTTTTGGTTCTCCTGCATGGGCCCACATTCTTGTAGAGAAATGCAAGGCCTTGGATCCGCAGAGTAGACCTTACATATTTGTAGGTTATCTTGATGGTGTGAAGGGTTATTGGTTGCTCCACCCTACTACACATGAGTTGTTCATTGAGAGGAGTGTTTAGTTTGAGGAGGGCTCTTCAAGCTCACTTTCTATCACTTCTCCAACTCCTTCTACTTTGACATTGGAGTCACTTGGGATACATGACAGATCTTCTAATGAGTCAGATTCACCTGAGCAGTCTTCTACCTCCACTTCTGATGTAGAGAGTGATTCAGATGACTCACCTCCTTCCTCTCCTAGTCATCATTCGGAGGTTGATGATTCTCCTCCAGATTCTCCATCTTTTGGTCCACTTTGGGCTAGATAGATCTTACAGTCTGCAGGTGATTGGGTTGGGGATCCATCAGACACCAGGTGGACTCGTTCACAATTTTAGGATGCTCCACATGTGTTCATTGCTACTACCTCAGATCCATAGTCTTTTCATGAGGCTTCTGGTATTCCTGAGTGGGATACAGCTATGTAGGAGCAGTATAGTTCCTTGATGAGGAACCACACTTGGGATCTTGTCCCTCTTCCTAAGGGAAGAATACTTGTTCGATGTAAGTGGATCTATCAGACAAAATTTGTAGCAGATGGGTCGGTTGACAAGCATAAGGCTCGCTTGGTCGCAAAAAGATTCTCCCAAGTTCCTGGGATTGACTACTCTAAGACTTTTGTGCCAGTTGCCTGAATGAATTCCATCTGACTTGTTCTTGCCATTGCTGTAGCTAATCGTTGGGAAGTACACCTGATGGATGTGAAGAGTGTTTTTCTTCATGGTGACCTTCAGGAGGAGATCTACATGGAGCAGCCACAAGGGTTACTTCAGGATTCTTCACTTGTGTGCCGTCTTCGGAAGTCTCTATATGGCCTGAAATAGGCTCCTCGGGCTTGGTATGCCAAGATGGATTCATTCCTTCTATCAGTTGGGTTCACTCGGTGCCATTCTGATCCTAATGTCTACATTCTACAGTAGGATGATTCACTCCTATTTCTAGTTCTATATGTTGATGACTTGTTGATCACAAGGTGTTCTTCATCCACCATTGGGGCTATCAAAACTACCCTTCATGATAGGTTTTTGATGACTGACTTGGGCTTGTTGCATTACTTTCTCAGGATTGAGATCTTTCAGTCTTCTTCTGGGATCACCATCACACAGTCCAAGTATGCTTTAGATTTTCTCTTGAGGTTTCATATGGCTAATTGCAAGCCTACTTTGACTCCCTTTCTTTCTGGAGTCAAACTTGAGGCTCAATGTTCTTCTCCACTTGTTGATGGCACTTTATACCGATAGTTTGTTGGGAGTCTCATTTATCTGACTCATACGAGACCTAACATTTCATATGTTGTAGGCATGGTCTCTCGATTCATGCAGGAGCCTCATGAGCTGTACTGGAAAGAAGCCAAGCAGATCCTTCACTACATTTAGGGTTCTCACAGTTTTGGGATTCACTACACAATGGGCATTGAGCTTGACTTGGTGGGCTGCACAAATTCAGATTAGGCAGGTGATTCTCAGGATTGCAAGTCTACTTCAGGTTACAGCTTCTCACTTGGTTTAGGTCCTATTTGTTGGTCGAGCAAGAAGTAGTCTGTTATTTCTCTATCTTCTACTGAGGCTAAGTATCAAAGGGTTGTGAATGCCACCACTAAGGCCATTTGGCTTCAAAATTTTCTCACTGAGTTTGGTTTCCAGATCAAATAGCCATAAGTCATATTTTGTGACAACTAGAGTGCCATTCAGATCTCACAGAATCTGATCCAGCATCAGCAGACCAAGCACATAGAGGTCCACATGCACTACATCTGGGAGCTCATCCATGGCCACGTCATCGACCTTCGCTAATGTCTGACTTCTGAGTAGGTTACTGATATCTTCACCAAACCCTTCACTAAGAGCAAGTTCCTTCATTTGTGAGCTTTACTGGGGGTGCGGGATGCTTCATCTTCTGGGGGGCTTCTTCCTCTCACTCGGAGTCCTGACTCTCTATCTTTGGGGGGGTCTCTTCTCTTGCTTTGGTGGGGGGAATTTTATGTACATGGGTACCTTATCAGGCTTGATTTGCTGGGACCCATTTCTACATCCACCTTAACTTCTCTTATGGGGGCTGTTAGTGTAGGTTTTTATTTCCTAGTTGAGTTATTTATTTTTTTCTATATTGCTAGATTTTTCCTACACTTCTATTAATCTCGCTTAGGTTAATAAAGCATGTCTTATTAGGTGAGTGGTTGCGAGGTGTCACCTTCCTACATGTGAGCATCTATTAGCTATTTTGGGAAGATACTTTGCTATCTTTAGTCTGATAGATGGTTGCTCTTGATTGGTCAGTGTTGCCACCTCCTCCCTCTTCCTAATCTATATAAGCATGCTACCTAGCTTATATTTTGTATCTTTTGCTTTTGCATCCTCTTAATGCTATTTTGCTTCTAACATTTGCATTACTCTCTTGGAGACTAACTCTGTGTTACTATTTTGATTTCGTATCATTTGTATTTATAGTTTAGATATCTATTCGTTTGCACTAGTTTTCTAGTCTTTTCAGATTCTAACAAAAATAAAATATTATTTTCTTTTAATATGTTTTCCTACTGTTTGATTTTTTTATTTCATTTTTACCTAGGCTTTTATTGACTAACATTTTGTTTGATTCTTAATATAGATTAAGGCTTTATTGTTTTAAAAATATATCTAAACAAGTAACACAAAGTATTTGATTAAAATAATTGTACATAAAACAAAATATTAAATGAAAAAAAATTAATTAATTAAATTTCATTATTGTTTTCAAAATATATATGAACAACTAACACACTAGTTTCATTCAAATAACTCTACAATAAATAAAATGATATATTAATTTTGTTTAATATGTTTATCTTTTATTTCATATTGATCCCTAGGGTTTCATTTTTTATTTCATATTTGCCTAAGGTTTTATTTAGTAATCTTTCCTTAAATAAATAAAATATTATTTTACAGCACTATATTAAACCCTAATAAAATATAGTTATAAATATTGTTTTAGGGCACTATTTTTATAAAACAGCAATGAAAAACACCATTAAGTTAAATTTCATTGTGGAAAACAAATTTAAATTATAAGAAAATATAGTTATAAAATATTATTATATGATGAAGTAGTGAATAAAAATCAACAAATTATATTTTATTTGGTAGAAAATAAAAGAAAATTAAATTGATGATTGTATAGTAAAATCTATAAAATATAATGCACTTACCATTCAAATAACTTGTGATAAATATTTTTTGCTCTTTTTTATTTGATTTAATATTTTTGTGATTTATGTTTTGAGTATTACTTGTATTTATATAGATTATTTATTTTATGTCAATTTTATTTTTATGTACATTCATTTAATAAAACTATGTCTTAATTAAGAATGTTAAAATATTTTACATAAAACTTTGTCAATTCTAAAAATAGAAAATTTAACTTATAATAAATAATTTAAACACATGTCATGTTTTTGTAAATATAAAATTAGAAATAATTACTATTATAATACTTATATTATTTATAATTAATCAAATTTAACATAATATTAATAATAGTTTTTAAAAATAAATAACTAATGAGATAAAAATAAACATTTTTTAAACCTGTGTGGGCTTTCCAATAATTTTTCACATAAATAATATTTTTCATCCTTTATTCTTAGAATATGCATGTTAATAGTTGGAAAAATAAATATTGACATTGATTTTTAAAATAAGATAAAATGTTTGTATGTTTGACTTCATTTTTCTTGCATAATAAATGTTGACATTATTTTTAAAATACTTAAAGGTAATTGAGATAGATAAAATACTTGTAAGTTTGACTTTATTTTTTCTTGCACCAATTTAATTTATTGTGTCTATATTTATTTATTAGATGGAATAATGCTTCAAAAACCTTGTTGTCATTTTGGGGGCCATTAGTGGATGTTCATGGTGGCGTAAAACTAGCATACCCATCTTTAAAGATATCCTTACGCCTATTAAAATTACTTTGTTGTATATTGACTCCTATTAATTTCCTTTAATATGTTTTTATCCTTTTATATTGACTCCTATGTTCCATTACTTTAACTCTTCCTCCACTAAATTTTACAAATTATTTTTTAGGAACCACTCAACAAAATCCTAAAAAATTTCATCTAAGTAATGTGTAATTCTTTCTTCAAGAAATTTCACTTTCACTGATATTTTTTTGGGAATCACTAGTAAAATCACAAGAAGTTCCATCTAATGTGTAACTCTTCCTCCATAAAATTTTATAGACAATTTTTTGGGAACCACTCATAAAAATTGTAAAAAGTTCCATCCTATGTGTAACTCTTCCTCCAAGAAATTTCATGGATAATTTCTTAGGAACCACTCAGCAAAATAGCAAGAAATTCCATCCAATGTATCTAGAAAATTTCACTAACAATTTTTTGGAAATCACTCAGCAACATTGCCAGAAATTCCATCCAAAGTAAATTCACCAACAATTTTTTGGAAATCACTCAGCAGCATTGCCAGAAATTCCATCCAATGTAATTTCACCAACAATTTCTTGGAAATCACTTAGCAACATTGTAAGAAATTCCATCCAATGTATTTAGAAAATTTTTCCCTGACAATTTTTTGGAAATTACTCAACAACATTACAAGAAATTCCATCCAATGTAATTTCACCGACAATTTCTTAGAAATCACTCAGCAAAATTGCAAGAATCGTCCGGATACAACGACTAACCGAGAAGTCGTCAGCCTTAAAAGAAATGCTGGAAAACGCAATGCAGTCAAGCTGCAAACGTTCTTCAAGATTATAGCGCTTTCAGTGGTGTTTCAACAGTAGCAGAAATATATTATAATGGAGCTCTATGACTATGAATTGAACCTGCAATCTGAAATCGGCTGCTGGCGAAACTCTCGCGATGTGGAATGCTCAATGGAATTCATTCCCAAACCACGACACTTAGAGTGGGGAATGTGCGAGCTGTTGTGGTCGATTGAAGCCCTGCCCTTGCAGAGCCCTACACGATATTCCTTCAATATCATGAATGTCAAACCATCGGGAACCCCTTTCTCAGAAGCTGCGGTGCCTGATTTACCTGTCAAGTTTAAGCTTTTGCTGGTGGAGTTTGAGGCGTCAATGAAGTCTGCGTGCAGGGCAGAGGAAGCACTGAATAAATTCTATGATTTTTCCCGTTTGTTTTGGCTGGAAGAAGATCCTCGGCGGTGTATAGTTCTGGATGCCAAGATCACGGCAACGGCTTGTAAAGCTGCGAGAGAGGCAGTTTACCAGGTTGCAAAAGTAGCTGCTTGCTTTATTGTGGAGCAAATCGAGCGCCTTGTTTTCATAGGCAGTGAACAAAGCAAGAGTTGTGACAGATCAGGATGGTGGATTGAAAACTGGACGGTTGCAGACGAGTTGTGGGCCACCACCAGCTTTTTTTCATCGGAGAGTTCGAATGCCATGATGAAGCTAATTCAAGAAAAGGCCGTGGAGGGAGAAAATGTTCTTCAATGGTGTACAGTAAAAGTAGTCCCTGGCAAATTCAAACCCTATTTCAAATTTCAGGTCGCGGTCCATGAGTTTTTGGAAGGAGATGAAGTGTTGCTACGAATTGGTGTGGCCAATGACAGAGCACTTGGGTTCAAGTGTTTTTGACGGAGGCTGTGGAAGTGCATTGTTCGCAAGAGGGAGTCGAACCCGAGACCTCGTTAGGGTTAGCTTACCTGCTTCCGGCCGTGGTGAAGGATTACATCAGGGCTGCCCTGGTGCAAAATGAGGCGAAACTAAGTAATAATAACAATGTTGTGGAAGGTCTTTTCCAGCATCTGATCAGGTACCTGGTTTTTCTGGGGAAAATTTGTGTGATTTGTGGGAGCGACCGGCTGTTGGAAGTTCCAGCGAGCAGTACTTGCAGTAATATTTGCAGGGCTAGAAAGCAAGGCTATGAGGCTTCAATGGCAGCTCGTGTGGCTCACCTGGAGATTTCAGAGGGGGCAAAAGCAACACGGAGAGAACAGTTCGTCAGAAAGTTATACAACAATTCAATCGGCCGAGGATCGACAGGACTTGAGTTTCTACTAGACGAAATCGTTGCGAAAATGGAAGAAACCGATAGGTATAAAAATGAAATTGGTTACGAAAAGGCAATTGGGAGAGTGGCCAAAATGGATTCCAGGAGAATTTCGCAGGCTCTGCGCATCCCAATATCTCAATTATGGATCGACGATACGGAGAGCTTCGAAAGCTATTCAATAGGAAAATGAGGTTTATATTATTTTGTGATTGTTGAGATAGGGTTTTGTTGGAAAATAAGGTTTAGATTTTGTAATAAAGTCATCTTAGTGACTTAGTGATATTAGCAATTAAAATGTTTAGTTAGAATAGTCTAAATAGTTTTGTCTTGAAAAGACTTTATAATTTATAAAAGTTATATAGTGATGTATGGGTAACCATTCTGAATAATTTAATATTATGATTATTATTTAGTGTTATTATGTGCCATCATGGTTTAATTTTCAACATTCTAAATGCTCTTCCATTAATCATGGTTTAGTTTTCAACATTCTAAATGTTCTTCCATTTTCAACAGGTTAGCCCAAAATTTTCAGCCTTGACATTAAATTCCATTTCTAGCTCACTTATATGCACACTAACAATAGTTGTACATTCAACACTACCATTCCAGAGGTATAGCCTTAAATGCATAGTACGTATTCAAGACAAAGTTTATCAAAAAAAGGTTAGGATTTAATTTTTTTTTTGTTTTGTTTTGGGCAATCCTTCCAGTGTACAAAAATTTCTTCTATATTATCTACCATGTATATCCATTGCAAATATAAGTCTTCCTTGAATTTATAGTATATTTGTGTTCCCTAGTGATGATCTCCCTAAAAGTTATTGTAATGGTGTTGTAATATGATAAATGGCATGAATCAACCTCTATATTATATACCATGTATATCCATTTCAAATATAAGTCTTCCTTGAATTTATAGTATATTTGTGTTTTGTGGTGATGATGTCCTTGAAAGTTATTGTAATGGTGTTGTAATATGATATACGGCATGAATCAACCTCTATATTATCTACCATGTATATCCATTGCAAATATAAGTCTTCCTTGAATTTATAGTATATTTGTGTTCCCTGGTGATGATGTCCCTAAAAGTTATTGTAATGGTGTGGTAATATGATATATTATTGTAATGGTGTGGTAATATGATATATGGTATGAATCAACCTTTGTCGTTTGATGTCAAAACCCTATGAGGTGTAATGTAAATATTTTAGTTAACTAATCATTTTTTAATGGTTACAAAGGTTGCATTGTAGTTGAAGTTCTTGCTAATGGCTATAAGAATGGATTGTAATAGCAGTATGTTATGTTTGTTGTATTACTTTGGCATTTACAAAATGTTCAGACAGGGGGTTTCATTAGTTGATAGGTACAGAGGAGCTTAGGAAAAGAAAAAATAGATTGGAAGTCATTATCAAAAGAAATAGTAGAGAAATTTTTAGTACAAAATTCATGACAACTCATTTACACATACTAAAATAAATATTTTTTGTTGCAACCATCGATATTCATGATGATAGTTACATAGAGACAAGTAGGCTAAAAATCAATGCAACAAACAATATTAACTATACTATGAACCGTTTCAATACAACAAGCCATAACATCATGGACCACCCATTTCAACCCATGTGAGTTTATACTCAACTTGAGGTAACTCAGATCTTAGAATTTTAGTCAGAAAACATCTACAATCAAAGTTATCCCCTACAACATGGTATGAAGTATTTGTAGTAGTAAACAATTAGTATACACTAAGGCTTACTACAACCAAAGAAAAAGATATCGGTGTTTCCAATATGCATAGTTAGAGTAACTCAATCGTATTGAAAAAATAGATGCATGTTCTGCCATCTTCCAATCAAAAGATTTAGAAAGAAATAATTTTTAGATAAATATTTTAAAAATTTTAACATAGAATGATCATAGAAAAATAACAAATTATGCAAAACCAATGCAATGTCATTGCTTTAACTAGGCTAGTAACTAAAATATAATAAATGCATATGTTAAATAGATATCACCTTAGATTCATTATGTTAAAGAAGATTTGTAAATATTGGAACAACCTCCATTTAAAATATCTACCACATTAGATGGAAGCTTCTTGCAAATGTCCACACGAATGGATAATGCCCCTCTCTCGATGATTTGTTATGAATACTAAAACAAGAGATTACAACTCCAAAAATCAAGAAATATCTAATAAGTAATAAATAAAAATTGTCATTTAATTTATTATTGTAACACCAATGAACTAAATAAGACAATAGTGCCATATTACTTCTAGCACGAAGATAGGTAGCAATATGGTCATGAGATATCTTCTCAAGGACTACATCTCATCATTCATTATATATGAATCCAAAAACTATCATTTTGCATGTAGATTTTTTAAAGAAATTAGATATCAAATCTTCAAAGTTGAACTTCAAACAATCATCAAAATCTAGATTGAGTTCACTTTCAAATGATAAGAGTATGCAAATCTATTTTGCCAAATCTATATGCCTGTGATGTTCTTCAAAAAGCTTTTTTTTCCACAAATTAGTCCACTTCACCTATTTCAATTAGTTTCAAAGAGGTTCAATCTATATATAAGGCTCAATTTGGATACCAAAATAGTAAAATACTTAGCACAAATTATCTAAGTAAACTAATATTATGGGTTAACCTCTTCTTTATCTCTATCACTTGTTTTCTATTGTATATTATATTTACATGTGTTATGTTATTATTCCTTCCTTACTTTCACTTGATCTTGCTACTTGGGGTTAGGTTATCTTTTCTTCTTGTAAGTTCTATGTGCCATTTCTTTTTATAGAACAAGAAATCCTCTATAAAATATTTTTGAAAGTATATTTAGAAAAATATGGATTGAAAAACATTAAAATTCCTATGAAACAACCTAACTTTAGGGGACTATTCCAACCACCCACGAGGAGGCTAAGGAGCCCCAATTCTAGAATTTATGATTTTTTGCCAATACTATGTGGACTGTCATATGTATTCAATAACTTTATGATGACATCACCAACTAGGAAATGACTAAAATGATTTGAGTTTTTTATGTTAATACTTTTGTCATCTTATCTCAAATTAAACAATAGGTGTTTATCTTGTCCTATATATCTTGCAACAAATGTAAAATGTTCTTATTGACACTAGTCATATATTCTAAAAAAAATTATCAACATGACACCCATAAAATAGCTAAGAGCCAAAAACATAAAACACAACATATCTAATATCTTTTATAGCCAATAGTTAAAACAAATATAATAATCAACAGCATGAAATGCATACCAAATCAATAGTGATCTCCATGTAGAAATAGGTTCACCAAAACTAGGGCATATGACCTGTAATGAACCAAACTCAAATTTAATATAAAATATCAGATCTGAAAATATATTTTCAACAAATCCACCCAAAACTACACTGAAACTGATATAACTAGCTAGCTAGTCTTGCAAGGAATTAACACCCAATATGATGAAACTTCACAATGATAATTTTTATTAATTTTTAGATAGAAATGACATGTCATCAGGTCTGTAATACTGATCTATAGAAACAGTAATATTACAACTTCAAATAGCCAAAATCTGGGCAAAACCCACAAAAACTGCCAACACCGGTAAACACCCAGATGTACCCCAAACACCATAAAATGATATTGTTTGATTATCAGAAAGAAAATACATGAAGAATAGTTTCATATTAGTAAAATATCTACAGAAAATACCTACAGCACTTAGCCACAAACTACACAACAAAATCATCACTACAAGCTGAAATACACACTGTGTATTCAAACCCAAAAGCCAAAAACCTACACAAGACAACCCAGAACTCCCAGAGCTGATCTCTGACACTATGAAATGAAAATATATAGATACAACACTAAAAATAAACTAACTTAACAACAGCATCATATTCAAACACTCTTGGAGCCACTGTTGTGACACATGAAGCCCTGCACACACAAACAATGGAAATTGTGGGAAACTACTGAATCTTTAAAGCTCTGTGCAACCTATGGATGAAGCTACTACTTTTGATCAAAGGTTTTCTGTCCTTTGACCATGTAAAACTCATGGGTTTTCATCTACAAGCCTCTTTACTCCAATGGGTTTTCATCCATCGAAGACAAAATTTGCAAATCTGCAAGTTTGAGAGAAAATATCAAATCAACAATGTCCCCAAATGACCAAAATTACATATTTTGTATCAATATTTCGTGGGAGAGAGGGAAATCTAAGATTCCCACATTTTTCTTTGATTCCTTGCTATTTTGGGGTATGACAGTTGTCATAAGCTATCATACATTGTCATAAAGTCCCCCGCCACTTGTGATTTACCAAGATTTTCAAAATCTTCATGCAAATGGACACCTCACCAAACCCAATGCCCCTTTTTGAGTCTCAAAATATTTAATTTAATATTTAATTGTCCTCTTGAAATAGATATTAGTTGGACAATATTAAATATTAAATATTTATTCTTCCTATGCTTGCCCAATTAACCCATGGAAGAATAAGATGGGTTAATATTGACCATTAATTAATTATTTTAGAAAGGGGACATGACAAGTTCTCCCTCCTAGAAATTACTTGTCCTCAAGCAATGCAAGTTTGGATGGTCAAGAATTTCTGGTCCTTCCCATGTTGCATCTTCCACTAGCAAATTCTTCTATTTGATCAAATATTCTAAAATGCTCCTGTTCCTCAATCTTTTATCCCTCATTTCCAAAATCTTTTCAGGTATCAAAATCAACTTCCCTTCATCATCCAAAGGTGGTAAATCAGACAAAGGCACAATTTTTTGTCCAAGGACCTTCTTCAAACAAGAAACGTGAAATACATTATGTATCCTGCTGTTTGGAGGAAGCTCCAACTCATAAGCTACCTCACCAATTTTCCTGATGATCCTATAAGGCCCAAAGAACTTAGGCTTAAGCTTTTCAGCCCCACTCTTCTTCAAAGAGATTTGTTTATATGGCTGCAATCTAAGAAATACCAAGTCTCCCACCTCAAAAAATCTTTCTGTTCTCCTCCTATCTACATATATCTTTTGTTAGTTGTGTGCTTACCTCAAGTTATCTTTTAGTGACCTTATGATCTCTTGACTATGATTGATAAGATCATTAGCTGCAGGTACTCTACTATCTGTAAATATCAAATCAGAAAAAGAAAGTGCATCATAACCATAAAGAGCTTGAAATGGAGGCATACCAATTGACATATGATGTGATGTATTGTAACAATACTCTCCCAAGTGCAACCATTTGACCCAAGTAGTTTGCTGATCTGAAACATAATTTCTCAAATACCCGTCTATCCACTTGTTAACAATTTTTGTTTGTCCATCTGTTTGTGGATGGTAACTTGTACTTGGTGTGAGCTATGTTCCTATCAAGTGAAATAGTTCCTTCCAAAAACAACTAAGGAACCTACTATCTCTGTCACTAACAATGTTCTTTGGCAAACCATGTAGCTTAAATATCTCTTTGAAAAACAACTCTGCTACTTGAGGAGCCTTAAACTCTGAAGTGATGGGAAAGAAATGAGCATACTTTGTTAATCTATCCACCACCACATATATACAATCATTACCTTGTACCTTGGTAAGTCCTATGATAAAGTCCATGGAAATGCTCTCCCATTTCTATTCAGGAATTGGAAGTGGTTGTAGGAGACCTATAGGAAAAATATGTTCACCTTTGTTCCTTTGGCAAGTCATACACTCTTTGATATGCTTGTGGACATCCTCTTTCAGACCTTTCCAAGAAAATCTCTCACAGATCTGCCTATATGTTTTGAAGCACCCTTGATGACCAGCCAAGGGAGTGTCATGGAAAGCTCTTAAAATCTTTTCCTTGATTTTTGATTTAGTAACAAGGAAAATTTGGCTCTTGTAATAAATCAGCCCATCATTCACTATATACCTATCATCTTCTACTAAATTATCTAATACATTAGATGCAAAAGTATTTTTGACATATTCAGCATTGATAGAATCTTTCCACTCTGCAAAAATAGAAGATAACAAACACAAAGTTGGCTTCCTAGAAAGTGCATCCGCTACCACATTTCTGTTACCCTTCATATATTCTATTTCAAAATCATATGCTTGCAGCTTGCTTAGCCACCTTTGTTGACAATCATTCAAATCTTTTTGATCAAGGAAATACTTCAAACTATTATGATCAATTTTCACAACAAACTTCCCACACACAAGATATTGTCTGAACTTCTCTAGTGCATGCATAATTGCCAACATTTCCTTGTCATAAACGTGAAATGTTTTTTCTAGATTGTTTATCTTCCTACTCTCAAAATAAATTGGATGTCCCCTTCGAGTTAGGACAGCCCCTACACCTTCACCTGAAGCATCACATTCAACTACAAAAGGCAATGAAAAATCAGGAATAGCAAGCACAGGGCATGAACTCATTACCTCCTTAAACTTGTCAAAAGTTTTCTGAGCTTCTTCAAACCATGCAAAGGCTCCTTTCTTAGTCAAATCATTCAATGGAACAGCAAGCTGAGAAAAACCTTTCACAAATCTCCTATAATAGAAACATAGCCCAAAGAATCCTTTCAACTGTGTAAGATTTGTAGGTGGAGGCCAATCTAGTATTGCTTGAATCTTCTATTGATCTACTTGAACACCCTTAGAACTTATGACATATCCCAAGTAAAGAATTTAAATTAATCCAAACTCACATTTGGACAAATTAGCATAGAAAGATTGCTGCTCCAAAATACCTAGAATTGTATCTAAATGTTCCAAGTGTTCCTACCAAGTTTTACTATAAATCAATATATCATCAAAGAAAACCAAGACAAACTTCCTGAGTTGCTTACTAAATACCTTGTTCATGCATCACTGGAAAGTTGTTGGTGCATTAGTGAGGCCAAAGGGCATAACCAAGAAATCAAAATGCCCATAGTGACACCAAAAAGTTGTCTTTTCCACATCTTTGTCTCTCATCTAAATATGGTGGTATCCTGACCTCAAATCAATTTAGAAAAGTAAATAGCTCCATGCAATTCATCAATAAGTTCATCTATCCTTGGTATGGGATATCTATTCTTAATGGTTTTCTTATTCAAAGATCTATAGGCAATGCACATCCTTAGAGTTCCATCCTTTTTCTTCACAAGAACTACAGATGATGCAAAGGGACTAGAACTCGATCTAATGAATCCCATGTCTACGAGCTCTCTAATAGTCTTCTCTATCTCTTCCTTGTAACCTCTTGGATGTCTATATGGAGTGGTTATAACAGGTTTGGCATCCTGTTCTAACTCTATAACATGCTGAAATCCCCTATCTAGAGGTAATCCTGGGGGTGTATCATTGAAAATAATGCTATGCTTATCTAAAATTTCTTGAATTTCAAAATAAAATTTACCTTTTCCATTTGGAGAGCTTGAAGGTCAGATTAAGCAAGTGGCTGCCCAAGCAACTTGACCTCTTTTAAAAGTCCTCTCCATCTTCTTTGTTGTCACCACTCTTGAAGATCCATTTGAAATCCCTCTAAGTGTAATCTTCTTGCCTTCAGACTAAAACTTGAATTCCATAGTTTGGTAGTTTTGATAGTGTCCTCCAATAGAATGCAACCATTGAACACCCAATACAACATCAGTTTCACCAATACCAACAATATAAAAATCATCACAAACCTTGTAGCCTCCCATAGTGATGCTCAATTGTTTGACCACTTTGGTGCATGGCATAGTGAATGCATCTACAACAATGACATTGAAACCTTCAAATTCTTCAGTCTTCAAGCCTCTCTTCATAACCAATCCTTCATCAATAAAATTGTGGGTTTCCCCACTATCAATCAAAATGGTCATTCACTACCCTGCTAACACTCCACAAACCCTAAAAGGATAATATCTAGGTGCTCCTGAAAGTGCAGCTAACGAACCTTCTTTTATAGTCTCCTTCTCTTCAACCTCAGGTTCTAACTCCTTTATGTCATGAAACTCCTCATTATCATTTGACTCTGATTCCTTATCTAAAACAACCTCTATGTAATGGACTTGTCCCTTTCCAAAACACCTATGTCCAGGGACCCAAGGCTCTCTGCAAGAAAAACAAAGTTTCTTCCTCCTCAGCGCATTCCTTGTTTATTCATCCATCTTCTTTGCAACATTAGGAGTTGTATTCTTCTATACAAGTGTAGGTGCATGGAATGGCTTCTTCTAGAATCCTTCCTTATGATGCCATGTATTTGGTTTGGAGGAGTGGGACAAAACATTCTTTGGAATTGATGGCTCAAGGGTTAGAGCCCTCTTGATAGCTTCTTGCAAAGAGAGAGGTGCGAAAGATCTGATAAACCCCCTAAGAGGTTCAGTGAGTCTAGTAATGAATAGATGTATTCTCCTTTTCTCTAATATTTCAGGTACCATTACTGCAATCTTTTGGAAGTCTGCTATATACTCACTTACTGAGTTCTTTTGCTTGATTTCTGATAGTTGGCTGAAATATTCTTCTTCTTTCAATTCATGCCTCTCAAGAATCCTCTATTTGAATTCACCAAAGGTTTGTACCTAATCATGTCCCAAAGTAGTGCAACCATGATACAACCATTCATAGGCTTCTCCTTCCAAATGCAAGGTGGCAAACTGAACTACATCCATCTCTTTCATGGGGTTGAGCACAAAATATGTTCCTAACTTTTGCAGCCAAGCTCTAGCTCAAATCTTCTCACTACCATCAAAGAAGGCTGCAGTTAGCTTTCCCAACTTGTGTTTTAGTTCTTTATTTTTCCCATTTCCCTTTTTATGGGATTCACCTCTTCTCAAGAACTCTACATATTCTCCCCAAGACATATCATTCTTGATCTCCTCTGCTAATGAATTGTATTCTCCATGCCATTTGTTAAGGGTTTCTGCATTGAACAAACTAGTAGTTGTTGACTCAACTTGTTCAGGTTCTTCTTTAGGTAGGAATAAGGGTTTGTTTGTAGCCCCTAAATTTTGAGTCTCAATTTTCTTCCCTTTTCCATTTTTACTGTTGCTTGCACCTGAAGTACTACCACCATTGTTTTCATTGTTGTTGTTGTTGTTGTTGTTTTTGATCCATTGCATCATTTGCCCAAACATTTCAGCAAGTCTGGTTTGTGTCTCAACCATTTGAGTAAATTTCCATGAAGCATCATCTTCTTCTACATCTCTTCTATCTACCATTGTTTCCTCCAATTGTAATTTCCCTTGCTCTCTCCTCAAATATCTAATTTCTCTGTCACTCGATATCATCAGTCATCTGAGTAACCTACAGGATGGCAAGATCATGCTCTGATACCACTGTAATGAGCCAAACTCAAATTTAATATAAAATATCAGATCTGAAAATATAGTTTCAACAAATCCACCCAAAACTACACTGAAACCGATGTAACTATCTAGCTAGTCTTGCAAGGAATTAACACCCAATATGCTGAAACTTCACCAAGATGATTTTTATTAATTTTCAAATGGAAATGACATGTTATCAGGTTTGTAATACTGATCTATAGAAGCAGCAACATTACAACTTCAAATAGCCAAAATCTGGGCAAAACCCACAAAAATTGTCAACACTAGCAAATACCTAGATGTACCCCAAACACCATAAAATGATATTGTTTGATTATCAGAAACAAAATACATTAAATATAGTCTAATATGATTAAAATATCTACAAAAAACACCTACATCACTCATCCACAAACTACACAACCAAATCTTCACTACAAGTTGAAATACACACTGTGTATTCAAACCCAAAAGCCAAAAAACTACACAACACAACCCAAAAATCCCAAAGCTGATCTCTAGCACTATGAAATAAAAATCTATAACTACAACACTGAAAACAAATTAAATTAACAATAGAATCACATTCAAAGACTCTTGGAGCCACTGCTATGACACATGAAGCCCTACACACACAAACAATGGAAACTGCCAGAAACTACTAAATCTTTGAAGCTCTATGCAACCTTTGGATGAAGCTACTCCTTGTGATCAAAGGGTTTTCATCCTCTATCCACTTTAAACTCAATATTTTTCATCCACAAGCCTCTTTACTCCAATGGGTTTTTGTCCATCGAAGCCAAAATCTGCAAATCTGCAAGTTTGAGAGAAAATATCAAATCAACAATGTCCCCAAATGACCAAAATTACATATTTTGTATCAATATTTCATGGGAGAGAGGGAAATCTAAGATTCCCACGTTTTTCTTTGATTCCTTTCTATTTTGGGGTATGACAGTTGTCATAAGCTGTCATACATTGTCATAAAGTCCCCCGCCACTTGTGATTTACCAAGATTTTTGAAATCTTCATGCAAATGGACACCTCACCAAACCCAATGCCCCCTTTTGAGTCTCAAAATATTTAATTTAATATTTAATTGTCCTCTTGAAATAGATATTAGTTGGACAATATTAAATATTAAATATTTATTCTTCCTATGCTTGCCCAATTAACCCATGGAAGAATAAGATGGGTTAATATTGACCATTAATTAATTATTTTAGAAAGGGGACATGACATGACCTCATACATCAAGACAACTACAAATAAAGTGTTGGAAAAGGTGTAATCTTTCTAAATTTCTAGAACCAACCATGTTTATAACCAATCAAATAATGACGTCTAGTAGTTCAACATAGTTGAATTGAGAAAACCCTTTCTCAAACTATACATAGTAATTCAAGTCTCACTTAGGACTTGCTAATAGTATCAAGTTCCAACTACTTCACCAATAATTTTTAATAAGGTTCAAAGCCCAAAGATCCACAATTACTAAGAGAATCCAATCTTAGTTGCAAAAAAATCTCTAGTGGATGACATACATAAGACAATTTAAAGACAGAAGACAACTATTTTACGGTTTTGGAAGAGGAGATCGAATGGAGCTGAGCGGAGCTCTGGTGCACACTAGGGCACGCGTGCCCTAGCTGCGTCCTTTTTTCTGCGACTGCGTGTGTTTGGCGAGTCTCGGCTGCTCGCGGGGGGTCTGTCTGAGGTCGCAGGGGTCTGGAGGAGCTTGGGCAGGGGTGTGAGCTCCTCCCTTTCGTGTTTGAACGTTGGTAGGGTTGCTGACAGGTGCATGGGTCACCTGGTCGGTGGTTGCGCGGCGGCAGGGGCTCTTGAGCCGTCTACACTGCCTCTTTCCCTCCTTTGCCTGGCGTGTAGGCCCTTTTTTCCATGGAGCATCAGGGTTTTGCCTCTCCCCTGGATGTGTAGATGGGCGATCCTTCCTCTCTGATGCATGCCAACACCAAGGATCGTACTGAGCCTCCTCTTTCTGGAGAGGGTACCTCCTCTTCAAAAGGGTCACTTCGAATTAAAAAAGTCAATGGTTGTTTGGAGCGAGCGGAAGATCGACCGGTCTTGGTTATTCAACCTGAGCAAGTTTCAGAGGATGTTGAGTACTGGTGCAAGCATGCTCTTATCTGCAAATTTTTGGGCCTTCGTCTTTCTCTTCCCGTGTTGGAATCCTGGGCACCTTGGGTATGGAACCCTGAAGGAGATATGGAGATCCTTTTAGCGGCTAATAACTACTTTCTGGTTATTTTCTCAAGCATGTCAGACAGGCATAGGGCTTTCAAAGGTGGCCCTTATTTTTTTAACCAGGTTGGGCTCTTCATCAAGCCTTGGCATATGGGCTTCAACTCCGCTGAAGAGATCCCTTCGCGGGTACCTGTGTGGGTTCGCTTGCCGAGGCTTCCGCTAGAATTCTGGAGGGAAGATATCCTCCATTCAATCTCTTTACTTCTTGGGAAACCTGTTGGATCGGCTTCACAGACTCAAGACCGTAAGGTAATTTCTTTTGCTCGTATTTGTGTCGAAGTTGATTTGAATAATCCATTACCAGACTCTATGGAAATCTGCATGGGTTCTTCCTCCTGGATCCAACAGCTAGATTATGAAACCCTACCATTCAGATGCCGAATTTGCCATGAATATGGGCATCTACACCGCAGATGTCCCAGATTGAAATCTTCCCCCATGTCTGCTTCTGGACCTCCCAGGACGGACAAGGGGAAAGCTCCAGTGTCAGATGGGCCTGTTGATAAGGAGGGATTCACCCCGGTTACTTCTCGGAATAAAGGCCAAGGCAAGAAGAGATCCTGGATGGATAGACAGAATGATGGCACATTTAATCGGTTTGAGGTCCTCGATAGCGTAGTCCAAGAAGATGGTATTCCAGTAGAGCCCTCTTCTGGGGTTCAAGGTCAGGAAGAGACTCAGGTGGCAGAGGCGAAGGAGGAAGAGCTCATTCTTCCATCAGGGATTCATCAGACTGGTCTGCCAGCTTTGGACGTGCCTCCTCAAGTTCAGAATATTGTTGGCCTCTAGGAGTCACAATCTCCGGTGGGTACTGTTGGTTCGGCTCCTCGCCCCCAAGGTACGAAGGGGTCTGCGGATCCTGTGAAGGGGGCTAAGGCTCCTCCAGTCTTAGGTTTGCATCAAAAATCTTTCAAAAAGGGGCCTCTAGATAAACAGTCAAGGAGTGGAAGGAAAACTGATCAAGAGAAGGTTAAGATTATGGGTGATACTCTGGTTGAGTCCGGGTCAGTGAAACCCATTGATTCCCACTTCTCCCACCCCCCTAAATGATAGTTTTATCTTGGAATGTTAGGGGTTTGAACAGCATCCCTAGACAAAAGGCTGTTCGTAGATTAATTGAGTCTCAGGCTCCGGATGTAGTCTTTCTACAGGAAACCAAGCTTACAGTGGATGGTTTGAATAATTGTGCTCCGCGTATCTGGCCCCAAGGCTACTGGCAGGGGGTGGGGGCTTTGGGCAGCTCTAGGGGGGTGGCTTGCTTCTGGAACCCGAGGAAAGTTTCCCCCTTATGGTGGGCTTCTAGTCAGTCTTCCATCTCTATGGTGGCCTCCATTTTTGAAACTGGCGAAAGATGTCTTTTCTCTAATATTTATGCCCCTACTGATCTTCTAGGTAAGACTCAGCTTTGGGATCATATCTACTTTGTCCGTTCTCTGGACCCGTATCTCCCATGGATGTTGGCAGGTGATTTTAATGCTGTTATTAGTATGGAGGAAAAACAAGGAGGGTTAGCCAGGCTTGATTCTTCTTCTCTTTTGCTCAGAGATAAAATTAGTTTCCTTAACCTCATTGACGTGAAGCCAGTCAATGGAGTTTTTACTTGGAACAACAGGAGGTGTGGTGATGAGGCTATCTCAGAACGGCTTGATAGATTTCTGGTCTCCTGTTATTGGATGAGCAGCAGGTGGACTACCAGTTCTGAAATCCTGGATTAGAGGGGTTCCGATCACTGGCCGATCAAATTTTGTGCCTCCTCTTATGGGGTCACTAAAAATCCTTCTTTCAAATTTCAATTGATGTGGCTTCGCGAGCAATCTCTTCGGGATCTTGTGCTGGAATGGTGGTACGAAGGGCTCCCTGCCCACGGGAGGGCCATGTACACTTTTAGCAAACGGCTTCAATATGTGAAGTATCAGCTTAAGAGGTGGAATTATCAATGCTTTGGGAACTTCCATGCTCAGAAGCTTGCTACTCAGTCCAAGCTGGATAGTATCACTCGTCAAATTCGAGACTATGGGCTATCCTCTGACCTTCTGAATGCTGAGTCCCTGGCCCTCAAGGGCTTAGAGGAGTGGGAGCTTCGGGAGGAGATTTTCTGGAAGCAAAAAGCTCGGATTGATTGGCTTCAGGAGGGGGACAGGAACACGGCTTTTTTTCATAACTCGGTTAAGGCTCGTAGGCAGGGGAACTCTATTTCCACTCTGGTCTCGAGTGATGGGGCCCAGCTCTCGTCCTATGGTGAAATTTCCAGGGAAGCTGTTACCTATTTTTCTAATCTTTTTTCCAGGGAGGATATTGCTACCGGTTATGAAAGGTGGGCTATCTTGGATTGTATTCCTTGCTTGGTCTCGGATGAGATGAATAGGGCTCTTCTGAGTCCAATCTTGTTACCTGAGCTAGAGAAAGTTGTGTTTAGTATGAAAAAAGGAAAAGCTCCTGGCCCCGATGGGTTTCCGATAGAGTTCTTCCAGGAATTTTGGGAAATAATAAAGGCTGATCTCCTTGAGGTGGTTCAGGAATCTCTTAGGAACAAACAAATGCTTAATTCTTTGAATTCTACTTTTCTGGCTCTCATACCTAAGAAGGTAGGGGCTAATCGGATGGATCAGTTTCGGCCTATTGCTTTATGCAATGTCACCTACAAGATCATTACCAAGTTGATTGCTGAGAGACTCAAACCCATCCTTGGTGCTTTGATTTCTACTGAGCAGGGAGGTTTTGTGGACGGGCGTCAGATTTTGGATGGTGTTGTGATTGCTACGGAGGTTATTCACTCTATGGCTTCCTCTAAGGAGAAGGCGATGTTCATGAAGCTTGACATGGCTAAAGCTTATGATCGGGTGAGCTGGGAGTTTCTTCAGAATATCCTCTTGACTTTTGGCTTCAACGAGGAATGGGTGAGCTGGGTTCTCAGCTGTGTAACCTCGTCCTCCTTCTCTGTTCTTCTTAATGGGGATTCCTCAGATTGGTTTAGTGCTTCTCGGGGTCTTCGGCAAGGGGACCCTCTGTCCCCGTACCTTTTCATTATCATGGCGGAGGGCCTTGGTAGATTTATTAAATCTCAGGTGCGGCTAGGTCTTCTTCACGGTTGGAGCTGGACCAATGATCTCCCTCCCTATTCTCACCTTCAATTTGTGGATGATACAGGACTGATGGGCTTGGCTAGAAGTAGTGAGGCAGTGAACTTCAGGAGAACTTTAGATATCTATTTGAGAGCTTCTGGTCAGTGTATCAATGATGACAAATCCTCCATCTATTTCTTCAATACTCCTCGTCTCATTCAGAATAGGATTGCCAGGATTCTTAGATTCCAAATTGGTTCTCTTCCCATGATGTACCTGGGGACTCCCTTGGCCCTGGGATCTCAGCGTCGAAGTTTTTGGCAGGGGATTTTAGATAAGTTCCGGAGTAAGGTTAGCCATTGGACTCACAGATGGCTCTCTTCTGCTGGTAGAGTGCTTCTTCTAAAAGCTGTGGTGCAGTCTCTCCCTATTTACAGGTCTTGTGTGCAGATTCCTCCTGCATCCTTTGTGAGGGAGTTTGATGCTCTTTCCCGGCAATTCCTTTGGTCAGGTAACCTTCTTTCCTCGAAATGGAGTTTAGTCAAATGGGAGTCTGTCTGTAGGCCAAAACATGCTGGTGGCCTTGGCCTCAGGTCCATGGCTCTTGTGGTTACGGCTCTGGTGGCTAAGCTGTACTGGAGATGGTGCAACAGCCAGGATCAGGATTGGGCCAAGATTCTTGCTTGCAAGTATGTTCCTGGGGTTGAGAGCCGGGATGTGCCACGGATTGCTTTGTTGGGCAAAGGCTCTTGTATTTGGGATACTCTTAAGAAGGGAGCTCAGCTTGGTCAGAATGGTCTTTTCTGGATCTGTAATATTGGTTCTGATGCTCTTTTTTGGTTGGACTCTTGGGATGGCCACCCCCCCATTTTGTCTAGTTTCCCTCAGCTTATGCCTCTTGGCCAGATGTTCTCTGATGCTGGTTGGAATAAGGTGGAGCATTTTAAAACAGTTAAGCGTATCGGTCATCTGGAGGTGTCTTGCTGGAAGGACCCGCAGGAGTGGCCTGTGGGTGGCTCTGATGAGGATCGTGCTACTTTGTGTAAGGTCTTGGAGGGCAGGCTTTGTAGCTCTCTGAGGGAGAGGGACAAGTTGGCTTGGAGCCCTAGCCCAAAAGGGAATTATACTGTTGCTCAGGGTTATGCTGTACTTGATAGGAATTTATATGGGCCTTCCGAGGTGCCCTGGTGGAGGAAGGTTTGGAACAGCTTTTCTTGGCCCAAGTGTAACTTCTTTTTATGGTTGGTTGCCCAGAAGAAATGTCTCACCTGGGAGAATCTTCGTAAACGGGGGTTTCAGGGGGCCTTCCATCTGTTTTCTTTGTTTGCGCAGTGAAGAATGTTCTTCCCACTTGTTCTTTCATTGCCCCTTTTCTCGTGAGATTTGGCACAGATGGTGGGAGGCTTGGCATCATGGGTGCATTCATGCTTCCTCTCTTATTGAGTTTTGGGAGAGCCTGGGCAAGCCTCCTGCGAAGACACCTTTTCTTCAGGTGGCCTGGTGCATTGGGCCCATTTTTATCTTTTGGAACCTTTGGCTGGAAAGGAACCGTAGAATTTTTTGTGATTCCAGATTGGATATTGGTCAACTATGGACGAAGATTATCAGTAGGCTCCAGGAGACTATTTCCGCTAAATGTGATATGTCTGAAAGTATTGATCCTGGGGATGTTGCGATTATGCGGGATCTGAGCCTGGGTGTTAATAGTAGGGGATGCCGTACTGGTCTAATGCCACGCCGTGTCAAGAAACGGGTCTGTCGTGACGGGAAGTGGGCACCTCCTCCTGAGGGAGTCCTGAAGGTTAATACTGATGGCTCTTCTCAGGGGAATCCTGGGCAAGCTGGTATTGGGGGTATTGGTAGAAGTAAGGATGGGGATGTTGTTTTCTACTTCTCTGTTTACAAAGGGCATCACTCTAACAACCTGATGGAGGCCCTCGCTATTAAGATTGCTGTTGAGCGGGGTTGCTCTCTTGGCTGGAGGAGGATTATCTGTGAGTCAGACTCTCAAATTGTTGTGGATATGTTGAACAATCAGAGATTGGATGGTGTTAGTTGGCATTTAGCTTCGATGGTCAGACAGATTTTAAGTGTTTGCAATTCCTTAGAAGCAGTCTCTTTCTGTCACATCCCCCGAGAATGGAATAGTGTGGCTGACTGCTTGGAGAAGTGGGCCTCGGAGAAAGGGGATGGCTGGGATATCAGTGGTAGGAATGAGTTACCTTCTGATTATCTGGGGATTCTAGAGAGTTTTTTATTGGATGATATGACTATGTAGTGTTGTTGTTTGTTTGTTGGATGTTGTCCTTCCAGTTGAGCCTGTGGCTCTTGCCTTGTTTCTTGCTTTGGATTGAATAAAATTTTTTCCCCTTTGTTAAAAAAAAAAAAGACAATTTAAAGACAAAAAATTGTTGATGGTTGAAATGACACCCCGACTTGAGAATAGCATAAATATACTACACCTCTTCTAAAAGGAAATAAAAATTTCGCTTAAGATTTATATTGCTAGGTCTTGGCTCACTAAAATAACTCAAAGGTCTATGTGCACAATTCCCTTCAAGAACCTATTGTGATTTCTAAGAATTATGATTTTTAGTTGGGTAACTACAAGAAGATGGAGGGCCAAAAAAGGGGTCTTAAGTGGCCACTTTTTTCTAAAATCAGGAAATGCTAGCCTTGGATGAGAAATTGAGAATAGTTAAACTCAAAATTTGGAGATGCAACCAAAACAATGTTCGTAGTGCTCTAAGTCTACTTTCTAAACTACTATTTTTTTTTTGAAAATAGCATAGATTAAGGGATTCAAAAGAGGGAGCCACATAAATTGGTGTTGTTTCTGTCAAAAAAACATAACATAGCATGTTTTATGGCTCCCTCAAAAGGTGAACTTTTTTTTGGTATTTTTAAAATTGCTTCAGTGAGAAATTAGCTAATAGCATGTAGTTTATGCCCAATTTTTCTAATAATTTTTTTATTAATATTTGATTTTTTACTAATTTTTAAAGTGGACACATCCTAAAAAATAGAGTTTTGGCCATGCTACCCCTATAAATTTTGAAAACCAATTGAAAATCATTTTTTTCTTTTTTTAATATGTGTAGAATGGAGTCTAGTTTCTTAATATGTAATTTTTTTGAAATTTCAATGAATAGTTAATTTACAATGAAAAAAAGACCAAACATTATTTTTTGCCCAAAAACGGACACACAAACAAAAGAAATTAAAGATGAAAGGCTTAACATTGTTAAAATGTGAAAAAAATCACATCGTCAAATAGCTAAGAGAAAGCCTAACATTACCTAGGTGTTTGATTTGTTTGACCTTGAAACACGTGCAAATCTGAGGGTTAGCACGAATGAAATTATGTAAAATTTTGAAGAATATGGGAAAACACGTCTGTGGATGTTGAAAAGGCACTCCAAGCCTTTGGGTTGGAAATCCAAAGCAAATCCCAAGCCCAAGGCTTGGGATTCCCAAAGCAAAACATAATGCGCTTGCATTATTTTTTGGTTTGCATTTTTCCTTTTCCACAAAAGTTTGTGCTATTTGTCATGTTTGAAATAATGTGAGCACATTATAACATGCTCGCGTTATGTTCCCCTTGAATTTTTTTATGTTTAAGGCTATTAATTATGTATGTATGTATGTATGTATGTATGTATGTATGTAAGTATGTATGTATGTATGCCTATATGTATGTATGTATCTATGTATGCCTATATGTATGTATGTATGCCTATATGTATCTATGTATGCCTATATGTATGTATGTATAGTGTCGAGGGTAGAGGAGGGTAGAGATGGGAGTGAGCCAGATAGGGGAGGAGAGGGGTGGATAAGGATTGAGTGATTAAGGTTTAAGGTTGAGGGTTGAGCATTTAGGGATAGGATTTAGAGTTTAGGGATAAGGGATTAGAATTTAGGACCTTGAGGGATTAGAGTTTAGGGTTGACGCTTTAGGGATAGCATTTAGGGTTAATGGTCAAGGGATTAGGGTTAAGGTAGAGTGTTGAGGGTAGAGGGATTAGGGATAGGGTTTAGGGTTGAAAGTTTAGGGTTGAGAGATTAGGGTTTAACGTATAGTTTAGTAGTTCTTGTGGATAGAGCCAGTAAACAATGGGAGATTATTTGCCTGTTTCATAAAAATATACCTCCCCTAAGTGTGGGGTGGACAGCAAGAAACATAGATGTACCCCAATGCAAAGCTTTTCTCATAATGATCATCCTTCTAATTTCAACTGTTAATTACTCACTGTGGATATACCATACGCAAAGCTTTTCTCATAGTGTGTACACCTATTGGCATAATCAACCCCAGATGGGCCAGAAAAACATACCATATAACATTACTAACATTAAAAAAGTTCATAGCCATTTTTCTGACATATTCTTGCAACTCAAATATCTTTAAGAGAAGAGTGTCAAAAATGATGGGTTTAACAACCTAACATAAGGCAAAGCAGTTTTGTTGGGTTTAGGGATAGGGTTTAGGGTTTAGGGTTGAGGGATTATGGTTTAAGGTATAGTGTTGAGGGTTGAGGGTTGAGGGTTAAGGGTTTAGGGATAGGGTTGATGGTTAAGGGATTAGGGTTAAAGTATAGTGTTGAGGGTAGAGGGATTAGGGACAGGGTTTAGGGTTGAAGGTTTAACAATTGAGGGTTGAGGCTTTAGGGCTGAGGGTTAAGGGATTGGGGTTTAAAATATAGTGTTGAGTGTCAAGGGTTTATGGATAGGTTTTAGGGTTCAAGTTTTAAAGGTCAAGGGTTGAGGGATAGAGTTTAGGGTTTAGGGATAAGGGATTAAGGTTTAAGGTATAGTGTTGAGGGTTGAGGGTTTACGAATAGGGATTACGTTTAGGGTTTAGGGATTAGGGATTAGGGTTGAGGGTTGAGGGATTAGGGTTTAGGGTTGAGGGTTTATTGATAGTGTTTAGGGTTGAGGGTTGATGGTTGAGGGATTAGGTTTTAGGGTTGATGGATTAGGGTTTAAGGTATAGTGTTAGGCTTGAGGGTTTAGGGTTGACAGATTAGGGTTTAGGGTTGACGGATTAGCATTTAATGTTGAGGTTAGGGTTAGAGTGTCGAGGGTAGAGGGATTAGGAATAGGGTTTAGAGTTGAAGGTTTACGGATTGAGGGTTGAGGCTTTAGGGCTGAGGGTTTAAGGCTTAAGATATAGTGTCAAGCGTTGAGGGTGTAGGGATAGGGTTTAAGTTTTAAGGGTTAAGGGTTGATGCATAGGGATTAAGGATTAAGGTATAGTGTTGAGGGTTGATGGTTTAGGGATAGGGTTTAGGTTTGAGGGATTAGGGTTTAGGGTTGATGAATTAGGGTTTAATGTTGAGAATTAAGGGTTGAGGGATAGGGTTAATGGTCAAGGGATTAGGGTTAAATAAGAGTGTCGAGGGTAGAGGGATCAGGGATAGGGTTTAGGGTTTAAGGTTTAAGGATTTAGGGTTGAGGCTTTAGGGATGAGGGTTAATGGATTAGGGTTTAAGATATAGTGTTAAGTGTCGAGCGTGTAGGGATATGTTTTAGGGTTCAAGTTTTAAGGGTTAAGGGTCGAGGAATCAGAGTTAAGGGTTGAGGGATTAGGGTTTGACGATAAGGGTTGATTACATTAAGGTTCGAGGGATAAGGGTTTCGGGATAGAGTTGAGGGTTGAGGGATTATGGTTAAAGTAGAGTGTCGAGGGTATAAGGATTAGGGATAGGGTTGGAGGGTTTAGGGATAAGGGATTAGGGTTTAAGATATAGTATCAAGCCCATTGAGGGTCTAGGAATAGGGATAGCGTTTAGGGTTTAGGGATGAGGGATTAGAGTTGAGGGATGACATATTAGGGTTGAGGGTTGAGGGATTAGGGTTTACGGATAAGATTTAGGGTTGAGGTTTGACAGATTACTGTTTAAGGTATAGTTTTGACGGTTTAAGGATGGGGTTTAGGGTTGAGGGATTAGAGTGAAAGGTTTAGGGATTAGGATTTGATGTTGAGGGTTGAGGGTGTAAGGAAAGCACAGGTGTAGAAAATAGCTTCCCTAATGTTAATTCTAAGGGGATAATGCAGACAGGTAACTTTTAAAACAAAATAATCAGATAAATACACCAGAGAAACAAAATAGACAACATAGACAACACAGACTCCAGTGTTATGTGGGAAAACCCTTTCGGGTAAAAAACCCACCACCACAGTAGAACAATCTTTATTACAATAAAACTGAATATACAATAAAGATCACCCATTCTATTTCAGGTATCGATGCTATAGCAATTATACAAAAGCCATTTTTTTCATCTGCACATCTACAGAAAAAACTGTATAATTTGAATAGTATCATCATCTCCACACGACACCTACAGATCTGCATTTCTATTTCCAGTTATCAAGAGCAAAACTGTTACACTCCTTTGCCCTAACTGATCGATCATATTTCTCTGGCGTCACTGCCTTTCAACCATCGCAACGGTTTACATTCTCATGAGATCATTAATCCCACATGCACCAGGTCACGTATACTATTCCAGTTTATAACCACAAATGATCAATATGAGTATCGTCGGCAATTTTGTTGCCAACGATGATAGTCAAAGACTCATCAGGATAACCTTCATCATCGGCAAACTGATCATCACTTACTCTGACTGATCCTTGTCCCATCAATGCCAACGCATTGCCTTCATCAGAGTGACCTCTATCCATCAGCCCGAAGACTTTAAGCTACGCCGATAGATGTTCTCTTGCTAATCATTAGAAGAAACTGCCATCGGTGAAACCATTCCCATCGGAAGGACTCCACAAAGCTCGATCGATAGAAGTTCTTACGCTGATAGACACATGTCATCGATGGAAACATTGCACATCAGTCAAAGATTTCAAACTCCCACCGGTAGCAGTTCTCATATCGATGTCAAACACCATCGGGATGATGGATAGCATCGGAGGGACTTCAGAAGGCTAAGCTGACAATAGTTCTCACACTGATATATCCATATTGGTGAAACCTTGCATATCACCAAATGGCTTCTCACTCCCGCCGATAGTGATCTGTCAACCTGATAAAGAACATTTGAATATATGAGGTTCCAAACAATAATATGAGACATTAATCTCTTTAATCTCCCACTTGTCGAAGATATTACTGCTACCTCTTAGGTCTCATTCGATTACTGAGAACTATGGGCCCGCAGACCCATTTCATCTGAACACCATTTGAACTTGGTCATACTCACCAGTTTTGTTAAGGCATCAGCAACATTTTCCAAAGTGTCAACCTTTTCTAGCTTGACCTTCATGTCTTCCACCATATCACGAACAAAGTGATATTGGACATCAATATGTTTTGTCCTAGAATGAAATGTAGGATTTTTTGCCAAACATATAGCACTTTGACTGTCACAATGTATTTGTATCTGCCCTGTGTTAAAACCAATGTCAGAACACAACCTCATCAACCAAACAGCTTCTTGGCATGCACGAGTAGCTTCCATGTACTCTACTTCTATTGTAGACAAAGCAACTACAGCCTACTGCTTACTCATCCAAGTGATAGCACCACCATTTAATGTGAATACATATCCACTGGTGGATCTTCTATTGTCAATATCCCCTACCCAATCAAAATCCACATATCCCTAAATGCTAATAGATCTCTATGATCCAACTGAGTTTCCATGATACCAAATAGCATAGTCAGAAGTTCCCTTCAAATACCTCATAACTCTTTTCACAGCATCCCAATGTGATCTTCCTGGATTCGGCATAAACTGGCTCAAAACTCCCACTGCTTGGGTAATGTTTGGTCTAGTACAAACCATTGCATAAATTAAACTACCAACAGCACTTGTGTAAGGCACTCTTTTCATGTTGTTAGATTCATATGAAGATTCTGGACAATCTTCAATAGATAATTTCATTCCCTACAAAACTGGAACAACTAACTGTTTAGAATCAAACATATGAAACTTATCAAGAACATTTGTGATATACTTGCTCTGGTTGAGCCAAATCTTTCTCTTAGATCTGTCCCTTTTGATTTCCATTCCCAGAATGTACTTTGTTGCCCCCAGATTCTTCATTTCAAATTTCAAGGAGAACTGAGATTTTAATTCTGAGATCATTCCCTTGCCATTGCCAATGAATAACATGTCATCCACATACAGTGCAATTATAAGTATCCAATCACTTTCAATTTTATAATAGACACAATGATCAAATTTAGATCTCACATACCCCAAGGATAAAACATACGTATCAAATTTTTTGATACCACATTCTGGGAGATTGCTTCAAACCATAAAGAGACTTTTTAAGTTTACATTCCAGATGTTCTTTACCTTTTACCGTAAAAAGCTCTAGCTGGGACATATAAATTTCTTCGTCAAGGTCCCCATGAAGAAATGTTGTCGTCACATCCATTTGCTCAATTTCAAAATCATACGCTACTGCAAGTGACAAAAGAAATCTAATGGATGTCAGCTTAGCTACAGGAGAAAAGATCTCTCCATAATCAATACATTCCTTTTGGGAATACCCCTTAGCAACTAGTCTTGCCTTGTACTTATCAACGCTGCCATCTAGACAGTATTTCTTTTTAAATACCCACTTACAACCCACAGGTTTTCTACCTTCAGGCAAGGGCACCAGATCCTAGGTTCCATTTTTGTCCAATGATGACATTTTGCTATCCATGGCTTCCAACCAAGAATTTGAATCAGGTAAACTAATGCCTTCTTTTACAGTCCTAGGTTCATCAGTATCAGTAAGTAAAGCATAGGCACAACTTGAATCAAGTACTAAAAATCCATACCTATATGGTTGTCTTCTTTCACATGTAGACTGCCTCAATGGTTGAGGTGCAGGTTCAGGTTCTTGCTCTGGATCTGAATCTTTAGAGCTACTTGAACTCACATCTGAACCATTGACACTTGGTGCTTGTTGTTCCTCTTTTACAGGGGTTAGAGGAATATTAACAATACTCTTTTCTTTCTTTTCTTCTGTCTTCTCCGGTTGAGAAATACTAACCAAAGGTTTCAGCTCTCTGAAAATTACATTCCTGCTGTAAATTACTTTTTTCAGTTTCAGGATTCCAAAGCTTGTGCCCCTTAACACCGACTCCATAGCCAATAAAGATACATTTGACTACCTTGTTATCTAACTTAGATCTTTTTAACTCAGGAATATGAGCATATGTCTCACAGCCGAAGACATGAAGATGTCTTAGAGAGGGCTTCTTTCTAGACCACACTTCCATTGGCGTCTTATCAACCAATGCTGAAGAAGGAGAATGGTTCAGCAAGTAACAAACTGTAGCAACTGCCTTAGCCCAGAACCTTTGTTCAAGACCAGCATAACTTAACATACTTCTTGCTTTCTCCATCAATGATCTATTCAACCTTTCAGCAACTCCATTTTGCTGTGGAGTATAAGGTGTAGTTTTGTGTCTTTTTATACCATGATCTACACAATACTTATCAAAATCCGCATTGCAATATTCACCACCGTTATATGTTCCCAAGCATTTTATTTTTCTACCAGTCTGGTTTTCCACAAGAGTTTTAAATTCTTTAAACTGACTAAACACTTCTGATTTATTTTTCAAAAAATATACAAATGCCCTCTTTGAATAATCATCAATGAATGATACATAGTATCTTGATTTATATAAAGATGAAACATCAACTAGACCAAAAACATCAGAATGTACATAGTCCAGAACACTAGAAGATTTATGAGAACTTGAGTAGAAAGAAACACGGTTCTGTTTTCCATATATACAATGTTTAGAGAAATCAAACTCCAGATTACAATCAGTCAGTCCATCTACCAGGGTTTTGTTCTTCAAGGTTTTTAAACCTTTTTCACCTATGTGACCAAGTCTATGATGCTAGAGCATTATTTTCTCTACAAGAAGTTTAACTTCCATAGAGTTTGCATCATGTGTTACAATAGTAGCTTTTTCAGATTTTACATACACACTATTATAGCACACTGGTTTAGCATCTAACCTATACAGAGTTCCAATGCATTCACCCTTTGCCAGTACAATAGACCCTCTAGTCATTTTACAGCCACCATTCACAAAAGTAACTTGCACACCAACATCATTAAGTTTACTAACAAAAAGTAAATTTCGAGCCAGACCTAGTATGTGAAGAACTCCATTCATTCCCTTTATTCTGCCATCTGGGAACTAGATTCTAACTTTTCCTCGGCCAACAATTTCCAGTGTCAAATCACTTGCTAGGAACACCTTCCCACCAGCATACAGTTCATACTTAATGAACCATTCTCTGTGAGATGTCATATGAAAAGATGCTTCTGAATCCACCAGCCATACATCTTTAGATGCAGGCATTGCCAAGGTAGCAATGAAGGCATCAGCATCACTCTGAGAAGAATCGTTGTCAGAAGAGTTCTTCTTCTTCTTTTTTTTCTCCTCTTTGCAGTCTCTTCTGATGTGTCCTTTCTGCCCACAATTCCAGAACCTCACCTTGGACTTTGTGCCAAGAGATTTTGATTTCCCCTCTAATTTGGACTTAGACTTGTTGTCCTTCTTCTTGCCTCTTTCCTTTGATCTACCTCGAATAGACAGAGCCTCTTTAGCTATCTCAGAAGATTTCCTCCGCATCTCTTCAGATAACAAAGAGGTAACAACCACTTCAGTTGTAAACATGGTTGTTGTACTTCCAATAGCCATCACAAGATGATCCCATGAGTCAAGTAAGGAACATAATAGAAGCATACAACAGTCTACCTCTTCTATTTTTACACCTACAGACATCAACTGTGCAACAATCAGATTAAATGTGTTCAGATGGTCTGCTACAGATGCACCTTCATCCATCTTCAGAGAATACAACTTCTTTCTGAGGAATAGTTTATTCACCAAGGACTTGCCCTGGTAAATATCTCCCAACTTCTTCCATAGATCTTTGGCTAACTTCTCTTCATGGATGTTCAATAGAACAAAATCTGCAAGACTTAATCTTATCAGTCCTCTGGCTTTCCTGTCAGCTAGGTCCCAATCTTCTTGTTTCATGCTTGTAGGTTTAACCCCAGACACAGCAATCCAAAGATCTCTGTTGACCATCAAATCTTCAACCTTAATCTTCCACAACTCAAAGTTTGTGCCATTGAATTTTTCAATGTCTATTTTTCCTAATGTACTTGCCATCTTATTTAACAGAATAGACCTCTACAGAACTCCCACTGAACTAACACAAAAAATCCAACCTACCAATAATGATAACACAATGGGCCACGCTCTGATACCACTTGTAAGGAAAGCACAGGTGGGGAAAATAGCTTCCCTAATGTTAATTCTAAGGGGATAATGCAGACAGGTAACTTTCAAACCAAAATAATCAGATAAATACACAAGAGAAACAAAATAGACAACATAGACAACACAGACTCTAGTATTACGTGGGAATACCCTTTCAGGTAAAAAACCCACCACCACAGTAGAACAATCTTTATTACAGTAAAACTAAATATACAATAAAGATCACCTGTTCTATTTCAGGTATCGATGCTATAGCAGTTATACAAAAGCCATTTTTTTCATCTGCACATCTACAGAAAAAACTGTATAATTCAAATAGTATCATCATCTCCACACGACACCTATAGATCTGCATTTCTATTTCCAGTTATCAAGAGCAAAACTGTTACACTCTTTTTCCCTAACTGATCGATCATATTTCTCTGGCATTGTTGCCTTTCAACCATTGCAATGATTTACATTCTTGTGAGATCATTAATCCCACATGCACCAGGTCGCGTATACTATTCTGGTTTATAACCACAAATGATCAATATGACTATCATTGGCAATTTTGTTTTCGACGATGATAGTTTTAGACTCATCGGGATAACCTTCATCATTGGTGAACTGATCATCACTTACTCCGATTGATCCTTGTCCCACCGACACCAACGCAATGCCTTTGTCAGAGTGACCTCTATCCATTGGCCCGAAGACTTTAAGCTGTGCCGATAGATGTTCTCTTGTCGATCATTAGAAGAAACTGCCATCGGTGAAACCATTCCCATCGGAAGGACTCCACAAAGCTCGACCAATAGAAATTCTTACGCCGATAGACACATGTCATCGATGGAAACATTGCACATCGGTCAAAGATTTCAAACTCCTGCCGGTAGCAGTTCTCACATTGATGTCAAACACCATCGGGATGACAGATAGCATCGAAGGGACTTCAGAAGGCTGAGCCAACAATAGTTCTCACATCGATATATCCATATCGGTGAAACCTTGCATATCGCCCAATGGCTTCTCACTCCCGCCGATAGTGATATGTCAACCCGATAAAGAACATTTGAATATATGAGGTTCCAAACAATAATATGAGACATTAAACTCTTCAGAGGGTTGAGGCTTTAGGGTTTAGGGTTTAGGGATAGGGTTGAGGGTTGAGGGATCAGAGTTAAGGGTTGAGGGATTAGGGTTTGACGTTGAGGGTTGAGTACATTAAAGTTTGAGGGTTAAGGGTTTCAGGATAGGGTTGAGGATCAAGGGATTAGGGTTAAAGTAGATTGTCAAGGGTATAGGGATTAGGGATAGGGTTGGAGGGTTTAGGGATAAGGGATTAGGGTTTAAGGTATAGTATCGAGCCCATTGAGGGTTTAGGAATAGGGATAGCATTTAGGGTTTAGGGATGAGGGATTAGAGTTGAGGGATGACGGATTAGGGTTGAGGATTGAGGGATTAGGGTTTAGGGATAAGGTTTAGGGTTGAGGGTTGAGGGGTTAGGATTTAAGGTATAGTATTGAGGGTTTAGGGATAGGGTTTAGGGTTGAGGGATTAGAGTGAAGGGTTGAGGCATTAGGATTTGACATTGAGGGTTGAGGGTTGAGGGTTGAGGCTTTAGGGTTTAGGGTTTAGGGATAGGGTTGAGGGTCAAGGGATCAGAGTTAAGGGTTGAGGGATTAAGGTTTGACATTGAGGTTGAGTACATTGAGGTTCAAGGGTTAAGGGTTTCGGGATAGGGTTGAGGGTCGCGGGATTACGGTTAAAGTAGAGTGTCGAGGGTATAAGGATTAGGGATAGGGTTGGAGGGTTTAGGGATAAGGGATTAGGGTTTAAGGTATAGTATCAAGCTCATTGAGGGTTTAGGAATAGGGATAGCATTTAGGGTTTAGGGATGAGGGATTAGAGTTGAGGGATGATGGATTAGGGTTGAGGGTTGAGGGATTAGGGTTTAAGGATAAGGTTTAGGGTTGCGGGTTGAGCGATTAGGTTTTAAGGTATAGTGTTGAGGGTTTAGGGATAGGGTTTAGAGTTAAGGAATTAGAGTGAAGGGTTGAGGGATTAGGATTTGATGTTGAGGGTCAAGGGTTGAGGCTTGAGGGTTTAGGGATAGGGTTGAGGGTCGAGGGATTAGAGTTAAGGGTTGAGGGATTAGGGTTTGACACTGAGGGTTGAGGGTGTCAGGATAGGGTTGAGGGTCGAGGGATTAGGCTTAAAGTAGAGTGTTGAGGGTATAAGGATTAGGGATAGGGTTGGAGGGTTTAGGGATAAGGGATTAGGGTTTAAGGTACAGTATCGAGCCCATTGAGGGTCTAGGAATAGGGATAGCATTGATGGTTTAGGGATAAGGGATTAGAGTTGAGGGATGATGGATTCAAGTTGAGGGTTGAGGGATTAGGGTTTAGGGATAAGGTTTAGGGTTGAGGGTTGAGGGATTAGGGTTTAAGGTATAGTGTTGAGGGTTTAGGGATTAGGATTTGATGTTGAGGGTTGAGGCTTTAGGGTTTAGGGTTTAGGGATAGGGTTGAGGATCGAGGGATTAGAGGTAAGGGTTGATGGATTACGGTTTGACATTGAGGGTTTAGTACATTGAAGTTCGAGGGGTAAGGGTTTCAGGATAGGGTTGAGGGTTGAGGGTATAAGGATTAGGGATAGGGTTGGAGGGTTTAGGGATAAGGGATTAGGGTTTAAGGTATAGTATCGATCCCGTTGAGGGTTTAGGAATAGGGATAGCATTTAGGATTTAGGGATGAGGGATTAGAGTTGAGGGATGATGGATTAGGGTTGAGGGTTGAGGGATTAGGGTTTAGGGATAAGGTTTAGGGTTGAGGGTTGAGGGATTAGGGTTTAAGGTATAGTGTTGAGGGTTTAGGGATAGGGTTTAGGGTTGAGGGATTAGAGTGAAGCGTTGAGGGATTAGGATTTGACGTTGAGGGTTGAGGGTCGAGGGATTATAGTTAGGGGTTGAGGGATTAGGGTTTGACATTGAGGGTTGAGGGTTGAGGTTTAAGCGTCGAGGGGTTCAGGATAGGGTTGAGGGTCAAGGGATTAGGGTTAAAGTAGAGTGTTGAGGGTATAAGGATTAGGGATAGGGTTGGAGGGTTTACGGATAAGGGATTAGGGTTTAAGGTATAGTATCAATCCTGTTGAGGGTTTAGGAATAGGGATAGCATTTAGGGTTTAGGGATGAGAGATTAGAGTTGAGGGATGATAGATTAGGGTTGAGGGTTGAGGGATTAGGGTTTAGGGATAAGGTTTAGGGTTGAGGGTTGAGGGGTTAGGATTTAAGGTATAGTATTGAGGGTTTAGGGATAGGGTTTAGGGTTGAGGGATTAGAGTGAAGGGTTGAGGGATTAGGATTTGACATTGAGGGTTGAGGGTTGAGGCTTTAGGGTTTAGGGTTTAGGGATAGGGTTGAGGGTCAAGGGATCAGAGTTAAGGGTTGAGGGATTAGGGTTTGACATTAAGGGTTGAGTACATTAAGGTTCGAGGGTTAAGGGTTTCAGGATAGGGTTGAAGGGTTTAGGGATAAGGGATTAGGGTTTAAGGTATAGTATCCAGCCCGTTGAGGGCTTAGGAATAGGGATAGCATTTAGGGTTTAGGGATGAGGGATTAGAGTTGAGGGATGACAGATTAGGGTTGAGGGTTGAGGGATTAGGGTTTAGGTATAAGGTTTAGGGTTGAGGGTTGAGGGATTAGGGTTTAAGGTTGACTTTGCAGAGAACTACAGTCTACAGCCATAGTGTGAGGTGCAATCACAATATTACAACTCCACACAGGTTTCTATATTTGTGCACATCGCATTCATTCATGTGAATGATAGTATAGAGGATGACAGAAAGATCATAAGGGAGTATAATTTCTATATTAGTGATAATTTCACGCATTCTATGGAGTTTGTGCAAGGTTGCTTTCAAATGTTCTACAATGATTTGGCTAGAAGGGGCATATCATTCAGTTAGCATATCATATGGTCGGATAACTGTGCATCACAATTCAAGAACTTGCAGAATTTCTATTGGCCGAGTAGTAGGCATAATTTTATAGGTATTCAGCATATGTGGAACTTTTGTGAGGCTGAGCATGGAAAGAGGGAGCATGATGGTGCAGGAGCATGTATCAAAAGAGCCATCAAACAAGAAGAGTTAAAGTATAAAGACAATGCAAAGTTGACAGATGCAAAATCGATTCTCGAGTGGTGTAATGCTTCCATGGGTCCAGGTAATGAAGGTAAGTCTTCAATTCATAGATTTTTTTGGTTGATAGATGATACTAACATTGCACCATATGAGGACTGTTCTACACTGATAGTATCAAATAAGATGCACTCTTTTAGAAGCTCAATTGTAGATTCATGGAGTATCCATATGCAAAAGATGTCATTCTTTCGTTCTTCCTATACAATTCAAGCCTGGGATGAGTGTGAGTTAAAGGAGTGGGTTGACAAATGGCAATTAGGTTATCTTAGCCCACTTGACACATATCGACCCCCAATGGCACTAGAACTAACACAGATGGAATCATCAGTTGACTTTGACCACATATTAGATCTAGTTCAACTAGGTAATTTATGGCATGTATATGCATCTAATTTCATCTAGTTTAACCAGGTAATGTCATCTTACTTTGTAGTGTTTTTGTAATGTTGACTAATTTCATCTAATTTGCTACACATATCAATGTAGGGTACGTATATGCAGTTATTGCAGATGAAGACAATGAAGAGGGAAGAGATTATTACTTATGTCATTGTGTTAAGGCCAAAAAGAAATTGGAGGCCCCAGTTATAGATGGAGAAAACATCGAATACCCTACAGGCTCAGTGGTTATTACTAGAACATGGCTTAAAAGGTACCCACATAAGAGTGTTAATGTTTGGTTATTTTTGGACTTTGACATGCATCGAAAGATTCTTCATTACTTGAACCTTGTCATGGTATCCAATGTTCATTTGATAAAGTATCGGGGTAGACCTTTGAACAAAATCTTGTGGAAGGTGCGTGAGTCTAACCATGAAGCAATACTTGACACAATAAAGAGAAGAGAATACTTAGATGGTTCATTGGATTAATTTGTAAGTATTCACATTGATTTTGTAAAGTCATGTTACATTAATTTGTAAGTATGCACGTTAATTTGTAAGGTTTGTCTTTTTTTATTTCCTACTGCATTTTTACACATATACACATTTTTACATCATCATGTTATGCATTTTTGGTATCGTGCTCCTGATGCGACTAAATTGATAGTTCCAACGCATCTGGACAGGTACGTTTAGGCTAGGCATTGTTCTATTTTTCACCCAAACATGTTGAAACAGTCTGAGCTACATTGTACTGACGATATCCCTAAAGAGTCCAAAGTGCAAAAAGGTAGCAATCTTTGATGAAGTGTTACTCAAAAACTGTGTCACTTAGAAACATTCCATCTAAGGCAACATGATCATGCAGAATGCCTCTACAATAATCTCTCTTAGTTTTTAATATCTCTGAGGTATTTACCCGTGGTGAAAGGCTTTTTGCTGCCCCAAAAATTGTCAGAAGGAGGCATTGTAAAGTTGCAAATGGGTGTAACTTTTGTTCTTCTCCTCGTGTGGCCAAACTGACAGTTCCAACACATCTAGATGGGTACATTTACGCTAGGAATGGTCCTTTTTTTCACCCAAACATGTCGAAACAGTCTGAGCTACATTGTACCGACGATATCCCTGAAGAGTCCAAAGTGCAAAAAGGCAATAATCTTTGATGAGATGTTACTCAAAAACTATATCACTTAGAAACATTTCATCCAAGGTAACATGATCATGTAGAGTGCCTCTACAATAACATCTCTCAATTTTTTATATCTCTAAGGCATTTGCCTATGGTGAAAATTTTTTTGCTGCCCCAAAAATCATCAGAAGGAGGCAATGTAAAGTTGCAAAGGGTTGTAACTTTCATCCTTCTCCTGATGTGACCAAACTGACTATTCCAACATGTCTAGATGGGTACATTTATGCGAGGCATGGTCCTTTTTTTCACCCAAACATGTCGAAACAGTCCGAGCTACATTGTACCGACGATATCCCTGAAGAGTCCAAAGTGCAAAAATGTAGCAATCTTTGACGAGATGTTACTCAAAAATTGTGTCACTTAGAAACATTCTGTCTAAGGAAACATGATCATGTAGAGTGTCTCTACAATAACCTCTCTCAGTTTTTATATCACTGAGGCATTTGCCTATGGTGAAAGGTTTTCTGCTGCCCCAAAAATCGTTAGAAGGAGCCAGTGTAAAGTTGCAAAGGGGTTTAACTTTCATCCTACTCCTGATGCAATCAAACTAACTATTCCAACACATCTACATGGGTACATTTATGCTAGGCATGGTCCTATTTTTCACCCAAACATGTCGAAATAGTCCGAGCTACATTGTACCGACAATATCCCTGAAGAGTCCAAAGTGCAAAAAGGCAGCAATCTTTGATGAGATGTTACTCGCAAACTCTGTCACTTAGAAACATTCTGTCTAAGGCAACGCGATCATGTAGAGTGCCTCTACAATAACCTCTCTCAGTTTTTAGAATCTCTGAGGTGTTTGCCCATGGTGAAAGGTTTTTTGCTACCCCAAAAATTGTCAAAAGGAGGCAGTGTAAAGTTGCAAAGGAGTGTAACTTTTGTTCTTCTCCTCGTGTGGCCAAACTGACAGTTCCAACACATCTAGGTGCCAATGTGAGGTTGTTTTGGTGGCAAAGGGCACCTTGATTCATGAAGTTGAATCTCCTTCCTCCTAGGCGCCAAAAGGGATAGTTTAGACAAGAAAAGGTGCCTTAGTATACTTAGCTCATTTCTTGGCAATTTGATGGCTTCAATCACTAGTTCAAACCTATAGGAGACCATTTTACACTTACGTGCTAGATCTTAGGATTTCAAACATCTTCCTTCAAGGTGCCAAAATGAGGTTATTTAGACACAAAAGTGTGCCTCCATACAAGATGGTTATTCTCCTTCCACTTAGGCTCTCATTCATGATGATCCAAATGACAATAGGCGCCTAGACTTCCTTTGGTAAGATTTAGTCATTTTGAAGGTTCTAACACTAGGTGCTACAATTGGAAGTGATTTGAAGTTTATTTTCTTCTAGGCACCCAAAATGGATGGTGGAGACAAGAAAAGGTGCCTAGGCTTCTTTTGATGATTTTCAAAGTCTTCCTAAGTTATATTATGTTATATTCACCCTTAGGTGAAAATGGATGATCTAGGATGACTCTAGGTACATATCTAAGGTGATATCTTTCTAGGTGCAATCTTGACTAAGTTTAGACTTCAATTTACATCAAGGCACCAAAATGGATAGTTTAGAGAGAGGCAAAAATGCGCCTAGAGGTATAATGCTCAGTTTGATGTGTTTGATCAACTTTGATAATCAAGATGAATTGTCTCCCTTAAGGCGCCCTCCTTTATACTTTGAAACATCCTTTCAATATCAAGGCGCAATTTTGAGGTTGTTTGGATGATGAAAGGTGCCTTGAGTTCTAGGTGGAGTTTTGAGGTTGTGCAAGTAGAGAAATGTGCCTAAGGTCTTAAAGCAAATTTGTGCCTAAAACTGAAAATCCCTGAGGTATGACTTATGGAAGCCTATAGCCCCAATGTTATGTTGCATACTAAAATTAGGTAAGACTCAATGTAATCTCTTAACCTCAACTTATATGCAAGAGGAATTACATTTAATAACCACAATGGTCATCAGGTGCTCATAAGCATATGATTTTGACTATCTTATTCAAAACAACAAACATACTCTTTGCATCCCAATATGGTATAATAACAAGAAATTAAGAAATATCTTCAATTGACTAACTCATAAAGAATATGGATCAGCATACTCATTTGAATATTTTCAATTGAGTAACTCATAAAGAATATTAATATTTTTTGTTCAACATGATGATTCATTTTTTTTAAAATACAACTTTTATCTTTTAGTTCCAAAATGAGGTTTAGGTGATACTTGAATAACAAAGATAGCTTATTGGATCAACAAACATCCTATGTAATACAATTGGACTTTAAATATTTGAAGTAGCCATCTACAAATATCCATTCAAACATGGATTTATAATGCAAATATGGACGCCATCAATAAAAAAATTGTATTAACCAAATATCCATATAGGCATACATCAATATTTGTCGATATAAGTATAACATATATACAAAATAGCCATATAGGCTTACAAGAATGCCATATAGGCATACAATGTCAACTATATACAATACAAAATATATGTCCACAAATGCCGTATAGGCATACAACAAAGGAACACAATAAAAAGTCATTCCCCTTTGGCTGGTGAAGAGAATAGATCACAGGCAGCCTTTGATCTTCTAGGGGATGGAGACGTGCATGTGGGTGGTCTACTACGAACCTGAGGGCTGCTCCTCCTATTTAGTTCTTCCTGCATCTTTAGCTGTTACAATATGAAGTATAGACATTAATATATAGAAATTACATGTTATAAAAAATGAAACATTTAACAAAATAATCACTTACCACTACCATATAATCTGTCTCCTCACTTACCTCAATAGTAGGAATAGGCCATGGTGATGTCATGTCCTATAGAAACTATCCAGATAGAAATTAAACTTCAAATCAATAATCTTTTGATTTTTCAAAAATAAACAACTATAACAATGAATGTAAATTGAAATTTACTAATCTACCTCATACCCCTGTCAATGCCATGGAGCTATGAATTGCAGAGGTCACACCATGTTCCATTTCCCTATGAACATCAAGAGGTGTCTCCATAGCCTACATCATCTAGAAATAAAACAACATTATTCAATTACGAAAACTATAATAGTGATGCAAATCATGGCTCCTAACATACACACACATTCATCTAAATATGGAAACACACACAATAAAGCACACAAGTCACATACAAAAACCTAGTAAGTACAATTCATTTATTAAATGATTTATTTTATTATTTCCATGAAGCTTTGAAGTCCACCACCGCTAGCAGGTGTTGTCGTGAAATCTCCAATATTAACCTATTCAACATCCAAAATTAGATATTAGAATACCATTCATATAATGATGCTATTCACGTGTAATAATTATAATTGTTTACTAGTTACATACCCTAACAATAGATGATCTAGTATAATATGCAGGTGGAGAACCACTAAAAATTGCATCAATGCTATGACCCTGAAATTTTATTAAAATCATCAAACTAAATTAGTTAATCTTGCATTTCAAAAATGAAATTTAATAAATTAAATTCCATAAACTTGCTAATATTTACTTGAGTATCAAGGCTGAAAGTCTCACTCAGGAGGGTATCTATCATCACCATTTGTTTAGCTGCAGATGTAGCATGTGCACCTGCGTCATGACTATCCATGGGGTCATAACCACAGGCTGACCCGCAAGTCTGACAAGCATGGGGTGGGACCTTACTCCTCGCACTATCTCCCAACCCACTCTGTGTTGTAGGAATGGCATGCTCTATGATGCTCTGGGTCAAGGCACTAATGGACTGAAGTGTATCGACCTCAACACTCTCCTTCACAATGGAAGGGATAGAAACATGCTCATGGGCTAGTCTACTGATTACTCGTCTCACTACCTGCTGTGGGTTAACATGTGCCCCCGATCTATCTTGTGTTGACCCCCCACCTCTACCCTGGAAGTCCCACATATCAAAATAGTTTGGCACTTTATTGAGGACAAACACGCAGTAGAGTTTCCTCAAAAAGTATTGCGGGACCTCATTATTATTGCATGGAGGATGGTTAAAAACCATCCACCACCTCTACCCAAAATTGTCCTTTATCATTTGGTTGTTGCACCAATGGATAGGGAACCTCTTGCATATAATGGGTGGAGGTTGATTTATTTGTGAGTTTGTGAAAATCAAACACAAGTCTAATTTTGTAATTTTTAATTTTTTCACATCTTGGTATGACAGCTTGTTTGAATAATAGTCTCTAAACTCTCTCATTTTATCCATCCAACTAGATATTTGCTTGCTAATTGAATCTATATTTGACAACATAGATTCAAGAGATACAGCAAGCGTGGACCTATGCAAGGTTAAAGTGGAAGGATCTTTCAACCTTGAAATTATATCTTCAATTTCTTTTTTAGTGTTTTCAATTTGCCCCATTATATTTTCTTGTATTCCAGGGGCATGTCGAGGAATGGATGGAGGAGGTTGTTGTTCCGTAGGTATTTCCTCAGGATTTTGTAGATTTTGAGGAGGAGGAGGAGGAGGTGCATTAACATTTCCTGACAATTAACAAAATATACATCAAAAATCAACTCAAACCTACCTATTTAGAAAGACATTCAAACAAACAAATAAATAAAACTCAATCCTTTGGTGTACTCAATGTCATGGCGGCATTTTGCCGACAAATCAGCAAGATTTTGGTGTTGAATTAATTTTCCCAAAAACGCGAGCGCGCTTCCTAGGGTTTGCAGGCCGTGGGTATAGAGGAGAAAACATAAATGAAATGAGATGATTAACTTTTTTATTTATTTATAATAATTCATAACGCACTCGCGTTATAATGTGAGCGCGTTATGGTTTGGTTTTGACAAGCCTTAGGCTCGTCATTACCAAACCATAACGTGAGCGCGTTATGCATTAAATTTTTTTGAAAACAATTTGGCCACTTTTTGGCCCCCCATCTTTTTGCACTTACCTAGTTGCCTAATTTAATGTTTTTTTAAAAAAATTTTAATTTGTTTACAATTGATTTAATATAATTTTCTAATGTCTATTCACTCAATCCTCCTCACTTAGAAAATATATTTGTGTGTGTGTGTGTGAAGTAAGTATTACATACATACATGGTTGATTCTATCTCTTTGGTCTCCCTACCCCTTCCCCTCAAACCATGAGACCCCATCCCTGGTCAGATCCCTAGTATCAGTTGCTTGAGAGGCTTCTTAGACTAGGATCGACTAGGAGTAGATTGAGGAAAGAGCATAGCTAAGCTAGTGCCATATAGGTATATAGGGGTCCAACTCATATGTCTAGTTTATAGTTCCCTATCCTATATAGTATAGATAACTATTGATCATTGGTAAGAAATAGCTACCAATCGTACATATATTGAGAAACATTAGTTAGACTCATATAGTTAGAATGACATTTAAGACCTTCAATTCTAAATAAAGTCTCTAGGGATGTGTGTTTGTATGTATATATGTATATATGTACATATACATGTATATATATACACACACATGTATGTATGTATGTATACACACACACATCCCAAGAGACTTTATTTAGACTCAAAGGTCTTAATATATATTGTGATATACTTAGGATTCTAGCAAATTTGATATAACATTATGAATGCTTATCCTTGTGCTAGATAAGGTGACTATTCAAGGCCAATTCTGCTAGGATGGTGAACACAATCAAGAAGATCATACGCTCCAACCTCTTCACCGATGGCCACCCTCACGATGGTTTTGTTTACCATTAATTTTTTATGAACTCTGTTTTGATCATGGGCTAGACATCGAGCTCCAAGATATTGGTGAACGCTCTGGTGAGGGATGACATGGTGGATGAAGCATGCTCCGCTATCTTGGGCTTCAATAAGAGGCCAAAACATAGTTCGATTGCAGGGGTGTTCGATGTTGCAACTATGCAGAAGAACAAAATCTCCTGCTAGGCTCTAGTGTTGTTCCAGGAAGGTATCAGGAGGGATAATATGGAGACCTCTTCCTACTTTGTTAGCCAATATGGAGATCTCCTCTCCCCATCACAAGTGGAGAGGGCTACTGAGGTGGCTGAATGACTTAGAGTTCTTTGGCATTCTTGAAATAGGGCCCTTCTATCTAAGGCTTTCTCTTGTTGTACTTTGATTTTTTTATTTAATGAAAGGGAGATAACCCTTTGGTAGCACCTATCAATAAAAAAATAATAAAAATCTTATATAATTACTTAGAAATAATTATATATTTCATAAATGAATTTTATATTTATAATATAATATTATTAAAATATATTATAAATATTGTGAATATCAAAATTCTTAATAATTTAGTTATTACTATAATCTAGTTATAATAGTTATAGTATATACAATTAACTAGCATACGTATCTTTAGAAAAATCTATCTATATCTCTCGACATATTTTAGATAGATTTTTCTAAAGATAGGTATGCTAGTTTCATATTTTCCTAAGGGTTTATTGAGTAACTATTCATTGTTATTATAGATTAAGAGTTTATTGTTTCCAAAATATATCTCAACAACTAACAAAAAGTATTTTTATTAAAATAACTCTATAGTAAATAAAACAACATATTAATTTCATTTAATATGTTTTTTATCTTTTATTTTATATTGACCCCTAGGGTTTCATTTTTATTTCATATTTGTGTTTTATTTACTAATCTTTTGTTAAATAAATAAAATAAAATAACTCTATAGTAAATAAAATAACATATTAATTTTGTTTAATATGTTTTATCCTTATTATATTAAAAAATAAAAAAATGTCACTTCTCCCAAAAAAATGTTGAGTCTCGAGTTCTTGCGCAGAGAGATTTTGGTGACCCCCAGAATGGCGATTGGAGGGCAGAAAAATGGCAAGGAATGACATAGGAGGCCCATCGATACTCCTCCATGTATGTGCAGCCTGCAAATCCAAGTGACAGATGGGATTTTTTGAACTATTTTTTTTGGCTATCTATAGAGGAAGATGTTGCATAAAGAAAGAGGGGAAGGGTTGAAATGTGCCTGAAGTGTTGGGAAATGAGGTGTCTCAACCTTGTTGTACCCATTATAGTTATTTTTATTTAATATATTCCTACAATTGTTACGCATTGTCAGTACTTTGAAAATTGGGTTTTTAGGTGTCAAAAGATGCCCACATGATAGTATATTATGGAAGGCCTATTTTTAGGCATATTATGACAGATTCTATGACATCTGTAGGTCAAAAATAGGGGATTTCATTTTGGACGTGAGAGCTTATTTTGGGATTGGAATCTTGGCTGAGAAGCCTCACACATGGTTTTGTAAAACCACATGTGGTTTCTTGTATAGCCAGAAGTCTATAAATTGGAGGCTTAAGGAGTTGTTTGCATAATGTGAGTTTACAGGTATTGTTATGCTGTCGTTATGCTACTGGAATTCTTCCAGAGCTGTTTATTAGTGATACTCCTTTAATAAACTTTCTCTGCAAGTGTATGTAATCTTGGTATTGGATTTGAAATACATTGAGTAGGCTTTTGGAGTATGGGGTTTTTCACCCGAAAGGGTTTTCCCCACATATATCTGGTGTTTTGTGTCTCTTTGTTTATTTCATGTTTTTGAATGCATTTCTAAAAATTTTGTGACTGTTAAATCAAATTTAAAGTCTTGCATAATTTCTTTCCTCAAGATTGGCATAGGAAGTTGTTTCCACTTCTTTAACTTCCTTACAAGTGGTATCAGAGCCTGATCACCTTTGGTTTCAGTTGTGGGTTGTTGGATTTTTTGTACTAATCAAGGTTTGAGTGGGAGCTTGTGTAGAGGATACTTTGTGATCTTGTTGCAGGCTTTTTTAGATGGTGAGCACATCTAGGAGGATTGAAGTAGAGAAGTTTTCTGGAATGAACTTTGAAATGTGGAAGCTAAAGATGGAAGATCTGTTAATTGATCGGGATCTATGGGATGTAGTGGATGAAAATGTCCATAGGCCTGTTGATCTAGATTTGGCTGCAAAGTATGATGTAATGGATAGAAAAGATAAAGGTCTCATAAAATCGTGATAAATGTCCATGAAGAACCCACTTCGAAGAAGCTTTGGAAGAAGTTGGGTGAGATATATCAAGCTAAATCTCTAGTGAATAATATTTTCTTGAGGAAGAAGTTGTATTCCTTGAGAATGGAATAAGGTGGACAAATTTTTGAGCATCCTGAAACATTCAATATGTTGGTGACTCAGTTGACATCGGTTGGGGTTAAAATGGATGAGGATGAAAGGTGCCAAATTTTGCTACGTTCTCTACTAAACTCATGGGATAGCCTAGTTATGGCTATTCGGAGCACTGCAGTTGTCTTGATGATGAAGGATGTTGTTGGTTCTCTACTTTCTGAAGAGATGAGAAGGAAGGTCTCTTTGAATGCCAAAGAGGCTTTGAGTGTTTGAGGAAGACAACAAGAATGAGGCAAAGATGAGAAGCAGCGTGACCGTTCCAAGTCCAAGAATAAGAGGAGATCAAAATCTCTTGGTAAGTCTAAGGCAATATGCTGGAATTGTGGCAAATCTGGACACTTCCGAAAGGAATGTAAAGAAGAGAAGAAAAAGAAGAAGAAGAAGAAGCAAGATTATGACTCTGAGTCTGAAAAGGAAGATGGAGATGCCTTTATTGCAGCCTTAGCCACTCGTTCAGGTGATAATGCATGGTTGATAGACTCGGGTGCATCTTTCCACATGACTCCTAACAGAAACTAGTTTAGTAAGTATGAAAACTATAATGGTGGTAAGGTGTATTTGGGTGATAATTCTTTCCTAATGGTAGAGTTAGAATATTTGATGGTGTCTTGCATATCCTAGGACTAGCAAGAAATTTATTATCTGGTAGCAAGCTAATAGATGCAAGTGTGCATGTATAATTTTCTAAAGCAGGTGTCAAAATGGTGAGAGGTGCTATGGTGATAGAAAGAGGAAGTAGATTGGGTACATTGTACCATCTTGATACATGCACAGTTGAGTGCAATAGAACTTCTGATAAAATTAAGCCAAAAACTACTTCGCTAAAAAAAGAGATGGTTTCCTCTTCTATGGAAGGTCGTGGCTTCTGGGTACCCAAGGGTGCTTTGTCTACTGAATCAAAGTTGCCTGTAGAGAAGACCATGTTATGGCACCAAAGACTTGGCCACATTGGAGAGAAGAGTTTGAAAGCCCTGAAAAATAAGAACCTTGTTGAAGGTTTGAATGATTGCAATCTAGAATTTGATTTCTGTGAACACTGTATTTATGGAAAACAAAACTGCATTCAGTTTTACTTGTCTTCTCATAAGTCTTCATGTATTTTGGATCTAGTCCATTTGGATGTATTTGGTCCTGTTGATGTTGCTTCTATTGGTAAATCAATTTATTATCTTACTTTCATTGATGATTTTAGTAGGAGAACATGGGTATATTTTTTAAAGAGTAAATCTAAAATTTTTAGTCATTTTAAGGAGTTCAAGGTTATGGTAGAATCTTAGACTGGAAATAAAATTAAATGTTTGAGGACTGACAATGGTGATGAGTACTGTTCTGTAGATTTTGACAGATTCTGTATAGATTGCGAGATTAAAAGATAGAAGACAACTCTGTATTCTCCTCAGCAGAATGGAGTTGCTGAAAGAATGAATAGAATGTTGATGGAGAAGGCTAGGAGCATGTTGAGTGGAGCTGGTCTAGAACAAAAGTTTTGGGCTGAAGTTGTTGCCACTACTTGTTATTTGATAAATAGATCTCCTACATCAGCTCTTGTTGATAAAATGCCAATGGAGGTGTGGTCAGGGAAAAAGCCTTCACTTAGATATTTGAGAGTTTTTGGTTGTGAAGCATATGCACATGTGCCTAAGGAGAAGAGAACAAAGTTGAATTCTAAGGCTGTCAAATGTATCTTCATCAGCTATAGCTATGGTGTGAAAGGATAGAAGCTTTGGGACCCTGTTACACATAAGGTAATTCATTCCAGAAGTGTTATTTTTAGAGAAACTAAATCTTCTCTTGTTATATTTCAGCTAAAACAGCATAAAGAAATTGAACAGAAAAAAGATGTGATTCAACTTCCTTCTATGCCTAAGGAAGATGAATCGAGGCCCCAAGATAGACAAGAAGTTGAGGAGAGCTCATCAAGCTCTGAACCTTTAGAAGAGGGTTAAGAGGAGGAAGAAGTGGAAGAACCTCCACCTCAGCTTGTTTGAACGTCTACAAGGCATAGGCAACCACCTAAAAGGGATGGGTATTCACCTGATGATTGGAAGTGTATATTTACTTTGAATACTAACATTGATGAACCAAGATCTGTGCAAGAGGCTTTGGGTATAAATGATGTAGAGTCTTGGAAAGTTGTCATGGATGAAGAGATGGCAGCCCTTGATAGAAATGATACATGAGACCTTGTACCTTTGCCTGAAGGATGTAAACCTATTGGATGTAAATGAGTCTTTAAGAAAAAGATTGGTTCAGATGGAAATGTTGAAAAGTATAAGGCACGATTGGTTGTGAAGGGATACTCTCAGGTTGAGGGTATTGATTATGGTGAGATTTTTTCTTGTGTTGCTAAAATGACATCCATTCAGTTTTTATTATCTATTGCAGCATCTTATGACCTAGAGGTTGAACAAATGGATATGAAAACTACTTTCCTTCATGGTGATTTGGAGGAAGAAATCTATATGACACAACAAGAGCACTACGTGGTAAAAGGTAAAAGCAAGTTGGTTTGTAAGTTAAAGAAATCTCTGTATGGCCTTAAACAAAGTCCTAGGATGTGGTATTAGAAATTTGATACTTATGTGTTGAATTTGGGATTTGTGCAGTCTAAATTTGATCACTATGTATATTTTAAATCTGACGGTGATCATTTCCTGGTAATTGCTTTATATGTTGATGACATGTTGTTTATTGGGAAAGGCAAATTTTTTATTACAGAATTGAAATCTCATCTCTTTGCGAAATTTGAAATGAAAGATCTTGGTGCAGCAAAACACATACTTGGGATGGAGATCAGAAGAGATTGTGAGAATAGAAAGCTATGGCTTGGCCAGAGTAAGTATGTTTGTTCAGTTTTGCAAAGGTTTAATATGCATATTGTAAACCACTTTGTGTTCCTGTTACATTGGGAACAAAGCTCTCTATTTCACAATGTCCTACATCCCCATCAAAGATGGAAGACATGAGCAAAGTGTCTTACCAGAGTGTAGTTGGAAGCTTAATGTATGCTATGGTATGTACAAGACCAGACATTACCCAAGCAGTGGGAGTTCTTTCTCGTTATATGTCTACTCCTGGAAGAGTGCATTGGGATGCAGTTAAGAGGGTCTTCAAATATTTGTGAGGTACAGCAGAGTACTCTATTTATTTTCATGGTACAGGAGATCAACATTCCTTGAGTATTCGTGGTTTTGTGGATTCAGACTGGGCTGGTGATGTTGATAGTAGAAGGTCCACTAGTGCATATGTGTTTACTCTTAATGGTGGTGCAATCAGTTGGATGAGCAAGCGATAGGTTGTGGTTGCTTTCTCCACTACTAAGGCAGAGTACATGGCAGCTACTCATGCCTGTAAAGAAGTCATTTGGCTGAAGCGTTTATGTTTAGATATTAGATTGAAATAGGGTGTAGTTACAATTTATTGTGATAGTCAGAGTGCACTCTGCCTTGCGAAGAACCTGACTTTTCATGCCAGGACCAAACACATTGATGTTCAGTATCACTTCATGAGAGATATGGTTGAGGATGGTAGGGCGAAGCTGGAAAAGGTAGAGACTGTGGCGAATGTTGTGGATGCATTAACTAAGCCTGTGAGCATAGCAAAATTTAGGTGGTGTTCCGAATCTATGGGCCTTTTGGCCCCTAGCAGTTGATCCATGATGATGTTATTCCCCTAGCCCTTGCAAGGTATTCGACAAGTAGGAGAATGTTGGGAAACAAGGTGTCTCAACCTTGCTGTACATTTCTTGTTATAGTTATTTTTATTTAATATTTTCCTACAGCTGTTATGCATTGTTGGTGCTTTGAAAATTGGTTTTTTAGGTGTCAAAAGATGCCCACATGATAGTATATTATGGAAGGCCTATTTTTAGGCATATTATGACAGATTCTATGACATCTGTAAGGGTCAAAAATAGGGGATTTCATTTTGGACGTGAGAGCTTATTTTGGGACTGGAATCTTGGTTGAGAAGCCTCGCACATGGTTTTGTAAAACCACAGGTGGTTTCTTGTATAGCCAAAAGTCTATAAATTGGAGGGTTGAGGAGTTGTTTTCATAGTGTGAGTTTGCAAGTATTGTTATGCTCTCGGAATGCTATCAGAATTTTTCCAGAGTTTTTTATTGGTGATACTCTTGTAATAAACTTTCTCTGCAAGTGTGTGTAATCTTGGTATTGGATTTGAAATACATTGAGTAGGCTTTTGGAGTGTGGGGTTTTTCACTCAAAAGGGCTTTCCCCACGTATATCTAGTGTTTTGTGTCTCTTTGTTATTTCATGTTTTTGAATGCGTTTCTAAAATTTTTGTGGTTGTTAAATCAGATTTAAAGTTTTGCATAATTTCTTTCCTTAAGATTAGCGTAGGAAGTTGTTTCCGCTACTTTAAATTCCTTAGATGAAGCCGATGGATGGAATAGGGTGCCCAAATCTAGACAATGCTCCCAATTTCTATAGTGTTCATGTGGAGAATGGCGTTAAAAGGGTTAATACAGGCGCTTCCTGGTACTAAACAAGCATAGAAAGAGAATTCAAGATGGACCAAGCCCACAACATAGGGAAAACATGGAGACATTCATTGATCCCATGGAATTGGATACTTGGTGCAATTCTCAGAGGGTCAGGACCCTTCATTGTGTTGTTGAATCTCCAATCGTAGAACTGGAGGAGGATATCGAAAATGAAGTGGTTCAAAATGAAAAAAAAATCACAAAAAATGGTTTTATCAGTAGATTCATTAAGTTTTGGCTTAGTCTAGTAGTGCTAAATAAATGGATCATGGATACCTAGAGTCCAGTATTAAAAGGTGCAAGGGGTTTTTTATTGTAGTTTTTGACAATTTGCAGGACTGGAATGCAATTCTCTGTGATTACCAATGGAGTTGTGACGAGAATTTGCACATGCTCAAACCATGGCACCCTTCTTCTAATCCCAATTCTGAGTCTTTCATTGTCACACCTATTCGGGTTCGTCTCCCAAATCTTCCACTCCATTTCTGGTTTGAATCTTGTTTTGAAGCAATCGACAACAAACTCAGGAAGTTTCTAGGTATAGATGAAGAATCATTAGATTTTCTTCATACCAGATTTGCTAGCATCTTGGTCGATTTGGATACTTCTAAAAATTTCTAAGCGTAGTTGGACTTAAATTCTGGATTATGAGGGTTTACCATTCCGGTATTGCAGATGTTTCAGCACTGGTCACATTTCTTCCAATTGCTCAAAATCCAACAATAATGGACATGCTACATGATACAAAGATGTGGTTGACCATTATTCTGTAGAAAAAGGGGAATCAGTGGACCCACAAGTTGATATAAGGCAATAAATTACTCATTTGAAATCCCCTCAAAAATTGAGGATGCCTAACTTGGAAGGGCAAAAGGAATTCCAATCTACATCAGTAGTCATCCCAACAAAACAGTAGGTAATGAAGCATAAAGTGAAGAAATAAACTCCTCAATTATCAATTTTGGGCCCCAACTAAATCTGCCAAGCCTTCCCCACTTGGTCCAACTCCATACACGGTGGTTTCAGTGTTGGCAAATAAAAGAGTATCAGATTTCAATGAGGCCTCTCCAACTCCAAATGTAGAGGATCCAAGTAATAGGGCACCATTAAGAGATTTATTTGGGTATGATGATAATTAATGGTCAACAGTTAAATAGAAAAAGAAATCAGTAGAAAATGAGAAAATCATAATAACTCTGCACTCCCATGTGAAGATGGGCAAGCAAGATACACAGGGATAATTTTTTTTTCTTTTTAGGTGTCCTTATGCACCCCTAATTTTAGGGCATGCAAGTTTTGATTTTAACAATAAAAAAATGTCTTTATCCTTTTATTTCATATTCACCCTTAGGGTTCCATTTTTTTATTTATATTTGCCAAGTGCTTTATTGAGTAACATTTTCTTGTTAATATAAATAAAGAGTTTATTATAACTAACACATAAAAGTGTTTTTATTAATGTAATATTGTGGTTTAGTAATAAAATATAGTGCACTTACTATTAAATTAACTTGTGTGCTTCTCCAGTATAGTAAAATAAATAAAATAAAACAGCTATACAGTAAATAAAATAAAATATTATTTTTGTTTAATATGTTTTTATACTTTTATTTCATATTAACTCCTAGGGTTCAATTTTTTATTTCATATTTATTGACTAACCTTTTCGTTCTTAATATATATTAAGGCTTTATTGTTTCAAAAATATATCTAAACAACTAACACAAAGTACTTAATTAAAATAATTGTACATAAAACAACATATTAAATGAAAAGAAACTGATAAGCAATGGAAAAACCATTAGATTAAATTTCATTATGAGAAAATAAATTTAAAATTTTATTGAAATTATTTCATTAAGAAAATTAATGTAGATAAATTATTTACTTTAATTTAATGAAGGCTACCATGAGGCTCTTCAATCTTTAAAAGCCACAAAAAAATTAATATTTAGTTTAATGACCTTTGTTTTAAATTTTTACTATGAAGATTAATTCCATTAAAAAATTATAATTATATATTGTATTATTACTTACACATATTTTAATTTAAATATATATTTATATTTTATGTATTATAATGGGTAATATTTATATTTAAATATATAAAATGAAGAAAATAATAATATATGTAAATAATAAAACTAATAAATTAAAAAAAATATTAAACTAGCATAGATATCTTAAATGTATCTATCTAAAGGACCCCTATAGATATCTAAAAGACACTGAGAGATATTAGTCTGGAGGCACCTATAGATATCTACAATGGCAACAAGGGGTGGAGTGTAATGGTGTGAGTGTGTTAACAAAAACTATTAAACTGTGGATATATAAAAATAATTACACCAAGAGGAGTTATCCAGTGGCATTAAGGGGATACTGTGACAGTGTACATAAAAATAAAATAGAGCCAACATAGTTTTTTTAAATAACTAGACATATTTTTTTTTAAATAATTATAAAAATATATGTAACATAGTTGTATTAAATCAATGAACATAAATAAAGTGTATAAATATAAGTACTCAAACATATATTTAAGAAAAATCAAATCAAATAAAAAGAGACCAAACTGAATTAAGAGAAGAAATTTAATCCATAAGGAGAAGTTTAATTGGTAAGGGCACGATGTAGCATCTTTTTTTTGTTTTTTTCTTGCAAAATAAATTTATGAAGTGATGTAATGTTTCTCCTATTATTTATAGTAAGTTAGATTCAGGTTGCTCATTAAAATAAAAAAGAAAATTACAATTAATGTGCAACTTAAATTATGGAACCTATAAATTGTAATTTATGTAATATTTTCTTGCATAAATTTTTTTTTGAAAACCACAAATAAAATTCATATGGTTCTTCAATATTTAAAAGCCACAAAGAAAAATAAGACCTTTGTTTTAGATTTTTACTATGGGAATTAATTCTTTTAAAAAACTAGCATATATATCTTAAATACATCTATCTAAAAGACCCTGTCTTTTAATAGATGTATTTAAGATATCTATGCTTGTTTTTAATTTAATTCTTATGTGTATTCATTTAATAAAAGTATGTCGGTTATATATTTAAATTAAAAACAACTAGATCTCATATCTTTAATTTCTGGACATATTTAAGAATGTTGACAATATTTTACATAAAACTATATGTCAATTTCTAAAAATAGAAAATTTAATTCATAATCAATACTTTAAACACATGTCATGTTTTTGTAAATATAAAATTACAAATAATTATAGTATAATACTTATAGTATTATAATTAATCAAAGATGTTGACAAAATTTAACATTATATTAATAAGGGTTTTTAAAATAAATATCTAACTATTATAAATTACTTGCAATTAGAATATTTGATATGCTCACATGAGTTAATTTAAAGAAACTATATTGCAAGACTTTTCATATTCTTCAAACGTAATAAAGATTTAATTCCATAACTGCCCAAGTTTTTCTATTTTTATATTTATTTAATTTTTGTTTAACTTGATAAAGATTTCACTCCATAACTGCCGAAGTTTTTCTATTTTTCTATCCATTTGGCTTCCATGAATTTCTTTATTTACACATTTTATGAATTTTGATTCAATGGAATCTGAATCTTAATTGTTTACGGGAATCTGAATCTTTCAGCCCTTGCTGTAAGTGTAGAACGCCTCTCAGCATAATGAGATAAAATTAAATATTTTTAAATCTCTGTGAGCTTTCCATTAATTTCTCACATAAATAATATTTTTCATCCTTTATTCTTAGAATATTACATGGAATAGTGCTTCAACCATTTTGGAGGCCATTAGTGGGTGTTCATAGTGGCCTAAAACTAGCATACCTATGTGTAGAAAAATCTATCTAAAATGCACCAAGAAATATCCTTCCCCTATTAAAATTGCACCTATTAAAATTACTTTGTTGTATAGTGACTTCATCCTTTTATATTGAATCCTATTGAACCAGAAAAAGTGGAACATTACTTTTTCTGACTGCCACGCGTTCCATATAATGTTTTAACTCTTCCTCAAATAAATTTTACAAACTATTTTTTACGAACCACTCAACAAAGTCATAAGAAATTTCATTTAACGTGTAATTCTTTCTTCAAGAAATTTCACTTTCAGTGACAATTTTTTGGGAATCATTGGCAAAATTACAAGAAGTTCCATCCAATGTGTAACTCTTCTTCCATAAAATTTTATAGACAATTTTTTAGGAATCACTCAGAAAAATCGTAAAAAGTTCCATCTTATGTGTAACTCTTCTTCTTATGATTTTTCCCGTTTGTTTTTGCTGGAAGAAGATCCTCGGCGCTGTATAGTTCTGGATGCCAAAATCACGGCAACGGCTTGTAAAGCTGCGAGAGAGGCAGTTTACCAGGCTGCAAAAGTAGCTGCTTGTTTTCTTGTTGAGCAAATCGAGCCCCCTGTTTTCATAGGCAGTGAAGAAAGTAAGAGCTGTGAGAGATCAGGATGGTGGATTGAAAACTGGACGGTTGCAGACGAGCTGTGGGCCACCACCAGCGTTTTTTCATCGGAGAGTTCGAATGCCATGATGAAGCTAATTCAAGAAAAGGCCGTGGAGGGAGAAAATGTTCTTCAATGGTGTACAGTGAAAGTAGTCCCTGGCAAATTCAAACCCTATTTCGAATTTCAGGTCGCGGTCCATGAGGTTTTGGAAGGAGATGAAGTGCTTCTGCTAATTGGTGTGGCCAATGACCGAGCACTTAGGGTTCGAGTGTTTTTGACGGAGGCTGTGGAAGTGCATTGCTCGCAAGAGGGAGTCGAACCCAAGACCTCGTTAGGGTTAGCTTACCTGCTTCCGGCCGTGGTGAAGGATTACATCAGGGCTGCCCTGGTGCAAAATGAGGCGAAACTAAGTAATAATAACAATGTTGTGGAACGTCTTTTCCAGCATCTGATCAGGTACCTGGTTTTTCTGGGGAAAATTTGTGTGATTTGTGGGAGCGACCGGCTGTTGGAAGTTCCACCGAGCAGTACTTGCAGTAATATTTGCAGGGCTAGAAAGCAAGGCTATGAGGCTTCAATGGCAGCTCGTGTGGCTCACCTGGAGATTTCAGAGGAGGCGAAAGCAACACGGAGAGAACAGTTCGTCAGAAAGTTATACAACAATTCAATCGGCCGACGATCGACAGGACTTGAGTTTCTACTAGACGAAATCGTTGCGAAAATGGAAGAAACCGATAGGTATAAAAATGAAATTGGTTACGAAAAGGCAATTGGGAGAGTGGCCAAAATGGATTCCAGGAGAATTGCGCAGGCTCTGCGCATCCCAATATCTGAATTATGGGTCGACGATACGGAGAGCTTCTAAAGCTATTCAGCGTTTTAGTAACAACATCTATATTACTTCAGACCTTAAACTGATTGCTGGGATGGGGGGTTTAGTAGGAAAATGAGGTTTATATTATTTTGTGATTGTTGAGATAGCGTTTTGTTGGAAAATAAGGTTTAGATTTTGTAATAAAGTCATCTTAGTGATTTAGTGATATTATCAATTAAAATGTTTAGTTAGAATAGTTTGGATACTTTTGTCTTGAAAAGGCTTTATAAAAGTTATATAGTGATGTATGGGTAACCATTCTAAATAATTTAATATTATGATTATTATTTAGTGTTATTACTGTGCAATCATGATTTAATTTTCAACATTCTAAATGCTCTTCCATTAATCATGGTTTAGTTTTCAACATTCTAAATGCTCTTCCATTTTCAACAGGGTAGCTCAAAATTTTCAGCCTTGACATTAAATTCTATTTCTAGCTCACTTATATGCACACTAACAATAGTTGTACATTCAACACTACCATACCAGAGGTATAGCCTTAAATGCATAGTACATATTCAAGACAAAGTTTATCAAAAAAGGTTAGGATTTAATTTTTGTTTTGTTTTGTTTTGGGCAATCCTTCCAGTGTAGAAAAATTTCTTCTATATTATCTACCATGTATATCTATTGCAAATATAAGTCTTCCTTGAATTTATAGTATATTTCTGTTCCCTAGTGATGATCTCCCTAAAAGTTATTGTAATGGTGTTGTAATATGATATATGGCATGAATCAACCTCTATATTATCTACCATGTATATCCATTTCAAATATAAGTCTTCCTTAAATTTATAGTATATTTGTCTTCCGTGGTGATGATGTCCTTGAAAGTTATTGTATTGGTGTTGTAATATGATATATGGCATGAATCGATCTCTATATTATCTACCATGTATATCAATTGCAAATATAAGTCTTCCTTGAATTTATAGTAAATTTGTTTTCCTTGGTGACGATGTCCCTAAAAGTTATTGTAATGGTGTGGTAATATGATATATGGTATGAATCAACCTTTGTTGTTTGATGTCAAAACACTATGAGGTGTAATGTAAATATTTTAGTTAACTAATCATTTTTTAATGGTTACAAAGGTTGCATTGTAGTTGAAGTTCTTTCTGATGGCTATAAGAATGGATTGTAATAGCAGTATGTTATGTTTGTTGTATTACTTTGGCATTTACAAAGTGTTCAGACAAGGGGTTTCATTAGTTGATAGGTACAGAGGAGCTTAGGAAAAGCAAAAATAGATTGGAAGTCATTATCAAAATAAATAGTATAGAAATTTTTAGTATGAAATTCATGAAAACTCATTTACATATACTAAAACAAATATTTTTTGTGGCAACCATCGATATTCATGATGATAGTTACATAGAGACAAGTAGGCTAAAAATCAATGCAACAAACAATATTAACTATATTATGAACCGTTTCAATACAACAAGCCATAACATCATGCACCACCCATCTCAACCCATATGAGTTTATACTCAACTTGAGGTAACTCAAATCTTAGAATTTTAGTCAAAAAAACATCTACAATCAAAGTTATCCCCTACAACATGTTATGAAGTATTTGTAGTAATAAACAATCAGTATACACTAAGGCTTACTACAACCAAAGAAAAAGATATCGGTGTTTCCAATATGCTTAGTTAGAGTAACTCAATCGTGTTGAAAAAATAGATGCATGTTCTGCCATCTTCCAATCAAAAGATTTAGAAAGGAATAATTTTTAGATAAATATTTTTAAAATTTTAACATAGAATGATCATAGAAAAATAACAAATTATGCAAAACCAATGCAATGTCATTGCTTTAACTAGGCTAGTAACTAAAATATAATAAATGCATATTTTAAATAGATATCACCTTAGATTCATTATGTTAAAGAAGATTTGTAAATATTGAAACAACCTCCATTTAAAATATCTACCACATTAGAACCGTTTCAATACAACAAGCCATAACATCATGCACCACCCATCTCAACCCATATGAGTTTATACTCAACTTGAGGTAACTCAAATCTTAGAATTTTAGTCAAAAAAACATCTACAATCAAAGTTATCCCCTACAACATGGTATGAAGTATTTGTAGTAATAAACAATCAGTATACACTAAGGCTTACTACAACCAAAGAAAAAGATATCGGTGTTTCCAATATGCTTAGTTAGAGTAACTCAATCGTGTTGAAAAAATAGATGCATGTTCTGCCATCTTCCAATCAAAAGATTTAGAAAGGAATAATTTTTAGATAAAAATTTTTAAAATTTTAACATAGAATGATCATAGAAAAATAACAAATTATGCAAAACCAATGCAATGTCATTGCTTTAACTAGGCTAGTAACTAAAATATAATAAATGCATATTTTAAATAGATATCACCTTAGATTCATTATGTTAAAGAAGATTTGTAAATATTGAAACAACCTCCATTTAAAATATCTACCACATTAGATGGAAGCTTCTTGAAAATGTCCACACCAATGGATAATGCCCCTCTCTCGATGATTTGTTATGAAGACTAAAACAAGAGATTACAACTCCAAAAATCAAGAAATATCTAATAAGTAATAAATAAAAATTGTCATTTAATTTATTATTGTAACACCAATGAACTAAATAAGACAACAGTGCCATATTACTTCTAGCACGAAGATAGGTAGCAATATGGTCATGAGATATCTTCTCAAGGACTACATCTCATCGTTCATTATATATGAATCCAAAAACTATCATTTCGCATGTATATTTTTTAAAGAAATTAGATATCAAATCTTCAAACTTGAACTTCAAACAATCATCAAAATCTAGATTGAGTTCACTTTCAAATGATAAGAGTATGCAAATCTATTTTGCCAAATCTATATGCCTATGATGTTCTTCAAAAATCTTTATTTTTCCACAAATTAGTCCACTTCACCTATTTCAATTGGTTTCAAAGAGGTTCAACCTATATATAAGGCTCAATTTGGAGACCAAAATAGTAAAATGCTTAGCACAAATTATCTAAGTAAACTAATATTATGGGTTAACCTCTTCTTTATCTCTATCACTTGTTTTCTATTGTATATTATATTTACATGTGTTATGTTATTATTCTTCCTTACTTTCACTTGATCTTGCTACTTGGGGTTAGGTTATATTTTCTTCTTGTAAGTTCTATGTGCCATTTCTTTTTATAGAACAAGAAATTCTCTATAAAATATTTTTGAAAGTATTTTTAGAAAAATATGGATTGAAAAACATTAAAATTCCTATGAAACAACCTAACTTTAGGGGACTATTCCAACCACCCACAAGGAGGCTAAGGAGCCCCAATTCTAGAATTTATGATTATTTGCCAATACTATGTGGACTATCATATGTATTCAATAACTTTATGATGACATCACCACCTAGGAAAAGACAAATGATTTGAGTTTGTTTATGTTAATACTTTTGTCATCTTATCTCAAATTAAACAATAGGTGTTTATCTTGTCCTATATATCTTGCAAGAAATGTAAAATGTTCTTTTTGACACTAGTCATATATTCTAAAAAAAATTATCAACATGACACCCATAAAATAGCTAAGAGCCAAAAACATAAAACACAACATATCTAATATCTTTTATAGCCAATAGTTAAAACAAATATAATAATCAACAGCATGAAATGCATACCAAATCAATAGTGATCTCCATGTAGAAATAGGTTCACCAAAACTAGGGCATATGACCTGTAATGAGCCAAACTCAAATTTAATATAAAATATTAGATCTGAAAATATAGTTTCAACAAATCCACCCAAAACTACACTGAAACTGATGTAACTAGCTAGCTAGTCTTGCAAGGAATTAACACCCAATATGATGAAACTTCACCATGATGATTTTTATTAATTTTTAGATGGAGATGACATGTTATCAGGTCTGTAATACTGATCTATAGCAGTAGCAACATTACAACTTCAAATAGCCAAAATCTGGGCAAAACCCACAAAAACTGCCGACACCAGCAAACACCCAGATGTACGCCAAACACCATAAAATAATATTATTTGATTATCAGAAAGAAAATACATGAAATATAGTCTGATATGATTAAAATATATGCAGAAAACACCTACAGTACTCAGCCACAAACTACACAACCAAATCTTCACTACAAGTTGAAATACACACTGTGTATTCAAACCCAAAAGCCGAAAAACTACACAACACAACCCAAAACTCCTAGAGCTGATCTCTGGCACTATGAAATGAAAATATACAGCTACAACACTGAAAACAAATTAACTTAACAATAGCAGCATATTCAAACACTCTTGGAGCCACTATTGTGACACATTAAGCCCTACACACACAAACAATGGAAACTACCGAAAACTACTTAATCTTTGAAGCTCTGTGCAACGTTTGGATGAAGCTATTCCTTGTGATCAAAGGGTTTTCATCCTTTGTCCACCTAAAACTGATGAGTTTTCATCCACAAGCCTCTTTACTGTAATGGGTTTTCGACCATCGAAGCCAAAATCTACAAATCTGAGGGTTTGAGAGAAAATATCAAATCAACAATGTCCCCAAATGACCAAAATTATATATTTTGTATCAATATTTCATGGGAGAGAGGGAAATCCAAGATTCCCATGTTTTTCTTTGATTCCTTACTATTTTGGGGTATGACAGTTGTCATAAGCTGTCATACATTGTCATAAAGTCCCCCGCCACTTGTGATTTACCAAGATTTTTGAAATCTTCATGCAAATGGACACCTCACCAAACCTAATGCCCCTTTTTGAGTCTCAAAATATTTAATTTAATATTTAATTGTCCTCTTGAAATAGATATTAGTTGAACAATATTAAATATTAAATATTTATTCTTCCTATGCTTACCCAATTAACCCATGGAAGATTAAGATGGGTTAATATTGACCATTAATTAATTATTTTAGAAAGGGGACATGACAAGTCCTCCCTCCTGGAAATTGCTTGTCCTCAAGCAATGCAAGTTTGGATGGTCAAGAATTTCTGGTCCTTCCCATGTTGCATCTTCCACTGGCAAATTCTTCCATTTGATCAAATATTCTAAAATGCTCATGTTCCACAATCTTTTATCCCTCATTTCCAAAATCTTTTTAGGTATTAAAATCAACTTCCCTTCATCATCCAAAGGTTGTAAATTAGATGAAGGCACAATTTTCTGTCCAAGGACCTTCTTCAAACAAAAAACGTGAAATACATTATGTATCCTGTTGTTTGGAGGAAGCTCCAACTCATAAGCTACCTTACCAATTTTCCTGATGATCTTGTAAGGCCCAAAGAACTTAGGCTTAAGCTTTTCAGCCCCACTCTTCTTCAAAGAGCTTTGTTTATATGGCTGCAATCTAAGAAATACTAAGTCTCCCACCTCAAAAAATCTTTATGTTCTCTTCCTATCTGTATATATTTTCTGTTGGTTTTGTGTTTGCCTCAAGTTATCTTTTAGTGACCTTATGATCTCTTGACTATGATTGATAAGATCACTAGCTGCAGGTACTCTACTATATGTAAATATCAAATCAGCAAAAGAAAGTGCATCATAACCATAAAGAGCTTAAAATGGAGGCATATCAATTGACATATGATGTGATGTATTGTAACAATACTCTCCCAAGTGCAACCATTTGACCCAAGTAGTTTGTTGATCTGAAACATAATTCCTCAAATACCCGTCTATCCACTTGTTAACAATTTTTGTTTGTCCATCTGTTTGTGGATGGTAACTTGCACTTGGTGTGAGCTCTATTCCTGTCAAGTGAAATAGTTCCTTCCAAAAATAACTAAGGAACCTACTATCTCTATCACTAACAATGTTCTTTGGCAAACCATGCAGCTTAAATATCTCTTTGAAAAATAATTCTGCTACTTGAGGAGCCTTAAACTCTAAAGTGATGGGAAAGAAATGAGCATACTTTGTTAATCTATCCACCACCACATATATACAATCCTTACCTTGTACCTTGGGAAGTCCTGTGATAAAGTCCAAGGAAATGCTCTCCCATTTTGTTTAGGAATTGGAAGCGGTTGTAGGAGACCTACAGGAAAAATATGTTCACCTTTGTTCCTTTGGGAAGTCATACACTCTTTGATATGCTTGTGGACATCCTCTTTCAGACCTTTCCAAGAAAATCTCTCACAGATCTGCCTGTATGTTTTGAAGTAACCTTGATGACCAGCCAAGGGAGTGTCATGGAAAGCTCTTAAAATCTTTTCCTTGATTTTTGATTCAGGAACAAGGAAAATTTGTCTCTTGTAATAAATCAGCCCATCATTCACTGTATACATGTCATCTTCTACTAAATTATCCAATACATTAGATGCAAAAGTATTTTTGACATATTCAGCAATGATAGAATCTTTCCATTCTGTAGAAATAGAAGATAATGAACACAAAGTTGGCTTCCTAGAAAGTGCATCCACTACCACATTTATTTTACCCTTCATATATTCTATTTCAAAATCATATGCTTGCAGCTTGCTTACCCACCTTTGTTGGCAATCATTCAAATCTTTTTGATCAAGGAATACTTCAAACTATTATGGTTAGTTTTCACAACAAACTTCCCACACACAAGATATTGTCTGAACTTCTCTAGTGCATGCGTAAATGCCAACATTTCCTTGTCATAAACGTGATATTTTTTTTCTAGATTGTTTATCTTCCTACTCTCAAAAGAAATTGGATGTCCCCTTTGAGTTAGGACAGCCCCAACACCTTCACCTAAAGCATCACATTCAACTACAAAAGGCAATAAAAAATCAGGAATAGCAAGCACAAGGCATGAACTCATTACCTCCTTAAACTTGTCAAAAGTTTTATGAGCTTCTACAGACCATGCAAAGGCTCCTTTCTTAGTCAAATCAGTCAATGGAATAGGAAGATGAGAAAAAACTTTCACAAATCTCCTATAATAGCAACATAGCCCAAAGAATCCTTTCAACTGTGTAAGATTTGTAGGTGGAGGCCAATCTAGTATTGCTTGAATCTTCTGTTGATCTACTTGAACACCCTTAGAACTTATGATATATCCCAAGTAAAGAATTTTAGTTAATCCAAACTCACATTTGGACAACTTAGCATAGAAAGATTGCTGCTCCAAAATACCCAAAACTATATCTAAATGTTACAAGTGTTCCATCCAAGTTTTACTATAAATCAACATATCATCAAAGAAAACTAAGGCAAACTTCATGAGTTGCTTACTAAATACCTTGTTCATGCATGATTGGAAAGTTTCTGGTGCATTAGTGAGGCCAAAGGGCATGACCAAGAAATCAAAATGCCCATAGTGACACCGAAAAGCTGTCTTTTCCACATCTTTGTCTCTCATCTGAATCTGGTGGTATCCTAACCTCAAATCAATCTTATAAAAGTAAACATCTTCATGCAATTCATTAATAAGTTCATCTATCCTTGGTATGGGATATCTATTCTTAATGGTTTTCTTATTCAAAGCTCTATAGTCGATGCACATCCTTAGAATGTGATCCTTCTTCTTCACAAGAACTACATATGATGCAAAGGGACTAGAACTTGATCTAATGAATCCCATGTCTAAGAGCTCTCTAATAGTCTTCTCTATCTCTTCCTTGTAACCTCTTGGATGTTTGTATGGAGTGGTTATAATAGGTTTGGCATCCTATTCTAACTCTATAACATGCTGAAATCCCCTATCTGGAGGTAATCCTGGGGGTATATCACTGAAAACAATGCTATGCTTATCTAAAATTTCTTGAATTTCAAAATGAAATTTACGTTTTCCATTTGGAGAGCTTGAAGGTCAGATTAAGCAAGTGGCTGCCCAAGCAACTTGACCTCTTTTAAAAGTCCTCTCCATCTTCTTTGTTGTCACCACTCTTGGAGCTCCATTTGAAATCCCTCTGAGTGTAATCTCCTTGCCTTCAGACTGAAACTTGAATTCCATAGTTTGGTAGTTTTCATAATGTCCTCCAATAGAATGCAACCATTGAACACCCAATACAACATCAGTTTCACCAATACCAACAACATAAAAATCATCACAAATCTTGTAGCCTCCCATTGTGATGCTCAATTGTTTGACCACTTTGGTGCATGGTGTAGTGAATCCATCTACAACAGTGACATTGAAACCTTCAAATTCTTCAGTCTTCAAGCCTCTCTTCATAACCAATCCTTCTTCAATAAAATTGTGGGTTGCCCCACTATCAATCAAAACGGTCATTCGCTACCCTGCTAACACTCCACAAACCCTGAAAGGATAATATCTGGGTACTCCTGAAAGTGCAGCTAATGAACATTCTTGTATAGTCTCCTTCTCTTCAACCTTAGGTTCTGACTCCTTTATGTCAAGAAACTCCTCATTATCATCTAAATCTGATTCCTTATCTGAAACAACCTCTATGTAATGGACTTGTCCCTTTCCCAAACACCTATGTCCAGGGACCCAAGGCTCACTATAAGAAAAACAAAGTTTCTTCCTCCTCAACTCATTCCTTGTTTATTCATCCATCGTCTTTGCAACATTAGGAGTTGTATTCTTCTATACAGGTGTAGGTTCATGGAATGGTTTCTTCTGGAATCATTCCTTATGATGCCATGTATTTGGTTTGGAGGAGTGGGACAAAACATTCTTTGGAATTGATGGCTCAAGGGTTAGAGCCCTCTTGATAGCTTCTTGCAAAGAGAGAGGTGCAAAAGATCTAACAAACCTCCTAAGAGGTTCAGTGAGTCCAGTAATGAATAGATGTATTCTCCTTTTCTCTGATATTTAAGGTACCATTACTGCAATCTTTTGAAAGTATGGTATATACTCACTTACTGAGTTCTTTTGCTTGATTTCTGATAGTTGGCTGAAATATTCTTATTCTTCTTTCAATTCATACCTCTAAATAATCCTCTGTTTGAATTCACCAAAGGTTTGTACCTGATCATGTCCCAAAGTAGTGTGACCATGATACCACCATTCATAGGCTTCTCCTTCCAAATGCAAGGTGGCAAACTGAACTGCATCCTTCTCTTTCATGGGGTTGAGCACAAAATATGTTTCTAACTTTTGCAGCCAAGCTCTAGCTAAAATCTTCTCACTACCATCAAAGAAGGCTATAGTTAGCTTTCCCAACTTGTGTTTTAGTTCTTTATTTTTCCCATTTCCCTTTTTATGGGATTCACCTCTTCTCAAGAACTTTACATATTCTTCCCAAGACATATCATTCTTGATCTCCTCTGGTAATGAATTGTATTCTCCATGCCATTTGTTAAGGGTTTCTACATTGAACAAACTAGTAGCTGTTGACTCAACTTGTTTAGGTTCTTCTTCAGGTAGGAATAAGGGTTTGTTTGTAGCCCCTAAATTTTGAGTCTCAATTTCCTTCCCTTTTCCATTGTTACTGTTGTTTGCACCCGAAGTACTACCACCATTTGACCAAACATTTCAACAAGTGTAGTTTGTGCCTCAACCATTTGACTAAATTTCCTTGAAGTATCATCTTCTTCTACATCTCTTCTATCTGCCATTGTTTCCTCCAATTGTGATTTCCTTTGCTCTCTCCTCAAATATCTAATTTCTCTGTCACTCAATATCATCAATCGTTTGAGTAACCTACAGGCTGGTAAGATCATGCTTTGATACAATTGTAATGACCCAAACTCAAATTTAATATAAAATATCAAATCTGAAAATATAGTTTCAACAAATCCACCCAAAACTACACTGAAACTGATGTAACTAGCTAGCTAGTCTTGCAAGGAATTAACACCCAATATGCTAAAACTTCACCAAGATGATTTTTATTAATTTTTAGATGGAAATGACATGTTATCAGGTCTATAATACTGATCTATAGCAGCAGCAACATTACAACTTCAAATAGCCAAAATCTGGGCAAAACCCACAAAAATTGTCGACACCAGCAAATGCCCAGATTTACCCCAAACACCATAAAATGATATTGTTTGATTATCAGAAAGAAAATACATGAAATACAATCTTATATGATTAAAATATCTATAGAAAACACCTACAGCACTCAACCACAAACTACACAACCAAATCTTCACTACAAGCTGAAATACACACTGCGTATTCAAACCCAAAAGCCAAAAAACTACGCAACACAACCTAGAACTCCCAAAGCTGATCTCTGGCACTATGAAATGAAAATCTACATGTACAACACTGAAAACAAATTAATTTAACAACAAAACCATATTCGAACACTCTTGGAGCAACTGTTGTGACACATGAAGCCCTACACACACAAACAATGGAAACCTTCAGAAACTACTGAATCTTTGAAGCTCTGTGCAACCTCTGGATGAAGCTACTCATTGTGATCAAAGGGTTTTCATCCTCTGGCCACCTAAAACTCATGGTTTTTCATCCACAAGCCTCTTTACTCCAATGAGTTTCCGTCCATCGAAGCCAAAATCTACAAATTTGCAAGTTTGAGAGAAAATATCAAATCAACAATGTCCCCAAATGACCAAAATCACATATTTTTTATCAATATTTTGTGGGAGAGAGGGAAATCCAATATTCCCATGTTTTTCTTTGATTCCTTGCTATTTTGGGGTATGACAGTTGTCGTAAGCTATCATAAAGTCCCCCGCCACTTGTGATTTACCAAGATTTTCAAAATCTTCATGCAAATGAACACCTCACCAAACCCAATGCCCCTTTCTGAGTCTCAAAATATTTAATTTAATATTTAATTGTCATCTTGAAATAGATATTAGTTGGACAATATTAAATATTAAATATTTATTCTTCCTATGCTTGCCCAATTAACCCATGGAAGAATAAGATGGGTTAATATTGACCATTAATTAATTATTTTAGAAAGGGGACATGACATGACCTCATACATCAAGACAACTACAAATAAAGTGTTGGAAAAGGTGTAATCTTTCTAAATTTCTAGAACCAACGATGTTTATAACCAATCAACTAATGACGTCTAGTAGTTCAACATAGTTGAATTGAGAAAACCCTTTCTCAAACTGTACATAGTAATTCAAGTCTCACTGAGGACTTGCTAATAGTATCAAGTTCCAACTACTTCACCAATAATTTTTAAAAAGGTTCAAAGCCCAAAGATCCACAACTACTAAAAGAATCCAATCTTAGTTGCAAAAAAATCTGTAGTGGATGACATACATAAGACAATTTAAAGGAAAAAAGTTGTTGATGGTTGAAATGACACCCCAAATTGAGAATAGCATAAATATACCATACCTCTTCTAAAAGGAAATAAAAATTTCCCTTAAGATTTATATTGCTAGGTCTTGGCTCACTAAAATAACTCAAAGGTCTATGTGCACAATTCCCTTCAAGAGCCTATTGTGATTTCTAAGAATTATGATTTTTAGTTGCCTAATTTAATGTGTTTTTTTAACAATTTTTAATTTGTTTACAATTGATTTAATATAATTTTATAATGTCTATTTAGTCAATCCTCCTCACTTAGAAAATATATCTGTGTGTGTGTGAAGTAAGTATTACATACATACATGGTTGATTCTATCTCTTTGGTCTCCCTACCCCTTCCCCCCAAACCATGAGACCCCATCCCTAGATAGATCCCTAGTATCAGTTGCTTGAGAGGCTTCTTAGACTAGGATCAACTAGGCGTAGGTTGAGGAGAGAGCATAGCTAAGCTAGTGCCATATAGGTATATAGGGGTCCAACTCATATGTCTAGTTTATAGTTCCCTATCCTATATAGTATAGATAACTATTGATCATTGGTAAGAGATAGCTACCTATCGTACATATATTGAGAAATATTAGTTAGACTCATTTAGTTAGAATGACATTTAAGACCTTCGATTCTAAATAAAGTCTCAAGGAATGTGTGTTTGTATGTATATATGTATATATGTACATATACATGTATGTATATATACACACACATGTATGTATGTGTGTATACACACACATCCCAAGAGACTTTATTTAGACTTGAAGGTCTTAATATATATCGTGATATACTTAGGATTCTATAAAATTTGATATAACATTAATGAATGCTTATCCTTGTGCCACCAAGTTTCATTGCTCAAGTGTTTTTCCAATGTTCTCAGATTCCCAATGGACCCAAATTATCCTTTGATTAGCTCAATTTCCCCTTTTATATAGATTTTAAATTATTTTTTCTAAATACAACATACCTGTTGTCATATTTTCCCCAAATCCAAAATATCCCAAAAAACCCCCCCTTCCATCAGAGAAATCTGATCTGAGAAAGCCTAAATAGAAAGAAGAAAATTACCCAAATCCAAAATATCCCAAAAATCCCTCCTTCCATTAGAGAAATATGATCTGAGAAAGCCTAAATGGAAGGAAAAAATTTCCATAAAAATCCCCTAAAAAATCATAAGTGTTTTGCCCTTTCTTTTGCCTTAGTCGACAAAATTTAAGTTTGGCGAACCTTTGGTTCATTGGTTCGTAGGTTCATCAGTTTGCTGATTTACTGACTAAGGAGTGATGAGGCCATATTTTGTCTTATTTTTCTTGCTTTAAGTACCTATTTCTTAAGACATTTCCAAACTTCTATATACACTAATTATGTCTATAATTATCTTTAAGACATTGAAAACATGAATATGGGTATATAATATGTTGTTAATTAATTATGTGTGAATGGTTGATTTCTCATGAAATATGTTAGTACTTTATGTTGATTTTAGTGATAGTGATGTATAGATACCATGTGATGTACTAACTCATGCAACAAGAACATGGCTACATGTCATGAAGATCACTAGACAACCCGCAACAAAAGAAGATGTCGATATTCACAGTAGATGATATAGGCACCTGCAACCAAATAAAGAAGACCCTGAATTGATTGGGATGAGTCATCTATAAACTCTCCCCTTTGTGATGGTTATCCTTTGACATATGATGTAGTATTAAATAATGAAAGAATCTTAGATTGTTCTCTATGTTCTATTTCTAGTATTAATTGTTCTTCATTGATACTAGCGAGAGAGTTATAGTAAGACTATACCATCTATGCTACCTTCATGACAATTTATTTTCCTATTCCTAGTTTTCTTTGTAATAAAGTCCTCTTCCTACATTGTTGGATAATGGATAGTTATATTAGCATTTGTTGTTCAGTAGTTTTGTTCAAATAGACAATGTTGATCTTGTCTATGGATAGATTAGATTTTGCTACATACATGTTAGACAGATATTGTATTATCAAATTTCGTTGTTGTACCTTTCTCTTTAGCATTTAGTAAAGGAATACATGTTTTGAGTTCATTATATGATTACAAAGATATAGTAAAGATTTAGCTAGATTTCATGGGATCAGAATCACTCAAGTAGGCCACTTAAGGTATTGTGTCTCTCCATTTTACTTATATGTTTAGTTTATGATTGTATGTTTATATATGTATGATTAATGCATGTTGTAATGAGTTATGTTATGAGAATTAGTTAGACTTTGATAATCCATGTTGTTGAGTCTTGTTGAGTCAAGGTGATCACCAAACTAACTGTTAGCTGCTCTTTCATCTAGAAGTTACATAACACCACTCAATTACAATTGTTTGAATAAGCCTTAGTTATTTCCTACCAGTCTTTCTCACTTAGAGTATTGTCAATTCTTACAATTAGAAATATGTTTCCTTCAGCCAGTTTATTCCCTTACAAAACCTCTAAATTAAAACTCAAAAATCCTTAACTGTACACATAGTACAAGCATCATCCAAGAAGAGTGTCATTCCCTGGTTTGACAATGTAAATGTAACACATTATATAGCTAGTAGGTTGCTTGATATAGGATCTATTGGTTCATTGAGTAGTGTGCATGCCCCTTCTGCATCAATGTATTGATTAATAATGGAATTCGACAAGGAGTGAGCAGGCAGGAAAATGGCTAACCCAGAAAGAGAAAGAAGTCAAATGGCATGCTTTATTGGCAAGATTGAAGGTTTGTGAACCTCTTAGTTTGCCGATCAGTGGTTTTTCCGATGGGAGATTTGCCGATTAAAAGTATAAGGCAAGGTGGCAGGAAGAAAAGTAAAGAGTTTTCCTTTGTCGATAAACTTAAGGTTTGGCAAACCTTAAGTTCACCAATCGATGACTTTGCTGAAAAAGGAAAAGTAGAAGATAGGGAGGCGGTAGGAAGTCTTCATCAAAGGCTCAAATGGCTAAGGCAAGGAAAGAGCAATCAGTGAAATGGTAAAAAGGAAAACTTGTCGATTGGTTCATCTTTTGCAAGGTTTGTTGACAGAAAGGGAAGCAACATAGAGCAAAGTGTCTAGTTCACAAAATGAAAATTTTTCTGACTGGAAGCCAAAAGGCCTGAAGTGAAGGAAACAAAGAAAGATAAGGAATTCAGCCAAGGAAATAGTTCACGAAAAGAGATTTTTGCTGACTAAAGGAAAATGCAAAGAAAAGATTGGTTCCTCGAAAGAGAAATTCATTGATAAGGCGAAAAAGTGATGTAGGTTAGCTAGCCAGGAAATAGGCTAAAAGGACAACTTGGCTACAGGATTATGGTTTTTTGATTTTGTTGATGAGGTGATATATAGGCTTGATAAGTAGGACGAAAGAGAGCCAGGTTCATCAAATGAGGAACTTGTCAATAAGGCAAAAGAGGATAAAGGAAGATCAACTAAGGCAAAGAAAGTTCACGGAATGCAAATTTATCTGACAAGGTAGGAAGGTAGAGATAAAGACAAGTCCCCGCTTGGTCAGTAAGTTACAAAATAGCAAACTTGTTGCTAAGTTTGAAATTTTCAAAAATTCACCGATAAGGTGAAAAGATAGGGGAAATGAAGAAATCAAGGAGGCCAACTTCGTAACAATGGAAATTCATCGATGGAGAAGAAAAGGATGAGAACAAAGGAAAAGCAAAACAAGTTCTAAAAATGAAGAAATTACCGATAAGGGAGATTAAGGTGAGAAAGATAAAAGGCAAATAGAGAGTTTGGCATGGGGCAAATTTGCCGATAAGGGGAATTAAAAGGTGCCAGAGGAAGACTTTAAAGATATGATGCTTTAAATTTTTGTAAAGGTTGCACAGCACGTATATGCCATTGTTGTAGAGTGTTTAATACATGAAGTACAAGGTTGCAGGCCAAAGTCAATTACAGATAGATGAAACAGTAGAAATCTTCAATGCTCCTGTACAAAGAAGCTACATTTGAGAGGACTTGTAGGTACTAGGAAGCTATTTTAGACCTCTCATTAATGCGGCCATACCCAAGTGTGTGGGTGATCCTCTATAGTTTTGCAGACTTACAGGTCAAGACCATTGTTAAAAAGTTGCAGGTCTTCTAACAAGGATAAGGGCCAAATTGAATACAACATAGGCACAACAAATCAAATCAATTGACCAAAACTCCAATGCATATAGCTCCATCTGGAGTTGGGCAATTAGAATGTTATATATACATGAAGGAAAGATGTAAAAAGGGGTTGGTTAGCTATTCTTCTGGGTCATCATGTGGGTGGAGGAGTTTGTTGCAGATCACAAGCCTTGTAATGTGATTGCAAAAGCTAGTACAATTTGATGTATTGTGCCTGCAGCTAGGCCTTCAATGTCTTCTAGCCTGGTTCACTAATGAATGTAATCGATTATTTTATATCTTTTTCTCCTGCAACAAATTGTTCTTCTTTTGTGATGTCTTTCTATCCTTCATGATTAATACAGACTATTATTTTGCCTCTCTCTTAAGTTTTACACTATGTTTATTTGTAAATTATAAGCTAGAATTCTAGGCAAAATGGCCCCTTTCTTATCTTTAGTTCTCTACCTGAATCTTTGTATAACTTATATGAGTCTGTGTGGATTTTTTTTCAATTTTATGGTCATTGTTGTGTTAATGCAGACACAGGTAAACACAATTATAAATATGGTGCATCACCTCCATTTCATTCCAGTATTTCTTCTATCCCTTTTCCCTTGGTATGTGTAGCATTAGATTTAGTTTATTTCTCTAAGCCTTAAGCTCAGAAAGAGGAACTAGCCATCTCTTGATGTTTGGTCTCAACTGCAAGGTCCCACACCTTGAGACCAATTCCATGTTACTCTGAAATTGTTGGAACTGCCAAAGTTTCAATAAAAGAGTGTAATTTTAGGTGATAACAATTTATAGAACATTCGGTGGGACTCTCGGCTCTGAGTAAGAGATGAACTAAGAATTTTAGTGTTGTTCTCAGTTTATTTTTTGTTGTGGAAGTAATCTTGACAAAGCATCTAGTGACTCTGCTAGTCCAGTATCCAGATCAATTCAACATTTCATTCTTGGAGTGTAGACTCGATCTTCTTCCAGAGGTAACTTTTGAAATTCATTGATCTATCATTTATTGATTCAAGAAGAAGTAGACTATCTAGGTCCCCCATGAGGGAAAATAGGAGCATTGTTCTATCTCCTTCAAGAGCCCAGTCTACGCCCCCTCCAGTTAGGTTCTAATATTTGAAGAAGGAGCTTGCATATACTCAAAATTAACTTGAATATCCCCAATATGGAAAGGAACCTTCCTTTTTTTGCTTTCAATGGGGGTAGCCCTCTTGACCTAGCCCATGATGATATTCCCAGCTCAGCTCTTAAAGCAATTCCACTCTTCACTAGTGAAAATTCCTCCACCCTTGCTGAGCACATCCAGGACATTGCTAGTGTCTATTATGTCCATAATGTCACTGCAGACAATGTGGCTATGAGAATTTTGGCTTCTTCCTTTAAAGGAAAGGCCCTTCAGTGGTATAAAGGTCTTCCATCTAATTACATTCACAACTGGGATGATTTAGTAACTAGATTGTGCAAACACTTTGAAGATAAGAGTGATCATTTGTCTTTGATTGAGAAGCTAACTACAATCAAAAGAGCCCCCCATGAATACATGGTGAACTTCAACTTCAAGTTTTAAAAGACATGAGACATTATTGCATTATTGGTAAAACCCTCCCCAAACATTGTTCATATATTATTTGAGATCTCTAAATTCTGACATTGTTGTCATGATTCAATCTATAATGCCCCGTCATGCAATCCTAGAGTGCAAGACTAAAAGTGCAAAAAAATTACAGAACTATTTTTTTTTGAAGCAAGTAAATACAATAACAGTAACCAAAGATATCATAATACACAACATGAAGATAAGTGCACTTCTAATTCCTCTAGGGAAACATAACTACATCAGTGAATATAAAGCATTAAAACCACACAAGAGATATACATTATACTGCTGCTACAAATAAGATAAACTTTAACATTAGCAAGACAGTAATTATACAAAGTTACAAAACATGATTACAAGACTGATCACATCAGTTTACAAAAGAATGCATCAAAAAGTATACAACACCACCGAAGGTGGAAAGCATTCTGGAACTGGAACACCTCTGCACAGGACTCAAACCGAATCTCCAAATAGGCCAATGGATAGATCTGCCACCCAACCATGTGGAACCCTGAGGTCCACCCCTCCGAGCTAGGAGATAACGATGAGGATTCCACTAAGCCAAGAAGAAATAACCAAAAATAAAAGAATGACAACTAACATGACACAACCAACCATAACAACAAAACTACACAAGACAAGACATCGCTCTAGAGGCACAACCAAGAAGAACAACTAAACTGCATAAGGAGAGTGTCATCACATGGTCCTAGCATGGTTTACCCAGGCTATCTATCACCAGAAGCCGGCCCCCATCTATGGTTACCCTGGCAACCTCTCTCTAGGCATTGGCCCCATAGGGTGACACATGCAGAGCCAACAGGTCCTCTCATGGAGACAAGGAGGTCAGCCTTGCCAACCAGGCCTTCTCATCCCATCCTTAGCCTGTGAGAGCACTCAAGGCATGGGTGAGGTCTCTTACTTATCTTGTTAAGTGTTTTAATACCCCAACCCTCTTGATTAAGTTATTAAGTTTCCACATGCTTACAACTTCCATGGGGATACCCAGGCGACCTCTCACTAGGCACCGTCCCCACCATGGAAGCCACTCCCTTAGCATTTTCTGGTCAATCATACATATCACAACATACAGGTATAAAAGTCTCAAATCAGTTTCAGCTCATAACTTACACCGTTTACTAAGCCACAACAATAAGTCCTTATAATCTCTTCAAAATTGAAGCAATACCATCTAGAATCAAGAACAGTATCCAAGGGCCATTCCCCATTCATTACAAGACACGAAAATTCAGTGAACCCAAAACATTGACATGCCATAAATTTAAACCAAAACCAAGAACTACACCTCTGGAGTTAGGTACCTGACAAAGGATAAAGTGACCATAATCCAACAAGGACAACACTTTCATGTCTTTAACACCAAGTACACATGACATCAATCAAGATTCACACTTCACAATTGACCAAATCATGTACATAAACTCCACCCCAAGGTAAGCACAATGATCCAAGTATAAAGATACGACCAGGAGGGAAAATGAGCAAGTGGGATTCAATAAATCCATAACTTTAAACATGGAAATACATAAGAGATCTTCACTTTCTATAAAGGAATATTCTAATTCCTAACAACCCCAAGCATAATCTGTTATCTACTAGAAAAATAAGGTGAATCCATAAACCGTTAACTTCCTATCCACCAGTAATAGTTACTTAAATGACAAAAGATGAAGTATCTATGAGAACACTATTCTCACCAATAGATCCAAAGCCTTGTCATAAACAACATGCAATTAACTCAAGACATACTTACAAAAAAAAAACATTCCTTACCTTAGTGAGGGATTGGCACCAAAATTAAAATCATATCCTTAAGCACTAATAACTATACCAAAAGAATAATACAGTTGATGTCTACCTATTGCTAAAAAGAAACATATATGAGTAATTATTTAACACAACCTTTCATCGACATTAATCCAATTTCAGATTTAGTCAAACAACTATAAATATATAATATATTCATCTAACAAAAGAACAAACCAAAGCATATATACTAAACCAAAATTACTAGCTAAGATCCTCAATTTACACTTTCTTCTTTGAACAATTACAACCATATAACTATTTTGTCTACCACACCCAATCTCCATTAGCATCCCTCCTACAACAATCTCTGATAAGAAGACAACTACAATAATCTAAAATATCACACTAACAAAAAAAGAAAAATTTATTTCCTAATTGAGTGGAAGGCCAACCATAAATTAATGGATCTAAATACTTCATTAAAAGCATAGCCTTTGTTACATTTACCAACTGCGAAATCCAGTACAAACCAAACAACTATATGCATTCTCCTATTGCAAGAATTGTCCTTGACATAAAAACACTTCACAACAAAAAACGAGTATACTTCTTTCTCATAAACAAAACTTTTTCAAACAATCATTACTATTTCAAACTAAGCACGATAACAACTATAAGCCTAAGCTTTCCAACTAACATTATACCAAAAACCATCGCAAGCAAAACACTAAGACCCTATATCTCTATTTCCTAACATACAAACACTTACAATTGCTTACATGTAATTTCCAACATATTACAAATTTCAAAACATTATAAACCTAAATAGTTCCACTTACCATCTAAGGTTTATCACTTACCATTTTGAAATAAATGATTCATCACAATCTATTAATACAAATTAAATTCCTTGCCATAAGTAAAATCAGCTATCTAAAATATTAAGATCCCAAATCAAAACATCATAGGCCTACATAAATTCCTATACTTATAGATTCCAATACTAATCATCCCATCAACAAAGAAAAACCATTTCAATCTAAGACACTAAATACAACTATGCATATTTTTCTAACCTTACACCATCTATAATTCAATCAGACCTAATGTATCTCCCTATTCGCAAGGGATTCCATTTATCATTTAATATTTTCTATCAACACAACTATAAGTAGATATACCTCTCCTATTCGCAATTGCTCCCTGTTAATTCTGATAACTCACTGCCAACTATTACACCAGAAATGACCTTACAAGATTATGCCGACACAAACAACGATTACAAGTTCTAACAAGACATACCGCTGAAGGAAACTTCTAACAATAACAACCTAACATATAGAAAGGATGGCAGAGAGTGCAGATGAAGGATTTGCCAGCGATCTGACACCACTTGCCTACCTCGGTCACTACAATAGTCCACCAATAGTTCGTTTAGCAGTATCCTTCAACAAAAAAAAAGATAAGTCCATACGTAATGTCCAAACAAAGCTAGTCGAAACACAAGGCACCAACTTCAGAGAGAGGAATGATGGAGGTCTGGTATTCCATAGGGAAAAAAAGGAGACTGAGTTGACAAACCGCTAAGGAGTCTCACCACAGAGAATGATCAGGCAGGGCGACAAGCTAGGTCGAAGCAAAAGGTAATACACAGGTCGCCAATCCATAAATTTTGCTCTTATGATGCGAGGGAGCAGGAGGAGACACCACGACTAGAAAGAACACACAAAACTGATCATCCACAACTCCGACCTGCCGATGGTAGGATGATAACCAGAGAGCCACAAGAAAGAAAGTATTACAATGACCTGCGGCAATGACTGGTGGAGGTTTAATCATGAAGTTTTAGAGGGAGAGCCCACGATGCCCCCACAACGTTGGTTAAAAGGGTGATGAACTTCAACAGAGAGGTAGAGAAGGATTTCAATGAGAAAATTGACCCACATATATTGGCAGGGTAACACATGCAGCAATCTCAAAAACAATGGCAGAGGTAGGATTTACAATAAAACAAAGTTGCATTGATTAAAATGACTTTGGACTCATTGCAAGAGGACCATTATTCAGGCCACTGTTATGACAGTTGAAGTAGAGTGAGGCCAAACTGAGTTAAGAGAACAGTCACGGATAATTTGGTATAAATTTTGGTGAATGATTTACAAGAAATGGGCCATAGCTCCTTTGGTTGAGATCCCAAGAATGATGCAACGGTTTGGTTCCAAAATTTGAGGGGGATTTAGACCCAGATCAAACCAGAAGGGACAAAGAGAACCTTAATGAAATCGACAGAGGTAAAAAAAAAAAAACTTGGCAACCACAAGACGTGATTCCCAAGGTGATGGGGTGGCCAAGGGTATCCACAATCAAACACACCAGACACAAGATGACTCAAGTTACAAGGAGATATAGCTCCAGTTACAGGAAAGGCCGATTACACACACGAAACACCAGTTGCTCGTGATAAAGCAAATAGAAATTACAATACAAACTATAGAACCAAAGGTAGAAGAAGATGATGGCAGACAGAATAGACCCACTAACAGATTCAAAGGCACGAGGGAAATAAATAATTTAACCAATCACAAATAATGTTCAAACAAGAATTATACAGAAACATACCTGGAACAACAAGATTGATCTGGAGCCTACAATTTCTTTTGTATTCCCGCAACCAACTCTTGGATTTTTCCCCAATTTCTGTATTCACCTTCCAACCCCCTCTCCTGAATAAAATCCCACCATATAAAATGGTTCAACTCAAAATTAATGCAAACGTGCATCCATTACCCCGCATCCCACCACTCAAACAAATATAAAATTCTTTCTCTATGAAAAGATTCCCAAATCTTCCAATTTCAAATTGATAACTCAAGGTATTTATTTCACATAGCAAAATTATTCTGCACAAAATATACACTAATAATTACCCATAACTCCAATTTATGACACAATTACTCTTGGGAAGCAAATAATTAATTCTAGATTATTATCAAATTTAGCCAAAGTATCAATCCAAGCTCAAAGCCAAAACCAATATTATCCAATAAACATAATAGAAGCATTATGATAAATCATTAAAGTATTTTTCAACCATACATGAGCATAATTAAGCACCATTAGATACAACTTGATGACACTCCTCAACACAAGATTTCCAACATACAAGGCAAGGACCAAGCATCACACACGACTCGAGACCACAACACAAGACAAGGATCGACCTAGTGGAATACACCTCACGTTATCTCCCATCACTAATATCCATTGATGCAAGAACCCGCTCAGACCTGCTATATCAGGTGGAGTCAAGGTTCGGTACCTGCAACCTGCGTACAAACAATTAGTTGTATATGATCAAATACATATATGTCTACACACGGAGAGTTAGAGAATCGCGACGCAGCAGGGTACTCGAAGCGAGTAATGCTATACCGTCCCTGCTCTTGAACAAGATTATAACCACAACATTTGAAACCAGATATTAGTGAATCTAATAAAACATGCAAATATTATTCCATTACTAATCATGTCCAACATATCATAACTGAAGCAATACTAATGTCATCATAATTCATAACACATGTCTAAATATATCCATCGAACATAGTCCATCAAGGTCAAAGAGAGCATAAACCATAACATACTAATCTAAATGTCTCGGAACTGTAAAAATGCAATGAGAGACTATCAACTATTTCAGAACTATTAGGGAGTAATATGAAACTAACATCTATCATAGGCCAACAACGAGGGGGCACTACACAATCTATGGGAGGGACTATGTTACTAGATGCACATGACATAGCTATAAGGATAGAAAACTATCTAATTCAGGCTGGAAAGATAGCTCCAAGGCCACCAATGTCTTTATTTCTAGAGGCCCTCATTATTCATCATGTTGTAGCTCCAATTCTTATAACAGTCACCCTTGCAACCTCTTCGATGACATCCTCAAATGAATTGTACGAGGTTAAGACTCTATTGCAAAGCTTTGGGGATGAGTTGGTGGCACTAAAATGATAGAATGCATAACCTAACAGACCATATCAACCACTCAATTAGGCTTATCAACAAAATCTAGACTACCATATCAGGGTAATGTGCAAAGGCAAAATCAACCTAGTTATATCAGGCCACTGAATGTCATCCATCCCAATGTTGCGAGCACATTTGGGTCTTTGGTGCCCATACAGAACAATTTGGCTTAGGATAATGATTGGTGTTATCCATGCAATCAATCACATGATCAGAATTTGTGCCAAAGTGGACAATTCAGTCAGGCTTTGACAGTGTAAATCTAGCCAATGAATTCATAACAGCAAGTCAATCCCAATCAAGAAATGGTAGGGGGAAGAACAAATGCAAAATAATTCCACCTTGATGAATTGGACACAAGATGATTTATGTGGTGTCAATCAAGGAACAGGCCCAATAGCTTTCAACACAAGAGCCAAAAGGAGGACAACAAAAGATGCAGTGATCCCTACAACTGCACATGCCTCCACTCCTCACACTTCTACATATGGTCACATGCCCTTAGCAAATGTAGTGAAAGAAAGGGTGCCAGGGATGCCTTTAGGCCAAGTGGATTGTCCTAGTGGGTGAGTGAATTCAGTGCCACAACAACAGCCCTAGGCTGGTCAACGCTCCAATGTCAACTTTGTTGTCACTAAAACTTCCCAGAAGGTCAGTCAAATTACCTTCAGCATAGTTGATCAAATGAAGAAGACCAACCTCAGCGTCACTATGTGGGATGCTCTATTGATCCCATCACAGAGGGATTTGTTGCAAGAAGCTTTGACATGCTTCAATTAGCCTGCCATAGAGGCAACAAAAGAAAAGGCCGCCATCCTACCAAGCCTATGCAAACTAGAAAAAGAGGGAACAAGCACAAGCAAAATCAATAAGCCCCATTCATTCTATGTTTCTCTAATCATTGGTGATAAATTGTTGCATAATTGCATGATAGATTTTGGGGTAAATACTTCTGTTATGTCCAAAAATATATCTGATAAGTTAGGCATAGAATATGAGCTTGTGAATAAGGGGGCAGTACAGTTAGATGGTGTTATGAAGGAAAAGAGAGAATGTTGTTGAGATTGATAGTTTAATTAGATCCTCCTTTCACTACATACATTCAAGGACATTAGACCGAGCTAAGTCACAACTTTTGTAAGAGGACTGAGCTACAGGTTTGGTGTCACTTGGAATGATTAGGAAATTTGGAATTTGTTAATTAATTTGTTAAACCTTAGTCTAATTAGGCCTAAAACCCTAATTATGCAAAATTGTAAACAAACAGACAAAACTTGACAAATGCTCACACATAAAGGCACTAAATGTAGATTAGAGACATACCAGAATTTGAATTTCAGAAAGAAAAAACTTTGGGGACAAAAAAGCAGGCACCCTTGTCCAATATAATACTTTTTGTAAGGATTAAGAACCAAGATATGCTTTAGACTATGCTCAGAGATTTCTAGTAGTGCAAAACTGGAGGACAAAAGAGCGGGCGCCTATGTCCAATTAGGGGTATTTTTTGGTTTTATCTTCAAATCTGAAATCTTTATGCTCTTCTCTCATCTCCTGTAACTCCTCTACACAAGATTCAAAACCTGTAACATGCAATCACAAGAGAGGGGTTGGCGGTTGTGGTGTTTAGGAGCTTGCCTTAGTCAAGCCCTAGAATGGAATTCAAGTCTTCCAACATCATTGTTAGATAGAGAGTGTGTGCCCTTGTAGGGTAGAGAAAAAATCAATTGATGAAATAGATTGATTGAAACACAAATATATGTCACCTCGGAGGTGGAGCTCTACGGGGAAATGAAGATCTTTCGCACCATGAGAAGATGGATTGATGAAGATAAACAAGTACAAACACAACACAATACTGCTCTGCAACACAATCAAAGCCTTGAGTGTCCTTAGCATAAGATCACAAGTTCACATTATCCATCTCTAGTTAAAATGAAGTTATTAATCTATTTAAATATGCAATCCCGCTAAAATTTTATAAATTAAATTGAATAGACTGACAAAGGGAATCCTTTTAATGGTCAGTTTACCAACATCTAAAATTTGGGTCCTAACAAAATAGGTCTGGAATTATAAGTTATAATTGATTCACCCCCCTCCCCTCTTAGTTGCCTTGTACATTCAATAATTGGTATCCTCATACACATTGAGATCCACATAAATTCAATTAACCCTTAAACTGTTATGATGATTAAGCAAATAATAGAAACTAAACCAAAACAATAACATACACAAGAGAACACTAGATTTATGTGGAAGGCAAAGAAGGAAAAAACCACGGTGAGGATTAGCTCACAATATAAATTAATATCAACACCAAATACAATAGGGCTCACTACCCAAAAGAAAGGCTCATTGCCAAAGAGAAAGGCTCACTACCAAAATAGAAAAGAAGATAGAGAAGATTGTTACAAGGAAAAAACTATCTCAATGCAATAAAGAAGTCCACCACAATGCCATCAACACCTCTGCAGTCTCACTGAAGAATTGTAGATACCTTCTACTCACTACATCTAATAATCTAACACAAGAAAGTTCACGCTGCACTGCACAAATTCACACTCAATAACTCTATAATTCACATCACGTATACCATACTTTTCTTTCTTTTTATCCTTCAACAGCTTAACACTTATTTATACCATCTTCAATCTTAAGAACATTCTCCAAGGTCAGTAAAGCACCTTAATCATGCAAATTCAAATTAGGTCAGCACCAAAACATTCCTGCGGTGGAAAGGAATGAAGGTGGACCACAACACACTTTAGGTTGGACCTAAATCACTCATACACATTACACCACGCTTCCACAATCATCGAAGCAACTCCACAATTAGTGTAAACACCTAAGGTTAGCCAAACCTGTGTTAACACCATAAACATTTAAGTACATGCTTCCTCAAATCCAAAGATGACTTACAGACCATACACCATGCTTCAGTGCAATGTAAAATATTCAACGAACAGCTTGAAATCCAACAAATTCCTTCGCAACAACTTCCACCTAAAGAAAGTATGCATCCAATATACTCAAACAAATATGTCATACATTGTAACTCAATAAATCAGCTTCTAGAGCACCAAATGATGAACAAACTTCAACTAAAGATACATATGAACCTTATAAGCACACTTCCAAAACCACAAGACCAGAAACCACTTTGTGGAAAAATGCGGAGCAAAAACATTTCTCTCAGACACCTCTGCAATACACAATTCACACACTGGTGAACACACCTTCCTCTGCACATCGATCCAATACACCAAATTCTAAATGAAACACCTCTAAACACCTCTGATCAAAATATCCAAACCGCATGAGAAAATATTCAACATAGAAGTAATGCGGAGCAAAACCAAAACACCACTTTGTATGCTAGAACATCTTTACAACACACTGTTTCCTCTTTTAATCAAATTTTCTCAAAAGCACTTGGAAACCAAGCACCATAAGTATATCATCAACATCTTCAACACTTCCTCATCAACAAAGACAACATCCACTCAACACCAATTTCTCATACTCTTACAACATCTCTTACTCATACAGTTGACACCAATGACAACACAAGCTTGTTGACATCAATGACAACACTAACTACACATACTTACAACAATCTCCCCCTTTGTCATTGATGACAACATATGATGTGAAAAACCATCAACACAATAGTAACCTCAATACTCTACTTCATACCAACTCTTTTCCTTTCTCTTTCTCTCCCCCTTAGTTTACTACTCTCCTTTCGTCAACTAACTCTTTCCTTTTTCACATTGATCTCTCTCCCACTTTGACATCAATGGCAAAGGGCGACACAAATCTCTCATTCTTCTCTTTAGATGTTACTCATAATTGTACTTGTTCACTAGCACTTTTTCCCCCTGATTGCAACAACCAACAAAGCAACTACCTACTCCCCCTAAGAGGTAGCCTCCAACATCAATCTAGAACAAGGAATAAATCTTGGAAACCACTAGACTGATGCATGTCCTTATGCATTTAGTTCAAAGGAGGGACAATAACCCCCAACTTATCTCAAAAATACTCAAAAGTATCCTTAGGAAAAGCCTTAGTGAATATATCAACAACTCGATCCTTTGTAGGCACATACTCAACCTTCAGTTTGTTCTCTATAACCTTTTCTCTCAAAAAGTGATACCGAATCGAGATATGTTTTATCCTTGAGTGCATCACCAGATTCTTTGAAATGTTAATAGCACTTGTATTATCACAGAAGATAGGAATTGGTTCATCATATACAACTCTAATATCCTTCAAGATTTGCCTCATCCACAACACCTGAGTGCAGCAAGATGTTGTTGCAATGTATTCTACCTCTGCAATAGATAAAGACACTGAATCTTGCTTCTTACTTAGCCATGACATTAATCTACATCCAAGAAAGAATGCATCACCACTTGTACGTTTCCTGTCATCCACAAAACCAGCTCAATCTGCATCTATATGAGCACTTAGAGTAAAGTTAGTATCCTTTGGATACCACAAGCCATGATCCATAGTGCCCTTTAAATATCTGAATATCCTCTTTACTAATGCAACATGTGACTCTCTAGGATCTTGAAATCTAGACACAAGACAAACTGCATTCATTATATCTAGTCTAGTAGCAGTTAGATATAACAATCCTCCAACCATTGATCTATATTTTATTTGATTAGCCTTAGGAGTTTCATCATTTTTTCTCATCTTGCAACCAATAGCCATAGGGGTACATAGTGGCTTAGAATCTTCCATTCCAAACTTCTTCAACATTTCCTTGACATACTTTGATTGTGAAATGAAAATACCTTTATCTGTCTGATTGATTTGAAGCCCAAGGAAGAAATTCATCTCCCCAAACATTGACATTTCAAATTCTTTCTGCATATCTTCTGTAAATTCTTACACAGCTTCATTTCCTCCAAAAATAATGTCATCAACAAACACAATTACAATCAAGATTTGATCATTTTCAACTTTGAAGTAAAGATTACTATCTGTGGTACCTTTGTTGTATCCAAGCTGTAACAGATACTTGTTTAACCTTGCATACCAAGTTCTAGGAGCTTGCTTCAATCCATATAGTGTCTTTTTCAATTTGTAAACCATATCTAGTTTATCTGATAAATAAAATCCTTGTTGCTGTTCTATGTATACTTCTTCTTCCAATTCACCATTCAAGAAAGCAGACTTCACATCTATATGATATACTTTAACATCCTTATGTGTTGTAAAAGCCAAAAACATCCTGATGGCTTCCATTCTGGCCACAGGAGCATATGTTTCCCCAAAGTCTATTCCTTCTACTTGTGAGTAACCTTTACACACAAGCCTTGCCTTGTTTCTTACCACTTCTCCACTCTCATTTAGTTTGTTCTAGAATATCCACTTAGTTCCAATCACATTTTTGTTTGTTGGCCTTGGGACAAGTTCCCAAGTTTTATCATTTTTAATCTACATTAGTTCTTCTTCCATAGCCTTGATCCAATACTCATCCTTGCATGCTTCAATCATTGTTTTAGGTTCAACTTTAGAAAGAAAGCATAGATTTGTTGGGATAAGGTGCCATTAACCTTGTAAATCCCATTATTGTATTATTTCATTTATTATTTGTAATTACCCATAAGGGATGTACAAGTTTCACGATAGAAGTAAAAATTATTTACTATCCACGGTAATTACGGAGTTACTACATGGTAAGTCCCGGAGTTACCAGTGGTAGTTACGGGATGTCATTTACTATGGTAAATGGTAATTGGTCAAAGTGGGGTGCACATGTGGAGGAATAATCTATTTTTAGTGTTATGACACACGTCATAGATGCTGTAAGAAGGTGTAAGAGATTCTATGACAACTATAAGTTGTCATATAAATCTATGACATTATATAAGCATATGACATGTCATAAGATGTTGTGAGTGGCTATTTTTATCCCCAAGGCATTCAAGCTTGCATGGGCACATTTTTCCAAGTGTAGGATGCATGTATGACATCATTTATGACCCCGTAAGAGCCTATTCTTGGCCATGGACGCCCAAGGTTGTATTGTTGACTCTTGACAAGTGTTATGAGCTTGCAAGAAGTCATTTAATGACTTGAGGTTGTGTAAATTCTATATAAACCATAGCATAGTAGATGAGATGCATATAACAGTTTACAGGTACCTAGGTTCTGCCAGAGTGAAGGTTGGAGGATAGAGGAAGTGAATGTATTTGTAATCTCCTTTTGTGAAGATAATACAACTTGCCCTCTTTTCTTGGTGAAGTTTTTTACCTGAAAGGGTTTTCTCCACGTTAAACACTTGTGTTATGTGCTTCATTCTATTGCTGGTATATTTCTGTATTATGGGTTTATGTTTTGCTACAATCTCCATTATTAATAGCACATAGTTAAAGGTTACTAAAATTTATCTCGAATTAGATTTCCATTGAAGTAGTATTTCTTTCATTTCTAACATTTGGTATCATAGCCTGGCCAGCTTTGACTTTTGGGTGGTAGTGTGGAAGTTGTAGCTACAGTGGGAGATTTGGTTGTGTTTGTTTTGCAGATATTGTGTTTTTATTATGGCTGCATCCACTGTTGCATCAACCTCTCGATTGGACATTGAGAATTTCAACAGAATGGGGTATGAATTGTGGAAGCTAAAAATGGAAGATTTGTTGGAAGAAAGAAACCAATGGTTGGATGTCTAAAAAGAGAAGAAACCCGATGATGTCTCTTAAGAGGAGTGGGATAGACTGGATAAGAAGGCATGAGGAACCATCTGGTTGTGTCTTTCAGACTCTATCCTATTGAATGTCGTAAAGGAAGAGACTGCATACAGGTTGTGGAAATAGTTGGGTGAGATCTATCAAGCCAAGAGTATGGTAAATAAAATTTATTTAAAAAGAAAATTGTTTTCCATGAAAATGCGAGAAGGTGAATCAGTTGCAGATCATTTAAATTCTTTTAATTTGTTAGTTAGTCTGCTTGATTCAATAGATGTTGAAGTTAGTGAGGAAGATAAATGTATCTTACTTCTTTGTTCTTTACCTGAGTCTTGGGAGAATTGTATCCTTGCTATCACTGCTAACCTCGCAGATCTGTAGTTGGATGCTCTTGTTTCAGTGTTATTGTCATAGGAATTGAGGAAGAAGAGTTCAGATAGTTCAGAGGATGCTCTCAATGTCAGGGGAAGGTCTAAGGAAAGGGGACCTAAAGGAGATTAGAAAGGGGCTAAGGACAAGTCCAAGGGCTAATCTAAGACTCCCAGTAAAAAGAACAGAGTTAAGTGTTGGAATTGTGGTAAAAGGGGACATGTGAAAAAGGAGTGTAGAAACCCCAAGAAATAGTGGGAGAGTGCTTCAGATAAGTCCTTGAATGCAGGTGAAGAAGTTTTCCTTCCTGCATGTAATCTTGTTTCTAATGATCACCAGTTGGTTGACTCAGGATGCTCATTTCATATGACTCTGCATAAGGAATGGTTCTCCACATATGAAGAATATGATGGAGGTAATATCTACCTTTGTGACAACTCTTCATATCTAATTGTCAGAAAAGGAAAGGTATTGATGTGTTTTAGTGATGGGAGAATTAAAACCGTCCCTGGTGTTTTGTATGTTCCTGGATTAGCTAGAAATCTGATTTTAGTTTCAAAGTTGAATGATTTGGGAATGCATGTGACATTTGACAAGCATGGTTGCAGATTAGTGAGAGGGAACTTGGTGGTAGCAAAAGGGAAGAGATTTGGGAACTTGTTTAAGCTTGAATCCACTACAGTTTGTAATGCCTCCTATGTATCTGAGGCCAGTACTGAAAATACATGTATGTTGTGGCACCATAGATTGGGCCACACAAGCAATAATGTATTAAAAACTATTAAGAATAAAAATTTGTTGAACAGTTTCTCCTATTCTGATGAGTACTTTAATTTCTGTGAGCATTGTCTGTTTAGTAAACAAAATAGAAAATCATTTCCTTCAGGAAGCAATAGAGCAAAAGAGAAGTTAGAAATTATTCATACGGATGTGTTTGGACCTGTGGATAATGAATCTATTAGAAAATCTCATTATTTTGTAACCTTCATTTATGATGTATCTAGATTTACATGGATTTATTTTATGAAGCATAAATCTGAAGTTTTCACTATGTTTGAGGAATTCAAGTCTTAGTAGAGAACCAATCAGGTTTAAAGATAAAAATATTAAAATCTGACAATGGAGGGGAATATTGCTCTAAGGAATTTGATGAGTTTTGCAAGCATACAGGTATAATCAGACAAAAGACAACTCCGTATACACCACAGTAAAATGGTGTTGAAGAAAGGATGAATGAAACAATTATGGAAAGGGCCAGAAGTATGCTTAGTGATGCATAGTTGGATAAATGCTTTTGGGTAGAGGCTATGTGTACTGCTTTCTACTTGATAAATAGATCTCCTTGTAAGACTCTTGATTTGACACCTTATGAAGTTTGGACAGGTAAGAAACCTTTTGTTCCACATTTAAGGGTTTTTTGTTTGTGAGGCTTTTGTTCATGTGCCTAAGGAAAATTGATCTAAGTTAGATCCAAAATGTGAAAAGTGTACATTCATTAGATATGGTGATAATGTGAAAGGTTGTAGGGTAAGTGCAAAAAGATGGGGGGCCAAAAAGTGGCCAAATTATTTTTAAAAAAATTAATGCATAATGCGAGTGCGTTATTACTTGTTATAAATTAAAAAAAAGCTTATCTATCTCATTTCATTTCTTTTTTCTCCTCTATACCCACAGCCTGCCAACCCTAGGAAGCTCACTTGCGTTTTGGAAAAGTCAATTCAACACCAAAATCTTACCAATTCATCGCCAAAATACTGCCATGACATCGAGCACGCCAAAGGAGTGAGTTTTTTTTTTTGTTTGAATTTGTTTCTAAATTGGTAGGTTTGAGTTGATTTTTTATTTAAATTTCATTAATTGTTAGGAAATGTTAATGTACCTCCTCCTCCTCCTCAAAATCCACAAAATCTTGAGGAGGAAATACCTACGGAACAACAACCTCCTCCATCCATTCCTTAACATGCCCCTGGAACACAAGAAAATATAATGGGGCAAATTGAAAACAACAAAAAAGAAATTGAAGATATAATTGCAAGGTTTGAAGATCCTTCCACTTCAACCTTGCATAGGTCCATGCTTGTTGAATCTCTTGAATCCATGTTATCAAGCGTAGATTCAATTAGCAAGCAAATATCCAGTTGGATGGATAAGAGGAGAGAGTTTAGAGACTATTATGCAGACAGGCTGTCATACCAAGATGTGAAAAAATTACAAATTACAAAATTAGACTTGTGTTCAATTTTCACAAACCCACAAACAAATCAACCTCCACCCATTACATGCAAGAGGTTCCCTATCCATTGGTGCAACAACCAAGTGATAAGGGACAATTTTGGGTAGAGGTGGTGGATAGTTTTTGACCATCCTCCATGCAATAATAATGAGGTCCCGCAATACTTTTTGAGGAAACTCTACTGTGAGTTTGTCCTCAATAAAGTGCCAAATTATTTTGATATGCGGGACTTCCAAGGTAGAGGTGGGGGGTCAGCACAAGATAGACTAAGGGCACGTATTGACCCACAACAAGCAGTGAGATGAGTAATCAGCAGACCAGCCCATGAGCATGTTTCTATCCCTTCCATTGTGAAGGAGAGTGTTGAGGTCGATACACTTCAGTCCATTAGTGCCTTGACCCAGAGTATCATAGAGCATGCCAGTCCTATAGCACATAGTGGGTTGGGAGATAGTGCAAGGAGTAGGGTCCCACCCCATGCTTGTCAGACTTGTGGGTCAGCCTGTGGTTATGACCCCATGGATAGTCAGGACACAGGTGCATAGGCTACATCTGTAGCTAAGCAGATGGTGATGACAGATACCCTCCTGAGTGAGACTTTCGGCCTTGATACTCAGGTAAATATTAGCAAGTTTATTGAATTTAATTTATTAATTTCATTTTTCAAATGCAAGATTAACTAATTTAGTTTGATGATTTTAATGAAATTTTAGGGTCATAGCGTTGATGCAGTTTTCAGTGGTTCTCCACCTGCATATTACACTAGATCATCTACTGTCAGGGTATGTAACTAGTAAACAATTATAAATATTACATGTGAATAGCATCATTATATGAATAGTATTCTAATATCTAATTTTGGATGTTGAATAGGTTAATATTAGAGATTTCACGGCAACACCTGCCAGTGGTGGTGGACTTCAAAGCTTCACAGATGTAATAAAATAAATAGTTTAATGAATGAATTGTACTTACTAGATTTTTGTATGTGACTTGTGTGCTTTATTGTGTGTACTTCCATGTTTAGATGAACATGTGTGTGTGTTAGGAGCCATGATTTGCATCACTATTATAGTATTCATAATTGAATAATGTTGTTTTATTTCCAGATGATGCAGGCTGCGGAGACACCTCTCGATGTTTATAGGGCAATGGAGCATGGTGTGACCTCTGCGATTCATAGCTCCATGGCATTGACAGGGGTATGAGGCAGATTAGTAAATTTCAATTTACATTCATTGTTATAGTTGTTTATTTTTGAAAAATCAAAAGATTATTGATTTGAAGTTTAATTTCTATCTAGATGGTTTCTATAGGACATGACATCACCACGGCCTATTCCTGCTACTGAGGCAAGTGAGGAGACCGATTATATGGTAGTGGTAAGTGATTATTTTGTTAAATGTTTAATTTTTTATAACATGTAATTTCTATATATTAATGTCTATATTTTTTATTGTAACAACTAAAGATGCAGGAAGAACTAAATAGGAGGAGCAGCCCTCGAGTTCGTAGTAGACCACCCACATGCGCATCTCCATCTCCTAGAAGTTTAAAGGCTGTCCATGATCTATTCTCTTCACCATCCAGAGGGGAATGACTTTTTATTGTGTTCCTTTGTTGTATGCCTATATGATTTTGTTTTGCATATAGTTGACATTGTATGCCTATATGGCATTCTTGTAAGCCTATATGGCTATTTTGTATATATGTTATACTTATATCGACAGATATTGATGTATGCCTATATAGATGTTTGGTTAATACAAATCTTTTTTATTGATGGCATCCATACTTGCATTATAAATTCACGTTTGAATAGATATTTGTAGATGGCTACTTCAAATATTTAAATTCCAATTGTATTACATAAGATGTTTGTTGATCCAATAAGCTAGCTATTGTTATTCAAGTATCACCTAAACCTCATTTTGGAACTAAAAGATAAAAGTTGTATTTTTAAAAAAATGAATCATCATGTTGAAAAGAAAATATTAATATTCTTTATGAGTTGCTCAATTGAAAATATTCAAATGAGTATGTTGATCCATATTCTTTATGAGTTGTTGAATTGAAAATATTTCTTAATTTCTTGTTATTATACCATATTGCGATGCAAACAGCATGTTTTTTGTTTTGAATAAGATAGTCAAAATCATATGCTTATGAGCACCTGATGACCATTGTGGTTATTAAATGTAATTCCTCTTGCATATAAGGCGAGGTTATGAGATTACATTGAGTCTTACCTAATTTTAGTATGCAACATAACATTGGGGCTATAGGCTTCCATAAGTCATACCTCAAGGATTTTCAGTTTTAGGCGCATTTCTTTACTTGCACAACCTCAAAACTCTGCCTAGAACTCAAGGCGCCTTTCATCATCCAAACAACCTCAAAATTGTGCCTTGATATTGAAAGGATGTTTCAAAGTATAAAGGAGGGCACCTTAAGGGAGATAATTCATCTTGATTATCAACGTTGATCGAACACATCAAACTGAGCATCATACCTCTAGGCACATTTTTGCCTCTCTCTAAACTATCCATTTTGGCACCTTGATGTAAAGTGAAGTCTAAACTTAGTGAAGATTGCACCTAGAAAGATATCACTTTGGATATGCGTCTAGAGTCATCCTAGATCATCCATTTGCACCTAAGGGTCAATATAACATAATATAACTTAGGAAGACTTTGAAAATCATCAAAAGAAGCCTAGGCGCCTTTTCTTGTCTCCACCATCCATTTTGGGTGCCTAGAGGAAAATGAACTTCAAATCACTTCCAACTGTAGCACCTAGTGTTAGAACCTTCAAAATGACTAAATCTTACCAAAGGAAGTCTAGGTGCCTATTGTCATTTGGATCACCATGAATGAGCACCTAAGTGGAGGGAGAATAAGCATCTTGTATGGAGGCATACTTTTGTTTCTAAATAACCTCATTTTGGTGCCTTGAAGGAAAATGTTCTAAATCCTAAGATCTAGCACCTAAGTGTAAAATGGTCTCCTATAGGTTTGAACAAGTGATTGAAGCCATCAAATTGCCAAGAAATGAGCTAAGTATACTAAGGCACCTTTTCTTGTCTAAACTATCCATTTTGGCGCCTAGGAGGAAGGAGATTCGACATCATGAATCAAGGTGCCCTTTGCCATCAAAATGATTTTTAGGGCAGCAGAAAACCTTTCACCATGGGCAAACACCTCAGAGATAAAAAAATGAGAGAGGTTATTGTAGAGGCACTCTACGTCATCACGTTGCTTCAAAAAGAATGTTTCTAAGTGACATGGTTTTCAAGTAACATCTCATCAAATATTGCTGCCTTTTTGCACTTTAGACTCTTCAGGGATATCGTCGATACAATGTAGCTCGGACTGTTTTGACATGTTTGGGTGAAAAATAGGACCATGCCTAGCGTAAATGTACCCATCCAGATGTGTTAGAATAGTCAATTTGGTTGCATTAGGAGCAGGATGAAAGTTACACCCCTTTGCAACTTTACACTGCCTCCTGACAATTTTTGGGGCAGTAGAAAACCTTTCACCACAGGCAAACACCTCAGAGATATAAAAAACTGAGAGAGGTTATTGTAGAGGCACTCTACATGATCACGTTGCCTTAGATAGAATGTTTCTAAGTGACATGGTTTTTTAGTAACATCTCATCAAAGATTGTTGTCTTTTTACACTTTGGACTCTTCAGGGATATCGTCGGTACAATGTAGCTCGGACTGTTTTGACATGTTTGGGTGAAAAAAAGGACCATGCCTAGTGTAAATGTACCCATCTGGATGCATTGGAATAGTCATTTTGGTCACATCAGGAGCAGGACGAAAGTTACACCCCTTTGCAACTTTACACTGCCTCCTTCTGACAATTTTTGGGGCAGCAGAAAACCTTTCACCACGGGCAAATGCCTCAGAGATATAAAAAACTGAGATAATTTATTGTAGAGGCACTCTATGTGATCGCGTTCCCTTAGACAAAATGTTTCTAAGTGACACAGTTTTCAAATAACATCTCGTCAAAGATTGCTGTCTTTTTGCACTTTGGACTCTTCAAGGATATCATCGGTACAATGTAGCTCAGACTGTTTCGACATGTTTGGGTGAAAAATAGGACCATACCTAGCATAAATGTACCCATCTGGATGTGTTGGAACACTCAGTTTGGTCACATCAAGAGCAGGATGAAAGTTAAACCCCTTTGCAACTTTACACTGCCTCCTTCTAACAATTTTTGGGGCAGCAGAAAACCTTTCACCACGGGCAAATGCCTCAGAGATATAAAAAACTAAGAGAGGTTATTGTAGAGGCACTCTACGTGATTGTGTTGCCTTAGACATAATGTTTCTAAGTGATACAGTTTTTGAGTAACATCTCGTCAAAGATTACTACCTTTTTGCACTTTAGAGTCTTCAAGGATATCGTCGGTACAATGTAGCTCAGACTGTTTCGACATGTTTGGGTGAAAAATAGGACCATGCCTAGTGTAAACATATCCATCCAGATGTGTTGGAACTGTCATTTTGGCCACACGAGGAGAAGAACAAAAGTTACACCCCTTTGCAACTTTACACTACCTCCTTCTGACAATTTTTGGGGCAGTAGAAAACCTTTCACCACAGGCAAATGCCTCAGAGATATAAAAAACTAAGAGAGGTTATTATAGAGGCACTCTACATGATCGTGTTTCCTTAGATGGAATGTTTCTAAGTGACATGGTTTTCAAGTAACATCTCGTCAAAGATTGTTGCCCTTTTACACTTTAGACTCTTCAGGGATATCGTCGGTACAATGTAGCTCAGACTGTTTCGACATGTTTGGGTGAAAAATAGAACAATGTCTAGCCTAAACGTACCCATCTGAATGCATTGGAAATATCATTTTGGTTGCATCAGGAGCAAGACACCAAAAATGCATAACATGATGATGTAAAAATGTGTATATGTGTAAAAATGCAGCAGGAAATAAAAAAAGACAAACCTTACAAATTAATGTGCATACTTACAACTCAATGTAACATGACTTTACAAAATCAATGTGAATACTTACAAATTAATCCAATGAACCATCTGGGTCTGCTCTACTCTTTATTGTGTCAGGTATTGCTTCATGGTCAGACTCACGCACCTTCCACAAGATTTTGTTGAAAGGTCTACCCCGATATTTTATCAAATGAACATTGGATGCCACAACAAGGTTTGAGTAATGAAGAATCTTCTGATTCATGTCAAAGTCTTAAAACAACCAAACATTAACACTCTTATGTGGGTACCTTCTAAGCCATGTTCCAGTAATAACCACTGAGCCTGTAGGGTATTCGATGTTTTCTCCATCTGTAACTGGGGCCTCCAATTTCTTTTTGGCCTCAACACAATGACATAAGTAATAATATGTTCCCTCTTCATTATCTTCATATGTAATAACTACATATATGTGCCCTACATTGATATGTGTAGCAAATTAGATGAAATTAGTCAACATTACAAAAATACTACAAAGTAAGATGACATTACCTGGTTGAACTAGATGAAATTAGATGCATATATGTGCCCTATATTACCTGGTTGAACTAGATCTGATATGTGGTCAAAGTCAACTGATGATTCCATCTGTGTTAGTTCTAGTGCTGTCGGGGGTCGATACGTGTCAAGTGGGCTAAGATAACTTAATTGTCATTTGTCAACCCACTCCTTTGACTCGCACTCATCCCAGGCTTGAATTGTACAGGAAGAACAAAAGCATGACATCTTTCACGTATGGATACTCCATGAATCTGTAATTGAGCTTCTAAAAGAGTGCATCTCATTTGATCCTGTTAGTGTAGAACAGTCCTCATATGGTGCAATGTTAGTATCATCTATCAACCAAAACAATCTACTAACTGAAGACTTACCTTCATTTCCTGGACCCATGGAAGCATTACACCACTCGACAATCAATTTTGCATCTGTCAACTTTGCATTATCTTTATACTTTAACTCTTCTCATGCTATGGCTCTTTTGATACATGCTCCTGCACCATCATGCTCCCCCTTTCCATGTCCGGCCTCACAAAAGTTCCATATATGCTGAATACCTATAAAATTATGCCTCCTACTTAGTCAATAGAAATTCCACGAGTTCTTGAATTGTGACGCATAGTTATCCAACCATATGATATGCTGACTGAATGATATGCCCCTTCTAGCCAAATCATTGTAGAACACCTGAAAGCAACCTTGCACAAACTCCGTAGAATGCATGCGATCATCACTAATATAGAAATTATACTCCCTTATGATCTTTCTATCATCCTCTGTACTATCATTCGCATGAATGAATGTGATATGCACAAATATAGAAACCTATGTGGAGTTGTAATATTGTGATTGCAGATCACGTTGTGGCTGTAGACTGTAGTTCTCTGCAAAGTCGATGACTGAAAGAATGCTACCAACCGGAAATGTGTCCTTACATAAATTGAATTGCAAGTCCAACCATCGAGCTCTATGGGCATGTCTTGCATACTCATACACTATGATGTCACAAAATATAGGCATAAATTGATACACTAGAATCTTTTCAATAACCAATTCACACCTGTTTTCTTCTTTACCATCTTTTGTATTGTATGCCACTATTTTATACTTGCCAAACTCTACTAGTTCGTTTCCAACCGCATGTGTTCTTTCCATATGTTCACATATTGGCAAATGTTGCAAGCCACCGCAACGATGACATGTGCCATCCAAGCATAATTTCTTGTAGAATATTTGACCTTCCTCTCTTTCACATAAAATTCTTGATATGAAGTCTCTTGAATATGTTGGTGGGTCATTGTTGTGTGGTTACACAACACGCCCCATTTTGACTTGACAAAACAAGGACCCAACTTTTTTGTTTGGCTTTGCTTGTGTTTTCTGCTTGCTGGCGGTCTGGTAAAAGTAAGACAATACAGATGATCCTGCATAAAAGGGACTGGGTAAGTCATCATGATGAGGCCAATTTTTCAAAGTTAATATTTCATGACAATAACCTCATGGTTGGAAAAGGTACCAAATTTCATGCAGGTTTGCCTTTTGGATCACCCTAATATTCCTTAGGGAACAAAAGTTATGATGAGTCAAAGATCTGGTCAAACCTGATATTCCAAGGGGAGGATCATATTTCTTAATATCAGTCATCTTATAAAAGATCACCTCGATCTAATATTATCACCTGATAAAATTATTTGCTTCGAACATCTGGACGTCAACTTTATGTGATAGCGATATCTACTTGACAAACAACATCATATATTTTGCGAGGATCATATTCATGAATATCACCTAATATTTGAATATCAGCCTGTCACAAAATATCACCTCAAACCAATATCCTGATCACGTCATCCAAACCCGGTAAACAAAGAAATAAACATGATGATGATGTCACCATCCTTTTTACCTCGCAGAGGTATATTTCCCAAACATGACCCTTCCTACATAACATGAGGATGACGTCATAGGGCCACACCGCTGAACTAAGTCATTATCCTGATGACATCATCCTGATATTTCGACAGGAGGTCATTTTAGTTCAGAGGCAGAATTTCTAAAGCCCATGTTTGCTCAACCTGAGGGTGTCTAGTTTAAATATGGTGCCATCACAAATACGCACCAAGGAAATACAGATCTAGCTGCATGGTCAGCTAAAATGAGTGATGAAAAGAGTAACAGTACCTTGCTGGATGCAGTCTTTGTATCTGGAATGTGGAATGCAGCTAGTTTCCCTTATTCCATGGAAACTCCTGAGCTAGTCATTGAATGTGCAAGAAACTATAACCCACAAACAAGGAAGGTAGAGAAGCATGCCAAAGTATATGATGATCTGTCTATCAAAGGTCTTGCTGCTACATTCAGTTTGCCATTGGGCAAGAAGGTTGTAAACATAGATTTGAAGAAATCAGAAGTAGAATATGAGAATAACAAGAAGATTGCTAGGAAGAAAATGTACAAATGGAGGGCGAAGAATAGTCCTTATCCTGCAGCAGCTAAAATTCCAGTACACTTATATAAATTTGACTTTGACGATGAATACTAGTACATGATAGCCCTGCTCAGCAGAGTGACAGGCCAGCCTGATGCTGGAAGTTTTAAGGACTGGATGTATGCAATCATCTTGATGTGCCTTTACATAGATAACAAGCCAATGTCGGCTAGGATGATAAGTGATGCTCTAGATGAGCAACTGATGAACCTAGGAGGTCCAGATTGTTCTTCTACATGACCTCATACATAGTTTATTCATGTGCCTACAAGTGTACATTTGATACATTGACTACAGTTGGGAGAATTGGTGGCACAACAAATGATGCACATATATGGGATCATCATCCCCAGCTACAAAGAGCAAATTACCTCCAAGATTACAAACTAGTGAATGATGCATTCTTTATGCATCTGGTAAGAACAATGGAGGAGGACAAAACTAAAAGACTGAGCATGGAGGCTCAGGAAGTCATATATAGGCATGAAGCCTAGTTTTTGCAACTTTCTCTTACATCAGAATTGAAGGCTTTGAGGAAGAGCCTCTCATGCTCCCAAGATACCCTACAGATGCAGTTGTCTTAATGGAATTTTTAAGACAAATTTCCACAATACTGAATGCTTACAAAGCTAACAACAAGCTTCCACCAGTATTGTTTCCAGTTACAATGGGCTGGTATATGTGCCCAGATTCTAAGAATATTAAGAATGCCATAGCTGGTCTAACTATGATGAATTTCCAGCCATTTCCATTGACAAGATCATATGATCCATATGGGAGGATGTAGAGGATCATGGGGAAGCCCATCCATCGAAGACATCTTGAAGACTTCTGGGCAGATTGTGAAGATGAAGCTGAAGCTAGAAGAAGAAGATATCAAAGGCTTACACTCAACCAAATCAAGACCTTTGATTGCATTTCCATCTTGGTACAATTGAAGAAAGATGATGGAAAGATAATGCCTGATGAATATGAGGAGAAAAAGGTATACAATGATACCATCTCAGCACCAGATCTCACCATGTAGGAGGACATCTCCTTAGATCCATTTACAAGTAGGACATTGCAGCTAACCCAAGCATGGGTTAATGACCAGATAAATACACTGAAGAAAAGAGGTGTTTCCATCATGGTGGACAATAAGAAGAAAAGACAAGAGATTTCTAAAGATGAATATGATGATTTCTTGAATTAGAAGAGGAAGTCTAAAGGAGAGAGAGTACCAACTCCTGAGAAAAGCAAGAGACCTCCAAGAGGTAAGAAAATTGATGCTGAACCAAAAGGGGTCATAATTGAAAGAGTGATAATGCCAATTGAAGATGCATCAGCATCAGGACAGGCATTAGCATTTTCAGCACCGCCTCCAATGGATAAGCAAAAAACTAAAAAGATCCAGAGGCCACCTACACAACCTACTAAAACATATGAGGAGGGTCAAGCCTCACATAAGCAAATAGAAGAGGATATTCCTCTTGATGAGGAGTTGGAAGAGGAAGAAGAAAATGTTGAACCCCTCACTAGAAAAAGAAAAGCACCTCAGGTGATAGCAACTACACCTAAGAAACCAAGAACTTCAATGAGAGGTGAATAAAACAAACCCCTATAATGCTAAAAGGGGCAGGTGGAGAAGTACTCAATAGGGAATTGCAGCATAACGTTCCACTTCCCACCATTATAAAGTTTAAAACTGAACAAGCAAAAGAACAAATGAAAGAAGCCTCTAAGGCAGTTCAAAGTGGTCTAGTCTCATTAGATGACACAGTTGACCTATCTGATGATGAGGTGGTGAAGGATGTAGCTTCACAAAGAATGGAAACCCTTGTTGCTGGCACCCGGGTAACTCCACAGGGGACCCCATCAATCCAGGCAGTATTAGGGGGGATGAAGCAAATAGAATCAGAAAAGGAAAAGAGCCCAGAAAACATTGCACAACAAATACGGCTGGATGCCTTAGTTGATCAGGTGACAAGTCTTGTAGCTATAGATTTGACATATGTAGAGGATGTAAATCCTAAGGATACGGCAAGTGCACCTGAGAAAGCAGAGAATATTGAAGAACTCAAACAGAAAGAAGTGGAGAGCAAAGCTCCAGGTGTGGGTTAGCAATAGCAGGATGCATCAGCTGAGCCCAAAGCAGTAGAAGTCCCACCAAAGGACAAAGAAGATAAAGAAATATCAGGTCCTGATGACCACAAGGCTCAAAAGGTAATTAACGTAGGTTCAGAGCTGATTATAGCTACAGATCAGGTGGACGAGCCTAAGATAAATAAAATAACATCCACAGATACTAACATACCTCATGAAAAGGAAAATGCTAAAGTGGATGAGATACCCATGGAGGAAGTAAAAGATCAGGATCATGATAAACATGTAGATGATTAGCAGGATCACCCTCCAGAAAAAGAAATACCTCAACAGGAGGATATACCCAAAGATCACCTTCATGAGGAGCATCATGAGGAAGAGATAAGAAAATTACCCTCCCCATCGAACATGATGGTGGATACCAGAGATCAAGGTGATCATCATGATGATGATGGAGACCAACAGTCAAAGGATCAAATTCCTCAGTGGCTTGAGAAAGAAATTGGCACAGAATCAGGTATAGAGGCACAAGAATTTGATGTATCTACATTGTTTTCAGAAACCTTAATAAAGCCTAAGAGGAAGGCTAGAATAACTTCTGCAATAAGAAGAGATCATGTTACGGGCAAGAGGACTGCATAGGTAGCGCTCCCTACTGTGGATAAAGAAAAAGGTAAGATCGCCCTGAAAGAATTCTAGATTAGCACAGTTGATCTAGGGTTTGCTAATGAAGACCAGGAGGGTCAGGAAGGAAAAGATATAATTGATTCATTAACCCAGAGGGCAAAAAGAGAAAAGGATAAAAATAAACATCACAAGGAGCACATTGCTCAGTTACATACTTACATAAAGGGGTTAATTAACCCTGAGGATACATCAAGTGATCATGCAGTCCCATTGACTGCTATTTCTCAAGATGAGGTAAATAAATTGGATCTCATGAAGCATGAGTCATCCATAATGAGAAAGTGGATGTTATCCACATTTGATGGAGTAGAGGAAGTAGTAAAAGCCTCTTTGAAGAGGTGGAATTCTTTAGGTATCTCCAAGAAAAAAATTGATAAATTACAGATGGAGATTGAGAAAAGGTCCTTTCAGTTGGAGAAAGCTTTGACTGCCTTGGAGGAAATAAAGAGGATTAATCCTCAAGTTCTCATAAGTAAGCATGTATTAAATAACAATAATGCACTATTAATAGACATATGGTACAAAGACATCAAGTTTGAATGTGATGTGCTTAAAAGATGCAACAGTAAACTAAGAGATATCTACATGAAGCTACATGATATGATGTCATTTGAGGCTGAAATTTTGGAAGCATTAGAAGGAAAGGTAGAAGACAAGATAGAAAATCAAGATGAGGATTTTTCCATTAAAGCTCTACATAGCAATTTCCAGCAGGTAGCTGATGATCCTCTAAACCACCTGACAAAGGAAACTATGGATAAGATCATGAGGATCAAGGTCAAGGTGGAGAATTATAACGAGACATCTAGCAATAGGAGAAGTAAGTTAGAGAATCTCCAAGGCAAATATCAAATACACAGGAACGCCATCATCAAAGCAAGAACTCAAGATGGTGGGGAGATAGAGAAGATAGTATAGTCATATGAGAATATCCAGACAGTTATGCAGGTCCATATACAAGGAGATAGTCATCAAGATGATGAAGATGCAAGAAGTGATAACCCTGATGCACCAGATAATGATGATGAAGAACCTGATGAATAGATGAAGATGCACCATAAAAGGAACATAGACATCAGGTACTTAGGAAAATGTGAGTTACCTAGATGGTTGCCATCTGGTAACCTGTGCCATGTGGAAAGAGTTGACTTGGTCAATGAAATGTGAACCGTAGATCTTAATAGATAAATCTGGATCGTAGATCAATTGTAACCGCTCCCTCACTTTGTTCTATAAAAGGTGCAAGGATGCCTCATTTTAAAACATTCGAAACTTAATTGAAATATGTTTGCTGAAATATTTAGGGCTTATTTCAAAGTTGTTGTATACATATATGTTCTTGCATACCTAATGAATGAGAAGATTCTTTTGATTACAATCCATAATAAATCTTGAGTAATCAGTGTATGAATTCTTGATACATTCTTTGATTTGCTACATCCCTTGGAGTGCATATCTACTTACATGTGTTTTTTTCATCCCGTTCCTTTGAAGTTAGCATCAACTGTATCTAGCTGTGGAATGTCCTGGTGAACATATGGTTTGATTTCTTCTCTTCATGACTATATCTGATGTATATGTGGCTCAATAGCTGAAAGTTCAACATTAATTTGAAGTATTTCTTTCAATTTCAGAGCATTTCAACATCATAATTGCAAATAGTTGACAATCTTAAGCAAATAATACAAATATGTAGACATCCCGTAGATAACTGAACATATTCAGCATATTTGAGGTTAAAGCATGTCAAAATGACAAATATCATGCAAAGATTTAAAGATAGATGCATTATTTGAAGAATATCTTGTGTAGAATAACTTTCTGTGTAGCATCATTACAGGAAACATTATCTTACTGATGAGATTTATGTAAGTCCCCGAAATGGAAATAGCAACACACATCAACCTCTGAGTAACATCAGAAGATTAAGACCTAATCACCAGAGACTTGGGATCATGAATTCTCTGAATTCATCGTATCTTTCAAAATGAATAAAGGTTCATGTGTACTGTTATTCTATGTTTGTTTATGACTAACATCATGATCAACATAAATTGGTGCTAGAAGGAGGGCCATAAGCTAGAGGATTATCATCAGTACTTTAGGTGATGATAAAGATTGAAAGGTAACGCTTAGACACCACTAATTTTCAAGTTAGACGCAAATATTTATTGTTCTAAGCTTATACATGCTAATCCTGTGTAAAGTTTTTGAGATCAATCATAAATATTGCAAGCTTTACAGCCAATCATCATGAATTTGTAGAAGTAAGCCTTGTCTCATGTAAATTTGCCCAAATCTTTGAGGTAAAAAGCTCAAAAACTTGATATCCCACTTTTGTGACATGGAACTTCAAGTATCACTTCATATTTGCAATATCTCTGCAAATATTCTACAAATATCCAGTCAGTATACTTTTTTGACCATAAATACCATCCTTGCTGGTGAATTCCAACTAATCTTTACAATCATCTAGCCAATTTTCCTCAAAATTGAGAAATCCTGGCTCACAGGATAAATACCAGGTCTAGATCCACTGGAAATTTTGATGAACTACCTATTAGAGGGTTCAGACCTAGAACTATAGATATCCATCACACTCCAGAGTCTAGTGCATCAGGAGCTTCATCTAAACATTCTCCTGTGACTCCTATTGGTCTACAGATACCTACAGGATCACCTGTACAACCTCAGGTTCAGCCTCAGCCTATTATACCTCAAGCTCAACCTCCTCTGGTTGCAATGTCATTCTTTGCAGTAGAGTCACCTTTAACTTTCACAGCATATCATCCTTTGCCAAAGAATCCGGACAAACTTTGTCCAAAATATCATCCGTATCAAGATGCAGATGATCACATCAGAACTTTTAAGGAAGCCTACTATAGAGCTAGAATAGAGCATCAGGACGTTGTATGTAGATTATTTCCTTTTTCCTTAGGGGAAGAGGCTTATAATTAGTATATTAGTCTTGGTCAGAGTTCAGTCAGATCATGGGCTGTCCTAGAGAAAGCTTTCACTAATAGGTTCAAAATACCTATCGACCCTTCAATGAACTATCACCTATTTGCCACAATTAAGCGGCTTGAGGGAGAACCTATTGCCAATTTCAATGCTAGGTTTCAGAAAATGTTATCCAAGTTAGTCACTCCTTATGTTGTAGTTGATGGAGCTGCTAGGAGTATCTACTATTTAGCTCTGGATCCTTTAACTTCCATGTTCATCAGGAGAGCACATCCTAAAATCACAACTTTGATAGGAGCTTTCCAAGAAGCCATCAAAGTGAATCAGCAGTTAGTCCCTGCTCCTACACCGAACATAGCCTTTCCTACACTTCCTGGTTATCCAGGATATCCTCCCCAGCCACAGTATAATGGAGTCATGATGCCTCCAGCAGTAATGCCAGCACCTCTGCAGATACCTTCATTGAGTATAATGCCACCTCCTAACGGGAATGGCCAAATGATGCAGTATTCTGGACAAGTTCAAGCACCTCAGGTTATAGACCAAAATAATCAGAACAATAATGGATCCTCATTTTTCAAGCCTTTAACAGAAAATGTAGTAGCTAAGGTTCATGAAGAAAAAGAAGAGATCAAAGAAATATCAGCTCAGCTAAGGAAGCTTACAACTGAGATCACTCATTTGAGAAGCTAAAACTTCTACTCTTAGCCTAACCAGAACAGAGGCTATAACAATGATAGACCTAGTTATCCTGATAGGGGGTACAACAACAATAACAGTGGTAACAACAATCCTCCTAGACAGCCTAGAGTATGGAACTCCAGGCCAAATGATGGCTCCTTACCATCACCCTTAGATAATCAACCACCTGGTGAAGCCAAACAGACTACTAGAGTCAATCTTGCTGAGGCAGCCCTCACCAATTGGTTTAGAATACACAATACAAATGCTCATGTCGAGCTAGACTATCCCCAATTTCAAATTGCTGCAAGTATTTTCCAAACTGAGGTATCCAATACTGCAAGAAATCCACATCATGTGGAAGGGAATGAGCATGTTCCCTGTGGATATGATTCAGCTTTAGTATTGGAAAGCTATACTGATCAGCCTTATCAGCAGACTGTGTCATCCCATCAGCATTATACCCAGACATGTGAAGAACCAGCCATGACTTTTGAGTCAAATTATGTTTTCCCCTTTGAGGATGACAATGAGCCATCAAATGAGCCTGAGGAGGTACATGCTTACCAACAGCAGTACCAGGGTAAGCACAATTATAACTTGAGAAATAATGCCAATAGACCTACTGGTCCATTGACCTCTTCCTTACCCCAGAATAATTTTAATACCCCTCCTAATCCCAAAGTGAGCAATAACCCCAGATTTCCCAAAGTCAATACTCAGTATTTATCACCACCAAACACAACATCAAAAGCTTTGAGCATGCCTCATGAGTTTGACAAGTTAGTCACCTACCTGGTAGATGAGATGAAGAAGATCAAAATCAGCCTATCCTTGTCAGAGTTGCTGAAAACTCCAGCCATTAAAAAAACATTTATGAAATCACTAGATGATCCTGCTCCTAAAGAGGATATTCATCCATCAGGTCAGTCTGGAGGTAAGGATCATGCTATCAGAGATAATAATGTTAAAACTAAAGTCCCAGCTACTATCCAAGCTGTGGAGACTATTGGATCTAGGGCATACAACTGAGAGGGGGGGGTGAATCAGTTGTATAAAACTTCTTCCTTTTCAAACACTTGATTCTTCGTTGTTAGTTAGCAGCATATCAATTAATCATTCATGAAAGCATAATACATAAACACAAGAGCAGATAAACATCAACACATTGAACACCAAGATTTTGACGTGGAAAACCCGGTTAAGGGAAAAACCACAGGGTGATTAACCCAAGAATTATTCTCTGTTAGAAGAATAAAGAAGAATGAATGGCACATGCCAATTAGGGCTCACTGCCCGAGCACACTGCTCACAAAGAGGCCCACTGCCTACAAGGAGACACACTGTCTACAAAGTGATAAAAATCACAGTCTTGAACTGGAGAATGACATCTCTACCATGTCCGGATCAGTTCCATTTAAGGCCAAAAACCTCTGCTCTGCCTTTCGCACTTCTCTTCCCTATGCCACACTTATCCACACACACCACACTTTGAAATGAACTCACAAACTGTTATTTATACAAGACATCGACTTAGGAACAAACATCTAAGTCGGCAAACAACCATAAGAGTATCCGCAAGATGAATAACACATCCGGTCGGCCACCACAAGAACATTCGCAGGATGAACAACTCATCCGGTCGGCTAAACAGAGCAAGAATTTCATCCGGAAGAATAACTTCAATTCCAGGCTCTATTATCAATGCGGATCAACAACACAACCTCAACACGATCCAGAAAACTTCACAAGCCTGCCTGAATGACCGGATACATCCGCACGTCCTTTACTTGCTAGAATCTCTTATCCTCCTTATCCGGAACTTCAAGAACACTGTCTGTTGCCACTGTCATAATGCAAGAGGTACTTCCAGACCTCCAAATCATACACAACTCGAGTTGGCATATCACAAGGACATCCCAAACACTCTTTCCAATCCGCAGATTAGGATTGTACAATTCCAGACCTCACCGGACCTTTCTGTGATCCTCTGTCACCTCTAAGCACTTGCCGGAACCGGTTCCACACAGACAGCCATAACTTCTTCGGGTCTTCATGCGGACCTCTGAAAACTTGACTGAAGCATCTCAAGACTCATATCTGCAAACCCTTTAATCCGCATCCTCCGGTTCTCAACCTATCCAATATATTTGCCTTCTTCTCATCACTGTTCTTCACTGTTCCTGACTGAGGCTAATTTTCTCAATATCCTCAACACACAGCTCATCAAATCCTTCTTGTCAATGCAATATGAGTATGTTGACATCAATGACAACACTGGCTCACCTCATACTTGCAACAATCTCCCCCTTTGTCATTGATGGCAACATATGATGTGAAAAACCATCAAGACAAGAACTTCTCCTTTCTGTCACAGCTCCCCCTATCAACAACAACTTTTCACATGTCTTCTCTTCCTTTACTGCTCCCCCTTTGATCATTAACCACTTGTTTTTCACATGTCTTCTCTCCCCCTTTGACATCAATGGCAAAGGGCTCATACTTGCAATTCTAATACATCAGAATCATACCAGCTGCTCCCCCTTAGTAGCAGCTCCCCATCATCAATCTGGATCACAAGATATGACTGTGATATCCACCGGACTGATGCACATCAGTGCATCCTAGTTCATCACCGGAGGGGCCATGACCCCTAACTTCTCCCGGAGATATTCAAAAGAGTCCTTGGGAAGAGGTTTTGTAAAGATATCTGCAATCTGATCCTTGGAGGGAACATACTCCAATCTGACTTCTTCCTTGTTTACTTGTTCTCTCAAAAAGTGAAACTTGATAGATATGTGCTTAGTCTTAGAATGCAGTACCAGATTCTTAGAAATATTAATTGCACTTGAATTATCACAGAAAATTGTGATAGGCTCCTCATATTCAACTTTAATGTCTCTTAGCATCTGCTTCATCCATAAATTTTGAGTGCAACTACCTGCTGCTGCAATGTATTCTGCCTCAGTTGTAGATAGAGATATTGCATCTTGTTTCTTGCTTAACCAAGAAACCAATCTCTTCCCCAAAAAGAATGCTCCACCACTAGTGCTCTTCCGGTCATCCACATCTCCTGCCCAATCTGCATCTGTGTAAGCATGAAGAGAGAAATCTGGATCTCTAGGGTACCATAGACCATACTCAACTGTTCCTTTCAAGTACCTAAAAATTCTTTTGATTGCCATAACATGAGATTCTCTAGGATCAGCCTGGAATCTTGCCACAAGACCAACAGCCTGCATTATATCTGGTCTAGTTTGAGTGAGATACAACAATCCACCTATCATTGATCTATACTTTGTCTGATCTGCCTTTGGAGAATCATCATCTTTGCTTAACTTACATCCGGTTGCCATAGGAGTGTTCATAGGCTTTGAGTCTTCCATACCAAATTTCCTTAACAATTCTTTCACATATTTGGTCTGAGAAATGAAGATCCCTTCTTTTGTTTGAGTAATTTGCAGACCCAAGAAGAAATTCATTTCACCAAGCATAGACATTTCAAACTCACTTTTCATCTGATTTGCAAAAGTTTTGCACATACTATCTCTTCCTCCAAAAATGATATCATCCACAAACACTTCAACAATCAAAATGTTTTCATGATCAATTTTGAAATATAGGTTACTGTCAGCAGTACCTTTGTTGAATCCAATCTGCACAAGATGCTTATCCAACCTTTCATACCATGCTCTTGGGGCTTGCTTCAATCCATACAAAGCTTTCTTCAACTTGCAGACCATATCATCATTATTAGACAATTGAAATCCATCCGGTTGTTCAATGTAGACTTCTTCTTCCAGATCACCATTTAGGAAGGCAGACTTGACATCCATCTGATATACCTTGAAGTCTTTGAAGGCAGCAAATGCAAGAAGTAATCTGACTGCTTCAATTCTTGCCACCGGAGTAAAAGTCTCTTCAAAGTCAATTCCTTCTATTTGAGAGTAGCCTTTGCAGACCAATCTAGCTTTGTTTCTGATTACTTCACCAGCTTCATTTAGTTTGTTCCGGAAGACCCACTTGGTTCCAATTACATTCCTGTCTCTAGGTCTGGGAACAAGATCCCAAGTATGATTTTTCTCAATTTGCATCAATTCATCTTCCATTGCTTTGGTCCAGTTTTCATCATTGCAGGCTTCATTTATTGTTTTAGGTTCAATCTTTGAAATCAGACAACATTCATCCTGATTTTGAGCAACATTCCTTCTAGTTTGTACACCTTTGCTTCTGTCACCTATGATCTGATCTTCAGAGTGGTTCAGTCTTACATACCTTGGAATTTTGGGAGTATCCTGCACTGCTGCTTCTTGATCAGGCTCATTTAAACCTATCTCTTCTTCCTGATTTACCGGATCAGGCTGACTCTGTCTCACCGGAGAGGATTGAGGACCTTGAACACTGTCTTGGTCATCTTCATCAAACTCATAAAATCTTGAAGGCTTCTCAATTCCTTCATCAACTTTCACATTGGTGCTTTCTATCATCTTCCTCAATCTCTTATTGTAACACCGGTATGCTTTGCTTTGAGTGGAGTAACCCAAGAAAATTCCTTCATCACTTCTAGCATCAAACTTTCCTAGATCTTCATCTCTTTTAATATAACACTTGCTACCAAATACTCTGAAATATTTCATAGTAGGAGTGATGCCAAACCAAAGTTCATAGGGGGTCTTACCGGTGTTGTTTCTGATTTGGACTCGATTGAGAGTGTAGACTGCAGTGCTGATAGCTTCCTTCCAAAACATTTGAGGAACATTTGCTTCCAACATCATTATCCTGGCAGCTTCCTGGATGGTCTGGTTCTTTCTCTCAACTACTCCATTCTGCTGTGGAGTCCTAGGAGCAGACAACTGTCTCCTTATACCCTGCTTCTCACAAAAGTCAATGAACTCACCAGATGTAAATTCACCACCTCTATCAGACCTTAGACACTTTAGTTTCAATCCGGTTTGATTCTCTACCATAGCTTTGAAGATTTTGAACTTCTCAAATGCTTCTGATTTTTCTTTTAGAAAGGTAACCCACATCATCCGGGAATGATCATCAATTAACAACATGAAATATCTATCACCTTGCAGACTCTTGATTCTTGTCAGACCACAGAGATCAGTATGTACTAATTCCAACAATCCGGTAGAAGACTGATCTTTGCTTTTGAAAGAGACTCTGCTTTGTTTACCTAGCCGACATTCTTTGCACAAACTATTTGTAGGTTTCATCAATTTTGGAAGATCTCTTACGGCCTGAGTATTGCTTATCTTGATGATGTTATCAAAATTTACATGACACATTATTCTATGCCATAACCAACTCTGATCAATTTGAGCAAACAAACAACTTTTATTTGAACCAACCAGATGAAAGATATTACCTTTTGTCTGAGTACCGGATGCAATTTCAGTTCCGGAGCTTGTAAAGATTCTGCATTTTCCATTCTTGAACCGGAGATCATAGCCTTTGTCCACTAACTGACCAACACTGAGAAGATTGTGCTTCAATCCTTCAACATATAGTATGTTACCTGTTTTGCTCTTTCCATCAAAGGAAATAGTTCCCCTACCTCTGATTCTGCCAGCAAAATTGTCACCAAACTTTACCATTCCTCCTTCATACCTTTCCAAATTCAAGAACTTATTCTTGTCACCAGTCATATGGTGAGAACATCCACTGTCAATAACCCAATCATTCTTTTCTTCCACTTGAGCAGCCAAAGCTTTTTCAACAACTTTGTGATTGACAGATTCAGAGAGTATTGAATCTTCTTCCTTGATGGCAATAAACACCCACTCATTTCCGGATTTGCTTCCTAGTTCTGATTCATCATCTGTTACTCCTTCATTGTCATCTTCTTCATGAACATAGTAGCAATTCTTTTGAAACCTTTGTCTGTTAGTATTAGACCTTGCAGATCTTTCCGGACATCTTGAAGCAAAATGACCAATCTTATTGCAGTTGAAACACTTAAAGGGTAGTTTTCCTTCATACTTACCGGATCCTCTTGGCAGTCTCTTTGCAATGAGGGCTTCAAGTTGAGATGTTTCTGCTTCTTCTTCTTCCATGTCTCTTCTTGCTTGATCATACCATGACATTTTCCTTGATGAGTTTTCTCCCGGATCAAATCTCTGTTTGCCTTTCACATAGGCACTGGCTTTGAAAGTAGATTCAGTCTTGGGAGGATCATCACCAAACTCGGTCATTTCAAATGCAGCTAGTTTGCCAGCCAGTTGTTCTCTTTTGACAGTTGTGTGGGCTCTGAATTCATCAATGGCAGCAACCTTGATTTTGTAGGCAGCAGGAAGGGATCTTAGAATTTTGCAGACAATCTCATTTTCATCTAGAGTTCCACCAGCATTTCTGATTCCACATACCAGCTCATTCACTCTTGGCATAAAGGTAGTGATGTTTTCATCATCTCTCATCTTCAATCTTTCAAATTTCCCTTTCAGACTTTGCAACCTTGCACTTTTGACAAACTCATCTCCTTCATACAGAAGTTCCAGTTTAGTCAGGATCTCATATGCAGTTGGTAGGTCAATAACATTTGAGAGATCTGAGTCATTCAATGCGCTTAGAAGAGCTTCCTTGGTCCGCAGATTGTTTTCTGCTTCTGTGATTTCATTCAGAGTTGTCGGGCCACCTTGTGGAGGTACATATGGTTTTGAGACCATAGCCAAGTATGCTTTTCCCATACATTCCAAGTGACACTTCATGCGACCTTTCCAGAGAGTGAAGTTGGTTCCATCGAACTTTGGACTATCCTTCTTGTATGACGACATCCTGGATCTCCTCAAGCGGTTAAGCTCCTTTCAGAAGAACTTAGCTCTGATACCAATTGTTGGATCTAGGGCATACAACTGAGAGGGGGGGGGGTGAATCAATTGTATAAAACTTTTTCCTTTTCAAACACTTGATTCTTCATTGTTAGTTAGCAGCATATCAATTAATCATTCATGAAAGCATAATACATAAACACAAGAGCAGATAAACATCAACACATTGAACACCAAGATTTTGACGTGGAAAACCCGGTTAAGGGAAAAACCACGGGGTGATTAACCCAAGAATTATTCTCTGTTAGAAGAATAAAGAAGAATGAATGGCACATGCCAATTAGGGCTCACTGCCTGAGCACACTGCTCACAAAGAGGCCCACTACCTACAAGGAGACACACTGTCTACAAAGTGATAAAAATCACAGTCTTGAACTAGAGAATGACATCTCTACCATGTCCGGATCAGTTCCATTTAAGCCCAAAAACCTCTGCTCTGCCTTTCGCACTTCTCTTCCCTATGCCACACTTATCCACACACACCACACTTTGAAATGAACTCACAAACCGTTATTTATACAAGACATCGACTTAGGAACAAACATCTAAGTCGGCAAACAACCATAAGAGTATCCGCAAGATGAATAACACATCCGGTCGGCCACCACAAGAACATTCGCAGGATGAACAACTCATCCGGTCGGCTAAACAGAGCAAGAATTTCATCCGGAAGAATAACTTCAATTCCGGGCTCTATTATCAATACGGATCAACAACACAACCTCAACACGATCCAGAAAACTTCACAAGCCTGCCTGAATGACCGGATACATCCGCACGTCCTTTACTTGCTGGAATCTCTTATCCTCCTTATCCGGAACTTGAAGAACATTGTCTGTTGCCACTGTCATAATGCAAGAGGTACTTCCGAACCTCCAAATCATACACAACTTGAGTTGGCATATCACAAGGACATCCCAAACACTCTTTCCAATCCACAGATTAGGATTGTACAATTCCGGACCTCACCGGACCTTTCTGTGATCCTCTGTCACCTCTAAGCACTTACCGGAACCGGTTCCACATAGACAGCCATAACTTCTTCAGGTCTTCATGCGGACCTCTGAAAACTTGACTGAAGCATCTCAAGACTCATATCTGCAAACCCTTTAATCCGCATCCTTCGGTTCTCAACCTATCCAATATATTTGCCTTCTTCTCATCACTGTTCTTCACTGTTCCTGACTGAGGCTAATTTTCTCAATATCCTCAACACACAGCTCATCAAATCCTTCTTGTCAATGCAATATGAGTATGTTGACATCAATGACAACACTGGCTCACCTCATACTTGCAACAGAGACTTCTCACATGACCTTGTATAGAGATAAAAGTGAATCATCTCCATTCCTCCTAACCATACGAATGTTTAGTAAAAATATGCACAATTGCCTAGTGGGCTCAGGAGCATCCATGAATGTCATGCCTTTGGCCATATGTAATGCTCTAGGGCTACATCCTGCTAAATCCTTGAAGAAGGTAACCCAACTAGACAAGATAGAGGTGAATGTAATAGGGGAGTTAACTCACATTCACATGCAACTGGCATCAGACCCTAGGATTCAGTACTATATTGAGATCCAGGTAGTAGACATACTTGATACATATGGAATGTTACTTAGCAGGGACTGGTCTAAAACCCTCAATGGATATATGTCTATTGACTTCAGTCACATGTGGCTACCTTGGAAAGGTATACCAAACCATATAAGAGTAGACGCTGAACCGAGAATGAAACACATGATCACTGAGTACAACAAAACAAATGAGATCATGTACGTGAATGTTGAGCCTGGAGTATATTCTATTAGACCTCAGACTGTCAGAATAGAGGAGGTCCTGATGTATGATTTTCATGATGATCATGATCTTAATGATCATCCTCATGACGATAATACTGTAGTCTTAAGATCTGGTCATGATCATGGAGATGAAATAGAAGTAGATCATTTCAAAAGTTTTGAAATATACTTGTCTAAACAGGTAGAACGCTATCGATTATTAGATATACCTATTCATGACATTTTGATTGATGGTTGGTGCAGATTACATGATGAAGCACATTCTGAGAAAACTTGTGAAGCATGCATTGACATGATGGAGCTTGAGCAAACATGTGGAGAAGCATCATCATCATCATCAGAGGTAAGTTCTGTATGTAGTGATGATGATCATACTGATTCTTGTTCGTCTGCTGCAGGAACAGGAGAAGATGTGAGTCAGAATGAGGATTTTATCCAGAAGACAGAAGAAATTATGGTCTACAATGAGAAGAAGGATAACAGAAATAATAAGATCACCCCTGGGAGTGATTGTCTGATGGAATCAGATTACGAATTATCTGATGATGACAAAGGCAGTAATTTGACCAGATTTGAGAAGTTTTTATCAGAGGAATTAAAAAGATGATAGAATATGAGAAACCTCCACAAGATGCACTGATTGAAGGATGGTGTAGATTGCATGAGGTACCTCACTCAAAGACTACCTATTCACTATGTTTACATATTTTAAAGAGGCATATAGTGCCTAGTTCAAAAGATCATCCTTCTGGTGATGGAAAGAAAGCAGATAGATCAGCTTCCCAGAAGAAAGGAAAGATGAAAACTAAGAAGGTTGAAATTCCTAAGTTAAAATGGATATCAGGTGGTACAGCTACCAGAGCTGCAAAGAAGGGAGAAAGCTCAGCTAAGACTCCTACTGAAGATAAATCGTGGATCCTTAGATTCGATGGATCCAAGTTGAAACAAGGTGCTGGAGTAGGAATTGATCTCATTGATCCATCAAGAAAGTCCTACCTAGCAGCCTACAAATTGCAATTTCCTTGTACTAACAATGTAACATAGTATGAGGCTCTAATACATGGGATATTGTTTTCCCTTAAAAAGAAAGTGAAAATTCTGCATGTCTATGGAGACTCAGAATTAGTGGTAAGACAGGTGAGAGGGATTTACTCTTGTAATTATAGGAAACTGTCTAACTACAGACATAGGGTGTGGGATCTGATTGAAGACTTTGACGCATTTAATATCACCCACGTACCCAGAGAACAGAACCATAGAGCAGATGCTCTAGCCCAGGCTGCTAGTACCTTAGAGCCTTTGTCTATTTCAAGTTTAAAGAGGTTTTTAGTAGAACTGATAACAGTGCCTTTAGTACCTGATAATGTTACTAATCTCTAGGTATTCAATGATGATCAGCATATCCTTGATTTCATCTCCAACAGAGATATATTTGATGCTCAGATCATAGATGAGAACAATGTGGAAGATCATGTTTGGGAAGAAGAGGAAATATTAGAGTTGCCTAACAACAGGATTCCCAAAGGTATGATTGAATTAGAAAGAGCCTTTGACTTGGATAATATGCTGAAGCAGAAGGATCTTCCAAAGGCTAATGGAGGGCAATATTCACAAGTGAATATTGGACAAAATGATGACAAAAGAAATGTTCTAATAGGGAAGGTATGCATAGAAGAGGAGTTAGAAGGAATAACTCAGGCACTCAAAGAATACATCCATGTCATTGCATGGACTTATGATGAGCTGAAAACATATGACACATCAGTCATAACTCACACTATACCCCTCAAGCCAGATGCTAAACCTTTCAGACAGAACCAAAGGCCAGTCAATGCTTTGCTTGAACCAATAATTTTTTAAGAAGTCAAGAAGCTGCTGAGTGCCAGGATCATATTTCCTGTGAGGCACTCTACCTGGGTTGCTAATCTGGTCCCAGTGAGAAAGAAGAATGGAGACATCAGGCTATGTGTGGACTTTAGGAACCTGAACAAAGCATCAGATAAGGACTATTATCCTTTACCCTCCTTAGATGAAGTTTTGCAGATTGTCAATGGAGCAAAAATGATGTCATTCTTGGATGGTTTTTCTGGTTATAATCAGGTAATGGTTGACAAAATTGACAGACTGAAAACTGCCTTCACCACCAAGTGGGGGATCTTTACTTATAGACGCATGCCACTTGGATTGATAAATGCTGGAGCAACATTCCAGCACGCAATGGACATAGCCTTCAGAGGCTTAATAGGAAAATGCATAGTCATATACATGGATGACTTCACAGTATTCTCCAAGGAAAGAGGAAACCATGTAGCAGATCTCAGAAATGTACTAAAAAAATGTAAAGAATATGGAATATCTTTGAACCCTAAGAAATGTATATTTGGGGTAACAACAGGAAAGTTATTGGGCCACTTGATTATAGAAAATGGGATTATCATAGATCCTGACAGGGTGGAGTCCATTATGAAATTACAGCTTCCAGGAAGCAAGAAAGAACTCAAATCTTACTTTGGTAAGATTAATTTTGTGAGAAAATTTATCATTGGCTTTGCAGAGATAGTTAGACCTTTAAACGCGATGCTGAAGAAAGATGCCAAGATTGAGTGGACACCCGAAGCCAAAATAGCTTTTGAAGACATAAAGAAAGCTATTTCTGATTCTCCTGTCCTCATCAGTCCAGACTACACCAAGGACTTCTATATCTATTCATTTGCTTCAGAACATACCTCTGCAACAGTGCTAACTCAGAGGAATGAAGAAAAATACGAGAAACATATAGTATTCATGAGCTGCTCTTTTAGAGATGCAGAACTCAGGTATATGGATGTAGAAAGGCAAGCTCTTGCTTTGGTCAGAGCAGTAAAGAAATTTAGGCATTACATTCTGAGAAGTAAAGTGATTGCTATGGTGCCAGATGCAGCAGTGAAGATGTTGTTAATGTAGAGTGAGCCTGGTGAGAAAAGAGCTAAGTGGATCACTGTACTACAAGAATATGACATGGATATCACACCCATGAAGCTAGTGAGAGGATAGGCTTTAAGCCAAATGATATCAGAAATTGATCCAAATATTAATGAGAAGGACAGTGGATAGTGGTACTCAGATATCAGGCACATCTTGATCACTAGAAGATGTCCTCCTAGACTACAGGCTTCACAAAGAAGAGCCCTGAAAATAAAGTCCCAGAAGTACATGATGAAAGCAGGAGTACTTTTCAAGAAAAATTATGAAGGAATATACCTAAGATGCGTAGAGTGGCCTGAAGCAGATAAAGTATTATCAGAACTACATGACAGGTTTGTAACAGCACATGGGTCATCCTTGGCCACCACACATGCAATCCTTAGAGCAGGATACTATTGGCCCACAATTTTCAAGGATACTGCTGAACATATTAAATGCTATCATGTATGTCAGGTTGCTACTAACAGAGAGAGATATGCTGCTCAACCCCTGCAGCCAGTGATGGAAGAGTGCCCATTTGCACAATGGGGCATGGATTTCATAGGACCAATTAATCCTCCATCATCATCAGGCCACAGGTATGTTTTAACCTTTACTGACTACTGTACTAGGTGGACTGAAGCCACTAGCAGCAAGATTTGCAGCGCAGAAGATGTCATCAAATTTCTTGAAAGTAGTATAGTCACCAGGTATGGGGTTTCCTATGCTCTAGTAAGTGATAACGGCTCTGCTTTTACTTCAACTAAATTGTCAAGTTGGGCCTTTGATTATGGGATCATACTGAAGTTCTCATCTAATTATTATCCCCAAGGGAATGGATTGGCAGAATCCACTAACAAAAATTTGTTGAATATCATAAAGAAGTTAGTAGACAAGAACCCTAGGGAATGGAATACACGTCTAAAATATGCCTTATGGGTAGACAGAACCAGAAACAAGTCTGCATTAGGAAACTCACCTTATCATTTAGTCTATGGGGTGGATCCCATCCTCCCTGTTAACCTGAAGATTCCTACCCTGCAGTTTGCCCAAGAGTACCTGGGCATAGACAATAACCAAGAAGTCAGGTTGCTTCAGCTGATGCACCTGGAAGAGAAAAGAAGTCAGGCAATTGATCAATTTGCCAAACATCAGGCTATTGTCAAACACTAGTTTAACAAGAGAGCCAAAATTAAAGCCTTCAGGATATTATATTTAGTCCTGATGTGGGATAAAGCCCATGAGAAGAAAGGAGACCATGGTAAGTTTGATAAATTATGGATAGGTCCCTTCCAAATTTCTAAGATATTAGGAGACAGTACTTTCAGGCTTAAGAACTTGACAGGTGAGGATGTTCCATTGCCAATTAATGGACATTTCCTCAAACATTATTTCCAAGCCTAAGTAGCTTCATGTCAGTCATGTGTATCATAATGTATATTTGTAAAGTTGTTTGTACAGTGTTTTGTTTTGTTTTTGCTTTGCTTGCTGGTTGAGTTTTGTTTTGGTTAGTCAGGATGATGCAGCTCATCACCCCAGAAAATAACAAAATTGTTAAGATTCAAGTGATGAGAACACATTTATATATAGGTTGTGACCCACCTTGAGAAAGTCATCATGATCAAGTCTGTGATATCTTTTCATCAGGGTGCCTTTTCCTAACCAAAGTGATTTCTTCACAATGACTCACCTAATAGCCTTGGGTTTGTTGAAAATACAAGTATAGGTGTTAAGTGAAAAATCTAAAGGGACTCCCTTGCTACCAATGTAATCTCCAACCTCAAACAGCAAGTGACCATACCTTGCATTCTGAGCTTACATGATGACATCAGATATATGAAGTATAAATGTTAAAAAATCCAAAAGTATAATAAAATTAGGCCATCTAAGTAACTCTATCAGGGCAATAGACGCCTGCTGGCAGTGGGGCTCTACTTAGAGGGATTGTATAGATAACCTTGTCAGGGCTATAGACGCCTACTGGCAGCAAGGCTTATCCAGGTTGGCTATGAGGGATGATCCCAAAATATGTAGCTTAACATCAGTTACTCATGTTTTCAACTTGCTTTCAAGATGAGGATAATTAATCATTTGCACACTACTGATCCTTTGTTAGCATTGTTACCATGAGGACATTTTATCATTCAGAAAGATTATGATGCTTATGCTTAGAAAGAGTTAGAATGCTATGTTAGAATGTGCTCACATCATTTGAATCATTGGAATTTTGGTGTTTTCTTTGGTGGAAAGTTGTTGTATGGTTACACAACACGCCCCATTTTGATTTGACAAAATAGGGACCCAACTTTTTTGTTTGGCTTTGCTTTTGTTTTTTGCTTGCTAGCGGTCTGGTAAAAGTAAGACAATACAGATGATCCTGCATAAAAGGGACTGGGTAAGTCATCATGATGAGGCCAATTTTTCAAAGTTAATATTTCATGACAATAACCTCATGGTTGGAAAAGGTACCAAATTTCATGCAGGTTTGCCTTTTGGATCACCCTGATATTCCTTAGGCAATAAAAGTTATGATGAGTCAAAGATCTGGTCAAACCTAATATTCTAAGGGGAGGATCATATTTCTTAATATCAGTCATCTTATAAAAGATCACCCCGATCTAATATTATCACCCGATAAAATCATTTGCTCCGAACATCCGGATGTCAACTTTATGTGATAGCGATATCTACCCGACAAACAATATCATATATTTTGTGAGGATCATATTCCTGAATATCACCCGATATTTGAATATTGGCCCGTTGCAAAATATCACCCCGAACCAATATCCTGATGACATCATCCAAACCTGGTAAATGAAGAAATAAACATGAAGATGATGTCACCATCCTTTTTACCTCACGGAGGTATATTTCCCAAACATGACCCTTCCTACATAACATGATGATGACGTCATAGGGCCACAACGCTGAACTAAGTCATTATCCTGATGACATCATCCTAATATTTCGACAGGAGGTCATTTTAGTTTAGGGGATCATATTTGAACATCACCCGATATTTGAATATCATCCTATCCTGCAAAGATCGCCCCGTGCCTTGCCGCCATAACATTAAATGCACGCATATGTGGTAGGTGGTTCCCACCGATTACGAACCCAATATATACATCTGGCGAGATCCTAAGTTGCCGTATAGGAAATCCATGATTTTAATCAATTCATCCCTATTTTTGCCCTATTTTTACCCTAAAGAGGAAGTTAAAAGTGATTTACATAATCATTTTACACTTATCTTGTGATAAAACAAGTTTTTACAAAGCACAACTTGCAAACCCTCATAAGACTACCTGCGGACACATATAGCTTGTACCAGAATGGGATACATGAGCATTGTGGGTATTTGAATTCCTTTCACACAGTTATTAGCATAATTAAGAGGATAAACACATCAAGCAAGTAATTGAAACCCTCTTGTTTTTGTGTTCTGCATATCCAGGTATCATGGTGTTTTCTGGTTTGAAGTTCTAAATTATGCATATCGGGATAAACAAGATATTGAAAGAGTATAATATGCATGATGAATAATGAAGATATGACGTATATACATGCTTGTAAGATATCAATTGTAAGACCAGTTTTGTTAATTGCAGGCATCCATGGCGGATAAGCGGTTGGCTAAGTCAGATGTAGAATTTCTACAGCCCATGTTTGCTCAACCCAAGGGTGTCCAGTTTAAATATGGTACCATCACATATATGCACCAAGGAAATACAGATCTAGCTGCAGCTAGTCAGCTAAAATGAGCGATGAAAAGAGTAACAGCACCTTGCTGGATGCAGTCTTTATATCTGGAATGTGGAATGCAGCCGGTTTCTCTTATTCCATGAAAACTCCTGAGTTGGTCTTTGAATGTGCAAGAAACTATAACCCACAAACAAGGAAGGTAGAGAAGCATGGCAAAGTATATGCTGATCTGTCTATCAAAGGTTTTGCTGCTACATTCAGTTTTCCATTGGGCAAGAAGGTTGCCAACATAGATTTGAAGAAATCAGAAGCAGAATATGAGAATAACAAGAAGACTACTAGGAAGAAAATGTACCAATGGAGGGCGAAGAATAGTCCTTATCCTGCAGTAGCTAAACTTCCAGTACAGTTATATAAATTTGACTTTGACGATGAATACCAGTACATGATAGCCCTACTCAGCAGAGTGACAGGCCAGCCTGATGTTGGAAGTTTTAAGGACTAGATGTATGCAGTCATCCTGATGTGCCTTTACACAGATAACAAGCCAATGTCAGCTAGGATGATAAGTGATGCTCTAGATGAGTAGCTGATGAACCTAGGAGGTCCAGATTGTTCCTTCTACATGACCTCATACATAGTTTATTCATGTGCCTACAAGGGTACATTTGATGCATTGACTACAGTTGGGAGAATTGGTGGCACAACAAATGATGCACATATATGGGATCATCATCCCTAGCTACAAAGAGCAAATTACCTCCAAGATTACAAACTAGTGAATGATGCATTCTCTATATATCTGGTAAGAACAATGGAGGAGGACAGAACTAAAAGATTGAGCATGCAGGCTCAGGAAGTCATATACAGGCATGGAGCCTGGTTTATTCAATTTGCAACTTTCTCTTACATCAGAATTGAAGGATTTGAGGAAGAGCCTTTCATGCTCCCAAGATACCCTATAGATGCAGTTGTCTTAATGGAATTTTTAAGACAAATTTCCACAATACTGAATGCTTACAAAGCTAACAACAAGCTTCCACCAGTATTGTTTCCAGTTACAATGGGCTGGTATATGTGCCCAGATTCTGAGAATATTAAGAAGGCCATAGCTGGTCTAACTATGATGAATTTCCAGCCATTTCCATTGACAAGATCATATGATCCATATGGGAGGATGCAGAGGATCATGGGGAAGCCCATCCATTGAAGACATCTTGAAGACTTCTGGGCAGATTGTAAAGATGAAGCTGAAGCCAGAAGAAGAAGATATCAAAGGCTTACACTCAACCAGATCAAGACCTTTGATTGCATTTCCATCTCGGCACAATTGAAGAAAGATGATGGCAAGATAATGGCTAATGAATATGAGGAGAAAAAGTAATACAATTATACCATCTAAGCACCGGATCTCACCATGCAGGATGACATCTCCTTAAATCCATTTACAAGCAGGACATTGCAGCTGACCCAAGCATGGGTCAATGACCAGATAAATACACTGAAGAAAAGAGGTGTTGCCATCACAGTGGACAATAAGAAGAAAAGACAGGAGATTTTTTGAAGATGAATATGATGATTTCTTGAATGAGAAGAGGAAGTCTAAAGGAGAGAGAGTACCACCTCCTGAGAAAAGAAAGAGACATCCAAGAGGTAAGAAAATTGATGCTGAACCAAAAGGGGTCATAATTGAAACAGTGATAATGCCAACTAAAGATGCATTAGCATCAAGATAGGCATTAGCATCATCAGCACCACCTCTAATGGATAAGAAAAAAACTAAAAAGATCCAGAGGCCACCTACACAACCTACTGAAACATATGAGGAGGGTCAAGCCTCACATAAGCAAATAGAAGAGGATATTCCTCTTGATGAGGAGCTGGAAGAGGAAGAAGAAAATGTTGAACCCCTCACCAGAAAAAGAAAAGCACCTCAGGTGATAGCAACTACACCTAAGAAACCAAGAACTTCAATGAGAGGTGAAATAAAACAAACCCCTATAATGCTAAAAGGGGCAGGTGGAGAAGTACTCAATAGGGAATTGCAGCATAACATTCCACTTCCCACCATTGTAAAGTTTAAAATTGAACAAGCAGAAGAACAAATGAAAGAAGCCTCTAAGGCAGTTCAAAGTGGTCTAGTCTCATTAGATGAGACAGTTGACCTATCAGATGATGAGGTGGTGAAGGATGTAGCTTCACAAAGAATGGAAACCCTTGCTGCTGGCACCTGGGTAACTCTATAGGGGACCCCATCAATCTAGGCAGTATTAGGGGGGATGAAGCAAATAGAATCAGAAAAGGAAAAGAGCTCAGAAAACATTGCATAGCAAATAGGGTTAGATGCCTTAGTTGATCAGGTGACAAGTCCTGCAGCTATAGATTTGACATATGTAGAGGATGTAAATCCTAAGGACAGCAGGTGCACTTGAGAAAGCAAAGAATATTGAAGAACTCAAACAAAAAGAAGTGGAGAGCAAAGCTCCAGGTGTGGGTTAGCAACAGCAGGATACATCAGCTGAGCCCAAAGCAGTAGAAGTCCCACCAAAGGACAAAGAAGATAAAGAAATATCAGGTCCTGATGACCACAAGTCTCAAGAGGTAATTAACATAGGTTCAGAGCTGATTATAGCTGTAGATCAGGTGGACGAGCCTAAGATAAATAAAATAACATCCACAGATACTAACATACCTCAAGAAAAGGAAAATGCTAAAGTGGATGAGATACCCATGGGGGAAGTAAAAGATCAGGATCATGATAAACATGTAGATGATAAGCAGGATCACCCTCCAGAAAAAGAAATTCCTCAACAGGAGTATATACCCAAAGATCACCTTCATGAGGAGCATCATGAGGAAGAGATAAGAAAATCACCCTCCCCAGCGACCATGATGGTGGATACCAGAGATCAAGGTGATCATCATGATGATGATGGAGACCAACAGTCAAAGGATCAAATTCCTCAGTGGCTCGAGAAAGAAATTGGCACAGAATCAGGTATAGAGGCACAAGAATTTGATGTATCTACATTGTTTTCAGAAACCTTAATAAAGCCTAAGAGGAAGGCTAGAATAACTTCTGCAATAAGAAGAGATCCTGTTACAGGTAGGAGGACTACACAGGTAGCGCTCCCTACTGTGGATAAAGAAAAAGGTAAGATCACCCTAAAAGAATTCCATATTAGCACAGTTGATCTAGGGTTTGCTAATGAATACCAGGAGGGTCAGGAAGGAAAAGATATAATTGATTCATTAACCCAGAGGCTAAAAAGAGAAAAGGAGAAAAATAAACAGCACAAGGAGCACATTGCTCAGTTACATACTTACATAAAGGGGTTAATTAACCTTGAGGATACATCAAGTGATCATGCAGTCCCATTGACTGCTATTTCTCAAGATGAGGTAAATAAATTGGATCTCATGAAGCATGAGTCATCCATAATGAGAAAGTGGATGTTATCCACATTTGATGGAGCAGAGGAAGTAGTAAAAGCCTCTTTGAAGAGGTGGAATTCTTTAGGTATCTTCAAGAAAAAAGTTGATAAATTACAGATGGAGATCAGGAAAAGGTCCTTTCTGTCATGCCCACATTTTCCATGTGGTCACAACACACATCACACGTGTCATAGCCACATCTGTCATGTGGTCATGACATGAAATATCAAAAATTTTCTCACGCTTCCCTAAAAACCCCCTCGCATGCGTAAGCATGCTCGGTGGTGTTCGTTCAAGGCGAAAACACTACAGTTGTCGACGGGGTACAAGTACAATTGCGTGCAACCAGACGCAAGCAGACACCCAAGGGGGTCTCTACGATGCCATTAACGTCACTGCTAGGTTTAAAATATCAGGGTTCCTAAATCTAAATCTCGGCAAATTTTGACAGCATAACGCCTTACGGCGTAAGTGGGAATTACTCAACACTATATTACGCACGTGGTTCACTGATAGATTAACAACTTCCCACGACGCCTTGTTCTGACTAAACTGACTCGTGATCTCCCTATTTAATCATTTTTCAACAAGGCACGGTTGTCTGTCTCCTCTCTTGCTTCCTGACATATACTCCTCCTTCGACTTAGCATTCTCAACAAGGCGGTTCGTTTGCTCTCTCTTCCCTTTTCTCTGGGTCTTAATTTTGATTGTATTTTTATCGTGCTCACCTTAACTATTTCTCTGATAATTTAGTTTGTTTATATTTTGGTCTCTCTCTCTTTCATTTTCTATGCTTTCTTTATGTTTATCCGGTCCTTTCTTCATATTGGACATCAATCAGGGTTATCACTGTATCTATTGTTGACATTAAACCTAACTTCCGGATGATCCAGGTCACATAGGCTGGTTTACTACTTCGCTGGACTCGGTCTCCTAGTCCTCTCCGATCTAGGTTTCTCCTCTTGATCCTAAGCAAATTTAGCGGAAGGGTCCATCAACTTAGTTCTCTTATCCCATGTGGGAAAAGTCGCGCATTTTCTCCTCTGTGTTTTCCAATGTTACTTTTTCTTCTTTTTACTCTCTTACAGGTTTACTTATCTGGACGTTTACTACAGTTGAGATTAAAATGGCCTCACATGGAATGTCTGTGATGGCTTCTTAAGTTTATTTCCAGTGATCTTTTAAGCAAGGTGACGTGTAATTTTCCTCTTCATTTTCCTGTTTATAGAATCGCGTTGATAGTGAAACTTCTGAGAAACTCTTCCCGGAGTAACACAGTATATTCCTTTATGCTCTCATTAAATTATAATTTTATTTTCTCTTATTTATAATTACTGTTGTTATTATTACTAATATTTAATATTAATACTCTTATTGTAAATCAAATACCATTGTTAATATATGTAGGAGGCTCTCCTCTTTATAAAACCCTTATCATGGATCTATAACAAAATTTCTATTTAATTACGTTTATACTTTACTTACGACGAAAACATAATTCCCATACCTTGATATTTCATTATTAAAATTTATTTGTAAAACTTTGTCAGGATTTTAAGTGAGGACCTAATAAAATGGTCCGTAAAACTTCTCCCATATACATATATATTTATATGTATATGTAAATTACGAAAATGCTCTTTTAAATTTATTTAGCAAACTCCACGTAATCCCTTACTCTTATATATATATATATATATAATTTATAACAAAATATAAATACATACCTATATATACAAGATATGTATATATAATTATATATTTATAAAGTTATATCTAAATATAAATAAATATCTATATATATACATAGATATGTATATATATAGCTATATATTTATATAACTTCAAACACCACTAATAGTGGTTTGTTTTTTTTATTATTTTATTATTTTTGTTCAAACATAAAGTAGGGTTTTCACCCTAAAAATTCTTATTAAAAATCATGTTGAAAACTGCAGACAAGGGCGGCGGAGCTGAGCATGGCAGATGGCAGAGGGTGAAGCGAACAGTGGAGGGCAATGGAGGGGCGCAGGGGACTGTGGCGGGAGGAGGTAGGCGCCACAGTGGCGAGCGGAGTTCAGGCGGCGGAAAGGCCGCGCGGCGGGAGCTACACACAACGGGTAGAGGCGGCGGTTGGAGGGACTCCGCGAGGGTTTCAACGGCAAGGGGATGTGGGGAGGGGCGGAGCCCCACCCACATCCCACGATATGGGGTGTGGGTGGGGCTCCGCCCCTCCCCACACCACATATATTTCCAAGGACTGCGGTGGGGTTTTCAACCCCACCGCCAAACATTATTTTTTTTTAAAAAAAACTGTGGTTTGCACACAGCGAACTCAAATTCGCTCCAATATTTTTTATTTCGACTGTCATAAATTTTAATACGAGTTTATTATTATTTAAATAAATATATATGTTTATATATATATTATTTATATGATACTCAATTTCTTCAATTGCAACAATAAAAGTTCAGTTGCACAATTTCGTTAAATAAATTAATAATTAATTAAACAAATCAAATATATATTTATATATATATATGTATATATATTTTCAAATACCATTCAAATTTCTCCAATACAACAAATATTCAGTTTCTCATATTCTGTAAAAAAAATGGTAAATAAACAACAACTATTATATATATATATATATATATATATATATTTCATTTTCATAATACCACTTAATTTTCTCAAATTGACAATCAGAAGTAAATACACTTTCTCTAAACTTTACAAAATAGCTGAAACCATTATTTAAATAAAAAAGAAACTTAATCATTTAAAACTGTCTTTTCCATGATAACAATGAACTATAAAATTGTCCTTTTAACTAGTTAAGCAATCTATTTTTATAATTACATAAACGAGTTCAGATTTGAGTGCAAGTAAGTAATGATCTCTTCCTTCCATTAACACATTTAATAATTCCAAACTTTCCATATGAGATTCAAGGTAAATAATTACATCATACACAATACAGTAAGATTAACTATTTCACTACCCTTAACAAGATGAAAAATAAGGATTTCCTTCTCCCAACCAACTTACCAAAGAAGTTATGTAACCACTAAGTAACAGACACTCCAAATAACATGATCAGGGAGGTTGTTTCCTTCACTCCCAGGGTGACAATAAATTTACAAAATATCAAGAGAGGTGCTCTCTTTTATACTCTTTACAAAAGATCATGAACTAATTCTCAAGACAAAGAAGAAGAATCTGTTTCTTCATAAAAATAACTTCTCCAAAATCCAACCAGAAGCTCCAAGAGGAAACCTGCATATCAAAGACAAACAAAGAAGAAAACACCACTCATCTAGCTCTCCTCCCTTCCGTAGACCCGCAAGAGGGTCACCCCCGAGCTAGGGAGACCATACTCACACCTGGGTAACTCAAGCACTCCACTTCACAACAGGGACAACAACAAACCCAAAGCACACAAACACCCGTGGGTAAATTACACAACACGGAAACTCAACTACAGTGAGTTTCATAAGGGGCAGGATAGTGGACACACTCGACTCCAGAGTGTCACCCTTACAGATAATTTAACCAACACAATTGCTCTTGGCCTCAAACCAAGTTTGATCACAAATTTTAAGAAATCTATATTTGACTCTCAAGTCAAGGATACAGTCACAGATACATGCCCTCAAGGCTTTCAACATCCCAAAAGATGGAAACAGGTATGCACCCGAGGAGGATCTCTCCTCCCCTACCCCAAACTTGATGAGCATTTCTCCCAAGTGGGAGAAGCTCTGTCAAACAACCCGACAACAAACCCCACAGAAAACAACTCTAAAAACACAAACAAATAAGCATCTTTCACACACTTTACATACACATTCAGATATACGAAAGAAAGGTAAAAATCAAATCAACCTTACAAAGCCCTCCTGGAATGAAACTGTTACAGAGCTCCACTGAGTTTTCTTCCCACCTTAGCCAACAACTCCCTCTCCCTTTCCTCACCTCCCAGCTTAACTTTCCTATTTTTTTGCAATAATAAAAAACTCTCCCCAAAATTCAACTAACTCCCTCTCATCCCAAAATTGAAAACAAATAACCCAAATTCTTTTCAGTTTAGAGGAATGGGGAGGTGACACTTGTCACCTCCTCACTCTCCCCCAAAACCACTATTCTGTCCTGGTGGCTTATGTCACTCACCCATCCCTAGAGTACTCCTTATCCCTCTCCTCATGTCATTTCTCTTATGCATGGGAGAAATAAAAGGAGTTAAAGGAGGAAAAGACAGGTGACCCATGCCTCTTCTTCCCTCCTTCACATGGATGGCCCCACAACACATGGGGGAATCTCACTAATGGAGGAGGTGACTTCAAGTCAATCCTTCAATAATGGATGGGTTTGTAGTCATCTCTAACCTTGGGGATTGAAGAGGGATGGGTTGGGTGTTGGTACAATCCCATCATGTCCCCCTCATACCCCAATTTTCGCCACTTAACTTCAGGGGGAAGTTAAGATGACTAGATGGAGGTTACTCAAGGGTTACCCATGCCAAATGGGCCCCTAGACCCATGGGGTATAACCCAGGGTCAACTTTAACCCATCCAGGACACCCATGGTCAAGGTAAAGCACATGAAAAGGCCTCAAAGATTTAAATAAAATAAAGAAATTCAAATTCAAACTTTTTACAACACAAATCATAAAATATTGTTACAAGAAGGTAACCAAACCCACTCGACCATACGAAAGACCACATTACAACATCACATCAAACACAGAAAGATCTTGGTTCCTTGTAGAACCAGATTGGCTTAACAGGGGATAACAATAACAAGGTGCGGAATGATCTCCGAAATCTATGGTTCGATTAGTAAATCCTGCACACTAAATTACAAGATTAGTATCCACATATAATCATCATAGCCGAAGCAACTTATAAACATGCATTATCATGACATAGTTCCAATTAACATAAATGAAATCATATTACAATTTTCCAACATCACCTAATTAACTTTTCTGAAATGTAAACTTATCCAAACATCACCCAATTAGTTTTTCCGAAATCATAATAAAGTTTAATAGTTTGACAATTCTGGGAATTGCTATCCCACAAATATAAAAAGTAACAATAACAGTAATGTAAATAGTCATAACAATAGAAGTAAAAAGGGCGGTCCTCACACTTTCAGTTGGAGAAAGCTTTGACTGCCTTGGAGGAAATAAAGAGGATTAATCCTCAAGTTCTCATAAGTAAGTAGGTATTAAATAACACTAATGCACTATTAATAGACATATGGTACAAAGACATCAAGTTTGAATGTGATGTGCTTAAAAGTTGCAATAGTAAACTAAGAGATATCAGCATGAAGCTACATGATATGATGTCATTTGAGGCTGAAATTTTGGAAGCATTAGAAGGAAAGGTAGAAGGCAAGATAGAAAATCAAGATGAGGAGTTTTCCATTAAAGCTCTACATAGCAATTTCCAGCAGGTAGCTGATGATCCTCTAAACCACCTGATAGAGGAAACTATGGATAAGATCATGAGGATCAAGGTTAAGGTGGAGAATTATAACGAGGCATCTAGCAACAAGAGAAGTAAGTCAGAGAATCTCTGAGGCAAATATCAAATACATAGGCACGCCATCATCAAAGCAAGAACTCAAGATGGCGGGGAGATAGAGAAGATAGTACAGTCATATGAGATATTCCAGACAGTTATGCAGGTCCTTATACAAGGAGATAGTCATCAAGATGATGAAGATGGAGGAAGTGATAACCCTGATGCACCAGATGATGATGATGAAGAACCTGATGAATAGATGAAGATGCACCATAAAACGAACATATACATCAGGTACTTAGGAAAATGTGAGTTACCTAGATGGTTGCCAGCTGGCAACCTGTGCCACGTGGAAAGAGTTGACTTGGTCAATGAAATGTGAACCGTAGATCTTAATAGATAAATCTGGATCGTAGATCAATTGTAACCGCTCCCTCACTTTTTTCTATAAAAGGTGCAGGGATGCCCCATTTTAAAACATTTGAAACTTAATTGAAATCTGTTTGCTGAAATATTCAGGGCTCATTTCAAAGTTGTTGTATACATATATGTTCTTGCATACCTAATGAATGAGAAGATTCTTTTGATTACAATCCATAATAAATCTTGAGTAATCAGTGTATGAATTCTTGATACATGTTGTGATTTGCTGCATCCCTTGGAGTGCATATCTTCTTACATGTGTTGTTTTCATCCCATTCCTTTGAAGTTAGCATCGACTGTATCTAGTTGTGGAATGTCCTGGTGAACATATGGTTTGATTTCTTCTCTTCATGACTGTATCTGATGTATATGTGGCTCAACAGATGAAGGTTCAACATTAATTTGAAGTATTTCTTTCAATTTCTTTCAATTTTAGAGCATTTCATCATCATAATTGCAAGTAGTTGACAATCTTAAGCAAATAATACAAATATGCAGAATCCCGTAGATAACTAAACATATTCAGCATATTTGAGGTTATAGCATGTCAAAATGACAAATATCATGCAAAGATTTAAAGATAGACGCATTATTTGAAGCATATCTTGTGTAGAATAAATTTCTGTGTAGCATCATTACAGGAAACATTATCTTACTGATGAGATTTAAGTAAGGCCCCGAAATGGAAACAGTAACACACATCAACCTCTGAGTAACGTCAGAAGATTAAGACATAATCACCAGAGACTTAGGATCATGAATTCTCTGAATTCATCGTATCTTTTAAGATGAATAAAGGTTAATGTGTACTTTTATTCTATGTTTGTTTATGACTAACATCATGATCAACAGGCATGTATGGCACAACCCTGCAAAACATTGTTAGTATGCATATCTAAACATATAGACCTATAAACATGAAAATGGTTAGAAAATTCAATATGTAATCTACAACAAGTAGTGCATGTGTGATTTATCTTGACATAGAAAGGTTTTAGCATTTCAAAATATCTTTGACAAATTTTAATTTGAGGATACTTCTCTAGAAATTTACCATAAAACTATGTTTGAGTCTCATCAAAAAAATGCTTTGGATGTGGCTCACAGTTCTAACTACCAATTCTACTTCTTACCACATCCCTTTGATTCAGAGATACCCTTGTGTAATTCTTCCAAAAGTCTTCAATTAGTGATCTCAATGCTTCAACAATTGGTTTATCTTTTCGTGATAGTCTCCTTGAGAATGCCCATAATTCATTAGCATTAGTGTCCTCAATTCTTTGGCGTCTTCCAATGGCTCTTGATAAAGTTTCCCTATTAATTATCAATTCTTGACTCGTCTTTCTAATGAGACAAGCTTTCCTCATTTGACTACTTACTATAGTTGATGTAATCACACGCCGTGTTGCATTACTATCTTTTGTGCATGAGGTGTTACCCACACTCTCATACACACTCATTAGATTCTTGACAATAGATTTTTCACTTGAAGCCTCTGATGTTCTCAACCCAAGAATCTTCATGATGGACCTATACTTTATTCTTCACATCATTTCAATGAATAGTTGACATCTTGCAGTCTCATTTAACTTTTCAAAGAACAATCTCCAAATCTTATGAGCATATCTTCTACAAGTGTGTTTTGGAATCTTACCTTCCATTGGCTGCAAAATATTCTCATCAATATCAATCAAATACTTTGGCTTTCTATGCAAAATTCTAGGTGGTGTTAAGTTAGGTAAATTCATCTCAACATTAGGAATTTCATCAATATTTAAATGAGATGGGCTAGATGGCATACCTTCGATCGAAGATGGAATAGATGACATACCTTGAGGTTGAGGTGGGAACGATGGCGTACCTCCTTCATCACATGTGAGTGATGATGCGCTCTCAACTTGAGATGTGGTAGATGGTGTCCCTACATGTTGACTTGCGGTAGAGGATGTGTCTCCAACTATTGTATTCAAATCTCTCGTAGCACAAAGTTTTTGCATTCATTCTCTTTGTGCTGCCAATACCATATCTCTTTGTGATGGTTGTGGTTCCTCTTCAATTGGCATGTCTTCATTTATCATGTCCAATTTCTTCTTCTCACGAAATTCCCTCATAGCCACTGCTTTATTTGCATTCTTAGCTTCTATCTCTTCCTGTGTTGGTTTAATTCTTGATCATTTCCTCAGCATGATGCAGAATTTTTCTGTAGCATGATAAAGAGACCAATATTAGTTCCTAAGAAATGAATACAAGATAATAGTGGGATTGTATTTTTATTATGTTGTAAGGATTTATTCTTCTATAGTTTGAAATCATGGTATGTTAAGGTCTATGTATTACACATAATTATTAAAGAGCCCAAGTGTAGAAAATATACATTGCATCATGTGAGATTGTTGGTTGCTTTCTTGATTGGGAATGTCTATTTTAAACATGTATGATAAAGCATGATAAAGTAATTCAAATAGAATTAAGGAAAATGTAAATAACATGCATGTAAAGACTTGACATACCTAAAAAATGAAGATTCGAATGGAGAGAGTACCCAATTATGTAGTATTTTTTTCTTCTTGCATCAAACTCCTCAACAATTTGAGTTTTTCACCACTTGCTTCCTTTTCAATTTTAAATTGAATAACACTCAAATATAATTACTAACAACAATACTATGAACCAATCTATAATGTTAAATTCCTAAAATTGAATCACAATTAACATTGCAACACTACAAAAATTGAAACTTGAATAGATATATATCAAACTTGGTCTGAAAACTATGTTATTTCCTCCTTCTCAAGTTGGCAAAGCAGAAAAGGTGGTGGAAAGATCATGCAAAGGTGGTAGAATGTGTAAAATGTGCATATGAACTTCCCAACAGCATGACAACACTTATTTTTTGTCGGAGCACACGCATAATTAGTATGAAAATAGAGCATGTGGGCCTGGATCATGGGGGTCAACACTTTTTTACCAATTCTACAGCAGGACAAAACGCGAGCGCGTTATAACACACTCGCGTTTTGTCCTGCTATAGATTGATCCACAAATATTTGTACCTATCTCACCTTCGATAGCACCTTTACAATATCTCACCTCTAGTTCCACTAGCTCATGTTCTATATCTCACTTATCTCTCCCCCTCACCTCTCTACCTCTCTACCTCTCCCCTCTCTATGTCTCTTAGTCGCTCATTGCCTACCTTAACCCTAATCCCTCGACCCTTGAACCTCAACCCTCAACGTCAAAACCTAATCCCTCAACCCTTAACTCTAATCCCTCAACCCTCAACCCTATCCCTAAACCCTAAAGCCTCAACCCTCAACCCTCCACATCAAATCCTAATCCCTCAACCCTTCACTCTAATCCCTCAACCCTAAACCCTATCCCTAAATCTTCAATAGTATACCTTAAACCCTAATCCCTCAACCCTCAACCCTAAACCTTATCCCTAAACCCTAATCCCTCAACCCTCAACCCTAATCTGTCATCCCTCTACTCTAATCCCTCATCCCTAAACCCTCAACGGGCTTGATACTATACCTTAAACCCTAATCCCTTATCCCTAAACCCTCCAACCCTATCCCTAATCCTTATACCCTCGACACTCTACTTTAACCCTAATCCCTCGACCCTCAACCCTATCCCAAAACCCTTAACCCTTGAACCTCAATGTACTCAAACCTCAACATCAAACCCTAATCCCTCAACCCTTAACTCTGATCCCTCGACCCTCAACCCTATCCCTAAACCCTAAACCCTAAAGCCTCAACCCTCAACCCTCAACTTCAAATCCTAATCCCTCAAGCCTTCACTCTAATCCCTCAACCCTAAACCATATCCCTAAACCCTCAACACTATACCTTAAAAACTAATCCCTCAAGCCTTAACCCTAAACCTAATCCGTAAACCCTAATCCCTCAACCCTCAACCCTAATCCATCATTCCTCAACTCTAATCCCTCATCCCTAAACCCTAAACACTATCCCTATTCCTAGACCCTCAATGAGATCAATACTATACCTTAAACCCTAATCCCTTATCCCTAAACCCTCCAACCCTATCCCTAATCCTTATACTCTCGACACTCTACTTTAACCCTAATCCCTCAACCCTCAACCCTATCTCAAAACCCTTAACCCTCTAACCTCAATATACTCAACCCTCAACATCAAACCCTAATCCCTTAACCCTTAACTATGATCCCTTGAGCCTTAACCCTTAAAACTTGAACCCTAAAACCTATCCCTACATGCTTGACACTTGACACTATATCTTAAACCCTAATCCCTTAACCCTCATCCCTAAAGCCTCAACCCTAAATCCTTAAACCTTCAACCCTAAACCCTATCCCTAATCCCTTGACCATTAACCCTATCCCTCAACCCTTAACCCTCAACTCTCAACATTAAACCCTAATTCATCAACCCTAAACCCTAATCCCTCAAACCTAAACCCTATCCCTAAACCATCAACCCTTGACACTATACCTTAAACCCTAATCCCTATCCCTCAACCCTTAACCCTTAAAACTTAAACCCTATCCCTACACCCTCAACACTTGACACTATATCTTAAGCCTTAAACCCTCATCCCTAAAGCCTCAACCCTCAATCCTTAAACCTTCAACCCTAAACCCTATCCCTAATCCCTTTACCCTTAATACTCTAACCCTAACCTCGACATTAAACGCTAATCCATCAACCCTAAACCCTAATCCATCAACCCTAAACCCTCAACCCTCAACACTATACCTTAAACCGTAATCTATCAACCATAAAACCTAATCCCTCAACCCTCAACCCTCAACCCTCAACCCTAATCCCTCATCCCTAAACCCTAAACGCTATCCCTATTCCTAAACCCTTAACCCTCGACACTATACCTTAAACCCTAATCCCTTATCCCGAAACCCTAAACTCTATCCCTCAACTCTTAACCCTTAAAAATTAAACCCTAAAACCTATCCATAAACCCTCAACGCTCAACACTATATTTTAAACCCCAATCCCTTAACCCTTAGCCCTAAAGCCTCAACCCTCAATCGTTAAACCTTCAACCCTAAACCCTATCCCTAATCCCTCTACCCTCAACACTCTACTTTAACCCTAATCCCTTGACCATCAACCCTATCCCTCAACCCTCAACTCTCAACATTAAACCCTAATGCTTCAACCCTAAACCCTAATCTGTCAACCCTAAACCCTAATCCCTCAACCCTAAACCCTCAACCCTCAACACTATACCTTAAACCATAATCCCTCAAGCCTAAACCCTAATTCCTCAACCCTAAACCCTAAACCCTATCCCTAAACCCAACAAAATTGCTTTGCCTTATGTTAGGTTGTTAAACCCATCATTTTTGACACTCTTCTCTTAAAGATATTTGAGTTGTAAGAATATGTCAGAAAAATGGCTATGAACTTTTTTAATGTTAGTAATGTTATATGGCATGTTTTTCTCGCCCATCTGGGGTTCATTATGCCAATAGGTGTACACACTATGAGAAAAGCTTTGCGTATGGTACATCCATAGTGAGTAATTAACAGTTGAAATCAGAAGGATGATCATTATGAGAAAAGCTTCACATTGGGGTACATCTATGTTTCTTGTTGTCCACCCCGCACTTAGGGGAGGTATATTGTTATGAAATAGCCAAATAATCTCCCATTGTTTACTGGCTCTGTCCACAAGAACTACTAAACTATACCTTAAACCCTAATCCCTCAACCCTAAACTTTCAACCCTAAACCCTATCCCTAATCCCTCTACCTTAACCCTAATCCCTCGACCCTTAACCCTAAACGCTATCCCTAAAGCCTCAACCCTAAACCCTAATCCCTCAAGGTCCTAAACTCTAATCCCTTATCCCTAAAATCTAAATCCAATCCCTAAACGCTCAACCCTCAACCTTAAACCTTAATCACTCAATCCTTATCCACCCCTCTCCTCCCCTATCTGGCTCACTCCCATCTCTACCCTCCTCTACCCTCGACACTATACATACATACATATAGGCATACATAGATACATACCTACATATAGGCATACATACATACATATAGGCATACATACATACATACATACATACATACATGATTAATAACATTGAACATAAAAAAATTCAAGGGGAAAATAACGTGAGCGCGTTATTTCAAACATGGCAAACAATACAAACTTTTGCGGAAAAGGGAAAATGCAAAGCAAAAAATAACGCGACCAACCCAAATGCTTGGAGTGCCTTTTCAACATCCATAGACGTGTTTTTCCATATTCTTCAAGATTTCACATAATTTCATTGGTGCTAACCCTCAGATTTGCACGTGTTTCAAGGTCAAACAAATCAAACACCTGGGTAATGTTAGGCTTTCTCTTAGCTATTTGACAATGTGATTTTTTTCACATTTTTAACAATGTTAAGCCATTCATCTTTAATTTCTTTTGTTTGTGTATCTGTTTTTGGGCAAAAACTACTGTTTGGTCTTTTTTTCATTGTAAATTAACTATTCATTGAAATTTCAAAAAAATTACATATTAAGAAACTAGACTCCATTCTACACATATTAAAAAAATAAAAAAATGATTTTCAATTAGCTTTCAAAATTTATAGGGGTAGCATGGCCAAAATTCTATTTTTTAAGATGTGTCAACTTTGAAAATTAGTTAAAAATCAAATATTCATCAAAAAATTATCAGAAAAATCAGGCATAAACTACATGCTATTAGCTGATTTCTCACCAAAGCGATTTTAAAAATACCAAAAAAAGTTGACCTTTTGAGGGGGCCACAAAACATGCTATGTTATGTTTTTTTGACAGAAACAACACCAATTTCTGTGGCTCCCTCTTTTGAACCCCTTAATCTATGTCATTTTCAAAAAAAATAGTAGTTTAGAAAGTAGACTCAGAGCACTATGAACATTGTTTTGGTTGCATCTCCAAATTTTGAGTGTAACTATGCTCAATTTCTCATCCAAGGCCAGCATTTCCTGATTTCAGAAAAAAATTGGCCACTTAAGACCCCTTTTTGCCCCCCCATCTTCTTGCACTTACCCCATAAGCTTTGGAATCCACTAACCCGCAAGATTATCTTTTCTAGAGATGTTATTTTCAGGGAACTTAGAGCTATTTCTAAACCTGAGTAGCCAAAAGAAAAAGATGAAAAGGTAAAGAAGTTGTACTTTGATTTAGAGCAGTAAGATGCACCTTAGGAAGAACATAATGATGGATTGGGGGGTGAAGAAGAAGAAGATTCAAGTAGTTCTGATGAAGATGAGTCTGTTGTTATAGAAGAAATTATGGATGATCATGCAAAAGAACAAGTAGAGTCTCTTACTCCACCCTTGAAGATATCCACAAGACAATGGACTCCAGTTGACAGGGATAGCCCACTAGATTTCCATCGTGTATATGCTTTATTGAGTACTAACAATGAACCTAGATCCTACAGGGAAGCTATTTCTGCAGATGATAGTGAGTCTTGGTAGTTAGCCATGCAGGAGGAGATGATGGTTTTAGACTTTTGTAACACCTGGGATCTTGTTCGTTTGCCCAAAGGAAGAAAGGCCATAGGTTGTAAGTGGGTCTTCAAGAAGAAGTTTGGAGGGGACGAGTCATTGGAGAAGTACAGGGCTAGACTGGCAACCAAGGGCTACTCCCAGAGAGAGGGAGTTGATTTTGGTGAGATATTCTCTCCTGTTGCTAAATTGACTTCTATTAGATTTATCTTATCCATTGTTGCAGCTTATGATTGGGAGATTGAGAAAATGGATGTTAAGACTGAATTCTTGCATGGAGATCTTGAAGAAGAAATTTATATGCAACAGCCTACAAGTTTTGAGGTAAAAGAAAAAGAACATTGGGTTTGTAGGTTAAAGAGGTCTCTCTATGGTTTGAAATAGTCCCCCAGAATGTGGTATACATTTATTTGTTTTGAAATTAGGTTTTATTAGAAGTGAGGAGGATCATTGTGTTTGCATTCATTGTGTTGATGATTCTATATTGGTTATTGCTTTGTATGTTGATGACATATTGTTTATCAGCAATACTAAGGGTATGGTCAGTGAGCTTAAAGCCCAACTTTCAAGTGCATTTGAGATGAAGGATCTTGGTTCTACAAGGTATATTTTGGGAATGGAGATCAGAAGGGACATAGTTAATAGAAAGCTTTGGTTGTCACAAAGTAAGTATGTGAATACTATTTTGTAGAGGTTTAGTTTGCAAGACTGTAACCCAGTTAGAGTTCATTTACCCATTGGCACTAAGCTTTCATTAGATATGTGTCCAAAGACTGAGGATGATTTTGAGGATATGTATAATGTTCCATATGCTAGTGTTGTAGGGAGTTTGATGTATGCAATGGTTTGCATTAGACTAGATATTGCCCAAGCAGTGGGAGTTTTGAGCAGATTTATGTCTAACTATGGTAGATAGCATTAGAACTATGTGAAGAGGGTGTTTAAATATCTTGCAGGTACTCCTGATCATTGTTTGGTTTATTTTGGTACTGATAGTGCTGATAAATCTTTGGACATACAGGGTTTTGTTGATGCAGATTGGGTAGGTGACTTGGATAGTCGAAGGTCCACTAGTGGCTATGTGTTTACTTTGTTTGGAGGTGCAGTGAGTTGAATGAGTAATAGGCAGCCCACAGTTGCTTTGTTCACCACAAAAGTAGAGTATATGGCTACTACTCATGTCTCTAAGGAGGCAATTTGGTTGAGGAAACTGTGTACAGGTATTGGTTTTGATTACAGGATAATTCAGATTGGTTGTGATAGCCAGAGTGCTATCTATTTGGCCATTTGGCCAAGAATCCCATGTATCATGCCTAGACAAAGCATGTTGATGTTCAGTATCACTTTGTTCAAGAGTTGGTTGTAAATGGAGAAATTGAGTTGAAGAAGATAGACACTCAAGAGAATGTTGTAGATTCATTGACTAAGCCTATGAGCACAGAGAAGTTTGTATGGTGCAGAGAGGCCATGGGCCTTATTTCTAGTGCTTGATTATTTTTCATTTGATTTCTTATGGGTTGATTTACAATGTATAATGTAAAGTGGGAAAATGTTGAGATAAGGTGCCATTAACCTTGTAAATCCCATTATTGTATTATTCCATTTATTATTTGTAATTACCCATAAGGGGTGTACAAGTTTCACGGAAGAAGAAAAAATTATTTACTGTCCATGGTAATTACGGAGTTACTACACGGTAAGTGGACCAGAGTTATCGGCAGTAGTTACGAGATGTAATTTACTTTGGTAAATGGTAATTGGTCAAAGTGGGGTGCACATGTGGAGGAATAATCTAGTTTTAGTGTTATGACACATGTCATAGATGCTGTAAGAAGGTGTAAGAGATTCTATGACAACTGTAAGTTGTAATAAGAATCTATGACACTTATAATAGCATATGATGCGTCATAAGATGCTGTAAGTGGCTATTTTTAGCCCCAAGGCATTCAAGCTTGCATGGGCACATTTTCCCAAGTGTAGGATGCATGTATGACAACATTTATGACCCCGTAAGAGCCTATTATTGGCCATGGACGCCCAAGGTTGTATTGTTGACTCTTGACAAGTGTTATGAGCTCGTAAGAAGTCATTTAATGTCTTGAGGTTGTGTAAATTCTATATAAACTATAGCATAGTAGATGAGATGCATATACTAGTTTACAGGTACTTAGGTTCTACCGGAGTGAAGGTTGGAGGACAGAGGAAGTGAATGTATTTGTAATCTCCTTTTGTGAAGATAATACAACTTGACCTCTTTTCTTGGTGGAGTGTTTTACCTAAAAGGGTTTTCTCCATGTTAAACACTTGTGTTATGTGCTTCATTCTGCTTCTGGTATATTTCTGTATTGTGGGTTTATGTTTTGTTACAATCTCTATTGTTAATAGCACACAGTTAAAGGTTGCTGAAATTTATCACGAATCAGATTTCCATTGAAGTAGTGCTGCTTTCATTTGTAACATTTGGTATCAGAGCCTGGCCAGCTTTGACTTTTGGGTGGTAGTGTGGAAGTTGTAGCTACAGTGGGAAATTTGGTTGTGTTTGTTTTGCAGATCTTGTATTTTTATTATGGCTACATCCACCGTTGCATCAACCTCTCGATTGGACATTGAGAAGTTCAATGGAATGGGGTATGAATTGTGGAAGCTAAAAATGGAAGATTTGTTGGAAGAAAGAAACCAATGGTTGGCCGTCCAAAAAGAGAAGAAACCCGATGATGTCTCTCAAGATGAGTGGGATAGACTGGATAAGAAGGCACGGGGAACCATCTGGTTGTGTCTTTCAGACTCTGTCCTATTGAATGTCATAAAGGAAGAGACTGCATACAAGTTGTGGAAATGGTTGGGTGAGATCTATCAAGCCAAGAGTATGGTAAATAAACTTTATTTAAAAAGAAAATTGTTTTCCATGAAAATGCGAGAAGGTGAATCAGTTGCATAGCATTTAAATTCTTTTAATTTGTTAGTTAGTTAGCTTGATTCAGTAGATGTTGAGGTTAGTGAGGAAGATAAATGTATCTTACTTCTTTGTTCTTTACCTGAGTCTTGGGAGAATGTTATCCTTGCTATCACTGCTAACCTCACAGATCTGTAGTTGGATGCTCTTGTTTTAATGCTATTGTCACAAGAATTGAGGAAGAAGAGTTTGGATAGTTCAGGGGATGCTCTTAGTGTTAGGGGAAGGTCTAAGGAAAGGGAACCTAAAGGAGATCAGAAAGGGGCTAAGGACAAGTCGAAGGGCTGGTCTAAGACTCCTCGTAAAAATAATAGAGTTAAGTGTTGGAACTGCAGTAAAAGGGGACATGTGAAAAAGGAGTGCAGAAACCCCAAGAAATAGTGGGAGAGTGCTTCGGATAAGTCCTCGAATGCAGGTGAAGAAGTTTTACTTTCTGCATGTAATCTTGTTTCTAATGATCACTAGTTGGTTGACTCAAGATTCTCATTTCATATGACTCTGTATAAGGAATGGTTCTCCACATATGAAGAATATGATGGAGGTAATATCTACCTTGGTGACAACTCTTCATATCTAATTGTCAAAAAAGGAAAGGTATTGTTGTGTTTCAATGATGGGAGAATTAAAACCATCCCTAGTGTTTTGCATGTTCCTAGATTAGCTAGAAATCTGATTTCAATTTCGAAGTTGAATGATTTGGGAATGTATGTGACATTTGACAAGCATGGCTGTAGATTGGTGAGAGGGAACTTGGTGGTAGTGAAAGGGAAGAGATCTGGCAACTTGTTTAAGCTTGAAGCCATTACAGTTTGTAATGCCTCCTATGTATCTGAGGCCAGTACTAAAAATAAATGTATGTTGTGGCACCGTAGATTGGGCCACACAAGCAATAATGTATTAAAACTATTAAGAATAAAAATTTGTTGGACGGTTTCTCCTATTCTGATGAGTACTTTGATTTCTATGTGCATTGTGTGTTTGGTAAACAAAATAGAAAATCATTTCCTTCAGGAAGCAATAGAGCAAAAGAGAAGTTAGAAATTATTCATACAGATGTGTTTGGACCTGTGGATAATGAATCTATCAGAAAATCTTTTTATTTTATAACCTTTATTTATGATGTATCCAGATTTACATGGATTTATTTTATGAAGCATAAATCTGAAGTTTTCACTAAGTTGAAGGAATTCAAAGTCTTTGTAGTGAACCAATCAGGTTTAAAGATTAAAAAATATTAAGATCTGACAATGGAAGGGAATATTTCTCTAAGGAATTTAATGAGTTTTGCAAGCATGCAGGTATAATCAGACAAAAGACAACTCCATATACACCATAATAAAATGGTGTTGAAGAAAGGATGAACGGAATAATTATGGAAAGGGCCAGAAGTATGCTTAGTGATGCACAGTTGGATAAATGCTTTTGGGCAGAGGCTATGTGTACTACTTGCTACTTGATAAATAGATCTCCTTGTAAGACTCTTGATTTGACACCTTATAAAGTGTGGACTGGTAAGAAACCTTTTGTTTCACATTTAAGGGTTTTTTATTTGTGAGGCTTTTGTTCATGTGCCTAAGGAAAATTGATCTAAGTTGGATCCAAAAGCTGAAAAGTGTACATTCATTGGATATGGTGATAATGTGAAAGGTTATAAGCTTTGGAATCCACTAACCCGCAAGATTATCTTTTCTAGAGATATTATTTTCAGGGAACTTGGAGCTATTTCTGAACCTGAGCAGCCAAAAAAAAAAGATGAAAAGGTAAAGGAGGTGCATTTTGATTTAGAGCAGCAAGATGCACCTCAGGAAGAACATAATGATAGATTGGGGGGTGAAGAAGAAGAAGATTCGATTAGTTCTGATGAAGATGAGTCTGTTGTTACAAAAGAAGTTGTGGATGATCATGCAAAAGAATGAGTAGAGTCTCCTACTCCACCCTTGAAGATATCCACAAGACAATGGATCTAGTTGATAGGTATAGCCCACCAGATTTCCATTATGTATATGCTTTATTGAGTACTAACGATGAAACTAGATTCTACTGGGAAGCTATTTCTGTAGATGATAGTGAGTCTTGGCAGTTAGCCATGTAGGAGGAGGTGATGGCTTTAGATTCTTGTAACACCTGGGATCTTGTTTGTTTTCCCAATGGAAGAAAGGCCATAGGTTGTAAGTGGGTCTTCAAGAAGAAGTTTGGAGCAGACGGGTCATTGGAGAAGTATAGGGCTAGAATGGTAGCCAAGGGCTACTCCCAAAGAGAGGGAGTTGATTTTGGTGAGATATTCTCTCCTGTTGCTAAATTGACTTCTATTAGATTTCTCTTATCCATTGTTGCAGCTTATGATTGGGAGATTGAGCAAATGGATGTTAAGACTGTGTTCTTGCATGGAGATCTTGAAGAAGAAATTTATATGCAATAGCCTATAGGTTTTGAGGTAAAAGGAAAAGAACATTGGGTTTGCAGGTTAAAGAGGTCTCTCTATGGTTTGAAATAGTCCCTCAGAATGTGGTATCAAAAGTTTGATTCATTTGTTTTGAAATTGGGTTTTGTTAGAAGCGAGGAGGATCATTGTGTTTGCATTCATTGTGTTGATGATTCTATACTAGTTATTGCTTTGTATGTTGATGACATGTTGTTTTTCAGCAAGGGTATGGTCAGTGAGCTTAAAGCCCAACTTTCAGGTGCATTTGAGATGAAGGATCTTGGTTCTTAAAGGTATATTTTGGGAATGGAGATTAGGAGGGACAGAGTTAACAAAAAGCTTTGGTTGTCACAAAGTAAGTATGTGAATACTATTTTGTAGAGGTTTAATTTGTAGGACTGTAACCTAGTTAGAGTTCCTTTACCCATTGGAACTAAACTTTCATTAAATATGTGTCCAAATATTGAGGATGATTTTGAGGATATGTCTAATGTGCCATATGCTAGTGTTGTAGGGAGTTTGATGTATGCAATAGTTGCATTAGACTAGATATTGCCCAAGAAGTGGGAGTTTTGAGCAGATTTATGTCTAACCATGGTAGACAGCATTGGAACTATATGAAGAGGGTGTTTAAATATCTTGTAGGTACTCCTAATCATTGTTTGGTTTATTCTTGTACTGATAGTGCTGATAAATCTTTAGACATATAGGGTTTTTTTGATGCAGATTGGGCAGGTGACTTGGATAGTCGAAGGTCCACTAGTGGCTATGTGTTTACTTTGTTTGGAGGTGCAGTGAGTTGGATGAGGAATAGGCAGCCCATAGTTGCTTTGTCCACCACAGAAGCAGAGTATATGGCTCCTATGCATGTCTCTAAGGAGGCAGTTTGGTTGAGGAGACTATGTACAAGTATTGGTTTTGATTGCAAGATCATTCAGATTGGTTGTGATAGCCAAAGTGCTATCTGTTTGGCCAAGAATCCCATGTATCATGCTCAGACTAAGCATGTTGATGTTTAGTATCATTTTGTTCAAAAATTGGTTGCAAATGGAGAAATTGAGCTAAAGAAGATAGACACTTAGGAGAATGTTACAGATTCACTAACTAACCCTGTGAGCACAAGGAAGTTCATATGGTGCAGAGAGGCCATGGGCCTTGTTTCTAGTGCCTGATTATTTTTTATTTGATTTCCTATGGGTTGATTTACAATGGATAATGTAAAGTGGGAGAATATTGGGATAAGGTGTCATTAACTTTATAAATCCCTATTTATTATTTGTAAGTACCCATAAGGGATGTACAAGTTTCATGGCAGAAGTAAAAATTATTTACTGTTCACGGTAATTATGGAGTTACTACATGGTAAGTGGACCAGAGTTACCGGCGGTAGTTATGGGATGTAATTTACCATGGTAAATGGTAATTGGTCAAAGTGGGGTACACATGTGGAGGAATAATCTAGTTTTAGTGTTATGACGCATGTCATAGATGTTGTAAGGTGTAAGAGATTCTATGACAACTGTAAGTTGTAATAAGAATCTATGACACTTATAATAGCATATAACACATCATAAGATGTTGTAAATGGCTATTTTTATCCCCAAGGCATTCAAGCTTGCATGGGCACATTCCCAAGTGTAGGATGCATGTATGACAACATTTATGACCCCGTAAGAGCCTATTCTTGGCCATGGATGCCCAAGGTTGTATTGTTAACTCTTGACAAGTGTTATGAGCTTGTAAGAAGTCATTTAATGTCTTGAGGTTGTGTAAATTCTATATAAACCATAGCATAGTAGATGAAATGCATATTCTAGTTTATAGGTACCTAGGTTCTGCTGGAGTGAAGGTTGGAGGATAGAGGAAGTGAATGTATTTGTAATATCCTTTTGTGAAGATAATACAACTTGACCTCTTTTCTTGGTGGAGTTTTTTTACCTAAAAGGGTTTTCTCCATGTTAAACACTTGTGGTATATGCTTCATTCTTCTTCTGGTATATTTCTGTATTGTGGGTTTATGTTTTGTTACAATCTCCATTGTTAATAGCACACAGTTAAAGATTGCTGAAATTTATCTCGAATCAGATTTCCATTGAAGTAGTGTTGCTTTCATTTCTAACAAGTATTAACTATTATTTAGAAACTTTTCCTTTTGTGAGTATACCTTTTCTCTTGTCACCGATGATTTGTTCTTTAGAATGGTGCTTCTGCATGTACTTGGGAGTTTTAGAAATCTTTTCTAGAGATTCTTCTTCTTCTTCAATCTGCACTTCCTTTTCTTTAGCTTTCCTTCTTCACTACAAGAAAACTCATCTGACTCATATCCATTCACCTCTAATTTCATCTATAGGTCTTCATCAACCTTGACATTTGCACTTTCAACAATATTTCTTAGCCTCTTGTTGTAGCACCGGTAAGCTTTTCTTTTATTAGAATATCCAAGAAAGATACCTTCATCAGATCTTTCATAAAACTTTCCCAAGTTTTCTTCATCTCTTATGATATAGCATTTGCTTCCAAACACTCTGAAGTATTTGACAGTAGGATTCCTTCCATTCCATAGCTCATAAGGAGTCTTTGAGTTGTTTTCTCTTGTTTGCACTCTATTCAGTATATAAACATTAGTATGAATTGCTTCTTTATAATAGACTTCCAATAGATTTGCTTCTTTAATCATTGTCCTTGTAGCTTCTTGAATAGTCATATTCTTTCTTTCAACCACTCCATTTTGCTGAGGATTCCTAGGGGTAGATAAGTGCCTCTTTATTCCATGATTCTCACAAAACATGCTAAACTCATTGGAGGTGAACTCTCCACCTTTATCAGACCTCAAACATTTGATTTTCATATCAATTTCATTTTCAATCATTGCTTTGAATGCTTTAAACTTATCTAGGGCTTCTGATTTTTCTTTAAGAAAAGTAACCCATGTCATTCTAGAATAATCATCAATTAGTAGCATGAAATACCTGTCACCTTGAAAACTCCTTACTCTGGTAGGGCCACAAAGATCTATATACACCAATTCCAACAATCCAGTAGAAGATCAATCTTTGACTTTGAAACTTCTTCTTGCTTGATTTCCAACTTGACACTTTTTATAGACAACATTGATAGGCTTTGTAATGCTTTGCAAATCTCTCATAGCTTGAATTGGACCTATTCTTACTAGGCTATCAAAATTAATGTGACATAGTCTTCTATGCCATAACCAACTTTCACTGATCTGAGTTATGAAACAATAACCATCAACACCTTTAAGCTGATAAACATTTCCATTTGTCATCTTTCTAGTAGCAATCACAATTCTAAAATCTTTTCTGATCTCATAGCCACCATCCTAAAACATAATATTGTATGCTTTTCTACACATTTACCCAACACTCAAGAGGTTATGTCTTAAACCCTTAACATAAAGAACATCATCTGTGTTATGCTTTCCATCAAAACTGATTGAACCTTTTCCACAAATCTTGGTAGATGTATCATCACCAAACCTAACTAGTCCTCCATCATATTTTTCAAGTCTAACAAACTTACTCTTATCACCAGTCATATGATTTGAGCATCCATTATCAATGATCCAATAGTTCTTTTCATGTCTAGCATGAAAAGCAAATATCAAGCTACCTTCAACATTAGTACTTACCTCCGGAGCCCTTTCCTTCACACATCCCACAGAGTTAGCAGAGATAACTAGTATCATCTTTTAAAGCTATGAACAAGCATTCATCATCCTCATTATCTTCATAATCAGATTACTTGCATCTTCTCTAACATAATAACTTTTCTTAATCATCTTACTTTTGTTCTCTCTATTTTTTCTTTTCAAAATTATGTCTAGACATCTTGAAGCATAATGATCTATCTTACCACAACTGAAATATTTGAAAGACAACTTACCACTATACTTTCCAGTACCCTTTTTCATTCTTCTTACAAAGTTAGCTTCTATATCATCAAAATCCTCTTGATCTGATTCTACAGTCCTCTCTGATTTGCCAGCTTTAAAAGCAGTCTCAACTTTTGCACTACATGTACCAAATTCTCTCATTTCAAAAGTGATTAAAACACCAAGCAACTAATCTCTGGTAAATTGGTCTAGATTTTATAAATTTTCAATAGGAGAAACTTTATGACTGTAAGATTTTGGAAGAGTTCTGAGTACCTTCAATACCACTTCTTTTTCTTCCAGTTCTCCACCAAGACCTCTGATGCTATTGACAACTTCATCCACCCTCTATAAATAGCTTGTAGTGTTTTCATCTTCAAACATTCACATGGTCTCAAACACAATCTTTAGATTTTGCATCTTAGCTTGCTTGATCTTATCATCTCCTTCATAAATACTTTTTAACTTTTCCCAAATTTCATTAGCAATTTTCAAATTCATAACCTTTACCAATTCAAAATTAGTAAGACCACTTAAAAGAGCATACCTTACTTTGCCTTTGTTTTCATAAGCCTTGATCTCATTAGCAGTACTCAGTCCATTATCAGGTATAGTATATGCAGTCATAGCAGACTTCCAGATTTCATATCCAAGGGAAATCAAATAAACTTCCATCCTTATTTTCTAGAATGCATAGTCTGATCCATCAAAGGGGAACATCCTTAATATAGATTAAGGCTTTATTGTTTTAAAAATATATCTAAACAACTAACACAGTATTTAATTAAAATATTTAAAAGTACTTCAAAAACATAGGGGCTATTAATGGGTGTTCATAGTTTGCATGTAACAAACTAGCAAAATAAATTGGGTTAAATTTTTGGCATGATATTTTTATTTTTTCTTTAGCTTTTTTATTGTAAATTTGGCCATTTATGTCTTCAAAAAATGAAACATTATAATATCAAAAAAATAAATCTGCAAAATCCATCTTTAAGATGTCAAATTATGAGCCAATCACAAATTAAAATAACTGCTTAAATTTTTTTTTTTAAAATGGACGGAGACTGTGGATTAAAAATTCCTCCACAAATATGTGAAGAGGGACAACTAACCAAAATAATCTCAGCAGCCGCATGGATGTTCATTAACCGGCAGCTAACGTTTTTACATCCACATTGATTGTGACCTTTGCATGCCTGCACAAGGCGAATACAACATCAAATGAAATGTTCATTGCTCATTCCAATAGATACCCAATCCTTTTACTTTTTACTCACATCCCACAATCAGGAGATTAGAATGTCATTTTTTCCAATGCTTCAAGCAGGAACAACGATGATTAAATGTGGGCCACTCAGTTGAATTAATAGTACCACACTTTACTTTTTCTGGCTCTACTTCCCACGCATTCCATATAATGTTTTTAACTCTTCCTCCAGTAGATTTTACGAAATATTTTTTAGGAACCACTCGACAAAATCGTAAGAAGTTTCATCTAACATGTAATTCTTTCTCCAAGAAATTTCACTAAGAAGTTTCATTTACTATGTAATTATTTCTTCAAGAAATTTCACTTTACTGATATTTTTTGGGAATCACTGCTAAAATCCTCAAATTATTCAGAAAAATGGTAACTTTTCCTCCAAGAAATTTTATGGACAATTTTTTAGGAAGCACTTATTAAAAATGGCAAGAAATTCCATCCAATGTGTCACAAAATTTAACTGACAATTTTTTGGAAAAGAAAATTTTACAGACAATTTCTTGGAAATCATTTAGCAACATTGCAAGAAATTCCATCCAATCTGTCAGAAAATTTCAAGAATAATTTCTTAGAAATCATTTAACAATATTGCAAGAAATTCCATCCAATCTGTTAGAAAATTTCATGGACAATTTCTTAGAAATCATTTAGCAACATTGTAAGAAATTCCATCCAATCTGTCAGAAAATTGCACCAATAATTTCTGGAAAATCAATTAGTAACATTAGAAGAAATTCCATCCCATGTGTCCACAAAATTTCACTAACAAGAAATTCCATCCAATGTAATATCATGGACAATTTCACTCACAAGAAATTCCATCCCATGTAATTTCACCCACAATTTCTTGAGAATCACTCAGCAAAATCCCAAGAATCATGAGGATACACCGACTAATCAAGAAGTCATCACCCTTAAAAGAAATGCTTGAAACTGTTGGGTGGTGAAACCCAACCGTTACAACCACTCTTCCACTCTTCAGTTACTCTACCAACTTTATGGTTACTTTCCTTTTGTAGCAGATTCTCAATGTTGCACCTGGTGGTGTGCATGTTGCATGTTGGCTATTATTAGATATTGAGGGAATGGAGTGTAATTGATGTAGGTGTATATTGATGTTGCCATGGTGTTGGAGTATTCTAGATTTAATAGAAAAGAGAAATCCTCTACTTGTTTGTGGATGTAGCCTGAAAAGGTGAACCACGTTAAAACGTGTCAATCATCTCTGTGTGTTTTGTTTTGTTTATTTGCTTTTGTTGTTGTGATTCTATCTATTTTTTTAATTTTACAATTGGTATCAGATCTTGGTGAAGAAGCTCGGTGGTGAAGCGGTTCCTTGGAGATTGCTAAAGAATTTTCAGAGCTATGGACGAAGCAGATATGGAAGAGAGTCCCAACTAGGATGATTAGGTTCAAGCTCTCATGTCTATGTGTCATGGCCATGAAGAGCGTCATGATGAAGTGGGAGCTATTCATCAGATGTTTTTGGATGAATTAAATGATGAAGCTAATTTTGTTATTGAGAAGTTTCTTGGTATGTTGGAACCTGGCAATATCATGGAGCAGATGCAAGAAATAAAAAGTGGTGTGGCTGCTCAAAAAAGGATTAGATTTGATGATACTCTTGTCTATTTGGATGCTGAGGAGTATGTGGCTCTTTCCAATGAAAGAGAGTTGATGGAGGCTTCTAAATCGGTGGTAGTGGCTGGCGAGGGTTTGGATGTTGCTAGGGATTCAACGGAGGAAGGTAAAGATTTTTCGAAAGCTTATGGTATAAGCGATGCTCGGGTGGAGATCTCAGTTCGAGCATCAAATGAAAAAGTTAGTGAAGATGTTGTCATGGTAGAGGCCAAGCTGGAATTTGATTTGAACGAAGCTAAAAATGAAGTGAAGAAGCATAAAGAGGTGGAAAAGGATAAAGATGTGGACATGCATAGCGCAAATGATAAGGATGAGTCGGGGAAGAAGGACGAGAAAAGGGAGAGAGTTTTAGTAGTAGAGAAGTCATTACAGTCGTAGGTAGAGGAGGGCCCAGAGAATATTGACATGCCATATGCTGATTTTCATGACTTCGACACGGAGAGGACTCCCTAGAGTTTTGAAGCAGACTAGATTTGGGCTATGTATAAGGCAAAACAAGGCATTTCTAGAGCTAGTAATATGCCTGGCATGGATGTGGAGGCAGAGCAAGAGCGAGGAGGCATTTGCAGCCTCATGCATCGCATCAACTCGCTTGAACATCTCTTGAAGAAATTATGCTAGAAAAAACATGCAGTGCCGACACAGACTGCTTTTTGTGAGAGTGAGTGTAGGCCATTGTCATATGGAGGAGGTTGCGTCTTTCAGATGCCTGTGAATTATCTGAGGTATTCCAAGGCTGACTATGAATCCATGCCTGAATCGAGGCTAGATGTTCTATTTCATGAGTATGGTTTGGCTGTGTATGATGATGATGATGGTATGCCTCATTTTTATGATCGCCAAGAGGATATGGATTTGGTGGCCGCCATGTTTTAGGGGTTATTACCAAAACGCTAATGCCTCTAGAGATTACAGGGGAACTAGTAGGGGAAGTGAAGCCATGGCAAACATGCATGCCAAATGTGGATTTAGTGGGAAGGTTGTCGATGTTCTAAAAATAGAGGGTGTGGAATATGGTAGCTTTGATATTCTAAGTGATGAACAAGTTGTCATGCCCACATTTCCCATGCGGTCATGACATGCAACAGACGTGTCATGTCCACATTTGTCATGTGGTCATGACATGAAATATCAAAAAAATTTCCACACTTCCCTAGAAACCCCCTCGCACGCGTAAGTGTGCTCGGTGGCATATGCTTAAGGCATAATCAATACAGTTGTCAGCGGGGTAATACGCACACGTGCGTATACTAATCGCAAGAAGGCCAACAAGGGGGTCTTCATGATGTGGATAATGTCACTTCAAGGGTTAAACTCACTAACCTACTAAACCCTAAATTTTAAGAAACTCCGACAGCATAACGCCTCACAGGCATGAGTTGGGTTTATTGTACTAACTCTAATTTTGAACATGAGGTTTCCTGATTTGGTTTAATAAATTTCCTACATCTCCCTCATTACATTGGAATATAGTTGATTGAGTTAATTGAACATTTTTCAACAAAGTCCTATCCTTTGTTCTCCTTCACGTTTTCTAAAATTTAATATTTATCTGTTCTCCTTCGCATTTTCTAAATTTTAAACATTTTTCAACAAAGCCCTATCATCTGTTCTCCTTCATGTTTTCTAAAATTTAATATTTATTTGTTCTCCTTCGAGTGCTCTATCAATCAGAGTTATCTCTGCATCCTTTACATTATTCCTAATTTCTTGGTAGATCAGATCACTTAAACAAGACTTACTAACTTTGTTTGATGAAGTCCACTAGGTTTCCGCTCCAGGTTTAATTCAACGTTTGAATTAATTTTGTTAATTATATTGCTTCAATCATGATTAATGAATTATTAAATATTAATTAGTATCCTTAGCCCTATTCTGGAAAAGTCATGCATTTTCTCCTCTTTGTTTTCACTTTTATCTTTTTGTCTCTTTTTCTCTCATTTTTCTCTCATTTTCTCAATTTGTCATTTCCTCAAATTACAGGTTGAGTTTAAATGGCCACATATGAAATGCATATGATGGCTTTGAATAATTATGAAAGTATAAATACACACACACACACACACACACACACACACACACACACACACACATATATATATGCTTATTGTATTTATAACACTAGGTTTCCTTTTTTTGTAAAAAAATAAGAATCTATATTTCATTCTAAATATATATATATATTACTTATGAGAAAAACTTATTTTTTTCTTTTTCTTTTATAAAAATGCTAACACCCTAAATATATTTTTATTTTATTTTGCTCACATTGGCAGAACCCTAATATTTTTGTTTGTTTCTATTGGCAGGGTCTTCCATGGGGAAAACTCTAGAGCCAATGGTGGCAGCGGCATTTCAGAGGAGAAAAGTTTGCAGAGTGATGAGGTTGTGGTGGAGATTCAAAGAGGGGTGTTTGCAAAGAGGGGAGTTCAGGTGGCAGCCGCGCAGGAGGAAAGACGGTGGAGTGGAGGTCGCAGAGGCGACTATGCAGGGGTGGCGAAGACCAGAGGGGTGGTAGCCATAGGGAGCAATGGAGGGAAGGTAAGGGACCGCGTGGGGATTTAAGTTATTGGGGGTGTGGGGAGGGGGACGGAGCCCCCACCCACATCCCATTGAATGGGATGTGGGTGGGGGCTCCGTCCCCCTCCCCACACCCAAAGGCACAAAAGAAACGGTGGTGGGGGGTTCGAACCCCCCACCCAAATGTAAATGCATTTTCCATAAAACATTCTGTAGACTGTAAACAAAAATACAGTCACTTCAATATTTTCTCAGTATTTTAAATTTTTTTTAAATTGTATTAAGTTTCATTTATTATAAAATATACATATATATAAATAAATAAAAGTATATTCATAGCACTCTTAATCTTTAGTTTAAATTCACAGTTTATGAATTTTAAAATATATATATACAAAACATATATATATTGTATAAATTAAATACAGTCAATTTATTCTAATTGGCAGAATAAATAAATAAATAAAATCAATTTATCTTCAAGAGTAAATTTAATACATCTTACCAAATTCACATGTTATAAATATATATAATTATATATATATATATATATATATATATATATATATATATATATATATATAAGTATTTTTTTTTAAACTATAGCCCTCTTTCTAAAGCACTTACTAATTTTTTGTTTTAAGCAAATTCACAAGATATGTAAACATATTTTCCTTTTATCAATTCTACTACAAGGAAAGAACTCATTCTTATTTTTACAAGTATATTCATTGCATGGTTAAAATTTACACATTTTTAAAGAGAGACACAAATATAATTAAGTAATTTAAAATGTCTATAATAAATAACTACAACCAATTTTTATTTCTTCCAAATAACAAATTATTATTTCTTATTTGCCACAATAACAACTAAGTCTCAACTTTGCTAATGGAAGTATTAAAAATTATATACAAGCAATATCCTTTTAAAAACAAATTTCCTTCCTTCATCTTTACTTAAATGATAAAATTTAAATCAACAAATTATGACTATCAATACAACGAAAGAGGCTTTCTCACAACTTTCAAGAAAAATAATTTTACAACCAAAAGAGAGAACCAAGTTCTCATCTTTGACAACTAACAATGGTAAGATCTCCAAGAAGGTCAACCTCTCTCTCATGAGCTTTAAGAGTAAAGGAAAATAAAATATTTTCCAAGAGAAGAAATTTCTTCAACTTCACACTAGCTCCATGGAACCTGCATATCACCACAAGGGAAAGAAACACCACACATCTTGCTCTCCTCCCTACCCTAGACCCGCAAGAGGGTCACCCCTAAGCTATGGAGGTCATCCACACACCTGGGGACTCAAATCCATTTCACAACAAGGCACACAAACATCCCAAAAACACAATATTACACCCATAGGAAAACACAACACACGAACTCAATCAAGGTGAGTTCAAAGGGGTGGGAGAGTGGACACACTCAACTCTAGAGTGCCACTCCTTCAAAATATCTCAACATAATTTCTCTTATGGCCTCAAGCCAACATGTTAACAAAATTTCCAAAGTATTCATATTTTGGCTCTCAAGCCATGTAACAAATTGCTCAAAATCACATAAAATACCCTCAAGGCTTTCAACATCCCAAAACAAGGTAATGACCTTGAGGAGGATCTCTCCTCCCCTACCCCACACTTGTTGAGCATTCTCTCCCAAGTGGGAGAGGCTCTTACAACACCCAACCAAAATTCCCCTCAATAACAATAACACTCAAAGAAGAAAAACACACACATATGCATCAAGCAAGCAACTAAAATACAAGGGGAAGGCCTTAGCCTTGAAAACCAACCTTTAAAAGCCCTATTATGGAAAAAGTTGTTGTAGAGCTCCTCTAAAATCTTCTCCAACATAAGCCACCAAACTCCCTCTATCTTTTCTCCCAAATTCAATTTCAAAACAATTAAAATTCTCAAAAATTCAACAACCCCTCACCTTATCCCAAGTGGGATTAAAATAAGCCCAACCTATGAGCTTAGAGGAATGGGGAGGTGACACTTGTCACCTCCTCACTCTTCCTCCCCACTACAAGCATGTCCCAAGGGATGGGTGTTGACACATGTCATTCACCCATCCCCAAAGTCTCCCTCACCCCTTACCACATGTCCTCTCTCCAACACATGGGAGAGAAAAGGGGAGTTAAAGAGAGAAAGGGTGACACATGTGTCCCCTTCCTTTCCTCTCATGAAGGACCACACAACTCCATGGGTACTCTCACCAATTGTGAGAGAGACTTGAAGTCAAGTCCTCCACAATTGGTGGGCCTTGGAATCATTTCTAACCTTGGGAAGTGAAAAGGGATGGGTTTGAGTGTTGGTACCACTCATCCTAGCCCTCCCATGCCTCCAAATTCGTCACTTAACTTCAATATGAAGTTAAGGTGACCACATGGAGGTTTACCTAGGGTTACCCAAGTCAAAAGGGACCCTAGACCCATGGGGTATAACTCAGGGTCAAGTTTAGCCTAGTTAGGGCACCCAGGGTCAAGTTAAAACACAAGAAAAGGGTCTCCAAAGATTTAAAATTTAAAATGTAATTCAAAGACAATTTTTACAACACATATCATAATTCAAATTAAAAGAGGGTAGACTTAACCCAATTAACCTCATGCAAATTAACATTACAACATTTCATCATACATAGAGTTGATCTTGGTTCCTCGTGGAACTAGATCGGCTTCACAAGGGATTACAACATCAAATGTGGGATGATCTCCAGTATCTGTAGTTTGTTAGAAATACCTGCGCACTCAATTGCAAAGTTAATTTCCACATATATAAATAATAGCCAAGGCAAATTAAGAACATACACTCGCATAAAATATCACAAATTCACTTAAGCATTAAGGAAATCACATTACAATTTTCTAACTAACATCACCCAATTAGTTTTCCTTTAATATAAAGCATCTATCTAACATCACCCAATTAGTTTTCCTATAATATAAACATATATCTAGCATCACCCAATTTGTTTTCTCTTAATACAAGAATCTATCTAACATCACCCAATTTATTTTCTCTTACTACAAGCATCTATCTAACATCACCCAATTAGTTTTCCTATAATATAAACATCTATTTAACATCACCCAATTAGTTTTCCTATAATATAAACATCTATCTAACATCACCCAATTTGTTTTCTCTTAATACAAGCATCTATCTAACATCACCCAATTAGTTTTTCTTTAACATAATAAAGTCTAATAGTTCAGGAATCTGGGATCAACAGTCCCACAAGTATAAAAGTATCAGCAACAATAAGATAAATAGTCACATGAATAGAAATGAAAAAGGTAGGCCTCACATCCTCCCCCCTAAGACTGTACTTCCTCCTGGAAATCATCAAAGAGGTGAGGGTAAAGAATTCTCAATCTCACTGCATCCTCCCATGTTGCAGTGACCTCATCGTACATGTCGCACTGGACTCTAACCTGGTCTAGCTCTCGACCTCGAAGGCCCAGCGTCTGATGAGCCAATATGCGAATTAGCTCCAAAGCCAGCTGTCTGTCTGCCTCTACCTAAAGAGCACTCCAATGCAATATGTGAGATAAGTTAGAGATGTAACGATGGAAAACTGAAACATGAAAGATATTGTGGATATGTGACAGGCTAGGTGGCAAGGCTAGACGATAGGCTACAAGTCCTATCCGCTCTAGGATCTCAAAAGGTCCTACAAACTGAGGTATGAGCTTAAAACCCTTTCTATAATGGATTGAACTCTTGTGCGGTCGCACTCTGAAAAATACCCTGTCACCCAGTGAGAAGCTCCGATCAGTTCTCTTAACATCAACATACTTCTTCTATCTATCCTGTGCCTCCTGAAATCTCTGTCTAATCAGGGTGACCTGCTGCTCCATATCCTGAACTATCTCTTGACCAATGGAAACCCTGTCCTCTATCCGATCCCAACTCAATGGTGTCCTGCATGGTTTGTCGTATAAAGCCTGAAAAGGAGGCATACCCAACAAGCTGTGATGCCCATTATTGTAGGCAAACTCAACCAGATACAGATACTCCTCCCATCTAGATTGATGGTCCATAACATACATACGAAGCATGTCCTCTAACACCTAATTAACTCTCTCTCTCTATCCATCGGTCTCCGGATGGTAAGCTGAACTGAAGTTGAGCTGAGTGCCCAATGCCTGTTGTAAGGCTCTTCGAAAAGATGAAGTAAAAACTGAGTCTCTGTCAGAAATGATGCAGCGATGTACTCCATGAAGTATGACAATTTGATTTAAAAACACTCTCACCACGGATGGTGCATTGTACGTCATGCATACAGGTGAGAAATGTGCCACCTTGGTCAACTTGTCAACTATCACCATGATGGCATCATGGCGACGTGATGACATAGGTAGACCAACAATAAAATCCATGGAAATGGTATCCCATTTCCACTCAAGTATCTTGTGAGGGTACAACAGTCCTGTTGGATGCTGATGCTCGGCCTTGACCCTCTGGAACTCAAGGCAACGAGCAACATATTCTGCAATGTCTCATCTCATCCCAACCCAATGGTATAACTGTCACAAATTAGCATGCATCTTCTTCACTCCTGGGTGTGCTGCATAAGGTTCTCTATGAGCCTCTGAAAGAATCACTGTACGTAGATCACCCGCACGAGGTACATAGATGCGCTGCTGATGTCTAAGAAAACCATCAAGCTCAAGGGAATATCCTGTGAATCTTCCCTTAAGGGTCCTCTATTTCTAGATTTCCTTCTACACCTCAAGAAACCACTCATCCTCAGGTAGATGCTATAAGATACGCTCTCTCAAGTCCACCCTCAATGTCAAGGTCAGGATCTCGTGGTGCTTTCGACTCAAGGCATCAGCAACCACGTACTCCTTCCCTTTGATGTAGTGAACATCAAAGTCATACTCGCATAAGAACTCCATCCAACACCATTGGCAGGCATTCAAATTTAGTTGTGTGAAAATGTACTGTAAGCTATAGTGATCCGAATGGAGCTCAAAGCGTCAACCCAAAAGGAAGTGTCTCCAATGAACAAGAGAATGAATAACTGTTGCAAGCTCTAAATCATGAGTAGGGTAGTTTAGCTCATGTGTCTTGAGCTTACGTGATTTGTATGTAATCGCTCTACCACCTTGCATAAGTACGGCTCACAAACCCTCTAGTGATGCATCTATGCATACAACAAAATCCTCTGAAGGATCTGGAACCGATAATATGAGAGCGCTGGTAAGATGCTCCTTGAGGACCCCGAAGGCCCTCTCACGCTGCTCGGTCCAAGTGAAACCCTTCCCTTTCCACTAAAGGGATGTGATGGGATGCGCTATTCTGGAAAAGCCCTAGATGAATCTATGGTAATAACCGGCTAATCCCATAAAGCTCCTGACCTTAGTCACACTGGTGGGTGCTGGCCAATCCTGAATTGCTCTGATCTTTGATGGATCTACGGAGATGCCATCACTTGATAAGATGTGCCCTAAATACTACACCTCTATCCTAAAGAAGGCACATTTTGTTAGGTTGCCATAAAGCTATTGCTCTTGTAAGCACTGCAAAACTTGATGAAGATGATCCACATGCTCCTCCTCAGTCTGCAAATAGATCAAAATATCATCGAGGAAAATGATCATGAACCGATCCAAGTAAGTGCGGAACACCCCATTCATGAGGCTTCTGAACACTGCAGGGGCATTCGTCAAACTGAAGGGTACCACTGTGAACTCGTAATGGCCATATCTAGTTCAAAAAGTAGTCTTGTGAATATCTGCCTCTATGATGTGCAATTGGTGATACCTGAATTTTAGATCAATTTTTTAGAACACTCTGGCTCCCTACATCTGATCAAAGAGGTCGTCAATCCTAGGAAGAGGATAACGGTTCTTCACCATCACCTTGTTCAACTGCCTATAATCCATGCATAATCAAAGAGACCCATCCTTCTTCACAAAGATAACTGGTGCGCCCCATGGTGAAACTCTAGGTCAGATATGCCCCTTTTCAAGTAACTCCTCTAACTACAGTTTGAGCTTTGTAAGCTCATGTGTAGTCATCCTGTAGGGTGCACGAGACACTGGCTCGACACCTGACACTAGATCGATGTGGAAATCAACCTCTCTACGTGGAGGCATACCTAGTAATTCTAGCAGAAACACGTTGGCAAAATCTCGCAGGATAGGGTGATCATCCAATGAAGCCTTAGGCTCATCCTCTGATCTGTCACTGACCGTGATAGCGAACAAATGACACCCTTTTTGCATGCAGTGCTTAAGCTGCTAAGCGGATATCATACATACTACCGTGGGCTTCTGTATGCCCACTAACTCAACTAGTGAGCCATGATCATCTAAGTAGCTAATCGTCCTCTAGCGATAATCTAGCTTAGCTCTATGAGCCGCAAGCCAGTCCATACCTAAAACTACACTGTAGGATCCTAATGGCATAACCCTAAGGTCACATGATGTAGTGAATGAACCCAAGGAGATCTCGCAATCTCTAACCAAGGTATCTACTAACATCCTTGCCCCAGAGGCCAACTCAACGTCCCACGTAATGTCCTGCCTAGAAGCCACCAGCCTGCAATGTTCCACTACCGATGTAGACAAAAAAGAGTCGGTAGCTCCAGAGTCAAAAAGAATAGAGATGGGGAAATCCCCAATCATACCTGTTGTCTCAATAACTGAGGCCTGGAAGTCAGCCTGGCAGTTGTCAAACGCTGCAAACATGCAGTTGGACTTACCCACATCACCTACAGTCTACTTAGATCCTCCTGAACGAGGTTGTCCCCTACTGTAAATCCCTGTGGACACTCTCTAGCCATATGTCATGCCACACCACATACATAACATGGGCCCCTAGCCTGCAACTATCCTGACTGAGTCCTACCTGACTGCTATTGTCCAGTCCATCCAGTGGACCCCTGTGAACCTCTATAAGACTGCTGAGACCTCGCGGGTCCCGCAGATGATCCCTGTTGTCTCTGATCTCTACGCGGGCCCTGTTGCTGCCAACCACGGTTCTGTCCTCCCTGAACCCTCTGCTGAGGTCTAGACCTCTGCTGATGCTGCTGTTGCTGCTGTGGAGGCCTAGGAGGTAATGATGAAGAATTGAATCCTCCTCTCTGTAGTGTGGATTGTGGTCTTCAAAAGTTTTGCTGTTGCTGGTGATTATAGTCCTAAAACTACGAGCGTGAATTCTGCCCTCGTCCCTAAATTTTCTCTATAATGTAAGCCTTTTCGACAGCCTCACTCATAGTCTAGGGGTCTTCCATATGTACTGGTCCTATTATCCCATGATGTAGGCCTCTGATGAATTTGTGCACTAGGAGTTTCTCGTCATGGAGATACTCTGCATAATGAGAAAGCTCAATGAACTAGCTCTCATACTGAGCAACGGTGAGTCCTCTCTACTATAAGTCATGGAACTCATCTATCTGGTGCTATCTATAGTGATCTAACAAGTATCACACATTAAAGCACTCTATGAATATGTCCCATGTGAGTGTATCTAAGGATAATCAACGCTTGCACTCCTCAATGCGCCGCCAGGTAGCTGTTGCATCTCTCAGAAGGTGTACTGCCACTCATTCTTTTATGTTGCTCCCATAAGGTCATAACGCGAAGTACCTGTCTAGACTAATAATCCAAGCCTCAGCCATAGCTCCCTCTATAGCTCCTGCAAAGGTAGGTGGATTGAGCCTAAGCAGGTCTCTGATGGGGTCTCCTCTGTCTCTAAGTCCTATAATCAGCTCATCCAACCCATACTCATATGGTCCATGATATATCTACTCTACTCTCATGGTCTCATCTCATCTTGAGAGCTTCGAAGGACTCCTACTCCGTGTGTGGTAGGCTGATCCTACCTCCTCCACTATAGTATCAAGTATCTCTATGAAAGGCTCCATATGTGGCACCTCTCACGGATCGACACGGGACTCCACATGTGGCTCAACACGTGACTTAGCATGCGGCTCCTTATGTGGCTCCTCTTGTAGTTCAACGTGAGGCTCATCACATGGCTCCAGAATAGCTAGCAGTAACCTCTCTAACATGGCCTGCAATGTTTGTAAAATCTGTGGACCTATGTCAAGTACTGGTGGTGCCTGTGGTACTGGCTGATCTGCTATGACTGTGGGTGCCTATCCCTCTGCGGAGGAATCACTGTGACCTCAATGGATGTAGTGTTGCGTGATCACGCTCATCGAACACGTCGGGGAGGCATCCTACAAAACAAGGTAGGCACTAATTAATCAAAGTTGCAAAATAAATAACGTGCCCAAATATGGCCAGTGTTTAAACTTGGGCTCTGATACCAAATGTCATGCCCACATTTCTCATGTGGTCACGACACGCAACACACATGTCATGTCCACATTTGTCATGTGGTCATAACACGAAATATCAAAAAATTTCCCACGCTTCCCTAGAAACCCCCTTGCACGCGTAAGCGTGCTCGATGGTGTACGCTTAAGGTGTAAACAATATAATTGTCAGCGGGATAATACGCACACATGTGCATACTAATCACAAGAAGGCCAACAAGGGGGTCTTTGCGATGCAAATAACGTCGCTTCAAGGGTTAAACTCACTAACCTACTAAACCCTAAATTCTGGGAAACCCTAGCAGCATAACGCCTCATAGGCGTGAGTAGGGTTTATTGTACTAACTCTAATTTTGATCACGAGGTTTCCTTATTTGGTTTAATAAATTTCCTACATCTCCCTAATTACATTGGAATACAATTGATTGAGTTAGTTGAACATTTTTCAACAAAATCCTATCATTTGTTCTCCTTCACATTTTCTAAAATTTAATATTTATCTGTTCTCCTTCACATTTTCTAAATTTAAAACATTTTTCAACAAAGCCCTATCATTTGTTCTCGTTCACGTTTTCTAAAATTTAATATTTATTTGTTCTCCTTCACGTTTTCTAAATTTAATATTTATTTTTTCTCCTTCGCATTCTCTATCAATCAGAGTTATCTCTACATCCTTTACATTATTCCTAATTTCCTAGTAGATCAGATCACTTAAACAGGACTTACTAACTTCGTTTGATGAAGTCCACTAGGTTTCCGCTCTAGATTTAATTCAACGTTTGAATTAATTTTGTTAATTATATTGCTCCAATCATGATTAATGAATTATTAAATATTAATTAGTACCCTTAGCCCTATTCTAGAAAAGTCGTGCATTTTCTCCTCTTTGTTTTCACTTTTATCTTTCTTTCTCTTTTTCTCTCATTTTTCTCTTATTTTCTCAATTTGTCATTTCCTCAAATTACAGGTTGAGTTTAAATGGCCACATATGAAATGCATATGATGGATTTGAATAATTATGAAAGTATAAATACACACACACACACACACACACATTTTACTTATGAGCAAAATTTATTTTTTTCTTTTTCTTTTATAAAAATACTAACACCCTAAATATATTTTTATTTTATTTTTCTTCCATTGGCAGAACCCTAATATTTTTGTTTGTTTCTATTAGCAAGCTCTTCCATGGGGGAAACTGTGGAGCCAGTGGTGGCGGCAGCATTTCAGAGGAGGAAGGTTCACAGAGTGATGAGGCTGTGGTGGAGATTTAGAGAGGGGTGTTCGTAGAGAGGGGAGTTCGGGCAGCAGTCGCATAGGAGGAAGGATGGCAGAGTCAAGGTCGCAGAGGGGACTGTGCAAGGGTGGCGGTGACCAGAGAGGCGATAGCCATAGGGAGTGGTGGAGGGAAGGTAAGGGACCACACAGGGGTTTAAGTTATATGGGGGTGTGGGGAGGGGAACGGAGCCCCCACCCACATCCCATTCGATGGGGTGTGGGTGGGGGCTCCGCTCCCCTCCCCACACCCAAAGGCACAAAAAAAATGGCGATGGGGGGTTCGAACCCCCCACCCAAATGTAAATGCTTTTTGCATAAAACATTCTACAGACTGTAAACAAAAATACAGTCACTTCAATATTTTCTCAGTATTTTAATTTTTTTTTGTTATTTTTTTTAAATTGTATTAAGTTTCATTTATTTTAAAATATATATATATATAAAAGTATATTCACAGCACTCTTAATCTTTAGTTTAAATTCACAGTTTATGAATTTTAAAATATATATATACAAAACATATATATATATATATATATATATATATATATTGTATAAATTAAATACAGTCAATTTATTCTAATTGGCAGAATAAATAAATAAATAAAATTAATTTATCTTCAAGAGTAAATTTAATACATCTTACCAAATTCACATGATATATATATATATATATATAATTGTATATAAGTATTTTTTTTAAAACTATAGTCCTCTTTCTAAAGCACTTACTAATTTTTTGTTTTAAGCAAATTCACAAGATATGCAAACATATTTTCCTTTTATCAATTCTACTACAAGGAAAGAACTCATTCTTATTTTTACAAGTCTATTTATTGCATGGTTAAAATTTACACATTTTTAAAGAGAGATGCAAATATAATTAAGTAATTTAAAATGCCTATAATAAATAACTACAACCAATTTTCATTTCTTCCAAATAACAAATTATTATTTCTTATTTGCCACAATAACAACTAAGTCTCAATTTTGCTAATAGAAGTATTAAAAATTATATACAAGCAATATCCTTTTAAAAAAAAATTCCTTCCTTCATCTTTACTTAAATGATAAAATTTAAATCAACAAATTATGACTATTAATACAATGAAAGAGGCTTTCTCGCAACTTTCAAGAAAAATAATTTTACAACCAAAAGAGAGAACCAAGTTCTCATCTTTGACAACTAACAATGGTAAGATCTCCAAGAAGGCCAAGCTCTCTCTCATGAGCTTTAAGAGTAAAGGAAAATAAAATATTTTCCAAGACAAGAAATTTCTTCAACTTCACACTAGCTCCATGGAACCTGCATATCACCACAAGGGAAAGAAACACCACACATCTTTCTCTCCTCCCTACCGTAGACCCACAAGAGGGTCACTCCCAAGCTAGGGAGGTCATCCACACACTTGGGGACTCAAATCCATTTCACAACAAGGCACACAAACATCCCAAAAACACAAAATTACACCCATAGGAAAACACAACACATGAACTCAATCAAGGTGAGTTTAAAGGGGTAGGAGAGTGGACACACTCAACTCTAGAGTGCCACTCCTTCAAAATATCTCAACACAATTTATCTTTTGGCCTCAAGCCAACATGTTAACAAAATTTCCAAAGTATTCATATTTTGTCTCTCAAGCCATGTAACAAATTGCTCAAAATCACATAAAATGCCCTCAAGGCTTTCAACATCCCAAAACAAGGTAATGACCTCGAGGAGGATCTCTCCTCCCCTACCCCACACTTGTTGAGCATTCTCTCCCAAGTGGGAGAGGCTCTTACAACACCCAACCAAAATTCCCCTCAATAACAATAACACTCAAAGAAGAAAAACACACACATATGCATCAAGCAAGCAACTAAAATACAAGGGGAAGGCCTTAGCCTTGAAAGCTAACCTTTAAAAGCCCTATTATGGAAGAATTTGTTGTAGAGGTCCTCTAAAATCTCCTCCAACATAAGCCACCAAACTCCCTCTATTTTCTCTCCCAAATTCAATTTTAAAACAATTAAAATTCTCAAAAATTCAACAACCCCTCACCTTATCCCAAGTGGGATTAAAATAAGCCCAACCCATGAGCTTAGAGGAATGGGGAGGTGACACTTGTCACCTCCTCACTCTTCCTCCCCACTACAAGCATGTACCAAGGGATGGGTGTTGACACATGTCAATCACCCATCCCCAAAGTCTCCCTCACCCCTTACCACATGTCCTCTCTCCAACACATGGGAGAGAAAAGGGGAGTTAAAGAGGGAAAGGGTGACACGTGTCCCCTTCCTTTCCTCTCATGAAGGACCACACAACTCCATGGGTACTCTCACCAATTGTGAGAGAGACTTGAAGTCAAGTCCTCCACAATTGGTGTGTCTTGGAGTCATTTCTAACCATGGGAAGTGAAAAGGGGTGGGTTTGAGTGTTGGTACCACTCATCCTATCCCTCCCATGCCTCCAAATTCATCACTTAACTTCAGTGTAAAGTTAAGGTGACTATATGGATGTTTACCAAGGGTTACCCAAGTCAAAATGGGCCCTAGACCCATGGGGTATAACCCAGGGTCAAGTTAAAACACAAGAAAAGGGTCTCCAAAGATTTAAAATTTAAAAATGTAATTCAAAGACAATTTTTACAACACATATCATAATTCAAATTAAAAGAGGGTAGACTTAACCCAATTAACCTCATGCAAATTAACATTACAATATTTCATCATACATAGAATTGATCTTGGTTGCTCTTGGAACTAAATCGGCTTCACAAGGGATTACAACATCAAGTGTGGGATGATCTCCAATATCTGTGGTTTGTTAGAAATACCTGCGCACTCAATTGCAAAGTTAATTTCCACATATATAAATAATAGCCGAGGTAAATTAAGAACATACACTCGCATAAAAATCACAAATTCACTTAAGCATTAAGGAAATCACATTACAATTTTCTAACTAACATCACCCAATTACTTTTCCTTTAATATAGAGCATTTATCTAACATCACCCAATTAGTTTTCCTATAATATAAACATCTATCTAGCATCAGCCAATTTTTTTTCTCTTAATACAGGCATCTATCTAACATCACCCAATTTGTTTTCTCTTAATACAAGCATCTATCTAACATCACCCAATTAGTTTTCCTATAATATAAACATCTATCTAACATCACCCAATTAGTTTTCATATAATATAAATATCTATCTAATATCACCCAATTTGTTTTCTCTTAATACAAGCATCTATCTAACATCACCCAATTAGTTTTCCTTTAACATAATAAAGTCTAATAGTTTAGCAATCCAGGATCAACAGTCCCACAAGTATAAAAGTATCAGCAACAGTAAGGTAAATAGTCACATGAACGGAAATGAAAAAGGTAGTGTTGTCTCTCATATTTACACCCTTGTTGATTTGTAGAACTTGGCAATCTGGAGAAACATGGGATCTTTCCAAGTCTGTGCGTCACCTATGATGGAAAGAACCTCCGGAGAAGGTCGGCTTCCTGTTGATACTCCACCTAAACTACTTATACTAAGGTCTTTGCAGAGAAAAGGGTAAGAAAGATTACATGAAAATGAAACCTACTGTCTAAGGTGATGGACCAAAAGATCATCAGAAAATACACAAAAATGATACACTTCAGAACCAGTAATAATAAGAATCCTTTACACAACCCAACAAATCATAATCTTTGCATCATTACTTTGTAAGGAGGCTAAATAACAACAGTCTTGCAAAGGAGAAAGAGGTTTTTCTCACTACCCAAAACTGATTGTTATTCCTTGCACATCTCACAACTTGCAAAAATATGTAATCCCTGCATAAAGGCACCAACATGAAAGATAGCTCCAAGGACAAAGAACATCACCAAGATCTATACCAACACTGAGGACACACAATATCAGAAGAAATAGGAAGGTACAAATTGCTTATTACTGCCAAAAAGGTGTTACAATACTGTATATCTCTGAAAATGGGTTACAAAATTGTTCACTTCTACAAAAGAACTCAAAAAATTACAATATATAGAGTAGTGAATAATCAAAACCTCTGAATAATGAACAATGAAGAAGACTATATACTTCCTAAACAGTTGTAAACAGATAAACATCCACCACCTCCATTCCTGTGCATCTCATAAATGCCCACAAAATATCTCTCTAAAGTCCTCCAAAAAGGGTTCCTAAGGCATAAATGGTCAAGGCATGCCATCAACTATCATAAAGGCACCTAAAAATGTCATAGAATGCCTTTAAATGATCTTTAAGGCTTCTAATATATGTCAGATCTATGTCATAATCTCCTGCAGCATCAGAAATATCTGATATTTTCCAAATAAATGACATAAATACACTTTTTTATGCATTTAATTAACATTTAACTAAGAGGCTTATAATTACACCACCTTAGTAAATGTTTTACAATTCAAAATCATACAGACCTATGCAGAAAAAATAATGACATTTATGACTTAAAAAAAGACATCCATACCTCCTAGGCAAAATAACATGATACATATACACGGTATATTTGTATCTCAAAGCCATGTCAAAAAAAACCTCACAACTCCTCCATCTTCGTTTTCGCATACATCTCCACCAATGCGTGAGGTTCAATACAATACATCTCAAAAAAATAGCCCTTATGCCCCCTGAACCATTACAATGTCTCACAATATGCAACATCAAACATTTTTAATCATCACTTTCCTTATACTACCTTATATCTCCCAATATACATTTTTATTCACCCACATTTTAACTCCTAGCCAACATGCCTTGGCAAGAATATACTATTCAGCTTTGTGTTTTTTGACTTGTTTTTTGGAAAAGAATTAAAAGGCATAAAATCATGCCTCACGACCCCCTCTTGCATCTCCACTAGGTTTCAAGACTTTAGAAGTCTTCTCCACGGTGCAAAATAGATGAAAATGATTATTTGCAAATCAAAGTCAAAATACTCAAAACGCAAAATAGGTCATTCGACCCAAAAGGCAGGGAACCTTAAAAAGATTTCATTTTTTTATTCGCTTTCCAGTGCTTAAGCTTGGCCGCCGCCACCATGGAAGATTTGAAGGTGAAAAATGCCATGAAACTGGGTGAAAACATGAGGTAAGTTGCATTTTTGAGGTTTTCTTCTTAGATTTTGAAATTTTGTTACAGATTCCAAGCCGATTTTGGTCTTTTGCGGCCACGTTTTGACTGTTTATTGATATATTTTATGTTGTTCTTCATGGCCGACCACCATGACCACATTTTTTTCCTGTGTGAGGCCATTCTAGAAGGTTGAAAGAGGAAAAGAAAACGTCCCTTTAACACAATAAAAGGCAAAACACAGAGGTAATTTCTCACCATCGATTTTCCTTCATTTTTTCTATCCTTTTTGCTGCATCTTGCTGCCTAGGGCCGCGATTTGGACATTCTATGGGCTTTTGGTATTGAAATGAGTGAAAAAAACCATCATTTTTCTATAGCTTTTACTTGAATATTCGCCTCGCTGCTGGTTTGAATGCATTTCTGAGCATATGTTGTTTGAAAAGAGTTGAAACTTTGGAATTTTTCCTCCATATTCTACTACTTTTTAGCTGTGATAACCCCCAGTCTTAATAAAAACTTGGAAAAATGACATATCTGCCTTGCTGTAACTTGAAGCCTATATTTTCTGGGTGGCTGTTTTGATAGAAAAACTCCATTTTTGTAGCTCCTTTTTAGGGGGTTATGTGTATTTGGATTTAGAAAAAAAAATTGTTTCTTCTTTCATTACTATGGCAAACAAAATGTAAATCGTCATATTTTTCTGGAAACTCTGTATTTAATGGTTCTGATGGTTGTATATGACCTTGAAAAAAAAAACTGCACTTTACTTTCTATTGTGACTTGAGGCTCGATCTGGAGCATTTCCGTGTACTCTTGTTCTAGAATGAGTTGAATCTCATGCATTTTTCTATCACTTTCATTCTGGAATGAGTTGAAACTTCAATTTTGTCCTGTCTGCTATTCAAACTTGCAAAAGAAAATTGCATTTCTTTAAAAATTGCTGCCAAAAGGCACGATTTTTGACATTCTCTGAGTATTAATGCTTGAAATGAGTTAAAAAACTTAATTTTCCTTCATATTCTGCATTTTTGGGCTGTGAACGAGCTTCAGTCTTAACAAAAAACTTGGACAATGGCATATACGTATTGCTGATCTTTAAAACCTATACCTATGTCAGTTCTGGGCATTGTTTTTTGCTATTCTCTGTGACTAAAACCTCTTGAACAACATCCTTGTCCACTCAGTTTCTTTAATTAGTTGTAGAGAAACTGCATTTTTCTGTGTTCTCTTTCATTTATGCTTGTTAAATCATTGAGGACGTCAGCTACAATATGTTTCTGTGACAGCAGTAGCTTTCACCATTGAACTTGTAGATGTCATGCCCATGCTTTGATCTCTAAACTGTCTCTGTCAGTTTTATATGATTGAAAGTTTTCTACTGACCTTTCCTAATACTGTGACTGTCCTATCTCAAACTGACACTTTGGCTCTCTTAACTTTGTGTCCCTAATTTTTTGCATATCTTTAATACAACCTTAACAACAAAAATAATCATGATAATAATCCACCTTATGGGCTTGCTGATTACTCCCTGCATGGCAGTCTATTTAGACTTTTTCTCCTTTGTTACTTGGTGATTGTCCCTTCATTTCTATGACAGTCACCTTAAATTGATTATTCCTCAGGGTCTGTTATTCTATTTATCTAACTATAGCTTCATATTGTCGCTTGGACTTCATCATGCTACCATCACTTTGCCCTCAAGATCACTGCCTCTTCAATGACTACTTTCACAGTTCACTGATTTGGACACTGTCACACTATAACAATCTTTGATGATAGTAATAGGACTCTTGATCAAGACAACAAAGACAACCTCTTAGATATTGAGAAAATGGACAATGGGGTATACCTGTTAGCTCCTTTAATGCATCTGCATCATTAACACTGTATTCTCTTCTCATTGGTCTCCTGTCCTCATGAATGTTACCGAACCATATGATTGATCATTGGCCTTTTTCAGGATCACTATGCTTCAACAGTCTACTGCTTCATTTTAAGTTGTAGCTCTACCATGCTCCTTTCAGTATCATTGCTCCTCTTACAATAGCTATATGACTGGTTCTCCTTGTGATTAGTGACTGCCACTACCTTTCATTAGGTGCCTTCACTGCTTATGAAAAGACTGTCTTCTTGTTGTATATTGCTTCTTTTTCATACTACATGATTGTTGTCTCTTTATCCTGACAATCTGCTGTTCTATATGATCTTGGCTGCAAACATGTTAAGAAAAACAAGGGCTCGCAGTTGATATACTTGATTTGTCTTCTCAACAATTTATGTGACCCAAACTGGTTTACTGCATCTGAAAAGAAACAAATTGTATATTTATAGGTGCATATCATGTGATGTATGATGCCTCGCCATTGCTCTTACATCAGTTTTCCAACATTTTATGCAGATGACAGGGTAGCAAGGAGACAGTGGCTGGATGCAGGACACGCAGACAATCCAAGACAACACAAGACGTGGCAACAGTCTGAAGGCTCGTCATTCAGGCAATGACAAGTCACCCTACCTCACATGCATATTTGTTTTTTAGCTCTTTTATAAATGTATAGTTTGTCTTTTTCATTTTGCAATGAAACAGTTAGTCTCACGGCTTGTGTGAGATCTTATACACTTATTTTTTCAATACAAATTGCTGATCTTTTAAAAGATTTGTACAATCTCTTAAGTTCTAAAAAACATCTAAATGCAACAATACAATTTAATCTCAACTTGTACCAAATACGCACATGGATATAATGCAACAGCAATAAAAATGTACCTTCCTCTCCTTTCAAAAACCGGAAACTTCTGCTTGATTTAGCTAGTAGTGAAAACTACGTAACATCTTTTATCGACCTCTACTATATGTTTGCCTGCTAAACATCAGACTAGTTGCCTGAAGCTTAACCATTGGGCATAGAGTCACACATACTTGATAAAACTTGAAAAAATATCCCTTCTTTCTGCAACTGACTTTTGACTGCTATCTCTTCTAAACCATCAAGTGCATGGGTATGGTTGGTGACGGTGAATAAAATCACTGCTACTGATGATATGCATCTACTTGATGAGTTAGAAGGGATAATCAACAAGAATACTTCCTTTCTAACTGCTGTGATTTATGATAGCTCTATGAGGGAGATAGGCGTGATGTACGACAGTGGATACATGTATTCACTGTTTCATATGACGGTTGTCTTTTCATACAGTTGTAGTATATTACAACAGTTTCCAACCTTGCACATAACCAGGCCCAGGAAAAACTAACAACTATGCGGAAACACACTTAGGGAAAAGAAAATTGCAACTAATCTATTGCGCAGCAACACTTATTCAACAACTGAAACTTCATGAAATATGTATAAACAGTCTAGATCCTACCTCAGAAGCAATGTTTGAGGTGAATCCCATTGACTGGGATTGGCTCGACGTCACCATCCAACTTAGATAGCTGGAAAGCATTATGCTACTTGCATTCTGAAACAATGTATGGCCCACTCCAAAAAGCGTCAAACTTGGAGTGCTTCCCAGGTTTACTTTTCAGCACATCCCACTTCAGCATTATGTCACCCTCCTAGAATGTTCTTGGAGATGCCTTTTTCTCGAAAGACCTTTTCATTTAGGCTTGATGATGCTCTATGTTTCTCATAGCATCATTTCTGGTTTCTTCAAGCTCAACCAGTTGAGCTAGCCTTACCGTCATAGGGCCTTCCTCTAGCATGTCCAGCTGATTTACCAAATCAAGTGTTGTAACTCAAGTGTGATAGGAAGCCTTGCTTCCTTGCCATACACTAACATGAAAGGCAAATGCCCTGTTGATCATTTTGTAGTGATTCTATCAGCCCATAGTGCTGATTTTAACTGTGTGTGCTAGGATCTCTGGTTGCCCTCCATGGTCTTCTTGATGATTCTGATCAGGTTCTTATTTGTAGATTCCACTTGGCCGTTGCCTTGCGGATATTAATTTGAGGATGTATTGAGATAAATGCCACTCCTTACAGCCCAATCAGAAATTTTGGAACCAATGAAAGCAAGGGCATTATCTGATATGATGGACTCAGGCACCCCAAATCTGATAACCAACTCTTCATAAAAATTCAAAATAGCAGATTCATTAGCTTCTTTAAGTGCGACTGCTTCAGTCCACTTAGTGAAATAATTAGTGGTTGTAAGAACCCACTTATGGCCAACACTGGATGAAGGGTTTATAACCCCAATAAAGTCTAAACCCCACCTCATAAAGTGTTGCTCCACCTGAACTGGCTGCAAAGGTAAGGCTGCCAACTTTTCTTTTCCGGTGAACAAAGCACACTCCTTGCATATTATGACCCATAAGCGTGCATCTTTAAACAAACTGGGCCAATAATAGCCACCTTTCATTACCTTAAGAGCTATTGCTCTAGGCAAAAAATGGCCTCCAGCTGACCCCTCATGAAATTCATGCAACACCTTTTCTATTTGGCTAGGTCCAATGCATCTCAGCAATACTCCATTAAAATCCTTCTTAAAAAGCAAGTCATTAATGAGCACATAAGGTATGGACTGCAACCTAAAATACCTTCATTTGGCTCTATCCAAGCCCTGAGGACACTCGTCGATATGCGAGAAATGAGCCATTTCCTGCACCCAATCAGCAACATGATCTGAAACAACTGTTTGTTCTTGATCTTGCATTGATAGAACAACTTCTTGATCACGTTCTCCTTTGCTGGTAACACCATCAGCAAGTTGTTCGCACAGCCCTTTTCCTCTAACCAACTTGGTAACCTTAATGTCCACATCATACTCCATGACCTTAGTCACCCAACCAACCCTCTTATCACTAAGATCTCTACTTAGCAGAAATTCTTTCATGCTCAGATGAGCAACCATTAAATTAATCTTGTTAGTTGATAACATGTGTTTAAACTTTTTTAAACTTTTTATAACAGCAAGTACATGCTTCTCAACAAAAGTGTACCTCAGCTCATAGTCTTTCAATGCCTAACTGAAAAAGGCTAAAGACTGTTCCATTTCTTGCCCATTTTTCTGTACCAACATGGCTGAAACAGAATCAATATTACCATATGCATATAAGGTAAAATCCTTAGAAAAATTAGGATTTAGCAGTGTAGGTGTAGCAGCCAAAGATTCTTTGATAAGCTCAAAACTCCATTTTCCCTCTTTAGTCCAGCTGAAAGACATGTTCTTCCTCAACATAGCAGTTAATGGATTTAACAAATCAGCAATATCAAGGATGAACCTCCTGACAAAGTTGATCCTACCACTAAAACTTTGTAGGCCCTTCTTGTGTGCTGGTAAAGGCAGAGCCAAAATCACACTTATTCTCTCAGGATCAACGGTGATGCCTTGCTTTGACACCACATAACCAAGCAATCTACCCTCATGGACAGCAAACACACATTTTTTGAGATTAAGTGGTATCCCAAACTCCCTACACCTCTCAAAAATCTGCCTTAGGTGATTGAGATGATCCTTGGCTTCTTTAGAGAAGACGGTAATGTTGTCAAGGTAGACTAGGACGATCTTGTACATCAGCCCCTGAAAGGCCATATCCATTGCCTTTTGAAAGGTTGCTCCAGCGTTGGACAAACCGAAAGGCATCTTTTTGTAAGCTATAGTCCCCCATTTTGTGGTGAAGGTTGTTTTGTACTGGTCTTCCTCCTTTACTAAAATCTAATTGTATCCGGAATAGCTGTCCAGCAAGGAAACTCTTTCTGATCCTGAAACTACCTAGAGTATCTGCTCCATGGAAGGTAAAGGATGACAATCCTTCAAAGAAGCTCTATTTAAATCATGGAAGTCCACACACAGACTTATCTCCCCATTTTTCTTCCTAATTGGCACAAGGTTGGAAACCCATGAGGTGTGCTTGATAGGAAAAATTATGCAACTCTCAATCAGCTTATTTAGTTCCATCTTCATGAGAGGCTCTAATTTAATATTCAAAGGCCTCTATTTCTACCTGACAGGCTTGGCATTAGGTTCCAACTCAATAGTGTGTTGAGCAAGCTGGGGATCAAACCCCTTTAAATCGCCATATTCCCATGCAAAAATGTCACTAAATTCTTGGAATAGCTAAATAAATGCACGTCTTTCCTTTGTTGTACATACCTTGCCCAATTTAAGGAGTTTGCCCTTAAAGATCTCAAATTCTTCATAATGGTCTTGCTGAACCTGTAGGCTGAACCTGGGTTTTACAACTTCATCATCAGTGTTAAAAATGGATTCTAAGGTGACCAAACCCTTTGGCATCTTGTTGTTTTTCAGCTGAATGATTTGGTCACCATACTGGTGATGTAGCTTCCCCTGATTTGCATAAGAAAATTCGGCCTCCTCTCTCAAGAAGTTTATAATCTGCTGATCACTATCAAACACCTGCTAATGTATGTTATTATCTGGCACAGCAGGCCTAACAACAATCTTAATATGTTGATTTTTCTTACCATTATTGATTTCCTTGGGAATGTCAAATTCTGCCGCTACAACAGCCAACCTATCAGCGTGTTTATTCTAATTTCTAGGTATGGAGATCAAATTGAATACATCAAAACCTTCCAAAAGGTCCCATACTCTATGCTTGTAAGACTTGAGCAGGTCATTTTTCGTGACATTAAGCTTTCTCACCTAATTTACAACCAGTTCACTGTCCCCATAAACTTTCAGACAGCCAATACCTCTTTGTCTTGCCCATTCTAGGCCTTGAATTAGAGCTTCATATTCAGCCACGTTGTTAGTGCAGCTGAAATAGAATCTGAAAGCTGAATAGTACTTTTCAGCCTTAGGGGAAACAAGCATGCATCCACCTCCGGCACCCATTCTACTCCTTGAGCTGTCAAAAATAGCTCCCAGACTTCATTTTCTTGCTGCCCATTCTACTGTTCTGCACTTTTTTCAATGTTGGGTAGAAATAAATCAGCCTCGTGCATCATATACACGCCCAAACCAACCTCGTCCAGGTGTTCACATGGCTCAACCACTTGAGTTTGATCTACCCATTCATCAAGAAGGACCTCTGGTATGCCTTCAATCAACGTATTGCCTTCTTGAACAGCACGCTGTTCCATTTCTGATTCACTTACAACCAAGTTGGCATTGATGGGGCATGTAGTGTAGGGCTCAATATGGTCTTTGGCAATGGGCTCTGACTTGATAGTCACCTTAGTGTCGTACCTGGTTCTGAACAGCATATGAGACCAATCTAAGGATAGGTAACCTCCTATCTTTGCTATAAATTCCCTTGACAAGCAAATGGCAAAATAAGGCGGTAACTCAATAACATATATGTCCTACGGGATAGAAAAATTTGGGCAGGCATGCAGAGTTAAACTTAGTCCTTTGATGACACCCACTGTATTAACAGTAGTTCTATCCAGCTGAACAACTCCCTTCTCTAATGGCTCATATTCAATGCCCAACTTGTCGACAATCTGTTTGGGCATGACGGAACTGCTAGCACGTGAGTCTATCATGTAGTTATGAACTAGATGATCCCCTATGATCAAAGATACGTAAAATGGTGGGGGTTTAACCTCTGAAGTTTGTTGTTCTACATTTTTCTCAAGGTTACTTGTCAAAACAGTTTTGGACTTACCTAGATCAGACTCTTGAGATAGCTTTAAATTTGGCAAGGCTGATTGGAGCAGGTCTTTTTGGCCAGGGATACTCAGGGAATCCCACATAGTCATGGATACATTTTTTTTTTTATATGCTCAAGGATATTGAAAGCAGATGTACCTGATTTAGCTTGGCTTTTGGGGGCAGCCATGTTACCTTGAGCGCAAGTTGGCTGAACTGATGGATTAAGCTGTTCCTTGCCTATCAAAGGCTGATACTTTGATAGGACCTGAGTTTTTTCAGCCTTTGATGGGTTAGAAACACCTTGACTGATGTTTGGCACTTGATGCCCATGAGTCTAAACTTTACCAGCTTGCTGCCCCTCATCAATAGCCCTTTTCTTGCTGTGTTTATTGTTTGCAATTGAAGCACCAACCTGGTTCATACAGCAAAATTCTTCTCCTTGCCAATTTAGGAGTGTTGTTTCATGTGCCTGTTCTCCTTGCTACTGAACAGTAGGTTCTTCAGGCACATTAGACTGCACTATTGGATTGTTCTGAACCATTAGTGCTTGGTTAATCACCCCATTGGCACATGTATTTTGGTTATGGGGCTGGTTACAAGGAAAGCACCAGTCATATTCTTGAGCAAAATTGTTTTGTGTGGGCACAACCTCCTTCGAAGAACTGACAGCATTTGGATTGTAGGCCTGATAAGGTCTAGAGTTAAAGGTTTGCCTTGTACCTTGATTATTAGGCTGATAAGGTGGCCTATATGTCTGATTTTGCTGGTAATTGGACTGGAATGGGGGCTGATAAGGTCTAAAATTTTGACCTTGCTGCCTCTTGAGGTTCACAATCTCATTACCAAAAGATTGCAGCAGTCCCTTGATTTCTTGTAACTCAAAAGACTGAGTTTGAATAGCATTTTCTGATTTATTGGGCTACGCATTAGGTGCTGGTAATGTTGGCACAGCAGGTATAACAGCTATAGGAGGCACATGCATTGGCATTGGTGGCTGAATAGCAGGAATATTGGCAAAGGAGGTCTAGGGGCGATTTTACCAGCCTGTATGAGGCTGTTTTCAGCTCTTATGGCTATGGCATAAGCCTGTGGTAAGGAATTTCCTCCCATGGATTGAATCATGACAGAAATGTCACTGTTTAAATCCCTTAAATAATATAAGAATGCATGGTCAGCTCTAGGCCTTACCATTGGTGGGATTCTATCCGTCTTCTGAAAATGGTGATTGAAGTCTAACATAACTTCGTAAGGAGCTCTTTTAATCGTGGACAGCTGCTCCACCAATGACAAATGATCTGATTTGTCCTCAAAGAAACTGCACAACTCCTCTCCCAGATGATCCCATGAATCTATGGAGTTCACTGGCAAGCTTCTGAACCACTGCAAAGCCTTCCCTTTGAGAGAGGTTGCCAATAACCTGATTGCGACATTCTCTTCTGTCACATGATGGACAGCACATAGATTTGCAATGTCTTTTATGTGTTCAGCCGGAGTAGTCTGATCTTCACCATTAAAATATGGTAAACTTTTCAAGGTAGCAACAGGAATAACATCATGCTGAGTTAAATCCAGGGTGCTGCCCTAGTTGAATGCAGCAAAAGGTTGATTCCTGACTACAGGAAGCATTGTAACTGGGATTCTTGGGACAGTATGAGTTCCAATAGAAGGAGGAGTAGACTTGGCTCTTCTAGAATAGACACGAGTCCTTTTGGGTTTCTCAGCTGTTATCCCTCTTCTCCTAGGTGGGGATAATTGCAAATATTCAAAAGAAGAAGAACTGCTTCTGGTTTGTAGCCTTCTCATAATCAGAAATATACTGATTTGCTAAACCAAAGCTCAGAGTTGCCAGATATGCAGGTTTTAACCTCTTACAGGTCTGAAAATCACTGGCTGCACATCAAAACCAGCAATAAACTGTAGTATTTAAACTGTTTCTAATTCCACAGTCCCATTAGGCGTGCCAAAAATTGTTGTCTCTCAGATTTGCACTCTTACTAAGTTGTAGAACTTGGCCATTTAGAGAAACATGGGATCTTTCTAGGTCTGTGGGTCACCTATGATGGAAAGAACCTCTAGAGAAGGCCGACTTCCTATTGATACTCCACCTAAACTACTTATACTAAGGTCTTTGCAGAGAAAAGGGTAAGAAAAATTACATGAAAATGAAACCTACTGTCTAAGGTGATGCACCAAAAGATCATCAAAAAATACACAGAAATGACACACTTTAGAACCAGTAATAATAAGAATCCTTTACACAACCCAGCAAATCACCATCCTTGCATTATTACTTTGTAAGGAGGCTAAATAACAATAATCCTACAAAAGAGAAAGAGGTTTTTCTCACTACCCAAAACTGATTGTTATTCCTTGCACATCTCACAACCTGCAAAAATATGTAATCCTTGCATAAAGGCACCAACATGAAAGACAGCTCCAAGGACAAAGAACATCACCAAGATCTATACCAACACTGAGGACACACAATATCAGAAGAAATAGGAAGGTACAAATTGCTTATTACTGCCAAAAAGGTGTTACACTACTGTATATCTCTGAAAATGGGTTACAAAACTGTTCACTTTTGTAAAAGAACTCAGAAAATTACAATATACAGAGTAGTGAATAATCAGAACCTCTGAATAATGAACAAGGAAGAAGACTATATACTTCCTAAACAACTGTAAATAGATAAACATCCACCACCTCCATTCCCGTGCATCTCATAAATGCCCACAAAATATCTCTCTAAAGTCCTCCAAAAAGGGTTCCTAAGGCATAAATGGTCAAGGCATGCCATCAACTATCATAAAGGCACCTGAAAATGTCATAGAATGCCTTTAAATGATCTTTAAGGCTTCTGACATATGTCAGATCTGTGTCATAATCTCTTGCAGCATCAAAAATATCTGATATTTTCCAAATAAATGACATAAATACACTTTTTTTCTACATTTAATTAACATTTAACTAAGAGGCTTATAATTACACCACCTTAGTAAATGTTTTACAATTCAGAATCATATAGACCTATGCAGAAAAAATAATAACATTTATGACCATAAAAAAGATGTCCATACCTCCTAGGCAAAATAACGCGATACATATACACGGTATATTTGTCTCTCAAAGCCATGTCAAAAAAAACCTCACAACTCCTAGCCATCTCCGTTTTCGCATACATCTCCACCAATGCGTGAGGTTCAATACAATACATCTCAAAAAAATAGCCCTTATGCCTCCATGAACCATTACAATGCCTCACAATATGCAACATCAAACATTTTTTATCATCACTTTCCTTATACTACCTTATATCTCCCAATATACATTTTTATTCACCCACATTTTAACTCCTAGCCAACATGCCTTGGCAAGAATATACTATTCGGCCTTGTGTTTTTTGACTTGTTTTTTGGAAAAGAATTAAAAGGCATAAAATCATGCCTCACAGCCCCCTCTTGCATCTCCACTAGGTTTCAAGACTTTAGAAGTCTTCTCCATGGCGCAAAATAGATGAAAATGATTATTTGCAAATCAAAGTCAAAATACTCAAAACGCAAAATAGGTCATTCGACCCAAAAGGTAGGAAACCTAAAAAAGATTTCATTTTTTTATTCGCTTTCCACTGCTTAAGCTTGGTCGCCGCCACCATGGATGGTTTGAAGGCGAAAAATGCCATGAAACTGGGTGAAAATGTGAGGTAAGTTGCATTTTTGAGGTTTTCTTCTCAGATTTTGAACTTTTGCTACGGATTCCAGGTTGATTTTGGTCTTTTGCGGCCACGTTTTAACTGTATATTGATACATTTTATGTTGTTCTTCATGGCCAACCACCATGACCACAATTTTTTCCTGTGTGAGGCCATTCTGGAAGGTTGAAAGAGGTAAAGAAAACGTCCCTTTAACACAGTAAAAGGTAAAACACGGAGGTAATTTCTCACTGTTGATTTTCCTTCATTTTTTCTATCCTTTTTCCTACATCTTGCTGCCTGGGGCCACGATTTGGACATTATATGGCCTTTTGGTATTGAAATGAGTCAAAAAAACCTTCATTTTTCTGTAGCTTTTACTTGAATAGTCACCTCATTGCCGGTTTGAATGCATTTCTAAGCATATGTTGTTTGAAAAGAGTTGAAACTTTGGAATTTTTCCTCCATATTTTGCTGTTTTTTGGCTGTGATAAGCCCCAGTCTTAATAAAAACTTGGAAAAAAGACATATCTGCCTTGCTGTAACTTGAAGCCTGTATTTTCTGGGTGGCTATTTTGATAGAAAAACTCCATTTTTGTCGCTCCTTTTCAGGGGGTTATGTGTATTTGGATTTAGAAAAAATTTATGTTTCTTCTTTCATTACTATGGCAAACAAAATGTAAATCTTCATATTTTTCTAGAAACTCTGTATTTAATGGTTCTGATCGCTGTATATGACCTTGAAAAAAAAACTACACTTTACTTTCTATTGTGACTTGAGGCAAGATCTGGAGCATTTCCGTGTACTCTTGTTCTAGAATGAGTCGAAGCTCATGCATTTTTCTATCACTTTCATTCTGGAATGAGTTGAAATTTCAATTTTGTCCTGTCTACTGTTCAAACTTGCAAAAGAAAATTGCATTTCTTTGAAAATCGCTGCCAGAAGGCACGATTTTTGACATTCTCTGAGTATTAATGCTTGAAATGAGTTAAAAAACTTACTTTTCCTTCATATTCTACATTTTTGGGTTGTGAACGAGCTTCAATCTTAACAAAAAACTTGGACAATGGCATATACGTATTGCTGATCTTTAAAACCTATACCTCTGTCAGTTCTAGGCATTGTTTTTTGCTGTTCTCTGTGACTAAAACTTCTTGAACAACATCCTTGTCCACTCGGTTTCTTTAATTAGCTGTAGAGAAACTGCATTTTTCTGTGTTCTCTTTCATTTATGCTTGTTAAATCATTGAGGACGTCAGCTACAAAATGTTTCTGTGACAGCAGCAACTTTCACCATTGAACTTGTAGATGTCATGCCCATGCTTTGATCTCTAAACTGTCTCTGTCAGTTTTATATGATTGAAAGTTTTCTACTGACCTTTCCTATTACTGTGACTGTCCTATCTCAAACTGGCACTTTGGCTCTCTTAACTTTGTGTCCCTAATTTTTTGCATATCTTTAATACAACCTTAACAACAAAAATAATCATGATGATAATCCACCTTATGGGCTTGTTGATTACTCCCTGCATGGCAGTCTATTTAGACTTTTTCTGCTTTGTTACTTGGTGATTGTCCCTTCATTTCTATGACAGTCACCTTAAATTGACTGTTCCTCAGGGTCTGCTGTTCTATTTATCTGACTGTAGCTTCATATTGTCGCTTGGACTTTGTCATGCTACCATCACTTTGCCCTTAAGATCACTGCATCTTCAATGACTACTTTCACAGTTCACTGATTTGGACACTATCACACTATAACAGTCTTTGAAGATAGTAATAGGACTCTTGATGAAGACAATAAAGACAACCTCTTAGATATTGAGAAAATGGACAATGGGATATACCTGTTATCTCCTTTAAAGCATCTGCATCATTAACACTATATTCTCTTCTCATTGGTCTCCTATCCTCATGAATGTTACCGAACCATATGATTGATCTTTGGCCTTTTTTAGGATCACTATGCTTCAACAATCTACTGCTTCGTTTTAAGTTGTAGCTCTACCATGCTCCTTTCAATATGATTGCTCCTCTTACAATAGCTATATGACTGTTTCTCCTTGTGATTAGTGACTGCCACTACCTTTCATTAGGTGCCTTCACTACTTATGAAAAGACTGTCTTCTTGTTGTATATTGCTGCTTTTTCATACTACATGATTGCTGTCTCTTTATTCTGACAATCTGCTATTCTATATGATCTTAGCTGCTCCATTGTGCCTTGTTGTCCTAAAGTGCTTAGATTTTTCTTGATTGTTTGTTGTCCTACCATGACTGGAACCTCTTGAAAGCTGTGATCTGCCTTCTAACATGCTCCTTGAGCTGTGCCTTTTGCATTTGTTCATTGCTTCTGAAATGTTCTGTAAGGTCTATGAGCTAGGCTCAACCCTTGTGGGAGCCACACTTCCTCCACTCATAATGTAACTGATGGATGAAACAGAAACATAATTACACCTATATCTGCACATGAAGCAAACATGTTAAGAAAAACAAGGGCTCGCAGTTGATATACTTGATTTGTCTTCTCAACAGTTTATGTGACCCTAACTGGTTTACTGCATCTGAAAAGAAACAAATTGTATATTTATAGGTGCATATCATGTGATGTATGATGCCTCGCCATTGCTCTTACATCAGTTTTCCAACATTTTATGCAGATGACGGGTTAGCAAGGAGACAACGGCTGGATGCGGGACATGCAGACAATCCAAGACGACACAAGACGCGACAACAGTCTGAAGGCTCGTCATTCAGGCAATGACAAGTCACCCTACTTCACATGCATATTTGCTTTTTAGCTCTTTTATAAATGTATAGTTTGTCTTTTTCATTTTGCAATGAAATAGTTAGTCTCACGGCTTGTGTGAGATCTTATACACTTATTTTTTCAATACAAATTGCTAATCTTTTAAAAGATTTGTACAATCTCTTAAGTTCTGAAAAATATCTGAATGCAACAATACAATTAAATCTCAACTTGTACCAAATACGCACATGGATATAATGCAGCAGGAATAAAAATGTACCTTCCTCTCCTTTCAAAAACTAGAAACTTCTGTTTGATTTAGCTAGTAGTGAAAACTAGGTAACAGGTAGGCCTCACACAAGTGTCATTGGAGGATCTTTACAATGGTACATCAAAAAAATTGTCACTTTCACGCAATGTGTTGTGCTCTAAGTGTAAAGGGAAGGGATCAAAGTCAGGCACCCTGATCAAGTGCTCTGGCTGTCAAGGTTCTAGTATGAAAGTCTCTATTAGGCAACTTGGTCCTTCCATGATCCAGCAAATGCAGTATGATTGCAAGGGAACAGAATGTAAAGGTGAAAAGGTAGTACAGGACAAGAAAGTGCTTGAAGTAGTTGTGGAGAAGGGAATGCAAAATGGCCAAAGGATCACATTCCCTAGAGAAGCATATGAAGTGCCAAACACTATTACTAGTGATATCATCTTCGTACTTCAGCAAAAGGAGCATCCCAAATTTAAGAGAAAGGGGGATGACCTCTTTGTTGAACATTCTTTGACATTGACAGAGACTTTGTGTGGCTTCCAATTTATTTTGACACACCTTGATGGCTGACAGTTGCTTAAAAAATCTAGTCCAGTCGAGGTTATTAAGCAAGGTTAATTCAAGGCTATAAATGATGAAGGAATACATGTTTACCAACGGCTTTTTATGAGAGGAAAGTTGTATGTGCATTTTCTGGACTCCCTTTCCCCTAAACAATTCAAGGTATTGGAAGCAGTGTTGCCGCCTAGACCTATAGCACAATTGACAGACATGGAGCTTGATGAGTGTGAAGTGACTGAGGGTGCCCTGGTGAAAGACGTTATGTATTCTTTCTAGGGTATTGATGGCCGTTATATCAAATTTGATAAGGAATTAGATGGCTTTGCTGTGTTGGAATCTTATAGGTTGCCCAAGGGTACATGTTTTCTGGTTAAGAACATTAAGGGTTATATTTCAGAGTGTGTTGAGTGTGGGCCTATCAAGGCAATTGGAACCGTGGGGTAGGCTTTCTGTGTTGCATTGCAGGAAGAGCTTTCGGATTACTATAAACTATTGGCGGTCTTGGAAAGGCAAGTACATAATCCTATACCCGTTTTGGAGGAGGGGAAGAGTGTGAGGAATTATTTGTCTTTGAGAAAGTTGATGGTGTGGGTTGTTGAGCCCCCTGTGAGGGTGAGATTGATTAAGCATGTCCATAATTTGGAGGTTGTTAAAGCCAATGTGTTTTGGAGAAGATTAATCCGAAGTGTTTGTGAATAGCATTTGGAGACACTACGATCTTTAGTCTTGATTAAAATTTGACATTAAGATTGGAAATGCAGGGGATCTCTTGGTAGCACTGGTTGGACTTCAAGTGGGATATTGTTGGGTGGTGAACCCCAACCGTTACAGCCACTCTTCCACTCTTCGGTTACTCTACCAACTCTGCAGTTACTTTCCTTTTGTGGTAGATTCTCGTTGCTGCACCTAGTATGCATGTTGCATGTTGGCTATTATTAGATATTGAGGGAATGGAGTGTAATTGTTGTAAGTGTATATATAGCTATGATGTTGCCACAGTGTTGGAGTATTCTAGATTTAATAGAAAAGAGAAATCCTCTACTTGTTTGTGGATGTAGCCTGAAAAGGTGAACCACGTTAAAACGTGTCAAACATCTCTGTGTGTTTTGTTTTGTTTATTTATTTTGCTGTTGTGATTCTATCTATTTTTTTTCTTTTACAAAAACCACAATGCAGACAAGCTGCAAACGTTCTTCAATTACCTTTTCTTGGAGAGAAAAAACATAGTGCTTTCAGTGGTGTTTCAGCAGCAATAGCAATATATTGTAATGGAGCTCTATGACTATGAATTGAACCTGCAATCTGAAATCGGTTGTTGGCGAAGCTCTCACAATGTGGAATGCTCAATGGAATTCATTCCTAAACCACGACACTTACAGTTGGGAATGTGCGAGCTGTTGTGGATGATTGAAGCCCTGCCCTTGCAGAGGCCTACACAATATTCCTTCAATATCATGGAGCTCAAACCATGGGAAACCCCTCTACCTGCCAAGTTTAAACCTTTGCTGGTGGAATTTCAGGCGTCAATGAAGTCTATGTGCAGGGCAGATGAAGCACTGAATAAATTGTAGGATTTTTCCCATTTGTTCTTGCTGGAAGAACATCCTCGGTGGTGTATCATTCTTGATGCCAAGATCATGGCAACGGCTTGTAAGGCTGCGAGAGAAGCAGTTAACTAGGCTGTAAAAGTAGCTACTTGTTTTCTTGTTGAGCAAATCGAGCCCCCTGTTTTCATAGACAGTGAACAAAGTAAGAGCTGTGAGAGATCAGGATGGTGGATTGAAAACTGGATAGTTGCAGATGAGCTATGGGTCACCAGCTTTTTTTCATTGGAGAGTTCGAATGCCATGACGAAGCTAATTCAAGCAAAGGCCATGGAGGGAGAAAATGTTCTTCAATGGTGTACAGTGAAAGTAGTCCCTGACAAATCCAAACCCTATTTTGAATTTCAGGTTGCGGTCCATGAGTTTTTGGAAGGAGATGAAGTGCTTCTGCGAATTGGTGTAGCCAATGACCAAGCGCTTAGGGTTCGAGTGTTTTTTACGGAGGTTGTGGAAGTGCTTTGTTCTCGAGAGGGAGTCGAACTCGAGACCTCATTAGGGTTAGCTTTACCTGCTTCCCGTCGTGGTGAAGGATTACATCAGGGCTGCCCTGGGACAAAATGCGTTAAATGAGGCGAAACTAAGTAATAATAACAATTTTGTGCAAGGTCTTCTCCAGCATCTGATCAGGTACCTGGTTTTTCTGGGGAAAATTTGTGTGATTTGTGGGAGCGACCGGCTATTGGAAGTTCCACCGAGCAGTACTTGCAGCAATATTTACAGGGCTCAAAAGCAAGGCTATGAAGCTTTAATGGCAGGTCATGTGGCTGACCTGGAGATTTTAGAGGAGGCGAGAGTAGCATAGAGAGAGCAGTATGTTAGAAAGTTATACAACAATTCAACCGGCCAAGGATCGGTAGGACTTGAGATTCTACTTGATGAAATCGTTACGAAAGAGGAAGAAATTGATAGGAATAATAATGCAATTAGTTTCAGAAAGGCAGTTGGGAGAGTGGCCAAAATGGACTCCAAGAGCATTGCGCAGGCACTGCGCATCCCAATATCTTAGTTATGGATGGACGATACAGAGAACACTGAAAGCTATCCAGCTGTTTAGTAACAAACATCTATGTTAGTTCAGACCTTAAACTGATTGCTGGGATATGGGGGGTTTAGTTGGAAAATGAGGTTTACATTATTTTGTGATTGTTGAGATGGGATTTTGTTGGAAAACAAGGTTTATATTTTTGTAGTAAAGTGACTTTAGTGACTTAGTGATAGCAATTAAAATGTTTAGTTAGTATCATGTTAGTTATCAGGTGCAGGGCCTAAATTTGATGGTTGTATGGCTGTATTTAGACATTTTTTCCGTAAAATACAATCAACATTTTAGAAAGACTATATCACATGAAAGGAAAGAGTTTGGATAGACTGTTAAATTTTATATAAATATATGATGATATATATATTTGAGTTATGTAATTTTACTTATACTAATAGATATCATAGTATTTTAAGGGTACCTTTTAATAGATAACTATCGTTATAAAATTGCTTGATAGGCAAGGTCGACCATCAAATTTGAGCCTTGATCGGGTGGTTTGGGTAGCTTGTCTTGAAAAGGCTTTATAAAAACTATATAGTGATGTATGGGTAACCATTGGATAGTTTTGTCTTGAAAAGGTTTTATAAAAGCTATATAGTGATGTATGGGTAACCATCCCAATAATTTAATATTATGATTATCATTCAGTGTTATATTACTGTGCAATCATGGTTTAGTTTTCAACATTCTAAATGCTCTTCCATTTTCAACATGTTCACTCAAAATTTTTAGCCTCGACATTAAATTCCATTTCTAGCTCACTTATATATACACTAACAGCAGTTGTACATTCAACACTACCATGTCAAAGGTATAGCCTTAAATGCATAGTACATATTCAAGACAGTTTATCAAAAATGGTTAGGATTTATCTACCATAGTACTATACAAAAATTTCTCCTATATTATCTATCATGTATATCCATTGCAAATATAAGTCTTCCCTTAAATTTAAAGTACATTTATAGTGTTCCCTGGTGATGATGTCCCTATAAGTTATTGTAATGGTTTTTAATATGATATATGGTACAAATCAATCTTTGTCATATGATGTCAAAATCCTATGAGGTGTAATGTAAATATTTTAGTAAACCAATCATTTTTAATGGTTTCAAAGGTTGCATTGTAGCTAAAATTCTTGCTAAAGGCTATAAGAATGGATTGTAATAGAAGTATGTTATGTTTGTTGTATTACTTTGGCATTTACAAAGTGTTCAGACATGTGGTTTCATTAGTTGATAAGTACAAAGGAGCTTAGGAAAAGAAAAAATAGATTAGAGGTTGTTATCAAAAGAAATAATAGAGAAATTTTAAGTAAGAAATTCATGAAAACTCATTTAGTGTAACATCCCAACTAGAATATTAAATAAAACTTAATCATAATTGAGCAAGTATTCACATATTTTTTTTAACAATTAAGAGAAATATCCATAATCAATATATTTCATTTGCAATATCCAAGATCAATGTACATATTTCAAAGAAGGTTGCTTGTCATGTGACTAGAAAATTTCACAATATCTCAAACTTGTCGTATTTCTTACGACTTATAATCTTTATCAATATCATATACAAAAAAAAACAATGTTTTCCTGTTCACAAGTCTTCGGCAATCAACTGCAAGAAAGAGAGCATCACCTTGGTGCTTTTCCTCCACCCACAGACCAGTGGTCCCTCGCACACCTTCCTTTCTGGAAGTGGCACTTCCCTTCATGAGGTTAATAGATAATGAGAATCAACTAATTCTAAATGCCATCTAAGAACTACCGATGTGTCCTATTTAAAGACAATCGGGTTTACAACTCTAGTCTATCTCTAGCTATGTATGACCCTATCTGATTGTTCAGCTATCTGGTACACCGTGAACCAACAATGCAAGAAGTGACTTTTGCATTACTTTGGCCAAAGTTTCATATAAATAAAGTCATATGTTCACTCACTCTTTTCTCAACTTGGAGACAACATTGTTAAAAGAAAACATTTATTCATTTATATATAACAACTCTCTTGGTCTTATTATATATACCACATTAGTCATAAAGACTTATACCCTTGTTTATGAATATTCCTTGACAATCTAAGGTGTGAGCTTAGATGAAGTTAGTGTAAACATATATTGAGTCTCTTTATGCATCCTTGTAAACATGGGTCCATGTCATCATGTCATCTACTCAATGGTTTGTCCACCTAATCTCATGTTCATCCATAGTCAGCTACACATACAAGGTTGGCTGGCCCTTAAGCCTTATAGATTATCAAATAAAGACTTTATCTATCTTAACTCATATTCGACTCATAATCTGTCGATATGGGTAGTCATATACAAATAAAAATACTTCTCTTCCTAAATAACAAAAGAGAATTCCAAATATTACAATAGTATAAATCTTGACTTATCATTGGCATAAATGAAGTGTTTCAAAAGATATTCATATAGCTTTATGTAGAAATTGCTAAGATCATGGAAAAATAAACAAGCACGAGATTGCAAGTGAAATCGAACAAATGTATTAACAAATGAGAAGATATAAATAGGAGAAGTTGGATACCTGATTCTCCACAATATAGGGATAGATGGAGACTAACTATCCATAATAATAGTGCAACTACCCATGAGAATAGTGGCGAGATGTCCATTGAGTTCACACATCTCCCAAATGACCAACTACTTTGACATAATCAACGAGCATGTGTGGAATTTTCCTAACTATGATTAAGTCAGTGTAAACTATAGGAGTTATACACCAACACCCCCCTTAAGCATAGCTTAGGTGAGTTTATGAAAGATGGGTCTCGGCTATGAGCCTGATGAGGTACCCATGTACAAATGTATCTCTCAAAAAGTAGAGAAAGAAAGAAAATCCATTGGGAAAAAAACTTTCCTCCAAAAAGAGAGAAAAAGAAGGAAAAGGCTTAGATAGCCCCCCGAAAGATGATGATGTTGATGTAGACCGCACGCTAAGAAGAGCTCATAGATGAATGAACTTGCTCTTAGTAAAGGGTTTGGTAAAAATGTCAACAACCTGCTCTGAAGACTGGCAAAAGACTAAGTCAATGATCTGATCATGAATAAGCTCTCGAATATAATGCATATGAATCTCTATGTGTTTGGTTCGTTGATGTTGAACCAAATTCTAGCATATCTGTATAGTACTCTGGTTATCACAAAAGATAAATGTAGGCTGCCTAAAAGGAATACCTAACTCAGAAAGAAGGTCTTAAAGCCATATGGCCTCAGTAGCTGAGTTAACATCTCCCCAGAACTCTACCTCTATAGAAGATATAGCAAGAGCATTCTGCTTCTTGTTGTACTAGACCAACTGATAGGACCTGAACCAAGTGAAAAATTGTAACCAGAAGTGGACTTGTGATACTCAGTATCACCAACCCAATCTAAATCTGTGAAACCAACCAAATCAACTGATGAACCAACTCTGTAGTGTATCCCAAATGCAAGTGTACCATGAAGGTAGTGAAGAATCCTCTTAGCTACTTTCAAGTGCAACTCATGAGGTTCTTGCATAAATCTGGAAACTATGCCAACTACATATGATATGTCAGGCCTATTATGTGTTAAGTATATAAGACTACCTACAAGTTGCCGATATAATGTAGCATCAACTAAAGGTGTAGGGAAAGAAGTCTCAAGCTTTACTCTAGATAGGAAGGGAGTCGAAGATGGTTTACAAGTAGTCATGTAAAAAAGTACAAGTAAATCAAGAGTGTACTTAGGTTAAACAAGAGCGATCCCTGAATATGACTGTGATATCTCAATACCAAGGAAGTAGTGCAATAAACCCAAGTTTGTCATGTCGAATCTGTCCTAAAGTGCTAATTTTACTATTGCAATGGCAAATGAAGTACTCTCGATAATCACAAGACCATCAACATATAGAACCAATATCAAAAGTGAATCATCCTACCACAAAAGATACACATTAGGATCTGAATGGCATCGAGTAAATCCTGAAGATAGAAGATAAGAATCCATCTTGACATACCAAGCCCTGGGGGCTTGTTTAAGACCATAGATAGATTTTCTTAGTCTACACACTAAGGATGAATCATGAACAAACCTTGGTGGTTGTTCCATGTAGATCTCCTCCTTAAGGTCTCCATGAAGAAATGCACTCTTTACATCCATCTAATGTATAGCCCATCCATGTGCTGCGGCTATAGCTAGTGTGAGTCGAATCAAAGTCAACTTTGCAATAGGTGCAAAGGTTTCTGTATAGTCAATGTCTGCAACTTGTGAAAAACCTTTGGCAACCAACTATGCTTTGTACTTATCAACTGACCCATCTGCTTCAAATTTGGTTTGATATATCCATCTAAATCAAACTGTCTTCCTTCCCTTAGGAAGAGAAGTTAAATCCCAAGTGTGATTTCTAATTAAGGAATCATTTTCCTCATTTATAGCAATATCTCACTCAGGTATGCCTAATGCTTCGTTAAATCTCTACGGATCAGACACTGAAGCAAAGAAGGCATGTGATCCCCCCTAAAAGTCTATCTAAAGTTGTATGTCATCTGCTGCAGTTTGTACCCAAGAATCTACTTTATGAAGTGAGTATAGAGTTCTAAATGCGGGCGAGTCTGGTGTAGAAATGTCAACTTCTAATTCAATCCCTAAACTTGATGAAGATGAATTCTCAGTACTATCATCACTTTGTGAACTAGAAGAAGAATAAGAAACACTTACTGCACTAGGAATCTGTTGCGAATGATCTAAATCATCATAAATATGATTAGGATCTGGAGAATCAATAGTACATGCCAAGGAATGTCTAGAACAGTTTCAAGAGGTGTTTCTTGAAACTTGACACTTCTCTCAATGAACAACTCATGTTTGGTTGGGTGAAGTAGGTGATAGCCTTTAACACCATCTTGATATCCAACAAAGATGCAAGGTTTGGATTATTGATCCATAGCCTTACGATGTTCTTTTAGAATGCAGGCCATAGCTGGTGAATCAAAGACTCTGAAATGATCAATTGTTGGTTTCCATCCTTTCCAAGCTTCAAATGGGTGATTCATTTCAAGACTTTATGAGGAACTCTATTTTGAATGTAACATACACAGTTGATCGCTTCAGCCCAATAAGATGGTGTTAAGCCTTTAGAATGAATCATACAGTTAGCCAGCTCTTTTAAAGATCTATTTTGCATTCAACAACACCATTTTGTTGAGGGGTATATGGAACTATGCGTTGCATGTAATGCCCCACCAAGAAACCCTAGATAACAACTCGACTATGCTAACCAAAAAAGGATTTTTTTTTAGGAAAGAAATAACAAAGAATTATAAATCATATTTATTCCTAACATCAAGTTAAGCTTATCCTCTAGGGTTCCATGGCTGTATTACTAACAAACTATTAACAAGATCTAACCAACATTATGAATTAACTAACAACCATAGTTCATTCTAAATCTGATTGCATCAAATGAATAAATGCATACATTTCCATATTATATCATCAGATAAGTAATCATCAAGGTCCTGTATAAGGATTACAAGTATATATACAATTCCCTTTACATGAGGGTACACCATTACATTGCTTACAATAACATTTTCCTGATTACATTAGAGTACATACATCAAGATAACAGTACATGATTCTACTGATATACAAGACTGGAACATGAACATAAACATCTGTCTCCTCAAGATGGAACAAGATTTGAAGTCTACCACATAAGGTACATCCTTCTCACACACGAACAATAGCAAGGGAAACCAATGGAAATAAAAGCACAACCACCCAACCATGTGGAACCCTAAGGTCCACCCCCCATGCTAGGAGATAACAATAAGGTCCCACTATAGCAAATAGTCAAAAAGACAAAAGACTAACAGGTGCAAGGACTACACAAGACTCCAATACAACACGAGTCAAAAAAGACATCACAAGCAACTTAAACATCACTTCCAGAGGCAATCACACATGAAATGAGAAAACACAATTAGGGAATGCTAGGCTGCAGTAGGGAAGAGTGTCATCGCAAGGCCCTGACATGTGTTATCCTAATAGTCTCTCACTAGACGTTGGCCCCCATCTATGGTTATCCTGAAAGTATCTCACTAGATGTCGTCCCCATAGGGTGACACATGTGGAACCAATATTCCTTTCGTGAGGACAAGGAAGTTGATTTGCCAACCATGGCCTTCTCATCCCATCCTTAGCCTGAACGAGCACTACAGGCATGGGTGAGGCATCCAATTATCTTATTTAGTGTGGAAACTACCCAACCCTTTAAATTTATTATTAAGTTATTACGGATTAACAATTTCCAATGGGTTACCCTGGCAAGCCACTTTGGGCGCCAGCCCCACATTGAAAGCCACTCCCCTACCTGCATCTAGAAAACCCTATCCATCAAGCAAGGCAATTACCATCATAATGACCAGTATACATAAACAATGCAAGGCATTTACCTTCTTGCATACAAAATATAATCACAAGAACGAACTCTTAAATCATTGTCCCAAAACTTCTAGTTGAAGCAATCACAACAACACATATCCAAAGCAAGGCATGGGCCATCTTGCTCCCAAATCTCAACCATAAAAAAAATACTTCCTCTTTACGATTACCAAGATCTCTCCATTATCAAACACAATACTTAACACAAGTTTGATATCAGTACATCCTTAAAGGAGATTATCACCTCATCATGATGCATTTGCAACACAAAATGTACATCATTTCACATTATCGTTTACCAAAACCCACATACATAAACAAGAGGCATCATTATCTCAGGACACCTAACATCACAGATGGATGAAATCAAAACATAACATCCTAGGCCTCTGGAATCAACTTCACAAATGACACAAACACATGACACCACTAAAACACAATGGTCTCACATCACATCCACTCTCAAATGCACATCATAAACTAAGATCCTTCAACAATATTTCAATTACATTACCACAAATGCAACATATGATACGATGCACTAAATATGGGTCATAAAGAATGTAACATTAATCCAATCATGATCAATCATCTAACAACATCAAGTAACTCTATCCCAATAATGCAGAACAATAATATTCTAACATTTTAATACTAGCTCAAATATCTTTGAAGATTTACCAAATATTCTATAACAAAAAAATTTAATCAAACAAGATACTATCCATTATTAAACTAAACCACTTTATACATTGATATAGATCTCATTAATAATCTAGACAACTTTGTAATTCTATTCAAAAATAATTGTATAAGAAAAACATAAAGGAATATAAAGGAGTTTAAAACAAGACATCCATTTAGTTCTAAAATAAATCTTTAGAAAGCATATGAGTTAATTGCTAAACATTTTATATCATATCAAACCTAACCTCCAATTACTCACCCAAATTTCATAACTATGCACAATCATTAATTTAAGTCATCAATAATATTAGACTCCATTTTATGACCACCAAGTTCCTTAAGGTGAGGTGGAAGCAAGATATATATATATAACATTCTATCATTCATAAAAACTCAAGTATTAAAGCCTGACCTAGATTATCAAATGAAGATACAAATGTGATACTTTTCACAACTATGGCTAATCAACAAAATAAGTCATTTCAACAAAACAAAACGAATAATACTAACAACTAAACTAGGATCCAAAACAACAATTTACAATTCAACGGCCTTCAAGAATGATTTCCTTTTTCTAAAACAATATTAGCTTTGATAGTCTTTTTTTTAAAATAAAGATATCAACTATGCCAAAATCATCTTAATAGTACACAAAGCAATACTTAACTTAGCATAGCTTATCCTAACTTCCTTTATCAAGAGAGATAACATCTTACCAAGATAAGATAATAATAACATATAATTGGTAATTATCAATTAGTTTAAAAAGGAGAATTTTATTAGATATTAGAATAGCAAGTGTGAATGAGAGGGTATGGGAGGTAAGTCTTTTCTTACACCTCTATAATCTCACAAAAGTCTTTTGAGAATGAAAGAATAATATGATACTTATAAGAAGTCCTAGTTGCAGAGACTTAATACTGTGGGTGAAATCTAAGTGCCATTAGTTAGAGTCCACCTAATTTAATAAATGATCTAAAGAAATTGATTCAAAACGAAGACACTCTCTTCTCTATGATGCATTTGGTTGAACTGAAGCTTACTTCAATCTAAGTAGGTTTTAACAAAAACAAGAGATGCCAACTATATACTCAGCCCAAAAAGGTAAAGAAATAATATAACCTCAAGCTACTGAGATTCAACCTATAAAGTATGGACAAACATTTTTTTTATATCCACTAAGAAAGAAACATACTAATATGATCGATTAAGATATGCAAGAACATATACTATATGAATATAAATATAGAATGTTTTGATAATGATAAGATATTCCGATAAGGAAATGCTCTAGTAGACCTGTATGAAAATGTGAGAGCACAGACAAAGTGCATTAACTGTTCAACAAATTGCCTCAAAGAGATGTCAAACTATGGAATGCAATGATTGCAGGATACACATAAAATAGATTTGTAGATTTAATAACAACAACAAAGATGGCATAGGAATGTTTGTCACTAATTGATACATATCTCTGAATTGACAAACTGGGTATTGCTAATTTTGGATATAATTTTCATAGATAAGAGCTCGATCTTATATAAAAATTTTAAAAAAACCCAATTCAAAAATATAGAGCTATTGGTGATGCAACTAACTTTTTTAACAGAGATGAAACAAGTGAGAGGTAGAGAGCCACAAAATATTCATATCTCCAAAATGACAAACTGGGTAAGGCTAATTTTTGGATATGATTTAGATAACTAGGTCATGCATCATATATAATAATTCTAGAGGAACCCACTTCATAATAATAAAGTTATGGCTAACACAACAGACTGCTAAAACATAGATGAAATGGGTGAGTTAGACAGTCACAAAATAATCATCTCCAAAATGACAAACTGGGTCAGGCTGATTTTTGGATATGATTTAGATAACTAGGTTGTCCACCATATATGAACATTTTACAGGAACCTAGTTTGTAAAAATAAATTTATGGCTAATGTAACATACTGCTAAAACATAGACGAAATGGGTGAGAGATAGACAGTCACAAAATATTCATATCTCCCAAATGACAAACTGGGTAAGGCTATTTTTAGATATGATTTAGATAACTAGATCATGCACCATATATAAAAATTCTAGAGGAATCTAGTTCATAAAAATAAAGTTATGGCTAACATAACAGACTGGGTTCAGAATATGTAGAAGAGAATTCACAGAATAATATAAAGCTTGCACATTACAAATTCATTACACTAAATCTAATGCAACATTAAATCAGTTTCATATCTCAGTCCATACCTGAAATATTACTTCTATTAGATCTTCACAAAATTTCCCAGCTTGCATCCATTTTTCCCGAAGTCTTTTCTTCTCGAAGCTATGGTTTATGGTGCCAAAAGAAAAATAAAAACTTCCTGAGAGAGAGAGAGAGAGATCCCCAAAACATAAAACATATTCTGCTACCTGAAATGCACGCTCCCTTCCCCAAATTATGTCTTGAGATTTCAAAAATAATGTTGAGCATACATAACCACCCCCATCATTTCTTCCAGAAGATTCTCCTTATTAAAGGCAATAAATTCTGCCTTTATTACTTTCTTACAATTTGTTATTTTTAACCAAACAATAATCTCTCTGATTTTATCTATTTTAGAATTTGCTATATATATAAGTTTTTATGACAACTCATAAATATTATAAATTTATTTTTATTGCCACTAACAAAACATTTACTTGCTTATAAAATATTTTCATTTTAATTTATCAATTATATTCCCATTTTAATAACACTTTATTTTTCCTCATTATAATTATTATTATTTATTGATTGTAAAATACAATATAATATAATTTCCCATAAACTTAAATTTACATAAGAGCATCTATATTTATTTATTTATTAAAAGTGCTTTCTTAACGTAATAATTTTATTTTAATGCAATAACTAACCAAAGCACTAATCAAACAATTTCAAACTCAATAATCCAAATGCTGAGCAATACCTAACCACTATGCATGATCAGAAAGCAAGACCACCACAACAATGACTGACTATCATGCCTATACCGATAACACTAACTAGGTGCAAAACTAGATACTCATCCTTTTCAAGGATGATGGCTAACTAGGGGACCATATGTCATCTCTGTTCAACAATTCTATTGATTTTAAGGCATGCTCAGACCTGTCAATTCAGGTGGAGTCGATGCCTAATACCTGCAACCTGCAGCACACAACACGGTCTATGCACAAGTATAATAAATATAAAACAGTCACGGAGTGAAAGAGAATCGCAACATCGTCAGACGCTCACGAATGAGTGGTACGACATTGTCTCTTTTCACACCACACAATAATCAGATCATCCTATAAACAAAATTAGTCACATAAAAATCAATTCTAACATATGACAATCATAATAAGATCAACATCATAATCACCTAAATGTAAAACAATGTCAGAACATATGAATTATCAATGTCGCAACAAGGATTATCAATAAAACATGCTAACTGTCATATGAAATCATACATGAGGATAATCAGGAATGTCACCAACATGAATGTAGCATCTACCAACATCATATAATATATAACATCAACTATCTAACATACTCTAAATATTCCTATTATTTTACCTTCATCTTCATGCTCCTTAGCGAAACCATCTACACCTCCAAGATGAGAATGGAGGGGCATTACATTGCAACTCTATCTTTTCTATTATGCAAAACTTCTCAAAATGATTATTGACATACTCTCTACCATTATCTGTTCGAAGAACCTTGATGAATTTCCCTGACTATTTCTTGGCTAGAGCTTTGAAATCTTGAAAAGATTCAAATACTTTTAATTTTTGCCTAAGGAAGTAGACCCATGTAAAACATGAGAAATCATCAATAAATGTGAGAACATATCTAGCCTTTGTAAAAGATGGATGGGGAAAAGCCCCTAAAACATCACTATGAACAAGTTCTAAGACTTGTTTTTCCCTCCATGTTTTTTTCTTGTCAAACTTTGCTTTAGGATGTTTACCAAGTGCACAACCTTCACAAAGTCCTTTAGAAAACTTAACTTTTGGTAATCCATTAACCATTTTTTGTTGACGTAGTTGTTCAATATAGCAGTAGTTAAGGTGGCCAAACCGCTCATGCCATAGTTTACTAACTTCATCTGAATGAGTTAGTAGTGCCTTTGGAGAAATATTAGTAGCAAAACTAGAGAAGGTATATAATCTGGATTGGTGATTTGCCTCCCCTATAGAAACCAAATTGTTACTTTGTAATTCTCTTATCTCAACTGAATTTGGAGAGAAATGTACTCTCATGCCCTTCCCTAAGTGTGTTATTTGATACACTGAAAGGAGATTAGTTGGTAGTGAAGGTACACTTAGAACTTTTGAAAAAGTTCTTCAACTTCAACAGACCCTCTCCCTTTTACCAATGCTCCAAGGTATCATCACTTAAGTTGACTGAAGACATTCTAGATGGCTCTAAGGATGAGAAAACAACCTGAGAAGAACCCATATGATGAGTGCCACCAGAATCACCAGAATCAATAATCCATGATGGAGATGAAGATGTAGCAAATACTAAGGCCTTGAATTTCAATTTCTCTTTGTCTTTAGTATTATCCTGAGTTGATGAAGATGCCTTGATAGAATCAAGTAACCCAATATTATTCTTTTTAAGAATATGTGTGAGATTTTTCATTTGTTTCTTCATGCATTGATGTTCATCATGCCCTAGTTTTTTACAAAAGGCACAAGCAACTTTCTCAGTAATTGGCTTACTTTGTTGAGAAGAGTTATCCTTTTCAAAGTTGTCAATTTTATCAACTTTCTTACCATCCTTGTCCCTTTTAGTGTTCTTTTTCTTCCCTTTTGAAGTTTGTAGCTTATCATTCCTTGTGATTGGAGATTGAGGCTTTGTAGACTTCAAAGAACCCATCTGAATTAGTTTTCTTGTTCCCTTGTGAGATCAGAGATAAAGTTATCTAGAGTGGGCATTTTCCATGATGCTCCAAGAGCACTTTTAGTAGAATAGAAAGTTGATACAAACACAGAAAATTCTTGACCTAGTTTGGAAAGTACAACAAGGATTAATTGATCCTCTTTCTTATCAATTCCACAATCTTTTAACTGCAACTTTAAAGATTTGAATTTTCTGAAAAAAACTTCTAAAGTTGAGAAACTTCTAGGACTAAGACCTAAGAGTTGATTTTCCAATTCATGACTTCTGAGTCCATCAATTTTCCTGAATAATTTGTTTAAAGCATCCCAAACTTCATTGGGTGCAGTTAACTTCTCAACATGAAACAACAATTCAGGAGATAGATTTAAACATAGAAAACCAAATGCTTGGTCACACTTGTTGAAAAACTTTTCTTTCTCTTTTGTTGCATTAGGTTCTTTTGTTATTCCCATAGTTATCCTATATAAACCTTTATTTTTGAGCACAAGACTTACTTTAATCTTCCAATCATGATAATTGAAAGGAGTTAGGAGCGGTATAGGGACAATAGACTCCATGATTCTTAGTCGTTAGATAGAAGTTGCAGAAATACTTAAAGTAAGAGATAAAGAAATGTGAGTGAAGATGTGAAAGGAAACACAACCCACACAAAAATCACTTCTCTAGGAAGTGTGAAAGATGAACTCACTAGATCCCCCTTGATTATGTGTTCCCCCCCCCCCAATTGTGCATTGTATAGAAGGAGTGCTTTTAGGTCACCATAAAATAGCCTAATCATGCACTTTATAATTTTAGTGCGATATTAGGCTAGATAGAACAGTGATGAAAAAATAACCACTTTTGCAAAAATAATGACTCGTTCTAGATATTGGACTAGTAGGGTCACTAGATGCTTTGTCAAGAATATTTCCACAACAAAAAATAAACTGAGAACAACACTAAAATTTTTAGTTCATCTCTTACTCAGAGCAGAGAGTCCCACCGAGCATTCCAGAAACTATTATCACCTGAAATTGAACTCTTTTTTTGAAGCTTTGGTAGTTCCAACAATTTGAGAGTAACATGGAATTGGTCTCAAGGTGCGCGACCTTGTAGTTGAGACCAAACATCAAGAGAAGGCTAGTTCCTCTTTCTGAGCTTAAGTCTCAAAGAAATAAACTAAATCTAATGCTACGCATACCAAGGGAAAAGGGATTAAAGGAATACTAGAATGAAAAGGAGGTGATGCACCATATTTATAATTGTGTTTAACTGTGTCTGCATTAACACAACAATGACCATAAAATTGAAAAAAATCCACACATACTCATATAAGTTATACAGAGGTTCACGTAGAGAACTAAAGCTAAGAAAGGGGTCATTTTGCCCACAATTCTAGCATATAATTTACAAATAAACATAGTGTAAAACTTAAGAGAGAGGCAAAATAATAGTCTGTACTAATCATGAAGGATAGAAAGACATCACAAAAGAAGAACAATTTGCTGCAAGAGAAAAAGATATAAAATAATTGATTACATTCATTAGTGAACCAGACTAGAAGACATTAAAGGCCTAGTTGCAGGCAGAATACATCAAATTGTACTAGCTCTTGCAATCACATTACAAGGCCTGTGATCTGCAACAAACTCCTCCACCCACATGATGACCCAGAAGAATAGCTAACCAACCCCTTTTTACATCTTTCCTTCATGTATATATAACATTATAATTGCACAACTCCAGGCATAGCTGTAGGCATTGGATTTTTGGTCAATTGATTTGATTTGTTGTGCCTATGTTGTATTCAATTCAGCCCTTATCCCTGTCAGAAGACCTGCAACTTTTTAACAGTAGTCTTGACCTATAAGTTTGCAAAACTACAGAGGAGGATCACCCACACACATGGGTATGGCCGCATTAATGAGAGAAGGCCTGAAATAGTTCCCTAGTACCTGCAAGTCCACTCAAATGTAGCTTCTTTATACAGGAGCATTGAAGATTTCTACTATTTTAGCTACCTGTAATTGACTTTGGCCTGCAACCTTGTACTTCATGTATTAAACACTCTGCAATAATGGCATATGTGTGCCCTGCAACCTTTACAAAAATTTAAAGCATCGTATCTTTAAAGTCTTCCTTTCACACCTTTTAATTCCCCTTATCAGCAAATTCACCCCATGCCAAACTCTCTATTCACCTTTTATCTTTCTCACCTTAATCTCCCTTATTGGCAATTTCTTCATTTTCAGAACCTTTTTTGCTTTGCCTTTGTTCTCATTATTTTCTTCTCCATCGACGAATTACCACTATTGTGAACTTGGCCTCCTTGGTTTCTTCATTTCCCCTAACTTTTCACCTTATCGGTAAATTTTTGAAAATTTCAAACTTATCAACAAGTTTGCCATTTTGTGAACTTACCGACCAAGCGAGGACTTGTCTTTTTCTCTACCTTCCTACCTTGTCGGCAAAATTTGCATTTCGTGAACTTTCTTTTCCTTAGTCAATCTTCCTTTATCCTCTTTTTCCTTATCGACAAATTCCTCATTTGATGAACCTGGCTCTCTTCCTTCCTACCTATCGGGCCTATATATCGTCTCATCGACAAAATCAGAAAACTACAAACCTGTAGGCAAGTTGTCCTTTTTGCCTATTTCCCAGCTAGCCAACCTACATCACTTTTTTGCCTTATCAGAAAGTTTCTCTTTTGGGGAACCAATATTTTCTTTGCATTTTCCTTTAGTCAGCAAAAATCTCTTTTCGTGAACTATTTCCTTGGCTGAATTCCTTATCTTTCTTTGTTTCCTTCACTTCGAGCCTTTTAGCTTCCAGTCAAAAAAAATTTCATTTTGTGAACTAGACACTTTGCTCTATGTTTCTTCCCTTTCTGTCAGAGAACCTTGGAAAAGATGAACCGATCGAGAAGTTTTCCTTTTTACCATTTCACTGATTGCTCTTTCCTTGCCTTAGCCATTTGAGCCTTTAATGAAGATTTCCTACCGCCTCCTTATCTTCTACTTTTCCTTTGTCAGTAAAGTCATCAATCAACGAAATTAAGGTTTGCCAAACCTTAAGTTTACTGACAAAGGAAAACTCTTTGCTTTTCTTCCCACCACCTTGCCTTATACTTTTAGTCGGCAACTCTCCCATCGGTAAAACTGCTGATCGACAAACTATGAGGTTCACAAACCTTCAATCTTGTCGATAAAGCACACCATTTGTCTTCTTTCTCTTTCTGCCTTAGCCGTTTTCTTTCCTGCTCCCTCCTTGTTGAATTCCATTATTAATCAATACATTGATGCAGAAGGGGCATGCACACTACTCAATGAACCAACGGATCCTATATCAAGCAACCTACTAGCTATATAATGTGTTACATTTACATTGTCAAACCATGGAATCACACTCTTCTTGGATGATGCTTGTACCATGTGTACAGTTAAGGACTTCTAAGTTTTAATCTAGAGGTTTTGTAATGGAATAAAATAGCTGAAGGAAACATATTTCTAATTGCAAGAATTAGCAATACTCTAAATAAGCAGGACTAGTAGGAAATAACTAGGGCTTATTCAAACAATTGTAATCGAGTGGTGCTATGTGACTTCCAGATGAAAGAGCAGCTAACAGTTAGTTCAGTGATCACCTTGACTCAACAAGACTCAACAACATGGATTATCAAAGTCTAACTAATTCTCATAGCATAACTCATTACAACACACATTAATCATACATATATAAACATACAATCATAAACTAAACATATAAACAAAGTGGAGAGATACGATACCTTAAGTGGCCTGCTTAAGTGATTCTGATTCCACGAAATCTAGCTAAATCTTTACTGTATCTTTGTAATCATTGACTGAACTCAAAACATGTATTCCTTTACTGAATACTAAAGATAAAGGTACAACAATGAAATTTGATAATACAATCTCTGTCTAACATGTATGTAGCAAAATCTAATCTATCCATAGACAAGATCAACATTGTCTATTTGAACAAAACTACTAAACAACAAATGCTAATATAACTATCCATTATCCAACAACATAGGAAGAGGACTTTATTACAAAGAAAACTAGGAATAGGAAAATAAATTGTCATGAAGGTAGCATAGATGGTACAGTCTTACTATAACTCTCTCGCTAGTATCAATGAAGAACAATTAAGACTAGAAATAGAACATAGAGTACGATCTAAGATTCTTTCATTATTTAATACTGCATCATATGTCAAAGGATAACTGTCACAAAGGGGAGAGTTTATAGATGACTCATCCCAATCAATTCAGGGTCTTCTTCATTTGGTTACAGGTGCCTATATCATCTACTGTGAATATTGACATTTCCTTTTGTTGCGGGTTGTCCAGTGATCTTCATGACATGTAGCCACGTTCTTGCTGCATGAGGAGTTAGTACATCACATGGTATCTATACATCACTATCACTAAAATCAACATAAAGTACTAACATATTTCATGAGCAATCAACCATTCACACATAATTAATTAACAACATATTATATACCCATATTCACACTTTCAATGTCTTAAGGATAATTATAGACATAATTAGTGTATATAGAAGTCTGGAAATATCTTAGGAAATAGGTACTTAAAGCAAGAAAAATAAGACAAAACATGGCCTCATCACTCCTTAGTCAGTAACTCAACGAATCGACGAAACAACGAACCAAAGGTTCGCCAAACTTAAATTTTGTCGACTAAGGCAAAAGAAAGGGCAAAACACTTATGATTTTTTAGGGGTTTTCTATGGGATTTTCTTCCTTCCATTTAGGCTTTCTTAAATCAGATTTCTCTGATGGAAGGAGGGATTTTTGGGATATTTTAGATTTGGGTATTTTTCTTCCTTCCATTTAGGCTTTCTCAGATCGAATTTCTCTGATGGAAGGAGGGATTTTTTGAATATTTTGGATTTGGGCAAAATATGACAATAGGTATGTTGTATTTAAAAGAAATAATTTAAAATCTATCTAAAAGGGGAAATTGAGCTAATCAAAGGATAATTTGGGTCCATTGGGAATCTGAGAACATTGGAAAAACACTTGAGCAATGAAACTTGGCAGCACTAGGATAAGCATTCATTAATGTTATATCAAATTTGCTAGAATCCTAAGTATATCATGATATATATTAAGACCTTCGAGTCTAAATAAAGTATCTTGGGATGTGTGTGTGTGTATACATACATACATGTGTGTATATACATACACGTATATGTACATATATACATACAAACACACATCCCTAGAGACTTTATTTAGAATTGAAGGTCTTAAATGTCATTCTAACTAAATAAGTCTAACTAATGTTTCTCAATATATGTACGATTGGTAGCTATCTCTTACCAATGATCGATAGTTATCTATACTATATAGGATAAGGAACTATAAACTAGACATATGAGTTGGACCCCTATATACCTATATGGCACTAGCTTAGCTATGCTCTCTCCTCAACTTATGCCTAGTTGATCCTAGTCTAAGAAGGCTCTCAAACAACTGATACTAGGGATCTATCCAAGGATGGGGTCTCATGGTTTGGGGGGGAAGGGGTAGGGAGACCAAAGAGATAGAATCAACCATGTATGTATGTAATACTTCACACACACACACACACACACACACACACACACACACACACACACACAGACAGATATATTTTCTAAGTGAGGAGGATTGAGTGAATAGACATTAGAAAATTATATTAAATCAATTGTAAACAAATTAAAAATTGTTAAAAAAACACATTAAATTAGTCAACTAAAAATCATAATTCTTAGAAATCACAATAGGCTCTTGAAGGGAATTGTGCACATAGACCTTTGAGTTATTTTAGTGAGCCAAGACCTAGCAATATAAATCTTAAGGGAATTTTTATTTCCTTTTAGAAGAGGTATAGTATATTTATGCTATTCTCAAGTTGGGGTGTCATTTCAACCATCAACAATTTTTTGCCTTTAAATTGTCTTATGTATGTCATCCACTAGAGATTTTTTTGCAACTAAGATTGGATTCTCTTAGTAATTGTGGATCTTTGGGCTTTGAACCTTATTAAAAATTATAGGTGATGTAGTTGGAACTTGATACTATTAGAAAGTCCTAAGTGAGACTTGAATTACTATGTATAGTTTGAGAAAGGGCTTTCTCAATTCAACTATGTTGAACTACTAGGTTGATTGGTTATAAACATGGTTGGTTCTAGAAATTTAGAAAGATTACACATTTTCCAACACTTTATTTGTAGTTGTATTGATGTATGAGGTCATATGCCCTAGTTTTGGTGAACCTATTTCTACAGGGAGATCACTATTGATTTGGTATGCATTTCATGTATTGATTATTATATTTGTTTTAAGTATTGGCTATAAAATATATTAGATATGTTGTGTTTTATGTTTTTGGCTCTTAGCTATTTTATGGGTGTCATGTTGATAATGTTTTTTAGAATATATGACTAGTGTCAAAAAGAACATTTTACATTTGTTGCAAGATATATAGGACAAGATAAACGCCTATTGTTTAATTTCAGATAAGATGATGAAAGTATTAACATAAAAAACTCAAATCATTTTAGTCTTTTCCTAGGTGGTGATGTCATTATAAAGTTATTGGATACATATGATAGTCCACATAGTATTGGCAAATAATCATAAATTCGAGAATTGGGGCTCCTTAGCCTCCTTGTGGGTGGTTGGAATAGTCCCCTAAATTTAGGTTGTTTCATAGGAATTTTAATGTTTTTCAATCCATGTTTTTCTAAAAATACTTTCAAAAATATTTTATAGAGGATTTCTTGTTCTGTAAAAAGAAATGGCACATAGAACCTACAAGAAGAAAAGATAACCTTGTTGCAAGTATGAGGTGAGCCAGTGTTGTCATTGATGTCAACATACTCATATTGCATTGGCAAGAAGGATTTGATGAGCTGTGTGCTGAGGATATTGAGAAAATTAGCCTCAGTCAGGAACAGTGAAGAACAGTGATGAGAAGAAGGGAAATGTATTGTATAGGTTGAGAACCAGAGGATGCGGATTAAAGGGTTTACAGATATGAGTCTTGAGATGCTTCAGCCAAGATTTCAGAGGTCCGCATGAAGATCTGAAGAGGTTATGGCTGTCTGTATGGAACCGGGTCCGGCAAGTGTTCAGAGGTGACAAAGGATCACAAAAAGGTCCGGTGAGGTCCGGAATTGTACAATCCCAATCTGCGGATTGGAACTAGTGTTTTAGATATCCTTGTGATATGCCAACTCAAGTTTTGTACGATTTGGAGGTCCGGAAGTACCTCTTGCATTATAATAGTAGCAACAGACAGTGTTCTTGAAGTTCCGGATAAGGAGGATAAGAGATTTCAGTAAGAAAATGAAATGCGGACGTACCTGGTCATTCAGGTAGGCTTGTGAAGGTTCTTAGATCATGTTCAGGTTGTGTTGTTGGTCCACATTGATTTGTGTATGATTTGGAGGTCCGGAAGTACCTCTTGCAATGGCGACAGACTGTGTTCTTGAAGTTTCGGATGAGGAAGACAAGAGATTCCAGTAGGTAAAGGAAGTGCGGATGTATCCGGTCGTTCAGGCAGGCCTATGAAGGTTCTTGGATCATGTTGAGGTTATGTTGTTGGTCCGCATTGATAGTAGAACCCAGAATTGAAGATATTCTTCCGGATGAAGCTCTTGCTCTGTTTTAGCCGACCGGATGAGTTGTTCATCCTACAAATGTTCTTGTGGTGGCCGACCGGATGTGTTATTCATCTTGCGGATGTTCTTATGGTTGTTTGCCGACTTAGATGTTTGTTCCTAAGTTGATGTCTTGTATAAATAACGGTTTGTGAGTTCATTTCAAGTGGTGTGGTGTGTGGATAAGTGTGGTATAGCGAAGAGAAGTGCAAAAGGTAGAGCAGAGGTTTTTGGGCTTAATTGGAACTGATCCGGACATGGTAGAGATGTCATTCTCCAGTTCAAGACTGTGATTTTTATCACTTTGTAGACAGTGTGTCTCCTTGTAGGCAGTGGGCCTCTTTGTGAGCAGTGTGCTCGGGCAGTGAGCCCTTATTGGCATGTGCCATTCATTTTTCTTTATTCTTCTAACAGAGAATAATTCTTGGGTTAATCACCCCGTGGTTTTTCCCTTAACCGGGTTTTCCACGTCAAAAATCTTGGTGTTCAATGTGTTGATACTTATCTGCTCTTGTGTTTATGTATTATGCTTTCATGGATGATTATTTGATATGCTGCTAACTAACAACAAAGAATCAAGTGTTTGAAAGAAGAAGAAGTTTTATACAACTGATTCACCCCCCCCCTCTCAATTGTATGCCCTAGATCCAACAAACCTAACCCCAAGTAGCAAGATCAAGTGAAAGTAAGGAAAGAATAATAACATAACACATGTAAATATAATATACAATAGAAAATGAGTGATAGAGATAAAGAAGAGGTTAACCCATAATATCAGTTTACTCAGATAATTTTTGCTAAGCATTTTACTATTTTGGTATCCAAATTGAGCCTTATATATAGGTTAAACCTCTTTGAAACCAATTGAAATAGGTGAAGTGGACTAATTTGTGGGAAAAAAAACTTTTTGAAGAACATCACAGGCATATAGATTTGGTAAAACAGATTTGCATACTCTTATCATTTGAAAGTGAACTCAATCTAGATTTTGATGATTGTTTGAAGTTCAACTTTGAAGATTTGATATCTAATTTCTTTAAAAAATCTACATGCGAAATGATAGTTTTTGGATTCATATATAATGAATGATGAGATGTAGTCCTTGAGAAGATATCTCATGACCATAGTGCTACCTATATTTGTGCTAGAAGTAATATGGCACTATTGTCTTATTTAGTTCATTGGTGTTACAATAATAAATTAAATGACAATTTTTATTTATTACTTATTAGATATTTCTTGATTTTTGGAGTTGTAATCTCTTATTTTAGTCTTCATAACAAATCATCGAGAGAGGGGCATTATCCATTGGTGTGGACATTTGCAAGAAGCTTCCATCTAATGTGGTAGATATTTTAAATGGAGGTTGTTCCAATATTTACAAATCTTCTTTAACATAATGAATCTAAGGTGATATCTATTTAACATATGCATTTATTATATTTTAGTTACTAGCCTAGTTAAAGGAATGACATTGCATTGGTTTTGCATAATTTGTTATTCTTCTATGATCATTCTATGTTAAAATTTTAAAAATATTTATCTAAAAATTATTTCTTTCTAAATCTTTTGATTGGAAGATGGCAGAACATGCATCTATTTTCTCAACACAATTGAGTTACTCTAACTATGCATATTGGAAACACCGATATCTTTTTCTTTAGTTGCAGTAAGCCTTAGTGTATACTGATTGTTTTCTACTACAAATACTTCATACCATGTTGTAGGGGATAACTTTGATTGTAGATATTTTTTTGACTAAAATTCTAAGATCTGAGTTACCTCAAATTGAGTATAAACTCATATGGGTTGAGATGGGTGGTGCATGATGTTATGGCTTGTTGTATTGAATCAGTTCATAGTATAGTTAATATTGTTTGTTGCATTGATTTTTAGCCTACTTGTCTCTATGTAACTATCATCATGAATATCGATGGTTGCCACAAAAAATATTTGTTTTAGTATGTGTAAATGAGTTTTCTTGAATTTCCTACAAAAAATTTCTCTACTATTTCTTTTGATAATGACTTCCAATCTATTTTTGCTTTTCCTAAGCTCCTCTGTACCTATCAACTAACGAAACCCCCTATATGAACACTTTGTAAATGCCAAAGTAATACAATAAACATAACATTCTGCTATTACAATCCATTTTTATAGCCTTTAGCAGGAACTTCAACTACAATGCAACCTTTGTAACCATTAAAAAATTATTAGTTTACTAGAATATTTACATTACACCTCATAGGGTTTTGACATCAAACCACAAAGGTTGATTCATGCCATATATCATATTACCACACCATTACAATAACTTTTAGGGACATCATCACCAAGGAACACAGATATACTATAAATTCAAGGAAGACTTATATTTGTATAGTGGAAGGATTGTCCAAAACAAAACAAAAAAAAATTAAATCCTAACCTTTTTTAATAAACTTTGTCTTGAGTATGTACTATGCATTTAAGGCTATACCTTCGGCATGGTAGTGTTGAATGTATAACTACTATTAGTGTGCATATAAGCGAGTTAGAAATGGAATTTAATGTCATAGGTGAAAATTTTGGGCTAACCTGTTGAAAATGAAAGAGCATTTAGAATGTTGAAAACTAAACCATGATTGCATAGTAATAACACTAAATAATAATCATAATATTAAATTATTCAGAATGGTTACCCATACATCACTATATAGCTTTTATAAAGTCTTCTCAAGACAAAACTATCCAAACTACCCAATAACTAACATGATTCTAACATTTCAATTGCTAATATCACTAAGTCACTAAGATGACTTTATTACAAAATCTAAACCTTATTTTCCAACAAAACCCTATCACAACAATCACAAAATAATATAAACCTGATTTTCCAACTGAACCCCCCATCCCAACAATCAGTTTGAGGTCTGAAGTAACATAGATGTTTGTTACTAAAACGCTGAATAGCTTTCGAAGCTCTCCGTATCGTCGATCCATAACTGAGATATTGGGATGCTCAGAGCGTGCGCAATGCTCCTGGAATCCATTTTGGCCACTCTCCCAATTGCCTTTTCGTAACAAATTGCATTTTTATACCTATCGGTTTCTTCCATTTGCGCAACGATTTCGTCAAGTTCTGTCGATCCTCGGCCGGTTGAATTGTTGTATAACTTTCTGACGAACTGTTCTCTCCGTGCTGCTCTCGCCTCCTCTGAAATCTCTAGGTGAGCCACACGAGCTGCCATTGAAGCCTCATAGCCTTGCTTTCTAGCCCTGCAAATATTACTGCAAGTACTGCTCGGTGGAACTTCCAACAGCCGGTCGCTCCCACAAATCACACAAATTTTCCCCAGAAAAACCAGGTACCTGATCAGATGCTGGAGAAGACCTTCCACAACATTGTTATTATTACTTAGTTTCGCCTCATCATTTCGCCCCAGGGCAGCCCTGATGTAATCCTTCACCACGGCGGGAAGCAGGTAAGCTAACCCTAACGAGGTCTCGGGATCGATTCCCTCTTGCGAACAATGCACTTCCACAGCCTCCGTCAAAAACACTCGAATCCTAAGCGCTCGATCATTGGCCACACCAATTCGCAGAAGCACTTCATCTCTTTCCAAAAACTCATGGACCGCGACCTGAAATTCGAAATAGGGTTTGAATTTGCCAGGGACTACTTTCACTGTACACCATTGAAGAACATTTTCTCCCTCCACGGCCTTTTCTTGAATTAGCTTCATCATGGCATTCGAACTCTCCGATGAAAAAAAGCTGGTGGTGGCCCACAGCTCGTCTGCAACCGTCCAGTTTTCAATCCACCATCCTGATCTCTCACAGCTCTTACTTTGTTCACTGCCTATGAAAACATGGGGCTCGATTTGCTCAACAAGAAAACAAGCAGCTACTTTTGCAGCCTGGTAAACTGCCTCTCTCGCAGCCTTACAAGCCGTTGCCGTGATCTTGGCATCCAGAACTATACAGCGCCGAGGATCTTTTTCCAGCAAGAACAAACGGGAAAAATCATAGAATTTATTCAGTGCTTCCTCTGCCCTGCACACAGACTTCATTGACGCCTCAAATTCCACCAGCAAAGGCTTAAACTTGGCAGGTAAATCAGGCACTGCAGTTTCTGAGAAAGGTAGAAGGGTTCCCGATGGTTTGAGGTCCATGATATTGAAGGAATATTGTGTAGGGCTCTGCAAGGGCAGGGCTTCAATCGACCACAACAGCTCGCACATTCCCAACTGTAAATGTCGTGGTTTGGGAATGAATTCCATCGAGCATTCCACATCGCGAGAGCTTCGCCAGCAGCCGATTTCAGATTGCAGGTTCAATTCATAGTCATAGAGCTCCATTATAATATATTGCTGCTGCTGAAACACCACTGAAAGCGCTACCTTTTTTCTCTCCAAGAAAAAGTAATCCTGAAGAACGTTTGCGGCTTGACTGCATTGTGTTTTCAAGCATTTCTTTTAAGGCTGACGACCTCTCGGTTAGTCGTTGTATCCTAACGATTCTTGCGATTTTGTTGAGTCATTTCCAAGAAATTGTCTGAAATTACATTGGATGGAATTTCTTGCAATGTTGTTAAGCGATTTCCAAAAAATTGTCAGTGAAATTTTCTAGACACATTGGATGAAATTTCTTGCTATTTTGCTGAGTGGTTCCTAAGAAATTGTCCATGGAATTTTTTGGAGGAAGAGTTATACATAGGATGAAACTTTTTACAATGGATTTTGCAGATTTACTTTTTTTAGATATTATGTTTCCATTTTTTAAGGACACAATTGCCCAAATTTAGGGGTTGAAAAAACTAAAGAAAAATAAAATATCGTGCCAAGAATTTAATCAGATGTATTTTACTAGTTTGTTACACGGGGTAAACACGTGGCAACCAGGGCTTAAATTTGACAGTTGTATAGCTGTATTTAGGCATTTTTGCTGTAAAATACAATCAAAATTTTAATAAGATTGTATCATATGAAAGGAGAGATTTTGGACAAACTGTCAAAATTTATATAGGATTATGCTTATATATATATTTGGTTTTTATATAATCTACTTATACTAAGGTATGTCATAGTATTTTAAAGGCAACATTGATTAGATAACTGTCATAAAAAAATTGCTTGACAGGCAAGGTTGATTGTCAAATTTAAGCCCTGGTGGCAACTACCACTAATGGCCTCCTAAATAGCAGCAATTTTTTTGAATCACTATTCCATCTAATAAATAAATATATTTTTTTATACACAATAAATTAAATTATGCAAGAAAAAATGAAGTAACATACACACATTATCTATCTCAATTACCTTTTATGTATTTTAAAAATCAATGTCAATATTTATTTTCCCAACTATTAACATGCATATTCTAAGAATAAAGAATGAAAAATATTATTTATGTGAAAAATTATTGGATGAAATATTTGGATTTTTATTAAAGCCCACACATAGATTTAAAAAAATATTTATTTTTATCTCATTAGTTTTTATTTTTAAAAGCTATTATCTATATTTTTTTATTTACAAGACATCACAAGTAGTTTATTATTTATTTTTGTATTTTTTAAAAATTAATATAAAATATTATATTAAATATTGTAACATCTTTTAGTAATTATAAATACTATAAGTATTATACTAGTAATTATTTCTAATTTTATATTTACAAAACATGACATGTGTTTAAAGTATTTATTATGAGTTAAATTTTGTATTTTTAGAAATTGACATATAAAATATTGTAACATTCTTAATTAATTATATATATTATAATTATATTATAGTAATAACTAAATTATAAAGAATTTTGATATTCTACAATATTTATAATATATATTAACTAGCATAGATATCTTAAAGATGTCTTAAATACATCTATCTTAAAGATGGTGAGAGATATCACTCTTGAGATGCCTATATTGAATATAGGCCTCTTCGCGTCTTTTAGATAGATGTATATAAGATATCTATGCTAGTTATAATTTTTTTAAAGAATTAATTCCCATAGTAAAAATCTAAAACAAAGGTCATTAAACTAAATATTAATTTTCTTTGTGGCTTTTAAAGATTGAAGACTCCTAACCCTAGCTCTCATTAAACTAAACTAAATAATTGACCCTACCATTAATTTTTTTTGTGATTTTGAAAGATTTGTTTATGCAACAAAAATATTAAATAAATTATAATGTAAAGGTTCCACACTTTAATGTAATTTTCTTTTTACATTAATGAGTAGCCTATAAATAGAATAAGAGTAAATAATATGCAATGCCTAATCTAACTTTCTATAAATAATAGGAGCAACATTACATCACTTCATAAATTTATTTTGAAAGAAAAAACAAAAAAAATGGCTATATAGTGCCCTTATCCTCTTTATGGATTAAAATTCCTCCTTATAGATTAATTTTTTTCTTCCAATTTGATTTGCTCTCTTTTTATTTGATTTGATTTTTTTAAAATTTATGTTTGAGTACTAGTTTTTTTTTTTTTTTTACATAAAAAGGATATATATATATATTCAAACATTACATGGGGGCTGCTATACACAGGGTATCAAAAATTAGATAGAGGCCATGCAGGGCCAGAGTGAACCAAAATTGGCCCTAATGGCCTTTATGTCCTATCTATGTAGCAGAAATATCTATCTACCTTTCTGGCAAGCCGAGAGCATAAAACTGAAAACTGGAGAACCTATATACACTGCCAAAATTTACCAGAAGAAGGGCCAACAAAGTCACATAAAATTTAATTCTTGCACAAAAACTTGGAAAGACTGCACCCATTCAAATTGTCCATTCACCACCTCCATATGTAGCATCTTTCTGAGGAATGAGACTGCTTTTTCCACCCTTTCTCTATGTTCCAACAACACCATGCCTTTCATGTCAAGGATGAAAGGAAAGATTTTTACCACTTTGCCCTAGTCCTGAGGTAGAGGAATATCTCTTGGGCGAGGAACCCCAATCCCTGAGAAAACTACACTGAGAATCTTCTCGAGCCCACCAAGGAGATCGGCTTTGAAGATCCAGTCACTTGGTTCTATGATGATTTGGATATCATTCAATTTTTATCGAAAATGACCCTTCCACTTGTTATATGTGGATAGGGTGCCCACCCTTCCACCCACGATCTCTAGTTATTGGAGTTTCTAAATTCTTTTAACCTAATCCCATTAGCTCCTTGATTGGACAAAAGATCTGCTTCGAAATTAGCTTCTCTATAGACATGAGAGATTGTCACCATTTCACATTTATCCATTAGACTAAGGGCTATCTCTAGTTTGGCAGCCAAATTCCAATTAATCATTTTGTGGGAGCAAAGAGCATTGATCACTAATAGGGAATCTCCTTCTATCACCACTTTTTTGAGTTTTAACTCAAGGCACATTCTTAATCCAAGAATCAATGCTTCCAACTCTGTTGAATTGTTTGTGCCAATCGACAAAGGCTCTTCTAATTTACCTATACAACTACTATTCAAATCTTTAATTATACAACCCGCTCTAGAAATACCCGAGTTGCCATGAGAAGCACCATCAAAGTTTAGTTTATACAAATCAAATTCTGGAGGAACTATTTTGCATTTTTTCTCTTACTTTATGTTCTCTTTCCCCCTTCCCCACATATGGGGGGAGTAATTAAACCATGCCAATTCTGCCTCATCTTTGCATCCCATTCTATAAAGGTTGAATTTGACGTAGTCATATCCCCTAGTTTTGAATTTATTAGTTCAACTATACCTACTTCTATCTTGTTCTGGAGAGACTGAATAGGCATTTCCTTATCTTGAAAGAGTTTTGTTTCTTTATTTCCATAGATCCCAAATGAGCAAGGAGGGGTTGGAAGTCCATAGACTATGATACAAAGTCTTTTGTAAAGGCTTGGCCATCCTTGAAGCCAGACTAAAAGAGAGTTAGGGATCATTGTCTTCCATTGGAGCTTGTCTAGTAACCAATTCCAACACCTTTGGGAGAAAGGGCATCTTAAGAAAAGGCAGTCTCCATTCTCCTCAACTTCCTTGCAAAAGCAACATTTGGATGGGCCTTGAAAACTAAATTTGACAAATCTATCTACCATTAGAACTCGATCCTGTGAGGCCATCCATAAAAAAGTTCCAGCCTTGGGGAGGCAATCTGGATTCCAACATAAGTCTCTTGGAAGTTTTGCTTCATAGCACTGGGCCTCAGAGAGTATTTTGTAACCTTCTTTGATGATATAATCTCTAAATGGGAAACCAACCTAGCAAAGAACATCTTGCCCCTCTCTGAAGCAAATTTTTTGATTCGACATTATTCTATCATACAAATCTACTTCCCTTTGGCTTAGTCTCAAGTTTTGTGGACTTTTCCAATGAATTGACAGTATTCCATCCTGCGAATTAGAAATGAGATAGTCTCTTACCTTATCCCCCCATGTCTATTTTGTTACCCTTTTAATGTTTTCCATCTCTTCTCTGTCCGATAGCTTAGGGTACCCCTGCCATGAGTCTTCCCAGAAATTTGTTGTCCTTCCATTTCTCACTTCCCATGATAAATGGTCTGTTATCAATTCCATGCAGCTCTGGATATAGTTCCAGATTCTGGACCCTTTTGGTAGTGATCTTGATGTGAAGATGCTATCCTCACCATCGCCTAAGTATTTCGCTTTTATCACTTTGACCCATTTTAAATCTTGTTTGGAGTAAATGGCCCATACTAGCTTCACCCCAATGTGCCTTATTCTACATTAGGAGGTTTTTCAATCTTGTTCCATCCCTTAGTTTGCTCTTGCATATTTGTTTCCATTTGACCAGAGGATATTTGAATTTCTCTGAGGAGCCTTGCCAGAAGAAGTTTTTCATTTTCTTGTTAAGTTCCTTGCTTGCACTAATTGAGAGAGGGAGACATGAAATCAAATATGTGGGTAATGCTGAGATTATTGACTTGAGTTTGGTTAGATGACTAGCCCAAGACAACCATCTATTTTTCCATGAAGTTGTTTCGTTGCTTACCTTTTCAATCAGACTATCCCAAATGTTTCCCGGTTGAATACCTTTGGCCAAAGGAATTCTGAAATACCTGCATGGAAGAGTTCCCTTCTTGAAGCCAAGTATTCTCAATATCTGGGCTTCCATTCTGGTATGAATATTGAAGAAGAAGACTTCTGATTTTTCCAAACTAATTTCTTGACCTAATGCTAAAGAGTATTTGTTAAGGATTTCCTTGAAGTTTCATGCTTCTTTTTCATGTGCTTTACTAAAGAGCATGGTGTCATCTGCAAACTGCTGATGGGTGGCTTCTAGGATCCCAATAGTGATTTGTATTCCTGACACTTTCCCTATGCATCAAGCATTACTGATTGATCTTCTAAGAGCCTCTACCATTATGATGAATAGAAAGGGTGAAATGGGGTTGCCTTGGATTAACCCACGAGATGCATTGAAGAACCCTTCTGGGGACCCATTCACAAGCACTGAGTATCTTGGACAAGCAATCCAATTGAATATCCAGTCCAACCACTCTGTATTGAATCCAAAACTTTCCAATACCTTGAAAAGGAAACTCCAGTTGACTCGGTTGTAAGCTTTCTTGATATCTAACTTGATTAGCATGGCTTGTTTGTTCATTCTTTGGATTGAATGGATGGCTTCCTATGTTATAATAAAACCATCAAGAATTGACCTGTCGGGACAATGCTTGTCTGTTCTTCTGATATGATATTTGAAAGTATGATCTTAAGTTTGTTTGCCATTATTTTTGCCAAAGTTTTATAAAAAGTATTTCATAAAGCATTGGGTCTATATTCATCCAAAGATTCAAGTTTCTCCTTTTTTGGTATAAGAACTATGAATGTGTTGTTTATCTCCTTGAGAATCTGGCTTGAGTTCCTGGATTCTTCAAGGGCCTCAATGATGTCCTTACCTATAATGTGCCAACACTTTTGAAAGAATCCTGCTGAGAAGCCATCTGGACTTGGTGCCTTGTCTAGGTGAAACTAAAAGAGAGCTATCTTGACTTCTTGTTCCATGAATTTACTGTTTAACATATCATTCTGGGAATTTGTGAGTAGGCTTGGAATGCATTCCAAAAGATCCCTCTGGGCGGAAAGGTTGGAGCCATTCCAATCATTTAGTAGATTTTTATAATATTCCACCACTGCCTGTTTAACATCTTCTACCTTGTCTAGAGTTCTTCCATCATTGGTTTTTGTTAGATTTAGGATAGACAACTAAGAGGGGGGGTGAATCAGTTGTCCAAAACTTTCTTTCAATTAATCACTTAAATCCTTTTCTTAATTCAGCAGTATAATAATAAATCAATCATGGAAACATAATGCAACAATTCAAGAGTAGAAACATATTAACACATATAACACCAAGATTTTTAATGTGGAAAACCTAGTTAAGGGAAAAACCACGAGGTGACTAACCCAAGATTGTATTCTCTGTTAAAAGAATAGAAAGAACAAAATGGCACATGCCAATTAGGGCTCACTACCCGAGCACACTACTCACAAGAGGCCCACTGCCTACAGGAGACACATTATCTACAGAATAATAAGTATTACATACTTGAACTGAAGAATAGCATCTTCACCATGCTTGAGTCAGTTCCATCTAAGCCCAATACTTATGCTCTGCCTTCCACTCTGCTCCTCTCTACCACACTCTCATCTCCACAAGATATGTTTTAAATGACTTTACAACTCCTTATTTATACAAGACATCGACTTAGGGATAATCATCCAAGTTGGCATACATTACAGAGCAAATACATAAATACAACATGACTAATTACAAAAAGACTTCACGTGGATCAACACACTGTCGGCCACACAGATCTGAGACTTCAATCTTCCTTTAGGAACATGTCATTCTTCACAAGACATCTTCAAGATCATCCGCAGGATGTGTAACTCATCCGATCGGCCAGACTTAGGAAGAACATCATCATCCAAAAGTAATTCTTCAATTATGAGCTCAATCTTCAATGCAGACCACCAACACGAACTGGACACAATCCAAAGACTTCCACAGGCTTGACTGAGTCACCAGGAACATCCACACTACTTCTGCTTACTAATATCATTCTCTCCTTCATCCAGAGCCTCAAGAACATAGTTTGTCATCACTGTCATATTGGAATAGATGCTTGTGGACCTCCAAACCATGAACCAATTGAGTTGTCAATTCATATTGACTTCCTAAATAGTCCACAAAATCTGCAAAACAAGATATTGCATTTCTGGATCTCACCAGACCTATCTGTGTCACTCCGTCACCTCTCAACATCTGCTAGAACCAGTTTTACTTAAGTGGCCATAACTTCTTCAAATCTTCATGCGGACCTCTAAAATCTTTACTGGATCATCTTAAGACACATATCTACAAACCCTTTGATGCGCATCCTTTGATCATCATCTTAGCTAGGATCTTTACCTCACTGTCTTCACTATTCTTCTCTGTCTCTGATAGGGATAATTTTCTCAATATCCTCAGTATACAGCCCATCCAATCCTTACAATCAATACAATAGGAGTATGTTGACATCAATGACAACACTGGTTAGGCCCATACTTGCAACAATCTCCCATTTTGTCATTGATGGCAACATATGATGTGAAAAACTATTTTAACCATCAAGACAAGAAATTCTCTTCACTGACATAACTCCCCTATCAACAACAACCATTCACATGTCTTCTCTTCCTTTACTACCCCCCCTTTGATCAGCAACTACTTGTTTTTCAAATGTCTTCTCTCCCCCTTTGACATCAATGGCAAAGGGCACATACTTGCATCACTTCAGAATCATACCAGTTGCTCCCCCTGAGTAGTAGCCTCCCAACATCAATCTAGACCACAAGATATGACTGAGAGATCCACCGGACTGATGCACATCAGTGCACCTTAATTCAAAACTGGAGGGGTAATAACCCCTAACTTCTCCCTAAGATACTCAAAAGAGTCCTTAGGTATATGTTTAGTAAAAATATCTGCAATCTGATCCTTGGAAGGCACAAACTCCAATCTGACTTCATTCTTGTTCAGTTGCTCTCTCAAAAAGTGGAACTTGAAGGATATATGTTTAGTCTTTGAATGCAACACCAGATTTTTTGATATGTTAATTGCACTTGAATTATCACAGAAAATTGTGATAGGTTCTTCATACTCCACTCTGATACCTCTTAGCATTTGCTTCATCCACAATACTTGAGTGTAACTAGCTGCTGCTGCAATATATTCTACTTCTGCAGTGGATAGAGATATTGCCTCTTGTTTCTTGCTCAGCCAAGAAACCAATCTCTTCCCCAAAAAGAATGCTTCACCACTGGTACTCTTCCGGTCATCCACATCTCCTGACCAATCCACATCTGTATATGCATGAAGAGAGAAATCATGATCTCTAGGATACCACAAACCCTACTCAACTGTCCCTTTTAGATATCTAAAAATCCTCTTGATTGCCATGACATGAGATTCTCTAAGATCAGCTTGGAATCTAGCAACAAGTCCAACAACATTCATAATGTCAGGTTTAGTTTGAGTGAGATACAATAATCCTCCAATCGTTGACCTGTACTTTTTCTGATTAGCCTTAGGAGAGTCATCATCTTTGGTTAATTTACATCCAGTTACCATGGGAGTACTCATTCGTTTTGAGTCTTCCATCCCAAATTTCTTCAATAATTCTTTCACATATTTGGTCTGAGAAATGAAGATTCCTTTCTTTGTTTGAATGATTTGCAGACCCAAGAAAAAATTTATTTCCCCAAATATGGACATCTCAAATTCACTTTTCATTTGATTTGCAAAAGTTTTGCACATACTATCTCTTCCTCCAAACATGATATCATCAACAAACACTTCAAAAATCAAGATATTTTCATGATCAATTTTGAAGTACAAGTTGTACTATTGTTAGTGTAGGTTTTTATTTCCTAGTTGGGTTATTTATTTTTCCCTATATTCCTAGGTTTTTTCTACACTTCTATTAATCTCACTTAAGTTAATAAAGCATGTCTTATTAGGTGAGTGGTTGCGAGGTGTCACCTTCCTACATGTGAGCATCCATTAGCTATCTTGGGAAGATACTTTGGTATCTTTAGTCTGATAGATGGTTGCTCCTCATTGGTCGGTCTTGCCACCTCCTCCCTCTCCCTGGGCTATATAAGCATGCTACCTGGCTTGTATTTTGTATCTTTTGTTTTTGCATCCTCTTAATGCTATTTTTCTTCTAGCATCTGCATTACTCTCTTGGAGACTAACTCTATGTTGCTATTTTGATTTCATATCATTTGCATTCATAGTTTAGATATCTATTCATTTGCACTAGTTTTCTAGGTTAATAATCTTTTCAGATTATAACATGGTATCAGAGCAATTCTATGTGCAAGAGTAGATTTTAGTTTCCATATTTGAGAGATTTGGGGGGGGGCTAATAAATCTTATTATATTTTTTGAAAAACCCAGTATGCTCTTCTCTTGCATCTTCGAATGATCTTGAGAATCAGAAAAGTTTGACGGAAACTTTTTTAATCTCTGGCGTTTGCACATGTGTTTTATGAAATCTGGCTGATTGTAGTGTTTCTAGTTATACTGGCAACATTTCCAATTGTTCCAACGCGTCCAGGAGGCTTGAGAAAGTCATGTTTGGCTTTTGTTTCACTGAAATTAGAGATCGTCATACATAGTTGCAGAACTGGGGTTTCAAACTCAAATCTGACAACCAACTTGCATATTTGGTGTTTTCAATCAATATTGCAGGTTTTAGCATGCCTTTTCTTGTCTTAGGTAGCTAATTCAACCTTTGCATGCTATTTTTTAGTTGCTGGGGTCATTTTTTTTTGCTAAAGGTGTCTTGTTTACATTAGAACTACATCTTCTATACATCATCAAGAAAAATGCCTTCTGGGTTTTGTTCGTAGCACAGAAAAACCATCTGGTTATCTTTTAATTTTTATATACAGTCTATATATTTTGCAGAATTGAACTTAGAAAGCTACAATAGTACCCCTCTCCGTTGGCAGTTGCAGTTTTGAAGGCAGCTTTCAAATGCTCCATTCTTGCTCATACGGACTCCGTTTCCCATGAAATTTTTTTTTATTTTGGCTATTTTTTTGTTCTCTATGTACTAGTGCAAATGTTTTTTTATTTTGATGCAAATATTTTTTATAAATTACAGATTCTCAGTCGTGACACTGCACAGTTCTCGTTTTGGGAACTTCAGAGGATCATAACTTTCACATATGACCTCATATCGAGGTGATTCATTTTTTAAAAGTGCATGATTTTTTGAGCAAATCATAGTGGTGCTATTTATTTCCTTGGGTATTGTGCCAAAGTTGTATTTTCAGTATATGCTCTTCGTGAGGTTTTTATAATGCATTGAAATCAAGACCACTTAGTATTTCTTGCTAGTGGTAGTTGTAAACACACTAATATAAAGTGCCAAATCATATTTTCTTGGGGGGGTTCTTTGATTGAGTGAAAAGGGGGGGTTGTCTTGGTTGTGTTCTCTTCTTTTCAACATTTCTTCTCTGCATTTCTTCATCATGGATCAAACAAATGTGCCCATCCTAACTCCATACAATTACTTTGAGTGGAAATCATGCATGACAATTCACTTAAGGAAAGATGGATTAAATAGGATAACTATGGGACTTGAAACTGAACCTGGTAAAGATGAAGATAAGCCTAAGTGGTTTAACAAATGTGATGAGGCATATGGAACATTGTGTTTGTCTATTTCTCTTGATTTGCTCTTTCACATTGAGTCTTTGAATACACCAAATAAAATATGGACAAAGCTAGAAAAACTATTTGGCACACAAGATTCAATGAGGAGTCATATGTTGGAAAATGAACTAATTAGTTTAAGTCCAGGCAATTTCAACACAATCCAAGATTTCTTCACTAAATTGAAATCACTAAGGCTGCAGTTAAAACAATGTCGAATTGAAAAAAAAGATGAACAACTGATTCTTAGTATTCTCTCTAAGCTAAGTTCGGAATATTTTGTATTTGTTTCTACTTTCTATGCTACTAAGGGTGCAATTGGTACTCAATTCACCAAGCCATCTTTAGATGATTTTATTGTCAATCTCACTCAGGAACAGGACAAGTTAATCCAGATGGGCACTCTTAAGTCCTCTAAGTCACATGCCTTGGCTACCAACCAAGGCACAAAAGAACCGAAAGGACAAAGTAGTAACAACAATAGTAAGGATAAGAAACATAAGAATAGCAAGGAGAAGAAGGATCAGATAATGGTTGCTTCAAAAGCAACTAATGAGACCCAATCTTCCAAGGGCAACAAGCCTAAGAAAGAGAGGGTCCAATGTGCCTATTGTAAAAGACCTAGTCATGATGAACATAAATGTCTAAAGAAACAAATTGATCACTTGACACATATTCTTGAGAAGAATAATATCAGTGTTCCTGAGTCTATCAAACAGAGTTCTAATGAGGGGTCTAACAAGGCAAAAGAAAACAGCAAGGGGAAAGGAAATGATAAGGCCCTTGTTGTAGTTGCTTCTTCACCATCCACTTGGGTTCTTGATTCGGGTGCTTCGCACCACATGGCTTCATCTAAGGAAGAACTTGCATCTTTGGAGCCATGTACTATGCCTTCTATTTTGATGGGTGATGACACTCCTGTTGAGGTGTTTGGGAGAGGGTCTGTTGATGTGGGGGATGGCACATTCCATGATGTTTTTTGTGTGCCCTCATTATCAACTAATCTCCTATCGGTATACCAGATCACTCACATAGGTTTGGGCAAGCGAGTTGAGTTCACTCCTGATTCAGTGGAGATTCATGAGTTGTATAGTGGTTCTACAGTTGTAGTTGGGAGAGCAGATCATCAGTCACAGCTCTATCTATTTTCACACTTTGTTCCTGATCCTCCTTCGACTATTTTGCTCACTCATTCTAATGATGTGAGTAGATTATGGCATGAGTGGTTTGGTCATCTTAACTTCCGCTACTTGCAGCAGCTCAACCAGCAGAGCATGGTCACAGGGTTGCCTTCAGTTTAGTTTTCAGGTGGTGTTTGCCAAGGTTGCATTCTTGGTAAGCATCCTAAGGAAAAGTTTGACAAAGGTAAGGCATGGAGAGCTTCACAGATACTGGAGCTAGTTCACAGTGATTTGGCTGGTCCATTTCAGCATCCTTCTTTCAGTAGGGCCTGATATGTCCTCACATTCATTGATGACTTTTCTCGATATACTTGGGTGTACTTTCTCAAACAAAAGTTAGAGGTATTTGATCATTTTCAGGACTTCAAAACTTTTGTACAGAAGCAATCCAGGAAAACCATCAAAGTTTTGCACACTGATAATGGTGGTGAGTATGTCAACCATCAGTTTGAGAGGTTTTACACTTCAGAGGGGATTGATTTGTAGCATTCAATTCCATACAATCCTCAGTAGAACGATGTTGCAGAATGGAAGAATAGGTCCGTGGAGGAAATGGCAAACTACATGATTCACTCCAGATCTCTTGCACCACAGTATTGGGCAGAGGCCATTAACTATGCTTGTTATATCTAGAACCATGTTCCTCACTGAGCCTTGAAGGGAGTCACTCCTTTTGAAGCTTGGAGCGGTCAGAAACCATCAGTTAAGAACTTTCAAGTTTTTGGTTCTCTTGCATGGGCCCACATCCCTGCAGAGAAACACAAGGCCTTGGATCCGTAGAGCAGACCTTGCATATTTGTAGGTTATCCTGATGGTGTGAAGGGTTATTGGTTGCTCCACCCTACTACACATGAGTTGTTCATTGAGAAGAGTGTTCAGTTTGAGGAGGGCTCTTCGAGCTCACTTTCTATCACTTCTCCAACTCCTTCTACTTTGACATTAGAGTCACTTGGGATACATGACAGATCTTCTGATGAGTTAGATTCACCTGAGCAGTCTTCTACCTCCACTTCCAATGCAGAGAGTGATTCAGAGGATTCACCTCCTTCCTTTCCTAGTCATCATTCAAAGGTTGATGATTCTCCTCCAGATTCTCCATCTTCCGATCCACTTTGGGCTAGACAGACCTTGCAGTCTACAGGTGATTGGGTTGGGGATCCATCAGACACCAGGCGGACTTGTTCACAGTTCCAGGATGCTCCACATGTCTTCATTGCTACTACCTCAGATCCATAGTCTTTTCATGAGGCTTCTAGTATTCCTGAGTGGGATACAGCTATGCAGGAGGAGTATAGTTCCTTGATGAGGAACCACACTTGGAATCTTGTCCCTCTTCCTAAGGGAAGAAAACTTGTTCGATGTAAGTGGATCTATCAGACAAAATTTGTAGGCTTGATTTGTACATGAGTACCTCATCAGGCTTGATTTGTCAGGACCCATTTCTACATCCACCTAAGCTTCACTTATGGGGGGTGTTAGTGTAGGTTTTTATTTCCTAGATGGGTTATTTTTTTCCCTATATTCCTAGGTTTTTCCTACACTTCTATTAATCTCTCTTAGGTTAATAAAGCATGTCTTATTAGGTGAGTGGTTGCGAGCTGTCACCTTCCTACATGTGAGCATCCATTAGCTATCTTGGGAAGATACTTTGCTATCTTTAGTCTGATAGATGGTTGCTCCTCATTGGTCGGTGTTGCCACCTCCTCCCTCTCCTTGGTCTATATAAGGATGCTACCTGACTTGTATTTTGTATCTTTTGCTTTTGCATCCTCTTAATGCTATTTTTCTTCTAGCATTTGCATTACTCTCTTGGAGACTAGCTCTATGTTGCTATTTTGATTTTGTATCATTTGCATTCATAGTTTAGATATCTATTCGTTTGTACTACTTTTCTAGGTTAATAATCTTTTCAGATTCTAACAACTATCAGCAGTACCTTTATTGAAACCAATCTTCAAAAGATGCTTATCTAGTCTTTCATACCAGGCTCTTAGGGCTTGTTTAAGTCCATACAGTGCTTTCTTCAACTTGCAGACCATATCACCATGATCAGACAATTGAAATCCATCTGGTTGCTCAATGTAAACTTCTTCTTCCAAGTCACCATTGAAGAAGGTAGAATTGACATCCATCTGATATACTTTGAAGTCCTTGAAGGTAGCAAAGGCAAGAAATAACCTGACTACTTCAATTCTTGCCACTGAAGAAAAATTTTCTTCAAAATCAACTCCTTCTACTTGAGAGTAACCCTTGCAGACCAATCTGGCTTTGTTTTTTACTACTTCACCATCTTCATTTAGTTTATTTCAGAATACCCATTTGGTTACAATCACATTCTTGTTTTTAGGTCTGGGAACAAGATCCCAAGTGTGATTTTTTTCAATTTGCCTCAGCTCTTCCTCCATTGCTTTAGTCCAGCTTTCATCATTGCATGCTTCATTTATTGAATTTGGTTCAATCTTTGAAATCAGACAATACTCTTCTGATTCTTGAGCAATCTTTCTTCTTGTTTGAACACCTTTGCTTTTATCACCTATGATCTGATCTTCAGAGTGATTTAGTCTTACATACCTGGGAATTTTGGGACTTTCTTGCACTTCTATTTCTTGAACAGGTTCATTCAAACTCATCTCTTCCTCCTGATTCACCAGATCAGTCTGAATCTGAATTTTAGAAGGGGCTTGGACTCCTTGGATAAAAACATCATTCTAATCATATTCATAAAACCTTGAGGGTTTTTCAATACCTTCATCAGTCTTCACATTTGTACTTTCTATAATCTTTCTCAATCTCTTGTTATAACACTGGTATGCTTTGCTTTGAGTAGAATAACCCAAGAATATTCCTTCATCACTTCTAGCATCAAATTTGCTTAGATATTCATCTCTTTTAATGTAACATTTGCTACCAAAGACTCTAAAATACTTCACAGTGGGAGTGATGCCAAACCAGAGTTCATAAGGAGTCTTACCAGTATTACTTCTAATTTGTACTTGATTAAAAGTATAGACTGCAGTGCTTACAGCTTCTCTCTAGTAGATATGAGGAACATTTGCTTCCATCATCATGGTTCTAGATGCTTCCTGGATGGTCCAGTTCTTTCTCTCCACTACTCCATTCTGCTATGGAGTCCTTGGAGCAGACAGCTATCTTTTTATTCCATGTTTCTCACATAATTCTATGAACTCACGGGATGTGAATTCTCCACCTCTATTAGACCTCATACATTTTATGTTCAATCTGGTTTCATTCTTTACCATGGCCTTTAATATTTTGAATTTCTCATGAGCCTCTGATTTCTCTTTCAGAAAAGTCACCGATATCATCTGGGAGTAGTCATCAATTAATAGCATGAAGTATCTATCACCTTGCACACTCCTGATTTTTGCTAGACCACATAGATCAGTATGAACTAAGTCCAATAATCTGATAGAAGACTATACCTTACTTTTGAATGTGACTCTGCTCTACTTACCCAACTGATATTCTTTGCACAAACTATTAGTAGGTTTCACCAGTCTTGGAAGATCTCTCATAGGCTGGGTGTTGCTTATCTTGATGATATTATCGAAATTCACATGACATATTCTTCTATGCCACAACCAACTCTGATCAATTTGAACAAATAAACAACTTTTACCAGTACCAAGCAAGTGGAAGATATTACCTTTTGTTTGAGTACCAGATGCAATCTCTATTCTGAAACTTTCAAAGATCTTGCATTTTCCATTTTTGAATCGGAGATCATAGCCTTTGTCCACCAACTATCCAACACTGAGAAGATTGTGCTTCAGACCTTCAACATACAGTACATTACTGGATTTGTTCTTTCCATCAAAAGAAATGGTTCCTCTACCATTGATTCTGCCAACAGAATTATCACCAAATTTTACCACTCCTCCTTCATACCTTTCCAAATCTATGAACTTATTTTTGTCACCTATCATTGTTGGCAAGAGACACTATATGGATTCATGGTTGTTGTCATTGATGGCAACAAAGGTCATCCCACATATCCGCAAGTCATGATGTGTCTCTACCGGAAGTCAGAATAAAGAAAGTTGTGGTCCGGTGAAGAAGAACAGAGCATGTGGCAAGGTCCGACAGATTGGTCCGGACCTCTCAGAGGAAGTGTCTTGGTGCAGTGCGGATTTGGGGAAGTCAAGAGGACTACCTTTAGTAGTATATTCCAAGGATTTAGCCTCCGGTGATGGACAAGGAAAAAGATATGAATGGTTAAGTACCGGATTCCTGAGAGACAGTGAAAACAGAGGAAGAACTGACTGACAGAGTATCAGACTGCTTTCCGAATGGGTTACTGTTGATGACAGAGGTTGTGAAGGCATGAATCATGTTTGGCCGACATGATTAATGATATCTACAAGTATATGCTTGATCCACATTGCTTGGGGAGGAAGGATTCAGCCGACAGAATGAGAGTTTGTAAGAAACTAAGACTGTTCCGGATGCCGACTAGAAAGGTGATGAAACTACTTGTGCGGATATATATAGAGGATGGATTTAGTTGTGAAGTGTGTGTGGATGTGGAGAGACATGCGAATAAGTCCAGAGAAAGAGCAGAGGTAGCAAAAAGGATCCGGTATGTGAAAGATAGCAGAACAAAGAACAGAGGAAAGATGAAGTGCAGCAGATCAGTGTACTGAGCCTAACCGGAACTGAACTCCAGCATATGCAGATGCTTCCAATCAGTTCAAGACTGTGATTATCATCACTTTGTAGACAGTGTGTCTTCTTGTAGGCAGTGGGCCTCTTGTGAGCAGTGTGCTCGGGCAGTGAGCCCTAATTGGCAAGTGCCATTTTTGTAATTTCCTATTCTTCTAACAGAGAATAATTCTTGGGTTAATCACCCCGTGGTTTTCTCCCTTAACAGGGTTTCCACGTCAAAAATACTGTGTCATGTGTTTCTTACTTCATGGTTAATGTTTTGTGTTTGATTTTATGCTGCTTCAATTAAGAGGAAAGTTCAATAAGGGAAATAATTAGGATAACTGATTCACCCCCCCCCCTCTCAGTTATCAACAATTGGTATCAGAGCTAAGTTCCTCCTAATATAGCCTAACAGCTTGAGGAAGATCTGGGATTTCAAATGGATGCATATGGTTTAAGGGAGCAACTCAAGACTGCCCTTGAGGATCTTGAACAGTCAAATTCTGAAGTCAGTGAATTAAAGGAAAGACTCAAACAGGCTGATGAATTCATGAGAGAATTAAAAGACAAATTAAGTCTCTCTATGAAAAAGAGAAAGGAGCTGCTTCAACAGTTGGCAAGACAAAGTGAAGAAAGCAATACAAATGAGGAATTGACTGAGCAAACCAAGTTATGTGAAAAGTTATCAAAAGAAGTCATTATGTTAAGACATGAAATGGAATCAGGAACTATAAAGTTTACTCAAGAGATTGAAGAAAAAAGAAAGGCTGAAGACAATCTAAGACAATCTCTTAAAGAAAAATCAGAAGAATGCCACCAGATGGACAGGATTATCAGACACCTTGAATCTGATCTTGAAGATGCCAAAGATAATGAAGGAAAACTTGAGGATCAAATTGCCTCTCTCAAAAGAGACCTTCAAACAGCAAATGAATATAAAGAGAAATTCAAGATAAGTTCTGCTCAACTTGAAGTTCTTCTTGGAAGTCAAAAGAGGACAGATGACAAGTATGGCTTGGGATATGAGAAAGGAGAAAGCTCCGGATCCGGTCAGAAGAATCTTGGATCAGAAAATCCAAGGAGCAGGCCTAGAAGACCTCCGATAAGACAGCCAAATGCTCAAAGATATCCATCCTTCAATGGATACTGCCACAGCTGCAACCACTTTGGTCACAAAGCTAATCAGTGCAGAATGAGAATGAATCAGAATAATTCATCCTTCTCCGGACAGTGCTTCAACTGCAAAAGGTATGGACACAAATCCCATGACTGTAGAATTATGCAAGTAAACAAATCATTCAAAGGTAGATGCTTCACATGCAATAGAATAGGTCATAGGGCTAATCAATGCAGATCAAGAGGATATCAGTCAAATATGCAAAGGAATGTTATTTGCCAAATCTGCAATAGGTCCGGTCATAATGCTAAAGTCTGCAGAAACAAGAATCAGGACAAAAGAGGTCCGGTGTATAATCAGAATCAAGACAAGGGTAAACAAAAGATGAATGCGGATGAGGTTAGGAATCAGATGAGCAAGATTTGGGTGAAGAAAAGTTCAGAGAATGTAGAGGTTGGATCCGCACCAGACTCTGGTGCTGATATTTCTTCCGGAAATTAAAAGTGAGCTCTGGCTCAGGGGGAGACTCAAAGAAAATCTTGTTCCCCCAGCCAAACAAGTGGTGCCGGATGTTGCACAAGATGCGGATCAAAGGGTTTGTAAATATGAGTCTTGAGATACTTCAGTCAAGTTTTCAGAGGTCCGCATGGAGTTATGAAGAAGCTGTGATCGATCAAATAAGACCTGTTCAGGGAAATGCTCCGGTATGATAAAGGATTACAAAAAGGTCCGGAAAGATCCGGAAATGCACTATCTTGTTCTGCGGACTGGACAGAGTGTTTGAGATGATCTTGTAATATGCCACCTCGATTTATTCATGATTGATAGATCCGGATGATATCCATAGATCAGGACTAATCCGGGATACTCCAAGCTATCCAGACAAGGTAAACCGGAATGATGTAGGTGAAGCATTTATTGCAGACAGGTATTAGGGTTCGCGGAGCAATTTAAGGGATTTCTCAAAGGTCATTTGCTCATTCTGCACTCGAGAAGAAGCGAAAAGTGGAGCTCTGCAACAAGGTTCTTCAAGCACACCAAGGATCTCCTGCCGAAGCTATTGGATAAAGAAATCAATCCAACCACTCCGTGCAAACCGAAGGCGCATAAGGTATTCTCCGTTTTTCATTACCTCACTGCAAATCTTTGAAGAATGGCTACTCCAAACATAGTTAAGATCTCCGATAGACCTCGCCCCTCATTCAAGAAACATCCCTACAAATCATTGGAAGTTGACCCACTAGGAGCCTTCTCTAGTGTTCCTCACGGAGTCTTACACACCGAAGACATTAGGGTTTACATACATGCAAACATTGAGGAATTTGGGGATTTCAAATTAAGAGACCTCTATCACAAGCAGCTGATTGACAATGCTTTTGAGCTTAAACCAGAGTATAAGGATATTCAGAAGAAACAATTTGAGCAATTTATTCATTTCCCCTGTTTTGAAGAGGATGAATGGGTCCGGTATGTACTGAGCAGGATGCATGACAACTTTCTATGGCTAGATAGACCCTGCAAGATCACAAAAGAGGCAATTAGAGCAGTAACTGGCCTATACTCCTCCGGAGGAGTACCTATCCTTAAATCTGTCAAGAACAACATTGTAACTGAGGCCACCGGATCAAAATTTGACAAGAGGGCAATGACCATTGAAGATATTTCGGATCCGGATATCAAATATGCATCAATGACAATAGGATACAAGATCTATCACTCCAGCAGGGAGAATTCTGTATCCGGAACTGCAGTATACACTGCTTTTGAAATGCTAAGGAAAAATGCAGAATATGACCTCTGCGAACTACTGCTAAGCCAATTAATGGAAAATATACAGAAAATCAAGAAGGATAAGAAGAATTCCTTCAAGTATGGTACTCTTATTGTATGTTTATTCTTCTACTTCATGAATGAGCTACCCGGAACAAGTGGATGGGTATGGCAGAATGACAAACCTGTTGCAGTCCAGATAAGAGACTACTTGCATGGACTTGGGGATGCAAAAGCGAGAAATTCAGCTCTATGGGGATACTTCAAAAACTTTCAGAGCATGATGCAAGCAAGAGAGAGAATTCCTCAGTCTCTCATTGAGAAATACAAGGACTCAGTGTGCTTTATGGTTGACACTGATCAGTGTCTGATGGAGGCAGTGGAGCCAAGGACTGTCTGGATCATGCCCATGGGGTATGAAGTTGATGAACAGATAGTGGAGCTGCATGTTCAACACATGCTAAGTCAGCCCAAAGATCCTAAGGCAGAAAGGTTTGGAACCTTTGAGGAGCTGAGTATAAAATTACATGTAGAACTCAGGGAACCTGAGATCAAAAGAAAGGTAAGAAAAGAAGTAGAGCACATTGCTCAAGGCCTAGGTATCTCAAAGGAGGCACTTGATGCCGGCCGGGAAAAGAGGAGGAAGGCCGAGGAAGAAGAGAAAAGCAAAGAAAGTGCTCCGGTTGGAGCTCCCACCCGGACCAGATCAACAAAGAGATCTGCACCTCCATCAACCAAAAGTTCAAAACCGGAAGTCCAGGCATCCGGTAAGAGATCAAAGGCAAAAGCCACAAGGGCTTATGGAAGCCAAAAGGATGAAGAGGAGACAGAATCAGATGAAGGAGTAAGAGAAGTAAAGAAACAGAAAAAGAAAGGATCCGGTAAGTCCTCCACAGGCCAAGACAAGGAGGAAATGGCAGAGGTAACTGTTGAAAAGCCCACTCTGTCACTAGAGAGCATAATCAAATCGGTCACGGTGGATGGAAACCTTCAACCAATGACTGAATCCTATGATGACTTCAGTGAGGCAGACCAAAAGACTTTGCAGGAAGCCACAGTTAAATACCTGAACATATACAATAAGGCTTTCATTGAGATCATATCTCTCATTCCTAAGAGCCTAGAGAAGGAAATGGAAGTAAGAAAGAATAATGCTCATGCCAAAGATCTTGAGATTCGGGAGCAGATAGCTATTCAGCTATATCCTCAAATTGATCCCAAGACAATGAACATTATCTTCAAGGACTGCAAAGATGAGTTCAGAAGCAAAGCCAGGATGAATTAACTCATGCTTGGTGAGACTGACAAAGTGGCTCAAGAAACAGAAGAGATCCTCCGGAAGGCTTTCAAAAGGTTCAATCTTCCTGTTGTAGAGGACTTAGGTGCAGAAACAGCTGTTGATCTGGAATCTTCTGTTCCGGAAGAAGTGAGCCCTGAACAGACAAGTGAGGACTTGGGACCCTCTGCTCCAGAAGAAGTGGCCCATGAACAAGTTAGCATCTCTCCTCCGGTTTCCCCTACAGTCTCCGGATCCAAAGAAGAAGAGCAACTACAGGAGAAGGAAGCAGTGGTGAAAGACAAAGAGGTTGACAGTTCTAAGACTGCAGAAGAAAAGAAACATCTGTCTCCGGCAAGAGACACTGCACAAACTGTTCAACAATTTTTGAGTAAAGAAACTCTAGAGATTGATGAACCGGAGCTTCTCAAAGGTCCATTTGATTTTGACTCTCTCTCTCCGGTACAAACAATGAAGATAGCTTCATTTGCAAATGCCAAGGCAAATGAAAAGCTCCTGAAGTCTCATATGGAAGACTGTGAGTTGATAGAGGCTGCTTCCGGAATACTTGTAAAGATCATGCCATCAATCCAGATAGATCCGACAGCCTCCACTTCCGGTAATCTAAAAACCTTAGTCAGCAGTGTTGATACACATTTTGATTCTTTAGAAAAATCAGCTGAAGAAAAGGTCCGGAAGGAATTTTTGGATAAGAGATTTTCAGAGATATTAGAATTAATCTCTAAGGATAGGAAGATTGTAAGCATTGGAATAAGGAGCTTAGAGAATGCTCTTAAGGATGGCGGTGATATCTATAAATTTTGTATATCCTGGTCAAAGGCAACAGCAGCATTTGACAAGAAAATAAAAGAGGAACAGGATAAGCTACAAAGCTTATCTCAAAGTTTTGATCCTCTCTCTTCCTCTATAATAAATCAAGAATGTCAGACTATTGCAGTCTTGAACGAAATAAAGAATCTTGAGAAGGAAAGGAAGAACATCACCAACCGGATGGGAGAACTTAGAAGGATTATAATCCCTAAGTTGGAAACCATGCATGAGGCCATCAGTGATGCTAGGACCACCGCCCAAACAAAAGATCCGACAGATCTCAAGCGAGCAGAAGCGTTTGCATTTTTGTTAAGTGGTCACATTTCAATTTTGGACAGAATGAAGCAAAGTTGGGCTACCGAAATGATTCAATTACAGACATCCTTTGCAGACATTCTTCAATATATGTGAGTATGTAAATATGCGGCTAAGTATAAGAAATTTTTGAAAATTTTGATATGCGGACCCTACCCTTTGCCATTGATGTCAAAGGAGGAGTGAGGAGCAGTGAAAAATGAGGAATCCAACTAAGGGGGAGTTCCAGAAATTGTATATAAAGACAGAGCATCAGCAAAGGGGGAGCATAGTGTAAACACTTAGTCATTTTTCACTAAGTGTTGCCATCAATGCCAAAGGGGGAGATTGTTGGCAAGAGACACTATATGGATTCATGGTTGTTGTCATTGATGGCAACAAAGGTCATCCCACATATCCGCAAGTCATGATGTGTCTCTACCGGAAGTCAGAATAAAGAAAGTTGTGGTCCGGTGAAGAAGAACAGAGCATGTGGCAAGGTCCGACAGATTGGTCCGGACCTCTCAGAGGAAGTGTCTTGGTGCAGTGCGGATTTGGGGAAGTCAAGAGGACTACCTTTAGTAGTATATTCCAAGGATTTAGCCTCCGGTGATGGACAAGGAAAAAGATATGAATGGTTAAGTACCGGATTCCTGAGAGACAGTGAAAACAGAGGAAGAACTGACTGACAGAGTATCAGACTGCTTTCCGGATGGGTTACTGTTGATGACAGAGGTTGTGAAGGCATGAATCATGTTTGGCCGACATGATTAATGATATCTACAAGTATATGCTTGATCCGCATTGCTTGGGGAGGAAGGATTCAGCCGACAGAATGAGAGTTTGTAAGAAACTAAGACTGTTCCGGATGCCGACTAGAAAGGTGATGAAACTACTTGTGCGGATATATATAGAGGATGGATTTAGTTGTGAAGTGTGTGTGGATGTGGAGAGACATGCGAATAAGTCCAGAGAAAGAGCAGAGGTAGCAAAAAGGATCCGGTATGTGAAAGATAGCAGAACAAAGAACAGAGGAAAGATGAAGTGCAGCAGATCAGTGTACTGAGCCTAACCGGAACTGAACTCCAGCATATGCAGATGCTTCCAATCAGTTCAAGACTGTGATTATCATCACTTTGTAGACAGTGTGTCTTCTTGTAGGCAGTGGGCCTCTTGTGAGCAGTGTGCTCGGGCAGTGAGCCCTAATTGGCAAGTGCCATTTTTGTAATTTCCTATTCTTCTAACAGAGAATAATTCTTGGGTTAATCACCCCGTGGTTTTCTCCCTTAACAGGGTTTCCACGTCAAAAATACTGTGTCATGTGTTTCTTACTTCATGGTTAATGTTTTGTGTTTGATTTTATGCTGCTTCAATTAAGAGGAAAGTTCAATAAGGGAAATAATTAGGATAACTGATTCACCCCCCCCCCTCTCAGTTATCAACAATCATATGGTGGGAGCATCCACTGTCAATGACCCAATCATCCTTTTCTTCAACTTGGGCAGCCAGAGCTCTTTCTACTATTTTATGATTGACAGATTCAGAGGGCATTGGATCTTCTTCCTTGATGGCAATAAACACTCATTCACTTTCGGATTTGTTTCCTGTCTCTAATTCATCATCTGTTACTCCATCATCATCATCTTCATGAACATAGTAACATTTCTTTTGGAACCTTGATCTGTTAGGATTTGGCCTTGAAAATCTTTCCAGACACCTTGAGGCAAAATGACTAATCTTATTGCAGTTAAAACATTTAAAAGGCAATTTCCCCTCATACTTATCGGATCCTCTTGGCAGTCTTTTTACAATAAGGGCTTCAAGTTGAGCAGCTTCTACTTCATCTTCTTCTAGGTCTTTTCTTGATTTTTCATACCATGATAGTTTCTTTGAAGAGTTCTCTCCCAGATCAAACTTTTGTTTTCCTTTTACAGAGGCACTAGCTTTGAATGCAGATTCAGTCTTGGGGGGTGCATCTCCAAACTCAGTCAATTCAAATGCAGCCAATTTACAACCCAATTGATCTCTTGTGATACCTAAATAGGATCTGAATTCTTCAATAGCAGCAACCTTGTATTTGTAAGAATCAGGAAGGGATCTGAGAACTTTGCCAACAATCTCATCTTCATCCAAGATTCCACCAGCACATCTAATGCCACAAATAAGTTCATTTACTCTTGGCATAAATGTAGTGATATTTTCATCTTCTCTCATCTTCAGGTTTTTGAATTTTCCTTTCAAACTCTATAGCTTGACACATTTAACATACTTGTCTCTTTCATGCAGAAGTTCCAATTTTTGCCAAATCTCATATGCAGTTTTTAGATCAATAACATTTGTCAGCTCTGAATCAGATAAGGCACTTAAAAGAGTTTCTTTAGTCCACAGATTATTTTCAGCATCTCTGATTTCATCTATGGTACTCGGACCATTCTGTGGAGGAACATACTTCTTTGAAGCCATGATCCAATACTGCATTCCCATACATTGCAAGTGGCATTCCATGCAACTTTTCCAAAGAGTGAAATTGGTTTCATCAAACCTTGGACTATCTTTCTTGTAGGATGACATCCTGGATCTCCTCAAGCAATTAAGCTCTTTTTAGAGGAACTTAGCTCTGATACCAATTGTTAGATTTAGGATAGACAACTAAGAGGGGGGGTGAATCAATTGTCTAAAACTTTCTGACAATTAATCACTTAAATCCTTTTCTTAATTCAGCAGTATAATAATAAATCAATCATGGAAACATAATGCAACAATTCAAGAACAGAAACATATTAACACATATGACACCAAGATTTTTAACGTGGAAAACCCGATTAAGGGAAAAACCATGGGGTGACTAACCCAAGATTGTATTCTCTATTAAAAGAATAGAAAGAACAAAATGGCACATGCCAATTAGGGCTCACGGCCTGAGCACACTGCTCACAAGAGGCCCACTGCCTACAGGAGACACACTGTCTACAGAATAATAAGTATTACATACTTGAACTAAAGAATAGAATCTTCACCATGCTTGAGTCAGTTCCATTTAAGCCCAATCATTCTGCTCTACCTTTCGCTCTGCTCCTCTCTACCACACTGTCATCTCCACAAGATATGTTTGAAATGACTTTACAACTCCTTATTTATACAAGACATCGACTTAGGGATAATCATTCAAGTCAGCATACATTACAAAGAAAATACATAAATACAACATGACTAATTACAAAAAGACTTCATGCAGATCAACACATTGTCGACCACATAGATCTAAGACTTCAATCTTCCTTTAGGAACATGCCATTCTTCACGGGACATCTTCAAGATCATCTGCAGGATGTGTAACTCATCTAGTCAGCCAGACTTAGGAAGAACATCATCATCTAGAAGTAATTCTTCAATTACGAGCTCAATCTTCAATACGGACCACCAACACAAACTGGACACAATCCAAAGACCTCCACAAGCTTGACTGAATCACCAGGAACATTCACACTACTTTTGCTTGCTGAAATCATTCTCTCCTTCATCCAGAGCCTCAAGAACACAATCTATCATCACTGTCATATTGGAATAGATGCTTGCGGACGTCCAGACCATGAACCAATTGAGTTGTCAATTCATATTGACTTCCTAAATAGTCCACCAAATCTGTAGAACAAGATATTGTATTTCTAGATCTCACCGGACCTATCTGTGTCACTTTGTCACCTCTGAACATCTGCCAAAACTAGTTTTACTTAAGTAGCCATAACTTCTTCAGATCTTCATGCGAACGTCTAAAATCTTTACTGGATCATCTTAAGATGCATATCTACAAACCCTTTGATGCGCATCCTCTAATCTTCATCTTAGCTAGGATCTTTACCTCATTGTCTTACCTATTCTTCTCTGTTTCTGATAGGACTAATTTTCTCAATATCCTCAGCATACAGCTCATCCAATCCTTATCATCAATGTAACAGGAGTATGTTGACACCAATGACAACAGTGGTTAGGCCCATACTTGCAACAGTTTTAATACTGGAAATTCTGTTGAATTCTCTTCGGATTTTTGTTGAATTGTGAAAAAAATTTGTATTCTTGTCCCTTGATCTGAGCCACACTTCCCTTGACTTCTTTCTCCAGAAGATCTCCTCCTTTGCCAATAGATCATTCATTTTCTACATGAGTTCTTTCTCTTCAGTGTAGCTTTGGTTGTCCATCCCTTGCTCAATGATTTTTTCCAATAGATTTTTCAAGGCTGCTTCACACTTCTACTTTTCCTCAAAAATGTTTTTGAAATTTTCTTTGTTCCAAATTTTTAAATTTTTCTTGATTACTTTCAGTTTTGTAGCAATCAAAACATTTTTCGATCCATTTGGTTGGCAAGCTTCCCACCAGGATTTTATTAGATCAAAAAAGCTTTTGTCCTTAAACTAGATGTTCTCGAATTTAAAGGGGCATCTAATAGGGCCCCTTTCCCCTACAATGTCCAAACTTACTGGATAATGATCTAATCCAGATAAAGGAAGAATCTGGCACTCTAAGTTGTAGAGGAACAAGTGTAGTTCTCCTTTGAGGAAAAACATGTCTAGCTTTTCAGCTATGTTGCAGAAACCCAGCCTCCTATTTGTCCAAGTGAATTGTCCTCCACCTATCTGAATGTCATATAATATATTTCTCTCTACAAATATTTCAAAATCTATTTGAGATTGTAGTTTTCTCCCAACACCACCTTTCTTGTCTGAAGGTTTTAAAATTGCATTGAAGTCCCCTCCCAAAATGCAAAATTCAGATGCAGGGATACTATAGATTTTGTCCAATTCACTCCAAACCATTCTTTTTTTAATGCAATTGTTTGGCCCATAAACATTCACTAGTAAAAAAACTTAAATCTGAGGCAACACTTCTTACCTTACATGCTATCCAATGTTTGCTTGAGGTTGTTTCTTCTAGAATAACCGATTGAGGCTTCCAAAGAACCAATAGTCCGCTTGAGGCTCCATTAGAATTGACTCCTATAATTTTTAGTCCGCTTGAGGCTCCATTAGATATGATCTTCATTGTTGTTCAAGAAGGGAGTCTCCCTTCCCTACTTTGAGCATTGAGTTTATCTTCAATTGGCTAGAAGCCTCTCCATCCCATTTTAGTTTTTCCTTGTTTGGGATTCTACCTTTGCCCCTGTGATCTCCACAATCCAAGGATGTTTTGATGGGTTCCTTGGTCCCAAGTCCTAGCTTTCCATGATCTAGATTTGGTTGGAGGGGTGTATTGAGAACCCTACTTGGGATTTGTTCTTCTTCAAATGCAGGATTAGTATCCAGATTCTCTAAATCCTAGCCATCTAGCCAATCTTCACATTTGTCGTTTTCCACATTTCGGTCTCCATTTTTTGCTGCCCTTGCCAAATCTGCCAATTCATTTCCCACATCTATGAGAGAATCTAAGTCGTCTTCTTGCACCTTGTTCCCCAGCATTCCAATAGCTTCAGATAATTTCTGGTCCAATGATGTTACCCTTTCTTTGCCGCCCAGAGTTTCAGCTACCTTTGATTTGACTTGCAATTCCATTTCTTTGTGTTTCATTTGATCCGTAGGATCTAAATGCTGGTCTTAAATTTCTGGGTTCAGAACTTGTTGATTCAAAGATTGAAAAGTTTTTCTTTGCTCCAAATTTTTTGGAGTCCCCTTGGGGCTTAGCCACCCCAATGTTTTCACCAAAGGATCCGTAGTGATGGAATCTAGAATAAGGGTTTGTGTCTAGACCCAAAATTTAGAGGATAACTTGATCTCCTTTAAGATTTCTCTGTCAGGATTATTAACAAAGGAGATCCTTACATGTGTTCCAGTCCCTTCATGGTTAGATCTTTCTTCCACACACAAATATATCCCCAATCTATTACTTGTTTCTTCCAAAAAATTTGGATCCCAATACTCCAAAGGTAGGTAGGGGAGAACATACCAGTCTTGAACTGATTCCATTTGATGTAGTGCTGGGTTAAAACCCACTTTCCATTGGTGAATGTAGAATCCGCAACCATCTATGATCCATAGCCCCCTTTCTATTTCGTTCTTAATTTCTGGTGAAGGGTATATTACTGCAAAGAAATCATTTGCTAGCAGCTTGAATTCCAAACACTTGCCCCATTTTCTGCTCCACCATGTTTTGAGACCTTCACAGTTTAGGTTTTTACCATACCATTTGACCATCAATGCTAAGTTTTCCAACTTCACAATCTTCTTCTGGATTCTTGTTGGATTTAACTCTATAGTTTTGTTGTTTTCCTCTGACTAATTGATGATATCCTCTTTGTTTCTTCAAAATTTGTGCTGTCCAAAGTGAGGATTTCACCCTCTAAATCTGCCTCTCTGACCTCCCCCTTTAAGGTTTCGGCAACCTCTTCACAAGCCATCATGATTCCTATGAAAATTAAAATTATTTTGCCCTTGCCCCTGATTTCTTGGTCTCCGAAAGCTATGATTTTGATATCGAGGAAGGTTTCATCCTCTAAAATTTTGGTTTCTAAGGTTTCACAATGGTTCGTCTACTGCCTATTGTCTGATTCTTTCTGCTAGAATGTCTAATTCTTCTTCTCTCACCCATCTTCCTAGATGCCAAATGCCTTCAAAATTTGTTGGACGCTACCCTCTCTCACCTCTTCTTCGCTCCTGCTCTGCTCCTTGTCGTACCATCCTCGTGGTCTCATCTTTTATGTACATAGACATAGTACTACTTATATTTATACACATTATTTTATTGGTTTTATTTTTATGTTCATTGATTTAATAAAACTATGTTGGCTAAATATTTATAATTATTTTAAAAAATATATGTCTAGTTATTTTTAAAAAACTATGTCGTTCTATTTTATTTTTATGTACACAACCATCCCCTAGATAACTCCTCTTGGTGCAATTATTTTTATATGTCAATTCTTTAATAGTTAACATGCTCACACCATTACACTCCATTACAATTTACCCTACCATTAATTTTCCTTGTGATTTTGAAAGATTTGTTAATGCAAGAAAAATATTAAATAAATTATAATTTATAGGTTCCACATTTTAATCCAATTTTCTTTTTATTTTAATGAGTGGCCTCAAATAGAATAAGAGTAAATAATATGCAATGCTAATCTAACTTTCTATAAATAATAGAAACAACATTACATCACTTCATAAATTTATTTTGAAAGAAGAAAACAAAATTATGGATTAAACTTCTTCTCCCAATTCAATTTGCTCTCTTTTTGTTTGATTTGATTTTTCTTAAATTTATGTTTGAGTATTTTTCTTAAATTTATATTATTTTTTATTATGTATACCCTAGTAAAGGCCAGAGACCCATATCAAAAATAGAGTCAAAGCCCTTATAGTCTTAAACAGCTGTCTTAACAAGCTAGAAGACAAAACATGAGGGCAAATTACACAGGCCTCTCCATAAGCTTAAACTTCTAAACCTACAAACATAAAACGACTGAGAAAAAACCACTGGACACAAGAACCAAGTTACCTGTCAACCCCATCATTGCCAGAGAGATCCACCAGGTTGAATTCCTCATCACACGGACACCTAAACTCAACCTTGTCTTCGGCTTCCACCTTTATATGCATTTTCTCTACCATGCTTTCTACCAGCTTTTGAAGCTTACACTGACCTTCCTGCAACTCATGCACGTGATCAAGGAGGAACTTATAATTCAGCTAAGACTCCTTTGTCTCCTCCACCAAATATTCATGGACCAAGATACAAGAAGCAACAACCGACATCATCATAGCCATCATCAAAGACTATGCAGCACCAAATATATTCCACCTCCCATAGGAAGTCTGAGGATCCAACAGAAAGGAGGAAATTACCTCACAGAGCCTATCATTTTCCTCTGACTCCACCGTCTTAGCCATGTCTATAATCCTTCCAACCTAGCGACACAACAGAGGCTTCTTAATGCCTGCATTCAAGAGCTCAACAAAATCCACAAGGACACTTCTCCTCGAGACCTTCGGCTTCCTCTTTCTCGTCCCCTTCCCCTAAACCATAACACCACCAATCGATTTATTTTTCCCCTTGGCAGTTGTCGCCTTCTCGGAGAAAGCCATGCAACCTTCGAGCTATCTCCAACCACCCCCACCATGAAACTGCCACTAAAACCACAAGATACAGACGCTAGCCAGAGAATGGAAAAAGCGAGGTGGTGAAAACAAACGAGTCCTTCCAACTTAAAACCATGATGCATCTGCCCTACCTCGTAATGAATGCTCACACAAGTAAGCAACTCACAAAAAAGATAAAAAATCCCCTAACTGCCTTCACCGCCTCTAGTCGTAAGGAAAGAACATGCCAGACACACAAAGCCATGAATTAACTCTGCCATCTGTCCCATCAACTTAACAAATACTCCAATAACTTGAATTCATTAGAATTCGCTCTCTTAGCAAAGGTGCTCGCACTTTATCAGGCGGATGGATTTTGATATCAAACCCAATCAATCTTATCAACTCTCTGGGGTACTCCTTAATAAGCAATCCATCCCCTACCTTAGATGCTTGAGCCAAGTTTATCCCTTGATTGGCTGCCCAATCGACTACCTTGTTACCCTCTCTCATAATATGAGATTTTTTCATCTGATCCAAATTCCTTACTAACAATTTTGTTTCTTTCATTACTAGATCAAGTCTCCAATTCCTGGAACTTCCTTCTCCAAGTAGATCAATGATCAATTTGGAATCTCCCTCAATCCATAGATTCAACCAACCATTTGTAATAGAAATTCTTATTCCTTCCAGCAAGGCTAATGCTTTAGCTATGTTATTGGACTCCTCTCCTAATGCAATATAGTAATAATCCATCAGCTATCCTACCTCATCCTTAAAGATTCCTCCTCCTCCCACCTTACCTAGATTTCCCTGTGTTGCTCCATCAAAGTTGAGTTTCACCCAACCTGTATCTGAGGGGGCCAAAACACCGTCTGGTCCCCACTAGGCTAGAGGCAAATGCCTTGGGATCCCAACCAACCAAATCTAGGCCACTCTCGAGCCCAATCCTTTTCCTCCTTAGAGATCCTCTAGGACCCAGACTTCCATACTTCCCCTAGTTCTCCAATCAAACTTTCAATCCGATCCTAGAATAAATTCACATTCTTTTCTTTATCATTGAAGACCCTGTTGTTCTAATCCAACCATAAATTCTAGATTGCTACAGTTGGGAAGACTTCCCAAATCAAACACAACAAGCCTTTGCTCTCTATACACAAAATCCACCCTTCTAATAAACTCTTTACATCCTTCGGCCTTGCCTATTTCAAGCTCCACCTGTTCAGGAATCTGCCCCAAATTTCTTGAGCAAAATCACACTAGAGAAATATATGATTACCTTCCTCCTCAACTTATTTTCAAAGAGGACACCTCAATGGACCTGATTTACCCAGTTTCCTCAGTCGCTCCCATGTCAAATCCCGTCCCTTCCAGGCTATCGATAAAAAAGCTTTGGCTTTTGGTAAACCCTGCTTGCACCAAATGAGGTTGGCCACCTCCCTCTCAATCTTGATCCCACCACTAAAATATTTGCAAAAAGCCTCCTTAACTGACACAAAACCTTCACCACTATATTTCCATCTTCTCTTGTCCTCTTCATCAGAAAAGGGAACCTTGCTAATAAGCTCCTTGACTTCCCTCCAAAGCTTGGAATCATCTTCAGTCAACCCCACAGGAGACTTCCACTTCCACTTGTCCTCAGCGTTTTCCTTGTAATTGTTGACCATCATCCCCAGCCTAGGTTCCATTTGCTAAGCCAGTCTAACAAAGGAAGGGTTGGAGATCAACGGCTTTCCTCCAACCCAAGGATCCCACCAAAAACTAATCTTGGTACATTTACCTGCTTACCAAACTAAATCTTTCCTAAGCACCTTTGAGTAGCTACTTAGGAAATTCTAGATACTTGACCCAGCTAGAAGGGTCTCAAAGTCCCACAAATTCTCCACCCTATTCTACACATACTTTTCTTGTAAGACTTTGCTCCAAAGATGGACCTTTTCTTCATACAATCTCCACCCTAGTTTGGCCCCGAGGGTGCTATTCATATCTTTAATTTTCCTAAGACCCAATCCACCTTTCCTTTATGGCTTATAGAATGTAGCCCATTTCACCAGATTGTATTTGAACTTGTCCTCCACACCTCTCCACAAGAAAGTTCTCAACGTCTTTTCTAGTGTAGCTGCAACCTTACTTGGAGCTTGAAACACCAATAAAGTGTATATCAGGATGGCTGCTAAGGAGGCCTTGACCAAGGTTATTCTTCCAGCCAGGGACAACCACCTTCCCTTCTAGCCTGCCAACTTCCCCTGGACTTTCTCTACCACTTTCCTCCATTCTTCCTTCGAGGCTCTATTATTAATCAACGGCAACCCCAGATAGCTACTAGGCAGGGTCCCCTCCTCATAATCTAGAATGTTTTTAATATCCAAAGCACTGGAACAAAAATCCTTAAGGAAAAAAATCCTAGATTTACCTTTATTGACTTTTTGCCCTGCTACTTTTTCATAATCTGTCAGAATTCCTTTTAGCCTAGAAGCTTCCTGAACTGAGGCTTCCCCAAAAAGTAGAGTGTCGTCAACAAACTGAAGGTGGGTGAGATTGGAGCAGCCACCTGATACCTGCAATCCTTGTATTCTACCCATCTCTTTGGCCCGCCTCAGATAGTGGCTCAACACTTCTGCCATGATCAAGAAGAGAAAGGGAGACAATGGGTCCCCCTGCCTCAAACCTCTCCTTGCTTGAAAGAAATCGGTTGCTCTTCCATTAATTAGTACTGCATATTAGATAGAGGAAATGCAGCTCATGATCCATCTACACCATGCCTCCTCAAAACCCATCCTCTTTAAGATCTCCAGCAAGAATTGCCAGGACACTATATCATAAGCTTTGTTCATGTCCAACTTTAAGATCATACCTTCCTTCTTCCAAGCTCTAATCGAATGAATGGTCTCATGTGCCAAGACTACACCATCCAAAATCTACCTTCCCTTCAAAAAACTACTTTGTTCCTTAGAGATAAAAGATTCCAAACAAACTTTAAGCCTGGAAGCCATATCTTTTGCTACAATTTTATATATGGAATTACATAAAGAAATTGGCCTGAACTCATCGAAGTAATTGGGGTTTTGAATCTTAGGAATGAGGGTAATATAAGTTTGATTCCAAGTACTCATCACTGCCCTCCTACTTTTGCAATCCTCAGCTGCCTACCACACATCCTCTTCGACCAAATCCCAAAATTTGTGAAAGAAGCCTATTGAAAACCATTTGGCCTCAAGGCTTTGTGAGCTCCCAAAGACATAGCAGCTTTCTTAATCTCTTCCTTGGAGAAAGGTTTAAGTAGGGAGTTATTCATATCTTTGGAAACCACATTGGGTATGTTATCTAACATCCTAGATTGAGCCTCTAAATCAACCTCCTCCAGGTTTCCCAGATGTGCCTAGAAATGATTCTTACCTTCCTCCCTTATTGCTTCCATATCTTCTAAAATAGACCCATCTAGCTTCACAATCCTAAGGATTTTATTTCTATTTCTTCTGATCACCGTGGAAAGATGGAAGAATTTGGTGTTGTTGTCTCCTTCTTTTAACCATCTGACCCTTAATTTTTGGAGCCAAAAAATCTCCTCCTTTTGTAGAACCCTATTAAAAGCCTCCAATTTGTCTTTCTCCTCCCTTCTGCTTTCCTCTGAACAACCCAAGGAGATCAAATTTTGCTCTTCTTTAGCCAACTCCTTCTCCGCCTTGATTTTGGCTACAAAAAGATTGCCCATCACCTGCTTATTCCAGATCCTAGCTTGAGTTTTGACCTCCTGAAGCTTTTTTTGAATGATGAATCTCTTGTTACCTTTCACTTCTTTGTGCCACCAGCTTTCTAAAGCTTCATAGAACTCTAGATGCTCATGCCAAAAGGCTTCCATTTTAAACGGTATTCCTTTCAGTCTTCTACTATTAGCACTTTGAAGCTTGATCAGCCAATGATCCGATCCTCCAAAACTGTATACCTCAGAAATAAAATCTCCAGAATTAATCAACCAATTTGAATTAATGAGAAATCTATCCAATCTACTCATTATATTATCCTCCCCTATTCTGTGATGAGTCCATGTGAACCAACCAATATTAGGCTAAATATCCACCAACAAGCCTTCTTCACAGAAGTTCCTAAAGCTCAGAGAGCCCACACTCCCCAGAAGTCTTCCCCATTTTTATCTTCCGAGGACAAGATCGCATTGAAGTTGCCACCAACTATCCAATTAAGCTCTGAATGATGTTCCCTTAATTCTATCAAATGCTTCCAGCAAGCCATCCTATCACTTTCTAGATTCAGACCATAAAATTTTGTCAATAAAAATCGCTCTGCACCCTGCAAATCCCTCAAATCAATCGAAATCTAATTTTTATCCTCTGTAATCAACACCCCTTCAAATTTGAGATAGTTCCAAGCCATAGCCAAACATCCTGTCATCCCTGTAGCTCCAACAGCCTTGCCCTCAGCATCTCTCCAAATTTTCTTTAATAAAGCTAACATTTCTCTAGACTCCACTTTGGTTTCCTGTAGCAGAAGGATGTCCGGAGCCTCTTTTTCTATTAGCTGCTTAACCAGGTAGCACTTTTCTAGGCCATTAAGGCCACAAATATTCCAGCTGACTAACTTCATTTATTCTGAGGCTACTGGGAGTGCTCACTCCCCTTCTTAATGAATTTGTTCATAGACTCCTGAGTGCCTTTGCCCATGTCCACCAAAGCTGTACTTTTTGCTTTGTTCATATTTGACTTGCGACCCCTAAGAATAGGTCCACCAGCATCCATAATCAAGTTGGCTTTACCTTTCTTTCCACTCCTGGTTTGTATTTTCCACTCATTCTTCACAAGCTTGACTGAATCACCAGGAACATCCACACTACTTCTACTTACTGATATCATTCTCTCCTTCATCTAGAGCCTCAAGAACACAGTTTGTCATCACTGTCATATTGGAATAGATGCTTGTGGACCTCCAAACCATGAACCAATTAAGTTGTCAATTCATATTGACTTCCTAAATAGTCCACCAAATCTGTAAAACAAGATATTACATTTCTGAATCTCACCGGACCTATCTGTGTCACTCTGTCACCTCTGAACATCTGCTAGAACCAGTTTTACTTAAGTGGCCATAACTTCTTCAAATCTTCATACGGACCTCTAAAATCTTTACTGGATCATCTTAAGACACATATCTACAAACCCTTTGATGCGTATCCTCTGATCTTCATCTTAGCTAGGATCTTTACCTCACTGTCTTCACTGTTCTTCTCTATTTCTGATAGGGCTAATTTTCTCAATATCCTCAGCATACAGCTCATCCAATCCTTACAATCAATGCAACAGGAGTATGTTGACATCAATGACAACATCGGTTAGGCCCATACTTGAAACAATCTCCCCCTTTGTCATTGATGGCAACGTATGATGTGAAAAACTATTTTAACCATCAAGACAAGAAATTCTCTTCAGTGACATAACTCCCCCTATCAACAACAACCATTCACATGTCTTCTCTTCCTTTACTACTCCCCCTTTGATCAGCAACTACTTGTTTTTCAAATGTCTTCTCTCCCCCTTTGACATCAATGGCAAAGGGTACATACTTGCATCACTTCATAATCATACCAGTTACTCCCCCTGAGTAGCAGCTTCCCAACATCAATCTGGACCACAAGATATGACTGAGAGATCCACTGGACTGATGCACATCAGTACACCTTAATTCAAAATCAGAGGGGTAATAACCCCTAACTTCTCCTTGAGATACTCAAAAGAGTCATTAGGTAGAGGTTTAGTAAAAATATCTACAATCTGATCCTTGGAAGGCACAAACTCTAATCTGACTTCATTCTTGTTCACTTGCTCTCTCAAAAAGTGGAACTTGATGGATATATGTTTAGTCTTTGAATGCAACATCGAATTTTTTGATATGTTAATTACACTTGAATTATCACAGAAAATTGTGATAGATTCTTCATACTGCACTCTGATATCTCTTAGCATTTGCTTCATCCACAATACTTGAGTGCAACTACCTGCTGCTACAATATATTCTACTTCTGCAGTGGATAGAGATATTGCCTCTTGTTTCTTACTCAGCCAAGAAACCAATCTCTTCCCCAAAAAGAATGCTTCACCACTGGTACTCTTCCGGTCATCCACATCTCCTGCCCAATCCGCATCTGTATATGCATGAAGAGAGAAATCATGATCTCTAGGATACCACAAACCCTACTCAACTATCCCTTTTAGATATCTAAAAATCCTCTTGATTGCCATGACATGAGATTCTCTAAGATCAGCTTGGAATCTAGCAACAAGACCAACAACATTCATAATGTCAGGTCTAGTTTGAGTGAGATACAATAATCCTCCAATCGTTGACCTGTACTTTTTCTGATCAGCCTTAGGAGAGTCATCATCTTTGGTTAATTTACATCCGGTTACCATGGGAGTACTCATTGGTTTTGAGTCTTCCATCCCAAATTTCTTCAATAATTCTTTCACATATTTGGTCTAAGAAATGAAAATTCCTTTCTTTGTTTGAATGATTTGTAGACCCAAGAAGAAATTCATTTCCCCAAACATGGACATCTCAAATTCACTTTTCATTTGATTTGCAAAAGTTTTGCACATACTATCTCTTCCTCCAAAAATGATATCATCAACAAACACTTCAAAAATCAAGATATTTTCATGATCAATTTTGCAGTACAAGTTACTGTTGTTAGTGTATGTTTTTATTTCCTAGTTGGGTTATTTATTTTTCCCTATATTCCTAGGTTTTTCCTACACTTCTATTAATCTCACTTATGTTAATAAAGCATGTCTTATTAGGTGAGTGGTTGTGAGGTGTCACCTTCCTACATGTGAGTATCCATTAGCTATCTTGGGAAGATACTTTGGTATCTTTAGTCCGATAGATGGTTGCTCCTCATTGGTCAGTGTTGCCACCTCCTCCCTCTCCCTGGTCTATATAAGCATGCTACCTGGCTTGTATTTTGTATCTTTTGCTTTTGCATCCTCTTAATGCTATTTTTCTTCTAGCATTTGCATTACTCTCTTGGAGACTAACTCTATGTTGCTATTTTGATTTCATATCAGTTGCATTTATAGTTTAGATATCTATTCATTTGCACTAGTTTTCTAGGTTAATAATCTTTTCAGATTCTAACATGGTATCAGAGCAATTCTATGTGCAAGAGTAGATTTTAGTTTTCATATTTGAGAGATTCGGGGGGGCTAATAAATCTTATTATAGTTTTTTGAAAAACCCAGTATGCTCTTCTCTTGCATCTTCAGATGATCTTCAGAATCAGAAAAGTTTGACGGAAACTTTTTTAATCTCTGGGGTTTGCACATGTGTTTTATGAAATCTGGGTGATTGTAGTGTTTCTAGTTATACTGGCAACATTTCTAGTTGTTCCAACGCGTCCAAGAGGCTTGAGAAAGTCATGTTTGGCTTTTATTTCACTAAAATTGGAGATCGTCATACACAGTTGCGGAACTGGGGTTTCAAGCTCAAATCTGACAACCAACTTGCATATTTGGTGTTTTCAATCAATATTGTAGGTTTCAGCATGTCTTTTCTTGTCTTAGGTAGTTGATTCAGCGTTTGCATGCTATTTTTTAGTTGCTAGGGTCATTTTTTGTTGCTAAAGGTGTCTTGTTTACATTAGAACTACATCTTCTATACATCATCAAGAAAAATGCCTTCTAGGTTTTGTTCGCAGCACAGAAAAACCATCTGGTTATCTTTTAATTTTTGTATGCAGTTTGTATATTTTGCAAAATCAAACTTAGAAAGCTACAATAGTGCCCCTCTCCGTTGGCAGTTGCAGTTTTGAAGGTAGCTTTCAAATGCTCCGTTCTTGCTCATACGGACTCCGTTTCCCAAAAAATGTTTTTTTATTTTGGCTATGTTTTTGTTCTCTATGTACTAGTGCAGACATTTTTTTGATTTTGATGCAGATATTTTTTATAAATTACAGATTCTCAGTCGTGACATTGCACAGTTCTCGTTTTGAGAATTTCAGAGGATCATAACTTTCACATACGACCTCATATCGAGGCGATTCTTTTTTTTAAAGTGCATGATTTTTTGAGCAGATCGTAGTGGTGCTATTTATTTCCTTGGGTATTGTGCCAAAGTTGTATTTTCAGCATATGCTCTTCGTGAGTGTTTTATAATGCATTGAAATCAAGACCACTTAGTATTTCTTGCTAGTGGTAGTTGTAAACACACTAATATAAAGTGCCAAATCATATTTTCTTGGGGGGGTTCTTTGATTGAGTGAAAAGGGGGGGTTGTCTTGGTTGTGTTCTCTTCTTTTCAGCATTTCTTCTCTGTATTTCTTCATCATGGATCAAACAAATGTGCCCATCCTAACTCCATACAATTACTTTGAGTGGAAATCACGCATGACAATTCACTTAAGGAAAGCTAGATTAAATAGGATAACTATGGGACTTGAAACTGAACCTGGTAAAGATGAAGATAAGCCTAAGTGGTTTAACAAATGTGATGAGGCATATGGAACATTATGTTTGTCTATTTCTCTTGATTTGCTCTTTCACATTGAGTCTTTGAATACACCAAATAAAATCTGGACAAAGCTAGAAAAACTATTTGGCACACAAGATTCAATGAGGGGTCATATGTTAGAAAATGAACTAACTAGTTTAAGTCCAGGCAATTTCAACACAATCTAGGATTTCTTCACTAAATTGAAATCACTAAGGCTGTAGTTAAAACAATGTCGAATTGAAAAAAAAGATGAACAACTGATTCTTAGTATTCTCTATAAGCTAAGTTCAGAATATTCTATGTTTGTTTCTACTTTCTATGCTACTAAGGGTGCACTTGGTACTCAATTCACCAAGCCATCTTTAGATGATTTTGTTGTCAATCTCACTCAGGAACAGGACAAGCTAATCCAGATGGGCACTCTTAAGTCCTCTAAGTCACATGCCTTGGCTACCAACCAAGGCACAAAAGAATCAAAAGGACAAAGTAGTAACAACAATAGTAAGGATAAGAAACATAAAAATAGCAAGGAGAAGAAGGATCAGATAACGGTTGCTTCAAAAGCAACTAATGAGACCCAATCTTCCAATGGCGACAAGCCTAAGAAAGAGAGGGTCCAATGTGCCTATTGTAAAAGACCTAGTCATGATGAACATAAATGTCTGAAGAAATAAATTGATCACTTGACACACATTCTTGAGAAGAATAATATCAGTGTTCCTGAGTCTATCAAACAGAGTTCTAATGAGAGGTCTAACAAGGCAAAAGAAAAAAGCAAGGGGAAAGGAAATGACAAGGCCCTTGTTGTAGTTGCTTCTTCACCATCCACTTGGGTTCTTGATTCGGGTGCTTCACACCACATGGCTTCATCTAAGGAAGAACTTGCATCTTTGGAGCCATGTACTATGCCTTCTATTTTGATGGGTGATGACACTCCTGTTGAGGTGTGTGGGAGAGGGTCTGTTGATGTGGGGGATGGCACATTCCATGATGTTCTTTGTGTGCCCTCATTATCAACTAATCTCCTATCGATATACCAGATCACTCACACAGGTTCGAGTAAGCGGGTTGAGTTCACTCCTGATTCAGTGGAGATTCATGAGTTGTACAGTGGTTCTACAGTTGTAGTTGGGAGAGCAGATCATCAGTCACAGCTCTATCTATTTTCACACTTTGTTCCTGATCATCCTTCAACTATTTTGCTCACTCATTCTAATGATGCGAGTAGATTATGGCATGAGCGGTTTGGCCATATTAACTTCTGCTACTTGCAACAACTCAACCAGCAGAGCATGGTCACAGGGTTGCCTTCAGTTTAGTTTTCAGGTGGTGTTTACCAAGGTTGCATTCTTGGTAAGCATCCTAAGGAAAAGTTTGACAAAGGTAAGGCATGGAGAGCTTCACAGATACTGGAGCTAGTTCACAGTGATTTGGCTAGTCCATTTCAGCATCCTTCTTTCAGTAGGGCCCGATATGTCCTCACATTCATTGATGACTTTTCTCGATATACTTGGGTGTACTTTCTCAAACAAAAGTCAAAGGTATTTGATCATTTTTAGGACTTAAAAACTTTTGTAGAGAAGCAATCCAGGAAAACCATCAAAGTTTTGCGCACTGATAATGGTGGTGAGTATGTCAACCATCGGTTTGAGAGGTTTTACACTTCAGAGGGGATTGATTTGTAGCATTCAATTCCATACAATCCTTAGCAAAACGTTGTTGCAAAATAGAAGAATAGGTCCTTGAAAGAAATGGCAAACTGCATGATTCACTCCAAATCTCTTGCACCACAGTATTGGGTAGAGGCCATTAACTGTGCTTGTTATATCTAGAACCATGTTCCTCACCGAGCCTTGAAGGGAGTCACTCCTTTTGAAGCTTGGAGCGGTCAGAAACCATCAGTTAAGAACTTTCAAGTTTTTGGTTCTCCTGCATGGGCCCACATTCCTACAGAGAAACACAAGGCCTTGGATCCGCAGAGCAAACCTTGCATATTTGTAGGTTATCCTAATGGTGTGAAGGGTTATTGGTTGCTCCACCCTACTACACATGAGTTGTTCATTGAGAGGAGTGTTTAGTTTGAGGAGGGCTCTTCGAGCTCACTTTCTATCACTTCTCCAACTCCTACTTTGACATTAGAGTCACTTGGGATACATGACAGATCTTCTGATGAGTCAGATTCACCTGAACAGTCTTCTACCTCCACTTCCGATGTAGAGAGTGATTCAGAGGATTCACCTCCTTCCTCTCCTAGTCATCATTCAAAGGTTGATGATTCTCCTCCAGATTCTCCATCTTCCGATCCACTTTAGGCTAGACAGACCTTGCAGTCTACAAGTGATTGGGTTGGGGATCCATCAGACACTAGGCGGACTTGTTCATAGTTCCAGGATGCTCCACATGTCTTCATTGCTACTAGCTCAGATCCATAGTCTTTTCATGAGGCTTCTGGTATTCCTGAGTGGGATACAGCTATGCAGGAGGAGTATAGTTCCTTGATGAGGAACCACACTTGGGATCTTGTCCCTCTTCCTAAGGGAAGAAAACTTGTTCGATGTAAGTGGATCTATTAGACAAAATTTGCAGCAGATGGGTCAATTAACAAGCATAAGGCTCGTTTGGTTGCCAAAGGATTCTCCCACGTTCCTGGGATTGACTACCCTGAGACTTTTGCGCCAGTTGCCTGAATGAATTCCATCTGACTTGTTCTTGCCATTGTTGTAGGTAATCGTTAGGAAGTACACCAGATGGATGTGAAGAGTGCTTTTCTTCACAGTGACCTTCAGGAGGAGATCTACATGGAGCAGCCACAAGGGTTCCTTCAGGATTCTTCACTTGTGTGTCATCTTCAGAAGTCTCTCTATGGCCTCAAATAGGCTCCTCGAGCCTGGTATGCTAAGATGGACTCCTTCCTTCTATCAGTTGGGTTCACTCGGTGCCATTCTGATCCTAATGTCTACATTCTGTAGTAGGATGATTCACTCATATTTCTGGTTCTGTATGTTGATGACTTGTTGATCACAGGGAGTTCTTCATCCACTATTGGGGCTGTCAAAACTGCCCTTCATGATAGGTTTTTGATGACTGACTTGGGCTTGTTGCATTACTTTCTCAGGATTGAGATCTTTCAATCTTCTTCCAGGATCACCATCACACAGTCCAAGTATGCTCTAGATTTGCTCTCGAGGTTTCATATGGCTGACTGTCAGCCTGCTCTGACTCCCTTCCTTTCTGGAGTCAAACTTGAGGCTCGGTGTTCTTCTCCACTTGTTGATGGCACTTTGTACTGACAGCTTGTTGGGAGTCTCATTTATCTAACTCATACGAGACCCAACATTTCATATGTTGTAGGCATGGTCTCTCGATTCATGCAGGAGCCTCATGAGATACACTAGAAAGCAGCCAAGTGGATCCTTCACTACATTCAGGGTTCTCACAGTTTTGGGATTCACTACGCAGCGGGCATTGATCTTGACTTGGTGGGCTACTCAGATTTAGATTGGGCAGGTGATTCTCAAGATCACAAATCTACTTCAGGTTACAGCTTCTCACTTGGTTCAGGTCCTATTTATTGGTCAACCAAGAAGCAGTCTGCTATTGCTCTATCTTCTACTGAGGCCAAGTATCGGGGGCTATGAATGCCGCCACTGAGGCCATTTGGCTTCAAAATCTTCTCACTGAGTTTGGTATCCAGATCAGATGGCCATCGGTCATATTTTGTGACAACCAGAATGCCATTCAGATCTCACGAAATTTGGTCCATCATCAACAGACCAAACACATCGAGGTCCACATGCACTACATCCAGGAGCTCATCCATGGCCACGTCATCGACCTTCGCTACTATCTGACTTCCGAGAAGGTTGTTGATATCTTCACCAAACCTTTCACTGAGAGCAAGTTCCTTCATTTGTGAGCTTTGCTGGCGGTGCGGGATGCTTCATCTTCTAGGGGGCTTCTTCCTCTCACTCAGAGTCTTGACTCTCTCTAGTTTTGGGGGGGTATCTTCTCTCTCTATTTTGGGGGGGGCTTTTCTCTCTCTTTGGGGGGGAATTTTATGTATATGGGTACCTCATCAAGCTTGATTTGTCAGGACCCATTTCTACATCCACCTAAGCTTCACTTATGGGGGGGTGTTAGTGTAGGTTTTTATTTCCTAGTTGGGTTATTTTTTTCCCTATATTCCTAGGTTTTTCCTACACTTCTATTAATCTCTCTTAGGTTAATAAAGCATGTCTTATTAGGTGAGTGGTTGCGAGGTGTCACCTTCCTACATGTGAGCATCCATTAGCTATCTTGGGAAGATACTTTGCTATCTTTAGTCCGATAGATGGTTGCTCCTCATTCGTCGATGTTGCCACCTCCTCCCTCTCCTTGGTCTATATAAGCATGCTACCTAACTTGTATTTTGTATCTTTTGCTTTTGCATCCTCTTAATGCTATTTTTCTTTAGCATTTGCATTACTCTCTTGGAGACTAACTCTATGTTGCTATTTTGATTTTGTATCATTTGCATTCATAGTTTAGATATCTATTCGTTTGTACTAGTTTTCTAGGTTAATAATCTTTTCAGATTCTAACAACTATCAGCAATACCTTTGTTGAAACCAATCTTCAAAAGATGCTTTTCCAGTCTTTCATACCAGGCTCTTGGGGCTTGTTTAAGTCCATACAGTGCTTTCTTCAACTTGCAGACCATATCACCATGATCAGACAATTGAAATCCATCTGGTTGCTCAATGTAAACTTCTTCTTCCAAGTCACCATTGAAGAAGGTAGAATTGACATCCATCTGATATACTTTGAAGTCCTTGAAGGTAGCAAAGGCAAGAAATAACCTGACTGCTTCAATTCTTGCCACCGGAGAAAAATTTTCTTCAAAATCAACTCCTTCTACTTGAGAGTAACCCTTGCAGACCAATCTGGGTTTGTTTCTGACTACTTCACCATCTTCATTCAATTTATTTCAGAATACCCATTTGGTTACAATCACATTCTTGTTTTTAGGTCTGGGAACAAGATCCCAAGTGTGATTTTTCTCAATTTGCATCAGCTCTTCCTCCATTGCTTTAGTCCAGCTTTCATCATTGCATGCTTCATTTACTGACTTTGGTTCAATCTTTGAAATCAGACAATACTCTTCTGAGTCTTGAGCAATCTTTCTTCTTGTTTGAACACCTTTGCTTTTATCACCTATGATCTGACCTTCAGAGTGATTCAGTCTTACATACCTGGGAATTTTGGGACTTTCTTGCACTTCTATTTCTTGAACAGGTTCATTCAAACTCATCTCTTCCTCCTTATTTACCAAATCAGTCTAAATCTAAATTTTAGAAGGGGCTTGGACTCCTTGGATAAAAGCATCATTCTGATCATATTCATCATATTCATAAAACCTTGAGGGTTTTTCAATACCTTCATCAGTCTTCACATTTGTACTTTCTATAATCTTTCTCAATCTCTTGTTATAACACTGGTATGCTTTGCTTTGAGTAGAATAACCCAAGAATATTCCTTCATCACTTCTAGCATCAAATTTGCTTAGATATTCATCTCTTTTAATGTAACATTTGCTACCAAAGACTCTGAAATACTTCACAGTGGGAGTGATGCCAAACTAGAGTTCATAAGGAGTCTTACCAGTATTACTTCTAATTTGTACTTGATTAAGAGTATAGACTGCAGTGCTTATAGCTTCTCTCTAGTAGATCTAAGGAACATTTGCTTCCATCATCATGGTTCTAAATGCTTCTTGGATGGTTCGGTTATTTCTCTCCACTACTCCATTCTGTTGTGGAGTCCTTGGAGTAGACAACTATCTTTTTATTCCATGTTTCTTATAGAATTCTATGAACTCACGGGATGTGAATTCTCCACCTCTATTAGACCTCATACATTTTATGTTCAATCCAGTTTCATTCTCTACCATGGCCTTTAATATTTTGAATTTCTCCTGAGCCTCTAATTTCTCTTTCAGAAAAGTCACTGATATCATCTAGGAGTAGTCATCAATTAATAGCATGAAGTATCTATCACCTTGCACACTCCTGATTCTTGCCGGACCACATAGATCAGTATGAACTAAGTCCAATAATCTGGTAGAATACTATTCCTTACTTTTGAATGTGACTCTGCTCTACTTACCCAACTGATATTCTTTACACAAACTATTAGTAGGTTTCACCAATCTTGGAAGATCTCTCATAGGCTGGGTGTTGCTTATCTTGATGATATTATCAAAATTCACATGACACATTCTTCTATGCCACAACCAACTCTGATCAATTTGAACAAATAAACAACTTTTACCAGTACCAAGTAAGTGGAAGATATTACCTTTTGTTTGAGTACCAGATGCAATCTCTGTTCTGAAACTTTCAAAGATCTTGCATTTTCCATTTTTGAATCGGAGATCATAGCTTTTGTCCACCAACTGTACAACACTGAGAAGATTGTGCTTCAGACCTTCAACATATAGTACATTACTGGATTTGTTCTTTCCATCAAAAGAAATGGTTCCTCTACCACTGATTCTGCCAGCAGAATTATCACCAAATTTTACCACTCCTCCTTCATACCTTTCCAAATCTATGAACTTATTTTTGTCACCTATCATATGGTGGGAGCATCCACTGTCAATGACCCAATCATCCTTTTCTTCAACTTGCGCAGCCAAAGCTCTTTCTACAATTTTATGATTGACAGATTCAGAGGGCATTGGATCTTCTTCCTTGATGGCAATAAACACCCAGTCACTTTCGGATTTGTTTCTTGTCTCTGATTCATCATCTGTTACTCCTTCTTCATCATCATCTTCATGAACATAGTAACATTTCTTTTGGAACCTTGATCTGTTAGGAATTGGCCTTGAAAATCTTTCCGGACACCTTGAGGCAAAATGACTAATCTTATTGCAGTTAAAACATTTAAAAGGCAATTTCCCCTCATACTTACCAGATCCTCTTGGTAGTCTTTTTGCAATAAGGCCTTCAAGTTGAGCAGCTTCTGCTTCATCTTCTTCCAGGTCTTTTCTTGCTTTTTCATACCATGATAGTTTCTTTGAAGAGTTCTCTCCCAGATCAAACTTTTGTTTTTCTTTTACAGAGGCACTAGCTTTGAATGCAGATTCAGTCTTGGGGGGTGCATCTCCATACTCGGTCAATTCAAATGCAGCCAATTTACCAACCAATTGATCTCTTGTGATACCTGAATAGGATCTGAATTCTTCAATAGCAGCAACCTTGTCTTTGTAAGAATCAGGAAGGGATCTGAGAACTTTGCCAACAATCTCATCTTCATCCAAGATTCCACCAGCACATCTAATGCCACAAACAAGTTCATTTACTCTTGGCATAAATGTAGTGATATTTTCATCTTCTCTCATCTTCAGGTTTTCAATTTTTCCTTTCAGACTCTATAGCTTGGCACATTTAACATACTTGTCTCCTTCATGCAGAAGTTCCAATTTTTGCCAAATCTCATATGCAGTTTTTAGATCAATAACATTTGTCAGCTCTGAATCAAATAAGGCACTTAGAAGAGCTTCTTTAGTCCACAGATTATTTTCAGCATCTCTAATTTCATCTATGGTACTTGGACCATTCTGTGGAGGAACATACTTCTTTGAAGCCATGATCCAATACTGCATTCCCATACATTGCAAGTGGCATTCCATGCGACTTTTCCAAAGAGTGAAATTGGTTTCATCAAACCTTGGACTATCCTTCTTGTAGGATGACATCCTGGATCTCCTCAAGCAATTAAGCTCTTTTTAGAGGAACTTAGCTCTGATACCAATTGTTAGATTTAGGATAGACAACTGAGAGGGGGGTGAATCAATTATCCAAAACTTTCTGAAAATTAATCACTTAAATCCTTTTCTTAATTCAGCAGTATAATAATAAATCAATCGTGGAAACATAATGCAACAATTCAAGAGCAGAAACATATTAACACATATGACACCTAGATTTTTAACATGGAAAACCTGATTAAGGGAAAAACTATGGGGTGACTAACCCAAGATTATATTCTCTATTAAAAGAATAGAAAGAACAAAATGGCACATGCCAATTAGGGCTCACTGCCCGAGCACACTGCTCACAAGAGGCCCACTACCTACAAGAGACACACTGTCTACAGAATAATAAGTATTACATACTTGAACTAAAGAATAGCATCTTCACCATGCTTGAGTCAGTTCCATTTAAGCCCAATCCTTCTACTCTACCTTTTGCTCTGCTCCTCTCTACCACACTATCATCTCCACAAGATATGTTTGAAATGACTTTACAATTCCTTATTTATACAAGACATCGACTTAGGGATAATCATCCAAGTCAGCATACATTACAGAAAAAATACATAAATACAACATGACTAATTACAAAAAGACTTCATGCGGATCAACACATTGTCGGCCACACAGATCTAAGACTTCAATCTTCCTCTAGGAACACGCCATTCTTCACGGGACATCTTCAAGATCATCTGTAGGATGTGTAACTCATCCAGTCAGCCAGACTTAGGAAGAACATCATCTAGAAGTAATTCTTCAATTACGAGCTCAATCTTCAATATGGACCACCAACACAAACTGGACACAATTCAAAGACCTCCACAAGCTTGACTGAATCACCAGGAACATTCACACTACTTTTGCTTGCTGAAATCATTCTCTCCTTCATCCTGAGCCTCAAGAACACAATCTATCATCACTGTCATATTGGAATAGATGCTTGCGGACCTCCAGACCACGAACCAATTGAGTTGTTGATTCATATTGACTTCCTAAATAGTCCACCAAATCCGTAGAACAAGATATTGTATTTCCAGATCTCACCGGACCTATCTGTGTCACTTTGTCACCTCTGAACATCTGCCAGAACCAGTTTTACTTAAGTGGCCATAACTTCTTTAGATCTTCATGTGAACCTCTAAAATCTTTACTGGATCATCTTAAGACGTATATCTACAAACCCTTTGATGTGCATCCTCTGATCTTCATCTTAGCTGGGATCTTTACCTCATTGTCTTCACTATTCTTCTCTGTTCCTGATAGGACTAATTTTCTCAATATCCTCAGCATATAGCTCATCCAATCCTTGTCATCAATGACAACACTGGTTAGGCCCATACTTGCAACAGTTTTAATACTGGAAATTCTGTTGAATTCTATTCAGATATTTGTTGAATTGTGAAAAAAATTTGTATTCTTGTCCCTTGATCTCAGCCACACTTCCCTTGACTTCTTTCTCCAGAAGATCTCCTCCTTTGCCAATAGATCATTCATTTTCTACATGAGTTCTTTCTCTTCAGTGTAGCTTTGGTTGTCCATCCCTTGCTCAATGATTTTTTCCAATAGATTTTTCAAGGCTGCTTCACACTTCTACTTTTCCTCAAAAATGTTTTTGAAATTTTCTCTGTTCCAAATTTTTAAAATTTTCTTGATTACTTTCAGTTTTGTAGCAATCAAAACATTTTTTGATCCATTTGGTTGGCAAGCTTCCCACAAGATTTTATTAGATCAAAAAAGCTTTTGTCCTTAAACTAGATGTTCTCAAATTTAAAGGGGCATCTGATAGGGCCCCTTTCCCCTACAATGTCCAAACTTATTGGATAATGATCTAATCCAGATAAAGAATCTGGCACTCTAAGTTGTAGAGGAACAAGCATAGTTCTCCTTTGAGGAAAAACATGTCTAGCTTTTCAGCTATGTTGTAGAAACCCAGCCTCCTATTTTTCCAAGTGAATTGTCCTCCACCTATCTGAATGGCATATAACATATTTCTCTCTACAAATATTTCAAAATCTATTTGAGATTGTAGTTTTCTCCCAACACCACCTTTCTTGTCTGAAGGTTTTAAAATTGCATTGAAGTCCCCTCCTAAAATGCAAAATTCAGATGCAGGGATACTATAGATTTTGTCTAATTCACTCCAAACCATTCTATTTTTAATGCAATTGTTTGGCCCATAAACATTCACTAGTAAAAAAACTTAAATCCGAGGAAAGACTTCTTACCTTACATGCTATCCAATGTTTGCTTGAGGTTGTTTCTTCTAGAATAACTGATTAAGGCTTCCAAAGAACCAATAGTCCACTTGAGGCTCCATTAGAATTGATTCCTATCATTTTTTTCCCCATCTTCAATTTCAGACCCAAATTGGTCTTCTCTTGTTCTTCTAGTTTTGTTTCTTACAGCAGACAAATATCAGGTTGAATATTGATCAGGTGATGCCTTAGGAGGCATTGTTTGTTAGGGGCGTTAAGGCCCCTAACATTCCAAGATATGATCTTCATTGTTGTTCAGGAAGGGAGTCTCCCTTCCCTACTTTGAGCATTGAGTTTATCTTCAATTGGCCAGAAGCCTCTCCATCCCATTTTAGTTTTTTCTTGTTTGGGATTCTACCTTTGCCCCTGTGATCTCCACAATCTGAGGATGTTTTGATGGGTTCCTTGGTCCCAAGTCCTAGCTTTCCATGATCTAGATTTGGTTGGAGGGGTGTATTGAGCACCCTACTTGGGATTTGCTCTTCTTCAAATGCAGGATTAGTATCCAGATTCTCTAAATCCTGGCCATCTAGCCAATCTTCACATTTGTCGTTTTCCACGTTTCGGTCTCCATTTTTTGCCACCCTTGCCAAATCTGCCAATTCATTTCCCACATCTATGAGAGAATCTAAGTCGTCTTCTTGCACCTTGTTCCCCAGCATTCCAATAGCTTCAGATAATTTCTGGTCCAATGATGTTACCCTTTCTTTACCGTCCAGAGTTTCAGCTACCTTTGATTTGACTTGTAATTCCATTTCTTTGTGTTTCATTTGATATGTAGGATCTAAATACAGGTCTTAAATTTCTGGGTTCAGAACTTGTTGATTCAAAGATTGAAAAGTTTTGCTTTGCTCCAAATTTTTTGGAGTCCCCTTGGAGCTTAGCCACTCCAATGTTTTCACCAAAGGATCCATAGTGATGGAATCTAGAATAAGGGTTTGTGTCTAGACCCAAAATTTAGAGGATAACTTGATCTCCTTTAAGATTTCTCTGTCAGGATTATTAACAATGGAGATCCTTACATGCGTTCCAGTCCCTTCATGGTTAGATCTTTCTTCCACACACAAATATGTCCCCAATCCATTACTTGTTTCTTCCAAAATATTTGGATCCCAATACTCCAAAGGTAGGTTGGGGAGAACGTACCAGTCTTGAACTGATTCCATTTGATGCAGTGTTGGGTTGAAACTCACTTTCCATCGGCGAATGTAGAATCTGCAACCATCTATGATCCATAGACCCCTTTCTATTTCGTTTTTAATTTCTGGTGAAGGGTATATTACCGCAAAGAAATCATTTGCTAGCAGCTTGAATTCCAAACACTTGCCCCATTTTCTGCTCCACCATGTTTTGAGACCTTCGCAGTTTAGGTTTTTACCATACCATTTGACCATCAATGCTAAGTTTTCCAACTTCACAATCTTCTTCTAGATTCTTGTTGGATTTAACTCTATAGTTATGTTGTTTTCCTCTGATTGATTGATGATATCCTCTTTGTTTCTTCAAAATTTGTGATGTCCAAAGTGAAGATTTCACCCTCTAAATCTGCCTCTCTGACCGCCCCCTCTAGGGTTTCGGCTGCCTCTTCGCAGGCCATCATGATTCCTGTGAAAATTAAAATTATTTTGCCCTTGCCCCTAATTTCTTGGTCTCTAAAAGCTGTGATTTTGATATCAAGGAAGGTTTCATCCTCTAAAATTTTGGTTTCCAAGGTTTCACAATGGTTCGTATGCTGCCTATTGTCTAATTCTTTCTGCTAGAATGTCTAATTCTTCTTCTCTCACCCATCTTCCTGGATGCCAAATGCCTTCTAAATTTGTTGGACGCTACCCTCTCTCGCCTCTTCTTCACTCCTGCTCTGCTCCTTGTCGTACCATCCTCGTGGTCTCATCTTTTATGTACATAGACATAGTACTACTTATATTTATACACATTGTTTTATTGGTTTTATTTTTATGTTCATTGATTTAATAAAACTATGTTGGCTAAATATTTATAATTATTTTTAAAAATATATGTCTAGTTATTTTTAAAAAACTATGTTGTTCTATTTTATTTTTATGTACACAACCATCCCCTTGATAACTCCTCTTGGTGCAATTATTTTTATATGTCAATTCTTTAATAGTTAACATGCTCACACCATTACACTCCATTACAATTTACCCTACCATTAATTTTCTTTGTGGTTTTGAAAGATTTGTTTATGCAAGAAAAATATTAAATAAATTATAATTTATAGGTTCCACATTTTAATCCAATTTTCTTTTTATTTTAATGAGCGGCCTCAAATAGAATAAGAGTAAATAATATGCAATGCTAATCTAACTTTCTATAAATAATAGCAACAACATTACATCACTTCATAAATTTATTTTGAAAGAAAAAAACAAAATTATGGATTAAACTTCTTCTCCCAATTCAATTTGCTCTCTTTTTGTTTGATTTGATTTTTCTTAAATTTATGTTTGAGTATTTTTCTTAAATTTATATTATTTTTTATTATGTATACCCTAGTAAGGGCCAGAGACCCATATCAAAAATAGAGCCGAAGCCCTTATAGTCTTAAACAGCTGTCTTAACAAGCTAGAAGACAAAACAAGAGGGCAAATTACACAGGCCTCTCCATAAGCTTAAACTTCTAAACCTACAAACATAAAACGACTGAGAAAAAACCACTGGACACAAGAACCAAGTTACCCGTCAACCCCATCATTGCCAGAGAGATCCACCAGGTCGAATTCCTCATCACACGGACACCTAAACTCGGCCTTGTCTTCGGCTTCCACCTTTATATGCATTTTCTCTACCATGCTTTCTACCAGCTTTTGAAGCTTAATTTGACCTTCCTGCAACTCATGCACGTGATCAAGGAGGAACTTATAATTCAGCTGAGACTCCTTTGTCTCCTCCACCAAATATTCATGGACCAAGATAGAAGAAGCAACAACCGACGTCATCATAGCCATCATCAAAGACTATGCAGCACCAAATACATTCCACCTCCCATAGGAAGTCTGAGGATCCAACAGAAAGGAGGAAATTACCTCACAGAGCCTATCATTTTCCTCCGACTCCACCGTCTTAGCCATGTCTATAATCCTTCCAACCCAGCGACACAACAGAGGCTTCTTAATGCCTGCATTCAAGAGCTCAACAAAATCCACAAGGACACTTCTCCTCGAGACCTTCGGCTTCCTCTTTCTCATCCCCTTCCCCTGAACCATAACACCACCAATCGATTTATTTTTCCCCTTGGCAGTTGTCACCTTCTCGGAGAAAGCCATGCAGCCTTTGAGCTATCTCCAATGACCCCCGCCATGAAACTACCACTAAAACCACAAGATACAGACACTAGCCAGAGAATGGAAAAAGCGAGGTGGTGAAAACAAATGTGTCCTTCCAACTTAAAACCATGATGCATCTGCCCTACCTTGTAATGAATGCTCACACAAGTAAGCAACTCACAAAAAAGATGAAAAATCCCCTAACTGCCTTCACCGCCTCTAGTTGTAAGGAAAGAACATGCCAGACACACAAAGCCATGAATTAACTCTGCCATCTATCCCATCAACTTAGCACATACTCCAATAACTTGAATTCATTAGAATTCACTCTCTTAGCAAAGGTGCTCACACTTTATCAGGCGGATGGATTTTGATATCAAACCCAATCAATCTTATCAACTCTCTGGGGTACTCCTTAATAAGCAATCCATCCCCTACCTTAGATGCTTGAGCCAAGTTTATCCCTTGATTGGCTGCCCAATCGACTACCTTGTTACCCTCTCTCATAATGTGAGATTTTTTCATCTGATCCAAATTCCTTACTAACAATTTTGTTTCTTTCATTACTAGATCAAGTCTCCAATTCCTAGAACTTCCTTCTCCAAGTAGATCAATGATCAATTTGGAATCTCCCTCAATCCATAGATTCAACCAACCATTTGTAATAGAAATTCTTATTCCTTCTAGCAAGGCTAATGCTTCAGCTATGTTATTGGACTCCTCTCCTAATGCAATATAGTAATAACCCATCGGCTGTCCTACCTCATCCTTAAAGATTCCTCCTCCTCCCGCCTTACCTAGATTTCCCCGTGCTGCTCCATCAAAGTTGAGTTTCACCCAACCTATATCCGGGGGGGCCAAAGCACCATCTGGTCCCCCTAGGCTGGAGGCAAATGCCTTGGGATCCCAACCAACCAAATCTAGGCCACTCTTGAGCCCAATCCTTTTCCTCCTTAGAGATCCTCTAGGACCCAGACTTCCATACTTCCCCTAGTTCTCCAATCAAACTTTCAATCTGATCCCAGACTAAATTCACATTCTTTTCCTTATCATTGAAGACCCTGTTGTTCCAATCCAACCATAAATTCTAGATTGCTACAGCTGGGAAGACTTTCCAAATCAAACACAACAAGCCTTTGCTCTCTATACACAAAATCCACCCTTCTAATAAACTCTTTACATCCTTCGACCTTGCCTATTTCAAGCTCCACCTGTTCAGGAATCTGCCCCAAATTTCTTGACCAAAATCACACTAGAGAAATATATGATTACCTTCCTCCTCAACTTATTTTCAAAGAGGACACCTCAATGGACCTGATTTACCCAGTTTCCTCAGTCGCTCCCATGTCAAATCCCGTCCCTTCCAGGCTATCCATAAAAAAGCTTTGGCTTTTGGTAAACCCTGCTTGCACCAAATGAGGTTGGCCACCTCCCTCTCAATCTTGATCCCACCACTAAAATATTTGCAGAAAGCCTCCTTAACCGACACAAAATCTTCACCACTATATTTCCATCTTCTCTTGTCCTCTTCATTAGAAAAGGGAACCTTGCTAATAAGCTCCTTGACTTCCCTCCAAACCTTGGAATCATCTTCAGTCAACCCCACAGGAGACTTCCACTTCAACTTGTCCTCAGCCTTTTCCTTGTAATTGCTGACCATCATCCCCAGCCTAGGTTCCATTTGCCAAGCCAGTCTAACAAAGGAAGGGTTGGAGATCAACGGCTTTCCTCCAACCCAAGGATCCCACCAAAAACTAATCTTGGTACCTTTACCTGCTTACCAAACTAAATCCTGCCTAAGCACCTTTGAGTAGCTACTTAGGAAATTCTAGATACTTGACCCAGCTAGAAGGGTCTCAAAGTCCCACAAATTCTCCACCCTATTCTACACATACTTTTCTTGTAAGACTTTGCTCCAAAGATGGTCCTTTTCTTCATACAATCTCCACCCTAGTTTGGCCCCGAGGGTGCTATTCATATCTTTAATTTTCCTAAGACCTAATCCACCTTTCCTTTATGGCTTACAGAATGTAGCCCATTTCACTAGATTGTATTTGAACTTGTCCTCCACACCTCTCCACAAGAAAGTTCTCAACGTCTTTTCTAGTGTAGTTGCAACCTTACTTGGAGCTTGAAACACCGATAAAGTGTATATCGGGACAGCCGCTAAGGAGGCCTTGACCAAGGTTATTCTTCCAGCCAGGGACAACCACCTTCCCTTCCAGCCTGCCAACTTTCCCTGGACTTTCTCTACCACTTTCCTCCATTCTTCCTTCGAGGCTCTATTATTAATCAACGGCAGCCCCAGATAGCTACTAGGCAGGGTCCCCTCCTCATAATCTAGAATGTTTTTAATATCCAAAGCACTAGAACAAAAATCCTTAAGGAAAAAAATCCTAGACTTACCTTTATTGACTTTTTGCCCTGCTGCTTTTTCATAATCTGTCAGAATTCCTTTTAGCCTAGAAGCTTCCTGAACTGAGGCTTCCCCAAAAAGTAGAGTGTCCTCAACAAACTGAAGGTGGGTGAGATTGGAGCAGCCACCTGATACCTACAATCCTTGTATTCTACCCATCTCTCTGGCCCGCCTCAGAGAGTGGCTCAACGCTTCTGCCATGATCAAGAAGAGAAAGGGAGACAATGGGTCCCCCTGCCTCAAACCTCTCCTTACTTGAAAGAAATCTATTGCTCTTCCATTAATTAGTACTGCATATTGGACAGAGGAAATGCAGCTCATGATCCATCTACACCATGCCTCCTCAAAACCCATCCTCTTTAAGATCTCCAGCAAGAATTGCCAAGACACTATATCATAAGCTTTGTTCATGTCCAACTTTAAGATCATACCTTCCTTCTTCCAAGCTCTAATCGAATGAATGGTCTCATGTGCCAAGACTACACCATCCAAAATCTACCTTCCCTTCAAAAAACTACTTTGTTCCTTAGAGATAAAAGATTCCAAACAAACTTTAAGCCTGGAAGCCATATCTTTTGCTACAATTTTATATATGGAATTACATAAAGAAATTGGCTTCAACTCATCGAAGTAATTGGGGTTTTGAATCTTAGGAATGAGGGCAATATAAGTTTGATTCCAAGTACTCATCACTGCCCTCCTACTTTTGCACTCCTCAGCTGCCTACCACACATCCTCTTCTACCAAATCCCAGAATTTGTGAAAGAAGCCTATTGAAAACCATCTGGCCTCAGGGCTTTGTGAGCTCCCAAAGACATAGTAGCTTTCTTAATCTCTTCCTTGGAGAAAGGTTTAAGTAGGGAGTTATTCATATCTTTGGAAGCCACATTGGGTATGTTATCTAACATCCTAGATTGAGCCTCTAAATCAACCTCCTCCAGGTTTCCCAGATGTGCCTAGAAATGATTCTTACCTTCCTCCCTTATTGCTTCCATATCTTCTAAAATAGACCCATCTGGCTTCGCAATCCTAAGGATTTTATTTCTATTTCTTTTGATCACCGTGGAAAGATGGAAGAATTTGGTGTTGTTGTCTCCTTCTTTTAACCATCTGACCCTTAATTCTTGGAGCCAAAAAATCTCCTCCTTTTGTAGAATCCTGTTAAAAGCCTCCAATTTGTCTTTCTCCTCCCTTTTGCTTTCCTCTGAACAACCCAAGGAGATCAAATTTTGCTCTGCTTTAGCCAACTCCTTCTCTGCCTTGATTTTGGCTGCAAAAAGATTGCCCATCACCTGCTTATTCCAGATCCTAGCTTGAGTTTTGACCTCCTGAAGCTTTTTTTGAATGATGAATCTCTTGTTACCTTTCACTTCTTTGTCCCACCAGCTTTCTAAAGCTTCATAGAACTCTAGATGCTCATGCCAAAAGGCTTCCATTTTAAACGGTATTCCTTTCAGTCTTCTACTATTAGCACTCTGAAGCTTGATCAGCCAATGATCTGATCCTCCAAAACTGTATACCTCAGAAATAAAATCTCCAAAATTAATCAACCAATCTGAATTAATAAGAAATCTATCCAATCTACTCATTATATTATCCTCCCCTATTCTGTTATGAGTCCATGTGAACCAACCAATATTAGGCTAAATATCCACCAGCAAGCCTTCTTCACAGAAGTTCCTAAAGCTCAGAGAGCCCACACTCCCCAGAAGTCTTCCCCCTTTTTATCTTCTGAGGACAAGATCGCATTGAAGTCGCCACCAACTATCCAATTAAGCTCTGAATGATATTCCCTTAATTCTATCAAATGCTTCCAGCAAGCCACCCTATCGCTTTCCAGATTTAGACCATAAAATTTTATCAATAAAAATCACTCTGCACCCTGCAAATCCCTCAAATCAATCGAGATCTAATTTTTATCCTCTGCAATCAACACCCCTTCAAATTTGAGATTGTTCCAAGCCATAGCCAAACATCCTGTCGTCCTTGTAGCTCCAACAGCCTTGCCCTCAGCATCTCTCCAAATTTTCTTTAATAAAGCTAACATTTCTCTAGACTCCACTTTGGTTTCCTGTAGCAGAAGGATGTCCAAAGTCTCTTTTTCTATTAGCCGCTTAACCAGGTAGCACTTTTCTAGGCCATTAAGGCCACAAATATTCCAGCTGACTAACTTCATTTATTCTGAGGCTACTGGGAGTGCTCACTCCCCTTCTTAATGAATTTGTTCATAGACTCCTGAGTGCCTTTGCCCATGTCCACCAAAGCTGCACTTTTTGCTTTGTTCATATCTGACTTGCGACCCCTAAGAATAGGTCCGCCAACATCCATAATCAAGTTGACTTTACCTTTCTTTCCACTCCTGGTTTGTATTTTCCACTCATTCTCTTTATCCTTAGAATTCTCTTTTTCTTCTGAAAGATCCACCCCCTCAAAATCCTGGAAGGCTGGATCTAATCCATGTTCTTTATCAAGATTTGAGGTCATTGTATTTCCTACATTTTAAAGAACATCCTCAACCACTGCCATATCATGAGAATCAACATTTGCACAAGGCTAAGGGACAACCTTCTGAGTCTCCTGGACATGGCCCATGCTTCCCTGCCAGTCCTCCCCCTTCTCAACCTCAGAGACCAACTTTTTCCTAGGCTCGCCTTCTTCTTTCAAATTTTGGTCGCAAGATCAAGCCATATGCCCTACCTTACAACATTTGAAGCATCTAATCGGTAAACACTCATAGTCAAGCTCTTGGTTCCAGACGCCCAATGCCAAAGATAATTTTATCGAGTGGAGCAAAGGCTTACTTAGCTCTAGGTAAACACAAATCCAAGTATAAGAGGCTAACCTACCTAGATACGAAGCACTCAAACAAGAGATGAAGGAACCCAGTGAATTCCCAATTAATTTGAAGATTTCCTCCGTCCAGAGTTCCTGGGACAACTTATACAATCTAATCCAAATCAGCGCCTTTTGTAATAATTCCTTATGGGGATCAAAGCCAGGAGACCATGCTCTGATATACAATCCTACATTTCCTATGAACCACGGCCCACCATTAAGAATGTTATCCCTTTCAAATTCTAACTAAAATTCAATTTAAAGAAACCCTAGCACCAAAAAATTGATCTCCACCTTTGCACCAAGCCACTTCCTCGCTATCCAGTCCTTAATCTTGGTGATTGGGGGACAAATCCCAACAAATTTTGCAATAACTACATTTTTTCAAAGTCTTTCAACCTTGGAGTTCAACAGCTCGTTAGGAATTTGAATAACTAGAATTTCCTCTGAAACTTGAAGATTGACATTCCCTATCGCCATTCATGGTTTGGGTGACTTAGAACGATCATCCTCTGCTTCCAGTGCTCCTTTCTTTCCAACTCCTGGACCTCCTTTAGCCAATCCTTTGTCGAAGCCAAACTCTGCTTCTTGAGAATCTCCCTCGATATCCGTGCTACCTCCTGCCTTGGATGCCTGCTCTGCTTTTTTTCGCTCCATCCCTCTAATTCTTTATATAAAAAGAAAAATTAGTTCTTAAATTTATATTTGAGTACTACTTATATTTATACACATTATTTTATTGGCTTTATTTTTATGTTCATTGATTTAATAAAACTATGTCAGATATATATTTATAATTATTTTTTAAAAAAATGTCTAGTTATTTAAAAAAACTATGTCTACTCTATTTTATTTTTATGTACTGGATAACTCCTCTTGGTGCAATTATTTTTATATGTTGAATCTTTAATAGTTAACATGCTCGCACCATTACACTCCACCCCTTTTTGTAGTCAGGCCTCTCGACGTAATTATTAAGAATTTTGATATTCTACAATATTTATAATATATATTAATAATATTATATTTATAAATATAATTCATTTATGAAAGATATAATTATTTCTATGTAATTATATAAGATTTTATTATTATTGAAGATAATGCAATATACGATCCTTTGGTGAAATGGTGGGGCTTCTTGCCTGAAGTGCCAACAACCAAGGGTTAAACCTCACAAGGTCTACTGTGTCAACAATTGAGGTCGTTACCTCTAAATTTTAGAATGGAGTAGACTAAAGAGGGAAAAATTTGTAAACAAACAAAAGTAATCTGAAGAAAGGAAAGAGAGGATAGCAGAAGGTTGGAGGAAGGAAATGATGAAGCACATGCCTTGGGTAGCTTTCTTCAAATGCTAGGGATTAATGAGAAGTCCGTGGAAAACAAGGGAAAGTGTGCAAGGATTGTGGTGGACAATGCCAACATCGCAATCTCTGAGGAGATTCAATGTATCAAGATCCCATATCATTTTTTAAACTCGAAGGTGGAGAACTAAAAAGTAATGTTGTAATATAGAAGTTCATTAATGGGGAGCCTCAATCGGTAAGAATTATATCATTGGTGAACTCCTTGTTTGTTCTCCTGATATGCTGATATGTGTTATCTTCGGTTAGACCCTAAGATCTCTTGCCGCCAGCCGATTCCTCCCAATGGATCTCCACCGGTATCACTTGTCTCTTATTACCCTGATAAGAACCTTTAGACCGCGACAACCGTTCAATGGCTTGAGCCCCTCTTCGGCCAGACCACCCTTATCGCTCCAAGAGAGAAATGTTTCGTTGATGGCCTCTGTCTCACCGATAATAGCTCCAACTCCTCCAATCAAACCCTAGCACATGGAGATGCTAGGCCGCCTACTGTGCACACTCCAATTTGGTCCTCTGCACCGCCGAATAGGAAAACGAAACAGGAAACAAAAATAGATATCTGTGCAATGAAGCCATTCCACTAATTTCGATAGAAATCTTATCAGTGGAATGCTTCACATCGACATATTGCAACAACGAAAAACACAGAAAGGAAAAGAAATCTACATCTATGCAATGTGTAATTACAGAGAACGGAAGACAAATTAACGACACAAAATAGTTTGATTTCTCCTTAACACCATGCATGATTACATACAACTCTTCTTCGCTTCGATCTAATTACAATATCTAATGCCTAAGTTGGTTCATTTCCCTAGGTTTTATAAGCTTGTCCCGAGGAACACCCACCCATTCCAAGCGGCTGGGAGAAAACTGACTGATTCCAAGCGGCTAGGAGACCAATCGTCTAACCACTAACAATTTGACAAATGCAAACTAAGTACTTGGGACTTACAAAGTTTGTTCTAGGTCTAGATACAAACAAAAATGACATGCATTGGTCGAATAGACCTTATTACAACACAAAACCCAATTTTCTAAACAAACATGAATTTAAATGCCTCATGGAGGCCACCTTGTGTTAGGTGCTCCTGCACCATACACCCCACCTAGGAAATAACTCATGTCCCATGAGTTGAGTCTGTGTCTTGCACCACTGTTATCCTTTGCTACATCATGCCTTCTCCATGATCTCTGGACTGCAACTTGCTTCCATGGAATCAAAAACTCATGCCTAGCATTGTAGGCTCTACTCACACCTTGCCATGAGTGAGTGCTTTCAACCAAACCCATACTTTGCTCGCCATTCTTCCTTACTGTCATCTCTGCCTGGACACCTGCATTCAAAACCTTGTTTAATGTTGCTTGTACTGCTGCTATGGTAGAATGTGTTTGCCTTTCAACTCTTGTTGGCTTTAGAGGATAAACAATGGTCCCTACTATGATAGCATCTTCTTCTTTCCAATCAACTTGTGGTTGCTTGCAGACCTACTCTTTGACCTTCTTTTGATCCATCTCAGACATTATCATTTGATCTCCATCATTCAAAATTGAAATCACCTTCAAATTGTGATCTTTGGTAACCTCATTCCTTGACGTATCCTCCACTTGCCTTGTCTCTTCTACAGGCATCTTCACAAACTTTTTCTTACCCACCAAAATGATCTTGACTGCCTTCTTTGCTTTAGCATCCTCTTGCAATGGTGTCATCACAAAAGTCTTTCCATCCTTCTTGATGGTGTATGTGTTAGCATATCCATCATATAATGCTTGCCTATCAAATTTCCATGGCCTACCTAAAAGTTGGTGACAACACTCCATGGGCAAAATGTCACATAAAATTCTCTCCTTATATTCTCCAATCTGAAAACCAACATATGCCTGCTCATCTACCAAAAGTGATTGACTATCACTTACCCAAGATGCTCTGTAAGGAGTTTGATGAGGAATCCTTTCTATGTTTAATTTATCCACCATTTCCCTGGACACCATATTATCGGTTGAACCAGAATCTATGACTACCTTGCATATTTTACCTTTGCTTTTGTAATTGATCCTGAAAAGTGCTCTCCTTTGTGATGGTTCAGTCTTCACTAGTTCTTTGAGCAGTGTCCTCTTGATCATCAGATTTTCTTCCACTTCTGATGTCAAATTCACTTCAGGAGATGTCACACTCCCTGCATCCTCTTGAGTCAATGTGGTTCTTATTTCATTACCATGAGAAGTTGAGGCCTTCTCTGGACACTTATAAGTCGGGTGCCCTATCTAATTACAGTTATAACATCTCATGTTGGAGAACTTGGACCCTCTATCTAATCCATTTGTCCCACCTCTTTCATTTGGCCTTCTTCCTCGATAGCCTCTTTTGCTACTTGAGTCTCCAACTTTCTCTTCTTGGCTAGACTCACCACTAGGCCTCTGGTTAGGACTTCTGCCTCCAAAACTGTCTCTAAAATTTCTGTCACCTCTTCCTTTACTTTGCTGCTCACCTTTCCTCTTCAGCTTCTCTTCAGCTCTTAATGCTACTTGAAAGCATTTTTCCACAGTTTTAGGGGTAAATAAACTTATCTCATCTTGAATATTGACCCTCAGACCATTTAGATACCTTGCTACCTTGGATTTTTCATCCTCCATGTACCCACAACGAAGAGTTTATTTGTGAAACTTCTCGGTGTAAGTAGCCACATTCATATCTCTTTGCTTAAGGTTTTGCATTTTCCTATAAATCTGCACCTCATAGTCAGATGGAAGGAACTGGGAATTGATCTTCTCCAACATTCTGCTCCATGAAGATATCATACTCTTCCCATTCTTTACCCTCTCTCCTTGGGTATAGCTCCACCATGTAAGGGCAGCACCTTTAAGTTTAGTTTTTGCAAACTTAACTCTCTTACTTTCAGGAACTTCTTTGTACTCAAAGTAGTTGTTTAGAGCCTCAATCCACTCCATGACTTCATCAACATTCATCTTTCCACTGAACATGGGGATATCTATCCGAGCCTCTGAAGAGTCCTTGCCAATAGCCTTAATGGCTTCTAGGAAATGCTTTTATTCTGCAGGTATCTCTGCCTCTTCTTGTTCCTCTTCTTCTTCCGTGTTCTCTTCTTCTCCATCTGAACCTTCCTCCATCCTTTTTCCTATCTTCATTACCTTCAATTCAGCCTAGAGTGCTTCCTTGACTCTAGTCTTGATCATCTCCTCCATCTCCTTGAATTTCTTGACCACTTCCGTGGTCATCCCCTTTGGAGGCATATTGCTAGCCTCTCCTTCACTTTCTTTGTCTGACATAAACATTCACAGACAACACCAACACTTCTACAAATCCTCAATTCAACTACAACACAATGCCCAATCAGTTGTCCATCCTACACGTTGCTTCACAGACCCATTCCTCTCATCTAACAGCAGATCCTGGAGATGCACTACCACTCTCTCTCCCAGTGGCCTCACTCTGCACCCTCTTCCAGCCAAATCTCTATTGGTGAATGGTCTTGACAATCCTCATCATTGTCTGCCCACACACTACAGGAGTCATATTCCTTCTCGCAACTAGATGGCACGAGAAACTCTTCATCTGCCTTCTCAGTGACAAAAATAAAATACGCAACACCTCTGCCCAGAGCTTTTGCTGGCTCTGATACCAATATGATGGGGAGCCTCAATCGGTAAGACTTATATCATCGGCGAACTCCTTGTTCGCTCTCCTGATATGCCGATATGTGTTGTCTTTGGTGAGACCCTACGATCTCTTGCCGCCAGCTGATTCCTCCTGATGGATCTCTGTCGGTATCACTTGTCTCTTATTACCTCGATAAGAACTTTTAGACCGCGACAACCTTTCAATGGCTTGAGCCCCTCTTCAGCCAGACCACCCTTATCACTCCAAGAGAGAAATGTTTCGCCAATGGCCTTTGTCTCACCGATAACAGCTCCAACTCCTCCAATCAAACCCTAGCACATGGAGATGGTAGGCCGCCTACTATGCACACTCTAATTTGGTCCTCTATGCCGCTAAATAGGAAAATGAAATAGGAAACAAAAATAGATATATGTACAACGAAGCCATTCCACTGATTTTGATAGAAATGTTATCAATGGAATGCTTCACATCAACATATTGTAATAATGAAAAACACAGAAAGGAAAAGTAATCTACAGCTATGCAATGTGTAATTACAGAGAACGGGAGACAAATTGATGACACAGAATAGTTTGATTTCTCCTTAACACCATGCACGATTACATACAACTCTTCTTCACTTCAATCTGATTACAATATCTAATGCCTGAGTTGGTTCATTTCCCTGGGGTTTATAAGCTTGTCTCGAGGAACACCAACCCATTCCAAGCGGCTAGGAGACTGATTCCAAGCAGCTAGGAGAAAACTGACTGATTCCAAGCGGCTGGGAGACCAACCGTCTAACCACTAACAATTTGACAAATGCAAACTAAGTACTTGGGACTTACAAAGTTTGTTCTAGGTCTAGATACAAACAGAAATGACATGCATTGGTCGAATAGACCTTATTACAACACAAAACCTGATTTTCTAAACAAACATGAATTTAAATGCCTCATGGAGGCCACCTTGTGTTAGGTGCTCCTACACCATTCATCGGTATCTAGCTGTCAATGGAAAGAATAAAAAAGTGGATTGCACAGAAATGGATGGAGCTTGATCTGAAAGTGAGCTTTCTAGCTTTAGGGATAATACAAATAATTTTCCAGTCAGAATTGGAAAAAGATAATATTCTCAGGTAAGGCCCATGGTTCATGGGCAATGTGTAAGGAAGTTATGGTAGCGGAACAACTTCCTACACTAATCTTGAGGGGAGACATATGCAGAACTTTTCAGTTCTTTACACCAATTATAGAAATAAACACAAATAGAAATCATACCACAACACAATGATTACGTGGAGAAACCCTTTCAAGAGAAAAATCCCACACTCCAAAGCCGCCCAATATATTATTCTAGAATCAAGAAGATTATAATATACTTGCAGAACAAGATTTCACAGGAGTATAACCAACCAGAGACCCGGAGGTAACTCAACATCTATAAGACTCTTACACACAACCTCTATCTCAAGCTCCTGATATATAGGAGATACAATACAATAAACCATCAATGGTAATTACAAAAAGATGAGCCAAAAAACCACCCAAAAGTGGTGACCAAATTATCTCCAATCAAAGATGCCTTGTGATGTGCCAAATCACACACCAACACATGTAACTCTCCCCTTTACAACTCTTATAAGTGTCCAACACATTTTCACATTTTGCAAAATAGAAGGTCCAACTTCTAGAGGTCAGAATTTTTGATCCAAGTGTTTGATTGACGAACCATTTGATGCGTCAGATAGCTCATGAAGAGACCTATCAAGCTATAACCCGCTTCGCTAGTTATTTCAGATTTTAGAGTGTTTAGGGACCTCTAAGTGCCTCAAATGTGAGTTTGAAACTTTTTTCAAGAGTTTCAAAAAATAGAAATTTTAATAACTTGCAATCTAGGTATGATCTTGAGTTGAAACTCATCTGAGATGTTTACTTAATAGTTTTGCACCTTTTGGGAAAATTTTAGGTCCATCCGAGCTTAAATGTAGAGTTACTAAAAATAGTAAGCCCTGCCATTTTTAACCCCTTTTGAAACTTTAAAAGTTCTACATAATTCTTCAAGATAAAGGGTATTCGAAAAGACCAAAACTGGGAAGAATAGTAACCTTTTGTAGTTGCTAGGTTGACACACCTTTCCTAACATTCTCCCACTTCTCGAACACCTTGCAAGAGTAAAGGTAGTATCAACACCATGATTTAATTGCTAGGGAGTATCAACACAATAGTCCACCATTGGACTATTGTAATTTGTAAGTTTGTTATATTTAGTCAACGCCATGCTTCATCTAGTTTCAAGATTTGTGTCAACTTTAGGCCAATGCAAATCATATGAGAAGCCTGTGAATGGTATGAATACAAATATTTAAAATGGTAGAAATCAAGAAAAGAAGATCAAGATGGAGTAGTGGTGTAGAAGGTAAGTTTAGTAGTAAGGGAGTGAGATCTAAGTGACTGAGTGTGGTGATTAGTAATATGTTGTGGGATACAATCTAAAGCTATCTAATGAGGCATGTAGGGATGTTTTTTCAAGTACTTTTGTTAGGTCATGTCACAACCCATGCAGCAAGTCTATAGTAAAATTCCATGGTTGTATTGTACTGGAATTCATTAGATGGTCATCTGTAACAAGTTTAGAAGTGGTGTTTTAATTGTTTAGTGTAGTGTTTTGCATATAGGAAGCCCTAGTGGCAAGTATCCATTTGTGGGATCTTGGTTAATCTTTATGTAATTACACGACTGTAACTTGGCATGTAAGATGGCCCATTATGACAAACTTTGTGGTTGTGATTTAGTGATAATCATACAAGCTATCTATTCTATGTGTGTATTCTCGAGATTTGTGGTTATTGTGGTTTAATCTTTGTTGTGGGCTACATGATTGGATAGTCCTCCTTGGACCTTCCTACCATGACTACATTAGGACGTTGTGGACTAAATAGGTTCTGATTTAAAATTTAGTTCAACATATCATTCACAAATAGATGGACAAATAGAAGCTATTAAATTAATTTTTAAAAACTTGTTAAAATGTTTATCAGGTGAAAGATGGGAAACTAGGATTTAATCTTACCACAAGTTGAGTTTTCTTATAATAATTTAGTAAATAGAAGTACATGAAATACACCATTTGTGATTGTATGTGGCATAATCCAAAGAATGTTTCATAATTAAGAGATTTTATTGCAAACCATACAAAAGTGTTATAGTTTAAGATTATATTGAGTATATGAGAAATTTACATCAAGAAGTAAAAATTTAGTTGGAGAAGATGAATTACAAGCATAAGGAGCATGTAGATTAGAAGAGGAGATATAAGGAATACAAAGTAGGATATGAGTGATAGTTTATCTAAGGAAAGATTTCCATAGCTTAGAACACATAATAAATTGAAAATAAGAAAATTTGGTGGTTGTAAAATTGTTAAGAAATTTGACACAGGAAATGGATGAGGTAGAATTATGAGAAGATCTTGGTATATTATTAGTATTTAACATTGTAGGTTTATATATGAGTACCATGAAAGGAATCAAGAGATCATATAGCAACAATAGGTTGGGGTAATAGGTATATAAGCAAGAAATGGAAGAAATTGAAGAGATACTTGATAATAGGATAGGAAGAAGCACAAGAAATAGAAAATATAAAGAATATTTGGTTAAGTGGAAGGACAAGCCCATTGAAGATTCTACATGGATGTTTAAAGCTAAGGTTGACCAACTTGGTTATTCTTTAGCTCAAAGACGAATGAAAGTGGGAGGCTCACTTTTCAATTACTTGGGTTGTTTGATGCAAGAGCATCTATGGTATAAGAGCAATATTGCATCAACCAAAAATATTTATTTTTAACGTTTATTTCTTTTGTAGGTATTTTCTAGCTGTGTGAGCAAGAAAAACCAGGTTAATAAGATCAAGCATTACAGTCAAAACCCAATCCTACCACCTTAAAGAAATCCATCTAAATGACACAAAATGAAAGCAAATCAAAGAATAATGTCACCTAGATTGTATTGATTCCTTGGTTGGAATGTGGATTGCTTCTCAATGGTGAACAACCATAGTTGCCAAAGCTGCCATGATGATAGATAATATGCTCAAAGTGCTTAATGGATGATCAATGGATATGATATGCATGAGATGATAATTTAGACACTAATGAGAGTAGTGGGATTGTTTGGAATGGAATGAGAGGGTGCATATATAGCTTTCAACTAAGATTGATCAACGGTGGAGAAAGAGTGGCTACATGAACGATTGAGATAATTCACAAAGCATAGATGAATGTGAACAAGACATGTGTCCATAGGAAAATCTTTTATTAAATGATTTAGTTGGATTTGTTGATGATGATAAGATTGATTTTCTTAAAATAGGATGCTTTTCTATTTTAAGGATTGGATGACAAGGATAATTGATGTTTAGACCAATTAAATCATTTTTTTTGTATTTAATCTATGAACAAGGTCAACTTGTACACATAGAAGAAAGTGATAAAAGAGGGAAATGATAAGATAAAAATAAATTAAAAAAATAAATTCATTTAATTTATTTTTAAATGATGAAGAAAGAGCTAAATTTAGAAAATTGGAAGAATCAATATAAATTAAATAAATAAATTTATTTAATTTATATGCATGATGAGAAGATAAATAAATAAAATATTAATTTTATTTATTTAGAAGGATCAATTAAAATAAATTTAAAAAATTTATTTAATTTTAGAAGAATAATGGGATAATTAAATAATTAAAGATTATTTAATTATAAATAGAAAATAGAAGAATAAAGATAATGAAAATAGATGAAATTAATTAAATAAATACAATTTATTTAATTAATGATAGAAGTGGATGATTCATATAAAAATAGATAATTGATACAAGTGTGCTAGACAAAATCGACATATGCAATGGTGAATAATGCGACAATTTGATAAATGATCGAAAGTTTAATTTTGGGTGTCTACATTTTGCCCCTCTTTGAGACAATGTACTACTTTAGGACGTTGTTTCAAAGAAGCTATGACTGATACGTAAAGTAAAAAAGATATGCCCCAGTGAAACTGGTAGGTAATACCCCCTAGAGAGGAACACCAGGCTACCGAGAAAAGACTAGGTTGACTCGTGATTTGATGACAAAACAAGGATAGACTAGGCTGACATGAAGAATTAGGGTTTGGGTGGGTTAAACTAGGGATGGAAGAGAGGAATTAGGGTTTGGCTTAGAAGAAATGATATAGGGTGATGTATGTTTAACACACTTGTTTTGCAAGATGAAGATAATGAAGACAAAGATGATGATGAACAGAAGAAAGTAGGTGAAATTTGATTCATCAATACTTATGAGAGCTATGAATTTTATTGACATGATACTAAAGGTTGACGCCTTAGTCAATGTTGTAGGTTCTCACTAAGCCATTGAGCATGAAGACATTTAGTCAGTACAAGGAGGCCATGGGCCTTGCCCCCTCTAGCACTTGGTTTATTTTTTAGTTTCTTATTATGTATTGCAATGTAAATGTCAAGTGGGAGAATGTTAGGATAAGAGGTTCCATTCACCTTACAATCCTAAGTCTTGATTAATTGTATTTAATTATGTAGATGATAAATACTATAGATCTGTAAACATAATGGAGTGGGAAAAATGGTATTTCCATGTGTGGATGGGAACATTATTTATTCTTTGAAATACTTGGGATATTGTGTAAGAAGACATTGAATAGAGAGGTTACACTGAAAAGGTCAAAATTGAGAGTTACAAAGCATCTTCCCGACTTGGTATTTATGACACAAACATTGGATGCCTAGGATTGTGATCTTGGTCAATTTGACTATTATGATAGAATCTATGACATTTATGACACATAAGAAGGGTGTAAGAGGTGTAAGAAGAGTTAAATGCTATTCTAATATGCTTGACCATGACCATAGGGGTGTTTGATTTTTTCCATGGTTCATGATTTTGAATCATGTTTTGGATACCACTTGATGGTTTCTTGTTTTTGAATTTTCTATATATTGAAGGCATGGGATAATTGATTGTAAGGTTCGTTGCAGGTACTTGTTCTCTCTCAGATTTGCACCCTTGCTGAGTTGTAAAACTTGGCAATCTAGAGAAACATGGGATCTTTCCAGGTCTGTGGGTCACCTGTGATGGAAAGAACCTCCGGAGAAGGCTGGCTTCCTATTGATACTCCACCTATATTGCTTGAACTAAAGTCCTTGCAGAGAAAAGGGTAAGAAGGATTGCATTAAAATGAAACCTACTATCTAAGGTGATGCACCAAAAGATCATCTGAGACTACACAAAACTGACACACTACAGAACCAGTAATAATAAGGCTCTCCTACACAACCCAACAAATCATAATATTTGCATAATTAATTTGTAAGGAGGCTAAATAACAATAATTCTGTAAAGGAGAAGGATGTTTTCTCACCACTCAAAACTGATTATTATTCCTTGTACATCTCACAACCTGCAAAAATATATGTATCCCTGCATAAATGCACCAACATGAAATACAACTCCAAGGACAAAGAACATCACAAAGATCTATATTAACACTAAGGACACACAATATCAGAAGAAATGGGAAGGTATAAACTGCTTATTACTGCTAAGAAGGGTGTTACAATGCTGTATATCTCTGAAAATGGGTTACAAGACTGTTCACTTCTGCAAAAGAACTCAGAAAATTACAATATACAGAGTAGTGAATAGCAAGAACCCCTGAATAATGAACAAGGAAGAAGACTATATACTTCTCAAACAACTTGTAACAAGATAAGGATGAGCCACCTCCATTTTTGTGCATCTCATAAATGCCCTCAAAATATCTACCTAAAGTCCTCCAAAATGGGTTCCCAATGCAAAAATAGTCAAGGCATGTCATCACCCACCATAAAAGTTCCAGAAAATGCCTTTGAATGCCTTTAAAGCCACTGAAAATAAGTCAAATATGTGCAATAACTCATCAACCTGTTTGTCAACTTCACCCTGCAGCATCATAAATGTCAAATATTTCACAATAAATGACATAAATACACATTATTCTACATTCATTTAACATTGACTAAGTGATTTATAATTACATCACCTTAGTTAATGTTTTACAATCCAAAATTTATACAAACCTATGCAGAAAATAATGGTATTTAAGACATAACATTTAATTTCCCAATTTTGCATAGTTTGGGGACCAATTAAATGTCGTGAAAGGATGACAAAGTAATCAACGAGACTTACTTTGACATTTGTGATAATCTGCCTAATATTGCCTCTTTGCATTTTATTACAAATGATAAAGTAATTCATAACTCATTACTTTATCATTTGTTTACAACATTTAATCCATCCTAGATTATGCAAAAAATGACAAAGAAAACACCTCCATAATTCCTAGGTAAAAATAAACATGACTCCGCACTTGCATCATATCTCGCATCTCAAGGTCATAACAAAACATCACACAATCCTTAGCCATTTCCATTTTCTCATACATCTCTATCAACAAGATACAAGGCCTAGGCAATATATTATAAGGTGCCCCTTATGACTCCATATACACATCACCATGTCTCAAAAAGAAAAGCATACCCACCTTGTGATCTCAACACCAACATGCCTTACATGCATTATTTCACCTACCTTGTAACTCCAACACCAACATATCTTGCAAGATATAATACTCGGCCTTATGTTCTCATAATGCATTTTGACCTTGGGAAAGAATAGAAGGCAGAAAATGTCTCATGGCCCCATGATATAGTATCATTAGGTTTTAAAGACTTTTGTAATTCTTTACCACGGGCTTTGAATGGATAGTCATAATTTGAGTTTTCAAGTCAAAAAAAATGACCAAAATCGCTCATTCTATCATAACAAAATATGGTTTGAAACCCTATCTTTTATCATTTTGACTTTGCCATTTCGTTGTGACTTTGTCGAGCCGCCGCCACTCCCTATGAGGGTTTGTAGGAAAAAATGCATCATTTTCTGTCGATTCTGGGAGGGATCTTGGTCGATATTCTAAGAAAATTTCAAGGTAAGTTACAGTTTGCTGAGGTTCGACCTCTTCTAGTTGATTTCAGGCCGATTCTGGGCCTTCATGGTTGCATTTTTACTGGTTTTGATGCATTTTATTGTCTTTTTCCGTGGCCGACCACCATGACTGCATTTTTTGGCTGTGTGAGGGCACCATTTTGAGAGCCATTTGAGAAAAGAAAACTATGATTGGCACAGCAAATGGCAGAAAAAGAGAGGTAATTTGTTATTTGCTGAACATCTCTGTACATTTTCTAAATTTTTTCTGCATACTTCGCCTTTGCTGAAGCACGATTTGGAGAAAATATGAGAATTTGCTATGAGATGAGTTGAAAAACTTTGTATTTTTCCCTTACACTGTTATCTCTTCCCTTTTTTGAGATTCATTGTTCTAATCGCTGCCAGAGGTGCGATTTTGAGGCATTTTCTGAGTGTTTGCTGTGAAACAAGTTTAAGATGGGTTGCATTCTTTTTTGTATATGCATTATTGGCTCCAAACACTCAACCTATGACAAAAACTTGGAAAAAAAAACTTGTAAAAAGATGTCTCTGTGCATTCTTTGTATGCTTTTTGTTTTAACAAGCAAGGAGAAAACCTTGCTAGCTATAGATCGTGAGCTTTCCATGTGAGTTTGCAAAGAAAATTTGTTTTCACTATTTATGTTGAGAACACTTGCTTCTTGCATTGTGCACCATACCTTAACCTATTAAAAGTTATTCTGAGAAAATAAAGTGATCATCTCGATCAAACTCTATGCTTGATACAATATTTGCATTGTTGAATAGATCCCCTTGTCAAAGTTCTGCAATGACCCGCAAATGACTATATCTAGTAAATGTTGTGAGAACAGACTGGAATTCCTTAAGGCCTACATGATAGCCTTCTCTGACGATACTACTCCCATCTCTTTCTTTTTGAGAACCACTATCCAATTGTTCTTGCAACGGATGAGTACCACGTCATCTTTTTTGCAAGTAACATTGTTGTAAATCATCAACCTGTGCAAATACTCGTCTCTTCCTTGCAATTGTCACTCTTGATGGAATGGGAAAAACCTAGGAATCAAAACCACAAAAAGAATTTCTCTTTGCCATGTCCTGAGAACTAGATTACACCTTAATTTCAGACTTTTTTTGTTGTAATTTCCCTGACATAAGACCACCATGCCCACCATGAAAGAAAGTTGCAGAATGATTATTGGTGTTATCAGGTGCAGCATGACTTGGTGAAGTGGCTATTGGGTCATCTAAAAGCATACGCAGTTTCATGGAGTATTGTTCTTTGGCTCTGGATAGCTCCAATCTTTGTTTCTCCACAGTGGATATATCCTCCTTAATATACTGTAAATCTGCTTGTACCTCCTATTTATGTTGCTTCAAACGTTGCAAGAAGTCATGAAGTATCTCCATATTTGTTTTAGCTTCCTCTTGTTCCATCTTCCACTTCTTATCTGCAAGAAGAGTCAAGAGGCAGTCCAACTCTTTTACTGAGACTTCTGCTCCCTGTTGTAAGGACTATCGGAGATGCTTTGTTGGCGATGCAGTACTTGCTATTTGGAAAATAGATGCCTTCATCAAAAGCTTCCTATTGTTCGAACTTGTATATGACCATACCTTCTTATATGCTTCTCCCACTCTTGCTATCATGGCAGTCTTGTTTTGGTCAATGCAACTCATCTCCTTTATACTGTGTACTGTTTGTTACCTTTTAGACCTTTATATACAAGACGAAACATCCCTCGATCTATTGAGGCATGGTTTAAAACTAGAGAGTCTTCCTGGTTATATCCATAATGAACATTAATAGCCACAATAGCATTTTGACCATTATAGAGCTCCACCTTCTTGAGACAATCAGAAGACATAGTCTTAAACAAAGTTTTCTGGGGATAAAACAATTGGTGTGAAGAGGTATCACATCTTGTACGGGAATTTGTTGTATAGTATCCTATTTCTTGCCTTGAGTGTTTCTCTGATTGAAGAAGTGTTCTTGTTGCAAGATTACGGTTTGTAAATGGGATCAGACTCGCACTGAGGCTCAATAAAAAAAAATGGGTCCAACTCACAGTGAGTAAATTGTACAAAGTCCGAGTTCTTTTCAGCTATCCTTAAATTATCAATCCCACAAGCTATTTGAGCATCTTCTTCTTCAATGTTGTCCCATGCCTAGAAAAAAAATTATTGTTCTTCTAGATTATGCTTGACTATTTGCTGATAGACTGATCTGCCTTTAAACTAGACTACCTTAGCTTGACATGTTGTTCTTTCATAATAGTTTGCTGCTGGGATTTTATGATGACTGTTGTTGCCCGTTTCTCTACACTTTATGCATGCATACAGGCTTTAAACCTATTGTGGATGTGTATCTCTATTGTCCCTTTACACCATTATTGGTCTATTGGTCCTTTATAGTTGACATTGTTGTCCCAACCTCATGACAGTCTGTTGTTTGGTCATTCATTCTTCAGCACTTATTGCTGCTCCATACGACTGTATATGTATTAGACCAAAACTATCATGTTGGCACAAGATAATGTACTTTTCGCCAGTATAAAGGTGCTATCATGTACTCATAAACATTTTCAATTGATGAATTTGCAAAAATGATCTTTAATTGGATATATTTCATCATCTGAAAGGCTATCACAAGATCTATCTTTTCCTTCACGACTATCTTTATCATGGTTGTCCATGTGATTGTCTTCCTGCTAACTATTATTGCTCTTGATAGTTGTGGTTTGCCTTCTAAATATGCTCCCTGGACTATGCTTTTTGCATTTGTATATTGCATCTGAAATGTTCTGTAAGGACTATGAGTTGGGCTCAACCCTTGTGGGAGCCACATTTCCTCCACTCATAATGTAACCTGATGAATCAAACAGAAACATAATTACACCTATATCTGCACATGAAGCAAACTTGTTAAGAAAAACAAGGACTTGCAGTCAATATTCTTGATTTGTCTTCTTGAAGGTCTCTGTGACACTAACTGGTTTACTACATCTGAAAAACAAATTGTAAATTTATAGATGTATATCATATGATGTATGATGCCTCGTCATTTCTCTAACATCAATTTTCAAAAAATTTATGCAGACAACTAGGGGTAGCAAGGAGATAGCAGCTGGATGCGGGACACGCAGACAATACAGGATGACACAAGACATGGCAACAGGATCAAGGCTCGTCATTCAGGCAATGATGAGTCACCCTATCTCATATGCATATTTGTCTTTTAGTTCTTCTATAAATGTATAGTTTGTCTTTTCACTTGCAATGAAATAGTTAGTCTCGCGGCTTGTGTGAGACCTTATACACTTATTTTTTCAATACAAATTGCTGATCTTTTAAAAGATTTGTACAATCTCTTAAATATGAAATGCATCTAAATGCAACAATACACTGTAATCTTAATTTGTATCATATATGTGCATGGATATAATGCAGCAGAAATAGAAAATGTACCTTTCTCTCCTTCAAGAACTGAAAAGCTCTACCTAATTGAGCTAGTAGTAAAATCTAGGTAACAGTACTCTTATGCTACTAGTTTACCTTTAGAGGATAAGTGATTGTATTGGTGTATGCTCTTTTGAGATTAGTACAAACTTGGGTCTCTTTAGTGGCAAAGTATTTTTTGCAAGGGCTTCTCCATGTTAATCTAGTGTTATGGTTTGCATTTATTATGTTTACTTCTTTTTGGTTTATTAATTTTATTAGCTTAATCAAATGATTTATCAGATTAAATCTCTACTGCAATAATATTTTCATTGTGTCATTTACTATGTTATTCAACAACATGCTTATATATGATTATACAATTAGATGCTTACATGATTGCATGCCTAGATGGGGAGGGTATATCCTATCACTAATATTCCTATGTTAGATATGTAGATAGTTATATTTGCTAACAAAGACTCGTCTCATGGAGAATACATAAATAAAAGGCAAACACACATGATCATATTCTCGCAAGGCATATTACTTTATATGGACTCCATGTGATATCCTTTGAGTGTCTGAGATATTTACTTTACATGCATGTTTGTGAGCGCTACATACTTTTAGATGCATAATCATTCTAGGATTCACTTGTACCTCAAAGTAGAGGAAAAATGTAATAGTTAAATTCATATAGCCATGTCAATTCCCATTCAGTTTTGTGTTTATTTTGAGTGCTTTGGTACATAGACATTTTGGCAAATGGCATAATTTTGTCCAAAGTCAAGTCCCTTTCCTTACACTATCCACCTACCCTTTACACATGTTTCTATGCACCTACCACTTATCCCCACTCACATGTTCACACCCCTTTAAACATCCACCCCATCCACTTGCTTATCACACCTATGCTCGCACATACTTCCATGCACACACTATCCACTTTGATCTAGCCTCTTTTATGTATTAAAACTAGTTCATAATCACAAGGTCACCCTCACAGTCATGAACTCATCCCTCCTAAATTTAAATTATAAAAATTCAAATGTGACTAACTTTCAACTTTTACCCTTCCCACCTAGAGCCACCTAAACACAAGTTTGCAGGATATGTTGTGTAACGCTACTTTCCCCAGAGTTATTTAATTATTTGCAGCAAATTTAAATATAGTTAATAATAGAATTATACAATTTAAATTATGCAAGGTTATTAATTCTAATATAAATTACAACATATGATAATTTAATAGGAACTCTAAAGTAAATAATTAACATAGCCAATTGAATAACAAAATCCATAATCAAATTAACATCAAAACCCATATATATAATAATTCAAATATTCTTTATTAACAATAAGTTCAGTACTTATCTAAATTAGAGTACTTGGATCAGCCACTCTCACCCTAGGAAGATTTTAGTAGTCTTGGCCCTCTATGGTGCATTTGGAGAACCTGTGTAAAAACACGGTATGTGCCTACTCACACCAATTGATGTACCTACTCATACAATGTTCAAATGTGTGCCTACTCACACCAACTGTTGCATCCACTCATACAGTGCTCAAGCCCTAGCCAAGACAATCCTGGGTGTACTTTGTACCCCGATTTGGACACACTCTGTGTGCCCCCTTCTCCAATGCCCATAGCCCATGCCAAACCACTTCTTCCTTGAGTGTTCTCCATGCCCTTTCCAAGTCTCACATAAATTGCTTATATAACCTTTAAAGGATGGTTTCCAAACCATCTCACCCTTTCACAAAGGTTATTATTAACATACATAATAATTCCTCCCTTTTAAATGGGGTTTTTATAAATATTATTTATTTATCTCTATTTTAACCAAAGGATCATAATATTCTTTATTTTCCATCTCCTTTTAATTATAAAGGGTTAAATAAACTTTATCCTTTTATAATTTTAATTTAGGGTTATTCATTAAATAACTTTCTTTTCCATTTTTGGGAAAAAGTCCCATAACATGTCTCCCCCTGTAAATCGGTTGTTGTCCTCAGTAGTTCAAGTTAAATCTACAACATAATTCACCAAAAAATAATTAGTCAATTAAGCGTCGTTGAAGCACTATCAATATCACAACGAATCTATTTCATTTTAACTCCATCTATAATAATATTTCTCAAATTCTTGATCTTTTGAATAACTCTTCTACATTAATTGAAACCACAATTCAATCCCATAAAAAACTTTGTTAATCAATAACAAGATTAGAACTTGATAAGTACATTTTCACATGAAATAGATCATGAATTTATACGTGAGAAGCTAATACAAGTGTATACACCAAATCTCCTATCAGATAATCTTGTAAATTTGGTCATTCATGTGTAACCTTATCTTTAATACAAATGTTTCAATATTTTAGGTGTCACGTCAACACAAAATATAAAAAAGTATTATCATGTACTTACCTAGTGAATGACATGCATATCCCATACTATGTAGTCACTCATCATTTAGTACTATATACTCAAAATATATTCAAAGATGATAGTCATGCATTCCAAACTATAGGAATATCTTCTTTTTATATACCCAATACAATTAAATAGCAACAAATACATCAGTGTTTATAGAATTTTCTAGTCACTCAAATAAAGTTTTGGGACATGTCTAAATATAACAAGGGTTCAAATGTAAATTGGTTTGTTACTGTCAACGGGGTGTTTATAATACCTAACCTAGATCTCAGTCCTATACAAAACATGTACAAGGTTATTGGGTTGATCAAGCCTAATAACACAGTACAATAAAATAAACATGGTACAAATAAAGCATCTTAACAGTGGGCAGTTGGGCAAGAGCTACTCCATAATTACATGTGTGGAGTGGCTGATTCAGCAGGAGATGATGGGGATTTTGGAGTGAGGTGGACATATCATGTTCAAATCATAGGATGAAGTTCTCATGATGGTGGAGAAGTTTTCTAGGGATACGTAGGAGGCCAGCACACTCCTCACATCACTCATAACTAGAGGTGAGGATGGCTAATAATGGTAAGGTGCACTGGCATTCTGACATTCCCTTGCCTTTCCTGTCACTAGGCATTTATCTTGTCTTTCTCTCCCATTTTTATTATGGCGAAGTTTATTTTGAAAGTGACGGCGAAGGGTCTGGATACTGGCGGCATGGACACTCTTGTCCAGCTTCTTGGCTCAAAGTGGAAAATAGCCTTTTTAGGCCCAATGACCTTGCATCATTTGAGCAGGATAATTAGACACCCTGACTTTCTCACCTTTGTTGTGGTGCAGTGTCTAATAGGAAAGGGCATCATGGAGGGAGTTGATGGCTACAGATTGGATTCCAACATCTCATCAAGGGTCTTGGTGGGTCTACTAGATATCAAGGTGCCAAAGGCAAAGGCGAAGGAGATAATGCAGCGGCTATTCACAAAGGCTCTATTGGTTGGTTTGGATGAGTCTCTAGTTGCAACATCCCTAGGAGTTGGTATCCCTCGGCTACATGATTTGGAGCATCTGAAGGATCTAGATGCGGTGGTTAAATTTTATCCCTTTCTTCTGGACATCAATTTTCTAGAATTGATTGAGCACCATCGCCTGGCTACTGCAGGGGTGGAATTCCTGAGGAAGAAATTCATGTTGGTAGCGGTTCAGAACTCAGCTTGCGAGGATGAATTTAGAGTTTTTGTCCAGAATAACATCTGGTCTATGTCTTAAGTCTGTGTCTCTATGTATGGGTTGGGGTTTGGGTTTCAAAAGTTGGCGGGTATGTACTTTATGTTTAGGTTTGTTTCGGTTGGCTTCGACCTTAGTCTCTGTTGTGTTTATCTGTATATAATATCATGGGTGTAGCTGGCTCCAGGGATTTTTTTAACCCTGTGTGATCTTTTTGTTCTTCTGTAAGGGATGGTAAAACAATGGTGATCTCGCTCTGCCCCACAGTCATGGGCATGATATGTAATCCTTTTTTATTAAATTAATAATATACTCTATCTTATCTACCAAAAAAAGCATCTTAAGAAAAAATAGAACAACAAACAAACTATCACCAACTATATGATACTTCAAAAATTTTAAAAAAATCCTTAGATTTGTATATAATAGGTTTATACTAATATAATTCTTGTTGAAATTCCATATCAAAATTAAAGGTTGTCTCTCCCCCTATAAAATTTGACATGTCCCCATGGCAGATCCTAAGATAATCTATTTGGTTTCATATCTTATAAAGTATTTTTTACGTTAAATATTAACCCTAGTTAGGGACCAAGGACCCTTCAAAAATAGGGCAAAGCCCTAACTGTCTGAATCAGTCTTACATATAATCTAGCAGGGTGAGAGGGAAAATTACTAGGCCCTCTCCCCATTAACAGTTTACTAATTATGCAAAATTAGAAACAAACTAGACTGAACATAAATCAAGCTTTCTAAAAGTCGTCCATGCCTGTAAGGTCAACCAGGTCCGTCTCTTTGTCGCAGGGGCATTTGTAGTCTTCCTAGATTTTTGCTTCCATCTAGCAACCCAAATTTTATGCTAGCTTCTCCAGTAACTTCCTAGTCTCCATCTGTCCAATCATCATATCATGCAGATGGTCCAAGATGATCTCGTGTTTGGCATCTACTTCCTTCGAAATCTCAACTAAATCTTCATGAACTAGTATTGACGAAGCAGCAATGGATGTAAGCGTGGCCATGGAAAGCAAGCATGTTTCTCCCAAAACATTACACTGGCCTCTGGTCATTCTTGGGTTAGTCAGGAAGTTAGAAATGGCATCTTTGAGCTTACCTCCATCTTGACCATCAACTTCCTTAGCCATTGCAAGAATTCTACACATCCATTTTCGTAGCATTGGATTCTAAATCTTTGAGTCTACTAAAGCTGTTAGGAACCCGTGTTTAACCCTTCTATTTACTTTGTTAGTATATTACTTTTGGATGCATATGCTTTGTAAGTCGTCCCGTGAGTATATTGTATTATCCCACATTCATGAGAAGTAATAGTTGTTTAGATTAGACTTAGTATGTAAGTACGTGTTGAGGCCAACGAAGGCATCCATGAATTTATTGTATTGAGCTTGCTCAAAGGAGGTTGCCCCCTCAAAGTGGCCTATGACCAATAAATTCCTTTTGTGTTTCTGCTATTTCTGTTATTTCGTGCATTTTTCATTATATTGTTGCAAGAGGTTCCTCTCATCTGGTATCAGAGTGCTTTCTTGGGCTCACTGGGTGGAATTTCTGCCAAAAAAAATTCCGCAGTGGCCTCCATCCAGGCATTGTGATTATTGCAGTAGTTCTTTATTTTTTGCATCTGTATTGTTCATTTCAATTACAGGTTCAAATCAGGGAATATCCCTATCTGCTTAACTGTGGGAAGTGCCTGGATATATAGCCCTAAAACTCATTGTGAAGAGTACCACAGGAACCCCAAAGTAGTTGGCCCATTGAGAGAACCTGCCAGCAAAAATGCCAACGGCCCCTACCTGATTGACTAGTTCCCATCAATGAGGTAAACCAAGAGTTGTCATTTGTGGCAAAGGGGTTATCAATTTTACCTAAGCCGTGGAGTGAGGGGTATTGCCCCAATACGTAAGCCGTTAGGCAGCATTGGTGGTCAAGTGACTCCCCTGAACCTTTAGGAAGTTGAACATACTTGGGGCCCATATCTATTGACAACTGGCAAATCATAGATTGAATCCATCCAGAGCAGTTAGCAGATCGTTTCTGAGGAAAAAAAAGTAAAAAAATTTCCATTTTTTTGCCATATCCTCCTTGCTTTAGCTCTGTTTCCTCCCAAAAATACACTGGAACCCCTAAAATTTCATTATACATATTTCCTTCCTTAAGAACCCTATCCCAAATTCCACTTATCGAAGCCAGAAATCCCACATTTGTCTATTTTTAGGGTTTGCCATAACTTATTCGATTCTTACCCAATAGCCTTCAAATTTTACCACAGTGTTCATTTCATATTCCTGCTCCTTTGTCCCTCTTGGAAAAAATTTCCCATTCTTTCACCTCGCTTCTGAAATCACCATTTTTTGCTTCTCTTTCCCTCAGAAAGTGTCCAAAACCTAATCAAACCCCAATTACCCATCGGAGTTTTTCCCAAATCCAAATTTTCCTTTACTAAAAAAGTTTCCTTTTTTGTTTTTCTACCCATTCCCAAAAAAAAAAACTCCTGGCTATGGTTGTCACCTGCACAAGAGCAAAAACCATGGAGGATGAACTTGTAGCCCTTAAGACCAAACTCCAAGATCTGGATGAAAAAATTCTCAGCCTCAATCTTCAGTATTCAGTCATGAACAATAGACAGTAGCCAGAATCTTCTACAGACACTGGGTTCTCTTCTTCTAGCAATTTTCATGGGTCGAAGCTTGATTTTCCTCACTTCAATGGTGATGATCCGACCGATTGGATATATTGGGCAAAACAATATTTTAGTCTACATAATACTTTTGATGTCAACAAAGTCCCACTTGCATCCTTTCATTTGGAACATGAAGCCCTTCAATGGTTCTATTGGTACATCGAGGCTCATGAAGAGCCAAAATGGACAAATTTTTGCAACGATTTGGCCCTAGTGCTTTTGATGACTTCACAAGAGCACTCAATAAACTTCACCAAACGGGCACTATGAGAAAATATCAGACAGAATTTGAAAAACTAGCCAATCACACAGAGGGATTGTCTGATGAATTCTTCAGGAGTTGTTTTGTCAGCGATCTGAAGGATGCAATTCGATCTGAGGTTAAAATGTTTCATCCTAGCATAATGATGGAAGCCCTAGGGTTGGCTAAGTTGGCAGAGGATAAGATCATAGCTCAACAATGATCCAAATCCAATTTTGTTCCATTCAAAAATATGGTTTCCCCAAGACCTCAAATAATGCTAGCTCATAGAATAGCTCCTATCAAGCATTTGACTGAAGCAGAGATGCGGGCACATAGGAAAAAAGGGCTTTGTTATAATTGTGATGAGAAATTCACTCAGGGACATAGATGTGTTGAGCAAAAGCTCTATCTCTTGGATGTGGATTCTCTGCCTAAAACTAAAGTTTATGTAGATGCTCAGGATACAGTAGATGATCAAGTTGAAACTCAGTAGCCGCTTGTTGACCCTGCTTCTTAGGAAGACCACCCAAATATCTCTCTCCATGCATTAGCAGGAGTCACCACCCCACAAACCATGCGGGTCAAGGGTTACTTCAAGAAGCTCCCTCTTATAATACTCATTGATTCTGGTAGCACTCATAACTTCATTGACCCTCGGATCACCAAATAGGTTGATTGTTTTTTCCATCCTTGCTCCAGCTTTGAAGTCATGATTGCCAATGGGGGCACATTACCTTGTAAAGGGAAGTGTCGTAATGTGCATATCTCGATTAGAGATTATAACCTGCACTCTGACATGTTTGCCTTGCCCTTAGGTGGATGTGATGTGGTTTTGGGCGCCCAATGGTTAAAAACACTTGGACCCATCTTATGGGATTTTGCTAAACTTTGGATGCAGTGTTTAGATAATGGGAAAAAACACACATTGAAGGGCTTACAACCAGGGTCTCTACACATCATAAGTTCACATCGCATGGAAAAACTTCTTAAGAAGAATTCACATGGTGTCATCGCTCAGCTCCATTCCATTCAGATGCAACCATCAGTGGTCTCCACTACTTTTGATCTACAACTAATTTTGGATAGGTATGCATGTGTCTTTGCCGAACCAGTGGGATTGCCACCTTCACGACTAAAGGACCACTGTATTCAGCTCCTTCCTCGAAGTGTTCATCACAACATCAGGCCCTACCGCTACCCATTTCACCAAAAGACAAAGATTGAGATGCTCGTTCGAGATTTACTGAAGCAAGGTATTATTCACCCTAGTACCAGTTCCTTTTCTTCACTAGTTCTTCTTGTCCAGAAGAAAGATGGGTCATGGTGCCTCTGCATTGACTTTCGAGCATTTAATCACATCACAATCAAGGATAAGTTTCTGATTCCTGTTGTTGATGAGCTTCATGGTGCTCATTTTTTCTCCAAGTTGGATCTTCGTTCTGGGTATCACCAAATTTGGGTTCATGAGGATGTTATACCTAAAACAGCTTTCCACACACATGATGGCCACTATGAGTTTTTGGTCATGCCCGTTGGCCTCACTAATGCTCCTTCAACGTTCTAGGCATTGATGAATAAAATATTCCGGCCCTACCTATTGAAATTCATTATGGTCTTCTTCGATGATATCCTCATCTATAGTAAAACATGGGCTGAGCATCTCCAACATCTAGATCTCATACTGCAACTTCTCTCTAATCATCATCTCTGTGCAAAATAGTCTAAATGTGTATTTGGCCAGGAGGGAGTGGAGTATCTCGGGCATATTGTTTCAGCCCAAGGGGTTCAAGTGGATCCTACAAAAATAGATGCCATGAAAAATTGGCTACATCCTCAGATGCTCAAGAGCCTCTGAGGGTTTTTGGGGCTAACTGGCTACTATCACAAGTTTGTCAAGGATTACTGGAAGATTGCAGCTCCATTAACAACTCTGTTAAAAAGGATACTTTTACTTGGACACATGTTGCTTAGTGTGCATTTGAAAAATTGAAACAAGCTATGTGTACTGCACCTGTTCTAGCTATGCCAGATTTTTCCAAGACCTTCACTATTGAGAGTGATGCTTGCGGCAATGGACTTGGTGATGTTCTCCTTCAAGATGAACATCCCATTGCATTCACCAGAATAGCCCTTTCTGGGAAGAATTTAGTACTCTCTACATATGAGAAGGAAATGATGGCTATTTTGCATGCAATACAGAAGTGGTGGCCATACCTACTAGGGAATCATTTTTGTATCAAGACTAATCACCAGAGTCTAAAATATTTCCTGGAACAATGGGTCTCCTCCCCAGCACAACAAAAATGGGTTAGCAAACTCATGGGTTATGACTATGAGATCACTTACAAGAAGGGTAAGGACAATATTGTGGCGGATGCTCTTTCTCACACATTTGATGACCAAGCTTCTCTTTCAGCTATTTCTATGCCTATTCCAAATTGTTTGGAATCTATCCAGCAAGGCTATGTTAATGACTTCATTATCTCAAATCATTCAACAGTTGGCCAATAACCCTTCTGTTGTACCGCATTACTCTTGGGATGGTGCTTCTCTGCGATACAAGGGTCGTCTGGTGCTTCCCCAGAGCACAAATATTTAGTAGACTATCTTCTATGAACTCCATGCTTCTCCATCGGTAGGGCACTCTGGGTTCCTCAAAACTTATGAGCGGGCATGACGTAACTTCTTTTGGAAGGGAATGAAAAGGGCAATTCAATAGATGGTGGCACAATTTGATACCTGCTAATGTAACAAGGGTGAAATGACACTCCTTCCTAGATTGCTCGAACCCTTGCCCATCCCTACATGAATTTGGATAGATATTTTTATGGATTTCATTGAGGGGCTCCCTAAATCTAGAGGGAAGACAGTGATCTTGGTTATGGTTGATCGCTTCTCCAAATATAGTCATTTTTGCGCCCTCAACCATCCCTATACTGCCTCCTTAGTCGCACAAATTTTCATGGACCAGATCTTCCATCTTCATGGCATCCCTTCTTCCATTATCTCAAATCGTGATGCAACTTTCACCAGTTATTTTTGGATAGAATTATTTCGACACACTGGCACCAAACTGAAGATGAGTTCAGGGTATCACCCACAAATAGATGGTCAATCTGAAATTATCAACAAATGTTAGGAAACTTATCTTTGTTGCTTCACCTCAGAACAACAGCATCAGTGGGCAAAGTGGCTCCCTCTTGCTGAATGGTGGTACAATACCTCCTAACACACTGCATCTAAAATGACTCCATATGAAGCAGTCTATGGTCAGGCACTACCAATGCTCCTTCCATGCACTCCCAGCAGTTCACTAGTTTAGGTAATCGATACGGTTCTCCAAACTTGGGATCAGATTCTTCGCATCTTGCAGGACAATCTTTACATGGCAAGAAATCAAATGAAACAATAAGTTGATCAGCACTGTTCTAAGTGCACTTTTCAAGTAGGTGATATGGTTTTTCTTCGTCTACAGCCATACAAGTAATCATCCCTGAAACTCAAAGGGCATCATAAGCTAGCTCCAAAGTTCTATGGGCCATATAAGGTTCTTCAGAAGATTGGTTTAGTTGCTTATAAATTGGAGCTTCCTCCTTCTTCCTGCATTCATCAAGTATTTCATGTCTCTTGTCTAAAGAAAGTTCTTGGCACCAACATCAGAGCACAACCTGTTTTACCATAACTCAATAATGAAGGATCCATCATTTTGGAGCCAGAGGCAATCCTCGACAAGCGCACTCATCAGCTTCGCTACCGATCCATCACAAAGGTATTAATTCAGTGGACGGAATGCAACCAAAGGATGCTACATGGGAACCACTCCTTCAGATTCAGCAACAATTTCCACATGTTAAGCTTTGAGGATAAAGCTTTTCTAAGAGGGAGGGGATGTTAGGAACCCGTGTTTAACCCTTCTCTTTACTTTTTTAGTATATTACTTTTGGATGCATATGCTTTGTAAGTCATCCCGTGAGTATATTGTATTATCCCACATTCATGGGAAGTAATAGTTGTTTAGATTAGACTTAGTATATAAGTACGTGTTGAGGCCAATGAAGGCATCCATGAATTTATTATATTGAGCTTGCTCAAAGGAGGTTGCCCCCTCGAAGTGGCCTGCGATCAATAAATTTCTTCTGTGTTTTTGCTATTTCTATTATTTCGTGCATTTTTCATTATATTGTTGCAAGAGGTTCCTCTCAAAAGCAATGAAAATCTACATAGCCTTGTCACCTGAAACCTTGGGTAACCTTCTGCGAGGATTGTAGGATCTCTTCTTCCTTCCTCCAACTGTCTTGATGTTCACCTTTCTTGAGAGTTGTCTGCCAAGGAAAATGGGACACTGCCATGCATTTACCTTTCTCACTGCAACCACCGTCCAAAGCCCCGCTCATCTTTCCTTCGTTCTTCATTTTGCCGAACATTAAATGATAGAATGAAACTACCAGATGTCATCTAGCATTCATATAAAAATAAACACTTGTCTCGATTACTGATGACCACCTTCCTTAATGATGATCGGCCAGCCTGGCCTCGGTCTCTCAATCCTTCTACACGCTCAACCTTTCAAATCCTAATCGAAGAGCCAGCTTAATGTACTAGCCCATTATCAAGCATCTTATAAAGCATTGTTTCATTCCACTTAAACATCATATTTTCCAAAGTTTAAGATATGGAAAGGATCTTGAGACATGTGAGTTATGGGCCCACAAAACAATTCTAGGTGTCAAGTTTTTGTTTTTCTTGTTATCAACAAGTATAGTAACACCACTTCTAAAATAAAACTAAATGAAAATTGGGAATAGATTTACAAATTTGACTCTTAGAAAGACTATCTTATTGACTCTATATTCCTAAGACAACTTACTTGTATAAGAAAGTACTAGCCAAATAGAAATATATTTAATAAGACTCAAACTTAATACTACTAAAGTTACCATCTCTTAATTGAGATCTCATGATGTATGAATCAATCTTTCTAAAACTTCATGAATAATCCAACTACTATATATACATAAGTGAATTATCAAAGTTATGACTTTAAACACCTTTCACAAGTGGTCAAGAGATAAAAATAAAAAAGAAATATTTGTCCACCCTTTAATTATGGTTTGCCCCGATACATTTTGAATGTATTTCTTTACCATATAGCAATTATTATATAATGCTCCATATGTATAAAATACCTCCTCTATTTATAAAATACTTTTGCACCTTAGAAGTATACTTGACTTATAACTTTGAGCAAGGTAATTATTTCCTTACATCATGCATTTAATAGATTATCATTAATAGCTACTATAAATGAATAACACTTCACACCTACATAATTATTTGACCCCTATTCAACAATCCCACTATATCTTGGTATATGGGTGGATGGAAATAGGTTACATAGATAATCTCCTCATCTAAGTAAGTACCAACTTGATGACCTTTTAAAATGTTATCTTGAGTTAGTTGTTGTGGCATGATCTTAACTATAACATGATTATAAAGAAACAATAGTTATAATGAGACAATTTTGTGGTATGTACTTAAATCATGTGTGGGCATAACTTAGATCTACACATTTGAATACATTACAACTAGACCATGGACAAAGGAATGACATACCTAACATCATGAATTCTTCAAGAAGACTACCCCTTAACCTTAATCACTAAACTTTTCCATAAATGAATCAACACGATTACCTGTTGAGCTACATGTAGGTTGTGTTGTACCCAATCAAATTTTTTGCTTCAATAAGTTTTTTTTGTGAAAGTCTAGAAAAAATTTCATCAAAAAGTCAAAATTTCTAAAAATAGAAATTTCTATTTTTAGAAAGTTTCTAAAAACAGATGTCAAATTAGGTTTTCTGGGTTTCTTGAGATATGGATGCTGGCAAAACTTTCTAAAAATAGGATCTCTGATTTAGGTGTCGTGCCTGATTCTGATTAGCTGATTTTACTTCACGATCAAGGAGGTCCAGATGGAATCTACAAAAGGTCATGTTTTCTCTACTGGGTCAATTATGCTTTTTCAGATGGCAAAACACGAGCTTAGAAGCCATTAATGGAGGAGTTTCATCTACCAGGGATCATTTGCAAGTTTTCAAGGTTGTTCAAATAATGCAAAACTATCAAGCAGTTGTCGATGGATGAAGAACGGGAAACAGAGCATGGTGAAACAGGAAATTGAAAAAGTTAAAATTTCACAAAAAATGGCTAAGGCACAAAAACCAAGCACCTCTGGAGGCTGGAGCTACCCAAATTTTTAGGTGTTAGAATTTTTTCATGTCTGATAGTGTTTTCTCAACAGCCACTTCCAAAACTTCATCCGGCGACAGGTTTCAGAAGTCAGATTTGCAGTCAGACGTCCTCAGATCGTCAGTTCGAGGTTGGGGATGAAATCAGAGTTGATAAATCTTCAAGATGCCATGATCAGTCATCTTTTCAGTCAACGGTAATAGTTTTCCATCTTGTTGAAGTCAGGGACAGGCCATGCTGGAGTCAGAATGAGTGCAAAAGTGGCAAAATAAAAGGAAAAATTGGCTAAGACTTTTGCAACCTCGCGTGTTTGATGACATCATCAAAGAAGATATTTTTCATCATCTCACACATGAAGCCATAGGCAGCTATAAAATAGGGATTCTTCCTATTCGAAGATATCTACTTGGATTTGTGTTTTAAAAGATGCTCTCTTCATGGATAAGATTCAAGCTTTATTCTTTCACAAAGAAAGTTTTTTTTTCACCCTAAAGTTCTATAAAACAAGATTTTGGCTTCCTCATTCATTACTTTTGCAGGTTGCATCTAGAGAATGAAGATTTTTATTTTCTTTCCATGAAGATTCGAAGACTCAAACGAAGTGCTTCTTTAGCGTTCTTCATAGTTTCGAGATGAAGAAGCAAGGAGGCACGCTTTTTCAAGGTCCTTTTTTCTAGGGGATTGTTTTTCAAAAATAGGGCCAAAGCTTTTTCAATTTTCATCAAAATGGGTCCATCCAAAATTTCATCCTCTTGAAGATTAGGAAATTTTATTTTTCCGGCAATCTACTTTTTTGCTGCTTTTTCACAAAATCCTCAGCTTTTTCAAAATCTGATGATCTGGGTTACTTCAAAACGGGATTGCCTACAATACCCATGTGCCAATTTTTTCACTCACATTTTGCTTTTTAGAAGAAATCAGCAAGTAATTTTTAGCCTTTTGTCCAAGATTTTTCTGACATAGGCGTGTTCACAGTCATTCTTCAAGTCTTACAGTATGCAGTACTCTCCAATAGAGATCAAGCCTAAAACGGCATTGGTTCATGATTACCTAACAACTTTAGAGATAGATTTGCATAAGGTGCTTCCAATGTTCAATTTACATCCTTTGGAAGATGTAGGAAATATAGCTATTAGGAATCTGAGTCTCTCTGAGTTGCTTGTAGCAGCTTCATTCCCCATCACAGTGCAAGCTATTGAATTCACGATTGCTTGTATGAAGCATTACAATTCAGTCACAAGAGAAATCCAATCAGCAAATGGATGTGCGCTCTGTAGCCTCAGGCCAAATGACATTGAGAAATGTTTTTCAATACCAGTATGGAAAGAGAATTTAGTCATTTCTATAGAAGAATGCAAGAAGGTGTGGTACAATGATAAAGAAAAGTATTAGAAAAAGATTGCTCAGAGGTGTTGAAAGAAAAGTAGAACGTTATGCCAAAGAACGTTGGACGTGGAGAGTTCAAGGAAGAACATGAAATAATGATTCTTTGCTAAGCCGAATCATAGGTCAAACAGATGCTAACAAATTTCAACCTTGGATGTTTTACATCATGTCCCAGATTGTTGATGGAACTGAATACTATGTTTGGTCGACACTCATCAGTGATAGTCTCCACCATCAGATAATTGATTTTCAAAGGGCCCATGGATTCCACATGATGCCATACCTTATATATTTAATGGCTTTCCAATGTCAATTTAGAGGTTTGAATATTGTTGGAACTCTGGGCATTCAACATGTATATCACCATTTCCCGCAATTAGAGTTTTCTTAGGCTCAGCGACATTATAGGCGGGTAAATGATACATTCCTTATGCATGCGGTGCGAGATCTGGATAATGAGTTGCATATACAATTTTTTGCCAATGCTAGATTGGCAATGGCGGAATGGGCTGATTAGTTTATCTAGTTTCCCACTTTCCCTTACATCAGAGTATATGGCTTCTCAAGAGAGCCAGCCATGCTGCCGAGATATCCTACAGATGAGGTAGCGTTCATGTAATTTCTGAGGCAAGTCTATGAAGTTCATACATTTTTGTGCAGCAGACGCAAAGCGGCTTTCAGTTTTCAGATTGGAATGGGTATTTACAGATGTAGATCTGGAGCAGATGCTAAAGTAATTGGTAGTGAATTGTCCAAGTATGGTCTTAAGTTTTTCGATAGGAGGACTTCATATGATCCTCATGGTGTTTTTGCATCGCACCTTGGTCAAAATTGTGTACATACACCTGTAGTTGAAGATTTCTGGGCTAGCTGTGCAGATGAATTTAAAGTAGGGAAACGTAATTACAGCAGGTTTACTCTTCGACAATTGGCTGATATTTTGTCAGAAGATGTAGAGGGCTTGTCAAATGATGGTGAAGTTTTACTTCCCACATATTTTAGAGATCAGGTCGAGTAATAACCATTGCCATTAGTCAATTGGTCAGCCAAAGAAAACAGCTCAAACGAGGAAAGAACGAGCTGAATTATCAAAAACAGTATGATATTCTTGAAAAATAAGTGGAAAGAAGGCATTCCGATTGCGGAGCCGCCAATAGTTCAACTATCGGTACCTTCCACTTCCAAACCAAAACCAAGAGTTAAGGCTATGAGCATCCTTCCAAAGGGAACAAAGATGGCAAAGTTGAAGAGGAAAAAGGTTGAGTCTCCGGTCCTTAGTCAGCAGGAACAACCAGCAGTTGCATCAAAAGTTCCTGCTGAACCAACACCGCATGTTGAAACATTGCCTTCAGTTCATGTTTCTCCACCTTCACCACCAAGATTTTCTCCCATTCATATAGATTCAGAGCCAGACTTGCCGGTTCAAAACACTGAGACACATATTGGTTCATTAGGAGTTGATGAAGTTAGAACCGAGCCTTCCAGAGAGGTTGGCCCATCTTGTTTTGAGAACATTTTGGGTAGAAAGAGGAGAAAGCCTTCATATCAGTTAAAGTTGACAGAGCTTAAAAGCATCTACCAAGACACACCAGACAGGAAACTTAAAAAGCAAGTTCACATTGAAAAGAATATGGATGGAGAAAAGATCCTTGAAACTGCAACACCGTCAGAAAATAAGAATGTTAATGATATTGAGGTTGATGACTTCAAGATTGTCAAAGATAATCTTGGTAGGAGTACCCAACACATAGATGTGAATCTCTTCGAGGTTGCAATAGATGATCTGAAGGAGAGGGTGTTGAAAGACGGAGAAGATAAAGTAGCCCTCAAGGCTGAAATTAGACAGTTGCGGCAGTACATTTCCAATCTTTTTCATGGCACATCACAGGAAGATTTACTGCTTCCTCTGATTCTAGAATCACCAGTTGATCAGCAGCAGTTCAGTCATCTGGTCATTTATGGGAGGCACATGAAGGATTGGGTGGAAGAATTTGTAACTAAAGGCAGAGTTGTACTTTCATAGTTCTATCAATTAAAGTACAATGCACATGATCTGCGTCAAGGCATTCAAGGGTTACAACAGACTTTGGCTGAAAATAGACCGGTGTTTGAGATCATTATCTTCAACTTGAAGATACCATATAATTCTGTTGATTCAACTAAAAATAAGAAGATTGTTTCTACTTGGAAAGCATAGTATCTTTTCACAGTAAAAACTTATGACAGTATAATCTCAGAGTTAGCAAAATGGAAAGAAAAAGTGGTAAATGTTCTCAAGTTCATCAGATCTTGTGTTTCTCAGATCCCGTGTTCATATGAGAAAGAAGATGGTACCCTGTATGATCTCAGGGAAGTATAGATAGAAATCCAGACTCTCATCCACAACAATTTTAATGGTGATCTCACTGCCGACAAGATGGATCGTCTTGCTGCCATGACAGTAAAGTTTTATAAGGTTGTGGGCGAAGTTCATGAATTCTTTCAGATGGTTGTAAATGGTGAAGAAATGTTGGAAAGTCATAATATCATCTGAGAGAGTATCAGTGTTCCTGGCAAAGATGCAGTCACTAGATTTTTAGAAGATATTATTTCCCAAAATATCAATGGATGACATCACCTAATAAAGCAAGAATGTAGATGAGGATGTGACTCAAAAGGAAAGTAGCTTTAACTCAAATGCTTTTTGTTTTAAAGCATTTTCTTTCATCCAAAGCTTATCCATCCTTAAAATAGGAAAAAGTCATTTTGTAATAGTTGGAGTTTTCTTTGCTTTAAAGCAGATTGTTTTAAAGCGGTTGTTAGTTGTATTTTTGTCTTAGAATAGAAATAAAGCTTGTGAGTTGGCAAGTTAGTTAAGGTAAATCAAGGAGATTTTAGGGTGCCCTACTCCTTTGATTTAGTATAAATAAGTGCAGTCTTGCCCATTGTAAGTAATGGTAATTGTGATAGCAAATTTGTTGTGCCTATTCTAGCCTGCAGAAATTGTTATTTCAAGTGCTCATTCATTCTATGTTGTCTGTTTTCGAGTGTTTAATCACATATTGTATGCCCGCCTTTTGCTACAATATTGTTGTCCTAGAGTTGTATCAACTTTATGTTATTGTGAATAGAAGTCGCATACCTACCATTTGCTTTGATTTTCTATCTCCGATCATCTTGTTTCGTTATCAGATGTGTGGCTTGCATAATCTTATTTCAATTTTCATCTTAAAGTACAATGAGTCTTCTGATGTGAATCTGGAAGAAGTTTATTAAAGCTTTTATGTTAAAAACAAATCATTCCTTCTTAACTTTTAACCCCTTTGCTCTAAATTTACTTAGGAGATTAAAAGCATCATTTAGCTTAGGCCTAGCTATAGTTAGAAGTTTTAAAAAGGAAAAACCTCTACTGCAGCGATTTAGAGTTTTATAACCTTGTGCTTGCAGTTGAGAATCAAAAAAAAGAAGATAGGCAAATTTGTTTTATTTATCTTTCAAGCGAACATCAACAAAAAGGAAACTCCCCCTCATAATAGGAGAGCAGTTTATCTATGCATAGCTATCCATTTCCAACTCACATTCCAGAGGTGCGAATTGAAACACCAACAATTTTCTGGGACCCACCATGGGGCATGAGGCATAAAACTTCAAGCAAGCTTAGGCTTATGTCACGGGAATGACTCTCTAGCGTCCTACTACTCCAGTTCAACAACCAAATCTTACACCACCTGCTATTCAACCAAATCTTGTACGAGTGGAAGGAGAGCAAACGGACATTATTAGTAGCCTAAGAGGTTTCATATTTGCGCAAAAGGAAAGTCCTGCTCAGTGGAGAAACGCGGCTACTATTCTTGACGAAGAATAACACAAAGTAGATCTTGCGGCCGAAAGGCCTGTATTACCATCTCCCACGTGGCAATAGATAATCCTGGCTCACATGGTTTATTCAAGAAGGGGAAAAGGTGGTACTACAGATCCTTTCTTCCAAGATCTTGTTCCTACAGAAGTTGGAGAGGCATCCAACATAGTTTCGGAAGTCCAGCCAATTTATGAAGTCAAGCAGGAAGAACCTCAAGAAGAACCAGTAATCCAGCCTAGAGCAATGGGTGATGCAAATAATAACAATCACAATGATCAAAATCATAGGCGACCACCCCCATTGCCTTGGGGTGATAACATTGGAACTTTGGCCCTATAAGCACATCATGAGTTACCAAAGGGGTCAAGGAAGCACTTTCCCTAATTCCACGGTGATGGGACTCAACATCCTGATGAATACATCTCTGCATTCACAACAGCTTGCGTTGTTTTGCATGTATCACATGAAGATGTTGCTATGCGTCTCTTTATTAAGACTCTCGTGGGAAATGTTGTCGAATGGTTCAACCATCTGGAGCCAAGCATCATTACAAATTGGGCAACTATGAGAGAGAAATTTTTGGCAAGGTTCAAGCATGCCGAAGACGGTCACAGATTGTTCACCCAACTCTCAAATTCAAAGATGGAAAACAATGAACCGATGAGGGAGTTCATAGAAAGGTTTAATCGCCTAGTTACGTACCTTTCTCATACACTCAATCCATCTCCGCAAATTCTGTTGAGCAGTTTCAATAACGCTTTTCCTTCTGAGATAGCCTTCTTTTTGAGATTGGCAGATGAAACAGAATTATCTAGTGCACAAGAAAATGCCATCAAGTTAGAGGATAACATGATTACCTTTGGCAAGATGAAGACCGATTCAATCAGGCCTCTTGTTTAGAGTTCTGCGGATCCACTGCTATAGAAGGTAGTAAATGAAGTGACTATTATGAAGAGACAGTTGCCTACTTAGGGGCAACCTGCGCAACAGCCGTATCAGTCACCACAACAACAATACTAGCCACAGCAACAGTATCAACCATAGCAACCATATTAGCCTAAGAGGAACAATTTCCAGCCTTTTAATAACTATAGGCCCAGGTTACCAGCACCACCACCAAGACAAGCAGTTTATACTGCTCAAAATGCAGTGTTTTGCTCCTTTCATGAAATCGATGCACATACTAGTGCCACATGTCCTGAAAATTTAAGAATGAATCAGATTATGGGATATACTAATGTCGTACCCATTTCAAACATTATCCCTTCCCCAAGTGTGAATGTTGTCTTACCACAGACGAACAACTTCGATGGCGACTCTACTACGAGATATAAATGAAAGTCAAGTTCTATTATGGTGACTACCATTCCCACAAGCATACTTTGGCCACAAGACATTCCTTCATATCTTCAAAAAGAGGTTATGTAACTTCATTTGTTACAGAGGTTGCCTACTTTAGAAGAAGATGCTCCAACTGATCTCTGGCGTATCAACCAGTTCCTCGTAAACTTCTCATGGCCTGAATGTGAATACCCTCCTGAACCGTGGCTCTTTGAAGAGATGTTGCAGAGAAAGAAATGTTATATGATGTCAAGACAATCTTCACAACTAAGGAGAGATGCTTCTTACTTTTCTGAATTAGTTGATGGTTTTGTTTGATAGTCTTTGTTCTTCTCATCCTCACTTAGGAAAAAAGAGCGTTTGAGTTTCATTTCCTTTCTGTTCTCGTAATGTGTTTCCCCTTTCCGTGATGTGATTGTTATGTCGTAATGTTTTTCCCCTTTTGTAATGTGATAGTTCCAACTCTTAGGTGATTTTAGGAAGTCCGGTTTTAGGTGATTTTTAGGGAAAAGTATTGTTCTAAGTGATTAGGAAAGTGACCTGACTCTATTGCCCAATGGACAAGGCACTAGTCCAAGCTAGAAAAGTCCAAAGATTTTCGGTTCTCCTATACCATAAGTATCTGACATGGTCCCTAGACAAAGCCAATTGTTGTACCCAATCAAAATTTTTGCTTCATTAAGGCATTTTTATGAAAGTCTAGAAACTTTTTTGTCAAAAAGTCAAAATTTCTAAAAATAGAAATTTCTATTTTTAGAAAGTTTCTTAAAATAGATGTCAAATTAGATTTTCTGGGTTTCTTGAGATATGGATGCTGGCAAAACTTTCTAAAAATAGAATCTCTGATTCAGGTGTCATGCCTAATTCTGATTGGTTGATTTTGCTTCACGATCAAGGTGGTCCAGACGGAATCTGCAAAAGGTCATGTTTTCTCTACTAGGTCAATTCTGCTTTTTCAGATGGCAAAACACGAGCTCAGAAGCCATTAATGGAGGAGTTTCATCTGTCAGGGATTAGTTTCAAGTCTTCAAGGCTGTTCAAATAATGCAGAACTGTCAAGCAGTCGTCGACGAATGAAGAACGGGAAACAGAGCATGGTGAAACAGGGAATTGAAAAAGTTAAAATTTCACAAAAAATGGCTAAGGCACAAAAAACCAAGCGCCCCTAGAGGCTAGGGGTGCCCAACTTTTCAGGTGTTAGAATTTTTTCATGTTTGACAGTGTTTTCTCGACAGCTGCTTCCAAAACTTTGTCCATCAATAGGTTTCAAAAGTCAGATTTGCAGTCAGATGTCGTCAGATCGTTAGTTCGAGGTTGGGGATAAAATCAGAGTTGATAAATCTTCAAGACGCCATGATCAGTCATCTTTTCAGTCAACGGTGACAGTTTGTCATCTTGTTGAAGTTAAGGATAGGCCATGTGAGAGTCAGAATGAGTGCAAAAGTGGTAAAACGAAAGGAAAATTTGGCTAACACTTTTGCAACCTCACGTGTTTGATGACATCATCAAAGAAGATATTTTTCATCATCTCACACATGAAGCCATAGGCAGCTATAAAATAGGGATTCTTCCTATTCGAAGATATCTACTTGGATTTGTTCTTTAAAAGATGCTTTCTTCATGGATAAGATTTAAGCTTTATTCTTTCATAAAGAAAGTTGCTTTTTCGCCCTAAAGTTCTATAAAACAAGCTTTTGGCTTCCTTATTCATTACTTTTGCAGGTTGCATCCAGAGAAGGAAGATTTTTATTTTCTTTCCACAAAGATTCAAAGACCCAAATGAAGTGTTTTTTCAGTGTTCTTCATAGTTTCGGGATGAGGAAGCAAGGAGGCATGCTTTTTCAAGGTCCTTTTTTCTAGGGGATCATTTTTTAGAAATAGTGCCAAAACTTTTTCAATTTTCATCGAGATGGGTCCATCCAAGACTTCATCCTCTTGAAGATTGGGAAATTTTATTTTTCTGGGAATCTGCTTTTTTCTTGCTTTTTTGGGAAATCCTCAGCTTTTTCAAAACCTGACGATCTGGGTTACTTCAAAATGGGATTGCCTACAAAACCCATGTGTCAGTATTCTCTCTCACATTCTGCTTTTTAGAAGAAATCAGCAAATAATTTTCAGCCTTTTGTCCAAGATTTTTCTGACATAGGTGTGTGTGTTCACAATCATTCTTCAAGTCTTACAGTATGCAATACTCTCCAATAGAGATAAAATGGTGTTGGTTCATGATTACCTGAGAACTTTCGAGACATATTTGCATAAGGTGCTTCTAGTGTTCAATTTGCATCATTTGGAAGATGCAGGAAATATAGGTATTAGGAATTTGAGTCACTCTGGCTTGCTTGCAGCAGCTTCATTCCCCATCACAGTGCAAAGTATTGAATTCGTCATTGCTTGTATGAAGCATTACAATTCAGTCACAAGAGAAATCCAATCAGCAGATGGACGTGTGCTCTGCAGCCTCATGCAAAATGACATTGAGAAATGTTTTTCAATACCAGTATGGAAGGAGAACTTAGTCATTTCTATTGAAGAATGCAAGAGGGTGTGGCACAATGATAAAGAAAAGTATCGGAAAAAGATTGCTCAGAGGTGTTGAAAGAAAAGCAGAACGTTATGCCAAAGAACATTGGACGTGAAGAGTTCAAGGAAGAACATGCAATAATGATTACTTTGCTAAGCCAAATCATAGGTCAAGCAGATGCTAACAAATTTCAACCTTGGATGTTTTACATCATGTCCCAGATTGTTGACGGAACTGAATACTATGATTGGTCGACACTCATCAGTGATAGTCTCCACCATCAAATAATTGATTTTCAAAGGGCCCATGAATTCCACATGATGCCATACCTTGTATATTTAATGGCTTTCCAAGGACAATTTAGAGGTTTGAATATTGTTGGAACTCTGGGCATTCAACATGTATATCACCATTTCCCGTAGTTAGAGTTTTCTCAAGCTGAGCGACATTATAGGTGGGTAAATGATGCATTTCTTATGCATGCGGTGCAAGATCTGGATAATGAGTTGCATATATGATTTTTATCTGATGCCAGATTGGCAATGGCAAAATGGACTGATTGGTTTATCCAGTTTCCCACTTTCTCTTACATCAGAGTATATGGCTTCTCAGGAGAACTAGCCATGCTACCGAGATATCCTATAGATGAGGTAGCGTTCATGGAATTTCTAAGGCAAGTCTATGAAATTCATACATTTCTACGCAGCAGACGCAAAGCGGCTTTCAGTTTTCTGATTGGAATGGGTATTTACAGATGCAGATCTAGAGCAGATGCTAAAGTAATTGGTAGTGAATCATCCAAGTATGGTCTTAATTTTTTCGACAAGAGGACTTCATATGATCCTCGTGGTGTTTTTGCATCGCACCTTGGTCAAAATTATGTACATACACCTGCAGTTGAAGAGTTCTAGGCTAATTGTGCAAATGAATTTGAAGTATGGAAACGTAATTACAACAAGTTTACTCTTCGGCAATTGGCTGATATTTTGTCAGAAGATCTAGAGGGCTTGTCAGATGATGGTGAAGTTTTACTTCCCACATATTTCAGAGATCAGGTCGAGTAACAACCATTGCCATTAGTCAATTGGTCAGCCAAAGAAAACACCTCGAACGAGGAAAGAACGAGTCAGATTATCAAAAATAGTATGAAAAAGAAGGCATTCCAATTGCAGAGCCGCCAATAGTTCAACCATCAGTACCTTCCACTTCCAAACCAAAACCAAGAGTTAAGGCTATGAGCATCCTTCCAGAGGGAACAAAGATGGCAAAGTTGAAGAGGAAAAAGGTTGAGTCTTTGGTCCTTAGTCGACAGGAACAACCAGCAGTTGCATCAAAAGTTCCTGCTGAACCAGCACCGCCTGTTGAAACAATGCCTTCAGTTCATGTTTCTCCACCTTCATCACCAAGCTTTTCTCCCATTCATATAGATTCAGAGCCAGACTTGCCGGTTCATAACACTGAGACACATATTGGTTCATCAGGAGTTGATGAAGTTAGAACCGAGCCTTCCAGAGAGGTTGGCCCATCTTGGCTTGAGAACATTTTGGGTAGAAAGAGGAGAAAGCCTTCATATCAGTTGAACTTGATAAAGCTTAAAAGTGTCTACCAAGACACACCAAATAGGAAACTTAAGAAGCAAGTTCACATTGAAAAGAATGTGGATGGAGAAATGATCCTTGAAACTGCAACACCATCAAAAGATAAGAATGTTAATGAGATTGAGGTTGATGACTTCAAGGTTGTCAAAGCTAATCTTGGTAGGAGTACCCGACACACAAATGTGAATCTCTTCGAGGTTGCAACAGATGATTTGAAGGAGAGGGTGTTGAAAGACAGAGAAGATAAAGCAGCCCTCAAGGCTGAAATTAGACAGCTACGGCAGTACATTTCCAATCTTTTTCATGGCACATCACAAGCTGATTTATTGTTTCCTCTGATTCTAGAATCACCGGCCGATCAGCAGCAATTCAGTCAACTGGTTATTTATGGGAGGCACATGAAGGATTGGGTGGAAGAATTTGTAACTAAAGGCAGAGTTGTACTTTCACAGTTCTATCAATTAAAGTACAACACACATGATCTGCATCAAGGCATTCAGGGGTTACAATAGACTTTGGCTGAAAATAGACCGGAGTTTGAGATCATTATCTCCGACTTGAAGATAACATATAATTCTGTTGATTCAACTGAAAATAAGAAGATTGTTTCTACTTGGAAGGCACAGTATCTTTTCACAGTAAAAACTTATGACAGTATAATCTCAGAGTTAGCATAATGGAAAGAAAAAGTGGTAAATGTTCAGAAGTTTGTCAGATCTTTTGTTTCTCAGATCCCGTGTTCATATGAGAAAGAAGATGATACCCTGTATGATCTCAAGGAAGTACAGACAGCATTCCAGACTCTCATCCACAACAATTTTAATGGTGATCTCAGTGCCAGCAAGATGAATCGTCTTGCTGCCATGACAATAAAGTTTGATAAGGCTGTGGGCGAAGTTCATGAATTCCTTCAAATGGTTGCAAATGGTGAAAAAATGTTAGAAAATTAAAATATCATCTTAGAGAGTATCAGTGTTCCTGGCAAAGATGCGGTCACTAGATTTTTAGAAGATATTATTTCCCAAAATATCAATGGATGACATCACCCAATAAAGCAAGAATGTAGATGAGGATGTGACTCAAAAGGAAAGCAGCTTTAACTCAAATGCTTTTTGTTTTAAAGCATTTGCTTTCATCCAAAGCTTATCCATCCTTAAAATAGTAAAAAGTCATTTTGTAATAGTTGGAGTTTTCTTTACTTTAAAGTAGATTGTTTTAAAGCGGTTGTTAGTTGTATTTTTGTCTTAGAATAGAAATAAAGCTTGCGAGTTGGCAAGTTAGTTAGGGTAAATCAAGGAGATTTTAGGGTTCCCTACTCCTTTGATTTAATATAAATAAGTGCAGCCTTGCCCGTTGCAAGTAATGGTAATTGTGATAGCAAATTTGTTGTGCCTATTCTAGCCTGCAGAAATTGTTATTTCAAGTGCTCGTTCATTCTGTGTTGTCTATTTTCCAGTGTTTGATCACATATTATATGCCTGTCTTTTGCTACAATATTGTTGTCCTAGAGTTGTATCAATTTTATGATATTGGGAATAGAAGTCTCATGCCTGCCATTTGCTTTGATTTTCTATCTCCGATCATCTAGTTTTGTTGTCAGATGTGTGGCTTGCATAATCTTATTTCAGTTTTCATCTTAAAGTACAATGAGTCTTCTGATGTGAATCTGGAAGATTAAAGCTTTTATGTTAAAAACAAATCATTCCTTGTTAACTTTTTAATCCCTTTGCTCTGAATTTACTTAGGAGATTAAAAGCGTCATTTAGCTTAGGCCTAGCTATAGTTAGAAGTTTTAAAAAGGAAAAACCTCTGCTGCAGCGATTTAGAGTTTTATAACCTTGTGCTCGCAACTGAGAATTAAAAAAAAAGATAGGCAAATTTGTTTTATTTATCTTTCAAGCGAACATCAAAAAAAAGGGAACTCCCCCTCATAATAGGAGAGCAGTTTATCTGTGCATAGTTGTTCGTTTCCAACTCACATTCCAAAGGTGTGACTTGAAACGCCAACAGGTTGCTAGGAACAATTGGGATTGGATAAGCCCCCTATAAGCCACATCTATCACCAATACTTAGAGCCAACATGTGTGTATCTAATTTGACAATGACACTTGGTTTGACCAATATATTACAATGAGACTAGTAAGAAAGGATGATCTACCTTACTCTCGTATCAAATTCATCTTTTACAAGATTGTACGGTTCTCCATGTCAAGAATTTCTTGTACAAGGTTGGAAACTAAAGGGTGTCACAATTTATTATCCTTTCCTAAAGTTTAAACTATATTTATCATACATAATAAGGTAGGCATCACGTCCTTATTGGGGTCATGTCATTATTAATATAATTAAATATGAAACAAAAGGTTAATTCTCCATAAATTTTATAGAACTAGTGCAACAAAGGTTCACCTTGTTACATTAGCATCACTCATTTTGAGAGAGACTACTGCCTTGCTTCCACCTTATGTAACAAACCATCTACGTATTAAATCTCAAGTGATATATGTTTACTCCTGTCTCTCATGAATCTAAGTTGAGTTGATGCCACTAAATTGCACATTATCAGAACATTATACATATGAAATGTTGCTCATTAAAATCTACTTTTATTAATAAACTATAGAATGTTCTATAGGCATACACAACTAATCTCAAATGACATAATTTCCTACATAACTCAACAAAGCTCCAAAATATCTTATTTATAACATGTATGTTATTCAAATTAACATGATCCAAATACTAATTTATATGTTTCATATAACTAATAGCAACTTACTATACAAATGCTTTATATAACCTCTATAAGTTTTGAAATTCTCTTCTCAACAATGCTTCTCACGATGATTATGCTAAGTTTAAAAATCTATCCCTAGTGTTGAACAAATCTTATCCCTATCGAAACATGTGGAATTAAAGGAATTAATGATGTGAATGGGAGATTAAATCACCTTGTCCAAACAAACACTATTGTAATAAACCAATCCAGATTGGGTCCAATTGTCCATCGTGGCATACAATCGGAAAACAATCTCTCAAAGAAATCATACCAAACTTGAATGTGAAACACCTAATAAAGTTGGAATTTATAACCTTCTCACATCCAATTCCCAATTAGAGTAGGCTAAGTTGAAAATAATACCAATCGCCTATAAAATAAAACCAAACCCAAAAATATTATGGAACTGGGGTTCACAATTCCTTTGCATCTATCTTCCCTTCACAGCGCTTAGAATTAAAGCCTCATAATCCCAAACGCAAACCACTAGTAAACTAGGAATGATAACAATTTCATATATGTTTTAACCTTTTGACCAACCCATAGCCTACATGGAAAACACAAAAAGGTGATGCAAAGCACCACTAGATCCAAATCCAAAACAAACTAGAACACAGTACAATTCCGGGTCCACCATTCTTTCGCAAGGCAAAATCCTCCAAGTGACAAACTCAAATGTGAACCACCCCAATAAACTAGACAGGGGAAAGGGGCCAATAGCCACCCACCCTAACTTCGCACACATCAAGCTCATAGCTAGACACATCAGATTTCGACGGATTTTTTTTTGTTTCTCCGTATGTGACCGAAGAGCTTAAAGCTATTCTTTCAGCGTGTGGGCACTTATACATTTCACTCTAAGATGCGTTATGTGCACATGGGTCGAAAAAGTGTCATTTCAACATGTCGCCCCATACATGCGCAACGATGTGCCGGTAACCGCTCGTGTTTGTCAAGCTCATAGCTAGACATATCGGGTTTCGGAAATTTTTTTTGGGTTTCTCCGTATGTAACCAGAGAGCTTAAAGTTGTTCTTTCATCTTGTAGGCACTTATACATTTCACTCTAGGACGCGTTATGTGCAGATGGGTCGAAAAAGTGTCATTTCAACATGTTGCCCCATACATGGAGTTGTGAACATGTATTGGTGCATTTGTGTTAATATATTAGGTTGGTATTTTACATGTATTGGTTCTTTTTAAAAATTTAATTGGAGGGTCAAGTGCACAACAACATAGCGGTAATTGGGGTGTTGGCGGCAACTGGTCCCTTTCCCCTACTAGAAATATTTTGGATTTGGATTTATGCCGAAGTGTAATGCAATGAATCGTCAATGTACCCTTACAACCCATCGATAGTGACGTTTGGGTAATTTCATATTTATCATTCATTATCATCCATAACAAAAGCCTACGATGATGCAATTTTAATCTTCAAAGAAACAAGGCTAAACTTGACTTCCCTGATCGAGCTTCCCTGGCCCTCATTGACCTTAAAAAATAATAAATTCAATCCAAACGCCATTGATGGAAATGGCATCATCATCAATAATAGTTTGTGCTTCCACATCGAAGGATTATCTATTCACACCAACTCATGAGATGTTAGCGATATTGAAAAAGTCCTAGTGCTTTAGCACATGCGATCAAAAACCTTTATTAAAAGTGAATAATGTCCCTTAAAATAGGACATGTCCTTTAAAGTGAATCATGTCGAACAGTTTTGAAGCTCGCTCGATTAGTCATATATCATGAAGCTTATTTAGGGAAAAAATTGCTAAAAAAAAAAACCTTCTCGGAAGAAGTAAAGGATGGTACAATTTTTGGTTGTCTTATCTAATTGGTCACTTAGCCTTGTTTTGTTACCTATAACATATTTCATACTATTGGAGCATTAAAATTAATAAATATAAGATAACATGGTACATGCAATTCGATACTTATTCTTAATTTCTATACTTTGTTACCTTTGTATAGTACTAAATTCGTGCATTTTTCTTCTTATAGAAGATCTCTGTGATCACCATACATTATGGATGGGTATATTTCTTCTGTTACATCACATCAGGTGTTCTAATGTCTACATAAATTTGTCAATTTGACACAAAGATTCATGCTATGTTTTGAAGATTTTAATAATTATGATATTATCTATTTTGTGAGGTCTATGGAATATGTAATCTTTGTTGATATTAAACATTTTGAAGTGAGTATTGGAGAGAAGTATTAAGGCAAACCCACTCTAAATGAGCCAAATTGTATGTGTAATAAAACACAATGCTCATGCCAACATTCATCAATTGGCCCATGAGTACTAAGGTGTGAAACTTGTGTCATATTAGAATGTTCTAGCGCACTAGAAATAACACTATCCCGTGATAATTTGGAGAGCAATACATTTAGTATAAGGACTATCAAGATGTTTAAAAGACAATTCATTTACCACACTTAGATCATAGCATTGTTGAGGTGGTTTTAAGGTTGCCATATCTATTGTAGATACCCAAAAACACACACCAATATTGAGTGTAGTATTCAATATCCTCGTTTATAGAAATAATTTCTTCAAGGATGTAATCCACATTATTGTCAATCCCCATAATAATCTATCTTTACATGTCAAGGAAGTTTTCTCATAGCCACAAGATTGTTTTAGGCTCTAATACCAAAATGTAACACTACTTTTCCCCAGAGTTATTTAATTATTTGTAGCATATTTAAATATAGTTAATAATAGAATTATACAATTTAAAGCATGCAAGGTTATTAATTCCAATGTAAATTGTAACATATGATAATTTTATAGGAACTCTAAAGTAAATAATTAACATAGTCATTTGAATAACAAAATCCATAATCAGATTAACATTAAAACCCACATATATAATAATTCCAATATTCTTTACTAACATAAGTTTAGTACTTATCTAAATCGGAGTACTTGGATCGGCCACTCTCACCCTAGGAAGATCTTAGTAATCTTGGCCCTCTATGGCACATTTGAAGAACTTATGTAAAAACATAGATGTGCCTACTCACACCAATTGATGTACCTACTTGTACAGTGTTCAAATATGTGCCTACTCGCACCAATTGTTGTACCTACTCGTACAGTGTGCAAGCCTTGGCCAAGACAATCCCGGGTGTACTCTATACCCTGAGTTGGACACACTCTGTGTGCCCCCATCTCCAATGCCCATAGCCCATGCCAAACCACTTACTTCTTCCTTGAGTGTTCTCCATGCTCTTTCCAAGTCTCACATAAATGCCTTATATAACCTTCTACTTGGGGTGGTTTTTGTTGTACCCTACACAACCCACCCCATTTTGCTTCAAAAATAGGGACCCCCTCTCTTTTGCTTGCCTCAAGTGTTGCAGAGTTATGTTCTCTTGGATGGAGTTTCATCCAGTTGATTCAATATCTTCATATGCTCTAAGTTTTGGGCCCAATTTGCTTGATTTTTGGATGATTTTGTGCTTTTCAGGGTTTTGGGCTATGTCACTTTGGCATGCTAAGAGGGGTAGGCCCAAACCCCATGCCTTGCCTTTGCTTTTTTGTTGGGATCACTTCTTTGGCCTTGATCATGCATTTGAATGCCTTGTCGTATTGTCAGGATATCGAGGTTTGTCATGCTAGCATGACAATATAAACACCCTCGATACTCTAACATGTGTCTTGTTGCCTTCCTCACACAACTACTATTTTGTCGAGGTTGGTCATCTTGGCATGACCGTAGAGCAACCCCTAACATCCCGTCTCTGAGGACACTAGCGAGGAAATGGTAGGTCACCTTGCTGCTTCGAGTTGGCCTTTCAGCTCACCTGATAGGCAAGCTCTTGCAACATGGGATTTGATCTCCCTCCACCTACCCTTGGTGGTGCATTAGTGGTGGTTCTCCCGCACGTGTGATCAGCCCCTTTTAAGGATTTTGAGCTCAGTTGTTTCTCATTTCATTTTCTTGTGATCTTTGTTGCTCTCTTTGTGCCCCATTGCATTCTTTTGATCTTCGCATATACTCCTCACTTCTACTACAAATCCCAAATGAATCGAAGACAGAAGTAGCTGGTGTGTGTGTGTGTTCTTGAGCTCCAAATTTCTTCACCACAGTACCCAAATCATCTATTCCATGTTGGTCTTGAATATTTTTTGTATAAATTGGTATGCGTGCTTCAGTGTTTTCTATTGGAGGTCCTTGGTCAGTCGTGCTTGTTTTTGAACTAGATCTTGTGTCTCGTTTTCATTTTTAATACATGGATTTTTCTTTTGGGGGCTAGGGTTTCATGGTTTTCCCTTTGTCAGGTTGTCAAATCCATTTATTTACCTGACATGTCTTTTGAGGTTGTTTTAAATAATGTAGGGATTTCCCTTTAGGTGAGACTCTCCTTTTGCACCCTTTGCTTCTCTTGGTTCAACTGAGTGTGAGGAGCATCAGAGATCAAGCTTTCGATCTTCTGCCTTCCTTTTGAAAACCTTAGAAGGTCCCCTCCGATCCTGTTGGTTTCTTCCATTGTAGTGTTATCAGGCATCGGGCTTCCTAAACTTCGTCTTCCCATTTGAGTCGGACAAGAGGCAGCCCCGCCCTTTGACCCCCAACTACTTAACAGATGTTGGAGTTTGGGCATCGAGCCTCCTAAATTTTCCCTTCCATTTGTTAACCTTAAACAAGAGTTAGCCCCGACCTCCAACTCCCGATCACATATGTCAGAGTTCGAATGTCGGGCCTTGTGCGTCAATCGTTACCATGAAAAGATACCTAAGACTCCCCTGCATCCTGAATGTGATGAATAGTACTCACATATTATCAGGGTTTTGCTATCAGGCCTTCCACTCTGGATCTCCTTATCTCCCTCAACCTAAAGAAGAGGTAAGGCTCGATCCCCAATCTCCGATGATCACTAGGAAACTACATATTTAGCATTTATTGGAGTATCTAACTATGACTAATCCAGTAAAGAAATGTAACATTGTTGATTGGATGAATGTGTAGGAAAATGGCAAAGGTCCCGCTAGCAAGAGATAAGAAGCAAGAGTTCAAGGGATACCTACCTGTTTCTAAGGTTACTAACCCCTATTCGAAGATATGGGATACATACATTGGATATTCAGATCCCTAGGGTTACTTGCAACAACGGTGAGGAGAGGCCAACAAGTTCTTCAAGACCCAGTGCATGGAGAACGCAAGGTTACTCCAAGCCGCTGCTTTCCAGATTTCAGTACAAGCTCCTCAATTGGTCCTAGACTATGCTTAGAGATACAAGGCTGGAAGCAAGAAGATACTCAGGTTGGTAGGACATGTGGTCCTAGACTTTTCATCAGATATGGCAGATAAGGTCTTTGGCATACCCACCTATGCAGACTATGATAAGATTACAGAGAATACTACCCTGACCTACTATAGTACAAGGACAGGGGCAGCAACTACCTACGTGAACTAACACCTCTTGACCACTCAGAGGAAACACCCCTTAAAGATGGCACCCATCCAACCGAGCAGTAAGTTCAAACAGGATGGAAAGAGATTCATAATCCTCCTCAGTAAGGTATTGGGCTACCAACAATAGACAAATGGCACCCATGGATGTGTCAGTTTAGCATGAAGGTGGTGGATAGAAAGAGGATAGATTGGGGTACCTTCATTAGTGACAAATTGAATGAACAATTGTCAAAGGTCATGGACACTAAAAAGTTCTACATGACCTCTTACTTGGTTTACCTCCTAGCTTACCAAGCCAGTTTTCCTAGACTACAGCAAATAAGCTCCCTTCAACAAGGGGAGGTCTTGGTGTATGAGCACTTTCCCCAGCTAGAACTCATGGCAAGCATGAAGAGCTTTTGCATCGTTAACGATGCTTTTGTATATGCAGTTATAAGGGGGCTAGAACATGACTACTCCCAGAGGTTATCTGTGGAAGCTGCAGAAGAACTGGCCTATTGGGGCAATTGGTAGATACAGTTCTAAACCTTCACCTACATTCGGGTAATGGGCTTTGACAAGGCACCCTACAAACTACCCAAATACCCAGGTGATAGAATAATTTTGTTGGAGATATGCGGGCAAGTTGCTAAGGTTTATAAACTGATATCAAGAAAACATAAATCTAGCTTCAAATTCCCCATCAAAGTAGGGGATTACTCCTGCCAGAATATAATCAATGCAAGGCATGCGGAGATATAGCTAGCCACCTTATCCTTGGGGGATTTTGATAACATAAGGAGCAGGTTCGACCCCATTAGTTGGGTCAACCCTTTGATAGGTAGTTGGTACGTCCATGAGCCTGCATTAGAATATCATTAGGAGAACTGCATGGATGACCACGAGGTGAGAAAGAGAGTATTTCAGGTTGAGCCTTCACTTGGTGAAGGGGTTGAACCTCCGAGGAATCCCCAAGGTTCCAAAGGGGATGAAGGAGGATGGCACTCTATTGGATCCCTTCTATGAGGAGAAGAAAATGTATGGCCAATCCTTGGATCCTATCAAGTGGGATCATGCAGAGGATATTTCAATTGAGAATTGGGCCAAGGAGGTGATCAAAAGAACTAGGGCTTGGATAAAGAAACCATATCCTATGATCAACCCCTATTCCAACAATGAGGCCGAGAGCTCAAAGGGGGCCAAGAAAAAGAAGAAAATGGAAAAGGTTGCACCCTCTACAGCTCCAAAAGACAAGACTGAGAGGATTGATCTTGCTACAGTTGAACAGAAACACAAGGCTATGGTAGTGAATGTGGAATCAGAGGAAGAAGAGGAAGATGAAATACCATTGGCCAGGAAGCTCCAAAGTAGGGTCCTTGCCCCTACATCTGAAGAGGTAACATTAGCCTTAGCACCAAGTCCAACCACCACCTTTGTTCCCTTGTCCGCAGCCCCATCGGTCCTCATATCCACTGTCTCCACAACCAAAGTAAAGGTTGCCCCTTCATCTACTTCCCCTCCGCCATCACCTCTCCAACAAATATCTTTTCCATCACCTCCACCTTCTTCATCTTCACTACCCTCACAAGTTCCGCCTAGCCAACCTCCATCCTCTACATCACCACCAACTCCTTCTCCCATTGCGGGCCTAGTGCTAAGACCCCTCTTGTACAGAGTCAAGTTGTGGGAGAACAACTTAAGGAGGATGACATTCCATTAGCTAAGGACTAGGGCAATGGAGAGGAAGTACATGAAGATTTGGGAGACAAGGGGCCACTATAGGAAGTACTTGTTGAGGATGTTTCCATGGGCCAACAAGAGGAATCAAGTGGGGAGTCTGAGGAATCAGGGAAAATTGTAGTCTTGACTCCCTCACCTACAAGGTCTCCATCTCCTGTGCTTGCACCTTATCCTCCAAAGGACACCATGTCAGAGACAAGCCTTCCGATCTGGCTCAACAAAATTGTGGAGAAGAGAAAAAGGACTTATGTGGAAGAGGAGGATTTGGCCATAGTTGCATAAGTATTGGGAGCCCCTCCTAAAAGCAAGAAGGCCATAACTCTCTCTTTTATCTCTACCAATGAACAAGGGGTGAGGATCACTCAAGTAGCCACTCCATTGGCAGACAAGGAGGAGGTAGCCATGACCTCCCAGGATTATAATATTCAACAAGTTGTCCTTGGTTCTAGGACCAGGGAAGGAGATAAGCATGCCTTAACTGATGCAGTGTCAGCCATCCTAGACAGAATGAGGAAGGATGAGGTAACCAAGGAAGAGTTAAAGAAGCAGGAAACATAGTTATCTTCTTATGTTACACACTTGGTAGGCCCTATTGACTCTAATGCTCCTACACCAACCCAATTACAGGCCATCACCAAAGAGGGTCAAATCTCTGATCCATTAGGTATCCTCCTTGCAACATTCATTGGAAACCTTTGGCAACGGGACCATCAGGGAGGCATTGAAAGTATACCACTCCATTGAAAGGGAGTTGGAGGTGGTAGAAAACCTGAAGGGCACCATTGAGGATGAGATACTAGTTTGGGAGGAATACCTCCCTATTTTGCAAAAGATGGAGGCCATCCCTCAGAGCTCACTTTTGCAGTCAGGGGTCCTGGATAAGGTTAACCCAGGAACAGTTGCAAAATGGCTAAAGGAAGGGAAGCTTAGGGCTAAGCTGCTGCAAAAGTGTAAGGCCAAATTGCAAACAAAGGCCGACCCAGCCAAGCAGGGGTCGAGCAAAGTAGAAGCCCTCATAAGCTCAATCCCTTGCAAATTCAAGGATGACACATCAGTAGTCCTTCTTGTAGCAATGATCATAAAGAAATTTTCTGCCATCTTTCAGCAACAGCTTTCAAAGCAAGGCATAGATAACTTGATGAGGCTGAAGGCCTTGTTTATAGAGTATCAGGGGCAGTTGGTTGATTTGGTCGGTGTCCAAGATAAACTCAAGCATTCTGCCTACTCATAGCATATCAAAATCAAATATCACAATGGACCAAACATGAACGATATTCAAAAGGTCACAACCAACTTCCAAAGCCAATTTGTGGAAGGGGCATAATATCCTTGTTCTTCACTATCATTTTTTAATTCTTTCTTCTATTTCTTAGATAAGGCCGACCTTACTTGTGTATAACATCACTATTCAAGCCAACTAGGGCCAAATTGTATAATGTAAACAAATGGAACCTCATATATAAAGAGGATTTTGAGCATTTTGCAAAGGGGGGAAACATAGAGGACTTGTGCTAGCGCAAGCTATTCTTTTATTATGATGACATGTAAGTGACATACATGATATGCATTTAGGGTGTGGGAATCCTACTCTTTTGTAATCTGCCAATACTCTGTCAATTAATGAGAAGACAAACTCTGACCATTCCCGTGTTTCTACCCAATGGTGGTAATGTATCTGTGTTTATTTTCCTTGCATATAGATTATGTTGATGAATCTTGTTCCTAAATGATAAATCATTAACTTAGTGGTTGAGTAGGGTTTGAATTCTGCGCATGTAATATGGTGTCTTCATATTCCTATTCTTCTACTTCTTTTCCTTAGAATCTCGCACTTGCAATGTACATGATTATGTGAAATATTGGTCATCCATTGTTTGTTTAATTTGATCTCATTGACATTGTTATGTGAAGCGAAAGGTCAAGTGCAAAAGTTGTCCAATTGCTTTACATTTTCTTTTCTTTCTAAACCCTAACCCCTTTTCCCCTTTTTTACATAGAGTAGATGTAGATTTAGTACCTTGCACTCAAAAGAATATCTACCCATCAGAGGTTGCTAAGCATCCAGTTTGATATTACTAGCATAGGCCCCTTGAACAAATAAATCACATTATCCACTCAGGTGCTCCAACATTGCTATGACCCAACATAACAGAGACCTTGGGTTAATCATAACATCTTTAGGTTACCTTTCAGGAGAAGTAGAGTGTCATTCATTCTACTTAGAGTTGATGTGCCAAAACAGTAATCAACAGTTTCCAAACCATCACACCCTTTCACAAAGGTTATCATTAACATACATAATAATTCCTCCCTTTTAAATGTTGTTTTTATAAATATTCTTTATTTATCTCCATTTTAACCAAAGGATCATAATATCCTTTATTCTTCCATCTCTTTTTAATTATAGAGGGTTAAATAAACTTTATCCTTTTATAATTTTAAAGGGTTATTCATTAAATAACTTTCTTTTCTATTTTGAGGAAAAAGTCCCATAACATGTTGATATGTTATTGCATTGGAAGGCATTGAATGTATTTATTCTAATCATCTCCTAATCAAGTAATAATTAAAATATCATTCACATTTACACTTCAATTGATTCTCTAAAAAGAATCTAGCTCTGCATAATCATTCTAGAAGCACTTGCATGATCGAAGATTGATGTTTTCGATCATTGTTCAATTTACAAAAGTTAATTTGGCAGGCCCTGGCTCCCTATGCTAATGAACAACCCTTAAGTTATTTCTAATTATCACCAAGTCCCCAAATATTCAAGAAGAGCAAAGCAAATTACCATACATCAAACAGAGTGAATAAAAGTTGTCTATAGATCATACAGGACAAGTTCATAAGTGTAGGACAAGATTGGAATCCTGAATTCATCCCTAATTGCTTAGACTCATCTTTGCACAATGACAAAAGAATATTTTGATTCTAAGACAATTACTAGTCCAATATCCATTGTTCCTCATATCAAGACACCTCAAATTCAAATCCGCATTAGTATTAGAGCCATCTATAGTTATCAAGCTAAGTACAATTTTTTTCTATTTATTAACCTAAATTAATTTATACTTATTTACATGCATTTGATTGGATTAGCCTAGGTTACATATAAGAAAAGTTTATTTTCCTTTCTAGTTTTACATACTATTTTATTTATAATAGTTTTACTTCTATAATTTTTACTATTTAAACTATTTTACTTACAATTCAAATGTAATAATTTTAATATATTTTGTTCAAAAATATTTCATGTTGTTTTGAAAAAGATAGTAAATGCTCTATTTTATATATTAACTTTAATTCTCCTTTTTGAAAAGCCATCCTTCATTATTAATTTTATTTGTGAACTGCCCCATAAATTTTTAAAAAATAAATAAATAAAAGTGTTTTATTGTTTGTTGGAAGTTTTTATAATCATGGTCACCAAATTACACTCCACCCTTACTCCGACTGGAAGTTACAATGAAAGATTTATTTATTTTTTAAAAATTTATGGGGCAGTTCACAAATAAAATTAATAATGAAGGATGGCTTTTCAAAAAGGAGAATTAAAGTTAATATATAAAATAGAGCATTTACTATCTTTTTCAAAACAACATTAAATATTTTTGAACAAAATATATTAAAATTATTACATTTGAATTGTAAGTAAAATAGTTTAAGTAGTAAAAATTATAGAAGATGCAGACGTGATAGTTGGAAGAGGGGTGAAGATTGTACCCAGCACATCCTCATGAATATGTCCCTGATGCCAATCTACATTCTTCGTGGAAATATTTATTTACACTAGAATATGTACTGCAAAGAATATGCAGACTAGTACCTGATAGTGTCAATGAATCAACTATTATTTGGGAAATTTTTTACTTCATTTAGCTGCATACAAAGGGGAGGAGTATGAACAGATCAACTTTTTTCTATTTTATATTTAAATAGATTAAACTAGAGGATAAAGAAGAGGTAACTAATTTTTTTACCGCATCAGGTTCACGTGGTATTCTTCTCATCATAAGAGTAAAAGATGACACTCAAAATATGGCCAGATCGGTTCAAAAGCTTCAAGACACTGAAATATCTTGCACGATTACTTACTGAAATTGTTCATTCCTTAACCATGGCTTCAAAAAGAGAAGAAAACAATTACATTATTTTCGTTCTATGAGATAGATTTACCTCAGAATATTGCAGACAATAAGTTACTACAGAAAAGTTAACCATGCAAGAACATAATTACTTACAGCAGAAAAGAATTTCAGTCAGACATCACAATGAAAGTATTTGTGTAGCAAAATAAATTTATTATTTGGACTTCTAATTAAAGAGATCTTTACAAACAGCAGAAATCTTTTCTGCAGCAGTAGAACACCAAGTCTGATTTTTCTGACAAAAGCAGGTGATAATAAAGAGACACGTAGCTTGGTTTTCCATGCTATTGCCTCAGTGTACAATGTCTATTTTCTTAAGTATCACATCCATCAAAACTGCTACACATTGGCATAACATAGTTACATAGAAAAACCAGTATATTTAACAGACCATATACTGACATGTTATTGACTTTATTGCATGGCTATCCTTGATGTGTGTAGAATTCGATAGTCAATGACAATTTTTTTACTTCTAAAAAATGGATGATATTACTTCTTGGGAGCATGTGGGTGCAGGTTCAATTCTCATTTTATCACTTCCTAAATTGCCTTTTGACCCCTTGACTGTGGAAACACATGAATGATAAGCAAAAATTTATTGCAATGAAGAATACAAAATAATATAACAGACTAGAGACTGCAAACTGAAACTACCTTTCTTCATAGGAACCATTTAAGAACTTGAGGAAGTTCACAACACCAGGAATGGTGGTCTGCTGCTCCTAAGGTATTCCTCTAGTAGATTTTACTCTGATTTGATTCCTCAATACATCACCAGAAGCTATGTCCAACACTTGATGGGGGGTACATCTCCTTCTAAATGATAAGTTTGATGTCTTTGAAATGTAGAAATATCCTTTCATTAGTTTCTCAGTGACTTACACCATAAAAAATAAAACATTTTCTATTACTCTTGACGTATCAATAGTTCAGCCTTATCACAAAAAAGATGACACCATAAACAAGAACACAAAATATGGTAAGTCAATTCATGATAAAAATGATTTGATATACATCTATAAATTGCAGTTGTTCTTGTTATCATTAAGCAATAAAACCATACATCATTTTTTGATCTCTTGTTTACAGATAAGCATCCCAAAAAATATGTATCTTTTCACGTCATGAGTCAACTTATCTAAGATTCCTTTGTCTGTTCTCTAGAGCAGCACCCTCCTTCAACATATCAGCTGCATCATTATTCATTTCAAGTTTAGTAAGTGCAGCAGCTTGCAAGTAAAATGCAGTGGGCCAATCATTTTTTAAACCATGTGCTTTCATTGCATCCAGAAGAGCTGGTTCTGGTAGACCACAGAAAAGATATGCTAGACTCCGTCTTGCATAGACTGTTGGTGATTCAATAATCTGAGAATCTATGACCTGTATCCCAAAACAACAACAAATATTTCCATAAATTGTAGAAGCAGCATCATCCCTACCATTAAAATTTCTTAAGTTCCCATTCAAGAAATGCTAATCAAAATTTGTTCAGATGACTGCAAGTTGACTAAATGTCTAGGTCATTAGAAAATAGATATTCATGTCTTTGTGTTGTAATGTACACATATACTGTCACAGGGCTGTTCTTAACATTTGTTTACTTCAACAGTCAATGACATTTTTTTTCTTTTTAAAATCCAGCAACTATTTGCCGCCTTTGTAGGAGGATGAGGTGACAGGAGGATTGGTAGAGCTGTCTTCTTGGGAGCAAATACAGGTCAAAAGGCTAAAATAAGTCAAGGCCATGAAAATAGACTTAAAGTTGCAACAAAAGACCCCTTGACCATTGAAGTGCACAGACATTAAGTTGAATCCCATTACAATACAGGTCAAAAAGGCTAAAATAGGTCAAGGCCATGAAAATAGACTTAAAGCAAAATTGCCTTTTGACACTTTGACCATTGAAGTGCACAGATAAGTAATTCCCCATTACAATACAGGTCAAAAGGATAAAATAGGTCAAGGCCGGGAAAATAGACTTAAAACAAAATTCCCTTTTGACCCTTTGACCATTGAAGTGCATTAAGTGCATGAACATTAAGTAGAACCTTGTCACACTACAGGTCAAAAGGCTAAAACAGGTCAAGGCCAGGCAAATAGACTTAAAAATCAAGAGCATTCATGTTAAAACTGTACTTGTAGTTTTTAAGAATGAGATATGTCGTTAAGAAGCTCAACTCAGTTGGAGGAAAGATTTTTTAAACTTACAATGACTTCAATGACAACTGAGTGAAAACAGAAGCATACAGAATAAATACTAAGCAAGCATCAGGCATGAGAATGAATGGTCACTCCACTACTGGATTTCAAACCAAGTAAAAAAGGTACAATGGTCCATTTAAGGCCCCTTCTTAAACTACTACAAATAATTCCTACAACTTTGCACCTAGAATTAGTTGGTTTCCATTACAGTGTCTTGCTGAATATTTATAAAATGGAATTGGTTGGCAGTTCACTTAATTAATTAAAGAAGTCAATTCCCTAAAAGAAAAAAAATCTACTCTCAACATGCTTAGGATAAAAGTGTTTGAGAAGCATTAATGTCTTTGATACTGATCAGAAAATTGATCAGTTGATTTCATTGGAGAAGTGGAACACAGCTCAGAAAACACAAGAATCAAGTGCATGCCTCAGAAGTAAGAAATTTGAAGAAAAATGAAGGTTTCGGCAACATTGTGAGAAACCACTGGTTCCAACAAGCAGCAATTTTGTTTAAAAGTAGTGGTTTTGTCACTACACGAAGCAGTGATTTTGTCACATGTTTTGAAATGGCAGGTAATGCCCAAGAACACTTCGGTCTCTGATGAGTTTTGGAATTCTTGACAAGATTATACTAGTTTCTTAAACATGTGTAAACACACATGGAGGCACATGGGAAGGAGGAGTTGAATTGTTTGAATTCTAGTAGAATTCATAGGTTCAATACACAGTCATAGGAAAAGTACAGTTCTGAAAGTGTGTAGCAAAGAGCTGTTGTAATGATCTTAAGGACTGAAAAAAGTTAATTTCAAGCTGGTTGTGTGCCTGAGAGTCCTAAGATTATATTTCCCTTTGCAGATAGTGGAAAAGTGAGTGTTCTTCACTATTGCTGGAGTTTTCTCCCAGAATTCAGGTTCTCTGGGTTATGTCGTTGCATCTCCTTGTTTTATCTCAAATTCCTTTTAGTTCATTGTTATTTACTTACATAAAAGGTACAATTCATCCTTCATTAAGAATTTGTATGTGATGACTAGCAGTAAAGCCTAACTTTCTCTATCTTATGGATAAGATAATGATTACATTTATTATTCTTGCCTATTTTGATTTATCATTATCATCTTTAGTAGTTATCTTTGGCTGCATATGGCATTGAAATCATTCCCTAGAGTTTTGGTCCACAAGTAGCTTTCTAGTGTTCTTTCCTATTCTTGGAGATATATTCCCTTAGGGGAAGCCACTACAGAACTTCAGACATCAACAATATCCATCTGCAGTAATAAAATTTGATGGAGAAACATCCCACCTTCACGAACCAGCTACATATCATGAGGTGAAATAGACTTACTGCTGCCAACACTAGGATCAGTGAAGCAGATCTTGAGAGCAAAGAGAGGTGCCAATGTCAATTTATTTGAAGTATACATAACTTATCGTGTGTAGCCTTGTTTGATATGCAATTCCTCCAATGATGTCATTTGTTGAGAGAGAATGGATCATTGTTAGAACTTGTTATGATCAACAAACTTACCCAAGACCAAATACCTACAAGCTAATCACAAATCCAGATGAACAGAGTAATTGTTATTCTATATTCAATATTATGAGACAAAATTACAATGAGTAACATACATATATATAGGCCTCTTGGATGCATGAATCAAGGAGATGACATGCCCAAGAGGCATGAGTTAACTCTCAATCATTCTCAATCAAGAGGTGAGTTAACTCAACATAATTGAGAAGTCAAGAGTTGAATTGCCAATCAGTGGATCAACTCACTCAACCTGACTAAGACAGAGGTGACCTTGACTAAATAGAGGTGGCACCTAACTACTATCAATCAAGAGTTGATGAGGTAGTGGTGGCACTTGTGTACCTCAAGTCAAGGTGCACACATGTCATTATTAGCTACTTAGGTGAGAATAATTAAATATTCATATTATCCTAAGCAAACTTATTAAATAGGTGCAATATAACACTTAGATATAATATATCCAAGATGAATAAAATATTACCACCCCCCCCCCCCCCCCGCATAAGTGCAACTTACAAGAAATGAGAAATGGGTCTCAGCTACTAGGCCATGTTAGGTACCTATCTACAAATGAATCTCTCACAAGCGGAGAAAAGGAGAAAAACTCATAGGAAAAAACCCCTCTCCAAAGGAGAGAAAACAAAAGATGCTCTCTAAGATATGAGAAGGAAAAAAGCCATGTGAGAAAAAAGTCCCCCCCCCATAAGAGAGACCAAGCAGCACCCCACACCCCCTGCCCCAATGTGTAATCTCCTGCACTGATGGTGGATGCTTGAGAATGAATGTTGAAGATGATCCAAAACCGTCAAACAACATTTCTTCCCTTGGGAAGAAACAAGGCCAAAGATTATGTAGGATGTCTTCCCATTCCTGAAAGGAATATGAGGGAAGAAAACACAAGATGTATGATGTCTCTGGAAGCTGCTTAAGTGTCACCATCTTGGTGCCGAGAGGTGCCACAATCATATTAGGAATCCCACGCCTAACTGAAGAATGTGACAATCCAGAACCTAGTGGAAACAAAAGTAGAACATGATCAAAAGACGAAGATGTGACGACAATAGTGATAGAACTATCATCAAAGAGGATATGAATGTCCTTAATGGCATCCTCCAAATATACAAGATGGGACTCACAAAACAAACCTACAATGTCTGTCAAGTACTCATCCCAAATAGTAGTGTTTGGAAGATGATGATCGTGCTGCACTAAATCACTGGAAGCCATGGATGAAACAACACTAGATTCAGATGGAGCAACAAGGGATGGAGATGAGATCTCAATGCATGCCATCTGACTACATTGCTCATCCCTGAATGATGTGTCCACACAAGATGCCTGAGTGTGAACATCAGATGTATCTGCCAATGCTGGAATACAAGAGTCCTCAACCTCAAGATGTTGATTCATAGATAAAAAAGATGAACCCTCTAAATCTAGATTAGGAGACATAGAAGCCAAAGTCTCAATGGAAGTCTTTGTAGGAGGAGAAGGGGCATCCGTAGAAGTCTCTATGTCATCTCGATGTTAAAGCTCTTCCCATTCATCAAACAGTACAGCTGTTTTATGATCATATAGTTGAAAAACATCAAGTGGAATGAGACAATCCAAGGCAGGATCTTCTGGGAATGTAGGATCACCTGGATCTCCATACATCTCCCAAATATTGATCCAAAGGTCACAAGGGCACTCAATGCCAGTGGTGGCCATCTAGGTGTCAATATCAACACTGCAACCAATCACTCCTAGGATTTGTTCAATCTTAAAATCCCACACAAGTTTCTACCAATAGGATGTAGGTTCAAGAACTAGTCCATATAGACAGGGCAAAAGATGAAGCCACTTAAAATGTGTCAAGATTTCATCTCACCAAGACTTATATTTCCATCTCTCTATTCTTATTACAATAGGATGCATCTTGATACCCATGATTAACTCCTTAAATTTAGTCACACAAAAGACCAATCAAGAGACTCAATCCAACAAAAGCACAAAATTACCCCCCAAATCACTCAATCAATGATCTCCCAGTGAATGATGATAATAGCACTTTATAATTAGTGTGATTACAATTTCCACTTGCTAAATCAGTGAAGTGGTTTTGATCTCAGTATATTACAAATGTCAAAATAGGCCACAAAGCTGAAACTACAATTTTTGATATAGAATGGAATTGATCAGACTATACCAATAAAAAGTACACAAAAAATTACACATTTTCAAAAAAAATTGCATCCAAAAACATTACCGTATGAGCTTGAATGAAGCCCTTGAAGTTCCCAAAACGAGAACTACTCAACATCACCTATGATAATCTATAATTTATAGAAAACCCAGACACCAAAATAAATAAAAACTTTGCACTATTATGAAGATCTCGAAAATTTACCTCAAATAAAAAAAAATTGCTCGCAAAAAAGAGCCAATATGACTAATAATGAGGCCTCTACAATTTAGCATCAAAAATCAAAACTGCATTGGAGAGGGGTCAAGGGCCAAGAGGGAAAGTGATGATGTCATGTTGATGCCATGCTAATGTCAACAAAGGAATATTCTAAAATTCTTTCAAAATATTCTCTGATGCCAGAATATTCCAAAACCACCCTCAAAATTTTTCAAAACAACCTTTAGAGATCAAAACCACTTGTGGGCGGATGGTGGTTTTTCTAGCAGTTAACTAGCCACTAGGGGTTAACAAGCCACTAGCATTTAATGTGACAACTAGAGATTAACCGCTAGTGGTTAATTAACTCTGTGAAAAAATTTCTTGGATTCTATGTCCACACGGCCTCCCCCTCAAAAAAATTTGCCCAGAATTGCTCCTATGTTCAAATTTGCCAAACTATATATGAAAATAGGAGTTTTTGGGCCTTTTGGACACTATGATGGGGTCAGATTTAACCCAAAATGCTTTGAAAGATCAAGTACCCTCCGGATTTGGCATGCACCTCCCAACTTCAAACTCTTGCAAATCTAGTCTCTAATGTCTGATTTGGATGCTTCAAAGGCAAAATTGACTTTCTTGGATGTTTTGAACTCAATGGTGAGCTTAAATTTGATCCAAAAATTGCCCAAAGCTATCTGCAAAATAATGTTAGAAATCAAACCCCTAAAATCTGGCATTTCTATCAAGTTTTTATGTTTCTTCAGATCATCATTCAATACAAAAAAAGAGCATATTTAACTTTTCAAGAGCAATCATGATCTCAAATCCTAGAAATAGACTAACTTTAGGACATCATGGCTCTGATACCATGTTAGAATTTATTATAATCAACAAACCTAACTGACCCCCTAATCACCTCCATTATGTTACATCCCCTTTTGTTTGAACAATGAAATATTAATTATGTTGTTAGTTGAGAACAACTGTTTTCATATGAATGTGAAATTGTTCGTTGAAAGTGTATACGATGATTTTTCTTTAATTACAAATATTTTATTATATGAAATGGATTGATAGAAATGATATTAAATATTATTTGTACCATGGAAATGATTTAACCTTCCATAATTGTCTAAGTGGTTGCAGGACAAAATAGGTGGCTAAGAAAAAGGGATATCAACAAGGAGAGGGTGATTACAAGAATCGAAAAACAATAATTAAGCCAAAATCCTAAAGTTACCATAGCCTTGGCCAAGGCGTATGAGTGTATAAATTTATAAATATATTTAAATAAAGAAAAAGATTTATCTCTTATGTTTATTTAAATAATTTCCTTGGGTCTCACCTTGTGGAGCACTTGAAGTGTATGAAGTGGTCTTGTTTTTAACTCCTCATTCTTTCCACTACATGGAGTGGTTCTATTTTGATCGATTATTCTTTCTTGGCATGCATCTTTACCTTCATATAGGAGAATAGAGGGAACATCCGCCATTCTTGGGGGAAAACATCCTTATTTTTTTTACTCTGAGAAAACGGACGGAAAAGAAGAGGAGTTCGAGTGGTAGTTCCATTGAAAGCATCATCTTTTCATCGTGCTTACTGTAGGCGTCTTACTCTGTGAAGTTTCATTGTATTGTGCATTCTTCTAGCAGTCAATTGATACCAACCTTGTGGAATAAATCAGTCACAGCTAGTAGTCTCGGCTTGCAAAACATCTACCAGGCAAGATCTTAAATCTTTTGATCAGTTCGATAAAAGTTCGTTGATCTTAGCATTTTGTATTATCTTCCGAATGATATGAAATCTGAACTTCCGAATTCAATCACCTGAAATCTGTATCCGTATCTTCATTATTTCTGTTTCTGAGATTTCTTCCACCGAGACACTTTTATTATATGATCTATGTATGATATGCAATCATATATATATATAAACAAGCTTTAAAAGTTCCATTGTTGTTACAGTCAGCCTGAGTATCATTATGTGATGATATTAAGAGTCTGTTGTATTCTTGAGAACATACTTCTGTCTATGAGTTGCTGTTCTGTTTTAATGTGAGCAAAGATTGGCAAGTAAGACATGTATGATGTTATGAAAAAAAAAACCTGCATTCCAAAAAGAAAGAAGGAAACATTAAGATAACAACAATGTCGAGCAAGGGTGAATGCTAATGACACAGTAGTGTCAGATATATGTACATATAAATATACTAGAATGGCCAAGGTTACGATGCAGATAGGCATCTGTCAACGATCAAGTACTAGATATACTCTGGTCAGAATGATCTTTTCAGTTAGGAGGTACCTATAGGGAAGGATCGATCAGGGGGTATAGGGCTTGACACCAGGCTCAGAGGTACATTGTTGTTAATTGATTCCTGTTATTACCCTCGTGAAGGGTCGGTTTCTTCAGATGAAGAAGCACGGGAGACCAGTTGGTCTTGGTTGGGTGGATAAAACCCTTGTTGATATTCCTTTTTCTAAAATCCAGAGAAGGATCTACAAACAAAATCAGCAGGAATCTATTCAAGTTGTACTTCTCTTAATCTCTCTTATTATTTGAATTTCATTAAAGAAAGTTAGTTAATTTATTATTGTTTACCTGTATTATGTTAGAAAAGATTATTCCAGCTGAAAATGAAAGTTAGTTGCAAATTTGAATTTTATTGCATTCGGTATTGCTTTCATAAATAGTTAGTTAATCTTTCTGCTGAAATTCTATTAATAGATAATTTTCTATTTTGTTAAATTAAAGTGGGTGTAACACATTAGCCTACGGGAGTCTGATCATAGGCTAATCCCTGTCCAATGATCCAATGGGCTAAATGGGGGACATTACAGTCCACCCTCCCCAAGATTGCTTGTCCTCAAGCAATCTCAGCTCAGGATGCTGTAATATCTGCTCACTCTCCCAAGTGGCATCCTCAACTAGTAGATTGTGAATAAGTGGGTTGAAGGCTATCTTCACAATAATGTTGCGGGACATCAGCGTGCTTGGGTTAGGTGGTTGTATCTTGGTGAGTATTTCTATAATACCACCTATCACATGTCTATTGGCATGACTCCATTCAGGGGATTGTATGGATATGATGCACTCTCTTTTGTGGATTTGGCATTTGATGATAGTAGAGCTCCTCGAGCTAAGGAGTTGATGCAGGATACACAGGACATCCTTAGGATTCTTAAGGATAATATTTAACAGGCACAGAATCAGCAGAAGATCTATGCAGATAGGCATCGAGTTGAGAGGACATTTGAGGTAGATAATTTGGTCTTTTTGCGCCTACAGCCATACAGGCAGAGTACTTTGAAGAAAATTGGTGCAGAAAAGCTCAAGCAAAAACTTTATGGGCCATACAGGATTGTGAGGAGAGTTGGTGAGGTTGCATATGAGCTTGAGTTGCCACCAGGGAGCCGCATACATAATGTGTTCGATGTGTCATGCCTCAAAAAGGCATTGGGACAACATGTGGTTTCTTCTCCCAATCTTCCACCTCTTGATGAAGAGGGCATGTTGATATTGGAGCCTGACAGCATATTTGATATGAGGGAGCGAAATTTGAGGAGCCGAGTCATTAGAGAGCATTTGGTGAGATGGAGAGGATTGCCATTGGAGGATGCTACTTGGGAAAGAGAGCAAATTTTGGAGCATCCTAATCTTCGATTGCTTGAGGACAAGCAATCCCAAGAAGGGAGGACTGTCATGTCCCCATTTCTGGAGTGATCTCACATGGAGATAATGATTAGCCTATTCACCATTCCAGTAGGCTAATTCACATGGTAAGGGAATGATTTTGAGTTTGAGCTTGGTTTTTGAAGATCAAAATAATAATATTGGCTCAACTAGCGATTTTATTGTGTTTTGGCTAAAGTGTTGCTAAGTAATATTGTTTATCTAGCCAAAATATCAAAGTTCCTCTAGAGGATAGAGAAAGGGAAAATGGAAAATACAATATTTAAATTGTGTTTTCATCATTGGATTGATTGGTGCCAAGTGGACAAGGAAAAAATGAAATCTTTAATTACATTTTTCAATATCTATTTGCTATTGAGTTCTAACGCCAAGGATGAGTGTTTTGCATAGTTGGATGTACCAATGCATGGATAAGGAAGATATCATTGAAATGGATGCCAATGCATAAGGCTTATAGAGCTTTGTGCCAGCGCCAAGTGGGAAGAAGGTAATGTCTTTGGATCATACGCTTGATACCTTGGATGGATAATATGCAAAGTCATTGAATGTTGAAAATCATTGGATCATGCACCCAACGTATGGAGGATTATATATAGTTTTGTGTCATTCGCCCAATGGAGATAAAGCCATATCAAATGATACATTGGATCAAGCAATTGATATATTGAGATAAGGTGAATTTGTCATTGCTAAAGGTGCTAACGACCACTAGGAGGATCGGCGCACATGGAAAAGAAGCATTTTAAATGCAAGCATACAAGTTTGTTAGCATTCGCCCAGCTATGAGGAAATTTTATTAAATGAAATACATTTGAGCTTATGTGAAATCGCGCCCAGCCATGAAAGGAGAGATTTTATCAATAAAAATACATTGGAATTGCTGGTCGCCGCCCAAGATAGTGCATTTTTGCCTAAGGTGTGGGTTTTTGAGGTGAAATGCATTCAATAAAAACAAGGATGATTTTAAATGATTTTGTTCATTGATCCAATGCATGAAATTTCATTGGTGGACTTCAAGCAAATGGTTAAATCAAGCAGATTGGGACGCCAAGCCAAGCTCAAGGATAAATAGAACCATTTGTGTCCATTTTGCAACTTTTGATCATATGGTAAGTTTTCATACTTCATGTTTTATTGCTGGAAATTGCATTTTTCAGTCAGTTGTCAAGGTAATGCTCCCTTGATTAATGTGGTGATGATCCCATGTCATTGTATGAGATGATATCATGAAGGTTTCATCATTGTTCTTGAATTGCAGGTTGATATTGAGGTGTTTGGAGAGAATTTGTATTGCATTTGAAGCCCTTGGTCATTGAGGAAGACTACCAAGGTAGTCGATTTGACAATAAGTGTGATTTGTGTGATTTTTAACATCATTTGCATGGACTGAGTTTATAACAACAAGCTGGAAAATTCATTTACAGGGTTTTTAGGTTGGATTTGTGAAGACAATTGGATTTGAAGACAAACAAGCATCATTGGAAGCATTCCTAAGCCAATCGCTCACTCTAGGAGCCAATCGCTTGCCTTTGAATAGGGTTTTTTGATGAATTTTGTTGACATCTTCATTGCTGGAATTTATCAGTCATATCAACAGTTGTAATAGCAGGATATAAGGAGTTTTCAAACTTGATTGAAGCTATTTCAAACCCTAAGTTGCGCTAAGTTGATGTGTTGGACATTCTACTTGATATTGGCATTGATCCTCTAGGAAGAAGAAGAAGATGTTCCTTTTGAGGAGAATGTTATATCTTTGGTTGATGAGTATGATGCACTTCCTGAGCATGTAAGGAATAGAATAAATTTCAACAACTACATGAGCCAGAAAAGGGATAGTCAAAGAGGTAGAATGAATCGACCAAGGCAAAGAAGAGCTCAACCTACACAGCCAAAGGAGTATAAGGATGCCTTAAACAAAATTCCTCTTCCAAGTTTTGATGGTAGTGGTAAGCTAAGTGCTAGAGCATGGGTGAATAAGTTGGACACCTTTCTTACACTCAAGCCCATGAGTGAAGATAAGGCTATTCAATTTGCTACTATGCATTTGGAAGGTATAGCGTATGAATGGTGGCATCATGGTCTTGATTCACAACATCACAACAGGGTTACTTCATATGATGAGTTTGTTCAAAAACTCATAACTAGGTTTGACCGCAAGGATGTTGAGGTCTACTACCATGAGCTTGCACAGTTTAAGCAATTTGGTAAAGTAGATGCTTATGTCAATGAATTTCAAAAGATTGCGGTTATGGTTCCTGATATGACAGATAGGAGAATCATTATGTTGTTTGTTGAAGGATTGAATGACAGGATCAAGGGGTTGGTTAAAGTACATAAGCCAACTACTCTTGAGGAGGCCATTGAGTTAGCACTTGATTTGGATACTACTCCTACATTCACTCATAAGAAAAGTTTCTTCCCAAGTACAAGTTCTAATAAAAAAAAACCATTTCAGCCAAAGCCCAATACCTCGGCTATGGAGCGAGATGAATTGAGAAGGAAGAAGCTATGCTTTTCCTGCAAGAAACCATGGGAACCAAGTCATAGATGCCTTGGAAAAGGCAAGGCACATCATATTGAGGTATTTTCCGATGATGATGGTGATACACATGGGGATTTAGGTTCAGATCATGATGAGGCACAACAGGAGCAGCTTACTTTGGAACTTGATACAGGTGGAGGTGTGACTATTGCTTCTATGTCGGGAGTTCCTAGGTATCATGCCTTTCGTGTAAAGGGTGTTATCAATGGACAACGAGTCACATGTTTGGTGGATAGTGGAGCTACACATAATTTCATTGATGAAGGGTTAGTCATGAGACGTGGCCTACAAGCAGAGGACTTTGAGGGGTTCATAGTTGCAGTGGCAGATGGGTTTACTATGAGTTGTCAAAAGAAAGTACCCTAACTCAGCATTCAGATGAGGGATTATACTTTAATAGATGATTTCTATATGGTTGGACTTTTAGGCATTGATGTGGTATTGGGAATGCAATGGTTGCATTCACTTGGCCGTTATATACAGGATCTGACGAAGATGGCGATAGAGTTTATTCATGAGGGAAGAAAAGTGATTTTGAGGGCTATGTCAGATGGAAGGCCTAGAGTTGTTTCAGCTAGGCGTATGGAAGCATTGTTTTGCCATGATGACATTGCATGGGCAGCCCAAGTGGCTATTTCTTCTAAGTCTTCTTCGGATGGTGACTATCATATAGATATTCAATCTATGTTGGACAAACACAGTAAGGTGTTTGGGAAAATTCCTCCAGGACAACCACCGGACTGTGGTTTTGAGCATGTGATTGAGTTAGAGGATGGGACCAAACCTATCAACATTGCGTCGTACAGACATCCTCGGTACTTCAAGATCGAGATTGAGAATACAATTAAGGAGTTGATTGATATGGGACACATTCGACCCTCATCTAGTCCATTTGCTTCTTCAGTTGTGTTGGTAAAAAACAAAGATGGAACAATGCGGATGTGTATTGACTATCGCGCATTGAATCAAAGGACCATTAAGAATAAGTATCCAATACCTAGGATTGATGAGTTGCTAGATGAATTGCATGGGGCTGTATTCTTCTCGAAGATTGATCTTCGCTCTGGTTATCATCAAATCCGTGTTCGTGAGGACATCCCAAAAACAGTATTCAGATGTCACTACGGGCATTATGAATTTTTGGTGATGCATTTTGGTTTGACCAATGCACCAGCCACTTTCCAATCTTGCATGAATCATGTATTCAACAAGCAGTTGAGGAAGAACTTGTTGGTCTTCTTCGACAACATTTTAATCTATAGCAAGACATGGGAAGAACATCTCCAACACTTGGACGAAATCTTAAATATAATGGACAAACAGTTTTTGTATGCGAAAATGTCTAAGTGTGAGTTTGGTTTGAAGGAGATACTATACCTGGGTCATGTAATTGGCGCTAATGGCGAGAAAGTACAAGAGAAGATTTAAGCCATTCGCAGTTGGCCAGTACCCAGGAATGTGTCAGAATTAAGAGGTTTCCTTGGCCTCTGTAGTTACTACAGACGATTTGTTAAGGGGTTATCGCAGCTCTCCGCACCCTTGACGAATCTAACAAAGAAGGGGACTTTTATCTGGTCAATGGAAGCTCAAGTAGCTTTTGAGAAATTGAAAGAGGTAATGAGTACGACGCTAGTATTGGCTTTGCCAGATTTCACTAAGTCTTTTGTCCTGGAATGTGATGCTTTTGGATAAGGCATGGAGCAGTGTTGATGCAAGATCATCACCCAATTGCATTTTAAAGCAGGAAGTTAAAGGATACAGAAAGGTTGTACTCTACATATGACAAAGAGATGCTGGCTATCATGCATGCTTTGGCTAAGTTCCGCCACTATCTAGTGCGAGCTAAGTTTTTGGTCCGAACAGATCACAACAGTTTAAGGTACTTCTTAGGACAGAAAGATTTGAATGAACGACAGCAGCAGTGGGTTACTAAGATACAGGCTTATGATTTTGACATTGAATATATTAAAGGCAAGAAGAATGTAGTTGCGGATGCCTTGTCTAGAAAGCCTACTATTTGCGCCCTAAGTGAAGTATTTGCCGATTGGAAGTCTCAACTTCTGGTTGAATACTCCAAATAGAAGTTTGCTTGTGAAATCATGGATGGAATCATTCAAGATGATCATTATAAGGTGATAGATGACATCATTTACTACAAAGATAGGGTTTTCCTAACCCTTGAATCGGAGCTTAAACAACGAGTCATGAAAGCATACCATGATACTCCAAGACCTATCGACAAGTCAAAGAAAGATTCACTTGGAAGGGTTTGAAAGAAGAAGTTTCGCAATATGTCAGGAAGTTTGATTTGTCAGCAGAACAAGTCAGAAACTACTTTTCCTGTGGGATTACTCCAACCACTGCCAATTCCAGAACATAAGTGGGAAAGTATCTCGATGGATTTCATTATTGGTCTTCTGAAGGTCCAAGGGAAAGATTGCATTTATGTAGTCATGGATAGGTTGACTAAGTATGCTCACTTCTTTGCAATTCCAATTGAGTTCTCGGCATTGTAGGTTGCTGAGTTATTCTTTCGGGAAGTGTTCTGACAACATGGCCTTCCAAAGACCATAGTCAGTGATCGAGATAGCAGGTTTATTAGTGTGTCCTGGAGAGAGCTATTTCGATTAGCAGGAACTGACTTAACACCAGGCACAAGTTATCACCCTCAAACAGATGGGCAAACAGAGATAGTCAATAAGTGACTTGAGGGATATCTATGAAATTATGTGTCTGATCATCAACGTGCTTGGATGAAGTGGTTACACTTAGGAGAATACTGTTATAATACCACTTTCCACATGTCGATTGGCATGTCTCCTTTTCATGCGTTGTATGGATATGATGCAGTTTCCTTTGTTGATCCGGTTTTGGATGACAGTCGAGCTCCTAGAGCAAAGGAATTGATGCAGGACACATAAGATATCTTGCGAGTTCTTAAGGAGAATTTGCAGAGGGCTCAAAACCAACAAAAGTTGTATGCCGACAGACACCAGGTTGAACAAAGTTTTGAAGTAGGTGATATGGTGTTTCTGCTCCTCCAGCCATATAGGCAAAGCTCTTTGAAGAAGTCAGGTGCAGAAAAGTTGAAACCCAGGTTTTATGGACCCTATAAGGTGCTGAGAAGAGTAGAAGTGGCATATGAACATGATTTGCCGGCTGGAAGCCGCATACATAATGTGTTTCATGTGTCGTGTCTCAAAAAAGCACTAGGACAGAATGTGATTTCATCTGATGAACTTCCACCACTAGATGAAGAATGAATGCTTGCCCTTGAACTTGAAAGTGTGGTGGATATGAGGGAGAAGAAACTACGCAACCAGAGCATAAGAGAATACATGGTGAAGTGGAAAGGGTTGCCAATGGAGGATGCTCCTTGGGAAGGAGAAAAGATTTTAGAGCATCCTAACCTTCGATTGCTTGAGGACAAGCAATCCTGGGAAGGGGAGACTGTCATGTCCCCGTTTCCGGCATAAGTCAACAATGAAACCGGATTAGCCTATTCATCATTCCCGTGGGCTAATACATATGATAAGGGAATGAACTTGGTTTTGACTAATGAACTTTTGTTTTGCAGGTCAAGACCTTTATCAAGTGACATCAGATTGTCTTAGTGCTAGGTGCACTTTTCCTTCTATGGAGCTCAAGACTTGTGCCTTGCAAAGAGAAGATCTTCAACAATAGATGAAGTGTCATTTTGATGTCATTTGAAGGAAAGAAGTCTCCTAAATGCCTTGATGCCTATTCAGTGAATTGAAACAGTTGAAGAACATGCTAAGTGATCTAGGCGCACTTTCCCACCTGTTCAACCACCAAAGTGCGCCTTGGCAAGGATCCATTCAAACATGAATAGGAAGATAGTACTTGAGAGCTTCAATGATGGGTGGTGTCTAAACACTCAAACATGAATTGGAGAACTTCAAAGTGCCAAGGAAACTAGCTAGAGGACTAAGGCGCAAATTCATGACTCTGGCACCTTGAAATTGCGCCTAAGTAAGAAGGAGGAATTCTTAGGAGTTGAGGTGATTAAGTCATCAAAATAAGGCAAAGAGGACTTGAGGCACAAGGTTGCTACTATACAACTCTAATCATGCGCCTAAGAGTCAAGGCGCCACTTCTTGATCCTACAACCCAAAATGTGCGCCTAGGCGCTAGATCATGCCTTTGCAACCTTGAGATTGCGCCTTAGCAAGGAAGTGGATTGGAAGATTAAATTGATCATCAAAGGGTAAAGATTGTTTAAAATATCATCCATTCAATTGAAATCATCATCTATGACAAGAGAAGGATTATGAGAAGTGAGGCGCACTTTTCCTCATCTTCAACCTCACATTTGCGCCTTCTCTAGGAAGCTCAATTTGCACCTAAGGAAAGGATCTTGAGGCATCATCATTGCTATTGGAAAACTTGAATTTGGAGAAGCCTTGGAGAAGACTTGAAGGTTTAAACTTAGTTGAAACTTACCTCCAGATGTTAGGCGCAACTTCATGACTCTAGAACCCTAAATATGCGCCTAAGCTAGAAATGGAATGGAAGTCACAATTTGATCATTCATCTTGTTTAGGAGGTAAAAATTGTTTGAAGGATCATTCATCCAACTGAGATCTTAATCTAAGACAAGAAAACATCATGATGTTTGAGGCACACTTTGCCTCTTGTTCAACCTTGGATATGCGCCTCACTTGGATCCCTCAGTTGCGCCTTGAGGAGGACTCATCAACTGGCAAGGAAAATGTCTGGAAATTGTTTAAGTGTCAGAAGACAAGTCTTGATGTTGAGGCGCACTTTCTAGCCTCTGCCACCTCAAAAGTGCGCCTAGCTTAGGAGAGGCGCCAATCTTGGTCTCTGCAATCTCCAATGTGCGTCTAAGCTTCATTGAGTATCGTGCAAGCAGTGGGTTCCAGAATGACCTTGGATGGCGTGCCGGATAGGCTCTCAATTTGGAGTAATTAACTTTGGGTAGCGTGCTTGATAAGGCTTCCAACTCAGGAGTGAGTCATCCCAATGGAATATTCCTCTAGAATATGCTCATTGGAAAACGTGTCACGGTTGCCTCTTGCTCTTGAGGAGGAGCACTATAAAAGGAGTGACTTCATTTGGACATCTTGGCTATTTGATATTTTCTTGGTAAGCTTTATGCTCTTTTCATGAAATCTGCATATTTCATGTTTGTTGGGGTGATGCTCCCTCAACCTTGATAAGGTGATGCTCCCTTATCCTTTGAGAGGTGTTAACATTCAGTTATCATCATTGTGCAGGATTGAAGTCGTTACTTGCAACTTGAAGTTACTTACATCTTGAAGACACTAGCAACCTGAAGACAAGATACTTGTAGTTTGAAGACAATCATTGTTCAATCTAGGCGCTAAGGCCTATCTTTTGAAATCGTTGTAATAAGATGAACATTGATGCTATTAAGCATCAATTGAATGTAATAAGAAGTTGTATTGACAATTGCAATAAGATATCTCAACTTCATTGTTTGATCAATTCATGTTGATTTCATTTTGTGCAGGATTGAAGTCGTTACTTGCAACTTGAAGTTACTTACATCTTGAAGACACTAGCAACCTAAAGACAAGATACTTGTAGTTTGAAGACAATCATTGTTCAATCTAGGCGCTAAGGCCTATCTTTTGAAATCATTGTAATAAGATGAACATTGATGCTATTAAGTATCAATTGAATGTAATAAGAAGTTGTATTGACAATTGCAATAAGATATCTCAACTTCATTGTTTGATCAATTCATGTTGATTTCATTTATTTTAGATGTTGATTAATTGAAGTAAGAAGTAAGAAAAAGTTAGAAAAAATTTGGTTAAATATAGTTGGGATATTTCACTATCTCCCATTGTACCTGTTCTTCTATGATAATGATGTGGCAATGGATCAATGTAGTAGCTCATAACCCATAGGCTGGCAGGAACCTGGCTCTGATACCACTGTAAAATACCCTACTAGCTCTAACTGAATTTTTTTGCTTGCTAGTCTGAAATTTTCTGATTTAAATTTCTCACAAACTATGCAATATTTCCAATACCCACTTTCTTCAATGCACTTAGAATATCAAGAAGATGGAAAGGTTCGAAGCATGCATCCAAATTGCAACCAAAGAACATAGAACATAAATATTATATGATCAAATCAATGCATAAAACATGAATAGGCATACCCGCCAAAGATTGCTTTGATTCGTTAATGATTATAAAAGCCAAGTACAATAGAAGAGGGCTGGAATGAACAAGCAGCCAAGTTTAATTACATCAATACATGTAAATATCATACCCAAATCCAATCCAAATGTATGTAGAATGAATCCCTATGGAAGGATGATGAAATCTCTAACTGGGTATGGCTGGAATATGAATCAAATGCTCTTCCCAAAGACTGATATGACTGATGCGCAACTGAAAACCTGCTGTCACAAAACCCTAATTGCTAAAGATGCCAAAATGATGCATGAAATGCACTCCCAAGGCTAGCGATAGGCCCTAGAATGAGGGTGATTAGGGTTTAGAGCCTTCCAATGCAATCAAACCCTCCAAATGATGAAGTACAATGCTCAGATCTGCAAATGATTGATTGTTGTACCCTGCTGTTGTAAAATCAGAATGTATAAAAAATGCTCCAAAGTGTCAACGATGCCTCTATATGCCAAGCGATTAGCTCCAAAGTGTTTACCCGCAATATGATGTTTCAGACCAAACTTGGAGTAAACGGAAATATACAACAATAAACAATGTCACAATGCCCCTCTACATTGGAATGACGATACATATATAGGTTGTCTAACAGTTGCCAACCATTGCCGACACCGGTCGGGAGTAACTACTCGCCGATACCAACATATTTACCGATACAACAACGTAACAAATATAATTTTTGCCTAACATCATCCCCCCCGAAAAAACAAGTCTTCCAAACGACGGAAAAACATGAAGTATCAAGTGACATTAGGTAAGCTATGCCAAACTGATGACAATGCTGAAGTAGGAGCTGTGTAAAAGTAGAACCAACACATTCGGAACACCTGCCAGTAGACCAACCAACCAAGGAACCCAATTTGATAGCACACTGAATGCTGCGAATGTTGCACCCCATTGCTCACTGAATCAAGATAGTATTGGTTTGATGGGGGTTTGGGGGCAACGCCCCCAACGAGGTCGAGGGGTAGAGCCCCTCGCGGGGGTTTGGGGGCAGCACCCCCAACGGGGGTCTGGGGGCAGCGCCCCCAACGGGGTCGAGGGGCTATCATTTTTCTTTGGATGCTTGACAAAATCCAACACTCATCTGCAGTCCAAAAACTTGTACGGTCAGCTAAGAACAAGAAGAATACACTTCAGGCAGTAACTTGTACGACAGGTAAAGAGAAACTCGAACTTGTACGACAGTCAGGATATGGTACAGTGGCAGAGACAACACTTCGCACGACAGGCAGATTTTTTTTTTTTCACTGGGTCGTGCGATCTCAGTCGTACGGTTTGAGGTCGTACGGTCTCAGTCATACGGCCTAAGTCATACGATCTCAGTCGTACGACTGAGGTCTGAGTCGTACTTTTTTTTTTCTCTTCAATTTTTTCAATCTATTTTTTCCGTTTTTTTCCAATTTTCCATCCATAGCAAACTGAATCGAGTTTTTCTATTTTTCTTCGACGGGGTCCACGTTTTGTCTACCTCTCGTATTGTAACAATTTCTTGCAGTGTAATCTGTCCCATGATAATTTTCCCTTTTCTGGAATTTTGTTGTGGGGGTGATTTGCCAGTACGACAAGTAGCCATATCCTCCAATTTAAATATTTTAACTTCATTCGTCAGAGACGTACCTTTATTGATTTTGTAATCGTCGACAAGGTCGGGTGCCTTTATTGGGACTGGAACTGTTGTCTTTGGAAAAAATAAACTAACTTTTGAACATCATTTTTTCTCTGTTGATTTTCACCGATCGTCAAAAAATTGCAAGTCGACGGAATTACTCTATAGTCCTTATTCCTTCTGTATGGTCTCTTTTTGGCCGGTGGTTTCAATACTGGGTTCCTATAGTTAGTTCCATCACCCCGATTCACCTTGCTTGCCAATGGCTCTTCATACCTGATCATCTTGTCTGATTCAAATTTATGTGCAAGTGTATCATCTATCTTGGCTTCACCCTCTGTATATTCTTTCTGTGCCTCTCCTTCCTTATACTCTTCATATGCTTCTGGAAAAGCGTTACTTCTTGCTGAGTATTACCTTCCTCCCTTTTGTCACTCGTTACTGGTTCCCTCTTGCCAAGTGGTCGAGTGTTTGTCAATCCATCAAGTGCTTCATTTGTGAACAATGTTTCACTCGTCAGCCTAGAGTTGCCGAAACTTTCACAGTTGTCGAGTGTTTCACTCTTCGACTGAGTTTTGCCAAGAATTGCACTGCCATGACTTGCATTGCGACGACTTGCACTATTCGTCGGAGAGCTCTCACCGACTTCTTTTATTGAAATCATATTACATTCCGGTTGAAAGAACTTGTAATCTTCCATCTGCCAGTGGAAGAGCCCACTAAAGGAATTAGTTTCATCCTCAGAACATTCTTGCAGTTTTAATACTCCTTCCTCATCAAGTTCTATTGGTCCTCTGTCAATTGACTCCCCTCCGTCTATATCGGAATCCGATGCCAACTCTTTGCTTAAAGCCCGTGTTCTTAGATCCATGACAATCTTCTTACCCTTGTTTTCTATTGACAAGGTGTTCTTTTTCCAATTGTGATTGGCCTTGGCGGCTATCATCCACCCTTGGCCGAGTAATGCATCATACAACGCATTCTGTGTTGTTATGACTACAAAGTTTAACAGAAAGGGTTGGGTGCCAATCTTCACTTTTTGAGCCATAAGCACTCCTAGCGCTTTAATTCCGTGCTGGTCTGCTCCCACCAACTGGAAATTTTGTGGCCATAAAGTAGGTTTTCCAAGGCACTTCCATGTATCTTCTGTCAACACGTTCACTCCGGATCCTCCGTCGATTATTGTGTTCATCAGGTAGCATCCACCAATTGACATGTGTACGACGGCTGGACTCTTCCCATTGTCAACTGCCAACAGCCTCGGGTCAATGACTTGTTCTCCCTTCAGTGGTGGCTCCACTATGACATCCTCGTCTTTTGTTTCCCCGCTTAGGTTTCCTTCCATTGCCTTAGAAATTGCCATCCTCAGTTGTGGCATGCTTTGTAGGAGATCTGCCATCCTGATGGATACAGTGGTCTGCAACATCTGATTTACAATATTCTTGTCTGACTCTGGTCATACGGTGGTTATTTTTTTGTTTTTCCCTTCTGTTTCCATCACCATCTCCACTTCTTTTCTGGCATCCCGGAGTCTCTCCTCAGTTCTAGGATCTGGATAAGTGGCCTTTTCCCATTGTGCTCAGGTGATAGCAAGGATCTCTTCATCATTTTCCTCGACATTGATAAGGTTCACCCCTTTCTGTTTTGGGCAATCTTTTTCTTCATGGTCTCCGGGCCCACACCACTTGCATAATGCATTTGGCTTCTGGTTGTTGCTTTGGCAATCCCTTGCAAAGTGCCCCCACTCATTGTATTGATGACATTGTATCATGGGCCTTCCTTTACCATCGTACTGTATCTTGCTTCTCAGACTTTTGTTGCTTCGGTAACCTCCAGGGGATGCATGGCTATTGTACTGGGGCTTCAGTGGTGTATTCGGCGGTGTTGACGGTTCTCCCTAAGTGAAGAGTACTTGCGTACCCCTTGCTTTCAGATTGTATAGGCATTCCTTGATGGAATGTCCCATCACTTGGCAGATATCGCAGAACAGCTTCTTCGGGCAGTTTGCCTTTGCATGACCTTCCCCCTTGCAATCCGTACACTACAATTCTCTAGCTTCCCTCGTACTCTCCTTGTCAGCCTTCAATTCTTTCATCATTCTCATCATGTCCTTCCTGAGTGCTTGCACGGTCTTGGACTCACTGTCACTATTGTCGTTCGTACTCTCCTCGTCGTCCGTACTCTCCTCGTCGTCCGTCTTCCTTTTCCCTCAGAAGGATGTTTTGTTTTAACTCTATATCCATCGCTCGATTGTACCCTTCATCGTATGACGATGGAGGCACGACTTTCATTTTCTTCCTCAGCGATGGGCGCAACCCTTCGATGAACCATCGCTTCTTCAGCCCATCGGCCAGCTTTGTCTCTAGTTTTCCCAACAATTCTTTCAGTCTCTGGTTGTAGGTTCACACATTCTCGTGCTTTCCTTGCTTCATACTGTAGATCTCTGCTACAATTTCACTGTCATCCCTCAAGAGTTTGAATTCGTCTTGGAATGCCTTCTTGAGTGATCTCCATGATGCCCTGTGTACTTGGTCCAACTCTGTGTACCAGTCGATGGCACTATCTCTCAGTCACTAGAAATGCTTTCAGCGAGTAGTCCACATCATCTTGCCCATTGGCTATCCAAATCGTCTCGCACGTCTTGCAATTCCGTACTGGATCTTCTGACCCACTCGTAAATTTTGGCAACTTCTGCCTCTCGGCTGGCGAAGTCACCATCCTTCCCCGATTCCCTCCTTGTGTGTTGGACCTGACTGGATTGGTTCTCTCACAACATCCCGGTGCGTCACTTGCACTCTCGGCCACGTTCGAGTCTTCCCCGCGTCCTCTGTCGGTGTCCCCTGCACCTCAAGTCTCCTCGGGTTCGTTCTGATACTCCCTCTGCCCTGAGGTCTTAAGCTCAGATCTTCCAACTCTCGGCCCTTCGTCGTCCAATATGGATAACTCTCCGATGTGGCATATGTTGTTTTCAATTTCTTCTATCAATTCATTTTCATTCCCTTTTTCTTTATTTGTCAGCGATGTCCTGAAAATTCCTTTGTCGACATGATGATGTTCATTGGCAATTTGTCTCGGTGTTTTCCTTCGTTCTTCTTGTTCCTTTGATCTCAATGATCTTCGTGTTCTTTCCTCTGGTGTTTCATGCCCACTTGGTACTCGGTTCTTATCCTTATTGAGTTGTATGGGCATTAATTGCTACTCGGGTGAGGAGATGGTCGACCTCTTGGTTGACATGCAATTGATCCCAGATGACCGACTGAGGGATCTCTCGCCTGATAGCCTCCCTCCGTACGTGGTCCTTCAACGAGTTTTCCCACAAACTATAGAGATCTTCCGTTAGAACGTCTTCACGATCCTCGTTTGCTTGTACTGGCTCTTCGGTCAGCTACCCCATCACGACGCCATTCTCCCGTCTAGATGTTCACCGGATTCTCTTAGGAAACGACTCCAAATGTTTACCCGCAATATGATGTTTCAGACAAAACTTGGAGTAAACGAAAATATACAACAATAACTATAAAGCGTATGATTCATACCAAAATTGCACAGAATAAAGCATTGTTTCCATTCATTGAATATATCAGTATTACACTACAATGTCACAATGCCCCCTCTACATTGGAATGACGATACATATATAGGTTGTCTAACGGTTGCCAGCCGTCGCCGACACCGGTCGGGAGTAACTACTCGCCGATACCAACATATTTACCGATACAACAACATAACAAATATAATTTCCGCCTAACACAAAGCATGAAATATCAACTATGAATGAGAATGTCTTCATCTACAAGCCAAAAATCCTTCAATGCCTTCATGAAAAACCTGCAAATTGATAACCATGATAAAATCTTTATGATAACTTCTCACAATGTGGATGGGATCATCACCATACCACCAAATATCAAGGGATCATCTCCTTGACAAACTGAAAAATGCAATTTCCAACCAAAACACATGAATATGAAAAAACTTACCAAGTGATCAATAGTTGCAAATTGAAGGCAAGCAAGCCTATTTATCCTCTTCTTGGCCTAGGCATCCCAATTTGCTCAATTTTGCCAATATTTGGAATCCGCCAATGAGAATGCAATTGTCCAATGACAATTTTAAATGAAATACATCTTCCAACCACCAACATTTGAAAAACCAATAAAATAATACTATTTTATTGCTTTGCCTTCTCACCATGGATCGCTCCATTTAAAAAAAAACTCATTATTTTATTTAAAATCCTTCTCCTTGAGCGGCAATCCTCTTGGAATATTAAAATATTATTAAAAATACTTCCTTTTCTCCTTGTACGGCGATACCATGAGCAAATAATAATTTTATTATTTTTAAATGTTTCTCCTTCTTGGGTGACGGCTCCTTGGGCATTGAAATTCAAATTTTATTCATTTTCTACCTTGGCGTTGGGTGCATGATCCAATGCAAAAACAATATTTTATTGTTATTTGAAATCTCCTCCTTGAACGTTGGGCGCTTGATCCAATGAGAGCAATATTTTATTATATTTGAAAACCTCCTCCAAGGACGTTGGCACATGATCCAATAATTAAAACAATATTTTATTATTTTATTCCTTCCTCCAAAGGTGACGTCAACCTCCAAGTGGCGTTGGAAAGCTCTAGATAAAATATATTTGAAAATGCAATTAAAGATTGACATTTTCCATCATTTCATTTTCTATCCTCCAACATTTATATTTTCCACCTAGAAGAACATGATATTTTGGCTAGATGAACAATATCACTAAGCAACACTTAGCCAAAATCCAACTAAAATCACTTGTTGAGCCAACATTATAGATTTTCATCCTCTACAACCAAGCTCAAACCAAAATCATTCCCTTACCACAATTATTAGCCTACAGGAATGATGAATAGGCTAATCATCAACTCCACATGTGATCACTCCAGAAATGGGGACATGACATAATAATATTATTTAATATTACTTATTAAATATTATATATTAATATTTAATATATACATAATTATCCTTCTAATTGATGATGGAAGGGATACGACAACACCATATTTCAAGAAAGCAACTTTGTCGTTTTATCATGATGTTTAAATCTTTAATTTAAACAATGCCTTAACATCGGGACATCACACCACACCAATGGAGGAAGGAGGCAGTAATGAGGAGGATAAGTTCATTGATTTAACCATGTCGACTTTAGGAACTACCCCTCCAGGAGACCTTCGTATGACCAATGAGATTGCCTCGGCTCTTTTGGCCAGCGCCGATACTTTAGCTGCCACTCCAACCACCACAGTAGTTGCCACTCCACTGTTGCCAGAACCATCTGAGCAAATTGATGGGTGGCTACAGTTACTAGGAGCTTCTGTCCAAATACATGATTTTCCTCCCTTGAGCCCCCTAGGGAAACAGCGCAATCAGTGGAAGTGCACCAAATTGCCAATGTACAAGAACCAGCCGCTAGCCTCCAACCTTCCAGTCTTCAGGAGACAGCAGAGGGTGCTCCGAGTGGGGATGTTCTGAGTATAGAAGGTGGGCCCTCCACAGTGTATGAGCAGGTAGCTAGTTCGCAACCCACACAATTGACAGTTCAGGATGATTCCAGTAGTGAGGAGGATAATAGCATCCAAATCTCTAAACCTAACCCCCAGGGCCCATTGGGTACTATTCAAAGATATATACATGACTTGGAGCCAATGACTGCCATCATGAGCGAGGTGGCAGACATAGAAAAATGCCCCAAAAGCACTCACTCCCCACTTCTACTCCAGGAGGCCCGACAGATTCAAAAATTTATGGAAGGGGAATGTGAAGAGTTCACTCAGATTTTCACCTCCAAGGGTTGGCCCACTACGCAGAATGCAAACATGCAAAAAACATCGCAACCCGAGCGTATTGTTCCTTCATTTGGCAGATCAGATGGCTAGGTCCTAGCTGCCCTCTATGCTATTGAGTCCACTTTTTGGAAGGTATACTACACGATGGAGGAACAGATGGCATCACACCACTAGGTCATGGCAGGGATTGATGAGTTGGCCCACATTTCTCAAAAGTTGAGGGAAGCATTGGGTGAGCAGACTACTAGATTTCAGCAATAGCTATCCCAACAGGCGCAACTCACTGGCCTGTAACAAGCCAAGGTAGCAGAGAAAGATAAAGAATTGGCAGAAAAGGATATAATCAGTTGGCAACAAAGGAGAAGGAGATGGTTGAGTTGTGTTGGCGTTTCAATTCGCACCTCTGGAATGCGAGTTGGAAACGAACAGCTATGCACAGATAAACTGTTCTCCTATTGGAAGGGGGAGTTCCCTTTTTTTTGCTGATGTTTGCTGAAAAGATAAATAAAACAAATTTCTCCTATCTTCTTTTTGATTCTCAGCTGCAAGCACAAGGTTATAAAACTCTAAACGCTACAGAAGAGGTTTTTTCCTTTTTTAAAACTTCTACTACAACTAGGCATAAACTAATGACACTTTTAATCTCCTAAGTAAATTCAAAGTGAAGGGGATTAAAAGTGGACGAGAAATGATTGTTTTAACACAAAAACTTAAGCAATTTTCTCCTAGATTTACATCACAAGACTCATAGTACTTTAATGATGAAAGCTGAAATAAAAGTTACAAAAACCACACATCTGACGACGAAACTTGATGATTTGAGATAGAATATCAGAGAAAAATAGGCATGAGACTTCTATTCAATATCACAAAGTTGATACAACTCCAGGACAACAATACTATACCAAAAGGCAGGCATACAACAAGCGATCAAACACCAGAGAACAGGTTACACAGAGAGAACAAGCACTTTCAATAACAATTATGCAGGCTAGAATAGGCACAACAAAATATGTTATCACCAAAGTCAATCCCTTACAATGGGCAAGGCCAGTTACTTATTTATATTAAAATCAAAGGAGTAGGGAACCCTAAAATCTCCTTGATTAACCCTAACTTGCCAACTCGCAAGCTTTATTACTATTCTAAGACAAAGATACAATAAACAACGCTTTAAAGGAAAGAAAATTCCAACTAACAAAAAGTGATTTCTTTCTAAAAATAGAATGGATGAGCTTAGGATGAAAGCAAATGCTTTAAAACAAAAAGCATCTGATTTAAAGCTGCTTTCTTTTGAAATGCATCCTCATCAACATTCTTGCTTTTTGGTGATGTCATCCATTGATATTCTGGGAAACAATATCTTCTACAAAGTGAGTGACTGCATTTTTGCCAGGAACACTGATACTCTCTAGAATGATATTCCGATTCTCTAACATTTCTTCACCATTTACAACCATCTGAAGAAATTCATGAACTTCACCCACAGCCTTCTCGAACTTCACTGTCATTGCGGCAAAACGACCCATCTTGCTAGCACTGATATCATCATTAAAACTGCTGCGGACGAGAGTCTGGAACTCTGTTTGCACTTCCTTGAGATCATACAGGGTACCATCTTTTTCATACGAACACAGGATCTGAGAAACAAAAGATCTGATGAACTTGAGGACATTGACTACCTTTTCTTTCCATTCTGTCAACTCTGAAATTATACTGTCATAAGTTTTTACTGTGAAAAATATTGCGCTTTCCAAGTAGAAACTATCTTCTTATCTTCAGCTGAATCAACAGAATCAAATGCTATCTTCAAGTCAAAGATAATGATCTCAAACACCTGTCTATTTTCTGCCATGGTCTGCTGCAACCCCTGGATGCCTTGGCGTAAATCATGAGCATTGTACTTTAATTGATAAAACTCTAAAAGTACAACTCTCCCTTTAGTCACAAATTCTTCCACCCAATTATTCTTGTGCCTCCCATAGAGGACCAACTGACTGAACTGCCGCTGATCGGTTGGTGATTCCAGATTCGGTGGAAGCAATAAATCAGCCTGTGATGCGCCATGGAAAAGGTTGGAAATGTACTGCCACAGCTGCCTAACTTCAGCATTGAAAGCTGCTTTATCTTCTCCATCTTTCAATACTCTTTCCTTCAAATTATCTGCTGCAACCTCGAAGAGATTTACATCTGTATGGTGGGTACTCCTACCAAGGTTAGCTTTGACAACCTTGAAGTCATCAACCTCGATATCATTAGCACTTCTATCTTATGGCGATGTTGCAGTTTCAAGGATTATTTCTCCATCCGCATTCTTTTCAATGCGAACCTGCTTCCTCAGCTTCTTGTCTGGCGTGTCTTGGTAGACGCTTTTAAGCTCTGTTAAATCCAGCTGATATGAGGGCTTTCTCCTCTTCCTTCCCAGAATGTTTTCAAGCCAGGATGAGCCATCCTCTCTTGGAAACTCGGTTCTAACCTTATCAGCTCCTAATGAATCAATATGTGCATCAGAGTTGCGAACTGGCGAATCTGGTTCTGAATCTATGTGGATAGAAGAAGTGCTCGGTGAAGGAGGAGAGACATGATCTGAAGGTAATGCTTCAACATGCAGCGTTGTTTCAACAGGAACTTCTAATTCAACTGCTGGTCATTCCTGTTGGACATGAGCTGGAGATTCATCATTTTTCCTCTTTAACTTAGCCATTTTTGTTCCTTCTGGAAGAACACTCATAGCTTTAACCCTTCGCTTTGGTTTGGAAGTGGAAGGCTCTGATGGTTGCACAACTGGCGGCTCTACTACCGGAATATCATCCTTCCGCTTATTCTTTAAGAATATCAAACTATTGTTAACCACTCGACTCGTTCTTTCTTCAAGGGAAGTGCTCTCTTTTACTGACCAATTAACTGGCGGCAATGGTTGTTGCTCAACTTGATCCCTGAAATACGTGGGAAGTAGAACTTCACCACTCTCTGTCAAACCCTCTATATCTTCTGATAGGATATCAGACATCTGCTGAAGAGTAAACCTGCTATAACTGCGTTCTCGCACTTCAAACTCATCAACACAATTAGCCCAGAAGTCTTCAACTGCATACTTGTGAGCACAATTTTGACCAAGATGTGATGCAAAAACACCACGCAAATCATATGAAGACCTATCGAAAAACTTCAGACCATACTTGGATGATTCATTACCAATTGCCTTGGCATTTGCTCCAGATCTGCATCTGTAAATACTCATCCCAAGTGGAAAATTGAAAGCTGCCTTGCGTCTGCTACACAAAAATGTATGAACTTCATAGGCTTCCCTCAAAAATTCCATAAATGCTATTTCATCTATAGGATATCTCGGCAACATGGTTGGCTCTCCTAAGAAGCCATATATTCTGATGTAGGAAAAAGTGGGAAACTGGATAAACCAATCAGCCTATTCTGCCATTGCCATTCTAGCATCTGCTGAAAACTGTATATGCAACTCATTGTCCATATCTCGCACTGCATGCATCAGGAATGCATCATTTACACGCCTGTAATGTCGTTCAGCTTGAGAGATTTCTAACTACAGGAAATGATGATAAATATGCTGAATACCCAGAGTTCCAACAACATTCAAACCTCTAAATTGACCCTGAAAAGCCATCAAATACACAAGGTATGACATCATGTGGAATTCGTGAGCCCTTTGAAAATCAAGAATTTGTTGGTGGAGACTATCACTGATGAGTGCCGACCAGTCATAGAATTCGGTTCCATCAACAATCTGGGACATGATGTAAAACATCCAAGGCTGGAACTTGTTAGCATTTGCTTGACCTGTGATCCGGCTTAGCAGAGTAATCATTATTGCATGTTCCTCCTTGAATTTTCCACATCCAACGTTCTTTGGCATAACGTTCTGCTTTTCTTTTAACCACCTCTGACCAATCTTTTTCCGGTATTTTTCTTTATCATTATTCCAAACCCTCTTGCATTCTTCAATTGAAATAGTTAAGTTTTCTCTCCATACTGGTATTGTAAAACACTTCTCAATGTCGTTCAGCCTCAGGCTACAGAGCACACGTCCATTTCTTGATTGGATTTCTCTTGTGACCGAATTGTAATGCGTCATGCAAGCAATTACAAATTTGATACTTTGCACTGTGATGGGAAAGGATGCTGCTGCAAGCAAACCAGAGTGTCCTAGATTCCTGATAGCATTATTTCCTGCATCCTCCAAAGAATGTAAATTGATCACTGGAAGTACTTTATGCAAGTCTGTTTCACAAGTTCTCAGGTAATCGTGAACCAACACCGTTTTGGGCCTGATTTGTGTTGGAGAGTACTGCATATTGAAAGATTTGAAAATTGACTGTGAACATGCCTGTCGGAAAAATCTTGGACAAATGGCTGAAAATTACTTGCTGATTTTTAGAAAAAAAACAGATTTTGAGCAAAAAAGTTGGCACATGGGTTTTGTAGGCAATTCTATTTTGAAACAACCCAGATTGTCGGATTTTGAAAAAGTGGAGACTTTCCCGAAAAAATAGCAAAAAAGCAGATTCCTGAAAAAAGCAAAACTCCCAATCTTCAAGAGGATGAAATTTTGGATGGACCCATCTCAACGAAAATTGAAAAAACTTCAGTCCAATTTTTGAAAAACGATCCCCTAGAAAAAAGGACCCTGAAAAAGCGAGCCTCCCTGCTTCCTCAACCCGAAACTATGAAGAACATTGAAAAAGCACTTCGTTTGGGTCTTCGAATCTTCGTTGAAAGAAAAATAAAAATCCTTCCTCTAGATGCAACCTGCAAAAGATAATGAAATAAAGAAGCCAAAATGCTTGTCTTTATAGACCTTTAGGGGAAAAAAACAGCTTTATTTGTGAGAGAATAAAACTTGGACCTCATCCATGAAGAAAGCAACTTTTAAAGCATAAATCCAAGTGGATGTCTTCGAATAGGAAGAATCCCTATTTTGTAGCTGCCTATGGCTTCATGTGTAAGATGACAAGAAATATCTTCTTTTGATAATGTCATCGAACACGCGAGTTGACAAAAGTGTTAGCCAATTTTTCTTCTTTTTCGACACTTCTGCGCTCGTTTTGACTCAAGTATGGCATGTATCTGACTTCAACAATATGGCAAAATGTCACCATTAATTGAAAAAGATGACTGGTCCTGACATTTTGGAGACCTACCAACTGAGATTCCATCCCTAGCCTCCGACTGACGATCTGGCATCATTTGACTGCAAATCTGACCTCTTGAATCGGCCAACGGACGAAGATCGAGAAACAATTGTCGGAAAACACTGGCAGATCAGGAAAAATTCTATCTTTGGTGAAGTTGGGCGCCCCAAGCCTCCTGGGGCGCCTGGATTCTCTAGCCTTAGCCATTTTTTTGAAAATTGTAACTTCAGTTTTTTGATTTGCGTGCACGTTCCGGTGGCTGATGACCCCTGTTTGGCTGTCGATTTCTGTCTGTTGGGACAAAACTGAGTTTGATGATCTAGCAGATAGGTAGGCCTGATGAAAATTGAGCTGACTGTACTCTTTGTCTGCATCGAGAAACGCGCCAAATTGATCTGCTCTGAAACGGACCGGGCTGACGAATGGAGATTAACGTTTTCTAGAAAAAACTCAGAAAATAATCTAACTCTGGTGAGTTTGGGTGCCCCAAGCCTCCTGGGGCGCTTGGTTTTCCGTGCCTTAGAAAAATTTCTAAAAATTTCAAATTTTATGCCATTTCTCGTTTTTCGTGCCAACAGCTTCTATTTGATCTTTGTTTTCGACCATCTGAACGACTGCTGAGGCAGAACGGAGGATGATCTGAGCAGCCTTAACATATCTGTGATGAAATCCCAGTTTTGACTGATGTTTGACTAAGTTTGACCAAGTTTGACCAACTGGTAACGGGCTGACAGAAGCATTTTTTACGTTTCTCAAAAAACGTGAAAAAAACTAACATTGGAGAGGTTGGGTCTTCATACTTAACCATTTTTCTAATTTCCAACTCTCGTCTGCATCCTGCTCCGTTTTGCGTACGTCGTCAAGTCGATAACTGTTCATCGATTCTACGTCGTTGGAACAGCATTGAAAACTCGAAAAATGAGCTATGGCAGATGAACTTCCTCTGTTGATGACTTCAAAGCTCATGCTTCATCTTCTGAAAAAGCAGAAATGACCTAGAAGAGAAAACTTGATCTTTTGCAAATTTCATCTGGACCACGCTGATCGTGAAGCAAAATCGACCAATGAGAATCAAGCGCGACACCTAAGTCAGAGATTCTATTTTTAGAAAGTTTTGCTAGCATCCATATCTCAAGAAACCCAGAAAACCTAATTTGACGTCTATTTTTAGGAACTTTCTAAAAATAGAAATTTCTATTTTTAGAAATTTTGCTTTTTTGATTTTTTAACGAAAAATTTTCTAGACTTGTTCAAATGCCTTAATGAAGCAAAAATTTTGGTTGGGTACAACAAGTTGAATAGCGACCATGAGAAGACTAAGAAACAATTAGCTGAAGCAGTGCAATTCGTTAAGATAACTAGAGAATGAGAGCTCCTTGCGGCACATCATCTCACATCATCTCAAGCTCCAGACTAAAGAAGTTTGCCGACTATGAAAGGTGGTTTCTCAGCAGAACACTCCTTCGTCAATATGTACACCTCCAGGGATGTCCCCTCCACCGACCTCTCAATAATATGGTATTTTGGGTTTCAATCTTCCATTTTGTTTTATTACTCTTAGTTGTCTGGAAGACGACTATTCTTTTTTAGGGGGGTTGGTGTAGACAACAAATTAGTCATAGTATATAATTATGTTTTGGTTTGTCGGGGGGATTAGTTATCATCTCGTCCGTTGTATGTAGTTACTTGGGTAGTTGCCGACGGTTGGAAGTAACTAGCAACCGTCAACCACTTATATATACTTTTACTGTCATTGAGAAAAGGACCGCATATAGAGTGAGAACTCCCTCGTAATGTCCCCTTCTAGCAAGCCAAAATTTTCACAACCTTACACACAATTTTAACTTGTAAAAGAGAACATTAGTATTCAATATTTCTTATCTAATCATATTAAGCATAATGATATATTAAATGAAGCCTTATAATCATAATCTATATGCATTATTCCTTTCTCTATTTCACTGTAATATTATCATAATTCCCTCCGGAAGAGTCTATTACTTGGGCCAATCATGTTAATCCAATCATTCACCCAACAAGAGAGGGTTCCTTGGGCACAATCTTGCCATAGGTCCATTATCCTTCCTTTGATCTAGAATGGCAATCTTCACCAACTAGAGTCAAAGGCCTATCCACTTGTCCCATATTGGCAATCTTCACCAATTGGAAACAAGGGCCATTTCCACTTGTCCATATTAGCAATCTTCACTAATTGAAACAAGGGCCTTACTCCTCTTGCCTCAAGTTAGCAATCTACACTAATTGAGTCAAGGGCCTATCTCCACTTACCTTGAATTAGCAATCTCCGCTAATCAAGATAAGGGCCTTTTTCCACTTACCTCATATTGGCAATCTACACCAAATGAGATAAGGGCCTTTCTCGGTTGAGTACTCTTCCCTTTTAGGACAAGCAATCTACACTTGCCTTGTAAGGTTAGAGCCTTATCAACTCGAGCCTTAAATACCTTGGTCAATTGTCAAACCCTTGGTCTCACTTACTTGGTGTGATGGATTAACAATGATGTCCATTTCTCATTCCGGCCTTTCATAGTTATAAATGATAGTTCCAATCACATGTTAGCCTTTCACCTTTCTTCAAGATGCTCTTTATAATAATCATACATCAAATACACATTCTTTATAATGCTAATGCATCATATAATAATTCATAATACTATACGTATTCTCAGTCTATGATATAATCAATTCTTATCTTTTAATGATATTCTTTCTAAAGTGATCTAGCCATAATGAGATATAATTTCTACTTAACATTTATCACTTTTACTAAGTCAATCCAAGATAAGAATCTGATTAGAAATAAGAACATGATCTTCATTATCATAATAAACTATTCCATCATTCATATTGAAGTTGATTTACGATGTGGATATAAAATCATACCTTTTTTAGCACTTAATTGTTTCTTGCTATTTGCAGTTTGTTATTAGTATTCGCTGATATTTGAATGATTTGATTTCAACTATATGCTGTATGCTTTCAATTCGATCTGCTGTGTATCGCTTCAGATATATCTCTGTGTCCTTGGTTCGATTAGATGTTATTATTTATTTGCTGATGCTTGATATGAATGATGTATTGTTCGATGTAAAGATGATGTTCCATCTGAATGCACATATAAGTATGATGAAGGATTCGCTGTCCCTTTGTGCTCTCGCTGCTATCCTATTCTCTGCAGATATGTATGTTAAATCAGATTGTATCCTTATATGATTATGGTCGATGAGATGTTGTGAAGAATGGATCGATCTTTATGCAATTATATGTATTGAATATCCTGAATGGTTCCATGTCTGAATGAGATCCCCAATCCCTCTTTTATACCTTCGCACTTTTGTGTGGTCACGTCCCTACACTTGAGACGCCATCCTTACTACACATGATCGGTGCTATCTTGCATTTTGGATTGATAGTCGATTAATCATTGATTAAATTGCTTTTGTTCGAGCCTTAACTAATTTGTCTTATTTTGTATTTGTCTTATAGTTATCACTTATTTGATCCTCAGTTAGTGATATCAGCTAAGTGTCTTATTGTTTTCTCTTAGTCAACGGTTGACATAGGAGATCACTCTTGTCTTCATTACACTGCCGATCCATCTTGACATATATGAGATTGTGATTGATGGTCTTTCCAATCTTTAATTGGAAAAATATCGAGTCATGACATCCCTATACTACTTCTGTATAAGAGCATATTAATGAAGAAATTGTGATATCATTCTAGTATGAATCTTTTATGAGCATTGGCTATGAATCGGTTATATTCATTTGAATAGTTATATTCTGTTTACTCTGTGTGTTCAAGCATATTCAATTAGGCAGTAAACAACATACATTTATATAGGGCTCTTGGATGCATGAATCAAAGAGACGACATTCCCAAGAGGTATGAGTTGACTCTCAATCAAGAGGTGAGTTAACTCGGCCTAACTAAGAAGTCAAGAGTTGAACTGCTAATTAGTGGAATAGTTCACTCAACCTGACTAAGACAGAGGTGGCCTTGACTGAATAGAGGTGGCACCTAACTACCATCAATCAAGAGTTGATGAAGTGGTGGCACTTATGTACCTCAAGTCAAGGTGTACACGTCATTATTAGCTACTTAGGTGAGAATAATTAAATATTTATATTATCTTAAGTAAACTTATTAAATAGGTGCAACATCACACTTAGGATATAATATATCCAATGTGAATAAAATATTACACCAACAATCATGAGTAAGATACCTTTTTAATATCAACTATTACTATTATTCCTTTGTCTAAACCACACAAAAGCGTGGTTAAACCATGTTGAAACATGGATATCCATTCAAACTCATACCTCCTTTTCTAGGACAACAAGACAGAAAATATAACCTCTCAAGGGAAAAGTAGCATTCTCTAGAAATCCTAATAGGCAAATTCTCACCAATTCCTTTGATATTGACTATCCATATTGTGGGTAGAATACATATAAGAAGACATCTTCAATTGCCTCAGCCGTATCTTCAACATTTTAAGTTTAAACAAGACCTTACCCTGTTTTGCCCAAAGATTGAGCAAGAGAATGCCACATCTTTAGTCAACAATTCTAAAATCTATTGGAAGACTTTATAGTGGCTGGGATGATGAGTTCAAAGCCAACTACTCAATAGCTATACAACTTTGGAATGATGAGTACCCCTCTTATTAGACCATAGCTATTTACATAGAAAACATACATGCTTTTGCTGTTCTCTTTATTTCTGCTTTATCTAAAGACATGGCCTTAGATTGGATGTTACAACCAAGGATTACTTGCATAAACAAAAGATTAAATTCATAATTTCTTCCAAATCCTTTTAATGGGAGTAATATATGTATATAAAACATAAAAGACCTTTAGAATGGTTAAGGAATCCCTCAAAGTCATAATTTGCATTAATGAAGAATTAGAAGGGTTATGTTTTATGAAAGGTCCATATTGTCCAAATGGGCATTAAATCTTGATGTAACATACACCCCTGGTAGATATTTTTGTCTTGTATGTGTTTTTGTGTTTTTCTTGGTGTTTGATGTTTAGGGTTTTATGGGTTTTGCTTGCATGTGTGTTTTGACATGAAATACATAGGAAATGAAGCATAAACTAAAAACCCAAAAAATATATAATGTATTTGCACAAATGGATAAAGACCCAAATCATAGAAAGTGGTAAAACTAATTACAGACATATACTCATATGAAAATCTTCAACTTGATTCATTGCCGAAAATTGCACCAGCATACAATGTCATGGGAAATCACCAGGAAATGCATACATATGAAGTTGCACAAAATACAGAGCTGCAGCAATAAATACAACTCCCAACGCCAAAGATTGAAGTTTTAGCTGTTGCAAATGAAGTAGAAATGACACTCCAAAGGCCCACGTCCCTCCACAAGTGGTACGGCCTGGCTGTTGGCTGTTGCAGCACTAAATATCATCAAAATCCCTCATTGAAATCTCTGTATCAGACTGTAATTGGCTGCCAATATGGTACGACCCCAGTGGTATGAAAAACAGCTGCAAAACCTTCCTTAAAACTCCCACGAATGCCTTAGAGGATGTACGGCCTGCTAATGAAAGAGTATGGCCAGCAATGGAAATATATCACAGTCATAAAACCTTGATAAAACTATCAAATCTGCCTCTTAAAACTGTTCTAATCAACTATATATCAAACTCCAACAAATAAGTCCATATCTTGTTCAAATCTTCAACAAAATGTATCCGACGAAAGCACAACTGAAGCCTCCAAGTATCCTCTCCTCATGCGGTCTTTCACGCACGAAGAAAGGGACTTATGCAGGGGTTTTCGTCCCAGTAAAGCCAATCAAACTCTAGAGCCAAGCTCTCAAAACCCTCACAGGCAAATCTCAATAAGAGAGAAAATATCATAAACCAAGCATATGAAAATGAGGCTCAAAACCTTGTTTTATAGACCTCCCAAGCCCGACGCCCAAGAAGAGAGGGAAATATTATATTTTGAATTTCACTTATTAACCCCCTTATTCCTCCATGAGGTGTCCATCTCCTAGGCACATCACTTTTAAGTTACAACTTTATTTTATAAAGTGATGCTATATTATTTATTTTACTTAACATTTATAAAGTCCCGTTAAATAAATAATATAACTTCAGACTTTAAAATAAATGTCAAGACGAAGTCGGAATGCCATGATCTATAGCTCTCCGAAAAGGTTTCGACGAGACGAATACATCCCCACTGAAAATCCTGATCCTGCACCAAACCTGAACTTACTAAAAATAGAAGTATGCCATAAGGCACTCAAACTGCCACAGACAACTGCCAACTGGATCCAAACCACATCTACACCTCTGAATTGCCCATCCAAGGCCAAACCACAATGGTTCCCTAACCAAACTGTCAATCTACGGGAACAAATAATAGACTAACTCCTCAACTGTCTAACTGGGCTAAAAAGGGGACATTACACTTGAACTATAGATTATGAACCAACTTCCACTAATGCAGAATATGTCTAGATTTAGACACTAAAAAGAAGTCAAAGAGTTCAAAATAATTTTTTGACCAGCCTAAATGGATCTAGCATGACTGAATCACATGAACAAACCATAAAATGGGTAAATAGCAATAACTTGAATAGGCAGATCTAAATAGTTAGATACAAAATGCCCAAATTTTTAAAAATACCCATCCAAATTTCCCACTCTTTGTTATAGTTTCAAAAGACTTTTTGAGAAACTAATGCCCTAGTATGGAAAATCTAGGCAAAGTCAAATTTATGCTCTTGGGAAACAACTTGAAGGAGAGGTGCTAGGATAACTTTTTATGGTATACTTATTGTAATGCCCATCACTTGATCCCCTTAATTGAGCCTCCTTTTGGTACATCAACTATGTTTCTAGTATTCTACTATCAATGAAAAAGTAGTTGAAACCCTTGCAAGTATACTTTGTATGCGCTGGATTGGACTGTAATTGCAATGTCATTGGTGGCCTCCTGATCCTCTATTTGGACAACAATGGTTTGGACTATCTATTTATCATTGAGAACTAAATTGTTGGTTAGGGTTCTAGTACGAATACAAGTACAATGTTTGGGTATAGAGCCACACCATTTTTTTAGGCCCCAAGTTTGGTACGACTTGGATATGGTGTTCATTAAGGAGCTCAAATATATAGACATATAAAGTGCAAATTCATTCCAAAGAACTTGAGTGCATGTACACTGTCCCGTATAATGCAATTCTTAAAAAGTATGGGTAGTCAAATAATAAAACTAGTAAAGTAGCCTTTGGTCTATTGGAGAAGTTGAATGGCTAACAAAGAGCCCACCAATGATCAAGTTTGGCTAAATACAAAGGTCCATGACACTCTAAAGAGATGAGATCGAGATCGTGCCCTAAGCAACTTTGGTGGAATGGATACCCCTTAGTCCTTGGCACTAAGCTGAAAGAGGTCGATTATTTGTGCACCTGGGATTTGAGCTCCCGATACCAACCAATTGCTAAATGATTCAGGATGTTCAGATTTCCAATATAACTAAATAAATAAAGAAAACTAATTATAATATGCATAAACATCCTCTCAACTAAAACAATAAAATAAAGAAAAATAATGAAATAACCCACCCCCTTATGTGTTTTATAGAGTTCTGAACTGGGTCTGATTTCTTTCACCGTTTGAAGGGTTTTCTGTGGTTAAGTTGAATCCTGCTTGTGTTTTGATGTTGTTTTCATAACATTGAACACATGCATGCATATATCTTTGCAAATATTGAAAATAAAAGATACCTAGATAATGCTTTTGAATGGGAATGTATTAAATAACATTAATATGCAATACCCACAAAAATATGCTCAAATAAACTGGGGTTCCAACATACCCATTTGCTGCAATGAAAGTACATGACTGAGAAAAGAAGGTACAGCAGTCTATGATGGTACAATCTTCTCCGAATGATGACAGACTGGAGCTAATACATCAAATGAAATAGAACAGCAGCTAGAGACTTCAAACGCCTCAAGTAGACATGGAATAGAGACCAAAGTTCACAAGTTTTATTGTTGTTAGGAGCCCATGTCCCTGCTGGTACAGTTCGGCGGCGGCCCTGCTGGGAATCACATTCAACCCTCAATCACCATAAAATGCTCCTTTCTTGCTGCTATTATCTCTGTTATATCTGCACTCTTCCCACGCCACCAAGAATGGAGAAATCTGCCCAAAGCTCCCTTCAAAACTCACAAAAATACCCTAGCTGGTACGACAAGGTACAATAGCATGTACAGCCTCTATATGTGATGCAAACCGCATCAAAAACACCTCCGAAAAACCTGCTATAACCTTTAATGCATTCTTCATTGTCCTTCTTGAATTATCATGATGAAACCCGTAAGATATTGCATTGTTTTCTTCTTCGCAACAAACTATGAAACCCTCAAACTGAATAAAATGAAGCACAGTTGTAACCACTGGATATGGCTGCCCAAGAGCCTCCTTGGGTGATCTCTCACACCTACGGATAGCTGATACTGATGGAGGTTTCCATCTCCAAAAGCCCAAATGGTTTCTTCAAACCCTCATACACTTACAGAACAAAGTAACATCAAATTGTAGTAGTCAAGAATGAGCTCTTTCTTTTCATTTTAGCTTTTATATTTTCCCCTTGAGGGTCGACTACATGAGAGAGGGAATTAAAATATTTAAAATTCACTTTATTAACCTCCTTGAGGCGTCCAAGTCCTTAAGTGACTTTATTTGCATTTTTTCACCTTTTTACTTAGTCACCACATCAATATAATAAAGTCCAAATATTAAATATAAAGTATTAACTTACGGACTTTAATATGAAAGGTCAAATGGACTCAGAATTTGACGAACAATAGACCGTTGGAAAGGTATCATCGAAACGCTCCACCTCCAACCTTGAATTTCCCAAAATAGGCAAAACCCTAACTTACTAAAAATAGTAATTTCTCCGAAACCATCCATCGAAACTCCTAGAGTTCCCTAACCACATTGGTTAGTCTATGGGAACCAAGTATAGACTAACACCAACTAGGAAAGGGGACATTACAATCCACCCTCCCCAAGATTGCTTACCTCAAGCAATCTCAGATCTGGATGCATCAAAATTTGCTCGCTCTCCCATGTAGCATCCTCCACCGGCAGGTTCTTCTATTTTACCAAATACTCCCTGATGACCCTCTTCCTCAATGTACGCTCCCTGGTGTCAATGATGGCCTCAGGTACCAAAACCAACTTCCCCTCTTCATCAAGAGGAGGCAACTCTGAAGAAGGAACCACATTGTGTCCCAATGCCTTTTTGAGGCGAGACACATGGAAGACATTGCGAACTATGCTGTATGCCGGCAACTCAAGCTCATAAGTCACCTCTCCAACCCTCCTGGAGATCCTAAATGGACCATAATACCGTGGCTTCAACTTTTCTGCGCCACTTTAGTTAAGAGTGGACTAGAACCTCTTTTCTTTGTTCCAATTTTGACAAGGTTGAGTCACTTCAAATCTCAGGGATTGATCTTCATTGTTCTCAAATTGCACTTTGTTTGACGGATGATCTCCCTAACTTCTCATTTGGATGAATATTGAGCAAGACTCTGAACGAAGACTCACTAAGCTACTGGCAAAACGAAAGGGAAAACTGGGGGTCCCCATTTGCAATGGGGCGATGTGTGATTAGGTCACAACAGGTCCACTACCATAATATGACGCCTTTTTGTTGTGACAAAGATGAACCTATTGCAATCCCTTCAAGAGATCAATAATTTCAAGAACCACAATTTCTACTTGCCAAATAGTCTTTATCATGTGCCATGTCACTTCCTTTCATGTCTACATGACCTAGAAGGCTTGGGCATGCTCAATGAGATAGATCACTGATCATAAGTGGGAAATACATTATCACTTACAAGCTTACAAACAAAGGGAATTTATACAAAATCAGAGGACAAAAAATAAAATGTATACACTGCACAAATGACAACTTGTTTATGTATCTTAGAAAAGCTCCTTTTGGGACCTACAAGTATGATCTTATTCTTTTTATAACATACAAAAGAGTTATCTCTAAAAGAGTAAACAAGGGCATATAGCCAACCCATAGAAAATTGTAGAAACAAGGAATTTCATAGATCAACATGTTCTTCATAGTATATCAAAGAGACGGAACTAGAATCTGAAAATGAGAAGGATTAAAGAAATCATGAGTTGATTCTCAAATTTTTGCCTACAATGGGGGAATATTGTCATGTCCCCTTTTCAAAACTAAAAGAATTAATAATATTTATGTTGCCCCTTTTGAACAATCACTTTATTTCCAAAATGGGCAACTTAAATATTATTATAGGTCCTATGTAATGTTTAATGAGTGTTTTTAACTCTTTATTCAAAATGCAATTCAAAAAGCGACTTTTGGATGTAATTTAAAAGTATTTTTAAATACATGGAGGTAAAAGTAAATTCAATAAAATAAATAAAATAAAATAGAGGGCCCAAAGTAGGCGCCTATAAAAGAGAGGTCAAGGCTCACATTAAAGCATCCTATCCGATTTAGTCATTTCATTATTCCTTCCATTTTGGAGATTGAAGCATTCAAGGACAGAAACCCTTGGTTTGCAAATTCCTGAGGACGAAAACCCTCATCCAATTGGAGCAATTCTACATTAAGAATCGTGATTGTTCTCATTTTGCTATTCCTTCCAGCCGGAACGATTTGGATTTGCAAGCAAATTTTCATATCAGCGATGAAGATTTTTTAAGATATTCAGTTTCACATTCAATTTTCAGTAAGCAGTCTAAGCATTCAGTCTAGTATTCAGTATTTCGGTATTTCCAGTTACAATTTTCAGGATTATTTGCTAATTTACTTCAGTCAGTGTGTTTGTTATGAGTGTCGTGATTCAGTGGTATGTACTATGTATTACATTGAGATCGTGCAGTTTGTATTATGTTTCAGATCCAGAATGCAGATTAGAATCATGTCTTGTTTATATTCAGTTTGCGGTGCTCCCCTTTGAAGTAATAAATAAAATTGCTGTTATTATTTCCAGCAGCCCGGCACCGCTAGTATTGTTGTGTTCAGTTTGATTCTGTGTGGGATTGAATCATTTCATATTCAATTGTACTGTTCAGTGGGGCATATCTTCATGCAATAACATAGTGCAACTTATTTCATTGTGGGATTTCTAATATATCATGTGGAGCCTTGACTCATGCATAATGGCTAGTTACCCGTATAAAGGCTCTTTGTTTTCCCAGTCACCGACCTTATTATAATCTTTGGTCAATAAAGTGAGTGTGCTAACAAGTCACATGGTATTAATTAGCCGAACTTTTCTAGTATCACCACTTCATATTCCTGACTGGACGTTTCATGTCATAAGAAGGTTTCTCCTTGGAATTATATTCATTGTTGTCTATGGATAGGCGCTGGTAATTCTATTGGCAGCCTAAGATCAATATCTTCCCCATGGCACTGAGGGCGGCTAACACAGCCTTAACAGCATTGGTTGGGTTGTATGTTGTCTTGCACAGCCATATTGTGTTTTGATTTCTAACAGCCTTTATGCATCTACATCTGCTGCTCGATTGTAATAATTGGTAAGGTTTTCAAACATTATAGATAGCAAGGTTTCAGAAGCATTTCAGTGATAAATAATATTCTTGGTAAATGCTGTAGCTTGCTGCCACCAAGGCAAATGGCAGTGATATCATTGTTTCTTTAAAATATCCAGTTAACTCTACTTGTTAACAGTACATACACATTCATCACTGTCTGATCAGAAAGGAATAGATATATAAATATTTATTATTTGTGGTTAGGAACTTCTCATAATTGTAGGATTATGGTAACAAGTCCTATAGTAGCAGAAATCACAAATTAATCAAAATTAATTGAGGTTTGTGCACAGCAGTAATCTGAGTCAGTTCGGATAGCCTTTTTTTTAAAATTTGTGGGCACTATTTTCAAGGTGATCAAATAAAAAATCGTGATTCAATAATGATTTTTTGGGGGATCACAATTTTGTATATAAAACCTACATTTCAGTCAGTCTTGCTTATTTTTACACTTTTTTTATTTTTCAACAGTGATTTTGGCAAAAGAAATTAAATTTTAATACATCCTAACCAAAACCATAATCCAATTAAATGCTGATTAATTGAAAAAATCTTTATCTTTTGGTTTTCCAAGTTATTCCCAAAAAAGATTTTTGCTACTATGAGGACAACCACTCCAGCATCAATAAGGTGCATAATTTGAGTCTTTTTTGTATGCTTCTATTTGTTCATATTTCCATTTTATGAAAGATACATACTAGGTACACTTATTTATTAGCATTTGAATAAAAATTCTATGACCTTTGGCTTATGAACTTTGTTACAGATTCCATATTGTTAGCCATTTTAGTTCAATAAAGCTCGAGATGTTTTTAAAATGAAAGCATCTTGTTGATCTGGAGATATTAATGAAGTAACTATGGTTTTTACTGTTACTCTATCACTACAAAACAAATGAGGATATACATACTTGAGTATACCACTGTGTAGCTGTTTGGAAATCTTTATCTTGGAAAGCCAGATCACCATGCTTCCTTGCATTTAGTATGTTCTGCATTTCTAATGTCCACCCTCTGAAAGATATCTGTAAACAGAACGCTAAAAACAATTCATAAGGATGTAATAAAGCAAATCATCCATATAGGAGAATTTGGTAGGACTCAGAAGGTTGAAATATGTTTTATAATATATTTATCAAACAACTAAAGTGTACAATTGCAGCCTTGAGCATGGAACAAAGAGAAGAAACCTAGATCATAAAATTGACCAAACACCTTAAAGTTACATATTGTTTCTAAGCAAATTCGCATCTTATTCACTAAAACAATAAATTCTGGTCTAACTATAGACCAAGCAACATATGCTAGACAGATATCAATAGCATCCTCGATATTGCCATAAGGCAAGTAATATCACACACAATGTTGCCAGATATACAGACACTACAAACAAACTAATATAGTAATTATGTAAATCACAAAGTGTTTATTTCAATTATCTTGGCAGTGTTATCATCCAAAAATCGGAGCATAGGACATCAGAAGAGCTTTCCACTAATAAGTTACAAATTGATATTAAAGGAGAATACCTTGTGAAAGTCATCACGACACCTCATAGCCACAAAATGGAATGATAATGTCTATAAGAAAACTTAGAGAGAAGATAGAATTCAACATAAAACCACAGTTCAAGTGTATTTTGAAATGATAACAATGATTCTGAAAAAATATATAAAAATTGTAGCTACTAAACCTTACAATGAAATACTTGAATGCGAAAGCATCACATTCATCAAATGTGCACAACTACTACATAAATATTCAGTCATCATATACAAAATTAACACGTAATAATATGTGTGTACTGGTAAAGCATTTGTAGGCAATAGTGAAGGGTTGTGGACTCCATAAAGGAGGCACACATTTGAATCCAGAGAGGGGTTGGGGGTATAGGATATGTACACCTTGTTGAAGAATATATAAGGTAAATAGGAAAAAAAAACTCCCTTCTAAGCTTTCATAAGGGGAGTCTCATGCACCAAATTGGTGTCTTGCCTGGCCATGACCTAAAGAACAAAGGTTTACCAAAATGAGAAAATAGCCATGTCTTCTTAAAATAAAATTATAATATATGTGGTCTACAAGATGTGTAGGCCTGACTCACATATAGATTCTCAATAGAAACTTGAATGGAGAATTGTGGAGGAACTCAGTGTGTATTGGTCCATCAAATACATATTGGGAAGGGAATAGTAGATGAACTAGTTGAACACAACACTCCACACATAACCTTACCATAGCCAACCTAACACAGACAAGAGTCACAAGTACATTACGTCTCATCTTGGCTCAGATAAGTATGCATCACTAAAACTATTGTCTCATTTTCTCCCTCTAAAGAACATGGTGCCCTGCTGAGAATAGTCAAAATCCACATGAAATTTAGACATAGAATCCAAATGAGACTAGAAACTAAAGTCAAAGGAATCTATAGTACTGGAACATGGTATCTTGCAAACTGCTTACTTTAGAGTGGACTCCAAATGCCTTACTGTAATATCCCGGATGGATATTTGCTCTTATCTCTATGTTTGTTATCAGCAAACACAAAAAACTCGAATATAATCGATGATTCAAATTAAAGATTTGAATATACAACTATTATGATTTCAGAACATCAACAGATACTGAATACCCTAGAGTTATCTTGAGAAATCAGATATCACCTTCACTTTCAATACATCCATCAGGTATACTCTTATTACAATCAGATTTATTACTTCAATGATAAGCTTATGACAACCTCTACGATCTATTGTTATAAATTAAACACACAACTAAGATATCATAGATCAGTGATACCTCAAATCTGTTATGCACAGGTCCTCCCCTTGAATAGCAGCGTACCACTTTAAAAGACAACATATATTATTCTGTAGATGGTGGTGTCAATACAGGAGCTGCGATTAGTTCTTCAGGCAAACACACGACTTATTTAATGCTGCGTCACCTTGATAACACATCTCTGAACGGCGACTTGAATCTCACGATTTCCTTGAACTCAAATGCTACCACGGTTCCTTGTAAAATTTCTGCCTTGTTCGTTACACCATATAAATAATGCTGATGCGCTGCCAGAATTATAGATATATTACTCAACGACTCCACTAGAATATGATATAACTTCCATTAACAAGCGGTGGCCATTATCTAGAACCCACGATCATAATTTTAGGCATCCTTCAATATTTAGAAGCGACTATCAATAGTGTGCGCCGGTCCTCCTCAAGATTCCACGCAGATAGTCTTCAAGGTATCTTACAATATCAATCTTGCAACATATGATATTGAGCTCTTCTCAGAGTGAATATGGCGCTCTAAGTCTGCCAGTCTTCAACGAACGCCAGTCAAATGCTCAGACTTAGATCTTATGTATAATGAGAAATTGATTGCTCAGGTAATCAGGGATCCTGAATGAAAGCTTCAATCAAACAAAGGTGCCCGAGAACACTCCACAAAAATCCTTTAATATCAAATGCAAATCATATATATTAATCTCAATAGACAACCTACTGGTAGTGGAATTTGGGGCCCACCGCTAGAAATATGACTAAGCTTAAGTTATCAAAAATTGTCACAAACTTATATCTTATATTTGCTACGATCTCCTTATGCAAGCAATTCATCACCCGAGGCCCACAACCACTGCTAAAGACTGCAGGAACCTGTCAGATATTGTCTCTTAAAAATGCAAGAGATATATATATTCTGAAATCTGAATATTCATAAACTTCAACACCAGATATATATATATATATATATATTGATTCAACACTGGCAAATTTATATTTTACAAATCAATAAATTTGCAAACAAAAATCTTCTACATAAACTTTATTCTCAAATCTGCATACAATGTCTTCAATGATGTACAATGATCAGCAATCAGCAATAAACTCACTGAAAAACCTAAAACAACACTTTGGAGCACAATTGTGAAATCTAAGATGATTTCACCTCTACAATTCACCAAGGGGTCATCTCCTCGCCTTAGCAAATGCAAGGGGCCATCACCTTGACAACAGATGAATACAACTTGACAAAAGTCATAAACACAAAACCAAAACATACAGATATACATGTTCAACAATGACTCTCAACATCCCTTTTAAACTTTCATCAATTAGGACAGGCCCTAATTTTATTAAATGAAAGTTTTTATGTACACAATCACACCTTACAATATTAAATGCTTTTACACACTAACTTTTTAAATGTGTGTACAATGATACTTTATTTAATAAAGTATTTTTCAAGTAACTTAATTAAATATTAATTTTATAAAGCAATTAAAATACTTTATAAAATTAATTTACAATTAGACACATTTAAGTTACTCGTAAAAATTGGGGACATTACAGCCCTCCCTTCCCGACATTGCTTGTCCCCAAGCAATGGGAAGAGAAAATGAAGCCAATCAATCCCTGGATCCCAAATCCAGCGAGGTTCCTCAAGCATGCTCAATCGCATCTCTTCAAGGTTGCTAATGAAGAAGATCCTGGGACCGCTTCCGTTGTCACACCATAATGAATCTATCTTACTGTCATGAATCAGAATAGCAATATAGATGATGTCAAAAATGTTACCGAACCAATGCAAACCAAAGAAACTCATCTTATACTCCATGTCCAACCAATAGACATGCCTCCACACACTCCCAAGCAATTGAATAGCTGATGTAGGCCATGAACAATCAAGAGATGCAATGTCATTCCAACTAGGGCAGTCACTAAACCATGATGAATCTATGAATATGAAGTCACCAATCAACAAGTAAATAGCTGCCATATCATAAGAAATCAGTGCCATAACGAAAGATGAGTTATGGATGTCTTCATTACTAACCAATGACAACTCTTGAGTGGCTGATCCACTATGAGTGTCATCAATACAATCAACAACACTATCAAATAAATGACCAACATCAACTGAAATATCTGAATTATCCTCATCCATCCATATGACAAAACATGTAGGCATTCTCTTATCCTGTTCCATCATGTTTGAAGTCTTAACTAAACCATCCAAATGATATGTATCATCAATCTCATCATCACCATCATTAGAACAATGTGCAATTTCAGGTTCATCATCTCTTTGAATAAAGAGACTTTTAATGTTGTCTATCCTTCTTTGCCTTGCTATGTTGATGAGATTGACCTTTTCTTTGACTTCTTGAAGATGTTTTTTTGCATTGGCAGCCAGCATCTTGGCCTCTTTGGCTCTTTTCATCCATTCTTCATTCATCTTTTCACATATCTTTACCTCTTATTTGCCAAAGTATACAAAATCAGCCTTCTTACCATCAATATCTCCATGTCTATCATTGGACATATGGCTGCCATCAATAGGTGAGATCATATCATTGACCTCCTCATGATTCAAAGACATTACCTCATAAGAATAATGAGTCATCATGATGTTGTCCTCAAACAAATCAATAATGACATCATGCCATTCTATTGTGTTTTCGTCATCAAATTCTGATTCAATGTGTGTCTCCTCTTGTATATCACCTATGTCTTCTTCTTCATGTGAATTACATACCTCATAGCTGACCTCTTTCATGTATGATTGATTATCAATAATATACCCTTCATAACAAACTGAAATATCTGATTTTCTATCATATGTATAAACATTATCATTTTCCAAATCATTCACATCACTTGTCTCCTTATCAACATGAAGAAGAGATGAAACAACAATATTAGGCTCATCATGAGAAACCATACCTTCATCTACCATAGCTAATTTATCTTCAACTTTCATGTACTTCTCTTCAATCTTGAGGTCATCATGAAGTGTTATAAGCTCTTCATCTTTTACTGGCCCAAAAGTCTGATTTTCTTTCACTGTTTCATAGCTGCTATCAAACTCATCCAATTGTTCAATTTTTATTCCACTTGCATAGTCTTCTTGCTCTTTGAAATCATTCATCATAATATCATATACCAATGTGTACCTCTATCATTAGGAGTCTTCTTGAATGAACTTGACCTTGTACCTGTTGATTTTCTTGAATTAAACTTCCTTGAATCTTTATACTTCTATGAACTAGGAGCTGGCCTCATTGAAACATTTTTCTTTGTCATTTGTCTTTCCTTCTTCATGTCTGTTCGATACTCCATATAATGCTCAAAGTCTAGATCATTTTTGACCCTATCTGGAAGTGCTATGTATTCATCATAAGCAACCATTATCTCATCAACAAATATAGAAGCCATCTCTCTGAAATTTTCTGACCCAAACAGGCTGGCAGGATGAAGGCTCTAATACCACTATAATATCCTGGATGGATATTTGCTCTTATCTATATGTTTGTTATCAGCAAACACAAAAAACTCGAATATAATCGATGCTTCAAATTAAAGATTTGAATATACAATTGTTATGATTTCAGAACATCAACAGATACCGAATATCCTAGAGTTATCTTAAGAAATCAAATATCACCTTCATTTTCAATACATCCATCAGGTATACTCTTATTACAATCAGATTTATTACTTCAATGATAAGCTTATGACAACCTCTATGATCAGTTGTTATAAATTAAACACACAACTGAGATATCATAGATCAGTGATACCTCAAATCTGTTATGCACAGGTCCTCCCCTTGAATAGCTGCGTACCACTTTAAAAGACAACATATATTATTCTGTAGATGGCGGCGTCAATACAGGAGCTACGATTAGTTCTTCAGGAAAACACACGACTTCTTTAATGCTGCGTCACCTTAATAACACATCTCTGAATGGCGACTTGAATCTCACGATTTCCTTGAACTCAAATGCTACCACGGTTCCTTGTAAAATTTTTACCTTGTTTGTTACACCATATAAATAATGCTGATGCGCTGCCAGAATTATAGATATATTACTCAGCGACTCCACTAGAATATGATATAACTTCCATTAACAAGCGGTGGCTATTATCTACAACCCACAATCATAATTTTAGGCATCCTTCAATATTTAGAAGCGACTATCAATAGTGTGCACCAGTCCTCCTCAAGATTCCACGCAGATAGTCTTCAAGGTATCTTATGATATCAATCTTGCAACATATGATATCGAGCTCTTCTTAGAGTGAATATGGCGCTCTAAGTCTGCCGGTCTTCAACGAACGCCGGTCAAATGCTCAGACTCAGATCTTATGTATAATGAGAAATTGATTCCTTAGGCAATCAGGGATCTTGAATGAAAGCTTCAATCAAACAAAGGCGCCTGAGAACACTTCACAAAAATCCTTTAATATCAAATGCAAATCATATATATTAATCTCAATAGACAACCTACTGGTAGTGGAATTTGGGGCCCACCGCTAGAAATATGACTAAGCTTAAGTTATCAGAAATTCTCACAAACTTATATCTTATATTTGCTACGATCTCCTTGTGCAAGCAATTCATCACCCAGGGCCCACAACCACTGCTAAAGACTATAGGAAAATGTCAGATATTGTCTCTTAAAAATGCAAGAGATATATATATTCTGAAATCTGAATATTCATAAACTTCAACACCAAATATATATATATTGATTCAACACTGGAAATTTATATTTTACAAATCAATAAATTTGCAAACAAAAACCTTCTGCATAAACTTTATTCTCAAATCTGCATACAATGTCTTCAATGATGTACAATGATCAGCAATCAGCAATAAACTCACTGAAAAACCTAAAACAACACTTTGGAGCACAATTGTGAAATCTGAGATGATTTCACCTCTACAATTCACCAAGGGGTCATCTCCTTGGCTCAGCAAATGCAAGGGACCATCACCTTGACAACAGCTGAATACAACTTGACAAAAGTCATAAATACAAAACCAAAACATACAGACATACATGTTCTACAATGACTATCAACATCCCTTTTAAACTTTCATCAATTAGGACAGGCCCTAATTCTATTAAATGAAAGTTTTTATGTACACAATCACACCTTACAATATTAAATGCTTTTACACACTAACTTTTTAAATGTGTGTGTACAATGATACTTTATTTAATAAAGCATTTTTCAACTTAATAAAATATTAATTTTATAAAACAATTAAAATACTTTATAAAATTAATTTACAATTAGATACATTTAAGTTACTTGTAAAAATTGGGGACATTACACTTACTGATTTAGACAGATAGATATCTCTTTGCAATTTTTAAGTTTCCTAACACAGGTTTAATGCCCATTCTTCACCTTCTAGCAAACCCTCTTTATTATGAGAATCAAACTCCTCACAAAAAAGCAACCCTCATTCAACCAATCAAGAAAGGAATCAGACTGATTCACATAAAAGCACTCAAAATTAGAGAAAACTCCAAAGAATGGCAGCCAATGTGAAAAATTATCTTTTTCCCTTCGCAAGGGACTAAGATGACCTAATGTTAGAATGAGGCAGCTGCTTATAAAGTTTCAGCAACCTACTCTACCTCTGTAACATTTGAATGGTGAGTTGTAGCATTAATTTGATTGGGTGATAATCAAGACATCTGGGCAAACCTATGAAGAGTAACTGGAATCTTAGATCAACTAAAAAACCATCCTCTAAGTTCAAGTTCCTGCTTGGCCATCCTTAGCTTTGAGCAGTTGGGTTGTAGCTCATGAAAATGGACATTGATGTCAAAGTTGTGTGGATGACTGTCTAGTAATTGACAATGGTATGAGAAGCTGACAATGACTCAACTTTCAAAATTGTTGGAAGCTTGATTTGTGGATACTAGGAACTAAAGGTTCTTGGAAGATTGTGCATGGATTGAGATTGTGGTTTCTTATAATTCACCTTTGATTTTGTCTCTTTAGTGTGTGTAGAGGATAACATCCAAATTCCAATTGCAGATCATTCCATAGTTCTTCCATGCAAGAACGCCTATATGCATCTTAGCTATTGTTGCCTTTATCATTCCTTGTTTGCAATCAATTTCTGCATTAACTTTGATGGTAACCGGCCTTGTATACTTAATATTTGCTCCAATATCAACTCGTGTGTCTTCACATTGTTGATTGTTGTCTCTCCAATATTAAATTTAGAAAAACAAGGTCAATTATCTATGGCAGAGATGTTGGGAAAGGTCTCTCAACCTTGCATCCTAATGTTCTTATTTATTTATTATTAATTTATTTGTGAGCCCTCATAGAAAAAGGTGTCCCACTATGATTTAGCCATTATTGGCACTTATACATTTTGTTATGACATGTGTAAGATAATATCTTGTCATGTAAGGTGTAAGAGTATCTATGACAATGTAAGTGGTGTAAGAGAATCTGTGACACGTAAGAGCATGTAAGAGGGGGTTACACTGTTGACTTGACCAAGTTCACCAACTTATGATGCATGTTCTAATGCATCATAAGGGCATATTTGAATGGAGATAATGGAGCCAAAATGAAGCACCCAACTTAGGGAGTTATATGTGACAGCTTCTGACATGTTATGACATGTGTAAGAGCATATTCTATTTTTAGCGTAGAAGACCATGACCAAGGGGGCCGTTGGAATTTGGGCCCTAGATTTGGGTGTCATTTTTGGGTTATGGTATTGGCCCATGGTTTGTGGTTTAGCGCTCATGGTTTCATAGCTTGACTTCTCTATTTATTTGATGCCAGAGATGGAGGTTTCATAGTGAGTTTGAAGGAACGGTTATGCTAACGAAATTAGTCCAAATATATGTCGGTGATTCTCTTGTAAGGGCATGTGCCTAGACATTGTATGTAACTATAATGTCCCCTTTTTGTTCAGTTGAGCCATTGTTGCAAAGTGACTTGGAGAAAGGAAAGTCGACTTCACCTAAGCCAAATTGAAGTTAAGTTGAGTACTTTATAAAGTGGCTTGGAGAATGGAAAGTTGGTAAAAATGACTTAAAGCTTGGAGAATGGAAAGTCACCTTAAAAAGGGGGAAAATAAATTATAATAAAATGACAAAAATAAAACATTATTTTAATGTCAAGTTGGACGTCCCACTTGGAGAAGGAAAAAGTGAATTAAAAATTAATATTTTAATCCCAATTGTGGCGCACCTCTTGTGGACATGAAAATTATATAAAATATTGCAAATTTGGGCATTCCTCTTGGAGGTTATAAAAGAAGGTGTTTGGGAGGTCATTTCATCATGGTGTATTTTGTCAATTGCATATTGGATATTTTCCCTTGAGCTGCAACACAGGTTCAGAGGACGAAAACCCTTGGAAATTCGTGGATTGGACAAAAACCCAATGCCACTTGAGAGGTGAATCCATCCAGGATTTGCTATAGAGCTTATTTGCAGGTTTTGGCATCGAATTGGAACTACAAAGACATTTTTTGCAGGTTTATATCAGCTAGGGTTTGCAGGCCAAATTGATTTGTACCAAATATCAATTTGCATTGAGGCGATTTGGAGAGATATTGGCGCTAGGGTTTGATATGGCATCATCATTCATGCAAGGATGGTGCGGCTGGCCCAAGGAGTGATTTATATATGTGTTATTATGCAGATCTTGGTCATTTCATGGTGAAATTGCTATCTATTTTTCATTGCCTAGAATTAGTTTCTTGTTCGAGGAGCTAGTGCCCATATTGGAGAGATCGTGGGTATTTTTCCCATCAACAATTTGCAATCAGATTTCATATCAGATTCCAGATTTCATATCAGCTCTGCAGATCGAGGGTTTGGAGATAGTTCTATCATCATTTTGGCATCTACCATTACCTAGGGTTTAGGCGCTCACTTTTGAGATCTAGCGCTACCACTTTGGAGGAGGATCATGGCATACAAGGAGGTTATATCAGACATTTTGACATCAGAAATATCGCATCAGATCTGCCCTATATCAGAATTGTATATCAGCTTCTATATATTGTATGTTTGGCCTTCTTATGCATCCTATCGTTGAAGATATCAATCGGGTATGTCTATGTAATGAAAACTCATTCAAATCATTAATTTGAATAAAGAAAACATTGCTGTTCCAAGTTGTATCAGACTTCTGATTTGTTATTTCAGTCCACTTGTGTATTGTTATTTCATTTGCAAAGTACTCTATTTTGGCATTATCATATGGCAAATGCATTCACAAACTGAAATTTCATAAAACCTATTCAAACAAGAAAAAAAAACCAATTCAGAAATTCAGATCAGATTGGGTAAGGGTTCTTATAGTGGTATCAAAGCTTAATATCCTGCCAACCTAGAGGGTGGTAATCAGTTGGTTTAATGCACACAAGTGACAGGACAAATAGGTACATTGTTAGGGAGCAAAGAAGACAATTTCAGTGAGCACAACCTTACCCTGAAGAGGACACTATATCAGCCGCAATAGCTGCAAGGCAGCCACAAACAGGTGTTGGATCAGCTAGCACAATGGGTGATAGAAGAGATGGTAGTCCACCTAGAGATGAAAAAAATGTTGGTGACTTATTAAGGGATATGGCAAGAGGACAGCAGTAGATGACTAATGCCTTAATGCAGTTCCAACAACAAATGATTGCCTCTCAACAACAAATGATGACAACTATTGGGAAAATGACTCAAAACATGGCACATGTGAGAGTTAATCCAGCTCAATCAGGTGAAGGAAGTGTTGCAGGTACACCTAACATTGGCAAAAATCATGTTAGCACAAGTGATAGACCATTACAGCCTACATTCCTACCAAGAGAAGAAGAAAAGGAAGAAGTTGTAGAGGATGAAGAAGAGGCACCTTTGGCGGATGAGCTTATTGCCATGCATTATAAGTACAATTCTCTTCTAGCACGTATTAAATAGGATCTATCTTTCAACCAATTCATGAGCCAGCGAAAGGATAGAAGAAGAACAAGGGTAGAGCAAAGGCCTAGGAGGCAAGAGCGGCAAAATAAGGAGTTTAAGCAAGCTTTGAGCAAAGTACCTCTTCCCAACTTTGATGGCAGCGGTAAGAGTAGTGCACGAGCATGGATTCATAAGCTAGACAGTGTTGATGCGTTTTCCTTCCACATGCAACGTAGAATAAAATATTAATATACTCTATCCTCTCTTGAATAAAGTCACTCAAAGGTTATGCAATGTGATTCAATGAGTAGACTCCAAGGTTCCCTTATATTAGTTTTCAGTTTGCAATTTTGGATAGCTTGGTGGTAAGAATGTGATTTGTTGTTCAACACAAAGGGACTTACATAAATGTTCAACAATAGGAAATTTTTTTCTCTTGGACAAAAGGTAATATTGTTTCTTCAAAGGTTTCACAACTTGTCAACTTAAGATATAGCAATGAAAGTTCTTGAATCTAATCCTAACAAGAGTTTAAAAAAAATGCAAAAGGGATGAGATTTAGGAAGCTCTAATCTAAATGCAAGCAATTATCATCAACTCAATGAAATCCCAACCACGCTTTGCTTTGCTATGAGACAACAACTACACAAAGGCGATGCAATCCTCTAAGGAAGGTGAAAGGTTTTCAAATTACCTATGCGCATAGATGAACATAAAGCAATCGAAGTTAGGCTTAGATGAAGTTCAGACTAACCATGCACTACAACTTGCCATTGACAAATCATAAATGGTATGAACATATGAGGATTTCACTTATGAATTAACAATAATAACTTCCATGAACTTAAAACAAACTTGCTGAAAATAAACTAAGTTAAATTTATACTATGAGTGAATCACTTAGAAATCATGCAACTTTCCAAAACAACACAAAATCACCATGAAGATCTCAACAATGAACTTGTATTTATTTCGGCAGAGTTTTGGCAACAATTTCACAAAGTTCTCTCTCCCAAATGAGAGCAAAGTGAGGCTTTTATAGCTCTCAAAAATACATGAATGGCCAGGATTGATTTGTAAATCCAATGGCCCAGATTACACCACATAAGCAGTTAGTTATAACAACCAACTATTTTTAGAAAAGAGTAAAAGTTGACACAACCCGTGTACATAAAAACTCATAGGCAATGAAGGCACGCTTTCCAAGAAGCCAAGCTTGAAATAGAATCTTTGGAGCATCCCAAGGTAGGCGCCAACTTTAGCTTATTGATTGTGTGAATACATTGAATATAGATAAGTGATGTGGCGAAATGTGATTGGTCTGATGATGTGTACATGCCACCTTAGCATTGATCGAACCGGTTTGATCTTCTCTATGTTCATACTACTTAGAATGCTTTCCAAATTATGGATTTTTTGAACTTAGGATTTTCAACATTGGAACTTTGCTTCTTGAACTTGCAAATTTGGAAAATTTTGAAATTTCCTCTTGTTGTCTTGGTATAATTCATGAATTGTGGTGTAGATACTCATTTCTCTTTCTGCAACTTTCTTGTCTCCATGTCAGATTCTAGCTCTTGATGGCGCAAAAGAAAATGGTCTTGCTCATGAATTCTTGAAGTGGACTTGTACATGATAAATCTTGGCTCTTTTGGACTTGGCGATGATATCTTCCTTCACGCGTGATGAAGTGATGCTATGACTTTGGCACTGAAATTTGACAATCTTGAACGAGTTCTTCTTCATCTTTTTGTCTTTCCTTGAGCAAGCTCTTGTCATTCTTCCTCGCGAATCCTCCGTCTTTGAACTTTCTTACATGCTAACTCTTGTCGTTCTCCTTCCTGTCATCTACACAAGCAAAAATGTATATCAATAAAAGGACATTTAATCATCAATAACATTTCATTTTAAGTCCAAATAGATGATTTACAAAGATGATGGGCGCCAATTTTGAGTGTGCATGCATAAGGAAGGCGCTAATTTCATCTTGGTGTGAATTTGAGTGCTTTGCGAGCATGTGTCCAAAGTGTACCTAGGTATGATAGGCGCCAGTTTTATGTTGGCTCGTATAATGCTTTATGCAAGGTAACTTGAAATGAGCGCCTAAGGAGGATTGAGTTGTAAAATTTCTAAGTTTAAAATACAAATTTGCTCAAAGTACAAAACACCTCTAAGATATGCACCTAGGATAAGGAGCGCTTGAAATGCATAACCATGTAATGAGTTCAAAAATCCAAAATGCAAGGTCTTCCTCAAAGTGCGCCAAGGAGAAATAGGCGCACATTTCATGCAAGCTCGTATAATGCATTTTTGCAAAGGAGCTTGAAAACTACGCCAAGGTGATTTGGGCGCTAGTTTTGAGCATGTTTGTATTGGAAATTTGTGCAAGGTGAGACCCAAAATGCGCTTAAGACAACTTGCAAGAGTTTGGGCGGAGATTTCAAAGGTGTCTGTATTGAGTGTTTATACAAAGGACCTCCAAAAGTGTGCCAAGACTAAAAGGTGCCAATTTGGCATGGGTGTGTATGGATGCAAATTGCGAAGCGATGCCAAAAGTGCGCCAAAGTGAGATGGTGCCAATTATGACCCTCTGTGTATGATGTTTGTCTTGCGCAATGCGAGCACCTAGTAAAAGTGCGCCTATGACAAAATGATGAAAATTTCACTGAGTCTTGGAATGCAAACTTGATCTAAATGAACGCCAAGGAGGTTAGAGTCTAAGCAAGGTTTCAAAGTTCATTATGCAAAATTGAAAGATCCTCTTCCAAGTGCGCCTGGGATGGTAATAGGCGCCAATCTTGAAGGAATGTGAATGAAATTCTAACTTGCAAGTTACAACCCCTTCAAATGCCTTAGGCGCTAGTTTGAAGCCCTCATGTATAATGTCAAATTTGCATAATGCAAGGCTTTCCTTGGAGTGTGCCAAAAGGAGTAAGCACAAGTTTCATGTCTTCATGTATTGAATGTTCAATGCAAGCTCAGGGTAAGAGTGCGCCCAAAGCAAAAGCGCCAATTTCATGCAACCTTGCATAATGTTCATAATGCACAATGCAGCGACCCTCCAAATATGCGCCAAAGGGAGAAAGCCCTCATTTCATGTAAGTTCGCATAAAATGTAGAATGCAAGCACCCTCAAGATGTGCGCCAAAACCCAAAAGCGCTGATTTTCAACATGCATGTATTGAGTGCATAATGCAAAGGTGGGGCAAAAGTGTGCTTTTCCAGACTTAGTCAATTTTTTGCACCTGAAATCCAAGCATATTTCAAAATATATTTAAGTATATGTTTAGATTTTAAATATTTTGAAATATACTTTCAGGATGTTTGAGATAGGTCTCGGATCCATGAGATTTAACATGCAGATTCTAGATTTTTGAGGATCCACCAAATTTCAAACTTAGTCATTTTTCAGGATTTCAGGGCATACATCAGGATTCCAGCCTTAGTCAATTTCAGGGCTTCAAGACATGCATTAGTTCAACTTCGTGTGTTCCATTGATCCTCAATCCTCCTAAGATGACCATGCTTTGAATCTTACGCTGTGAATGACCTTGCAACCCTACCATTACCTATTGACATTTCAAGTAAGAGACTTTGTAAAACTCAACCACTACCAGGACAAACTACTATATTCAAAAAAGAGGGGTCCCCATTTGCTCAATGGGGCGATGTGTGATTGGGTCACAACAAACACCTTCTTGACTCTCAAGCCAATGCAAGAAAATAAAGCTATTCAATTTGCAACCATGCATTTGGAAGGAGTAGCATATGATTGGTGGCATCATGGACTTGTGACACAAAACCATGCAATGCTTCATTCTTATGAGGAGTTTACAAACAAACTCATTGCTAGGTTTGATAGGAAGGATGTGGAAGTCTATTATAGGGAGTTGGCACATATGAAACAAAGTGATCATGTGGATACATACATCAATGAGTTTCAAAAGGTTGCTGTTATGGTTCCTGATTTTCCCAAAAAGAGAGTTGTAATGTTGTTTGTAGAAGGATTGAATGCAAATTTGAGAGGTATGGTAAAAGCTTTCAAGCCTAGCACACTACAAGAAGCAATTCAATTGGCACTTGACTTAGAAACATCACTTTCTACCAATCAGCCATACAAGAAGAGTTCTAAGCATGAAAAATCAGATCAGAATTTACTTGAACAGCCCAAGCCTACAAAGTTTGAAACACCACCAAAGATGGACCAAGAGGTAAAGAATGAACTAAGGAGGAAGAAACTTTGCTTTTCTTGCAAAGAACCATGGGAACCAAGACATAGGTGTCTTGGAAAAGGTAAAGTGCACTATATAGATATTATTGATGATGTGGAAGTAGACACTAATTCGGAAAGTGAACATGGACAGCCAACACCACATATTGACAGTGATAGTAACAAAGCGAATATGATCTCTTATCTTTTAGGAGCTCCAAGGTATAATCCATTTTTATTTGGAGGCATCTCATTTGGGTGTAAGGTCATGGCACTTCTTTATAATGGAGCTACTCATAACCATAGTTGGAAAACTCTGCTAGGACTCGCCAAAACTCGGCGGACTCGCGAGTCCTATGGCGAGCTGAGTCGACTCGCCATGGACTCGCGAGTCGAGTCTCGGAGAGTCCAGGGTCGGGACTCGTGAGTCCTACCCTGGGACTCGCGCGAGTCCCAGGGTCGGACTCACGAGTCCCGACCCTGGACTCTCGTTCTGCCACTTAAACGCCTAGTGGAGAAATGCGCCTAACAAACTAGAGCATTTTTGCGCCTAGAAATGAAAGTCCCCAGGGTTAGGTATATTGAAAAATATATTTAAGTATAAGTTGGAACTTATACTTTAAATATTTTTCAATATACCTTTCAGGATGTTTGAGATAGGTCTCAGATTCACCGGATTTAACATGCAGATTCTAGAATTTGGAGGATCCACCAGATTTCAGACTTAGTCAATTTTTCAGTATTTTCAGGATATCAGGATACCAGACTTAGTCATTTTCAGGATCTATGTACAAACAACTGAGGGATGCAACCCAGAACACTAAGTATACACATGCCCTAGATCATATGACACGTGTAATATTTGAATTATGGCTCTTATGTTCTCTAAATGCATTAATTTTTAATTTTTTTTTGTAAAACTACGGTTTTCTTCTTTGCCGAGTCCCGAGTCCGAGTCCTATTTTGGGCTGCCGAGTCCGCGGCGAGTCCGAGTTTTCCAACTATGCTCATAACTATATTGATGAAAGTTTGGTTGTTAAGAGAGGATTGCATAGTAATGATTTTGAGGGGTTTGATGTGACTATAGCAGGTGGTTTAATTATTCCATGCAAGAAGAAAATCAGCAAGCTTAGCATTTTATTTGGTGAGTATACACTTTGTGATGACTTCTATGTTCTTGATTTGAAAGACAATGATATTGTTCTTGGGATGCAATGGTTACATTCACTTCATAGAGTCATTCAAGACTTGCAAACCATGGAGTTGAGTTTCCAACATGAGAGGAAACAAGTCACAATGAAAGCACTCAAGTACATGCTGCCACACCAAATTACAGCCAAGAGTATGAGAGTTATGGGCAAAGAAACACTTCAAAAAGAGGACATTTATGTGGATTTTTCAGTGTTTATTAGCATGGGGCAGCAAAAGCATGATGGGGAATCACAAAATTTTAGGAAGTTTGTTGATTACATGTGGAGGATATTGTTCTTGGGATGCAATGGTTACATTCACTTCATAGAGTCATTCAAGACTTGCAAACCATGGAGTTGAGTTTCCAACATGAGAGGAAACAAGTCACAATGAAAGCACTCAAGTACATGCTGCCACACCAAATTACAGCCAAGAGTATGAGAGTTATGGGCAAAGAAACACTTCAAAAAGAGGACATTTATGTGGATTTTTCAGTGTTTATCAGCATGGGGCAGCAAAAGCATGATGGGGAATCACAAAATTTTAGGAAGATTGTTGATTACATGTGGAGGATTATGACACTTTTAGCAAGAAGGTTGCATAAACTCTCTTTTGCAAACCTTGTGCAGCATAGCATATCACATGAGAACTCATACCAAAGCCCTAGATTAATTTGGGATCCACGAATTGGTTGGAATGTTTGGGCCTAATGCAGATTTGTGTCATTCGATTGCTTGAGGACAAGCAATCTTGGGGTGGGAGGACTTGTAATGTCCCCTTTTTGTTCAGTTAAGCCATTGTTGCAAAGTGACTTGGAGAAAGGAAAGTCGACTTCACCTAAGCCAAATTGAAGTTAAGTTGAGTACTTTATAAAGTGGCTTGGAGAATGGAAAGTTGGTAAAAATGACTTAAATCTTGGAGAAGGGAAAGTCAATTTAAATTGGGGAAAATAAATTATAATAAAATGACAAAATAAAACATTATTTTAATGTCAAGTTGGATGTCCCACTTGGAGAAGGAAAAAGTGAATTAAAAATTAATATTTTAATCCCAATTGTGGCGCACCTCTTGTGGACATGAAAATTACATAAAATATTACAAATTTGGGCGCTCCTCTTTGAGGTTATAAAAGAAGGTGATTGGGAGGTCATTTCATCATGGTGTATTTTGTCATTTGCATTTTGGATATTTTCCTTTGAGCTGCAACACAGGTTCAACCATTTCTGAGGGCGAAAACCCTTGGAAATTCGTGGATTGGACGAAAACCCAATGCCACTTGAGAGGTGAATCCATACGGGGTTTACTACTGAGCTTATTGTAGGTTTTTGGCATAGACTTGGAGCTTCAATCGACATATTATTTGCAGGTTTATATCAACTAGGGTTTGCAAGACAAATTGATGAGATTTGTACCAAATATCAATTTGGATTAAGGCGATTTGGAAAGATATTGGTGCTAGGGTTTGATATGGCATCATCATTCATGCTAAGAGGGTACGGCTGGCCCAAGGAGTGATTTATAGATGTGATAATTCTGCAGATCGTGGGTTTATATGGTGATTTATCTTGCCTAGGGTTAGGTGCTTCTTGTTGAAGGAGCTAGCGCTTCATTTGGAGAGATCGTGGGTATTTGTCATCAACATTTTGCAATCAGATTTCAGATCAGACTTCCATAGGCACATCAAATTTGCAGATTGATTGTTTTGGAGGTATATTTATAATCTATTTGGCACCTATCATCACCTAGGGTTTTAGCGCTTCCATTGGAGATCTAGCGCAACCATTTTGAAGGAGGATCGTGGCATACAAGGAGTTATATCAGACATTTTGACATCAGAAATATTGCATCAGATCTGCCCTACATCAGAATTGTATATCAGCTTCATATATTGTATGTTTGGCATTCTTATGCATCATATTGTTGAAGATATCAATCAAGTATGTCTATGTATTGAAAACTCATTCAAATCTTTAATTTGAATAAAGAAAACCTTGCTATTCCAAGTTGTATCAGACTTCTGATTTGTTATTTCAGTCCACTTGTGTATTGTTATTTCATTTGCAAAGTGCTCTATTTTGGCATTATCATATGGCAAATGCATTCACAAACTGAAATTTCATAAAACCTATTCAAACAAGCAAAACAAACCAATTCAAAAATTTAGATCAGACTGGGTAAGGGTTCTTACAGTAACTATTGTTGCTAGTAATACAATTGGTTTTTGCTTTGGAGTGTGGGGTTTTTCTGCTAAAAGGGTTTTCCCCCACGTATAATATCATGTTATAGTTGTATACTTTGTGTTAATTTCGTTCTTGAAAATTTCTTTAGGTCATTTTTTCTATCATTCTCCTCTCATAGATTAGTGTAGGAAGCATTTCCGCATCTTAACTTTCTTTCATTTGCTATCAGATTTTGATCAACTTGAGTCCTAGGTGGTAGGAACAAGGTTTTTTGGAATAATCTTGATTTGAGTGGGAGTGCTTGCAAAGGAGATCTTTGTTTCAGGGAAGATGGCAAGCATGTCTAGACTAGAGATGGAAAGATTTAATGGCACTAACTTTGAGTTGTTGAAGCTCAAGATGGAGAATTTCCTCATAGATAGAGATCTGTGGACTGCAATATCTAGAAACAAATCTAATGCAATGTTACTAGAAGATTAGCTAGCATTGGACAGAAAGGTGAGAAGCCTTATTAGGGTTTCCTTGACAAATTCTATATTATTGAATGTTTGTGAATTACCCGCCGCAAAGAGCCTGTGGAAGAAGTTGGGGGACCCATATCAAGCTAAACCCTTGGTTAATGAGATTTTTTTGCAAAATAAGTTGTATCTTTGAGAATGGGTGATGGTGATTCCAATGCTGAGCACCTGACTGCACTCAACACAATCGTGAGGTAGTTACACTCAATAGGTGTGAAGGTAGAAAAGAAAGATTGATGCATGTGTAATGTCCCCATTTTTGGCGTGATCACTGAAATATGGTGGACTAGCTTATTTGTCATTTCCATAAGCTATTCCAGTTGGTAAGGAGATGAAATTGCAAAGGAAAATATCGAGTTGGGAAATCTTTCTATTTTTAGAAAGAAATATTATAAATGAATTTTATATGTCAAATGAGTTTTATAAAAAATATTTGACTTCGAGAAATATTATTATAATATTTTTATAATATTATAATAATTAAATAATAATTTATGGAGCCATCCCCAAAAGGAGCGACTCACATAAGGTGAAAATTGAGAAAAAAACAAAGAAAATTAATATTAATAAAATATCATTATTTTATTATTTCTCAAGGGGACGCCTAGGCTTGAAAAGCAAAAATAAAATAAAATATTATTATGTTGAGAGGAGGTGGACTTGAAAAGGAAATAAAATAAAGTGAATGTGGAGCCTAGGTTGGAAAAAGGATAAAAAGGCATTTTTGGAGTTCCTTTGGCATGATTGAGAATTTGATAATTGATTTGGATATTTCCCTTTGAGCTGCAAACTAGGGTTTCAGCCAATTCTTAGGATAAAAACCCTTAGGATTTGAGAGATTGGACGAAAACCCAATTCTCTCCTTGAAGTGAATTTACTTCAGAATTCACAATTGGGCTTCAACGCATTGTTCCACATTATATTTGTGTTGATATTGTTAGTTCATCATTGTGGCAGCCATGGAAAGGGTTTGAGTTACAGATTTGACAGTCTATGGCAGCTAGGGCACATGGGTATTGAATATTATTTTATATTCTTTCATGGCATGTTTATAACTGGAATGTGTTGCTGCATTGCATAAGGGGTTCGTGTTCCAGGTCAGCGCAAGGTAAATTATCAAATTTGAAGACAAAGGAAATGCGTAAAGGAGATATAAATACGCATATGAAAGGAAATTGCTTGAAGATTTAGATTAAAGAATTTATGTGCCGCGTGCTGGAGAGGGGACGACGTTTGTATTTCTTTTAATTCTTAGTAGACGTTGGTTCATATCAATGATGTTTATGCGAAGACTTTGTTTAAAGGATTGGTAAAGGTTGATAAAAGAATTCATGGGTCGCATATATTAAAGGAGGAATTAATAATAAATTTCTGAAGCTTCAAATACACCGTAGAATTAAAGGAATTCGTGGGTCTCTAAAAGGATGCTTTGATTATCGGTGAGGGATATTATTATATGTAAGTTGAATTTATGAATAATGATAATGCTGTCTGAATAGGGAGCAAGTTCTGATTTAAAAGTCCAGTCAGCAATTTGAGAAGAATAAATTAAGAATTCAAGGGCAAATTGTTAGTGGGAAGTGGGACCCAGCAGAAACTAAGATCCTTGTCTTTAAATCACAAAGTTCCAGCTAGCCATATTGGGAGAAGCTACGGTGCATCTTATGGAAGATATTGTTTTTGGTATGGAGAGCACTATCCAAAGGAAGGGGCCTTTAACCTGTGGGGACCACGGTATTCTTTAGAGATCTTAGAATTTCCAACGTAGCCTATGAGGAGTCTTTGGAGGCAAATCACAACTTAAACTTCTATCCAAATCTTAGTGCATGGTGGGGTCCATAAATTGGAGTTTAATTTGGATGTGTAGATTTATTAATATTAGTTGTTTGATGGCTGTTGATTTAATGATATTCAGAAATTTATCTATGAAATTTAATGTCTGCAATCAACCCAGTCACTAGAGTTTGAAGGCTCTGTCATATCAGACCTGAGCGTGGAAATCATTTTGGTTCCCAGTGGTATTGCATTTGACATCACGTGTGCTACAGGAGTTTACTTGCAGAACAGAGAATTGCTACAGCAGGCTTAGGCATTGTACTTGCATTGCAATCAGTATTGAACTGGTATGTAAAGAATGCATTTTCAGATCTGACTTTATAACAGCAAATTCTGAGTTATCTCTGGAATCTAAATTCACATTGAAAGGCTGCCAATATCATCTATTCATATCTTTAATTTGTATAGACGAAATATTCTCACATCAGCTGTTATAAACATTTGGGCTGATTTATTGACATATCTATTTTGCTCTATTATCAATGCATATGTTAGTTTATGGTAACATTATTGAGAGTGCCAAAAGAAATTGATTTTCAGTCCTAGGGTTTTATTAAAAAAATTGCAAATCATATCAGATAATCAGAATTTGAGCAAATATCTATAAAAGGGATAATTCAGCATGACCCTTCTATGTTCTTTTCTAGACTCGTGGGACAATGTGGTAATGGCTATTGGAAGCACTGCTACAAACCTTGCTTGATGAGATCGTGACTACTCTTTTCTCGAAGGAGATGAGGTGGAATGCTATCGGATCCACCAAGGAAGTCTTGGCTATTTGTGGGTGGTCAAAAGAAAAAGGGAAGAAGGACAAAAGCAAATCTAAGTCTTGTGGAAGATCTAAGTCTTCCAGAAAGTCCAAGGAAAAATGTTGGAACTGCAGCAAGACAGGCCACTTCAGAAGAGAGTGTGAGGAGGAGAAAAAGAAGAAAAGGGCTGAATTTGATGATAATTCTAATAAATCTTCTCAAGAGGATGCAGGAGATGGCCTTGTCATGGTCTTGGCAACACATACATGTGAAGATTCATGGATGATTAACTCCAGAGCTTCTTTCCACATGACTCCCCATCGGGAGTGGTTTTCAAATTACAAGTATGATGGTGGGAAGGTATATCTCAGCAACAACTCATATTTCAATATTGTTGGTTGTAGGAAAGTCAAGATCCGATTCTCTAATGGAAGAATCAAAGAGATTATTGGAGTCCTCCACAACCCTAGTTTGGCATAAAACCTATTATCTATATGTAAAATGAGTCATGACAGATGTGGGTATGTATGTGGTCTTTGACAATGGAGGTTATAAGATAGATCGAGGATTTGTGGTTCTCACGAAGGGGGTTTGAGTTGGTACTCTCTTTCCGCTTGATGCATGCACTTACATACAGTGCAATAGTCCAATGAAGAGATCTATAGAGTCTACACCCCAATCATTGGAACTTGTAGCAAAGAGAATTGGTGTATCCAATTCTAATGGTCATGCATTTTGGGTACCTAAGTATGCTCTTATCTCAAAAAGCAAGTTACCCACCAAGAAGTGTTACCCACTGAGAAGACAATCTTATGGCACCAAGAAATGGGCCATATTGGTAAGAAAGGTCTAAAAACCTTGAAAAATAAAAATCTTGTAGAGGGGTTTGTTGATTGTTTTCTTGAGTTTGGATTTTGCAGACATTACATTTATGGATAGCAGAACTGTGTTCAATTTTGTTCTAGTTCTCAAATATCTTCTAGATTGTTGAATCTTATTCATTCTGATGTATTTTGTCATGTCCCCATATTAAAGCATTGTTTAAATTAAAGATTTAAACATCGTGATAAAACGGAGAAGCCACTTTGGATGGTAATCACGTATATAATAATATTATTGATAATAATATTAATAATATTATTATATATATATTTCTTATATAATTAAAATATAATATATTTATTATATTTAGGAATAATAAATATAAATACAAATATAGATATTGTCAATTTAAATACTATGATAATTATAATAATTATAATATAAGATATTATTAAATATAATATCTATAATATATTAATATAAGAATGAAATAGTAATAATAATAATAATATAAATATAATTATTGATATAAATATTAATATAAATATTAAGGAATCACACATCATCTCATCGAACACACATCATTTAGCAACAACATTCCTTCCCCAAACATCATCGAACTAATATTGATCTTAGATCGGACTCACATATTAACATTCTGCAATTATATAAATGCTCAACCATTCATTCCAGCATACTCAGAGGCTCTTTATATGTAATATCAATTAATCTTTCATAGAAGATAAATACAACCCAAGACGGATCATCATTGAATTACAGCTTCTCTTGAAATAAATACAATCTGCCTAGCATCGATCACTTCCTCATCTCATACATAATATCAGCATTCATAACAATAACAACTTCTCATACATTATAACTGGGATCCATCGTACATCATTCAGCATTGGTAAATAATCATAGTAGATCGTGAATATTCCACTATCACAGAATTTTATCAGCAAGTGCAATGTAATGTCCCCTTCATGATACATCGTTAGTCCATCATTGGGTTCTCGTGGACTAATAGTTTGGTTAGGGAACTGTGGTTAGTTGGTAGTGGTGGTGTTTGTCGGTGATGGAGTTGTGGTTTGAGTTCAGTGGATCCAATTGGCTCCCTCAGTGTGGGCTCTGTTTGCTCTTGGTCGTTACTTACTATTTTTAGTAAGTTCGGGTTTAGTGTCGGTTCAGGATTTTCAAAGTGGGGTTAGAAGTGTCTCGTCAAGACCTTTCCGGCGAGCTAGAAATCAAGGCATTCCGACACCGTCTTCATATTTATTTTAAAGTCTGAAGTTTATTAATGTTATATTTAATTGGGACTTTATAAATATTTAAGGAAAAGTGAATTTATGAGAAATGAAAACATAAAGCAAGTCTTGACCTTGGGCGCCCATCCCTAGGGGAATAAAATATGTTTTAAAATGATAAAGTTCCCTCCTAAAACCCAATGCCCATCTTGGAGGAGGAATAAAAGATGAAAATGAAGCTCATTTGCTTTATGTTATGTTTGATATTTTCTTATTGTGAGCTCTGCTAGGGTTTTGAGGGTTTGAGCATTTGAACCAAGCTCTTGGAGACGCAAACCTCCCTGAGTGACAGCATTCTACAGGTGTGCAATACCACCTAAAGGTGCCATTGATGGTGGATGCATCCAGTATTCACAAATGCGTTGAAATGGAGTTTGTAAGATGAGATTTATGGGCTATATTTCTATATCATTCACAGATTAGTGATAGACAGCTGAAGATAAGAATGCTATGATAGATTTGAGACAAGATTGATAGTGTTTTGTGACTGCTATAACTTGTTACATCCCCTTTTGTTTGAACAATAAAATATTAATTATGTTGTTAGTTGAATACAACTGCTTTCATATGAATGTGAAATTATTCGTTGGAAAAATGTATATGATGACTTTTCTTTAATTGCGAATATTTTCTTACTTATATGTGAAAATGGATTGATGAAAATGATATTAATTATTGTCCCTATCATAGAAATGATTTAACCTTCTTTACTTGTATAAGTGGTTGTAGGACAAAACAGGTGGCAAAAAAAAAGGGATATCAACAGGGAGAGGGTGATTACAAGAATTGAAAAATAATAATTAAGCCGAATCCTAAGTCACCGTAGCCTTGGCCAAGGCACATGAGTATATATATATATTCTAGTAGTAAAAAAAAAGATTTCTCTTAAGTTTATTAAATAAAATATTTAGGTCTTACCTTGTGAAGCGCTTGAAGTGTTTGAGCTAGAATCTTGTTTGTAACTTCCCTTTCTTCTCCACTCCGTTGGAATGCAAGAGGGAACCGCTCCACCTTGCACTCAAATGTAGTAGAGGAGCGGTTTTCTTTGTGGGACGTCCATTCTTTCTTGGCATGCATTCACTTCATTATATTGGAGTAGGGAGAATTTCCGCACATTCCAATATGCATTTTTCTTTCATAGGAAGGCAGGGAAGATAGGTGAAAGGAAGATATTGATCTGAAGTATCTCTAACTGAGCATTACATTTTAGCATGCAAGTTTTACGGATGGTTGGTGCATTTTTCTTCTGAAAACTTTTTGTCAACTCTGTTTTGTGCAATTTGTCAAGCGGCCGCTGACACCTATTTCAGTTGTTAGAGCAGTCGCGGCTAGCTTAACCCAACGCCAAAAGTCTTGTCAGGCAAGATCATGAATCTTCATTAATAGTTTGTTTTATCATAGTGTTTGATGATAAAAATAACTCGCATCATACTATATTTCTCTTTTCATGATTCTGAGTTTTCGGATCAGTTTTCTGAAATCTGTAAATGCATTTCTTTATTCAAGTTACCGATTCTGTTGAAGCTTAGATCCTCTTGATACTAGACTTGTGTTTATTTATATATATAAGTATATATATATATGTATATTATATATATATATGATTATATATACATATAATCATTTCTATTACTACAGCTTGTGTATTATATTTACACTGAAAACAACAAAACCGTTGTACCTTTATGATAGAGTAATTTCTGTCTATATATATTTCTATTCTGCACTTACTACGAACTGAAAGTTTGTCAAGTAAGACATGTATGATACCATGCAAAAACCTGCAATCATAAACAAAAGAAGAAAATACTAAATTAATAACAATGTCAAGCAAGGGTGAAGGTTGACGACACAGTAGTGTCAGATATATATATACATATATACTAGAAAACCTTGGCCAAGGTTACGATGCAGTTTGGGTATCTGTCAGCGATCAAATATCAGATATACCACTGGTCAGAATGATATTTCTAGTTAGGAGGTACCTATAAGGAAAGGATCGATCAGGAGGTATAGGTCTTGACACCAGGCTCAGAGGCACATTATTGTTAATTGATCCCTGTCATCACCCTCGTGAAGGGTTGGGTTTCTTCAGTTGAAGAAGCACGGGAGACCAGATGGTCTTGGTTGGGTGGTTAAAACCCTTGTTGATATTTCTTTTTCCATAATCCAAAAGAGGATCTACAAACAAAATCAACAAGAAGCTATTCAAGTTGTACTTCTCTTAATCTCTCTTATTATTTGAATTTCGTTGAAGAAAGTTAGTTAAATTATTATTGGATGAATATAATCAGATTACTTTAGTTGAAAATGAAAGTTAGTTGTAAACATGAAATTGTATTGCATAGATAGGTAATCAAGTTTATCTTTCTGCTGAAATTCTGTTAATAGATAATTTTCTATTATGTTAAATTAAAGTGAGTGTAACATATGGTATTAGAGCTACCAGGTTCTACACTGAACCTTGGGGATCATCATACTTAGAACATTGTAAATAGTTAATAATGTCTCTTCAGGATGGTATTGTTAAGAAAAACACCCCAGAAAAAGGTTTGAGACCCTGCATCCATTCGACTATGGAAGATCAAACTATCTTATGATTACTCAAGTTGTTCACCCCCAACAGATTCGGAGACAATAACCGAAGCTTTGACAAGACTTCGGAGGGAGAGAAAGAAATGGACAATCTCTGGAAAAGAGAAAGTAAAGTCTGCCATAATTGCAGAAGTAACTAAGACCAAAACCAAAGATCAAACTAAACCAGAAACATCTAAGGGAGATCGAGTTCCGACTCCTGGATATAAACTTATTCCATTTTCAGAGTTTAGTGATCAGGAGGAACCTATCATTGATAATGAAGATTATTCAGAAAACTGATCACAGAAAGTGATGATCATTTTGTATTGCAATAAATCTATCACATGTAGTGATAGAAATTTTGTAATTACCTATCACAGGGAGTGATAGTCTTTCTTTTATAAATGAAAAATTTTGTACCATTTGCACTTAATATGAGTTTCAAATGATTATTTTTATTATGCAAAGGAAGATTCCTTAAATACAGTAGAAAACTACTGAATAACAATAACTCACAACCCAAAAACTAATTAAAACTCTTAAATTTCTTCAGGAACTTCATTGGAATGGAATATTCTGGAAATGAGTTCAGAGAAGATCAAAACAATGGCCCCATGGATAAACTGGATCAACTTTTGAACATGATGAAAACAACTCAGGACAGATTAGCCCACCTAGAAAGAAGGGTAGAAGGGCAATCTGAGACAAGAGAAGAAGGATCTGAAAACCATAGTGACCGGAATGAAGATAACTCGCAAACCTTAAGTTTAGGACTCAAGAGGAGCAGATTGGCTGATGAGTTAGCCAAGGATATGAAAAAGATAAAACCTCCTAAATTTGAAGGTTCTACTTCGGGAGATGCCGCGAAAGCCTCGCTAACAGAAATGGAGAAGTACTATTCCGATAACTCTAAAGCAGCATGGGCAGCTTACCAATTGGCAGGAGAAGCTGCCACATGGTGGGAAAACAAGAGGGCTGAAATGGGATTGGCAGTAGCTGATGTGTCTTGGGAGCAATTTGTGAAGATATTCCGCCAAAGATGGCTGCCCCAATTATTTTATGATCAAAAACTATTGGATTTTGAAAACCTCAGGCAGGGACTCCTAACTGTCAACGAGTACTGGGAGAAATATATCCGACTACTCAAATATGTCCCACAGTACCGACAAGATGAAAACTTTCGAGTATGATTGTTCATTATGGGGTTAAACAATCATATTAGAGGGCCAGTGGATGTTTTAGCACCCCGAACTATGAATGAAGCTTATGAAAAAACTATTCGACAAGAACAGAGGTTAAAGAAAGATGATTCCTTCAGGGACAGAAAGCACAACAGGGGTAAGTGGGACCAGAATCAGCAAAATTTCAAGAAGGGATACAAGAATAACCAGTTCAAAAAGAACAATAACAATCCTCGGAAGGATGAAAACTTCACTAATAAAAGCACTGAAAAGAAAGGACCACCAGGAGGATGTTTTAATTGTGGAGGAGAACACTATGCAAATCAGTGCCCCTCTAAGAGTCAACAAGGACAGCAACAATGAAAACCCCTACCACATCAACAAACCGTATTTCAGCAAAGAATTCATGCAGCAGTTGACAATAGACAAGCAGAGTACCAGGTTGCTCCTGTAGAAACTCCAAGTTTGCTTTATGGAAACCTAATAACTATGTTAATAGATACAGGAGCCAGTGAATGTTTTATATCACCTAAGTTACTGGGAAGGTTCCCTAAAAGAACTAGGTTTATGGCTAAAACATGGATGGTTGAATATGCTAATCAGACGAGAGCTCGAGTAGAGCAGTGTCTATTTGAAGCAAAGATTGAATTTCCAAACTTCACTACAGAGGTCAACCTTTACGTAGCACCTCTAGGGTCCTATGATGTGATCATTGGAATGAATTGGTTAAAAGAACATAGGGCTAAGGTCGACTATTATGCTAAGATAGTAGAATGCATAGATGATTTAGGGAATCCGGTGCGGATTCAAGGGAAACAACGAGAAGTTAAGATGCGGCAAATTTCGGCTATGCAGCTGAAAAGAAATAGAAGGAAGGGATGCAAATTGTTTGTGGTCAAGATGGAAGTGGTCAGTGAAGGGACAGAGCATTCCCAGAATAGGAAGAGAAAATTGGGAATCGAAGATGAGAAAGAAATCTTCGCTGAAAAATACCCATATCTCCTGGAATATCAAGATGTATTTCCTGAAGAACTACCTAGGTTACCACCTAGAAGAATTTTTTATTTTGCTATTGACCTTGTACCAAGGGCCTAACCTATTTCAAAAGTACCTTACCGTATGACCACACTAGAGCTAATAGAATTAAAAGCACAATTACAAGAATTAATAGATAAAGGTTTGATTCGGCCAAGTGTTTCACCATGGGGTGTCCAGTATTTTTTGTTAAAAAGAAGGATGGGACTCTTCGTCTATGTATAGACTACCGAATGTTAAATAAGCTTACCATCAAGAACAAATATCCCTTACCTCGAATAGATGATCTGTTTGATCAGATGAAAGGGGCTGCAGTATTTTCAAAAATACATTTGAGATCGGGATATCATCAACTCAAGTTAAAAGAAGACGACATTCATAAGACGGCTTTTAGAACTAGATATGGGTACTATGAGTTCACAGTTCTACCATTTGGGCTTACTAATGCCCCAACCGCATTCATGAATTTGATGAACAGTGTATTTAGAGATAGCCTGGATAAGTTTGTTTTGGTATTTTTAGATGACATTCTTATTTACTCCAAAAATGAGGAAGAGCACCTGCAACACCTTCAAATAGTTCTTCAGCGGTTAAGGGAACACAAACTGTATTGAAAATTGTCAAAATGTACCTTCTTTCAGAAAGAATACAATATTTGGGGCATGTTTTATCAGCTAAAGGAATTGCAGTGGACCCTACTAAGAACAAAGCCATAGTGGATTGGCCAGTACCGAAGAATGTTCCAGATGGGATTAGCTGGGTACTATAGGAGATATGTCAAAGATTTTTTCTAGAATTGCTCATCCCATTACCTCTCTTCAAAGGAAAGGAAAAAGATTTGAATGGATTGAAAAATGTCAAGAGGCATTTGATCTATTAAAGGAAAAACTAACAACCACTCCAATATTGACAGTACCGGATCCTAATGGTCATTTTGTGGTTATAACAGATGCATTGGGAGAAGGATTGGGCAGAGTATTAATGCAAGAAGGAAAGGTAGTGGCTTACGATTCCTGAAAACTAAAACAATATGAACAAAATTATGCACCCCATGATTTAGAGTTGGCAGCTATTGTTCATGCTCTGCAAATGTGGCAACATCATTTGTTAGGAAAAACTTTTGAACTCAAGACAAATCAAGGTTTGAAATATATATACACACAACCCAATCTAAATGCTCGACAGAGGAGATGATGGAGTTAATCGCCGATTATGATTTTGAGATCAGTTACATTAAGGGCAAGGAAAACAGAGTAGTTGATGCCTTGAGTTGACGGAAGCATATAACGGCAATGGTATCCATCAACACTGATTTTAGAAACCAGGTGATTCAAAAATTGGAAGAAGATGAATATTATTTGCAAGTTCAGGAAGCTCTACAGCCAAATCCACAAGAGCCTAAATATGAAGGTTTTCACATTGAAGCGGATAGACTTTTGAGATTTAAAGGAAGAATGTATATTCCAAAGTCTTCTGAGCTAAGGAAAAAGATATGGAAAGAAGTTCACACCGCACCATATTCAGGACACCCCGGAGTAACCAAGATGTTGGCTGATGTCAAACCATTATATTTTTGGAGGGGAATGGAAAAGGACGCAGCAAAATTTGTGACAGAATGTTTTGAATGTCAGAAGGTAAAAGCAGAGCATCAGCATCTAGCGGGACTACTTCAGCCCCATAGCGTACCTGATTGGAAATGGCAAATTATCAGCATGGATTTTGTACAAGGTTTACCTTTGACCAGGAACAGGCATAATGTCATATTGGTGGTAGTGGATAAACTCACAAAAGTGACACATTTCATACCAGGGAATTTAACGGATGGAGCACCAGTGATCGCCCGAAAATTTGTACAGGAGATTTTTCATCTCCATGGAATACCAGAAAAGATCATATCTGATAGGGATGCCCGGATGACATCCAAATTTTGGCAAACCTTGTTTTCAGCGTTGGGGACTCAGTTAAATATTAGTACAACATATCATCCCAAGACAGATGGTCAAACGGAGAGGGTAAATCAAATTTTAGAAGATTTACTTAGAATGTACTGTATGGATCAACAATACAGATGGGAAGAATATTTACCCTTGGTAGAATTTGCCTATAACAATTCATATCAGTCAGCAATAAAAATGGCACCTTTCGAGGCACTATATGGCAAGAAATGTAGAACCCCTATAAGTTGGAATAGGTGGGAAGATAGGATCATTCTAGGACCTGAGATGCTTCAAGAAATGGAGGAGCAAGTAAGAATAATCATACAGAGATTGAAAGAAGCCAATGACAGGCAAAAGAGTTATGCTAATGCAAAACATGTTCCCAGACAGTTTGTAGTGGGAGAAAAAGTTCTTTTACGAGTGAAACCACAGAAAAGCTCTATAAAATTTGGGAAAGCCTCTAAGTTAGCCCCGAGATACGTGGGACCTTTTGAAGTTCTTGAAATCATCAATCCTGTGGCTTATAGAATTGCTCTACCCCCGACTCTCGCCAGAATTCATAATGTATTTCATGTTTCTTATCTTAAGAAATATTATGCAGACTCTGAGTATATGATTGATTGGAAATCATTGCAGGTACGGGACCTTGAGGTGATCACAATAGAGCCACTCCAAGTACTCGAGATACGTAAATTGCACTTACATAATCGCGAGGTGGTGCAATGTAAGGTCCAGTGGGACTAATATTCAGAAGAGAATGCCACTTGGGAAGATTATGATGAGATCCATAAAAAATTTCCTTATTTATTTCCAAACAATTGAGACTAATGTGAAAACTGTGTGATTAAACCTTTTATTTGCTTATTGATAAATAATCATCAGGATGATGATTCTTGAGGGGAAGAATATGTTACATCCCCTTTTGTTTGAACAATAAAATATTAATTATGTTGTTAGTTGAGTACAACTGCTTTCATATGAATGTGAAATTAGTCGTTGGAAAAATGTATATGATGACTTTTCTTTAATTGCGAATATTTTCTTACTTATATGTGAAAATGGATTGATGAAAATGATATTAATTATTGTCCCTATCATGGCAATGATTTAACCTTCTTTACTTGTATAAGTGGTTGCAGGACAAAACAGGTGGCAAAGAAAAAGGGATATCAACAGGGAGAGGGTGATTACATGAATTGAAAAACAATAATTAAGCCAAATCCTAAGTCACCGTAGCCTTGGCCAAGGCACATGAGTATATATATATATATTCTAGTAGTAAAAAAAAAGATTTATCTCTTAAGTTTATTAAATAAAATATTTGGGTCTTACCTTGTGGAGCGCTTGAAGTGTTTGAGCTGGAATCTTGTTTGTAACTTCTCTTTCTTCTCCACTTTGTTGAAATGCAAAAGGAAACTGCTCCACCTTGCACTCAAACGTAGTGGAGGAGCGGTTTTCTTTGTGGGACATCCATTCTTTCTTGATATGCATTCACTTCATTATATTTGAGTAGGGAGAATTTTCGCACATTCCATTATGTATTTTTCTTTCATAGGAAGGTGGGGAAGATAGGCGAAAGGAAGATATCGATCTGAAGTATCTCTGACTGAGCATTACCTTTTAGCGTGCAAGTTTTACGGATGGTTGGTGCATTTTTCTTCTAAGAATTTTTTGTCAACTCTGTTTTGTGCAATTTGTCAAGCGGCCACTGTCACCTATTTTAGTTGTTTGAGTAGTCGCGGCTAGCTTAACCCGACGCCAAAAGTCTTGTCAGGCAAGATCATGAATCTTCATTAATAGTTTGTTTTATCATAGTGTTTGATGATCGGAATAACTCGCATCATACTATCTTTCTCTTTTCATGATTTTGAGTTTCCGGATCAGTTTTCTAAAATCTGTAAATGCATTTCTTTATTCAAGTTTTCCGATTCTGTTGAAGCTTAGATCCTCTTGATACTAGACTTGTGTTTATTTATTTATATATATATGTATATATATGATTATATATACATATAATCATTTCTATTACTACAACTTGTGTATTATATTTACACTGAAAACAACGAAACCGTTGTACCTTTATGATAGAGTAATTTCTGTCTATATATATTTCTGTTCTGCACTTACTACGAACTGAAATTTTGTCAAGTAAGACATGTATGATACCATGCAAAAACTTGCAATCATAAACAAAAGAAAATACTAAATTAATAACAATGTCGAGAAAGGGTGAAGGCTGATGACACAGTAGTGTCAGATATATATATATACATATATACTAGAAATCCTTGGCCAAGGTTACGATGCAGTTTAGGCATCTGTCAAGGATCAAGTACCAAATATACCACTAGTTAGAATGATCTTTCCATTTAGGAGGTACCTATAAGGAAAGGATCGATCAGGAGGTATAGGTCTTGACACCAGGCTCAAAGGCACATTGTTGTTAATTGATTCCTGTCATCACCCTCGTGAAGGGTCGGGTTTCTTCAGTTGAAGAAGCACAGGAGACCAAATGGTCTTGGTTGGGTGGTTAAAACCCTTGTTGATATTTCTTTTTCCAAAATCTAGAGGAGGATCTACAAACAAAATCAGCAGGAAGCTATTCAAGTTGTACTTCTCTTAATCTCTCTTATTATTTGAATTTCATTGAAGAAAGTTAGTTAAATTATTATTGGTTGCATATAATCAAATTACTTCAGCTGAAAATGAAAGTTAGTTGTAAACGTGAAATTGTATTGCATAGATAGTTAGTTAATCAAGTCTATCTTTCTGCTGAAATTTTGTTAACAGATAATTTTCTATTCTGTTAAATTAAAGTGAGTGTAACATAACTCTTCCCTGCTGGCCGTACTACTTGGAGCAGGTCATACCACTTTAATGCAGCTATTTCATGTGATTTTGGGCATATTCTTCACTACACCTTGGTCGCCCAACCTCAGGGTCTATTGCAAATTAATTACAGCGAAGTTTTGAGGAGTTTCCAGTGGTTTTAGTGGTTGTTTCCACCTACAGCGAGTCGTACCAGCTTGGTTGATGGACGTGGGACTTGTAGCTGTCCAAATCCTCTTGTTGCTGCTTCATATTGGTCTTTGTTGAGGCGTCCAGAACCTATTTTGTTGCTGATAACAATTGTAATATCCATCTTTGCTATTCCTCGGAGTTTGAGGCATTTCCAGTCATACCCATTTGCTGGTCCAGTTCTGGCTAATGTACCAAGTTGCATATTTGAACATGGGTATGTCATTGTAATTCATTATTGGCCTATTTATGATCTGGGTATCAATTAGTTTCTTCATATCTGCTCTATATTTTTTGGGTTTATGTTATATGCAATATATTGTATGCTTCGGCCATAGTTGCAAAACTCGGACTCGGCAAAAACTCGGCAGACCCAAAATTTTTAAAAACTCGGGACTCACCAAAAACTCGGCGAAAAACTCGGCAATAACTCGGCAAACATAATTTTTTATAAAATATTCTTAAAATTTTAAAATAACTGTATCATATGAAAGAAGAGGTTTTGGACGGATTGTCAAAATTTATATGGGATTATGATGATTTAAAATTTTTTTTTACAGTTCGTACTTCGTTCAAAAACAGTGAAAAACTCTCCAAAATGAAATTTTAAAAAGACTGTATCATATGAAAGGAGAGATTTTGGACGAACTGTCAAAATTTATAATAATATATTAAAAAAAAATCGAAATTTTAAAAAGACTATCATATGAATTTGAAAGGAGAGATTTTGGACGAACTGTCAAAATTTATATAAATTTTGACAGTTCGTCCAAAATCTCTCCTTTCATATGTATTGCAGACTTACAGTATTACAGTTTACTACCATCAATTATGATACTGGAAGTGGATACAGTCTTTTTAAAACTTATAAATTTAATATTTTTAATGGATCATCACAAATTTTTCAATTCGTCGGCGTCCAACTCCAAACTCCAGAGTCCAAGACTCCAAAGTCTCTCCTTTCATATTATACAGTCTTTTTAAAATTGCGATTTTTAAAACTTAACAGTTCGTCCAAAATCTAAACTTTCATATTATACAGTCTTTTTAAAATTTCGATTTTTAAAGTTTAAAGATTTAAACCTTAAACCTGAGCCGCTGAATCACACGATTTCCTCTGTGAATCGCGCCGCCGTCGGGAGAGAGATTCGCGCCGCCGCGGGGAGGAAGTTTCGCCAGAAAGGGTTTCGCGTAGGAAGTTTACACTTTACTTTTTAGGTTTTTGTGTTTTTACGTTTTTAACTTTCTAACATTGTTTATTGTGCCGATTTTTTGCAGGAAAACTCGCGATTTAGGGCAAAATTTTGCTCAGAAACTTGCCGCGAGTTTTTCAAAAACTCGGGCCGAGTTTTTCAAAAACTCGGGCCGAGTTTTTGAGAGGAAAACTCGCCGTCCATTTTGCCTCGCGAGTACTCGCGGGTTCGGCGAGTTTCCTGCGATTTTTTCATCTATGGCTCCGGCAACACATCTGCAAGAAAACTGAAAACCCCTTCTGCATTTTTCTCTCTAGTCTGAAAGATCACAAAAAATAATATAAAATAACATATAAAAAGATCTTTAAAAAAATACAAACAGATCTGGGACATTACAGTGGTATCAAAGCAGTGATCTTGCCATCCTGTGAGGTTAAAATCAAACATGCAGAAGCAAGAATGAGACATGCAACCGAGCACAGATAGATATTATTTCAAAAAGAGACAAGGAACACGGAATCCATAGAGAGTACAGGAAAGCCAAGTACCACAGATTGATCCATTTGAGTCAGAGACTGAGATTGCAGCTGCTAAGGAGCAACCAGTAGTAATCTATAGTGAGGAAGATCTCAAAGTTTCGCAATAGATCCCTTTTCCAGTGTGCTACCAGAACAACCTGAAGAGATGCGAGAAGGGTAATCAAAGAACCTAGCACACGAGATATTCTAAATGATTTGGCGAGAGGACAGCAGTAGTTGATTAATAGGATGGACAAGTAATAGGAGGCACTCACACGACTTCTTGGTCGTTTGATTCCTGATTTGGATGAGGATAGAAATAATGGGGACAGGAACAGAGATCAGAATGATAGAGATAGACACAGAGACCGAGGTAATGGAGAACGGAATGGAGAAAGGAACAATGGGGATAGAAACAATGGTGACAAGAATAGATACAGGTATCTTGATGGAGAGGCCTCGGTGAATAACCGAGGTGCTACACAACTCACAGCCGCTGATAGACCAGGCATTTCTATCTTTGTACCAAGAGATGAGATTCTTGAACAGGATGCTACACAGGTGGAATTTTAGGATGAGATTTTTAGAGACTAGCAGGCTTCGAGTGCGGAGTTTCGAGCTGAGATGACTTTCAGGGACTATTATGATCTCAGGATGAGACATAGACCTAGAGGAGGGAATAGGTAGTAGAATCATGAGCTTTAAAAGAAAGTCAGTAAAATGACTTTACCTTACTTTGATGGTTCAGGAAAAACTTCAGTGAGAGCTTGGGTCCAAAAGTTAGACAGTTATCTCCAAATCAGTCCCATCCCAGAGACTAATGCCATCACATATGTAGCCTTACACTTGGAGGGCACCGCACACAAGTGGTGGAGCAATGGGAAGGTAACTCTGGGACATGACCAGATTACATCTTATGTCGAGTTCACAGCCAGACTCATAGACAGGTTCGACAAGGACCCTAAGTTGTAGTTCAAGGCGCTGGCACAGTTGAGATAGAGTAGATCAGTGGACTCATACATTTTAGAGTTCCAAGACCTTTCAATCATGGTTTCAGATATCTCAGAGCGTAGGTTGATCATGCTCTTTGTTGATGGATTGTCAGATCCTCTACAAGGATGGGTTAAGGGGTTGGACCCTTTGACATTGCAGGAGGCCATGAAGAAGGCCCGTGATATGGAGTCTTCTGCGTGGAGTAAATTTCAGACTAAGAGTTTCCAACATAGGAGGGATAAAGAGAGAGACAGAAGACATTTCCATAAGGACTCAGGACATCAGCCGCTCTTGATTAGACGATGATCAATTGAATGACCTTAGGAGGAAGAAGCTTTGTTTTCACTGCAAAGAACCTTGGGATCCTAAGCACAAGTGTGCTGCCCAAGGAAAGGCAAAACAATTGGAGTACTTTTCAACTGATGAGTCCGTTGAATCAGAGTCATATTCAGAGCAGCATTCGGATGATAATGATTCAGTTACAAATGTTGCATCTGAGGCATCAGACAAGGATAAGGAGACCTCCCTACCTACAGCCCATATTTCGAACATTCAGAGAGAAGGGTCATTCAGGATCAGAGGAGTATTGGGTGGACAGTGATGCATTACACTACTTGACACAGGTGCCACTCATAACTTCATAGATGAGGGCTTGGTGGCGAAGAGGGTGTTGAAAACTGAAGAGTTTGAGGGATTCAAGGTGAAGGTAGCTAATGGATTTGTACTCACCTGTACTAGGAGAATCCCCAACTTAACCATCCAGCTGAATAACTACACATGTCAATCAGAATTTTATGTAGTCAGCATGGGTGATATGGATGTTGTATTGGGTATGAAGTGGTTGCATGATATAGGGGAGTTCACACTCAACTTGAGGACCATGGAGATGAAGTTTGAGGTGAACGGAGTTCGGCATGTGCTGAGGGGCATTTCAAATGGTGGGTTGAGAGTGGTTTCTCCCAAGCAGATGGAGAGATTGATTCGCCATGATCAGGTGCAGTGGGCAGCACAGATGATGGTAATGCCTGTAGTTTTAGAGTAGCAGAAATGGGAGTACCCACCTGACATACAAGCTCTCTTGACTAAACACACTAAAGTGTTTAGTGATATTCCCCCAAGTAAACCCCCTGACAAGGGTATTGAGCATGTGATCGAGTTGGAGGGTACCAAACCAGTGATTACTACTCCTTACAGGCATCCAAAAAGATACAAAGATGAAATCGAGAAGGCAATCAAAGAACTTCTCAAGATGGGGCACATAAGGCCTAGTAAGAGCCCCTTTGCATCATCAGTGGTCCTAGTAAAGAAGGACAAGACCCTCATAATGTGTATTGACTACAGGGAACTCAACAAGAAAACAATCAAGAACAGGTACCCTATACCCAGGATAGATGAGCTGATTGATGAGTTGCACGAGGCCTATTACTTCTCCAAGATAGATTTGAGATCTAGTTATCATCAAATTCGGGTCAGGGATGAGGATGTGGAGAAGACCGCTTTCAGGTGTCACTATGGGCACTTTGAGTTCCTGGTAATGCCATTCGGATTGACCAATGCACCAGCCACCATCCAATCTTGCATGAACAGAGTTTTTCGTGAGCAATTGAGGAGGTTTGTGTTGATATTCTTCGATGATATTTTGATTTATAGCAAGACATGGGAGGAACATTTAAAGCACATTGACATTGTGTTGAGCATTCCGGAGCGGGAGTCATTGTATGCTAAAATGTCAAAGTGTGAATTCGGGATGACCGAGCTATTGTACTTGGGTCATATCATCAGTGCCGGTAGTGTTAAAGTAGACCCAGAGAAGATTCAAGCAATTGTAGACTGGCCACCACCAAAGAATCTCACTCAGCTGAAGGGATTTCTTTCTCTTTGTGGGTATTACCGCAGATTCGTGAAGGGGTTTTGACAGTCAGCAGCACCCCTCACAGATTTGACTCGAAAGGATGCATTCAGTTGGACAGGCGCTACTCGAGTGTTTTGACAAGTTCAAGCAGATTATGAGTACATGCCCTGTGTTGGCAATACCAGATTTCAGAAAACCCTTCGAGTTGTAGTGTGATGCTTCTGGAGAAGGAATTGGTGCGGTAATCATGCAGGATAAACACCCCATAGCATTGGAGAGTTGAAAGTTGAGGGGTGTGGAGCGAAGTTACAGCATCTATGACAAGGAGATGTTAGCCATCATGCATGCGTTGGCTAAATTCAGACAGTATCTTGTGGGCAGCAAGTTTGTGGTAAAGACAGATCATAACAGTCTGAAACATTTCCTTGGGCAGAAGGATTTAAATGAGAGGCAACAAAAATGGGTCAGCAAGCTTCAGGTCTATGACTTTGACATTGTTTACGTCAAAGTTAAGAAGAACATTGTTGCCAATGCACTATCTAGGAGACCCCATTTGTGTGCATTAGGTGCCATTTCAGATGATTGGAGGGAGATGATATCCGCAAAATATGCCAAGGACAAGTGGGCTACTGGAATAATTGATGGCACTATCAAAGATGATCGGTACACAGTGGTAAATGATTTAATCATTTACAAGGATAGGATCTTCTTGGTGCCAGGTTTAGAGATGAAGCAGAAAGTTTTGAGGGCATTCCATGACTTGCCTATAGCAGGGCACCCGAGGTACTTCAAAACTTATAGACAGGTTAGAGAAAGGTTCACCTGGAAGGGCCTCAAGACAGAAGTGATGCAGTATGTGAGAGAGTGCCCAGTATGCCAGCAGAACAAACAGGAGCACTCATTTCCAGGAGGATTATTATAGCCCATGCCCATTCCTGAGAGGAAGTGGGATAGCATTTCTATGGACTTTATCATAGGTTTACCTAAAGTCCAAGGCAGGGATTGTATTTTCGTGGTAGTGGACAGATTGACGAAGTATGCACACTTCTTTGTCATCCCTACCACCTATACTGCAACTCAGGTTGCAGAGTTATTTTTTCGTGAGGTATTCCGTCTTCATGGGTTGCCACGGAACATTGTCAATGATAGGGACAACAAGTTCCTCAGTAATTTTTGGCAAGAGCTCTTCAGGTTGACAGGGATAGAGCTCGCCCCTAGCACGAGCTATCACCCACAGACAGATGGACAGACAAAGATAGTTAATAAATGGGTGGAAGGATACCTCTGAAATTATGTTTCAGGGCAGCAGAAGGCATGGATTAAGTGGCTTCACATAGAAGAATATTGTTATAATTCTACTTATCACATGTCTATTCAGATGTCACCCTTCATGGCCTTGCATGGGTATGAGGCACCGAGCTTTGTTGATTTGTTGTTTGGTGATAGCAGAGTGCCTAAGGCCAAAGACCTCCTTCAGGAGAGCCAGGATATCATGAGGTCTTTGAAAGAGAACATACAGAAAGCTCAGAATTAGCAGAAGCAGTATGCAGATCAGCAGAGGACTTGTTGATGATTGTTTTTAGACAAGTCAACAATAGAGTAAAACAATAGAGTATCCCACTCTCTTGAATAAAGCTCTTCAAAGGCTAAACTATGTGATCCAGTGAAGTAACTCCAAGGTTCCTGATTTATGATTCATGATGGGTTAACTCAGTGATTACATGTGATCTTGCTGATAATCACAAAGGGACTTATGCAGACTCTTCTCCTTTCATTCAACTTATTCCTCCTTTCAGTGTGGATGATGCATATACAAGGTCTCAATCATAAAGAAATAGAAAAAGATCAAGGTTCAAAAAACTAATCTAAGGTCAATGAAGTAATGATGAGGCTTGAATAGACAAACTCCTAAGTAAACCTAACTTCACTTCGCCAAGGATGCCTACAACTACGTGAAGTTGGTGCAATCTCCTAAGGTTTGCGAATGATTTTCAAATCATGAAGACTCATATGAGCACCCATTGAAGGGCGCAGCTCAAACAAGCATCCACAATCGAACTTATACAAATTAAGCTCAAACTAGCTTTACACAACACTTCCCCAGCCATGAATGTTAAAAGCGTGAGCTAGGAGTTGATCAAATATCCAATACAACATGCATTATGTCAAAGAGCTTCTAATCTACTTTACTTCTAATTTGAAACATCTCTCCATTTCATCAAGATACAGGAAATCATGTCATTCCAAAAGACAACTTAAACACCAAACAAATAGCTCCAATGTCTTTGCATTAATCTTGAGAAATATTTACAACAATTTCAAGCCCTCTCAGGAAATTTCGAGAGTCTCTCCTATTCTACTCCTAAAATCTAATCTCTAATCTCTTACTAATGATCTACTGAATTACAAATGAGGCAACAAGGCCTTTATATAGTGCTCTAGATTACAATGAATGGCTAAGATTAATTCAATAGCCAAGGGTCTAGATCGTGCCACCTCATAGGTAGTTACAACAACTTTCTATTTTTAGTACAAAAGAGAGGCAATGATGACACGCTTTCCAATGTGATAAGGATAAGGCGAAAGCATTTAAAACATTCTCCACATAGGAATCCCTTTGGCTTCTTTCATTAAATGATACATTTAATGCATTTAAAATAATGTGTACTCGCCACATAGATGCCACTTCAGCATATCTTGAAAATTGTATCATCTTGTAGTGATGTATTCGATGTGATTGCTTTAACTTGTATGTCTAGGAATACATCTTGTAAATCTTGCCTTGTTCATTCTTCTTGTAGACTGGATGTATGATACTTGTTGCTTCACTTGATTAACTTCATGATTCTTTCTTCTTCTTGTAGGTAAGTTGATATGATGATCTTCTTTGATGATGCTCTTTCTTGAGTAGATGATGATGATGTATACGTCCTTCATGTAAGAGTAGATGATGAAGCTTGCTTCATTAATCGGAGTAGAAGACTCTTCTCAAAGACTTGAAGGTTGAATGGAACTTGAAGTTGAATGAATGTCTTCGCTTGATGTAGAAGTTGATGAAGTGATCTTGCACGATGATCTTCGAAGTGACCCTTCGGAATGTAGATAACAACACCTTCTTTGAATGTGGAGTAGATGACCTCTCAAGGATACTTGAAGCTTGATGAGTCTTGAAACTTGAAGTATGATCTTTCATGATGTCATTAATGAAGAGGACTTGAGATATATCTTGCTGTGACATCTTGGAGCAGCTACCTCTTGAAGTGATGTTTCCTTGGGAGTGATTACTTCCATCCTAAGTCTCTGGCATGAATGAATGTGGAAGGCTCCTTTAGAGTTTCTGCATGAAGTTCCCTTGAAGGTTGAAAGAACTTGAAGTAGTATGTTAATCTTGAACTTGAAGTAATTATTCCGAGCAGCTTATGACTTCAATCCTAGCATGAAGGTGATTCCAACCTCTTCTTCTTTCTTGACTCCTTAGCTTCATCTTGTATTGCTGCAACACAAATAAAGAAACAGCATCAATTCCTTGATAATACTTGATTTATAACACATAAAAATCACTTCATTCATTTTCAAGCTAAGCGCATTAGATGCCAAATTAGATCTTTGCTTAAAATTTCACTCTAAACCACTATTTTTAATCCTTAAGGAGAGCGCATTAGTTAGCAATTTCATCTTCCGGTTAGAATTTCATCTCAAATGATCAATAAAGACCTCCCTATCTAGGCGCATTGGTTAAGGATTTTGGATCCTCCTTGAAAAAGCCTTTGAAATTTGTATTGAACCCTTTCCTTCCTCAAGCGCATTGGATGAGGATAGCTGATTCCTCTTGAAAGTCTCTTGAAACATAAGCATTTCTGCTTTGGGCGCATCACTTCAAGTATTTGGAATCCTCTAGGGATGGCGCATTACTTCATGATGTTTAGATCTTCATCCCAATATCCTCTTGATCACCTTTAAATCAGATTTCATTAAGGCGCACTGGATCAGGAGTTTGAACTCCTCTTCTTTTCTTAAAACACTTGCACTCTTCTCTCACATGTGGCGCACTAGATGAAGTGATTGAATTCTCTTCAAGAATGGCCAAAATTTAAGCCACACCCTGCCTTAATCGAAGCATTTGATCATATGGTGCAGCAGATCAGAATTTCAAATCCTCTTGATATCATTTTTGAAAGGGCGCTGTGGTTTAAGATTTCAATTTCTCCTCCCTTAGGCGCATCAGTTAGCAAGTTTAGAATCCTCTTCTTGAAACATCCTAACTCAAGTCATCTCTCCACTCAAAGTGGCGGATCGGTTGAGGTCTTTGAGATCATCCTTAAAAAAAAATGCATATATCCTTGCAAATTAGTCTTGGCGAATCACTTCTACTTAGGTCGCATTGGATAAGGTGTTTGATATCTCCTTGCATTGAGCTCATTAGATCAAAGTCGTTGGATCTTCTTTTTCACTTAACCTCTCCCTCACTTTTGGCGCATTGGTTCCAATATCAAGGATCTTCCTCTTCTAGACTTACCCCTTTCATTGGCGCATTGGTTAAGGTCTTTAAGATCTTCTAGATTGAGCGCATTGGTTCAAAGGTTTGGTTTCCTCTAGATGTTTGCTTTAAAACTTGACTTTACTTTCCCCTAGATGGTCGCATTGGACAAGATATTCAAAATCCTTTTGATTCTTCTTCTAAATTTATGATGAACTCCTCCACTTCTTCATATTTCAACAATGTGATTTCCTCCAGCTTTTTCACTTTAAGACTTGATTTTAGTTTCTTCTTGAAATAGTCGCACTAGTTCACACCTTTCAAATCCTCTTCCTCTAGACACTTTGGATCAAGTTTTGATTTCTTCTAGCATCTCCCTTGGCGCATTGGTTTAACAATTGAGTTTCCTCTTGGATAGGTCGCAGTGGTTGAAGGTGCTAAGTGGTTGGATCTTCTAATTCAGACTTCAATTACATTGACCTTTATAATCCTATGACAGAAAAATACACACAGGTGTACAATACTGTTGCAACTTTCTATTAACCTTCTCAATTGCAATCTCTGCCAATTATAAAGTCTGAGTCAAACGCACCAAATTTAATATCTGATTTACTTCCTTAACTTTGCTGATAATTCTGTAGCTGATAGTTGTCAATGAAATGATATGAAGGATTGTAGATCGTTCACTCTGATGAATATGCAAATCCAATGATCAAATGTAATCTAACAATGATGAACTCCTCTAACTTCCTTTGATGCCCAAAAGACTTGTATCAAACTGATGTAACAGCAGCTCACTGTATGTCTAATTTCCTCCAACAAATAAATCTGGAAAATGCTTATTTATAAAGGATCAGCACTAAATAATACCCAGGTTGAGCAGCGATTCCAATCTTCAAAACACTAGCAAATATCAATGATCAACAATGAAATTCCTCTTATTGGATGATACCTTTGAAATCCCCTAGCATTGGCGCAGTGGTTCAAACGTAAAGGATCCTCTGGAAATTCTGACTTGATAAGCCTCTAAGCCTTGGTCTAGACCACCTTATCACTAATGGCGCGTTGGATGAGGCATTTAGAGTCCTCTAGGATTAGCACCTTCAAATCTCTCTTTCAATTATCTTCAAAATGGCGCTTTAGACCAAAAATTTGATTTCCTCTAGAATTTAGCATTAGATAAGCATCTCAAAATCCTCTTGAAACTTGTTTTGATACAACTCTTTTTCATTTGCAAGAGGGTGGCGCATTAGATCATGTTTTGAGATCCTCCTTACCTTAAGCGCTTTGGTTTGAGGATTTAAAATCTTCTTTAAAAACCCTTATGCTCTTCCTCATGTCTGGCGCATCAGTTGCCCATGTTGGAATCCTCTTGACTTAGGCAGATTCGCACTTCATACTTACCCTTTCTCCTTAGCGCATTGGTTAAACATTCTGAGATCTTCTTGTTTTAGGCGCATTAGATAGAGTATAGAGGATCCTCTAGGAATTCGCATTGGATAAGGATTTAGAAATCCTCTAGAATCTCACTTTTCTCCCTTTACCTTCCAAAATGGTGCTTTGGTTTGGGCGCATTGGTTCAAGCGCAAAAGATCCACATCTTCTCTTCTAATTGAAAGCGCCCTTCATCACGATTTTGCGCCACTTGGATGTCCCGTCGCATTGGATGAACTTTTTGAATCCTCTGGAGAAGTTAGGCATTTTTCAGGGTTTGTGAGGGTAAAGGTATATTGAAAAATATATTTAAGTATAAGTTGAGAGAATATTTTTCAATATACCTTTCAGGATGTTTGAGATAGGTCTCGAATCCACCGGATTTAACATGCAAAATATAGAATTTGGAGGATTCACCAAATTTCAAACTTAGTCAATTTTTCAGGATTTCAGGATTTCAGGCTACCAGACTTAGTCTTTTCAGGATCTCAAACATACATCAAGATGGGTCTCAAGATTCATCATTTGGATGGGATTTGATCAAGATTCTTCATTACCACAAGTTCATGTTCCCGATGAGACCTCCAGTTATAAAGCAAAAACCTCCTAGGAGAGACTTCTTGTTGGATTGGCAGAGGAAACGAACCTAAGGCATCGTCAGAACTTCATGCAAAGCATCGGAACTCAAAAAAAAGGGGGGTCCCCATTTGCAATGGGGCGATGTGTGATTTGGTCACAACAGGACTGAGCGATCATTTGAGGTTGGTGACATGGTGTACTTAATGTTGCAGTCGTATAGACAATCCACTCTCAAGAAGAGGGGCAGAAAAGCTTAAGCCACGGTATTATGGACCTTTCAGGATCTCCAAGAAAATTGGAGAAGTGGTTTATGAGTTAGAGCTTCTAGCAGGTAGCAAGGTACACAACGTGTTTCATGTATCTCGCCTCAAGAAGACACTGGGGCATAATGTGACACCATCAGTTGAGTTGCCTCCTCTTGATGAAGAGGGAAAGTTGATCTTGGTACCCGAGGCTATAATTGACACCAGGGATCGTAATTTGAGGAGGATTATCAGAGAGTACCTAGTAAAATGGAAGAACCTACCATTTGAGGATGCTACTTGGAAAAATGAGCAGATATTGGGGCATCCTGATCTGAGATTGCTTGAGACAAGCAATCTTAGGGAGGGTGGATTGTAATGTCCCCTTCATGATACATGGTTAGTCCATCATTGGGTTCCCGTGGACTAGCAGTTTGGTTAGGGAACTGTGATTAGTTTGGCAGTGGTGGTGTTTGTCGGTGATGGAGTTGTGGTTCAAGTTCAGTGGATCCAGTTGGCTCCCTCAGTGTAGGCTCTGTTTACTCTTGGCCGTTACTATTTTTAGTAAGTTCGAGTTTAGTGTCAGTTTGGGATTTTCAGAGTGGGGTTAGAAGCGTCTTGTCGAGACCTTTCTGGCTAGCTAGAAATCAAGGCATTCTGACACCGTCTTCATATTTATTTTAAAGTCCGAAGTTTATTAATGTTATATTTAATTGGGACTTTATAAATATTTAAGGAAAAGTGACTTTATGAGAAATGAAGACATAAAGTAAGTCTTGACCTTGGGCGCCCATCCCTAGGGGAATAAAATATGTTTTAAAATGATAAAGTTCCCTCCTAAAACCCAACGCCCATCTTGGAGGAGGAATAAAAGATGAAAATGAAGCTCATCGGCTTTATGCTATGTTTGATATTTTCTCATTGTGAGCTCTGCTAGGGTTTTGAGGGTTTGAGGATTCGACCAGGCTCTTGGAGACAAAAACCTCCCTGAGTGACGGCATTTTACAGGTGTGCAATACCACCCAAAGGTGCCATTAATGGTGGATACATCCAGTATTCACATATGCGCTGAAATGGAGTTTGTAAGATGAGATTTCTGGGCTATATTTCTATATCATTCGCAGATTGGTGATAGACAAATGAAGACAAGAATGCTATGACAGATTTGAGGCAAGATTGATAGTGTTTTGTGACTGCTATAACTCTTCCTTGCTGGCCGTACTACCTAGAGCAGGTCGTACCACTTTAATGCAGCTATTTCATGTGATTTTGGGCATATTCTTCACTACACCTTGTTCGCCCAGCCTCAGGGTCTATTGCAGATTAATTACAGCGAAGTTTTGAGGAGTTGCCAGTGGTTTTAGTCGATGTTTCCACCTACAACCAACCGTACCAGCTTGGTTGATGGACGTGGGACTTGTAGAGGTCCAAAGCTTCTTGTTGCTGCTTCATATTGGTCTTTGTTGAGGCATCCAAACCTATTTTGTTGCTGATAACAATTGTAATATCCATCTTTGCTATTCCTCGGAGTTTGAGGCATTTCCAGCCATACCCACTTGCTAGTCCAGTTCTGGCTGATGTACCAAGTTGCATATTTGAACATGGGTATGTTGTTGTAATTCATTATTGGCCTATTTATGATCTGGGTATCAATTAGTTTCTTCATATCTGCTCTATATTTTCTGGGTTTATGTTATATGCAATATATTGTATGCTCCGGCAACACATCTGCAGGAAAACTGAAAACCTCTTTTGTATTCTTCTCTCTTGTTTGAAAGATCACAAAAAATAATATAAAATAACACATAAAAAGATCTTTAAAAAAATACAAATAGGTACGGCACATTACATGTAATCTAAGAAGCAATCGACTATCAAAGGTATGATTCTCATCACAAGTAATATGTCTTATATCTGAATAATTTAACAATCTGATCATAATGTCATGAATACTCATAACTAGAGTAAGATATAATACTCTTAAAAATGGTTTGATAGCATGATAAGGAAGACTACTGATATAGGGTAGCATATGTATATAGCATATTAGATATGACAAAATAAGAATGTGTAGTCGAATAGAAATGTCTAAATGGAATGAAATATCATTATATACCATAGAATGAAAAGTAGAATGTTAGAAAAGATTATCATAGAAAAGATAAGCTAAAATACTATAATAAGTATATAGAATAGTCTCAAATATAGAATGAATAAGTATATGGAACAGATTGAGATATAGGATGAAAATGTTACAATTCTAATAGACATGAAAATGCTCAATGAATAGCCTAAGAATGATCAAGGCATAAGAATGTTTATATGAGGAATAATATTCCTATAAGGAACCATATTGAATGAATTGCCAAGTAATGTGAATGGCAATCAACGAGATGGTATGATAAGTTAATAAGATATGATTTATAGATCCATGATATACTCAGAGTAGAGCACCTAGCCTCATCCTTTAACCTCTCTATCACCCTACAAGTATGGTGGTGAGTTAAGGAAGGGTGGTATAATGGACCTAGGTGACCCTCAACTGGATGAAGAAGACCGCATGTAGTGTGAAGTCCCTTGAGCCAAGAGGCGAGGAACACCGCATGTAGTGTGAAGCTCTTGGGCCTAAGGTTGAAAATGCATAGTTATTATAAATGGGCCCAACGGTAGGTGACTCAAGTGGATGAGGAATGCCGCATGTAGCATGAAGTCCCTTGAGCTAAATGGTGAGGAACACCGTGTGTAGTGTGAAGCCTTTGGGCCTCCGGATGGGATGGTTACACTAGCGCCTTAACGTAATCGTACTCATATGGGGTGGGTGACGTAGAGCAGGTTAACGATCCGTCTAGGTGATGTCTCTCCCGAGGTATATCATGGGAAAACTATATGTGAAAGAAATGTGATTGTGAAAAGCATTTATGTAATGAATTTAATGTGGATTATGATTATAAGGATACTAACCTTAAGTAGAAATGTGGAAAGTATATGAACTTTAATATTGATATTAATAAGTGGTTATTAACCCTAATAGTGATATGTTGATATTATAAGTTGGATTGATTACTAATGTTCTCTTTTACAAATTGGAATTTTGTGCAAGGTTAAGAAAAATTTTGACTCACTAGAAGGGGACATTACAAGTGGTATCAGAGCAGTCATCCTACCATCCTGTGTATACTATGTGTGCCTTACATGTATTCAAGTGTATACTTGTGATTTATGTGTATTCAAGTGTATTCAAAGGTTTACTTTGTGACCTATGTGTATGCTTTGTAACATATGTTCATGTGAATACTTTGTGTATTACGTGTATTTGCGTGTATGCTTCATACTCATGTGTATACTTGATGACCTTGGGATGGTGGACGGGTCCACGGTGTAGTATGGGATGCATCGAATCCCCTTCCCAATCGTCCGACGGTATACTTCATTCGAGGGTACTTGTATTGAAGTGTGTACTCTGACTTGACTATGTATTCGAGTGTATGCTCTATGACTTTACAATTGTATTTGAGTGTATACTCTATGACTGTATTTGTGTTTTGAGTGTATACTCTATGCCTTGTATTTGTATTTGAGTGTATACTCTATGATTTGTATTTGTATTTGGGTGTATACTCTATGACTTGTATTTGTATTTGAGTGTATACTCTGTGATTTGTATTCGAGTGTATACTCTATGACTTGTATTTGTATTCGAGTGTATACTTTGTGATTTGTATTTGTATTCAAATGTGTAATGTCCCCATTTTCATGAGCATCAGTTCGCATAGGGTTTAGCCTATTCCTGGCTCTCATAGGCTAATATGGTTTGATTAGAGGGTCTTCTTGGCAGTTACCCAATCAACAGTTGGCTTTCTTTCATGGATTTGGTGATTATATGGAGGTTCTACTATGTTATTACAAATGTTTCTAATTTGGGAAACCTCATGTTATGTTTTGACATTATGTTTTGTACTTTATATATTTTAATGTTATATTATAATAAGGTGCAAATATAAAGTATATCTTTTATCCCACATTGACAAGAAAGTGTGTGAGCTTCCCCAAGAAAAGAATAAAAGGATCTTATGGGCTCATTCTTGGACATGAAAAATTGGATATTTGACTTAAGTTTGTTTGATGGTGAGTCCAGCTAGGGTTCTACCATTTTTTCCAACCATTCGGAACGAAAACTCCCAATTGGTTATGCAATTTTGAAGTTGTGAAATATCAGCTGAATTATTGCTTCATTGTGGGCTTCACTTCAGGGGTTCAATCTATGCTACATTGGAGGATTTACATATTTTTAATTAGAGTTTATTTTCAGTCTGTTGTTATGGGGTTTGAACAACCTATGTGAGACATGGATATTTGCTCATTGTGCACTGCTAAAGCATCAAATCATTCTGGGTATTTGAGCAATAAATTCCTTTTGCCGAGACAATCATTTCAAGGGCAAATTGGAGGAGGTTCAAAGCTGCAATTAATTAATTTTGAGGACTGATATACTACAGCAAGGGTGCCATTGGCAAGACATTTTTGTTCATATATCATCATTGAAGCATCCTATGGTTCTGAGTATTGTTGCATTTTGATCCTTTGGTCCTACCGATCATTTCAGGTGCCAAGAAGTGGAGTTTAATTGCTGCATTTATTTATCTAAAATATTGCCAAGCAAGGGTAGGGGTGACTTCACACATAGATGGGCTATTTCACCATTTTTAGTGGGGTTTCATCATCAACAAGTTCTGCTTCAATATCTCAGGCATATCGACTATGTGTATCAGGTTCCTTAATGTTTTGTTAGAGTATTTGCATTGTTAAGTCAATTTGCATTAGGTGCTACTATAGATGAACATTTATATCAGATTGGCATTGTTGGGATTTCATTGTAAGTCAAGAGTATTGGTTGGTTATATCAGCATTGTACTAGAGATTGCATTCAATTAAGAAGGGGAAATTTGTATGCCAATTATTTGATGTAATGCTTATATTGATTGAGCTCTAGATTATCATATGAGTATGCATGCCAAATGTTTGTGAAAATGCCTATTGGCTAAAGGTGGTTGTTTGTATAGTGATTTGCATATTTCGTCAAGAGCCTTCGTTTGCCAAGTGTTTGCATAAATGCCTAATGGTTGTGGGTGTATATTGGCTATATTGGGATGCATGGAAAGTGTTTGTCTTAATGTCAACTAGTTGTACTAGTTACATACAGTCACTTATATGTATGCCAAAGGTCTGAAACAGCTAGTATATCATTTCTATAACAACCTTGCATTGTTAGAAGCATTCAATAACATCATTAGCAGCCTATGAACTCAAAGAAGACAATCAGAAAATTCATAACAACAGGTTCAAACTTTCTATGCCACATGTTTGACAATATTCCTTGAGCTTTATATCAGCATATTGAGTTCAAAAGTGGCAAGGGATATTACAAAGTGTATACTCTATGACTTGTATTTGTATTCGAGTGTACACTCTATGACTTGTATTTGTATTTGAGTGCATTTGTATTCAAGTGTATACTCTGACTTTGTACTCAAGATTATGTATTCGAGTGTATACTCTATGACCTTGTATACTTCATGACAATGTATTCATACTCTATGACTTTGTATTCAAGTGTATACTCCATGACTTATATGTATTCAAGTGTATTCAAGTGTATTCAGGTGTATACCTTGTGAATTATGTATTCAAGTGTATTCATGTATATGACTTGTATTCGAGTGTATTCAAATGTATACGTTGTGGCTTATGTGTATTTAAGTGTATTCAAGTGTATTCAGGTGTATACCTTGTGGCTTATGTGTATACGTGTATTCATGTGACATGTATTTAAGTGTATACTTTACGACTTACATACAATGTTTTGTGACTTGAGGTACTCTTACATTATTCATGCTTCTTGTATATACTCTACTCATACTTTATGTATCACATGTATCGATGTTCTACTTCAACAAGATGTGTTCTTATAATTACTTTATGCTTAAAAACTATAAGAATGTTAAAGGTGTTGTCTTTCCAGTGGCTCAGGCTACTTAGTTACATGCTTGAGCTACTTGGTTACTTGCTTGAGCTACTTGCTTGTCTACTTGAGCTACTTGCCTACTTGCTTGTCTACTTGAGCTACTTGCCTACTTGCTTGAGCTGGTTGCTTGCATGCTTGAGCTACTTGCCTACTTGCTTGAGCTGGTTGCTTGCATTCTTGAGCTACGTGTGTCATGTCCCCATTTCCGGCTTGATCAATTTTGGACATGGATTAGCCTATTTATCATTCCCATGGGTTAATACCAATGATGAGGGAATGAATTTGGTTTTTGACTAACTCAGTGTTGTAGTTTTGCAGGTACAAAGTCAAAACTATTCCCGCAATCTGTGGCAAATCTGGCAAAGTGGTTAAGTCTGGAGGCCAAAACTGGCAAGAACTTGACTCTCAGGGTCAAAGCGCACTTTCCTATCTGTCGGGTGCCAAATGTGCGCCTAAGGATGTGGAGTCTTCAATCAAGGTTTGGAAGTGCAATATGATAAGTGCAACACCACTTGAGCATGTCTCCACACCAAACAAGGGAGTTGAAGTCCAGAAGTTGCCCAAGAAGGGTTAGGCGCACTTTCTCTCTCCTCCAGTCTCAAAATTGCGCCTAGCAAAGCAGCATCATTCCATGAGTCTCTAGCGTGGCGCTTCAAGCACATCAACTATATCAATCATGGTTGATCATCAAGGTGTATTTGACTAAGTGATTTGAGCAAGGAGGAAGGCCTACTCACTCTAGGCACAAATGTCATGATGTGCAACCTTAAATATGCGCCTAAGAGGGAAATGATCTTCAAGTCAACCCCAATAAGTAGCGTTTTCATAAGTAATGGTGTTTCACCTTCAAAAAGAATCATACATTGCAAATCCTTGGAGAAATTGGCCAAGTAAACTCTAGGCGCAAATCACATGCTTTACCACTCCAAATGTGCGCCTAGATTCCACCCTCAAATATGCGCCTTGAGTTGATATTTACTCTGGGTTCTTGAAATGGCGCCTAAGGATGATTTGATAAGTTAATTGTCGAAGACATCTTCCGGAGCGAGGTATGATCATGGGAGAGTGAGGCGCACTTTCTAGTCTCTGCAACCCTCAATTGGCGCCTAGCAATAGTGAGGCGCAATTTCATGAAGAAACCATCTCAATTTGGCACCTAGTCATTGAGATGACATCAAACACCGTCGGAGAACCTTCACTAAACATTACAAGTGATTTCATGCATGTTGAAGCCACTAGATATGCTAGGCGCATATCTATCCTCTAACAACCCAGTTTGAGCGCCTAGCTTTGAGAGACATCCAACTGGGATATTGGGTGCACTTCTTCACCTGTGGAGCATCATTCTAGCGCCCTGGTTTGGATGAGCATATTGCAAGTGTCTGATCTCCTATTGGTTCATGTGATGGCGTTGGGATCCGTTCCGGCTCATTGGACAAGGTTGCCAACTCAGAGTGAGTCATCAAATGGAATATTCCCATTGGAATATGCTCTTGGGAAACGTGCCTTGGTTCCTACTTTGCATTGGAGAGTGTGCCTTTATTTCCTTTGAAGGAGGAGCTCTATAAAAGGAGGAGAGCGCCTTCATTTTGACATCTTAGATCTTTGGTCAATTTTCTCTCCCAGAAGCTTTATGCTTTAGTTCATGAAATCTACGAATTTCATGCTTGTTGGGGTGATGCTCCCTCAACTCTGATAAGGTGATGCTCCCTTGTCAACTAAGAGGTGTTAACATTCAGTTATCATCATTGTTCCAAAAGAAGTAGTCATCTCACAACTAGTAAAATAGGTGCTAGCTAAAGGCGCTAGTTGAAGAGTCATTCAAGTGTTGTAATCATTGATCATATCTAGGCTTCAAGGCCACTCATTGTAATAAGTTGTAATAAGCTTGAATGTTCATGCCATTGAAGGCGACATCTACTTGTAATAAGAAGTTGTATTGATCAAGTGACAATCATAATACTAGAACCAACTTCAAGTGATTCCAAAGAGTTGTTATCTTTCATGTTTGCTATTGAGCTCATTGTGCGATTGATAGTTAGAAGTGCAAATAATTTTGTCTAAGTAAAGGGAAAAAATTTAGTTAAGTATAGTTGGGATATTTCAACGTGGTTGTCTACTTCAATTTTATTATGTAACTAAATGGCAATGCATGTGACCTACAAATTGATGTAATCACTTCTATATTTAACATCTTGATGAGATCACTCAACACCCTTCGACCTTGAGGTGAAAAAGGGAAGAGCATTTCATCTAAGAAAGATATCCAAAACATCATTAAAGAATTCAATTGAGATTTAGGACCACTGAGGTATCATATCAACCTAGGAGGGTCAATCTCTTAAAAGCCAAAACAACAATTTTGCGAGGACATAATAAAGACAACTCGGCTCTTTACGAATCCACAAATGGGGAGAAAATCTTAAAAGGAAATGTGGAAATTTATAATAAGATATATTCATCAAACTTAATTGTTCTATCCATTTAGAAGAAGACCATGACTTCGTCTCAACACATTGAAGGTAGACGTTAAAGTGCAAGGTAATGAAAGAACTCATTGTGATTGCTTGAGGACAAGCAAATTTTGAGTGGGGAGGGCTGTCATGTCCCCCATATTAAAGCATTGTTTAAATTAAAGATTTAAACATCGTGATAAGACAAAGAAGCCACTTTGGATGGTAATCACGTATATAATATTATTATATATTTATTTTTTATATAATTAAAATATAATATATTTATTATATTTAGGAATAATAAATATAAATACATATATAAATATTGTCAATTTAAATATTATGATAATTATAATAATTATAATATAAGATATTATTAAATATAATATGTATAATATATTAATATAAGCATGAAATAGTGAACGGGATTGTGGTTGAATGGCATAGGCCAAATGGTTCTCAGGATGGAGATCCAAGTTCGAATCCCCCAAGTAACATGTGTGGTTTCTATGTGGCCTCTATGTTGATTAAGTGGATATGTTGATGGGGAGGAGGTCCCCCTTGTGACCTCCAACAATTACGAATCAAAAAAACTATATATAAGCATGAAATAGTAATAATAATAATAATATAAATATAATTATTGATATAAATATTAAGGAATCACACATCATCTCATTGAACACACATCATTTAGCAACAGCATTCCTTCCCCAAACAGCATCGAACTAATATTGATCTTAGATCAGACTCTCACATATTAACGGTTCTGCAATTATATAAATGCTCAACCATTCATTCCAGCATACTCAGAGGCTCTTTATATGTACTATCAATTTGTCTTTCATAGAAGATAAATACAACCCAAGACAGATCATCATCGAATTACAGCTTCTCTTGAAATAAATACAATCTACCTAGCATCGATCACTTCCTCATCTCATACATAATATCAGCAGTCATAACAATAACAACTTCCCATACATTATAACTGGTATCCATCGTACATCTCAACATTGGTGAATAATCATAGTAGATCGTGAATACTATCACAGAATTTTATCAGCAAGTGCAATCTGAGAAGCAATCGACTATCAAAGGTATTATTCTCATCACAAGTAATATGTCTTATATCTGAATAATTTAACAGTCTGATCATAATGTCATGAATACTCATAACTAGAGTAAAATATAATATGAAATGGTTTGGTAGCATGATAAGGAAGAATACCGATATAGGGCAGCATATGTATATAGCATATTAGATATGACAAAATAAGAATGTGTAGTCGAATAGCAATGTCTAAATGGAATGAAATATCATTATATATCATAGAATGAAAAGTAGAATGTTAGAAAAGATTATCATAGAAAAGATAAGCTAAAATGCTATTATAAGTATATAGAATAGTCTGAAATATAGGATGAATAAGTATATGGAACAGATTGAGATATAGGATGAAAATGTTACAATTCTAATAGACATGAAAATGCTCAATGAATAGCCTAAGAATGATCAAGGCATAAGAATGTTTATATGAGGAAAAATATTCCTATAAGGAACCATATTGAATGAATTGCCAAGTAATGTGAATGGCAATCAACGAGATGGTATGATAAGTTAATAAGATATGATTTATAGATCCATGATATACACGGAGTAGAGTACCTAGCCTCATCCTTTAACCTCTCTATCACCCTACGAGTATGGTGGTGAGTTAAGGAAAGGCGGTATAATGGACCTAGGTGACCCTCAACTGTATGAAGAACACCGCATGTAGTGTGAAGTCCCTTGAGCCAAGAGGCAAGGAACATCGCATGTAGTGTGAAGCTCTTGGGCCTAAAGTTGAAAATGCATAGTTATTATAAATGGGCCCAATGGTAGGTGACTCTCAATTGGATGAGGAATGCCGCATGTAGCATGAAGTCCCTTGAGCCAAATGGTGAGGAACACCGTGTGTAGTGTGAAGCCATTGGGCCTCCAGATGGGATGGTTACACCAGCGCCTTAACGTAATCGTACTCATATGGGGTGGGTGACATAGAGCAGGTTAACAATCCGTCTAGGTGATGTATCTCTCAAGGTATATCATGGGAAAACTATATGTGAAAGAAATGTGATTGTGAAAAGCATTTATGTAATGAATTTAATGTGGATTATGATTATAAGGATACTAACCTTAAGTAGAAATGTGGAAAGTATATGAACTTTAATATTGATATTAATAAGTGGTTATTAACCCTAATAGTGATATGTTGATATTATAAGTTGGATTGATTACTAATGTTCTCTTTTACAAGTTGAAATTTTGTGCAAGGTTAAGAAAAATTTTGACTCGCTAGATGGGGACATTACATATTTGGACCTATTAAGGCTCCTTGTCAAAATATTTGTATTATATATTGTTCATTGATGATTATTCTAGGAGGACATGGGTATATTTTCTTAAAAGTAAATATGAAGTCTTTAGTCATTTTAAGGAGTTTAAGGCTCTCTTCAAAAATCAAATTGGTAGAAAAATCAAGATTTTGAGAACTCATAATGGTGATGAGTAGTGTTTTGCAAAGTTTGATAGATTTTGTAAGGAGAATGGCCTAGAAAGACATAAGAAAACTCCATACACCCTTAGCAGATGGAGTTACAAAATGTATGAAAAAAACTTTGATGGAGAGGGCTAGGAGTATGCTTAGTGCCTCTAGATTGGAACATAAATTTTAGGCAAAGGAAGTTGCTACTATATGTTATCTAATTAACAAGTCTCCTACATCAGTGCTTGTTGAGAAGACCCCTATAGAGGTTTGGACGAACAAAAGGCCCTCACTTCAGCATTTTCATGTGTTTAGTTGTGAGGCATATGCTCATTTGCCTAAGGAGAAGCAATCAAAGTTGGATAACAAGGCTATAAAATGTATCTTCATTGGCTATGGTGTCAGTGTGAAAGGGTACAAGATATGAGATCTTATGGCTAGGAAAGTTTTATACAATCAAAATGTATCTTTAGGGAGATTAGACCTTCTTATACAACTGAGCAATCAAAGGAGGATGGGAATTTAGTTAACTACAGCCAAAGACCAAGAGGGTTGCACTAGATAATGAACCAGAGGTTTATAATGGACCTGATGAGGAAGAGATCTTAGAGAGTTAGGAAGAAGAAGTAGAACCTCCACCTCAGCTTTTAAGGAGGTCCACTTGGCAAAGGAGGCAACCAAAAAGGTATAGCCACCTAATTTTAAATATATTCTTGCTTTGTTGACTAACACTAATGAGCCTAGAAGTTAGAACAGTTAAAGAGGCAATGGAAATAGATGATTGTGAATCCTAGAAATTGATGATGGATGAAGAGATGGCTGCCCTTAAAAAGAATGATAGATGGGACTTGGTTCAGTTTGTTGAAGGCACAAGACAACTGAGAGGGGGGGGTGAATCAGTTGTATCAAAAACTTCAAACCCTCATAAACATAATCATATCCACATCAGTTCACTTAAACCCTTAATCTGTTATGAAGTTTAAACATGAAAAGCAGATAACAAAAACTTAAACACATCAACACCATGCACAAGGGAACACTATATTTTTACATGGAAAACCCTAAAAGGGAAAAACCATGGTGAGGATTAGCTCACAATATAATGTAGTAACAATACCGAATTACAAAGGCTCATTGCCATAGAGAGAATGCTCACTGCAGGGGACTCACCATCCAAGTGGACTCACTGCCCACTAAGAAAGAAAGAAAGAAGATAAGAATGGCTCACTGCCATGCTTTGAACTGATATGATTGCATCTAACCTATGCATGGAGTTCAGTTTTGATGAAGCTCAATATACACCACAACATACACAACACCTTTGCAACATCACCGAAAATTGTAGACACCTTTTGCTCACTGCATCTGGTAGCCTAACACATGAAAGCCCTTGCTACCCTGATCAAATTCGCATCACAACATCATATCCCCCATTCGCACACGCATCCACGAATCCTTGACACTTATTTATACCATCATTACCCCTAAAACAGTCTTCAAGGTCGGCAACACAATCTTCAATCCTTAAAACAATCTCCAAGTTCGGCAAACACACAATGTTTGAATTAGGTCTGAACCTAAACATTCCACGACACAAGGGAATGAAAGCAAACCACTCTATGCCTTAGCTCAAACCCAAATCTATCCAGGCACACTACACAACACTCACATAATCACCAAATCAACTCCTCAATCAGCGCAAACATTCAAGGATGGCCAAACAGTGTAAACATAAGGAATTCTTGATCACATGCTTCCACAATCACAACCATAACTTGCGGACCATTCACAAAGCTTAATCACAATCTAGAAACATCCACGAACATCTTGAAGTTGCCTAGAAACCAGCAAATTCAGCCACAACAACTTTCACCTGAACACAACAACACTGTTGAACTCTACCACACAATAAATTGCTTTCTGAAGCACCAAATCACAAACCTTTTGGAAGGAAGATAGGTAAGATCCTTATGAACACATATCTAAAACCACAGCACCTGAAACCTTTCTACAGAGGAATGCCGAGGAAAATACTTTCTCCCAGACACCTATGCATAACTCAGAAACGCTGTCAAATACTGTTCTCAAACTGGTGAGCATAACTTTCACTGCACAGCAATCCAGAGCACCAAATTCTGGATTTAGCATCTTCAAACACTTCTTGACAACATATCCAAACCGCACACTCAAATCTCCAACACAGAAGAAATGCGGAGCAAAAACTCGAACAACACTCTGTAAGTCATAAGACTTCTTCAACACACTATTTCCAGTATTAATCAAATTTTCTCAAAAGCACTCGGAAACTCAACAACAGGAACAATCTACTAACATCATCAACACCTCTACAAGGAATTCAAATCACTTTAACACAACAACTTAATCAAACAACAACAGCAACATCAGAAGACACAGTTGACACCAATGACAACACAAACATGTTGACATCAATGACAACATCGATTAGCACATACTTGCAACACAGTTGCCCAAAGGTGGATGCCCATTGGTTGCAAATGGGTGTTCAAAAATAATTTCAGCTCTGATGGTAGCACTAAAAAGTAAAAGGCAAAGTTGGTCGCCAAAAATTATTCCAAGTTGAGGGACTAGATTTTGGTGAGATTTTCTCCTATGTTGCAAAGTTGACATTCATTAGAATGTTATTAGCTTGTGCTACTGCTTTTGATTTGACATTGAGTAGATGGATGTGAAGACAAACTTTCTTGCTACTTTCTTGCACAATGATCTAGAGATCTACATGTCACAACCATAGCACTACATTGTGAAGGATAAGAAAAACTTGGTTTGTTGGTTGAAGAAATCCCTCTATGGTTTAAAATAGTCTCCTAGAATGTGGTATAACAAGTTTGATTCATATATTTTGGAGTTGAGGTTTATCAAATCCAAGTCAGATCATTGTGTTTATTATAAACTGTGCGGTGGCCATTTTGTCATTATCACTTTGTATGTTGATGGTCTGTTGTTATTTGGTAATGATAAGGAAATGATTAAGGACTTGCAATCTCAGCTTTCTTTACAGTTTGAAATAAAAGACTTAGGGGCTACTAGGTACATCCTTGGGATGGAATTAGACAAGATAGGGCTAATAGAGAACTTTGGGTTGGACACAGGAAGTATGTTGCATCTATTTTGCAGCATTTTAGCATGGCCAACAACAAACTAGTTAGTGTTGCTATTTTTGTGGGAACTAAGCTTTTAGTTGAGTTGTCCTTCGATACCCGCAAAGATGGAGGAGATGGAGGAGATGAATGCAATGTCTTATGTTAGTACAATTGGGAGTCGAGTGCATGCTATGGTCTACACCAGACCAAACATTGCCCAAGTAGTGGGTGTCATGAGCCATTATACGGCTAATCTTGGATGGTATCATTGGATTGCAATGAAAAGGGTCTTCAAGTATTTGTGGAGCATTTCTGGGTACTCTGATTGTTATCATGATGATATTTCAAAGGACCAACACTTACTGGATATTCAAGGATATGTGGATTTTAATTGGGCAATGGATGTTGACAGTAGAAGGTCTATTAGTGGCTATGTGTTTAGCCTATTCAATGGTGTAGTGAGTTGGATGAGCAAGCAACAAGTTGTAATCACTTTATCCACGATAGAGGTAGAGTACATGGCAGCTACTCATGCTTGTAAGGAGGCCATTTGGCTTCTGAGACTATGTTCAAACGTGGGGCTAAGTCAAAGAACTATTAGAGTTTAGTGTGACAATCAAAGTGGCACCTATTTGGCAAAGAACTCAACCTTTCACACCCAGATAAAGCATATTGATGTCTAGTGCCATTTTGTTCAAGACATGGTAGAGGATGTAAGGGTGATGCTACAGAAAGTTAAACACTTTGAAAAATGTTGTAGATGCATTAATGAAGCCAATGAGAACAAAGAAGTTTAGATGGTGCTATAAGACTATGGGCCTCTTGAGCCCTAACAATTAGTTAATAGTGTTGGTGTTCCCCTTTTGCTCGTGTAAAGTGTTCGACATGTGTAAGAGTGTTGGGAAATGAGTCTCAAGCTTGCATCCTAATGTTCATATTTATTTATTTTTTGTTAATTATTTGTGAACCATCATGAAAAAGGTTGTCCCACTATGACTTGGCCATTATTGCCCTATGTACATTTTGTTATGACATGTGTAGATGTGTGTAAGAGAATATCTTGTCATACAAGATGTGTAAGAGCATCTATGACAATGTAAGTGATGTAAGATTATCTATGATGCACGTAAGAGCATGTAAGAGGGGTTACATTGTTGACTTGACCAAGCTGACCAACTTATGGCACATCATAAAGCATCTTTGAGTGGAGATAATGGAGCCAAAATGGAGCACCTAATTTGGGGAGTTACATATGAAAGCTTATGACATGGTATGACAAATGCAAGAGCATATTCTATTTTTAGCCTAGAAGACCAAGACCAAAGGAGGAGTTGGAATTTGGGCTATAGTGGGTGCCATTTTGGGGCTGGCCCATAGTTGCATGGTTTGACTTCTCTATTTATTGGATGCCAAAGATGGAGATTTCATAGTGAGTTTGCAGGTATAGTTATGCTGTCAAAACTGATGCAGGAGCATACCTGAGAAGCATTCAACAATTATTTCTTGGAGCTATGACTTGTCTAAATCTGGCGATTGAAATAGTGGCGAGAATTTGTTGGCATCTAATTCCCTTAAAATAATGTGAAGTAATGGATGGTGGCTTCCTTAAAATGGCATGGGCAGTTTCAGAACAGCTGTGATCTAATTCCAAGGATTATGCAGTAATTACAAAAGATTATAATACTCATTATTCTTCCTTGCTGGGACGTGGAATAATTGGCGGCTATCAATTTGGCATTTTAGTTTCCCTATGTAAGATACCCAACTAGTACTAGCTAAATTTTTTCTTACTTAGAAAAATTTACTTGCACTTAACTCTTCGACTACTTAATCTATTTAACATCACACATGAAAAGATAACAAAGGCAACTTGCAAGAATCAACCTTGAAGTTGGGTACTTGTATTATTACTGGTTTCAACTCAATGCAAATGTCTTATTACAATGATGATGCCCTCAATGGCATGAATCTACAATCTTATTCAAAGGATTACAAGGAAAGGCCTTGACGCCTAGATGTAGACAATGCTTTCAACTTCTTCACAACTAGCTCTATCTCACTAGTTGATGTAGACCACTTCAATTGAACCCAATGATGTCAACTGGATATCAACACCTCACAATGCAACAAGGGAGCATCACCTTGTCAGTTGAGGGAGCATCACCCCAACACTTGAAACTCGCAGGCCTCAAGATTACAAGCATAAAGCTTTGCAAAGAGAAATTTTACCAAAATGATAAGTTGATAAATGAATGAGAGAGCTCCTCCTTTTATAGGCCTTCCAAAGGCAATGAAGGCACATTTTCCAACAAGCATATTTAGGAGAATATTCCACTTGACAACTCATCCTGAGTTGGCAATCTTACCCAAAGACCCTGACACAAATCCCAATGCTATCCCTCTGAGCAATGAGAATTCAAGTAGTGTAACTACCTTATCCTCTTCTAGAAACACTTAGGCGCAGTTTTAGGGTTCTTCTGACTTGGGCACCAAATTGAGATGATCTCTTCATGAAGTTGCACCTTGCTATGATTAGGCACCAATTGGAGTTTACAGAGACCCAAGAGTGCTTCCAAGGTTAGGTGCCAAAACAAGATCATGGAGTGAAACTGCGACTTAAGAAGGTGTTTGAACTTGGATTGGCGCCTCATGAGGTTAGGCTCACTCTGGGGGTTTGTGAGAACAAGAAAGTGCGCCTAGCTCAATTAGGCTCTTTCAATGACCCCAAACACATGTTTGGTGAATGATCAAGTACAAGTGATGCTCAACTGGTTAATAGATGACTTCATCTTCTTGGTTCTTGCCTTCAAAGTCCAAGGCGCTCATTTGGTGAGTTCAACATGACATTGGCGCCCAAGCATGAAAGCTTCATCCACACCCACTCCACTTATCCCAATACTAGGTGCTAGGTTGGAGGAGGTTAATCACATGGAGCGCCTCAAGTTAGATCCCTTACTGAGTGCCATAAATGAACTTGAAAGCTAGGCGCCAAAATGAGCCTGAATTGCCTAGAAGTGCGCCCAAACATCATGAAAGCATCTCTTGACAATGTGACCACTAGAGTTGATGAAATGACTCTCAGACTTAGTCAATTTTGCTAGTCTTGTCATAGTTCCCTTGAAGTAGTTTTTGACGTATTCCTGCAAAAACACAATATTGAGTTAGTCAAAAACCAAATTTCATTCCCTTATCATTGGTATTAGCCTCCGAGAATGATAGATAGGCTAATCCATTCTTCACTTGATGCTCAAGCCGGAAATGGGGACATGACAGTCTCCCTTTCCCAGGATTGCTTGTCCTCAAGCAATTGAAGGTTAGGATGCTCTAGAATCTTTTCTCCTTCCCAAGTAGCATCCTCCATCGGCAACCCTTTCCACTTCACCAAATATTCCCTTATGCTTCGGTTGCGTAGTTTCTTTTCTCTCATATCCACCACACTCTCAGGTTCAAGTGCAAGCATTCCTTCTTCATCAAGTGGTGGTAGTTCATCAGATGAAACTACATGTTGTCCTAGTGCCTTTTTGAGACACGACACATGAAACACATTGTGTATGCGGCTTCTTGCTGGCAAGTCAAGTTTGTATGCCACTTCCCCTATTTTTCTCAACACCTTATAGGGTCCATAGAACCTGGGTTTCAACTTCTCCGCACCTAACTTCTTCAAAGTACTCTGTCTATAAGGCTGAAGGCACAGAAATACCATATCACCTACTTCAAAGCTCCTTTCAACCCGGTGTTTGTCAGCATACAACTTTTGCTGGTTTTGAGCTCTCTGTAAATTATATTTAAGAACTCACAAGATGTCTTGAGTATCCTGCATCAATTCTTTAGCTCGAGGAGCTCGACTATCATCCAGTGCCAGATCAACAAATGAAACTGCATTATACCCATACAAAGCTCGAAAGGGAGTCATGCCAATTGACATGTGGAAAGTGGTGTTGTAGCAGGATTCACCCAGATGTAGCCACTTAATCCAAGCACGCTGATGATCAGATACATAGTTTCTCAAGTATCCCTCAAGCCATTTATTTACAATTTCAATCTGTCCATCGGTTTGAGGATGATAACTAGTGCTTGGTGTCAGGTCAGTTCCAGCTAGTCAAAATAGCTCTCTCCAAAATACACTGATGAATCGGCTATCTCGATCACTGACTATGGTCTTAGGAAGGCCATGTAGTCTGGAAACCTCACGAAAGAATAACTCAGCTACTTGCAATGCTGATGACTCAACTGGAATTGCAAAGAAGTGAGCATACTTTGTCAACTTGTCAACAACTACATAGATACAGTCTTTTCCATTCACCTTCAGAAGACCTATGATGAAATCCATAGAAATACTCTCCCACTTTTGTTCTGGAATTGGTAGTGGTTGGAGTAATCCTGCTGGAAAAGTATGTTCTGACTTGTTCTGTTGACAAGTCAAACATTCCCTGACATATTACAAAACATCTTCCTTCAAACCTTTCCAGGTGAATCTCTCTCGGATCTGCTTGTAGGTCTTGAAGTAGCCAGGGTGTCCTACAAGTGGGGTATCATGGTATGTTCTCAAAACTTGCTGCTTGAGCTCCGATTCAGGAGTTAGAAAAACTCTGTCTTTAGAGTAGATGATATCATCGACTACCTTGTACCTATCATCCTGAATGACTCCATCCATGATCTCACAAGCAAATTTTGATTTGGAGTACTCAACTAGAAGCTGAGACTTCCAATCAGCCGAAACTTCACTCAAGGCACAAATGACAAGTTTTCTAGACAAGGCATTGGCCACCACATTCTTCTTGCCTTTAATATATTCAATGTCAAAGTCATACGCCTGAATCTTAGTAACCCACTTCTATTGTCTTTCATTCAAATCCTTCTGCCCTAGGAAGTATTTCAAACTGTTGTGATCGGTTTTGACCACAAACTTAGATCCAACTAGATACTAGTGAAATTTAGCCAAAGCATGCATGATTGCCAGCATCTCTTTGTCATATGTTGAGTACAACCTTTTTGTGTCCTTCAGCTTCCTGCTCTCAAATACAATGGGATGACGATCTTGTATCAACACTGCTCCAATGCCTTCTCCAAAAGCATCACATTCTAGGACAAAAGATTTAGTAAAATCTGGTAAAGCTAATATTGGTGTTGTACTCATAACTTCTTTCAATTTATCAAATGCAGCTTGAGCTTCCATTGAACAAATGAAAGCACCTTTCTTTATCAGATTTCTCAAGGGTGCAGCAAGCTGTGAGAATCCTTTAACAAATCTTCTGTAATAGCTGCAGAGGCCAAGGAAACCTCTTAGTTCAGATACATTCCTGGGTACTGGCCAACTGCGGATGGCTTCAATCTTTTCTTCTTGAACCTTCACACCATTAGCTCCAATCACATGACCCAGGTATAGAATCTCCTTCAAGCTAAAATCACACTTAGACATCTTTGCATATAAAGATTAATTCCCCATGACGCTCAAAACTTCATCTAAGTGTTGGAGATGTTCTTCCCATGTCTTGTTGTAAATCAAGATATCATCGAATAAAACCAACAGGTATTTCCTCAATTGCTTGTTGAATACATGATTCATACAAGACTGGAAAGTAGCTGGAGCATTTGTTAATCCAAAAGGCATCACCAAGAATTCATAATGTTTGTAATGGCATCTGAATGTTGTCTTTGGAACGTCTTCTTCTCAAACACGAATTTGATGATAACCCGATATGAGATCTATCTTGGAAAAGAACACAGCCCCATGTAGTTCATCAAGTAACTCATCAATCCTAGGTATTGGATACCTATTCTTGATGGTCTTTTTGTTCAATGCGTGGTAGTCAATACACATTCGCATTGTTCCATCCTTCTTCTTCACTAGCACCACAGATGATGCAAATGGACTTGATGATGGCCTAATGTGTCCCATCTCAATCAATTCTCTGATTGTCTTCTCAATTTCAATTTTGAAATGTCTTGGATGCCGATAGGGCACAATGTTGACAGGTTTGGCCCCATCCTCCAGTTCAATGACATGTTCAAAACCTCTATCAGGAGGTATGCCTGGGGGTATATCCTTAAACACCTTACTATGCTTATCCAACATTGCCTGGATGTCTATAGGATAAAGTTCTTTAGCAGAGAGAATTTGGTTGTCCTTGATGCAAACCTGTGCTGCCCACTCAATGTCATTATGCCTGATCATTGCTTCCATGTGTTTAGCCGAGACAACTTTGGGGTTCCCATCAGACACTGACTTCAATTTGATCTTTCTTCCCTCATGCATGAATTCCAATTCCATCTTCTGAAAATCCTGAACTATTCTTCCAAGTGAATGTAACCATTGTACTCCAAGCACCACATCAATATGCCCAAGTCCAACTACATAGAAATCATCCTGTAAAGTATAATCTCCCATTTGAATTTGTAGGTGGGTCACCTTTCTGGTACAACTCATCAGGAATCCTTCAGCAACTGCTATTTGAAATCCTTCGAAGTCTTCAATTGTTAGACCCCGCCTTGCTACCAAACCTTCATCTATGAAGTTGTGAGTAGCACCACTGTCAATTAGACATGTGACTCTCTGACCCTTCACAACTCCTCTTATGCGGAAGGCATGATATTTAGGTACCCCTGAAATAGTTGCTAGTATTATTTTGTCAGTTGTTCCTTCTGAGACAACATTAAGTGTTAGTTGTTCATGTCCTTCCTCTTCATCCTGAGTTGACTCTTCTTCACTTAGTGACTCCATTTCACTTCCATCATCAGATACTACTTCAATCAAATGAGCTTTACCTTTACCAAGGCACCTGTGTCCTGGTTCCCAAGGTTGCTTGCAAGAAAAGCAGAGTTTCTTCCTTCTCAGTTCATCTCTTTCTGCTGTAGATGTACCTTGAGTCATCCTTTGAGGAAATGAGGGTTTCCTTTGAGTAGAACTAACTCCTTTATAGAACTTCCTCTTAGGCTGGTATACGGGAGTAGTATCAAGATCAAGAGCAAAGTCAATTGCTTCTTCCAAGTTTTCTAGTCATTGTACCTTTACCAATGGCTTAATCTGATTGTTCAATCCCTCAATGAACAACATAGTGATTCTTTGGTCAGTCATGTCAGGTACTATCACTGCTATCTTCTGAAACTCATTTACATACTGCATAACCCTTCCTTCTTGCTTAAGTTGGGTCAGTTCGCGATAGTACACTTCAGTGTCTTTCCTATCAAACCTTTGAATCAACTTGGTTACAAACTCGTCATAGGAATTTATCCTATCATGATGTTGAGAGACTAGGCCATGATGCCACCATTCATAAGCCAATCCTTCAAGATGCATTGTAGCAAAGTGAATCGCCTTCTTTTCTGTCAAAGGCTTAAGAGAAAGGTATGTATCCAACTTGTTCACCCAAGCTCTAGCACTGAGCTTACCACTTCCATCAAAGGTAGGAATAGGTACTCGATTCAAGGCTTCTTTATATTCTTTTGTATCATCATCCCTTCTAGGACGAAAGCCTCTAGCTCTACCTCGCCTGTCCCTATCTTCCCTCTTTTGTTGGCAATATTCATTGAAAGTCATCATTTCCCGAACACGATCTGGTAATCTGGCATAGAGATATGCAAAGAGTACTACTTCATCTTCAAAGTTATCCTATTCTCCTTCATCAAACTCTTCATCAGCTTCATTGCCTTGTTCAGGTGGTGGTGGAAGGAAAGTTGGTCTTAGAGGCCTATCAACTGTAGGAGTTCGTGTGCGAACTCTTCTGCCTGTTGCACTAGCAGCATCATCATCAACATGTCTTTCTTGTCTCTCGTGTCTAGTTGCATTACCTTGCTGACCTTCAACTCCTTGATTCATGTTTTGAAGGGATTGTAGGACTTGTTGCAATATTTGAGTTGTTTGTTGTTGTCCAACGGCAATGTTCCTGAACATCTCCCTTGCTTCACGTTCATTATCACCAGGTGGACTTCTACTCCTTCTTTCATCAGCCATGTTAGCTGGAGCTTCTGTATGATGTTGTTGTTGTTCTTGCCTAGATCTTCTTGTATAATACCTATCTGGACCTACTTCAGGTGGCTGCAAAACCCAGAGGCTGGCAAGATCCAAGCTCTGATACCACTGTAAGATACCCAACTAGTACTAGCTAAATTTTTTCTTACTTAGAAAAATTTACTTGCACTTAACTCTTCAACTACTTAATCTATTTAACATCACACATGAAAAGATAACAAAGGCAACTTGCAAGAATCAACCTTGAAGTTGGGTACTTGTATTATTACTGGTTTCAACTCAATGCAAATGTCTTATTACAATGATGATGCCCTCAATGGCATGAATCTACAATCTTATTCAAAGGATTACAAGGAAAGGCCTTGAAGCCTAGATGTATACAATGCTTTCAACTTCTTCACAACTAGCTCTATCTCACTAGTTGATGTAGACCACTTCAATTGAACCCAATGATGTCAACTGGATGTCAACACCTCACAATGCAACAAGGGAGCATCACCTTGTCAGTTGAGGGAGCATCACCCCAACACTTGAAACTCGCAGGCCTCAAGATTACAAGCATAAAGCTTTGCAAAGAGAAATTTTGCCAAAATGATAAGTTGATAAATGAATGAGAGAGCTCCTCCTTTTATAGGCCTTCCAAAGGCAATGAAGGCACATTTTCCAACAAGCATATTTAGGAGAATATTCCACTTGAAACTCATCCTGAGTAGGCAATCTTACCTAAAGACCCTGACACGGATCCCAATGCTATCCCTCTGACCAATGAGAATTCAAGTAGTGTAACTACCTTATCCTCTTCTAGAAACACTTAGGCGCAGTTTTAGGGTTCTTCTGACTTGGGCGCCAAATTGAGATGATCTCTTCATGAAGTTGCGCCTTGCTATGATTAGGCACCAATTGGAGTTTACAGAGACCCAAGAGTGCTTCCAAGGTTAGGTGCCAAAACAAGATCATGGAGGAGTGAAACTGCGACTTAAGAAGGTGTTTGAACTTGGATTGGCACCTCATGAAGGTTAGGCGCACTCTGGGGTTTGTGAGAACAAGAAAGTGCCCCTAGCTCAATTAGGCTCTTTCAATGACCCCAAACACATGTTTGGTGAATGATAAGGTACAAGTGATGCTCAACTAGTTAATAGATGACTTCATCTTCTTGGTTCTTGCCTTCAAAGTCCAAGGCGCTCATTTGGTGAGTTCAACATGACATTGGCGCCCAAGCATGAAAGCTTCATCCACACCCACTCCACTTATCCCAGTACTAGGCGCTAGGTTGGAGGAGGTTAATCACATGGAGTGCCTCAAGTTAGATCCCTTACTGAGTGCCATAAATGAACTTGAAAGCTAGGCGCCAAAATGAGCCTGAATTGCCTAGAAGTGCGCCCAAACATCATGAAAGCATCTCTTGACAATGTGACCACTGGAGTTGATGAAATGACTCTCAGACTTAGTCAATTTTGCTAGTCTTGTCATAGTTCCCTTGAAGTAGGTTTTGACTTATTCCTGCAAAAATACAATATTGAGTTAGTCAAAAACCAAATTTCATTCCCTTATCATTGGTATTAGCCTCCGGGAATGATAGATAGGCTAATCCATTCTTCACTTGATGCTCAAGCCGGAAATGGGGACATGACACCCTATATGGTGTGGGAAATATTCAAATCTTCTAATTTTGGCGTCAGCTGAGTGGAGGTGGTTGTGCTGACACTCTTTCTAATTCAACCCTTTGACTTAATGTCCTCATCACACCTTTCAAAACATGGAGTCTTATTTAAACCAGGGAAGCTCGATTCTTTAGGCAGAGATAAATGGGAGGAATTGAATATCTTAGTCAATGGATATCATAGTAAAAGGTTGTTTTAGACTGAAGGACACTATGAGATTGTTAGTAATACCTATAATATATATGTTACTTGTGATGCCTAGGATGTAGTCAGAAACTTAAAGCATGTATTAAGTTGGAGTATGTAGTAAGTTTTATCTTTGTAGAATTGAACAAGTGAAGATTTCTGGTTGAGTGTGATCCACGTATGAATTGTCATCTTATGGAAGTCGCAAGTTTCTGGTAGTCTTTTAGTGTGTTTTTTTTTTAAGTTTCAAGCTAGTTGTTGGGCCATGTAAGGAGATATGGAGTTATGTATGCAATAAGGATAGTATGTGATTGTCCATGTATGTCTGTAGTTGAAGTTTCAGACATTTGGTTTAAGCCATCAGTGAACATCAACCAAGTTATATTAATCTGTTGCTGAGTTATAGGTATTGTTGTTTCAAGTTACCAATTTAATAAAATATTATCAGAATATGTGGGTGTGTGTGTGTTATCAAAATTCTTAATTGGATGTAGACTTTGGTTGTCCTTCATTGGTCACCAGAGTTTAACTGCATCAAATGGTATCAAAGCCGGTAGATTGTGGGATATGTGTTGAGGAAGCAGTGTTGATGAGAGACAGAATGGTGATAAAAAGAATGAGTAGTGTACATTGGCTGTCCTCCAACAAGATAAGTGTTGGGTAGAAGATGCACTAGCATCCTCCACTATGTGGAAGTGGGAAGAGGAGGTTTAGAGAGCATGCATCTTCCAGTGACATTGTTGGGTAGAGGATAGTTGTTGAATGTGAGTGAGTTTGTTGCAGATAGTTGAGAGTGAAGATGTCTTTGAAAAAGAGAATGAGAATGGTCTTGAAGAGGCCAATTGAGTGGGTAGCTATGGTGTAGTACCAAAAGAAGAAAATATAGTACCAAGAGAAGAAACTCTTTGAGCAGATGATGGACATCCATTTGAGATTGGATAGGTTGGAGGCTATGCAACGTGGAGAAGTTGTAGTAGATGTGATCAAGAATGATGGAGAATGTCATATAGGAGGCATGAAAGTAGAAAAGAACATGATTGCAGTTGAAAACTATCTTTCCAAAGGCATGGATATGTTGATGGATGAGATTGTAGTGGAGAAGGTGATGATGGAAACCCTGTTTTGTCTAACATCGTTTCATTTGCAGATATGGAAGAAGGTAAAGATAGAGAAGTGGAAGTCCTCGTACCAGAGGATAATGAAGAACAGAAAACTATGGTGGTAACTAAAGCTCAAAAAGTACAAGTTGCAGATGATAAAAGTGTTGTTGCCGCAAAATTTCCTTTGGAGATGGTAGTTGATTTAAGAGTTGAAATGGTGGTTAGTGAAGGCTCTGTATTAGATTGTGGATTGATATGAAGAAGATTGACAAGCTGTCTAATTTGTGTGGTTCGTTATAGTTGAGAATGAAGAAGAAGAAGTAGAAGAAGAAGAGAGTGAAGAAACAAAATGGAAATTTCTGATGTTGATTTGTGCATAGATGAAGTGGTGATAAAAGAAGTTGAAGTGATTGAGAGTTGTGATGTTGAAATCAGTCTTTCAGAGGATATGCAAATGTTGATCAATGTGGGGAAGCACGAAGATAAGCACCTTGATGAGCTACCAAAATCCCAAAGTGAAGAAGGAGCAAAGGTTTCAGTGGTTGAACTAGAGGTGTTTACAAAAGAAGATAAGGAGGAGCTAATTTTGGAAATTTCTAATGATTTGTTTGCAAATGAGGAAAAAGATGAAAAGATGGTGAAAAATATATATGATGTTGTTAATGCTAATAAAAAAGAGGAAGTAATTATTTTTTATAAAATTTATTGTGAATTTGAGTGCAGGTGAAGATGATTTTTGGTAGAGGTGGACAGTTTATGGTGGGTTGAATCCCATGAAAAGAGGGAGGAAGTGGTGGAGAAGAGTAGTTTATGGTGGACAGAAGTCCACGAGAGAAGTAGAAGATGAAGAACAAATTTGGCTGAAAGAAGTAGGATTTATTCCAGCCAAATGCTGGAAAAAGAGGAGGAAATCTTTTGAGGCATTTTATTCAATAATGGAGTTTGTTGCAGAATGTGCAGTTTAATCATTAGCTGAAATTTGTGAACTATGTTCACAAACTTCTTACTCAACGAGTTTGATGTAGGAGCATACCTAGGACGCATTCAAGAAATTATTTCTTGGAGTTGTGGCTTGTCTAAATCTGGTGATTGAAATAGTGGCAAGTATTTGTTGGCATCTAATTCCCTTAAAATAATGTGAAGTAACGGATGGTGGCTTCCTTAACATGGCGTGGGCAGTTTCAGAATAGCTAGCAGTCTAATTCCAAGGATTATGCATCAATTACAAAAGATTATAATACTCATTATTCTTCCTTGCTGGGACGTGGAATAACTGGCAGCTATCAATTTGGCATTTTATTTTCCCTATGTAGTGTTGGAAACATTCAAATCTTCTAATTTTGGCGCAAGCTAAGTGGAGGCGGCTGTGCTGACACTCTTTCTAATTCAATCCCTTGACGTAATGTCCTCATCACACCTTTCAAATTGTGGAGTCTTATTTAAACTAGGGAAGCTCGATTCTTCAGGCAGAGATAAATGGGAGGAATTGAATATCTTAGTTGATGGATATCACGGTGAGATTGTTAGTAATTACTATAATAAATGCATTACCTATGATGCATAGGATGTAATCAGAAACTTGAAGCATGTATTAAGTTGGAGTATGTAGTAAGTTTTATCTTTGTAGAATTGAACAAGTGATGATTTCTAGTTGAGTGTGATCCACGTATGGATGTCATCTTATGGAAGTCCAAGTTTCTGGTAGTCTTTTAGTTTTTTTTTTCTTTTTGAAGTTTCAGGCCAATTGTTGGTCCATGTAAGGAGATATGGAGTTATGTATGCAGTAAGGATAGTATGTGATTGTCCATGTATGTCTGTAGTTGAAGTTTCAGACATTTGATTTAAGCCATCAGTGAGCATCGACCAAGTTATATTAATCTATTGATGAGTTATAATTATTGTTGTTTCGAGTTACCAGTTTAATAAAATATTATCAGAATTTGTGGGTGTGTGAGTGTGTTCTCAAAATTCTTGATTGGCTGCAGACCTTGGTTGTCTTTCATTGGTCACTCGGGTCTGACTGCATCAAAAACTATCCATATCTATATATTGGTGATTCTCCTATAAGGGCATGTGCCTAGACATTGTATGTAACTGTTGTTGTTGGTAATACAATTGGTTCATGCTTTGGAGTGTGGGATTTTTCTCCTAAAAGGGTTTTCCCCAAGTATATTATCATGTTATGATTGTATATTTTGTGTTAATTGCTTTTTTGTAAATTTGTTTAGATAATATTTTTTGTCATTCTCATCTCATAGATTAGCGTAGGAAGCATTTCTGCATCTTAGCTTCCTTTCAAGAGATAACTTGGTCTTGCTATGATCTGAATTTGCATTGACTAGCTCTTCCTAGAAAATACTTTTGTATTGAAATTTTGATCTTTCTCCTCATCTCCCTTGCTTGATTTATTCTCTATGGAAATGTCATTTGTCTCTTGGTCAGAATTTGCACACTCCCTGAAATTTCTTGGTTTCTTCACTGACCGAAACCAATGCAACTTCTACTTGAGGAAAATAATACTTTTGAAGATCATATGTTTCTAATTTCACTTTCTTTCTAATATATTTCTCCTAGTCCTTTCTCTCTTATTCCTTGCTTGATTTCACACACTTTTGTGTCTATCTGAATATGTTAATATTGTTCTCAAGATATAATTCTATAATGTCCCCATTTTGAGCTAAGTTATATTTTCTAGTTGCGTTTGTTTCTATACATGGAGAACCAGAAAGTTGGCTTAACTAGTATTTTGCTTGAGTTTTATTATGTGAATAAAATAGAAAATGGAATCTTTAATTGCATTTTCTTCTAATCTATCTTTATGGAGTTTTGTGTGGAATAAGGAATTGCTCCAAGTGGGACCTATTTTATAATGTCATCAAATAAAGCCAACGTTGGAGGAGTGCATTTGCCTATGAAGGAAGATAGGTCCAAGCTATTTGAAATTCATTCAAACATTTCCCAAGGCTATCATAGAGATGATCGACTAGCATAATGGAGGAGTTGCATTGGATTGTGGTCCCATTTGATTTCAACAGCTAAAGGAAGGATTCGCCCAAGTCAAAGACATTTAAAATAATTGTGTGGAAATTCAATGCTAATGAGGCGATTCCTTTGGATCATGCGCCCAAGAGAAGGATCAGTGCAATATATTTTAAATGTTAGAAAATAATATTAAATGTCAAGTAGAGGATCGGAGGCCAAGGCAAGGGATCATTTTAAATGCAAAATTTATTTATTAAATATTTGCATGTGGAGCGATTAGCATTAAAGAAGGATTTTAAATGTTTTATGAAGATTTTAAATGCCTTATTCCAGCCATCCAAGACATGAAGATATTTTAAATATTTGTTCAAGAAAATTCAATGCAAGCATTCAATCGCCTATGTTAGAGGACTTTCATTGCTAAAGGGGATCGATTCATGTGTGAAAGAAATGTATTTCATTTGAAATAATTGAAGATTGTTTTAAATGAATGAGTTTAGGTTGCAACTCATTTAATTTCATCAAAATCAACTACAAACATTGAATATTGTTCAAAGCTCTCCATTTTCATTGGTGGAACTCAAATTTCATGACAAAACATCATAGAGGAGGATCACTCATCCAAGGAGAAGTTAAATAGATTTCCATCTTCATTTGAAGATTATGTTGAATCTGGTATATTTTTTCTAACTATACTTTACTACTAAGAATTTTGATTTTCAGCTAGTTTCAAGGAGATGACCCCTTGAGCATTATGGTGATGACCCCATAATGATTTCTGAAATGTTTTCATAACAAATTACATCATGTTTTCATTGGTGGAACTCAAATTTCATGACAAAACATCATAGAGGAGGATTGCTCATCCAAGGAGAAGTTAAATAGACTTCCATCTTCATTTGAAGATCATGTTGAATCTGGTTGTTGAAGTGTTTTGGAGAGATAAGACATCATTGAGAACCCTTGGACATTGTGGAGTTGAGCCAAGGTAGTGGATTTGACAAAGAGAAGCATTTTTGTGAAGATTTGAATTCAATTAGACTTCTGATTTTTATGACAGCCAATTGGATATTTCATTTCAGGGTTCATATACTTGATTTCATTGAAGATCTTGAGAGTTGAAGACCTTTGGAGCATCATAGAAGTTAAATCTTACATCTAGAAGTCAATTGCTTGGCTAGGAAGGACTATTTTGGCATTGTTTGGGCTTCTACAACATTTCTAGGCATATATACATGTTATACCAGTCATAGCAGCAGTATATATATTGTTATCAGTCCATTATTTGCTTTCATATAAGGCTGCAACAATGACATATGGTCTCATACATGATTTACCATTGATAGGGCTTAATATTCTAGGGTTTGGTAAACAATTGGATGTTATTTTCATGATGTATTCAAGTCTGATATGACTGATACAATATCTGCAATTTCATAACTGCAGTGTATCATTTGATGTTATTTCAATTTTTGCCAATGAAGATGCAAGGGTTTTTGGTGGCTCATGTTTGTATTGATGTATGTTGAAGTTTTACATTGATTTGTGCAAGAAATCTTATCTAAACTATATCCAAATTTTAGTCATACATAAGTAGGGTCTCTTACGGTGGTATTAGAGCCATGATCTTGTCACCCTGTGGGGAAAATCAGAATTGGTTTCAGTCATCTAACAGGGTACTTCAATGGCTAGAGTTAAAGATGGTAGCATGAAAGAGTTGAAAAGGCTTTTTGCTGAGCACAAACAAAAATCACAGTAGTTGTCAGATTATATGGAAAAAAGTTGGGTGATGATGGAAAAAATATTTACAAGTGAAGGTTTTAGAAGTCGTCTCTATGGTAAGCTTGATAAACATGCAGGTGATTCAAATGATTTGCAGCCTAGAAGTGATCAAGAAGAGTCACCTACTGAAGGCCAAGATGAAGAGCACATGGAAGTTGAAGATAAATCAATTATGGTAGTTGAAGGTATGGTTTCTCAAGTTGAGACTAACATTGATCCTCATGTTGATAAGGAGACAAGTGATGTGAATGATTTGAAAAATGATAATGTTCATTCATTTGAGAGCAAATCAGAGATTACAGTTTGTTATGAAGGGCATATTATTGATGTTCAACCGTACAAGAAAGGAGAGGACATAATGTTTGCTACAAAGATCAGCTATGAAGTATGTGATTCACATGAAGAAGAAGACATGGGTGATGTACAAGAAGAGACACATTGAATCAGCATTTGATGAAGAAAATACTATGGTATGGTATGATATAATCCCTGATTTGTTTAAGGATAGCAGTCCTATTCCTTTGCAATCAGCTCTACTTGATGATATTGAGGCAGCCAATTATGTTATGCATGAATATGACAATGAGAATGAAGAAGATTCAATTTGGTTTGATGCATTCGGTGAACTAAATCAGCCTACTCATGGTATTTCTCATACACATTTGCTCCCTTTCAAAGAGGCTTTGGAGTTGATAAAAGAAGACTATGAACCTTACAGCCTTGTGACATTTAGTAATGAAGACTTCTTTGAGCCACTTCCATCCTTAATCACTTGGGAAGAAGAGGAGACAAATCAAGACTTGATGGTGTTTGAGGGCACCCATAGTGGACCAGCCACTCAAGAATTGTCTTTGATGGGTGTTGAAGGCATCCATAATTCATCTTTGATTATGATATGGCAGATTTGTATTTGTTGATTGGTGACTTCATCTTCATTGATTCATCATGGGTTAGAAGCTATCCTACTTGGAATTCCATTGCATGTGATTTCAGTTGCGATTTGCATGATACATTGATGAGTATTGAAGTATGTGATTTCAGTTTTAGCACAACAGAATTGGATGCATTTGTGTTTAGCATCCTTCATCTATTCATGATACTATTCAGTGGTATAAAGATTTTCAGCTATGTTGGCTCATTGTTTGACATTGGCATCTCCAATTTTGAGTTGATCGACTACTTCATGGAATCGATTTATCATTGGAGATTGAGTATGGATGTGTTTGCATCATGGTGCGACAGTGGAAGCGGTCCCAGGATCTCCTTCATCAACATCTTTGAGACAGTATGTCTGAGTCTGTATGGACAAGTTAGATGTGTTTGGGATCCTGGTATTCATTGATGTTCATTTGACACTCTCGATTGCTTGGGACAAGCAATCTTGGGGTGGGAGGACTTGTAATGTCCCCATTTTGAGCTAAGTTATATTTTCTAGTTGAGTTTGTTTCTATACATGCAGAACCGGAAAGTTGGCTCAACTAGTATTTTGCTTGAGTTTTATTATGTGAATAAAATAGAAAATAGAATCTTTAATTGCATTTTCTTCTAATCTATCTTTATGGAGTTTTGTGTGGAATAAGGAATTGCTCCAGGTGGGACCTATTTTATAATGTCATCAAATAAAGCCAACGTTGGAGGAGTGCGTTTGCCTATGAAGGAAGATAGGTCCAAGCTATTTGAAATTCATTCAAACATTTTCCAAGGCTATCATAGAGATGATCGACTAGCATAATGGAGGAGTTGCATTGGATTGTGGTCCCATTTGATTTCAACGGCTAAAGGAAGGATTCGCCCAAGTCAAAGACATTTAAAATAATTGTGTGGAAATTCAATGCTAATGAGGCGATTCCTTTGGATCATGCGCCTAAGACTCGAAGGATCGGTGCAATATTTTTAAATGTTAGAAAATAATATTAAATGTCAAGTAGAGGATCAGCGGCCAAGGCAAGGGATCATTTTCAATGCAAAATTTATTTAATAAATATTTGCATGTGGAGCGATTGGCATTAAAGAAGGATTTTTAATGTTTTATGAAGATTTTAAATGCCTTATTCCAGCCATCCAAGACATGAAGATATTTTAAATATTTGTTTAAGAAAATTCAATGCAAGCATTCAATCGCCTATGTTAGAGGACTTTCATTGCTAAAGGGGATCGATCCATGTGTGAAAGAAATGTATTTCATTTGAAATAATTGAAGATTGTTTTAAATGAATGAGTTTAGGTTGCAACTCATTTAATTTCATCAAGATCAGCTACAAACATTGAATATTGTTCAAAGCTCTCCATTTTCATTGGTGGAACTCAAATTTCATGACAAAACATCATAGAGGAGGATCGCTCATCCAAAGAGAAGTTAAATAGACTTTCATCTTCATTTGAAGATTATGTTGAATTTGGTATGTTTTTTCTAACTATAATTTACTACTGAGAATTTCGATTTTCAGCTAGTTTCAAGGAGATGACCCCTTGAGCATTATGGTGATCACCCCAGAATGATTTCTGAGATGTTTTCATAACAAATTACATCATGTTTTCATTGGTGGAACTCAAATTTCATGACAAAACATCATAGAGGAGGATCGCTCATCCAAGGAGAAGTTAAATAGACTTCCATCTTCATTTGAAGATCATGTTGAATCTGGTTGTTGAAGTGTTTTGGAGAGATAAGACATCATTGAGAACCCTTGGACATTGTGGAGTTGAGCCAAGGTAGTGGATTTGACAAAGAGAAGCATTTTTGTGAAGATTTGATATCAATTAGACTTCTGATTTTTATGACAGCCAACTGGATATTTCGTTTCAGGGTTCATATACTTGATTTCATTGAAGATCTTGAGAGTTGAAGACCTTTGGAGCATCATAGAAGTTAAATCTTGCATCTAGAAGTCAACTGCTTGGCTAGGAAGGACTATTTTGGCATTGTTTGGGCTTCTACAACATTTCTGGGCATATATACATGTTATACCAGTCATAGCAGCAGTATATATATTGTTATCAGTCCATTATTTGCTTTCATATAAGGCTGCAACAATGACATATGGTCTCATACATGATTTACCATTGATAGGGCTTGATATTCTAGGGTTTGGTAAACAATTGGATGTTATTTTCATGATGTATTCAAGTCTGATTTGACTGACACAGTGTCTGCAATTTCATAACTGTAGTGTATCATTTGATGGTATTTCAATTGTTGCCAATGAAGATGCAAGGGTTTTTGATGGCTCATGTTTGTATTGATGTATGTTGAAGTTTTACATTGATTTGTGCAAGAAATCTTATCTAAAATATATCCAAATTTCAGTCATACATAAGTAGGGTCTCTTACAAATTCCCCCTCTTGTTGCTTGCTCTTTTATAGAGTAATCTTCTTTCACTATGCCGGACTTTAAAGGAACACCTTGACTAATCATGACTATAATGTTTATGGTCTTGGCCTGCAATATGTTCAAGAATCACTCACATAAAGGTGCTTGAGAGAAGCTTGGATGGAGAATTGTGGGGAAACTCGGAATGTATCAACCCATCAAGATCATATAAGGCGCTATTGAAAAACTCGCACAAAACTCACAGGACTCGCGAGAAATCGTGAGTCATTTTGCACCGCGAGTTTTTATAGGAAAAACTCAGCCCGAGTTTTAGGTAAAACGGCCGCGATTTTTGTATAAAAAAATGCCTGAAACTCGAAAAACTTGCGTGCCAGGGTGCGAAAAACTCGCCGTTTTGGCGGCAACTAAAAAATGGTTAAAAGTAAAACCTAAAAAAAAGCGCTTGTTTTTTCCTCGTCGGCAATTTTTGGACTGTCTGTTCAATAAAGAAAAAAGAAAATTTGAACGAACCCTAGCGCAATTGGTATGAGCAATTGATGAAGAGGAGAAATCGAAAGGTAAGAGTTTATGTAAATTAAAAATTTAAAAGACTGTATCATATGAAAGGAGAGATTTTGGACGAACTGTCAAAATTTATATACAAGCATTATAGTGTTCGCTATAGTGTTCGCAATTGTCTCACGCCGTAAAAAAATATATATATTATATTTTTTCAAGTTTTCAACTATATATATATAGTGCGATATATTATTATTATTATATAGCACTATATTATTATTATTATTAATATATTATTATATATTATAATATAATTATATATTATTATAATAAAAAATAATAATAGTATATTATAATATATTTCTTATATTATTATTAATATTATATATAAGAAATATATTATAATATAATATTATATTTTTATTATTATAATATATTATAATTATATTAATAATAATATATAATAGAAGCATATCTATTATTAATATTTAATATAATATTATATATTATTATTATTATTATATGTATAGTACGCATACTGGGGAAAAAAATTTGCAACAAATCCCAATCCCGCACCAGTTCTAGGCAACTTAGATGAAATGTATTGAAGGAAATCAATAATATGGTCCATAAATTCAGTAATATGCATGTTTTTAAAGCGTATTTTTAAAAATTAATGTATTTTTGATGTTCCATAACTTTGCCGAGTTATTGCCGAGTTTTTCCCCAAGTTTTTCCCCGAGTCCCGAGTTTTTAAAATTTAAAACTATAAACACACTCAAAATGTTTTCAAGACTATATCAGATGCAAGGTCAAATTTTGAGAAGGCTGTCAATAATTTTGAAAGAGTAATAGGTAATGTATATTTAGTCTCTGATTTTCCTACGTTTATCCTAAATTGCACTAGCATTTGTAGGGTAAATTTCAATAGATAATAGTCATTAAAATTAATGTGGCAGTGATCCATAAACTAGATAAAGCTAGGTTTCACTACTAGTCATCACATACAAATTCTTAATGAAAGATGAACTGCACATCCAAACAAGAAAAAAGCAAGAACTCTGAGAAATTGAGAGAAATCAACCCCACAAATTAGGAGACACATGGATTTACCCTAGAGAACCCAAATTCTAGGAGGAAACTACATCAATTAGTGAGGAAAAATGCTCACTTTCCACTATCTTCAATGGAAATTACAATCTTAGGCCACTTGGGCACATAACCATCCTAAAATCAACTTATTTCAGCCCCTAAGATCACTACAACAGCTCTTCTATACACTCAGCTCTTCTCTTTGGCCTATGACAGTTTTTGAACCTATGAATACTAGCATTCATACAATTCAACTCAAACCCTTCTCCATTGCCTCTATGGGCATTTACACATGATATAGGTCAGCATAGTCATGTCAGGAATCCCAAAATTCTCTAGAAACCAATCGGAAAAGGAATTAGAATTGCTCTTGGGTGTTTTCAGCCATTGTTGTCGCGTGACAAAACTGCCACTATTTGATGAAACCACCCCGGCAATACAAAACTAGCTCTTTTCAATAGTGATGAAACTGCCACTTCTTGGACAAAACCACCCTGGCGATTATGAAACTGTCAAATGTCTTAAACTGATAGTTCATCACAGAGGCCTGGAATACTCCATTTGTCCCCAAATTTCCAATTTCTGATGCCTAAAATCTGCTGCATGCATCTTATGAGCTGTGTTCCACTTCTCCAATGAGGTCAACTGATTCTTTTTACTGATCAGACAGGCAAGGTTGACTGCCAAATCTGGCTCCTATCTGCAGCCCATCATTCGTGGGGATGTTGCAAACCACCTACTTATACCCCACCTCCATGTTCTCACCTCTCTGCATCTTTCTCAATTCAAGCCTATGTATGCATGTGTTGTGGTATGGTACTGTTTGAAATATACTCGCAGTTGCTTGTGCTTCAATAAAATTGGGATTTGTTGTGCATGTATGCAATCCAGTTTGAAGATCATTCACACTCTTCCCTTTTTTCATGGATGTCTGATTGGACTGAAGTATGATGCAAGCAATTGATAGGAAGTATTAATATTATTTTCCTTTCAATTGTCTTTATTATTAGTCATACTAAAGATGCACATGAGTCCAAAGCATTGTTGTCAAATCCAGCCGGATCTGGCTCAAATCTAGATTTTTTTGGACCAGCTGGATTTGTCTGATTCAGTCTAGATTTTTCAATTCCTATAGAATTTTATAAGATTTCCCAATTTTATTGGCCTCCTAAATGCATCGAATTTTTCAAACGTAGTAACAATGGTCCAAAGTCTAAATTGTTGGGTTCTTTCGAAGAAAGCATAAGAGAATGTCTCATAAACTCAAGTCGTGATGGGACAAATATGCATCCACATTGTATGGTCAGAGTTCCACCATGCATTTTATAAATAATATGAAATCGTATTTCACCTAATGTTACTAAAAATCAGAGAATGTGAAAAAAAAAATTGATAATATCATATCTCTGTGTATAGAAAATCGTTTTCTATTCATTTCTTATGCTCAAGCCCCATTTCCGAATATAGCTAACACTAAACCAAAAATGGAAACAGGGGTATATGCATATGTATCTGTATATGTGTGTGTTTTGCATTGTGGAAAAGAATATTGATACATATAACTGATTTAGACCAGTACATGAAGCAACGTCTATGGTACTTAAATTAGATGTTTACTCAATTGTAAAGTGCAATTAAACATGGCACCCAAAGTGAAGACTTAAATTGGAAGAACAGAAGGAAAAAATTTACCTCACCAATATTATCATCCTCATATTGTACTGCCACCATTATATTGTGTGCTGCAGTGAGATCCATTCTCTTGCAAGCCTCGCCCAACGGAGAAAGAGCGACCTGTGCAGAAGAACTTTCTTTTCCCCTTGATGTATCCATCATTAGATGAGAGGGAACCTGTAATCACCAGTTATTTGTACACCCAAATAAATATATAAGCAGAAGATACATTAACTACTTTCTTTAATGTATCTTATCTGTCAAGTTAGAGCATTGTATAAAACAACTAAATTTTCCTCTCTGGCCATATATATGCAGCATTGGTGTCAACAGTGTATATGACAGACAGATAATATTGAATTAGAAATAGCATATATATTAAACTAACCTGGGCAAAAAACAGAGATGACAAGGTTCAAATTATATGCTAGTTGGGCAAACAAATTGTAATTAAAATTCTCAGCAGTATTCACCCTACGACAACTCAACATTTTTCTTTAAATATCTGCAAATACATTTCACAATATTTGGTTTTATGATTACTCTGTAACTTCAATGACTTCGAAATGGAACACCAGCAGCCATGGAGGTTTTATTTTTTAATTAAAAAGTCTGGTGATGTTTTAAGGCATTTAATGTACAAAAATCTTCTGCCTCCTGTGATAGATTGAATAGCTATCGAACCAAAAAAATAGGGAGAAAAATTTAGTGATAAAAAGTCTGGTGATGTTTTTAAGGCATTTAATGTACAAAAATCTTCTGCCTCCTGTGATAGATTGAATAGCTATCGAACCAAAAAAATAGGGAGAAAAATTGAGTGATAAAAGGTCTGGTGATGTTTTTAAGGCATTTAATGTACAAAAATCTTCTGCCTCCTGTGATGGATTGTATAGCTATCGAACCAAAAAAATAGGGAGAAAATTTGAGTGAGAATCTGCAAGTTTTAAATATAAAAGATACTTTGTCCATTTTCTTAGGCAACCAGGTGTATGAACAGTATGCATTCATTACAGACGGCTTGGAAGAAATCTACATCTTCCTTTCACCCGATATGAGCCTTAATTGGAAAAAAAAAATTTGATAAAAAGTGCACCTCTATACTAATTTCATAAAATATAAAATACATTATTTCAAAAAAAAAAAATGGATGGACATTACATTTCCAAAAAGTTTATATAAGTTAATAAGACAAAAAAAAGTCAAACTACTGTGCAGCTGAAGTAATTCTAATTTGAGGGGGGTCCTTGTCAAATGGATCGCTCTAAGTCAAGAGGTCTTCACTGTCAACAATAGAATCCTACCCGATAATGGCACCTTCTTCTTTTGGGTCTTTATCTTTATCTTCAACAACAAGAGTACCATGAACAAGAGAAATAGCAAGAACCAAGAGAGGAAACATGTTAATGTCAAAGCTACCAAATAAGCCTCTATCAAAAGGGTGGGAAGCAAAAGAATGTCAACATGGTTGAGGAGACCTACCAGACCCTTTATGTAGGGGCAAGCCATGAGAACCATAAGAAGCATGCCTAGAGAGATCATGTCCACATTAGCACCCTTGAGGAGGTAAAAGATCCCTACTAGAGAGAGAAGGTGGCACACGTGATAGTGCAAGAAGCATTAACCCAATGCTCAATAAGAGTTTAGAAGTGGGCAAACTCCAAAGCAACTTGATTGGCTTGTATCTCAATTTGTAATAATATATTTGAACATTTAATGGCTTTAGAAATATAAAGAGAAATGATAGTCCACAAAAGCTCTAGAAAATAAAACTAAATTTCTATCTTTCCATATATTAAAAAGAATCTCCACTCAAAAAGCATGCCAAATCTAAATAAACTTAGCTAGCATTTTAGGCTAGTTTCCTAAGAGGATCATGTGCTAAGTGAAAAGTTTAAGACAAAAAGGCTCGAAGAAATCATGAATCCACACCCAAGGGGCAAAACTGAAAAAGATGCTTGAGATTTTCCAAATGTCCACAGAAAGGATGTGGATTGGACACTCTGAAATGCACCAAAAGAGATCCAAGTGGGAGCCCCTAGTAGAGAAGGCACCAAATAAATTTTGCAAGCTTGTGCTTTAAGATGGCAACCTAGTCTATATGAAATTGGCATTACTATTGAGAGGCAGTGGACTAAAGATTCCATCAGGCATTAAGCCACTGGACCAGAGGCAAATGCAAGAAAAGCCAGGAATAACCTTTGTGAGGTTTGTAATTTCAAAAAGGAGTGATAGGATACCATTTCTAGTCATTCCACCATGGCTTGGTACATTAATTCCAATCGTGTGGACCATATCCATTGGCACAAATTCCACAATGGTTTGAAAGGACTCGTAGTCTTGATTAGAAAGCCAAAATTTGGCTTTGAAGTCAAACTAGGCCATCCAATTTCCAGTAGCTTTGGAAAGAGGTTTGAAATAAATAGATTGCTCTATGATAGAACTTGAGAGCATGGACCTAGGGGACTGTTGAATGCACAAGACAATTGAGAGGAGGGGGTGAATCAGTTGTAACTTATAATTCCAAAACCCTTAAACACATTTAGATCCACATTAATTCAATTAACCCTTAAACTATTATGATAATTAAGCATGAAAGCAAATAACAGGAACTGAATCAAATCAACATCAAACACAAGAGAACACCAGATTTATGTGGAAAACCCAAGAAGGGAAAAACCACTATGAGGATTAGCTCACAGTATAAAGTAATATCAACATCGAAAAATAATAGGGTCACTGTCAGAAGGCTCACTACCAAAGGGCTCACTGCCCAAAAGAAACGCTCACTGCCATAATAGAGAAGAAGATAGAGAAGATTGTTACAAGGAGAAAACTATCTCAATGCAACAGAGAATTCCACCGCAACACCATCAACACATTTGCAGTCATACTGAAGAGTTGTAGACACCTTCTGCTCACTGCATCCAATGATCTAACACGTGAAAGCTTGTATTGCACCACACATTCAACCACATTGTTGTTCACATCACCTTCATCGTGCGCACTCTCAATCACAATCCCTTGACACTTATTTATATTGTCTTCAACCTTGAGAACATTCTCCAAGGTCGGCAAGTCACCTTAACCCAGAAAATTCAAATTAGGTATGGACCTAAACATTCCCGCAATGGAAAGGAATGAATGCAGACCACACCACACCTTAGCTCGGACCTAAATCCACTCTTACACGTTACTCCACGCTTCCATAATCACCAAAGCACAACTGCAAGTAGTGTAAACAACCAAGTCAGCCAAACTTGTGGTAACACTATGAATTTTTAAGTACACGCTTTCTCAAAGATCAAAAGACAACTTGCGGACCACATGCCAAGCTTGAACATGATCTAGAGGCATCCACAAGCACCTGAAAACCACTCACAACAACTTTCACTTGACGAAAGTTCACACCAGAGCACTCAAACAACTCTATCATACACTGCAACTCAAGAAATCAACTTGTGGAGCACCAAACCACGAACAACTTGAACTGAAGCAATATATAAGCATTATAAGTACAAATCTAGAACCACAAAGCCATAAACAAATTTGTGGAGAAATGCGGAGCAAAACAGTTTCTCCCAGACACCTCTGCAAAGCTCAGAAACATAGTCCACAAACTGGTGAACACAACTTCCTCTGCACAATGAACCAGAACACCAAATTCAGAATATAACATCTCTGAACAACATATCCAAACCACAAAGACAGATCTTCAACATAAAGGAAATGCGAAGCAAGACCAAAACACTACTCTGTAAACCAAAATGCCACTTCAACATACTATTTCCTTTATTAATCAAATTTTCTCAAAAGCACTTGGAAACCAACCAACAGAAACATATTCTTGACATCTTCAGCACCTCTTCAAAGCAACCAAATCATCTTCAGCAAAGCAACTCAACCAAACATCTCATACCATTGCAACAACCTCATCTCTACTCAACCAATTGACACTAATGACAACACCAAGCTAACATGTTGACATCAATGACAACACTAACTGCACATACTTGCAACAGGGACTTGGCTAAAGGTCTATCCTAGCATGTAATCCCAAGAGACCACTAAAGAGAGTGTTGGTTGATAGAAATTCCTACATGAAAATCATTCTCATTCCAAAGCAACCAAGATTTCATGGCATCACAAACTTTCTAGATGCTTTTGGCAACCAAAGTGCCTTGAATTTGAATAGGGTCCTTCATAATGAGGATAGATTGAAGACCAAGCCCTTTCCAAACATGTCTACCATGAGGAACTCCATAAGCAATACAATGGCAAAGAGAATCTTCTAGGCTTTATCTCCTTCAAGAGCTCTAATAACCCACTTAGCACACAAATCCAACCCTTGCCTATGAGTGTCTATAAGACCTAGGCCACCAGATTCTCAAGGAGGACGACAAAAATCCCAAGCAACTTGTTGACATCCCTTTCCTTATTTAGAAGAATCCCAAAGAAAGCCTTACAGAAGCTTTAGATGGGGCTCAATGGAAAGAGTAATAAACATGCATCGTAGCAAGAACTTTAGAACAAATCTTAAAATCTCTAGTGAGAGAAAGAGGCTTCGCTATCTAATAATATAACTTCTACACAAATAAAAATAGATTGCAAAAGAGAAGAAGAGTACTAAAAAGTGAAAGGGATACCCAAGAATCTAGAAATTTTGTTATTTACCTAGGGATGTGATATTATAATGTATTTATGTGGATGGAGAGGCTAACATATGGCACACATCCCTTAACTTAGTTATATTGGATCATGTGGACAACTTGTGTAATTAATTATATTAAGTGATGTTTCATTGGAAACAACCCTCCTATATGTTATTAGGAGGTCTATATAAAGGAGGTGATTATCATTGTAAGGATATGTGTTGAGTATGATATTGTGTTTGGGATCTCTTGGAGATATAGCATGGAGTGGCTTCTTCCATAAGGAGTATTGTATGGTGTTACCTGTCTCAAGGGTTTATTATATTTTTGCATATATTGAATATTAGAGCATCTTGACCCCTAAACATTTCTTGTGTTGTGTGAGATCTATCTTCCACAATTTATTATTTCAATTATTATATGAGAGGATCTTATCAAATTTCCCCATGATCAATTAATTTCTAGTTATAAGAATCCAACCAAGGAGGCTTAGGTAGGAGGAATTGATGATAGCATTGATTCTTTTTCCACTGAGTGTTGGAGTCATAAGCACAACAAAAAGTTTCAAGATACTAAAAAACTTGGCTAACATTGGATTCTTCCTATAAAATAGAAAGGAATCGTTAGCAAAATGGTTATTAACAAGTTATTAATTAGAGTTGGGAAGGGAAATACCTTAAACTCTTTTTTGGGTAGCCACATGAGCAAGTAGCCAAAGCCCTTGATAACTAAAACATAAAGAGTTGAAGCTAGCAGATGACCCCGGTGAATAGACCTAAATATCCCAAAGGACAAGGATTGGCAAACATTGATATTAAGGAGAGTAGAGGCATCAACAAATAGCATATGCACATAGCGAAGGAATTTGTGACCAAAGCCTAAAACTTATAGCATGGCCAAAATGAAGGGCCCTTCAATGTGGTTGTAAGCTTTGGTAAAATCAATTTTGATAAAGAGAGATTACTACTAAGAGCGACAAGCCCATTCCATACCTTCGCAAACCACAATAATTTTGTCCAAGATATAATGACTTCTGATGAAGCCAATCTACTCTGGTCAAATGATGTGAGGGAGCATATAATGAAGATGCAAGGCAAGGGCTTTGGATATGATCTTGTAAGAGACATTCAAAACATGATCAATCCTTAGCTACAAATGTCTTCATGTTCACTAGATTTATGATAAATTTGATGTTGCCTTTATTGATTATATTGCCTAGCAAAGAAGAATTGAAGGCCGTCAAGTAAACCCGAAGAAAATTAGGACTAATAATGTCCTAAATGCTTTATAATCACAAGGAAATCCATCACAACTAGGTGCTTTGTCATTATCCATCCCAAATATTAACTAATGTGAGTAATTGATCATAGATGGATCGATGAGATATGGAGAGTCAACAAGGGACCACACTCAAGAATTATTGAAGGGCTTGTTCATGCTCAATAGATGGCTCTTGGGCTATAAAGACTTGTTGGTACTAGTTAACAAACACTTGAAGAATGTTAAGAAGTTGTTAGCCTTCATTAATGTTCTTGAATAATTGTGAGGATTGAATAGCATGAAGGGTTTGAAAGAATTCCTTAGAGACTTTGTCCCCTATCTTGAACCAATGGAGGTGAGATTTAATCTGGGCTCCTTGGGTTGTGTGAATATTAACAATTTGTTTCTATTGGTGAAAATTTGCCACATACAGTTGTAAAGTAGAAGAGAAGGGAAGCACTTCCAACTTAATGATGGCATGATAGAGCTCCAAGGTGGTGGCCTCATAGGATCAGTGACGAGGCATCATTGAACCTCATACTTTAGTAGATAATTACTTTGTCAAATCGAGGCGTGTCTGAAGGATATCTACAATAGGGTGATTGGAAGTCCTTCCCTAGTAGTTGGCCTATCCTATTTTGAAAGGAAATACACACACACTAATCTACTCAACTAGGATTTAAATGGTAAACTACAAAATTGAAATGTTGAAACTGAATTGAAAGATTAACTATGGAATTGAAATGATGAAACTGAATTAAAAGATTAACTATGGAATTGAAAGATTCTTATGCTTGAAAAGTCAATTCTAACTATTGAACAATAAAATAAAATTACTACAAACTACAAATCTTTTTTTGTGTTTTTTCGGCAAGATAAATAACAAATGAAAAGAAATCTTTAATGCTTTTCTTTTTTTCCTGAGTTTCCTTTTTAAGATAATTGAACATACACAAACTTTGTACACAAGCACAAAAACACCACAACAAATCACTTTGAGCAATAATAACAATCACATTAACAATGATGACAAACACATGAAACTTGCGGGTTAGCACTATGCAATCACAACATAACTTTATTCACATATTTATGCAAGAGAAACCATAAAATACTTAGCTATACAATATAGGTTAGCCTACTCTAATGAGTGGCCAACTCTCTAGAGGAAGAACACTATTCTCAATTCACCATGCTCAACTTAAAGATGATAGAAAACAAAACATAGCATGACATTCACTCATTTAGAATAGTATTACTCAAGTCTGCCAATTTCATTCAACTGGAAGATAAAACTGAATATATGTCTCTTCTACTTGTAGAGATTGATAGAAAAGAAATAATAACTTAACTAATAATCCCACTATCACTACTTATCTATAGTTCTATAAAAGATTTCTAAAATCTAGCTACGTGCCATGCATGCATGCACTATCCAAGTTCTATGAGGAGTCTTAATAGTAAAGAGATAAATAACTTCTATTACAAATTAATGAAAAGTATGTCTTTAAGCATGAATTAAGGAAATGTTTGTGATTATGACTCCTAATAGGAATCTCCAATCCATAAATACTTCATCTACACTTAATGAACTGGAAGAGTTGGTTTCAATACTACATCAGCGCGAACAAAATGGATCTTTGGTGGTCGAGGTTGTGTTCTTCCAAAGTTCTCAATTGGCACTGGTATTATCTCCTTTGTAGTTTGTTGGAATTGTCTTCCTAGAGTGCCTCCACCTTCTCCAAAACCTAATGTAGTCAGAGTTGGTGAGGAGGTCTCCAGAGCAGTCCATGGTGTTGCCGAGTCTTTCTAGAGTTGAAGTTTGTTTCTTCAAAAGGTGGCCAAGGCACCCTGCTGGAACAAAAATAGAACTTTTACACACAATTTGTCAATGTCTCATCTTGATTAATCTGAAATAAATACACTATATGTATGCAATCTTTTTTTACCCTTAATAATAAATAGTTTCTCAATCAAACATAATTAGCATGGATACTAGGTAGAAAAAGGGAAAGAGAGGGTGCTTTGGCAAAAATATGATGGGGCCAGATTTTGCCTCATCATCCTCCCCCAAACCTACTAGTTTTCAAGTCCTCCTGTAGGTTTAGATGAAGATAGGATTTGGGCCTGCTTTATGGTTTCATCTCTCCTTCTATTGTGATCCTCCCACATTTGACTGCAAGCATATGGTTTAAACTAGGTTGCACCATTTTCTTTATCATCATCCATGAACCCTTTATTTCTTTTTACTTCATTCAACCATTGTTTAAATTCCCAATCAAATTATGTGGAGGCTACATTAACAGGCGTGGGAGGAGACAAGAGGAGTAGAGGTTTGAACCTCATACTGACCTAAGATTCTTGATTTGTATATATCATTTTAGCCACCACCATAGCCCTTTTCCTAGACTAGATGAGATTATAAGGAGAAATTATTTATCTTTTCTTTAAAAACTAGGGAAGAGCATTATACCATTTAGCATAGGCATCAAAAGCTTGATCAACTATGTTAGTTGCACCCTGCAAAGCCTCATATGAAAGTTTCAAGCTTTCCACATATTTCTATCCCATAAGGGGATATTGGATTATTCTCTTAAATTGCTTCTTGAATTTTGCAAGTTTAGAATTCTGATACCGCATATGTAATCCTAGTGTCTTCTCCACCTAGATATATTCATTTGTTCTTGCCTACCAAGCTAATTGGTTTTGCAATGTGGAGATCAAAGACCTGATTTGTACTTCACCCACAAAAATGTTGACAAAAAATTGAGTATAATCCCCTAACATTAAATTGTGTATAAAACTCACATAGAAGGTTTTGATGGTCTAGTGTGACACTCTTAAAAGCTACTAAGAATTGCTTATCATCTGGTTCATAAGGAAGGTCACATGAAATCCTTAATAACTTCCATCTTAGATATTGTTCATTTAAGAACATTGTACATCCTGGAAAGCTTCCTACAAGTAAGAAGTAGCTTCCCAATCTTACATGCTTCCCATTTAACTTCTTCTAAGTAACTGTTCTTTTGTAAGATAACAACTTGATCTTTTAGTTGAGAGATTTCAAAATTTGCATGCTTTAGGAAGTCGCAGTGGGCTATCCATATATGAATAACTTTAGGAATCTGCACTATTAACCATCTCAGAAAGATGGGTTTAGTCTATACCTATTTATCCTCCTTCTAAGGTCCACTTTGAAGTTCCTGCAGATCCTATTCTAGTTCTACAATGAGGTTAGTTTGGCCCGAGTTTGTTGATTCTTTTCAATGATTATTGTGATGGCTCTCATTAAGTTCTCTATAAGGTCCTCAATCTTTTCATCCCTGATGGAGATGGATTTCTAGAGATTTTCAATCCCCAAAGTCAGTGTCTCAATTTGCATTGAGGTCTCCATAAGCTTGCTCAGTTGTTCTTTTAATTACAAAATTATGGCTTCCTTATCAGCCAAAAGAATTTTTAGCATCTCAATTTCTTGTTTCTATTGGGCAATGATGAGCTTTTCCCTTGAAAGCTCCATTGCATGGTGAATTTGTTGCTCCTCTATTTTTTCTCTTTTCATCCTACTCCATCTATGGAGTTTCCGTAGGAGCCTTCACTTTTGATGGGATTTTCCAGAGGGGAGAGCTTAAAGATGATGTGTTCTCTTTCTCTTTTTGCTCTACCTCCACCTGCTCTAGAGGAGTAGGATACCCTGGAGGAGATTCATGAAGTTAGGGAGGCATAGGCTGCTTTGGAGAGGACATCTTTGGAGGAGGAAGAATTTCTATTTCTAGATTTGGAGTTAACATTTTCTCTTTTGTATGACTTTCCGTGGTTGGGGTAGTCACTTTTGACACAATTTTTTCTTTTATATCCTCTAAAGCAATTGCAACTTGTTCACTTTTCAGAGTCAATGTATCTTACAAGGCAATTTCAACTTGTTTTATCTTTAGAGATGAATTTATCCTTGGTTTGTAACTGGACCACATTTTGTTCATTCTTTGGAGAAGACATTGAGTCTTTAGAATTAAAAAATGCTAGAGAAGCCTATGCATTTTCAATTTACTCCCTTCCCAAAGTAAGTTCAACCTATGAACTTCTCAAAGTGACTTATGGTTGTAAACCCTATGAACTCATAGAAATGTTTTCCAATGTCTCTTCCTTCAGTGATGTCAAATTGCTAAAAATGGTTATTTCAGAGGCATATTATCCTTAACCTATAGGCTCTCTTGAGATAGAAATTCTAAAAGGGGAATAATAGGCAATTGAGGACTCCCTGTTTGAATATTAAAATCTTGCTACGAGTAGGGTTCCTACAAAATGGGACTCTCTAGAGGAGGAGGAGCTGGTAACTGTGATTCTTCTAGAGGAAGTAGGGGTTCTCCCCTGAAATCTTGATTAATTTCCATTTACACTAGATCCTCAATATCAAGTTTATATTGGGCCATCTTTTGAATGGCCTCAACCATGATAGTTTCTTCAACAGATACAACTTGATTAGAAATAAGAGCAAGAATTTGTGATAACTAGGTCATGTGGCATTTACTCCTCTGGAGTGGGGTGGCATCTCAAGTGCTCTTCTTGTCTATTTATTTTTAATCTATGATTGAGTCTCCTTAGAATATGATGGGATAATCTCAACTCCCTCAAATGGTAAAATGTAAGATACAAGAACTAATTTAGGCAATTGGATTTCAGAGGTTTCTATTGACTGGTCAAGAGGTAGGTCAGTAATGGCTAATTGGGTAATTTCTTCTAACTATTTTCTAACTATAGTAGCAGTTTGCATTTCTGGAGCTAATGGCCCTAGAGATGAAGTTTGCATTATTGGCTGAGTGTCACTAGAACTTTCTTATTTGGCTGCATAAAGGGTGGCCTTCTTATCATATGAGGGGGTTTTCTTAATAGTTGGGGTAGTTTTCTGGGAAGCTAGAGTAGTCTTTTTGGAGGTAGAAGGGGTTCCCTATTGGTTAGTATCACCTATGATTTCTAGAGATTTTACTCCTTAACTCAGTTTTAGGGTAGATTTGCCAATAATTTGGTCCATTTTCTATTTTTGAATGATGAAACAGAATATGATTCCTACATGTCAACATGATCAATTTGTGGTGCTTTAATGGCCCACTACCTTGTTTATACTTCTCTATCATGTTCTTCAAGAAAGTAAACAAATACAAAGGGAGACTAACCTAGAGTTCTGGATTTTTTGTGTTGTGGAACGAATGAGTCATCATGTAGAAGGTTGGGCCAACAACTATGTCATATTGGCCTTCACATGTGAAAATTTTCTTAATCTAGAGTAGTATCGAACTCCAGGGATCAGAGATAGTGTCCTTGTTAATTCCCTTATTCTCACCTCTTTTACCTACTACCAGTTGGCGGTATGGTTCTCCTTACAATGTTTTTTAATTAATTCTTGATAGGAGCTAGATTTTGTTTGAAAAATAACTATACCTTCTATAATAATTTTAGTAATGGTGGAGAGAATTTCAAACTTACCTTTATTTTCCTACCAAGGACTATTGAATGATCTCCCTCAAAATTATGAATAAATTTTTTGACAATCTCCAGGTTTTGTACTTCAAATTTCTATAGGAAATTTAGCCAACCTCCTACTTGAAATACTTCTACCACCTCTTCATTTGCCAACAACTTTTATGCCAAGTCTAGTTCGGCCTTCCTCTTAACCCCCATTGTTCCTCTTTATAATTAGTCTACTCTTTGTAACTAGTCTACTCTTTGTAACCAATCTACTCTTTGTAACCAGTTTGCTCTTTCCCAACTTGGAATTTAGAATTGAAACAAAAATTTTGCAAGGGAATGCAATCTTGGTTTAGTGGGTTTTAGGTAGCTTATGTAGGGTTTCAGATAGGTTTTTCTGCACTCTAGAGAAATCTTTTCATGTAGAGTAACATAGCAAATTCTAGAGAAAAGGAAGGGAAAAGGTGACAAGAAGGTACATTGATATGGCTATTTTAAATTTGTCATAATAAATGCATCATATACCCTTTTAATCATCAATAACTTGCCCCTTTCTGATTCTTGAAAATTTTGGAAATGGTTACAGAGTATGGTGGGGTGGTGGAATGCATGTGGCAGCTATGGGAAGCTTATATTCATGTGAATTAAATGTTTTGAAAAAGAAATTAATATTACATAGAGTTAAAGAAGATGCATACCTAGCCATTTATTACTAACACCACCAATAAGTTATGTCGTTGACATGTGTGGGCATTTGATGTGGATGATGGTGATGGGCTCCATGTTGTGAGGTGTGTTGCAACTATCATTCATCATGGTGGGATGTAATGCAACTATTTATTATGATGTGATGTGACAACCATCATTTATTATGGTGTGACATGATAACACTCTTCTTCTATTATGATGACATAAATTGATGATTGCAATGTGGCCCCGAGAGGTGCTACCAAAATTATTATACAATTGTATGATGTATTCCATAAATGAAGTTCCTATCTGATCACTAACACTAGTTCCAGAGTCTCCTCAAAAGTGGTGGTGTGTGTTTACACCAATTATTAGTTTTGGATGCTCCAGAAGGTTGCATGAATAAATCATGAAGCATCGTCAAGGAGATGCTCCATAGGAAAGAGATGGATGACTTCAGAAACATCACTGAGGAGATGTTCCAAAGAATGAATGGAATGGCTCCAGAAACATTGTTGAGAAGATGTTTTTGAGGATGAATGGAATGGCTCCGAAAACATTGTTGAGGAGATGTTGCAAATGATGATTGGAATGGCTCCAAAAACATCACTGAGGACATGTTCCAGAGAATGATTGGAATGGATTCTATTCTTTTACTTTGTGTTTTAGAATAGGTTGTGCTAACAAGCACAATGGAGCTTTCTTATGATATAAGAGGTTGACAACCTTAGTCTATTTTAAGTCAAGCTCTTAATGAGTTGATGTACAAATTGTGTAGACATGTCCAGCAAATAATGCAATACAATGATGCATAATGATGAAAAAGTGATGCTTTGGAATGTTGTGTATTTGAATATGCCTTTAGTGATCTTATGATTGTTAGATGATTCAAATGATTTCTCATGTTCTTTACTTATGACCTAGGATTATCTATAAATACATATTCATGGTTTCTCAACTCAAAGTATTTGGTGTGCGGACAAATAGGATAACAACTATCTCTTGGAAAGGTTGACTTAGGAGTGAGACATTTAAAATTAAAATTACATGGAATAGGCTAATGGCATGGTCCAATTCATAGATAGGGTTGTATTATGCCACCTAGTTTAGGTTGGCTAAGGACCTAAGGGAACAAATTGATCTTGACTAAGAAATTGTATAATGAAATTTAGCTAATGGATTCACACAAAGTTGGTTTATGTGCAAAGCACATAAAATTGAGTATTATAGTAACATATTTATGATTGTTCCCAAATTAATATTAAAAATTTATAAAAGTGGATGGTAAAAAATTTTATCCCTTACACAAAGTATATAGTTACATTTTCTTTCAACAACTATTACTTCTTGTAATTCTCAATAAAGCTCTTCCTAAATTTTCTTATCCATAATTGATTGATTTAGTCTTGTTTCCTTCTTCCTCCACCACCATGCTTTTTCATGAAGTTGAAACTATTATAATCTCACATTAATTGTGTGCTCTAATCCTTGCCACATAGTCAAAATAAAGAAAGGCACCAACCTCTTCCACTTTCTATATACTTCTCTATATTCTCATCTCCATTCCCTTTATCTCCATTGGCTATCACATTGTTTTCTTTGAAGTATCCTAGAAAAAGTATCATTAGAATATACTCCCAACCTCCATGCATGATTTTGGAAGCAATCCTACCATGTGTCATCTAAAGAAAATATAATCGTGGCACATGGATAGTGTCTCAACCAATTAGCCAAACTCATCAGTATAATGCATTTGTCATATAGCACATAAATTTACTAGAAAACTTATTTTTAAATTAAAGCCATGGCCAGCACTAATATGCTCCTTTCCACACCAATTAAAACCCATTTTTTGGCCATTGCCTAGCCATCTACCTACCTTTAAATTCCTCCACCATCATTGTACTACCCAAATCCTTGTGCCTCACTACATCATAGTCTCTTCATGGCACTCATCATAATTCTACTTCTCTCCATATTGCTACTTGTACTCCTTCCCACCATCACAGTGCTATCTAGTTGGACCATGCTTCTCATTTTTAAACAAGCACAAAATATCTCCACTTGAACACCTTCCAATCTTTCACCCCTTCTCTCTTCTTTGGCGCTACCATCTTTGCCCCAAAGTTGCTCTTATCAAATCTCACAAAGGCCTTAAAATGGAGGTAAAATAACTTCTTCAATATTGTGAAGAAGGCAAAAGTGGAGCACATGCACTTTATTTGTGAAAAGACATCACTCTATCTATCCACTATCATGGCATGCCACTATGACACTACCCAATGACTCAAATCTGGTGGATATCCTCTTCATAAATGACATGGAAATTTTTGTGTCAGAGGATGATAATAATAACAATCTTTTAATGTGTTTGGGAATTTTTTGGTTCTAGTATTTGGAGGGCTTCTCTTTCTATTTATACATGCCTAGGGTGAGCATGAAGGACTTGATAACCTTGGTGGTCCCATGGACTTTGTTGAAGTTTTATATATACTACATTACTCTTTATACCCCATTTTTTTCTACTGTAAATATGTTTCATTTCAATAAATTTAAATTGTTGTTCTGGTTTCCATAAGACATAGTTTGCATCTTGCCAACGTTGGCATTAGTTTAGATGTAGAGCCCTTCCCCCTCTTGATACCCTGGCCCCTCCTATGACATCCCCTCCTTTACCTACTAGTGTTGTGGATCCCTATTAGCCTCTTTTAGATCATCTTACACCTCCCATTTCTACCAGCATTTCTAAGGATCCTAGTCTATCATCTACCTCTATTGACACATATCCTAGGGATGTTCTTATGCATCATATTGACTCAATTTTGATTTAGTCGTGATGACAATTTCTATCACACCTTTCATGTTATTTATCATTCCTTCCCTCAAGATTGTATACTTGATATTATTGTTGATTTCCCACCACTATCTTCTATGTTTATGACTAGTTCAAATTGACATTCCATTCCTCCCTCTTTAGAGGCTAATGTTGAATTAGTCTAATTTGTACCATTTGTAGATAATTATTTTGTTGATGATGATCTTATGGATGATGAGGATCTACCTAGCTACATTAGTAGATGTATATTTCCTTGTGTACATAGATTTTCCTCGTTGGTACCTTCTCTTGTGTGATTGTGTTTATTGTCCGCCACAGTAGTGTGTGATGTATGAGACACTTAGGTTCATGTCAACATATGGGTGGTGTCAACATTTAATGTTATATGTTATTATCCTATTTACTCTATGTGCTTCTTAGACTATTCTTTCTTTTTTGTATGTTTCCTACCCTTTCCTATGGTTTTTGGGGATGATTCAAGGCATCGAGGGTAATTTTTTTACAGCTATTGTAAATTGTTCCATTTCATCCTATATGTTGTATCCTTCAGGTGCTTTTTAGTATTTGTCTACCACACTCTTTGTTTCATTCCTCCTGAGTTTTTTGGGGATGATGCAAAGCATTAGGGTATAAAACTTCTCATGTTGATTTAAACCAAACATATTTGTTCTCTTTAGTTGTGTTGTGTTTTTTCCTAGTTCTTCTTACATGTATGTGTTGTTCTATGAGAATAAGGATGATTATCCTAGATTAGTGATCATTAGATGTAGTATCCTATTATATTGACTCCACTCTCATATAACCCTTCATGTTTTTTATGTGTGTATGATCTATATTTGTATTCCTTATATATTGGTGTTTACTCTTTCTTCCTTTTGTCTTCCATTTTCAATGTTTCCCATCGCTAATATTACTATCTCTTACATATTTGCAATTTTCTTGTGCCTAATCCCTTTCCTCTACCACATTTACAACTTGTCTCACTATGTTCTATATCTCCACTCATCTCTTTCTCCTTTATACTTCTATTTTCTTCACTCCTTCCATGTTATAACCTTGATCATTTATGTGATATCATCTTGAGTTGATTATAGAAGTTTCCTTTATCTTACTCTATTCCACTCACCCTTCCCTCAAGGGCAGCCCATTATTTATTCTAGGACTTGGGGGCATCATCTTAGTTATATCTTCCCCTTTTCCTTTGGTCATTTCATCCTTCTTTATTCTTCTCGTCATATTGCTCATTCTTGATTCACAACACTTACCATACACATAAAGCATTGGCCTACAACTCAGGGGAATCCATTTCCATTACTAGGGTCTTCTTTTATATGTCTCCCTCTTCTATCTACTCATTTACTAAGCATATATACCTTGGCATTTTATTTTCTCACCTTTACCATTGATAAATTTTATCAACTCTCTCCTTTTAGCAATTAATTTAAGGGTGACATATCACATATATCATCTACATGATGTCATTGCAACATTATAACTCAATTTGGTATAGACTCTTTAACTAATTGGGGTGGTAACCACATATAGTCAGGCATGACCCCTTAATTGTCTCATTTTTATTTTGGATCTCACCTAATCCATCAGGTAGCAACCTCATATAACTAGTTGGTGACCACATAACCATAATCATCATTTATTTATTTTATTTTCCTTTTAACCTAGCCTTGCCCATTTATTTAGTGGAAACGACATTACCAATATTACCCATTCTCATTCTCTATCTCTTTTACATCTTTATGGCCATGGCATAGCCAAACATTTTCCAAGGTGTCATTCTCCCATGTAGTTCATCTATAGCCATTTATCTCAATATGTGATACTTCACAATTCTTCTTCTTCTTCTCTTTCTCCCTCTCTAGAGTTGCCATAGTAGTTAATGGAAATATAAAACAATTTCCTACTTAATCTTATGAAGAAAGATGTCACAATTTATCTCATCTATTTAAAAAGCATTCTAGCATAGTAAGAACACTAATGAGATAACAAGAACCAAATAAAGTAAAGAACCATACAAGAGAGAGAGACTGATATACTCAAGGAAAACTCTTTCAAGAAAAAACCTAACCTTAAAAGCACCAAAACCAATATATTCACAACAATAAGTTACAATGCAATATATGGCCTTCTTTAAAGGAACTAGAGGTGTGGAATATGCTTCCTACACTAATCTAGAAGAGGGGGTATGTGCAAAAAATTAAATTGATCATACAGTTACAAGTAAATAAACACAAAAGTAATATACTATAACATAGTGTTTTGTGGGGGGAAAGCCCTTTCAAGAGAAAACCCCACACTCCAAAGAAAATAAATGTATTATTAAATAATCAATGGTTGCAATACACTTGAAAATTGTAAGACTTTATGGGATTATCACTTTTTAGTGTAAATAAGCTCATTATCCATCTAGTTAGTTTGTTACCCTTTCTAGGTTGACCTATTTAGACTTGTTAAGTCTCCACTTAGGAACTTTTTTCCTTTTTGTCTTACTTCATGTGGTTGAGACACATGTACTCGCCTTTTGAGACTCCTGTCTCATGAACACATGACACATCAGTTACACTTGTCCTATGTGGTTAAAATCCTCAACCATCTTCTCATCTCATCCTTGCCTTTATATGTAATGGCCTCATTGCATATTTTTTACACTCTCATTTTATGATAGAAATGCTTTTGTGCTCACTATTCATTTGTGGAAGATATTATTAGATCTTCATAATCCCAACATGGTATCAGAGCCATGAATTGCAAGTCCCTTTATGAATATAGATGAATCTAGCACCTAGCTCTATCATTGGAGTGTCATGGAGCCAAACAAACCTCATCGTTGAGTCCAGAAGGTTCGAGAAATGAAGAATAACCTAAAATTAGTAACTTTGAATTTTTGCAAAAAAAATTACCCCCTATCCTTTGTACCGTGCAACCATACCATACTGATTTATTTTAAATTACATTTTTTTGTAGAGGGCTAAGCTACCCTCTGCAAATTTTGGTCAAATTGTAGGAATTTTACAGGTTTGAGGCCCATTTGGTCTGGTTTTTTGACCCCATTCAACCCCTATTCGGCCCTCTTCATAGACCCAATCCACTATTTAGAGTCTACCTTAGCCTCCTTAGCCCATTTTTTACCTCTTCAAAGTCAGCTCGCATGCCCATTCAACCCACTCGGCCTCTTCATCATCTAGTTTTACTTGCAGGATCTTTTGCCTTAGCCAAGTTTAGCCCTGTTGGCGCCAGAAGACTATGTGTCCCATGGTTTCTCATCTGTTTAGGCCCCGTTAGCCCTATTCCCTCATCCACAATCCCCACTCCAAGCCACGTTTAGCCTCAAATCCTCGCTAGGTTGAGTTTGACTCACTAATCTAGTCTCTCCAAGTCTTATGCTCCAAAATAGGTTGATCCAAGTCTTGGTGGACTCTCTATCCGCAAACATAGTTCTGTAAACCTCCTTGGACTCCTTTGTGGACTTAGATTCTAGTTCTAACGTCCACCTACACCTCCGGTCTGCCCTGGTTTCCCACGCAACCACCCAGTCTCACTCAACCACCCTATCCATAATCTGACCACCCCACTCGGCCACCCAGTTTGCAAATTGACCCACTAGGCCACCACCAATCTGCCACCAGGGCACCACCTAGCCTCCTTCTAGCTCCTATAAGGGGTTGAGTTTTTCTTTTTGCCATAATTTCCATACCAGGTGGTGTTTTTCGGCAAATTTATAGTTGACAGAGAGTTGATTTTGTCACTGACATAATGGTCTCATTTATTTTGTAAAATTGTAACATTTTTATGATTTTATCCCTCTAAAGGCAAGTTTTGTATTAAATTTCAATGGGGCATATCTTTCACCCCATTTATCAAAAATTGTAAAGTTTTTTTAAAACTTAACATAATTTCACAAGGAATCCATCGATACATGTAATTTCAAGAATTGGATAGTTATTTCTTAATCAAAAATTGTAAAAATTGTCGTGCAATATAAATGGTCAATTTAGGTATCCAAACTTAACAAACTTGTAATTATCCTTGTAAAATTTTTTGGAGGGGCCTATTTTTCAGGACTAATCATTTTGGGGGGTAATCTTGCATTTCTACTTTTGATTTTGTTGTTCATGTGATCATGTCTCTCACATTGGAGGGGCCTATTTTTCAGGTCTAATCATTTTGTGGGGTAATATTGCATTTCTACTTTTGATTTTGTTGTTCATGTGATCATGTCTTTCACACTAAATCCCTTCCATTTGAGTATTGTTTGTAGTTATCCTAATAAATGGATAATCAAATGTGGATATTGTGGGACGAATAAGCGTACCAAAGAAGATTGTATTCATTGATAAATTGATGAAATGAAACAACTTCTCATTGATCATGGTATTACTTTACCTGATTATTATAATGCAACATCTACAGAGACAACCACATCATTTGGGGATGACTAATGTAGTCTGATGGCTTGCATTGAGATCTCATCTCCTCCATCACCTATTTCTACATCTGAGTCTAGTGTTGATTCATCCATGACTTCCAGAGATTCTATGCACGAGGACATTGATATCAGTTTTCTAGATCTATCATTACATTGGGATGCATTTCTACTAGACATATCATCCTTGTTTTTAGAGTCTCACATTTTGTTGGAAATCAAGGTGTCTCAACCTTTGCAAGTTCCTAATGTTGTATTTATTTATTCTTGCCTACTATTGTAATTTTCTATGTAAATTTTGTCCCCATATGAGGAGGTAGGCGTCCCATGTTGACTTGGCATAGTCTTTCCATGTGTCACCACCTTGTGGTCATGTGTCATGAGTTATGACAGATTCTATGACATGTAAGAGCTGAAATGACAGGTGTGATAAGTTGTTAGCATGTGGTGACTGATCATGTTGCAGGGTTACAGGTACATGTAGCAAGGTAAAATTTGGTGACTTTGTTAGCCGCGGTTTCCCCCCAAGATAATTAATAGGGAGTGTAGGGGGGTGGAGCCCCTCCTACTTATCCCCTCGATGGGGGCCTGGGGGCAGAGCCCACGATAGGGGTTTGGGGGCAGCACCCCCAGCGAGGGTTGTTGGGGGAAGTGCCCCCAAAGCAAAAAATGCCCTATATTTAATAAAGGCATCGGTAGTTAGTTTGTTATTGTACGACATGAAAAAATCAAAATTGGATAACCGCCAAATAGGCTTGATAAATAAGCGGCTGGAGAATGTGAAAGGTCGTGGGATGCAAATGAAAATCAACATTTTTTGTTCTCCTGAAAGAGCTTGCATTGCAAGTGTGTTGTAATCATATTTTGATTTGATAATACATTGTGCAGGTTTTGGAGTGTGGGTTTTTTACCCAAAAGGGTTTTCCCCACGTATATCTCATGTTGTGAGCATTGTACTTGTTTTTGATGTGTTATTACCTTTTTGTTAATGTGCATCTAATAACCTGTAACTAGTAAAGATTAAAATTTGCATAACTTTCCTCATTAGATTAGTGTAGGAAGTTGTTTCTACATACCTTGCTTCCTTTCAACAATGTAGATTTGAAAGACATAATTGAGGACATTTGTCGTCTATTTGATGGAAATCACCATTGCCTTCTTCAGATATGATTATTCTTTCTTTGCTTACTCAGCTTCTGTAGTGATAGATTCTACATATATTCATGAGTCCACATATTCGACTCAGTCTTCATCCATTTTGACATCCTCTATAGCAATGCTAGATTCTCATTGGTCCAGTTGTCTTGCCTTGGTGAGCACCATACGTCCATGGTTACTATATTTGAATCTTTTATGGTACCCGATTCATCATATTAGCATTTCCCACAATTTAGCATTGGCTTGGATTTCCTTGAGTAGCATTCAAAGAGATCATCTTGGGCTACATCATTGTCTTTGGATCATGTGCACAACCTAGAGACATTCATTCTTCTTCTTGCATATTCCTATTTGGAATGGGAAGATATCTTGCACACTTATGTAGTTATGTTTCTTCCCAAGGGGGGAAATGTTGATCAACGATCATGGATCATCTTCATCATCTAGTGTCAAGCATCGACCAACACTACTAGAGGCATTTTGAGGGGAGGCTACATGGTTTTTATTCTCATCTCAATTTTGGGAGGGAGCATTTCCTTGCATGGAGTTCTTTCATTCTCACTTTTGGGGGGTTGTATAGACCTTCTCTCTTTTCTCTCCTATGGGGGGAACATTTATTGTACATTCATGAGAGAAGTATTCCTTGGGGGGTCATGTTGATTACTCCTTCTTCATTGTACATTTATCATGCATCTTTTCTCGTTTGGAGAGGAGTTTTATTTCCCATTAGGTTTTCTCCTTTACTGCATTTATGAGAAAAAAAATTTGCACATGGGTACCTAACATGGTTCTGTAGCTAGGACCCATCATCATTATCATTGTATCTCTTCTCCCTAAGTTGCACTTAAGGGGGGTGTTAGTGTAAATAAGGTTATTATCCATCTAATTAGTTTATCACTCTTTCTAGGTTGACCTGTTCACATTTGTTAAGTCTCCACTTAGGGACTTTTTTTCTCACTTTATCAAATGGTTGAGACATATGTACTCACCTTTTGAGAGACCTATCTCATGCACACATGACACATTAGTTACACTTATCCTATGTGTATGCAAGGTGGTTAGAATCCTCAACCATCTTCTTGTCTCATCCTTTCCTTTATATGCAAGGGTCTCATTGTATATTTTTGACACTCTCATTTTATGATAGACATGCTTTTGTGCTCATTATTCATTTGTGGAAGATATTAATGGATATTGCATTCTGATCTTGGAAATAAATAAGGTCATTATCCATATAGTTAGTTTATCACCCTTCTAGGTTGACCTATTCACACTTGTCAAGTCTCCACTTAGGAACTTTTTCCTTTTTGTCTCACTTCATGTGGTTGAGACACATGTACTCACCTTTTCAGATAGATATCTCATGCACACATGACACATCAGTTACACTTGCCCTATGTGCATGCAAGGTGGTTAGAATCTTCAACTATCTTCTCATATCATCCTTGCCTTTATATGCAAGGGCCTTATTGTACAGTTTTGACACTCTCATTTTATGATAGACATGCTTTTTTGCTCATTATTCATTTTTAGAAGGTATCACTAGATCTTGCATTCTAATCTTGGCAATCCCAACATCACCAATAATAGATCTAGAGAAATTCTAATAGACTAACGATACCTACAAAACACACTATGAAACCTCCATATCAAGCACCTAATAAATAGGAGAAGATATAAATTAAACAATAAAATAGTAATTAGGATACCACAAGCTAAAACCACCCAAAATGTGGCACCCAAATCCCTAGTCAAAATCTAATGCCCAAATCCCAAGAAGGGTCCATAGGCTAAAAATAGCATATTCCTTACATCTATCATAAAATCGTCATAATCTACTCACCAACTTGGGTGCTCCATTTGTAAGAGTCATACAATAGACTCAGGGATGCCTAGGATTGCAACCAAAACAATCTACCACAATAAGAGAGAAGCAACACAAATGCTATCTTGTCGAAGAAGGATAATGATGCATACAAGATAAAAGATGCACAAGATTCATAAGATCTACAATGCATCACATAATGTACAATGATAGCCCTTGCTTATTTATGTAAGGTTGAGACCTAGGACAACATGTGATCATGACAATTGTCTTAATCATATGACATGAGACATAAAATTTAAATGCCCTAAGTAAACTTAACTAGACAAGTGTGAATAGGACCTAGTATGGAACTAGTTAGGTAAAACATCCCGTTCACACCAACATCCCCTTAAGTGCAACTTAGGGAGAAGTAAACAAATGTAAAGATGCAATGACGGGTCCTGAATACAAGGCCATATTAGGTACCCATTTACAAAATATCTCTCACAACATAGTAAAGGAAAAAAACCCCTCTCCAAAAGAGAGAAAACTTGCAAACAAACATGTACAAGTGATGGAAGGACTCAACAACAAAACCCCCCAAGGACTACATCCATCACAAATATAAAATAAATATCCTCTTATAAGAGGGAAAGAATGAGACTATATATCCCTTCATAAAGAAGTATCTCCTATGCCAATGGTAAATGCTCGAAGAAGAATGTTGAAAATAATCCAAAATTAGCAAAACAACGTTTCTCCCCTTGGGAAGAAACATATCCACTAGTGTATGTAGAATAAACTCCAAATCTAGGAAGAGATATGAGGGGAGAAATCCCATGAATGATGATGCCTCTAAAAATTGCTCAAGTGTCCACATGCCACATTGAACAAATGCCACAAAATCAAAAGCACAAATCCTAATCAAAGAGTGTGACAATCCAAAACAATGTGAAAACTCATGATCAACAATCTCCAAAGACAAAGATGGGATGATAATAGTCATGCCATAACTATCATCAAATAGGAATATAATATCCTCAAGTGCGTCCTCCAAATCTGTAAGATGGGACTCATAAAACAAATCTACAATACCTGTTAATACTAATCCCACAAAGCTGAATCTAAAAGACAAGATGGTTCCTACTGAACTGAATCACTAAACTTTGAAGAATCAAGAACAAAGGGAGTCACAATAAATAAATCCACCCTAGGAATCAATGAAGGTGAAGGATCAATAAGTGTCTCTATAGTAGGAGAAGGAGAAGAAGCCTCATCATTCTCATCATCCAAACATGCAAGGTCTTCCAAAGAAGCAGACTCCTTATTTTTATCATAGTCAAATGCTATATTATCACAATCATCAAGAGGCACAAGACAATCTAAAATAGGATCATCTTGGAATGGCTGAATATTAGGATCTTTGTATATCTCCTAAATTTTGGTCCACATTGCAAAAGGACACTCAATGTGCGAAAGCGAACAAAAAGTGTCAAAATCAACATGGAAACCAATCACTCCTATAACATGATCATTTTTATAATTCCAAACAAACTTCTTCCAAAATGTACTTGGTTGAGGAACAAGACCATATAGATGTGGAAAAAGATGAAGCCAATGCAAGTGTTTCAAAATACCATCTCTCCGTTGTTTATAGTTCCCCTTTTCCAAGATGATTACAAAAGGATGAAATGAATAACCCATAATGACCTAAGATAGATCTCCAAATTACATAGACATGAAACCCCCAAATGCAATTATGAACTTCCCAATATAACAATACTATAATTGAAGCCCCCAAGAAAAAACAACCACCAATTTCATTCCAAGAAATAAGCCAAAGTATGTAAAACGACTTCAAACTAAAATTTTGATATCTAAGGCATAATTTGAAAAATGACATAGATGAATCTTTAGTGCTCAAAAATACCTTTCCAATGCTTATAAGAAATCCAAAATTGGACACCATGGGCGCAAGATATGGCTTGGCAAAGATCACAAGCAAATATTGACTTCAAACAAAAAAATCAGGCACCTGCAACAAAATCTAGAAAAAATACCTATAGCACTACAAAGTAAAAATCTAATAGACTGGAAAAATTTATGGCTCCCAGAACAAATTGCCCAATTAGGGCATAAAATGGGGCTAGGGGCCCTAGTTGGGTGGCTAGCTAGGGGCACTTGGGAAGTGCCTGGGCAGTCTAGTGGCGATAGTACTAGAATGGGCCATTGAAGGTGGCTAAATTAGGTGGCAGCTAAGTTGAGTGATGGTGAAGTGATCAGAGGTCTACAGAGGAGTAGCAGAGGAGTGGTTTGGGTGACACTTTGCTGAACAATGATAGAGGTGGACGTTCTAGTAGAGGAGTCACCGTGGTCGCGGTAGACTTGGGTAGGAACCTCTAGCAGTGATAGATTCAAAAACCCCACTCATAACTTTAAAATTGTCATGTAAACAATAAAATTGTCATGAAAATAATAAAATCACATGACAAAACCCTAGACCCCTATGGATGGCATCACCTCCTGTAGAAAAGTACCTCCTGATGAATCAAATAGGCTAACCATACAAAGATGACATAGAGGAATATTCTCTAGAATATGTGAATTTTTTGTGACCTATAATCCATTTTTTGACAAGTACGACGAGGTCGTACAGTACGAAACCATATGATTGTATAGATTCCAAATGAATCATACGAATTTCTCAATGGTGAAAATTTTGCAAACCCCCAAAAATGGTGAATTTTTGGCTCCAAAATATGAAGTGTTTTATATCAAAATTTATCTCTCGAGCCTTCCAAACTCAATGGAGAGGTCCATTTTACACCAAGATGCACCATATGAAATTTATTGGTGAAATCTCTCCAAACAAGGGATGGGAGTTGTAGATCTAAAGCTCTGATACCATATAAGAGACACAATAGACTCAGGGATGCCTAGGATCACCTGCAACCAAAATAACCTTCCACAACAAGAAAGAAGCAACATAAATGCTATATTGCCAAAGAACGATAATGATGCATACAAGATACACAAGATTTAGAAGATCTACAATGTATCACATAATGTGCAATGAGAAGCCTTGCTTATATACGAAAGGTTGAGACCTAGAACAACATGTGATCATGAAAAGTGTCTTAATCCTATGACATGAGACATAGATATTAAATGCCCTAAGTAAACTTAACTATACAAGTGTGAATAGGACCTAATGTGGAACCAGTTAGGTAAAACACCATGTTCACACCAACACCATTTTTGTTCCATTATCTCCATTCAAAGATGCCTTATGATGTGTCATATCATGCATCATAAGTTGCTCAAAGAGTGTAATTGCCTCTTTCAGCTCTCTTATGTGTCATAGATGCTCCAATTATTGCCCATTTTGATATTTTTCAGGGCTAATTGACCTATATATCCAAAAAATTGTAATTTGGTATTATATGCCCTCCAAATTGCATTTTTTTGTTATACACCCACACAAATGCATTTTTGTGTTCTTAACATTAGTATGCAAGTTTGACACACCTTTCCTCACATTCTCCCACTTGTTAAGCACCTTGCAAAATTAAAGGGAATACCAACACTATCAACTATCTACTAAAGGCCTAGAGGCCTATAGACTTACTACACCACCTGAATTTCTCTATGTTGACTAGATTTGTCAATGCATCTACAATATTCTAAAAAGTGTCAAATTCCTCTAGCATTAGCCTCTCATCCTCTACCATGCCATGAATAAAATGGTATTGTACATCTATGTGCCTCATCCTCACATGAAAGATGAAGTTCTTTGCTAGACATATGGCACTTTGACTCTCAAAAAGAACTATGATAGCTCCCTAACTCGGCCTCACATCTAAACAAAAACTCTTATGCTAGATGGACTCCTTACATGCATGAGTATCTACCACATACTTAGCCTCTATAATGGAAAAATAAACTACAACCTATTGCTTACTCATCTCACTAATAGCACCACCAAATAAATTGAACACTTATCCACTTGTGGATCTTTTGTTGTTGACATCTCCTACCCAAATTGAATCCACAAATCCATGACTATCCACTTATCGTTGGTACCCTATAGATTCACCATGATAACAATTAGAGCACTTAGATGTACTCAACAAACATCTAAAGACACTCTTAAGTACATCCTAATGATCTTGTTTAGGATTAGCCATAAAGTGGCTCAAGATTCCTGCTACATGGGCAATGTTTGGTCTAGTATAGACCATAGCATACATGAAACTCATAATTACACTAGCATAAGGAACACAAGCCATATCCTCCATATATATGGGTGTTGTAGGATACTTCTCAACTAGAAGCTTAATTCCCACATAAATAGGATAACTAATTGGTCTACTATCTACCATGTTAAAATGCTACAGTACAGAATTCACATACTTCTTCTAGCCCAACCAAAGCTTTATGCTCACTCTATCTCTTTTGATATCCATACTTAAGATACACTTGGTAGTCCCCAAGTCCATCTTGCAAAAACAATAAATATTTCATGTGCATGTCCCAGCTGGAAACTTGATCGAACTAGGACACACTAGTAATGGTAGTACCCTGCCAATTTGCCAAATTGCATTGACACTTATCTCTTAAGGACTTGTAATCATATTTGGCTACTGACATCAATTAAGATCATTAATAGCAAATTTCCATTCACCCATTGGCATTTGTCTCTTAAGGAGACCTATTCTGGAAAATTTAAGGTCATATTTGGATGTGTCAAAACTTCGGCCTAGAATAGAACTTAAGTTGTTAATCTACGTTAATCGGATGATGTAAAATTAACAAAACTAAAAATTTGCCAAAATAACTCAATAATTATATTTAGCATGTAATATTTTCACTAGTAACATTCTGAATATTTTTTAAATCATTGACAAATTTGCCAAGTAATTAATTTTATATTTTGAATAGATTTTTTGAATGTATCTATAATTTTTCAACAATTTTTTTTTAAATATGTAATTCAGGAACAAAATTATTTGATTTTTTTTTTAAATCTATGCTTTGCCAGCAAAAACCAACAATGTGAACAAATGTAAAAAAATTACCACAATTTTTTTCTCCAAAATTGACATAGATTCACCACAAATTATATCTTTTTTTGAGGGGGGTTCTTAAAGTTATCGCTACACTAAACCGAGACTCCAAGTCTTGCACGTGTATCAACCATGTCCTCAATCTAGAAGACAACTTGTCCATCAAAGTCAACACTCTAAAAACACTTGTAAACCTATATCAGGAAGCACCAAATCTAAAAACTAGCTGTACCATTATATTGGTTTATAGAAACATACACTCCCATAAGTTTTCACCTACCAATTCATCTAAATTCTCACACAATCATACCTCGAATCTCAGGCTCTGACAAGTGCTCAAACAAGCACAATCCTTTATCTACTCAACTAAGTGAAAAACTACTTAATCTACTATGTAGTACACTGTAAATGTTCTCCATCGACTAGTCAAAATTCAAAAATCTAATTTTGTATGCTCAAGTTATGACCAATTAACAAATCTAGAGAAATGTCTGACTTTAGGCACCACATTCTAACATAAAAACATTTGATGACCAAACCTATACCACTACATAGTTCTCGGAGAGAGCTTTCCAATGCCTATAAGAAGTAAAAAATCTGATACCATGGGTGAAAGTTATGCCCTATGGAAAAAATCCTCTAAAGGCGAAAAGGGGCCCCATAGAGACATGTTTGTACAATCCATACAATTTTATAACATCACGCTTGCATTAGCAAGCGGTAGGTTAGCAATGGCGGCATGTTGGGTGGTGTAGCAAGGTAGCGTGTAGGCTGAGATTGGGTAGCAGAATCCAAATTGTGTTTCAAACTGTTTTGTTTTTCAAATTTCAAATTTCTATTCTTTGGACCTAACACCTTTATAAATTCTAGTTTAATCTTTATTTGATTTTCAATAGCCCATAGGGGGTTTGGCCAAGTCAGTCACGATCAAGTCCAAGACTAGGGGCTTAGCTCGCTAGTCAGCCAAGGCTGACAAAAGTTACAAGTTTTTATGCATCTCATACCCTGCTGACCATGTAGCCTTGGTGGCCAAAATATAACAAATTTTATGTCATTTTTCATGTCTCGGGCCTCTTGGATCCAATGGTAAGTTCTATTTTATTCCAGAAGGTCATTTCTACAAATTTCTCCATAAAACTTCATATGGTGAACACTTAGAAAAAATCTTTTTACCAAATCTTTTTCAAACCCCGGATCTACAAAAAAAACCACAAATCTGCAAATCCCTAAAGCCCCAAATGTATTTTTACAACTTGCACAAAACTCTTATACCTTGAAATGTCTGAAATCTTTTCAGCATTTCTATGGTTTCAACTTTGCATCAAATCTACTCAAATGTAATGTCCCATTTTTCCGAGTGATCACCCATTGGAGTCGGCTAGCCTATTTTATTCTTGTGGGCTAGGTCGAATAAGCAAGGGAATATTTTGATTAGTTAAATCATATATTTAACTAATTTTGTCAGGCAAATTGATGATGGGAAATGACTTTGGATATTTTTCTGATGCCATGGAAAAAATAAAATAAATCAAAATAATTTATTTTTGAGGTGCACGACCTAGGGAGAGGTCGAAAGGTGAATTAATGTGTGCCAAAAAGGGCTCTCCCAAGGTGGGAAAAAATAAAAAAATAAAATGATTTAATTTGGGCGCCTAGCATGAGGTCGATCATATTGGGAGAAGGAAAAGAAAATAAAATAAATATTTTGCCAAGATGACGTCAGCCAGATTTGGAGGGAAAAGATAGCTATAAATATAAGGTCATTTGAGATCATTTTATCATCCATTCATATCATATTTTCGCTTAGAGATTTTCTCTTTGGATGCAACTTTTGTTGGGCTATGTTCAAAGGATGAAAACCCTTGTGAATATGGTGAGCTAGACGAAAAGCTAGCTCATCTTGTGGAGGACTCATAACAGAGTTCTATTTACACTTCATTGGAGACATTGGAGGTTTGGAGCATTATTGCATATTCAGATTTGCAGATTAGATTTGGAGCAGCCTTGTTTTATGATCATTCGTGTTCACATTGCACTAGGGTTTTACCCTACACTTGAGCGCCACTTTTGGAGGAGGGAAATTTGGCTTGGAGAGAGGTGATTTCATTCATTGGAGGGTTTTCCAAACCCTAACCTTGTAGTCGTCTCCATTCGTGCAAGCACTATCATTCAGAGGATTTGTTTGAGCATCATTCATCATCAATTGGTATGTACAAACCTAGGGTTTTGAGCTGATTTGAACAACAACATTCCAGGCCATGTTTGATCATATTTAACCCATACTTTTGATGTAATTTTTAGTCTATATACTTAGATTTGTAACAACAAAAATTATCTTCAAAAAAAGCATAATTATATATTGCATTTGGAGGCTATATCTTGTGTTTTTCACGGTGGATTTCATGTTTGATGTGATCAACAGTTTGTAGCATCATTTGGCATGTTTATTTGTCATTCTTTGGCACTTATATGTTCGCTAAGATATTTTGTTTGAAATTAGAAAATAAAAATCAGAAATCAAAATTAGGGTTTGAGTAGAAATAAAAATTAGAATTTTAGGGCAAATCCCATTGGGGATATTATAGTGGTATCAGAGCATTAATCTTGCCAGTGTGATGGGTTTTTACATGTATGAATCCTGAGGATAGAGAATATATCACATACAAAAGAAGGCAACAGTTTTTTGACCCAGATTTTGAAGAAGAAGCTATCATGGGTGACAAAAATAATGAGGAACCTAGCACTAGAGATATTCTCAATAATATTGCAAGAGGGCACTGAGATCTCATGCAACTTTTATCTCAATTTGTACGGCATAACATGGACAATAATGGTGAAAATGGAGGCAATAGAAGCAATAGACACAATGGCAACAATGGAGAAGCTAGCTATTCCGGAAACAATGTCGACATAAGGTTAGACCTCTTATGCCTACTTTCTTGGATCATCAAAGAGCTCTAGAGAATGGACCACAAGTTGCACCTATGAGAGCTTCGATGACTGCAAGAGAGAGTGGCAATCATTAAATGAAGAATTCCAAGCTACCATGTCTTTGCAAAATTTTTACCAATTGAAATACAAGAACAAAGATAGACCTAGAGGAGAAAGAGGCAACAATAATCATGACTTGCAAATGAAGTTGGGAAAGGTAAATATCACACCTCTTGATGGTTCGTGTAAAATCACAACATGAGCATAGATCCAGAAATTGGATAATTACTTCACATTGAACCTTATGTTTGAGAGAGATGCCATTCAATTTGCTACATTACACTTGGAGGGAGATGCTCTTGATTGGTGGTACAATGGTATGGTGACTAAATGACATAGCCTTGTTACTACTTATGTTAATTTCTCATAGAGATTGATTGATAGATTTGATGAGAGAAATCTTGAGCAGTTCTTTAGAGAGTTGGCACAACTCAAGCAGAAGGATTTAGTGGATGCATACATTTCAGAGTTTCAGAAGCTTGCCATGTTGGTTCCTAATGTGTTGGAGACTAGATTGACCTATCTATTCATTGAGGGTCTTGAGGAGCCGCTTCGTGGATGGGTGAAATCTCTAGATCCACCATCTTTGAGGGAAGCCATCAAGAGGGCTAGAGGTGTGAAGTTTTTAGTACCTTCCAAGCCCAAGTTTCAGAGTAATCCTTTCTCTTCACTACAGAAGAACTTTCAGAAGGAATGGCCAAAAAGGACAACACCAGACTTAGAGGCAAAAATGAGCTAAGAAGGAAGAAGTTGTGCTTCTCATGCAAGGAGCCTTGGGATCCTAGTCATAGATACCTTGGGAAAGGGAAGGCACACTACATTGAGGTCACGTCTAATATAGATGATGATGAGGTCCAAGACACTACTAATTCAGATGGTGATGATGAGGAGCAACCATTGGTGCTTGGTGCTATGACAGATGACACGGTTCAAGGTACTATTACTACTTTGTCAAGAGTTCCTTCGTACAATCCTTTTACAGTGAGAGGAGTCTTGAAAGGACAGAGAGTTACATGTTTGGTTGACAACAGAACCACTTATAAATTCATTGATGAGGGTTTGGTGGCAAAGAGAGGATTGCAAGTAGATGGGTTCTTAGGCTTCAGTGTGATGTTTGCAGATGGTTTCAATATGAGTTGCACAAAGAGGATTCTACAGTTGAATATCTAGATGGGTGATTACACAATCACTGATGATTTCTATGTAGTTGGCATTGGAGATACAGATGTTGTTTTGGGAATCCAATGGATACATTCTCTTGGCAGGTACATTCAAGATTTTTAGATGGAGTTGGAGTTTATTTCAGATGGGAGGAAGGTAGTGTTGAGAACTATGGCAAATGGTGCACCAAGGGTAGTGACAGTGAAGAGGATAGAGACTTTGTTTAGACATGGTGATGTTGCATGGGCAGCCCTGTGTTTTGTGTCTTCTAAGTCTTCTTCCAACAGTGGCCAGTAGTATCATGTGGACATTCAGTTTGTGCTAGATAAGCACAATATGGTGTTTGGAGAGATTCCTCTTGGTAGACCTCCATATCACAGCTTTGAGCATTCCATAGAGTTGGAGGAGGGCTCCAAGCCCATCATCACTACTCCTTATCATCATCCTAGGAGATTCAAAGAGGAGATAGAGAAGACGATTAAGGAGTTGTTAGATATGGGACATATCAGGCCTGCCTAATTTCAGTCCCTTTGCTTCTTTGGTGGCCTTGGTGAAGAAGAAGGATGACATGATGAGGATGTGCATTGACTACCATTCCCTGAATAAGAAGATCATCAAGAATCGGTATCCTATACCCAAGATCAATGAGCTTCTAGATGAGCTGCATGGTGCAATTTACTTTTTGAAGATTGATCTTCGCTTGGGATACCATCATATTAGAGTTCGTGAGGAGGACATTCATAAGACAACATTCAAATGTCACTATGGGCACTATGAGTCTTTGGTCATGCCCTTTGGTCTTACTAATGCTCCCGTGGCTTTCTAGTCTAGTATGAATCACATCTTCAATAAACAGTTGTGGAAGTTTGTAATGGTCTTCTTTGATGATATTCTGATATACAATAGGACGTGGGAGGATCACCTCATGAATATTGATGAGGTGTTGGGCATCATGGAGGCACAATATATGTTTACTAAGGATTCCAAATGTGAATTTGGAATGATGGAATGATAGAGATTCTCTATTTGGGACATGTGATTGGAGCTGGTGGAGTGAAGGTACACCAAGAGAAGATACAGGCTATTCTGGATTGGCCGCCGCCAAAGAACATTTCAGATTTGAGAGGCTTCTTCAGGCTTTGTACTTACTACATGAGGTTTGTGAAGGGGTTTTCATAGCTAGAAGCACCTCTTATAGATCTCATTGAGAAGGGTGCATTCAGATGGTCGAATGAGGCTTAGGCAACATTTGATAGACTCAAGGAGGTAATGAGCACTTGTCCATTTTTGGCACTTCTTGATTTCTCTCAACCATTTGTTTTGGAGTGTGATGCATCAGGTGAGGGGATAGGAGCAATTCTCATGTAAAATAGACATCCCATAGCCTATGAGAGTAGGAAGTTGAGAGATGTAGAGTGATTGTACTCCACCTATGATAAGGATGCTTGCCATCATGCATGCGTTGACAAAGTTTAGACAGTACTTGATGGGTGGTAAGTTTGTGGTAAGGACTAACCACAATAGTTTGAGATACTTTCTAGAGCAAAAGGATCTAAATGAGAGTCGGCAAAAATGGGTGAGCAAGATCTAGGCAGATGATTTTTACATTGAGTATGTCAAAGGTAAGAAAAATGATGTTGTTGATGCTCTATCTAGGAGACCTACTCTTTGCTCTATGTCAAAGATTTTAGCTGATTGGAAGGGTCACCTTTTGGTTGAGTATTCCAAGAATTCTATTGCATGTGAGCGCATGGACAACAAGATTCAGGATGACAGGTATAAGGTGATTAATGATGTGATCTATTATAAGGATAGAATCTATTTGGTACCTAAGTCTAAGTTGAAGGATAAGATTTTGAGGGTTGTTCATGATACTCCATTAGTAGGACATCCAAGGTTTTTCAAAACCTATAGGCAGGTGAGAGAGAGATTCTCATGGAAGGGTCTCAAGGATGATGTATTGCAACATGTTCGTGAGCGTTTGACTTTTCAGCAAAACAAGTCAGAGCATACTTTCCCAACAAGTTTGCTTCAGCGTTTTCCTACTCTAGAACAAAAGTGGAAGAGTATATCTATGGATTTCATTATGGGTTTTTTGAAGGTCCAGGGTAGAGATTGCATATTTGGAGTTATTAATAGATTGACTAAGTATGCACATTTATTTGCTATTTAATTTGAGTATAAGGTACCTCAAGTTGTAGAGTTATTTTTTAGAGAGGTGTTTAGACTCCATAGACTTCCCAAGACAATTGTTAGCGATCAGGATAGCAGATTTCTCAGTGTGTTTTGACAAGAGCTATTCAGGTTGGTTGGTACAGAGTTGACCTTGAGCACTAGCTACCCCCCTTAGATAGATGGGAAAATAGAGATTGTGAACAAATGGGTGGAAGGATATCTACACAATTATGTTGTGGGGTAGCAAAAGGATTAGGTCAGATGGTTTCATTTGGGAGAGCATTGTTACAACACCACCTATCACATGTCGACATGCATGTCTCCTTTCAGAGCCTTGTATGGCTATGAAGTTATGTCTTTTGTAGACTTAGCATTTGATGACAGCAGAGCTACCAGAGATAGAGATATGATGTAGGATAGTCAGGATATCCTTAAGGTATTTAAGGATAATCTTCACCATCCCCAGAATCAACAGAAGATGTATGCAGATAGGCACAAGGTGGAGAGGACTTTTTAGGTTGATGACATAGTTTTCTTGCGCCTTCAACCATATAAACAGTCTACACTAAAGAGGAGTGGCATAGAGAAATTGAAACCTCAGTTCTATGGCCCCTACAGGATTGTGAGGAGAGTTCGAGAGGTTGCATATGAGTTAGAGTTGCCCGAGGGTAGCCAGATTGTTGGAAATATTGTCATTGATGTCAAAGGATCAAGGTCGTTAAGTCATGTCATTGATGTAAAGGTAAAGTATGGTCCATTACAATAAGAAGTTAACCATTATACATCCTCATTGGAGAGCAAAGTAATTAAGAGGTTATCCATTACACTTTACCGTTGGATAGATTATGGAATTGGTGGCCGATTTAAAGATATGAGTATGTTTAAATTAAAGATTTAAACATAATGTTGAAGTATGTGAAAGAGAAAATAAGACACTGTTTATATGGGTCGGCCCATATATCCTTTGGCACCTAAAGCAAAAGATTTAAATTTAATTTGAATCCCTCTTAAGTCTGACCGACCTCATAAAGGTCTAAATACAAGGTGGCTGACTTCTTTATAATCTAGGATGACTTCTCGCAAATTAGATGGACGACCACATATATGAGCAGTGCAAACAAAAGAATATACATATAAATGAGGTGCTCTGATTAGTAACATAATAACACATGCGATATGATAGGCAAAGGAAGTGATTTGTATATGTAGTGATCAAAAGTCAAGTGGTTCAATTTGCATCTACATGAAGGGCAGCGATTAAAATTTGTTAGAGCAGTAATTAGAGTGAAGAGGTGCATAAAGAGTTGTTACTTTTGTAAGAGGTGGTGATCATTGTGAAAGGGTATGTCTCTTACCCTCATTGAAGACATATAAGAGATAAATGATTTTGAATATTTAAATCAAGCAATCAATGAATAAATTTTGAGTATAAAGAAGAGGAAGAGCAGAAATATGAAGAGTGAATCTGATTTATATTAAAAATATTTATGTGATAAAAGGAAGGGATATATGCTTGTAAATTGAATTGATAATATTCAGATTTGAGAAGGAAGAGATTAGTGATTGAATCAAATTTGTGTGGATTGTGAAAAGATTTGTAGTTTGGATCAGATTTGAGAGAATGAGTAAATCATATTAGCCATTGAAGGATTAATAGGTTGGAGCCTCTTGCTTGGTTGGAGCTCAATTTGTGCGGGGGTTGGAGCCTCCAATAAGTTGGTGCCTATAATTATATCAAGTGGAGATTGGTGTATCCTATGAGTTGAAGCTCACTATTTGTATGTAAAGTAGGTTGGAGCCTACAAGAAAGAGAAGAAGATCAATAAGATATATATAAGCAATATTTTTCCATGGTATTCTCCCGCAAGGGTTTCCACGTAAAATCATGTGTTGTCTCTGTGCTCTAAATTGCTAGATCTTACTTGAATGTTTTATTTTTATTGATTAAAGTAGAGAAAGAAAAAGTTTTATTATATATTGATTCACCCCTCCTCTCAGTATAACTAAGTGCTCATCAATTGGTATCAGAGTTGGTTCCTTCAAAGTTAGCCTAACAGCTAGAAGGTAGATTTGAGGCAAACACTAATGGTTGGACAAGAAAATCATGGATTCTCATAAAAAAGGGCACCATTATTTGATGGAACTAATTATGGATTCTAGAGCATAAGAATGAAGACATATCTTAGTGCTTTGGAGTACGACATCTGGAAATATGTGGAAGATGGAAATACTATACCTACAACTCGTCTTATGGACAAAGATGCTAAAAGAGAAAGCGAGAACAATTCAAAAGCTATGAGTGCCATTTTATGTGGATTGACAGAGACTGAATTCGTAAAGGTACGCATTGCAAAACTACAAAGGAAATATGGAATAAGCTAAATAGCATTTATGAAGGGGATGATAAAGTAAAAAAGGCTAAGCTTCAAACCCACAAGGCAAAATTTGAGAGCCTCAAAATGAAAGAAGAGAACATAGCTGACTATTTTCTTTAAATCGATGAAATTGTTAACACCATGGTAGGACTTGGTGAGAAGATGCAGCTACTGTACAGAAAATATTGAGATCTTTGCCTATAAGATTTGATTCTAAAATCTCTACAATCGAATAAATGAAAGACTTGGAGAAATTGACCAACGATGGCTTGCACGACATCCTAACTGCCTACAAAATGAGGATTGAAGATAAACCATTGAAGAGAGAGGCAAGTTTCAAGGTAGTTCAAAGAGGAAAGGAAAAGGTATATGAACCTAATGATGAATTGAGCAAGATAGACAAAGAAGAAGCTCACTTCATGAGGAGGCTCAAGAAGGGTGCCAGTAAGTATTCAGGTAAGTCTTCTTTTACATGTTATAATTGTGGTAAACCAAGACATTTTGCTTCTAAGTGTTCATAGGCGAAGATGGAGAATACTGACAATGAAGAAAACTACTATATGAATAGAGGAAGAGGATATCAACAACCAAGGAAGAACTATTATCAAAACCAGTTTGAGAGAAGGAATAACTTCCAAAGGCAAAAGAAGAGCCTCTACTCCAATGAATATGATGACGAATCAGAAGAAAGCGATGATGAATTTTACAGTGAGCAAGAAGAGATACTATTCGTGGCGATAGAGATTAAGGATGACATCAAGACTCAGAAGGAGGATAAAAGAGATGCGAAAGATAAGAAGAATGAGGATGATGAAGAAGTGGATCTGGAGGAAGAACTTCATCTTGCGTATGATGAGATTCATTCACTTAAAAGAAGAAATGCGTGTTGAATGCACAAGACAACTGAGAGGGGGGGTGAATCAGTTGTATCATAAACTTCAAACCCTCACAAACATTTAGATCCACATTAACCTTTAAACTTGTTATGATGATTAAGCATGAAAAGCAAATAACAGAAACTAAATCATAACAACACCAAACACGTGACAACACTAGATTTTACATGGAAAACCCAAGAAGGGAAAAACCACGGTGAGGATTAGCTCACAATATAAAGTAGTAGCAACACCAAATTACAAAAGGCTCACTGCCCAGAAGAAAGAAAGAAAGGCTCATTGCCAAAGGACTCACTGTCTAGAAGAAAGAGATAGAAGAGGAGGCTCACTGCTGGGGATGAACTGATATAATTACATCTAACATTTACATGGTGTACAATTCCAATGAAGCTCAATATTTACAACACAAACATCACCTTTGCAACAACACTGAAAAAATAGTAGACACCTTCTGCTCACTGCATCTAACACATGAAATCTCTCACTGCACTGATCAAATTCACATCACAAACATCATATCTATTATGCATACTTATAGTCACAAATCCTTGACACTTATTTATACCATCATCAAAGGTCGACAACACATCTTAAACAAGAAAATTCAAATTAGGTTTGGACCAAAACATTCCCGTTGATGAAAGGAATGAATGCAGATTACATCATACCTTAGCACAGACCTAAATCCACTCTTACACCCTTCATCATGCTTTCACAATCGACTTGGTTGTTAACACTATGAACTTTTAAGTGCATGCTTCCTCAAAACCAAAAGATGACATGCAAACCACGCACCAAGCTTGAACATGATCTAGAAACATCCACAAGCACCTAAAAACCAACAAAATCCTTTGCAACATATTTCACTTGAAGAAAGTTCACACCGAAGCACTTAGATTACTCTATCATCAACTGCAACTCAAGAAATGAACTTGCGGAGCACCAAACCACAAACCACTTGAACTAAAGAAAGATATAAGCCTTGTAAGCACGAATCTAGAACCGCAAAACCAGAAACAAATATGTAGAGAAATGTGGAGCAAAACAGTTTCTCCCTGACACCTCTGCACAATCCAAAAACACAGTCCACACACTGGTGAACACAACTTTCTCTGCACTACAAACCGTAGCACCAAATTTGGAATATAACATCTCTGAACACCTCTGAACAACATACTCAAACTGCTAAAGCATATCTTCAATAAGGAAGAAATGCGGAGCAAAACCAGAACACTACTATGTTAAGCCAGAACACATCTTCAACACACTGTTTCCTTTATTAATCAAATTTTCTCAAAAGCACTTGGAAACCAACTAACAAAAGCATATTCTCAACATCTTCAGCATCTCTACAAAGCAACCAAAACACCTTCAGCAATAGCTCATATCCTCATCTCTTCTCAACACAAACTACTTAAACTCTTGCATCATTTCCTAACTCATACTCTTGACATAGTTGACACTAATGACAACACAAGCTTGTTGACATCAATGACAAGACCGATAGAACATACTTGCAACAATCTTCCCCTTTGTCATTGACAGCAACACATAATGTGAAAAACCATCAAGACACAAATCTACACCAACTTCTTTCCTTTCTTACTCTCCCCCTTTCTTTTACACATCTTACTCTCTCTCTCTTTGATTACCAATTCTTTTCTTTTTCACATTGCTTTCTCTCCCCCTTTGACATCAATGGCAAAGGGTGACACACCACTTCTTTCACTCTTATTAGGTCACATGAACTTTTCTTTTCACTGCTCTTAATACTTCCCCTTAGGAGTGCATACCAAACTGTATCAACTCTTACTCCACCTATCTGCAACAATCATCATGACCACTACCTTCTCCCCCTGAGAGGTAGCCTCCAACATTAGTCCAAAAAAGAATGAATCTTGAAGTCCACAGGACTAATGCATCTAGTTCAAAGAAGGATGGGCAATAACCCCTAACTTTACCTAGAAATACTCAAGTGTATCCTTAGGAAGAGCCTTAGTGAATATGTCATCAACCCGATCCTTTGTAGGCACATACTCAAGCTTCACTTCATTCTCTGCAACCTTCTCTCTTAGAAAGTGATACGTAATTGAAATATGCTTTGTCCTTGAATGCATCACCGTATTCTTTGAAATGTTAATAGCACTTGTATTATCACAATAAATAGAGATTGGCTCATCATACACAAATTTTATATCCTTCAAGATTTGTTTCATCCATAACACCTGTGTGTAACATGATGCTGCAATAATATAGTATGCCTCTGCAATAGATAAAGACACTTAATCTTGTTTCTTACTTATACAAGACACCAATATGCATCCAAGAAAGAATGCACCACGACTTGTACTTTTCCTGTCATCTACACAACCAACCCAATCTACATCTATATAAGCACTTAGAGTAAAGTCAGTATCTTTTGGATACCACAAGACATGATCTAGAGTTCCCTTTAAATATCTTAGAATCCTCTTCACTGCCATAACATGTGACTCTCTAGGATCTTCTTGAAATCTAACCACAAGACATGTTGCATGCATAATATCTGGTCTAGTAGCAGTCAGATACAGTAATCCTCCAATCATCGATCTGTACTTGCTCTGATCAGCCTTAGGAGGTTCATCATTCTTGCTCAGCTTGCAACCAATAACCATAGGAGTACAAAATGGTTTAGAGTCTTCCATTCCAAACTTCTTTAACAACTCTTTTACATACTTTGACTGAGAAATGAAAATACACTTATCTGTCTGATTGATCTATAACCCAAGGAAGAAGTTTATTTCCCCACACATTGACATTTCAAATTCTTTTTGCATTTTATCTATAAAACTCTTACACATACCTTCATTTCTACCAAAAATTATATCATCTACATACACTTCCACAATCAGAATTTGATCTTCACTTATTTTGATGTACATATTGCTATCTGCAGTACCTTTATTGAATCCTTGCTATAATAAATACTTGTCTAACCTTGCATACCAAGCTCTGGGAGCTTGCTTCAATCCATAAAGTGCCTTCTTCAACCTGCAAACCATATCTGGCTAATCTGACAACTGAAATCCTTCTGGTTCTTCTATGTACACTTTGAAATACTTTGAAATCCTTATGTGTTGCAAAGGCCAAAAACATCCTAATAGCCTCCATTCTTGCCACCGGAGCATAAGTTTCCTCATAGTCTATTCCTTCCACTTGTGAGTAGCCTTTACACACAAGTCTTGCCTTGTTCCTTACCACTTCTCCATTCTAATTCAATATGTTCTGGAATACCCACTTAGTTCCAATTACATTTTTATTCTCTAGTATTGGGACAAGTTCCCAAGTTTGATTCTTCTCAATTTGCATTAGTTCTTCTTCCATAGTCTTGATCCAATACTCATCCGTGTATGCCTCAACCACTGTTTTAGGTTCAACTTTAGAAAGTAAACATAGATTTACTTATTCTTCATTAGCTCTCCTTCTTGTCAGTACACCTTTGCTCTTATCACCAATGATCTGGTCTTCAGTGTGATGTCTTTGCTCACTTCCACATTAGGAGATTTTTCCACTGCAGTCTTCACTAATGGATCATGTATACAACTTATATCTTCGTGCTGAGGTATCAGCACCATTTTTTGTCAAGGGGGAAAGATTTTCTCAAAATCCCCCCCTAAGCCAAAGCTTTCATCTTAGTTTCCAAAGGAAACATATGCATTAGAGGCTGGTACAGGCACCTCCTTAGCCTCTGTTACATCCTTCTTAATCCAAATCTCTCTCATCTCCTTCTTAGTCTCTGCCAGATCAACCTTTTGGACTGGTTTGTTCTTCTCTACTAGATTATTCTCCTCCATGTTTCTACTTCTAAAAAACTTATAAGTATGTCCAGATCTATTGCAATTGTAGCATACAACATTCCTCTAAATAGTATTTCTTCCATTCATTCTGGATTTGTATTGGTTAGCTTTATGCCCAAATTTCTTGCATGTATAACAATAGCCACTGAAAGATTTAACTATTTTATCCTTGCCATAGCCATTTCTTATTTGACTTCTACACTCATTAGTTCTATGTCCCATCTTATTGCATGCAAAACACCTAGTAGAGTTCTGACTCACTTTACTTTTGCATACAGTAGCTCTATGACCAACTTTATTGCATGTGAAGCATTGACCAAAGAAGGATGGAACATTTTGATTCCTTATACTTCTACATTCTATTGCTTTGTGTCCATACTTATTGCATAAATGACAAAAACCATTGAAATATGGATACCTTTGAGCATTTGGTTGCCTGACCCGAGGTCTTCTAGCTTTATTCTTTTGATTTCGGATCTGCTTGCCATTATTCCCCTGATTTGAAGTCTAGTATGATTTTGAACTTTCACCTTTTTCAAATCCTAAACCTTCTTTATTATTGGGACTTTTCTGACTTGCAATCATCTCATCAAGCCTTGCAGAACTTATCTTGAATTTTTTTTCATAATTCTTTGCCTTCTCCAAATCTGATTTTAGATTCACAACTTCTTGTTCAAGCCTTATGCATTCTTCAAATTTGCCTTTCACCATCAAGTTTAGATATTCCTCAATCCTTGCCATTTCTTCAACTTGCACTTTCAGACCATTCATAGATTCATTTGCTAGCCTTAATTGTTCACTGACCTCCTTATTTCTTTCTTTGAACTTCTTGACTTGCTCTCTTAATTTTCTGATACATGATTGGCTTCTTTAACATTCTCCTTTAGATCTTTGATTTCTTCTTCAGACCTCTCTAGGTTTTCAAGAGCAACCTCGAGTTCTTCATTACTGACAATCATGCACTCATCTTCTGAAGGTCCAACAGTAGGAATCTCTTCCGAAGGAGTGGGAAACTTTCTATTTGCCATGTGTTCAATCTCCAAGATCTTCCTCAAGTGGTAAAGCTTCTTCCAAAGAACTAGGCTTTGATACCAATTATTGAATGCATAAGACAACTGAGAGGGGGGGTGAATCAGTTGTATCATAAACTTAAAACCCTCACAAACATTCAAATCCACATTAACCTTTAATATTGTTATGATGATTAAGCATGAAAAGTAAATAACAAAAACTGAATCATAACAACACCAAACAGATGTTAACAGTAGATTTTACATGGAAAACCCAAGAAGGGAAAAACCATGGCGAGGATTAGCTCACAATATAAAGTAGTAGCAACATCAAACTGCATAGGCTCACTGCCCAAAAGAAAGAAAGAAAGAATCACTACCAAAGGACTCACTATCTAGAAGAAAGAGATAGAAGAGGAGGCTCACTGTCAGGGATGAACTGATATAATTGCATCTAACATATGCATGGAGTACAATTCCAATGAAGATCAATATTTACCACAATGCAAACATCACCTTCATAGCAATACTATAAAATAGTAGACACTTTCTGCTCACTACATCCGGTAGCCTAATACATGAAATCTCTCACTACAATGATCAAATTCACATCACAAACATCATATCCATCATGCATACTTATAGTCACGAATCCTTGACACTTATTTATACCATCGTCAACCATGAAAACATTCTCCAAGGTCGGTAACACATATTAACCCAGAAAATTCAAATTAGGTCTGGACCAAAACATTCCCGTGGAGGAAAAAAATGAATGTGGATCACATCACACCTTAGCACAAACCTAAATCCACTCTTACACGCTTCATCACGCTTTCACAATCACCGAAGCACAACCGCAATTAGTGTAAACAACCAAGTCGGCCAAACTTATGTTTACACTATGAAATTTTAAGTGCACGCTTCCTCAGAACCAAAAGATGACATGCGGACAATGTACCAAACTTGAACATGATCTAGAAACATCCACAACCACCTAAAAACCAACAAAATCCTTTGCAACATATTTCACCTGAAGAAAGTTCACACCGAAGCACTTACATTACTCTATCATCAACTACAACTCAAGAAATGAACTTGCAGAGCACCAAACCATGAACCACTTGAAATGAAACAAGATATAAGCCTTGTAAGTAGTAATCCAGGACTGCAAAGCCAGAAACAAATCTATGGAGAAATGCGGAGCAAAAACAGTTTCTCCCCAGCACCTCTACACAATCTCGAAACATAGTCCACACACTAGTGAACACAACTTTCTCTGCACTTCGAACTGAAGCACCAAATTTGGAATATAACATCTCTAAACACCTCTGAACAACATACTCAAACCATAAAAGTAGATCTTCAATAAGGAAGAAATGCGGAGCAAAACTAGAACACTACTCTATTAAGCCAAAACACATCTTCAACACACTGTTTCCTTTATTAATCCAATTTCCTCAAAAGCACTTGGAAACTGTTGACCTATTTTCCTCTTTCCCTAGACAAATAGTTCACCTTCAAGTTTCTATGTGTTTTGGTGTAAAGGGAAGAAAAAACAAGATTATATATGTCTCAGTTTTGGGCCTTATTCCATGCATCTCTGCCTGTGAGTCTTTTTTAGGGTCTAGGGTTTTAAAAATTAAAAATCTTGTTCCTAAGGCACTAAAACCCTAAACCCTAGAGTCTTTTGCAAGTGTCTAGGTGCCTTTTGTTATAAATTCAAATTGACCACCTATTTCCCGAGCAAATCCTTTAAGTTATAACTTGAGTCTAGGCGTGTCGTTATTTTACCAGCCCCATCCATTTGAGTTACCTCTTGCTGCCCATGCCTTAGTATTTTGTTTGAGCCCCTTATAATATTGGGACGTTTAAGTTGTGTAGCATGGCACCCAGTCAACAGAAGCTCTTCTTTCTTCGTCGAGACTCTATCCTTCAACGGGCCTCATTTTTATGTTTTAGTGATGCTGCGAGCTATCGGCGGAGTCTGGCGTGTCTTCCATGTAACCTTTTCGCTAAGACTCTTTACCTTCATGAGGCTCTCCAAATGGCTTTAGCGAGTCTGCAAGACGGATCAAAGGCATGTTCAAATAAGAGGCAACGGAAGCTACTAAGTGGCGGCCTGACACAACTCCTAGCAAAATGAAGAAAGAGTCTCCTCTGTGTTGCGCCATCGTGCCACATGTTGGATTGGTGCAAACTCTCCCTGGACAAAGGCAAAAGAATCTCCTCTCACACAGAAGCCTCCACGTGTCACCCCCGCGCATCTCCTAGCACAAACAGAAGAAAAAACCCTCTTGGCTTGTGTCGTTGGGACACGTGGTGCCTTCCGTCGGATCCTTCTTCAAGAAGACTCTTCTAGATGTGTGGTAGCTTCGCGCTCCTTCTAAAGTTTCAAAGGGAAGCTCCTCAAGTGTGCACCCTACTGACAAGTGGCGCCTCACGCATAGTCCTTTTGGGTGGGGCCCGATAGGTTGGCAGAAACCCTGAAAGCAGATATATTGGTTGTGACGTGGCCTACCACCTCATATTTCACTGAGAGTCCATTCTTCGCCTGGGCTTCTAGGAACCTTCAGCGAGCCCGTGCAATCCAAGGTGGCGGGCCACGTCACTAGTGTTGACTCTTCATAGCTCCTCTTCTTCGCTAGGCTATCTAAGGGCCTCTAGCGAGACCATGAAGATCTTAGGGTTTCTTATGGGGCAGAGGTTGGGGCTAAGGTACCAGCACGGTATTTCATTGACACTGTGGCATTTTGCGAGGGCCTCTTTCCATCGCCAAGGCTTGTTTTGGCTCCTCGCAAAGCCACGAAAGCTGCCACGTCACCAGATCTTGGAGCCCCAACGTGGAAATGCGATGATCATCGATCCTAAAGGTAGATTCATCTACGGTTAGAATTCAAAAAAAGGCCTCTCAAGCATCTAGAAGGCAAGAAATATGTAGGATCGGCCGAAGGGTAGATCAAAGGTTGAATTATTAAAAATTTTAGAGGGATTTTTTGGGAAAAATTATTGTCTTTCTTATTCCCCATTAATGCGATTCGACTGCTCAACGACCCCCTAGTCACCATTAATGCCTCTTTAGGGCCCAATTTCATGTGGGAGATGGATTTCTCACCTCCCCATGCCATTGTTCCTCATTTCTATTAAATTCATGTACCCAAGGCATGGGCGGACCTCCTGTTTTTGATAGATTTCACAGAGAAGAGATAGGGCACGTTTCAAAGGACTCCAGTTTGAGTTAATGTAGTATGGGCAATAGTTCTTTCTTGTTGACCACTCTTCCCTTGTCCATGGCTATTGCAAAGTGTTGAAATGCTATATATGCATGTTTCAAAGATGTATTGTTGTTGGTTGTTCTTCTAGGCTATTGCAGGATAGAGAATTTTGTAACCATGCCTCTGTAATGCAATTACAGGAACTAACTAGATTTGATGGACTGTGCTCTTCTGCTAAGCCTCTCATATCTCTAGTTTTGTTCAGCAATGAATGTAATTGATTATTCTGTGTCTAATTTCTATGCATCATTCTCTCTTTTGTAATGGCTATTTGGCCTCTATAGTCAATATAAACTAATATTTTGCCTCTCTCATCATTCTAGCACTATGTTTTGGCCTTTGTTAGAATTAATATGAGTCTGTGTGAGTCATTTTATTTTTGAGGTTATTACTGTGTTAAGTCGGTTGCAGCTGAACATATTCAATCTGGTGCATCGCCTCTTTAAATTTAGCAATCCTTCTAACCCTTTTCCCTTGCAAGCATTAGCACTAGATTTAGTTTGTTTTCTCTAAGCCTTAAGCTTAGAAAGAGGAACAAGCCTTCTTTGGAGGTCTGATCTCAAATTACAAGGTCCCACACCTTGAGATCATTCCCACTATGTCATTAGAATGCTTAGAAGTCTCCAAGCAGGGTGCAATTCTATGTGATAACAATTTCTGGCACGCCCGGTGGAACACTATGCTCTGAGTATGAGCTGGACTATGAATTTAGTGCCATTCTTAGTTCATTTGCTGCTATGAAAGCATTCAACAAGCACCTAGTGACTCTGTTGATCCAGTTCCTACACAATAATTCAACATTTCATGCCTGGAGTGCAGACAAGGTCTTCTTCTAGAGGTAATTTTCAATTTACAGAACTTTCATTTACTAAAAGAAGAAGAAGAACTAGACTGTCTAGGTCCCTGTGAGGGAAAATAGGAGTAGTAATTCATCCCATTCAAGAGCTCAGTCTACTCCCCCTCTAGTTAATTTCCAAGTTAGGTTTCAGTATTCAGGAAGAACCCTACACATACCCATAATTTGTTGGGAATTAAGGTGTCTCAACCTTGGTAATTCCTTGTTTTTACATTGTACTTATTTATTAATTGCCTATTGTATTAATTGGATGCAAATCCTATGTTGTCATATTGTGGGAGTTGGCACGATGAAGTGTCATCCTACATGGCATATGACCACATGTAATTTTGTCCTCACATGAGGAGATAAGCATCCCACTTAGTGGTAGGAATATTTTTCCATGTGTCGGCATCTTGGATGTTGTGTAAGGGAATATTGACCATAACAGTCATGACAGATTCCTATGACGAAGTTATGACATGTAAGAGTCAAAAATAGGAGATTCTATGACAGGTGAAGACATGTGTCGAAGAGCATCTTTGAAAAAGGCATCTTTGGGCACCCTAAGGTGGACTATGATATGTTGTAAGAGAATATGCTATTTATAGCCTGTGTATGATAGATTTTCTTACAGTTGTAAGTTATGACAGCTATGACAGATTCTATGACAATTTTAAGAGTCGTAAGAGCATCTATAATAGCCCATTTTGGAAATAGGCGACCTCCTTGGGATGGGGTGACTTGACAAGTGTCAGGAGCATCCTACAGAGTTGGACAAGTGTCCATAGGCGTGGGTTTTGGGCCATGAGGCCATGTTGGACGCCCATCCCTATGTGGAGCCATATTTGCCTTGTATTTGTTATATAAACAGGTGCTTTTGAGAGGAGATGTATTACAGGTTTGATAGGTACTATTATGCTGTCAGTTTGTCTCCAAATACGAGTGTCGAAGACTCCTAAGAGCTTGCATTGCAAGTGTATTGTAAACCATTTCAGTTTTGATAATACATTGTGAAGGTTTGGAGTGTGGGGTTTTTCACCTGATAAGGGTTTTTCCCACATATATCTTGTGTCTCTCTTCTTTTGTCTCACTTTCTTGTGTATGTTTTTGTTGTAATATCTCTATTAGTGGTTTAACATTGTTGTAATAGTAAGGATAAAGTTGAATTTGCAGTCTCTTCTCCTCATTAGATTAGTGTAGGAAGTGATTCCTGCACACCTAGCTTCCTTTCAGTTGGTATCAGAGCCTAGCCAGTTTTGGTTCTAGCTGCTGGTTAGGGGTGTTTTGAGCTAATCTTAGGTTGAGTGGGAGTGTTGTGTAGAGCATTCTATATCTTGTTGCAGCAAGGAGATGGCAACCACATCCGGAAGGTTAGAGGTTGATAAATTCAATGGCACTAATTTTGAGTTGTGGAAACTCAAGATGGAGGACCTACTTGTTGATCGTGACATATGGGAAATTGTATCTAGTGTGAAACCTACAACAATGTCACAAGATGATTGGGACCTCAAAGATTGGAAGGCTAAGGGTCTCATAAGACTCTGTTTAGCTGACTCTGTCCTATTGAATGTCCATGAGGAGAAGAGCACGAAAGATCTTTGGAAGAAGTTGGGTGATGTTTATCAGGCCAAGTCCTTGGTAAACAAACTTGTCCTAAAAAAGAAGTTGTTTGCTCTAAAGATGGAAGACGGAGGATCTGTTGCAGACCATATGAATGCTTTCAACATGATTGTTGCACAGTTGACATCTGTGGGTGTGAAAATGGAGGAGGAGGATCGTTGCATGACCCTGATTTGTTCTTTGCCAAATTCGTGGGATCATCTTGTCATGGCTATTAGAAGCACCACTAGCACCTTCAAGATGCAAGATGTGGTGTCCTTGCTGTTATCTGAAGAAATGCGGAGGAAGTCTTCTGAGGTAGCCAAAGAGGCTCTTGTGGTTCGTGGAAGACCTAAGGAGAAAGGGAAGAAGAAGGACAAGAAAGGTGAAAAGGACAGATCCAAATCCCGTGGGAGATCCAAATCTCCTGGAAAGTCCAAGGCTCTTTGTTAGAACTATGGTAAAACTAGGCATTTCCGAAAGGAATACAAAGAGGAGAAGAAAAAGAAGAAGAAAGCTCCTGATTCAAATTCTGACAAGTCACAAGATGATGGTGATGCCTGCATCGCAGCCCTAGCCACCCATGCATCTAATGATGTGTGGTTGATTGATTCTGGTGCATCTTTCCACATGACCTCGCATCGAGACTGGTTTATGAAATATGAAGAGTTCGATGGTGGAAGAGTGTACCTAGGTGACAACTCTCATCTGAAGATTGTTGGTCATGGAAGAGTCTCAATCTGATTCCCTAATGGACGAGTGAAGGGGATCACTGGAGTTATGCACATTCCAGGCCTCGCATGAAACCTGCTTTCTGTAAGTATGTTGAATGATGCAGGTGTGCAGGTTGTCTTTTTGAAGGATAGATGCAAGATGACTAAAGGATCTATGGTGATTGTGAAGGGTACTCAGAGAGGTACTCAGTTTTAGCTGGAGGCATGCACTTCATAGTGCAATAGTTCTTCTGACTTGAAGAAACGAGTTGCAGTCACTTCATCCCCCACCATCTGAACAAGCAGTGAAGAAATCTGTTGTAATTAGTTCCGATGGTAGTGCACATGCTATGGAAGCTAAGCTTCCTGCTGAAAAGATTATGTTATGGCATTTGAGATATGGCCACATTGGTGAGAAGGGTCTGCGTACCCTAAAAAATAAAAACCTCGTTGAGGGGTCAAATGATTGTAATCTTGAGTTCAACTTTTACGAACATTGCATTTATGGAAAGCAAAACTGTGTTCAATTTTACTCTAGTTCTCACAAGTCTTCTGGTGTATTAGATCTTATTCATTCTGATGTGTTTGGTCCTGTTAATGTTCCTTCGATTTCAAAATATGTATATTTTGTATCTTTCATAGATGATTACAGTAGAAGGACATGGGTTTATTTTATCAGAAGCATGACTGAAGTCTTTAGTCAGTTTAAGGAGTTTAAATCCTTTGCTAAAAATTAGACTAGTAAAAAGATTAAGTGTTTGAGAACTAACAACGATGGTGAGTTTTGTTCAAAAGAGTTCGATAAGTTCTATAAAGAGCAAGGGATTAAAAGGCATAAGACAACTCCATTTACCCCACAACAAAATGGAGTTGTAGAGAGGATGAACATGACACTGATGGAGAAGGCTAGGAGTATGCTTAGTGGAGCAAGCCTTAAACAAAAGTTTTGGGCTAAAGCTATTGCCACTGCTTGCTATCTAGTAAACAAAACTCCTACATCAACTCTTGTTGGTAAAACACCAATGGAGGTGTGGTCTGGTAAGAAGCCTTCAATTAGGCATCTTCGTGCTTTTGGTTGTGAGGCATATGCACATGTGCCTAGGGAGAAACGGTCTAAATTGGAGAACAAGGCTGTTAAATGTATTTTCATTGGTTATGGTGTCGGTGTGAAAGGATACAAGCTTTTGGATCCTGTGGCTGAAATAGTGTTGTATAGTAGAAGTGTTATCTTCAGAGAGCTAATACCTTCTTCTGTTGTTCTATAGCCAGAACAGACAGAAAAGAAAGAACATGCAGTTCAGTTTCCTTCTACCTCTGAGAAGACTAAACTGACAGACCCTGTGAGACCTAATGATGAGGAGAGCTCTAGCAGCTCAGAAAGCTCAGAAGAAGAAGTAGAACCTCAACCTCACCCATTGAGGAGGTCTACACAAATGAGAAACCAACCTGATAGGTTTGGTTATTCATTACTTGATTCTAGTTGTGCTTTTTCTTTACTTACTAACACTGATGAGCCTAGAACTGTGAAAGAGGCTATGGGCATGAAAGATGCAAGTTCCTGGAAGGAGGCCATGGAGGATGAAATGACTTCTTTGGAAAAGAACAAAACATGGGACTTGGTGCCTTTGCCTGATGGACGAAAACTTGTTGGTTGCAAATGGGTGTTCAAGAAGAAATTCGGTGCAGATGGCGATGTTGGAAAGTACAAGGCTAGATTGGTTGTGAATGGGTATTCACAAGTGGAGGGAATTGATTATGGTGAAATTTTCTCTCCCATTGCAAAGCTGACATCCATTCGATTTCTATTATCTCTTGCAGCTGCTTATGACTTAGAGGTAGAATAGATGGATGTGAAGACAACTTTCCTTCATGGTGATTTGGAGGAAGAAATCTACATGTCACCGCCAGAGCATTACATAGAGAAAGGTAAAGAAAATTTGGTTTGCAAGTTAAAGAAGTCTTTATATGGTTTGAAGCAGTCTCCAAAATGTGGTACTTGAAGTTTGATGCCTTTGTGTTGTCGATTGGATATCTGAGATCGAAATCAGATCATTGTGTGTATTACAAGTTTGACAATGATCGCATTCTCATTATTGCATTGTATGTTGACGATATGTTGTTGATTGGGAATGGTAAGAATATGATTTCTGATTTGAAGTCTCAGTTGTCATCATAGTTTGAGATGAAAAAACTTGGGGAAGCCAAGTACATTCTGGGAATGGAAATGAAAAGAGACAGAGCAAACATAAAACTTTGGTTAAGTCAGAGTAAGTATGTGAAGACCGTGTTGGATAGATTCAACATGGCAAATTATAGACCATTGTGTGTTCCTGTTTCATTGGGGACAAAGTTATCTGTTAGTGATTGTCCAAAATCTTCTAGTGAGGTGGAGGACATGAGCAGAGTACCTTATACTAGTGTTGTTGGCAGTTTGATGTATGCTATGGTCTGCACAAGACCAGACATTGCCCAAGCAATGGGAGTCCTTAGTCGATTTATGGCTAATCCTAGACGGGTACATTGGGATGCAGTTAAGCGAGTGTTCAGATATTTGAGGGGTACTTCTGAGTATTCCATTTGATATCATGGCAATGCTACAGGACCTTTGCATTCAGTTTGTATTCGTGGATTTGTGGATTCTGATTGGGTAGGTGACATTGACAGCAGGAGATCCACCAGTGCCCATGTGTTCACTATGTTTGGTGGTGCAATTAGTTGGATGAGTAAGCGACAAACTGTGTTTGCTTTGTCCACTACTGAAGCTGAGTATATGGTTGCAACTCATGCTTGCAAGGAATCCATTTGGCTTAAGAGATTGTGTTCAGATATTGGTGTTGATGCAGGTCAGATTACGATCAGTTGTGATAGTCAGAGTGCAATTTGCCTTACGAAGAATCCAACTTTCCATGCCAGAACAAAGCATATTGATGTACAGTTTCACTTCGTGCGAGACATGGTAGAGGATGAGAAGGTAAATTTGGAGAAGGTAGATACTTTGAATAATGTTGCAGATGCATTAACGAAACCAGTGGGCATAGAGAAGTTCAGATGGTGTTCAGAGTCTATGGGTCTCTCGGCCTATAGCAGTTAAATCCTTCTAATTCTATTAGCTCTTACCAGGTGTTTGACAAGTGGGAGAATGTTGGGAATTAAGGTGTCTCAACCTTGGTAATTTCTTGTATTTTACATTGTATTTATTTATTAATTGCCTATTGTATTAATTAGATGCAAATCCTATGTTGTCATATTGTGGGAGTTGGCACGATGAAGTGTCATCCTACATGGCATATGACCACATGTAATTTTGTCCTCACATGAGGAGATAGGCATCCCACTTAGTGGTAGGAATATTTTGCCATGTGTTGGCATCTTGGATGTTGTGTAAGGGAATATTGACCATAACGGTCATGACAGATTCCTATGATGAAGTTATGACATGTAAGAGTCAGAAATAGGAGATTCTATGATAGGTGAAGACATGTGTCAAAGAGCATCTTTGAAAAAGGCATCTTTGGGCTCCCCAAGGTGGACTATGACATGTTGTAAGAGAATATGCTATTTATAGCCTGTGTATGACAGATTCTCTTATAGTTGTAAGTTATGACAGCTATGACAGATTCTATGATGATTGTAAGAGTCGTAAGAGCATCTGTCATAGCCCATTTTGGAAATAGGTGACCTCCTTGGGATGGGGTGACTTGACAAGTGTTAGGAGCATTCTACAGAGTTGGACAAGTGTCCATAAGCGTGGGTTTTGGGCCATGAGGCCATGTTGGATGCCCATCCCTGTGTGGAGCCATATTTGCCTTGTATTTGTTATATAAATAGGTGCTTTTGAGAGGAGATGTATTACAGGTTTGACAGGTACTATTATGCTGCCAGTTTGTCTCCAGATACAAGTGTCAAAGACTCCTGAGAGCTTGCATTGCAAGTGTATTGTAAACCATTTCAGTTTTGATAATACATTGTGTAGGTTTTGGAGTGTGGGGTTTTTCACCTGATAAGGGTTTTCCCCACGTATATCTTGTGTCTCTCTTCTTCTGTCTCACTTTCTTGTGTATGTGTTTGCTGCAATATCTCTGTTAGTGGTTTAACATTGTTGTAATAGTAAGGATAAAGTTGAATTTGCACTCTCTTCCCTCATTAGATTAGTGTAGGAAGCGATTTCCGCACACCTAGCTTCCTTTCATAATTAACCTAAATATCCCTAACATGGAAAGAAACCTTCCATTTGTTGCATTCCATGGGACAATCCTTTAGACCTAGCATAGTATGATGATATACCCACTTCAGCCTTAAAGGCTATCCCATTTTTCACTAGTGAGAACTCTACTACCCCTGTTGAACACATTCAAGACATTGCCAGTGCCTGTTCAGTCCACCATGTCACTGCTAACAACATGGTTGTGAGACTGCTGGCCTCTTCATTCAAAGGAAAAGCCTTGCAGTGGTATAGAGGACTCCAAGCAAATTCCATCCACAACTGGGATGAGCTAGGCACAAAATTGTGCCAACATTTTGAAGACAAGAGTGACCACTTGTCACTAATGGAGCAATTAGCTACAATCAAGAGAGCTCCTCATGAATACATGGTATACTTCAACTATTGATTCCAAAAGACATGGGGCAGAATTCCTTTGCTAGTAAAGCCCTCTCCAAACACAGCATTCATCTATTATTTGAGGTCTTTGAATCTAGACATTGTCGTCATGATTCAGTCCATGGGAGGGGTTGTATTGCCTGATGCCTATGACACAACAATAAGGGCAGAAAATTGCCTAATTCAAGCAAGGAAGATCGCCCCAAGGCCACCAATGCCTATATTTCTAGAGGCCCCTATTATTCAGCCTATTGTGGCTTTAATTCCTACAACAATCACCCCTACAACTTCTTCATCGACATCCTCAAATGGATTGCATGAGGTCAAGACTCTGTTGCAAAGCTTTAGTAATGAGTTGGTGGCACTAGAAAAGTAGAATGCACAACCTAATAGGCCATATTAGCCCTCTAATTAGACATATCAGCCATTTAATCAGGGTTATCAACAAAACAGGCCACCATACCAAGGTAATATGCAAAGACAGAATCAACCTAGCTATGTCAGACCATTGAATGCTATTAACCCTAATGCAACAAGCACCTCTAGACCTCTTGTGCCAATTCAAAACAACTTGGCCCAAGACAGTGACTGGTGTTATCCTTGTAATCAGCCACATGACCAAAAATTGTGTCAAAGTGGACATTTCAGTCATGCTTTGACAGTACAAGAACAACCAACAAATTTAGAACAACAAGTTAACATCAATCATGGAGTAGTTGGAGGCCAATAACAAAAGAACAATGATGCTACCTTGATGAATTAGACCCCTAATGACTATTGTGGTGTAAATCAAGGTGTTGGTCCAATAAAATTCAATACAAGGGCAAAGATAAGAGCTACTGAAGATACATTAGTGCCTATAGTGGGTCATATGCCTATACCCAATGCGTCTCTAGTAGTTACAACAAAAGAGAAGGTGCCTGATGCTCCTTTAAGCAAAGTAGATCAGACTGTTGGCAAGGTAGATTCAATATCAATAGTGCAATTCCAATCCAATCAACAGCCAAAAGGTGACCAAACTGTCACTAAAACATCACAAAAGGGTAGTCAAATACCCTTTAACATAGTGGATCAGATGAAGAAGACAAATCTAAACATTACTATGTGGGATGCATTATTAATCCCAGCTCAAAGGAATCTTCTTCAAGAGGCCCTGACAGAGTTCAGTCAGCCTAATGTGGAGTCAACAAGGGAGAAGATAGCCACCCCAACAAACCTATGTCAACCCAAGGAGGAAGCAAGTATAAGCAAAACTAGTAAGCCCCCTCCATTTTATGTTTCCCTAATCATAGGTGATAAATTGTTGCATAATTGTATGATATATTCTGGGGCAAGTACCTCTATCATGCCTAAAAACATTGCTGATAGGTTGGGTATAGTGTATGAGCCTGTGAACAAAGGAGTAGTGCAATTAGATGGTACTATTGTTAAGACAGTAGGTGTCATTAAAGGCTTGGAACTCACTTTGCATGCATGCCTTGGCTACTCTATTTCACAAGATATCTCAATCATTGACCTCCCTGCATACTTTGACATATGCCTATCTAGGGACTTCACTGCTAAAATAGGTGGCTATTTATCTTTTGATTGGTCCCACATGTTATTTAGAACTAGGTATGGCACCAAGTAACCATTAGGGTTGAGCCTATTGCAAACGATCATATAGAGCCCTACTCTCCCAACCCAAACAACATGAACTGCGCAATCCATGAGTTGGAAGAGCATGACAACAGTAGGCATGAGGCTGCAACACCTATGGAGGAAATACCTGATGTGATTGAAAATCTGAACTACATTAGAATCTACTTAAATATTCAATACTCTAATGAAAATACGATAAATATAATAAACCAAAGTTCTACCTTGCTGAACCGATTTACCTCGTGTATTCCACTGTTGCCTTTCTTCAAAGATCTTGTAGATTATGATTTAGCTCTCAGAAGTATACTTCCTTGTTGTTTTAAGATGACAAAGAGAGAATGGCTTTGTGGAGGATTATGCAAAGTGTGATTTCTACAATGCAATAGTAAGATGAATGATGGATATTGTGATATGAAGCCATGATATTGATATTGATATGTAGCTAGATGAGGTTATGATGCTAATGGATGCAATGACAAATAAGAGTATAAGCCAAAGGCACACTAGAATGATTTTGGCAGCATAAGTTTGTTAAAGCTTGAGATGATGAAATGGAGGAGTGAGAGGTTCCTTTTATAGGCTTACGGAGGCCAAGATCTAAGTGTCACAATCTCAACGGTGGAGAATGAGTCATATCAGGTGTACAATGTGGTGGTGTTCACCTAGGGTTAGGGTTTTGAAGTTGGTTTGCTAGCCTTTGTTGTTGTTCATTCAAACCCTTATTGCCTTGGATTATTTTCCTTGGACTGTTGTGTTATTTTTCTATTCTATGTTGGCCTCCTATAACGGATTCCCTACTACTAGGTTTCATTCCCATGCCTTAATGTTCATAGGTTCACCAGCCTAGTGCAATGTGGAATCTGCCTTCTCCTGTCGCCTGTAGGAAAGTGTCAAGTTTCTATGTGTGCAATTGATCAAATATGTTGACAGGCTTGTGAAATCCCAATCAACGTCCAGAAATGGTGAAAATTTGAGTTGTATGCATTTCTAAGTGTATATCGGGTTGCATATACATTGGGGGAATCTTCTGTAAGATTCTGGGAATATTCACCATTCGTATCTCGGCCCTGCTTGTATATCGGGCTTGTATGAAGAATATGCAAGCAAAACATACAATGGTTAGATACATTGCAATAATATTCTGGAGAAGATTCCTTGTTTGTATGTGCAAAGGAAAAGGATGTAAAGTTCAAACATACAAGGGAAATATACATTCATCGCATATTCTAAAAAATTCCCCGCTTGTATGTTTGTGTTTGTATATTCAGCATACAAACAAAATATACAATGAAGAATATACATTCTAGACCTGAAGGAGTAATCAAATGCAGTTAATAATATTTCGAGTCCGCAGCATGTGTATTGGGCGCTTGTATGTGCCAATGTACATTCGAAAGATACAAGGTTAAGATGCAAGCCGGATTTCAAAGTAACTTCAGCAAGCTTCATAAAATTTGAAATCCGCCTTGTATGTATAAGGAGAATGTATATGCGCATATACATGGAAATACGCAAGGAATGAGGATACAGGGTGGACCCGATTGAAAATTCCAATTTGCTCTAAAATAGTTTGGGGTCTGCCTTGTATGATGAACACTTGTATATGCATTTGCTCTTGCATATGCAAGGGTTTTTGACAGGTGAACAATGGCGATTGTATGTGCATTTGAACATGCACATACAGGATGAAAAAGGAAAAATGAAGAAGCGAAAAGCCAGTGATAGCAAAAGGTGCCTACGTGGCACGATCTAATTGGCTGGCGACCTGGTCAACGTGATTTTGAGGCCGTGGATCTTAGCGATAGGAGTGGATCGATGGCCTTGTTTTCAACCTGCAGTGATGGTTTTTTCTGAGCGCTTGCGGCTATTTTTGAGCGGGAAAATCTCCAGATGCATCTGCTGTTGCATCCCGCGGGTAGCTGAAGTATTGATGGTGGTTATGCAGAGATGTATACGTGGAGTTGACAGGTTCAACCACCTAATTTAGGAAGAGGATCTCCATGCGGTGGCACTTTTCCTGAGCACATCTGCTCCCTCTTCCTTGTCCCTCTGCTGCATTAAATTTTTGAGCACTATTTCTGGTGCAGTGTATCTGGCAGGAATTTTTGACCTCGTCATGTAATTAATTTTGCTGAGTTCATAGTCTTGGTATAAAAGCCAAACTGTGTCACTCATTTGGTTGTTGAAAAATGGACAAATTTTGGGTGCTGCAATAGGAATACAACTTTCTGGTGACTCTATTTCAAGTGTCTTTGTGAGTTTATGAGTTGTATGTTGTATGTGTTATGCATAGAGTTCATCAGTTTCATGTTAATTTAAATGAGTAATGCTTTGTAGCATGTGTTCTGTTATTTGTCTCCAAGTTGAATGTGTCTTTCTTCTAAATCTCAGCGTCTAAGGGGTGTTAGAGATTCTAGGATATGGGTCTCCTATATTGAATGCTTAATCTTTTACTTCTACTTAAGGAGTAGATTGAATGTTTAGGGTTAAGTGTTGGGAAGAATACATTGCAGTAAGGATATTTATAAGCAGAAATAACTGAATACTTTGTCTTGGGTATTGTCTGTAAGGCAGACATTACAAAACCCCTTAGAATTTGATTAGTGTTGAGTCTATGATAAACATTCACATATATATGTCTACTGACTCTGAGCCCTGGATAGTCACCGATCTGGTCTTGTATCTCTGTTGCAACCCAGAGTCCTAGTTTTGCATCCAAACATAAAATCAACTCAAACTTCATATACAAACCTTTTAGGACTTTAGAAGTAGTTTTAGGATCCAAAATCCTCTGTCTACAACTGAATATGGGCCCAAAGCTAGCCCCTTTGCACTTATTCCACAGTTTTGGTCTGCATAAAAGAGGATTTATCTGCTTTGTATCAACATCCAAGTAAGTTCATGTGCATGTGTCATAGATGTTGAGTAGGGAATACCCCCCTTGGTTCTGCAGAGCCTAAAGAAGAAGAGGAGATATTTATAGAGTCTATCTCCTGTACTGTTGCCCCCTAGCCCAGGGATCCTGTTGATCAATGATGGCTACCTTGTAGGGATAACTGGGAACAAGCATCCAGTCTGGGAAAATTACCAACAGATTTTGGTGACTCCGTTGGGGACTTCTTTGTGAAAGAACCCTGATTTTAAAAGAAAATATTTCCTAATTATAGGTGGCGACTCCGAACCAATCTCTTAATCGGTAAAATAAAAATTTGTATGCAAGGGAGAAGATCCCAGCGTAATACTCTGTTTGAAGAGTTACCCATAAAAATGATGTACAGGAAAAAGGGCACTGTTCGAGCTAGTCAAGATGGTTCTCCTAGCCCCAGGAAAAATGATTTTATTCAGGACAATCTAGGATCTTCAGAGAGGACAATACCTTATTTTTCAAACACTGAGGCTGAAATCCAGAATGTGTATGAGAGACAGCAGGGTGGTGGATTGAAAATAATGTCAGAGGTGTTTCAAGAGTGTCCTTTTCATGATTCCCTTGACAGATTTGAAGAAGTTGAATCCCTAAGGGATGATGATAATGATGATTAGAATGTAATAAAACCATCCTCTTCTATGCCTAGAGAGGAGGAATTGGCCGATGAAATTAAGAGATTAAGGGCTGAATTAGAATATCTGCGAGCAGTAAAAATTAGAGATGACATGAGACAGAAAGTGCAAGCTCTGAAAGTTGCTCAGAATGATTCAATTCCTACCCTTGAAAATGCAAATATGCAGAGAAATCAGCAAAGAAATGAAGTCCAGGATCAACATATTGATCAGAGACAGAATGCAAATAACATAAGAGCTCCATTAAATAATGTAAGAAATCAAAATGCAAATAGAATTGCAAACGCTAATCAGTTTGGTAGACAGCTGATGCAGCTGGACAGATTTAGGTAGCTTGTTTTTTATGGCATTCCTGGTTATCCAAATCTTATTGATAAACATGTGAGGTTGCAAGTGCCTAAATTTTTAGAAAATAATACTGTGTCAGGAGAGGATCATTTAAAAGCTTTTTCAGAATATCATGGACAACTTTGAGATTGAGCATGAAGATGTTTTCATGAAATTATTTATGCAATCCTTAGTTGATGAGGCTAGAGAATGGTATAAAGGTCTGCCTGACAGAAGTGTTTCATCATGGGATGACTTCAGGAGAATATTCAAGGAACAATATGGTGACAAAACTGATCCTAGTTTTTTCATTAATGAATTCACTGGAATTACCAAAGGATCAAATGAATAGGTTGCTGACTTCAATGCTAGATTCACTAAAGTCTTGAACAAATTGCCACATCACCTGAGGCCTAATGAACCTATGTGCATAGTGTTGTACATAAATGCTTTTGATGCCAAGACTACTTATGGATTGAGAGATAAGGGTCCTGTTAGCCTCAGAGATGCCTTCAAGATTGCAACAAATATTGAAAATAACATAAAAGCATCTGGTAAAACAAACAGAAGAGATGATGTGAAAATTTTGCATAATCCAAATACTAAATCTCAAGCTGTTCAGGGCAGTCCATCTACTTCTGAGGACAAAATAGACAAGTTGACAACCATTGTCAAGGACCTGAGTTACAGAATGGCTAAGAATGAAAAGGGGGTAGGTCCTAACAGACCAGCTTACCAAAGGCAGGAAAAAAGACCATCATTACATGATATGCCATATAATACTAATTGGCGTAATGGTAAACCCATCCTCCCACACCACAACACAAATCAAAGGACTCAAAATGTTAAGGAAACTCCTGATCCTTTGAAGAAGGCTATAAATATTGTTAATGACACCCCATGGTGTATAATCTGTCAAATGCCTCATTCACAATCACAGTGCATGATTGCTCAATCTTTATACAGTAATGTTGTTGCCTGTGATGAGTGCAATGAGCCGCATTGCATGGAAGATGATAATGTCAATATGCTGTCTACAAACAGAGGATACTCTTTTCATGATGTTGATGCAAGTGCAAATGATGACATTCAAGTCTACCAGCAGTTTCCCTATGATGAAGATGAGGAAGACAATTATGCTTATGCTCAGGATTCACATAATTTTATAAACAATTTGAGGAGGCCTTCTGATGAAGAAATAAGAGCCCTCACAGCTACAGCAGTAGCTCAAGTCAAAAGCAATTACAACCTAAGAGGTAAAACTCAGGTAAGCAATACACCTCAACCAGAGAACACTTTTGTGAGACAACCAGTGCAAAACTATAAGGGGACTGAAACATATAAGAAACAATGGAACAATAATAGACAAGGTTTTAAGCAGAAAACATGTTACAATTCTCAAAAAATAGAAAATATAGTTCCCTAGGTTGAGGATCAAAACAAAAACTCTCAGGGCAAGAATGACAGTCAAGCAGCCATAAAAACTAAAGCTGGATCATCTCAGGATAAAAACAAAACTATGGAGCAAGCTACAACTGTTATTCAAAATTATGTTCCATTTGACATGACTCGGGTTCTATCTCAGATAAAAGTTTCCGTTCCACTAATGGAGCTGATGAAAGTGGAAGAATTCAAAAATAAAGCAGTATCCTTAATTTCAGGAGTGCCTTGTCCAGCCAAGTTGAGTGATGAATCTCAGGGTAAGAAACAAACCCTATGTATTGATGAAGATGAAGTTCCTGAGGTATATCTGGGGATGACCATGACAAAATGCCCTTCACAAGTGGAACCATTTTATGTCTCCCTTGTCATAAATGGAAAAATGATTAAGAACTATATGCTTGATTCAGGAGCATCAACGAATATCATGCCTTTGGCTATCATGTAGCAAGCTGGGTTAAAAATAGATAAGGCATGTGGGAAGTGCTATGCAATGGATGCTAGAGAGGTACCTGTCATTGGAATTATGAAAGATGTTGATTTCAGACTAGCAGCATATCTTAAAAAGACCTACAAAATGAACATAACAATTGTCGATATCAAGCCACAATATGGCATGTTGCTGTCAAGAAGATGGGCAACATTGATTGGTGGGAGTATGCAATTAGATTTGTCATATGCTATGATCCCAATGAATGGCAAGGATGTCAAACTGATTAAAGAAGAAAGGTCATCAGAGACAGTGGAGGATCAAGAATCAGAGGAACAAATATGTTTTGTGAACACTGACTGTGATAATTTTAGAGTTGTCTCAGATGATAAGAAGGGTAAAGAAGGAGATATTTGCATTCAAGAATTGGATCAATAGGGTCTATGGACCATGTATTTTGATGGAGCTTGTTCGAAGGAAGGCTCTGGTGCTGGCATTGTACTTCTGTCTCCAACTAGCAAGCTTCTAAAATTTTCATTCTTGCTGAAGTTTGCTTGTACAAATAATATTGCAGAGTATGAGGCTTTGCTATTAGGATTGAATGTAGCTTTGAGGCATGGAATCAAGATGCTCAAAGTATTTGGGGATTTAGAGTTAGTTGTTTCCTAGGTTAGAGATAAGTATGCATCAAAGAATAAGAGGTTAAAACAATATAAACATGCTACTTGGGATACTATTGAATTGTTTGATGCATTTTCAATAAATTGGACAGAGAGATCAAAAAATGTCAGAGCAGATTTTCTAGCTAATGTAGCTATAAGGCCATATGATATCACTCTATCAGATGTCACAAATGTTGAGGTCAAGCTCAGACCTACAGTGCCAGATAATGTATGCAGCTGGCAAGTGTTTGATGATGATAAAGATTTACTAAGATTTCTGCATTGTATTGATGAATATGAGAACCAAGAAATGGATTTTCAGAACTTTGTGGAGGTTGTAGATGGAAAAGAAACTCTCTTAGGGAAGGAGTTAATTCAATTCAAGACAAACAAAATCCCTAGAGGGCTGGTAGCTTTAGAGAGAGATTTTGACAATAGGGACCAATTTGTTACAAAGGCATCTCCAACAAACAAGAATGATTTAGAGGAGATAAACTTGGGAACATCTCATGCTCCCAAGAAGGTATACATTGGCAAACAGCTCAAACCACATATCAGAACTATGCTGATTGCACTACTGAGAAAATATAAGCATGTCTTTGCTTGGTCATATGAGGACCTAAAAGCTTATAGAGAGGACCTATTCCAGCATGAAATCCCTTTGAAGCTTGGAGCTAAACCATTTAGACAAAAACAAAGACCTATCAACCCAACTTTGGCTCCTAAGATGCAAGAAGAGCTTATGAAGCTTAGGGAGGCTGGAATAATCATGCCTATCAGACACTCGACTTGGGTGTCTAACCTTGTCCCAATTCAAAAAAAGAATGGTGATATAAGGTTGTGTGTGGACTTTAGAAACCTAAATATGTCTTCTTTGAAGGACAATTATCCCTTGCCAAACATGGAAGCCATGTTGTAGAAGGTGACTGGTTGTGAACTTTTATCTATGATGGATGGATTTTCAGGATACAATCAGGTGAAAGTAAAGGAATCAAAGCAATTTAAGACTGCTTTCACTACTCCATGGGGAACATATGTATATGTGAGGATGCCATTTGGACTGACAAATACAGGTGCCACATTTCAGAGGGCCATGGATGTTGCTTTTTGCAGGATTGATTGACTCAATCTTGGCTGTGTATCAAGATAATTTAACTGCTTATTCAAGAAAGGAGGAGCAACACTGTATGCATTTGGAGCAAATTTTTATTAGAGCATTAGAGTATGACATCTCACTCAACCCAAAGAAATGTGCTTTTGGGGTTGTGGAAGGAAAACTGCTTGGACACATTGTTTCCAAAGATGGAGTCAGGATTGATCCTGAAAGGGTGGCTCCAATTGATAAAATTCAGATCCCTAACACAGTGAAAGGTGTTCAGTCCTTCTTTGGACAAATTAATTTTGTTAGGAGATTTGTTCCTAACTTTGCAGAGACCACCAAAGATATCTCTAAAATGCTAAAGAAGAATGCAACTGTCAAATGGGAAGATGAAGCAACCAAATCATTTCAAGACATAAAAGAGGCAATAAAGATGGCTCCTGTATTAAAATCTCCTATTTTTTCTAATCCATTTCAATCATTTTCATTTGCTTCTTTCCACACTATTACTGCATGCTTATTGCAAAAAAATGAAGAAGGGTTTGAACAACCTATAGCTTTCTTTAGTAGGTCATTGTAGGCTGTTGAATTAAATTATGATATAATGGAGAAGCAAGCATATGCATTGGTTAGAGCAGTGAAGACCTTCAGACCATATTTGGTGGGCTCTCAAGTAATTGCATATGTACCTCATGCAGCAGTCAAAGATATCTTCACTCAGCATGAGGTGACTGGAAGAAGATGCAGATGGATAAATAAATTGCAGGAGTTCAACATTGAAATACAGATCACAAAACTGGTAAGAGGACAAGGTTTAGCAAAACCTGATGACACAGTCAAACCTAGAGGCATGCCAAGTGAATGTAGCGCATAATGAGTTTATGAATGTGACAGATTCTGAGTGGTATAAGGACATCGTGCATTATTTGCAGAATTTGAATTGCCCTTCCCACCTCAATGACAATCAAAAGAGGACTTTGAAGTTACATGCTATTAAATACATCATTGTTCAAGGAGAGCTATATTGGAAAAATCCTGATGGTGTATTACTCAGATGTGTGAATGAGGATCAGGCCAAAGATATTCTCAGTGATATGCATAATGGAATGTGTGGTGGACATTATACTGCCCAGACAACGGCCCACAAAATTCTTAGAGCAGGCTATTGGTGGCCAACTCTTTTTTTGGATGCACAAAAAATGGTAAGAAAGTGTGATCCTTGCCAAAGGTTCTCAGGAAAGCTGAAATATGAAGGTGCATTACCCCTCAAGACTATAACTATAGAGGCTCCATTTCAGCAATGGGGAATAGATTTTATCGGGGAGATCTCAGAGAAATCAAGTGGAGGACACGGTTGGATTCTAGTTGCCACTGATTACTTCACCAAATGGATTGAGGCCATTCCAACCAAAAGGGCTACTAGCAAGATGGTGATGGATTTTATTCTAGAAAATATTATTATTATATTTGGAGTACCAATAAAATTAGTCACAGATAATGCTATGTGCTTCAGGTCTGGTGAATTTACTGATTTTTGCAGTAATTATGGAATTAATTTGTTACATGCATCACCATATCACCCACATGGAAATGGTCAAGTTGAGTCAAGCAACAAAAGCCTCATGAAAATTGTAAAAAGGATGGTGGATAAAAACAAAAGGGCTTGCGATTCAAAATTGAAGATGGCATTATGGGCTGATAGAGTAACAGTCAAGAAAGCAACTGGAAGATCTCCTTTTGAATTGGTATACGGTGTAGTAGCTAAGTTGCCTGTGAACAACTTCCTGCTAGTCTACAAATTCATACAAGAAAATGAGGAGGAGATCGGGGACCCAATGACTGAAAGAATCAATCAGCTGGTTGCACTAGATGAAATGAGAAGGGAGGCACAAAAAACAAACATCAAGAGACAACAAAAGGTAAAATATCTGTTTGATAAGAGAGCTACAGAAAGAAAGTTTTAGAGAGGTGATTTGGTCCTTGTATGGAACGCAAGGAACCAGGATAAGGGCAAACATGGTAAATTTGAGCCCTTATGGGTGTGCCCGTACCAAATCAGCGACACTCATGGAGGAGATTCTTACTTTCTCTAGGCCCTAAGTGGTGAATTATTGGAGTTGCCTATGTACGGTTAGTTCCTAAAGCTTTACTTCTTATAGTGGTTATCTTGTGTGCACGTTGTGAACTAAATGTAAATATTTTGTACATGCCTTGTATAGTCGGTCGTGTTTTGACTTTTGTGTTCTTGTCTAGTCTGCCCCAGAGTAGTTTGGTTCTTGCTGCAATCTTGCGTCTACATGTCCCCAGTCGGAGCCACTGGTGGTGTTCACCTAGGGTTAGGGTTTTTAAGTTGGTTTGCTAGCCTTTGTTGTTGTTCATTCAAACCCTTATTGCCTTGGATTATTTTCCTTGGACTGTTGTGTTATTTTTCTATTCTATGTTGGCCTCCTATAACGGGTTCCCTGCTACTAGGTTTCATTCCCATGCCTTAATGTTCATAGGTTCACCGGCCCAGTGCAATGTGGAATCCGCCTTCTCCTGTTGCGTGTAGGAAAGTGTCAAGTTTCTGTGTGTGCAATTGATCAAATCTGTTGACAGGCTTGTGAAATCCCAATCGGCTTCCAGAAATGGTGAAAATTTGAGTTGTATGCATTTCTAAGTGTATATTGGGTTGCATATACATTGGGGGAATCTTCTGTAAGATTCTGGGAATATTCGCCATTCATATCTCGGCCCTGCTTGTATATCAGGCTTGTATGTAGAATACGCAAGCGAAACATACAATGGTTAGATACATTGCAGGAATATTCGAGAGAAGATTCCTTATTTGTATGTGCAAAGGAAAAGGATGTAAAGTTCAAACATACAAGGGAAATATACATTCATCGCATATTCTAAAAAGATTCCCCACTTGTATGTTTGTGTTTGTATATTCAGCATACAAACAAAATATACAATGAAGAATATACATTCCAGACCTGAAGGAGTAATCAAATGCAGTTAATAATATTTTGGGTCCGCAACATGTGTATTGGGCGCTTGTATGTGCCAATGTACATTCGAAAGATACAAGGGTTAAGATGCAAGCCGGATTTCAAAATAACTTTAGCAAGCTTCATAAAATTTGAAATCCGCCTTGTATGTATAAGGAGAATGTATATGCGCATATACATGGAAATACACAAGGAATGAGGATACAGGGTGGACCCGATTGAAAATTCCAATTTGCTCTATAATAGTTTGGGGTCCGCCTTGTATGATGAATAGTTGTATAGGCATTTGCTCTTGCATATACAAGGGTTTTTGATAGGTGAACAGTGGCGATTGTATGTGCATTTGAACATGCATATACAGGACGAAAAAGGCAAAATGAAGAAGCGAAAAGCCAACGATAGCAAAAGGTGCCTACGTGGCATGATCTAATTGGCTGGTGACCTGGTCAATGTAATTTTGAGGCTGTGGATCTCAACGATAGGAGTGGATCGACGGCCTTGTTTTGAACCTGCAGTGATGGTTTTTTCTGAGCGCTTGCGGCTATTTTTGAGCGGGAAAATCTCCAGATGCATCTGTTGTTGCATCTCGCGAGTAGCTAAAGTATTGATGGAGGTTATGCAGAGATGTATGGGTGGAGTTGACAAGTTCAACCACCTGATTTAGGAAGAGGATCTCCATGCGGCAGCACTTTTCCCGAGCACACCTGCTCCCTCTTCCTTGTCCCTCTGCTGCATTAAATTTTTGAGCACCATTTCTGGTGCAGTGTATCTGGCAGGAATTTTTGACCTTGTCATGTAATTAATTTTGCTGAGTTCACAGTCTTGGTATAAAAGCCAAACTGTGTCACTCATTTGGTTGTTGAAAACTGGACAAATTTTGGATGCTGCAATAGGAATACAACTTTATGGTGACTCTATTTCAATTGTCTTTGTGAGTTTATGAGTTGTATGTTGTATGTGTTATGCATAGAGTTCATCAGTTTCATGTTAATTTAAATGAGTAATGCTTTATAGCATGTGTTCTGTTATTTGTCTCCAAGTTGAATGTGTTTTTCTTCTAAATCTCAGCGTCTAAGGGGTGTTAGAGATTCTAGGATATGGGTCTCCTATATTGAATGCTTAATCTTTTACTTCTACTTAAGGAGTAGATTGAATGTTTAGGGTTAAGTGTTGGGAAGAATACATTGCAGTAAGGATATTTATAAGCAAAAATAACTGAATACTTTGTCTTGGGTATTGTCTGTAAGGCAGACATTACAAAACCCCTTGGAATCTAATTAGTGTTGAGTCTAAGATAAACATTCACATATATATGTCTACTGACTCTGAGCCCTAGATAGGCACCGATCTGGTCTTGTATCTCTGTTGCAACCTAGAGTCCTAGTTTTGCATCCAAACATAAGATCAGCTCAAACTTCGTATACAAACCTTTTAGGACTTCAGAAGTAGTTTTAGGATCCAAAATCCTCTGTTTACAACTGAATATGGGCCCAAAGCTAACCCCTTTGCACTTATTCCACAGTTTTGGTCTGCATAAAAAAGGATTTATCTGCTTTGTATCAACATCCAAGTAAGTTCATGTGCATGTGTCATAGATGTTGAGTAGGGAATACCCCCCTTGGTTCTGCAGAGCCTAAAGAAGAAGAGGAGATATTTATAGAGTCTATCTCCTGTACTATTGGCCCCTGGTCCGGGGATCCTATTGATCAATGATGGCTACCTTATAGGGATAATTGGTAACAAGCATCCAGTCTGGGAAAATTACCAACACGATGGAGATTTGATTAGTTGGGATGAGGGAGATAAAAGGGGGAGATGTTCCTCATATGATGACAAGGTGGAGAGAAAGGTGTGAGCATGAGGCCACTTGTCACAATGCTCTCAAGGACCATAGAACAGGGTCAAAGAAGGAGTCCTTATTTGTAGGGAAGTTGGAAGGATTCTAGGAACTATGAGACATGTGTCTCTAAGTGTCCTTTGACTAAGATGACATGGAGGAACCAAGTTCTTGAGAATAGGAATGTTTAGAGGATAAATAGGACATGTGGGTGAGGATAATTACCTAATTAAATATCAAAAATATTCAATTATGTGTGCAACATGATGAGGTGTAAAGTGAGGTGGATGTGATGATGTGGATTTATAGACTTAGGACTTTGGAATGATGATTAATTAAATAATTTGGGATTATTCAATTAAGGTTGATTTAGAGGAATTTAAATGACTTAATTAAATAAATTGATTTTTATTTAATTTTTTGGAAGATTAAGATGAATGTGAATCAGATAAATAAATTAGGATATTTATTTATTGATAGAAGAATAGGAATAAAATAAATATTAAAATATTTATTTAATTCAACTCTAGCCATTTTTAGGTGTATACACCTGATATATTGCTTGATGAGTGGCCAAACTATTTTTAGTTTGACACTTCTAATCACATAGAGAATACAGGGCTGGGTACTTATTGTATCCATGAAGAGGATGCCACCATCCCTAATCTTGAAAAGGCAACATTAGATCCAAGTGGGATATGGCAGATGTATTTTGATGGCTCCAAAAGCAAAAATGGAGCAAGTGTGGGGGTTGTACCGATTTCACCCCAAAAAAGAAAGTTATTTCTCTTCATTCAGATTGCAGTTTAGTTGTACTAACCATGTAGCTGAGTATGAAGCCTTGATTCAGGGCATATAACTGGATCAAAAAAGAGGAATAAAAGTTTTACAAGTATTTGGTGACAATGAACTTGTTGTCCACCAAATCAGATCACAAAGTGCCTCAAAGAATGACTTGTTAAAGTCATACAAACACAGGGTTTGAGACTTGATTGAAGAATTTGATGCCTTCAACATTCAGGCAATGCCTAGATAAAAGAACAAAGATGTTGATAGGTTAGCTACAACTGGTGCTTAGTTTGACATTCCTCAAAATGTCAAACAAATTTCAAATCAACATATAAAGGTTATTGTCAAACCTGCTGTGCCTGACAATGTGATAAGCTGGCAAGTGTTTGAAAATGACCAGCAAATTGTGAATTTTTTGCAAGATGAGGCAGAGTTTGCTGCAAAAAATCAGTCAGTATTACAAGAGCAATATGGTGAACAGATGATCCAACTAAAGACCAACAAACTACCCAAAGGACTGATCACTTTAGAGAGCATATTTGGTGCTGATGATCAACCAAAGAAGGAGAAAATGAACATGATAGTAAAAAATAGGACTATGAAGAGGTGGAGATTGCACAAGGAAGATTCCTAAAACATGGCAAGGTATGTAGTCAAGCTGAGAGGCAAGGTTTCATTGAACGTTGTAATGAATTTGATGATTTGATAGCTTGGGATTATAGAGACTTGAAATGCTTTGATCCCGGTTTAATCCAACACACTATTGATCTAGACCCCAATGCAAATCCTGTCCACCAAAAATAAAGGCAGGCTGTCAACCCCAAAATTGAGCCATTGATGAGAAAAGAATTGTCCAAGCTCATAGAGGCAAAGATCATTTACCCCATCAAACATTCCTCTTGGGTGGCAAATTTAGTTCCAACCAGGAAGAAGAATGGGGAAATAAGATTGTGTGTGGACTTTAGAGACCTAAATAAGGCCTCCCTCAAAGACCACTATCCACTTCCTTCCATGGAACAGATCCTACAAACAGTAGTAGGAGCTAAAAGGTTTTCACTCCTAGATGGCTACTCAGGCTACAATCAAATTCTTGTAAAAGAATTAGACCGGTATAAAATAGCCTTTACCACCAAGTGGGGTACTTTGGATTATGAAAAAATGCCTTTTAGGTTGACCAATGTTGGGGCAACCTTCCAAAGAGCAATGGATTTTGCCTTCAAAGGCTTGATCAATGATATCATTTAAGAGTATCTTGATGATTTGACCGTGTATTCCAAGCATGCAACTGACCATTTGGGTCATCTGAGAAAAGTCTTTGAAAGATGCAGGGAGTATGGCATATCATTGAATCCAAAAAAGTGTGTATTTGCTGTCCCAGAAGGTAAACTGCTAGGACATGTGGTTTCCAAGGAAGGATTGGCCATTGATCCTGAAAGAACAAGTGCCATTTTATCTCTTCCTCTCCCTAGCCATAAGAAAGGTTTGCAAAGATTCCTGGGAAAGATCAACTTTGTGAGGAGGTTCATACCTAATTTTTCTTCAATAGCAAAACCCCTCACAACTATGCTAAAAAAGAATGTTGCCTTCACATGGTCTGAAGAAGGTAGGGACAATTTTGAAGCTGTCAAGCAAGCCATTGCACAAGCTCCTACGCTGAAAAACTCTAATTATGAGAAGGATTTCATCCTTTATGCTTTTTGAGGCAAAGAGGGCATATCAGCTGTCTTGACACAACAAAATGAAGAAAAATTGTAACAACTGATTACTTTCTTCAACCAACCTCTCAAGGAATATGAATTGAATTATGATTTTGTTGAGAAGCAGGCACTAAAAAAGTTTAGACATATGCTTTCAAACAACAAAATACAATTGATGGTGAATCACCCTGGCATGAAGGAATTCCTCTTGAGGAAGGATGTCAATGAAAAAAGAGCTGGGTGGATCACAAAGGGAATGGAGTATGTGTCAACATCAACATTACCAAACTAGTCCATGGCAAAGGTCTGTGTGAACAAATGGCAGCGGACGTCAAAGACAGAGATGATGTTGTATGTGTCCAAGGGCAAGAACAACCAGCTGATTCCCACACTCCAACTGATTGGTATCATGACATGGTCACATTTCTACAATCAGGTAGATGCCCAGATGGATTGGATAGACCAAAAGAAGGTATTTCAAGCTCCAATCCATTCCTTATGTTCTTATTGATGGTGTCTTGTTTAGAAAAGACATCAATGGAATTCTTCTTAGATGTATTACACAAGATTAGACCTCTAAGGTGCTAGAAGAATTTCATAATGGCCCTTTTGGTGGCCATTATTCTCCAAGGACAACTGCAATCAAGATCATGGGAGCTGGTTATTACTGGCCTAGTTTATTCAGTGATGCACATAGATGGATAAGGAAATGCAAAGAATGTGCATTATTTGCTGGAAAGCAGAGGCTGGCAACTCTTCCTCTTCATCTAATTCAATAGATTAGCCTTTTGCTCAATGGGATTTAGACTTCATTGGAGTATTCAATCCACCTTCTAGTGTTGGCCATAAGTGGATTCTAACAGCCACTAATTACTTTACCAGATGGATAGAGGCAGTTGCATTGAGGGATGCCATAGAGGCATCCATTGTAGAATTCCTTGAAGGTATAGCTACAAGGTTTGGTGTGCCATCCACCATCATTTCTAATAATGCCAAGGCCTTTGTAGGCACAAAAGTCAGTGAATGGGCACTGAACTATGGGGTTTACTTGAAGACCTCATACAATTACTATCCTCAGGGAAATGGCTTGGCTGAGTTCACCAATAAAAATCTGATCAGAATTATCAAGAAGAAGGTGGAAGATAACTAGAGAACTTGGCACTCCAAGTTGAAGACTGCTCTTTGGGCTAACATAATTACTCCCAAAAGCACCATGGGCGACTCCCCTTTCATGCTTGTGTATGGGAGGGAAGCAAGGGTTCCATTATCATTAAAATTGCCTTCTCTTGAGTTGGCACATCAGCTGAAACTAATGGAAAATGATGCCATGACAATCAGACTTGCAGAGTTGTTGGATCTTGAAGAGAAGAGGGATATTGCTATGAAGACCCTTGAAGCCCACCAAGATCAGGTTAAGAAGACCTTTGATAGAAAATCTCCTGGCAGAACATTCAGTGAGGGAGATATAGTGCTAAAATGGGATGCAGATAGGGCTAACGTTGGAAGACATTCAGAGTTTGATGCCATGTGGAGTAGCCCTTATATTATTAACACTAGTTGCAAGCAGGCCAATGCATTCCAACTTTCCAAGCTGAATGGAGAGGTTCTGCCCATCCCAGTCAATGGGATTCATCTCAAACCTTGCTTCTAGCATGGTTGTGAGACTTTGTAAATAACTTAGATGTTTGCTTTCAATAAGTGCCCATGCACTCTGCTGCATTCTAATTAGGATAATGCATGCTTGGTTTCTTTGTTTTGTTCTCGGAGGCATGCTTAGTTTATAGTGACTCCCCTTGTTCTTGTTGCTAGCCCTTTGACTTTGTGCCCAATGGATTGATAAGGCCTCTGGATCCTAGTGTTTAGGCAGGCAAACACCCCTACAAAGTTGTCAAAATGTTGACCTATTTTCCTCTTTCCAGAGAAAAATAGTTCACCTTCAAGTTTCTATGTGTTTTGGTGTAAAGGGAAGAAAAAACAAGATTATATATGTCTCAGTTCTGGGCCTTGTTCCATGCATCTCTGCCTGTGGGTCTTTTTTTAGGGTCTAGGGTTTTAAAAATTGAAAATCTTGTTCCTAAGGCATTAAAACCATAAACCCTAGAGTCTTTTGCAAGTGCCTGGGTGCCTTTTGTTATAAATTAAAATTGACCGCCTATTGCCCATGCAGATCCTTTAAGCTATAACTTGAGCCTAGGCATATCGTTATTTTACCGGCCCCATCCGTTTGAGTTATCTCTTGTTGCTCATGCCTTAGTATTTTGTTTGAGCCCCTTATGATCATTTTCCTAGCATGGCCCTCTTTTTTAAAACAACTTTTATGCACATGCTTAAAGGGACCTTTAAGTTGTGCATCTTGGCGCCCAGTCAGCCAAAAGCTCTTCTTTTTCGCTGATACTCTATCCTTCGGCGGACCTCATTTTATGTTTTAGCAACGTTGCGTGTTATCCGTAGAGTTTGATGTGTCTTCCATGTAGGATTTTTGCTGAGACTCCTTACCTTCACGGGGCTCTCCAAATAGCTTCAGTGAGTCTACAAGACAGATCAAAGGCATGCTCAAATAAGAGGTAATGGAAGCTGCCAAGTGGCGGCCTAGCGTAGCTCCTAGCAAAATGAAGCAAGAGTCTCCTTTGTGTTGCACTATCGCGCCACATGTTGGGTTGGCACAGACTCTCCCTGGACAAAGGCAAAAGACTCTCCTCTTGCATGGAAGCCTCCACGTGTAGCCCTCACGCATCTCCTAGCATAAACAAAAGAAAAAACCCTCTCGGCTTGCGCCGTTGGGACATGTGGTGCCTTCTGTCAGATCCTTCTTCGAGAAGACTCTTCTGGATGCGTGGCAGCTTGGTGCTCCTTCTAAAGTTTCAAAGGGAAGCTCCTTGGGTGTGCGCCCTACTGACAAGTGGCACCTCCCGCATAGTCCTTTTGGTTGGGCCTCGGCAAGCTGGCAGAAACCCCAAAAGTAGATATATTGGCTGTGACGTGGCCTGCCACCTCATATTTCACTCAGAGTCCATTCTTCACCTGACCTCTTGGGAACCTTTAGCGAGCCCATGTGATCCAAGGTGGTGGTCCACGTCACTGGTGTTGACTCTACGTAGGAGCTCCTCTTCTTCACTGGGCTATCTAAGGGCCTCCATCGGGACCGCGAAGATCTTAGGGTTTCTTATGGGGTAGAGGTCACGGCTAAGGTGTCAATAGGGTATTTCATTGACACAATGGTATTTCGTGGGGGCCTCTTTCCTTCACCTAACCTTGTTTTGGCTCCTCGCGAAGCCTTGAAAGCTGCCATGCCACCGGATCTTGGAGCCCCAATGCGGAAATGTAATGACTGTCGATTATAAAGGCAGATTCATCTACGGTTAGAACTCAAAAAAAGGCCTCTCAGGTGTCCAGAAGGTGGGAAATATGTAGGATCAGCTGAAGGGCAGTTTAGGGCTGAATTATTTAAAATTTTAGAGGGATTTTTGGGGGAAAATTATTGTCTTTCTTATTCCCCATTAATGTGATTCAACTGCTCAGCGATCCCCCTGTTCACCATTAACATGTCTTCAAGGCTCGATTTCATGTGGGAAATGGATTTCTTGCCTCCCCATGCCACTGTTCCTCATTTGCATTAAAGTCATGTACCCAGTGCATGGGCAGACCACCTGTTTTAGGCAGATTTCACAAAGAAGAGCTAGGGCACGTTTCAAAGGACTCCAGTTTAAGTTAATGCAGTATGGGCGACAATTCTTTCTTGTTGACCACTCTTCCCTCGTCCATGGCTATTGCAAAGTGCTGAAATGCTATATATGTATGTTTTAAAGATGTATTGTTGTTGGCTATTCTTCTGGGCTATTGCAGGATAGAGAATTTTGTAACTAGGCCTCTGTAATGCAATTACATGAACTAACTAGATTTGATGGACTGTGCTCTTCTGCTAAGCCTCTCATGTCTCTAGTTTTGTTCACCAATTAACGTAATTGATTATTCTGTGTCTAACTTCTCTGCATCATTCTCTCTTTTGTAATGGCTATTTAGCCTCTATAGTCAATATAAACTAATATTTTGCCTCTCATCATTCTAGCAATGTGTCTTGGCCTTTGTTAGAATTAATATGATTCTGTGTGAGTCATTTTAGTTTTGAGGTTATTATTGTGTTAAGTCAGTTGTAGCTGAACATATTCAATCTAGTGCATCACCTATTTAAATTTAGCAATCCTTCTAACCCTTTTCCCCTACAAGCATTAACACTAGATTTAGTTTGTTTTCTCTAAGCCTTAAGCTTAGAAAGAGGAACCGGCCTTCTCTGGATGTCTAATCTCAAATTGCAAGGTCCCACACCTCGAGATCATTCCCATTGTGTCATTAGAGTGCTTGGAAGTCTCCAAGCAGGGTGCAATTCTATGTGATAACAAAAACCAACCAATAGAAGCATATTCTCAACATCTTCAGCATCTCTACAAAGCAACCAAAACGCCTTCAACAATAGCCCATATCCTCATCTTTGCTCAACACAAACTACTCAAACTCTTACATCATTTCTTAACTCATACTCTTGATACAGTTGACACCATTGACAACACAATCTTGTTGACATCAATGACAACACCGATAGCACATACTTGCAACAATGCGTGTCTAAAGTCAAAAGTTTTAGAAGAAAGTAAATCCAAGGCAAAGGTATTGTAGGTCCTTGAGGAAGCTGAGAAGACAATTGTGGACATAAAAGTATAATATGAAGAAGCAAAAAGGATTGAGAAAGAAGCCGAGAAAATAATCCTAGATTTGAAAGTTCAGTGTGAAGAGGCAAAAAGGATTGAGGAAGGAATGAAAAGCCAGTTAAAGGAAAGGGAAGAAAATTTCAAAAAATTGGAATTCGAGATTGTATCACTAAGGAAGGAGTTGGAAAAGACTATGGTGCAATTAAATCGAGAGATGAAAAATGTGAGAAGTTAATAAATTCTGGATGAAATCATAAATGCCCAAAAGCCCACATGTGACAAGAGTGGAATTGGATTTGAAAGGGCAAAGTTCAAAAATGGATCAGTCGTCCAAAGAAGCAAATAAGTAAATTCAGAAAACCTACTCACAAGAGGTTCAAGACTCCATCAAAGGTGAAACAAACAAAAGAGAGGAGAATCAATGGAAAACCATGAAGAGTTCATTCAGAAGACCTCTTGCATGGAAGTAGATAAGTACAAACAGGTTCTATCATTCTTTCCTTGGCTATTGTTTATTTTGTAATCAATTTGGGCACAAGGCAATAAATTGTAGATTGAATGCTAGAAATATGTATAGACATAGGGCTATGAATTATGGAACACATGCTAGGACTAACCTTGCAGGAAACAAGATTGGAAGATTTGGGATGATGAACATAAATATCAAGTCATTCACTCTGCATGAATCCTAATATAATATGCCACAAGTGCAACAATGTTGGACATCCAGTGAAGTTTTACAGAAGCAGTTTTGTGGAACCTCCTAAGAAAAACAAGGAGGTAGAACAGAAGAAAGTTCAAAAGTATGGAGGAAGAGAGAAAAATCCATGATAGTTCAAATAGCTCTACATGCCAGAAATGAAAGTGATTAGTGGTATATAAATAGCAGGTGTTTGAGACATATGACATGTGATAAGAGCAAGTTTATAACTTTAAAAAGAGTCAATGGTGGAACCATAAGATTTGGTGACAATGCATCTGCAAGGATTTCAGGAAGAGGATCTCTTAGCTTGGATAATGTGAGAACAAGAAAAAAGAAAATGCTATATGTGGAAGGATTGAAACACAACCTATTAAGTGTGAGTTAGTTGTGTGACCAAGGGCACACCTCACTTTTCATGCTAAAGGTTGTGAGGTAAGCAAGGATGGAAGACAAGTTGCAGAAGCCAACCGAGTAGAAAATAATCTTTATGTTGTAAGTGACATCCAAGGTGAGAAATGTTGCATGGGAAAGGAAGATGAGAGTTGGCTATGGCACAAAAGAATGGGGCATCTAAACTTTGACAATCTTGTCAAAATTAGTCAAAGGGAAGCAGTAAGAGATATGCCTATGATATCAAAACCAACAAATATCATTTGTAAGCAATGCCAGCTGGGACAAGGAGTTTGCAAGGTGAAAGACACTTCATGTTATTAATTGGTGATTTTTCTAGAATGATGTGGGTTACCTTTTTGAAGAAGAAATATGAAGCATTGGATAAATTTAAGGCATTCAAATCCTTAGTGGAGAATGAGATAGGCATGAGGATTAAATGCCTTAGATCGGATAGAGGAGTTGAATTCACCTCAAATGAATTCAAAAATTTTTGTGAGAAACATGGGATACGAAGACAATATTTAGTAGCACAAACTCCACAGCAAAATGGAGTAGTGGAAAGAAAGAATAGAATTGTTCAAGGGATGGCTAGATACATGCTGAATGAATCCAAAGTTCCTAACATGTTTTGGAGAGATGCGGTGCACACAACAGTTTATATCCTAAACCGAGGCCAAATCAAAGCAAATCATGACAAAACACCATATGAGTTATGGAAGGGAAGACATGCATCTGTGAAGTACTTCAAAGTGTCTGGAAGTCCTTGTTATATTAGAAGAGATGAAGAAGATTTGGGAAAGTTTGAAGTAAGAGAAGATGAAGGAATATTTTTGGGTTACTCTTCAAGGAGTAAGGCATACAAATGCTTCAATAATAGATTGCATAAAATGCTTGAAAGCACAAATGTGAAGATAAATGAGGAGAAAAACTATCAACATGAACCATAGGAGGATAGCTATCCTAATGAATAAAGATACAAGGAAGATGCAGAGAAGAGTGAAGATGAAATAGTTGAGCAAAGGAACACCAAGGCACCAACAAAAACACCATCCAAGCTTGTTCAGAGAAACCACCTAGAAGATTTGATAATAGGAGATGATAGGGTCAGAACAACAAGAAGAATGGTAAATGTTTAGGAAGATAAAAATATTGCCTTGCTTCCAAGATTGAGCCTATGAGCTTCAAAGAAGCAAGTGAAGACAATAGTTGGATAGAGGCTATGGATGAAGAGATGAACCAAATTGAGAAGAATGATACTTGGGAACTAGTTCCAAGACCCAAGGACAAAAATGTAATTGGAACTAAGTGGGTGTTCAAAAATAAGTTGAATGAAGATGGCTAGGTTGTGAGAAACAAAGCAAGATTGGTATGTAAAGGGTATGCACAAGTGGAAGTTGTTGATTTTGAAGAGACTTTTTCTCTAGTTGCTAGGATGGAAGCCATAAGGATGTTCTTGGCTTATGCTAGCTTTAAGAATTTCAAAGTATATCAAATGGATGTTAAGTATACCTTTCTCAATGGAGATCTAGAATAAGAAGTCTACATTGAACAACCAGAAGAGTTTCTACTATCAGAGAATAAAGACTATGTGTGCAGGTTGAAGAAGGCACTTTGTGGGTTGAAACAAGCCCCCAAAGCATGGTATGCAAGGCTTGATAAATATATTCAACAACAAGGGTTTAAGGAGGAGTTGTAGATAGCAATTTGTACATCAAGACTATATGTGATGATTAGTTGATAGTAGTGGTATATGTGGATGACATCATTTTTAGAGGAAATAGTGATGAGATGTGTCAAGGTTTTGCTATGGAGATGTAGAAGGAATTTGAGATGTCTATGCTTGGAGAATTATCCTTCTTTCTTAGTTTGCAAATATCACAATCAGAGAAGGGAATTTTCATTTCACAAACCAAGTATGTAAAGGAGATGTTGAAATTTTTTAGAATGGAATATTGTAATCCTGTAAGTACCCCCATGATAATAAGATGTAAGTTGAGTAAAGATGAGGAGTCACCTGAATTAGCAAACCAAACACTTTATAGATCAATGATTGGAAGTCTATTGTACCTGACAGCTTCAAGGTCAGATATTATAAAAGCAGTTAGAATGGTGGCAAGGTTTCAATCTGTACCAAAGGAAACACATGTTCAAGCAGTAAAACGGATACTCAAATACTTGAAGGGAACATTGGAGTTTGGTCTGTGGTATCCAAGTGGCAAATATTTTACGCTAGTAGCATACACAGATGCAGATTGGGCAGGCAGTGTTGATGATAGGAAGAGTACAAGTGGAGGAGCCTTCTTTCTTGGTAAAAACCTTGTATCATGGATGAGCAAAAAGCAAGCATCAGTTTCCCTATCTGCCACACAAGTAGAATATATTGCAACAACATCATGTATCACTCAAGTGTTGTGGATGAGGCAAACATTAAAGGACATCAAAGTAAAATATGATCATCCTATCACCATATTTTGTGACAATACAAGTGCAATTAATATTTTGAAGAATCCAGTGATGCATTCAAGGACTAAGCATATTCCTATAAAGTATCATTTTTTGAGAGACAAGGTGGCCAAGGAACAAGTTAAGTTGAGTATATTACTACAAAGGAACATATTGCAGACATATTTACAAAGCCACTTCCAAAGGACACATTTGAGTATTTAAGGGAAAAGTTGGGAGTAGTCCCACACTCATCCAATTATTAAAGGGAAGTATATATTCAAGGGGAGCTACCCACAACATTATCTTGTAGCTCCGTGGAAGAAACAATTTAGATATAGATGGAAGACCCTTTGCCATTGATGTCAAAGGGGGAGAGTTAGAGCAAGGGGAGCCCAAGACAGGGGGATTAGTATAGCCAGGGGGAGCAATGCAAAAAAGAAAAGTTATATTCATGTTTGTGTTGCCATCAATGACAAAGGGGGAGATTGTTGGAAATATTGTCATTGATGTCAAAGGCACGAGGTCGTTAAGTCATGTCAATGATGTCAAGCTAAAGTATGGTTCGTTGCAATAAGAAGTTAACCATTGTACATCCCCATTGGAGAGAAAAGCAATTAAGAGGTTATTCGTTACACTTTACCGTTATGGAATTGGTGGCCGATTTAAAGATATGAGTATGTTTAAATTAAAGATTTCAACATAATGTTGAAATATGTGAAAGAGAAAATAAGACACTATTTATATGGGCCGACCCATATATCCTTTGGCGCCTAAAGCAAAAGATTTAAATTTAATTTGAATCCCTCTTAAGTCTGGCTGACCTCATAAAGGTGTAAATACAAGGTGGCCGACTTCTTTATAATCTAGGCTGACTTCTTGCAAATTAGATGGTTGACCACATACATGAGCAGCACCAAACAAAAGAATATACATATAAATGAGGTACACTAATTAGTAACATAATAACACATGCGATTTGATAAGAAAAGGAAGCAATTTGTATATGCAGCGATCAAAAGTCAAGTGGTGCGATTTGCATCTATGAAGGGTAGTGATTAAAATTTGTTATAGTAGCGATTAGAGTGAAGAGGTGCACAAAGATTTGTATCTTTTGTAAGAGGTGGTGATCATTGTGAAAGGGTATGTCTCTTACACTCATTGAAGACATATAAGAGGTAAATGATTTGGATGATTTAAATTAAACAATCAATGAATAAATTTTGAGTATAAAGAAGAGGAAGAGAAAAAATATGAAGAGTGAGTTTGATTTATATTGAAAATATTTGTGTGATCAAAGGAAAGGATATATGCTAGTAAATTGAATTGATAATATTTAGATTTGACAAGGAAGAGATTAGTGATTGAATCAGATTTGTGTGGATTGTGAAAAGATTTGTAGTTTGGATAAAATTTGAGAGGAGTAAATCATATCAGCCATTGAAGGATTAATAGGTTGGAGCCTATCAAATAGAGGTTGTCGAACCTCTTGCTGGGTTGGAGCTCAGTTTGTGTAGGGGTTGGAGCCTCCAATAGGTTGGTGCCTATAATTATGTCAAGTGGAGATTGGTGTATCCTGTGAGTTGAAGCTCACTATTTGTATTTAACGTAGGTTGGAGCCTACAAGAAAGAGAAGCAGATCAATAAGATATATACATATATCTTATTGATCTTCTTCTCTTTCTTGTAGGCTCCAACCTACGTTAAATACAAATAGTGAGCTTCAACTCACAGGATACACCAATATATATATATATATATAAGGAATATTTTGCCGTGGTTTTCTCCCGTAAGGGTTTCCACGTAAAATCACGTGTTTTCTCTATGCTCTAAATTGGTAGATCTTACTTGAATGTTTTATTGTTATTTATTAAAGTAGAGAAAGAAAAAGTTTTATTATATATTGATTCATCCCCTCTCTCAGTATAACCAAGTGCTCATCATGGATTCACAATGTGTTTCATGTATCTTTCCTCAAAAGGGCAATTGCATAACATCTTACTCTTAAGGAGTAAAAAGTGTCCTCATGTCTTTTTATCTCCTTGTTTAGCTCCTAGGTCCTGATGATTACATTATACATTCTAATTATTCATCCCGATGCAAAATTGTTCGAAACCAATGTAAATTGGGAACAAGGGGCCCATATTTTACCTTACCCCGAACCAAAAATGAGCCTCAGGACTTGGGCACCATTGCCTAAGTCTTCCCTGATTGGTCGACGGAAATTTTATTGTATGTTGGCTTGGGACCTTTAAAAAAGTTTCTCCTTGTCAGCTCTTTTGGTTGAATTTGACGAATGTTAGCGGGAAATCATATATAAGTGTGTTTTTGAATTCATTATGAACCTAGATAGAGATAGCCAACTTGAAGCATTGGAGCAAAGAGCATTCAAAGCATTCATTGTGATTCTAGAGTAGATTTGTATTTCCATTGTGTATTATTGTAGGTTTTGAAGTTATCATCTATCTCTCCTTATGAGTTGAAGATCATTCATCCTCCTAAGGGTTTCATCACATAGGTGATATCATTGTTGTTCATAATCATTTGATTTCATCTCATTGATTTATGTTTAGCCTCTGCCTTGCAAGGGCATGCTCTTTTTATCAAACAACGGTGTTGGGAAGTTTGAATGCTATCCTGGGGTTTGACTGAGGCAAGTCCCTAAACACAATAACCCCAAACCCCTTTTCTTCTTGTGTGCAGGTTATAGGTACGAGATCCAGAAAAGTGAAGATACAGGAAGACTGAGCAAGGATCAGGGTTTCAGGATCTGATAGTAGTTCAAGAATATTCCTTTACAGAAGACTTGGGTGCCACCACCCTAGTCTTCCTACCCTTTTTGACATCAGATCTGGCATCAAGGCAGCCTCTGTAACATTTTTCTAATTTACAGTTTCTAGAGATTCAACTGTTCAGAACTTGGGCAGTCCTGAAATAGTCCTCCAACACTCCCACTTCTGAGACATAGGTTCTGATATCTTCCTAATCATTCTTGTGTAATTGGTTTATGGTTATCTGCTGTACATTTTCTGTTATAATCAGATCTTTGTAAATCTAGGGTTTAGTGCATTGATTGACCTAGAGTTTTGTAAAAAGGCTTGGTTAAATATGATATTTCCATGGCACTCCTGAGTACAAGATCTATAGCTAAATCCACCTTCACTTGGTAGTGATTTGGCTTGGTCTTATCCTTGAATGTTATTATGGAAGAGGGTTTGATCTAGAGTGCATGCTAGTCTTCTTCATTCTCTTTTTCACACATAACACTTCTTCTCCAGAGCTTCCAGCATTGGATGAGGAGGGGAAACTGATTCTTGTTCTTGATGTTATTCTGGATGTCAGGGAACATAGATTGAGGAGTAGGGTGATCAAGGAATATTTGGTGAGATGGAAGGACTTGCCCATTGAGGATGGTACTTGAGAAGGAGAATAGATTTTGTAGCATCTAGGTTTGCAATTGTTTGAGGGCAAGCAATTCTGGGAAGGGAGGATTCTAATGTCCTCTTTTTCTGAGTGATCACCCATTAGAGTCAACTAGCCTTTTTTATTCCCATGGGCTAGGTTGAATAAGCAAGGGAATATTCTGATTAGTTAAATCATGTATTTAACTAATTTTGTCAGGCGAATTGATGATGGGAAATGACTTTCGATATTTTTGTAATGCTATGAAAAAAAAAAAAATCAAAATAATTTGTTTTTTAGGTGGATGACCTAGGGAGAGGTCAAAAGGTTAATTGACATGTGCCAAAAAGGGTTCACCCAAGGTGGGAAAAATAAAATAAAATAAAATGATTTAATAAGAGAAACCACCTAGAAGATTTGATAATAGGAGATGATAGGGTTAGAACAACAAGAAGAATGGTAAATGTTTAGGAAGATAAAAATATTGCCTTGCTTCCAAGATTGAGCCTATGAGCTTCAAAGAAGCAAGTGAAGACAATAGTTGGATAGAGGCTATGGATGAAGAGATGAACCAAATTGAGAAGAATGATACTTGGGAACTAGTTCCAAGACCCAAGGACAAAAATGTAATTGGCACTAAGTGGGTGTTCAGAAATAAGTTGAATGAAGATGGCCAGGTTGTGAGAAACAAAGCAAGATTGGTATGTAAAGGGTATGCACAAGTGGAAGTTGTTGATTTTGAAGAGACTTTTGCTCTAGTTGCTAGGATGGAAGCCATAAGGATGTTCTTGGCTTATGCTAGCTTTAAGAATTTCAAAGTATATCAAATGGATGTTAAGTCTACCTTTCTCAATGGAGATCTAGAAGAAGAAGTCTACATTGAACAACTAGAAGAGTTTCTACTATCAGAGAATAAAGACTATGTGTGCAAGTTGAAGAAGGCACTTTATGGGTTGAAACAAGCCCCCAAAGCATGGTATGCAAGGCTTGATAAATATATTCAACAACAAGGGTTTAAGGAGGGAGTTGTAGATAGCAATTTGTACATTAAGACTATATGTGATGATTAGTTGATAGTAGTGGTATATGTGGATGACATCATTTTTGGAGAAATAGTGATGAGATGTGTCAAGGTTTTGCTATGGAGATGTAGAAGGAATTTGAGATGTCTATGCTTGGAGAATTATCCTTCTTTCTCAGTTTGCAAATATCACAATCAGAGAAGGGAATTTTCATTTCACAAACCAAGTATGTAAAGGAGATGTTGAAAATTTTTAGAATGGAATATTGTAATCCTGTAAGTACCCCCATGATAATAAGATGTAAGTTGAGTAAAGATGAGGAGTTGCCTGAATTAGCAAACCAAACACTTTATAGATCAATGATTGGAAGTCTGTTGTACCTGACAGCTTCAAGTTCAGATATTATGCAAGCAGTTAGAATGGTGGAAAGGTTTCAATCTGCACCAAAGGAAACACATGTTCAAGCAGTAAAATAGATACTCAAATACTTGAAGGGAACATTGGAGTTTGGTCTGTGGTATCCAAGTGGCAAATATTTTACTCTAGCATCATACACAGATGCAGATTGGGCAGGCAGTGTTGATGATAGGAAGAGTACAAGTGGAGGAGCCTTCTTTCTTGGTATAAACCTTGTATCATGGATGAGCAAAAAGCAAGCATCAGTTTCCCTATCTGCCACACAAGTAGAATATATTGCAACAACATCATGTATCACTCAAGTGTTGTGGATGAGGCAAACATTAAAGGACATCAAAGTAGAATATGATCATCCTATCACCATATTTTGTGACAATACAAGTGCAATTAATATTTTGAAGAATCCAGTGATGCATTCAAGGACTAAGCATATTCCTATAAAGTATCATTTTTTGAGAGACAAGGTGGCCAAGGAACAAGTTAAGTTGAGTATATTACTACAAAGGAACATATTGCAGACATATTTACAAAGCCACTTCCAAAGGACACATTTGAGTATTTAAGGGAAAAGTTGGGAGTAGTCCCACACTCATCTAGTTATTAAAGGGAAGTATATATTCAAGGGGAGCTACCCACAACATTATCTTGTAGCTCCGTGGAAGAAACAATTCAGAGATAGATGGAAGACCCTTTGCCATTGATGTTAAAGGGGGAGAGTTAGAGCAAGAGGAGCCCAAGACAGGGGGATTAGTATAGCCAGGGGGAGCAATGCAAAAAAGAAAAGTTATATTCATGTTTGTGTTGCCATCAATGACAAAGGGGGAGATTGTTGGAAATATTATCATTGATGTCAAAGGCACGAGGTCGTTAAGTCATGTCATTGATGTCAAGGTAAAGTATGGTTCATTACAATAAGAAGTTAATCGTTATACATCCCCATTGGAGAGAAAAGCAATTAAGAGGTTATTCGTTACACTTTACCGTTGGATAGATTGTGGAATTGGTGGCCGATTTAAAGATATGAGTATGTTTAAATTAAAGATTTAAACATAATGTTGAAACATGTGAAATAGAAAATAAGACACTATTTATGTGGGCCGACCCATATATCCTTTGGAACCTAAATAAAAAGATTTAAATTTAATTTGAATCCCTCTTAAGTCTGGCTGACCTTATAAAGGTATAAATACAAGGTGGCCGACTTCTTTATAATCTGGGCTAACTTCTTGCAAATCATATGCTCGACCACATACATGAGCAACACCAAACAAAAGAATATACATATAAATGAGGTACATTGATTAGTAACATAATAACACATGCGATTTGATAAGAAAAGGAAGCAATTTGTATATGCAGTGATCAAAAGTCAAGTGGTGCGATTTGCATCTATGAAGGGTAGCGATTAAAATTTGTTAGAGCAACGATTAGAGTGAAGAGGTGCACAAAGAGTTGTATCTTTTGTAAGAGGTGGTGATCATTGTGAAAGGGTATGTCTCTTACACTCATTGAAGACATATAAGAGGTAAATGATTTGGATGATTTAAATTAAACAATCAATGAATAAATTTTGAGTATAAAGAAGAGGAAGAGAAAAATTATGAAGAGTGAGTTTGATTTATATTGAAAATATTTGTGTGATAAAAGGAAAGGATATATGCTAGTAAATTGAATTGATAATATTTATATTTGAGAAGGAAGAGATTAGTGATTGAATCAGATTTGTGTGGATTGTGAAAAGATTTGTAGTTTGGATAAAATTTGAGAGGAGTAAATCATATTAGCCATTGAAGGATTAATAGGTTGGAGCCTATCAAATAGAGGTTGTCGAACCTCTTGCTGGGTTGCAGCTCAGTTTGTGTAGGGGTTGGAGCCTCCAATAGGTTGGTGCCTATAATTATGTCAAGTGGAGATTGGTGTATCCTGTGAGTTGAAGCTCACTATTTGTATTTATAGTAGGTTGGAGCCTACAAGAAAGAGAAGAAGATCAATAAGATATATATATATTTTGCCGTGGTTTTCTCCCGTAAGGGTTTCCACGTAAAATCATGTGTTGTCTCTAGGCTCTAAATTGATAGATCTTACTTGAATGTTTTATTGCTATTTATTAAAGTAGAGAAAGAAAAAGTTTTATTATATATTGATTTATCCCCCCTCTCAGTATAACCAATTGCTCATCACGGATTCACAATGTGTTTCATGTATCTTGCCTCAAAAGGGCAATTGCGCAACATCTTACTGTTATGGAGTAAAAAGTGTCCACATGTCTTTTTATCTCCTTGTTTAGCTCCTAGGTCCCGATGATTACATTATACATTCTAATTATTCATCCTGATGCAAAATTGTTCAAAACCAATGTAAATTGGGAACAAGAGGCCCATATTTTACCTTACCCCGAACCAAAAAGGAGCCTCAAGACTTGGGCGCCATTGCCTAAGTCTTCCCTAATTGGTCAGGGCAAATTTAATTGTATGTTGGCTTGGGACCTTTAAAAAGGTTTCTCCTTGTTAGCTCTTTTTGTTGAATTTGACGAATGTTAGGGGGAAATCATATATAAATGTGTTTTTGAATTCATTATGAACCTAGATAGAGATAGCCAACTTGAAGCATTGGAGCAAAGAGCATTCAAAGCATTCATTGTGATTCTAGAGTAGATTTGTATTGCCATTGTGTATTATTGTAGGTTTTGAAGTTATCATCTATCTCTCCTTATGAGTTGAAGATCATTCATCCTCCTAAGGGTTTCATCACATAGGTGATATCATTGTTGTTCATCATCATTTGATTTCATCTCATTGATTTATGTTTAGCCTCTGCCTTGCAAGGGCATGCTCTCTTTATCAAACAATGGTGTTGGGAAGTTTGAATGCTATCCTGGGGTTTGACTGAGGCAAGTCCCTAAACACCATAACCCCAAACCCCTTTTCTTCTTGTGTGCAGGTTATAGGTAGGAGATTCAGAAAAGTGAAGATACAGGAAGACTGAGCAAGGATCAGGGTTTCAGGATCTGACAGTAGTTCGAGAATATTCCTTTATAGAAGACTTGGGTGCCACCGCCCTAGTCTTCCTACCCTTTTTGACATCAGATCTGGCATCAAGGCAGCCTCTGTAACATTTTTCTAATTTACAGTTTCTGGAGATTCAACTGGTCAGAACTTAGGCAGTCCCAAAATAGTCTTCCAACACTCCCGCTTCTGAGACATAGGTTCTAATATCTTCCTAATCATTCTTGTGTAATTGGTTTCTGGTTATCTGCTGTACATTTTCTGTTATAATCAGATCTTTGTAAATCTAGGGTTTAGTGCATTGATTGACCTAGAGTTTTGTAAAAAGGCTTGGTTAAATATGATATTTCCATAGCACTCCTGAGTACAAGATCTGTAGCTAAATCCACCTTCACTTGGTAGTGATTTGGCTCGGTCTTGTCCTTGAATGTTATTGTGGAAGAGGGTTTGATCTAGTGTGCATGCTAGTCTTCTTCATTCTCTTTTTCACACATAACACTTCTTCTCCAAAGCTTCCAGCATTGGATGGGGAGGGGAAACTGATTCTTGTTCTTGATGTTATTCTGGATGTCAGGGAGCGTAGATTGAGGAGTAGGGTGATCAAGGAATATTTGGTGAGATGGAAGGACTTGACCATTGAGGATGGTACTTGAGAAGGAGAATAGATTTTGTAGCATCTAGGTTTGCAATTGCTTGAGGGCAAGCAATTCTAGGAAGGGAGGATTGTAATGTCGTCTTTTTCTGAGTGATCACCCATTAGAGTCAGCTAGCCTATTTTATTCCCGCGGGCTGGGTTGAATAAGCAAGGGAATATTTTGATTAGTTAAATCATGTATTTAACTAATTTTGTTAGGCGAATTGATGATGGGAAATGACTTTCGATATTTTTGTAATGCTATGAAAAAAATAAAATAAATCAAAATAATTTATTTTTTAGGTGGATGACCTATGGAGAGGTCCAAAGGTTAATTAACATGTGCCAAAAAGGGTTCACGCAAGGTGGGAAAAATAAAATAAAATAAAATGATTTAATTTGGGCACCTAGCATGAGGTCGACCATATTGGGAGAAGGAAAAGAAAATAAAATAAATACTTTGCCAAGATGAGGTCGACTAGATTTGGAGGGAAAATATGGCTATAAATATAAAGTCATTTGAGGTCATTTTATCATCCATTTATATCATATATTTTCTCACAGAGATTTTCTCTTTAGGTGCAACTTTTGTTGGCCTATGTTCCAAGGACAAAAACCCTTGTGAATATGGTGAGTTGGACGAAAACCTAGCTCATCTTGTGGAGGACCATTTGCACTTCATTGTAGACATTGGAGGTTTGGAGCATTATTGCATATTCAAATTTGCAGATTAGATTTGGAGCAGCCTTGTTTTGTGGTCATTTGTGTTCACTTTGCACTAGGGTTTCATTCTAGACTTGAGCGCCACCTTTGGAGGAGGTTGATTTGGCTTGGAGAGAGGTGATTTCATCCATTGAAGGGTTTTCCAAACCCTAACCCTGCAATCATCTTCATCCTTGCAAGCACCATCATTTGGAGGGTTTGTTTGACCATCATTCATCATCAATTGGTATGTACTTGCCTAGGGTTTTGAGCTGATTTGCACAACATTCCGGGCCATGTTTGATCATGTTTAGCCCATGCTTTTGATGTAATTTTTAGTCTATAAACTCAGATTTGTAACAACAGAAGTTATCTTCAAAAAAATTAGAATTATATGTTGCATTTGGAGGCTATATCTTGTGTTTTTCATGGTGGATTTCATGTTTGATATGATCAACAATTTGTAGCATCATTTGACATGTTTATTTGTCATTCTTTGGCACTTGTATGTTCCCTATGATATTTTGTTTGAAATCAAAAAATAAAAATTAGAAATCAGAATTAGGGTTCGAGCAGAAATAAAAATAAAAATTTTAGGGTAGATCCCATTGGGGATATTACATCGAACAAGGGTTAAACAAAACTAGGGAGCTCACACCTCCCTTAGCCATGACCATAGCTTTGATACCACTTGTTAGGAAATTACAGACTTATCAAACCATTTCCTACATAACCCTATGAGAGAAAATGATGCATACAAACTTACATAATAACCATAATACAAAGATCAAAGACATACCACAAGATAACACGAGATATACACTGAGAAAATCCTCAATCTAGGGAAAAAATCAGCCTTCAAATGCATCCACACTCAATGTATTATTGTAGTGTGCCTATTAGAATATTTGATCAAACTTGCAACATTTTCCAATTTTGGCTCACAGGCATTTTGTCAAACAGTTTGTGGAAAAACTAAATATATTTGTTTTTCAACCAGTTTATGTGTATTTCAAAAAATACCATAGATAAACACAAATAGATACTTGTAATAATTTTCCACAAATTAGAATGCTTTAATGACTATATTTCTGATAAAACAATCATATAATTCTAGTGCTGATATAAAATAATAAAACTTAAATACAAATTTAAACTGGATTGATGATAATCAAATAAAGAATACAAAGAATTGATGACCTCTAACTGTTGGTATCAATTAGAAATTAGAATTAATATTTTTAATCCCCTTTTTAAATTGTATGACCTCCTTATGAATGTACGGACTTGGCTAGAAGTTGATAAAATCAACAATTTCATGTGCAAAGGATATGTCAGATTACATTAAGGCATTTTAGACCATAAAAACATAACCAAAATGCCTTTTTAACTAATGAATGAATGAATTCTTTTAATGACGTTCACGAGACCATAGTCTATGGGACCCATAGGTAAAACAAGTCGCAATAAATAAGGAAACGAAGGACCCACAAGCAGCCCCCAAGCTACATCTGGCTGCCCTTCATTTCGCTATTGACCCCCTTTCTTTTGTTATGAATCCTGCACAAGAAATTTGGATAAGCGCTTCCCTTCATGTAATCTTGTACAACAAATTAGGGTGGTGATGTCATCAATTTTGGGACCCATAATCATCCAATTCAAGTCTGCGCTTCCTCCTTAATATGACAACTTTGTGAAAGCCTTTTTAAGCCTTTTAACAAAATGCCTCCTAAAAAATAATCGCTAACTTAGTATGTGTGTATGGTCATCTACTTACCTTCCAAAAGATGGTGTGGTCTGCCTTGGGCCCACTCCATAATAGAAATATGGTATTTCACACTTCACAAACAAATAAACCAAAACTCTTCAGCCCTGGTCGGTTATGTGAATCACAAAGAAAATATGGCCAGCAATCATACAAACTTGAACTCCATAAATTTATTATTTGCCTTGCAAATCTTCAATAAATTTCTTATTCGTCGATTTCCTGGAAAAACAAACAGAAATCTGGAATAATATTTTGACAAACCTTTGCAAAACCTCAAACGTTCTACTCAACTACGAATCCTGTATTAATTCGCCAAAGATTGGCTAGGGAGATTTTTGTCCTCGAAACCAATATTCCCCTAGGGTTTTCATTCTAGGGTGAATTGCTGAACAAACTGCTCAAGCTCCCAATAGGGCTTCCAATAAAATAAAATTGTTTTGAATGAGATTTCTCTTGTCCAAACTCCTTTTTATACTCTTTAGAAATAATATTATTTTTCATAACGTTTAATTTTTTCGCTTAAAGTGACTTTATAATTTAACATTATATTTTGGCCTCATAAAATCACTTTTATGACTCTCTAAAACAAACTCCTTTATTAAATAATTAAATTATTTTTTGCACATTCATCCGAGTTTACGAAAAATATTAAAATTGGCCAAAAAGGGACATTACAATTATTCAACAATGAAACATTATAAAACACTTACAAAGTTCCCATGAACACTTCTGAAACATCAAACTCCTCCAATGCATCCTCCATGTGTCCAAACATAATGGCTAACCATGCAACCACACATCCCAAGTTGTGCTTCACATATGCACTCTTTAGGAGAGCTCAATATAAAAGATAGCCAACTTCAAAATGATAGCTAACCTCAACCACTAAATATGTGCTTGCTTGTATAGAATCAAGCTCACACAAAACCACCAAATGGTATTGGTTGAACCATGTGTTTCAAAACCATGAGAGCACAAAACCATTGACCCCAAAACTAAATATTTCCTACAAACATTAAATATTTGTCTTATGTCTCTCACATATAAAATATCTAACCAATGTTACATATAACTTTACAAGTGGACCCAAATAAATATTTAATGTGGCTAAACACATCACTAAAGATGCACTTCAAATAAATATTTATTTACATAATTAAAACAATTCTTTCTTGTGCAAGGTGTACAACACAACACCTTTTCCTAACATATATTTGCCATTCCTTCTCGAATAAGTTCTCTATTAATAAATGCTTGTGTATTCAATAAACACATTTCCTTTAATTATTACCAACACACAAGAAATAAAATATCATTAAAAACTTTGAGATGACTAAACATATTTGTAAAATCTACAAGCAACAATGCTCTTTCTACAAACACCTTACCTTACTCTGTGGAAAATAAATGCTTCCTATATTTGATGTTATAGATCTGATATGGTAATCAAACAATGAATACCATAAAATTCTAAATAAAAAGAGTTATGCTAATAAATTGGATAAATATTGAAGTATTTAGCTGTATCAGATGATGTGGTGATTTTTAATTGTTGATGTTAATTGATTGATTTGTTGCAACTCTAGATTGGGATATGGAATCTAAGGCTAGATTGGATTATTAGGGATATATGATAGACCTTTGTTGAAAGTTGATTTGACGTCAATTGGGTTGCATCATGTAACCTAGTGTTAGACTAAATCATGCCACATTGTTTTATCCTTCTTTTGTCTCCTAGTCTGGGACTGATGTGAATTACAAAAGTTTGTGCGCCTGTGTTTGAGAATAGGGTGGGATGACAAGCATAATAGAGCTTACTTATGAGGTGAGAGGTTGATAACCTTAGCCTATTTGAATAACAAGTCAAGCCCCTAAGGAGTTGATGTACAAATTCCATATACACATCAAGTAAATAATGTAATGCGATGACACCTAGTGATACAAAATTAATGCTTTGGAGTGTAGTCGATCGGATATACTTTTAATGATCTTATGATTACTTGATGATTCAAATGATTTGCATCTTCAAATAATTTCCTACATGCTTTGCTAATGACCTAGGCTTGTTTGTAAATACATATTCCTAGTCGTTCAACTTGAGGTATCTAGTGTGTGGGCCAATGGGATAGCAACCATCTTCTAGAAAAGTCAACTTAGAAGCAAAACATTTGATATTTGAATTACATAGATTAGGATGCATGGTGCAGGCTAGTCCATAGATAAGGTTATGTTATGCACCCTAGCCCAGGTTAACTAAGGACATAGTTTAGGTTAGTTGAGGACCTAAAGGAACAAACTTGTCCTAACTAAAACAATAAATATGAATTTTAGTTAACTAGTAAATTCACACTTATGATTGGGTTATACACAAAGCATATCAAATTAAACACTACAATAATATATTTATAATAGTAGTAAACAGTGTTATGGTCAATTGGTAGGACCACTTGGTTCTCATGTTGGAGAGCAAGGCTCAAATCTCCCTAAGGACATCATAGTGTCATGTTGATATGCTGAAGCGGTGGTCTTGCTTTAGTTGAGAGTGTATGTAGTAGGCTCACAAGTGATGCTAATGATGAGATGGTGAAACAATAAGGAGGAAGATGTCTTGCAAGAAGAAATAGGAAGCACGATGACGAGATGGAGAAACAATAGTAGTCAACGGTGTTATCATCAGTTGGTAGGACCACTTGGTTCTCATGTTGGAGATCAAGATTCAAATCTTCCTAAGGACATCATAGTGTCAGAATGACACATTGAAGCGGTAGTCCTGCTTTAGCTGAGAGTGTATGTAGTAGGCCCACAAGTGACACTTAGGATGAGATGGTGAAACAATAAAGAGGAAGATGTCTTGCAAGAAGAAATAGGAGACACAATGACGAGATGGCGAAACAATAAAAAGGAAGATGTCTTGCAAGGAGGAATAGGAGGCATGACATTGAGAGTATGCGGTAGGTCCATAAGTGATACTAGAGGATAGTGGAACAATAAGGAGGACAATGCCTTGCATGAAAAGATGGTGAAACAATAAGGAGGAAGATGCCTTGCAAGAAGAAATGGGAGGCACGACTACAAAATGGTGAAACAATAAAGAGGAAGATGTCTTGCAAGAAGAAATAGGAGGCACAACATTGAGAGTATACGATAGGTCCATAAGTGATACTACAAGATAGTGGAACAATAAGGAGGACAATGCCTTGCATGAAAAGATGGTGAAACAATAAGGAGGAAGATGTCTTGCAAGAAGAAATAGGAAGCACAACAACGAAATGGTGAAACAATAAAGAGGAAGATGTCTTGCAAGAAGAAATAGGAGGCACAACATTGAGAGTATGCAGTAGGTCCACAAGTGATACTAGAGGATAGTGGAACAATAAGGAGGGCAATGCCTTGCATGAAAAGATGGTGAAACAATAAGGAGGAAGATGTCTTGCAAGAAGAAATAGGAGGCATAACGACAAAATGGTGAAACAATAAAGAGGAAGATGTCTTGCAAGAAGAAATAGGAGGCACGACATTGAGAGTATGCAGTAGGTCCATAAGTGATACTAGAGGATAGTGGAACAATAAGGAGGACAATGCCTTGCATGAAAAGATGGTGAAACAATAAGGAAGAAGATGTCTTGCACGAAGAAATAAGAGGCACGATGATGAGATGGTGAAATAAGTGATAAAGAGGAAGATGTCTTGCAAGAAAAAATAGGAGGCACGACATTGCTAGTATGCAGAAGGTCCATAAGTGATACTAGAGGATAGTGAAACAATAAGAAGGACAATGCCCTGCACGAAGAGATACGAAAAGTAGGAGGAGGCATTCAAACTCTAGGAGTGCAGTAGGGAAATGGAAATGCAATCCTTTAATAGTCCATGCCTCACAACCTAACTTATAGGCAACTTGTAACATATGGGACTACCTCATACTCCCATTGGTGTTGAAGGAAACACCAAATTGTACTTCAATATGAAGCATACATAACCTGCCTTGAAACATTCAAACTTGTGACCACAAATTTTTTTACCAAGAGTCAACTCTATAGGAGATTGTAAACTACAAAGATAGCTCCGCCGACTGAAGCACTTGTTACAATTAATGCTTTCGTGGAGGTTTTCACGTCTATAATCTTCGACTCCATTCTATGGGTCTCCATTGGCCATCACATTGTCTTCTCTGAAGTGTCCTATAAATGTATCATTCCAAGATAACACCACCCTCCAGTCCCTCTTTTGAGGCCTGAATCCTCCCACGTGTCATCCAACCAAAACATAACCGTGGCACAGCGATGGTGTCTCAACCAAGCAGAGAAACTCATACACAACTACAATAAATCTGTCAAACACAGCACAGATTCTCAGTACTGAGCTTATTTCCCCAAATAAGCAATGGCTGCCACCAATCTACTCCTTTCGACCCCCATAAAAACCCAATTATTCAAACCCCATCTGGCCGTTTCCCAATCTACCCCCAAATTCCTCCACCACCACCATCTTTCCACCCAAATCCTCACCCCCCGCGCCTCACTACAGCACAGTCTCCCAGCGGCGCTCATTGCAATTCCACTCCTCTCAACATCACCATTGGCGCTCCTTCCCGCCGCCGCCGCAGCGCCGGAATTGGCCCCTGTTCCTCCTCCTCCAACTGGCGCAGAATCTCTCCGCCCAAACGCCTTCAAATCCGCCGCTCCTTCTCCCTTCTCTGGCGCAGCCGTTTCCGCCCCCGAGCCCCGATCTTCGGATCTTCCTGAGGGTTCGCAATGGCGCTACAGTGACTTCCTCAATGCTGTGAAGAAGGGCAAAGTGGAGCGCGTGCGCTTCAGCCGTGACGGCGCCTCGCTTCAGCTCTCTGCTGTCGACGGGCGGCGCGCCACGGTCACACTGCCTAATGATCCTGACCTTGTGGATATCCTCGCCATGAATGGCGTCGACATTTCTGTGTCGGAGGGCGATAATAATAACAATCTTTTTAATGTGATTGGGAATTTGCTGTTTCCGATACTGGCATTTGGAGGGCTCTTTTTTCTGTTTAGGCGCGCGCAGGGTGGACCTGGGGGACCGGGCGGGCTTGGCGGTCCTATGGACTTCGGCCGCTCCAAGTCTAAGTTTCAGGTAGGTTACATTCCTTTCCTTTCGGCTATTCTTAAACATCATCCATTGCAACACTCAAAGCGACATATATTTACCATTTTTATTGTGGATTAGGTGTAAATTTTCGCTATTCTTAAACATCATCCACTTCAACACTCAAAGCCACATATATTAACCATTTTTTTTTTTATTGTGGATTAGGTGTAAATTTCTGCTATTCTTAAATATCATCCACTCAAAGCCACATATATTTACCATTTTTAAAATTGTGGATTAGGTGTAAGTTTCCGCTATTCTTAAACATCATCCACTCAAAGCCACATATATTTACCATTTTTTTAATCGTAGATTAGGTGTAAATTTCCGCTATTCTTAAACATCATCCACTGCAACACTCAAAGCCACGTATATTTACCATTTTTATTGTGGATTAGGTGTAAATTTGTTATTGATTGTTTGACAACAGAAATGGTTATTCTTAAACATCATCCAATTCAACACTCAAAGTTCAATAAAAGCTGGACATATATTTACCACTTTTTATTGTGGACTAGGTGTAAATTTGTTATTGCTTGTTTGACGACTGAAATGGAATGGATGATATTTAAGTAGAGTGATTCTTTTTCCCTGTGTTCTTCTTCTTCAAAATTTGTTTTGTTTCAGTAAATTTAAAATTTTTGTTCTTGTTTTTATATGCTTCCAATTGTGTACATTAGATTTTCACATTCCTTAAGCTCACGGTCAGGATGAATGTGAATGATGATGTATCAAACATTGATGTAAACAAGAAATGGAATGGATGATATTTAAGTAGAGTGATTCCTTTTCCCTTTGTTCTTCTTCTTCAAAATTTGTTTTGTTTCAATAAATTTAAGATTTTGTTCTTGTTTTTATATGCTTCCAAATGTGTACATCAAATTTTCACATTCCTTAAGCTCACCGTCAGGATGAATGTGAATGATGATGTATCAAACGTTGATGTAAACAAAAAAATTACACGTTTTTCTAGAAGCTCATACAGGGTAGATGATTTCCAATTGTGTACTTTAAGTTTTTACAGTCCAGAAGCTACATTCCTTTTGGCTATTCTTGAACACCATCCACTTCAACACTCAAAATCTTTTAGTAGGACATATATTTACCTTTTCTTGGTGGATTAAGTGTAAATTTATTATTGATTGTTTGACAACGGAAATGGAATGGATGATATTTAAGTATTGTGGATTAAGTGTAAATTTATTATTGATTGTTTGACAACGAAAATGGAATGGATTTATATTTAAGTGGAGTGATTCCTTTCCCCCTTTGTTCTTCTTCTTCAATTTTTTTTTTTTTTTCAATAAATTTAAAATTTTGTTCTTGTTTTTAAATGCTTCCAAATGTGTACATTAAATTTTCACATTCCTTAAGTTCACTGTCAGGATGAATGTGAATGATGATGTATCAAACGTTGATGTAAACAAAAAATACACGTTTTTCCAGAAGCTCATACGGGGTAGATGATTTCCAATTGTGTACTTTACGGTTTTACAGTCCAGAAGCTCATACAGGGTAGATGATTTCCAATTGTGTACTTCACGTTTTTACAGTCTATTAATGGTTGGAGGTTCTGGAATAATTGTGTGTTTTGTTCACATCAACGTTTCGGATCACACTTGCGATCCTTCATCAGATCACCACCAACAGGAAGCGAATGATGATTTCCAATTGTGTACTTTACGTTTGTACAGTCCAGAAGCTCATACAGGGTAGATGATTTCCAATTGTGTACTTCATGTTTTTACAGTCCATAATAGTACAAGGTTCTGGATTAACTGTGTGTTTTGCTCACATCAACGTTTCGGATCACACTTGGTGATCTTTCATCAGATCACCACCAACAGGAAGCAAATGGTGATTTCCAATTGTGTACTTTACGTTTTTACAGAGACCAGAAGCTCATACAGGGTAGATGATTTCCAATTGTGTACTTCACGTTTTCACAGTCCATAATAGTTGGAGGTTCTTTAATAATTGTGTGTTTTGTTTGCATCAACTTTTCGAATCACACTTGGTGATCCTTCATCAGATCACCACCAACAGGAAGCGAATGATGATTTCCAATTGTGTACTTTATGTTTTTACAGAGACCAGAAGCTCATACAGGGTAGATGATTTCCAATTGTGTACTTCACGTTTTTATAGTCTATAATAGTTGGAGGTTCTGGAATAATTGTGTGTTTTGTTCACATCAACGTTTCGGATCACACTTGGTGATCCTTCATCAGATTACCACCAACAGGAAGCGAAGGATGACGGACCACACGATGACGGACCACATGATAATGACGTAAACAAAACATATTCAGTTTTTCCAGAAACTCTTACTATCATCCTTCCAATTGGTTACTTCAGAAAAAAGTGGAAAATTAGATATATCCATTGAATGGTTACTTCACATGAAGCACAGTTGGTTGGGGAGAAACCTGATCTGAATTATGGTATTAGCTGAGTCACAAGCTCAGTCTGTCGCCCAGTCTTTAACCTAGTCTACCCAAACAAAATAAACATATAGCATCTATCACAAATATTTACATTATTAAAAAAAAGGTCTTTCTTAACCCTGATGATGGGTCCTGGAGAAAGACCTTAAACTTAAAGACTACCAAGGTGATTCCAGAAGACTAGCTTGAATTCAAAATTTATTATATGTCAAAAACATTGTCTGGTTTTCAGTGTGTTTTTGCCCGGATTTTTTAAGGGCAGTAAAAAATCAGCTTGTCAAGTGTTTTAACCGAGTCTCTTTAACTTTGCTTGGATATTATGGCGGAACCAGGGAGATGCCATTTTCTTTAGAACAGGTTTGTTGTTTTATTTAGTGATTTTATAAAACACTCTTTTTTGTTCAAACATCCTTTTTTATAAACAATGTCTTATAATACAAATAACTTCAATTAATCAGGTCTTTTGTGATTTATATTAATTTGCCAATTGATCAGTTGTACAATAAAAATTCAACCATTAGACTTGAATTTAATCTAAAATTTGAACACAGTTATCATGTCTTCAAGTTTTGCGTTTGTTAATTAGTTCATTTAGAAATATGCACCTTTAGTTCTTTCCTTGCTTCTTATCTTGAGTTCTTCTCTGAATATTGCTTAATTCTTTACAAGTTTTTCAAAAACAAAAAAAGGTAAATCTGGCACATGAATGGGTGGAAATAGCCCGGGCACATTTTTCATTTTGCCTGCTTCATTGCAGCTGCGCTATTGCAGTGGGTCTCTATTGTGGTAATTGTCTTGCCTTACCACCCAGTCACATCCACATGGCCCAAATTTAAAAAAAAAATCTCTTATTGATTTGATATTGGAAAATTGCACTTACTCTTTTGCCTCATTTCGTTGCTGGTTTCAAAGTTTTTCCAAGTAGCATATTTTCCAAAAGCTTCACCTTGTTATGACATAAAATTTGCATTTTTTGCCAATTTGTTGAGATTTTATTTTTTAACAAAAAAATTTCAAATATGGATTTTTTTTAATCAAGTTTTTTAGTTTTTGATTACAAGGGTTAGAATTGGGGGGCCCCTCCCCTTACAACATGCAGGAATACTGCTCTATCTATGCTTGAATACTGTAGCTCCTTACTCCTCCTGCAGGGCATCCTTACTCCTTATTGCTCCATCTGTGCTGCTCGCAATCCTCCAACACTCCTTTGGCATGAATGCCGTATCTCTTATATCCTCCTGCAGGGTATCCTCCTCCTTATTGCTCCATCAATTATTCCTCTAGCATCACCTGTGGGCCTACCACATACTCTTATCAACTGAAGTGAGACTACCACTTCAGCACGCCATTCTGGTGCTAAGATGTCCTTGGGGAGATTTAAACTTCAGTCTTCAACATGAGAACCAAATGCCCTACCACTTGACCACAACCCCGTTGACTGGATTTTTTTAATCAAGTTAATTATGGTTTGAACTTTGACTTTTAGTCAATTGAATAATTTTTCACAATGATTACAAATATTACATTGATTGGTAAATTTTTTTGTATTGTAATATATTTTCTAACTCTGTCTCCTGGATAGCAATAATTTAATAATTCATCTGTATGACTATTCTGGATAGTTGTATTGATGTTCGTCATCTAATGTTTCAAGTGATCTGGCAGACAAAAATCATCATATGTGGTTATTTGTTTAACTTACACAGATAAATTCCTGCTAAAACTTACTATCCAATGAATGCACTCTTGAAATATTTTTTCTGGCAGACAAAAATCATCATATGTGGTTATTTGTTTAACTTACACAGATAAATTCCTGCTAAAACTTACTATCCAATGAATGCACTCTTGAAATATTTTTTGGGCTTAGAGTCAAGGTCTGAGGGTATCTGTTCCATAGCAGCTCATTTCGGGCATATCTCTTTCCCCAGTGCCTCCAAGGAATTTAACACTGATAGGCTAAGAATTCGGTCTTTTGCCCCCATCAGCTACTTTGACCCCTTTATTTCCCCAATCTAGAAACTGCAGAAATCTTAGGTCTTGAAAATTATTTGAATAGATTTTCATAAATTGCATTAATGAAGTAGGTTAGTGCCACAAGTGGAGCAATTGCAGTAAAAATGCCAGGTACAAGCCCCCATCAAACCTAGCTTCAACATGTTCTGGTGGGCCACCATTCTTGTGGTATAAAAATGGTCAGAGTTGGATGCAAGCCCTAGGCAATTGTGATGGCAAAGTTTTTCATCTGGCCAGGTTGCCTTGGCCAAATGGAGATATGAGCTCGTCTAGTGTTCTAGTTGAACGGGACAATGACTGTAATGATAATCTGCTGCTTTGGGTTTAGTTAGAATTTTTTATTTTTGTGGGGTTAGTCCTGAGTGTGGCTAAGGCATCTCATGATGACTTCCTTGAGTAGTCATAATACAAGAATGAGATCTCTCCTCATAAAAGTTGGTAATAATTACATATGGCAAGTGTTTGTTAGCATCGGGGAGGAACGGTAAATGTTGGTAATAATTACAAATCAACTTTAAATCTAGTTAGTTTTTCAATTTTTGTTGGGTTTAACCCGTGTGTGGTTAAGTCATCTTAAGCTGACCTCAATGACTAGTCATTACACCAGGATGACATTTTTTTTCATATATTTTGGTAGTAATTACAAAGTAAGGGGACCTCTTCAGCACACATGGCAAGCGTTTGTAATCAAGGGGAAGGGACAGTAAATGTTGGTAATAATTACAAGGCAAGTATTTGTTAGTAGAGAGGAGGAATGATAAATGCAATTCACTGCTTTGGGATTTTCTATGTCCATTCTCAAATCTTTTGCAACATTAATACCTTAAATATCACCCTTGTCTCACTATTCTGAGTTATGTGGACTAACCCAACTACAACCCAATCATGTATCTGTGTTAAGTAATTGAAGACCTAAATTGGCATTATTAATTACATTTCTAGTTTCTGTGGGATTTGACTCATGCATAATGACACACACAGTTAAAAGCCTACAAAAAATAAAAAATCCAACTAATAATGCATGTGCAAGCATTCAATTACTTAACAAAGATTAAACTTCTTGATTAACTTTATGGTAAATTGTACACATGGTTACCAAACAAAAATGTGACAGGAACTTACTACTCCTGTTGAAATGTATGGCATAGAGGATTATCAGATTCATATCTATGCATTTTCAGTATTACTATAAATGATCAAAGTTTTGTTTGGTTATCTTAATTTAAGATTTTATGCATGTGGTCTTAATTCTTCCTAACATCATTATATAGCTGCTGGTAGGTACAAATGTTCAATTTCAAACGGATTTCACCTAGCTTTGTGTCATTCTCTTGATTGAATATGTACCAGATTATAGTTGCACGTCTATACCTGAATAACTGTGCATAACTGTTGCCCAGTTCTAGAATAAATTTCTTAAACATGTACCAAGTTATGATTGCAGACATCTATATTCATGTAGTTGTGCATAATATCAATATATGAATGCTAGCAGGCATACATATCTAGTTGTAAATTAATTCATCAAGATCTGTTTGATTATCCTGATTGCATACATGTGTGTGAGATTGTGTACATCATTGCATGGGAAGCTGGTTAGAAGAAAAAAGTATTTTATCCACTACTGTAATTAAAATCAGATACCTTATATGTTTTCTAGAACGAAGCCCTATAATATAATTATTGTCTAAAGACTAAAACTGAAAATTTCTTAAAATTTTCCCTGGTTGCAGGAGGTGCCTGAGACTGGCATAAACTTTGCAGATGTGGCTGGTGCTGACCAGGCCAAGCTGGAGCTGCAAGAGGTGGTAGATTTTTTAAAAAACCCTGACAAGTATACGGCTCTTGGTGCTAAGATCCCCAAGGGTTGTTTATTGGTTGGGCCACCCGGCACAGGAAAGACCCTGCTTGCCCGAGCTGTTGCTGGTGAGGCTGGTGTGCCATTTTTCTCATGTGCTGCTTCAGAATTTGTGGAGCTTTTTGTTGGTGTTGGTGCTTCAAGGGTCAGGGATTTGTTTGAAAAAGCCAAGTCTAAGGCACCTTGTATTGTTTTTATTGATGAAATTGATGCGGTGGGGAGGCAGAGAGGGGCTGGGCTTGGCGGTGGGAATGATGAGAGGGAGCAAACCATCAATCAACTGCTGACCGAGATGGATGGATTTTCAGGGAACAGCGGGGTTATTGTTCTTGCAGCCACAAATCGGCCAGATGTTTTGGATTCAGCACTTCTGCGGCCAGGGAGGTTTGATCGGCAGGTTACTGTTGACAGGCCAGATGTTGCCGGGAGAGTGAAGATTCTTGAGGTAGGGGCTCAAATTTAATTTTATGAACGTATTGCATTTGGATTCAAGTGAGTTATTTTTCTGTAATTAGATTCATTGAATTTTTTTGGTGTCAATAGATTCAATGAAGACATTCTTTTATTGTTCTTTTTAATGGTCAAAGTGTCATATACGTTGGTTGGATAAAATTCAATGTGGCATAGGCTACCAACCATAAAAAGCTGGAACTATAATCAATATAGGATGGAAAGGCTGCTATTGGATTTGGTTAATAGACAATTGTGTGGCTGCTATTGTACTCAATGCAGGAATTTTTATTTTGGGTTTTTAAATATTTATTTAATGTTGGAAGCATCATAGTGATTGGTAGAGTAAAATGCAATACACCATAGCTTGCTGATGAGAAACAATAGTATGTAAGTGCTGCAATTGAATTTATTGGAGACATTTTCGTTCTTTTGTCGCACTGGGTTTCTAGGGAGGCTTTTTTTTTGTAATTGTAGAAGCATCACACTCATTGGTAAGTAAAATGCAACATGACATAGTTAACTGACCATGTAAATGCAGATGGAAGTGCTGTTACTGGATTTGGATAGGAGAATTTTGTGACCATAGTTGAATTTACCGAAGGGTTTTTCTTTTGTTTATTAAATGATAGAAGTATAATAGTTCTTTATCATTGATTGAGTAAAATGCAACATGGCATAGGCTGTTAACCGTGAAAACGGTGTAACTGTTTTCATTTCAGATAAGATGCTGCCATTGGGTTTGGGAGTAGACAATTTTGTTTTCTTATGCCCTTAATTTGTATGTTGGATTTGTTTGAAACAAGAATGTTTCATTTCCAAGTTCTAACATTATGCAAATGATAAGAAAGATAAATTTCTATTATTTGCTGCAAGTCCCTTTTGGTCATAACAGAGAGAAATTGAGAGTGAATATTACAAAATGTAAAGCTTTAGTGTGGTTTGCTATTTTATTTTCTCATTCATCTGCACATGATTTGGTAGGTTCATTCCAGAGGCAAAGCATTGGGAAAAGATGTAGATTTCGATAAAATTGCAAGGAGGACACCTGGCTTCACTGGTGCTGATTTGCAAAATTTGATGAACGAAGCTGCCATTCTTGCTGCTCGAAGAGACCTGAAAGAGATTAGCAAAGATGAAATTTCTGATGCTCTGGAAAGAATTATTGCTGGCCCAGAGAAAAAGAATGCTGTTGTCTCAGAGGAGAAGAGGAGGCTAGTTGCATATCATGGTAAATTACAACATGCTTCAACTGTCTATTATGATTATCACATGGTTTCTTTCTGTATATTAAAAACTTGTCCTGGCTTATGTAAATGCTGTTTTCATGAGATGGTTTAAATGCACGATTGCATTAATGTGAAGGTTGGTGAGATGCCTACTGCAATTGCACTTACTTTTACCCTAGGAGGATTTTAACTTACATAAGTCTTCTTTGCCCCTCTCCTAATTTCTTTGTTGCAACAGCAAAGTTGTGTATGCATTCTTCATTCCTCACCTCATTATATTTTCCTTTAGGTGTCCTCATGTGGGGTCTCTGTCTCCTTTTGTCTTCTCGCTGTGACATTGCATTTTGTTTTTGTATCATTTCCTTTAAGCTGTCCCTTTGGACTACTGTTCATCTCTGAACAATAGTTCTCCCTTGTGATGGACACCTATTTGATGCAAATGATGAATGTTTCTTGTTCCCATACACCAAGTTCTTGACTGGAAAGTGCTATTAAAAAGGTTACCTTGTTTTGCCTTGGACCTCTCTGTATTTTTTAGACAAGCAGCCCTTGTCTCTTCCAGTTATTACAACTGGGACACTTGCACAGCACTGGTGTTTCCATGTTAATTTTAATGATCCTTAATCAATTTTTGATGTTTGACATTGAATAAAAACAGTAAGGTGATGCATTTGTTTGTTGAAGTTGGCATGGGATCAATTCCATTATGTATAGAGCAAGGTAAAACTGTATACAGTGATATGAATCTGTATACACTATTACAAATACAATTCTCCTAGTGAGATTTGACACGGTGAGCTGCTTGTGTTAAGGTTTGAATGGTTTGGGCCTGTCATCCATCTGCATGCTTATCTGTGCATGCAGATTTTTATGTAAACCTGTCGTACACCTTTATACTATGTATACCTCGTCTTAACTTTCAATTGCTTTAATGTCTCAACCTTGAACAATGATAATTCTTCTTGCTGCAGAAAACTGGTGTTATAAAACACTGACTCGGCTTTGTCCTCACTAGTTCTTTTGCCTTCTTTTGCTTTTTCTTTGAGGGATGTGAACAAAATTTCTGCTTACATGGAATGCATTCAGGAAGTATATCTACCTTAAAAGATATATGGCATCATATTCTAGTAAGTTAGTAACCATTTTCCTATCTGCCATTCTTTCACATCTTCATGCAGATCCACAGTAGAAGTATGGATCTGGGATTGATTTCTGTAAGTATAAGGATCTTTAAATCCCAATTTGTAAACCATCAAGACTGTTAATCAGTAGATGATGCAGTCAACAACTAATAACACCACTGTAAGTAATAGATGATATCATGCAACCTATTAACATGGGTTGCCACGTACCATGCCTTGTTCACCTATGTTTATTCCTGATCATTTTGTATCTAGATGTTCTGGCATTTGCTGGATGCAGTTTGCAGGGCCTTTATGTGCCCTCAATTTTGTAAGAAAAGCCACAATCATCTTATAATGTTCTTCTTACCAAGCTCATCCTTATATTTATATGGCTTTAGCCTTTTAGGTTTCAAAAAATATCTTCTTTAATATGCTCCTGTCCGATGTGACTATTTTGGTGTTTACACTGAACTAGCTTTCCAAATTTCCTAAATTAAAGAAAGGTGCTTGTTTATAATATCTACCCGAGCATTTGGGAAAATAGCAGTTGACTAATGTTTTGATTTTTTGTGTGATGTAGAGGCTGGCCATGCCCTTGTTGGTGCACTTATGCCAGAGTATGATCCTGTAGCAAAAATTTCAATCATTCCCCGTGGTCAAGCTGGAGGTCTGACATTTTTTGCTCCTAGTGAAGAGAGATTGGAGTCTGGGCTATATAGCAGAAGCTACCTTGAGAATCAGATGGCAGTTGCACTTGGTGGAAGGTTAGACTGACATAATATTAGCAATCTCCTCAAACAGCTGTATTTCCTGTGAAGCGACTATAAAAAATGTCAACTGATGATTTCGGTTTTTTTGGCATACAGGGTTGCAGAAGAAGTTATTTTTGGTAAAGAAAATGTTACAACAGGAGCCTCAAATGACTTCCAACAGGTCTCTCGTGTTGCACGCCAGATGGTTGAAAGACTTGGGTTTAGCAAAAAGATTGGACAAATATCTCTTGGAGGAGGTGGTGGAAATCCATTTTTGGGACAACAGGTATTTTTTAATGTCACACTATATTCGACTTTGTAATTCAGATTTTCATACCCCCAAAGTAAAGAGACATTTTATCCATGTTCAAGGAGCCTAATTATAGTCTCTTACAGATGTCCCCACAAAAAGATTACTCTATGGCAACAGCAGATATTGTTGATGCTGAAGTCAGAGAGCTTGTTGAGCAGGCATATGCCAGAGCTGTCAACATAATCACAACACAAATTGACATTCTTCACAAATTAGCAGAACTTCTAATTGAGAAAGAACGGTAGATGGAGAGGAGTTCATGAGCTTGTTTATAGATGGAAAGGCCGAACTCTTCGTTGCTTAGAATTTTGAAAACTATATTTATATGTTCAACAGCCAGCACAGTATGTATTTTTTGGCTGATACTAAATTTCAAAATATCCTAGAATTAACATGTAATGTAAGACAAGAGGTCTCTGCAAAAGGTATGGTAGGTAATGTAACAAGATCACGCCTTAGAACAAATACCAAGAAATGCAGTTCGAATATTAAAGTTTGTGAGAAGTATTATTGTTCCACTTCTCAACTGTGCATCATTATTTGGCACGACTTTCATTCATGTAACACTATAGAAAGAAAGATTACTGTAAGTTATGATAGGCTAAAGGCCCTTGACAAATATCCAGTTCCAAGGTTTTTTTTCCCCCCTTTTGTGCCTACATTGGATTAGAAATACTTTAGTTTTCCTATCTTGGAAATTCTATTGAGAATGCTTGTGTTTTTAGTTATTGGTTTGATTCTCAGATTATTCTTTTGTTCGTACTACTTGGCAAGTCTTCATGTTACATTGCAGTCAAGATGATCATTATCAATTAATAGGCTGAAGGCCATTTACAAAATTCAGCTCCGGATTATTCTTTTGTTTTCTTTGTAGGTAAAGAAGTATGATACTAATACGGGGCAAAGCTCAAGATTTACTAAGTAACTGAGTCACATCCTTTTGCTCTTACTAGCATATGGTTCTAAAATACAAGCTTGCAGATAAACTTTGAATGATCATAACCTATGTCACTAGAGAAATGCACAATGACAAGACATAGAGATGAAAGAAACTACCAGTTACAAAATTGCACACAGAAGGGACCTTGACTTTACATAAATTGTGATAACTTCTGAAATCTGTGATTTATACTATATACCTATCTGGCCTCTAACAAAGGCCTTGTGAGAGGAAGAAGAGACAGAAGTCTCTCTTGAATCTTGTAACATCCCAACTGTGTTACCAACACACTTGAAACAGACAGCTTTTTGCCATTACTTCTACTGGAGCATATGCCTAGTTGTTTTACATTAACTCACAAGACAGATGTACATGTTAAGCTTTTTATTTTTTATATTCAGGAATCAGATGTCAGCACCCTTCATTGACAGTGAACAGGGATGACAGCACCCACTCAGAGTTACTCTTCAGCGTTGTAACGTACTACCTCGAAGAGAGAAGGTGATAGAGAGTTTATATACCACAACGGCCTCTTCAAAATTTGAGACGATCTGCCCAAAAAATGAATAGGAGAAAAAACACACACACACAAGTGGAAGAAAAATGAACAAGAGAAAATTGCATACCCTTACACTTTTTTCTGGGAGAAAAATGGATAGAGAAAATTGAAAACCCTTACACTTTTTTCCCACTTGTTTTACGCTACTTTAGATCAATGTCTTTGATGCATAATTTTAGCACATATTTTGGCTCTTTTGGCATGCTCACTGACCCCAAGCCTAAACCCAACACCTTGATATGCAATATCCCTTAGTTGAGAACCTGCTCGACCCATCTCTTAGTAGTTTTCCCATCCTAGACTCAGCTACAGCTATGATTCTGTCCCCTAGATTTTCACTTTCCAAGGCCAACAATCTTGGGATCTAACAATTTTTTTATCATGGTAGTAAGATTGTGTCGTAGGATCTCAAATTCTTAGACCTTAATTGTCTCAACTCTCTAATCTGGAATCTAATGCTATGATTCTGTCCCCTAGATTCTCACTTTCCAAGGCCAACAATCTTGGGATCTAACAATTTTTTTATCATGGTAGTAAGATTGTGTCGTAGGATCTCAAATTCTTAGACCTTAATTATCTCAACTCTCTAATCTGGAATCTAATATCAATTCTTAATTTATAGGGTTTTGTTGCAATGTTACATTAATCAATGTTTATGTCACATCGATTCAAGATAAGTCCTAATATTTCTTAAGTTCATTTTAACACACATAATTTATGTTTCCCTAAATCTATTTCAATTATTATACTCTCAACTCCTTATATATCGACATTTAAAATTTATTATTAATATATTATTATTTAAAATTGTTTACTCCTTAAATTAGGCTCCACTATACTTAATGTTAAGTTAGAACGCCCAATTTGCTTATCCCCAAAAGTTAGTTTCAACCTTCTTGACCATTGAAATGATGTATGGAAGGGAAAGAATGTGAGCGTTTTTGGAGTCCTACCAATTAATTGTTTTGGCAGGGGTTGGATACAATATGAAGTTTTGGGAGTCCTACCAGTTAATCATTTTGTTAGGTGTTGAGCACATAGCTTGTTTGAGTGCTTCAAATGCTTTAGTGGCTACTTCCCTAGGAATTATAGGGGAAAAGACCCAATAGGTGAGAGAGTTCCAATGGCTGAGATAGTATATGTGCTTAAGGCCCAATATTTTTAAAAGTTTAGTACTAGTAGTTGTGACTTTAAGATTGTTAGTGTTACTGTAAGTACTAATAGTTGAATGAAATGTGTCCTTTAGATTTAAAAAGCAACCAATCATGCAATGCCACATCAGCCCACCAACAAAACATGACTTAATGCACACCTATTGGTCCACCCTTTTTTTTGGGGAACTATTTGACACCTCAACAAAAAACATGTTGATGTGGCATCATATTTGATGATGTGACCTTGAAACCTTAGTTATATGCAGGGGCGTTGCTAAGTAAGCTATTGTAAAATTTTTGGAGTGATTCGAAATTGCCACGTATGATTTTGAGAGGTGTGAAGTTAGGGTGCACCACTATTGGGTACTCTCCCCTAAATAACTTATCCAGATTGTTTATAGATCTTGTTTGTTTTATGTGTATATATAATGCCATCTTCCTCTATTTTATAATAATCTATACTTTATTTTGTAAGACTTCCATGAAGACATGGCGACCTAATTGTACCATTAGAAGAAAGAGAACAATTCTAGGCAAAACTTCTTTTATCTTGATATATCATTAAGGGAGAGGGCCCGATCGTGGGCATAGGACCTATCGTGGGTATAGTATGTGACAGTTTGGGGCCCACTTAAGGGCAATAAAAATGCCAGCAAAAATTCCACATGTGTTTTTTAATATGATAGGATAGGTTCATATAAAATTCAAAATATGTCCTATCATAGGTAGACTATTTTTTTACCACCTTCTCAATATTAGGTGAATGCAACTTGACATTTATTTGCCACCATCCCAATATTAAGTGAATGCTGGACAAACTTATTTTCCACAATATATATAACTTTTGCAACTTTCCCAATAAAAGGTTATTGCAAATGGTTTATTTTTTATCCAAAATATATGTCTTATTGCATTCAAAGTGAGTTGACATGTACATAATCCATTGTCAACTGAACAAGATGTAAATATCTTTTAACAAAATATATTAAAACATGTTCCATTTCTCATCTTTTTTTTACAAACTATTGGTTCCGCCATGTCCATAATCACCAATCTTTTTGTGAATTTCCCTGCAAAAAAAAAAAACAAAAAAACTCTCAGGCTCACTATGCATTGCAATTTATTAATAAAACATGTTATTATTATAGTATTATTTCCAAATAACCATAAAATTAAAAAAAATATTAAAACTAGTTAGAAATATATTTTTTTTAATATCATTTCAAATCACCAACCAGAATTCTTACGTACCCATTTCCTATCACTTCTACCATTAATTCCTTGAATGCCAGATCAAATTCCCTCCCACAATTCAAAATTCAAATTCTATCAACCTATTTATTTATACAAGCAATGCTCAATTGTGCGATGCAAGCCACCTATTCACAAATACAAATTTCACAAATTCAATTGTGCGATACAAGCTACCTATTCACAAATTCAAATTTCTGAATTTGTGCTGGATACACCTGATCGACAATGAGCTCCTCCAACGCGATGCACTCTCCTCCTTCAACTTCTATGGTAAGTCTCAAAACTGCCTTCAGTATTTCCTATGCATTCATGTATGAATTCGTTATTTTCAAATGCCTTGTCCATTTACATTTAAATGAATCAAATTTCTTGTTTCATAGCCCATGTTTATGCTGTCACATTCTATACCTCCGAAACAACCCCTACCCCATATTGGCTAGTCTCCCTTAAAGCTATCAGAATTATGTTTATATACCTTCAAATTGCAGTATGGTACAAATATTTCCAACCCTTTCCAATACAACATTACGATATATATATATATTGCAGAGATAAATAGATACGTATGTTTCATATAGCCTTGTTCATTTTCATTAAACTTACACATCTAGCCAAAACACTATGCTTGTTAGATCGGATGAGCTTGACAGGGAAATTATCAAGGCCTTCATAGCTTAGCCAAATGGTAGATAGATATAGCTGAGTTATATATATACTGAAAGGCAGAATGTAAAAGCTCAGAAAATATAGATAGATATAGCTAAGAGGTTTTCATATAGTTGAGTCATATATATATATATATGGGGGGGGTGCCAGTTCGACTGTCAAGGGACGTGGCAAAAAAAATATTCTGACTCGGACGCTGTTGTCATGGACCCCTCGCTCAACATCGCCCTACCCACCACCGGTCCCTCTCCCTTACATAGGTTTCCTATACATAAGTTTCCTATCTAGATATAGTTTCCTGTACCAGTTTGTCACATACTATACCCACCATATGTCATATGTCACATACTAAAGAGCCCCAGACCTGGTATAGAATTTACATTCAACTTAATTAGATGTATGCTTTGTTTGTTCTTCAATTAGTGACTGTAAATATCGGCCCCTCTCCCTTATAGTGACTGCAATAGTCCTAGTTGATAGGTTCTTTCATGCATTTAGATATGGTTTTTGAAGCCATCTATTTCACAAATTATTCATGCTATATTATAGTTTTCTTTGACTATATATTATAGTTTAGACTAGTTCATATGGGGAGACTTGATAATGCTAAAGCATTTTTAGTGTTAAGCTATGTTGCAATTATCCACAAATCAGTTCGATATGTAGATTGTAACATAGCTTAACTGAAAATGCCTTTGGATAACCAAGTCTCCCAAATGCTACTACCTCATACTATCTTAGGTTTCTTCATATTTAACCTTAGGTATTTGAATGGTTTCTTCATGTAGTCAAGTTCTCTAGTGGAATGTAGTCCTATTTGATAGGTTCCTTTATGCATTTAGATCTGGTTTTTGAAGCCATTTATTTGAAAACTAATTCATGGGTATAGGAGTTGACCATAGTAAGGCTAGGTGTACTATGCTTAATTAGATGTATGCTTTGTTTGTTCTTCAATTACTATAACATGTATGGTAACCATTTGTGAAACAACATTATGAAACATTTACATAACTTGAAACATCAGTATGATAGAAATATTTCAAACCCTTTCCTCTATCATATTGCTCTTTCAAGTTACTTCATATTGTTGTTTTAAGATTTATCTAGTATCATACTGCTCTTTTAAGATATACATATTTGTATCATATTGTTGTTTCAAGTTTATATATATTTGTATCGTTATGCTGTTTGAGGAAGGGTTTAACATGATCACCCAAGTGTTTATAAGAGGTAGAACTGGGGATATGATAGTATACCATGCATTGCTTGTTTCATTGCACACATACCCCTGATCATTTGCAATCAACTCAATTAGATGCATGATTAGTTTGTTCTTCAATTACAGTCACTCTTACATGTATAAATTTGTTGATTCAGTTTGTATCATTTTTTTAATTGTAAGAGTTAGAATTGTATGTTGTTTACTAATCATTGAGTTGGTTCAATGCAGAGGAAAAATAAAGCTACAACAAATTCCATGCGACCTTTAACAAAGCGACCTTTAACAAAGTGGAGGCAGACAAATCTGCCTGCACACAAGATGTGTGGATTTGCCACAGTGATGAGGACATAGTGATTCCTCTTTAGCAACCAACTAAACAACCAATTGAACCTACACACCAAGTTAACCAAGTTGTAACAACTAAAAAAGTTGTAGTGCAGCGGGAATGGACCATGGCTGACATGGAACATGCCCTTGAAGATGTCGAAAACAATGACATGTCAACAAGAGGGGCATCCAAAAAGTGGGGTCTTCCAACTACAACATTGTCAAATTGGGTGGGTGATGTCACCACTACAAAAAGAAAAAGGGCCCCCAATAGTCCTAAATGACGAGGAAGAGGCATTGGTTGTCCAATGGTGCAAGGAGATGGCTGCAGTTGGCCATGGTTTGGAGATTGTCAATCTCAAAGCAGAAGTGGCCCAAATATGCCAAACGAGGCCTAATCCCTTCAAAGATGGGTTTCCCGACAAGTCTTGATGGACGGGGTTCAAAAGAAGGCATCCCGATCTGTGTTTGAGAACAACGCAAGGACAAGATAGAGACCGTGCTGTGAATCTTAGGCCTGCAATTGTAAGTGCATTCTACGAAACATTGGAGAAGACATATGCAGCCAAAAATTATGGACCCCAAAGGATTTGGAACTGCGACGAGATAGGACTGCAAGCTGGGCGGAACGGTAATATGAAGGTGCTTGCCAAAAAGGGCAGCATAAGTGTTGCATATATTGTCCCTAAGAGCCAGGAGTGGATCACAATTTTGGCATGTGTCAATGCTACAGGTCAGAAAATTCTAGGCTTCTGCTTGTTCAAAAGCAAATATCATGTGCACAACTACATAGCCAACTGTGAGCCATGAGCATTAATGGTTGTTCAGCCTCATGCATGGATGACCAAAGAGCTTTTTATGAAATGGCTGAGATTTTTTTCTATGCAAGTACCTGGGGGTTGCTTGCCCAGCCATAGACACCTCCTCACATTTGATGGCCATGGCATCCATGTAGCCTTTTCTACCATTTTCGAAGCAAGGGAACTTGGTATTGACTTGCTCACCCCACCAGCCCACACATCACACAGGTTGGAGCCTCTTGATGTTAGTGTTTTCTCCTCTTTCAAATCTCATTTCAAAAAGGAAAGAACAAAATGGACTAGTAGACATCCAAATTTAGAGATAAGAAGGGCAGAATTGGCTACACTTGGCAACGTAGCTTTTCAAAAGGCTTTAACAGTTTCAAACATAACAATTGGCTTCAAGAGGATAGGTATTTGGCCTCTTGATCCAAATGCATTGGACAATGACATGAGGGTTAGCGAGACTTTTCAATTTGTTGCCCCCGAGGAAGCATCAGCCGCTGAAAACATTCTAAGCCTATCCAACAATGGTTTGGTAGTGAATGAGGGTGACTGTACAGATGGAACACCAGTACTTGGAGACCACCAAAGCTCACTTGAAGCAACAGAATCTGCAAGCCACCAAAGTCCTCCACAAACTTCAAATTTGTCAGACCAACAATCACCACCAACAACAGTTTTGGGAGAGCCAAATAGTATTGTAGACATTTCTCTTTCCCTACCAACTCCACCCGAGGTGCCCTCCTGGTTGTTAGAGGATGCTGCTAATCTTGGTTGTGATCTGCATGTGGACATAGAGCAAAGTCTTACAATGCCATCTCCACCACACAGCATGGGTCCAAATAGTATAGTTCATTTCTATGCTGATTGGGGAGACAATGAAGCTGATCAGTTAGGAGATGAATTGGATGATACTGCTACTGAGGAGCAGGAAACAAATAATGAGGATTCGATGGAACTTTTGGGAGGCCAAACAACTTCACACATCTCAAAATCCTTGAAGCTACCAGTGCATGTAGTCAAAGACAACTCTAATAAGGTAGTTGACCATGGTATTAAACTGCCAAGAGGATCCCAACTCCTGACCGCTGATGACTACATGGCCTTGCTAATTGAGCAAGAGGATAGGAAGAAGGAACTCCTAGAACTGAAAAAGAGGAAGAAGGAACAGAATGAAGAGTGCAGGATAGAAATGATTGCAGCATTGGGGCAAGGCTCTAATGAGAATTGAAAAGGAAAAGCAATGACTAGCAGCAGAGGTTGAAAAGGAAAAACAACAAGCAGCAGTAGAGGTTGAAAAAGAGCTACAAAAGGAGGAGAAAGAGAAAAAAAGGAATAACAAAGGATAGTAAAGGAAGCTGCAAAAAGGGAAAAAGAATTGGAGAAGGCACGAAAAGAGGCTGCAAAGGAAAGGCGACTCAGTAACCCTCTAAATCCCTTGCTTGACCATCATAGGATATTCACAGATTTTGTATCTATTCAATATCCACAATATTATCCATCACCTACCCAAAGCATCAACCAACCATTACAGAGTCCTTCTAATTCACAGTCCTACCCACCCTCACCTACCCCAAGCATAACCCAACTAGACCCTTCTTCAGATTTCAGTTTTCTTACCTTTTTCGATTGATTCTTCATGTTATGTGTGAACTTTTTTGTCCTGAAGGTCGTGAAGGTTTTGAACTTTTTTGCCTGAATGTTTGTAACTTGAAACAACAGTGTGATTTGAATACAAACAACATATTCCATCATGTTATAGTCATTGACTGTTTGAGTTACTTTAATTAAAGAGCCAACAAGACATACATCTAATAATGCTATATCAGAAAGAGTCAGCCATTATCACAGTTAGCAGTAAGGGAGAGGGGCCGATAATTACAATCACTGTAATTGAAGAAAAAAAAACATACATCTAATTAAGTTGAATGTAATATATATATATCCGTATCTATCTATCTTTGCAATATATATATATATATATATATATATATATATATATATATATGGAATATGCATCTGCATATTGCATATATGCATATGCATAATATATTTGCATGAAAACCAGTGATATACATTGATATACAGTGAAAGGAGTTTTAAGTTAATAGGAAAGAGCCCTTCTTTGGTAATAAGAGAAAGTATTTGAAGAACAAACTAACCATGCATCTAATTGAGTTGATTGCAAATGATTAAGAGTGTGTGTGCAATGAAACAAAAAATGCATGGTATACTATCACATCCCCAATTCTAACTCTTATAATTAAAAGAATGATACAAACTGATACAGATAATTCATACATGTAAGAGTGATTGTAATTGAAGAACAAACTAACCATGCATCTTATTGATTGTTTGCAAATGATCAAGGGTGTGTGTGCAATGAAAAAAGAAATGCATGTTATACTACTACATCCCCAATTCTAACTTTTACAAAACAAAAAAAAGATACAAACTGAAACAACAAATTCATACATGTAAAAGTGAGTGTAATTGAAGAACAAACTAACCATGCATATAATTGAGTTGATTGCAAATGATCAAGGGTGTGTGTGCAATGAAACAAAAAATACATGTTATACTATCATGTCCCCAATTCTAACATCTACCAAAAAAATATTGATACAAACTGAAACAACAAATTCATAAATGTAAGAGAGAGTAATTGAAGAACAAACTAACCATGCATATAATTGAGTTGATTGCAAATGATCAAGGGTGTGTGAGATGAAACAAAAAAATTGCATGTTATACTGTCATATCCCCAATTCTAACTGTTAGAAAAAAAAATAATGATACAAACTGAAACAACAAATTCATACATGTAAGAGTGAGAGTATTGTAACATTATTATACACTCCATAGTTGAAGGTGCCATGCACCTATCTTTTGGCCGAGTATGTCTGTATGATTGGTTTCCATACATACATACATCATAGTAAAATTATGTATGTATGTTACATATGAATGCCCACCTATCTTTTGGCCGAGTATGTCTGTATGATTGGTTTCCATACATACATACATCATAGTAAAATTATGTATGTATGTTACATATGAATGCCATATGTATGGGTGCCTGCATGACCTACATACATACATACATATGAACTGCCATATGCATGTATGTATGTATGTATAGTATAGACACATACATTCATATTATGGTTCATATGTATGTATGCACCCATAATATGTATGTATGTGTGTATGCTATACATACATATGGCAGTTCATATGAATGTATGTGTATATGAACTGCCATATGTATGTGTGTGTATATGATACATACATAATATTGTAAAGTTTATTAATATATTAATTTGTTAAATATTATATTAATATGTTATTAATAAGATTAAAATGTTATGTCAATTAAAGGACTAAATGATTTGACGAAATTTATAGAAATAATTTGTTAAATACCCTATTTAAAATGATTACAAAATTGACCATAAAAATCCTATATATGCATATGAACTATTCACAAGAATTTAGCCATTCCGGCTGAGACGATTCTTCTATGGACAGCGCTGAGAGGACGATGGGGGGCGGGAATTGTTGAGCGAGGGGTTCACGGCAGCGGTGGAAACAATTGACAAAACTATAGGTACATGAAACCCTTAATAGTCTAGCTGTTGAAATCCTTAAATGGTATGTATATGTATACACACAGTCGGCCAAAGGATAGGTGCATGAAACCCTTAACAAACAATGCAGTATGTAAATAGTATGTATATGTATACACACAAACAATACCTTCGAATACTGCCACTATACATACACAACTTGCACATGTACAAAAATGAAAAGAAAGGGCTATATTATGACCGACTGTATGTATACACATACATTTATGGTCGATTGTGTGTATACACAAAAACATTTGCATATACATATATATTTGTGTATACACACATATACACACAGTCAGCTAAAATATAGGTACAATATTGGTACAAAATAACATTTGTTCGCCGTTTTGAGTGTGTATATATATATACACACACATATACAAAAGCGGCCATGATAAAGCTACAATAAAGTTTTATAAAACGAGCATATCATTACTTGTACACTGAAGCTATTTACACAAAAAAAGATTGCATAAAAATATGAAAAATATCTTGCAATGCATAGTTTCTGCCTGTGTGAGGTTGGAACACAACCTCACCCGCGTAATCAGAAGGTAAATTGGTTTCCTTATGCCAAATGTGGTGTTGATAAACACTGAAAGCTCGAGAAATGTATCACTAGTATTCGCCCATGTCCTCACCATTGTCGGCATCCATCAATGCAACCACTCCAAATGCAAATTGTTCTCATGAATGGAGTATTCGAGAAGCTAAAGCAAGACTAAGCGAATGGTGTGCATGTCGAGGTGGTAGGCATTAAGACCGTTGGTGGTAGGATGCTGGGCAGTTAATGTGCATTAACTGGTGGTAAAATGAGCCAGTACTGGCGTGGTGCCAACCCATGAAGGGACCCTACACATGTCCCCAGATTTTAGTGATTTTTTTGGCAGTTTTTGAAAAACGCATAGTAAACATTGATAAATGTGCTTAAAAAATGCCAAGAAAAAAAGGGGGGGGGGAATGGGGGGTGTCAGCTCGACTGTCAAGGGATGTGGCCAAAAAAAAATCCCACTCGGATGCTGCTGACGTGGACCCCTCACTCAACATCGCCCTACCCACCATGGGTCCCTCTACCTTAACTTAGTTTCTGAAGATGCAGTTTGAATGAAACAATTTTTATTTTTTAAAAAAATTGAAAAGGACAAACTTTTATTCTTAATTCATTTACTAGTCTGAAGCCTAAATGATTTGGAAATACCCCATTTCATTTGTTGTAGCCATCACTGCTGTTGAAAAGCAAACCTGACATGGATGCCACTGTTACACTGTCCTCATAATAATAAACTTTAGTAATATATTCAATGCAACCTTAGCGTAATCTCTATTCTGTCAAATTCAATGGATTTGACATCTGTGCCAAATTTGGAATCCCGTATTGGTTTTCAGACTATAACGACAGAGAAAGAGACGTAATGAATACTTCCGAGCGTTCACACATAAATGTCTCAACAACCAGGTAGCCTATATAAGATAGGCCTCTTGTTATTGCACCATGTGTTATCAATCATCTTCCATGGCCAAATTTAGATGGGTTTCTTTACTTGTCCTCATATGTTTAGTGTTAGGCTTGTTTGCGTACGCAGGCGCAAAGACACCGTCAAAAGCCGAGGTCGATCCTCTCAGTATTGTGTTGTTTCAGGTCTGCAGCACTTCAAGCTTAGTTCTAAGTAAATGTTTATATGTTTATTTCTGATATGATGAATTTTTTTTGGTATTCAGCTGCCTGTTGTGGAGTTAATTTATATTGATTATGATTCGTAGTTTTTCATATAAAGAGATTGAATGAATGAAAGATTTTAATAACGTGAGGCCAAAGTAGCTTATGGGACTAAGAGCAGCCTACAGCTCGGTTTAGAAACAGGGCATGAAAGTCTTACTCTCCCCACCTGCAGGCTATTTAGAGTGGACTGCAGAGATTCAAACTTAGATTGCCTGCTGGCAAACACTCCTCCACATCAATTTGATCTAGCCCCTAAGAAATCTTCATAATACTTATTTTATGAGTATATTGCTTTCATATAATTTTGTAAATGAAATAGCAAGCTGAATGAAATTGACTGTAACAAAATTTTATCATATTTATGTGGGTGTAAGTATTATTAGGTTGGCAGGAAGTCTCTATGGATACGTTGTGTTTGGGCAGAGTAGTACTTGGATAAATGACCTTTGAAAAATCTCAGTAATTAAAACATGTTCTGCTTAAACTGAAGTGGTACTTGAATCAGTGACCTTTAAAGAAGCCTCAATAATTAAATGTGCCTGAGTCAATATAGAACTTAGATGAATAACTGGATGGTATATAGATAAATGAGGATTAAAGAAATTTCCATAATATATTTAATAACTTTTTAAAAGTTGATATAATTGAATAACATTAATATTAGAATAAATAACCTTAAAAAAACATTTGATATATGACCTCAAAATCAGTCCCATACTTCATTTCTATAAACATCATCTAGATACCAGAAATAGATAAAAAGTAGACTACTTCAAATAGGGTATGAAGTCATGGTGTTTCAACTTTATAAGAATCACCTGGCTGGGAGGGATGACCTTTTTAAGACATCCCAATACTTCATTGTGAACAACCATTACTCATGTATCTATATAATTTGACTTTAAAAACACAGCTGCTCATAAAATATGATTTGACATACTCAGAAAGTATGAATCAATATAAAATGACTGCAAAATATATATCTGCTGATAAAATATGGGTTTGACATACTCAGAAATTCATAAAATTAGTAGAATCAATATAGATTCTGCAAAATATATAGCTGCTGATAAAATATGGGTTTGACATACTCAGAAATTGTGGACCACTCTTCATAAACTTAGTAGAATCATTATAGATTGACTGTGTGGTGTGAACCCTAAATATGGAGCACCTGAAACCCAAAAACAGCGCAGTTAAACCCTGAAAAATACCCAGCTTAACCGTGAAAAATAGGCAGCTAAACCCTGAAAAATAAGTAGATTATGCAATTTTTTGCAGTGTGAAAACACTGCTTGTATCAAACTATTTATTTGTGTTGAGTGACTACCAAACGCCATTGTTTTCCAATTCAATTTAACCGAACTAAAACCCTTGATGCAGGGCTTCAATTGGGAATCATGGAAGAGCGAATCATGGTACACAGTACTAAAAAACATGGCAAACTCTGTAGCAGAGGCAGGTATAACAGACGTCTGGTTTCCTCCTCCTAGTCAATCTGTCTCACCCGAAGGTAAGCCAGCCAAACCATTTACAAAACACACTACTTATCTTCCCTTCTTCCTCTTATCCTCCTAATCAAACCCCATCTCCATTGAAGGCTATCTACCAGGAAAGCTCTACGACCTAGACTCCTCAAAGTATGGAACAGCAGAACAGCTGAAGCAAGCAATACAGGCGTTCCACAACAACGGAGTGCGATCCGTGTGCGACATAGTGATAAACCACAGAACAGGGGCAAAACAGGACGAAAAGGGCTACTGGTGCATCTTCGAGGGCGGTACAGCGGACAGGTAATCAAAACTAAAATTTTGCTTAACAAAAGCAAGAAAAATTGCTATTTGTTATTGATTGTTTGATTATTGAACTATTTCTTGCAATTTGCTCTGGATTGTTTGAACTATTTCTTGCAATTTGCTATTGATCGTTTGATTATTGAACTATTTCTTACAATTTGCTCTTGATGGTTTGATTATTGAACTATTTGCTATTTAAATAGTGCCCTAGACTGGAGCGGATGGGCTGTTCCACCCAAAGATCAACCCTACCCGTGCGGAACCGGGAACCCGGACACAGGCGAGGACTACACGCCGGCTCCGGATGTGGATCATGCAAACCCTAAAATCCAATCCGAGCTCTCCAACTGGATGAACTGGCTCAAATCCGACATCGGCTTCAACGGCTGGCGGTTCGATTTCGCCAAAGGCTATGCCGGAAACCTGCTGGGCCTCTACGTAAAAAATACCGGCCCAGCTTTCGCCGTGGGAGAGATTTGGGACACGCTTTATTTTGGGCAGGAGGATGCTCACCGGCAGAGGCTTGCCGATTGGGTGCACTCCACAGGTGATGCTTCTTCCGCCTTTGATTTTACCACCAAGGGAATTCTTCAGCAGGCTGTGCAGTATAATGAGCTTTGGCGTATGAGGGATTCCAATGGCAAACCCTCAGGCTTGATCGGCCTCCTCCCGGAAAAGGCTGTGACCTTCATTGATAACCACGACACCGGATCTTCGCAGAAATTGTGGCCCTTTCCTGCTGATAAACTGTTGCAGGGTTATGCTTACATTCTAACCCACCCTGGAGTGCCAACCATCGTAAGCCTTTTGTTTATTCTGCTCTTTGTTCTTTCTTTCTTTCTGTGTTTCTGAGGATAAATTTATACTGAATGAATGAATAATTTTTAAGGTTTATGAGACTAAAAATAGCCTATGTTGACCACCAGCCTTGTTGTTTTAATCTTTTGAACTTTGCTTCTTTTCTTGTTCACAGTGAGGATGAGCTCCCAAATTTCACAACATTCTCTTGGCTGAATAAATTATGTCAAGATAGAGCTGTCAAGCGCCATACTTGTTCCTGATGTCCTTGAAAGCCTCACACTCCATAATAAAGTCATTTTCTAATTCCACTGCCCCAGTAGTGCAGAAAATACACCCCTGTTCTTCCCATGTTTCTTTAGGCCTTTTCCACCACCCTGTTTCACACCAGAATTGATGAGAGTTAGAATTGATGAGAGTTAGTTCTTAATTGAACTGTCGTGTTCTGTTTTTTTTGGGTAAAATTATTCTGTACAGTAGTTGTTCGTTCGTTCTTTCTTTCTCTCTAAGGATAAATTAACACCGTTGTTTATTCTTTCTTTCTTTCTCAGGATAAATTCAGCCACTGTTTGTTCGATCTTTCTTTCTCAGGATAAATTTATTTTGTGCCCAAAAAAATGATTGTCCAGATTCGAACTGCTGATCTCTTTTTGTTTTGGTTAACCAGCAATGTCACCAGCTCATCTGCATTGAGTTTACTTTTCATCTGTTCAATTCGAAATTAAACATATTGAGTGGTTAAGCTCTTCCCATATAGCCATTCCCTTGGTGGCACTGATCAGCATAATTCAAACCTGGATATTAGCCATCATGGACTTAACAGGGGTAACTTCAACTCAAGGAAACTTAAGGAACACCATGGACGTAATTCTAATTAGAATGATGAATTGCAGAATTATACCCTTAAAAGTTTTTTTAGATGCTATGGTTATTGTGGAGTCTCTAAACTGACTCAAAGCTGTGATCCAATTATGTGCAAGTAAAACGAACTCCTTGTCACTGAAGTTATGAGGGAGTCACCACAAACCACCAACTACTTAAATTTTGAACATGTGTGACCCAACAATGTGTTAATACTTAATGGCCCCTTAAGCTAGCTATAAGGTATCACATGGTCACTGTGCCTCGAGGTATTGCATGATGACATTTAGATCTATGTCTTTTTATAAGTTTGACTCACTTTTTGTTGAGCTTAGTTTTATGTATTGTCAATAGTAAGTTAGACCTTTACGTCGTATTAATGTAATCCATATATTATCATTTATAAGTTTCCACCTTAGATCTATTTTCTAGGGTTGTTCTTTACCAACTTTCTTGTTGATCCACATGTGCACCTATTGCTTCAATAATCTTGTCTTAGTTGAAGTCAAAATCAGAGCATGTTGGCAAGATACGTTTTTCTCTTACCTTCAAGGTTTTATATAACTATAAGGGGCTCGCTATTCAATACTATACTATACTTATTCTCTTATTCTATACTTATTAAAATTTAGTGTTACATTTGATCAAATCCTATTCATGTATCAATTGACATTGGAGGTCTTGGTAATGTGTGCAGTTTTATGATCATTTTGTAGACATGAACTTGAAGAACGCCATTCAAAATATGATCAGCATTCGCAAGAGGAATAACATAAAGGCCAACAGTGCTTGTCAAATAATAACTGCCGAGAATGACCTCTACATGGCAAGCATTGATGAAGTGGTTATCGCTAAAATCGGGGCAAGGTATGATGTTGGAAAGTACATGCCTTCGCAAGATTTTCAACTCGCAACTTCTGGAGATGGATATGCTGTGTGGGAAAAGAAAAGCTTCAAGCCAAACATTTCCTAATCATAAAGTCAAATTCGGCATCTCTTTCCACTTATATTTTGTTGTCAAATCAATATTAATGCACCTTCTTTGTGTAGTATTATTGAATACTTCAATCCACTTTTAAAGCACAAAACTGAAAGACTTGTGCAATAAGAAGAAAAATAAAATCTAATGTAATAAAAAAAAGTTCTTTGTGATTAAAAAAGACTTTCCCCTCAAGTGGAATATGCTTAAAAATTGTGTATCAACTAAAAAAATCTATATATCTCATAACTATATAGCGTTAACACATTTATTATAAGGCTAGAAAGCCTCAAGAACTATCTGTTTTGTTTTGTTTAATATGTTAAAAGAGTTAGGAAAACAAGCAAAAATAAAAATAATCTTCATGTATTAAAAAGCATCAAGTTTTGGTTAAGTGGAAAACTTTTCTTATTTATTCACAAGTGTGGGAAGTTGCAACAATTATTGGTCAAGTTTAGTTGTGTGATGGTGAAAATTGCATACACATCCATTTTCCCTTATGCAAATTTGGGCCCACTTTGATTAGAGTTGCCTTAATGCAATGATTAGTCTACAAGTGGCATATTCTTTCATAAATTCAGCTCATAACATCACCTCCCATTTCCATTATCACTCATCTCCAAATATTGATTGTATACGCTTAAAAATGACACGATTCATCCTAAATAAATATTCTAAATATTTATTCCCTTCTTCTATTAATTAAATAAATATTATAAATTTATTTAATCAATTCACTATCCCATAATTAAATAAATTCTATTTATTTAATTAAAATTCTTCTAAAGTCCCTCGCAATTAAATAATCATAAATTATTTAATTAATCTAAATTCCTCTATCCTAAGTTCTAAATTCAAAAATCCACATCACCTTTACACCTCACCTTTTCCACCTCACCTTGTCCACCTCATCAGGTTGCACATGTAGTTAAATATATTTAATATTTAATTGCCTTATTTTCCCTCACCCACATGGCCTATTTCTTCTCCAATCAGAGGTCAGTTAACCAATCAATCAAATCTGTTAACTAACCTGTCAGTTGAGTCAAATCCTCAATCAATCCAGTCAGTTCCACAATCCACTCTTCTAATTGATCAATCAATTCTGTTAACAGACCAGTCAATGGAGTTAACTCTCCAATCAGTTTTGTCACATCCCACCTTTCATGATGGGACATTTGGCACGTTTCCACTGGTTGCACATTCCTCAACCATCCTCAGCCGTTGATCTTCATATCTCCTCTCAACTGTTGATTCCCATTCTTCCAAGTCTATAAATGAAGCTTCATTCTTCCATTCTAATCATCCAGGCTTTTGACATCGTTACTCTGCAGAAATATCACCAGCGCGCCTTTGGCACCCACTTGTCATCTACAAGCTTGAGATCACCATTGTTGCATTGGAGCTCACCTTCATTGCACATCACACCATAGCCGTTCACCATCGACTTCCTCAAACAGCTTTAAAAGATTGCACTCTCTGAGGGCTCATCTCATCTGCGAAAGGACGATTCGTGATAGGCGAACAACAGAAGTTTCGAAACGGAAGAGGTTTGCTGTGTTTGTTCATTGCTTTGTTTACTTGAATCTTCTTTGTTTCACTATTCTGTTGATGTTTGGGTCCTATTTAATTCATTTGATTGATTCGACATTTTACCCTCACATTTTTGGCGCCCACCGTGGGGCCGTTGCCCCTTTATTTCACCATTTTTGAGCTTTTTTGAAGGCAAGTTCCGTACAGGTCCCGCAGAGTCACGCACAGATTAGTTCGGCGCATCTGTTCATTTTTACGGCGCTTTTGAAGACTGTTACGGCGCTTTTGAAAATCCTGCGCATCTGTGTATTCTTGCTGCGCTTTTACAGACTGTTACGGCGCTTTTGTTAAAACTGCGCATTTGTTGACTGTTACTGCGCTTTCATAGACTGTTGCTGCGCTTCTGTTATAACTGCGCATCTGTTGACTGTTACGGCGCTTCTGAATATTGTTGCTGCGCATACATTAAAACTGTGCATTTATTCATTTTAACGGCGCATATATTCAAAACTACGGCGCATTCGTTAATGCTGCGCTTCTGTTGATCACTTCTGCGCATCTGATCACTGAAGTTGCGCATTTGTAACTGGCTCAGGTTTTAGTACTTTTCTAGAGGATTTTGGCTAACGCTAACCCTTTTGCAGGTGTTTGCTGGAGCGGTTTTGCAGGATAGGCTCAGGTTTAGTTACATGTAGTTGCATCTAACTAGCTCACATTTCATTTTCTGGGAAAGAGTAAAATGGTTGTTCATTACAAATCTTCATCTAGTCTTAATTAGGGAGGAAGTAACCGGTTTATTTCATGCTTGCATTGCAAACAACTTCCAAGTTATTGCTATCTAAGATTTAAAATTGAACTCATCACTGATCTTGCAGTTAAAATGAACCATTGCTATATCGTGAGACCTGAATTTCAAAGTTAACAATCTCGTGCAACGTGGATTTAAAATTGAACTCACAACTGCTTTCTGAAGTTAAAATGAACCATTGCTATATCGTGAGACCTGAATTTCAAAGTTAACAATCTTGTGCAACGTGGATTTAAAATTGAACTCACTACTGCTTTCTGGGATTTAAAATTGAACCACTGCGATATTGCTGAAATCACTTCAAAGTTCTGTTTGAGTAGATTAACCCATTTAGTTTTTATCTTTTAACTAGGGTGGATTAATCAGTGTATTCTGTGCTTGCGAATGACAATAGGCTTATGCTCTCCCGTCTTCTGGGTGATCAGAGTGCCAGACTTGTCATTCTATTTGTTTAACCTTTAGGAGGGGCCTGCCCTTGGATGCACGCTTGTCCAAGCGGGAACGACCCTGAGTGGTAACAGGCTAACGCCAAGCCCTACCGAGCCACTTAAAATAAATTGTGCTTGAGGTGAAAACCTCCTGCAACGAGTGCTGTTATGTTACACCGACGGCCAACCTCCCCCAAAACCCTCTCAGGCGTAACCCTTTGAGGCTGGAAGACTCCATAACGGAGAGTAGCGCCGCCGCACGTGTAACCACTTGAACGGTTGCCCGAATTAAATACCTCTTGTTTTAGTGGCCCAAATCCCTTATAATCCATTTCTCGCCTAGGATTTTGTGCTTGCTTTTGTCCAAAATAGAGTCGAAAAACTACAAAAACAATGGAAAACTACAAAATACTCTTTGTGCTTGTTGTGTTTTCTTGCTAAATTAATTCATAATATCAGATCAAGAAGACCCTTTTCCAGCCAAAGAATACCAAAAAACAGAGAAAAATCCAAAAAATTTGCAAAAAAATACCAGAACTGCGCATATACCCTTTTCTGCTGCGCATACACAGCGACTTGCTACGCTTTTGCACCGACTGGCTACGCATACATACCTTTCTGCTGCGCATATACACTTTTTGGCTGCGCTTTTACAGCGACTTGCTGCGCATATACACCGACTTGCTGCGCATTTACTTTTCTGCTGCGCATTTACACACTGTTACTGCGCATACGTGCTTCACCAGAGCTGCGCTTTTACAGTGACTTACGGCGCATTTACCCATTCTTGCTGCGCATCTGTTTCTGCGCATGTGTGACAGTGAGCATTTGCCCTATTTTTGAGAAATTTTCGTCAGCTGTTCAGAGTACCCATTTCAGCCTAGTTTCATTTTCCGAGGTCAGAATCAACCTTGCAGTCAATTATCATCCATTTCACCCAATTCTCTCTCTTTCGTCGGTCGTCCCAGTCACCTTCTGTCCCAGTCACTCTTGCCCCAACGTCATTCTATCCCATATCGATTCGACATAGGTCCTTCTTCGTTTCATTCGTGAATTCACGTAAGCCTAGTAGGTCACAGTACCTTTTGCTAGTAGTCTTGTTGAACGACTAAGCCTTACACAGTAAGACTGGTATCGACTACCCTTGCTAGTGGCTAGAGTCTTGTGTCAACCGTCTTACCTGAAGTCATTGAGCGAGAGAACCTGGTAAACAGGCGTTACTTGTGACGAACCGCATTCTCCATCTTTGGGAATCCAATCACCTTGAGCCCATTCTCCCTCTATTTTTCCCATTCGACCCATATCCATCCCACAATAAACACTTGACAATTACCTATCATGGCTTGATACTCACCTTGTGGCCTTGTCAACCAAGGTTTTGTCCCATACCGTCTCCTCAATGTAAGCCTAGTGTAGTGTCTCTCGTCAGTGTCTGTGGTCCAAATCCGTGAACTACGTCGCCTCTGCGCCGTCACGTAGGCAAGGCCATTATTCTAATGCGCCCCCGAGGCTTCCATCTCTCCCAAGGTCCCATTCGTCTCCTTTCTTGTCTTCATTCTTGTCGTCTTTCTTCTAGTCCATCCATGGTCCATTAGGGTTTACCCCGAACTACGTTGCCTCTGCGTCGTCACGTAGGCAAGGCCATTTAGCAATGAGCCCCCGAGGCACTCGGTCAGTCCCTTAGGGTCAGTCTTCTCAATAAGGATTGTGCAACCTTCTCATCAAGTAAGCAAATGCAAGCAAACACCCGCGCTTCAGGCAGAAATCTTGACTATGAGCATCTTAACCTATCCAATGCAAAGCTAATACCCAAGGTCTTCTAAATGATTTTATGCAAATTAAGGCAAGAAATAAACACATATCAACGCAAATATGCTTTTGTAGATTGGAAACTAGGGTTAAGTTACGGAGTCTTGATTTTTGCTATCATACCTTCCTATGCTACTCAAGGATGCCAAAAGCTAGAGATGCTATGATGGGGGCATGATTACTCTCTTTGTTTGTTGTTTGTGGATTAAACTTTAGTAATGTGAAGCCTTGTCTAAGGACATGATCGGCAAAAGATCATCGAGGACATCAAAGGTCTTACAGGAACGGGGGCAATCCTTGTTTGTTGAAGCGCAAGAAGTACTCAGGTCATCTAGATTCAATTTTGACTAGATGCTTGTATTAACTTGCTCAATCACACTCCATGTAAGCGATACTCAGGTCATCTCGGTTCAATTATACCTAGATGCTTGTATTCACTTACAACATTTCAGAAAAGTACCAAAAACAAAATACCCAATGATGAAATAAAGCAATCTAAAAAGTAAAGCATCCGTCCTATATCCATATACACATCCATGCATACACATCCATACAATCCTCATTATCCCAACTACGCAGAGTAACGATATCAAGAAAAGTCCCTAAGTCATTCTTTCACAACCATTCTTCTACCCATCATGTCATTCTTGTGTCGATAGAGTACATTTGGACTTCACAAAAACAAGGCATATAGAAGCATATCATATCACTCGTAGGACTAGTCATGCACATGCTTAGGTTAGTCAAGTCCACCATCCAATGCATTCGGTCACCAATACATCTGCATCGCATCACATCTCAAACGCACAGAAAACCACTAAACAACATAGCTAAGTGCATCACATATATAGTTGCACCATAACATAGAAATCATGTTTCATACACATACATTTGCATTAGATCATATAGACATCACATATACAGTTACATCATAACATAGACATCATGTTTCATATACATACATTTGCATCATCACATAGAAATCATATCACATTTTGCATTCATTTGTCACATTAGATCATATAGACATCATATAGCAGCATATCAAAGTATTTCTCATATAGCATTAGATAGACCATCTAACTATGCAATAGAATCACATCATACAATAGAAGTAAAATCATCATCTCATAACACATACAATAGATACACAAAGCTGCATCATCATATATACCATCATATAAAAAAGGTCCAAATGTACAATATCGCCATCTCTCTCAAAATCAAAGTGTCATATACAATGTACGTCTAAATGGACGATGATACATATCCCAAAAATGCCCAAAATCTGGTCTGTGTCTACCCCTGCTGCTGTGGGCCACCACTGCTAGCTCCTGACTGCTGAGGTCCCATCACGGATGCCCCTGACTGGGATGGACCCGCTCTATGAGCCACCCCGGACTGACTCCAGAAACTCCCTGCCCTCTGGCTCGATGCCATGGCACCATGGTACAAACCTCGGTAGTACTGAGCCTGTGACTGCGCTCTGGCTAGGTCTGTCTGTGCCTGTGCCAACTGCGTCTGCAACTGGCCTACCTGTGCCTGTGCCTACTGCACCTGCCCAACCAAAAATGAACTCGCTGCATCTGTCCCCATAGCGGCCACAGCAGTATCCCGCTCTACACGGATAAGACGTACCCGTGCATCCGCCATGTCTCGCTCGCGAGTCAAACCAGCGATCACCGCTGCGTCTGTGTCTCGCCTCCTCTCCACTCTCCTCAGCTGTGCCTGCAGCTCTCGCACCTGTCCCCTCAGGCTGGCTATGGTCCTCTCATGGGCCTCACCCTGCACTGGCCCCTGTGCTGCCTCTGCCTGTCCTAGCCCCTGCTGCTGGGGCACCTGCTGCTGCGGCACCTGCTGCTGTAGTACCTGCTGCTGTGGTATTTGCTGGGGTGGTGGCATCTGTACCTGCTGCTGTACCTCTCCCTGTCCTGGCACTGCCTGCCCAGCCCGATCTATCCTCCTCCGCTGCCTCGGCCTCTCTGCAGCTCGGCCACCCCGTCGTCCTCGTCCTCCTCTAGCGCCCCTCCACCCTGGGCCAGCCTCTCCCTCCTCCTCCTCTGAGTCCGCCTCATCAATACGAGGCACCAGCATACCGGGTCCTGAATATCTCGGGAAAGGATGTGCTGTGATCCAGTCCTCGTACTCCTATGTGACCCCCGCATCTGCTATCTCTCGCCGCATGTCCCATGCCACATACGGCAACTGCTGGAACTCTGCCAGGGCCTCCTCGTAAGAAGCCATCGGCCCCCATCTGACCCTCTCTGCATGTGTCCGTGCAAACATGGCCTGTCCCTGTGGCATGCCCTGTCTCCTGCCGAACTGTCTCAGCACTCGGCCCACCATTTGCCTCTCCAGTATGTGCCGTGTCCGGCCTATCAACCACCTGGTCTGGAAGCAGTAGGGTAGCTCATCTCCCTCGTCATCCCAGGGCTCACAATCCAGATATGGCCGCTAGACGATCACATCTACCCCATCCAAAGTATGCCGCCAGTACTCTAGCTTCCCCAGCCTGTGCTGGGAAATCACTCCTGCATAGCCATAGCTGTATGGCTCTCCTCGCTGCCTAGCAAAGACGCACATCGGCCTGGTCACCGCTATGTGCTCCCACAGCCAGAACTGTAACAGCAAAACCCCAGCCGATAGACTCGTGCTGCGGTGGTATACCACCTGGTGCATGTCATGATAAAGGTGGGCCAGCACACAGGGTCCCCACGCATATCGGGTGCCCTCAGTCAGCATCCGCTCCATGATCCTGCCCCATCCAATGGGGAACCCATGCGATCCCCTGTCCGGGCATACAACGCCCCCAATCAGTCCAGCCACAATCCCAGGGAAGTAGTCGTAACAGTCATAGATATCCTGCCACGGGATGACCTGTCCCACTAGCTCGGGATCATCAAATACTCGCTGACACTCGGCGAGTCCCGCGTCCCGCTGTGCGTCATACTCCACTAACTCGCCTACTACGGGCAAGTGCAGTATCCTGTAGACATCCTCCAGCGTCACAGTCATCTCTCCAGTAGGGAAGTGGAAGGTCCCGTCCTCGCTATGGAATCTCTCCACGGCAGCTGTCAATAGTCCTCGGTTCGCCCGCACCTCGGGCATAAAGCAAACGTAATCCAAGCCCATGGCACCAAGGGCCACTCTGTCAGCCTCCGTCAACATATATCTCTGCAATAACGGCATAGGGAACGTCTCCCTCGACTGCAGCGTCTCTCGTATCTCCTCCTGCAAGCACGCAAAGCAAGGCGTCAGTCTCAAGCCGCATATACCATACTCAACATATCTACTGAACTATATCAACTAAACTTAGCATTTCAAATTGATCAAAACAGCACACTACATCTCTTGACTAGATTTCTGCAATCTCGGAGATAGCTCATCGATTCCGGCGTCAAACATGACGCTAATCGAATCAATTTGGCTAAGTAATTTGCCATCCCAAGCAAATGCGCCACTACAGGTGGTAAAAGCGTCGTTTCTGGTATATGCGCCGCAACAATCAACATATGCGCCGCAAAAATACGTATGCGCCGCTACACTGTACGTATGCGCCGTTCTAACAAATGCGCCGCAAAACTCCACATATGCGCCGCGAAATTACAGATGCGCCGCAAGAATTGACATATGCGCAGCTTTGTCAAATGCGCTGCTATATTTCACGTAGGCGCGGCGAAATTACAAAAGCGCCGCCAAATTATGCATGCGCAGTTAGAATGCACCAAAGCGCAGCTTTCACGCATGCGCCGTCGAAACCGACATATGCACCGCGAAAATACAAAAGCGCAGCTTCGCGAGGCATATGCGCCGTTCTGCGTTTTGGCGCATCTATTTCACCTATTTTCTACATGCATTTATGACGCCTAAACTCGACCCTAGGAGAAATTTTTCGAAGCACATACCGGGGGTCCTGCCTCTGCTGGCCGCCCGAATCGTCGGACTCGCTCGAATCGGTGCTCCTCGCGTGGTATATCTGCTGCTCTGGCTGCCATGCTGCTCTAAGTTTGCTCTGAGCTCTCTTCCTCCAATCCAGATCAACCAAGTGTGCAAATGACTATTCTTGTGGACCCAGCTCCTATTTATAGCCTCCAAACCCTAATTCTGGCTAGGTGATGACTGTGACTACTTCCCGTGTCCGTTTTTTCTCCCGTTTTCTTCCCGCATCCCTGACCGCGTCCCTTTTCCTCCAACCTATCCTAACCCCTTCCTCGTCGTGAGATCGTCCGTCTCTAAAACTTTCGCCGTTTTTTCCCGTCCAATCTCCCGAGGGGGCATCCTATCGTCATTTAACCTGTACCAGGGGCAAAACTGGGGCATGTATCATTGTTCAGACTATCAATTTCTTTGAAGCAACGCTGTAAACTGCATCGCATCAAAGAGGGGCAAAATGTATACGCCTAAAAATGACACGATTCATCCTAAATAAATATTCTAAATATTTATTCCCTTCTTCTATTAATTAAATAAATAGTCTAAATTTATTTAATCAATTCACTATCCCATAATTAAATAAATTCTATTTATTTAATTAAAATTCTTCTAAAGTCCCTCGCAATTAAATAATCATAAATTATTTAATTAATCTAAATTCCTCTATCCTAAGTTCTAAATTCAAAAATCCACATCACCTTTACACCTCACCTTTTCCACCTCACTTTGTCCACCTCATCAGGTTGCACATGTAATTAAATATATTTAATATTTAATTGCCTTATTTTCCCTCACCCACATGGCCTATTTCTTCTCCAATCAGAGGTCAGTTAACCAATCAATCAAATCTGTTAACTAACCTGTCAGTTGAGTCAAATCTTCAATCAATCCAGTCAGTTCCACAATCCACTCTTCTAACTGATCAATCAATTCTGTTAACAGACCAGTCAATGGAGTTAACTCTCCAATCAGTTTTGTCACATCCCACCTTTCATGATGGAGCTGGGACACTTGGCACGTTTCCACTGGTTGCACATTCCTCAACCATCCTCAGCCGTTGATCTTCATATCTCCTCTCAACCGTTGATTCCCATTCTTCCAAGTCTATAAATGAAGCTTCATTCTTCCATTCTAATCATCCAGGCTTTTGACATCGTTACTCTGCAGAAATATCACCAGCGTGCCTTTGGCACCCACTTGTCATCTACAAGCTTGAGATCACCATTGTTGCATTGGAGCTCACCTTCATTGCACATCACACCATAGCCGTTCACCATCGACTTCTTCAAACAGTTTTAAAAGATTGCACTCTCTGAGGGCTCATCTCATCTGCGAAAGGACGATTCGTGATAGGCGAACAACAGAAGTTTCGAAACGGAAGAGGTTTGCTGTGTTTGTTCATTGCTTTGTTTACTTGAATCTTCTTTGTTTCACTATTCTGTTGATGTTTGGGTCCTATTTAATTCATTTGATTGATTCGACATTTTACCCTCACATTGATCATGATCTTTGAATCCCCCATTCACCACCTTAGATTAGATCTGTGGCTACAAACTTGACCTAGGTTAGCCCTTACTAAAACTCAAACCTCAAAAGATCGAGGTGAGCAAATTCCAACAACTAGATTTCTGCCAAATCATTTATGCAAGTTACAATTTAGATTTGTGTACCAAGTTCAATTCTACACTCACAAAGGTAAACCAAAGTAGAGTATAGTCGATTTACAAAATATGAGACACTTGTCTAATTAGGGCTTCAAATTCTAACATCTTGGTGAATCAATTCCTAGCATCTTAAGCATCATTTTCTCATCTTCAAATTCTAGCTAAGTATCACATTTAAATTCATTTAATTTTTGTAATTAATTCAACATTAATGTTCTTGTCCCAACTCATATAACTAGATTAAATTTTATTATTGCTCTAGTTATTTAATTAGCCTAGATATTTTTGGTAGGCGGTTTATTGTCCCTTACGTTTTTGCTGAACCTAACTTTCTTGAATGACCTAGGGCTTTGCCTTCCTTTTAGGGTTTTCAAATCTGGTTGCATAATCCTATTTTAAAATCTTAATAGGGTTTGCATTCCCTTTTTACTTGTGCTTCATAGCTATACTTGTCTTCAGAGTTTTGTGTTTCATAGTATGATCTTGTTTTCACTTATCCTACTACCCTTATTTTTGATTTTTCAAATCTAATCACTTGATTTTTCTAATTTCATATCACATCTTGTATCATTCTATATCATTTGCCTTTAGGGTTTTGTGAGTTCTTTGTATGACAAGTTCACATCCACATCCTCACTTTTCCTTAAGGAGAACCCCTTGTTTGAATCCTCCAATGGCCCAAACTACTGAGAATGGTGGTCCTAATGGTGTTCCCATAAGTAATGTTATTACTCCTATTGTTGAGCATGAGGTTGAATATTATGATCATGAAGGACATATGGGACAACAACAAATTGCACAATTTTTCTATTTTAATTGAGGCGAGTAGTCCTAAAAATTTAATTCAAGATTTTCATGATTTATTGCTTACTAAATCATTTGGGTGGAAAGTGCTTCAAGGCATTGGTGCTAAGGTTACTCCTAGTCCTTTTATTGGCGCATCCTCTTCATAATTTTCATTCATTTTGTTCTTGAATATAGTATATGTCTTGATTTCACTCCTCCCTGCACCATGACAAAGCCTCTTCTTATATATACATACTTCCCATCTTGAGCATTCTACATCTACTCCTCCTTCCTTCCATCTTATTATTATTTCACCTAGCTCTCATGCTATCTCTACTAGTGATATGACCACATGATCCTAGTGTTGCCTCTACCATTTCTACCTCCACCACTTGTGTTGCCTCTTCTACTCACCCTTCTATCACCATCCGTTATTCCATCTCTCATTCCATTCTTAGTTCCATATCTAATTCCACGCCCTCTTCCATATCCTACTCCATACGACACTCCAATCCTCTCATCGACCTATTTATATTTGATCTTTTGTGTCACACCCCCCTACTACCATCATTCCTACCTCTACCTTGGATGCACTAATTCAAATGATAGATAGAGTTGAGCATAAAATTGATGGCCAAGATGAAGATGAATATGTGGAAGCACAACATACACTGCTTGCATTTGAGATTGTTACTTATACTTTACCTAGTGGTTATGTTGCATCTCAATTTGAAATGTACACTGGAAAAGGTCACCCTAATACACATTTGAGATTTTTTTATTGCAGTATGTTTAGACGATGTGTATGAAGGTAAAGTTTTGTCTAAACTGTTTGATCTATCAACTCTTGAATCAAATTCTAAGAATCAACCAAATTTAAGACTACTTACTACATGCTTTTGCAAGTTATGTTTTATATGAGAGATGAGAAAATTGTGTTAAAATATACAATTGAACTAATAGCATGCATTTTATCCTAGAAACCCCTTGTATGGAGGAAAACTAGTGTTGCAGTAGTGGCAAAAATTGTGCTACCTTGCTTTATTTCTTGGGAAGAAAGAATTACAAGTAGGACTAAATTCCTTGTCCTCTATATCTACTTTCTTCTCTCCACTATGAATAGTTGAATTCTACAATATTCCTTATATTCTCCAACTCTTAGACATGCTCACACACCCTTCTATTTATAGATTAAAGAGTTCTCTTAGGCCCAAGAAGAAATTTTGTAAACACAAGAAGCTAGAACGACGATTGTTTGGTTCAAATTCTAAATTTGACATGTGTACTATTAATTGATAGTATCACAATCTTAGTGGAGTTTGAACTCCACTTTTAAATGTGATCTCTTCTAGGTGCTTGCTTATGTGCATTTCCTATTCTAGCTCTATTCTTGCATCCGGATCTGAGTTATTGTTCAAGCTTCATGTTCTAAACATATTTTCCAAATCTATTTTGGATCACACCTCCCTTCTTAGGAGGCTTTTGGTCCCATGAAAGCTTAATGAGGCATTAGGTACGGGAAGAGTTCTCCCACTCTTTCTTTGGAATACTATCTTACTTGACTAATTTTTTAATCTTTGAGTCCACTTTTCCAAGTTTCTTGAACTTTGTTCTTGGTTTCCATTGTCTTCTTCTCTAGCACCAAATAGTAAGTGAGCATGGCTCTTCGTTCCACACCCAAATCTTCTAAGGAGGGTAGTACATGTTCTTGTTCCTCATCTAACATGGATGAGTCATAAAGCTACGAGTACTTACAATTCACAACTAAGTGCATCTTCATGAAAGGAGGGAGATCAAGTTTGAATGCATTTTCACCTATGGCCTCCAAAATTGTGAAGGGTCCATACCTTAGTGGCTTAATTTTATTTGCATGTCCTTGAAGGCTTTCCCTACCCAAGGAAAAACAAACTTTGTCTCTTACCTTAAGTTTGTGCTTCTTCCTATGTTGATCATGCCTTTGTTTATTCAATTGGTGTGCCTTTTCCAATTGTTCTTTTGCTTTGAGTTGGATCTATACAATCCTCTCAACAAATTTTGATGCTTTGGCCACCTCATTATCTTGCCCTACTTATTCATCTTGTTTATCAAAAGATACATCAAGTGGACTACAAGGCAAATACCGCAAACATGCTTCAAATGGTGTCATATTAATAAAAAAATCCAATACTTTGCCATAGGAATCTTGAACATAAGGAAGTGACTCTTCCCATGTCTGACAATACTTAATGTTGTACTTTGATGAATTGCACCAAGGTCATGTTTGTTAGGGTTAGACGGCAGCAGATATCAATTAAATGCGAATAAAGAATAAACAGAGGGATAAAAATACATAGAAATAACAACAGTGAGAGTGGCTTTAACGTGGTTCACGCAAACTCGGGCTACATCCACCAACACAGAGTCTAATATTATTATCTAGTAAATCAAACCGATTACAACTAGCAATCCTTGCAATTCAATACCACTGCAAAATGCTACAATATATCAACAGAAACCTTAATCCTTAGCCGCTTTTATCAAGCCTTATGTCGGTTACAAAAATAGGGTTTTTTATGTCGGCCAATAGATAAATAACTCCCTACGCCTTAATAAAATAATAAAAAAATTGTTGGAGGTTTCGAGGGCGCTGCCCCTCGACCCGACCCTATATCTCGAGATGGAGCACGCCAGGGGCGCTGCCCCTTGACCATGTTAAATAATTTGGAGGGAAACCGCGTCGATAAAAGTGGGATAAATTTAACCTCTGAGTCTGATTAGGCTTTATATACCAACAATCTCCCACTTAGAGACTGATCAGACTCCACACTATATCATCTCCCACTTGGAGACTAATCATAACACTGTTGTCCCTATAGCTCCCACTGGAAATAAGCACCCTGGACTTTGCTATTCTGATTGTTTTTATTTTTGGCCTTGAAAACCAATCGAAGTTGAAGAGGAGCTCAGCTTCTCCCTTGTCAATGCCTTCATAAACATATTAGGTGGATTTTCATCTGTATGTATCTTTTCCAGCCGTAACTGTCCATTATCCAACACCAACTGGATGAAGTGATACCTTAGCTGTATGTGTTTAGTCTTTGAATGCAAGGCACAATTATTTGCAAGATGTATTGCACTCTGACTCTTTGTAAACAAATAACTATTAGCCTATTGTTTGCCCAATTCTTCCATGAAAGATTGCAGCCATATCATCTCTTTGCTTTCCTCTATTGCAGCTACATACTCTGCCTCCGTGGTGGATAAATCAACCACCTTTTGCAACCTAGAGATCCAACTCACTGTTGTCCCACCTATAGTAAAGACATAACCTATAGTACTCCTTCTAGTATCAATATCCCCTGCCAAATCTGAGTCTACATAACCTATTAAATCAGTATTAGAGCCCCCAAAACATAAGTGTTTATTGGATGTACCTCTCAAATATCTAAGATTCCATTTTACCGCATTCCAATGCTCCAATTTGGGATGACTCATATATCTGTTTAGGACTCCTAAAACATGTGCAATTTCTGGTCTCGTGCATACCATGGCATACATTAAACTTCCTACAGCTGAAGCATAAGGGACCTTGGACATTTTTTTCTTCCCCCTCTTGTGTCTTAGGACACATCTCCTTAGTCAATTTCAAATGACTAAGAAAAGGTGTGCTGACAACTTTTACATTCTCCATATGGAATCTCTACAACACCTTTACAACATAATCAACTTGAGATAGAGTCAATTTTCTATTCTTCCTATCTCTGCAAATTTTCATACCAAGGATTTGTTTTGCTGCCCCCAAATCCTTCATAGCAAATGAGTGTGCTAATTGTTGTTTTAACTCTCTTATGTGATCCATGTTAGACCCTGCTAAAAGCATGTCATCAACATATAAACATAAAATAATGCAGCTATCATTATCCAACCTCTGAAAATAAACAAAATGGTCAAAATTACACCGACTATAGCCTTGCTCAACCATAAAACTACCAAATTTTAAATACCATTACCAAGGTGCTTGTTTCAAGCCATACAAACTCTTCTTCAATATGCACACCATTATCTCCTTACCATTGACCTCAAATCCTTGGGACTGTTCCATATATATCTCCTCCTCCAAATCACCATGGAGAAAGACAATTTTCACATCTAGCTGTTCCAAATACAAATCTTTAGCAGCCACAATACTTAAAACAGTACGAATATAAGTCATCTTGACAACCAGAGAAAATATCTCATCAAAATCAATACTTTTTTTCTATGCAAATCCTTTTACAACTAACCTAGCTTTAAATCTTTTCTTACCTCCATCTTCCTCTTTTAGCGTATAAACCCATTTGTTTGGTAAATCCTTTTTACCTGTAGGCAACTTACAAAGAGGGAGAAAATGTTTCAGGAGGTCTACTTAGCCTTGTTGACGGTCTAACATTCACTAGAGTTTGTGGTATTTCTTGTTGATGTTGCGGAACATGAGGAACCACTAGAACATCACTATTTGGAGAATCATCCAACACCACATAATCCTTTTCTTTTCTTCTCATGTTGCTGCACCTGATCTTTGTACAACACCTTCTTATTGAATACATCCCTATTTCTCACAATTTTTTAATTTTCAAAATCCCAAAGCCTATAACCAAATTCATCAATGGCATATCCAATGAAGATACACTTTTTTGATTTTACATCCAGCATGGTTCTTTTTTTAGAATCTACATGTGCAAATGCTTCACATCTGAAACTTTTGAGAAAAGAATAACTCACCTTCTTGCCTGTCCATGCTTCCTCTGGAATACCACAGCCCAAAGGAGTTGAATGACCTCTATTAATTAAATATACAATAGTGTTGACAACCTCTGCCCACATGTTTAAAGGCAACCCAACATGCAATCTCATAGTCTTTGCATGCTCCATTATTGTTCTATTTATGTGTTTAGCCACTCCATTCTCCTATGGAGTCCCTGGAGCCGTTTTCTACCTACGAATTCTATTAAAGAAACAATAATTCTCAAATTCTTTGTTGCAATACTCACCACCATTATCAGATCTGAGATATTTTAATCTTTTACCCATCTCATTCTCAACCAAGGTTCTCCACTTCTTAAATGTTTCAAATACATCAGATTTCTGCCTAAGGAAATAAATCCAAACCTTCCTAGTTGCATCATCTATGAATGTAACATAATACCGAGAGCCACCGAGAGAAGATACCTAAGCTGGTCTCCATACATTTGTATGCACAAGCTCCAACTTTTCAACTTTCTTTTGCTTCCCATCCTTGAGAAAACTGACTCTTTTTTGTTTGTCATACACACAACTTTCACATAAATCCATATTAATACATTTTAGATCTGGTAAAACTTTCTTAGAATGGAGTATCTTCATATCTTTTTCACTCATATGCCCAAATTTGTTATGCCACAGTGTTGTCTCAGAACTTGTAGCAATTGTTTCAGTCTCTTGTTGCAAACTTGCAGCAACTGTTTCAGTCTCTTCTTGCGAACCTACAACAACTGTTCCTAAATCTGTTTGTTTTTTCTCTACAATAGCTAAAGTAGAAGGAATAATATGACCTGTACAAAGATATAAGGTGCCTACTTTCACACATTTTGCTACTATTAAGGCATGTCTTGTAACCTTCCAATTTTTATCAGTAAATGTAACAATGCAACCTTCATCAACTCGCTGCCTTGCTGAAATTAAATTCTATCTCAACCTTAGAATGTGCCTTACCTCTTGTAGTAGCCAATGATTCTCATTCTATAACTTAATCTTGATTCTTCCCTTTCCAACAATCTGACAGGGTTCGTTATCTCCCAAATAAACTAGCCTAAAATCCCCTTGGACATAACCAAGAAAATAACTTTTATGGGGCATAGCATGAAATGAGGCCCCTGAATCTAAAACTCATGAATCATCAGCATTATCTTGGGAAAGAATCAAAGCATCATATTCAGATTTATTACTTACCACATTTGCCTCCTTATTGCCTTCTTGTTTGTCTCCTTTATTCTTCCAAGACCAACAATCTTTATTCAGATGACCTAGTTTCCTATAGTACTAGCAATCCTTCTGTCCTTGGGATTGGGACCTCTTGTCCTTTGATTTTCCTCATGACTTCCCATGACCTCTAGAACCTTTTCCTCTCTCCTTTGATCTACCCCTGCTTTCTGCATTCAAAACACTACCTGATGTGGCTCCACCTGAGCTTTTTCGTCGTATTTCCTCGCTAAGGATAATACCAACAACATCATCAAATTTTAAAGTATTTGAACCAGAGACAGAATTACTTACAGCCATTACCAAGCTATTCTAGCTTTATAGCAAAGAACATAATATCAAGAGAGACCTCACCTCTTCATCAAAACATACTTTTATAGAAGTTCACTGAGTCATAATCATATTAAACTCATTTAAATGATCTGTCATAGATCCACCTTCAATTATTTTCAGATTAAACAAACGCTTCATGAGAAATACCTTATTTGAGGCTGAGGGTTTTTATACAATTTAGCCAAAGCTTTTATCAGACTATTTGTTGTCTTCGCTTCTGTTATATTGAATGCCATTGATGGTGCCAAGCACAACCGAATGGTTCCCAATGCCTTTCTGTCCAGAAGATTCTAATCCTCATTAGTCATTATTGTCGGTTTCTTGGCTATTCCTTCCAATGGCATCCATAAAATCCTTCTAATAGAGATAATCTTCTATCTGCATCTTCCATAACTGATAGTTCTGCCCATTGAATTTATCTACCTTCAATTTACCCTCGTTAGCCATTGCTCCCACTCAACCATGAGACCTTCCTACAGACGATAATTGAACACAACCCGCTCTGATACCACTTGTTAGAGTTAGCCGACAGAAGATTTCAATTAAATGCAAATAAAGATTAAATAGAGGAATGAAAATACACATAAATAATAATAGTGAGAGATAAGTTTTAACGTAGTTCACCCAAACTCATACTACATCTACCAACAGAGAGTCCAATATTATTATCTAGTAAATCAAACCAATTACAACCAGAAATCCTTGCAACTCAATACTGCTGCAAAATGCTACAATACATCAACGTAAACCCTAACCCTTCGTTTCTTTTATCAAGCCTTATGTCGGTTACAAAATTAGGGTTTTTTATGTCAGCCAATAGAAAAATAACTCTTGATGCCTTAATAAAATAATAAAAAAATCGTTGGAGGTTTCGGGGGTGCTACCTCCGAGCCCCCATGGGGGCATTGCCCTTGGACCCCGCAAGGGGCGCTGCCCCTTGACCCCTTTAAATAATTTGTGGGGAAACTACATCGATAAAAGTGGGGTAAATTTAACCTCCAAGTCTGGTTAGGCTCCATATAACAACAATGTTGACCATTTGTTTGTGGGTAAAAGGTTGTGCTTTTCTTTAGCTTTATGTCCATTATGCTCCATAATGTATATCCAAACTTACCATCAAATTATGTATCTCTATCTAAAGTTATGGACTTAGGGAGTCCAAAGTGCACCCATATATTATTAAAGAACATTTTAGCCACTTATTTCCCTATGATAGTTTTTACAAGCAAATAAAATATACATCTTATTGAATCTGTCAACTAGCACAAACAAGTAATCATGTCCATGTCTTCTAATAGGAAAACCACGTACAAAATTCATAGAGACACTTTACCATGGGCTTGTGGGGATAGGCATGGGCATATACATTCCTTCTTTTCTTGTTTTAGATGTACTAGTGCAATAAAATTTACAATTTCTAATAAATATTTCTACGTCTTCCTATGTTTTAGGCCCAAACACATACCTTTGCAAATAAGCCATTGTTTTTCCTATGTCAAAGTGACCCACCACTTTGAAGGTATGCACCTACCTCATTAGTTGAAACCTTTGTGCTCTTGACACACATAATTTCCATGCCTTACAGAGTAACCCATACTGAATATAGAAGTCTTCACCTTTTGCATTCACTCATGATAGTTCTTTAAATTTCTTGCCAAATTTCTCATCTTGTGCATTATTTTCAATACAAGCCTCTTTTGTGAAAGGTTCCAAATGAGTTACAACAACCATAGATAAAATAGATGGCCCAAACAACATTTATGGAACCACATTGTTAGCCCCTTTCTTATATTTAATCACAAAATGGAGTTGTTGAAGAAAACTCATTCATTCATAGTGTCTTGCTTCTTGTAATTTATTTTGTCCCTAGAAATATTGTCGAGGTTGGTTGATCAGTGTACACAATAGTTTCCTTACCAAACAAATAATGTTTCCATTTTTTAATTGCCTAAACTAGTGCATATAGCTCTTTATCATATATTGGATATCCTCTAACTATTGAAGTAAAAACCTCTAAATGATAGAAAATAGGCCTACCACCTTCAAACAAGATGACACCCATGGTATATTCACTAGCATTTATTTCTACTTCAAATGGATTTTGTATATCATGAAGAGTAAGCACAAGAGGATGGCTTATCCTATATTTTATTGTTTCAAATGCTTTATCATGTTCTTCTCCTCAACGAAAGTCCCTTCTCTTAGATGCAATTTGATGTAAAAGTGCAACTATGTAAGAAAAAGAAGGGATAAACTTTCTTGTGAATTATGTAGCCCCTAGAAAACCCCTAGTTCTTGTAGCAGTCTTTGGTGTAGGCCAATTTATAATTGCTTCAATTTTAGATGGGTCTATTCTTAGCATTGGAGTCGGTGTGTTGTACACCTTGCATAACATTGGTATTATTTTATTATGTAAAATAAATATTTATTTGTGGTGTATCCATGTTGATGGGTGAAAACCATGTCCAAATTCTATGCCCTTTTTGTTTGTTTTATTCCCCTTTCCTAAGTCCTCTTGCCTTTAAATTTTTGTAAGAATGAAGAAATATTTAACATGTTTCAAACAATGAAGGAATGCTTCCAAAACGCCAAATTGTTGAGATAATAATACAATTTGATTGACTTGCTACAGGGATTCATCATGTTGAAGGAACTTGCCATGTCGAAGATAACCCTTGAAGGACATAGGACACGAGGAGAGGCAAAGGATGGGCTGAATGTGCTATGAAACTGCTCACTTCTATTTTTGCGTTATATTTTGAAATTGTTTTAATGTTGTTTTGGGTTTGTGGCCTGCGGTCGAACCAAAGACTATTAATATCCGGTTTGTTGGCCATTGGCCATAACAAACCATAACCTCTTTTTATCTTAAGTATTCGATGTGCTGGCTTTAAGCCATAACAGTAAGAAATCACATCTATAAATATGTTATGGTTTAGACTGTAGATATAGAAGAAGATAGAGAACATAAGTACATTTTGTTTTTGCTACAAACTGGATGAATCAAATCAGACATTTGTGATATTGAGTTAGCGTAATCAATTTATTTCCACTCACCTTGTGAACCAGAGGAAGGGCCCACTCTTGGGACGCTCAGTGAGGTTGTTTCTTGTTTGGATTAGTTAGAATTTATATTATGTGTGGTTTGATTTTTTTATTATAGAATTAAAACCGATTTAATAGTTGATTTTTTTCTGAGCAGTCTTGAGCGCCACCATGGTACTCTCCTTGAGGCCACCAAGTAAACCACAGGCTGAATCTTTGCTTGCTTCAGAAACAACATGAGCACTTGATTTTGCCACTTCCAAATTCTTAGAATCTTTTTCTCTTCTCTCTTCTGCCTCCTCAGCAGTGCTCCTCGTGCAGGGGTGCATGGGAAACATCATGTGCTCATCCATGGACAGTGTTGGTTTTTTCCCAGACTGGATGCTTATTCCCAGATTTCCCTACAAGGTAGCCATCAGTGATCAACAGGATCTCTGGGCCAGGGGCCAACAGTATAGGAGATAGACTCTATTTTTATCTCCTCCTCTTCTTTAGGCTCTGTAAAACCTAGGGGGTATTCCCTATTCAACATCCATGAAATATGACTATGAACTGACTGGGATGTTGACATAAAGCAAATAAATCCTCCTGTAAGCAGACCAAAACTGTGAGATAAGAGCAAAGGGGCTAGCTTTGGGCCTATGTTCAGTTGTAGACAGAGGACTTAGGTCCTAAACTACTTCTACAATCCTAATGATTTGGAGTTGAAGTTTGAATTTGATTTTGTATATGGATGTGAAACTAGGACTTTGGGTTACAACAGAGATACCAAGCCAAATCGGTGCCTATCTAGGGCTCGGAATCAGTAGACATATATATGTGAATGTTTACCATAGAGCTAAAACATCAGATTTCAAGGGGTTTTTAACATGTCTACCTTACAGACAATACCCAAGAGAGAGTATTAGGTTATTTCTGCTTACAACTATCCTTTTTGCAATGTATTCTACTCAACACATAGTCCAAAACATTCAATCTACTCCTTGGGCAGAGGTAAGAGACTAAGCATTCAACATAGAAAACCTATATTCTAGAATCCATAACACCCCTGAGATGTTCAGAGTCAAAAGAAAAACACATTCAGTCTGGAGAGAAATAACAAAACACATGCTGTGAAACATTATTCATTTAAGTCAACATGAAATCGATAATTCTGTGCATAATACATACAACATACAATTCATAAACTACCAGAGAAACCTGAAATAGGGTCACCAGAAGGCTATATTCCTATTGCAGCACCAAAAGTTGTCCAAGTTTCCAACAACCAACAATAAGCAACACTGCCTGGCTGTTATAGCACAAGCATGTACTTTCAGCAATTAATGACATGGTCAAATTTCAACATCCGCCAGATACATTCATCAGAAAGAATGGCGCTCAAAGATTTAATGCAGCGGAGGACAAGATGGGAAAGAGCAAGAAAAAAGGGGAAAGAGTAGCTGAGCTCGATCCTTGTGCCAACGTAGAAGAACTCTTCATCACAAATCTGGTACATGGCTGTCAATCACTAGCCCGTGCCCCTGCGCATCGCCATTGATGGCTCAACCACCCGCGGCCACCGGAAAATGCATCAACAGTGCATTTAACACCTTCTCGCCAGAATGCATTTCACTGAAAGTTCAAATTATGCAGGAAGATTTGTCCCACATGCACCTCGTGGAGATCACCCTAGCACCTTAAAAGCATGGCCGTGAGCAAACTAAATGTCAAGCGCTTTTGCCCCGCTCGACCCATGAACCATCCATCAATAGCTCATCGCCTTGACTCCCACCGACATCGATGTGACCAATACCATCGGCCCAAGCGAAAATCCATCCACCGATATGCTAAGTCACCCCGATGGCCACCAAAACATCCCCCATCGGCCAGACCCATGCCATCGGCCAACCACAAACTCCTTGCGCTGACAACAAAAGTCATACCGACGACACTTCCACTTCCCACCTCATTGGTCAGACCCCTCGCATCAGCTAGCCCAAGATTTCTCCCGCCGATCCACATTGTCTACCCGATGAAGCCTCCATACTCCCTTGTCGGCGTGACCAAGATGATCGGAGCAACAAAAAGCTCCCTCACTGATGACATCAAGTTACGCCGATCGCATAACTCAGAAAACTTCCAACCACTCACCGTCGGTGAGACAAGCCACATCGGAACATCATATCAATCGCCACACCCATACCTGTCATCACGCTGATGCACACACAAACCATACTCCGTCGGTGAGACCACTCCCCATCAGTGAACCACAAAATGCCTCTATCGATGACCAAACACACGTCGATGGACAATCCAAGATAGAAAAATTTGATGACCTCCTGGGAAAGTGTCTACATATTAGCATTTGAGACCTAATTGACTAAGCAGGCACCAACAAACAGCCTCGGAGCCACTTTGGCAGTGCCGCCACCAGAGCGACTCTACCCACCCAGGCCATTGGCAAACTGACCTGGGGCCCTTTCCCACACAGATCTCGCCTGGGCAGTGCTTGGGGAATCAAGATCATAGTCACTCATAAGAACTTCAGCAACCAAATAGACAGGAGCATCATCTATTTTCATTAGCAAATCAAATCTAACCTATTTTCCTACAGATAGAGTACTATAACCATTCCTTGAACACATTGTGTTTGAATCTGTGACCTCTGGCTACAACTTGAAAAGAGAAACTTCATTATCAGCAAAATAAAATATTTCTTCTACCTCTTCCTCTTCTCCAGACTGAGCCACAACAATTTTTATTTCTTGCATCTGCTCCATGTCACTGCCAGGTTCCAACATACCAAGAAACTCCTCAATAACATAATCAACTTCATCATCTAACTGATCCAAAAGCTTCTTCCGAGAAGCCTAGAAATCTTCATCATCATCTATATGAATAGCTCCCACTTCATCAAAACTCTCTCCAAAGCCATGTGACATAGACATGAGAGCTTGAACCCAATCATCCAAGTTTGGGGCTCTCTTCCATATCTGCTCAACTTTCTTCACAACTCCTCCTTGGTTCTAACAAAGCTCTGATACCAATTGTTAAACAATAAAATGGCAGATAAAAATAAAACTAAATGAAAATCAATAAATCAATCACACATACATAGATGCAAGACAAAACATGATTTTAATGTGGTTTACCATGAAGGCTACATCCACAAACAACAAGGGATTTCTCTTTTCTATTAAATCTAGAATACAACACTGCTTCAACATATCACAACTATATATACATCTTCTAGCAAATACACTCCACTCCCTTAATGATTAATAATAGCCAATAAATTAATAAACTACAAAGACACTATATTTAGCCTCATCGTGGGAGAGCCAGAAATGAATGAGGCAGCTGTAACGGTTGGGCTTCAGCACCCAGCACCAACATCTATGGAGCATCATGTTCAGAAGAGATCTGGATTAATTTTACAGATTTCAAATGGTCACAAGGAAAAAGTAGCTACTCAAGCATCCACGTATTTCATGAATATGAGAGATTACAAAGACTACTGGAGACATATGCTAAACATAGTGGATAATAGCTTTATAGTAATTGAAGAGATCATCAAACAATGTATAATAGCTTTGCGTGCATTTAGTATTCAATTGTGTTGTGGAGATTTCAAACTTGGCAGAAAGGTCAAGTATGAGCTTGACAAGAAAACTAGACTTATAAAATTGACCATGTTTTGTTGGTGCAGTCACGGTAGGAGGGTTTATAGAGTGAACTGTCTGGATTGTGTAGCAAGAGTGAACACAACGGAAACAACTCAAGAATATAGAAAAGATGCAGATTCAGTCATTCAGTATATCAAAGAATTCAAACACAATCTAGTTGGCAACATGTGGACTTACAACTCGGCTCACAGGCCTGATCACATATATGCGCAAGATAAAGTTTTGAAGCTCCTTTGCACAAAACTAAACTATAGATCTTTCTAATGTGAATAGCTATCTCTAAATTTCTTTCCTCAGGATCTATTACATCATTATATATCATTTCCGAACCAATAGATTCCTCCACGTTGGCCACAAGAGATCCAGAATATCGATGAAGAGGTGTAACGTGTGTTCTTGGATAGGTTGGACCTATCGGCTTGAAAATCCTTCTCCAATGGATACAATGAAGTGCAGACCTATGAGGAAGGTCAGCCATGACCAAGGAACATTGAAGAATGAATCACAAGGATCCACAAGTTGGCCAATGCTCCCAATCCTTCTTTAGTTGATTACTCATGACTGTCAGAGAACTCTGCACTGAGAAAACAAAGGATCTTTTGATAGTGATAACTTTTCAGTAACTGATCCAAATGCTCTGAATTCTTGATATGATGTAGATGAATGAATTGAGATGCTAAGTCTAGATCCACAAGGTGTGAAATGCTGAAACTAGACCATCAACTGAGCTACTTCTAACTGAACTGCCTGAACTGAACTGGGAAATGAAAGAACTAAAATGCAAATGCAAATGTTTTTGGTTGATGCAAGATTTCTCTTGAACCAGGGATGCTCCTGCATCATTTGTACTCATCAGTTGTGTATCTTCACAACTATGGTTTTATCCATCACACTATATGTGAAGATAGTGATCCCATGGATGTACTAGTCTTGATGCAGGAACCAGTGCTATCAGGTTGTTTTCTTAGAGCCAGGGCTATTGGGCTAATGCCTATGATTAATCAGGGCAAAAAGGAGGACAAGATTATTGCAGTATGTGCTAATGATCCTGAGTTCTGTCATTATCAAGATATCTTCAACATCATCCCTAGAGATGAGTACTTGCCTTCTCCACATTACTTTTCTAACATAGTATTTATTTCTGAATTATTCTTTCTTGCAACTGGAAAATAATTAGTCTAAATTGCATATTGACATTTATGTTGATAGACTCCTTTTGCCCTACTATATATGAATACTTATGTTCATAGAATCCACAATACTCATTAAACTTCCGACCAACATAGTAGTTGGCTATGGGATGTGTAGACGAAATCACAAGAGGAAATTTTTAGGTGACAATTCAACTAATAAAATAACAGTTTATTTCTCTCTCTACTCTCACACGTTGGGTAAACTTGAAGGCAAAATAAAATGGGAAACATACACAAGGCACATGAGTTGTTTGACAAAATGCCTCAAGGAAAGATGGCCTCAGGGAATGCCATGAGGGGAGGACAGGTTCAAAATGGGTTTGTTAGAAGGGCGTGGGGCCTTTAGAAAACTTTTAATTAAATGTTAAACAATAGTATGCTAAATTATGTTGCATTATTAAAAGTCACATTTCAAGGACTATATGGTTAATAGCTGAATAAATTTTACCTTATGGAAAAAGTAGTGTTTATCTCTAGTTGGAGGCATAACAAAATAAGTATTTTCATGTCAGTGCTAAAGGCATATATTTATCTTGGAGCTTCACGTCTCAAAGGTAAGGATTTGTAGGGTTCTAGCTAATATGACTCTTTTTGGAACATATATTTATCTTGGAGTTTCACGTCTCAAAGGTAAGGATTTGTAGGGTTCTAGCTAATATGACTCTTTTTGGATATTTATTTTTATATTTTGGTGTGAGTTGTGTAACAGATTTGATTATGTTGAACCATAAACATTATTATTATTATTATTATTATTTTGGATTATGGAATTTATGTATTTAAAAGATATTCAATTATTTGATAGAATATAAACAATAAGTTTAAGTAAATGATTGAAGATTATAATGATAAATTAGTGATTAAAATGATTTTGAGCATTAAATATTTTAAATGCAACAATGATTAATTAAGTGGTGTGAAGGTGGAAAATGTATAGTTTTTTTTTATCAAGTTATTTTGGTTTTATTTTCATAAAAGAAATATGAAGGGTTTTTGGAAAAAGTTCTATTAAAAAAAAAGAAAAGTGAGTTTTTGGGTATGTTCTGGGAAGGAAAAAGTGTAGTAATCATCTGTAACAGATTCTTGGAAGAATTCTTGGAGAGATAGAAGAAAAATGGCTGAAAGTTGCGGGTGTGGATTCTAACTTGGAGAAAGAAGGTATGAAATTTGTTGATAATTTCTAATTTTCTGGCCAGATTAATGTTTTTATTTTAATGATTAGAAATGTTTATTATCTTAGCTCTGTGTGAGCATAGCTCTTTGTGAGCCATTATCATAGCTCTGTGTGAACCACTATTGCTACTCTGTGTGAGCCATTATTTGAAAAGGTATCTCTGTAAATTTTAATTTTTTTTTTAAAGAAAATTATAGCTTGGGGGTGGTTTCGACTCTATCGGACCTAAGGATGCGTGGAGAGCAATTTGATGATTAAATTTTGTGGTTTCAGATTTGAAGGAAGATTGTATTTATAAAGAGTAAATCTGTATATGTTTTAATGCAGGAACAAGTTATTAACTGATGCATGAGTGTTAGTTTGGGTTATAATAAATATAATTGCAGGATTTTATTTGATTTGTTGAGAAGGAACAAATATATGGACTTACAGACTCAATCGGTCGGCGTATTATGAAGCTCATTATTTGCAGAATTGAAGATATTTTTTCAAAAATAGAAGAAGGATTGGATACGTGCTGTACGATTTGTGCAAGTAAATTTCTTATAAATTTTCTTCAGTGAATACTGTGATCTTTGAGAAGAGTTCTTACTGTATAGATTTAAACATTTTCCTCTATGGTGATATTTATCACAACTTTAATGAAATATGTTTTCCTTTTGCTTTCTTATCAGATAGGAAGAGATTTTGTTGTTATTGAATTCATTAGATTGTTTGAATATATATAATGGAAGGGATTGCTGAACATCCATTTATATCTTCCAGGGGAATTTTTTTTTTTATAAGTTTAAGCTTAAGAAGTGTAAGGGAATCAAAATCTAATTAGGGGGAAAATTAATCACAGGTAAATCATATATGATTACAAGTTTTGAAATATAAACTAATTGTTGTTTGCATAAGCGTTGAATTTAGCATTGATTTGAAATTTCAAATATAATATTGATTTGTTTATTAAACTTTGTAGAATACATGAATGATAATTAGGTTTGGGAGAATCGTGTCTCCTCAGCTTCCCCATGACTGAGTCGAGGGAGCCGAGGAGCACGGCTCCCTCTGAGCTTAAAACGCTGGCTGGAGCTGGTGTGGCCACCCAGTTTGGCAAGATTTAAACATTTTATTGATTTCTCATTTCATCTTATAAATCATAACTTTAAACTGTCATGATACCTTAATATGGATGCTATTTATATTACATTGTTTAAGTTGCTATCTGCCATTACAAATAGTTGCAGCATCTTAATTATAATTAGCTAAAATTAGAACTAGTCCCTTCTGTGCTAATATATAGTTGTGGAGTTAGTCTTGTGGATTGTAGGAAATAAAATCGCAGTCGACCAATCTCTTAGAAAGGAAAATTGTTTTATACGTCTGGATTAATAAATACAATGTTTCCTCAAAAATAATTGTTATTTGATCATAGATTATAATGAGTTATTTGTAGAACGAAGAAAAATCTATGCCTAAATTACTATTTGGTGTTTTATAGGTTCATAAATAAGCTCTGTCGATTGTATGACAAGTTGTGAGATTGTTTCAAGGAGATTGCATTAAAGAAGGATTATAAGATAAACTAATAGGTATTAGACAAATTTGTTTTAGATATTAACTCATACATATTTGGTCTTCATTGTGATGTCTCTTTTCTTTTCTTCACATGTCTAACCGAATTCTTCTTGAACAGTTGTTTGGCGATCTGAATTCTTTAACAACTTATTGGATTTTGAAAACTTATCAATCTTTTAGCGCGAGTCTTTATTTCGTTTAATTTGTCGTATTAATTTTATTAATTTTTTAAAGATTATTTTGTTATTTTATTACGAGGCATTACATGTTTACTCTTTCGATTATAATACTATATTGTAGAATAATCTAATAATGTAGGGGTAAGACATTGTACCTTATCTTTGTTCACATCATAATGATAAATAGATTATCACTATGTAGGGAGTAGTAATACATTTGGTACCTATGTGCCTGGTACCAGAAGTATTGAATTTGGTAGGATATACAGAGTCCTATCATTTGTTCATGTTTAAGTACAAAATGAGAAGTCCTAAATATGAAAATATAAATTATGTGTAATAAGCATATTGCTACATGTTGTAGAGTGAGACTTGTGTATTGATACTTTACAAGGTAAAAATGAGGTAATTGCATGAGCAAGTGCAATATTCGTGAGTAACCCTTTTGAAGGTAATGCCCTTGGAGTGTACTCATCCTAAAGAAGATAGTTATGTAGATTGTGATAATAGTTCGTTACCACAATTACTGGCAATAGTTATAGGACAATAATATGATATGAAGTTTGGTTTATAAGTTCATTGAATGAGTTTTTAAACACAAGTCCCCCATATTTGGCAACTATATATTAAATAACTTTGTATGATAGGGTTGGTATCCCAACATGTAATGTTCCATTTATGCACTTGGATGTGATACTAAAATATGATAATGATATTTGATATCATTGAATCATATTGTAGTAGGACATCACACTTAGCCATATCGAGACTTTGCATATTTGTTGCATTGCAAAGATATTATGTCTTATTGATCTATGAGGTAGGTGAGATTTATGTAGGGTGGAATCATTAGGATATGGAATGTGGAAGGATATCCTAGATTTATAGTTATTAAGGAATGATTATTTTGGGTATGACTTGAGTATTGTCCCTATTAAAACAAGTTTGATAAAATAAGAACATGGTTGGGCTTCCTTGCAGAACATTTAGTACTATTTGATAGTTGGGGGTCAATTAGAGGAACCTTATTGAGATATGGAATAGTAATCCAAGGATTAGGATTTTTGTTATTAAACATTGAACTTAGCGAGTTAAGGTTTGTTTTGGAAGGGGTATTGATAACTAGTGATGTGTTACACTATTTGGTCTTAAACCCCTTTTTTGGTTATCTTCCTTTAGTATTCCTTCTATTTCACTTCTAGGAGGAATGCTACTTTTGTGGCAATGAAGCCCTGAGGCTAGGAACCTATGCCATTAACTCTTGAGAGATTAAAGTGAGGAGAACTACATGTGACTTTGATCTCATTTGGAAGTAGGTGTGTACATAGTTCTTGGGTGAAGGATGCCCTTGGATCTCAAGTCCCTAGGGGAGGAGTTTAGGGAATGACTCTGAGGTATGGGGTGTTCCTAAACTCGATCAACCTTCCCTCATATGTTTTAGCTCAAGGCTGAAACTACATTAGATGTCTATGATCTCACCTTCCAATTAATAAATCCCCACTATATAGGCTTGAGTTAGAAAAAGACACTATCAACACTAAGCTCATCCACTCTGAGATTGTTGGGTTTGGTTCTCTGAATCTTCCTCAATCTTAGATGAACTTTTAGAATTGTCGTCTTCAAGGTTTGTCTCTAATGTGATGTTGCAATTATGAGCAGTAAGTGTTGTCATTGATGTCAACACCTAAGGTCAACAACTAAGGAAGTTATTTGGATTAGTTTGAGCAAGTGTTTGAGAAGTTAGTACAATTGTAGAGCTGTTCTATCTCACAGAACAGTGTAGTGTTTTACTCTGTATATCCTGTAGATTGAATATCTTTGTCTACGGTTTGAAAGTTATGTTAAGTGATGTTTGTAGTTGCTATGTTTCAAGTTTGAGCCTCCGGTGTGAAGATTTGAGTAAGTTCTGTTCATTAGAGTAAAAACTAATTTTCAGAGTATTCAATGGTGACAGGGAGAATGTATTCTACTCCACATCTCTCTGCATTTAATATTTATAGTCTGTGGTTCTAGAATTGAATTTGGGGTGATGTTGTGTGCCTTCAGTTGAAGTGGTTTGTGATTTGGTGCTCCGCAAGCGATCTTTCCTTTATGACAATGGCTGACAGTAATGTTTAAGTGCTCTGGTTTGAAGAATCTTCTGGATAGAATGTTTGGGGGTTGTGTGGAAGTTCTTGGTGATTGTAACGTGCTTGTGGATGTCTCTAGATCATGTTCCTTCTTTTTGATTGGTTCGTAAAGTGTAATTTGGATCATGGATGAAGCATTTTCCCAAAGGTCTTAGTGTTAACACTAATTTTGGTCAACCTGGTTGTTTTCACTACTTGCAATTATGCTTTGAAGTTTTTGATAGCGTGTTGTTGCATGGGAGATTGCATTTGAGTCCCTGCTAAGGTGTGCTATGGTCTGCATTCATTCATTTCCACCACGGGAATGCTTAGGTCCAGACCTAATTTGAATATTGGCTAAGTTTATTGTTTGTGCCGACCTTGAAGATTGTTTCCAAGATTGCGAATGTATAAATATGAATTAGATGACTAGGAAATCTAGCAAAGTTGTTGAGATAGACAAAATGGCTGCATGAGAAGCATTATTTGTTGCAGGTGTGATCCAGATGAGTTTGAGAGTGTAAAAGTGAGCAGAAAAGAATATTTTTTTGATACAGAAAGGTTGCGAAAGATTCAGATGAGATTGTGGTGGATCCTTGGTTGCTATGAGATCCGTTCTCATTGTAACTATCTTCTTCTATTTCTGGCAGTGAGCCTCTTCTCTTGGCAGTGAGCCCCTTCTTGTAGTGAGTATTTTGGGTAGTGAGTCTTGTTGTAAATTTTGATAGATCATTTATACTGTGAGTTAATCCTCACCATGGTTTTTCCCTCATTGGGTTTTCCAAGTAAAAAATCTAGTGTCTCATGTGTGAATGTGCTTAAGTTTCTGATTTCATGCTTTCATGGTTAAATCATAATAACAGTGATTAAGTGGTTGATGTGTTGGTGCTTTAAAGAAGTTAAGTTTTTGTTACAACTGATTCACCCCCCCTCTCAGTTGTCTTGTGAATTTCAACATGTGAATGTACGAAGGTGACTTTGGACTTGTCTGGACTAAATTGATCAAAGTTTTTGTGTATTGAATACTACGGGAAATTAATAGCGAGAATTAGCTAAGATTTGTGATTAGTGTTATGCAAATGTTAGGCACTTAAAAATAGAGTTTTGTCTAATATTACTATTGTGGATTTGACTTCTATATAATGCATATTGTGTTTCAAGTGACAACTGAATGTATGGAATAGTCATCGATATTACTTTATGAGTTTTTATAAGTTTATGCATATGTGACCAACTAGAATCTAGTTCATGTGGGTCCAATATATTTATTGAGTGTTGACTTTTAATTTTAAACCCTTGGATATATATAAGACACTGTCTAATTTAGGAGCATTCAGTGGTGTAAGGGAAATCTTGCATCACCCAAAAAAATGATGATTTGTTTTCTATTCTTTTCAATTTTTGTATTTTCAGATACCAATTTGCTTGAATAATGATTCAAAACCTTCAAAGTTTCTAAAAAGGCTAAGAATACCAGGACTTACTATTTTTAGTAACCCTATATTAGAGAAGTAGTTGGGCTCAAAAATTTTCCCCAAAGCTTTGGAATAGTCAAATAAACATTCTTGGTAAAATTTAGCCCAAGATCATGTCTAGATTGCAAGATATTAAAGTTTCCATTTTTGAGGTTTCTAGAATCAAATTTGAAGCACTTAGACATCCCTAAATGCCCTAAAAGTTGCCATAAATGACAAAGCAAGTATATCTTGATATATCTCTTCACAATCTTTCCAACGCATCAAATGGTTTGTCAATCGAACACTCGGTTCAAAAGTTATGGCTCCTGGAAGTTGTGCTACCTCGTTTCTCAATTTTAAAATTTAAAACATTATTTCTTGGGTAGGAAAAAGAGACGGTTGGGTTTATTTTGGTGTTGAAATGAGAGTTACACATTTCAAAGCAAGCCGACATTGGGGTAATTACACTAAGTGGTGCTTGTGTGTATTTATAGCCTATTTTCCAGAGGTAGTAAAGGGGGGAGTTATTGGAAAGTCCTATTCATGCAAATAAGGAGGTCAGATATATATTAGAAGGCTCTGTAAGTTAGATATTTCTATTGTAAGACAACCCATATTGCTGTAATAAGCAGACATATGACCTTAGAAATTGTATTTTAGATTTGTAGCCTTTTACATGCAAGTTTATGAGAAATTCTGAAATAATTTGCAAATTGCTTAACTAATCTTTCTTGAGATATTTTTCTTATCTATTTAAAATCTATAAATTGTTGTTATATGTGTTTTGGGTGGAATCCACCCTCATCAAGTGGTATCAGAGCAAGGGATCCTAAGTGTGTAGACATATCGCCAACCGTGAGACAGTTTGCACTAGGACCTGAGGTTGTGGGTTTGTTGTAGAGATCAAAAATGCCTCCACGAAGAAACTATGGTGGGTGAAATGCTTTGACAGAAGAGGGTTTTAGAGCCCTACAAAGACAAATCGATGCATTGCAAGAGGATTTGTGAAGAGGGTTTGAGCCAAAAATAGGAGAAGAAAGCGAAGATGAAGCTGAAGAAGAAGAGTTATCTAAGGAAGAACAAAATGTTGTAGGAGATCCTGTGCAAGTTAGGTTGTTGAGGGCCATTTCAAAGATTGGAAAGAGGCTTAGGATTGAAGTTTCTACCTATTCTCGGGATTTGAATCTAGAAGAGCTTATTGATTGGATAAATGATATGGAGGAATGTTTTGAGTATGAAGATGTGGAGGATCCAAAATGGGTCATGTTTGCAAAAATGAAGTTGAAGGGCCATGTCAGTTATTGGTGTAAGGAGGTCTAGTTAGAGAGAAATAGAAGAGGAAAATGAAAGATTATTAGATGGGATCGGATGGTGGACAAACTAAAGAAGCAATTTATTCATGTGGACTAGAGTTGTAGTTGTTGAAGAAGCTGCAAAGCAAGGTAACAAGTCTGTTAAGGAGTACATAGAGGAATTTTATAAGATTATCATTAGGATAGGCCATGCAGAGGCCAACAAGGAGAAGGTAGCCCGTTATATTAATGGGTTGAGGCCAAGTATTCAAAAGGAGCTAAGCCTGGTTAGAATGACCACCATAGAAGATGCGTACTAGTTTTCCTTAAAGGTGGAAGAGAAGATGAATAAAATATTCAAAGAAAGCAAAGAGGAAGATATCATGGTGGAAGGACTAGTGGAAGATCCTATGGAGGCCGAAATGAAGATTAAAAGAAAAATGAAGAAGTAAGCACCAGCTGAAATCAGAAAGGAGATAATTCCTACTGCCCTCATGACTAAAATAATGGTGAGAAAAGAGGAAGAGGAAAACCTAGGCAAGGACCTAGAAGAGGAGGTTTTAGAGGAACCTATTTCCAATGTGGAGAAGAAGGACATTGAGCCTACGAGTGTCCCCAACATCAAGGAAGGACAAATAAAAGACCTTTAAAGGTAATGCACGAGTTGCACATGTAGATGAAGATGCGTAGTCTAAGCATTCTGAAGATTTTGAAAGGGGACAAACCCTAGTTGTCAGAAGAACCTTGTTAAATGAGGAGAAAGAACCACATTAGAAGAAGAGTTTATTCCACACAAGGTGCAAGTGTGAGGGTAAGTATTTGGATATTATTATTGACAGTGGAAGCACTGATAATCTTGTCTTAGAGGAGATGGTTAACAAGTTGAAGTTGAAAAGGAGAAGGCATCCACATCCATATTGGATTGCATGGTTGTATAAGGACCATAGAGCTTTGGTCAATGAACAGTGTTTAGTCAAGTTCAAGATTAGAGACTACCATGATGAGGTGTTGTGTGACATCATACTGATGGATGCATGCCATATACTATTGGGAAGGTCGTGGTAGTATGATAGGTGTGCTATCCATGATGGCCTTGCAAACACATATTCCCTAACAAAGGTTGGAGTTCGTCATAAGTTGAAACCCTTGAAGGAAGTGGAAGAAAATGTATGTAGTACTGCCAGAATTTGCTTGGTAGATAGTAGGAAATTTTTAGATGGTATGAAGAATGAGCGTCATTGCTTTGTGTTGATTCCTAAGATCGGCCAGGAGAAATGTGAAGATGTACTAACAAAAGTCTCAGATTTGTTGGAAGAATTTCAAGACATTGTCTTTGATAATGTACTTGAAGGTTTACCACCGGTGAGGAAGATAAGTCACCAAATGGATTTGATACCAGGAGCTAGTTTACCGAATAAGGCAACCCATAGAATGACTCCTATAGAGAATGAAAAGTAGAATAGACAAGTTCTCAAGCTATTAAGGAAAGGAATGATAAGGGGGAGCCTAAGTCCATGTGCAGGACCTACAGTACTAGCACCAAAGAATGATGGAGAGTGGAGAATGTGTACAGATTCCTGAGCCATCAACAAAATTATAATCAAGTATAGATTCCCATTGCCAAGGATGGATGATATTATGGATTGCTTGAGTGGAGCCAAGTAGTTTACGAAGATTGATCTGAAGAGTAGATATCACCAGATTCAAATCAAAGAAGGAGATGAATGGAAGACAACCTTCAACACTAAGGAGGGTCTATACGAATGGTTAGTCATGCCATTTAGGCTAACCAATGCACTAAGCACATTTATGTGACTCATGAATGAGGTACTAAAAGAGTTTTTGGGTAAATTTGTCATTGTTTATTTAGATGATATTTAGATGATCAAGAGTTTTATGCTATAGTTTAGGCTTTGAAGAAATGGAGACATTATTTTTTATCGAAAGAGTTTGTTTTATATATTGGTCATCAGGCTTTGCAGTATCTTAATAATCAAGGAAAGTTAAATTAGAGGCACTTAAAATGGGTTGAGTTTTTGCAAAGTTATACTTTTTTTTTGAATCACATGAGTGGGAAGTCCAATAGAGTTGCAGATGCCTTGAGTAGAAGACAAATTTTGTTGAAAGAGATGAAGATAGAGGTTGTTGGGTTCAATGAACTCAAGAATTTGTACCCTGAAGATCTAGACTTTACAAAGCCCTAGAAGGCTTGTTTGGAGCCTATTACCTTGGATATGACGAGATGGTTGGATTATATAATCTAAGATGGTATGTTGTTCAGAGGAAGCCAGTTGTGCATTCCAAGGAGTTCCATAAGAGAAAACTTGATTAAGGAGAAGCATACTGGAGGGTTGGTAGGACACTTTCGTTAAGATAAGACCATTGTTCTTGTTAGTGAGAATTATTATTGGTCACTGTTGCATTAGGATGTGAAGAAATTTGTACAAAATTGCAGAGTATGTTAGATGGCCAAAGGAGTTAGTCAAAATACTGGGCTATATCAACCATTACTTGTACCAGAAGGACCATGGGAGGATATCAGCATGGACTTTGTTCTTGGTTTACTGAGGACACAGAGAGGGCATGATTCAATATTTGTGGTGGTTGATAGATTTTCAAAGATGGCATATTTCAGTCTGTGTCAGAAAACTAGTGATGCTGTTCACATTGCAAAGTTATTTTTCAGAGAGGTGGTTAGACTACATGGTCTACCAAGGAGTATAGTTTCAGATAGAGATACCAAGTTTGTTGGGCATTTCTAGAGGACCTTATGGAAGAAGTTGAAGACTAAGTTGATGTTCAGTTCTGTACATCGTCTGTAGACTAATGGATAGATAGAGGTAGTGAATCAAAGTTTGGGACACTTGCTAAGATGCTTAGTAGGAGATAAGCCCAAGGGATGGGGTTTGATATTACCATAGATAGAGTTTGCTTATAACAATTCTATCAACATGAGTACTGGTAAATCTCCATTCCAAATTTTATATGGGAGTAGTCTAGGAAACGCTTCTGAGTTGAGAAAGATAGATAGAGGAGAGAAGAGTAGTTGAGGCCGAAGACTTTGTAGAGCACATGAAGACATTGCATGAAAAGGTACGACAACATATTAATAAAATGAATTCTCAGTACAAGGCTAAGGCAGATTAGAAGCAAAAGTTTAAGGAATTCAAGGTTGGCGATGAAGTGATGGTTCACCTAAGGAAAGAAAGGTTCCCAATAGGAACATATAATAAGTTGAAAAAGAAGAAATTTGGACCATGCAAGATCCTGAAGAAACATGACTCAGGATATGCATATAAGGTAGAGCTGCCAAGTGGAATCAACATTTCCCCTGTGTTCAACATTCTTGATTTAACAATGTATCATGAAGGTGGCACTGAGGATGGACCAACAGAAAAACATTGGAGTATCCCAACATCTACTTCAAAGGAGATGGAAGAAATCTTGGATAGTCGTGTGGGAAGAAGTACTTAGAACAGGCAATATGAAGGATATCTGGTGAAGTGGAAAAGAAGGCCTGTCGAAGATTCCTCCTGGTTGTCTAAGGCAGAGGTTGACCATTTGGGTTTTCCTTGAACACCTAAGATGTGACAAGGTCACTTCTTAAATTACCATGGGTGTTTGATGCAGGAGCATCCAGTGGTGTAAGGGCAATCTTGTATCACCCAAAAAAATGATGATTTATTTTTTGTTTTTTTTCAATTTTTGTATTTTCATATACCCATTTGCTTGAATAATGATTCAGAACCTTCAAAGTTTCCAAAAAGGCTACGAACACTAGGACTTACTATTTTTTAGTAACCTTATATCAGAGAAGTGGTTGGGCCCAAAGTTTTCCCTAAAGCTTCGAAATAGTCAAATAAACATTTTTGGTGAATTTTAGCCCAAGATCATGTCTGGATTGCAAGATATTAAAGTTTTCATTTTTTAGGTTTCCAAAAAAAATTCTAAAATCAAATTTGAAGCACTTAGACAACCCTAAACATCTTGAAAGTTGTCATAACTAGTGAAGTATGTTATAGCTTGATATATCACTTCACAAGCTTTCCAATGCATCAAACGATTTATTAATCAAACACCCAGTTCAAAAGTTATGGCTCCCAGAAGTTGTGCTACCTAGTTTATGAATTTTAAAATTATTTCTTGGGCAAAAAAAGGGAGAGTTGGGTTCATTTTAGTGCCCAAATGGGAGTTACACATTTCAAAGCAAGCTGACATTGGGGAAATTCCACTAAGTGGTGCTGATGTGTATTTATAGCCTATTTTCTAGAGGTAGAAAAGGGGGAGAGTTATTGGCAAGTCCTGTTCATGAGAATAACGAGGTCAGGTAGATATCAAAAGGCTCTGTAAGTTAGGTATTTCTATTGTAATACAAGCCATATTATTGTAATAAGTGGACATGTGACCCTGGAAATTGTATTTCAAATTTGTAGCCTTTTACAAGCAAGTTTAATGATAAATTTTGAAACAATTTGCATATTGCTTAACTAATCTTTCTTGAGATCTTGTTCTTGTCTATTTGAAATCTATAAATTATTGTTGTATGTGTTTTGGGTGGAATCCACCCTCATCACTGTGTATTGATTTATGAACCTCTATGTGGTATGTAACCAAGTCAACCTATCCAATGTTGGTGAATCCTTGTGATATCCTAATTATGTTTTACTTGGCCATAAGATGACCCCACATGTCGGAACCAAGTTTGATATAGGTGCAGATAGTCGGTTGGCACTAGTACCATATAGGTGATAGACGCTAGGTGCTATCCATCATATCTTAGGATGAGCTAGTTGTTGCCAATAGCACGAAGGTGATAGATACTAGGATCCATCTAGGTAATGATATAGGTGTGGTTTAACCAGCGATCACCAGTACTGTGTAGGTGACGAATGCTAAGTGCTATTTTTTGTATCTTAGGGTTAGCAGTTGTCACCAGTAGCATGGAGGTGACGAATGCCAGGAGATATGTAGTGGTATGATAGGGCTTAGCTCTCTTTCACTAGTACCATGTAGGTGATATATGCTAGGAGCTACCCCATACCAGGTTGGACTGACTTTTGCCAATGGCATGGAGGCAATAAATGTCAGGATCTACCGACTCATATGGTTCAACAGGCTGTGGGAATCCTATTAATGGCAACATGTGATCTATGTTGTTACACCTACTCCTTAGCCAGTGTTGACAACAAGTAGTATGAGATGCTTGGTTGTCATCATAGTTGGTTGTGAATCGGGAAAAGGATGAGATCCATGGTGTAGCATTTGATGTACCGATATTCCTTTTCCTCATTAGAAGGTATATGTGAGCTTATGTGTTAGTGAACTAGGTAATGGGAAGATGAATGTAGTAGGTTGCATCCACTTCCTATTACTAGTTGGTCACTATGTATGTGTGAGTCAATCATTGTGTGCATCTATATTAAGGACCTTATGTGTTGTGTGTTGTTGTACTTGAGACCTTGCCAGTGATGACTATAAGTAGTATGAGATGCTTGCTTGTCATCACTGTTGTTTGTGAATTGGAAAAAGATGGTTGAACCAAAGATGTACCATTAGATATACCATTCCTTTCTCTGGTTGGGATATATTTGAGGAATTATGGGCTAGTGAATCAGGCAAAGGGTAAGATACTTGCAATATGGTCACAACCATTTCTTTTGCTACTTGGTTACTAGGTGTACCTATGATGTGCATATGATCTTGTCATCTTGTGTATATACGATACATGCTTGAGCTATTCACATTGTGTATATGCGATAAAGGTGTGAACTAATCACACTATGTATATGTGTTGTATACATGAGCTAGTCACTCTGTGTGTATGTGATGCATCCATTAATTATTCTCCCTATGTATATGTGTTGTATGCATGAAATAGTCACTCTGGTTGTATGTGATTCATGCATGAGTTATTTACTCTATGTATATGCAGTATACATGAGATAGTCACTTTGTGTATATGTGACACACGTGTGAGTTATTCACTTTGTGTATATGGATTGTACCCATGAGCTAGTCACACTATGTATGTGTGACCTAGGAGAGAGATAGTCAAATTGTGTACAAGGAATGTATACTTGAGCCAATCCCTATGTGTGAACAAGTAATGTTTATGGGAGCTGGTCACTATGTGGTTTTGTGTATTTTCGTACATTGATGTTGTTATTGAACTAACATTTGAATGGATTGCATTTGATATCATACTATTGCATATGAATTGAATTAGAATCATAAGATTCACTTAAAGACTATGATCGAAAGGTGAGCTTAAATATCTCATATCAAAGGAGAGGATGAAGCCTCTCTATTATTGGTGTATGAACTACGGAGCCTTTGATTCCCAAGAAGGGATACATAGGCAAGTCCAATGTGAATGAACCCTTGAGGTCTAGGTTTGTGTCTATGGATGACCCTGACATTGAGAGCTTATCAAAATCTAGTGTAAGTAAATGAGTTGTGGTATAGAGTAATTGCCATGACTATGATTGGTAAGTCTCTTAAGTTGGCACTTCTAAATTAGATAGAAGATGCTTGGTTGATTAAGATAATACTCGATGTGTAAAAAAAAGTAGTAGTAACCAAGGTGGTTATTACATTGACGCTATAAATACCTCCTCTCCCTTTGAGTTTAGAGGAGCTTGTGTATTGCTACAACTTGGTTTTCTTTTGTTAAAGGCTCTCATTCTCTTTATTCACTCTTACGAACTCTATCATTTCTATTGGTGCAATTCTCCCCAAGCATCTTATGCTTTCATAGGACTATATGTGCCTCTTTCATTTTTATTTCAAAACTTCAAAGTTTCTCAAATCTTGCATACAACTCTAATGTCCCCATTTTTGGGTTCTCTTACAGTACAATTGGCACTGAACTTGTGAATGTGTGTGAATGTAATCATGAAGGGGTTATTTAATGATTCCAATGAGCTCAGGTGGTCTGGAGGACTCATATGCCACTTTTTGAGGTGATTTCTGACTTCTGGTGTGCTCTCCAAGAATCTTGGAGGGGGTGTCTATTTATAATAAGTCATCCGGTTGGCTCCATTTATCATTATTCTTCATCAGGATCACTCCAGTGCAGTCAGTTTTCAATTTTGATGCATTCCGATAGTTTCCACAAAATGGGTGTATTAATGGGTTTATTTTAATTATTTTACTAAGGTCACCAAATATTATTTAAAATATTTAAAAAGCACTTAGGTGTTATAGCTTTTTGGAACTGGGATGAAATGTTTTAAATCATGGATGCATAAAACAAGGACCTTGGATGTCAAATTATCATTATTTTAATAAAAAGGTCTTTTTCGGAGCTAAAAAGGAGTTTAAATTAAAAAGTGAATTTTAAAATATAAGCTTCTGAAGAGTTTGGCAAAAAAATATAAAAGGAGGTTGCGAGAGCTCATTTTGGATATACAGATTATTATTTTTCCTCTTGTGAAACCCTTGTGGGATTGAACTTGGATCATCTCAGCCTTCTTGAGGATGAAAACCCTCTTGGAGAAGATTAGCCATGGTGGTGAAAGATCCTCTCTGCTTAATACTATGTGACTCATTTAGAGTTACAGTTTGGTCAGAATTGGTTTGTTGATAGATTTATCCAGAATCTACGCTTGTGCTTCATTACAAGTTGTTTCAGTTTTGGAGGGTTTTTGGACTTCAAAGGGAATTGTTGTAGGTTAATGGTGGAGGAGATTATTACCAAATTTATGAAGATTTGTGGACAAATATAAATTTGGTATTACAGGGATTTTGGAGGAGTTCTATAGAAGAGTTTGTGAAGATATGCATGAAGTTGATTGAAGTTAATAAAATGAAGTCCCTACCATCTAAGGAGTTATCACAGCCATTGGAGGTTGCTTTGGGTGAAGGTTTAGGGTTACAATAGTCCCATTCTATTTTAGACATTTATCTACAGTAGGATCAACATTTATATGTAGGTGATTTGATGTGAATACCTTGTTTTAAAAGTTTGATATTGGAAGGAACTTGTATGCAATTTTTTGGGTATGTTGGTGATTACATTTGTACATGAATGTTGTTATCCATTGATATTCGAATCTTTAATTTGAATAGTTCTATCATCTTTATATCTGCTATTATATTAGTCATTGGATCTTGTTTGGCTATCGGTTTATGCATGTAATATGTTTTTTAAAATGTTTCTACATTCTGAGAACTGAAATTGCAAAGTAAACATTACAAACATCATTCAAACACACATCCAAACAAAGGAAACTCATAAAATCAGTCATAACCAGCTTGCATGCCAAGTGTTTGACATAATGTCAACATTCTTGAAATCAGAAAATTCAGGGCAGATTTGGATTGGGATACTACAAACTCTGAATTTGCCTTAGGATCCTAGCCCTTTCTATAACATCAAGTGAAGGTTCCAATTGTTGCAGAGGAGGATATTGAAAAAACTAGATCTATGAGAATACAACGCTGCATTGACGGTATTGATTTTCACAGGCTCCTTTAAAGTTTCTTGTAGATTTAGTAATTAAAAAATTCTCTTGTCCTCGAGGAAGTAAATTCATTATTTCTTCTTGGCTAGTTTAGAATTTCCTACTTTATTAGATTTAGATTTTAGTTTACATTTTCTTGTTTTTGCTTCAAATCTTAGATTAATTGCACTATTTTCATTAGATTAGATTATACTAGAAAATAGAAACATAAAACAAAGAAAAATGTATTTGTAGGAAAAGCCATATAGATTTGCATCCATTTAAAAAGCTCATTTTAAGAAATAGTAATTACATAATGTTTAAGTTTTAGAAAAATACAAAATAAAAGTAGATTAATTTTTAGCATTCATTTAGATTTACATGCATTTAGAGACTTCATAAAAATTGAAAAACAAAATATGCAAAAAATCCCTTGATCGCATCATGAGGCATTCAACACTTTAATGCTCAAAAGCTTCAAACATTGATCACATTCAAATCTTCCTTCTTCCTCATTCAATGTTTGCATTCAATGTGCCCCAGGAATAGAAAGGATAATGCAATATTAGATGAGATCAAGGAAAGCCCACTAGTTCAAGAAAATCCTACTGAAAAATTAGTTCAAGAATAAACTCAAATCTTGTAACAAATAGAAAAAAATAGAAGGATACGTATCATGAGAATCTTTCAAATTATGGTCAGATCATAAACCATTTTTGTGATGAAACTATGCAGGAAATCAACATCATAGAAATTGGAAATGCCTCTAGACACCTAAATTTTATCTTACATCTTCAACACTAAAATTCACCACTTCTAACCCCTACCACACTAACATTTCTTCATTCATTCATTCATTAAATAGTTATATTATTTAATTAATGGCACATCCATTTACCATCATCAATTAATTAAATAATCATATTTAATTAATCTATTTTCATCCCTCAACTAATTAAATAATCCTATTATTTAATTAATTCAATCCATTCACCTCCCATTCACAATTAAATAATTTTATTATTTAATATTTTGATTATTCTTGTATTTATTTATTTAATGATCTAAATTATTCTCACTACTAATTAAATAATGTATTTATTTAATTATTTCCTCAAATGCCACCTCCCTAATTTCCCACTCATCATACACTTAAAGGCTATTAAATTGAATTAATTTAATAGAGTAATTAGGAGTTAACCACCCCATTTAGTAGTTAAATACCTCATTACATCTAACCATCCACCTTCCCCAACTCAATGACACATCCAAAGAATATTTCAAAACCCATTAATATTTTTAACTAAAAATATTAATGAAACTTTAATAAATTAACCATTTTCTCCCTCATCCAATCACAACTGTTGATTTGGTCTTTTAATCTTGACCATTCATTTAAAAAATACAAATATATAAATAACTACCCCATTTAATAGTTAACCACCTCATTACATCTAACCACCCACCTTCTCCAACTCAATGACACAACCAAAGAATATTTCAAAACCCATTAATATTTGCAACTAAAAATATTAATGAAACTTTAGTAAATTAACCATTTTCTCCCTCATTCAATCACAATCGTTGATTTGGTCTTTTAACCTTGACCATTCATTTCAAAAATAAAAATCTATAAATAAGTTTTATTTTCTTCAACAACTCATCTGTGAACATGAAGTAAACTTAATCTTTGAATGTGTCATTGAGTTGGATAAGGTGGGTGGTTAGATGTAATGAGGTAGTTAACTACTAAATGGGGTAGTTAATTCCTCATTATTCTATTAAATTAATTCAATTTAATATCCTTTAAGTGTATGATGAGTGGGAAATTAGTGAGGTGGCACTTGATCAAATAATTAATTAAATAAAATATTTAATTAGTGATGAGAGAATAATTAAGCTAGCATGGTATAAGGAAACAAAATATTGTGAGTACTACAAGATCAAAGGACATTCTACTAACTAATGCATGAAATTGAAAAACTATGTCACAGACCTCACTGACAATGGGGATATCGAAATAGAAGGGGCCACATCATTATTGCCAAATAAACAATTAGGGATATATCAAGTTCCCTTTCCAAAGCATGACCAAATGCATCAATCGTCAAACAAAGCCAAAACACCCATTACTAATAATATCCATTATAATAAAATTATCTATACACATGATTCTATAGTCGGTCATATCCATCATTCTGAAAACCAAATAGACACAATCAAGATCAAACCCCCTACTTGCATTGTTACCAAAAGATGTAGCAAAGTCACTATCCAAGGGCCTCCTCCGTCTACTTCCAAGGGTCAATACAATCTCATAGAGCAATTAGAGAAGACTCTAGCACATATATTAATCATGGAGCTTTTGAAAGAATCCAATGTTCATGAGGATGTATTGCACAAAGTCCTCTAGGAGTCAAGAGTCCCAAATAATATTGACCCCTCACAATTCCAAGCTCTTGTAGGACATCTATCGTCAAATCACCATCTCACCTTTAGCCAAAGAGACATGCCTTATGTAGATCCATCCCATAACCTTCCTCTATAACTTGAATTAGTTGTCACCAAACATAAAATTATAAGGGTCCTTGTGGATAATGGGTCGGTTTCATTATTGTACTTTGAGGTTAATTTGACAACTTAGGTATTTAGAAGAAGCTTCGAATACTAATACAATCACCATCAAAGCTTATGACAATGCAGAATGAGAGTTAGTTGGAACAATACACCTACCTCTTGAGGTGGGGCCTACCATACAACAAACCTTATTACATGATGCAAGAGCATTCGGGTCCATAGACAATCCTACATCACCAAAAAGAATATTATTTTCATGTTCAATTTTCAACATTTTTGGTGTAGGTTTGGGCTTTAGGAGCATCTTGTGAAGTATTGTAAGGATATAAATATTCATTTTTTAGGACTTGGTTTCTATTTCATATATCAAGTGCAACCAGGGTGTTTAATGTGATTTGTAAAATTATTGTATTGCACAATTTAAAGGTCCTAGGGGTTGAAGGGGTCCATTTGACATGGTAGAAGGGGCCTTTGAAGGAAAATTAATTAATTTATTCAACTTGGATGCCTTGGGAAGTGTGTAAAGGATATTTTATTTTTGGTATTCTCTCATTTAAAATTTAATATTTCATTTATTCATTTGGGTGCCTAGGATAGAGGAAAAAGCTAGTGATTTTTGACAAAACAATTAACGACTCTTCAATTTCCAATTTGGGGTGGATGAGGATAAATTGATTTATAATTTTATTTGTTTTTTAGAGGCATCTACAACAAAAAGGCATTGAATATGGTGCAGCAAATTTGAATGCCACATTTGGAAGCAACAGACTATGTTTTATTTCATTTTTCTACATAATTTTTAAGGGTCAATTTGATGGAAATGAAAGAGTAGATTTGGGTGCCACATTTTGGTGCCTCACAAGGGTTTCAACTTCAATAAAATATAGCCATTAATGATGTTAAGAAGTAGTAATCAATAGTAGCAAGGTTGATAGTAAGTACTAGTCGAAGTAATGGGCAGTGAGTTGGCTTAACACTACTCACATGACAAAGTTTGAGCTAAGGGAATAAAGAGTAGAGGAGTAATATTAAGGGGAGAGGTTGGATCTAAGACTTGAAGAATAAATTTTTATCATTTCAAGTTCCGAAGGGAAAGGAGGTTGGAAAGAATGGAAGGCAAACGACATTTCAGACTACCTTGCACCTATGCAAATGAATCGTTGGATGAGTAGATAGGACATTTGTTCAAGAGAAATGAAGAAGAGGTGAAGAGAGAGATAAAAGTAATAGCTGGGGTCAGGCCAGCGCAGGGTAGCCATATCCATGAAGGCATCCTAGTTGAGCGATTCTACGTGGCAGTGGCCCAAGCCACTGGGAGCTTGGCTAGGGCCTCAAGGTTCATAGGATACCTGATGAAGGATGAGATTAAGGACAATATAATTCAGGCAAGCCAACATGTGAAGCCAAACCTATAGAAAGGTTACATATGTGGAGTCTTTGATGCCTGAGCAGTGAAGAAAAAATAGAAGGTTGCAGAAGGTTTGAAATTCTTCAGGAATAACTTGGAATGCTGTGACATGATAGCCTTTGCAAATTTTGTTAGTTTGTATGGTGATCTCTTTTTCGCTCAACAGATTGAGCGTATCAATGAACTGGAAGATGGGATTAATACCATCTCCAATGCTATGTAATTTATGTTTTTAAATATAAATAAAGGGATCTACCCCCTCTGGTAGAACTTACCCAAAAAAAATAGTAGCAAGGTTGAATAAATAAATTTACAGGGTGCTCAAGAAGATGGAATGAAGAGATGCAGAAAATTAGCTTGCTGAAGAGAGGAAATAAAATAACAAAAGAAGAAGAAAGTTGTATGTATTCAAGGTAACCAAGAGTGTTGTAGCATGAAGGGAAAAATTAGATTGTAAAAGAGGATTGAAGCTGTTGGCACCCAAATTTTCAAGCCAAGTATTTGCAAAATCTTGTCAAATTCCTCAAAATTTTCCTAAGGGGTAGATGCTCAAAAATCTGATAGATCCAATTGGAATCATGTCCAAGTAAGGAGTGCATCTTGTTAAGGAGCCAAATGGGTACATATAATTCAAATTTAGTGAAGATCTAATGAATTTTGACTAAGTTATGCTCATCGTCCCAACCAAACATCCATATTCGGTTGCCTTATCATGTTTAGATCCAGTTGCACTTCTTTTTATTCTAGCCAAACATCTGGTTGTATTTCATGTTTGGACTCTATTGCACTTATCATATGTTGATGGGGAATATGTCAAGTTGGAGTGTGACGTCATGACTTATCCAAACACTTTTAGATGTTGAACTCTAACTGGATGTGGGACATAGGATGAACCAAAAGTCCATTGTACAAGATTGGGTTTGGGTTAGTGTATCCATATCCTATTTCCTTGTCGCATCCATACCCTATTGAGTTCCAATATCCGATCTAGTTACGATGCTTTATCATCCATCCGGATATCACGTTGCACATTCGGTTACACTGCTTGTTTCCAACCGAACATCTTTCAAGCAAACATTTTGACCAGACATCTTCCAAATGGTCAAAAGGAGAAAGGGTCTCAACAAGAGAAGATTCAACCTGATGCTTCCCAATATTCAGTTGAACAAGAGAAAGTGCTTGGAGCACAAAGTATGCATATAGATGATCAACATGAAGAGGATCCACATCAGGATCGTGATGAGGATCAATGCAAAGTGACACATCTAGATGGTCAATGTCAAGAATCGGATGTGGACTAGAGTAAAGAACAATATACAAAACAACATCTAGATGATTAAGACAAATAATTGAATCTGGAAAAAAACAAGACACAAGACTAGGAGGATGGTTAGGATCAGGGTGATTCGGATATCATGTTGCATATCCACATCCAGTTGTAATGCCTCATTTTCAACCAGACATTTATTAACCAAATTTCTAAATTTTTCATCTTTAAAAATCCTTGAAAATGCCTAAGTGTTGCCTTGTTGGCAGGTTTGAAAGTTTGCAAACCTGTCGATGTGCCAAGTTCCTTTCATTCATGTTTTGAAGTGTTTTTTGTTGGTTCAGCTGATTCGTGAACTACTGAACTTGTTGACCATGGTTCCTTTATTCATGGTTTTGCCAATCAGATGATGAAGGGAAGGGATAAATGAAGCCTTTGTTAGTAAAGTGGATGGTTCATGAACTAAAAGGTTCACTGATGGACCAAGTCACCAAAAAAGGGAAAGATTTCTGAAAAGGAATAAACAAACAAAGAAGAAATAAAGATGAAGAAAAGAAGATAGATTGCGGTGAGTTTGCAAGTTCACGAACTCACTGAAATGCTGACACAAGTTCATGACATGCTAAGTTCGCCGAAAGGTTGAACTGGAAAAAGACAAGGGAAAATAGAGAAGAAGATGGAGAAAGAAATAAACACACAAATGAAGTCTTTATCGGCGAATTGGTTGGTTCGTGAACCAAAAGGTTTGTTGATGGCCCAAGTCGCTAACAAAGGGGCAAATCCATCGAAATTGTTTTTCTAAAAGAATTTTAAAGTGTTGTAAAAGTTGCAACATTCATTTTCGTAGGTTTTTCCAAATTTGAAGATGCTCATCTACTTTCAAGCCATCACGAATTCAGTTTGATTAGTTTCAGAGGTAGATGCAAATCCTGTAAGTTGTTGATATTGAAGTGTAGAGGAGTTTACCCACTCCTGTAAGTTGGCCAAAATCACCCTTAACCTATTGATAAACCTCTTTCAATCACCTTGATAACACCCCTGGCCTAGGTGGTTGTGAAATGTTTTAGGGTTTTAGGTTGTAGTAATTTTGGGAACCAACAGAAGCCAAGAAAGTGTGAAGGCACGAGGGTTTGAAGATCTCAAGGCATGAAGTGCCTAAAAACCCTTGAAATTTTTAAAATTTTGTTTTTCAATTAAATCATGAATGTATGTAATTAATTCCTAAAGGATTTGTTGAATTTAAATACATATAAGGATTTGAATAAAGACGTGTTTTCATATTTTCCTATCATGTATTGAATTGATATGTGTACAAAAGTGTGGGTTTTAATTCTATGGCTGCAAGATTGGGTAGTTTGAAAAGACCCCTTAATTTTGTTTGCATCATTACATGTCATTGATCTTAATCTCCCCTACAATATCCTTTTGGGTCATCCATGGATCCATGTAATGTAAGCCATACCCTCCACCTTGAATTAATGTATCAATCTCCCACACTTAGGCATCAAAGCAATAATTTGTTCGATCCTCAACCTTTCTGGTATTGTAAAATGTTGGAAAGGATGCTATCAAAAAACTAATCATTGTCCCCTTGCTGATGCTACCTTGAATCCTATGTTCACACAATCATATTCATACATTTATCCATCCAACATGGCATCTACATCTACCGCATCACATCCTAAATCCCATATCAAGATCATTGACAAAGGTTGTGGAGAGTATGAGATCCACAACATCTTTCATATAGGAAAACTTTGACTTTTTCCCCAATATTTTGGTAGGCCTAGTAAAAACTTGAAGAAAGAAGAGATCTCAATTCAATATGGCTTTACTAGCCTCATAAAACATGGGCTCATAAGAGGTGAAGAAATGGAGGATGCAAAAGGCTCTTGGATCGGTGAGGACGATAGATTTGCATCCTATTTTGAAAAGAATAAATATTCTATACCCAATAGAGTATGAAAAAATATGAATTACAAAGGAAAGACCCTTAGACTTCATGAACAAGGCATCCTTGAAATTGTGATTATACATAAGAGTCTAGCAATTTGGGGGCTAGGATATATCCCCTATGATGAGAAATCCAACAAGGTCAATGATACTTCCGAGGTTGTTAGGAATGCTTCTTGTGATATCGAACACATTGAAACAAAGTTCATTCATGACCCCTATGAATAACTTACTGCAAATAATCTCTTTGACGACACCACCATTCTTACAATCCACTTGGATCTTAAATACCCCAACCTCATCAACTGGGACCAACAAGAACCCATATCATTAGAATTCATGGGACTTTGAGATAACATGCCATCAAGAGATCATAAGAAAGTTTTTGAGATCAGTTTAGACACATGTTCATACTTAGGGGAACAAAAGGAGCTCCTTAGTCAAAGAAATCAAAGAAAACAAAAAAGAAAAATCAAGAAAAAAATGAAAATCAAGAAAATGAAGATGTGTCCATTGGTGAAAACCCATTTGGGGCAATAATGGATGAGGAGATCAACCTTCCTTTTGCACCTAGGCACCTACAAGATGTGCTTGCATCATTGGTTGAAGAATCTATGGAAATTGATCTTGGCATAGGAGAAGATAAAAAGATCACTCACATGGTTGCAACTTTAGATCCTATAGAAAAGGAAAACATTAGTACTAAACACAAGAGATTCACAAACATATTTGCTTGGTCATATGATGACATGCCTAGGTTAGAACCATCCTTAGTGTTACATCATCTTGTTGTACATCCAAATGTTAAGCCTGTGAAGCAAAACTTAAGAAATATGCATCCCAAAATCACCCTTCTCGTCAAAGAGGAATTGCAAAATCTATTAGAGGTGGGTTTCATTTGGCTTGTTGACTATTCTAAATGGATCTCAAACATTGTCCCTATAATAAAGAATCCTAAAGAATCCATGCATGCATACATTTTAGAGACCTTAACAAATCATGCGCGAAGGATGATTTACCCTTACCAAATATTGACACAGTAGTTGATTTCACGACAGGGTATGAAATTTTGTCACTCATGGATGGATTTTTTTAGCTATAATCAAATTCAAATCACCCCTAAGCATCAACACAAAACAACTTTCATCACTACTTCAAGGATATCCTATTATTAAGTCATGCCTTTTGGCCTAAAGAACATTGGGACAACACATCAGAGAGCTATTACAATAATCTTTCATTACATGATTCATGATATATTTTTTTGATTCGTAAGCGTGGAGGTCACAAGGGGGACTTCCTCCCCATCAACATATCTAACTTAGAAACCACATAATCAACTTAGAAGCCACATAAGCCACCGATGTTACTTGGGGGATTCGAACTTAGATCTCCAACTTGAGAACCTTATGGCCTTGCCATTTAAGAACAACCCCTTTCACACATGCTTCATGATATTATGGAAGACTATGTAGATGATTAATTGGGAAAGTGAACAACTAGAGCGGAGCATCCTAAAATTCTAGAACACGTTTTTTAGAGACTAAGAGAATACAAAGTATGTCTCAATCCTAAGAAGTGTGTATTTGGCATAAGATCAGGCAAGCTATTAGGTTTCATCATTTCTAGAAGTGGTATAGAAGTGGATATTGCAAAGGTCAAAGAAATTACATAAATGTCTCCACCATAGAATCTCAAAGAGCTCCACAATCTACAAGGAAAGTTTTAGGCTATACACAGATTCATTGCATAGCTTGCTGATAAATGCCAACCATTCTTACATATAATAAAGAAACATGCATATTATCAATGAGATAATTCGTGTCAACATGATTTTGATCAACTAAAACAATATCTTTTGAATCCACTAGTTCTCATTGCACCAATCCTAAATAAAACATTGCTTCTTTACATTTCAACTATAAAATTTTCTTTAGAATCCCTTCAAGCACAACAAGATGATCAGGGAAGAGAAAGGGCTATTTATTATACAACAAAACCTTGGTTGGGTATGAATCCAACTATACACCTATGGAGAAAGCATGTTTGGCTATGGTATTTGCTTCACAGAAATTAAGACATTACATGTTCAATCATCAAACTAAACTTATTGCTAAAATTGACCCACTCAAGTATCTTTTATCAAAACCATCTCTAACAGGTTGAATGGGTAAGTGGGTTATGTTAATTAGTGAGTTTGACATTGAGTACATGTTGATCAAAAGGCAATTAAGGGACAAGTAGTAGTAGATTAGTTGGTAGAATCACCATTGACAGATACCCAACCATTGTATCTTGATTTTCCAAATGAACCCATTCTAGCCCTTCAAGAGTCACTTAAGTGGACACTCTATTTTGATGGTTCCTTCACCAACCATTGCTCAAGGGTAAGAATATTTTCCCTCATGGCACAAGGAGACCCTATACCAAAAGCATTCAAAATTGGATTTCCCTACACCAATAATATTGTTGAATATGAAGCATTAACTTTAGGTCTCAAGCTTGTAGTCCAATGGAACATCAAACACTTGTTAGTTTTTGGTGGTTTTTAGCTAGTCATAAAATAGATCAATGATCAATATCAAACTAAAGATGAAAAACTCATCTCTTACAAGAGAATGGTCAAAAGCTTCAAGCAATATTTTACTCACATTCAATTTGAACAAGTATCTCATTTGAATAATAAGGCAACTAATACAATGGAAACTATTGGTTCTCTCCTTATCATGCATGAAAACACTTCAAAATGTTAGTTCTTGGTTGAGCAACTCATGATCCCAACATATAATGTCCCCAAATTAGAAATGATATGTGAAATTGTTGGTCCCAACTCCTCATGGTATTACACCATTTACACCTACCTCCAAACTCAAACCCTCCTATTTGACCTTTCATCCACTCAACACAATTCCTTTATCCAATGAACATATCATTTCACTCTCCTTGGTAACACACTTTATTATATGGGTTATATGGAACCTTATTACGATGTTTAGAGCCACATGAAGAAAACTTGGCTATCAAAGAGGTTCATGATGGCATCTATGAAGTGCACATAAGTGACATGGTCCTAGAAAAAAATGTTAAGAATAGAATATTATTGGCCCACCATGGAACATGATGTATGTCAATATGTCAAAAAATGTATAGCCTATCAAAAACATGGAGATCTAATTCATGCACCTTATCAATAACTTAACCTATCACAACTCCATGGTCTTTTTCCACATGGGGCTTGATCTCATTGGAAAAATAAATCTTGCTTCCTCCAATGGCCATAAATATATTATCAACCCAATTGAATAATTTGGTAAGTTAGTTGAAGCAATTTCTTTTACCTATGTAATTGGCCAATAAATTTCCAAGTTTATCATCAACCATATCATTTTCCATTATGGTTTCCCTATTTCCATTATCACAAATAAGGGTAAATCCTTTAAAAATCATGAAGTCCATGCCCTTTGTGAAAATTTCACATCAAACACAAATGCTCTACACCTTAGTACCCAAAAGGAAACAATCAAGTAGAGGCATCTAATAAAACTCTTATTAAAATCCTTAAAAAGATTGTCAATGATGCTGACCATGATTGACATCTTCATCTCTATCCCACCATATGGGCCTATCACACTAGCATTCATACACCTATTGGTGCCACTCCCTATTCCCTTGTCTTTGGTACTAAAGCCATTTTATCAGTTGAGAACACGCTACTATCCTTGCACATTTCTTTGCGTGACCTCATCACTGATGAAGACTACAGAGTGGCACAACTACATGAACTAAATCTTCTTGATGAACATCAAATCAATGCGCTAAATCACCTTAAGGCATATAAAAATTAGCTACACTGTAGCTACAACAAGCACATAAAAACTAGAGAATTTGAAATTGAGGATCTCATTCTCAAAGAAAATTAGAAGAATACAAATCAGGGTCGTGAGAAGAAAGGAAAATTTGAGCCAAATGAGATGGGCCCCTATGTCATCATTGCCAAATATGGCTTGGGGGCATACACACTAGCAACACCTGAAGGTCAAGAGCTAGAGGAACCTATGAACATTATACATCTCAAGCTCGATTCCATGCATAATTTAGCAACAGTAGTTTCCTAATATCACAAGAAGTCAAAAAATTTAACAAAAATTTAAAAAATAAATAAAAAGTAAAAAAATAAAGAGAAAAATCACCCTCTCGTGAAATCCATTCTTATGGCAACTTGGGCAAGTACCATGATGAAAACCTGCTTGCAGGTATCATGTGTAAGCACCCATGTTCCATTATCCACAAGCATGTTTGCACATGGGGGAAAATATTGGTATAGCTGACCCTATTTATTCTATATAGTTTCACTCGTGTCCATTGTCCTAATCCTTTCCACATTCATCTGCCCATATCACCTTTTTTTCCTTTGGTTAGGCCTTGCCTTGCATCTTGACTTATGATTTAGATAAGACACATTGATTAATCCTAAATTAAATATTTTTGATGCTATGACATGTGCCCTATTATCACTTTAACCACAGTAGTCTCAACACGCAAACATACACAACCTGTAAAACCTCACCATGCATTCGCTCTTAGGAAAGCACCCACTTCCCACACACATACTCACTTGACCTCACATAGGCAAATGCCTTTCCCTCTTGACAAAATCCTTGTTCAGTATTCCATTATATCATTTAGTCAGATATATTGATCCCAAATCTAACATCGCTACTCACTATCACAACAATCTCTAACTTGGTTTTCAACTTGCTGAGAGACAGACTTGTTGTGTCTTTTTGTCTAATTTTCCTTTCTTGTTGTTTGTTTCTTTTTGTTTTTCATCTCACAACATACTCTACCAAGGTCATCATTGTCCATCATATCATGATGTGTCTTGTCAATATGTTCTTTTTATACTTTTTCGCTTGTATGCATGAGTTAGTCCTTACGACATATGATAAATCTTCATCAAGGTTCCTTATATCTTTGGTGCATACCATCATATGTGTTGATGTGTTTTAAGTCATGTTCTCACAGATAAAAGTTTACACAATAAACCCCTATCTATCTTGAAATGATTCAAGATCCCTAAGGATTAGAAGTCCCAAGTCTTCGGCTGTCAAATCTTGACCGCCTAGTCTTCACTCAGGGTTTTTTTACACCCTATTGTTGAAGCTTTTGGTAGTTCCAACAAATTTAGTGAAACATGGGACTAGTCTCAAGGTGTGGGACCTTGCAGTTGAGACCAAACCTCCAGAGAAGGCTGGTTTCTCTTTCTGGACAAGGTCCAGAGAATAACAACTAAATCTAATGCTAATACTCAGGGAAAAGGGGAAGAAAAAACTAGAATTAAAAAGAGGTGATGCACCAGATTTAGAGTGTTAGCTGGGACTGACATGACACAACAATGATCTCAAATACTGACAAAGACTCACATAGACTTATAGATTTAGCAGAGGTTTGAATTATTGAACTATAACTATAGGAGGGACTATTTTATCCACTGAATAAGCTAGAGATTTCAAGTAAACACAAAGTAAAAGCATAAAGAGAGACAAAATATTAGTGATTGTATTAATCGTGAAGGCTAAATAACCATTACAAAAGAAAGACAATTTGTTACAGTAGAGGTAGACACAAAATAACCAGTTACATTCATAGGTGAACCACTATCAGAGACATCAAAGGCTCAACTTCAAGCACAATGCATTAGATCTGACTGGTTCTTGTAAATGTGTTACAAGGTGTGTGATTGCAACAAACTACCCAACCTGCGTAATAGCCCAAAACAACAACTAACATCAATTACATCTCTTTCCATGTATATATATCTTTTCAAATCCATCATGCAATTACAAGCGTTGAATGTTGGTCAACCACTTTGCACAAGCACCCACGCTGGATTGAATTCAACTCATGACTCTGTCAGGAAATCTACAACTTTTGGATGGCATCCATGCCCTATCAGGTCTACAAAACTATAGAGGAAGATCACCCACATGCATGGGTATGACCACATTAACGAGAGAAGGATTGAAATACTCTCTTAGTACCTGCAAATCCAGTTTGCTCCTCCTTTATATAGGTGCATTGAAGATTTCCACTGTTTTAGCTACTTGTATTTTACTTTGGCCTACGAGATTTAATGTGGGGTACCTCTTTATCCTGCAACAATGGCACAATTTTAGGAATCATGCCCCTCAGAAGTTTTTAAAATTTTTTACAACACTTTAAAGTGTTTCATCCTTTTAATCTTGCCTTCAGCACCATTTGATCTTCTTTTATTGGTGAATTCTCCCTTTGGCGAAATCCTCTTCATCACTCTTTGATTTCCTTGCTTATCTCCCTTTAGTCGGTGAAATCCTCTTTTGGTGAACCATCGGGTCCTGTCTTTTTCTCCTTTTGACCCTTTTAGTCAGCAAATCACCTTATCAGTGAACTTGAGGAACCACGAACTAATAAACGAGTTTGCAACTTTACCGATCCCTAACTTCTCCCTTTCTTTCTTTGTCTTTACCTTATTTTTCATCTTATCAATGAACTTTCTTTGTCACGAACAATTTCCTTTCTTTTGTCTTCATTACTTTGGTTGGGGCCTTTCTTCTTTCCTTAGACCATTTTACCTTTTGCTCCTCCTTTACCTTTATCGGTAAATTCGTTGATCAGCGAACTAGTTGGTCAATGATCCAAGAGGTTCGAAAACCTCCCATTTTGTCGACAAAGCCCTCCTTGCCTTGGAATAAATTCTTTATATTCTTTTCATTTTGTCTTTGTCTTTGCTTCTTTAAAGAAAACATCCCCGCTGCCTTATTCCTTTTCTTTGTTTCTTCTTCTTTAGTTAGCGATTCGGGCCGCTGGCAAAACCACAAACTGGAAAACTTCATTCACAAGCTATCCTTCATTCTGACAAAGGCTTTCCCTTTGCTTTCTCTTTGTCAAGAAATTTCCCCTGAGGCAAAACATTCTTTCCTTCATCGACAAATCACCCTGTTGGCGAAATGTCTCCTTGACGAACCTAATGATTCACAAATTTTTCCTTTGCTAATGAAGACTTACCTTCTTTCTTTCGCTTCCTTGTCTTTTGCCTCTTTGTCAGGTTATCAACAAATCGACAAAACTGTGGACTTATGAACTCAGTCAGGGAAATTGGTAGTTCACAAACTAGCCAATTCATCGACAAAGGCTTCAACCTGAACAAATTTTCCAAAGAAGACATCGAGTTTCCTTCTAACTTCTCTTTTTTGCCTCTTTGTCGATAAATCAATAAATCAACAAAAACTTAAACCCGCAAACCTAGTCGACGAAAATGACAATTCATAATTTCACCGATTTGCCAACAAAGGCCTTAAATGAACCCAATTTTCTAAGGGAAGAAACTCAATAACAAGGAGAAACATTATACTTAGAACTGTGACATCTCATTTTATGGACTATATAATTATTCTAGATTAGCAAACATTTACTATGATTGTTTTACTTTGAGAAAATTCCACATATGTGAAGGTAATTATCATGATGTTATATTTGCGTAAATTAGAAAGTTGATTTAATATTAAATATTATCGATATAATTATAATGTTTTTCTTCAACTATGTTTTGGGGAACTAACCTATTGACATCAAGTTGAGTGTAAATGAATACAGGTACTCGTCGAAGACGAGAACATGGTTGAGGTAGAAGTGTTATAGCCACTTGACAGAACTGTTTGGATGGTTAACCCTAATGCACTCACACAATCATGTGGTATCATATTGCATTATTATGAATTGTTTAATATGCATTATTTTGTTGATAATAAATGAGATTGATGGTTAGATGCTAAGAAAAATATTGTGTTTAATTGCGACAGTAAGTTCCTTTCGAATGCTTGATTTAGTCATGAATATTAATGTCTTTTCATTTTATATTTTGAGTGGTATAATTATGTTCAAAATGATGTATTTTATTAAATTGATGTATTGTTATATTATTTAAATAATTAATAAACATTTCCTATTTTTTTATATATAAATATGAATGTTGGAAGACAATATCTAAATTAGATTTAAACCATTATATTTAAATTACAATAGGTATATATATATTATTTTAATATTATTTAAATACTTCTTGTTTGATTTAAATGACTGTGTAATTTGAAAATAAATAAATTATATTAGATAACATTTATTATATTTAGAATTCTAAATAAAAGAATTTAAAAGAATATTTACTATCTTGCATGCGACAGAAAGCTATTAAGTTATTTTATTTAAATTAAATAGATAAATATATAGTATTATATTTAGAAATAAAAATAAAGAGTTATAATTTAATTACTGTCATACAAGTGACAGAAAGCTAATTAAGCTATTTATTCAAATTTAAATAGAAATTCAAAGCCTTTTTAAATGCAATCTCATGCAAAACTTAAGTATCCATCAGTTATTAAAAAGCATGGAAAAACCTAAATTTTAGACGCCAAGATTAGGGAGGGTTTTTAATAAATAAAAAAAAAGATGTTTTTAAAAACTAGTCAAGAATAGTCATAGTAAAATGGAGATAACTTTGTCATTTCTCAACTAAATTTAAAACCGTAAACTATTTTGGAAAGCGGGGAGAGAGAAGAACAAAACCCAGAAGGGATTTGAACAGATTTGCAGTAATTAGTGAGCAGTTTAGAAAAATGAAAAATGTGAATTTTTATTTGGCATGAGAAAAACATAGGGATCACCATTTTTTTTTTTCTGAGCATCGATCACCATTTTTAAGTGACCAATATCTCCAAATTTGGAAGCGACAGGAGATAGCAGGGCAGCAACTTGGAAGGCAAAATCAACCCCTTTTGTGCAAGTGAATTTATTTAGGTATTTGTCTTTATTTTTGTATGCAATACTTAATGATTGGTTATGGTTGTTTAAACATAGTAAATCGGCTTGTTGTTTCCATTCACTGTCTTTACTTTTCTTTATTTTATGCTGAGTGAATCGCCCCACTTTCTGGCCGCTATATTTAACCTTGGAGCTGAAATGTAACAAATTTCCCAGTTGTTGATTAAAAAACACTCTCTGGTAGACATAAATAATAGAGCTGATATCATTCTTAATTGTTGTTAGAAAACTAGTCTTTTAATTGAAATCGACCTTTTCTTAAATGATCAAACCAATGTGCAAATAACTCTTTAACTTAGTTGATAAGTATTGTATTCCTGTAGCTGACCTTTCCCCTATAGTATTTGTTGTTCTTATTCACTATATTTGTTGTTCTTTTTCACTGTAATTGTTGTTCCTTGAATTCTTGGTAGACCGCCCTCTTTTCTTGATCTTGTAATAACCATTGAAACCATAGATAACCAAATTTCTGAGTGCTAATAAAATCACTCCTTGGTAGACATAAAACGGATAATTGTTATCTTTCTTGTTTGTTGTTCAAAATCAGTGTTTTTCTAGAAATCGACTCCTCTTCTTATTGATCAAACAATGTGAAAATAAACTCTTTAACTTGGAAGGCAGTATTAGATTCCTGTAGACAAATTCATCTATTTATTTGATGTTCAAAGATCTATTCATAATCACTATCGTTTAAGTGACAGTAAGTTTGTTATGAACTCTGTTATTTTATTTTTAATTTGTTACAGTTCCTGTCGCAGTTGCGATAGGAAGACTATTTTCTTGTTTCTTGACTTCCTGAGGTTCTTAAAAGATTATAATATATATTGCGATATATATATTTATTGAACGAAATAGTCCCTGTCACTGATATGATAGTAAGATTAATAAATAACTTGGAATGCTTATTACATTATGAATTATGAATAAAATATAGATTTGGTAATTAAAACCGATTTAATAGCCTTATAGATGCAATTGTATGATCAAATGATGAATTATAGGAGAACATTGATTGTTTTATTTTATTATTTATTTACTTTTTCTTGAGGAAAGATAGTAATAATATTTGAAATAAGTATGCATGGATACTCATTGTTGAAATGGAGTTGGCATACGTCATTATTGATTTTATTGCTTGAATCCCGAAATGGTATTGAATATGAAGTAAAATCATTAATTTTCTATAATCTATTAAAACCATGGAAATATGAATTGAGAATAATCAGATTTCAAAATCTATATTGCTTTTAACTGATTTGTGATGTTCTTCATTAATGCTTGTTCAAAAAGTGTATTTTCTTTATTGATGCTTAGGAAAGGGATTAGAGGTGGTTATAGATGATTTTGATTTATTTATTAATTAATTTATTTATTGACGTAGTCCTTGGAGTACACATTTTGTACCCCTCCATCAATCCATCCTAAACCTCGCATCCATCCCATCCACTATCTACAATCCCTCAATCATTCCATCCAATCCTCTCTTCATTCTTGTCTTTAGACTTGGTTTTCCCTTGTCATTGGTTACAAGAAAAAAGCTATCCCCATGACAATTCATCCAAATGTAATCAATCCCAATCCACACAAATCTATGCCAACAATCTAGAAAATCATCCAAAAGTATCCATCAATTTTATTCCTAGCCTTGTTGCAGCCTTGTTGAGTTCTAAGCAAACCATCATCATCAAGATATATTATTTCCAATCCTCATGTTGTTCTTGGGATATATCATTCCCACATCAACAATATTATCATCATCCTCAAATAATTATCATCTTATAGCTTGACTAGGGGCAAAATATGTTTATCTTTATATTGTCTATGCATGTTAACTTGATTGCTTATGTGTTTTATCATTTTTTCTTGTATCTATAATAATCCTTGTAACATATCACCACAATGACATCCTGGTCTTTCATATCATGGTGCCATATAACATATGCTTTCTTGTGTCCTTTTATTTTGTGTCAATCCTTCATGCATATGTCACAATGTCATCATGGTTCCTCATACCACGGTGTGTTAGGCCCTATGCTACACCAAAAACTTGGTTACTCAACCTACTAGCATGTCACTATCTTCCACCCCATCCATTCTCATATCCCTACCTTCCATTCCTCAACTAATCTTTTCATCGTTACCTTTCCTCCTTTAACTACTTCTCTTTGTTATCCCCAATCCCTTCATCCACCATTAACATCCAACTCTATCTGCCTTTCTTTTTCATTCATCCCTAAGCATATTTATTAACATCCTTTTCATCAATTTCAAGAGCACACCCATGTTCTTCAAACATGCCTATCCTCTTGAGGGGCATCTTTAAGCCAAATATTTTCATCCAAAATCAAAATCTCAATGCTTGGGGCATGATATCACCAATGTCAGCCCACCGAGTGCATATATCTACTTTTTTTGAAATGCTATTACTTCTCCTAGTCGCAACACCATCTCAAAGAGGGGGTAAATGTAGACACCTAAAACTCATCATATCCTAACATCACACTAATTACCTCACATTCCCACACCATCAAATTAGTTAAATAAATCATACTTAATTAGTTAATTTAACTATTCTTCTAATGTAAATTAAATAAGCCATATTAATTTAATTAACTAATTTAGCCTTCTTCTAAAAGTTCCAACTTTAATTAAATAAATCACATTTATTTAATTAAACCCATCATCCCCTCATGATTCCTCCCAAAATTAAACAAATACAAAAATTTATTTAATTCATTCCAACATCCTCCTCATCATTAGTTCATTAAACAAATCAAGTTTATTTAACTAACTAATCATTTGCATATTCCTCCACCACTTTGATTATAATAATCAAAGTCAACCTTGCACAAGGCTCCAAAAATAGCATTTTCAATCCTCACCCTCCATTAAAAATTAAAAAATCTCCACCCTCCATCTCTTTTAAATCTTTGCCCTAATCATGTGCACCAATCACAAGATGCCACTTGTAGGCTACTCATTCTCCATTGAGAATAGATTGACCCCCTATGTCCATTGCACAAGATCAAATCCTACCCATACATCATCCTCATCCCAAATCTATAGATTTACCATTCCTCAAGCCATTTTCAAGAGTTGGAATTGGATGGAAGGCAAGGTCATGCTATTGGAATGAGCAACTAAATCAAGTCTCAACAACATCAGTCATCTTGAGAATATCCCATAGGCATCAAGGTTTGTGTTGGCGATAATCTTGTTCTCTTTTCACCATTTGTTTGCATTCTTTAGCTCAATTGGAGGTGTTCCAGGTTTGAAATTTGGTTCTATTGGTTGCATTGTTTTAGTTCCCTTTTCTTTCTAATCTTAGCATACACAACAATCATTCAACTTTAGTCCTGTTTCCTTTATGTTTTTGTATGGATCCATAATTTACCTTAGTCTTCCTAGATTCATTTTACGATATGTTGAGGATTTATATGGAGGCCAAAATGTTTCCATCATCTATCAATGTCACAACTTCTTCCAAATCCTAAGTCTCTAATATCTTAGTGCATGACAACCTTAGTCTCCTTCAACAAAACATATTTGTTGCCTACAAGAGATAGACCCTCTATTTGATCCATAAAAAATAGAATAGGGGATTTTCCTTGACCTTCTAATATTATGCTTTACAAAATCAATATTCTAGAAACCTGCTTTTAAAATCTATTTTTGTGCTTGAAGCATGTAGGAGCCCCAGGGAAGCTTAGAAGTGCAATCCACCAATTTGTGTCCCATTTGATTGCACTAAAAATATCTAAATAGAAGCCCCTTAAAACTAACAAACTAAACTCTAGAGCCCTTGGAAGAACAAATCTTGGTGTGAAAGATAGGCTTAGATAAGTCCACCATCATGCAAACCCTCACAAATTTGGATTGAGATTCAAGGAAATCCTCATCAAATATGATGAAAACCCCTAGTTTTTCAACTATCTTCTTAATCAAGCCCAAGCCCCTCATAACTAGTGAGAGATTGTATAACCAAATCCCTATTGGAGCTAAAATAATTGAGATTGTAACTGGATCAAAAAATAGAGACCAAGGGAAAACAAAGATACCACATTTTCCATAGAACCGTGAAACATTATTCCACACCCAATCATGATCCTCCACAGACTAAAAATTCACCAAGAAGAAGTTGTTATCAAGCAGAGAGAGGCTAGGAAATTTAATGCTTCTCCATATTGAATTAATCCATTGAATAAGATTATCAAAAGGTAGTCTCTTTCCTAAACATCTAAACACCAAGGATCTCATGCCAAGCTCCCCTTTAATTGATTATAGAAAGACATCATTGATTTTTGGTTTTGTTGTCATGCCACCGTACTAGGGGTGGTTAGGGTTACTTTGTAAAATTTGTTGTTTGTAATATTCACCATAATCATGAAATCCCAATTCGCTTATCCCCAAAACCCACTTTCAACCTTCTTGACCATTGATATGACGTATGGAAGGGAAATAATGTGAGGGTTTTTGGAGTCCTGACAATTAATTGTTTTCACAGGTGTTGAGCACAATATGAGGCTTTTGGAGTCCTACCAATTAATCATTTTGTCAAGTGTTGAGCACATAGCTTGTTTGAGTGCTTCAAATACTTTAGTGGCTACTTCAGTAGGAATTCTGAGATAACTTACCCAAATTGTTTATAGATCTTGTTAGTTTTATGTGTATATATAATGCCATCTTCCTCTATTTCATAATAATCTATACTTATTTTGTAAGACTTCAATCAATACATGGCAACATAATGGTAGCATTCGAAGAGATATAACAGTTCTACACAAAACTTCTACTATCTTGATATATCCATTAGTTTCAGTTTGAGACAGTTTGAATGAAACAATTTTTATTTATTTAAATTGAAAAGGACAAACTTTTATTCTCAATTCATTTACTAGTCTAAAAGCCTAAATGATTTGGAAATACCCATTTCAATTGTTGTAGCCATCAGTACTGTTGAAAAGAAAACCACTTTATGTTAACATGGATGCCACTTTTATACTGTCCTCATAATAATAAACTTTAGTGTGGCTTAAAGCCACTTTGTTGGGGGGCCTCGTCTCTCCTTTGAAACTTCACACCATGATTTAAGCTATCTAGCCTCGCCTTCACTCAACTCACTTAGCCTCGCCTTCACTCAACTCACTCTTCACCAAATGAGTTTGATGTAGCCTTATAAAGTAAAATATATTCAATGCAACCTTAGCGTAATCTCTATTCTGTCAAATTCAGACAATAACAGCAGAGAAAGAGACGTAATAAATACCTCCCAGCTTTCACACATAAATGTTTCAACTCCCTTGTAGCCTATATAAGATAGGCCTCTTCTTACTGCACCATATGTTATCTCTCATTCATCTTCCATGGCTAAATTTAGATGGGTTTCTTTACTTGTCCTCAAGTGTTTAGTGTTAGGCTTGTTTGCGTACGCGGGCGCAAAGACACCTTCAAAAGCCGAGGTCGATCCTCTCAGTATTGTGTTGTTTCAGGTCTGCAGCACTTCAAGCTTAGTTCTAAGTAAATGTTTATATTTGTTTATTTCTGATATGATGAATTTTTTTTGGGTATTCAGCTGTCTGTTTTGGAGTTAATTTATATTGATTATGATTAGTAGTTTTTCATATAAGAGGATTGAATGAATGTAAGATTTTAATAACGCCTGCTACCATTAAATTCAGGCCAAAGTAGCCTATGGGACCAAGAGCGGCCTGCAGTCCCTTAAGAAACAGAGCATCAAAATCTTATACTCTCCCCACCTGCAGGGCAGAGATTCAAACTTAGATTGCATGCGGGCAAACACTCCTCCACATCAAATTTGATCTAGCCCCTAAGAAATCATCATAATACTTATTTTATGAGTATATTGTTTTCATAAAATTTGTTAAATGAAATAGCAAGCTGAATGAAATTGACTGACAAATTTTATCATATTTGTGTGGGAGTACCTATTATTATAGGTGAGGTTGGCAGGGAGTCTCTATGGATACGTTGTGTTTGGGCAGAGTAGTACTTGGATAAATGACCTTTGAAAAATCTCAGTAATTAAACATGTTCTGCTTAAATGAAGTGGTACTTGAATCAGTGACCTTTGAAGAAGCCTCAATAATTAAATGTGTCTGAGTCAATATAGAACTTAGATGAATAATTGGATGGTATATAGATAAATGAGGATTAAAGAAATTTCGATAGTATATTTAATAACTTTTTAAAAAGTTGATAATTGAATAACATTAATATTAGAATAAATAACCTTAAAAAACATTTGATATATGATCTCAAAATCAGTCCCATACTTCATTTCTATAAACATCATCTAGATACCAGAAATGGATAAAAAGTATACTACTTCAAATAGGGTATGAAGTCATGGTGCCAGGTGTTTCAACTTTATAAGAATCACCTGGCTGGGAGGGACGACGTTTTTAGACATCCCAATACTTTATTGTGAACTACAATTACTCATGTATCAGTATTATTTTAGTTTAAAAGCAGAGCTCCTGATAAAATATGATTTGATCTACTCAGAAATTATGGACCACTCTTCAAAATATATAGCTGCTGATAAAATATGGGTTTGACATACTCAGAAATTGTGGACCACTCTTCATAAAATTAGTAGAATCATTATAGATTGACTGTGAACCCTAAAAATGGAGCACCTGAAACCCAAAAACAGCGCAGCTAAACCCTGAAAAATACCCAGCTTAACCCTGAAAAATAGGCAGCTAAACCCTGAAAAATAAGTAGATTATGCAATTTGTTGCAGTGTGAAAACACTGCTTGTATCAAACTATTTATTTGTGTTGAGTGACTACCAAACGCCATTGTTTTCCAATTCAATTTAACCGAACTAAAACCCTTGATGCAGGGCTTCAATTGGGAATCATGGAAGAGCGAATCATGGTACATAGTGCTAAAAAACATGGCAAACTCTGTAGCAGAGGCAGGCATAACAGACGTCTGGTTTCCCCCTCCTAGTCAATCCGTCTCACCCGAAGGTAAGCCAGCCAAACCATTTACAAAACCCACTACTTATCTTCCTCTCTTCCTCTTATCCTCCTAATCGAACACCATATCCATTGAAGGCTATCTACCAGGAAAGCTCTACGACCTAGACTCCTCAAAATATGGAACAGCAGAGCAGCTGAAGCAGGCAATACAGGCGTTCCACAACAACGGAGTGCGATCCGTGTGCGACATAGTGATAAACCACAGAACAGGGGCAAAACAGGACGAAAAGGGCTACTGGTGCATCTTCGAGGGCGGTACAGCGGACAGGTAATCAAAACTAAAATTTTGCTTCACAAAAGCAAGAAAAAATGCTATTTGTTTTGATTATTGAACTATTTCTTGCAATTTGCTCTGGATTGTTTGAACTATTTCTTGCAATTTGCTATTGATCGTTTGATTATTGAACTATTTCTTACAATTTGCTCTTGATGGTTTGATTATTGAACTATTTGCTATTTAAATAGTGCCCTAGACTGGAGCGGATGGGCTGTTCCACCCAAAGATCAACCCTACCCGTGCGGAACCGGGAACCCGGACACAGGCGAGGACTACACGCCGGCTCCGGATGTGGATCATGCAAACCCTAAAATCCAATCCGAGCTCTCCAAATGGATGAACTGGCTCAAATCCGACATCGGCTTCAACGGCTGGCGGTTCGATTTCGCCAAAGGCTATGCCGGAAACCTGCTGGGCCTCTACGTAAAAAATACCGGCCCAGCTTTCGCCGTGGGAGAGATTTGGGACACGCTTTATTTTGGGCAGGAGGATGCTCACCGGCAGAGGCTTGCCGATTGGGTGCACTCCACAGGTGATGCTTCTTCCGCCTTTGATTTTACCACCAAGGGAATTCTTCAGCAGGCTGTGCAGTATAATGAGCTTTGGCGTATGAGGGATTCCAATGGCAAACCCTCAGGCTTGATCGGCCTCCTCCCGGAAAAGGCTGTGACCTTCATTGATAACCACGACACCGGATCTTCGCAGAAATTGTGGCCCTTTCCTGCTGATAAACTGTTGCAGGGATATGCTTACATTCTAACCCACCCTGGAGTGCCAACCATCGTAAGCCTTTTATTAATTCTGTTCTTTGTTCTTTCTTTCTTCTGTGTTTCTGAGGAGAAATTTATACTGAATGAATGAATAGTTTTTAAGGTTTACGAGACTAAAAATAGCCTATGTTGACCACCAGCTTTTGCTGTTTTAATCTTTTGAATTTTGCTTCTTTTCTTGTTCACAGTGAGGATGAGCTCCTAAATTTCACAACATTCTCTTGGCTGAATAAATTATGTCAAGATAGAGCTGTCAAGCAGCATACTTGTTCCCGATGTCCTTGAAAGACTCACACTCCATAATAAAGCCTTTTTCTGATTCCACTGCCCCAGTAGTGCAGAAAATACACACCTGTTCTTCCCATGTTTCTTTAGGCCTTTTCCACCGCCTGTTTCACACCAGAATTGATGAGAGTTAGTTCGTAATTGAACTGTTGTGTTCTGTTTTATTGAGTAAAATTATTCTGTACAGTGGTTGTTTGTTCGTTCTTTCTTTCTCTCTAAGGATAAATTAACACCGTTGTTTGTTCTTTCTTTCTTTCTCAGGATAAATTCAGCCACTGTTTGTTCGATCTTTCTTTCTCAGGATAAATTTATTTTGTGCCCAAAAAAATGATCGTCCAGATTCGAACTGCTGATCTCTTTTTGTTTTGGTTAACCAGCAATGTCACCAGCTCATCTGCATTGAGTTTACTTTTCACCTGTTCAATTCGAAGTTAAACATATTGAGTGGTTAAGCTCTTCCCATATAGCCATTCCCTTGGTGGCACTGATCAGCATAATTCAAACCTGGATATTAGCCATCATGGACTTAACAGGGGTAACTTCAACTCAAGGAAACTTAAGGAACACCATGGACGTAATTCTAATCAGAATGATGAATTACAGAATTATACCCCTTAAAAGTTTTTTTTAGATGCTATGGTTATTGTGGAGTCACTGAACTGACTCAAACCTGTGATCCAATTATGTGTAAGTAAAACTAACTCCTTGTCACTGAAGTTATTAGGGAGTCACCACAAACCACCAACTACTTAAATTTTGAACATGTGTGACCCAACAATGTGTTAATACTTTATGGCCCCTTAAGCTAGCTATAAGGTATCACATGGTCAGTGTGCCTCGAGGTATTGCATGATGACGTTTAGATCTATGTCTTGCTATAAGTTTGACTCTTTTTGTTGAGCTTAGTTTTATGTATTGTCAATAGTAAGTTAGACCTTTACGTCGTATTAATGTAATCCATATATTGTCATTTATAAGTTTCCACCTTAGATCTATTTTCTAGGGTTGTTCTTTACCAACTTTCTTGTTGATCCACATGTGCACCTATTGCTTCAATAATCTTCTCTGAGTTGAAGTCATGTTGGCAAGATATGTTTTTCCCTTACCTTCAAGGTTTTATGATAACTCTAAGGGGCTCGCTATTTTATACTATACTATACTTATTCTCTTATTCTATACTTATTAAAATTTAGTGTTATATTTGATCAAATCCTATTCATGTATCAATTGACATTGGAGGTCTTGGTAATGTGTGCAGTTTTATGATCATTTTGTGGACATGAACTTGAAGAACGCCATTCAAAATATGATCAGCATTCGCAAGAGGAATAACATAAAGGCCAACAGTGCTTGTCGAATAATAACTGCCGAGAATGACCTCTACATGGCAAGCATTGATGAAGTGGTTATCGCTAAAATCGGGGCAAGGTATGATGTTGGAAAGTACTTGCCTTCACAGGATTTTCAACTCGCAACTTCTGGAGATGGATATGCCGTGTGGGAAAAGAAAAGCTTCAAGCCAAACATTTCCCAATCATAAAGTCAAATTCGGCATCTCTTTCCACTTATATTTTGTTGTCAAATCAATATTAATGCACCTTCTTTGTGTAGTATTATTGAATACTTCAATCGACTTTTAAAGCACAAAACTGAAAGACTTGTGCAATAAGAAGAAAAATAAAATCTAATGTAATAAAAAAAAGTTCTTTGTGATTAAAAAAGACTTTCCCCTCAAGTGGAATATGCCTAAAAAATTGTGCATCAACTAAAAAAATCCATTTATCTCATAACTATATAGTGTTAACACATTTATTATAAGGCTAGAAAGCCTCAACAACTATCTGTTTTGTTTTGTTTAATATGTTAAAAGAGTTAGGAAAACAAGCAAAAATAAAAATAATCTTCATGTATTAAAAAACATCAAGTTTTGGTTAAGTGGAAAACTTTTCTTATTTATTCACAAGTGTGGGAAGTTTCAACAATTATTTGTCAAGTTTAGTTGTGTGATGGTGAAAATTGCATACACATCCATTTTCCCTTATGCAAATTTGGGCCCACTTTGATTAGAGTTGTCTTAATGCAATGACTAGTTTACAAGTGGCATATTCTTTCATAAATTCAGCTCATAACGTCACCTCCCATTTCCATTATCACTCATCTCCAAATATTGATCATGATCTTTGAATCCCCCATTAACCACCTTAGATTAGATATGTGGGTGCAAACTTGACCTAGGTTAGCCCTTACTAAAACTCAAACCTCAAAAGATCGAGGTGAGCAAATTCCAACAACTAGATTTCTGCGAAATCATTTATGCGACTTACAGTTTAGATTTGTGCACCAAGTTCAATTCTACACTCACAAAGGTAAACCAAATTAGAGTATATTCAATTTACAAATTATGAGACACTTGTCTAATTAGGCCTTCAAATTCTAACATCTTGGTGAATCAATTCCTAGCATCTTAAGCATCATTTTCTCATCTTTAAATTCTAGCTAAGTATCACATTTAAATTCATTTAATTTTTGTAATTAATTCAACATTAATGTTCTAGTCCCAACTCATATAACTAGATTAAATTTTATTATTGCTCTAGTTATTTAATTAGCCTAGATATTTTTGGTAAGTGGTTTATTTTCCCTTATGTTTTTGGTGAACCTAACTTTCTTGAATGACCTAGGGCTTTGCCTTCCTTTTAGGGTTTTCAAATCTGGTTGCATAATCCTATTTTAAAATCTTAATAGGGTTTGCATTCCCTTTTTACTTGTGCTTCATAGCTATACTTGTCCTTAGGGTTTTGTGTTTCATAGTATGATCTTGTTTTCACTTACCCTACTACCCTTATTTTTGAAGCTAGGTTTCATTTGTTGATTGATTTTTCAAATCTAATCACTTGATTTTTCTAATTTCATATCACATCTTGTATCATTCTATATCATTTTGCCTTTAGGGTTTTGTGAGTTCTTTGTATGACAAGTTCACATCCACATACTCACTTTTCCGTAAGGAGAACCCCTTGTTTGAATCCTCCAATGGCCCAAACTATTGAGAATGGTGGTCCTAATGGTGTTCCCATAAGTAATGTTATTACTCCTATTGTCGAGCATGAGATTGAATATTATGATCATGAAGGACATTTGGGACAACAACAAATTGCACATGTTTTCTATTTTAATTGAGGCGAGTAGTCCTAAAAATTTAATTCAAGCTTTTCATGATTTATTACTTACTAAATCATCTGGGTGGCAAGTGCTTCAAGGCATTGGTGCTAAGGTTACTCCTAGTCCTTTTATTGGCGCATCCTCTTCATAATTTTCATTCGTTTTGTTCTTGAATATAGTATATGTCTTGATTTCACTCCTCCCTCCACCATGACAAAGCCTCTTCTTATTTATACATACTTCCCATCTTGAGCATTCTACATTTACTCCTCCTTCCTTCCAGCTTATTATTATTTCACCTACCTTTCATGCTATCTCTACTAGTGATATGACCACATGATCCTAGTGTTGCCTCTACCATTTCTACCTCCACCACTTGTGTTGCCTCTTCTACTCACCCTTCTATCACCATCCCTTATTCCATCTCTCATTCCATTCTTAGTTCCATATCTCATTCCACACCCTCTTCCATATCCCACTCCATACCACACTCCACTCCTCTCATTGACCTATTTATACTCGATCTTTTGTGTCACATCCCCCTACTACCATCATTCCTACCTCTACCTTGGATGCACTAATTCAAATGATAAATAGAGTTGAGCATAAAATTGATGGCCAAGATGAAGATGAATATGTGGAAGCATAACATACACTGCTTGCATTTGAGATTGTTACTTATACTTTACCTAGTGGTTATGTTGCATCTCAATTTGAAATGTACAATGGAAAAGGTGACCCTAATACACATTTGAGATTTTTTTATTGTTGTATGTTTAGACGATGTGTATGAAGACAAAGTTTTGTCTACACTGTTTGATCTATCAACTCTTGAATCAAAATCTAATAATCAACCAAATTTAAGATTACTTACTACATGCTTTTGCAAATTAAGTTTTATATGAGAAATGAGAAAATTGTGTTAAAATATATAGTTGACCTAACAAAACGCATTTTATCCTAGAAACCCCTTGTGTGGAGGAAAACCAGTGTTGTAGTGGTGGAAAAAATTGTGCTACCTTGCTTTATTTCTTGGGAAGAAAGAATTACAAGTAGGACTAAATTCATTGTCCTCTATATCTACTTTCTTCTCTCCACTATGAATAGTTGAATTCTACAATATTCCTCATATTCTCCAACTCTTAGACATGCTCACACACCCTTCTATTTATAGATTAAAGAGTTCTCTCGGGCCCAAGAAGAAATTTTGTAAACACAAGAAGCTAGAATGGCGATTGTTTGGTTCAAATTTTAAATTTCACACTTGTATTATTAATTGATAGTATCACAATCTCAGTGGAGTTTGAACTCCACTTTTAAATGTGATCTCTTCTAGGTGCTTGCTTATGTTCATTTCCTATTCTAGCTCTATTCTTGCATCCGGATTTGAGTTATTGTTCAAGCTTCATGTTCTAAACATATTTTCCAAATCTATTTTGGATCACACCTCCCTTCTTAGGAGGCTTTTGGTCCCATGAAAGCTTAATGAGGCATTAGGTATGGGAAGAGTTCTCCCACTCTTTCTTTGGAATACTATCTTACTTGACTAATTTTCTAATCTTTGAGTCCACTTTTCCAAGTTTCTTGAACTTTGTTCTTGGTTTCCATTGTCTTCTTCTCTAGCACCAAATCGTCAGTGAGCATGGCTCTTCATTACACACCCAAATTTTCTAAGGAGGGTAGTACATATTCTTCTTCCTCATCTAACATGGAGGAATCATAAAGCTACGAGTACTCACAATTCACAACTAAGTGCATCCTCATGAAAGGAGGGAGATCAAGTTTGAATGCATTTTCACCTATGACCTCCAAAATTGTGAAGGGTCCATACCTTAGTGGCTTAATTTTATTTGCTTGTCCTTGAAGCCTTTCCCTACCCAAGGAAAAACAAACTTTGTCTCTTACCTTAAGTTTGTGCTTCTTCGTATGTATGATCATGCCTTTGTTTATACAATTGGTATGCCTTTGTTTATACAATTGGTGTGCCTTTTCCAATTGTTCTTTTGCCTTGAGTTGGATCTATACAATCCTCTCAACAAATTTTGATGCTTTGGCCACCTCATTATCTTGCCCTACTTATTCATCTTGTTTATCAAAAGATACATCAAGTGGACTAGAAGACAAATACCCCAAACATGCTTCAAATGGTGACGTATTAATAAAAATGCAATACTTTGCTGTAGGAATCTTGAACATAAGGAAGTGATTCATCCCATGTCTAACAATACTTAATGTTGTACTTTGATGAATTGCACCAAGGTCATGTTTGATAGGGTTAGCCGACATAAGATATCAATTAAATGCAAATAAAGATTAAACAGAGGAATGAAAATACACAGAGATAATAACAGCGAGAGACAAGCTTTAACGTGGTTCACCCAAACTTGGGCTACATCCACCAACAGAGAGTCCAATATTAGTATCCAGCAAATCAAACCGATTACAACTAGCAATCCTTACAATTCAATACCACTGTAAAATGCTACAGTACATTAACGGAAACCCTAATCCCTAGCCACTTTTATCAAGCCTTATGTCAGTTACAAAAATAGGGTTTTTTTATGTTGGCCAATAGAAAAATAACTCCCGATGCCTTAATAAAATAATAAAAAAATTGTTGGAGGTTTTGGGGATGCTGCCCCTTGAGCCCGCCCTGTATCACGACAAGGAGCACGCTAGGGGTGTTGCCCCTTGACCATGTTAAATAATTTGGGGGGAAACCGCGTCGATAAAAGTGGGGTAAATTTAACCTCCGAGTTTGATTAGGCTCCATATACCAAGAATCTCCCACTTGAAGACTGATCAGACTCCACACCATATCATCTCCCACTTGGAGACTGATCATAACACCGCTGTCCTTGTAGCTCCCACTGGAAATAAGCACCCTGGACTCTGCTGTTCTGATTGTTTTTGTTTTCGGTCTTGAAGACCAATCGAAGCTGAAGAGGAGCTCAGCTTCTCCCTTGTCAATGCCTTCGTAAACATATTAGCTAGATTTTCATCTGTATGTATCTTTTCCAGCTGTAACTGTCCATCATCCAACACCGACCGGATGAAGTGATACCTTAGCTGTATGTGTTTGGTCTTTGAATGCAAGGCATAATTATTTGCAAGATGTATGGCACTCTGACTGTTTGTAAACAAATAACTGTTAGCCTGTTGTTTTCCTAATTCTTCCATGAAATATTGTAGCCATATCATCTCCTTGCTTGCCTCTATTGTAGCTACATACTCTGCCTCTGTGGTGGATAAAGCAACCACCTTTTGCAACCTAGAGATCCAACTCACTATTGTCCCACCTACAGTAAAGACATAACCTATAGTACTCCTCCTAGTATCAATATCCCCTGCCAAATCTGAGTCTACATAACCTGTTAAATCAGCATTAGAGCCCCCAAAACATAAGTGTTTATTGGATGTACCTCTCAAATATCTAAGAATCCATTTTACCGCATTCCAATGCTCTAATTCGGGATGACTCATATACCTTCTTAGGACTCCTACAACATGTGTAATATCCGGTCTCGTGCATAACATGGCATACATTAAACTTCCTACAGCTGAAGCATATGGTACCTTGGACATTTTTTCTTCCTCCTCTTGTGTCTTATGACACATCTCCTTAGTCAATTTCAAATGACTAGGCAAAGGTGTGCTGACAGCTTTTGCATTCTCCATATGGAATCTCTACAACACTTTTTCAACATAATGAACCTGAAATAGAGTCAATTTTCTATTCTTCCTATCTCTGCAAATTTTCATACCAAGGATTTGTTTTGTTGCCCCCAAATCCTTCATAGCAAATGAGTGTGCTAACTGTTGTTTTAACTCTCTTATGTGATCTATGTTAGACCCTGCTACAAGTATGTCATCAACATATAAACATAAAATAAATTAGCGGTCATTATCCAACCTCTTAAAATAAATACAATGGTCAGAATTACACGGGCTATAGCCTTGCTCAACCATAAAACTATCAAATTTTAAATACCATTGCCAAGGTGCTTGTTTCAAGCCATACAAACTCTTCTTCAATATGCACACCATTTTCTCCTTACCATTGACCTTAAACCCTTGGGACTGTTCCATATATATCTCCTCCTCCAAATCACCATGGAGAAAGGCAATTTTCACATCTAGCCATTCCAAATGCAAATCTTCAGTAGCCACAATACTTAAAATAGTACGAATATAAGTCATCTTGACAACCAGAGAAAATATCTCATCAAAATCAATACCTTTTTTTCTGTGCAAATCCTTTTACAACTAACCCGGCTTTAAATCTTTTTTTACCTCCATCTTCCTCTTTCAACCTATAAACCCATTTGTTTGGTAAAGCTTTTTTACCTGCAGACAACTTACATAATTTCCAAGTCTGATTTTTCAGCAAAGAGTCCATTTCTTCTTTTATTGCAAGCTCCTATTGAACCTTTGTATCCACCTGCATAGCTTCATCAAATCCTTCCAGTTCACCAGCATTTGTTAACAAAATAGAATACAAAGAGGGAGAAAACCTTTCAGGAGGTCTACTTAGCCTTGTTGACCATCTAACATTCATTGGAGTTTGTGGTATTTTTTGTTGCTGTTGCAGAGCATGAGGAACCACTAGAACATCACTATCTGGAGAATCATCCAACACCACATAATTCTTTTCTTTCTTCTCATGCTACTGCAACTGATCTTTGTACAACACCTTCTTATTGAATACAACATCCTTGCTTCTCACAATTTTCTAATTTTCAAAATCCCAAAGCCTATAACCAAATTCATCAATGCCATATCCAACGAAGATACGCTTTTTTGATTTTGCATCCAGCTTGGTTCTTTTTTCAAAATCTACATGTGCAAATGCTTCACATTCGAAGGTTTTGAGAAAATAATAACTCACATTCTTACCTGTCCATGCTTCCTTTGGAATACCACAGCCCAAAGGAGTTGAAGGACCTCTATTAATTAAATTTATAGTGGTGTTAACAGCCTCTGCCCACATGTTTAAAGGCAGCCCAACATGCAATCTCATAGTCCTTGCATGCTCCATTATTGTCCTATTTATGCGTTTAGTCACTCCATTCTCCTATGGAGTCCCTGGAACCATTTTCTGCCTACGAAGTCCATTAAAGGAACAATAATCCTCAAATTCTTTGCTGCGATACTCACCACCATTATCAGATCTGAGACATTTTAATCATTTACCCGTCTCATTCTCAACCAAGCTTCTCCACTTCTTAGATGTTTCAAATACATCAGATTTCTGCCTAAGGAAATAAATCCAAACCTTCCTAGTTGTATCATCTATGAATGTAACATAATACCGAGAGCCATCGAGAGAAGATACCTAGGCTAGTCTCCATACATCTGTATGCACAAGCTCCAACTTTTCATCTTTCTTTTGCTTCCCATCCTTGAGAAAACTGACTCTCTTTTGTTTTCCATACACACAACTTTCACATAAATCCATATTAATACATTTCAGACCTGGTAAAACTTTCTTAGAATGGAGTACCTTCATCCATTTTTCACTCATATGCCCAAGTTTGTTATGCCACAGTGTTGTCTCAGAACCTGCAGCAACTGTTTCACTCTCTTCCTACGAACCTGCACTAACTGTTTCAGTCTCTTTCTGTGAACCTGCAACAACTGTTCATGAACCTGTTTATTTTTTTCTCTACAATAGCTAAAGTAGAAGGAATAGTATGACCTGTACAAAGATATAAGGTGCCTACTTTCTGAAGAGACCTAATGTCTCAAGTTACTGCTTGGAACCTCATTCATTCATTGGTTTTGTTCATAGCAAGTACATGTTCATCATTCATCATTCATCGGCAAGGTTTGAACTGTCGGTGAACTCTTGATTTGTCCTACTGATGGATAGTGTCTCTCCGATAGTTGCTTGGTCATCGGCCACACTGGAACTTCGGCAGACTTTATTAATGCTACACGGATTGCTTTGCTCTCACCGATGGTGGTTTGCCCGTCAGCTGACTTTCACTATCGGCATGGTCTTGGGTTTCTTCTCCAATGTGCATTGGTTACTCCGATGAAGGATTGAACTTCACTCGTCAGGTTTAATGGTTGAATAGGTTCAACAGATATGTGATATGTTCTGCTACACTGATGGTAGTGAGCTATCGGGTAGACTTTCTGTATCGGCGGGAGTGAGGAGTCTTTGGGTGATCTGCAAGGTTTCACCAATGAAGGGCTAGCTACCAGGTTGATAGGCTCTATCGGTTTGGATTGGTGTTGCTTCTCCAATCAATATGTGTCATACCGATGTGATATTCTATTGGCATAAGGTTGGCCATCGACTGAGCCTGTGGTAGGTACTCCGAGGGTCTTCTGTTACTTTGATGAAGGATGAAGGCTTGGGCATCGGTGGGACAAGGAACCATTGGTGTGGATGGTGGAGTGGTCTCCGATGGCTTTGGCTATTTCGATGAGGCTTAGACTGGCATCGTCGGTAACAAAATTGCCGACGATAGTCTTACTGAGTGTTCGTGTATGTAAATTGGGATATTAAACTTGAATTGGTGAATGTGGGACTAAAGGTCTCACATGAATATGAACAATTATGCGACGGTTGGAAGATAGCGATGCTGGGTTAGTTGGAACGAACAGTTAGGGCAGAAGTTCAAAATGGTTTTGCTCTTGAAGACTGTGTTATATACAGATTTGGTGAGGTCATCTGGGATTGATGATGAGATTCAATCAAATTGTTTATTCTGTAGATGTACAGAGGAAGTGAACTGTGTGTATGATTTGAAAATCGATACCTGAGCGAGAAGGCTAGGATCTTTATTGTAACCTTTCTAAGCTTACTGTAAATAAAGATTGTCTCTCTTGTGGTGGTGGGTTTTTTACCCGAAAGGGTTTTCCCACGTACATCTGGTGTTGTTCTTTGCTATCTTGTATGTTTATTTTGTATTTTTTGGTGTGTTCATCTTTGTATTTGAATTAAACATTACCTGTCTACATTATCCCCTTTGAATTGACATTAGGGAAGCTATATTCTGCACCTGTGCTTTCCTTTCAAGTGGTATCAGAGCTAGGTTAGTTGTGTTATCCTTGTTGGTAGGTTGGGTTTTTTGTGTTAGTTCTGTGAGTGGGAGTTATGTAGAGGTCTATTTTGTTAAATAAGATGGCAAGTGCATCAGGAAAAGTAGACATTGAAAAGTTCAATGGCACAAACTTTGAGTTGTGGAAGCTTAAGGTTGAATATTTGCTCATCGATAGAGATCTTTGGGTTGCTGTGTCTGGGACTAAATTGTCAGGCATGAAGCAAAAAGACTAGGACCTGGCAGATAGGAAAGCTAGAGGACTGATAAGATTAAGTTTAGCAGATTCTATTCTATTGAATGTCCATGAGGAGAAGGCTACAAATGCTTTGTGGAAGAAGTTGGGAGATATTTATCAGGGCAAGTCCTTAGTGAATAAACTTTTCCTCAGAAAGAAGTTGTACTCTTTGAAGATGGATGAAGGAGCATCTGTAGCAGAGCATCTGAACTCATTTAATATGATTGTTGCATAGTTGAATTCTATAGGTGTAAAAATAGACGAGGAGGACTGCTGTATGCTTCTGGTGTGTTCCTTACCTAACTCATGGGATCATCTTGTGATGGCCATTGGAAATACAACAACCATGTTTAAAATTGAAGAAGTTGTTGCCTTGTTGTTATCTGAAGAGATACGGAGGAAATCTTCTGAGATGGCCAAAGAGGCCATGTCTGTTCGAGGTAGATCAAAGGAAAGAGGCAAGAAGAAAGACAAGAAATCTAAGTCCAAATCAGAGGGGAGATTGAAATCTCCTGGCAAAAAGTCCAAGGTGAAGTGCTGGAATTGTGGGCAGAAAGGACACATCAAAAAAGATTGCAAAGAGGAGAAAAAGAAGAAGAATAACTTCTCTGACACCAATTCTTCACAGAGTGATGCTGATGCCTTCATTGCTACCTTGGCAATGCCTGCATCTGAAGATGTATGGCTGGTGGATTCAGGAGCATCTTTTCATATGACATCTCACAGAGAATGGTTCACTAAGTATGAACCATATGCTGGTGGGAAGGTGTTCCTGGCAAATGATTCGACACTAGAAATTGTTGGCCGAGGAAGACTCAGAATCCAGTTCCCGAATGGAAGAATAAAGGGAATGAATGGAGTATTACACATACATGTCTGGCTCAAAATTTACTTTCTGTTAGTAAGCTTAATGATGTTGGAGTGCAAGTTACTTTTGTGAATGGTGGCTGTAAGATGACTAGAGGTTCTATTGTACTGGCAAAGGGTGAACACATTGGAACTTTGTATAGGTTAGATTGTAAACCACTGTGCTGTAATAATGTCTCTATAAAATTTGAAAAAGCTACTATTGTAACACATGATGCAAACTCTATGGAAGTTAAACTTCCTGCAGAGAAAACAATGCTCTAGCATCATAGACTTTGTCACATAGGTGAAAAAAGTTTAAAAACTTTGAAAAACAAAAACCTGGTAGATGGGCTGATTGATTGTAATTTGGAGTTCGATTTCAGCAAACATTGCATATATGGAAAACATAACCATGTTTCTTTTTACTCTAGTTCTCATAAATCTTCTGGTGTTCTGGACTATGTACATTCTGATGTTTTTGGTCCAGTTGATGTTCCTTCTCTGTTTAAATCAATATACTACGTATCGTTTATTGATGATTATTCAAAGAGGGCATTTGTATATTTTTTGAAAAATAAATCAGAAGTGTTCGGTTGGTTTAAAGAATTTAAAAATCTTGTGGAAAATCAGACTGGTAGAAAAATACAATGTTTGAGAATGGATAACGGTGGTGAATATTGCAATGCAGTTTTTGATAAATATTGTATTGATCATGGAATAAAAAGGCATAAGACTACACCTTATACTCCACAGCAAAATGGAGTTGCTAAAAGGTTGAATCTATCATTGATGGAGAAAATAAGTATGTTGAGTTATGCTGGTCTTGAACAAAGGCTCTGGGCTGAGGCAATCGCTAGAGTTTGTTACTTGCTGAATCGTTCTCCTACTTCGGCATTGGTTGATAAGATGCCTATGGAAACATGGTCTGGAAAGAAGCCCTGTCTAAGACATTTTTATGTCTTTGGTTGTGAGACATATGCTCATATTCATGAGGTAAAAAGATCTAATCTGGATTACAAGGCAGTCAAATGTTTCTTTATTGGCTATGGAGTTGGTGTTAAAGGGTACAAGCTTTGGAATCATGAAATTGAAAAAGTAATTTACAGCAGGAATGTAATTTTCAGAGAGCTGAAACCTTTGGTTATTGATCCTCAGCCGGAGAAAACAGAAGAGAAGAAAGAAAAGAGTGTTGTTAATATTCCTTTGACCCTTGTAAAAGAGGAACAAAAAGCACCAAGTGTAGATGATTCAGAAGTGAGTTCGAGTAGCTCCGAAGATTCATATCCAGAGCAAGAACCTGAACCTACACCTCAACTGTTGAGGCAGTCTACACGTGAAAGAAGACAACCAGATAGGTATGGATTTTTAGTACTTGATTCAAGTTGTGCCTATGCTTTGCTTACTGATATTGATGAACCTAGGACTGTGAAAGAAGCTATTAGTTTGCCCGATTCAGATTCTTGGTTGGAAGCCATGGATAATGAAATGTCATCGTTGGAGAAAAATGGAACCTGGGATCTGGTGCCCTTTCCTGAAGGTAGAAAACCTGTGGGCTGTAAATGGGTATTTAAAACGAAATATGGTCCAGATGGTAGTATTGAAAAGTACAAGGCAAGACTAGTTGCTAAGGGGTATTCTCAAAAGGAAGGTATAGATTATGGAGAAATCTTTTCTCCTGTAGCTAAGCTGACATCCATTAGATTTCTATTGTCACTTATAGCAACGTATGACTTTGAAATTGAGTAGATGTATGTGATGACAACATTTCTTCATGGGGACCTTGAAGAAGAAATTTATATGTCCTAGCCAGAGCATTTTGTGGTAAAAGGTAAAGAACATATGGTATGTAAACTTAAAAAGTTTCTTTATGGCTTGAAGCAATCTCCTAGAATGTAGTATCAGAAATTTGATACGTATGTTTTATCTTTGGTATTTGTGAGATATAAATCTAATCATTGTGTCTATTATAAAACTGATGGTGATCGGATTCTTATAGTTGCATTGTATGTGGATGACATGTTATTCATTGGCAATGGTAAGGGGATGATCTTAAATTTAAAATCTTAGTTGTCCTTGAAATTTGAAATGAAGAATCTGGGGGTAATGAAGTACATTCTGGGAATGGAAATCAAAAGGGATAGATCTAGTAGAAAGCTTTGGCTCAGCCAGAGCAAGTATATTACCAATGTTCTTAATAAATTTAATATGTCTGATTGCAAACAGTTAGTTGTTCCAGTTTTGCAGGGAACAAAGCTATCTGTTGAAGATTGTCCAGAATCTTTGAATGAAATTGACATGGAAAAAGTGCCTTATGTAAGTGTTGTTGGCAGTTTAATGTACGCAATGGTCTGTACTAGACTAGACATTGCCCAGGGAGTGGGAGTTTTGAGCCGATTTATGGCAAATCCAGGTAGATCACATTGGGATGCTGTGAAGAGAGTTATGAGACATTTGAAGGGAACTTCTGACTATGCTATTTGCTATCATGGAAACTCAGTTGGATCTCATAAATCTATCAGCATTCAGGGATATGTTGATTCTAATTGGGCAGGGGACATTAACAATAGAAGATCCACCAGTGGATACGTATTCATGTTAAATGGTGGTGCTATCAGTTGGATGAGCAAGCGGCAGGCTGTAGTCACTTTTTCCACAACAGAGGCAGAGTACATGGCAGCTACTCGTGCATGCCAAGAAGCCTTTTGGTTGAATAGGTTGTGTTCTGATGTCGGTTTTGATGCAAGGCAGATACAAATTCATTGTGATAGTCAAAGTGCTATCTGTTTGGCAAAAAATCCTACTTTTCACGCTAGGATAAAACATATTGATGTCCAATATCACTTTGTTCATGAGATGGTGGAAGACAAAAAGGTAAAACTGGAAAAAGGTTGATACTTTGGATAATGTTGTAGGTGCCTTAACTAAACCAGTGAGCACGACCAAGTTCAAATGGTGTTCAGATGAAATGGGTCTTCGGGCCCATAATTCTTAGTAATCATATGAGGATTAAGAGGTAGAAGTAATCTCTTTGACAAGTGGGAGATTGAAGAGACCTAATTTCTCAAGTTACTGCTTGGAACCTCATTCATTCGTTGGTTTTATTCATAGCAAGTACATGTTCATCGGTCATCATTCATTTGCAAGGTTTGAACTGTCGGCGAACTCTTGACTTGTTCTACCGATGGATAGTGTCTCTCCGATAGTTGCTTGGTCATCGGCCACACTGGAACTTCGGCAAACTTTGTTAATGCTACACTGATCACTTTGCTCTCACCGATGGTGGTTTGCCCATTGGCTGACTTTCACTATCGGCATAGTCTTGGGTTTCTTCTCCGATGTGCATTGGTTACTTCGATGAAGGCTTGAACTTCGCTCGTCAAGTTCAATGGTTCAATAGGTTCAACCGATATGTGATATGTTCTGCTACACCGATGGTAGTGAGCTATCAGGTAGACTTTCTGTATCGGCGGGAGTGAGGAGTCTTTGGGCGATCTGCAAGGTTTCACCAACGAAGGGCTAGCTATCGGGTTGACATGCTCTATCAGTTTGGATTGATGTTGCTTCTCTGATCGATATATCATACCGATGTGATATGTCTATCAGCATAAGGTTGGCCATCGACTGAGCCTATGGTAGGTACTCCGATGGTCTTCTGTTACTCCGATGAAGGATGAAGGCTAGGGCATCAGTGGGACAAGGAACCATCGATGTGGATGGTGGAGTGGTCTCTGATGACTTGGGCTATTCCGATGAGGCTTAGATTGGCATCGTCGGCAACAAAATTGCTGACGATAGTCTTACCAAGTGTTCATGTATGTAAACCGGGATATTAAACTCAAACTGGTGAATGTGGGACTAAAGGTCTCACATGAATACGAACAGTTATGCGACGGTTGGAAGATAGCGATGCTGGGTCAGTTGGAACGAACAGTTAGGGTAGAAGTTCAAAATGGTTTTGCTCTTGAAGACTGTGTTATATACAGATTTGGTGAGGCTGTCTGGGATTGATGATGAGATTTGATCAAATTGTTCATTCTATAGATGTACAGAGGAAGTGAATTGTGTGTAGGATTTGAGAATCGATACTTGAGCGAGAAGGCTGGGATCTTTAGTATTGGAGACATTTTCGTTCTTTTGTCGCACTGGGTTTCTAGGGAGGCTTTTTTTTTGTAATTGTAGAAGCATCACACTCATTGGTAAGTAAAATGCAACATGACATAGTTAACTGACCATGTAAATGCAGATGGAAGTGCTGTTACTGGATTTGGATAGGAGAATTTTGTGACCATAGTTGAATTTACCGAAGGGTTTTTCTTTTGTTTATTAAATGATAGAAGTATAATAGTTCTTTATCATTGATTGAGTAAAATGCAACATGGCATAGGCTGTTAACCGTGAAAACGGTGTAACTGTTTTCATTTCAGATAAGATGCTGCCATTGGGTTTGGGAGTAGACAATTTTGTTTTCTTATGCCCTTAATTTGTATGTTGGATTTGTTTGAAACAAGAATGTTTCATTTCCAAGTTCTAACATTATGCAAATGATAAGAAAGATAAATTTCTATTATTTGCTGCAAGTCCCTTTTGGTCATAACAGAGAGAAATTGAGAGTGAATATTACAAAATGTAAAGCTTTAGTGTGGTTTGCTATTTTATTTTCTCATTCATCTGCACATGATTTGGTAGGTTCATTCCAGAGGCAAAGCATTGGGAAAAGATGTAGATTTCGATAAAATTGCAAGGAGGACACCTGGCTTCACTGGTGCTGATTTGCAAAATTTGATGAACGAAGCTGCCATTCTTGCTGCTCGAAGAGACCTGAAAGAGATTAGCAAAGATGAAATTTCTGATGCTCTGGAAAGAATTATTGCTGGCCCAGAGAAAAAGAATGCTGTTGTCTCAGAGGAGAAGAGGAGGCTAGTTGCATATCATGGTAAATTACAACATGCTTCAACTGTCTATTATGATTATCACATGGTTTCTTTCTGTATATTAAAAACTTGTCCTGGCTTATGTAAATGCTGTTTTCATGAGATGGTTTAAATGCACGATTGCATTAATGTGAAGGTTGGTGAGATGCCTACTGCAATTGCACTTACTTTTACCCTAGGAGGATTTTAACTTACATAAGTCTTCTTTGCCCCTCTCCTAATTTCTTTGTTGCAACAGCAAAGTTGTGTATGCATTCTTCATTCCTCACCTCATTATATTTTCCTTTAGGTGTCCTCATGTGGGGTCTCTGTCTCCTTTTGTCTTCTCGCTGTGACATTGCATTTTGTTTTTGTATCATTTCCTTTAAGCTGTCCCTTTGGACTACTGTTCATCTCTGAACAATAGTTCTCCCTTGTGATGGACACCTATTTGATGCAAATGATGAATGTTTCTTGTTCCCATACACCAAGTTCTTGACTGGAAAGTGCTATTAAAAAGGTTACCTTGTTTTGCCTTGGACCTCTCTGTATTTTTTAGACAAGCAGCCCTTGTCTCTTCCAGTTATTACAACTGGGACACTTGCACAGCACTGGTGTTTCCATGTTAATTTTAATGATCCTTAATCAATTTTTGATGTTTGACATTGAATAAAAACAGTAAGGTGATGCATTTGTTTGTTGAAGTTGGCATGGGATCAATTCCATTATGTATAGAGCAAGGTAAAACTGTATACAGTGATATGAATCTGTATACACTATTACAAATACAATTCTCCTAGTGAGATTTGACACGGTGAGCTGCTTGTGTTAAGGTTTGAATGGTTTGGGCCTGTCATCCATCTGCATGCTTATCTGTGCATGCAGATTTTTATGTAAACCTGTCGTACACCTTTATACTATGTATACCTCGTCTTAACTTTCAATTGCTTTAATGTCTCAACCTTGAACAATGATAATTCTTCTTGCTGCAGAAAACTGGTGTTATAAAACACTGACTCGGCTTTGTCCTCACTAGTTCTTTTGCCTTCTTTTGCTTTTTCTTTGAGGGATGTGAACAAAATTTCTGCTTACATGGAATGCATTCAGGAAGTATATCTACCTTAAAAGATATATGGCATCATATTCTAGTAAGTTAGTAACCATTTTCCTATCTGCCATTCTTTCACATCTTCATGCAGATCCACAGTAGAAGTATGGATCTGGGATTGATTTCTGTAAGTATAAGGATCTTTAAATCCCAATTTGTAAACCATCAAGACTGTTAATCAGTAGATGATGCAGTCAACAACTAATAACACCACTGTAAGTAATAGATGATATCATGCAACCTATTAACATGGGTTGCCACGTACCATGCCTTGTTCACCTATGTTTATTCCTGATCATTTTGTATCTAGATGTTCTGGCATTTGCTGGATGCAGTTTGCAGGGCCTTTATGTGCCCTCAATTTTGTAAGAAAAGCCACAATCATCTTATAATGTTCTTCTTACCAAGCTCATCCTTATATTTATATGGCTTTAGCCTTTTAGGTTTCAAAAAATATCTTCTTTAATATGCTCCTGTCCGATGTGACTATTTTGGTGTTTACACTGAACTAGCTTTCCAAATTTCCTAAATTAAAGAAAGGTGCTTGTTTATAATATCTACCCGAGCATTTGGGAAAATAGCAGTTGACTAATGTTTTGATTTTTTGTGTGATGTAGAGGCTGGCCATGCCCTTGTTGGTGCACTTATGCCAGAGTATGATCCTGTAGCAAAAATTTCAATCATTCCCCGTGGTCAAGCTGGAGGTCTGACATTTTTTGCTCCTAGTGAAGAGAGATTGGAGTCTGGGCTATATAGCAGAAGCTACCTTGAGAATCAGATGGCAGTTGCACTTGGTGGAAGGTTAGACTGACATAATATTAGCAATCTCCTCAAACAGCTGTATTTCCTGTGAAGCGACTATAAAAAATGTCAACTGATGATTTGGTTTTTTGGCATACAGGGTTGCAGAAGAAGTTATTTTTGGTAAAGAAAATGTTACAACAGGAGCCTCAAATGACTTCCAACAGGTCTCTCGTGTTGCACGCCAGATGGTTGAAAGACTTGGGTTTAGCAAAAAGATTGGACAAATATCTCTTGGAGGAGGTGGTGGAAATCCATTTTTGGGACAACAGGTATTTTTTAATGTCACACTATATTCGACTTTGTAATTCAGATTTTCATACCCCCAAAGTAAAGAGACATTTTATCCATGTTCAAGGAGCCTAATTATAGTCTCTTACAGATGTCCCCACAAAAAGATTACTCTATGGCAACAGCAGATATTGTTGATGCTGAAGTCAGAGAGCTTGTTGAGCAGGCATATGCCAGAGCTGTCAACATAATCACAACACAAATTGACATTCTTCACAAATTAGCAGAACTTCTAATTGAGAAAGAAACGGTAGATGGAGAGGAGTTCATGAGCTTGTTTATAGATGGAAAGGCCGAACTCTTCGTTGCTTAGAATTTTGAAAACTATATTTATATGTTCAACAGCCAGCACAGTATGTATTTTTTTGGCTGATACTAAATTTCAAAATATCCTAGAATTAACATGTAATGTAAGACAAGAGGTCTCTGCAAAAGGTATGGTAGGTAATGTAACAAGATCACGCCTTAGAACAAATACCAAGAAATGCAGTTCGAATATTAAAGTTTGTGAGAAGTATTATTGTTCCCACTTCTCAACTGTGCATCATTATTTGGCACGACTTTCATTCATGTAACACTATAGAAAGAAAGATTACTGTAAGTTATGATAGGCTAAAGGCCCTTGACAAATATCCAGTTCCAAGGTTTTTTTTCCCCCCTTTTGTGCCTACATTGGATTAGAAATACTTTAGTTTTCCTATCTTGGAAAATTCTATTGAGAATGCTTGTGTTTTTAGTTATTGGTTTGATTCTCAGATTATTCTTTTGTTCGTACTACTTGGCAAGTCTTCATGTTACATTGCAGTCAAGATGATCATTATCAATTAATAGGCTGAAGGCCATTTACAAAATTCAGCTCCGGATTATTCTTTTGTTTTCTTTGTAGGTAAAGAAGTATGATACTAATACGGGGGCAAAGCTCAAGATTTACTAAGTAACTGAGTCACATCCTTTTGCTCTTACTAGCATATGGTTCTAAAATACAAGCTTGCAGATAAACTTTGAATGATCATAACCTATGTCACTAGAGAAATGCACAATGACAAGACATAGAGATGAAAGAAACTACCAGTTACAAAATTGCACACAGAAGGGACCTTGACTTTACATAAATTGTGATAACTTCTGAAAATCTGTGATTTATACTATATACCTATCTGGCCTCTAACAAAGGCCTTGTGAGAGGAAGAAGAGACAGAAGTCTCTCTTGAAATTCTTGTAACATCCCAACTGTGTTACCAACACACTTGAAACAGACAGCTTTTTGCCATTACTTCTACTGGAGCATATGCCTAGTTGTTTTACATTAACTCACAAGACAGATGTACATGTTAAGCTTTTTATTTTTTATATTCAGGAATCAGATGTCAGCACCCTTCATTGACAGTGAACAGGGATGACAGCACCCACTCAGAGTTACTCTTCAGCGTTGTAACGTACTACCTCGAAGAGAGAAGGTGATAGAGAGTTTATATACCACAACGGCCTCTTCAAAATTTGAGACGATCTGCCCAAAAAATGAATAGGAGAAAAAACACACACACACAAGTGGAAGAAAAATGAACAAGAGAAAATTGCATACCCTTACACTTTTTTCTGGGAGAAAAATGGATAGAGAAAATTGAAAACCCTTACACTTTTTTCCCACTTGTTTTACGCTACTTTAGATCAATGTCTTTGATGCATAATTTTAGCACATATTTTGGCTCTTTTGGCATGCTCACTGACCCCAAGCCTAAACCCAACACCTTGATATGCAATATCCCTTAGTTGAGAACCTGCTCGACCCATCTCTTAGTAGTTTTCCCATCCTAGACTCAGCTACAGCTATGATTCTGTCCCCTAGATTTTCACTTTCCAAGGCCAACAATCTTGGGATCTAACAATTTTTTTATCATGGTAGTAAGATTGTGTCGTAGGATCTCAAATTCTTAGACCTTAATTGTCTCAACTCTCTAATCTGGAATCTAATGCTATGATTCTGTCCCCTAGATTCTCACTTTCCAAGGCCAACAATCTTGGGATCTAACAATTTTTTTATCATGGTAGTAAGATTGTGTCGTAGGATCTCAAATTCTTAGACCTTAATTATCTCAACTCTCTAATCTGGAATCTAATATCAATTCTTAATTTATAGGGTTTTGTTGCAATGTTACATTAATCAATGTTTATGTCACATCGATTCAAGATAAGTCCTAATATTTCTTAAGTTCATTTTAACACACATAATTTATGTTTCCCTAAATCTATTTCAATTATTATACTCTCAACTCCTTATATATCGACATTTAAAATTTATTATTAATATATTATTATTTAAAATTGTTTACTCCTTAAATTAGGCTCCACTATACTTAATGTTAAGTTAGAACGCCCAATTTGCTTATCCCCAAAAGTTAGTTTCAACCTTCTTGACCATTGAAATGATGTATGGAAGGGAAAGAATGTGAGCGTTTTTGGAGTCCTACCAATTAATTGTTTTGGCAGGGGTTGGATACAATATGAAGTTTTGGGAGTCCTACCAGTTAATCATTTTGTTAGGTGTTGAGCACATAGCTTGTTTGAGTGCTTCAAATGCTTTAGTGGCTACTTCCCTAGGAATTATAGGGGAAAAGACCCAATAGGTGAGAGAGTTCCAATGGCTGAGATAGTATATGTGCTTAAGGCCCAATATTTTTAAAAGTTTAGTACTAGTAGTTGTGACTTTAAGATTGTTAGTGTTACTGTAAGTACTAATAGTTGAATGAAATGTGTCCTTTAGATTTAAAAAGCAACCAATCATGCAATGCCACATCAGCCCACCAACAAAACATGACTTAATGCACACCTATTGGTCCACCCTTTTTTTTGGGGAACTATTTGACACCTCAACAAAAAACATGTTGATGTGGCATCATATTTGATGATGTGACCTTGAAACCTTAGTTATATGCAGGGGCGTTGCTAAGTAAGCTATTGTAAAATTTTTGGAGTGATTCGAAATTGCCACGTATGATTTTGAGAGGTGTGAAGTTAGGGTGCACCACTATTGGGTACTCTCCCCTAAATAACTTATCCAGATTGTTTATAGATCTTGTTTGTTTTATGTGTATATATAATGCCATCTTCCTCTATTTTATAATAATCTATACTTTATTTTGTAAGACTTCCATGAAGACATGGCGACCTAATTGTACCATTAGAAGAAAGAGAACAATTCTAGGCAAAACTTCTTTTATCTTGATATATCATTAAGGGAGAGGGCCCGATCGTGGGCATAGGACCTATCGTGGGTATAGTATGTGACAGTTTGGGGCCCACTTAAGGGCAATAAAAATGCCAGCAAAAATTCCACATGTGTTTTTTAATATGATAGGATAGGTTCATATAAAATTCAAAATATGTCCTATCATAGGTAGACTATTTTTTTACCACCTTCTCAATATTAGGTGAATGCAACTTGACATTTATTTGCCACCATCCCAATATTAAGTGAATGCTGGACAAACTTATTTTCCACAATATAAATAACTTTTGCAACTTTCCCAATAAAAGGTTATTGCAAATGGTTTATTTTTTATCCAAAATATATGTCTTATTGCATTCAAAGTGAGTTGACATGTACATAATCCATTGTCAACTGAACAAGATGTAAATATCTTTTAACAAAATATATTAAAACATGTTCCATTTCTCATCTTTTTTTTACAAACTATTGGTTCCGCCATGTCCATAATCACCAATCTTTTTGTGAATTTCCCTGCAAAAAAAAAAAACAAAAAAACTCTCAGGCTCACTATGCATTGCAATTTATTAATAAAACATGTTATTATTATAGTATTATTTCCAAATAACCATAAAATTAAAAAAAATATTAAAACTAGTTAGAAATATATTTTTTTTAATATCATTTCAAATCACCAACCAGAATTCTTACGTACCCATTTCCTATCACTTCTACCATTAATTCCTTGAATGCCAGATCAAATTCCCTCCCACAATTCAAAATTCAAATTCTATCAACCTATTTATTTATACAAGCAATGCTCAATTGTGCGATGCAAGCCACCTATTCACAAATACAAATTTCACAAATTCAATTGTGCGATACAAGCTACCTATTCACAAATTCAAATTTCTGAATTTGTGCTGGATACACCTGATCGACAATGAGCTCCTCCAACGCGATGCACTCTCCTCCTTCAACTTCTATGGTAAGTCTCAAAACTGCCTTCAGTATTTCCTATGCATTCATGTATGAATTCGTTATTTTCAAATGCCTTGTCCATTTACATTTAAATGAATCAAATTTCTTGTTTCATAGCCCATGTTTATGCTGTCACATTCTATACCTCCGAAACAACCCCTACCCCATATTGGCTAGTCTCCCTTAAAGCTATCAGAATTATGTTTATATACCTTCAAATTGCAGTATGGTACAAATATTTCCAACCCTTTCCAATACAACATTACGATATATATATATATTGCAGAGATAAATAGATACGTATGTTTCATATAGCCTTGTTCATTTTCATTAAACTTACACATCTAGCCAAAACACTATGCTTGTTAGATCGGATGAGCTTGACAGGGAAATTATCAAGGCCTTCATAGCTTAGCCAAATGGTAGATAGATATAGCTGAGTTATATATATACTGAAAGGCAGAATGTAAAAGCTCAGAAAATATAGATAGATATAGCTAAGAGGTTTTCATATAGTTGAGTCATATATATATATATATGGGGGGGGTGCCAGCTCGACTGTCAAGGGACGTGGCAAAAAAAATATTCTGACTCGGACGCTGTTGTCATGGACCCCTCGCTCAACATCGCCCTACCCACCACCGGTCCCTCTCCCTTACATAGGTTTCCTATACATAAGTTTCCTATCTAGATATAGTTTCCTGTACCAGTTTGTCACATACTATACCCACCATATGTCATATGTCACATACTAAAGAGCCCCAGACCTGGTATAGAATTTACATTCAACTTAATTAGATGTATGCTTTGTTTGTTCTTCAATTAGTGACTGTAAATATCGGCCCCTCTCCCTTATAGTGACTGCAATAGTCCTAGTTGATAGGTTCTTTCATGCATTTAGATATGGTTTTTGAAGCCATCTATTTCACAAATTATTCATGCTATATTATAGTTTTCTTTGACTATATATTATAGTTTAGACTAGTTCATATGGGGAGACTTGATAATGCTAAAGCATTTTTAGTGTTAAGCTATGTTGCAATTATCCACAAATCAGTTCGATATGTAGATTGTAACATAGCTTAACTGAAAATGCCTTTGGATAACCAAGTCTCCCAAATGCTACTACCTCATACTATCTTAGGTTTCTTCATATTTAACCTTAGGTATTTGAATGGTTTCTTCATGTAGTCAAGTTCTCTAGTGGAATGTAGTCCTATTTGATAGGTTCCTTTATGCATTTAGATCTGGTTTTTGAAGCCATTTATTTGAAAACTAATTCATGGGTATAGGAGTTGACCATAGTAAGGCTAGGTGTACTATGCTTAATTAGATGTATGCTTTGTTTGTTCTTCAATTACTATAACATGTATGGTAACCATTTGTGAAACAACATTATGAAACATTTACATAACTTGAAACATCAGTATGATAGAAATATTTCAAACCCTTTCCTCTATCATATTGCTCTTTCAAGTTACTTCATATTGTTGTTTTAAGATTTATCTAGTATCATACTGCTCTTTTAAGATATACATATTTGTATCATATTGTTGTTTCAAGTTTATATATATTTGTATCGTTATGCTGTTTGAGGAAGGGTTTAACATGATCACCCAAGTGTTTATAAGAGGTAGAACTGGGGATATGATAGTATACCATGCATTGCTTGTTTCATTGCACACATACCCCTGATCATTTGCAATCAACTCAATTAGATGCATGATTAGTTTGTTCTTCAATTACAGTCACTCTTACATGTATAAATTTGTTGATTCAGTTTGTATCATTTTTTTAATTGTAAGAGTTAGAATTGTATGTTGTTTACTAATCATTGAGTTGGTTCAATGCAGAGGAAAAATAAAGCTACAACAAATTCCATGCGACCTTTAACAAAGCGACCTTTAACAAAGTGGAGGCAGACAAATCTGCCTGCACACAAGATGTGTGGATTTGCCACAGTGATGAGGACATAGTGATTCCTCTTTAGCAACCAACTAAACAACCAATTGAACCTACACACCAAGTTAACCAAGTTGTAACAACTAAAAAAGTTGTAGTGCAGCGGGAATGGACCATGGCTGACATGGAACATGCCCTTGAAGATGTCGAAAACAATGACATGTCAACAAGAGGGGCATCCAAAAAGTGGGGTCTTCCAACTACAACATTGTCAAATTGGGTGGGTGATGTCACCACTACAAAAAGAAAAAGGGCCCCCAATAGTCCTAAATGACGAGGAAGAGGCATTGGTTGTCCAATGGTGCAAGGAGATGGCTGCAGTTGGCCATGGTTTGGAGATTGTCAATCTCAAAGCAGAAGTGGCCCAAATATGCCAAACGAGGCCTAATCCCTTCAAAGATGGGTTTCCCGACAAGTCTTGATGGACGGGGTTCAAAAGAAGGCATCCCGATCTGTGTTTGAGAACAACGCAAGGACAAGATAGAGACCGTGCTGTGAATCTTAGGCCTGCAATTGTAAGTGCATTCTACGAAACATTGGAGAAGACATATGCAGCCAAAAATTATGGACCCCAAAGGATTTGGAACTGCGACGAGATAGGACTGCAAGCTGGGCGGAACGGTAATATGAAGGTGCTTGCCAAAAAGGGCAGCATAAGTGTTGCATATATTGTCCCTAAGAGCCAGGAGTGGATCACAATTTTGGCATGTGTCAATGCTACAGGTCAGAAAATTCTAGGCTTCTGCTTGTTCAAAAGCAAATATCATGTGCACAACTACATAGCCAACTGTGAGCCATGAGCATTAATGGTTGTTCAGCCTCATGCATGGATGACCAAAGAGCTTTTTATGAAATGGCTGAGATTTTTTTCTATGCAAGTACCTGGGGGTTGCTTGCCCAGCCATAGACACCTCCTCACATTTGATGGCCATGGCATCCATGTAGCCTTTTCTACCATTTTCGAAGCAAGGGAACTTGGTATTGACTTGCTCACCCCACCAGCCCACACATCACACAGGTTGGAGCCTCTTGATGTTAGTGTTTTCTCCTCTTTCAAATCTCATTTCAAAAAGGAAAGAACAAAATGGACTAGTAGACATCCAAATTTAGAGATAAGAAGGGCAGAATTGGCTACACTTGGCAACGTAGCTTTTCAAAAGGCTTTAACAGTTTCAAACATAACAATTGGCTTCAAGAGGACAGGTATTTGGCCTCTTGATCCAAATGCATTGGACAATGACATGAGGGTTAGCGAGACTTTTCAATTTGTTGCCCCCGAGGAAGCATCAGCCGCTGAAAACATTCTAAGCCTATCCAACAATGGTTTGGTAGTGAATGAGGGTGACTGTACAGATGGAACACCAGTACTTGGAGACCACCAAAGCTCACTTGAAGCAACAGAATCTGCAAGCCACCAAAGTCCTCCACAAACTTCAAATTTGTCAGACCAACAATCACCACCAACAACAGTTTTGGGAGAGCCAAATAGTATTGTAGACATTTCTCTTTCCCTACCAACTCCACCCGAGGTGCCCTCCTGGTTGTTAGAGGATGCTGCTAATCTTGGTTGTGATCTGCATGTGGACATAGAGCAAAGTCTTACAATGCCATCTCCACCACACAGCATGGGTCCAAATAGTATAGTTCATTTCTATGCTGATTGGGGAGACAATGAAGCTGATCAGTTAGGAGATGAATTGGATGATACTGCTACTGAGGAGCAGGAAACAAATAATGAGGATTCGATGGAACTTTTGGGAGGCCAAACAACTTCACACATCTCAAAATCCTTGAAGCTACCAGTGCATGTAGTCAAAGACAACTCTAATAAGGTAGTTGACCATGGTATTAAACTGCCAAGAGGATCCCAACTCCTGACCGCTGATGACTACATGGCCTTGCTAATTGAGCAAGAGGATAGGAAGAAGGAACTCCTAGAACTGAAAAAGAGGAAGAAGGAACAGAATGAAGAGTGCAGGATAGAAATGATTGCAGCATTGGGGCAAGGCTCTAATGAGAATTGAAAAGGAAAAGCAATGACTAGCAGCAGAGGTTGAAAAGGAAAAACAACAAGCAGCAGTAGAGGTTGAAAAAGAGCTACAAAAGGAGGAGAAAGAGAAAAAAAGGAATAACAAAGGATAGTAAAGGAAGCTGCAAAAAGGGAAAAAGAATTGGAGAAGGCACGAAAAGAGGCTGCAAAGGAAAGGCGACTCAGTAACCCTCTAAATCCCTTGCTTGACCATCATAGGATATTCACAGATTTTGTATCTATTCAATATCCACAATATTATCCATCACCTACCCAAAGCATCAACCAACCATTACAGAGTCCTTCTAATTCACAGTCCTACCCACCCTCACCTACCCCAAGCATAACCCAACTAGACCCTTCTTCAGATTTCAGTTTTCTTACCTTTTTCGATTGATTCTTCATGTTATGTGTGAACTTTTTTGTCCTGAAGGTCGTGAAGGTTTTGAACTTTTTTGCCTGAATGTTTGTAACTTGAAACAACAGTGTGATTTGAATACAAACAACATATTCCATCATGTTATAGTCATTGACTGTTTGAGTTACTTTAATTAAAGAGCCAACAAGACATACATCTAATAATGCTATATCAGAAAGAGTCAGCCATTATCACAGTTAGCAGTAAGGGAGAGGGGCCGATAATTACAATCACTGTAATTGAAGAAAAAAAAACATACATCTAATTAAGTTGAATGTAATATATATATATCCGTATCTATCTATCTTTGCAATATATATATATATATATATATATATATATATATATATATATATATATATATATGGAATATGCATCTGCATATTGCATATATGCATATGCATAATATATTTGCATGAAAACCAGTGATATACATTGATATACAGTGAAAGGAGTTTTAAGTTAATAGGAAAGAGCCCTTCTTTGGTAATAAGAGAAAGTATTTGAAGAACAAACTAACCATGCATCTAATTGAGTTGATTGCAAATGATTAAGAGTGTGTGTGCAATGAAACAAAAAATGCATGGTATACTATCACATCCCCAATTCTAACTCTTACAATTAAAAGAATGATACAAACTGATACAGATAATTCATACATGTAAGAGTGATTGTAATTGAAGAACAAACTAACCATGCATCTTATTGAGTTGTTTGCAAATGATCAAGGGTGTGTGTGCAATGAAAAAAGAAATGCATGTTATACTACTACATCCCCAATTCTAACTTTTACAAAACAAAAAAAAGATACAAACTGAAACAACAAATTCATACATGTAAAAGTGAGTGTAATTGAAGAACAAACTAACCATGCATATAATTGAGTTGATTGCAAATGATCAAGGGTGTGTGTGCAATGAAACAAAAAATACATGTTATACTATCATGTCCCCAATTCTAACATCTACCAAAAAAATATTGATACAAACTGAAACAACAAATTCATAAATGTAAGAGAGAGTAATTGAAGAACAAACTAACCATGCATATAATTGAGTTGATTGCAAATGATCAAGGGTGTGTGAGATGAAACAAAAAAATTGCATGTTATACTGTCATATCCCCAATTCTAACTGTTAGAAAAAAAAATAATGATACAAACTGAAACAACAAATTCATACATGTAAGAGTGAGAGTATTGTAACATTATTATACACTCCATAGTTGAAGGTGCCATGCACCTATCTTTTGGCCGAGTATGTCTGTATGATTGGTTTCCATACATACATACATCATAGTAAAATTATGTATGTATGTTACATATGAATGCCCACCTATCTTTTGGCCGAGTATGTCTATATGATTGGTTTCCATACATACATACATCATAGTAAAATTATGTATGTATGTTACATATGAATGCCATATGTATGGGTGCCTGCATGACCTACATACATACATACATATGAACTGCCATATGCATGTATGTATGTATGTATAGTATAGACACATACATTCATATTATGGTTCATATGTATGTATGCACCCATAATATGTATGTATGTGTGTATGCTATACATACATATGGCAGTTCATATGAATGTATGTGTATATGAACTGCCATATGTATGTGTGTGTATATGATACATACATAATATTGTAAAGTTTATTAATATATTAATTTGTTAAATATTATATTAATATGTTATTAATAAGATTAAAATGTTATGTCAATTAAAGGACTAAATGATTTGACGAAATTTATAGAAATAATTTGTTAAATACCCTATTTAAAATGATTACAAAATTGACCATAAAAATCCTATATATGCATATGAACTATTCACAAGAATTTAGCCATTCCGGCTGAGACGATTCTTCTATGGACAGCGCTGAGAGGACGATGGGGGGCGGGAATTGTTGAGCGAGGGGTTCACGGCAGCGGTGGAAACAATTGACAAAACTATAGGTACATGAAACCCTTAATAGTCTAGCTGTTGAAATCCTTAAATGGTATGTATATGTATACACACAGTCGGCCAAAGGATAGGTGCATGAAACCCTTAACAAACAATGCAGTATGTAAATAGTATGTATATGTATACACACAAACAATACCTTCGAATACTGCCACTATACATACACAACTTGCACATGTACAAAAATGAAAAGAAAGGGCTATATTATGACCGACTGTATGTATACACATACATTTATGGTCGATTGTGTGTATACACAAAAACATTTGCATATACATATATATTTGTGTATACACACATATACACACAGTCAGCTAAAATATAGGTACAATATTGGTACAAAATAACATTTGTTCGCCGTTTTGAGTGTGTATATATATATACACACACATATACAAAAGCGGCCATGATAAAGCTACAATAAAGTTTTATAAAACGAGCATATCATTACTTGTACACTGAAGCTATTTACACAAAAAAAGATTGCATAAAAATATGAAAAATATCTTGCAATGCATAGTTTCTGCCTGTGTGAGGTTGGAACACAACCTCACCCGCGTAATCAGAAGGTAAATTGGTTTCCTTATGCCAAATGTGGTGTTGATAAACACTGAAAGCTCGAGAAATGTATCACCAGTATTCGCCCATGTCCTCACCATTGTCGGCATCCATCAATGCAACCACTCCAAATGCAAATTGTTCTCATGAATGGAGTATTCGAGAAGCTAAAGCAAGACTAAGCGAATGGTGTGCATGTCGAGGTGGTAGGCATTAAGACCGTTGGTGGTAGGATGCTGGGCAGTTAATGTGCATTAACTGGTGGTAAAATGAGCCAGTACTGGCGTGGTGCCAACCCATGAAGGGACCCTACACATGTCCCCAGATTTTAGTGATTTTTTTGGCAGTTTTTGAAAAACGCATAGTAAACATTGATAAATGTGCTTAAAAAATGCCAAGAAAAAAAGGGGGGGGGGAATGGGGGGTGTCAGCTCGACTGTCAAGGGATGTGGCCAAAAAAAAATCCCACTCGGATGCTGCTGACGTGGACCCCTCACTCAACATCGCCCTACCCACCATGGGTCCCTCTACCTTAACTTAGTTTCTGAAGATGCAGTTTGAATGAAACAATTTTTATTTTTTAAAAAAATTGAAAAGGACAAACTTTTATTCTTAATTCATTTACTAGTCTGAAGCCTAAATGATTTGGAAATACCCCATTTCATTTGTTGTAGCCATCACTGCTGTTGAAAAGCAAACCTGACATGGATGCCACTGTTACACTGTCCTCATAATAATAAACTTTAGTAATATATTCAATGCAACCTTAGCGTAATCTCTATTCTGTCAAATTCAATGGATTTGACATCTGTGCCAAATTTGGAATCCCGTATTGGTTTTCAGACTATAACGACAGAGAAAGAGACGTAATGAATACTTCCGAGCGTTCACACATAAATGTCTCAACAACCAGGTAGCCTATATAAGATAGGCCTCTTGTTATTGCACCATGTGTTATCAATCATCTTCCATGGCCAAATTTAGATGGGTTTCTTTACTTGTCCTCATATGTTTAGTGTTAGGCTTGTTTGCGTACGCAGGCGCAAAGACACCGTCAAAAGCCGAGGTCGATCCTCTCAGTATTGTGTTGTTTCAGGTCTGCAGCACTTCAAGCTTAGTTCTAAGTAAATGTTTATATGTTTATTTCTGATATGATGAATTTTTTTTGGTATTCAGCTGCCTGTTGTGGAGTTAATTTATATTGATTATGATTCGTAGTTTTTCATATAAAGAGATTGAATGAATGAAAGATTTTAATAACGTGAGGCCAAAGTAGCTTATGGGACTAAGAGCAGCCTACAGCTCGGTTTAGAAACAGGGCATGAAAGTCTTACTCTCCCCACCTGCAGGCTATTTAGAGTGGACTGCAGAGATTCAAACTTAGATTGCCTGCTGGCAAACACTCCTCCACATCAATTTGATCTAGCCCCTAAGAAATCTTCATAATACTTATTTTATGAGTATATTGCTTTCATATAATTTTGTAAATGAAATAGCAAGCTGAATGAAATTGACTGTAACAAAATTTTATCATATTTATGTGGGTGTAAGTATTATTAGGTTGGCAGGAAGTCTCTATGGATACGTTGTGTTTGGGCAGAGTAGTACTTGGATAAATGACCTTTGAAAAATCTCAGTAATTAAAACATGTTCTGCTTAAACTGAAGTGGTACTTGAATCAGTGACCTTTAAAGAAGCCTCAATAATTAAATGTGCCTGAGTCAATATAGAACTTAGATGAATAACTGGATGGTATATAGATAAATGAGGATTAAAGAAATTTCCATAATATATTTAATAACTTTTTAAAAGTTGATATAATTGAATAACATTAATATTAGAATAAATAACCTTAAAAAAACATTTGATATATGACCTCAAAATCAGTCCCATACTTCATTTCTATAAACATCATCTAGATACCAGAAATAGATAAAAAGTAGACTACTTCAAATAGGGTATGAAGTCATGGTGTTTCAACTTTATAAGAATCACCTGGCTGGGAGGGATGACCTTTTTAAGACATCCCAATACTTCATTGTGAACAACCATTACTCATGTATCTATATAATTTGACTTTAAAAACACAGCTGCTCATAAAATATGATTTGACATACTCAGAAAGTATGAATCAATATAAAATGACTGCAAAATATATATCTGCTGATAAAATATGGGTTTGACATACTCAGAAATTCATAAAATTAGTAGAATCAATATAGATTCTGCAAAATATATAGCTGCTGATAAAATATGGGTTTGACATACTCAGAAATTGTGGACCACTCTTCATAAACTTAGTAGAATCATTATAGATTGACTGTGTGGTGTGAACCCTAAATATGGAGCACCTGAAACCCAAAAACAGCGCAGTTAAACCCTGAAAAATACCCAGCTTAACCGTGAAAAATAGGCAGCTAAACCCTGAAAAATAAGTAGATTATGCAATTTTTTGCAGTGTGAAAACACTGCTTGTATCAAACTATTTATTTGTGTTGAGTGACTACCAAACGCCATTGTTTTCCAATTCAATTTAACCGAACTAAAACCCTTGATGCAGGGCTTCAATTGGGAATCATGGAAGAGCGAATCATGGTACACAGTACTAAAAAACATGGCAAACTCTGTAGCAGAGGCAGGTATAACAGACGTCTGGTTTCCTCCTCCTAGTCAATCTGTCTCACCCGAAGGTAAGCCAGCCAAACCATTTACAAAACACACTACTTATCTTCCCTTCTTCCTCTTATCCTCCTAATCAAACCCCATCTCCATTGAAGGCTATCTACCAGGAAAGCTCTACGACCTAGACTCCTCAAAGTATGGAACAGCAGAACAGCTGAAGCAAGCAATACAGGCGTTCCACAACAACGGAGTGCGATCCGTGTGCGACATAGTGATAAACCACAGAACAGGGGCAAAACAGGACGAAAAGGGCTACTGGTGCATCTTCGAGGGCGGTACAGCGGACAGGTAATCAAAACTAAAATTTTGCTTAACAAAAGCAAGAAAAATTGCTATTTGTTATTGATTGTTTGATTATTGAACTATTTCTTGCAATTTGCTCTGGATTGTTTGAACTATTTCTTGCAATTTGCTATTGATCGTTTGATTATTGAACTATTTCTTACAATTTGCTCTTGATGGTTTGATTATTGAACTATTTGCTATTTAAATAGTGCCCTAGACTGGAGCGGATGGGCTGTTCCACCCAAAGATCAACCCTACCCGTGCGGAACCGGGAACCCGGACACAGGCGAGGACTACACGCCGGCTCCGGATGTGGATCATGCAAACCCTAAAATCCAATCCGAGCTCTCCAACTGGATGAACTGGCTCAAATCCGACATCGGCTTCAACGGCTGGCGGTTCGATTTCGCCAAAGGCTATGCCGGAAACCTGCTGGGCCTCTACGTAAAAAATACCGGCCCAGCTTTCGCCGTGGGAGAGATTTGGGACACGCTTTATTTTGGGCAGGAGGATGCTCACCGGCAGAGGCTTGCCGATTGGGTGCACTCCACAGGTGATGCTTCTTCCGCCTTTGATTTTACCACCAAGGGAATTCTTCAGCAGGCTGTGCAGTATAATGAGCTTTGGCGTATGAGGGATTCCAATGGCAAACCCTCAGGCTTGATCGGCCTCCTCCCGGAAAAGGCTGTGACCTTCATTGATAACCACGACACCGGATCTTCGCAGAAATTGTGGCCCTTTCCTGCTGATAAACTGTTGCAGGGTTATGCTTACATTCTAACCCACCCTGGAGTGCCAACCATCGTAAGCCTTTTGTTTATTCTGCTCTTTGTTCTTTCTTTCTTTCTGTGTTTCTGAGGATAAATTTATACTGAATGAATGAATAATTTTTAAGGTTTATGAGACTAAAAATAGCCTATGTTGACCACCAGCCTTGTTGTTTTAATCTTTTGAACTTTGCTTCTTTTCTTGTTCACAGTGAGGATGAGCTCCCAAATTTCACAACATTCTCTTGGCTGAATAAATTATGTCAAGATAGAGCTGTCAAGCGCCATACTTGTTCCTGATGTCCTTGAAAGCCTCACACTCCATAATAAAGTCATTTTCTAATTCCACTGCCCCAGTAGTGCAGAAAATACACCCCTGTTCTTCCCATGTTTCTTTAGGCCTTTTCCACCACCCTGTTTCACACCAGAATTGATGAGAGTTAGAATTGATGAGAGTTAGTTCTTAATTGAACTGTCGTGTTCTGTTTTTTTTGGGTAAAATTATTCTGTACAGTAGTTGTTCGTTCGTTCTTTCTTTCTCTCTAAGGATAAATTAACACCGTTGTTTATTCTTTCTTTCTTTCTCAGGATAAATTCAGCCACTGTTTGTTCGATCTTTCTTTCTCAGGATAAATTTATTTTGTGCCCAAAAAAATGATTGTCCAGATTCGAACTGCTGATCTCTTTTTGTTTTGGTTAACCAGCAATGTCACCAGCTCATCTGCATTGAGTTTACTTTTCATCTGTTCAATTCGAAATTAAACATATTGAGTGGTTAAGCTCTTCCCATATAGCCATTCCCTTGGTGGCACTGATCAGCATAATTCAAACCTGGATATTAGCCATCATGGACTTAACAGGGGTAACTTCAACTCAAGGAAACTTAAGGAACACCATGGACGTAATTCTAATTAGAATGATGAATTGCAGAATTATACCCTTAAAAGTTTTTTTAGATGCTATGGTTATTGTGGAGTCTCTAAACTGACTCAAAGCTGTGATCCAATTATGTGCAAGTAAAACGAACTCCTTGTCACTGAAGTTATGAGGGAGTCACCACAAACCACCAACTACTTAAATTTTGAACATGTGTGACCCAACAATGTGTTAATACTTAATGGCCCCTTAAGCTAGCTATAAGGTATCACATGGTCACTGTGCCTCGAGGTATTGCATGATGACATTTAGATCTATGTCTTTTTATAAGTTTGACTCACTTTTTGTTGAGCTTAGTTTTATGTATTGTCAATAGTAAGTTAGACCTTTACGTCGTATTAATGTAATCCATATATTATCATTTATAAGTTTCCACCTTAGATCTATTTTCTAGGGTTGTTCTTTACCAACTTTCTTGTTGATCCACATGTGCACCTATTGCTTCAATAATCTTGTCTTAGTTGAAGTCAAAATCAGAGCATGTTGGCAAGATACGTTTTTCTCTTACCTTCAAGGTTTTATATAACTATAAGGGGCTCGCTATTCAATACTATACTATACTTATTCTCTTATTCTATACTTATTAAAATTTAGTGTTACATTTGATCAAATCCTATTCATGTATCAATTGACATTGGAGGTCTTGGTAATGTGTGCAGTTTTATGATCATTTTGTAGACATGAACTTGAAGAACGCCATTCAAAATATGATCAGCATTCGCAAGAGGAATAACATAAAGGCCAACAGTGCTTGTCAAATAATAACTGCCGAGAATGACCTCTACATGGCAAGCATTGATGAAGTGGTTATCGCTAAAATCGGGGCAAGGTATGATGTTGGAAAGTACATGCCTTCGCAAGATTTTCAACTCGCAACTTCTGGAGATGGATATGCTGTGTGGGAAAAGAAAAGCTTCAAGCCAAACATTTCCTAATCATAAAGTCAAATTCGGCATCTCTTTCCACTTATATTTTGTTGTCAAATCAATATTAATGCACCTTCTTTGTGTAGTATTATTGAATACTTCAATCCACTTTTAAAGCACAAAACTGAAAGACTTGTGCAATAAGAAGAAAAATAAAATCTAATGTAATAAAAAAAAGTTCTTTGTGATTAAAAAAGACTTTCCCCTCAAGTGGAATATGCTTAAAAATTGTGTATCAACTAAAAAAATCTATATATCTCATAACTATATAGCGTTAACACATTTATTATAAGGCTAGAAAGCCTCAAGAACTATCTGTTTTGTTTTGTTTAATATGTTAAAAGAGTTAGGAAAACAAGCAAAAATAAAAATAATCTTCATGTATTAAAAAGCATCAAGTTTTGGTTAAGTGGAAAACTTTTCTTATTTATTCACAAGTGTGGGAAGTTGCAACAATTATTGGTCAAGTTTAGTTGTGTGATGGTGAAAATTGCATACACATCCATTTTCCCTTATGCAAATTTGGGCCCACTTTGATTAGAGTTGCCTTAATGCAATGATTAGTCTACAAGTGGCATATTCTTTCATAAATTCAGCTCATAACATCACCTCCCATTTCCATTATCACTCATCTCCAAATATTGATTGTATACGCTTAAAAATGACACGATTCATCCTAAATAAATATTCTAAATATTTATTCCCTTCTTCTATTAATTAAATAAATATTATAAATTTATTTAATCAATTCACTATCCCATAATTAAATAAATTCTATTTATTTAATTAAAATTCTTCTAAAGTCCCTCGCAATTAAATAATCATAAATTATTTAATTAATCTAAATTCCTCTATCCTAAGTTCTAAATTCAAAAATCCACATCACCTTTACACCTCACCTTTTCCACCTCACCTTGTCCACCTCATCAGGTTGCACATGTAGTTAAATATATTTAATATTTAATTGCCTTATTTTCCCTCACCCACATGGCCTATTTCTTCTCCAATCAGAGGTCAGTTAACCAATCAATCAAATCTGTTAACTAACCTGTCAGTTGAGTCAAATCCTCAATCAATCCAGTCAGTTCCACAATCCACTCTTCTAATTGATCAATCAATTCTGTTAACAGACCAGTCAATGGAGTTAACTCTCCAATCAGTTTTGTCACATCCCACCTTTCATGATGGGACATTTGGCACGTTTCCACTGGTTGCACATTCCTCAACCATCCTCAGCCGTTGATCTTCATATCTCCTCTCAACTGTTGATTCCCATTCTTCCAAGTCTATAAATGAAGCTTCATTCTTCCATTCTAATCATCCAGGCTTTTGACATCGTTACTCTGCAGAAATATCACCAGCGCGCCTTTGGCACCCACTTGTCATCTACAAGCTTGAGATCACCATTGTTGCATTGGAGCTCACCTTCATTGCACATCACACCATAGCCGTTCACCATCGACTTCCTCAAACAGCTTTAAAAGATTGCACTCTCTGAGGGCTCATCTCATCTGCGAAAGGACGATTCGTGATAGGCGAACAACAGAAGTTTCGAAACGGAAGAGGTTTGCTGTGTTTGTTCATTGCTTTGTTTACTTGAATCTTCTTTGTTTCACTATTCTGTTGATGTTTGGGTCCTATTTAATTCATTTGATTGATTCGACATTTTACCCTCACATTTTTGGCGCCCACCGTGGGGCCGTTGCCCCTTTATTTCACCATTTTTGAGCTTTTTTGAAGGCAAGTTCCGTACAGGTCCCGCAGAGTCACGCACAGATTAGTTCGGCGCATCTGTTCATTTTTACGGCGCTTTTGAAGACTGTTACGGCGCTTTTGAAAATCCTGCGCATCTGTGTATTCTTGCTGCGCTTTTACAGACTGTTACGGCGCTTTTGTTAAAACTGCGCATTTGTTGACTGTTACTGCGCTTTCATAGACTGTTGCTGCGCTTCTGTTATAACTGCGCATCTGTTGACTGTTACGGCGCTTCTGAATATTGTTGCTGCGCATACATTAAAACTGTGCATTTATTCATTTTAACGGCGCATATATTCAAAACTACGGCGCATTCGTTAATGCTGCGCTTCTGTTGATCACTTCTGCGCATCTGATCACTGAAGTTGCGCATTTGTAACTGGCTCAGGTTTTAGTACTTTTCTAGAGGATTTTGGCTAACGCTAACCCTTTTGCAGGTGTTTGCTGGAGCGGTTTTGCAGGATAGGCTCAGGTTTAGTTACATGTAGTTGCATCTAACTAGCTCACATTTCATTTTCTGGGAAAGAGTAAAATGGTTGTTCATTACAAATCTTCATCTAGTCTTAATTAGGGAGGAAGTAACCGGTTTATTTCATGCTTGCATTGCAAACAACTTCCAAGTTATTGCTATCTAAGATTTAAAATTGAACTCATCACTGATCTTGCAGTTAAAATGAACCATTGCTATATCGTGAGACCTGAATTTCAAAGTTAACAATCTCGTGCAACGTGGATTTAAAATTGAACTCACAACTGCTTTCTGAAGTTAAAATGAACCATTGCTATATCGTGAGACCTGAATTTCAAAGTTAACAATCTCGTGCAACGTGGATTTAAAATTGAACTCACTACTGCTTTCTGGGATTTAAAATTGAACCACTGCGATATTGCTGAAATCACTTCAAAGTTCTGTTTGAGTAGATTAACCCATTTAGTTTTTATCTTTTAACTAGGGTGGATTAATCAGTGTATTCTGTGCTTGCGAATGACAATAGGCTTATGCTCTCCCCTCTTCTGGGTGATCAGAGTGCCAGACTTGTCATTCTATTTGTTTAACCTTTAGGAGGGGCCTGCCCTTGGATGCACGCTTGTCCAAGCGGGAACGACCCTGAGTGGTAACAGGCTAACGCCAAGCCCTACCGAGCCACTTAAAATAAATTGTGCTTGAGGTGAAAACCTCCTGCAACGAGTGCTGTTATGTTACACCGACGGCCAACCTCCCCCAAAACCCTCTCAGGCGTAACCCTTTGAGGCTGGGAGACTCCATAACGGAGAGTAGCGCCGCCGCACGTGTAACCACTTGAACGGTTGCCCGAATTAAATACCTCTTGTTTTAGTGGCCCAAATCCCTTATAATCCATTTCTCGCCTAGGATTTTGTGCTTGCTTTTGTCCAAAATAGAGTCGAAAAACTACAAAAACAATGGAAAACTACAAAATACTCTTTGTGCTTGTTGTGTTTTCTTGCTAAATTAATTCATAATATCAGATCAAGAAGACCCTTTTCCAGCCAAAGAATACCAAAAAACAGAGAAAAATCCAAAAAATTTGCAAAAAAATACCAGAACTGCGCATATACCCTTTTCTGCTGCGCATACACAGCGACTTGCTACGCTTTTGCACCGACTGGCTACGCATACATACCTTTCTGCTGCGCATATACACTTTTTGGCTGCGCTTTTACAGCGACTTGCTGCGCATATACACCGACTTGCTGCGCATTTACTTTTCTGCTGCGCATTTACACACTGTTACTGCGCATACGTGCTTCACCAGAGCTGCGCTTTTACAGTGACTTACGGCGCATTTACCCATTCTTGCTGCGCATCTGTTTCTGCGCATGTGTGACAGTGAGCATTTGCCCTATTTTTGAGAAATTTTCGTCAGCTGTTCAGAGTACCCATTTCAGCCTAGTTTCATTTTCCGAGGTCAGAATCAACCTTGCAGTCAATTATCATCCATTTCACCCAATTCTCTCTCTTTCGTCGGTCGTCCCAGTCACCTTCTGTCCCAGTCACTCTTGCCCCAACGTCATTCTATCCCATATCGATTCGACATAGGTCCTTCTTCATTTCATTCGTGAATTCACGTAAGCCTAGTAGGTCACAGTACCTTTTGCTAGTAGTCTTGTTGAACGACTAAGCCTTACACAGTAAGACTGGTATCGACTACCCTTGCTAGTGGCTAGAGTCTTGTGTCAACCGTCTTACCTGAAGTCATTGAGCGAGAGAACCTGGTAAACAGGCGTTACTTGTGACGAACCGCATTCTCCATCTTTGGGAATCCAATCACCTTGAGCCCATTCTCCCTCTATTTTTCCCATTCGACCCATATCCATCCCACAATAAACACTTGACAGTTACCTATCATGGCTTGATACTCACCTTGTGGCCTTGTCAACCAAGGTTTTGTCCCATACCGTCTCCTCAATGTAAGCCTAGTGTAGTGTCTCTCGTCAGTGTCTGTGGTCCAAATCCGTGAACTACGTCGCCTCTGCGCCGTCACGTAGGCAAGGCCATTATTCTAATGCGCCCCCGAGGCTTCCATCTCTCCCAAGGTCCCATTCGTCTCCTTTCTTGTCTTCATTCTTGTCGTCTTTCTTCTAGTCCATCCATGGTCCATTAGGGTTTACCCCGAACTACGTTGCCTCTGCGTCGTCACGTAGGCAAGGCCATTTAGCAATGAGCCCCCGAGGCACTCGGTCAGTCCCTTAGGGTCAGTCTTCTCAATAAGGATTGTGCAACCTTCTCATCAAGTAAGCAAATGCAAGCAAACACCCGCGCTTCAGGCAGAAATCTTGACTATGAGCATCTTAACCTATCCAATGCAAAGCTAATACCCAAGGTCTTCTAAATGATTTTATGCAAATTAAGGCAAGAAATAAACACATATCAACGCAAATATGCTTTTGTAGATTGGAAACTAGGGTTAAGTTACGGGTCTTGATTTTTGCTATCATACCTTCCTATGCTACTCAAGGATGCCAAAAGCTAGAGATGCTATGATGGGGGCATGATTACTCTCTTTGTTTGTTGTTTGTGGATTAAACTTTAGTAATGTGAAGCCTTGTCTAAGGACATGATCGGCAAAAGATCATCGAGGACATCAAAGGTCTTACAGGAACGGGGGCAATCCTTGTTTGTTGAAGCGCAAGAAGTACTTAGGTCATCTAGATTCAATTTTGACTAGATGCTTGTATTAACTTGCTCAATCACACTCCATGTAAGCGATACTCAGGTCATCTCGGTTCAATTATACCTAGATGCTTGTATTCACTTACAACATTTCAGAAAAGTACCAAAAACAAAATACCCAATGATGAAATAAAGCAATCTAAAAAGTAAAGCATCCGTCCTATATCCATATACACATCCATGCATACACATCCATACAATCCTCATTATCCCAACTACGCAGAGTAACGATATCAAGAAAAGTCCCTAAGTCATTCTTTCACAACCATTCTTCTACCCATCATGTCATTCTTGTGTCGATAGAGTACATTTGGACTTCACAAAAACAAGGCATATAGAAGCATATCATATCACTCGTAGGACTAGTCATGCACATGCTTAGGTTAGTCAAGTCCACCATCCAATGCATTCGGTCACCAATACATCTGCATCGCATCACATCTCAAACGCACAGAAAACCACTAAACAACATAGCTAAGTGCATCACATATATAGTTGCACCATAACATAGAAATCATGTTTCATACACATACATTTGCATTAGATCATATAGACATCACATATACAGTTACATCATAACATAGACATCATGTTTCATATACATACATTTGCATCATCACATAGAAATCATATCACATTTTGCATTCATTTGTCACATTAGATCATATAGACATCATATAGCAGCATATCAAAGTATTTCTCATATAGCATTAGATAGACCATCTAACTATGCAATAGAATCACATCATACAATAGAAGTAAAATCATCATCTCATAACACATACAATAGATACACAAAGCTGCATCATCATATATACCATCATATAAAAAAGGTCCAAATGTACAATATCGCCATCTCTCTCAAAATCAAAGTGTCATATACAATGTACGTCTAAATGGACGATGATACATATCCCAAAAATGCCCAAAATCTGGTCTGTGTCTACCCCTGCTGCTATGGGCCACCACTGCTAGCTCCTGACTGCTGAGGTCCCATCACGGATGCCCCTGACTGGGATGGACCCGCTCTGTGAGCCACCCCGGACTGACTCCAGAAACTCCCTGCCCTCTGGCTCGACGCCATGGCACCATGGTACAAACCTCGGTAGTACTGAGCCTGTGACTGCGCTCTGGCTAGGTCTGTCTGTGCCTGTGCCAACTGCGTCTGCAACTGGCCTACCTGTGCCTGTGCCTACTGCACCTGCCCAACCAAAAATGAACTCGCTGCATCTGTCCCCATAGCGGCCACAGCAGTATCCCGCTCTACACGGATAAGACGTACCCGTGCATCCGCCATGTCTCGCTCGCGAGTCAAACCAGCGATCACCGCTGCGTCTGTGTCTCGCCTCCTCTCCACTCTCCTCAGCTGTGCCTGCAGCTCTCGCACCTGTCCCCTCAGGCTGGCTATGGTCCTCTCATGGGCCTCACCCTGCACTGGCCCCTGTGCTGCCTCTGCCTGTCCTAGCCCCTGCTGCTGGGGCACCTGCTGCTGCGGCACCTGCTGCTGCGGCACCTGCTGCTGTAGTACCTGCTGCTGTGGTATTTGCTGGGGTGGTGGCATCTGTACCTGCTGCTGTACCTCTCCCTGTCCTGGCACTGCCTGCCCAGCCCGATCTATCCTCCTCCGCTGCCTCGGCCTCTCTGCAGCTCGGCCACCCCGTCGTCCTCGTCCTCCTCTAGCGCCCCTCCGCCCTGGGCCAGCCTCTCCCTCCTCCTCCTCTGAGTCCGCCTCATCAATACGAGGCACCAGCATACCGGGTCCTGAATATCTCGGGAAAGGATGTGCTGTGATCCAGTCCTCGTACTCCTATGTGACCCCCGCATCTGCTATCTCTCGCCGCATGTCCCATGCCACATACGGCAACTGCTGGAACTCTGCCAGGGCCTCCTCGTAAGAAGCCATCGGCCCCCATCTGACCCTCTCTGCATGTGTCCGTGCAAACATGGCCTGTCCCTGTGGCATGCCCTGTCTCCTGCCGAACTGTCTCAGCACTCGGCCCACCATTTGCCTCTCCAGTATGTGCCGTGTCCGGCCTATCAACCACCTGGTCTGGAAGCAGTAGGGTAGCTCATCTCCCTCGTCATCCCAGGGCTCACAATCCAGATATGGCCGCCAGACGACCACATCTACCCCATCCAAAGTATGCCGCCAGTACTCTAGCTTCCCCAGCCTGTGCTGGGAAATCACTCCTGCATAGCCATAGCTGTATGGCTCTCCTCGCTGCCTAGCAAAGACGCACATCGGCCTGGTCACCGCTATGTGCTCCCACAGCCAGAACTGTAACAGCAAAACCCCAGCCGATAGACTCGTGCTGCGGTGGTATACCACCTGGTGCATGTCATGATAAAGGTGGGCCAGCACACAGGGTCCCCACGCATATCGGGTGCCCTCAGTCAGCATCCGCTCCATGATCCTGCCCCATCCAATGGGGAACCCATGCGATCTCCTGTCCGGGGATACAACGCCCCCAATCAGTCCAGCCACAATCCCAGGGAAGTAGTCGTAACAGTCATAGATATCCTGCCACGGGATGACCTGTCCCACTAGCTCGGGATCATCAAATACTCGCTGACACTCGGCGAGTCCCGCGTCCCGCTGTGCGTCATACTCCACTAACTCGCCTACTACGGGCAAGTGCAGTATCCTGTAGACATCCTCCAGCGTCACAGTCATCTCTCCAGTAGGGAAGTGGAAGGTCCCGTCCTCGCTATGGAATCTCTCCACGGCAGCTGTCAATAGTCCTCGGTTCGCCCGCACCTCGGGCATAAAGCAAACGTAATCCAAGCCCATGGCACCAAGGGCCACTCTGTCAGCCTCCGTCAACATATATCTCTGCAATAACGGCATAGGGAACGTCTCCCTCGACTGCAGCGTCTCTCGTATCTCCTCCTGCAAGCACGCAAAGCAAGGCGTCAGTCTCAAGCCGCATATACCATACTCAACATATCTACTGAACTATATCAACTAAACTTAGCATTTCAAATTGATCAAAACAGCACACTACATCTCTTGACTAGATTTCTGCAATCTCGGAGATAGCTCATCGATTCCGGCGTCAAACATGACGCTAATCGAATCAATTTGGCTAAGTAATTTGCCATCCCAAGCAAATGCGCCACTACAGGTGGTAAAAGCGCCGTTTCTGGTATATGCGCCGCAACAATCAACATATGCGCCGCAAAAATACGTATGCGCCGCTACACTGTACGTATGCGCCGTTCTAACAAATGCGCCGCAAAACTCCACATATGCGCCGCGAAATTACAGATGCGCCGCAAGAATTGACATATGCGCAGCTTTGTCAAATGCGCTGCTATATTTCACGTAGGCGCGGCGAAATTACAAAAGCGCCGCCAAATTATGCATGCGCAGTTAGAATGCACCAAAGCGCAGCTTTCACGCATGCGCCGTCGAAACCGACATATGCACCGCGAAAATACAAAAGCGCAGCTTCGCGAGGCATATGCGCCGTTCTGCGTTTTGGCGCATCTATTTCACCTATTTTCTACATGCATTTATGACGCCTAAACTCGACCCTAGGAGAAATTTTTCGAAGCACATACCGGGGGTCCTGCCTCTGCTGGCCGCCCGAATCGTCGGACTCGCTCGAATCGGTGCTCCTCGCGTGGTATATCTGCTGCTCTGGCTGCCATGCTGCTCTAAGTTTGCTCTGAGCTCTCTTCCTCCAATCCAGATCAACCAAGTGTGCAAATGACTATTCTTGTGGACCCAGCTCCTATTTATAGCCTCCAAACCCTAATTCTGGCTAGGTGATGACTGTGACTACTTCCCGTGTCCGTTTTTTCTCCCGTTTTCTTCCCGCATCCCTGACCGCGTCCCTTTTCCTCCAACCTATCCTAACCCCTTCCTCGTCGTGAGATCGTCCGTCTCTAAAACTTTCGCCGTTTTTTCCCGTCCAATCTCCCGAGGGGGCATCCTATCGTCATTTAACCTGTACCAGGGGCAAAACTGGGGCATGTATCATTGTTCAGACTATCAATTTCTTTGAAGCAACGCTGTAAACTGCATCGCATCAAAGAGGGGCAAAATGTATACGCCTAAAAATGACACGATTCATCCTAAATAAATATTCTAAATATTTATTCCCTTCTTCTATTAATTAAATAAATAGTCTAAATTTATTTAATCAATTCACTATCCCATAATTAAATAAATTCTATTTATTTAATTAAAATTCTTCTAAAGTCCCTCGCAATTAAATAATCATAAATTATTTAATTAATCTAAATTCCTCTATCCTAAGTTCTAAATTCAAAAATCCACATCACCTTTACACCTCACCTTTTCCACCTCACTTTGTCCACCTCATCAGGTTGCACATGTAATTAAATATATTTAATATTTAATTGCCTTATTTTCCCTCACCCACATGGCCTATTTCTTCTCCAATCAGAGGTCAGTTAACCAATCAATCAAATCTGTTAACTAACCTGTCAGTTGAGTCAAATCTTCAATCAATCCAGTCAGTTCCACAATCCACTCTTCTAACTGATCAATCAATTCTGTTAACAGACCAGTCAATGGAGTTAACTCTCCAATCAGTTTTGTCACATCCCACCTTTCATGATGGAGCTGGGACACTTGGCACGTTTCCACTGGTTGCACATTCCTCAACCATCCTCAGCCGTTGATCTTCATATCTCCTCTCAACCGTTGATTCCCATTCTTCCAAGTCTATAAATGAAGCTTCATTCTTCCATTCTAATCATCCAGGCTTTTGACATCGTTACTCTGCAGAAATATCACCAGCGTGCCTTTGGCACCCACTTGTCATCTACAAGCTTGAGATCACCATTGTTGCATTGGAGCTCACCTTCATTGCACATCACACCATAGCCGTTCACCATCGACTTCTTCAAACAGTTTTAAAAGATTGCACTCTCTGAGGGCTCATCTCATCTGCGAAAGGACGATTCGTGATAGGCGAACAACAGAAGTTTCGAAACGGAAGAGGTTTGCTGTGTTTGTTCATTGCTTTGTTTACTTGAATCTTCTTTGTTTCACTATTCTGTTGATGTTTGGGTCCTATTTAATTCATTTGATTGATTCGACATTTTACCCTCACATTGATCATGATCTTTGAATCCCCCATTCACCACCTTAGATTAGATCTGTGGCTACAAACTTGACCTAGGTTAGCCCTTACTAAAACTCAAACCTCAAAAGATCGAGGTGAGCAAATTCCAACAACTAGATTTCTGCCAAATCATTTATGCAAGTTACAATTTAGATTTGTGTACCAAGTTCAATTCTACACTCACAAAGGTAAACCAAAGTAGAGTATAGTCGATTTACAAAATATGAGACACTTGTCTAATTAGGGCTTCAAATTCTAACATCTTGGTGAATCAATTCCTAGCATCTTAAGCATCATTTTCTCATCTTCAAATTCTAGCTAAGTATCACATTTAAATTCATTTAATTTTTGTAATTAATTCAACATTAATGTTCTTGTCCCAACTCATATAACTAGATTAAATTTTATTATTGCTCTAGTTATTTAATTAGCCTAGATATTTTTGGTAGGCGGTTTATTGTCCCTTACGTTTTTGCTGAACCTAACTTTCTTGAATGACCTAGGGCTTTGCCTTCCTTTTAGGGTTTTCAAATCTGGTTGCATAATCCTATTTTAAAATCTTAATAGGGTTTGCATTCCCTTTTTACTTGTGCTTCATAGCTATACTTGTCTTCAGAGTTTTGTGTTTCATAGTATGATCTTGTTTTCACTTATCCTACTACCCTTATTTTTGATTTTTCAAATCTAATCACTTGATTTTTCTAATTTCATATCACATCTTGTATCATTCTATATCATTTGCCTTTAGGGTTTTGTGAGTTCTTTGTATGACAAGTTCACATCCACATCCTCACTTTTCCTTAAGGAGAACCCCTTGTTTGAATCCTCCAATGGCCCAAACTACTGAGAATGGTGGTCCTAATGGTGTTCCCATAAGTAATGTTATTACTCCTATTGTTGAGCATGAGGTTGAATATTATGATCATGAAGGACATATGGGACAACAACAAATTGCACAATTTTTCTATTTTAATTGAGGCGAGTAGTCCTAAAAATTTAATTCAAGATTTTCATGATTTATTGCTTACTAAATCATTTGGGTGGAAAGTGCTTCAAGGCATTGGTGCTAAGGTTACTCCTAGTCCTTTTATTGGCGCATCCTCTTCATAATTTTCATTCATTTTGTTCTTGAATATAGTATATGTCTTGATTTCACTCCTCCCTGCACCATGACAAAGCCTCTTCTTATATATACATACTTCCCATCTTGAGCATTCTACATCTACTCCTCCTTCCTTCCATCTTATTATTATTTCACCTAGCTTTCATGCTATCTCTACTAGTGATATGACCACATGATCCTAGTGTTGCCTCTACCATTTCTACCTCCACCACTTGTGTTGCCTCTTCTACTCACCCTTCTATCACCATCCGTTATTCCATCTCTCATTCCATTCTTAGTTCCATATCTAATTCCACGCCCTCTTCCATATCCTACTCCATACGACACTCCAATCCTCTCATCGACCTATTTATATTTGATCTTTTGTGTCACACCCCCCTACTACCATCATTCCTACCTCTACCTTGGATGCACTAATTCAAATGATAGATAGAGTTGAGCATAAAATTGATGGCCAAGATGAAGATGAATATGTGGAAGCACAACATACACTGCTTGCATTTGAGATTGTTACTTATACTTTACCTAGTGGTTATGTTGCATCTCAATTTGAAATGTACACTGGAAAAGGTCACCCTAATACACATTTGAGATTTTTTTATTGTAGTATGTTTAGACGATGTGTATGAAGGTAAAGTTTTGTCTAAACTGTTTGATCTATCAACTCTTGAATCAAATTCTAAGAATCAACCAAATTTAAGACTACTTACTACATGCTTTTGCAAGTTATGTTTTATATGAGAGATGAGAAAATTGTGTTAAAATATACAATTGAACTAATAGCATGCATTTTATCCTAGAAACCCCTTGTATGGAGGAAAACTAGTGTTGCAGTAGTGGCAAAAATTGTGCTACCTTGCTTTATTTCTTGGGAAGAAAGAATTACAAGTAGGACTAAATTCCTTGTCCTCTATATCTACTTTCTTCTCTCCACTATGAATAGTTGAATTCTACAATATTCCTTATATTCTCCAACTCTTAGACATGCTCACACACCCTTCTATTTATAGATTAAAGAGTTCTCTTAGGCCCAAGAAGAAATTTTGTAAACACAAGAAGCTAGAACGACGATTGTTTGGTTCAAATTCTAAATTTGACATGTGTACTATTAATTGATAGTATCACAATCTTAGTGGAGTTTGAACTCCACTTTTAAATGTGATCTCTTCTAGGTGCTTGCTTATGTGCATTTCCTATTCTAGCTCTATTCTTGCATCCGGATCTGAGTTATTGTTCAAGCTTCATGTTCTAAACATATTTTCCAAATCTATTTTGGATCACACCTCCCTTCTTAGGAGGCTTTTGGTCCCATGAAAGCTTAATGAGGCATTAGGTACGGGAAGAGTTCTCCCACTCTTTCTTTGGAATACTATCTTACTTGACTAATTTTTTAATCTTTGAGTCCACTTTTCCAAGTTTCTTGAACTTTGTTCTTGGTTTCCATTGTCTTCTTCTCTAGCACCAAATAGTAAGTGAGCATGGCTCTTCGTTCCACACCCAAATCTTCTAAGGAGGGTAGTACATGTTCTTGTTCCTCATCTAACATGGATGAGTCATAAAGCTACGAGTACTTACAATTCACAACTAAGTGCATCTTCATGAAAGGAGGGAGATCAAGTTTGAATGCATTTTCACCTATGGCCTCCAAAATTGTGAAGGGTCCATACCTTAGTGGCTTAATTTTATTTGCATGTCCTTGAAGGCTTTCCCTACCCAAGGAAAAACAAACTTTGTCTCTTACCTTAAGTTTGTGCTTCTTCCTATGTTGATCATGCCTTTGTTTATTCAATTGGTGTGCCTTTTCCAATTGTTCTTTTGCTTTGAGTTGGATCTATACAATCCTCTCAACAAATTTTGATGCTTTGGCCACCTCATTATCTTGCCCTACTTATTCATCTTGTTTATCAAAAGATACATCAAGTGGACTACAAGGCAAATACCGCAAACATGCTTCAAATGGTGTCATATTAATAAAAAAATCCAATACTTTGCCATAGGAATCTTGAACATAAGGAAGTGACTCTTCCCATGTCTGACAATACTTAATGTTGTACTTTGATGAATTGCACCAAGGTCATGTTTGTTAGGGTTAGACGGCAACAGATATCAATTAAATGCGAATAAAGAATAAACAGAGGGATAAAAATACATAGAAATAACAACAGTGAGAGTGGCTTTAACGTGGTTCACGCAAACTCGGGCTACATCCACCAACACAGAGTCTAATATTATTATCTAGTAAATCAAACCGATTACAACTAGCAATCCTTGCAATTCAATACCACTGCAAAATGCTACAATATATCAACAGAAACCTTAATCCTTAGCCGCTTTTATCAAGCCTTATGTCGGTTACAAAAATAGGGTTTTTTATGTCGGCCAATAGATAAATAACTCCCTACGCCTTAATAAAATAATAAAAAAATTGTTGGAGGTTTCGAGGGCGCTGCCCCTCGACCCGACCCTATATCTCGAGATGGAGCACGCCAGGGGCGCTGCCCCTTGACCATGTTAAATAATTTGGAGGGAAACCGCGTCGATAAAAGTGGGATAAATTTAACCTCTGAGTCTGATTAGGCTTTATATACCAACAATCTCCCACTTAGAGACTGATCAGACTCCACACTATATCATCTCCCACTTGGAGACTAATCATAACACTGTTGTCCCTATAGCTCCCACTGGAAATAAGCACCCTGGACTTTGCTATTCTGATTGTTTTTATTTTTGGCCTTGAAAACCAATCGAAGTTGAAGAGGAGCTCAGCTTCTCCCTTGTCAATGCCTTCATAAACATATTAGGTGGATTTTCATCTGTATGTATCTTTTCCAGCCGTAACTGTCCATTATCCAACACCAACTGGATGAAGTGATACCTTAGCTGTATGTGTTTAGTCTTTGAATGCAAGGCACAATTATTTGCAAGATGTATTGCACTCTGACTCTTTGTAAACAAATAACTATTAGCCTATTGTTTGCCCAATTCTTCCATGAAAGATTGCAGCCATATCATCTCTTTGCTTTCCTCTATTGCAGCTACATACTCTGCCTCCGTGGTGGATAAATCAACCACCTTTTGCAACCTAGAGATCCAACTCACTGTTGTCCCACCTATAGTAAAGACATAACCTATAGTACTCCTTCTAGTATCAATATCCCCTGCCAAATCTGAGTCTACATAACCTATTAAATCAGTATTAGAGCCCCCAAAACATAAGTGTTTATTGGATGTACCTCTCAAATATCTAAGATTCCATTTTACCGCATTCCAATGCTCCAATTTGGGATGACTCATATATCTGTTTAGGACTCCTAAAACATGTGCAATTTCTGGTCTCGTGCATACCATGGCATACATTAAACTTCCTACAGCTGAAGCATAAGGGACCTTGGACATTTTTTTCTTCCCCCTCTTGTGTCTTAGGACACATCTCCTTAGTCAATTTCAAATGACTAAGAAAAGGTGTGCTGACAACTTTTACATTCTCCATATGGAATCTCTACAACACCTTTACAACATAATCAACTTGAGATAGAGTCAATTTTCTATTCTTCCTATCTCTGCAAATTTTCATACCAAGGATTTGTTTTGCTGCCCCCAAATCCTTCATAGCAAATGAGTGTGCTAATTGTTGTTTTAACTCTCTTATGTGATCCATGTTAGACCCTGCTAAAAGCATGTCATCAACATATAAACATAAAATAATGTAGCTATCATTATCCAACCTCTGAAAATAAACAAAATGGTCAAAATTACACCGACTATAGCCTTGCTCAACCATAAAACTACCAAATTTTAAATACCATTACCAAGGTGCTTGTTTCAAGCCATACAAACTCTTCTTCAATATGCACACCATTATCTCCTTACCATTGACCTCAAATCCTTGGGACTGTTCCATATATATCTCCTCCTCCAAATCACCATGGAGAAAGACAATTTTCACATCTAGCTGTTCCAAATACAAATCTTTAGCAGCCACAATACTTAAAACAGTACGAATATAAGTCATCTTGACAACCAGAGAAAATATCTCATCAAAATCAATACTTTTTTTCTATGCAAATCCTTTTACAACTAACCTAGCTTTAAATCTTTTCTTACCTCCATCTTCCTCTTTTAGCGTATAAACCCATTTGTTTGGTAAATCCTTTTTACCTGTAGGCAACTTACAAAGAGGGAGAAAATGTTTCAGGAGGTCTACTTAGCCTTGTTGACGGTCTAACATTCACTAGAGTTTGTGGTATTTCTTGTTGATGTTGCGGAACATGAGGAACCACTAGAACATCACTATTTGGAGAATCATCCAACACCACATAATCCTTTTCTTTTCTTCTCATGTTGCTGCACCTGATCTTTGTACAACACCTTCTTATTGAATACATCCCTATTTCTCACAATTTTTTAATTTTCAAAATCCCAAAGCCTATAACCAAATTCATCAATGGCATATCCAATGAAGATACACTTTTTTGATTTTACATCCAGCATGGTTCTTTTTTTAGAATCTACATGTGCAAATGCTTCACATCTGAAACTTTTGAGAAAAGAATAACTCACCTTCTTGCCTGTCCATGCTTCCTCTGGAATACCACAGCCCAAAGGAGTTGAATGACCTCTATTAATTAAATATACAATAGTGTTGACAACCTCTGCCCACATGTTTAAAGGCAACCCAACATGCAATCTCATAGTCTTTGCATGCTCCATTATTGTTCTATTTATGTGTTTAGCCACTCCATTCTCCTATGGAGTCCCTGGAGCCGTTTTCTACCTACGAATTCTATTAAAGAAACAATAATTCTCAAATTCTTTGTTGCAATACTCACCACCATTATCAGATCTGAGATATTTTAATCTTTTACCCATCTCATTCTCAACCAAGGTTCTCCACTTCTTAAATGTTTCAAATACATCAGATTTCTGCCTAAGGAAATAAATCCAAACCTTCCTAGTTGCATCATCTATGAATGTAACATAATACCGAGAGCCACCGAGAGAAGATACCTAAGCTGGTCTCCATACATTTGTATGCACAAGCTCCAACTTTTCAACTTTCTTTTGCTTCCCATCCTTGAGAAAACTGACTCTTTTTTGTTTGTCATACACACAACTTTCACATAAATCCATATTAATACATTTTAGATCTGGTAAAACTTTCTTAGAATGGAGTATCTTCATATCTTTTTCACTCATATGCCCAAATTTGTTATGCCACAGTGTTGTCTCAGAACTTGTAGCAATTGTTTCAGTCTCTTGTTGCAAACTTGCAGCAACTGTTTCAGTCTCTTCTTGCGAACCTACAACAACTGTTCCTAAATCTGTTTGTTTTTTCTCTACAATAGCTAAAGTAGAAGGAATAATATGACCTGTACAAAGATATAAGGTGCCTACTTTCACACATTTTGCTACTATTAAGGCATGTCTTGTAACCTTCCAATTTTTATCAGTAAATGTAACAATGCAACCTTCATCAACTCGCTGCCTTGCTGAAATTAAATTCTATCTCAACCTTAGAATGTGCCTTACCTCTTGTAGTAGCCAATGATTCTCATTCTATAACTTAATCTTGATTCTTCCCTTTCCAACAATCTGACAGGGTTCGTTATCTCCCAAATAAACTAGCCTAAAATCCCCTTGGACATAACCAAGAAAATAACTTTTATGGGGCATAGCATGAAATGAGGCCCCTGAATCTAAAACTCATGAATCATCAGCATTATCTTGGGAAAGAATCAAAGCATCATATTCAGATTTATTACTTACCACATTTGCCTCCTTATTGCCTTCTTGTTTGTCTCCTTTATTCTTCCAAGACCAACAATCTTTATTCAGATGACCTAGTTTCCTATAGTACTAGCAATCCTTCTGTCCTTGGGATTGGGACCTCTTGTCCTTTGATTTTCCTCATGACTTCCCATGACCTCTAGAACCTTTTCCTCTCTCCTTTGATCTACCCCTGCTTTCTGCATTCAAAACACTACCTGATGTGGCTCCACCTGAGCTTTTTCGTCGTATTTCCTCGCTAAGGATAATACCAACAACATCATCAAATTTTAAAGTATTTGAACCAGAGATAGAATTACTTACAGCCATTACCAAGCTATTCTAGCTTTATAGCAAAGAACATAATATCAAGAGAGACCTCACCTCTTCATCAAAACATACTTTTATAGTTCACTGAGTCATAATCATATTAAACTCATTTAAATGATCTGTCATAGATCCACCTTCAATTATTTTCAGATTAAACAAACGCTTCATGAGAAATACCTTATTTGAGGCTGAGGGTTTTTATACAATTTAGCCAAAGCTTTTATCAGACTATTTGTTGTCTTCGCTTCTGTTATATTGAATGCCATTGATGGTGCCAAGCACAACCGAATGGTTCCCAATGCCTTTCTGTCCAGAAGATTCTAATCCTCATTAGTCATTATTGTCGGTTTCTTGGCTATTCCTTCCAATGGCATCCATAAAATCCTTCTAATAGAGATAATCTTCTATCTGCATCTTCCATAACTGATAGTTCTGCCCATTGAATTTATCTACCTTCAATTTACCCTCGTTAGCCATTGCTCCCACTCAACCATGAGACCTTCCTACAGACGATAATTGAACACAACCCGCTCTGATACCACTTGTTAGGGTTAGCCGACAGAAGATTTCAATTAAATGCAAATAAAGATTAAATAGAGGAATGAAAATACACATAAATAATAATAGTGAGAGATAAGTTTTAACGTAGTTCACCCAAACTCATACTACATCTACCAACAGAGAGTCCAATATTATTATCTAGTAAATCAAACCAATTACAACCAGAAATCCTTGCAACTCAATACTGCTGCAAAATGCTACAATACATCAACGTAAACCCTAACCCTTCGTTTCTTTTATCAAGCCTTATGTCGGTTACAAAATTAGGGTTTTTTATGTCAGCCAATAGAAAAATAACTCTTGATGCCTTAATAAAATAATAAAAAAATCGTTGGAGGTTTCGGGGGTGCTACCTCCGAGCCCCCATGGGGGCATTGCCCTTGGACCCCGCAAGGGGCGCTGCCCCTTGACCCCTTTAAATAATTTGTGGGGAAACTACATCGATAAAAGTGGGGTAAATTTAACCTCCAAGTCTGGTTAGGCTCCATATAACAACAATGTTGACCATTTGTTTGTGGGTAAAAGGTTGTGCTTTTCTTTAGCTTTATGTCCATTATGCTCCATAATGTATATCCAAACTTACCATCAAATTATGTATCTCTATCTAAAGTTATGGACTTAGGGAGTCCAAAGTGCACCCATACATTATTAAAGAACATTTTAGCCACTTATTTCCCTATGATAGTTTTTACAAGCAAATAAAATATACATCTTATTGAATCTGTCAACTAGCACAAACAAGTAATCATGTCCATGTCTTCTAATAGGAAAACCACGTACAAAATTCATAGAGACACTTTACCATGGGCTTGTGGGGATAGGCATGGGCATATACATTCCTTCTTTTCTTGTTTTAGATGTACTAGTGCAATAAAATTTACAATTTCTAATAAATATTTCTACGTCTTCCTATGTTTTAGGCCCAAACACATACCTTTGCAAATAAGCCATTGTTTTTCCTATGTCAAAGTGACCCACCACTTTGAAGGTATGCACCTACCTCATTAGTTGAAACCTTTGTGCTCTTGACACACATAATTTCCATGCCTTACAGAGTAACCCATACTGAATATAGAAGTCTTCACCTTTTGCATTCACTCATGATAGTTCTTTAAATTTCTTGCCAAATTTCTCATCTTGTGCATTATTTTCAATACAAGCCTCTTTTGTGAAAGGTTCCAAATGAGTTACAACAACCATAGATAAAATAGATGGCCCAAACAACATTTATGGAACCACATTGTTAGCCCCTTTCTTATATTTAATCACAAAATGGAGTTGTTGAAGAAAACTCATTCATTCATAGTGTCTTGCTTCTTGTAATTTATTTTGTCCCTAGAAATATTGTCGAGGTTGGTTGATCAGTGTACACAATAGTTTCCTTACCAAACAAATAATGTTTCCATTTTTTAATTGCCTAAACTAGTGCATATAGCTCTTTATCATATATTGGATATCCTCTAACTATTGAAGTAAAAACCTCTAAATGATAGAAAATAGGCCTACCACCTTCAAACAAGATGACACCCATGGTATATTCACTAGCATTTATTTCTACTTCAAATGGATTTTGTATATCATGAAGAGTAAGCACAAGAGGATGGCTTATCCTATATTTTATTGTTTCAAATGCTTTATCATGTTCTTCTCCTCAACGAAAGTCCCTTCTCTTAGATGCAATTTGATGTAAAAGTGCAACTATGTAAGAAAAAGAAGGGATAAACTTTCTTGTGAATTATGTAGCCCCTAGAAAACCCCTAGTTCTTGTAGCAGTCTTTGGTGTAGGCCAATTTATAATTGCTTCAATTTTAGATGGGTCTATTCTTAGCATTGGAGTCGGTGTGTTGTACACCTTGCATAACATTGGTATTATTTTATTATGTAAAATAAATATTTATTTGTGGTGTATCCATGTTGATGGGTGAAAACCATGTCCAAATTCTATGCCCTTTTTGTTTGTTTTATTCCCCTTTCCTAAGTCCTCTTGCCTTTAAATTTTTGTAAGAATGAAGAAATATTTAACATGTTTCAAACAATGAAGGAATGCTTCCAAAACGCCAAATTGTTGAGATAATAATACAATTTGATTGACTTGCTACAGGGATTCATCATGTTGAAGGAACTTGCCATGTCGAAGATAACCCTTGAAGGACATAGGACACGAGGAGAGGCAAAGGATGGGCTGAATGTGCTATGAAACTGCTCACTTCTATTTTTGCGTTATATTTTGAAATTGTTTTAATGTTGTTTTGGGTTTGTGGCCTGCGGTCGAACCAAAGACTATTAATATCCGGTTTGTTGGCCATTGGCCATAACAAACCATAACCTCTTTTTATCTTAAGTATTCGATGTGCTGGCTTTAAGCCATAACAGTAAGAAATCACATCTATAAATATGTTATGGTTTAGACTGTAGATATAGAAGAAGATAGAGAACATAAGTACATTTTGTTTTTGCTACAAACTGGATGAATCAAATCAGACATTTGTGATATTGAGTTAGCGTAATCAATTTATTTCCACTCACCTTGTGAACCAGAGGAAGGGCCCACTCTTGGGACGCTCAGTGAGGTTGTTTCTTGTTTGGATTAGTTAGAATTTATATTATGTGTGGTTTGATTTTTTTATTATAGAATTAAAACCGATTTAATAGTTGATTTTTTTCTGAGCAGTCTTGAGCGCCACCATGGTACTCTCCTTGAGGCCACCAAGTAAACCACAGGCTGAATCTTTGCTTGCTTCAGAAACAACATGAGCACTTGATTTTGCCACTTCCAAATTCTTAGAATCTTTTTCTCTTCTCTCTTCTGCCTCCTCAGCAGTGCTCCTCGTGCAGGGGTGCATGGGAAACATCATGTGCTCATCCATGGACAGTGTTGGTTTTTTCCCAGACTGGATGCTTATTCCCAGATTTCCCTACAAGGTAGCCATCAGTGATCAACAGGATCTCTGGGCCAGGGGCCAACAGTATAGGAGATAGACTCTATTTTTATCTCCTCCTCTTCTTTAGGCTTTGTAAAACCTAGGGGGTATTCCCTATTCAACATCCATGAAATATGACTATGAACTGACTGGGATGTTGACATAAAGCAAATAAATCCTCCTGTAAGCAGACCAAAACTGTGAGATAAGAGCAAAGGGGCTAGCTTTGGGCCTATGTTCAGTTGTAGACAGAGGACTTAGGTCCTAAACTACTTCTACAATCCTAATGATTTGGAGTTGAAGTTTGAATTTGATTTTGTATATGGATGTGAAACTAGGACTTTGGGTTACAACAGAGATACCAAGCCAAATCGGTGCCTATCTAGGGCTCGGAATCAGTAGACATATATATGTGAATGTTTACCATAGAGCTAAAACATCAGATTTCAAGGGGTTTTTAACATGTCTACCTTACAGACAATACCCAAGAGAGAGTATTAGGTTATTTCTGCTTACAACTATCCTTTTTGCAATGTATTCTACTCAACACATAGTCCAAAACATTCAATCTACTCCTTGGGCAGAGGTAAGAGACTAAGCATTCAACATAGAAAACCTATATTCTAGAATCCATAACACCCCTTAGATGTTCAGAGTCAAAAGAAAAACACATTCAGTCTGGAGAGAAATAACAAAACACATGCTGTGAAACATTATTCATTTAAGTCAACATGAAATCGATAATTCTGTGCATAATACATACAACATACAATTCATAAACTACCAGAGAAACCTGAAATAGGGTCACCAGAAGGCTATATTCCTATTGCAGCACCAAAAGTTGTCCAAGTTTCCAACAACCAACAATAAGCAACACTGCCTGGCTGTTATAGCACAAGCATGTACTTTCAGCAATTAATGACATGGTCAAATTTCAACATCCGCCAGATACATTCATCAGAAAGAATGGCGCTCAAAGATTTAATGCAGCGGAGGACAAGATGGGAAAGAGCAAGAAAAAAGGGGAAAGAGTAGCTGAGCTCGATCCTTGTGCCAACGTAGAAGAACTCTTCATCACAAATCTGGTACATGGCTGTCAATCACTAGCCCGTGCCCCTGTGCATCGCCATTGATGGCTCAACCACCCGCGGCCACCGGAAAATGCATCAACAGTGCATTTAACACCTTCTCGCCAGAATGCATTTCACTGAAAGTTCAAATTATGCAGGAAGATTTGTCCCACATGCACCTCGTGGAGATCACCCTAGCACCTTAAAAGCATGGCCGTGAGCAAACTAAATGTCAAGCGCTTTTGCCCCGCTCGACCCATGAACCATCCATCAATAGCTCATCGCCTTGACTCCCACCGACATCGATGTGACCAATACCATCGGCCCAAGCGAAAATCCATCCACCGATATGCTAAGTCACCCCGATGGCCACCAAAACATCCCCCATCGGCCAGACCCATGCCATCGGCCAACCACAAACTCCTTGCGCTGACAACAAAAGTCATACCGACGACACTTCCACTTCCCACCTCATTGGTCAGACCCCTCGCATCAGCTAGCCCAAGATTTCTCCCGCCGATCCACATTGTCTACCCGATGAAGCCTCCATACTCCCTTGTCGGCGTGACCAAGATGATCGGAGCAACAAAAAGCTCCCTCACTGATGACATCAAGTTACGCCGATCGCATAACTCAGAAAACTTCCAACCACTCACCGTCGGTGAGACAAGCCACATCGGAACATCATATCAATCACCACACCCATACCTGTCATCACGCTGATGCACACACAAACCATACTCCGTCGGTGAGACCACTCCCCATCAGTGAACCACAAAATGCCTCTATCGATGACCAAACACACGTCGATGGACAATCCAAGATAGAAAAATTTGATGACCTCCTGGGAAAGTGTCTACATATTAGCATTTGAGACCTAATTGACTAAGCAGGCACCAACAAACAGCCTCGGAGCCACTTTGGCAGTGCCGCCACCAGAGCGACTCTACCCACCCAGGCCATTGGCAAACTGACCTGGGGCCCTTTCCCACACAGATCTCGCCTGGGCAGTGCTTGGGGAATCAAGATCATAGTCACTCATAAGAACTTCAGCAACCAAATAGACAGGAGCATCATCTATTTTCATTAGCAAATCAAATCTAACCTATTTTCCTATAGATAGAGTACTATAACCATTCCTTGAACACATTGTGTTTGAATCTGTGACCTCTGGCTACAACTTGAAAAGAGAAACTTCATTATCAGCAAAATAAAATATTTCTTCTACCTCTTCCTCTTCTCCAGACTGAGCCACAACAATTTTTATTTCTTGCATCTGCTCCATGTCACTGCCAGGTTCCAACATACCAAGAAACTCCTCAATAACATAATCAACTTCATCATCTAACTGATCCAAAAGCTTCTTCCGAGAAGCCTAGAAATCTTCATCATCATCTATATGAATAGCTCCCACTTCATCAAAACTCTCTCCAAAGCCATGTGACATAGACATGAGAGCTTGAACCCAATCATCCAAGTTTGGGGCTCTCTTCCATATCTGCTCAACTTTCTTCACAACTCCTCCTTGGTTCTAACAAAGCTCTGATACCAATTGTTAAACAATAAAATGGCAGATAAAAATAAAACTAAATGAAAATCAATAAATCAATCACACATACATAGATGCAAGACAAAACATGATTTTAATGTGGTTTACCATGAAGGCTACATCCACAAACAACAAGGGATTTCTCTTTTCTATTAAATCTAGAATACAACACTGCTTCAACATATCACAACTATATATACATCTTCTAGCAAATACACTCCACTCCCTTAATGATTAATAATAGCCAATAAATTAATAAACTACAAAGACACTATATTTAGCCTCATCGTGGGAGAGCCAGAAATGAATGAGGCAGCTGTAACGGTTGGGCTTCAGCACCCAGCACCAACATCTATGGAGCATCATGTTCAGAAGAGATCTGGATTAATTTTACAGATTTCAAATGGTCACAAGGAAAAAGTAGCTACTCAAGCATCCACGTATTTCATGAATATGAGAGATTACAAAGACTACTGGAGACATATGCTAAACATAGTGGATAATAGCTTTATAGTAATTGAAGAGATCATCAAACAATGTATAATAGCTTTGCGTGCATTTAGTATTCAATTGTGTTGTGGAGATTTCAAACTTGGCAGAAAGGTCAAGTATGAGCTTGACAAGAAAACTAGACTTATAAAATTGACCATGTTTTGTTGGTGCAGTCACGGTAGGAGGGTTTATAGAGTGAACTGTCTGGATTGTGTAGCAAGAGTGAACACAACGGAAACAACTCAAGAATATAGAAAAGATGCAGATTCAGTCATTCAGTATATCAAAGAATTCAAACACAATCTAGTTGGCAACATGTGGACTTACAACTCGGCTCACAGGCCTGATCACATATATGCGCAAGATAAAGTTTTGAAGCTCCTTTGCACAAAACTAAACTATAGATCTTTCTAATGTGAATAGCTATCTCTAAATTTCTTTCCTCAGGATCTATTACATCATTATATATCATTTCCGAACCAATAGATTCCTCCACGTTGGCCACAAGAGATCCAGAATATCGATGAAGAGGTGTAACGTGTGTTCTTGGATAGGTTGGACCTATCGGCTTGAAAATCCTTCTCCAATGGATACAATGAAGTGCAGACCTATGAGGAAGGTCAGCCATGACCAAGGAACATTGAAGAATGAATCACAAGGATCCACAAGTTGGCCAATGCTCCCAATCCTTCTTTAGTTGATTACTCATGACTGTCAGAGAACTCTGCACTGAGAAAACAAAGGATCTTTTGATAGTGATAACTTTTCAGTAACTGATCCAAATGCTCTGAATTCTTGATATGATGTAGATGAATGAATTGAGATGCTAAGTCTAGATCCACAAGGTGTGAAATGCTGAAACTAGACCATCAACTGAGCTACTTCTAACTGAACTGCCTGAACTGAACTGGCAAATGAAAGAACTAAAATGCAAATGCAAATGTTTTTGGTTGATGCAAGATTTCTCTTGAACCAGGGATGCTCCTGCATCATTTGTACTCATCAGTTGTGTATCTTCACAACTATGGTTTTATCCATCACACTATATGTGAAGATAGTGATCCCATGGATGTACTAGTCTTGATGCAGGAACCAGTGCTATCAGGTTGTTTTCTTAGAGCCAGGGCTATTGGGCTAATGCCTATGATTAATCAGGGCAAAAAGGAGGACAAGATTATTGCAGTATGTGCTAATGATCCTGAGTTCTGTCATTATCAAGATATCTTCAACATCATCCCTAGAGATGAGTACTTGCCTTCTCCACATTACTTTTCTAACATAGTATTTATTTCTGAATTATTCTTTCTTGCAACTGGAAAATAATTAGTCTAAATTGCATATTGACATTTATGTTGATAGACTCCTTTTGCCCTACTATATATGAATACTTATGTTCATAGAATCCACAATACTCATTAAACTTCCGACCAACATAGTAGTTGGCTATGGGATGTGTAGACGAAATCACAAGAGGAAATTTTTAGGTGACAATTCAACTAATAAAATAACAGTTTATTTCTCTCTCTACTCTCACACGTTGGGTAAACTTGAAGGCAAAATAAAATGGGAAACATACACAAGGCACATGAGTTGTTTGACAAAATGCCTCAAGGAAAGATGGCCTCAGGGAATGCCATGAGGGGAGGACAGGTTCAAAATGGGTTTGTTAGAAGGGCGTGGGGCCTTTAGAAAACTTTTAATTAAATGTTAAACAATAGTATGCTAAATTATGTTGCATTATTAAAAGTCACATTTCAAGGACTATATGGTTAATAGCTGAATAAATTTTACCTTATGGAAAAAGTAGTGTTTATCTCTAGTTGGAGGCATAACAAAATAAGTATTTTCATGTCAGTGCTAAAGGCATATATTTATCTTGGAGCTTCACGTCTCAAAGGTAAGGATTTGTAGGGTTCTAGCTAATATGACTCTTTTTGGAACATATATTTATCTTGGAGTTTCACGTCTCAAAGGTAAGGATTTGTAGGGTTCTAGCTAATATGACTCTTTTTGGATATTTATTTTTATATTTTGGTGTGAGTTGTGTAACAGATTTGATTATGTTGAACCATAAACATTATTATTATTATTATTATTATTTTGGATTATGGAATTTATGTATTTAAAAGATATTCAATTATTTGATAGAATATAAACAATAAGTTTAAGTAAATGATTGAAGATTATAATGATAAATTAGTGATTAAAATGATTTTGAGCATTAAATATTTTAAATGCAACAATGATTAATTAAGTGGTGTGAAGGTGGAAAATGTATAGTTTTTTTTTATCAAGTTATTTTGGTTTTATTTTCATAAAAGAAATATGAAGGGTTTTTGGAAAAAGTTCTATTAAAAAAAAAGAAAAGTGAGTTTTTGGGTATGTTCTGGGAAGGAAAAAGTGTAGTAATCATCTGTAACAGATTCTTGGAAGAATTCTTGGAGAGATAGAAGAAAAATGGCTGAAAGTTGCGGGTGTGGATTCTAACTTGGAGAAAGAAGGTATGAAATCTGTTGATAATTTCTAATTTTCTGGCCAGATTAATGTTTTTATTTTAATGATTAGAAATGTTTATTATCTTAGCTCTGTGTGAGCATAGCTCTTTGTGAGCCATTATCATAGCTCTGTGTGAACCACTATTGCTACTCTGTGTGAGCCATTATTTGAAAAGGTATCTCTGTAAATTTTAATTTTTTTTTTAAAGAAAATTATAGCTTGGGGGTGGTTTCGACTCTATCGGACCTAAGGATGCGTGGAGAGCAATTTGATGATTAAATTTTGTGGTTTCAGATTTGAAGGAAGATTGTATTTATAAAGAGTAAATCTGTATATGTTTTAATGCAGGAACAAGTTATTAACTGATGCATGAGTGTTAGTTTGGGTTATAATAAATATAATTGCAGGATTTTATTTGATTTGTTGAGAAGGAACAAATATATGGACTTACAGACTCAATCGGTCGGCGTATTATGAAGCTCATTATTTGCAGAATTGAAGATATTTTTTCAAAAATAGAAGAAGGATTGGATACGTGCTGTACGATTTGTGCAAGTAAATTTCTTATAAATTTTCTTCAGTGAATACTGTGATCTTTGAGAAGAGTTCTTACTGTATAGATTTAAACATTTTCCTCTATGGTGATATTTATCACAACTTTAATGAAATATGTTTTCCTTTTGCTTTCTTATCAGATAGGAAGAGATTTTGTTGTTATTGAATTCATTAGATTGTTTGAATATATATAATGGAAGGGATTGCTGAACATCCATTTATATCTTCCAGGGGAATTTTTTTTTTTATAAGTTTAAGCTTAAGAAGTGTAAGGGAATCAAAATCTAATTAGGGGGAAAATTAATCACAGGTAAATCATATATGATTACAAGTTTTGAAATATAAACTAATTGTTGTTTGCATAAGCGTTGAATTTAGCATTGATTTGAAATTTCAAATATAATATTGATTTGTTTATTAAACTTTGTAGAATACATGAATGATAATTAGGTTTGGGAGAATCGTGTCTCCTCAGCTTCCCCATGACTGAGTCGAGGGAGCCGAGGAGCACGGCTCCCTCTGAGCTTAAAACGCTGGCTGGAGCTGGTGTGGCCACCCAGTTTGGCAAGATTTAAACATTTTATTGATTTCTCATTTCATCTTATAAATCATAACTTTAAACTGTCATGATACCTTAATATGGATGCTATTTATATTACATTGTTTAAGTTGCTATCTGCCATTACAAATAGTTGCAGCATCTTAATTATAATTAGCTAAAATTAGAACTAGTCCCTTCTGTGCTAATATATAGTTGTGGAGTTAGTCTTGTGGATTGTAGGAAATAAAATCGCAGTCGACCAATCTCTTAGAAAGGAAAATTGTTTTATACGTCTGGATTAATAAATACAATGTTTCCTCAAAAATAATTGTTATTTGATCATAGATTATAATGAGTTATTTGTAGAACGAAGAAAAATCTATGCCTAAATTACTATTTGGTGTTTTATAGGTTCATAAATAAGCTCTGTCGATTGTATGACAAGTTGTGAGATTGTTTCAAGGAGATTGCATTAAAGAAGGATTATAAGATAAACTAATAGGTATTAGACAAATTTGTTTTAGATATTAACTCATACATATTTGGTCTTCATTGTGATGTCTCTTTTCTTTTCTTCACATGTCTAACCGAATTCTTCTTGAACAGTTGTTTGGCGATCTGAATTCTTTAACAACTTATTGGATTTTGAAAACTTATCAATCTTTTAGCGCGAGTCTTTATTTCGTTTAATTTGTCGTATTAATTTTATTAATTTTTTAAAGATTATTTTGTTATTTTATTACGAGGCATTACATGTTTACTCTTTCGATTATAATACTATATTGTAGAATAATCTAATAATGTAGGGGTAAGACATTGTACCTTATCTTTGTTCACATCATAATGATAAATAGATTATCACTATGTAGGGAGTAGTAATACATTTGGTACCTATGTGCCTGGTACCAGAAGTATTGAATTTGGTAGGATATACAGAGTCCTATCATTTGTTCATGTTTAAGTACAAAATGAGAAGTCCTAAATATGAAAATATAAATTATGTGTAATAAGCATATTGCTACATGTTGTAGAGTGAGACTTGTGTATTGATACTTTACAAGGTAAAAATGAGGTAATTGCATGAGCAAGTGCAATATTCGTGAGTAACCCTTTTGAAGGTAATGCCCTTGGAGTGTACTCATCCTAAAGAAGATAGTTATGTAGATTGTGATAATAGTTCGTTACCACAATTACTGGCAATAGTTATAGGACAATAATATGATATGAAGTTTGGTTTATAAGTTCATTGAATGAGTTTTTAAACACAAGTCCCCCATATTTGGCAACTATATATTAAATAACTTTGTATGATAGGGTTGGTATCCCAACATGTAATGTTCCATTTATGCACTTGGATGTGATACTAAAATATGATAATGATATTTGATATCATTGAATCATATTGTAGTAGGACATCACACTTAGCCATATCGAGACTTTGCATATTTGTTGCATTGCAAAGATATTATGTCTTATTGATCTATGAGGTAGGTGAGATTTATGTAGGGTGGAATCATTAGGATATGGAATGTGGAAGGATATCCTAGATTTATAGTTATTAAGGAATGATTATTTTGGGTATGACTTGAGTATTGTCCCTATTAAAACAAGTTTGATAAAATAAGAACATGGTTGGGCTTCCTTGCAGAACATTTAGTACTATTTGATAGTTGGGGGTCAATTAGAGGAACCTTATTGAGATATGGAATAGTAATCCAAGGATTAGGATTTTTGTTATTAAACATTGAACTTAGCGAGTTAAGGTTTGTTTTGGAAGGGGTATTGATAACTAGTGATGTGTTACACTATTTGGTCTTAAACCCCTTTTTTGGTTATCTTCCTTTAGTATTCCTTCTATTTCACTTCTAGGAGGAATGCTACTTTTGTGGCAATGAAGCCCTGAGGCTAGGAACCTATGCCATTAACTCTTGAGAGATTAAAGTGAGGAGAACTACATGTGACTTTGATCTCATTTGGAAGTAGGTGTGTACATAGTTCTTGGGTGAAGGATGCCCTTGGATCTCAAGTCCCTAGGGGAGGAGTTTAGGGAATGACTCTGAGGTATGGGGTGTTCCTAAACTCGATCAACCTTCCCTCATATGTTTTAGCTCAAGGCTGAAACTACATTAGATGTCTATGATCTCACCTTCCAATTAATAAATCCCCACTATATAGGCTTGAGTTAGAAAAAGACACTATCAACACTAAGCTCATCCACTCTGAGATTGTTGGGTTTGGTTCTCTGAATCTTCCTCAATCTTAGATGAACTTTTAGAATTGTCGTCTTCAAGGTTTGTCTCTAATGTGATGTTGCAATTATGAGCAGTAAGTGTTGTCATTGATGTCAACACCTAAGGTCAACAACTAAGGAAGTTATTTGGATTAGTTTGAGCAAGTGTTTGAGAAGTTAGTACAATTGTAGAGCTGTTCTATCTCACAGAACAGTGTAGTGTTTTACTCTGTATATCCTGTAGATTGAATATCTTTGTCTACGGTTTGAAAGTTATGTTAAGTGATGTTTGTAGTTGCTATGTTTCAAGTTTGAGCCTCCGGTGTGAAGATTTGAGTAAGTTCTGTTCACTAGAGTAAAAACTAATTTTCAGAGTATTCAATGGTGACAGGGAGAATGTATTCTACTCCACATCTCTCTGCATTTAATATTTATAGTCTGTGGTTCTAGAATTGAATTTGGGGTGATGTTGTGTGCCTTCAGTTGAAGTGGTTTGTGATTTGGTGCTCCGCAAGCGATCTTTCCTTTATGACAATGGCTGACAGTAATGTTTAAGTGCTCTGGTTTGAAGAATCTTCTGGATAGAATGTTTGGGGGTTGTGTGGAAGTTCTTGGTGATTGTAACGTGCTTGTGGATGTCTCTAGATCATGTTCCTTCTTTTTGATTGGTTCGTAAAGTGTAATTTGGATCATGGATGAAGCATTTTCCCAAAGGTCTTAGTGTTAACACCAATTTTGGTCAACCTAGTTGTTTTCACTACTTGCAATTATGCTTTGAAGTTTTTGATAGCGTGTTGTTGCATGGGAGATTGCATTTGAGTCCCTGCTAAGGTGTGCTATGGTCTGCATTCATTCATTTCCACCACGGGAATGCTTAGGTCCAGACCTAATTTGAATATTGGCTAAGTTTATTGTTTGTGTCGACCTTGAAGATTGTTTCCAAGATTGCGAATGTATAAATATGAATTAGATGACTAGGAAATCTAGCAAAGTTGTTGAGATAGACAAAATGGCTGCATGAGAAGCATTATTTGTTGCAGGTGTGATCCAGATGAGTTTGAGAGTGTAAAAGTGAGCAGAAAAGAATATTTTTTTGATACAGAAAGGTTGCGAAAGATTCAGATGAGATTGTGGTGGATCCTTGGTTGCTGTGAGATCCGTTCTCATTGTAACTATCTTCTTCTATTTCTGGCAGTGAGCCTCTTCTCTTGGCAGTGAGCCCCTTCTTGTAGTGAGTATTTTGGGTAGTGAGTCTTGTTGTAAATTTTGATAGATCATTTATACTGTGAGTTAATCCTCACCATGGTTTTTCCCTCATTGGGTTTTCCAAGTAAAAAATCTAGTGTCTCATGTGTGAATGTGCTTAAGTTTCTGATTTCATGCTTTCATGGTTAAATCATAATAACAGTGATTAAGTGGTTGATGTGTTGGTGCTTTAAAGAAGTTAAGTTTTTGTTACAACTGATTCACCCCCCCTCTCAGTTGTCTTGTGAATTTCAACATGTGAATGTACGAAGGTGACTTTGGACTTGTCTGGACTAAATTGATCAAAGTTTTTGTGTATTGAATACTACGGGAAATTAATAGCGAGAATTAGCTAAGATTTGTGATTAGTGTTATGCAAATGTTAGGCACTTAAAAATAGAGTTTTGTCTAATATTACTATTGTGGATTTGACTTCTATATAATGCATATTGTGTTTCAAGTGACAACTGAATGTATGGAATAGTCATCGATATTACTTTATGAGTTTTTATAAGTTTATGCATATGTGACCAACTAGAATCTAGTTCATGTGGGTCCAATATATTTATTGAGTGTTGACTTTTAATTTTAAACCCTTGGATATATATAAGACACTGTCTAATTTAGGAGCATTCAGTGGTGTAAGGGAAATCTTGCATCACCCAAAAAAATGATGATTTGTTTTCTATTCTTTTCAATTTTTGTATTTTCAGATACCAATTTGCTTGAATAATGATTCAAAACCTTCAAAGTTTCTAAAAAGGCTAAGAATACCAGGACTTACTATTTTTAGTAACCCTATATTAGAGAAGTAGTTGGGCTCAAAAATTTTCCCCAAAGCTTTGGAATAGTCAAATAAACATTCTTGGTAAAATTTAGCCCAAGATCATGTCTAGATTGCAAGATATTAAAGTTTCCATTTTTGAGGTTTCTAGAATCAAATTTGAAGCACTTAGACATCCCTAAATGCCCTAAAAGTTGCCATAAATGACAAAGCAAGTATATCTTGATATATCTCTTCACAATCTTTCCAACGCATCAAATGGTTTGTCAATCGAACACTCGGTTCAAAAGTTATGGCTCCTGGAAGTTGTGCTACCTCGTTTCTCAATTTTAAAATTTAAAACATTATTTCTTGGGTAGGAAAAAGAGACGGTTGGGTTTATTTTGGTGTTGAAATGAGAGTTACACATTTCAAAGCAAGCCGACATTGGGGTAATTACACTAAGTGGTGCTTGTGTGTATTTATAGCCTATTTTCCAGAGGTAGTAAAGGGGGGAGTTATTGGAAAGTCCTATTCATGCAAATAAGGAGGTCAGATATATATTAGAAGGCTCTGTAAGTTAGATATTTCTATTGTAAGACAACCCATATTGCTGTAATAAGCAGACATATGACCTTAGAAATTGTATTTTAGATTTGTAGCCTTTTACATGCAAGTTTATGAGAAATTCTGAAATAATTTGCAAATTGCTTAACTAATCTTTCTTGAGATATTTTTCTTATCTATTTAAAATCTATAAATTGTTGTTATATGTGTTTTGGGTGGAATCCACCCTCATCAAGTGGTATCAGAGCAAGGGATCCTAAGTGTGTAGACATATCGCCAACCGTGAGACAGTTTGCACTAGGACCTGAGGTTGTGGGTTTGTTGTAGAGATCAAAAATGCCTCCACGAAGAAACTATGGTGGGTGAAATGCTTTGACAGAAGAGGGTTTTAGAGCCCTACAAAGACAAATCGATGCATTGCAAGAGGATTTGTGAAGAGGGTTTGAGCCAAAAATAGGAGAAGAAAGCGAAGATGAAGCTGAAGAAGAAGAGTTATCTAAGGAAGAACAAAATGTTGTAGGAGATCCTGTGCAAGTTAGGTTGTTGAGGGCCATTTCAAAGATTGGAAAGAGGCTTAGGATTGAAGTTTCTACCTATTCTCGGGATTTGAATCTAGAAGAGCTTATTGATTGGATAAATGATATGGAGGAATGTTTTGAGTATGAAGATGTGGAGGATCCAAAATGGGTCATGTTTGCAAAAATGAAGTTGAAGGGCCATGTCAGTTATTGGTGTAAGGAGGTCTAGTTAGAGAGAAATAGAAGAGGAAAATGAAAGATTATTAGATGGGATCGGATGGTGGACAAACTAAAGAAGCAATTTATTCATGTGGACTAGAGTTGTAGTTGTTGAAGAAGCTGCAAAGCAAGGTAACAAGTCTGTTAAGGAGTACATAGAGGAATTTTATAAGATTATCATTAGGATAGGCCATGCAGAGGCCAACAAGGAGAAGGTAGCCCGTTATATTAATGGGTTGAGGCCAAGTATTCAAAAGGAGCTAAGCCTGGTTAGAATGACCACCATAGAAGATGCGTACTAGTTTTCCTTAAAGGTGGAAGAGAAGATGAATAAAATATTCAAAGAAAGCAAAGAGGAAGATATCATGGTGGAAGGACTGGTGGAAGATCCTATGGAGGCCGAAATGAAGATTAAAAGAAAAATGAAGAAGTAAGCACCAGCTGAAATCAGAAAGGAGATAATTCCTACTGCCCTCATGACTAAAATAATGGTGAGAAAAGAGGAAGAGGAAAACCTAGGCAAGGACCTAGAAGAGGAGGTTTTAGAGGAACCTATTTCCAATGTGGAGAAGAAGGACATTGAGCCTACGAGTGTCCCCAACATCAAGGAAGGACAAATAAAAGACCTTTAAAGGTAATGCACGAGTTGCACATGTAGATGAAGATGCGTAGTCTAAGCATTCTGAAGATTTTGAAAGGGGACAAACCCTAGTTGTCAGAAGAACCTTGTTAAATGAGGAGAAAGAACCACATTAGAAGAAGAGTTTATTCCACACAAGGTGCAAGTGTGAGGGTAAGTATTTGGATATTATTATTGACAGTGGAAGCACTGATAATCTTGTCTTAGAGGAGATGGTTAACAAGTTGAAGTTGAAAAGGAGAAGGCATCCACATCCATATTGGATTGCATGGTTGTATAAGGACCATAGAGCTTTGGTCAATGAACAGTGTTTAGTCAAGTTCAAGATTAGAGACTACCATGATGAGGTGTTGTGTGACATCATACTGATGGATGCATGCCATATACTATTGGGAAGGTCGTGGTAGTATGATAGGTGTGCTATCCATGATGGCCTTGCAAACACATATTCCCTAACAAAGGTTGGAGTTCGTCATAAGTTGAAACCCTTGAAGGAAGTGGAAGAAAATGTATGTAGTACTGCCAGAATTTGCTTGGTAGATAGTAGGAAATTTTTAGATGGTATGAAGAACGAGCGTCATTGCTTTGTGTTGATTCCTAAGATCGGCCAGGAGAAATGTGAAGATGTACTAACAAAAGTCTCAGATTTGTTGGAAGAATTTCAAGACATTGTCTTTGATAATGTACTTGAAGGTTTACCACCGGTGAGGAAGATAAGTCACCAAATGGATTTGATACCAGGAGCTAGTTTACCGAATAAGGCAACCCATAGAATGACTCCTATAGAGAATGAAAAGTAGAATAGACAAGTTCTCAAGCTATTAAGGAAAGGAATGATAAGGGGGAGCCTAAGTCCATGTGCAGGACCTACAGTACTAGCACCAAAGAATGATGGAGAGTGGAGAATGTGTACAGATTCCTGAGCCATCAACAAAATTATAATCAAGTATAGATTCCCATTGCCAAGGATGGATGATATTATGGATTGCTTGAGTGGAGCCAAGTAGTTTACGAAGATTGATCTGAAGAGTAGATATCACCAGATTCAAATCAAAGAAGGAGATGAATGGAAGACAACCTTCAACACTAAGGAGGGTCTATACGAATGGTTAGTCATGCCATTTAGGCTAACCAATGCACTAAGCACATTTATGTGACTCATGAATGAGGTACTAAAAGAGTTTTTGGGTAAATTTGTCATTGTTTATTTAGATGATATTTAGATGATCAAGAGTTTTATGCTATAGTTTAGGCTTTGAAGAAATGGAGACATTATTTTTTATCGAAAGAGTTTGTTTTATATATTGGTCATCAGGCTTTGCAGTATCTTAATAATCAAGGAAAGTTAAATTAGAGGCACTTAAAATGGGTTGAGTTTTTGCAAAGTTATACTTTTTTTTTGAATCACATGAGTGGGAAGTCCAATAGAGTTGCAGATGCCTTGAGTAGAAGACAAATTTTGTTGAAAGAGATGAAGATAGAGGTTGTTGGGTTCAATGAACTCAAGAATTTGTACCCTGAAGATCTAGACTTTACAAAGCCCTAGAAGGCTTGTTTGGAGCCTATTACCTTGGATATGACGAGATGGTTGGATTATATAATCTAAGATGGTATGTTGTTCAGAGGAAGCCAGTTGTGCATTCCAAGGAGTTCCATAAGAGAAAACTTGATTAAGGAGAAGCATACTGGAGGGTTGGTAGGACACTTTCGTTAAGATAAGACCATTGTTCTTGTTAGTGAGAATTATTATTGGTCACTGTTGCATTAGGATGTGAAGAAATTTGTACAAAATTGCAGAGTATGTTAGATGGCCAAAGGAGTTAGTCAAAATACTGGGCTATATCAACCATTACTTGTACCAGAAGGACCATGGGAGGATATCAGCATGGACTTTGTTCTTGGTTTACTGAGGACACAGAGAGGGCATGATTCAATATTTGTGGTGGTTGATAGATTTTCAAAGATGGCATATTTCAGTCTGTGTCAGAAAACTAGTGATGCTGTTCACATTGCAAAGTTATTTTTCAGAGAGGTGGTTAGACTACATGGTCTACCAAGGAGTATAGTTTCAGATAGAGATACCAAGTTTGTTGGGCATTTCTAGAGGACCTTATGGAAGAAGTTGAAGACTAAGTTGATGTTCAGTTCTGTACATCGTCTGTAGACTAATGGATAGATAGAGGTAGTGAATCAAAGTTTGGGACACTTGCTAAGATGCTTAGTAGGAGATAAGCCCAAGGGATGGGGTTTGATATTACCATAGATAGAGTTTGCTTATAACAATTCTATCAACATGAGTACTGGTAAATCTCCATTCCAAATTTTATATGGGAGTAGTCTAGGAAACGCTTCTGAGTTGAGAAAGATAGATAGAGGAGAGAAGAGTAGTTGAGGCCGAAGACTTTGTAGAGCACATGAAGACATTGCATGAAAAGGTACGACAACATATTAATAAAATGAATTCTCAGTACAAGGCTAAGGCAGATTAGAAGCAAAAGTTTAAGGAATTCAAGGTTGGCGATGAAGTGATGGTTCACCTAAGGAAAGAAAGGTTCCCAATAGGAACATATAATAAGTTGAAAAAGAAGAAATTTGGACCATGCAAGATCCTGAAGAAACATGACTCAGGATATGCATATAAGGTAGAGCTGCCAAGTGGAATCAACATTTCCCCTGTGTTCAACATTCTTGATTTAACAATGTATCATGAAGGTGGCACTGAGGATGGACCAACAGAAAAACATTGGAGTATCCCAACATCTACTTCAAAGGAGATGGAAGAAATCTTGGATAGTCGTGTGGGAAGAAGTACTTAGAACAGGCAATATGAAGGATATCTGGTGAAGTGGAAAAGAAGGCCTGTCGAAGATTCCTCCTGGTTGTCTAAGGCAGAGGTTGACCATTTGGGTTTTCCTTGAACACCTAAGATGTGACAAGGTCACTTCTTAAATTACCATGGGTGTTTGATGCAGGAGCATCCAGTGGTGTAAGGGCAATCTTGTATCACCCAAAAAAATGATGATTTATTTTTTGTTTTTTTTCAATTTTTGTATTTTCATATACCCATTTGCTTGAATAATGATTCAGAACCTTCAAAGTTTCCAAAAAGGCTACGAACACTAGGACTTACTATTTTTTAGTAACCTTATATCAGAGAAGTGGTTGGGCCCAAAGTTTTCCCTAAAGCTTCGAAATAGTCAAATAAACATTTTTGGTGAATTTTAGCCCAAGATCATGTCTGGATTGCAAGATATTAAAGTTTTCATTTTTTAGGTTTCCAAAAAAAATTCTAAAATCAAATTTGAAGCACTTAGACAACCCTAAACATCTTGAAAGTTGTCATAACTAGTGAAGTATGTTATAGCTTGATATATCACTTCACAAGCTTTCCAATGCATCAAACGATTTATTAATCAAACACCCAGTTCAAAAGTTATGGCTCCCAGAAGTTGTGCTACCTAGTTTATGAATTTTAAAATTATTTCTTGGGCAAAAAAAGGGAGAGTTGGGTTCATTTTAGTGCCCAAATGGGAGTTACACATTTCAAAGCAAGCTGACATTGGGGAAATTCCACTAAGTGGTGCTGATGTGTATTTATAGCCTATTTTCTAGAGGTAGAAAAGGGGGAGAGTTATTGGCAAGTCCTGTTCATGAGAATAACGAGGTCAGGTAGATATCAAAAGGCTCTGTAAGTTAGGTATTTCTATTGTAATACAAGCCATATTATTGTAATAAGTGGACATGTGACCCTGGAAATTGTATTTCAAATTTGTAGCCTTTTACAAGCAAGTTTAATGATAAATTTTGAAACAATTTGCATATTGCTTAACTAATCTTTCTTGAGATCTTGTTCTTGTCTATTTGAAATCTATAAATTATTGTTGTATGTGTTTTGGGTGGAATCCACCCTCATCACTGTGTATTGATTTATGAACCTCTATGTGGTATGTAACCAAGTCAACCTATCCAATGTTGGTGAATCCTTGTGATATCCTAATTATGTTTTACTTGGCCATAAGATGACCCCACATGTCGGAACCAAGTTTGATATAGGTGCAGATAGTCGGTTGGCACTAGTACCATATAGGTGATAGACGCTAGGTGCTATCCATCATATCTTAGGATGAGCTAGTTGTTGCCAATAGCACGAAGGTGATAGATACTAGGATCCATCTAGGTAATGATATAGGTGTGGTTTAACCAGCGATCACCAGTACTGTGTAGGTGACGAATGCTAAGTGCTATTTTTTGTATCTTAGGGTTAGCAGTTGTCACCAGTAGCATGGAGGTGACGAATGCCAGGAGATATGTAGTGGTATGATAGGGCTTAGCTCTCTTTCACTAGTACCATGTAGGTGATATATGCTAGGAGCTACCCCATACCAGGTTGGACTGACTTTTGCCAATGGCATGGAGGCAATAAATGTCAGGATCTACCGACTCATATGGTTCAACAGGCTGTGGGAATCCTATTAATGGCAACATGTGATCTATGTTGTTACACCTACTCCTTAGCCAGTGTTGACAACAAGTAGTATGAGATGCTTGGTTGTCATCATAGTTGGTTGTGAATCGGGAAAAGGATGAGATCCATGGTGTAGCATTTGATGTACCGATATTCCTTTTCCTCATTAGAAGGTATATGTGAGCTTATGTGTTAGTGAACTAGGTAATGGGAAGATGAATGTAGTAGGTTGCATCCACTTCCTATTACTAGTTGGTCACTATGTATGTGTGAGTCAATCATTGTGTGCATCTATATTAAGGACCTTATGTGTTGTGTGTTGTTGTACTTGAGACCTTGCCAGTGATGACTATAAGTAGTATGAGATGCTTGCTTGTCATCACTGTTGTTTGTGAATTGGAAAAAGATGGTTGAACCAAAGATGTACCATTAGATATACCATTCCTTTCTCTGGTTGGGATATATTTGAGGAATTATGGGCTAGTGAATCAGGCAAAGGGTAAGATACTTGCAATATGGTCACAACCATTTCTTTTGCTACTTGGTTACTAGGTGTACCTATGATGTGCATATGATCTTGTCATCTTGTGTATATACGATACATGCTTGAGCTATTCACATTGTGTATATGCGATAAAGGTGTGAACTAATCACACTATGTATATGTGTTGTATACATGAGCTAGTCACTCTGTGTGTATGTGATGCATCCATTAATTATTCTCCCTATGTATATGTGTTGTATGCATGAAATAGTCACTCTGGTTGTATGTGATTCATGCATGAGTTATTTACTCTATGTATATGCAGTATACATGAGATAGTCACTTTGTGTATATGTGACACACGTGTGAGTTATTCACTTTGTGTATATGGATTGTACCCATGAGCTAGTCACACTATGTATGTGTGACCTAGGAGAGAGATAGTCAAATTGTGTACAAGGAATGTATACTTGAGCCAATCCCTATGTGTGAACAAGTAATGTTTATGGGAGCTGGTCACTATGTGGTTTTGTGTATTTTCGTACATTGATGTTGTTATTGAACTAACATTTGAATGGATTGCATTTGATATCATACTATTGCATATGAATTGAATTAGAATCATAAGATTCACTTAAAGACTATGATCGAAAGGTGAGCTTAAATATCTCATATCAAAGGAGAGGATGAAGCCTCTCTATTATTGGTGTATGAACTACGGAGCCTTTGATTCCCAAGAAGGGATACATAGGCAAGTCCAATGTGAATGAACCCTTGAGGTCTAGGTTTGTGTCTATGGATGACCCTGACATTGAGAGCTTATCAAAATCTAGTGTAAGTAAATGAGTTGTGGTATAGAGTAATTGCCATGACTATGATTGGTAAGTCTCTTAAGTTGGCACTTCTAAATTAGATAGAAGATGCTTGGTTGATTAAGATAATACTCGATGTGTAAAAAAAAGTAATAGTAACCAAGGTGGTTATTACATTGACGCTATAAATACCTCCTCTCCCTTTGAGTTTAGAGGAGCTTGTGTATTGCTACAACTTGGTTTTCTTTTGTTAAAGGCTCTCATTCTCTTTATTCACTCTTACGAACTCTATCATTTCTATTGGTGCAATTCTCCCCAAGCATCTTATGCTTTCATAGGACTATATGTGCCTCTTTCATTTTTATTTCAAAACTTCAAAGTTTCTCAAATCTTGCATACAACTCTAATGTCCCCATTTTGGGTTCTCTTACAGTACAATTGGCACTGAACTTGTGAATGTGTGTGAATGTAATCATGAAGGGGTTATTTAATGATTCCAATGAGCTCAGGTGGTCTGGAGGACTCATATGCCACTTTTTGAGGTGATTTCTGACTTCTGGTGTGCTCTCCAAGAATCTTGGAGAGGGTGTCTATTTATAATAAGTCATCCGGTTGGCTCCATTTATCATTATTCTTCATCAGGATCACTCCAGTGCAGTCAATTTTCAATTTTGATGCATTCCGATAGTTTCCACAAAATGGGTGTATTAATGGGTTTATTTTAATTATTTTACTAAGGTCACCAAATATTATTTAAAATATTTAAAAAGCACTTAGGTGTTATAGCTTTTTGGAACTGGGATGAAATGTTTTAAATCATGGATGCATAAAACAAGGACCTTGGATGTCAAATTATCATTATTTTAATAAAAAGGTCTTTTTCGGAGCTAAAAAGGAGTTTAAATTAAAAAGTGAATTTTAAAATATAAGCTTCTGAAGAGTTTGGCAAAAAAATATAAAAGGAGGTTGCGAGAGCTCATTTTGGATATACAGATTATTATTTTTCCTCTTGTGAAACCCTTGTGGGATTGAACTTGGATCATCTCAGCCTTCTTGAGGATGAAAACCCTCTTGGAGAAGATTAGCCATGGTGGTGAAAGATCCTCTCTGCTTAATACTATGTGACTCATTTAGAGTTACAGTTTGGTCAGAATTGGTTTGTTGATAGATTTATCCAGAATCTACGCTTGTGCTTCATTACAAGTTGTTTCAGTTTTGGAGGGTTTTTGGACTTCAAAGGGAATTGTTGTAGGTTAATGGTGGAGGAGATTATTACCAAATTTATGAATATTTGTGGACAAATATAAATTTGGTATTACAGGGATTTTGGAGGAGTTCTATAGAAGAGTTTGTGAAGATATGCATGAAGTTGATTGAAGTTAATAAAATGAAGTCCCTACCATCTAAGGAGTTATCACAGCCATTGGAGGTTGCTTTGGGTGAAGGTTTAGGGTTACAATAGTCCCATTCTATTTTAGACATTTATCTACAGTAGGATCAACATTTATATGTAGGTGATTTGATGTGAATACCTTGTTTTAAAAGTTTGATATTGGAAGGAACTTGTATGCAATTTTTTGGGTATGTTGGTGATTACATTTGTACATGAATGTTGTTATCCATTGATATTCGAATCTTTAATTTGAATAGTTCTATCATCTTTATATCTGCTATTATATTAGTCATTGGATCTTGTTTGGCTATCGGTTTATGCATGTAATATGTTTTTTAAAATGTTTCTACATTCTGAGAACTGAAATTGCAAAGTAAACATTACAAACATCATTCAAACACACATCCAAACAAAGGAAACTCATAAAATCAGTCATAACCAGCTTGCATGCCAAGTGTTTGACATAATGTCAACATTCTTGAAATCAGAAAATTCAGGGCAGATTTGGATTGGGATACTACAAACTCTGAATTTGCCTTAGGATCCTAGCCCTTTCTATAACATCAAGTGAAGGTTCCAATTGTTGCAGAGGAGGATATTGAAAAAACTAGATCTATGAGAATACAACGCTGCATTGACGGTATTGATTTTCACAGGCTCCTTTAAAGTTTCTTGTAGATTTAGTAATTAAAAAATTCTCTTGTCCTCGAGGAAGTAAATTCATTATTTCTTCTTGGCTAGTTTAGAATTTCCTACTTTATTAGATTTAGATTTTAGTTTACATTTTCTTGTTTTTGCTTCAAATCTTAGATTAATTGCACTATTTTCATTAGATTAGATTATACTAGAAAATAGAAACATAAAACAAAGAAAAATGTATTTGTAGGAAAAGCCATATAGATTTGCATCCATTTAAAAAGCTCATTTTAAGAAATAGTAATTACATAATGTTTAAGTTTTAGAAAAATACAAAATAAAAGTAGATTAATTTTTAGCATTCATTTAGATTTACATGCATTTAGAGACTTCATAAAAATTGAAAAACAAAATATGCAAAAAATCCCTTGATCGCATCATGAGGCATTCAACACTTTAATGCTCAAAAGCTTCAAACATTGATCACATTCAAATCTTCCTTCTTCCTCATTCAATGTTTGCATTCAATGTGCCCCAGGAATAGAAAGGATAATGCAATATTAGATGAGATCAAGGAAAGCCCACTAGTTCAAGAAAATCCTACTGAAAAATTAGTTCAAGAATAAACTCAAATCTTGTAACAAATAGAAAAAAATAGAAGGATACGTATCATGAGAATCTTTCAAATTATGGTCAGATCATAAACCATTTTTGTGATGAAACTATGCAGGAAATCAACATCATAGAAATTGGAAATGCCTCTAGACACCTAAATTTTATCTTACATCTTCAACACTAAAATTCACCACTTCTAACCCCTACCACACTAACATTTCTTCATTCATTCATTCATTAAATAGTTATATTATTTAATTAATGGCACATCCATTTACCATCATCAATTAATTAAATAATCATATTTAATTAATCTATTTTCATCCCTCAACTAATTAAATAATCCTATTATTTAATTAATTCAATCCATTCACCTCCCATTCACAATTAAATAATTTTATTATTTAATATTTTGATTATTCTTGTATTTATTTATTTAATGATCTAAATTATTCTCACTACTAATTAAATAATGTATTTATTTAATTATTTCCTCAAATGCCACCTCCCTAATTTCCCACTCATCATACACTTAAAGGCTATTAAATTGAATTAATTTAATAGAGTAATTAGGAGTTAACCACCCCATTTAGTAGTTAAATACCTCATTACATCTAACCATCCACCTTCCCCAACTCAATGACACATCCAAAGAATATTTCAAAACCCATTAATATTTTTAACTAAAAATATTAATGAAACTTTAATAAATTAACCATTTTCTCCCTCATCCAATCACAACTGTTGATTTGGTCTTTTAATCTTGACCATTCATTTAAAAAATACAAATATATAAATAACTACCCCATTTAATAGTTAACCACCTCATTACATCTAACCACCCACCTTCTCCAACTCAATGACACAACCAAAGAATATTTCAAAACCCATTAATATTTGCAACTAAAAATATTAATGAAACTTTAGTAAATTAACCATTTTCTCCCTCATTCAATCACAATCGTTGATTTGGTCTTTTAACCTTGACCATTCATTTCAAAAATAAAAATCTATAAATAAGTTTTATTTTCTTCAACAACTCATCTGTGAACATGAAGTAAACTTAATCTTTGAATGTGTCATTGAGTTGGATAAGGTGGGTGGTTAGATGTAATGAGGTAGTTAACTACTAAATGGGGTAGTTAATTCCTCATTATTCTATTAAATTAATTCAATTTAATATCCTTTAAGTGTATGATGAGTGGGAAATTAGTGAGGTGGCACTTGATCAAATAATTAATTAAATAAAATATTTAATTAGTGATGAGAGAATAATTAAGCTAGCATGGTATAAGGAAACAAAATATTGTGAGTACTACAAGATCAAAGGACATTCTACTAACTAATGCATGAAATTGAAAAACTATGTCACAGACCTCACTGACAATGGGGATATCGAAATAGAAGGGGCCACATCATTATTGCCAAATAAACAATTAGGGATATATCAAGTTCCCTTTCCAAAGCATGACCAAATGCATCAATCGTCAAACAAAGCCAAAACACCCATTACTAATAATATCCATTATAATAAAATTATCTATACACATGATTCTATAGTCGGTCATATCCATCATTCTGAAAACCAAATAGACACAATCAAGATCAAACCCCCTACTTGCATTGTTACCAAAAGATGTAGCAAAGTCACTATCCAAGGGCCTCCTCCGTCTACTTCCAAGGGTCAATACAATCTCATAGAGCAATTAGAGAAGACTCTAGCACATATATTAATCATGGAGCTTTTGAAAGAATCCAATGTTCATGAGGATGTATTGCACAAAGTCCTCTAGGAGTCAAGAGTCCCAAATAATATTGACCCCTCACAATTCCAAGCTCTTGTAGGACATCTATCGTCAAATCACCATCTCACCTTTAGCCAAAGAGACATGCCTTATGTAGATCCATCCCATAACCTTCCTCTATAACTTGAATTAGTTGTCACCAAACATAAAATTATAAGGGTCCTTGTGGATAATGGGTCGGTTTCATTATTGTACTTTGAGGTTAATTTGACAACTTAGGTATTTAGAAGAAGCTTCGAATACTAATACAATCACCATCAAAGCTTATGACAATGCAGAATGAGAGTTAGTTGGAACAATACACCTACCTCTTGAGGTGGGGCCTACCATACAACAAACCTTATTACATGATGCAAGAGCATTCGGGTCCATAGACAATCCTACATCACCAAAAAGAATATTATTTTCATGTTCAATTTTCAACATTTTTGGTGTAGGTTTGGGCTTTAGGAGCATCTTGTGAAGTATTGTAAGGATATAAATATTCATTTTTTAGGACTTGGTTTCTATTTCATATATCAAGTGCAACCAGGGTGTTTAATGTGATTTGTAAAATTATTGTATTGCACAATTTAAAGGTCCTAGGGGTTGAAGGGGTCCATTTGACATGGTAGAAGGGGCCTTTGAAGGAAAATTAATTAATTTATTCAACTTGGATGCCTTGGGAAGTGTGTAAAGGATATTTTATTTTTGGTATTCTCTCATTTAAAATTTAATATTTCATTTATTCATTTGGGTGCCTAGGATAGAGGAAAAAGCTAGTGATTTTTGACAAAACAATTAACGACTCTTCAATTTCCAATTTGGGGTGGATGAGGACAAATTGATTTATAATTTTATTTGTTTTTTAGAGGCATCTACAACAAAAAGGCATTGAATATGGTGCAGCAAATTTGAATGCCACATTTGGAAGCAACAGACTATGTTTTATTTCATTTTTCTACATAATTTTTAAGGGTCAATTTGATGGAAATGAAAGAGTAGATTTGGGTGCCACATTTTGGTGCCTCACAAGGGTTTCAACTTCAATAAAATATAGCCATTAATGATGTTAAGAAGTAGTAATCAATAGTAGCAAGGTTGATAGTAAGTACTAGTCGAAGTAATGGGCAGTGAGTTGGCTTAACACTACTCACATGACAAAGTTTGAGCTAAGGGAATAAAGAGTAGAGGAGTAATATTAAGGGGAGAGGTTGGATCTAAGACTTGAAGAATAAATTTTTATCATTTCAAGTTCCGAAGGGAAAGGAGGTTGGAAAGAATGGAAGGCAAACGACATTTCAGACTACCTTGCACCTATGCAAATGAATCGTTGGATGAGTAGATAGGACATTTGTTCAAGAGAAATGAAGAAGAGGTGAAGAGAGAGATAAAAGTAATAGCTGGGGTCAGGCCAGCGCAGGGTAGCCATATCCATGAAGGCATCCTAGTTGAGCGATTCTACGTGGCAGTGGCCCAAGCCACTGGGAGCTTGGCTAGGGCCTCAAGGTTCATAGGATACCTGATGAAGGATGAGATTAAGGACAATATAATTCAGGCAAGCCAACATGTGAAGCCAAACCTATAGAAAGGTTACATATGTGGAGTCTTTGATGCCTGAGCAGTGAAGAAAAAATAGAAGGTTGCAGAAGGTTTGAAATTCTTCAGGAATAACTTGGAATGCTGTGACATGATAGCCTTTGCAAATTTTGTTAGTTTGTATGGTGATCTCTTTTTCGCTCAACAGATTGAGCGTATCAATGAACTGGAAGATGGGATTAATACCATCTCCAATGCTATGTAATTTATGTTTTTAAATATAAATAAAGGGATCTACCCCCTCTGGTAGAACTTACCCAAAAAAAATAGTAGCAAGGTTGAATAAATAAATTTACAGGGTGCTCAAGAAGATGGAATGAAGAGATGCAGAAAATTAGCTTGCTGAAGAGAGGAAATAAAATAACAAAAGAAGAAGAAAGTTGTATGTATTCAAGGTAACCAAGAGTGTTGTAGCATGAAGGGAAAAATTAGATTGTAAAAGAGGATTGAAGCTGTTGGCACCCAAATTTTCAAGCCAAGTATTTGCAAAATCTTGTCAAATTCCTCAAAATTTTCCTAAGGGGTAGATGCTCAAAAATCTGATAGATCCAATTGGAATCATGTCCAAGTAAGGAGTGCATCTTGTTAAGGAGCCAAATGGGTACATATAATTCAAATTTAGTGAAGATCTAATGAATTTTGACTAAGTTATGCTCATCGTCCCAACCAAACATCCATATTCGGTTGCCTTATCATGTTTAGATCCAGTTGCACTTCTTTTTATTCTAGCCAAACATCTGGTTGTATTTCATGTTTGGACTCTATTGCACTTATCATATGTTGATGGGGAATATGTCAAGTTGGAGTGTGACGTCATGACTTATCCAAACACTTTTAGATGTTGAACTCTAACTGGATGTGGGACATAGGATGAACCAAAAGTCCATTGTACAAGATTGGGTTTGGGTTAGTGTATCCATATCCTATTTCCTTATCGCATCCATACCCTATTGAGTTCCAATATCCGATCTAGTTACGATGCTTTATCATCCATCCGGATATCACGTTGCACATTCGGTTACACTGCTTGTTTCCAACCGAACATCTTTCAAGCAAACATTTTGACCAGACATCTTCCAAATGGTCAAAAGGAGAAAGGGTCTCAACAAGAGAAGATTCAACCTGATGCTTCCCAATATTCAGTTGAACAAGAGAAAGTGCTTGGAGCACAAAGTATGCATATAGATGATCAACATGAAGAGGATCCACATCAGGATCGTGATGAGGATCAATGCAAAGTGACACATCTAGATGGTCAATGTCAAGAATCGGATGTGGACTAGAGTAAAGAACAATATACAAAACAACATCTAGATGATTAAGACAAATAATTGAATCTGGAACAAAACAAGACACAAGACTAGGAGGATGGTTAGGATCAGGGTGATTCGGATATCATGTTGCATATCCACATCCAGTTGTAATGCCTCATTTTCAACCAGACATTTATTAACCAAATTTCTAAATTTTTCATCTTTAAAAATCCTTGAAAATGCCTAAGTGTTGCCTTGTTGGCAGGTTTGAAAGTTTGCAAACCTGTCGATGTGCCAAGTTCCTTTCATTCATGTTTTGAAGTGTTTTTTGTTGGTTCAGCTAATTCGTGAACTACTGAACTTGTTGACCATGGTTCCTTTATTCATGGTTTTGCCAATCAGATGATGAAGGGAAGGGATAAATGAAGCCTTTGTTAGTAAAGTGGATGGTTCATGAACTAAAAGGTTCACTGATGGACCAAGTCACCAAAAAAGGGAAAGATTTCTGAAAAGGAATAAACAAACAAAGAAGAAATAAAGATGAAGAAAAGAAGATAGATTGCGGTGAGTTTGCAAGTTCACGAACTCACTGAAATGCTGACACAAGTTCATGACATGCTAAGTTCGCCGAAAGGTTGAACTGGAAAAAGACAAGGGAAAATAGAGAAGAAGATGGAGAAAGAAATAAACACACAAATGAAGTCTTTATCGGCGAATTGGTTGGTTCGTGAACCAAAAGGTTTGTTGATGGCCCAAGTCGCTAACAAAGGGGCAAATCCATCGAAATTGTTTTTCTAAAAGAATTTTAAAGTGTTGTAAAAGTTGCAACATTCATTTTCGTAGGTTTTTCCAAATTTGAAGATGCTCATCTACTTTCAAGCCATCACGAATTCAGTTTGATTAGTTTCAGAGGTAGATGCAAATCCTGTAAGTTGTTGATATTGAAGTGTAGAGGAGTTTACCCACTCCTGTAAGTTGGCCAAAATCACCCTTAACCTATTGATAAACCTCTTTCAATCACCTTGATAACACCCCTGGCCTAGGTGGTTGTGAAATGTTTTAGGGTTTTAGGTTGTAGTAATTTTGGGAACCAACAGAAGCCAAGAAAGTGTGAAGGCACGAGGGTTTGAAGATCTCAAGGCATGAAGTGCCTAAAAACCCTTGAAATTTTTAAAATTTTGTTTTTCAATTAAATCATGAATGTATGTAATTAATTCCTAAAGGATTTGTTGAATTTAAATACATATAAGGATTTGAATAAAGACGTGTTTTCATATTTTCCTATCATGTATTGAATTGATATGTGTACAAAAGTGTGGGTTTTAATTCTATGGCTGCAAGATTGGGTAGTTTGAAAAGACCCCTTAATTTTGTTTGCATCATTACATGTCATTGATCTTAATCTCCCCTACAATATCCTTTTGGGTCATCCATGGATCCATGTAATGTAAGCCATACCCTCCACCTTGAATTAATGTATCAATCTCCCACACTTAGGCATCAAAGCAATAATTTGTTCGATCCTCAACCTTTCTGGTATTGTAAAATGTTGGAAAGGATGCTATCAAAAAACTAATCATTGTCCCCTTGCTGATGCTACCTTGAATCCTATGTTCACACAATCATATTCATACATTTATCCATCCAACATGGCATCTACATCTACCGCATCACATCCTAAATCCCATATCAAGATCATTGACAAAGGTTGTGGAGAGTATGAGATCCACAACATCTTTCATATAGGAAAACTTTGACTTTTTCCCCAATATTTTGGTAGGCCTAGTAAAAACTTGAAGAAAGAAGAGATCTCAATTCAATATGGCTTTACTAGCCTCATAAAACATGGGCTCATAAGAGGTGAAGAAATGGAGGATGCAAAAGGCTCTTGGATCGGTGAGGACGATAGATTTGCATCCTATTTTGAAAAGAATAAATATTCTATACCCAATAGAGTATGAAAAAATATGAATTACAAAGGAAAGACCCTTAGACTTCATGAACAAGGCATCCTTGAAATTGTGATTATACATAAGAGTCTAGCAATTTGGGGGCTAGGATATATCCCCTATGATGAGAAATCCAACAAGGTCAATGATACTTCCGAGGTTGTTAGGAATGCTTCTTGTGATATCGAACACATTGAAACAAAGTTCATTCATGACCCCTATGAATAACTTACTGCAAATAATCTCTTTGACGACACCACCATTCTTACAATCCACTTGGATCTTAAATACCCCAACCTCATCAACTGGGACCAACAAGAACCCATATCATTAGAATTCATGGGACTTTGAGATAACATGCCATCAAGAGATCATAAGAAAGTTTTTGAGATCAGTTTAGACACATGTTCATACTTAGGGGAACAAAAGGAGCTCCTTAGTCAAAGAAATCAAAGAAAACAAAAAAGAAAAATCAAGAAAAAAATGAAAATCAAGAAAATGAAGATGTGTCCATTGGTGAAAACCCATTTGGGGCAATAATGGATGAGGAGATCAACCTTCCTTTTGCACCTAGGCACCTACAAGATGTGCTTGCATCATTGGTTGAAGAATCTATGGAAATTGATCTTGGCATAGGAGAAGATAAAAAGATCACTCACATGGTTGCAACTTTAGATCCTATAGAAAAGGAAAACATTAGTACTAAACACAAGAGATTCACAAACATATTTGCTTGGTCATATGATGACATGCCTAGGTTAGAACCATCCTTAGTGTTACATCATCTTGTTGTACATCCAAATGTTAAGCCTGTGAAGCAAAACTTAAGAAATATGCATCCCAAAATCACCCTTCTCGTCAAAGAGGAATTGCAAAATCTATTAGAGGTGGGTTTCATTTGGCTTGTTGACTATTCTAAATGGATCTCAAACATTGTCCCTATAATAAAGAATCCTAAAGAATCCATGCATGCATACATTTTAGAGACCTTAACAAATCATGCGCGAAGGATGATTTACCCTTACCAAATATTGACACAGTAGTTGATTTCACGACAGGGTATGAAATTTTGTCACTCATGGATGGATTTTTTTAGCTATAATCAAATTCAAATCACCCCTAAGCATCAACACAAAACAACTTTCATCACTACTTCAAGGATATCCTATTATTAAGTCATGCCTTTTGGCCTAAAGAACATTGGGACAACACATCAGAGAGCTATTACAATAATCTTTCATTACATGATTCATGATATATTTTTTTGATTCGTAAGCGTGGAGGTCACAAGGGGGACTTCCTCCCCATCAACATATCTAACTTAGAAACCACATAATCAACTTAGAAGCCACATAAGCCACCGATGTTACTTGGGGGATTCGAACTTAGATCTCCAACTTGAGAACCTTATGGCCTTGCCATTTAAGAACAACCCCTTTCACACATGCTTCATGATATTATGGAAGACTATGTAGATGATTAATTGGGAAAGTGAACAACTAGAGCGGAGCATCCTAAAATTCTAGAACACGTTTTTTAGAGACTAAGAGAATACAAAGTATGTCTCAATCCTAAGAAGTGTGTATTTGGCATAAGATCAGGCAAGCTATTAGGTTTCATCATTTCTAGAAGTGGTATAGAAGTGGATATTGCAAAGGTCAAAGAAATTACATAAATGTCTCCACCATAGAATCTCAAAGAGCTCCACAATCTACAAGGAAAGTTTTAGGCTATACACAGATTCATTGCATAGCTTGCTGATAAATGCCAACCATTCTTACATATAATAAAGAAACATGCATATTATCAATGAGATAATTCGTGTCAACATGATTTTGATCAACTAAAACAATATCTTTTGAATCCACTAGTTCTCATTGCACCAATCCTAAATAAAACATTGCTTCTTTACATTTCAACTATAAAATTTTCTTTAGAATCCCTTCAAGCACAACAAGATGATCAGGGAAGAGAAAGGGCTATTTATTATACAACAAAACCTTGGTTGGGTATGAATCCAACTATACACCTATGGAGAAAGCATGTTTGGCTATGGTATTTGCTTCACAGAAATTAAGACATTACATGTTCAATCATCAAACTAAACTTATTGCTAAAATTGACCCACTCAAGTATCTTTTATCAAAACCATCTCTAACAGGTTGAATGGGTAAGTGGGTTATGTTAATTAGTGAGTTTGACATTGAGTACATGTTGATCAAAAGGCAATTAAGGGACAAGTAGTAGTAGATTAGTTGGTAGAATCACCATTGACAGATACCCAACCATTGTATCTTGATTTTCCAAATGAACCCATTCTAGCCCTTCAAGAGTCACTTAAGTGGACACTCTATTTTGATGGTTCCTTCACCAACCATTGCTCAAGGGTAAGAATATTTTCCCTCATGGCACAAGGAGACCCTATACCAAAAGCATTCAAAATTGGATTTCCCTACACCAATAATATTGTTGAATATGAAGCATTAACTTTAGGTCTCAAGCTTGTAGTCCAATGGAACATCAAACACTTGTTAGTTTTTGGTGGTTTTTAGCTAGTCATAAAATAGATCAATGATCAATATCAAACTAAAGATGAAAAACTCATCTCTTACAAGAGAATGGTCAAAAGCTTCAAGCAATATTTTACTCACATTCAATTTGAACAAGTATCTCATTTGAATAATAAGGCAACTAATACAATGGAAACTATTGGTTCTCTCCTTATCATGCATGAAAACACTTCAAAATGTTAGTTCTTGGTTGAGCAACTCATGATCCCAACATATAATGTCCCCAAATTAGAAATGATATGTGAAATTGTTGGTCCCAACTCCTCATGGTATTACACCATTTACACCTACCTCCAAACTCAAACCCTCCTATTTGACCTTTCATCCACTCAACACAATTCCTTTATCCAATGAACATATCATTTCACTCTCCTTGGTAACACACTTTATTATATGGGTTATATGGAACCTTATTACGATGTTTAGAGCCACATGAAGAAAACTTGGCTATCAAAGAGGTTCATGATGGCATCTATGAAGTGCACATAAGTGACATGGTCCTAGAAAAAAATGTTAAGAATAGAATATTATTGGCCCACCATGGAACATGATGTATGTCAATATGTCAAAAAATGTATAGCCTATCAAAAACATGGAGATCTAATTCATGCACCTTATCAATAACTTAACCTATCACAACTCCATGGTCTTTTTCCACATGGGGCTTGATCTCATTGGAAAAATAAATCTTGCTTCCTCCAATGGCCATAAATATATTATCAACCCAATTGAATAATTTGGTAAGTTAGTTGAAGCAATTTCTTTTACCTATGTAATTGGCCAATAAATTTCCAAGTTTATCATCAACCATATCATTTTCCATTATGGTTTCCCTATTTCCATTATCACAAATAAGGGTAAATCCTTTAAAAATCATGAAGTCCATGCCCTTTGTGAAAATTTCACATCAAACACAAATGCTCTACACCTTAGTACCCAAAAGGAAACAATCAAGTAGAGGCATCTAATAAAACTCTTATTAAAATCCTTAAAAAGATTGTCAATGATGCTGACCATGATTGACATCTTCATCTCTATCCCACCATATGGGCCTATCACACTAGCATTCATACACCTATTGGTGCCACTCCCTATTCCCTTGTCTTTGGTACTAAAGCCATTTTATCAGTTGAGAACACGCTACTATCCTTGCACATTTCTTTGCGTGACCTCATCACTGATGAAGACTACAGAGTGGCACAACTACATGAACTAAATCTTCTTGATGAACATCAAATCAATGCGCTAAATCACCTTAAGGCATATAAAAATTAGCTACACTGTAGCTACAACAAGCACATAAAAACTAGAGAATTTGAAATTGAGGATCTCATTCTCAAAGAAAATTAGAAGAATACAAATCAGGGTCGTGAGAAGAAAGGAAAATTTGAGCCAAATGAGATGGGCCCCTATGTCATCATTGCCAAATATGGCTTGGGGGCATACACACTAGCAACACCTGAAGGTCAAGAGCTAGAGGAACCTATGAACATTATACATCTCAAGCTCGATTCCATGCATAATTTAGCAACAGTAGTTTCCTAATATCACAAGAAGTCAAAAAATTTAACAAAAATTTAAAAAATAAATAAAAAGTAAAAAAATAAAGAGAAAAATCACCCTCTCGTGAAATCCATTCTTATGGCAACTTGGGCAAGTACCATGATGAAAACCTGCTTGCAGGTATCATGTGTAAGCACCCATGTTCCATTATCCACAAGCATGTTTGCACATGGGGGAAAATATTGGTATAGCTGACCCTATTTATTCTATATAGTTTCACTCGTGTCCATTGTCCTAATCCTTTCCACATTCATCTGCCCATATCACCTTTTTTTCCTTTGGTTAGGCCTTGCCTTGCATCTTGACTTATGATTTAGATAAGACACATTGATTAATCCTAAATTAAATATTTTTGATGCTATGACATGTGCCCTATTATCACTTTAACCACAGTAGTCTCAACACGCAAACATACACAACCTGTAAAACCTCACCATGCATTCGCTCTTAGGAAAGCACCCACTTCCCACACACATACTCACTTGACCTCACATAGGCAAATGCCTTTCCCTCTTGACAAAATCCTTGTTCAGTATTCCATTATATCATTTAGTCAGATATATTGATCCCAAATCTAACATCGCTACTCACTATCACAACAATCTCTAACTTGGTTTTCAACTTGCTGAGAGACAGACTTGTTGTGTCTTTTTGTCTAATTTTCCTTTCTTGTTGTTTGTTTCTTTTTGTTTTTCATCTCACAACATACTCTACCAAGGTCATCATTGTCCATCATATCATGATGTGTCTTGTCAATATGTTCTTTTTATACTTTTTCGCTTGTATGCATGAGTTAGTCCTTACGACATATGATAAATCTTCATCAAGGTTCCTTATATCTTTGGTGCATACCATCATATGTGTTGATGTGTTTTAAGTCATGTTCTCACAGATAAAAGTTTACACAATAAACCCCTATCTATCTTGAAATGATTCAAGATCCCTAAGGATTAGAAGTCCCAAGTCTTCGGCTGTCAAATCTTGACCGCCTAGTCTTCACTCAGGGTTTTTTTACACCCTATTGTTGAAGCTTTTGGTAGTTCCAACAAATTTAGTGAAACATGGGACTAGTCTCAAGGTGTGGGACCTTGCAGTTGAGACCAAACCTCCAGAGAAGGCTGGTTTCTCTTTCTGGACAAGGTCCAGAGAATAACAACTAAATCTAATGCTAATACTCAGGGAAAAGGGGAAGAAAAAACTAGAATTAAAAAGAGGTGATGCACCAGATTTAGAGTGTTAGCTGGGACTGACATGACACAACAATGATCTCAAATACTGACAAAGACTCACATAGACTTATAGATTTAGCAGAGGTTTGAATTATTGAACTATAACTATAGGAGGGACTATTTTATCCACTGAATAAGCTAGAGATTTCAAGTAAACACAAAGTAAAAGCATAAAGAGAGACAAAATATTAGTGATTGTATTAATCGTGAAGGCTAAATAACCATTACAAAAGAAAGACAATTTGTTACAGTAGAGGTAGACACAAAATAACCAGTTACATTCATAGGTGAACCACTATCAGAGACATCAAAGGCTCAACTTCAAGCACAATGCATTAGATCTGACTGGTTCTTGTAAATGTGTTACAAGGTGTGTGATTGCAACAAACTACCCAACCTGCGTAATAGCCCAAAACAACAACTAACATCAATTACATCTCTTTCCATGTATATATATCTTTTCAAATCCATCATGCAATTACAAGCGTTGAATGTTGGTCAACCACTTTGCACAAGCACCCACGCTGGATTGAATTCAACTCATGACTCTGTCAGGAAATCTACAACTTTTGGATGGCATCCATGCCCTATCAGGTCTACAAAACTATAGAGGAAGATCACCCACATGCATGGGTATGACCACATTAACGAGAGAAGGATTGAAATACTCTCTTAGTACCTGCAAATCCAGTTTGCTCCTCCTTTATATAGGTGCATTGAAGATTTCCACTGTTTTAGCTACTTGTATTTTACTTTGGCCTACGAGATTTAATGTGGGGTACCTCTTTATCCTGCAACAATGGCACAATTTTAGGAATCATGCCCCTCAGAAGTTTTTAAAATTTTTTACAACACTTTAAAGTGTTTCATCCTTTTAATCTTGCCTTCAGCACCATTTGATCTTCTTTTATTGGTGAATTCTCCCTTTGGCGAAATCCTCTTCATCACTCTTTGATTTCCTTGCTTATCTCCCTTTAGTCGGTGAAATCCTCTTTTGGTGAACCATCGGGTCCTGTCTTTTTCTCCTTTTGACCCTTTTAGTTAGCAAATCACCTTATCAGTGAACTTGAGGAACCACGAACTAATAAACGAGTTTGCAACTTTACCGATCCCTAACTTCTCCCTTTCTTTCTTTGTCTTTACCTTATTTTTCATCTTATCAATGAACTTTCTTTGTCACGAACAATTTCCTTTCTTTTGTCTTCATTACTTTGGTTGGGGCCTTTCTTCTTTCCTTAGACCATTTTACCTTTTGCTCCTCCTTTACCTTTATCGGTAAATTCGTTGATCAGCGAACTAGTTGGTCAATGATCCAAGAGGTTCGAAAACCTCCCATTTTGTCGACAAAGCCCTCCTTGCCTTGGAATAAATTCTTTATATTCTTTTCATTTTGTCTTTGTCTTTGCTTCTTTAAAGAAAACATCCCCGCTGCCTTATTCCTTTTCTTTGTTTCTTCTTCTTTAGTTAGCGATTCGGGCCGCTGGCAAAACCACAAACTGGAAAACTTCATTCACAAGCTATCCTTCATTCTGACAAAGGCTTTCCCTTTGCTTTCTCTTTGTCAAGAAATTTCCCCTGAGGCAAAACATTCTTTCCTTCATCGACAAATCACCCTGTTGGCGAAATGTCTCCTTGACGAACCTAATGATTCACAAATTTTTCCTTTGCTAATGAAGACTTACCTTCTTTCTTTCGCTTCCTTGTCTTTTGCCTCTTTGTCAGGTTATCAACAAATCGACAAAACTGTGGACTTATGAACTCAGTCAGGGAAATTGGTAGTTCACAAACTAGCCAATTCATCGACAAAGGCTTCAACCTGAACAAATTTTCCAAAGAAGACATCGAGTTTCCTTCTAACTTCTCTTTTTTGCCTCTTTGTCGATAAATCAATAAATCAACAAAAACTTAAACCCGCAAACCTAGTCGACGAAAATGACAATTCATAATTTCACCGATTTGCCAACAAAGGCCTTAAATGAACCCAATTTTCTAAGGGAAGAAACTCAATAACAAGGAGAAACATTATACTTAGAACTGTGACATCTCATTTTATGGACTATATAATTATTCTAGATTAGCAAACATTTACTATGATTGTTTTACTTTGAGAAAATTCCACATATGTGAAGGTAATTATCATGATGTTATATTTGCGTAAATTAGAAAGTTGATTTAATATTAAATATTATCGATATAATTATAATGTTTTTCTTCAACTATGTTTTGGGGAACTAACCTATTGACATCAAGTTGAGTGTAAATGAATACAGGTACTCGTCGAAGACGAGAACATGGTTGAGGTAGAAGTGTTATAGCCACTTGACAGAACTGTTTGGATGGTTAACCCTAATGCACTCACACAATCATGTGGTATCATATTGCATTATTATGAATTGTTTAATATGCATTATTTTGTTGATAATAAATGAGATTGATGGTTAGATGCTAAGAAAAATATTGTGTTTAATTGCGACAGTAAGTTCCTTTCGAATGCTTGATTTAGTCATGAATATTAATGTCTTTTCATTTTATATTTTGAGTGGTATAATTATGTTCAAAATGATGTATTTTATTAAATTGATGTATTGTTATATTATTTAAATAATTAATAAACATTTCCTATTTTTTTATATATAAATATGAATGTTGGAAGACAATATCTAAATTAGATTTAAACCATTATATTTAAATTACAATAGGTATATATATATTATTTTAATATTATTTAAATACTTCTTGTTTGATTTAAATGACTGTGTAATTTGAAAATAAATAAATTATATTAGATAACATTTATTATATTTAGAATTCTAAATAAAAGAATTTAAAAGAATATTTACTATCTTGCATGCGACAGAAAGCTATTAAGTTATTTTATTTAAATTAAATAGATAAATATATAGTATTATATTTAGAAATAAAAATAAAGAGTTATAATTTAATTACTGTCATACAAGTGACAGAAAGCTAATTAAGCTATTTATTCAAATTTAAATAGAAATTCAAAGCCTTTTTAAATGCAATCTCATGCAAAACTTAAGTATCCATCAGTTATTAAAAAGCATGGAAAAACCTAAATTTTAGACGCCAAGATTAGGGAGGGTTTTTAATAAATAAAAAAAAAGATGTTTTTAAAAACTAGTCAAGAATAGTCATAGTAAAATGGAGATAACTTTGTCATTTCTCAACTAAATTTAAAACCGTAAACTATTTTGGAAAGCGGGGAGAGAGAAGAACAAAACCCAGAAGGGATTTGAACAGATTTGCAGTAATTAGTGAGCAGTTTAGAAAAATGAAAAATGTGAATTTTTATTTGGCATGAGAAAAACATAGGGATCACCATTTTTTTTTTTCTGAGCATCGATCACCATTTTTAAGTGACCAATATCTCCAAATTTGGAAGCGACAGGAGATAGCAGGGCAGCAACTTGGAAGGCAAAATCAACCCCTTTTGTGCAAGTGAATTTATTTAGGTATTTGTCTTTATTTTTGTATGCAATACTTAATGATTGGTTATGGTTGTTTAAACATAGTAAATCGGCTTGTTGTTTCCATTCACTGTCTTTACTTTTCTTTATTTTATGCTGAGTGAATCGCCCCACTTTCTGGCCGCTATATTTAACCTTGGAGCTGAAATGTAACAAATTTCCCAGTTGTTGATTAAAAAACACTCTCTGGTAGACATAAATAATAGAGCTGATATCATTCTTAATTGTTGTTAGAAAACTAGTCTTTTAATTGAAATCGACCTTTTCTTAAATGATCAAACCAATGTGCAAATAACTCTTTAACTTAGTTGATAAGTATTGTATTCCTGTAGCTGACCTTTCCCCTATAGTATTTGTTGTTCTTATTCACTATATTTGTTGTTCTTTTTCACTGTAATTGTTGTTCCTTGAATTCTTGGTAGACCGCCCTCTTTTCTTGATCTTGTAATAACCATTGAAACCATAGATAACCAAATTTCTGAGTGCTAATAAAATCACTCCTTGGTAGACATAAAACGGATAATTGTTATCTTTCTTGTTTGTTGTTCAAAATCAGTGTTTTTCTAGAAATCGACTCCTCTTCTTATTGATCAAACAATGTGAAAATAAACTCTTTAACTTGGAAGGCAGTATTAGATTCCTGTAGACAAATTCATCTATTTATTTGATGTTCAAAGATCTATTCATAATCACTATCGTTTAAGTGACAGTAAGTTTGTTATGAACTCTGTTATTTTATTTTTAATTTGTTACAGTTCCTGTCGCAGTTGCGATAGGAAGACTATTTTCTTGTTTCTTGACTTCCTGAGGTTCTTAAAAGATTATAATATATATTGCGATATATATATTTATTGAACGAAATAGTCCCTGTCACTGATATGATAGTAAGATTAATAAATAACTTGGAATGCTTATTACATTATGAATTATGAATAAAATATAGATTTGGTAATTAAAACCGATTTAATAGCCTTATAGATGCAATTGTATGATCAAATGATGAATTATAGGAGAACATTGATTGTTTTATTTTATTATTTATTTACTTTTTCTTGAGGAAAGATAGTAATAATATTTGAAATAAGTATGCATGGATACTCATTGTTGAAATGGAGTTGGCATACGTCATTATTGATTTTATTGCTTGAATCCCGAAATGGTATTGAATATGAAGTAAAATCATTAATTTTCTATAATCTATTAAAACCATGGAAATATGAATTGAGAATAATCAGATTTCAAAATCTATATTGCTTTTAACTGATTTGTGATGTTCTTCATTAATGCTTGTTCAAAAAGTGTATTTTCTTTATTGATGCTTAGGAAAGGGATTAGAGGTGGTTATAGATGATTTTGATTTATTTATTAATTAATTTATTTATTGACGTAGTCCTTGGAGTACACATTTTGTACCCCTCCATCAATCCATCCTAAACCTCGCATCCATCCCATCCACTATCTACAATCCCTCAATCATTCCATCCAATCCTCTCTTCATTCTTGTCTTTAGACTTGGTTTTCCCTTGTCATTGGTTACAAGAAAAAAGCTATCCCCATGACAATTCATCCAAATGTAATCAATCCCAATCCACACAAATCTATGCCAACAATCTAGAAAATCATCCAAAAGTATCCATCAATTTTATTCCTAGCCTTGTTGCAGCCTTGTTGAGTTCTAAGCAAACCATCATCATCAAGATATATTATTTCCAATCCTCATGTTGTTCTTGGGATATATCATTCCCACATCAACAATATTATCATCATCCTCAAATAATTATCATCTTATAGCTTGACTAGGGGCAAAATATGTTTATCTTTATATTGTCTATGCATGTTAACTTGATTGCTTATGTGTTTTATCATTTTTTCTTGTATCTATAATAATCCTTGTAACATATCACCACAATGACATCCTGGTCTTTCATATCATGGTGCCATATAACATATGCTTTCTTGTGTCCTTTTATTTTGTGTCAATCCTTCATGCATATGTCACAATGTCATCATGGTTCCTCATACCACGGTGTGTTAGGCCCTATGCTACACCAAAAACTTGGTTACTCAACCTACTAGCATGTCACTATCTTCCACCCCATCCATTCTCATATCCCTACCTTCCATTCCTCAACTAATCTTTTCATCGTTACCTTTCCTCCTTTAACTACTTCTCTTTGTTATCCCCAATCCCTTCATCCACCATTAACATCCAACTCTATCTGCCTTTCTTTTTCATTCATCCCTAAGCATATTTATTAACATCCTTTTCATCAATTTCAAGAGCACACCCATGTTCTTCAAACATGCCTATCCTCTTGAGGGGCATCTTTAAGCCAAATATTTTCATCCAAAATCAAAATCTCAATGCTTGGGGCATGATATCACCAATGTCAGCCCACCGAGTGCATATATCTACTTTTTTTGAAATGCTATTACTTCTCCTAGTCGCAACACCATCTCAAAGAGGGGGTAAATGTAGACACCTAAAACTCATCATATCCTAACATCACACTAATTACCTCACATTCCCACACCATCAAATTAGTTAAATAAATCATACTTAATTAGTTAATTTAACTATTCTTCTAATGTAAATTAAATAAGCCATATTAATTTAATTAACTAATTTAGCCTTCTTCTAAAAGTTCCAACTTTAATTAAATAAATCACATTTATTTAATTAAACCCATCATCCCCTCATGATTCCTCCCAAAATTAAACAAATACAAAAATTTATTTAATTCATTCCAACATCCTCCTCATCATTAGTTCATTAAACAAATCAAGTTTATTTAACTAACTAATCATTTGCATATTCCTCCACCACTTTGATTATAATAATCAAAGTCAACCTTGCACAAGGCTCCAAAAATAGCATTTTCAATCCTCACCCTCCATTAAAAATTAAAAAATCTCCACCCTCCATCTCTTTTAAATCTTTGCCCTAATCATGTGCACCAATCACAAGATGCCACTTGTAGGCTACTCATTCTCCATTGAGAATAGATTGACCCCCTATGTCCATTGCACAAGATCAAATCCTACCCATACATCATCCTCATCCCAAATCTATAGATTTACCATTCCTCAAGCCATTTTCAAGAGTTGGAATTGGATGGAAGGCAAGGTCATGCTATTGGAATGAGCAACTAAATCAAGTCTCAACAACATCAGTCATCTTGAGAATATCCCATAGGCATCAAGGTTTGTGTTGGCGATAATCTTGTTCTCTTTTCACCATTTGTTTGCATTCTTTAGCTCAATTGGAGGTGTTCCAGGTTTGAAATTTGGTTCTATTGGTTGCATTGTTTTAGTTCCCTTTTCTTTCTAATCTTAGCATACACAACAATCATTCAACTTTAGTCCTGTTTCCTTTATGTTTTTGTATGGATCCATAATTTACCTTAGTCTTCCTAGATTCATTTTACGATATGTTGAGGATTTATATGGAGGCCAAAATGTTTCCATCATCTATCAATGTCACAACTTCTTCCAAATCCTAAGTCTCTAATATCTTAGTGCATGACAACCTTAGTCTCCTTCAACAAAACATATTTGTTGCCTACAAGAGATAGACCCTCTATTTGATCCATAAAAAATAGAATAGGGGATTTTCCTTGACCTTCTAATATTATGCTTTACAAAATCAATATTCTAGAAACCTGCTTTTAAAATCTATTTTTGTGCTTGAAGCATGTAGGAGCCCCAGGGAAGCTTAGAAGTGCAATCCACCAATTTGTGTCCCATTTGATTGCACTAAAAATATCTAAATAGAAGCCCCTTAAAACTAACAAACTAAACTCTAGAGCCCTTGGAAGAACAAATCTTGGTGTGAAAGATAGGCTTAGATAAGTCCACCATCATGCAAACCCTCACAAATTTGGATTGAGATTCAAGGAAATCCTCATCAAATATGATGAAAACCCCTAGTTTTTCAACTATCTTCTTAATCAAGCCCAAGCCCCTCATAACTAGTGAGAGATTGTATAACCAAATCCCTATTGGAGCTAAAATAATTGAGATTGTAACTGGATCAAAAAATAGAGACCAAGGGAAAACAAAGATACCACATTTTCCATAGAACCGTGAAACATTATTCCACACCCAATCATGATCCTCCACAGACTAAAAATTCACCAAGAAGAAGTTGTTATCAAGCAGAGAGAGGCTAGGAAATTTAATGCTTCTCCATATTGAATTAATCCATTGAATAAGATTATCAAAAGGTAGTCTCTTTCCTAAACATCTAAACACCAAGGATCTCATGCCAAGCTCCCCTTTAATTGATTATAGAAAGACATCATTGATTTTTGGTTTTGTTGTCATGCCACCGTACTAGGGGTGGTTAGGGTTACTTTGTAAAATTTGTTGTTTGTAATATTCACCATAATCATGAAATCCCAATTCGCTTATCCCCAAAACCCACTTTCAACCTTCTTGACCATTGATATGACGTATGGAAGGGAAATAATGTGAGGGTTTTTGGAGTCCTGACAATTAATTGTTTTCACAGGTGTTGAGCACAATATGAGGCTTTTGGAGTCCTACCAATTAATCATTTTGTCAAGTGTTGAGCACATAGCTTGTTTGAGTGCTTCAAATACTTTAGTGGCTACTTCAGTAGGAATTCTGAGATAACTTACCCAAATTGTTTATAGATCTTGTTAGTTTTATGTGTATATATAATGCCATCTTCCTCTATTTCATAATAATCTATACTTATTTTGTAAGACTTCAATCAATACATGGCAACATAATGGTAGCATTCGAAGAGATATAACAGTTCTACACAAAACTTCTACTATCTTGATATATCCATTAGTTTCAGTTTGAGACAGTTTGAATGAAACAATTTTTATTTATTTAAATTGAAAAGGACAAACTTTTATTCTCAATTCATTTACTAGTCTAAAAGCCTAAATGATTTGGAAATACCCATTTCAATTGTTGTAGCCATCAGTACTGTTGAAAAGAAAACCACTTTATGTTAACATGGATGCCACTTTTATACTGTCCTCATAATAATAAACTTTAGTGTGGCTTAAAGCCACTTTGTTGGGGGGCCTCGTCTCTCCTTTGAAACTTCACACCATGATTTAAGCTATCTAGCCTCGCCTTCACTCAACTCACTTAGCCTCGCCTTCACTCAACTCACTCTTCACCAAATGAGTTTGATGTAGCCTTATAAAGTAAAATATATTCAATGCAACCTTAGCGTAATCTCTATTCTGTCAAATTCAGACAATAACAGCAGAGAAAGAGACGTAATAAATACCTCCCAGCTTTCACACATAAATGTTTCAACTCCCTTGTAGCCTATATAAGATAGGCCTCTTCTTACTGCACCATATGTTATCTCTCATTCATCTTCCATGGCTAAATTTAGATGGGTTTCTTTACTTGTCCTCAAGTGTTTAGTGTTAGGCTTGTTTGCGTACGCGGGCGCAAAGACACCTTCAAAAGCCGAGGTCGATCCTCTCAGTATTGTGTTGTTTCAGGTCTGCAGCACTTCAAGCTTAGTTCTAAGTAAATGTTTATATTTGTTTATTTCTGATATGATGAATTTTTTTTGGGTATTCAGCTGTCTGTTTTGGAGTTAATTTATATTGATTATGATTAGTAGTTTTTCATATAAGAGGATTGAATGAATGTAAGATTTTAATAACGCCTGCTACCATTAAATTCAGGCCAAAGTAGCCTATGGGACCAAGAGCGGCCTGCAGTCCCTTAAGAAACAGAGCATCAAAATCTTATACTCTCCCCACCTGCAGGGCAGAGATTCAAACTTAGATTGCATGCGGGCAAACACTCCTCCACATCAAATTTGATCTAGCCCCTAAGAAATCATCATAATACTTATTTTATGAGTATATTGTTTTCATAAAATTTGTTAAATGAAATAGCAAGCTGAATGAAATTGACTGACAAATTTTATCATATTTGTGTGGGAGTACCTATTATTATAGGTGAGGTTGGCAGGGAGTCTCTATGGATACGTTGTGTTTGGGCAGAGTAGTACTTGGATAAATGACCTTTGAAAAATCTCAGTAATTAAACATGTTCTGCTTAAATGAAGTGGTACTTGAATCAGTGACCTTTGAAGAAGCCTCAATAATTAAATGTGTCTGAGTCAATATAGAACTTAGATGAATAATTGGATGGTATATAGATAAATGAGGATTAAAGAAATTTCGATAGTATATTTAATAACTTTTTAAAAAGTTGATAATTGAATAACATTAATATTAGAATAAATAACCTTAAAAAACATTTGATATATGATCTCAAAATCAGTCCCATACTTCATTTCTATAAACATCATCTAGATACCAGAAATGGATAAAAAGTATACTACTTCAAATAGGGTATGAAGTCATGGTGCCAGGTGTTTCAACTTTATAAGAATCACCTGGCTGGGAGGGACGACGTTTTTAGACATCCCAATACTTTATTGTGAACTACAATTACTCATGTATCAGTATTATTTTAGTTTAAAAGCAGAGCTCCTGATAAAATATGATTTGATCTACTCAGAAATTATGGACCACTCTTCAAAATATATAGCTGCTGATAAAATATGGGTTTGACATACTCAGAAATTGTGGACCACTCTTCATAAAATTAGTAGAATCATTATAGATTGACTGTGAACCCTAAAAATGGAGCACCTGAAACCCAAAAACAGCGCAGCTAAACCCTGAAAAATACCCAGCTTAACCCTGAAAAATAGGCAGCTAAACCCTGAAAAATAAGTAGATTATGCAATTTGTTGCAGTGTGAAAACACTGCTTGTATCAAACTATTTATTTGTGTTGAGTGACTACCAAACGCCATTGTTTTCCAATTCAATTTAACCGAACTAAAACCCTTGATGCAGGGCTTCAATTGGGAATCATGGAAGAGCGAATCATGGTACATAGTGCTAAAAAACATGGCAAACTCTGTAGCAGAGGCAGGCATAACAGACGTCTGGTTTCCCCCTCCTAGTCAATCCGTCTCACCCGAAGGTAAGCCAGCCAAACCATTTACAAAACCCACTACTTATCTTCCTCTCTTCCTCTTATCCTCCTAATCGAACACCATATCCATTGAAGGCTATCTACCAGGAAAGCTCTACGACCTAGACTCCTCAAAATATGGAACAGCAGAGCAGCTGAAGCAGGCAATACAGGCGTTCCACAACAACGGAGTGCGATCCGTGTGCGACATAGTGATAAACCACAGAACAGGGGCAAAACAGGACGAAAAGGGCTACTGGTGCATCTTCGAGGGCGGTACAGCGGACAGGTAATCAAAACTAAAATTTTGCTTCACAAAAGCAAGAAAAAATGCTATTTGTTTTGATTATTGAACTATTTCTTGCAATTTGCTCTGGATTGTTTGAACTATTTCTTGCAATTTGCTATTGATCGTTTGATTATTGAACTATTTCTTACAATTTGCTCTTGATGGTTTGATTATTGAACTATTTGCTATTTAAATAGTGCCCTAGACTGGAGCGGATGGGCTGTTCCACCCAAAGATCAACCCTACCCGTGCGGAACCGGGAACCCGGACACAGGCGAGGACTACACGCCGGCTCCGGATGTGGATCATGCAAACCCTAAAATCCAATCCGAGCTCTCCAAATGGATGAACTGGCTCAAATCCGACATCGGCTTCAACGGCTGGCGGTTCGATTTCGCCAAAGGCTATGCCGGAAACCTGCTGGGCCTCTACGTAAAAAATACCGGCCCAGCTTTCGCCGTGGGAGAGATTTGGGACACGCTTTATTTTGGGCAGGAGGATGCTCACCGGCAGAGGCTTGCCGATTGGGTGCACTCCACAGGTGATGCTTCTTCCGCCTTTGATTTTACCACCAAGGGAATTCTTCAGCAGGCTGTGCAGTATAATGAGCTTTGGCGTATGAGGGATTCCAATGGCAAACCCTCAGGCTTGATCGGCCTCCTCCCGGAAAAGGCTGTGACCTTCATTGATAACCACGACACCGGATCTTCGCAGAAATTGTGGCCCTTTCCTGCTGATAAACTGTTGCAGGGATATGCTTACATTCTAACCCACCCTGGAGTGCCAACCATCGTAAGCCTTTTATTAATTCTGTTCTTTGTTCTTTCTTTCTTCTGTGTTTCTGAGGAGAAATTTATACTGAATGAATGAATAGTTTTTAAGGTTTACGAGACTAAAAATAGCCTATGTTGACCACCAGCTTTTGCTGTTTTAATCTTTTGAATTTTGCTTCTTTTCTTGTTCACAGTGAGGATGAGCTCCTAAATTTCACAACATTCTCTTGGCTGAATAAATTATGTCAAGATAGAGCTGTCAAGCAGCATACTTGTTCCCGATGTCCTTGAAAGACTCACACTCCATAATAAAGCCTTTTTCTGATTCCACTGCCCCAGTAGTGCAGAAAATACACACCTGTTCTTCCCATGTTTCTTTAGGCCTTTTCCACCGCCTGTTTCACACCAGAATTGATGAGAGTTAGTTCGTAATTGAACTGTTGTGTTCTGTTTTATTGAGTAAAATTATTCTGTACAGTGGTTGTTTGTTCGTTCTTTCTTTCTCTCTAAGGATAAATTAACACCGTTGTTTGTTCTTTCTTTCTTTCTCAGGATAAATTCAGCCACTGTTTGTTCGATCTTTCTTTCTCAGGATAAATTTATTTTGTGCCCAAAAAAATGATCGTCCAGATTCGAACTGCTGATCTCTTTTTGTTTTGGTTAACCAGCAATGTCACCAGCTCATCTGCATTGAGTTTACTTTTCACCTGTTCAATTCGAAGTTAAACATATTGAGTGGTTAAGCTCTTCCCATATAGCCATTCCCTTGGTGGCACTGATCAGCATAATTCAAACCTGGATATTAGCCATCATGGACTTAACAGGGGTAACTTCAACTCAAGGAAACTTAAGGAACACCATGGACGTAATTCTAATCAGAATGATGAATTACAGAATTATACCCCTTAAAAGTTTTTTTTAGATGCTATGGTTATTGTGGAGTCACTGAACTGACTCAAACCTGTGATCCAATTATGTGTAAGTAAAACTAACTCCTTGTCACTGAAGTTATTAGGGAGTCACCACAAACCACCAACTACTTAAATTTTGAACATGTGTGACCCAACAATGTGTTAATACTTTATGGCCCCTTAAGCTAGCTATAAGGTATCACATGGTCAGTGTGCCTCGAGGTATTGCATGATGACGTTTAGATCTATGTCTTGCTATAAGTTTGACTCTTTTTGTTGAGCTTAGTTTTATGTATTGTCAATAGTAAGTTAGACCTTTACGTCGTATTAATGTAATCCATATATTGTCATTTATAAGTTTCCACCTTAGATCTATTTTCTAGGGTTGTTCTTTACCAACTTTCTTGTTGATCCACATGTGCACCTATTGCTTCAATAATCTTCTCTGAGTTGAAGTCATGTTGGCAAGATATGTTTTTCCCTTACCTTCAAGGTTTTATGATAACTCTAAGGGGCTCGCTATTTTATACTATACTATACTTATTCTCTTATTCTATACTTATTAAAATTTAGTGTTATATTTGATCAAATCCTATTCATGTATCAATTGACATTGGAGGTCTTGGTAATGTGTGCAGTTTTATGATCATTTTGTGGACATGAACTTGAAGAACGCCATTCAAAATATGATCAGCATTCGCAAGAGGAATAACATAAAGGCCAACAGTGCTTGTCGAATAATAACTGCCGAGAATGACCTCTACATGGCAAGCATTGATGAAGTGGTTATCGCTAAAATCGGGGCAAGGTATGATGTTGGAAAGTACTTGCCTTCACAGGATTTTCAACTCGCAACTTCTGGAGATGGATATGCCGTGTGGGAAAAGAAAAGCTTCAAGCCAAACATTTCCCAATCATAAAGTCAAATTCGGCATCTCTTTCCACTTATATTTTGTTGTCAAATCAATATTAATGCACCTTCTTTGTGTAGTATTATTGAATACTTCAATCGACTTTTAAAGCACAAAACTGAAAGACTTGTGCAATAAGAAGAAAAATAAAATCTAATGTAATAAAAAAAAGTTCTTTGTGATTAAAAAAGACTTTCCCCTCAAGTGGAATATGCCTAAAAAATTGTGCATCAACTAAAAAAATCCATTTATCTCATAACTATATAGTGTTAACACATTTATTATAAGGCTAGAAAGCCTCAACAACTATCTGTTTTGTTTTGTTTAATATGTTAAAAGAGTTAGGAAAACAAGCAAAAATAAAAATAATCTTCATGTATTAAAAAACATCAAGTTTTGGTTAAGTGGAAAACTTTTCTTATTTATTCACAAGTGTGGGAAGTTTCAACAATTATTTGTCAAGTTTAGTTGTGTGATGGTGAAAATTGCATACACATCCATTTTCCCTTATGCAAATTTGGGCCCACTTTGATTAGAGTTGTCTTAATGCAATGACTAGTTTACAAGTGGCATATTCTTTCATAAATTCAGCTCATAACGTCACCTCCCATTTCCATTATCACTCATCTCCAAATATTGATCATGATCTTTGAATCCCCCATTAACCACCTTAGATTAGATATGTGGGTGCAAACTTGACCTAGGTTAGCCCTTACTAAAACTCAAACCTCAAAAGATCGAGGTGAGCAAATTCCAACAACTAGATTTCTGCGAAATCATTTATGCGACTTACAGTTTAGATTTGTGCACCAAGTTCAATTCTACACTCACAAAGGTAAACCAAATTAGAGTATATTCAATTTACAAATTATGAGACACTTGTCTAATTAGGCCTTCAAATTCTAACATCTTGGTGAATCAATTCCTAGCATCTTAAGCATCATTTTCTCATCTTTAAATTCTAGCTAAGTATCACATTTAAATTCATTTAATTTTTGTAATTAATTCAACATTAATGTTCTAGTCCCAACTCATATAACTAGATTAAATTTTATTATTGCTCTAGTTATTTAATTAGCCTAGATATTTTTGGTAAGTGGTTTATTTTCCCTTATGTTTTTGGTGAACCTAACTTTCTTGAATGACCTAGGGCTTTGCCTTCCTTTTAGGGTTTTCAAATCTGGTTGCATAATCCTATTTTAAAATCTTAATAGGGTTTGCATTCCCTTTTTACTTGTGCTTCATAGCTATACTTGTCCTTAGGGTTTTGTGTTTCATAGTATGATCTTGTTTTCACTTACCCTACTACCCTTATTTTTGAAGCTAGGTTTCATTTGTTGATTGATTTTTCAAATCTAATCACTTGATTTTTCTAATTTCATATCACATCTTGTATCATTCTATATCATTTTGCCTTTAGGGTTTTGTGAGTTCTTTGTATGACAAGTTCACATCCACATACTCACTTTTCCGTAAGGAGAACCCCTTGTTTGAATCCTCCAATGGCCCAAACTATTGAGAATGGTGGTCCTAATGGTGTTCCCATAAGTAATGTTATTACTCCTATTGTCGAGCATGAGATTGAATATTATGATCATGAAGGACATTTGGGACAACAACAAATTGCACATGTTTTCTATTTTAATTGAGGCGAGTAGTCCTAAAAATTTAATTCAAGCTTTTCATGATTTATTACTTACTAAATCATCTGGGTGGCAAGTGCTTCAAGGCATTGGTGCTAAGGTTACTCCTAGTCCTTTTATTGGCGCATCCTCTTCATAATTTTCATTCGTTTTGTTCTTGAATATAGTATATGTCTTGATTTCACTCCTCCCTCCACCATGACAAAGCCTCTTCTTATTTATACATACTTCCCATCTTGAGCATTCTACATTTACTCCTCCTTCCTTCCAGCTTATTATTATTTCACCTACCTTTCATGCTATCTCTACTAGTGATATGACCACATGATCCTAGTGTTGCCTCTACCATTTCTACCTCCACCACTTGTGTTGCCTCTTCTACTCACCCTTCTATCACCATCCCTTATTCCATCTCTCATTCCATTCTTAGTTCCATATCTCATTCCACACCCTCTTCCATATCCCACTCCATACCACACTCCACTCCTCTCATTGACCTATTTATACTCGATCTTTTGTGTCACATCCCCCTACTACCATCATTCCTACCTCTACCTTGGATGCACTAATTCAAATGATAAATAGAGTTGAGCATAAAATTGATGGCCAAGATGAAGATGAATATGTGGAAGCATAACATACACTGCTTGCATTTGAGATTGTTACTTATACTTTACCTAGTGGTTATGTTGCATCTCAATTTGAAATGTACAATGGAAAAGGTGACCCTAATACACATTTGAGATTTTTTTATTGTTGTATGTTTAGACGATGTGTATGAAGACAAAGTTTTGTCTACACTGTTTGATCTATCAACTCTTGAATCAAAATCTAATAATCAACCAAATTTAAGATTACTTACTACATGCTTTTGCAAATTAAGTTTTATATGAGAAATGAGAAAATTGTGTTAAAATATATAGTTGACCTAACAAAACGCATTTTATCCTAGAAACCCCTTGTGTGGAGGAAAACCAGTGTTGTAGTGGTGGAAAAAATTGTGCTACCTTGCTTTATTTCTTGGGAAGAAAGAATTACAAGTAGGACTAAATTCATTGTCCTCTATATCTACTTTCTTCTCTCCACTATGAATAGTTGAATTCTACAATATTCCTCATATTCTCCAACTCTTAGACATGCTCACACACCCTTCTATTTATAGATTAAAGAGTTCTCTCGGGCCCAAGAAGAAATTTTGTAAACACAAGAAGCTAGAATGGCGATTGTTTGGTTCAAATTTTAAATTTCACACTTGTATTATTAATTGATAGTATCACAATCTCAGTGGAGTTTGAACTCCACTTTTAAATGTGATCTCTTCTAGGTGCTTGCTTATGTTCATTTCCTATTCTAGCTCTATTCTTGCATCCGGATTTGAGTTATTGTTCAAGCTTCATGTTCTAAACATATTTTCCAAATCTATTTTGGATCACACCTCCCTTCTTAGGAGGCTTTTGGTCCCATGAAAGCTTAATGAGGCATTAGGTATGGGAAGAGTTCTCCCACTCTTTCTTTGGAATACTATCTTACTTGACTAATTTTCTAATCTTTGAGTCCACTTTTCCAAGTTTCTTGAACTTTGTTCTTGGTTTCCATTGTCTTCTTCTCTAGCACCAAATCGTCAGTGAGCATGGCTCTTCATTACACACCCAAATTTTCTAAGGAGGGTAGTACATATTCTTCTTCCTCATCTAACATGGAGGAATCATAAAGCTACGAGTACTCACAATTCACAACTAAGTGCATCCTCATGAAAGGAGGGAGATCAAGTTTGAATGCATTTTCACCTATGACCTCCAAAATTGTGAAGGGTCCATACCTTAGTGGCTTAATTTTATTTGCTTGTCCTTGAAGCCTTTCCCTACCCAAGGAAAAACAAACTTTGTCTCTTACCTTAAGTTTGTGCTTCTTCGTATGTATGATCATGCCTTTGTTTATACAATTGGTATGCCTTTGTTTATACAATTGGTGTGCCTTTTCCAATTGTTCTTTTGCCTTGAGTTGGATCTATACAATCCTCTCAACAAATTTTGATGCTTTGGCCACCTCATTATCTTGCCCTACTTATTCATCTTGTTTATCAAAAGATACATCAAGTGGACTAGAAGACAAATACCCCAAACATGCTTCAAATGGTGACGTATTAATAAAAATGCAATACTTTGCTGTAGGAATCTTGAACATAAGGAAGTGATTCATCCCATGTCTAACAATACTTAATGTTGTACTTTGATGAATTGCACCAAGGTCATGTTTGATAGGGTTAGCCGACATAAGATATCAATTAAATGCAAATAAAGATTAAACAGAGGAATGAAAATACACAGAGATAATAACAGCGAGAGACAAGCTTTAACGTGGTTCACCCAAACTTGGGCTACATCCACCAACAGAGAGTCCAATATTAGTATCCAGCAAATCAAACCGATTACAACTAGCAATCCTTACAATTCAATACCACTGTAAAATGCTACAGTACATTAACGGAAACCCTAATCCCTAGCCACTTTTATCAAGCCTTATGTCAGTTACAAAAATAGGGTTTTTTTATGTTGGCCAATAGAAAAATAACTCCCGATGCCTTAATAAAATAATAAAAAAATTGTTGGAGGTTTTGGGGATGCTGCCCCTTGAGCCCGCCCTGTATCACGACAAGGAGCACGCTAGGGGTGTTGCCCCTTGACCATGTTAAATAATTTGGGGGGAAACCGCGTCGATAAAAGTGGGGTAAATTTAACCTCCGAGTTTGATTAGGCTCCATATACCAAGAATCTCCCACTTGAAGACTGATCAGACTCCACACCATATCATCTCCCACTTGGAGACTGATCATAACACCGCTGTCCTTGTAGCTCCCACTGGAAATAAGCACCCTGGACTCTGCTGTTCTGATTGTTTTTGTTTTCGGTCTTGAAGACCAATCGAAGCTGAAGAGGAGCTCAGCTTCTCCCTTGTCAATGCCTTCGTAAACATATTGGCTAGATTTTCATCTGTATGTATCTTTTCCAGCTGTAACTGTCCATCATCCAACACCGACCGGATGAAGTGATACCTTAGCTGTATGTGTTTGGTCTTTGAATGCAAGGCATAATTATTTGCAAGATGTATGGCACTCTGACTGTTTGTAAACAAATAACTGTTAGCCTGTTGTTTTCCTAATTCTTCCATGAAATATTGTAGCCATATCATCTCCTTGCTTGCCTCTATTGTAGCTACATACTCTGCCTCTGTGGTGGATAAAGCAACCACCTTTTGCAACCTAGAGATCCAACTCACTATTGTCCCACCTACAGTAAAGACATAACCTATAGTACTCCTCCTAGTATCAATATCCCCTGCCAAATCTGAGTCTACATAACCTGTTAAATCAGCATTAGAGCCCCCAAAACATAAGTGTTTATTGGATGTACCTCTCAAATATCTAAGAATCCATTTTACCGCATTCCAATGCTCTAATTCGGGATGACTCATATACCTTCTTAGGACTCCTACAACATGTGTAATATCCGGTCTCGTGCATAACATGGCATACATTAAACTTCCTACAGCTGAAGCATATGGTACCTTGGACATTTTTTCTTCCTCCTCTTGTGTCTTATGACACATCTCCTTAGTCAATTTCAAATGACTAGGCAAAGGTGTGCTGACAGCTTTTGCATTCTCCATATGGAATCTCTACAACACCTTTTCAACATAATGAACCTGAAATAGAGTCAATTTTCTATTCTTCCTATCTCTGCAAATTTTCATACCAAGGATTTGTTTTGTTGCCCCCAAATCCTTCATAGCAAATGAGTGTGCTAACTGTTGTTTTAACTCTCTTATGTGATCTATGTTAGACCCTGCTACAAGTATGTCATCAACATATAAACATAAAATAAATTAGCGGTCATTATCCAACCTCTTAAAATAAATACAATGGTCAGAATTACACGGGCTATAGCCTTGCTCAACCATAAAACTATCAAATTTTAAATACCATTGCCAAGGTGCTTGTTTCAAGCCATACAAACTCTTCTTCAATATGCACACCATTTTCTCCTTACCATTGACCTTAAACCCTTGGGACTGTTCCATATATATCTCCTCCTCCAAATCACCATGGAGAAAGGCAATTTTCACATCTAGCCATTCCAAATGCAAATCTTCAGTAGCCACAATACTTAAAATAGTACGAATATAAGTCATCTTGACAACCAGAGAAAATATCTCATCAAAATCAATACCTTTTTTTCTGTGCAAATCCTTTTACAACTAACCCGGCTTTAAATCTTTTTTTACCTCCATCTTCCTCTTTTAACCTATAAACCCATTTGTTTGGTAAAGCTTTTTTACCTGCAGACAACTTACATAATTTCCAAGTCTGATTTTTCAGCAAAGAGTCCATTTCTTCTTTTATTGCAAGCTCCTATTGAACCTTTGTATCCACCTGCATAGCTTCATCAAATCCTTCCAGTTCACCAGCATTTGTTAACAAAATAGAATACAAAGAGGGAGAAAACCTTTCAGGAGGTCTACTTAGCCTTGTTGACCATCTAACATTCATTGGAGTTTGTGGTATTTTTTGTTGCTGTTGCAGAGCATGAGGAACCACTAGAACATCACTATCTGGAGAATCATCCAACACCACATAATTCTTTTCTTTCTTCTCATGCTACTGCAACTGATCTTTGTACAACACCTTCTTATTGAATACAACATCCTTGCTTCTCACAATTTTCTAATTTTCAAAATCCCAAAGCCTATAACCAAATTCATCAATGCCATATCCAACGAAGATACGCTTTTTTGATTTTGCATCCAGCTTGGTTCTTTTTTCAAAATCTACATGTGCAAATGCTTCACATTCGAAGGTTTTGAGAAAATAATAACTCACATTCTTACCTGTCCATGCTTCCTTTGGAATACCACAGCCCAAAGGAGTTGAAGGACCTCTATTAATTAAATTTATAGTGGTGTTAACAGCCTCTGCCCACATGTTTAAAGGCAGCCCAACATGCAATCTCATAGTCCTTGCATGCTCCATTATTGTCCTATTTATGCGTTTAGTCACTCCATTCTCCTATGGAGTCCCTGGAACCATTTTCTGCCTACGAAGTCCATTAAAGGAACAATAATCCTCAAATTCTTTGCTGCGATACTCACCACCATTATCAGATCTGAGACATTTTAATCATTTACCCGTCTCATTCTCAACCAAGCTTCTCCACTTCTTAGATGTTTCAAATACATCAGATTTCTGCCTAAGGAAATAAATCCAAACCTTCCTAGTTGTATCATCTATGAATGTAACATAATACCGAGAGCCATCGAGAGAAGATACCTAGGCTAGTCTCCATACATCTGTATGCACAAGCTCCAACTTTTCATCTTTCTTTTGCTTCCCATCCTTGAGAAAACTGACTCTCTTTTGTTTTCCATACACACAACTTTCACATAAATCCATATTAATACATTTCAGACCTGGTAAAACTTTCTTAGAATGGAGTACCTTCATCCATTTTTCACTCATATGCCCAAGTTTGTTATGCCACAGTGTTGTCTCAGAACCTGCAGCAACTGTTTCACTCTCTTCCTACGAACCTGCACTAACTGTTTCAGTCTCTTTCTGTGAACCTGCAACAACTGTTCATGAACCTGTTTATTTTTTTCTCTACAATAGCTAAAGTAGAAGGAATAGTATGACCTGTACAAAGATATAAGGTGCCTACTTTCTGAAGAGACCTAATGTCTCAAGTTACTGCTTGGAACCTCATTCATTCATTGGTTTTGTTCATAGCAAGTACATGTTCATCATTCATCATTCATCGGCAAGGTTTGAACTGTCGGTGAACTCTTGATTTGTCCTACTGATGGATAGTGTCTCTCCGATAGTTGCTTGGTCATCGGCCACACTGGAACTTCGGCAGACTTTATTAATGCTACACGGATTGCTTTGCTCTCACCGATGGTGGTTTGCCCGTCAGCTGACTTTCACTATCGGCATGGTCTTGGGTTTCTTCTCCAATGTGCATTGGTTACTCCGATGAAGGATTGAACTTCACTCGTCAGGTTTAATGGTTGAATAGGTTCAACAGATATGTGATATGTTCTGCTACACTGATGGTAGTGAGCTATCGGGTAGACTTTCTGTATCGGCGGGAGTGAGGAGTCTTTGGGTGATCTGCAAGGTTTCACCAATGAAGGGCTAGCTACCAGGTTGATAGGCTCTATCGGTTTGGATTGGTGTTGCTTCTCCAATCAATATGTGTCATACCGATGTGATATTCTATTGGCATAAGGTTGGCCATCGACTGAGCCTGTGGTAGGTACTCCGAGGGTCTTCTGTTACTTTGATGAAGGATGAAGGCTTGGGCATCGGTGGGACAAGGAACCATTGGTGTGGATGGTGGAGTGGTCTCCGATGGCTTTGGCTATTTCGATGAGGCTTAGACTGGCATCGTCGGTAACAAAATTGCCGACGATAGTCTTACTGAGTGTTCGTGTATGTAAATTGGGATATTAAACTTGAATTGGTGAATGTGGGACTAAAGGTCTCACATGAATATGAACAATTATGCGACGGTTGGAAGATAGCGATGCTGGGTTAGTTGGAACGAACAGTTAGGGCAGAAGTTCAAAATGGTTTTGCTCTTGAAGACTGTGTTATATACAGATTTGGTGAGGTCATCTGGGATTGATGATGAGATTCAATCAAATTGTTTATTCTGTAGATGTACAGAGGAAGTGAACTGTGTGTATGATTTGAAAATCGATACCTGAGCGAGAAGGCTAGGATCTTTATTGTAACCTTTCTAAGCTTACTGTAAATAAAGATTGTCTCTCTTGTGGTGGTGGGTTTTTTACCCGAAAGGGTTTTCCCACGTACATCTGGTGTTGTTCTTTGCTATCTTGTATGTTTATTTTGTATTTTTTGGTGTGTTCATCTTTGTATTTGAATTAAACATTACCTGTCTACATTATCCCCTTTGAATTGACATTAGGGAAGCTATATTCTGCACCTGTGCTTTCCTTTCAAGTGGTATCAGAGCTAGGTTAGTTGTGTTATCCTTGTTGGTAGGTTGGGTTTTTTGTGTTAGTTCTGTGAGTGGGAGTTATGTAGAGGTCTATTTTGTTAAATAAGATGGCAAGTGCATCAGGAAAAGTAGACATTGAAAAGTTCAATGGCACAAACTTTGAGTTGTGGAAGCTTAAGGTTGAATATTTGCTCATCGATAGAGATCTTTGGGTTGCTGTGTCTGGGACTAAATTGTCAGGCATGAAGCAAAAAGACTAGGACCTGGCAGATAGGAAAGCTAGAGGACTGATAAGATTAAGTTTAGCAGATTCTATTCTATTGAATGTCCATGAGGAGAAGGCTACAAATGCTTTGTGGAAGAAGTTGGGAGATATTTATCAGGGCAAGTCCTTAGTGAATAAACTTTTCCTCAGAAAGAAGTTGTACTCTTTGAAGATGGATGAAGGAGCATCTGTAGCAGAGCATCTGAACTCATTTAATATGATTGTTGCATAGTTGAATTCTATAGGTGTAAAAATAGACGAGGAGGACTGCTGTATGCTTCTGGTGTGTTCCTTACCTAACTCATGGGATCATCTTGTGATGGCCATTGGAAATACAACAACCATGTTTAAAATTGAAGAAGTTGTTGCCTTGTTGTTATCTGAAGAGATACGGAGGAAATCTTCTGAGATGGCCAAAGAGGCCATGTCTGTTCGAGGTAGATCAAAGGAAAGAGGCAAGAAGAAAGACAAGAAATCTAAGTCCAAATCAGAGGGGAGATTGAAATCTCCTGGCAAAAAGTCCAAGGTGAAGTGCTGGAATTGTGGGCAGAAAGGACACATCAAAAAAGATTGCAAAGAGGAGAAAAAGAAGAAGAATAACTTCTCTGACACCAATTCTTCACAGAGTGATGCTGATGCCTTCATTGCTACCTTGGCAATGCCTGCATCTGAAGATGTATGGCTGGTGGATTCAGGAGCATCTTTTCATATGACATCTCACAGAGAATGGTTCACTAAGTATGAACCATATGCTGGTGGGAAGGTGTTCCTGGCAAATGATTCGACACTAGAAATTGTTGGCCGAGGAAGACTCAGAATCCAGTTCCCGAATGGAAGAATAAAGGGAATGAATGGAGTATTACACATACATGTCTGGCTCAAAATTTACTTTCTGTTAGTAAGCTTAATGATGTTGGAGTGCAAGTTACTTTTGTGAATGGTGGCTGTAAGATGACTAGAGGTTCTATTGTACTGGCAAAGGGTGAACACATTGGAACTTTGTATAGGTTAGATTGTAAACCACTGTGCTGTAATAATGTCTCTATAAAATTTGAAAAAGCTACTATTGTAACACATGATGCAAACTCTATGGAAGTTAAACTTCCTGCAGAGAAAACAATGCTCTAGCATCATAGACTTTGTCACATAGGTGAAAAAAGTTTAAAAACTTTGAAAAACAAAAACCTGGTAGATGGGCTGATTGATTGTAATTTGGAGTTCGATTTCAGCAAACATTGCATATATGGAAAACATAACCATGTTTCTTTTTACTCTAGTTCTCATAAATCTTCTGGTGTTCTGGACTATGTACATTCTGATGTTTTTGGTCCAGTTGATGTTCCTTCTCTGTTTAAATCAATATACTACGTATCGTTTATTGATGATTATTCAAAGAGGGCATTTGTATATTTTTTGAAAAATAAATCAGAAGTGTTCGGTTGGTTTAAAGAATTTAAAAATCTTGTGGAAAATCAGACTGGTAGAAAAATACAATGTTTGAGAATGGATAACGGTGGTGAATATTGCAATGCAGTTTTTGATAAATATTGTATTGATCATGGAATAAAAAGGCATAAGACTACACCTTATACTCCACAGCAAAATGGAGTTGCTAAAAGGTTGAATCTATCATTGATGGAGAAAATAAGTATGTTGAGTTATGCTGGTCTTGAACAAAGGCTCTGGGCTGAGGCAATCGCTAGAGTTTGTTACTTGCTGAATCGTTCTCCTACTTCGGCATTGGTTGATAAGATGCCTATGGAAACATGGTCTGGAAAGAAGCCCTGTCTAAGACATTTTTATGTCTTTGGTTGTGAGACATATGCTCATATTCATGAGGTAAAAAGATCTAATCTGGATTACAAGGCAGTCAAATGTTTCTTTATTGGCTATGGAGTTGGTGTTAAAGGGTACAAGCTTTGGAATCATGAAATTGAAAAAGTAATTTACAGCAGGAATGTAATTTTCAGAGAGCTGAAACCTTTGGTTATTGATCCTCAGCCGGAGAAAACAGAAGAGAAGAAAGAAAAGAGTGTTGTTAATATTCCTTTGACCCTTGTAAAAGAGGAACAAAAAGCACCAAGTGTAGATGATTCAGAAGTGAGTTCGAGTAGCTCCGAAGATTCATATCCAGAGCAAGAACCTGAACCTACACCTCAACTGTTGAGGCAGTCTACACGTGAAAGAAGACAACCAGATAGGTATGGATTTTTAGTACTTGATTCAAGTTGTGCCTATGCTTTGCTTACTGATATTGATGAACCTAGGACTGTGAAAGAAGCTATTAGTTTGCCCGATTCAGATTCTTGGTTGGAAGCCATGGATAATGAAATGTCATCGTTGGAGAAAAATGGAACCTGGGATCTGGTGCCCTTTCCTGAAGGTAGAAAACCTGTGGGCTGTAAATGGGTATTTAAAACGAAATATGGTCCAGATGGTAGTATTGAAAAGTACAAGGCAAGACTAGTTGCTAAGGGGTATTCTCAAAAGGAAGGTATAGATTATGGAGAAATCTTTTCTCCTGTAGCTAAGCTGACATCCATTAGATTTCTATTGTCACTTATAGCAACGTATGACTTTGAAATTGAGTAGATGTATGTGATGACAACATTTCTTCATGGGGACCTTGAAGAAGAAATTTATATGTCCTAGCCAGAGCATTTTGTGGTAAAAGGTAAAGAACATATGGTATGTAAACTTAAAAAGTTTCTTTATGGCTTGAAGCAATCTCCTAGAATGTAGTATCAGAAATTTGATACGTATGTTTTATCTTTGGTATTTGTGAGATATAAATCTAATCATTGTGTCTATTATAAAACTGATGGTGATCGGATTCTTATAGTTGCATTGTATGTGGATGACATGTTATTCATTGGCAATGGTAAGGGGATGATCTTAAATTTAAAATCTTAGTTGTCCTTGAAATTTGAAATGAAGAATCTGGGGGTAATGAAGTACATTCTGGGAATGGAAATCAAAAGGGATAGATCTAGTAGAAAGCTTTGGCTCAGCCAGAGCAAGTATATTACCAATGTTCTTAATAAATTTAATATGTCTGATTGCAAACAGTTAGTTGTTCCAGTTTTGCAGGGAACAAAGCTATCTGTTGAAGATTGTCCGGAATCTTTGAATGAAATTGACATGGAAAAAGTGCCTTATGTAAGTGTTGTTGGCAGTTTAATGTACGCAATGGTCTGTACTAGACTAGACATTGCCCAGGGAGTGGGAGTTTTGAGCCGATTTATGGCAAATCCAGGTAGATCACATTGGGATGCTGTGAAGAGAGTTATGAGACATTTGAAGGGAACTTCTGACTATGCTATTTGCTATCATGGAAACTCAGTTGGATCTCATAAATCTATCAGCATTCAGGGATATGTTGATTCTAATTGGGCAGGGGACATTAACAATAGAAGATCCACCAGTGGATACGTATTCATGTTAAATGGTGGTGCTATCAGTTGGATGAGCAAGCGGCAGGCTGTAGTCACTTTTTCCACAACAGAGGCAGAGTACATGGCAGCTACTCGTGCATGCCAAGAAGCCTTTTGGTTGAATAGGTTGTGTTCTGATGTCGGTTTTGATGCAAGGCAGATACAAATTCATTGTGATAGTCAAAGTGCTATCTGTTTGGCAAAAAATCCTACTTTTCACGCTAGGATAAAACATATTGATGTCCAATATCACTTTGTTCATGAGATGGTGGAAGACAAAAAGGTAAAACTGGAAAAAGGTTGATACTTTGGATAATGTTGTAGGTGCCTTAACTAAACCAGTGAGCACGACCAAGTTCAAATGGTGTTCAGATGAAATGGGTCTTCGGGCCCATAATTCTTAGTAATCATATGAGGATTAAGAGGTAGAAGTAATCTCTTTGACAAGTGGGAGATTGAAGAGACCTAATTTCTCAAGTTACTGCTTGGAACCTCATTCATTTGTTGGTTTTATTCATAGCAAGTACATGTTCATCGGTCATCATTCATTTGCAAGGTTTGAACTGTCGGCGAACTCTTGACTTGTTCTACCGATGGATAGTGTCTCTCCGATAGTTGCTTGGTCATCGGCCACACTGGAACTTCGGCAAACTTTGTTAATGCTACACTGATCACTTTGCTCTCACCGATGGTGGTTTGCCCATTGGCTGACTTTCACTATCGGCATAGTCTTGGGTTTCTTCTCCGATGTGCATTGGTTACTTCGATGAAGGCTTGAACTTCGCTCGTCAAGTTCAATGGTTCAATAGGTTCAACCGATATGTGATATGTTCTGCTACACCGATGGTAGTGAGCTATCAGGTAGACTTTCTGTATCGGCGGGAGTGAGGAGTCTTTGGGCGATCTGCAAGGTTTCACCAACGAAGGGCTAGCTATCGGGTTGACATGCTCTATCAGTTTGGATTGATGTTGCTTCTCTGATCGATATATCATACCGATGTGATATGTCTATCAGCATAAGGTTGGCCATCGACTGAGCCTATGGTAGGTACTCCGATGGTCTTCTGTTACTCCGATGAAGGATGAAGGCTAGGGCATCAGTGGGACAAGGAACCATCGATGTGGATGGTGGAGTGGTCTCTGATGACTTGGGCTATTCCGATGAGGCTTAGATTGGCATCGTCGGCAACAAAATTGCTGACGATAGTCTTACCAAGTGTTCATGTATGTAAACCGGGATATTAAACTCAAACTGGTGAATGTGGGACTAAAGGTCTCACATGAATACGAACAGTTATGCGACGGTTGGAAGATAGCGATGCTGGGTCAGTTGGAACGAACAGTTAGGGTAGAAGTTCAAAATGGTTTTGCTCTTGAAGACTGTGTTATATACAGATTTGGTGAGGCTGTCTGGGATTGATGATGAGATTTGATCAAATTGTTCATTCTATAGATGTACAGAGGAAGTGAATTGTGTGTAGGATTTGAGAATCGATACTTGAGCGAGAAGGCTGGGATCTTTATTGTAACCTTTCTAAGCTTACTGTAAATAAAGATTGTCTCTCTTGTGGTGGTGGGTTTTTTACCTGAAAGGGTTTTCCCACGTACATCTGGTGTTGTTCTCTATTATCTTGTTTGTTTATTTTGTATTTTCTAGTGTGTTCATCTTTGTATTTGAATTAAATGTTACCTGTCTGCATTATCCCCTTTGAATTGACATTAGGGAAGCTGTATTCCGCACCTGTGCTTTCCTTTCACTTTCACACCTTTTGCTACTATTAAGGCATGTCTTTTAACATTCCAAATTTTATCACTAAATGTAACAATGCACCTTCATCAGCTAGCTGCCCTGCTAAAATTAAATTCCTACTCAGCCTTGGAACATGCCTTACCTCTTGTAGTAGCCAATGATTCTCATTCTGCAACTTAATCTTGATTCTTCCCTTTCCAACAATCTGACAAGGTTCGTTATCTTCCAAATAAACCAGCCCAAAATCCCCTTGGACATAATCAAGAAAATAACTTCTATGAGGCTTAGCATGAAATGAGGCCCCTGAAACTAAAACTTATGAATCATCAGCATTATCTAGGGAAAGAATCAAAGCATTATCTTCAGATTTATTATTTACCACATTTGCCTCCTTATTGCCTTCTTATTTGTCTCCTTTATTCTTCCAAGACCAGTAATCTTTATTCAGATGACCTGGTTTCCCACAGTACCAACAATCCTTCTGTCCTTTGGATTGGGACCTCTTGTCCTTTGATTTTTCTCATGACTTCCCATGACCTCCAGAACCTTTTCCTCTCTCTTTTGATCTGCCTTTGCTTTCTACATTCAAAACACTACTTGATGTGGCTCCATGTGAGTGTTTTCATCGCATTTCCTCGCTAAGGATAACACCAACAACATCATCAAATTTCAAAGTATTTGAACCAGAGACAGAGTTACTTACAAGCATTACCAAGCTATTCTAGCTTTCTGGCAAAGAACATAATATCAAGAGAGCCCTCACCTCTTCATGAAAACTTAGTTTTATAGAAGTTAACTGATTGATAATCATATTAAACTCATTTAAATGATCTGTCACAGATCCACCTTCAATCATTTTCAGATTAAACAAACGTTTCATGAGAAATATATTATTTGAGGCTAAGGGTTTTTCATACAATTTAGCCAAAGTTTTCATCAGACCATTTGTTGTCTTCGCTTCTGTTACATTGAATGCCATCAATGGTGCTAGGCACAACCGAATGGTTCCCAGTGCCTTTCTGTCCGGAAGATTCCAATCCTCATTAGTCATTGTTGTCAGTTTCTTGGCTGTTCCTTCCAACGACCTCCATAAATCCTTCTAATAGAGATAATCTTCCATTTGCATCTTCCATAACTGATAGTTCTGCCCATTGAATTTATCTACCTTCAATTTACCCTCGTTCTCCATTGCTCCCACTCAACCGTGAGACCTTCCTGCAGACAATAATCAAACACAACCCGCTCTGATACCACTTGTTAGGGTTAGCTGATAGAAGATATCAATTAAATGCAAATAAAGATTAAACAGAGGAATGAAAATACATAGAAATAATAATAGTGAGAGACAAATTTTAACATGGTTCACCCAAACTCGTACTACATCCACTAACAGAGAATCCAATATTATTATCCCAAACCAATTACAACCAGAAATCCTTGCAACTTAATATCGCTGCAAAATGCTACAATACATCAACGGAAACCCTAACCCTTAGTCGCTTTTATCAAGCCTTGTGTCGGTTACAAAAATAGGGGTTTTTTTATGTCAGCCAATAGAAAAATAACTCCCGATGCCTTAATAAAATAATAAAAAAATTGTTGGAGGTTTCAGGGGCGCAGCCCCTGGACCCCGCAAGGGGTGCTGCCCCTTGACCCCATTAAATAATTTGGGGGCAAATCACGTCGATAAAAGTGGGGTGAATTTAACCTCCAAGTCTGATTAGGCTCCATATAACAACAATGTTGACCATTTGTTTGTGGGTAAAAGGTTGTTCTTTTCTTTAGCTTTATGTCCATTGTGCTCCATAATGTAGATCAAAACTTACCAACAAATTATGTATCTCTATCTAAAGTTATGGACTTAGGGAGTCCAAAGTACACCCAAACATTATTAAAGAACATTTTAGCCACTTATTTCCCTATGATAGTTTGTATAAGTAGATAAAATATACATCTTATTGAATTTGTCAATTAGCACAAACAAGTAATCATGTCCATGTCTTCTAATACGAAAAACACCTACAAAATTCATAGAGACAATTTACCATGGGCTTGTGGGGATAGGCATGGGCATATACATTCCTTCTTTTCTTGTTTTAGATGTACTAGTGCAACAAAATTTACAATTTCTAATAAATATTTCTACGTCTTCTTATGTTTTAGGTCTAAACACATACCTTTGCAAATAAGTCATTATTTTTCCTATGTCAAAGTGACCCACCACTTTGAAGGTATGCACCTCCCTCATTAGTTGAAACCTTTGTGCTCTTAACACACATAATTTCCATGCCTTATAGAGTAACCCATATTGAATATAGAAGTCTTCACCTTTTACATTCACTCATGATAGTTCTTTAAATTTCTTGCAAATTGCTCATCTTGTGCATATTTTTCAATACAAGCCTCTTTTGTGAAAGGTTCCAAATGAGTTACCACAACCATAGCTAAAATAGATGTGTCTGTCAGAAGGAGATCAAAGAACTTGACGCTTTAGGTTTAATCCAAGTTTCTGATTCACCTTTCTCATGTCATGCTATGTATGTTCCAAAAGTAGATGAGAATGGTGTCGAACTCCCTGAAAAACGCCTGGTTGTAAACTACAAGCCCCTCAATGAATGTCTTGTAGATCATAGACATCCTCTCCCTAGTAAGGATCACATCTGGAAAACCATCCAAGGCAGCCATGTTTATTCCAAGTTTGATCTTACTAAAGGTTATTGGCAAATAGCTCTGAAGAAACAAGATTTCTTCAAAACTACTTTTTCGGTTCCTGAAGGTCTTTATGAATGGAAAGTCTTGCCTTTTGGCATCAAGACTGCTCCATCTATTTTCCAGCAGAAAATGGATATCATCTTTCGGCCCTTTGCTAAATTTATCCAACCCTACATAGATGATATTCTGGTTTTTAGTCAAGATATTAATGCTCATATGGACCATCTTCGCCAATTCCTAACCATTTGCCAACATCATGGTTTAGAAGTAAATCCTTCAAAATCAGTTTTTGCTCAACCTGAAATTGTTTTTATTGGCATCAAGCTTCTTCCGGGGGGGATGATGGAGGCACAACCACATATCCTGCGCAAAATTGCAAATCTGCCAATCACAAATGTCAAAGAATTACAAAGGTTTCTAGGACTGGTAAACTACATTGCAGGATTCTATCATAAGCTTGCTGAAGACCGTTTGCAGTTAAATAAGCTGCTTGGTAGTAAACCGCCACCATGGACAGAATTCCATGATAAGCTAATTATGCATATCAAGCATAAGTGTTCTCAGCTACCACCACTAAAGCTACCTGGACCTGGATTCAAAATTGTAGAAACAGATGCTAGTGAAGGAGCCTGGGCTGGTGTTCTTAGGGAACAAAAGACAGTTCAGTATAATCCCAAAGACAAAGGTGAAATAGTCCGAACTGCTTCAGGAAGTTTCCATAATTCAGAAAAGGACTATCACAGTACTCATAAAGAAATCTTAGCTGTTGTGAATTCGTTTCAAGCTTTTCAAATGTTTATAGCTGATAAAAGATTTCTTCTTAAAAGTGATTTACAGCATCTCAGAGGTTTCTTTAGAAAGGAATCCAAAAACAAAGTGGTCAGAGGATGCCTTCTCCGATGGGCTCAACTCCTTAGCACCTATGAATTTGATTTTATTCATTTACCAGGAGTTGAAAACATCTTTGCTGATTTTATGACCAGAGAGGGTCATACCATGGACTTGGCTAAAAAGGATTTTCAGCAAAAGGCAAAAAACAGACAGATGCGAGGTAAAGTAAGAATCATTCGCATCAGAGAACACAGGTGGCATGAACCTTGTCGAACAGATTGGAGTAGCAATCCCTTCCCAAGAAGAGATCTGCATAATTATCAAATGGCTAATGATTTTTTGTTTGACAGGTTTCGTATGTTAGTTGCAAAGCAGCAGTTGACTTCTCCAGGGTTATGGACGGAAGAACCTTTCTTCCAGTTTTCAGCTGAAGCCGAACCGATAGATCCCGAAGTCGGGCATGTCTTACAGAATTGGTGTGGAGATTTTGTTCTACCAATAAAGTTTAATAATCCAATGTTAGGTAGACCAGATCAATGGCTAAACGCTGAGGATGGTAAGGAATTAATTCGCAACCTTTTTCAAGGACCTTATCCTCCAGCAGAAAATCTCCAATTCAATGGAACCACTGCTTACACAGGTTGTATTTTCAAACTTACTTTTGGTTCCGTTGATGAAAATTCTATTAGTTGGCATCTTTGTCAAGTTTATGGACCAACTGGACCTAACTCAGTTTTCAAGCACTGGACGGTCAGGAATCGTCTTAGACATCTTTTTGCTCATCAAACTCCTATCTGGTTTCATACAAAGACATATCGGATGAATGGGACCACAACCCAAGCACTCAACCGTGGATTCTATGGAGCTCATAAACTAAAGGTTTTAAGCATCATTTGGAAAGAAGATGATAATAGAATTCCAGGCTGTGTCCCACATGCCTCATCGCAATCATGTGCCAACTGCTATGATAATTCTGAAGATGGCCCAAGAGTCCCCACCTATGGCGCCAGCGGCAACTATCGTGCTCCTGATTGCACTCATCCAGATGGTGAATCATGTGAAGGATGTATCTTTTATCAACCAAAGGAATCTAGTACATCCACTAATAGCACTGGGTCCTAGCTAGCTAATGAGTGGGCTTGTCACTCATCGAGGGCATCTTTCTCCTCGTGGTAAAGGAAAGACATGGACCACACCATGTGTAAAGGGGCAAACACACCGCCTTATTGCGTGTACGAGTTATTCCTCTCGTGATAAAAGGAACGTCCTGTAAAGGTGGTCGTTCTTATCTTGTTCACGGATAATTGGGTCCCACCAGAAGAATCTCTTCACATGGGATGTCCTACGGATAAGGTTTTGCTAGTCCTGCATCGTGTCCACTTCTGGTTGATGGATTTCAAAGAAACTTTATGATCGGGGTTAAAAGATCTACTCCCGACTATCTATAAAAGGGGTCCAGAGCCGCCTGCATTTCATAAGAGTTTCTGAGCGTAACTCAAGTCTAAGAGAAGTGAAGTCTAGAAGTCTTAGAGTCTAAGTCTTTGTCCAAGTTTGTCTTAGTTAAGTTTGAAGTTTAGTGTTGCAGAAGCTTCTATCTAAGAAGCAAGTCCTATATTTGTAATCATACGCATATAAGTATGATAGCGAGCATTGTATATGATGAACATCTGTGTAAGTTTTCTCAGTGTTAATAATAATAATAATGGTCATAATATCCATTTACGTGTAAGATACGCATATCCGCCTTTTGTTTGTCATTTATAAGCACCACATTGTTAGCCCCTTTCTTATATTTAATCACAAAATGGAGTTGTTGAAGAAAACTCATCCATTCATAGTGTCTTGCTTCTTGTAATTTATTTTGTCCCTAGAAATATTGTCGAGGTTGGTTGATTAGTGTACACAATAGTTTCCTTACCAAACAAATAATGTTTCCATTTTTTAATTGCCTAAACTAGTGCATATAGCTCTTTATAATAAATTGGATATCCTCTAACTATTGAAGTAAAAACCTCTAAATGATATAAAATAGGCCTACCACCTTCAAAGAAGATGACACCCATGGCATATTCACTAGCATTTATTTCTACTTCAAATGAATTTTGTATATCATGAAGAGCAAGCACAAGAGCATGGCTTATCCTGTATTTTATTGTTTCAAATGCTTTATCATGTTCTTCTCCTCAACGAAAGTCCCTTCTCTTAGATGCAATTTGATGTAAAAGTGCAACTATGTAAGAAAAAGAAGGGATAAACTTTCTTGTGAATTATGTAGCCCCTAGAAAACCCCTAGTTCTTGTAGCACTCTTTGGTGTAAGCCAATTTACAATTGCTTCAATTTTAGATGGGTCTATTCTTAGCATTGGAGTAGGTGTGTCGTACACCTTGCATAACATTGGTATTATTTCATTATGTAAAATAAATATTTATTTGTGGTATATCCATGTTGATGGGTGAAAACCATGTCTAAATTCTATGCCCTTTTTGTTTGTTTTATTCCCCTTTCCTAAGTCCTCTTGCCATTAATTATTATAAGAATGAAGAAATATTTAATATGTTTTAAAGAATGAAGGAATGCTTCCAAAATGCCAAATTGTTGAGATAATAATACGATTTGATTGACTTGCTACAGGAACTGATCATGTTGAAGGAACTTGCCATGTTGAAGATAACCCTTGAAGGACATAGGACACGAGGAGAGGCAAAGGATGGGCTGAATGTGTTGTGAAACTGCTCACTTCTATTTTTGCATTATATTTTGAAACTGTTTTAATGTTGTTTTGGGTTTGTGGCCTGCGGTCGAACCAAAGACTATTAACATCCGGTTTGTTGGCCATTGGCCATAACAAACCATAACCTCTTTTTATCTTAAGTATTCGATGTGTTGGTTTTAAGCCATAACAGTAAGAAATCACATCTATAAATATGTTATGGTTTAGACTGTAGATATAGAAGAAGATAGAGAACATAAGTACATTTTGGTTTTGCTACAAACTAGATGAATCAAATTGGACGTTCGTGATATTGAGTTAGCGTAATCAATTTCTTTCCACTCACCTTGTGAACTAGAGGAAGGGCCCACTCTTGGGATGTTCGGTGAGGTTGTTTCCTATTTGGATTAGTTAGAATTTATATTCTGTGTGGTTTGATTTATGTTGAATATACTTCACAGTGTGATATGTTTATGATTTGATTTCCTTTTAAGTTTGGGAAGATTTAATATTCGACTTATGTGGTTAATTCATTATTAAACATTGATTTGCAATTGGTGTGAGCGATTTTATGTTGAACGCAATCATTATCTAAAGTACAAGAAGTTCACTTACTTCAGTAGTTTATCTACTGTTCAATTACATTTACTGATTTCTAAACCTTACTCTGTATTCTGTATTGTGAACTTCTTGTCACACTGTAACTTCCTATCACCTGTCAAACTTCCTATCGCATTACATAAATAAAAGTTAAAACCAAATTTTCTTAGGTGTCATGTGTGATTAGCTGCATTGCATTCCCACTTAACTTACTATTTCCAGCCCTTCAGCATATAGCCATAACACTTTTCATGAGCTTATGATTCCCAGATTAACATTTAGGAACAAACTGAGGGAATTAATACAAAATTCTTGAAAACGGATTCAATTGTGTTAAGCCCATTTGAAATAATTACAAGGATAATCTACCCCAACTTTGATCCATAGTTTTTCCCAATATTTTTTGGCACCATTCTTGGGGAAAGGTTTTAAAGGCTTGAAATCATAGTGAGTTAAGTTAGGATCAGTGCGTCAAGGTGAAAGTCTGTGCAAGTATCGACCTTGCCTAGGTGATTAACCTTGGTTTGCTCTATTTTAGATCATATAGATGCATGAGTCGAGCTAGAGATGATAAAGGTAGATTTATCAAACAACCTACTGTGAGTAGTTCGTCAAAACAAAAGAATCCTACACGAGTGATTAGGCCACAACCTGTCAAGAAACAAGTGCAAAATAAGTAAGCTGAGCCTGATTTAGAAAAGTGTGTTATTGAGTCAACTACTATACCTCTAGAAGCTCTAAGTGAACAAACTGAAGTAGATGTTGATTCAACTCCAAGTATCCCTCCTATATCTATAAATTTAGATCATCCTGAGTCATCATTAGCATCCTGTTCCTCCTGATTTTGCTGAACAATTCAAAGCTTCCTATGCATTAAGAAGTGGTAGAAAGGAAATACCAAGACAATACCAATCACGTTCTTCATTATTCCGTGTTTATTGGGCACCTTGGCCCTTAGACAACATGGGTGACAATCATGAGGGTGGCTGAATCAACAATGATCGAGCTTTAGCCAATAATGAACCAATCACTTTTAAGTTTCCCATTGTGAATCCTAATGAAGAGGCACCTATGAAAAATATACCTCACTAGGCCTTACCAATTTTTAGAGGCCTCTCTATTGAAGATCATGACATGTTCTTATTTGAATTTGATGTGTTGTGTCATGGCTATGATTACCAAAGTGATGCATAGAAATTCAAGTTGTTTCTAGCTACACTGAAAGATGCTACATTACAATGGTTTATGGGACTCGAACGACAGTCAATTCACATGTGGGATAAGATGAAGGAACGATTTTTGACAAAGTATCAGGATTATTGCAAGAAAAAGGAAGTTTGGGATGAGATTTCATAATGTCTCAATGGGAAGATGAAACACTCGAAGATTTTCTTGAATGATTCTTGTTCAATCTTCAAAGATCACAACAAACATGCCTATTATCTAAAACTATCAAAATGCTTTTCTTAAGAGGAATTCATGATGACTGCATTGATACTTTAAATCTTATAGGAGTAGGAGATATTTCTAAATTATCCTTTGATGATATTTGTGAAATCTGCAGGAATTATTCGAGATCTCATCAGTCGGTTCAAAGATACTCAAGAAGACAAGCTTCTCAAGGAGGGGCATCAGGTATTACCAAACGAGAGTTAGGTACATTACTTGATGACCTAAAAATTGATCTTTTAACTCATATGGGTAAACAGATAGACACTTTGTATACATGTAAAAAGCATTATGAAGCTAAAAAAGCCTTTGCTATCTTTTGTCCTACATGTCGCAAGAAACATACTAGTGAAGAATGCCCTTACAATAGGACAAAGATCTCATCTTTAGAGGAGGCTAGTAAGAACACTTCCTTGCGGTCATTACCCATAGACATGGCATAAGTAGAATATCCTGAAGAACATGTTTATTACATGGCTCAAAGGAGACCATGGAAGCCTAGGGTTATGCCACCAAGCATGATGAATAACTATAATATGCCCTATAATTCTATGGGACAACCAAGTGGTCAGCCTGCTCCTTTTCCATATCATAATTCACCTGGATGGTATAGAGGTTGGCAACAAACTCCATCCTATCCTATGTGGCCAAATCAATACCCATAGCAACAGCCCTCTCCATAGCCATGCAACAACCATGGAGGGCAACACAACCACCCTATCCACAATATCCATCATACCCCATTCCACCCACTGTTGCTCCATATCAACAACCACAACAACAAATTCTACCACCCATACCACCCTCATCCACTAATCCACTATCCTACCCATCACAACCACTAAAGGCAACACCCATGCCTGCACAACCAGCTCCAAACCCAAAAAACAAGGTGGCACAACCCGTTTACAATAATCAAGTGGCAGTTTACCCAACCTATCTTGTCAATACAATAGAAGTAGATGGTGTATGTAACTAAGATCAGGAAAGAATCTCCAAGGGCCAACTATTACAGAGATAGAAGATTCTCCAGAAGAACCTAAAAGAACAAGCATCTAGCTTCCCTTTCCTAATAGGTTTCAAGAAAAACCAAAAGAACAAGAAACATCTTGACTTGGTTTTGATTTTATGAATGATTTAAGAAATGTTAAGATCAAAATTCCTCTTTTGTAGGCCATTCAATATGTTCCAGTGTATACAAAAGAAATCAAAGAATTATGTGGGTGAAAACTAAAGAAGAAACAAGACTCGAAGACAATCCAGGTCATTGGACAACTCGTAGATTTGATGTTAGGAAATATTTATGTTCCTAAATATGTTGATTCTGGAAGTCCTATGATAAAGGTATGTATTGGTAATATAGTTATTCCAATTACACTTGTGGATTTAGGAGCAACTATAAATGTAATGACAAATGAGACTAAAGAGAAACTAGCCTTACAAAGATTAAGACCAACTCTAACAGTCTTACAAATGGCAGATGATTCCCTTGTAAAACCTGAAGGTATGATTGAAGACATTATTATTTCTATTGAATCTTGGGAATATCCAACAAATTTTATGATTTTACAACCAAAAATTAAGCAGGGGGGATACCCCTTAATCTTAGGTAGACCTTGGTTGGCCACAACTAATGCTTTTATGAATTGTAGGTCTGGCAATATGGTGATCTCAAATGGAGAACAAATGAATCAATTGATGTTGTACCCTCCAGCACAACCTCTATTGGAAACAGAAGATCCCCTATGGGTTGACAGTGACTTGGATGAGTCGTTGCCTATTTTGACCATTGATCAAAGTACAGAAATTGAAGAACAATCAGAAGACACTATTATTGATAATTTCTTTCAAAACTATTATTTGTTTAATAATGTCTTAGAAAATATGGCTTTGCATTCTCATATTAGCAATAATTGTCCATTTGACAACTTTCCTTTGATAAGTGATTCACAGTCCATTCAACATTTTATTACTTTGCATCAATTGTTACCGCACACATGCTTGTATAGTTCCTTTTTCATTCCCAATCCTTCTGATTCATCTTCTTCTACTTCCCCATTACTTGTTGTAAATCAACTTGTTCAATCTTAGGCTATGGAAGTTTTACTTGGAAAAATGTTCAATATAAATCCCAACCCGAGTCCCTCATAATTAGAAGATCTTATTGTCATGTTGCATTATCATAAAGATGCTTTTGCTTGGGATTACCAAGACATGAGAGGAATATACCCTGCCACTTGCACACATCATATCTATATAGAGGAGGGAAGTAGACCGGTAAGACAACCACAAAGAAGATTGAACCCTGTCTTATGAGAGATTTTTAAAGATGAATTACAAAAGTTACTCAACGTAGGATTTATATACCCTATCTCTGATAGCCAATGTGTGTCACCCTTCATAGTGGTTCTGAAGAAAAATGGGAAATGGTGAATCTGTTTAGACTATAGAGCCCTTAATAAGGCCACTGAGAAAGACCACTTTCCACTACCTTTTATAGATCAAGTCCTAGATACCCTTGTTGGAAAGAAGTTTTTCTCCTTCCTTGACGAGTTTAGTGGGTATTATCAAATCTAAATAGCCCTGGAGGATCAAGATAAGACCACCTTTACCTGCCCTTGGGGTACATTTGCTTATAATGTCTTGCCTTTCGGGTTATGTAACGCCCCTGCTACTTTTCAATGGGTCGTCTTAAGTATCTTTGCTGATTTGATTCAATGTTGTGTGGAAGTGTCATGGATGATTTTACTATTTATGGTGACATGTATGAGGAAGCAAAAGCAAATATGGAAAAATTCCTTAAAAGATGTATTGATACTAATCTTTCCTTGAGTCATGAAAAATGTCATATCTTAATGACTGAAGGCATTGTCTTAGGTTATTATATTTCTAAAAAGGGAATTGAGGTAGATCCCAAAAAGGTAAAGATAATTCAAGACTTACCTGTGCCTACTTCTCAGAAAGATGTTTGTAGCTTTTTGGGTCATGCTGGATATTATAGAAGATTTATTCAAAATTTCAGCAAAATTGCCTCACCTCTCTTTATTTTGCTAGGAAAAGATGCTACTTTTTCGTGGACTCCTGAGTGCCAGCAAGCCTTTGACAAAATTAAAGGGAAGCTTATAACTACGCCAGTTTTACGAGGACCTAATTGGGAATTGTCGTTCCACATCCATAGTGATGCTTCAGACACTTCCATGGCAGCAGTGCTTGGACAAAAGAAAGATTCTATCTTTTATTCCATTTATTGCATCAATAAGATTTTTACTGGTACAGAGGTAAATTACACTGTAACTAAAAAAGAATTTTTGGCTATGGTTTATGCAGTAAACAAATTTCGTCATTACACAACTGGGTATAAAGTTTTTGTACATATAGATCATTCTACTATTAGATTTTTAATGAATAAACCTGTTGTTACTGGAAGGGTTATTAGATGGTTATTATTGTTACAAGAGTTTGATTTTACTATATTTGATAAGCTTGGTTGTGAGAATGTGGTTGTAGATTTCTTATCCAGGTTACAAAGTGAGGATGAACCTATTCCAATTGATGATGCCTTTCTAGATGAGCACCTTTTTGCCATCTCCATCAAAAGTCCTTGGTTCACTGACATTGCTAACTGATTGGTCACTTGCAAGTTTCCCCCGCACTTCTCTCCCAGAGATCGCAGGAAAACACCTGGATCAATGGACTTCTATTTCACATTGGCATTAATAATGTTATGCATCATTGTGTATCCAAAGATGATGTCTTCGACATACTTCACACATGCCATACTGATCCATCTGGCAGACATTTTGTTTCTCAAAGGACTGCCACTAAGATTCTTACTGTTGGGTATTACTGGCCCACAATTCACAAGGATTGCAAGCGGTATGTTCAACATTGTGTTAAGTACCAATGCATGGGCTGACCCATGCATTCTAATGAAATGCCTTTGCAACTTCAATTATATATTGAACCCTTTGAAAAATGGAGTTTAGATTTTGTGGGACTGATCGATCCTCCATCCAGAAATAAAGAGTACATTTTAGTCTGCACATATTATGTTACTAAGTGGGTTGAAGTTGTGGCCCTGAAGCATGCACAAGATACCAAGGTCACTAATTTTTTGTATATTGAAATCTTCACAAGATTCAGTGTACCTAAGGAAATAGTAACTGATCAGGGCCCTCAATTCACGTTAGAGTTGATTTCTGCTTTTGGTTTGAGAGTACGAGATTCGGCATCGCAAGTCTTCACCATATCATCTGCAAGCCAATGGTTAGGTTGAGGTCACCAACAGAGAACTTGAGAATATCCTTATGAAAACAGTCACAATTTATTGAAAAGATTGGGCAGCCCACCTTCTTGAAGTAGTATGGGCCTACCGAACAACGTGGAAGACCACTACTGGTCTTACACCCTATGAGCTTGTCTACGGTAAAAAGGTTGTATTACCTATTGAATTTGAAATTATGTAATGTCCTGTTTTCTAGATTGATCTTTTATAGTTGACCATTGGCCTATTCCAGAGACCCGTAGGCTACTCAGAGGTTGAAATTGGGGTTTCATGTTTTGGTGGTTGCTTTTGTTTGTGGATTGTGGTTTGGTTGGCAGTTTCTTTCCGGGTTTGTTCTCCTTAGTCCCTGTTGGTTACGGCTATTTTTAGTAAGTTCAGGATTGGCACCAGAACGGGATTTTGAGAGTGGGGTTGGATTCGTCTTGTCAAGACCTTTCCAACGAGCTATAGATCATTGATTTCCGACATCATCTTGGCCTCCATTTTAAAGTCCGTAAATTAAATATTATTATTTAATATTAATGTTGTTTTAAAAGAGGGGACTTTAAGGTTGAGGTTGAAAAAGAATTGAAGAGTATTATATTATTTTCCCTCTCATGTTTTATCCCATATGCAAGAGGATTTTAGAGACTCCCAGTTGGAAAAGTATAAAAGGAGGAAGAGTGCTCTCATTTGGGCATCCGAAATCTTGATAATGTTATGCTACCATAATGGTTTTGGGACTGCTTCGAGGAATGAATGCCTCCTAGCCTGGGCTCACTTCATGCTTGAGAGATAGCACCTAGGGAGAGGTTTACTGATAGTAGTGATTTTGTAGTGAGATTTGCATTGTAGCTTGAGTTTTGTTTGTAGTTCAGTTATTTGCATTTTATGTCATTTTTTGGAGTTGCTGATAACAGGGCTGAATCTGTAGTTTCATTCATAAATCTGAAAATAAAAAGGCATTTGTTCTGGGTATTTCATATTTCCCTTTGTCTATGTTGGGCACCCCATTGTGCCAATTTACAGAATTTATTATGAAGAATCTGATTTTCTAGAAGGAAATCGCCCTTCTTGCTAGCCGCCCCTCTTTGGAGTGCATTAGAAAGCATGCTAAATAAATACTTGGGTTTAAGAGTGGTCTATAGTGTGTAGCTTGGTTGCCATTGTCATAGGAGTGCATTGCATCAGATTTGAGGTCATTTAGTTGAGGAATGAGTGAGGTGTGAGCATTTTTGTAGGGTTTTATGTTGCTGGTTTGGTTTTTCAAAGTTGCTGATCTGTCATTTCAGTTTGCTAACTTCTATCATTTGTGTTGGGTTGGAAGTCTCTAATTATTGTAAGCTGAACAGTAGTACTGTCAGCACTTCATACATCTTCTCATATTTTCTTTATAATACTTTGCATCTCCGTCATATGGTAGCTCCAATTCCACTTCGGGTTGGAAAGCACATTCTTGACGTTGAGTTATTTTAGCATAATAGTTGGTAGGGATCCTCTGACCATATGCTCATCATCATCAGGTGCATTCTCGGTTAGAGTTCTTTATATCAGCATTGCATCAAGACCCTCTGACCATATGCTCGTCGACATCCAGCGCATTCTTGGTTAGAGTTCCTTTATCAGCATTGCATAGAGATCCTCTGACCATATGATCACGCCATCCTAGTGTACATTCTTGGTTAGAATTGAATTTCGCATCGTTTGGTTTAATTGCTAACTTCAACGATTGTGTATTGCTCTGCTTGTTGTAATTGGAAAAGTGAAAAAATTGGCCTGTTATATTTCAAATTAAAACCTTACGTACTGCTTTAGAATTGGGCTTGAATCTTCCTGATGCTCAAAAGGCTAGAATTGAGCAACTCCATTCTTTAGATGAGATGCATCAACAAACTCTTTTTCATGTAGAAGTAGTTCAACAACAACGTGCTCTTTGGCATGATCGTTTCATTCATAAACGTTCATTTTAGCTAGGAGATTGGGCACTTTTGTATGATTCCAGATTCCAGGATTACAAGGGCAAGTTTCATACTAGGTGGCTAGGACCTTATGAGATCGAAATTGTCTACGACAACGACACGGTTAAACTTCGCACTGTGGACTCTGATCACATTTCTCTTGTTGTCAATGATCATCATCTCAAGTTGTACAAGCAACCTATCACAAAAGACAACTTCATTTCCAATCTACAAAAGGAACTCCATGTTCTTACTCAGGTTCCTGTTGCCTCTCTAGGTACTTCTTAGGTACTTCCAATTAAAAAAAAAATAATAAAAGATCCAACAATAAAAACCTTCGAGCATTGTTGGTCAGTTAATATTTGAAAACTAAATTCTGGTGAGAATTAACTGTTGAATAAACTTAGAGGTGAAAACTGGTTCTCTAATGCCTCTAGGTGGTGATAGAGTGAAAACTGGGATATCGATAGTCTATCATCGTTAAAAAAAATGGAGCCCTCGCTTTGCAAAGGAAGCCCTTGTGCATATTTGGGTATTTTTTATATGGCAGCAAGACCACTTCTTCCTACTGCTTCCCTCATTCTTATCACTAACCTGGCTTTTCCTGTGTTTATGTGGTCTTGGTGATAGATCTTTCTTGGTCCTACTTTCTACTGCAGCTGTAGACACCTAAAAATGTCTTCTACCATCGAACCAACTCCTGACATCCCTAAACAGGTCAATTTCCCTCCTAACCAATTAATTAAATTTTTATTTAATTAATTTATTACCCTATTTTCCATCATATTATCCCCAACATTGAATTAATTTCATTAATTCAATAGTCTAAAACCTTAGCCAATTGATTTAATAAATATGCAATATTTATTATTTCAATCCTAAGTCCTAAATCCACCTCACAAAATCCACCTCATCTTTCCACCTCATCTCTTCCACCTCACCATGTGGCACATATAATTAAATATTCTTAATATTTAATTAGCTAATATCCTCCATTATCCAAAAATAAATTTTTAATTCAATTGTCCTCCACTAAATGAATTTTTAATTCAATTGTTCTCCACTAATTGAATTTTTAATTCAATTGTCCTCCACTCTTCCACTAATTGAATTTTTAATTGAATTGTTCTCCACTCTTCCATTAATTGAATTTTTAATTCAATTGTCCTCCACTCTTCCACTAATTGAATTTTTAATTCAATGGTCATCTACTAATTGAATTTTTAATTCAATTGTCCTTCACTCTCATTAAAAATAAAGTTTTAAATCATCCACTATGAATTTAAAATTCACAAAAATAATGAGAGCCCTTGATTTCAACTCTTGATCCTCACCCTCCATTCCTTTTTTAAAAATCTATAAATGAAACCCTCACCCAAGCCATTCAAACAACTTCTTGTATCAAAACCATGCCCAAATTTCTCTCAAATCTCTAATCTATCTATCCTCTAATCCTTCATCTACATTTGTGTTGAAAGTAAGAGCAATCCACATTTCAGTCATCACTTGGGTAACATCTGAGGAGCCATCGGGTGCGACTCCTTCCCTCTCTTGGATTCGTGAGTCAAAAGGAAGGTATAATCGTGTTATTTTGCATTCGATTCATATTATAATCTTCATTTTGATTGCATTGATCACATTTGGCACGCCCGGTGGGACCCACAAGGTCCATATCTAATCTTTTTTTTTTGAGTTTTTATTTTGGAGATGTGTTTTTTTGCAGGTCCTGAGCACTTTCTCTCCTAACTTTCACTCACAAATCTGTCCGTCTTTCTTTGTCTTCCTTCTATTTCTTGGACTTTCTATTCTATCTGCTCTCTATTTCTACAAGTATCTTGAATGAAGAAGGGGAGACTATGGCAAAATTTTTCTAAAATCATCTGTTGACCAACTCTGTGCCATATTGGCATTATTTTCTGTATTAGCGCTATATTTTGTATTAGCGCTATCTTCCCTCTGTTTTAGTGCTATTTTTCTGTACTAGCTTAGGGATCTGTGCAGGGTTGGGTCTCTTTTCTGCAGGTCATTCAAGACCATCATCTCGAAACTACTAACATCTTTTGTAGGGATTTAGTAGATTAGACACATCTTCATTGGTGCACCTAAAAAGAATCTTTGTATGCCTTAGTATAAAGAACATTTGATTTTGGTGCAACTAAAATTAATCATTGCTTGCAACAAACAACTATCAAAACACTTCAATTTTGGGCTTTTAAAAAGAACCACAAATTGCATCAATGAACTCATTGGATTAAAAAGAACAACAATCTTGCATTCTTCACTCATTTAATCAAAAAAATCATCTTAAATTGTGTGAAGTGTTTTCGTGGTTTGTGTTAGTAGAGTGAGAAGTGTATGCTCTTCCCTCGCACCATTTGGTGACCTTGGGAATCAAAAGCTTCTCACAACACTTGCAATAATCACCCCCAACATAATCCAAAGATCTAAAATGAACCATGTTTAGTATGATGCAAGCACAAAATATACGTATGCTTTCCCCTCGCATCTTTGTATGAACTTGGGGATCAAAAGTATTTTTGTGGTTGTGTTGCTTTTGTTAATCCTTAGAGGGCCTGCCACCCCGCTTCAAAAGGTGGGAACGACCCAAGTAGCAACAAGCTAAAGCCAAGCTCTTTCATACCGCTATATAAATTAATGTATTTGTGACGAAAGTCACAAGCAACAGGTGTTGTTTTGTTATACCGATAGCCAACCTCCCCCAAAACCCTCCAAGGCGTAACCCTTGGAGGTTGGGACACTCCATAACAGAGAGTAGTGCTACCGCATGTATAACCACCTGAATGAAAGCACTTACTACGAACCTTTGTTTAGCAAGCCAAAATGCCTCTACTTGTTCTACAAGTATTGTCCTTGCCTCGCCTTAGGTTGCACATGCTTGATTATCACATTTTTTAATCAAACCTTTGGCCATTGTGTTTTCTTGCTTGATTATTTGTCTACTTGCAAAGAAAAATCAAAATCATAACATCAATCCAAAACCAAAATCAAATCCAACATCAGTCATTCCTCATCCGTTGTCAACTCTAATCAAACATTCCAATTCTTAATCCTTAATCAAAGATCATCTTTTGCAAATTAAACCTTGGTTAAGGACCTAGTCTCCTTCATCCTCCATAAATCCCCTCATCCAAAAGCCCAACCACAATTATCCACATTATTAACAAAATCCCCCAACATAATTATCAAACTCCAAATCTGAATCAACCCAATCAAAAATCAAGACCTTAATTGATCACCTAATCAAATCAACCCAAATCAACCCTCTTTCTTAAGATCATTAGTCTATCTTAAGCATAGAGAACCATCCATCAAATCAAAATCAAATCAAATCATCCTAAGGTCTTGAAATTTGATCCCCAACGTCACAATCATCCATTATCCTCCATTTCATCCCATATCTCTCCAACAAAATGGATCCTTATGAAGGAATGCAACACTTACAAAGACTTAGAAAACTCTATGAGAACATGGATCCTAATGCTAAGAAAAAATGCAAAAATGACATTAAGGATATACCCTTAGCACACCTCATCATTGGAGAATCCCAAGCCCCTACCCAACCTCTATCATATCAACCAACACCCTACACATCATCCCCATCCACATCATATCAACCCTCATCATATCAACCTTCAACATCCTACATATCCACACCATCAGCCTCCTACCAACTTCCATCATATCAACCTTTCCCCTCATATCAATCACCATCCCCTTACACATCCATGCCATCATACCTATCCAACCAATCAATACCTCCAACTTATCCATCCCCCAACCTTTGTCATGCTAAATTTGATCAAGGGAACACCCATCTACCACACCTTATCTCTAAAATCCAAACCTTATATCAACAACCATTTAACCACATAAATCCCCCATCCTCTAATCCCCATCCTATCAACCTTAATCCATCACCCTACCTATCTTACAATCCATCAATCCCCAATCCCCATCCTCCAACCCTCTCATCACAATATCCCTCCAACCTTATCAACCTTAATCCATCACCCTATGAATCTCCCAATCCACCAACCCCTATCACCCATCCACCATCTAATCCACCATCTAATCCACCATCAAATCTTCCAAATCCTACCACCACGACATCCAGTGAATCCTTGTGGTATTTCCTCCAAAGAACATCACCAAGCAAAGCAATGGAATCCCCCAAATCCCCCACCCCTCCAACACCACCATCTAGTCGCACACCTATCACATCCATCCAAGCACCCACCACAACTATCCAAGTCACTCCCACTTCTATCCAACCACACGAGCTATGTCAAGAATTAAATCCAAAGCATGTTGACACATCAACCCCTTCTCCTAATCAAGATCTAACCATCCCTTCTAATCTCATCCCTGATCCCCTCCCATCTGTTGGTCAACTTATTGATCTCACACCATCTTATACCACCCCTTTACCATCCCCCCTGAATCCTTTACCTCCATCTACCAATCCCATCCCAAATCCATCCCCTTATCCACTTGGCAAAAGCACCTTCATCTGTGGTAAATCTCTTGTAGGAGGTGAACAACTCCCTTCCACCACCTATCCTCTTCCAACAAGTAATGGACTCGCATCTTATTTCCAAAGAAACAAATATCCCATTGCATGTCGCATGCTCCAACATATGAACTATCAAGGCAAAGTCTTCGGCCTTCACGGACAAGGTATCTTGGAGCCCATCCACACCACATTCCATCCATTCTCACATGGCCTTGGCTATACACCCCAAGAAACACAATCTACACATGTTGGTACCATCCACCCACCTCCCAAAATCCATTCATCCAATCCCAAACATGGTGCATCTCAATGCAGCCCCAAAGCATATGTCACCATCCCTCCTCCATCGTCATATCATTTGCAAAAGCATGTGACCATCTATCTTCCCCCATCAAATTTACCTCCACTGCTCCCCACTCCTAATATCCCTATCAAATCCACTTTACCTCCTATCTTACCAACGTCAAACACCCCTATCCACAAATCCCCTCATTCTCCTATCCTCCCAACTCCTAATATCCCCATCCTCAAATTTCCTTATCCATTTATCCACAAATCCACTCTTACCCCCTCCACCCACAAACCCCCTAAAATTCCCAATCAAGATCAACAAAAGCACACATCTTTCAAACATGAAGCTTCCCCCAAATCTATGGGATTCACAAGTAATAATTTGAATGCCTCAACTCATAAAGCACAAAAGCCTCAAGATATTATCCCTTCCAATCCAAATCCAAAATCCAAAAGGCTATCAAAGCCCACACCATCACAAGAACAAGCAAAAACAAAAATGGTGTGGGTCCCTACACAAAAAGCACCAAACTCTAATGAGGCCTCCATGTCCCAATCCACCCCAAAATCCCAAACATCCCCCTCCCCATCTAAAAATCCCATAGTTTCTAAGTCTATTTGGGTACCTAAAACCCCAAATCGACCATCCAAAACTCCCCTATCCCGATCCCCATTACTCCCAACTCCACATCCAAAGTACAAGCTTCCAAATACATCACGGTGTGTACAACTGTTGGTCTTGGTTACCCTCCACCACTTGACATTCCCACATACCCCCATCTCTCCATCTTTTATCCACTATCCTACATATCTTCCCCATCACATTCCTATGGTCCATTCTATTGAATAATCCACATCATAATCCGCATAATCCACACCATAATCCACTATCCCCCGTCCTTGCCATCTTCTCCTATCTACCAACATCTATGCAATCATCATCCATAATGCCATCCAAAATGGGACCATCTTCACCTTGCTATGGAAACAGACGTTAGAATCCCCCTTTCATTAAAAAAAAATCAATAGTCTAAAACCTTAGCCAATTGATTTAATAAATATGCAATATTTATTATTTCAATCTTAAGTCCTAAATCCACCTCATCAATCCACCTCATCTCTTCCACCTCACCATGTGGCACATATAATTAAATATTCTTAATATTTAATTAGCTAATATCCTCCATTATCCAAAAATAAATTTTTAATTCAATTGTCCTCCACTAAATGAATTTTTAATTCAATTGTCCTCCACTAATTGAATTTTGAATTCAATTGTCCTCCACTAATTGATTTTTTAATTCAATTATCCTCCACTCTTCCACTAATTGAATTTTTAATTCAATTGTCTTCCACTAATTGAATTTTTAATTCAATTGTCCTCCACTAATTGAATTTTTAATTCAATGGTCATCCACTAATTGAATTTTTAATTCAATTGTCCTCCACTCTCATTAAAAATGAAATTTTAAATCATCCACTATGAATTTAAAATTCACAAAAATAATGAGAGCCCTTGATCTCAACTCTTGATCCTCACCCTCCATTCCTTTTTCAAAAATCTATAAATGAAACCCTCACCCAAGCCATTCAAACAACTTCTTCTTGCATCAAAACCATGCCCAAATTTCTCTCAAATCTCTAATCTATCTATCCTCTAATCCTTCATCTACATTTGTGTTGAAAGCAAGAGCAATCCACATTTCAATCATCACTTGGGTAACATATGAGGAGCCATCGGGTGCGACTCCTTCCCTCTCTTGGATTCGTGAGTCAAAAGGAAGGTATAATCGTGTTATTTTGCATTCGATTTATATTATAATCTTCATTTTGATCTCATTGATTACATCAGCTCCTTCATCATTGTTACTCTGCTGCACACCTTCATTTTTCTAGCCAACAGTCTTGTCACCACTCACATCGGACATTTTCTTTTCTCCGGTTGCTCTTTTTTCCACGTAGATGTCTAATGCCACTATTGCTTTCTCCACGTCAACCTCAAGTCATGATCATTTCTATTTCTTCCTTGTGTAGCCTCATCATATCTTTTTATGGTACCTCTTTGCGAATCTGCTACGGGACTTCTCTATTTTCCTGTGACGTCATCTTGTGTGTCGGTCTACATGCCTTTGACTCTCCAACGGTAACATCAACACCACTTGTCTCATGGACATTGGTATTAGAGAGTATTCTTTCCTTCATTTAAAGCTTATTAACTATTATTTATTTTTATAATAATTACTTGGCATGACCGAGATGATTCATCCTTCAGCTAGGGGGAGGTACATAGGGTTAATTCCTATACTATTAATTATTACTTTTGCTAGTTGATTTTCATCCCGCAATATTCACCATTATTATTCATCATTAGCCAACTCATTCAGTCATAATTTTTTCTGTTCATTACTTGTTCACTGCATGTTACTACATTACCATTATTATCACATTATCCGTTACTACCTGTAAACTACTTGTTGATAGTTTTTCCTATTCATAGTTTTTACTAACTGCCTCCTACCACTGTAGATATTGTGTAAGTTCCTACTGCACTTAGAAACCATGGGAGGAGATCATACCAGAAGGAATCCACGTTAATGAAAAATCTCCTAGCTAGTGAGGAAGCATACAAAATCTTTAGGCAGGCCTCCTGGACAACATATTCAGGAAATTGTGTGGTTTTGATGACATAGTTGCTTTAGAATTTGCCACGGGGTTTCATAAGGACAAAGTCACTCTGAGAGGATTACAATTTCCAGTAACAGTGCACACAATTGCTACAATTATTGGACTTCCACAAATTGGTGACTCCTTTCCTACCGCCTCCTCTCATGTCACAGACCTCAAGCTCCAGCGGAAGCAATTTCTACAAACGGGGGAATCTGTCAAAATGGTGTAGGGCTAGGGGGCCAAACCTAAGTCTCTTCCGTCATCATGGGATGAATTTGCCAAGTTTTTGATTTAGTATATCACTTGTGAGGGTAGGTACAATTACATTTATGCCCATCACTTTAGGCTCATACTGCACTTGTGTAATGTTGTTTTGGTTAATGTTCCTTACTACTTGCATTGTTCTCTAAAACAATCATGTAGTTAGTTTTGTAATGGATATGAAAATTCACTTTCTCATGATGGATTAATTAAGTTAATTGTAATGCATGGACTCCATTCCGTAAAACCTTCTATAGAATGGGATGTTCTTATTAACCAAGAAAGAGAAAGTGATGAAACTTCAGGGAACTCTAAAAAGTGGATAGTAGAGGAAGCCCTAGTTGGCAAATCCCCTAAAAAGAAGGAAACTAGCTCCATAACTATTGGCACAATCCCACAAAAGGATGAAAGGACACCCTCAATTAAGCGGAGAACACAAAAAATTCCCACCAGGTTGGATAAACTAGCAAAGGCTGCCCATTCCATAACTGATGTCAAAATTGTAGCTACAAACCTTGGTAAAGGAAAAGGAAAAGTGGATAGAGAGCTTCGTAGTCAAAATTGATAGAAAAAGAAGCAACAAGTCGAGCAGGAACAAAGGAAAGGTCTTGTCCTTGAAGAACTGGAAACCCCCAAATGAGAAAATGTATATGGTGATGATGTGGCATTAGGCCAGGAAAAGAACAATATAGAGGAGGAAACCAAAGAAAGAAAAGAAACTGGAGACAAAGATGTGTTTAAAGATGAAACCCTCATGGACAAAGTGGGGGAAACATATGAGGAAGGTGTAGAAAATTTTCCTAAAGATGAAGAGAGGAATTATGCAGAAACCCTAGATGTGAATATTGAAGCCCTGAGCCATGCTAGACATAGCATAGAGGAGGAATATAATGAAGGAGGTGAGGGCCCTTATGAGCACAAGTATACTCTAGAAAATATTCACACTGAAGAGTGTTCTCCTTTATGGCAATCAGAAAAGAGAGAAATTGGTTCTGAAGAAGCTTTAAAGGCCATCGTTGTTTTTTTTGTTGAGACTCCAAAAGAGGTATGTGAAGAGCCACTAATTCCCTTTGGACAATTCTGTCAAATAATTGCGTAGCTTCAAGTAGAGAATCAGAAGTTGAAGACACAACTACAGGAGTTTGCCACAATAAACAAGCAACATAAGGAAAAAATTGATAAGAGTAAGAATAGGATTGTGTCAAGTAGTAGGGTCTCCTAAGGAACTAAGGGAAGCAATCACTAGCACAACTCAACCACTTTCTATAGGAAAACCCAGTTTGTACTAATTGTTTATATGAGGAACTAAGGGTAAAATGATGGGTGAATACCATGTCTAAATTCTATGCCCTTTTTGTTTGTTTTATTCCCCTTTCCTAAGTCCTCTTGCCATTAATTATTATAGGAATGAAGAAATATTTAATATGTTTTAAAGAATGAAGGAATGCTTCCAAAATGCCAAATTATTGAGATAATAATACAATTTGATTGACTTGCTACAGGAACTAATCATGTTGAAGGAACTGGCCATGTGGAAGATAACCCTTCAAGGACATAGTACACGATGAGAGGCAAATAATGGGCTGAATGTGCTGTAAAACTAATCACTTCTATTTTTGCATTATATTTTGAAACTATTTTAATGTTGTTTTGGGTTTGTGGCCTACGGCTGAACTAAAGACTATTAATATTCAATTTGTTGGCCATTGGCCATAACAAACCATAACCTCTTTTTATCTTAAGTATTCGATGTGCTGGCTTTAAGCCATAATAGTAAGAAATCACATCTATAAATATGTTATGGTTTAGACTGTAGATATAGAAGAAGATAGAGAACATAAGTACATTTTGTTTTTGCTACAAACTAGATGAATCAAATTGGATGTTCATGATATTGAGGTAGCATAATCAATTTCTTTCCACTCACCTTGTGAACTAGAGGAAGGGCCCACTCTTGGGATGCTCGGTGAGGTTGTTTCTTGTTTGGATTAGTGTCGGGTGAATATTTTGTCTTTAGCTAACTAAAAGCAAAATGGTTATATTAACCATAGTGTGATGAGATATTATCTCTCCTCTCAGCAAGGGGAGGCTCCCTTTTATTGCCAAATACAAACTAATAACTATTACAAATTTATTTACACTAAATACTAACTTCAGGGTGATTCCATATCATCCATTTCGCTTTTTTTAGAAATGATGTTTACAATTTTCAATATAAAACTCAACACAAAAGTATAACTAAAACAATACTAGTATATCTGAACCATGAAGAAACCCACAAAAACACAAAGTTTTCTGTTGCTTCTTATGCTAAATGTAAAATAAGAATTCTAGAATATAATGTAGCCCAAAGTCTTCAATGTATTCCAAAATATAACAAAATGATCAAAAGAATCAACTTGCAGCTCAAAGTCTTCAAGTTCACTCTAAACTTGCAAATATAAACTAACTTCCACAAATGATAATTGCAGCTCAAAGTCTACCAAAACCAAATTTGAAATGTCTCTCAATCACTTGACACACACTTTCACCTTTCAATCACTTATTAGTTATAAGGTAATAGAAAAGACATAAGAACAATTCTATCACTTGAAAAAATTATATCCAACGCAAAGATTGGGTACCGACTTGCTTTTCTTATATTGATTTTTCTTGAAAATTGATTTACAACAAAAGCTCAAAAAATTGCTTCTCAAATCCGACAGAGTTTTGCTTCAATAGACAAAAGATAAAAATTACAATAGAGGCCCTCTTTATTTATAGTGAGAGGCCATGAGATAATCTAGGAAAATCTAACTACTTTGACTTTTTCAACAAAGGAGTCCTTGTTGATTTGGGACTTCCTATGTTTTTACATATAATTACATATGGGAAAAGTACATGTAAAAGTGTCCAAAACTACAAACAAAGTACATATGAAAATATAGAAAATAAACTAAGGCATGACAACTTGCATCAACTTGCATCTCCTTTCTTCTTCATATAGGCCTCGTACATAGTGAATACTACTTGCATCTCTTAGTGTTAGGGTTAGCCGACAGAAGATATCAATTAAATGCAAATAAAGATTAAACAGAGGAATGGAAATACATAGAATTAATAATGAGAGACAAGTTTTAACGTGGTTCACCCAAACTCGGGCTACATCCACCAAATAGAGAGTCCAATATTATTATCCAGTAAATCAAACTGATTACAATTAGAAATCCCTGCAACTCAATATCACTGCAAATGCTACAATACAATATGTCAATCAAAACCCTAACCCTTAGCCGCTTTTATCAAGCTTTTTGTCAGTTACAAAAATAGGGTTTTCTTATGTCGGTCAATGAAAAAATAACTCCCCACCCCCGCAAGGGGCACTACCCCTTGACCCTGTAGGAATTTGGGGGAAAACCGCGCCTATAAAGTGGGGAAAATGTAACCTCCAAGTTTGATTAGGTTCCATATAACAACAATCTCCCACTTGGAGACTGATCAAACTCCACACCATATCATCTCCCACTTGGAGACTGATCATCACACCACTGACCTTGTAGCTCCCACTGGAAATAAGCACACTGGACTCTGCTGTTCTGTTTTTGTTATTTTTAGTTTAGAAGACCAACCGAAGCTAAAGAGGAGCTTAGCTTCTCCCTTGTCACTGCCTTTGTAAACATATCTGCTGGATTTGCATCTGTATGTATCTTTTCTAGCTGTAATTGTCCATCATCCAACACCGACCAAATGAAGTGATACCTCAACTGTATGTGTTTGGTCTTTGAATGCAAGGCAAAATTCTTTGCAAGATGTATGGCACTCTGGCTGTCCATAAGCAAATAACTGTTAACCTATTCTTTGCCCAATTATTTCATGAAAGATTGCAGCCATATCATCTCCTTGCTTGCCTTTGTTGCAGCTACATATTCTGCCTCTGTGGTGGATAGAGCAACCACCTTTTGCAACCTGGAAATCCAATTCACTATTGTCCCACCTACAGTAAAGACATAACCTGTAGTACTCCGCCTGGTATCAATATCCCCTGCCAAATCTGAGTCTACATAACCTGCTAAGTCAGTATTAAAGCCCCCAAAACATAAGTGTTTATTGGATGTACCTCTCAAATATCTGAGAATCCATATTATTGCATTCCAATGCTCCAATCCAGGATGACTCATATACCTGCTAAGGACTCCTACAACATGTGCAATATCTGGTCTCGTGCATACCATGGCATACATTAAACTTCCTACAGCTGAAGCATATGGTACCTTGGACATTTTTTCTTCCTCCTCTTGTGTCTTAGGACACATCTCCTTAGTCAATTTCAAATGACTAGGCAAAGGTGTGCTACCAACTTTTGCATTCTTCATATGGAATCTCTGCAACACCTTTTCAACATAAGCAGCCTGAGATAGAGTCAATTTTCTGTTCTTCCTATCTCTGTAAAATTTTCATACTAAGGATTTGTTTTGCTGCCCCCAAATCCTTCATATCAAATGACTGTGCTAACTGCTGTTTTAACTCTCTTATGTGATCGATGTTAGACCCAGCTACAGGCATGTCATCAACATATAAACATAAAATAATGTAGCTGTCATTATCTAACCTCTTAAAATAAACACAATGGTCAGAATTACACCGACTGTAGCCGTGCTTAGCCATAAAACTATCAAATTTCAAATACCATTGCCAAGGTGCTTGTTTCAGGCCATACAAACTCTTCTTCAATCTGCACACCTGTTTCTCCTTACCTTTGACCTCAATTCCTTGGGGCTGTTCCATATATATCTCCTCCTCCTCCAAATCACCATGAAGAAAGGTAGTTTTCACATCTAGCTGTTCCAAATGCAAATCTTCAACAGCCACAATACTTAAAACAGTACGAATAGAAGTCATCTTGACAATGGGAGAAAATATCTCATCAAAATCAATGCCCTTTTTCTGTGCAAATCCTTTTACTACTAACCTGGCCTTAAATCTTTTCTTACCTCCATCTTCCTCTTTCAGCCTATAAACCCGTTTGTTTGGTAAAGCCTTTTTACCTGTAGGTAACTTACATAATTCTCAAGTCTGATTTTTCAGCAAGGAGTCCATTTCTTCTTTCATAGCAATCTCCCATTGAACCTATGTATCCACCTACATAGCTTCATCATACCCTTTTGGTTCACTAGCATCTGTTAACAAAATAGAATACAAAGAGGGAGAAAACCTTTTAGGAGGTCTACTTATCTGTGTTCACCGTCTAACATTCACTGGAGTTTGTGGTATTTCTGGTTGCTGTTGCGGAGCATAAGGAACCACTGGAACATCACTATTTGGAGTATCATCCAGCACCACATAATCTTTTTCTTTCTTCTCATGCTGCTACAACTGATCTTTGTACAATACCTTCTCATTGAATATAGCATCCCTGCTTCTCACAATTTTTTGATTTTCAAAATCCCAAATCCTATAACCAAATTCATCAATGCCATATCCAATGAAAGTACATTTTTTTGATTTTGCATCCAACTTGGTTCTATTTTTAGAATCTATATGTGCAAATGCTTCACATCTGAAGGTTTTAAGAAAAGAATAACTCACCTTCTTACCTGTCCATGCTTCCTCTGGAATACCACAACCCAAAGGAACTGAAGGACCTCTATTAATTAAATATACATCAGTGTTGACAGCCTCTGCCGACATGGTTCAAGGCAGCCCAACATGCAATCTCATGGTCCTTGCACGCTCCATTATTGTCCTATTCATACATTCAACCACTCCATTTTCTTGTGGAGTCCCTAGAACCATTTTTTGCCTACGGATTCCAATAAAGGAACAATAATCTTCAAATTCTTTGCTACAATACTCACCACCATTATCAGATCTGAGACATTTTAATCTTTTACCCGTCTCATTCTCAACCAAGCTTCTCCATTTCTTAAATGTTTCAAATACATCAGATTTTTGCCTAGGGAAATAAATCCATACCTTCCTAGTTGCATCATCTATGAATGTAACATAACACTGAGAGCCATCGAGAGAAGATACCTGAGTTGGTCCCCATACATCTGTATGCACAAGCTCCAACTTTTCATTTTCTTTTGCTTCCCATCTCTGAGAAAACTGACTCTCTTTTGTTTTCCATACACACAACTTTCACAGAAATCTATATTAATACATTTTAGACCTGGTAAAACTTTCTTAGAATGAAGTACCTTCATACCTTTTTCACTCATATGCCCAAGTCTGTTATGCCACAACATTGTCTCAGAACCTGCAGCAACTGTTCCTGAACCTATTTGTTTTTTCTTTGTAACAACTAAAGTAGAAGGAACAGTATGACTTGTACAAAGATATAAGGTGCCTACTTTCACACCTTTTTCTACTACTAAGGCATCTTTTGAAACCTTCCAATTTTTATCAGTAAATGTAACAATGCAACATTGTTCAGTTAGCTGCCCTGCTGAAATTAAATTTCCACTGAGCCTTAGAACATGTCTTACCTCTTGTAGTAGCCAATGATTCCCATTCTACAACTTAATCTTAATTCTTCCCTTTCCAACAATCTGACAGGGTTCGTTATCTCCCAAATAAACTAGCCCAAAATCTCCTTGGACATAATCAAGAAAATAACTTCTATGGGGCATAGCATGAAATGAAGCCCCTAAATCTAAAACCCATGAATCATCAACATTATCTAGGGAAAGAATCAAAGCATCATCTTCAGACTTATTACTTACCACATTTGCCTCCTTATTGCCTTCTTGTTTGTCTCCTTCTTTATTTTTTTGAGACCAGCAATCTTTTTTCAGATGACCTGGTTTCCCATAGTACCAGCAATCCTTTTGTCCTTTGATTTTCCTTGTGACTTCCCACGAACTCTAGAACCTTTTCCTCTCTCTTTTGATCTGCCCCTACTTTCTGCATTCAAAACACTACCTGATGTGGATCCACCTAAGTTTTTCCTACGAATTTCCTCACTCAGAATAACACCAACAACATCATCAAATTTCAGGGTATTTGAACCAGAAACAGAGTTACTAACCACCATTACCAAACTATCCCAGCTTTCAGGCAATGAACATAATATCAAGAGAGCTCTAAATTCTTCATCAAATTTTACATTTACAGAAGTCAACTGACTGACAATCGTATTAAATTCATTTAAATGATCTATCACAGATCCACCTTCAACCATTTTCAGATTAAACAAACACTTCATGAGAAATACCTTATTTGAGGCTGATGATTTTTCATACAATTTAGCCAAAGCTTTCATCAGACCATTTGTTGTCTTCCCTTCCATTATATTGAATGCCACCATTGGTGCCAGGCACAACCAAATGGTTCCCAGTGCCTTTCTGTCAAGAAGATTCTAATCCTCATCAGACATTGTTGCCAGTTTCTTGGCTACTCCTTCCAACGGCATCCATAAATCCTTTTGATAGAGGTAATCCTCCATCTGTATCTTCCATAACTGATAGTTCTGCCCATTGAATTTATCAACCTTCAATTTACCCTCATCCACCATTGCTCTCACTCAACCGTGAGACTTTCCTGCAAACGATAATTGAACACAACCCGCTCTGATACCACTTGTTAGGGTTAGCCAGTAGAAGATATCAATTAAATGCAAATAAAGATTAAACAGAGGAATGGAAATACACAGAATTAATAACAGTGAGAGACAAGTTTTAACATGGTTCACCCAAACTCAGGCTACATCCACCAAATAGAGAGTCCAATATTATTATCCAGTAAATCAAACTGATTACAATTAGCAATCCCTGTAACTCAATACTGTTGCAAATGCTACAATACAATATATCAATCAAAACCCTAACCCTTAGCCACTTTTATCAAGCTTTTTGTCGGTTACAAAAATAGGGTTTTCCCCGCAAGGGGCACTACCCCTTGACCCCGTAGGAATTTTGGGGGAAACCGCACCGATAAAAGTGGGGAAAGTGTAATCTCTGAGTCTAATTAGGCTCCATATAACAACACTAAGCTGTCCAGACCAGCAATGTTCTTGAAAATCACTCAAGCCCTAGTTATTGCATCTCTTAGTGAAGTGGCTGCCTTTTCATGATTTGTCAACTGAGTTTTTAGATTATATAAAGTTAGTTGATTATCCAGTATATTATCCAAAGAAGTGACTGAAAAAGCACTGTCTTCAAGCTTCTTCTAAACCGCATTCTTAAATGCTTGAACCATCTCATCAGCAGGAAGAAAATGATGGTTACCAGTTGTCAACTCACATGGGAGCTCCTCCAATTTGTGCAGAAGATCAACATCACTATCTACACTGAGTTGTTTGGTACTCTCTAAATCTTTGATCAATTCTTTTAGAACATTACTTCTGTGAATCAATGATTCTTTCGTCTCAACATAAGATTCACGATTTGAAATAAAACCAATTGATATCAAAGTTTTTTCCTTTAGCTTCTTCATATCAATCCACTTCTCAAGGCTAGTATCCCAATACTCAATGTCTTGAGATATTATATCAACCAGATTATCCAGCTCTAACCTTATTTTTTCCAATTTGCTCTTCTTCTCAGTTGCACTTGTCAGAAGAGGCACTCCTTGTGTATGCATTTTTCAAGGTATTCTTCAACAACTCTTCCCTTGACATGAGTCTTTTCTACCTTTTGAATAATAGGATCTTCCACTGTGATTGCCTCAGGTGCCACTAACTCAGATGATAAGGTGATATTTCGCACCACTGCAGCTAGTTGCTCTTCTTTTGCTTTATATTGCTCCTTCATTTCCTTCTCATGATCAAATTTTAGAAGCAAGGAATTGAGAGTAGACTGAACATCGGCCTTGGCACTCTTATGTGTGATTTTCCCAAGTTCAATCTTGGAGATAGAATAATCACTCATGCTAAAATTATCAATGGTTGCATCTGGTGGTGGTTGAGAAATCTCCACATACTTGTGGCCTTTGTCTTCTAATAGCCGAGAAAGAGTCTTGGGCTTCTTTTGGGTCTTTGCCTTCACTAGCATTATCTTTCCAAAGTCAAATTCATCTGGGGAGATGGCCTACTTTTTCCTCTTAAGAGTGTAGGGTGAGAGCCACAGAGGAAGCATTGATGTACTAACATTTGGATCTGGCTCCATTGTAGGTGTAGAAGGAATTGTACTTACACTTGTGGTAGTAACAATTGAAGGAGTATTTGTAAATACAACACCTGGCACTTCACATCAATAGCCTGCTCAGTGCCCAAAATAAATTGCTCAAAAATTGTAGAATCACCAATATCATAGGAGGGTGAAGACAAGCTCAGAATAGACCCTGAAGAACGAAGAGCAACATCAAAAGAAACCTTAGGACTATCAAAAATCATCCTAGAAGAAGATGGTGACGAGCTAGAAGATTGAACAACAATGGGAGACAAAGGAGCTTTCAAAAGAATAGGTAAAGAATCTAAAACAGACATAGTGGCTAGGGAAGAGGAGACTTGAGTTTCCTGTAACATGTCTTTGGATGAAGACATGGTTTTATCCTGTGAATGTTCTTTCTCATCTCCTTTCTCTGCTTCCTGTTCATCCTCTTTTTCTTTTGTAGACCTTTCTTCAATGTCCATTTGCTCAGCATCAGGTTCCTTAGTATCCTGCTCTTCAAATTCCATTTCTTTGGTAGTAGACTCCTCTTCTGTCACCTTGGTTTTATCCCTTTTTGATACAAACTTTATTCTAGACTTAGGAGCCTTAGAAGTACTAGGAGTATCAATTTTGTTCTTAGTTTTGATTTAATCCTTCTTTCTTGTTTGTTCAAGAACTTCTTCTTCAGAACCAGTGAGGAAATCTTTCACCTGTATCCCTTTGCTTTGAAGCCATATATTAGTGTTGGCCAAGATAGGCTCAAACCTCTTTCACAGTGATGTCACTTCTTTCTTTGACCATAGCATAGTAGGCAAAGGAGAATTTGCAATTTCTCATTTACATATCTGGGGCTCAAAACATCTTCATTATCAACCATCCCCTTAGGGATATCAACCAAACTCAACTTTTCAATTTGATTCAAAGTCAATCTGCTATAATCCAATTTTCTGATATCTTCCTCGGTTCTCAAATCTACCCAAACATCATTCACCATCGACTCATGAAATTAAGTTTTCCTTCTGATCTTATCTTTCACTCCCTAATAGTCAAATTTGGGTCTTCTCTTGGATTGTTTCATGGTAACTAACTGCATCTCAGTTTCCATTACCTTGGCTTTTGTAGCAGTTGCAACAGAATACCTACCAATTTCAATAGGGAACCTGAATCCAGGCTTCTTCAATTCCATTTGTTTATTATGCACTACAATCATTTGTCTACACAATTCCATAAAGATAACCCTATCAGTAGGAAATTTGGGCAACATATAAGGATAACCCTGATAATAACCAACTCTTAAATAGGTAAAAGTTGGGAACTGAAGATATAAACAACAAAAATCATTGACAAATATCCATGCTTCATCTAAAACCCTTCTTTGTTCTAATTGAGGATCAAATAGACACATGAAAACTACAAAGAAGGCATCATTTACTCTTCTGAAATGATGAATAGATCCCTTCAGATTTAACTAAGGATAGTATTAGTAGACTGGAACCACCCTCTAATCTCCATTAGATGTTAAACCTGGAAAGCTTCTCATTGAAGCAGTTGCATATACAAGATATGATGTCATGTAGAACTTAGATGTGGTTGACACCTTAATTAGTTGCTCATGAAGAGTATTGCTAATCTATTCACCCCATAAAATATTCTGCTTGCCTTGAAGAATGATCTTAATGTATGGATACATCCATTCATGGAATGTGGAAGAAGATGGAAGTCCTCTCACCCTACTTAGAAGAGTTATCAAGTCACTTACCTCCTCTACAAAGTCACTTATGGGAAAACTCCTAGTCAATCTGGAGAGATTGACCCTTGCAGATTTTAACCACTTGGTGTTTATAACCCTCTTGGATTTTTCCACATCTTTATCATATTCCCTCTAGGCAATGCTGAAATCTAGTTCTACAACATCCTCTACATCGGGACACATGAAAACCTTATCCATGAACTCAGCATCTAGTCTCATAATCACGTTACCATGAGCATCCACCAATATCTTGTTATCCTTGTTATAAAATGAGCAACTTGGAGAACAAATTCAACATTATGTGCGATGATAGGAAATGAAGCAACCAAATGGATATTGTTATTTATAATCCTTTGCATGTAGTGGCTAGGTTTATCTGACTTTGTCTTTTCCACAAATTCGGCCATATCAACATGACCAATCTCTGTGTCCCATATTTCATCCACATTTGATGTGACTGAAGTGACGGGGAACACACCTTGATACTTGAACTTTATTGCTTTGGCCTTCTTAGGAGATGGGTCAGTCATTTGAAAGATAGACTCCTTTGGATGACGTGATGACCTCGGTAGCTCGTAGAAGAAACTGCAACAAAAGGTCATGATCTTGTAGTTAGGGGAAAAAATGGCAATTTGGGAAACTTCATGTTGATGATCATGATCACAAGGATGAGGTTGAAAGGGCTAAAGAGCAAGCGAGGCAAAGAAATGGACGAAAGTGGGCTAAAGATAACAACTTGGAAAATTTCCCAGAGTTAGAAAATTTTCAAGAATGAGTGAATGCACAGGTGACAAAAATCGTCGCCCTTGCATGTAGGGTATACTGCATTTTATGTCAGGGCGGCGATTTTTATCGATCCTGCATGTGGGAGAAATTTGCAAAGTATGTCTGGGCGGTGAAAAGGTCCACTAGTGCATATGAGGATAAAGCTTTATTTATGCTCGGGTGGCGATTTTTGCCGCCCTTGCATGTGAGGGGTAAGTCTGTAGAAGCAGATGAAGTCAACACTTAATCATTTTACAAAATCAAAAGTTTGTGTATGGGCAGACAATTTTGTCGCCCCTACACTTCGTGAGAACAATAAACAAAGGGTAATAACATGGGTGGTGATTTTCACCGTTCATGCATTTGGTATAAAATGCCATATGCATCAGCGGTGAACATCACCACCCATGCACATGGAATCCATTAGAAGATCATGTATGGGCGGCAAAATTTTCCACCCCTACACGTAGGGAAAAACACGAGTGTGAAAGCATGAAATGAAAAGAAAAAGCGTTTGAACTTTAACATAGAACAATGGAAGGTAGGACAAAAATCGTTGATGGCTCAGGTGGATATCAAATGACAAAACAAAAATGAACATAAAGCTTTCAAACTGAAACAATAATAAAAAATAAACCCTAAAGACAACACAACGGGAATGAAGGATCAAATAAAAAAACACTTATTGAAAACTTATCTAAACAAATTGATCATGCAAACCCTAATGTGTGAGACAGAGAACAAAATGAGGAAATAAAGAACTTACTCGATATAAGAAGTCGAAAAACAATTGAAAACCCTAGTCGAAGGCACTCAAAATCTGGCTGCACACGTCCAAGCTGTTTGAATAGGAGTTTGCAGATGTTTAGATGAGTCTTAAGGATGAAAAGACAAGATAAAATGATAAATAAAAGGATTTAAAACATATAAAAACTCTTATTAAACATCCACACGTAGTGCATAAATGCACTCAGTGCGAACTTGAGATGCATGGGTGGAAAAAATCACCACCCTTGCACTTAAGGCAAAACTAACAAGACATGCAATAGCGGAAAATAAGGCTGATCTTGCATGTAAAACTTAAAACTCAAAAATGCAACGGCAGCGAATTTCACCGCCCTTGCATGCAAAACAATTTTTTTCTAACTTCTTAAAATTGTCAAACTTACTTTGTTTGACAAGTTTACGCACTCATTTAATTCTTGTAAACTTTAAGAAACCAAATTGAGGAGATACTCAAAAAGATTCTCAGGAGTTAAAAGACCACATATGAGGACAAAGATTTGCCTCAGAATACTTGTTTAGAGTTGTAGGCTATGAAACGAACAAGTTTCATAGGGGTCATCCTACAAAATGAGCACAGTTAATTTTGAGGATAACACATAGTTAGAATGTACATTATGTGTGGTTTGATTTATGTTGAATACACTTCACAGTGTGATCTATTTATGATTTGACTTCCTTTTAAGTTTGGGAAGATATAATATTCAGCTTATGTGGTTAATTCATTATTAAACATTGATTTACAATTGGTGTGAGTGATTTTCTATTGAACACAATCATTATCTAAAGTACAAGAAGTTCACTTACTTTAGTAGTTTATCTACTATTCAATTACATTTACTAATTTGAAAGATTACTCTGTATTCTATATTGTGAACTTCTTGTCACCTGTCGAACTTCCTGTCGCCTGTCGAAATTCCTGTCGCATTACATAAACAAAAGTTAAAACTAGATTTTCCTAGGTGTCTTGTGTGTGATTAGCTGCATTGCATTCCCACGCAACTTACTATTTCCAGCCCTTCAGAATATAGCCACAACACTTTTCATGAGCTTACGATTCCCGGATTAACATTTAGGAACAAACTGAGGGAATTAATACGAAATTCTTGAAAATGGATTCAATTGTGTTAAGCCCATTTGAAATAATTACAAGGATAATTTGCCCCAACTTTGATCCATAGTTTTTCCTAACACATGTGATGTGTTTATCCACATTATATATTTATTTGGTGCCACACGTAAACATTGTATGTAACATTGGGTTAATTACTTTATTTGTAATTATTTGATTATTTAGGAAAACTTAGTACCAATAATCAAATGTGGGGGTCAATGGTTTTGTAGACACATGGTTTTGGGGAAAATAGTATTACAATATCACATGTATTTGTGTGAGCTTATGTTTATAAAAGAAAACACATGGGTAGTTGTAGAGGTTGGTTATTTGGCTTGTTGACTGGGTTTGTAGCTTCTCTTGCAGGTTGGCTGTGTTAGGGTTTGAAGCATGGCATTTGATGTGTGGTTACATGATTGTTCACATGGAGTGCAAGCAGAGAGAGCTTGATGTTTCAGAGGTGATCTCTGCATATGTATTTTTTGTTTTATTGCTAAATCATACATGAGAGATGCATGCTTTTGGAGGTTGGGTTTTTCCCTCTATGAGGGTTTTCCCAAGGTATATCTTGTGTCACCATTGATGGTATGATTTTCTAGTTCTTTTGCATGTGGATTTTTGGTGGCCTCCGCAGGCCAGCAGCTGGTGACTGGACCCTTAGGCAGTGGGTGCCACTGCCGGTGGGGCTTAGCCCCTGGCGCAGGCCCCTAGTCTCGTGGGGAATCAGGGCTTCTGCCCACCCCGTATGGGGGTTAATTTTTTAAAAAAATATTAAAACCTTTCAAACCATATAAAAATAGAAATTAAAACCTTTTTAAAACATGTTTCAGATTCACTACCACTCCTTAGCCTCTGTGCCACTAAGGCACCATCGGTGGGCCATCACTGTGCCACCAAAGGGCCACCAAAGCCTGGTTTTTAAGCCTAGTTGGGCATTTTTTTCTCGGGAGGCATAACTTGGTCCCACGATGTCATATTTTCAAGTTCTATAGTCAGCAGAAATCTCTTTCCACGTACTACATAGTGGTGATAGAGATTTTTCCATTTTGACTAGTTTTTTCTAGTTGGAAGCTAGATATGTATTTTGATCTTTGACCGGGCATAACAGGTGCATACATAGTCAAATTTTGGACTTCTTATAGGCGTTGGAAAGGTATTTTTGAGCACTACTAGTGGAGCAAGTTTGGAGATGATATTTGGATGTTTGTTCATTTTGTATCAGTTTGAGATTATTTTGGTTCCTTTAACTTTTGGTGCATTTTTGAGTCAATGGAAAATCAAATCTAGGATGATTTGGTGTTTGAGTCATTGCAGAATTATAGGTTTATCTCTAATTATCCTTTATTGATAGCATTATACATGTATTGTTGAGTTTGCATGTTGTATTGTGAGATCTACAGGTTGTGCAATGTTGTAGGTTGTCTATGCTTACATGTTGCATATATGACTTAGATGTGGGTTGTCTATGCCCATAGATGTTTCAGTGTTGATGCAGACTCTAATTTGTGGCTTGGTTTAGTCACATATAGCATAGGTTTGCTTGTCATTATGAGATATAGAGAGAGATGGTATTATCTGATACATTCATGATATGTGACCTATGTTTGTCGACTATATGGTACAGTTGTGTGAGATTCAATGGGAGTTTGGTGTAGGTACATTGGGTGGTGATCATGGTGGCATGGATGTTCCTTGTTTGGTTGGGACTTTGGCATGAGATGATTGTTTAATAGGTGGAGTTTTGGTGGTGTTGGATTGATGTTTGATTTATAGGTTTTGTTCAACTTCTTGGTTTGGAGATTATGGTTTAATCGACCTTTTGGGAAGTTGTGTCATTACAGTGGGATTCTTTGATTGTGTTGGGGCCATGGATGATCTTCATGTAGGAGATGGTTATCATGATGTCATGGATAGATTGGTTACAAGTTTCAGTGGGAGCTTTTGATAGTGATGGTTTAATGTTTATGTTGTTGTCATGCATAGCTTGGTATCACGTTTCAATAGGAGCTTTGGTAGGATATGGTTATCTTCATTCGATTTGGAGATGTTGACATCTTGGTACCATGGAGGACTCTTGGAGTCTTTAGTTGAGGTGTTGGTTATGGTTTGTCAATTTTGACAGGTGATCCTTGCTTACAAGATGGTTGGTATTGTGTCTTGGTTTATGCTGGATACTAGTTTGAGTATTGACATGATACAAGTTCTCTTGAGACAGGATGTGTACATTAGTGCATGTGATCTTCCTTTGAGGAGATGATTATATCATAATGTCATGATATGTTCCTTGGTTATGCATATGTGTAGTGGGAGCTTTGACTATGATCTTGATGGTTCTCTTGGTATTGGGTATATTGGTCATGTGCTTGGGAGCTTCATGTTGGTGCGGTTTTGCATTTGGATTTTAGCATGGTTGATCATGGAGGTACTCATGGATACTTTGAGACTTAAGTGAGGCTTGAGTTCTCTTGGGATTAGAGACATGTGTTGAGATGGTTACTCTTTGATGAGGATTTCAACAGCAAGACCAAGGAGCCTACACCTTGGTTGGACGTGAGTCCAACATGGACATGTTGAGGAGATTGTTCTTGGAGAGAGCCTTCGAGGCTTGGTGCATCATGGAGGATCAATCTCATTCCCACTCTTGGTCCACTTGACAGTGAATGATTTGATAGGTATGCCCACCTAATTTTCAAATGCATTCTTTTCTTTGTTTCTTATCTTCTCATTCTTGAGTCTTGAGCTATGGATTATGGTTGTGAGGACTTGTTTGAGGAGTAGATGTGTGGATATGATTAGTTATCTTTTATGTTTGATCCTGAGTTGTCATGAGATCATTGTGTGTAATGGAGATGGTTAGTGGCTTTGGGCTTATTCCTATTTTGGGATGGTTATGAGTTTGATCTACCTTTTGGTTTGAGAGGCTTGCATCTTGTTATTGGATGTTGTAGAGGCTTCTTATTTTTGGGGTTGTAAAGGAGATCATACTTTTCATAGCTATAGCACATTAGTGTGGATAGAACCTAGTTATGATTTGTAGGTTCTCTCTTGATTGGTCTTATTCTTCTTCTTGGATATTTGTGTTCACATGACATTGGAGTTGAGATGTGCATAGAGCTTTTGAGTCTCTTTGACTTCTTTCTCTTATGATGTGGAGGTTTTTGGAGAAATATGGACTTGAGGAGAGTTATGTTGCAACTATTTAGTTTGCAGATTTTGCATATCTATGTGTGTGTTCATTGACACTATGTGATAGTGGATTCAACCACATCTTCTATGTGCATGCTATTAGTGGATATTTGGATGCTTTGATCTATTTTTAGATTTGACATTTACTCATGCAGTGGGAGTTTTAGGATGTATATGATTCCTTTGTTGGATGTTCTCATTATGCTATGATATGGAGGGTCTTGAGGTTTTTTATCATATGCTTTGTGTTGTTACCTTGGAGGACTTATTTATGTAGGATTGAGTATATATAGGGACTTGTTATCATTGTGATTTGAGTTGGATATGTTGATGCAATAAGGTCTACTTGTTATCTTTTCTATACCTTGGTTTGGAGGAATGGTTAGTTGATGCATTAGCAACTAGTTGTGGTTGCTATTTCAGCTATGGTGATTGATTCTTGGCAGCTACTCAAGCCTATTTGTTACCATTGGATTTGGTGCTTATGTTTGGATATCAGTTGATGTACGTTTCTTCCTTCCATGTGACATTTTAGTGTGGCATCTCTTTGGAGGATCTCATCCTTCATGGTTTGGCTAGATGGAGGATGAGGGAATTCTTGTTTGAGATGGTGGACACCTTGATTATTGTTGCAGGTATCTTGGAGCACATGGTTGTTTATATGGTACTTGGGGACATGGATGGTTTTCCTTGATGTTTTGAGTTTACATGTTGATCCCTTATGCAATGTATACAACAAGTGGGAAATGTTGGAGTAGGTGTGTTGTACACCTTGCATAACATTGGTAATATTTTATTATGTAAAATAAATATTTATTTGTGGTGCATCCATGTGATGTGTTTATCCACATTAAATATTTATTTTGCACCACTTGTAATCGTTGTATGTAACATTGTGTTAATTACTTTATTTGTAATTATTTAATTATTTGGAAAAACTTAGTACCAATAATTAAATGTGGGGGTTAATGGTTTTGTAGACATGTGGTTTTGGGAAAAATGGTATTACAATACCACATGTTGTATTTGTGTGAGCTTATGTTTATAAAAGCAAACACATGGGTAGTTGTAGAGGTTGGATATTTGGCTTGTTGGTTGGGTTTGTAGCTTCTCTTGCAGGTTGGTTGTGTGAGGGTTTGAAGCATAGCATTTGATGTGTGGTTACATGCTTGTTCACATAGAGTGCAGGTAGAGAGAGCTTGATGTTTTAGAGGTGATCTTTGCATATTTATTTGTTATTTTATTGTTGAATAATACATGAGAGATGCATGCTTTTGGAGGCTGGGGTTTTCCCTCTATGAGGGTTTTCCCTCTATGAGGGTTTTCCCAAGGAATATCGTGTGTCACCATTGATGGTATGATTGTCTATTTCTTTTGCATGTAGATTTCTGGTTATTGTTGCACATTAAATCTTTTATTGGGTAATGTGGAATTAGTCTATATGGCTGCATATTTCCAACACTTAGTTCTCTGCTTACAACATGGCCAAAATATGCCAATGCTTCTTTGCCAAATTCACACTTCTTTAAATTACATATGAGTTATTTTTTTGTTAACCTTTGCAAGACATGTTTCATATGGACAAGGTGTTCTTCCCATGTAGAACTAAATATAAGAATTCTTTATATAAACTATCACAAAGCTATCTATAAATTCTTTAAAACATAATCTATCAATCTCATAAAAGTTGCAAATGCATTACTTAAAGCTAAAAGAAGTACTAACCGTTCATAAATATTGGCGTAATAAATTAATGTCACTTGTCTAGATTCATGTATTCCACTAGGCTAGAATAATTACTATTTATATTTTATTTATTCACTCCATTTCAAGAACAATTAGGTAGTTGTGTCAATTAGTTATGTTCCCATGACTTATGCACCTAATTGACACTTATCTAGTTAGGTTGAGTTATACACCATCCATTATGCTAGTTAGAGTGAGTTAACTTCCCTCCTAATTACGAGTGATTAGGAGTTAAACACCTACCTCTTGAAGATGTCATCTCATTGATTCATGGATCCAAGAGGCCTATGTATCTATAATCATTTCTTTTGTAATGTAATCTTTCATTTTCATTCTCAATATAGATAGTTGTTATTTTTGCATCATTTAATTATTTGCTTACAACTTATGCAACTTGTCTGCAATCACCTTGTTCTATGTTCTTGTGTTTTATAGATTATCTTTCAATCTTTCATGGTATTAGAGCCACACAAGTACTTGGAGATTATTTGCATTCCTTGAGAATCAAAGGTTTCTACTTGGGAGCTCCAATGGAGTGATCATTTTTAGGTGTGTCCTAACCCAAACAAATAGTGCCATTGGACAGAGCAACCAAAAACCCATAAATTGACTATCATTGATTTTTTAGTAGGGACATTGAAAGAAAAATTTGCCTAGGCACACAAGTTGAGGCCGTACAACCTTAGCACAAGTGCAAGTACAATCAATATTTTTTCCTAACATTGTTCTTTTTTATTATGAATTTTTTTTTTTTAAACACTACCATATTTTTTGCAAAAACAATTGAGGTTTTCTCAAACCCTTGTACCTAACCCTACGTAGGAAGTAGGGTACTTGGGTGGCACCCACTACACAATAGGTGGTTGTGGTCTTTATAACCACAAACCACCTTAATGGGGACACAAGTCCTAAGCCCTTTGGTCTAAAAAAAAAATCAATTATTTTTTGTAAAACTTGCTTTGCATGAAAAGAAACTTGGCAACCTTTTTTCTATTCCTACCAAAATATATCAGATCCTCTAACTTTGTTAACCTCACTTTGTATTTAACAACATTTCCAATTTTGATTGTGTTTTTAGTAATCACCAAATTTAATGACTTCTCTAGAATTGGTGCTCCTCCAACTTTATCTCGCCATGTTATATCTTTGGTGGCAATTTTGGCAACACCTCCAAATTGGAAACTCCATAGTTAGCAAGACTTGTAGTAGTGCCTCTAGTTTTGGATGAGTTTCTTCATCCCTCTTCAAGAACCTTGCATGAAAATAGGTGTAACTTTTTCCTTAGATATCAAAATTTGAATTTCTTATACGCATTTGAAAGCTCTTTCTGAGCCCTATAGTTTGATCCACTTTGTTTTGCCTAATTTTGATCAAGGATTGTTGTTTGATTCACCTCATTATATGTATTGTAATCACACTATTATAAAGTGCCACTTCATTGTAATTTTCTTTTTTTGGGGGGGGGGATTTGATTTAGCAATAATATAATTTATGTGGGGAACAAGGTTACTAGGCACAATTTAAGTGCCACTTATCTATTTTGTTTCTTCATTCTGTTGTTTGGTGATTTTCACACTAATGGTTGAAAATAAGGTAATTGATCCTCTAATTCCACATGATTATCATGTGGAAAATGAAGATGAAGCAACTACTACAATCTAAAGGGTTATGGCAAATATTGACTAATATGCCACCATTAACATTCACTAAGGAATATGAAAAAAATGCATATGCAAATACAATTGATGAAGTAATGGGGCTTATTGGATTGTGTGTTTCTAATAGTTTGTTGGTTCATATTATGGACAATAGAACACCTAAATAAGCTTGGGGTAAATTTCATAAGTTGTTTGGAAAGGTTAATGAATTCCAATTATTATAGTTAGAAGCAGAATTGTCCTCACTTGCACCTGTTGATCACCCCACAATTGAAGATTATCTTGTAAATTTTAAGTTACTTTTGTCACAATTGATGGTTGTAGCAAGAACAAAAACAAATGAAGAATGCATCTTCTTGATTATATCAAAGATAAAGGTTATTTTTAGCTTTCATATTATACCTTTTATTCCTTAATGGATTACTTAGGAACTAATTTTAAGATGCTCACATTTGAGATTTTTTGTGAGCATCTTACTAGAGAACAGTCTAAACTTGCTCAATTAGATGTCCTCCCAAGTTCCAAAAGTCAAGTTTTGTTTGCTCAATCTTCTAAGGGTAAAGGTAAACTTAAGAACAAACCCAAGTTGAATAATAATATAGAATCAAATTGGTCCAGTGAATCTACCTCCAAGGATAAGAAGAAGTTTAATTTCAAAACCACTAACCCTTCACCTTTTAAATCTAGGGAGTCTACTTCCAAGACCAAGAAGAAATCAAGTGATCCTTATAGATTTTGTGGCACATATGGTCATCTTGCATCCTAGTGGACAAATAAAATGGAAGAATTTGAGGAAGTCGTTCATTGGCACACAATTTTTATTCCTTCATCCTCTTCCACTAATAAAGGGCAAGCTCTTTCTGCTAAGGCTTTGGTTGCCTCTTGCAAGAGTTGGATACTTGATTCAAGAGCCTCTCCCCATATGACCCATTCTCAAAATATTATTGTTTATGTTGTTTGCAATGCGTATAAAATTAGGGGCCTCCTATCCTACCTATCTATGCACTTAATTTTGACAACCTTTCTAACAAAGGAAAATCATTCATGTGCTTATCTTAGGTATTGTAGAAGGCAAATTTTCTCATCCAAGCCCCTATTCGACCTTTTCTTGCATATGGCCACCTAACTACAAGTTATTAAATGAACTTTCCATGCTTCTAGTGCATTTAAAATGTGATTTGATTATGGTTTCGTGGATTTAACCTTTGATCTATTTCTAATGCAAGATTTGATAATGCACTTCCCCTGAGCCCATGGTTATATCCTTGGTAGGTAGAAAATCTAATAGAAATGTGGCTTGAGGGACAAATCTTGATCCTATAAGCGTGACTTTGGGATTTTAAAGCACAAAACAAGAATAGATGCATATGGACCTTAGTTACAAATGTAAAAGGATGAATTGACCTACATTTTTATTTGTTTTTATGGGTCCCTTGAAAGGAATGATGTAATCAATGAGGGCATCTCCCTCCTAGAAAACATATAGAAAGACTTAGACAATCATTCATTTATTGATTCATAGATAGATAGATAGATAGACAGATAGAAGTTAGAGATAGAAAAACTAGGACAAAAGAGAAGAGAGAAATTTCTTCATCTATGCATGTATATGGTGGGGTTGAATTTGTAGCTAATGTTGGAATGTCCATTGTTTGTAAGCATAATCATCATATTTTGACTAGTATTCTTTGTACACATATTCTATTTGAGATTAATGAATGTTATTCATGGATGCAATAGATTATTATCTATGCATGTAATATGGTGCTAATTTCCCTCATTATACTCATTTGCTAACATTATCATAAAATTTACATCTTTCCTTAGAATCTTGCACAAGTTATGTTATATGTTGAGGTAAAACTAGCAATGACATAAATTATTAATTGTGTGTTTGTAGAAAATACCTCCACGTGACAATGTTTGTTCTTGCATATAATGAATTTCTCCTTTTCTCTCCCCCTTGCTTCTTCTCTCATCCTTCCTTTTCTCTTTGCTTTCTCTTTATCTTTTTTATTTTGAGATGGTTAGGATAGGTTTAGATTAGGTTCCCTTGAAGCTAATATTTCCTAGCTATGTATCATGTTGCACTTGAAGCAACACCAATCCCCTTATGATAATAACATCTCATTTGCCACTAAATAATTCTTGTAAATCCAAGACCTAGAAGCCTTGAGATCTTGGGGAGGTTGTGAAATCTCCTTTAAAAAGAGGATTCACTCCTTGTGAATTCTAATTGCCTATCATGCAAGTTTTACCAACAAATATTTATGATGCTAGAAGGAGGGTTTTTTGTTTTTAGTACTTATGGACTTAGTTGCATGACTGGTTTTCCTGTTTGACCTATCAAGTTAGAGGCTATTCCATTCCAAATGGGTTATCCCTTTTCTTTTGAAGGAGATTTCCATGGGCTTCCTGATGATTACATTAGTTGGAGCCCATCCTTTTTCTTGGTAGACATAATGCATTTGACCATGTTAAAAACTTTAACTTGTTGATTAAGCGGCAGGTCATGAATGAAGAGGCTGCTTGAATTTTGTTTTCTATCACTTTTGAGATGGAGGCCCATCAATGGTATAATCATTTGCCACATTATTCGATCCACCCATGGGCCTAGTTAGAATATGTGTTTCTAATAAAAAATGGAAATTGTCTTGATCCAAGAGAGGCACGTAAGCTACTTATGGAAATTAGAAGAGAACCTTGTGAGACCATGGCCATGTTTTCTACTAGGTTTTGTGAGACTATTAGAAACTTGATAAATCTTATTTACTTAGGAAAATGAAATTTTGGAATCTTAGTTGCAGTTCCTAGGCCCTTTTTATGAAGCTTCCATTAGGCAGTCACCATTGGTAATCAACCTGCAATAGGATGTGAATAAAGCCCTCAATTTAGAACAAATATTTAATCACAACCAAATGAACCTACCCTTGGTTCCTAATTTCATGGAGCTATGATTTCCATAGTCCATTGATTCGTCTTGGTACAACTCTTACGCGACCATGTACCCGCAACTAAAATACCAAATTAGACATATCAACAAATTCCAAGGCTAGTCTTGGGCCCAAAATAGTCAAGTCTTTGATTTTTTGAGCACATATGTTGCTATTCAACTAAACTCCAATCAAAATGTAGTAGCCTATTTGTCTAATGATGATGATTCCCTAAATGAAGAGGATCCAAATCAACCACAACAAACTAAAAATCAATCACAAAAGGCTAAAAAGGAAACAAGAGGGGACAAATTTGAAAATGAAATCATAAGCACTAGTGAACCCTCATGGTTTGTCAATGAAACAAATGAAGATGAAGCTAAAAGTAATGAAAAACTTGACTAACCATGAAATTTCAATATCCATGACAACCCCACTTTGTCCACACTTGATTCAAATGATAATATCTCAGAATTTGAGATTAACATTCCCAAAATGATTGAATACTTGAATGGAAACTTGCTAACCATGGGATACTCAAGTGGTCTATGGATATTCAAGTGGTCTATCAAAACTAGTTTTACCAAGAAGATATTGAATACAAGGAACCACTCAAAATGAATAAATGAATTATGCCACATTCCTTACAAGGTTAGACCTCACTCAAGGGGTACTCACCTTAGAGCTAGTTTTGGCCTTTGAATGCAATCAAGATGAAACATTTGAAAATATTGAAAATAAGTGCATTCATCATAAATTGGATGAGCATTATATAGTTGATGATCTTCCCTCACTTCGAAGGATGATTTTGTTGAACCTTATTTGGATAAAGATGTACCTTTTGGCAACTCTATGCTTGTTGATCCAGGCATGTATGAAACAATGAGTTGTGTGGTCTCCTATCCAAAAGTGAAAATCATCAAAAAAATTAACTAATGATAGAGCTTTGTTTGTAAGCAATTCTCTTAAGCAACCATATGTTGGCACCACACTCTAAAATTGCAAAAAATCCTTGTCATGTGCCCCATTGTTGTTTTGCCCCTTCCTCATGCCACAACCATGTGCTATTGTTGTCAAAATCCCCAAATAAATCCTAAGTGTGGCTTTCCCTTAGCCATTTTATTGCATTCCTAGGTTTTCAGGTTTTGCCAAAACATTGGGATGTTTTTGGTTCAAGAAGTTTCTTGCCTCTGGCCTATTGATCCTTTGGTCCCTGCTTCCTCTCAAACCTCAGACCTTGGCAACATGCTCTTTCAAAGCTCATGTGGTGGTAATGATGACATCATCATGCATGATGCAAAAAATTTTGTGGGGCGTTTCCTAGTCACTTTCTTGCCTCTGTAAGTTTTTTAGGTTTTTAGTGGTCCTTGGAACCTTGGAACATTGTCTACAAGTTCTAAAGTTTCCTAAAACCATGTGTTTTACCTTTTGGTTTTGGAGTTTCAAGTTTCCTTGGAGCCCTGCATTCTCATTTTCTTCTTTGTTTTTTTAAGTTTTTGAGTTCCCGAGGGCCTTTGGAACCTTTGCATCTAGTTCCAAGATCCCTAGGTTCCCTAAAACACTGAAAGTTTGTGTTCTTTTCCTTCTTTCCTTTTCAAGTTTTTAGGTTCTTAGGAGTCCTTGGAACCTTTAAATCTAGTTCCAATATCCTCGTGTTCCCTAGTTTCCCAAATCCCTGACTTCTTAGTTCAACGAATCCCCAACTTCCCACTCTCCTCGTTATTTGGTCCCAAGGTTCCAAGTTTGCTCAGAACCTTGATCCTCAATCACTGATCCTTTACAGACCTTGGTCTTCCACATTCCTTTGTCCATCCTAAGGTTCTAATTTCTCCTAGAACCCCAGTCCCTATCCTCTTCCCAGTGTCATGTCCCTCCTAGACCTTGGATCCCTAGCCTTCTCCACAATCCTCGTTCCAAGGTTCCCATTCCTTTCTGACTCCCACTTCCTCATCCCTTCCATTTTGTGGGATTTTAGACTTCTCCTACACCTTGGAACATAGTTCCAAGGTCCACATGTCCACGTGTTCCCCAAAAACCTGAAACCCTAATAGAGTTCACAAAAACACCCAAAAACATGACGGGATGCCCCAACTATTCCTAGGACCACTATTAATGGCCATTTTGAGTTGTGATAACAATGGTGAAGAGCTCCATATGCCTAAAAACCCCTCTGGACCCCTCAAGGATGGATTTTCATCACTTAGGCATGGGTGATTCAACTATTTGGCATGGTTCCCTCTCCAAACCCATGTGTTGATGATGGTAGCAAGTATGGATAACTTGAAAACATGTTGACTACTCCATATTCATGTCCAATATGTAACATGGAATTGTAATGCTATACACATGTTTGAAATATGTAGTGGGGGTTAGTCATGGAACCAATTTCAGACTTTGTGTGCTTCAAGCAGTGTTCTAGGGCATCAAATGGTGTAGTCCAATTTGCAAGGGATTGAATACATTTTGTAAAGCATTGGAAGGATTTTAATGACAAATACATATAATGGTATGTCTCCAGGTAGATTGTAATCATTCATGGGGTGTTTTAACTTAGTTACTCATCTCCTCTTGCCACATTTGCTAATATGAATGTGGCAAGAGGGGATGAGTAACTAGGTTAAAACTTATGAGTAACTAGATTAGTATGTGACAATGTTTTAATTCAATACAAAGTTTTTGTAATGGTCTTTCCCTTTGTTTCATGTGGGTTTTTGCATTACTATTCTGGATTATGAAGAATGTCCATTATATGAGATGGGATCCATGCATTGTATGATGATGCACATGCGATTCCATTTATGTTTTATGGTTGCGATATCTTCTTTCTTGCAATTTGTGGTTTTGTTGCCCAATGGAGTAGGCTCTGGTCTAATTGGTGAAGGGATAACATCCTCTAATTTTTAAAAAAATGTCTCTTTTTAGCTATAGGAGTAGGTTTAGGTTCCATCATGGCTGCATGATTTAGTATTATAAACTCAACCATATCCTATGCAATTATGAAATTAAACGTCATTAGAGAATAATGCATGTGTGTTCTTCCCTCTTATCCCTATGTATGCAATTTTAAGTTAGTTCATCTACTGGGGAAATACAGTATATCTATCATCTTTGGGTGCAGGATAAGAGTGAATTTTTATCTATTTATCAAAGTTCTAATAGGTTTGTATGTAGCTAGTGCTGACATGAATTTAGTGACAATTATAGGGGTTCATAGCACATTGGGTATAGTTGCTTAAGGACCTAATGTTTAAGTTGTTTTTATATTGTTGATACCTTATGGAATACCCCCCTTGTCCTTGCAAAGCCAAATGACAAATGTGAGTTTACCCACTCACAACAATTGGTCCATTCATGTCATTGTCTGATCATAAGCCTTACCCATTGCCTAAGTACAACATATCCCTAGCCTTGGGTTCTAGTGTTGAGTCTTTAGGATTTATGGACCTGCATGTTTGAGCACCAACAAAGTGGCATCATTGTCAAGGAAAATTTGAGGGTTCTAAATTGAATTGAAGACTCTACTGATGAGATAAACCCAGATCTATTTGTTGCCTTGGAGATCTAATCTGCTTCAAGGTATTTCTCTTTGGAAGAGGTGGAGACTCTGCTATTTGAAAAGGATTTCTCCTACTATGAAGGTACACATGGTTTTCCTATTGGCAAGAGACACTGCTAGACATGTCAGGTGTTGTCATATATGGCAACTGAATCTATCTTACATCCACATTGTATCATTTGATCATACTGGAAGTTAGATTACAGATTTGTCTAAGTTCGGATAGATAGGAACAAAGCATATGACAGGGTTCAACATCTTGGTCTACATTTCTCTATAGATAATCATATTGTGCTGCGAATATGAGGGAATGTCAAGGGATGTCAGGGTTACCTAAATCCAAATTTTTAGCCTCTAGTGATGAAGGGATTGAAAGTTACAAGCATATGAGTATTGGGTTTTGGTTAGATAGTTCAGTCCGGTGAAAAATAGGCCGACTTGGTGTTTGATCCTTGTGCGGATTAAGAGAAGTGGTTGGTTGAGTAATTTATGAGATCCAGTAGTATTGGTTGACATGTGTGGTCATTTGAATTCAAAATTTGTGGTCTGCATTGATGTTTGTGCATGGATTCAACTGACAGAATAGTGATCTTGAAAAAGTTTCTAAGTTTTCTTGAGGCCAACTGTAGTTGATGTAATTTCATGTTGTGGATATATATGATCGATGGGTGCAAGCATTTTGAAAATGAGAAGTGCAAATATGAAGTGAGAGGTGTGAAGAGTGGTAGTATCAAGTGTGAAGCAAGGAGATCTAAGCTCCAGATCATGGCAGAACAGTGAAACAGGGCAGTGAAAGATGAAGTGTGTGAAGTCGGTATATTGAGCCTAACCGAAACTGTAATCTTGCATTGTTAGATGCTATTCTTCAGTTTAAGTATTTCAATGAACTCTTGTAATTAATCTTGTAGGCAGTGAGCCTCCTTTGAGCAGTGAGCTCTGGGCAGTGTGCCCGAAGGCATGTTCCTTCCCATTTTGTAATACTTTTAATAAAGTATAAAATCTTGTGGGTTAACCCCCACTGTGGTTTTTCCCTTAACTAGGTTTCCACGTAAAAATCCTGGTGTTCATGTGTGATGATCTTGTTATTGTTGTTCTTAAGTTCATGGTTCTTTCTTTTGAATGTATGTGGTAAATTAATAAAGGAACATAATAATAATTTTTGTAGAACACTGATTCACCTCCCACTCTCAATGTTCCTTAATTTCAACAATTAGTATCAGAGCAAGGTTCCTTGGAAGAAGTTTAACAGCTTGAGGAAGATCTGGGTAGGTGTTTCAATGGGTTCATCCAGGTATTTTGATGGCATCAATCTACAACTTCAAGTTGCTTTAGAAGATCTTGATCAGTCCAAAGCAGAAGTCAAAGAACTGAAAGAGAATCTTAAAGATGCTGAGGATTTCATTCAGACTTTAAAAGGGCAACTGAGCAAATCCATGGAAAAGAGGAGGGAGCTACTTCAGCGGTTAGCAAATCAGAATGAAGACAATGACATGGATGAGACTTTGAAGGAGAAGACAAAGGAATGTGAGAAGCTAGCAAAAGAATTTGTTGTCCTAAAACATGAGATGGAATCTGGGGTGATGAGGCTAACCAAGGAAATCAAGGAAAGGAAGAAAACTGAAGAAAACTTGAATCAGTCTTTGAAAGAAAGAATAGAAGACTGCTACAGATTAGACAAAATAATTGGCCATCTAGAGTCTGATCTACAAGAAACTAGGTATAATGAGGAACAACTTGAAAGGCAAATTGTCATTCTCAAACATGACTAGAAGCTACAAATGAATACAAAGAGAAGTTCAAGATAAGCTTAGCTAAACTTGAGGTGCTACTTGATAGTCAAAAGAAGGTAGATGATAAGCATGGTCTGGGATATGAGAAAGGTGAAAGCTTTGGATCCAGTCAAAGAAATCCTGAAGCAAGAAATCAAAGAAGGAATCCTAGAAGGCCTTCGGTAAGACAACCTAATGCTCAAAGATATCCATCTTTCAATGGAAATTGTTTCAATTGCAATAAGTTTGGTCATAGAGCTACTCAGTGCAGAAGTAGAGTGAATCAAAGTGATCCATCCTTCTCTAGTCAATGCTTCAATTGTAAAAGGTATGGTCATAGATCCAATGAATGCAGAAGTATGATGATGAATAACTCTAACAATAGAGGAAATGCCAATTCCTTCAATGGGAAATTTTTTGCATGCAATAGATTTGGACACATGGCTAATCAGTGCAGATCAAGAGGAAATCAAGTAAATGAGCAAAGGAATGTTGTGTGCTTTAAGTGCAATAGATCCGGTCATATTGCAAGATTTTGTATAAGCAGGTATGATGATAGAAAAGGTCTGGTAAACAGAAACAAAAATATGCAGAGACAAGATAAAGACAAGGGTAGAGTAGATATGAATGAAATCCATAATGAAATGAACAAAACATGGGTGAAGAAAGGTGAAATGAATGATGGTGATGGGTCTGCACTGTAATTTGGTGATGATAATTCCTCTAGGAATTGAAATAGGAACTCTAGCTCAGGGAGAACCGCACTAAAAATCTAATTCCCCCTACCAGTAAGTGGGTACCTGAATCTAGCACGATGAATGAAGATAAAGAAGCCTATTGCAAATCTGTTGAAGCAAATTCTGAAAGAAAAGAAGCTAATGCGATTGATTGCAGAGCAATTGAAGATTAACTGTATTCAAAAACAATGTAACCAGATAAATTAGGGAAAAGCATTTATTGCAATGGTGAATTAGGTTTTGCAGAGCATAAAAGGTCATTCACTCAACACTTGAATTACTTTGCATTCGAAGAGAACAAGGAGAAGAGTGCCTGAGCTAAGATTTTAAAGATTTGGAGTGCAAAAAGTGAATTCGACAGCTAACCCTAACTGGTGAAACAAGGTATTCTCTGTAAAACTCTCTGAATTTGTAATCTCTGGATATGGTTACTCTGTTGGTTGTTGACATCACCGAAAGGCCCTGCCCTAAATTCAAAAATCATCCACACAAATCTGTAGAGGTCACTCTGTTAGGTGCCTTTTCAAATGTTCTACATGGTGTGTTACATGTTAAAGATATTAGGGCTTACATTCATGCTAGCATAGATAATTTTGGGGATTCAAAGTTAGTAGATTTGTTCAAGAATCACCTGAGGGGTGAGATTTATGGTCTTAAACTTGAGTATAAGGCACTTCAAGACAAACATTTCATTCAGGTTATTAGGTTTCCGTCCTTTGATGAAGATGAGTGGGTCTAGTATGTATTGAGTTAGATGCATGCTGAATTCATGTGGTTGATGAAATCCTTTAAGATCACCAAGGATGCCATCAAGGTCGTAATAGGATTGAACTCATCCGGTAGACTGCCAATGCTAAAATTAGTGAAGAATCAGACTGTAGCTGAAGCTACCAGATCAAAATTTGATAAGAGGGCACTGACAATAAATGATATAACTGATCCGGATGTCAAATTTACATCTATGGTGATTGGGTATAAGATATACCACTTTAGCATGGAAAACTCTATATCTGGTACAACCATTTATGCTGCTTATCAAATGTTAAGAGAAAATGCTGACTATGACTTGTGTGGGCTGCTACAAAACCAGTTAATGGAGAATCTGAACAAGATCAAGACAGACAAGAAGAATACATTCAAGTATGGTATGTTGGTCTTGTGTTTGTTCTTCTATTTCATGAATGAGTTACTTGGGAAGAAAAGCCTATGTTGGAGCAGTGATAAGCCTATCGCCATACAAATAAGAGAGCACTTGCACAATATTGGTGACTCTAATGCCCAAAGGACTGCTCTTTGGGGATATTTCAATAATTTTCAGAACATGATGCAATCAAGGGAAATAATCCCTATGTCTGTGGTAGAAAAGTACAAGGATACAATTTGTTTCATGGTGGAAACAAATTAATGCTTGATAGAAGCAGTTGAACCAAGGACTGTATGGATCATGCCTATGGGGTATGAAGTTAATGGACAAATACTAGAAATGTATGCTCAACACCTTCTGAGAAAACCAAAAGACACCTCAATTGAGATATTCGGTACATATAGTGAACTCAGTGTAAAACTGCATGTTGAGCTCCAGAAACATGAATCTAAGAGAAAGATCCAAAGGCAAGTTGAAATGTATGCAAAAAGTATTGGAATAACAAAAGAAGCTGTGAGACAAAACAGGGAAAGGATAGTGAAAGTTGAGAAGGAGAAGTAGGACAAGGAACACATAAGTGTTCCAATAGAATCTTCCTCTAAATCAAGGACTACTAGGAGTTATGGAACAACCTTTGGTGCATCACCTTCTCCTATTGTAGAGAAATTCAAAGAAAAATCTATCGGTAAGGAAGGAAAAAGGACAAAAGTAATGGCCAAAAGGTCATATGTTAGTGTGGAGAAGGAAGATGAAGAAGAGACTGAGTCAGATGGTGAGGTTAAAGAGTTGAAGGCCTCAGGTACTAAGACTGCTAAATTGTCTAAGGAGAAGCCATCTGGAAGCACAAAATCAGAGAAAGCAGAAGCATCGAGGGCTACTAAAAACAAGCCCTCCGGAAGTATAAGGGTAAGCAAAAGACTAAAAACTAAAGCTCATGTTGAAAAATCCACTCTGCCAGTTGAAGATATTGTGAATGTAGTAACTGTTCATGGTAATTTGAAGCCCATAACAAAATATTATACAAGTTTGATAATGTCAACAAGAAAATTTTGGAGGATGCTGCTGTTAAGTACTTGAACACATTCAATAGAGCACTTGTGGAAATTTTGTCAGAAATCCCTAAGAGTCTAAGTGACATTTTGGAGATGAGAAAAGAAGTTGCTAAAGCAAAGGATTTGGAGCTAAAAGAACATGTGTTGTCCAGTCTGTGTCTAGTAATATCTAGGAAGGAAGCAAATAAAATCTTCAAAGAAGTTAAAGATGAATTCAGAAGTAAAATCAGGATGAATAAGCTAATGATTGGAGACATTGATGAAGTTGTCAAAGAAACGGAACAAATTTTGAAGAAAGCCCTAGACAAGAATAAGTTTTATGTGGTTACTGAAGAACTTGTTGATGATGAAGAGTTGAAGAAAAATTTCTCTGTTTCAGAAGAGGAAATATTGAATAAAGAAGATGAAGAGATGATGAAGGAAGATAATGTTGATGGTGCAGAGGATACTCAAATTCCTTTGAACCAATCTAGTGAAGAAAATATAGAAATGAATATAAATGCTCCTACTGAAGGTGATTCTGAGAAGAATAAAGAGAAGAAAGCAAAATAGGTTAAGGACAAGGAAGATCAAGAAGAAGAAACTGATGATGGAATTGATTCCTCCATTCTAGATGTTGAGGAATTTGATAAAAATGATGATAATGTTGCTACTGAGGATACACGAAATCCTCTGGAAAAGAATACAGAAGACATTGTTGATGATGTAGAGAGAGCAGAAGCAGAGAAAAAGAATGAAAATGATAAGCAAGATAATGTGGTTGACTCTGGAAAGGGAGAAGATGCAGGCCCTAATGACCATAAAACTGAAACATCATATTAGGCAAGAGACACTACAGAAGCAGTGAAAGAAATTTTGGAGAAAGATAAACAAGTTGCAAAAGATCCAGACAAGGTCCAATCAATTTTGATACTCTATCACTGGTACAGAAGATGAAGTTGGCCTCTTTTGCACAAGCTAAGGCCAGAGAGGACATCTTGAAGTTCCATATAGAAGATAGTGAGTTGCTTGGTCTTGGGTTTGACATTATGGAGAAAATCATGCCTTCAGTTCAAAAGAATTCATTAGTATCCCCCTCTTGTCAGTTGAAGAGTCTGATAAATTTTGTAAGTACTCACTTTGAATCTTTTGAGAAGTCAGCAGAAGTTAAAGTCCAGAATAAATTTAATGATAAAAGATTTAGTGAACTAAAAAAATAATTGACAATGATAGAATTATGCTGGAGACTAGTGTAAAGAGTATTCAAAATGCCCTCACTAAAGGAGGAGATGTGTACAAACTTTGCTTATCTTGGTCAAAAGTTGTAGAAGATATTAAGAAGAAAATAAAGGAGTCCGACCAAAAATTGTTAAATATATCTCAATCCTTTAATCCTTTGATAGTATCTACGACAAGTCAAGAATGTCAAGTAATTAATTTGATTGATGAAATAAAGAAATTGTTGAAAGAAAAGGAAAACATTGTGGCAAGGATGTGTGAACTCCAGGGACTGATTTTCCCTAAGCTAGAAACAATGTTCAATGCTTTGATAGAAGCTCAAGCTGCTGCTCTGACAAGTGATCCCACTGATCTATAGAAGGTAGAGTCACATGCATTTTTATTTAGTGGTCACATTTCAGTTTTGGGTAGTTTGAAGAAAAGTTGGGACAATGAATTGACACTATTGAAAAACATTTTTTGTGATGTGTTTAAGTTCATGTAGACAAGGCATAAGGATTGTTTGTATATATGCACTCATGTACATAGAGTTTTGTATGAATTTTGATATGCGGATCCTAGCCTTTGCCATTGATGTCAAGGGGGAGTGGAAAGCAGTGAAAAATGAGGAATTTAGCTAAGGGGAAGCATTGGAAATCACAAGTGTACATATTAAGGGGGAGCTGTTCTAACTCTTAGTCATTTTTCACTAAGTGTTGCCATCAATGCCAAAGGGGGAGATTGTTGGCAAGAGACATTGCTAGGCATGTTAGGTGTTGTCATTGATGGCAACTGAATCTATCTTACATCTGCATTGTATCATTTGATCATACCGGAAGTCAAATTGTAGATTTGTCTAAGTCTGGATAGACAGGAACAGAGCATATGACAAGGTTCAACATCTTGGTCCGCATTTCTCTACAGGTAATCATATTGTGTTGTGGATCTGAGGGAATGTTAAGGGATGTTAGGACTACCTAAATCCAAAGTTTTAGCCTCCGGTGATGAAGGGATTAAAAGTTATAAGCATATGAGTATCAGGTTTTGGTTAGACAATTCAGTCCGGTGAAGAACAAGCCGACTTGGTGTTTGATTCTTGTGAGGATTAAGAGAAGTGGTTGGTTGAGTAATTTATGAGATCTAGTGGCATTGGCTAACATGTGTTGTGATTTGAATTCATAAGTTGTGGTCCGCATTGATGTTTGTGTATGGATTCAGCAAAACAGTGATCTTTGAAAAGTTTCTAAGTTTTCTTGAGGCTGACTGTAGTTGATGTAATTTCATGTTGTGGATATATATTATCGATGGGTGTGAGTATTTTGAAAATGAGAAGTGCAAATATGAAGTGAGAGGTATGAAGAGTGGCAATATCAAGTGTGAAGCAAGGAGATCTGAGCTCTAGATCATGGCAGAACAATGAAATAGGGCAGTGAAAGATGAAGTGTGTGAAGTTAGTATATTGAGCCTAACCGAAATTGTAATCTTGCATTGTTAGATGATGTTCTTCAGTTCAAGTATTTCAGTGAACTCTTGTAATTAATCTTGTAGGTAGAAAGCCTCCTTTGAGCAATGAGCTCTAGGCAGTGCGCTCAAAGGCATGTGCCTTCCCATTTTGTAATACTTTTAACAGAGTATAAAATCTTGTGGGTTAACCCCCACTGTGGGTTTTCCCTTAACTGGGTTTCCACATAAAAATCCTAGTGTTCATGTGTGATGATCTTGTCATTGCTATTCTTAATTTCATGCATCTTTCTTTTGAATGTATGTGGTTAATAAAGGAACATAATAATAAGTTTTGCAAAACACTAATTCACCCCCCTCTCAGTGTTCCTTAATTTCAACATTTCCTTTGTTTTTAATTAGTTCAAATTTCTTACAAAATACATAAGCAAGTCTTTTGTCTTGTTCTATCCTACATGATTGAATGTTCAAGTCATGGCCTCTTGGCACAGTAGTAACTCTAGGGCAGATCCTTCATAAGCATAATCCTATGTTTCAAGCCCTAGATACTATGATGATGAGGAGACTTATGATTCCTATGATGATGCTTCATCTTACTATTCAATGTGCCCTGCATCCTATACTTCCCTACCCCAAAATTAGGCATCCTTGCATGATCTTAATGAACTTGTTAGGGAGCACAATGAAATTTAGAGTTAGATGCAATTGCTAAAATCTAATTCCCAGTATACCCTAGTGAAGGACCCTATCACCAAGTCTCAAAGAATCAAACTGTTCAATATTCCCTTTTGTGATGTGTATGAGAAATTAGATTTGTCATGGGTAGATTATGACTATGAATGTACAACAAAATAAATCTACCTACAATTGCCAAGGTTTGATGGGCAAGACCTTTCTCAAGAGGAATCACATGTCCAAGAGTTTGTTGATATCATGAACAAATACAATTATGTAGATGAGGACATGTTGATGAGATTGTTTGTTAAATCTCTATATAAGGATGCAAAGAACTGGTTGTGCAGTTTCCTAGACTACTACTTTTCTTCTTGGGATAGTTTAATTGATGCCTTTGAGGAGCGGTGTACACTTGATGTTGCCTCCTTTTCTCTTGTTCATAAACTTGATAAAAATAAAAGGCAAGAGGAAGAGTCTTGTAGGGATTTCTGTCACCAATTTGTTGCTACACTTTCAGAGATCCCTAGTGTTTGCAAGCCTACTATCCTTGCCTGCATTGACATGTTGTTTGAATCTTATGAGGTTGGGTTGAGTTTGGTACAAGAGGAACTTAGGCTTACAAGTTTACAGCAAGCTTACCTATGCCTTGATGCCATGGAAAGAGTAAAAAATGAATACATTGTAAGGTCATTGTCCCCAAAGGAAAGTGTTTTAAGTGTTGAACCAATTGTTGTGGACAACAATACAGTGGATCAAGTTGAATGTGTGGTCATAAGGGTTGAGCCTTGTGGGGTAGCATCATATAATAATTGTACTGAAAATGAAGATAGTGTGGCCACCGATCTTCAATTGGATGGATCATCCCTTGGGGGTGATGATGATGCTACTTCACCATTTGATTCCCAACTTGAAGTCAAGGATGGCAGTGACATGTCTGCATTTGATGATAACCGATCTAAGATAGATAATGGTGCAGACATTGGGTTTCATTTTGAGGGCCTTGATGTGGATGGTGGTGTTGGTAAAAGTGATACTACATGGGATCAATTTGGTAGTGTGATTAGGAAAGTAGAGGTTTGTGATGTAACATCTTGTGATAGCAGTGCAAAGGATGTGTTATCACGAAGATTGCACTCTGGCTAAGTGTAAAACTTAGTTATCATGAGAAACATGGGATCACCTTCATACTGTGGGTTGCCTAAGATGAAGGTGAACCTCTAGAGAGGATTGGTTCCCTTGATAGACCTCCTAAATCTTCTGTATTGATGAGGAAAAGGGATAAAAGGATTGCTATGTACTAAAATCTAGATCCTAGGAGGTGATGCACCGAGGTTAAAAAGACTTGTTCTTGTTGTTTCAACTCACAATTTCTCTCAAAAGGGGGTTTTGTTTCACACAACTCAATCTAAATAGTGTTCATACATCAGTATTTCATAGGGAGGTTTGAAATTTCAAGTTTGTTGAAGGAAAATTAATGGTTTTTCACAACTACAATGATGTAACCGAACTTCACAACATAAAATTCAACTCTATTATTACAAAAGAATACCCATAAAACTCAGAACTATTTTCAAATTTCTTCTCATTCCATCCCATCCTGCTACAACTAAATATAAATATCCAATTTATACAAAAACGAAAATTACTATTTTGGTAGATTTTCACAACTTTCTAAAATTGCCATTTTTGGTAACTTCACATCCTTATCTGTATGACCATGAAAGTTTCCAAATATTTGAAACTTACTAAAAAATGACTAATCATCAACTTTCTAATCTAATTGCAAGTAAATCTAGGAAAATATTTAGAAAAAACTAGGAAAATCTTGAAAAAAACATTAAAACCTCATTTTGAGGCCCTAGATGATCGAATAAGGTCCCGAAAAAGTGTCAAAATGGTGACCTACTAAATTTACCAATTCTATGGGTTTTTTATTAAACTCTTCAAGATGCATTTGCCCACCAAATTTAAGCTCCAACGGACCTCCAAGTCAAAAGTTATGTCCTCCGAAAGTTCCTGCATCATTCCTGCTGAAAATGGTTAACACCACCTATGACCTATATAAATCAGTTGTTTTCTATATTAAGTTTTCTTAGAATGCGACATAAAATTAAAGGGTGTTAAAAATCACAAAAAATTTTGCATCAAGATCATTCATTTAACACATAACACATATGATTGAAAAGGATAACCTATTGATTTTATTGAGAAAAATAGAAATTTATGATTACAATGTCTAAAAATTGCTTGAAATTTGCAAAAAAAAAATTGTTCAACAATGAATATTTCTGACTTTTGAGTTACAATGCAATGTTTTCTTGCTATAAGAAAAGAAAAGCAAGAAAAGAACTGAGAAAAAAAGCACATGTGTTCTTGGTTTTGATAAAAGAAGTCTTCTTCAAAGAAAGTTGAGTCAGCATGATTGAACTAGGTACTTGGGGAAGTGAACTTCAACTAAACTGAACTAACTCCATTGCATGAGATTGATTGGAATTGATGTCTTCAATCAATTTGCATGAACTAGAAGTTGTTGGGCGTATAAGGCAAAAAAGCCTCTGTTTTAGGACTCCAAATTGCCCCAAAATGCATGATTTTAGCGTCAAACTCCTCTCGACTCCATTTATAACCATGTAGACTTCTTGAGTTGGCCTAAACTACCTTCTAAACTGAATGTTTTGGCCTCTTAACTTGTTATCTCATAAATATCCTTTTGCATGATAGGCATGTGATTTGCATGAGTTTTGGTTTTCTTGGGTGTGCAAAGTGAAAAAGCCATGTTTTAAGGGGTCAAAACTGCCCTCAAGTGTCCCTTTTTACCTCCAAGAGTCCCCTCAGTCCACATGTTATCCATGTAGTACCTTTCTTAGACCTGAAACTAGTTGTAGATGCCTCTAAACTACCCCTTTTAGGTCTCTTGTATTCCCTATATCTAGCATCTCTACACTTTACCCTCCATGGACTGTCTTCATGGCACTACTTTTTTAAGTCTATAGAGAAATCCCTGGTTATGTTTAGGGTCATTGTCCTCAATCACTCAAACCCTAGCATTAGTCCTCTTGCACAACTAGTCTTTATTCTCTAGAAACATCTCTATAGGTGATTTCTTGAGAAATCGTTAATAGGCTTGAACCATGCATGGTTTTGATTGTTAGTTCTATGGTTTATTTGACAATCATAACATGAACTCTGAGACAGTCACCCAATATAATTGTCATTACTTTTAGGATAGTCATTTCCATGACTGATTGATTGTTTAGAATAGTCACCTCTATGGTGTTTTTTGATTGTTTTGGAATAGTCATTTCCTCTCTTCATAGTCATGATTGTCCATGTACTAGCTATTCTCTATCTTCTTTAGACCATAGAAAACTTAGCATTCACCATATCCCTTAAAGGCCCTCAAAGGTTGACTTAGATTTTAGGATTTCATTGTGAATCCTCTTGAAGAGGCTACATGAAAGTTCTTTGTGTAGGCAATGTATACCTCTGTTTGTGACTATCCCTATTTATGCACTTGATAGTCATAAAGAATGGTTGTTCCCATTCTTAAACTACTATTTAACAGTCATCAATGACTATTATAGAATAATCCTACTCATGACTATTTTTGTGACTATTTTGAAACAATCATTTTGGTTGTTTTGATAATGCCCTTGGGAGTCATAACATTATTGTTTCCAAGCATCTTGATCAGTCAAAAGACTGATTACTCTTCATACTTTTAATAGTCAAAAGTGACTATTCTCTATACTCTGTAACAGTCCCAACTGACTGTCCCTATATGTATCTTGAACAGTCAAAAATATGACTGTTATTACTGCTCCTTGACATGTTTGAAAAGTTTTTGCTCCTGTCTTCTTACTACTTTGACAATCATCCTGACTGTCCTTTATTATTTGACAATCTTTTGGACCATTTTTAGACCATAATAGTCACTCAAATGATTGTTTACATGACTACAACATATATTCTCATGATTGTTTATATGTTGCTTTGATAGTCATCCAATGTGGTTGTTATGCTTGCATAAATACATCTAATGTGGCTCATGACATTTGATAGGCATGTTGTCTTCATTTCCTACTTACAAACATAGATGGTTGCTCTTTCTAATGAGGTTTCTAACCTACCTCACATGATTGACCCACTAAGCAAGGCCCTCATGCTTCATTACAACTATGGGGACTGTCCTTTTTTCTCCAAAGTTGCCCTCATGTCTACTTTAGCCCTACATCTATCTCATCCACACATTTTGTATGTTGCTCCTTTATATCATGAATGTTGCTATCCTATTGTTAAACCCCATGTGTATACTATTCTTTGTCTTGTTCCATTTGTCTGACTATCTTCAACTATTTAAGGACTATCATTTTTCCTATTATTTCAGTCATTGCGGCTATTCCTTCACAAGGCATTATGACTATCTTTCTTTCAGTTTGTTTATAGATCTCCTACCCTGTCCAAGGTCTAAACCTTCAACAAATGCATGAAAAGATAAGCTAATGTGTAGTATGACTATTAGAGATCCTATTGCAACCTAGATTCTCAGCAGTCTCCTTGTTGTTCTTGACAGACCTACAAACACCTTTAAGAATGATTCCCAATCTCTTTATTTAAACAGTCACCTATGTTTAGGAGTTTTGGATACTCTTTACCATGCTTCTTGGATATCTCTCTTATCATTTTGAAGCTATAGGGTCTAACAAGCCTGAATCTATGGTAGAGGTTTCTTTGTGAGATTTAATGAGTTTTTTTTTCATGCAAACCTTGGATGGGCTTCTTATACTAGTAAATACAAGACAACGAGCCTCTGTTTGTTGCCCAGAAGGGTATCTCTACATGTTATCCTTAGTTTAGTAGTGTTCAGCTAACAATGAAAACCTTTGTGTTGATCATGAGAATAGACCCTTGTGTAGACATAGGACCTTTGTTGATCATTGAAGACCTTGAAGATGAGTTCATCTTTACATAACAACACCTCCTCCACCTGTTGAACTACCACAACATTCATTTGTTTTAGCTTGTCTTCACAAACTCTTTGCTGTCTCAAACCTTCAAAACCCTAAAAGGAGGTGTGAAACAAAGAGAAAACTCAACCTAAACTCTAAAACCCAACCTCTACTAGACTTAACCTCCTTCTAAACCCTAACAAAAACCTAAGTTTAATGAGTTCAAACTGGAAACTCCCTCCACTCGTTTGATACATGGCTTTTTGGAAAAAGAAGGTATCATGGACATGGAAAAAGTGATTTTCATCCTCTTGATCCTTTCAAACAACATGCATGACATAGAAGAGTTGATTTTGGATGTAGAATAGGTGTTACCCTTGGTAAACTTAATGTTTGCAATAACTTTTGACATAAAATAGCCACTTAAACCATGTCAAAGAAACATTTGGCAATTTAGGACTCCCTAAGACTCCTTAAATCCTCTCATAACTCAAAAGCATTCTAAAAACATAATATATGTTCCGTCCTAATCAATAGTTTGTGACCAAGATGATCCCTTTATTGCAATCAATGGCAGGACCTCAACCTTGATTACGTATTTAACATTGTGAGGGAAAATTGGTAACATTTTGGTGACCTTTACTAGAGTTTTGCATGCTAAAATTGAGGGACTGGCTATCTTGTATATCCATTGGGTAATAGAGTCAAGAGTAGACCTTGAAGATAACTTTAGAAAACCCTGTAACATAATTGTTAGAAACATTAAAAATTGTTGTCATGAGGATTGCACCTTGGCTAAGTGTAAAACTTAGCCATCTTGTGAAACATGGGATCACCTTCAAGCTGTGGGTTGCCTATGACGAAGGTGAACCTCCAGAGAGGGTTGGTTCCCTTGATAGACCTCCTGAATCTCCTGTATTGATGAGGAAAAGGGATAAAAGGGTTGCAATGTACTAAAATCTAGATCCTAGGAGGTGATGCACCGAGGTTAAAATATTTGTTCTTGTTTCAACTCACAATTTCTCTCAAAAAGGGGATTTGTTTCACACAACTCAATCTAAATAGTGTTCATACATTAGTATTTCATAGGGAGGTTTGATTTTTCAAGTTTGTTTGAAGGAAAACTAATGCTTTTCACAACTACAACCTATTGAAAATGCTTAACACAACCCATGACCTATATGAAACAGTTGTTTTTTGTATTAATTTTTCTTAGAATGAGACATAAAATTAAAGGATTTGTTAAAAATCACAGAAATTTGCATCAAGATCATTTATTTTACACATAACACATATGATTAAGAAGGATAACATGCTGCTTTTATTGAGAAAATAGGAATTTCTGCTTACAAATGTTTGAAAATTGCTTGAAAATACATAAAAGTTGTTCAACAATTAATATTTCTGGTTTTGAGTTACAATGCCATGTTTTCTTTCTGTGAGCAAAGAAAAGATAGAAAAGAATTGAGAAAAAAGCACCTGTGTGCTTGGTTTTGATAAAAAAAAGTCTTCCTCCAAGAAGGTTTTGTCTGCATGTTTGGACTGGGCACTTGAGGAAGTGAACTCCAACTGAACTGAACTAATCTCCATTGCATGAGATTGATTGGAAATGATCCCTTCAATCAATTTGGATGAACTAGAAGTTGTTGAGCATTCAAGACAAAAAAACCTCTACTTAAGGGTTCCAAACTGTCCCATGATGCATGATTTAGCTTTAAACTCCTCTTAACTTCAACTTTGACCAAGTGGACTTCTAAAACAAGCCTAAATTGACTAAAAGCATTATTAAATTGAAAGTCTTACCCCTTTTGAATAATGCAAATAATAATTTTACAATAATCATAAAGATTATTCTATGCATGCTTTACAACCCTTGTTGACTCGGTCAAACATTTTCTTCTTGCAGATTCTAAGGTAATTATTAATCTTCCTTAACAAAGATTAATGTTGTTGACTAGTCTTTTTCAAAACTTCATAATGATGGGTGCTCCTATGAACCCATGATTAGGTTTTTTTCTTTTTATCTTGGTTTGTAATAAGGAGCTAACTGTGGTCAAGTTGAGCATGATTAGGTAATTGTGCTTACCTTTTGATAAAAGGATTCAAAACCCTAATAGCAAAAAACTCATTTGTCTTTGCTTTGTTGGCTCCTGGAGATACTGGAGTGCCTCCAAGGGGAGTAAATCTGATGCTTTTCCCATGCCACTATACTTAACTTTGACACATGCTAGGTTTGTGTTGTCTATGCTTTGGGAAAACCACGAGCTGGTAAGAAAACTCCTCTTTCTGGAAATTACTAAAAGGTTTTTTCTTTCTCTATAAAAAGAAAGGAATCTGTAATTTTTATTGGCCACTAATGAGGACTTTGCTCTATTCTTTATATTGGATAGCATTCATAATATCGTTGGCATGTATGGGTTCAAAACCCTTTTTCACTTTTCATAGCCACCACTGCACTTTTAAACCTTTTGAAATCTTTCAAGAAACCCTACATTCTCATGTATTGCCGCCATTGCACTCTAAAACTTGTCATTTTATCTATTATCTGTTGGAACCCTTGTTACTATTATGAATGCTCTATTAAAATGTAACTCCTGAAAATACTTTGATTTAATATAAAGGTCTCTAGCTAAGCTACTAAGATTTTCTAATTCCAATGGTCCCTAAGCATAGTTTCCTAGTGTTACTGTGTTTTCTAAATGGAATCATAGATGCTCTAGCGAAGTTGTTTCTACTTAAACTAGCTTCTTTTGAAGAAGAGAAAACCCTCTATTTTCTAGTGTGGTGTGATCCACCCTTTGCTTTGGTGGACTTTGTGGGAGTCATGTATTTGGGAGCAAGAAAGAAACTTGACAAGTTTTCACCATTTTTTTTATAACAAAGATGTTTCTAGCTCTTTCTGATCTCAAAATACTGTGATTGTTCTTTATATCATTCTCCACTGAAGATATATTACTCAACATGGTAGGTATTGAAAAGTTAACAAATTTACCACTTCTAAATTAGGCTTTTTTTTAACCCTATATGCAAAGTTTTCTCTCCTTTTTCTCCTTTGGATTGCACTCTCATGAACGAATATGTCTTCTCATCTTTCAACATGGAGAGATTTGAATGGATAAAGTAATTGTCAACCTCTGAATTTTCTAAATTTGTCTTTTCTCTGCACTTCACACTTCTGGGCCCATGATTTGGATTTGGCTCAGAAAGCAACAAACCAATGCTTGCCGACACTGTTGTAATATTAAAGGATGGTTTCCATGCTCCTCTACTACATAATTATTTTCAATTTTTGCATCTTCATGTACCTACATATTCAGAACAAAAGTTAGAAAAAAAGGCTAGAGGCAAGGAGCCTCTTCCCTGTTTATGTATCCTTCATTTTTTGTATCTCCTTGTGGCTTTCATATTTGTTAATTCCCATAATTGTTTCTATTCCTTTATGAAGTGTGAAACTTCGTTTAGTAGCCAGTAGTCATTGAAAATGTTTTTACTCTTCTTTATCATTCATGTTTACATCTGAATGGCACTTTATTTCTCTCCTCTCTTGCTCTTAATGCTGAAAAGGATGCATGTACATTTGATGCTTTTAACATACTGAAGTGAAGGATGTCCTGAGCTCTAACCCTATTTTTCTTCTTTTTATAGTTGCTTCTGAAGTTCAAACTGGAGAACCTAAAAATGGTGCAGCTTCAAGTGATGGGATTCATCCCATAGGCAATGACGGGTCCCCTTCTCTTCTTTATGCTTCTTGTTTTAGATATATATGTCTTATTTTATTTTCATCATTATATAGCCAATTCCCATGGCTTGTGTGGGAACTTTGTACAAAATTTCCTTGTGAATATAAGTAGTTGTTTTATGCAATGAGTTGTCTGTTGTTCTTTTACAATATTCTTATTTGCATAAGGAAAGAGCATCTGAAACTTTACTATTTAATACAGTTGCTTATACTCATAAGTAAATTTAATAAATTGTGTGTACCTTTTGATCATTTGGAACAAAAAAATTGTAATGAATTAAGTTAAATCAACTTGAAGCTACAACCTATTTCCATGCTTAGCAATTTACTGCTCTATATTAAACTTAAGCAATTAATACATGTCTCTTGCTTGTTCCTAAATGTCTCCTGCTGGTGTATTACACCCTTCCCATCCCATCTAGACCCTGCAACAGTTCTTGAGGGGCTAATGCATAATTTTGGTGGGATGGGAATCTAGAATGGCCTCCTACATGAGGAGTAGGCATTCTGAAACCAGCAGTGAGCTCATCTGTGGATGGTTTGTAGTCTAATGTTCCTTCTTTGACTGAAACTTCCTAGATATTCTTTTATGACAGTTTCCTCTTTAGTTTTGCAATTCCTTGAGCTTGTAGTTGACTCCACAACTCAACCACCAATTTATCTTCTACGTAGCACTGATTGACAAGGCAGAACAATATCTCTGTAAAGATTTTTTAGCATCTCTTCTAATTGCTTTGGTCTTATTTGAGGCTTATATGCTCCTGGTAGGATTGATGATGATCCTGCAGGATCTCATATACTACTCCTCTCTAGACGCCACTGTATCTTGCTCTCTTATGCCCTTTTGAGTGTGTTGATGAAGATTTAAGGTAGGGTCCTTTGAAAGAAAACCCTTGCTCCACTGTCACATTGATTGAGAACAGTCACTTTTCATGCCTTACGACTATCTTCCTTGAAGGGTTTGATCCCTCATTCTTAGTAATTATAATGATTATTTTATGTGTTTAGAAATAGTCATTCTAATGACTGAAATGACTTCTATCACCATAGTCTTTCTAATGGTTTTTAACTATTTAGGAACAGTCCTTTTTATGATTTCTTTGACTATTTTATAATAGTCCCTTTTATGACTATTTTGGACAGTCATTAATGACTGTTTTGGACAGTCATTGACTCCAAGAAAGAACCTTAAAACTCCAAACTTTAAACCCCTATCCTGATCTCTACTACTATGTAGGTCTAAAATGCATTCCATACACTTCATTTACACTGTCTTCATCTGCATCTAGTGTCTTCAAAAATCCATCCTATACCCATGACAATATCACTATCTTTATCTGCATAGACACCCTTGTATGTAATGTGACGTGATAGCATCTTGAATGTACACAAAGAGATACCTCTTTGGATTTATTTTGACCCATTTAAACATGACAACAAAGGTGTTTATCATATTTTCTTGCAATAAAAGGCCTTTTAGTACCTTGTAAACCTCAAAGCATAACAAATGAACCTCCTAATGACTATTTTAGCCTTTTAGGCAAAATATGTCAATAGGATGATGATAGTATCTACACTTATTTACAATTGGATAGTTAGTTTGTGGTGAGGACAATGATGGTCACTATTTGTTTGATGAGATCCCATTTTGTGTTCCTCTTGATGATGATTTGGATGATTGTGATGTTGTGAATGCTCATATGGAGGTTGAAGTGCCTCATTCCTCAGGTGACATTTCTTAGGCATGTTCTTCCTTTACTGATGACTTGTACACTAACTAGTTTCAGTTAGATGAGTCAACAATTACTATTGTAAGCTAGGGTAAAACATTAGAACATGCAAAATACATTTCATGCAAGCCCTAACTCCTTAATGGAGTGCAAATAACCTAAAAACACATCAAATAAAGCAAATAAACTAAGTTCCTAAGCTACTTGTTTCTTCCCTCCATTGTTCTCCTCAACTTTGCTATAATGTTCTCATATTTGCAGACCTACAACAATCATGAGAAGCTCAGGTATTGACTTAGCAAAATCTTGGAAGCTAGGAAGTGAGAAAATGAGGCTGGAGAAGTAGTTTTATAGAAAGCTAGGGTTGAATGAAGGGTTGAGATTTGATGTTGACTTTTGAGGGAAATGAAAGGTGAGGATTGATTAGGGTTTCCCTCTCACAAAAGGACAAGAGGGAATTTTAAATTTGAAAATATGATGAGGTGTGAGGGAATTTTAAATTAAATAAATCTGATCAATTTATTTAATTTATTTGAAGTGGGATAATGCATGTGAACCCCTTAATTAAATAAATGAGATTTGTTTGATTAAGGTGAGGGCTGTAATTTAAACAAATGTTTTTTTATTTAAATTAATTGAGTGAAGGGAACATTGGAGAATGAATAATTAAATAATTAAATTAATTATTTAATTATAGAGGAAAAATAGAGGAAAATAGCCAAATAATTAAATAAATAAAATTTATTTAATTATAGGCTAGTGGTAGGAAAATGAATTAATTAAATAATTAAAAATTATTTAATAAATAGCTGAATGTGGAATTTAAAAGAGATTGGTGTGAAGATAGTGCTCGTAGGTTCGGGACATTTTTAGATGTCTACATTTTGCCCCTCTTTGATACAATGTCAATTTTGACATTGTGTCAAAGAAATATTTGAAAAATGTGCTCTGGACTTGCCTCAGTGTGCCTCAGATGAGGTGGGATAGCCTTATGCCCCCTTGGGAAAATTTTCAAATTTTCTAAAAAAATTTTCAAAAAAATTGGGAAATTTCCCAAAAAGTTGTACGGGAGGTTCGAAAGTGTATTAACGATGCAAATTCAGTCCCAAAAGGCGTTTGGTGCGTAAAAATGGGTTCAAGGGTGGTCACATTTGCAAAAGGGGGGCCACTTAGGTCAAAAAGGTCTATAAATAGGCCTTATAGGGGTCCAAAGAGCTCATTTGTGCACTTAGTCTTCAAAATTTTTAGAGAGTTCAGAGCTGCTATTTGGGAGTTTTTGCAAAGCCCTTGTCAGAATGTCGCCCATATCAGCTCACTAGCACCAAGGATCATGGGTCAGGACCCACAGACGTCTCCCCAAGATAGGTGCAGCAGTATGTATTCAATGCTTGCTTTTTAATTTTTACATTTTTTGGTAGATTTTAGGGCTCAAAAACAAGGCATGAATGTAGTGTAGAATTCTGCGCTGCATTTGCATGCGCGAATGATGCATGCGTCAAAAACTATGCCACATCCACATTTGTACGATGTAATTGATTTTAGGCGATGCATACACAAGTCAGTGCGTCACATGTGCGTTAGGTGTCACGCATTTGCATGATGCGATGCATGAACAAGATAATGCGACACAATTGAAAATTTGCACCGCATATGAGAGATTGTATGATGTAATCAAGAAATTGCAATGCATGTAGGAGATCTTACGACACATCTACTTTAGGCGTGACACACTACTTTGACTTGTTTTGACCCTTCTCTCTTGCAGAGAGTGTGCCTAGGGTTTTTTAGATTGACATAATGTTACACATTTGTGGATGTAGGTGAGATTACCACTGATTTACACATGTGAGAGTCAGCCTGCTTGCTACTGATTGCATGATCACCTGACTTGGGAGGAGCATGATACTTTGGATGCGTTGGGGTTATATGGTGTTACCTTTATGCCCATGATTAGGACTAACTGAGGTTTATTGACTGCACTAGCTGAGAGGTGGCATTCAGAGACCAGTTCCTTCCACCTGCCGATCGGAGAGGCTATGGTGACCCTAGAGGACGTTTGGAGGATTCTACTACTTCCCATTCGAGGGTAGCAAGTTATTTACAACTTAGAGCAAGGGTTGCCCACCCGCAGGCAATTATTCAACATAGACAGCAATGCTAACCTTAGAGTTGAGGATTACAAGATCCATTGGGATACTTTGGTGGACTGATATGACAAGCTGATCGTGGTGTTGCGCACTTGCATTGGTGGCATTGTGGTCCCAAATTGGCATAGGCATGGCTTTCCAGTCAGATGGGGTGAGATGCTTAAGGGATGATAGTTGAGGCTACCATATATGCTTGGGGGTCGTGCTTACTTGCCATGTTGTATTTTCAGTTGCATGGAGTGGCTTACCGTGGGGAGCAGTCAATTAACTGTGGCATTACTCTCCTTATGATCTAGGCTTGGGAGCATATCCTAGTGTTTAGACCTCTTGTGGACCGTTAGATTCTAGAGGAGCTGCCCTATGTTTATTTCTATACCGAGGTAGTAGTAGAGATACGGATGAGGGATATGGGTTTCTGGAGGCATGGTATAGATCATCTCGATGTATTCACTTGGAGGCCATACAGAATCTACCCCAAATGGATAGATGATGCAGAGTACCTACCTTATTGCTGGCGTACACATTACTTGATTGGTTGGACAGTTCAAAGATAGAATATCATAGAGCGGCACTTTCCAGAGCAGGTATTGGGGTAGTTTGGGGAGAGGCAGGATGTTCCTGTTAGCATAGTAGAGTTTGCTCAAGTGACGCAGGAGACCTTAGAGTGGGGTCCCATGATTGCCATCCAAATAGATATTGACGAGATTTTAGGCTTGTAACCCATTCAATGGGAAGTAGCAACAGACGTAGCAGATGTAGGGATGACACACGAGTATGATACTTGGTGGGCCAAGCATAGGCTTGTTCCCTACTTGCATCCTGATGAGCCGACGCCGATGGAGGGGTTGGGGAGGGGGCCCAAAGGCAGATTTAGAGGCTAAGGTTGAGGGTAGGGTGGAGGCCAAGGAGGTGTTGGCAGAGGGGGTGGTAACGACGGAGATGATGGAGGGGTTAGCAGGGGGAGAGGAGACAGAGGCTGCGGAGATAGGGGGAGAGGTCGAGATGGGCATGGTAGAGGTCCTCGACTCTCTCCGATCTGTGAGGAGGGAGAGAGGGTTGTTGGATAGGTTGCAACAGTGGTGGGAGAGATCTAGATGGAGGAGAGAGGGGAGGATGTACCCACGGAGGACGTCGGCAGGGAAGATGTCAGTGGAGAGGAGATGGCAGCGGATGAGGAGGAGGTTGTCGCAGAGGAGGAGTGGATCAGAGAGGAGACACTATAGGATGTGCCGATTATGGAGGTTGATGATGAGGAGGAGGAGGATCATGGAGGAGAGCAAGCGGCTGAGATGCAGGGGATGCGGTTGTGGATACAAGAGCTAGAGGACCAACTAGTATAGAGGACTGGGTAGAGGGGCATGGCCATTATTAGGGCCTAGAGAGTGGAGAAATGGAGCATTGATTTTGTCGATGGTTAGCGGGCCAGCCATGGAGTTTGCATAGGCCTTGTATAGAGCAGCGCAGGAGGCACAATATTATAGAGGGTTATACGAGGGTGTGGTGCCATCTAAGTAGAGGGTACCCACTTATTAGAGTAGGGGTCCCAGCATGTCCCATTCTCGCCAGACACAGAAATGTTGGGGTTTCCCATTCAGAGAGGAGGACTTCACCATATGATAGGCCATCCAGTTCTAGGGCTGGTTCAGAGCATAGGGGTCCTCCTTCGAGGCTAGTAGCATCTGGGGGTCATGATAGCATAGGCTTGTTGCAAGTATGTGCCTAACCAGTGTTGTCATTGATGTCAACATATCAATGTTGTCATTGGTGTGAATTGTGCTCTTGTTTTGATACTTGCTTGTAAAGAGTTGAGTATTAAAGGTAATAAGTATTCCTGATACAACATAATAGTCCAGTAGATTGCTCAACATTTCTTGTAGGAATGAATATCTTTATTTGCAGATTGGAATTTATTTAGATACATGTTTGAAGATGCTACATTCCAAGTTTGAGCCTCTTGTATGAAGATTTGAGTGAGTTATGTTCACTAGAGTGAAAACTATTTTTTCAGTATATTTGGTGGTGAAAGGGAGAATGTATTATGCTCCACATTCCTCCACAGTTAAGTATTTTAGTCTATGGTTCTAGAAGCAAGTTCGTAATGATGATAAGTGCCTTCAAATCCAATGGTTCATGATTTGGTGGTCTGCAAGCTATCTTTTCTCTATGACAGTAGCTAACAATGTAGTTTATGTGCTCTGGTTTGAAGAATCTTCTTGACAGAGCAGTTAGAAATTGTGCAGTTGTTCCTAGTGATTACAATGTGCTTGTGGATGTCTCTTGATCATGTTTCTACCTTTGGATTGGTCTGCAAAGAGAAATTGGGATCATGGATGAAGATTGTTCTTAGAAGACTTAGTGTTAACACTAGTCATGGCCGACTTGGTTGTTTTCACTACTTGCAGAGATGAATCAAAGATTGTGAAAGCGTGTCATGGTGTGGAAGATTGCATTTGAGTCCCAGCTAAGGCATAACATGTGTTAGTACTCATTTATGTTTAGGGTTTTGAGGTTGAACATTTGCTGATTTTATCGTTCAAATCCTAAATTTTCTAAGTCGTGGGGTCTTGCATTGTTCTGCCTGTTCTGGTGATGGTTCTCTGTGGTGGGTTCCTGGTTGTTCAGTTTTATCTTCGTGCTTCAGTGTTCACAAGTTGACCAGCCCCCATGTAATGTTTTACCACCTTTTCCTGTTGCACTCATGAAAAATGTTAAGTTTGTATGTGTAATTGATCATGTATGTTGGCGAGCTTGTGAAATCCCAATCGGCCTTCAAAAATGGTGAAAAATTTGAGTAATATGCATTTCTCAATGTATATCGGGTTGCATATACATTAGGGAAATCTTCTAAAAGATTCTAGGAATATTCGCCATTTGTATATCAGCCCTGCTTGTTTATTGGGCTTGTATGTAGAATAGGCAAGTGAAGCATACAAAGGAAATGTACATTCGGCAAATATACAAAGCAGCTAGAGATGCACTTGTTGGGGTCCGCCTCACATACAAAGGGCTTTGTATCTCATATACAAAGGAGAATGTATATGTGATATACATTCGAAAGATACAAGGGTTAAGATGCAAGCCGGATTTCAAAGCAGTTTCAGCAAGCTCCATATAATTTGAAATCTGCCTTGTATGTATAAGGGGAATGTACATGCATATATACATTGAAATATGCAAAGCAAAGACATACAACCCGGACGTGACGGAGGAGTTAAAATGTGGCGAATAATATTTTAGGTCCGTGGGTTGTATAAGGCGCTTGTATATGCTTTTGCATATACAAGGCAATAAATGCAAAATGGGCATGCAAGCCGAACCTGATGGTGCTTCCAATTTGTTCTATAGGTTCTTGGCATCCGCAGCTTGCATGTATGTCTGAGTTGTATATTCGGGTATACAAAGATGAAAATGTATATTCCGGACCTGATAGAAATTTCAGGTTGCTTCATAAATATTTGGGGTCCGTGGTGTGCATGTATATGGCATTTGTACATGCCGATATACAAAGGATGAGGTACAAGCTGGATTTCAAGGCAGATGCAATGTGTTTTATATTTTTGAAATATGAGGCTTGTATCTAAGTTGTATATGTATGCACATATACAAGGAAAAATATGCAGGAAAAGGGGAATACAGGCTGGACCCAATTTGAATTTCAATTTGTTCTAAACAATTTGGGGTCCACTTTGTATGATGAACAGTTGTATATGCATTTGCTCTTGCATATACAAAGGGTTTTTAGCAGGTGAGTAGTGGCGGTTGTATATGCATATGCTTTTGCATATACAAGGGCGAAAATGGCGAAATGAAGAAAGGAAAAGTCAGCGATAGGAGTATGAAGTGCCTACGTGGCATGTTTTCACTGGTTGGTGACTTTTCAGGGTGTTTTGAGCCATTTATTTCAGCGATTGGGGTGGATCGACGGCTAGTTTTGTATTTTGCTATAGTGATGGGTTTCTTTGTATCTACGCCTGCGTTTGGGTAGGAAAAACTCCAAAACATGCCACTGAGGATCTGTGGGTAGCTGAGCAATAATGGCAGAATTGCAACGGTATGGGTCGGCGATGGACGGGTTGACAACCCAATTGAAGATGAATGTCCTTGAATGGCGGTGTGGATCCTGATTCTATCTACTCATTCCTCTTTGTCTCCCTACAACGTTAAATTTATGCACATTCCTTTCTGGTGACTCTATTTCAGGTGTCTTTGTGAGTTTATGAGTTGTATGTTGTATGTATTATGCATAGGATTATCAATTTCATGTTAATTTAAAATGAGTAATGCTTCATTGCATGTATTTTGTTATTTGTCTCCAGACTGAATGTGTTTTTCTTCTGACTCTGAACATCTAAGGGGTGTTATAGATTCTAGAATATAGGTTTTTTATATTGAATACTTAGTCTCTTACTTCTGCTCAAGGAGTAGATTGAATGTTTTGGATTAAGTGTTGAGAAGAATACATTGTAGTAAGGATGTTTGTAAGCAAAAATAACTAAATACTCTCTCTTGGGTATTGTCTATAAGGCAGACATTTTAGAAACCCCTTGAAATCTGATTATTGTCTTAGATCTATGGTAAACATTCACATATATATGTCTACTGACTCCGAGCCTTGGATAGGCACTGATCTGGCCTGGTATCTCTGTTGTAACCCAAAGTCCTAGTTTTGCATCCATATATAAATCAAACTCAAACTTCAATTTCAAAACTTTTAGGACTTTAGTAGTTTTAGGATCCAAAATCCTCTGTCTACAACTGAATATAGGCCCAAAGCTAGTCCCTTTGTACTTATCTCAAAGTTTTGGTCTACATTAGTGAGGATTTATCTACTTTGCATTAACATCCTAGCTAATTCATGGATACATTTCATAGATGTTGAATAGGGAATACCCCCCTTGGTTCTGCAGAGCCTAAAGAAGAAGAGGAGATATTTATAGAGTCTATCTCCTATACTGTTGGCCCTTGGCCTAGGAATCCTATTGATCAATGATAGCTACCTTGTAGGGATAACTGGGAATAAGCATCCAGTCTAGGAAAAATACCAACAACATGATTCACATATATCTTTTCCTTAGCTAGGTTTGTTTAGGTCCAGACCTATTTCTATATATGTTTGTAATGCCGACCTTAGAGATTGTTCCAATGGTTGATGAATGTAATGTCGACCTTGATGTACATTCCAAGGTTGATGAATTGTATAAAAGCATGTAATATAGTTGTGAAAAAGATGTCCTTGAGTGAAAATAAAAAATAATGTGAAGGTGTAAGAAGAGCAGAGCAGAGGTGTTATATTGTGCTTCAATGGAACTAAACTTAGGCATGAAGTAGATGCTATCAAATCAGTTCACCAATCCTTGATAGTGAGCCACCCCTTGGCAGTGAGCCGATCTTGTCAGTGAGCATTTTGGGCAGTAAGGCCTAAGGCAATGAGCCTCTGATTTTTAGTATTACTATAACTTATTTATTTTTGTGGGCTAACACCCACCGTGGTTTTCCCCTTATAGGGTTTTCCACGTAAAAATTGTGCTGTCTCATGTGTTATTGTGTTGAGCTTCTTGTTTCATGCTTTCATGGTTAATCCTAATAAAATTGATTAACAATTTGATGTGTTGATATTCATAAGTGGTTAAAGTTTTGTGACAACTGATTCAACCCCTCCTCTCAGTTGTCATGTGCATTTCAACAATTGGTATCAGAGCCAAGTTCCTCGGAGGTAAGCTTAACAACTTGAGGTAGATCCGGGATGTCTTACAAGAAGGAGGCTCTGAGGTTTGATGGAACAAATTATGCGACCTGGAAGATATGCATAAAAATCCATCTGCTTTGTATTGGTTATAGAGTATGGAAAGTGACATAGATTAAATATACCATGCCCCATAATGGTCTGACAACTGAAGATGAAATCAAAGAATATGAGTTAAATATAAAAGCCAGAGATGCTCTGTTGAGTGCATTGACTAACACTAACTTGATAAAGGTCATGGATTATGAAACTGCTTATGAAGTCTAGGAAAAGATGGAAAATCTGTATGAAGGAGATGAATCTGTAAAGAGTTCCAAATTGTAGGGACTGAAAGATAAATATGAAGGTTTAAAGATGGGTGAAGATGAAAGCATAACATCCTACATGCAAAAGGTTGATGAACTTGTCACTAGAATCAAAGGTATAGGAGGAACTATTGATGAAACTGAAGTTGTGATGAAAATTCTCAGGTCATTACCTAAATCATATGGTCACAAGGTAGTTGCAATTGAAGAAACAATGACTGTGAAAAAGATTACTAAGGATCAGTTTCTTGAAAAACTTACTGCTTTTGAAATGAGAGAGTTTGGTGATGCCCTGCCAAAAGTAGAGACTGCTGTCAAAGCCAGTATCTCAGAGAAGATCTCTAGAGCAGAGAAGTACAAGGTGGAACCTGATGATGAGCTTGATGAAATTGAAGCCAACTTTGTTGATAGACTGCAAAGAGTTTCTGGTAAGTTCAAAGGCAAATTACCTTTCAAATATTTTACATGTGGTAAGGTTGGTCATTATGCTTCTAGGTGTCCAGAGAAAATTGAAAGGAATAGAAAAAGATTTGAAAACAAACCTAGGATCCTAAAGAAATGCTATTATGTTAGAGATCTTGATGATGAAGGTGTGACAAATGATGAATCTGATGATGCTAGTACTAGTGCAAATGAATGCTTGTTTATTGCTATTAAAGAACTTGTGTCTACTAATCCTGCTAGCTATGTGAAGGAAGAAAAACCAATGGAAGAAAGTGCTTTGGCTATTCAGGTTGAGAAAGATAAGGATGAATGGGTTATTAACAGTGGATGCTCACATCACATGACTGGTGACAAAAGTAAGTTTATAAGTTTGGAAAAGTATGATGGTGGACTAGTTAGGTTTGGAGATGATACAGATGGTAAGATTTGTGGAAGAGGATCTATTTCTTTTGATGGAAAGCACAATACTGATGATGTTTTGTATGTGAAGGGTTTAAAGCATAATCTTTTGATTGTTGGTCAGATGTGTGACAAAGGTTATGATCTGAGATTCAAGGACAATGGATGCAAGATCATGGAAAGCTCTGGAACTGTGATTGCTACTGCTGAAAAGACCAGAGGTAATGTTTATCATTTGAAATGAGCTAATAATTATTGTTTACTGGCTCAAATTGATGAGAGTTGGTTGTGGCATAGAAGGATGTGTCATATCAATATTGACAACTTGGTAAAGATAAGTTCTATTCAGGCTGTAAGAGATCTGCCTAAGTTTGTGAAGCCTGCTAACACCATTTGTAAAGAATATCAATTTGGGAAACAAACGAGAACAAGTTTCAAAAGGAAAGAACAATTCTCTATTGGATTTCTGGAGTTGGTTCATATAGATCTGTGTGGTCCCACAAGAACAAGAAGTCTACAAGGAGACATGTATTTTATGTTGCTTGTTGATGATTACTCCAGGATGATTTGGGTCACTTTTCTAAAAGATAAATCAAAAGCCCTAGACAAATTCAAATCCTTCAAGGCAATGATTGAGAATGATTTAGAGTTGAAGATCAAATGCTTGAGGTTTGATAGAGGAGGTGAGTTCACATCAAATGAATTCAATATTTATTGTGAAGAACAAGGGATAAAGAGACAATTGTCTGCACCTAGAACTCCTCAGCAGAATGGAGTTGTGGAAAGGAAAATAAGGACAGTTCAAGAGGCTTCTAAGACTATGTTGAAGGGATTTGACCTACCAAAAGTGTACTGGAGAGAAGCCATACATACTGTTGTGTACATCCTAAACAGATTTCAAGTTAAAGGTAACATTGCTAAAACTCCTTATGAATTGTGGTATGGAAGAGCTCCTACAGTGAGATATTTCAAAGTTTTTGGTAGTAAATGTTATATCAGAAGACAAGAAGATCTAGGCAAGTTTGATGCTAGGTGTGATGAAGGAATCTTCCTTGGATACTCTACCAGGAGTAAGGCCTACCGATGCTACAATAAGAGATTGAAGATCATTGAGAGTGCTAATGTGAAGGTTGATGAAGACAAGGAAAGAATATTAGATCTGAGTGGCTATGAATCAGATGAACCTGCTGCTATAACAAATGAGGAAAAAGTTGAACAAGAAGATAGTCAAGATGAAGAAGAAAAGGCTTCGAAAAGTGCTGCTAAGACTCCCAGGTATGTAAGAATTAATCATTCTAAAGATTAGATTATAGGGGACAAAAGAAAAGGCATATTGACAAGGAAAAGAGTTGCAAAAGAACAAGTGAATTACTGTTTGGTTTTAAAAGTTGAACCTAAAACTGTGAATGAATCTTGCGATGATAAAAATTGGGTAAAAGCTATGCAAGAGGAGCTAATGCAGATAGAAAAGAATCAAACTTGGGAACTGGTTCCTAGACCTGCTGATAAGAATGTGATTGGCACCAAATGGGTTTTCAGAAACAAGATGAATGAGAATGGAGAAGTAGTAAGGAACAAAGAAAGATTGGTATGCAAAGGATACTCTCAGGTTGAAGGAATAGATTTTGAGGAAACCTATGCTCCTGTGGCAAGAATTGAAGCAATTAGAGTGTTTTTGGCATTTACAACATTCAAAGACTTCAAAGTGTATCAGATGGATGTTAAGTCTGTATTCTTGAATGGTGAGTTGGAAGAAGAGGTCTACATTGAGCAACCAGAAGGATTTCAAATATCAAAACAAGGTGATATGGTGTGCCGATTAAAGGAAGCCTTGTATGGATTGAAGCAAGCGCCCATAGCTTGGTATGTAAGGCTAGACAAGTATTTATTGCAATTAGGGTTCAGTAAAGGCACTGCAGACAACAATTTGTATTTCAAAATCAATGATAATTAGATCCTGATTGTTGTAGTCTTTGTTGATGACATTATCTTGGGAGGCAATGAAGGTATGTACATGAAGTTTGTAGGTGAAATGCAAAATGAGTTTGCGATGTCTATGTTTGGTGAAATAAATTTCTTTTTAGGTCTGCAAATTAATCAATCAGATAAAGGAATCTTCATATCTTAGTCTAAGTATGTGAAAGAGTTGTTGAAGAATTTTGGGATGGAAGACTCTAAAACGGTATGTACTCCCATGGTGACTGGCTACAAGTTGAGCAAAACTGATGATTCACCCAAGAATGATTAGAAAAGGTACAGATCCATGATTAGAGGATTGCTTTATCTAGCTCAAACTAGACCTAATATAATGCATGCAGTTTGTCTTGTTGCAAGATTTCAAGCAGATCCAAGAGAGTCACATGTGATGGCAGTTAAGAGAATCTTGAGGTATTTAAAAGGCACACCAGATCATGGCTTATAGTATCCAAAGTATAATGATTTCACTCTTAGTGCTTATACAGATGCAGATTGGGTGAGAGATGTTGATACAAGTGGAGGCACTTTCTTCTTGAGTAATAGATTGGTTTCATGGCTGAGCAAGAAGCAAGATTCAATCTCTTTGTCAACTGCAGAAGCAGAATAGATTGCAGTAGCATGTTGTTGTACTCAAGTGTTATGGATGAAGCAGACTTTGAAGGACATAAGAGTTGTGTATGAAGATCTAGTTACAATATTCTATGACAATAAAAGTGCAATAAAAATTTCAAAGAATCTAGTGATGCACTCAAGAACAAAACATATATCTATACGGTATCACTTTCTGAGAGAAAAGGTGGCAGAGCATGAATTAAAGATGGAATATGTGTCCACAAAGGATCATATTGTAGATATTTTCACTAAGCCTCTACCTGAGGATACTTTTGAGTATCTCAGATAAAAGTTAGGGGTCATTACCCCTCCTACTCTGAGCTAAGATGCATAGGAATGTATTAGTCCAGGGGTTCTCAGAGTCTCATTCTTTGATCTGGATAGATGTTTTGAGGGCTACCTCTCAGGGGGAGTAGCTAGATGTTCCTAATAAAGAAAGTGTTGATAATAGATAAATTTTAGTTAGATCAGAGCAGCAACATGCAAGTATGTGCCTTTTGCCATTGATGTCAAAGGGGGAGAGAAATCATGTGAAAAACTCATAGAAGAAAGAGTGTAGATGTGTAAAGAGAAAGGGGAGAAACTTGTCTTGATGGTCTTTACAGTTTTTCACATCATATGTTGCCATCAATGACAAAGGGGGAGATTGTTGCAAGTATGTGCCTAACCAGTGTTGTCATTGATGTCAACATATCAATGTTGTCATGGTGTCAACTGTGCTCTTGTTTTGATACTTGCTTGTAATGAGTTAAGTATTTAAGGTAATAAGTATTCCCAATACATCAGAATAATCCAGTAGATTGCTCCGCATTTCTTGTAGAATGACTATCTTTATCTACAAATTGGAAGTTATTTAGATACATGTCTAAAGATGCTACATTCCAAGTTTGATCTTCTGGTATGAAGATTTGAGTGAGTTATATTCACCAGAGTGAAAAATATGTTTTCTATTTATTTGGTGGTGACAGAGAGAATGTATTATGCTCTGCATTCCTCCACAGTTAAGTATTTCAGTATACGGTTCTGAAAGCAAGTTTGTAATGATGATAAGTGCCTTCAACTCCAATGGTTCATGATTTGGTGGTCGGCAAGCTATCTTTTCTCTATGACAGTAGCTGACAGTGTTGTTTATGTGCTCCGGTTTGAAGAATCTTCTTGACAGAGTGGTTAGAAATTGTGCAGTTGTTCCTAGTGATTACAATGTGCTTGTGGATGTCTCCCGATCGTGTTCCTACCTTTGCATTGGTCTGCAAAGAGAAATTGGGATCGCGGATGAAGACTATTCTTAGAACACATAGTGTTAACACTAGTTCTAGCTAACTTGGTTGTTTTCACTACTTGCGGAGATGCATTGAAGATTGTGAAAGCATGTCATGGCATGGAAGATTACATTTGAGTCCCAAGTAAGGCATAACATGATCCGCATACATCTTTTCCTTAGCTAGGTTTGTTTAGGTCCAGATCTATTTCTATGTATGTTTGTAATGTCGACCTTGGAGATTGTTCCAATGGTTGATGAATGTAATGCTGACCTTGATGTACATTCTAAAGTTGATGAATTGTATAAAAGCATGTAATGTAGTTGCGAAAAAGATGTCCTTGAGAGAAAATGAAAAATAATGTGAAGGTGTAAGAAGAGCAGAGCAGAGGTGTTATATTGTACTTGAATGGAACTAAACTCAGGCATGAAGTAGATGTTATTAAATCAGTTCACTAATCCTTGGCAGTGAGCTGATCTTAGGAGTGAGCCCTAACATTTGCAGTGACCCTCTAATTTTCAGTATTGCTATAACTTATTTTTTTTTGTGGGCTAACACCCACCGTGTTTTTTCCCATATAGGGTTTTCCATGTAAAAATTGTGGTGTCTCATGTGTTATTGTGTTGAGCTTCTTGTTTCATACTTTCATGGTTAATCCTAATAAAAGTGATTAAGAATTTGATGTGTTGATATGCATAAGTGGTTAAAGTTTTGTGACAACTGATTCACCCCCCCTCTCAGTTGTCATGTGCATTTCAACAAGGCTAGGGCTAGGCCCTTTTGACAGATATGATGTATAGTTTTGATCGAGCCCGCGAGCTCTTTCTTTTGATTGAGCCTGCGAGCTCTATTTTTTACACTAATTTGGATATTGTACTATGACAGTTTTTGATATATATGTGTGTGTGAGAGAGAGAGAGAGAGAGAGAGGAACCTCCTGCAACAATATAATGAAAAATGCACGAAATAACAGAAATAGCAGAAACACAGAAAGAATTTATTAATCCCAGGCCACTTCGAGGGGGCAACCTCCTTTGAGCAAGCTCAATACAATAAATTCATGGATGCCTTCATTGGCCTCAACACATACTTATATACTAAGTCTAATCTAAACAACTATTACTTCCCATGCATGTGGGATAATACAATATGCTCACAGGACGACTTACAAAGCATATGCATCCAAATATAATATACTAACAAAGTAAAGAGAAGGGCTAAACATAGGTTCCTAACAATATGTTGGCAAGAGACACTGCTATGCATGATAGGTGTTGTCATTGATGGCAACTAAGTCTATCCTACACATCCGCATTACATAACTTGTTCTCACCGGAAGTCAGAGTGAAGATTTGACTAAGTCCGGGTAGTAAAAAATAGAGCATGTGATAGGGTCCAGTATCTGGATCTAGATCTTGTTCCAAGTATGGGTTGAACCGGTATTGTCATTGATGTCAACATACTCATGTTGCATTAATGAGAAGGATTAGATGAGCTGTGTGCTGAGGATATTGAGAAAATTAGTCTTAATCAGGAACAGTGAAGAACAGTGATGACAACAAGGTAAAAGTCCAAGATAGGTTGAGGATTAGAGGATGTGGTTCAAAGGGTTTGTAGATATAAGTCTTGAGATGCTCCAGTCAAGTTTTCAGGGGTCCGTATAAAGATCTAAAGAAGTTATGGTTGCTCAAGTAGAACCAGTTCTGACAGGTGTTCAGTGGTGACAGAGTGAGACAAATAGGTCCGGTGAGGTCTAGTAATGCATTATCCTATTCTATGGATTTGAGGAAGTGTTGAGGACGTCCTTGTGAAGTGTCAAGTAGATTGGTTTGTGGCTTGAAGGTCTGGAAGAACCTATTCCTTTGTGATAGTGATGACAGACTGTGTTCTTGAGGTTTCAGATGAAGGAGAGAAGGATTTCAGTAAGTAGAGGAAGTGCGGATGTTCATGGTGATTCAGGAAAGCTTGTGGAGGTCCTTGGATTATGTTCAGTTCATGTTGATGGTCCGCATTAGAGTTGGAGCTCAGAATTGAAGAAATACTTCCAGATGAAGGTGTTCTTTCTGTGACTGGCTGACCAGATGAATTATACACCTTGCAAATGTTCTTGTGATTGTTTACCGACTTAGATGTTTGTTCCTAAGTTGATGTCGTGTATAAATAAAGGATTGCAAAGTCATTTCAAAGAGGTATTCATGTTTAGGAGAATGTGGTAGTGAGGAGAAGAGCGAAAAGTAGAGCAGAAGGTTTGGGCTTAAATGGAACTAACTCAAGCATGGTGGAGATGCTAATTACCAGTTCAAGTATGTAATACTTATTCTTTTGTAGATAGTGAGTCGCTTGCAGGCAGTGAGCCTCTTGTGAGCAGTGTGCTCAGGCAGTGAGCCCTAATTGGCATGTGCCATTTGTTCTTTCTATTCTTCTAACAGAGAATATTATCTTGGGTTAATCACCCTATAGTTTTTCCCTTAACCGGGTTTTCCACGTCAAAATCTTGGTGTTTCATGTGTTTCTGCTATTGATTTGTTACATTGTGCTTTCATGATTGATCTTCTATTATGCTGCTAATTAATAATGAGGAGTTAAGTACATAAAAGGGAGAAAGTTTTATACAATTGATTCACCCCCCCTCTCAGTTGTGTGCCCTAAATCTAACAATTAGTATCAGAGCTAAGTTCCTCTAAAAGGAGCTTAACTGTTTGAGGAGATCCAGGATGTCGTCGTACAAGAAGGATAGTTCAAAGTTTGATGGAACCAACTTTACTCTTTGGAAAGGTCGCATGAAATGTCACTTACAGTGTATGGGATTTGCATACTGGTCCATGGTTACAAAAGCTTATGTACCTCCATAGGGTGGTTTGACAACCCTAAATGAAATCACAGATGCTGAAAACAATCTACGGACCAAAGAGGCTCTTCTAAGCGCATTATCTGACTCAGAGCTCTCAAATGTTATTGATCTACCAACTGCCTTTGAGATTTGGGGGAAACTGGAACTTTTGCATGAAGGAGATCAGTTTGTTAAATGTGCAAGGTTACAAAGTCTAAAAGGAAAATTTGAAAAACTGAAGATGAGAGATGATGAAAATATTACCTCTTTTATGCCAAGAGTGAATGAGCTGGTTTGTGGGATTAGAGATGCAGGTGGAATACTGAGTGAAGAAGAAATCCTTGGCAAAGTTCTTAGATCCCTTCCTGCCTCATATAAAATCAAGGCTTTTGCAATCGAAGAATTCAGAGCTCACACAATAGTCACAAGAGATCAATTGGTTGGTAAGTTGGCTACTTTTGAAATGGCCAAATTTGGAGATGATCCTCCAAAGATTGAATCTACATTCAAAGCCAGTGCCTCTATAAAAGGGAAACAAAGGTTTGATCTGGGAGAAAACTCTTCAAGGAACCTATCATGTTATGAAACAGCAAGAAAAGACTTGGAAGAAGAAGAAGCTAAAATTGCTCATCTTGAAGCTCTTATTGCAAAAAGACTGCCAAGAGGATCCGGTAAGTATGAAGGGAAATTACCTTTTAAGTGTTTTAACTGCAATAAAATTGGTCATTTTGCCTCAAGATGTCCAGAAAGATTTTCAAGACCAAATCCTAACAGACCAAGGTTTCAAAAGAATTGTTACTACGTTCATGAAGAAGATGATAATGAAGGAGTAACAAATGATGAATCAGAGATAGGAAACAAATCTAGTAATGAATGGGTGTTTATTGCCATCAAAAAAGAGGAACAAATATCCTCTGTATCTATCAATCATGAAGTTGAAAAAAAAGATCTGGTTGCTCAAGTTGAAACAAAGGATGATTGGGTCATTGATAGTGGATGCTCTCACCATTTGACAGGTGACAAGAATAAGTTGTTAAATTTGGAAAAGTATAAAGGAGGAATTGTAAAGTTTGGAGATAATTCTGCTGGTAGAATCAAAGGTAGAGGAACTATTTCTCTTGATGGAAAGAACAAAACCAGTAATGTACTGTATGTTGAAGGATTAAAGCACAATCTTCTCAGTGTTGGACAACTGGTGGACAAAGGCTATGATCTCAGATTCAGGAATAGAAAATGCAAAATCTTTGAAAGTTTCAGAATAGAGATTGCATCCGGTACCCAAACAAAAGGTAACATCTTTCACTTGGCTGGTACTGGTAAAAGTTGTTTATTTGTTCAAGTTGATCAGAGTTGGTTATGGCATAGAAGAATGTGTCATGTGAACTTTGATAATATCATCAAGATAAGCAATACTCAGGCTGTAAGAGACCTTCCAAAAAGTTTGTGCAAAGGATGTCAGTTGGGAAAACAAAGCAGAATCTCATTCAAAAGCAAGGAACAATCTTCTACCGGATTATTAGAATTGGTTCATACTGACTTATGTGGTCTAGCAAGAATTAGGAGTGTGCAAGGTGATAGATACTTCATGTTGCTAATTGATGACTATTCCCGGATGATGTGGGTAACCTTTCTGAAAGAGAAATCAGAAGCTCTTGAGAAATTCAAAATATTCAAGGCTATGGTGGAAAATGAAATTGAATTAAAATTGAAATGTCTGAAGTCTGATAGAGGTGAAGAATTCACATCCGGTGAGTTCATAAACTTCTGTGAGAAACATAGAATAAAGAGATAGTTGTCTGCCCCTAGGACTCCACAGTAGAATGGAGTTGTTGAGAGAAAGAACTGGACCATCCAGAAAGCATCCAGGACCATGATGATGGAAGCAAATGTTCCTTAGATCTATTGGAGAGAAGCTGTCAGCACTGCAGTCTACACTCTCAATCGAGTTCAAATTAGAAACTATACCGGTAAGACTCCTTATGAACTCTGGTTTGGCATTACTCCCACTGTGAGATACTTCAAGGTTTTTGGTAGCAGATGTTACATTAAAAGGGATGAAGATCTAGGAAAGTTTGATGCTAGAAGTGATGAAGGAATATTCTTGGGTTATTCTACTCAAAGCAAAGCATACCGGTGTTACAACAAGAGACTGAAAAAGATTGTAGAAAGTGTAAATGTGAAGGTTGATGAAGAAATTGAAAGACCCTCAAGAATTCTTGAGCATGATGAAGATGATTAGAATGGTGTTCAGATTCAAGGTATCCAAGCCTCTTCTGAGAAACAAAGTCAAGTTAATCCAGTAAGACAGGAAGAAGAGATAAGTTTCAATGAGACTAATCAAGAGTTAGAAGTGCAAGAAACTCCCAAAATTCTAAGGTATGTAACTCTAAACCACTCTGAAGATCAGATCATAGGTGACAAAAGCAAAGGGGTGCAAACAAGGAGGAGAATTGCTCAAAATTCAGATGAGTATTGTCTAATTTCAAAGATTGAACCTAAGACAATAAATGAAGCTTGCAATGATGAAAATTGGACTAAGGCAATGGAGGAAGAACTGATGCAAATTGAGAAGAATCACACTTGGGATCTTGTAGCCAGACCAAGAAATAAAAATGTGATTGGAACCAAATGGGTCTTTCGAAACAAATTGAATGAAGTCGGTGAAGTAATCAGAAATAAGGCCAGATTAGTTTGCAAAGGTTACTCTCAAATAGAAGGAGTAGATTTTGAAGAAACTTTTGCTCCGGTGGCAAGAATTGAAGCAGTCAGATTATTTCTTACATTTGCTGCCTTCAAGGATTTCAAGGTGTATCAGATGGATGTCAAATCTGCCTTCCTAAATGGTAATTTGGAAGAAGAAGTGTATATTGAGCAACATGATGGATTTCAATTGTCTGATCATAGTGACACGGTCTGTAAATTGAAAAAGGCACTATATGGAATGAAGCAAGCCCCAAGAGCCTGGTATGAAAGATTGGATAAGCATCTCTTGAAAATTGGTTTCAACAAAGGTACTGCTAACAGTAATTTGTATTTCAAAATTGATCATGAAAACATCTTAATTGTTGAAGTATTTGTTGATGATATCATTTTTGGAGGAAGAGATAGTATGTGTAAAACTTTTGCAAGTCAAATGAAAAGTGAGTTTGAGATGTCAATGCTTGGAGAAATGAATTTCTTTTTGGGTCAACAAATTACTCAAACAAAGAAAGGAATCTTCATTTCTCAATCAAAATATGTGAAAGAATTGTTGAAGAAATTTGGGATGGAAGACTCAAAGCAAATGAACACTCCAATGGCAACTGGATGCAAGTTGAGCAAAGATGATAACTCTCCCAAGGTTGATCAAACAAAATATAGGTCAATGATTGGAGGACTGTTGTATCTCACTCAAACTAGACCAGATATTATGCAGGTTGTTGGTCTTGTTGCTAGATTCCAAGCTGATCCTAGAGAATCTCATGTTATGACAATCAAGAGGATTTTTAGATATCTAAAGGGGATAGTTGAGTATGGTCTATGGTATCCTAGAGATCATGATTTCTCTCTTCATGCATATATAGATGCAGATTGGGCAGGAGATGCGGATGACCGGAAGAGTACCAGTGGTGGAGCATTCTTTTTGGGAAAAAGATTAGTTTCTTGGCTAAGCAAGAAACAAGAGGCAATATCTCTGTCTACAACTGAAGCAGAATACATTGCAGTAGCAGGTAGTTGCACTCAAATCTTATGGATGAAGCAGATGCTAAGAGACATTAAAATAGAATATGAGGAGCCTATCACAATTTTCTGTGATAATTCAAGTGCAATAAATATTTCTAAGAATCTGGTCTTGCATCCTAAGACCAAGCACATATCTATCAAGTTTCACTTTCTGAGAGAGCAAGTGAACAAGGATGAAGTCAGATTGGAGTATGTGCCCTCCAAGGATCAGATTGCAGATATCTTTACTAAACCTCTTCCCAAGGACTCTTTTGAGTATCTCAGGGCAAAGTTAGGGGTTATTGCCCCTCCGGTGATGAACTAGGATGCACTCATGTGCATCCGTTCGGTGGATATCATAGTCATATCTTGTGATCCAGATTGATGATGGTGAGCTGCTACTCAGGGGGAGCAGCAGGTGTGATTCTGAAGTTGCAAGTATGAGCCCTTTGCCATTGATGTCAAAGGGGGAGAGAAGACATGTGAAAAACAAGTGGTTGGTGTTTAAAGGGGGAGCAGTACAGGAAGAGAAGACATATGAAAAACAAGTGGTTGATGATCAAAGGGGGAGTAGTACAGGAAGAGAAGACATGTGAATAGTTGTTGTTGATAGGGGGAGCTGTGACAGTAAGGAGAAGTTCTTGTCTTGATGGTTTTTCACATAATATGTTGCCATCAATGACAAAGGGGGAGATTGTTGCAAGTATGGGTTGAACCGGTATTGTCATTGATGTCAACATACTCATGTTGCATTAATGAGAAGGATTAGATGAGCTGTGTGCTGAGGATATTGAGAAAATTAGTCTCAATCAGGAACAGTGAAGAACAGTGATGACAACAAGGTAAAAGTCTAAGATAGGTTAAGGATCAGAAGATGCAGTTTAAAGGGTTTGTAGATATAAGTCTTGAGATGCTCCGATCAAGTTTTTAGGGGTCCGTATGAAGATTTGAAGAAGTTATGGTCACTCAAGTAGAACCGGTTCCGACAGGTGTTCAGTGGTGACAGAGTGAGACAGATAGGTCCGGTGAGGTCCGGTAATGCATTATCCCATTCTGTAGATTTAAGGAAGTGTTGAGGATGTCCTTATGAAGTGTCAAGTAGATTGGTTTGTGGCTTGAAGGTCTGGAAGAACCTATTCCTTTGTGACAGTGATGACAGATTGTGTTCTTGAGGTTCTGGATGAAGGAAAGAAGGATTTCAGTAAGTAGAGGGAGTGCGGATGTTCATGGTGATTTAGGAAAGCTTGTGGAGGTCCTTGGATTATGTTTAGTTCGTGTTGATGGTCCACATTAGAGTTGGAGCCTGGAATTGAAGAAATACTTCTGGATGAAGGTGTTCTTTCTGTGACTGGCTGACCGGATGAATTATACACCTTGTGAATGTTCTTGTGGTTGTTTTCCGACTTAGATGTTTGTTCCTAAGTTGATGTTGTGTATAAATAAAGGATTACGAAGTCATTTCAAAGAGGTATTCATGTACAGGAGAATGTGGTAGTGAGGAGAAGAGCGAAAAGCAGAGCAGAAGGTTTGGGCTTAAATGGAACTGACTCAAGCATGGTGGAGATGCTAATTACTAGTTCAAGTATGTAATACTTATTCTTTTGTAGATAGTGAGTCTCTTGTAGGTAGTGAGCCTCTTGTGAGCAGTGTGCTCGGGCAGTGAGCCCTAATTGGCATGTGCCATTTGTTCTTTCTATTCTTCTAACAGAGAATATTATCTTGGCTTAATCACCCTGTGGTTTTTCCCTTAACCAGGTTTTCCACGTCAAAATCTTGGTGTTTCATGTGTTGATGTGTTTCTGCTATTGATTTGTTACATTGTGCTTTCATAATTGATCTTCTATTATGCTACTAATTAGCAATGTGGAGTTAAGTACATAAAAGGGAGAAAGTTTTATACAACTGATTCACACACCCTCTTAGTTGTGTGTCCTAAATCTAACAGATCTCTCCGGTGGTAAATCACAGTGTGCTACAGATTTGAGGGAGTGATAAGAATTGTTATGACTAACTAAATCCAGAAATTTAGCCTCCGGTGATGAAGGATTCAAAAGTTATAAGCATCTAAGTATCGGGTTCCAGTTAGTCAGTACAGTCAGAAGAAGAACAAGTCGACCTAGCATTTGATCTTGGTCCGGATGAAGAAAAGTTGTTGGTTAAGAAATTTGTGATAATTAGTGGTATTGGCCGACATCATTAATGATTTGAGAACACAAGTTTTTGGTTTGCGTTGTTGATTGTGCATGGATTCAATCGACAGAGCAGAGTTCTTAATAAATGTTCTAAGCTGACTACAGTTGATTGAATTTCTTGATGGGGATATAAATAGCCAATGGATTCGAGTGTTTTGAGGCATGAGAGGGATGTGATGATGGAGTAAGGACAAAAAAGGCAGAAAGAAGTGTGAAGGTGAAGATCTAAGCTCATATTATGACTGAAGAGTGAAACAGGGCAAAATAAGGATGGAGTGTGTAAGATCAGTATTGTGTGCTTAACTAAAACTGAATTTTTGCATTGGTAGATGCTATTCATTAATTCAAACATTTTGTAATCTTCTTGTAATCATTTCTATAGGTAGTGAGCCTCTTAGAGTAGTGAGCTTTGGACAGTGCACCATAAAGGCATGTGCCTTCCCCATTTGTAATACTTTTAACAAAGTATAATTTCTTGTGGGTTAACCCCCACCATGGTTTTTCCCTTAACCAGGTTTCCACGTAAAAATCCTGGTGTTATGTGTGTTGATTTTGTCTCTGCTCATGTGTTATTAATTCATGCTTTCATGGTTATATCATTCATCTATTAATAAGTGGTAAAGAAGTTTAAATTGCAGCAAAGGATAAAAGTTTTGAGACAACTGATTCACTCCCCCTCTCAGTTGTCTGCCCTTATTTCAACAAGTGGTAAAGAAGTTTAATAACTTGAGGAAGATCTAGGAAGGTGTTTTCAATGGGTTCATTCAAGTATTCTGATGGCATCTAGGAACAACTTAAACTTTCTTTAGAAGATCTTGATCAGTCCAGAGTAGAAGTCAAAGAACTGCAAGAGAACCTTAAAGATGCTGAAGACTTCATTAAGACCTTAAAAGAAAAATTGAGCAAATCTAATGGAAAGAGGAAGGAGCTACTTCTTCAACTAGGAAATTAGAATGAAGACAATGACATGGATGAGGCCCTAAAAGAGAAGACAAAGGAATGTGAGAAGTTAACAAAAGAAGTTGTTGTTCTAAAACATGAGATGGAATCCAGGGTGATGAGGCTAACCAAGGAAATTGAAGAAAGGAAGAAGACTGAAGAAAAACTGAATCAATCTCTGAAAGAAAGAACTGAAGAATGTTGCAGATTGGATAGAATAATTGGCCACTTAGAGTTAGATCTTCAAGAAACTAGGGAAAATGAAGAACTTGAAAGGCAAACTGTTATTCTCAAACATGACCTAGAGGTTGCAAATGAATACAAGGAGAAGTTCAAGATAAGATTAGCTAAACTTGAAGTGCTACTTGAGAGTCAGAAGAAGGTTGATGATAAGCATGGTCTTGGGTATGAGAAAGGTGAAAGCTCTGGATCCAGACAAAGAAATTCTCAATCAAGGAATGGGAGAAACAGACCTAGAAGACCTCCGATAAGACAACCTAATGCTTAAAGGTATCCATCTTTCAATGGAAATTTTTTTAGTTGCAAAAAATTTGGTCATAGAGCTACTCAGTGTAGAAGAAGAGTCCATCCTTCTCCGGTCAATGCTTCAAGTGTAAGAGGTATGGTCATAGATCCAATGCATGCAGAAGTATGATAATGAATAACTCTAACAATAGAGGAAATGACAATTCTTTCAATGGAAAATGCTTTGCATGCAATAGATTTGGACATATGGCTAATCATTATAGATCAAGAGGAAATCAATCAAATGGGCAAAGAAATGTTGTGTGCTTCAATTGTAACCGATCTGGTCATATTGCAAGATTCTACAAAAGAGGTCCGGTAAACAAAAAATTAGATGAGCAAAGACAAGACAAAGGCAAGGGCAAAGTTGATGTAAAAGAGATCTAGAATGAAATGAAAAAGACATGGGTGAAGAAAAGTGTAAGAAATGATGGTGATGGGTTCATACCGGAATCTGGTGCTGAGAATTCCTCAGGGAACTAAAATGGGAGCTTTGGCTCAGGAGGAGCTGCATTGAAAATCAAATTCCCCTAGATAGTAAGTGGGTGCCTGAATCTAGCATGATGAGAGAAGATAATTTGGGTTATTGTAGATCATTTCAAAGGATTTCTGGAAGAAAAGAAGTGGATATGTTGATTTGTGGAGCGATTCATGAGAAACTACATCAAGAAATAGAGTAACCCAATGAAGTTAAGGCAACGCATTTATTACAATGGAGAATTAGGTTTTGTGGAGCATAAAAGGTCACTCTTTCATCATTTGGATCACTTTGCATTTGAAGAGAGAAAGCAGAAGAGCACCTGAGCTAAGATTTCAAGGATTTGAAGAGCGACCAGTGAATTCATTAGCTAACCCTAATTCTGTGGAAGAAAAAGGTATATTTTTGGAAGCTTTGAACTTGTGATCTTTTGAAATGGCTACACTATTGGTTGTTGATATTACTGAAAGGCCATGACCCAAATTCAAGAAGCATCCACACACATCAGTAGAAGTCGACCCGTTAGGTGCATTTTCAAATGTTTTGTATGGTGTATTGCATGTTGAAAATATTAGGGCCTATATTCATGCCAGCATAGATGAATTCGGGCACTCAAGGTTTGTAGATTTGTTCAAGAATCATCTAAGGGATGAAATTCACGGTCTTAAACCTAAGTATAAGGCACTGCATGATAAACATTTCATTCAAATTATAGGGTTTCCATTGTTTGGTAAAGATGAATGGGTCTGGTATGTTTTAAGCCATATGCATGATGAGTTTATGTGGCTAATGAAACCTTTCAAGATCACCAAGGACGCCATCAAGGCCATCACAAGGTTAAACTCATCTGATGGACTTCAAATGTTAAAATCGGTAAAGAATCAAATAGTAACTGATGCTACCAGTTCAAGGTTTGACAAAAGGGTAATGACTATAAATGACATCACTGATCCGGATGTCAAATTTGCTTCAATGGTGATTGGATATAAGATTTATCATTCCAATGGGGAAAATTCTATATCTGGTACAACTATCTATGTAGCTTATTAGATGTTGAGAAAAAATGTTGATTATGACTTGTTTGAGTTGCTACAGAACCAGCTGATTGAAAATTTGGATAAGGTTAAAATGGATAAAAAGAATACCTTCAAATATGGTACACTGGTCTTGTGTTTGTTCTTATATTTCATGAATGAGTTACCTGACAAGAAAAACATGTGTTAGACCAATGATAAACCTATTGCAAGACAGATAAGGGAGCACTTGAATAGTATTGGAGACTCCAATGCCCAAAGGACTACTCTTTGGGGATTTTTTAAGAATTTTTAGAACATGATGCATTAAAGGGAGAGAATTCCTACATATGTGGTTGAAAAATACAAGGATACAGTCTATTTTATGGTGGATACAGATCAGTGTTTAATGGAAGCAGTTGAACCAAGAACTGTGTGGATCATGCCCATGGGGTATAAAATGGATGGAAAGGTACTTGAGTTGTATGCACGACATCTATTGTGCCAGCCTAGGGATCCTGCTGAGGAGAGATTTGGAACATACAAATAAATTTCACTAAAACTACATCTTGAATTCAAGGCTCCTGAAATCAAAAGGAAAGTAAGGAAAGAAGTTGATCAGTTGCCTGAGAATCTAGGTATTGATAAGGAAGTTGTGAGACAAAATAGGGAAAGGATAGAAAAAGCTGAGAAGCAGAAATAGGACAGAGAACAGAGAAGTATTTTGGTAGAATCCTCCTCCACATCAAGGACTACTAGGAGCTTTGTTGTTGCCCCTATTCCCCCAAAACTTGCCAAACTTGAGCAACTAGGGTAGATCATCCAGAAAAGAAGGGAAAAGGGTGAAAAACTAAGGCCTCCCAGACATATAAGTACATGAAAAATGATGAAGAAGAAATTGATTCTGATGTTGAGGTCAAAGAGTTGAAGGCCTCAGGTACAAAAGCACTCAAGGTATCTAAGGAGAAGCCCTCCGGAAGCAAAAGGGCAAGAAAGAGTTGAAAAACTAAGGCCTCCCAGACATATAAGTACATGAAAAATGATGAAGAAGAAATTGATTCTGATGTTGAGGTCAAAGAGTTGAAGGCCTCAGGTACAAAAGCACTCAAGGTATCTAAGGAGAAGCCCTCCGGAAGCAAAAGGGCAAGAAAGAGGCAAAAGATTGAAACATATGTTGAAAAGCCTACTCTTTCTATGGATAACATCATCAAATCAGTCACTGTAGATGGGAACTTAAGGCCAATGACTAAGTTTTATGATGATTACAGTGATGCTAATAAGAAGGTTCTAGAGGAAGCAACAGTCAAATATCTAAATATCTACAATAAGACTTTAATTGAAATAACTTATGAAATCCCAAAAAGTCTTGCAAATATTCTGGAGTTAAGAAAAGAAAATGCAAAAAGTAAAGACATTGAGCTTAGGGAACATGTTCTGATAAAATTGTGCCCTTAGATTACTCCAGATCAAATGAACATGATATTCAAAGAAGTGAAAGATGACTTTAGGAGTAAGAAAAGAATGAATAAACTCATGCTTGGTGAAATCGATGAGATTGTCAAAAATACTCAAGAGATCCTTCTGAGTGGATTGAAAATGCATAATCTTTCCATTGTTGAAGAAGAGATTGATGATGGGATTGATTCCTCAAACCCAGATGTTGAAGAATTGAAGATCAATGAGCAGCAAACTGAGATAGATGACTCCTCTATTCTGGAAGAGGAAGCAATAAACAAAGAAGATACATAGATGAATGTTGAACCAGATGCTCAAACTAAAGATGATTCATTGAAGAATAAAAAGAATGAAACAAAAGAAGCTAGGGACCAAGAAGCAGAAAAGGCCAAGGACAAAAATGAAAAAGAAGAAGAGATTGCAAAGGTTGATGAAGAGCCCAAGTAGGTCAATCTAGTTGATAGTACTGATAAGGATCAAATAGATACATTAGCATCTTGGGCAAGAGACACTGTAGAAGTAGTAAAAGAAATTTTGGAAAGAGATAAACAAATTGAAGAAGATCAGGACATAATACAAGGTCCAATCAATTTTGATTTCTTATCTCCAGTATAGAAGATAAAATTGGCCTCTATTGCTCAAGCCAAGGCAAGAGAAGATATCTTGAAGTCTCACATAGAAGATAGTGAGTTGCTTAACCTTGCATCTGGGATTCTAGAGAAAATCATGCCAACATTCCAGAAGGACTCATCTGCATCCCCCTTCGGTCAGATGAAGAGTTTGATAAATTATGTAAGTACTCATTTTGAGTCCCTTGAAAAATCTGCAAAGGTCAAGGTTAAAAATGAATTCAATGATAAAAGATTTGATGCTCTGAAAGGGATGATTGCATTAGATAGAATTGTGTTGGATACCAGTGTAAAGAGTATCCAAAATGCTCTTACAAAAGGAGGGAATATATATAAATTTTATTTATCTTGTCCTAAAGCTAAAGAGGACATTGAAATAAAAATAAAGGAGTCTAAGGAAAAAATGTCAAATGTATCCCAATCTTTTGATCCTCTGACAGTATCAGTGATAAGCCAAGGATGTCAAACAATCAGCTTGATTGAAGAAATAAAGAAATTGATGAAGGAAAAAGACAACATTGAGACAAGGATGTGTGATCTCTGGGGACTGATTTCTCCCAAGTTGGAGGCAATGTTCAATACCATGACAGAAGCCCAAGCTGCTACTAATTCAAGTGATCCTACTGACTTGTGGAAAGCAAAGTCTCAAGCATTCTATTTCAGAGGTCACATCTTAGTTTTGAATATCATGAAGAAGAGTTGGGACAATGAGCTGGCACTGTTGAAGAATGTCTTTGGTGATGTGTTCAAACTCATGTAAATAAATCATAGGGTTGTTTGTATATATGCCCATGTACATAAAATTTTTGGTATGCAGATTGTGTCAAGTTTGATGCTTAATCACAGATATTGGCACTTCTGGACCACAAGGCAATATTCACTCCTGGCTATAAAGTTGTATTGCATATACACTCCATTGTGGAGGAATGTGAGATTATGGAATTGTTACATCCAAAAGTCCAACATTTTCCATTGATGTCAAAGGGGGAGTGAAGAGCAGTGAAAAATGAGGAATCCAACAAAGGGGGAGCACTAGAGAACAGTGAAAAGCATAAGTATACAAAATAAGAGGGAGTTGTTCTGACACTTAGTCATTTTTCACTAAGTGTTGCCATCAATGCCAAAGGGGGAGATTGTTGGCAAGAGACACTGCTACACATGACAGGTGTTGTCATTGATGGCAACTAAGTCTATCCTACACATTCCCATTACATAATTTGTTCATACCGGAAGTCAGAGTGAAGATTTGGCTAAGTTTGGGTAGTCAAAAATAGAGCATGTGACAGGGTCCAATATCTGGATCCAGATCTCTCCGGTGGTAAATCACAATGTGCTGTGGATCTAAGGGAGTGATAAAGATTGTCAAGACTAACTAAATCTAGAAATTTAGCCTCCAGTGATGAAGAATTCAAAAGTTATAAGCATCTAAGTATCAGGTTCCAGTTAGTCAGTACAGTCAGAAGAAGAACAGGCCGACCTAGCATTTGATCTTGGTCCAGATGAAGAAAAGCTATTTGTTAAGCAATTTGTGATAATTAGTGGTATTGGCCGACATGATTAATGATTTGAGAACACAAGTTTTTGGTTCGCATTTTTTATTGTGCATGGATTCAGCCGACAGAGCAAAGTTCTTAATAAATGTTCTAAGCCAACCACAGTTGATTGAATTTATTGATGCGGATATATATAGTCGATAGATTTGAGTGTTTTGAGGTGTGAGAGGGATGTGATGATGGAGTAAGGATGGAAAGGCAGAAAGAAGTGCGAAGGTGAAGATCTAAGCTCGGATTATGACTGAAGAGTAAAACAGGGCAGAATAAGGATGAAGTGTGTAAGATTAGTATTTTGTGCTTAACTAGAACTAAATTTTTGCATTGGTAGATGCTATTCATCAGTTTAAACATTCTGTAATCTTCTTGTAATCATTTTTATAGCCAGTGAGCCTCTTGGAGCAGTGAGCTCTGGGCAGTGCACCCTGAAGGCATGTGCCTTCACCATTTGTAATACTTTTAATAGAGTATAATTTCTTGTGGGTTAACCCCCACCGTGGTTTTTCCCTTAACTGAGTTTCCACATAAAAATCCCGGTGTTATGTGTGTTGATTTTGTTTCTGCTCATGTGTTATTAGTTCATGCTTTCATGGTTATATCATTCATCTATTAATCATTGGTAAAGAAGTTTAAATTACAACAAAGGATAAAAGTTTTGAGACAACTGATTCACCCCCCCTCTCAGTTGTCTGCCCTTATTTCAACTATATATATATTGTAGTTAGGGTAAAATTGTGAATATGGTAAACAATGATCAAACCCTAACAATTGCACAATTAAGCACAAGACAACATGAAAATCAAAATAACAAATGTAAATGCAAACCGATCTCCATGCTATGCTCGATTTATCTTCATTGCTCTTCTCCACCTCGCATGAGCATGCAAGATTTTGAAGGATAATTGTTGGAGGAATGTTGGGTGCTTACTTCTGTAGCATAACGATAAGATAAGGATGATAGATGAATGATTGATAGATGGAAGATGATGATAATGGATGATAGATGCAAAGGCTCTAATGTGATTTCAACAACATAAGGATACTCCAACTCAATGCATGCTAATGGCTTATAAGGTGGTTGATTTATAGGAAAGGCTTGATTCAAATATATGGTTGAGATTAAAAGGCTAAATGATTGATGTGGATGGCTAGGATTGATTAGTTATTCCCACTCTTCAAGGGAGGTGTAGGCATGTGACAAGTGTACAAAGGAAGATAAGGTTCATGTGTGATCGTGTACACAAAAAGTACTACATGTGTGATTGTGTATATAAAAAGTACTACATGTGAAAGATATTAAATAAAAAATGTAGTACCACACATGATTGAATTAAGAGGTGGACAAGTGTCGAAATGTGATGAAAGGTGATGACCTAATTCAAATATTTTATTTGAATTAGTTGGGATATGAGTTGGAAAATTAATTAAATAAATAAGATTTATTTAATTAATTGGATAGTGGGATTTTAGGATATGAAATTAATTAAATAAATAAAATTTATTTAATTAATTAGCTAAGTGGGATAAGGATAGGATTAAGAGTGGGATTAGGACAAAATGCTACATGATGCTAAGATAATGTTTTTGATTAGGTGTTGCAAAACATGGACAAATTTGGGGATAATTTTGGGTGTCTACATTTTGCTCGTCTTTGAGATGATGTTTGAGATGATAAGATTTATGTCGAGCAACATCATTTCAAAGAAGCTAAGGTATGGATAGAGGAAAATGATAGTTATGAAATGGGATAATAGGATGATGATGCCCCCTCAAGAGGATATGTGGGTTGGACAAACACGGGTAGGCTCTCGAAATGAAAGGGATTGGTTAAGAAAGATAGTTAAGGGAATGGATGGAAGAAATGAATGATCTGTTATGCTGCAATGAAAGTGAGCAACCATGATGTTTGATATAGCACTAGACGTTATGCACCAAGGTATAAGGACCAAGGTGACAATGTGTCTCATGCCCCTGCATAATACAACCTTGTCTAACGTATGAGGAAGAAAACTTAGAGCATTAAAGTCCTAATGTACAAAAGGTATGATATGACCTTAGATGCAAAGGATAGTGAAAAAAGCTATTCCAACATACACAAGATATGAATATTAACTGGAAAGATACTGATGTGATACAAATGCAAGATAATATGATAACACACACAAGCAAGAAAGCAAGCATACACAAATGATACAAAAACAAACAAGGTATTGACTCTGTCAAGCTTTAAACCAATAATTAATTGTTTGATTGTTTGATTGATGATGATGATGATGATAGTGTTGTTATTGCGGAGAACGCTATATCCCTAGATCAACATAAGGATGCGGGAATGATATATCATATTTATGATGATGATTTGAATGATTTGGTTTACGATAAGATTAAGATCAAGACCATTGATGTAATTGGATAATTTGACTTGATTGATTAACTTGTTTGGTATGGGTTAAGGATGACTTGCATTTAGATCATCGCTTGGAATTTTGGATTGATTTGATTTGATGAATGGATGATTGGATTGATTTGGTTTGATGAATTGATTTGATGGTTGGATTGATGTGCTTTGATTTTGATGATGATGGATTGCAATAAATGGATTGATTGGATTTGAGTTTGATGAAGTTGATTGATTGAATTGATTTGATTTTGATGATGTGATTGAATTGGTGAAGGGATGATTTAATTGAAGGAATTTGATTGACTGTTTGGATTGATTCGATGAATTGATTTGAATGAATTTGATATGATTCGATTAATTTTATTGCTTGGATTTTTTATGGATATTTGTTTTTTTGTATTTTTTTATATTTTTTTTGAAATGTTTTTTATTTTTTGTTTCTTTTTTTGGAATGTCAACGGATTTATAATTTGGGTAGCCTTTGTGCTAGATACCAATGACAAGGGAAGACCAAGTCTAGGTGTAAGGATGGAGGTGGATAGAAGGATGGGTGATAGTATGGAAGGCTCATGATAGATGGATAGATATGATAATAGGCTATAGTGGATGGATTTATACCTTATAATGAAGCTAGGATGTGATCTCCAAAGACTATGTCGCATAGGAATAATATGCCCCATTCTAGGTATAGACTTAAGATTTTTCATCACTAAACTTATGAGAAAAGGATGACATGATGGATTGGATTTGGATGACAAGGCTTATGATAGGTGGATAATGATAGGATTGTTTGGAAATGATGAGGTATATCAAGAGATATCCAAAGCATATTTCAAGTTTTTGGCACTATGTCTTTATCAAGATCAAAAGGAGGAAAGGAGGATGGATAGACTCAATGGGATAGGTATGTGGGTTTAATGGCTAAGGATTGTAGGATAGGATATGGCAAGATAGGACATGATAGGATGGAAAATGATAGTGTGGTAAATGATAAGATGGATGAGACAATGTGCCCCCAAGTGTAAGTGACATAGAAGATCAACCTACACATGACGCCTGTTTGCCAAGTTTTTATCATGGTACTTATCCAAGGCGCTTGTTTACCAGGTTTTCACCGTTGGACGAAGGGATTTCTCTTTACTTTTTTTATTTTTTTATTTTTTATTTATTTTTTGATGGGATAGCATGACAATTACACATGGCACCTATTTGCCAGGTTTTCACCATGGTAATGGATAGGACAGACTCAAGTGTCTAGTGCTATGAGAGGTGATAATGTCCCATTGGATGAATGTCATCGCATGGACCATGCCATTATGCTCGTCGATGTTGGTAGGGGATTGCATGAAAGGGAGATGAATTAGGTAGATAGTGGATTAGGATGTGGATTATGTTGGACATATGGAAAAGGATGGATGGGGGATAATATATTATGATGTGGATTATGTCAAACTTAGGATGAAAGGCTTATGTAAAAGCATGGACCATAGGGAAGTGATTGGGGAGATATGTAGGATAATGGATGAAAGGTGGGGAGATGGAAGTATGTGGAAGTGTTGCAGAATGGAAGGGAACCATGACCAATGGTTGTACACACCATGATAAACATTGAAGCTTTTGATTGGAAGGTGGTGTAAGAAGCAATGTTAATGTTTTCTTAGGAGATGGGTGATTTAGGAATTTAGGTACCCACATAGACTTAGTATTTTTATGATTTTTTCTTGACTTGTGGGATGAAGGAATTTGAGGTTTTCGAATGGAATGGCAATTTTTGGATTTTTGGATGGAAGGGGAATGTTGGAATTTTTGAGATGTGGACGCTTCATTTGAATTGCTTGATTTTTGCTTAGGGACCCAAACCATTTTGCTTTTGGACTTTTCTTGTGAAGGTTTGGACTTAGGTAGATTTTTGGATGTACTTTTCTTTGATTTTTTGCAATTGTGCCCTAAGGCATGAGGATTTGTATTATTCTTGGTAGGCTTTTTGGCTTTACATGTTGAGGCATCCAAATGTTTATTTTTGAATCCCATGGGTTTGGTGGAAGCGGGGTTGGTGGAATGAGTGGTAGCTTTATGTTTAGACAATGTGTGCAATTATTGGTCATGATTAGGAATGTAAGGGTACTTATGAATAAGTGGATAATGAGGCGTTGGTAGAAGTGGAGGCAAAGTGGATGGAGGGATATTAGGAGTTGAAAGTAATGGAGGTAAAGTAGATGGAGGAAGGTGTACGGTCACATGCTTTTGGGGTTTATAGGTTGATGGAGGTGGAATGGCAATATATGTTTTGGGTGTATGATAGGATTTATGATGGAAGGGAGTGGACTTAGGAGGTATGGAGGAAGTACCAAAATCTTTAGAATGTTTACCTTGGGGTGTGTATCCAAGGCTATATGAACATGGAGGGACCTTGACATGGTTTGGCTCCAAAATACCTTGTTCATAAAGGCCTAGGCCTTTACCTTGGTAGTTCATGTTTTGGAGGATGCGATGGGCTATAGGACTAGGTGTGGTTTGGGAACTAGACACTAGTTCTTTATTGGATGTAGAAGGCGAGGTGGAGGACAATGGTTGTTGTTAACCTAAGGAAGAACACTCATTGATAAAGGTGGTAAGACCACTAGGACATGATAGTGGATTTGAAGTGGAGTTGATGGTGGATGTAGAAGGATCATTAGAATCTTGATTATGTTCATTAAGATCCAAGTTATTTGTTTGATCTTTTATGCTTACTTGGGTGACAAGTGTCTCATCGTGACAAGTGGATGTTTGCTCATTATGGATAGGGCTAGATGGCGGATGACTAGGAGCAATTTGAATATCTTGCTCATAGATTATAGGATTATCGATAGGATTAAGGTGCTCATGGATAGCTTCTTTATAGGTATCATCTTGATCATAAAGAAGGTAAATGTTATGGATAAGTTGAATTGGGATAGCTTGCTCATGAATAGTTGTTGGGAGATGGATAGGATCAAGTGGCTCATGGATTGATTCATCATTATGGATATCATCTTGATCATGGAAAAGATATATGTTATGGATAGGTTGCATAAAAGTGATTTGACCTTGAGTTGGACTAGGTCTTAATATTTCCACATGCTTAAGATTAAACTCTTGACATACCTCTTGGGTTGCTTGAATGGAATTGGATGACCCTTGGATAGGTTCTTGGTCGACAACATGAAGTCATGATGGCTCTTAACTTGGACTTATGGGAGGTAATTGAATAGGCTTAATGGATTGTGGACCACATGAAGAGCTTGAAGGTCTAGGCATGTTAATTGAGGGCTCTTAAAGAGGCTCAAGGATATGTGGGCTATGTAAAGGATTTGTAGGATTGGACATGACATTTGGAAGTTCTTTGGTAGGCTCATGAATGGGTGTTTGACATGGGGGTGTTATATTCCATGCTAGTAGCCAATGGATCACATCCTTTGCAAGTGTATGGGTATAATGACAATATAATGGATGGATGATAAGGGTGGATGGGGTTGGAAGCTTATGATTAGGATTTGATTGAGGGCTAATTGGATTGGATGGATTAGGACTAGGAGTATATGGAAGAATAATGGAATTAGATAGATTGGTTTCAACTAACACAATCTTACCACAATCCTCGACGTTCTTGACCAATCTCTTAAGTTTGGCACAATTAAGTGTCATATGGCCCTTAATCCTATGGTATGCACAATAATGCTTTTCATTATACCAAGGGGGTTTAAAGTAGATTGTTTCAAAGGATTTTATAGGTGGAAGTTAATCAAATTTGCTTGGACCAATTGTTGTACGGTTATGTCCAAGGGATCTTGTGGTGGAGGATTGGTGGAACATGGGGATGAAGGTAATGAAGGTTGATGGTCCAATGGACTAGGGGTAGGATCACATGGTGGTGTTGGGATAGGACTAGTTGGCTCATGTGTTGGCATGTGATTGGATGGTGGAGGCCACTCATAGGATGCACGATCTAGATTGGTATCTCCCTTGTCAAAGGTAATTAAATCTTGCATAGGATAACTTGGGCTTTGATTTATGTACAAGGGACCACTTGGATTTAGATATGCTTCTTGTTGCAAAGGTGGACTTAGGTCTATCAATGGTGCTTAGTGTTCTTGTTGAAAAGGTGTACTTGGACTTGCTTGATTTATGTACAAAGGGCTATTTGGACTTGCATGTTGTTCTTGAAAGGACACTTGGTTGTCTTGTGGATGGTTTTGGTGGTGTGTTGGAATGTTAGAATGAAGAATTGGATAATGTTGAGGTGGAGGTTGATAGGTTGATGTGGATAACACATAGGATTGAGTTGGAATTTGTTGAGGTTGGGATGGTGTTTGGACTTGCTGTTGTGATATAATTTGTTGTTGTTGGAATTGTTGAATGGGTTGTTGTGATGGTTGGATTTGTTGAATTGGTTGATGTTGTTGTGATTGGAATTGTTGATGTGATGATGATGGAGGGGTTACACAGGATAATGGTTGTTGTGATATTGGTTGATATGGATAAGGATTGTGATAGGTTGATGAAGGGTTGATATGACATGTGGAAAGTGATGACATGTAAGGTTGATGTGGAATTGGTTGATGTGATTATTGGATTTGATAAGTGGCCAAGAGGTGTTGTGTGTGTGCTAAGAGTTGCCGTAGTTAAAGTGATTGGCTTGCTTGAGATTGAATTTGTTGAATCATGTCATTGGCCTCTTGAATGAATTGTTGGTCTAGAGGTAATTGGCTTGCTTGAGCTTTGCAAAGTTGGAGAATGAGTTTAAATGCTAAGTCTTCTAATTTTGGCATGGTGTCACACAAGTGTTTAAGTCTTAAGAACTTTTTGGCAAATGCTTGATTATGATTCCATGATGATGTGGATTGTTTCGATGAAGTTGATTTGATGATTAGGATGAAGGTGAATACAATGAAATTTATTTGGATATGATGACTTGTTTATGTGTTTGGTGTTTATAGCTTGATTTGGCAATGTTCAAACAAATGATTATGCATATACACACGAGTCACTCACGTAAGACACAAAAAAATTTTAACTTTAAAAATGAAATGTGATGATTATTAAGCAAGCACTTGAAAACACATCAACAAGCCTAATGTCTAGTCAAGTGTGTATGGCCAATTAGGTCTTAGGCTAGTTTGCAAAAGGTAGACTATGGAATTGAAAGTGAAATCCTGCCACACAGTCGGGAGAAAGGGGTAACCCACCCTTCACCTTCACTTTCCAAAGGTATAAAGTTCTATGGGGCTTAGCCAAGAGTGGAAAGATTCCAACTCCCAATGAGGGTGTCTTTCGATTCAGCCTCAATTGAGGTCATCCCTTGGAGTGGTGTGTCTCCAAGTAGGCCTCCTAGATAGGGTAAACAAAAGCAAACCAAGTGAGCTATCATTTGATTCACACTCACACTTCTTAATTGACCCTTTAGAAATCAAAATGTGTGGAAAACAATTCAAGCACTTGTTCATTTTAGATATCAAAATCCAAATGTGTAGGAAGACACTTGTTCATTTTATGCCCAATTTCAATGATGTGTGATTGCAAACAAGATTGATTTTAATAGCCCAAAGTCTAAATGTGTGATCAAACAAGTTATTCTTTTTAAGCCCCAAATTGAAGCGTGTTGACAAGCAATGATTAGACATGAAAGATTGGAATGAGTGCACTTAGTTATTTTCACTTTCAACTTGTTGTTGTGACTAATCCAAACATTTCCCTAGCTCATTTGATTCATCTACACGTCACCAATTCCAAAAAGAAACAAGTAAACTTGCATAGAAGAAAGCTATGTGAAAAAGATGAAATCTAAAAAATTATGATTAAGATGACCTGATACAATAGAATGGATTGCATAAACAGAAAATTTTGCGCACTTTTAAAAAAATCGTTGAAAAATGATCAAATTTGCTCAAGTTATGCTCAATTGAAGTTTTCAATGAAAGAGTGTTAAGATTGAAAAATAAACCCTGCAAAAAATCAGCAAATAATGCCATCCAACAACAAAATAGATATGACTATGAGATCCCTTATGATTTTCTAATCAATATAAAAAAAATTGCTCAAATTGCACTCCATATGCAAAAATTATGTCATAAATTAGGGTTTGAAAATAAAATATTTTTTGACAAAAATCTATTTGTACCATAGATCTAAAAAATAATGATATAAAAAAATGGATTTAAATATTTCTAACCACCTACAAAAAGTATAATGTGATTTGGTTAGCTAGATTGGAAGACATGATTTTTTTTTCTAAAAGTTGTGCATCAAATTTGTTTAAAAAATCAGAATCATAGGGTCAACTTCAAATCGTTATAACTCCTTGAATACTAAGCCAAATCTTTAATGTAACCACTTTTCGGAAAGTGCTCAAAGTCCTCTTTCCAACAAATCCAAGATCTCCTTTTTCCAGGACCTGTGTAAAATAGAAAACCCTCTACAACAGTTCTGATCTTAAATAAAAAAAATCAGCAATATAAAATATCTTCAACCTACAAATCAAAGTGCATAACCCTACAAAGCGAGAGTTAGTCTCAATGGGCCTACCAAATGTAGTTAGGGTAAAATTGCAAATAGGGTAAATGAATAAACAACAATGATCAAACCCTAACAATTGCACAATTAAGCACAAGACAACATGAAAATCAAAATAACAATGTAAATGCAAACTGATCTTTATGCTATGCTCGATTTATCTCCATTGTTCTTCTCCACCTCGCATGAGCATGCAAGATTTTGAAGGATGATTGTTGGAGGAATGTTGGGTGCTCACTTCTGCAGCATAACGATAAGATAAAGATGATAGATGAATGATTGATAGATGGAAGATAATGATAATGGATGATAGATGCAAAGACTCTAATGTGATTTCAGCAGCATAAGGATACTCCAACTCAATGCATGCTAATGGCTTATGGGGGGGTTGATTTATAGGAAAGACTTGATTCAAATGGATGGTTGAGATTAAAAGGTTAAATGATTAATGTGGACGGCTAGGATTGATTAGTTATTCCCACTCTTCAAGGGAGGTGTAGGCATGTGACAAGTGTACAAAGGAAGATAAGGTCCATATGTGATCGTGTACACAAAAAATACTGCATGTGTGATTGTGTATATAAAAGTACTACATGTGAAAAATATTAAATAAAAAATGTAGTACCACACATGATTGAATTAAGAGGTGGACAAGTGTCGAAATGTGATGAAAGGTGAGGACCTAATTCAAATATTGTATTTGAATTAGTTGGGATATGAGTTAGAAAATTAATTAAATAAATAAGATTTATTTAATTAATTAGATAGTGAGATTTTAGGATATATTTAATTAATTAATTGGCTAAGTGGGATAAGGATGGGATTAAGATGAGATTTTAATTAAATAAATACAATTTATTTAATTAATTGGCTAAGTGGGATAAGGATAGGATTAAGAGTGGGATTAAGACAAAATGCTACATGATGTCTAAGATAATATTTTTGACTAGGTGTTGCAAGACATGGACAAATTTGGAGACAATTTTGGGTGTATATATATATGAGACAGACTGCTTTGATGATGATTTATTACTTTTATATGCATATGATGTGATGGACCTATATGATATGTTATTTATGCTATGGTTCCATGTTTATGTGATTCTTATGTGTTATGCTATATGTTATTTATAATGAGATGACACATTTCTATTTATCATGCATTATTGATATGTGATGCGATGATGTGTATGATGTGATGTATTATGTGGTTCATGGATGCATATGTTGAGATGATATTACATGTTTATGAGATGGTACCTTACTTTTTTATTTCTATGTGATGTTTATATGCGTACTACATGAATACATATATTTATGTGATGCATGTAGATGTTATGTGATAGATGCAGATTGTATGCAAATAATGACTCTATATGTTGTGATGCATTATAGATGATCTATTATGATGATGATATTTATTATGGTTGTGTTACTATGCTTATGATGGGATTTATATGATGTTCTAATTACATATAGATGCAGACCTATGATATCTAATGCATTTTTGGTGTGTCAAGTACGCCATCATGATGAAAATGACCAGAAGAAGTGGAGATGCGAGAGGAGAAAAGGTTAAAGGTGTTGGCAAGAGACACTATATGGATTCATGGTTGTTGTCATTGATGGCAACAAAGGTCATCCCACATATCCGCAAGTCATGGTGTGCCTCTACCGGAAGTCAGGATGAAGAACTGTTGTGGTCCGGTGAACAAGAATAGAGCATGTGGCAAGGTCCAACAGATTGGTCCAGACCTCTCAGAGGAAGTGTCTTGGTGCAGTGCGGATTTGGGGAAGTTAAGAGGACTACCTTGAGTAGTATATTCCAAGGATTTAGCCTCCGGTGATGGACAAAGAAAAAGATATGAATAGCTGAGTACCAGATTCCTGAAAGACAATGAGAACAGAAGGAAGAACTGACTGACAGAGCATCAGAATCTTTTCCGGATATGTTACTGTTGATGGAAAAGGTTGTGAAGGCATGAATCATGTTTGGCCAACATGATTAATGATATTTACAAGTATATGCTTGATCCGCATTGCTTGGTGAGCAAGGATTCAGCCGACAGAACAGAGCTTGCAAGAAACCAGACTGTTCCGGATGCCGACTAGAAAAGTGATGAAATTACTTGTGCGGATATATATAGAGGATGGATTTAGTTATGAAATGTGTGATGGTGTATGCGAATAAGTACAGAGCAGAGTAGAAGTAGTAAGAAAGATCCGGTATGTGAAAAGATAACAGAATAAAGAACAGAGGAAAGATGAAGTGCAGCAGATCAGTGTACTGAGCCTAACCAGAACTGAACCCCAGCATATGTAGGTGCTTCCAATCAGTTCAAGTATTATATAACATTCTTTGTAGACAGTGTGTCTCCTTGTAGGCAGTGTGCCTCTTTGTGAGCAGTGTGCTCGGGCAGTGAGCCCTAATTGGCAAGTGCCATTTTTGTAACTCCTTATTCTTCTAACAGAGAATAATCTTTGGGTTAATCACCCCGTGGTTTTCTCCCTTAACCGGGTTTCCACGTCAAAAATACTGTGTCATGTGTTTCTCATTTCATAATAATGTTTGTTTGTTTAATTCAATGCTGCTTTGATTAATAAAAAAGATCAAAAGAAGAAACAATTAGGATAACTGATTCACCCCCCCCTCTCAGTTATCAACAAAAGGATGAGGACAGGCTAGAAGAATAAGAATTTTCTTTGATATATTTTGAGCTTCTTACTTGCAGTTTTTGCTTATCATCATAGAACTTATTATGCCATAGGCCAAAGTGAAAAAATGTGATCCCTTGTGAAACAAGCACATGATAGACAAGAAATGCCTGACTTAGACTAGTAACCATGATACCTTGTTGGAACATGTGATGAGATTGCTTTGAGGTATATGAGTTCTAATGCAAGAAAGCATTTTTTCTTTCACATGCATATGATGATCTCAATTTACACCCGATGGAATCCCGATCACATGCATGGAACCTAGTTGCCCTAGTCATTTTACCAAGACAAACCATAAACAGAAATTAAAAAAAAAGGTCTCTCTCTATCCTTGCTTCTCTTCATCACTTAGGGACTGCCTTGAGAAGCATAAGAACAAGACCATAAAACAATCCAGTAAAATAAGATAGACCAGACTTAGCAGAGTCAACAACCTTTTGGATCTTTTGTCAAGTGTGTATGTTTGCTTTGTTTGATTGTGAATGGATGAGCAAGGCTTGGTTTTAGGATAGGAAGCGTGTTGTATAAGACGTTAAGCCTAGTTTCAGCAATGTGAGTTGTATAAGGCAAGTGATAAGATTGTGACATCTCATATAAGACATGTAGTCTGGTTTCGAGAATGTCGCAAGTTGTGCAATGACTAATATGTGATGATTGATGATGTCTGAAAAATGAAGTATGTCATCTAAGGCATAGAGCCTGGTTTTGACTATGCCCCATTCTGTTGTAAGACATGTGGTAGTTGATAGGGATAGCTGATAGTGATGCATAATCATCACTAAGCAGTTGATTGGTTATGATTGGTTGGCTGATTGAGTAGATTGTCTCGTTGATTTTGGGATTGGTTGCAGATGCATGTTTCTTCAAAGATAAATTGTGTTGGTCTGATCAAAGGTGTCTATTGTCGCAAAGGGACCACTTATTGTGAAGCCTACCCCAATGGGCCCTAAGGAACTAACCTAATGTCTTGGGGGCTCATCACAGATGGCCTTGCCTACGTGAAAGTGCAGAGACAATGTAGTTCAACCATTTGGACCATATGTGACCTAAGACCTAGGGGTGGAAAGCCTCGGGGGCTCATCAAAGATGGTCTTGCTTATGTGAAAGCTCAGAGGTGACACAGTTCAACGAAGTGGTTTTGGCATGGTTTATTGCTTGGGATTTTTTGGTTGGTTATTTGATTTGTTGTGATTTTTTTTATGTTTTTTATGTTTTGGGATTTTTCGAAATATTTGATTTTTTTAGATTTTTGGGAATATTTGATGTTTTTGAATTTTTGGGAATATTTGATGTTTTCAGATTTTTGGGAATATTTGATATTTTTGGATTTTTGAGTTTATTTGATGTTTTTGGATTTTTGAGTTTATATGGAATGTGTTTTCCAATACTGATTTTTAGGATTAGGATTTGCCTCCAGTCAGGTATAGGACAAATTTATTACCAAGATGGAATGGGATAATGACAAGGTGTTAGGAAAGTAGGGAAGACATCGAATGTCAACTTATTTTTAGGCCATGAGAAGAACATCATAGTTTTATTGTGGATTATGACATGGATCATGATGCGAGTTATGATATGGATTAAGTGACGGGAAAGGTGGAAGCCCTGATAGAGTGATGGTAGACAGTGGAGCAAAGACTGACTACTCATGGCGCCTGTTTGCCAAGTTTTCACCATGGTACTTATCCAAAGCACCACCGAAGTGGTTTTCACTTTTGGACGAATTATTTCTCTTTACTATTTTTTTTGTTATCCAACAGCACCACCGGAGTGGTTTTCACAATTGGACTATTTTTTTGCTTTTTGATTTTTTTGTATTTTTTTGGACTTTTTCAATTTTTTAATTTTTTGACTTAGGTGTAATATCTGCAAAGGTGCATGATGTTGATTGGCTCTGGTAGCGAGTCACCTTCGGGGGTGGCAAGTTGATATGCCCCTAATCCATATGCGACAGTGATGACATAAGGACCTAACCAATTTGGCTTAAATTTTCCTGGCTTCTCCCACTCCATTTGATTCTTGGGATTCTCTTTTAGGACCAAGTCTCCAATACTGAATTGTCTAACTTTGACCTTCTTATTGTAACCGTGTCGGAGACAATTCTGATATGATTGTAAATGAGCCATTACATTTTGTCTCCTTTCATCCAACAACTCCAACTCATGTAACCAGGATACTCTATATTCTCATCATCGACAAATTGTTGCATTGACACTCTCAAGGAGGGTAACTCGACCTCAATGAGCAAGATGGATTTAGAACCATAGATGAGGGAGTATGGAGTGGCGCTTGTGGTTGTGCAGATGCTAGTGCAATAGGCCCACAAGGTAGGGTTAAGTTGAAGATGCCAGTCACGGCCAACGTCATTGACAGTCTTTTTGAGAATTTTTATAATGGTCTTATTTGATGCCTCGGCTTGACCATTAGCTTGGGGATAATATGGAGTGGCGAAGTGGTGTTGAATGTGGACTTTTTCACAAATCTCTCAGACATCCTATTTTTTGAAAGGACGGCTGTTATTTGTGATGATAGATTGAGGGACACCATACCGGCACATAATGTAATTAAGAATGAACTTAGCAATCTGTTTACTAGTGATATATGTCATGGGAATTACCTCGATCCATTTTGTGAAATATTCAGTAGTAGTGATGATGAACTTGTGGCCATTGGTGAAGGTGGGATGGATTTTGTGCACAAGGTCAAGTCCCCACTGAGAGAAGGGCCAAGGTGATGCCAGCAGTTGTAAGTCCTAAGTGGATGCATGCGCAAGATCTCCATGTATTTGACATTGTCGACACTTCTTAGCAAAGTAATATGCGTCCCACTCCATTGTAGGCTTGTAGTATCTAGTTCTAATGATTTTCTTAGCTAGAGTAGGACCACTAGAGTGGGCTCTACATATACCCTCGTGTACCTCATGTACCTCGTGTAAGGTAGTTTGTGCTTCCTCGGCATCGAGACATCACAGGAGGGTGTTGTCAAATCCATAGTGGTAAAGGGTGTCACTGATGATGACATATTTAGCACGTTGGCATATAAAGGGTTTACATTGGTTGGAAGATAGGTCGGGTGGGAGGGTTTGGTCATGCAAGTATGAATAGATGTCATTATACCATGGAGATGTAAGACCAACTATTTCACACACTAGCTCTGATTTAGGGATGTCAAAGGTAGGAATTAGCAGTTGTTCCAAAAAAACTCAAATTGAGGAGCATTTTTTAGGATATCTAAGAGAGATTCTATTGTGCCCATTGCATCGGTAGCCTTGTTCTGTACTCTGGGGATTTGATTGAAGACAACTATGTCAAAGTAGAGTTTGAAGTTGTCGACCATTCTCTTGTAGGGCATTAACTTCTCATCTTTTGTGTCATATTCGTCATTGACTTGCTTGATTACAAGTTGGGAATCACCAAAGACTTGTAAAATCTTGATTTTTCAACTACCGGCCATACGTAACCCTGTGAGTAATGCCTCATACTTTGTGATGTTGTTTGTGTAAGAAAATACAATCCTGAATGATTTAGGGATAGCATCTCCTTGAGGAGTGATGAAAAGAATTTTGGCCCCTGAACCATGACTTGTGCAAGAATCTGTTGATGACTGTTTTAGCACACAATGCAGGTATGATTGCTGGTATCACACCTCTCTTGAAAAAGGTATCCTATCCAAGATAGGACTGCCCCAAGGATAATACATCTAGGTCTTAGCTTGCTTGGAATAGCTTTAGTGGAATGTCTAGCTGTGCCGACAAAGGGTCTTACATGAAATGTAGGGTTTATGGAAGATGGCAGCAATGTATATGCAGAAACCTTATTATACTTTCAATAGATTTGTAATGTAGATGTTGCTTATAACCTAACCTAACAAACTTGATATAAATAAAATGCAAAAGGAAAAAGAGGGAGAGAAGGGATACGAGATCCTAAGTGACAGTCACAATGGGGTAAAATGTTGCAGATAGATAAATACTTTCAATAATCTATTCCCTATTTCACCAGGATAGGAAACCCACAATGTTGCAAGAAATGATGCAATCTTTAAAGGATCCTTATGATTTTCAAATTGCATTCACTCATTAAACACCCAGACAATGGCGCAGCTTAACTAGTGGAAAGCAACTGAACTGTATTCAATGACAAGGCTCAGGCTAACTATACACAGCAACTTACCATCGGCAAGCACTAATAGTATGGACCAAAGCATTCAAAAAATATCTTAACATTTACCCATCATTGCAAAAGCACAACTAATTAAATTCATATTGATATGAACCATGAAAACCAAAGAGGACAACACAAGAACACAAATTCCCAGCAACCTGCAAAACTTGCTTTGTATTGATCATAATTTGACAAAGTCTCAACAATTCAATATCTAATCTTACTTGTTACAATGAGAAAATGAGGCCCTTTTATAGACAAGGCACCATACCGAGTTTTTGAATGGATGGTGGAGATTAGCTCAACACCAACGGTCTAGATTACATGGCATTTAATGAGATACATCAGTTAGTTACATTTTTGGATTTGCATGTCTTCTAGGAAAAAGATAAAATACATCTTGCAAATACATTAAATCTAGACAAAATAGATACCCATTTGGTTGTACATGATGAAAAGCCAATTTTCAAGGCCTAATAAATCCAAAATAGAGTCACATGACACTTGAAAATATGAGCTGATATGGATTCATGGGATTCTAAGTGCTGAATGGACCAAGAGGAGTATGTGGCACATTATTAGTGAAGATATATCCAACTAGATGCTTGCTGGACTGATTCTTGATGACTGGACTGCTGGGACAGCTATATGTATGTCTTGGACATTGGACTGGAACTGCAAGAACAATAATGAAATATACTTGATCTTGTATGTCTTTAACTTATGTAGCTCATCTCCATCATCTTGGATATCATATCGATCTTCTCTTATAGGTGCAGTAGCAATTTGGTTGATAGAATGTCGATTTTGCATTTCTAGGTCAACAAGGTACCTCTGTGTGTTCATCCTTCCAAGATGGTTCCAATTAGCCCCAACAAGCTCCTTTGTGCTCTTAGACCTATAATAGACAAGACTAAGCATCAATTTCATCATAAACAAGTCATTTTCCATCAATTTGGATAAAAACACGTCCATTTGTAGCCATGGATCAGTTAAGAACAACTCATTGTCAAAGTTGCTTCCTTATAGACAACTTCATAAATCTAGTGATTTTTGCATGATTTTCTACATTTTTTACCATTTTCAAGTACCCATTTGGCCTATATATTGATCTAGGAAGTTTTTGTGATCATTAAAATCTATTTGTAGACTTTTATTTCATGTTTTTCTAGTCTTTTCTACAAAAAGCGAGATTTTTGGGGGTCATGGACTTTTCATGTGCAGTAGCATTAATTATCGTAAAACGTACCAAAAATCCACAAACTTGGTAAAAAGATCTATCATGATGTGACAAATAGATATGCAATTCAAATCCATCAAGAAAATCCAATTTGCTCCTTGAAAAACTCAATTCCTAGGCTAAAATGTCAAAAAGCGCGGGTTTTGGGTGTCACAGACTAAAAGTCGGTGGAGGTCAAATTTAGCACAAGTCTGTGAGGTGCAATTCTAGCACAAAATGGTTTTGGTGCTGATTTGGGGTCCAACCGACCTTAGCGAGGATTTTAGGTCCATCCAACCTTAACGTGAATTTTGGGTCCAACCGACTAAAATGATGCTTCGTGGGGTCAGTCAGTTCCATTTTTAGTGCAGGTCCGTTGGGTCTATTTTTAGCGCAAAGTTTGTTGGTGGGGTTTTTCAAAGTGACCGACCTGTGCAATTTTTAGTACCAACCGACCAAAGGTAGTAGAAATGAGTTTTAGCGCAAGTCAAGAGGAAGTCGTTTTAGCGCAAGTCTACGAAGTGGGTTTTTAGCGCAAAGGTTAGTAGAGGTTGTTTTTAGCGCAAAAGTCGGTAGGAGGTAGTTTTAGTGCTTTTTGCAGTTGGGGTCATTTTTAGCACTAGATTTTGAATTGGCCAGGATGAAAGTATATTTAAAAATATATTACTTTAAATATTTTTAAATATACTTTCAGGATGATGGGTTCCAGATGTATAGGATTTCATATGCAAATTCTAGAATTTTGTGGTTCCACCAGATTTTAGACTTAGCCATTTTTCAAGATTTTTAAGATTTTAGACTTAGCCAAATTAGGGTGTCAGGACCATGCGACATGATGAAAGTATATGGACCTCTTAGTGAAATCTAGTGGAGTTTGACATGATTTAGCAACTCTAAGACCTAGAAACTATGAATTTCAACATGAAACATCATGTAGAAGCAATTTCAAGGGCAACATCCAATGACAGGATTTATGAGCAAAGTGCAGTAACACCCAATTTTAGCACAAAAGGCAACAAATGACAATCTTTTAAGCACAAGACCACTCAAGACACCTCCAAATCAATCATGAAAGACATCAAATGACTCCAAACATGCAAAATACTCAAATTCGAAGCAAATCATGCATCGTAAGCACAATTTCACCTTTTCATCATCATAAGGCAGAGAGGTTGAGACTCCAATCCAAACCAAGAGAGGGGATCTCCATTTGTCAAAATGGGGCGTGTGTGCAAGGCACAACAGAACCATCAAAGAATAGCATCCACATTTTTGGAACTTCCATTACAAAAATTGCTTCATTCAGAAAATCTATGACCAAGGGATGATGCGCTATAGTTGGTGCCTCTTCTAGTTGGTTTGCAATTATTTGTCCCTTTATAGATTTTCATTCGACATACTCTATGTCGTATTTTCTCAATATTATTGTGAGGGGGAGAATGAGAGTTAGTTTCAAATGAATAAAAACACAACAAAAACCCAAACACCAATAGAATGTGAAGATAAAGCGGAATCAAACCAGAGAAGTAGAAATACTTACAAAACCCATTTACCTGTCATTTTCCATTGTTGCCTATCTTGCTTTGATCTTGATTGAAGCCCTCAGAAGCTCTTTTTAGCTTGCTTGCTTGTTTGAAGATGCCAAAGGAAGAATGGCTATTGATACTTTGTGTGATTGAAGATGAGCTTCAACACCCAATAATGGAGGATACTTGGAAAGTGGAATGAGAGAATTTTGAGTATAGATTTGATGCAATAATGAATCCTCCTTAATGGCTTAGAAGAGGGTTCTATTTATAGAATTTCTAAAAATAGAATGGAGGGTGAGGATCTACAAATGAGATCAATGGCTCAGAATAAAAATGAATCTTTAATTCATAACGGGTGAATTAAAAATCTTTTATTTGAAAATAGTGGATTATGACAATTGAATTAAATATTCAATTGTCGGGAAGAGTGGGGAACATTTGAATTAAAAATTCAATTGTTGGGAAGAGTGGAGGATAATGGGGAACATTTGAATTAAAAATTCAATTGTTGGGAGGAGTGGAGGATAATGGGGAGCATTTGAATTAAAAATTCAATTGTTGGGAAGAGTGGGGAACATTTGAATTAAATATTCCATTTGTGAAGGCTAGTGGGGAACATTGAATTAAATATTTCATTTGTGAAGGATAATTGATTTAATGATTTATTTTCAAAAATGGAGGAAATTAGCTAATTAAATATTAGGAATATTTAATTATATGTGCAACATGGTGAGGTGGAAGTGATGAGGTGGATTTGATGAAGTGGATTTTTAGGGGATTTTAATTGATGTGAGATATAAGAAGAATTTAGGGAATTTAATTAAATAAACTGACTTTATTTAATTATGGGATAATGAGCCAATTAACTAAATGTATAACATTTATTTAACTGCCAGAAGAAAATAAGAATTAAGATAAATATTAAATATTTACTTAATTCGACCCAAGCCAATTTTAGGTGTATACAATTATGACCTATTTAGCCAAATAGTCTGTCAATGCTGCCTTGTTGAGCAAATATTTGAGGGGGCCAATCTTTACGACGAGATTTGTTTTATGGTTCAGCATGTAATGATGCAATTTTTGAGTGGCAAAGACCATTGTGAGGCATGCGCACTTTATAGGACTATAATTGATCTCATACCCCACTAATGTTCTGCTTATGTAATAGATAGCTCTTTCTTTGCCTTCTTCATCATTTTGTGCCAAGAGTGCCCCTAGTGCTGAAGATGTTGTTGATATGTACAATAGAAGGGACTTTCCTAGTATTGGAGGCATGTAGACTAGTGGAGTTAGCAGGTAATCTTTGATTTGTTGAAAGGCCTCTTGAAACCATTGTATCCATAAAAAAGGCACTCCTTTATGAAGCAGATGTTGGAATGGATGACACTTGTCAGCCAGCTATGCGATGAACTTGTAGATTACTTGAAGTTTCCCTTGTAAGCTACGGAATTTTTTAAGATTCATTGGTGGAGGCATGTCCATGATAGCTTTGACTTTGGTAGGGTCAACCTCTATGCCCAAGTGAGAAAAAATATAGCCCAACAACTTGCCTGATGTGACCCCAAAAACACATTTCTTAGGGTTTAACCTGAACTTGTATTCTTCCAGCCGTGTAAAAACTTTATCCAATACATCCAAATGAGTGTCTCGTGTCACTAATTTGGCCAATAAGTCATCCACATAATCTTCCATAAATGTATGCATGTAATCATGAAAGATTGTCGTCATTGCTCATTGGTATGTTGCTTTGGTGCTTTTGAGGCCAAAGGGCATAACATTCCAGCAGTATGTACCCCATGGACATGTAAAAGTAGTTTTGTGTTGATCTTCAGGAGCTATCCTTATCTAATTATAGCCTGAGAAACTATCCATTAGTGAGAACATTTCATATCCTTCCGTGAGATCAACTATGATGTCTATGTTAGGCAGGGAGAAATCATCTTTTGGACATGCTTTGTTCAGATCTTGAAAGTCCTCACAAATCCTGATTTGGTCATTAGGTTTTGTTACTAGTACTAGGTTAGAAACTCATTCCAAATAGTCTATCGGTTGGATGAAACCCACATCGAGTAGCTTTTGCAATTCCCCTTTGACCAACAGTACTATTTGTGGATACATTTTTTGTCAACTTTTACTTTATTGGTTTGGCATTTGGTAGCAATGGTGAATGATGGAGAACTAGTTGTGGATCAAGCCCTGGCATGTTGGCGTATGACCAAGCAAAATTGACTTGCCTTGCCTAGAAGAAGGCTATAAATTTTGGCTTCTCTTGTTCTGTCAGTGACTCAACAAAATGAATGATCCTGGGATTATCTTCTATACCAATGTTGGTCTCAACAGATTTTTCTACTAGCAGTGGTGATCTCTCTTGTGTGATAGGAAGCACCTCCATCCTTGGGTGCCTTAGAGCGGTTTTCACCCTTGGATACATCCTTTATTTTTACTTTTTTATGGTCAAGAGGTGCCTTTCAGCTTTCACCTAGAGACCTTTTTTCATTTTCTTTTTCATTTTTACGACTGGAGAGTGGAGTGGACTCTCCAAAGTGTGCTGAATTATCGAGGTCCATGATGTATCCAACCTTATGATCCTCGTTTGGTATGCCTTCACAAAGTCCCATGAACTCAGCAATAGCTTCGTCGTTCTCAAATAAATATAGGCTTGGTGGTATTTGTTGGTCCCAGTCAATGAGTTGGGGATGGACTAATGGTAGGTCATCATCAACGTTCATGTATCTTAGGGATATGGGAGTCAAGGTGCAAATGGAAGTATCATCGAGGTCCTAGAAGATACTAATCCAAGCTAAGCCCTCAGGAAGATTAGGTTGTGAAGATTTGGGTTTGGGTTCAGGAGGGTCCCTTGATGTCTCGATATCTTTGGAAGTACTTGCATCCTTACTCAAAAGCAACTTAGTACTAGGAGCCTTCACTTGTCATGATGTGTACCCTAGCCCTTTGTTTTTTGGTAATATGGTTGGTTGTATGGGCTCTGTCCTTTCATTCTTGTTAAGCCCAAGTCTGCTGTGCCCGTCGTATCCTTGTTGTTTTACAAACTCATATCCTTTTCCATATTGTTCCATGGGCAGTTGTACATGTTTGACCTCTTCTTCCTCTTTGTAGAGCCACTTGGATACATCATCGTCCACATGTTCTTTGCTCAGTTCACCCCATTTGGTAAAGGTGGTAGGGGTAGCTTGAATAGTATCCTTAAGTTTGATTGGAGCTAGTTTGTCGTGGGATTTTGGTGACAATGGCGGCTTTCTGATGCAGTAAGATCTCTCAATCTTGTATTCTCCACACCCTTTGTCATGGATCTGAACCTTGGGTTTGGCGAGGGTACGAATGTGATGGGGGATTTTGAAAGTGCGGAAGGGTCAATGTAATGTGAGGAGGTAGAATGCAGAATTCCCCTATTGACATGTACTTGATGTTGAGGAATTTCTCTCAGATGGCTGCAATATTGGAAGGAATCAAGATCACCAAGTATAGTGATTTCCATACCATTGTAGGGGAATTTAATGCATTGATGATAAGTGGATGGTACAGCTTTCATGGCATGGATCCAAGGTCAGCCAAGGATAATGTTGTAGGAAAGTTTCAGATCCAAGACGTGGAATACAATATTCAATGTAGTAGGCCCAACTCTCATAGGAAGAGAAATCACACCCTTTGAGGAGCGTTCTATGTCATCGTAAGCCTTGATCATAATTCTTTTGGTGGGATCTACACAAGCTTCAGAGTATCCCAATATCATGACAAGCTTCAAAGGACATATGTTTAATCTGGCTCCACCGTCTACCAAGACTCATCTAATCTTATGCTTGTTGATGAAGACCTCAAGGTGTAATGGATCGGTGTGATTAGGTCAATTTGAGGGTAAGTCACGTTTGATGAAAGTGACATGATTGGTTGTAGCCAAATGTCCTACCATGGCCTGAAATTGGTTTACATTTAGGTCGATAGGGGCAGATGATTCAAGGAGAGCTTTATCTAGGATGTCTTTATGCTCTGGGGATAGGGGAAGCAATTTGAAAATAGATATTTGTGCTAGAGTTTTCTTCAAATGGTCCAAAAGGTTATATTGGGATGCGGGCTACCGGTCAATTATAGGACCTTGTAAGGTTATCTTCACTCTTCTAGTGGTGATAGCACATTCGGGTCGAGACTTGATGGTTATAATGGACACATTGCTTTCACATGCATGGATGCTATTGATCGTGTTGGTTGTTCATTTGTCTTAGTTCTTGAAGTGGAGGCTTTTCCTGATCCATGATCCTATAAAGGATTTGTAAAGATAGTGTGGTCAGTATTGGAAGTCCCCTGAGGATTGTCCAAAACTATGTCACCCCGATTTATAAGGCCTTGAATCATGTTTTGAGCTTGTAGAAATTTGATGTTTTATGTCCCTTTATTCGGTGATACTCATAGGAGTCGTTGCCATTCCATGTGAGAGGCTTAAAGATGAGATCATATTGTTTAGCCTCTAGAAGTTGAATGAGTTTTGCTTGTAATATTTTCTTTAGGATTGATTCTATTGGTTCCGATAGGTGTGCGTAGTTTCATTTGGGAGGGTTCGTTCTTGGAGGAACCCATCTTGGATTGTTTTGGACGACATTCATCATTTGTTGTTGGACTGGTATTGGATTGTTCGGTGTTGGTGCTTTGAGGGTAAGGATGGGGCCACCCTTGTTTAGTGCTTTTGCATCAACAACTCCATCTTTGTGACATTTTTGTTCCTAGACTAGAATTTGTTTTTGTCGTAGGAAGTGTTGGGGTTATTTTTTATTTTTGTTGAAGATTTTAATTGTGCCCTTGGCTATGAGGGCCTTTTCAATTGCTATTCCTTTTTCAACAACCTTTGCAAAGGTCATGCAATAATGTATTTGTAGTTGATGCATAAGTTTCGTATTAACATTCTCCACAAATATAGGGACTAGTTGATTTTCTAGTATATGGAAAGGACATTTGCTAGCTAAACCCCTCCATATTTGGAAGAAAGAGAGAAATGTCTCTCCATCTTCTTGTCTTGTGTGGCATAGTGTGGCTATGTTTATGTCTATTTCAATATTGTAAGAGAAGTGGGCTATAAACTTATCAGCTAGCTTGGTCCATGTCCTTATCCCTATGGGGAGATGTGCAAACCATTCAAGTACTTGACCCGCAAGGCTCCATGGAAATAGTCTCATTAAGTATGTTTGGTCAAATGCAAGCTTGAGACATGCGGTGTGGAACTTGCATACATGCTCAATAGGGCTCCCCTTTCCTCTATATTTGTGGAAATTTGGCATGGTGAAATTTTGGGGAAAAGGCGGTATGTAGATACTTTTGTTGAAAGGATATGAGCATAAATCCTCCATAGAGTATGCCTTTTTGGTTCCCGATACTTTCATATTGGAAAATTATTGTTTCAAGGAATGCATTTCATGCGCTAGGACCTCTATGGAAGATAGTGATTTATCAGCAATTTTTGCAATTGCGTTTTGGTAGGGATTTGCTACGTTTGCAATTGGTGTGTTTTGGGTCCCCGTGTTGGCAACAAGGGGAGTGGTATTTGTGTTAGCAACAAGTGGAGTGGTGTTTGTGTTAAGAGGGGTGTGTAGTGGAATTGAGTTTTGGTTTTGTGTATTCGGTATGAAGCTAGTGTTGGGATTTATGTATTGGTAAGGGGGTGGAATACTTGTGTTGTGTTGGTTTTGGAGGGGGTTTGTTTGAAGAAGGATATTAGGGTCAACTTGTTGCCGTGAGGGGTTGCTATGGGTATTTTGATAGGTCACACCAATACCTTGGCTAGACACATTGTTGTTTAGTCCAAGAGGGTCTACATTAAGGTTATTCAAGTTGTTGCTAGGTTGGGACCCTATATTTATGTTTGCATTAGGTGTAGCATTCACCCCTTGTGTTTTTTCTCGCAAGGTTACTATGTGTATTCTTCGTGTTCTTTTGTTTTGACCTATGTTTGTCATCGAAGGAAAGGGGTTTGCAAAATTCAAAGGTTGTGACATGACATTTGCATTGTTGGTGTCAAATGGGGGAGGCACATGGGTGGTTGTGGAATCTTGTGATGTTTCCCCCATGGGAATGTTGGCATGTTCTTATGTTGGATTTGTGTGGCTAGTGGAAGGTGTTGCTTGACCTTGACCTTGTGCAACATTGTTTGGTGATGATCCTACAATAATATTGATGTCTACTTTTGCGGGAAGTTTAGTACCATTTTGCAAGAGATGCATGAGGTAAGCTTGAAGATTGGTAGCTATCATTTCATCTAGGATTTGTAACAATCAAGGATCTTGGGAAGCTTCTTCAATTTCTTGTTGGGTAATCCCTTGGTTATTTTCTCACAAAGTGAAGTTTTCAAAGGGGTTTGGCATGTTGGAGCGAGATTCATGTTGCTCGTTAGAGGAGGCCCAAAATCTCATTATGTTAGTGAGATAATCTAAGGATTCCTCTCCCATTCTCTTGTTTTGCAACCGTGTCTCTACCATATAAGACTCGCTAGTTGTGAAAAATGGGTTCGACCTAGGGATGGAAATACAAAGTGGTTATGCACTATGCTATATTTTTGGTATTTTTGGGATAAGATTTGTTAAATGCAACTAAGGATGGTAATGTAAAGTGACTATGCACTATGCTAATATTTATGGAGATGCAACTAAAGTTGATAATGTAAAGTGGAGATGTTCTATGCTAATGTTTTTAGGAATTTTTGGAATATGGGGATGACAAGAATGCAACTAGGCCTAAGGTGATGAGTGAGACTAAAGCTATGCTAGAAGCCAATAGGTTTTAATATTTGAGAAGTTTGATCAAAGGGATACTAATGTCAAACTATGACCTTATCAATGTACTAATTGGATTTATCAAGACCTTGAAATGATAATGTTGAAGAGAATGGTGATTGAAGTGTGCTCAAACTAGACTTATGAGTTGAGACACACTTGTTGATTGGAAAAAGATGAACCTAGGCTAGACTTGTGAGTACTAGGTCCAACTTGTTTGGTTGATTATGAAAAGATATGACAAGATCTTATATAATCCAAGTTTGTAGCTATGATTGGGGTCAAGTATGACAATTTCTCCTATTTCTCAACCTCAAATAAAATTGAAACTAATGGTACCCTAGAAATGAGATGGGCTAGTTTCAATATATGTGAGATAAACTATACTAATGCAATGGATTGAAATGTGTTGTCTATGGTATAATACAATCTATGGGCTTTGATCTAATCCTAGAAAATGCAATGGATGGTATGACAGAACTAGCAAGTCTTGAATGCCTAAACATAGTGACAATCTGAATTAGATAAGAGAGACAAAGGCTCAGATTTTCCCCTAAAAAATTTTCTACAGGCAAATGCGTCATAAAAAGTCTCGATTGCGGTTCACTATTTTTATCAAATTCATTGCAGAAGGGCTCAGATGCATTTCAAAAGGTCTCAATTGCATAGAAGGATCAACAATTGCATCTTAAAATCCCACAGATGCATTTCACTATATGTTTGCAACCTAAAAATCATTTTTTCTATGTTTGTTTTGGCAGTTTATTTAGAAAATAAGAAAACACATCAAACATAGAAAACACTTGGAAATTAATTTGGCTATTTTAGTGGTCCAAATTTTGTAAACGTATGTGTATGATCAAGGGTTATCCACCCCAATTTCCACGGGTCTAACATAATTTGAAGATACTTTACAAACATAAAACACTTCCTATCCCTAAGGTCATTGGCCAATGGCGCGAGACTCGGGCCCACTTACTTGGAAGCTCCTTCAACGCAAATGTAGGAACACCCTAAAAGGGGGTGTGTACACTTTTGACTTTCAAGAGAGGATGGATAGGGGTATCCAGGCCTGGAAGAATAATCTAATCACCCTTTCCCTAGAAATCTACGTGTAGCTTATGCTAAGCCAGGGATTTCCATCTCATCTCAAGGGAGTTCATATGGTGAGTAACTTTCAGGGCACGGTACGCATCCCTTGCACCAAGAGTGACACCAATAAAACTCAATCAATAAGGGTTGGCCTATAACTAGTTTGTCTTTTAGTCACAACTTGGGGACTTACCACCTCGCAAGCATCTAATAAGCCACTTAAGGCTTTGACAAATCCTACTAGTGGTACTAAAAATACCTCACATAAACGTGGGTAGCTTGTACTTTTGGATGGGCACTGTACGGTGATGGCTAATGGCAGTTTAGACTTGGCTTTCACCTAATCTTTTTATATATGGGCTTGAGGGAAAAACTGCTTTGGGTCTCCAATGAGTTCTTTGTACAGTTGTGTCTTAAAGGAAGGCCCTATCTAAAGGGTCATACAAAAGTGACACAAGCAAATGCTTTTGATCTGCAAAGTCATACAAAGATGTGAGAGCATATGCATGTTACTTGATCACATTAGCAAGAGTTCATTAACCTTTAGAAAACTAAATGTGTGGTGTGATAATGAAAGTGTTAAGAAGTGTTTTTGATCCCCAAGATCACATAAAGTGTGAGGGAAGAGCATACACACCTCAAAACACAAGAAAGGTCACAAGACAAGGAAGACAATAATTCTTTTTAAGCCCAAATGAGTGAGAACATGCAAGTTGTTGTTCTTTTTAATCCTAATGAGTGCGATCATGCAATTTGTAGTTCTTTTTAATCCACCCAATTAAACACACATTGTTCTTTTTATGCACCAAAGGAAGTGTTCCTAAGTTAACAAAATGCACACACACATAGATGAAACCCTGCACCAAATTTGTTAGTAGTTTGCAATGGAGTTCTTTTCCCAGTGAATGCCACAATGTTGCAAATCAGATATCAGTACCAACATAAATCCACTATTCTACTGTGCAAAGTAGAAAACTGAAATGAAAGAAATTTAAATACTCCCTATTCTGCAACAGTCAGATGCGGTTCAGAATGCCTCAGATGCGTCACAGGGAATGTCGACTGCATCACAAAAAGGCACAGATGCGGTCCACTGTATGAAGGATGTGTCACACTAGTCTTTAGATGCGGCATAGAGGTTAGTGACTATATTGCAAAGATCAGTGACTGTGGTGCAGTAGCCTGCCAGTGCGTCGCACTGTACCTGCAAATTAGAAATAGCAGTATTTCCCAAACAATAGACAGAAAATAGAATTCAAATGATCATCAGGGAACCCTAGAGTTATTAAAGTGATTGTTAAAACATAGGGTTATTGTTAATTTCTTGGATTTTTAATATATGCCTTAAGAATGTTTTTAATATTCACCCAAGAGCATGTATTCCTTAAACCCTCATAAAAAAGAAAAACTTAGAAACTCTAATAGCATGAACTGAAAACCAGGGGATTAGAATAGACAGACAGAGCAATGATCAAAATAGTTCTTTGGGTCCATGCATGGTAAAGTTAGCTTCAGACATTCAAGAGGATTCTGTAAAACCCTAAATAGCAGACAAGTGCATCACTACGGCCCGTAGATGTGTCACAGATTATGATGATTGTGATGCAGTGCTTAGCATATGTGTCATACTGTTCATATTTTTAGAATTTAAACAAATTTGATGAAAACATAAATTTAACTTGAAACCTTAGTTGAAATTTGAAAGCCTATGATTGCAGAGTTAGTTCCCTTATGCTAGAAAGATGTAAAAACCTTCAGACATGTGTGGGCACACTCAAAATGATTAAAGAATTTTGAAACAACTTAAATGAGCCTTTGAAACATAAAAACCCTAATGCCCTGAAAAACTTTAATGAGATAAACAAGTAATCAGAGGGTTAGAAAAATAAACAAAGCATCAGAATCTATGAATAAACCCTGCAAAACCAAATGATTTAGCCTGATAAAGAAAAGCAAATAGATTATGTCCAACACATAGGTAGATGTGTCATAGAAGCCCTTGACTGCATTGTAGACTCCAGTGAATGCAGCGGATTGTATGGCGTATGCATCACAGAAAGCAGTAGGTGCGTTGTATAGACTAGCCGATGTGTCATACTGTCCTATCAAACCCTAAATTCACAAATTCATGGAAAATATGAATGATTCATGTCAGGTTCACCAATGTAAGTTAGGGTAAACATCAAAACAAGCAAAATACATTTCATGCAAGCCCTAACTCCTCAATGGAGTGCAAATAACCTAAAAACACATCAAATAAAACAAATAAACTAAGTTCCTAAGCTACTTGTGTCTTCCCTCCATTGTTCTCCTCAACTTTGCTATGATGTTCTCAGATTTGTAGACCTGCAACAATAATGAGAAGCTTAGGTATTGACTAAGCAAAATCTTGGAAGCTAGGAAGTGAAAAAATGAGGCTGGAGAAGTGGTTTTATAGATCGCTAGGGATGAATGAAGGGTTGAGATTTGATGGTGACTTTGGAGGGAAATGAATGGTGAGGATTGATTAGGGTTTCAATCTCACAAAAGGACAAGAGGGAATTTTAAATTTGAAAATATGATGAGGTGTGAGGGAATTTTAAATTAAATAAATCTGATCAATTTATTTAATTTATTTGAAGTGGGATAATGCATGTGAACCCCTTAATTAAAGAAATGAGATTTATTTGATTAAGGTGAGGGTTATAATTTAAACAAATGTTTATTTATTTAAATTAATTGAGTAAGGGTGTTGCAAATATGTGCCTAATCGGTGTTGTCATTGATGTCAACATATCCTTGTTTTCATTAGTGTCAACTGTATCTTATTCTATTACTTGTTTAGAAGACTTGTATGTTGAGGATATTGAGAAAATTAGCCTCTCCGAAAGCAACAAGTGAGTTACGTATCTCTATCAAAGACAATGAAGACAGTGTAGTTCAAGTGAAGTAGATTGCTCTACACTCCCATTTAAATGAAGATTAGAGTCTGTGGATTAAACGGTTTGTAGAGGATTGTCTTGTAACGCCCCACCATGAATACCTCAGAGAACATCACATTTATGCTATATGCAACAGGATAATTTTTTTTTTTAAAAAGATAGAAATAACAAAGTAATATTAACACATCATTTAAACTAATGAATTGTCCTCTAAGATAACATGGTTGAATTACTTGACAAAACAATTAACATAATCTAACACACATCATGAATTAACATCAGTAACTCATTGTAAACCTAATGCACTAAATCAATAAACATTTACATTTACATAACATCATATAAGTATTCATCAGGATCTAGTACATAGTCACAATTTCTCCTGACATATGAATACAACATTACATTGTTACATTATCATCTTCTGAATACATATGAATACATACATTATGAATAATCTGATACACAGGATAGCACATGAGCATAATAATTGTCTCCATAAATAGGTACACGATCTGAATCTGCTACAGGAGTTACCACCTTCTTGCACATGAACAAAGGCAAGGAGAAACCAATGGAGATAAAGCACATCCACCCGACCATGTGGAACCCTAAGGTCCACCCCCTGTGCTAGGAGATAACATAAGGTCCCAAAACGTCATACAGTCAGGTAGACAATTGCCTAACAGGAACAAAGACCAACCAAGACTCCATTACAACATATGACAACACCACAAGCAACTCAAAATCACTTCCAGAGGCAACACACGATGAATGGGGAGAGTACAACTAGGGAATGCTAGGCTGCAGTAGGAAGAGTGTCATCGCATGGTCCTGACATGGGTTATCCTGATAGCCTCTCACTAGGTGCCAGCCCCCATCTATGGTTATCCTGACAGCCTCTCACTAGGCGCCAGCCCCATAGGGTGACACATGCGGAATCAACTTTCCTTTCGTGAGGACAAGGAAGTCAATTATGCCGACCAGGCCTTCTCAACCCATCCTTAGCCTAAACAAGCACTATAGGCATGGGAGAGGAAATCCAATTATCTTGTTAATGTGTAATTTACCCTTTTCCCCCTATTCATTTTTAGGTTTTCACTTAATTAACAACTTTCAATGGGTTATCCTGACAGCCACTTTGGGTGCTGGCCCCACATTGAAAGCCACTCCCCTACCTACATCTAGAAACCCTAACCATCAAGCAAGACAATCACTATCATACTGATAAGTATATATAAACAATGCAAGGTATTTACCTTCTTGCATACAAAACATAATCACAATGACCAACGTGTACATCATTGTCCCAAAACTTTTCGTTGATCAATCGCAATAACCATAACAACACATATCCTAAACAAGGTATGGGTCATCTTGCTCGCAAATCTCAACCATGAACAAAATAGTTTCTCATTACGATTTCCAAGATCTTCCCATTACAATACTAAACACAAGCTCGATATCAACACATACGTGAAGGAGGTTTAATCCCATCATAAGATATTCACAACACAATATGTACAACATCTCACATTATTGTTTACCAAGACCCACATACGTAGACAAAAGACATCATGTTCTTGCAACATCTTCATTTCAAGACAACTATGAATAGAATACATACAACCAAATCATATTACCTTATGCCTCTGGAACCTAAACTTGACAATTTACACATAGACCAACTCACATGAAAATTTTGCTTGCAATAAGCAATTTCAACTAATCAACTCATTGACAACATAAATTCTTCTAACTAGAGCAATTCAATCTCTTAGTTATCTAGTTACCTATAATTTTTACTTATAATTCTAAATTTTTGAATACATTTATTTAACCTAATTCCAATCTTTCAATCCAATTTCAACTTAACAAAATCATTATGAAAAACATCTTTGCAAAATCAAACCAAACTAGATTAAATTTCATCTACACTGATTATATTGCCATAGCCAATTACATTTAATTGTAATAGCAACTAGATTCAAGTTATATCTCCACCAAGGATTTCATAAAACCTAGGTCTAGTTTAATTAATATTAATTCTATCTATTATATTAATCATTCATCAATTACATATAACCGTCAAGCTAAACAATGCATAGATAATAATAATTACAAATACTTATAACTTAAATGCTAATTTCAACATTTATAATCCAAACCCATATATCATATTTCTACTAACAAAACCATTATAATAGAATCAATGCCATATTACAATAAATATGCGATCATATCGATTAGTTTAATAAACATTCGTATTAAACTATAACAACTACGTTTCTTTTGTTTCATAAGTTAATATCTATATCATATATATATACTCCAACAAACTCATCTACTAAATCGTGGTTCTTAACCATGCATGGATTCATATTTAATTTATAATTAATAATTGATACCTATACAAATATCCATATGACATAAATGTTTATATACATGTTCATGCACTTGTGTAGGTTATTCCTATCCTCAAGGTAAGATTTGGTCAATCAACCTTCAAATTTTGGATGGTTTATAAACAACACCACTCTACCTTTGAGTAGCAGCCACACCATTTCTATTTCTTCAAGCGACGACTTCATAGACCACCACACCCAATTTCAAACACCTTTGTTATACATGGTTGGAGTCTCACCTAGAGGATGGAGTTTGACAGACTTAAGGAGTATGCACACCGTATTAAATGGGTTATCTAGATTTGGATTATGGTCGATCAATAATACTGTGAAGATTTGAACAACCAAAGAACAAGACACCCAAAATATAAATTGACTAAATGAAGAGCTAATAAGATGTTTAATACAATCTACTATAAGAATTGGATCCTGAAGAATCTATGCAAAAGTAGGCAGTTTTATATGATCCAAAGTCCATATTTATTTGAGACCTTAATGCTCATAAGAAAAACATTTCCATCTAGATCTAATAGAAGGCAGAAGTAAGGAATACTCTAATGGACAAGGAACTTGAACTGTTTGACAAGGTTCAAAGATACTTACGTACACAAGGAACATCATTAGTTTATCTATTAGAGGATATGAACAAACTAACAGATCCTTAGCAAGATGACTTCGTAACCCCTTTTAAAAATAGATAAAAACCACCGTTTCTAAGATCTAACACCAACATTTAGCAATTATAAGATTATATAGAAATCTTAATACTAATATATAGATAACATATGATTATATGCAAACCTTAATGCCAATATATATGGCGATTACTATCTTATAAGTATAGGAAGATCTAATGTAAAAATCAAAAATATAATTCATGCTATGATGATCTAGGTTTATGACATGCAAATAAGGCAACAAATATACTTTCAAGATTTACATTGAAATGTTTGCTTTTCCAATTTCACAAGCAACAACCCTTAGAAAAACAACCTTTACATTTAATAAATAAAGGATACATATAATATTTAGAACATACAATATTTACATTTAACCAATAAAAAAAAACATATAATATTTATATTTAACCAATAAAGAAAAACATATAAAATTTACATTTAATCAATAAAGAAAACATATAATATTTATATTTAATTAATAAAGAAAACATGATACCTCAATCGCAATATCCCACTAATGGTAGAATCCTTGAATGAAAATCATAAAATGAGCAAGTCACCCCCACTCCATGAAGAGTTTTTAAAGAGAAGGAAAGAGTAACTTCCTACCCAAAACTAACTCAACCACCCAACTAACTCAACCACCCAACTAATTCAACCAATCACCTTCCCATTTTTGTCACTTTTGTAAGTGGGGCTTAAAGGAGGGTCTAAAAACCTTTTAAAATATTATAAATGACAAAAATAAACTTCTTACCTATGTACCTTGGACATAAGACAATTTTCCAAGCATAAAATACAACTTAGACCTCTTAAAAACACTTAAAAATTATTTTAAAAGTTACAAGGTTAAATCCCACACAAGAACATAATTCATTTATCACATAAAACTAAAAATAATATTTCTTAACATCATGGCCAATAGACCTTAGGGCCCCATGCCTAGGTCAGACATCACACAGAAAGACATAAAGTGGCTAAATGACCACCATCATCCATTGACATAATAATTCTACATGTACAGTCAACAAGAAGTGTTAGTACAATATATAGCCAAAATATATCCATCATAAATAACATATTATCACAAATCCATTAGTAACCAAAGTGTAACGCTGAATCAATACACTCTTGATCCAATTGTTAGGCTTCGTCAATTGGATGATAGGACTGTCTCCTCTCTACTCTAGGGTCTGGTTAGTGCGTTTACTAGTGTTCAGCAACCTTCCCTTAATTAAATCAATTTAATAGTAGTAATAAAATAATCCATATTCAAACAACTTTAAATAATTATTTGAACTAGGTAATTATCAATTACCAATTTAATCTTATTAAATATTAATAATAATAATAAGAATATTATATGACCTTATTAAATATTAAAGTGGGTCAAATATTAGTATGACTATATAATGAAATATAGGCATACAACATAACCCACTGAGTAGGACAGTCGTTAAAAGCCAAATCAAACATGTTCACAAGCCAGGGCCAAACACGCACTTAACCAACAGGCTCCATCAAATATCAATCAGTTGCAAGACCTGACATACTGACAGAACTGATAGGTTGAACTAGACATGTCATGCATCCTGATCGAGGATGATGACTTAAGATGTGGGACCTTAAGTTATCTCTGGAACAACTTATCCATTGGGTTCAAGGCACGCTCCGACCTGTTAATTCAGGTGGAGTCAATGCCGGATACATGCATCCTACAATAAATGACACAATCAAGCATGTATAGATGCATATAAGCTGACACTAGGTGAAAAAGGAATCACAACATTGCAGGGCACTCGCAAGCGAGTGATGTGACATCGTCCTTTCCACATCATATCAATCTAGGTTAGATAACACATAATCATAACCAAATCGAATCTACCTCATTATCTGAATGGACCCATACACTGAACATATAGGTGCATGAAATTGAATAAGTCTCAGAAGTACCATCATAACAATTAAATTTAACAGAATCAGTCCATGAGATCCATTCTAACATATAACAATTGTAGTAAGATCGACATCTTAATCATCGGAATGCAAAACAATGTCAAAGCCTTACCTTAATTATTCCCGTTATTTTACCTTCATATTCATGTGCCTTGATCAGTTCACCTGTACATCCAAGGTGGGAACAGAGGGGCACTACATGTCTGAAGTTGCTCCGGTCAAGATTTGAGAGGTTCGCATGGAGAATTTGTGAAGTTATGGCCATCTATGTAGAATAGGGTTTTGTAGTTGTTCAGAGGAGACAAAGTGACATAAATTTGGTCTAGATTGCTCCGCATTAGAATATTATTGTTTGTAAATCTAGAGGTATGTTTGGGATGTTGGTGTGTGTCCTCAAATCAAGAAGTTCGTGGTTTGGAGGTTCACAAGCAATCTTTCTAGTGTGATAGTCATGACAATTGGTGTTCTTGAGTTCTCAGATGAAGGTACAAGTGTTTTTGGTAATCTGAGGTGGTGCGGTTGTTCCTATTGATTTCATTATACTTGTGGTGGTCTCTGAATCAGGTGCTTGTTGTATTGGTGGTCCACATTGAGGATTGAGCTCGTGGATGAAGATTTTTCCTTGGGTGTTGTTCTTTCCAGTCTTGGCTGACCAGATGCATGGTGCGTGTTGCGGATGATCTAAGAGAAGTTTTATGGATTGTGGCATGATGTTCGACAAAGATTTGAGTCCTAGCTATGTTTGGCCGACAGTCTGGTGGTTTGCATGAAGCATTTTAAGTCTTGTGATTGTAATTGCTTATAATACCTATCTTGGAGAATATTCCAGATAGATGATTGTTTGGCCGACTTTGATGTTCATTCCAAAGTCAATGACATGTATTAATAAGTGTTGTGAAGTCATGGAAATGTGGGAATGCAAGTGAAGATGCGGAGGTAGCGAGGAAGTGTTAAGGGGGTGGAGTAGAGGTGTTATGAGCTTCAATGGAACTGACCTTGGCATGAAGAAGATGTTGTTTCTCAGTTCAATCTTTCTGTGTTAAACTTGTGAATGTTTCTGTAGGCAGTGAGCCTCTTTGAGTAGTGAGCTCTGAGTAGTGCACCCGAAGGCAAGTGCCTTCCCATTTTATATTCTTTTAATAGAGAATAAATCTTGTGGGTTAACCCCCACCATGGTTTTTCCCTTAATCGGGTTTCCACATAAAAATCCTGGTGTTATGTGTGTTGATTATGTTTCTACTCTTGTGTTGTTGATTCATACTTTCATGATTATACATTTAATCTGTTAATAAGTGGTAAAGAAGATTAAATGCAGCAAAAGATAAAAGTTTTGTGACAATTGATTCACCCCCTCTCAATTGTCTGCCCTAATTTCAACAATTGGTATCAGAGACAGTTCCTCTAAAAGAAGCTTGACCGCTTGAGGAGATCCGGGATGTCGACTTAAACGAAGGATAGTCTGAGATTTGATGGAACAAATTACTCTCTTTGGAAGAGTCACATGGAATGCAATTTGCAATGCATGGGTGATTCTCATTGGTTAATAACAAAGGATAAGTATAAGCCTCTGGAGAAAGGTCCTTCAACTCTAGATGAACTCAAAGATGTTGAAAATAATATTTAGGCTAAAGAAGCATTGTTAAGTCCCTGACTGATACAAAAATGAAAAATGTCCTAGAATTGAAAACTGCTCATGAAATGTGGAAGAAGTTGGAAACTCTATATGAAGGTGATGAATATGTCAAAAGTGCTAAGTTGCAGAGCTTGAAGGGTAGATACGAAATTTTGAGGATGAGTGAAGATGAAAACATCACTTCCTACATGGAGAAGGTGAATGAACTTGTGTATAGTATCAAGTGTGCTGGTGGAAAATTGGAAGAATCAGAGATTGTTGGCAAGGTGCTTAGATCCTTACCTACTTCATACAAGCATAGAGTTGCTACTATTGAGGAGATCAGGACTATGACAACTATTACAAGGGATCATTTGGTTGGTAAGCTTTAAGCATTTGAAATTAGTGAGTTTAGTGATTCCCTTCTTAAAACAGAATTTTCTTTTAAGGCCAGTGTTTTCGGGAAGCAAAGATTTGATCCAGGTGAAAGTTTTTCAAGAAAACTAACCAGATATGAGAAGACAAGGAAGGAACTTGAAGAAGAAGAAATGGAACTTGAAGAGCTTGAAGTCCTTATTGCCAAAAGACTACCAAGAGGATCTAGTAAGTATGAAGGAAAATTGCCTTTCAAATGTTTTGCTTGCAATAAGATTGGTCATTTTGCTTCAAGATGTCCGGAAAGGGTTTCAAAGCCAAACCCTAATAGACCTAGGTTCCAGAAGAAATACTACTATGTCCAAGAAGCTGCTGATGAAGGAGTTACAGATGATGAATCTGATAAGGGAAGTACATCTAGAAATGAAGGGGTGTTCATTGCTATCAAAGAAGAAAATCTAGTGCCTACTGAATCTGCTAGCTATCTGAATGTGGAAAGTGCCTTGGCTGCTCAGGTTGAAGAAAAGGATGAATTGGTGATTGATAGCGGATGTTCTCATCATATGATAGGTGCTAAAAGTAAGTTTGTAAGTATGGAAAGATATGAAGATGGAATTGTGAAGTTTGGAGACAATTCAGCTAATAGAATCTGTGGCAGAGGATCCATCTCTTTTGATGGTAAGCACAACACTAATGATGTTTTGTACGTAGAAGGGTTGAAGCATAATCTTCTCAGTGCTAGACAGTTAGTTGACAAAGGTTATGACCTCCAATTCAAGGATGGAAAATACAAAATTTTGGAAAGCTCTGGAACTGAGATTGCATCTGGTACACAGATTAGAGGTAATATCTTTCATTTAAGTTGCACTGGTAAAAGACGTTTGATTGCTCAAATTGATCAGAGTTGGTTATGGCATAGGAGAATGTGTCATGTAAACTTTGATAACATTGTCAAGATAAGTACTACTCAGGCTGTAAGAGATCTTCCAAAGCTTGTAAAACTTGCTAATAGCATGTGTAAGGAATGTCAATTGGGCAAACAGAGTAGAACTACATTCAAAAGTAAAGAACAATCTTCAAGTGGTTTGTTGGAACTTGTACACACTGATTTGTGTGGTCCTTCCAGAGTTAGGAGTTTGCAAGGAGACATATACTTTATGTTGTTTATTGATGATTAACCCGGATGATGTGGGTCACTTTCTTGAAAGAGAAATCAGAGGCTCTTGACAAATTCAAGGTGTTCAAGGCTAGGGTGGAGAATGAGATTGGTGTGAAGGTAAAGTGTCTGAGATCTGACAGAGGTGGAGAGTTTACCCCTAGTGAGTTTAATGCATTTTTTTAAAAGCATGGAATAAGAAGACAATTATCTGCTCCCAGGACTCCTCAACAAAATGGAGTTGTGGAAAGGAAGAACTAGACTATTCAAGAGGCTGCTAGAACCATGATGATGGAGGCAAATGTTCCACATGTCTATTGGAGAGAGGCTGTGAGTACTGTTGTCTACACTCTTAACCGGGTGCAGATCAAAGGTAATACTGGTAAAATACCTTATTAACTTTGGTTTGGTAATGCTCCTACTATGAAATAGTTCAAAGTTTTTAGTAGTAAATGCTATATCAAAAGAGATGAATATCTAGGCAAGTTTGATGCAAGGAGTGATGGAGGAATATTTTTGGGTTATTCTAACCAAAGCAAGGCATATCGATGCTTTAACAAGAGATTGAAAAATATTGTTGAAAGTGCTAATGTCAAAGTAGATGAGAGCATGGAGAGACCTTCCAAGTTCTATGGATATGAATCAGATATGAAAATGAAAAGCAAGTTCAAGCTCAAACTCAGAATTAGATTGCTCCAGAAAATCCAGTGACTCAAGAAGCTAGTGAAAATGTTGAGGAACAAGTTCAAGAATCAGACGCTCAAGAAAATCCCAAAACTCCCAGGTATGTAAGGTTGAATCATTCTAAAGATTAGATCATAGGAGATAGAAATAAAGGTGTTCAAACTAGAAGAAAAATTATTGAAGAACAAGTGGAGTATTGTTTAATTTCAAAGATTGAACCAAAATCAGTTAATGAAGCATGTAATGATGAAAGTTGGGTAAAAGCAATGGAAGAAGAATTAATGCAAATTGAAAAGAATCACACTTGGGATCTTGTTCCTAGACCTAAAGACAAAAATGTAATTGTAACTAAATGGGTCTTCCGAAATAAATTGAATGAAGATGGTGAAGTTGTGAGAAACAAAGCAAGATTGGTGTACAAAGGATATTCTCAGGTAGAGGGAATTGATTTTGAAGAAATTTTTGCTCCGATGGCATGAATCGAAGTAGTCAGATTATTTCTTGCCTTTGCTGCTTGCAAGATTTCAAAGTTTACCATATGGATGTCAAGTCAGCATTCCTGAATGGGGAGTTGGAAGAAGAAGTCTACATTGAGCAACCAGAAGGATTCCAATTGTCTGATCAAGGAGATATGGTCTGCAGATTGAAGAAAGCATTGTATGGACTTAAACAAGCCCCAAGAGCCTAATATGCAAGATTAGATAAGTATATGCTAAAGTTAGGCTTTAGCAAAGGCACTGCTGACAATAATCTTTATTTCAAAATTGATCATGAACACATCCTGATTGTTGAGGTATTTGTTGATGATATCATCTTTGGTGGAAATGAGAGCATGTGTAAAAAATTTGCTCATCAGATGCAAAGTGAATTTGAGATGTCCATGCTTGGTGAAATTAATTTCTTCTTAGGTCTGCAAATCATTTGGCTAGAAAAAGGCATCTTCATATCTCAATTTAAGTATGTGAAAGAGTTGTTGAAAAAGTTTGGAATGGAAGATTCAAAACTAGTGAGTACTCCTATGATAACCGGTTGCAAGTTGAGTAAAGATGATGATTCCCCTAAGGCAGATCAGAAAAGGTATAGCTCAATGATTGGAGGATTGCTTTATCTGACTCATACCAAACCTGATATTATGAATGCAGTCAGCCTTGTTGCTAGATTTCAAGCTGATCCTAGAGAATCTCATGTTGTAACAGTCAAAAGAATTTTTAGATATCTGAAGGGAATATCTGATTATGGCTTATGGTATCCTAAGGGTGATGATTTCACTCTTCATGCATATAGAGATGTTGATTAGGCAAGAGATGTGGATAACAAGAAGAGTACTAGTGGAGGTGCATTTTTCTTAGGAAAGAGATTGGTTTCTTGGTTGAGAAAAAAATAGGAGGCAATATCTCTGTCTACTGCAGAGGTAGAGTATATAGCAACAAGTAATTATACTCAAGTTTTGTGGATGAAACAAATGTTGAAGGATATCAGAGTTGTGTTTGAAGAGCCTGTTACAATCTTCTATGATAATTCAAGTGCAATAAAAATCTCAAAGAATCTGGTGTTGCATTCAAAGACAAAGCATATATCCATCAAGTTTCACTTTTTGAGAGAGAAGGTGAATGAGAATGAAGTCAGATTGGAGTTTGTTTCATCAAAAGATCAAATTGCAAATATCTTCACTAAGCCTCTACCTAAGGACACTTTTGAGTATCTTAGATGGAAGCTAGGGGTGATTATCGCTCCTATTCAAAACTAAGATGCACTAATGTGCATCAGTCCGGTGGAACTCACAGTCATATCTTGTGATCCGGATTGGTGTTAAGGAGATGCTACTCAGGGAAAGTAGTCTATATGCTAATTCTAGAGTTCAGTCTGGTTTTATCTAAGAAGCAAAAGAGGGAGAGATGATTGCAAATATATGCCCTTTGCTAGGGGAGAGAAGTCATGTGAAAAACTTGAAAGTAAGTAGTTACTGGTGAAAGGGGGAGCAGTGAAGAAAGTGATTGCAGATGTGATAAGAGAAAGGGGGAGAAGTTCTTGTCTTGATAGTTGAAACAATTTTTCACATCATATGTTGCCATCAATGACAAAGGGGGAGATTTTTGCAAATATATGCCTAATCGGTGTGGTCATTGATGTCAACATATCCTTATTGTCATTGATGTCAACATATCCTTGTTGTCATTAATGTCAACTGTATCTTATTCTATTACTTGTTTAGAAGACTTGTATGTTGAGGATATTGAGAAAATTAGCCACTCCAGAAGAAACAAGAGAGTTACATAACTCTCTGTCAGAGACAGTGAAGATAGTGCAGTTCAAGTGAAGTAGATTGCTCCGCACTCCCAGTGAAATGAAGATCAGAGTCTGCAGATTAAAGGGTTTGTAGAGGATTGTCTGAAGTTGCTCCAGTCAAGATTTGAGAGGTCCGCATGGAGAATTTGTGAAGTTATGGCCATCTATGAAGAACAGGGTTTTGTAGTTATTCAAAGGAGACAAAGTGACATAAATTTGGTCTAGATTGCTCCGCATTGGAATATTATGGTCCGCGGATCTAGAGGTATATTTGGTATGTTGGTGTGTGTCCTCAACTCAAGAGGTTCATAGTTTGGAGGTCTGCAAGCAATCTTTCTAGTGTGATAGTCATGGCAGTTGGTGTTCTTGAGTTCTCAGATGAAGGTGCAAGTGTTTCTAGTGATTTGAGGTGGTGTGGTTGTTCCTGTTGATTCATTGTGCTTGTTTTGTTGGTGGTCCACATTGAGGATTGACCTCGTGGATGAAGATTTCTCCTTGGGTGTTGTTGTTCCTTCCAATCTTGGCTGACAGGATGCATGGTGCGTGTTGTGGATGACCTAAGAGAAGTTTTATGGAGTGTGGCGTGATGTTCAAGGAAGATTTGTGTCCCACTATGTTTGGCCGACAGTGTGGTGATTCACATGAAGCATTTAAGTCTTGTGATTGTAATTTCTTATAATACCTATCTTGGATAATGTTCCAGATAGATGATTGTTTGGCCAACTTTGATGTTCATTCTAAAGTCAATGACATGTATTAATAAGTGTTATGAAGTCGTGGAAATGTGGGAATGCAAGCGAAGATGCAGAGGTAGCGAGGAAGTGTTAAGGGGGTAGAGCAAAGGTGTTATGATCTTCAATGGAATTGACCTTGGCATGAAGAAGATGTTGTTTCTCAGTTCAATCTTTTTGTGTTAAACTTGTGAATGTTTTTGTAGGCAATGAGCCTCTTTGAGTAGTGAGCTCTAGGCAGTGCACCCGAAGGCAAGTGCCTTCCCATTTTATATTCTTAACAGAGAATAAATTTTGTGGGTTAACCTCCACCATGGTTTTTCCCTTAACCAGGTTCCCACGTAAAAATCTTGGTGTTATGTGTGTTGATTATGTTTTTGCTCTTGTGTTGTTGATTCATGCCTTCATGATTATACCTTTAATTTGTTAATAAGTGGTAAAGAAGATTAAATGCAGCAAAAGATAAAAGTTTTGTGACAACTGATTCACCCCCCTCTCAGTTGTCTGCCCTAATTTCAACAAAGGGAACATTGGAGAATGAATAATTAAATTAATTATTTAATTATAGAGCAAAAATAGAGGAAAATAGCCAAATAATTAAATAAATAAAATTTATTTAAGTCTACGCTAGTGGTAGGAAAATAATTTATTCAAATAATTAAAAAATATTTAATTAATAACAGAATGTGGAATTTAGAAGAGATTCGTGTGAAGATAGTGCTCGCAGGTTTGGGACATTTTTAGATGTCTACAACTATCATTAGTAAGTGTGATCTCCATGATGCATGCTTTGTTGTTTACCTAGTTATGCAGAGTGTAGATAAAGTTCATTTTTTTTATGAAGAAGGGGACAATCATGTGTTTGTTTGTAGTAGCATGTGTGATACAACAAGTTGACCTAATGAGATTGAAATAGGGAGGCAATGGGATGGATTCAAACCATCATTTGAAATGCCTCAATATGATTTGTATGTTGATGATGATGAAGATATGGATCAAGTCTAATCTGAATGTGGAACAAGACATCGGCATGTCTGGCAATAGTGTATGTTGGTTTCTTATCATCCAAGAGCTTGATGTGGACACTGTTGATTATGAAGTTTTCCTTTTTGACAAAGGTGCAGCTTCTATTATTGTGGATGATGGTGAGGTGCCTAAACTTGAGTCTTTTAGATGGGTCCAACATGTAGATGATGGTGATGTTGAGTTGTAGTGTACTAGTGAATGTGAAGATCAATATGTTTCAACTCAACTTGATTGCGCACCTGACTTTAAGGCCTTCCAATTTACAGTGTAGGAAGATTCACCTTTTTTGTGCAGATCACAACTTGGGTCAAGTGAATGTTTCAAATGTGTGTGAGTTTGATACTTTCAAATTTTGTCTCATCTCCTCTCATGGTCTAGGCAATCAGATGAATGTAGCTAGCATGGGATGTGAGAGTCTTTTCTTTCCAATGCATTTTGATTGAATTGTGAACCCTGTTTGGCAAGAGGAAGAGCTTCATGTTCAGTTAAAATGTTGTCCTCTTGGCCTTAGAGGTTTGCATGTGCATGCATACAAGATGTTCCTAGTGTTGTTACTGGGTGACTGATGTAGCCTTGGTTTGAGGGAGATCAACTCATTCAACAGCCTTTTGTTTGACAGATGTAAGTGGCATGCATCAATTTGTCCATGGCCTAGTGTCATGGATCTTTTTTGCAAGGTCTAACTTGCATGTGTTTGAAGTTTATTGCAACTATAAATACTTTTCCTTGTGCTTCTATGTCATTGGTTGTAATTGTTCTTGTACATAGTCTATTTGTTGTTGTTTTTCCTCGTACATACATTCCTTGTCTACTTTCCTTGCTCTCCCATCATCTTTTTGGCATTTTTTGGTCTACTCCTGAGATAGTTGGATTCTTATTGTGCTTGCAAGAGGCACATGTCCCCAATTAAAGCTAGTGTTGGAACCACACTCTACAATTACAAAAAATCCTATTTCATGTGCCCCATTGTTGTTTTGTTCCTTCCCCATGCCATGGCCATGTGCAATTATTGCCAAAATCCCTCAAAAAATCTTAAATGTGGCTTCCCCTTAGTCATTTTTGCATTCCCAAGTTTTCAGGTTTTGCTTAAACATTTGGATGTTTCAATTTTGGGAAGTTTCCCCACCCTCGGCCTATTGGTCCTTTGGTCCCTGGTTCCTCCAAAACCTTGGACCCCAATAGCATGCTCTTTCAAAGTTCTTGTGGTGGTAATGATGACATTAGCATGCATTATGCAAAAATTTCTAAGTGGGGTGTTTCTTGGTCATTTTCTTCTCTTTGCAAGTTTTTAGGTTTTTGAGGGTCCTTGGAACCTTGTTTGCAAGTTCCAAGGTTCCCCAAAACCTTGAAACCCAACACTTTACCTTTGGGTTCTAGAGTTCCAAGTTTCCCCAAAACACCGTGTCTATGGAACCTTTGCACCTAGTTCCAAGATCCCTGAGTTCCTTAGCTCCATGAAACCCTAAAATTTTGTGTTCACCACCTTCTTCCTTTGTTTTTGAGTTTTCAAGTTCTTGGGGTCCTTGGAACCTTTGTACATAGTTCCAATGTCCCCGTGTTCCCCAATTCCCTGAATCCCCCACTTCCCACTCCCCTCATTCTTTGGTCTTGGGGTTCCAATTTCCCTTGGAACCTTGATCCCTTGTCCCCAGTCCCTAATCCTTCCTAGACATTGAATCCCAATTTTCCCCATTCTTTTGTCTCACCCTGAGGTTCTGTTGGTTTTTCTTCTGAATCAACATTAGGGTTTGCCAGTTCCTATGCACGTGCAGATTCAGCCAACTAATACAGGAGGTTGCGTGAGCTCCTCCCCTTCACTTCTAGTTCTGCCGCACCAAGGGGGGTGTCCCTATAACTAAAGATGTGACCTTGACTTGCTCAATGACTGATAGATTTAGCTTGACAGCAATAGGTAGAATACTCTCATGTCTGGACCAAGATCTGCATGGTAGATCACAAGGTTGGCAACATTCTTGGACATATTTGTCTGGTGGGTATAAGAGCATGCAGGGGGTTCCTAATCCTACTCCTACAACTAACAGGTTGAAGTGATGAAATGGTTGGACATAATGTCCTGGATGCAAGACAAGGGGTTTTGGCTCATAACTACTAACCCAGAAGCAGATCGGTGCCTATCTCAGGGCAAGGAGTCAACTAGACGTATACAACAGATGGTTTGCAACTTTCACTCAAGTTTCAGGGGGTCGGATTGATGCTTGCCTTACAAATATCACCCAAGAATGGGTATCTAACTGCCTCTACTTACAGATATCCCTGCTGACATGCAACCTTCTCCATGCATTGACCTAAAACAGTTTAATCCACTCCTTGAATGGAAGTTACAGATCAAGCATGCAGTATAGAAATCTATACCCTAGAACCTGAGAAACCCTTAGCAACCAAATTCAAAAGAAAGATGACATGCAGCAAATGGAGACAAGCAGATAGATACATGCAATGAAGCATTTCTCATATAAAATCAACATTGAAATTGAACATATGTACAAAATACATTCATGTTGCAACTCATAAACTCCAAAATGGGATAGAACAACCAGGGTAATGCCCTATTATTCGTTATTTACACAAAAATGCCCCAAGCTTTCAACAACCAACAAACGAGCAACACAGCTTGCTAGATACAGCAAGGTAGGTACTCAGCATTAATCACTGGGCGACTCAAAAGTCTGCCAGATACAGTTCATTCTGAGGAAATGGCGCTCAAACATTCAATGCAGCAGGTGGAAGAGGAGACAGGGAAAGGTCTCGAGCCTTGCGCCGCTGCCTGGGGATTCACATCTTCAGTCGGGTACTAGATCCGTCCACGCCATCGCCCATACCTTTGCAACAATCACCATTAATGCCCACCTACTCACAGCCTTGGGAAAAACATCATACTGTGCATCGCAACCGTTTCCCGCCAAGATTTATCACCCTGATATTTCAAATCATGTAGGAACAAATTATCCCACATGCACCCCACAGCGACCCCCTCAACACTTTATATACTGGGCCATGAGCATATATAATGTTGGTGCTTTTGCTCCCGATGACACTAGTATAAACCTTGTCATCATCCTCCATCGGCCAGACCGCTTCATCGGCAAACCTCATGTTTGTCCTCCCAACATCATATGTCCTACCGATGAACAAAATCACCCTAATGTCAGCAAGCCACACACCATCACCCATCAGCCAGACCTCTAATATCTGTGAACCTCATGTTTATCCAGTCAATATGAAAAGTCACCCCGATATCTCACATCACCCCGATGTGAAATATCACCCCGCAGGAAGTATCACCCTGCGGGAAAACATATCCGGACCTCATCACCTGATAAAAATATCACCCTGACGTCAGCATCATATTGCAATATCACCAGCATGATAATCGCCTTCATCGGCACAACCTGATGCATCAGAGGAAGATCCTCCCGCTTAGCCGATACCAAATGTCTGGCCAATGAAAATCCTGATGACGTCACCATCACATCTGCATACCGCGCATCTCCACATATCCGGATGACGTCATCATCATATTCACAACATTGGGGCATCTCCATGAAATGACTGATGTTAAAATATGACCCCCCGGACCTTGATGACGTCACCACCCCATTCATATATCGGTACCGGGGTGATATTCAGGATATCACCCGATATTTAGAATATCACCCCCTTTCAGAAAAAAGATGATGCAGACGGGCAAATATCGCCTCGATAAAAGAATGACATCAGCAGCACCGGGCGATAAAGCAAACATGAAGTGATAAAATAACATCGGGATGATCTTAACCAAGATCACTCGATATTCAAATATGATGACCTCGATGAACATTGGGTCACACTTAGAACCTTGCAGCAACATCATCAGGATAATCTTAACTAAGATCACCCGATGTTAAAATATCACCCCAGCGAAAGATCATGCTGACAGAAAATATGATTACCCTCGCAAGCAACATCAGGGTGATGTCTGGAAACATGATGATGATGATGACCTCCTCGGAAGAAAAAATGATGTTGAAGCTGAAACATGCTGAGGAGGTCCGTGGACTTAGAATTTTTTTTGGATTTTTTGGGAAGGTGCATGCATATACATATTCAGGTACCAACAGGTTCCAAGTTCTCCTGAAACCTTAATCCCTGGTCCCTATCTTCTTCCTAGTCTTGTGTCCCTCCTAGACCTCAGATCCCCGACCTTCTCCATGCTCCTTGTTTTAAGGTCCCCATTCCTTTTCAACTCTCGCTTCCCATTCCCTTCCTCTTTGTGGGATTATGGACTTCTCCTACACCTTGGAACCTAGTTCCAAAGTCTCCAGGTTCCTCGAAAACCTAAAACCCTAATAGAGTGCACAGTAACGCCTAGAAATGCGATGGGATGCCCTAACTACTCCTAGGACCACCATTAATGGTCATTTTGAGGCACAAAAACAATGGTGAAGAAATCCATACTCCCAAAAATCTTTGTGGACCCCTCAAGGATGGATTTTCAAAACTCAGGCATAGGCAATACAACTGTTTGGCATGGTTCCCTCTCTAAACCCATGTGTGGATGATGGCAACAAGTATGGGTGACCTACAAACATGTTGACTAATCTAGATATGCTTTCAAAATGAAACATGTTATTATAATGTTATATATACATATTTGAAATATGTATTGGGGGTTGGTCAGGGAGCCAATTTCAAGCTTTGTACTCTTCAAGCAGTGTTCTAGGGAATCAAATGATGTAGTCCAATTTGTAATGGGATTGAACACATTTTGTAAAGCATTAGAAGGATTTTAATGACATATGCATTTAATGGTATGTCTCCATTCAGATTGTAATCATTTAGAGGGATGTTTGAACCCAATTACTCATATCCTCTTGGTGCATTTGCTATTATGAATGTAACAAAGAATTAGATTTGATGTGTGACATCATTTTAATTCATTGCAAAGTTGTTGTAATGGTCTTTCACTTTGTTTCATGTGAGTTTTTGCATTGTTGTTTTGGATTATGAGGAATTCCATTATATGAGATGAGATCCATGCATTGTATGATGATGCACATGTGAATCCATTTATGTTTTATGGTTTAATTATCTTCCCTATTACAATGTGTGCCTTTGTTGCTCAATAGAGTAGGCACCGATCTAATTGGTGAAGGACTAGCATCCTCTAATTTTTTTTTAAAAACTCTTGTTAGTTGTAGGAGTATGTAATGTCCCCTTTTTTGTGAGCATTAAAGTTCGAAGGGTTAGCCTATCATTTGACCCCTGTAGGCTAGTGTTGTGGATTAGAGGGTCCAATCTGGGCGTTATGGAGCTCTTCAGGTGGCAGTTGTCAATGTTTATCTCTCCAGATCCTTCATATGTTCTGAGGCATTGATATTCAGAGGTTTCTGGTTCCATTTTGAGGGCCTTACTATTTATAGTAAGTCAGTGGATGTTAGAGAGGGACCCTTACTATTTTTAGTAAGGCAGTTGGGTGCATATTAGATATAATGGTTAACTCCCAAGTTCAAATGGAATTGAGAAATAATGATTATTTGTGGGGTTATGTTATTTTAATTATTAATAAAGTGATTACTTTATTAATAATTACTTATAAAGTGCAATTATAAAGTTTTAAGTTCACTTTTGTCCAATGGGGCCACGACCCTTAAAAAGGTCACTTAAAGTACATTAAGTATTATTATTATTTGAGTGCCCATTTATTAAACCATTTATTAAAGTGAAAGGAAAACATTAAATATATTTTTAAATGATTGAAGATCCTCATGAAGAAATCGACTAAGTTGGAGAAGGTATATAAAGGGCCATCAAAGCAAATGCAAATCATCATTTTGATCATTATACATTTTGGCTTTGTTCTTTGGAGAGCTTTTTTCTCTTGGAGGAGAAGGAAACCTAGGGTTTCAGATTTATTAGCTTTGGAGAACGAAGTTCTTCATGGTTATTGCTACCTGAGGGTGTGAGATATCACTTTGATGAAGGGGGTAAATCATAAAACACACAATAACAGAAATTGCACATAGAAAATAGAATGATATTTTATTAATATGGGCAAAATATTACATTACAGAAGCTCAAATACAATCAGAGGATGAATCCCCTTCAGGCTGCAACACATTACAACTCCCTCTCTCAAGACTCTGGAATCTTTAGCCAAATCAACTAGGGTTTCTAAATTTCTCGCCTTTTCCTGACTCTACACCTCCCCCCTTAACTCTACTACCCTAAGGGTTCCCAAAAATGGTTATATATAGCCCTTTTTGGTGACCACCAGCTTAATTTTAAAATTTGCATCTCCCTCCAAAAATAGGTCAATTTCACGGGGCCATATCTTTCGATCCGACAGTTGGATTTTTAGTTATAATACCTTTTCGGAAAGCTCTCGAAAAGATGATGGTGCACAAGCAATACTAATAAGTAGACTGCTTGGGTTTCCCACCAAATTTAGGGCCCATCTGGAGCCTCTAAGTGCCTCAAATTTGACTTTGAATATTTCAATAGGATTTTTTGGAATTTGAAATTTTAATATCTCACAAATGACAAATGATATTAAAGTGATTTCCTCACCATTAGCTTCAATTCACCATTCTGGAGGTCCGTGTAAGATTTTGTATCCAACCATGCACAAATGCAAACTTACTAAAAATAGTAACCCTACCAAATTTAGCCCTTATTGAAAAGAAACAACACATTTTTTATTTTTTTTTGTTGATGCAAGATTGCTCTTACACCCTGGATGCTCCTGCATTAGACACCCGGGGTAATTTGAAAAGTGACCCTGTCACTTCTCATGAGTTAGAGGGAAACCAAAATAGTTAACCTCAGTCTTAGATAAGCATGATGAATCTTCAACAGGCCTTCCTTTCCATTTCACCAAGTATTTTGTATACTGCCTATTTCTTATACTCTTACCCACACAGCTATCTAGAATGCCCTTTATCTCCTCCTTCTCTGAAGTAGATGCTGGAATGTCCCATTGTGTTCCTTTATCAAGTCTATCATCATGATACTCTGTGAAATCTGAAATGTTGAACACTGGTGAAATATTAATGTCATCAGGCAACTCTACCTCAAATGTTTTTCCTAAATCATGCTTCTTCAGGATTCTACATGCTCCAAATTTCTTCATCTTCAGCTTATTATATGTACCAACTGGAAATCTTTCTTTTCTCAAGTGAACCATGACTTCATCACCCTCTTGAAACTCCTTATGTCTCCTCTTCTGATCTGTCTTAGCCTTATACTAAGAATTCATCTTATGGATATGCTTTCTTACCTCTATCTTCATTTCTATCAACAAATTTTGCCTTCTTCTCAAGGCATCTGCAACTCTGTTGGACTTCCCACTCCTGTGCTTCAAAACAAAAGTATAACTCTACAAAAACTCAACCCATTTTAAGTGCCTTTGATTTAACTTTCCTTGACTATTAAGATACTACAAAGCCTAATGATCAATATATAAAACAAACTCTTTTGGCAACAAATAATGTCTCCATTTCTTCAAAGCCTAAACTATTGCGTAAAACTCTCGATCATAAACAGAATACTTTTTCTTGACATCATTAAGCTTCTCACTAAAATAGGCAATGGGCTTACCTTCTTGACTCAGAACAGCTCCTATACCACTACCACTAGCATCACAATCTACCTGAAATACCTTATTGAAATCTAGAAGTACCAAAACAAGTTGTTCTACGACTTTCTGCTTCAATGTATCAAGGCTCTTGTTTTCTCCTTTAGTCCATCTAAACTCTTTTCTATCCCCTCTCATTGTCTCAATTAGGGGTGCACAAATGCTATTGAAATTCTTGATAAATTTTCTATAAAAACTTGCCAAACCATGAAAAGATCTTACCTCAAAAGCACTCCTTGGCATAGGCCATTCAATGATAGCCCTCACCTTCTCTGGGTCCATCTTAAGACCTTCCTCTGAGACAACAAATCCCAGGTATACCAACTCCTTCTTTGCAAAACTACATTTCTTCAGATTGATCAACAACTTCTCCTCCCTTAGCTTCTCTAAAACCCTTCTGATATGCATCAAATGCTCATCCCAAGTCTTACTGAAAATCAAAATGTCATCTAAATAAACAATAACAAAAATTCCCAAAAATTCTTTCAATACCTCATTCATAAGCCTCATGAATGTGCTCAGTGCATTGATTAGCCCAAATGACATGACTAACCACTCATACAAACCTTCCTTTGTCTTGAAGGTTGTCTTCCATTCATCTCCTTCTCTGATTCGAATATAGTGATACCCACTCTTCATATCAATCTTCGTGAAGTACTTGGCTCCACTCAAACAATCCATTATGTCATCCATTCTGGGCAATGGAAATATGTACTTGATTGTGATCTTGTTGATGGCTTGGGAATCTATACACATCCTCCACTCTCCATCTTTCTTCGGTGCTAGTACTACAGGTACCGTACATGGACTTAGGCTTTCTCTTATCAATCCCTTCCTCAACAACTCCTGAACTTGTCTATTCAACTCTTCACTCTTTGTAGGAGTCATTATCTGGGTTGCCTTATTCGGCAAACTAGCTCCTGGTATCAAATCCATTTGGTGACTTATCTTCCTCACCGGTGGTAAACCTTTTGGTACATTATTAGAGATAATATCCTAAAATTCTTCCAACATATCTGAGAATTCTGCTGGTACATCTTCACATTTCCTTGACTAATCTTAGGAATCAATGCAAACCAATGATGCTCATGCTTCATACCCTCCAAAAATTTTCTACCATCTATTAAGAAAAATCTGGCAGTACTACATACCTTTTCTTCCACCTCCTTCAAGGGCTTCAATTTATGATGAACTCCATCCTTTGTTAGGGAATATGTGTTTGTACGGCCATCATGGACAATGCTCCTATCATACTGCCATAGCCTCCCCAACAGCATATGACATGCGTCCATTGGTATGATATCACACAGCACCTCATCATGGTAGTCTCCAATCTTGAACTTCACTAAACACTTCTCATTGACCAAAGCTCTATGGCCCTTCTGTAACCATGCAATCCGATATGGATGTGGATGCTTTCTTCTTGTCAACTTCAACTTGTCAACCATCTCTTCTAAAAAAGAATTATCAGTGCTCCCACTATCAATAATAATATCACAACACTTACCTTCACATTTACACCTTGTGTGGAATAAACTCTTCTTTTGATTGGGTTCTTTCTCCTCATTCAACAAAGTTCTTCTGACAAATAGGGTTTCTCCCCTTTCAGCATCTTCAGAACGCTCAGACTGTGCATCTTCATCTACATGTGCAACTCGTGCATTACCTTCAGGTCTTATATTTGTCCTTCCTTGATGTTGTGGACACTCGTATGCTCGATGCCCTTCTTCTCCACATTGGAAACAGGTTCCTCTGAAACCTCCTCTTCCAGGTCCTTGCCCAGGTCTGCCTCTTCCTCTTTGCTCACCATTGTTCTGGTCACGAGGGCGGTTGGTATTATCTCCTCTTTGATTTCAACTCGTGTCGGGTTCTTCACTTTTCTTTGAATCTTCATTTCGGCCCCCATAGGGTCTTCCACCAATCCTTCCGCCTTGACCTCTTCCCCTTTGCTTTCTATCAAATCTTTTATTCAGCTTCTCTTCCACCTTCAGGGAAAACTAGTATGCATCTTCTATGGTGGTCATTTTGACCAGGCTCAGCTCCTCTTGAATACTCAGCCTCAACCCATTAATGTAATAGGCTACCTTATCCTTATTGGGCTCTGCATGACCTGTCCTGATAGTAATTTTATAAAACTCTTCTATATACTCCTTAATAGACTTGTTACCTTGCTTCAATCCTTGCAGCTTCTTCAACAACCCCATCTCATAATCCACAGGAATGAATTGCTTCTTCAGTTTCTCCACCATCTGATCCCATCTAGTGATCTTTCCTTTTCCTCTTTTATTCCTCTATAACTGAACCTCCTTCCACCAAATACTGGCATGGCCCTTCAATTTTGTTTTTGCAAACTTGACCCAATCTGGGTCTTCCATATCTTCAGACTCAAAATATTCCTCCATGTCATTGATCCAATCAATAAGTTGTTCTGGATTCAAATCTCCAGAATATGTAGAAACTTCAATCCTGGGCCTCTTTCCAATCTTATAAATGGCCCTCAACAACCTAACTTCTACATGATCTCCTACAACTTCTTGTTCTTCCTCAGATAGCTCCTCTTCTACTTCATCCTCGCTTTCTTCTCTTGTTCTTGGCTCAAACCCTCTTCGCAGCTCCTCTTGCAATGCATCGATTTGTCTTTGCAGGGATCTAAAACCCTCTTCCATCAAAGCATTCCTCCCGATATGATTTCTTCGTGGAGGCATCTTGATCTCCACAACAAACACACAACCTCAGGTCCTAGTGCAAACTGCCTCACGGTCGGTGATCTGTCTACACATTCAGGAACCCTTACTCTGATACCACTTGATGAAGGGGGTAATTCATAAAACACACAATAACAGAAATTGCACATAGAAAATAGAATGATATTTTATTAATATGGGCAAAATATTACATTACAAAAGCTCAAATACAATCAGACGATGAATCCCCTACAGGTTGCAACACATTACAGCTCCCTCTCTCAAGACTCTGGAATCTTCAGCCTTCTGTAATTCTCAAATCAACTAAGGTTTCTAATTTTCCCCCCTTTTCCTAACTCTATACCTCCCCCTTAACTCTACTACCCTAAGGGTTCCCAAAAATGGTTATATATAGCACTTTTTGGCAACCACCAACTTAATTTCAAAATTTGCATCTCCCTCCAAAAATAGGTCAACTTCGCGGGGCCATAACTTTCGATCCAACCGTTGGATTTTCAATTATAATAACTTTACGGAAAGCTCTCAAAAAGACGATGCTGCCCAAGCAATATTGATAAGTAGACTGCTTGGGTTTCCCACCAAATTTCGGGCCCATCCGGAGCCTCTAAGTGCCTCAAATTTGACTTTGAATATTTCAATAGGACTTTTTGGAAGTTAAAATTTTAATATCTCACAAATGACAAATGATATTGAGGTGATTTCTTCACCATTAGCTTCAATTCACCATTCTGGAGGTCCGTGTAAGATTTTGTATCCAACCATGCACAAATGTAAACTTACTAAAAATAGTAACCCTGCCAAATTTAGCCCTTATTGAAAAGAAACAACACATTTTTTTTTTTTTTTGGTTGATGCAAGATTGCTCTTACACCCTGGATGCTCCTGCATCACACTTGAAGGCTGCATTATTTGGTAGCTTCACATCAGGAGCTACATTTGAGCTTATTTGGAGAAGAAATACAAAAATTACGAGGGTTTAATGTGTTGCTACAGTACCCGCACTACAGTATACATGAATAGTGTTTGCTACAGTATTGTGCATCATTGGTGGAGTTTACATCAAACTATTCAAGGGTTTCAAGGTTTATCATTATAGAATATTATTGTTGTTGTATGTGCTTATTTCTCTTGGCACGTGGGTTCTTATTAGGCAATTTTAGTGTATATATATATCTTCAGAAAATAAAAGGTAACTAAGGAGAAGTTCCAGAGTATTGAAAGAATGAATCATTCAAGGCTTCTATTGAATGTTGTCACTCACACTTCACAGCCACATGGAGATTTAAGGCTGTAGAAAGTTGTTTCAATCAAGACATGTTAGTTCCAGGTTCAATCGCTTGGGTTTTAGGCAGTATTTTACCTCATTAAAAGGTAGTTAATCAATAACATTCAAATAGCTTCAGTTTTAGTGTGGGAAGTCACTACAATGGATCAGACATCTAATAATGAGGTTTTTGATTTGCTGCTACAGAACCTCTGTATAGCTTATTAGAGCTTCAGATTTGCAATTCTCAAGTCTGGGTACATTTGTATTAATTTTGAAAAGAATATCAATCTGTTTTTTTAGCCTATATTATATTTGCAACTTATGATCATATTTGAGAATATTGCTTCATAAACGATACATTAATGTATTTAGGAAATTGGTAAATTTATCTGCATTCAAATATTGGTCTGGCATCTTGACAATTTGAAACATCAAACGAGCAAATATTTGTAACCCAAAGAACAAATATAAGGCAGAAAATTTGTTTGGCTATATTCCACTTGGGTGGGATATTACAATGGTATCAGAGATTGATCCTGCCATCCTGCATTGGGTTTAAATTAAATAATCATTGAGCTCACATAGCTAACATTTGAGTAACCAGCACTCTTTCATCTTTAGTTTTATAGTTTCCAGTCCATTTTTAAAATGAGTTCAAGCAGTGGTGAAGTAATAGTATCAAGTGATTGGGAGTGGTTATCCAGAATGCTATATGAACATGGTAGTAAACTTGGTGGATCATCACAATCCAGATATGATACTTTGTGCATTTTGAGAAGGCTGGAAGAAAATTTAAGTCTTGTTGGATAGTCACTTTAGCATTGCTACAGATAGCTATGACTCCAACAGTGACTTCATTGGGCAAGCATAGGTATTTGAGACACACTGACAGTGAGATTAGATTCACTATTGCCCTATGCATCAGTCATAATATGAGGATTACAGCTCATCGGGCTCCTTATGATGTGATCACAATGAGAGATGTTTTGTAGTTGATTGTTGACGATATGGTTGGGATTGGAGATGTTAGTAGTCCTACCTTTGGAAAGAAGGTTAAGATTTTAGAGTTGATGGCATAGGTGATATCATGCATTGTCATGATTGAATTTGGCCATCATGATCTTGTTTTGTAGTTGTTTCGACTCTTCTTGGAGTCCATCAGTGAGAAGCATGATAAATTTGTTCAGGACTACATGGGAATTATTTTGGCTTCCATTAGTAATAACAGTGATGATTTATCTCAGCCTATCATGTCATTACTTCTAGTTGTTCATAAGAGAGAATACATGTCATCTTCGGTTGCTTATGACTTAGTGTGTAGTGTCTTCGAACAGTGCGAAGACAAGTTGAGGCCCTATTTGGTTGAGGAGGAGCATGTACAGGAAAGGAGGGTGAAATTTGAAGAGAATGTTGGTACTTTCAGAACTCAAGAAGTTGTTATCTCATGATAACGATTCTAATTTTTATGCCAGCAATCCTTCTCTTGAGCGTAACGTTGGTTTAGATGTCATGGCAAGTATAGAAAATGTTGTGGGAGAAACTATGAATGTTGGCACACAAGATATGAGCATCAAATGTGGAGAATACATGGAAAATATGAACCATAATAGTTCTAATTTTCATGGCAGCAGTGAGGTTCCTTTGTATCAGCATGAGACAACAACTACTTCACATGAAGGTGATGGTTCCATGGAGTTGTCAAAGGAAAATAATCAAGGTTTGGGTATTATTGATGCATTGTGTGAGGAGGATTCATGCCACCACATGTTTGATCTTTCAAATCAGACCATAGAAAACAAATCAAAAAATTCAGTAATTGGCAATGAGTCCTAGGATCATTCTTCGGATGGATATGCAATTACTATGGAAGAAGTGTGCAAAGATATTGTCAAATCAGTAACTTCTACAATGTCTTTTGAGCCATCCTTTGAGGTACATAGCAGCAGTACCATTGATGATATTGTGAGTAAAGCTGATAGCACACATGATGTTGCTTCTCATATAGTGAGCAATGATGATTTAGCCTCATACCATAGTGCAGATTACAAATCGAAAGATTTGTATGTAGATGATTCATCACAGGGGTATCATCATTTAGCTGGGCAATTGAAGGATAATGATAATATGATTGCTATAGCTTTGGAACATTTTGATGTTGCTCAACAAATGTTGGCAACCTATGGTTGGACTACTCCTAAGATGGATGAGCATGATGGTAGTGGACTTTCCCAAGTACAGAGTTTTATACACTTAGAGAAGTGATTGGGATAATGAAGAATAATTATTTACTGTTACTATCCAATCGAGATTACCTTCTCAAGTGGGATGGGATCTATTTTGGTGCATTGAAGGGAAAGGAGGAGGAGATTCATGAGTTCACCTATGAGTTTGAGATTTCCATGGACTCTTTGAAGAGCACTCAAGAGGCCCTTCAAGAGGCACAGTTGCAGATAGATGAGGTAACCATGGAGTTGATCCTAGCGCAGTCTTCATCTCCAACAGATACAGTTTCGATGCCTATGATAGTTACTGGTGATGAACAAACAACCATGGATAGTGGTGAGGGGCACATTGAGGATGTGGCTACATCCATTACTCTTACTAGTGCAGGTGACATAGATGGGATTAGTGCATTGGTTGAGAGTAGCAGAGAACCATATGTTACTTCAGGTGTTATTGGGGATAGACCCCTTAAAGATGATGCAGAGCAAGTTATTGATAGCTCTTGCAATGAGGTGGTTGATTTTGTAGAGAGTTGTGTGACTGAACACAACATTACTCCATCTTTTTCATAGGAAATATGCAGGGCATCATCTAGTGTGAAGATTAGTTCTCATGATTATTTGTTTCCCTCTCTTGGAAGAAAATCAAAGTTTACATCCCATACAGCTGATTTTGATTGACAGCTTATTGAGCCACAGAGATGGGGAGATCAGCTGAAGGTTACAGGAGAGAAGGTTGATTCAAACTTATCTCATTTTGATTGCACTCATAAGTATGTTGAGTACCTTCTTTGGACAACAGAGGTTGAGGAGAGACTATATGGGGTCTCGGCTGGCACTCACATTCATAATTTGTGGTTCATCAGGAGTGCTTTGGAGGAGATAAAATTAGAATATCTCCAATTGTTTCATGATAGGGAGTATGCAATTGGGTACACAGAGAGGGTTGCCAGAGTATCTACCCAATTAGCTATTCAAGATTAGAGACATGAGCCATCATCTGATTCAAGTGATTTAAGTGATGAGGAGTGTGTTCCCCATGACTATGATGGTCAACCGTTGACACAGATAGGTGCTTTTTATCTTGGCTTCATAGTGAGGAGTGCTCATCATTTCTCCTTTAGTCCACATGTTGATGAATTGATGAGGCATAGGTGTGGATTGGCTCAGAGTTTATACCATCCATTGTGGGATGGGAATTTATCATCTTCAGAAGATGGAACTAGAGGTTGCAACTACCCAACTCAGTTGTTAGCGAAAGATTACTTGTAGGGTCAGCGTTCAGTTTCCCATCATGTTGACATGTACCTGGTAGAGTTTACTACTTCTATGTCATAGAGACTACCTATGATGGCTTAGTTGGATATCTCATCCATGAGAGTTTAGTAGAGAATAGAGGGAGATTTGGTGTAGCAGATGTTTTCAGATATTCTTATCTCCACATGACAGATGGATGTGAGTTTTGTTTGCATTGGGATCTAGGTGGTGACAGAGTTGGCACTGCAGTTTGGTTGGGTCCCGTCGGTTTGCTTCACCATTTTCAATGTAGTGAAGTTGAGATCAGTTTAGCGCAGAGGAAGTTGAAGGATATCAGGCATAGCAGACTTCCTTTCTCAGTTTGGGATCCAGAAATATATTGTTGGACACTCTATAGCATGCTATGGGATCCTTCTTATGCATCAAGGTTCCATTCAAAGTTCACTGATGAGTATTGCAGCATGTACATTGTGTGGTCTGCTTACATCTTCACCTTTGGTTCACATGTACATGAGTTGTTTCTAATGCACTATTCTTGTGCCCCTGAGTTGGACAGTTGGACTGTCATTTATCTTTGCACAGTTGAGCTTATACTAGTGTTGTTAGAGTTATTTGGTGATATGTGGGTTATTCTACAATTCTTCCCTTGGGCCTTTGTTGGAGTGATGTTATCTATTCAGCTGTGATTGCTTGAGGACAAGCAATTTCAAGGAGGGCGGATTATAATGTCCCCTTTTTTTCGTGAGCATTAGAGTTCGAAGGGTTAGCCTATCATTTAACCCTCATAGGCTAGTGTGGTGGATTAGAGGGTCTAGTTTGGACATTATGGAGCTCGTCAGGTGGCAGTTGTCAGTGTTTATCTCTCCAGATCCTTCATATGTTCTGAGGCATTGATCCTTAGAGGTTTATGGTTCCGTTTTGAAGGACTTACTATTTATAGTAATTCTGTGGATGTTAGAGAGGGACCCTTACTATTTTTAGTAAGGTAGTTGGGTGCACATTGGATACAATGGTTAACTCCCAAGTTTAGACGGAATTGAGAAATAATGATTATTTGTGGAGTTATGTTATTTTAATTATTAATAAAGTGATTACTTTATTAATAAATATTTATAAAGTGCAATTATAAAGTTTTAAGTTCACTTTATGTCCAATGGGGCCATGACCCTCAAAAAGGTCACTTAAAGTACATTAAATATTATTATTATTTGAGTGCCCATTTATTGAAGCATTTATTAAAGTGAAAGGCAAACCTGAAATATATTTTTAAATAATTGAAGAGCCTCATGAAGAAATTGACTAAGTTTGAGAAGGTATATAAAGGGCCATCAAAGCAAATGCAAATCATCATTTTGATCATTATACATTTTGGCTTTGTTCTTTAGAGAGCTTTTTTCTCTTGGAGAAGGAAACCTAGGGTTTCAGATTTATTGGCTTTGGAGAACAAACTTCTTTATGGTTATTGCTACCTGAGGGTGTGAGATATCACTTGAAGGCTACATTATTTGGTAGCTTCACATCAAGAGCTGCATTTGAGCTTATTTGGAGAAGAAATAAAAAAGATTACAAGGGTTTAATGTGCTGCTAGAGTACCCACGCTACAATACACATGAATAGTGTTTGCTATAGTATTGTGCATCATTGATGGAAATTACATCAAACTATTCAAGGGTTTCAAGGTTTATCATTATATAATATTATTGTTGTTGAATGTGCTTATTTCTCTTGGCACGTGGGTTCTTATTGGGCAATTTCAATATATATATAATACAAGGTAACTAAGGAGAAGTTCTAGATTATTGAAAGAATGAATCATTCAAGGCTTCTATTGAATGTTGTCACTCACACTTCACAGCCACGTGGAGATTTAAGGCTATAGAAAGTTGTTTCAGTCAAGCTTTGCAACTTCTAGAGACTGGACGTGTTAGTTCCAGGTTCAATCGCTTGGGTTTTGGGCAGAATTTTACCTCATTAAAAGGTAGTTAATCAATAACATTCAAATAGCTTCAGTTTTAGCGTGGGAAGTCACTACAATGGATCAGACATCTAATAATGAGGTTTTCGATTTACTGCTACAAAACTTCTATATAGCTAATTAGAGCTTCAGATTTGCAATTCTCAAGTCCGAGTACATTTGTATTAATTTTGCAAAGAATATCAATCTATTTTTTTAGCCTATATTATATTTGCAACTTATGATTAGATTTGAGAATATTGCTTCATAAATGATGCATTAATGTATTTAGGAAATTGGTAAATTTATTTGCATTCAAACATTGGTTTGGCATCTTGACAATTTGAAACATCAAACGAGCAAATATTTGTAACCCAAAGAACATATATAAGGCAGAAAATTTGTTTGGTTATATTCCACATGGGTGGGATATTATACAATAGGTTTAGGATCCATCATGCCTACATGATTCAGTATTATAAACTCATCTATACCCTATGCAATTTTGAAATTAAACATCTCTAGAGAATCATGCATGTGTGTTCTTCCCTCTTATCCCTCTGTATGCAATGTTAAGTGGATTCATTTGCTGGGGAAATATAGTATAACTATAATCTTTGGGTTTAGGGTAAGAGTAATTTTTTATCTATTTATCAAAGGTCTAATAGGTTGGTATGTAGCTAGTGCTAACATGAATTTAGTGACAGTTATAGGGGTTCATAGCACATTGGGTATAGCTACTTAAGGACCTAATGTTTAAGTTGTTTTTTTGTTGTTGAGACCTTAGGGAATACCCCTTGGCCTTGTAGAGCCAAAATATGAAGGTGAGTTTACCCACTCACAAAAATTGGTCCATTCATGCCACTATCTAATCATAAGCCTTACCCATTGCCTAAGTACAACATATCCCTGGCCTTAGGTTCTGGTGCTAAGTCTTTAGGATTTGTTGACCTACATGTTTGAGAACCAACACCATATACCACAGATGAATTTGAAAACATGTTAAACCTAATTTCCAACCTATGAAAGGATATGATTACCCTAGGATTCTCATCCAACCTTATAGACCTTACCCTACCTGATAAATGTAGAATTCACCCTTCTATTCAGCATGTTGAACTTGAGTGTCTTGATTTTCTCTTAGAGTGGGAAATGGCACAAATTGAAAAGCATTTTCATGAACATGAGCCCTTGGAGAATGAAGCTTAAAATGCATTGTTTATGAATGATGACAGCCCGAACATGCATGAAGATAATGGCATGACTAATTTTGTGCATAAAAATAAAATTGTTGACAAAACATGTGTGCTTCCATTTGAAAATAATGTTATGTGTGAGCTTGTGTTACAACCCAGGTCTTTGGAAAGTTGTATTGAACAACATGTTGAATACCCTACAGCTATAGATGATATATCATCCTACTCGAACATCATCCATGTGGACCAATTTGAGGGCATGCAAATTGATTTCTCTAAAAAAATTAATATTTTAATAGAGGATGAAATTCATACACCTTCTAAATCTAATGATGTTGCATTTTATTCTAGTGTTGTTTATTTTCTAGTTGATGGTTATGGTAATGCAGTGCTAACATATGATTTTTCTTGTTGTTTGCATGTGCATGATGAGAAACAAAGAACTCTTGAAGAGAAATTAGCTAGGGACAATTGTTTGTTGGATCCTACAATTGTGCCTCCAATATAGGACATCTTAAATCAATTTGTTGCTCCACCTTTACCCCTATTTTACTTTAATTCTCATTTTGACTATGGTAATTTAGGCTTGAAATCATGCAAATGGGTTGAACATTATAATGATGAGTTACCTCAACTTCTAATCTTGCATGATGACATCCCCAAATTTGAACCCAAGACAAATCTTGTCCTTATCTTTGAGTTCAAGGATGTCCCCGTCCGCCTCCGTATCTAAACAATCCAACTAATCCTATTGAGTACTTTGAAGAATCAAAGTAGAACCCATTTTGACCTTTTCCTGGCTCTCTGAGTGTATAGTCCATGCTTAGTCTAGGAATTTTTGTCTTGTGTATAGTTTTGTTTGATTTGTGTTTCTTTTGTTTGTTTGGTTTCTAGTTTTGGTCCTTGTGTTGTTTTTCCTTGTTTCCTACCTTGTGTTTATCACTGGCCTTATGGAACTTTCCTAGGAAAACATTGCATAGTCCTCAATCCATATTTTAGGTTTATAGGGAAACTTTAAATAGAATTGATGCAGGAGCATCCTTGGTTCAAGAGTAATCTTGCATCAACCAAAAAAATAGTTGCATTTGAGTTTGTTTGCATTTCAGTTCTTTCATTTTCCAGTTCAGTTCAGGCAGTTCAGATAGTAGTAGTTTTCAACTTGTGGTCTGGTTTTGGCATTTCACATCTTATGGATTTGGACTTAGCATCTACATTCATTCATCTACATCATATCAAGAATTCAGAGCATTTGGATTAGTTACCAGAAATATATCGCTATCAGAAGATCAACTGTTTTCTTAGAGCAGAGCATTCTAACAGTTCTAGATAATCAGCTAAAGGAGAAGGCTTGCGGATCATTCCTTGACTTGTGGATCCTAATGACACATCGTTCAATGATCCTTGGTTCGTGGCTGACCTTCCATGGAGATCTGCACGTTGTTCCATTCATTCGAGGAAGTGTTTTATTCATTTAGGTCTGACCTATCTGTGAAAATGTTACATCTCTTCATTGGAGTTTATGACCTTCCTTAGCCGATGTGGACGAATCTATTGATCCAGAAATGATATATAAAGTTGTAATAAATCCTTAGGAAAGAAGTCATCAGCTTTAGCAATTGATTCATATTCCATAGTTTAGATTTGTGTGAAAGAGCTTCAAAGCCTTATCTTGTGCATGTATGTAATTAGGCCTGTGAGCCCTAGTTGTAAGCCTACATGATGCCGACGGATCTCTATTTTGAATTCTTGATATATTGAATGTCTGAATCTGCATTTGTTCCATTTCTTTAAGTTGTTTCCATTGTGTTTACTCTTGCTACACGGTCCAGACAGTTCATTCTGTGAACCCTCCTACTGTGACTGCACCAAGTGGTATCAGAGCGAAAGTTTGGTTTTTTGGAGCGAAGTTGCTGAAGGGAATTTTGTGAGATCTTGTTGTGAGAAAATCACCAATCCAAGGTAGGTTACTTGTGCACAACTAATTGCTGATTGAGAGGTATTTGTCACTTGTAGCCCGATTGCCGAATTTGAGGCAGTTTGCACTTGGTCCTAGGAAGATGCTGCCATGAAGAGTTCCTCCTATTGGTACAATGGTTAATAGAATGGATGAGATGATGGAATTGATGAGAACAACGTGAATTCATTTGGATGTTGTTGAGGAAGATAGGCGAAGAGGATTGACACCTAGACCTAATGTTGAAAGTGATGATGAGGAAGAATTTCAATCTACTGAACAAATCGGCGAAACCCTAGAAGGTAATGAAGAAGAAGAATCAGATCAAATAAAGATGTTGTGAGCTATTTCAAAGATTGAAAAAAGACCTAGAGTTGATGTACCAAACTACACTGGTAATTTGAATCCTGAAGAATTGATTGACTAGATAAATGACATGGAAGAATACTTTGAATATGAAGAAATGAAAGATTCGGAGAAGGTAAAATTTGCAAAGACAAAGTTGAAAGGACATGCTGGTATATGGTGGAAAGAAGTTTAGTTGGAAAGAAATAGGAGAGGAAAAGAAAAGATTACAAAGTGGGACCAGATGGTGACCAAGTTGAAGAATCAGTTCATACCTGCTGACTATGCGTTGGAACTGTTGAAAAAATTACATAACCTGAGACAAAAGGAGAAATCTGTGAAGGAGTATATTGAAGAATTTCATAAAATGATCATAAGGATAGGACATAGTGAAGCAAGCAAGGAGAAAGTGGCTAGATACATTAATGGACTGAGATTGAACATTCAAGAAGAACTAAGTTTGGTCAGGATGACATCTTTGGAAGAAGCATATTAGTTTGCCTTGAAAGTTGAAGAGAAACTGAATAAAAGACATGATCAGAGATAGAGAGGCAGAGGAGGTAAATTTCAAAGAGGTAAAAGATTTTCTAGATGTGATAGGTCATTTGTGGAGCAGAACAATTTTGACAGCCCATTTAGAAATGATGACAGAGATAACAATGCTTACCGAAGAGATGACAAAAACTTTTACCAGAGAGGAAACCCTAGTGCATACCAGAATGACAGATACAGAAGAGAAGGAAGAGGATTTAATAAGAGAACATTCAGAGGTACTTGTTTCAAGTGTGGAGGTCAAGGACATAGAGCATTTGAATGTAATCAAGGAAGTACAAGCAAGAAGATAGAGAACAGTGGAAGAGCAGCCTATGTTGAAGAAGAACCTATTGGATCACCTAGTTCTATTGGCAAACTAGAGAAAGGAGAATCGTTGGTGATGAGGATAGTACTATTTCAAGTAGAGACAAATGAGGAACCAATACAGAGGAAAAGTCTGTTCAGAACTAGATGCAAATCCGAAGGTAAGTGTTGTAAAGTTGTAATTGATAGTGGTAGTTCAGATAACCTAGTTTCAGAGGAGATGGTGACTAAGCTAAAGTTGGAAACATTGAAACACCCTAAGCCCTATCAAATAGCATGGATTTAGGATGATCATAAGATACTAGTGAGTGAACAATGTTTGGTGAAACTTCATATTGGATCTTATCATGATGAAGTCTTATGTGATATTATCCCTATGGATGTTTGTCATATATTGTTGGGTAGACCTTGGCAATATGATAGAAAAGCTATACATGATGGGAGAAAGAATACATATACTATAACAGCAAATGGGAAAATAATTACTTTGATTCCTTTCGAAGATGATCCTAAAGATGTGGTATATAGGAATGCTAGAATCTGTTTAGTAGATGGAAGGAAATTTTTGGATGGTTTGAAACAAGAAAGTATGTGTTATGCGTTGATTCCCAAGAAACCTGAAGTAGTGAAGAAAGAAACTAAACCCTGGATGAGATAAGAGAGTTGCTAACAAAGTATGAAGACATCATGTCAAACAATGTGCCTGATGGATTACCACCTATAAGGAGTATCAATCATCACATGGATCTTATACAGGGAGCAAGTTTGCCTAATAAAGCAACAAACTGGATGACACCGACAGAGAATGAAGAACTAAATAGACAAATACAAAAGTTGTTGAGAAAAGGGTTGATCAAAGAAAGTTTGAGTCCTTGTGCAGTACCTACAGTGCTTACACTGAAGAAGGATGGAGAATGGAGAATGTGTACTGATTCTAGAGCAATAAACAAGATCATGGTTAAGTATAGATTTCCTTTACCTATGATGGATGATATCATGGATTGTTTAAGTGGAGCAAGATATTTCACAAAGATAGATTTGAAGAGCGGATACCATCATATCATAATCAGAGAAGGTGATGAATGGAAGACTACTTTTAAGACAAATGAAGGATTGTATGAGTGGTTAGTGATGCCTTTTGGATTGACAAATGCACCGAGTACTTTCATGAGGTTGATGAATGAAGTTCTGAAGAAATTCTTGGGTAAGTTTGTGATTGTATATTTGGATGATATTTTGATTTTCAATAAGACAAAAGAAGAATATTTGTGGCACATTAGACAAGTTTTACAGAGACTGAGAGAAGAGAAATTGCTGATAAACATCAAGAAGTGTAGTTTCATGAAGGAAGAATTGGTATACTTAGGATTTGTGATTTATGCAGAAGGATTGAAGATGGACCCTAAGAAAGTGAGAGCAATTGTTGAATGGCCTACAGCAGAGAGCATTGGAGAACTTAAATCATTTTGTGGCTTGGCTAGTTTCTACTGGAAGTTCATCAAAAAATTTAGTTCAGTTTGTAACCCTATGACAGAGACAATGAGAGGTGACAAAAAGGCTTTCAAGTGGACATCTGGAGCAGATAAAATTTTTGAGTTGTTGAAGCAGAAAGTGACAGAGCAACCTATTTTGGCATTACCGGATTTCAATAAGGTATTTCAAGTAGATTGTGATGCTAGTGGAAATGCAATTGGAGCAGTGTTAAGTCAAGAAGGAAGACCAGTAGCATATTTTAGTGAGAAGTTGAATGATGCAAGGAGAAGATATTCAATTTATGATCAAGAGTTCTATGCCATAATTCAAGCCTAGAAGAAGTGGAGACATTACTTGTTGCCTAAGTAGTTTGTGTTGTATACAGATCATCAAGCTTTGCAATATTTGAGTAGTCAAGGTAAGTTGAATTAGAGACATATGAGATGGGTAGAGTTCATGCAGAGTTATACTTTTGTGTTGAGGCATAGGAGTGGTAAATCAAACAAAGTTGTTGATGCCTTGAGTAGAAGAAGAAACCTATTGACAGAGATGAGAGTTGAAGTGTTGGGTTTTGATGAATTGAAGAACATGTATGAGGGAGACACTGATTTTGTAAAACCTTGGAAAACATGTAAGGAACCTGTTGTGACAGATAGCAGTAAGTGGTTGGACTATTTCATTTAAGAAGTTATGTTATTCAAAGGAAGTCAGTTGTGCATACCTAGAAGTTCAATGAGGGATAATTTGATCAAAGAGAAGCATAGTGGTGGATTGGCAGGACATTTTGGCATTAATAAGACAGTGGCTTTGGTAAGTGAAAATTACTTTTGGCCTCAGATACATAAGGATGTTTAGAGATTTGTGCAGAGTTGTAGAGTTTGTCAAGTTACAAAAGGGAGTAGTCAGAACACTGGATTGTATAAACCTTTGACAGTATCAGAGAGACCTTGGGAAGACATAAGCATGGATTTTGTAATGGGATTGCCTAAGACACAGAGAGGACATGATTCAATAGTTGTAGTGGTTGATAGATTTTCAAAGATGGCTTATTTCATACCTTGTAAGAAGACAACTGATGTAGTGCATGTAGCTGACCTATTTTTCAAGGAGATTGTAAGATTGCATGGATTACCTAAGAGTATAGTTTCAGACAAAGATACGAAGTTTGTTGGATATTTTTGGAAGACACTTTGGAAGAAGATGAAGATAGATTTGAAGTTCAGTTCAACTCTTCATCCACAAACCGATGGACAGACAAAGGTAGTGAATAGGAGTCTGGGAAACTTGTTGATATGTTTGGTTGGAGAGAAGACAGGAAGTTGGGATTTGATTCTTTGACAAGCAAAGTTTGAATACAATAATTTAGTAAACAGGAGTACCGGAAGAACACCTTTGGAGATTGTTACCGGAGTGAATCCTAGAGGAGTTGCAGCATTGAGAGATATCAGTACAAAGGAAAAGAGGAGTACAGAAGTAGAAGAATTTGTAGATCATATGAAGACAGTGCATAACCAGGTGAGGAAACATTTGGAGGATATGAACAATAAGTACAAAGAGAGGGTAGATGAGAAGAGAAGACATAAGGAATTTGAAGTGGGAGATGAAGTGATGGTGTACCTGAGAAAAGAAAGATTTCCATTTGGGACATATAACAAGTTGAAGATGAAGAAGTTTGGACCTTGTAAGATACTCAGGAAATTTGATTCAAGAAATGCATATGAAGTGGAGTTACCGGAGACATTGGGTATTTCACTGATTTTCAACATTGCAGATCTTTATCAATATCATGAAGCAGAGTTCAGTGATAGCATGGAAGAAGACTTGAAGAAGCAGTTACCACACAAAGCACTGGAGCAGATAGAAGATATTTTGGACAGCAAAGTTGGACGCAACACTAGAGGAAGACAATACAAAGAATATCTTGTAAAGTGGAAAGGCATACCGGAAGAAGATTCATCTTGGATTTCCTAGGCTGAGGTGCACCATCTTGGTTCTCGCCTAGCCCCACCACATTGAGGGACTCACTTTTTCAATAACCCCAGATGTCTGATGCAGGAGCATCCCTGGTTCAAGAGTAATCTTGCATCAGCCAAAAAAATAGTTGCATTTCAGTTTGTTTGCATTTTAGTTCTTTCATTTTCCAGTTTAGTTCAGGCAGTTCAGTTAGTAGTAGTTTTCAGCTTGTGGTCCAGTTTTGACATTTCACATCTTACGGATCTAGACTTAGCATCTACATGCATTCATCTACATCATATCAAGAATATAGAGCATTTGGATCAGTTACCAGAAAGATATCGCTATCAGAAGATCAACTATTTTCTCATAGCAGAGCATTATAGCAGTTACAGATAATCAGCTAAAGGAGAAGTCTTGCAGATCATTCCTTGACTTGCAAATCCTAATGACACATCGTTCAATGATCTTTGGTTCATGGCCGACCTTCCCCAGAGGTCCACACGTTGTTCCATTCATTCAAGGAAGTGTTCTATGCATTTAGGTCTGACCTATCTGTGAACATGTTACATTTCTTCATTAGAGTTTGTGACCTTCCTTAGCCGACACGGAGGAATCTATTGATCCGAAAATGATTTATAAAGATGTAATAGATCCTTAGGAAAGTAGTTATCAGCTTTAGCAATTGATTCATATTCCATAGTTTAGATTTGTGCAAAAGAGCTTTAAAGCCTTATCTTGCGCATGTATGTAATCACGCCTGTGAGCCCTAGTTGTAAGCCCGCATGATGCCGGTGGATCTCTATTTTGAATTCTTGACATATTGAATGTCTGAATCTGCATTTGTTCCATTTCTTTGAGTTGTTTCTGTTGTGTTTACTTTTGCTGCATGGTCCAGACAGTTCATTCTGTGAACCCTCCTACCATGACTGCACCAAGAATGAAACCATGACTTCATCTATGATATGTTTATTTGGATTATACCTAATTATATCAAGTATGCATGATTTTTCTACTAATTGGAAACACTTAACAATACATCGTACTTTCTAGTTTGTTGGGATGATTCATTATGGCTTTAGGTAATTAGGTTTTTATTTCTTGATCAATCCTCTTCAATGCCAATGGTAGTCCTGAACCTACAGCCCAAGCTTCTTTGCTTGAAAATTGAGCAAAAAAAATCAAAAGAAAAGAGTGGAAATTAAAAAACCAAAAATCAAAAGAAAATAAGAATTGGGTAAAAGAAAAGAAAATATCAAAAATGTAATCCTTTCTAGGTGATTCAAGAATATCCACCAAGGCTATGGATTCCTAGTTGGAAGTGGAGCTATGCTTTGATAGGGACTATAGGTATCTTCATTGGGGCTATGGATGTCTAGCTGGCTACGAAGCAACAACTGGCATGTGTTTGGACCAATTTGCATTTGTTTGTCTGGTCTTCCTTTGTCATAATGTTAATCCTAGTTGTTTATGAAGGGAGTAAATGAATCATGTGCACACATAATTTGATTAGTAGAACCTATTGTTTGCTTATCCTAAGTTAGGTGTGATTTAGATATCATTAGCCTTGTCTAGATTATGATTTTATTTTATTTAGCCTTATTCTTTTAACTAGAGATTCAAGATTCTAAGAATTTTGTAATGCTTTCCCCTAAGAGTCTCCATTTGTTTATGTTGTTTTCAACACATTCCTAATTTCTCATGAAACTAGAGGGGCCATGTTTTGCCACTTAATTTTGACGGCCTACCTAAAAAAGTAAAATCATTCCCATGCTTATCTAAGGTATTGTATAAGGAAATTTTTCCTAGCCAATCCCATGTTCTTCCCATCTAATCCCCTGTTTGACCTATTCCTGCATATAGCCACCTATTTGCAAGTTCTTAAATGATTTTTTCATGCTTCCAATGCATTTAAAATGTTGATTTATTTATGGTTTCATATATTTAACCTTTGATTTGTTTCTAATGAAGGATTTGACAACACGTTACCCCTAATCTCGTGGTTGTACACTTGGTAGGTAGCAAATTTAAGACACATGGCTCGAGGGAATAATCTTGATCCTCTAGGCATGACCTCATAGATTTCGAAGCACAAAACAAGAAGAGATGCATATGGACCTTGGTTAGGGCTATAAAAGGATGAATTGACCTACATTTTTATTTTTCTTCTAGGTCCCTTGAAAGGCATGATGTAATCAATGAGGGTAGCTCCCTCCTAGAAAACATATAGAAAGACTTAGAGAAATCATTCATTCAATGATTCATAGATAGATAGATAGACAAATAGAAGTTGGAGATAGCAGAACTAGGATTAAAAAGAAGAGGGCAATTTCTTCTTTTGCACATGTATATGGTGGGGTAAAATTTGTAGCTAAGGCTAGAATGTCCATTATTTGTAAGCGTAGACATCATATTTGGACTAGTAATCTCTATAAACTTATTCTATTTGAGCTTAATGAATGTTATTCATGGATGCAATAGGTTATTATCTATGCATGTAATATGGTGATATTTTCCCTCATTGTGTTCATTTGCTAACATGATCATAAAATTTACATCTTTCCTTAGAATCTTGCATAGGTTATGTTATATATTGAGGTAGAACTAGCAATGGCATAAATTGTTAACTATGTTTGAAAAAAATACCTCCATGTGACAATGTTTTCACTTGCATATGATGCATTTCTCCTTTTCTCTTTCCCTTGCTTCTTTTCTCTTCCTTTTCTCTTCCCTTTCTCTTTTGCTTTTTATTTTGAGATGGTTAGGATAGGTTTAGATTAGGTTCCCTTGAAGCTAAGCTTTCTTGGCTATGTACCATTCTGCACTTGAAACAACACCAGGACCCTTATGATAACATCTCATTTGCCACTAAGTAATTCTTGTAAAGCTGAGACCTGGAAACTGTGAGGCCTTGGGAGGTTGAGAAATGTCCTTTTAAAAGAGGAATCACTCCTCATGATTTCTGATTGTCTATTGTACAAGTTTTGTCGGTAAACACTAATCACTTCTCTTTTCAATACTTGTACTTTGAATATTACCATTAGAGACTCTACATAGATTGGTGTTTTAGGAACTAATAGATTTCAAATGTCAAATAGGTGCATCAATGATGTCCTATATGTTCATGAGATTTTTTATAATCTCATTTCCATCTATCAAATTTTTTATTTTATTAATGGGAAAATAATGGAGTTCTTATATCATAGTGTGGTCATCTAAGACTTGTAAATTCCAAAGTTTGTGGTTGCTTCAAGGATTGTCAATCATGGTTCTTCTCTATATAGATTTGGTGGTTTTGAGTCCTCTATAGGATCTTCACTCATTACTCATGCATATTTTTAAGAAAACTTTAGCATGAATTCTTTGGCCATTTGAGCTACAACTATTTGCAATAGTTGAGCACACAAAATTTGGTGATATATCTTCCCAAGGTATGTTGTATTGAGGGTGTATTTTGAGTTTGTGTCCTAGGAAAACAATATCAATACTCCTTTCTCAAAGGTAAAGCTTGTCATGTTAAGACACCCTTGAGTCGGTACATAATGATCTCATGTCTTTTCCAACTCCTTTTTTTGGGAGCCAAATATATACTCACCTTTATATATGACTTATCATGTTACACATGGGTGTAATTCATTAAGTAAAATAGTGAAATGTTTGCCATTTTCGATACCTTTAAGGCATTTGTTGAGAAACAATCTTCTCTTTCTATTAGAAAGATATACACAAACAATTAGGAGGAGGTTCTTAGCTTTCAGTACTTGCCTACCAAGGAGTAGGTTGCAAACATTTTCACCAAACCTTTGGCATCACCTTGTTATATTTAGTGTGATAAATGCTTGTAGTAAAGGAAGTCCTTGGTGTCTCAATTTGAGTCATTCATTCATTGTTCACATTGTACATGGGTACCTTATCAGTCCTAGTTATCAGGGCCCATTTTTGAGGTTTTGTTTTATTATTTTCTATCTCTTCCAAAGTTGTACTTAAGGGGAGGTGTTAGATTAATAAAATAATGCCACTAGTCTAAGTTCATGAATTCCACTAGATGGATAATGGGAGGAATGTGTGAATCAATATTTTAGGGATTTTTGTCAAGAGTATGACATCCAACAACAGCACTCAATTCTTTATATCCCTCAGTAGAATGGTGTTGCTAAGAGAAAGAATAGAATATTGAAAGAGATGGCCAATTAATGATGTAGTCCAAGAACATGGCACTTACTTTTGGGGATAAAGTAGTTAATTTTTCCAAATACATATAGAACCACATGCCTCACAAGGTCATGCAAAAATGATTCCTAAGGACACTTGGTCCCATGTCAAGCCTAATGTTTCTTCATTAAGATTTTTTGGGTGAGGCTTGGGAATTTATTCCAAATGGATAATGTAAAGCTATGGAGAATAAGAGATAACCACTTATATTTTTTAGCTACTATGATGAATGAAGGCTTCTTAATTGGTTTATCATGTTATACATGATGTTCTATTTTGGAAGAATGTTTAGGTTGATGAGCTTTTCACACTAATGGATACTCCATCTCCAGTTTATCCCTCACTCCCACCTCCTCCTTCATTTCTTGAAGATTCTCTTCTTCTTGATAGTGATGATGATGATGTCACTAAAGATCCTACTCCACCATCTTCTATTGTACAACCATTACTTCATTAGTCTTGAACCACTATTTGGGAGGTTGGTTTTTTGGCTGCTAATCCATTTAACCCTCGTTGTTATCATTCTTAAACAATAAGGATTAGTCTTTTGATTCATGTAATTTTAGGAGATCCTCAAAAAATTAGATGTAGCTAGTATACCCTAGTGGGATAATGCAATGACAGAGGAGTATTCTTCTATGATGAAGAATCACACTTGGGAGTTTGTACCTCTTCCTAAGGGTAGAAAATTACTTTTTTGTAAATGGGTCTATAGGACCAAATATGCAGCTCATGGTTTTATCGATAATATAATACACATCTTGTTGCCAAATGTTTTACACAAGTTGAGGGTATTGATTACTCTAAGACTTCTATATCTGCTACAAAGATGGATTCTATTCACATTGTACTTTCCCTTGCTGCATCATAAATATTTTTTATATACTAGATGGACATGAAGAGTTCTTTTCTACATGGTGATCTTCATGAAGAAATCTATATGGAGTAGCCACCATGGTTTGTACAAGATTCATCACATGTTTGTAGGCTTCGACATTCCCTCTATGTTCTCAAGCAAGCTCCCAGAGCTTGGTATGAGAAGATAGACAATATTTTTCTTTCTTATAGTTTTACTCATTGCCATTCTAATCCTACATTGTACATTTAAGGGACAAGGATAACCTTTTCATACTTGTCCTCTATGTCGATGATCTAATCCTTACAAGTAGTTCTCCTTCCATGATACAAAGTGCACAACATAGTTTGATGGAGCAGTTTAATATGATAGACTTAGGACTTCTACATTATTTTCTTAAGCTACAAATCATCCAATCTTTATATGGGATCTCCATTTATCATTATAAGTATGCTCATTAATTTCTTCATCGCTTTGGCATGGTCATTGCAAGCCTATCCCTACACCTTTTAAAGCTATTATCACAATGTCTGCCACTTGTACTTCACCTAGAGTTGATTCTACCTTGTATCAATCGTTTGTCAATATTCTTTTATATCTAACACATAGGCATCCTGATATATCCTTTGCAATTGGTCTTATTTCTTAGTTCTCTAAGGATCCTCATGAGAGCCACTAGTAGGAAACCAAGCATATTTTGAGGCATATTCAAGAAACTACATACTTCAACATTCTATACACATCAAGAACTTCTCATCTTGTGGATTTCACTAACTTGGATTGGGTCAGTGATGTTAGTGATTGGAAGTCCACCTCTAGTTTTGTTTATTGTCTTGGTTCTAGTCTTATTGCATGGTCTTGCAAAAATAAATCCACTGTTACATTATCATCTGCAAAGCATGAGTATCAAGGAGCATTTCTATCTAGCCAAGAGAATCTTTGGCTTGTCAATTGCTAACAAAGCTTGATTTTCCTCAAAATCATCCCACTACTCTTTGGTGTGATAATCAATGTTATACACATTTATCACGACCTAGTGAAACATTAACATACAAAACATATTGAGATCCATATGCACTTAATTCAATAGCTCATCTAAGATGGTGTTCTCAACTTGAAGTACTTGCCTATTAAAACACAAGTTGTAGACATCTCCACTAAACCTTTGGCATCACCTCATTATCTTCAATTGTGATCGATGCTTGGGGTGAATAAAATTGCCCATGGGAGGTCATCTTGAGTCCTTCCTTCATTGTTCACATTGTACAAGGGTACTTGATTAGGCCTAATTGTTAGGATCCATATTTGAGGTCTTATCTCATTCTTTTTTATCTCTCCCTAAGTTGTACTTAAGGGGGTTGTTAGAGTAATAAAATAATGTCACTAGTTTAGATTCATGTAATCCACTAGGCTAGAATAATTATCATTTATATTTTATTTTTTTACTCTATTTTGAGCACAATTAGGTAGTTGTGTCAATCAATTATGCACCTAATTAATACTTATCTAGTTAGGTTGAATTACATACCATCCACCATGCTAGTTAGAGTCAGTTAACTCCCCTCTTAATTGGGAGTGATTTTGGGTTAAACTCTTACCTCTTGGATATGCCATCTCCCTAATTCATAGATCCAAGAGGTCCATATATTTGCAAGCATTTCTTTTGTAATGTAATCTTTCATTTTTATCCCCAATACATATAGCTATTATTTTTACATCATTTTAATATTTGCTTGCAACTTATGCATCTTATCTTCAATCACCTTGTTCTTGGTTTATGTGTTTTATATATTCTCTTTAAATCTTTCAATAAATACCTTGCTTTATTTTGAAAGTGGTCTTCCAAGTGTCTTTTCACTCACACATGATGATAACCAAGCTTAGGATCCAACTTAGTAAAATACTTAACATGTTTAAGTTGGTCTAACAAATCATCTATCCTCAGAAGAGGATATCTATTCTTAGTGATGATTTTATTAAGATCTCTATAATCTATGTACATCCTTAGAGAACAATCTTTTTCTGCACCATCATTATGGGTGATCCACAAGGTGAAGTATTCGGGTGACTTATACACCATACATCTTGAACTTTCTTCCTTCATATTCCTTTCAAGAATGGGAAAAAATCCTGCATACATCCTTGGTCTTGTTTCTCCTAAGGGGAGGAATGTTGTTTAGCGATCTGGATCATCTTTAGCATTCATTGCCGAGCATCTACCATCAGTGCAGGAGATTCTACATTGAGGGGGGATGTTTGATCTCTCTTCTTCTCTCCTATGGGGGGTTATTGATTATGAATTTATGTTGTGAGTAGTCCTTGGGGGTCATGTTGAGTCGTCCTTCCATCACTTATTTATTGTGTTTTCTCTCTTTTGGAGAGGGTTTTTTTCCTATGGGTTTTTCTCCTTTTCTCCACTTGTGAGAGTTTGTTTGTACATGGGTACCTAACATGGTCATGTAGCTAGGACCCATCCATCATTGCATCTTTGCATTTGTGTGCTACTCCCTAAGTTGCACTTAAGGGAGGGTGTTGGTGTGTATAGGGTATATTACCTAACTAGTTCCATATTAGGTCCTTATTCACACTTATCTAGTTAAGTTTACTTAGGGTACACTTAACATACTTATCACTTTGTGTCTCATGTCATAAGATTAAGACACTTGTCATAATATTATGTCATCCTATCTTTCACCTTGGTATTTATAACCAAGGGCTTCTCATATCATATTCATTGTAATATTGTTGTATCATATTGTGTATTTGCATCCTTTGATAGAATAGCATTATTCTATCATTTTTTGTCTCTCTTGTGTTTTCATTGAAGCTCCTAGATATTGGGTAGCTACCTCCATGAACAAATCTTACATGTACTTGCTCTCAATGAATGGTTTTGTGAAGATATCTGCAACCTACTCTATTGTAAAACAATAGCACAAATCAATGACCTATTCCTAAATCAGTTCCCTGAGAAAATGCATGTGGATCTCGATATGTTTGGTTCATTGATGATGGACTAGGTTCTTTGAAATATGGATGGCACTCTAGTTGTCACAATAGATGATTAATGGCTTCTGAAAAGTAATTCCAATTTTAGTGAGGATATTTTGAATCCAAATAGCATCAATGGAAACATTGGTAGCCCCCGCCTTAGTTGACTAAAGAGCAATGGTAGGCTACTTGCTCTGCCAACAAATAGAACTGGAACCAAGGTGAAAATTGTATCTGGATGTGGACTTGCAATCATCAAGATCACTAGCCCAATCAAAGTATGTGTATCCAACCAAATCTAAACGTGTACCCACTACATGGTGAGTCTCGTATCTATGAGTGCTCTGTATGTAGTGTAGAATGTGTTTGGTAGCCTTCTAGTGAAGCTCATGTGGCTCCATCATGAAGCAAAAACAATGTCAAATACAAATGAAATGTCAAGGCAAGTATGATTCAAGTAGATGAGGCTACCAATAAGCTAATGATACTAATTGGCATCAACCCATGGTGTGGAACACTTCACCTCAAGTTTGACTCCAGATAAAAAGGGAGTCAATGCAGGCTTACAATTAGTCATGTGAAAATAATATAGAAGATCAAGAGCATACTTGGGCTATTAAAGAGAGATCCCAGAAGAGGTATGAGTGATCACAATCTTGAGAAAGTAGTACAAAAGACCCAAGTCAGTCATTGCAAACTTGTCTTGCAAAGAAGTCTTGATGCTCATAATGATGGATGAGGTGCTCCCGGTGACAATCAAGTTATCAACATAGAGAGCCAAGAAAATAAGAACATCTTTTTATCTCAATATGTAGATATTCAAATCTAAGAGGCATTTGGAGAACCCAACTGCGAGAAGAAAGGAGTCCATCTTGGCATACCAAGCCCATGGGGTTTGTTTAAAGCCATAGAGAGACTTCTACAATTAGCAAACTAGTGAAGAATCCTAAATGAACCCTTGTGGTTGCTCCATGTAAATCTCCTCCTGTAGATCCCCATGAAGAAATGTACTCTTCACATCCATCTGATGTACAGCTCAACCATGAGTTGTAGAAATAGTAAGTATCAAGTGAATGGAGTTCATCTTGGAGATGGGGGCAAAGGTCTCAGTGTAGTCAACACTTGAAACTTGCAAGAAACCTTTGGCCACAAGTCGTGCTTTGTACTTATCAAATGATCCATTTGCTACAAATTTGGTTTGATAGATCCACTTACATAGAACCAATTTTATTCCCTTAGGAAGTGGAAAAAGATCTCATGTTTTGTTCTAAATCATTTGTACTCTTCGTTGTTAAATCCCACTGAGTAATACCTGATGCTTCACAAAATGATTGTGGATCATATCCTAGTGTTGTGACTAAGTCCTTTGAGTGTCTAAAGGATCCCCAACAAGTGTGCCTATAGAGTCAAGTATCTAATGAGCCTAGAGAGGCATGGAAGGGGATGGAGGAGGAGAATCCTCGGCCTCAACATTTTAACTCTAGGAAGAGGAGGATGAAACCTCATGACCAACCCTGCGAGTAGAGGAAGTTGGATGAAAATCCTCTGAGTCACTGTCATCTGAATCCACTATGGAGGAAGGAATATGTGAGGATGAGCTAGAAGAGATTTCCTCAGAATGCACACTACGCTCAATGAAGAGCGCATGTGACTCAAGATCCAAGAGCTGATTTCATTTGACACCATTGGGATATCCAACAAAGATGCAAGGTTGACTCTGAGGTTCTAAGGCCCAACACTTCTTCGAAGGAATGTGGGTCCATACTGGGAAGCCAAAAACAATAAAGTGTTGCACAATAGGTTTCCTTCCACACCAGGCTTTGAAGGGAGTGATATCATTCAATGCCTTGTGAGGAACTCTATTTTATATATAAGAAGCACAATTGATAGCTTCTACCCAATATTCAGGTGCAAGGGAGTGTGTGTGGATCATGCAGCTAGCCATCTCTTTCAAGGACCTATTTTTCCTCTCTACTACACCAATCTGCTAAGGTGTGTAGGCGATAATATGCTAAAGATCAATCCATTCAAGGCTGCAAAATTGCTTAAAGCAATGGTTCACATATTCTCTACCATTATCTGTTTAAATGATTTTGGTGCACTTCCTATATTACTTCTCAGCACGAGCCTTGAACTCTTGAAATTTGTCAAAGACTTCACTTTTCTTTCAAAGAAAGTAGACCCATGTGTATTTGGAATAGTCATAAATGAAGGTAAGCAAATAGCTAGCCTTGTTGAATGACAAGGATGGAATGGGACCCACCAAGTCATTGTGAACTAGCCCAAGGACTTTTGAATCCCTCCAAGCCTTCCCTTTGTTGAACTTGTCCTTAGGATGCTTTTCCAAGGCATAACCCAAACAAACTCCATTTGAGAAACTAATTTTAGGAAGACCTATGACCATATCCTACTTGCTAAGCTACTAAAGATAGTGATAGTTGAGATGGCCAAACTACTCATGCCATAGTTTGCTCATAGAATTCGAATGGGTGAGAAAGGTAGTAGAATGTGAATCAAGTACAAAGTGAGAGAAAGCATAGAGTTGAGACTGATGGTCAGCCTTACCAACTACAAGGAGTGCATTATCTTCAAGATCCCTGATGGTGATAGAATCTAGAGTGAATTTGACTCTCCTTCCATTATAGGTGATCTAGTAGACATAGAGAAGGTTGGCTAATAGATTAGGCACATAGAGAACATCCTCAAATGTACCAGTGCTAGCCTAAACTCAACCTTTCTCAATGACATCCACTGGAGAATCATCCCTTATGAGAATGTGGGGTACAGAACAAGGCTCCAACAAAGAAAATTGTTCTCTGACAAAACCCATGCGATGTGATGGACTTGAGTCAAGAATCCACTATTGAGAACAATATGCAGAGGCAACGATTGTGGTAGCTTTCCCTTTGCCTAATTTGGAAGAAGTGGAGGATTGCTAAGCAATAGAGGAAGGTGGATTAATGTTGTTCTTCTTCAAAATATGCTTCAGCTCATTGATCTCCTTCATGTGACAATTATGTTCCTCATGACCGACCACCTTGCAATAGCTACAAGTTGGCTTTTCCTTCTTTTGAGAATTCCCCTTTGAAGAAGAGGAATTGGAGTCTACGTTTGGGGTGGACGATGATTGTGCTTGATCTTTCTATGACTTCTTATTAGACTTCTTTTGTTTCTTCTCAAATTGACTTGACTCTTTCTAACACTTTAGCTAACCAGCCAACAAATCTTGAGACTGTGATGACTTTAGAAAACCCATGGAAAGGAGCTTTCCCTATTCATGCATTAACATCTTAGAAAAAGATGCAAATGATGGCATAGTGTATGTGGCACCCATAGTAAACCTATGAGTATGAAATCTAGAAACAAAAGATGTGTATACAGGACCAAGTTTATTCAGTGTATTGAATACAAGATGAATGTCATTTTTCTCAATGCCACATGTTTTACATTGTGCTCTAAGGTCATTGACCTTTGTTACATAGTCATGGATGTTGGCAAAAGATTTTGGATCAAGGCTCATCAATTCAATATCAATTTGATAGCCTCTTACTTCATCAGTTGTACCATACAAAGTTTTTAATTTTTCCCATGCATCATGTGAATTTGTACATCCATCAATTTGAAACTTAATATCAAGGGAAAGTAGACTCCTAAGACAACCAAAATGTTTTGTATGTTCAAGCATCCAAAGTACTTTTTCCTTATCATATGTGGGTTTAGTTACCTATTGTTCAACATAAGATGTATATCCAAGTTGCATTAAGGTGTTCCATGCATTTTGATGCCATGTGTTGTAGTTGTATGGTGTTAGCAATGGAAACTTAAAGTGACCCATTTGTGAAGGAAAAGAGAGCACAAGCAGAAGGAGATGTGCAAGCACAAACACACCAAGAGACACCCCCCCACACCCCCCCCCCCCCCCAAGCAATATGATTTGGCACTTTTTTTTTAGATTGCTTTACAATTGCCACCACAAGAAATGCAAAGTGGACTTGATTTCAATTATTTTAAAAATACTCAAAAATGAGTATATGCTAAAAGTAGAATTTTAGAGCAATACTAGGTAAAATAAATAGCACTATTGTGAAGTACATGAAAAATATGCACTTTAAAAAAGAACCACCTCAATCTGAGACCATTTATGAAAGTTACAAGCCTTTGAAGTTCCCAAAATGAGAACTACATAGTGTCACCTGAGAGATTTACAAATTTGGAAAAATCCATGCATCAAATTCAAAAACGGTCTGCACCGACACGTAGAGTATGAAAAATTAGTCCAAATCAAAAAAATCTTAGAAAATAGAGGTCGTAAGCCCAAGATATTAGCTTCTAAAGTTTGAGTGCAAGATCAACCTGCCAATGAAGAGGGGGTCAAGTTTGAAAAGTCTGCCTGCCACCAAATTTGGTGGAACTCCCACCAAAATTAGTAGTACTTCCAAATTTAGAAGCCTCCAACTAAATCTGGAACTCTACCAAAGTTGGTTATACTACTAAAACTGGAGGAGTTAGTTGTCGCCAAAAGTGGCGGAACTACCAAAATTACCATCAAACTTGGTGGGAAAGGCACAAAGATTGAGGCAATGAAGGTCTTTAATAATAATTTTTTGTAAAGGCCAAACAACAAAAGGGGGTTGGGGACTGAAGCCACTCCCCAGACCCTTGAATAAGGGTCCATGGCCCTTAAGGGATAGCATCCTTTGATAAGGTGTGGAGCCCTATGTATGTGGGGCACGGGGCCCAAACCAAGGGTACCTATGATACCTCTACACAGGTATCTTGTACAGGACTTGCGCATGGGTATCTCCCTTTGGAATTTATTTTTATTTTCAAAACTTTTACAATAGGAAAAACTATGAAGTTTTTTTTTTTTTTTTTTAATTTTAAAATAACGTTTTTTGTAGAAGATATTAAAGATTTTTTTGAAGACATGCCATAGGCACTATTTAAGGGAGTCATGCGGCTCCCTAGAAAACAAATTCCTCTCCTGGCAACTTTTTCCAAAATCAATGATTTGCTAGTCAATCTTAGGGTTTTAAGGCCTTCTAAGCATGATGGCAGCATCAGATTTGACCCAAAATGCTCTAAAATAACAACTCCCTATTGGATCTGGAAACAAACCTCCCACTTCAAACCCTTGCCAATTTGGCCTTCAATCTCCAATTAGGACGAAACAAAAAGCAAATCTAACTATTTAAATGGCTCTAGACTTAATTGTGAGTTCATAATGTCTCCAAGAATCTTTGGAAATAAATCTGCAACTAACAAGTCAAAATAAGAATGATGGAGTTAAGTTGTCATTGATGTCAAAAAGGTGTCCTCAGTTTGTTTGATGTCATCAGGACTTGGTTGATCAGGTTTGGCCTTCAATGTGTTTTTCTTATGTTCTTTGGTAAGTGAAATCACAAGGTGATTTAGGGTTGTCAAGTGTTGACAAATGTTCATCATTCATGTGTGCTCATCTATGTTTGGACAGAGTTTGCTTAGAAGTTGTGATTCATTTCATACTTGATGAAGTGCATATCATGTTTGGTTATGCAGTGTAGAGATACATACTTGTTAAAGGATCAGGAGGATCAAAGAGTTCACATCATCCTGTGTAGAGTTTATATGTTATTGATTACATCATCTTGTGTGTTCTTTACAGATGACTTGTAGTGGTAGTGACTTGATAATTTGATCTCAGGAGCCTTCATCATGTTGTCTGACTTTCTCTACAATAAGGATTGGTTTTGTGTGGCATACTCTATATCAAGGATTAATAGAAGTGATCACAGGAGTTGTCATACCACTGAGTTTACAGATGCAGATATCAGTTGGATTTCATGCAAGTTTCTTCAAGGTGATGTCATCAGGACTTGCAGTGTGTTGATTGAAAGTAACATTTGACAGAGTAATGTGTGCACTACTCATTTGAAGATAGAGCTAATATTCTTGAATTGTTATGGTTACGTTAATATGGGGAACACAACACAGTTCAAAAGTCTTGCAGATGCATGAATTTATACTCTTGGTCTTCACAGGTTTGATCTTCTTGGTGCTTTTGAAGTTGATAGGTTGGATTGACAAGTTGATCTTCATACTATACTCTTCATGACCTACTTGTGTCCTCACATCCAAAGCTCACTTGTCATTTCTTTTTGTTTTAACATGATGGTGACTTGTTGAGGGGGTAAGAGTCACTTAAAGTGACCTGTTAGAGGGCTACCATCACATGATGGTGACCGGCCCTTTCCTTAAAGCATCGGTCCTTATATGATATGTGGAGCACGTGGGGGATATGCTTTAAGCATAGAAAATTCAAAAGTCAAATGGGAGCGCGGTTTATGAAGTTGTATTTGAAATTTTTTTTTTTTTAAAAAAAAAACTAGTATGAGATAAATATTACATGGGGTTAAATGTGTATTATTTATAAAAGGAAGAAAGCTCGATTTTTAAGCTTTTATGGCTTTAAGCTTTTTAGAAACTTCGTTTAATTTCTAAAGTGGTCGGCCATACCACGTTTAGATTTTAAAAATGGAGTTTTTTTTAGTTTTAAAAGAAAGCTATCAATTGTTTAAGGTGATAAGTCTTTTTTTAAAATTAGAAATTATTTTTTAAGAGAAGATTTTTTAAGGAGTATTCTATTTGCATACAAGAAGTTGAAAAGATATTATTATTGAAAGAGAATGTTTTTTTAAGAGGATGAAGATTTTGAAGAGTAATTTTTGAGGAGATTTTTTTGAAGATTGGAGATTGTTTGTGAAAGATTGTTTTGAGAGAATATGAAAAAATATAATGCAGAATGATTATATTTTTATGAGATCTTTAAAAAAATATATCAGATGATTCTGTTGGAATTTGGTGAAGATGTTTGCAGAGTCTTGTGAAGGAGAAGATAAAGATTTTTTATTTGCAGAGAAGATAATCAGATTGAAGGGTTTTGTGTTTTGGAGAATATGAAACATCATGCAGAGATTGTAAATATGAGCAGAGAATATGAAAAGTTTTTAAATAGGGTTTGATATTATATGATCCTATTTTTTGATGGTTTTTGCAGGTATTGAAAAGGTTTTCATGGAGAAGATTTGTCTTGTAAGAAAATAAAGAATTCTATTTTATGAATCAGGGAGGAAATAACGTATTGAAGTTGTTTGTTAATATTTTGTGAAGATAAAGAGTTTATTTGCAGGGAGATGAAGAAAAGGAAATTAAAAGGTCTCAAACATAAATCATTTTCTTCAGATCATAGAATATGAAAGGATAGAGATGAAACATACAGGAGATGAAAAGTGAAAAGACTTTCAACTTGTATAAAATTATTTTTCCAGGTGTATTATATGTAGGTCGTGAAAGACAGAAATGAACATACAGATGATGAGAGATTGATTACATATAGTTGTGAAGTGTTGTTGAAAATTAAGCAGTGTTGTTGAAGAATCAAGCAGTGTTGGTGTTGTAGAGTGGATCATGATACAAGAGTGAAATATCTGAGTTTGTATATAATTTGGAATGATCATTTGACAGACACATGAGAGAGAATAAATGTTATGTATTGAAACAGAGAAACCCTCTGAATTTGTGTTTTCAGTTTGTTCTATAATAGGGGTTGGTGCTCCTTGAAGCTGGTGCTTCTAAACAGTATGCCAGTGAGGCTTGTAGGTCAGTGAGACCTTAACATTTGTCAGTGAGACACATATTGTAGCCAGTGAGGCTTCTTTGTAGCCAGTGAGGCATGTTCGATCAGTTAAGCCAGTGAGGCAGTTTAGAGTGGTTTTTCTACCCCTGGAGGGTTTTCCACTCATGCAATTCTTGTGTCATAATCTTCTTTGTGTATGTATGATTTACTTATGAAGTTTTGTTCTCTTTCTGTATTCACAGTCATGTGCATATGTATTTGACAGATCAATGCTATCTTTCTCTCCTTGTGCTCTGAAAGTTAAAGTGTGTAAAAAGATTTAAAAATTCACACAACACCGATTCACCCCCCCTCTCAGTGTTGATTGTACTCCTACAATTGGTATCAGAGCCAGGTTCCCCTTTTGAAGCTTAATCAGCTTGGGTAGGTCCTGTGTGTGGAGTTCAATGGGTAAGTGCAGGAGAAATAAGAACATGAGAAATGTTAAGATTCATTCTGGTAAAAAGACATCATCCATATCAAATCCAGATTTTGATAAAAAGTCAGTTGATAAAGTTGTTCACCAAGTTGAATCTGATATTATCTTAGAAGAAAATTTTTCAGATGTTCCTCAGTTTAATGGTTCAAATTTTTCAGTTTGGTATGTTAGAATGCAAGTGTATTTATCCTCTTTAGGATATGATGTTTTAATGTGTGTTGAGAATGGATATTCTAACTCTGCAAATAACAAAGAAGCCCTTGAATGTAATCAGATTGCAAAGAAGGCTATATTGTCTGCTTTGTCTAATGATGTTTCTTGTAAAATTATGGACTGTGTTTCAGCTCAGGATATGTGGAGGAGATTGATAAAAATTTATCAAGATAGTACACCTGAAGAAGAAAACAACTTATTATCTGAGAAGAGTGACAATGATGACAATGTTTCACATGAAGGAGATGAGACTCAATCAGATTTTGAAGAAGATCAGATTATAAGTGATGAAGAACAAGAATGTGAAATTGATATGGAAGGAGAGCTTATATATGCTTTGGGTGAGCTCAAGAAGTATAGGAGAGAAAATCAGAAACTAAATTTGCAGTTGCAACAAGAAAAAGATTTAAAAGACAAAGCTCTTACAGATCTTAAATGTGCTAGAAACCTGATTATAGATTTGAGGAATCAAGCAGATAAATCAATCACTAGTTTGAAAACAGAGGTTGAGGAAGCTAAGAGAATAGTTAATGTAACAAAGTTAGAGTTAGAAGCTAAATCAGTTGAATGTCAAAAACTTGAAAGAGAAATGTTTTCTTTGAGAAAAAATCTTGAGGATGTTAAGAAGCAATTAGAAAAGAATCTGAAATTGGAAGAGAGCACAAGCAGGTTAAATGAAATGCTTGGTAAACAAAAACTATATAGAGACGCTACTCGACTTGGTTTTGAAGAAGAGGAATGTTCCAAAGCTAGAGAAACTCCTAAGAGGAAAATTGATTTAGCTGCCACAGAAGGTAAAAGGAAGAGTGAAGCTGAACAGAAAACCAGAAATGAATTTGTGTACAATCAAAGAAGGAATTTCAGAAGAAATGCCCCTGTTAGACAAGCATACATGTACAGGTATAATTATTCTTTTAATGGTTATTGTTATGCTTGTAATCAATTTGGTCACAAAGCAATTGTTTGCGGAAGGAATACTGACATTATTTGTTACAAGTGCAATAATGTTGGACATATACAAAGTAATTGTGAAAGATATGATTCTGCATGGAAGTTTAACATGAGTTCTCAAAGGTACTATCAGTCATCTGATTATAATTGTAATATAGTTTGTTACAATTGCAACTCTCTTGGTCACAAAGCTTACAGTTGCAGAATGTTTGAAGGAATTACATCATCTGATTTGAAATGGAAAGAAACAGAAAAGGTTTGGAGAAAGAAAGCACCTGTGAAAATTTGGAAGCAAAAAGAAAGTAAAAAGAAGTCAGAATCTAAACTTGTGCATCTTGCACAAGTTACATCATCAAGTTGAATAATGGATAGCATGAAGTAAGGGGGAGGTATCAAATGTTCTATCAGTTAACCCCAAGTTTCAGGAAGGAGATCATTTGATATGATGATCTTGTCTGTCTATCACTCTTGCCATGCTTTGAAATAGTTGATTATGTTGTTGCTAACAAAGTTGATGTTTAGTATGTGATAGTGTTTCAGGAGTTCTTTGGCTCATTATGCTGAAAAGGTGTTTCAGAAGCTCTCTGCACAAAGAGTACTGTGTGATCATGCTTGTCAGGGCAAAGAGCTTGAGATGCTCTCAAGAAGCTCTTATCAGAAAACTAGCATGTGTTGGCTAAGGTGGCTGAAAATGAAAGTTCAATTCATAGCAATTATCTTTGTTTTTGATTTGTGCAAAGTGTTGTTGCAGATGCAGTTTGTTTGAATGACAAAGTCAAGAGGTAGTAGTTCTTGTATAATACAGTATGTTTCAGATGTGGTGTCTTGTGCAGAACAGGAGGATAGTTCAGATGGTCTTCATTCTTTGTCATGTTAGAAAAAGTGTCAGAATAATTTGGTTGCAGGACGATATTTTGATGGTCATATTTACTATCTTTTTGAGTAATGTTTTATGACATATATTTTGCATAAGTATTAAAGCTTTCAGGTGATTTGGAGATAGTGTTTCACTTGTTTCATTGATGATCTTCCTTACTAATATGTTTCAGACAGAGTTCTTCAAACTATGACATTGATGGTGATATCCTGCATTTCATCAGAAGAAGTTAAAATCAGCAATAGGCAGATGGTATAATAGTGATGTTTGTTCTTGTAAATGATTGACAGTGGTATTTATGAGCAGTGAAACAGTGATTTGTTTGTGAACTTTAACACAGGGGAAACAGATAGATTCATTGGAGATTTGTCATGTGGATCAAAAAGGTTGTTGATTGAAGAAATTTTTTTGTCATCAGGATTGTGTCAGTCTTCATCTTCATAATGGTATTGTCATCAGATGTAAGTTTCATGGTATCTTTTTGCTCTCAAGTTTGAAATGTTGATGTTCAGGATAAGTTTAGCAAAATTGCATTCAAGTGCTTTGAAAGGTAAGTGGTTCTTATTTTTGGTTGAAGATAACAAGATAACAGGAGTTTATGTCTTCAAGGTGCTCTTAATGCAATGTGATTACAATTGTTATAATCATGCTATAACATCTTTCAGTGGAGTTATTTTCTCAGGGGGAGATAATAGTCTTTGTCATCAGATGTCAAAAAGGGGGAGAAAGAAAAATTGCATCAGGTGGTTTTGCCATCAATGACAAAGGGGGAGATTGATGGAGTTAAGTTGTCATTGATGTCAAAAAGGTGTCCTCAGTTTGTTTGATGTCATCAGGACTTGGTTGATCAGGTTTGGCCTTCAATGTGTTTTTCTTATGTTCTTTGGTAAGTGAAATCACAAGGTGATTTAGGGTTGTCAAGTGTTGACAAATGTTCATCATTCATGTGTGCTCATCTATGTTTGGACAGAGTTTGCTTAGAAGTTGTGATTCATTTCATACTTGATGAAGTGCATATCATGTTTGGTTATGCAGTGTAGAGATACATACTTGTTAAAGGATCAGGAGGATCAAAGAGTTCACATCATCCTGTGTAGAGTTTATATGTTATTGATTACATCATCTTGTGTGTTCTTTACAGGTGACTTGTAGTAGTGACTTGATAATTTGATCTCAGGAGCCTTCATCATGTTGTCTGACTTTCTCTACAATAAGGATTGGTTTTGTGTGGCATACTCTATATCAAGGATTGATAGAAGTGATCACAGGAGTTGTCATACCACTGAGTTTACAGATGCAGATATCAGTTGGATTTCATGCAAGTTTCTTCAAGGTGATGTCATCAGGACTTGCAGTGTGTTGATTGAAAGTAACATTTGACAGAGTAATGTGTGCACTACTCATTTGAAGATAGAGATAATATTCTTGAATTGTTATGGTTACGTTAATATGGGGAACACAACACAGTTTAAAAGTCTTGCAGATGCATGAATTTATACTCTTGGTCTTCACAGGTTTGATCTTCTTGGTGCTTTTGAAGTTGATAGGTTGGATTGACAAGTTGATCTTCATACTATACTCTTCATGACCTACTTGTGTCCTCACATCCAAAGCTCACTTGTCATTTCTTTTTGTTTTAACATGATGGTGACTTGTTGAGGGGGTAAGAGTCACTTAAAGTGACCTGTTAGAGGGCTACCATCACATGATGGTGACCGGCCCTTTCCTTAAAGCATCGGTCCTTATATGATATGTGGAGCACGTGGGGGATATGCTTTAAGCATAGAAAATTCAAAAGTCAAATGGGAGCGCGGTTTATGAAGTTGTATTTGAAATTTTTTTTTTTTTTTAAAAAAAAACTAGTATGAGATAAATATTACATGGGGTTAAATGTGTATTATTTATAAAAGGAAGAAAGCCCGATTTTTAAGCTTTTATGGCTTTAAGCTTTTTAGAAACTTCGTTTAATTTCTAAAGTGGTCGGCCATACCACGTTTAGATTTTAAAAATGGAGTTTTTTTTAGTTTTAAAAGAAAGCTATCAATTGTTTAAGGTGATAAGTCTTTTTTTAAAATTAGAAATTATTTTTTAAGAGAAGATTTTTTAAGGAGTATTCTATTTGCATACAAGAAGTTGAAAAGATATTATTATTGAAAGAGAATGTTTTTTTAAGAGGATGAAGATTTTGAAGAGTAATTTTTGAGGAGATTTTTTTGAAGATTGGAGATTGTTTGTGAAAGATTGTTTTGAGAGAATATGAAAAAATATAATGCAGAATGATTATATTTTTATGAGATCTTTAAAAAAATATATCAGATGATTCTGTTGGAATTTGGTGAAGATGTTTGCAGAGTCTTGTGAAGGAGAAGATAAAGATTTTTTATTTGCAGAGAAGATAATCAAATTGAAGGGTTTTGTGTTTTGGAGAATATGAAACATCATGCAGAGATTGTAAATATGAGCAGAGAATATGAAAAGTTTTTAAATAGGGTTTGATATTATATGATCCTATTTTTTGATGGTTTTTGCAGGTATTGAAAAGGTTTTCATGGAGAAGATTTGTCTTGTAAGAAAATAAAGAATTCTATTTTATGAATCAGGGAGGAAATAACGTATTGAAGTTGTTTGTTAATATTTTGTGAAGATAAAGAGTTTATTTGCAGGGAGATGAAGAAAAGGAAATTAAAAGGTCTCAAACATAAATCATTTTCTTCAGATCATAGAATATGAAAGGATAGAGATGAAACATACAGGAGATGAAAAGTGAAAAGACTTTCAACTTGTATAAAATTATTTTTCCAGGTGTATTATATGTAGGTCGTGAAAGACAGAAATGAACATACAGATGATGAGAGATTGATTACATATAGTTGTGAAGTGTTGTTGAAAATTAAGCAGTGTTGTTGAAGAATCAAGCAGTGTTGGTGTTGTAGAGTGGATCATGATACAAGAGTGAAATATCTGAGTTTGTATATAATTTGGAATGATCATTTGACAGACACATGAGAGAGAATAAATGTTATGTATTGAAACAGAGAAACCCTCTGAATTTGTGTTTTTAGTTTGTTCTATAATAGGGGTTGGTGCTCCTTGAAGCTGGTGCTTCTAAACAGTATGCCAGTGAGGCTTGTAGGTCAGTGAGACCTTAACATTTGTCAGTGAGACACATATTGTAGCCAGTGAGGCTTCTTTGTAGCCAGTGAGGCATGTTCGATCAGTTAAGCCAGTGAGGCAGTTTAGAGTGGTTTTTCTACCCCTGGAGGGTTTTCCACTCATGCAATTCTTGTGTCATAATCTTCTTTGTGTATGTATGATTTACTTATGAAGTTTTGTTCTCTTTCTGTATTCACAGTCATGTGCATATGTATTTGACAGATCAATGCTATCTTTCTCTCCTTGTGCTCTGAAAGTTAAAGTGTGTAAAAAGATTTAAAAATTCACACAACACTGATTCACCCCACCTCTCAGTGTTGATTGTACTCCTACAAAGAACCCCCGAGAAACTGGTATTTCTTCCACATTTTTTTGTTTCTCCAAATCGTCTGAGGATGCAAGAAAAGAGCATACTCATGTGCTTCAGAAAATAGCAAATCTACACTCCCAAATTTCCTAAAAAGATAACCCACAACTCACAATTGCTCTAATACCATGTAAGATTTCGTTGAAAAGCCATCCAAGAATGCAAATGAGTGAAAGAAAAGTAAAACTAGAAAACTAGTATGATAGAATAAATTGTATTGTATTCAATAGGAAATCCAAAGCATACACTGAGATTACATGAGATGCTCATATGAGAGTGATAGGTGGGTATATATAGGGTATTCCACCCAAGAGACTAAAAACACAACCAATATGGGATAAAGTGAAAAAGTCCCTAAGTAAACTTAACCTAGTGTGAGAAGGACCTAAATGAAGAACTAGCTAGGAAATGAAATAGTTAGATAAAGTACCCCATTCACACTAACAAATTCTAATTTTTGCAAGAATTTAAATTTTATGTTATTTTAACAAGTTGTCCTTGCAACAAATCATGGATCCAAGACTTTGATCTTTGCACTAGTAGAAAAATAGAAATAAATGACTAAAAAAACTACCAAAAATTGGTCATGTGACCAGTAGTTTGGTCACGTGACCATTGGTAGTTTATTGCCGGTCATTTAACTCATGACCAAATTTATGACTAAACAAATTTTAGTCATTAATTTGGTAGTATATTTAGTCATCAATTTGGTAGTATATTTAGTCATTGATTGTTGTTAACTGGTCATTTATTTAGTCATTGTAATCATTAATTTGGTAGTATATTTAGTCCTCAATTTGGTAGTATATTTGGTAATTTGGTAGTATATTTAGTCATCAACTTGGTAATGTATTTAGTAATTAATTTAGTCATTAATTGTTGTTAACTGGTCATTTACTTAGTCATGGTAGTCATTTTTATTTACTAGTTTCCATTAATTGGTAGTAAATTTAGTCATGATATGAATAATTTATTAAATACCATAAATTTTATAATGCAGAAAAAATATATTATTAAATTTGAATTAAACATAAAAGCAAATAAATTTGGAAAACTATATATTTTATGATGCTGCCAAGTAAAGATTGATAAATTTGAGCCAACATTTTCTATTTGAGAATTGGCCAATAAGAAAATGAAACAAGACAAAGCAAAGTGGCAATAAATATTGACACTATTTGGTATGGCATCTCGTCAACATGGAAATGTTTTTGGTTTCGTACAATTGCAGTAAAATATGAATTCATCTGCAAGCTCCCAAGCTTCAAGAGTAATTTTGACATCAAATGCCAAAATTGCAGCATACTCTTTCTTCTTTTTCTCAAGCATTACACTCGCACGCATGACATCTTTTTTATGCACATGCCCAATACCAATTGCACTAATTGGGATGCTTACAACTGGGGTCTTCAAGAACTCAAGTAAAGCCTCCAAAGATCTAAGAGTTGAAGCTTGAACATAAACTCCTTCCCCACTCTTGTCAATTTGAGACATTACATTATTGATATCTTGCATTGTTTCTTCCTTAATACCCTCTAGATCATCATCAAGTCCAACAACATATAACTGAGTTCCTGCTATGGCATGCTCAAGACCCTGAAATCAAGAAATTGCAGCTAAATTTCATTGTCCACATATATTTGATAAATTTATGCTCATATAAATAAAATTATTAGCCTAAAATTTGATACCTGAGTGGTTATCTTGATTCCCTATGTAGCCTTCAACTCCTTATGATGTTGATAAGATCCTTGAAACCAAAAAACATCTTAAGCTATGTAATATATTATATTATTTTAACAATATGATCAATGTGGCATGGTTTGAGTAATCTAAATTTGAGGTGTAGATTATTGTATTCTAGCATAGTAGATCACAAATACCACCCATTGATCAATGTGATATAGCAAGTTCAAGCAGACTTTACAAAGTTGTTGTATTTCACCATAGGGATTTTGTTTCTAAATGTGCCTTGTTGAATCAATCCATAGAAAGTTTTGATCAATTATGTAGCCCAATACTATAGTTGAGATTTTACTCCTGTCTCTTTAGTCATCCATCACCCTTCCAAATAGAATTAAAAAGCCCCTCATAATGCATGTTGTCTTTTGTTGCAAGTATGAGGTGAACCAGTGTTGTCATTGATGTCAACATACTCATATTGCATTGACAAGAAGGATTGGATGAGCCGTGTGCTGAGGATATTGAGAAAATTAGCCTCAATCAGGAACAGTGAAGAACAGTGATGAGAAGAAGGCAAATGTATTGTATAGGTTGAGAACCGGAGGATGCGGATTAAAGGGTTTGTAGATATGAGTCTTGAGATGTTTCAGTTAAGATTTCAGAGGTCCGCATGAAGATCTGAAGAAGTTGTGGCTGTCTGTGTGGAACCTATTCCGGCAAGTGTTCAGAGGTGACAGAGGATCACAGAAAGGTCCGGTGAGGTCCGAAATTGTATAATCCTAATCTGCGGATTGGAAGGAGTGTTTGGGATGTCCTTGTGATGTATCATCTCGAGTTGTGTATGATTTTGAGGTCTGGAAGTACCCTTTGCATTGTGACAGTGGCGACAGACTGTGTTCTTGAAGTTCCGGATGAGGAAGAGAAGAGATTCCAGTAAGTAGAGAAAGTGCGGATGTACCTGGTCATTCAGGCAGGCTTGTGAAGGTTCTTGGATCATGTTGAGGTTTTGTTGTTGATCCGCATTGGTGGTAGAGCCTGGAATTAAAGATATTCTTCCGGATGAAGTTCTTGTTCAGACTAGCTAACCGGATGAGTTGTTCATCTTGCGAATGTTCTTGTGGTGGCTGACCGGATGTATTAATCATCTTGCGAATGTCCTTATGGTTGATTGCCGACTTAGATGATTATTCCTAAGTCGATGTCTTGTATAAATAAGTGTTTGAGAATTCATTTTGTAGTGTGGATTGTGTGGATGAGTGTGGCATGGCGAAGAAAAGTGCGAAAGGCAGAGCAGGGACTTTTGGGCTCAAATGGAACTGATCCGGACATGGTAGAGATGTCATTCTCCAGTTCAAGATTGTGATTCTTATCACTTTGTAGACAGTGTGTCTCCTTGTAGGCAGTGGGCCTCTTTGTGAGCAGTGTGCTCGGGCAGTGAGCCCTAATTGGCAAGTGCCATTCTTTTTCTTATTCTTCTAACAGAGAATAATCCTTGGGTTAATCACACCGTGGTTTTTCCCTTAACCGGGTTTTCCACGTCAAAATCTTGGTGTTCAATGTGTTGATGTTTATTTGCTCTTGTGTTTATGCATTATGCTTTCATGGATGATTAATTGATATGCTATTAACTAACAAAGAAGAATCAAGTGTTTGAAGTAAAAAGCAAGTTTTTATACAACTGATTCACCCCCCCTCTCAGTTGTATGCCCTAGATCCAACAATTGGTATCAGAGCTAAGTTCCTCTGAAAGGAGCTTAACCGCTTGAGGAGATCCAGGATGTCGTCATACAAGAAGGATAGTCCAAAGTTCGATGGAACCAACTTCACTCTCTGGAAAGGTCGCATGAAATGTCACTTGGAATGTATGGGAAAAGCATACTTGGCCATGGTCTCAAAACCATATGTACCTCCACAAGGTGGTCTGACAACTCTGAATGAAATCACAGGTGCTGAAAACAATCTGCGGACCAAGGAAGCTCTGCTAAGCGCATTGAATGACTCAGATCTCTCAAATGTTATTGACCTACCAACTGCATATGAGATCCTGACTAAACTGGAACTTCTGTATGAAAGAGATGAGTTTGTCAAGAGTGCAAGGTTGCAAAGTCTGAAAGGGAAATTTGAAAGATTGAAGATGAGAGATGATGAAAACATCACTACCTTTATGCCAAGAGTGAATGAGCTAGTATGTGGAATTAGAAATGCTGGTGGAACTCTGGATGAAAATGAGATTGTTTGCAAAATCCTCCAATCCCTTCCTGCTGCCTACAAAATCAAGGTTGCTGCCATTGATGAATTCAGAGTCCACACAACTTTCACAAGAGAACAATTGGCTGGCAAACTAGCTACATTTGAAATGACCGAGTTTGGAGATGATCCTCCCAAGAATGAATCTGCTTTCAAAGCCAGTGCCTATGTGAAAGGCAAATAGAGATTTGATCTGGGAGAAAACTCTTCAAGGAAGATGTCATGGTATGATCAAGCAAGAAGAGACATGGAAGAAGAAGCAGAGACAGCTCAACTTGAAGCCCTCATTGCAAAGAGACTACCAAGAGGATCTGGTAAGTGTGAAGGAAAACTACCCTTTAAGTGCTTCAACTGCAATAAGATTGGTCATTTTGCTTCAAGATGTCCGGAAAGATCTGCAAGGTCTAATACTAACAAACAAAGTTTCAAAAGAACTGCTATTATGTTCATGAAGAAGATGACAATGAAGGAGTAACAGATGATGAATTAGAACTAGGAAGCAAAGCTGGAAATGAATGGGTGTTTATTGCCATCAAGGAAAAAGATTCAATATCCTCTGAATCTGTCAATCACAAGGTTGTGGAAAGAGCTTTGGCTACTCAAGTGGAAGAAAAGGATGATTGGGTTATTGACAGTGGATGTTCTCACCATATGACTGGTGACAAGAATAAGTTCTTGGATTTGGAAAGGTATGAAGGAGGAATGGTAAAGTTTGGTGACAATTCTGCTGGCAGAATCAGAGGTAGGGGAACTATTTCCTTTGATGGAAAGAGCAAAACAGGTAATGTACTATATGTTGAAGGATTGAAGCACAATCTTCTCAGTGTTGGTCAGTTAGTGGACAAAGGCTATGATCTTCGGTTCAAGAATGGAAAATGCAGAATCTTTACAAGCTCCGGAACTGAAATTGCATCCGGTACTCAAACAAAAGGTAATATCTTTCATCTGGTTGGTTCAAATAAAAGTTGTCTATTTGTTCAAGTTGATCAGAGTTGGTTATGGCATAGAAGAATGTGTCATGTAAATTTTGATAACATCATCAAGATAAGCAATATTCAAGTTGTAAGAGATCTTCCAAAATTGATGAAACCTACAAATAGTTTGTGCAAAGAATGTCAGCTAGGTAAACAGAGCAGAGTCTCCTTCAAAAGCAAAGATCAGTCCTCTACCGGATTGTTGGAATTAGTACATACTGATCTCTGTGGTCTGACAAGAATCAAGAGTCTGCAAGGTGATAGATATTTCATGTTGCTAATTGATGACCATTCCCGGATGATGTGGGTTACCTTCCTAAAGGAGAAATCAGAAGCCCTTGAGAAGTTCAAAATCTTCAAAGCTATGGTAGAGAATCAAACCGGATTGAAACTGAAATGTCTAAGGTCTGATAGAGGTGGTGAATTTACATCTAATGAGTTCATTGACTTTTGTGAGAAGCAGGGTATAAGGAGACAATTGTCTGCTCCTAAGACTCCACAGCAGAATGGAGTAGTTGAGAGAAAGAACTGGACCATCCAAGAAGCTGCCAGGACAATGATGTTGGAAGCAAATGTTCCTCAAATGTTTTGGAAAGAAGCTATCAACACTACAGTCTACACTCTCAATCGAGTTCAAATCAGAAACAACACCGGTAAGACCCCCTATGAACTCTGGTTTGGCATCACTCCTACTGTGAAATATTTCAGAGTATTTGGTAGCAAGTGTTATATTAAAAGAGATGAAGATCTAGGAAAGTTTGATGCTAGAAGTGATGAAGGAATTTTCTTGGGTTACTCCACTCAAAACAAAGCATACCAGTGTTACAATAACAGATTGAGGAAGATGATAGAAAGCACTAATGTGAAAGTTGATGAAGGAATTGAGAAGCCCTCAAGATTTTATGAGTTTGATGAAGATGACCAAGATGGTGTTCAGGTTCAAGGAACTCAATCCTCTCCGGTAAGTCAGAGTTAGCCTAATCCGGTAAATCAGGAAGAAGAGATAGGTCTGAATGAGCCTGATCAAGAAGCAACAGTGCAGGATACTCCCAAAATTCCAAGGTATGTAAGACAGAACCACTCTGAAGATCAGATCATAGGTGACAGAAACAAAGGTGTGCAAACTAGAAGGAATGTTGCTCAAAATCAGGATGAATGTTGTCTGATTTCAAAGATTGAACCTAAAACAATAAATGAAGCTTGCAATGATGAAAACTAGACCAAAGCAATGGAAGATGAATTGATGCAAATTGAGAAAAATCATACTTGGGATCTTGTTCCCAGACCTAGAGACAGAAATGTGATTGGAACCAAATGGGTCTTCCGGAACAAACTAAATGAAGCTGGTGAAGTAATCAGAAACAAAGCTAGATTGGTCTGCAAAGGCTACTCTCAAATAGAAGGAATTGATTTTGAAGAAACCTTTGCTCCTGTGGCAAGAATTGAAGCAGTCAGATTATTCCTTGCATTTGCTATCTTTAAAGACTTCAAGGTATATCAAATGGATGTCAAGTCTGGCTTCCTAAATGGTGATCTGGAAGAAGAAGTTTACATTGAACAACTGGATGGATTTCAATTGTTTGATAATGATGATATGGTCTGCAAGTTGAAGAAAGCATTGTATGGATTAAAGCAAGTCCCAAGAGCATGGTATGAAAGGTTGGATAAGCATCTTGTGCAGATTGGATTCAACAAAGGTATTGCTGACAGTAACTTATATTTCAAAATTGATCATGAAAACATTTTGATTGTTGAAGTATTTGTGGATGATATCATTTTTGGAGGAAGAGATAGTATGTGCAAAACTTTTGCAAATCAAATGAAAAGTGAGTTTGAAATGTCTATGCTTGGTGAAATGAATTTCTTCTTGGGTTTGCAAATTACTCAAACAAAGAAAGGGATCTTCATTTCTCAGACCAAATATGTGAAAGAATTGTTGAGGAAATTTGGTATGGAAGATTTAAAGCCAATGAACACTCCCATGGCAACCGGATGTAAGTTGAGCAAAGATGATGACTTCCCAAAGGCAGATCAGACAAAGTATAGATCAATGATTGGTGGATTGTTGTATCTCACTCAGACTAGACCAAATATAATGCAGGTTGTTGGTCTTGTAGCAAGATTCCAGGCTGATCCTAAAGAATCTCATGTTATGGCAATCAAAAGAATTTTTAGGTACTTGAAAGGAACAGCTGAATATGGTCTATGGTACCCTAGAGATTTGGATTTCTCTCTTCATGCTTACACAGATGCAGATTGGGCAGGAGATGTGGATGACCGGAAGAGCACTAGTGGTGGAGCATTCTTTTTGGGAAAGAGATTGGTTTCTTGGCTAAGCAAGAAACAAGATGCAATATCTCTGTCTACAACTGAAGCAGAATACATTGCAACAGCAGGTAGTTGCACTCAAATCTTATGGATGAGGCAGATGCTAAGAGACATTAAAGTTGAATATGAGGAGCCTATCACAATTTTCTGTGATAATTCAAGTGCAATTAATATTTCTAAGAATCCGGTATTGCATTCTAAGACTAAGCACATATCTATCAAGTTTCACTTTTTGAGAGAACAAGTGAACAAGGAAGAAGTTAGATTGGAGTATGTTCCCTCCAAGGATCAGATTGCAGATATCTTTACTAAACCTCTTCTCAAGGACTCTTTTGAATATCTTCGGGAGAAGTTAGGGGTCATGGCCCCTCCGGTAATGAACTAGGATGCACTGATGTGCATCAGTCCAGTGGATATCACAGTCATATCTTGTGATCCAGATTGATGATGGGGAGTTGCTACTAAGGGGGAGCAGCTGGTATGATTCTGATGTGTTAGAATTGCAAGTATGAGCCCTTTGCCATTGATGTCAAAGGGGGAGAGAAGACATGTGAAAAACAAGTGGCTGATGATCAAAGGGGGAGCAATAAATGAGAAGAAGACATGTTGCTGATAGGGGGAGCTGTGACAGAAAGGAGAAGTTCTTGTCTTGATGGTTTTTCACATCATATGTTGCCATCAATGACAAAGGGGGAGATTGTTGCAAGTATGAGGTGAACCAGTGTTGTCATTGATGTCAACATACTCATATTGCATTGACAAGAAGGATTGGATGAGCTGTGTGCTGAGGATATTGAGAAAATTAGCCTCAGTCAGGAACAGTGAAGAACAGTGATGAGAAGAAGGCAAATGTATTGTATAGGTTGAGAACCGAAGGATGCGGATTAAAGGGTTTGTAGATATGAGTCTTGAGATGTTTCAGTTAAGATTTCAGAGGTCCGCATGAAGATCTGAAGAAGTTGTGGCTATCTATGTGGAACCTGTTTCGGCAAGTGTTCAGAGGTGACAGAGGATCACAGAAAGGTCCGGTGAGGTCCGGAATCGTATAATCCTAATCTGTGGATTGGAAGGAGTGTTTGGGATGTCCTTGTGATGTGTCATCTCGAGTTGTGTATGATTTTGAGGTCCAGAAGTACCCTTTGCATTGTGACAGTGGCGACAGACTGTGTTCTTGAAGTTCCGAATGAGGAAGAGAAGAGATTCCAGTAAGTAGAGAAAGTGCGGATGTACCTGGTCATTCAGGCAGGCTTGTGAAGGTTCTTGGATCGTGTTGAGGTTTTGTTGTTGATCCGCATTGGTGGTAGAGCCCGAAATTGAAGATATTCTTCCGAATGAAGTTCTTGTTCAGACTAGCTGACCGGATGAGTTGTTCATCTTGCGAATGTTCTTGTGGTGGCTGACTGGATGTATTAATCATCTTGCGAATGTCCTTATGGTTGATTGCCGACTTAGATGATTATTCCTAAGTTGATGTCTTGTATAAATAAGTGTTTGAGAATTCATTTTGTAGTGTGGATTGTGTGGATGAGTGTGGCATGGCGAAGAAAAGTGCGAAAGGCAGAGCAGGGACTTTTGGGCTTAAATGGAACTGATCCGAACATGGTAGAGATGTCATTCTCCAGTTCAAGATTGTGATTCTTATCACTTTGTAGACAGTGTGTCTCCTTGTAGGCAATGGGCCTCTTTGTGAGCAGTGTGCTTGGGCAGTGAGCCCTAATTGGCAAGTGCCATTCTTTTTCTTATTCTTCTAACAGAGAATAATCTTTGGGTTAATCACCCTATGGTTTTTTCCTTAACCGGGTTTTCCACGTCAAAATCTTGGTGTTCAATGTGTTGATGTTTATCTGCTCTTGTGTTTATGCATTATGCTTTCATGGATGATTAATTGATATGCTGTTAACTAACAAAGAAGAATCAAGTGTTTGAAGTAAAAAGCAAGTTTTTATACAACTGATTCACCCCCCCCCCCCTCTCAGTTGTATGCCCTAGATCCAACAATCTTTATCGCATGCAGCACCTTAAACTGCAATGGTTCATCTTATTTCAAACAACAACCCCTCACAAAGTTTAATTGTCAATTCTCTGCTTAACCATTACAAATAATTAAAGTCTGATTTAGGAAAATTATGATGTCATATGCCCTAAGTTAGGCAGCACGATCAAAAAATAAAAGTCAACTTACAAGAGAATTGGCTCACATATAAAATTTGACAAAATGCATGCAAGAAAAACTAGAATAATTGATTATAAAGAGAAGTCAGAAATGTGATTTTATATGGATTCTTCTTTCCTGTAAGCAATATCAAAAAAATTCTAGAGCACAGGTTTCCATTCAAAAATTAACATGGAAGTAAGATTGTTGGGCTTTCCTACAAATGATTATTGCTCCTACAGATGATTATTGCTGGGAACTAGGCGCACTAATTTACAAAATCATTCTCTCTATACACCTAGATAAAAATGAATCGTAACCATATCACGGCTAGCAAGTGTGGCATACATAGCAATGTATCCTACACCAAAAAAAAAATCAACTCAATTTCTTAGGTCTTAAATTTTGAAAAGTATAAATACTGCGATTTCATCAGATATTATATATATTTCCGAACTCTAAGAAATTATTTGTTCCCTAAAGTAATCCATAATTTTTCCCATTTTATTTGAAGACTATTTCATAGTGGATTTGTTTCCAAAAATTAATACCAAAAAAATATTTACACTTAAACATTGTCCTTGTTAATTTGAGTTATTTCATTGTGAATTGAGACCTACAAAAATTTGGCCAAGACAAGTGGATGCATAACTTACCACTATAGCGGCCCATAAGCTTCATAAGACCCACACCATTTAAAACACTCTTTGCTTCTACGTGAGCTGCATTGATTGCCCTTTGTGCTTCCTCCACAGTAGTGTCAAATCCAAATGACTTATCTATGACCTGAAAATTAGGTCCAATGAAAACCAGTTGACATATGAAGAACAATATCGACATTCATGACTTTATGAGATTGTTAAATAAACACATCGAGCTAATATGAACTGATCTGAGATAATTTGAAAGTTCATAATCCAAATAAATGAAATGGTAGCCAGATTGGAGTCTTGAAATTCATATTTTTGATATTATATATCAAATTTTGTTAGTTAAGGTTCACCATACCGCAATATCATTATCAATGGTCTTAGGAATTCTGGCAACAACCACTTTCAATACACGCCTTTGGATTTCCTACACAAAATTTCAACATTCATAGCAACAAACATACATCACACAAAAATACTGCAAATGAATTGGTAAGATAATGGAGCAGATATAAAAATATTTCAATAGGTGGCAAATGGAAATAACCTTCATTATCAAAAGAAGAATTCAAAAGTCATTTTTAAATAACAACAAACTCATGGCACATTAAACCATTTCACATTCATTGTAATGCGCTGTCATGCAACCCTAGAGTGTTAGACTAATCAGAGCGAAAATACAGAAATATTTTTTTTTTAATTTTTAAAGCAATAAAGTACAAAACAAGATCCAAAGATATTATAAAACACATAAAAGGAAATGTACACTTCTAACCACTCTAGGGCAACATAACTGCATTAGGAAATTAAGTAAACCATAAGAGTGATAACCATAACTATTGAATTAGATAACCCAATAACTTTTACAACAACAATATAATTCAAAAACGAGATATCAGTTCAAGATTACAAGATTACAAGGTTGCAAGATTACAAGATTACAAGGTTGCAAGATTACAATATTACAAGATCGATCTTGTTGATATACCAAAAGAGTACATAAGAAAGTATCCAACACTGCTGAAGATATAAGCCGACTAGAACTGGAACGTCTCCACACAAGGTTCAAACCGGATCTCCAAGAAAACCAATGGATAGCTCTACCTCCCAACCATGTGGAACCCTGAGGTCCACCCCACCGAGCTAGGAGATAACAAGAGGATTACCACAAGGTCAAGGCTGCAGTCAAGAACACAAATACCAACACCAGACTCCATGAAGACAAACATGATAAAAGGACTACACAGAACCGACAGTACTCAACTAGACAGATCAAAAATATCAGACTAGGTCAATCAAGAATCAAGACCACACTCCAGAGGTACAAACAAGTATGAAGAGGAAATAACTGAACCGCATAAGGGGAGTGTCATCGCATGGCCCTAGCATGGGTTACCCAGGCTATCTCTCACCAGAAGCTGGCTCCCATCTATGGTTACCCTAGCAGCCTCTCTCTAGGTGCCGGCCCTATAGGGTGACACATGCGGAGCCAACATGTCCTCTCATGAAGACGAGGAGGTCGACCTTGCCAACCAAGCCTTCTCATCCCTCCCTTAGCCTATGAAAGCACTCAAGGTGTGGGCGAGGTCACATTAATTATCTTGTTAAGTGTATTACTACCCAACCCTCCTAGATACATTATTATATTTCCGCTTGTTTACAACTTCCATGGGGTTACCCAGGCGACCTCTCACTAGGCGCCGGCCCCACCATGAAAGCCACTCCCTTAGCATTCCCTGACCAAACAGTCAACCTCAACAAGCAAAGATAAAGGTTACATTACATTTCCGACCCGTCACAAAAGCCATACACTGAGCCACAACAATCCAACTCCCATAGCCCTACTCAACTCAACCATACAACATAACATGGTAAAACACATGTATAAGTGCCGAAGACCAAAAGGTAAGACCTCTGGAGTCAGTGACTAAGTTCTTTACCCAGAGACTACATCACCTTTCCCATTCGAAAGAATAGGTTCCACGACCATGATATAATGCAAGATCGACAAAGGGGTAGATACTCAAAACATTCTTAACATAGGTTGACAAAAATACCCAATTTAGTTCCAAGGGTAACTTCCCACCTTCACCGGACAAGGTTAACATAATAACATCATAACACAACAAGGATAAATACAATACTACAAGCTATACTCAAAGAGTTTTCACTTCCATGAATTAGAGATAATTACATTTAACATTTAAGCGCAGACCTTACATATGATTTAATGACAAGTACCCCACATTAAATTTTCAAGGACGATAATCTTCTTTGTCTCATTAACGAATAGAGATCAACTAAAATTTTACTCAAAGAATTAAGACAATAGAAATCATACAAAACCTTTTCACATCTATGCTAAGATTAAATCAAGAATACTAAATTAGTTCACCATGTTATACTATTCTACCCTACTAATCTAAAACTTCAAACTAAAACAAATACTCTCATAAAAAGGATAAATATTCAAATCACTAACCTATCTTTTTATTATCCTCTCTAAAACCTATTCTAATCTATTTTTTTTTTAATATATAAATACAAGAACAATATCATACAAACAGAAAAATAATCTATTTCTCTATTAATGAATGTGCAAGGAGTAGACTATTCAAAACCATTATAAAATGGGTCTATTTCTTTATCTGAAAATCTATAAACAAAGTTATTAAAAGAATGGTCTATCTCTTTAATTCCAAAATTACTTTCTTTGAGAAAGAGGAAGGAATTTCTTTATAAGAAAGATTCTATTTTAAAGTTAAAGTACTTATACAAAGAAGTTTTTTTTTTTTTAAAGAGAACTCATGAAATACTTAAGAGATACGGTTTCTCTTTTTATTTTATTTTTTCTTTGTTTTTAAAAGAGTTACTATCTAAATACTAACGTAAAAGACTTCTGTTCGAAGAGTTTTCCCCTACTACGTATTATCTTAGACTTAACAATTGGGAACCTATAGATTCGCTTCTAGAAACAAATAATGACTATAGTTGAATTACTAACAGAGAAATTATGCACTTATTTGTTTAGTCCTCCTGAATTTAAATAATGGTATAAATTACCAAAACGTTAAGCTGGAACATATAATATGCTAAGAATATATAAGAAGGGATGAGTTGAATAAGACGAAATGTCAATGAAGGCGAGAGATATAATAAATTTAGAAATAGCAAGGCACTTCCATGCCTGCAAAAAGACACACTTCAACACAGAATTACTGAAGACTTACCTCTAAAGTCACTGACAGAAATTGTGCTTATAGCAAGAGAATGAAAACTTCTAATCTGTGTTGATTTCCTTATCGGAACCAGAACTACCTACAAGATTACTGCCAGAGGATTAAATAGAAGAGATGTGATCTGACTAAAAATCTTCAGCAAAAGAAGGCAGGTTGAGAAAAGGTAACATTAACAGGGCCAACAGATTTAACCTATACAAAGCTATACTGAGGCCGTCCGGCATCATCCCAAGGCGTAGAGTCCACAATAGATTCAGATGCTGCAACTGGTGATTTCACATGCCCAGAAGCAACTCAAGGAATTCCCTAGGTGCTTCGATTGTTTAAAAAAAATTGAGATTGCAGGATAAAATAGCAGAAACAACGTTAGGCTAGACCGAGGAGCAAATTTTTCCAAGCGAGACTTAATCTCACTAATGCTTACGAGATTGGCATACAGTTAAATCTCTCAGAAGCGCCATGAGCATTGGACAGAATCACACAAGAAAGGTTTTATTTATTAGCTAACTCAATGGCGATCATGGTCATGCTAACAGAGTCTAGAGATCGAAATATCATCTTGACAGAGAACAAACAGAAAAGTATGATTTGTTGCTTCAAATAAAGTTTGGGGCGGTCCCAAAGGAACCGTCCAGAGGGAAAACAACCCAACGGCAACATCAGGTGGAGATAAGACTAGAGTGGGCGATCTGCCTAAGAGGCTTAATTCCAGTTGTGAACTGCTCATATTTGGGCTATAATGATTTCAGGATATCCATGAATGGATCAATTGAAAGCTATGAATCTCTCAGATAGTACATGGAAGGTGTATCTCATGTGTGCTAAAATGTGAAAGCATAGTTGAGGGATGTGAACCGTTATATAGAATACCTCAGAAATGCAATGTATACAAAAATGATTTGGGTCAACATCTATTTTCTTCAGGCAATGCAAGGACAAATAAAGTTAATATGACTAATCTGTCTACTTTAAGAACCATACGGATTTCTCCATTAAAGCTTTGAATAGATTACAGAGATTACATTACTTACTCAAAAAGAAAAAAAAACAAAACACTTATTCAATCTTAAGGTGGAAAGTAAAAATTAAGAGATATGTACCCGGAAGAATTCAAGTCCAAGTTACAGGAAGTCTGCAACGCCAATTTTTCCTAAAATCTGTGTAGAAAATCCTCCTGAAAAAACCCCCCCAACATTCGCCAAAATCACAGACATAAAAACCCCCCATTCATGCCAAACTTCCCGAGACCAAAAATAGGAAATCCAATAAATTCCAATAACTCCCAATAACAGCACAATCCCACTCCACAAAGACAATTTGAAATTTTTTTCCGAACATAGAGATTCTCAAATCTCTAATTATATCCGGCAATAACAATCATTAAATTAGTCACCTAAAAGAAATATTTTAACACACTATGCACTCATTATCTTCATAAATGTTTATAACATTTAATAACTAATTTGTCATTGATAAGGCTTTACACAAACAATATTCCTATTTTACGACTATACCAAAACCGTAAGGTCATTAAAAAAAATACAAGGAAAACATAAACAAGTATAACATCTTAACAACACTCCACAACTCGCGACGACCAACCACCAGAACCAAGGGACAACATCGCATCACAACACACGACTATGGCAAGGACCAAAGATGACGACAAGGACACAAGACTATGACAAGGACTGAAATTGACCTAGCGGTAAAGACCTCATATTATCTCCATCACCTTATCCATGGTGTAGGGCCCGCTCAGACCTACTAAATCAGGTGGAGTCGAGGCCCGGTACCTGCAACCTGCGTGAAAACCAATGGGTTATATATGATCAACTGTAAATATAAATATATCACACACAACGAGACGAATCGCGACGTAGTAGGGTACTCGATCCGAGTAGTACTACACCGTCCCCGCTCCAACACAAGACTATAATCAGAAGCATAAACATGATAACCATCACTAAGCATATCCATCTCAACATAACTGAAGTAATCAAAATGTCCTCAAAACTCATAACACATGTCTCAATACATCCATCGAACATAGTCCATCAAGGTTAAGGAGAGCATAAACCGATGCATACTAGTCCAAATGTCTCGAAACTGTAATTATGCAATATAAAACTATCAACTGTTCCAGAACTGACAGAAAGCAATAATAAAAATAACATCTAACACAAGTCAAAAAGCAAGGGACATTACATTCATGAAACCACCAAATCTCATGAATAGATACTTAAGCAACATGATAGATGAAAAAGATTAGATGCTTTCCAGATGCATTGAGGAAGAAGTCATAATTATTGAACATAAAAGGCCCTAAGGCTTCTTGAAATCACTTTTGGACCCTCTAAAAGAGACCTCTTATTTTGAGAGGTGCAATACCATGCCATTAATTTCTCACAGCTATAAAAAAAAAATTATAATTGGATCCTAGTTTATTTGTTTCACAATTTGAATTTTGCCTCAACGTTATTAGTCATCATGTATCTACAAAATTCCCATTATGGTATCTCGACAAGATGAATATAGTAAATACCTCATAAATAACATTTGCTCCTCTTTGTGTTCCATCTCCTCCAATAATATAGACCTATCATACAAAAGCAACTGAAAATTTAAACACATTTGATGGTAACATAGAATCATTGTGTGGAAAAAGGATGAATAGACAAGGTCATTGACGAATCAAGCACCTAGTTAATGCCACGGCCTTGAATGTTGTCAACTATTTTTGAAGTTGCATGACCACCCCATGAAGTACCAAGAACAGTACCTCCACATTTGTGAATATCATTAACAACATTTGGGTTTAGGGGATGGTATTGTGAGAGTAAAAACATTTATAACCTCCCTGCACAAGAAGAACCCAAAAGGTTGTTTATTCACAAAAATGTGCACACAAAAGTTTTGATTACAGTTCTCAAACAAAATGCTATTCAAACTAGGAAAACTTTAAAATCTAAAAAAATTGAATTGCCCCTACTGAGTCATCTAAAAAATTTGAATTGCCCCTACTGAGTAATCTCAATTATCCTTTCCATGAGGTCATGGCCTCTAGCCATTGGGCCTTAATTAGACCTTCTCGACATGCCAACCTGATCATACCATTCTTCCAGCCTAACTCAGTGAAGACACTATACATCCTCCTCTAATGGCATCAACACATATACAATGTTATGCATAGAACAAATTCTTCACACACTAATACAAGACCATACTGCACTTCTGTATCTAGCCATTGATGCATGGTAGCAGCTAACCCTAGCCATGCTTGGTCCAATTCCCATGCCCAGGCCCAAAGAGGATAGCTCCATCAGCTAATTGCAAAGGATGTTATCTCTCAAGCCACTATAGACTATACTATTAGACTACATTGGTGACTACGTGCTAACTGGTAGCTCTACCAAGTTGAACCAACACTCTTTTTGGTGCCAAAGACAACATAGGACTTTCTCTAAAATTTATCTTAATAGGGAAGTATTTTTATACTTATAGCCATATACTCATATTAATCTCAACAATTCTTGCATTTACATAATTGATCAAAACTAATTACATAACATTAGAATCATAATTAAAGAGACAAAGATGAGTGCTAACTTTTGAAATAAGCCAAAAGTCAAACTTTGCAAGAAAACATATTATGACCTATAACAAGGTGAATTTCTAATATAATCAAGGTGGGTCATGAAATATCACACCTGAACTAGAGGCATAAGGATTGGAAGAATCTCATCACCAAATATAGTAGAAAGCATATCAAGTCCAGCAGCGCTACATTTTCTCAAATTCCACGAATTGATAATATCACCTTCCTATAAAGTTGCATTACTTGTGTCATTCAGCATTAGCAAAAAAAATATAAGTAGAAATATTGAGCACAAGCCACAGTTAACTAGACCAGTCAATAACGGGCATTTATGTACAATGATTAGGTGAACTAGAAAACACTTCAATTTTAATTTTAAACAGTAAGGCTTCGGGCTGAAATGCTAGCCTATGCTTATTTAATGGCTGAGTTTGAGACCAGCACTAGATAAAATCTCCAGCAGTGCATATGCACCAGTGGCAGGAGGTGGCAAATCCCTATGACCTTGGGATTACAACTAACACATGACGAACCTTTCCAGCCATGTGCACAATAAAATCCCAATAGTCTCACCTGTGTACACCCAATTTAACATTGGCTCAAAGATTGTTGTGTGGTCTTCACAGGAATGATGTTTATGCATGAACATTATCAAAATTGGTGGCAAAGAGCTTTGACAGCTAGCAGCAAAACCTTTAATGAGCATAAAAAATCTAGCTGAGTGATGGTGAAATGGAAAAGTTGAATGCCTTTATCTAAATATATTGTACCTAACTATTTGTGTTCCTCAATTTGTGCATAACCAATATTAGAAAAGCTAAGTACAATTCCAATATATTTTTCACATCCTCGTGCACCCTACAAACAAATTTCTTTTGTCTTTTTAGGGACAGAGAGATGTGAGTAGCATACTAGGCACCATGCTATAATGCGCAGTAAGGGCAAAATGCAAACTGAATGACAGCTTCAATTCACAAGTCAGGCACCATAGGAAGCAACAGCAAAACGTGTACATATATACCTCTTCTTCATCATCGGTGCCATCTGCCCCATGAGCTTGTGAATTACGAAATCTAGGTTTCAAATCCTGTGAACACATAGTAGCCAAACAACACACTTTATTTCCCAAAAACAACTTTAGTGATAGAAGCCTTAACCATTCCATAACATCTCAGAAACAACAGAGCCACCTGATCCCTGTCAGGAACATTTTCATCCGCCTGCAATGACAGATCAGAAATGATTAAGGCATAGAATACAATAAAAATAGAACTTCAAAGAAAGGAAAATTACTAAGAATGACATATAAGTTTCATTGTAGATAAAAGCATTACTATCCCAAAACAATAAACTCACCTCTGCATCAACAAGTGCCTCATCATCATCTGCATACACCATGTTTGACAACAGAACCTACAAAACAAATACAAGCAAAGAAAATGCACATTAAAAAGATGTTTCTGGAAAAGCCTACTATTTAGGAGACTTGTTATCACTAGAAGTATTGAGATCAGAAGTCGAAAAGTACCGCAATCAAACGTGGCAGAAATTCCCTCAATATCTATGGAGGAAGACGAGCTTCTCAAAATGCAGACCTGATCAAGAAAATGATGCGTTGACTTATTAAAATTGTCCATATAATTGAAATATTTCTTGAGTGCCATGAATAAAAAACTTCAGAAGACATTATGATTAGTGTAATCAGCCAGTTAGACTGCAAATAAATGATGCCTGTTAGGATTTTAACTACACATATCAGAAGCCCCAAATGGATTTACTATTCAGGATATTTCATCAGAAACAACTAAATATTCCAATAGGAATTTATCGTTACAAGTTGTGATAAAGATAAATAGTAAATACCAGAATTCACATGACTCAAGAACCACTTCTTCATCAGCATCCTGATTTGCTTGCAACATATATTCAATTACATTTCTCATGTGAGGCTGCACATTGAATGCTAACAAAATCAGACAAACAGTAAACTTGGACTGTGTACTTTTCAAATTTCAAAAGTTATGACATAAAGAAGATCTCAATTTCTACGGTATGCTATTAGATCCACTACCTATGTGCCAAAAAACTGTATTAAGGAATCCCAAGAATATGATTGAACACTTATAACACATGTACTGTAAAGTTAATTATACAACCGAATAGAGCAGTAATTCACATTGGAAGTTGAGGAAATTGGACAACCTCACTGTAAACAGTAAAATGTCAATGTACCTCAACAACAAATTCAAGATATAGCAACTCACCTGCAGGAAATCAGGTCTAACCTCAAGTAGATGAACCAATGCAGCACATACCTGAACATCAAACTTAAATCATTATAGAAAATCATTAAGTATAAGCCAAAAATTAGAGGAATACATGTGAATATCTTCATCCATACAAATTAAATAAATTTAAAATGTTACCATGCACTTGGAGCTAATGAGAGAACATAAATAGCACATGGAATTGTGAAGCAGCTATAGAGCTATTAATAGCCAAACACTTTTTAATATGTAGGAATGGCTTATGTTGTTCAAGCAACCCTTGTAATTTAGCATATTGGTTTTCAATTAATGCTATAATTCTTTGTCTTTTATATGATCAAAAATTACTGGAGGAATATTTTATCATAAAACATGAATGTCAGACATCATGTCAGAATCAATACTGCTTACAGTTTGCAAATGCTACAAAAATAAAGATGCAGAGATCGCCATTAGAGAGAAGGGCATAAAATGAGTAAGTTTACTAAAAAACTGACCAATTTTCTCACTTCTGCTGCAGGATCATGAGCAAGAGTAAACAGGCCCTGGAGATACTGATCCATGGATAATAACAATGCCTACATGCACAACAAGAAAGTCCTCACTGCCAATTCACGTAATGCATCATAGCAAGTGTGTATGTTTCTTAGAGGAAAAAATCTAGTTCAACAGATACACAAATACTTACTATAGGCAGAAGCACAATATACTGATTGACAGAGCTAAGTGCTAGTTTCCTGAGAGAAACATGAGGTGACTGAAAAAACTGCAAAACAGTTTGCAAAGCCATAAACAAATTAGAACCTGGTTGAGGCCAAATTATAAGCTGGAAAAAAGCTGTGTAAAAGTTGCCAACAATCTAAAACAAATACTTGAGAGGATATCAACCTGAAATAATCTAGGCAAAAAGATATTGATATCTCGCTCCTGAAAGCCTGGTACATCAGCATCTAGCCCCTCTGGTATATCTTCACAGATCTACATCTGCAAGATTATAATATTTTAAAATTAGCATGCCAAAAAAAAAATTGAAGAAAAAAATAAGATAGTTTCTTCTCACCGTGCCCATAAAAGAACAACCAACAAATGATTGATGCATTAGTATTATGTATTGCACAGATTAATGCAGTTAAATCAGTGACTAGTAGTGTATCACAAGATATTATAAGTAAACTGTCATTCACAACAAGCAAAGAAGCAGCTAATTGTGTAAATGCTATGATAAATCTTCAGATTTAGAACATTTTTTTATGTATTCAACCAAGTCACATAAGATATCAGTATCTCTGCCTTTAAGTAGATTACATGTTAAGTAAGCATACACCTATTCCAAAAGCCTCCTTCAGCTAATAAGTTGCCACGAGCAGGGGGATCCATTCCATCAAAGTCACCCAGGAATCAAACCTGGCCCAATTGCGCCTCCAGGTATTTGAACCTTGGTGGATGGTGTAACACACAATCATCCTTGCCAATTGGGCTCAATCCCTCCAGTATTTAAAATAAATTTGAAAGTACATCTTGGTGATGAATACCACCCAAGGCTTTCTAATAATTTAAAGCTACCTCAGGGGCATGCCTACACAGAAAAGTACGTTTGGGGTCTTCTCTAATAAATTTGTTTCTGTTTCATCCCTTACTATTCCACCCATCAGTTGAACTCCTTCAGCTTCTATTCCCAAGAGTTCCATAGTTTGTACTACATATAAGTTTAGAACTTCTAATACACTTGCTAATGTCTATTCAGAAGTAAATTCTGAAAATACTGTATCCAGTCACTTAAACTCTTTCAATTACAATTTATCAATTATCCCAAGAGTTCCATAGTCTGTACGACGTATAAGTTTATAACTTATAATACACTTGCTTATGCCTGTTCAGAAAGAAATTCTGAAAATATTGCATCCTAAATTCAGCTTTGAAATGCGCTGAAAGGATCAAATACAATTGTGGAAAACGCTTCAGAGGTATAAACCAAATTTGAGAAAATAAAAATCATTCAGTGAAAATGGACTCACAAATTTTTTACTTATCAAAATGAATTTGTTGAAAACACAAACCCTTACTAGCAAAGAGAAATTATATTTCAGTAAAATCTTCCAAATACGATAATACCCAATTACCAACAATGAAATGGGAATCAAACATTAGATTACCTTTGATAATGCATCGCCTTCCATCAGATTGAAATCATTGCTAAACCTTTGCCAGTAACCTCGCTGCCTACGCCAGAATGGGAGCTTAGAAACAAGGGAATTTTTGTCAGATATTTCAGTTGGAAATGCTCTGGTAGACATTTACACAACTGTGGAGCACAGACAAGGCACGTGAACTGTTTCACAAAATGCCTAAAAGAAAAGCAGGCTCTTGGACTGCAATGGTCGCAAGATAGGCACAAAGTGGATTAGTTATAAAGGCCTTAGAACTTTTAAGCAAATGCAACTGGCGGGTGTAAACCCCGACTCCCAAAACCTTTAGCAGCATCGTCCCTGCCCATGCAAAAGGGCAACACAGAGAAGGCACGCACCCTGTTTGACAGAATGCCTCAAAGAGATGTTTCTCATGGACTGCAACAATTGCAGGTTATGCGCAAAAACAGATTTGATAAAACAGCTTTAGAATCTTTTAAACAAATGCTATTGGCAGGCGTAAAACCAAATTCCTAGACCTTTGCCAGCATCCTCTCTGCCTAAGCAACGATGGAAGCATAGACAAGGCACGTAACTGTTTGGTCGAATGCCTCAGAGTGACGTCCTCTCATGGAATGTAATGATTGCAGGATATTTACAAAATGGATCTTTCGAAAAGGCTTTAAAAACTTTCTAGCAAATGCGATTAGCAGGCGTAATGCTAGACTTCACAGCCACTGCCGCATCCTCACGGCCTATGCCAAAATGGGCATCCCTCGTACAGGGTATGGACATGCATTGAAACATGAAGGATAGAGGAATTTCATCTGATATTGTAGTTAAAAAGACTAAGGTAGACTGTATGCAAAATCTGGAAGCAAAGAGAGGGCACGCGAACTGTTTCCCAGAATGCCTCAGAGAAGTCATCTCATGGAATGTAATGATTCCAGGATATGCACACAATGGGTTAGATTAAAAACTTTAGAATCCTTCAAGTAAATGTGAAAATGTGTAACATAGACAAGCCAAGTAACTATTTGGCAGCTGAAAGTGATGTCATCTAATGGGTAGAAATGATTACGGGATATGCACAAAAGAGATTTGTTGAGAAGGCATTAGAACTTACATGCAATGCAATATGCAACGGATGGAAAAATCCACTCCACAGCTGCGCCTCTACCCTTTTCAGCTCCCTGTGTGCCCTCCTTTCTCCTTGCCAAAAACCCTCACTCTCTTCCCTTCTACTCAAATCCATAGCGTGAGCCTTTTTCCCTCGCCCCTGTCAAAGTAAGAATCCCGCCATAAAATATTTTCTTTTTTTCCTTAAGTCCAAAAAAAAAGACCATCCCTATATTATTTTTGGTTTATAACTAATAGATGACCAAGGCTTAAGAAAGACCCCATCTCATGAATGCCATATAGAAACTATGCACAAGGTCCATTCACTAACACAACCCCACAACAAGAAAAATAAATAGACGAACACATGCACACGAAGGCACTACACAAGGTCAAGTTGCTAACACAATGCCACAAAGACAAACTCAACACAAAAAGATCGTACGGATCCGACTCACAAGAGGATAGAACAATCGGACAGTACTGGACGGTGTCTGAGGCATAACCTGACATCATAAACTTGTCTCAACATAGAGACGATGACGAGGCAAAGGTGTTGGCCACTGTGACATCTCCAACTTGCCACCATTGGGATATGAGGCATGCTCAAACTTGTGGAGCCAGATGAAGTCAAGGTCTAGTACCTGCATCACTCAAAAACACATTACAACATCTACACATATACATCATATAATAGCTGAAGCATGAATAATCCACATCAGAGGATTCCAACATCCGTGATCATTCACATAGTGTGTCAATGTCACTGTGTCATCCTCTCCACATGTACACCCAATCTCAATATGAAATCAAACATAACAATTCGACTAGTACACCATGATATAAAGTCACATCGCCACTCTAGTCGTCATGTCTATTCATCATAACATAATCATGATCAAAAAAATCAACATAAGCAAAAATGTCAGTGTCTCAACATCATATAAATCCTAAATTTCATACCTCAGTGTTTACCTCGAACGGGCCAGGACTAGTGAGGCACTACAAATTTGTCTTTTTTCTTCTTAACCCTTTGTTCAATCCTTTCTCTCCCTTTATTCCTTTGGTCTAAGCGAACATTTATTGCCTTGCCTTGTATTGTCTTTGAATTCATGGATTATGATCAAATTGGAAAGAAAAAGAATAGAAGAGTAATAGTCATTTATTTAGTCATTTTTATTTGTCTGACCAATTATTTAGTTGTGTTTTTGCCTGAAGACCAAATTAGTCATTTATTTAGTCATTTATTTGGTCATTTCAACTGATGATCAAATTAGTCATTTATTTAGTCATTTATAGTTGTGTTGCAAAAAATTTTGGTCACGTGACTAAAAGTTTTAGTCACCTGGTCATTTATTTGCCATATTTCTACTAGTGTTGAAACTATTAACATTTTTTATTGTACGTGTGTCTGAGAATGTTTTATCAAACTTCTAACATATTTGGTGTAGGACGTTTGTTGAAGACAAAAATTCTACTAATTTAGTTGCGCACTTATTTTATTAAAGGAAATTAATTCATGTTTGTGGTGCTTAGGAGCTTCTAGAGTGTGTATGCTCTCTCCTCACACTAAAAGGTGATCTTGGAGATCAACAGCACTCTTTAAGTTCTATTTTTTATGTTTATCCCAAGAGTCTAAATGTGTATGCTCTCTCCTCGCATTGCAAAGTGATCTTGGAGATCAAAAGTATTTAACCTTCTTTCCCTTTAGGAGGCCTACCTAAGGATTTCATCACCCTAGGCGAAGACCTCAACCACGTGTTTTGGTAGAGTATAAAAAGGGGGGAGAATGAAATTTGTACCCCTATAGTGGAGCTATCGTTTTGGGCCCACATCAAGCCTGCGAGAGTTGACAAAGTGATTTATCACATGCCTTAGACAACACAATTGTTCACAAATTTTGGGCCTCATGTACCTTTGAGTATAACAAGGACGCCCCTAGACAACTTTGTTTATCCTAGACTGAGACCTTTTAGACATCTTTTTTCATGGTGCATCAATAAGAAGATAGCCCTAGGAAGTTACTCACACCATACTTCTTAATTTGTAGAGATAGAGTTCACTGTGGGTAGGGCCTTGGCCTCCACAAAAAGGGGTGTATAGGAGGTACATGACCTTGCTTCCCTAGCTATTGAAAGGAAGCTAGGTGTACAGAAATTGCTTCCTACACTAATCTAATGAGGAGAGATGAGTGCAAATTTATTTTAATCTTTACAGTTACAACAATGTTAACCCACTAATAGAGATATTGCAGCAAACACATACACAAGAATGTAAGATAGAAGAAGAGAGAGACAAGATATACGTGGGGAAAACCCTTACGGGTAAAAAACCCCACACTCCAAAACACAGCTCAAATGTATTCCGTAAACAATGAAGGTTACAATACATTCACAGAGCCAATACTCTTGTAGGAGTCTTCAACACTTGTATCTGGAGACAATTCGGCAGCATAACAGTACCTGTAAATCACATAATACATCTCCACTCCAAAGCACCTGTTTATATAGAAAATACAAGGCAAAAATAGCTCTATCTTGGGATGGGCGTCCAACATGGCCTCATGGCCCACAACCCACGCCTATGGACACTTGTCCAACACTGTAAGATGTTTCTGACACTTGTCAAGTCACCCCATCCCAAAGAAGTCGCCTATTCCCAAGTTAGGCAATGATAGATACTCTTACAACACTTACAACCGTCATAGAATCCGTCATAACTGTAAGAGAATCTATCATACACAGGCTATAAATAGTATATTCTCTTACAACATATCATAACCCTCCTTGGGGCACCCAAATATGTCTTTTTCAAAGATGCTTCTCGACACATGTCTTCACCTATCATAGAATCTTCCATTTACGACTCTTACGCATCATAGATTTGTCATAGGAATCTGTCATGACCATTTCGGTCAATATTCCCTTACACACTATCCAAGATGCCGACATATGACAGAATATTCCTACCACTAAGTGGGATGCCTATCTCCTCATGTGAGGACAAATTTACATGTGGTCATCTTCCATGTAGGATGACACATCACCGTGCCAACTACCACAAGATGACAACATAGGATTTGCATCCTAATTACACAATAGGCAATAAATAAATAAATACAATGTAATAATACAAGGAATTGCCAAGGTTGAGACACCTTAATTCCCAACATTCTCCCACTTGTTGAACACCTTGTAAGAGCCAATAGAATTAACAGGATTTAACTGCTATAGGCCGAGAGGCTCATAGACTCTGAACACCATTTGAACTTCTCTGTGTCCACTGGTTTTGTCAATGCATCTACAACATTCTTCAAAGTGTCTACCTTCTCCAAATTCACCTTCCCATCCTCTACCATGTCTCGTACGAAGTGAAACTGTACATCAATATGCTTTGTTCTGGCATGGAAAATCAGATTCTTTGCTAGGCAAATCGCACTCTGACTGTCACAACAAATCGTAATATGTCTTGCATCAACACCAATATCTGAACACAATCTCTTAATCCAAATAGATTCCTTGCAAGCATGATTTGCTGCCATATACTCAACTTTTGTCGTGGACAAAGCAACCACAGGTTGTCACTTACTCATCCAAATAATTGCACCACCAAACATTGTGAACACATATGCACTGGTGGATCTCCTGTTGTCAATGTCACCCGCCCAATTAGAATCCACGAATACAAACAGAATGTGGAGGTCCTGTAACATTACTATGATAGCATATGGAATACTCGGAAGTACCCCTCAAATATTTGAACACTCTCTTAACTGCATCCCAATGTATCCGTCTAGGATTGGCCATAAATCGACTAAGGACTCACACTGCTTGGGCAATGTCTGGTTTTGTGCAGACCATAGCATACATCAAACTGCCAATAGCACTAGCATAAGGTACTCTGCTCATGTCCTCCACCTCACTAGGAGATTTTGGACAATCATTAACAGATAACTTTATTCCCAAAGAAATAGAAACACACAATGGTCTACAATCTGCCATGCTAAACCTATCCAACACGGTCTTCACATACTTACTCTGGCTTACCCAAAGTTTTCTGTTAGCTCTCTCTTCTGATTTCCATTCCCAGAATGTACTTGGCTGCCCCTAGATTTTTCACCTCAAACTGTGCTGACAACTAAGACTTCAAATAGAAATCATATTCTTACCATTCCCAATTAACAGCATATCATCAATATACAATGCAATGATGAGAATGCGATCATTGTCAAATTTATAATACACACAATGATCTGATTTTGATCTTGGAAATCCAACTGACAACACAAAGGCATCAAACTTCAAGTACCACATCCTAGGAGACTGCTTCAAACCATACAAAGACTTTTTCAACTTGCAAACCAAATTTTCTTTACCTTTCTCTATGTAATCTCTGGCTGTAACATGTAAATCTCTTCCTCCAAATCACCTTGAAGGAATGTTGTCTTCACATCCATCCACTCCACCTCTAAGTCGTAAGCTATTGCAAGAGATAATAGGAACCGAATAGATGTCAGCTTTGCATTCCCTCCACTTGTGAATACCCCTTCGCAACCAGTCTGACCTTGTACTTTTGAACACTGCTATCTGCACCGAATTTCTTCTTGAACACCCATTTGCATCCAATAGGTTTTCGTCCTTCAGGCAAAGGTACCAAGTCCCATGTTTTATTTTTTTCCAAAGAAGCCATCTCATCTTCCATAGCCTCCTTCCAGGAACCTGAATCTTTCATGCCCAAAGCCTCTGTCATAGTTCTAGACTCATCAGTGTTAGTAAGAAAGGCAAAAGCACAACTAGAATCAAGTAATGAATAACCAAACCTATCAGGTTGCTTCCTTGTTCATGTAGACCTCCTCAATGGCTGAGGTTGAAGTTCTTCTTCTTCTAAACTTTCAAAGCTGCTAGAGCTCTCTTCATCATGAGGTCTCACAGGGTCTATCAGTTCAGTCTTCTCAGGGGTAGAAGGAAACTGAACCACATCTTCTTTCTTTTATGTTTCTTCTGGCTGTAGAACAACATAAGAAGGTGTTAGCTCTCTAAAGATAACACTTCTTCTATACAACACTTTTTCAGCCACAGGATCCCAAAGCTTGTATCCTTTCACACCGACACCATAGCCAATGAAAATGTACTTAACAGCCTTGTTCTCCAATTTAGACCATTTCTCCCTAGGGACATGTGCATATGCCTCACAACTAAAAACACGAAGATGTCTAACTGAAGGCTTCTTACCAGACCACACCTCCATAGGTGTCTTACCAACAATAGTTGATGTAGGAGACCTGTTTACCAGGTAGCAAGCAATGGCTACAGCTTTAGCCCAAAACTTTTGTTCGAGGCTTTCTCCACTAAGCATACTCCTAGCCCTCTCCATCAATGTCCTATTCATCCTCTCTGCAACTCCATTTTTCTGCGGGGTGTATGGAGTTGTCTTATGTCTTTCAATCCCTTGCTCTTTACAGAACTTATCAAACTCTGCCGAACAAAACTCACCACCATTATCAGTTCTCAAACACTTAATCTTTTTACGAGTCTGATTTTCAGCAAAAGCTTTAAACTCTTTAAACCAACTAAAGACTTCAGTCTTGCTTCTGATAAAATAAACCCATGTCCTTCTACTGTAATCATCTATGAAAGATACAAAATATATAGATTTGGAAATCGAAGGAACATTAACAGGACCAAACACATTAGAATGAATAAGATCCAGTACATCAGAAGACTTGTGAGAACTAGAGTAAAACTGAACATGGTTTTGCTTTCCATATACACAATGTTCGCAAAAGTCAAACTCGAGATTACAATCATTTAACCCCTCAAAGAGGTTTTTATTTTTTTAGGGTTCTAAGACCCTTCTCACCAATGTGGTCATATATCAAATGCCATAACATAGTCTTTTCAGTAGGAAGTTTAACTTCCAAAGCATGTGCACTACCATCAGAATGTGTTACAACTGATTTCTTCACTGCTCATTCAGATGGTGGGGATGAAGTGACTGCATCTCTTTTCTTCAAGTCAGAATAACTATTGCACTGTAAAGTGCATGCCTCCAGCTAAAACAGAGTACCTCTCCGAGTACCCTTCGCAAGCACCATAGATCCTCTAGTCATCTTGCATCCATCCTTTGAAAAGACAACCTGCACACCTGCATCATTCAACATACTTATAGAAAGTAGGTTCCATGCCAAGCCTAGGATGTGCATAACCCCAGTGATCCCCTTCACTCGTCCATCAAGGAATCGGATTGAGACTCTTCCATGACCAACAATCTTCAAATGAGAGTCATCACCCAGGTACACTCTTCCACCATCGAACTCTCCATTCTTCATGAACCAACTTCGATGCGAAGTCATGTGGAATGATGCACCAGAATCTATCAACCACACATCATCAGATGCATGGGTGGCCAGGGCTGCAATGAAGGCATCACCATCATCTTTAGACTTGTCAGAATCTGAATCTGAGACATTCTTTTTCTTCTTTTTCTTTTCTTCCTTGCATTCCTTTCAGAAATGTCTAGTTTTTTCCACAGTTCCAATAGAAAGCCTTGGACTTTCCAAGAGATTTGGATCTCCCATGGGATTTAGATCTACCCTTCTCAGCTTTCTTGTCTTTCGTTTTCCCTTTCTCCTTGGGTCTTCCACGAACCGCAAGAGCCTCTTTGGCTGCCTCAGAAGATTTTCTCCACATCTCTTCAGATAACAGTGAAGATACCACTTCATCCATTGTAAAAGTGGATATGGTGCTCCCAATAGCCATAACAAGATGATCCCATGAGTCTGGCAAAGAACAAAGCAAGGTCATACAATGATCCTCCTCCTCCATCTTCACACCAACTGATGTCAATTGTGCAATTAACATGTTGAAGGCATTCAAGTGATCTTCAACAGATCCTCCATACTCCATCCTCAGAGAATACAACTTCTTTCTCAGAAAAAATTTGTTCACCAGGGATTTGGCCATATAAACATCTCCCAACTTCTTCCAAAGGTCTTTCGTGGTCTTCTCCTCATGGACATTTAATAGGACAGGATCAGCTAGACTGATTCTTATGAGACCCTTAGCCTTTCGATCTTTGAGATCCCAATCAACTTGTACCATTGCAGTTGGTTTTACACTGGCTACGGTTTCCCATAGGTCACAATCAACAAGCATGTCTTCCATCTTAAGTTTCCATAACTCAAAATTAGTGCCATTGAATTTCTCCACCTCTAATCTTCCGGATGTGCCTGCCATCTTTTTCCTGCAACAAGATTACAGAATGCTCTACACAAAGCTCCCACTCAACCTAAGATTAGCTCAAAAAACCCCTACCCAACAACTAGCAACAAAGGTGATCAAGCTCTAATACAAACTAAAAGGAAGCTAGGTGTGCAGAAATCGCTTCCTACACTAATCTAATGAGGAGAGACGAGTGCAAATTTATTTTCATCTTTACAGTTACAACAATGTTAACCCACTAATAGAGATATTGCAGCAAACACATACACAAGAATGTAAAACAGAAGAAGAGAGAGACAAGATATACGTGGGGAAAACCCTTACGGGTGAAAAAACCCACACTCCAAAACATAGCTCAAATGTATTCTGTAAACAATGAAGGCTACAATATAGTCATAGAGCTAATGCTCTTACAGGAGTCTTCAACACTCATATCTGGAGACAATCCAATAGCATAATAGTGTCTGTAAAGCACATAATACATCTCCACTCCAAAGCACCTATTTATATAGAAAATACAAGGCAAAAATGGCTCTTTCTTGGGATGGGCATCCAACATGGCCTCATGGCCCAAAACCCACACCTATGGACACTTGTCCAACATTGTAAGATGTTCCTAACACTTGTCAAGTCACCCCATCCCAAAGAGGTCACCTATTCCCAAGTTGGGCAATGACAGATACTCTTACGACACTTACAACGGTCATAGAATCCATCATAGTTGTCATATCTTACAGTTGTAAGAGAATCTATCATACACAAGCTATAAATAGCATATTCTCTTACAACATGTCATAACCTTCCTTGGGGCACCCAAATATGCCTTTTTCAAAGATGCTTCTCGACACATGTCTTCACCTATCATAGAATCTTCCATTTAGGACTCTTACGCATCATAGATTTGTCATAGGAATCTGTCATGACCATTTCAGTCAATATTCCTTTACACACTATCCAAGATGCTGACACATGGCAAAAATATTCCTACCACTAAGTGGGACACCTATCTCCTCATGTGAGGACAAATTTACATGTGGTCATCTTCCATGTAGGATGACACATCACCATGCCAACTCCCACAAGATGACAACATAGGATTTGCATCCTAATTACACAATAGGCAATAAATAAATAAATACAATGTAATAATACAAGGAATTACCAAGGTTGAGACAACTTAATTCCCAACACTATCCACAGTTTAGTAGATAGTACATTTGTGGACCCACAGAGATTGATACACCCACATAAATAGAATAAGTTGTTAATGTGCTTGATGTATCTTCATGTGCTAAACCAGTAATCATCCTTTGCATCCACACTTAAACCAATGTGTCTATTGTGCTTGATGTATCCCCTTGAAAACAACTATTGCGCAATCTTGAGTCCAAATAGTAAATATTTGCAATCATAAACACCTCAAAGTCCAAAATCCAAACATTCCATCATCCTTAGTCATCTCCATCATTGACCCTTGGTTTGAAAACTTTATTATGCAAGATAAAACCCTATTCCTACCATCTTGCATGACGCTCATACAAAACCCAAAATCACACTCAAAGGTAAGGCCATATATCAATTAGATGATATTTCCCATCCCAAAGCCAAAATTACAATCAAAGGCAAGGCCATGCATCCATTAGATAAGCTCCTTTATCCAAATGATGATGATGAGAGTCTTGTAGACCAAGAAGAATATACCAATAATGATGATAGCCTTGTAGAACAAGAAGGATATACCAATGATCCTAGCACAAAATACCCCTCACATCCAAACAACATACTTATTGTGTTGCAAGTATGGACCTAACCGGTGTTGTCATTGATGTCAACATACTCCTGTTACGTTGATGTCAAGGATTGGATGAGTTGTGTGCTGAGGATATTGAGAAAATTAGTTCTATTAGAAACAGAGAAGAACAGTGAAGACAGTGAAGCTCTATGAAGTGAAGATCTCAACTAAAATGAAAATCAGAAGATGCGAATCAAAAGGTTTGTAGATATGTGTTTAAAGGTGATCTAGTAAAGATTTGAGAGGTCCACATGAAGATTTGAAGAAGTTATGGCCATATGAGTAAAACTGGTTCTGGCAAATGCTCAGAGGTGACAGAGTGACACAAATAGGTCCGGTGAGATCCGGAAATGCAATATCTTGTTCTGTGGATTTGGTGGAGTGTTTAGGAAGTCAATGTGAATTGACAACTCAATTAGTTCATGGTCCGGAGGTCTGCAAGCATCTATTTCAATATGACAGTGATGATAGACTGTGTTCTTAAGACTCTGGATGAAGAAGAGAATGATTTCATTTATCAGAAGTAGTGTAGATGTTCTTGGTGAATCAGACAAGCTTGTGGGGGTCTCTAGATTGTGTTCAGTTTGTGTTGGTGGTCCGCATTGAAGATTGAGCTCGTAATTAAAGAATTACTTCCGGATGATGATGTTCTTCCTCCTTGGCCGACCGGATGATTTACACATCTTGCAAATGATCTTGAAGATGTTCTGCGAAGGACGGTGTGTTCCTCAAAGAAGATTGAAGTCTTAGATATGTGTGGCCGATAGAGTGGTGATTCGCATGAAGTCTTTTGTAATAAGTCATGTTGTATTTGTGTATTTTCTCTGTAATAAAATAAAGTGTACCGACTTTGATGATTATCTCAAAGTCGATGTCTTGTATAAATAAGAGTTGTGAAGTCATTTCAAAGTTATCCTTAGTGAAGATGAGAGTGTGGTTGAGAGGAGAAGAGCGAAAGGTAGAGTAGAAGTATTGAGCTTAAATGGAACTTATTCAAGCATGGTGAAGATGCTAATCTCCAGTTCAAGTATGTAATATTTATTATTCTATAGACAATGTGTCTCCTGTAGGCAGTGGGCCTCTTGTCAACAGTGTGCTCGGTCAGTGAGCCCTAATTGGCATGTGCCATTTTTTTTCCTCTTATTCTTTTAACAGAGAATACAATCTTGGGTTAGTCACCCTGTGGTTTTTCCTTTAACCCAGTTTTCCACGTTAAAATCTTGGTGTCATATGTGTTAATGTGTTTCTGCTCTTGAATTATTGCATTATGTTTCTATGATTGATTTATTATTATGCTGTTGAATTACAAGAAGGATTTAAGTGGTTAATAAAAGAAAAGTTTTGGGACAACTGATTCACCCCCCCTCTTAGTTGTCTGTCTTGAAACGAACAATTGGTATCATAGCCAAGTTCCTCTAGAAAAAGCTTAACCGCTTGAGTAGATCCAGAATGTCGACCTATAAGAAGGTCAGTCCAAGGTTTGATGGTTCAAACTTTACTGCCTGGAAAAGCCACATGCAATGTCACATACAATGCATGGGATATCAGTATTGGAACATAACCTCAATTAAATATGTTCCCCCAAAAAATGGCCCTACAACTCTAAATGAAATCAGAGATGCAAAAAATAATCTTCGAGCTAAAGAAGCCCTACTGAGTGCCTTGTCTAATTCAGAGCTGACAAATGTTATGGGTTTGAAGGCTGCCTATGAAATTTGGACAAAGCTTTAAAATCTATATGAAGGAGACAAATATGTTAAGTGTGCCAAGCTACAAAGTCTGAAAGGAAAATTTGAAAACTTAAAGATAAGTGAAGATGAGAATATCACTTCTTACATGACAAAAGTAAATGAGCTTGTTTGTGGCATCAGATGTGCTGGTGGAGTTCTGGATGAAGATGAAATTGTTGCTAAAGTTCTCAGATCCTTACCTCCTGCTTATAAACACAAAGTTGCTGCTATTGAGGAAATCAAATCCTTAACAACTATCACAAGGGATCAATTGGTTGGTAAGATATCTGCATTTGAGTTAGCTGAGTTTGGTGATGCACTTCCCAAGACTGAATCTACATTCAAAGCTAGTGCCTCTACAAAAGGCAAACAAAGATATGATCTAGGAGAAAATTCCTCAAGAAAATCATCTTGGTATGAGAAAGCAAGGAAAGATCTAGAAGAGGATGAATTAGAAGCTGAACAACTTGAGGCCCTCATTGCAAAGAGACTGCCAAGAGGATCCGGTAAGTATGAAGGAAAATTATCTTTCAAATGTTTTAACTGCAACAAGATTGGTCATTTTTCCTCAAGGTGTCTGAAAAGATTTTTTAGGCCAAACACTAATAGATCAATATTTCAAAAGAAGTGTTACTATGTTCATGAAGATGATGATGAATGAGTAATAGATGATGAATCAGAGACAAGAAACAAATCCAGAAGTGACTGGGTGTTTATTGCCATCAAGGAAGAAGATCCAATGCCCTCTGAATCTGTCAATCATAAAATGATAGAAAGAGCTCTGGCTGCCCAAGTTGAAGAAAAGGATGATTGGATCATTGACAGTGGATGCTCCCACCATATGACAGGTGACAAAAATAAGTTCATAGATTTGGAAAAATATGAAGGAGGAGTTGTAAAATTTGATGATAATTCTGCTGGTAGAATCATAGGTAGAGGAACTATTTCTTTTGATGGAAAGAACAAAACTAGTGATGTGCTATATGTTGAAGGTCTGAAGCACAATCTTCTCAGTGTTGGACAGTTGGTGGACAAAGGTTATGATCTCTGATTCAAAAATAGAAAATGTAAGATCTTTGAAAGTTCTGGAATAGAGATTGCATTTGGTACTCAAACAAAAGGTAACATCTTCCACTTGGTTGGTACTAGCAAAAGTTGTTTATTTGTTCAAATTGATCAGAGTTGGTTGTGGCATAGGAGAATGTGTCATGTGAATTTTGATAATATCATCAAGATAAAACACTCAAGCTGTAAGAGATCTTCCAAGACTGTGAAACCTACTAATAGTTTGTGCAAAGAATGTCAGTTGGGTAAGCAGAGCAGAGTCACATTTAAAAGTAAGGAACAATCTTCTACCGGATTGTTGGATTTAGTACATACTAATCTATGTGGACTGGCAAGAATCAAGAGTTTGCAAGTTGATAGATACTTCATGTTATTAATTGATGAGCACTCCCGGATGATGTGGGTGACTTTTTTGAAAGAAAAATCTGAGGCTCTTGAGAAATTCAAAATATTCAAAGCTATGGTAGAGAATGAAACTGGATTAAACATAAAATGTCTCAAGTCTGATAAAGGTGGAGAATTCACATCCAGAGAGTTCATAGAATTCTGTGAGAAACATGGGATAAAAAGATAGTTATCTTCTGCAAGGACTCCACAACAAAATGGAGTAGTGGAGAGAAAGAACTGGACCATCCATGTGGCATCTAGAACCATGATGATGGAAGAAAATGTTCCTTAGATCTACTGGAGAGAAGTTGTAAGCACTGCTGTCTATACTCTTAATCAAGTACAAATTAGAAACAATACTGGTAAGACCCCTTATGAACTCTGGTTTGGCATCACTCCCGCTGTGAAGTATTTCAGAGTCTTTGGTAGCAAATGTTACATTAAAAGAGTTGAAGACCTTGGCAAATTTGATGCTAGAAGTTATGAAGGAATATTCTTGGGTTATTCTACTCAAAGAAAAGCATGCCGGTGTTATAACAAGAGATTGAGAAAGATTATAGAAAGCACAAATGTGAAGGTTGATGAAGGTATTGAAAAACTCTCAAAGTTTTATGAATATGAAGAAGATGATCAGAATAATGTTTTGGTCCAAGAAGTTCAAGTTCCTTCTGAAATTCAAATCCAGACTGATTCAGAGAATCAGGAAGAAGAGATAAGTTTGAATGAACCTGTCCAAGAAATAAAAGTGCAAGAAATTCCCAAAACTCCCAGGTATGTAAGATTGAATCACTTTGAAGATCAGATCATAGTTGATAAAAGCAAAGGTGTCCAAACAAGAAGAAAGATTGCTCAAGACTCAGAAAAGTATTGTCTGATTTCAAAAATTGAACCAAAAATAGTAAGTGAAGCATGCAATGATGAAAGTTGGACTAAAGCAATGAAGGAAGAGTTGATGCAGATTGAGAAAAATCACACTTGGGATCTTGTTCCCAGACCTAGAAACAAAAATGTGATTGGAACCAAATGGGTCTTCCAGAATAAACTGAATGAAGATGGTGAAGTAGTCAGAAACAAAGCCAGATTAGTCTGCAAGGGTTATTCCCAAGTAGAAGGAGTTGATTTTGAAGAAACTTTTGCTCTGGTGGCAAGAATTGAAGTAGTCAGATTATTTCTTGCCTTTGCTGCCTTCAAAGATTTCAAAGTATATCAGATGGATGTCAAGTCTGCCTTCTTGAATGGTGACTTGGAAGAAGAAGTATACATTGAGCAACCAGATGGATTTCAATTGTCTAATCACGGTGATATGGTCTGCAAGTTGAAGAAAGCATTGTATGGACTCAAACAAGCCCCAAGAGCCTAGTATGAAAGACTGGATAAGCATCTTTTGAAGATTGGTTTCAACAAAGGTACTGCTGATAGTAACTTGTACTTCAAGATTGAACATGAAAATATCTTGATTGTTGAAGTATTTGTTGATGATATTATTTTTGGAGGAAGAGATAGTATGTGCAAGACTTTTGCAAATCAAATGAAAAGTGAATTTGAGATGTCTATGCTTGGGGAAATGAATTTCTTCTTGGGTCTACAAATCACTCAAACAAAGAAAGGAATCTTCATATCTCAAACCAAATATGCGAAAGAATTGTTGAAGAAATTTGGGATGGAAGACTCAAAACCAATGAATACTCTCATGGCAACCAGATGTAAACTAAACAAAGATGATGACTCTCCTAAGGCTGATTAGAAAAAGTATAGGTCAATTATTGGAGGACTACTGTATCTTACTCAAACTAGACCTGACATTATGAATGTTGTTGGTCTTGTTGCCAGATTCCAAGATGATCCTATGGAATCTCATGTCATGGCAATCAAGAGAATTTTTAGATATCTAAAGGGAATAGTTGAGTATGGTTTATGGTATCCTAGGGATCATGATTTCTCTCTTCATGCATATACAGATGCGGATTGGGCAAGAGATGTGGATGACCAGAAGAGTACCAGTGGTGGTGCATTCTTTTTAGGGAAAAGATTGGTTTCTTGGCTAAGCAAGAAATAAGAGGCAATATCTTTGTCCACTGCAGAAGCAGAGTATATTGCAGCAGCAGGTAGTTGCACTCAAGTATTATGGATGAAGCAAATGCTAAGAGACATCAGAGTGGAGTGTGAGGAACCTATCACAATCTTCTGTGATAACTCAAGTGCAATAAACATTTCAAAGAATCTGGTGTTACATTCAAAGACAAAACATATATCCATCAAGTTTCACTTTTTGAGAGAGCAAGTGAACAAGAATGAAGTCAGATTGGAGTTTGTGCCCTCCAAGGATCAGATTGCAAACATTTTTACTAAACCTCTACCTAAGGACTCTTTTGAGTATCTCAGGGAGAAGTTAGGGGTTATTACCCCTCTGTTTCTGAATTAAGGTGCACTGATGTGCATCAGTCTGGTGGATCTCACAGTCATATCTTGTGGTCCGGATTGATGATAGGAAGCTGCTACTCAGGGGGAGCATTCTATATGATTCTGAGTGATGCAAGTATGTGCTCTTTGCCATTGATGTCAAAGGGGGAGAGAAGACATGTGAAAAACAAAAAGTGGTTGCTGATCAAAGGGGGAGCAGTAAAGGAAGAGAAGACATGTGAATGGTTGTTGTTGATAGGGGGAGCTATGTTAGAGAAATTCTTGTTGTGATGGTTAAAATAGTTTTTCACATCACATGTTGCCATCAATGACAAAGGGGGATATTGTTGCAAGTATGGGCCTAATCGGTGTTGTCATTGATGTCAACATACTCTTGTTGCATTGATGTCAAGGATTGGATGAGTTGTGTGCTGAGGATATTGAGAAAATTAGTCCTATCAGAAACAGAGAAGAACAGTGAAGACAGTGAAGCTCTATGAAGTGAAGATTCCAGCTAAGATGAAGATTAGAGGATGCGAATCAAAGGTTTTTTAGATATGTGTCTAAAGGTGATCCAGTAAAGATTTGAGAGGTCCACATGAAGATTTGAAGAAGTTATGGCCATATGAGTAAAACTAGTTTTGGCAGATGCTCAGAGGTGACAGAGTGACACAAATAGGTCCGGTGAGATCCAGAAATGCAATATCTTGTTTTGTGGATTTGGTGGAGTGTTTAGGAAGTCAATGTGAATTGACAACTCAATTGGTTCATGGTCTGGAGGTCCGCAAGAATCTATTTCAATATGACAGTGATGACAGACTATGTTCTTAAGATTCTGGATGAAGAAGAGAATGATTTAAGTTATCAGAAGTAGTGTGGATGTTCTTGGTGAATCAGACAAGCTTGTGGGGGTCTCTAGATTGTGTTGGTGGTCCGCATTGAAGATTGAGCTCATAATTGAAGAATTACTTCCGGATGATGATGTTCTTCCTCCTTGGCTGACCAGATGATTTACACATCTTGCGGATGATCTTGAAGATGTTCTACGAAGGATGGCGTGTTCCTCAAAGAAGATTGAAGTCCCAGATATGTGTGGCCGACAGAGTAGTGATTCACATGAAGTCTTTTGTAATAAGTCAAGTTGTATTTGTGTATTTACTCTGTAATAAAATAAAGTGTGTCGACTTTGATGATTATCTCAAAGTCGATGTCTTGTATAAATAAGAGTTGTGAAGTCATTTCAAAGTTATCCTTGGTGAAGATGAGAGTGTGGTAGAGAGGAGAAGAGCGAAAGGCAGAGCAAAAGTATTGAGCTTAAATGGAACTGACTCGAGCATGGAGAAGATGTTAATCTCCAATTCAAGTATGTAATATTTATTATTTTGTAGACAGTGTGTCTCCTGTAGGCAGTGGGCCTCTTGTGAGCAGTGTGCTCGGGCAGTGAGCCCTAATTGGCATGTGCCATTTTTTTCCTTTTATTCTTTTAACAAAGAATACAATCTTGGGTTAGTCACCCTGTGGTTTTTCCCTTAATCAAGTTTTCCACGTTAAAATCTTGGTGTCATATGTGTTAATGTGTTTCTGCTCTTGAATTATTGCATTATGTTTCCATGATTGATTTATTATTATGCTGCTGAATTACAAGAAGGATTTAAGTGGTTAATAAAAGAAAAGTTTTGGGACAATTGATTCAACCCCCCTCTCAGTTATCTGTTTTGAAACTAACATATTGGTCATCCCCATGGTACCTTGACAAGGAAAACACCATCTTAATATAAGATCCTATCAAGCAATTTATGGCCGAACTTCAAATCCTATGTGCACAACTAATAGCCATAAATCCTCCACTTTCCAAACCTTTATCATCCAACTTATTAAACCCCTTCTATCAAAACCAATACTATTCACAATCCTATCAACCATCCACTTATGAACCTAATCCAACCCCATCCAAGAAACTCATGAACGATTCTATCCAAGGACTCTTAGAAAAGGATAGCCATCTACCTAGAAAGCTTGAAGGCATTGAGCCCACATTTACTAATCATAGCCAAAGGTATCATAGTACCCTCCAAAATCAAACACCATTATGCAATCCCACACCTATCAAGAGAATCCTAGAGTCTCCTAGTACCATCCTTGTCCACAATCAAACACTATCATGCAAGTCAATGTCCATCAAGCCTATCAAAGAGCCTCTTATCCCAAGCTTGAGTCAAAACCCATCGTGTAACTATGTTGTCGACCATTCAAGGCATATCATAGTTATCCAAGAACCACTTATCCTATCATATGAACTATTAGAGCCATGTTAAGAACAAAATCCAAAGCATGCCCAATCTATTGAAATGCACAGGACAATGGAGAGGGGGGGTGAATTAGTTTTCACAAAACTTCAACCACTTATGAATATCAACACATCCAATTCTTAATCACTATTATTAAGATTAACCATGAAAGCATAAAACAAGAATCTCAACACAATAACACATGAGACACCAGAATGTTTATGTGGAAAACCCTATAAGTGAAAAACCACGGTGGGTGTTAGCCCACAAAAATAAATAAGTTATAGAAATATCAAAAATCAAAGGCTCACTGCCCAAAATGCTCACTGCAAATATTAGGGCTCACTACCAAGGGGTGGCTCACTTCCAAGGATTGGTGAACTGATTTGATAGCATCTACTTCATGCCTGAGTTCAGTTCCATTGAAGTACAACATAACACCTCTGCTTTTCTCTTCTTACACCTTCACACCTATTTTCATTTTCACACAAGGACATCTTTTTCACAACTACATTACATGTTTTTATACAACTCATCAACCTTGGAATGTACATCAACGTCGGCATTACATTCATCAACCGTTGGAGCAATCTCCAAGGTTAGCATTACAAACATACATAGAAATAGGTCTGGACCTAAACAAGATTAGCTAAGGGAAACATGTATGCGGATCATGTTACACCTTAGCTAGGACTCAAAAGCAATCTTCTACGCCACAACACACTTCCACAATCTTCAATGCATCTCTGCAAGTAGTGAAAACAACCAAGTTGGCCAAGACTAGTGTTAACATTAAGTCTTCTAAGAACAATCTTCTTCTATGATCCAAATTTCTCTTTACGAACCAATCCAAATGTAGGAACATGATCAGGAGACATCCATAAGCACATTGTAATCACCAGGAACAACCACACAATCTCTAACCACTCTATCAAGAAGATTCTTCAAACCGGAGCACATAAACAACACTACCAACTACTATCATAAGGAAAGATCACTTGTGGACCACCAAATCATGAACCATTGGAGTTGAAGGTACTTATCATTATTACAAACTTTATTCTAGAACCGCAGACTGAAATACTTAACTGTGGAGAAATGTGGAACATAATACATTCTCCCTGTCACCACCAACTATACAGAAAAATAGATTTCACTCTAGTGAACATATCTCACTCAAATCTTCATACCGGAGGCTTAAACTTGGAACATAACATCTTCAGACATGTTTCTAAATAACTTCCAATCCACAGACAAAGGTATTCATTCTACAAGAAATGCAGAGCAATCTACTGGATTGTTCTGTTGTACCAGGAACACATATTATTTTCAACACTTAACTCATTACAAGCAAGCATCAAAACAAGAGTACACCAATGACAACATAGATATGTTGACATCAATGACAACATTGGTTAGGCACATACTTGCAACACAATCATGTCCTCAACCAAATCAAGCACAAAGCATTCCAACTCATCATATCCATAATCAATATCAAGCTATCCACATTAATCCTCTCTATGATCAAGATCTTATTTGTGATCAAGAAATCCATATTAATCTTATTCATTATCCAACAACATCCACTTCCAATGCTAAGACACTTGATCCCCATGAACACATAGACAATCAAGTAAACAACAATGATCATATCACACATAATCCTTGCTATGTGTGAAAAAGATGAATGATGAAGACTAGCATGAAAACTAGATCAAACTCTCTTCCACAATAACATTCAAGGACAAGACTGAGCCAAATCACAACCAGAGGGAGGTGGACTTAGCTACAAATCTTATGCTCTTGTTTTCTATGGAAAGATCAGATTTAACCAACCCTTTTAACAAACCCTAGGTCAAGTATGCATAAAACCCTAGTTATAAGATAATCAGCTTATAACAGACAGAAAATGACTGAAACTCAGAATCTGAATGTACAAGGATGATTTGAGAGATATCAAAACCTGTGTTTCAGAAGATGAAGTGTCGGTGGATGAAATAGGGACCACCCAAGTCCTAAAAGTGAGAATCTTTCGGAGGCCAAAACTGAGAAAATGCTATAACTGATGCTCAGGTGCTAGATCTGGAGTCAGAAGTGCCCAGAAGACTAGGGCACCAACCACCCAAGTCTTTTCAGAGGAATATTTTGGAACTTCTTTCAGATCCCAAAACCTTGATTCCTACACAGTCTTCCTGTAACTTCACTTTCACTGAATCTTGTACCTATAACCTGCACACAAGACGACAAGAGAGGGTTTGGGGGGTTATGGTGCTTAGGGATTTGCCTCAGTCAAACCTCAGAATGGCATTCAAGCCTTCCAACACCGTTGATAGATAAGAGAGCATGCCCTAGCAAGGTAGAGGATAAACCAAATGATGATAGAATGATTCAAATAACAATGATATCACCTTGGTGGTGAAGCCCTTAGGACAATGAAGATCCTTCAACTCATAAGGAGATGGATGATGATTCAAAACCTACAACAACACACACACAATACAAAAACAAATCTACTCTAATAACACAATGAATGCTTTGAATGTTCTATGCTCTAAGATCATAAGTTTGTAATAGCCATCTTCATCTAGGTTCATAATGAATTAAAAAACACACTTATATATTCTTTTCCACTAACATTCGTGAAATTAAATCACAAGAGCTGACAAAGAGGAACATTTTTAAAGGTCCTATGTCGACATAGCATTAATTGGCCCCGACCAATCAGGGAGGACTTGGGCGGTTGGTTCCCAAGTCTAGGAGCCCCTTTTTAGTCCAGGATGAGATTAAGGAAGGCCCCAAGGTCCCAAATTCACATTGGTGCCAAGAAATCTCTTTGGGATGATCAATTATGATGTATAATGTAAATACAGGGACCTAGGAGCTAAATAATGAGGTAAAAAAGCAAGTGTCCACTTTTTACTCCCTAAAATTTAACCCCACTTTAATGTGTGTATGATCTTATGATTAGTACATGCATTAAAGTACAGTCAAAGCATATCAAACACATCAAACACTAGAGTGAAGACACGTCCTAAGTTTGAAGGACTATTTCTAGCCTCCAAGCTTAGGCAAACATAAGAAAACACATGGCAGTCACGCAAAACACAGAGAATACAATAAGGAAGCATGCAATACACAAAGAAGAGAGTAAAGCACACAATACACAAATAAGACATGAATACAGTCATGCAGTACACAGAGAGGATATTATTAAACAATTATTAAATAATTCTAACACAAAACACATAGCATGGAGGAAGCTCATCACCACACACCTTTAGACCACGCAAAAACACACAAAACACACGGCATGGAGGGAGCTCATCACTACATGCCTTTAGACCATGAAAAAACATGAAAGACACGCAAGGAAGACAAATAAAACACATGGAATACACGAGCACCATAGAGTATGTTATTGACACACTGTACGTCTTCTATACAGCAAACACGGGTGATAGGGAGGAGCTCACCACTACGCTCCACTATCTAAGACACGCCAAACACACCTAACCACCAAAGACACGATTAAGGATGAATAACTCAAGATCCAACCCTGCCTCTATAGAGGACATTCAAAAGGATGCGCAACCGCTCAAGGGAAGACACAATCCTACCTTCCGTAGAAGGCCTTTCAAAATGCAACCCCACCCACATTCGTAGATGCCTTACGATGAAAAGGAAGCACAAAGTATACAACCCCACATGCATCCGCAGATGTCTTATAGTGAAAAGGAGGTATACGCAAGGCAAAACAAAGTACACAACCCCACCTGCATCCACAGATGCCTTACAGTGAAAAGGAAGCATACGCAAACACACTTTATTAACAATATCTAAAATAATCAACCTCAATATATGTCCTCACCTTAAAGTGGTTGATCTCGCTTGCTGATATCAATCATGTTTAAGGTAAAGTGTAAACACATAAGGGAACAAGAGCTTTCACAAAGCCCATGCCCCAAAGGTGACATGTGCTAACGATCGCTGAATGTTTCCAACAAACACACATGTTAGTACCAAATTCTAATAACATTCATGTATAGAAATAAGGTAACATACCACATAAACAAACCAAGGCTATACTTATGGGTTTGAATCTGATTATAACTGTTAGATTATACTTCAGGTATCTCAGAACTGAGTGTAGCTACAAGGTGAGAGGTAAAACAAATCAAAGTGCATAGAAGCAGATTTAGAGTATTGAAAAGGTTTATTACAAGAAACTTCACAACACGAGGTGATTCTACTAGTCAAGCATCGGTAATATATCAACCCCATCTTCATATATGGATTGGGTCCATTTTTCTTTCTTGTTGTAGGGACATACGGTCCTTATTAGTATTTATTTGTTTTCATCATCCACTCACTAGTAGAGCCACTAAAGAATGTAAACACTAAAAATGAGAGAGGAGACAAAAGTGACTTAGTTTCACAATGTGGGAAGATGGCCCCAAGACATCCTCCACAATGTTATGCCCCCAAGGCACAACACACAACAATTACAATAAGAGAGAGGAGGAGTAGAAGAACAAAGAAACAAATAGAAGAACTATCACAACAGAGGTAGTCTCCTTATATCCTTGACCTTACAAGAGTATCAAGGGTCATCTAAGGGGACCTAAACAACATTTAACACATCACAGGGGAACATAACACAAAACATACACATATATAAATATATCCACCTAAGAGGAAACCAAACTTGCGAGCATCTTAGAGAGGTGATCCATCAAGTTTGGTAAAATGTGTGAGAAACTCATACCTGTTTGATGTTTATTCCCAAAACGGCCACACGGTGCTTTGTTCTCAATACCTTGTAAGTTTGAAATATCCCAATGCTTGCGGCGAGGGGAATCATTACCTTTTTCCACGGATGATTCACGCCTTGTTCTTTTCCTTTCTTTTGTTCTCTTATTCTTCTTTGTTTGATGAATGAGCCTTTCACAATGAAATGGGATTCTTTTCATCGCCATGACTTTCTCTTACTTCAAGTGATTACATGTAGGTTGTTCCATTTGTGTATCTTGTGCATTTTGGTTATCTATCGATCCATAAAGGGATAAGAGAGGAGGAACCTTAGCATAAATACCTTTTCCACGTGGGTAAGGTAGATCTTCATTTACCATCTTATCCACTTCTATCATGTCAGTTATTTCATCATAGTCAAGATAGTCATCTTCAATCTCTATTGTCTTTTGTTCTACCATGTTATTATGCTTAGGAAAAAGATCAGTGAAGATCTGTAAATTTTGATTTGGAGGAGATACCAACTTATTTCCATTGGCATTCACACCGACAACCTATATCACGTTAGAATTGATGAGGTCTTGAATTTCATGTTTTAGATGCATACATCTTTCGGTATAATGTTCTATTGAGCGGTGATAGTGACAATAGGCATTAGCATCAAATGAATGCCCTTGCATCTTACTACTATCTAGTGGACGAGAAGGAGGAAGCTTCAAAAGAATTTTGTTCACTGCTTGAGTTATTATTGAGTGAAGAGAATCTGATAATGGAGTGAATTGTCTTTGTTGTTGCTTGAATTGAAATGGTGTCCAAGTAGGATTTGTAATAGTAGACACTTGTGATTGAAATTTGTTTGAATGTTGCCCATTGATCTTAATGAAATTCCTGTTGTTCTTTTTAAATGAATTTTGAGATGTTTTAGTTGCGGATTGACCAACAAGAGCCGATGAGGTATGATTCTCATACTGACTAGCCAAAAGTTGGTAATCTCGGAGAGCTGTGCATAGATGTTGGAAAGAACTATACTTCATCAAAAGTATCTTATCACGTATATTCGATTGTAGATTCGTAATGAATACTTTTTGAACATCCTCATATGTAATCAGATATTGAATTTACGCAAAGAGAACTTGATATCAATTGATGAATTCTGTTAATTTCTCTTTCAGACCTTGTTTACAATGGACCAAATCAATCAATGAGATAGTAGGTCCAATGTTCGCTTGGAAGTGTTGCAAGAATTGATCAACTAGCTGTGAGAAAGAATGTATTGAATTCGAAGGTAGAGAGAAAAACCATTCCAAAGTAGTATCTTTAAGAGATCGAGAAAAATGTTTTGCTAACAAATCTTCATCAAAGAAGAAATCACTACACATCATTGTGAATGTTGCCACATGAGTATTAGGATCACCTTTACCACTATACTTTTCAAAGCAAGGAGTCTCAAATTTTTTAGGCATTTGAGATCTTAGGATTGTATAAGATAAAGGATTGCAAGCATGGTATGTTGGTAAGGTAGGTTGAGAGGAAGCATTAGTCAAATTTGTCACTTTTTGTTGCAAGGATGACATACTCTGCAAAAGTTGGTATATGATAGCATCATTGGATGAAGTGATTTTTGGATTTGAGAAAAGAGTGTTGGATGTTGCAGTCATGAAATTGAAAGGTGGTTGGTAATGAGTGGAGGTGATGGGTGGTTGAGAATAATTATTCATGGGTATGGATAGAGGAGGTGCTAAGTATTGATAATTGAATGCAACATCTTTGTAATTATTTCTAGTAGATGTTCCCATAGTAGTGGTAGCATTACTACAAGATTGTACATTAGTGGTAAGAATTGATGGGTAAAAGTGGATATTCTAGTATTTAGTATAGGTACCAATACTTGTGAGCTTATATGCTTTGGTGGTGACACATGTTTAGTGTTATTCATGTAGCTAGCCGATGACATAATGTTATGATCCACTATGTTGGCTAATCCACGGAGCATGTAATAACCTTCTTTACCTTCTTGTAACAATCCTCTTATACCATCAACAATAGGTAATATCTCTTGAGCTAGATGTGCACCTCCTACAACTTGTTGAAAATCAGCTAGTTGTTTGTCCAATTTCTTGATTTTTTCTTCAAGCACATGTGAAACTATATCAATCACATCTTCAAAATCATGAAATGTTTATTCTTCCATAATGGTGGTGTTTATGACATCTTGCAAAGATGTTGATTCACCCTTCGTAAAGTAGTTGTGTAATGGATTTTCTGATGTTTGCACATCGTTGCTATCAACAGCATTAGAACCCATTAGTCTACAACTTCTCCTTACAAAGGTGTTTGTATTAGGGCAGGGAGTTATACAACTCATGCAAAGTCTTATAACACTCAATTCACTAACCAATAATATGATCAATAAGATTAAGGTAATTATGCTTGTTGAAATACACAATGTGTAATTACAATATTATGAATTTTCCACCATTAATATGAAATAATGCAAAATTTTCAAATGAATGATGAAAAGTATGCTATCAATGAATGCAAGATCTAAAATTAACACTCAGCAAGATGCAAATGCTCAAAGCTATGGGTTCACCAAAATGTTAGGTGTGAAAAAGATGAATGATGAAGACTAGCATGCAAACTAGATCAAACCCTCTTCCAGAACAAAATTCAAGGACAAGACCAAGCCAAATCACAACCAGAGGGAGGTGGACTCGTCTACAAATCTTGTGCTCTTGTTTTCTATAGAAAGATCAGATTTAACCAAGCCTTTTATCAAATCCTAGATCAAGTATGCATAAAACCCTAGTTCTAAGATAATCAGCTTATAACATATAGAAAATGATTGAAACTCATAATCTGAATGCATAAGGATGATCATAGAGATATCAGAACCTATGTCTTAGAAGATGAAGTATCAAAGGACGAAATAGGGACCGCCCAAGTCCTAAAAGTGAGAATCTTTCAAAGGCCAAAGCTGAGAAAATGTTGTAACTGATGCTCATATGCTAGATATGGAGTCAGAACTACCCAGAAGACTAGGGCACCAACCACCCAAGTCTTTTTGGAGGAATGTTCTGGAACTTCTTTCAGATCCTGAAACCTTGATTCCTGCACAGTCTTCATGTAACTACACTTTCCCATAATCATGTACATATAAGCTGCACACAAGATGACAAGAGAGGGTTTGGGGGGTTATGGTGTTTAGGGATTTGCCTCTATCAAACCCTGGAATAGCATTCAAGACTTCCAACACTATTTATAGATAAGAGAGTGTGCCCTAGTAGGGCAGATGCTAAATCAAATGATGATAGAATGATTCAAATAACAATGATATCACCTTGGTGGTGAAGCCCTTAGGAGAATGAAGATCCTTCAACTCATAAGGAGATGGTGTTGAAAAGAGACACTGCTTTGCATGATAGGTGTTGTCATTGATGGCAACTAAGACTATTCCACCCATCCGCATAACACAATTTGTTCATACCGAAAGTTAGAATCAGAATTTATCTAAGTCCTTGAAGTCAGAAACAGAGTAGGCAATAGGGTCCAATATCTTGGTCTAGATCTCTCTGGTGGTAGATCAGAGTTTGATGTGGATCTAAGGGAGTCTTGAGCATTGTCAGGATAATCTAAATCCAAATTTTTGGCCTTCGGTGGAAAAGGATTCAAACTTTATTAGCATCTAAGTATTGGGTTAACAGTTTGACAGAATAGAAAGAAGAAGAATAGGTTGACCTTGCAATTGATCTTGGTTCCGGATGTATGGAAGTTGTTGGTTGGACAAGTTGTGATGATCAGTGATAATAGCTGACCTGATTGATGATTTGTGAGTGCAAGTTTTGGTTCGCATTACAAGTTGTACATGAATTTAGCTGACAGAGAAGAATCTTCAATAAAGTTCTAAGTGTTCTTAAATCTGACTGAAAAGTGGTTGAAGATTAAGATGCAGATATATATAGCCGATGGATTTGAATGATTTTGGTGTATGTGTTATGCGACTATGGAATAAGTGCGAAAAGGGTAGAGATCTAAGGTTTAGATGTTAGCAGAATAGTAAACAGGGAAGAGTAAGGATGAACTGCATCAAGTCAGTACTATGTGCTTAACCAGAACTGAATCCGTACATTGGTAGATGCTAATTATCAGTTCAATCTCATTGTAATATTCTTTCGATAGGCAGTGAGCCTTCTGTAGGCAGTGAGCCTTCTTTTGAGTAGTGAGATCTGGGCAGTGAGCCCGAATGTATGTGCATTCCCCATTGTAATACTTTTAACAGAGTATAATCTTTGTGGGTTAACCCCCACTGTATTTTTTCCCTTAACCGGGTTTCCACGTCAAAAATCTTGGTGTCTAATGTGTTATTTATGTTTATGCTCATGTGTTATTGATTGATACTGAATTGTTTATATCATTAATTTGATTATAAGTTGTAAAAGAAGATTAAAGACATAAAAGTTTGAATTGTGTGACAACTGATTCACCCCCCCTCTCAGTTGTCCAGACCAATTCCAACAATTGGTATTAGAGCCAAGTTCCTTTGAAAAAGTTTAACAGCTTGAGGAAGATCTGAGAAGGCAGTAATATGGATGAATATAACCTCCAAGGGCAACTTAATCTCACTCTAGAAGATCTTGAGCAATCCAGAGTAGAAGTCCAAGAGCTACAAGAGAACCTTAAAAATGTTGAAGACTTCATTGAGATTCTAAAAGAGAAATTGAGCAAATCCCATGAAAAGAGGAAGGAACAACCTCTTCAACTAGGAAATCATTATGAAAACAACAACAAGGATGAGGCTCTAAAAGAGAAGACAAAGGAGTGTGAGAAGTTAACTAAAGAAGTTGTTGTCCTAAAACATGAGATGGAATCCCAGGTGATGAGGCTAACCAAAGAAATTGAAGATAAAAGGAAAACTGAAGAATACCTGAATCAAAATCTAAAAGAAAGAACTGAAGAATGTTGTAGATTGGATGGAATTGCTGGCCTCCTAGAGTCAAATCTACAAGAAAGCAGAAACAATGAGAGAGAACTTGAAAGGCAAATTGTCATTCTCAAACATGACCTAGAAGTTGCAAATGAATACAAGGAGAAGTTCAAGATAAGCTCAGCTAAACTTGAAGCACTACTTGAAGGATAGAAAAAGGCTGATGACAAGCATGGTCTTGGATATGAGAAAGGTGAAAGCTTTGGATCTGGATAAATAAATTTTCAACCAAGGAATGGGAGAAACAAACTTAGAAGACCTTTGATAAGACAACCTAATGCTCAATGATATCCATCATTCAATGGAAATTGTTTTAAGTGCAAAAAATTTGGTCATAAAGCTACTCAGTGCAGGAGCAGAGTAAATCAAAATGGTCCATCCTTCTCCGGTAAATGCTTCAAGTGTAAGAGGTATGGTCATAGATCAAATGAATGCAGAAGTATGATAATGCATAACTCTAGAGAAAATGGCAACTCTTTCAATGGTTACTACTTTATTTGTAATATATGGACACATGGCTAATCAGTGTAGATCAAGAGGAAATCATGCACATAAGCAACAAAATGTTGCTTGTTTTAATTGCAATAGATCTGGTCATATTGCAAGATTCTGTAGAAGTAGGAATAATGAAAGAAGTGGTCCGGCAAATAGAAAACTAAATGAGCAGAGACAAGACAAGGGCAAAAGAAAAATTGATGTGAATGAGATCTAGAATGAAATGAGCAAGACATGGGTTAAGAAAACAATTAAGAACAATAGTAAAGAGTCCGCACCAGAATCTGGTTTTGATAATTCCTCTGGGAATTGAATTTAGGAGCTTTGGCTCAGGGGGAGTTACATTGAAAATCAAATTCCCCTAGCTAGTAAGTGGGTGCCTGGATCTAGCACAATGAGAGAAGATGTTTTGAATTGTCTCAGAACTTTTGGAAGGATTTCCAGAAGTAAAGATATTGATATGGAAATTTAAGGAGTGATTCATGAAAAATTGTTCAAGAAATTGAGTAACCGAATGAAGTTAGGGCAGAGCATTTATTACAAAGTCAAATTAGGTTTTGCGGAGCATAAAAAGGTGTTCACTTCTCATTTGAATCACTTTTGAACTTGAAGAAAGAAAGAAGAATAGTGCCTGAGCCAAGATTACAATAAATTGAAGTGCGACCAGCAAATTTATCTGTCAACCCTAATCTCGTGAAAAAGGTATTTATCTGCGAAGCTTTGAACTTATAATATTTTTGCAAATGGCTACACCTTTGATCATTGACATTACTGAAAGGCCTCAACCCAAATTTAAGAAACATCCACACAAATCCATTGAAGTCGACCCATTAGGTGCATTTTCAAATGTTCTGTATGGTGTGTTGCATATTGAAGATATTAGGGTTTATATTCATGCGAACATAGATGAATTTATGGACTCAAAGTTTGTAGATTTGTTTGAGAGTCAACTAATGGATGAAAGTCATGATCTTAAACCTGAGTTTAAGGCACTGTATGATAAACATTTTATTCAGATTATGGGGTTTCCAACATTTGATGAAGATGAATGGGTCTGGTATGTTTTAAGTCAGATGCATGATGAATTCATATGGCTATTAAAACCATTCAAAATTACCAAGGTTGTTATCAGAATTGTGACTAGGTTAAATTCAATTGGTGGATTACCTATGTTGAAAGCTATGAAAAACCAAACTGTTACTGATGCAACCGGTGCAAAGTTTGACAAGAGGGCTATGACCATAAATGACATTATAGAACCGGATGTGAAGTTTGCTTCAATGGTGATTGGCTACAAGATCTATCACTCTAGCAGAGATAATTCAGTCTCTGAAACTGCCATAAATACAGCATATCAAATGTTGAAGGAGAATTCAGATTATGACCTATGTGAGTTGTTACAGAACTAGTTGATTGAAAACTTGAACAAAATCAAGAAAGACAAGAAAAACACTTTTAAATATGGCACATTAGTTCTATGTTTATTCTTCTACTATATGAATGAAGTACCTGGAGTAAAGGGTGTGCACTAGACTAATGATGACATAGTTGCTATTCAAATCAAAGATCACCTACGCAACATTGGTGACTATAAATCACAAAAAACTACAATCTGGGGATACTTCAAGAAATTCCAGAGTATGATGCATTCGAGAGAGAATCCCTTCAATAATTGTTGAGAAGTACAAGAATAAAATATGTTTCATGGTTGACACTAATCAGTGCTTAATGGAAGCAGTGGGACCCAGAACTATTTAGATCATGCCCATGGGATATGAAGTAGATGGAAAAATCTTGAATATGTATGCTCAACATCTTATACGCAAGCCAAAAGACACAATAGTTGAAAGATTTGGGACTTATGAGGAGCTCAGTTTAAAACTGCATATTGAGCTCAGAGAACCTAAAACCAATAGAAAAGTAAGAAAAGAAGTTGAGCAGTTGGCTAAGAATTTAGGTCTCACAAGGAAGCCGTGAGGTAATTTAGGGAAAGAACTAAAAGTGCTGATAAGGAGAGGCAGGAAAAGAGACAAGGAAGCGCTCTGGTAGGATCCTCCTTCACATTAATAACTACTAGAAGCTCTGTTGATGTCCCTTATCCTCCAAAACCTGCCAATCCTAAGATACCAGAAGGCAAATCATCTAGAAAAAAGGAAAAAGAGTGAAAACAAAGGCCACAAGAACCTATAAAAACACAAAAGTTGATGAAGAAGAAACAGACTCAGATACTGAGGTAAAGGAGTGGAAAGCCTCTAGAACAAAAGCTGTCAAAGTAACTAAGGAAAAGTTCTCCAGAAACAAAAGGGAAAGCAAAAGGCAGAAGATAGATTCATATGTTGAGAAGCCCACAATCTCTGTGGAAGATGTAATAAAATAGTAATAAAATCAGTCACTGTGGATGGAAATTTGAAACCCATGACTGAATTTTATGATGACTACAGTGACACAGATAAGAGGGTGTTAGAGGAACCAACAATTAGATATCTGAATATCTATAATAAGGCCCTGATTGAAATAACTTCTGAGATCCCTCCAAGTCTTGCAAATATTTTGGAGTTAAGGAAAGAAAATGCAAAAAGCATGGATATGGAGCTTAGAGAACATGTATTGATAAAACTATGCCCTCAGATCACTCAAGTTCAAATGAATATGATATTCAAAGAAGTGAAGGATGAATTCAGGAGCAAGAAGAGAATGAACAAACTGATGCTTGGAGAATTGGACCAAATAGTTAAAAAAACACAGGAAATACTTCTAAGTGCATTAAATAGACTCAATCTTCTATTTGTTGAGGATGAGACTAATGTTGGGATTGATTCATCAATCAATCCCAGATGTTGAAAAGATGAAAATTAATGAGCAGCAGACCAAGGTTGATGATTCCTATGTTCTGGAAGAGGAACAAATAAATAAAGAAAGTACAAAAATGGTGGATCAAACTAATAATTTAGGAGATATTCCAACTTCTCCTGATCAATCTGGAAAAGAAGATAATGTTGAGCTTACTGCTGCTACACAAGATCCTTAGGAACAGATTACTAATAGTGAAGTCAAAGAGAAGAATCCAGATGCATATATCATAGAGAAAAGTGAAGCAAAAAAGGAAGTCAGAGGTAAGGAAGTTAAAGCAGAAGAAGATGGTGCAAATGTTGATAATCCAGATACTGTGAAAACTCAAGAAAAGGAAAGTGGTCCTGAATTGGTAGCAAGAGACACTGCAAATACAATGAAAAGTTTTCTGAGTAAAGAGATGCTAGAGTTTGATGAACCAAAACTGATTCAAGGACCAATCAACTTGGATATTCTCTCTCTGGTCCAAATGATGAAGATAGCATCCTTCACACAAGCCAAAGCAAGTGAAAAGATATTGAAATATCACTTAGAGGACAGTGAGTTGTTAAGTCTTGCAACCGGGGTATTGGAGAAGATAATGCCAATCTTCCAGAAGAATCCTTCTTACTCTCCCTCCAAACAACTGAAAAGCCTTGTAAATTCTGTAATTACTCACTTTGAGTCCTTTGAAAAATCTGCAGAAGTTAAAGTTCAGAATGAATTTAATAGCAAAAGATTTGATGCACTTAAAGGCATGATTGGGATAGACAGATTGGTGCTAGATAACAGTATAAAGAGTGTCCAAAGTGCTCTTTCAGAAGGAGGCAGGATATATAAGTTTTGTTTATCTACTCCTAAAGTCTTAGAGGATATAGAAGATAAAATAAAGGACACCAAAATAGAAATTGACAAGTATGTCCCAAGCTTTTGATCCGTTGACAGTATCAGTGGCAAGCAAGGAGTGTCAAGCAATTAGCCTGATAGAAGAAATGAAGAAAGTAACAAGAGAAAAGGATAACATTGAAGCAAGAATGGGTGAGCTCTAGGGATTGGTTTCCCCTAAGATAGAAGCAATGTTCAACGTTGTATCAGAAGCCCAAACTACTATACAAACAAGTGATCCCGTTGACCTCCGGAAGGCTGAAGCACAAGCATTCTTGTTAAATGGTCACATTTCAACTTTCAATAGTATGAAGAAGAGTTGGGATATAGAGTCAGTCCTCCTCAAGAACATTTTTGGAGATTTACTCAAGTTTATGTAAATATAACTTAATGATTGGTTGTACATATGCGGTAAAGCATAGAATTTTTAGAAAAAATTTGGCTTGTGAACCCCATCCTTTCCCATTTATGTCAAAGAGGGAGTGAAGAGTAGTGAAAAATGAGGAATCCGGCAAAGGGGGAGCTCCAGAATCAGTGGAGAAGCATAAGAGTATTGATTAAAGGGGGAGTAAATGAGTAACACTTAGTCATTTTTCACTAAGTGTTGTCATCAATGCCAAAAGGGGAGATTGTTGGCAAGAGACATTGCTTCGCATGACAGGTGTTGTCATTGATGGCAACTAAGACTATTCAACCCATCTACATAACACAATTTGTTCATACCGAAAGTTAGAATCATAATTTATCTAAGTCCAGGAAGTCAAAAACAGAGCAGGTGATAGGGTCCGGTATCTTGGTCTGAATCTCTCCAGTGGTAGATTAGAGTTTGCTGCAGATATGAGGGAGTCTTAAGCATTGTCAAGATAATCTAAATCCAAAGTTTTGGCCTCCGGTGGAGAAGGATTCAAAAGTTATTAGCATCTGAGTATCAGGTTAACAGTTTGACAGAACAGACAGAAGAAGAACAGGCCAACCTTGTAATCGATCTTGGTTCCGGATGTATGGAAGTTGGTTGGACAAGTTGTGATGATCAGTGATAATAGCTGACCTGATTGATGATTTGTGAGTGCAAATTTTGGTCCACATTACAAGTTGTACATGAATTTAGCTGATAGAACAGAATCCTCAATAAATTTCTAAGTGTTCTTAAAGTTGACTGAAAAGTGATTGAAGATTAAGATGCAGATGTATATAGCTGATGGATTTGAATGATTTTAGTGTGTGTGTTATGCAACTATGGAATAAGTACAAAAAGGGTACAGATCTAAGGTTCAGATGTTAGTAGAACAGTAAACAGGGTAGAGTAAGGATGAAGTGCATTAAGTCAGTATTCTATGCTTAACCAAAACTGAATCCATGCATTGGTAGATGCTAATTATCAGTTCAATCTCATTGTAATATTCTTTTGATAGGCAGTGAGCCTTCTTTTGAACAGTGAGCTCTGGGTAGTGAGCTCGAATGCATGTGCATTCCCCATTGTAATACTTTTAACAGAGTATAATCTTTGTGGGTTAACCCCCACTGTCGTTTTTCCCTTAACTGGGTTTCCACGTCAAAAATCTTGGTGTCTAATGTGTTATTTATGTTTCTGTTCATGTGTTATTGATTAATAATGAATTGTTTATATAATTAATTTGATTATAAGTTGTAAAAGAAGATTAAAGACATAAAAGTTTGAATTGTGTGACAACTGATTCACCCCCCCTCTCAGTTGTCTGGACCAATTCCAACAGATGGATGATGATTCAAAATGTGCAACAACACACACAATACAAACAGAAATATGCTCTAATAACACAATGAATGCTTTGAATGCTCTTTGTTCTAAGATCATAAGTTCACAATATCCATCTCCATCTAGGTTCATAATGAATTCAAAAACACACTTATATGTGCTTTCGTGCTAACATTCATGAAATTAAATCATAAGAGCTGATGAAGAGGAACATTTTTAAAGGTCCTATGCCGACATAGGATTAATTGGCCCTGACCAATCAAGGAGGACTTGGGCAGTTGGTGCCCAAGTCTAGAAGCCCCTTTTTAGTTCGAGATGAGATTAAGGAAGGGCCCAAGGTCCCAAATTCACATTGGTGCTAGGCAATCTCTTCAGGATGATCAATTATGATGTATAATGTAATTACAAGGATCTAGGAGCTAAACAAGGAGGTAAAAAGACAAGTGTCTACTTTTTACTCCCTAACAATCCTAATGAGCATAGTGGCACTCAAGATCTTAATCACATCAATCATGAGGACAAGCAAGTCATTATGGATTACATTGAGTATTCAAATGATCAAGGAATGAAAAGCACAAATAATAATCAAGACACAACAAGCACAAACAATGATCAAGGCACAACAAGTATACACTAGGATCATCCACCTTCACCTAATCAGGATTTTTCATAGATGGGATAGTAGCAAGTTCTAATAGTTCTTGGCAACACACTAATGGGCTAGCACCATGCTTCAGAAAAAAGTGTCCTATCACAAACAAGATATGTAATAGCATGAACTATCAAGGAAAAGGATTGGGCCTTCATGAGAAAGACATCCTAGAGCCTATCCCAATCTACATCATTCATGGTCAAGGCATCAACTACAAGTCTTCTAACAAGAACTCTAATGGTGTTATTGATACTTTAGTGATCACTGAGGCAACTTTATCCAATGAAAGCACCAATATAGGGACCATTCATATCCCCTACAACAAGCTTATTACCAGCAGTCCTTTGACCTCCACTATCCCTACCATCAAAATTTATCTTCCATGTCCTAAACCTGTCAATTGGGACCAACAAACTTGCAAGGCATACAAAGCAAAAGATCCAAATCAAACATCACAGGTGAATGAATCTAAAAATCATGGAAGATGTATAAAAGCAATATGGGTCCCAAAGCAAAATGGACCAATCAAATCAAGCTAAGAAAAATATCCAAATCTAGCAAACACTCAAAATGTGGAACCACATCAAAAGAATGTTGCATATAATAGGTTTCTATCACCTTCCTTCTTTTCATTTCTCCCAACATAAGATGTATAAGAATGTTGGTCATAATTGCCATCGTAATCCAAAATTCAAACTCCATAATCCACCATCCCAAGTATGGCAAGTCAAGAATCCTCCAACCCAATCTAAATCACCATTCCATCCACCTAAATCCTACAAATCTCAATCATCTAATTCCACATACACCATCCCCCACCCAAATTCAAAATCACACCTCAAATCCAAAAACCCCAAATCCCAAATCCATCACATTGTGGCCGCAACAATTTATCATAAGGGCTATGATGATACTCTATCAAGATGTAAACATTTAGATAAGGCCAACTTTGTTATCAACAAGGATCACAACAACATCAATGGATTGTACAAGAGTGTTATAATCTTAATAAATCAATTACTCTAGGCGGGTCACTACTGGCATGTTATGATAAGAGCATATACATCGACTATATCAGATGGCCATCTACATTGACTATATCATATGGTCAAGAACATGTGAAGACCCTTTGAATACCCATTTATCAATGTCATCCAATCAGTGAAGCAGAATTTTTTTTAAAAAACAAAAAATATAGAAAAAAATGTCTTGTAGTGAAAACCTCTCTGAGGCGCTATCAAACACAAAAAAATCAAAATAGCAAAGAGAAAATCATTCATCCAATGGTTAAATCCATATCATGGTGTCTTGGATAAGTACCATTATGAAAATATATTCATGGGTGTTATGTGTAAATTGGTTGTCTATGTACCTTAGACTTGGGGGCAAGTTGTCTCATCTATCCCATCCTATTCCCCTCATATCATCCTAATCCATCATATCCATATATCCTTGTCATCATTCCCATCTATCCTCCTTGCTTGACTTTGATCTTTATAAGGATCGGGGCATGATCTTGAAACATGCTTTGACAAACTCTTGACATAGCAAAATCCTTCTACAACAAATCCCCTAAACATCTTGTTATGACTTATGCAGTACACTATATCCCTTTAGCTTAACATCCTAAAAGGTATTTCTAGAGTAGACCATGTTATTCCTTTGCAACATAGTCCTTTGAGATCACATCATGCACCCCTCCATCCATCTACCATCAATCCATTATTGACAATCCCTCAATTCATCCATCCATTATTGACAATCCCTTAATCCGTCCATCCAATCCTCTTTTCATCCTCTTTGTCCCTAGACTTGGTTTTCCCTTATTATTGGTATCAAGCAAAAGGCTACCCAAATGTAATCCAATGCAACCATCCCAAAATTGGAAAATAAAAAGTAGTAAATCCAAGTTCAAGCAATCCTTAATCCATGTCAATCTTGCCAAGCAAGCTAAGAGAATTATCTAAAAGTATCCATTGGTTTTGCTCCTAGACTTGCTATAAACTTGATCAACTCAAATCATCATCATCATCATCAAGATATATCATTCCCCATCCTCATGTTGTTCTTATAATTAACACCACTATCCTTACATTGTTCTTATCATCAGCAATGCTATCCTCATCATCAATTAATCAGTCATTAGTTTTCAACTTAACCAGGGGCAACAACTCTTATTTGTCTTTGCATTATCTTGTGCATGCTTATTGTGTACATTATTATTTTTCTTTCATAGCCTACCTACCACAACAATATCATGGTCTTCCATATCATGGTACTATACAATATAGGGTTGATTGCGACCATTTTTGTGAGTTGGTTCTTTCTGCATGGGATATAACATTACCTTGGTCTTTATACTCTGGTGCATAACATCTCATGTTATAATAAAATAGGTGCTCACCACATATCAGCATAATACTTGCATTCAAGATCATTCATTCATTAACCATTATCATTTATCATTTATCACTTAGTTCTATACTTTTGTCCTATCATCTTATCCAATCTAAATAATCCTTTCAACATCCCTATATTCATCTATTTTTCTCTAGTCGCACATTTTCAACATTCATCAATCATCTTTAATTTTCTCCTCTCTTTTCCATTCCCTCTTTAATCACTTTTATCTACTAACTTTTAATCCAGTTTCTCCATCCAATCTCCTCTCTCCATCTTTTTGTTCCATTCATCACTAAACATTTTTACCCACATCTTCTTCATCCATTTCGAGAGCACACCCATGTTCTTCAAACCTACCTACCCTCCTGAGGGGGCATCATCATCCCTACCAACATTCCTCCTCGTCACTCCTACTTCAAGTGGCTCGGGCATCATCATCCCTAATCCAACTATTGTCCTCCAAATCAAAATATTCTTCAAATCCAATCAAGCACTATGTTTTATTTTATTTGAAATGATGTTGCTTTGCAACACCAATGTAGACACCTAAATTTAACTACATCCTAATGCCGCCTAATTTCACCCACATTACCATGTCTTACCATCACCTGATTATTTTCCTAGACTTAATTAAATATTTATGACTAATTAATTAATTAATCAATTCATTATTCATCTTTATTCAAACACTAATTAAATAAAGTAAATATTTACTTAATTAGCTAAATTATCAATTAACATATCTCCTTTGATTTCTTTCCATTTATAACTCATGTGCATCTAATTAATTAAAATAATTAGATGATTCCATTAATTATCCTTTCTCATCCTATATTATCCATTTCGATTTATTTCTATTTCTAACTAGTGTGTAACTAGTTAAAATAAGTATCTTATCATATCTTCTTCATGATTTATCCTCATCCTTATCCTACTTTTTCCAAAAATCTTATCCTTATCAACCCATCGAAAGATATATAAATTAAACCCCTCACAAACCATAATCATCTCAATCCTGAATGCAATGTTATGTTGTTGATTTGACCACCTGACATTACTTCTTTCAATCATAAATCCTAGAGCACAACCACCATTGCTGGTGAAACAAGGTTGCATTGGTGAGATCATTTATTATTTTTAGTCTCTTGTATGTAACATTAGCTCAATCAGAGGTGTGGTTTAGTTTAGAATAAAGGGTTTAATAATTTTTTAATCTCTTTGTATTTTGTTATAAATTAGGCATATACACCCCCATCTCCAATCAAGACCTAAAATTCTAGGATAAGATATACAAAACAATTTAGACAATAAGCTAACTTCTTGTTGATGAAGTTGTGAGTGCTTCCTAAGTCTATCAACACGGTTGCTCTATCTTTCTTCAATAAACCTACTACCTTGAGAGTTTACAGGGTGTTGATTCTAGAAAGTGCATGACAAGAAATGGTTGGGTGAGTATCCCCTGATTCATCATCTGTCTCATTATTTTCATCTAATGTTACTTCCTCATTTGGACCTTTAATGTAGAGCAATTTATTTTCAAAACATTTATGACCTTGACTATTCTTGCTATCACAATTATAACATATAACCCTTTTGCTCTCCTCTTAAATTTGTTTTGGAGTCAATTTGGTAGGTTGAGCCAATGATTGTGTAGGAGTTTTTTTATCTCTTATGTTTACAAACCCTTGTCACCTATTGGCCAAAAACTTTCCTCTACTTGCCTTGCCATAAGCATTGCTTGGGATACAGACTTTGGATGGAACATACATACCTCATATTTGATGTGGTCCTTTAAACCCTAAAAATAATTCCTTCAAATGTTATTTTGTAACATTATCCACTGTTAATGTGGAATTTCCAACATTTCCAAGTCAATAAGTTTTGTGGAATTTCAAACTTGTCACGGAATGGCGATTTTGAATGGCATTTCGAATGGCATTTTCCTGCCTAGTTCAATGACACTTTCTCCTAGTTCAATGGCACTCTCTCATCTACAAAATCTATCTCATCTACCTGGTGTAACTACCGATGAAGGTTTCTTGGTGTCAAAGACCTTTGTTCCCATGTTTGGTCATGGTGTCGTCTCTGCCTTGATTGCGTCTATTTTTGCTAGTGGTGGCATGGTCTGGAGGGTGGACTTTTGTGAATGTGTGTATGGAGAAAAGCCTTATGCTCCCACCGTTACTCCTGCTAAGTGTGTGGCTCATGGCCCTCCTTATTCATACACCACCATTTCTAGTTGAGGGCCCTCTCCTTACCCTCCTCATAGCAAATCTCAACCCATCCCATGCTCTTAATCCCCCCGATCATTGTTAATGATCAGGAAGTGATTGATAATGAACAATATTATGCCTCTCATGGACTGGTGTGTAGATTTACCAACTTATGGTGCTCTCTTCCAAACTTGTACTCATGGGTTTTGGACTCGTGGAAGCTTCTCATTAAAGGGAAAATTGAGTTGTGCCTAAGCACTAGGGTTTTTATTGTGACATTTGAGTCTTTGCATGATAGGGATTTAAGTTTGGATCACCAGGTGTGGATGTGGGGCAAGCATTCCATCTCGCTCAAGCCATGGTCTAAGTCCTTCAATCCACTTTTGGGACTACTCAATATCAAGCCTATGTGGGTAAAACTTCCACATCTTCCTCTCCATTTTTGGGTCAAGTCTTTTTATGAGGTCATCGGCAATGCTAATGGTTAATTTTTAAATGTTGATGATACCACCACTCTCATTAGCAATCCTATTTTCACCTGTATGCTAGTGGATATTAACACCTCCAAGGCACTTCTTGGGGACATTGTATTATTGGGGGAGGATAGGTCATGGACTCAACCATTTTATTATGAAGGTCTCCCCTTCCACTATAGGTGTTGCTTCTCCATCGGACACATGGCTTCTAATTCCCTTCTTCTCATTGCAAGGAGAGCTTGAATTTGTGGTGGCAGAATGCCCACCCTAACCACTTGACCATGGGTGATTTGAGTCTGAGGATGACATGCAATCTTCTTTTAGTTTCCCCTGTAGTTGATCTCATTCCTATGGTAGCTTCCCCTAGGGGTAATGTGGTTTTGGAGACTACCTTGATTCCTACCAAGAACTCTTCTTCTGACCCATCTTTGTTTGCTCCTGTGTGGGGACTCCTACTCCTTCTTCATCTTAAGAGTCTATTTGGCCTCTAACTCTCATGGTTAGAAACTCTCCCTCCTTGAGGGAGGTGGTTTTAGTGGAGTATGTGGTTGAGGACCCCCCTCTCCTCTCTCCTCAATCAAATGATTTAGATAATAGTGTTTCCTAGACAATTGTTCATCACAAGAAGAAAGGTCTTCCCACTTCGGTGGATAACTCTCACCTTTGGGTCAAAGGTGTGTAGATTTCTCATTTAAAATCTTGTATTGTGTAGGTCTTTGTTATGTGGGTGAGTCATTCCCACAGGTAGCTAGGCTACATCTTTGTAATGTTTCAAGGTCCTCTCAAAACCTAAGGTTTGTACAGGGTTTATGGTCCCTTTAAAACCAACTTACCCTTATCAAAATATTATCCACTGTTAAAGACAAGGTTTGGAATTGCTAAGTATAGTCCTTAAGTGCACTTATTTTCTTCAATTTGGTGAGTTGGTTTAAGTAGCTATCCATAAAATTATCTCAATAATGTGTAGTGTGTTCCTCTTGAAAAATTGACCATGTGACCACACAACCCTTCTTTTTCTTCTCTTCGCATAGCCAATGATACCAAATGAATTGGTTTGGTTCCAAGTGTAAACATGCCATTGCCACATTATGTTGACATGCAACTTGACGAAGATCAAAGAATTGCTCCATTTGGTAGAGCTAATTGATTGGATCATTGCCATCAAACTTTCGCATATCCATCTTTGGTGTGAAATGCCTAAGCATAGGATTATTTAAGGGATGATCTCTATTAGAATCTAAGTCAAACCCAAATACATTATGTGAATCCATTGTCCTAAAGTTTATAGAACTCTCAAGAGAATCAAATCTTTTCATTATTGCCTAGATATCGTCACTCTTTACAAACCCTTTCATTTGCTCCAATTCTAACTTAATTTCATCCTTCATCTTGTTGGTTTTTTCCCTTATTTGTTCCCTTATATATTCATTATCCATGGGACCAAACTCCTCAATTACCACATCATCACTACTTGGAGATTTTACAAGTGTGACAAAATTATTTTTGCCTCTTGTTGTAGGCCTCGTCATGATGACACTAAAATAGTTTTCACAATAACTTACTCAAAACAAATCAAACTAATCTATTTTTTTATTGTAACTTACTTGGGCCTAGATCTCACCTCTCAAAAAAATCTCTAAGAACTTCATTGATTTGCAACCGTCAGAGCGAATTTATTTAAATCCCTAATTTCACAATAACTCCTCCAAATCTAGACTTTATTAACTTTAAAATGGACTTGAAAACCCCTTTAAAAATTAAGAAAAAAATTTGTCAATTTGTGAGAGATATGCACTTCACAATTTGACCTCTTAAGCGGAAAAAATTTGCTTTGATTTTTACCTTCCGATTGCCAAGATCATGCTCTAATATCACTTGGAATGAAATAACTTGTGCAAGAGAATAATATAATAGGAAATCTATTGCAAATACTTAAGAATAATTGAGATTAATAATCCACTTTGAGGGGGCAAACCTCCAAATATCTCCAATAAGAACACAATTCAGAATATGATGATCAATAGCACTCACTACTTCCTATATATACCCTGCTTATGCCTTGTATATCACTCAGGACAACTTGGATACCTAATTATATTACCTAAGCCAACTTAAATATCTAAATAAGACTATAATAATGATTATATAACTTAATTAAGAGTTAAGGTATCCACAAGATAGCTACTTATAACCCTATACAGACTATATGATTAAGGGCATAGCACTATTATGTTTGTTTTATGAAAAAATCATTCATGTTCCAATTATGGATGCTAGAAAGAATTAAATTTTTGTGATGATGTCTTGTAAAACTCCAATATATTTTGAATTTGCTACTCCCAATTTATCAAATACACATCAAATACTTTCTTTTAATGAGTGTGTTGAATGCTTTAGAAAAAATCTCCATAAATTTGCATCATTCTCTTTTGAATTCAAATCAATCCATGGCTCAAAGGATGCGTCTTTGAGATGGATATCATCGTGGTTCAGTCCAACCAAAAGGCACAAACATTGTTCTATCTATCCAAGAGGCAATGTCATTGGTCAAGACTTGAATGAAAGAGTGAATATGAAGAATTTAGCTTCCCCTCTATAGATTATAGTAAGAAAAAGAAAAAAAAGCCTTTAACCATGTAGGAATGGAAACACAAGAGGAAAGATTTATTATTCTGCAACAATAGAGTGATTATTTATTCAAAAGTATTTGATTGCTCTACAAATCTTTAACACTTTCTCTAAATTAATATGTTAAGCATATATCATTGAAGATTTGGATGATTGAGAAAACATTTATTAGTGTTCTTTGCCCTTCTTTATGGATCTGAACCAAACAACAATGAATGCAATGCAATTTGTGGACAGTAATTATTTTACTATCAAATGTCTTTTTGTCATATAATCAAAATCTTTCTATTCTTATTTCTAATCACTTTTTTGTTGTTTAATCAAACAAGCAATCAATGCAATTTGTGGAACCATCAATGATCAATGCTATGCCCATTTAGATATTTCAATAAACCAATTTAGGTATTTGAGAATGTTCATCTTTTATAATTGAACTAATTATTTTACCCCCACACTTCAACAACTAATCTAAATTGAAGTGTTAAATTATGCATATGTTATTGCATCTTTAGATGATCAACAAAACATTTGACAACATCAATTACCCCTATATTGATCTTAACCAAACAACAACAATGGATGTAATGCAAACTATGGATGGTAAAGAAATTAAATAAATTTCCATTAGTAATTTACTTTTTTGCATAGGATTTGTATCTCTCAAATGGCCTGTTAAGATTATGTATTATTTTGCTACAATTGATTTAGTTATGACATGTTTGTTTTCTATGGCTTTCTCTAAGAAAATGTGTGCATTATGAGGATAAAAATGATTGTAGTAAACTCAACAAAAGGAAATATTATTTTGATGCAATTTCAATTTTGGGTTTTTAGTTTTTTTTTAATTTATAACTAGATTGTGTAATTTATAAGTCTTGGTCATATTATAATGGATGATTGTGGTCAACACTTTTGTGGAAGTTAGATTGCTCTTCCCATGTGCACTTATACACTAAGATGGCTAGAGTGTTATGATAGAAAAAAGAGTTGAGATTCACTAGTGCTAGTATAAATTACTCTAATATCCAAAATTGTCACATTTATTTGTAACTTTTATATGATGGAATAGCACTTATGACCTTGTAATTTTCTTTATTAAGGGCCATTTTGAAACAATTTGTATGTAATAGATTTATATGGTAACTATACGTTCATAATTATACAATTTATTCAAATATCTAGCTACTTTGTAACACAAAATGTTAAGATTATGATGTGCCTAATGGAAAAGATCTCTTTAAATGAATCAAATCTCTTGTAATTTCTGAACCTATGAAATTTCCATCATATGCTTCTCTAGTGATCACCATTAGAATATAGCAATACTTTTTTTAGCATATAAAAAGTGATTAAATGGTCTCCTTCTTGTTAGAATTCACCAATTTTTTGCAAGTGCTATAGTGGTTGGGGTTCTACAACCTCAAATTAGTAAATGGTGCTTGACGAGATGACATTTTCCTTAGGTTGGAGCACAAACTATGATCACAATTTCTTTAACTATCTATTGTAATTACCATCCTACAAAATTGTCATTACAACTCTCTTTGGTTATATAAAAATGAAGTGATATATAAATAGAGTAATTATGGCAATCTCCAACACAACAATACATATATGAAAGTAACCATAAAGGAATTCAGTTAATAATATGTTTAATAATATTTGTAACTAAGTGTTTCTATTAAGAAAATAATTTTTAACATATAAATTGATTGCAGCATTGAAAATGAAAACAAGTAGAAAGGAACACATGTTGCATAAGGAAAAGAGCGTTTCAACATCTCATGCAATGGAAAAGAGAGGAACCCTCTTTTATTACTAAATTGTAATATTATAATCCAAGCTTAATCATGGAGCCTCCACAATCCATTTCTTTGTAATGAACTATACAGTGAACTACTAACTTAGCTAGAGTATTATACTTTTTACTTTCATACTTGTATATAGTTACAATTTTAATAAATTTTAGATTTATTTATTATTATAAGCTTGCATAAAAGGCTCTAGTTTCGAGTAAATCTAAAAGGTTACTAGGAATTACAAAATCATTCGTTTATGGATCTTAGTTTCGAGTAGGCTTCAAAAGATTTGATGTAAAACATTTAAGGGTTATATCTCATGTATTCAGACATGCTACCTTTTCCTACTAGTTATCCTTGCCTCTATAGGTTTCATTCCTCCTTATGTTAGTTTTTCAATTGCTATAATGTTTCACTTGAATTCAAAGTAATTTGTTTTCAAAGTAAAAAATAATATTACTTAAAATTAAAATTAAAATAAATCCCATACACCACAAGTCACATTTTATATGACAAATTACTTAATTGGTTTTATCAAGTATATGGTTTGGGCATAAACAACCTCAAATTGTTGTTCAATGGTTGTAATTAGGTTATTGGAGATTAGGTTCTTGGAGATTGATTATCCCAAATTTCAACCCATCTATAAAATTGAAACCATGAAAACCACACTAAGGCTATTGGACACTCCACATCCACTAGGTCCCCCAAATGTAGATGAGTGTGATTCTAGCTCTAGTTGAGCTTTTTTATTAATGGGCAACTAGATATCTCATTATACTCTAGGCATATTATGCAAGGTATGTGAGGAAGGTTGTGATGGTATATTACATTGAATACCCATGCTCTCACTATGAAACAGTCAATATCAATATGGTCCTCGTGATGAGTCTGTGCCCTATACCCTATGACATTTTTTTATATCTTTTGCACTAGCCAAATGGTCAAATCATGCTACTTTCTCACCCATCTATTCCTAATGTTATACACTTTAAAGGTTAAATCCCTTTAACTTATGTATTATGTCCAAATCTATGTTCATATAATAGATCATTTTTTAATTATAAAATTTGTTACTACACAACAATTTTTAAACCACCTTTAAAATACAATGATGTTTTTTGTTCACATGTAAAAAGTGATTTAACAAACTCTTTTTCTTATTAGCATACAACACATTGTCATGGGTGGTGTAGTGGTTCGGATCTACTTCCTCGAACTAGTGAATTACACTAGATGGGATGACATTTTTCTTAAGTTGGAGCACAAAAGATGACTATGATTACTTTAAGAATCTCTTATAATTACCAACCTACAAAATTGCCAATGCAATGCCCCTTTAATTTTATAAAAATGGAGTAATATAGAGTAATATATAATTAGATTGGTTATGCCAGTCCAATTCAATAATACAAATATGAAGTAACCATAAAGAATTTCAATTAAAATTATGTTGTAATTAAGCTTATGGCTTTATCTCAACTCCTCAAATTAATTGAAGGTCTATCTCAACCTCCAACTTAGTAACTCACAAATATAAGTAACTATAAAAGAATTCAATTAAAATTATGTTGTAACTAGGCTTATGGCTCTATCTCAATTCGTAATATTAATTTAATAAGGTCTATTTCTATTATTGCCACATCATTTAGATCTTAAACAGTAGCCTAAATTAAAAGGTAAGAGTTATTTTATTCCACTACAAATATATATTAGTAACGTGCGTGCAAACACACAACATATACAAAGTTCTGTGTAAACCATATTTTTGCAAAAGTCAATATGGTCATGTAGAGCAAAGGGGCCAGTAGTCGCTCACACTAACTTCATGCACGTTAAGCTTGTTGCAAGTATGTACCTAATCGGGGTTGTCATTGATGTCAACATATATTTGTTGTCATTGGTGTCAACTGTATCCTATTTTGTTATTTGGTTAGAAGCTTTATATGTTGAGGATATTGAGAAAATTAGCCCCTTCGAAAGATTTAGAAAGGAAACAGTGAATCACAGTGAAGATAGTGAGTTGCATATTAAAGAATAGCCCAGAAGATTGCTCTGCAATTATTGAAGAGTGAAGATCTTGGTCTACAGATTAGAATTAATTTAGAGGCATGTTTGAAGATGCTAAATCCTGAGTTTGAGCCTTCGGTATGAAGAATTGAGTGAGTTACATTCACCAGAGTAAAACCCGCTTTTTCTGATTATTCACTGGTGACAAGGAGAAAGTATTTTGCTCCGCATTTCTTCGCATTGAATTATTTTGCTCTACAATTCTAGAGGGAAGTCTGGGATGATGATAATTGCCTACAATTACAATGGTTCATGATTTTGTGGTCCGCAAGCTACCTTTCTTTTATGACAGTTGAAGACAATGAAGTTCATGTGCTCTGGTGTGAAGAATCTCATGGATAAAGTGGTTAGAGTTTGTGCGGTTACTCCTAGTGATTACAACGTGCTTGTGGATGCCTCCTAATCGTGTTCCTTCATTTACATGGATCCGTGTTAAGGAATAGAGATCATGTTTGAAGTTTGTTCCCAGATAACGTAGCGTGTAACCAATCCTAGCCAACTTGGTTAACCAGTGATTGCGGAGATGTATTGAAGATTGTAGAAGCATGGAGTGGTGTGGAAGTTCATGTTTGAGTCCCAGTTAAGGCATGGAGTGATCTGCATACATCTTTACTACATTTCCTTAACTTATTCTATATTAGGTCCAGACCTATTTTATGTATGTTTGTAATGCCGACCTTGGAGAATGATCCAATGGTTGATGATTGTAATGCCGACCTTGATGAAAATTCCAAGGTTGATGTAGTGTATAAATACTTGTAATTGAGTTGTGAAATATTATCCAAGTGTGAAGATGTGAAGATAGAAGTGAAGTAAAAGTAGCAGAACAGAGCAGAGGTGTCTTGAGCTTCAATGGAACTGAACCTTGGCATGGAGTAGATGTTGTTATCTCAGTTTAACCCTTTGGCAGTGAGCCTTCTTTTGGCCAGTGAGCCTCTAATTTTTGGTATTGTGCTTTACATATATATATTGTGGGTTAACTCCCACCATGGTTTTTCCCTTGACAGGGTTTTCCACGTAAAAATCTGGTGTCACTTGTGTATGATCTTGCAATTGTGTTTATAGTTTTGTGTTTATGCTTTCATGATTTAATCATAACAAACAGTGGATAAGTGTTTAATGATTTAGAGTGTAGAATTGTTTAAGTTTTGTGACAGCTGATTCACCCCCCCTCTCAGTTGTTTGGTTCATTTCAACAATTGATATCAGAGCCAAGTTCCTCAGAAGAAAGCTTGACCACTTGAGGCTGATCCAAGATGTCGTATAAGAAGGAAAGTCTGTTGTTCGATGGAACAAACTACTCCATCTGGAAGATCTGCATGAAAACCCATCTCCTCTGCTTGGGTTATAGTGTTTGGAAAATAACTGAAAATAAGTATGAAATACCGAAGAATGGTTTGCAAACTGAAGATGAGATCAAGGAATTTGAGTTGAACATAAAATCCAAAGATGCCTTGGTGAGCGCCTTATCCAATGTCAAAGTAACAAGGATCATGGAGCTAGAAACTGCTTATGAAATTTGGGAAAAGCTCAAGAATCTATATGAAGGAGATGAATCTGTGAAGAGCGCCAAGTTTCAGAGTTTGAAGGCAAAATATGAAGGTTTGAAGATGAGCGAAGATGACAACATAACATCCTTCATGTAAAAGGTCAACGAACTTGTAAGTAGCATTAGAAGTGTAGGAGGAAAGATTGAGGATATTGAAGTTGTGAACAAAATTCTTAGATCACTGCCTAAATCATATTGTCATAAAGTGGCTGCAATTGAAGAAATAATGACAGTAACCAAGATTACAAAAGATTAGCTGCTAGGGAAGTTGATAGCCTTTGAAATGAGAGAACTTGGTGATTCACTTCCTAAGACAGAGACTGCTTTCAAGTCCAACACTTCAGAAGAGCCCTGATGTCTAAAAAGTACAAGATGAAACTAGATTATGATCTTGAAGAACTTGAAGCCAACTTTGTTAACAGTCTACCCAAAGGTACTGGTAAATTCAAAGGCAAATTACCTTTCAAATGTTTCAGTTGTGGTAAAGTTGGTCATTATGCTTCTAGGTGCCCCACAAGAGTTCCCAAGCCAAGACGTGATAGACCTAGAATTCCAAAGAAATGTTATTATGTTGAAGATCTTGATGATGATGGAGTATCAGATGGTGAACCAGATAATGCTAGTACTTCTGGAAATGAATGCTTGTTTATTGCTATTAAAGAAGAACCTATGTCTACTAATCTTGCTAGCTGTGTGAAGGAAGAAAAACCAGTGGAAAGTGCCTTGGCTGCTTAGGTTGTTGAAGACAAAGATGAATGGGTTATTGATAGTCAATGCTCTCATCACATGACTAGCGACAAAAGTAAGTTCATAATTTTGGAAACATATGATGGAGGACTGGTTAGGTTTGATGATGATATAGCTAGTAAGATTTGTGGAAAAGGATCCATTTCTTTTGATGGCAAGCATAACACTAATGATGTCTTATATGTGAAGGGATTAAAGCACAATCTCTTAAGTGTTGGTTAGATGTGTGGCAAAGGTTATGATCTCAGATTCAAGGACAATGAATGCAAGATCTTGGAAAACTCTAGAATAGTGATTGCAACTGGTGAAAAGACAAGAGGTAACATTTATCATTTGAAAGGGACTAATGAATATTGTTTTTTTGCTCAGAATGATGAAAGTTTGTTGTGGCATAGAAGGTTGTTTCATATCAATTTTGACAACATTGTGAAGATAAGTTCCACTCAGGCTGTAAGAGATTTTCCCAAGCTTGTGAAGCCTGCTGATACTTTGTGCAAGGAGTGCCAATTTGGAAAATAGACAAGAACAAGTTTCAAAAGCAAGGATCAATCTGTTGATGGACTACTAAAATTAGTGCATACAGATCTATGTGGACCTACCAGAGTAAGAAGTCTACAAGGAGACAGGTATTTCATGTTGCTGATTGATGATTATTCTAGAATGACTTGGGTTACCTTCTTAAAAGAAAAAGAAGAAGCCCTCGAAAAGTTCAAAGCTTTCAAGGTAATGGTTGAGAATGAGTTGGATTTGAAGGTAAAGTGCTTAAGGTCTGATAGAGATGGATAGTTTACATCAAATGAGTTTAACTTCTTCTATGAAGAACAAGGGATAAAGACACAATTACCTGCACCTAGGACTCCACAACAAAATGGAGTAGTTGAAAGGAAAAATAGGACAGTTCAATAGGCTGCTAGAACAATGATGAAGGAGGCTGACCTACCAGAAGTATATTGGAGAGAGGCAATTCACACTATTGTATACATCCTAAACAAAGTCCAAGTAAAAGGTAACAGCTCTAAGACTCCTTATGAGTTGTGGTATGGCAAAGTTCCTACTGTCAAATATCTCAAAGTTTTTGGTAGTAAGTGTTCTATCAGAAGAGTTGAAGATCTAGGTAACTTTGATGCAAGATGTGATGAAGATATCTTCCTTGGATATTCTCCCAAGAGCAAGGCCTACCGGTGCTACAATAACAAGTTGAAGAAGATTATTGAGAGTGCAAATGTCAAAGTTGATGAAACCAAGGAAAAGGTATCAAGTGGGTATGAATCTGATGAACCAGATGTCTCTACAAGCAAAGTAGTTGTGCATCAAGAAGAAAACTCAGAGGAAGAAGAAGAACAAGCTCCAGAAATTATTACTAAGACACCCAGGTATGTGAAGTTAAATCACTCTGAAGATCAAATCATAGGAGATAAGAGTAAAGGAGTTCAGACCAGAAGAAGAGATGTTGATGAATAGGTTAATTATTGTTTGATTTCTCAAGTGGAACCTAAAAATGTAAATGAATCTTGCAATGATGAAAATTAGGTAAAGGCCATGGAAGAAGAACTGATGCAGATAGAAAAGAATAAGACTTGGGATCTTGTTCTTAGACCAGCAGATAAAAATGTAATTGGCACCAAATGGGTCTTCAGGAACAAGATGAATGAGAATGGTGAAGTGGTAAGAAACAAAGCAAGGTTGGTATGCAAAGGATATTCTCAAGTGGAAGGTATAGATTTTGAGGAAACATGTGCACTAGTAGCAAGGATTGAAGCAATAAGAATGTTTTTAGCATTTGCAGCCTACAAATATTTCAAGGTATATCAAATGGATGTAAAGTCTGCATTCTTGAATGGAGAATTGGAAGAAGAAGTCTATATTGAACAACCGGAAGGATTCCAGTCATCAGATCAAGGTGACATGGTGTGAAAATTGAAGAAAGCATTGGGACTAAAACAAGCCCCCAGGGCTTGGTATGCAAGATTGGATAAACATTTGATACAGTTAGGGTTTAGCAAGGGTACTACCGACAGCAATCTCTATTTCAAGATCAATGATGAACAAATCTTGATTATTGTAGTTTTTGTTGATGACATTATCTTTGGAGGCAATGAAGGTATGTGCATGGTTTTTGCTGGGGAAATGCAAAATGAATTTGAAATGTCCATGTTTGGTGAGATGAATTTCTTTTTAGGTCTGCAAATTAACCAATCAGATAAAGGTATCTTCATTTCTCAGTCTAAGTATGTGAAAGAATTGTTAAAGAAGTTTGGGATGGAAGACTCTAAACCGGTAAGCAATCCTATGGCAACTGGTTGTAAGTTGAGTAAAATGATGACTCACCTATGGCAGATCAAAAAAGATATAGATCTATGATTGGAGGATTACTTTATCTGACTCAAACCAGCCCTGACATAATGCATGTAGTTTGTCTTATGGCAAGATTTCAAGAAGAACCTAAAGAGTCACATGTGATGGTAGTCAAGATAATATTGAGATACTTGAAAGGCACAATGGATTATGGTTTGTGGTATCCAAAAGATAATGATTTCACTCTCAATGCATACACTAATGCAGATTGGGCCGGAGATGTGGATGCCAGGAAAAGTACAAGTGGAGGTACATTATTCTTAGGAAAAAGGCTGGTATCCTAGTTAAGCAAGAAACAAGACTCAATATCTCTGTCTACTACAGAAGCAGAATACATTGTAGCAGCATGTAGTTGCACTCAAGTGTTATGGATGAAGTAGATATTGAAGGACATCTAAGTTGTGTATGAAGATCCAATTACAATCTTTTGTGACAATACAATTGCCATAAACATATCAAAGAATCCAGTAATGCATTCAAGGACAAAGCACATATCCATAAGATATCACTTTTGAGAGAAAAGGTGACAAAGAATGAAGTCAAATTGGAATATGTATCTACAAAAGATCATATTGCAGACATTTTCACTAAGCCTATGCCTAAGGATACTTTTGAGTATCTTAGAGAAAAGTTAGGGTTTATCACCCCTCCTGCTCTAAACTAAGATGTACAGAAGTGCATCAGTCCAGAGGTACCTAAAAATCCATCTCCAGATCTAGATTGATGCCTGTAAGGGTTACTTCTCAGGGGGAGTAGTCAGATGAAGAGAGATTGAATTAGAGCAGCAGAGTGCAAGAATTTGCCCTTTGCCATTGCTGTCAAAGGGAAAGAGAAATCATGTGAAAAACTCAGAAAGAAAGAGTGTAGATGTGTAAACAGACAGGGGGAGAATCTTGTCCTAATGGTTGTTGTAGTTTTTCACATCATATGTTGCCATCAATGACAAAGGGGGAGATTGTTGCAAGTATGTGCCTAATCAGTGTTGTCATTTATGTCAACATATCTTTGTTTTCATTGGTGTCAATTGTATCCTATTTTGTTATTTGGTTAGAAGCTTTATATGTTGAGTATATTGAGAAAATTAGCCCCTCCAGAAGAATCAGAAAGGAAACAGTGAATCACAGTGCAGACAGTGAGTTGCATACTGAAGAACAGGCCAGAAGATTGCTCTGCAATTCTTAAAGAGTGAAGATCTTGGTCTGCGGATTGGAAGTAATTTAGAGTCATGTCTGAAGATGCTAAATCCTGAGTTTGAGCCTCTGGTATGAAGAATTGAGTGAGTTACATTCACCAGAGTAAAACCTGTTTTTCTAATTATTTGCTCGTGACAGGGAGAAAGTATTTTGCTTTGCATTTCTCCGCATTGAATTATTTTGTTCTGCAGTTCTAGAGGGAAGTCTGGGATGATGATAGGTGCCTACAACTACAATGGTTCATGATTTGTAGTCTGTAAGCTACCTTTCTTTTATGACAGTTGAAGACAGTGAAGTTCATTGATGCAGAGTCACCCACACTATAACATTTGCCTATAGCATGAATGTCTGCAGACCAACCTCATCATCATCATCTTCGCCATCATCATCATATTCCCTAAAACCACCAACAGCATCATCATGCTTCTCGTTACACAGTCAGCATCATCATATTTCGGACGATCGCAAACATCCGCCTGCCGACTACTGTTCATCTCCGCTTTCCTTCTAACATCATCATCATGATGTTCAGCGGGCGCACACATCCTCCTGTTCCACTGTTCATCGGGCTCGAGACACTATCGTCATCATCATGACCTTCGACACTACCTTCGTCAGCAGGATATTCAACATCCGGTTGCTCCAAATATCCTGATGACGATCACCTTCAGCAGCTTACCTTCGATGCTCCGCTACCCGACGACACTAACAGCATCATGATATAATTCATCCGGTTCCCTCGAAACCTCCTGATGATGCTAATACAACCTTCTACCACGGACTTCCGCCGATACCTTAGCACCTAACGACGGTAGGATAAACTCGCATAAGGGGGGATATCTCAATATCCTGATGACGATGACGTCATATCCTGATGACGATGACGTCACCCAATATCCTGATGACCTCTTCAACACTTAGCCAAAAACACGAACTTTCTCTTCCGCATCTACTCGCGATATGCGGATGTTTGGCACTTCCGATATGATGATCCTGATGCCGATACACTCCTCGGCTCCTCCTGCTGATGATCACCCCGACGCACTTGCACTTCATGCAATCGACAACATCATGCGCTCCTTCACTTATCCGGATGACGATGTCCGAACTGTCTGCAGGATATTCACCAAGATATCCTGATGATGCCGTCTTCACGAACTTCTTCACTTAGCGAAATTTCCCTTCGCCGATCCACCAGGGATGACCCGATCCAACCTCAGGGTGATCTTCCAACTCCAGTTTATCAACTTGACCTAGCACATGAGGATGCTAGGCTTCTCAGCATCTGTTGACCGCGATCCTGCACACCTGCATGTAAACAGAAAACAAACTACAATCTAACCTACTGTACATTACCATTCCACCGATCAGATGAGTCAACCGGTGGAATGGATTAGGAAATCCATGACACCCTCTCAAACCAGCAGATCAATCAAGTAATGGAATGCAACCAGAGCAAGAACACAAACAGGATCACTTTATTGATTTCAAAGATGCAATACAATATGATCAATCTCTCTCTCAGTCTCACTCAAGCTCGATCGATGATATCTGTCTGTCTGTCCAACATCAACCGATCTCATGCTTATAAAGACTTTCCTTACGAGTACTACTGACCCGACTCCAAGCGGCTGGGAACTCTCCAAGCGGCTGGGAGATCCCACCGAACATACATCATGACAGCTGTTATAACTAACTAGCTAAAAATAGCAAAAGCCTGGTCAGCATGATCTTATCCTGATCAGCATGACCTTATTACATGCATTTGGTCTAACAGACCTTCTTGGAAACACAAACAAGACCTAAACTACTAACTGCCTTATCAAGACCAGCTGTCAGGTAGGTGCTCCTGCACCATACTCCCCAAAAGAAAAGAACTCATGTCCCATGAGTTTAGTATGTGGAAGTCTTCCACCTCTACACTTTGCCTTGTCAATAGTCTGACCTGCTCCAGCTTTGTCTGCTGCTGTCTCTTGGCTGCTCCAAGACTTCTGAACTGTAACTTGCTTGCTGGCAAGTAAATCCTCATGCCTGTTGATGTAGGCCTTTCTCTCACATACCTTGTGTTTGTCAGGTTGCCTGACCAGAACCTCTTTCTGAACTGCCTCTGTGGTGTTCAACTGTATCTTCCTGTCAATCTTCATAGGACAAGCAATAGTCCCAACTATGACAACATCCTTGTCATTCCTTTCAACTGATGGTTGGTTGCACCCCTGTTTCTGAACCTGCTGCTGACCTCTGTCAGTCACAACTGAAAAGTTCTTCAGCTTGTTGTCTTTAACAACTCCTTGCCCTGTAGTGTCCTGAACTGCCTTCATGCCTGTTCCTCTAGGCATCTGCACAAACTCCTTCTTTCCCATCAAAATGATTTGAGCTGCCTTCTGTACTGCAGCTTTTGCCTGCAATGGCATCAACTTAATAATCTTCCCATCCTTCTGAATGGTGTAGGTATTAGCATACCCATCATACAGTACTCTTCTATCAAATTGCCATGGTCTACCCAACAGTAGGTGACAACATTCCATAGGCAATATGTCACACAAAATTCTATCCTGATATGGTCCAATCTGGAAATCCACATATGCCTGCTCAGAGACAAAAAGTGATTGCCTATCACTCACCCAAGATGCCTTGTAAGGGTGTGGATGTGGAATTCTTTCCAACTTTAGTTTATCCACCATTTCTTGAGATACCATGTTGTCTGTTGAACCAGTATCAATGACAACCTTACATACCTTACCTTTGCTCTTGCATGTGGTCTTGAAAAGAGCTCTTCTTTGCATCATATCCTTTGATGCCTGCAAACTTGTTTTCCTTAACAGCAGTGATTCTCCACTCTCTGGATATCCAAAATTCTCAGGACCTTTGTTTGAACTCTGTGCACTTTCTTCTTCCTTCTCTTCTTGTACCAATTGTACTCTCTTATCACTTGTTCTATCATTTCTGGATGATGAACCTTTGTTTTCTGGACATTTGAAAGATGGATGACCAAACTCTCCACAGGTGTAACACTTTCCTGAAAATGTAGTAGAACCTCTACCACCTCCAAATCTTCCTCTATTGCCTTTCCATCCACCTCTGAAATCAGACTGTCCTTGTCCTTTACCAGTGTCTTCTTGACCCTCATTGGTTTGCTTTTGTGCAGGGGCTGTTCCTCTTCCCCTATTGTTTCCTCTTCCTCTCATGGACTTATCATGTCCTCTATTCATCTTTTCTTCAATCCTGATTGCCATTTGGTAACAATCCTCCACATTCTTAGGGTTAGCTAACACTAACTCATCCTGTATGTTAAACCTCAAACCAGCCAAGTACCTAGCCACCTTTTCTACCTCATTCTCATGATGACCAGATCTCATACTCAACAGATAAAATTCCTCAGTATATGCTTTCACATCCCTGTCTTTCTGCTTTAAAAATTGCAGCTTCTTAAACATCTGGATTTCATAATCCCTTGGCAAGAATTTACCCTTGATCCTTGCTACCATCTTATCCCAAGAAGTGATCTTAGACTTCCCTTGTTTCCTTCTCTCAGATTGTACATAATCCCACCATACCAAAGCATGACCTCCTAACTTGGTCTTTGCAATCTTGACTTTCTGATCCTCAGCAACATCTTCACATTCAAAGTGATTATCCAGTGCAGCAATCCAGTCCAACAACTCATCTTCATTCAAGCTTCCAGTATACTTGGAAACATCAACCTTAACCTTAGGTTTTTCACTCTGTACTGCCTTTAGCAGTTTTGCCAGTCTCTGGTCTTCAGCATCCAGATCTTCAGCTACCTCTTCATACTCTTCAACAGTATCTGCATCTTCTTCAGACTCACTGTCTTCTACCTCCCTCTTTTTGTTCTTTTCCAGGGCTGTCAGCCTGGCTTGAAGTGCTTCAGCAAGCTCCTTCATCTTCCTCATCTCTCTAGCATGTTTCTCCTTCATTTCCTGCAATTCCCTTGCAGTACCACTACCTTTAGGAGGCATTTTGTCAACCTCTCACAACACACAACACAATCAACTCTACCTCTACCTCTGCCCTTTCGGTGACTGAATCAACACACAACAGCCCAGACCTTTTGCTGAGCTCTGATACCACTATGATGCAGAGTCACCCACACTATAACATTTGCCTATAGCATGAATGTCTGCAGACCAACCTCATCATCATCATCTTCGCCATCATCATCATATTCCCTAAAACCACCAACAGCATCATCATGCTTCTCGTTACACAGTCAGCATCATCATATTTCGGACGATCGCAAACATCCGCCTGCCGACTACTGTTCATCTCCGCTTTCCTTCTAACATCATCATCATGATGTTCAGCGGGCGCACACATCCTCCTGTTCCACTGTTCATCGGGCTCGAGACACTATCGTCATCATCATGACCTTCGACACTACCTTCGTCAGCAGGATATTCAACATCCGGTTGCTCCAAATATCCTGATGACGATCACCTTCAGCAGCTTACCTTCGATGCTCCGCTACCCGACGACACTAACAGCATCATGATATAATTCATCCGGTTCCCTCGAAACCTCCTGATGATGCTAATACAACCTTCTACCACGGACTTCCGCCGATACCTTAGCACCTAACGACAGCAGGATAAACTCGCATAAGGGGGGATATCTCAATATCCTGATGACGATGACGTCATATCCTGATGACGATGACGTCACCCAATATCCTGATGACCTCTTCAACACTTAGCCAAAAACACGAACTTTCTCTTCCGCATCTACTTGCGATATGCGGATGTTTGGCACTTCCGATATGATGATCCTGATGCCGATACACTCCTCGGCTCCTCCTGCTGATGATCACCCCGACGCACTTGCACTTCATGCAATCGACAACATCATGCGCTCCTTCACTTATCCGGATGACGATGTCCGAACTGTCTGCAGGATATTCACCAAGATATCCTGATGATGCCGTCTTCACGAACTTCTTCACTTAGCGAAATTTCCCTTCGCCGATCCACCAGGGATGACCCGATCCAACCTCAGGGTGATCTTCCAACTCCAGTTTATCAACTTGACCTAGCACATGAGGATGCTAGGCTTCTCAGCATCTGTCGACCGCGATCCTGCACACCTGCATGTAAACAGAAAACAAACTACAATCTAACCTACTGTACATTACCATTCCACCGATCAGATGAGTCAACCGGTGGAATGGATCAGGAAATCCATGACACCCTCTCAAACCAGCAGATCAATCAAGTAATGGAATGCAACCAGAGCAAGAACACAAACAGGATCACTTTATTGATTTCAAAGATGCAATACAATATGATCAATCTCTCTCTCAGTCTCACTCAAGCTCGATCGATGATATCTGTCTGTCTGTCCAACATCAACCGATCTCATGCTTATAAAGACTTTCCTTACGAGTACTACTGACCCGACTCCAAGCGGCTGGGAACTCTCCAAGCGGCTGGGAGATCCCACCGAACATACATCATGACAGCTGTTATAACTAACTAGCTAAAAATAGCAAAAGCCTGGTCAGCATGATCTTATCCTGATCAGCATGACCTTATTACATGCATTTGGTCTAACAGACCTTCTTGGAAACACAAACAAGACCTAAACTACTAACTGCCTTATCAAGACCAGCTGTCAGGTAGGTGCTCCTGCACCATTCATGTGCTCTAGTGTGAAGAATCTCATGGATAAAGTGGTTCGAGTTTGTGTGGTTGCTCCTAGTGATTACAAGGTGCTTGTGGATGCCTCCTGATCATGTTCCTACATTTACATGGGTCTGCATTAAGGAATAGAGATCGTGTTTGAAGTTTGTTCCTAGATAACGTAGCATGTAACCAGTCCTAGCCGACTTGGTTAATTCTAGTGATTGCGAAGATATATTGAAGATTGTAGAACCATGGAGTGGCATGGAAGTTTGTGTTTGAGTCCTAGCTAAGGCATGTAGTGATCTCCATACATATTTACTACATTTTCTTAGCTAATTTTGTATTAGTTCCAGACCTATTTTATGTATGTTTGTAATGCTAACCTTGGAGAATGATCCAACGGTTGATGATTGTAATATCGACCTTGATGAACATTCCAAGGTTGATGTAGTGTATAAATACTTGTAATTGAGTCATGAAATATTATCCAAGTGCGAATATGCAAAGATAGAAGCAAAGTAAAAATAACAGATAAGAGCAAAGGTGTCTTGAGCTTTAATGGAACTGAACCTTGGCATGGAGTAGATGTTGTTAGCTCAGTTCAAGCCTTTGGCAGTGAGCCACCCCTTGGCAATGAGCCTTCTTTTGGGTAGTGAGCCCTATTGGTAGTGAGCCTCTGATTTTTGGTATTGTGCTTTACATATATATCTTGTGGGTTAACTCCCACCATGGTTTTTCCCTTGACAGGTTTTTCCACGTAAAAATATGGTGTCACTTGTGTATGATCTTGCAATTGTGTTTATAGTTATGCATTTATGCTTTCATGATTTAATCATAACAAATAGTGGATAAGTGTTTAATGATTTAGAGTGAAGAATTGTTTAAGTTTTGTGACAACTGATTCACCCCCCCTCTCAGTTGTCTAGTTCATTTCAACAAAGCTCATAGCTAGACATATCGAATTTCGATGATTTTTTTGGGGTTTCTCTGTATGCAACTGAAGAGCTTAAAGCTATTCTTTCAGCTTCTGGGCACTTATACATTTCATTGTAAGATGTGTTATGTGCACATGGGTTGAAAAAGTGTCATTTCAACATGTCGCCCCATACATGCACAACGATGTGCCAGTAACCGCTCGCCATCACCCCCCAAAAAAACACCCCTCCATTAAATAGGCTACACACTTGATCCCTTTTGTAGTTAGAATAGGTTTAAAATAAGTTTATTAAGACCCCACAATAAATCAAGTTGGTGGGGCCTTAAAACAAACCCACCCCTTTCGTAAACCTAATCACACACCTTTTATGCGTTTAATTACACCTTCTAAGGTGAATACGACACCTTTTTATTTTGTATGGGTGTCTTAAGGTGAATGCGGTGGCGTGGATAGCAAACACTATGTGTTCCATTTAACAATTCTTCACGTCCGAATACATATTCAACTACAGACTGAAACCTAATCATTTTTTAGAATGTTCTTGATGCTGCGATGGTTGTTTGAGGGTTTCTCCAGGTCCGTTGGTTGTCGCCCTCCTTCGCAGTCACTCTCCATGCAAGTAACAACCGCCATCATTTCTCCTTGTGATTTCAGCACTACTTTCATCCATTCTTTTGGTTTCATACGGTGTTGTTTATACAATCATTATACAGTCATTTACCTTTGTGTTTGTCTCATACAACCTATGATTTGGGTACTGGTATCTAATATTATTATTCATGTCTGAATACATATTCAAGTACACACTGAATACCTAATCATTTTAGAGAAGGTTCTCGACGATTCAATGGTAGACGTTTGAAGGTTCCTCCATTTTGGTCCGCCGACTATCATCCTCCTCTGTGGTCGTTATCCATGAAGGTAGAAAATACCTTCATCATTTCTCCTTGTGATTTTAATATTGTTGTCATTCCAATCTTTTGGTTTCATACGAGGTTGTCTATGCAATCATTATACAGTCGTTTACCTTCGTGTTTGTCTCATACAACCCATGATTTGAGTACTCCTATCACAGCATTTTGTTCGCAATCATTTTACTTTTAGATTTTTGCCTATTTTGACTTATAATACCCTTGTGATGTGATTATTTCACTGTACAGAAGAATATATTGTTATATATGAGGGTTTTATTTTATACATACAAATGGGTTCGTATATTTTTAAGGGTGTATATTTTCGAGGGTTCATTGTCAACGGTTAAGGGTTTCATCATATCATTGTCAACGGTTAAGGGTTTCATTATATCAGGGTTTCGAATGTTTTGAATCCTATGGCTTTGTCTCCGTAATAATTTTGTAGTCGGATTCTTCCCAATTTTGACTGAATACTAATTTTTAATTATTGTTACATTAAATATTTACAATTGTTTTCCTATGTTTTAATATAATATATTGAGGGTTTCATTTTATATAATCTATCCAGGGTTTATATAAAAAGCTTATACATACAAATGGGTTTGTATATTTTTAAGGATATATATTTTTGAGGGTTCATTGTCAATGGTTAAGGGTTTCATCATAGCAGGGTTTCATCATATCATTGTCAATGGTTAAGGGTTTCATTATATCATGGCTTCGAATGTTTTGAATCCTACGAATTTGTCTCTGTAATAATTTTACAGTCGGATTTTTCCCAGTTTTGACCGAACACTAATTTTTAATAATTGTTACATTAAATATTTACAATTGTTTTCCTATGTTTTAATATAATATATTGAGGGTTTCATTTTATATAATCTATTTAGGGTTTATATAAAAATCTTATAAATACAAATGGGTTTGTATATTTTTAAGGGTATATATTTTACAGTGGGATTCTTACCTATTCTATCTACAACAAGCATTTCGGGTTGGCACTTAACATTTCAACATCTATTAATGTCTATATAACAATTGCATATCTATTAACATTTTAGGTTGGCACTTAACATATAATGGGCAGCTTCATTCAATGGATTAAATCATGTCTGTTAATGTACTGTATATATATATATAGACATATGTATATCTACAGACATATGCAGCCTAGACAGTGTTAACATTTCAGGTTGGTACTTAACATTTCAGCATTCAAACTCAACAACCAAGTTCAATGCATTCCTTTTTTAAATTTGAATCGATTATAAGAGGAACATTATGCAGCGTATACAATGTTAACATTTCAGGCTAGTACTTAACATTTCTGAATTTTACAATTGCATACATCTATATTCAATTTTAGTCCAATTTGTTTGAACTAAACTTTGTAGCTTCATTCAATTGATTAAATCATGTCTATCAATGTACTATATATATATATATATACACACACACACATGTATATCTATGTATATATACACATGTCTATCTATGTATATATACACATGTATATCTATATACATATGTATATCTATAGACATATGTAGCGTAGACAATGTTAAAATTTCAGGTTGGTACTTCATATTTCAGCATTTTACAATAATATACATCTCTAATTCAAAGTCTGTAGGGAATTTTAGTCCAATTTGTTTGTTGAACTTTGCTACATCTTTTTGAGTTGTTTGCTAAAAAATGATGAAACCCTCAAACGTTTATAATGCACCCTCGAAAATGGATACATATGTCATAATATTTAATATATATATATATATATATATATATATATACATACAAATATATGAATACATGTATATATTATACATGTATTTCTATATGTGTGTGCATTAATTATATAAATTGGAACACGTTATGTTTGTCGTCCGTGCCACCACATTCACCTTACCATGGATGAACAAAATAAAAAGGTGTCAATATGATCAAAGGCCCAACCAACTTCATTTAAGGTAGGGTGTTAATTTAACTTTTTTCAAGCACCCTAAGTGCAATATGGACCAATTGTATAACTTATTTAGTGGAGGAATGGATATGATTTAAGTCCCCATTGTATATATTATAGATTATATATACATATATATATATGGATGCATGTATATTTTTAATATGTATATGTATAACTATATGTGTGTGCAATATATAGTTGTATCATTGCACATAGATTCTATTACATTTATTTTGTTATGTGAATGTCTTAAGATGGATTTACATGCAATGCTTGAATTTATTTGGATAATTTGATGTTTGTTCGTTACTACCCAGATTACTACCCGGCATATGATTTCTATGTTTGCAGGCATGTGAGAGGTTTGTAGAGCACCTTGTATTGCAAGCACTCATTGAAGGTAAAGTCTTATAAGACTTTACATACACCACTAGTTGTCGAATTGTACTATGCATTTGTGTTTGTTAACACACTACTACTCATAGGATATTTTGCTCTAATGGCCTCTACTTGGATTATATACAGTCTTCTTTTGCAATCGCATATGTGACTATTTAATATCCTTGGTTAAGTGAAAATAAATGTATACATATGTGAACAAGAAATATAAATTACACATTGCATTTACCTTTTCCTGTGAATCTAAAATTTAAATGCCTCGATATTATTTAATGAATTCATGTATATGTGTATGTATATGTATATGTATACATCTATATGTATATGTATATCTATACATGTATAACTATATATATATGTCTATCTATATACATATATCTGTATATACATGTACATAACATATGTGCATATGTAATATATGTATATGTATGTCAATCTATAATATAAATTGAACAATGCATTTTTTATCATTCTAATTTAATTGGGTGTGGTATTGATTTCTACCAAGTGTTAATGTATTAATGAAATAACTATTAATGAACTAAATGGATCTATGAATGGACAAATGAATATATGCTTAGATTAATAAACATTAGGATATGACATGATTTAAAAGTAAAAGGATAATGATGGAGAAATGAATATATGCTCAGATTAATAAACATATATTATTAATGGATTTAAATGCAAGACGATAATATGAATATGTAAAGGAACAATGCATTTTCCTTTTGGTGTGAGATTAAAATTAAAATGTTTGAATGCAGTTTATATTTGCAATCTTATCTTATCTATTTACAATAATCTGCATATGTGTGTGTGTGTGTTTATGTGTATGTATAAATGTGTATATATATGTATATATGTGTGTATATGTATATATGTGTATAAAATTTAAATGCCTTGAAATCAGATTTATAAAGTAGTTTGCAAATTATGTTTACAATAAAGATGGCAATTTATATAACTTATTTCTGTTGTGTTTCTCAACACAATTGCATATAAGATGGCAGTTTAATGAATTTGTGTTTGTCAACACACCACCAGTATTGGGATATTTAGCTCTGATAGTCATTACTTGAGTTATTTACATCATTACTAAATGTGTTTAGATAGATGCACTTGCAGTTCAATTTAATTTATTCGGTTATGATATATGTCCATTACTGCCGGGATTATGATTTCTATGTTTGCAGGCATACAACCATGGTCAATGCTTTCTAGAGAACTTTTGATCGGGAGCAATCAATTCAGGTAGAGTCTTATAAGACTTTACTCAGGCAATGACCCACTAGGCTTTAGGTTTTTCTTCCTAGTTGTTTTAGGTTCTTTTCAATCAATTTCCTTTACTTTACTTTCAATCAATCAATCAATTTACTTTACTTTACTTTAGGTTATTTTCAATCAATTTGCTTTACTTTACTTTCAATGAATTAATCAATTTACTTTACTTTACTTTAGGTTCTTTACAATCAATTTAATTTACTTTACGTTACATTAGGTTCCTTTCAATCAATTTACTTTCCTTGTTGCTTAAATCGAACTACATTTACATGGATGCTTGAATCAATTCAATTAAGGTATAATAACTTGTTTCTTGAATTCCTTGTTGCTTGAAATAAACAACATTACATGAACAGAATGTTAAATCAGCATGCTACTACAAGCAAATTATGTAGAGAACTTGTAGTACCATGTTGATTTAACTATTCAAGTCTTTCTTTTTTTCCACAACAGTTGCAGTCATACAAACATACAAACATGAGATCAACGCAAAGATATTTTAGAAATAACATGAGATCTACGCATAGAAACACTTAAAAAATGTTATTACAAAATATTTTGACAAAATGAGATGTATGCATAGATATTTTAGAAATAACAAGTATCTCCATCAAAAATAAAACCATATTGATGCATATCTTCTTCAATTCTCCATAAATCCAGGAAAAGGAGTAGGTTGTTTAGCTTCTATAGCAGCACATTCATTTGCAGTCTAAGTTAAACCGAGTGGTTCAGTTATAGTCTGTAGCGATGCAACAATTTGGGCAAGCAAAGCTTGATTAGATTCTACATTTAGAACCAACTCATTTGAGCTTCCAGGGGTAGACCATGCTTGCAGATTGCTTAAAGTTGCAAAGGATGGGCTCAATATGTTGAACATCTCCATTAGAACGAGATGTTGCACCGGTAGAGGAGAATTTGGGGTACTCAATCATCTCTCATTTAATGATTGGTCTACTTTCTTTTTTGTTGTCTTCAACTGCTTTGCAATCCTTGTCTGCTCACGCTAAATTTCTTGCTCTGATTTTTCCTCTACCAATTTCTATTTTTTTAACAATTTTTCCAATTTTACTCTCTTTCTCTTGTAGCATGGCTTATTTTTCAACTTTCCTCTCCTTCATCTGCTCCCTTTTCCTCAACTGCAATTCTCCTATCCAAACTTTCTCTCTCTCTCTCTCCTGTTCGTTGAGCATTTCCATATACGAATTAGATGTTAAGATCTAGGACTGCCTATTTAAACGTAGTACCCTAGTCCTATTCTTACCACCCCTTGTCTACACCCTTTGAACCGGGAGTTTGAGAAATCAATTGGTTGATGTCGATGGTTACAACTGATTATCTTAGGTGCATGGTACATAATCTACTTCCACATCACCTGTACATTCTTCTACTTCTACATTGTCCTCATTCAATGGATCCCAATTTGATGCACTGGTGAAGTAGTGTACAATGTCAGCTGGATCATGATCTGGTGGTGAAGGCATTAAAAGGATGACATCCACCTGACTGAAATTTGTTTCCATCCCCATGTTCCTAGTAGCTTCAACCAGCCATTCTGGTTGGGTAACTTGAGTTGGCAAACTAAGACCATGCAAATTAGAAACAATTTCAGCACCATTACAAACAATTTCAACATCATTGGGAATTGCCTGGCTATGTTCAACTGAAGTACAAATTGTATCAGCTAAATCAAAAACTATATGAGAAACATTACAAACTATATTAGCTGCATTACAAACTGTATCAGTAACATTACAAACAGTTTCAGCAGTATTAGGAACTAGCTGTAGAATTTCAGCAACATTAGAAACTGTTTGACCAACAGGCGTTTCAGTGCAATCTTCTTGTACATCAGTTAGATTTTGTTCACTTCCACTTCTATTGTATGTGCGGATGAATTTCACAACTTATTCATCTAAATATCCAACAAATTGCAAGAAGGTTTCAACTGTAGTTATCTCGGGATCCTCATCCACTGTGAAGGCTCGATTCTCTACTGCAATGACCATAGTGTTGTGACATTTTCACACATCGCCCCATTGCAAATGGGGACCCCCTTCTTTTTTTAGGTCTTAGGGTTTGTAGGTTAGTTTTTTTGGTTTTGCTCTTTCACCAAGTTCCTTGCTCGAATCCATGAACGTGAGACTTGGGAGGAGTTTCTACATGCTTAGCTCACAGGGAGTATTAAGAATGCTTGAAAAGTGAAGTAAAGAGTGATTTTCCTGAAGGTAAATGAAGTCCCCCTCAAAAGTCTTCAAGTCTCTGTTCAAAGTCCAATCCTTAGTTCAATCCAGTGCCCTAAGCTTGCCTTAACGTAAGCATTTCCTTGGCAAAATTTGTCTTAGTGAGATAAGCTCATCAAGGAGAGAGAATGTCATGTTTTGAAGAAAATAAGCTCCTTAAGCACCTCAACATCCTGCTTGAAAGGAAGGTAGGTGTGCAGAAATTGCTTCCTACATTAATCTAATGAGGAGAGGGCTATGCAAATTCAAATTAATCCTTACAACTAAAGCAACATAGAACATCTAAAAGAGATATTGCAGCAATACACATGAACCAGAAAGAAGACAGAAGAAGAGAGACGATTTACGGTGGGGAAAACCCTTATCGGGTGAAAAATGCCACACTCAGAAACCTGCACAATGTATTATCAAAACAAAAAGGTGTTTACAATACACTTGCAATGCAAGCTTCAATGGTCTTCGACACTCATATCTGGAGTCAATCTGGCAACATAATAGTACCTGTAAACTTGTGATACAACTTCCTCTCCAAGCACCTGTTTATATAGAATATACAAGGCAATATTGGACCTATCTTGGGATGGGCATCCAACTTGACCTCATGGCCCAAAACCCATGCCTAAGGACACTTGGTCAACATTGTAGAATGTGCCTAACACTTGTCCACAGTTCCCATCCCAAAGAGGTCACCTATTTCCAAAATGGGCTATGACAGATGCTCTTACGACACTTACGACCATCATAGAATCTGTCATAGCGGTTACAACTTACAACTGTAAGAGAATCTATCATACACAGACTATAAATAGCATATTCTCCTACAACATGTCATAGTCCACCTTGGGGTGCCCAAATATGCCTTATTCAAAGATGCTTCATGACACATGTCTTCACCTATCTTACATGCTTCTATTTCTGACTCTTACATGTCATAAATCCGTCAGTGGAATCTGTCATAACCGTTTCGATCAAACATTCCCTTACACAACATGAAAGATGCTGGCACATGGAAAAATGCTCCTACCACAAAGTGGGATGCCTATCTCCTCATGTGAGGACAAAATTACAAGTTGTCATATTCCATGTAGGATTGACACATCACCATGCCACATCCCACAATATGACAATATAGAATTTACAAATATTTACAACATAGGAAATTAAATAATAAATACAAACATTAATAATGTAAGGAATTACCAAGATTGAGACACCTTAATTCACAACACTGCTTAGAGAGATAAACTCCTCAAGGAGAGAGAATGTCTTGTTTTGAAAAAAAAATAAGCTCCTTAAGCACCTCAACATCCTGCCTATAGAGATAAGCTCCTCAAGGAGAGAGAATGATCCGCTTAGTGAGATAAGCACCTCAAGCTCCTTAAGGAAAGAGAATGTCCTTCTTAGAGATATAAGCTCCTCAAGAAGAGACCAAATCCCATCGTCTAATTTAAAAGAGGAAAATCCAAGAAAACAATATCAAGCACCTCACCAAATCCATGGATAAATATCCTAAGTTGCTCACCAAATTCATGTATAAATTCCAAGTTGCTCATCAAATCCATGTGTCAATTCCAAGTAGCTCACTAAATCCATGCACAAATCTCAAGCACCTCCCCAAATGCATGAACTAAGCAAAAGTGCGCCTAACTCCAAGCAAACAAGAAGGCATGTCAAGCAATGAAATCCATGGAATTGAAAATCCTAAAAACAAAATCCATGGACTCATGGAAAGTGCGCCTAACTCCAAGCAGCCAGGAAGGCAAGACTCAAGACTAAATCCATGGATTTAAGAATCCACAACATCCAAATCCTTGGATTCATATAAAGTATGCCTAGAGAGGTGACCAACTCACTAATATCCAAAAATAACTTATGACCAGGTCACTAAATCCAAGGAAAAGTCATGTCAAGGGCACTAAAATCCAAGGAATTGAGAATTCACAAAAACCAAATCCATGGATTAATGAAATCAACGCCTAGGGAAAAGGAGAATTCCTAGCAAAAAGGTGAATCCATAACATAAGGAAATCCATGCCCAACTCAAAATCAATTGCCTTTGTGCTAGGTCAGCCTAGAGGAGCTTGAGTAGCTTAATAATAAAAAATAGATCTTTATCCAAATTGAGTAGCTTAGGCTAGGTCAGCCTCCAAAAGGTAAATTGAATTGTATTTATAGGCATTTGAAGTCACTTCACTTCATCTCCAAGCAAAGTCTTCTCATAAGTCTTTCATTTCAACATCAAAATGCAGACTTCTCTATCACAAAAGACATATTTCTCCATCACAAAAGGCAGTTTTTCCCCATCAAAGAATAGATTTCTTCATCAAAAGCAGGTCTCTTCAGCCAAGCAAAGACATATTTCTTCCATAAGAAGGCATATTTCTTCCTCAAGAGTAGACTTCTTCACCAAGAAAAGAGCAGATTTCTTCATTGAAGACCCTTTCATCATCAAAAGGCAGATTTTTTCATTAAAACTAGAGATTTCATGAGATTTTCAGACTTCTTCAAAGAAAAGGCACATATTTCTTCATCAAAAAATTGATTTCATCAAGAAAAGACAGATTTTCATCAAAAACAAAGATAATCAAACCTTTATTCATCAAAATTAGACCTTTTCTTCATCGCAAAAATTAGATTTCTGAGCAAGGAGGTCATTTTTAGCTAAGTAAAATGACAAAGTTTCATCAAGCAAGGGCAAATTAGCATCAAAAAAATTAGATTTCTATAGAAGCATGTCAAATTTGAGCAAGGAAAAATCAGATTTCTGTAGAAGCATGTCAAATTTGACCAAGGAAAGAGTAGATTTATGTAGGAAGAGGTGAAATTTATACAAGTAAAAGACAGATTTCTGGAGTAATTGCTTGCAGATGCTAATGTTAGAGTATATCAAAAATTGCATTGCATTTGAGGATCTTGTTCATCTTGACTACTCGGGGTTTTCTTTATTTTGCAGGATTTGAGGACAAGGATAAGTTCCATGAAGAAGATGTTCAAGGATGATCCAGGGCAATCAAGGGCAATCAAGGTGGATGCAAAGAGGAGTTCCAATATCAAAGAAGGGGATTGCTTCCAACATCAAGAGGACTACACATGTATGCCAAGGAAAGATGAAGGACTTCACTTTTTAGGACACAATAATACAAGGAATGGCTAGCATCAAGATTATCCATGGGAGGTGATGCATTTCAGGTTTAACATCAGGAATCCAAAGGAAATGTAGCACAAAGATGGAATTCCAAGTCCAAAGTGCACTTGAGACAAAAGGGCAGGATGAGGTGGCATCCAGTCACCATAAACCAATCAAAGCATGCCAAGTGGCTACAAAAAGGACAAAATGAGGTGGTGCCCTAGTACATGTGTCATGTTTTCACTGGCCAAAGTGTTGGCAGCCTTATCTTCTTTCTCACCTACCCCCTTTTAGGGTTTCTATTTGACCTAATTTGGGCATTGATTTCTAGGAAATCAAATCTTGGCCCCTTTGTAAGCCTATATAAAGGCCCATTTGCCTCATTTGAAAGAGATTCATTAGACATTAGAATAGGAGAGGAGGATAGAAAAAGGAAAGAGAGTAGCAGTTGATGTTCATTACTGTAATATTTCTCCATTTTTTAGAGCAATCTTACTTTAATACATTGGAAGATTGTTGCAAAGACATCTCCAAGTTAATACATGAGCATTGAAGCATGGTGTTTATGGCATTCCTTGGATGTGTTAGTATGGTTTTCAAGTTTTTTTGAAGCAAATCAAAACATCCATTGTTGCAGATCTGTTTGTTTTAATTTCAATTTCATTTTTAGTTTTCATTACATAGATTGGTGGAAGATTTTACTATTGATGAGAGTTGAAGCCCCTTTATGTTCATACCATTTGTGATTTGTGGCTTGCAAGTTGCAGTGCATGGTTAGTCTGAACACTTTGGAAGCTTAACTTTGATTACTTGTTGCATAATACATGTCTATGTTCTATGTATGAGTAATCTAAAAATTATCATTGAAATACCTCAGAAGATTGCATCATCTTTGTGTAGTTATTGTCTCATGGAGAAGCAAAGCATGGTTGTGGTTTCACTAAGTCAATAGAAATCCTTGCATCAGAGTAGATTTCTAAACCCCTGTCCCTTTTGCTTTTCTTTCAAGTTTGTTTGGGGAGTTCTATTTATCCACAAATCTAAGTCCAAGGAGTAATGAAGTTCATCCATGTCCATGAAGAGGGAGTAATTTAGCATAAGTCCTTTTGTGATTACCAGCAAGATCACATCATTTCACTGAGTCTATCTCTGTACACGTGACATTCAAGGAACCTTGGAGCAGTCTCACTCGATCACATAGTTTAGCATTTGAGATGCTTTGTTCAAGAGAGGATCGAGCACTTAGTGTTTTATTCTAAATGTTGTTGTCATAAAAACCACATCAACATAAATTGGCGCTAAGGGCCAAATCAAAGAATTACTCTATTCATTCTGGGCATGAACTACAAATTACTCCATTCATTCCAAGCTGAAAGAAGGATTGTTACATCTATTTCGAGTCATTTCTCCATCAAATGCTCAACGGAAACGAGAAGTAATGTTGAATGAACTCCGGATTGATGTGGAACCAAAGTGAGCTTTCAAGGAAGAATTTGAGATTTGCTAGATCTCTCATATGTAAAAAATACAAAAAAAAAAGTGAAAAAATTAGAAAATAAAAAATAGACATGGATTTCTCAAGAAGGCAATTCAATATGGATCATCCTCAAGTTAGCATTCTCTAGCTTTGGTGGAACCTAAATGCACAACTTCATCCTAAGAGTTTGGATGACTTTGCATCAAGGAACGGATGTAGAATTCATGACACCAATGGACATGAGGAGCTATATTATCTAACATTTTTATCACGGATGGAATTAGCATTGCAAAGGAAAATTTCCTTTTCACAAGTGCATGAACCAGTTGTTCCTACGAAGGTGGTGTCCGATGCCTTATTTGATGAAAGAGAGTTCTTCATGAGTTTCAAGGAAATTATCAAGAAGAGATTGAGCATTGAGAAGGATTTGTTTGCAGAAGACTTCTTGATTCTGAGAGGTTGGTGTAGGATTCATAACACAGCTCATTCAGAACTCACATGTTCATCTTGTTAGAAATCTATTCACCAAGTCAAGCAACAATTAAGGTAGGAAGAAGAAGCCAAGGCATGATTAAGATTGGATATATTGTGAAGCAATTATCTTCAAGAAATCAATTGTACATCCAAAGGAGAAGACTTTCCCATTTTATCCAATAGTGTAGATAGCACAAGTGACCTTGATAATCAAAACACTATTGTGAAAAGCCAATTCGCATATCTTCTTCCAAGAAAGAAAGGGCCCATTGAAGTAGAAGTTGAAAAGGTAATAGAAGATATTCAAACAAATGCAAGTGATGATCAAAGTGTTGATTCCCCGATCAAAGAGGAAGGAAGTAATTTGAGTCCATTGCAAGAAGAGGAAATCCTTGGTGAGCACTTGTCCATGCTACAAGAGGAGATCATCAAAAATGAATCACAAGGAATTTCAAGCGTCCTTGGAAAGGAAGACAACCTTATGGATATGCTGAATGAAGAAGTACAAGCTATTGAGTCCAAGAATGGAGAACAATTCGAAGGGGCACTGGAAGATCCAAGGAAGGAAGTGCATGAAGAGCTTTTGCCAAAGTTATTCTAAGATGAATGAGTTGTTGCAAGAGGAATGATCCATCATCAACTGCGACCTCCCGATGTGTCAATGGAAATTGAACAATGTCCAATGGAAATCAAAGTATCCCAGGTTGTTTCTTTCCCTGCTCTTAGTTGTGAAAATTATGAATTTGATTATGGAAACTTAGGAAAAACAACTTGTGTTTGGATTGATCATGGACCTTTTGAATTTCTGCAATTGATAATTTTACAAGAAATTTTGCTTGAATATGAGAAGTGTAGTGTGGAAGATATTTTCTCCGAGTTTAAAGATGAGTTTGCGAAACTTCGAACCATCACTTGCACATTATTTCTCTTACTCATTCTGAGAAATCATGTTAGATCATGTATATATTTAGGTCCTTGGAGTCTTGTTTGCTCTTTTCTTATAGTTAGAGAGGTTTCTTTTGCTTTAGTTTAGTTTATTTTGAGTCCGTTTGCTTACCTTAGTTTAGGTTTGCTTTCAGTATAGTATGTCATACCCACATTTCCCATGCAATTACGACACGCATCACACGTGTCATGTCCACATTTGTCATGTGGTCATGACATGAAATATCAAAAAATTTAACACACTTTCCTAAAAAAACCCCACATGTGTAAGCGTGCTTGGTGGCGTTACGCATAAGGCATAAACATGACAGTTGAATGTGAGGTAATGCATTCACTTGTGCATACCATTTCGCAATGAAGGCCAACTAAAGGGTCGATGCGATGCAATTAACGTCACCAATAGGGTTAGGATCCACGATCGAAACCCTAAGTTAACCTATGTGAATGATGGGATTTTGACGTAAGTCAAAATCAAAAGCCCAACTCTAGTGCATGAGAAAATATGATTTATTATCAAAACCTAATGTCGTTAACCAGAAAAAATAATAATTTAATCCTAAGCAAGGTTAAATTTCACTAACCTAGCTAAACCCTAAATTTTGGAAAAATCTGGCAGCATAACGCCTCACGAACGTGATTAGGGTTTATTATAATAAAATTGATTTTGATCGAAAGTTTACTGGTTTAGTTTTAAATTACCTACGTCACACTAGTTAAATTGGTAGATCAGTTAAATAGATTAATTGAACATTTTTCAACAAAGCTCGATCAATTTATTCTCCTTCATGTTTTCTATCAATTAGAGTTATCACTGCATCCTTTACATTATTCCTAATTTCTTGGTAGATTAGATCACGGAAACATGTTATACTAACTTCGTTTAAATAGTTTACTAGGTTTCCAAGTTGGTTTGAACTACATCTTTATTAAATTAATAAAATCGCTCTACATATAATTAAAAAGGATTATTAAATTAATAACAATCTAGTTATATATTAACCTCGTCGAATTTGGTTTTATAATTAAAGGATTAACCCAATTGTTTAAAATAAATACATCTCAATATTTAAATTGATGTAATCATTAAATAAAACAATTAAAAATCCCCCTTCAATAATCGAATTAAAATTAATGAACGATAAATTCCCTCTAGTCATAAACTATTTTGAATATTACGATACCACTACAATTAAATATAACACTCCCCAAAAGAATAAAAATTATCCATTCATTATTTATCTCAAAACCCCAATTTAAAATAAGTACACAAAACAAATGAAATAGCATAATAAAAGAGTGGGAGTCAAATTAAAAATGAATTTTAAATTTAGCTTACCCTAAAAAGTGCTCACAATTAAAAAAACAATTTTCCTTAAGGGCAAAAAAAAAAAGCCTAACCCTATTTTTTTCAAATCTCATTTTCTTTTCTCCTTATTTGTTTTTCTCCTCTTCTCTTTTTTTTCTCTTCTCTCATTTTGTTTTGGGTTGTGTTTGCAGGTTTAATGGAGGACCATTCATGGCCACACCAAGTAGTGAATATGCTAGACATATATATATATATATATATGTGTGTGTGTGTGTGTGTGTGTGTGTGTGTGTGTGTGTGTGTGTGTGTGTGTGTGTGTGTGTGTGTGTGTATTTTATGTGTTGTAGGGTGGAGTTTACTGTCCATAGAGGGGCTGAAGGTAGAGTGATGGACGGCGGTGGAGGTGGCACTACTGGGCATCGGCAACGGCCGGCGGAGGTGTTGGGTGGAACTGAGTGGAGAGGGGTGGAGCTACAGAAGAGGGACGGGCCGCAGGGTTTGGAGGGACTGGTGGCAGCGACATCAAAGGAGCTACGCAGCGGAGGGAGAGGTCTGCGGGGGTCCGTGGGGGTGAAAGGAGAAGGGGGAGTGTCGGGAGGGGGCGGAGCCCCCACCCACATCCCACACAGTGGGGTGTGGGTAGGGGCTCCGCCCCCTCGCCACACCCATATAATAGGCAGCAGCAATGGGGAGTTCGAACGCCCCACCAAACCTTTTTTTTCTATTGTTTAAAAAAACTGCAAACAGTAAACCACGAAAATCACCGTCTCTTTTTTATTCTTTCACAGCGTTCTATTTATTTTTAATGAGTTTTATTTATAATATATATATATAAATACATAGCAAAACCCTATTTATTTCAAAATCACAGTTTTAATGTTTAATATTATAAGACAGCAAATATATATATATATATATATATATATATCCACAATTGTAAACACCTTTGTAATCTTTTTTTTGTATGACAGTATATTATCAAAATATAAAAACAAAGTAAACCATATTTAAACATATTTTAAAAAATATATACATTCAAATATATATATATATTTATTTATTTATTTATTTATTTATTTTTATATATATACGCTTTTAAATAACTATATTTTCATATTTATTTGCCATTCTAAAACTCCTAGAATTTCTTTTTAAAACAATCAAGCAAAAGATATATTTTTCTATATCAAATTTATATAAAGCAAAGGAACATTTTTTTGTTTGTAAAAAACATATTTCCACATAATCATTCCTTCAAAGAATTTATTCATTATATATATATTTTTAAAGCAAATGCATTTAATTAAATACTTCAATATAGCAACAATTGAATTTCTTTATTTTTAAAAATAAACTTACAAATAAAATGGCAATAAGACCTTATCATTCTTCCATCACTCTATTCTTTTTGTTGAATCACAAACATTGAAATCAACAAAATTAAAATTTCTATTTCAAATGTAAATAGCTTATACACACAAGTAAAAAAATATACTTTTACAACAAGAGAGAGAGACAACAAGGTTCTCCTCTTTTGAAAACTAAAAATGATACAAAAACCTAACTTGGTCATGCTCTCTCAAGAGCTAAAAAAAATAATAAGATAACAACTCTTAAGAACAATGATATTTTTTTCAACTTCACATAGCTCCCAATATCCTACAATAACACAAAAAGGGGAAAGAAGCCACAACAACTTGCTCTCCTCCCTACCATTGACTCACTCATGAGTCAACCCCGAGCTAGGAGGTCATCCACACACTAGGAAACTCAAACCACAACACAACATTGCATTCAACACCCAAAAACAATTTACTCCCATGGCTATCACAACACATAAACTCATTCAAGATGAGTTCAATGGGGTACGGGAGTGGACATCACTCAACTCAAGAGTGTCACTCCAAGACTTCCCAACACATAAATACCTTTCAAGGCCTCAAGCCAACACTTTTAAATATAGTTTCACAAAGGTTTCATTTGGCTCTCAAGCCATTTCACATATTGCACATATACACATATTGCCCTCAAGGCTACAACTCCACAAAATCAAGGATGTGACCCCGAGGAGATTCACTCCTCCCCCACCCCACACATGTTGAGCATCTTCTCCCAAGTAGGAGAGGCTCTCACAACTCCCATACAATTTTTCCTCACAACAAGTAAAAGCTCAAAAATGGAGACTCACACATAGCATTACACAAGTAATTAAAATGCATAAGGGAAGGCCTTAGCCTTGAAACCTACCTTAAAAAGCTCAATTGGAAGATGGTTGAGAAGAGCTCCTCTAACTCCTTCTCCAAGTTGACCAACCAAATTTTCTCCAACTTTTTCCTTAAAATGATTAAAATCAATAAAATTGCCAAAAATTCAACAACCCCATCCCTCCCTTCAAGAGGGATTAAAATAGGCTCTTCTCATGAGCCTTGAGGAATGGGGAGGTGACACATGTCACCTCCTCACTCTTCCCAACTACAAGCAAGACTCTTGGAATGGGTGGTGACACATGTCATTCACCCATCCACCAAGTCTCTCTCCCCTCCACTTGTCCTCTCTTAAACATGTGGGAGAGAAAGGTGGAGCTTAAGAGGGAATGGGTGCCACATGTGCCCCAATCCTCTCCTCCTAAGAGGGACCACTCAACCCCAAGGTACCCTCACTAATTGTGGGAGAGACTTGGAGTAAAGCCCTCCACAATTAAGGGGTCTTGGAGACTCCCCCAACCTAGGGAAGAGGAAAGGAAGAGGTTGAGTGTTTGACCCACTCATCCTCTCCCTCCCAAGCTTCCATTTTCGTCACTTTACTTCAGGGTGAAGTTAAAGTGACCAAATGGAAGTTTACCTAGGGTTACACAAGCTCAAATGACACCTAGACCCTAGGGGTACAACCCAGGGTCAAGTTTAACCCAAATTTAGCACCTTAGAATGTAGAAAATCACATGAAAAGGGGTCACAAAAAAATTAAAACAAAAATTGAGTCAAATAAACATTACACATTTACAACACCATAATATAATCAACTGAAAAAGGGTAGACCTCGTCCAAAGGACACCATACGTAAACATCACGAAAATTCATCATGCAATACACAGTTGATCTTGGTTCCTCTTGGAACTAGATCGGCTTCACAAGGGAAAACAACACAGTGTGTGGGATGATCTCCAAATTTATGTGGCTTCGTTAGAAATACCTGCGCACTCAAATGAAATGTTAATCTGACATGTATATGATAGCCGAAGCAAAGTGAAACAAGCACATACAACATCACATGTTCATATAAGCATCAAGGAAATCATATTAGAGTTAAATTCTAAATTCTCCATTTCAAACATCCATCCCAAGAGAGAATCACATAATAAATTTCTAACTAAAATCACATGCATAGTATCCAATTAACATCATAATGTAAATCACATGTCTAACATCGTCAGTAAATCCATATCAAGTTCTAATCACATTGTAATCATGCTAAACATAATAAATCCACATACAGCATAAAGTCTAATAGTCCTAAAATTCAGGATCAACAGTCCCACAAGTCTAGTAAGTATCACCAACAGTAAAAATAAAGTAGTCAACTATAAGGGAATGAAAAGGTAGGCCTCACATCCTCCCCCCTAAAACTATACTTCCTCCTAGAAGTCATCAAAGAGGTGAGGATAAAGGGCCCTCAATCTCACTGCATCCTCCCATGTCGTCGTGACCTCATCGTACATGTCCCACTGGACCCTAACCTGGTCTAGCTCTCGACCTCGAAGGCCTAGCGTCTGACGAGCCAATATGTGAATTAGCTCCAAAGCTAGTTGTCCATCTGCCTCTACCTGAAGAGCACTCCAATCTAATACATGAGATAAATCAGATATGTAACGCTGTAAAATAGAAATATGAAAAATATCGTGGATACGCGACAGGCTAGGTGGCAAGGCTAGACGATAGGCTACAGGTCCTATCTACTCCAAGATCTCAAAAGGTCTAACAAAATGACGTGCAAGCTTAGAGCCCTTTCCATATCAGATTGGACTCTTGTGCGGTCGCACTCTCAGGAACACTCTGTCCCCAACTGAGAAGCTTCGATCTACCCTCTTAGCATCAGCATACTTCTTCTGTCAATCCTGTGCCTCCTGAAGTCTCTCCCTAATCAAAGTCACCTACTGCTCCATATCCTGAACCAACTTTGGCCCTATCGCAACCCTGTCCTCAATACGGTCCCAACTCAAAGATGTCCTGCAAGGTCTGTCGTACAAGGCCTAAAAAGGAGGCATACCCAATGAGCTGTGATGCCCATTGTTGTAGGCAAACTCAACTAGATACAGATACTCCTCCCATCTATTCTGATGATCCATGACATACATACGGAGCATATCCTCAAGAACCTAATTAACTCTCTCTGTCTATCCATCGGTCTCAAGATGATAAGTGAAAATGAAGTTGATCTGTGTGCCCAACGCCTGCTGTAAGGCTCTCCAAAAGGCTGAAGTGAACATTGAGTCCCTGTTAGAAATGATATGATGAGGTACCCCATGTAATCTAAGAATATGATCCAAGAATACTCTCGCCACAGATGGTGCATTATACGTCATGCGTACAGGTGAGAAATGTGCCACCTTAGTCAACTTGTCAACCGTCACCATGATGACATCATGGCGGCGTGATGACATAGGAAGGCCAACAATGAAGTCCATGGAAATGGTGTCCCATTTCCACTTAGGTATCTGGTGAGGGTATAAAAGACCCGCTAGATGTTGATGCTTGGCCTTGACCCTCTAGCACTCAAGGCAACGAGCAACATATTCTATAATATCTCATCTCATACCTACCCAATGGTATAACTGCTGCAAGTCGGCATGCATCTTGTTCACCCTTGGATGTGATGTATAAGGTGCTCTATGAGCCTCTGAAAGAACTATTGCACGAAGGTCACCCGCACAGGGTACATAGATGCAATTTTGATGTCTAAGAAAACCATCTGACTCAAGGGAATATCCTACAAATCTGCCCTTAAAGGCCCTCTATTTCTGGATCTCTTGCTGCACCTCAAGAAACCACTTGTCCTCAAGCAGATGTTGAATGATGCGCTCTCTCAAATCCACACTCAAGGTCAAGGTCAAGATCTCGTGGCGTCTTCGACTCAAAGCGTCAGCGACCACGTTCTCCTTCCCTTTGATGTAGTGGACATCAAAGTCGTACTCACATAGAAACTCTATCCAACACCGCTGGTGGGCGTTTAAATTTGGTTGTGTGAATATGTACTGCAAACTATGGTGATCTGAATTAAGCTCAAAGCGACGACCCAAAACAAAGTGTCTCCAACGAACAAGAGCATGCACCACTACTGCGAGCTCTAAATCATGAGTAGGGTAGTTCAGCTCATGTGTCTTGAGCTTACGCGACTCATATGCAATCGCTCTACCACCCTGCATAAGCACGTCTCCCAAACCCTCAAGTGATGCATCTATGCAAACTACAAAATCCTCTGCAGGATCTAGAACCACCAATATGGGAGCACTAATAAGATGCTCCTTGAGGACCCCAAAGGCCCTCTCGCACTGCTCGGTCCAAGTGAAACTCTTCTTTTTCCGCTGAAGGGAAGTGATGGGGTGTGCTATCCTAGAAAGCCCTCTACGAATTTGCGGTAGTAACCGGCTAATCCCATGAAACTCCTGACCTCTGTCACACTAGTGGGTGTTGGCCAATCTCTGATAGCTTTGATCTTCAATGGATCTATGAAGATGCCATCACCTAATAAGATGTGCCCCAAGTATTGTACCTCTGTCCTGAAGAAGGCACACTTCACCAAGTTGCGATAAAGCTGCTACTCTCGCAAGCACTGCAAAACCTGACACAAATGATCCACATGCTCCTCCTCGGTCTGCGAATAGATCAAAATATCATCGAGAAAAATGATCACGAACCGATCCAAGTAAGTGTGGAACACCCCATTCATGAGACTCATGAACACTGCAGGGGTGTTCGTCAAACCGAAGGGTACCACTGTGAACTCATAGTCACCATATCTAATTCGGAAAGCAGTCTTATGAATATCTGCCTTTGTGATGCGCAATTGGTGATACCCAGATTTCAGATCAATTTTTGAGAACACTCTGGCTCCCTGCATCTGGTCAAAAAGGTCATCAATCCTAGGCAAAGGGTAACGGTTCTTCATCATCACCTTATTCAACTGCCTATAGTCCATGCACAAGTGAAGAGACCCATCCTTCTTCTTTACAAAGATAACCAGAGTGCCCCAAGGTGAAATGCTCAGTCAGATGTGCCCCTTCTCTAGCAACTCCTCTAACTGCAATTTGAGCTCTGTAAGCTCATGAGTGGTCATCATGTAGGGTGCATGAGACACTGGCTCGGCACTCGGTACTAAATCGATATGAAAGTCTACCTCACGACGGAGTGGCATCCCTGACAACTCTGGCGGAAACACATCGGCAAACTCTCTCAAGATGGGGTGATCATCTAGTGATGCCTCAGGCTTGTCTTCTGATATGTCAGTAACTGTGATAGCGAACATATGACATCCCTTCCACATGCAGCACTTCAGCAATTGAGCGGATATCATACGAACTGTCGTAGGCTTCTGAATGCCCACTATCTCAACCGGTGCACCATGATCATCTAAGCAGCTAACTGCCTTTCGGTGACAATCTAGCTTGCTCCATGAGCCGCAAACTAGTCCATACCCAAAACCACACCGTAGGATCCTAATGGCATAACTCTAAGGTCACAAGATGTAGTGAAGGTCCCCAAAGAGATCTCACAGTCCCAAACCAAGGTATCTACTGACATCCTGGCCCCAGAGGCTAACTCAACCTCCCACCTAATATCCTACCTAGAAGTCACCAGCCTGTAACATTCCACTAACGATGTAGACAGAAAAGAATTGGTAGCTCCAAAGTCAAAAAGAATAGAAATGGGGGCACCCCCGATCATATCTGAAGTCTCAATCATGGATGCCTGATAGTCAACCTAGCGGTTATCAACCATTGCAAACATGTGGTGGGACTTGTCCACATCCCCTACAGTCTGCTCTGACCATCCTGAATGGGGCTGTCCCCCTGCCATAAAGCCCTGTGAGCACTCTCTAGCTAGATGTCCTGCTCCACCACACACATAGCATGGGCCCCGAGCCTGTAACTGTCCTGTCTGAGTCCTACCTGACTACTGCTATCCATATCTACCTGTGGAACCTAGTGAACCCCGGTATGACTGCTGAGACCTTGCAGGTCCCATAGGTGGTCTCTACTGCCTCTGGCCTCTACGCAGGCCCTGTTGCTGCCATCCTTGATTCTGTCCTCCCTGTGCCCTCTGCTGGGGTCTAGACCTCTGTTGATTCTGCTACTGTGGAGGTCTAGGAGGTAATGATGGAGAACTAAATCCTCCTTTCTGTGGTGGTAGTGGTGGTCTGCGATAACCCTGCTGGTACTGCTGCTGCCCTTGATCCTGAAACTAGGGGCGTGATCCCTACCCTCGTCCCTGAATCTCCTTTGCAATATAAGTCTTCTCGATAGCCTCACTCATAGTCTGGGGGTCTGCCATACGCACTGGTCCTGCTATTCCCTAATTCAAACCTCTGATGAATTTGTCCACCAGAAGTTTCTCATCGTGGAGATACTCTGTGTAATGTGAAAGCTCAATAAATTAGCTCTCATACTGTGCAACCGTGAGTCCTCTCTGCTGTAAGTCGTGGAACTCATCTATCCAGCACTGCCTATAATGGTATGATAAGTAACATGCATTAAAGCGCTCTATGAATGTGTCCCATGTGAGTGTGTCTAATGATAATCGGTGCTTGCACTCATCAATGCGCCACCAAGTAGCTATTGCATCTCTCAGGAGGTGTACTGCCACATGTGCTTTCGTGTTGCTCCCATAAGGTCGCAACACAAAGCATCTTTCTAGACTGATGAGCCAAGCCTCAGCCTCGACTCCCTCTGTAGCTCCTGCGAAGGTAGGTGGATTAAGCCTAAGTAGGTCTCTGATGGGATCTCCTCTGCCTCTATGTCCTATGACCGACTCATCCATACCATACTCATAAGGTCCATGATGTACCTGCTCAACCCTCACAGTCTCATTTCATCTTGCATGTCACAGAGGACTCCTACTCCATGCTCTGTAAGCTGACCCTACCTCCTCCACAATAGTATCTGGTATCTCTACAAAAGGCTCCACACGTGGCACCTCTCGCGGATCAACGCGGGGCTCTACACGTGGCTCAACTTGCGACTCAGCACGCGGCTCCTCACGTGGCTCCTCCCACATATCAATGTGGGCCTCATCACGTGGCGCTAGTACAACTGGCAGTAGACTCTCTAACATGGCCTATAACATCTATAAAATCTAAGGTCCTATATCAAGTACTGGTGGTGCCTGCGGTACCGGCTGATCCAATAAGACTGCTAGTCCCTGACCCTCTATAGAGGAATCATTGTGCACCTCGGCAGATGCCATGTGACGTGATCACGCTCCCTGAATACATCAAGGAGGCATCCTACAAAAACAAGGTAATCACTAATTAATCGAAGTTGCAGAATAAGTAACGTGCCCATTAAGCCCAGTGTTTAAACTTAGGCTCTGATACCAAATGTCATGCCCACATTTCCCATGCGGTCACGACACACATCACACATTTCATGTCCACATTTGTCATGTGGCCATGACACGAAATATCAAAAAATTTACCATGCTTTCCTAGAAACCCCCTCGCACGCGTAAGCGTGCTCGGTGGCATTACGCATAAGGCGTAAACATGACAATTGAATGCGGGGTAATGCGTTCACTTACGCATACCATTTCACAATGAAGGCCAACTAGGGGATCGATGCAATGCGGTTAACGTCGCCAATAGGGTTAGGATCAACGATCGAAACCCTAAGTTAACCTATGTGAATGATGGGATTTTGACGTAAGTCAAAATCAAAAGCCCAACTCTAGTGCATGAGAAAATATGATTTATTATCAAAACCTAATGTCGTTAACCGGAAAAAATAATAATTTAATCCTAAACAAGGTTAAATTTCACTAACCTAGCTAAACCCTAAATTCTGGAAAAATCTGGCAGCATAACGCCTCACGGGCGTGATTAGGGTTTATTATAATAAAATTGATTTTGATTGAAAGTTTACTGGTTTGGTTTTAAATTACCTACGTCACACTATTTAAATTGGTAGATCAGTTAAATAGATTAATTGAACATTTTTCAACAAAGATCTATCAATTTATTCTCCTTCATGTTTTCTATCAATCAAAGTTATCACTACATCCTTTACATTATTCCTAATTTCTTGGTAGATCGGATCATGGGAACATGTTATACTAACTTCGTTTAAATAGTTTACTAGGTTTCCAAGTTGGTTTGAACTACGTCTTTATTAAATTAATAAAATCACTCTAGATATAATTAAAAAGGATTATTAAATTAATAACAATCTAGTTATATATTAACCTCGTCGAATTTGGTTTTATAATTAAAGGATTAACCCAATTGTTTAAAATAAATACATGTCAATGTTTAAATTGGTGTAATCATTAAATAAAACAATTAAAAATCCCCCTTCAATAATCGAATTAAAATTAATGAATGATAAATTCCCTCTAGTCATAAACTATTCTGAATATTACCATACCACTACAATTAAATATAACACTCCCCAAAAGAATAAAAATTATCCATTCATTATTTATCTCAAAACCCCAATTTAAAATAAGTACACAAACCAAATGAAATAGCATAATAAAAGAGTGGGAGTCAAATTAAAAATAAATTTTAAATTTGCCTTACCCTAAAAAGTCTTCACAATTAAAAAACAATTTTCCTTAAGGGCAAAAAGAAAAGCAGTAACCCTATTTTTTTCAAATCTCATTTTCTTTTCTCCTTGTTTGTTTTTCTCCTCTTTTTTTTCTCCTCTCATTTTGTCTTGAGTTGTGTTTGCAGGTTTAATGGAGGACCATTCATGGCCACACCAAGTAGTGAATATGCTATATGTGTGTGTGTGTGTGTGTGTATTTTATGTGTTGTAGGGTGGAGTTTACTGCCCATAGAGGAGCCAAAGGTAGAGTGATGGATGGCTGCAGAGGTGGCGTAGCTAGGTGGCGGCGGCGGCCGGCGGAGGTGTTGAGTGGAGCTGAGTGGAGAGGGGTGGAGCTACAGAGGAGGGACGGGCCGCAGGGTTTGGAGGGACCGGTGGCGGCGACATCAAAGGAGTTGCGCGACGGAGGGAGAGGTCTGCGGGGGTCCACAGGGGTGAAAGAGAAGGGGGAGTATGGGGAGGGGGTGGAACCCCCACCCACATCCCACATAGTGGGGTGTGGGTGGGGGCTCCGCCCCCTCCCCACACCCATATAATAGGCAGCGGTGGTGGGGGGTTCGAACCCCCCACCAAACCATTTTTTTTTTGTTGTTTAAAAAAAATTGCGAACAATAAACCACAAAAATCACAGTCTCTTTTTTATTCTTTCACAACGTTCTATTTATTTTTAATGAGTTTTATTTATAATAATATATATTTATATATATAAATAAATACACATCAAAACCCTATTTATTTCAAAATCACAGTTTTAATGTTTAATATTATAAGACAACAGATATATATATATAGATATATATATATAGATATATATATATCCACAGCTGTAAACACCTTTGTAATCTCTCTTTTTTGTATGATAGTATATTATCAAAATATAAAAACTAAGTAAACCATATTTAAACATATTTAAAATATATATATACATTCAGATATATATATATATGTTTTTATTTATATATGCTTTTAAATAGCTATATTTTCATATTTATTTGCCATTCTAAAACTCCCAGAATTTCTTTTTAAAACAATTAAGCAAAAGATATACTTTTCTATATCAAATTTATATAAAGCAAAAGAACATTTTTTTGTTTGTAAAAAACATATTTCCACATAATCATTCCTTCAAAGAATATATATATAAAGCAAATGCATTTAATTAAATACTTCAATATAGCAACAATTGAATTTCTTTATTTTTAAAAATAAACTTACAAATAAAATGGCAATAAGACCATATCATTCTTTCATCACTCTATTCTTTTTGTTGAATCACAAACATTGAAATCAACAAAATTAAAATTTCTAATTCAAATGTAAATAGCTTATACACACAAGTAAAAAAATATACTTTTACAACAAGAGAGAGAGAGAGAACAAGGTTCTCCTCTTTTGAAAATTAAAAATGATACAAAAACCTAACTTGGCCATGCTCTCTCAAGAGCTAAAAAAAATAATAAGATAACAACTCTTAAGAACAATGATATTTTCTTCAACTTCACATAGCTCTCAATATCTTGCAATAACACAAAAAGGGGTAAGAAGCCACAACAACTTGCTCTCCTCCCTACCATTGACTCACTCATGAGTCACCCCCGAGCTAGGAGGTCATCCACACACCAGGAAACTCAAACCACAACACAACATTGCATTCAACACCCAAAAACAATTTACTCCCATGGCTATCACAACACATAAACTCACTCAAGATGAGTTCAATGGGGTAGGGGAGTGGACATTACTTAACTCAAGAGTGTCACTCCAAGACTTCCCAACACATAAATACCTCTCAAGTCCTCCATCCAACACTTTTAAACATAGTTTCACAAAGCTTTCATTTCGCTCTCAAGCCATTTCATATATTGCACATATACACATATTGCCCTCAAGGCTACAACTCTATAAAATCAAGGATGTGATCCTGAGGAGGTTCACTCCTCCCCCACCCCACACATGTTGAGCATCTTCTCCCAAGTAGGAGAGGCTCTCACAACTCCCATACAATTTTTCCTCACAACAACTAGTAAAAACTCAAAAATGGAGACTCACACATAGCATTACACAAGTAATTAAAATGCATAAGGGAAGGCCTTAGCCTTGAAACCTACCTTAAAAAGCCCAACTAGAAGATGGTTGAGAAGAGCTCCTCTAACTCCTTCTCCAAGTTGAGCCACCAAATTTCCTATAACTTTTTCCCCAAAATAATTAAAATCAATAAAATTGCCAAAAATTCAACAACCCCATCCCTTCCTTGAAGAGGAATTAAAATAGGCTCTTCTCATGAGCCTTGAGGAATGGGGAAGTGACACGTCGCCTCCTCACTCCCCCTCCCAACTACAAGCAAGACTTTTGGAATGGGTGGTGACACATGTCATTCACCCATCCACCAAGTCTCTCTCCCCTCCACTTGTCCTCTCTTAAACATGTGGGAGAGAAAGGTGGAGCTTAAGAGGGAGTGGGTGCCACATGTGCCCCAATCCTCTCCTAAGAGGGACCACTCAACCCCAAGGTACCCTCACAAGTGTGGGAGAGACTTGGAGTAAAGCCCTCCACAATTAAGGGTCTTGGAGACTCCCCCAACCTAGGGAAGAGGAAAGGAAGAGGTTGAGTGTTTGACCCACTCATCCTCTGCCTCCCAAGCTTCCATTTTCGTCACTTTACTTCAGGGTGAAGTTAAAGTGACCAAATGGAAGTTTACCTAAGGTTACACAAGCCCAAATGACCCCTAGACCCTAGGGGTACAACCCAGGGTCAAGTTTAACCCAAATTTAGCACCTTATGATGTAGAAAATCACATGAAAAGGGGTCATAAAAAAAAATTAAAACAAAAATTGAGTCAAATAAACATTACACATTTACAACACCATAATACAATCAACTAAAAAAGGGTAGACCTAGCCCAAAGGACACCATACGTAAACATCACAAAAATTTATCCTGCAATACACAGTTGATATTGGTTCCTCTTGGAACTAGATCAGCTTCACAAGGGAAAACAACACAGTGTGTGGGATGATCTCTAAATTTCTGTGGCTTTGTTAGAAACACCTGTGCACTCAAATGAATGTTAATTTGACATGTATATGATAGCCTAATCAAAGTGAAACAAGCACATACAACATCACATGTTCATATAAGCATCAAGGAAATTATATTATAGTTAAATTCTAAATTTTGCATTTCAAACATCCATCCCAAGATAGAATCACATAATAATTTTCTAACTAAAATCACATGCATAGTATCCAATTAACATCATAATGTAAATCACATGTCTAACATCGTCAGTAAATCCATATCAAGTTCTAATCACATTGTAATCATGCTAAACATAATAAATCCACATACAGCATAAAGTCTAATAGTCCTAAAATTCAGGATCAATAGTCCCACAAGTCTAGTAAGTATCACCAACAATAAAAATAAAGTAGTCAACTATAAGGAAATGAAAAGGTAGGCCTCACAGAGTAGGTGTTCTTTAGTTTAGGTGGTTGCTTAGCTTTAGGTTTCCTTTTGAGGGATCATGATTTGTGAAGAGGCGATGAACTTTCAAACACAGTCTGGCATATATTTAGTGAAGTTCATTCCTTAGATAAATATTCATGAATTTCTTTAGAAGCAGAGAATGATTTTCTCTAACTTTATCATTAGGATAGGATTTGTATTTGACTTGGAAAGGAATCATTAATTGTGTCTTGACATTGATATCTTATGGTTATACATTTTGATCTATATTTTAACTGATGTCTCTTAGTCTTCCTTTGAGAAACATGAGTCACAAATTATATTGCATGGGGTCAAGGCTTGCTTGAATGCCTTGCTAGCAAGAGTGGCCAACTCTTCTCTTGCAATTTCAATTTGTGGGTGGCTTGCCATCCATACAGATCTTTGTTGTTTGAAATAAGTTTTGAATGGTGAAAAAATACTCACATCTAGTGGCTGTAATTTGTGGCTTGTATGAGTTGGGAGGGTGATAAGGTCAATTCCTAAATGTTGCACTTCCTCTATGTTCTTGAAGGCAACATGGCTGCCATGACCATCAAATATTAGATCTCTATTGTTTGGTAAAACCCCTCTGGGGATAGATGCAACAAAATGTTGCAGCCAATTCAGAATTAGTTCTTTCATCATCCACGCATGTTCTTGAGCTGCCATGCATGAACCCGGCTCATAGTTTGCAATGTAGTTTTTGATATGCCTTTTGGATTTAAATAGATAAAAACTAGGTATACTGCAGCCCGATCCACTTACACATGCCAAAATAGTAATCCACTCCATACTTTTCAAGATGAGATGGGGTGCACAGCGGATCCCAATTTTGCAATTACCTGCATTCCGCAGTTCCTGTCAACTTGTACCCCAGTTTCGTCACAGTTCCATATTCTACTGGACCCATACTCATGTATCTTGTAAAGATTTTCTAGATTGTCGTAGAATGAAGCCACTATGCTTGGCCTTAGCATAATGGCTATATCAGTGTCCACCCCCTCTACAATGCAAATAGTTAGATCTAGATGCCTTCTCCTAAATCCTTCCCACCATGACCTCCCATTTAGCAAACAACTGGAAAAGATGTAGCAAAGTTTAGAAAACAAATTGGACTAAAATTCCCTACAAACTTTGAATATAGATGTATATAATTGTAAAATGTTGAAATGTTAAGTACCAGCATGAAATGTTAACATTGTCTACGCTGCATATGTTTATAGATATACATATGTATATAGATATACAGATATGTATACATATATTTACATATGTATATAGATATAGATATACATATGTCTATAGATAGACATGTATATATATACAGTACATTAACAGTCTAACCCATTTGTATGTAGAAGCTTTTTATATGAACCCTAGATAGATTATATAAAATGAAACCTTCAATATATTATATTAAAACATAGGAAAACAATTGTAAATATTTAATGTAACAATAATTAAAAAATAGTATTCGGTCAAAACTGGGAAGAATCTGACTGTAAAATTATTACGAAGACAAAGCTGTAAGATTCAAAACATTTGAAACCCTGATATAATGAAACCTTTAACCATTGACAATGATATGATGAAACCTCTAACCGTTGACAATGAACCTTTGAAACTATATACCCTTAAAAATATACGAATCCATTTGTATGTATAAAATAAAACCCTCAGTATATAACAGAATAATATTTTGTACAGGGAAATAATCATAGCACAAGGGTATTATAAGACAAAATAGGCAAATATCCGAATGTAAAATGCTTCTATAGATATACATATGTTTATAGATAGACATATATATATATATACAATACATTAACAGACATAATTTAATCAATTGAATGAAGCTGCCCATTATATGTTAAGTGCCAACCTGAAATGTTAATAGATATGCAATTGTTATATAGACATTAATAGATGTTGAAATGTTAAGTGCCAACCTGAAATGGTTGTCTTAGACAGAATAGGTAAGAATCCCATTGTAAAATATATAGCCTTAAAAATATATGAACCCATTTGTATGTATAAAATAAAACCCTTATTATATAACAATATATTATTCTGCACAATGAAATAATCATAGCACAGGAGTTGTCTCAGACAAAACAGGCAAAAATCTGAATGTCAAATTGTTGCGGACAAAATGTTGTAGGGATGATCCCACCGTTGAGAACATTCTCTAAAGTGATTAGGTTTTTGGTGTGTAGTTGAATATGTATTCGGACGTGAATAACAAAATTAGATACCAATACTCAAATCACAGGTTGTATGGGACAAACACGAAGGTAAATGATTGTATAATGATTACATAGGCAACACTGTATGAAACCAAAAGATTGCAATGAAAGCGGTACTGAAATCACAAGGAGAAATGATATTTGTTTCGAATAGAAATTTTTTAAATCATGTATGTTAATGTAGGAGATACATACTATATATAGATATATGTTTGTATATAGAAACATTTGCATAAAATAAAAGCCTTTATATATATAGTTTTTTTAGCATATTACAGCACTACTTGTCAAATAATACAAAAATGCAATGCTGAAGATTGACCACCCCAGACTTTCACTATGGCTTCCAGTGGATCAATACCCAAATGCCTTGAGCCACTTCACTTGCTCTCTCAATGTGTGTAGGAGAGAGCAAGTCACCATAATTACTCAGATAAAATTGAAATGTTTCCAGATTGTTTCTGAGTATTCCTTCTTGGAATAGTTGCAGAGTTGTCACATTATTTTGTTTGACAGCCTCAACTTCAAACACACCTCCAAGCATACCTTCATTTGGAAACTCATTGAAAATGGAGATTGCCCTAGTCACTATGTCTTTCAGTTCCTCCTTCACAAACTCGTTGGCCAGGTTAATTCCGTGGCTTTTGTTGCCTAGGATTTGAACAGCCCAAGAGAAGAATTCTTCATAGATCACGTAGTCGCATATATGGTCTCCCTAGAAGTGTTGCATTCCTACAACTTACTGGATTACAGTGACCAGTTGGTCTGAACTGACATTGAACAACCACTTGATTTGGGTCTTGTGATCTTCTTGCAGACAACCACATCCACTGCCCACCTCCATTGCTTTGTGTGTTTGGAGAGTTCAGCCTGTTCAAGGGATTTTATAGGAGGGATAGGCAGTTTGTTCACGAGCTCCAATTCAATTGGCATGAGATTATCAGAAAATCTATGAGGACGGTGTTTATAGGATGATTTTCTTGGGTGAGAATATCTGAAAAATCTGGTGTAATTAGATTTTGTGTACTTAGAATATCTAAATATCTAAAAATTCTTAAGACACATTTACTAATGCAAGTAGACTTAGTAAGGAAGGACCTTCATTTTTTCAAGAATCCTAATATCAAAGAAGACAGTGAAATGTCAAATCCATATTTTGGAGGGTGTGAGAATATATATTCTGGAAATCAAATCTTTATCTTAGACAATGTGGTCTTTGAGAATCTTAGTACACCGAACCTAATTAGACATCTACACTAAAATTTAAATCTATATAGACATCTACACTAAGGCTTTCAATCACAATAACTGAGAAATAAATAAATATATAATGCAATATATACACCTACACTAAAATATATATATATATATATTACAGTTTTCAGAATATATATAATGCAGTATATATACCTGCACTAAAAACTAAACCTATATATTTTTGGTTTCACTAAATTAACCAACAGTAATATTAATATATTTATGTATGGGGTTAAAAATATATAGAGGGGTTGAAGCTATATATATATATATATATACTCAAACCCTTAATATATATTTAAACAGATAGAGAAATGTAAACTCTATATTAATATTACTCTTGATTAATATGCTGAAAATTATAATATATAGGTTTAATTTTACCGTAGATGTGTATAATGCAGTAAGTATATATTCAAGATTCATAAAATATAAATATATATCAGGGAACTCTTGGTTTATATTTAAAACATAGATATATATATATTTAACAGATATAGAAAAATGGCATATGAAGAGATTTAACATTAATATTAACATATACATTTATTTCTATTGACAGATACAAGTTATAGATTTAACATTAATATTAACAGATACATTTACTTCATATTAACATATTGAATATTAACAGATACAAGTTATAGATGGCATATGAACAGATATCACATTTACTTCATATGAACAAATTTCTCATTAATATAGATGACACATGCATAAAGAGGAAGTAAAAGACAAAGAAAATAAACATGAACACAAACATATGCATAAACATTAATATAGATTTAACATAGCAGAAACATATGCATAAAGAGGAAGTAAAAGACACAAAAAATAAAGGAAACATAGCATAAAGAGGAAGGAATATAAGAATGTGATGTACCAACCTGAACCTAAAAAAAACAAAGGAAACATAGCATAAAGAGGAAGGAATATAAGAATGTGATGTACCAACCAGAACATAATTCTGGAAGTCTGCAAAATTCCTCTTGGCAGCAGACAGGGTTTGAGCGCTCCTTCAAGAAATTTATGTTAAAAACATTCTCTATGCTGCATAATCTTCATCTTATAATGCATTCAAATTTGAAAAAGGAATGCATTGAATTTAGTTGTTGAGTTTGAATTTGATTAAATGCGTAAAAGCTATTGTATTCGATGATGTGATTTTTAAATCTAACGATTTTTCTAATGATTCTGTAATAAAATTGGTTTAATTTTATTTTTTCATTTAATTTATGTCTGGTTGGGGACCCTGACACCATTTTGTGTTTGTGTAGGTACTTAATGTAAATGGATAGGTACTTATTCTAAATGGAGTTGGTGCAAGTGGATGTGATAGCAAGTATGGGAGAATGTGTGATTGACAGCCATTTGGGATTGGAGTGTTTTGTCTTTATGGTAGCTTAGGTACCAATAAGTGTGCACCAAAGTATGTCAATGTGACCAGTTTGACTTTATTTAATGTCCAAATGGGTGGTTTTTATAAACATTACCCATTGTAATAAAATCAATAAAGTGTATATTTAATTTGAAACTTCTCCAATTTGCATCAACTTGCCTTGTACTTGTTTTTTTCTATGGTAAACTACACATGGAGTTGTGAACATGTATTGGTGCATTTGTCGTAATTTATTAGGTTGGTATTTTACATGTATTGGTTCTTTTTAAAAATTTAATTGGGGGATCAAGTGCACAATAACATAGAGGTTATTGGCGCATGGGCAGCCCCTTTCCCTTACTAAATATCCCCTCCCTCAGCCCTAATTATATGGTCAATCCTTTGTAAGAGCTTTCATGTTGATAGCCATATAACAAGGCTGAAAACATACAGGTGAGACAACATTTTAAATATATGTTGATTATTTTATGTGTTTTTTAGAGACTATTTACAGGTATATAAGCATATGTTTAATTCATGTAAGAAACTTATTTTTCTTTTTGTGTTTTTAACATATATATTGCCTCTAAGTTTAAGGGGGCATGAACTTACTCTAAGAAAGGCCATTCAGGGACTATAAATTCAAAATACGCTTGTCAAGAAAGGAGATTTACAGGTCCAAAATAGAAGACACGGTAAATGTAATTGTAAAGATCATTTGTATCTTTGAAAAAGGATTACCAACTTCAATTTTTTACAATCCCAAGTGTATCTAGTAGTCCATTCGGTGGATAATTTCAAGATGTAAGATGTTAACACAAGGTAGAAGTTCTGGCCCAAACAGTGTATGAAGACATCGAAGTGGGTAGCTAAGTATTTATCATTTCTAGGATGTTCTTTTGTAGAAGGCTATACGATTCAATAAATTTTGTTTTGTGCAATTAAATATTTTAAATGCAATGCCCTAAAATACCTCACATATGGGTTGTTGATCATGACTCAAAAGTTAGAGGAGACATGAAATGGAAACTGACCCTCAAAGAAGACTGGGTGAATGGATTACAAGAACCTACTTAATTTATAGTATCCTTCTTTCATATTAGGATCTCAATGTATGGTGTGCATTTTAAATGGAGGAACAGTCCAATAATAGTTCCATTCTCTTGAAGTTTACAATTAAAGAAAGAGCATGACAGAGCTATACATTCTTATATGAGACAATATCCCCCTAGGCCTTGTTGGAACCTAAAATTGCATACCAATTTTTGCAAAAAAATTTAGGCTTCCATGTAAAAAAATCAACTACAACTCTCAGAAAAACACTTGTGCAATCTACCCGAGGAGCCTACTTTGGAGAACCATAATTTTAAGCTTGCTCAATTTATGCAAAATCACTTTGCAAACATACTTTCCTATCATATGTGAGTGCACATGTCTGATTTCAGCTTCCTATGATGAGATTTGACTGAGTTTTGAGGAGTCAAGTTGAAGGGTTTTGGAAAAATTTCGTTGTTTGCACAGTGTAAAATCAGTCTGAGAGGCCAACTTGGGAGGTTAATATCTTTCATATGGATAAAGTTCATAATGAACCAATTGGTGTTCCTGATTCACCTTATCAAAATCTACTTCTATGTCCTGTTTGAAGGCTCTAGCACATAATTTGCTATTTTTTCAAAATAAAAAGCAAATGCATTTAGCCCCGATTTCATAGTTTCACCGCCAGAGAGGTCAACTTTGGCCCTAAATATTTTGTGATCAGAGATGATTGGTGAAAAAATATCTTTCACATGCACTCATCAAATCTAAATGAACTAAACTCTCCAGTTACAACTTCCCAGGAAGAGATTTAATGGTTTTTTTAAAATTGCAAGTTAACGACACTAATGCATTTTTGACAGGTGCAGTTTTCAAGTGGTTCACTTTGGAACCTAATATCTAGAAATCGGGTCATGTTCATGAAAAACCAATTGGTGTATCGAATTCTTCCCATATTAATGTGCTTTCATCCCAATTCTCAAGATCCTAGCACTTCGTTTGATATTTTTTCAAAATCAAATCCAAATGGGTTTTACACAGTTTTGTGACTGCATTCACAAGCAGCTTCAGAAAGGTCAACTTTGGCACCTAATATGTTGCGAAGGAAGATGAGTGATGAAAAATCCTTTTGCACACGTGTTCATTTAACCTAAATTAACTAATCTCCAGAATGGCAGCTTCTCAAAATCAGATTTGATATTTTTCAAAAAGGCAAGTTGGCAAGTTTCAATTGAGTTTAAACAGGCATAAAAACATGTTGAGTGAGCTACTTTGATTGCGAGCAGATTTTAATCCTAACAAGTTCACGCCAAACCATTCTGCAACCATACTCCCCTACCATAACTCAACATACTGGTGCATTTTCGTGGCTCTAGGAGAAGTTTTGATCAGTTTCCCAGAGTAATTTTGAAGGCTACTTGACCTATTTTGCTCATTGTGCAAAATATCAGAAAGTGGTTCTAGATCATTTCAAGACAAAGAACTTGTTACAAAAATGAAAAAAAAAATTAGTCAGGCCCACGGGGGGCCCAGCTTGTGTCACACAAATGTTGTTGAAGGCAAGGCTAATAATATTGTCCAGAAACAATTCTCTCAGTCCAATGCTTTTCTTGTAGTAGATAAAATGGATCAACAAAGATGGGGAAGGCTCCTGGACTATTTTTAGACCTTGGCAAGAAGTCCAGAGACATTCTTAACAAGGATTACAACTTTGATCACAAGTTTAATGTCACCACCAATATGGATTAGAATCTATTGGCACCCAGAAAGGGGCACATTTTCTTGGAGATGTGAAAGCATAGCTGAAACTAAAATGGATCCAAACTCCAAGATATTTTCAATAGTAACAGTTGATGAACCAGTTCCAGGTGTGAAGGAAATTCTCAGGTTTAGTATTCCCGATCAGAGATTTGGCAAGGTTGAGCTCCAATATCTGCATCCTCATGTAGGGATTAATACAAGCATTGGGTTGACAAGCAACTCCTGTAGCAAATTTTGCAGGAGTCATTGGAAACAAGAACTTTGTTGTGGGACACAAATGTGATCCTTTGAAGGCATCTTACACACATACTGTGAGTCCTTTAACAAAGACTGCTATTGGAGCAAAGATATCATTTTTTTTCAAAGAACGAGAATTCATTTACCATAGAAATGCAATGATTGCTAGATATCACAATATGGATTGATTTGAAAGGCAAATAGAAACTCCCACATTGCAATGGCCGATCAACAACAGTTTGATCAGTTGTGCACAGAGAACTTAAGAAGGATGAATGAGATCAAGAGTCGGATGCTTAATAAAAATAAAAAACGGTTTGATGAGTTGAATAACGAAAGAACTTCAAGGTTCTTCAAATACTAAAAAAATCACCAGCCTTAATTTCTCAATGATTAAGGCATTTTCTTCTACAAGGGAATTGTCAACGCTAAGCCACATAGAAATTGAAATGCTAGATCAACAAAAGATGGCGCAAAGTGTCTCAGCAGAAAAAGCGAAGGTCATATCAGTAGTGCTAATATTGGCCACTCAAATATACCACTATTATTAAAAACAAACTACTCATCAGCATAATCAGTATGTGCATAATAGTAGTTTAGTCCAGCATGACCAGTATTGTGATATACAAGGGCAATTCCATCAGTATTTGTCTTATTCTGAGGTGCAAGGACATGAGTATTCGCCAAAGGGGGCAAGCTGAGTTCAACAAGCATAATCAATATGAAAATCATAATCATATGGCCTTGCATGAATCATTTCAAAACATCCAGAGGCTTGAATTATTCCCCAAGAGACAGCTTGAGCTCGGTGGTAATCATTATCATCATCACTACCACCATCATGAGCATGTACCTCAATGGCATGAAATTTATGAGGAAGTCACTGTAGTCAAAAGTCTATCAAAAGGGCAAGTTGGCATTGATGGCCATCATCTGCATTTGTCACATCGAGTTGAGTCTTATCCGGAAGTCCCAGTAATGTGGTTAAGTTTCCATTTGAAGGGGCAGTCTAATATTTGCAGTGGGTTTCATTCTGGATTTATGAATGGCAGAAATTACAAACAAAAAATGGCAGATACATGTGTGGCACATATTGAATATCATAACAATCTGCACTAGTCAAAGTAGCATCATTTTAATGTTCAATCTGAAGTTACTGTTAGTATGCTCAACCATGAGAGAATATATAATATTACCTCACACTACTGTGATTTGCATTCTCCCACTTATTCTTGGCAGCATGAAATGCCACTTGCATGTCATTAGGCTACACAACATTTCTGATGAGATTCACCATGACCAAGAACGTAACTCCAACAAGCACCATTGTGAAGTTGGCTGGGCAGATTTAGTACAAAGGGGACCTTTCTGGCAGACAATGCAGAGGAGGATAAAGCTATGGTTCCATCACTTAAACATAAGGGTCGTGGGTTGGACGATGGAAGATTGACAAAATGCTTGGTGATCTTGCTCTGATCAGAAATTTTGAATAACTATCTACTCCCACCACGTGCATAATCTTTTGGGGTTTTTTGTACAATCCAAACGAATTTACAAAACAAATGAAAATATATAATCCGTTGCATTAGGCGATGACCAGAACAAATAAGAAAAAACCCTAAAAAACCACACAACACTGTTCATCGGCAAGAAAAATAAAATCAGAATGAAAACATTAAAATGTGTCGATCTCAGAAGTTCTGTCGATGGACCAGTTTCGACAATAGTTGTACCATCGGAGTGACTTCTTCAAATCTATCTGATTATATGTGTTACTCCAATGAGGAGGAACTATTAAAAGGTAAACATATGGAATGAAAAATTCTATGAATTTGATTTCCAATGGAAGTGAGGGTAATTACTTTACCTAAAAAATATTTCGATCACTGTCCAGTGCATACAACTAAGGGTAAAGTATTTTCAACAAAGGTAAATATGAATGTGGATATTGCCAGTAAAAGAGAAATAATAATTATTTTTGCAAGAATATAATGGGAGGTTAGGAAGATTAATGTTGAAAATAATTAATAAAGAATGGGATATATGCAGAATGAAGACACTAGTGACAAACGCTAATGAGGGGTATTATTCTAATAATACAACTGCAAAATGTTTTCCCGATGAGTAAAACATTTTTACTCTGAGAATTAAGCGAGCAATAAATTGTTAGGGTGGTTAGTTATTACTATCCAAAGGATGCTTTACGGGTAAAATTACATACAAGAAAATTACAAAAGTGAGATTACCGAAAGAAATCAATACTTTATTATTAACAACATTGTTCACCGGATGAAGAAAGATAATTAAGTTTTTGAATGACAAAAGGCTAATGTTTCATAAAACATTTAAACCACGTTATTATCCTTCATGACAAGCCAAAAGTTGCACCGGATAAAGATAAAGGGTTACAACGCTAAAGTACGAAAAGTATATATGATCAATCATTTAGGAGGGAGATGGGGGAGCAGTAGGAGATAGATTAGAAAATCTTCACAAGTAGGATTAGTTTTCATCTATTCCATCCCATCAGAAACTTTCATAATGTACATAACATAAATTATACTGTAAAAAGACCATGTTGCAAGCATTATATTGGAGAAGTTAATAGAAGATCTCTGATTCTGTGGTTTTATACTAGCATCAATTGTTTGTTGAAATTATTCAGTTATTGGGTTGTCTCCAGTTCAGTATTTCCTTATTATTCAAATTGATATATCAAGTATATATTTAATTTGTCAATGTACATTTGTTGTATTTGTGTGATTTGATTAATTGGTTTCCTTAAAAGGAATTAAAATCCTTCTGGACAGTCACAGTAATCTGGAAGTGTTGATTTGGATCACTAAGGAGAACCATATAATTAGGATTGTCATTCTGTCTCCAAGTTGATATTATTTGTTGTTCTTGTATAGTTCATTCAATTGGTTCCTTCAAGAAAGGATTAAAATTCCTTCTGGTGAATAACAAGAAACATGATTGTGTCAGTTGGATATTAAGAAGAGTTTGTCGATCATTTCCCTACATGTTTATACAAGTTATAAACTAAAGTATTGTGCCAAACAGTTAGAGTTATTGCCCAATATAAGCCTCTGGTCTTAGATTTTCATTTGACTCTATTTACCCAACAAGGCACTGGTCTTATCTTGATTCATCATTCAGTTTTATCCAAAACCCATCCATTAGTTGAGCATAGTTATAAAATTCACCTTGATATTGCTTATACAATTTATACCAATCAATTTTCATTAGAAATAGAATTAATTTAGCAAGCTTGCATCTATTCCATACCATTTGCCACTGTGGGTAGATCCATTAACTTAGTCAAAACACTTACACTCATCTAATCTACTTCAACTTTCAAGGTCCACCCGCCTAGGTATAACAGTGCCTAAAGTGCAAGGAGTCATTAACCTTATAAGTTAACTCCGTCAAGTTAGTTCAAAAATATAGCCAATCTGATCATAGAGTCCGGCATCCTCTTAAGATTATGATATTTTATTTCAGGGTTTAACTGCGTAGGATTTGCAAACTGCATTTTTGAGACCTAACAGGCCTTATCCTAACGGCTTGTACAATGAATGGCCAAAACACTATACTTGACAGTTGAATGAAAACATTTAGATCTTGATGAAACTTTACCTGGAAGTGTTGCCAAAACACTATACTTAACAGTTGGATGCAAACATTTAGAAGATGTTGATGAAACTTCACCTCGAAGTGTGGCCAAAGATGTATCAAACATTGTGTGAGAATGTGAATGGTGATCGAGCCTCTAAATGCTTCCATATATCAATGTGTATAAGACTAATTAAATTAACTTCTCTTATTGATGATGTAGCTACTTGTGATAATGTATGTACATATGTATTGTACATCTCAATTTTTATTTTCAAAGAATTTTTTTTTTAAAGAGGAGGAAGGGGGTAAAGTGAAAGAAATGCTCATATCAACCGTCAATCAGTTTTGTGATCCAATGTATTGGTAGCTGTTGGCTTTCAACTCTGATATTCGATTCCAATTTGTAAATTGTTGCCATTTCACCATGGGTTTTCTTCAGTCAGTTTGAGTAGCTTGTGTAGGGGTTTTGATGTGAAGAAGAATGTCTTTATTCCTATTACATTTTATCAGGTTCTTTCTCTAGATCCGTTGTGAATAGTAATGGCTACTATTGTGATGCTAACACTTATGTTTCTAACTTCTTCGTTCTACTATACTCCAATTGTGGTACTATCGTCCATAATAATCTCGGGCATGCTTGGAAGGTGGACAAATTAGATTTCCTTGTCTACGTGGGAGGCTATTTCGGTGTTGTTGTTGCAAGTAGTGAAGTTGGTTTGGTTATTGTGGTATCTCTCTCATTGTTAAGATTATTGATGCACATAATGAGGCCTAATACTGCAATTTTAGGAAAGATCCCAGGACGGTATTGAGATCACAGACCGCTACATTTAGATTTTCCAACTCTGTAAAAGATATAGGTGCCAGTTTCACGCCAAGCAAGTCGACTGGGTACCATTGTTGTGACAAAATAATATCCAGTAAGGGTTTTATGATTGGGAAACATGATTTCAAAGTTGGAAGATAATGGAATGGAAATTGTAGACATGGTTTCCCATTTGACAGAGATTGGCTTTGGCCATACATAAACTCTTCCATTCTCAGTACACGTAGATGCACTGGTAACTGATGCAGAGAGAAATACAAAGACAATACAGAAGATACCCATTTTGTTCAAGGATCGGCACTGCGAGATGCTTTTGTCATGTTTGATAATGCGGGAAATTTATTGGTGGAAGATGTTAGAATATGAATGCATTTGTAAGAATATTATAACTGCTTGCGTTGGGTCACCTTGTCATCCACAATTTCCTAGTATTTGCTACATATTCAACGCTCAAGACAAAACTTACATTGGAAAAGTTAAATATAACGTTTCATAGTGGCTGAAGTATTTCAAAAGGAAAAGGAAATTGGAACGTCAATGACAATGAAGAGGATCGGTTGAGACACTTAACAAAGTTAAAACAGCTTGAGTGTCCTTTCGCCTTCAACACGGAAGGCAAACGAATGGTTTCTTCTTATAAAAACTAATGCCAAAAGGAATAGAGGAGGCCGTCAGCCATTGAAAGAAAGTAGAGGTTCGGCCAGAGAGTGCAAGTGAATGCACCTAAGGGTACAGGTAGCCTTGTGAGGCGATTGTAGGTTGAGGAGAGTATACTGAAGGTCATATGAGAGATAGGTTGCAGAGTGCAGATTGGAGTAGCTGAGAGAATTGCAGAGAGTATGCAGAAGCAAGATTTTGTGGGGACAACTGCCATTGAGAGCCAAGTTTTGCAAATTTTGTAATGCAGATTTTATTTTCTATGATGAATAAATTTAATCATGTTATTTAAATCATTTATTGAGTTAAAATTTTAATTTGGGCAAATATATGTGCTTGTGTATTGGTTTGTGTTATCAGAAAATGTGGAACAGTATTAAACTATTAATAATCCAATAATCTCAATGAAATAAGAAATAAACAAGATCAAACACAAAGAAACAATACTTTGCAAACCTCTTTATTTCATGGCTTCCATTGGTCGCCTATCTCGAATTGATCTCGTGTATGAATAGAGCCCTCAGAAGGTGCACTTCCTTACTTCTTTCCAAGATGACAATGGAGAATGGTTGTTGATAGGTTTTTTGCAATGAAGAGGATTTTGCAATGCAATGAAAATGGTGATAATGGTGATAGTTGATCGCAAGCTATGGAGTGATTTGGTGCCAAAGGCGCGCTGTGATTCCTGCAGAGTAAGTTTATAAAAGCTTGGATGATTGAAATGGAGGAATAGGGGTTGTATTTATAGATTTGTGAGAGAGAAGTTCAATGATGTAAAATGAACAAGAAGATCAACGGTTGAGGAAATTTGAGAGGATGTGCACGAATAGGGAGAGGACAAGTGTCATGCTCTTTCATGCAACAGGGGAGTTAATAGAATAGATTGAGGAGTTAACTAAGATGATTGAACAGTTAACAGAAATAATTGGAGAGATAAGTGGGCCGATTGGGGAGTTGACTAAGATGATTGAACAGTGAACTTAGATGACTAATTAGTTAACAAATTTGATTGATGAGTTAACTAATCTAACTCGAGGAGAAATAGGACATGTGTGAGAGAATATTAGCTAATTAAATATTAAAATATTTAATTACATGTGCACGTGGATTAATTGAATTATTTTTTGTACTAATTCAATTTTGGAGGAAATAGACAATTTAAATAAATATTTGGATTTATTTAAATATAGAGAATGAGAAGAATTAATTAAACAATTTGGTATTATTTAATTTAGAATGATTTTAGAAGACTTTGGATGATTCAATTAAATAAATGATTTTATTTAATTTTTTTGGAGAAATATGAATCAAATAAATAAATTATTGATAGAGGAAGTTAAAATGAAATAAATATTAAAAATATTTATTTAGGTAGAGTTGTGTTAGTTTTAGGTGTATACAGTTTGTAAAAGTGTGTTTGCAGCAAAGGGTGTTTCCTCTTGCACCAATTGGTATCAAAGCAGGTTGTTCCTGAGCGTGGAGAGTATCCACCAGGCCCTGTGGCGCAGTAGAGAAGGCGGTTGAGAGAGCTCGAAAGGATCGTTGCAGGTGTGTGAAGTCTTGATCGGTTGAGAGTTTGAAGCCGCGAAGACAAGAGTGAAGATGTGTGAAAGGTTGCAGCAGTAAAGTGTCTGAGAGAAGCTCGAAAGCTTGGGGTAGGTATGGAGGAGTTCTACAACAGTGAAAGCATGAGGAGACATTACTGTGAAGAGAAAAAGAACAAGAGGAAAAAGCGAAGTTTTTTGATTGGTTGGGTGTTGAATATTCTTGTGTTGAAAAAGGGAAGAAAGAAAAGATTGATAGCTGCAGTTGAAAGAGAGACACAAAGGTTTCGAGAAGAACTAAGGCAAGAGCTGAAGGACAGCATTAGAGAAATCATTGTAGAGGAGAAAGTGGGTAGGAAGGAGTCCCATGTTTCTTCTGACGAGTGTTTGTTTGCAGGTGAGTGTGCATGTGCAGAAGGTGATGAGAAAGCTGCAGCAGCAGTGGAAGAAAGTCCTTTGGAGGACGAGAATACAGTAGTAGATGAGAGTATGGTTGGAGAAGATGAGAAGGTGAAAGAAAGTCTAGAGGTTGAAGCAGATAACAAAGATGGAGATGATCTATTGTCAAAGATTTTAGCAATAGAAGAGGAATGGCTTGAAAAGATTGCCGATGGAGGTGTGGAGACAAACATTGCAGCCAAAGATGAGAGTAAAGAAGATGTTGGAGCAGCGAAGGAGAATGAGGTAAACCATGAAAATATTGAGATTAATTTACCTTTATTTGCAAGGGTTAAGGTCGGAGAGGATGTAGTTGCAGATTTGCATGTGCATGTTGGATGTTTGTGTGTAGAGCATGTAGAGGATGTGACAGGATACTGGTGGAGGTGAACGGTTAAAGGTGGGTTTGAACCCACGGAGGAGGACAGGAGTGAGGAAAGAATTTAGTGGAGGAGGTCGGGCTTTGGTGGACATGAGTCCATGAGGGGAAAGAGGAGGAAGAAGCGGTGTTTCTGGAGGAAGGTGGTGCGCGTTCCGGCACAATGCTGGAAAAGGCGAAAGAAAGATTGATTTTCAGCTCTTGGACAGCGAAGGAGTTCGCTGCAGGTTGATGGCAACCTGGAAGAGTAGTGCAACTACTCAACTCCACGTTTGTGAGCCTATGCTCACAAAATTTCTACCCGACATGTCTGATGCAGGAGCATCCTAGGCGAACCAGCGATCCTACATCAACCAAAAATAATTTTCAGTTTTATTTGGTTTTTGTAATGGTTTTGTGTTTTAGTTTGGTTGATGTTCTCTGCAAGTGACTTGAAACTGCAATTGCATCTTTACAATGTTTGACTCCTTTCTCCTTACTGGAAATCTAAAGGCAACAAACGGAGAGGATAATATTTATATTCTTTCAAATGTTTGGATCATAGCACCAAAGGATAAACGGACCAGTTGGCTGTGACATATAACATTGCTTCCAAGTCATTTGTGACTCACCTCAATGAAAAATTCGATGGAGTGACCATCATCCAACTTGATGCTTATGATGAACATAACTCAAAACATTGAAGCCTATGGATTTAGTGATTCTAAGTCGGCCTTTGTGGTATGCAGAGCACCAAGTTTTAAATCTTTGATGAAGACAAGAATCAACCTTTAATTAAGGGTCTATGAATAATGATCATCAAGGTACCATCACATATAGCCATAGAGTTCATATTTTATTTACAAACTCAGCTTGGTAGATCACCGTCTAAGTGGGAAGTATAAGCAGCATAAATAATTGTTTTATTGATATGAATGCAACATTATGGGTTGTGAAACCACATTCTTGGTAATACACCGTCTATATCTATACCAATGCATGCCTAGGGTAAAAATGGTATTTTCCCAATGTGAAATGAAAGGTCGTGCAACCCACGTGGTCCACAAAGCTTACACTTAATATGGGAAACTTCTAATTACATCGACAGAACAAAGGCGTAGCAAGAAGGCATCGAAGTAAGGAATGGAACGTCAAGTGTCAAAGGGAAAAGGAGACGCTATGATGTCTCATGCAAATGAAAAGAGCTCTCTATTGCAAATTGAAAAGAAGATAGAAGACTAGTGTAAAGGGAGATCCCAATGCAGAAAAGGAATTTGAAGCGCCATATTATTGCTTTCAATGCCTAAGTATATCTCTGCAATAAATTAATAAAATACAAAAATGAAAAGAGAAATTTTATTGAAGCTCTTACATCCTGGTAGAGAGAGTCGCCTTACATTCCAGCTTGATGGAATAGAAATTGGATACAAAGAAGTTAAAACGCCTCAGCTGGAGGTCGACAGCCAAAGAAAAGGAGGAACAACTGCAAAGGAATGAGGAAGTTCATTCTCATCGATAAGGAGAAAATGAAAGATCAAAGGTTACAAATGGAATGTTATTTAAAAGCATTGTTTTGCACAGAGGAGGTAGATTTCTCAGGCAAAGTTGAGGAGAGATCTCAGCCCGAGTGAGGGGCTTGATGAGAGTTGTGAGAAGGTAGAAGAAAGAGCAGAGTTTCTGAACTTTGAAAGGCCATTGAGAGGCCAATATTGTAAATAAAAGTGTTGCAGATTTGTAGCTTCATTGTGGTTACAATAAAACTTAGTTTTATGTTTTGCAATCAATTAGTTTTTCTTGTGTTGTGAGTTTGAGTTTGCAGCCAAAGGTAGTTCCTCTTGTGTCAATTGGTATCAGAGCTGGGTGTTCCTGAGCGTGGAGAGCATCCACCAGGACCTGTGGAGCAGTAGAGAAGGCAATTGTGAGAACTCGAAAGGATTGTTGCAGGTGTGTGAAGTCCTGATCGGTTGAAAGTTTGAAGCCACGAAGACGAGAGTGAAGATGTGTGAAAGGTTGCAGCACTAAAGTGTCTGAGAGAAGCTCGAAAACCTGGGGTAGGTATGGAGGAGTCCTACAACAGTGAGAGCGTGAGGAGACATTACTGTGAAGAGAAAAAGAACAAGAGGAAAAAGTGAAGTTTTGTGATTGGTTGGGTGTTGACGACTCCTATGTTGAAAAAGGGAAGAAAGAAAAGATTGATGGCTATAGTTGAAAGAGAGGCACAAAGGTTTCGAGAAGAACTGAGGCAAGAGCTGAAGGACAACGTTAAAGAAATCATTGTAGAGGAGAAAGTGGGTAGGAAGGAGTCCCATGTTTCTTCTGACGAGTGTTTGTTTGCAGATGAGTGTGCATGTGCAGAAGGTTATGAGAAAGTTGTAGCAACAGTGGAAGAAAGTCCTTTGGAGGACGAGAATACAGTAGTAGATGAGAGTATGGTTGGAGAAGATAAGAAGGTGAAAGAAAGTCTAGAGGTTGAAGCAGATAACGAAGATGGAGATGATCTATTGTCAAAGGTTTTAGCAGTAGAAGAGGAATGGTTGAAAAGATTGCCGATGGAGGTGCGAAGAAAAACATTACAGCTAAATATGAGAGTAAAGAAGATGTTGGAGCAGCGAAGGAGAATGAGGTAAACCATGAAAATATTGAGATTAATTACGCTGAAAGCCTTCCCCTATGTGAGCATCACATGCTGAATTATATAGTTGAAAGGCCTAGATTAAAAAGACTACCATGAAATCAATCTTGTCCATTGATTGTTTTTTAAAATGTCATAAATAATAAAAAAACAAAAAAATTCCCTTTACCTTTATCACTTTGACAATTGATAAATTGTTAATTTTTTATTTTATTTTTCAACAAAATGTGATAAATGATAAAAAGCAAAAAAATTTCTTTACCTTTATCACTTTGACAATTGATAAATTGTTAATTTTTTATTTTATTTTTTTACAAAATGTCATAAATGATTAAAAAACAAAAAAGTTCCTTGATAAAGTGTTAATTTTTTATTTTATTTTTCTCTTGTATTATTGCAATAATTTTTTATTTATCTAATAATTACCAATCAAAACAAAGTATTATTTTACATGAGAAATTTTTTGGGAAATATTATTTTGAATAAAACAAACACACTAAAATCAAGTAAAAAAAAAGACATGAATTTGGTTATTCAACAAATAATATTTTTTCTTTAAATCTATACAAATATTATAACAAATTGTAATATTCATATTAATGTGATTATTTAATTTTGATTCATTGTATATATATTATTTATAAATTTGATATTTTAAATATTAACGAAATAATATAATTAATTATATATTAATAATAGAATATATATTAAATTATTGATTATACAAATTAATAGAATTAATATGTGATAGCTATTATAAAAGTTAATATATCAAATACATACTTATAAAAATGATTATGAGTCATCGTAGTATGTATTTAAAAATATAGTTATGCCTTATGTGCATAATATTAGATATAAGTTGTAGAACATAAATTTATTGTACCCTCACATAATTATTTTTAAAATAATTATATGATTAAATATGCATTTGTTTTTATATAAAAATTAATAAGAGATTCAATTAATTTACTACATTTACCCAACTATGTTTGTTCATCTCAATGTGTAATGTAAAAAGAAATTTACTAATATAAGTGCAAGAAGACAATAGTTAATGTGATGAAATTTAATAAGAATTTAGTGGGTTAAATAACTTATAGAATTTAGTGGATTAAATAACTTATAAATTAATAGATAATAAAAAATATCTAACAAAATCTATAATTTCTTCAGAATCAGCCTGCCCATTGAATCTATGGGTCCAATTGCTAGTTTACCTTTATTTGCAAGGGTTAAGGTCGAAGAGGATGTAGTTTCAGATTTGCATGTGGATGTTGGATGTTTGTGTGTAGAGCATGTAGAGGATGTGACAGGATATTGGTGAAGGTGGACGGTTAAAGGTGGGTTTGAACCCACGGAGGAGGAGAGGAGTGAGGAAAGAATTTGGTGGAGGATGTCGGGCTTTGGTGGACATGAGTCCACGAGGGGAAAGAGGAGGAAGAAGCAATATTGCTGGAGGAAGAAGCGATGTTGCTGGAGGAAGGTGGTGTGTGTTCCGGCACGATGCTGGAAAAGGTGAAAGAAAGATTGATTTTCAGCGCTTGGACAACGAAGGAGTTTGCTGTAGGTTGATGGCAACCTGGAAGAGTAGTGCAACTACTCAACTCCACGTTTGTGAGCCTATGCTCACAAAATTTCTACCCGATGTGTCTGATGCAGGAACATCCCGGGTGAACCAACTATCCTACATCAACCAAAAACAATTTTCAGTTTTATTTGGTTTTTGTCATGGTTTTGTGTTTTAGTTTGGTTGATGTTCTCTGCACTAATGTTGCAGTCTCACTGTAATAGGGTCTTCCATGATTTTCACAATGGTGCATGTAGAAGTCTGGTGTCATTAGATCTATTACAAGAGTAACAAGATTCACAAAAGCGTCAGGAGGTTTGGAAAGATTCCACCATTGCTGGTTCAAACGTGGTAAGGAGGGGTTAATGCGAATGTAGAGGTCCATGTATTAGTGTCACCAAGTTCAAAGTCATATTGTGCAGAAAATTGATCATCTGAACGGTCTTCCAAGCACAGAGGCTACAAGCGATCATCACAGACAGGGAACCATTTAGCTGGAAAATGAGGTCACTGCATGGTACGATAGTTTTGTAGCTTGATTAAAAGCCAAAGAAAATATATGCAGACACTTAATGGGTGGATCAAACTAAGTCTCCTTCAACCTGAGAATGTAACCGAACATGGAGTTGCAACACTAAAAAAAAAAATAGATCATTAATTGTACACAATATTTGCAAATCGCTCAGAAAAGTCCTATCGTATCAGATTTTACAAGGCCGCTGGCAGATGGAGGATTTCATCCGATACCCAAAGACATTCAGCAATATTTGATACCTTCTAATGTTTGTAAAGAAGATTTGATCATGCTCGATCATGCATAGTAGAGGCAGAAATCGACAATATGGCTGATATGTTGTAATATATTTGTGGAGACCGAAATAGAGATTGAAAACGACGCCACAATCTGGAGATGCTTGAGTGTGTTCGACAGAGAAAACCAAGCGGCCAGATGGGAAGAACTGAAGCGCCACGATCTTATGTTTGGTTGTGGATTGACATCTGATAAATATTAAACTCGATCATGTTTGTAAAGAAGATTTGATCATGCTCGATCATGCATAGTAGAGGCAGAAATCGACAATATAGCTTATATGTTGTAATATATTTGTGGAGACCGAAATAGAGATTGAAAACAACGCCACAATCTAGAGATGCTTGAGTGTGTTCGACAGAGAAAACCAAGCAGCCAGATGGGAAGAACTGAAGCGCCACGATCTTATGTTTGGTTGTGGATTGACATCTGATAAATATTAAACTCTCCATTTAGGCCTCGTTTCATTTCTACAAAGTGACCGTTCAATGTTCAATGTTTTGAACATTATAAAAACAAACAAAACTCAAAGGTATGGGGCGCGGTCCAAGAATTGAGGATGGGATCAACCAAGTGAAAGGAGAGTATAAGATCAGTTGCAAAGAATGCAAATTGAGGCACCTGAGGGTGCAGAGAGAAGAGAGAGATTGGAGCCTTGCGAGGCTGTGAGATTGTGATGCAGTCGATGTGATGGTGATTGTGCAGATTTGAGGAACAGAGAGTTGGGGAAAATTGAAACCCAGACATTGTAATAGTTTGCAAAATTATATTGTTTTGTGAATAAAACCAGTTAATTGTTTTGTTGAAATCAAATTGGAATTGTGTATTGTGTGTGAGTTTGCAGCAGGAAGGAGTTCATCCTGCGTCAAGTGGTATCAGAGCAGATTTGTAGCTTCATGGTGGTTACAATAAAACTTAATTTTATGTTTTGCAATCAGTTAATTTTTCTTGTGTTGTGAGATTGAGTTTGCAGCCAATGTTGTAAATAAAATTGTTACAGATTTGTAGCTTCATTGTGGTTACAATAAAACTTAATTTTATGTTTTGCAATCAGTTAATTTTTCTTGTGTTGTGAGTTTGAGTTTGCAGCCGGAGGTAGTTCCTCTTGCGTCACTTATCATGGGAACTAATTTCAGATTTTATGAACCATTGCTCGCATAAATAGCAGAACTCATATATATGAGAAATGATGCTAAGTTTAAATCAATGTCAAATTAATTACTAGCAAACAGTTTTAAACTAATATGACAGTAGCTAATCTAACATTCTCTGTAATATAATTTGAATAAACATGCAAACCCATTTACTTCAAATCACAATACAGTATAAATTTTTAGTAAATTTCAGGAGTTAGAAAACACAGCTATGCACATGTTTACAGATTACCAAAATCTATTGCAAAATCCAAAATATGCATCCCAACTCAAACGATCTTATGTCCTATTAACTTGAAATGGTAAAAATTTTAATATAGTTTTAGCAAAGTAAAATTCCCCCCTCCCCAACCTTGAAATAAGGTAGGAATCCATATAAATAAGTTTTTTGGGAGGGCAAAACCTCACCAATCGCTTCAACTGACAACATAATATTAAAGAAGTTACAACCACCCAACTGCAAAATAAGGTAAAGAACTACTGCAACCCTTATGCTATCAACACTTGGCACTTTTGTACATCCAAATCAATTTGAGTTGGATCGACGATTGAGTGCCTTCCCATTTTCTCTTCAATTCCTTTAAATTGCCCTTGATCTTTTTGATTCCCACAATGGCCAATTTAGATATCACAATGATTTTTTCAACATGTTGAACAAAAATAACTACGAAACGTTGCACTGCTGCCAAATCCTTTGGGTGGAGCTCCTTAACCTGTGCCACAATAGACACCATAAAAAGCAAAGCTAAGTTGATAACTCCCCTTGAGAGAGCAACTTTTCCCCATGCGATCTTAACTTGAGCAAATCCCGCTTTTGTGTTGAATGAATCTACTTTGCTCAAGTATTCTGAAGATTATAGGTGTTTGTCAAAGTAGAAAGCTGAGTCTGATCAATCTCCGTTTTATTTTTTACACCTCTGGTGGCCAAATTGACTACCTCTTTCTTCATCAGAGAGTACTGGAAAAGTCACCTTAATGGAGGATTTCACCTTGGTAATGAATTTAACTTTGTCCTGCAGTTGAACAGTTATTTGGAAGAGAATCTCGAGTAGGGTTGTAATATGTACAATTTTATCTTTCAGGCTATATAAAATCACTGGAGTTGAAAACATCTTTTGCAATCCTTTCTGGACATCACTGATCAAGGAATTTGGAAAAGTGATAACCATTGTTGTGCCTTCGTTTAATTCATCCTGAAAGACTTGTAACTGTTGCTTCAGTGCAGTAATCTCTTGTACTTGCCAAAAGTCTCTTTAGCATACTTACTAATTGACTTAAACACTGGACTTGGTTCCACTCGCTGCATCTTTCCTTTCTGTGACTCGTCCAATATGCTTTCCTTTGTGGTAGTAATGACTGCTGACCTCTTTTGATTCCTTTTTGCAGACTTATCCTTTTCCATTTCTTATTTGAATATTTCAAATCCACTCGAGGCTCTCATGATAACATTATGCTCAAATTTTAAGGATTTTGCCTTTCAATGCTTATGGCTTGTAGCCAATTAGGCTTTTGAGGAGTTTGTGTAAAATCTAAAGCAGAAACAGCTTGCACTGGTACAATGGGAAAGAATTTTGGAAATCCTGAAAGACTAGTCACTGTTGCTTCAGTGCAGTAATCTCTTGTACTTGCCAAAGGTCTCTTTGGCATACTTACTAATTGACTTTAACACTGGCCCTGGTTCTGCTCACTGCCGCTTTCCTTTCTGTGACTCATCCAATATGCTTCCCTTTGTGGTAGTAATGACTGCTGACCTCTTTTGATCCCTTTTTGCATGGTTATTGTTGTGATGTAATCACACATCGCCCCATTGCAAATGGGGACCCCTCTTTTTTCGCAACTTTGAGCTTGTAATCTTAATAGTAATGATCGAATGAGTCTCTCTGAAGAGGTCTTGGCTTTAGAATTAGAAGTCTCCCCTGGAACATGAACTTGCAAAGGATGAAAGGTCTTAACAGAATTCATTAAATGCTTGAGGAGATCAATCACCGGAGAAGTTAGAAAGCAACAAAACCCACCAAAACTGAACCCAAAACATGATGGAACCTAAAATTTGTCTAAGTCTGGAGTATACGCAGTGCAGAGGACCTCCAAAAGTGTGCTTTTTTGCGCTAAAATCATGTATGCTTGAAGTTTACATTTTATGCAAACATAATTGAAAATGGCGCCTTTATGGGTGAACTTCAGGGAAGGTTGAGTTAAAAAAACAATGCCAAAATTTGGATAATTTTAGAAAATTCTTGTCAAATTGTGTAGTTAGACGGTTAAGAATGATAAAGTCTTGTCATTTCCTTTGAGAGAATCAAACTCTAAGCATTCTAGGAATCAGCGCACATCTCACCCTCCTCTGCAACTTGTATTTTATGCAAACATATATGATTTGAGTGCTTTTGGAGAAGAGCGCTGATTTTGAGGGTGTTTGCATTCTGAATTTTAAACTTCATACATACTCCCTCATTCCTAGCGCTTTTGGCGCTGATTTGGTATATGTTTGCATTATGAATTCTGGATTTTTTTTTTTTTTACAACTTTTCCTCAGTTTAGGCACACCTTTAAGGAGACTTCGCATCTTGAAATTTTGACTTAGCACATACTTGGTGAAGATCATCCTCCTGGGCACACTTCCAAAGGGACTTTGCATTTTGTAAAATTTGAACATCATACACAGGGATGTGAAAAGTCCGCCCAAGGCACACTTGGAAGGAAACTTTGCATTTTGCAAACTTGGACATTATACATAACCATCTAGAAAGGCCGCCCAAAGCGCACTTTAAGGTCTTGCAATTTGCAATCTATACATGCCCACCTAAAATCTGCGCTTCTGCCTTAGGTGCACTTTTACCCTGCCCATGCAATGTGCATTCAATGAATACTCAGTGAAAATCTGCACTTTTCTTTATACACAAACACCGAAAACTAGCGCTCAAAGCACACTTTGTAGTCACTTTTCCTAGGCGCACTTTCATTGAGACCTTGCATAAACATTGAATACATAAGCACCTAAAATTGGTGCTCATCCTCCTAGGCACACTTTTGACACGCTTCTGCATAAAACACTTTATACATAGGCTCTAAATCAGCACTCATTTGTCTAAGGCACACTTCAACCATGCTCATGCAATTTGCATTCTATACACAAGTACATGAAATATGCACTTTTGTCTATGCATACATACACAAAACCAGCGCTTAAATCCTTGCAAACTGCCTCAAGTCGGCCAGGAAGACATGAAAAAACAGTTTTAAACATTGAAAAACATGAAAATAGTGGTAGGGAGGCCGACCTAGTGAGTTAAGTTTGAAGTGCTATATGTACAAGATCATTTCCTCATTTAAAGCATTCATCTTGAAAACGATTTTAAGAGCAGATTTTAGCAGATCATAAACAGTTTGGAGCAGCATTTATCACAGAGGCGGCGAATTGGTCAAAGATAGTGTCAATTTTCCATCTTTTCATTAAAATTGGTTATCTTGTTTCCTAGGCGCACTTTAACCATGACCTTGCATTTTTGCATTCAATACATGTATACATGATTCCAGCGCCTCACTCATTATAGAAGACCAGTAAAATCTCGCCTAAGGTGTTTGTAAGTTATCTGAATTGACTAATAAGAGTGAAATGTTAGATGATCCAGAATTAAAAGTTGTTAATAATTATCATCTTCGCCATTGAAAATTGTCTCTCTTGCAGGAGCTGGAGGCAAGGAACGCTTGGCTTGGAGGAGATCAATTCAAGGTAGAACACCACTCCACCGTGCACGAGAGGAAGTCATCATCTAGAAGTTCACGTTCAAGCATCAGAGCCATTTCATGCGCCAGGCAGAGATAGAGAAGATCATGTACTAAGTCTACTCCAAAAGTCATGCACAAAGATATTATCTACTGCAGTAGTTCAGAGTCAAAATCCTGCATAAACACAAGAACATGATGAGACTACAAATGAGTCAAGGCATTCAAGCAATCCATGAATTACATCAAGACAACAAGAGAAATTCCAAATTTCCCAAACTACAAGTTCGGGAGAAGCTAAGTTCCAAAGGTGAAAATTCGAAGGTTCGAAGACTATTCCAAGAAAAATTATAAAATTTGGGAAAATATTCCGAGCAGTGTGAACATATTGAAAATCAAACCATTTTGCTTGAAGAATACTGAGGTGGCATATGCACATCATCAGGCCAATCACATTTCACCACGTTACCATGTCCAAGTTCGATATATGTGTTACAAGCAAAGAGCCAAAGAGGGTGTCCATGTGGAAGATGCTCTGAAGATTCCATTTCATGATTATCGCATTGGAAAACGTGCCTTCATTGCCTCTCTTTTGGGCAGTTATACCTTGTTGTCACAATCTGGGCCATTGATTCTCAAATCAATCCTGGCCCTTCATTGTAATTTGTATAGTCTATAAAAGGCTCATTTCTCTCATTTGCAATATAGAGATCAATATAGAAGTAGGAGTAGATGCTGTCAAAATAGGAGTAGAGGAGAGGAGACTCTTCGATATCATTGAAGAGATTTTATGAAATTGTTGTAAAAATACTTCCTAGATCAATACAAGCTCATTGTTGGTTTTCATGGTGATTTTGTGTGATTATGGAATGTCCGCATGGTTTCGAATTCTTGCATATGGTGGAGATGTGTTTCCAAGTAGCTTAGATAGTAGATTAGAAGTTCATTGATGTAATGATTTTATGCAAAAATATTTGATGAATTCCTTCTTGTTTCATACTTTTCATGATTTGTCGATGATAAGTCATTTTGCAAAGTTGGCTTTAACCACATTCGCTTTAGTTCGATTGTGAATGCTTATTCAAGCTGCACCAGCTGTGGGTGTTTGAATGAAGATTTGCAATATGAAAATCCTTGAGTTTCCTTAGAAGATTGCATCGACTTCGTGTAGTTGTTGGTTCTCATGGCGAAGCGGAGTTAGGTTTCATGAGGAGTTTGTCTATCGTAGCATGTTCATCATATCATTGTCCTTAGAATAGTTTTCTAAACCCTTTTCTTTTGCCTTTTCTTTCATGTTAGTTAGAGTGAGTTCCATTTCATAAGAAGGAAGTAATATGTTTGAGTGAAGTGAGGAGTCAATTCAGCGTAAGTCATGTTGATGATTGTTTTTCGACAAGTCAACAATAGAGTAAAACACTAGAGTATCCCACTCTCTCTTGAATAAAGCTCTTCAAAGGCTGAACTATGTGATCCAATGAAGTAACTCCAAGGTTCCTTATTTATAATTCATGATGGGTTAACTCAGTGATTACATGTGATCTTGCTGATAATCACAAAGGGATTTGCGCTGACTTATTCTTACTTCATTTAGCTTATTCCTCCTTTCAGTGTGGATGATGTATGTACAAGGCATCAATGATAAAAAAGGAAAAAAAGGTAAAGGTTTAGAAACTAATCTAAGGTCAATGAAGTAATGACGATGCTTGAATAGACAAACTCCTAAATAAAACTCCACTTCGCCAAGGATGCCTACAACTACATGAAGTTGGTGCAATCTCCTAAGGTACGTGAATGGTTTTCAAATCATGAAGACTTATACAAACACCCATTAAACGGCGCAGCTCAAACAAGCATTCACAATCAAACTTATGCAAATGATAAGGCTCAGACTAGCTTTACACAACACTTCACCGGCGATGAATGTTAAAAGCATGAGCTAGGAGTTGATCAAATATTCAACACAAACATACATTACATCAAAGAGCTACTAATCTATTTCTAATCTACTTTGAAACATCTCTCCACTTCATCAAAGTACAAGAAACCATGTCACTTCACAAGATAATACTTAACACCAAACAATGCTCCAATGTCTTTGCATTAATGTTGAGAAATATTTACAACTTCAAGTCCTCTCAGAGAATTTTGAGTCTCTTCTATTCTACTCCTACTAGTCTAATCTCTAATCTACTTGATTACAAATGAGGCAACAAAGTCTTTATATAGAGGTCCAGAAATACAATGAATGGCTTAGATCATTTCATGTAGCCAAGGGCTTAGATCATGCCACCTCAACAGGTAGTTACAACAAATTGCTATTTTTAGTACAAAAGAGAGGCAATGAAGGCATGTTTTCCAATGTGATAAGGATAAGATGAAATCATTTAAAACATCTTCCACATAGGCGTCCTTTTGGCTTCTTTTATTAAATGATACATTGAATGTAGTCATATGATGTGGCTGATTGTGATTGAATGATGATGTGTACTCGCCACATAGGTGCCACTTCAGCATGTTTCCAAATTATATCATCGTGTACGATGTCTTCAATGTAATTGCCTTTGATGATGAACACTTGAGATGTATCTTGTTGATCTTGCCTTGTTGACTGGATAAGTATGATACATGTTGCTTCATTTGACTAACTCTGTGATGTTCCTTCTTAGAGGTAGGATACATGATGTTGATCTTCTTCGATGATACTTCATGTAGAGTAGTAGGAGATGATGATGATGTTGTTGCCTTCATGTAGAGTAGAAGATCTCTCTTGGACTTGAAGGTTGAATAGAACTTGAAGTTAAAATAGATGAAGTGCCTTGCTTGATGATATGATGAAGATGGAGTAGTGCACTTGGCATGTTGACCTTGAAGTGGCCCTTTGGAGTGTAGATGATAACACCTTCTTTGGATGTGGAGTAGATGACCTCTCAAGGAGACTTTGAAGCTTAATGAACCTTTAAAGATTGGGAGAACTTGACTTGAAGCTTGGATGGATGAATGTCTTCGAACATGATGTAAGAGATGAAGCTTCTGGAACTTGAGGATCTTTAAAGAGCAGCTACATGATAACTCTTCTTTGAAGATGACTCCCTACTCCTCGCTTGAAGGTGATTCCTTGAACAACTCCTTAGCTTGGTTGATGTTCCTATAAGACAAGAGAAAACAATATATCAAACAATTGACAACCTTGCATAACATAGCATATAAGAAACATGTTCTAAGCATTCAACACCCTTATGAGTCTAGGCGCAAATCTAGGTGAAAAGAGGAGGAAAGAGCGCCTAACACAAGTTAGTCCCACATTCATAACTTAAAATGATTTCAAACAATTGTAAGGGCTTAAAGAAGCCAACCTCCCTGAAGAGATTCATTCAAAAGGTACCTTTCAATGCAATGTCTCCCTTAGGCGCCAAAATAGATGATTTTAGTGGAAAATAGCGCTTAAGGTCTATTGTGCTACTGAAGAGTTCAACTTTATACATCATCAAGGCACTCAAAATGAACTCAACCAACCCTACTTCCTAGGCGCCAAGACTAATAATAGAGGTGTAGATAGGCGCCAAGATCAACATAAGGACTTTCTAACAAGTGAAAGGCGCCCAAAATAGGAATGCTTACTTGTCAATACTTTCAAACTCCTAGGCGCCAATTTAGATGAAAAAGAACAAGAAATTGCGCTTATCATGCTTGTACTCTTTCACTTGTTGTTTAGGCGCCAACAATGATGATAGGGGTATAGATGGGCGCCTTAATCTTCCCTTTTCATGCTTTGAATCACTTTGTCTTTCTACCTTAGGCGCTCAAGATCATAATTTCTAACTTCTAAAGCGCCCTAACTCTTCTTTGTTGAATTTTAGTCATTTAAAAACTTCTTAACACTAGGCGCCAATGCAAGGTTGTATCAATAATGGGTGTGTTTATCATCTTACTTTGTGCTTCAACTAACCCTTTGCCATCCTAAGGTGCATCTTGGAGAAGTTCAAACATCAATCTTCACATGCATGCTTCAGTCCTTCAAGGCGCTTCAAGGTGATTGGCTCATTCCTCAGCTCCTCATTCTAGTTTATTCTAAATCCCTTGGGCACTATCATTCACCTATTCAAATCTCAAAATACTCTAGGGCGCTCAAAGGTAGCCATACCAACAAGAAATGCGCCCAAACATCTTTTGCTAGAAACTTGTCTATTTTGGAAACTTTGATATAGGGCGCTCTCAGTGGAGGTAACTTATCTTTGTCTAGGCGCTAATATGGATGTCCTATATGAAGGCGCCAAAAGGAGGTAATTCAAGCAAAGATTGGCGCCTAAACTCCTAATGTTCTTTCCTTGTTAAATTTTCATTTCTTGAGGTCTTTTAGCAACTTTCAATCAAGGCGCCCAATTTAAGGCTGGTTGGAAATGTATTATCTCCTAGGCGCACATATGAATCTCAATCTTAGGCGCAAAAATGATGTTTGCAGAGGTGAGAAAATGCGCCCAACTTGCTAGAGTAAATTCGTGCCTAGAAGTGGAAGTCTCAAAGCGTAAGGTATATTGAAAAATATATTTAAGTATAAGTTGAGAGATTACTTTAAATATTTTTCAATATACCTTTCAGGATGTTTGAGATAGGTCTCGAATCCACCGGATTTAACATGTAGATTATAGAATTTGGAGGATCCACCAGATTTCAGACTTAGTCAATTTTTCAGTGTTTCAGGATTTCAGGCTACCAGACTTAGTCATTTTCAGGATCTCAAACATACATCAAGGATTTCATACTCTTTCTTCCTAAGGCACAACTTGGAGTTAGTTTAAACATCTCTAACATGCTAAGGCGCAAAAATGAGGTAGTCTAATGCATGAAGGGCGCCTAGACTTGAATTTGCTCACTCTTGACATCTTTAAGGCTCTTCAACACTTGATTATACCCCTGTGAGACCACCCCATACTTAGGCGCTATCTATCATTGATCTGAACTCCATCCCACATCAAGGCGCCTAAAACTGGCAGGAGCAACAAGGAATGGGTGCCTAAGATCATTCACTTCAACTCAAGGCGCTATCTGATGATCATTTGAACATGAAAAAGGCGCCTAACACTTGTGGATCACTCCTTTGTCGAATTCTTTGATGTTTAAGGTCTCTTATGCCAATTTCAATCAAGGCGCCTATCTAGGAGAGGTTGGAAGTGTGTTCTCCTCTAGGCGCACATATGAGTCTCCACCTAAGGCGCACTTTTGGGTCTCTGCAAGTGGGAAGACTGTGCCCAAGTACTAGAGCAAATTCGCACCTAGAAATGTAAGTCGCCAAGGTAAGGTATATTGAAAAATATATTTAAGTATAAGTTGAGAGATACCTTTCAGGATGTTTGAGATAGGTCTCAGATCCACTGGATTTAACATGCAGATTCTAGATTTTCGAGGATCCACCAGATTTCAGACTTAGCCAATTTTCAGGATCTTCAGGATCAGGATACCAGACTTAGTCATTTTCAGGATCTCAAACATCAGGATCAGATCATCAAGGGACTACAGGACTCAAACACCACTGACTTCATCATAAGATAGCTCTAAGACATCATCAAAACTTCATGCAAAGCATCAAAACTCAAAAAAAAGGGGGGGTCCCCATTTGCAATGGGGCGCTGTGTGATTAGGTCACAACAAGTCCCTTTGTGATTATCCCTTTGTGATTACTAGCAAAATCACATCAACTACTTAGTCTATCCATTGCAAAACACGAATCAGGGACCTTGGAGTTGTCTCATTGGATCACATTGTTTAGCCTTTGAGATACTTTATTCAAGAGAGTATAGAATACTTGGTATTTTATTTTGAGTTTGCATGTGCATAAAAAACACATCAACATTTATCCTTTTCCCACTCAAGATTCTCATGATAACATCATGCTCAAATTCCTTGTAGTTGCTCGTAGCATGAGGTGTGCCCCCCTCTTCTCTTAGATTCTTGTCCGGCTCCTAAAACGGGAAATTCAGATAGAGAGCTTCATGGCCTGATCGAAGCCAAGGTTAAGACAGCTGGCAGGATTCCTAGTTCCTTGAAGAACTCTGGCTTCAAGCCACCTTGAGCAGTGGTTCCGTTTGCAGTTGTTGGGCTTTTGCCCGGTTTGGTTTTGCTGCCCCTGCTGGTGGGAGCTGCTCTTTTGCTGTTAGTTCCTTCTAGTTGCTTGTAGCCTTTTTTGCTTGTTTGTATTGTTTCTTCTGTGCTTTGTGCAAGGGTGGGGCCCTTTCAAAACCCCCTGTTCCGGTTCATAGCTCTGGTCAAAAGCATTTACCAATAGCAAAAACATCATGCTCAAATTTTAAGGTCTTTGCCTTTCAGTGCTTATGAAGGAAAAATACATTGCAATATATAAACAAGGTTGTGGCTGTAGGCAGTACACATGAAATAATATCAATTAAGGCACAAGATGTAGAATAAGATTATCACAAATTTCGATCAAATTATCCATGTTCGTAAGTTCATAAATCTTAAACAGCATTGAGATCTGCTTTATGGTTCATACTGTTATTCATTAAGTTCCATTGTCCACCACCCAACAGAATCATTCAACCAAACACCCGAGAGCCCATATACATACTATACAACATCTAAAGTCTCGGAGAAAAGTCTCATTTAACTGTGATACAAATCTATATTTCTAGTTGCAATGAAATTAAGGTGTATATATTTCCTTAGTGCAATTATAGTTTACAACATAGTACAAGAAAACCAAATGCCCAGGCCTTCAAGGTGGTCAGAAACAGGTTGCTCAATACCATCTAGTATACATCATGGTACAAAAAAATTAAAGGCCCAACCTTTTAGGTGGACGCAGATAAGTTCCACGTTGCCGAGCACCAGGCATGACTATTTGCTGGCTTTCTTTAGCACGTTTTTCTTTCTCCTTCTCTTTCAATTCATTGTCCAACTCACTCTGCTTTTTCCTCAATTCTTCCATTTCCTGTTCCATTGCAGTTTTCTCTTCCCTTTGCTTTTTCCGGTGTTCCAACATTGAGGTATCTGAATCCTTGATAGAGAAGAACATGGGGCCTAGTTCAGCAAGCCATTGGGGCTCAACAGCTGTTACACACTGCATATATTCCTTTGTTGTGAGAACCAGTTCATGATAGACTGTATAATCAGGAGTGTACCCCAAACCATATAGTGCACTGCTGGGATGCAAATGGCATGGCATTCCAGTCCTGCAGTTTACATATTCGCCAACACCTTTTAACCGAGCTGCATTATGAAAGTATGCTGAACAAATTGCTTTCCGAATAACATCCCAATCAGGTCCACAACTTGTCAATGCAATTTTTTGCATTTTGAGGATATCCAAAAGCTGAGAGCGCACTTCACGAGCTTTACGCAATCCCTTTACATGCAAAAAGTGGTCGTTGCACCAATCTCCCCGATACTGATTAGATTTCCATTGCTGGTAAACATTGAGAAGTGTCAGGTGATCACTCTCAGGAACAAAAAACTTTTCTCTTGCTGCATCACTTTCTTCTGCCCTATCTTTAGGGCGGAAGAAAACAGATGGAACAGAGAGCATAGAAACAATAGTCAAGACTTCATTGACACAGCCAAGTTCGTCTCCCATTAATAGCATTTTTGCTAGAGAAGGGTCAAGCGGAAATTCAACCATCTTCCTTCCAAGAACAGTCAATCTGCCCACATTATCAAGAGCACCAAGTACCCAGAGCTGATACATTGAGTTGAGAATGTTATCCTGTGGTGGGGGATCCATGAAATCAAAATCCAAAAGGTTTTCAATGTTCAATGACTTTAATAGTAAAACAACATTTCCCAGGTTGGTGCGTTGGATTTCAGGAACTGGATTTGGAAGCATTTCATTCTGATATGCTGTCTCAGTGTACAATCGATAGCATGTCCCAGGACCTGTCCTGCCTGCTCTACCAGCACGTTGGTCTGCTGCAGCTCTGCTTGTAGGGAAAACCTGAAGAGCATCCATACCCATTCTTGGATTGTACACTTTCAACTTGCCATACCCAGAATCAATAACATACAAGATGCCATCAACAGTAAGTGATGTCTCAGCAATATTGGTGGCAACAATACACTTGCGAGCACCATTTTCTGCCCTCTGAAATATTTTAGCCTGAAGATCTGAAGGTAGTTGAGAATAAATAGGAAGTATTGATAACGGGGTTATTCTGTTTTTTGTAGTTGACTCTAACTGATCCATTCGTTCTGCCAATTCATAACAAGTAGCTTCAATTTCATCCTGACCTGTCATAAAAATGAGAATATCTCCAGCAGGGCAGGTAATGTGAATGGACATAGCTTGTTTGACAGCTGCTTCCACATAGTCTTCACAAGGTGATTTGCTGTAGAGTATTGTCACAGGAAATGTCCGTCCTGGTATACGGAAAATAGGTACACTGTTAAACAGGAAAAACATGACAGCAATTAGTGAACATATACAGATGATTCAAAGAACATGCATATAACACAATTTACAAGGTGAGCATACCTTCCAAAAAAATTGGAAAACTTCTGTGCATTAAGAGTTGCTGATGTTACAATGAGCTTAAAGTCACGACGCCGTGCAACCACTTGTTTCAATATGCCAAATAACACATCTGTATTAAGAGACCTTTCATGCGCTTCATCCATGACAATTATACTGCATAAGCAAAAATCTAAATTGAGATCCTGACATATATTACTCTAGACAAGACATTCATGTCATTGCAAAAATCAAGACAAATGAAATAAGCAGGGAGTTGAGTGGAAGTACATTAGATGAAGCAAAAACAAGTAAGATATGAGAGGCATTTGATTATTATCGTGTGAAAGAAGTAAAGTGATACAAGACAAATGAATTAAGCAGAGAATTGAGAGTAAGTACATTAGATAAGAAAAAACAAGTAAGATACTAGAAGCATTTGACTTGATACACGCTTGAATAAAGGCCAAGTATCTTAAAGGTTTTGTCCTTTATAAATGTTTAAGGTTCCACAAAATTTCAAATACTACAGAAACATTATTTAAATCTGCATATGCCCTAAAACAATCGAGGTAGTCAAAATAAGTTTGCTTGATATCAAGATGTCAATTTGAAAATTGTTGTGAAAGGTTTGACTGTTGTCATTGATTTCATTTTGGATTGCTTGCAGAGTTCACTGCACTAGGGTTTATTGAAATATGGCAACAGGTGGAAGTCATGTCATGATAGTTATTTCATTTCGGATAAAATAAGAGTCAAATGTTGAATCTCTTTTCTTCAATCATGAACATATATGGTATAAGGTGACAGAATTGTGACAAGGTCATATTTTGAAGTTTGTTCATGATTCAGATTCGTTATACTCAGTGAGTCTCTATTTTTCAATCAGGATTTTATCTGGCTTGACAACATGCAGTAGATATTGTGATCATATTGATTCTCATGAGTAATTTGGTGATTAAATTCTTCTGAAAAATATGATTTCAGTTTGAAATGTTGACTCTTTGAACCTTAAGTAAAGTTTTCAAGTAATATTTGTAAAGAACTTGGCAGATGAAGTATGTTTGAAGATTTTATTTCTTTCTGCATATGGTAAGAGGATTAATGTTCTTGATATAAACTATTTCAGCATCATGATGAATGATTATAAACATTGTACTTTGAAAGGATTCGTCTAATCAAATTGAATATCTGTTTGTTGATTTTGTTGATTGAATAAGCATGTGACGGTCGTTTGAAAGTGTCATGTATAGTCAGTATTTTAATTGAGCAGTATCTGTCATATTCAGGATTGATAATTTATAAGTTTGATGATTATTGGAGACATATGATAATATTCTGCCATATTTTGTCTTATTTATAAAATGGAAACTTAATTGGTTCTTGTGGTTTCAGTTGATCACTTCAATCTTGTTAAAACACTAGTGATCATTTAATTTGCAATCCAGTTTGAAATTTTATGAACTTGTGCAGTATAGACTGAAATCTTGATTGCAGTTGCAGTATGTTGGGTTGGGAAGAAGGTAACACTTCTCAACATGACGAGAACTTATGGGGCCAAAATGAAAGACTGCAAAGGTCAAGGAATTCTCATGAATCAAACAGGGCTAGACAACCTTTTTGGGATCAAAGGGGACCCTGTTGGTTTAGAGGTCACCCACCTCATATGCCATTGAATCCTAATGTCGTGCTAAGACTAGGCTGAGGGGCACAAGTGTCTCTGCACTTTGACACTCGTGAACCTCAGGTTTGGAACATCATAAACCTAGCATATAGAGGAGGCCTACACACCCCTGCATATCCTAGATGCACACGTAGTGATCCTACTTCTCAAGCTCCTCATCATAGCTCGTCAAATCAAAGAGGCCATTCGGTTCCAAACTTCCTTGTCCAGTCTGCTCCATGTGATCTCTTAGTTGCCCACTATGCTACAAGAACTAATGACAATTTGTTAGCTGCATTCAATAAGGTAGCTACCCTTGCTGAGCCATCTTCCACGTTTAATGACTTTCATACTCCTTTCTCCTCCACACTTGCAATTCCATCCTCTTCCAAACGAGCATGGTTCTCCTTAGCCCCTCCCATGGTTACGCAAATCAAGAAAAACATTAAAGTCAAGGTTGATGAACGCACAGGTTTTGTCCATTCCAAAATGGAGAAGGGGCCTTATGAATTTTAAGAATGCGATACTAATCAGGGCATCCCATTGGTGGATTTAACCTCTGCAGAAGAGCATGGTATGTAATGTTCCCTTTCCGTCGGTAATTAACTTGATGATAGTTAGCCTTATTTCCTTGAATTTCCTGAAGGCTAACTTGGTCACTTTAAGGGGAAATTACTTTTTAAATAATTAATTTTAAGTTGTCCTTGGTTTTAATTTTATATTTTAAAGTTGACAACTTAATTATTTTAAAAGGGTATTTTTCTAGCTAGGTGGGTGCTTGAAGGAGAAATTATACTATTTTTATGAAGTGGCGTTCCATTTAGTGGGAAATAAATATTCCATGAAGCCCATAAAGTATATTATATTATATTTTATTCCTCTTGGGCATTTCACGGGAAGCATATAACGGAGTTTTGAACGCTCATTCAAGATTATGCATTTTATGATTGAAATTTCTGTGGAGAGCTTCCAAGCTTGATCCTGTGTGGTTGCATCCCTCATTCATCTTCTGGTTTCGATTGTGGAAGACCAACCCTAGCTAGAATATCTGGTGATTTTAATTTAGAAATCACAAGGAGCTTCAATGGAGTCATTTTGCAGTAAATTGGGTTTGAGAAATTTTAATGTTTTCTGAGCTTGATTTTGAGATTAATAATCTTGGTGTGAAATATGGTGGATTTCTGCAGACTACCAATGAAATGGCAATGACCAAAAACCAGCCGTACAAATTAATTTGCAGTGCCATACCATTTCTTGGCTAACCGTACTTCTTCTAATGCAAAATCTGAATGGAGTTTATGAAAGTGTTGATGACTAGGAGTAAGTTTGTCTTGTAGCTGCCACTAAAGACAAATTAGTGCGGACCGTGCATGTTAAAAGAGTTGGGGATTAATTCCTTGAGATGCCGTACCTTCCAAAGGATGATGTATCAAGAGAAAGGTATGTGGGAGCTAAACAATTTGAAGCGCTCATTTTGGGAGCCATCTTCTATAATGAAAAGTGGCGCCTAGCTTAGAGGTATGCTTTGCTGCTGTTTTGGAGGGGAGATTTTAGGTTTTGAAGGAGCTATGACCATTTTGGTGAAGTTCTGACCTGTTGTAACTGTTGTACCAGCAAGGTATAGATCTGATTATTAATTCTGAGCAATAGTACTATGCTTTCAGTTTGGTAGGAGCAGTTTGGGTTGAGTTGAGTGTGTTAATTCCAGTGATAAATTCAGTTGTGATCAGTTTAGGGGTGTTGGTTATGTATTTTCTGATCTGGAACAGCAGATACTGAGTGTTGCAGCAGTGAAACAGCATAGAAAACTTCAGTTCAGACTTGCTTCAGCAGTGTGGGCAGCCCTTCAGTAATCTCAATCAATATCCAGCAGCAACAAGGAATGGTATATGATTTCCTTCATGTACTTTGATGATTTCTGAGCATAAGTAGTTCTGATTTTGTTATTACAGCAGTCTGAAATTATAAATCAGAATTAATGTTCAATTGGAATGAAGGTTTTAAGCAATGTTGTCGGTGTTTGTAAACCTCGGAAGGTAGTACTGTCAATGGTGCTCTTTGCTTGCACTTCATTTTGTAAACTAGATGGTTTTACTGCCAGTATTTATAGCAATTTGCATTAACACGCATTTTGGCATTGAACGAGCTTATCGACCATCTTGGTCTTGAACAAGCTTAGACATTCTGCCAAGGTTTATACACATTGGTCCCAAAGAATAAGGGGTAGATAGGTTAGCTACGCCGCCTTGCGTGTGTTCTGGTCAGCTTGCCGCCTTGCATACATTCAGATAGCTATGTGATTCGGACATTGTATGCTCACACCTTGCCCTCCACGGGCTCTGGGTGATCAGAAAGTGTTCCGAAGACTGTTTGTGCTTTAGATTTCAACTAACATATTTTCGAAAAAACTAGGGTGGTTATTACAATGGTATCAAAGTTGGTTTCCTACCAGCTTGTGTGATTGCTAACCCTACATGCAGCAAAAATGTGACAAAGAAAAAAGATATCAGCAAAGAGAGGAGAGAAAATTGAAATCATCGTTGGGTACAGAGGGTTCTGTGAAAGAAACTCCAAACATGGCAGAAAGGGACAAGGATGCTTGTCCACCACATAGTCCAAGTGACAGAATTGGAAGGCAATTTGACACGATGTTTGACATGATAACACAGCTTATAAACAAGCTGGATCAGAACTTGAACAACATGCAGAGATCGAATGTTGATGCCAATAGCTCCCAGAGCAATGGCTCCCGTAGTAAAAATAGAGGCGTGGCCAGCTGCTAGGCCCCTGCAACCTGTTTTCACTAGAAGGGAGGAGACACCTCCTGTGCAAAATGAGCAAGTTGCATTCACTGATGAAGTTATGACTTGCTATGATGAGTATAGCACGCTTCCAGATCAAATCCGCCGAATCTTGACCTTCAATCAATTCATGAATGAAAAGAAGAGGAACGGAGGAAGGCAAGACACCAGAGGCAACAAAGTCCAAAGGAATTATCAGCAGGCATTGAACAAAGTTTCCCTAACCCACTTTGATGGAAGTGGAAAGTGCAAAGCAAGGGCCTGGGTTCAGAAGCTTGATAACTTCCTTGCATTGAGACCTATGCCAGAAGAGGAAGCTCTAAACTTTGCTACCTTGCACTTAGATGGAGCAGCCCATGAGTGGTAGTACCACGGATTGGTGACACAAGGTCACAATCTTATCACCACCTACGATGAGTTCACCAATAGACTCATCGAACGATTTGAGAAACAGGATCTAGAAAAAAGCTTCAAAGATCTAGCTCAGTTGAAGCAAACTAGCACCATTGATGCCTACATCACTGCGTTTCAAAGACTTAGTGTTATGGTCCCGGATGTTTCGGAAAAAAGACTCATCTTCCTGTTTGTAGAGAGTCTTTCAGAGCCAATAAGAGGTTGGGTCAAGTCTCTTGGCTCACAAACATTACAAGAGGCCATCAAGAGAGCTCGGAACTTGGAGTTTTCAGCTCCAAGGACCAAGATTGCAGCAAAACCATTTTCCTTCAATAAAGATAAAAGACCATTCTCACTTTTTTCCAAATCAGCAGAAGCCACCTATGCAGAAAATGAGTGAAGACATCAGAAATGAGCTCAAAAGAAAGAAATTGTGCTTCACGTAGAAAGAGCCTTGGGCTCCCGGTCATAAGTGCTTTGAGAAGGGACAAGTACGCCATTTAGAGGTATATTCAGATGCTGATTCTGAATCAGGAAAATCAAAACAGCAATCTGAATTTGAAGAATGTCAAGAAGTTGAGGACTTTGAAAAACTTGAAGAGGTGAAGGAGGACAATGGAATACTTGCACAATTATCTAGCACTCAAAAGAACGACCCCTTTAGAGTTCGTGGAGTTCTTGGAGGGCAGTGTATGGTTGCTCTTATTGACATTGGTGCCACGCATAATTTCATAGATGAAGGCCTTGCGGCAAAGCATGGGTTGAAGATGGAGGAGTTTGATAGGTTCAAAGTCATGGTTGCTGATGGCTTTACCCTCACTTGCACACGAAAGATCTCTCAACTTTGCATTCAGTTGGGAAATTATGAGGTCAAGGACGAATTCTATGTTGTGAGCATTTTTACACCGATGTGCTACTCGGAATTCAATGGCTGAAATCTTTAGGAAAAATCTATTTGAATTTCCAAACTATCGAGCTTAAGTTTGAGTCAGAAGGGAAGAAGGTTGTCCTCCGCGCAATGTCAAATGGAGGTCCAAGAGTTGTCATTGCCAAGAGGATGGAACGTATTTTGAGGCAAAGCCAAGTTGAGTGGGTTGCAAAGTGTGTAGTCATGCCCACTTCTGTTCATGAGGGGAAGAGAGTGCACCATCCTAATGTGCAAACATTATTGACCAAGCATACCAAAGTCTTCAGTGGGTTGCCACCAAGAAGGCCTCCTGATAGAGGCATTGAGCATGTGATTGAGATGGAGGAGGGAGCCAAACCAATGATAACCACTCCCTACAGACACCGAAACACTTCAAGAATAAAATCGAGAAGGCCATCAAATAATTGCTTGACATGGGGTTCATTCGGCCTAGCAAGAGTCCTTTTGCATCTTCGGTTGTGTTAGTAAAGAATAAGGATGGAACTATGCGTTTATGCATAGATTACCATGAGCTCAACAAGAGAACTATCAAAAACCGATATCCAATACCAAGGATAGATGAGCTCATTGATGAGCTGCATGGAGCAGTCTTTCTCAAAATTAGACTTAAGATCCGGGTATCATCAGATCCGCATGCGTGAGACAGACATAGAAAAAACTGCTTTTAGATGCCACTTTGGGCACTTTGAATTTTTGGTTATGCTTTTTTGCCTAACCAACGCTCCTGCTACATTCCAATCATGTATGAATCAGATTTTCAGTGAGCAGCTTCAGAAGTTCCTTTTGGCATTTTTTGATGATATTCTTATTTACAGTAAGCCTTGGGAAGAACACATGCGTCATTTGGATGAAGTTTTGGGAATTCTTGAGGCAAAATCTTGTTTGCCAAGGAGTCTAAGTGCGAGTTTGGAATGACTGAGATTTTGTATCTTGGTCATGTAATCAGCGCAGACGGGGTTAGAGTGGATCAAGAGAAGATTTGTGCTATCCTTGAGTGGCCACCACCAAAAAACCTCACACATTTGATTTTCACAATTAGCAACTCCCCTTATTGATCTCACAAAGAAGGGAGCATTTTTATGGACAGATTCAGCGCAGAAATCTTTTGAAGAATTCAAGGTGATTATGAGTAACTGTCTCGTGTTAGCACTTCAAGATTTTACCAAGCCATTTGAGCTTGAGTGTGATGCTTTAGGAGAAGGCATTGATGTTGTCCTCATGCAAAATAAACACCCAATTGCCTTTGAGAGTAGGAAGTTGTATGGCGGTGAGAAGAACTATTCGATCTATGACAAGGAAATGCTTGCAATCATGCATGCATTGATCAAATTTCGTCAATACCTGGTGGGAGGTAAATTCATTATAAAAACAGATCATAATAGTCTTAAGTATTTCCTTAACTAGAAGGATCTTAGTGAGAGGCAACAACGTTGGGTGAGTAAGCTTCAAGCTTACGATTTCGACATCATCTACATGAAGGGGGGAAAAAACATTGTAGTTGATGCACTTTCGAGGAGACCATATCTCACCTCTATTGTTGAGATTACAACAGATTGGAAGAATCAAATCCTTGCAGAATATGCTAAAGATCCTTTCACTTCAAGTATCATTGATGGTGCCACCCATGAGGATAAGTACAAGGTAATCAATGGTTGATTTTTTATAAAGAGTGCATATTTTTAGTGGCAAATTCAAAGGTTAAAGAGAAGGTTTTAAGGTCATTTCATGATGAACCTTTGGCTGGTCACCAAGGTTTCTATAAGACCTATAAGCTGATCCGTGAGAGATTCTCATGGAAAGGGCTTAAAAATGATGTCATTAATCATGTAAGGGAGTGTTCTGTATGCCAACAGAACAAAATTGAACACACATACCCTGTTAGTCTGTTGCAACCTTTGCCCATTCCCAATCAAAAATGGGAAAGCATATTGATGGATTTCATCACCGGGCTGCCCAAGGTACAAGGAAGGGACTGTATTTATGTTGTAGTGGATAGATTAACGAAGTTAGCTCATTTTTTTGCAATCAGTTCACATTTTAGAGCAGCCCAAGTGGCTGAGTTGTTTTTCAAGGAAGTGTTCAGATTGCATGGGTTACCACGAAACATAGTAAGTGATAGGGACAGCAAGTTCCTCAACTTGTTTTGGCAGGAATTCTTCCGTTTGAGTGGGATTGAGCTTCACTCCGAGCACTAGTTATCACCCACAAACTGGTGGGCAGACAGAAATTGTGAATAAGTGGGTGGAGGGTTATCTGAGAAACTATGTTTCAGGACAGCAAATGGCTTGGGTTCGTTGGCTTCATTTGGGAGAGTATTGTTACAACTCTTCCTATCACATGTCTATTAAGATGTCACCATTCATGGCTCTTTATGGTTATTATGCACCTAGTTTCATTGATCTAATTTTTGATGGATGTAGAGTGCCCCAAGCTAAAGATTTGTTGTAGCAGTGCCAAGATATCATGAAGGCTTTGAAAGACAACCTCCTGCATCTCAAAACCAGCAAAAGTTTTATGCAGATCAGCACTGTGTTGAGCGCACCTTTGAGGTGAGAGACATGGTTTATTTGAGGTTGCAGCCTTACTATCAGTCCACTCTCAAGAAGAGTGGAGCAGAAAAGTTGAAACCACGTTTTTATGGACCTTTCAAGGTCAAGAGGAGGGTTGGTGAAGTGGCTTATGAGCTGGAACTTCCGGTGAACAACAAGGTTCACAATGTTTTTCATGTATAACGCCTCAAGAAGGCGCTGGGACACAATGTGGTAGCTTCTTCAGAATTGCCTCCACTAGATGAGGAGGGCAATCTTGTGTTGATTCCGGAAAGAGTCTTGGAGTTCAAAGAATGAACAGTAAGGAAGAGGACCATTAGTGAGTACCTAATCAAATGGAAGAACCTACCTTTGGAGGATGCTACTTGTGAGAGTGAGCAGATTTTGCAACATCCGAACTCGCAGTTGCTTGAGGACAAGCAACTTTAGGGAGGGAGGACTATAATGTCCCCTTTTCGTCGATAATTAACTTGATGATAGTTAGCCTTATTTCCTTGAATTTCCCGAAGGCTAAATTGGTCACTTTAAGGGGAAATTACTTTAAAATAATTAATTTTAAGTTGTCCTTGGTTTTAACCAATGTTGCAGGATACACTACCCGCCTTCCCCAGGTACGCGTATCACTGTACCCGATACTGGTACGGGTACGGTACGGCAAGGATACCGTGCCCTACCGTACCTAGATTTAGGGTAAATTTGTAGCCATGTCAAATGCATCTGGATTCAGCGTCCTAAAAAATGTCGTATCTTTTGCGAAATGTAAAAATAAAAAAAACCCCTCGACGTTCATTTTTTCTGCATTTTCCTTCCCTCGGCGTTGGTTTTCCTGCATTTTCCTTCCCTCACATCCGCTATGACCCAGTCCATGCCTACAAAATAAAAAGTATTGAAATAGTGCGATTTCCATTATAATTTGCAATATATGTTAATACCTCAGCGTGAAATTTACGAGTTCCTTTTATTGTTATTGTTAGGGCATATTAATATTTAATTAGCCGATAGGCTTTTATATGTGAGCATTATAGTACTCAGAATTGTCTCACGCCATAAAAAAAATTTACGTCGGAAAATTTTCTAAACTCGTCGATCGTCGGTTGTTTTATCGGCGTATTCCCTGAACCTCCTATGGGTGCAAGTGCTAGTAGTAAATTCTTAAAAATGAGAGCCCATATAGTTAATATTTAATAGTTAATTTTTAATTTTTAAATATTTTATTCACGGGGCTCTCATTTTTAACTAAAGCTTTAAATATTTCTATCTCCTCCTTTGACACTTTAATATTTAATAGATATTTTTTATTAATATTAAAACTTACATATATATTTTAATTTTTAATTAGTTTATTTTTTAATAGTTTATTAATATTATATATATTATATATTATATATATAAAATACAACATATACAAATCCCCTATAATAGTTTATTAATTTTATATATAATTAATAAATTATTATAGGGGATTTGTATATGTTGTATTTATTTTATTATATATATAAAATAAAATAAAATAAATATATATAAATTAAAAAATATTTAAAAAGCCGATAAGGGCGTGGTTCGGTGGTTAAGTCGCTTGGTTGTAGTGGCGGCCACTAGAGTTCAAACCCCCGCTAGGCCAACGAGCTCGCAAGCTTTACACCTTCGCTGGGCCAACGAGCTCGCGGGTTTGAAGTGTTCTTGCTAGGGGATGAGGTCCCCTGTCTTGTGGCCTCACCGATTCATTGCTCCGGGCAAAAACATTCGCCTGGAGCCGGAGGCCGTGTCGCACCAGCATCGCCGGTCACGTTAAAAAGTTTACCAGGCACATTATCTTTAAAAAATATATATACATATATATATATATATATTTAAAAAATAAAATAAAATAATTAAAAATAAATATATTTATATATATAAATTTAATATATATTGTTGTATCCAACAATATTATCCATATTAGGGGTCTTGAAAAATAGTCGTATCTGTATCAAATAGCATATCTGTATCCATGCAACCTTGGTTTTAACTTTATATTTTAAAGTTGACAACTTAATTATTTTAAAAGTGTATTTTTCTAGCTAGGTGGGCGCTTGGAGGAGAAATTATAATATTTTTATAAAGTGGCGTTCCATTTAGTGCGAAATAAATATCCCATGAAGCCCATAAAGTATATTATATTATATTTTATTCATCTTGGGCGTTTCACTGGAAGCATATAATGGAGTTTTGAACACTCATTCAAGTTTATGCATTTTATGACTGAAATTTTTGTGGAGAGCTTCTAAGCTTGATCCTATGAGGTTGTATCCCTCATTCATTTTCTGGGTTCAATTGTGGAAGACCAACCCTAGCTGGAATATCTAGTGATTTTAATTCAGAAATCATAAGGAGCTTCAATGGAGTCATTTTGCAGTAAATTGGGTTTGAGAAATTTTAATGTTTTCTGAGCTTGATTTTGAGATTAATAATCTTGGTGTGAAGTATGGTGGATTTCTGCAGATTACCAATGAAATGGCAATGACCAAAAACCAGCCGTACAAATTAATTTGCAGTGCCATACCATTTCTTGGCTAACCGTACCTCTTCTAATGCAAAATCTGAATGGAGTTTATGAAAGTGTTGATGACTAGGAGTAAGTTTGTCTTGTAGCTGCCACTAAAGACAAATTAGTGCGGACCGTGCATGTTAAAAGGAGTTGGGGATTAATTCCTTGAGATGTCGTACCTTCCAAAGGATGACGTACCAAAAGAAAGGTATGTGGGAGCTAAACAATTTGAAGCGCTTATTTTCGGAGCCATCTTCTATAATGAAAAGTGGCGCCTAGCTTAGAGGTATGCTTTGCTGCTGTTTTGGAGGGGAGATTTTAGGTTTTGAAGGAGCTATGACCATTTTGGAGAAGTTCTGACCTGCTGTAACTGTTGTACCAGCAAGGTATAGATCTGATTATTAATTCTGAGCAATAGTACTATGCTTTCAGTTTGGTAGGAGCAGTTTGGGTTGAGTTGAGTGTGTTAATTCCAGTGATAAATTCAGTTGTGATCAGTTTAGGGGTGTTGGTTATGTATTTTCTGATCTGGAACAGCAGATACTGAGTGTTGCAGCAGTGAAACAGCATAGAAAACTTCAGTTCAGACTTGCTTCAGCAGTGTGGGCAGCCCTTCAGTGATCTCAATCAATATCCAGCAGCAACAAGGAATGGTATATGATTTCCTTCATGTACTTTGATAATTTCTGAGCATAATTAGCTCTGATTTTGTTATTACAGCAGTCTGAAATTATAAATCAGAATTAATGTTCAATTGGAATGAAGGTTTCAAGCAATGTCGTCGGTGTTCGTAAACCTCGGAAGGTAGTACCGCCGATGGTGCTCTTTGCTTGCACTTCATTTTGTAAACTGGATGGTTTTACCGCCAGTATTTATAGCAATTTGCATTAACACATGTTTTGGCATTGAACGAGCTTATCGACCATCTTGGTCTCGAACAAGCTTAGACATTCTGCCAGGGTTTATACACATTGGTCCCAAAGAATAAGGGGTAGATAGGTTGGCTACGCCGCCTTGTGTGTGTTCTGGTCGGCTTGCCGCCTTGCATACATTCAGATAGCTTGGTGTGAATTGGGTTTGAGAAATTTTGATGTTTTCTGATCTTGATTTTGAGATTAATAATCTTGGTGTGAAGGATGGTGGATTTCTGTAGATTACCAATGAAATGGCAATGACCAAAAACCAGCTGTACAAATTAATTTGCAATGTCATACCATTTCTTGGCTACCCGTACCTCTTCTAATGCAAAATCTGAATGGAGTTTATGAAAGTGTTGATGACTGAGTAAGTTTGTCTTGTAGCTGCCACTAAAGACAAATTAGTGCAGACCATGCATGTTAAAAGGAGCTAGGGATTAATTGGCTACGCCGCCTTGTGTGTGTTCTGGTCGGCTTGCCGCCTTGCATACATTCAGATAGCTTGGTGTGAATTGGGTTTGAGAAATTTTGATGTTTTCTGATCTTGATTTTGAGATTAATAATCTTGGTGTGAAGGATGGTGGATTTCTGTAGATTACCAATGAAATGGCAATGACCAAAAACCAGCTGTACAAATTAATTTGCAATGTCATACCATTTCTTGGCTACCCGTACCTCTTCTAATGCAAAATCTGAATGGAGTTTATGAAAGTGTTGATGACTGAGTAAGTTTGTCTTGTAGCTGCCACTAAAGACAAATTAGTGCAGACCATGCATGTTAAAAGGAGCTAGGGATTAATTCCTTGAGATGCCGTACCTTCCAAAGGATGCCGTACCAAGAGAAAGGTACATGGGAGCTAAACAATTTGAAGCGCTCATTTTGGGAGCCATCTTCTATAATGAAAAGTGGCGCCTAGCTTAGAGGTATGCTTTGCAGCTGTTTTGGAGGGGAGATTTTAGATTTTGAAGGAGCTATGACTATTTTGGTGAAGTTCTGACTTGCTGTACCTGTTGTACCAGCAAGGTATAGATCTGATTATTAATTCTGAGCAATAGTATTATGCCTTCAGTTTAGTAGGAGCAGATTGAGTTGGGTCGAGTGTGTTAATTCTAGTAATAAATTCAGTTGTGATCAGTTTAGGGGTGCTGGTTATGTATTTTCTAATCTGGGACAACAGATACTGAGTGTTGCAGCAGTGAAACAGCATAGATAACTTCAGTTCAGACTTGCTTCAGCAGTGTGGGCAGCCGTTAAGTGATCTCAATCAATATCCAGCAGCAACAAGGAATGGTATATGACTGACTTCATGTAATTTAATGATTTCTAAGCATAATTAGTTCTGATTTTGTTATTACAGCAGTCTGAAATTATAAATCAGAATTAATGTTCAATTGGAATGAAGGTTTTAAGCAATAATGAAAGTTTTAAGCAATAGTGTCTGTGTTTGTAAACCCCGGAAGGTAGTACCGCTGGTGGTGCTCTTTGCTTGCATTTCATTTTGTAAACTGGATGGTTTTACTGCAAGTATTTATAGTAATTTGCATTAATACCCATTTTGGCATTGAACAAGCTTATCGACCATTTTGGTCTCGAACAAGCTTATCGACCATTTTGGTCTCGAACAAGCTTAGACATTCTAGTCCCACTGAATAAGTGGTAGATAGGTCAGCTACACTGCCTTGTGTATGTCTGGTCGGCTTGCCGCCTTGCATACATTCAGATAGCTTTGTGCTTCGGACATTGTATGCTCACACCTTGCCCTCCACGGGCTCTGGGTGATCAGAAAGTGTTCCGAAGACTACCTGTGCTTTATATTTCAGCTAACATATTTTCAAAAAAACTAGGGTGGTTATTATTACATAGTAAAGTAAAGGAAATGATTAGTGGTGATTGATTTGACTTTTGATATTTTAGAAACTCTTTAACTTTTGTTTCTGTTAAGACATCATTTGATACTTTATTCGACAGTTGATGAACTTTTTTATTTCAGTTATATGCAGTCATGATGAGAAAGTTTCAGTTTTGGTTATAGTTGATCATATTTGAATGATAAAATATAAGTTTCGACTATTAAATGGATAATATTGCTGATGTCATTGCTTTTATGTGATGTTTTGAAATGTTGGATGGATGGAAATGAATTTTTTGACTTCATTGTTTATCATAATTTCTGCTATTGTTATGATAATAGAAAATCTTATGTCCATTCTACACAAATAAAGGTTACTTAAAAAAGATTTGGCATGTTTCATAGTGACTGATATGTATAATGTTTGAGTCACTTTGACATGTTAACTTTGGAAATGGAAATAAGCTAGAATTTTATGGCCTTTGGTGTCCAAGAGGATGCAGTCTTGCATTCCCCTTAACACTTGGCATAAAGTGTAAGCAAAGTGAGCCCCCACCCAAAGACATACACTTGAGAATGTGTCGTATTTCATTATTTAAATGTCCTTTATGTGGTATATGTTGAAAAGTCAAAAAGGGATATTTATAATGTCTAATCTTATGTTATAACTTTTAAGTCATAAAGTTATAAAAAATTGTCCTCATTCCTTAGTTGAGTGATATTGTCAGGAATATTGTGTTAGTTAATAATGTTATTCCCCTAGCTCATATATGTTGATGATTGTTTTTAGACAGGTCAACAATAGAGTAAAACACTAAGTATTCAACTCTCTCTTGAATAAAGCCTCTCGAATGCTAAACAAAGTGATCAATCGAGACAACTCCAAGGTTCCTTTTCTTATAATTCATAGTGGATGAACTCGGTGATTACATGTGATCTTGCTGATAATCACAAAGGGACTTACACAGACTTCTATTTCATTCAGCTTGTTCCTCCTTTCAGTGTGGATGATGTATGTACAAGGTTTCAATAATGAAGAAAAGTAAAAAGGTAAGGGTTTAGGAAAACTAATCCAAAGTCAATGAAGCAATGATGATGCGTGAATAGACAAACTCCTTGATAAACCTAACCCCACTTCGCCAAGAATACCTACAACTACATGAAGTTGGTGCAATCTCTTAAGGTACGCGAATGGTTTTCAAATCATGAAGGCTCATATGAACACCCATTAAACGGCGCAACTCAAACAAACATCCACAATCGAACTTATGCAAATGATGAGGCTCAGACTAGCTTTACACAACACTTCACCAGCGATGAATGTTAAAAGCATGAGCTAAGAGTTGATCAAATATCCAATACAAACATACATTACATCAAAGAGCTTCTAATCTACTTTGAAACATCTCTCCATTTCATCAAAGTACAAGAAACCATGTGATTCCACAAGACAACACTTAACACCAAATAAGCTCCAATGTCTTTGCATTAATCTTGAGAAATATTTACAACTTCAAGTCCTCTCAGAGAATTTCAAGAGTCTCTTCTATTCTACTCCTAAAAAACTAATAATTGCAAATGAGGCAACAAGGCCTTTATATAGAGTCCAGAATACAACGAATGGCTAAGATCATTTCATGTAGCCAAGGGCTTAGATCATGCCACCTCAACAGGTAGTTACAACAACTTGCTATTTTTAGTACATATGGGAGGCAATGAAGGCATGTTTTCCAAGAAGATAAGATAGAAATGGAATCTTTTAGAGCATCTTCCACATAGGCGTCCTCTTGACCTCTTTCTTATTAAATGATACATTGAATGTAGTGATATGATGTGGCTGATTATGATTGGATGATGATAGGTACATGCCACATAGGTGCCACCTCAACATACTTGTGGATTTCAACTGTTTATTAAATATGCTTTTAGACATATTCCCAAATTGTATCATCTTGTGATGTCTTTGATGTGAATGCTTTGAACTTGAATGCTTGGGAATACTTTGTTAATCTTGCCTTGTTCATTGTAAGTAGGATATGTATGATGCTTGTAGCTTCATTTGACTAACTCTGTGATGTTTCTTTTCCTTCTTCTTGTAGATAGGATACATGATGATCTTCTTCAGATGATTCCTTGATAGAGAGTAGTAGATGATGATGACATGAAGTAGAATAGGAGACTCTTTGATACTTGAAGATTGAGGAGGAACTTGAAACTAAATGGATGAATGTCTTCATTGATACCATTGATGATGAAGTGTTCTTGCACAATGATCTTTGAAGTGGCCCTTTGGAGTGTAGATGATAATACCTTCTTTGGATGTAGAGTAGATGACCTCTCAAGGAGACTTTGAAGCTTGATGAGTCTTGAATCTTAATGTGTGAAGTGGCCTTGACATGATGTAGATGATAATGAAGTATTGTCACATGATGATGGTGAAAGGTTCCTTTGGAGCAGCTATATGATGACTCTTCCTTGAAGGTAACTCCTTACTTCTCGCTTGAAGGTGATCCTATGTACTTCATTCCTAGCTCCATCGTTTCTCCTAGATCAACGTTCCTGCAACACAAAGAAACAACATATCAAACAATTGATAACCTTGCATAGCATAACATATAAGAAACATGTTTTAAGCATTCAACACCCTTCTAGATCTAGGCGCAAATCTAGGTGAAAAGATGAGCAAAAGGCACCCAAGCCAAATTAACCATGCATTTGATATTTTATGACTTCAATTGACTTGGAATAACTTATAATGGCTCAATTTCTCAAGCGCTTACTCAATGATGTAAATTTAAGCTCTTTTCCTCCTAGGAGCTCACTCAATAAGTTCATTAGATGCAACTTCCCCCTAGGTGCCCATTTAGGTTTGTAGATAAATGAAAGTGTGCCTAGGGTTGGATTGGTTTTATACTTGTTATTTGATGACCTCAAACAATTGAACATGCCTTAGAATGTTTTCCTTTCTTAAAGCGCCCACTTTTAAACATGGATTTGAGTGGTTTTCCTTAGGGCGCCACTTTAGTTGGCACGGAGGTGAAAGGGCGCCTTGATCAATTTGGCCTCTATTTGCTATCTCTAAGACTTTGAATGATTAAACATGCTTAAAGTGATTCTTTCTCTCTTGGCGCTCACTCAGTGATGCAAATTTAGGAGTTCTTTTCTAAGGCACCAATCTAGGTCTACAGAGAGGCAAAGTGCGCCTAACCTCGTTAAGCTTTATACTTGTCATTTTTTCTGCTTTAAACAATTGTGAATGTCTTGCCTCATCTAGGCGCCCACTCAAAGATGTCCTTTCATGTATCTTCTTCCAAGGCGCTCATGATGATATGGAGAGACAAGCAAAGGCGCCTAGAATACTTGGCCTATTTCTTTGGATTTTTGATGATTTTAACCCTTAAATGACATCCAATTTCATGCTCTTAAGCTCTCTTCTTACAAGGCGCCATATTAGGATGCTCCAAGTGTGAAATGGCGCCTTGTTTCCCTTAGTGATATTGATCTCCTAGAGGCGCATTTTGATGATGGTTTGGGTGTAATAAGGCGCCTAGCATCAATTTGACTTAACTTTTGATATTTCAATGATTTCAAACAATAGGAGATGACATAAAATGATCATATTTCTCAAGGAGTCCACCCAAAAGGGCTATTTCATGTAAATTCTTCCTAGACGCCAATGTGAGGTGGTATGGACTAGGAAATGCGCCTAAGATCCTAAAGCAAATTCACGCCCAGAACTGAAAGTCTCCGAGGACAGGTATATTGAAAAATATATTTAAGGATTTCTTATACTTTAAATATTTTTCAATATACCTTTCAGGATGTTTGAGATAGGTCTCGAATCCACCAGATTTAACATGTAGATTATAGAATTTGGAGGATCCACCAAATTTCAGACTTAGTCAATTTTTCAGTGTTTCAGGATATCAGGCTACCAGACTTAGTCATTTTCAAGATCTCAAACATACATCAGGATTGGTCTCAGTGTTCATTATTTGGATTTGATTAAGACTCTTCATTACTGCAAGTTCATGTTCCAGAGGAGACCTCCAGTTATAAAACAAAAACTTCTAGGAGAGAGACTTATTGTTGGATTGGCATTTCATTACTTCAAGCACGTTCACTAAGCCAAATTTGGTGATTTCCAACGTGATTTCTCTTCTAAGTGCAATTTGATGATGATTGGAGTGTGAAATTGCGCCTAACACTTAAGGGAGAAAACACTTCAAGTTTATGGATTCCTAGTACTAGCTATAGACAAGGAAGCTTTGTTCAACTTAGGCACCACTTAATGATATCATATCATGCTCTTTCTTTCTAAGGCGCAACTTGGAGTTAGTTTAAACATTTCTTTCATGCTAAGGCGCCAAAATGGATAGTCTAATGCATGAAGGGCGCCTCACTTTACTTGCTTATTTTCATGCCTTCAACTTAGGCGCACTTCTGTGGTTGAGTAAAACATGAAATGGCACCTAGACCTAAATGCCTTTTCCTTGTCAAATTTGTAGTGTTTCAGGCTTCCAACATCAATTTCAATCAAGGCGCTTTGGTTTTAAGCCCTCCTTGCCCAAGGCGCAATCTTGAGGTTGTCTAGATGATAAAAGGCGCTTGGAGTTCTAGGCGGAGTTTTGAGGTTGTGCAAGTGGAGAAATGCGCCTAAGGTCTTCAAGCAAATTTGCACCTAGAAAACAAAAGTCCCCAAGGTAAGGTTTAGAAATTGAATTTCTTATACTTTAAATATTTTTCAATATACCTTTCAGGATGTTTGAGATAGGATATTTTTCAATATACCTTTCAGAATGTTTGAGATAGGTCTCGGATCCACAGGATTTAACATGCAGATTCTAGATTTTTGAGGATCCACCAGATTTCAGACTTAGCCAATTTTCAGGATTTTCAGGATCAGGATACCAGACTTGGTCATTTTCAGGATCTCAAACATCAGGATCAGGTCATCAGGGGCCTATAGGACTCGAACACCACTGACTTCATCATGCAATAAACTAAAGACATCATCAAAACTTCATGCAAAGCATCAGAGCTCAAAAAAGGGAGGTCCCCATTTGCAATGGGGTGATGTGTGATTAGGTCACAACAAGTTTCAGTTTTGGTTATAGTTGATCATATTTGAATGATAAAATATAAGTTTCGAATATTAAATGGATAATATTGCTGATGTCATTGCTTTTATGTGATGTTTTGAAATGTTGGATGGATGGAAATGAATTTTTGGACTTCAATGTTTATCATAATTTCTGCTATTGTTATGATAATAGAAAATCTTATGTCCATTCTACACAAATAAAGGTTACTTAAAAAAGATTTGGCATGTTTCATAGTGACTGATATGTATAATGTTTGAGTCACTTTGACATGTTGACTTTGGAAATGGAAATAAGCTAGAATTTTATGGCCTTTGGTGTCCAAGAGGATGCAGTCTTGCATTCCCCTTAACACTTGGCATAAAGTGTAAGCAAAGTGAGCCCCCACCCCAAGACATACACTTGAGAATGTGTCGTATTTCATTATTTAAATGTCCTTTATGTGGTATATGTTGAAAAGTCAAAAAGGGATATTTATAATGTCTAATCTTATGTTATAACTTTTAAGTCATAAAGTTATAAAAAATTGTCCTCATTCCTTATTTGAGTGATATTGTCAGGAATATTGTGTTAGTTAATAATGTTATTCCCCTAGCTCATATGTGTTAAAGCCCTAAGGTATCAATTGTATAACTAACTTGGCCTTTTAAAAGGACATGATCCAACAAAAGGAGAGAAATATACAGGCACACACAACTTACGTTTAATTCATACTGTTTGCTTTTGTAGCCTAAAGGATTTTGAATTGATCATGTCAATTGCAGAAGGATTTATAACACTTCCTCTGATGGTATAGTACATTTTACTTGAAACCATAAGGTATAGTCAGTATTTCAAATTTTCATCTTTCTAATTATCTTCATTGGTGTCAAGTTTGATCGGTTGGTATTTGCAGGTCATAGTTTTGCAAATCTCTGTGGCTGATGTTGAATGTCTTTATCTTTGCCTGATGAATATTTTATGCACTTAATTGCAGAACAGCTAATGATCTTTTTGTTTTGTAATCGTTTTGTCAATTATGTTTTCTTTGATATCACACATTCAAACTTGCTAGCTGATATTTCTGGATCAATAAAATCATCTTTTTGCTTATCATTGGTCTCAACAACCAGCCTTGTGTACTTGTTATTCTAATTTCATAGTTGTATCATGATGGCAGATTTGAGTAATTTAATTGCTTTCTTAGGCTTAGACTTGGAAGTTTATTGTACATTATTGCTATAACAACATAATTAATAACGAGTTATATATATTATTGATGTTATCTTTGATTTGCTAGAGTAGATTAATGACGTGAGTGGTAAAGTAGATCAATTACATTTTAGATTAACAATTGTATTCGCAAACTGATTTATCAAACTGTAGGAGAACATTTTAAAATCACTCTTTGAGTGTACAATTGAAGCAGTATTTCTTGTGGTTGTTCTCAAATACACTTCAATCACATCGTAGCATTAATAACTCAATTTGAAAGAACTTAAATCCCAGAATCTGCTAGGTTAAAAACACGCGCACACACGTTAGTTTTCCTTAGCAATTAAACTACCCTTTTCACGCCTAATCAATTTTTCTAGTTAAAGGTCCCTACAATTAAATTGCTCAAATTTCATTTTAAACTTTGTGATAGGTAAAAGGGTTGACTGTTTGAAATCAATACAGTTTTCAATGCAACACATTCATACCTTCCAACGAACAAAATCCAACTTTTGCGGCTTTTCTGCATTTTCCTAATGGCCTATTCAAATCCTTTATAATAAAACAACTCCCTTAGCCGTTCAAACGTTCAATTTGTGGTCATGGGATCATTGCATGCTTCCAAAAACTCAAAAGCTTCCTCTACTTCTTCCATGAATATTTTCTGCAACAACTTTTGTCATTATTTCCTACAAGTTCTATAACCTCTCTATAGTCATTCTTAGCTCCTCTCTATAGCTTTGAAGCCTTTATCACTTCCTCTACCTTTGACACATCTTGGTGATTTCACTTCCTCATATCTCTGCACATAGCGCAACCCACACTTTAGAAACCCTATAAGCATTTATAGTTTCTAAAGTTTACATTCATTTGCCTAGTACAAAGCACCCTAGGTAAAGCACACACATCCAAACTAGCCAAGGACTGTAGTAGGGTTGAAAAATACCAAACAGGGACTTTATTGAGGCAAGCTTCCAAATAGTCACAAAAAAATTCATGTCCAGATACAAAGGTTTGTGACCAATTTCTCTTGACAAAAGCATCGAAATCCAGATCTACAAGCACAGCAAGGACCTAAAAGGAAACATGCAACTTGTCTGGAAATCTGATAGCCATGTGTGTTGAGTTTTTTTAGCTCAGTTCGAAACTTCTGCACAGGTTCAGTGTGAACATGCAGGTAGTTCAAATTTTCTATTTTGTAATTCACTTAGTGATTAAAGTGAAATATATTATTTAGTTAATTAAGTCTAATAAAGTGCGAAAACACTAATGACTTAGACTTAACTTCCAAGTCATCTCCTACGTGAGATAAGATTTCTTTCTTTTTAAGAGATAAGATCATTTTATTGGAAGATTATATTTTTAGCTGAATAGTATAAAGATAGAGGCAAGATAGAGAATTAATAACTCAGAGCAGTGTAATATTTCCGTGCAACTGAAGGACTAGTTGTAGAGGTTGCCTTTTAAGCTTTCGAAGGAATGTGAAGCAGATTGGAAGGTGTACAATATCTCTCTAGTGTTCATTGTTTCCGCTGTTTAAATTTCAATCTTTTGTGTGATTAATTCAATGTTATTTCAGCATTAGGAAATTATTCATCGAGATTGGAATTTTAACAATGTGCTCAAAGGTGGCCGCCACACTGCTAACATCAATACTTCAATCCAAATGCCACTGCAAATGTCCTGATTCTGCTCTTGTGTCAGTTTCAATTGTTTCTAAGCATTCCAGTTTTTAACTCAAGTCACTACCACAACTCTATGTTTTCTATAGCACTACCTGATCAAAGCTTTCTGCAATATTTGGTACTTGTCTGCAAGTTCACCCATCAGCCTTTGAAATCAGGGACAGTGTCTTTTCCTCTAGTTTCTTAGTACTTTATTGCATAAGCAAATATATCTACGTTTTAAACCCAACTCTTAATATACTTGTCTGGGGAATGAACATAGCATTTTCTTAGGCAAATATACATGTTATTAAGACAAAACATCTTTTATTCCCATGTATTCCTAGAAAGATTAAAGTATTGTTTTCATTGTATTCATAACATTAAAGTATGTACGCATTCATTTTTTTATTCTACACATAATTGGCCTAAAATAAATTTAAAATCTGCATATATCCGACTATTGCAATTTGCACCAAACAGCACCTCTTTTTTGTATGCTGTTAAAATGGCTAGAGCATAATTGAAAATATATTTGAACGAGAAGCTAAATCACTAGCAACAATCAAAACTATTTATTATGAAACATGAAGCCCACGATTTGGTTCACAAGCACATGATAATACTAGATCTTTCTTGACACAACTTCTGGTGCCTACCACTACAATACAGAGAACACTTTCTCTCTCCTATGGGTATTGCTAGTCTCCGGAGGTTCAACCTGTATTCAATCAACTTTGCCAGGTATAAGAGAGAATGGAAATGCCATAACACAAGAGTCTGCATCAAGCTTTAGAGATTGAGAGGGTAAAAATCTTCATTCTGCAAGATGATGTTGCTCTGATCTTACAGGAAAATCGGAAATCAAAACCATAAAAGAATCAGACCATGTGACACAGACAAGACAGAACCATGAAGGGTTGCAGCCCAGCTCAAGGCTGTAGGTACCACCGAAGAACAATGATAATAACTAGCCAGCACACCAGACAGAAAGAAATGTCAGAAGACAATCCCAATGGATGTGTCTGTCTCCTTCAACAAGTGAAAGAGATGAGTCAGACAAGAAGTAAAGCATGTTCATGGCGGCAGCATTCCCACTTGATTGAGTCACAACAGAGGCAAAGAAAAACATTCTTCAGGCCTCTGAAACAAGGTTCCACCAGCATGCGATTTTTGGTCAAAAAGGGTGATTGGGTTGAGTAACAGCTACCGGACCTGCAACTCCAGCACCAGGAGTTTATAAAAACTTATCAATATCTCCAAGGCTTCAGAAGTGACATTAAAAACCTCAAAATAGACATCAAGAATGTTAAGGAATGCCCACACAGCACAGGTAGCTACCTCATTTTGTTCTATCAATCATCCAATATTATGTTAAAAGAAAAATACATGCCCACAAAAATCAGTCATCTCACACTGTAGAAGAGCCAAAGTCATGAAAAAGAGCATCGTATCACAGCTCCAAACCAAGGAAATATTGAAACTGGGGCTACCAACAACGAGGCAATAAAAGACATACAGATGTCCAATGCCAACATATTGTATCTACCCAAGTCAAGCCCAATGCCAATTCTTTAGGAACCTTCTTGTAAGATACTATTACTTCTCTGTTTGCTTTTTTGATGTTGAGGATTCTAAAGCATGTAGTCTGATTGAAAAAGTACATACAACATTAATTTTTGAGTTACCTTTCAATGTTGAATCACTGGAAAGATCATTGCTCATAAGTCTTACAAAATGGTTACTGAAAATTTTGTAAAGCATCCAGCACTATACCACAGCAGTTAATTGTTAAACTGGGTCACTTTCTTTAAGAATATTAGGAGTTTCAATAGGTCTTGGTATGTATTTCTGTTTTCTAGAAAGTATTTAGGTTTCTATGTCTTGAACTATCTAACAAAAACAAAGTTATAGCTCTGTTATTTTGTACCTCACTCAAAATTTAATACGGGTATGTACCTTTGAGTTTTAAAAAAACAAATTTCAATATTTTTCAGGTATAAAATATTTACCTATATTGATCAAGGTCAGGTTCACGTAGAGTTTCCCGTAGCAGCACTCCGTCAGTCATATACTGCAAGAATCAACAGACTAGACATCAATCTTCAGAATTACTCAAAAGCTAAACATACCAATAGGTTTGCATTATATAAAAATAAAGAAGCCATAACCTTCCATCTGCAATACAGTAAGTTATTAACTTACCTCAGACATTTCTCAAGAGCACGAAATACTTAAATAAAAACTAGTGGATGATAACCTCATCAAATTAGCATTAATAACTTTGTCATGTGGATACCTTGTTGAAGTTAGCATTTGGTAATAGTTGGGTTGGTTAAACATCATCCACTGTTTTTTAAATATCAGAAAAGGAGAACATTATATTAGCATGAAAGAATAAGCCTTAATCAAGATTGTGAAAATTAGATCAGTCTGCTAAAGTTCCAAGCTAAATGCTAGCCAGGGCATACCAAAAAATAGCCTTACATGTGTTGGCATATAGGTCTTCTAGAGCCCATGTATGTAAAATGTTCTGGTAGATAATTCAATAAATATCTGCACTTGATCTTTCTTTCTGCATGTATGTCTCCTAGTTCCTTTCTTCTAAGTTTAACCAGGGAAATATTTTTCTCTCCTTTATCTCCTCTTTGTTATAAATAGAGTATGGCATTGTACTACAACTCATGTTGTTGATCAATGTAGTTTTGGCATTTTAATATAATTAATTTGTTCCTTGTATTTGTGTCAAAAATCTGTCAGTTGAATATGTGCATGTGTGGAAAGAATGCAGCAAGGCTGATCCTGGGTAAATCCAAGTATATGTCAGATATCAACATGGTGGCTGCCTTAGTCTGTTCTGAGGTGTCGCCAAGTTGCTCACACCTTGAAGAGAAAAGGAAATTGCAGATTTGACTATTTAATGGTGTTTTGGATCATATCCAACCATATCACCACATCAAGAAGGCAAAAAAATTAAAAAACCCTCTAATCAATTCCAGATTGAATTTGGATCTACAAATTTTTCCTTTCAAATTTTTATTGTTTTATTTTTAAAAAATAATCTAAAAACCAAGAGAAAATTTTTAAAAATCAAAAACATTGGAGGAATTGTAGGAATAAAAATCTTTTGGGTGTTTTTTGGGTATCAGGCACCCTAAAGCTTCAGCCCTACCCTAGCCTCCCTGCCACCACTGGCTGCCTCTGATCCAGTCACACCTGCAATGGTCCTCTTGCCTACACTGACTGGGCCTCAACCCCCATTCGCTGCAATTCAACCATCCCCAAGCTCTATAATTTAACCCATCCCATGTGAATGCCCTTAGGCTCCTCTGATGCAGAGCACATTCCATCTCGCTGTGCTGCTGGCTCTTATTTTGTTTTCCAGTGGCAGTCCACTTCAAACAGTTTTGCAACATCCTTCGGCTCCTCATCCTTGTCATTCCACAATGGCACCTTTGTTCAACAATTGGCCATTCTTGAAGCTTCCTTGACTCTGCCTTCTACAAACTTGAAGTTGCACAAGATGTTCAATATGTGTTGTATACTTTACAGGCTTTACACCCCTTACAGATTTTACAACCCATCATGATTGGGGAGGGCGAGGATGAAGGTTGGGTAATGGGGCTGCAGTCTTGCAACCATAGAAAAATATTTGGTCCTTTATGTGTGGTTTTTGGCCCATTATTTTATATTCATTGTATTGTAATACTGCTTAGTGGTTTCCTGTGCTGATGTGCCTATAGATACTCATATATGGATTACAGTTAATTACTACTATGAAATGCCTAATTGTATTGTGAACGGTTAAGTTAATACATTAAATAGGTGCTTTTATGCTCAGGTTTTTCTCAAAAGGGTTTCCCAAGGTAAAATCTCTTGTGTATAATGCGAGTGTCGCATCATTTCTTGCTGCTGCATTTTTAAGGCTGTGTTAGCATTGCTTCTCCTGCATAGGTTTCTCTGTAATTTCTCTTCGCATGATATAAGCACTTTGCAGTAGAACAGAGTGTCTCCCATTATGTTCTCTTCACAACTGATTGCAGCTCCCATATGCAAATTTTATTCTTTGTTCATAGCAGCTTTCAGCATGTGTTGGTCACAGATGAAATGTTTCTGATACATTGACCATAATGGTTTTATCAATGAAGAGTGCAGTGTCCCACATAGCACACACCTCAACAGATTAGTTTGTGAGGATCGGAGTGGTACTTAGTGTGTGTTAATCACATCTATGACGATTCATAAGTGCAAGCGTGCATTACACTGACTCTGTATAAAGACCTTTCATAGCAATTATGCTAGCTCCTCTATATCGTCTATATACAAAATTCACAATGCAGCAAGTATTAGGTTGCAACTATGTAGAACTTCGGGTTGTGTTTATTCAACACAGCTTGAGCACTGAAAGCAAATATTTTTTAATCCTGTGAGAACTTCAGAACATTATGTTTTATGATCTTATGACTGTGACATCCTCTTTGCATACTCTACCCAGTTACAATTTTTATCACAACAGATTCACAGTATGTAAACTTTGATGTACATGGAATTTTGGAAATTGTATTTTTTGTTCATAGTGGCTTGCACCATGTGCTGGTCACAGGTGAAATGCTTCTAATACATTGACCATAACGGTTTTAGCAATGAAGAGTGTAGTGTCCCACATGGTGCACACCTCAATGGATCAATTTATGAGGATCAGTGCGGCAGTCGGCATGTCTTAAACACAACTATGATGACTCATAGGTGCAAGCATGCATTGCAATGACTCTGTATAAAGACCTTCAACAGCATTCATATTATCTCCTCTATGTCTTCTATATACAAAATTCACAATGCAGCAAGTATTAGATTGCAACTATGTAGAACTTTGGATTGTGTTTATTCAACACACCTTGAGCATTGAAAGCACATATTTGTTAGACTGTGAGAACTCCAGAACATTATGTTTTATAATCTTATGAATGTGACATCCTCTTTGCATACTCTACCAAGTTTCCATTTTATCACAATGGATTCACATTATGTAAACTTTCATGCATGTGTTCCAGGAATGCCTTGTGACATGAGAATTCCTTCCTATGTGGATGAGAGAAATATGTTCAAGAAACAAAATCATAAATTCCAAGGTCAGTTGCTCAGATCATGACATTCATGAGCATTGATTCAAAGTTCTAACTATGAAATTGTTATATAAGATTTTTTTACATCCTGATGGTTAATTTTGTACTTCACTTTCAATGATCTTGTGTCAGCTGTTAACTTTAAAGTTGTCTTATCATTCATTTTCTGAATTAATCATGATGGTAGAAAGCATATTTAATATAGCAATTGTCTAACAAAGCCTTTCACTTTATACATCAACTTTTGCCAACTAGCCTTGTTATAAATTAATCCTATTTATTTGTCAAAGTATAACTTCTTATTAAGCCTCTGGTTGACCCTGAGTAAAGGGGGTCATCTAAGCTATCTTGCCTTTTAGAATAAGCATCTATCCCCTTAGGGTCAGGGAGGAGCATAAAACATCCAACACAGACATACTTCATCTCCCTGTTTTCACAAACTTTCCTCTAATATACTGTTCTAAATCAAAATGTGTAATTTGGTGCAGTGGAAATTCTTTGCGTGGGTGGTCTCTAATGTCAAAATGGACCCCACTCTTGAGAATTCTACCTGTGAATAGCTACTTGCCAATGTCAGCTGCCAGAATGCCTATATTTTTCTAATGGCATACAGACTTCTTGAAGATAACTTTTGGATGTGAAACATATACCGACTAAAGTACATTGCTCTTGCCACAAAAATTGTTTAAATGGTCACTGACAGTTTGGTGTGTATTATGACTTGGATAGTGTTAAAGACCTGTAACCCATTGAAGATGATGCACTCACAAGATTTAGAAAATCTTTCTCCCCCCTCTTTTGTTCCATTTCTTGTATTCTGCATTAGTAAACTTGATGGTTTAGCCAAAAAACCCCAAGTTACTTTATATAGAAAGAACAGTTTTATAGCTGGTGAAGCAATGACGAAGAAAGTTTGCCTTGGAGCTTATGTAAGAACTCAGAGAAAGTTTGTAATACACTGCCATGTATTATGAAGGTTAAAAACCAGAATGAGATATTGTTCTTTATTGCAGGAGGCATGTCAATCAATTCTATTATATTTGTTTGTGATGTCTTTTTACAATTAAGATTAGGCATTTGTCATCTGAACACCTAAACAAAGTTATTTTTGGGTTAGCGGTTTCATAGGTCGAGCATACAACATAAAGTATTCAATATTTAGATGTATATTGGGTGGCCCCTTGGAGCTCCATGACATATCTGCTGAGTCAGCCCTTAATCATGTTGCATTCTGGGAATAGTACAAGAGATCTAAATTGTTTGTTTCTATGCCTGTATTCTGTATTTGCTTTCTTTGTACAGGCTGAATTGCATATAGAAAACAACAATGAAGGGTAGACGACAATAATGCAACATATCTTCTAATTTGTTAAAGGTGAACCGATGACACAGATAACAACCCGTAAAACCGGGTGCAGCTGAAATGGCATGTGAATTGCCAAGGTTTGGTTCAGGTCCGGGTATGGGACTGGGACAGGCCTCGGTTCACCCAAGGTCTGGCCCAGGAATCCAAGGTTCCCTGCGGGTCCATCTCAGTGAAGAATAATTTGGGGATTGAGGGGGAGAAGCCACTGACAACCTTCATTTTGAGGTTGTTGTGGACAGCTAGGCAACTGCACATAAAACCTCTTCCTCTATAGAAGGGAAGAAAGCCATGGAGGCATTGCAGGGTATTCAGTCACCCCAAATGCCATAGGCATTCAAAACACTGCAAAAGGAGTTACCGTCTCTGCATTTGTCAGGCAAGGCGGATGCATGGCAGCTTCCACAAATGAGATACACTGCCCAAATGGATCTGGAACACATGAGAAGAAGAAATATTTGGAGCATTTTGCTTTATTGATGAAAGAGATGCTACAGGTGTGCGTATGCCTTTGTTCAGTTGGTGGGCTGGCATTTGCGTCAAACAGAAGCAATTCCCCACACAGAAAAGCGGAGAGAAAACAAGAAAATGTCTGCTTTTGAAAATTAGTGTCTGCATGGAGGTTTGCACTTCTTCCAAACATGAGGATTATTCTTACGTTCATATTGTCCTGCTTACTCCAAATCTCTCTCTGTGCACTTTTATTGCCTTGTTATATAAGATAAGACAATTTCAAGGATAGTTGTAGTTTTCATTGTAAACTAAATGTTGACCTTGATGTTCTCAATGAAGAGCAATATGAAGATTATTGATTGTAATTTTGTATTGATTTGACATCTGACATTGAACCAATGAATTATGAGTATTTTGTTTTTTTGCAAATTATGAATATTTACACACACACACACACAAGCTGTACCCAGTTGTATGGAACCCAGGGGCAAAAAAACCGCAGTATAGGCGAACCCGAACCAGCAACTTAGATAACAACTATCTTTCCAACTACAAATCAATTCAGCCACCCTTGCCATTGACATCCTCTATAAGAAATCTATTTTTTGGAGATTTTATGCTCAAACACAAAGATGAGAGAAACAAATCTGAATGAAAACTCAATATTACGGCAATCATACAACCATGTTCACAAATTTGCAATTTCCTGTAGCAGGTTCTGTCTATTAAACTCTTGTGCTCTAGAAAACATCAAAGACAAGGTCCACAGTGCATATATAGGACATGTTAAACAAAGCAAGAAAGATTTCCATCAGCATGCAATAAGAACTCAAATAAATTACCTTAATTAAAGTATTTGATCCAGTAACATCCTCAAAGCGAATGGCATAACCAACTTTATCTCCCAGTTCAGTTTCCATCTCTTCACTAACACGCTTTGCAACACTCATAGCTGCAACACGTCTTGGTTGAGTGCATCCTATCATTCCATATGTCGTGTATCCATCCTCATGCAAATACTGCATAAAGATATCATAATTCAAAATGAAGCTCAAAACTAAGCAGAAATTCATATCATATTACTATGTATGAGGGAAATAAACACAAAAAAGGATTGACATACATATGGAGGTGTGATACCTGTGTAAGTTGTGTGGTCTTCCCTGATCCTGTCTCTCCTACCACCACAATTACTTGATTTTCACGGACAACCTAAAAATGTGGAACCAGATACAATTACTAGAAGAATAACTCGGGTAACCTATGTTATGAAGAGAAACTGCTTATATTCAGGTTCAGAAAAGCATAAGTGGAGTCATTCAAAAAATCAAAGAAAGTTGCCATGCCTGCAAAAGATCATCTCGGACAGAAAATATCGGAAGATACTGCCGCTGTTCACTTAATGTCTTTGATTTTGCAAACTCACTTACTGCTTCCCCTTTTTCTTTCAAGTGTGATGCAAATTTTGCATCCTGTTTAAAATCAACCTCTCCCTCTGAACCAACAGTTGCTTGATCTGCATCTACCTGATAAAAGAAAGTGAGTCGACATTCCAAACAGAGAGAATGTAGGTTGTTACATTAGTGAAAACTGAAAAGCTATACATACAGCTCAAACCTTGACAGACTTTTAAGATCAGCATGTACCTGTTCAGCTGTTTTCTCAACCCCAAGAATATTTCCTAGTTTAGACCCTGCAAGCTCCCAAAAGCGTTGTCGAGATTTGTTCATGCTTTGTTTCTCACGAATTTCTCTCACTAGTGCAGATCCTTTCCTAGAAATTATAGCCATATCTGATGTTGGATCCTTTATGGGCATGATAGGCTCTGCCTGTTTTGTGAACACAACACGACCATCCAGAAATGGAGGCTTTGTATCTGTCAATGACAACATTTGAAAGAATAGCCAAAGTGAGAATAGTTTTAAGGGGCACTTGCATTAGATTTTAGCAAATAGAATCACTACCATTGACTAATACTCACTTGTTTCACAAATACTATTTAGTATTAAGTTTTGGAGTCTAAACAATTGCCAAAAATAGAACCTATTAAAATTATAACAGTTTTATAATTGATTCCCACCATGTACAAGAAGAATAACTCTGCTATCCTCTTCATCCTCAAATTCCGTTTGCACTTCTGTTCCTCGAACAGCTCCAGATCTCATCAGTTGCCGATCTTCCCACTGTGCATTGTCTGCAGTAAGCTGTGACATCTTTTTGCTTTGCGCAAGACTCATCTTTGTTCCATCTTTCCTAGTCTACAGTTTTGCCACAGAAAAAATATGAGAATCAAGAAAATAATATAAATCCAAAGTGATTTCTTGTGATATAAAACAATAATCTTAAGAACCAGAGACAAGAAACATTATTAAGAAATTAAATGTATTATCAATTCATTCAGTGTAGCTGGAAGATTCATCTCCTGCACCCCCAGGATGTGTCTGTGGTACAGGAGACAGGTACAGAGACATCTCCTGTAACTGGAGATGCCCATGTGCATCTCCTAACATCTCCATGGGGTGTCTCCTGCTGGTCCAGTCATCCCCCAAAAGGGTAATTAAAAAATTATTTAAAAAACTATAAAAACATTGCCAAAACCCTTAAACGTGTTCACTTTACATTCTTAACTTTTTAGCAAAGAAAAAAAACTGAGACAGCGACAACAACAATGAGACCAACTGGGAGTAGAGTGAAAGAAAGAAAGAGTCAAGACGGCACACTGCAGACAGGAGTTGGACGATTTACAGTTACAGCTGCCAGCCGATTTGCCCTAAATACATTACCAGGTCAAAAAAATAACTAGTTTGCAGTTGCATTTTAAAATTTAAGTCAAACCCAAGCTACAAGCTAACGGTCCACTGTGCTCTAAAGAAACGGTGAAGCACAATTTCATGGAGAAGCTGTCAGTAGGTGTTTCAGATGTGGCCATAAGGGTAACTTTATTACACATGTTTCTCCCTACTCAATTTGAGGGGATGTTAATGGTACCTGATGACATTACTATGGGAGTAGAGGAAATGAAAGAGGAATCAGGGAATGGCAGGAAGGCGAGGAGATGGGTCCTGTTTAGGGAGAGGATAGAAATGCTGGAAAATGAAATTTTTCTCAAGGCCTACCGTAATGATGCAAAATAGATTTTACCTGGTCTCTTTGTAATGCATTGCAATAGAAGATTGGAAGTTTCAAGCAACCATTCCATCCCTCAATTCTGTGGGGACAAGATGCACAGGGCAAGGAAAAGGCTGGAAGTGCAGAGAGGTTTTCGCCTCAATGCCTTAAATCACTTAGCTCAAGCAGGAAATGAAGCAATGGAAGAAGTGGCAATGATGAACACAACCTCAGCGTCAGGAGTGGGCTGATGGCAAATGCATTAAATGATGGAAGGGTTAGTAGTAGTTGCTGTTTTTGTGTCTTGTTTTCTGGTTTCTACCTGTTAGTTTCTAGGCCTTTTTGCATTTGGACAATATCGCAGTATAGGGTTTACATGCAGTCAGTTTGTGTGAATTTTGCATGTTTTGTCATGGCAAGTAGTCGTATCTGTACAGTTGTCTAGAAGGTCAGTATTGTGATCTCATCTCTGGTTTGTAAGGTGGCATACTGTTTTGATAGCACATTGTTGAATATATTGCAATCGCTTTTCTTTAAGGGTGGGGGCCCCAATAGAACCCCCACTATATTATCTTTAAAAAAAAAAAAATTAGTTAAACCCTGCATTCTAGACTGCTTTTTTCCGCCATTTTAAACTTTAAATTCAAAATATTTTAAAGGAAAATTTTAACGTGGAACTCTCTATTTTTCTGCCATTTTAACTTTTAATTATTTTTAGTCAAAGAAAAATAAAATGACAATATGAATTTTTAGTTTTAAAAACTATATAATTTTTACTTTTTAAATTTTAAATTTTTACTTTCAGTATTTTGGGGATAATTTTTAAATTATTTTGTATCTTAAAAATTTTAAATTTAAACTTTTAACCTAGTTAAATTTTAAATTTAAAAGATTGAATAATAAGTGAAATTAAAAAATAATTGAATTAATCATAATGATAATCTTTAGTAATTATTTTTTCAGTTTCTATTTGATGCAAAATACTAATATACTAATAGTAATTAGCAAAACAAATAGAATTTAGCTGATACTTTTAAAAAAAAGATTATTGTTTTTAAAATAATATTATTAATCACTCAAAATGCCTCCCAAAAATTTCTTTAAGAATGATGCTTTGTGCCCTAATTGCACTCCTCCCCAAATTTCTTCTGCTGCCAGGCATGCGCAGTCATCAGCAGGTGTTGGAAGGGCTACAGCTTCTATGCCCCAAGTTAATGCTTCAATTTCTCCTAACACCAACACGGACGGGGAAAAAAATTCCTCTAACAGTGTTACATGTAAACAATCTGCAGCTCAGTCTTCTCCTGCAACTGCTCACAATCAACTGCACATAGGTTGTGGCTCTTGGAAAGATATTGCAGCTAGGGCTTCTCCAATAAAAATTCCACTTTCAACTCCTTCTCAAGCTGTAATTATATGGATTTTGGTGGGAACTCTAAGACTAAGTCAGGTGGTATTGGAGACAATCCGAGCAAGTGCTCCTTTTCTAGATTCCAGAAATCTCTTCACATTCCTGAAATTATTATGATCTCAGATGTGGCTGAGCATGAGGAATATCTGTTAGACCATGTGATCATTTGCAAATTCTGTAATATATGGCCTAAATCAACCAAACTTCATGAGTGGATTTCTAAGAAATGGAAACAGTTTCTAGAAGATGAAATTTATATGTATCCCTATGCCCGTGGCTTTGTTATTCTTAAGTTTGAATCTGTAAAGGATAAAAAACTCATCTTGAAACTTGGTCCATGGGAGTTGGAAGATTTTCCTTGCATTAAACCTTGATCTCCTTCATTCAATCCCCATAGTGATTCCTTTTCTACTACCTTTATTTGGGCAAGACTTCCTTAGTTGCCTCTACAATATTGGTGTGATACAGAGCTAATGGCAATTGGGAATGCCCTTGGGAGGCTTGTGTGTTTTGAGACTGCCAACAAAACATGTACAACTAACACTTGGCTTTGCATGGAGATGGATGTTTCTAAGGAGTTTCTAGAAGAAGTTTATCTTAAGATTGGAGACCAAAAATGGAGACAACCAATGCATCATGAGAATTAATTTCAAGGTAGATGATGTTTTTCCCATGGGCATCTTGTCTCCCAATGTAATAGAGAGGACATTAATATAATTGGGACTCAACAGTATGAAGTGCTCAATGGAGCCTCTAAAACCCACCTAGTGGATCGAAGCAAAACCTCATCATAATTTAATTGTACCAACTAATTTGGTCAAGGATGATTCTTGTTCGTTATCTCCAAAAGAAAGGGAGGCCAAAATGGCCACCCTTAAAGATCCTCCTCTTCTCATGTTTTGCAAGATCTCTTTGTGATGATTCTAATTATGAAATGGCATTGCCTGTACTGAAGATAGAACATTCTAAGATTCCAATGAGTGTTTCAATTGCGGAGGCAAAGACACCTGTTGTGTTCGAAGCAACAAGGGATGATTTGGTGCAATTTAAGGTTTCTGAGCTTGGATTGCAATCTTCATCTCCACAGGAGCAGAATTGGATTGAGGTGAAAAAGAAGAAAGATCTCTCTCAAAGGAAGATTAATCATCAAATGACTCTATGATCTTCCAAGAATATGAGGAAGAATCCTGATGCATAAGGCGTGAAGGAAATTGCTATCCCATTGAGAATCATAGGGTATCTAAAGGAGTTGTTGCTTCTCTTGTTTAAGTAGGCTTTGGTGGCCTGGTTTTCTTATGTCCTGTGCTCAATTGGAAATAACCATTTTGTATGAAATCAATGTTTTTCTATTTTCACAGTTAATACAAATGGAGAGGGACCCACTTCTCTCACTTATCAAAAAAAAAACATTTTTGTGTTTAAAATGGCAGGAGGGAAAGAGACAATCTTTCCACTGCAGAAGTATTGTGATCTTGTTTTAGGGAGTAAAGAGAACAACCATCATCACATGTAAACTTTGTGAAAGTCCTTTCAAGGACATGTAAACTTTGTGAAAGTCCTTTCAAGGCGCATAAACAAGGATGAGAGCTAATTTTTTTCACACAAAGGAGAAAAGTGTTTGTAAAGCAGCAGGCTTGTTGGTCCAAAAAGAATACAAGCATATATTTTGGGTGCCAAGTTGTGTACACTCATCGAATAATGCACTTAAGGACACTAGCAAGTTTCAGTGGAGTTTAGAGCTCATTGAGAATGGCAGGAAAATACAGATGTTCACATACAATCATCACCACATACAAGCCATTATTCAAAATTTGCCAAGGCAGACTCCTCAAACCTCCTAATACACAATTTGCTTTGTACTTCATGCTTCTTGATCGTCTTAACGTGGCCAAAGGGACTTTCTATTCCACAATAGCCAATGACACATGAGGATCTTGGAGTTAATTTGAATTAAATACTGCATTTGAGGTGAGAATAATGGCTTTTGATGATTGTTTCTGGGCCTATGTTAAGTTTGTTGTTGACTTCATCCAACCCATTTGTGAGGTAATCCAATTTGCAAATTCTGACAAGCCACAGGAGAGATTTATGAGGAATTGATTCTATGTGTGAAAAAAACAGAAAAATAGCAGACAAACTTAAACAGTAGTTGAGAGATCCTTCTCTATATCCTTTGATGAAGGAAAAAATACATGGAAGATGGACAAATTTAACACACCTCTTCATGGTGCTGCCTATGCTTTAAATCCAAAGTAGTACAACACAAAAGTAACCAAGAAGAAGCCTTCATATGAGGATAGAGAAATAATGAAAGGATTTTGCACTGCAATGAAAAAAATATATATGGCCAAGAAGAGGATGATTCCATTATCAGGACCCAATGGAATGAGTTTTCATGTGGCCATGGTAATTTTTCTACCATGGTAGCTTTGTATGATATGCATGCAACAAAAGATCCAATAGAGTGGTGGTGGAACCATGGAGGTGAAGCATCTGAACTGCAATCAGTTTACAATTCAATTATTCTCACAAGTAGCCAGTTCTTCAAATTGTGAGAGGAATTTAGTGCTTATGGTTCATTCATTTGTTGAAATGGGACCAACTATAGTTGAAGAAGGCAAAGAATTTGGTTTACATTCATAGTCCACTTCGTCTCCTCTCTTGTAGAAACACAGGGTACAAGAAGGGTCCTTCAACCAAATGGAACCAAATTCCATCTAATGGAGCACCCAATGTCTTGGAGGATGAGGTCGTTGAGACAAATGGCCTCAATGATTTACCCCTAATTCTATTGCAGAGGAGCCAAAGCTCGAGGGTGATGAGTATCTAGAGTGTGTTAGGTCTCAAAAATGCAAGTTGTAAGCCCTAAGGGGATGCCAAGCTCTATGATCAGACTTGCAACGTTTTTGAACCAACTAATAGAGTTAACCTAAATGGTTGATGACTCCCTACACTTCAGGGTCTGCTAAACCTAGGCAGGTGAACCTTGAAAGCTGAAGCAGATAAAAAGAATGTATGACTCAAATGAATTTAGGGAGTGTGGAATAGATGAAGGCTTGAAAACTAATTCTACTCCTAATACTAAGATTTGAGATGTAATTGTTTAAATAAGATTTTATGGAATCCTAGAGTGGAATTGGCATGACCAGTGCCTATTTTTGTTGGGCTAATGGAGTCAAGGTGTATATGATATATGATTTACTTACTGGTTACAATTCTAATTGTTGGCACTTGTGTTTGTTTATAGCTTGTATAAACGTGCAAGAATGTGATTGACAGACTCTACTTATTGATCCACTCGATCCTACCAGGTTACTGTTACTTATTGAAAGGATTTTAATCCTTGCTTGAAGGAACCAATCAACAGAATCACACAATGACAGCAAGTGTGTATTAACAAATGGAGTAGATCCTCAATTTGAATAACAAGACAACATCGAGTTGGAGACAGTGTGGCAATCTTGTCAATTATATGGCTCTTCTTACTGATCCAAATGTTATCTCCAAGTTACTGTAATCAATCAAAAGGATTTTAATTCTTTAATGGAAACCAATTAATTCGAGTACACGAAAACAGCGTGTCTCGATGAAACTGAAATATCAACTTGGAAACTCAGGTTCAAATAACAAAGAAACAACAATGTGGAGACAGCCAAATAATTGTTCATCTTAACAAACAATAGACACCAATATTAAATCATCAATTTATGCATTCTTCTCCATTATACAAGTTCAAAAGATTTTACAATGTACAGCATAATGTTCTATTTTAGCAACTGATCAATCCCTTCAGTCATCTAACTCCTACTTCTGATCATGATGTTTTTCTCTAATCTACTGATGATTCTGTGGATGATCTTTTTCTTTTCTGCCTTGGTTCCCTTATATATGTGTGAAGGAGACAAACTTCAAGCCTTAAACAGTGTGTCCATTCATAATTACACCCTTTCAGGTAACTTATGCATAATAATTAAGAAACAAGCAATAGACAAAGGCAAATGCAATGCTCATGTTCTGGGCTCTGTTAATCTTCGTAGAGGGGCCCGTGACTGCTGGCCTGGCAAGATCTTTCCTCCAATATTGCAGTAACTAATAAAATGTGCTTTGCCTATTCTCATTGCTGAAAGCAATACATCAATCTATATATTGCAAAAATTTCATTCTTGCTTTCCCCGACCCTCTTCATATTGCTCTGGCAAAGAACAAATTCATCTCAGAGATACAATAAATATATATGTATCAGAAATTCCTTCGTATCAACTTATGTATATACATTCGGGACATAGATACAAATGCGGACTCCATTGGGTCTATAAAACAAACTGGAATTAATTACATATCCGGTCATGTATACTCTTGCCTTCTATATCGAATTCATGCCTCTTAATATACAGCCCCAGATCTCACATAAAGTTCTCAGAATTTGAACTTTCTAATCGGGTCCGGACTTGTATATATTCGTTTATATCACCTTTTTGTATATTTTATCCATACACTTTCTTATACAAGCACAGACTTTATTGGGTTTATGAAATAAATTGAAATTATCTTCGGATCCGCCTTTGTATATATCCTGTTGTATTACTTTCTTGCATATCGTATACATATATCTCCAACATACATATGTGGTCCCCACCCGATGTATATAATGTTCAAATCTCCAATTATGTCAGGTTTTGTATATTATTCTCTTGTATATTTTCTTTGTATATTGTCGTTTGTATGTTATCTTGTATAAGCGCACATACAAAGCATCTTATACAAACCCTCTCTTTACCTTTTATCCCCAGCGATGCTTTTTATTCCTTTGTATATCGGGTATGTATATGATAAACATACAAGCAACCCGAACATACAAAGACTTTTTAGTATTTAACTTTCTTTTCGCATCCGGTTTGTATCTCTTATTTGCATCCTTTTAACTTGTATATCGGCTTGTATATCAAAGATATACATTGTTATTTATACAAGCCCGATATGCAAATGGTGGAGCCCACATCACTTTTCTGATTGTATCTTCTGAAATGCAACAATACTTGTATCCAATTTTTAGATACAAAGCCGAATACATACAAACTCCTTTGTATCACCTCTTCGGACTTATCATTTTTATAAACCACAGTTTACTTAATTTCCGGCTCCGCGATGTATATAAAGTGCAATGCATCTTCCAATATACTTTAAGTCATGATGCATCATTTTAACCAAATTTCAACCTTTCTTGAGTTCCACATTGTATGTATATTGAAATGTATAACCTGAAACATACATACAATGCACGAAACATACAACAATAAAACCTCATTTCATAATCTTTTCGCTTCCACTGGATGCTCAATGAGAGTCCTACCGACTTCACCATCGGCGTGACTTATACTATCGGGAGGGTTTGTAAAATACTACCCGATAGTGTTTCCTTATGCCGACCGGCGTGACCATGCATTTTCTCCCCGATGAAAGGTCATTGATGCCACTTTTCTCTGTCGGTGATTCTTGAAATCTTCTCGCCGATGCTTATTCTTATGCCGATAGCTATTTCAACAAGTTCCTCGTAGAACATGGATCAGTATGACAAAAGGGGATGTCTTGCCGAAACTTAGGAATTGAAGCCCTTCATTTTAGTGTAATTTAGCGAGTGATACACTCACTTGTGGTGAAAGCTTGTGATTTTAATGGAATACACCAGTTATCATCATGACTTTTGGGCATAATGTTTTCTGATTTGGTCGAATATGGTTGAGTAAGATTACAAGAAAATTTTAAATTTTCCTGTCCCGACAGAGTGCATCCTAGCCGAGAATTTGGAGACTGATGACATAGCTACAGTAAGAATTGGTTCTAAGTTTGTTTATATTCCATTGGATGAGTTATGATATATTTATGATATATGATTCCCATATATCATTTATGTTTTTTTTCTTTTTGACATTTGGTAGCTACCATGCTTGTTTCAATTTGTAATTGTCGACATTTCAATATAATTATCAAATACTAAAATCTTTTGTTGTCAACATTTAACTCTATTTTAAAATGTCAGTTTTTAAATTTTTAAACATTTAAGTACGTTAGTATTTTTTTTTTTTTTTACTTTTTTAAAGTTGCATAGTCATTATATATTTAATATTTATAATTTTTTTCTCTATTTAAATATTTTTTATTTTTTCCTTCTCCAAGTATATGTCTCCCATTTTTCAAAAAAATGTCATATCAGTCCATTACCATCTCCCATACCAGTACCCATCTCCTAGTAACTACTTTATTATCAAATATAAGAACTCAAAGATCAAACAATTCAGTGACAACTGTCTACACCATACAACAAAGTCAAACCACACGTTGATTGCTTTCTTAATTTCTTCTAGTTTCTACTTATAGGAGAAAAATAATGCACCAATCGTTTTGCCATTTCATTCTTCCGTTTCTCAAATGCTGTCTCATCTCCAAAAAACAATGATGAACTGTCGCCTTCAAGCATTGTTCCCCCTTCGTCCCTGTCATACCTACAAAAATAAAGCTATAAGTTTTTAGCAAGCTTTTATCTCAACAAAGAAGCAAACTGTTATTATCAAACTTAACAAAAGATCTTGGGCAATCACAAACTTTTTTACCATGCTCGGTCAGCATCACGTTCTGCTTCCTCCATTTCTTCCACCATCTGTTTACTAACAGCCTTTGTCTCTTCTTTACCAAAAGATGCTTTATCTTCAATTGCATCATCCTGAGAATGCAAGCATTAAAACTGAGAACAAAAACATATAAATTCAATTGATAAAAAAATCTCAAATCATCAAAAATACAAGCAACCTATATTTGACTAAATCAACCAAACAAAAATCTATAGAAAAAAATTATGCAATACCATAGACATTGATAGATACTATTAATTCTAGTAAAATAAGGCAATGCAAAACATTTTTCATACCTCATACTGAGATTCTGTGGTTCTAGAATTAAAACTCAACTGATGAGACCTAACCCCAGAGCGAGAGTTGGTTACTTTCACTGAGGATCCACCAGCACGTATTGGTACAGGAGATGGTGAGACATAGTCCCAAGGAGACTCTGCAGACCCTGCCATGTTTATAACTCATCATTATCAATGAGACATTATAATGGATTATAGATGATTAAGCTTGCAAATTCTTTCCAATGAAGATGCTACCAGTTCATGTATCTATCCATGATCCAAATAAACAGTATTTATCCCATTTGTTTAGCACATTACCTGGAGCACAGGGTGTATCCCCTCCTAGCCATGGCGATACTAATCGTAAATCAGGTGATGCACCAACCAACATTGGAGAAGGCATTGGAAGATGAGGCTCATGAACCGGTGTTCTATCTCGACGTGGTGTATCATCCCATTCCCATCTGCCATCATCCCAATCAGACCTACCTGATCATATGCCGCATGAAAACTCATATAAGATATATGCCATGAGTTTTTGTGCATGTGATTCACACTATGGTGTAATCATGTCCATTGTCCTAAAAGGTACATCAAAATGACAGCAAAGCATGTATACATGCTATACTAAATTGTGTACCTGATCTCCTTGGAGAGTAATCATTTCTATGTCGTTTTGTACCATGCCTTTCATATTCATTCCGGCGGTGTCTATCTCTGTCACTTGTCCACCCTTCTCTAGCATCTCTCATAGACTCCCTAGAATCGTAACCCCATTTCTCTCGTCTCTTGTCCCACTCCTCTCCTGTACTTTTGCCAGATTCTCTAGTCCTTTCACTGCTTTGCCTATCTCTGCTACTGTCCCTTCTATCCCTTACATGTCTGCTAGATTCCCTCCTTTCTCCTCTATGTCTATCACTCTCATTAATTCTATCATTCTTCACATCACTATAAGATCTCCTCCTTTCACTGTTGTATCTGTCTTGGCTGCCATCCCAATCATTACTTCTGTCTCTACTACATGCCCTGCTTTGATCTCCTCCTCTGTAAGGACTTCCAGTAGATTGGCTTGAATCCTTTGAAACAAGAAAGTATGTAAATACACAAATTACAACATAAAAATGTGGAAAACAGTTCAAATTTTGAAAGCCAAGTTTTAAAAATCATTTATAAATATCCAAAACAACTGCACTTGAGACTAAAATCAAAATTCATAAATCTTCCTTCAAGATTAAAAAAGTTTTAAATGATAAAAAACAAACATCTCACAAGAAAGTTTCACATACTCTAGCGGATCCTTTATCATACAATCGTTCTGAGGCAGCGGCATTTATTCCACCTGTCAATCCATTCCTTTGGTTTTAGTAATGATAATTATGTTTAAAAAATTGAAATGTCAGAAAAAGATGACCATAGTATTTCCTTCATGTTACAGAAGAACATAATTCGCATATATTTCCTCACAACTTTTGACATGAATAAATGTAAAGAATGGTCTAACACCACTCTTTTTTCATGAATAAATAATCATTTCTGCAAAAAGTTTAAGCACAAATTTTATGGCAGGGAAAATCACATAAAAATCCAGAAGTTTAGTGTTAAGGTCATTGTCCAAAATACAAAACAACCAATTAAGAAAAAGCACTATAAACGTGTCCTAGTGATCCCAAATCCTAAAAAAGCAAAGCTGGCACCACTAACCCTCCAACACAATGAAGCACCTAAATCTGAACAAAGCACAATTCCAAAATAAACAAATATGCACTTAAGTGTCTTATCAATAGCATCTAACAACAGGAAGTGAGAAAGGATAAGTGACTTGTTATATACCTATAGAAGAAATAGTAGTTCAATCTTTAAAGTAACTTTGTTGTCAAATTATAATGCATACCCTTGATCACCAGATGTCAGATTTAAAATTGAATAACATTATTAATAGCAAATATTTTCTGAATAGAATAATTACCAACATATGGGGTGTCTTCTGGACGAGGCTCTCGATATCTACGCATCGCCTTACTATCTTTTCGATGATCAAGAGCTTCAGAAGATTCTTCATTGCCATCAATGACCAGGTTTTCCTCTCTTTCAGCCTCTTCCATAGTTGAAAGAGTAGTTATTTTATGCAACTTTGACCCATCCTCAACGGCTGCCCTCTTTGCCCGTGCCAGAGTATCCAAACCTAACAATTAAAACAAAGGCCTAACCATTCAGTACATGAAAACACATATGAAAAATCCAAATATCATTAGTTGAAATTTAAGAAACAGCATACTACCCAAAATAGATTTTCCTGTGGAAGGTGCTCTGAATATGACTCGATCTTTCCCAGGGATTTGAAGACCCCCTTTGCTTTCTTCCTCAGCTTCCAACATATTTGAAGTTAACATGATTGCGCAGTAAATCACTTTTTACCTGAAATAACCAAAGAGAAAAATGAATTCAATCCATTTATTACAAATGACATATCATTTCCAAAAGACTATTGTGTATATTCACTTCCGAATCGTAATGCTTTGTGCTCGCTTGAGATCAAAAAATTGATTGTGATCAACATGGAAAGAAATGCTGACGTGGCAAGTAAACTAGTAACGTTATTGGCAGGTAAATGCATGGGCCTCTTGGGTGTTTTTGAACAGACCTAAAGACCACCTGATGCATTAGTTTTACATTTTGAGGGAAATACCTAATCTTTCTCCATTTATAAATTTATCCTTATCATCAACTTAGTTCATATCATAGAATAAGTTCAGCAATCTAACAATAAGACTGACCTTAATCAGAAAAAAGAGGAGCATATTTGCAAGGAAACTCCATTATAGGAACATCGACCACGTACCTATCCCCATACCCACAATTTCTGGTGATTACATGTACATATAATATAGGTGTCTCCTTATTCCTAAGTTACCAATCCTGGTACAGGGTTCTCCACATTTCAACCATGAAGTTTGAAATCCAGCGAACTTCAGAAAAATTTTAAAAAATTGTTTTAGTTAGCCCAAAAATTCGTACAGAAAAGGGCTTAGGTTTTTCTTAAATTAAAATGTATTTTATGTTTGGGGTTTTTTAGTTATTTTTAATAAAAAGAACTCGAACGGCATGAAATACATGAATTTACAGGTAGCGAGTGTACAGTCTGAGCACCTATGGTTCAAAGACCAAGTGTTCGCTGTTGAGCTCGGGCTCGCGCCTCACTGTCGCAAACGTGGTGTCCACTGTGGCTGCTCACTGTTGCAGTCTAGAAGCAGAGACGCTCAGATGAGTAAGGAGTTGTCATCGCGGCAGAGCTATTTTTTTAATTTTTAGCTACATATGCCATAGTCTTTCTCTTTATTTTTGTTTTTAAGGTTTGTTTTATTTACTAGCACTTACACCGGAAGGGGGTGTAATGGTTACACCAATAGAAATTTATATGTAAGCTAAAATGTTAGAGAGTACGATTCCATTAGTGCACTAGAAGATACATTATTTTTATTTACCAATTTTTGTATATAAAGAAAAGTAAAAGACCCTCTTGGGAGAACATTTTGATTTAAAGTTGAGTAAATAGTAAGAATGACAAAAAGTCTGGTGCAGAAGTGATCACTATTGACAATGATTTAATTTTATGCAGAAACATATTTGGATCACCATTCATGCAATTTACTTGTTATATATGAAAAGCAAGATGTAGAATTTAAACCCATAGATGAATTCAATATGTCTTCTAGATTAGAGGTTTCATGTTGTTCTTGGTTTGACTCAACACGAGGAGTACCATACCACATGGGTGTTGCTTGCCAACTTTTTCTAGGTCTAAGTCCTCTAACCTTTAGACAATTTACAGAGGAAAAGTAGCAAGAGAAAAGCTTTTTCTAGGAAAATTGTCACGAATTTCCCCGTTTTCCTTTGCTGTCGCAACAAACTTTCTAATTTTCCTCTGTAAATTGTCTAAATCTCTCTTTTTTTGTTTGTGTCTAGTTTTCTCTCTGATCTGCAAGACAAAAGCTTTTGATCAGCATAGAGATATTGTAAAATTTATAAATCAGAAACCGCCTAATCTTTCTTTAAAAACCCTTTTATCTAAAGAATTAAGGGAATAGTTCTGCATGTAAAATTTTTTTAAGAAAAGTTCAGGGAAAGAGGCAATGTAAATATCTTGCATTGAAATAAACTTCGGCATATTTTTTAAAAAGGCAGTAATGGGGTTTTGGTTTTTCTGTGCTTAATGAAATTGCAGCAAACAGATTTTAGTTTTTGTGCTGGAAAAACAAAGAACTGATGCAAATACCTAAAAAAAAAAAAGAAGATTTCCTCCACGGCCTTGGATCGATTCCTCGGAAGGCGATTCTTTTGTTTTCCGTTCGCGCTCCCCTTCAGCTCACCTCAAATCTTGCAATTTGATATGCTCGCCTGAGTGATTGGCTTTCAATCGTTTTCCCTTTTTTGATATGATTTTTTTTCCGGCGAGAGAAAAACCGATGAGTTTAGAAAATTTACAGGCGTGTGACAACTTTCCCACTGAAGGCTAACAAATATAATATAGCCTATCATCTAACTATTGTTTTTATTTGGTTTTTTATAAAATTTAAGATATTAAATTTTAAAATGTGACGTTTGTTTTGTATTATCATATCTTGTTTTTTTTAATTAAAATTCAATACATTAAAATTTAATATTTTAAGCCGTTAAGGGGCATGGTTGGGTGGTTAAGTCACTTGGTTGTGGTGGAGGCCACCAAGGTTCAAATCTCAAAGTGTTCATGCTTGGAGATGAGGTCCCCCGTGTTGCCTCAAGCATTCACCAACCAAAAAAAAAATTTAAATATTTTAAATAAAATATTTAGTTTAGATTTCTAATTATTAATGTACTTAATACATAAAAATTAATATATTTAAAAATTTTATATTAAATTTTTTAACTTATTTAATATTTTAATATTTTTAAACTTATTATAATGCCATTTTTTTATATAGATTTTAAATTTATTTAGTAAAGTTTAGGTACATTGATAATTTTGTGGATTTATTTCTTATATTAAAAAAATTGCAAAAAAAAATTCCTGATTTCTTTTTTGCCGAACTTAATGGGAATTCGTCATTGAACTCGGACCTTGTGACATAGTTTATAAGCTTTATACAATATTAATAAAGTTAATATATAATATAATATAATAATAAAATCCAGATGCAAGCAAAAATTCGTTGCTCATGAATGCAATTTTTACAGACAAACAAAAAAAAGGGAGAGATATTTAGACAATTTACAGAGGAAAACTAGCAAGTTCGTCACGACAGCAAAGGAAAACGTGGAAATTCATGACAGGTTTGCCAGATGAACCCACAGGGAAATTGCAAAGCCCAACCTACCCACATCCCTGGCTAAACCGAACCCAGATCTAAATCTGGGCCAGATTGAACCCAAATCAGCAGGTCCAGGGGACCGAGCCGATAACTTAGCCTTATTCATTGTATTGACCCAAATGGGAAAAATCATATTCTACATATGTGTAAGGCTGATAACTAGCATGATTTCGTTCATCAATGTCTCCTCTATTGAAAAAACATCAAATCAAATCTGACTCCTAATGAAAAAAAATCAATCTTCTTTTTACCAATTATCACCTTTTTTATGGCAAGCTTCTGAATCTGATTTATGACCAATCAAGTTTTCTGAATTTTGAAGTCCCTTCTCCATTGACGACCATTGTCACAAGTGCATTTCAGCAACATCCAACCCCCAAAATATAGAGAACAAGCCAAATGCCCGACTGTAATACTATTATCAATGCTTAAGCACTGCTACACCATATCACAAATTGAATCTAAATAATTTAACTGTCCATAACCTCAATCAGTCCAAGTTTCTAATATTTTATTTATTCAATACCCAATGGCTGTAGCCTAGAAAGTGGGAAGCTTCCATCAATATAGACTGACTGCAAGCAGGATGGTGCACTAAACAAAAGCCCAGGTCTAGCTTCAAATCAATTACAAAGGAAAACAACACATAAGCCAAAACATTAGCCAGCAATTTTGGACGACAAAAAAATCAAACCAAGTATAGATATGACCTACTCACATAAAAATTCAAACAACCCTTTGATTAAATATTAACATCCCAATCCTTGAAAAAATGAAATCTATATAAGAAAACCCATTTATAACCAAAAAAATCCTTTCCAATCAAATAGGATTTCACTGCCAAACTCTAAGAGGAACTAACAAAGTGTGTTTAATTCTATAGAAAATTGATTTTATGAGTTCTTAGATTTAAGACAAATTTACTGATTTACTTGATTTAAGATTGCATATACTGGGTTGTGACTGTAAATATCTGTGCAATGGAAATGAGATGACTATAAACAAATGAGTTCTGTAGGACCTATCAAAAGTGTGTTTAATTGTTTGAAAGCTAAATCTATGTATCTTTAGTTTTGAAATAAATTTTCCAAGATTCATTAGCAAGTCCTGGTTCAAGATTTCATGAACTACATTACAATTGCAAATATGTGAATAATGTTAAGAAAATTGCAGTTCTTTTTTGTTTGATTGCATTTTATCGGTGGCTAAACTTATGAGAGGTGCCCACGATCAGTATTTGATATAGACAGCATAGTTTTTACTACAAAAATTTTCATTTTGATGTGCATGTGGGAGTGGCTAGGGTCCAGTCCAAACTAAAGCAATTCTAACTCAAGCCAAGCTCTAAAGTGGGCAAAGTGCAACTGAGTAGGAGCAGGGGTGTGCTGCCTAAACTTGGGTCTGCCTTCCCTTCATTCTAATGTCAATACAGTTCCCAGTTGGGTAGGCAAAACCCTCATGTACAGATGAGACTACTCGACTTTTAGATTTTACTGTTTTCCCAGACGCAATGATTCCCCTTGTGATTAATTCTAATCTTTGGATCCAATGGCAAGAGGCGCTCCTCCTGTGTTGGATAATACTTCCACGACTGTGCTGGGATTCAAACTTCCTGATAAGTGTGGGCTAGCATTTGAGCCCCTAAGCCTCACAACTCATAGTTAAAAATTTAAATAAAAGAAAGAACAAGAAAAAAAATGTTGGTTGACAGGAGAAGACTTGTTAATTGTTAACTGCAGAACCCTCCCTGCAACTGGAGATCGTATCTATGTTTTCTGAATGGGATTTAATCAAAGAGAAGAGCTATATATCCATATTTCTTTAAAATTATTGCATATCTACTAGTTTAGTCTCAACTTTCCGCCATTAGTAACAAGACATGGACTGGATATGCCATGGCAAAGGGTGGGAGTCACATGACACACTCAGACTAAGGCTGAATAAAAGATTCTAACCACAAATAAAAATACATATAAATACATAGAATGTAAGAGGGTTTTAAAGGTTTTCCATTTGAAGCAGATTTGTCTAGTCTCAAAGAAAAATTAGGAGGTCTAGGGTTTGAACAAATATTCGAGAACAACAATTTTAAATTCATCTCTCCATTACCAAATTGCCAAAAACAAGAACTTCCATTCTGCGCTCACTTTTACTCATCCATTAGTGTATGTGCTCGTCCAACTTTACTCATCCATAGTGTATGTTAGCACTCTATAATTTGTATTCATATATAATTCAAAACAAAATGCACTGCCCACAATTCCCCATAGCCATCTGAGCAACAAATACCAGTTAAAACTCCTCAAATATTGTTTTTCAAAACCTCCCGAATAGCCATAATTCGAACTATAACATTCCAAATCCCTATAATAAGTGAAAATTTATCTAAAAATTCATACACGCAAGAAACCAACCGTTGAAAGCAGATTTTATTTGGGCTTTTATGACTAATTTTGTGTCATCATAAACCCCAAAACTCACATGGCAATAGGAGCAATAAAAATAAAAAGAGAAGAGAGGCATCAACATCAAATCCCTCTACCATATTCGACTCAAAATGCCTCTGCCAATACTGAAACAAAAAACCCATTTACAGAATTCATAATGACAAGATTTGCCACATTTTCATGGCGTAAAAACCAATATACACACACCCACAAAAAAGAAAAATTTTCAATCAAATGAGAGGCATACCTTAAATGGGCATAAGAGGCCTGTTAAAATCTTCCTAAAGAGATGAGTGAAGGCTGCCAAGCGAGCTTATAATTTCCCTGTACGCTGTCACCCCCACCAAAACTGGATCACCCTCAAAACAATGCCAAATCTCAAATAAAATCAATAAAATCGATCATGTAAAGGTGCTCAACACCAAGTATGAGTAAGCAATAAAACAAACCTATATATGTACCCAACACCGTGTTTATATGATAAATCGAACGTATATACCCAACACAGAGAATGTGTGTGTAATGACGTTGACGTTGGCGAGGATAAATTCTTGTTGCCAAAATTTAGAATTCCCTGAAGAGGCTTAAATTTAGAATTTGGAAGTGGTGACGACAAATTTAGGCCCTTGGTTTTAGAAAGGAGTAATAATGAGCCGTTGTTTAAGAAAGGAGAAATAAATAAATAAACAGCAGACCTTTCACTCACATGTTATTTTTTACAGATCAAATTTAATAGTTTTATATAATTTTAAAATAAATTAAAATATAAAGAAAAGAGACTTTGGTTAGTAAAGGTTATTATTATTATTAGATAAACATTTCAATATTTAAACTCTGAACAAATTTATTAAGTTTTTTTTTTTTTTTTTTTTTTTTTAAATTACAACATTATAAATACTTAAAATATTTTTTAAAAAAATTTAGTGAAAACTAATGAAATTTGTTTTAATTTAATGGATTGTGAAGATTTCATGTAGATTATTATAAATAATTTTAAATATTTTATGGTTATATGTGATATTAATTTATGATGTAAATGGTGAAATTTGTATATTCATACCATTTTCCATTTAGTTTTGTTTTTACTTGGTGGAATGACTTAGAACAATTACAAATTGATAAGTGGCATGGTTTTATGTTAGTTTGGCTTATGGCTCGATACTTATCTCTATCTATTTCATCCTTATTTGAATTTATCTCCATACATTCGACATTTATTTTGACCTTATCACATCCCCATTCATATTAAATCCAATACATTCGTCATTTATCCTTTCATATTAGCACTTAATTCCATGCATTCATTACCTCGAGATCATCATTTTCTCATCCTGGTTCATTTTTTAGTGTTAGAGAATTGACTCGGTTTGATCCTAAGGCACATAGGTACAAGCCCTAAATCCAAATATTTAAAATTCATATTCCAAATCTCTCACCCCTTTCTACTAGTCATTATGAGCCAACTTTTTTGTGCGTCATGTTGGTATGTTTTGGTATTTAAAGAAATTTGATGTGTCATTGATACACATTGATTTTGGGAGTAAAAAGAATACTTAGAACACACTAAATTTCCTAAACGACAAAGAATTGTATATAAGCCATTTATATGCTTGCTTATGCTATCTTTGAATCTTTGCTTAAAGTTGTAAAGTTAATCGATCCAAGGGTCTAACCTAGGAGAACATGAACCTTGTGATCTAATATAATCCCCAACAATGTTTGTAGACACCACCCTTAGAAGCACATCAAATATTAAAGAATGGGGCAAATAGGATCTACCAATCCTTATTTTATCAGATTAGATCCATGCATCACAAATCAAATCTGTGATGATTAAGATTAAACCCATGACACTCAAAACAAAACAATAGAAGTTTTTGAGTCGTTTTAGATTCCAAGATAGTCAACATATTGAGGGAATAAATTTGTGGACAGTGGCGAATCAATTATGCATGAAATCAATTTTATTTCTACATTGTCAATTCTAGAGCTAAGTACCCATATTTATCGAATTTAATTTTTGAATATTTGTTCCAAGTTTATCAACCCAATTGATTAATCTAGGTCAATTGTGTGCTTATTGTTTGTAGTTCATTAATTAGCCTAGATTGTCCATGCAGCGTGATTTACTCTACATTTTTGTGGACTCAACATGAATCAAGCATGCAACCTTGTTCCTCTACATTATTGGTGACCCTGACTTTTCCTACATGACTTGGGTTTTCCCCTTAGAGTTTCTTCTACTTTATTAGGGTTTCAAATATGTAGTCTTTCTAATTGCTTATCTTTCACATCAAATTTACTTAAAGGGTTTTGATTGTGCTCTTGCATATTCATTCATTTCCTTACCTCTTATAGGGTTATGCTTGTTCTTGTTTGATCTTGTATTTCACTAACCTTGCTTGCACTTGCTCTAACCTTTAGGGTTTGCATTTCAAACTTATTTTAGATCTAATTTTATTTGATTTTCTAATTTTTATCATCCCCTGGGTCCTTTTTATCCATTTTCCTCTTTTAGGGTTTAGAAAGTTTTATGCCAAAACCTCATTCCTTGCATTTCCCTTTATGAAGGAGTGCTCACTTGAATCCTCACACGGTTCAATCTATTGAACATGTGACTCACCAAGAATTTGCATGAGAATTTGCTAGCCTAGTATAGAGGATCTTTCACTTCATTCATAATTTAATAAAATACCCTTTTATTAAAATATCATGGAGTATAGCATGTTGGGCTTGTTATTTGCAGTGACCTCCTTTAAATTTAATTTAATACCTCCCCTCTTGAATATGAGGATTGCGGGGCAAGTAATTTAATAAGGAAGCCCATTTTAGGTTAGCATGTTCTTTAATCTCATTAGTCAAATCCCCCTATTAGATCAACACTTAAGATTTCCTTCTCCCTTTTGGCAATCCATAAATATAGGGTTTTCCATCTTTCTAAATGCTCTTTGGGTCTGCTAATCAATAAATTGTCTTTGCTTTTATTGCTTTAAATTCACCTTGGAGAGTATCCTCTATCTTGTTATTTTTTTGTGATGGATACCTACTTATGGTTCTTAAGTGAAAGCAAGTTGAACCAACTCTAGCCGCAACCATTATATTTAGGATAATTTGATGGTTGAATGTTGTAGAGGAGACCTAATTGATCTATTATTTTGGCACATCATCCCATTTTATTTTTGTTTCTTTGGAACACTTTACCTCCTTCTAACCCTCTTCCCTATAATTTTTAGCTTAGATAGGAATTAGCCTTCTCTTGAGGTTGCTTGCATGAATGAGCTACATGCATACGCATCTAACTATGTCACCCCAAAATTGGCATGTCTGAGGCTCGACTAGGTGTGTCATTTTGGAGCATCAATAGTTTTTGGCATGCTTGGTGGGACCTCATTCTTGAAGTTCTCGAAAAATTTATGTTTCTTGGACTTCATTTTTTAAGAAACCCATTAAACAAGTTTGCAATATCCTAGTACTTTGGGTGGAAATCTTTGAAATATGCTTTCTATAGCAAAGTTTCATAACTGTTGCACTCGTACTTTGGTTTTTTATGAAGAAATCATAATTATTTGCTATGTTGGAGCACTTATTCACCTAACAACTCTATGTTAAACCCAACATTTCGAATGGGCCCCATCTAATGTCTTGCAAACCTATCCATTGCAACAATGATCGATCTTCAATTGGACGGTCCATGTTTTTCACTCACATACAATAGAAACAGACACAATATCATTGCCCCTATATATGATATAGTTTGTCAGATGGAGCATCTTGTTATATCTTATGTGTGGGAATTTTGTAGGTGGTGTTAAGAATAGCATTCCAAGGTGGAATGCATAAAAAATCTCAGTTCAAAGAGGTTATGCTTGTAGAAATGCAAAAACCTAGATATGTCCTAGACAAGTTAAAGAAGGAGAAGGCATACTACTAGCAACAAAGATATAAAGAAAAAATGTAGTGATGACCACTCTTTGTTCCCACTATGGATCCCCACTTACAAGAAACATAGGCTTGATCAACTACAACTTCTTTAGAAGAGTTTTATGCTACTTATTCCATGCTCTATTAACCAATTATGTATATAGAGGAACTTGATTACGAGGGTGATATATTCATCAAACATATGATTGCATCATTTATTGCTAGAGATTCACCCCCTTCTCGAATGCAATAGCAACAAGGATGTGTTGGAACCTTCTCCTAAGGAATTTATATGGCCTAATGTCTTTGGAAATGTGTTTGCAAAAATCATAGGTAAGGAGAAAGAATAATGCACCCCTACAAAATCACGTTTACAATTGAAGTTGCTCTCCTCAAATTTTGGTGACAATAGCATGACTTTAATTTGTAGTGTCTCGCTTAGAAGATTTTTTATAGTTTTGGGGACCCAAAGTCAACTCTAGATAATTCCCCATTTCTTTTATGTGAGCATAAATTAAAGGAAGGTACATGATCCCATGATCTCCTACCATCCTAACCTTCTAGATGTTGGCCCACTCATAGCTGGTGATGCTTGATGTACGAGATTAAAATAGTAGTTCAAATATAGACAATCCACCCAGGTTGAGCATAGAGCAACAAAGAAGTTCAAGTGCTTTTCTTTCTTTGCATGTTGCCTTTGGTTATTTGTCAAAACTTTTAGAGTCATAGTATTCAACTTATTGGTTTGAAAAGGTAGCTACTTCTCCTTGCCCATTTAAGATTTGTTTACAACAATGTTGGCAAATATATTTTCTCTTTTTTTGCTAAATAAAATACCCACATATCATGTCCATAGCATTCTACACATATTTTGGCTTTGTGCCTTGGATATGCTAACTCTTTTCTTTGTAGATTCTCTTTTTATTAGTTCTTGTATCCTTATTTTGGTCCCTTATGTGTTAGTAGATGGTCATGGGTGTGTTATTCTTCATGGAAAGTTCAATTTGTGTGGGTGCTACAAGTTAGTTTATCTAATTGTGTTACACGCATATCTTGGATGCCTTCTTTCTTTGGTGGATCACCTCTCTTCCTTCTTTGGAAAAAAATGTTTTTCAAGTGTGCTTTAGTCCTGCTCTTTAGCAAAAGTCATTCAATTTCCTCACCCACCTAGTAGAGTTAACTTCTACTAGCCATTCATCTACATAATTAGATAGTGCAGATCTTCACTTTGTTCCAAGCTAGTGATTTTATGGTACCCACCCAAGTTTTTTTTGCCCTATGGAATATTTTGTCTTTAGCAAAATTCATTGAGCATATCTTCGCACACTAGCAATAGTTCTTCCCACTAGTGCTAATTTTAGGTGGTCTTATGGTTATTGCTCAACAAATCCTTAGTTGATTGGCTCTTTGTGGCAAACTATTCCAAGGTTCCTACGTTCTTCACTTTTTATTCACAAGCTTCATTTTTTGGCTTGTGAGGGTTTAATTTCATGAAGACAAGAGTATATGTATGCTATTTGATTCCTCCCTTGTTGGTGGGTGGCCACTAATGTCTTGTTGTTCATTCTAAACTTATTATTTTTTGGTCACATGCATCACATTTCTACAAGTGATCTTTTATGTGCTACTCATGGACCTCGAGTGTTTGGTCTTCATGGAACATTGTTTTAAGGTTCCCACACTATTCACTTTTATTCATGAGCTTCCTTTTTGGCTCACATGAGTCAATTTCCATGAGGGGCGAAAGCATATTTGTGTTGGTAGTTTTCTCCCGAAGTTGGGTCTTTTTTTTTTTATTTATGTAGTTTCATCTTTGCATGATGGATCCCTCCCTTGTTGGTAGATGGTTGTGAATGCCTTGTTCTTCATTACAGACTTAATATGTGATGGTGTGAGTGTTGTAGCTTGGTTTATCTTCTTGTTGACCTTGTGAGATTCCTATTTGGCTTGCACAATTATTTTTGTGAAGGAAAAATAAGTTTCTCTTCTTCAAGTTTGCTTTGTCTTCTTCAACAAACTCTTTTTCTTCTTTGGTAGAAGTATGCTAGTCTATGGATTTTCCTCCTTGGAAGAAGTATGTTCATCAACAAGTTTCCTCTCTTTGAATTAAAAAAAAAGTTTCCTTTATTTGAAAAAAATATTAGAAGCTCTTGCATACTCAACAAAACCAATTTCCATAGATCATTCACCTCCAAGATCCAATAATGTGAATTCTTGTATTTTTCAAAGGTGACAACAATACAAGGCCCATCCTGATCTTATTTGCATTCAATCTCTTCATTAGAAAAAGAATTGATAAAATTATCCATGTCAACACCTTCTCATTTTGTATATGTTCATTTTTTACTCATGCTTCTCTTTGGCATAATTTCCTTTGAGTGAGTTTGTGTTGGTGCTTTCTATAAGAGTCACCAATGGACTCAAGCTCCTGGGATCACCTGCAAAACCAAAGATTATCCTTCCACAAGAGAGTGACAAGAGGATTAATCGCTTGATTATAATACAACAATGGAATAATGATAGTATTACACACTCTGCTTATACAAGCAAGGTCGAGTAATAGGACTACATAGGATGTTGTCAAGTGTCTTAATCATATGACATGTGACAAATACAAGATAAGATCACATGTGTACTATAAAATTCTAGAAAGATTCCTAGAGCACTAAGTAAACTTAACATGTGAACATGTGTGAATAGGTACTAACTAATAACTAGTTAGATAATGTGCCTTACTCATACTATAAAGGGGAAATTGGATAAGAAATACCCTTGTTCGCACCAACAACCCCTAGCTTAGGGAGAATGAGAAAGAATGTAAATGATGCAATGATGGATGATGGATGATTGATGAGTCCTGGCTACAAGGCCATGTTAGGTACTCGTGTACAAACAATCTCTCACAAATGAAGTAAAGAAGAAAAACTTGTAGGAGAAAACCCCTCTCCAGAAGAGAGAAAACAAGAAAGTGAAAGAAGGAAGGAGGACTCAACATGAGCCCCCAAAGACCAATTTTTCCACCAATATACAATCAATAGCCCCCCCCCATATGAGAGATAAAATGAGATGGTAGATCCCCCACAAAGAAGTAGCTCCTATGCCAATGAATGCTCAAAGACAAAATACAATCCACTACCTACAAACAACATTTATCCCCTTGGGAAGAAACAAATCCAATGGTCGATGTAGAAGAAACCCCCATAATCTAGATGAAAAGGGAATCAAAATCCAAATGTGTCTCAAACTACAACTCTAGTGATTGTTACTAAATTATGTTCACACCTAATTTAGCAAGGCCTAAACATCAGTTGTTTAGAGGAAGTACAAAAAAAAAATTACGTAGGATCATATAGTCAATGTCTGATGTCTTGATAGAAGACAAATGTAAAATCACTTATCAAAATCAAGTAACAGCTCAAGTTGAGTTGTTACATCATCCTGGTAAGTGAAATCATCTACAGACAAGAAAACAGGCATTCAAAGAATGAAGAGAATTGATGGAGTTCATGTTCCAGTTGTTGATTATCTATTATGTTTCAGTGCAAGTAAAGGAGGTATTTATAGACTGTCAAATTATACATCATGTTTTATACATATGTTCCAAAGAAAGATCAGTTGTTTTATGCTATGTATTTGATTTAGAAAGTGAAATATACATAAATCATTGCATAAAATGAGATAGCTGATAGTATTCAAAAGAATGTATAAAAGTGTCCCACACAAGCCGTGGGAGTAACTGAAATAGGCAACATAAAAGTAAATTTTACTTTTGAAAGAAAAGAAATGCATAGGAAAAGAAGAGGGACCCGTCATTGCATGTGAATGACGAATCTCGTGGTTGAGCTGGTTGCTATTTTCCTCCATCCATTTGAGCTCCAATATACATGGAAAATAGATTTTATTAATGCTCAGGGTACCAAGTCTTTTCATACACAATCAGAACTTTAAAAGTACCACTCACTTTTATGTAGCAGCAATATCAATAATCAGATATCGGCATAAGAGAAGTCAGAATGAGCAGACATAAGTGTTATATCAGAAAGAGATAGATCCATACAAGTAACCCCACATCATGAATCAAAGATATGTTTCATATGCTAACATGTTTGCTTCCTGTGCGGGTATATAAGAAATTAGTTTGTTGATTCATCTTTTATTAAATGGCATGTGGAGAAAATGGGCTCCCATAAGGGTTGAGCCCAACATGTTGCCCTCTTGTTTCACTAAAGAGGGATAATGAAATCCTTGAGGACCAATGTTACAAAACCATGACTATGCTGGTATAAGGAAGGAGTCTTCCTATTATCAAGAGCATTCCATTACATCAGCACAATCATGATTTTAATAAAAAAAAATATGATCATCAAGATATTCATACATATCATCAGGACAACAGAAGAAGATGACACAATGGAGTCATGAGATACACAATCAACACATCAAATGAAATGACAAGTCTTATCAATAAAGTGATCACATAAAGAGCAAGTTATAGAGATAATATGTATGCAGCAGCAGGTATTTGCTATCATAAATTGCCATCATCATAAGCCATATGCATATGAAAGAATAATATAGAAAGATGCCTCGTGTTGAGATATACAGAAATTACTGTAAAAGAAAGTAACATAAGGAGAAAAAAGTGCAGAACAACAAGAGGGAACAACTTGCTATAGGATTGAAAGACAATATGACCTTATCATGAAATGAATATGCTTTCTGTAGAGTTCCCTCTATACATGAAATAAGTCACACACAGAGATTTGCTATAGCATTGATATAATCTAGATACAAGTGCAAGTCATGATCAAGTATAACTAATGTAATGGAGAAGGATTGAAACAACTTTCAAATGATCAAGTCATCATAATATATCCTTTATCCAAAAGAGAGGGCTGAGCAAAATACGTACAAGATGAACAGATCAAGATGATGCCTTCACCAAGTTAAAAATATGCTAATGTGTTATGCATAGTGCAAGGTATGATTTTAAGACAACAAAGTAAGAAGATATAACAGGTGCAACAAAAGTATTACTCATGAAGAATAAGACTCTTCTAACAATATGTTATGCATCTGAGACAAAAGTAAATGAGTGGCTATACATTCTAATCAATGGTGCTTCAAACCTCAAGCATTAGCTTCTTTCATAAAAGGGATCTTAGGCTATATGTAACATCAAGATATAGAAGGAAGAGTCCATGATATTTAGGTGAATATAATGCTATCAGAAGAGTGTATACACAGGTTTTAGATGTTCATTTCCATCTACAAGAGTACAAAAGGGGATACAACCATCACAGTGTTATCCAAGAACAACGGAAATGAGTTATGATCTATCTCATTGTGTTCACATACAAGTGTACTATAGAAAGGTCAGTGTTCATGGCTTTTGGGAATGTGCACTACTCAAGTGTTATCAGGATCCAGTAAAGGTATTTCATTAAAACAACATGAATGTAGTATGTAATGAAAAGCTATAACACATATCCATCATAGGCTGAGCCAAATGTATACCAAATGAATAGACAAAATGACATCTTTACCAAGTTGAAGGCATGCTAAGGTGTTGAATACAATGTGACTTTGGAACAGGCAAGTGCAACAACCATATCATACAAGCAAGGTGGAGCAGCAGAGTAAAGAATGCCACAGAAGGACAACAGGTGAATCAAAATGGAGTAGCAAGGAATTATATTTATATTGTCCATCTATAGAAAATAAAAATAAGAACAATTTGTACTTCTAGATCTTATTCATTTTTGGCCTTCATCATAGTAATCACCTACAAGTGCAATCAAATGATCAAGGTGCAGCAGAGTTGTTTTCTCATTTTTTTGCCCACAAAAGATGCAAAGAATAATTTGTAGTGCCTTTTGTAATATAAATAAAGGAAACAAATGATAAGTTACAGCTATTACAAAATGCAATAAGAACAGTCAAAAAAATGTATTTTCTTCATGCAAAGTCAAAACCCACATTGTACTACACAGAGGTCAAATGCAAAGGAGTGAGAAGTTTTTGAGCTTACACAATTTTTTTTAAGAAGTGTGTGATATATCAGCTACATCAGGCCACGGCCGGTAAGGCTTATATTTCTACATTTTCAAGAATGAACCATGGCGGCCATGAAAGGTGTCAATGCTCAGAAAATAGTGACTAGAGTGCAGAAAGGTTTTCTTTACAAGATTTTCATTTTTATATCATGGGTCGAACCCTTTTGAGGTTTTTAAGACAAAAAAAACAAATACTCAAGAATGCATGTGTATGCATGGCCGTGGCCTCTAGTGCTAGATCAAGCCTCGTGTTTTTAAAAAAAATGAAGAAAAGTTGCAGATATAAACGAAAGTGAAGACTTTGAATCCAAAATGCTCATAAATACTATCAAGTCACAGCCTCTGGAGTTGCAAATGCATAGTGAAAACTCAGGAAACAAAGAGAGGTTGACAAATAAAGGACTCACCTTTTTTCTGCCGAATGTTGGTGTCAAAATCACATAGTTTTCCTGTAGTTGACCTTCACGGCGGCCTCAAACGCAGTCAAAGACAAATGCAAGAGTGGTCGACCAAGAGAGTAAAGAGAATGCATAAAAAAACCAATCAAAGTTGCAGCCTTATAGGCCCAAAATCACCTTCAAATTGAGAAAGATGGAAGTCAAAATCTTAGTTTTGATAGTAAAAGCAACTTATGACGCATTTTTACACAGAAAATCCGCATGTAAAACCCTCAGGAATCCTAGAGAATGGTGAAGATTGAACTCCAAACCCTACAGGTATGGCGGTGAGTTGAGCATGGCAGCAAAGTGGAGGAGAGTAGAAATGCATGAATGAAGAGTTTTTAGGGTTTCCACCTCCTTTTGGTCGAATGCCTTAGTCATGATGGGATTCTTTTCTCATTTTTTGGCTTTCTTTTGTTATCATTGTTATCTTTTATTTCTATCGTGGTAAAGACTCCACAAGGTGTGTCGACCTAATGATGCAAGTGAGCCCGTGGGGCTATCAATATTTATTTGATTTTTTCTAAGGTTGGAAATGTTTGAAGTCAAAAGGTGGGTATGATGGTATGTATGGTATGTAATGCACATAGGGAGTCATAAGGGTTCTTTATAATGTATTACATTAGGCATGAAGGCATGATGATGTATGTTGTAAAATGCATAAATTGCTAGGAGTTATAAGGTGTTTTATGTAGCAATGTAATGCATGAAATTTATGCAAGTGCATGAGGTATGTTGCATGAAGAAGTTTTGTTTGTGCATGGGAGATATAAGGGCTCTATTTTCTTTTTGCATGATCTAGAAATAGATAAACATTGTAAACAAATGATAAAGTAATGGATTATAAATTACTTTATTACTTGTCATGAAAATGCAAAAGCAAAGATAGACAAATCCATAACAAATTGTAAAGTCACATCGATTACTTTACCATTTTTTCACAAATGTTTTATTCATCTCCAAACCATGCAAAACCAGGAGATTGAATATTAATGTCCAAGTACCTTCTTTTCTGCATAGGTTTAAAACAAATTTGAAATGTAAAACATTAAGCTAAGTGGTGTGACTACGAATCACTTAGCTAATGTTATTTAAATGCAAAAATAAATGTATTGTGTCATTTATTATGCAAGGACATGATTAGAATGCTTTCAAGATGTGGTCAAAGGGGTGTGGTTGTCATTTATTATGCAAATACCAAACATTTATGATGTTGCAGGAGAGGTTGGCCAACTGATGGAGGAGTTATTGTGGTGGTTTGACTTATTTTCAGTAGCATTTAAGGGCATTAAGAGGCAATTCTTGGAGCTTTTATGATGGGTGATGACATGCCTTGATTTTTTCATTGGGAACTCACTTTGGAGGGTTTTGGATAGATATTTTGAGGGCTTTTATGATATGCACGACCAAAGAAGTTTCTTGTCCTTATCCTATGACAACTGCTTGGAGAAGTGTTTAGTCTTCTCTCTTGTTCATTATTTAGGAGTTCTGGTTGTTTAGTGCACTGCATATTGTAATTTTTGAGTTCTTTTGTAGAAGTGGACATTTTTGTAACTCATTTTTAGAGTAACACAACATTGTAACACCTCTTAGTAGTAATAACCAATTTATACCTTCCCATACTTCTGATATTATGTGTCCTTAGTGTTAGTGCAGATTCTTGTGATGTTCTTTGTCCTTGGAACTGTATTTCATGTTGGTACCTTTATGCAGGAATACATACATTTTTGTATGTTGTGAGATGTGCTAGTAATAAGAATCAATCTTAATTGGTGAGAAAACATCTTTCTCCTTTAAAGGACTGTGGTTATTTAGCCTTCTTATAAATTGATGATGCAAAGTTTGTGATTTACTAGGTTGTGTATGAGAGCCTTAATATTATTGGTTCTATTGTGTGTTAGTTATTTGTTTAGTCTCTGATAATCATTTGGTGCATCACCTCAGATAGTAGGTTTCATTTTCATGCAATCCTTCTTACCCTTTTCTCTGCAAAGGCATTAGTACAAGAAGTTATAGGTGGAGTATCAAGAGGAAGTTGGTCTTCTCCGAAGGTTCTTTCCATCATAGGTGACCCACAAGCCTGGAAAGATCCCATGTTTCTCCATAATGCTAAGTTCTGCAGCTTAGCAAGGGTGCAATTTTGAGAGACAACAGTTTTTGGTACGCCTAGTGGGACAGTTAGAATCAAAACAGTTCAAATATTACATTTTTATTGCTGGTTTTGATATGCAACCAGTAATTTTTAGACCTGTAAGAGGTTAAAATCTACATATCTGGTGATTCTAATCTTTGGTTTAGTAAAATCAGTGCATTTCAGCTCATGAAAAGGATACAAACCAGAAGTAGTCCTTCATCCTTTGAGTATTTGCAATTATCCCCACCTAGGAGAAGAGGGATAACAACTGAGAAACCCAAGAAAATTGTGTTTATTCTAGGAGAGCCAAGTCTACTCCTCCTGCTATTAGAACTCATACTGCCCCAAGAATCCCAGTTACAATGATTCCTGGAGCTAGAAATCAACCATTTGTTGCATTCAACCAAGGCATCCCACTTAATTTAGCTCAGCATGATGACATTCCTGTAGCTGATTTGAAAAGTTTACCATATTTTAATGGTGAAGATAAAACTACTCCAACTGAGCATATAAAAGATGTTGCAAACCTGTGTGATATCCATCATGTGACAGCAGAAAATGTTGCAATTAGATTGTTAGCAGCTTCCCTCAAACAGAATGCTTTACAGTGGTTCAGAAGCCTACCAGTTAACTCCATAGATTCATGGGATCGTTTAGGGGAGGAGCTATGCAATTTCTTCAAAGACAAATCAGACCATTTGTCATTGGTGGAGCAACTGTCTACAATTAAGAGGGCTCCCCACAAGGTTATGTCGGACTTCAACCACCATTTTCATAAGACATGGGATAGAATCCCACAAACGGTAAGGCCTACTACTGACCATGCTTTCTTGTATTATTTGAGAGCTTTGAATAGTGATATTTCTGTTATGGTTCAATCTATGGGAGGAGATTCCTTACCTCAAGCTTATGCTATAGCTATAAGAGCTGAGAACAGCCTCATACAGGCTGGTAAAATTGCCCCTAGACCTTTGCCAATATTCCCTACTATTCAACCACCAATACCAATGCATGTGCCTCCTATAGCTGTTATACCAGCTACACCAGTGTTACCAGTGCCTAATATCCAACCCAATAACCAAGAAAATGCTATTCAACCTTAATCTTTTGAGTTACAGGAGATTAAAGGGCTGTTACAATCTTTTGGTAATGAGGTAGTGAACATTAAGAGGCAGCAAGGTCAAAGTTTCAGGCCTTATCAGCCCCCATTTCAATCTAATTACCAACAAAACCAATCAAATAGGCCTCCTTATCAGCCAAATAATCAAGGTCCAAGGCAAGCCTTTAACTCTAGGCTTTATCAAGCTTAGAACCCAAATACTGCTAGTTCCTCGAAGGAAATTGTACCCATGCAAAACAATTTGGCTCAGGACTATGACTGGTGCTTTCCTTGTAATCAGCCCCGTAACCAAAGTACCTATACCAATGGGGTGATAAACCAAGCTTTGATGGTTCAAAATAGTCCAGCAGTGCAATCTAATGTGCCTGTAGAAGCTCATGTGCAGCAGCAAGAAGAACAGATACATGAGACAACACTCCTAAACTGGTAAGGAGAAGAATTCTATGGTATGAACCAAGTTGGTTCTTAAATTACAGCCAATACACACAGCAAGAAAAGGGCTATAGACGAAAGGCAACAGTTTGATAAAGTTCAAACTCATGTGCATCAAGTGCCAAACATGGATCAAGGTGTTTCTAGCCCATCAAATGTTGAGAAAATTCAAATTTTGCCAAGAAGTCAGTCTTTGGTAGGCAAGAAGCAACCTAATCCACCAGTTCAACTAGCTTCTACTCAAGGTGATGTGACTGCCCCCAAAGTCCAAGTTAAGTCAAGTACATTTGCTTTTAATATCCTTGAGCATATGAAAAAAGTGAATGTAACTATGTCTATGTGGGATTCCCTAAGTATCCCTGGCCAAAAGGACTTGCTTCAATCAGCCTTATCAAATTTGAGTTTGTCTCAAGAGTCTAGTATAGATAAGTCTAAGGCTATGTTGACAAATACCACTGGGAATGATAAAGAACAACAATCTTCAAAGGTTAAGCCCCCACCATTTTATGTGTCTTTGATCATAGCAGATCATTTAGTCCATAATTGCATGATTGACTCAGGTGCTAGCAATTCAATCATGCCCAAACAGATTGTTGATAAGTTAGGAATTAAATATGAGCCATTGGAGAAGGGAGTTGTTTAGCTAGATGGGACTATTGTTAGTACAGTAGGTGTCATAAAGGGACTGAGTTTGACTCTTCATGCCTATCCACATTTCTCTATCCCACAGCACATCTATGTCATTGAGTTTCCTCCTTATTTCTCTATTTGTTTGTCAAGAGATTTTACTACAAAAATAGGAGGTTACTTGTCCTCAGATTGGTCTCATATGATGTTTACAACTAGGTATGGCACTAAGGTGACTATCAAATCAGAACCCATTGCCAGAGACCATATTGAGCCTTACACTCCATGTCCCATCAATGCCAACTTGGTCGCAAGTGAACAAGGGGAGCAGCCCATTGTTCAAGAAGGTAGTACACAAATTGAAGGTATACTAGAAGTTCTTCTTGATGAGTGGGCAGATCTAACTCAAGTGGTTGGTCCATGTGAGCACCTACAAGAGGCTGGTTTGGGTGTGTATTTGATGCACAAAGCTGATTCATTTATGCCTAACATTGAAAAAAGTGCTAAACAACAAGATGGCCAGCAAGATAATGAAGTCTGGGAACTATTTTTTGATGGCTCAAGGAGTAAAGTGGGTGCGAGTGGTGGATGCATGCTTGTTTCCCCAAAGGGTGAGAAGTATTATTCAACTTTTAGATTTTGTTTCAGATGTACTAACAATGTGGCTGAATACGAAGCTCTTATTCAAGGCTTGGAATGGGCAAGACAAAAGGGTATTAGTTGTTTGAAAGTTTGTGGGGACAACAAATTGGTTGTTAATCAGGTGAGGAACCTTAATATTACAAGAAATGATTTTCTTAAATCTTACAACCATATAGTACGGGATCTCTTGGAGGGATTTGATGCATTTAATTTGATATCCATACCTAGAAATCAGAATAAATATGCTGATAGGCTAGCTGCTGTAGGGGCTGAATATGACATTCCAAAAGAGATTAGTAGTGGTAAGACTAGTTATGGTAAGAGTAGTTAGCATGTTAAGGTTATTGTTAGGCCTACTGTACCTAATAATAACATACACTGGCAAGTGTTTGAAAGTGACCAGCAGATTGTGAACTTCTCAAGAGAAGAAGATGAATTCTCTCATACTAACCAAGAGAAGCTACAACACCAATACAGTGACCAAATCATTCAGCTCAAGAATAACAAGATGCCAAAGGGTTTGGTCACCTTAGAGTCCATTTTTAATACTAATGATGAAGCTACAAAACCCAAGGCCAACATACAAGTTCAGCAGGATCACTATGAAGAGGTTGAGGTCTTCAAGGGTAAGCTTCTTAAACTGGGCAAGGTATGTACAACAAAAGAAAAGCAAGCATTTATTCAGCTTTTTCAAGAATTTAGTGATGTTTTTGCATGAGAGTATAGTGATTTAAAAGGTTTTGATCCTCAGTTTGCTCAACATACTATTGAACTTGAGCGTAATGCAAAGCCTGTCAAGCAGAAACATAGGCCATTGAATCCTAAGTTAGAGCCTCTAATGAAGAAGGAAACGAACAAACTCATAGAGAGTAGCATAATCTTTCCTATTAAGCATACCTCATGGGTTTCCAACCTTGTGCCAGTTAGGAAGAAAAATGGAGAGGTAAGACTGTGTGTAGATTTTCATGACTTGAACAGAGCTTCCTTAAAAGACCGTCATCCTTTGCCTTCCATGGAATAGATACTTCAAGTACTCTCAGGATCAAAGAGGTTTTCCTTACTAGATGGTTATTTTGGCTACAATCATATATTAATGAAAGAGGAAGACCAGTATAAAACAACCTTCACCACAAAATGGGGGACTATGGCCTATAAGAAGATGCCCTTCGATTTGTCCAATGCTGGAGCAACCTTTCAAAAGGCTATGGATATGGCATTTCAGGGCTTAATGTACAAGATTGTCTTAGTCTACCTTGATGACATTACTATTTTCTCCAAAGAGGCTAAGGATCATCTAAACCACTTGAGGCAGATTTTTGAGAAATGTAGGGAGTTTGGGATATCACTTAATCCCAAAAAGTGTGTATTTATTGTCCACGAGGGTAGATTGCTTGGTTATGTGGTGTCAAAACAGGGTATCACCATTGACCCTAAAAGAGTAAGTGCAATTTTAGCTCTCCCCTTACCAGCACACAAGAAAGGTCTGCAAAGCTTCATTGGTAGAATCAACTTTGTTAGGAGATTTATTCCTGATATTGTTGATTTGTTAAGTCCACTAACTACTATGTTGAGAAAGAATGTGTCTTTTAGCTAGGATAGAGAAGGAAAATGGAGCTTTGAGCTTATTAAAGAGGTATTGGCAGCTGCACCTACACTTCTAAATCCTATTTTTTCTAGGAATTTCACTTTGTACGTTTATGGTAATATTGACTCTATTTCTGCTATGCTGGTACAGAAGAATGATTTGGGTTTGGAGCAGTCTTTAGCTTTTTTCAGTCAAGCATTGAAAGATTATGAGCTAAGGTATACCTTTGTAGAGAAACATGTGCTTGATGTTACAAGGAGTTTAAAGAAGTTTAAACACATGTTGTCTAATAATAAGATTAATCTAATGGTTGCTCATCTGATTGTGAAGGAATCTCTATTAAGGATCTCAGTGATAAGAGAGCTGGCTGGGTAACTAAGGTAATGGAGTATGATGTAGACATTAAAGTTACTAAGCTGGTTAGGGGCAAAGGACTGTGTGAACAACTTGCTGATGGTGTTATCAGCAAAGAAGAAAATGAACAAGAAGTTATTCTATCATCGCAAGATGGAGAGCAAACAACTGCTTCAGTTCCTGTTATTAGTTGGGTGCAAGAAATGGTTCACTTTTTGCAAACTGGTGAGTGTCCTCAGGGCTTGGATAAAGCTAAAGGAAGGTATTTCAGATTACAGTCCATACTTTATGTACTTGTTGGCATTTCAATTCACACCTCTGGTATGCGATTTGGAAACGGACAGCTATGCAGAGATAAACTGCTCTCCTATTGGAAGGGGGAGTTCCCTTTCTTGCTAATGTTCGCTGAAAAGATAACTAGAATGAAACTTCACCTATCTTCTTTTTGATTCTCAGCTACAGAGCACAAGGTTATAAAACTCTAAACGTTGCAGAAGAGGTTTTTTCCTTTTTAAAACTTCTACTACAACTAGCATAGACTAATGACACTTTCAACCTCCTGAGTAAATTCAGAGCAAAGGGAGTTGAAAGTGAATGGGGAATGATTGTTAACACAAAAACTTAAGCAGTTTTCCTCTAGATTTACACCACAAGACTAAAAGTACTTTAATGGTGAAAGTTGAAAATGAAAGCTACATAAGCTACACATCTGACGACGAAAACTTGATGAATCGATATAGAATATCAGAGCAAAATAGGCATGAGACTTCTATTCAATATCACAAAGTTTAATACAACTCCAGGACAACAATACTGCAGCAAAAGGTAGGCATACAGTAAGCGATCAAACACCGGAGAACAATGAACACAAATGAACAAACAGCTGGAATAACAATGTTTGCAGGCTAGAATAGGCACAACAAATTTGCTATCACAAAAGTCATTCCTCACAATGAACACAGATTGAACAGACACTTGGAATAACAATGTTTGCAGGCTAGAATAGGCACAGCAAATTTGCTATCACAACTACCATTACAAACAATGGGCAACGATGCCCTTATTTATACTAAAATCAAAGGAGTAGGGAACCCTAAAATTTCCTTGATTAACCCTAACTTGCCAACTCGCAAGCTTTATTACTATTCTAAGACAAAGATACAATAAACAAATGCTTTAAAGCAATCTGCTTTAAAGCAAAGAAGATTCCAACTATCACAAAGTGATTTCTTTCTAAATATAGAATGGATGAGCTTAGGATGAAAGCACATGCTTTAAAACAAAAAGCATATGTTTTAAAACTGCTTTCTTTTGAAATGCATCCTCATCAACATTCTTGCTTTTTGGTGATGTCATCCGTTGATATTCTTTTGCTGATTTCTTCTAAAAAAGCTGATTCTGAGCAAAAAAAGCTGGCACATGGGTTTTGTAGGCAATTCTGTTTTGAAGCAACCCAGATCGTCAAATTTTGAAAAAGTGAAGATTTTCTAGAAAAAGCGGGAAAAAAGTAGTTTCCAAAAAAAAAGCACAACTCCCAATCTTCAAGAGGATGATAATTTGGATGGACCCATCTCGATGAAAACTGAAAAAGCTCTAGTCAGATTTCTGAAAAATGATCTCCTTGAAACAAGGACCCTGAAAAAGCAAGCCTCTCTTCTTCCTCAACCCGAATCTATGAAGAAAACTGAAAAAGCACCTGGTTTGGGTCTTCGAATCTTCGTTGAAAGAAAAATAAAATCTTTCCTCTGAATGCAACCTGTAAAAGATAATGAAATAAAGAAGCCAAAAGCTTGTCTTCATAAATCTTTTGGTCGAAAAAGCAGCTTTACTTGTGTGAGAAGAAAACTTCACCCTCATCCTTGAAGAAAGCAAATTTTAAAGCATAAATCCAAGTGGATGTCTTCGAATAGGAAGAATCCCTATTTTGTAAGAGCCTATGGCTTCATGTGCAAGATGACAAAAAATATCTTCTTTGATGATGTCATCGAATGTGCGAGTTGGAAGAAGTGTTAACAAAATTTTCTTCATTTTCGACACTTCAACACTCGTTTTTACTCAAATATGGCCTGTCTCCAACTTTGACAAGGTGGAAAAATGTCATCATGAACTGAAAAAGCTAACTGATCTTGATATTTTGGAGATTGATCAACTAAGATTCCATCCCCTGCCTCCGTTCGACGATCTGACATTGTTTGACCAAGTTTGACCTTCCGGAAACTGCCAACGGGCGAAGATTGGTAACAAGGCATGTCAGAAAACACTGAAAACACAAAAATATTCTAACACTGCTCAAGATGGGCACACCAAGCCACCTGGGGCGCCTGGTTTTCCAACACTTAGCCATTTTTTCAATTTTTTCAACTTCTTCAATTTCTTGGTTTGCGTGCGTGTTTCGGAGGCACAGGACCCCTGTTTAGCTGTCAATTTCTATCAACTGGGATGAAAATGAGTCTAATGATTTGGCAAATATGCAAGCTTGATGAAAACTGAGCTGATTGCACCTTCTGTTTGCCTCAAAAAATGTGCCAAACTAATCTGATTTGAACCGGAACGGGCTAACGGAAGGAGATTCATGTTTTTTGAGAAAATCATCAAAAATAAACTAACTCTGGAGGGTTTGGGCACCCCAAGCCACCTGGGGTGCCTCGTTTTCCATGTCTTAGAAAATTTTTGGAATTTTTCAATTTCTGCCGCAAATCTTGGATTTCACCAAAATTCGAAGGTCCTGCTTGACGTATATTTCAAAATATATTTAAGTATATGTTTAGATATTGAATTTCCTATACTTTAAATATTTTGAAATATACTTTCAGGATGCTTGAGATAGGTCTCAGATCCATGGGATTTGACATGCAGATTCTAGATTCTTGAGGATCCACCAGATTTCAGACTTAGTCAATTTTTCAGGATTTCAGGACATCAGACTTAGCCAATTTCAGGATTCCACGGACAGGCATCAGGATGAGGGTAGATTGGATAGCTTGAGCATATCTGAAATGAATCTCTTGCTTTTATGGGCCTTTGACCAAGTTTGACCAACTGGAAAGGAGCTGACGGAAGCATTTTTGACGTTTCTCGAAAAACGTGAAAAAAATAACACAGGAGAGGATGGGCGCCCCAAGCCTCCTGGGGCGCCCAGTTTCACCAGACTTAGCCATTTTTGTGATTTTCCAACTTTTCCATTCACCTTGGATCCATCTTGCATCGTTTTGCGTGCATCGTCGAGTCGGCGGCCGTTTGTCAGTTTTGCGTCGTTGAAACAGCGTTGGAAACTTGTCGAAGAATTTTGGCAGGTGAACTTTTCTGTGTTGATGACTTTTGAGCTCATGCTTCACCTTGTGAAAAAGCAAAAATGACCCAGTAGAGAAAACTTGGTCGTTTGAAGATTCCGTCTGAACCGCGCCGATCGTGAAGGAAAATTGACCAATGAGAATCGAGCGCGACACTTGATTTGGAGATTCTATTTTTAGAAAGTTTTGCCAACATCCATATCTCAAGAAACCCATAAAACTAAACTTTACATCTATTTTTAGAAATTTCTAAAAATAGAAATTTCTATTTTTAGAAATTTTGCTTTTTTTTTACTTTTTAATGAAAAATTTTCTAGACTTGTTTCAAAATGCCTTAATGAAGCAAAAAATTTGGTTGGGTACAACAGTACTCGTTCATGACTTGCTTTTTAGGAAAGTTTTTAATGGACTATTGTTGAGATGTATTGAACCTAACCAAATTGAAAGAGTGTTGCATGAATTCCATGAGGGGTTGGTTGGAGGCCATTTTTCACCTAGAGCAACATCTCTTAAGGTGATGAAGGGTGGCTATTATTAGCCCAATTTATTTAAGGATGCACACTTGTGGGTCAGAAAGTGCAAAGAATGTGCCTTATTTGTTGGAAAGGAGAAGTTGGCAGCCTTACCTTTGCAGCCGGTTCAGGTTGAACAACCCTTTATGAGGTGGGGGTTAGATTTTATTAGAGTTATAAACCCTTCATCCAGTGCTGGCCATAAGTGGGTTCTTCTAACCACAGATTATTTTACTAAGTGAACTGAAGCAGTCACACTTAAAGAGGCCAATGAGTCTGCTGTTCTGAATTTTTATGAAGAGCTGGTTATCAGATTTGGAGTCCATGAGTCTATTATTTCAGACAATGCCCTTACTTTTGTTGGTTCCAGGATCTCTAATTGGGCTGTGAGAAATGGAATTTATCTGAATACATAATCTAATTACTATCTGCAAGGCAATGGCCAAGCGAAATCCACCAATAAGAACTTAATCAGAATTATTAAGAAGACCATGGAGGGTAACCAAAGAGCCTGACATACACAATTAAAGTTAGAATTGTAGGCTAATAGAATTACTCCAAAACGGTCAACAGGGCATTCACCTTTCATATTGGTGTATGGCAAGGAAGCAAGGCTTCCTATCACACTTGAGTTACCAGCACTTGATTTGGTAAATCAGCTGGACATGTTAGAAGAAGGCCCTATGATAGTAAGGCTAGCTCAACTAGTTGAGTTTGAAGAGACCAGGAATGATGCCATGAGAAATATAGAGCATCATCAAGCTCAAATGAAGAGGTCATTTGACAAAAAAGTATCTCCAAGAATATTCTAAGAGGGCAACATAGTGCTGAAATGGGATGAATTAAAGAGCAAACCTAGAAAGCACTCTAAGTTTGATGCTTTTTGGAGTGGGCCCTATATTGTTTCAGAATGTAAACAGCATAATGCCTTCCAATTGTCTAGGCTAGATGGTGACATGGAGCCAATCCTAGTCAATGGGATTCACCTCAAGCATTGCTTCTGAGGTATGATCTTAGATGTTTGTACACATTTCATGAAGTTTTTGATGTTAAATAAGTGCTGCTGCACAATAGATTAGATGAAGTTTTCATTTCCCTAAGTGTATTTCTGCACAATTAGTTAGGTTGCTCTGAGTCTTGTTTTGGTAGATGGAATAAGGTTGGAAGGTGTTTTACACTGTTCTGAGGAGTTACAACAAGTATGTGAGAAGCTTTTCCAAGGTTTCAGGCAGAAAAAGACTTATATGCCCAATGGATTTCAGAAGGCTACTGGTCTAGTTTTGTTTAGCAGGAAAACACCCCTGAGAGGTCGCCAAAAATGTTACTAAATTATGTCCACACCTAATTTAGTAAGGCCTAAACATCAGTTGTTTAGAGGGAGTACAATTTTTTTTGCTTATGCAGGATCATCCAGTCAATGTCTGATGTCTTGACAGAAGGCAAATGCAAAATCACTTATCAAAATCATGTAACAACTCAAATTGAGCTGTTACATCATCCTGGTAAGTGAAATCATCTACGAACAAGAAAATAGGCATTCAAAGAATGAAGAGAATTGATGGAGTTCATGTTCCAGTTGCTGATTATTCATTATGTTTCAGTGCAAGTAAAAGAGGTATTTATAGACTGTCAAATTATACATCATGTTTTATACATATGTTCCAAAGAAAGATCAGTTGTTTTATGCTATGTATTTGATTTAGAAAGTAAAATATACATAAATCATTACATAGAATGAGATAGCTGATTGTATTCAAAAGAATGTATAAAAGTGTCCCACACAAGCCGTGGGAGTAACTGAAATAGGCAACATAAAAGTAAATTTTACTTTTGAAAGAAAAGAAATGCATAGGAAAAGAAGAGGGACCCGTCATTGCCTATGAATGATGAATCCCGTGGTTGAGCTGGTTGCTATCTTACTCCATCCGTTTGAGCTCCAATATACCTGGAAAACAGATTTTGTTAATGCTCAGGGTACCAAGTCTTTTCATACATAATCAGAACTTCAAAAGTACCATTCACTTTTATGTAGCAGCAATATCAGTAATCAGATATCAGCATAAGAGAGGTCAAAATGAGCAGACATTAGTGCTATATCAGAAAGAGATAGCTCCATACAAGTAACCCCACATCATGAATCAAAGATATGTTTCATATGCTAACATGTTTGCTTCCTATGTAGGTATATAAGAAATCAGTTTGCTGATTCATCTTTTATTAAATGACATGTGGAGAAAATGGGCTCCCATAAGGGTCGAGTCTAGCATGCTGCGCTCTTATTTCACTAAAGAGGGATAATGAAATCCTTAAGGACCAATGTTACAAAACCATGACTATGTTGGTATAAGGAAGGAGTCTTCCTATTATCAAGAGCATTCCATTACATCAGCACAATCATGATTTTAATAAAGAAAGATCTGATCATCAAGATATTCATACATATCATCAAGACAGTAGAAGAAGATGGCATAGTGGAGTCATGAGATACACAGTCAACACATCAAATGAAATGACAAGTCTTATCAATAAAGTAATCACATAAAGAGCAAGTTATAGAGATAATATGTATGCAGTAGCAAGTATCTACTATCATAAATTGTTGTCATCATGTCATCATAAGCCATATGCATATGAAAGAACAACATAGAAAGATGCCTCATGCTGATATATACATAAATTACTGCAAAAAGAAGCAACATAAGGAGAAAAAAGTGCAAAACAACAAGAGGGAACAACTTGCTATAGGATTGAAAGACAATATGACCTTATCATGAAATGAGTACGCTTTCTGTAGAGTGCTCTCTATACATGAAATAAGTCACACAGAGAGATTTTCTACAGCATTGATATAATCTAAATATAAGTGCAAGTCATGATCAAGTATAACTAATGTAATGGAGAAGGATTGAAACAACTTTCAAATGATCAAGTCATCACAATATATCCTTTATCCAAAAGAGAGGGCTGAGCAAAATATGTACAAGATGAACATATCAAGATGATGCCTTCACCGAGTTTAAAATATGCTAATGTATTATGCATAGTGCAAGGTATGATTTTAGGACAACAAAGTAAGAAGATATAACAGGTGCAACAAAAGTATTACTTAGGAAGAATAAGACTCTTCTAACAATATGTTATGCATCTGAGACAAAAGTAAATGAGTGGCTATACATACTAAATAGTGGTGCTTCAAACCTCAAGCATTAACTTCTTTCATAAAAGGGATCTTAGGCTGTCTGTAACTTCAAGATACAGAAGGAAGAGTTCATGATATTTAGGTGAATAAATGTCATCAGAAGAGTGTATACATAGGTTTCAGATGTTCATTTCCATCTACAAGAGTAAAAAAGGGGATACAACCATCACAATGTTATCCAAGAACAACGGAAATGAGTTATGATCTATCTCATTATGTTCACATACAAGTGCATTATAGAAAGGTCAGTGTTCATGGCTTTTGGGAATATGCATTGCTCAAGTGTTATCAGGATCCAGTAAAGGTATTTCATTAAAACAACATGTAATGAAAAGCTATAACACATATCCATCATGGGCTGAGCCAAATGTATACTAGATGAATAGACAAAATGACATCTTTACCAAGTTGAAGGCATGCTAAGGTGTTGAATACAGTGTGACTTTGGACCAGGCAAGTGCAACAGCCATAGCATACAAGCAAAGTGGAGCATCAGAGTAAAGAATGCCACAGAAGGACAATAGATGAGTCAAAATGGAGCATCAAGGAATTATATTTATATTGTCCATCTACAGAAAATGAAAATAAGAACAATTTGTACTTCTAGAGCTTATTCTTGTTTTGCCTTCATCATAGTAATCACCTATAAGTGCAATCAAATGATCAAGGTGCAGCAGAGTTGTTTTCTCATTTATTTGCTCGTAGAAGATGCAAAGAATAGTTTGTAGTGCCTTTTGTAATAAAAATAAAGGAAATGAATGATAAGTTATAGCTATTACAAAATGCAATAAGAACAGTCAGAAAAATGTATTTTCTTCATGTAAAGTCGAAACCCACATTGTATTACACAGAGGTCAAATGCAGAGGAGTGAGAAGTTTTTGAGCTTACACAGTTTTTTTAAGAAGTGTGTGATATATCAGCTACATTAGGCCACGACTAGCAAGGCTTATATTTCTACATTTTCAAGAATGAACCACGAAGGCCATAAAAGGTGTTACATCCCTCTTTTTGGAAACAATTATGCTATTTACTTTCTTGCAAATTTCAGTAATTTAATATGTTGTGGGACGACATGGAAACTGACGATTTATTTTACAAAGTTGTTATATGAAATTTTGGAATCTATTGATTATGATCAATGTGATATTGTAGACTAAATGTCCTTTATGTTAAGTGAAATGATGTTTTGGATATATTATGATGTGATTTGGAATGTAAGTGCTTTGACCACAAAATTGTATGTGAGACTGTCGTTGTAGGAGCAGGTGGACCGTGTTCGACAGGAAGAGAAAGTATCTTTGAGAGAGAGTATAGACTCTGAAAATTAACCATGGGTGTTTGTTAATGAGAATGCCAAACATGTAGATAACCTTGAAGCCATTATTATAGTCTTGTTGTTCGACTTGGATAGTTTAAGACTAGATGTCGACGTCTGGTGATAAGGTGTAACATCCTTTTCGCAAGTCGTCATATAGAATCTTGGAGTCGTCGATGTCGTCGTAAGTCCACCATAGCAAGTCGACTTATATAGACGTTTATTATCTCGTTTATAAGTAATTAAATAAACCCTCTTGTGGCAAACTACGGATCACATCTTGTAGTCAAAGGATGCGAGAAGTCATTTTGAGTGTCTAACGATGTAGGAAACTTGTTTGCGTTACGATCAATCCGTCGTGATTGTCGTAAAACACGTTGAACTTGTGTTGTGAATTATTCTTTCTAGAAATCGACGAATGTCAAAATTGAAGCCATAGCGTGTAATAATTTGTTTTGGTCGTTGTTTAGCATGAGTCTTTTCTTCTAGCTTTGACCGCGAGTTGTTGTCAATCTAACCTTGAGTTTTCTTAATAAGATGGTCTTTGTCTCTTTTTCGTTTTTGACCAAAACGATGCTCTAACCATTTCCTAACCACCGCCATGTCGAGCTTAACTCCACAATTCATCTTTTAGTTGGTCTTGGAAAGTTAGATGCCATTTTGGTCGAGTGAGGGCGGAATAGTTATGTCCTTTAGCAAAGCCACGTCGCCATAGGAGCCACCACCTTTTGGATGGTCGTGATAAGTGGGAAGTCAGGTTTAAAATCAGTAATGTGGACCCATGTATTTATGTTTGTGGCGGCCGTGAATTAATGAAAAAGATTCTTCTTCACCGTGGAGTGAGAGTAAGGAAGTGTTGGCGGTTGAGATAGGTGTAACCGCAAATTAATGGCAGATGCCCATCATCAAGGTGGGTGCGAAGGTGTTGGTGGGTGATTGTGTAGAATCATAAGGAAAACCGCAGAGAGTTAGGGAGTTTTTCCTCCGCGGTATGGAAGTTTTACGGGTGATAGTTAGAATTGGAGAGGAAGACTTAATTAGGAGAGATTCCCTCGTGAGGTGGAGAAAGAGGAGTAGTCTGTCGTGGCTAGAGTGAAGGAACGACAGTTAAAGATGATTGGAGGCCTTTTCATCGAATAGGGAGGAAGTAGTTAGAAGTAGTAATGGGCGAGTAAGTGAGATACTCCCGTCGTGTAGGAAGATAGGAGATGTATGCCTGGGAATGTTTTCATCGTGAGGTAGAGAGGGTTTGTGGGAGGTGAGAAAATCGAGAGTGAGGGAGAACTACTAGAGAGGAGACTGTCATGGTTTGGGAAAGGAGAAAGTCGGCAGAATCTTACCTGAGGTGGTCGGGCAGGAGATAAGAGGGAGGAGATAGTGTTGAGTGGGCATTGCTGTTTGCAATCAAGTTAGACATGGTAGAGAAGAGGAGAGATAGGGAGGAGTTTTATCGCCTGCACATAAATAAGGAAAAACGATAGTGAGGACTGAGGGGAGTCTTCGGCATTTGCGGTGCTCTTCATTGCCAAGGTAAGGTAATATACTTACAATGAATATGATATCATGATAATGTCTTTTACTGCGGTTCTGTGAGAAGTTAATCATTATAAATGTATTATTGTTGTATTATGGTAAAAGAAACCTCAGTGACAATAATGCTGATGTCTGTTAGTATTCAAGAACTTAGAAAATAGATCATTACCTCTCATGGTTGATGTCGTATGATGATAGAGCATAGTTCTCAATGTGCATTCATCTAAGAATGATCACTGCATGATGTAAATGTGAACTACAAACTTCAAACAGTCGGTAAAGACGTAAATTATAAAGAGTTTCCTTTAAGACTGAGATATCAATGTAAAATTGCCCTTGGAGCACTTGAAACAATAGCTCCATAGTGAGAAAACATTTTGCTCCATGAGCGTGTTGTGTAGGAGAGTAAAAACCACAGATTTAAAGCATGTTTGACGTAAACTTTAATGAGTTTGACAGCTGAAGTTGTAGTTGCAACCAGCTAGAGTCATTTTCGTCCTATATCTTTAGTTAGAGGTCGACCATGTGTTTGGTCATCTCTAAAGTCGTAAGAAAGACTCCAAATCTTTTATTATTATATTTTACGATTTTTACCTCATTAACTCATGCGAAATAAATTGACTTGGAAAGGAGAATAGGGAGTTAATGTATTTGGGTTGGTCAAAAATCGTCATGGTTTTGAAATAAGCAAGTAGAGTGGAAAACCCGCATTTGAATCTAGATTACGTTGCATGCGATGATTCTAGTACCGTTTAGTAGACCTTATGAGTCTAGAACCCTTGAATTCTGGGATAACGGGAAATTGTTTTAGATACTTGAGTATGTTGTACAAACATGGGAACCAAGTAAACAAATATGAAACCACTTAGGAGTGTTTTTACATGAAAATGGGATTATGAAACTCTGAACTCAGGATTAGAGTAAATGTTGCACCATGCGCTATTACAGGAGAAAATCCTAAACCCTTGAGGTCATCAAGGTCGTCAATTAGTTCAAACCATACAAATAGGAAACTGTAGGATTTCGATCAGTTCAAGTCGAGTAGGGTGGGTGAACTAAGTTCATGTGTTCTTAGAACACTAATTAAAAACAAATCCTTTGGCCAAGGTGGTGTACTATCCTCAAGTGCATCGAATGTTCACTATAACTAGATGGCATTTCTTGTGGAGAGTCGTGCATGACTAGAGGGTATCTAGGGATCTGCACGATAACAAGACACGTAGGTTACAACACCAGAGCTCAGATGGCAAACACCGATGGTTATCCTAAGTCTATCCTCTTGAGTAGGGTAGGGCCACTTCCGGTTAGGAAGGAGTGCGGGAGACCGACGGTCTGTGGTTGGAGGTTAAGCTCCTTGAAGATACTTTCTCTTCCAAATACTGAGGATTGCCGAGTCTTGAATGTGATGGGTCGACAATCGAGATGCATGTTAATGGTATGTTTCCAATATTTGTTTGTTTCAAGAAAATTTCAAATTGTTAGAAAACCAAATGTTTTATGTATATCATTTCTTTCAGTTTTATTGAAAATGAGATCATGTTTATGATAAAATGAAAAATGTTGAAATGAGTTGTAGATAAGTTCTTTTGTATTTGATTATCTAGTTTTTTTTTAAAAAAAATTCCTTTGTGAAAACCTAGTTTTTCTTGTCAATTCGGATATGGTCGTTACAAAAGGTGTCAATGCTCAGAAAATAGTGACCAGAGTGTAGAAAGGTTTTCTTTACAAGATTTTCATTTTTATATCAAGGGTCGAACCCTTTTGAGGTTTTTAAGACAAAAAAAAATAAATACTCAAGAATGCCTGTGTATGCATGGCCGTGGCCTCTAGTGTCAGATCGAGCCTCATGTTTTTTAAAAAAATGAAGAAAAGCTGTAGATATAAATGAAAGTGAAGACTTCGAATCCAAAATGCTCAGAAATACTATCAAGTCGCAGCCTCTGGAGTTGCAAATGCACAATAAAAACTTAGGAAACAAAGGGAGGTTGACAGATAGAGGATTCACCTTCTTTTTTCTGTCGAATGCTGGTGTCAAAATCACACAGTTTTCTTGTAGTCAACCTTCATGGTGACCTCAAATGCAATCAAAGACAAATGCAAGAGTGGTCAGCCAAGAGAGTAAAGAGAATGCATAAAAAAACTAGTCAAAGTTGCGGCCTTAGAGGCCCAAATTCGCCTTTAAATCAAGAAAGATGGAGGTCAAAATCTTAGTTTTGATAGTAAAAGCAACTTACCACGCATTGTTACACAAAAAAATCCTCATGTAAAACCCTCAAGAATCGTAGAGAATGGTGCAGATTGAACTCCAAACCCTACAGGTATGGCGGCGGGTCGAGCATGGCAGTAAAGTGGAGGAGAGTCGAAATGCAAGAATGAAGAGTTTTTAGGGTTTCCACCTCCTTTTGGTCGAATGCCCTAGTCATGATGGGATTCTTTTCTCATTTTTTGACTTTCTTTTGTTATCATTGTTATCTTTTTTTTCTGTCGTGGTAAAGACTCCACAAGGTGTGTCGACCTAATGATACAAGTGAGCCCGTGGGGCTATCAATATTTACTTGATTTTTTCTAAGGTTGGAAATGTTTGAAGTCAAAAGGTGGGTATGATGGTATGTAATGCAAATAGGGAGTCATAAGGGTTCTTTATAATGTATTACATTAGGCATGAAGGCATGATGATGTATGTTGTAAAATGCATAAATTGCTAGGAGTTATAAGGTGTTTTATGTAGCAATGTAATGCATGAAATTTATGCAAGTGCATGAGGTATGTTGCATGGAGAGGTTTTGTTTGTGCATGGGAGATACAAGGGCTCTATTTTCTTTATGCTTGATCTAGAAATAGATAAACATTGTAAACAAATGATAAGGTAATTGATTATAAATTACTTTATTACTTGTCATGAAAATGCAAAAGCAAAGATAGACAAATGCATGAAAATTGTAAAGTAAGTCACATCGATTACTTTACCATTTTTTCACAAATGTTTTATTCATCTCCAAACCATGCAAAACCAGGAGATTGAATATCTTTGTCCAAGTACCTTCTTTTTTGCATAGGTTTAAAACAAATTTGAAATGTAAAACATTAAGCTAAGTGGTGTGACTATAAACCACTTAGCTAATGTTATTTAAATGCAGAAATAAATGTATTTGTGTCATTTATTGTGTAAGGGCAGGATTAGGATGCTTTCAAGATGTGGTCAAAGGGGTGTGGTTGTCATTTATTATGTAAATGCCAAACATTTATGATGCTGTAGGAGAGGTTGGCCAACTGATGGAGCAGTTATTGTGGTGGTTTGACTTGTTTTTAGTAGCATTTAAGGGCATTAAGAGGCAGTTCTTGGAGCTTTTATGATGGGTGATGACATGCCTTGACTTTTTCTTCATTGGGAACTCAATTTGGAGGGTTTTGGAGAGATATTTTGAGGGCTTTTATGATATGTACGACCAAAGAGGTTTCTTGTCCTTATCCTATGACAGTTGCTTGGAGAAGTATTTAGTCTTCTCTCTTGTTCATTATTTAGGAGTTCTGGTTGTTTAGTGCACTGCATATTGTAATTTTTGAGTTCTTTTGTAGAAGTGGACATTTTTGTAACTCATTTTTAGAGTAACACAACATTGTAACACCTCTTAGTAGTAATAACCAATTTATACCTTCCCATACTTCTGATATTGTGTGTCCTTAGTGTTAGTACAGATTCTTGTGATGTTCTTTGTCCTTGGAACTGTATTTCATGTTGGTACCTTTATGCAGGAATACATGCATTTTGCAGGTTGTGAGATGTGCTAGTAATAAGAATCAGTCTTAAGTGGTGAGAAAACATCTTTTTCCTTTAAAGGACTATGGTTATTTAGCCTTCTTATAAATTGATGATGCAAAGCTTGTGATTTACTAGGTTGTGTATTAGAGCCTTAGTATTATTGGTTCTATTGTGTGTTAGTTATTTGTGTAGTCTCTGATAATCATTTGGTGCATCACCTCAGATAGTAGGTTTCATTTTCATGCAATCCTTCTTACCCTTTTCTCTGCAAAGGCATTAGTACAAGAAGTTATAGGTGGAGTATCAAGAGGAAGTTGGCCTTCTCCAGAGGTTCTTTCCATCATAGGTGACCCACAAGCCCGGAAAGATCCCATGTTTCTCTAGAATGCTAAGTTCTGTAACTTAGTAAGGGTGCAATTTCGAGAGACAATATTGACCTCGTGTTGAAAAATGATGTCTTCGCCAAACCAAGAATTGAATGCCCAATCAAAGAAGGAAGACCGGGAAAGGAAGGATAGTGATCTGCATCTAAAAACACTGAAGATGTGATGACATCATTGTCATCAAAGAGGAGAGATAACCCCTTGAGTGTGTCCTCCAAATCTAAAATGTGAGATTCCACAAATTAGTAATGTAATGTCTGCTAAATAGGAATCCTAATGAGGTGGATCATGAAGACTAATATGATCCTATTGCAAAGAATCACTGGAAGCAACTATGAACTCTGAAGTAGCAATAGGTGATGGTGGAGTAGTGATCTCAATAGGAGGAGAAAGATAAAACAATAAAGTCAAAGAAGGAGAACTCAATATGACCCCCAAGGATTACTTCTAGCACCAATATACAATCAATAACCCCCCCATAGGAGAGATGGAATGAGATGGTAGATCCCCTTGACAAAGAAGTAGCTTTGATACCGTGTAAGAGTCACCAAAGGACTCAAGCTCCCAAGATCACCTGTAAAACCAAATATTAGCCTTCTACAAGAGAGTTGCAAGAGGATGGATTGCTAGATTACGGTGCAACAATGGAATAATGATATTATTACACTCTCATACAAAGTGTACATGAGGGACCTTGCTTATATAGGAAAGGTTGAGAGATAGGACTACATAGGATGTTGACAAGTGTCTTAATCCTATGACATGTGACAACTATAGTATAAGATGGCGTGTACTAGAAAATTCTAGAAAGATTCTTAGAGACCTAAGTAAACTTAACATGTGAACATGTGTGAATATGTCCTAATTAATAAATAACTAGATAGCATGCCTTGTTCACTCTATAAAGGGGAGATAAGATAGGAAATACCCCTTGTTTACACCAACACTTTCTCTCCCATGCCATCTCTAGTTTTCACCATCACTGTTTTGAAATTATCAAGCCCAATTCACTCTTATTTCATCTATGCATAAGTTATTTGAAAATATTTGGTATATGAACACTTTGACACATTCCTAATAGTAGATTTGTGCCCCAATGTCATTGCAAAAACTACGCAGACTAACCGTGCCTCTTTTTTATTTTGTCACTAATGGATGAAGGCATCATTTTTTTAGATTTGATACTAGAGAAGTAGTGAATTTTTTACTACATTCAAATTTTAATAAAATTCACCTTTTATTAAGATTCCATGGAGCATAACACATTAGGTTAATTATTTGTAGTAACCTTTAAATTTAATGTAATACTTCCTCTCCCTATACGAGGAGTGTGGGATTTTAAATAATCTAATAAGGAGGCCCATTTTAGGTTAGCATGCTCTTTAATCTCAACCATTAGATTTCCCCATTGGATCAACAATTAAGGTTGCCTTTCCCTTTTTGTTGATCCATAAATATAGGGTTTTCCCTCTTAGTAAATGATCTTTGGGTTTGTTAATCAATATACTTTGTATTGTTGTTGCTTAACAACTCACCTCATAGAGTTTCTTGTGTCTTACTATTTTTTATATAATGTTTGCCTACTTATGGTCCTTAGACGATAAGATAAATAGATGGTTCAATGATGTAGAAGAGATCTAATTGATATGGTATTTAGGCATATTGCCTTCTTTTATTTTTATTTTTCTGCAACTCTTTGCTACCTTCTACCCCTTTTCTTTACAAATTTTATCTTAGATAGGAACCAACCTTTTCCAAAGGTTGCTCACATGTTTGAGTTGAGCATGTGGAAATTTGACATTGTCCCCCCAAAATTGGCATGTCTAACTCCTAGTTGGGTGTGTCATTTTGGAGCATCAACACCTAGCTAATACTAAAAGTCCTATACAATTGATGGACATGGCTCATATATTATTCATTAACAAGCCATTTGGGTTAGATATATTACAATCCATTGGTACTAAAGTTGTCACCACTAGCTCTTTGACTAGTGCATCTACCATCCCTCCTCTATCCATGGCCATGCCTTCTTCTACCATTGTCCCATCTCATGATTCATCCTTCTCCAACTTTACCCCTAATTTTGTTCCTTGATATGACCTACCTCCTAATTTTAGTCCCCCCATTATATCCATGTCTCATATGGAAATTTTCACATCCACCTCTCCTTCTTCTCAACCCACTACATTCTACTTACCACTTTTATATCTACCATCAAATCTACTGTTCCTACCACTCCTTGACTATTACTATTCCTACCCCAACTAGTGTTTCCTCCACCATAGCTACATTTTATTCCAAGACTCATAAAATTTCTCCTTCCATTCCTATTTACACACCTTGTGAAAAGAAGCTAGGTAAAAGTACAAAACTTCCTACTTAATTCAATGAGAAAAAATGCTAAATACGAGCAAATCTAACAATTTTAGAAAGAATAAGCAACATGAAACTTAAAACAAGATAAAACAACACAAGGTATGGCCTAAGAAAACCATTTTAGGAAAAAACCTAGCATCAAAGGAGCACTCAATGTATTATTTCGATGTTGAGATTCTAATACAATATCAAAGTAGAAACCTTCAACCTACATTTGAGGAAAATATGAAAGCATGACCCTTACAAAATACAATTGCATGATACCTACATCCCAAGCATGCAATATATAGGTAAAGGACAAATTCAGAAGGCATTAATAATTTCCAATACCATGGGCCAAAACCATAAGCCCAATTTGGACACTCAAGTCCATGGTCCAAGATATCAACTCATGAGTGCACATCCCATAAAAGAATGTAACTCCCAAGTCAAGAAGTCCACCTACCAATGTTGGGTGCTCTAGCTGGGTGCATTCACACATCTTACAAGACGCTCTTACATGTCATAAACTAGTCAAATGCCTTTCGTGACTTTCCTAGTCCACTTTGTAACTCCAAGGTCTTACACATTCTTACACATCATAGATTCTCTTATGCATCTTACATGTAAATCCAATGCCCTTACACATTTTACATGACATAGACATTCTTACACATGTCATAATATAATAGCCAAGTGGTGTAATATGTCCTACTCAAGGAATATTGAAATTCCACCCTAAGTGGGGCTCCCTTTTTTATGTTACCCCATAATTCACAACACATTACAAATATTAAATAAATACAATGTAGTTGGATTTTCAAAGTTCACAACACTTAATCATAACATTCTCCCACTTGTTCTATATATTGCAAGAGCAAAAGGGAAACTGACAAAAGTGAACTAACCACTAAGAGTTATGATGTCCATAGCCTCACCGAGTCATTTAAATTTCTTTGTTCTTATGGGCTTCATCAATGCATCAATAACATTCACCAAAGTATCAAAATTCTTTGGAAAAATCCTCGTATCCTACACCATGTCACAAACAAAATGGTACTACTCATCAATGTGCTTTGTCCATGTGTGAAAAGTAGGGTTCTTTGCCAAGTTGAGGCACTCTAATTATCACAATTAGTTCACACTACACCCTAACTTAAACCAATATTAGAACAAAACCTCTCAAGCCAAACACTTTCTATGTACCAAGAAACTTTATTCACCAGCTTCTTCATTGAATCAACAACATACATGCCATCCATGAATACCAAAACCTGTCACTGCTCATTCATCCTACATCACCACCAACCAAGTTAAATGCCACAACCATTAGTAGAACTCCAACTATCCACATTTTTAGGCCCAAGATATCCTACTCACACCATAACCACACTCCTCTTAAGGAAATCAATGAGGAACTATCTTGTTGAGGAACCATCGATGTTGTGGAACCTCTTGCTAAAGAACTAATTATTGCAGAACCACATGTTGTAAAACCAATTGTTGTAGAACTAATGATTGGAGAGATACCTATTGTGGAACTACATGCTATATAACCACTCATGGAACCCCAACTATTGTAGAACCTAATAACCACTAATTTGTGGAATCCCAATTGTTGCAAAACTCACTAAGGAACTAGAACATGCTATAGAACTTGTTATGGATCCTCCAAACTATTACATTGTATGAAAGTACTAGCCTCAAGGTGAAATATATTTCCAATATGAAGTCCATTAGCCAATGCCATGGCTCTATGAACCATCTTATGCTCATCCTTACTAAATACTACTCACTCATCTACGTTGTTTATTTCACTCACTAGTTCAATATGTTCCTCACCAAACTCTGGACATGCAATACTATGGAAGGGGACTTAATACATTATCACCAAATATAAGCTTAACATTGTTGTGTGTCCAACTATGCTAAGAAATGTGTTATCTCCCTAGTGAACATTTCCACCATCAATGCTCTCCTATTCAGAAAACACTCCCTATGGGGAGTTATGTGGAAAGAAGCTCCAAAGTTAATCATTCATGCAACCTTGCATACATGCATGACAAGGGCTATAGTTGTGAGGCCTGCTTATCTCACCTTCTATTTTTGCTTACATCGTATATACATTTTGATGGACATGTGGACATTTGGGACTATTGATCCCATTATTCAGACTTTCATGACTATATCGTATGCTTTTGATTAATTAGATAGAGCATGATGTGATGATGTTATAGCTTGCATGTTAGATTTCACTTGATGTTATAATGTTATGTGATGTTTATTTTGATGCAAGTTGGAATATTAATTGATGAGTAAATGAATGAAATATTATGCAGTTTTGATCTTGATTTGATGTTTAGAAAATGCAAGTAAATTATGAATCAAATATATGATAGCATGTGTATAATCGAGGATATAGGTGATTATGCGACTGCGTGTGTGTGTGTGTGCATTTCCTCTCACTTCGGCTATGATGAACATGTGCTATTGATCCGTTTGTGGAAGTGTGCAGGTACTTTTTCATGCCCATGGAAAATCATAGGTCATTACAATAACCCTATGTGATATCCATGTTTAGCCGACCTAGTCCCAAGAGGGACCAAGGTCAATTGTGATGGAGCATGTTGAATTGTAATGTTTGTAATTGATGTTTATTTTGATTATGGTTTACCCTTTTTAATTGATTTATTAATGTGTTGTAAATTGTAATGTTTGAGTTGCACTATTTTGGTGCTATTTATTTATTGGGCCTTTTTATGTGAATTTATGGACCCCCTAGTGTTTATTTTGGTCAAATAATGACCCTAGGTCATACCCCTAGGGTCTAGGACCAATTTGAACATGTGAAACCTTAGTTTAACCTTCTTTGGTCACCTTAACTTGTCCCTGAAGTTAAGTGATGAAATTTGAAGTTGGGTGAGGTGGTGGACAAGTCAAGAGTCCACCATGACCAACTCCACTTCCCTAGGATAAGGTCTTCCTTATCTTGAAGACTTGGTAAGCTTCTAAGGCCTCAAGCGTGAGAGACCTCATTCCTATGCTCTCACACATGTGTGAGAGCATCCTCGAGGGAATGGGTTTGCCTTGTTGGATAGGAGAATGACATGTGTCTTATCCTTATCCTTATGGAGTCTTCCATGTGGGATTCCCCTCTCCACTATGCTCTCACACGTGTGAGAGCATTTGTAGGAGAGTGTGGGACTTTGTGGGATGGAAGTGTGACATGTGTCACCTCCTCATCCCTTGGGGTTTTGTGAGTGGATTGTAAGGAGGAAGGAGAAGGTGACATGTGTCACCTTCTCATTCCTCAAGGCTCTTTGGTTTAGCCTATTAAACTCCATCTTTGAGAGATGGAGAGGGTTCTTCATTTTTGCTTTCTTTTTTGAATATTGATTTGGGGGAGATAGCTAGAGTTGAAGGATTTTGGATGCAAGGAGATTGGAAGGAGACTTAGGAGCTCTTCTTCAAACTCTTGCCAAATTTGGGCTTATAAGGTAAGCATCCAAGGCTATATGCCTTCCTTATGTTTTTACTTTCATTATATGTGAAGATTGCTTTGTGTATTTTTGAGTTTTGGTGTATGTGTTGTGTGGGTTTTCATTTTGGGTGTTGGATGATGCTCTCCATTGAGAAGAGCTCATCTTGTTTTGGGTGGGAGAGGAGTGAACCTCCTCGGGGGTAACCTCACTATATTTGGAGGTGTGGATGGCCATGGGAGTGCATTATGGAGTATTTGGGATTTTGGTGAAGGCAAGAGTGCCTTGAGATTTTTGACATTTTGAGATTTTGGTGAAGGCAAGAGTGCCTTGGGATTCTTGACATTTTGAGATATTAAGGCAAGAAGCCTTGTGATTTCTGAGTATCATGTGTTTTGGTGATTTTGGATTTCCCCCTTGAGTTGAGAGTAGTCCACTCTCCTACCCCCCAAAATCTAAGTATATGGATTAGTTATGTGCAGTCCTTGGGAGGGCGTATCTATGTTTTGTGTGAATGATTTTGTGGTTGAAATCTTGTTTGTGTATGCACCTGGTTATGTGGGTGACCTCCAAGCTTGGGGGTGACTTGTTCTAAGTCTATGGTTAGGAGGTGAGCTCCCATGGGCATTTGGAAACCGTCTTGTGATTTTTGCAGGTTTTGGTGGTCTTGGAGTGTTTGGAGCTTTGGAAGAGTTATTAGTTTTATGCGTGACATTTTGGTTGCCATGGCCTTTGTGGCTTGTAAAAAAAGAAAAAAAAAACTTGTAGCTTGAGATTGAGCTCTCCTTGTGTATCCCTTTGTATAGAAAAAAATATATGCATTCATTCTTTCAAATAAAGGATTGGTTATTTTGTTCTTTACATGGTTTGAGAGAAAGTATTTATGTATGAAATATATGGTTCTATCTTTATCTCTTCTTCTATTCTCTACCTTTGCCATTGAAACAAATATACTTACTTGTTGAAAAGGAAAGGAAAATATATTATGGCTTTATTTGGGTGCTTTATACAAATGCTACTTATGGGTTATATAGTTGCATTGAAAAGGAAATACATTACTTTATTTCAATTTTCATGACAAAAAAAGAGGAGATTGCAAATGAGTTCATTAGAAAAGGGAAATTACTTCATCATTAGTTTATTGAGAATAAACTTTATATAAATATATATATATATATAAATGTGTGTGTGTGTATGAGGTAACATGCTTGCTGTGTTAAAATGTAGTTATTTGTTTATATATATATACACAATGTAATTTTCCAGTATGTATGTACATACATACATACATACATACATACATACATACATACATATATGAATCCTTTGTTTTTATATAATATTGAGGTTACTGGTTTTTATTTTAAAATAAAATATGCTGTGATTGAAAGAGAATATATATATATGCTACGTCAAAGAAAAGGAGAATCGAAAACAAATATCGTACTGCGGTTTTAGAACCTGTTAGGATTTTGTTTTAAAAAAAATGTAATTTAAAAAAAAAAATTGTTGTGTGGTGGCTTTGCTGCCGCTGCTATTGGAGACAAAGGGGGAGGGGGGATAGACCCCCCGTCTACCCCTCCACACACTCTGTGGAGGGGGGGGGGGGGAGGCCACCCCTCCTCCCACTTTTTTTTTTTTTTTTTGTTGCATTGCGCCATTTCAAATTTAGCGCCTACCGCTTCAGTTTGCCGGTCCTCATTTTTTATTCCGCCTGCCATAAGATTAAAACGCCTCCCTTGTGCGATTCTGACCCTGCCATATATATATATACTGTACTATTTTCTTACTGTGTGGTTTAAACAAAAATATATATAGCACGACCCTGTGTAAAAATGCTTTCAACAAAAAAAAATAGAGAGAGAGCCTCATGCAAATCTTGAAACCCTTCTTGAGGAAACCTGTGAGAAACCCTGCACATTTGAGAGGGATTTCAAAACAATAAACAAAGACAAAAATAAGATTAGGGTTAGAAGAATTAGATGAAATAAATTTGTAGAAGACAAAAGAAAAAAAAAAGAGAGGAAAATATAAACTCCATTGGTGCACAGACCTTTTTCCTTACCCTCTTCTTTTTCCTCTTGCAATCTGGAACAATGAGAAAGTTACAATTAGTGTGAGCACATAAAACTATTTTGTTGACTTTTAAATTAATTAGGGTTAGTGTGACCCAAAAGGAGTTTAGTGGATTTAATTTAACCCTAGGATTTTAGTTTAATTTAGTGGGTTGTTTTAATAAGATTTTGGTGTGAGGATTAATTGTTTTATATGAAATTAATTCTTTTACCCTTTTTAAATCTATTTTAACTAGTGCATAGTTTAAATGTGATTTTTAATTTATTGCCTTCTTTAGTTAGTGTGATTAATTTTATTATTATATTGCCTTGGGTAAATGAGGAAATGGTGGAATAATTTAATTTAATGGGTGTATTTAGTTTTTAATTGCATTGTTGAAAAGGCTTTAGTGAAGATTGTTATTTTAATTAAATTTTCCCGTGTGTGATGAGGTGGCGTTATGCTGCCGAAATTTCCCTAGATTAGTGAAAGGATTAATTAAGTGATTTAATTCATGTTTTTACTTTATCATATTATTTATGATTGAGTACTTTAATTAAGTCTTAGATGGAATTAATTAATCTTAATTATGTTATAGTTTCATAGGATTAGATTTCGATACTTATCAAAATCACATCACCTCATCTAGGAACCCTAGGGTTAGTTCCTATTTTAGAATCTACCCTCTTAGCGACGCTCCTTGCATTGCATAACCCCCTTAGTAGGCTTACATTTCACAGGGGTTGCGAAAGGAGTTCGCATTACCGCGACACTTGATTGACATTTTTTTGCCTTTGCGCGTATGCCACCAAGCACGCATGTTGCACGCAAGGGGATTCTAGAGTAGAGTGGGAAAAGTTTTTTGATATTTCGTGTCATGACTACATGACAAATGTGGACATGACACGTGTGTTGTGTGTCGTGACCACATGGGAAATGTGGGCATGACAATAGTAAACCTGCCACTAGTGTCATCTTAAGTGGCTTTTGAACTTGAATCATCCTTGGACTCCTTCTTGACCTTATTCTTCTTGAATTCCTTCTTTATATGGTCAAATTTTCCATATATCTAGCACTTAACCTTTTATATACTAGGAGATTTAGTGAAAGAACCTAAAAATATTCTTTTTAGAAATAATAAATGTGATGATGTGGTTCTTTTTAGTTATTTAACTGGTTTTATGTGTTTATTCTTTAGGTTCCTTCACAATTTAAAACCTAATAAATAGGAGATGAGTCTGATTTGTGGTCTAAACACTATTGAAAGTGTGACATGAATAGAAAAATATGCAAAGTACTCCATAAACACCTAGAAAATAGCAAATGAGTTGGCACAAATGCACCTTTTTGGACTAATGCATGATAGGGCTGGACTGGGAATTGTCCAAGGAGGTTGCAAATTAAATTTCATGAAATTTGAATCTTGAGACTTGGTTGCAAGGAGGGGGTACACCCAAGGTGGAACCTAATAGGGAGGATAATTCTTGTAGGTCCTAGAGGCTCCAAACTTTTAGGAACTCTAGAATAATCTCCCAATCACTTCTCAATATAGACACCTATCATGATTGTGAGTAGACAATGGAGTAAAGTGGTGACAAAGATATTTGAAATATACTTATATACAATAGAAAGTACATAAAGGTGAAATACATAAGAATACACTTGATTTAAAAGATGGGGAACCATCAAATTGGGACCTATGGACCACCTAGAGCTTCCAAACATAATTTTAACTAATTCTGGGCTTGGGACATGGCCATCTCAAATTTGGTGTACCTAAGAGGGCGGGAAATTACAAGGGGTGCACCCAAGGTGGGTACCATGGGGGTATCCAAGTCCAAGGGGTGTGCCTAAGGTGGAGCCTACGATCTACGAGAAGTCTTCGATGGGGCCTAAGGGGCGACCAAGTCCACTATCTTAGAATTTCCTAAATTTTTTTATGGATATTCCTTTCATGATGCTAATCATTTCTTCTAACTAGAACTTTGTGATATTCTTCATCAATTTTGAGTTATTCAACCTACAAGTACAAACATGCAATAGAGAACACCTACAATATAAATGGTTAAAGGAGAATTACCTGAGTCAACCCCCTTGGGGGAATTAAAGAATAAATACACATGACATGTAAATAATGATATAGAACTAATAAATAAAATGTCTATGATAAGAAATCAGACAAATTCTAAGCATAGACAATGATTGGAAACCATGATGTCAATGCAACAATGCTAACTAAGTACTTGGGAGATGACAAAAAGTGGTCATATGACAATAAAAACTAACAAATGCTATATGGATGGATAGGTGGATAAGGTAGGAAGGTGTCACAACTAATTTGGTGTAAGAGGATAAAGTATGGAAAAGTTATTAAGGAAATACTAAGATTGGGTATTTGAAGACTCACAGGGGTGAAGGGTGAAAGATAATGACCAAACAAATGCAAACCCACCAAACTAAATGAATGCAATACTTATAATGATTGATAAAATGATTAATATGACTAATATGTATGATATGTTTTGGTATTTTTATGTAAGTGCAAGCTATAATGCAATTTAAGGGGTCTTAGGACTTTAATGAAGCTCAGGTAAGTGAGGGGAAGGTAAAATGTAGTCTAATAAAGACCCACTAAAAAAAACTAATATGGAAACACTATGGGGTTGATATTATAATTGATCATAATGATAAAACATTTTTTTTTGTATTTTGGTATAAATGGAATTTAACTAAAATGCAATTTAAAGAATCATATAACTAGAATGAGTCTAGGAGAGGATCGGAGATAAAACATGTGAACAAAATGATAATGTGGATGGATGTAAATGGGTTGGGTGGATTTTAGGTGTTCAAAGATGGTGTGTATATAGATTAAACACTAAAATGAAATGCAAATAAAACTATTGAAATGAAAAACTTTCACTAGCTATTGAAAAAACATGAAAATAACATACCTCTGCTTAATGATTTAGCTAGAGAGGATGCTAGAGTGCTCACAAAAAAAATTGTAGTATCTTGATGGAAGACTAACTCTATGTAGAAATTCTCTAATCACTAAGATGCGTTTTCTCTTTTGGTGACCCTTACTCAAAAGTTGTTCTCAAGTTGAAACTTTTCTATTATAGTGTTAAAATGAGAGATTGTTTAATGAGTTTTGGGAGGCAATTTGTATTGGAAACATAGTAGACCTTGTTGGTGGTAGTTAGATGAGTTTTCATAAAAAAATGAAGTCCATTGGATGCAAAGACATATATGCAATCCATTCACCCACCATGGAGATGTTCTAAGGCTCGAATGGCTCAATTGGTTACCATCTAGGAGTGGTGGTCACTAATCTTGAAGAGATATGATAATTAATATTTTAGGATCTTGGAGGTGAATGTTGCATTAGGATAAATGGGATGTACAATTCATTGAATAGTTTGAATAAAGGGATAAAAGGTGGTAGGGTGAAGGTGTTATGGGGCCAGGCAAAGGGGAAAGACACTTAGGACTAAGGTTCAAAATAAAACAAATAATAAATCAAAAGGGGTAAACATGTGAAAGGGGACAAGGTGACACATGCACACTAGGACTTAGATTAAGAAAGACAACAAATGGGACCTAAAACATACATGCGATAATAACACTAAAATGAGTGCAAATGCAATTAAGAAAATTATAGAGTATGCAATTTTCAACTTTACACTTAGATTTCCCCTTTGATTTGGACCTTCTTTCCTCCTTGTTGTTATATTTCTCCTTCATAAACCTCTAATGACAAGTGCATCCTTAGTGTATTTTAAAGTTCACTACCTCATCTCCTCGTATAACAAATATGCAACCACCTCACTCACGTAAAATAAGGAAGATATGGCAACACACACTAATCAATCATATATAAATGCATCACACAAACATGTGTGCACAAGAGCACAAAAAGCCACAAAAGCACATGCAAGTGGTCACATCTCATGTCAAATGCAAAATCTGATGATAGATTAGGATGAGGATCCTAGAAGCAAGATAAGGAGTGTCATTACAATAGCAGAACAATCATATAGAGTGTTGAGTAGAAATTCTACCTCACAAGAGGTTATTCAATGTCATTCATTAGCTTTCAAGAGTTGTGACATGTCCATTATGTCCAATACCAAATCCTTGTGAGGCATTCAAATCATGGCATAGTTGTCTTAATTACTATGTTTTATTTATCCTAGTTTTTTTATGTCATCTCTTGATTAAACTCTCCACTAGTTCTATTCATAGATTTCTTTGAATTTAGACAAGTGGTGAGAGGCTACTCCTTTCCTACTCTATACCTTGATCTTAAATGTCCAACATGCCAAATTTACAATTTGGATGTGGCACATAAAACAATGCAAAATTAAAATTTAATGACACATTACCAAAAGATGCAGAATTCTAAAATATTAGGGAGATTAATCTTTCCACAAATTAAAACATCCATTTATGGTCTAAAATTCATTTTTTATTCATTTGCAAAGAAATGAAACCATAAAATATCCTAAATCCATCATTAAAGGATTTGGTTGAAACCTTGAATTTTTAACTTCTTAATTACAAAGAAATTTCAAATTTTAAACATACCTCTTATGTCTAAAATGCATAACAACAACCTTTTTAAATAAAAATAGGAAAAAGGGATTCCAAGAAATTTTTTCCATAACCATGGCTCTATTTTGCATATTTTAAAATTTTAAAAATATACAAATTACTAAGAATTTGAACAAAGTTAAATCCTATAATATGGAGGCCACATACATCCACCTATTGTGGGCATGGCAATTGAAGGAAATCCATTTCAAAAGCAACTAAAATGAGAGAAGTACCTTCTCAACACAATCTTGAATTATAGAAGAATGCTCTTGAAGAAGAAATCCCTCCACAAATTTTCTTTTCCACAACACACACAATCCTCACCAAGATAATTCTAATCCAAAGCAATCATAATTCTCTTTCTTTTCAATCTTCCAATAATTCTCTTTCTATAGAGCAAAGAGGGGAGGGTTTGAGCAAAAATGCAAAGTGTCTTTCCAAAAACAAGTCTATTCCTTATGCATTTTCTAAAAACCTCTCCCCCCTTTTTTTATTTAAAAATATTTCTAACAAAAGCTTTTTGTAAAAAAAAAGAACAAAGGAAAATTTTACAGTTTAAAACAATAGCAATAATTCATTTCTTTCACCTAATGAATAAACTATCTCGCACAATCATAAAAATAAGGTTAATGTATTACAACAACGCAATAAACAATTTTGATTTAAAATTGATATACTTCCCACAAACAATTATTTCCTTTTGAAGTAACCATTAAATATACCTAATTTCGTCCACTAAGAATAAAATAATGTAATAAACATTTTCCCACTAGAGTGCAGTAATTCTCTATCTATACAAAGCATTAGATATATTTCATGAACATGACAACACTCATTTGAAATAATTAAAATGCAATGCGATGAGATAGATAACCATAAACAAAGGACCACCCACATTCCATATTTGCACATAACATACAAATTCTAGAGTTACCATCAATTCATATATAGATTCACACAAGGATACATAAGATTCATCTTGCACTTGAATTGAGTGAGATAAAGGTTAACAATCAAGTTATACCCAATGTGAACATCTCCAATTATAACCACCATTGGGGAACCTTATACTTGCACAGTTAGGTGAAACATCAGGTGTACCTGCATCATATAAAATAGTTTAAGTAGAGTATAAACACCCAATGGGGCATAATATTATATGAATCAATCAAGCATCACATCTAGTAGGAATCATTGACAATGAACATTATTGAGACAAAGATGCAATAATCAATAGTAATCTAGAATGCTAAATCAAATATAATAATCACACCTATATAATATATAGTGAAACAATGAAGCAAAAACACTATAAAACTCCAAACATATAAAGGCACAACATATGCATCCCATCATACATAGTTGAAAGTCTAGATGCCAATACAAAACCTCGTCGAGAGCACATTGATGGGAAAAAAAAATTATTGCTAATCATAGTGGTAGATCCAAAGAATAATTCAACAGATGAACAAGGCACAAATGCTAGAGGTATTAAATTGACTCCTTATAAAATATTATTGATTTTCTCATTAAGCCAGTGAGCACATATATGTTTATTTTCTCTAGTTTGGTTGTGGGAATCTCTACCCCTAGTTGTCTTTCATCTTTATTTAATGACATTTATGTGATATGTATAACAAGTGGGAGATTTTGGTAAGGTGTTAAACACCTTGCATATAACAATGTTGTTCATCAATGTGGTTTACCTATGGGAAACATCCTAGTTGATTTTATTAAGGTCGATAACTTTAAATCTGTTGCAAATATGTGCCTAATCGGTGTTGTCATTGATGTCAACATATCCTTGTTGTCAGTAGTGTCAACTGTATCTTATTCTATTGCTTGTTTAGAAGACTTGTATGTTGAGGATATTGAGAAAATTAGGCTCTCCAGAAGAAACAAGTGAGTTACATATCTCTCTATTAGAGACAGTGAAGACAGTGCAGTTCAGAGAAGTAGATTGCTCCGCATTCCAAGTAGGATGAAGATCAGAGTTTGTGGATTAAAGGGTTTGTAGAGGATTGTCTGAAATTGCTCCAGTCAAGATTTGAGAGGTTCACATGGAGAATTGGTGAAGTTATGGCCATTTGAGCAGAATTGGGTTTTGCAATTGTTTAGAGGTGACAAAGTGACAAAAGTTTGGTACGGATTGATCTGCATTGGAATATTATGATCTACAGATCTAGAGGTATGTTTGGGATGTCAGTGTGTATCCTCAACTCAAGTGGTTCATGGTTTGGAGGTCCGCAAGCAATCTTCTAGTGTGACAGTCTCGATAGTTGGTGTTCTTGGGTTCCCAGATGAAGGTGCAAGTGGTTCTGGTGATCTGAGGTAGTGCGGTTGTTCTTGTTGATTTCATTGTGCTTGTGGTGGTCTCTGAATCAGGTGCCTGTTGTGTTGATGGTCCACATTGAGGATTGAGCTCGTGGATGAAGATTTCTCCTTGGGTGTTGTTGTTCTTTTCAGTCTTGGCCGACCAGATGCATGGTGCATGTTGCAGATGATCTAAGAGAAGTTTTATGGAGTGTGGTATGATGTTCAAGGAATATTTGAGTCCCAGCTATGTATGGTCAACAGTGTGATGGTTCACATGAAGGATTTCAAGTCTTGTGATTGTAATTGCTTGTAATACCTATCTTGGAGAATGTTCCAGATAGATGATTGTTTGGTTGACTTTAATGTTTATTTTAAAGTCGATGACATGTATAAATAAGTGTTGTGAAGTCGTCAAAATGTGTGTAAGTGAGAGAAGATGAGGAGGTAGCGAGGAAGAGTAAGAAGGGACAGATCAAAGGTGTTATGCACTTCAATGGAACTGACCTTGGCATGAAGAAGATGTTGTTTTCTCAGTTCAATCTTTCTGTGTTAAACTTGTGAATGTTTCTGTAGGTAGTGAGCCTCTTTGAGCAGTGAGCTCTGGGTAGTGCGCCCGAAGGCAAGTGCCTTCCCATTTTATATTTTTTTAACAGAGAATAAATCTTGTGGGTTAAGTCCCACTGTGATTTTTCCCTTAACTGGGTTTCCACGTAAAAATCCTAGTGTTGTGTGTTGATTATGTTTCTGCTCTTGTGTTGTTGATTCATGCTTTCATGGTTATATCTTTAATATGTTAATAAGTGGTAAAGAAGATTAAATGCAGCAAGAGATAAAAGATCTATGACAACTAATTCACCCCCCCTCTCAGTTGTCTGCCCTAATTTCAACAATTGGTATCAGAGCCAAGTTCCTCTAAAAGAAGCTTGACCGCTTGAGGAGATCCAGGATGTCGACTTACAAGAAGGATAGCCTGAGATTTGATGGAACAAATTACTCTCTTTGGAAGAGTCACATGGAGTACCATTTGCAATGCATGGGTTATGCTTATTGGCTAATAACAAAAGATGAGTATACGCCTCTGGAGAAAGGTCCTTCAACTCCAGATGAACTCAAAGATGCCGAAAACAACATTCGGGCTAAAGAAGAATTGCTAAGTGCCTTGACTGATACAAAAATGACAAATGTCTTGGAATTGAAAACTGCTCATGAAATCTGGAAGAAATTGGAAACTATGTATGAAGGTGATGAATATGTCAAATGTGCTAAGTTACAGAGCCTAAAAGGTAGATACAAAAAATTGAGAATGAGTGAAGATGAAAACATCACTTCCTACATGCAGAAGGTGAATGAACTTGTGTACATTATCAGGTGTGCTGATGGAAAACTGGAAGAATCAGAGATTGATGGCAAGGTGCTTAGATCCTTACCTGCTTCATACAAGCATAGAGTTGCTGCTATTGAGGAGATCAAGACTGTGACAACTGTTACAAGGGATTAGTTGGTTGGCAAGCTTTCAGCATTTGAAATGAGTGAGTTTGGTGATTCCCTTCCTAAATCAGAATCTGCTTTTAAGGCTAGTGTTTTCGGGAAGCAAAGATTTGACCCAGGTGAAATCTCTTCAAGAAGATTAACCATATATGAGAAATCAAAGAAGGAACTTGAAGAAGATGAAACAAATCTTGAAGAAATTAAAGCCCTTATTGCCAAAAGATTACCAAGAGGATTCGGTAAGTATGAAGGAAAGTTGCCTTTCAAATGCTTTGCTTGCAATAAGATTGGTCATTTTGCCTCAAGATGTCCAAAGAGAGTTTCAAAACCAAACCCTACCAGACCTAGGTTTCAGAAGAAATGCTACTATGTCCAAGAAGTTGCTGATGAAGGAGTTACAGATGATGAATCTGACAAGGGAAGTACATCTGGAAATGAATGGGTGTTCATTGCTATCAAAGAAGAAAATCCATTGCCTACTGAATCTGCTAGCTATGTGAATGTGGAAAGGGCCTTAGCTGACCAGGTTGAAGAAAAGGATGAATGGGTAATTGACAGCGGATGTTCTCATCATATGACAGGTGATAAAAGCAAGTTTGTAAGTATGGAAAGATATGAAGGTGGAATTGTGAAGTTTGGAGACAATTCAGCTAGCAGAATCCATGGTAGAGGATCCATCTCTTTTGATGGTAAGCACAACACTAATGATGTTTTGTATGTAGAAGGGTTGAAGAATAATCTTCTCAGTGTTGGACAATTAGTTGACAAAGAGTATGACCTCCGATTCAAGGATGGAAAATGCAAAATTTTGGAAAGCTCTGGAACTGAGATTACATTTGGTACACATACTAGAGGTAATATATTTCATTTAAGTTGCACTGGTAAAAGATGTTTGATTGCTCAGATTGCTCAGAGTTGGTTATGGCATAGGAGAATGTGTCATGTAAACTTTGATAACATTGTCAAGATAAGTACTATTCATGCTGTAAGAGATCTTCCAAAGCTTGTAAAACCTACTAATAACATGTGTAAGGAATGTCAGTTGGGAAAACAAAGCAAAACTACATTCAGAAGTAAGGAACAATCTTCAAGTGGATTGTTGGAACTTGTGCACACTAATTTGTGTGGTCCTGCTAGAGTTAGGAGTTTGCAAGGAGACATATACTTTTTTTTTTGATTGATGATTACTCCCAGATGATGTGGGTCACTTTCTTGAAAGAGAAATAAGAGGCTCTTGACAGATTCAAGGTGTTCAAGGTTAGGGTGGAGAATGAGATTGGTGTGAAGGTAAAGTGCCTAAGATCTAACAGAGGTGGAGAGTTTACCTCCAGTGAGTTTAATGCATTTTGTGAAAAGCATGGAATAAGAAGATAGTTATCTGCTCCTAGAACTCCTCAGCAGAATGGAGTTGTGGAAAGGAAGAACCGGACTATTCAAGAGGCTACTAGAACCATGATGATGGAGGCAAATGTTCCACATATCTATTGGTGAGAGGTTGTGAGTACTGCTATCTACACTCTTAACCAGGTGTAGATCAAAGGTAATACTGGTAAAACACCTTATGAACTTTGGTTTGGAAATGCTCCTACTATGAAATACTCCAAAGTTTTTGATAGTAAATGCTATATCAAAAGAGATGAAGATCTAGGCAAGTTTGATGCAAGGAGTGATGAAGGAATATTCTTGGGTTATTCTAACCAAAGCAAGGCATACCGGTGCTTTAACAAGAGATTGAAAAAGATTGTTGAAAGTGCTAATGTCAAAGTAGATGAGAGCATGGAGAGACCTTCCAAGTTCTATGGATATGAATCAGATGATGAAATGAAAAGCAAGTTCAAGCTCAGACTCAGATTCAAATTGCTCTGGAAAATCCAGTGACTCAAGAAGCTAGTGAAAATGTCGAGGAAGAAGTTCAAGAATCAGAAGCTCAAGAAAATCCCAAAACTCCCAGGTATGTAAGGTTGAATCATTTTGAAGATCAGATAATAGTAGATAGAAATAAAGGTGTTCAAACTAGAAGAAAAATTGCTAAAGAACAAGTGGAGTATTATTTAATTTCAAAGATTGAATCAAAATCAGTGAATGAAGCATGTAATGATGAAAGTTGGACAAAAGCAATGGAAGAAGAGTTAATGCAAATTGAAAAGAATCACACTTGGGATCTTGTTCCTAGACTTGAAGACAAAAATGTAATTGGAACTAAATGGGTCTTTTGGAATAAATTGAATGAAGATGGTGAAGTTGTGAGAAACAAAGCAAGATTGGTGTGCAAAGGATATTCTCAGGTAGAGGGAATAGATTTTGAAGAAACTTTTGCTCTGGTGGCAAGAATCGAAGCAGTTAGATTATTTCTTGCCTTTGCTACTTGCAAAGATTTCAAAGTTTACTAGATGGATGTCAATTCAACATTCCTGAATGGAGAGTTGGAAGAAGTCTACATTGAGCAACCGAAAGGATTCCAGTTGTTTGATCAAGGAGATATGGTCTGCAGATTGAAGAAAGAATTGTATGGACCTAAACAAGCCCCAAGAGCCAGGCATGCAAGATTAGATAAGTATCTACTAAAGTTAGGTTTTAGCAAAGGCACTGCTGACAGTAATCTTTATTTCAAAATTGATCATGAACACATCCTGATTGTTGAGGTATTTGTTGATGATATCATCTTTGGTGGAAATGAGAGCATGTGTAAAAAATTTGCTGATCAGATGTAAAGTGAATTTGAGATGTCCATGCTTGGTGAAATGAATTTCTTCTTAGGTCTGTAAATCATTCATTCAGAAAAAGGCATCTTCATATCTCAGTCTAAGTATGTGAAAGAGTTGTTGAAAAAGTTTGGAATGGAAGATTCAAAACTAGTGAGTACTCCTATGATAACTAGATGCAAGTTGAGTAAAGATGATGTTTCCCCTAAGGTAGATCAGAAAAGGTATAGATCAATGATTGGAGGACTGCTTTATCTGACTCATACCAGACTTGATATTAGGAATTCAGTTGGCCTTGTTGCTAGATTTCAAGCTGATCCTAGTGAATCTCATGTTGTAGCAGTCACAAGAATCTTCAAATATCTAAAGGGAACATCTGATTATGGCTTATGGCATCTTAAGGGTGATAATTTCACTCTTCATGCATATATAAATGTTGATTGGGCAGGAGATGTGGACGACAGAAAGAGTACTAGTGGAGGTGCATTTTTCTTAGGAAAGAGATTGGTTTCTTGGTTGAGCAAAAAGTAGGAGGCAATATCTATGTCTACTATAGAGGCCGAGTATATAGTAGCAGCAAGTAATTGTACTCAAGTTTTGTGGATCAAACAAATGTTGAAGAATATCAGAGTTGTGTTTGAAGAGCTCGTTACAATCTTCTGTGATAATTCAAGTGCAATAAACATCTCAAAGTAGTTGCTGGTGAAAGGGGGAGCAGTGAAGAAAGTGATTGCAGATGTGATAAGAGAATGGGGGAGAAGTTCTTGTCTTGATGGTTGAAATAATTTTTCACATCATATGTTGCCATCAATGACAAAGAGGGAGATTGTTGCAAATATGTGCCTAATCAGCGGTGTCATTGATGTCAACATATCCTTGTTGTCATTAGTGTCAACTATATGTTAAATTCTATTGCTTGTTTAGAAGACTTGTATGTTGAGGACATTGAGAAAATTAGGCTCTCCAGAAGAAACAAGTGAGTTACATATCTCTTTGTCAGAGACAATGAAGACAGTGTAGTTCAGTGAAGTAGATTGCTCCACATTCCAAGTAGGATGAAGATCAGAGTTTGTGGATTAAAGGGTTTATAGAGGATTGTCTGAAGTTCCTCCAATCAAGATTTGAGAGGTCTGCATGGAGAATTGGTGAAGTTATGGCCATTTGAGCAGAATTGAGTTTTGTAGTTGTTTAGAGGTGATAGAGTAACATAAATTTGGTCCAGATTGATCCGCATTGGAATATTATGATCTACAGATCTAGAGGTATGTTTGGGATGTCGGTGTGTATCCTCAACTCAAGTGGTTCATGGTTTGGAGGTTCACAAGCAATCTTTCTAGTGTGATAGTCATGATAGTTCATGTTCTTGAGTTCCCAAATGAAGGTGCAAGTGGTTTTGGTGATCTGAGATAGTACGGTTGTTCCTGTTGATTTCATTGTGCTTGTGGTGGTCTCTAAATTAGGTTCCTATTGTGTTGATGGTCTGCATTAAGGATTGAGCTCGTGGTTGAAGATTTTGTTGGCTCATGATTGCCGTTAAACCAAAAGGTCGACCTGTCAATTTCTGATACAAGCACCAGAGTTAATGAATCCACGGGAGGTGGTTAGTCCATGTCACAAATCCCACGGGGAGCACTGACCATTTGCCAACAAACTCCCCCTAGCATTACCTGGGGGCGTTCGAACCCGTGACCTTTCGCTCTTATACCAATTGTTGGCTCACGATTACCATTAAACCAAAAGGTCAACCTGTCAATTTCTGATATAAGGGCCAGAGTTAATGAATCCATGAGAGGCAGTTAGTCCATGTCACAAATCCCACGGGGAGCGTTGACCATTTGCCAATAGATTTCTCCTTGGGTCTTGTTGTTCTTTTCAGTCTTGGCCGACTAGATGCATGGTGCATGTTGCAGAGGATATTTGAGTCCTAGCTATGTTTGACCGACAATGTGATGGTTCGCATGAAGCATTTCAAGTCTTGTGATTGTAATTTCTTGTAATACCTATCTTAGAGAATGTTCCAGATAGATGATTGTTTGGCCGACTTTGATGTTCATTTCAAAGTTGATGACATGTATAAATAAGTGTTGTGAATTCGTGGAAATGTGTGTGAGTGAAGATGAGGAGGTAGCGAGGAAGAGTAAGAAGGGGCAGAGTAGATGTGTTATGCGCTTCAATGGAACTATCCTTGGTATGAAGAAGATGCTGTTTTCTCAATTCAATCTTTCTGTATTAAACTTGTGAATGTTTTTGTAGGCAGTGAGCCTCTTTGAGTAGTGAGCTCTAGGCAGTGCACCCGAAGGCAAGTGCCTTCCCATTTTATATTCTTTTAACAGAGAATAAATCTTGTGGGTTAACCCCCATCGTGGTTTTTCCCTTAATCAGGTTTCCACGTAAAAATCCTGGTGTTATGTGTGTTGATTATATTTAGGCTCTTGTGTTGTTGATTCATGCTTTCATGGTTATATCTTTAATCTGTTAATAAGTGGTAAAGAAGATTAAATGCAGAAAGATATAAAAGTTTTGTGACAATTAATTCACCCTCCCCTCTCAGTTGTCTGCCCTAATTTCAACAAAATCATGAAAATTCACTCCCATGGTGAATAGGACAAACCCAAGACACATGTCATGTTGTATGAAAAATTGGTTAGGTGTGTTAAATGAAAAAAACTCACTAGTAGATAAATGGGGCACTTTACATGAGGATAAATTGGTTAACATGGAATCACCTAATTTGGACTTGTATATGGGATGTGCAAGTTTTTTGTATAAATCTTGGAATAAGGATAATGGGACATTAAATTTATACCACTTCATGAAACCACTTTGGAACTACACAGTGAGGTGTCATGTGATAACCCATAATTTTAGAAACCACTTGTGGTTTCTAGGTTATCTAGTTGCCTATATCAAAAGTCATGGGATAGTGGTTTAAGCATCATATGCATTCTAAGCATCACAAGTTTGAATTGTGGAGACTAGCTACTAGATTCTTTAGGTGTTCATAAGATTGTTGTTATAACACTTGGCTAGATTATCTTTTGATTTGAAGACTGAAGATATACTAAGAAGGGCTTGTCTCTGAGATTGTATTAGAATATTTCTATTATTGATAATACATCGAGATTCTCTTCTTGTTGGGTTTTTTACTCGAAAGGTTTTTCCAAGTTATATTAGTTGTCACTCCTCTTTACTTCTATTCTATTGACACCTGAAAAATCTAGTTCCCAACTTGCTCTATTTTGCCCCAAATCCATCAGAGTGTCACTTTGTGCCTTTGTTGAAGAGCCCATCATTGTTACCCAATCAAAGATATTTTCTACGGATCTATTTCAATAGCCTTCTAAGTGTTTTCCTTTTGAAGTACAAGGAAGGAGTCTAAAAAATGGCTAAGTCCCAAAGATTCTAAGCCTTTCCTTGTATTTCCTTATCTTTTTTGGAGTTTTAGGACTTCGGGCTCTTGTCTTCTATTCTGCCATTTCTATTGGATCTGAAGTCCAAGGCTCCAAAATTTGTCTAAGTGTTAAGTCCTTAAAAAATTGCCTAAGTGTTTCGAGCATCAGAGGTCAGGCTTGCGGCCTTTCGTCTTCCTCAAAGCATGTGTTAATAAGAGAGCCTGATTGTCGAAGTTTGCTTGAGATTTTCAAAAATTTTCTAAGTATGGTGGAATTCGGAGGTCAGAGTGGTGGTTTTTTCTCTTCTTCTGAGTAGGTGGAATAGTGAAGGCCCAAAGGCTAAAGTCTAATAGAGCCAAAATTCTTCTAAGTCTTGTAGGTGGCAGCCAATGGTAGGTTTCTTTTCATCCTTCCTTTTGGAAGGTGAAAAGTGGAAGGCCTAATTGTCAAAGTCTATCAAGGTGCATTTAAATTCTAAGTGTTGTGGATTTCGGTGACCAGGGGGTTTGTCTTCTTTCTTTCTTGTGGAAGGAAGAAGGCCCTCAAGGCCCGACCCCCAATGACTTTTAAAGTTTCTAAGTATTTCAGGTCAAGTAGTTCTCTTCTTCCTTTTCAAAGTGCAGGGTGGAGGCTTGACCTTCGAAGTCTGATTTGTCGAAGGCTGATTGTCTGGTCTTCCATACTCCTTCCACCACCTGGGAACACGCCAACAACCTATGGGATCACCATTAGTACATAAAGGGTGGCTGAAATTAATGTTTTAACTACAGTTGGTGGGTTAATTTGTTGAGGATTTTCTCGCTCGTTTCATTCTCAGATCTGCGTGTGAAGGCTATAAATATAGGATTGTAACTCTTTTCAATGGTTGATCATTCTGGGCAAAATTTTTTTTTTGCAAGTGCTAAGCCTCCAAGGCAATTAGGGCTTCATCTATTGTTCATTTTCAGTTCTTCAGGAAGCATTCATCAGGAGTGTATGTGATATATATTGTAATCTTGGTATCAATTCATTATTTTTTCTCCATCGTTGTAAGCGTCCTTTCAAGAATTCTCTATCACAATTAGGGTTTTCTTTTGCCACACTTCATGGTATGATTGTAAAATCTGATTTGAATGAATGCGACCGTTCTTAATCCATTTTCAAGCTTTGAAAATGGTCATTTTAGTATTACATATGGAAGAAAGTTGTATGGTAATGGATTGCTACGTATTCTCATGGTTTGATATCAATTTTCTGTGCATCTGAATAACCAGATAGGCATTCGTATACCCCCTTTTAATGTTTTCCTTTGATGAACTTGAAACTTTCTAGCCCATTGGATAGGCACTAATCTAAGAGGCCTGCGATCACCCACACTTTAGTGAAAAATCAAAACAATACATCTAGCTTTTAGATGCAGTTACAACCCCCTAAGTGTCCTCATTCTATAGGATTGCTCTTATCAACTTAATCAAAGGCCTGTGCAACCAGTTTGTCTTGACCTAGTAATAACTTTGGGGTCAAGTGTACATTGGGTATGGCTGTGTTTGTTTGTTTGTGCCCTATTTCATGCCTCTAGGAATATACCTCTTAGGTCTAGTTAAGCTTGAAGTGTAGAGGTGTATACCCACTCTTGTAGGTTGTCCAAAATCGGCCATAACCTGTTGATAAACCTTTTTTAATTCTACTTAAATGTTTTAGGGATTTGGGTTGTAGTTATTTTGGGAGTAAACATATTCTACATTTAAGTTTCATGAAGACTTATTTCTAATTTAGAGTAGAAAGATTCAATTCATTTTTATGTTTCTAATTAAAGAATAAACATTGTAAAACCAATATTAATGCTAATTTTATGTTGGTTATTTAGGGTTTATGACTATGGGACAAGGGTTTTGAGGTTGTAGACTTCATTATAGGGTTTCAAGCTCATTTGTTACATTGAAGGGCTTGTGTTTACATGATGCAAACTTACTAAAATATACATTTGATTTAGTTGATTGAGGAGCTAACTTCTCACTCTTGTTGGAGTTTTTCCCCTTTCATAGTTTCTCCAGGATAAATTTTGTTGTTTCCATAATTGTCTTGCACTTCCTTTTACATTCTCGATACATTACATGTTTTTCCATGTTTATTTATTTACTAAAAGTGAATTAGGATTATTGTGTAGTTGACAAGTTTACATTAACAATTAATTTAAGGTGTATTGACAATAAAATGTGGGCCTAATGTTTGTACTACTTAAATGTTAGATAAGTTAAACACAGGGTGATGCAGTAAGAAGTAAATTCAAATTATGTGGTTGATCACATATGCATAACATAAAGATTCAAGTAATTTTACACATCATCGACACCATAAGATATGTCTACTTATATATTCATATCATATACTCTTTATACAATGTACATCCTTTATCGTAAGCATAGATATACACATCACATATGCTTGGGTAGCTTCTTCTACAACTTCCTTGTCTCCTTGTATTTATCTTATATATATTTCTATCTCTATCTCTATAAATGTACATAAATACATAGAGAGACATGCCTTTTTTCCTTGATATGTCTCTTGTATGTGTTGTATGTTGGTTGGAGGTACCACACTAGTCTTGCTACGAGTTTATCTCTATTTATCTTGTGCAAGTAGTGGTGTGGTTTTCCCTACCAACATACTCCTAGGGATTAAAACATTGTATCATCTTCAAGACATCATCTACTATCAAAATTGCTCTTCTCCTGTTTAAGGTAATTTGTGCTAGTATTTTGCTTTCATCTACTCATATGTATTCTCTCATATTTATACCATGTATTGGATCTTTGAATTTGTTGTTGCTAAATCCACACATCCTCTTTGTACAAATACTAAAGTAGTTGGTTTTATAATTGTAGCACTTGCTTTCTTTACTTCCTAGAGAATATTTGACAAAAGTGATAAATGTATATTAATCTCCAATCCTAACTCCTTCATTTGTGTAATGGTCTTTATCCTTTGCTTTACTAGTTGGTTGTGTTGCTATTGGAGATTGTGAATTTATTACCACTAGGAGCTAGCTAAGTCGACCTTGATATCATAATTACTTGAAAGTTATTAAATTTGAGTTTCTAATGCATCTAATTGAGTCTTCTTAGTTATAGTAACTTGTGGCCAATTTGTGTAGTATTGATATATGGTAGAAATGTTACCATAAGCCTCATCTAGATTCTTTATCTATTGATCTAGGACTTTCTTATCATTCTACCAATTTTTTGTGCCTTGCTCAAATTCTCTTTTTCATATTCTGCAATGATTATATTTTTAGCTTTTGTTTCTCTTGATCCCAATTGTCTATATGACCTAATAGTCCTTGTATAGCTCCATCTAGTTGAGTGATTATGGTGATGGAGTATATTTATATTTGTAGTTGTTTCTGCTATATCTTTGGATCATCTTTTCCATACCTTCCTCCAGCGTGATATTCTTGCGCATTAGATTATGCTTTGCACTACTAATGAATGCTTCTCCTAACTCTATCTTTTGTATAGTGATATCTATGTGAAGTCAATTTGAGGCCCTATAGGAGTTTGTATTAGTATGTTTGGACTTATAATTACTAGTGGAATTGATTGCCTTTGTCTAGCCATATACTCCTTTATTTTGCTTATTGGATCAGTCACTTGTTCTTTAGGTGGAGTAATTAATTTCTTTGATGCCTCCCCTATTTCTATATTGCCTCCTTCGTCCTCTTCCTTTTCTTCTTCCTTTTATTTCTCTCCTTCATTTTGCTTTCCTTTTTCTATATTTTGACCTATTGTATCTAATATAATTGATACCTCTATGTTTTCCTATTGTGTGGTTTCCTCCTATTATTTTTTTCTTTGGTGGCTTAGTAAGTCTTGGTTGCTCTGTGTGTTTTGATTGCTCTATCTCTGTCAATTGTTCTATCTTGACTAGTGTCTTAGCATATGGTGGTTGTGAAAGGGATGAGGTAGATTTTGATTGTGTCTTCTTTGATTTCATATTCTCTAGGACCTAATTACAGGCATGTTGGACAACTACAATTGCTTCTTCACATAGTTTATGGTGGAATTTAGTGTTTTTGATGTTCTACTAGATAGTATTTAATATTTATTTTTTCCTTAATTCCTAATCTTGTATACCTTGTACTATGCTTCTTATTTTTAGAGAAAGATTGAGATCTTTGGCCACTTCTTCCATTGCACTTGTTTTGATTGAAAGATCTATGTTAAAATCTTCTTGTCTTTATGTGGCAATATAGTTTTCAATGTTGAAGTTAACTTCTCTAGAAACCCTTGAGTGATGTGTTCCATGGGATAAGGGCTAGCCATTATAAAGAAAATTAGTGATTTGACAATTATCTCTATCACTTGCGGTGGTAGTAGGATAAGTTTGAGCCACCTCTAATTTTTTTTTGGTAGTGTATAATGATCTTAATAGCTTATTTTCTTCTAGCACTGGTGCTTATACTAATTTTATGTTTCACTTCTTATGGAACTTTTTCTCTTTCTAGAGCTCCTTGTTCTTGCTTCTCTAAAGTGTCAGCATATCGTCCCTATTTCTTATGTAATATTTGCTCTTACCTTTTATGTTTTGGTTGTTTTTTATTCTTCTTTCTTCTTTGATCTCATTTGTAGAAGAGATTCTACAATTTCTTCTATTTGAGGGTTGCATGGTGGTGAATTGTCTTCTATTTGAACTATTTTCTTCACATCATGTTTTCTCTTTTCCCTTTTCTATAGTTACTTTTGAACTACTATTTTTCCTTTTTCTAGTTGGTTGATTCAACTAGCAATTCCTAACCTTTTTTTATCACTGCTTTGGAAGTTTTATGGTTTGTTATGTGGCCTCTATTTCCAAGATGTCCTTAATTATTGGAGGAGGAGGGTCCTATATTTCCTTGGTTTATTTTTCTATTTTCTCCTTTTTCTTCATATACTTTTCTGCAACATTTGCCTTTGCCTTCTTATCATTGTACGTTCTCCAAGTCCTGAATCTTTTTATGGTTGTATCCTTTGGATGTGATAATAGGAGTTGGGTTGTATTTTGTAGTAGATCATTTGATGCCTCATAGGGTAGTGGTGGTAACATGAAGGTGCACCATTCCATTGCTTCAAGGTGAATGAATTCTTTATCAACCACAAATACTACATCATTTTCTAATTTTGTTACAATGCAGTTACTTAGTCATTCCCACTCTTGTATGTTCTTTGGACTTTATTAAATATAGACTCATACCCATACTGACAAATGGTTTTGTTATGGAAACCCTCCATGTTTTCTTTGATTTTTCTGCTATTATTGAGTTTGATATTAGCACACATGGGGAAATTCCTAGTAATTCCCTTGGTAAATAGAGGGCTATGAAAAATGATAAGTGAGTTGTATCTAAAATCATGGTGGATTTTCTATATTTTCTCTAGATTGTCCATTAGTTGCTCTCTTAGGATTTCACATAAGTCATACTCTTTTCCATTAGTCACCATTTCATAAGTTGCATAAATGCATGTTGTAGGTGTAAAATATTCTCTTCCCATATGGAAAAAGTTTAGGCTATACATTTTGTAGAGTATCTCACACTAGGATCCTCATTTTTTGAATAGTAAGAAACTGGACATCAAATGTTGCTCCAATGAGCGTGGTTGTAACTTTATTATCTACTTTCATAGGTCAACCACCTTTATTCCATAATTTGGTTACATAATGGATAGTATCATTTGTAATGACATAGGGTTTGCCAGTACAAAAACTCTCCATGTATTCTACTCAACTTGGGCTCACCATTTTGAGCTATTTTTTTTTTTTTTTCTAATTTTAAATGGTTTGTAGTAGTATTCACTTCTATCTCTAGGTTTGTCTATTATCTCTCTCATCCTCTCCTATTTGTATGTCTAAATTCTTAGGACATTCCTCTTCTTCTAAAGGATCCTTATTCCCTTGCCTTACCAAATAGAAGATTCTTTGTAATGTTTGTGGTAGCCATTCAAGTGTATCCTATTGATATTGTATCTTTTATTTTCCAAATTTTTGTTTGGTTTCTTCTTCTGATAGGGATATGAATTTTTTAATCCATTGGAGAACATTTTGTATCTAAGGATTTGGATCCCAAAATTCAAAAGTTTTGTAGAAATCCATCTCAGTTATATCCTATTGTTGTGTCTCTCCTCTTAACTCTTGATGGATATATCAGGCTCTTATGATAGGCGTTAAAGTCTAGTTGAAGAGTTGTGCTTTTAACCTCTCATTAGTCTCCCCTATTTCATTCCATATTTATTCACAATTTTCTATGTGATTATATGGACTTCTTATTCCATCATACTCAATTATTTCATTAGTATTTATTCCTTCTTCTAGATATTTGTTGTTAATCAAAATTATAGCTTTCCAAGTAGGTATGTTGTCTTTATGAGTCTGCCATCACTGTGTGGTACTTAGAATTAAGGTTTCATCAAGATCTCATAATCTAATTTCTTCATTTGTGAATGTATGTTCCATTGCTTGAAGTTATTATACAAATCTCCTACTCTAGAGTAGTGTGGTAATTCAACATGCAATATCCCTCTTTAGATGTAGTTTAATATCTTAACTTGTAGTGGGATTATTTGATCCATGATATCTATTTGTGTTGTTCTAGTAGCTTTTCTACCCATAAAGCTTCTTGAAAGGCCTAGGATCTTCTAATGTTTTTCTAGTTCTTGGCATACCCATGCTTCCACTACTTCATCTATATTTGTCGAGGAGTTATCAATATTAAAAAGTATCTCTCATTTGAAATTGGGTTCCCCATCCAATTCCTTCCTTGGTATGACACCAATTGTGTATAGGGCTTTAGTGTCTTCATCTTCAATCTCTTATATATTCTCTAAGTTGATTTCTTCTACATATACACCTTTCATGCCTTCATTAAATGACATATGCCCTATATTTCCATTACCTTGTAGTATTAGTTCCTCTTTAGCTGCTTTAAAAATACCATTACTCTTCAAAAACCATGCAATGTCTAATATGGTGTTAAAGACTTCTTTTGACCCCTTATACATATCAATAACTTTGAAGTCTACTCTAGTATTTATACCCATGTAATCAACTTGGACATTCGACCATGTACGAATTGGAAATATTGGTCTTCCACCTACTAAAGATATATCATATGGTGTTTGATGAACTCGTGGTTTACCAAATGCCTCCCAAATTTCTTTAGGCATGATATTTATATCTACTCTTAAGTCCAATAAATCTTTCTTAACCATCCTGCCATTGAGTTTGATATCCAATAATATTAGCTGGTTTTTCCATCTCTTTTGGGTTTTGATAGATATGATACATGGCTTCTTATGTTCTCTCCCTTTCTTATTATAATATTTTGAATTTTTGAAATAAATTCTCTTATTCTATTAAACTATCCATTTCTTCTAGATTTTGGGCTTCTCTTTTTGAAAAATATCCTTTATTATTCTCTTCTTGCTATTATAACTTTTCTATTAGATCTTTAATTTTTTTGACCACTAAATCATGGCCATTTTTATTAGGATAATCATTTTCATCCTCACTCTCATATTATTCTTTGATTATGTGCTTATTACTTGTATCTTTCCCTCTACATGTTATGACTACTACTCTATTCTCTTTCTTGAATTTTTCAATAGCCTCTTTCTTTAGTTGCCCTTTCCTTTGTTGATACTCTTTTTCTAGCAATTCTTCTTCTATCATAGATGTTGAACACACCAGGATACTAAGAGGGGGGCAAATTAGTATCTAAACAAAGCTTCAAATCCTCTGGAGTAGATTAAAACTTAAGCATTACATCGTCAACATAAAACATGAAAGATCAACACAATGCACATCAACACATAACACCAGATATATGTGGAAAACCTAAGAACGGAAAAACCATGATGAGGATTAACTCACAATATATGAAGCTCAAAATTACAACTTTGTTTTAGGGCTACAACCCAAGGAAGCAACTACTCCCTATTGACTTTATTTTAGGGCTATAACCCAAGGAAGCTACTATTCCTTGAATAAAGGTTTTAGGGTCACTCCCAAGGAAGCTAGAACTCCTGCAAACTTTGTTTTAGGGCTACAACCCAAGGAAGCAACTACTCTCTGAACTGAGAATGAACTCAAAGTTGAATACAGTATGACAATCCTTCTACTACCTAAAAATTGACATTGAAGTTCACACCTTTGATGCAATTCTGCTTCCTCAGATGATTGGATTAGTTAGGCACACTCTTTACTTTAGGACTGTTACAAAAATGTCTTCAAGATGGATCAAGATAGCTTCTACCACTTATGCTCTTTCTCCTTTAGTCGCACATCACAATGCATATGATATTCATGCTCTACTCTTCACACTCTCATATATTCATTTTGCAACCATGCTTCACCTAGATCAACTAGGTTTATAATATTTACATGACATTACATTGATTTTATCACAGGTTGACCAATATAACAAGAATATTACATTTTACAAGTTGGTCAGAGATCACACAGCATGAAATATACATAGGGCAAGCCCTATCATGGGCATCATGCTACTCAAGAACAAAACACATGCCTTGCGGATCCCAATACATGCTTAGACCGGTCCTAAACATCATTCACAACATCATTATTTAAGGAATAACATCCGCACGTTACACCAATTTGAATTATGTCACCCTTAAGCAAGCAACATGAAACATGTAGCACATTGGTCTTCACACTCTTGGTGATACTCATGAATGATTAAACATTGTGTGTTCTTCTTCTAGATGAGTCAAAGAGACCTATACATCATCTTCAAACACTTCTTGAACTCCACATAACAAGAACTTTGTGGCACATACCTTCAACATTCTTCAGTCGGCTAGGCAGAGGCATATCCTAGCAATATGATCATTCCAGACCATAATCAGTTCCGAAGAGAGAATAAAATCACCTTGCGGAGCAACAGGAGACAACACAATAATGTTAGGGCCATCTTCCATTAGTCTATGTATCATTTCATGCCACAACAAGTTGGCACACGTCATCAATGACGAGTCTAGTTTATGACTCATATTTTTTAAAACTTTATTGTCTATTTGCTGTAACTATCTTGAACTTTGATGCTTTTCTCTTGGTTTTTCTATGTCATTACCCCCAAAACTATAACTTGTTGAGTATAGGTCATTTCTTATATCATTCTATGGCAAAGACATGTTATTTGAACTATCTATGTTAATGTTAAATATGATTAATGAATATTACTCCAAGATGGTTTCAAATGAGCAATTATTTGTGTGTACTAACATTATTTTGTAGATATAATTGGCATCCATAAAGTATGGAAGATTCTACTGGATGGTCATTTACCATAAAAATCAAAGGTGGTGGCCGTTCAAATATCAAATGGAGGGAAAGCAACCGTTTTGTAACTGATCTTAAATATCTATTGAGCGAATTTAGGAGTTGTAGTTATGCTAAATCTGTGTTGAAACAACCCGCTTGACCAGATTTCCTTGCATGCGTAACTTCTTTCCACTTTCTATGTCTTCCATAATGTGTCATCCTCCTATTCTGTTGGAGTTGACCGCCCTGCTAGTTAGTCGTCTTTCTTCTATAAATAAGACTCGAATACTCCTTTTGAGGGGTTGTTGATTATTCAAAGATTGTACTCTTCCTATCTAGTTTTTAGTAATACAGTTATCATGTTCAGTTGTACTCGTCCTTTTGAATGAATAAAATAAAGTTGTGAGTTCGCATTTCTGAGTTTACATTTGTTTTAGGGAATACTCATCCAAGGGGGCCCACTTGGTGAGAATTCCACCTTTTAGTTCTGTTGCATTTTCTGTTATGTGTTTAGTAAATCTGGCATTGAATGTTCCTGCAGCCACTAGAATTCTATTGTGTTTGTTCCTGTAGACAGAGTAGTTTCTTGTCTATTTGCCCAGATTGTTACTTTGTGTTATGTATTTGATTCCAGAATAGCTGTTGGTTAATATTTAGTATTCCTGTTATTTCCTTTTTAGCAGTCTTTCTTCAGCATTATGTTTCTCATAGCTATAGAATGAACATGGCTACTTTAAACTTCTTAGTGCACATACTGTGCTGACCCATTTCAAGTTCACGTCCCTGGGTTGGCAAGTGAAATGCATCTCCATATTGATTAAGATAGCTACTCAGATCAGATGTCCAATCTTTGAGTTACAGTTTTAAGAGCTTAGTTGTTAAGTCATTGTAAGAGACCAACATTTTTGGCGCCGTTGCCGGGGATGGTGTGAGACTAAGAAATTTTTGGAGTCATCTTTTAGTATTGTTCCTTGTAGTTTTTTTTTCTTTTCTTGAAAAAAGTGTGTTAGTCAGAAAGGAACCATTCACAACCCATCAATATTTTTTTGAAGCGGCTGGTATTGAGTATATTGCATGCATAGAGGTAGGAGACGAGATGCTTTAGGGAGATTCCTTCCTAATGATCTAACTCACCTAGCAAAAGCAACAAAAGTGAATCCTTTCCTTGATGCACTCCCTGATTTGAATAGCTCTAAAATCTCCTTTGAAGAATAAGATACCCCAAATCTAGTTGAAAATCCATTTGCCTTGATAATAGGTCAAGCAGTCATGGCTGCTCAAAATGTGCCTAATCAACCCTCATTTCCATTCCCGATTGCTTTACAAAATGAAGTGGATAATCTCAAGAACATACCTACTTCAGCTCTCCCCAAGTTTTATGGACTTCCAACAGAGGACCCAGACACCTTCTTGTTTGAAATTGATATCCTCTACAGAAGTTATGATTACATTACTGATGCTCATAGACTTAAATTGTTTCCTACTACCATGAAGGAGGCTGCATTAAGGTGGTTTATGAGCCTAGGTAGTGATGTTATAAATACCTGGGAAGAAATGAAAGATAAATTTCTTGAGAAATATAAAGACTGCTATAGGAGTGGGGGTATGAGAGGTGATGATGTTTTTAGACTGCAGCAGAAAGAAGATGAGAGTTTGGAGGATTACATCTCAAGGTTCTTGTTTTGTCTACAAAAGTCTCCTCATCATGCACTCATTGAGGACTCTCAGAAATTGCTTTTCCTCAGGGGAATAAGTGAGCATTGCACTGATGCTTTAGATTTAATGGGAGGAGGAGATATTACCCAACTGTTTTGGGATGATATTAAGAAGTTGTGCCAGAATTATTCCAGAGCTGCCATGAAGAAAGGAAGAGGTTACCATTCCCTTGTAGGCAAAACTTCTACCAATGGAATCTCAAGGATGGAGATAAGCCACTTGCTATATGATTTTAAGCAAGATATTATAAACAATATGGCCACCCAATTGGATACACTCCAAGCAAAAAAGAAGCATAAAGAGGCTGAGGCAATGTTGGCAGAATATTGTCGTCATTGCAGACAAAAGAAGAGGGATTGCAGATGCAAGTTGGTAGATAACATTGATAGCAAGGAGATTCCACCTGAGTTCAAGCCAATACAAGTTGAAGAGGATCAAGTCTTCTATGTTGCACAAAGAAGGCCATGGGCTCCAAGACAAGGTATGCCACCAGATCCATTATCATATGCTAGTCCACATTTTAATACTTATGCATCTGGTAATCAATGGCAACAACCATTTCCATCTAGTTATGGAGGATATCCACCTCAGCCTTGGAACAACCCTTAAAATGCATGGCTAAGTTACCAAAACCCTGCACCCTAGTGGCAGCAGCCCCCTGGGAATTCGCAGTCACCTCCAAGGAATTGGCAGCAAACATCTCAATGGAGAGGAGGGCAGCAATGGCCAAATTAGACCACTAATTACATGTAAACACCTCCTTAGCCCCAACAACCTGCCATAATGCCTCCACCTGCTAGCTCTAATTCAAATGCACCTAATCCTACTCAAATACCAGCTCAACCCTCACCTAACCCAAATAATAGACCACAGCAACAGCCAGTATATTCTGCTGATCCAAATCAATACCCTGCATATGTTGTGAATGTCAGTGATATACATCTGCGTTCAGGAACTACCTTGGCAGCTCCTTCAAGACCTGTCATTACTAAGCTTTCTGAGGAAGAAGTGGAACCTAACAAAACCCCCATTCAATCTAATGTTCCTAAAAATCCTGAACCAATGACAGTTAAACAGACTCCCCAAGAACCTCCATTTCCTCAAATGCTAGAAACTATGAAACAAAAGGTAGTAGAAGAAGAACCCACCTTTGATATTATGGACTAGTTGAAACATATATGTGTCAAGATACCTCTATTTCAAGCCATGAAGGATGTTCCTATATATAGCAAAGCAATCAAAGAAGCATGCCTTAAAAAGCCAGGTAGGAAAAGGAAAGACCCCACTATGGTCCATGTGGTGGGACAGTTAGTTGACATCATGCTTGGGAAAGTGACTGTTCCTAAATATAATGATCTAGGAAGTCCTGTAGTAGGAGTTGTCATAAATGGAATCCAAATCAGGAATGCTCTGATCGATCTTGGAGCAGCCATAAATGTAATGACAAAGGATATCCCGCAGCAGCTGAATGTTGCTACTTTGCGACCAACCCCTACTGTCCTATAGCTTGCTGATAGCTCTACCGTTAAACCTGATGGGATAGTTGAAGATCTTGTAGTATCCCTAGACTCATTGGAATATCCAGCTGATTTCATGATACTTTCCCCTAAAGCTACATTGGGGGGATACCCCATCATTTTGGGAAGGCCGTGGTTAGCCACAGTAGATGCTTATATTGGGTGTCGGTAAGGAGATATGACTATCTCTGATGGAAGAAGCACTAAAACACTTGTTCTTTACCCACCTGTACAGCCATCTCATGATATGGAGAATCCTGTTTGGCCTCATGTTGGTGAAGAGGCAGAGGAAGTTAATTCTGTGGAGCAGCTTATGATGATTGGCAGAACTTCTTTCCTGCAGCTACAAGGAGAGGAAGAGGTGTTGTCAAATATAATTCAAAATTTTTATGAAGTTGAGGAGGCATCATCCTCTCATTCTGCTGGTTCATAAAGGATGCTTGTTCCAATTTTTCTTGTAGCATCAAGTATGTTACATACATTTCTTCCACATGAAGTTAAGTTACCTAATATTAATGAAGTAACTATGGTTGATTTCACAACTCAAGTGGAAATTTCAAAGGACTGATATCTCAATATTAATAACAACTTGACTCAAGAACAACAGCTGTCCTTGGCAAATCTGTTAAAGAAACATAAGAATGCTTTTGCATGGGATTATCATGACATGAAGGGATTGGATCCTACATTATGCACTCATAGGATCTACATAAACGAGGATTATACACAGTCAGACTACCATAAAGGAGAATCAACCTGGCACTAAGAGAAATTGTCAAAGAAGAATTATAGAAGCTATTAGATGCAAGATTTATTTACCCAATCTCAGATAGCCAATGGGTGTCCCCTCTGGTTCTTGTGCCCAAGAAGGGAGGAAAATGGAGAGTATGTATTGATTATAGAGAATTAAATTTTGCTACCAAAAAGGATCATTTTCCCCTTCCTTTCATAGATCAGGTTTTGGACTCACTTGCAGGAAAGAAATACTTTTCCTTTTTGGATGGATTCAGTGGTTATAATCAGATTCAAATTGCACCTGAAGATCAAGAGAAGACGACTTTTACCTGTCCTTGGGGAACATATGCCTACTCAGTGCTTCCATTTGCCTTATGCAATGCACCTGCAACTTTCCAAAGGGCAGTCATTAGCCTATTTTCTAATATCTCACATGATTGTATGAAAATCTATATGGATGATTTCACTACTTATGGTGCTACTTTTGAAGAGGCATTAGCAAACCTAGGCAAAGTTTTGGAAAGATGTGAAGACCACAGCCTATCATTAAACAGTGCAAAGTGCTTCATGATGATGCAGGAAGGTGTAGTACTTGGTCACTATATTTCTAAAAAAGGAATACAGGTAGACCTAGCTAAGATTGAAGTTATCATTAATCTGCCCATTCCTGCGAAGCAAAAGGATGTCAGAAGTTTCTTGGGTCATGCAGGGTATTACAGGCGCTTCATCAAAGATTTCAGCAAAATTGAATCCCCATTATATACCCTTCTGACAAAGGATGTTGAATTTCAGTGGAATGAAGACTGTGACAAAGCATCTTCTGACCTAAAGGTAGCCTTAACCCATGCTCCTATACTTAAAGGTCCCAATTGGGAACTTCCTTTTCACATTCATATAGATGCATCAGATTATGCCATAGGAGCAATCCTAGGCCAGAAAGAAGGAGTCATTGAGCATGCTATTTACTTTATAAGCAAAAACTTACAGGGTGTTGAATTCAACTATACAGTCACAGAGAAGGAAATGTTAGCAGTCATCTATGCACTTAATAAGTTTAGGCACTACATAACTGGTTATCAAATCTTTGTGCACACAGATCATGCAACCATTAGATATCTCATGAACAAACCTCTCATCTCAGGCCGGTTAGCAAGATGGGTACTGTTAATGCAGGAGTTTGACATCACTATTGTGGATAAACCAGGAAAAGCCAATGTGCTTGCAGATTTTCTTTCAAGAATGACTACATCAGAGGATAACCAGGTCATTGATGACTCTTTTCTTGATGAACATTTGTTTTGACTCTCTGTGTAGACACCTTGGTATGCTGACACAGCTAATTACCTAGTCACAGGAAGAGTCCCTCCTCATTTCTCTCCTAAGGAAAGAAGGGTACTTATGGAAAAATCATTCCCTTTTTCATGGATTGCTGGATGTTTGTTCTACACTGGACCAGACAATGTCATGAGGAGATGTATAAGAGAAGATGAAACATACGACATTTTACATGCCTGTCACAATGAACCTTGTGGAGGACATTTTGCAGCAAAATGAACTGCAATGAAAATCTTGAATGCAGGTTATTATTGGCCTACACTCTACAAGGAAGCAACAAGGTATACCAAGAAATGTGATAGTTGTCAAAGGATGGGATGACCAACAAAGTCTGATGAGATGCCCCTTTATCCTCAGCTTGTGATTACTCTATTTGATAAATGGGGGATAGATTTTGTAGGACCTATTGATCCTCCATCTAATGGTAAATCTTATATCTTAGTATACACTGATTATGTAACTAAGTAGGTAGAAGTTAAAGCCATGAAACATGCAAGAGACAACAAAGTTGTAGAATTTCTTTATGAAGAAATATTTACAAGGTATGGAGTCCCCAGAGAATTGGTAACTGATCAAGGAGCTCAATTTACCTCAATTCTAATTGCAGCATTAGTACAAGAATACAACATAAGGCACAAGAAGTCTACTCCTTATCACCCCCAAGCTAATGGCCAAGCTGAGGTAACTAACAAAGAACTAGAAGCTATTCTGACCAAAACTGTGGCAGTTCATAGGAAGGATTGGGCAAGTAGGTTGCCAAAAGTTGTTTGGGCCTATAGAACAACTTGGAAAAAACTACTGGTTTTACTCCTTTTGAGTTGCTATATGGCAAAACAACCATGATGCCTATTGAATTTGAACATAGAACTCTTAGAACTGCACTTGACTTGGGGATGGATTTATCTCAAGCACAAAAAGAAAGAATCATGCAGCTTAATGCTTTGGATGAGATGAGAAAAGCAACTTTACAACATATAAAAGTGGTGCAGAACCAACGAATTAGGTGGCATGACAAATACATCAAAGATAAGAAGTTCCAGCCTGGTGATTGGGCTTTGCTTTATGACTCAAGGTATCAAGAGAATGCAGGAAAATTATAGACACGATGGCTAGGCCCATACGAAGTTACTGAAGTGTTTTCCAGTGGTGTTGTTCAGCTTACTACTATTGACCCTATCAAATTCAAACTATTAGTCAATGGTCATAGGCTCAGGTTATATCATAAGCCAGCCTCAAAAGAAGATTTCCTGTAGCAGTTCAATCAACATGCAACTCCAAAACTTCCTGCAGCTAAAGTCAGCGGACATAGTGTCCCTCCTTTTGGCTAACCAAGGTACAACAATAATCATAATAAAGATTTCCACATTTTTCGGGAGTCCATTCTTTCACTTCTTCGCCCATCCACCCACCCGTATCCATTCTTCTCTCTTCCATAATGTGTAATGACTACACTCATTCTATCTTGCTTCAATCCACTTCACTTCCATTCATTGCTCAATAAATTCTTATGCATTACCTGTTACTTTCTCCGTGATTCTTGCAATAGATTTTCCACAAATGAAGGTATCCACACTTCCATAATTCTCTCTTAATCACCTTGTGGTTTGTTTATTTAATTACTGCACCTTAATATGGATATTTCTCGTAACATGTCATTATTCCTTCCTTGTCCTATCATACCTCAAATTTGCATGTGTGGACACATGCCTACAAATAGGTTGGGGAGGGAGTGTAAATATAATGACCACGTGTCTGTCCGTCCATATGTTTTATGCCTAAATGTCAGTAAAGTTTTGAGATTGAATAATTTAAATCCTAAGTGAGGTGATGGCTCACAAGTGTGAGATGACAACCTTCATTAATCATTCATTTACGCCTATACCACCTTATTTTGCATTCCCAAGAAAAGAAGTCGTAAAAGAAAATGCAGATAGCATGAGTTCTTGAGAACTTACAGGGTTGCAGGAAGGTGAAGCTCATTTTCAAATTTTGCACAGAAAAAGAAAACTTTGCAGTGTTTGATTGTAGACAGCTAAGTCATAGGAGGAGGATTAATCCAAAATGAGCCCACAGTTCATGATGAATTGTTGCAGGATGCACTTTGCCAGGTTGAATTCATAAATTGTGGTTAGATGGACTATTTCTTGAAATTAAATGGTTTTGATGAAAATATTGCATTGGAATTTGCTCAGACACTGTCTGAAGGTAAAGCAGTGGTAAGAGGTTTAGAGGTGTTGGCCACAGAAGAAAGAATCGCAGAGGTTACAGGTCTGCCTGTTGATGGCAAAAAATACCCTGTTGCCAGAGATGCCAGGACAACTAGGGCTGAGTTTACTGAACCTGGGGATCCACCATTGGTCATAGACAAATAGGGAGCCAAAAGAACATCTCTGCCAAAGCCGTGGAAGTAGGTAGCTATCTATGTGGTGAAATACATCACTTGCGGAGGTCGACAATTGAACCATCACTTTGTGCATTTCAAATTGCTAAATCATATGAGACATGGAAGAAGAATGAATGTGCCAAATGTGCTTCATCACCTTCTCTCGATTATGGCTGCTGAGACTCAAAAAGGTAGGCCTAATTCTGTCTCTCACCACTGTTTAATCAAATTGCTTGTTGCAAAGTCTCTGCATGATGTATCTGATATAACTTGGGAGGAATTTTTGGAAATTGATCAAATAAGACCTAGTCATTTGCAACCTGTGGTTGTACCACAACATCATAGAACTAGGAGAATAACATGGGGAGTTGAAACTACCCTAGGAACTTCAACTTCCAGTGCAAACCTCCTGCAGCAAAACCAACCATTGAAATTAGCTCCTCTGAAGCAGAGCATGCAGATAAAGAAAATTCTACAGATTCTGACAATGAGGGTATTCCTCTTGGTAATTTAATTCAAACTAGGGCACAGAGGAGAAGGGCATAAATAAAGAAAGGCAAAAACGAAAAGAAAATCGTAGAAAGGAAGGTGCTACATTCTAGGAAACAAAAAGCTGACATTGTTCTTCTCGCAAGTGAAGAACAACATGAAAGCCCTTCTAGTAAATCAAGACCTGTTGAGCTTGCCTTTGGTGCATCTACACAGACAAGCCCTAGGATGGATGAAATGGAAGTAGAGGAAATAGAGGCCCTAGTAGGACATGATAGTGATGTAGAAAAAGAAGACATAATTAAGGAAACAACAGATGTAACTCTAGCAGACCTTGCCACCGCTGCTGAGCATATGGAGAGATAGGAACATAACAGTAAACAGGAGTTCCTACAGCAAGACATCCTGCAGCCAGATTTGGCTTAGCAATCAGAAACCCTGCAACCTATGTTATAGGAAGAACTGCCATCTGTGCCAGGAAAACCTTTGGTAGGTATTCACAGACCTCTTGATTTTTCAATGCAAATGGTTCCCATGTGGTGCAGGGACACACCTTCAAACTACAAATTAGGTCTAATTATAGTATGCCTTACTTTGTGATGTAATAAGGTCCATTGGACCAATCCTTATGTTTTAAGCTATCTCGGACAGTGTGTAATCAGTTACAGTTTGTTATGACAACTATTTTCTCCCAGCCGTTTGGAGCTCCCAGCCACTGGGAATCAAGTTGGTAGTGTTGGTGCCTGAATTGACTGTCAGTTTCTGAGCAATTTTTCATGCAGGCATCTTCCCAAAAAATCCAAAAGGTTCTGAGTTTTGGCTCCCCTTCATCTTTCCTGAGGAAGGGGTCATCATGTTTTGTCCATCAGCGAAAGTTTTGTTTTTTTTGAGTGCTTCGATTGTGTCTTTGAACTTTCGGTTTGAACCTCGCCGGCGAACCTCAGTGTTGAACCTCGCCATTGAACCATCTGTTTAAACCGGTTCAATGGTTCAAAGCTTTATGTTTTTGGTTTCATCGGCGTGATGGCACCTATCGGCATAGGTTTGTGGTCTTGCTCCGACGGTCTAAGTCACACCGACAGAGATGGGAAGCCAAGTTGCCATCGGCGTGACTTTTGTTGTCGGCGAGCGTTGCTTTTGGGTTGGCCGATGGTTTTTGTCTTGGCGACGGGTGTTTTTTTGCTTGGCCATCGGTGAGACTTGTTTTATCAGCCTAGTCGATGGAAGTTGGCCCAATGGTCTATCTTTGGATGATGATGGGAAATATGGAGTTTGCGATGGCGTCGGCGAGACTATTGAGGTCAATCAGAGGAGTTTCAGGTTGGCCGATGGGATTGGTCTGGCCGACAGGGGATTGCGATGGGCTTCATCGGTGTAACACATGAGGTCGGCCAGAGGATTTTTGGATGCTCCGATGGAGGGAGTCACGGCGACGGAGGGTGTGTTTTGTTTGCCATCGGAGAGACTTGATAGATTGGCGAGAGTTTTTTGGGGCAAGCCGATGGCTTAGCTTTGGGCGAGGGCTTGTGTGTCGAGCGCGGCAAAAGCGCTCGACACTTAGTATGTTTGTGGCCATGTTTATAAAATGTTGAAGTGGTCTTCTCACTATGCATGTGGGATTAATCTCCCTACATTATTTTGAACCTGCGAGGAAGTGCTTCTTGGCGGGAAGCTCCATTTTGAACAGTGCGACGGTTTCTAAGTAGGCCGCGGGTGGTTGAGCCATCAATGGCAATTGTAGCAGGGGTGTGGGTGACAGTACAAGTGATTAAACTGCCTGATTTTTATCATGAAGACTTCCAGATGGTGGCACAGGGCTCGAGGCCACCCCTGTCGACTCTCCTGCCTACTGCATTGATAACTTATGGGTGCCATCTCTCATGGGCTGTATCTGGCGGTTTTTTGTAAAAATTGTGTAATTAATTGCTATGGGTACACTTTCTAGCCGATATAGGCAGACTGTGTTACCATTGTTTTGGTTGTTGAAAGTTGAACATTTGGCTCTGTAATACAATACAACTGATTTGGTTGCTCTGTGCAGCAAAACTTGTGAGTTTATGTATCTCCTGTTGTATGTTTTTGCATGAATCCACTAATTTCATGGTCAATTTTATATGAATAATGCTATGTTTGCATGTGTTATACTAATTCTGTCTCCAATTTTGCATGTATCTTTCTTCTGAGTCTAGGTATTCAAGGAATGTCTAAGATTCGAGAACATAGAATTCCTGTGTTGAATGTCTGATCTTTTAACTTCTGCTCAAGGGGTAGATTAAACTGTTTTTAGATTGAACATTGGGAAGGGTATACTGTAATAGGGATGCCATAAGTATAGATAGCTTAACACTCTGTATTGGGAGATATCTGTAAGGCAGGTATCATATGTATCCCCCTGAAATCCAGTTTTAGTTGTTCATGCATATCATTCACAGGTGTATGTCTACTGACTCCAGGCCCTGGATAGGCACCAATCTTGCTTTGTGTTTGTGTTACAACCATGTCCAGCTTTGCATCCAAACTTAAAATCAAAATCAAACTCTAAAACAACCATTAGGACAGTAGAATTAGTTTTAGGATCCAAGTCCTCTGTCTACAACTGCAAATAGGCCCAAAGCTAGCCCCTTTGCTCTTATCTTACAGTTTTGGTCTACTTACAGGAGGACTTATCTGCTTTCTGTCAGCATCCCAGCCTTGTATGTATATCCTCATGGATGTTGAGTAGGGAATACCCCCCTAAGTTTTGCAGAGCCTGAAGAAGAAGAGATAAAATATAGTCTATCTCCTACACTGTTGGCCCCTGGCCCAGAGATCCTGTTGATCATTGATGGCTACCTTGTAGGGAAATCTGGGAATAAGCATCCAGTCTGGGAAAAAACCAACAGGTAGTACTCTCGAAGAGTTGCTATTTATGCCCTAGATTAGTTTATTTTAGAGAGAAGACTAACAATAGATACAATTGACAGTTTAGGGTTCATAGTGGCACTGTGTTGTTTTAACAGAGCACTGTGATACAGTGAGACTAAATGGTTGTATGCATTTTTTGATATTGGAATAAAGAGAGGATCCTATTGGTATTACTCATCTGATTTGAACTCCATCTGTGTAATCGTTCTTCCCACTTGCAGGCAAGATGGATTCATTTATCCATTCCACCGGATGATTCGTAGAATCGGTGGAATGGATCTGTATATTAGATTAGGTTTCCTTTTTGTTTGTTCTGTTTATCCATTTCATGTTTTGGGATCAAATTGTGGCATGCAGTAATCGTTCCTAGCATCCTCATGTGCTAGGGTTTAAAGGATGAGATTATAGATTGAATCTGTGAATGCAGTAGATCGTATCAATCATAAGTTTTTGGTGGGAACTAGCAAAGTTGCTAGGGTTTTACATTGTCATGCTTTTGGAGCTTTCGCAAGTGTATAGAGCTCAAAATAGAGTCGAAGGCGCGAAAAACATCCATCGGCGTGAACATTGATATTGGCGAGAAGACATTGAGCTAGCCCGATGGTGTAAGTCTCACCGAGAGCGTATGTTGGGGTGATCGTTGCGAAGTGTCATCGATGAGGGATATCGGCATAAGAATAGGCATCAACGAACAAGTGAAAAGTTGCACCAATGGGCAAAGGTCTGGCTGACAAAGAGTTTGGGATGAGCACATGGAAGTGACCGAATATATTGGTAGGAGATTAGTTGCTAAGCGTCGACGGTATTAGTCACGCCGATGCGTGGAGTCGGAAGGTCTATCGGAGAGAGTAGGTTGGAATCTCAGCGAAGGAAGGAGAGTATATCGGCATGAGATATCATATCGGGAGACAAGGCTAAAGGTTAGGTTGATGGTTCAAGTCACAGCAACAAGAGGAGTGTGGATAGTCCATCTTGGAGAGAATAGTTGTCGGCAAAGGGTTTCTGGCTTCTCCCGATTGAGCTAAGTCCCACCAATGATAGTGGATGGTAATTACATCGGGGTGAGGTGTGATGTCAGTGAGCGGAGAGGAAGGTTCCATTGATAACGGAGGTCATACCGACAAACGTGAAAGAGAAGTCATCGGCGTGAGTTCATAGATCGGCGAACGAGTGGAAGGTTAGGCCGATAATTGATTTCCTGCCGATAGGCATAAAGAAATGAAGACTCGTCAGGATAAGATGGAAATCGGAGTGAGAAATATAAGAGTTGCCGATAGATGTAGTCTCACCGATAGGTAATGAAGAGACAAGGTCATCGGTGTGAGCTGGACTTCGGCATGAGATTTGGAGTGGTTGCCGATAGCCATCTGTCACGGTGAGAGGGCTAGTCGGTGGTGTATGGGGGAAAGACACCCTCGGGCGGTAAAACTTAACTTATGCCGATAGGAGATATCTTACCGAGAGTCAAATACAAGCGAACCATTCATCGGTATGAGATAAAGTGTCAGCAGTCCTTTCGCGGCTAGTCTGATAATGTGAGTGTTGCCGATAGGCAACCAAAGGTGAACATCGATCGGCGAGAGGATAGCGATCGGTAGGAGTGGTAAGGAGTTCACCGATAGGGGAAGTGTGGCTGATGGTCAACAAAGTCAGAGTATACATCGGTGAAAGAAAGGCTTTCGGGAAGATATTTTATGGAGAGGCCGATGAACTATGTGTTGCCGATGGTAAGGTGAATGTCCATTTCGGTGAGACAATAAGAATATCTTATCGATATTGACAGTAATAGTCATTTGTGGGTTTTAATGGGTTGTGCACCCTATTTGTAAGCTTTTGCTGTGTAGATTTGCATCAAATTGGTATCAGAGCGAAGGAAAAATCTTTTGGGGAAGATTTAAGACAGTAAGATGTCAGATGAGGAAGGAACATCAGAGTTCCTGACAAAAATGACCAACGTTGAGTTGGCAGTTCTGGTAAAGAAGCAAATTGCTGAGAGCAAGGCTGTGAAGGCTCAGAATCAGGAATTGAAGGATGAGTTGGAGAGGTTGAGGGACAGAGTAGGTTCTGGTAGAGAAGAAGATAGGGAAGAAGAAGAGATCCCTAGGTGGAACGAGGAGGTTGTTCCTGCAGACCAGAGGCCACTGTTGAACGCCCTCAAAGCCATGGAGAGGAGGACCATGGATGTGAAACTGGATTTGCCAGTGTTTACAGGAAAGATGGATCCTGATTCAGTGATGGAGTGGATAGACTCCCTGAACAATTCTTTGAGACAGAGGAGATACCAAAACAACAGAGAGTGAAGATAGCCCAATCAAAGATGAAAGAAGCTGCATTGACATGGTGGAATTTTGTCCAAGATGACAGAGTACAAGAAGGAAAGTGTAGAGTCACTACATGGAAGAAGATGATGGCTTTAGTGAAGGAAGCCTATGTTCCATTAGATTACAGTATCCAATTACACAAGAGGAAGCAAAACCTGAAGTAGAAGGAGCTAGATGTCAGCTCATATACAGAGGAATTCATGAAACTTTGTGTCAAGACAAAGGTAAAAGAAAGTGAGGAAGAAAAGGTAGCCAGATACCTTAATGGATTGAGGTTCAACATTCAAGAAGATTTGAATCTGCATAATCCAGATACAATTCAGAAATGTTTTTAGTTGGCATTGAAAGTGGAAGAGAAATTAAAGAGAAGACAAGAACAGAACAATAGAGGAAAAGGAAAACAACAAAGAGGTGGAAGAGGTCCTTTCAGAGGCAGAGGACATGGACATGGATATCAGGGAGAATCCAGTCATGACAACAGCAAGGGAAATAACAGTCAAAACCAGAGAGAAAGTTATAATCAGCAAGGAAACTTCAGAGGTAGAAGACCTTTTAGAGGAAGATACCAGGGCAGAGGATCTATCAGATGTTATAACTGTAATAAAGAAGGCCGTATAGCCAGCATATGTCCAGAAAAGGCAGCAAGTTCAACAGGAGAAAGGAGAATGAATCTGATTCAAGAACCTGACAGCCAAAGCGCAACAAGCTCAAACACTTTTCAAAGTGTGAATGCTCCTAACAGTTATGGATATCTAGAGAGTGGAGAATCTCTGATGATGAGGCAAACAATGACTACCATGAAGGTACCTAACAAAGAACCCCTACAAAGAAAGTCTCTTTTCAGAACCATTTGCAAAGCAGGAGGTAAGCCATGTAAAGTTTTAATTGATTTAGGTTCTACTGAAAATTTTGTATCTGATGAAATGGTGACAAAGCTTAAGCTTAGAAGATTGCCTCACCCATCCCCATATAAGGTCTCATGGCTTACCCAAGGTTAGCAAACAGTTGTAGAAGAGCAGGCTTGGGTAGAATTTCAGATTGGAGCATATAAAGATAGGTTATTGTTTGACATTACCAAGATGGATGCTTGCAATCTTTTATTTGGTAGACCATGGTAGTATGACTTGAAGGCACGCCATGATGGTGTTAGAAACACCTATACAATCACTAAGGATGGTACAGAGACTGAGCTACTACCATTGACAGCGAAGGAGGAGAATTCAAAAGGAAAAGAGTGAAGGTAATGCTGATGGAAGGAAAATAGTTCATGAAAGAAGTAGCAGCAGAAGGTGTAGTTGCATATGCCCTAATTCCATGTCTGACAGTGCATAAAGAACATCAGCAAGAAGTCAAGAAAAAGAAGAAACAGAGGTTCATAGACCCAGCTGTCCAAGAGTTATTGGATAAGTATAAAGGTATCATCTCTGATGGAATGCCATGATCTCTACCACCTGTAAGGGATATCAGCCATTGCACAGATCTAATCCTAGGATCTACACTTCCAAACAAAGTAGCATATAAACTTACTCCAGAACAGAATGCAGAAGTAGCAAGACAAATTGAGGAATTGTTAGACACAGGTTTGATTGGTAAAAGTTTAAGCCCATGTGCAGTACCAGCTATACTAGCACCAAAGAAAGAAGGCACTTGGAGGCTTTGCATAGATTCTAGGGCTATTAATAAGATCACAATCAGGTATAGGTTTCCAATACCTAGGATAGAGGATTTACTTGACTGTTTGGGAGGTGCTAAGTATTTCACAAAAATGGATTTGAAGAGTGGTTATCACCAGATCAGAATCAGGCCAGGAGATGAATGGAAAATAATATTCAAAACCAATGAAGGGTTGTATGAGTGGAAAGTTATGCCTTTTGGTTTGTCTAATGCACCCAGTGCTTTTATGAGATTGATGAATGAGGTTTTAAGGGAATTCATGGGAAAGTTTGTCATAGTATATCTAGATGACATTCTGATTTTCAGCAACACAAAGGAAGAACATCTCAGACATATAGATTTGGTTCTCCAGAGGTTACATGAAGAGCAACTGATGATAAATTTGGACAAGTGTTTGTTCATGCAGGAGGAGATCACATATTTGGGTTTTGTCATTTCACAAGGAAAGCTGCAAATGGATAAGGAGAAGGTAAGTGCCATATTGTCTTGGCCAACTCCAAGGACTATGAATGATGTCAGAAGTTTCCATGGGTTAGCAACCTTCTACAGGAAGTTTATAAGAGGATTTAGTCATATTTGTGCACCCATGCTTGATACTATAAAAGGAGGACAGAAGTGCAGATTTGCTTGGATTGGATGCAGATGATTCTTTTGAAACATTGAAGAAGAAGGTGGCACAACAGCCAGTCCTTGCACTTCTGGATTTTAACAAAATCTTTCAGGTAGAATGTGATGCCAGTCACATGGCCATTGGAGCAGTACTCAGCCAAGAAGGTAGGCCAATTGCATTTTTCAGTGAGAAGCTCAATGATGCTAAAAAGAGGTATTCCTCATATGATTTGGAAATGTATGCTTTGGTTCAGTCACTCAAGAAATGGAGGCATTACTTGATGCCAAAAGAATTCATAGTATTCACAGATAATCAGGCTTTGAGTTTCATAAACAACTAGGAAAAATTGAATCATAGACATATGAAGTGGTTAGAAACTTTGCAAGCTTTCACTTTTACATTGAAGCATAAGAAAGGAGTCAAGAATAAGGTAGCAGATGCCTTGAGCAGGAGAGCTCTAACAGTCAACCAGATTCAATTAGCAAGTGTTGGAATTGATTCATTGAAGACCATGTATGCTGATGATGAAGATTTTGGAGAGATATATCAGGTATGTACTTCTTTTGGAGATAAATATCATGCTGAGTTCTCTAAATTTCTAATCCAGGGTTGTTCAAAGGTGGACAGTTGTGTATTCCAAGGTGTTCTATGAGGTTGAACATCATTAAAGAGAAACATTGTGGAGCTATGGTAGGTCAGTTTGGTTTGGATAAGACTCTTGATCTTGTTAGAAGACATTATTTTTGGCCTAAGTTGCCATCAGATGTCAGAAAATTTGTAGAGACATGTGTGATATGTCAGAAAGCAAAAGGGAGATCAACTAATGCAGGTTTATATCAACCATTACCCATTCCTTCTAGACCATGGGAAAGCATAAGTATGGATTTTGTCTTGGGTTTACCAAGGACAAGGAAAGGATTCGATAGTGTTTTTGTTGTAGTGGACAGATTCAGCAAAATGGCACATTTCTTACCATGTAAAACCACTGTTGATGCCTCATATATTGCAGATTTGTTTTTCAAGGAAATAGTAAGAATACATGGATTGCCACTAAGCATTGTATTAGACAGAGATGTGAAATTCATTGGTCACTTTTGGAGGACATTGTGGAAGAAACTGGGAACAAATTTGTCTTTCTCATTCGCATATCATCCTCAAACGGATGGACAGACTGAAGTAGTCAATCGTTCCTTAGGGAATTTGCTCAGATGTTTGACAAAACAACATGGAGAAAAGTGGGATAATATCCTATCTCAGGCCAAATTTTTCTATAATGATACTGTCAACAGGAGTATAGGGAAATCACCTTTTTAGATAGTGTATGGTATGCATCCAAGAGGAATTTTGGAATTGAGAGATCTACCTACAGCAGACCCTATTAGTGCAGAGGGTGACGCTTTTTCAGAAGCCATAAAAAAGGTTCATGATCAAGTAAAGACCCAACTACAGCAAACTACCTTGAAGTATAAAGCATATGCTGATAAAAAGAAGAAAGATGTATAGTTTGATGTTGGAGATTTGGTATGGGTTCATTTGAAGAAGGAAAGACTTCCTAAAGGTAAATATACTAAACTCATGCAGAGGAAGATTGGACCATGTCAGATTTTGAAAAAGTGTGGACAGAATGCTTATGAGATCCAGCTTCCTCCAGATCTGGGTTTATCACCTATATTCAATGTATGTGATTTAACTCCATACAAGTATAATCCAGATGCAGAACAGGAACTCCTACAGGATACAGCCATTGATGACATTCCAAAGCATGATTCACCACAGTTGCAGATAGTTTTGGACACAGGAGTGATCAAGAAGACACGGAACAAACACTATTTGGAGTATTTGGTGTCTTGGCAGGGAAAACCTGCTTCCGAAGTAGTATGGATGACTGAAGAGCAGATCACCAAACATGGTGTAGACCTATCTACTCTCATCTCAAGTGGACTTGAGATTTCTTCTTCTAGGGAGTATGGTGCAGGAAAACACCTTCAAACTACAAATTAGGTCTAATTATAGTATGTCTTACTTTGTGATGTAATAAGGTCCATTAGACCAATCCTTATGTTTTGAGTCTATCTAGGACAGTGTGTAATCAGTTACAATTTGTTATGACAACTGTTTTCTCCCAGCCATTTGGAGCTCCCAGCCGCTGGGAATCAAGTTGGTAGTACTCTCAAAGAGTTGCTATTTATGCCCTAGATCGGTTTATTTTAGAGAGGAGACTAACAATAGATACAGTTGACAGTTTAGGGTTCATAGTGGCACTGTGTTGTTTTAACAGAGCACTGTGATACAGTGAGACTGAATGGTTGTATGCATTTTCTGATATTGGAATAAAGAGAGGATTCCATTGGTATTACTCATCTGATTTGAACTCCATCTGTGTAATCATTCTTCCCACTTGCAGGCAAGATGGATTCATTTATCCATTCCACTGGATGATTCGTAGAATCGGTGGAATGGATCTGTATATTAGATTAGGTTTCCTTTTTGTTTGTTCTGTTTATGCATTTCATGTTTTGGGATCAAGTTGTGGCATGCAGTAATCGTTCCTAGCATCCTCATGTGCTAGGATTCGAAGGATGAGATTATAGATTGAATCTGTGAATGCAGTAGATCATATCGATCATAAGTTTTCGGTGGGAACTGGCAAAGTTGCTAGGGTTTTACATTGTCATGCTTTTGGAGCTTTTGCAGGTGTACAGAGCTCAAAACAGAGTCGAAGGCGCGAAAAAATCCATCGGCGTGAACATTGATATCGGCGAGAAGACATTGAGCTAGCCCGATGGTGTAAGTCTCACCGAGAGCGTATGTCAGGGTGATCGTTACGAAGTGTCACCGACGAGGGATATTGGCATAAGAATAGGCATAACAAGTGAAAAGTTGCACCGATGGGCAAAGGTCTGGCTGACAAAAAGTTTGGGATGAGCACATGGAAGTGACCGAATATATTGGTAGGAGATTAGTTGCTAAGTGCTGAAGGTATTAGTCACGCCGATGCGTGGAGTCGGAAGGTCTATCGGAGAAAGTAGGTTGGAATCTTAGTGAAGGAAGGAGAGTATATCGGCATGAGATATCATATTGGGAGACAAGGCTAAAGGTTAGGCCGATGGTTCAAGTCACAACAACAAGAGGAGCGTGGATAGTCCATCGGGGAGAGAATAGTCGTCGGCGAAGGGTTTCTGGCTTCTCCCAATTGAGCTAAGTCCCACCGATGATAGTGGATGGTAATTACATCGGGGTGAGGTGTGATGTCGATGAGAAGAGAAGAAGGTTCCACTGATAACAGAGGGCATACTGACAAATGCGAAAGAGAAGTCATTGGTGTGAGTTCATAGATCGGCGAACGAGTGGAAGGTTAGGCTGACAATTGATTTCCTGCCGATGGGCATAAAGAAATGAAGACTCGTCGGGATAAGATGGAAATCGGAGTGAGAAATATGAGAGTTGCTGATAGATGTAGTCTCACCGATAGGCAATGAAGAGACAAGGTCATCGGTGTGAGTTGGACTTTGGCGTGAGATTTGGAATGGTTGCCGATAGCCATCTGTCACGGTGATAGGGCTAGTCGGTGGTGTATGAGGAAAAGACACCCTCAGGCGGTAAGACTTAACTTATGCTGATAGGAGATATCTTACCGAGAGTCAAATACAAGAGAACCATTCATCGATATGAGATAAAGTGTCGGCAGTCCTTCCGCGGCTAGTCTGATAATGTGAGTGTTGTTGGTAGGTAACCAAAGGTGAACATCGATTGGCGAGAGGATAGCGATCGGTAGGAGTGGTAAGGAGTTCACCGATAGGGGAAGTGTGACTGATGGTCAACAAAGTTAGAGTATACGTCGGTGAAAGAAAGGCTTTCAGGAAGATATTTTGTGGAGAGGCCGATGAACTATGTGTTGCCGATGGTAAGGTGAATGTCCATTTTGCTGAGACAATAAGAATATCTTACCGATATTTATAGTAATAGTCATTTGTGGGTTTTAATGGGTTGTGAACCCTGTTTGTAAGCTTTTGCTGTGTAGCTCTGCATCACCATGAATTTGTGGAATGAAATGCAGAGGAGAGAGGAGGAATGGAAGAGGGAGAAACATAGGTTGAAAGTTGAAATTCAAAAGAAGGATGAAGAGATTAAAGAAAACGATGCAAAAATTGGAGTTTTAAAAGAGAGAGTAGATGGTATGGCAGCTTTGGTGCCTTAGGCATTAGAATGTAGGACTCCTCCGAGAGTCTATGCTCTGTATTTAAATGAAAGGTATCTCTTTTAAGTTAGCAAGAATTAGTTCTGGTTTGAATCCTTCTATTGAAACTCCTCTTGAATTTTTCAATTCTTATAGGATTGCTCCTCCAGAAATGAAGAATTTGTTGTGTGAGTTTTATTTGCATAATTTTGCTGTATCCCAAGACCATGAGTGGAACCCCTTGTTGTATGTTGGGGATGTTCAGATGGGGGCATTTATGTCCTAGATGCAAAATGAGGTTAGTTGGGGACAACAATACAAGGCTTACAAGCAATTAGAATTCAACACACCATTGCTTGTTAGAGCAGAATCTGGAAATCCAGGAAGCATTTTTAATGATTGGCATAAGATGCTTTATAGGCCAAGTTATGGTAACAGAATCCTACCTGAAAGAGAAGCAGCATACAAAGAATATGAAAAGATGGCACGCACTACTAGAGAAGCTGTGAAAGGTCAACTGACACAAAGGTGGACTAGTCTATCTGATGAGCTAAAACAGGCAGAGCCTCACTCTCTGCAGAATTATACTGCAGCATGTAGAAGAGCAGACAAATATATTCAACTTGGAAGGACAAAGGGATAGTTCTGGTTTCCCTTAATCTTTCAACCACCTCTCCTATTGTGGCCAGTGCCAAATTATAGATTTTACCAGTATGATATTGCAGAAGAAAAATAGAGATGGAACAGGTTGGACAAACAACAAGGATTTTATTGGGAGCCTACTTCACGCACCAGAGAAACTGATATTGGACAGTTGGTAGTTGCTAACTTTAGAGCATTGACCAAGCAAAAGAACAACCCTTCCTCTGTTGGAGGACCAACAAAGTCTTAGGTTGGGGAGAGTGATGAGTCTTGTTTATGACTCATATTTTGTTAAACTTTATTGTCTATTTGCTGTAACTATCTTGGACTTTGATGCTTTACTCTTGGGTTTTCTATGTCATTACCCCCAAAACTATAACTTGTTGAGTATAGGTCATTTCTTATATCCTTCTATGGCAAAGACATGTTATTTGAACTATCTATGTTAATGTTGCATATGGTTAATGAATATTACTCCAAGGTGGTTTCGAATGAGCAATTATTTGTGTGTACTAACACTATTTTGCAGATATAATTAGCATCCATAAAGTATGGAAGATTTTGCTGGATGGTCGTTTACGATAAAAGTCAAAGGTGGTGGCCATTCAAATATCAAATGGAGGGAAATCAACCATTTTGTAACTGATCTTAAATATCTATTGAGCGAATTTAGGAGTTATAGTTATGCTAAATCTGTGTTGAAACAGCTTGCTTGACTAGATTTCCTCACATGCGTAACTTCTTTCCACTTTCTATGTCTTCGATAATGTGGCATCATCCTATTCTATTGGAGTTGACCACCCTGTTAGTTAGTAGTCTTTCTTCTATAAATAAGACTCGAATACTCCTTTTGAGGGGATATTGATTATTCGAAGATTGTACTTGCACTATCTAGTTTTTAGTAATACAGTTATCATGTTCAGTTGTACTCGTCCTTTTGAATGAATAAAATAAAGTTGTGAGTTTGCATTTCTGAGTTTACATTTGTTTTAGGGAATACTCATCCAAGGGGGCCCACTTGGTGAGAATTCCACCTTTTAGTTCAGTTGCATTTTCTGTTACGTGTTTAGTAAATCTGGCATTGAATGTTCCTGTAGCCACTAGAATTCTATTATGTGTCTGTTCCTGCAGCCGAAGCAGACAGAGTAGTTTCCTGTCTGTTTGCCCAGATTGTTACTTTGTGTTATGTATTTGATTCTAGAATAGCTGTTGGTTAATATTCAGTATTCCTGTTATTTCCTTTTTAGCAGTCTTTCTTCAGCATTATGTTTCTCATAGCTATAGAATGAACATGGCTACTTTGAACTTCTTAGTGCACATACTGTGCTGACCCATTTCAAGTTCACATCCCTGGGTTGACAAGTGAAATGCATCTCAATATTGATAAGACAGCTACTCAGATCAGATGTCCAATCTCTGAGTTACAGTTTTAAGAGCTTAGTTGTTAGGTCATTGTAAGAGACCAACAATCAACATACTTAGGATGACTTCAACAATAACAATTCTTCACAGTCTGACTTGAATTCATTTTGTGGTACCAAAAACAAGAAGTATATTCATGATCTTCAAACCTAAAACATTCTGAGACATGTAAAATGTCCACAAAACTCATATAACTGATCTATGCAATCTCTGACTAGTGTAGGTACTCAAACATATATCCTAAGAACAACTAGGCATCCAGAGCTATCTGTATCACATATGTCATTTGAAAACTAAGCTTGTGGATCACCAAAATACTTCATATTGCAAGGAGTCATACAATGGACATCCCTAAACATGTCCACCAAACCACATGATCAAACATTCACTTTTGGAGGAATGTGGAGCATTCCATCAAGCCTTCTTCATCACTTTATTTTGCTAGAACACAGACCAAAACTTTGTTGCTTATAACTTTTATTGCTGAAGGTGAAATGATTTGAAACTTTGAATATATCATCTTCACAACATGATAAACTTATCCTCTAAATTGCATGGCCATATCTATCACTATGGAGAAATGTGGAGCATTCCAAACAGTCTTCTTCATTACTTAATTCTACCAGAGCATAGACTGGAACTTTGTCTCTCACAACTTCCATTGCGGAGGGACAAATGATTTGAAATTTTGGATTTAGCACCTTTACATAATGTTGAACTTAATGTTTGAACCACATGACCATATCTTCAAATGCAGAGGAATGTAGAGCATTTTACCAGCTAGTCTTCAGGCAACTCTCTGCACCAGAAACCTTCACCAACTTTCGGAGCCAAAAACCCTCAAATAACATCATATACATCCTTAGGAACAACAAGAAGGATTAAACAACATGCCACAATCCATCAACAACATCTTTTCAACTTCAACATAGCTTAATATGTTATCATTCATCTTAGTGCTTCTAATTCCCATCTTAATGTTTCATCATTCATCTTTGTGCTTCTAATTCCCATCTTAATCATGAAATCATCTTTGTTGACCATAAACATACTAATTAGAGTCAAGTGCATGACATCCAATCATGAACATCAATATCATCACTGCACCTCTTTTAATATACTGGTATATTATTATCACAAGCAGAGTGTTGACCTCACTCTAAGTGTTGACACTTCTCTCTAAGTGTTGACATCAATGACAACACATATTGCCAACAATAGAAGATTCTCCTATTTCTTGTCTATGTTCTATGTTTTTTTATCTAACATCTCCTAGCATTATGTCCTTGTTTTTTTGGTATTTTCATTATTACCTTAACATCACATGGTACATTAGGACCAAAGAGTTTGCACTTCTAGTCTCTTGTACCGGTCCATTATTATAAAATTGTGTATCTTTGGGGAAACTAAATGCATCATGTGAATTTTCACCACAAAATCCACAACCTAATTTTCTTCTCTTTTTGCTTTTACACTCATTAGCATAGTGACATGTCTTATTGTAGTAGTAGCAGGTTGGTTTCTGGCCTCTTCCTCTATCTTGGCCACCTCTATAATAGTTGTTATGGTAGTCACCTCCATCATATCCTTGTGAATAATCATTGTTATAAGAAGGTTCTCCATTCAATATTTGAGGCACCACATGGTTCACATTATTGATATATCATTGATTTCTCTTCCATGTTTGTTCTTGATAACCATGAGTTGTCTAGCCATTTAGTGTTATTGCAGCCAATCCTTGGGATCTAGCCATGCTTCTTTCAATAGTAGATTATTCCTTATTCATTCCTCTGACTAATGGTTCATATTCTTCTTCAATTAACATGGGACAATCATCTATTAGATGTCTATCCTACAAGTTATATATACTAAAATAATATCTTACCATTCTACCATGAATTTTTTCAAAATCTACCCTCAGTGTAGTGGCATGCTTTGTTCCTTCACCCATTTTGAATTCATTTCTTAGGTGTCCCTCTTTGCTACAATAGGTACACCAGATGTCCCTTCTTGGTAAGGAAGAAGTCTCATTTCTCCTACCTATTGCTAAAATTTCTTCTTGTAATTTTAATTTCTCCAATTCTAACTTTAATTTCTCAATTGTTGGTATGCAGTGACAGATCATGCTGCAGGGCTATGGGTACACATAATAAGCTAAATTTTGGTGACTTTGACAGCTGTGGTTTCCCCCAATATTTAATAAAAGTATTGGTTGTTAGTTTTGTTAATCAACATGGAAAAATTGACTTTGTAAATCGCCAAAAAGACTTCATAAATAAGCAGTTGGAGAATGTGAAAAGTCATGAGACACAATTGAGATTGTGAGTGTATTTCATGTAGCATAGCAGTGGATAAGCTGCAGGTTGTAATCAGTTTTTCTTTATGTTGGATAATAAAAATACTAGATGGTTGTTTCTATGGATGTAGCACGCATTGGGTGAACCATGTTAAATCTTCATGTTGAATTATGTTCTTCTTTATATTTCTATGTATTTAAATATGCGTTATAATTGCTAATTTGTATTGCTCTGGTCTACTGAATCCTAACATCAACTTCTTCACTTTCACCAAATTCATTTCTCCGTGATTGAGCTTCTATTCTAGTTGCTAATGCCACTGCTTCATTATAAGTAGTAAATTATTTTCCATCTACCACAACTCTGATTTGTGGTTTCAAATTGAATATAAACCATTCTATCCTCTATTTTTTGGTTAGCGGTTCTTCCAATTTACATAATACACTTTTAAATATTTGATCATTTTGCTTCACTAATTTATTATTTTCTTGCATTACCTCTTGCATTTTGCTCACACTTTTAGTAGGAGCATCTAGAGAATAATTTTTTCCAAAAATAATTAAGTTATATCTTCTCATTTCTTATCATGTTTGGGGCATACCTTGATATACCACTTTAGAGTTTCATCTATTAGTGTCTCAATGAATTCATATAATCTAGTTTGGTCATCATCTATTTTCTCCTTGGTCAAATGGGATTTCAAGATGAAGAGATGCTCACTTGCATCCTTAGTATCCTTTAGAACATATGGAGTTTAATCATGTTTGTGGCCATCTGTGTTAGAGTGAAAGGTATTTTTTTTGTGTTTTAGGGCTCATCCTTGCTCTGATTTATCTTATACTCTTGGTTTTGTTTCTTTCTTTTCCTTAGGTCTCATTTGCCTAGTTTTATCCTTTTATTTATTGACTAATTTCTTTTCTCTATCTTTGTCTCTAGATAAATGGATTTTAAAATAGTATCTGCTTAATATTTCTTCAAAATATTTTACACACTCTCTTCTTTCTCTCACTCTCTCTAGCTTCGGTAAGAATTCACTATTTCTCTTAATCTAATGCTCTTCTTATCTTATTTGGCATGGGGGGTGACTCTTGGTCTAGCAGTCACCTCTTCAAGGTGTCATTTCATCATGGGAGATGTAGATTTTAGTAATTTATCATTAGGTAATGACATCTTGTTAATTAATATGGGACTCTCCCATACTTCATTCAGTTATATCAATGGCTGACTGATTCATGATTCCCTTATATCCTCCTTTTTTAGTTTCCTTCCCTAAAATTTTAAGTTTTTCAGCATCTCTTCTTTTTGTAATTGTACATTTTTACTCACTATGCTTTCTAAGTATCCTTTGCTCAAATTTAGAGGTTTTAGTTTTAAAATTGGGTCCAATAATCCTATTGATTGTGACCTTGATGTTAGATAGACTTGATTTGAAATATGGGTTTCTTGTTAAATTTTTAATTTGTGGAACACCCTTGCTTCTACACTTTAGAGTCAAGAAATTTATCCTATAGAGCCTACTACTTCTACACTCTAGCTGAGCAATATTGCTTGAAGCCCCTTTTCTAATGATTCCTTAAATTCATCATATTCTCTTATGTCATCTACTAATTTGGTCATTTTTTCTTCTATTTTTTTATGTGGATAGTTATTTTCTTAGATGTTTCATTGTTATTGAGTGATAGTAACTATATGTCTCTCTGTTGGTAGATTATCATTATTCTCAGTAGCATCCCTTTTGGTGCACTCTATTGAGGCTTCTTTGGACTTCTCCATTCTTCTATGGTATCTTTCCTATCTTTCTTAGGTTTATTTCTGTTATGTGGAAAATGTGATCTAGGCTAATTAATGCTTTTAACCTAAGTTAATCCTTCTCCACATAACATCAGAACACAAGCCTTTAAAGATCTGGTGCTTGGCTATCATCCACAAGGGAGAGACAAGTTGTTCGGGGCTCTGTTCCTTTGTTGCAAAGGAAGGATTGATCACTAATGAATTGATAGAAACTATGTAACACTAAACCCTAATTGATAAATCTGATGAAATGCACAGATGATTGTTATAGAGACGAAAAAACATAAGTGAAACAAAGAAACATAGATTAGATAGAACCTGTGGCAAAAAGATGGAGTAGATTCAGGAGGACCTCGGCACTGGGTTCCCTAGTCCTAGGGTTTTTGGGCACATTTTCTTCCAATAGACAATCCTTGTACCTTCTCTCTAAATCCTGTTATTGTTCTTTTAGAAACTTTTGGATGCGATCTGCACATGTACAAAGAGAGGAAAAATGGTTGTGGCTATATAGGAGTTTGCCTTAGTCAAACCCTTGTTTCAGTATTCCTACCTCACAGATAGCTAGATTAGCAACAACAAATAGTGTATGCTCTGAATCTTAAGTGTGTCTAAGATTGTGGTGAGTAGTGACAAACAAAATCAATCAACAGAACCCTACTCAAGTGTGTTGGAGTGGATTCCTATGTCTCAATCAATGAAATGATAAATTAACCCAAGAGATATGTGTTACCCAAGGGAAAATACTTCATATCTATAACTTCACCTCAATGAAGCAGCAGAAAACCAAAGCTTGGAGGCAAGAATGGGCTAAAACTATACCAAATCACGATGAAGTGGTACAAGACGATCATCACTCATAGATTCCAACTCATTCTTCAATCCTCTTGAAGCTTCAATCAATGGTATAAGGTAAATAAAATAATTTGCAGTAGTATCAATATAAATTTTGTCAGAACTTCGCTATAATAATCATCTCATACTTCATAATGACAAAAGCATTATTTTAAATATGACATCATAGGTGTAATTTAGGGCATGAATTTAAGATTCATTTGTGCGCGTTCTCAAAATGTCAAAATCGAGGTCACATCATCCAAGACATGGCTGACCTTGATAGTGCCCTATAATCCCAAGGAAAATAGGTAGGACTTGAGCATTGGGTGCTCTAGTCCTAGCGGGATTTGCTCAACAAAGGACCATGCCTCGAAGACTTAACTAAGACCTAAACACCACTCCTGGTTCTAGTAAATGACATCAGTAAAATCTTAGGAAAGATAACACATATCTTAGGTTAAAAGGGTAAGGCCAAGGCTAGCAATGGACCTAAAATGGACTAGGGGAATAGACACTAAAGCAAGTTTGAAATATGACATGAAATTGTGCTTGTGCTAATAGGGAGCACAATTTACGTTGGTACATTTAGCCCCCACTTCAGCGATCATATGATACTAAGTGCATATGTAAGATAAACTACATGAAAACAAATAAGCATGTAAAGGATACCCAAAAGGATACTATAGAGGATGTAGAACATTACCAAGTGAGAGAATGGAGCCCCCAGTCAGGATCCTGCAAAACCATAGTGTTAGGGACCGCATCTTGCAAAACCACTTTGTTAGAAAAGTGAAAACCATCCTGCAGACAAAAAGATATATTACTCTAGAAAACTTCTAAGGGGAATGAGAGTGTAATCTAGAGTGAAACTTGTGGGTAGATATATGCCCCCTATTTCTGCTTTCTTGTATGGAGGTAGAAATAGGGTGATGCTTTCTCTACTACAAGTTTCTAGGGTTTTGATGGATATTCCTTAAGTAGGGTCATTTAGTGAAGTAACACCAAAATTAAAGGCATATGATGAGGAAGGAGGTGAAACCAGGATTCTGACACAACAAACATCACAAAAACTAGAGTTCTCTAGCCCAAGTTGTGAATGTTTGAGTGAATAGTGTTGAATAGAATGGTGATGTGTGTTGATGTTTTGCTATAAATAGTAAGTGGGTTTACACCATTTAATATCTCATTTGTCTTTTTCATTTTTAGAGAGTTTGGAGAGTCTCAGGTGATCACAAGAGTGACAATGCCATGCAGACAACCATATAGATCTCCTATGCTAGAGGATTTGAGGAGTCGCATAGCGCAGGGTGTACGAGAATGCGAGGTGAGTCTGAGATTTCAATTTGCATATGTGATTTTTGTTGTTTTTGTGTCAATTTCAAGGATTACATGCCAAACTAGGTCCTAAGAGGTGCTAATGTCCTCCTGGGGTGCTAGAGTCCTACCAGGATGCTAAGGTCTTGACAGGGCGCTAGTGTCCAGTCAGGGCGCTAGTGTTTTATGAAGTTTTGCTAAAATTTTGAAATTTGAACTTGTATTGAAACTTAGTTTGCATGAAAGTGATAGATTTTGATTTGGTGTTGATTGCAGGTGCCCCCAACCATGCATGAGCATTCATGCGGTTACTTATACACATTGCTGCGTAGTCATGTCGAGATGCTTTCTATTGTAGAGGTTGGTCACCTTAGAGATATTTGATTGTGGTGGGTGTACATGGTGTCCACTATTAGATATCATGATATTATGTTGATGGCGCTCATGGAGCGGTGAGATGTAGATACCTCTACCTTTCATCATTCGACGAGAGAGATGATGATCACATTAGAGGATGTGTACCAAATCCTATGGTTACCTGTACGAGGTGAGACCATGAAGATTGATGATTATCGATCAGAGGAATATGTTTATGTGAGCTAGATGTACTGTCTCGGCTGCATTGTGTCCTCGAGCACCACAAGGCAGATTCATATAGCTTGGTTAGAGCAGGGTTCTGTAGTCACACCAATCTTATGTCACATCTTGATCGCTACCATTGCACTTGTGGTTACACAAGATGGACAAGGAAATCACCTTCATGCAGGACTTATACATACTATCAAGGAGATGGAGGAGCATAGAATAGTATATTCCTAGGAATGGAGCATGCTGGCTCACTTGTACCATGATTTAGGGTGCTATGTGCATCATGAGATGTGTAGCTTGATGTCCTGCACACTTCTCCAAGTGTGGATATTCGAGCATATCACATGCACGTGGCCAGTGGGGCTCCAGATAGAGCGTATTTGGACATGTCCATGGGCACATGCCTACGCACTGAGGAGGGAGTGGAGATGTGGTGATTTATTATATTAGAGAGTGAGATTTGATAGATTGGAGCATAGTGATATCTTGTGGAGAATGTATAGAGCTATTAGATCGTGGATGGGTGTGATTCGACAACTGGTGAGGATGTAGTAAGATCATCTTCTAGCCAGTTGCTTAGATCACATCATCATGCCTTTCTACTATAATTGAGTTATGAGAAAATTTAGACACATGCAGAGAGTTCCTACCGCTTGACCAACCTATGTATGCTCGAATCATAGTGCAGTAAGACCTGGAGATGAGGCCCGACCCACTAGTATTGATGTTGCATTGAGTGATCTAGATGATGAGGTACAAGATGCTGTACCTATGTCTGACATCTATGATGTGGGTGTGAGCCCAACATACACAAATTGGTGGAGCACTTTCTGTCCTGATCTTGTATTTCCACCAAACTATCCCACTGGTGATCCTAGACCTTGGCTGGATCAAGGGGATGAGTCAGGAGAGGAGGAAAGAGATAGAGAGAGATGATGATTATGATGTTGGTGATGAAGAGGAGGAGGATCAACCAACACTGACAACAGGAGGGAGATGGTGCCAATGAGAGGAGGAAGATGATGTCATTGAGGAGAGACATAGGGCTCGACCTCGTGCACCATAGTCACTACCTATTGCAGGCAGAGTGTGGAGTCAACATGAGCGTGGGGAGTCGAGCAACGTTGTTGCTATAATGCCTCCAGTGACGTCGGTGACTAGAGAATCAACAACCATTAGCCCTCCAGTCGATTGTGACCAGTAGGTCAGCGATCCAGGTGAGAAAGTTATATTATGTTATGATTTGAGATCGAGTAGAATAGTAGATGTTGAGTTTGATTTATTTTGATATACATGATGAGAGTTTTGATACAAATTTTATTTCTATTTTGTAGTTGGTACACGAGCATGGCTCGACTTTTGGGTCGAGTCATAATGGAGATGGTGCCTACCGTGCACATTCAATGGCCAATGTGGGCTAGTTATAGGCTAGAGTAGACTGCATGGAGATATGTGGATGTATTTGAGCCCACTGCATAGCTGAGAGTGGCTTACGAGGAGGTCATCCAGATGGTGTCAAGTGTCAAGTGTCAAGGCAACACGAGATACCTTTGAGATAGAGTGAGACTAGGTGATCCAGAGGGCGTCAAGTGCCGAGGCAGCTTGAGATGCCTTTGAGATATGGTTAGGTTAGACTCTAGTGGAGTTTCAAGAAGCCAAGGCAGGACCTACACTGGCAATGGGCCATCCGCTTGTGAGAGAGCTACGAGTTGAGAGAGATTGACTCCAACAGTTGCATTTAGATGCTTGGGGGAGGAGGTGGAGCTTAGAGGGCAGGTCTAGGGCCTGAAGATGTAGAGTGTATCTAGGAGTCACTCACAATTTGTAGCATTGCATAGACATCCATCTATTATATTGCCACGATCAGGTCATGAGGAGTTAGGTACCCATGATCTTGCAGAATGATGAGACTTGTTGTTGATGCATGATTGTGACACACCACATTTTGTTGTAGTGGTGACTATGTATCAAACTTTTGTATGTATGTATATATGAGCATTTTTACAGTTTGATTTATGTTGTATCTATGTGATGATGATAATGGTTTAATTAGATGTCATTTGTGATCTTATTGAAACAATGCTATGATTTTTTAATGAAATACAACAAAGATCTAATTAAATCTGGTGAATTAACATGTATGCGACAATTAAAAATCATTGTGATCTATATAAACAACCTAATGAGATTGTTTAATAAATACAACAATGATCTAATTGATACATGTGCTTGGTTGAATATTATTTTCTAGATTAATCATGTGATTTAATTAAACAACTTAATGAAATTGCTTAACTAATTATGACACTGATTGTCTAGCATACACACATGTTGAATTAAATACAATTGTGATCTAACCAAACAATGTAATAACATTGTTTAATTAAATGCTACAATGATCTAATTAACATGGTGTATGAATTATCTAAATGTATCTAGGAACAAGTAATTTTCGAAACTATGAAAATTACTCTAGGAATTCAAGATAACATGTTTATCATGAATGAAGCAACATATATTAAATATATAAGCAATATTAACTATCTAACATGTTGTGCTTTAAATAAATGCTTAGCATGACATTTAGGAATGAAATGTTGTAATGAAATTTTTAAGTTTTAGGAAAGAAGATTAAGCATAATATCTATGCAAATGAATAACATTGATAGGTTCTTTAAGAGGTGTACCATTCATTGTCGACAATTTATATGCACCTGATCCATAGACTTCGGTGATGATGTAAGGTCCAAAACCAATTCGGGTTGAACTTCCCTTTTTCGCCTGGAGAAGCATTTACATTGCATTGATTTTCTTAAAGCACCAAATCACCAACCTTGAATGAGCGATGGATGACATGTTCATTGTGTTGGCAAGAGACACTATATGGACTCATGAATGTTGTCATTGATGGCAACAAAGGTTATCCCACACATCCGCAGGACATGATGAGTCTTTACCGGAAGTCAGATTGAAGAAGAGTTGAGGTCAGGTAACCAAGAACAGAGCTGTCAGTAAGGTCCGACAGACAGGTCTAGATCTCTCAGAAGAAGTATCTCAGTGAAGTGCGGATTTGGGGAAGTCAAGAGGAGTACCTTGACAAATAGAATCCAAGGATTTAGCCTCCAGTGTTGAAAGGATGAAGAGATATGAATACTAGAGTGTCAGGTTCCTGATAGACAGTGCGAACAGAGGAAGAATTGACTGGCAAGACATAAGACATTATTCCGAATGTGTTACTAATGATGGTAAAGGTTCTTAAGGTATAGGTTATGATTGGCCGACATGATTGATGACTTCTACAAGTATATCCTTGATCCGCATTCCTTGGTATACAAGGATTTAGCTGACAGACTAGAGTTTGAGGAAAATATTGACTATTCTGGATGTCGACTTGAAAGGTGATGAAATCACTTGTAAGGATATATATATATATATATATATATATATATATATATATATATATATATATATATATATATATATATGATTGATTTAGATGTGAAGTGTGTGTGGGTATAGTATTAGTGCGAAGATAAGTAGCAGAGCAGAGTAAAGTTAGCAAAAGAGGTCCAGAATGTGACAGTACAGCTGCATCAAAAGAAAGTAAGAATGAAGTGTAGTAGATTAGTTTATTGAGCTTCAGCGGAACTGAATCTCAGCATGTGTGGATGCCTCTCATCAGTTCAAACAGTGTGTTACCTTCCTTTTCTGTAGACAGTGAGTCTCTTATGGGCAGTAAGCCCTAATTGGCATGTGCCATTTTTGTACCTTCTATTCTTCTAATAGAGAATAATATCTTGGGTTAATCACCCCGTGGTTTTTCCCTTAACCAGGTTTTCCACATCAAAATCACTGTGTCATGTGTGTTAGTAGTATTTCCTTTTCATGGTTATGTTTGCTCATTTGATTTGATATTGCATTAATTGTTAAAGAAGTTCAAAAGGCAAAAATTAAGATAACTGATTCACCCCCCTCTCAGTTATCAACAATTGGTATCGGAGCCAAGTTCCTCCCAACAAAGCCTAACAGCTTGAGGAAGATCTGGGAATTCATTTGGATGTGTATGGTATGATGGAGAAACTTAAGTCTGCCCTTGATGATCTTGAGCAGTCAAATTCTGAAGTCAATGAATTAAAGGAAAGACTCAAACAAGCTGATGATTTCATAAAAGAACTAAAAGAGAAATTGAGTCTCTCTATGAAAAAGAGAAAGGAGCTACTCTAGCAATTGGCAAGTCAAAACGAAACAAATGATACAAGTGTGATCTGAAAGAGAAAACCAAGTTATGTGAAAAGTTATCAAAAGAAATCACCATGATAAGACATGAAATGGAATTAGGAGTTATGAAGTTTACTCAAGAAATTGAAGAGAGAAGAAAATCTGAAGATGATCTAAGACAATCTCTCAAAGAAAAATCAGAAGACTACCACAAGATGGATAGAATAATTAGACATCTTGAATCTAATCTTGAAGATGCTAAAGATAATGAAGAAAAACTTGAGGATCAAATTGTCTCTCTCAAAAGGGATCTTCAAACAACAAATGAATACAAAGAGAAATTCAAGATAAGCTCTGCTCAACTTGAAGTTCTCCTTGAAAGCCAAAAGAGGGTAGATGACAAGTGTGGCCTGGGGTATGAAAAAGGTGAAAGCTTCGGATCCGGTCAGAAGAACTTTAGATCAGAAAATCAAAGGAACAGGCCTAGAAGACCTCTGGTAAGGCAGCCTAATGCTCAAAGATATCCATCCTTCAATGGATACTGCCACAACTGCAATAACTTTGGTCATAAAGCTAATCAGTGCAGAAAGAGAATGAATTAGACTAATACATCCTTCTCTGGACAGTGCTTCAACTGCAAAAGGTATGGTCACAAATCTCATGAATGTAGAAATATGCAAATGAACAATTCATTCAATGGTAGATGCTTTGCATGCAATAGAATGGGTCATATGGCAAATCAATGCAGATCAAGAGGATATCAATCAAATATGCAAAGAAATGTTGTTTGCCAAATTTGCAATAGATCCAGTCATATTGCAAAAATCTATAGAAGCAAAAATCAGGATAAAAGAGGTCCAGTACATCATAATCAGAATCAAGATAAGGGAAAACAAAAAGTGAATGCGGATGAAGTTCAAAGCGAGATGAACAAGATTTGGGTGAAGAAAAGTACAGAGAATGTAAGGGATGGATCCACACCAAACTCTGGTGTTGATATTCCTTCCGAAAATTAAAAGGTGAGCTTTGGCTTAGGGGGAGACACAAAGAAAACCATTTTCCCCCAGCCAGTCAATTGGTGTCGGAACTGGCACGAGGAGAGTTGCGGATTAAAGGGTTCATCAGAGAAACATCTAAATAAACTATGGTTAAGATTTGGAAGATCCGCAAGATATTCAGATCCAGATTGATCCAGTTCTTCAAGTCATCCGAATAAGGCAAACCAGAATGACTTAGGTCGAGCATTTATTGCAACTTGGTTTTAGGGTTTGCAGAACAATATAAGGGTTCTTCTTATTAAACATTTGCTCATTCTGCATTCAAGAAGAAGAAAAGAGGTGCTCTGCAACAAATTTCCTCAAGCCCATCAAAGATCATTGCAGAAGTTAATTCATCCAGAAATCGATCCGACTCACTTCGTGAAAACCTAAAGGCGCATAAGGTATTTTCTATTTTTAAATATCTCTCTGCAAATCTCTTTAAAAGATGTCTACTTCGAATATAGTGAAGATCACTGATAGGCCTTGCCCCAAATTCAAGAAACATCCCTACAAATCTTTGGAAATAGATCCCCTAGGAGCTTTTTCCAGTGTACCGCATGGTGTCCTGCACACAGAAGATATTAGGGTTTACATTCACGCTAACATTAAAGATTTTAGAGAATTCAAATTGAGGGATATCTACCACAAACAACTGATAGATGATTCATTTGAGCTCAAACCCCAATACAAGGGCCTTCAGAACAAGCACTTTGCACAATGCATACATTTCCCCTGTTTTACTGAGGATGAATGGGTCAGGTATATTTTGAGAAGAATACATGACAACTTCATGTGGTTGAATGGACCATTCAAAATCACAAAAGATGCCATTAGGGCAGTTATCAGATTACACTCATCCGGTGGGATTCCTGTTCTTAAATCTATCAAGAATCAAACTGTGAGTGAGGCTACCGGATCAAAGTTTGACAAAAGAGCAATGACAGTAGATGACATCTCTGATCTAGATGTCAAGTTTGCCTCCATGATCATTAGATACAAAATATATCATTCTAGCAGGGAGAATTCAGTACCTCGAACGGCCATCTACGCTGCTTATGAAATGCTAAGAAAGGATGCAGACTATGATCTTTGTCAGCTCCTTTTAAACCAACTCTTGGAGAATCTACAGAAAATAAAGAAAGATAAAAAGAATTCATTCAAGTATGGTGGATTGATATTGTGCTTATTCTTCTACTTTATGAATGAGCTTCCTGGATCTAGTGGCTAGGTGTGGGAGAATGATAGACCAGTAGCTATCCAAATTAGAGATTATTTGCACAGACTTGGTATGACAAAGTACAAAATATAGCTCTCTGGGGTTTCTTCAAAAACTTCCAGAACATGATGCAAGCTAGAGAGAGAATTCCTCAATCTCTAGTTGAAAAGTATAAAGACACTGTGTGTTTTATGGTAGAGACTAATCAATGCCTAATGGAGGCAGTGGAACCAAAGACAGTCTAGATCATGCCTATGGGGTATGAAGTTGATAAACAAATTGTGGAGCTACATGTGCAACACATGCTAAGTCAGCCAAAGGATCCAAAGGCAGAAAGGTTTGGAACCTTTGAAGAGCTAAGTATAAAAATCCATGTGGAACTTAGACAACCAGAGATGAAGAGAAAAGTGAGAAAAGAAGTAGAAGATGTTGCCAAAAGATTTGGCATATCAAAAGAAGCACTTGATACTAACAGAGAGAAGAGGGAAAGAGTAGAGAAAGAGAAGGAAGAAGCTGAAAAGGAAAGTGATCTGGTAGAAGCCTCCACTCGGACAAGATCCTCTAAGAGGTCTGCACCTACCACTGACAAAAGCTCAAAGACATCAAAACCGAAAGCAAAATCATCTGGTAAAACAGAGAAAAGAACTATGACAAAGGCCACAAGGTCTTATATCAGTCAGAAAGATAAAGAAGAGACAGAATTTGATGAAGAAATCAAGAAGATGATGAAGAAGAAGAAAGTATCCAGTACAGCTAAGGTGACAGAGGCAAAAGAATTTGTTGAAAAGCCCACTCTGTCCCCAGATGATGTAGTCAAAGTTGTTACTATGGATGGAAACCTACAACCAATAACAAAATTCTATGATGCATATAATGATGAAGATATAAAAATCTTGGAGGAAGCCATAGTTAAGTACTTGAACATATACAATAAAGCCTTGATTGAAATAATTTCTCTAATTCCTAAAAGTTTGGAAAATGAACTTGAAATGAGAAAAGAAAATGCTAAGGCAAAGGACTTAGAAATCAGAGAACAGATAGCTATTCAGCTCTACCCTTCAATTACTCCAAAACAAATGGATATGATCTTCAAAGATTGCAAGGATGAGTTCCGGAGTAAGACTAGAATGAATCAACTCATGCTTGGAAAGACTGATAAAGTGGCAAAAGAAACAGAAGAAATCCTACGAAAGGCATACTCAAGATTCAACATTCATATTATAGGGAACTTGGATACTGATCCCTTGGCTTCAAATGTTGAAAAAGAATCTACTGAGGCAATGACAGAAGAAGTAATGGACTTCGGTGAAGGTAAAGGCAAGGGCTTAAAATCCTCTCCTCCGAAAGAGGTGGCTCATGAACAAACAAATATCTCTCCTCTGGTTTCCCCTACAGTCTCTGGATTTAAAGGAGAAGGAAGATTAGAGGAGAAAGAAGAAGAAGTGAAAAGAAGAGAAGAAAGTCAAGCTGAGAAGAACATAAGTGACCGTGCTGAAGAGAAGAAATCTCTGTCTCCGGCAAGAGACACTGAAGAAACTATCAAGGATTTCTTGACAAAAGAAATGTTGGAGATTGATGAACCGGAGTTACTTCAAGGTCCAGTTAACTTTGACTCTCTCTCTCCGGTTCAAACAATGAAGATAGCTTCATTTGCCAATGCAAAGGCAAAAGAAAAACTTCTGAAGTCTCACATGGAAGACTGTGAGCTAATAGAAGCTGCATCCGGTGCTTTAGAAAAGATCATGCCATCTTTTCAGAAGGATCCCTCAGCCTCCTCATCAGGTAATCTTAAATCTCTTATTAGTTCAGTCAGCACTCATTTTGAGTCCTTAGAGAAATCATCTGAAGAAAAGGTCTGGAAAGAGTTCTTGGATAAAAGATTCTCTGAAGTACTAAGTTTAATATCAAATAATAGAAGAAATATGGATATAGGGATAAAGAGCTTAGAAAATGCTTTTAAAGATGGCGGGGAAATATATAAATTTTGTCTATCATGGTCCAAAGCAACAATGGATATTGAGAAGAAAATGAAAGAAAAGGAGATCCAACTAACAAAACTTTCTCAAAATTTTGATCCATTTACCTCATCCATAGCAAATCAAGAATGTCAGACCATTGCAATCTTGGATGAAATTAAGAAGCTGGAGAAAGAAAAGAAAAACATAATCGGCAGGTTACATGAACTTAGAAGAATAATCATTCCTAAGTTGGAGGCCATGCATGAGGCCCTAAGTGATGCTCAAACCACCGCCAAGACAAATGATCCAACAGATCTGAAGAAGGCTGAAGTTTTTGCATTCCTGTTGAGTGGTTACATATCAATTTTGGACAGGATGAAGCTGAGTTGGGCAACCAAAGTTGTACAATTGAAAAACACTTTTGCAGACATACTAAAGTATATGTAGAATGCAACCGGATGATATACTTCTGCGACTAAGTTAAATTTTTGAGAATTTTTTTTTTTTTGCGGATCCCACCCTTTGCCATTGATGTCAAAGGGGGAGTGAGGAGCAGTGAAAAATGAGGAATCCAACTAAGGGGGAGCTCCGAAAAATGTATATAAAAATAGAGCATCAGCCAAGGGGGAGTATAGTGTGACACTTAGTCATTTTTCACTAAGTGTTGCCATCAATGCCAAAGGGGGAGATTGTTGGCAAGAGACACTATATGGACTCATGAATGCTATCATTAATGGCAACAAAGGTTATCCCACACATCCGCAGGACATGATGAGTCTTTACCGGAAGTTAGATTGAAGAAGTGTTGAGGTCAGGTAACCAAGAACAGAGCTGTTAGTAAGGTCCGACAGACAGGTCTGGATCTCTCAGAAGAAGTATCTCAGTGAAGTGCAGATTTGGGGAAGTCAAGAGGAGTACCTTGACAAATAGAATCCAAGGATTTAGCCTCCAGTGTTGAAAGGATGAAGAGATATGAATACTAGAGTGTCAGGTTCCTGATAGACAATGCGAACAGAGGAAGAACTGACTGGCAGGACATAAGACATTATTCCGGATGTGTTACTAATGATGGTAAAGGGTCTTAAGGTATAAGTTATGATTGGCCAACATGATTGATGACTTCTACAAGTATATCCTTGATCCACATTCCTTGGTATGCAAGGATTCAGCTGACAGACCAGAGTTTGAGAAAAATATTGACTATTCTGGATGCCGACTTGAAAGGTGATGAAATCACTTGTAAGGATATATATATATATATATATGATTGATTTAGATGTGAAGTGTGTGTGGGTATAGTATTAGTGCGAAGATAAGTAGCAGAGCAGAGTAAAGTTAGCAAAAGAGGTCTGAAATGTGATAGTACAGCTGCATCAAAAGAAAGTAAGAATGAAGTGCAGCAGATCAATTTATTGAGCTACACCGGAACTAAATCTCAGCATGTGTGGATGCTTCTCATCAGTTCAAACAGTGTGTTACCTTCCTTTTCTGTAGACAGTGAGTCTCTTGTGGGCAGTAAGCCCTAATTGGCATGTGCCATTTTGTACCTTTTATTCTTCTAACAGAGAATAATAGCTTGGGTTAATCACCCCGTGGTTTTTCCCTTAACCAGGTTTTCCATGTCAAAATCACTGTGTCATGTGTGTTAGTAGTATTTCCTTTTCATGGTTATGTTTGCTCATTTGGTTTGATATTGCATTAATTGTTAAAGAAGTTCAAAAGGCAAAAAATTAAGATAACTGATTCACCCCCCCCTCTCAGTTATCAACACATTGTGGTGGTGTTGGGTGGTCTTTTGATAAGCTTGGAGATGTTCGAGAGCGTTTATGCGTTGTTCATCGAGAATCTCAAGATTTTTAAGAGTTTGTTCTCTGTAGGAATCTTCATTAAGAATGCCATTGAGATAAATCCACAATGAAGGAATTTATAACTCCAAGGGCATGATTGCATTTGCACCATACACAAGGTTATATGGGTTTGTACGCGTATCCATATGAACACTTGTTCGATAAGCCCATAATGCATAAGAGAGTTGAGTGTTCTAATCTTTACCATGTTTGTTAATAGTTTTTCGAAGGATTTGTTCAATTGTTTTATTAGAAGCTTATGCTTGACCATTTGATTGAGGATAATACGGCATGGAGAAGTAGTGTTGAATGCAAAATTTCTTGAGGAACTTCTTCACTTCTTTGTTCTTAAATTACGAACCATTATCAGAAACAAAAGTGAAAGGAAGACCAAAGTGAGAAATGATGTTATCAAGAAGAAAGCGACATATTACTTCAACAGTCATGGATCAGAGTGGAACCATTTCAACCCATTTTGTGAAGTAGTCAGTAGCTGTGATGAAGAAAGTATGTCCTTTAGAAGAAGGAGGAGAAATCTTTCCAATAAGATCTAAGTGCCACACAGAAAATGTCCAAGGGGATGGTTAAGCATGAAGTTCCTGGAAAGGAGCTCGAATGAGATTGTTATGTTGCTGAGAGCACCTTTTGATAAAATCAAAGGAATCATGTTCCATAGTTTGCCAACAGTAACCCATGTGAAGCAATTTTTGAACCAGAGATTTACCATTGAAATGCCTTCTATAGGCACCTGAATGTGCCTCCTCTAGGGCAATCGAGATCTTTAACTTGATTAGACAACGAAGAAGAAGGCCATTGTAACTTCGACGATAAAGAACATTAGATAGGATGATGTAGTGTGTTGCAAGATTGTGAATATGAGCTTGAGCACTTCTAGGAGTAGGAAAGGTACTATCAATCAAATATTGAAATATATGGGAGAACCATTCATTTGAATCAATGTTATTACATAAAGTAATATCAGAAGAATATTTAGATATAGAAGGTGAAGTAAGATTATGAATAGTGAAATCATAGTCCACAGATGAATTGTCAAGGGATATATAAGGGAGGCAGTGGTTACCATTGCATCTACATGTTGATTGTCTTTCCATGGAATTGTGTCGATTGTGAAAGAAGAGAAGCGTTTCAATAGTGATAAGGCCAAGTCACAATATTGAGATAACTTATCTTGCTTTGCTTGATAAGATCCAGTGACTTGTCTTATAATCAACTAAGAATCACCAAATATGCGAAGATGTTAAAAATTGAGAGATAAAGCAGAATGCAAGCCAACAATAAGGGATTCATACCCCGCAATGTTGTTGGTACATAGAAATTTGAGACGGTAAGATAGAGGAATTAGCTTACCTAAAGGGGGTATTAGTATGACACTGGCCCCAAAGCTAGTTTGACATCTAGAACCATCAAAGTACAAGTCCCACACCCAACAATATCCATGGGAAGGACATGATCATCAGGGAACGAGTCTTGATTTTTCACATTAGTTAGAATGTAAATCCTACGAAAAAAACTACACCACTACAACGAAACAATTTCTAGTAGTAGTCTATGCCATCAACAAATTCTACCACTACATCATAGTGTACAAAGTGTTTGTCCACAGACATCATTTTTCCATAAGATATATAACGAATAAGGCTATAGTGGAGGGAGGATCATTCGTTGGTTATTACTATTACAAGAATTTGATATATCTGTCATTGGCAAACCAAGTGAAGATAATGTAGTTGCTAATTTCTTGTCAAGATTGAATGTGTAGGGAAATAATGAACTGATGGATGATGCTTTTCCAGATGAACATTTGTTTTCTATATCTGATCTAGTCACCATGGTTTGCTGATTTTCCCAACTACTTGACCACATGGAAGTGTCCCTCACATTTTAGTCAAAAAGAAATCAAATGATCAGTCATAAACAACTCTAGATTTACATGGCTAAATGGTATATTGTTTAAACACTACCTTGATCATGTTTTGTGAAGATGTGTGAAGGAAATTATAGTATATGACATCATGTGTGCATGTCATGATGAGCCATCAAGAGGCCATTTCTCAGCTCTACGGATTGGGCACAAGGTCCTTAGAGCTGGGTTTCACTAGCCTACCATGAGCAAGGATATCCAACAATATGTAAAACAACGTGACCAATGCCAATGAATGGGGCGACCTACACTATCTAATGAAATTTCCCTTCATCCTCAAGTGGTTCTTGAACCATTTGAGAAATGGGGTATAGAATTTGTTGGCCCAATTAATCCTCCTTCCAAAGATAATCAATATATCCTAGTTACCAATTATGCCACTTAGTGGGTGGAAGCAAAAGCCTTTCTTGCTACATGAGGAGAAGACAAATTTTTTTCTATATAATCACATTTTACAAAGGTTTGGAGCTCCATGGGTTCTCATCTCGAATCAAGGTCCACAATTTATGTCAGCAATGATCAAAGCATTCATGACAAGGTACCAAATTGATCATAGGAAGTCCTCTCCCTTTCACCCTTAGACAAATAGATAGGTTGAATCTATAATTAATAGAGAGTTGGAAAATATTTTGACAAAGACTATCTTAGCTAATAGGTTAGATTGGGCTGATAGAATGACAAAAGTTGTCCGAGCCTACAATACCACATTGAGAACCACTACAAAATTTACCGCTATGAAATGGTCTATGGGAAGCAACTGATATTCCTTATTAAATATGAACTTCAAAGCCTAACGACAATATTGGAAATAGGAATCAATCTAACAGAAGCCCAACAACACTAGATCATGCAACCCAATAGGCTAGATGAAATGAGATTAGAGGCTCTCCAACATACAGAGCTAGTTCAACAATAGAGGAAAGAGTGGCATGACATGCATATTACCAGTAGGTAGTTTAAGGTAGGAGACTGGGCTCTATTATATGATTCAAGGTACCAAGACTTCAAGGGTAAGATGCACACTAGATGGTTGGGGCCATATAAAATTAATCAATTTTTCAACAATGACATCATGCAACTATTTCCACTTAATGGAAACTGTAGGACCCTCCTGGTCAATGACCATAGGTTGAAGGTTTACCATAGAACCACATCTAAGGAGGAGTTTACTATAGAATTGCAATCTCGTATTGATCATTTTACCCTAGAAGATCTTTCTTTCATGGGTATAGTGTTCTAATCTCTTGTGCCCCTTGAATAATGCAAACCACTGAATGAACAATCATGGATAAAAACTAGAAATGGTGGCCCTCTCTATCAAAAAACAATAGGGGAGGGTTGAAAACTAGCAATGGCGACACTCTCTGTCAAAAAAATAGGGGAGGGTTGAAAACTAGCAATGACATCCCTCTCTATCAAAAAAACAAAAGAAACAATAAAATGCAAGGAGGGTTGAAAATCAGCAATGACTGCCCTCTCTATCAATGATCTTACCTCTATTAGGTAGATGTATTCACCTCTAAATTATTCTATAGGGTTTTAATAAAGCAGTTGGCAAACGATAGCTCTAAAGTGTCAGACAAAGCAGACCTCTCCCATAGTCACTGCTCATAGGGCTCTTGATGGTACCAGATGTCACTTCTGAACTAACCAAGCTCTAAACAATGTCCTTCATCTCAATGAACTCTACAACTCTAGCAACATTCCAACATTGTGATGCTTGAGAAGTAAGTACCTTGTGCATTTTCTATTTCTTTTCTTGAAATGGTTGTGGCAATTAGAAATGTATTAAAATGTCAAGTCCTTGTGCATGTCCACTCATGTCATGCACTCAAAGAAATATGTGGGATCCTTCCCATACAAATATGTGACAACATTGTGTTGATCCTTGGCAGGTCATGTGATGAGTTTCACACAAGGAGCAATTTGAATTTCATCATGACAAGATCACATCCTTAAATATAATACGCCATGGAGTTGGGTTTGCATAAGGTTCAATTTACAATTTATTATGGAATGATTACACCTTTAATGCAGCGTGTCATGAGATGATGGCTGGGTTATTTCAAGTAAGGCGACTCCATAATCATTGTACTGCTTCTACAATATCATCAAATTCAAAATGGAAACCAAAGGTATGAAGAGATATTTTGTATGAATGAGGAAGCATAATTAAGGATTCTAATAGATTAGTGATGGATTGGGTTGGAGTACCAGTTCATGCAGATTCATTCACTATTATTATACCATATCACCACCTTACACTTCCCATGAATATGCCATAAATGCTATAATATTTTGAAGTGAAAGTTGGTTAAATACGTACAATACATACAATGTACCTTCTTTCTAAATCACTTTCATAATTTGCAAACATTATCTCATCCATCTTTGAAGCTCTCTGGTGTATAACACTCCCCCATTGTGTGAACACTACATAATAGTCAAAGAAACCATGGGACAGAAGTAGAAAGTTGAGCCATAAAATGTGGTATTCAACCCTATGAGTGTAGAGGTATTTGAGTAGGCTAGTTGGTTGGAATAATTGAAAATTTTTGAAGGTTTTGAACTTGAGTTGGTAGAAGAATTTGTGAGAAATTATCACCGTTAATAGTGGAAGGGGTTTGAATTACAATCAATCCCACAATAATTATTCAACTTGTAGGTATCCCTGAGTTGGGTAAGGACATTTCACAATCCAAGGTTTCATATGAGGATCTAATACATAATTTTCATGTTGCTTTGGAGCCCCTACCTTGGTACATACTTAGTAAAGGAGCCATAAAAGGGATTGACTGAAGTAGCCTCTCAGAGCCTTGGTCAATTATCATCCTTTGGGAAATTAAGTTCTTTACTTATGACAAGCAATACGGTATAGTTTTGGGACCAGGAATGAACATGATAAATCATCATCAACATGGGTTCAATCAGTTAGAGTGCCTCATCAACCAACCCACATTTCGTTATAACAATCTTCAGGTCATGATCAATAAATTCAAATGGGCTAATGTAAAAATTATCCTCCACAGCCTCATCCACTTCAAAGATAATGGGAGGAGTTACTTCAAAGTGAGACATAAAAAACAAAGAAAAATAAGGTTGTATCTGCCCTTGTCTCCACTTTCGTTGTACCGACTACTTGTTCCTCCATACAAATCTAGAAAGATGCTACATCACTAGTCATCGAAGTAGAGGAGGATGACATAGATGCCTCTTTTGCAAGCCCAAAATGACTACATCAGAGACTTGTCTTAGAGAAGGACGAAGAAGAAGAAGAAGAAGATACAGGAGCTGCTGAAATCTTGGGGAGCATGTCCTCAGCCCATTCAACACTCGAGGAACATCCCTTTGGAGGAAAGTCAAGAAATCTATGAGTGAGCAGGTAATAGATGAGGAGGATGAGAAAACTCTGTAAACCCTTGCTCTATCTAAAATAGAGCATGCCCTTCAAGAATGTCAACAACAACTTAGGGAATTGCAAAGAAATCTTGTGGATAAGACTAAAGAATTAGAAGAGATGCAACAATAGGCTGCACAAGAAAGGGAAGAAAGCAATAGAATGGTCTCTGATCTCCAATAGCACTTGGAGCAAGAGAAAACTAATGCTGCTACAAAGGATGTCTACATTGCCTCTATCCCACAACAATTGCCTCAACTTGCCATTGTCCATGATAAAAGTGTTCAAGTATCTTTTTCACCGCCCCCACAACCTATCTCACTATCTATGACTCAACTCCAAAAGGAGAATGCCCAGCTCCAGAGGGCTTTGGAAACCATTTAGTAGGACAAAAATATGGCTGAGGCACAAGTGTCTCAATCTTGTGAAACTAGGGAAGCACTTCTAGCTTTATATTAGCCCTTAGGTGTGTATGCCCTTTTTCTATGAGATCAATTTCTATGTTGGAAGCTTTTGAGAATTTGATGCAATCTTCTATTTGATTTTGAGAATTATTGAGACTTCTTGGAAAATTATTTTGGAAGCATCATGGAACAAAAAGATATGTTGTGTGAATTCTTCTAGCATGGGTTCCTTATGGGCCATCACCACACTTCAATGCTAAACCTATACATGGGGGAAGTCCAATCGTGGGGTTTTATTTCTCTCCTCCACCATCAAATGGAATGGGAGAATCATACAATAGAGTATCGCACTGTTGAGACCATGGTCATGTTGGAATTAGGTTGGACAAATGAGAGGGGGGGTGAATCAGTTGTCCACAACTTTAACCTTTTCTGATTTTAATCTTCTTTCACAACTTACAAACAGATTAATGATGTAAATATTGAAGCATGAATTAACAACACATGAGCATAAATAAAATGAACACACAAACACCATAATTTTTACGTGGAAACCTGGTTAAGGGAAAACCATGGTGGGGGTTAACCCACAAGATTCATACCCTGTTAAAAGTACTTAAAAGAAATGGGAAGGCACTTGCCTTCAGGTGCACTGCCCAGAGCTCACTACTCAAAGAGGCTCACTGCCTATAGGAGGCTCACTACCTACAAGATTTTATGTTTAATATAGAAAGAATGAACTGAGAAATAGTATCTTCATCATGCCTAGTTCAGTCCCATTGAAGTGCATAACTCCTCTACTCTGATCCCACACTTTGCTTTGCTCTTCCACATCTTCACTCGCATCCTTACCTTTGATGGCTTCACTTCACTTATTTATATATGACATTGACTTTGGAATGATCATCAAAGTCAGCTTTACAAACATATTATTACAATTGTTCTTCAAGGTTGTCCTAGCAAATTGTTACAATTTCAAGACTTGATTTGATACAAAGTATTACATGCAAATCCTTATAGTGTCAGCCAAACATTTTTTGGGACTTGAATCTTCTTCGATCAACACGCTACGCTCCAGAGAATTGCTCTTAGATCATCCGCAACATGCTTGAAACATCCGGTCGGCCAAGACTGGGAAGAACAACAACACCAAGGAAGAAATCTTCAACAATGAGCTCAATCTTCAATGCAGACCTCCAACACAATGGGCACATGATCTAGAGACCTTCACAAGCACATTGAATTCAACAATAACATCTGCACTACTCCAAATCATCAGAATCACTTGCATCTTCATCTGATACCTCAAGAACACTATCTTCCATGACTGTCACACTAGAAAGATTGCTTGTGGACCTCCAAACCACGAACCACTTGAGTTGAGGATATACACTAACTTCCCAAACATGCTTCTAGATCTGTAGATCATAAGTTTCATTGCAGAGTAATCTGGACCAATTTCCTCACTCTGTCTCTTCTGAATACTGCAAAACCTGATTCTACTCAGATGGCCATAGCTTCTTCAAACATTCATATGGACCTCTCAAATCTTAACTGGAGCTACTTCAAACAATCCTCTATACAACCATATGGTCTGCATACTTTGATCTTCATTCCTATGGAAATGCAGAGCAATCTATTTCACTGATCTACACTGATTCCCCTGTTTCTGACAAAGAGATATGTTAACATCAATGACAACACATCATAGGCACATATTTGCAACAATCTCCCCCTTTGTCATTGATGGCAACATATGATGTGAAAAACTGATTCAACCATCAAGACAAGGATTTCCCCTCCTTTCTCTAATCACTTCTGCAAACCACTTTCTTCACTGCTCCTCCTTTCATCATCAACTAGTTTTTCACATGACTTCTCTCCCCCTCTGACATCAATGGCAAAGGGCAAATATTTGCAATCTTTTCTCCCCCTTTTTTATTTCAGACTAATCTCCAAAATTTGCATACTGACTACTCCCCCTGAGTAGTATCTTCTTAACATCAATCTGAATCACAAGATATGACTGTGAATTCCACTGGACTGATGCACACTAGTGCATCTTAGTTTTGAACAAGAGGGGTAATAACCCCTAGCTTCCCTATGAGATACTCAAAAGTATCCTTAGGCAGAGGCTTGGTGAATATATTCGCAATCTGATCCTTTGAAGAAACAAATTCCAATCTGACTTTATTCTCACTTACCTTCTCTCTCAAGAAGTGAAACTTGATGGATATGTGCTTTGTCTTTGAATGCAACACCAGATTTTTTGAGATGTGATGAAGGGGGAAATCATAAAACACACAACAATAGAAATTGCACACATAAAATAGAACTTTCTTTATTGATTTGGACAACTTATTACATTACCAAAGCTCAAATACAATCAGAGGAATCAACCCTCCACAGGCTGCAACACATTACAACTTCCTCTCATAAGACTTTGGAATCATCTGCCATCTGTAACCCCAAACTTGCTAGGGTTTCTATTTTCCCACCTATTCTTGACTTTACATTTCCCCCCTTAACTCTACTACTGCCCAGGGTTCCCAAAAATGGTTATTAATAGCCTTTTTGGCGGCCAACAAGCTAATTTCAAAATTTGCATCTCCCTCCAAAAATAGGTCAACTTTCGGGAGCCATAACTTTTGATCCGGGTGTCCGATTGACGAATTGTTTTATGCGTTGGAAAGCTCACGGAGTTCTCTACGTGCTTAAAACTTGCTCTGTCAATTTTGGTTATTTTTGGGCCCATACGGGGCTATTTAGTGCCTCAAACCTGAGTTTGAATAATTTTCAGGCATTTTTCGGGAAACAAAAACTTTAATATCTTTCAGCTCGCAAATGATCTTTGTGTGATTCCTTCACCAAAGGTCTTATTTTTTAGTTATGAAGCTTTTTGTAAATTTTCACTTAAATCCGTGCCCAAATGCAAACTTTCCTAAAATAGTAGGTTGCTATTTTTAGCAGTTTGGAAAAACTGAAAGTTCTACATCATTATTCAAGCGATTATGGAACCAGAACCACAAATTTTGAAAAGAAATGGAAAAAACATCAACAATTTTGAAACACATATTTTTTTGGGTGATGCAAGATTGCCCTTACACCACTGGATGCTCCTGCATCAGACACCCAGGGTAATTTGAGAAGTGACCCTGTCACGTCTCAGGTGTTTGTGTGAGGAAAACCCAAAGGGTCAACTTCTGCCTTAGACAACCAAGAAGAATCTTCAATAGGCATTCCTTTCCATTTCACCAAATATTCTTCATATTGCCTGTTCTGAGTACTTCTTCCCACATGGCTATCCAAGATCTCTTCTATCTCCTCGGTTGAAGTAGATGCCAAAATACTCCACTGTTATTTTGTTAGTCCATCCTTGATTCCACCTTCACGATATTCTGATAAATCAACAATGTTGAAAATAGGGGAAATGTTGATCCCACTTGGCAGGTCTACCTCATATGCATTTCTTGAATCATAATTCTTCAGGATTCTGCATGGTCCAAATTTCTTCATTTTCAACTTATTGTATGTTCCAATTGGGAACCTTTCTTTTCTCAAGTGAACCATGACTTCATCTCCTACTTGGAACTCCTTATATCTCTTCTTCTGATCTACCTTAGCCTTGTACTAAATATTCATCTTATTAATGTGCTTTCTTAACTCTTCATACAAATTCTTCAGATGTTCTACAAAGTCTTCGGCTTCAGCACTTATCTTTTCTCCTTTGTCCAGCTTCCTTATTTCTAAAGTATTTCTTGGACTATTGCCACATACAATTTGGAATGGTGATTTACCAATACTCCTATTGACAGAATTGTTGTAAGTGAATTCTGCCTATGGTAAAATCAAATCCCATCCCTTGGGCTTATCTCCTACTAAGCATCGTAGTAGGTTACCCAAACTCCTATTCACCACTTTGGTCTGTCCATCAGTCTGTGGATGGTGTGCAGAACTGAACTTCAAATATGTCTTCAACTTCTTCCACAATGTCCTCTAGAAATAACCAACAAACTTGGTATCTCGATCTGAAACTATGCTCTTAGGTAGACTGTGTAATCTCACCACCTCATTGAAAAATAATTCAGCAATATGAACATCATTAGTCTTCTTGCAAGGAATGCAATGTGACATCTTCGAGAGTCTATCCACCACCACAAAAATGGAATCATGTCCTCTCTTTGTCCTTGGTAAACTAAGAACAAAATCCATACTAATATCATCCCATGGCTTCTCTGGTATAGGTAGTGGCTAATATAGACCTGTATTCTGACTTGTTCCTTTCACCATCTGACATACTCTGCAACTCTACACAAATTTCCTCACATCCTGCTACAACTGTGGCCAATAATAATTTTCACCCACAATAGCAATGGTCTTATCTCAACCAAAGTGTCTGGCCAATCCTCCACTATGCTTCTTTTTAATCAGGGTCTCTCTCATGGAACTCCTCGGAATGCACAACTAGCTTCCTTTAAACAACATGCCATATTGGATTATGAAATCTAGCCATTTTGTCCTATCCAAAGTAACAAGTTCCAAACAAGCTTTCAAAGCCTCTGCAAAATTTGGATCTTCAAGATACAAAATTTTGAGCTCATCGAACCTAACAATCTCTATCTTCATTTCTGTCAACAAATTTTGCCTTCTGCTCAAGGCATCTGCAACTCTGTTGGACTTCCCACTCCTGTGCTTCGAAACAAAAGTATAACTCTGCAAAAACTCAACCCATTTTAAATGCCTCTGGTTCAACTTTCATTGACTATTAAGATACTGCAAAGCTTGATGATCACTGTATAAAATAAACTCCTTTGGCAACAAATAATGTCTCCATTTCTTCAAAGCCTGAACTATTGCATAAAACTCCTAATCATAAACAAAATACTTTTCTTGGCATCATTAAGCTTCTCACTAAAATAGGCAATGGGCTTACCTTCTTGGCTCAAAACAACTCCTATAGCACTACCACTAGCATCATAATCTACCTGAAATACCTTATTGAAATCTGGAAGTGCCAAATAGGTTGCTCTGTGACTTTCTGCTTTAAGGTATCAAAGCTTTTGTCTGCTCCTTTAGTCCATCTAAACTTTTTTCTATCCCCTCTCATTGTCTTAGTTAGGGGTGCACAAATGCTACTAATTTTTTTGATAAACTTTATGTAAAAATTTGCCAAACCATGAAAATATCGTACCTTTGTGGCACTCCTTGGCATAGGCCATTCAAGGATAGCTCTCACCTTCTCTGGGTCCATCTTAAGACCTTCCTCTGAGACAACAAATCCTAGGTATACCAACTCCTTCTTTGCAAAACTACATTTCTTCAAGTTAATCAACAACTTCTCCTCCCTTAGCTTCTATAGAACTCTTCTGATATGCATCAGATGCTCATCCCAAGTCTTACTAAAAATCAAAATATCATCCAAATAAACAATAACAAAACTTTTCAAAAATTCTTTTAGTACCTTGTTCATGTGCCGCATGAATGTGCTCAGTACATTGGTTAGCCTAAATGACATGACTAACCACTCACACAAACCCTCCTTTGTCTTAAAGGCTATATTCCATTCATCTCCTTCTCTAATTCAGATTTGGTGATACCCACTCTTTAGGTCAATCTTCATGAAGTACTTGGCTCCACTCAAACAATCCATTATGTCATCCATTCTTGGCAATAGAAACCTGTACTTGATCGTGATCTTATTTATGGCTTGAGAATCTGTACACATTCTCCACTCTCCATCTTTCTTTGGTACTAGTACTACAGGTACTGCACATGGACTCAGGCTCTCCCTTATCAGTCCCTTCCTTAACAATTCATGAACTTGTCTGTTCAACTCTTCATTCTTTGCTAGAGTCATTCTGTAGGTTGCCTTATTTGGCAAATTGGCTCCAGGTATCAAATCCATTTGATGACTTATCTTCCTCACTGGTGGTAAACCTTCTGGTACTTTATCAGAGATAATGTCCTAAAATTATTCCAACATATCTGAAACTTCTGCCGGTACATCTTCACATTTCTCTTGACTAATCTTAGGAATCAATGCAAAACAATGATGCTCATGCTTCATACCCTCCAAAAATTTTCTACCATCTACCAAGAAAATTCTGACAGTACTACATACCTTTTCTTCCACCTCCTTCAAGGGTTTCAACTTATGACAAACTACAAACTCCATCCTTTGTTAGGGAATATGTGTTTGCACGGCCATCATGGATAGCACTCCTATCATACTGCCACGGCCTCCCCAACCGCATATGACATGCATCCATCAGTATGATATCACACAACACCTCATCATGGTAATCCCCAATCTTGAACTTCACTAAACACTGCTCATTGACCAAAGCTCTATGGTCCTTCTACAACCATGCAATCTGATATGGATGTGGATACTTTCTTCTTGTCAACTTCAACTTGTCAACCATCTCCTCTGAAACAAGATTATCAGTGCTTTCAAAGTCAATAATAATATCACAAAACTTACCTTCACATTTGCACCTTGTGCAGAATAAACTCTTCCTCTGATTGGGTTCTTTCTCCTCATTCAACAAAGTTCTTCTGACAACTAGGATTTCTCCCCTTTCAGCATCTTTAGAGTGCTTAGATTGCGCATCTTCATCGACATGTGCAACTCGTGCATTACCTTCAGGTCTTCTATTTGTCCTTCCTTGATGTTGTGGACACTTGTATGCTCGATGTCCTTCTTCTCTACATTAGAAATAGGTTCCTCTAAAACGTCCTCTTCTAGGTCCTTGCTTAGGTTGGCCTCTTCCTCTTCCTCTTTGCTCACAATTGTTCTGGTCATGAGGGCGGTAGGTATTATCTCCTCTTTGATTTTGACTGGTGCCGGCTTCTTCACTTTTCTTTGAATCTTAATTTTGGCCCCCGTAGGGTCTTCCACCAGTCCTTCCGCCTTGACCTCTTCCCCTTTTCTTGTTGTCAAATCTTTTATTTAGTTTCTCTTCCACCTTCAGGGAAAACTGGTATGCATCTTCTATGGTGGTCATTCTGAATAGGCTCATATCCTCTTGAATACTTTGCCTCAACCCATTAATGTAATGGGATACCTTCTCCTTGTTGGCCTTTGCATGATCGGTTCTGATAGTAATCTCATAAAACTCTTCTGTATAGTCCTTAACAGACTTGTTGCCTTGCTTCAATCCTTGCAGCTTCTTCAACAACTCCATCTCATAGTCCATAGGAATGAACTGCTTCTTCAGTTTCTCCACCATCCGATCCCATCTAGTGATCTTTCATTTTCCTCTTCTATCCCTCTCTAACTGGACCTCCTTCCACCAATACTGGCATGGCCCTTCAATTTTTTTTTTGAAAACTTGACCCGATTTGGGTCTTCCACATCTTCATACTTGAAATATTCCTCCATTTCATTGATCCAATCAATAAGCTGTTCTGGATTCAAATCTCTAGAATATGTAGAAACTTTGATCCTGGGCCTCTTTCCAATCCTAGAAATGGCCCTTAACAACCTAACTTCTGTAGGATCTCCTACAGCTTCTTGTTCTTCCTCATATAGCTCCTCTTCTGCTTCATCCTCACTTTCTTCTCTTGTTCTTGGATCAAACCCTCTTCGCAACTCCTCTTGCAATGCATCAATTTGTGTTTGTAGGGCTCTAAAACCCTCTTTTGTCAAAGCATTCCTCCCAATATGATTTCTTCGTGGAGGCATCTTGATCTCTGTAGAAAAACCACAACCTCAGGTCCTGGTGCAAATTGCCTTACGGTCGGGGATCTGTCTACACACTGAGGAACCCTTGATCTGATACCACTTGATGAAGGGGGTAAATTATAAAACATGCAACAACATAAATTGCACACAAAAAATGGAACTTTGTTTATCGATTTGAACAACTTATTATATTACAGAAGCTCAAATTCAATCAGAGGAATCAACCCTCCATAGGCTGCAACACATTACAACTTCCTCTCACAAGACTCTGGAATCATCTGCCATCTATAACCCCAAACCTGCTAGGGTTTCTGTTTTCCTGCCTATTATTGACTCTACACTTTCCCCCTTATCTCTACGACTGCCTAGGGTTCCCAAAAATGGTTATTAATAGCCTTTTTGGTGGCCAACAACCTAATTTCAAAATTTGCATCTCCCTCCAAAAATAGGTCAACTTTCGGAAGCCATAACTTTTGATCCAGGTGTCTGATTGACGAACCATTTTATGTGTTAGAAAGCTCGCGGAGTGCTCTACATGTTAAGAACCTGCTCTACTGGTTTTGGCCATTGTCAGGCCCATAAGGGGCTGTTTAGTTCCTCAAACCCTATTTTGAATAATTTTCAGGCATTTTTTGAGAAACATAAACTTTAATATCTTTTAGCTCGCAAATGATCTTTGCGTAATTCCTTCGCCAAAGGTCTTATTTTTTAGTTACGAAACTTCCTGTAAATTTTCACTTAAATCCGTGCCCAAATGCAAACTTTCCTAAAATAGTAGGTTGCTATTTTTAGCAGTTTGGAAAAACTGAAAGTTCTACATCATTATTAAAGCGATTATGGAACCAGAACCACAAATTTTGAAAAGAAATGGAAAGAACATCAACAATTTTGAAGCACATCATTTTTTGGGTGATGCAAGATTACCCTTACACCACTGGATGCTCCAGCATCAAGATGTTTATTGCACTTGAATTATCACAAAAGATTGTAACAGGCTCTTCAAACACAATTCTGATATCCTTCAACATTTGCTTCATCCACAAGACTTAAGTACAATTGCTTACTGCTGCTATATACTCTACTTCTACAGTAGATAGAGATATTGCCTCCTGCTTTTTTCTCAACCAAGAAACCAATCTCCTTCCCAAGAAGAATGCACCACCACTAGTACTTTTTCTGTCATCCACATCTCCTGCCCAATCAGCATCTGTATATGCATAAAGAGGGAAGTCATTATCCTTTGGATACCATAATCCATAATCAGATGTTCCATTTAGATATCTAAAAATTCTTTTGACTGCTACAACATGGGATTCCCTAGGATCACCTTGAAATCTAACAACAAGTCCAACTGCATTCATAATGTTAGGTCTGGTCTGAGTCAGATAAAGCAGTCCTCCAATCATTGATCTATACCTTTTCTAATCTGCCTTAGGTTAATCATCATCTTTACTCAACTTACATCCATTTACCATAGGAGTACTTATTGGTTTTGAGTCCTCCATTCCAAACTTTTTCAACAATTCTCTCACATACTTAGACTGAGATATGAAGATACCTTTATCTGACTGAGTGATTTGTAGACCTAAGAAGAAATTTATTTCACCAAACATGGACATCTCAAATTCACTTTGCATCTGATCAACAAATTTCTTACACATGCTTCCATTTCCACCAAAAATGATATCATCAACAAATACCTCAACAGTTAAGATGTGCTCATGATCAATCTTGAATTAAAGATTATTGTCAGCTATGCCTTTGCTAAATCCTAGATTTAGTAGATACTTATTTAATCTTGCATACCAGGTTCTTGGTGATTGTTTAAGTCCATACAAATCTTTCCTCAATCTGCAAACCATATCTTTTTGATCAGACAACTGGAATTCTTCCAGTTTCTCAATGTAGACTTCTTCCTCTAACTCTCCATTCAGGAATGCTGACTTGACATCCATCTGGTAAACTCTGAAATCTTTGAAAGCAACAAATGCAAGAAATAATTTGACTGCTTCAATTCTTGCCACTGGAGCAAATGTTTCTTCAAAATCAATTCCCTCTACTTGAGAATAATCTTTGCATACCAATCTTGCTTTGTTTCTCACAACTTCACCATCTTCATTTAGTTTATTTCGGAAGACCCATTTGGTTCCAATTACATTTTTGTTTTTAGGTCTAGGAACAAGATCCCAAGTATGATTCTTTTCAATTTGTATTAATTCTTCTTCCATTGCTTTTACCCAATTTTCATCATTACAAGCTTCATTCACTGTTTTTGGTTCAATCTTTGAAATCAAACAATACTCTACTTGATCTTCAACAATTCTTCTTCTAGTTTGAACACCTTTATTCTTGTCTCCTATGATTTGATCTTCAGAATGATTCAACCTTACATACTTGGGGGTTTTGTGAGTTTCTTGAACTTCTGATTCTTGAGATCATTCCTCAACATCTGCACTAACTTCTTGATTCACTGGATGTTCCAGATCAATCTAGATTTGAATCTGGGTTTGAACTTGCTTTCCTTGACTCTGACTTTCATATTGATCATCTGAATCATATCCACAAGTCCTGGAAGGTCTTTCTTTTCTCTCATCAACCTTGACATTATCACTTTCAACAATCTTTTTCAATCTCTTGTTGAAGCACCGGTATGCCTTGCTTTGAGTAGATTAACCTAGAAATATTCCTTCGTTATTTCTTGTATCAAACTTACCTAGATCCTCATCTCTTTTGATATAACATTTACTACCAAAAACTTTGAAATATTTCACAGTAGGAGGATGACCAAACCATAGTTCATAAGGTGTCTTACTAGAAGTGCCTTTGATCTGCACCTGGTTAAGAGTGTAGACAACAGTACTCACAACTTCTCTCCAATAGACTTGTGGAACATTTTCTTCCATCATCATGGTCCTAGCAGCTTCTTGAATGGTCTAATTCTTTCTTTCCACAACTCCATTCTGCTGAGTAGTCCTAGGAGAAGATAACTATCTTTTTATTCCATGCTTTTCATAGAATGTATCAAACTCACCGGAGCTAATCTTAGACACTTTATCTTCACACCAATCTCATTCTCCACCATAACCTTGAACACCTTGAATTTGTCAAGAGCTTTTGATTTCTCTTTTAAGAAAGTTACCAACATCATCCGGGAGTAATCATCAATCAACAACATAAAATATCTGTCTCCTTGCACACTTCTAATTCTAGCAGGACCACATAGATTAGTATGCACAAGTTCCAATAGTCCACTTGAAAATTATTCTTTACTCTTGAATGAGGTTCTATTCTGTTTACCCAATTGACATTCTCTACACATGCTATCAGCAAGTTTCACAAGTTTTGGAAGATCTCTCACAGCCTAAGTAGAACTTATCTTGACAATATTATCAAAATTCACATGACACATTCTCCTATGCCATAACCAACTCTGATCAATCTGAGCAATCAAACAACTTTTTCTAATACCACTTAAATGAAAGATGTTACCTTTAGTTTCTGTACCTGATGCAATCACAGTTTCAGAGTTTGTTAAGATTTTGCATTTTCCATCCTTGAATTAGAGATCATACCCTTTGTCAACCAACTATCCAACACTGAGAAGATTATGCTTCAATCCTTCTACATACAGAACATCATTAGTGTTATTCTTACCATCAAAAGAGATGGATCCTTTGCCACGAATTCTACCAGTTGAATTGTCTCCAAACTTCACGATTCCACCTTCATATCTTTCCAAACTTATGAACTTACTTTTATCACCAGTCATATGATGAGAACATCCACTGTCAATCACCCATTCATCCTTTTCTTTGATCTGAACAGCCAAGGCACTTTCCATATTCAGACAGCTAGTAGATTCAGTAGACACCGGATCTTCTTCTTTGATGGCAATGAACACCCATTCATTTCATGAGTTACTTCCCATATTAGATTCGTCATCTATGACTCCTTCATCAGCTTCTTGGACATAGTAACATTTCTTTTGAGCCCTTGATTTGTTAGGGTTTGGCTTTGAAACCCTCTCTGGACACCTTGAGGCAAAATGACCAATCTTATTACAAGAAAAACATTTGAAAGGCAACTTTCCTTCATACTTACTAGATCCTCTTGGCAATAAGGGCTTCAAGTTTTGCAGCCTCAATTTCATCATTTTCAAGATCCTTTCTTGCCTTGTCAAATCTATTTGATCTTCCTGAAGAGCTTTCACCCAGATCATATCTTTGTTTTCCATAAACACTGGCCTTAAATGCAGATTTAGACTTAGGAAGAGAATCACCAAACTCACTCATTTCAAATGCTAAAAGTTTACCAACCAACTGATCCCTTGTAATAGTAGTCATAGTCTTGATCTCTTCAATGGCAACAACTTTATGCTTGTATGCCGCAGGTAAGGATCTGAGCACTTTAGCAACAATCTCTGATTCTTCCAATATTCCACCAACACTCTTGATACCGGTCACAAGTTCATTCACTTTCTGCATGTAGGAAGTAATGTTTTCATCTTCACTCATCATCAACCTTTCGTATTTACCCTTGAGGCTCTATAGCTTGGAACATTTGACATATTTATCACCTTCATACAGAGTTTCCAACTTTTTCTAGATTTCATGAGTAGTTTTCAATTCCATGACATTTTTCATTTCTGTATCAGTCAGGGCACTCAACAATGCTTCTTTAGATTGAATATTGTATTCAGCTTCCCTGAGTTCATCTAGAGTTGAAGGGCCATTCTTTAGAATCTTATACTCATCCTTAGTTATCAACCAAAAGGCATCACCCATACATTGCAAATGACACTGCATGCACACCTTCAAAAGGGAGTAATTTGTTCCATCAAATATTGGACTTTCCTTCTTGTAAGTTGACATCTTGGATCTCCTCAAGTGGTCAAGCTTCTTTTAGAGGAACCGACTTTGATACCAATTGTTGGAATTAGGTCAGACAACTGAGAGGCGGGGGGGTGAATCAGTTGTCCACAACTTTAACCTTTTCTAATTTTAATCTTCTTTCACAACTTACAAACAGATTAATGATGTAAACATTGAAGCATGAATTAACAACACGAGCAAAAACAAAATGAACACACAAACACCAGAATTTTTACATGGAAACCTAGTTAAGGGAAAACCACGCTGGGGGTTCAAAAGATTCGTACCCTGTTAAAAGTACTTAAAATAAATGGGAAGGCACTTGCCTTCGGGTGCACTGCCTAGAGCTCACTACTCAAAGAGGCTCACTACCTACAAGAGGCTCACTGCCTACAAGAGGCTTACTGCCTACAAGAGGCTCACTGCCTACAAGATTTTATGTTTAATACAAAAAGAATGAACTGAGAAATAGCATCTTTTTCATGCCTGGTTCAGTCCCATTGAAGCGCATAACTCCTTTGCTTTGCTCCCACACTCTGCTCTGCTCTACCACATCTTCACTCACATCTTTACCTTTAACGGCCTCACTTCACTTATTTATATATGACATCAACTTTGGAATGATCATCAAAGTTAGCTTTACAAACATCTTATACAATTGTTCTTCAAGGTCATCCTAGCAAACTGTTAGAATTTCAAGACTTGATTTGATACAAAGTATTACATGTGAATCCTTATAGTGTCGGCCAAACATTTTCTGGGACTTGAATCTTCTTCGATCAACATGCTACACTCCAGAGAATTGCTCTTAGATCATCTACAACACGCTTGAAACATTCGGTCAGCCAAGACTGGGAAGAACAACAACACCAAGGAAGAAATCTTCAACAACGAGCTCAATCTTCAATGTGGACCTCCAACACAATGGGCACATGATCCAGAGACCTCTACAAGCACATTGAATTCAACAATAACATCTGCACTACTCTAAATCATCATAATCATTTGCATCTTCACCGATACCTCAAGAACATTGTCTGCCATGACTGTCACACTAGAAAGATTTCTTGCGAACCTCTAAACCATGAACCACTTGAGTTGAGGATACACACTGACTGTTGGCAAGAGACACTATATGGATTCATGGTTGTTGTCATTGATGGCAACAAAGGTCATCCCACATATCCGCAAGTCATAATGTGTCTCTACCGGAAGTCAGAATAAAGAATGTTGTGGTCCGGTGAAGAAGAACAGAGCATGTGGCAAGGTCCGACAGATTGGTCCGGATCTCTCAGAGGAAGTGTCTTGGTGCAGTGCGGATTTGGGGAAGTCAAGAGGACTACCTTGAGTGGTATATTCCAAGGATTTAGCCTCCGGTGATGGACAAGGAAAAAGATATGAATGGTTGAGTACCGGATTTCTGAGAGACAGTGAAAACAGAGGAAGAACTGACTGGCAGAGTATCAGACTGCTTTCCGGATGTGTTACTGTTGATGACAGAGGTTGTGAAGGCATGAATCATGTTTGGCCGACATGATTAATGATATCTACAAGTATATGCTTGATCTGCATAGCTTGGTGAGGAAGGATTCAGCCGACAGAACAAAAGTTTGTAAGAAACTAGACTGTTCCGGATGCCGACTAGAAAGGTGATGAAATCACTTGTGCGGATATATATAGAGGATGGATTTAGTTGTGAAGAGTGTGTTGGTGTGGAGATATATGCGAAGAAGTCCAGATAAAGAGCAGAGGTAACAAAAGGGATCCGGTATGTGAAAGATAGCAGAATAAAGAACAGAGGAAAGATGAAGTGCAGCAGATCAGTGTACTGAGCCTAACCGGAACTGAACTCTAGCATATGCAGATGCTTCCAATCAGTTCAAGACTGTGATTCTCATCACTTTGTAGACAGTGTGTCTTCTTGTAGGCAGTGGGCCTCTTGTGAGCAGTGTGCTCGGGCAGTGAGCCCTAATTGGCAGGTGCCATCTTTGTAATTTCCTATTCTTCTAACAGAGAATAATTTTGGGTTAATCACCCCGTGGTTTTCTCCCTTAACAGGGTTTCCACGTCAAAAATACTGTGTCATGTGTTTCTTGTTTTATGGTTAATGTTTTATGTTTGATTTTATGCTGCATCAATTAAAAGGAAAGTTCAATAAGGGAAATAATTAGGATAACTGATTCACCCCCCCCTCTCAGTTATCAACAATTGGTATCAGAGCTAAGTTCCTCCTAATAGAGCCTAACAGCTTGAGGAAGATCTGGGATTTCAAATGGATGCATATGGTTTAAGAGAGCAACTCAAGACTGCTCTTGAGGATCTTGAACAGTCAAATTCTGAAGTCAGTGAATTAAAGGAAAGACTCAAACAGGCTGATGAATTCATGAGAGAATTAAAAGACAAATTAAGTCTCTCTATGAAAAAGAGAAAGGAGCTGCTTCAACAGTTGGCAAGGCAAAGTGAAGAAAGCAATACAAATGAAGAATTGACTGAGCAAACCAAGTTATGTGAAAAGTTATCAAAAGAAGTCATTATGTTAAGACATGAAATGGAATCAGGAACTATAAAGTTTACTCAAGAGATTGAAGAAAAAAGAAAGGCTGAAGACAATCTAAGACAATCTCTTAAAGAAAAATTAGAAGAATGCCACCAGATGGACAGGATTATCAGACATCTTGAATCTGATCTTGAAGATGCCAAAGATAATGAAGGAAAACTTGAGGATCAAATTGCCTCTCTCAAAAGAGACCTTCAAACAGCAAATGAATATAAAGAGAAATTCAAGATAAGTTCTGCTCAACTTAGGACAGATGACAAGTATGGTTTGGGATTTGAGAAAGGAGAAAGCTCCGGATCCGGTCAGAAGAATCTTGGATCAGAAAATCCAAGGAGCAGGCCTAGAAGACCTCCGGTAAGACAGCCAAATGCTCAAAGATATCCATCCTTCAATGGATACTGCCACAGCTGCAACCACTTTGGTCACAAAGCTAATCAGTGCAGAATGAGAATGAATCAGATTAATTCATCCTTCTCCGGACAGTGCTTCAACTGCAAAAGGTATGGACACAAATCCCATGAATGCAGAATTATGCAAGTAAACAAATCATTCAAAGGTAGATGCTTCACATGCAATAGAATAGGTCATAGGGCTAATCAATGCAGATCAAGAGGATATCAGTCAAATATGCAAAGAAATATTATTTGCCAAATCTGCAATAGGTCCGGTCATAATGCTAAAGTCTGTAGAAACACGAATCAGGACAAAAGAGGTCCGGTGTATAATCAGAATCAAGACAAGGGTAAACAAAAGATGAATGCGGATGAGGTTAGGAATCAGATGAGCAAGATTTGGGTGAAGAAAAGTTCAGAGAATGTAGAGGTTGGATCCGCACCAGACTCTGGTGCTGATAATTCTTCCGGAAATTAAAAAGTGAGCTCAGGCTCAGGGGGAGACTCAAAGAAAATCTTGTTCCCCCAGCCAAACAAGTGGTGCCGGATGTGGCACAAGATGCGGATCAAAGGGTTTGTAGATATGAGTCTTGAGATACTGCAGTCAAGTTTTCAGAGGTCCGCATGGAGTTATGAAGAAGCTGTGATCGATCAAATAAGACCTGTTCAGGGAGATGCTCCGGTATGATAAGGGATTACAAAAAGGTCCGGAAAGATCCGGAAATGCACTATCTTGTTCTGCGGATTGGACAGAGTGTTTGGGATGCTCTTGTAATATGTTACCTCGATTTATTCATGATTGAAAGATCTGGATGATATCCTCAGATCAGGACTAATCCGGGACAATCCAAGCTATCCAGACAAGGCAAACCGGAATGATGTAGGTGAAGCATTTATTACAGACAGATATTAGGGTTCGCGGAGCAATTTAAGAGATTTCTCAAAGGTTATTTGCTCATTCTGCACTCGAGAAGAAGCGAAAAGTGGAGCTCTGCAACAAGGTTCATCAAGCACACCAAGGATCCCCTGCCGAAGTTATTGCATAAAGAAATCAATCCAACCACTCCGTGCAAACCGAAGGCGCATAAGGTATTCTCCGTTTTTCATTACCTCACTGCAAATCTTTGAAGAATGGCTACTCCAAACATAGTTAAGATCTCTGATAGACCTCGCCCCTCATTCAAGAAACATCCCTACAAATCATTGGAGGTAGACCCACTAGGAGCCTTCTCTAGTGTTCCTCACGGAGTTTTACACACCGAAGACATTAGGGTTTACATACATGCAAACATTGAGGAATTTGGGGAATTCAAATTAAGAGACCTCTATCACAAGCAGCTGATTGACAATGCTTTTGAGCTTAAACCAGAGTATAAGGATATTCAGAAGAAACAATTTGAGCAATTTATTCATTTCCCCTGCTTTGAAGAAGATGAATGGGTCCGGTATGTACTGAGCAGGATGCATGACAACTTTCTATGGCTAGATAGACCCTGCAAGATCACAAAAGAGGCAATTAGAGCAGTAACTGGCCTATACTCTTCCGGAGGGGTACCTATCCTCAAATCTGTCAAGAACAACATTGTAACTGAGGCCACCGGATCAAAAATTGACAAGAGGGCAATGACCATTGAAGATATTTCGGATCCGGATATCAAATATGCATCAATGATAATAGGATACAAGATCTATCACTCCAGCAGGGAGAATTCTGTATCCGGAACTGCAGTATACACTGCCTTTGAAATGCTAAGAAAGAATGCAGAATATGACCTCTGCGAACTACTGCTAAGCCAATTAATGGAAAATATACAGAAAATCAAGAAGGATAAGAAGAATTCCTTCAAGTATGGTACTCTTATTGTATGTCTATTCTTCTACTTCATGAATGAGCTACCCAGAACAAGTGGATGGGTATGGCAGAATGACAAACCTGTTGCAGTCCAGATAAGAGACTACTTGTATGGACTTGGGGATGCAAAAGCGAGAAATTCAGCTCTATGGGGATACTTCAAAAACTTTCAGAGCATGATGCAAGCAAGAGAAAGAATTCCCCAGTCTCTTGTTGAAAAATACAAAGACTCAGTGTGCTTTATGGTTGACACTGATCAGTGCCTAATGGAGGCAGTAGAGCCAAGGACTGTCTGGATCATGCCCATGGGGTATGAAGTAGATGAACAGATAGTGGAGCTGCATGTTCAACACATGCTAAGTCAGCCCAAAGATCCTAAGGCAGAAAGGTTTGGAACCTTTGAGGAGCTGAGTGTAAAAATACATGTAGAACTCAGGGAACCTGAGATTAAAAGAAAGGTGAGAAAAGAAGTAGAGCACATTGCTCAAGGCCTAGGTATCTCAAAGGAGGCACTTGATGCCAGCCGGGAAAAGAGGAGGAAGGCCGAGGAAGAAGAGAAAAGCAAAGAAAGTGCTCCGGTTGAAGCTCCCACCCGGACCAGATCATCAAAGAGACCTGCACCTCCCACAACCAAAAGTTCAAAACCGGAAGTTCAGGCATCCGGTAAGAGATCCAAGACAAAAGCCACAAGGGCTTATGGAAGCCAAAAGGATGAAGAGGAAACAGAATCAGATGAGGGAGTAAGAGAAGTAAAGAAACAGAAGAAGAAAGGATCCGGTAAGCCCTCCACAGGCCAAGACAAGGATGAAATGGCAGAGGTAACTGTTGAAAAGCCCACTCTGTCACTAGAGAGCATAATCAAGTCAGTCACGGTGGATGGAAACCTTCAACCAATGACTGAATCATATGATGACTTCAGTGAGGCCGACCAAAAGACTCTGCAGGAGGCCACAGTAAAATATCTTAACATATATAATAAGGCTTTCATTGAAATAATATCTCTTATTCCTAAAAGCCTAGAAAAGGAAATGGAAGTAAGAAAGAATAATGCTCATGCTAAAGATCTTGAGATCCGGGAGCAGATAGCTATTCAGCTATATCCTCAAATTGATCCCAAGACAATGAACATTATCTTCAAAGACTGCAAAGATGAGTTCAGAAGCAAAGCCAGGATGAATCAACTCATGCTTGGCGAGACTGACAAAGTGGCCCAAGAAACAGAAGAGATCCTCCGGAAGGCCTTCAAAAGGTTCAATCTTCCGGTTGTAGAGGATTTAGGTACAGAAACAGCTGAGGACTTGGGACCCTCTGCTCCAGAAGAAGTGGCCCATGAACAAACTAGCATCTCTCCTCCGGTTTCCCCTACAGTCTCCGGATCCAAAGAAGAAGAGCAATTACAGGAGAAGGAAGCAGTGGTGAAAGACAAAGAGGTTGACAGTTCTAAGACTGCAGAAGAAAAGAAACATCTGTCTCCGGCAAGAGACACTGCACAAACTGTTCAACAATTTTTGAGTAAAGAAACTTTAGAGATTGATGAACCGGAGCTTCTAAAAGGCCCATTTGATTTTGACTCTCTCTCTCCGGTACAAACAATGAAGATAGCTTCATTTGCAAATGCCAAGGCAAATGAAAAGCTCCTGAAGTCTCATATGGAAGACTGTGAGTTGATAGAGGCTGCTTCCGGAGTACTTGTAAAAATCATGCCATCAATCCAGATAGATCCGACAGCCTCCTCTTCCGGTAATCTAAAAACCTTAGTCAGCAGTGTTGATACACATTTTGATTCTCTAGAAAAATCAGCTGAAGAAAAGGTCCGGAAGGAATTTTTGGATAAAAGATTTTCAGAAATATTAGAATTAATCTCTAAGGATAGGAAGATTGTAAGCATTGGAATAAGGAGCTTAGAGAATGCTCTTAAGGATGGCGGTGACATCTACAAATTTTGTATATCCTGGTCAAAGGCAACAGCAGCATTTGACAAGAAAATAAAAGAGGAACAGGATAAGCTACAAAGCTTATCTCAAAGTTTTGATCCTCTCTCTTCCTCTATAATAAATCAAGAATGTCAGACTATTGCAGTCTTGAATGAAATAAAGAATCTTGAGAAGGAAAGGAAGAACATCACCAACCGGATGGGAGAACTTAGAAGGATTATAATCCCTAAGTTGGAAACCATGCATGAGGCCATCAGTGATGCTCAGACCACCGCCCAAACAAAAGATCCGACAGATCTCAAGCGGGCAGAAGCGTTTGCATTTTTGCTAAGTGGTCACATTTCAATTTTGGATAGAATGAAGCAAAGTTGGGCTACAGAAATGATCCAATTGCAGACATCCTTTGCAGACATTCTTCAATACATGTGAGTATGTAAATATGCGGCTATATAGAGAAAATTTTTGAAAATTTTGGTGTGCGGACCCTACCCTTTGCCATTGATGTCAAAGGGGGAGTGAGGAGCAGTGAAAAATGAGGAATCCAACTAAGGGGGAGTTCCAGAAATTGTATATAAAGACAGAGCATCAGCAAAGGGGGAGCATAGTGAAAACACTTAGTCATTTTTCACTAAGTGTTGCCATCAATGCCAAAGGGGGAGATTGTTGGCAAGAGACACTATATGGATTCATGGTTGTTGTCATTGATGGCAACAAAGGTCATCCCACATATCCGCAAGTCATAATGTGTCTCTACCGGAAGTCAGAATAAAGAATGTTGTGGTCCGGTGAAGAAGAACAGAGCATGTGGCAAGGTCTGACAGATTGGTCCGGATCTCTCAGAGGAAGTGTCTTGGTGCAGTGCGGATTTGGGGAAGTCAAGAGGACTACCTTGAGTGGTATATTCCAAGGATTTAGCCTCCGGTGATGGACAAGGAAAAAGATATGAATGGTTGAGTACCGGATTTCTGAGTGACAGTGAAAACAGAGGAAGAACTGACTGGCAGAGTATCAGACTGCTTTCCGGATGTGTTACTGTTGATGACAGAGGTTGTGAAGGCATGAATCATGTTTGGCCGACATGATTAATGATATCTACAAGTATATGCTTGATCCGCATAGCTTGGTGAGGAAGGATTCAGCCGACAGAACAAAAGTTTGTAAGAAACTAGACTGTTCCGGATGCCGACTAGAAAGGTGATGAAATCACTTGTGCGGATATATATAGAGGATGGATTTAGTTGTGAAGAGTGTGTTGGTGTGGAGATATATGCGAAGAAGTCCAGATAAAGAGCAGAGGTAACAAAAGGGATCCGGTATGTGAAAGATAGCAGAATAAAGAACAGAGGAAAGATGAAGTGCAGCAGATCAGTGTACTGAGCCTAACCGGAACTGAACTCCAGCATATGCAGATGCTTCCAATCAGTTCAAGACTGTGATTCTCATCACTTTGTAGACAGTGTGTCTTCTTGTAGGCAGTGGGCCTCTTGTGAGCAGTGTGCTCGGGCAGTGAGCCCTAATTGGCAGGTGCCATCTTTGTAATTTCCTATTCTTCTAACAGAGAATAATTTTGGGTTAATCACCCCGTGGTTTTCTCCCTTAACAGGGTTTCCACGTCAAAAATACTGTGTCATGTGTTTCTTGTTTTATGGTTAATGTTTTATGTTTGATTTTATGCTGCATCAATTAAAAGGAAAGTTCAATAAGGGAAATAATTAGGATAACTGATTCACCCCCCCCCTCTCAGTTATCAACACTGACTTCCCAAACATGCCTCTAGATTTGCAGATCATAAGTTTTCATTACAGAGCAATCTGGACCAATTTCCTGTCACTCTGTCTCTTCTGAATACTACAAAACCCGGTTCTACTTAGATGGCCATAGCTTCTTCAAATCTTCATACGGACCTCTCAAATCTTAACTGGAGCTACTTTAGACAATCCTCTAGACAGCCATATGGTCCATGTACTTTGATCTTCATTCCTTTGGAAATGTAGAGCAATCTACTTCACTGATTTGTACTGATTCCCCTATTTCTGACAAAGAGATATGTTGACATCAATGACAACACATCATAGGCACATATTTGCAACAGGTCAATCTCTTGATGCACCATGAATACCTCAAAATTACTTGGTTTTCCAAAACCTATAGAACATAGGTATATCGATAAGGGGTCAAGGACCAGTATGTACAAAATCGTTAATCCAACATCGTTGCACTTTAGGATCATGAGGGATACTTCCTTTGGTTTCCATTAGGGCTTGTATCAATAGATGGGAGGGTTTGTCCCAACATTTTCAACTGAGAGAGCCTATCTCTCCCACTAATCTATGATGGAGTCTTACCAAAGCTAGAAACCTCATCACCCTTATCCAAGAATGACAACATGAATGGATTAGAATGAGATTCAGACCCCACTTGCTTCTTGCACCAATTCCACTTATGACTTTTGCAAGACAAATGCCATAGAGAAAGGTGGAAACATGGCTTACAAAGATTTCTGAGACAAATAGATATGTAGAAAAGGGGTGGCACTTCATTATGTATAAGGAAGAAGATTATGATTGCAGTAGGATACTGGAGGATAAAAATTTAGCCAACAAGAATGTAATGCGGGTCTTACCATGAGGACATGGTGTGATTCTAGTGGGGGGTTGATGAGTCCCAATGTTGTATTTTATTTTCATACAGACATTATTGCATTTACTTACTTTCTATGGACTTGACATATTTAATACATAACTAAATATCTATAACTATCTTAAGAATGGATGGATAATATTTTTTGGTGCTTATTCTTTCAATGGTTGAATCTTCTTGAATGTTTCTATGATTTCCTATCTTTGTGCATATATATTGTATTTTTATGACAAAAGCAACTGCAGGATCTAAGGATTGGACATTTTGGATCTCTTCGGAGCGGTCATGCAGGGAAGATGACTAGCTCTAAATTGGGTCACAAAGCTTCAGAGTAGCATTCTAAATCATAGTTGTTCATTCTTCTTCCTGATCAATGTTAGCTCAACAATTTTCACGCTTAACTTCAGTCTTGGTATACCTCATAAGGATTAAGGTGACCCCAAACAACTCTAGCTATCTAGCTGGTCATCATGAACTGCTAGCTGATTTCAGTTCCCTTTTTCCACACCCTATTCTTTCTAGTTCGATGTTTGAGTCATCAGAATAACTGAATTTCTTTAGGAAATGCTTCCTCTAATATAGGTCACACCTGCATGACCTCACACCTTTAATCAGGGGTATCTCTTGGTTAAAATAGTTGGCATCTCTTATTGAAATAAAGGACTATTAGTCTTAGGAATAAAATGAGGAAAAGTTTAGTCTAGTTTAGTTCAATTTAAGAAACAAGGCTCAGATGTATAATAGGGAGCCAAGAGATATAAAAGAGAATTCTTTTTTTCCAACATTAGCTAGAGATAATTTTATTTTTCCTTTTTGAATCTATAGTACGACTGTATGAGGTCCCATTGAATGAAAATAAGAAGAAAATTCTCCCAATTCTGTGTTAGCTTAAGAATATCCTTTAGAAGGGGAGTTGGGCCCACTCCACTATAAGGAGGTGATCTTTTGGTACTTCTCTTATTTTATTGAATTTCTTTATTGTTTGTTAGAAATTAGCTATTTCATTGTGACGTAATTAGAATAATTCTTGTTTGCTTGTTTGCTTATGTTAACCTACAAGTAATTATAAGAAAATCATAAATCAATTGAAAAATGTTTACGCTTTCAAGCATTTATTCCAGTATGTGTGTTTCATTATCTTTAGTGTAGACTGAACTTTCACTTCCAGCATTGATTATGTTCAGTATTTATTCCAGCGTGTATATTTCACTATCTTTAGTATAGATTGTTGTTTCCAGGCATGAATGCCTATTTTTGAAAGTAGAGTAATGTAGAATGTTAGATTTCAGAAGCATCTCATTTTGATTTACATTTTCATCATCAAATTTTAGAAGTAGGATTATAACTTTGAAACCCCAAAGCCTTTCCGCAATATAGCTCCAGACACCACCAGGATTGATAAAAACTAAATGATAGGTAATTAGACGACTACAACAAACCCATCAAGAAGGATGGGAAGGAAGAGAGGAAGGGGTTGTAAAATGTAAAATATGACCAATGCATTGTAGGATTTCAAGACTCGTATAATGGGATAAAAGCATGTGTAAAAGGGCATTAACCAAAGAGGATAAAATGGTACCATATTTAAACATACCTACCTCATTTTGAAGAGTATTTATATGAGATACAAATTTATCATGTTCTTGAATTTCATGTCCTTGTAGGAAGCATCATGGTAAAAATTTTCATCAACAAGAGGAAAAATATTATCTTCTTCAATTTTTAGGAGAGGGGGAAAAGGCATATTAGGATTAAGGTGGGGGCTAGAGAGGGCGACAAAAGGGAATGAAAGGTTTAGAATAAAGAGGAGGAGATAATATTGAGGTGTATTAAAGGAGAAGATGGAGGTTAAAGTGGGAGTGGAAAAGGGAAGAGAGGGTGAAGGAAAAAAGGAAAAAATAAGAAGGCAAAGCAATTAGGGGAATATGGATGGGAGATAAGAAAGTATGATGTCAAAGGGGTGGACTAGGAGAATCCTATAGCCAATGGGGATGGGACAAGGGTTTGAAGAAGGGTATGAGAAGGAAAATCATAGAGATTTTCAATATAAAATGGTGAGATTGAGGGTTGGGAAAGAGGATTGAGAATGAGAAAAGATAGATATGGCCCTATTCCAAAGGTGTGGGGTTGAAATTGATGAATAAATGTTGACAAAGAAAATGATAGATGAGAGAGTATATGTAGGTAGGATATAGGTCAAAGGGTGGGTTGAGGATATGAAATAGGGTTGAGTATGGGAAAGAATAGATAGGAAGATAGGTTAAGGGTTAGGGTTGAGGGTGGGAAAGAAGTTTGAGGATGGGAAAGGATAGGAAAGAGGGTTACGAAAATAAGTGGATTGATAGAAAAGGATAGGTCAAAGGATGGGGTTAAGTGTGGGAAAAAAGGTTGAGAAGGGGAAAAGGTAGATAGGAAAATAGAAGTAGGTTGTAAGTGAAAGGGTGTGATTGGAGGTAGGAAAGAAAAGCAAAGGGAAAGGATAGATAAGAAATGTATAGGTAATATCTAGGGTAAAGGGTAAGCCAAGGTTAGGAAAGGGGGAAGAAGGATGAAGAAGAATGAGAAAAATAGATAGGAGAAGTTGAAAAGGTAGTTTTAGGAATGTGTTGTTTGATGTTTTAAGTGTAAATGAAGATGAAAAGGAAAAGGATAGCGGAATCTAGGTCAAGGGGAAGCTAGGGTTGAGAAAGGATGCATAAAATAAAAGAAGTAAGAAGGGTTTAAAGCGTGGTTAGAGGAATGTTTAAGTTCTTGTTTGAATGTTATCTTTTTAGTTTTGGAAGTCTTGTTTGCTAGTTTTGAAAGGAGAGAAAGAAAATAAGAACTTCTATACATTTTTTTTGTCAAGTTCACCAAATGAAAGGATGTGAAATAATTTTACACCTAGTTTTATAATAAGTGTAAGACTTATTATTTTAGCATGTTTATATCATTTAACTCATTTTATTTCAATCCATAAATTAATAAAATAATAATTTATAGATCTACATTAAATGCATTTAAACAAAAGATTTGGGAAATAGAAAAAATGACTAATAAATTGACAAAGTAAGGTTAGATTGCATCCATAATTTATCATTTGAGGTTACAAAAAACTAAAAGTGACTAGAAATAATTGCAAGAAGGTTTCTAGGGCTTTCCAAACTATTACAACGAGTTGTAGAAAATTGTACACTAGTGTCTAACATCTAGACATTCATTCCTAGTCCTTGGGTACTCATGTTTGCCTCTAAATGTTGGAGACCTTACATGATGTTGGTGTCTTTGTATTTGACTTATCTAGACCTTTTTAGAGTTGTTCTCCTTAATTTTTAAGCCTTGTGATGCATGTAAAATATTGACATTGATCTCCAATACTAAAAGTTAATAATGTCTAAAGTTTGAAGGATGGGAGTGGGATTAATTCTAGCAGGAGACTACCTCAGTCATTCCCTTATATAGAATATTTTAGCCTTCACATATGGAATGCAAATTTGGGAGTGTATGATCCCTATGTTGTGTGTAGAGATTTGTCACTACAAAACTTAGGATGATTCTTTATAATCCTAGTGAGTGTGGTAGGTACAATGAGAGTTGAGATAGGGAGATGGAAAATGGTTACTTGATATACAACAATAGATTTCAAGGAAATGATCTAAGGATTCAAGGAATCAAGGAGTTGATCTGTGACTAGGAGAAATAGAGGAATAAATATCTAGGGCTAGGGTTTTATATCAATGGAGGGATAACCTAGAAATTAATTAAGGTAGATGAGAATGTAATAATAGATCTATGGAGGATATGGAAGAAGTTAATGGAGATATCTGGGTAAATGCAAGAAGTTGTGTCCACTTAAGGTGGAAGTTCTGGAGTTAGAAAAAAATTCAAAATCAGGTGACTGAAAATAGGATCCCGTTTCTATACAACTGGATCCCGTTCTGTATCGGGATCCTGAGCCTAAAATCCAAAACGGGATCCCATTCCTTAACGTGATCCCGTTCCTAGAACCAAAAATGGGATCCCGTTTTGAAAAACTATTAAATTTTTTAAAAAATGGCAGAGACCCCATTTTTCCCAGCGACAGGCGACAGCTGAGAACGGGATCCTGAGTTGAGTCACCATCAAAACAACAGGTAAGTGGATTTTTCCACTTCTACAATTTAGCAATGAATCTTTTAAAGTTTCCCTTGTTTGTTTTGGTGTAAAATACAATCAAAATTTAAATTGTAAATTGTTATTTAGGGTTTCTTTTTATGAAATCAATAGCTGTTTTTTGACATTTTAGTTGTAAAATACAATTAAAATTTTGAAAGACTATATCATATAAAAGGATAGAATTTGAACAAACAGTCAAAATTTTGTTTAAATTTGAGAATTGAATAGCTGTATTTAGACATTTTAGCTATAAAACACAATTGAAAATTTGAAAATACTGTATCATATGAAAGGAGAGATTTTGAACAAACTATCAAAATTTGATTTCAATTTGAGTGTTGAATAGCTGTATTTAGACATTTTAGCTATAAAAATAAAATTGAAATTTTGAAACGACTGTATCATATGAAAGGAGAGATTTTGAATAAACTGTCAAAAATTATATAGCATTGGGATGATATATATATTTGGTTTTTATAAAATTTACTTATATCAATGTATGTCATTGTATTTTAAAGGTATTATTGAATAGGTAACTGTCATGTAAAAATATTACAACAAACCATAATAAAACCTTTGTCACGTCCTTCATAATCAAACCTTTAGAGACAACCAACTAATCAAGAATTGAGAGAATTTTACAATTTTTGTGATAGCCAACTAATCAAGAATGAAATCAAGCCAACAAATGTAACTTTAGAGACACTTGTAGTTGTCCTCACTAGATAGGTTATGCCCCTGGGATGAACATCGTGATGTTAATTGTGATACGAGCCTAACCTCATTGGTAATGCTTCCCCTAATCTTAATGACATTGATGTAGGCCCCACTCATGATCCTTACGAAGATCTTGCCACCACTAACCTCTTTCATAATAGGTCACTATCCTCACCATCTCCTTAGACCTATAATACCTTGAGCTTATCAATTGGGACCAACACGACCCTTTATGATTTGATGTTTTCCATAATGATGAAGCCATCATGAAACTTATGAAGTGTCAAGACCATATCCCCATTGTAATCATAAGAAAGACTTTTCCACCATACTTAACACCTATGCTTATTTTGGAGAGAAAGAAGAACCCTTTAGTCCTAAGGCACCCTAGTAGGCATAATAGCAATAAGATATAAGAAGAAACTTGTGATCGATTAAAATGATACAATAAAAATGGACACTTCCAAAGAGCTCTGAGCAATGACAAAATTCACCTTCCATTAGATACCACTCAGATATAATATGACTCCCCTCTCCTTATTGAGGATGCTATAGACATCAACCTGTGAATAGAAGAGGACCCTAAACTCTCTAAGATAGTAGCTCCATTGGACCTTGACATCAAAGAAGGCATAACCATCACCCTTAAAGATTACACTGATTTCTTCATGTGGTCTTATGGTGATATGCCTTGAGACTCCATTTTTAAAGTCATGCATCATCTTGTGGTTCACCTCAATGCCAAACCTATTCAATAAAAGCTACGCAAAATGCACCCCCAAGTAGCCCTCTTGGTCAAAGAAGAATTGTATAAACTCTTGGATGTGGGGTTCATGAATAGACTATTACTTATCCTAAATGGGTCTGTAATGTGGTCTTAGTTAGCAAGAAAACTAAGGGAATTCATGTTTGCACTAACTTTTGAGACATCAAAAAAGGATACCCTAAAGATAACTTTTCTCTACCAAACATTGATATGATCGTGGATCTCATAGCCATATATATAAAATGTTATCATTAATCTGGATATAATATCCCTTGAAACATTTGAGTTAGACATGGTGACACCTAGATTATGGAGAGGTCTATGTAAGAAAACACCTCTTGTAGGCTCAACACAAACTTATCCCTCAACCCTCTAAATTGTGACTTACATCATTTGATTACCCTAGAACACACTATAGACAACTCTATACAAATTTGGCAAAAGATATTTTCTCCTAACAGAAACTTGTATATGTAGAAGTATCTACTACTACATTAGATTTGATATACTTCTTAAAAGGAAAGAGTTGGGACTAACAATTAAATAGGAAACAATAATTTTGCAAATAGGAAATAGGAAACAAAATCGAGCTAGAACCATCTTGACTAATTTATCTTTTTCTAGCTAGATTGAATCCCTACAATCATGTAAGTTAAAAACAAAGCATCAAATTCTTCATTAAATTTAATTCACAAATCATCAGAATATATTCATCTTCATACTTAGATTAGTTAGGTCTAGGCAACTAGTAACTTCAATCCTATCTCTATTATCAAATTTGGTTACCATAGGCAACTTCACCAAATTTAGGTTTTTAGATCATGTGGCATGCACAAGATATCCACCTCAAGGTAGTTCTCCAAGTCTAGTTATAGTCTTGCAGATGTTCATTATGATTCTACCTAGGTGGTATGATAGTCCATTGGTTTCTAGATGACATCATTCAATAGCATATCTATGCATCTGAACATTCACCCAAGTCATTGATATATATTGATATATATTGAACATTCACCCTTCATTTAATCAAAGCATCAAATTATTCATTAAATTTAAATCACAAATCATCATAATATATTCATCTTCATACTCAGATTAAGTCCTAGGAAACTAGTAGTCAATCCTAGATCTCCATTATCAAATTTGGTTGCCATAGCCTGCAACTTCACCAAATTTAGGTTTTTAGATCACGTGGCATGCATACGATATCCACCTCAAGGTAGTTTTCCAAATCTAGTTATAGTTTGAAGCAGATGTTCATTATGATTCTACCTAGGTGGTATGATAGTCCACTGGTTTCTATGACATCATTCAATAGCATAGATGCATATGTTCTAATTCATTTCTTTTGTCCAAAATGGTTGTGACAATAAAAAAGAAGCTTATTGAACTCATAATCAATAGGAAACCCCTGGTCATAATAGGAGGTCTTGAATTTGGTACCAATGATTGTCAGTTCCTTGTAGAATATGATGAACCTTTTGAACAAGCGAACCTTGTAGACCATGATGCATATCTTGATTTAAACTTGAACATTATCGTCATGTGAATGCTTTTAGCCATCCTACAACCTCCTATCACCATTTATCCTCTTATAGGGATATGCCAAACAACCTCTCCAAGTTGACCATGCCAAAACCAAAGTCACAATCCTAAGAGGTCCCTAATTTCCTCCCAATGATCATGAGAACCTTGTAGATCACGATGCATATATTTTGAACAAGACTATCAAGTTCCTTTGCAACAAGAACGTGCAAGTCCAAGTTACCCTTTTCACCAAGATCAAGTGTCCTTAAGTCCTTATGTTACCTTTGACAAGGGGAACACCACTCTAGATTATGCATCTTATGGGTATCCTTCATCATCATCCAATCGAATGCCTATCCAAGAGCCTACTAGTCCTATCCCAACATCACCATGTAATCCCAATCCTAATTCATTGGTCCATCCACCTTCTAATCCATCAATCCCTTCATTACCCTCACCACCATCTAATCCTCCAACTTCACATCCTAAATTTAAATCACCTCTCTTAAATGACCTCTATAGACATGTACTATGAACTATATTACTTGAAGACAAACCTATATGCCATCCCTCTCTATTAAGTTTGATCACTCCCAATCCTAATCCATTTCCTCCTATTATCCATCCACCTAATCCTAGACATTCACCCTTCATTGATAAATATTGATAGTAAAATAGAGTTTTAAATTGTTCTTAAGGTTTGGGTCAATCATCTAGTGTTAAGATCTAGTGCAAATTAAGAGTTATTTAGACTTTAAATTAAATGGGCTTAGTCTGAAGCTAAATAACACACATAAGAGTCAAGTGACTAACAACTACATAGAAAACAACAATTACAAATCGGAAGTAGGAAACAAAATCAAGCTAGAGTTCACCATCAACTAATATCTTTTTCTAGCTAGATCATCCCTACAATCACAAGTTAAACAAAGCATCCTAACCTTCTTACCTCATCATCTATCTTAAAAGTGGAAGATTTAATTATTACCACATGTATGGTTATATGTCTCTTTGATTATCTAGATAATGCAATTGAATCTCTAGAGGAGTCTTACATCTTAACAACAATTTCATTGTCCCTTTGTAGTTCATTGTCCCTCATGACAAGTCTATTATTGGTTTAAGGCTATCTTAAAGGTTGATATAACAATCTAGGAATTTAATAACAATTAATTTGTTTAGTCCTTAATGGTCATGACAACATTATACAAGATACTAAAGTTCACATTCAATGATTTCATTTTTCCTATCAAATGGTAAGGATTCACTTAAATGTTCACATACTCTTGAACACATATATCCAATTTATGAATTCATGATTGATCCAATGCTCAAACCAATGCAATCATGACTATTGTTTGTTGACCAAGATTATTAGTCATATTTAGTTAGATAAATTCATCCAAAACCATTACAAACTATTTGTAGTTTTACCATAAGAAATGTTGGATCTCCTAGAATGAGTACTTAACATCAAACCAATAGCCAACTCCATAGAAAAATTAACAAAATTGAAACCTTGGACCTAACATATGATAACAAACCTTGAGAACAAATTCATTATGGCAGTCCTAATATCCCTACTAGTAAATTGATCTTTCTTGTCTCCCTCACTATAAGAATCAAAATTTAGCTCTCGAATGAAAATCCCTTGATTTCAATTTGAAAATTACATCTAGTTCAAGTTATATAATAGCTCTCTTACATTTTGAAATTTGTACATGCATGTATACATTATCTGTATGTTTAATTTAAATTTATTTCAAGTGTAATTTCTTGTTCACATATCTATATATATATATATATTCTTGATTTAATTTTAAATTTGTACTCAAGTTTGTATGTTTATATGTATATATGCAGGTTCATATCTGTTTATATATATATATATCATGAATTTGGATGATATTCACTTTGATGTTGAGGACTTCCTCAATGCACAAGATGATCTGGCCCCACTCGCACCCCCACCCCCAGTGCCAGATGCCCCACCTCCAGATGCCCCAGCTCTAGATGCCCCACCTCCAGATGCCCCACCTCTAGATGACCCACCTCCACCCCCACCTCCACCCCCACCTGGAACTGACCAGGATCGCTTGTGAGCCATAATTAATGAAAATGTGGATTCCATACAAGAAAAATTGAATTCCATTCGCAATGAACAATTCATGCCACCTCACATGGTACGTTTTACAGCTTTGATGCAAAACATTGTAGATTTTGTGAGGTCTATTGACTCAGAATTTGATGGATTCCAGAAATGGAGAGAGGAGAGGCGCCAATTTTATGCTGATGGCCTCTCCTATAAGACTATTTTGGATCTTAAAATCACAAAAGCTCATTTAGCGCAATATTTTAGACATCCCATTACAAATGAACCTATTCCTGCAAATAAGAAAAGAATATCAATCAAGTGGTGTAGGCATGAAGGAATGTCTACCAATTTTTGGGACAGATGGTGGATGGTGTTTGATTATCCACCTCATGCTAATTGTGAGGTTCCTTTATATTTTTTGAGAAAATTATATGCAGAGTTTGTTTTGAATAAAAAACCCAACTACTTTGATTTTAGATCATTCCAGGGTATTGGTGGTGGCATGCCACAATAGAGGTTGGGGGCAGGGGTTGATCCCCAATGACCCGTGCTTGTTCAACCTCTTATTGACCCTCCTATTACTGCCATTCCTTCGCCCTTCCAGCATCGTGCAATGGTATCCACACTAGGCACATTGAGTGCACTCTTAGGTAGCCTACATGAGCAGACTTCTACGATGGTAGCTTGGGTTAGAAAGCATGGAGGAGTTGATGATGGAAGTGGTCCTAGTACCACTCCACATGTGTCGATGCCTCATACATGTACGAGTTGCAATCAGTTGTGTTATGGACCTTATCAGGCAGCTGCACCCACTTCAACTACACATGCATCATCTGATAATGTGGGCACTGAATCATTTGTTGATTATCTATTTGCTGAGGATCATCCCACTGATCATTTGACATAGGTATATATATATAGGTTATGTACACATGTTGAATTTATAACAATTTTTTAAGAACGTGTTTTTAATCAACATATATAGATCAATTAAATTGTAATATTTTAACAATTGAATTGTTTGGTGTAGATGATGGCAATAGGGACCATTGATCGAATTAATTTTTCATCGACGCCTGTTCATCTCGGGCACCCATTTGGGGTACATTTTCAATGATTTATATTTTAAATATTAATTTTATTTACTTGATTTTAATTTGTAATTTAGTCTTGAATGTGTGTACCATTAAATATTTATGAACTTATTTATGAACTGGTTCAGGGTTCTTCCACATTGAATCCTCCATCTCAGGGTGTCTCGAGCGTTCCTCCATCATTGGGTATCTCACATAACACTCTTACAGTATGTATATTGTTTTAAAAAACTATATATACTTAGATTTTTCTATTTTGATGTCACTGTATCTGAAAACGTGCACATGTACAATTTAATATATATTAAAAATATGTCTATGCAGGTTGACACAACAATGAGGATGGGCATTGTAGCACACTTGGATAATCCAAGTTTATATTGGGAGTTGACTGCATTTCAGGTTGTTCAAAAATGTATAACATGTACACAAGCCAATTATATATATGTTTTAAAACCTAATTTGTACACACATGTGCTAACTTATAAATGACCTTGTAGGAGCTTGTTAGTGACACCTTTCATCAACACACAACACATGTAGAGCAGGAGGACAGAGGAGATGAGCAGCCTGATACGGTATAATTTAAAATTTAGATTATATTTAAATTCAATTAAAATATACATTGTGAACTTAAAGTAAATTTCTTGATAGATATATATGTTGACATGTGTTCAAAATTCTTTTTCATTTATAGCTTGAGACATGTCATGTAGCTAAGCCTGTAGAGATAGGTCCTGGAATAGAGGATGCACAACAAGTTCCTCTTACGGTATACTAATTTAAATATGATAAGTTATAAATTAAATTGAATTAAATCATTTTTAATATCGTCTTACATCTAATTTCAACTTGAACTTTCTCTTGTATTAAATAGATTGATTCAGAGCATGTAGAGACAGGTCCGGGTGCACCAGAGCATGCCTCTCAGCCTCACATGGTAATTTAATTTTATGATAAAAGTTATAAATTTAAAAATTGTCATTAAATCATTTTTAATCATCTTACATCTGATTTCATCTAAATCTTTCTCTTCTACAGAGTGATTCAGGTCATTTGAGTAGTTCGCATGGTGTGAAGAGGACTCTTGATTATAGAGATAGTATGTGATAGGTTATTGAACATGGGCTACATAATTTGACTATTTCATGGACTATGTTATATTATACTGTTTGTCATGGACTTTATATATATATTGTTGAACATGGACTTTATATTTTGAATGTATGGGACTTTGTATGTTTTTTGAACATGGACTTGGAGTTTATACAACCTGACTTTATATCTAAATAGTTTATAATTATGGATTTTTTAAGGTTAAATATATTTGTAATCTTCCCATTGTGACTTTATATAAAGGAAGTTGTAAATGACTTTATATATTTACATACTCTTTTGTTTGGTTGAAAAGTATTTCATAATTTAACAAATTTATGAGTAGTTCTTTTTAAAACTTGTATATGCAAAAAAAACCACTTGAAAAAACATGTTTTGAACCTGTCTTAGTTGATTTGAATCCTAGGAGGATTAGAGGATGTCCAAACTTGTAATTTAGTGCGTTATGTTATAGAATTTGTAGTTCATATCCATAAAAAACTCTAGATTAGTATGCAAATACACATTCAAGATGAGCATAAGACTTTTGTAATATAATTGTATTTGATGAAAGAAGAATTGTATAGTGTTATACATGCCACAATTTAATGGTATGAACTTAGATCTATCTATACATTATATAAACCCTATAAAGTACAAAAGAATAGAGCCTATAAACCCTGACAAGATATCCAAATATGATAAACTAATTAGAAATTATTGATCTAAAAAACCCTAATGAAAGAGAAACCCTAAGGGGGAACCTTAAGTCATGTAAGCAATGTTGGGTTCACTAATAAATGTAAATAAATAAATGATTTATGTATAAATTATCTAGGCTAATTAATCTAATGCAAATAATTAAGCATTATTAAACCAGATAAAATCTAGAGTCAGGTTGATAAATTGATAGTAATAATATGATAATTAAATGAGGAATTAATTACTTAGTTCTAATATCAACAATAGAAGAATAATGTTGATGATGTGCAAAATTGATTCACCACTTGTTGATGCATATTTTGTCACAATAACATATGAAACTAGTTGTTCCCTACTTGAAAGGGAACTTCTTCCCCCAAGGTTCTTTATCAGAAAATTTGGTTTGTGTGAATAACATAGTGGTAGATGTCGATTGTCCCATATGAGGGGCTCCAATGAAATCAAAGGAATGAAACACAAGGCATTGCTTGCAATTATTATTGTTACTTAGTAAGAAAGATAAAGCAAACATGTACATGTTCAGTTTTAGACATTCATTAATAATTTCATACATGAATACATACAAGTCCTACCAAGGAATTTTAACAATTTCAAACATGGTAAAAATTTAACATCTTTGGAAACCACACCATAATTAGATAATCTTAGGGACACTTGTAATGTTGTATGGGACATTGGAAATGTATTTAATGAGGGAGTCACATTGGGAAATGCAAAATAAAGGTGAGAAAGAGAAGCTACACTCTTCAATTGCTTTGTCTTGGTAATATTTATTAGTGGAGCTTTGGCTACCCTTGTGCCCCGTTTCTTGATATCCTTCACTAATAATAACCAAAAGAGAATAGCCAATAATAACTAAAAGGAACCAAGTGTAACCACAAGAGGTAAATAGTATTGAAAATAATTTTTATAAAGGTTGCAACTCAAACTATCTATTTAAAAATGCACAAATAGAAGGTGTTCGTCTTATTGCCATTATATTGTTTTTCATGGGAAGACACTACTCTGATCATGGTAGTGACCAAGGTCATCGTCGCTATCATGCTACAATCTAAATAGTTAGTACTTTGTAGAATGAAAGGATAAGGCATGGAATAGATAATGAATGAGGCTTAAATCAACATGACACTGTGTCAAGGAATTTTAGGTACAATAGCAAGCTAAGTGAGTCCTAAAGCATGTCTAGAGGAATGGATGCTAAAATGAATGCACAACATAGAGAAATAATTGAGAAGTATGCAATTTTGTACTCTACAACAACTACCATGTGCTTGCTTCCTTAGACCAAGCTCATAAAAAAAACAAGTGCTTGCTTATATAGACCAAGCTTGTACAAAACCACCAAGTAGTATTACATGAAAGCATAAGCCCATTAAATCATGTGCCTCATTGTGACCTTTCACATTTCCAAGCATCATCCCACATTCCAAGCCATCACATGTGGTCCTCCTTGTTCTATTGTGACCCCAATATTAAATGCATTTCCCAATGTGACTCCCTCATTAAATACATTTCCAATGTCCCATACAACATTACAAGTGTCCCCAAGATTATCTAATCCTAGTGTGGTTTCCACATCCTAAGATGCACCACATTTAAATAACAAAAATATTACAATATTATTATTATGCAAGGTGTACAACACATCTAACACAACATCACTAAGCTTTTATGGCATCTAAGTGACAAGCTCTACTTGTGTGGTTCCACATGGGCTCATACTTTAAATTTGAAAGGAAAAACTTTGCTTCAAGCGGTGTGCCCATGTAGCAAAACCAATCAATGCACACTTCACAAACATAAATACAACTTATTTACTATATAGACAACTAAAATAGAACTTATTCCATACCTAAGCTAAGGGTGTGCAGATGGGAAGGTTAGGGTCAATCATTGTGTAGGTTGTCGACCCTTTGGTTGTTGTTTTGTTACGATTGCTTGGTTGCAATTGTTTTATAGAGTGGCTTTCTTGGTATTTGTTGCTTTGCCCTTGTTTAATCTTGTTGTTTTGATGGTTCCACTTCTCATGGAACTTGTTCCTCTCATCTTTTGGTTGTCTCTTTGTAAAAGGGTTTGGACCCTTTCAAAAACTCATTTTTTTTTATCAATATCAAAAATTAAAATAGAACAAAAGAAAGGAAAATATTTTTAGGTGATGCAAGATTGCTCATCCCCTAAGATGTTGTTGTATCAAGTTCCCTTGTTTAAAAAATATATGTTCAAAATATACAATATTCATAAGTCTTCATTTGGGGGTTGTGACCTATTACAAAAACAAACATTGAATGAAGTATTTAGAGATTTTGCACCATGATTAAGCTAAAACAACATTTGAATACCTCAGGTAAAGAAATTTTGGTTTTCAAGAAGCAGTAACAAAAATGCACAAATTTTATAGGTATATTGATAAAGTAAAACATAATTTTGTAAGAGAATAATAAAGTAAGGAGCAAATACCATTCCATAACTAATCAATCCAGTACAAAACATGAATCATCAATTATTTTCCCACAATTTGCAAAATCTTTAACACAAGGCTAAACAATGGATTTTGCATATATCACAATAAGATCCATCATTGATACGAAGTTGTGTACATGTTATTTTCCTACAATTTGTAAAATATTTGACATAGAACTAAACAATGAATTTTGCATATATCATAACAAGATCCATCATTGATACATAATTGCCTAATAAAACCATGTAGTTTAGTTGTCATTTTAGTTTGTATGTTTTTCTTTCTAGGCTAGGGGTTCGTAATTGATCCCCGATAGTGTAATAAAAAATAAAAAATTTAAAAAATAATAATGAAACCTTGTAGGGTAGAGGACCCAGTAGTTGAGCACCCTAACTTCACGCCTCTCAAAATTATACGTGGTAATTTTGAATCACTCCAAAAAATTTACAGCAACTTACTTGGCAAGGCCCCTGCTTATGACTAAGGTTTCAGGTCCACATCATCAAATATGATGCTACATCAGCATGCTTTTTGTTGAGGTGTCCAATAGTTCCCCAAAAAAGGGTGGACCAATAGTTGTGCATTAAGTCATGTTTTGTTGGTGTGTTGATGTGGCATCACATGATTGGTTGTTTTTTAGATCTAAATGGCACATTTCATTCAATTATAGGTACTTATAGTCAACACTAACAACCTTAAAGTCACAACTACTAGTGCTAAAGTTTTAAAAATATTGGACCTTAAATCCGCAAATACTATCATAGCTATTGGAACATGCTCAGCAAGAAGTTTCCCTATTCACACAATAAAAATGAACACCAAAAACTCACATATTAGTGGAGCTTTGGCTACCCATTTGTGCCCCATTTCTTGAAACATAGAAGTAACATAACTGCACGTAGGATGTAATGTGGTCCATTAACAACTTCAAATTGGCCATGTTAATTAACCTACAAAGATGCTAACTTTTTGGATGTCTTAAGGGGTCCTAATTTACGATGTCTTAAGGGGATGTCTTAAATTCTCAAAATCTGGTGAAGTTGCCCAAAGCAACCAAATTTAACAATATAATAAAATCAAATTTAAAGTAAATTCAAAGTAGAAAGACATGTGCTGTACAAAATGTGTAATAATGTAATTATGTATGTACATATATGCCAACTCAAAATAATGTTTACAAAACTTGTGGGGAATGTAGCAGGTCTTCAAGCCACCTGATATAAAAATAATACAAGCAATTTATCAATATATCATCAAAACATGTATTTTAATAATTTATATAAAACTATCTAGATATACACAATTTGTACTTGTATTTACAAGTGCCTCTCAAGTTTTTGTTTCAAAGTATGTGATGAATTTGTGATGATAGCCTAAGGATATAAAAGGACAATTTAAATCAATTTCAACTAATAACGCACAAGAAATATCAAAACATGTATTTAATGTATTTAAAAGAACAATATAAATCTATTTAACTATATTTACCTATATTTACTTATTCCATTGTACCCTCTCCATCCTCTCTTTTTTCCAACGCATCGATGATTTTATCATGGTCTTCCATAGAAGTTTTCCATAGCTCTTTATTTGTAGGTTTTCCACGATACCTCTCCAGTTTTATATTTGTTGCCAACACCAAATGTGAGTAGTGTATAATCTTCTTATGTGTTTCATAATCTTGGAATGTAGGCAAACCATTCTTCCTTATTAGGTATTTCCATAGCCAAGTGCCAACAACCACCACCAAACCTATTGGATAATGATAGCCATCATCAAAGAAATTCTTAAAATTTGCGTAAGGGGATCAAAGAAGTTCTTAAAATTTTCTTAAGGGGATCAAAGACTTGTTATCAAAATTTGCTTAAGGAGATGTCTTAAGGGGATCACCAAACCTGTTGGATAAGGAAAGCCATCATCATCTTCTTGAGGTGCTGTTAACTTATGTTTAGTCTCCACACAACGAGCCAACCAATATTCTGTTTCCTCTTCATTCTTCTTTGGTGCAACAACAGCATACACATGTCCTGCAAACAAATTTTGATTCAATAACTTGCACATGTCCATAAAATTTGACCAATCAACATACATGCATTCATATGTACACATATAAATAAATAAAAGCATTACAAATTAGTAATGAATTGAAATAAAATGAAATAATTTGAATTAAATTACCTTCTTGTACAAGGTCTGAAACACAGTCATAATCATTTGATGCAAACAGTTGATCATTGTCTTCAATTGTTGTTTCATTTTGATCGTGTGCTTGTGCAAGTGTCAATGGTCTTTGCTTCCACTCTTCAACCCATTCTGTATTCTTACATGCTTCCCAATCTCCTAAAATACAAAACTGACAAAAACATGCAAGCTCCCTTGTCCAGATAGTCCATGTACTTGCATTCTAACTCCTAAATGAATGCCATTTAGTAAATCCATTGATTGTCTGACAATCAAGTCTAGGTAGAATGTTTTCTTCTTCAACCAACCAAAAGAATCGACGAACTATAGAGTACTCACTTGATCCAGGTGTACATAATTTTGTATTGCACCAATCTACAATCCCACGTGCATCTTTAAATTTTATTGCATCCTCAAATTTTAATTGTTGTCTAGCAAGAATTCTTTTAACACACGCACCAGCTCCATCATGTTCTCCTTTACCATGTCCAGCTTCAAAAAAATTCCACATATGTTGGACATTATTCTCCTTGTGAACCCTACTTAACCAACAGAACATTCAAGCATTCTTGAACTGCCCCGTACAATTTCCTGCTCTTGTCTTTAGATTGTTCATTGTTAGGATCATCTTTGTTTGGTTCAATGTTTGGATCGATGTTTTCTTTTTGAGATGCAAGGTTTATGGCATAAGCTTGTCTTCTTCTCCTTCTTTCTCTTGCTTTCCTATTTCTCTTTCTCTTACCACTTATCTCTTTTAAGATAGGGCTTTGTTCTTTCATGGGTTTTTTCATTTTAGAAGAGGAAGCATCGGGATCAAATCTCATTTGTCTAGGTGGAATGCTTTGTTGTTGAAAATTACCTACCGAACCTTGTAAGGGTGGCAGGGGAGGAATGTCAGCATAGGGACCTTGTCCTTTCAGTCTAGGGTTCTCTTCAAATGCGGGTTGCTTGTCTTTTGTTATTTCTTGCATAGAGGGACCGACCATTGGATGTAATAGTTTTGATTTGTAATTTCTATAGCTCAAAAAGTTAAAGTTTGTTCGTGGTTCCGGTTTCATATTTGTTCTAGAAGTAATCCAGTGTACAATGTTTTCTTGCAACCAAAGGTTTATACTTATTGCGAGGGATAGTAATCACATGTCCATCAAAAGGAAATTTTAGACAATTATGAATTGTTGAAAGGACAACTTTCATAGCCTTTAACCAAGGGTGTCCCAATTTAATGTGAAAGAGGTTAGAAATGGGGACAACATCAAACCATTGTTCTACATGTTTCTCAAATATAGTTACCAACAATGATATCTTCCCAGAAGTGTTTATAAAGGTTCCCTTATGTGTTTTAATCATCATATCCGAAGGGTCATAAGATCCTTGCATTAATTGATGTGCAAAGAGGAACTCTTCCGTGGCAACATTAGTCATGCAATTAGGATAAATAAGTGTTCCATCCACAGGGTTTCCCATTATTTTCATAGTGATGTAAAGTGGTTCTTCAGTATCTCCAATTGTTCTATCATGAGGTGTAAACACAATTTCAGGTTCAAGGACCTTTCTCTTCATGTAAGGCCTAGGAGGGAACCTATTGTTGTTGTTGTGATTAGAGGCCATGTGTATGTGCTCAAATTAATGAAAAAATAGATTTTAAATTTTTTTCACAAGTATGCCAAAGACAAGTGCAAAACTATATGCAAAAATGACCTAAAATGCTTGATTTTTTTGTACTTTTTCAATGCAAATATATGAAAGGAAAGGTGTTGTAAAGATTTTGATTAGGGGAAGAAAATAATATGTCTGATATCAGTCCAATACAGCAGTAATATCCCTCACAACACACTCTTGATGCAAATCTAAGATGGAGACAAGTCAAAACCTAGTGAAAATACACTAAAATATGTGATTTTTTCACCAAATCTCACCGCAAAAGAGCATGACAAAGGGTGTTGTGAGGAAAATGATGATGGAAAGTAAATTATATTAGTAATAACAGCCACCTAATGCCAAAAATTCTGTCACAACACGCTTATAGTGCCACTCAAGATCAAACCCTAGTGACAATATAGCAAAAATATGCAAGTTTTCACGATTTTTCAATTCCAAGACCTAGCAAAAGGGGTGTTGTAAAGAATTTTAGGAGGTGAAGAAAATAATATCAATGATATCAATCAACTCAATCCATAATATTTGTCACAACATACTTGGGGTGCAATCTAAACCAAACCCAAATTTTGGGTCAATCCCAAATTTTGAGTGTCAGCTTGTGACCGTTATTTGGGTCCTATGCCGACATGGTAAGTTTGAATTACGACCCAAATAACGGTCACAAGCTGACACTCAAAATTTGGGATTGACCCAAAATAAGGCAGGACTAGGGCGTGGGCGCCCAAGTCCTCCCACCCTATTTTGGTCAGGGTTAGGTTCAAGGGATCCCCCTAGGTCCCATTTGTCATGAAACTTAGGGCTTATTTCATCGGGATGTCAAAATATGATGCAAGATGTCCTAAATGCAGATAAAAGACCCGGGAGCTAAACCTTATGAGGGAAAAGCCCCCAAGGGGACATTTTCTGACGTTACAAGTTTATAATCAAAGCATTCCATGGGGCCAGGAACTTCCCCATCTATAGGATCCAAACCACAAATATCTTTCTTGGCATGACACCCAGTGTTGGAAGTCACCACAAAAGAGCTAGGCATTGAATTCTTCCTTATGGCTTCACTTGGAGTGCTAAGAGTCTAGATCTCCTTAGGACCCAGATTTTCCATTGTATCTTGTATGAAACCAACCTCTTGTTGAGATTCAAGAGAGTTTACACTATCCTTTTGAACAAGAGGAAGATGTTTCTTCTTCTTTTTAAGATAATTGTGCAATACTCTATTTTCTTTAAGTTTATTTTTTCTTTAGAAAATGAGAAAGTCGTGAATTTTAAAATAATAAAACACATGTTATTAAGTGGGAACGGATTTTTCTCCCACATATTAGTTCCCTTCTTATTTTTGTCCTCTAGTGATCAGGACTTAAATTTGACAGTTGACCTTACCTGTCAAGCAATTTTTCAATGACGATTATCTATTAAAAGGCATCCAATATACCTTAGTATAAGTAAAATTATATATAAACCAAATATATATATATCATCATAATTCGATATAATTTTTGACAGTCTATTCAAAATCTCTCCTTTCATGTGATACAATCTTTTTAAAATTTTGATTGTATTTTATGGGAAAAATGTTTAAATACAGCCATACAACTATTAAATTTAGGCCCTGCTAGTGATCTTTTCCCATGTGTAGCTTCTCCTTGTTTTAATCATCTTTTATTATAAGATTTAAGCTTTCTAGCATGAAAAATCTTATTTTTAATTAAGGCACTTTTTATAATATTTTAATATAGATAAATTTATGTTTTAGAAATTATTTTATGATGTCTTATCAATTACGAAATAATTATATATGTTAAAATTTTACAAACTATGTAATAATAATGAATAGTGAAATTTATTTCATAAATATTATTATTTTATATTATAGTTTATTCATAAAAATAGTTTTATGTTTTTATTGTTTTTATGGTTAAATTGTTTTCATTTGAGTCATCATTTGTAGCTCTTTTGTAATACATCTACAATGGTCTTGTTCCATAGTGTAAGATGTATTACATAGAGATGCATAATACCTATTCTTTTTCATTTTTTTGTGGTATCTCTACTTCTCAAAAGAAATGATCTATCATTCTCTATATCACATTTTGATTTCTTTTATGTTTGTGTTAGAAGAAAATGAAATGCATATGTAAATTAGTCATGAAATGATAATTAATGCATCTCATCATTTGTTTTATTGAAAAAAAGGGTTACGTTTTATTGAATATTCTATATACATGAATGGTAACCTTCTTCTTCTTCTCTCTTCATGTATGTGGCTTGCTTTTGAAACACAAAGAAAATCTAATTAGATGAGTGGAAATCATTGTCTTATGATTATCTAATGAGATAATAAATTGATGAATAAATCTAATGGAAAGGGGATAGTTATGTATCTTATGCTTTGATGTAAGACAAAACTCCCTCTTTCCAAAGAACTTCACAAATTCACACAAAACAACAAATACAAAGATAGATTGCAACAAAAATTTCTAATTTATTTATTCAATTGCACTCACAATCAATTATACATCTGCAACAAATTAATTACATGGTTTGGCCTCTCAATGGCCTCTCAAATTTTAGAAACCCTATTGTTTCTTCTACCCTCTCACAACTCTCTTCAAGCCCCTCACATGGGCTGAGATCTCTCTTCAAACTTTGCTTGAGAAATCTGGTTCAAAACTACAACATTACTTCTTTTTAAATTTGCCTCCACAGCAATGTGTCTCTTCACTATGCGGAATGAATCCCAAAAGCCACTTTTAACTCTTTGAATTCACTACATTTTATGAGGTGTTTCAAATGCCTCCTTTTGTTTTACATATATTTATGTTTTCTTTAACAGCAAAATAATTATGCTAAAATGTAGCATTGTTTCTTTAATGCCCACTCTTCAAATTTGTCGTGGATACATTTGGAATTGCCTCCAAAGACATAAATCTCATATGAAAAAATATTAAATCATTAAAACACTATGAAAAATACCTTTCAAACCTATATTAACAACTAGGAGAAAAAAAATCCATTGATGCAACTGCGACAATGTGTGGGATTAGGTGCCGGCAGGTAAAAAATTTAAAGTTCTCTGTTTTACCTGAAAATTTTCCCAAAGGTGTGTTATGACCCCCTCAAGTCCTCTGCAAAAGGATTTCACTCCATTCCTTATAAATTTTGAAGTTTTAAACTTTTCGTAAATCGGCGACACTTTCGACCTTAACAACACAATTTTTCAACATTAATTTCTCCCAAATAGTGAAAGATATAACTTTGATTCTTTTTGCATATTGGATATTGTACCTCAAAGAATGCCTCTACAAAAGGGTTTTACTCCACCCCTTACGGTTTTTCCAAAAAAAAAATTCTAAAAATTGCTTGCGGACCCTTTGAAAAACAAACTGACGAAAACTCATATTTTGTAAATTTGATCACATGAGACGTTCTTCAATTGTAAGATATGCCTAAAAAGACCACAACACACCAAAAATGAAATAAAACAAACTATCATGTTTTTGGTTGATGCGGGATAGCCCATTCACTTGGATGCTCCTGCATCAGACACACCGGGTAGAAAGTTTGTGAGCATAGGCTCACAAAAGTGGAGTTGAGTAGTTGAACTACCCTTTGAGGTTGCAATCAACGTGTAGTGAACTCCATCACTGGGATATGTGCACAATATGACTTCTTCTTCCTCTTTTTCCAACACTTCGTTGGCACAAGCACCATGCTTCTCCCACAACTCCATTCACCAGTCTTTTCTTTGCTCATGGATCTACATCCTGTTGCAAGTATGGGTCTAACAAGTGTTGTCATTGATGTCAACATACTCATGTTGCATTAATGAGAAGGATTGGATGAGATGTGTGCTGAGGATATTGAGAAAATTAGTCTCAATCGGGAACAGTGAAGAACAGTGATGACAACAAGGTAAAAGTCCAAGATAGGTTGAGGATTAGAGGATGCGGTTTAAAGGGTTTGTAGATACAAGTCTTGAGATGTTCCGGTCAAGTTTTCAAAGGTTTGCATGAAGATTAGAAGAAGTTATGGTCGCTCAAGTAGAACCGATTCTGGCAGGTGTTCAGAAGTGACAGAGTGACACAGATAGGTCCAGTGAGATCCGAAAATGCATTATCCTATTTTGCGGATTTGAGGAAGTGTTGAGAACGTCCTTGTGAAGTGTCAAGTCGATTGGTTCATGGTTTGAAGGTCCAAAAGAACCTATTCCTTTGTGACAGTGATGACAGACTGTGTTCTTGAGGTTCCAGATGAAGGAGAGAAGGATTCCAGTAAGTAGATGAAGTGCGGATGTTCGTGGTGATTCAGGAAAGCTTGTGGTGATTTGTGGATCGTTTCTAATACATGTTGGTGGTCCGCATTGAAGTTAAGGTTCGTATTTGGAGAATAACCACCGGATGTTGGTGTTCTTCCTGAGACTGGCCGATCGGATGTATTACATGTCTTGCAGATGTTCTTGTAGGTGTTTGCTGACTTAGATGATTGTTCCTAAGTTGATGCTGTGTATAAATAAGGGATTGTGAAGTCATTTCAAAGTGTGAAAGGTGAAGATGAGAGTGTGGTAACGAAGAGTAGAGTGAAAGGCAGAGTAGGAGTATTGAGCTTAATGGAACTGATTCAAGCATGGTGAAGATGCTATTCTCCAGTTCATGTATGTAATACTTATTTCTTGTAGACAGTGTGTCTCTTGTAGGCAGTGAGCCTCTTGTGAGTAGTGTGCTTGGGCAGTGAGCCCTAATTGGCATGTGCCATTTTGATCTTTCTATTCTTCTAACAGAGAATACATTCTTGGGTTAATCACCCCATGGTTTTTCCCTTAACTGGGTTTTCCACGCCAAAATCTTGGTGTCTTATGTGTTGATGAGTTTCTGCTTTTGATTCGAATGCATTATGTTTCATGTTTAATATACTGCTAATCACCAAGAAGATTTAAGTGTGGAAATTAGAGTAAGTCTTTGCACAACTAATTCACCCCCCCTCTCAGTTGTGTGTCCTAAGTCTAACAATTGGTATCAGAACCAAGTTTCTCTAAAAGGAGCTTAACCGCTTGAGGAGATCCAGGATGTCATCTTACAAGAAGGATAGTCCAAAGTTTAATGGAACCAACTTTGCTCTTTGGAAAGGTCGCATGAAATGTCACTTGCAGTGTATGGGAATGGTGTACTGGTCTATGGTTACAAAAGCATATGTACCTCCACAGGGTGGTCCGACAGCCCTGAATGAAATCACAGATGCTGAAAACAATCTGCGGACCAAAGAGGCTCTTCTAAGAGCATTATCTAACTTAGAGCTCTCAAATGTTATTGACCTGCCAATTGCCTTTGAGATTTGGAACAAACTAGAACTTTTGCATGAAGGAGACCAGTATGTTAAATGTGCAAGGTTACAAAGTCTAAAAGGAAAATTTGAAAAATTGAAGATGAGAGATGATGAAAATATTACCACTTTTATGCCAAGAGTGAATGAGCTAGTTTGTGGAATCAGAAATGCTGGTGGTGTCTTGGATGAAAATGAGATTGTTGGTAAAATTCTCAGATCCCTCCTTGCTTCTTACAAAATCAAGGCTGCTGCCATTGAAGAATTCAGAGTCCATACAACTGTCACAAGAGATCAATTGGTTGGGAAATTGGCTGCATTTGAAATGACAGAGTTTGGAGATGACCCCCCAAGATTGAATCTGCATTCAAAGCCAGTGCCTCTGTTAAAGGTAAACAAAGGCTTGATTCGGGAGAGAATTCTTCAAATAAATTGTCATGGTATGAAAAAGCAAGAAAAGATTTGGAAGAAGAAGTAGAAACTGCTCAACTTGAAGCCCTTATTGCAAAGAGGCTGCCAAGAGGATCTGGTAAGTATGAAGGAAAATTACCTTTTAAGTGTTTTAACTGCAATAAGATTGGACATTTTGCCTCAAGGTGTTAGAAAGATTTTCAAGGCAAAATTTTAACAAGCCAAGGTTCCAAAAGAACTGTTACTATGTACATGAAGATGATGATAATTAAGGAGTAATAGATGATGAATCAGAGATAGGAAACAAATCTAGAAATGAATGGGTGTTCATTGCCATCAAGGAAGAAGATTCAATGTCCTCTGTATCTATCAATCTTAAGACTGTGGAAAGAGCTCTGGCTGCCCAAATTGAAGAGAAGGATGATTGGGTCATTGACAGTGGATGTTGTCACCATATGACAGGTGAGAAAAATAAGTTTGTTGACTTGGAAAGGTATGAAGGAGGAGTGGTAAAGTTTGGTGACAATTCTGCTGGTAGAATTAGAGGAAGAGGAACTATTTCTTTTGATGGAAGAAACAAAACTAGTAATGTACTGTATGTTGAAGGTTTGAAGCACAATTTTCTCAGTGTTGGACAGTTGGTAGACAAAGGCTATGATCTCTGATTCAAGGATGGAAAATGCAAAATCTTTGAAACTTTCAGAATAGAGATTGCATCCAGTACTCAAACTAAAGGTAATATCTTCCATTTGGTTGGTACTGGTAAAAGTTGCTTATTTGTTCAAGTTGATCAGAGTTGGTTATGCCACATAAGGATGTGTCATGTGAATTTTGATAATATCATCAAGATAAGCAATACTCAGGCTGTAAGAGATCTTCCAAAATTGGTGAAACCTACTAACAGCTTGTGCAAGGAATGTCAGTTGGGTAAGATGAGCAGAGTCACTTTCAAAAGAAAGGAACTATCTTCTACCGAATTATTGGACCTAGTTCACACTGATCTTTGTGGTCCGGCAAGAACCAGGAGTATCCAAGGTGATAGATACTTCATGCTGCTAATTGATGACTATTCTCGGATGATGTGGGTAACCTTTCTAAAGGAGAAATTAGACGCTCTTGAAAAATTCAAAATATTCAATGCTATGGTAGAGAATGAAACAGGATTAAAGTTGAAATATCTGAGGTCTGATAGAGGTGGAGAATTCACATCCGGGGAGTTCATAGAGTTCTGTGAGAAACATGGAATTAAGAGACAGTTGTCTGCTCCTAGGACTCCATAGCAGAATGGAGTAGTGGAGAGAAAGAACCGGACCATCCAGGAAGCATCTAGGACCATGATGATGGAAACAAATGTTCCTCAGATCTTTTGGAGAGAAGCTGTTAGCATTGTAGTCTATACTCTCAATCAAGTTCAAATCAGAAGCAATACCGGTAGGACCCCTTATGAACTCTGGTTTGGCATTACTCCTACTGTAAGATATTTCATAGTCTTTGGTAGCAAATGTTACATCAAAAGAGATGAAGATCTAGGCAAGTTTGATGCTAGAAGTGATGAAGGGATATTCTTGGGTTACTCTACTCAAAGCAAAGCATACCGGTGTTATAACAAGAGACTGAGAAAGATGATAGAAAGTGCAAATGTGAAGGTTGATGAGGGAATAGAGAAACCCTCAAGGTTTTATGAATATGATGAAGATGATCAGAATGGTGTTCTAGTTCAAGGAGTCCAATCCTCTTCTGAAAGTCAGATTCAAACTGATCCGGTAAATCAGGAAGAAGAGACAGGTCTGAATGAGCTCAATCAAGAAGCAGAAGTGCAAGAAACTCCAAAAGTTCCAAGGTATGTAAGACTGAACCACTCTGAAGATCAGATCATTGGTGACAAAAGCAAAGGTGTGCAAACTAGAAGGAAAATTGCTCAAAATTCAGATGAATATTGTCTGATTTCAAAGATTGAACCTAAAACAATAAATGAAGCCTGCAATGATGAAAACTGGACCAAAGCAATGGAGGAAGAGTTGATGCAAATTGAGAAAAATCACACTTGGGATCTTGTTCCGAGACCTAGAAACAAGAATGTGATTGGAACCAAATGGGTCTTCTGGAACAAACTAAATAAAGTTGGTGAAGTAATCAGAAATAAAGCCAGATTGGTCTGCAAGGGCTATTCCCAAATAGAAAGAATTGATTTTGAAGAAACTTTTGCTCCGGTGGCAAGAATTGAAGTAGTAAGATTATTCCTTGCCTTTGCTTCCTTCAAGGATTTCAAGCTGTATCAGATGGATGTCAAGTCTGCTTTCTTGAATGGTGACTTAGAAGAAGTATACATTGAACAACCGGATGGATTTCAATTATCTAAGCATGGTGATATGGTCTGCAAATTGAAGAAGGCACTGTATGGACTAAAGCAAGCCCCAAGAGCCTGGTATGAAAGATTGGACAAACATCTTTTGAAGATTGGTTTCAACAAAGGTACTGCTGACAGTAACTTATATTTCAAAATTGATCATGAAAACATCTTGATTGTTGAAGTATTTGTTGATGATATCATCTTTGGAGGAAGAGACAATGTGTAAAACTTTTGCAACTCAAATGAAAAGTGAGTTTGAGATGTCAATGCTTGGTGAAATGAATTTCTTTTTGGGTCTACAAATTACTCAAACAAAGAAAGGAATCTTTATCTCTCAGACCAAATATGTGAAAGAATTGTTGAGGAAATTTGGAATGGAAGATTCAAAGCCAATGAATACTCCCATGGCAACCGGATGTAAGTTGAGAAAAGATGATGACTCTCCTAAGGCAGACCAGACAAAGTACAGATCAATGATTGGAGGATTGTTGTATCTCACTTAAACTAGACCAGATATAATGCAGGCTATTGGTCTTGTTGCAAGATTCCAGGCTGATCCCAGAGAATCTCATGGCATGGCAATCAAAAGAATCTTTAGATATCTAAAAGCGACAGTTGAGTATGGTCAGTGGTATCCTAGAGATCATGATTTCTCTCTTCATCCATATACAGATGCTGATTGGGCAGGAGATGTGGATGACCGGAAGAGTACCAGTGGTGGAGCTTTCTTTTTGGAAAAGAGATTGGTTTCTTGGCTAAGCAAGAAACAAGAGGCAATATCCCTATCTACAACTGAAGCAGAATACATTGCAACAACAAGTAGTTGCACTCAAGTTTTGTGGATGAAGCAGATGCTAAGAGACATTAAAGTAGAGTATGAGGAGCCTATCACAATCTTTTGTGATAATTCAAGTGCAATAAATATTTCTAAGAACCCGATGTTGCATTCTAAGACTATGCATATATCTATCAAGTTTCACTTTCTGAGAGAGTAAGTGAACAAGGATGAAGTCAGACTGGAGTTTGTGCCCTCCAAGGATTAGATTGCAGATATCTTCACTAAACCTCTTCCCAAGGACTCTTTTGAGTATCTCAGGGAGAAGTTAGGGGTTATTGCTCCTCCAGTGATGAACTAGGATGCACTGATGTGCATCAGTTTGGTGGATATCACAGTCATATCTTGTGATCCAGATTGATGATGGGGAGCTACTACTCAGGGGGAGCCGTAGGTATGATTCTGAAGTATTGGAGTTGCAAGTATGAGCCCTTTGCCATTGATGTCAAAGGGGGAGAGAAGACATGTGAAAAACAAGTGGTTGATGATCAAAGGGGGAGCAGTAAAGGAAGAGAAGACATGTGAAAAACAAGTGGTTGATGATCAAAGGGGGAGCGGTAAAGTAAGAGAAGACATGTGAATAGTTGTTGTTGATAGGGGGAGTTGTGATAGTAAGGAGAAGTTCTTGTCTTGATGGTTTTTCACATCATATGTTGCCATCAATGACAAAGGGGGAGATTGTTGCAAGTATGGGTCTAACCGGTGTTGTCATTGATGTCAACATACTCATGTTGCATTAATGAGAAGGATTGGATGAGCTGTGTGCTGAGGATATTGAGAAAATTAGTCTCAATCAGGAACAGTGAAGAACAGTGATGACAACAAGGTAAAAGTCCAAGATAGGTTGAGGATCAGAGGATACGGTTTAAAGGGTTTATAGATATAAGTCTTGAGATGTTCCAGTCAAGTTTTCAGAGGTCCGAATGAAGATTAGAAGAAGTTATGGTCGCTCAAGTAGAACCAGTTCCGACAGGTGTTCAGAGGTGTTAGAGTGACACAGAGAGGTCCGGTGAGATCTGAAAATGCATTATCCCATTTTGCGGATTTGAGGAAGTGTTGAGAATGTCTTTGTGAAGTGTCAAGTTGATTGGTTCATGGTTTGAAGGTCTGGAAGAACCTATTCGTTTGTGACAGTGATGACAAACTGTGTTCTTGAGGTTCCAGATGAAGGAGAGAAGGATTCCAGTTCATGTTGGTGGTCCGCATTGAATTTAAGGTTCGTATTTGGAGAATAACCACCAGATGTTGGTGTTCTTCCTGAGATTGGCCGACCGGATGTATTACACGTCTTGTGGATGTTCTTGTAGGTGTTTGCTGACTTAGATGATTGTTCCTAAGTCGATGTCATGTATAAATTAGGGATTGTGAAGTCATTTCAAAGTGTGAAAGGTGAAGATGAGAGTGTGGCAATGAAGAGCAGAGCGAAAGGCAGAGCAGGAGTATTGAGCTTAATGGAACTGATTCAAGCATGGTGAAGATGCTATTCTCCAGTTCATGTATGTAATACTTATTTCTTGTAGATAGTGTGTCTCTTATAGGCAGTGAGCCTCTTGTGAGCAGTGTGCTCGGGCAGTGAGCCCTAATTGGCATGTGCCATTTTGATCTTTCTATTCTTCTAATAGAGAATACATTATTGGGTTAATCACCCTGTGGTTTTTCCCTTAACTGGGTTTTCCACGTCAAAATCTTGGTGTCTTATGTGTTGATGAGTTTCTGCTTTTGATTCGAATGCATTATGTTTCATGTTTAATATACTGCTAATCACCATGAAGATTTAAGTGTGGAAATTAGAGTGAGTCTTTGCACAACTGATTCACCCCCCCTCTCAGTTGTGTCCCCTAAGTCTAACAATTGGTATCAGGAGCCAAGTTTCTCTAAAAGGAGCTTAACCGCTTGAGGAGATCCAGGATGTCGTCTTACAAGAAGGATAGTCCGAAGTTTGATGGAACCAACTTTGCTCTTTGGAAAGGTCGCATGAAATGTCACTTGCAGTGTATGGGAATGGTGTTCTGGTCTATGGTTACAAAAGTATATGTACCTCCAAAGAGGCTCTTCTAAGCGCATTATCTAACTCTAAGCTCTCAAATGTTATTAACCTGCCTACTGCATTTGAGATTTGGAATAAACTGGAACTTTTGCATGAAGGAGACCAGTATGTTAAATGTGCAAGGTTACAGAGTCTAAAAGGGAAATTTGAAAAATTGAAGATGAGAGATGATGAAAATATTACCACTTTTATGCCAAGAGTTAATGAGCTGGTTTGTGGAATCAGAAATGCTGGTGGTGTCTTGGATGAAAATGAGATTGTTGGTAAAATTCTCAGATCCCTCCCTACTTCTTACAAAATCAAGGTTGTTGCCATTGAAGAATTTAGAGCCCATACAACTGTCACAGAGATCAATTGGTTGGGAAATTGGCTGCATTTGAAATGACAGAGTTTGGAGATGACCCCCCCAAGACTGAATCTACATTCAAAGTCAGTGCCTCTGTTAAAGGTAAACAAAGGCTTGATCCAGGAGAGAATTCTTCAAGGAAATTGTCATGGTATGAAAAAGCAAGAAAAGATTTGGAAGAAGAAGAAGAAACTGCTCAACTTGAAGCCCTTATTGCAAAGAGGCTGATAAGAGGATCCGGTAAGTATGAAGGAAAATTACCTTTTAAGTGTTTTAAATGCAATAAGATTAGACATTTTGCCTCAAGGTGTCCGAAAATATTTTCAAGGCAAAATTTTAACAAGCTGAGGTTCCAAAAGAATTGTTACTATGTACATGAAGATGATGATAATGAAGGAGTAACAGATGATGAATTAGAGATAGGAAACAAATCTAGAAATGAATGGGTGTTCATTGCCATCAAGGAAGAAGATCCAATGTCCTTTGTATTTGTCAATCTTAAGACTGTGGAAAGAGCTCTGGCTGCCCAAATTGAAGAGAAGGATGATTGGGTCATTGACAGTGGATGCTCTCACCATATGAAAGGTGAGAAAAATAAGTTTGTTGACTTGGAAAGGTATGAAGGAGGAGTGGTAAAGTTTGGTGACAATTTTGCTCGTAGAATTAGAGGAAGAGGAACTATTTCTTTTGATGGAAGAAACAAAACTGGTAATGTACTGTATGTTAAGGTTTGAAGCACAATCTTCTCAGTGTTGGACAGTTGGTAGACAAAGGCTATGATCTCTGATTCAAGGATGGAAAATGCAAAATCTTTGAAACTTCTGGAATAGAGATTGCATCCGGTACTCAAACTAAAGGTAATATCTTCCATTTGGTTGGTACCGGTAAAAGTTGCTTATTTGTTCAAGTTGATTAGAGTTGGTTATGGCACAGAAGGATGTGTCATGTGAATTTTGATAATATCATCAAGATAAGCAATACTTAGGCTGTAAGAGATCTTCCAAAATTGGTGAACCTACTAACAACTTGTGCAAGGAATGTTAGTTGGGTAAGATGAGCAAAATCCCTTTCAAAAGCAAGGAATTGTCTTCTACCGAATTATTGGACCTAGTTCACACTGATCTTTGTGGTCTGGCAAGAACTAGGAGTATTCAAGGTGATAGATACTTCATGCTGCTAATTGATGACTATTCCCGGATGATGTGGGTAACCTTTCTAAAGGAGAAATCAGAAGCTCTTGAAAAATTTAAAATATTCAAGGCTATGGTAGAAAATGAAATAGGATTAAAGTTGAAATGTCTGAGGTCTGATAGTGGTGGAGAATTCACATCCAGGGAGTTCATAGAGTTCTGTGAGAAACATGGAATTAAGAGACAGTTGTCTGCTCCTAGGACTCCACAGCAGAATGGAGTAGTGGAGAGAAAGAACCAGACCATCTAGAAAGCATCTAGGACCATGATGATGGAAACAAATGTTCCTCAGATCTTTTGGAGAGAAGCTGTCAGCACTACAATCTATACTCTTAATCGAGTTCAAATCAGAAGCAATACCGGTAGGACCCCTTATGAACTCTGGTTTGGCATTACTCCTACTGTAAGATATTTTAGAGTCTTTGGTAGCAAATGTTACATCAAAAGAGATGAAGATCTAGGCAAGTTTGATGCTAGAAGTGATGAAGGGATATTCTTGGGTTACTCTACTCAAAGCAAAGCATACCGGTGTTATAACAAGAGATTGAGAAAGATGATAGAAAGTGCAAATGTGAAGGTTGATGAGGGAATAGAGAAACCCTCAAGGTTTTATGAATATGATGAAGATGATCAGAATGGTGTTCTGGTTCAAGGAGTTCAATCCTCTTCTGAAAGTCAGATTCAAACTGATCTGGTAAATCAGGAAGAAGAGATAGGTCTGAATGAGCCTGATCAAGAAGCAGAAGTGCAAGAAACTCTAAAAGTTCCAAGGTATGTAAGACTGAACCACTCTGAAGATCAGATCATTGGTGAAAAAACCAAAGGTGTGCAAACTAGAAGGAAAATTGCTCAAAATTTAGATGAATATTGTTTGATTTCAAAGATTGAACCTAAGACAATAAATGAAGCCTGGAATGATGAAAACTGGACCAAAGCAATGGAGGAAGAGTTGATGTAAATTGAGAAAAATCACACTTGGGATCTTGTTCCGAGACCTAGAAACAAGAATGTGATTGGAACCAAATGGGTCTTCCAGAACAAACTAAATGAAGTTGGTGAAGTAATAAAAAATAAAGCCAGATTGGTCTGCAAGGGCTACTCCCAAATAGAAGGAATTGATTTTGAAGAATCTTTTGCTCCGGTGGCAAGAATTGAAGTAGTCAGATTATTCCTTGCCTTTGCTGCCTTCAAGGATTTCAAGGTGTATCAGATGGATGTCAAGTTTGCTTTTTTGAATGGTGACTTAGAGGAAGAAGTATACATTGAACAACCAGATGGATTTCAATTATCTGAGCATGGTGATATGGTCTGCAAATTGAAGAAGGCACTGTATGGACTAAAGCAAGCCTCAAGAGCCTGGTATGAAAGATTGGACAAACATCTTTTGAAGATTGGTTTCAACAAAGGTACTGCTGACAGTAACTTATATTTCAAAATTGATCATGAAAACATCTTGATTGTTGAAGTATTTGTTGATGATATCATCTTTGGAGGAAGAGATAGTATGTGTAAAACTTTTGTAAACTAAATGAAAAGTGAGTTTGAGATGTCAATGCTTGGTGAAATGAATTTCTTTTTGGGTCTGCAAATTACTCAAACAAAGAAAGGAATCTTTATCTCTCAGACCAAATATGTGAAAGAATTGTTGAGGAAATTTGGAATGGAAGATTCAAAGCCAATGGATACTCCCATGGCAACTGGATGTAAGCTGAGCAAAGATGATGACTCTCCTAAGGCAAACCAGACAAAGTACAGATCAATGATTGGAGGATTGTTGTATCTCACTCAAACTAGACCAGATATAATGCAGGTTGTTGGTCTTGTTGCAAGATTCTAGGCTGATCCCAAAGAATCTCATGTCATGGCAATCAAAAGGATCTTTAGATATCTAAAAGGGACGGTTGAGTATGGTTTGTGGTATCTTAGAGATCATGATTTCTCTCTTCATGCATATACAAATGCTGATTGGGTAGGAGATGTGGATGACCGGAAGAGTACCAGTGGTGGAGCTTTCTTTTTGGGAAAGAGATTGGTTTCTTGGCTAAGCAAGAAACAAGAGGCAATATCCCTGTCTACAATTGAAGCAGAATACATTGCAATAGCAGGTAGTTGCACTCAAGTTTTGTGGATGAAGCAGATGCTAAGAGACATTAAAGTAGAGTATGAGGAGCCTATCACAATCTTCTGTGATAATTCAAGTGTAATAAATATTTCTAAGAACCCGGTGTTGCATTTTAAGGCGAAGCATATATCTATCAAGTTTCACTTTCTGGGAGAGCAAGTGAACAAGGATGAAGTCAGACTGGAGTTTGTGCCCTCCAAGGATCAAATTGCAGATATCTTCACTAAACCTCTTCCCAAGGACTCTTTTGAGTATCTCAGGGAGAAGTTAGGGGTTATTGCCCCTCTGATGATGAACTAGGATGCACTGATGTGCATCAGTTCGGTGGATATCACAGTCATATCTTGTGATCCGGATTGATGATGGGGAGTTGCTACTCAGGGGGAGTAGCAGGTATGATTCTGAAGTATTGGAGTTGCAAGTATGAGCCCTTTGCCATTGATGTCAAAGGGGGAGAGAAGACATGTGAAAAACAAGTGGTTGATGATCAAAGGGGGAGTAGTAAAGGAAGAGAAGACATGTGAAAAACAAGTGGTTGATGATCAAAGGGGGAGCAGTAAAGTAAGAGAAGACATGTGAATAGTTGTTGTTGATAGGGGGAGTTGTGATAGTAAGGAGAAGTTCTTGTCTTGATGGTTTTTCACATCATATATTGCCATCAATGACAAGGGGGAGATTGTTGCAAGTATGGGTCTAACCGGTGTTGTCATTGATGTCAACATACTCATGTTGCATTAATGAGAAGGATTGGATGAGCTGTGTGCTGAGGATATTGAGAAATTTAGTCTCAATTAGGAACAGTGAAGAACAATGATGACAACAAGGTAAAAGTCCAAGATAGGTTGAGGATCAGAGGATACGGTTTAAAGGGTTTGTAGATATAAGTCTTGAGATGTTCTAGTCAAGTTTTCAGAGGTCCACATGAAGATTAGAAGAAGTTATGGTCGCTCAAGTAGAACTGGTTCCGACAGGTGTTCAGAGGTGACAGAGTGACACAGATTGGTCCGGTGAGATCCGAAAATGCATTATCCCATTTTGTGGATTTGAGGAAGTGTTGAGAATGTCCTTGTGAAGTGTCAAGTTGATTGGTTCATGGTTTGAAGGCCTGAAAGAACCTATTCGTTTGTGACATTGATGACAGACTATGTTCTTGAGGTTCCAGATGAAGGAGAGAAGGATTCCAGTAAGCAGATGAAGTGCGGATGTTCTTGGTGATTCAGGAAAGCTTGTGGTGATCTGTGGATCATTTCCAGTTCATGTTGGTGGTCCGCATTGAAGTTAAGGTTCATTTTTGGAGAATAACCACTAGATGTTGGTGTTCTTCCTGAGACTGGCTGACCGGATGTATTACATGTTTTGCAGATGTTCTTGTAGGTGTTTGTCAACTTAGATGATTGTTCCTAAGTCGATGTTGTGTATAAATAAGGGATTGTGAAGTCATTTCAAAGTGTGAAAGGTGAAGATGAGAGTGTGGTAACGAAGAGCAGATCGAAACGCAGAGCAGGAGTATTGAGCTTAATGGAACTGATTCAAGCATGGTGAAGATGCTATTCTCCCATTCATGTATGTAATACTTATTTCTTGCAGACAGTGTGTCCCTTATAGGAAGTGAACCTCTTGTGAGTAGTGTGCTCGGGCGGTAAGCCCTAACTGGCATGTGCCATTTTGATCTTTCTATTCTTCTAACAGAGAATACATTCTTGGGTTAATCACCCCGTGGTTTTTCCCTTAACTGGGTTTTCCACGTCAAAATCTTGGTGTCTTATGTGTTGATGAGTTTCTTCTTTTGATTTGAATGCATTATGTTTCATGTTTAATATACTGCTAATCACCAAGAAGATTTAAGTGTGGAAATTAGAGTAAGTCTTTGCACAACTGATTCACCCCCCCTCTCAGTTTTATGCCCTAAGTCTAACACATCCACCATATGTCATCCTCCTCCACCAAAATCTCTCTACTCTTCTCTCCTCCTTCATGGGATTCAACCCACCACAGATTGTCCACCTCCACTAAAATCCTGTAGCATCTTCCACAACTTGTACAAGCAAATATGCAACATCTACATGCAAATCTAAAACTGCAACCATATGGTCCCTCTCTCCATTTACTTGCACTAACTCCTCATGCAATTTAAAATCATCTCTTCCATCACTAAATTCAAAAGAATTAAAATTTACCTCTTCTTTTTCTACTACAACGTCCATGTTCTCATCCTCACTGGCAAGCTACTTAAACCACTCTGTCGAAATCAAATCATCTTCTTCCTCATCCTTCACTACAACCTCTTCACATTCCATTGCTGCATCTTCTTCATCCTCATTGCCCACCTCTTTATCTTCAACCACTGCAACTTCTTATGCTGCAGTCTCTTTCTTTTCTCTATTTTTTCTTCATTTCTTTCTTCATTTCGTGCACACACAAATCCACCTACATACCAAACACCATTTAAAGAAACACGGGACACCACCTCACCCATTTTCTTTTCCATCTTAATCTCTACTATGGTTTCTCTTAGAACATGCCATGTCCCTTGTCACAAATCCTGTAGTTGATTACCCAACATTGCCATCAATATTCTATCTCTCCTCACAAGGAATAAAATTCTTAAAGGTCTTGTCAAGACCAACCTCATACTTTTTCTCTTCGACATTCTGTCAAACGCTTTTCCTACTACTCTCTACCCAAGAAGACTTCTGAAAGATGCTTCCTCAACCTACTCTTTCTCTCAGTGGCAAAACTCAACACCTTCTACCCAGCTTTGGTCTTCAATGGAGAATAGCCCACCTCAGTCCTGGTGTATACTCTGCACTCTCAAGATCACCTTGCTCTGATACCATATGGTGTAATACAAAACTCCCTCTTGCCAAAGAACTTCACAAATTCACACAAAATAGAAAATACAAAGATAGATTGCAACAAAAATTTCTGATTTATTTATTCAATTGCACTCACAATCAATTATACATCTGCAACAAATTAATTACAAGGTTTGGCCTCTCAATGGCCTCTCAAATTTCAAAAACTCTATTGTTTTTTCTACCCTCTCACAACTCTCTTCAAGCCCCTCACATGGGTTGAGATCTCTCCTCAAGCTTTGCCTGAGAAATCTGGTTCAAAACTACAACATTACTTCTTTTTAAATTTGCCTCCACAACAATGAGTCTCTTCACTATATGGAATGAATCCCAAAAGCCACTTTTAACTCTTTGAATTCACTACCTTCTATGAGGTGTTTCAAATGCCTCCTTTTGTTTTAAATATATTTATGTCTTCTTTAACAACAAAATAATCATGCTAAAATGTGGCATTGTTTCTTTAATGCCCACTCTTCAAATCTGTCGTGGATACATTTGGAATTGCCTCCAAAGACATAAATATCATATGGAAAAATATTAAATCATTAAAGCACTATGAAAAATACATTTCAAACCTGTATTAACAACTAGGAGAAAAAAAATCCATTGATGCAATTGCGACAGTGTATGGGATCGAGTGCCGGTAGGTGAAAAATTTAAAGTTTTCTGTTTTGCCCTAAAATTTGCCCAAAGGTATGTTATGACCCCCTCAAGTCCTTGGCAAAAGGATTTCGCTCCATCCCTTATAAATTTTGAAAATTTAAACTTTTCGTAAACCGGCGACACACTTTCGACCTTAATAGCACAATTTTTTGGCATTAATTTCTCCCAAATAGTGAAAGATATAACTTCAATTATTTTTTCATATTGGACATGGTACCTGCAAGAATGCCCCTGCAAAAGGGTTTTACTCCATCCCTTATGGTTTTTCCATAAAACAATTCTAAAAACTGCTTGCGGAGCCTTTGAAACAACAAACCAGTGAAACTCATATTTTGAAAATTTGATCACATGAGAGGTTCTCCAATGGTAAGAGATGCCTAAAAAGACCACAACACACCAAAAATGAAATAAAATAAACTATCATGTTTTTGGTTGATGCGGGATAGCCCATTCGCTTGGATGCTCCTGCATCATGCTTACAAGTAAGAATGAAAATGTTTCTAGTTTCCTTTTTATTGAATCTACTTTATCCATTCATTTTGATTAAATAATTAAAAGAAATGAATTGTTTTGTGCTTTCTTCCTTAAGTTTAGTCTTTTGTTGATGTGTGTGGTAGTGCCACATCATGGTGTACATCACTCCTCATAGGTTGAGATGATGTCATCTCTTTAATTGTGTGTTACCTAGATGTCGCTTTTGCACATATTTGGTATTGTGTTAGTGTAGTCATGTGTGACGGCTACACTTACATGTGAGTGATTGTGTGTTGCAATACTGTTATATGTTGTATTTACTAACATGAAAAAATTATTAGGCACGTTTTACTCCATTTTTTCCTTATTAAAATTTAGAAATTAGAGAGCAATAAGTAATCATTATATTAATGCCATTTTTCTTATCTATGTTGGTAATACTAGGGAGGAATGGTGAATGTTTCATTGCTTTAGAATTTTCACTCTCTAGCCTCTTTCTCCTTGCAAATTCCACTAAAATGCTAGAGGGTGAAAATGCCAAAGCTACGAAACATTTATTGTTCCTCCCTTTACTCACAAATACTTAAGGTGCTCAGGTGTTAAAAGTATCCCCTTATCTTGTGATTATTAACATAAATGAGAAAAATGTCATTGGTGTAATGACTACTCAATGAGGGCATCTTTACATGACTACAATAAAATTGTGTATTGCTATTTTTAGAACTATAATGCAACAATATAAAACTACATTGATATTTGATCATATATTTTAGGGTTTCACCCCTTTCTAGGTCCTATAGTATAATTTCATAATAAGATTTGGCATCTTAATCACAACATTGACATTTTACAAATAACTCAAATTAATTTAGATTGATTTCATTTAATTACCCCTATTTACTCTAATTATGAAGAAAAGATAAAATAAATTTAAGCCAAGTGAAAAAGTTGAGGCAAATTTTATCTAGTTACTTTTTCCCTCAATAAATCTAACATATAAAACGGTGTGATTAAGCTTAATTACTTCATTTATCCTAATTCACTTTAATATTAAAACAAAATTAATAAAAAAATTAGCATACTTTTCTCCACTTGTATAAGTCCCCCTTATATGCTTAATTAAAAAATGATATAAATTAGAAATGGAAAAACAAGGAGATATTAAAAATGAATAGGCTCAATTATTCTAATTATTCTTATTTGTGCCATTAGGTCCTAATCATAAAATTTGGTAGAAAAAATTGAGATTAACATATTCTCAATTTTTTTTTTAATTAACTGCATATAGGTAGTGTTAATTATCTTCAATTAACTTTATTTACCCTATTTCTTGTATTAATTTTTTTAATTGATTGCAATGAAATGACGTTAATTAGTCCCAATTGCTTATATGTGTTCACTTGTTCGTAGTTGATCCAATTTAATTTCTCAATTTCAAGGATTAGGCATGTGAGGCTGATTAAACCAATTTATCTACCAATTACTTATATGTGTCCCAATTTAACACTTTTGACTTATTTCTTACAAGAAAACATGGACAATTGTTATTAAAACTAGCACTAAATATTTATATTTTCTTCAATTTCAAATTTAAAGTAAATATTTGATTGAAGGGATTAAGAGTGTGTGAAAAAACTTAGGTAGTTAAATATTGTGGTCAACTTCAAGTAATTAAATGTGAAATAAAGATAATTGTTTGAGTTTAAAGCCTCTACATTTAAAACTTGGTCAATAACTATTAGATAATTTTTTAGAACAAAGATTGTAACAAATTATATCAAAAAGATAAATAGGCAAAATATAAATAAGGAGCAATGTCTCCATTGCAAGCAATCTTCACAACAATCATGTATCTAGATTGTTTTACCGCACTTTAACCTTTTTCTCTCTCCCTATATTCTAGATCTAAAAACCCCACATTTCTTGTAGATGAATTAAAAATCCTACACTTCTTTGGGTTTGAATATTGTCAAATGATATTAGTCATTTATAAATTTTAAGTTATATTCTCACCTTGGATTTATAAGATAGACATTTTAATAACTAAATAAATAAATAGTTTCATTTGTCTCTATTTGCACCATTAAGGCCCAATCAAAAAAATTACTAGATCAAATTGGCTACCATATTTCAATTTTTCCTAGTTTTTAATGTTGATTTGGCTAATTGCAATGAATTCACACCTGTAGGTTTAAACATCTTTAATTAACTCTATTTTTTTTGGTTTCTCCTATTGAATTTTCCAATTGATAGCAACTACAATATTTGTGTGAAATAAAGTTAATAAATCCTTGTTACTTATATTTATTCAATTGTTCCTATTTGACCTAATTTAGTTTTCCAATTGCAAGGATTAGACATGTATCTCTCTATTTATTCTTATTAACTTACTTTCTCAAAACAAATATGATCAAATACAATTATGACCCCAATTATTTTATACAATTAAATATTTCATTCAAGGATTAGGAGATATGAAGAGACCTAGGTTTATGGTAGTATTGAATGATTAATTGTGGAATGAAGACAGTCCTTTGAGTTTAAGGCCTCTACTATTAGAGATCAAATCTATTATTTTTGGAAAGGGTAGATGTGAGGACAAATAATGTCTTATAATTAATTATTAATTTAATGTGAGGATGGAGTGACCCTAGTGGTGAAATGGAGGCTTTGCCCCTCCTTTGGTGCACTTCATCAATTCATCAGGATTAGTTCAAGAAGATATGGTAGGAAGTTCCCCTTTTAGTCCCACAATTTTTTAGGGATTCTTCTTGGATAGTTAAACACAATACCCACTTTCTCATATTTGATTTTATAATTTTGGTTTTGAGAAGGAAATTTATGGTCCCCAATGGTCCTAAAAAAATTAGTTTTTGGAGCTAGAACCATTCTGATAGGGAATTGGAGGATTCAAGAGCATTCTGCTTCAAGTGGTTTCGTATCTAAAGCATTGGTGTCAAACTCCACTCCTATTGTTCCGATTTTGCCTTTCAATATAAAGACAAAAGATTCAAAAGCTTCATGATACAACGTTGATTAGTATTCTAAAGATCGAGTTGGTTGCCAATTCCTTTAGTTCAAGAATGGGTTTAAGGCCACACGAAATCCTTCCCCAAATCTCTTTTTTTTGCTTGAAGGTTTCTTTGTGGTTTAATTTAGCTCTCAAGATGTTTGCAAGGATGCTCTAACCTCAATCTCAGTTAGCATATAAGGTTGGATCTCTCTCTTCAAGAATGGTCCCTTATTTTCACATGTTCATCTTTCCCCTTAGCTTCCTTAGAGGTCTAGATCTAGCTCTATGGTATACCCCTAAAGTTCTAGAGCCCCGAGTGATTGGAATTGATTGGTCAAATTTTTGGAGAGTTGATAGAAGTGGACCAGTGCTCTTTGAAGAAATTACATACTATTTATGCCAGTTTGAAGATAACATGATATCTAGACCTCCCTATTCCCAAAAAGGTATTGTTTTCCCTTTCTTTTGGTTCCTTTTCTCAAGAAATAGAATATGAAGGTATTCCCTTAAAATGCTTGATTTTCCATAAAATAGGCCATCAAGCAAAAAAATGCTAGAAGCTGAAATCCATTATTCATGCCCTTAAGTAAAATCTAGGGAACTTGAAGTGAATTAAAATTAGAGGGTGAAACAAGTTTCTCACCTAAGGAATTTTTTTTGAGGCATGAAATCACGATTGGTTCTTTTATGATGTAGCTACCCTTCTTCTTGGTGTTCTTTTTTGGGTCTTAATAAGTGATATTCTTCACAAGCTCAAGGGGTTTCACATGTAAAAGATCAAAACCTCTTCCTAGAAGTAGGAGTCACTTCCTCACAACACCTCTCTCTTGCCTTTAAGAGTGGTTCCTCCACCTCAAAAGAACTAAATGAGTTGGATCATCATTTGGGGAGTCTAGAAAGAGAATATTCCTTGGATGATTTGTGTGGTATTTCTAGTGTTCATATCTCTAAGAAACCTTTGTGTGTTACAAAGAAGAAAAGAAAAAGCAAAAACTAAACTTTGAAACATTGACATGAAAATCCCTAGAGAAAATAGGTGAAGGTTCTCATAAAACCCCAGATAGCTTCGTTAAAGGTTCTAGTAGTGTAGTGTGGAGGGGAAAGTGCCTTCCTCATGGATCATGAATGGGTTCTCGTGGAATGTGAGGGGTTTCAATTGCCCTAGCAAAAGGAGGTTGGTTAAAAATCAACTCTTGGTGAATAAATGTGATTTTGTCCTCCAAGAAACAAAGCTCTCTAAATATGATTTTTGTTTTTGTTTTTAGAATTCCTCTTGGAAAAATGGAAGGGTATTGCGATGTATGCAATAGGTGCTTCTAGGGCTCTTTGCATTATTTGGAACCTAGTGTCTTTGCACATATCACTTATTAGTAAAGCTTGTAATTGGATTTGTTGCTCCTTTAGATCATATAAATTTAATATTTTTGATTTTTTTTTCAACATCTATGGATCAAATAGCCCGATTCAAAAAATCAAGCTCTAGGAAGATCTCTCGGAACAATTATTTTTGCTTAAAGATCAAAAAGTCCTCTTAGGAGGGGATTTCAATGCTCTAACTAGGTCTTCAAATAATGGGAGGCGTGAGTAGAGTTACCTAATCTGTATTGGACTTCAAGGAGTTTTTGGTTCGAAATGAAATTTTGAATATAGTTCCTAAAGAGGGCATCTAAAATTTGGAACCATGGAAGGGTAGGTTTCTACTAAAGGTTGGATAGGTTTTTAGTCTCCCCTTCTTGGTTGCAAGATCATTAGATCTTAGATACTTTTATTCTCCTAGTGATAGGCTTTGATCATTATCCTCTTAGTCTAAATGTTTCCCTAGACTCCCCTCTTCTTCACTTTCCATTCAAATTTGAACTCATGTAGTTGTAGCATAAAGACTTTTTACACATGGTTTTAGGCTATTGGAATAATTGCCCCGAGGGCACACCTATGTTCTGACTTTCAAAAAAGTTGAGGTATGTAGAATAGTGTTTCATCCAATTGAACAAAGAAGTTTTTGGCAATATTTTTGAAGAGAAAATAGCTATATAAATTTCCTTGGAACAACTTAGTAATTCTATTCAAGTATCAAGGTTATATGATGCTCTTCTATAAGAAGAATCTAGACTATTACCTAGCACCTCAAGATCAATGTTTATGAAGGAAATTTTTTTGGTGTCAAAAGTTTTGGGACGAGTGGATCCTTGATGGGGATAGAAATATAAAATATTTTCATTCTATTACACTTGCTAGACATTAGGAAAATATAATCTATGCCATTGTAGATGCTCATGGATCCAAATTAGAGGCCCCAGAGGATATAGTTATGGAAGATGTAGCCTTCTTTCCAAACCTTTTCAAGGTTGATCTACAAGAAGACAAGTCTGCAATGGAATACCTCCTAGTTGAGATTCCCTCACTTCTTTCTACTTGACAAAATTCGTAGCTCCTCAAATCTTTTTCGAGTGACGAAGTCCATGGTGTTGTATTTGGCTTGAAGGGTGATAGAATCCCACGTTCGGATGGGCTTCACGCTACATTCTTCCAGGTTTTTTGTGAAATTCTTGGAAGAGATTTGGTGGCAATAGTGAATGATTCTTTCATTGAAAAGAAAGAAGTAGCAGGTTAATTTTATTTTTGAAGGTAACACGCTAGAAATAGTGGAACAATACAAGTACCTGGGAATTGATTTTCACAATAGGCTCAGTTGGGAGTCTTGTAGAGCGAAAAGGATTCTAGGTGGGTGGAGAGCCTCTTACTTGCTCCAGAACAGGTGTAGGAAAGTTGAACTTTGGGATTGGAAAACCAAGAAAACCCTTTTTGGTTTGCTAGTCACGTCGGTTGTCCTTTATGGGTGTGAGGTTTGGGGGAGCAACATGTCGAACCACAAGTAGAAACAACTAGAAAGAATTCAAAAACACCTTATTACCAACAATTTTAAAGTCAAATCAATAGTCCCTTATGAGATCCTTTTAGCTGAAGTGGGTTCTTTCCCATTGGAGGCGTCAACAATAACAAGACTATTAAGATACTTAAAAAAGGTGGAAAATATGGATAGTACCGCTAGCCCAAAATAGTGGTGGAGGAGAGACTTGACTGTAGGAAAAAGATGTGGATGAAGCAAAACAAGAAGTGGTTGAGTAAGTGGGACATTAGCTTGCATTATTGTCCTATCAATAAAGAGGAAATAAAAAAGTTTGTGTTAGATAAATTTAGGACCACCATGTGGTCAAATCAGATTGGTCGAAAAAAAGAACTTTATGTTAGAGAGTTCAATCCCACATGGGAGCATGGTGAAAAATATTATATGTGGTTTGTTCTCAGGGGAAAGGTGAAGATTTTAGTCGCTTAGCTGAGACCAGGTCCCATCCTCTTAGATGTGAGACAAGTAGATGGACGATTCCCAAAGAAGAGTGGACTGAAAGAACATGCATTTTTTGCGATAAAGGGGTGGTTGAAATTGAATGGCATTTCATCACTAAGTGTGTTGTGTATGCAGATATTCGAAGCCAATTTGATTATAGTTGGAATGTAGACAACCTTAGTGAGTTATTTGAGGAAGCTCAGATTCTTAGTACAACTAGTTTATTGATCAAGATCCATACTAGAAGATTTGATCTCGAAAGGAGACTGAAAATATCTTGAGGAGTCGTTTCCCTGGTCCCTTAGGCTACTTGGCCTCATGGACATTATTAAAATCTTTCATTTCATTTCATTTAAAATTTGGCAAAATCCTCAAAATTTTCAAAACGTACCTTCTTATCTGTAGTGCCCAAAAAAGCCAATGCAACCAATAGCACTTTGTAATGCAGCCGATAGCACTTTTTAATTCTACCAATAAAATTATTTCTAAAGTGATAGCAGGGCACTTGAAGCCTCTCCTTTTGAAGCTTATTTCAGAGGAACAAGGGGGTTTGTAGGAGGATGTCAAAATTTGGATGGAATTCTTATTACTCATGAGACCATTCCATTTTAAAGAATAAAGAGAAGCGTATGACCATCAAATTGACTATTACACAAGTTTGTAATAGAGTTTCATGGAACTTTCTAGAAAAAAGTGTTCTTGGCTTTTGGCTTCTCCTCTTGCTAGGTTAGTTGGGTTTTGCAGGTGGTCTCAGGAGCTTGGTTCTCTATTCTAGTCAATGGTAGTCTAGTAGATTTCTTTTAGCATTCATGGGTATAAAACAGGGTGATCCTTTGGCCCCCTACTTGTTTATTCTTATTGTTGAGTCTCTTAGCAAATTCATATTGAAATATCAATCTAATGGTATGCTATCAAGTCTTAGAGTATCTCCACATTTGATACCTATCACTCAAACAATTTGTAAATGGTACTATCCTCTTTAGATTTGCCTCAGTGTACTGGAAGCAAAGACGTGGAAGAAGATCTTATCTGGCTTCATTGTAGCTTTTGGTCAACATATTAATGAAAGTCTAAAATATTTCTTTTTAATGTGGGGAAGAGGCTGCGGTAGATTCTAGTAACCTCTTTGGGTTTTAATTTGGACTCTCTCCCTTACAAATATTTGGGATCCCCCTCTTTTTTGGCCATAGTAGTTCTAAGCTTTGGAAAGTTGTTCATAAAATTCAAAACTGTCTAGTGGCCTAGAGTGGTGGTTGGCTCAATTTGACAAATCATTTGCTCAACATAAAAGTAATGCTTCAAGCTATTCCTATATATTTGCTTTTAATTTTGCCCATTCCTAAATCCACACTCAACAATATATAAGGCATATGTAGGTCCTTTGGCAAGGCAACTCTAAGGGAAATCCCCTCTCCTCAAAAGGGTAAAGGTTTGCTTCCCTAAAGCTTAAGGAGGTGAGGGTGTGGGAGTTGGCTTTTCATAATACAACTCTAGGAGCTAAGCTAGCATGGAATTTTTAGAGGATCCTAATGTTGTTCTATTCTAAAAAAGAAGTATTTACGAGGCAATAACATCCTCAACTTTTTGGGGGATGATGATCTTCCAAATGGTTCATCCATTTGGAATTTTGCAGTGAATTCAAGAAACCTAATTACGCACAGCAGGGTGGAGATGAGAGCACTCATTTTTGGTTGTAAATATATGACAAAAAAAATTAAAATGAAAAATATTAAATGAATAAATAAATGGAATATTCTGCCATCAGTTTGAGTGTCCACAATTTTCCCTTAAAAGACATGGGAAGTGGAGAGTTAAATCCATTTAAAAATGCATAATGAAAAAAATAGGAGCGGTAGAAAGAAGAGTATGAAGTAGATTTAAAGATGTGAGGTGAGTGTGAACATAAACCAAAAGAATCCCACAAAATATTTTTGTATTTAGGTTGCGTCAAATGTAGCAGGACCAAATTTGACCAAAAAAAAAAACAAAAAAACAGTGAGCTTGGCCATTTGTTTTGCATGAGCTCTTTGTTTTTTAAACACAAAAAATAAAAACTGTTTGCTTCAATTTGATATCAAAGTGTATTTTTTAGAGAAAAAAACATATTTTCAAAATATTTCAAGCATGCATTACTGTTTTGAGGGTTCCACCATATGTCCTCAGATTTGGAGAGGGGCCTGTGTGTGAGAGGATCTATGCCCTATAAGTTTTTTGCTTAGGTGAATATTGCAGTAATTTTTTATGTATTTGTCCATCCTTCCGGGTATACGTCCAGCGATCAAAGACTGGATCTGAAATCATTTGGTGATCAAAGACTGGATCTGAAATCATTCGAGACACCAAATGATTTCATACTCTTTTGTTTGCAATCTGATTTTATAGTAAGTTGTTTAATTTAAAAAAAAAATCATTTGCTTTTTTTTTTTTTTTTTTGAAGGTATTTGCATCTATTTTTTCTATACAGACCACTTGCCTCTTCACTTCTCATCTTTCACTAAATATTTATAAATATTTCAGAGTTTTTGTTTTTATTTGTTTTAATATTGAGGATTAATTAACATATTTTATATTTCAAAAAATATATCTAAAGTTAAATTAATATTAAGGATTAATTAGCCTATTTTTTTTAATCAATTTATCACCTATATTAAAATATTGTTTTTCTTGGTAACTTCCTTATTTCCTGTAGATACTTTTCTATTTCTATCTTTAAATATTTGTCATTTTAAAAAAAATAAAATAATAGTTTACCTAAAGAAGGTAGAGTAATCTTAAAGAATAGAAAACTATGACACTTTTTCTTTTTCACATTGAGAGTTAAATATTTTTAGATTTTGACTTAAAGTATTTCAAAAAGGATGTGAATAAAAAAGAAAGAGGGGGATTAGAGTGGTGTAATTTATTGGATAGTTTCAAATATAATTTATTTTTTCTTTAATTTAAACTAGTATATTTATATTTAAAAAAATATATCTAGATATCCTTCTCCAGGCGCCTATTTTTTCATATACCATTCCATAACGTTTCTTTCTTTCATCTTAGGGCATAGTGATGGCTTCTATGAAACTGCCATCCACCTTTCTTTCCATCCAGCGTGTATTTGTATTTTTTTAAAAATTCCTTTCACCTTCTTTTTTTAATTTTTTTAACTTGTGGAGTGACTATTTGGTTTTTTTAATAAAGATTCTATATTGGAATTTACATAGAAATTCCGGAACAATTATTCATTCAACACATGCAAACTACCAATCCCTTTCATATTCACTTTATAACACAAAGTAAAGGTAATATGAAACAGCAATTTAGGGCATAGTTTTACAAATGAAGGATTTTTTATCTTTTAAAAATTGTGCAATATGTAAAACCAATTTTATTTTATTTTTTAATTTCATTGGATAAGCCCAACAAAGCTAAGGATTGAGAAGATTGAAACGGTAAAAACTTTAAGCAAGGCCACTCAATAACTGCCCAAGTTTTTCTATTTTTCTATCCATTTGGCTTCCACAAATTTATTTATTTACACATTTTATGAATTTTGTTTACATGGAATCTAAATCTTAATTGTTTATGGGAATCTTGTGAGTGTAGAATGCCTCTCGGCGTAATTAGTTTAATTTGAACTTAATTTAATTTCAATTTAATTTTTAATTTAGATTTTATAAACTTTTAAATTTAAATTTAAGCTTTTATATTTTTTAAGTAAATCTAAACTAGCATATTTATATTTTAAAAAATATATCTAAAGTAATATCAATATTCTAAGATTACATACCTTTATTAGATTTTCAGCCTTTTCAAGATTCTTCTATCATACATATTACACATTGCTAATGTGCTTCAAAATTCTTTTAATTTCACATTATCAAAAATTTATCTACTAATTGACAATGCATAAATTAATTAAATTACCATTAAATATGTTAAATTTTATGTGAATCATGAAATGTATAGATGGTATGATTGTAATAAACTTTATTTTTAACATGTCTATTAGTTAATTGGATTTTCCTTAGAATTTTTTTTTGATATATATACCTTGGTTAGGGACCAGGGACCCATCAAAAATAGGGCCGACCCCACAAGTTTTTAACATTTGTCCACATACTGAAACGGTCTAAATAGCAAGACTACACTTATAAACTAAGTCCCAGGAGTGGGGCAAATTACAACAGCCTTCACTCCATATAGAGCATTAACATTAACAGAAAAAGGAAACATAACAACAAATATTAAAAACTTGACTCCAAACTACTTGTCTTTTCCTCCATCCAAATCAACTATGCCTTCATTGTCGCACGCACAGGTGTACAATAGATAAGCCTGCTTAGGAACTCGAACCTCTAGCTTCTCCACCAAACCCTCAACCATCCTCGTGGTATCCAACATACTCTGAAGAATGTCATGCAAGTGACCCAAGGCCAATTCATGATTCTCTACCATCTGTCAGGAGGATTCAATTAAGTCCTCATGTGTTAAAATAGAAGTTCCGCCACTGAAAGCATGGTCACAACTGTCAAAGACTAGGCAGCACCAAAAATATTCCATCTCCCTCTGGAAGTACCGGGTCCAACAGCAGGGGAGCCATGGCATCCCTAACGTTCACACCGTCCTGACCGTCCACCTCCTTTGCAACCTTCAGTAACCTGTAGAGCCACTACCGCAAGATGAGATTTTTAATCTCACTCTCAATGTCCTTTACAAACCCCGCCATGGCTTCCTCAACCTTTTCTGCAGAGTATACTTCCTTTTCATCCGCCTGCCAACAGATTTACTTGGTCTAGGGTAAAGGATTGGCTGTCGAGGGGGAGCAGATGACTGCTTGCCTTTCTCCCGAGCACCTGAGCCCTCTGCTAAGCCACCACCAAACACGAACACAAACAGAAGGAAACAAGGAAATGAGAGCCAACAATGAACCAAAAAGGCAAGTTTCCTTCCAAACCACGCCATCACAAGTAGTAATTGCAGCTTTGCCACCTTTCACCTCACACATGCCATTGGACAGTTTGCCACCTTTCCCAATAATGTCAGTTTAATGAGCTATCCCATTATCAGGTGGATTTTCCTTAAATATTATTAATATTTTTAAAATATTAATTATAATAATGCAAGGGAACTCAAACATTGTCCAATTTAATTATCAAGTAGTTAGTAGCAAGTTTATATCTCATCCACACTAAAAAGTGATAAATAGTTTTCCTATTTTTAATAACTAAAATTTACTTTTAACTATTGAAATGAATGCTATTTAAGAATAACACTGTAATCATAAAAATAAATAAAAATTTAATTACTTAGGAATGAAAGTAACAAATTTTTGGAATGTTAGTTAAGAATAGCTAATGACAAATGTTAAGATTAGGGTTACAACTAGGGCAAATATTTATAACCAAAAAATGTTAAAAATGTTAGGGTTTAAGTGGAATAGGTGCCTCGAGAAGGACATCTCTCGGCGTACTTTAGATATATTAGGTTATATTTTTTTAATGATTTAAAAATTTAATTACTTAGGAATGAAAATAACAATTTTTTTGAATGTTATTTAAGAATAGCTGATGACAAATGTTAAGATTATGGTTACAACTAGGGCAAATATTTATAACCAAATTTTTTTTAAAAATATTAGGGTTTAAGTGGAATAGGCACCTTGAGAAGGATATCTCTCAGTGTACTTTAGATATATTTTTTAAATATAGGTATGCTTTAGATTTTTGACATGTGTCTCACTTGGGATTTGGGTAATGGAAGCTTAAAAGATTTTTGGTGTGACTGTTGGCATGGGAAGCCACCTCTATTGAATTCTCCTAATTTAGAAGAGGTGAGGCAATCTCTGATGGCTCTATGGGGTAATAAGGTTTGTGATTGCTAGAAGGAGATTAGCATTAATGGGTGCCTTCTATGTTCCCACAAAAGCTTCAATGGTGTTTGTTGACCTATTTTCCCCTTCTCAGAGTCAAATAGCCTAGCTTGAAGATATTGATAAAATCCCTTAAAGGCCTAATATCCTTCAGTTTTTAGTGTAAATCCTTGCCAAAATCCCTAAAAATTCCTAGGGAGAATCCTTGCAAAAAACCCCAAAAAAACCTAGAATTTTCTAAGTCCTTACCTTAGTTTTTTGGCCCCTTTTGGTCTTTGTTGACAAAAGTCTAGGTTCATGAACTTGACGGTTCGGCGAATGGCCAATTTGCTGACAAAGGGAGGAAAAATCAAAATTTTATTAAGGAAACCATGTTTCCCTTTATCAGTAATTCTCATTTTTGCAAACTTTTCCAAAAGTTTAAGATTTCACAAGTTCGCCAATTCGGTGATTTGCCGACAATGGGCTAGGAGAGCAGGTTTCTTCAAAATTTGTCTAAGGCATAAGGAGAAAAAGCATGCCTTTATTGGTGATTTTCCAAGGGCATGAACTTTTCTTGAGTTTGAAAATTCTCAAGTTCACTGATTCGGTGATTCCTTGATAAATGAGAGCAGAGGAAGACAAAGTTCAGGGAAAGTGAACTTTCTTGACAAAGGGAAGACTTGCAATAAATTGACTAAGTAAAGAAGAAGCAAATGTTTGCCTTTGTCAATAAACTCATGGTTCGGTGAACCTTAACTTCCCTGATCGGCGACTTTGGCAACAAGGGATAAGGTTTTCCAAAAGTCAAATGGGCCGATAAAAAGAAAATTTGGCTAAGGCATACTTGGTTTGAAGTTTTGCCGATAAGGTAAAATAAGAGTGAAGAATCGACTAAGGTAAAATGGTTCGACAAAGTGACATTTCACCGGCAAAGAAGACTTGGTTTGGAAATTAGAAATTTTTCTGATAAGGCAAAATAGAAAACATAGAAATGGCTAAGGCAAAGAAAAAGAAAGCTTTATTGGGAAATTTGTCAACGTGTGAACTTTTCACAAGTTTGAGATTTCTCAAGTTCGCTGATAAGGTGATTTGCTGATAGAGAAGAAAGCAAAAGTGACAAAATTTGCGAAGGTGGAACTTTGCTGATAAAGGAGAAAAAGCAAAGTGGGCAGGGCAAAATGGTTTAGCAAAGTGACAATTTGTTGACAAAGGTAAAAGCAAGGCCAAAAAGCAAAGTTTGTGAAAGTGAAGTTTTGTCGATAAAGAGGCAAAAGTTGGCCAAAGGTAGAGTTTGAGAAATGGTTTTTCATCGATAGAGAGAAAGAAGAATAGTTCACAAAAGACAAATTTTGCTGATAAGGCAAAAAGAGATAAAGCCAAAGTTTTGGAAAAGTAGAACTTTTCCAATAAAAGGAAGCAAAGGCAAAGTTCAGCAAAATGAAATTTTGCCGATAAGAAGAAAAGATGGAGCCAAGCAAAGTTAGAAAAAATGACATTTTGCTGATAAGGGCAAAAGATGGTCAAGAAAAGAATTAGAAAAAGTGGATTTTTGCCGATAAGGGGAAAAATGGGAGAAACAAGCCATAGTTCAAAAAATTGAAAAGTTGTTGACTGAAGATGAAATATGCATAAGACAAGGACATAGTGTTATCTAAATGATAGATTTTGCCGACAAGGCAAAATTCAGGTCAGAGTTCAAGTAGAGTGCAAAATCAGTAAAAATAGAGTTTTTAATGTATTGTAGGCTTTAAATATTTGAATTTGAATATTTAAAGTGTTGTAAAAGCTTTGTATGGGGGATTTTGGCAGGAAAGTTCATTTGAAATATCTTCTTCAGCCATTAATGCAGAATTAGATCTGCTCAACTACTTCATCTATAGATATTTTGCATTAATTGTTGCAGATGATGAATCAACTACCTATATTCAAGCCAACAAATATCTCTCAGCTACTTCAAGATCCAAGAGATTTCACGTAATTAATCCTTGCAGATAGACATTCCTTTTGACAGATATATTTTCTGACAGGCCCATGGGGTAAATTTATTGTGACAGGTGACTTAGGTCAATGTAATGAAATGTTATATATACATGTGAAAAAGATGTAATGAGGGTTGGATACAGAGACTTCTTTTGTACTCCAAACAGAACCCTCCTCTGTTGTAACCATGCCTTTCTGATTAATATATGTTGGTTGTTTTTACCTCTTCGTGTTGTTTCAGCTCTGTGTAATTTAGGAACTGGTTTGCCTGTGAATGTTTATTTCCTCTCAACCCTGTTCTTCTTTTTACCTCTATTAGAATCTGCTACATCTGTGTAAATTTATTAGCTGTATCTAATTATTTTGTGCATTTTAGTTCTATGAGTGTTTTATATTCAAACTTGGTGTATCATCCCCTTTTCATTTCAGTTTTATCCTTCTTCCCCTTTTCCTCAATGGTCGATAGATTAGGTTTAGTCTTAGTAATAGTTGAATCTCCCATTCAGCAAAGGAACCAGCCTCTCTTGAAATTTGATTTCCCTGTAGGGTCCCACACTTGGAAATCATCTCAATGTTTCACTGGATTGTTGAAGCCCTAAACTGCTCCAACACAGGGTGCAAATCCAAGTGACAACAGTTTTTGGCATGCCCGGTGGGACCATTTTAATGATCCTTATCATCCATTGAAGATTTTTGGTGTGCTCTTCAATGCATCTTTCCATTCAGGGCAATCTCTGCAACACCATGGTGACTCTACTGATCAAATTATATGCTGTTGAAAGCATTCCAAGTGCCTAAAAAACTTCAACAATTAGGATTTCGTGATACTCCTAGTCTAAATTTCTTTCAGAAGCATTTTGATCACCTAGCGACTCTACTGGTATGAGCCCGTTTCTCAAAAGGGTAGATCTGTTTGCTCTTTTTCTCATATTGTTTGAATGATTATGTTTCATTTCATGCTATATTATGTCAAACTATTATGGAATCTTTGAATATCAGGATCCTTATAATGCATGCCTCCCACCTGCCCCTGCTTAGTTTTCTTGGTAGTTTAATGATGCTTATTTTGAACCTCAAGAAAACCACTTCATCCCTAATCAATATGATTGCCCTCCTAACCCACCTCAAGTGGACTATGATTTTGATAACATGAGTTCCATGGACATAATGATAGACCTGCAAAGGAGGTTGGAGGAAATTCAAGGAGTGATAGAGTATAACAAGCAACAAGAGGAGCTTGCTTATCAGGCTTGTCTTCAGTAACAACAACAGGACGACACAAGAAAAGGGTTTTTTAAGAAAACCTTGCTATGCATATTGTAGCTCAAGAGGAATAGATGAGGCAAGTGACTCATTATGTGCTCTCTTTTCCCAATTTTAAACCCCTTCATATACCACTACAAATTAGCTTACAATAGAGCAGCCTCGATGTCACAAATTCCCAAGTTTCAAAAGCTCTCTCCCTTTGCAAGACCCTATTCTTGTGCAAACCTAATTTATCATTCTCCAAGAACAACTTTTCCAAGAACCCTCTCCCCTCCAAAAGATTCAAGAAAATATTCAAGTCTCTTGCCTTGATACTATTTCACTTTTCAAAGGTGGACTTGTTCTGTACCAGGCTAGTTGGTGGGATGCATCAGATGTGGAGGTGAAAGAAAAGAAACCAATCAGGAATAGTCTATTGTCCCTACACTCACAGAGGTGGAATTGTTTGAACCTCTTAAACCTATGAGTAATGTTAATTCAAATAAGGGTTTGAGTCCTCTGGATTTTAGTTCTTTTGGGGCTTTTTCTCATGCATCTGATCAAGCAAACAAAAATGAAATGCAAAGATTGCATGGGGAGAACCTTCAACTGTAGAGACAACTTGAGAAGAATCTGGTGGAGTTGCAGTCGATTGAGGACAAAGAGGAGGATATTGCTGCAATGGCTCCATAAGCTGACAATGCCACCTTGGTTCATGAACTACCTAGCTATATTGAAGATACAGATGGCATTCAAATGCCAACATTAGCTACGGTTCTGGAACAACATGAATATGTTGAAGGCCATGGTAAGTTGATGGCATGTAAGGTCGAGTGTGGCAATGAGGTTCCAACTAATGAAGAGGAGCAAGTAGGCAGCCCTATACTGAAAAATGCAGAGGCTGATAATACAAACATGTTTGAGGAGATCCCATATTTTAATAAAAATGATGATGTGGAGATTGAACATGGGCAAGAACAAATTGAAGATTTGTTCTTGATTTTCCAGCAGGGATCTATAAACTCCTTGGTGAAAGAGATTTCACCATTGAGCATGTGCAGGGCTCATTTTCTAAGCCTAATTTAGAAAATCATGAGCATATCATTCATAAGGTGTAAGCAACCATCTTTCCAAACCATGTGCAACAACTAGAGCATTCAGACCAACAAAAAGTTGCAAAATTAGAGCATGAACATGAATGCAACAGTGATGGCTTGCATACCATTTCAAGGGGATGTGCTATAAGGCATTTGGCCCAATTGGAGACATATCATGAGAAGGAGTCCCTACCTATCATGCTTACTTCAAAGCATGAGGTTGAGCATCAAAAGGGGCTAGATCAACCCATTTATCCACTTCCAGACAACCATATTTCCAATCAGTGCAAGTGGATAAATGAGCTTTTCTTGTCCTTGGGGAAGTATTTCACTACCTTGTTGTATGCCCATACCTTCCCCACCCTTTTTTAACTACCCACAGGTGTGGGAAACATTGTAAATTGTTAAGAAAATGCAGTTTCTTTCAGGAACCAGTTAATGGCTTTATTTAAGTCAGTTTTCTGGTTGGCTAGTTTAGGATTAGGATAAGTTTGTTTCTATTTTAGTGTTTCCCTGTTCCTAAGTGTTGTTGCACAAGTTGCACTCTCATTAGGAGAATATGGGCCTTGTTTCCCTTTTTGGTGTTGTTTTGAACGTAGGGTTTCAGTTGATTTGACCTATTGCATTCCCTTTTTTGACTTCATGCCCAATGGATGCTTAAGGCCACTGGTCCATTTGTTTAGCAGGCAAACATCCCTAAGAGGTCACCAATGTTGACTTATTTTCCCCTTCCCAGAGTCAAATAGCCCAGCTTGAAGATATTGATGAAATCCCTTAAAGGCCTGATATCCTTTAGTTTTCAATGTAAATCCTTTCCAAAATCCTTGAAAATTCCTAGGAATAATCCTTGAAAAAAATAGAAAAACCCAGAATTTTCTAAGTCCTTGCCTTAGTTTTTTTACCCCTTTTGGCTTTTGTCAACAAAAGTTCAGGTTTGCGAACTTGCCAGTTCACCAACTAGACAATTCACCGACAAAGGGAGGAAAAATTGAAATTTAACTAAGGAAAGCATGTTTCCCTTTATCAGAAATTCTCATGTTTCACGAACTTTTCCAAAAGTTTGAAATTTCACAAGTTCTTTGTGTATACACCTAAAAATGACATGACTACTTAAATAAATATTTTAAATATTTATTTTATCTTCATATTCCTCCATCAATAAATAAATAAATAAATTTATTTATTTGATTCATTTCCTCCCATTTAATTAAATAAATTACATTTATTTAATTAATTTCATCTACATCAACTTTATTCTTCTAAATAATTTTAATTATTTAATTAAATCTTTCATTCTTCCAAATTTAAATAAAATACAAATTTATTTAAATTAAAATCTCTAAAAATAAAATATATTAAATATTTTATTTATTCTTCCAAAATTATCTACAAGTAATTAAATAATTATGCTTTCTTATCTTCTAAAAAAATCCTCAATATCTTCTAAAAATAAACTCTTCTTGTCACACAAAAGCAAAAGCCGAGTTAACTGATTTAAAGTAAATCTATTTTATCAACAAAGCTCTTAAATTAGAAAAATATATTCTAATTTATGAAAATGAAAACTCATCCTCATCAAGAAAGCAGTTAACTCAACAAAGCTTCTTTTTGAAGGACACATGTCATTCTATTTATGCACGTTCTCTCGAACATTCTCCTCTGTTGATCTTCTTATTTCTTCTCAACTATTGATCCTCTTTCACACAACTCTATAAATACAACCCTCTTCTTCTTCATTTAATATCCATCATTCGAGTAAACTTATGCTGCAGGAACTATAGCACGCCATTAGCACCCCACTTGCATATCATTCATCATCCATCCATTTCATAGTGTGTTGAAGTTCATCTTTAACATACCAAGTATTAGAGCCACTTCTCCTTGTCATCTTGAGGAATCAAAGCAAGGAAGCAAGCTTCCTGAGGGCCATCTTCATCACCACAAGATCAAGAAAGAAAAGGCGAACAATGGAAGACACAAGGTAAAAGGTTGTGAGTATCTTTGTTTCTCTATTTTAAATCTCCTTTTTATCTTCATATTCCATTGATGTTTGGGTTTTTATTATTCATTTGATTTATCCCATTTTTACCCTAACATTTTTGACACCCACCATGGGGCACTTTCCCCTAATCTAACCAAAATCTGAGTTTCTTAGTGATAGGTTTTCGTACAGGCTTCTGACAGGTTCAATTGGCACATCTGACCAATCCCGTGGTGCATCTGCAACATGTTATGGAGCACATAGTCTTCTGGCGCATACATATTCCAAGCCAATGCATCTGCTCCCTATTCCAGCACTTTTATAGTTACGGTGCATACATCTTCTGAATCGGTGCTTTCACCTCCTATTCCGGTGCCTGCGTAATTCTAACACATCTGCTCCCTATTCCGGTGCCTGCGTAATTCTAACGCATCTGCTCCCTGTTCCAGCGCTTTTACAGTTACGACGCATACATCTTCTAAATTAGCGCTTTCACCTCCTATTCTGACACCTGCATAATTCCAGCGCATGCATCCTAATACATGGTGCTTTTATACCTTCTTACGACACATTTGTTAAGTTAACGCATTTACATCTTCTTCCTGTGCTTTTGATACCTGTCTTAGCGCATCTGTACAATGACGCATAGACTTTGTTTCTGCGCATTCAGACTGTATTGCGGCACATCTGATCTGTCATTGTGGTTTTTAGGATTTCTTGTGATTTTTCTAATTAGGCTAACATTTGTCTTGCAGGATTAGAGGCTGGAATAGATCATTTAGCTGCATTGATTAATTCACTTAGATTAATTAAGGGAAAAAGTAAAAAAAAATGCATGCATACAAATTTCACGTAGTCTTTAACTAGGGGGATAGTAACTGAACCACTGCTATCCTTGCATATTGCTATCTTCTTAGTTAGAATATTGCTATCTCACAAACAGAATGAACATTGCTATCTTTTAAACACTTCAAAGTTAACAAATGCGTGAGTGCACAAGTAGATAGCACATTTAGTTTTTTTTTCTTTTAACTAGGTTTGGATTAATTAGTGTCTTCTGTGACTGTTGAATGACAATAGGCTTATGCTCTCCCCTTGACTGAGTGACTAGAATGCCAGACTTGTTATTCCCTTTGTATAACCATTAGAGGGCCCTGCCCTTGGATGCCCACTTGTCCAAGTGGGAACAACCTTGAGTGGTAACAGGCTAAAGCCAAGCCCTACCAATCCACTTAAAATAAATTGTGCTTGAGGTGAAATCCTCCTGCAATGAGTGCTACTATGTTACACCGATGACCAACCTCCCCCAAAACCCTCCAAGGCGTAAACCTTGGAGGTTGGGAGACTCCATAACGGAGAGTAGTGCCACCGCACGTGTAACCACTTGAACGGTTACCTTGACTACTTAGCCACTTGTTTAGTATACCAAAAACCCTTATTTGTTGACACAAAAGGCAGAACCTTTGAAGCGGTCCCGATTCATGTGATTCTTAGTAGAGGTAGCAGGGACAATCCTAAGGTTCGGTGGGGGTACGAGCCTAAGGAAACCCAGATCTGGTATGCGTGAGATGTGAGTACTATGGAGGGGAGCTGGTGCTACCAGATCCTAGAGCTACACGCTTTGAATATGCACAACCAGAGGATTCAACAAATATTGTCCTATCCAGCTTAGGTTGTACTTGTTCTTGAGTCAAAAAGTCTAAAAAATACAAAAAAAAAAACAAAAGATAAAAATCATGAAAACTTCTATGTGCTTGCTGTGTCTTTTGCCATAATTAAAACTCAAAAAGTCAAGAAAAGACCAAGTTTTCACCCAAAAATAGAAAATTCTTGAAAAACATTCCAAAACTTTGCAATTTCCAAGCTAAAAACTAGAACGATGCTTTTGATTCGACCTGCGGTGCATTTGCGTAGACTTACAACGTATTTGCTACCTGTTGTAGCGCATTTGAAAAATACTAGAGTTGCGCATTTGATCTGACCTGTGGCACATTTACACTTTGTTTCGGCACATTTAACTACTGTGCATCCAAAATAGAAAGCTATTCCATACCTTCCAAGAGAAAAATTTTCAACTTGTCAAAAACCATTTCAAAACCTGTCTCAGTTGTTCCAAAATCTTATTAGAATCATGCAAATCAACCATTTCCCTCTTCTTCCACACCATAACTATTTTTCATCATCCAAAATCTCACAAAATTCTTCCAAAAAGCCAACTAGGTGAGAACCAAGCTATTCTTGATCGTATCACAATCTCAAACAAACCTAGTGAGTCTCCACTATCAAGGATCACTTATCCTTCTCTCTCGGAACTCCACTAATGGCTTGTGCAAGACTAGTCCACATCAAGTAAATGGATTTCTATCATCCTTACTTCGACTATCATTTTGTATACCCAACTTGTTTGACACCAATTAGATCTAAGGAGAACCTTGCTCAAACCTTGGCACTTTCTAGCACCTCTTGTTCAAAACTTTCAAACTCGCTCCATCCCATTCTCTAGTCACCTTGCATGGTCTTAACAAGATTACAAAAACAAAAATAGATTGAAATGGCTGAGAAAACTATCCCAAACTCTCACGAAAGTGATGAGGAAATCTCTATGGAAGAGGTCCTCCAAACGCAGCAAGACCGCAGATTTCAACATATAATGGATAAGGTACTTGCCCAAGACCCTACCAAATTCTTTCTACACTTAGCACATCTAGGAGTCAAGCTCCCTAAAAATTTTGACATAGAAGATCTAAAAGAAAATGAGGAAGAAAGACATCCTGAGGGAAGCACACATGAAGAAACACCCTTGGACAAAAGCAAAGCAACCATTGATTCTACAAATGCCTTGAGCTTAATGACCCAACAAATCCAAGCTTTACAACAACAATTCATGGACATGCAAATAGGAGCATCAACTAAACATTATTCCCTAGAGGATATTTAACCATAACATTTTGATAGGACCTTGATCATGATACCTTTCCCCTCTAAATTTGAGGTACTAAAATTTGATAAATATCGAGGAAAGGGTGATCCAAGGGACCACATTAGGGAGTTCAACACTGCTTGTCTTGAAGTTGCCCACAATGATACTTATCTTATGCGACTATTTCCATGAAGCTTGGGAGGACAAGCCATGGAGTGGTTTTCTAGACTACCACCCGGCATTAGAACATTTAACAAACTTGTGGACAAATTTGTCACACACTTCTCCTATAATATTGAGCATGACACCTCAATCTTAGATCTTTGTAACACCAAGCAAAAAGATGGAGAATCTTTCGCTGCCTTCTTACAAAGATGGAGACAATTGGCAAGTAAGTGCCCACATCAAATGCCTGAAAAACAATTGCTGGAAATGTTTGTCCATAACTTGCAAACTGACCTAAGCTATCAGATACAAGTCCAATGTCCTACTTCCATCAACAAGGTCATTGAGATGGGTCTAATCATCAAAAAATCTTTAATCGCCAAAGGTCAAATAAAGCTCTATAAGGACACTCCTAGTACCAACACCAACGTAGGTAAACCAAGATTCTGGACAAAGAATAAAAACATTGTGAACGATGGGGTGGTAGATGCCAAGAATGTGGCACCTAAGCAACCAATCTTCAACTTATCGACTCCTCAAAACAAACCCCCACAAAACAAACCAAGAAACACTGAATCTCAGTTAACAAATTTTCAACCTAGGAGAAAATTCACACCTTTGGGAGAATCATTGGAAACCACCCTACGGAAGTTAATCACAAGCAAGATCATAACACTTCCAACAGCACGGGAATATGAACCAAAAGTGAAACCTCCTTGGTGAAATGACATCGATTTCTATGAATACCACTGAAATAGGGGGCACAAAACAAACGACTACATTGCGCTCAAGCATACTATCCAAGATTTGATCGAACAAAACAAAGTGTCACTTGATAGACATACCTCTAATAATGATCACCAGGCATTCAAGGATCCTCTTCCCAATTACAAGCAGGGAGGGCCTTCCAACTGAAACAATAGTGGAAATAACAACACCAATTACACAAATGTCGCCTTTGACTATGTTGTTAACCACATCTTAGAAGGTGATTCACGCATCAATGTGATCATTATAAACAAAGATCCAGATTATAATGTTACCACCCGCAGTAATAGAGTCACTCTTAGAGGAGCCTCCGCCCCTCCAACTAATCAGTACAGTATCTTGGATCAGCTACATAAGACACCTGCACATATCTCCATTCTGGAACTTCTGTGTCTATCTCCGTCTCATAGGGCCATACTTGACAAATCTCTTTCTGAAGCTTCCGTCCCAATGAACCTCACTAAAGAATAGTTTCAAACCATGGTAGGTCACATTACCTCACCTTACTCCCTATCATTCACTAAAAAGGATGATATGTCAATCACCCAACCTCATAACGTCTCTCTTCATATCGAAGACTTCATTCATAAACACAAGATAAAGAGGGTCCTAATCGATGGAGGAGTTGGTTTGAATATTTGCACCTTGAAGATAATCCTTGCATTGGGGTTTTCAGAGAAAGCTATAGATCTAAAAAAGAAAATCACTATAAAAGCCTATGATGAGGAGGAGAGAACTTCCAAGGGAATTGTTACTTTACCAATCAGAGTGGGACCTATAGTAAAAGATGTGGCTTGTCAAGTCCTCGATATAGAGCTAGCATACAACATTCTTCTTAGGAGACCATGGATACACGCTCTGAAAGTTGTACCATCAACATACCATCAGTGTGTCAAATTCCCCTATGAAGGTCAAGAGATCACAATCCAAGGTGATCCCAACCCATTTCAGCATTGTAACTCCATTCATCCTAAACTTGAAGTGGTGATTCCTAACAACTGTGCTTCTACTTCAGCCTCATCTCGTGTTGACCCAGATTCACTTGCTTCCACATCAAAAGCTTCCCAAACTAATCTTAGACTCAAAGACAAGGGCTTAGGTGAGTACACAATCTCCCAATTCCTTTGTTTGGCACAACTCCCCCTATCTCCAAGATCATATGGAAGACCTACTCTGAGCAAGCCCAAAGTAGACAAAACTACCAAAGGTCCATTTATCAAATGGGGAAGCCTCGAAGATGAGAGTGATGAAAAGGATATCTTGTAATGGTTATACAAGGATGAAGACAATCCATCAACACAACAAGACCATCACACTATACAAACTAAACAATATGGTCAAGGATTCCAAATGCTGCAAAGAATGGGATATGAAGGACATTGTCCACTCGGCTCAAGAAAAGATGGTATCACTGAACCCATCCAACCTCATACCTTGACAGCCTGAGACACTACAAGACTAGGATACACTGGCACATCAAGAACCAACAAAGCAAAGAAGAATAAAGGCAAATAACCAGAATCATCCACTAGCAATCTGGTTGATCAAATTCAACAACTACAACTAGGAAGTGAGACTGATTCCAATGAATATGAATGAGATAGCCTCTCTAAGCTATCTTGTGATGACAAAGGCATCGATGTTGTCCACGAGTATGACCCAACCCATGCAAATGAGAGACAAGGTCCAAGGACTAGACCACTAGAGTTCGACCCGCGTAATAACGATAGTGAAAATCGTGAGGAAAGAATGATACCCCCCTTGATGGATCTGCTAATAGAGAGTACCATCGCAGACTTCATCCGTTCTTTTAACAACTCTATCTTAACCATCAACACCATCGAACTGGACCAACCCAATGATCCCTTACCATTGGTGCACCCTGAACTCATAGATTGGGACTTACAAGGTACTACCCCTAAACTCGATACCTTTGAGAACGATGAAGCCATCATAAACTACCTTGAGCTTAGAGATCATTTACCCGCAGGAGACCACAGAGCTGGATATGCCATAGAACTCAATGAGAAGGCCTATTTTGGAGAGAGTGCCAAGCCTTTCAGTCTTAAAAATATCAAAGAAAGATCTAATGGTGAAAACTACTCTGTGGCAGTGTTAGATCATGAAAAAAGTATAAATATAGATGTATCTAACGGTGAAAACCTCTCTGAGGCGCCGAAGGATGAAAGGCTTGACCCTCTACCCAATATTACACATCAAGAGAGATCCTCAACCTTGATAGAACCAGCGGAAGCGATCAATGTTAGCACAAGTGATAATCCCAGAATGATTCACATGGTACAGTCTTTAACAGAACAAGAAAAACTAGCATTTACCGACTTCTTCAAAAGGAAACAAATTAACTTTGCTTGGACATATGTAGACATGCCAGGGATAGATCCTAATCTTATAATGCATCACTTATCTTTAGCTCTAGGAGCTAAACCAGTAAAGCAAAAACTCAGAAAGATGCACCCACATGTGGCCCTCATGGTGAAAGAAGAACTAAAGAAACTATTGGATGTCGAATTCATCAAACTAATAGACTATCCTGAATGGGTTTCAAACATAGTACCAGTTGCTAAACTAGATGGCAGAGTCTGAATATGTATTGACTTCAGAGACTTGAACAAAGATTGTCTGAAAGATGATTTCCCCCTGCCAAACATTGACATGATTGTAGATCTCACGGCAGGACACACCATGTTGTCACTAATGGATGGTTTTTCTGGATATAACCAGATACAAATTGCACCTGAAGACCAACACAAGACTGCATTCACATGTCCTTGGAGCACCTATTATTGGTGTGTCATACCATTTGGTTTGAAAAATGCCGGTGCAACATATAAGAGAGCTATGACCACAATCTTCTACGACATGATGCACACTATAATGGAAGACTATGTCGATGACATTCTAGCAAAATCACTCACAAGAGAAGGACACTTGGCAGTACTAGACAAAATCTTCAAAAGATTGGAACAGTTCAATGTGCACCTCAATCCAAAGAAGTGCGTGTTTGGAGTTACCTCAGTTAAGCTACTTGGATACATAGTGTCCGCCAATAGAATTGAAGTTGACCCAGCTAAAGTAAAGGCCATCATGGAAATGCCACCTCCTAAGAATCTCACTCAACTAAGGTCTCTACAGGGAAAACTACAATCTATCAAAAGGTTCATTTCTTAATTGGTAGACAAGTGCCACCCATTTTCCCACTTGCTACATAAGAATGTCCCTTTCAAATGGAATGATTCATGTGAGCAGGCATTTCAGCAGTTAAAAGAGTATCTCATGAAGCCACCAGTATTGATGCCACCGATTTAGGGTAAACCTCTGCTACTGTATATCTCGGCCACACCAACATCTCTAGGAGCTCTCCTTGCACAATAAAATTATGACGAGAAAGAACAAGCAATCTACTATATCAGTTGAACACTTGTTGGATATAAACTGCAATACACGCCAATTGAAAGAGCGTGTCTCACTGTGGTCTTTGCCTCACAAAAGTGGAGACATTACATGCTGTCACATTCTATCAAACTGGTAGCAAAACTTGATCCACTCAAGTACTTACCCAACAAAGCAGCCTTAACAAGTAGATTGTCTAAATGGGTCATGCTTCTCAGCAAATTTGATATCGAATATGTAGATAGGAAAGCAATAAAAGGCTAAGTACTTGCAAATCAATTGGTAGATGCATCTCTAATAGATAATGGCCCTTTGTGCTTTGAATTTCTAGACGAATCTATCTTTCACATATCCACAACAACCTAGAAAATGTACTTTGAGGGATCATACACTCAGCATGGATTAGGAGCAGGTATCTTGATGATCACACCTAGTGGCGACACCATTTCTAAATCATACAGATTACTATTTCCCTGCACTGACAACGTGGCAAAGTATGAAGCCCTAGTCATTGGCATCAAGCTAGCAGTTGAATGGAATATCCAAGAACTTTAGGTATATGGTGACTCACAGCTGGTCATAAATCAAGTAAATGACGACTACCAGACAAAAGATGAGAAATTAATCCCTTACAAATGAATGGTAGATGACTTCAAAGAATACTTCGTCAAGATCTCTTTTGAGCAGATACCAAGGATTGAGAACAAAGTTGTAGACGCCATGGCAATGATTACATCTCTCCTCAATATTCTGGATAATCAATCACGTTATGAGTTCTTGGTAGAGCCAGTGTCCTATCCTGCATATGACACCCCTGAATCCCATATCATTTGCCACATTGTCGGAGCCGATTCCCCCCTCTACAGAAAAATATTTGCCTATCTTAAAGAGAATACCCTCCCACCTGATCTCTCCAATAACCAAAAATGAACCTTCATCCGTCAAGCATCCCGGTATGCCATTGTCACCAATACCCTATATTGCAGAGGTCTTGATGGTACTCTCCTTAGATGTCTCAATAGTGAGGAATATCAAACTGCCCTGAGCGAAGTGCACAACGGTATATGCGGGACTCACTCTAGTGGCCCTACCCTAGCCAAGAAACTCGTATGCATGGGATACTACTAGCCAACAATGGAACAAGATTCCTATCGTTTTGTAAAGAAGTGCAAGAAGTGCCAAATCCATGGGAACCTGATACATGCACCAGCACAAGAACTGCAGCTATTAACAACTCCTTGGCCTTTCTGTCAGTGGGGACTCGACTTAGTGGACAAGATTCACCCCTCTTCATCCAGCAGCCATAAATTCATAATCATTGCCACTGAGTACTTTACAAAGTGAATTGAAGCTATGCCTTTAGCCAATATCACAGGCAAGTAGATTGCCTCTTTTATCTTGAACTATATCATTTGTCGCTACGGCATCCCTTCGTCCATCATCACGGATAATAGACGACCCTTCAAAAATTAAGATGTCAGGGAACTATGTGGTGACAAATTCCATATCCAACACCGCTTTTTAACCCCCTATTATCCCCAAGGCAATGGCTAGGCAGAGGCATCAAATAAAACTATCTTGAAAATCTTAAAGAAGACTATCAATGATGTCTGTGATTAGTATGTCCAATTAAATCCCATGCTGTGGGTCTATCATACAAGCATCCGCACACCCACAGGTGCAACACCATACTCCCTGGTCTATGGATCTGAAGCTATCTTACCCATTGAAGTTGAGATCCCATCCTTGCATGTTTCATTAAAAGGCCTCATATCTGATAAAGAGTACAGAGTGTCCAGACTTCAAGAGTTAGAGCTGCTTGAAGAGAGGAGGCAACATGCCTTTAACCACCTAAAAGCATATCAACAATGGATGTCCAGAAGCTCCAACCATATGGTCAAGCCCTGAGTATTCCAAGTTGGTGATCTAGTCCTCAGAGAAAATATCAGAAATCAGCAAGATCGAAAAAAGAAAGGCAAGTTCGAACCCAACTAGCTAGGTCCCTATGTCATCATCATAGCTTATGGGTTAGGGGCATATCAATTGGCTACATCTGAAGGTGAACTGTTTGATGATCCTATCAACAACATGCATCTTCGCAAGTTCTATACCTAAACCCCAATGCAAGGAAGACCTTAAAAATAACAAAAAAATTGGGAAAATGATAAAAAACAAACAAAAAAAATCAAAAAAATGGAAAAATAACAAAAAAATTATCCTCTGGTGAAAACTTGGCAAACAGGTGCCTGGGATAGGTACCATGATGAAAACCTGGCAAACAGGCATCATGTGTACTTTTAGCTTCCGTGCAAATAAAAGCAAGTGGTGAAAACCTGGTAAATAGGTGCTATCTGCGGCAAACCACTTCCTCCATCTGTTGTGACCTCATGTCTCTTGTTTCCATCATATCATTCATCTTGAACCAGTCCTTTGAACAGTTGTCAAACTACGTCACCTCTAAGCTATCACGGAGGCAAGGCCATTATCAATCCGCCCCCGAGGCTCCGCTCCACTCCACCCCCTTCTTTCCTGTCCATTCTATCGGTTCGTCAATCCTGTTGTCTGTACCATTTTTGCACCTTTGCCATCGCCTAGGTCCTAGGTCCATCAAGTTCACCTTGAACTACGTTGCCTCTACGTAGTCACGTAGGCAAGGCCATTTAGCAATGAGCCCCCGAGGCACTAGGTCAGTCCCTTAGGGTCCATCTCTCCATGTCTGTTTGTCCTATCACCCATAATAAGTCGATCCTGGTCTAAACTGGGGGCAACTCCTTGACCTAGTTACGGATTTGGATTCTTGAATGCCACATTTTCTAAGAGGATACCAATAAAGGATGGTGATACCTTTCACTAGACAAGCAAGCACAGCAAAGCAGAGCTATCCAAAACAACAAAATCTTGGCACGAAAACATCAACCTGTCCAAAGCAAAGTAGAACACTATACCAAAACACTCAAACTAATTCTATATCAATTATGCCAAAAAGACACATCTAATGCAAGAATATTTTGTGAACAGGTTAACTTATAAGGTTCTGGATTTTTGTCATTATGTCTTTCTATGCTACTCAAGGACGCCAAAAGCTAGAGATGCTATGATGGGGGCATAATCATTTTTTTTTGTCTGTTGTTTGTGGATTAATCTTTAGTAATGTGACAACTTTTGTCTAACGACATGATCAACAAAAAATCATCGAGGACTTCCGAGGTCTAAACATGAAAAGGGGCAATCCCTGTCTATTGAAATGCAAGCAATACTCAGGTCATCTAGATTCAATTTTGACTAGATGCTCATATTAACTTGCTATATCAAAATCCATGTAAGTAATACTCAGGTAATCTTGGTTTAATTATACCTAGATGCTTGTATTTTCGTACAACATAATAAATGCCCAATGATGAAATAAGTAGTTCAAAATACTTGAAATATCAAGATGACAAATATCCATATCCATATCCATAACGTATCCAATTGCATTCCATATCCATATTTGTAACGTATCCAAATGCATTTCATATCCATATCTATATCTAATTAAATTCCATATCCCATGCAATAAGAAATCCTGCAGAGTATCAATCAAAGCTTGTCAGTCCTTCAATCAAATTTCTTCTATCAACCAAATTTCTATCTATCATTGTATCTTTCATCAATTCTTCTAGTCAATTCATCCAATCATTGATCTGATTCATCAAAATAATCCAATCAATCTGAGCAATGATCCAAATGCAAGTCCATCCTTAATCTGTACCGATCGAGTATATCAATCTTGTCAAATTATCCAATCACAATCAGTGGTCTTGATCCTAATCTTGTCGTAAACCATATCAATCAATCATAACTATTAGTGGGATATATCTTTCCCACGCCTATCATGTTGCTCTAGGGATCTATCGTTCCCTATGATGACAACACTATCGTCAATCCATATCGATTAATCTTTGGTTTACCGCTTGACAGGGGCTATACCTTGTTTGTTCTTGTATCATTTGTGCATACTTGCTTACTTGCTTGTGTGTGTTATCATTTTATCTTGCATCGCGTATCATTTAGCTCTTTCTTCAACCCATTTTTCTTCATCCTAACCTATTCTTCTACCTTCTTCATCGTGAGATTGTCTGTCTCATGTCCTTCTACCTTCTTCCCATCCAATCTCCCGAGGGGGCATCCTGTCATTAAACCTGTACCAGGGGCAAACTGGAGCATTTATCATTTTTAGAAATTCTTATTTCTTTGAAACATCGTGATAAAACACATTGCATCAAAGAGGGGCAAAATGTATACACCTAAAAATGACATGACTACTTAAATAAATATTTTAAATATTTATTTCATCTTCATATTCCTCCATCAATAAATAAATAAATTTATTTGATTCATTTCCTCCCATTTAATTAAATAAATTACATTTATTTAATTAATTTCATCTACATCAACTTTATTCTTCTAAATAATTAAATAATTTTAATTATTTAATTAAATGTTTCATTCTTCCAAATTTAAATAAAATACAAATTTATTTAAATTAAAATCTCCAAAAATAAAATATATTAATTATTTTATTTATTCTTCCAAAATTATCTACAAGTAATTAAATAATTATGCTTTCTTATCTTCTAAAAAAATCCTCAATATCTTCTAAAAATAAACTCTTGTCACACAAAAGCAAAAGTTGAGTTAACTGATTTAAAGCAAATCTGTTTTATCAACAAAACTCTTAAATTAGAAAAATATATTCTAATTTAAGAAAATAAAAACTCATCCTCATCAAGAAAGCAATTAACTCAACAAAGCTTCTTTTTGAAGGACACATGTCCTTCTATTTGTGCACGTTCTCTCGAACATTCTCCTCTATTGATCTTCTTATTTCTTCTCAACTGTTGATCCTCTTTCACACAACTCTATAAATACAACCCTCTTCTTCTTCATTTGATATCCATCATTCGAGTAAACTTATGCTACAGGAACTATAGCTCGCCATTGGCACCCCACTTGCATATCATTCATCATCCATCCATTTCATAGTGTGTTGAAGTTCATCTTTAACATACCAAGTATCAGAGCCACTTCTCCTTGTCATCTTGAGGAATTGAAGCAAGGAAGCAAGCTTCCTGAGGGCCATCTTCATCACCACAAGATCAAGAATGAAAAGGCGAACAATGGAAGACGCAAGGTAAAAGGTTGTGAGTATCTTTCTTTCTCTATTTTAAATCTCCTTTTTATCTTCATATTCCATTAATGTTTGGGTTTTTAATATTCCTTTAATTATCCTATTTTTACCCTTACACTTTGATTCGGCGATTTGCTGACAATGGGCCAAGAGAGTGGGTTTCTTCAAAATTTGTCTAAGGCATAACGAGCAAAAGCATGCCTTTATCGACGATTTTCCAAGGGCATGAACTTTTCCCAAGTTCAAAAATTCTCAAGTTCGCTGATTCGGCAATTCCCTGATAAAGGAGAGCAGAGGAAGACAAAGTTCAGGGAAAGTGAACTTTCCTGACAAAGGGAAGACTTGCAAGAAATTGACTAAGTAAAGAAGAAACAAATGTTTGCCTTTGTCGGCAAACTTATGGTTCAATGAACCTTAAGTTCGTCGATCAATGACTTTGCCGACAAAGGTAATAGGCAAGGGAGAAGGTTCACAAAAAGTCAAATGGGCCGATAAAACTAAAATTTGGCTAAGGCATACTTCGTTCGAAGTTTCAAAGTTTTGCCGACAGAGATTTTTTCGATAAGGCAAAATAAGAGTGAAGAATCAGCTAAGGTAAAATGGTTCGGCAAAGTGACATTTCACTAGCAAAGAAGACTTGGTTAAAAAATTAGAGATTTTGCCAATAAGGAAAAATAGAAAACATAGAAATGGCCAAGGCAAAGAAAAAGAAAGCCTTATCGGGAAATCGGTAAAAGTGCAAACTTTTCACAAGTTCAAGATTTCTCAAGTTCAGCAATAAGGTGATTCACCAATAGAGAAGAAGGCAAAAATGACAAAGTTTGTGAAGGTGGAACTTTGCTGATAAGGGAGAAAAAATAAATTGGGTAGGGCAAAATGGTTCAGCAAAGTGACAATTTGCCGACAAAGGTAAAAGCAAGACCAAAAGGCAAAGTTCACGAAAGCTAAGTTTTTCTGATAAAGAGACGAAAGTTGGCCAAAGGTAGAGTTTGAGAAATGGTTTTTCGTTGATAGAGAGAAAGAAGAATAGTTCGTATAAAACAAAATTTTGCTGATAAGGCAAAAAGAGATAAAGCCAAATGTTCAAAAAAGTGGAAATTTTCTGATAAAAGGAAGCAAATGCAAAGTTTGACAAAATAAAATTTTGTCGATAAAGAAGAAAAGATGGAGCCAAGCAAAGTTAGAAAAAATGACATTTTGTCGATAAGGGCAAAAGATGGTCAAGAAAAGAATTAGAAAAAGTGGATTTTTTCCAATAAGGGCAAAAATGGGAGAAACAAGCCATAGTTTAGAAAATCAAAAAGTTGTCGACTGAAGATGAAATATGTAGAAGGCAAGGATAAAGTGGTTTGTAACTGACATATTTTTTCGATAAGGCAAAATTTAGGTTCGAGTTCAAGCAGAGTACAAAATTAAAAAAAAAAATAGAGTTTGTAATGTATTATAGGCTTTAAATATTTGAATTTGGATATTTAAAGTGTTGTAAAAGCTCTGTATGGGGGATTTTAGCGAGAAAGTTCATTTGAAATATCTTCTTCATCCATTAGTGCAGAATCATATCTGCTCAGTAGATGATGAATCAGCTGTCTACATTCAAGGTAGCAAATATCTCTCAGCTACTTCAAGATCCAAGAGATTTCCTGCAATTAATCCTTGTAGATAGACATTCCTTTTGACAGGCTGATGCAACCAAACATCACAACATAAAATTCAACAATATTATTATTGCAAAAGAATATAAAAAAACTCAGAATTATTTTTAACTTCCTTCTCATTCCATTCCATCCTTCTACAACTAAAAAAAATACGAAGTTTATACAAAACAAAAATTACCATTTTTGGCATATTTTAGCAACTTTCTAAAATTGCTATTTTTTGTAACTTCGCATCCTCATCCATATGACCATGAAAGTTTCCAAATATTTGAAACTTACTAAATGATGACTAATCATCAACTTTCTAATCTAACTGCAAATAAAGTTCGAAAATAAATTAGATAAAACAACTTGGAAAATCCTGAAAAAAAAACATTAAAACCTCATTTTGAGGCCCTAGATGATCAGGTAAGGTCTTGAAAAAATGTCAAAACGGTGACCTACTGAATTTCTCAATTTAGTGGGATTTTTATTAAACTCTTCAAGATGCATCTGCCCACCAAATTTTAGCTCCAACGAACCTCCAGGTCAAAAGTTATGACCTCTGGAAGTTCCTACATCATAGGCCCATGGGGCAAATTCATTGTGCATGTGACTTAGGTCAATGTAACGAAATGCTATATATACATGTAAAAAAGATGTAACGAGGGTTGGATATAGAGACTTCTTTTGTACTCCAAATAGAACCCTCCTCTATTGTAACTGTGCCTTTCTGATTAATATATGTTGGTTGTTTTTGTTACAAGTATGGACCTACCGGTGTTGTCATTAATGTCAACATACTCTTGTTGCATTGATGTCAAGGATTGGATGAGTTGTGTGCTGAGGATATTGAGAAAATTAGTCCTATCAAAAATAGAGAAGAACAATGAAGCTCTATGAAGTGAAGATCCTAGATAGATGAAGATCAGAAGATGCACATCAAAGGGTTTGTAGATGTGTCCAAATATGATCTAGTCAAGATTTGAGAGGTCCGCATGAAGATTTGAAGAAGTTATGGTCATATAAGTGAAATCAGTTCTGGCAAGTGTTCAGAGGTGACAGAGTGACACAAATAGGTCCAGTGAGATAAGGAAATGCAATATCTTAATTTGCAGATTTGGTGGAGTGTTTAGAAAGCCAATGTGAATTAACAACTCAATTGGTTCGTGGTCTGGAGGGCTACAAGCTTTTATTCTAATGTGATAGTGATGACAGACTGTTTTCTTGAGGTTCTGGATGAAGATACAAATGATTTCAATAAGCAGAAGTGGTGTGGATGTTCTTGGTGATTCAGGCAAGCTTGTGGGGGTCTCTAGATTGTGTCCAGTTCATGTTGGTGGTCCGCATTGAAGATTGAGCTCGTAATTGAAGATTTACTTCTGGATGATGATGTTCTTCCTAATCTTGGCTGACTGCATGTCTTACACATCTTGCAGATGAACTTGAAGATATTCTGCGAAGCATGGCATGCTCCTTAAGGAAGATTGAAGTCCCAGATATGTGTGGCTGACAGTGTGATGATGCGCATGAAGTTTTTGTAATAAGTCAAATTGTATTTTTGTAATTGCTCTGTAAATAAAATAAGTGTGTGTTGTACCAACTTTGATGATCATTCCAAAGTCGATGTCATGTATAAATAATAGTTGCGAAGTCATTCACATTTATTGAAGAGGTTATGATGAGGATGTGGTAGAAAAGAGTAGCGGAAAGTAGAGCTTAAATGGAACTGATTCAAGCATAGTGAAGATGCTGATCTCCAGTTCAAGTATGTAATATTTATATTATTTTGTAGACAGTGTGTCTCCTGTAGGTAGTGGGCCTCTTGCGAGTAGTGTACTTGGGCAGTGAGCCCTAACTGACAAGTGCCATTTTATTCATTCTTATTCTTTTAATAGAGAATACAATCTTGGGTTAATCACCCTATGGCTTTTTCCTTAATCGGGTTTTTCACGTCAAAATCTTGGTGTTATATATGTTGAATTTTTTTCTGCTCTTGAATTATTGTATTATGCTTCCTTGATTAATCTTTAGTAAGCCATTGAAATACAAGAAGGTTTAAAGAACAAAGATTTGGTAACAACTGATTCACCCCCCCTCTCAGTTGTCTGTCCTAAATCCAACAATTGGTATCAGAGCTAAGTTCCACTAGAAGAAGCTTAACCGCTTGAGGAGATCCAAAATGTTGACCTACAAGAAGGACAGTTCAAGGTTTGATGGTTCAAACTTCATTGCCTAGAAAAGCCGCATGGAATGTCACATACAATGCATGGGATATCAGTATTGGAACATAACCTCAACTAAATATGTTCCCCCAACAAATGGCCCTACAACTCTAAATGAAATCAGAGATGCAGAGAATAATCTTTGAGCTAAAGAAGCCCTACTGAGTGCCTTGTCTGATTCAGAGCTGACAAATGTTATGGGTTTGAAGACTACCTATGAAATTTGGACAAAGCTTGAAAATATATATGAAGGAGACAAATATGTTAAGTGTGCCAAGCTACAAAGTCTGAAAGGAAAGTTTGAAAACTTAAAGATGAGTGAAGATGAGAATATCACTTCTTACATGACAAAAGTAAATGAGCTTGTTTGTGGCATCAGATGTGTTGGTGGAGTACTAGATGAAGATGAAATTGTTACTAAAGTTCTTAGATCCTTACCTCTTGCTTATAAACACAAAGTTGCTACTATTGAGGAAATTAGATCCTTAACAACTATCACAATGGATTAATTGGTTGGTAAGATATCTGCATTCAAGTTAGTTGAGTTTGGTGATGCACTTCCCAAGACTAAATCTACATTCAAAGCTAGTGCCTCTACAAAAGGAAAACAGAGATATGATCCAGGAGAAAGTTCCTCAAGAAAATCGTCTTGGTATGAGAAAGCAAGAAAAGATTTGGAAGAGGATGAATTAGAAACTGAACAATTTGAGACCCTCATTGCAAAGAGACTGCCAAGAGGATCTGGAAAGTATGAAGAAAAATTACCTTTCAAATGTTTTAACTGCAACAAGATTGGTCATTTTGCCTCAAGGTGTCCAGAAAGATTTTCAAGGCCAAACCCTAATAGATCAAGATTTCAAAAGAAGTGTTATTATGTTCAAGGAGATGATGATGAAGGAGTAACAGATGATGAATCTGAGATAGGAAACAAATCCAAAAGTGACTGGGTGTTTATTGCTATCAAAGAAGAAGATCCAATGCCTATTGAATTTGTTAATTAGAAGGTGATAGAAAGGGCTTTGGCTGCTCAAGTTGAAGAAAATGATGAATGGGTCATTGACAACAGATGCTCTCACCATATGACTAGTGACAAGAATAAGTTCATAAACTTGGAAAGATATGAAGGTGGAGTTGTAAAGTTTGGAGACAATTCTGCTGGCATAATTAAAGGCAGAGGAACCATTTCCTTTGATGGAAAGAAAAAAACCAGTGATGTTCTATATGTTGAAGGTCTGAAACATAATCTTCTCAGTGTTGGACAGTTGGTGGACAAGGGCTATGATCTCCATTTCAAAAATGGAAAATGCAAAATCTTTGAAAGCTCTGAAACCAAGATTGCATCTGGTACACAGACAAAAGGTAACATCTTCCAATTAGTTGGTACTAGCAAAAGTTGCTTATTTGTTCAAATTGATCAAAGTTGGTTGTGGCATAGGAGAATGTGCCATGTGAATTTTGATAATATCATTAAGATAAGCAACACTCAGGCTATAAGAGATCTTCCAAAACTGATGAAACCTGCTAACAGTTTGTGCAAAGAATGTCAGTTAGGTAAGCAAAGCAGAGTTATATTCAAAAGTAAGGAACAATCCTCAATCAGATTATTAGACTTGGTGCACACTAATCTCTATGGTCCGGCAAGAGTCAGGAGCCTGCAAGGAGATAGGTATTTTATGTTATTAATTGATGACCACTCTCAGATGATGTGGGTGACCTTCTTAAAGGAGAAATCTGAAGCACTTGAGAAATTCAAAATATTCAAAGCTATGGTAGAAAATGAAACTGGATTAAACATAAAATGTCTCAGGTCTGATAGAGGTGGAGAATTCACATCTGGAGAGTTCATAACATTCTGTGAGAAGTATGGGATAAAGAGGCAATTATCTGCTCCAAGGACTCCTCAGTAGAATGGAGTAGTGGAGAGAAAGAACCAGACCATCCAAGAAGCTTCTAGGACCATGATGATGGAGGCAAATGGTCCTCAGATCTATTGGAGAGAAGTTTTAAGCACTGTTGTCTATACTCTCAATCGAGTACAAATCAGAGGCAATACTGGTAAGACTCCTTATGAACTTTGGTTTGTATCACTCCTACTGTAAAGTATTTCAGAGTTTTTGGTAGTAAATGCTACATCAAAAGAGATTAAGACCTTGGGAAATTTGATGCTAGAAGTGATGAAGGAATATTCTTGGGATATTCCACTCAAAGCAAAGCATACCAGTGTTATAACAAGAGATTGAGAAAGATTGTGGAAAGTACAAATGTGAAGGTTGATGAAGGTGTGGATAATCCCTCAAGGTTTAATGAGTATGAAGCAGCTAATCAGGATGATGTCTCAGTCCAAGAAGAACAAGCCCCAACTGTAGCTCAGATTTAGACTAATATGGAGAACCCTGAAATACATGAAGAAGAAACAGGTCTAAATGAACCTATTCAAGAATTAGAAGTGCAAGAAATTCCTAAAACTCCCAGGTATGTAAGATTGAATCATTCTGAAGATTAGATTATAGGAGACATAAACAAAGGTATTCAAACAAGAAGAAATATTGCTCAAGATTCAGTGAAATACTGTTTGATTTCAAAAATTGAACTAAAAACAATAAGTAAAGCCTGCAATGATGAGAGTTGGGCTAAAGCAATGGAGGAAGAATTGATTCAGATTGAAAAGAATAACACTTGGGGTCTTGTCCCCAGACCTAAAAACAAAAATGTGATTGGGACTAAGTGGGTCTTCCAGAATAAACTGAATGAAGATGGTGAAGTGGTCAGAAACAAAGCTAGATTGGTCTGTAAGGGTTATTCTCAAGTAGGAGTTGACTTTGAAGAAACTTTTTCTCTGATGGCAACAATTGAAGCAGTCAGATTATTTCTTGCTTTTGCTACCTTCAAGGATTTCAAAGTATATCAAATGGATGTCAAGTCTGCCTTCCTGAATGGTGATTTGGAAGAAGATGTATACATTGAGCAATCGGATGGATTCCAATTGTCTGGTCATGGTGATATGGTTTGCAAGTTGAAGAAAGTACTATATGGACTCAAACAAGCCCCAAGAGCCTAGTATGAAAGAGTGGATAAACATCTTTTGAAGATTGGGTTCAACAAAGGTACTACTGACAGTGACTTATACTTCAAGATTGAACATGAAAATATCTTGATTGTTGAAGTATTTGTTGATGATATTATTTTCGGAGGAAGAGATAGTATGTGCAAGACTTTTGCAAATCAAATGAAAAGTGAATTTGAGATGTCTATGTTTTGGGAAATAAATTTCTTCTTGGGTCTACAAATCACTCAAACAAAGAAAGGAATCTTCATATCTCAAACCAAATATGTGAAAGAATTTTTGAAGAAATTTGGGATGGAAGATTCAAAACCAATGAATACTCCCATGGCAATCGGATGTAAACTAAGCAAAGATGATGAATCTCCTAAGGCTAATAAAAAAAAGTATAGGTCAATGATTGGAGGACTACTGTATCTTACTCAAACTAGGCCTGACATTATGAATGTTGTTGGTCTTGTTGCCAGATTCCAAGCTGATCCTAGAGAATCTCATGTCATGGCAATCAAGAGAATTTTCAGATATCTCAAGGGAATAGTTGAGTATGGTTTATGGTATCCTAGGGATCATGATTTCTCTCTTCATGCATATACAGATGTGGATTGGGTAGGAGATGTGGATGACCAGAAGAGTACCAGTGGTGGTGCATTCTTTTTGGGGAAAACATTGGTTTCTTGGCTGAGCAAGAAACAAGAGGCAATATCTCTATCCACTGCAGAAGCAGAGTCTATTGTAGCAGTAGGAATTTGTACTCAAGTATTGTGGATGAAGAAAATGCTAAGAGACATCGGAGTGGAGTATGAGGAACCCATCACAATCTTCTGTGATAACTCAAGTGTAATAAACATTTCAAAAAATATGGTGTTGCATTCAAAGACAAAACATATATCCATCAAATTTCACTTCTTGAGAGAGCAGGTAAACAAGAGTGAAGTTAGATTGGAGTTTGTGCCCTCTAAAGATTAGATTGCAAACATTTTTACTAAACCTCTACCTAACGACTCTTTTGAGTATCTCAGGGAGAAGTTAGGGGTTATTACCCCTCCGGTTCTAAATTAAGGTGCACTAATGTGCATCAGTCTGGTGGATCTCATAGTCATATCTTGTGGTCTGAATTGATGATAGAAAGCTACTACTCAGGGGGAGCAGTCTGTATAATTCATAAAATTGATGCAAGTATGTGCCCTTTGCCATTGATGTCAAAGGGGGAGAGAAGACATGTGAAAAATAAAAAGTGGTTGCTGATCAAAGGGGGAGCAGCAAAGGAAGAGAAGACATGTGAATGGTTGTTGTTGATAGAGGGAGCTATGTCAGTAAGTAAGGAGAAGTTCTTGTCTTGATGGTTAAAATAATTTTTCACATCATATGTTGCCATCAATGACAAAGGGGGAGATTGTTGTTGTTAAGGGAAAATTGGATTCAAATGAATAATCAATAATATCAAATATCAAGTTACCCAAAACTCAATGAAATGGTGAACAAAAGAGATTCAAATAAATAATGAACAACAACAAAGCAAACCTCCTTAATTCGAAGCTTCCATTGATTGCCTATCACAATCGATCTTGTATGTATGAAATAGGGCCCTCAAAGAGTGCACTTCTTTGCTTTCTTTCAAGAATGTCAATTGAGAACGGCTATGATAATATCACCATGAAGAGGAGCTTCATAATGATGGTAGTGGTGTGTAATAATGAATGTGATCACAAGCAATGAAGGAATTGGTGCCAAAGGCGTGCTATAATTCCTGCAGAGTAACGATACTTAAAGCTTGGATAATTGAAATGGAAGAATGAGGTTGAATTTATAGACTTGTGAGAAAGATGATCAATGGTATAGAAAGAATGAGAAGATCAAAGGTTGAGAATGGTTGAGGAACATGCAACGAATAAGAAAAAGACGTGTTTTATTTTCTTTTGCATGAGAGGATTTGCTAAGAATAGAAGAATGAGTTAAAGCAATTAAACGAATATAATAATTAGTTAAGTGATTTAAAACAAGAAGAAGGGATTTGCATGAGAATAAGAAGATATTTTGCTTTATTAAATATTAGGAATATTTAATTGCATGTGCAAAAAGATTGAATTATATTTAGAGATAACTCAATTTAGATGGAAAAGACAACTTAAATAAATAATTGATTTATTTAAATTTAGAGAAGATATTATTGGAAGAAGCAAATAAATAATTGGTATTATTTAATTTAGAAGATTAGAAAGCAAATTAAATAAATAAATTTATTTAATTGTTGTCCATGATTTTGGAAGAATAAATAAAATATTTGATTGTATTTTATTTTTGGAGATTGAAAAGGATTTAAATAAATTTGATTTGATTTATTCAAATTTGGAAGAATGATTTGATCTAATTAAATAATTTAAGAAATATTTAATTGTTTGGAAGAATTTAATTAAATAAAAGATTTTATTTAATTACTGGAAGAATGTGAATCAAATAAATAAATTTGGTTATTTATTTATTAATAGAGGAATTAGAAGGGAATAAATATTAAGAATATTTATCTAGACCGAATCGTGTCATTTTTAGGCATATACATTTTGCCCCTCTTTGATGCCATGCAGTTTATGACGTTGCTTCAAAGAATAGATAGTCTGATAATGATACATGCCCCAGTTTGCCCTTGGTACAAGTTATGACGAGAGGATGCCCCCTCGAGAGATTAGATGGGAAGAAGGCAGAAGGCATGAGATGGATAATCTCATGAAGAAGGGAAAAATAGGTTAGGTTTAAAGAAAGAGTCGAATGATATGTGATGCAAGATAAAATGATAACACACACAAGCAAGTAAGCAAGTATGCACAAATGATACAAGAACAAGCAAGGTATTGCCTCTGTCAAGCAATAAACCAACAATATACTGATAACAATATACGACAATGTTGTCATGGCGGGGAATGATATATCCTTAGACTAACACAACAGGCGTGTTATCATGGCAGGGAACGATATATCCCTAGAGAAACATGAAGGATAGTGTCTAGTTTCAGGGAATGAAGCATGTTGTGTAATATGCGTGTGTTGGTCTGATTTCGACAATGTTACATCCTATATAAGACAATTGATTGATTAACTAATCGAGTTGGTTTACGACCAAACAAGGATCAAGACCACTGATTGTGATTGGATCATTTGACAAGGTTGACTTTGACTTGATTGGTATGGATTAAGGATGGACCTTACATTTGGATCATTTCTTAGATTGACCAGATTGAGAAGAATGGACCACAATGATAGATAGAATACTGATTGATAGAAGAATGACTTGATAGAAGGAATCACAAGCTTTTTATTTGATACTCTACAGTTTTGATCTTTATATGCATGGGATATGGTATGGATGCTTTTATGGATGTATAATAGATGTGAATGGTGTTTGCTTTTGACATCTTGATGGTGCAAGTATTTTGAAGTGCTTATTTCATCATTAGGCAATTTTTTTTGTTACTTTTCTGAAATGTTGTAAGCTAATACAAGCATCTAGGTATAATTGAATTGAGATGACCTAAGTATTTCTTGTGTATCAACAGTCAGGGATTGCCCCCGTTCATGTTAGACCTTTGATGTCCTCGATGATTTTGTCGATCATGTCTTTAGACAAGGCTTCACATTACTAAATTTTAACCCACAAACAACAAACAAAGAAAATAATCATGCCCCCATCATAGCATCTCTAGCTTTTGGCATCCTTGAGTAGCATAGAAACGCATGATAGCATAAATCAAGACTCTATATTTTAACTGTGTTTCTAATCCACAAAACATTATTGCATTTAGATGTGTTTGTTTCTTGCCATAATTTCAGTAAAAATCATTTAGAAGGCCTTAGGAGTTTATTTGCTTTGCTTTGGATAGGTTAATGTCTTACGTCAGGATTTCTGCTTGATAGCGGGCTTTGCTTGCGCTTGCTTGCCTAGTGAGAAAATTCCACAATCTTTATTGGTGAGACGGACCCTAAGGGACTGACCTAGTGCATCGGGGGCTCATTACTAAATGGCCTTGCCTACGTGACAACGCAAAGGCAACGTAGTTCGGGGTAAACCCTAGCAGACCTAAGACCTAGGTGATAGAAAGTGGTGCAGACTCAGATAGATAGAAGGACTAGATATGGGACGGATGGGACAGTGGGAGCCTCGAGGGTGCTTTTGAGAAATGGCCTTGCCTACGTGACTTCAATGGACCTAGGATATGGGTCGGATGAGACACGATATGGAATAGCTATAGATTAGACATGGAACAGATATGGATTAGATAAGACACGATATAGAACAGATATAGATCAGATATGGAACAGATATAGATTAGATATGGAACAGATATGGGTCAGATAAGACACGACATGGAACATATATGAATTAGACAAGACATGATATGGAACAGATATGGATCAGATATGGAATAGCTATGGATCAGATATAGAACAAATATGGATCAGATACAGAACAGATACGAGACAGATATGGATCAAATGATACTAATGACAAGGAAACACCATGGATAGGTAGATGTATGGGTGATAAAGAATAGGTAGAAGGAATCAAGGATGTGATCTCCAAGGACTATGTCGCATAGGAATAATGTGCCCCATTGTAGGTAAATACTTAGGACTTTTCGTGGCAACACTTATGACAATAGGAGGATAAGAGGATAATGAAGGATTTGCTTTGTTTGGGAGGGATAAGGTATGCCAAGAGATATCTAAAACATTTTTCAACATTGTGCCCCCAATCTTTATCAAGATCAAAAAAATAGAGGAATGGAAGATTAGGATGGATAGACTCGATAGTATAGGTATGTAATGGATAGAGGAATAGGATAGGAAATGACATGGAAGACAACTGATAGGAGAAGAGTGATATGCCGATGAGACATGGTGCCCCCAAGTGTAGGTGACATAGAAGATCAACGTACACACGATGCCTATTTGCCAGGTTTTTATCATGGTACTTATCCAAGGCGCCTGTTTGCCAGATTTTCACCGTTGGACGAAGGGATTTTTCTTTACTCTTTTTTTTTTGGATAGGAAAGGGTGGAATATGGAAGAGAGGGGCCTGAGTGCCTAGTTCCATGAAAGGTGATAGTCCCACTAAAAAGATGTCATCGCATGGACCATGTCAAGTGCTCTCATAGATGTTGGTAGGAGATTGCATGACAGTGAGATGAAGAAGGTAGATAGTGGATTGTGGAAGGTGCTATAGTGGATGATGATGCAAAATACAGAGGGAAGGCTTATGCAAAAGCATGGACCATAGGAATAGGATGAGGAAGACATGTAGGATAATAGTGGAAGGAAGGGGAGATGGAGGTATATGGAAATGTTATGGGATGGAAGGGAATCATGACCAACGGTTTGCACATACCGTGATAAACATTGAAGTTGGTGATGGGAAAGTAGTGTAGGAAGCAACAGAGATTTTTGCTTGTGGAAGAATGACTTAGGCATGTAGGGATCCACATAGACTAATTATTTTGCTGATTTTTGCTTGTCATGTGGGATGGAAGAATTTGAGACTTTTGGATGGAATGGGAGAAAGTGGATGGTTGAGATTCTTGAGAGGTAGATGCCTCATGTAACTTGAGGGATTTTTTCTTAGGTACCCAAACCATTTTGTTTTTAGATAGTACCTATGAAGGTATGGGTTTGGGTGTATGCAGCTTTTGTGCAGCTTTTGGAGTAATCATTTGTTGGATGTGGACCCACACCTGTTTCAGCTTGGCATATAGGTGTGTGGGTGTATGTAGCTGTTGAGAAGGATGCTTCTTTGATTCTTGGATTTTGTATCCTAGGTCATGAGGACTCTTAGGATTTTTGACTTGATAGGTAGAGGCATCCAGATTTTTATGGTTGAATTCTCTTGAGATGGTGGAAGTGGAGTTTCAGGAAGTTCTTTGTTTAGACAACATGTGCATCTGTTGGTCATGATTGAGATTATTAGAGGATTTATTGGTGGATGGATAAGGCATTGGAAAAAGTGGTGGTAAAATGCATGGAGGGATGTTAGGAGTTGGAAGTAGTGGAGATAGATTGGATGGTGGAAGGTGTATGGTCACATGCTTTTGGGAATTGTAGGATGATGGAGGTGGAATGGCGACATTCATTTTGGGGATATTATAGGGTTTGCGATGGAAAATGGGGGATTTTGAATGAATGGAGGAAGTACCAACATCTTGAGCTTGTTCACCTTGGGGTAGGTATCCAAGGCCATATGAAGGAGGAGGAACATTGACATGGACGAGCTCCAAAATACCTTGTTCGTGAAGGCCTAAGCCTTTAGCTTGATAGTTCATATGTTGGAGTATGCGTTGGACAGCAGGATTATGTGTAGGTGGAACACTAGACACGAATTCCTTATTGGATGAAGAAGATGGGATAGAAGATAATGGTGGCTAGTGTTCTAAGGAGGAACACTCATGAATGAAGTTGGTAAGACCAAGGACATACGGTGGAGGATTTACAACATGGTCGATAATGGATGGTGGAGGAGTATTATTGGTTCAATCTTCTACGTTTTCTTGGGAGGCAAGTGTCTCATCAAGGGAGGTGGAAGTTGTCAGATCTTGGATAGGACTAGATGGGGTTATAAGCTCCGGACCATGGAACGCATAAAGTTGGCTAAGAGGATCATCATGGTCTGCTTGATCATAGATAGGCCCTTGATCATAGATGGGATCTTGATCATAGATAGGATTTTGCATGATGGAATTAAGGTGCTCTTGTATAGGTTCATCATCAATGATAATATCTTGATTATGGAAAGGATATAGGCTATGGAGAGGTTGGAATTTGATCTCTTTTTCATGTATAGGATCAAGTTGCTCATGGATAGCTTCTTCATCAAAGGTAGTATCTTGATCATAAAAGAGATATAGGTTATGAATGTTTTGAAATTGGATTTCTTGCTCATGTATAGGTATAGGATCGTTGAAAAGATAAAGGTTATGTAAGGGTCGGATGGGAGTGCTTTGATCTTGATTTAGACAAGGCGTTGATGTTTCCACATGTTTTAAAGTGTGCTCTTGACATAACTCTTGATGTGCTTGAATTGAAGTTGAGGTAGAAGACTCTTGGATAGGTTCTTGGTTAACAACATGAAGGTGCAACAGACCTTGACTTTGGTGCATGGTAGGAGGTTCTTCAATATGCTCAAGGGGTTGTAGGTTACATGATGAGGTTAGAGTAATGGACATGCTTGAAGGTTCTTTGATAAGGTCAAGGACCAGAATTTGGGGATATGGTTGACTTTCTGGTAGTAGCCCTTGGATCACATCATTGGTAGGTACATAGGTAGAGGAGTGAGGTAATGGATGAGTGAGTTTGGAGTTCTCCATAGCTTTTCTTTTGCTATGTAAATCTAGAAAATATCTTTCCCAAAAATCATCTGAGGTTTTTTTGGTTATCCATCTAGAGCTCAGGGAACTCGATGGCGGTGTTGTTGTAGGATTGGTATGCTTTGGGATATGTGTCTTAGAAGATGGTGAAGGAGGACTAGTAGATAGAGTGGTATACGATTTCCAACTTGAGGTGGTGCTTGCCTTGTCATGAGCATCATTAAGATGGGAAATGGATGTATGAGTTTGGGATGAGGCGTAGCTAGTACTGACACGTTTAGCTTGTAAGATTGCCATTTCTTGTTGTATGACTTGGAGTTCTTGAGCAATTGCTATACGATCTTAGGGCGAGATGTTGAAGTCTAATTGCTCTTGTAGGTATTGGAGTTCTTGAGCAATTACTTCTAATTGGTTTGTCATTTCAACAGAAACTAACATGAGACTGAAATGGGTACCTAGAAAACCTAAATTTTTTCTCTCAAAGATTGTGCAAGTGCTCACTGTCATGCATGCGCCAGAACAGATGTGCTGCAAAAACTAGTAAATGCGCTGGAAGTCAGGACATATGCGCCACACTGGTAAAAGGTACATGCATTGTAACAGACAGTAAAAGCATTGCAAGTCAGTACAGATGCGCCGCAGGTCAGTACAAATGCATAGCAACAGAGGATGGATGTGCCGCTCTAGTTTTTCTCAATATTTTTATAATTTTTTGAAATTTTTCTGATGTTTTTGGTACTTTGGTTGCAAGGTCTTTCTGATCTAATTTTTTGAAATTATGGCAAGAAGACACAGCAAACATAAAGAATATTTTTATGGTTTTTTTTAATTTTTTGTGATTTTTTTTACTCTTTTTGGACTAAAAAGAAAAGCAAGTACAATCCTAGGCTTCAAATGGATTACAAGGGTTTTTGGCCACTAGAACAAAGGATGAGTAATAAAGGCAACTGTTCGAGTGGTTATACATGCGGCAACACTACTCTCTGTTATGGAGTCTCAGACCCTACAAGGGTTGCGCCTTGGAGGGTTTTGGGGGAGGTTGGTTGTCGGTATAACACAACTGCACTCATTGTTTGAAGCTTTCACTCCAAACATAATTTATTTATAGTGGCTTGGAAGGGCTTGGTGTCTAGCTTGTTACCACTTAAGGTTATCCCTACTTGGATGAACGGTATCCAAGAGTAGGCCCCTCTAAAGGAAAAACACATGCAAAAATGATATGTCTGGCATTTTGGTCACCCAAGATAGGGGAGAGCATAGGCCTAGTATCATTTCCAAAACACAGAATACATTGGTTATTTTCCCCTAGTTAAAATGAGAAAAACTAGATGAGCTATCTACTTGGGCAATCACAGAATTTTGTTAACTTTGAAGTGATAACAAGATAGCATTGGTTCAATTTTACCAAGATAGCAATGATGTGTTCAATTTTATCCCAGATAGCACGAATTGTTAACTTTGAAGTGAAGATCGAGATAGTAATGGTTTAGTTTTACCCAGATAGCAATGATGAGTTTAATTTTATCCACGTAGCATGAATTGTTAACTTTGGAGTGATGGTCGAGGAGATAGCAATGGTTCAGTTTTACCCAAATAGTAATGATGAGTTTAATTTTATCCAGATAGCAATGAGTTGTTAACTTTGAAAAGATAGCAATATAGCAATGATTCAATGATATGAAAGATAGAAATGATTCGATTACCACCTTCCTAGTTAAAACTATGTGAGATTTGCATGAGCATCCCTTTTACTTCCTCATTACAAATTGAAGTGTGAGTTAACAAGTGCAACTATATGATACTAAACCAGTACCTAGCCTGCAAGTGGATCCAAGAATATTCCTGAGAAAAAGTGTTAGCGTTAGCAAAACCATAAGAAAACTCAAAAAGTCAATGTCAGAATCAGATGTGGAGGTACAGAGCTCATATACGCAGAAATAGAGGTCATATGCGTAGTTTTACAAATGCACAGATTTAGAGCACATATACGCAAAAATAGAGGTCATATGCACACCTTTACAGATGTGTTGAATTAGAGGACATATGCGTAGCTTAACAGATGCGCTGAATCAAAGGACATATGTGTGGAAAGAATGATCAAATGCATTGAAACAACATTCTAAAAATTCACTGCAAAACAGATGCGCTGCAAGATGGAATAGATGTGCTGCAGGATGGAACAGATGCGTTGCAGGATGGAACAAATGCACAGAATCAGTAAATGCATCATATCAGAGGTCAGATGCACCAAAACAAAGACTGTATGCACCGAAATAACAGATGCGTCATATCAGAGGGTAAATGCACCATAACAGAGTCTGTATGCGCTGAAAGGATGTATGCGTCGGAACAAACAATATATGAGTCAAATCAGAGACTATATGCACCGAAATAATGTATGCAGCATAACAGATAGTATATGCATGTTAGAATGTGTCAGATGCATTGTTTCCTCTTGTGTACGGCTTCTAAAACACAAAAACTTAGTTTTTAGGTTAAATTTGGGGCTAGGCCCCACGGTGGGCACCAAAAATGTTAAGGAAAAGTTGGATTCAAATTAATAATCAATAATATCAAATATCAAGTTACCCAAAACTCAATGAAATGGTGAACAAAAGAGATTCAAATAAACAATGAACAACAACAAAGCAAACCTCCTTAATTCGAAGCTCCCCTTGATTGCCTATGACAATCGATCTTGTATGTATGAAATAGGGCCCTCAGAGAGTACACTTCTTTGCTTTCTTTCAAGAATGTCAATTGAGAACGGCTATGATAATATCACCATGAAGAGGAGCTTCACAACGATGGTAGTGGTGCATAGGAACGAATGTGATCACAAGCAATGAAGGAATTGGTGCCAAAGGCGCGTTGTAATTCCTACAGAGTAACGATACTTAAAGCTTGGATGATTGAAATGGAAGAATGAGGTTTAATTTATAGACTCATGAGAAAGATGATCAACGGTATAGAAAGAATGAGAAGATCAAAGGTTGAGAATGGTTGAGGAACGAGCAACGAATAAGAAAAAGACACGTGTCTTGCTTTCTTTTGCATGAGAGGATTTGCTAAGAATAGAATGATTTAAAGCAATTAAAAGAATATAATAATCAGTTAAGTAATTTAAAACAAGAAGAAGGGATTTGCATGAGAATAAGAAGATATTTTGCTTTATTAAATATTAGGAATATTTAATTGCATGTGCAAAAAGATTGAATTATATTTAGAAATAACTCAATTTAGAAGAAAAAGACAACTTAAATAAATAATTGATTTATTTAAATTTAGAGAAGATATTATTGGAAGAAGCAATTGAATAATTGGTATTATTTAATTTAGAAGATTAGAAAGCAAATTAAATAAATAAATTTATTTAATTGTTGTGCATGATTTTGGAAGAATAAATAAAATATTTGATTGTATTTTATTTTTAGAGATTGAAAAGGATTTAAATAAATTTGATTTGATTTATTCAAATTTGGAAGAATGATTTGATCTAATTAAATAATTTAAGAAATATTTAATTGTTTGGAAGAATTTAATTAAATAAAGGATTTTATTTAATTGTTGGAAGAATGTGAATCAAATAAATAAATTTGGTTATTTATTTATTGATAGAGGAATTAGAAGGGAATAAATATTAAGAATATTTATCTAGACCGAATCATGTCATTTTTAGGCGTATATAGTTGCAAGTATGGACCTAACCGATGTTGTCATTGATGTCAAGATACTTCTGTTGCATTGATGTCAAGGATTGGATGAGCTGTGTGTTGAGGATATTGAGAAAATTAGTCCTATCAGAAACAGAGAAGAACATTGAAGCTCTATGAAGTGAAGATCCCAGATAAATGAAGATCAGAGGATGCGCATCAAAGGGTTTGTAGATATGTGTCCAAATATGATCCAGTTAAGATTTGAGAGGTCCGCATGAAGATTTGAAGAAGTTATGGCCATATAAGTGAAATCAATTTTGGCAAGTGTTTAGAGGTGATAGAGTGACACAAATAGGTCCGGTGAGATCCAAAAATGCAATATCTTGATCTGCGAATTTGGTGGAGTGTTTAGGAAGCCAATGTGAATTGATAACTCAATTGGTTCGTGGTTTGGAGGTCCGCAAGCTTTTATTCTAATGTGACAGTGATGACAGATTGTGTTCTTGAGGTTTCGGATGAAGATGCGAATGATTTCAGTGAGCAGAAGTAGTGTGGATGTTCTTGATGATTCAGGCAAGCTTGTGGGGGTCTCTAGATTGTGTCTAGTTTGTGTTGGCGGTCTGCATTGAAGATTGAGCTCGTAATTGAAGATTTACTTCTAGATGATGATGTTCTTCCTAATCTTGGCCGATTGGATGTCTTACACATCTTGCAGATGATCTTGAAGATATTTTGCGAAGCATGGCGTGTTCCTCAAGGAAGATTGAAGTCCCAGATATGTGTGTTCGACAGTGTGATGATGCGCATGAAGTTTTTGTAATAAGTCAAGTTGTATTTTTGTAATTGCTCTGTAAATAAAATAAGTGTGTGTTGTACCGACTTTGATGATCATTCCAAAGTCGATGTCATGTATAAATAAGAGTTGCGAAGTCATTCAAATGTATTGAAGAGGTTATGGATGTGGTAGAAAAGAGTAGCAAAAAGCAGAGCAGAGGTATTGAGCTTAAATGGAACTGATTCAAGCATAGTGAAGATGTTGATCTCCAGTTCAAGTATGTAATATTTATATTATTTTGTAGACAGTGTGTCTCCTGTAGGCAGTGGGCCTCTTGTGAGCAGTGTGCTCGGGCAGTGAGCCCTAACTAACAAGTGCCATTTTATTCATTCTTATTCTTCTAATAGAGAATACAATCTTGGGTTAATCACCCCGTGGTTTTTCCCTTAACCAGGTTTTTCACATCAAAATCTTGGTGTTATATATGTTGAATTTGTTTCTGCTCTTGAATTATTGTATTATGCTTCCTTGATTAATCTTTAGTAAGCCATTGAAATACAAGAAGGTTTAAAGAACAGAGATTTGGTAACAACTGATTCACCCCCCCTCTTAGTTGTCTGTCCTAAATCCAACAGTTTTTACCTCTCATGTTGTTTTAGCTTTGTGTAATTTAGAACTAGTTTTCCTGTGAATGTTTATTTCCCCTCAACCCTGTTCTTCTCTTTACCTTTGTTTGAATCTGCTACATTTGTGTAAATTTATTAGTTGTATTTGGTTATTTTGTGCATTGTAGTTTTATGAGTGTTCTATATTCAAACCTGGTGTATCACCCCTTTTTCATTTCAGTTTTATCATTCTTCCCCTTTTCCTCAATGGTGGATAGATTAGGTTTAGTCTTAGTAATAGCTGAATCTCCCATTCAACAAAGGAACCAGCCTCTCTCTGGAGATTTGATTTCCCTGTAGGGTCCCACACCTGGAAATCATCTCAATATTTCACTGGATTGTTGAAGCCCTAAACTGCTCCAACTCAGGGTGCAAATCCAAGTGACGACAATGTTCATTTTTTTTAGGTTCAAAAAATGCTCTCTTCTATCTTAGATCCTCTTATTATTCCTAATCTCCATAGTTTAGACATGATTCAATGGAATGGGGCTCCCCCAAGTATCTCCTTAGTTTTAATTGGTTATTCTCTATTGAAAAACAAAAACTACATGTCTATGAAGGATTGGTTGAGGCATTTAGTATGATGTAAAGAAGCTTCCCCCAAGTGTAATGCTTTTTCTTGGCAGACTGCTTAAACAAGATTTTGACTTTTGGTAATCTTATTAAAAAAGACTTTCATGGTCCATATTATTGTGTTTTATGCTTGGAAGTAGATGAAATGGTTGATCATATGCTTTTACATTGCTCATTTTCTTTGAAGGGATGGTATAATATGTTAAACCTTATGGGTCTTTCTTGGGTTACCTCTACCTCGATTAGACTTCTTATGTGTAATTGGCCTATTGGTTGAAAAAACTTACATATAATTTTGAATCTCTTTGATGTGCACTCTTTAGGGAATATGGCTAGAATGTAACTCTTGCATCTTTCAAGAATATATTAACTCTTAGGAGCATTATTGGATCTGCATCACATCTTCCATAATTATTAATTTCCTATACTCTTTCCTTGTTGAAAAAGGAAAAGAATCCTTCTCCAGTTATGATTATGTGATTTTGTACAATTGGAATATAGAGGTTCTAGGCCTCATAAAAGGGTTAAGAGGTGGAATTGTTGCAAGAAATAATTCTGCATCTTGCTTTTCTTGAGTGGTGGAGGAGAATAATTTGAGGAAGCTTCCCTTGAAATTTTTGTAAAATTGAACTTTAATGGTGCCTCTTGAGGTAATCTAGAGAGTGTGGGTGATGATTTTATTATTTGAAAGGAGGGTGGGAGATTTATGCATGGTGGCTACTTTTTTGGGGAATATAGACCAATAATGAAGCAAATAGGAAAGGAGTTATATCAAGTATTGCTATTGCCTTGTCTATCAAGGTGCACAATTTGATTGTGGAAGAAGATTCCTTGGTGTTTATTAATGCTTTGAAAATGGATCTTGTCCCAATTGGCAACTAAAGGGTTTAGAGAAGAAGCATGTGCATTAAGCACATAGTTCAAGGAAGTAATTTTCCAGCATTATATGGAGCAATGAATTCTATGACTATTTTTTTGATGAATTATGGTGTTGATTAGGACTCCTTAATGCCACTTCATAGTCATTTTTCATCCTCTTGAGTAGAGTTGGATTCCTTTTTAACATATAAGTCTTTGTAAGTTTTCATTTGCATCTTCTCACAACCTAAGAGTCATTTCTAATTATGACGCATCTTAATTATTTTGTGGTGCTATGTTAATGATCATGTAAGATTGCTTATGCTCTCTTGTATGAGTTGAAGTTTCACATTAATAAGGGTGTGTGGTAGTCTCTTTTTATTCAAGCAATGTGGTGGTTGTGGAAGATTTCCTTGCTTGGAAATAGTTGCTTGTTTGAGGTTCTATCAATGTGCTCTTTGTGTGTTGTGTTTGGACTAGATTTTGGCTAGTTGGTGCAATGTCAAAGAGGAGGAATTCTCTCAAAGGTTGGAATCCATATACAAAGGCATAGTCTCAAACAACTATTTGGTTTGCATATTCAATTGTAATGACTCATCTACCTCAGGGTTTGTAAACTTTGTACTTGGTGAGGATGCTATGGGATTGAAGAGATTGTCGATGTCCATAACCTCCATTAGGGAAGACTTTTTCTCCAAATTAACAATTACTATCCCAAAGATGTCACAAAGGATTTGGCTTCTTCGAATGTTGCTGCCAAGATTTTGATGGTATGTTTGTTTTTCCTTCAAGATTCAAGGTAGTTGTAAAGGGTGAGGTTAAAGTTATGGGTGAGAGCTCTCAAATTTTTCCCAAAGAGCTAAATACATGTTATGGAGAATGAGAAAATGAAGAAGATGGGGAGAAAGCTATTGATATTGAGGGTGCTAGTGGGCCTCAGGGCAACCCACAACAAGGGACACCTTGAGGTTTCTAGTGATCACATTATCCATGTTTTTGTGTAGACAAGGTGCATAGGTCTCAGTAGAGGAAGGAGATGTTATAAGCTGGGGTGCTATGGAAACTTCTGGAGTAGGGATTGGGGTGTTTTTTTATTCTATTAATTTTGTTGTTGTTGGGTTGGTGGCAATAATAGTAGTTTGTTGTGTTTTTTCTCTTGGTTCTTTTTTGGCTACATGTTGATGTCTTTTGCCCATGGTGTCTTGTTTATAGTTGTTTTTTAAGGTGGTAATTATGTTGGTTTATTTCATCATTTTATAATATTTCTATATAAAATTTTCTTATGCTTTTATGGGGGGGAGCCCCAATAAATACCCCAACTAATTAATTTTTTTAAAAATGTATGTCTTATAAAATTTCAATAAAAAAAATATAAATGAGACATGCATCCCCATTGGAAATAATCTTCAAAATAATCATGTATCTAGATCCTTTTACCTAAAGTGCACTTAACCTTTCTCCCCTCCCTATATTCTAGAGTTAACAACCCCACATTTTATCGCGGTTGACCTCAAAATACTAAACTTAAGTTTCAATATTTTCAAACTATATTAATTATTACCAATTTGAATTGTGCTCAATTTTTTAAAGTTAGATCAATTATTAATATCAATTTGTCCAATTATAAAAATTGGTAAAAAAGGGTTAATTATCTCTAATTAAATTTATTTACCCTAACTAATTATTACAATTATATTGCAACTAGTATAGATATCTTAAATACATCTATCTAACTAGTATAGCTATATTTAAAGATAAATATATCTAAAGTACACCGAGATGGATCCAATGCCTAATTTAATTAAATTATTTTAAGTTAAGATTGTAATAATTGTATAATTTATTAATTTTAATCAAAATAATATAGAATTTAGAATAAATATTTGAAAGGAAAATTATTGTAAAGTTTTAATTAAATAATAATTATGTAATTGCTATGACATGATTGTTTGAGAAGAAAGAAGGATAATTTTTTTAGTTTTAATAATAGATTTAATTAACAAATTATTGACATTTTTGTGTGATTTAATAAATTTTAGAAATGAATTTTGTGAGATATATTTGCTTATTTAATGTTGCATAAATAAACATATGAATTAGTCTTAAATCTTTTTGAGATATTACAATAAATTTATTAATTGTAAAATACACAAAATATGGCTATTCATAAATTAAACTAAGTGTAAGATTTGGCTCAAAAGTCACCCAAGAATGCAAATGAATGAAGGAAAGCAAAGTTAGAAATCAACAATGAATAAGAATAAATTGTTTCTACTTAAGAGAATGTAAAGCATACAATGAAAAATGAGATACTCATATGACAACGATGGGTGAGTATATATAGGATTTACCACCCAAGAGACTAAAAACACAAACAATATGGGATATGTTGGTGTTTTTTCCCAACTGGATGCTTTTTCCCAGTTATCCTTACAAGGTAGCCATCATTGATCAATAGGATTTCCGGGCCAGGGGCCAACAGTACAAGAGATAGACTCTATAAATATTTCCTCTTCTTCTTTAGGCTCTGCAAAACTTAGGAGAGTATTCCCTATTCAACATCCATGAGATATGTCTATGAACTTAGTGGGATGTTGACACAAAGCAGATGAATCCTCCCTTATACAGAACAAAACTGTGAAATAAGTGCAAAGGGGCTAGCTTTGGGCCATGCTCAGTTGTGAATCAGAGGATTTTTGTCCTACAAACTACTTCTAATGTCCTAAAGGTTTGTATTTAAAGTTTGAGTTTGATTTTTGGTATTTGGATGCAAAACTAGGACCTTGGTTGTAACCTCAATACAAGACTGGATCGGTGCCTATCTCAGGGCTCAGAGTCAATAGACATACACATGTGAATGGTTACCATAAACATATATCAATGACTAGGATTCAAGGGGATTTTTTCTTTAGTATCTACCTTACAGATATTTCCAAAAATTAAGTATTCAATTATCTCTGCTTACATACATCCTCACTGCAATATATTATTCCCAACACTTAATCCAAAACATTTAATCTACTCCTTGAGTAGAAGTAAAAGACTAAGCATTCAACATAGCGAACCCATGTCCTAGAACCTCAAACACCCCTTAGCTGTTTAGATTCAAAAGAAGAAAACACTCAATTTGGAGACAAATAACAGAATACACGCAATGAAGCATTACTTATATAAGACAAGATGAAACCAGTAAATTTATGCATAAAACATACAACATGAGATTCATAAACTCACAAGACACCCAAAACAGAGCCACCAACGAAGTTGTATCTAATTACAGCACCAAAATTTGTCTAGTTTTCAACAACCACAAATGAGTAACACAGTCTGCCTTTTATAGCAAGACTGTGTACCCAGCAAATTAATTACATGGAAAATCAAAATTTCTACCAGATACAGTGCACCACAAAAATGGTGCCCAAAACAATAATGCAGCAGGCAGAAGGAGAGGCAAGGAGTAGGTGGAATCAGGACGTGTGCAACCGCCTGAGGATTTTCCATTAAAATCAGGTGGTTGGCCAGTCAATCATCTGCCCATACCTCTACATTTCACCATTATTGGCCCAGCTACCCGCAGCTCCTCTTGAAATATAATAACGAATGTATAGGAAGCTTGCCGCCTAAAATGTGGCCATAGACACAAGGTGATCCACCGCTGCCGTGAGTTTGAAAGATAGCTGTCGATCTTCCCTCCATCGCTGAAAACTGCGGCCTCAAAATACCTTAAAAAGTCATTAGCCAATAAAAATATGCCACGTAGGCATTGATGCAAAGCGCACACCGCGAAAACACACACCGTGGTAATTCTGTCAATATCAGCAAGAGATCTCAAATGTTTCATCGAAACTCTTGCACTCTTTCCTTGTCGGCCTGACTATCTTCTGTCTCCCCGATGGTTTCCTTCACACCAAAACCTTCCTATTCATCAGCCAAACATTATATCATCGGCCTCTTTATGAAATGTCACTCCGAAGCTTCTTCTCACGCTGAGATGCATTCCATCGGCATGTATATACATTTCCTGACCTTCTATCGCCGGTAGTCTATTGTATCATTACCCACTTTGACCGCTACAGCCGGTCATCAATTATCTCAAAAGCAAATGTATGTTTCCACATACAACTGGAATATACAATCGGAACATACAATCAACAACTTCCTATCGCTGGTTCTCTCTCCCGGTTCAACCAGTCACTCCTTGCATCTAACCCTTTGCATCATCCAAATGTACATTCAAGACATGCTTTCGTAACATACAATCCCAACATACAATAGCAGTAGACACACAAACTGACTCTCGCATACAATAGTGATATACACATACACTGTCTGTGACATACAATTGACGGATACACAGGAAATATATTTCCTCAGATAATTTCGACATACACGGGAAATGGACCTTCATACAATTGCGATATATACATGAATTATATATTTAGCGAACAATACAAACTTAACCCAAAAAGACTTTTATACATACCATTCTTCACAGCATATACACAGGATGGTACTCGCATACAAATGTGATATACTCACAAACTATTCCCAGTATGAAATTGACATATATACATAACTATGTATTTGAATCACACGCTGATAACCTCCTCTGTAATAAATCTCGCAATTTCTAATCTGCCATGACCACGAACAAAAGGAAAACAAAACAAAAAACTATTTTACAAGTCCATTCCACTGATTTCACAAAAATCCATCAGTGGAATGGCTTTAATCATACATCTCGACAACAGAAAGACTAAATTAAACACAAAACAAGTCTATACAGATAATATACACAGGATGATTCAATACACAGGGAATTTACAAAGAATCTAGAATTTATAAAACACAACTAACAGAAGTTCTATTTCTTCATTCTTACAGAGATCCATACATTTGATAATTTTAGAAGGTGGAAGGCAAACTCTTTTTTCCACCACCTCCATCTGTTTCTTCTCTATTCCGCTCTCTTCTCATTTTGCTTAACCAAGATTATAAACAAAAACCCTAAATAATCTCACGACACCTGTTTGGCTTTAGACAACAAAACTCCAAACAGTTTGACACATTGATTTAATCATCCACATATCCCAATATCTAATGATGTCCAAATTGGCTTATTAGAATGCCCAATTTGTGACCTCGATTCACATGGTGGATGGTGGGGTTGGTTCTTACAAACATGAAATGTTAACACAAAATGCTACATGATAACATGAAATGTATCAAACATATTAAAACCTTATTCTTCTCACTCTTATGCATATTTTATCTCATTGAAGGGGTGCTCCTGCACCAAGCATCCTGCACCTTTATCGCTGACTTTTCCGCCACTTGTTTTGCCATTACCGCCATGTATATGCAAATTCAAATGCATATACAACTACCTGCTTTTGCCTTTAAAAACCCTTGCATATGCCAACGCACATACATACAACTGTTTAACATACAAGGCGGACCTCAAATTGTTATAGAACAAATTGAAATTGCACTTGGGTCCTGCCATGTACATTTCTCTTTGCATGTCTCTTTTGTATATTGTAGATACAAACACAATATACATACAAGCCACAGACGCCAAACCATTTTAAAACACACTACAATCGCCATTGGGTCTGGCTTGCATCTTCATTCCTTGTATATTTCTTTTGTACATCGCATATACAAACGCGATATACAACCCGCGAACTTCAAAATCTATCTATTGCAACATACAATCCTTCTGCGTCCGGGCCTTGCACACTTTTCTTTGGATATGGTGAATGTATATGCATATACATTCCGCTTTGTATGTGGGGCAGGGCCCACCAAATGTATCTTCTACCTTGTATATTGCCAAATGTATATTTGAACATACATTCCTCTTTGCATATGCATCGGTCGTCAGGGAGACTTTAGACTTGGCTACCGACGTACATTGTCATGGCAATGAACCTTTTCATTGTAGCTAATGCATGTCGCCCCCTTTGTATATTTTTCTTGCACCTTTGCAATGTATATTTCCGTTGTATGTCTAAACATACAAACTCGATGTACAAGCGAACCCGACATACAAACACAGAATATTATTAAAATCCTACGAAAGATTCCCCAATTTTATATGCACCTTTTTAGGCCCGATATGCATTGCGAAATGCATATAACTGATTTTTCACCATTTTTTGAAAGCCGATTTGAACACTTTGGACCCGCCAATGTACATTTACACTTGTACATACAAGAACACAAACATGCGACAAATTTCACTGCGGCATAGAATAATCTTGGACTTAGCATCTTTTTCTCAGGCACTACAGGAGAAGGCGGTAAAGCAATGTATGAGGGCCGGTCAACCTATGAGCGTTATGGCATGAAGAAATAACTTAAACAATTGAGAACCCCCTACAGGAAGTCAACAGCAAAATAGAAAATACAATGCAGAAGGCTGAGGGAAAACAAAAACTAAGGCATCAAGGATTTGAAAGAACACAAATACGGGCATGCAAAGTCGATTCAAAACCCTAACCCTAGGTGAGCACCACCAGGATAAATGAAAAAATCTTTAAGTAAACATAACCTAGTGTGAAAAGGACTTAAACAAAGAACTAGCTAGGAAATGAACTAGTTAGATAAAGAACCCCATTCACATAAACACTCCCCCTTAAGTGTGACTTAGGGGAAATGTATACATAGATGCAAAGATGGGTCCTCCCGACTACAAGGCTTGATGCGGTACCCATGTACAAAAAATCCCCTCAAACAGAAAAGGAGAAAACCCAGTGGGAAAAAACTCCCGCATGAGAGGATGAAACAGGAAGGGCTAAGTGATCCCCCAAAAAAGATGTCGTGCACTCCCAAGAGAGACCAAAAATGGACATATTTGTTCTCAGTGAAGGGTTTGGTGAAGATGTCTGCAACCTGCTCTGCTATAGGACAATACCGCAAATCGATGACCTGCTCCTAAATCAGCTCCCTAAGAAAAAACATGTGGATCTCGGTGTGTTTGGTCTATTGATGATGAATCAGGTTCTTCGAGATCTAGATGGCACTCTGGTTGTCACATTAGATGATTGATGGCTTCTGAAAATTGATGCCAAGTTCAGTGAGGATATTTTGAAGCCAAATAGCCTTAGTGGCAGAATTGATAGCCCCCCAATACTCAGCGTCAGTCGAAGAAAGAGCAATGGCATGCTGCTTCTTGCTCTGCCAACTAATGGGACCGGAACCAAGGCAAAAACTATAGCCAGATGTAGACTTGTGATCAACAAGCTCACCAGCCCAATTAGAATTCGTGTATCCAAACAAATCTGAACTTGTGCCTGTTGCATAGTGAATCTCGTACATGTGAGTGCCCTGTATGTAGTGCAAGATGTGTTTGGTAGCCTTCTAGTGAAGCTCATGTGGCTCCATCATGAAGTGTGAAACAATGCCAACTGCAAATGAAATGTTGGGGTGAGTATCGTCAGCTTGTTGGTAGCCTCATCTACCTGATTCATACTCGCCAAGATGTCTTGAATAAGGTGCATAATGAACCTCTTTCCACACGATATTCCTTAACTCCTCAGAGTTTGGAACATACATCCTTCCTTTATATATTAATAACCCATCTGGTTCAACATAAAATCCATCATATCTAGGATTCTGAGGATTCTCCATAAGAGCTTGTTTTACCTGCTCATAATACTCATCTCCCTTAGACTGTTATGATACTTGATTGTTAAAATTAGAGTGTATGGAGATCATTGAGGAGATATGTCTTCTCCTTCTTAAGGCATCTGCCACTCGGTTTTCCTTGCCCTGAATGTATTTAATCTCAAAATCATAATATGATATTAGCTCTAACCACCTTCTTTGGCGAGGATTCAACTGTGGTTGAGTAAACAGATATTTGAATCCTTGATGGTCTGTTTTTAGTTCAAAAGGCTTTCCAAGCAAGTAGTGTCTCCACATTGCAATGCACGAATTACTGTTGCCAATTCCAAATCATGAGGGGCATAATTTTGTTCATAAGTTTTCAGTTTACTAAACTCATAAGTAATAACTTGTTCATCTTGGACAAGTACACCACCTAAGCCTTCTCACGAGGCGTTGGTAATGGCTGCAAAATGACCATTCAAGTCAGATACCTTCAAAATAGGTGTCGTAGTCAATTTTCCTTTCAGTTGGTCAAATGCCTCCTAGCATTTTTCTGACCAATCAAATCTTTTGCTCTTTCTTTGCAATGAAGTAATAGGATAAGAAATTTTTGAGAAATTTGCCACAAATTTTTTGTAATAACCTACTAGGCCCATAAAACTTCAGACCTCATGTACATTTCTTAGTGCTGGCCATTCCAAAATGACTTTAATCTTGGCCGGGTCCACAACTATTCCCTTAGCTGAAATTATATGACCCAAATACTGCACTTCCTTTTGAAAGAAAGTACACTTTGAGAGCTTACCATACAATTTATGCTCTCTCAACCTTTGAAGAACAATCCTTAAATGTTGAAAGTGTTCCTCCTCACTCTTAGAGTAAATCAAAATATCATCAAGGAAAACAAGGACAAACTTGTCCAAGCAGTCTTTGAACACACTGTTCATTAAGTTCATAAATGTTGCAGGTGCATTTGTTAATCCAAAGGGCAGGACAATTAACTCATAGTGTCCATACTTTGTTCTAAAGGCTATCTTGTGAATATCCTCATCTTTTAGCCTCAATTGATGGTATCCAGATCGAAGATTGGTCTTAGAAAACAAAGTTGCCCCTTGCATTTGATCAAAGCGATCGTCAATGTGGGGCAATGGATACTTATTCTTTATCGTTGCCTTATTTAGCATACTGTAATCTATGCATAATCTCAACGTACCATCCTTCTTTTTAACAAAAATTACTGGTACTCCCCAGGATGAAACACTGGGTCTTATCAATCCTTTATCAAGCAATTCCTGCAGCTGAGCCTTTAGCTCCATTAACTCGGTTGTGGTCATTCTATAAGGAGCTTTAGATATAGGTTCCAATTTTTGAATTATATCTATTGAGAAATCAAAAGCTCTTTTAGGAGGTAATCCTTGTAGTTCATCTGAAAATACATCCTCAAAATCTCTAAGACAAGGATATCTATCCATATTTGATCTCTCCTGATCTATGGATTCCATTTTCTCAACTCCTTAGAGTTTTTGAGATTCATAAAACATCAAATCATCTTGGAAAATAGTTTCCTTGTGATTATTTACTTTCTCCATTTTAATGGCAAAAAGTTGGCATCATTTTCTTTGGGCTCTTTTCATCTGTAGGGCAGATATTTGTCTCAGTTTGACCTCTCTAGGTTTACCTTGTAGAAAGACTTTATTCCCAAGGTCATCTAAGCATTCTATGGTTTTAGCAAAACAATCCACTTTAGCCCTATGTCTCCATAACCAATTTATCCCAAGGATGACATCATATGAGCCTAATGGGGCTACATAAAGGTTCACTTCGGTGGAGAAACTCAAGAGTTCAACCTTAGCCTCAAACAAACATTGCTCTACCTGAGCTCCGATCTGATTTGCATATTCAACTGACCAAATATTTGCCATGTATCCAACTTTTCTAGAAATCTTACTTAAAACTTTAGGAGAAATGAAACATTCCGTAGCACCAGTATCTATCAAAACCAAAATTGGAAAACCAAATAAAATACCCATGGTTTCAATAGGAGTGATTTGATATTCATCTCTCCTATTATCCAGGGCTACATGTATCCATTGCTAAAAAGCTGTCTGTTGAGAGGGTAAAGGATTTCCTCGAGGCTGAGTTCCTTGTGTCTTACCGGGGCACTGGTTGGCATAATGATCACCGCCACATGAATAACACCCTCCCACGGGTTGTTGCCTTTCATAAGGCTTTCCAAAATTCTATCCATTTTTCTTGGAGTTGTTATTGTCTTTTTTTTCACCCTTGGATTCATTCTGATTATTCTTGAATCTCTTGTCACCTTTCTTAGTGAAGTATTGTTTTTTGCCCTTTTTCTTAAATGACTGGGAGGATTGGGACTAATTAAAATTTTTACGGTTCCTTTCCCTGTATGCAGACATGGATTTCAATTTTTGTCCCTATTTAATAGTTTTCTCATAAACTTGGTCCATTGAAGTGGGACCATGCACATCAACTTCCCCTCCAATTTGGGCATTCAAACCCATAATAAACTTTCGAATGTGAAACCTTTCATCCTGTTGATATTGGGGCACATATTTGAGGAGTCGAGTGAACTTTTCCCAGTACTCATTCATTGACGAGTCACCCTGTCTCAGATTTTGAAAATCTATAAGTTTCTGATCAAAATACAACTGAGGCAACCATCTTTGCCTAAAAAGTTCCACAAACCTTTCCCAAGTTAGACTCATGGAGTTTAGTTTTAACTTCAATTTCTTGTTCATCCACTAGGTGGATGCCTCACCTGCCAATTAGTATGCTCCCCATACTGCTTTGGTGATTTCTGAATAGTTTCTTATTTCGAAATATTTTTCTATTTTTGTAAGCCATGCCTCCTCCACGACATCTCCGCTTATAGTCCCATCAAACTTGGGAGGAGTAACCTTTTTCATATCTCTAGATAATGCTAGAGCCAAATGGCTTCTTTTATCCTCATCTTGTCTTATTTCAGAGTTATTCTCTCCTCGTCCACTTTGGGTGGTGTTTTCATGACGTTCCTTGTCATCACCCCGTGGTAGGCTTCCTACCTGGGTCCATGCTGACCCCTGACCTCTTGTTCTAAAGTTCCAATTCTTGCCCTTGTCTCATGGAGCATAGCAAGGATCTAGTCAAGTTTTGAATCAGAGTGGCTTGAAGGTTGCCCTTCTTCTTGGCTATCTCTCGTATTGGTTGTTGTCTAAACCATGCTGTAATCTACTTCTCCTAAAGTTTGCAAATTAATCATTCAATTAGTTTTTCATACTATTGAATCCATTCATAAACATAAATCCATGCTCTTTTATGCAATCTTAACAAGAAAGGAAAGATTTGCCAAAATTTAAAATTGTTTTATAGTTTTCATGGACTACATATAATCCATCAATTGTTACAATTTTTCACATCTTGCAATTGCAAGTCACTTTCAGATTGGGAGATCTTCCCAAGTTTATCCTCATCCTTGAGGTTCATCATATTAGACTTAGGAGGTGGATGTACTCGCAGGTACTCATTCGTAACCTCCCGAGTAACAATAGGATCATTAGGATCACTTCCCAATGTTGGTTCCTTATGTGCAGAGGGTTTCACTGATTCATTTCTAGAGTTAGGAGCAATAGCCCTAACCGCTTTGTCCTTCTCCTGCTTTATGCGTTTAATAGCATTAGTCAAAGTTTCATCATCAGACAACTATGCGCCTTTCAAGTAATCAGTTTGGCCGAGGCTTTTCATTCTTGAGGTTTGCTCCCTCATAGCCTTGAGATAACGTCGATTTCCTGTTACCTTCTTCTTGGGTGTCGTTCTTATTCTTACCATTCTAGCAAAAGAACATCCAAACATTAGCAACTATTAATGTCGGAGGAAGATTTCATGTAGTGAGCTCATAGGTCCATGTATTGAATCTGGTAGCTCTGATACCATATGTAACATGATAACTCATATTACCCAAATAATCAACTCAATTTACTATTAAGTAAATGGTCATGATCAACATAATCATGTTTCTGTTTAACAATAAACAATTTCATAATCAATAATTAAAATGTGTATCTTTTTTGAATAATTTCAAAACTGAAATTCACAACATATTGAAAGATAACATATTAGTGAATCCTTTCACTACACAATCATAATGTTTTGCTCATGGCAATAATGATAAGTTTTGCATAAAAATCTTGATTAACAAGTCATATAATAAAATATACTGCATCTGGAGTGTTGATATCTATCTTCATAAGCCTCGACATGTCTTCTGCTCGGGAAGGAAAACATCACCCAACTGCTTTTCCTCCAACCATAGACCGGCGGTCCCCCGCACAACTTCCTACTTAGAAGTGGCCCTACCCTTCACGATGGGAATAGATATAAAGAACCAATAGATTTGTCATCTAAGTCTCTAGTGTTGTGTCCATAATTCTTTACAGTCATAAAACTATAGATCCACTCTAACTATATATGACACTACTGGAAGAATTATGCCATCTGGAGCACAGTGAACCGACTAATGCATGCAGAGATAGATGCATTACTTTGGCCAAATATTTAATATACATAGACGTTTCACAATGCACATAGTCGATTGTTCACACACTGTAACTCGACTTAGAAGCTATCTCATCTTGTAGAGATTTTAGACATAACTTGTCTATTCATCATTTCCTTTAGTCAATCTGACTTGGTATCATTCCTTAGACCAAGATAAATACACAAATATACATTATCAATAGCATTAGGTAATTCTTAGTCCATTTGACTAGATTACTAACTGATTTCTGAAGTTCAATACAAGATTTCTTGTTTCAACTGCAACCCGAAAACTGTGACTACCTATCACCCTATTCCTTATTGTAAAAGTTTGTATTTGTAAATAGTTTGATATCTAGTATCAACACGAGAAATTTGTTAAAATATCGAAAGTTCTTTAAGGAATCATCCGAGCCGAGAATTCTCATCTAATCCTCCCCAATAATGACTTTACTTGGTTTACTCAAAAGTCAACAATAAAAGGGTTGTACGTTTACCAACATTTGTCCATAAATAGGTTATCTATCTCTAACCCCTTAAGATATAACAATCTTGTTCTTGGGAAATAAGAAACTATCACATATTCGACAATAATAACTATTTATATCAAGTCCCAAGAACTCTCTTCATTCATGAAGGTTAACTAGAGTTCTTGCAAAATAGTTCCATAAAATCATTGTATCATTCGACATCATCGACAAAAGGTTTCTTTGACTATCACTTAACTAGTGGTATTAGCAACATGCATGCATTAAAGAACAATAGTTTTGTTTTAAGCTATTCTAGCTCAAGGTTGTCAAGAGCTTCATTATGATACACAGCCTTACTAGCTTAAAGTTTATAAAGAAGCACCTCGACTGGTAGCTTTATTCTCAGCCGACCACCCACGAGGTGCAACAATGTGATAATGACACTATCTTATTAATGGATGGCCATTCAATATCCATGTCACATTAAACAGTCCATACTGCCTCTCGAATAAGAGAGATAATAAAAACAATGTAATTATTTAATAGAGTAGGATTGGGTTTGTAACCCTAATATCCCCTTATTTCGACATTCTTGTCATTATGACAGTGAACCTGGTTGGGGTTCTACATACATGTAGATACAATCAGTCTAGCAATATGTATACGTAAAGAAATATGATTACACAGACATATACTTCGGTCGCCACCTTTCCATTCATATGGTGAGTCGTATGATAATAAAAAAGAAACAATAGCATAGCTATCGACATATAACCAGATTTAACAGAGACAGGCTTCAAATAATGATAGCATAGCTATTGAAGCAGAGTATGGAAATAACAGTGACAAGCTTCCAACAATGATAGCATAGCTATCAAAGCAGAGTATAGAAATAATAATAATAAGCTTCGAACAATAATAGTATAGCTATCGAAGCAGAGTATAGGAAATAACAGTGGTAAGCTTCGAGCAAAAAATAGCATAACTATCGAGTATAGCTTAGAAATATCAGAGACAAGTTTCGTCCCAAGAAATAGTCTTAAATCAAACATGAACAATCAACATGCACATCACAAAGGTTTGGCCCTGGCCGACATGCAACACCACTCAGCACAGTGGTAGCCAAAGGAGAACAGAGATACGTAACATTACATTGTCTATCATAGTAGAAGCATATATGAGATTACCTGAGCACTTCGGCCTCAGTTCTTATCGAATCCCTTAAGCTCCTTCGTGAGCTATATCTCGCCAATGACTGTGTTCTCCTTCCTTTCATTCCTCCTACCAAAAGCATACATGCCAAAAAAAATAGCTAACAACAATCCTATCTACTTCTCTTTCGAGAGTATGGGATTCTCTCAACTCCCCCTAACTCCACGATGCAAAACTGTCTCCTAAATCTCCACAAGAGGGCATGCCAGCAGCCAGCCGCTCCAGTCACCCCTGCGGCCAAGTGGGTTATATTCCCACTCCTTCCCTGGTTTTGAGGGTTGTGAGAGAAGTGGTTTCCTACGTGAGCATGCAAATAGCATCTAAAATTAAATTCTAACACAAAGAAATAAATATTAATATTTTAATAAAAACCATTATCTTTATCACTATATCATTACTTAATAAATATATAAATAATATATATATCGAATCAATGGTAACATTACCATTTCAACGTAAGTCGATATTCAACAACGACTAAGGTGCGAGAGTGGGTCGAGACCACCTCCCCCGTCGCCACCTCATGCTTACGTCAGCTTCAGATACTGAGCAAATCAAAGAAAGAGATCGTGAAACTCTTTTGACCAAATCGACCAACGTTGACATTAGAAAACCTTTTCCCCACGTTAAATCGATAATGGTCAAATCTAGGATAATCTCGAGATAGCAACTAACAGACACATGCCTTCTCTCGCAAGGGTTCACATAATGATTATTTTGAGACTTCAAATGACAAACCGGTCTTTTCAGAATATCTATCCCCTTCTCTCTGGTGATACTCTTCTTCCATTCTTGAAGAAAGATTCATTTCTTGGTTACACTCATAGTCATACAAACCATGATCAGTGTATCATCAATAAATCATAAAACATTATGATAAAATAATCTCAACATGTAATCTCATGTCTAATCTAAACATTAATCATAATCCATATAATCAATGATTTATCTTGATATTTTCCACAAACATCAATCATTAACCTATGATTATTTATCCATTTTACCACATAAAAAGCAAGATTAAGCTTAGTCAAGATTGAGGATATAACAAAATATCCTCACTAAACTTGATATCACTTTTCAAAAGCCATCAGTCATCTACTGTGACAAACAAAGCGTCATCTAGATCTCGAATAACCCGGTTCATCATCAACGATCCAAACAAATCAAGATCCACATGCATTTTCTCAGGGCGCTGATTCGAGAGCAAGTCATCGATTTGCGATATTATCCTACAGCAAAGTAGGTTGCAGACATCTTCACCAAACCCTTCACTGAGAGCAAGTATGTCCATCTTCAATCTCTCTTGAGGGTGCGAGATATCTCTTTTGGTGGGTCACTTAGCCCTTCATGCTTCATCCTCTCATGGGGGGAGTTTTTTCTCACTAGTTTTTTTCCTCCTTTTTCTGTTTGAAGGGATCTTTTGTACATGGGTACCTCATCAAGCCTTGTAGCCGAGACCCATCTTTGCATCTATGTATACATTTCCCCTAAGTTGCACTTAAGGGGGGTGTTAGCGTGAACTAGATTCTTTATCTAACTAGTTCATTTCCTAGCTAGTTAGATAAAGAACTCCATTCACACTAACACTAAGAAAGACAAGACATAAAATTAGATGTGTTAAGAAGTGAAGAAGTGTTGTGTGCCCTTTTCTATGGAGTCTATTATATCTTGAATCATTGTGAATGTGCACCTTATATTACAACATTGTGCTTGTCACCATTATAAGATCTCATGAAGAATAAAAAAGGTCCACAAAATTAGAAGCATTAGATTTTCAGAATTCATAACAATGATAATCTATTTTTTTCAGATAAAACTGTGTAATAGATTTTTACATCAACGTTTTGATCACACTTTGTGATCCATCATTAGGGCAACCCTAATATGTCCAAAACTGTCACTTAAATGTTTACCTAGAATACACTAGATTAAGTATAAATGGGTCTATGCAGCAACTCAAAATAAAAAGCTTCTGGCCATGTGAAATAGCAAGTGCTAGAGTTAGCCACTTAATAGGCCCTAGTACTATATCAATATAGTCCAAGTAAAACATAGGAAAATTCACAAATTCGATATGGAAGTCCTATGATCATGATGTTATAGGCTAATTGAGAAATTCCAGGGGAACAGCAGTAACAGGGATGTACACTTCATAGTCTACAGGCTAGATAATTTGACTAGGTGACAAACAAGACATATAAACTTCTAACTAAATGCATGTACAGTACCTATAATCTCAGGGTATTGTACAAGGACTGTTTATAGCAAATCAAGATGATTTCTCCAGGCCAAACACAAGTAGGGGAGTTATGAACTTGTGTGCCACAATTTCCATAGCTGAGTTGAAAATCCTTACTATAATAGCCATTGTAACTCAGAAATAGGTTAAACTGCTCATCATACTGTACATGCTGACACATAACTATGTAAAAGAACTGACTGTCCTTGCCATGGTTTCTCACAACTAAGCCAAAATTGTGGGACCAATTGTTGGTGCTACACCTTCGATACTCTTTATCATTGAGGAAAAATAAATATTACTTTTACCTATCTCCCCTACACATTATTCATCGTATTCATTTGTCAAGTTCACGTCCGGCGAGTCTGAAGAACTCTGCCTTTCCCAACTCTTACGTGAGTTCCTCCTTTCACAAGAATTATAAATGATCGTCTTCCATGGCTGTAAGGCTTCTTCCCTTTTTTTTCTGTTCTCTCCCACCATTTGATATGTTTTCCAAGGGGTATTGGTCATTTGCACAATAACCACTTCTATGCTTTGATTGGCATAACTTCATCAACATCTTTTTCACAAACCCAGAGGTTCTTCATATTGATTTCTCTCACATGCACATGCAAATCAAGTTATAGCTCAATCAATTATAAAAGTGTTGCTGCCATCTGCTAGTTATCTTCATCAAAACACAAAAACTACTTTGTGCTAGTGGAAACACATATTGCATCAATATGAGGTTGTTGCAAGTATGACGCAGACAAATATCTCTGCATGTTTACTGTAACTGGAAGTTAAGTCAGGAAGGTGTTAAGTGGAAAACTACCAATTTAGTAACACAGAATTCGAAAAAGCAGTTCAAGAGATATTGATATATTATAACTAGCAATAGCACCATATGGTACAATGGTTATTCCGATGGGTGTTGTTGGCCCCAAACCCCTGCAATACCTGCAATATCAAGTATCCGTCAGATCTATTATAAAACTGCTTTCAATAATAAAATCACTTTCAATGGGTTTCAATCTTTAAACTACCCTAGGAAGCTACGGTGACGTTCTCAGAATGAATAACAACAGCAGTGATCACTGATAATTATTATCAAGTAATGTACATGACTTCAACTTACACGTCATTTGCAGATATATACAGCATTAGATCCTTAGAGCAGACTCCACGATATGTTGAAATATAAACAATCAGAAGCATCTCCCTTTTCTTTTTATTGATTTGGACATCCCTTTTTCTCATATTGATTTAGGCATCTCCCATTTTTGGTGTGTATGCCTTTGCCCTATCTGAAGAAAAGAATTACTACAATGGGCTTTGAACCTGTCCACTTTCAATCCCAGTGAATCCCAGTAAATCAAAATATATAAATGACATTTTCCACAAGGAATAGCACAATATGCAAGATCATTAAAACTGGCTTTGAATTAGCACTGGCTTTTTGTTGTTTTAATAGTCACCTGGAGACGTGGGATACGAATGCCAGGACATCACTTTGAAAAAGGGTTATACGATTTAAGGAGAGCTGGGCATCATCCTTGAACCCGAGTTTCCTGGTGACTAACAGTGCCTCTAGAAGGCACAAAAGGGTGATGAGTCAACTTGAAGCAGTGACTGAAGAATAACTCAAGTAAGATAGATTATGAGTGAGCAAAATGCTGATCAATGTGCCTGCCTGTCAGCACCACCCCTTGCTGGATCTGCATGCCGCTGCTCCTTAAAATGGCGAAGAAGAAGCTCAGCCTGTACAGAAAACATTAAGGCATCAAATAATCAGGACATACTAAAAATAACTTGAAATAGATCGATCTAATATGCATGATTAGACACTGGTCGTAAGTATCACTAGCACTTAGTTTGGTCAATACAACACAATTTTCCTTTGGAGCAGATTTTTCCAAATTTGCAAGCAGGCTAACTCAACACTGATTTCCAGAAGTTATATCAAAGCCTACTAGAAAGTCACAGCAATTAAAGGTACAGGTGATAGTATAGACACCTAGAGAAGTCAATTTGAAATGACTTTGCACAGGTCTCTTGTAACAGACAACAGTACATCTTTTCCAACTTGAGCTCTAGAAAACAAGTCATAAGAAGATTGTTGATTGGAATATCACCTTCTCTTTCGCCCGTGGAGTACCAGTTTTAGACAGTGCAACCAAAGGTGGAATGGCCCCTTCCTGGAGAACCATTGCGCGGAATCTGTTGCTATTAGAACAAAATTGCCATAGAGCTGCTGCTGCATTCTCTTTTGCTCTTTGAGAGCCTAGCTCTACTACCTCCACCAAACTTGAAATGCCTCCTTCATTACTAATTGCAACTCGACCTTCACGGATAGTTGAAAGGTTGGATAATGCAGCAACAGCCTTATCTACCAATCCAGCTGCAGGGTCCATTGCCTCAATGAGAGGTTTTACAGCACCAGCCCGTACAATGTGCACTTTGTTGTCATGACAAGTGGACAGTTTAAAAAGAGCAGTGGCAGCATCCTTTTTCCCCCTAGTAGAACCATTCACAAGAAGATCAACCAAAGGTGGAATTCCACCTGATTGTGCAATCTTTTTCTTATTTTCTTCCACAGCTGAAATGCTGTATAAAGTTGCAGCAGCATTCTCTCTAGCCTGAGGGCTTCCTGTCTTAAGCACATGTAGAAGTGAATTAATGGCCCCTGCAGCAGGAATCACCTTATGATTGTTTTCGTATAGGGATAAGTTCAGCAATGTCGTAACAGCATTTTCTTGGATTGTCAGATCACGAGAATGTAACAATTCAACCAAAGGTCTGATAGCTCCATAATTTGTAATTGTGATCCTGCTTCCTGAATCATTCTTTGAAATAAGCCGCAACTCTGCTACAGCTGCTCTTTGCACTTCAATTGAGTTAGCTTGCAGGTCTTCTACGAGCTTCTTGAGTTGTAGCTGAAAGGCTAATTCATTGTCTCCAATATCTGACACTGAAGAAGACGTACCAGCAGCCATTGAGTTCTGGCTACTAAGCTGAGAACTCTGAGAACTAGAAGACATGTAATCTTTGCCAGGCGATCCTATTTCTTCTATTTCTGTAGTGCTATATCGATAATTAACAGTTGCTATATTTGATGTTAACTCTCTAGAAGCATTATTGCAAGAAGGCATACAATCTCTTACCATGCTACTTGTCCCAAGCACATCAGCATTTTCTGTTGTTATTTGCTGCACGCCATCTAAAGACAAACGAATAATTGTAGCAGATAGAGCTTGATCACACCCTTGAGACTGCTCTTGAGTATTCTTGATGTTGATTCTATCCCTTGTTGCCACTTCTTGCTCATTATCAGTTAATGGAACACCTTCTGGGGCCAAGGTAGTTTCTTCTTGTGTTATCTCAGTGGAAAAACTCTCATTTTCCTTTTCTGAATCATCCTCATGTTCATCTGCACTTAGTTTTTTAGATATACTATCATCTGAATGCTGTTTTTCTGAAACAAACTGAGATGGTTCCCTTAGCAGTGGAGTATGGAATAAGATCTTGTCAGGCTCAGGAAGCGGAACATTGTTAGACTTGCACCAATTTTCAATAAGTGCCTTCACAGTGAAATTGGGGATAAGGCAATTGTGATTGAGAGTCTGCCGGGTTTTAGGACATGTTTTCATACCCTGGTCCAACCATCGTTGGATATATACTCTCTCATATGTTTGTCCTGAGGCTATAATTACTGGGTCTGCCATCAGTTCTAGTGATAGAGGACATCGAAAATCAGCAGGGATTGGAGGTCCAGATTGTGATTGTGTTTGCTTAAGCTCTAACATATATTCACGCATTTGTGTGACTAAATCAATTACCTGATTAATACACTGCTCTTCTTGCTCATTTTTTTCAGCAAGGACAAAGCCCTTTTCCATTTCTAGAGCACATGCTTCCCTCAGTATCTCTTGGTTTGTCAACTCTAATTTGTCTGCAATGACTTTTATTTTGGAATGGCAAACTGTATGTCCCTCTCTGATATCTTGCAAAGCATTTTCAATATTCTCCTTTGCTCTCTTATCATAAGACTTGAAAGTGTATCTAACTCTTTGTAACTCCTTGATGCACCATTCAACCTGGAACATAATCAAATAAACAATGTATTCTTAACTTTGCATGAAAAGTGATAGCTCTCTGGATTAGAGACTCCAAAATGCAGATGAAAAAGTGCCCAAGAACTTCAATTATACCTCTGGAGAAAATTAGCAATAAACAATGTTAAAAGAATTAGTGTGCTTCAGATACCTGTTTGCATGACTGATCCAAAATAGGCAATGAAGCTAGAGGCAATGCACTCAAGATTCGACTGATATCTAATGATATTTCCTCGAACCTTTTAATAAAATGTTGGCCATGTATTGCCTGAAGAACATAATTTCATTAAAACATGTACGGTTATCATCATAAAACCCCATCCCCTATTAGGCTGCTGCAATAGACATTAGAGTAAACTGTAAACCAAATAAACAATCTAAAAGATGGATTCTTATTTCTTAAGCATTTGTCCATACAATGGTAACAAGTTTACACAGAAAACTGATCATAGGAGCCTGTGTAACATCTGTAGTGTTCAAACTTCTTTGCTACAGCTTTGATTCAGATCAGGAGCAAATTTAGATGCCATAGTTAGACCCAAAGGGAACACATGGATCCATGATGAGAGCCCTTACACTGGATTTGGATATATGAAACTACAGAATTTAGGTGCCAAAAGCGTCAATCACAACAGAAAATAAGAAAAACACTAAACAAATAAAAACTAAATCAGGTTTAACAAGAAAAAGTAAAACCCAACAGCCCTAAGAAACTACAAAAATATATAACAATAAGAAAAATACTCCATGATATAAAAGCAAAAATCCTAGTCTTTGCCAATGGAACAAAGAGGACTTGTAGTGGAAAGAGGGTCTATAGACTCATTAACAAATATAGCACCTACAGATATATAGTTGCCTATAAAGAGTAATAGTTTTGTTAGAAGAACGAAAGATCTATGGAAATTGAACACAGTTACATGTGACAAGATTTAGTGATAGTAATATGTATGCATATAGATGAAGGTATAGAATGAGTGTGGGCATGATTTCCTTCTTCCATTCAGACAATATTTTGAGATTGCTCCAAAGGAACTATTTTAATAGAAAAGACTGCAAGATGAGAAGGAAGACTTTTACTTGCGATTGAAAATTCAAAATTATAGTATGTTGAAGGAGTGAAGTAACACAGAGAAAATATGAAGTAGTCACCTAAATTTGAATTGCTTTGCCTATTTGAAATTTCTATATATCATTTGCTTATGAACGTCCCTGGTTGCATTGAAAACTCCATCACAATAGTAATCAAGAAAGAGGGCATCCTGATGCCTTTATGACTCAGCAATATTATGGTACCATTATAAATAATTGAATTGCTTATCTCAGCTTACCATATAAATTCTGCTGCAAGTTGGACCATATCTCATTACAAGTTCCTTGGCTTTACTCAAGACTGTATCCAGTGCTTCAAAACTTTGTATAACAGCTTCTGTAAAAGCTAGTTTTGATTCTTGAACATGATCTAGAAGAGGCTTCAGAAGCTTCAATGAAGCAACCAGATTATGGAGGTTTGTATAACTGTACTCAGCTTCATTGCTAAGCTCCTCGATAGAATGAGATATACTGCTAAATAACCCTGGACGAGACTCCATGCACCCTATGCCTGGTTGAGAAAAGCATCAATCAACAAAAAAATTTAAACTCTATTCATATCTTAGATAAGTTATTTCAGCTTGCTGCTCAATTCTACAGACAAAAAAATGGTTTTATTTCTAATTGGTATCAAGCACATTATAAAACTAAAAGATTACTAGCAAATTGATAATTTCATTATTTAGAGTTAAAATACAACAAAATTAAATTAGATACATGAAGTATGAATCATCATATAAAACAAGCACTTGATGCACTGCATTTTAAACCAAAAACCAGGTAATCATAATAGCGAATTGGTTATGTAGTTCTTTAAAATGAAAGAAGTCCATCTATAATGAACAATCTAAACTTCATTTGAAGTTAGGAAAAGCCTGCCTCTATGCATGTTTACATAGTATATACTATAAATAACTCCCTAAGAGTGAAACAATGTTCCATGTCAGTTGGGACTGCACAGAACAGTGTGACTGGGCACTTATGGTGAGAACGCCCAGTTTCAAACCCAGTAAGAAGCTATTGAGCTCCATCCTCTGAGGTGGATCCCATGTAGGTTTTATCTTTTACAAATTTACAGAAGCATTTGTAAAGTTTTATTTAAAAAATAACTCTTGCTCTAAATAAAATTTTAATTTGCAATACAATTCAGTAGAGTTCCAAATTGCATTGGGATAGCAATGGAAATGCAGATATATAAAGTTCTTTGAATTTGCCTGGCCATTGACAATAAGATTATCATGTTACTTTTTTATGAGTAGTGGTCAATGTATATGACCTTCATCTTTTTGCTTTTCAATGATTGCTGACTCAAATAAAACGTACAAGTGAATTTCCCTTTTCCTTTTCATTGTCATTACATTGGTTAACTGTGCTTGTTGCAGAAACCAGGCATTTTGACAGAAAGAAGTTGCATGGAGAAAGCGACACCAAGATGGCACCTTGCCACCACTTATGAGATGTCTCAAAATTACTTGAATGCTTTCTTGTGAATAGGAAGATGGTATGTGTGATCTTTCCTTCCCACAATGAGATCATCTTTCACGTGCCACAACCTCCCATCTTTAGATTATAAATTAATCTTAGGAGGCTCACACCCCACACCCCATCTCCACCTCCTCGTGTCTGGGGTACAGCCTAAGGTGGTGCTTCTCCTTGAACACAGCACCCCTAAGAATCCCATTGAAGGCTTCACCTCCCCCCCAAGCCCACAAAACATATCAACTAGATGAAACCTTATCTTTATTCTGTAATAGGAATTTTAGGACGTGGGAAAAGCTAGACTTTATTTTTTGTTGGATACATTTTGGTGATGGGCGCAATTTCGCCCTCTATTCTCTCATTGTTGCAAGAATTAGTTTTCAGAATCATGTGTTGCAGATTTTCATATTTAAAAGAGTCCATCTAGAAAAATCAAAAACAAAAAAATGATGGCCAAAACAATTCTACAGTGGCATCTGTCTGCATACTACTCACACAGAAGCCTTCGAATTCTTCACAATATCACCTACTTGTGCATTGGCACCCCACAGTTTAACTACCAAATTGACACCCATATAGCATATATGGGGTTTGAAATGGCTAGTGACAAGATGATTGAATCACAAAGTGACCGTATAATTCAAATTGTAAGAAGTCCCATTAACAGGCAAGGAAACAAGTAATCAAAAGCATAATGTCATCTTTTGTGTGGAATATGATAGAACATATGCTTGGATTGGGCACCCTCCCAGTCAAGATTATTGGAATACGAACTCATATATAAGGTCATGGCCACCTCTGTAACAGTCATCATTTTCTCTTCATATTGCCACAATAAATGCACTGAAACAGCAGAGGTACCAATCTTAAGGCCCTTAAAATCTGATGATTTGCATTTTGAGCACACCTAGTTGGTTTGGACGGATCCAAACCCCATCATCCTGCCAAAGGAAAACTTTAGCAGTTATTTAGGTCATATTTTCTGCTGTTTAGCACATGTTTTAATTCAGGTATGTTGCTATTCCATTTAGTGCATAGCATGAGAAATAGTAATTTCCAACTTCCCATTCCCGCATGACTATGGCACAATATACCCTCAGAAACAAGACTGACCAGGCAATGTTTTCTATAATCATTGTATTCCTCACCTTTATTTCCACTATATTGTATCTTTTATGTTAAATTTAGCAATCAGATTGACAGTAAGGAACAAGAAAACACAAATGCACACATAACACAAAGATACCCTGGGAAAACCTCTCTCTTAGAGGTGAAAAATCCAGCAAGAAAATCTCAGATCCGATTAGATTAATGGCAGAGGCAGATTACAACTTTGCCCAGCTAGGGCACAAAATCATAGGCACCAAGAATACAACTTATCTGAACTTTTGTTCTGATCTGAACTGATTATAATGTTCAGAATGAAGTTCGCTTGCACATGAGGTGATTGCACAGTAAGCACAAAGGTTCGGCAACCCTGGATAATCTTTAGCAGACCTGAAACAACTTCGCCCATGCAAGATCAGATTCGCTTCACCAAGTAGCAGATTCGCTGTTGATTGCAGATGAATATTGCTAGACTTGAAGTAGATTGCTGATGGATAGTTTTCTCAGAGCAGAAATCGGTGTGTGTTGCTATGAATTGTGACTACAAGTCACTTTACATTTATAGGAGATCGCACAAACAATAACCTTGGTTCGCCTTATACAATTTGGCGCCAAGTTATAATAATTCAAATAATTACATACAAGTTACATTGAAATAGGTCCTGACCTATTTGCAATTTCAAGATACATTGAATAGGTCCTGACCTATTTACAATTACAAGATACACAATGAATTCGCCCAAATAGGGCCTACCTTAAATCGGATAATACAACTGAGATTCTCCAAATGCTAAGGCCGATAGGCCATTCAACATTTTATGACTAGGTCGGTCTCTAGGAGGGATCCGACCTAGCTACCAAAATCAACACTCCCTCTTAGCTAGGGAGGATTCCTTCATAAGGATCAAGTCACATAGTGACTACTACCATGGCTACTCCCATAGATGAAAACATAAGTGCTTATTGTCATCTCCACATGACGTTTACCATAGATACTCCCAGAGGGTGAACAAGCACATCATGGAATTTCTCCCATGATATCCACCATACCTACTTGCAGAGGGCGGATCCACCATGCCTACTCGCAGAGGGTGGAAGAGCGCTTTCACCTCAAACTTCTCCCAAAGAAGAGTGCATTACCACCATGCCTACTCGCAAAGGGTGGAGGATACAATATAATGTATCACTGATGTTGGGACTCCCTCTCAGCTAGGGCTTCATTCTCCACAACTCCAAGCTTGTCTCAAAAATATGCAAGCTTCACTCGAGCAAGAGGTTTGGTGAGAACATCTGTTGTTTGCTCATCAATGCTGATGTACTTCAATCATAGCATTGTCACCCATCCAATGCCAAATGCTGGATTGCACAACTCACATGCTTGAAGCAAGGTAGAGACAATTTCAGATTAGGGTATTTATCATTCACATGCCCGAACATCATTAACAATTGTATGCCCAATCATCGTTGCATCTATCATTTAAGTAGGTGAACAAAATGTGGGTTTTGGAGGCAGCTCAGTATGAATATCATTAGCTAGCACATCGTCTAACTGACATTCAGAAGCTTCACGACTAACTTTTGTTGAAAGGGACTTTACTCGATCCCATAGTTAGCTAAACAATCAGCCACCTAGTTATTTTTTCTATAGCAGTGATTAAAAACTATATCCACAAAGTTTTTTGCCACACATTTGACTTCATCTATTAAGTTTCAGAGATTCAATTCCTTGATGGAGTCTGTCTTGCAGCCATTGATGATAAGAAGTGACTCTCCTTCCACTTCCAGCTTACCACAGTCAACTGATTTAGCTAATTTTAATCCTTCCAAAAGTGCAGTCACCTCCACTTCATTATTTGTTTTAATCCCAAAAAATAGGATTTGCCCTTACACAAGGCAAATCTTAGCACTGCCCCTGCACAAGATGGACTGACGTTACCTCTTGCCACACCATCAAAATTCAACTTTAGGTAACCCACACAAGGACAAGACCATACACTTGTTTTTCTCTTATTATTAGTTCCCATTACCCCATCAACAGGGATCTCTGGAATAACTATACTCCAAGCTCCTAGAATCTTTTTTTTCTAAATCTGTGGTGTAGGAGCACCTAGTTGATTTCATGCCTATATGAAGTAATTTTGTTAATTTTGAATTTTGTTTTGTGTCTTTGATGTAATAAGGTCATTTTGACCATGTGTCATGTGTGTTTGAGTCCTTGTTAGGTCGCTAGGTAGTTTGTGGGACCTAATTGTTCAATTTTGCAAATGTTGTCTTTATTGCAAAAATGCAAAATCAAGGAATGTAAAGAGTCATAGGTTGAAAATGAGAAGTTGAATGGTTGGAAAACTGAAAAGGCAATTAGCAACGCTTGTTTTGGGTTATAAATAGTTTGAATAGGCCTTAGGAAGTCGAACCAAGGTTGGGGGTTGAAGTTTTACACAAAAATCAATAAAGAAGCTTTGTTTTCTGCATTTTCTGAACATTAAATTGTTGTTTCAGAGCTTGGTACGAATCAGTACGGCATTTGTACGACCTGCATGTGGTATGTTGGAAAGATAATTGAATCTACTTTCTACTGCTTTTTGTTGCACTCAATTTCATTGTGTTCTGAGTAAGTTATGTCCATTTTACTAAAACAGATCTGAAACCCTAATAGGCCTAATTTGAGGGAAAATAGTCCAAATTTGAGGGTTTCCGTACAAAATAACCTACCCTGATTTTGAGATATGTTAAATAAGGGCCAAATGGGTATTTGAATCAAGTTTTCTTTCTTGGGGATCAGTTCTGGTTTGAAAATTATGGCCGAAAGACCCTATTTGCTGCACCACCTTAAGCCTAGTCAAGAGTAGGACAGTCAAGATTTGACCTTTGTGTTCCAAAACAACCCCACCTGAAAATTGGATATGTTGTCAAAGGGCATAAAGGGTATCTAAAACTACCCTTCTGTTTTTGTTTAAAGATCTTCTTGGAAAGTTAGGGTGGAAAAACCATGTTTCAAGTACTACTAGGCGAATAGGAAGATTGTGAGAGAAACCCTCTGAGTTAGGGTTCTAAGTTTGTAAAGTTTGGTTTGTTGAATCAGTTTTAAGTTGATTTGAGATCATCCACCCCCGCTCTGCATCAATCTGATATAGGAGATTTGATGTTAGCCACATGAGATTTAGCATAGGAAATTATTGAAATATGGATTTTAGCCCAACATCTTTCCCAAATCAAACCTTCGCCTCTAAAGATTTTGCGATTCCTTTCTAACCATAAACCCCACAATATACAACTGCACACTATTTTCCATAGGAAACTTGAATTCTTAGAACCACTCAGTAAGCAACTTAAGTGATTCTAATAGAGGTAGGAAAATCCCACTATATATACAATTTGTTTAAAGCCAACTCCCATACCAACCTAGCATAAATGCAATGAAGAAGAATATGATCAATGGATTCCTCTTCCATACAACATAAAGCACACCTTGAGGGCCCTTGAAATTCTCTTTTCCTCAAATTGTCATAGATAAAAATTTTATTTAAACCCACAAGCCAAACAAAAGCATTACACTTCAGAGGAGCTTCTTTATTCCAAATCTGTTCTGAAGGCCAATTTTTAATAGGAGGAATATCTCTTTTCCTCAATATAGAATATTTTGATCTCACTAAATACACTCCCTTGGAATTCCCTGTCCAGATTGGCATATCTTCTTGATCAACCATTCTAATTCTCAAGGCATCTAGCCAAATCTTCAAAAAGGACTTTTGCTCCCTTGTACAAGGAGCAAGCTGAAAGCTCTTCCATTTTCTACAGACCAGCCCATTTTCCACAAATTCCCACATGGGATCCCCAAGAATGCTCTAGATATACTCTCAAATCTTCTAATTCTGGAAAAGAGGAGGCCTCCTAAGCCAAGAATCACCCCAAAACAGAGTTTTTTTTTCCATCGCCAAGACTCCAAGAAAGGTGATTGCTGATAATATCCCTAGAATAAGCCAAAATTTTCCAGAATGCTGCTCCCTTTGGGATATTTTCTATTCTAAAAAGCTTCAAAACCTTATCAGCATTGAGGTATTTGGCCCTTAGGACTGTACACCAAGGCAGATCTGGTTATCAACAAATTTCGAAACCAACTTCACCCTAGAGCTCTATTTTGTAATTCTATGCACTTTATCCACATTCATCTTCGGCTGCAAGTTGACAAACTTTTTCCCATTTTGATAAGTAGGAGGTATTTTTCCCAGCATGTCAAATTATGATTTATTTTAGGGTTTAACTGCGTAGTTTTTGAGTCAAACACATGACCCATATTTCATGAGTAGTGGTTCACATGAACCCATCTCTCATGTTAATGAATGGTCCACTTAGCACTCATTGCATCTAGGTGATGCACACAGGGGTGAAGCATCGGGACTTCCCGGGAGGTCACCCATCCCAATACTACTCCGACTCAAGCACGCTTAACCATGGAGTTTCCCCCAAGATCAAGCCCACTTAGCTTGCTACCCCATTTGCAAAACCTTCAGCAAGTGTTGTGCCTTATGAACTACGCAGTTAAACCCTAAAATAAATCATAATTTGAGGGTTTAAATAAATCATAATTTGACATGCTGCAAAAAATACCTCCTACTTATCAATTGATGAGCTAAAGGGGCTCTATAATGAATGGTTCATAAGGCACAACACTTGCTGAAGGTTTTGCAAATGAGGTAGCAAGCTAAGTGGGCTTGATCTTGGGGGAAACTCCATGGTTAAGCGTGCTTGAGTTGGAGTAGTACTGGGATGGGTGACCTCCCGGGAAGTCCCAATGCTTCACCCCTGTGTGCATCACCTAGATGCAATGAGTGCTAAGTGGACCATTCATTAACATGAGAGATGGGTTCATGTGAACCACTACTGATGAAATATGGGTCATGTGTTTGACTCAAAAACTACGCAGTTAAACCCTAAAATAAATCATAATTTTCCCATTTTACCAATGGAAATTTTTTACTGTTCTCATTAGTGCCTTGCCAACGCACAACAGGTATGCTAAACCCATGTCTAAAGAAATGATAAACAAGATTATGAGTATGAGATGGTGAGAATATGGTATGTAGGTTTGCATGACAGCATAAGGGTTAAAGAGTTAAAGACTCATGCTGATCACACGAATTTCCTTAACTAATCGATAAGCCCAATCGCACAACTATGATATAGACACCCCTTTTGCATTTTGTTTATATGGTTTTTGCTCAAGCAAAAGATGTTTCGTGCACTGATTTTCAATCAGATATAGTAGTGCACAGTTAACATGAGTTTGCTCCAAAAGTCATTAGTGCAAAGCCATTGGCGAAATGATTTTGTTAACTTGTCTTTTAACAAAATAGATTCCTTGTGGTTGGTCCTCAACTCCATCTCACCACAATATGCATCCAAGAGCATTAGCTTAAGTACTATTCTTCCCGCTATTGGCTTATGTGATCTGCTATGGCCTTTCCATTGATTTTGTCGGAGATATTCAAGAGAGTTACAGGTCACCTTTCAGCATTTTGGTCTTTCTTTTTCACCTTCATTATAAGCTTAATTAACCCCTTGATTAATAAATGCACCCAAAGAGCTGCTTTTTTCTTGCTTCCAAATAAATCTAGTGAAGGTTATCCTTTAAGTGTAGGCCATAATTTCTTAATAATTCACGTGGCAGTCTGATAGTTAATGAAATTTACTATACTGATTGACAAGAGAATGGTTTCTAGGTCTTCCACTTTGAAAAGCATTCTAACTGGTCATAGTCCTGCAGACCTGCTGTGATAGAAGACAGAGGATACAATGTGATGTCACCCACTCAGAAAGCACAAAAGAAATTAAGGGAAGACAGAAGAACAGCAAACAGAACAAAGAAAAAATGCCTCCAAAACTGATTACTTTACACTCTTCATGAGTATGGATTAAATAATGTATGGTGACGGTGTATTGGCTACTAGGCTTCGTAAGGCCAAGCACAAAAAGCAAAAAACTAATTCAAAATATAGAAATATTTAAAAAAGAGTAAACTTCTCGTAACATCTGCACTGTTGTTTAGGAAATTCAACTTCCCTAGACTATTAATCTTCTTGGAATGGTCATGCATATAAGTTATAAAAGGCCTATTCATATTGAAGGCACTTACAAAGAATCTTCCATTGAAGAGTTGAATAGATCTTTTTTTCAGTCTCTTCTTTCCACTTGAGATATTGAAAGAAAATTTGCTTTCAGAATCTTGTTTCTTCTTGAGATATTGAAAGAAACAGCTACTAAACCTGCATCCATCTTTGACCCAATTAAGTATTTCCTAGAATGGAGCTCTTAACCTTTACAAAGTTCAAATCTCTGCAATTGCCGGACTGTTGTTATTAGTTCTGTATTTCAGCCTTCTTGGCCTGGATTTATTTTAAACTTGTTTCTCAAGTTCCAACCTCTTTGCTTGAAATTTCCACTTTTCTTTATATGACCATTTATCAAACTCATAAGAGAATTTGGAAATTCTGGCTATTGCTCCTCACTAGGCATCTAGCCTTTTTCATCTCTAGATCTAGGTTGCAAGTCCCAAATTAGTTTAAGTGTCTCCACACAAGATTGTTGCATTCCTAAACAAACCACAAAAAAAGAACGCAGAAACATGTTGAACAATGAACAAAATATGCAATATGGGAAACACCTATTTGCCCGAGATGGACTGCACCTACAAATCTGACCATAACACAAAAGTACTCACACAATGGCAACTCTTCTACATCATGTTGTATATACCAAAGGATAAACTGGGTACTAAACCACATTAAAAACATTTTTTAGTTTGAAAATGCTAGCCCTAACTTCAGACTATCCAGAAAATTCCTTCCACCGGATTTTTGTGACGGAATTTCCAAACTTTTCACTTTCCATGAAATTAGTTTGACTCTCAGGAAGAAAGTGGTGCATTTGTCTCCTCCTTGGGCTAGAATTTGAAAGTTCCAAACCTGTTCCAATTACTTTGATTCAACAAATATCTACTGAATGATTTTGTATATGGAAAATTTTATGTTTGCTATTTTCTTCAAGTTGAGATTGTACATTACCATCATATACTAAGTTTCTTTTAGGGAAATACAAATCTGAGCAGATAAAGGTTCAGATGAGACTTCATCATCTTATATGCTCAATGACAAAGGCCCACCAAAGGAGGAAACCATAACCGGAGGCAGAAAAACAAGTTTTTCATTCCCTAGGTTACTATAGACAATCAAGTAATTTTAAGTGAATGAGTCATAGATCATAAAGAAGCTAAAATAATACACAGTAGAATGTAATAATGCAGAGAAAGCAATAATGAAGTTCTCTACAATCCAATCCTGATATGTTGACTATATGTGATGTAAGCAGGTTACAAAAGTCATCCATCATGAGATACATAAGCATAGCTAATCAAGGATAAAAGCATACAGTTTCATGAGAAGACATCAATGGAGAAATCATAGCTCCGAAAGTAGTACCCTCAATAAAATTCTCCACTGTTAGATATAAACATTATTCTAGTCCCAATCTTGCAGTCCCAAACAGATTGATAAGTAGCCACTGATTCCACAATCTGATGAATATGATAAAGGAATAGGCAGAACCTTGGTAGCAGGCATCTTGGATCTCTTTAGCCAGCCTCCTATTCAGGGTTTCTCTTTTCATGTATTTTGATTGTACCTATATCTTTAGGCAGTTGGTTTGGCATTTAATAATAACACCCATAAAACTAAGTTGAGGGATCACTCATTCCACAATCTGATGAATAGGGTGATGTGTCCTTCATAGTATAGAGGAATGGGCAGAACCTTGGTATTAGGCATCTTGAATCTCTCTGGCCAGCCACATATTTAGGATTTCTTTGTTAATGCATTTTGATTTCATCAATATCGTCAGGCAGTTGGATAGTGTTTTACAATGACACCCAGCCAAGGCTTAAAAACACTTAGTTTTGGCTTGTATTCAAATACCTAGATGGTGGATATTCTGAATCTCCCTCCTGAATTGTTTTGACTTGACCAGACAAATTTTCAAATATTTTTGTTTCTTTTGCTTGACACTTTCCATACATTACTGCAACAGGTGCAACTGGTATTTCCCAGTGTCATCCAACTTTTGTCATGAGTGAGGGAAAATGTTTTCGGCTTAACTATAGTTAAATTTTGAACAAGACTGCTTTATCAAGGTTCACTATGGAATACTATTGATCTTGTAATTCCCCTGAAGAGAAGTCTCGAAGGAAACTTGAAATGTCAAAATAAAAAACACTACACAGTGATATCCAGATACATGTTATTGTGTCTAACAGTGAAAGCCTGGTAAGAGTCCTTTTGGATTCAACTGTGTATGTTTTTTTATCAACGTTTTGGATCACACGCAATGATCCATCATCAGGAAGAGGAGAGTGAAAATCTAAAATACTAACACTTCTTTATATCCAATTCTGACAATCAAAATATACTAAAATAAAGTTCAGCACAGTAGCATCTGATAAATCCTCAGGTAAATCGAAACGTTAACTATTAACATAACAGTTTATTGTGTTAAGTGGCCCTTTTATATTATCCTAAAAATGTCACCACTTTCCCAGTTGGCTCTGACATGGCAATTGCATATGCAACTAGTTGAAGACATTTTGAGATGTGACAAAGAAAATTATTTTATGCATCATTCAACCTGAATCAGATTGATTCTTTAACAGGTCTGAGAATATTTTAGAAAAAACAAAATATTGACTTGTATAGCTGGTCATGAATTATAATCTCAAAATTTTACCAATGGAAAAGCAAAGGGCTAACTAACTTTTAAGTTATAGCAAAAGGCTTTTCGAAAAAAGCTGTAATCACAATTTGAAAATCATGACATTGCAGATCACAGTACACGATCCATCATCATGGCAAGGATATGCATTAAATTCCAGTATAGAGCTCCTTGTGTACATAAATTTTAAGTTAAATTTTTAAGAATTTTGCTATCACAAGTTTAAAGAGTAAGAGACTCCATCCTAATTAACCACAGGTAACTAATATACATAATCTTTCCTCGTGATTTTGGCAGATAACTTGTCAAAAGATTGGATTTGGGTCTCGCTCAGCCATTCAACCATTGGTTTGTGGACAATCATCTGTCTTATAATGGGACATCATCAACTTCTACTGATTTGGCACAGTCTATAGGCGTTAGGCCTCATATAAACAACTGTTTGACCAGTTACTAGCATCAAACTTTATGATAATAACATGATCATTACTCAATGCCAGAAGCACCCAATTCAATAATCACAAGCCTATTCCTCTAAAACACTGAATCTAATACACCCAATTCATGAATAATAAACCTATTAAGCTAAAAACCCTGTATACAACACACCAATTTCTTAATCACAATTCTATGTATTCAAAACTTTTCGATGAAATCCTCTAAACCGGGCTTCATGCTGTAGCTAGAAAATTAATCTAAAAATTGGAATTCGTGGGTTCATTCCAATCTGATACATACTCATTCTTCCATTGAACAGAAAATATTCAGTTTGAAATCAAAACCTCAAAGAAGAAATTATATGGGACTTACCGTGATCTCTGGCAGCATTCCTTCATCTGCAAGCAAAACCCAACTGCCTTCCATACTGTGTCATGCATCAGAGGCTCATCAACATTAAAAAAAATGTTCCAAAACTAGGTACATCACTCTTATTAGCTTACACGTTTTTTCTATCGACTTTCTTTGTTCATTTTGACTCGGTTATAGGTATTTTAGGAAAAAGTCCTATACTTCACGTAGTCTACTGCTTAGAAAGAGATCAGATTAACTACCCCTGACATTTTAAGGACATATGGCACCATTGGCATGCAAATTCATTTTATGAATGGTTTGAATTCGTTCCGTACCTTGCCAGGAATAAAGATTGTACCGGCACTGCTGCACTTGCCGCGGCAATTTCCTGAAATATTTTATAGGTGTTTTAAGTTTAGACACCATTGTCCAACGCATAATCCTAGTATTCTGGAGGAACGTAGAGAGTTACCTAATGAGGTTGCAATGCTAGACTTTGTTATTACTTTTGGTACTGTGAAGATAGGTATTACCATGAAGGAAAGTAGAGTGATAGAATTTTATTTTATTTTGGGTTGGTTGTATTTAGATATTTTTGTCCTAAAATATAATAAAAATTTAGAAAGACTTTATATCAAAGGTGAGATTTTAGATAGACCATCAAATTTTCTATAGAATTATTCTAATATATGTATTTAGTTTATATATAATTTTTTAATAATAAAATATGTCTTAATATTTGATGGTGAATAGATAATTGTAAATGTAGGTCCTAATTGGGAACGATGAGAAGATAAATATATGAATGTCGTTAGTAATTTATTGGTTCGGAGTATGGATTAGGTGTATGGATAATCAACTTTTTAAGTTTAGCTTTAAGGTTTGAGAGGAAATATGTTATGTCAATATCACTTAATGTGTGGTTTCAATCTCATTCTTTCATTGCTTTAAGCCTTTGTATTCAACAAGTCGTAATCCTTAGAGGCTCTTTATGAGGCATTCAACTTCACCAATAGACTAAAGACCACTTGATTTTTATTGTTTTCTAATAAATATTTTGATATTATTTTTTCTTGTAGGTAGATATTATGTGTATGAATTGTCAATCTCCTTCAGGATTGTGTCAAGGACTAAGGGTTGTTTATTCTGGGAAATTCATCTAGCATTGAATCGTGAACTCAATATTTATGGTGTTGAGCGTTTACATTCAATAAGAATTGATTCTTAATGGACTTTCACGAGTCAAGTATTCTTCCAAGTAGACCAACAACCACTTGACAAGTTTGTTACTTATAATAGTTGAGTATCGTTATGTAACTCTATGTCTCTTAGATAAATATTTTTTTTGCTTTTGGGATTTAGTCATTAAATGCTTGAGATATTTGTTATTGTGTATGGTTGTATTTTTTCCACATAGTTAATATTTAAAAAATGACATAATAAAATATTATATGTGAATAAAAACATCTTTACACAAATAGCTTCGAGTAAATAATTAAACAATAATAAAAGCTTAGGGTTTTAGAAATGGGACGAAAAAAATAAATGTAGAAATGTATTTATAGAATTTAAATAAATTAAATGTGATACTAAGTTTGAAATTCAAATAGAGGAATATATTGCTAAAGATGTTGGGAATTGATTTGTTAATCTACAGGAAAATAAGGTCCTATTAGATGAATGCTTTGGAATCTGTAAAGTGAATGTACCTTGCTCTAGTCTATAAAGTGAACATACCTTGCTCTAGTTTAGATTTACACTTGCAAAAATGATACTCGTGCCTGTAAAAGTGAAACCTAGTGCACAAAAATGAACCTAACCTATGAAAATGAACTGGCAAAAATTTGATGACTATTGCGAATGCACCTCAGTGTGTCATACTTGTGTCTAAAGTGGCGTGGTGTTGAGAGGCTTTGTTTCAAAACTAGATAAACAAGGATTTGTTTTGAGGACTGATTAAATGGTGATGAATAAATATCAAAGACAATAAGAAAGCATGTAGTATACCTAGGATGACGATGCAAGATGGAAATGCAATTGGGATTCTCTATGATGCTACTATGAGGCTCTCATGTGAATGTTTTTCTAGGGTTTCTTGCATTATCCCTCTATGATTTCAAATGGATAAGGATTGTCATTCAAATACAATAACATAGCACACAAATACATACAAACATGTACTAGGTTAGTTCACAATGGCTAGAAGGGAAAGGTTAGAAATGCCCAATTTGAATTTTGGTATTTAATAGTTTGAGGTTCAGATCTATATGTGTAGAAGTGGTGATGAGTGTCAGGTAGTACTCATCAAAATGTGCTTTTATATCTCCTTTTCCTATCCCAAATACCATTCCAAACTGTTGATTTGTACTTTAAGACTATTAAAACATTGTTTAGTTATGTTGAATTGAGATGTGATGCTGCAATAGCAGTTGTAGTTAAAAGGCTTCATGTTTTGAGTTTAAGCTGACAAAATGTGCAGAAGTATCTCTTTTTTATGAGGAACTATTCATTCCAAATAGCAAGGTTTTTGAAGACTCTGGAGAAGCTTTTGCCATCTCTAGAGCTGTGCAGAATGGATATGGTGAAGTCTTAAGAATTTAATCTTTGAAGTTGAGTCCCATGGAGATACATAGACATACAAGCTGCATAATCTTCAAAGTTGGTTCCACGGTGCTATTGTAGTTAAGCTGTTGCATACATCTCCGAAGCTGCTATCCAGATAGACTATGCAGAGTCTTCGGAGCTATTGTTCAGATAGATTGCAGTCTTTGGAGCGATTCTAGGAGTATCTCTGGAGTTCTGCATGGTGTTCAAGTTATTGGGAGAAGACTGCAGTAGTGGCCTAGTTGAAGGACACTTGTTGGCTATTTTTGCTTGGATCAAGGACTTTTGTCAAAACAACTGTGTTTAGTTATTTCCTTTTTCAGGGACCTTCACAGCCTGATTAAACTTAAGTTAAAACTCTTGATTTAAGGGACACTTTTAGTGTCACTTTAAGTCTTTTTAAGTATTCACATGATGATCTTTTGAATGGACAGTTGCATGCTTATAATAAGGAATAAAGATCTTTGTATCTAGTAGAGAACTAGGAGTGACATAATAAACTCCAGAGATATTATATCAGTAGAAAAACATCTGATATATATTGTATGGGATCAATAGAATAGATATAGAATAGTGTTTGAAAAGAAAAAAAACATACTCTGCATTTATACTCTATTTTGGAGAATCTGGAATAAAAAGCAAGCAATTTTATATCTATGTATTCTGAGGTGTTGAATTAGTCTCTCTTCCATAGGTGTGGAGCAAGGCCCCACTCCCACCAAAGGAGAGAAGGCTAGTATTTATTGCTTTGATTTACTACTTTCTTTGATTCTTGAAAATGCTTGGTTAGTTTCATTGCTTTGGTAATTGTTAGATTAGATTGTTGTTCTCTTTCATTTACTATTTTCCCATTTTTTGATAATTAGTTCATTTCAACAAATTGTACTTTTGATTCTTAGATTAGCTCTTCCCTTTCAGAAAATAGTAAAATGTATGATTTTGAATGGATAAGTAGGGTTAGTTTTAGAAGGTAGTTTTTGGACTACTAGTTATTAGTTCTTGCTACGGATAGCCATGGATACACTGCCCTAGATTTGACAAATTAATATAACTAATTGCAAGGTGCAATGACCCTTGTCATTTTTTGCGTTGTTGTTGGGGACTAATGTTGGTAGAAACCCTAATTAACAGTCCTTAGAATAGTATTAGGTTAATTTTGTATGGTTATACCTAGAGATTCATTAGGTAGGTTTATAAAATAGCAAAAACCCCAACCTCAGTCTGTAGGAGAAAGTAGTGGGGTATATTTAGATATCTTTGAGGAAGAAAACCCCTCATCTAACACTTTGGAAGTACCATCAAACCCAATTGTTCCTCCAGTCCCTAAACATCACATTATCTCATAATACATCCAACGGTTGTAGGAAAAGAATAAGGGAGTTCAAACTGATATTTTAGATCCTTTAATTTTCAAGAGAATCTAGTTAATCTAGTTACCATGGGAGATAATCATAATGATAATGAAAACCAAAATCCCCTTAGGAATCCAAGGAGAACTTTCTCTTATCCTATAGCCTTGGATCCTGAGGACAATGCCCCCATGAAGAACATTTCCCCATCTATACTTCCTACCTTTAGGGGAATTCCTTCAGAGGATCTTGACCAATTTCTATTTAAGTTTAAAGTCCTATGCCAAACATATGATTATAGCTATGATAATTAGAAGTTAAAGTTGTTTCCCTCCACACTCAAAGACCCAACCATGAGATGGTTTTTGGGATTGACCCCTGATTCCATCATTCTTGGGATCAGATGGAAACATAATTCCTTGAGAAATATCAAGACTATTGTCGAATCGGTGATAGAAAAGAGAAACTTTTTAGGACCAAGTAAAAAGAAGAAGAGAGTTTGGAAGACTATATGGATAGATTCAATTTTTCCCTGCAAAGATATGGTAATCTCAAGGAACATGGCCTAGCTCAAGCCTTATTTTTGAGAGGATTGGAGAAGAAATCAAAACAAGCACTAGATTTAATGGGAAAAAGAAACATAAACAAACTGGACATGCCATTGATTGAAGAAATTTGTAGGAACTATTCAAGGACTCGGGATGAAGTTAGAACTTCAAAGTCTCTTAAAGGAAAAAAAATGACATAGGATAGTTGATGGAGGAATTTTCCAATTTTAAAATAGATATTTTGGTTCAACTAAATACCAAATTAGATGGAATTCGAGTGAAAAACAAAATGACTAAGCCCTTGTTTGTTTATGGTCCAAGATGTATAAACAAACATCTTTTAAGAGAATGTCCCTTAGATAAAACTAAAATCTGTTAGATCTGTGACAAAAGCCATCCTACCAGCCAATGTGACCAACTTCTAGCTCTAAAGAAGTTAACAAAGAAAAATGTTCAAGTTGAGGAGGAGCTAAATTATGTTGGACAAAAATAAACTGGCAATTTTCCCTACAACCAATATCCAAATCAAGCTTCTTACAAAGGCCCTTCAAATTGGGGGAATAACCAGTGGAACCCTTCATGGAATGGGCCTCTAAACCCTCCTCAATGGGGACCACAAGACCAATAGAACCAATAGTAGAAAAACCAACAATGGCAAAATCAACAATGACCAAACCAACATTGGCCACAATAGTTTCAGACCTAGTTTGGACGACAACACATGCAACAACAGTGGAATCCTCAACAAAGTTATAATCAATCATACCAAGGTCAACAAAGATGATATCCAAATCAATAAAAAGGGCTTTTGACTGGTCCAACAAACACACCAAATCAACCTCAAAATGAACAAGTTACTCAACCACCCCTACCTACACAACCTGTAGTGAACCCAAGATATAATAAACAAGGAACAACAGTTTACCTAACTGATCAAGAAAACATGGCTAGAATAAATGCTATCTATTTGAATAATCTCCAACTCTGTTTAGAAAAAAGCTTTACCAAGTGATGCAGAGTGGCACAAGGGAAGCAACAAGTTTTACTCTTCTCTGCCCACTCACCCACTTCTTCCAACCAAGGTCACACCTATGGCAAATTAGGGATTTGTTATCCAGGCTATTGTTCAATCCTCAAGACTCCTTCCACACCTTAAGACAAATCTGAAAACACCTTCCCCATAGTTGGTTTGATCCCCAACTTCTCACAACTCTCCAACCCTTACTTAGCCTAGTGAGGCTACTAGCCCTCCTAATCTGGTTTTCACTACACAACTTGACAAAACCCTTAAGAGTCAGGCAAACAAATGGTGGATTTAAATACCCTTTAGGGAACTCCAACAGACCTCCAAGCCTCCAGTTCCAACTCTACTCCATCAACTCAACACACCCACTAGGTCTCTAGGCCTAATTGATCAAGTTAGGTCTAGGTTACAAAGCAAGTGGTCTAACTTGGGGTCATAAAACTGAGACAAGAACTTGGATCACTTATACCACATCCAAACATATCAAAAACCACCATCCATTCATCCACCCTATCAGATTCTGTCAATTACATCACCAAATAGCACAATTTTGGTCAAATACATAGAGATATTTGACCTAGGGCATCACTCCAAAGGTCGAAGGCTGTCTTTCCCAACAAAATGCTTTTGGAATCATGTAATATACATCCCTAGCCTACATTTCACCGAGTGGCATGAAGTTTCATCGGTTAGAATGCATTCTAGGGAAAATTTTGTATGACAAACCCTAGGAATGAGGGTTTTAGACCAGTTTGAATTCAAAATCCAATATCTTCCTACTACGATCACTTCAAAACCTCAAACTTGATGCATTAGAATCCTGATTCAACCTAGTTTCAGAAAAACCACATCGATCCACTTGGTCAATCCGTACAGGTCGTACACCAACAGGAATTCTTGGAAAAATAGTCAGTTTTATTGGTTTTTGTGCCCAAATCTCCGTACAGAATCTTCTCCTCCGTACTGGAGTGAGATGACAACAATATGAACTAATCCAAGTTGGTAGGCAACTTCTAAAAATAGTTTCAATAGTCAAAACTGAGTTACAACTGCCCAAATGTGTCATGACAACATTGACAACTATGGCACTTGCATTAACACAAGGATCTCGATTGGTTTAGCTTGTCCAATGGAGTCCAAACAACTACCATACTCTCTAGAACATGTCAAAACATCAAAACTACCAAATAGAGTCCAAAACCCATCAATAGACCTACTAGGCCTAAGTGACACAACTAGGGTCCAAATGGACTAAGAAGGAATTGAGGTTTATATGCTTACCCCAAACCTCTTGACCACACAAAATGGACCTTACAACCATGGCTAGAAAGCCTTATTACAAAACATACTGAACAAGAACCTCAACTTAACAAAAATTCTCTTAGGAATCAAAATGCTCTTAGGTGCCCTGCACCACCAAGACCATCTCCTCCCTTGATTGTTGAAATCACTGATGAACAGGAATCCACAAATCCCTCTAAACAACAAATCCAGGAGGATATTACTACTATTAAAGTGCCACAAAAATAGTATTAGAAGATTCTAGAGTTCCTCCAGAGAGACCTTCTGGAGCATCTCTGGAGATGCATTCCAGAGCTACTCCGTAGATAAAAAAGTAGGTACCATTCCTTCAACGGCTTAGACAAGATGCTCCCAAAAAATAAACACCATCTAAAAAAATTCAATCTATCACTAAGTCTGAATTGTTGAAAGAAATAAAATAGTTAAACATTTAAATTCCACTTCTACAAGCCATAAGAGATGTCCCAGAACTTAACCAGTTTATTAAGCAGCATTGTGTCAAAACACAGGGTAGAAGGAAAAATTTTCCCAAGACTATTCAGGTGGAAGGGAAGGTAGTGGACCTACTGGTTGGAGAGATATGGTAACCCTATTATCATAGTCCATATTGTAGGGGTTGAGATATCAAATGTTTTGGTTGATTTAGGGGCAGCAATCAATGTTATGACAGTCCACACTTTAGACAAACTAGCTCTCACATGTCTTCAACCCACTTCTACAATTTTAGAGTTAGCTGATCAGTCAGTAGAAATCCCAAAAGGGGTGCTAACTAATGTCCCAAACATAGTGGAGTCTTGGGAATTTCCATTTGATTTTATGATTTTAGAACCAAGAAACCAAAGAAATGATTATCCCTTGATCTTGGGAAGACCATGGTTGGATACTACAACAGTATAAATTGACTATAGGATTGGGGATATGGTTATATCCAATGGGATGGACATAAAGAAAATCTCCATATATCCCCCAGCTAAACCCTCTTTGAACTATTCAAGTGACGTTTGGGTTGATGAGCCCAATAACATAGAAAATAGTGTTTCTTTGGTCATGGTAACGATTATGGAACACCTAGGAGACTTGGGAGAGGAAATAAATGCTGACACTCCTGAAGACATTACCCATATAATTATAGACAATCATGTGATGGAATTTGCTGAGGACCCCATAAGAGAATTTTTAGCAGCAACACATTGTTCCTTGGCAAATATCATTCCCTATGGTGAAACTTTTTTATAGAGACATTGCTACCTTTCATATATTATTACCCCATTCCTGTCCTTTAAACCTAATGAAAAATGAGCATAAGATAGTTCAATCTATTGATCAGGACACAAAGCAAGTTATGGTTTTACCAAGGAAAACTTTGAACATTAACACTTGGTTGACAAGAGACCAAGAAACAAAACTTATTGACCTTATGGTGTCTCATACCACAACTTTTGCTTGGGAATATGAAGACATGAAAGGAATTCATCCTAAGATATGCACCCATCGTATCTACACTTAAGACGTGAAACTAGTTAGGCAATCTCAAAGGAGACTGAATCCAGCATTGAAAGAGATAGTTAAAACAAAAATAGAAAAATTGTTGCAAGAAGGTTTCATCTATCCCACCTCTGATAGTACTTTCCATTACCATTCATTGACCAGGTCTTAGATAACCTTGTAGGAAAGAAGTACTTTTCATTTTTAGGTGGTTTCAGTGGGTATAATCAGATCCAAGTGGCACTAGAGGACCAAGACAAGACCACTTTTACCTATTCATGGGGTACCTTTGCTTATAGAGTTCTTCCATTTGGCTCATGTAATGATCCAGCTACCTTTCAAAGGGTTGTTCTAGCCATCTTTGTTGAACTAGCTAATGAGTTCATGGAGGTCTATATAGATGGCCTTACTATTTATGGGAATACTTTTGAAGAAGCTCTCAAAAACTTAGAGAAAGTCTTGGAATGTTGTGAAAAGAATCATTTGTCCTTAAACCATGAAAAGTGTTATATGATGGTAGAGCATGGTATTGTTCTTGGACACCACATATTAGCAGAAGGGATCAAAGTGAATACCAACAAAGTAGAGGTGATCAAACAGTTAGGATTTCAATGGTAGATCGGAGTAATGCAAATTAACAATTATGATGTAGATTTGAATACACATAAATAACAATGAAGAATAACATAATTGAATATAGAGATTTAATGTGGTTCACCCAACGTGGGCTACGTCCATAGAAAAAACCATCCATTATTTTATTTTCTAGCAAAACTCACGAATTACAACCTGTAGCTCTATCTGCTACTATGTTGCACGAAATACATTACAATCTCATTCATGACTCATGTGTGACTTGTGTGTGACTTGTGACCTTTCGCATTCTCTAGCTGCTTTTTATCAAGCCTTTTAGGCGGTTAACAAAAATTAGTTTTTCGATGTCAGCTAATAACCAAAATAACAACCAATACCTTTATTAAATATTAGGCATTTTTTTGTTTTGGGGGTGTTGTCCCTAGCAACCCCCATCGGGGGCGTCGCCCCTAAACCCCCACCACGGGCTCCGCCCCTGCCCCCCTTGCACTCCCCCATTGATTATTTTGGGGGGAAATCGCAGATGACAAAGTCACCAAAATTTACCTTGATTCATGAACCTTGTAGTTGCTACAGGTACCTTGCAGCCCCGCAACATGATCAGTCACCACATACTAACACAAACAATTACCCACACCTAAAAATCAAACTAATGTTAGGATTTTTTGGGTCATGCAGGATACTATAGGAGGTTCATAGAAAACTTTAGCAGAGTAGTTGCCCTGTTTTCTCCTTGTTAACAAAAGACATTGAAATCTATTGGATAGAGGATTTCAAACAACATTTGAGACTATAAAAGAGAAAGTGACAATCACTCTTGTGTTAGGAGGACCTAATTGGAATCTGCCATTTCACATTTAGACAAATGCATCAAATGAATCAATAGGTGCAGTCATAGGACAAAAAGAAGAAGGGGAAGGGATGCATGCAATTTATTGTAGTAGTAAAAACCTTACCACTACTGAAAGAAATTATAACACAACTAAAAAATAATTCTTGGCTGTGATTTATGCAATCAAAAAATTTAGACATTATATCATAGGCTATAACATTTTATGCATACTAATCATGTAGCCATCAAATATTTTATTAACAAACCTCAGTAGGTGTGAGGATTATAAGATGGTTGTTACTATTAAAAGAATTTGATATCACTGTCATAGATAACCTAGGAAAATTTAATTTAGTTGTTGACTTTTTGTCAAGGCTGCATACAGGTGGAGAAGATAAACTGGTGTAGGATGGGTTCCCTGATGAACATCTATTTGTTGTTTCTTCCAGCCCTCCATGGTTTGCTGACATTGTAGATTTTCTTGTAACAGGCTTGTTTCCCCCACATTTCACCTCCAAACAGAAAAAAAGATTGGTAAATGAGATTTTACCTTATAAATGGTTAAATGGGTCATTGTTTAAATGTGGGCCTAATTTTGTCATGCATAGGTGTCTAAGAGTTGATGAAATTTTTGATGCGTTGAGAGCCTATCATGATGAACCCACAAGAGGACACTACCCCTCCCAAAGGAAAATCCATAAAGTACTATGGGTAGGATACTATTGGCCATCTCTTCATAAGGATGTGAAGAGGTATGTGAAGCAATGTGATTAGTGTCAAAGGATGGGTTAGCTCACACTAACAAATGAAATGTCTCTGCACCCCCAAATGGTTCTAGAGCCATTTGAGCAATGGTGACTAGTTTTTGTTGCTCCAATCTCACCAGCATCTGTAGGAGAAGAGTACATCTTAGTATGTATAGACTATGCGACAAAATGGGTAGAGGTGTAGGTGCTGCAGTTTTCTAGAGAAGAAAAAGTTGCAGACTTCTATAATAACGTTTTCTTGAGGTTTGGAGCCCCAAGGGTTATTATTTCAGACAGAGGTCCACAATTTAATTCTCAAGTAATACAAGCCTTTATAGATCTTTATTAGGTAAAACACAGGAAGTCCTCTCCATATCATTCACAAGCTAATGGACAAGTGAAAGTAACAAATAGGGAACTAGAGAATATAATGACAAAGATAGTAGCAGTAAATATAAGAGATTGGGCAAATAGGTTGTATGAATTTGTATGGGCCTACAACAGCACTTGGAAGTCCACTACAAGGTTCTCTCCCTATGAGCTTGTCTATGGTAAAAAGCCAATACTGCCAATAGAATTTGAGCTTCAAACACTTAAAAATTCCATGGACATTGGCCTCCCATTGAATATTGCACAGTAGGACCAAATCTTATAGCTCAATGAATTGGATGAAACCAAGATGGAAGCAATCTAGTAGATCTAGAGAATCTAGCATCAAAGAAAATAGTGGCATGATCAACACATTAAAGAGAGAAAGTTTCACATGGGAGATGGGGCACTTTTGTATGATTCAAAGTTCAAAGAGTTTAAAGGCGAGTTGAAAATACATTGGATGGGGCCATATGAGATCAAAGAAGTCTATGACAATGGGACAACTTTGCTGACACCAATTGATGGTGAACCAAGATCATTTCTAGTGAATGGGCATAGACTTCGTATTTACCAATGTCCATCCACCAAGGAGGAGTTTTTCAAAAATATAACTCAATCATACATGTTATGCAAAGGGGGTAAAACTCCCTTGCCAAAGTAATAGTTGAATAGTTTAAAAACAATAATAATAAATAAATAGAAGAACTGGAAACTAGTAAAATGACAGTTCTTTAAAAAAATAAATAAATAAAGAGAAGGATTTAAAACTGATAAAACAACGGTCCTTCTCACCAAAAGAACTAAAAACCAACAAATGGCAATTCTTTTTCTTCATGCAGGAGTCAACCAGGAGCATCTTTGGAGCAAATCAGAGGCATCTCTAGAGAAAACTAGGAGCATCTCTAGAGCGAACTAGGAGCATCTCCAGATTGAACTAGGATCATCTTCAAAGCCAACTAGAAGCACCTCCAGAGTGAATTAGGAGCACCTCCAATGCTCGTAGGGTAAAGCAATTCAACAATTCAACAAAAAGAAGATGATTTCATCCCATCTTTATGACTCACTGACATCATCCTCCAAAAAGTGACTCACTAATGTCACCCTCCAAAAATTAGTGAATCATGAGGATAATTGTCACTCAGCCATCGATGGACCTTTTTCCAATCATTCCACTAATGTTAGCAAGAAATTATTGTTGACAATAGAAATTTGTCCCATCAATTTGAAAACTACAGATTATCAAATCACATGTCGCAAACATGGAAGCATCACATCATGGATTGCAAAGCGAGGAGGTCACATCACGTCCTGTTAAAGCAACGTCACAAGTTCTAGAATGATGCCTCATGATTACAATGGTAAATGCAAGTATTCCTCTCATTTAATGAATTAAATAAGTGTTTTTTAGTTATTTTATACAAATCACATCATCTCCTACATCGTCACTCCTTCCACATAAATTCCAACAACTGCCACATCAAGGTTGATACATGCCACTCCACAAGTATGACTTTGGAGTGACATAAACCCTCAAGCGTAAGTATGAATCTTTATTTTTTATTTTTGAAACCATCAATTCCCACACAACCATCGCAATAGCTTAATACCCTAACGAGTAGGTAATCAAGCCAATATTGTTGAAATCTTCCTACTGACAAACGTTAAAATTCAAACAAAACTCTGAGCTAAGGATTAAGAAGTATGGGAATTCAAATAATGAGTTTCAAAGGGTTAGGGTTTCAAAGTCAAGGGTTTGTTGCAACCATAATCTTTCAGAATGAGCGTCAAGAAAAAGTTAAATCTAGAGACAGTGGAGAAGTTGCTGGAAGATCAAGCATTTGCAGACATACTAAGAAATGCAAGATGAATGGAATTTATGGACAAATTTGAGGGTTTCAAAGAGGACATTGTGGAGGAATTCATTTCAAACTTGCATGATGGAAAGAGCATAGTGAGAGATATCACCATCCCTATATCTACTTCAATCATCAGCAACATTGCAGGCATCCTAGAAGAAGGTGAGAGGTTTTCCCACCTCAAAACTTTATATTTTGGATTAATTAAAACTTTCTCAGTTGAGAGTAAAGGGGAAGTAAAAGGGATCCTTGGGACTAGCCTCCCTCAACCATGGCAGTCCCTTGCCACTTGGTTGATGAAATATTTTACATGTGGTGGCTAGTTTGCTATTGTCTTAGGACCAATTATGAAAATGCTTATTTTCTTAAGGCATGGTCAAAACAACCCTAAATTTAGAATAAATTTTCCAAACTTTCTTAGCAAGGAAAAGGACAACTGAAACATCATGGTATTATTTTTCTAATTGTCAAACATCATTTTATCTCCAAGAGAGGAGGGGAGGCTCAATGGAAAGCATTTTTATATGGCATCCATAAAGGCAAGAAAAAGGGGAAAACAGTCATAGAAGAGGAGCCGTCCCCCACTCAAGAGGAAGGAAGGGGTAAGTTAGTTCAATCAACTTCCTCCCCTGCAGAAGAAAGGAAAAAGGGAAAGAAGGTCTTGAGAGGATAGTCCTCTACACTAGAACAAAATAAGGACCAAATACATGTTGAGGAGTCCCCTCAGTCCTCACAAGGAGCAGAGAGGAAGTTGACACTAATAGATGAACCTTCCCCAACATTGAGGAAGAAGAATGTAAGGAGTCCTCCCCATGGTACAAAAGGGGAAGGTGTGAAGGTGACAGAAAAGGAGCCTGTAGAGACTCCAAAATCTAGTCAAAAAGAAAAGAAACAAGATAAGAGTCCTCCCCAAGTTTCAGAGGGGGAAGGTGAAAGGAAGATAGAGGAGGAGCCTGTAGAGACTCTAAGACAAAGGAAACATAAAAAATAGAAAGGTGAGGAGCTGGGAAGTGAGGAAACTCCTCCAACATTGAGAAGAAGCAAAAGAGGGAAAAAAATAGAAGAAGGCACTCAGGAAGGTCCTATTGCACAAACCTTTGGAGCACTTAAGGCTACAATGGTTGAACCTCAAACAATCTCCTCAGAATTAGAAGAAGGTCAGCTAGCTCCAGAGGCATAGGAAGAGCAGTGACAACCAGTTCTCTAGAGAAGTAAGCGCCGGAGACATAAGACCCAATGGGAAAAGGACCTAGAATTGGTTGGAAAGGTCCTCTCTGAGCTCTGGGCATCAGCTACACTTGATAGTCCTCTAGAACAACAAGATAATATGCCTCATGAGGACAAAGTTGAGCTATCTCATGCCCATGACTTTGCTGAAGAAACATAAATAGAGGTAGAAAAAGATACAGCAACAAGGGATGAGGCAAAACCAAGAGAAGCAAAAGAGAGGGAGGTAGATGAGAATGAGGCATGAGAATGAGAAATAGAGGTTGAGATAGGGAGCTAATCCCATCCATTAGATAATGAGGATACTGAAATCTCTAGGGAACAATAGTTAATGGAGGAGACTGGGAATTTAAAAAGATGGTTTGGGGTAAAAACCTCATAATTGAAGACATGAAGAAGGTGATGTAGGAGAAGGAAGCTACCAAAGACCAAGAAATCAGTGACTTGAGGAAGAGTGTAAATGAAAAAGAAAAAGCCATCAAAGAAAAAGAGAAAGAGATTTAGCAAAGGATATAGAAATGGTACAGAAGGAAGTGCAGATCTCTCAAGCTACTAAAGCTGGAGATAATTACATTATTCTAATGATAGCCCTCAAAGAGAAAGTTGATAGTCAATCTCAGGAATTGATAAAAGCCAATAATAGAATTTCTATCTAGGAATAACTAATTAGAGAATTGACTTTCCCCACACCTACAGTTGACCAAGGGACCCAAATAGATGTCTCCCTAAGGGAATTCCAAGGGAATATCCCTAGGGCTTTACTAAATTAGGAAAGAAGATGTAAAGAGTTACTACTGCAATGCTCCAACTGCAAAGAGGAACTTCTACATTAAGTGCCAAGGTGAAATCATTAGAAGAAAAGGTAATGACAATGACCACCCTCTCTTCAAAGATCCTCTCCTATAGGCCACCTAGTGGGAGTTACACCATGTTTCTTAAGGAAAGGTTCCTTCAAAGGAAACTCTCACTGGTAATCTTTAACATGATTGAGTCCATAGAAAATGGACATGATTTTATGAAGTTATACATACAAAGTAATTATGAGGAAAAAACTTTCTATGTGAGTTGTTTTGCATTTAATTTTCTTTTGACTGAATATACAGTACATTCTTTATAAATTTATTTGTGGGTGAATGTCAGTTGAGGGCATTTATGTCCTTCATGAAAAATCATGAAATTTGGTTGGAAAGGATAGAGGCACACTCATTGAACATTAGAAAATATAGGGCTATTCCTCAGGCATGAAAGCCCCACCCTAAGAGATTTTGAAACTCAATTTTGGGTGTTGTCTATTCTCTTAAGCTATTGCCTCTATATCAGTAGAATTTAGAGGAATGTGTAATAGAATTTGGCTTCCTTGTGCACTCCACGGCCAACAAGATTCTAATTGCTTGCTGAAGAAGGTGGAACACCCTATCTCTGGAGTAGAAAATGAGAGAATTGGTGTCCCCAACCAAACTTAAATGGTTCATTAGAAAGGCCTAGGTTGTGGTAAAGTTCATAGAAAAATACAAGCAAGATTGGGCAGGGATGCGCTTTAGGCCTCCCTTGATTATTGAGCCTCTGCTCATGTGGGCCGAATACTTGGAGGATGTCAAATTCCAAGAATGGTTGAAAAAGGTGGAGCAATTTAAGGGAAACACTGATACCACTCAGATAAACTAGACAACATTTGAAAGAAACTATAATATCATAAAGAGATTATGCCAACTCAATAGGTCAAGGCTTGAAGATACTGCAAGAGGACTTGCAAACACTTAAGCTCGGGGGGATGATGAGTATCAGGTAGTACTCATCAAAATATGCTTTTATATCTCTTTTTCCTATCCCAAATACCTTTCCAAACTGTTGATTTGTACTTTAAGCCTATTAAAACCTTGTTTAGTTATGTTAAATTGAGATGTGATGCTACAGTAATAGTTGTAGTTAAAAGGTTTCATGTTTTGAGTTTAAGCTAACAAAAATTTGTAGAAGTATCTCTTTTTTATGATAGGAACTATTCATTCCAGATAGCAAGGTTTTTTAAGACTCTAGAGAAGTTTTTACCATCTCTGGAGCTATGCAGAATGGATAAGATGAAGTCTTAAGAATTTTGTATGAGTATGGAGGGATCTCTGAAGCTGAGTCCCATGGAGATACACAAACATACAAGCTGCATAATCTTTGAATCCATGTTCCATAGTGTTGTTGTAGTTAGGCTATTGTAGACATCTCTGGAGCTATTGTCTAGAAAGGTTGTGTAGAGTCTCTATAGCTATTGTTCAGACAAATCACAGAGTCTCTGGAGTGGTTCTAGGAGTATCTTCAGAGTTCTCCATGAAGGTGCCAGAGTTTTTGGGAGAAGACTGCAATAGTGGCTCAGTTGAAGAAGGACACCTACTGAATGTTTTTGCATGGATCAAGGACTTTCATCAGAACAACTAGTTTTAGTTATTTCCTTTTTCAGTGGTCTTCATGGCCTGATTAAACTTAAGTTAAAACTCTTGATTTAAGGGACATTTTTAGTGTCACTTTAAGTCTTTTTAAGTTTCTGCATGATGATCTTTTGAATGGACAATTGCATGCTTAGAATAAGGAATAAAGATCTTTGTATCTAGTAGAGAACTAGGAGTGACATAATAAACTCTAGAGATATTATACCAACAGAAAAACATCTGATATATATTGCATGGGAACAATAGAATAGATATAGAATAGTTTTTGAAAAGAAGAAAGATATACTCTATTTTAGAGAAAATCAAGTGGTTTTATATCTGTATATTCTAAGGTGTTGAATTAGTCTCTCTTCCATAGGTGTGGAGAAAGGGCCCACTCCCACCGAAGGAGAGAAGGCTAGTATTTATTGCTTCAATTTACTGCTTTCTTAGATTCTTGAAAATGCTTAGTTAGTTTCATTGCTTTGGTAATTGTTAGATTAGATTGTTGTTCTCTTTCATTTATTATTTTTCTAGTTTTTTGATAATTAGTTTGTTTCAACAAATTGTACTTCAAATTCTTAGATTAAATCTTCCCTTTCAGTAAATAGTTAAATGCATGATTCTGAATGGATAAGTAGGGTTAGTTTTAGAAGGTAGTTTTTGGACTATTAGTTATTAGTTCTTGTCGCAGATAGCCATGGATACACTTCCCTGGATTTGAAAAATTAATATAACTAAATGCAAGATACAATGACCCTTGTCAAGTGGCCTAGGTTAATTCTACACCCACAAATCTAAACCAAGGTAGTGAATGAGAGATATAGGGATTTGAACTAGTTCATGGGGATGAGTGGTGATGGATATAGGCTAGGATAAGATCATGAGAAAAAATTAATGCAAGAATATGCTACTTATAGACTTGTTATTGCATAAAGGACAATCTAGTCAAAGTGGGCCCAAAACATGTGGGAGGGCATGAGTATGTGATTTTCACCATGCACATGCAAACTACTATGAGGATGCATGTCAAAGTAAAATAAGCAACCAACATGGAAAGTAAATATTTTAAACACTTAAAGGATATGGATATAGATGATGATTCTTGAACTTCCCTCACAATGAGTGCTCCATCAAAAACCTAAAAAATAGAAAAAGTATGCAATGAATAGTATTTGTCACGCATTTAAAATAGGCACTAACTGCAATTTGCTTAAAACTATCTTTGGAAATAGTGTAAGCAAAAAAGGAGAAGGGTGAGAGATTTAGTCTAAGTGGAAAGTGGTAAATCTTTGACTAAGCAAAAGATTCTAACAATGTAGAAAGGTTGATAAATTTCCCTTCAAAATGGAAATAATTATGAGCCTATCACTACAAAACATAACTCATAAAAGGAACTTTAGTGACATATATGCCCCCTCTAATTGGTTGTTGTTAGCAAGAAATGTAGAGGAGATACCAGTCTGGAGATCCAGTCCTCAGTCAAGTCTTTGTAGTCAGTTTATACCCCGGTCAAGTAGCTAGAGATTAACAACAAAATATAAAGAATAACAAATAGAATATCACATATACATCACAATAAGATAACACACATAATTACTCGGTACCGGCAGACTTCCATATATATATATATATATATATATATATATATATATATATTAGCAGCAATCAAGTGTATACATCCATTGTTCATCCTCTAGAATAGTTACATACATGACTTCTATGTCATGGCTTACATCAGAATATGCTCCTATATTCCTATCATGCTTACCTACTTACATTGTACTACTCCTATCTATATATACTATATCTATTATATCAACGGATGTGTCTTATGTTAGCTTCTGACCTTCGCATATCCTCTGGTCAGCTCTGTTCTCTATCAAGTGACCTTCTAACATCATCCCCCCCACAAAATTATGTCTTGTCCTCAAGACACACAAAATCAACTACTAGGTAGGATAGTCTTGTAGATTTTCTTGAGTTGTGTTAGACTTGTATCCCACTGCTTCTTAGCCTTAGCCACCATGGCTATCTGGCCTTCTACTTTCATGTAAGTTTCCTCTGCTTCCTCTATGCTTTTCGGTATCTTTACATTATGTGTGGTTTGTTTGGCCTCTACAAAACTACCGGTTAGGTTAGCCAATTTAAGGTTTACTACCTCCCTCAGCTATTTTATTTGACCCTTTATCTGATCCCTTTATTCCTAGAGCTGTTGGTGTTGATTATACAATGTCTCCATTTGTACTATTATCACTCCATCCTTTTCCACCAGCGGGTCATACTGTGCTACCACATTTGTGATCTAAAGCTCTAAAGCATCCATTTGATCTTTTATGGCTTTTGTGAACTATGGCCATTTGAGACAATACTGGTATAGTATATTAGCCTTTGCTATGCTTTGTTGAAAGTTCTTTATTTATGTCTCCAACTATGTGTGTGTGTCTTGGCACACTTATTAGTCATTTCTGCTAGTCTTTTCTCATGCAGTTGTTCTATTACCTTCTTCTCTAGCTAGCTAGAGTACTCCTTGAACCCTTGTTTTAACTGCTTCAACTAATCTGACAGGGGTAAGGTAGTATCTCTTGGTGTCTTTGGCATCTCCTTGGCTAATGTGTTCACCACATCCTATAGGAGTTCACTTCCCTTGACATGCTGCTTTAGAATTTCTGCTCTTGTGTAGGAATGAAACACATCTCGCAGTTGTAGCTTCTGTATAGGGGATATTCTAGCAAGGTTTATTTGTCCTTCCACTATCAACAGTTGTAGTAACTATGGTGTCAAAATTGGTGTTATTTGTTTTTTTTGTTCCAAAAATTCTTTGATAGACTCAATGGAAAATGAGGTCTCTAGAATATCAGTTTGCTCTTCTTCTCTTTGTTCCTCAGTGTTCTCTTCTCTTCCTTCTCCCTTATCCTTCGGGTTCTCTACTTGTTGCTTTGTATCCCTCTCCTCCATCCTTGTATTCTCCAAAGGAAGTACCCCTTGTGTCAGAGCTTCTAACAAACTGTCCCCTACTCTGTTCTCTTCTCCCACTGATGTCTCAGTATTACATGGAGGTGAAGGTGCCAGCTGTTGTTGTTCTTGCTCTTTGATAGTTTGGTATATCTTTGTTGTTACCTCTTCTATTTATTTTTGTATTTTTTCTTCTACCTTCTTGTTCCCACTCATGAGGGTATCTACCCTATGTTTTTTCCTCAGCTCCAAAGGTTGTTGTTGTATCAACTTATTTTTCTCTTCCAGTGACAATGTGTCACTGAGTTTATTAATAGCCTCTTGCCTTATTTGTTCCTCCAATTGGAGGGCCTTATTTCTCCTTTCCCTCAGTGCTTCTATTAAGATCTCCAAAAATTCCTCTATTATTTCATCTAGTGTTTTATTCTTGTCCCGCATGTATTGTACCATAGCAATTACATACCTACATTTTCCATTGCATTGATCAGTGCCTTCAAGTTATAGGTCTCCTGTGCCGGATCCTCTAATTGTTGTGCTGTCGGTTCCTCCTCTGGTTTCTTTTGTGTCTTCTTCTTCCTTTTCAACTTTGATTTATGTTCCTCTCCTTCTTCATCTAACTCAATTTGCTCTAGTATTTCCTCAGTTTTCTTTCTTTTTGCCTATTGTTAATATTGGGGGGCCTTCTTCTCGGTGTTCCTCTTCATCCCTGATAGGACTTCTGATGCTACTCTTCTTCTGGATGATATAGTAGAGGATGATGGTGCCTGTGAGGTTATCCTTTCTGATCTTCTTACTGTTGAAGCCTCCTTGGTAGGCAGGGGAGCTGATGTGGCCAGCTTGGGGCTAATGTAGTTCCTTTCTCCGGAAGTCCCCACACTTTATGCAACCTTTCTTTATTCTTTTCTAGATTTCCCTCTGCATCCTTCTTGTGTTTCTTATCCCTAACCTCTGAGTACGTGTGATATCTCTCCACACTTTTGTCCTTTGGTCTTCTTAATAAGTGTTGTGCATAAATATTGACTTCTGTTGCGGTTATCTCATAGGGCAACTTAGGTATCCATGTCGTCCTCAGCTCCACTGCCCTCATATATGTGAAATCCTTATCAACCAAAAATGTGATGTCTTTTATGTATTGTCTTATCATCCCATAAGGGATTCTATCCCTTTCCCTCATCTCTTTCTATAGGGTTTTGAAAAAACCCCAATATGTAACACTATATGCTTTGGTATCAAAAAAATGAAGCTGTGTCTTTTGACCTCTAACCCTATCAGTGTATTTTGTTGCCATTGTTTCCCCTTATGCCCCAGTAACTCATTCAAAAAATAAAATGCAAGGCAAATGATTAATGTGTCATACCAGAAGTTGTAGTTAGAGTCTTTGATCTTTTGCAGGTTCTCCAAGAGTTGTTGGTGCATCACCTTGTAAAGGTCAAAATCCTTGCCCTCTTTGACCATCTGATAGGCCGTATGAATTGCAATTGTTGTGACCAAACCCTCCTGGTTGGAAAAATAGAATTAGTAAGCAATGCCCATTATAACATATTTTACCCCTGGATCTATGATTTCTTTCACATGCATGTTTCTCCCATCTGTTGTAGCCCCAATCAACTCCCCCACTTGGTCTGTTCTTATAACTTTCATTACCGGTAGGGGCCCTACTGCACTTAACCTTGTCACTGCCCTAATAAACTCTTTTGTTATTCTATAGGGTTTGTCCAAGTAGATAAACTCATCGGGTACTCTGCTTAGTATTATCCTTATCCATTCATGGGTATCCGAGAAGTTGGGAAGGTCTTTCCATATGTCCAATTTCTTTGCCGAAATGCTTGAATGTTCCGGGAGATACCCTGTATTTCTCAATAGTGTGTCCTTGAGCTCTTCAAACTTCATATGGTTGATTTTTGCTAGAGTATTATGAATATATTTCCTGACGTCCTCTATATACACCACACTTGCCGACACATTTGAGAATGTGTCGTCTAGATCCACCTCTAGGGCTTTCTAGGGATATGTATTAAATTTTGGCCACGGCTTGTGAGTAATGTCTATTAGCTTAGGAGTAGCCATTGTCTCTTTTGTAGTTGCATGTGTGCTTCTCTTTACTGTTGAATTCTCTACTTGCTTCTTCTCTCAGAGCTCTAATTTCGCCAAAGTATGAATGCAAAGTGACGTTCCTTTGGTGCGATTAGGGTTAAATACATTTTTGTTTTGCCCTAATTTTTCCCGCTTAGCTTTATTTTTCTTTTTCTTTGTTACTTTATTTTATTTTTCTTATGACTTAAGTTCTTCCTTGTTAGTGGCTAGGTTTTGGTATTGAGTGTTGTCATGGAAGAATCTTTCTGCAATCCCTTTCTTTCTTCTAGAGATTGTTGATCTTGTAATGTGGTATCCTAAGCACCCTATCCCCAATGTTTTCCTTTTAGTCTTCCTCCCTTTTTACCCCTTCTAGGATTGTGACTATCTTGCTTGTATGCTCGGTACTCCATTCATCTTGAAATGTTGATTTTTCCACTTCTTTTGTTTCATTTTTTGGCATTTCTAAGATATAGCTTCTTTGTCATCCCTATATGTGTCGCAAGTGGTCTATGGTGGTTTTTGATAAAATGTGGAGGATTGCAGTATGTCTTTCTTGCCACTCTTGATCAAGAATATGCTCTGGTAGCCCAACATTTTACTTATTTTTAGTTCCAGTTCTTCTCTTATCCAATCTTCTAAAACCTCCTCATTGTTTGTACTATAGTGAACATCGTCTATATCCACTTCACCCTCAGAATTAGGCTCTTATATTGTCTCCTCTATATCCATCCTTGTGATTGTATAGATATTATTTGTATCCTTGTCACTGTATTCATCTTGATTGATTTCTTATATATATGCTTCCTCCATTGATGATCCCAGAGGGATGTTGACAATTTTGTTCTCATTGGCAAATGATATCTCTTCTCTCCAGGAGTCTATGACACCATTTGCATCTAAAAACCATCTCAAGCCCAAAAGTGCATTGAAATATTCTCCTTGATCCTTCATGGCCACCACAATGAAATCTAAGACATGTTTGATCCCCATCAGGTTAACTTCAACTTGCTTCCATGTTCCCATTGTCTACATGCTAGAACCATTTGCCAAGATTATGCTGTAAGTGGTTTTTGATAGCTTAGGCCTTCCTAACTGCTCCCACAACTTCTTTGTAATCATGTTAACATCTGCCCCCAAATCTATCATGACATTCCAGACCTTTTTGTGATTGATGTGAACATCCACCATCAATGGTTTTGTCTTCCATTCTTTGTCTGTACTTCCCATCCTTCAGAGCTGACCTTTCTGACCTTGTTCCTTGTTCCAATACTTAGAGAATTTCTTCAGTTTTTCAACCAGTCTATGTTGCTATGTCAATTGGGCTAGTTGCTTGAGAGCATCCACTTCTCCTTCGGTGAAAAATTGTTTGTATTACTTCTCCTTCTCTTGCTCCTTTCTTATTGTTTATTTAGCGTCCTTCACAAATTCTTCATGCTATTTCTTGGTTGAACAAATTCTTTATCCTCCTCACTATCTTCCTCCTCTGTCTCAATGATATAATGCCTTCCAATATTGGTTCCTTGTCTTATTACTATCATAGCTTTCTCCTTCCTTTTCCTTCTCTCCTTTCTAGTATGTTTTGGTGTGCTTCTCCGGTAGTACTCTTCCTCTTCTATGGATTCAGTTGAAGATATATATGTCTCATCTCTGTTATTTGTCTAGAAAGTTCTTGCTCCTTGGTCTTTTGGTGCTCTTCTTATGATCCTTGCTCCTTTTTGATTGTTCAGGTTTTGTAACTCATGACTTTTAGACTGTGGTTGTGCATTCCAGAAGTATTGTTGTGCTCTCTCACCAGAAAATAGGTCATTCTCTGTGCTATTACAAAATGAACACTATGTTTTCTTTTCAACCCAACATTCATTAGCAAAATATCCTAACTTACTGTAATTGAAGCATGTGGCATCTCCCTCCTTCTTGGATTTCTTCCATGACCTCTACTTCCTCTGTAGCCTCCAAACTAGTCTTTGTCATCATTATTATTATAGCTATTTCCATGTTGACAATTTTGTTCTCATTAACAAATGATAGCTCTTCTCTTCGGGAGTCTATGACACCATTTGCATCTACAAACCATCTCAAGCCCAAAAGTGCATTGAAATATTCTCCTTGATCCTTCATGGCTACCACAGAAAAATCTAAGACATGTTTGATCCCCATTAGGTTAACTTCAACTTGCTTCCATGTTCCCATTATCTGCATGCTTGAACCATCTGCCAAGATTATGTTGTAAGTGGTTTCTAACAGCTTAGGCCTTCCTAACTGCTCCCACAACTTATTTGTAATCATGTTAACATCTGCTCCCAAATCTATCATGACATTCTATACCTTTCTGACCTTGTTCCTTGTTCCCATACTTGAGAATTGCTTTAGTTTTTCAATTAGTTTGTGTTGTTGTGTCAATTGGGCTAGTTGCTTGAGAGCATCCACTTCTCCTTCAGTGAAAAATTACTTGTATTGCTTCTCCTTCTATTGCTCCTTTCTTATTGTTTGTTTAGCCTCCTTCACAAAGTCTTCATGCTATTTCTTGGTCAGAACAAATTCTTTATCCTCCTCACTATATTCCTCCTCTGTCTCAATGATATAATGCTTTTTGATATTGGTTCCTTTTCTTATTACTGCCACAACTTTCTCCTTCCTTTTCCTTCTCTCCTTTTTGGTATGTTTTGGTGTGCTTCTCTGGTAGTACTCTTCCTCTTCCATGGGTTCAGTTGAAGATATATATGTCTCATCTCTGTTATTCCTCTAGCAAGTTCTTGCTCCTTGGTCTTTTGGTGCTCTTCTAATGATCCTTGCTCCTTTTTGATTGTTCAGGTTTTGTAACTCATGAATTTTAGACTGTGGTTGTGCATTCCAAAAGTATTATTGTGCTCTCTCACAAGAAAATAGGTCATTCTCTGTGCTATTACAAAATGAACACTATGTTTTCTTTTCAACCCAACATTCATTAGGAAAATGTCCTAACTTACTGAAATTTCCCTCCTTGGATTTCTTCCACAACCTCTGCCTCCTCTGTAGCCTCCAAACTGGTCTTTGTCATCATTATTATAGCTATTTCCATATGATGGACCACCATAATTTGAATTTTGTATTGCATTAATATTCCTTTGATTTCTCCAACTTGGCTTCTTGTAGTCCTAATCATATGAATTTCTTTCTTTCATGTATGTTATGTTACTTCTCTCCACAAAGTTTGTATTGTTTCCACCATACCATGCTTCATCTTCTTCATCAACAAAGTCTCTTTTCCTCCAGAAGTTCTATGAAGGGTAATCTAGTGTCTCATGGTCATCCCATTCTATGCATAATCCACAACATACTGAATTCACTTTTTTCATTGTTCCTTTGGTATCTACTTTTATTACGGCATCTTGTCTTTCACCTCTCAACCTAGGGCATTAATTTCTCAAGTGGCCCTCTCTTGTGTAGTATGAACACCAAATATTAGGTCTTTCCTTCTGTGTAGTCTCCTCTTGCTTAGCTAATATCTCCTGCCTCAACTTCAACTGCTCCAATTCCAACTTTAGCCTCTCCAATTCCATGTTTTCCTTCATCTTATCTTATCTGCGCTAGGATTGAGACTCTATCCGGTAGCCCAATATCACTGCTTCTACATATGTTTCAAAATTCTTTCCATCTAGGGATGACCTTATTTCAAGGCTTATTCTAGAAATAAACCATTATATCTTCTACTTCTCAGTCAATGGTTCCTCCAATCTCCTAGTTTTCTCCTTGAACCTTTTATCAAATTCCTTTATTGATTCTTTCTCTAATTGCATCAAATCTCTCATCTTACTTACTCCTATCAGAACATTCGAAACTCCAAAGTTCTCCAAAAAATAGCTTCTTGATAGCATCCCATTCCTTGTCACTGTTTGGGCATGTCTTCCTATACCACTTCAATACTTTATTCCTTAAGGTCCCTATGAAGTCAAACAATTTGATTTCATCTCTTGTTTCTCCCTTCTGGTTTCAAATAGACTCCAAGACAAAAATATGCTCAGCTGCTTCAGTAGTATCCTTCTCAAATACCGGTAACTTAACTGGGGTATCCATGATTGCTTTCCTTCCACTCTTCGGTACTATGCGGTAGATTTCCTTTGGTTTGCTTCTCCAATTCAACTGTCTTCTATCAACTTTCTTTCCTTCTCTTCCCTTGTCTCTCTATAATCAGATCTCAAAGTACTCTTCTCCTAAAACCTCTACAAAATTGCTTCAGATATCTGCTATTCTATTTGTTTCTTTGTTTTCTTGAATATCTTCCTTCTCAACTAAAATTATCTTGACTTTATATGGCACTTAGGGTGTCTCATGGTCCAGGGGTTGTGTCTCTTCAAATTAGGGGATACTCTTCCATTTGTGAATGACATCATGTTGACATCCAATGATGATTGAAATACTCTTCCAAAATCATCAAAACTCCTCTAAATATTTACCACATTTTCTCCTCCTTCCCTTATTTCCTTTATGCTTTAGTAAATTAATTCATCTATATATTCCTCATCCATCTTCAAAATCTTCGATGTTAACTCATATGTTCTGGCATTTTCCAGCATAAAACCCTAATTTGCCTGTCCCTTCTCTTTCTTTTCCGCATTCATCTCCGATAACACCCATAGTGGCACACTCCTCTGCATTCTTCATAACACCTATGTCTTCACCTTCTGATCTCCTTTCTCTGGTAGCACCCTCCTTAGCATGCTCAGCAACATCCTTCATGACGCGCTTGTCTTCTTCCTTCCTTTTGGTAGCACCCTTAGTGGCACACTCATCAAATTCTTCTATCTTTTCTTCCACACTTTCTATCATCCTCTCTTTCTCCATCTCTTGTGCCCTTTCCATCCTTCTATGGTAATGCTCTTGTCGCTCCTAGTTTGTTTCAATCTCTCTTCTTCACTTATCTTCATTCTGATTCTAATTTTTTTGTCGATCTCTTTTTTCCTCTGCTTTTCCCCTTTCACCATGGGTTTGTTTGATTTGGTGTTCCATTAGTCCTTTTATACCCCATTGAATCATTATTTGAAGAGTCACATCATTTGAAAGGTCCTTCTGGACCCTACCCCCTTCCCACTCGTCATCCCCTTAAGTGCATACCCCCTGTCATAGAGGTAGAAACCTAAGGAGATGTGAATTCCTCCGCAATTTGAAAAAATTTATTGCTAACATTGCCTTTCCTCATTTTCGGAACTCTATGCTACTTCTTCAGATGTTTTTCCCTTTAAATCTTTAACTACCCTCTTCTAGGGTCCTAGCAATAGAACCAAATGTTAGCAAGAAATGTAGAGGAGATACCGGTCTAGAGATTCAGTCGTCAATCAAGTCTTTGTAGTCAGTTTAAACACTGGTCAAGTAGATAGATATTGATAGCAAAACATAAAGAATAACAAATAGAATATCACATATACATCACAATAAGTTAACACACATAATTACCTGGTACTGACAGACTTCCATATATATATATATATATTAGCAGCAATCAAGTGTATACATCCATTGTTCATCCTCCGAAACAGTTACATACATGACTTCTATGTCATGGCTTACATCAGAATATACTCCTATATTCCTATCATGCTTACCTACTTACATTGTACTACTTCTATCTATATATACTATATCTATTATATCAAGGGAAGTGTCTTCTGTCATCTTACAACCTCCACATATTGTGTAATATCCTTCAGTTGGCTCTGTTCTCTATCAAGTGACCTGCTAACAGTCGCATTTAAAGGATGGGAGGAATTGGAGGTAAAGAGAAAAATATATGGTGATGATAAAAAACATGTAAACATGGTAAAAGGTAGCATCGTGTGATAAGCATGTAAGATTGTATAGATAAGATGTGATTGTGAAAATAAATATAACAAGGGAAATTAAGGTGCCCTAAGAAAATAATAAGATAAATTTTATAGTCATAAATATTAGATAAGGATCATGTAAGCACAAATAAGATGTAAGATATAAACATGATAAAGATTATAACATATAGGCATATAAGCATAAGATAAACATGTTAGAATGGACATGACATCATAAGCTAGGATTGTGATAACCATTAAAAAATATGTAAATGTCATAAACATGTAAGCAACATGAGATGTAAACCTGAGAAGCATATGATGATGATAATATATGTACAAGTGATGGCATAAGGGTATGTAAGCATTAGGAGCATAATAAGTGTGGTATGTATATAGCACCATGAAACAAGACACTTATAGAAACATCATGGGCATTTTAAAAGAGTAACTATAGACACCTAAAAATGACCATGCGTTCACTATCATTTTTGACATAGTCCTAACATCACCTTTTCATCCTAACATGTCTTTTAAATTAATTAAATTATTTTATTATTTAAATAGTTTATCCCTCTTTCATTAATCTATTTTCTCATATTAAATAAATAAATTTTATTTATTTATTTAATTTACCATTTCTCTTAAATTAATTAATAAATTCCATTTATTTAATTAATTTATCATTTTCTAACAACTTCCTCTCCATAAATTAATTAAATAATTTTATTATTTAATTAATTTACCCTCCACATGCTCATCCTTATCACTTGTCACAATTATTAAATAATTGGTCACAATCATTAAATAATTGATCCAAAACTAAATTCACTTTTCATCTCAACCATCTATTATCATATTACATCTTTTAATCTCCACCATTCACATAAAAGAATGCTTTAGAAAATCCTTATCCAGGACCTATAATCCTCTCATCTAATCCTAGCCATCCATTTTATCTTTTAATCCTATCCCTTCATCCATCATATCCAACCTCTATAAATTGAGCCTCTTATATCATTATCACAACACATGAGCCATATGCAAGTACATGCTATCAAATTCCATATCATCATTATCATTTGCCTTCATTATTGCCATTGGCATACCTAGGCTATGTTGGTTTTGTGAGCAGTCCACAATGCATATTATATCAAAAGAACAAAGCTAGTAGAGCTAGGGTGCACTCCACTCCGTTCTATCAAGTGTGAAGGTGTGATTGAAGGTGAGGGTATTGAGTTATATTGCATTATCTTCCATTATTTACAGGTTTAGTCATTCTCTAAACCACATTTTTAGACAAGGCCTTGATAGAGTCTTGTGTCCCTAATGACATTAATGTTGAACAATTCCAAGCCATGGTGTGACACCTTACATCCAATCACCACTTAGTTTTCAATGAGAAATACATGACTACCATTGATTCATTCCATAACGAACCCCTCCATCTAGAAGTTATAATCCATAGACACAAAGTCAAAAGGGTCCTTGTAGATGGTGGATCAGGCTTAAACCTATACACATTATGATTAATAAGACAATTGGGATACTATGAAGGGGTTATTGATACAAGACATTTGATTACAATCAAAGCCTTTGATGAAGCTGAGAGAAAGTCAGAAGGGATCATTACGCTACCAATTCTAGTAGGCCCTGCACTTGTGGAAACTACTTGTCAAGTCTTAGACCTTGATCTCCCATACAACATACTCCTAGGATGCCCGTGGATTCATGTCATGAAGGTTGTTCCTTCCACCTATCATCAATGCATAAAATTCCCATACAATGACCAAGAAATTTCAATATTTGTTGACCCACAACCCTTCCAATATTGTTGCCCGTTGGAAGCTCCATACCGCAAATCTAATTATTACCCTACCAATGACATCACTAAACCATCTCCATCCTACATTGATCTATCCACACTTTCTTCTTCATCCAAGTCATCCACCATATATCCCAAGATCAAGGCTAAATATTACTAACAAAGGATTGGGAGAATATACTTTACAAGGAGCATTTTGTGTGGGTCATCTCCCACTCTCTCCCAAGAGCTTTGGAAGACCTTGTCCCATCGAGTCTATTTCAACTATCACCACAAATTGTAAGCCAACCAAAGTTTCTTGTTGGGGTGTATTAGATACAGATATTCTTGATGGGGACATTTTAGAATGGCTCTATAAACATGAGGAAGAACAAGACAACTTACCTCTTAAGAACTATCTTAAGGGCCTTCATATGGCAAAAAACATGGACTATAAAGGACAAGGTGGTCTTGGTTTACATGGACAAGGAACTATTGAGCCTATTGAAACTACACACTGACCTAGACACTTGGGACTAGGGTTTGGATCACAAGAGCCAACATCTCTAGAGCTCAAATTTATCTTAAATGAGGTAGCTAAAGTATTTCCCACCATTGAGTGCACTGATGAGGATACCTACCACGACTCCCTTGAATGTATCGTCAAGATTTTCTATGACTCTTCATTTTTACCATTACCATGTCATTTTCATCATCATCATCTCATGACCTTCCACACATCTAGCCCCAACTCATTGATTGGTACCAACAAGGGCCTCCCATTCTAGATGTCTTTCAAAATGACAAGGCTATTGTTGAATTCATGGGAGTTAGAGAAAGAATACCACTTGGAGATCATAAGATTGAATACACCATAGAGCTTCACACTAATGCCTACTTTGGAGAGATGATCAAATTCCTTAGTCACAAAAGTGAAAATATAAAAATCATGTGCCCTAGTGAAAACCACTTTGTGGCACTTTAGGACAATAAAAAGTAAAAATAAAAGATGTATCTGAAAGTGAAAACCTCCCTGAGGCGCCTAAGGATGAGGAATTTGACCTTCCTAAAGTTGAGGTATATCAAGAGAGATCACCTATCCTTGTTGAAGAGACACAAGAAATGAATTTACTTAAGGAAACTAACATTACATTTGCAACAACATCACTTTCAAAATTTAAACTACGAGAATTTATCACCTTCTTCAAGGAAAGATCAAATAACTTTGCTTGGTCCTATGTAGATATGCCTAGTTTAGATCCTTCATTGGTGGTACATCATTTGACAGTATATCCTAGTGCAAAACTAGTCAAACAAAAGCTAAGAAAAATGCACCCTAAAATTTCTCTCCTAGTCAAAGCAGAATTAGAAAAGTTACTAGTAGTTGGTTTTATCAAACCTCTAGACTATCCAGAATGGGTTTCAAACATAGTTCTAGTTTCCAAAGTTACTGGGGCTATCTGAGTTTGCACAAACTTTAGAGATTTGAATAAAGCATGTCCTAAAGATGATTTTCCATTGCCAAACATTAATATCATAGTCAACCTAACAGTTGGACATGAAATGCTATCCTTAATGGATGGATTTTTTGGATATAATCAAATCAAAATTGTCAAATAGGATCAACACAAGACTGTGTTTATATGTGCTTGGGGAGTTTATTGTTGGAAGGTCATGTCTTTTGTTCTTAAGAATATAGGAGCAACCTATCAATGAGTGATGACTATAATTTTTCATGATATGCTTCATAAAACCATGGAGGATTATGTTGATGATATCCTTGGTAAATAAAAAACAAGAGAAGGTCATTTATATGTCCTTGCAAATATCTTTGACCTATTAGAGGAATATAGGGTATTCCTTAATTTGAAGAAGTGTGTCTTTGGTGTCACATCTAGCCAACTTTTAGGCTATAATGTCTCTCGACAAGGCATTGAAGTGGATCCTGCTAAAGTGAAAGATATAGTTGACATGTCACCACCACAAAATCTAAAGAAATTACACCATCTTCAAGGGAAAGTACAATCTATGAGAAGATTCATATCATAACTTGCTGATAAATTAAAATAATATCTTTCATCTCCACCAGCTTTGAGACCACCTGTTCAAGGAAAACTGCTTCTCTTATACATAACAACCACATCAATGCCATTAGGAGCATTGTTAACACAACAAAATGACACTAGAAAAGAAAGAACCATTTACTACATCGGTCGTACTCTAGTGGGCTATGAGATGATTATACTTGTAAATGGTGAATCGGTTAGTCAAATTAATGAAAATAAAAACCCAAACATAAATGGAAGTTGAAAGCAAAGAAGATTTAAAACCAACACAAGTAAATATTCTTACAAACTCCTTTACCTATCCTTTTCCATTGTTTGCCTATCTTTCTTTGATCCTGATTGTGAAGCCCTCAGAAGCTTTCCTTGCTTGCTTGCTTGTTGAAGATGACAAAGGAAGAATGGCTTTGATACCTGTTTGTGTTGAATGTGAATTTCAAACACATGATAATGGAGGACACTTAAAAATGGAATGAAGAAGAGAATGAGAGAAATTTGGGTATAGTGATTGTGCAAGATGAAGTCCCTTAATTGCTTAGAGAATGGTCTCATTTATAGATTTTCTGAAAAGGGAATGAAGGGTGAGGATCAAAAGATGAGATCAATGACTCATTTTTTGTGAATCTTTAATTCATAATGGATGAATTAAAAATTTTTTTTTAAGAAGAATGGGTTATGACAATTGAATTAAGAATTCAATAGTGGAGGATAGTGAGTTATGACAATTGAATTAAGAATTCAATAGTGGAGGATAGTGGGGAACAATTGAATTAAGAATTCAATAGTGGAGGATAGTGGGGAATAATTGAATTAAGAATTTAATGAGTGGAGAATAATGGGGAACAATTGAATTAAGAATTTAATGAGTGGAGAATAGTGGGAAACAATTGAATTAAAAATTCAATAGTGGATGATAGTGGGGAACAATTGAATTAAAAATTCAATTGGTGAAGGATAGTGGGGAACAATTGAATTAAAAATTCAATAGTGGATGATAGTGGGGAACAATTGAATTAAAATTCAATTGGTGGAGTATAGTGGGGAACAATTGAATTAAGAATTCAATAGTGGATGATAGTGGGGAACAATTGAATTAAAAATTCAATTGCTGGAGTATAGTGGGGAACAATTGAATTAAGAATTCAATAGTGGAGGATAGTGGGGAACAATTGAATTAAAGATTTATTTTTGGATTTTGGAGGATATTAGCTAATTAAATATTAAGAATATTTAATTATATGTGCAACATGGTGAGGTGGAAAGATGAGGTGGATTGATGAGGTGGATTTTGTGAGGTGGATTTTAGGACTTGAGACATTAGAAGAATTTAGGGAATTTAATTAAATAAAATGATTTTATTTAATTGTAGGATAATGAACCAATCAAATAAACTTATAATATTTATTTAATTGACAGAAGAAAATAAGAATTAAGATAAATATTAGAATATTTACTTAATTCAACCTGAGCCAATTTTAGGTGTCTACAATACTCCCATAGAGAAGGCATGTCTTGCCATTGTATTTGCTTCGCAAAAGCTTTGACACTATATGCTTAATCACCAAACTAAGCTCATTTCAAAAATTGATCCACTAAAGTATCTCTTATCTAAGGCTACTCTAACATGATGAAAGGAAAAATGTATCATTGTCTTAAGTGAATTTGATATCAAATATGTGGATAGAAAAGCTATAAAAGCACAAGTAATTGTTGATCAATTGGATGAAGCACCTCTTGAAGTAGACCATCCACTAATTTTAGAATTTTCAAATGAATTAGTCTTTGTCATCGACCCTCCTACAAATTGGCAGTTGTACTTTGATGAATCTTTCACACGTCATGGTTCTAGAGTTGGATCCTCTTTTTTACACCACAAGGAGACTTCATACCAAAATACTATAGTATTTCATTCCCTTTTACAAACAACATTACAAAATATGAAGCACTCATCAAAGGTTTAAGGATGACCATCCAATGGAACATAAAATTACTTCAATTTTATGGTGATTCTCAACTTGTCATATGCTAGGCCAATGATGAATATCAAACAAAAGATGACAAACTTATCCCTATAAGAAATTGGTCAACACCTTTAAGTTGTCATTCTTATAGATCTAATTTGAGCAAATTCCAAGGAAAAATAATAAAGTTGCTAATGTGATGGCAACCATTGGTTCATTGATTTATATTCCTTCAAATAGTCTACAATCTGAACTCTTGGTCAAGCAACTTTTTATTCCTGCTTTTGATGTTCTAGAATCTAAGCATGTTTGCAAACTTTTTGGTCCTAATACACCTTGGTACAATGAGGTCTATACCTATCTCCATGATAACATTTTACCACCCAATCTTTCACCTGCCCAACGTTGAACCTTTATCCGTCGTTCATCCCGCTTATACCCTTCTTGGCAATACACTTTATCGAAGGACACTCGATGTAATCCTCCTTAGATATCTTAACATGGAAGATGTCCAAACTACTTTATGAGAGGTACATGAGGGTATTTGCAGTGCACACTTTAGTGGTCCAACCTTAGTTAAAAAGTTGTTGAGAATAGGATATTATTGGCCAAATATGGAATAAGATGTGTAACAATTTGTTAAGAATTGTCTTCCTTGTCAACAACATAGTGTTTTGATTCATGCGCCTGCACAATAATTACAACCAATCACTAAACCATGGCCCTTTTCAAAATGGAGACTTGATCTCATTGGTAAAATTCATCCATCCTCATCCAGTGGTCATAAGTTCATTATTAACACCATGGAGTATTTTATGAAGTGGGTCGAAGCCATTCCTCTTATATTACTAGTAAACAAATTTCCAAGTTTATCCTTCATTACATTATTTGTTGGTATGGTATACCTCAAGCCATTGTTACTGACAATGGCAAGCCTTTCAAAAACTAAGATGTTCATCACCTTTACCATCAATTCCACATCCAACACCGCTTTTCCACTCCATATTATCCCCAAAGAAATGGTCAAGATGAGGCTTTAAACAAAACTATCCTCAAGATTTTGAAGAAAACAACCAATGAAGTTGGTTGTGATTGACACTTACAACTCAATCCCTCTTTGTAGGCATATCACACTAGCATCTGTACCCCTACAGGAGCCACACCATATTCTCTTGTCTTTGGATTTGAAGAAATTTTACCAATCGAGGTCGAGCTCCCCTCTTAGATGGTATCATTGCGACATCTCATTGAAGAGGAAGACTATAGAGTATCATGCTTACAAGAATTAGAATTGCTAGATGAAAGATGTCTCAATGCTCTTAATCATCAAAATCATCTTCATCATAGCTACAACAAGAAACTCAAATTTCACATATTTGAAGTTGGCGACCTTGTGCTTAAAGAAAATCAAAAGAATCTTCAAGACCAAGATAGAAAAGGGAAATTTGAGTCCAATTGGTTAGGACCCTTTATCATTACCAACCATTATGGTTTAGGGGCTTATAAGATTTCTATACCTAAAGGACAACCCCTTGAGGAGCCTATCAACATCATTCACCTCAAGAGGTTCTATGCCTAATCTGTGGAGTATCCCTATAGTAAATTAAAGTAAAAAAAAAAAAATCAAAATGGTAAAGAGAAATAATCCGTTCTCTGGTGAAAACCACTTCGATGGTGTCTTGGATAAGTACCATGGTGAAAACCATTTTATAGGTGCCATGTGTAGTAGCCTTGCACTTACTATCTACAAGATAACTACTTTGACTTCCACTTTCCATTCATTCATTAATTTTCCATCCATCTACCATATCATCATCCTATCATTGCTTGAAGTTGTCACTTAGTGTCATTTCCTAGCCTATCCATAATAAGTTATCCATATTCACAATGCCTACCATAGTAACCTATCCATGCATACCATAATAAAATCCTTTCTTCCATATCGCTTGGGGGCACATTACCTACACCTAGTTGTGGTTTTGATTATTCTCCCAGTTCTCATAAGATGCTGGAGAGTAAGTCTTCAACTTAAGTCTCATGCATCCCATAATAAAGAATTTTCACACTCCATCCCATAATAAAACGGTCCACACCATTTCCATAATAAATGCCACATTGTCATTTTTCATCCATTCCATAATAAAACACTTGACCTTCAAACAAAACAACAATCATGCAATACCTTGTGCCTTAACAAAAATCACAGGCATTATGCCACATTTTGAAACAATAACTAGTCACTTTATCTATTGTCACATCATTCGATATCAAACATCATCATCAAGCCTTATCTAGGGATATACTGTTCCTGTCATCAGGTGCCTATCCAAACATCATTAAAAAATTTGGCAAGAGATATAATGGATGTGTGACTTGTGTCATCATTTGGTCTTTTGTTTTTGAATTTTATCTTTTCTATCTCCTTCTCTTGCTTTCTCAAGACCACCTAGATCCATTCATATCTTGGTATGTTACGATTAGCAGAGAATGGGGCATAGCATTTTGCATGTTTGTGGGATGTTCTTATTACTCTAGCTAATATTCATATCTTGTGTGTAGTGGAATAGATTTTTGCATACCAATCATCCTTTGCATCTAAGGTCCTTTCATAACTTTTGTGCACTTGGACTTTAATGCTCTAAGTTTTCTTCTTCACACGTTTAGACAAGGTTGTATTACGCTACCCAAGTATAAGGATACTCATTTTTGTTTGCAGTGTCAAGTCCATGCAAATGATACAAGGCCACCTTGGTTCCTTATACATTGGTGCATAATATCCTCTTTCTATATTAAATAAGGATTGCTCTATATATTATACTAGCATAACCATACCCTTTTATTCATTACCTACATCCATAACCTATCCAATTTTCCTATCATATTCTAGAGCATTCCTTTTTACTCACCTATCACCTATCATATCCATATCAATCCATGTTCATCTATTCATCACACTCCTAACATTCATTCTAACATTCATCCTAATATTTCATCTATATTCTACTCAGTATCATGACCAAACCAAAAATAAAATAAATAGTCCATCTTCATGTTGCTCCATCATCTTGTCAATCACAAATAAATGTTAGCCATATTCATATTATCATTTTCATAACAATATCCATCTAATCTTAGTCACTATCCATAATCATATCATTTGCATATACATTTACATCATCATAATAAATCTATTTCATTACATCCATAACTATGTGCATAAACAAAATATATATTCATGTCATTAATTCATCATAAAACCATATCCATATTCAACCCATTTCATATTCATATACATCACATAGTCATATACCTATCCATCACATCATAATTCATATAACATCATCATCAAATCATCATATCCTTAATCATCACAATCATAACACATGTACATATAATCATAATCCATATGCATATACCATAGCTTCATCACACATAAATAATACAATCAATCATCACAAATAAACCATAGTCTCATCATATACACCACCAAAATATGTGTCATCTCATATATATAACAAAATGGTCATGATACAATGTTTGTGTATAAAAGGCTCCGCAGAGCAATAAAAATACATAGAGCCCATAGGAATCAATACATCTCAATGTCTACACATGGTCTAGCTAGAGCTACTGCCCTTTGACTATGCCAATGATGTAGGCTATGATCTTGCTATCAGAGGTGGAGGAGGAGGTGGTCCTTGTGCCCCTGCTACCTACCCTATAGGTGTTGTAGGTGGTGGTCCATGTGTACCCTAATCCCTAGGTGGCCCCATAACTGATGGATGTGACCTAGCCGTTGATCTAGAGGCCCCTGATATGCTTCGAGTGCTAAAGCTAGGCACTCTTTGTGCTATAGGCACTGAATTGTGGTACAGGGTGTGGTAGTACTTTGACCTCTAAGTAGATAGAGTCAGGTCTCCCTATACTCTCATCATGTCTGACCACATCTAACTCATGCCTTGCCCTGCTAGCATCTGTTGTGTTGAGTCACATTCCTATTGGAGTCGCGTCACCCTGACCTTTGCACTAGCTCTAAGTGTTGTTGTTGCATCCCTCTCAACCCTTAGAGTATCCCTCTCAGTAATCACCTATTGTGGCATCCCATCTCCATCTCCCCCACCTGTCCCTGAGCTTGTACAACCTGTAATGACTATAGTACTGCCCCTCTAAACCACTATATGCACATGTAGTCCTTGCATTCACTCCACCTCATGATAGCTCTCTTTCGTCACCCCAACTAGGAGACCTTGTAGTCGCTCTACCTCCATCTGCAAGTTCTCATGAGATGCCCATAATGACTCTACATCCTCCTCCTCTCCAGCTACCTTTGGTGCATCCACCAATGGTGCCTTGCCATGTCCTCCAGTATCTCCACCATCATGTCCTGCATCTCCTCCACCATCTCTACCATCATGTCCCTATCTATCTCTTCTATCATGACCTCCAGCCTATTCTCCATTGTGTCCTACCTCAATCCGTCGTGTAACCTGTCTCTGGAATGGATGCACTGCAACCTATCCTGCCTGATCCCCTTTTACAGTGAGACATACTAGGTGATGTGTCACCCACCAAGCATCATAATCAAGGCTAAACCTGCATCCTCCATGTCTACTCTTGGTGTTACCCATCGCACGAGTATCAATCACTGAAACTCTACCAAGGGTATCAATGGATCTAGTGAAACTCCCCAAGGTCCAACAACCCTAGTCACCCTCAAGAAGACTTCCTCATGAATAGGTGTTGTCTACCTATCCCAAAACTATCACAATACATGCCCATGCATGTATCTCTTCACAATCAATGTTGTCCTACCGAGTATATATCTAGTCTGTCATACATACGACAGCTGGTCGTCATCATCCTCCCAAGCCTCACACTCTCACCATGGTCTCCATGTCACTGTGTGTAGGTCATTCAAAACTCTCCTCTAATAGTCCATGTCTCCTACCCACTGATAATGTAACATACCTGCATAGAGTCTGTAAAATAGCTGACCATCACCCCTTGATTGATCACATAGTGGCCTCATGACAACAATGTGCTCCCATGCCTATACGTGAAGTAGAGTCACTGCACATCCAATGTACTAACACCTGCTATAGACATAACTATGCAAATCTCAATAAAGGTGTATGAGTATGTAGAGACCCCATGCAAATACCTCTCCCTTCATCATCCACTCCAATACATGCCCCCATCCAGTAGTGAAGTATCTTTCTCATCTCCCTAGCACCAACACATACAAGATCAACCCAACTATAAATAGTGGCAGTGGGGCATCCGTATGAATTTGTGTCAAGTTCAACTATGTCCTGTCCAGTGGTATATCATCATTTGTGAACACTCTCTCCAGTGCAACCTCTCTCGTGTCCAAGTCATATCACACCAAGGACCCATGAATCAGAATCTACAATATCTACCATATGTCCTCTAGAGTCATTGTCATCTCACCAATAGGGAGGAGGAAGGCACTCCTCTCGCTGTGCCATCTCTCTATTAGCATTTTCATCATCACTGTGTGTGCTCTGATCTCTAGCATGTGCAAAAATGTGATACATCCCGATCAGTGCCAGGAACTCCCTCTCCTCCTCGAAGAATATCATAAACAACCTCATCATCCTGGGTTGCTTAACCTACGATTGAATAGCCAAAGGTCACTCCTGCATCCATCCAAACCCCCAAGTCAGACCTTTTCTCTAAGTCAAACTCCCAACCCATTTGCCTAGGTGCACTTTCTTACAAAGGCACACTATCTTTCTTCATAGGAACCCTTTTATGCAAAGGCACGTCGTTTCCTGACCCAAACACTCTTTCATGCAAAAGCACGTCATTCTTCCCCACAAGTGCACCATTAAACATAGGCGTACCAAATTCCCACACAAGCACTCATCATGACCACATGGGTGAACTTTTCTTCACACAGGCACAAATTTTGCATAGGTGCGCTGCCTTGCCATGTAGGTGTGTTGTTCGATCACATGGGCATGCTTTCATAAAGTTGTACCCATGCATTTTCACCCTTTTCCTAGCATTTATGACACCTAACCTACCCCCTAACCTACTTGAAAGACCCTAGGTTTAGTCACATATCGGTCTGCCAACTCCTGTAGGTCTCTAGAAGGTCTTGATCCTCTCGCCGTGATGCCTATGTCAAGGGATTGCCATGATGTTCATCGTAGCTTTGTCTCTTCTCTCTTTTGTTTTCTAAAGCTTGTGAGTGAAAATGAGGAGAGATGGCCCCCTTGCCACTATTTTTAGGCCCCCCTAATTTCCCCCCCTGACCTCAATTTTTTATCCCTGGCCTCCACTTTTCACCCCTAAACCTCTATTTTTGCTTCTTTTTCATTGTATCCACCTTTTGACATCCCCGTATCCCATTTTCACTCCTACACCCTTCCTTCGAGATTTTATCTAATTTTTTCTAATTTTTGACTAAACTCTCGAGGGGCATCCATTATCCATCATTCCCTTTTTCATCACCGAATGGGGCATATTCTTTGACACGATGCCACCTTGACGAGACATCATATCAAAGAGGGGCAAAATGTAGACACCTAAAATGACCATGTGTTCACTATCATTTTTGACATAGTCCTAACATAACCTTTTCATCCTAACATGTCTTCTAAATTAAGTAAATAAGTTTATTATTTAATTAATTTATCCCTCTTTCATTAATCCATTTTCTCATATTAAATAAATAAATATTATTTATTTATTTAATTTACCATTTCCTCTTAAATTAATTAATAAATTCTAATTATTTAATTAATTTATCATTTTATAACAACTTCCTCTCCATAAATTAAATAAATAATTTTATTATTTAATTAATTTACCCTCTCACATGCTCATCCTTATCACTTGTCACAATTATTAAATAATTGGTCACAATCATTAAATAATTGATCCAAAATTAAATTCACTTTTCATCTCAACCATCCATTATTATATTACATCTTTTAATCTCCACCATTCACATAAAACAATGCTCTAGTAAATCCTTATCCATGACCTATAATCCTCTCATCTAATCCTAGCCATGCATTTTATCTTTTAATCCTAGCCCTTCATCCATCATATCCAACCTCTATAAATTGAGCCTCTCATATCATTATCACAACACATGAGCCATATGCAAGTACATGCTGTTGAATTCTATATCATCACCATTGTCATTTGCCTTCATTATTTTCATTGGCATACCTAGGTTATTCTGGTTTTGTGAGTAGTCCACAATGCATATTATATCAAAAGAACAAAGCTAGTAGAGCTAGGGTGCATCTACTCCATTCTATCAAGTGTGAAGGTGTGATTGAAGGTGAATGTATTGAGATATATTACAATATCTTCCATTATTTATCTTTAGTCATTGTTTGAACCATAGTAACATATAAGGTAACAAGTCATGTGCAAAAAACATAGGTGCCAATAATGGAACTACAAGGAAAGCATAGGAGCTAAACATGGATGCAATAAATGGAAAGGTGCCCTGAAATGAGGGAAACAGAGCATAAAGAATAATATAGGTGAAATGAGCATAGCAAATGCACAACAAACATGGTATCTATGACAAAAATCCAAAGTAAAAGAACACAGATAAGAAAGAAAAGTAAATGCTAAGATAAATAAGAATAAATAAAGTGTAAGGATGCATAAGGTCTCAAGCAACAACATTAAAGAGATCTCCATCCAAGAGATCATTCACATCCCAATAGGTAGCATCAATTTCTCCATCCTCAAGTAAATGACTTTAATCATTATAAGCAATGTTATTTTAATAGTGAAAATAGTTGCAATCCATGTAATTGTTGATTTATCTTTCTTTACCCATTTTTCTTACTTCATTTGAGGTGGATCCGTAGGGAGATTCCAAATTTTTGTTAACCATAACATCTTTTTTAGGCACCCATGAAGAATTAGTGCCTTTCGAAGAAACTTGGATTTAGCACACATAATTCCTTTATTCGTCTCTTACTTTCTTGGTACACAAGTAATTTGTTCATCATAAGGATCATTTGAAGGCATACCTATATCAAAAAAGTATGCTTAAATATTGTAGGATGTGCAACTTGAGGTTCTTTAGGACTTTCATTTCTTTAAGTGCCTTAAAATAAGGTGCATAAATAAGCTTGGATTGAATCATAGTAGGCTCTATAGGTTCAATAAATTTGTGATTCTTGTTCATATTGATCCTCCATTGTTCTTCTTTGTGAAATTTATATAAATCATGTATATCATCATGCTTATATGGAATCTCCTTAGGAGTCTTCACAAATGTATCCAAAGTAAAATTACTCAAAACAAGTAATGGCTTATATTAAGCTCTATCAACTTTAATCACTTTACCTTCATAGACAAATTTAACACACTAAAGCAAAACAAATGGGATGACCTTGCATTATTTTATTCATACTCTACCAAGCAAAAACTTGAATCTATTTGAAGATGGAATGACTCTACATAATACTATAAGCTCCTTAGGACCAACTCTTAAAGATATTTAATGATAGAACCCATGATCTCAATCAAAATAACAATAGTCATTTTGAATTAAACACCTGAATGTGCATAAGCCTACTATTGGATATGATAATTAAACAAAAATTATTTAGTGCATGTAATAAATAACACACAAGATAAATGACTAATCAAGTAGGTGATCTACCATTACATTGCTAGTCACATATAGGGCCATATTAGTTATTATGTGGGATCTCATCATAAACAATAATCAATAGAGAATCATGAGAAGATGAAAGTGTATTTCTATTATGTACAATGCCTACAAAAGCATATGTATGTGACTATCTTTGAGAATCAATAGAATATCTATCAAAATTTGCATGTGCCATAGCAAAATAAACTTGTTTATGATACACATCAACATTGTTAGTATGGCTAGGAAATGGATTATTATAAATTGTCAAAATCTAATTAGGGACAAATGAAGGATCCCCCCATCATTAATACCTTATACATGAATCATATTATTTTCTATCAAATATTGCACTTTATATTTCAAATCCATGTATCCTTGAGTATGGCAACCATTAACTCTATGAAATTTAGAAAATGATTTTTAGCATTATAGTTCTTAGGTAGCCCTCTAGTTGCATCTAATGGACGAATAGGTGGAAGAATAATCAAATTAGAGCTCAAAAAATATTGAAGCATAATATCTAGGGGCTCTTGTATCTTGCTAATTTTTTTGAAAGTGTGAAGATTAAAAGAAGGCACATTGAAAGTATTAGCAACATAATGCATGCTATCCTTTTTATCTTTATGATCATTACCCTTTGAAAGATTATTAAAATTTTGGAACTTAGAAGGGTATATAGATGAAGCATACTTAAGCACTTTAGAGGAAAGTAACTTCAATTCAACATTTTTCACATGAACACAATTGTCCATAAAATAAATAAAACTATTCAAATGCACACTATCTTAGATAGGTGGCAATAATCCCTTAATAAATATATTTTACAACTCATAGTCATGAAGTTGATGGTGTAACTTAGCACATAAGGACTTAAAAATCTAATAGAATATTCATGCATTCACTCATTATATCCTTGGTCACACTAAAATAAATCTAAAATAGTATCCTTTAAGCCCATATTAACTTTGAAGTGCTTAAGAAATGTTTTGGCTAACTTTGAAAAAGAATGAATAGATCCAGGGGTAAAGAGAAAAACCACTCAATAATATAGTCTTTCAAAGTTTGTGGAAATAACTTAGCCAAACCTTATCTTCATACACATGGTCTAAACATGTATTAGTGAAGGATCTCAATATACATTAGGATAACCTTTATCATTGTACATTTAAAAAATAAGGTGCTGAAAAACCACTAGGTAAAGGATAAGTAATATAATTTCAAATGATCTCTGAACCTTCGAGTTGATAACCTTAGAGTTGCATCAGCAATGTATTTCCTTAGTTAACTCTTTATTCTCAACTCTCAACAACCTACCCTAATGAATTTAATCAAATTACATTAGTATTTAATGTTTGATTAATTGAAAGGGAATTAAGAAAATAGTAGGAAACACAATGAGAAAAATACACACAAAACATATTTTCATCTAAAGAAAACCCAAATGGGTGAAAAAATCCAAGAAGGGTATGCGATTTAGCATCCCATTCAATATATAACTACCAATACATGTCGATTAACCAAAATAATGGCCCTATTAGAGTTGTATATTATCCATATAGACTCCTTCATTTTTCACTCTACTCTTTACAACTTGCAGGAAGCCTATGCATTTTTCCCCTTTTTTAAAATCAGTAAATAAAAGTATTTTTCCTTAGTCAATCAATTATTTTACCATCCTCATTTTTGCGCTATATCCTTTCCTATGTATATGCTTGGAAGACCAACCATTTTTCCTCATGGAAAACACTCCCCTTGGAAACTAAATGGTCACCCAAGCTGACTATTCTAACTAACTCCTTACACCCACATGGGAAAGACAAAATGACCTTCCTCTCAATGACTGCTAATAGAGGGAAATAATGTTGCCTACCAAGAAAGAAAACAATGCCACTCCATTATGTGACAACCACCATTCAACTCAATCCTCGTGGACCAAAGAAATAGATGACCTACCAAAAATGCATAAGGTGGTAGTTGTCTTAGTTGGCATCGCTTAGTAATAAAAATATCACACACATCCAATACAAAACATCAAGCCACTTATGAAATAAAAAATACCTCCTTTCATTCTTCTACCCCAACAAGTTGGTTTGCAACAATGAGGATATGCATTGGTTGACTCCATGTGCACCATGCTAACTATTGTCATGTAGATTTACACCCAGTGTTGAAGGCTTTTAGGGCTTCAACAATCTAGTGAAACATTGAGACAACCTCCAGGTGTGGGACCCTACTGGGAGGTTGAATCTCTAGAGAGAGGCTGGTTCCTTTATTGAATGAGAGATTTAGTGATCCTAAGACTAAACCTAATCTATCCACCTGATAGGAAAAGAGGAAGAGGGAGTAAAAACTAAAAATAAAGGGGAGGTGATGCACTAGGTTCAAATATGTGAAGGCCCTCAGACAACCATGTGTGCACAGAATGATGATATCCAACAGAGCCACATACACAAATCATCAACTACTTGCAGAGGTAAGACAAACCAAATGAAATCCAGGAGGAAAGATACATTAACAGATGGAGATCAAGCAGAAAAATACACAGAGCAAAGAGTTATTCATGAGAAGGTAAAAATCTGTTTTCCATTATCACAGAGGCATGGTTACAACTGCAAGAGATGTGGTTTGTAAAACCAAAAGTCAACCATAATACATTACATTTCATGCTTTATATAGCATTTACAAGGAGCGCCATTACCTACTATAATGAATGCGCCCATGGCCTGTCAGAGATATTTATATGCTAGAGGGGACGTTTATCTGCAAGACTTCAATGTAGAAAATATCTAGATCCATCGAGTAGCTGGAAGATATTTTGGGACTTCAATGCGAGCTGCTGAATCACTCACCTGCAACCATAAATGCAAAATATTTGTATTGGAAAAGCTCTGCAACACCTCAAGATGACCACTGAGATGTCTTGTCAGCCAAGTCTGCATATCCTTCTTCATTCAGTAGTCATCCCGATATCCAGATGTGCACATTCATATCATGAAATTTGGATCATATTTTTAAAGTGAGAATATCCCTCAAAAAGCCCACCAAATGAAAGAGGGGGAAATTCTAAGCACTTTTGCTTTTGGATCATGTAGAAATTCCTCAGGATGGGGGAGATATTCGCGATCAAAGTTGCAGTCAACCGACATCTAGATATCCACATGTCATCATTTCACAGCTGCGCACAAGGAAGGTGACGTCAGCTTTGGTGGCCTACAGGTATGCAATATTGGATATGCACCCGTCAAAATTTACCTTCGTAGCATGAAGAAACCGTCATCTGCATGGATATTAACCTTTAATATCTGGGTGCTAACTTAATATCTAGATACCTTTTGAACATCTTGATGATGTCATCAACATGAAGAACTTCGTTGAAGAGGGGATCTAGATGACGTCATCAGGATATTAACACTGGGGGGATATATTAGAGGTGAAATGTCTGGATGACATCATCGTCATATGCACTTCTTTGGGGAGGGGGGTCCAGATGACATCATCAGGACATTCGCAAGGTCATGGACATTTAACTTAGGATCCGGACATAGTTAAGATCCAGATGTTAAAAAAAAATCCGGATATTAACTAAGATCTGCATATTGGGAAGCATCCGTATATTATGAAATATCTGAATGATGTCATCAGGATACCCGCACCAAAAATGACTAAGTATGAAGATGGGAAATCCCTGCGAAGGAAGGCATTTGAAAACAAGATTTTTGGGTTTTTCTGGGTTTTTTGCAAGGATTCTCTAGGTGTGTTTCTTAGGGATTTTTGCAAGGATGAGCATGAAGATTTAAAGGATTTGAGACTCGGAGGGCTAAAACCCAAGGTATACTTAGGGGATATTCAAGGTGAACCATTTGACTCTGGATGGAGGAAAATAGGTCAACACTAACATTTTGAACCACCATTGAGTCACCGATAGAGTAGATGTCTAGACATACACCTATTGCCTTTCAATTTTGACATGTAGTATTATTGAAAGTAATATGAATCACCCATAATAATGATTTTAGTGGAAGATAAAGCTCCCAAATAACCAACACATGACCATAAATTTCTCTCTTGAGTGATCCCATGCCATTTTAAGGTTAAATGAACACTTGCAACAACACTAGGCACCTACAACAACCTTTTGAAAACCCACAACATCATTGTAAGTGACCTACACTTTGTTTTAAGTGTTCTTGCAACCTTCTACAAGGGTACTTGGCTAGGAAACCTTCTCAATCTAAACATCTCTATTGAGTTTTTAGACCATTAAATTTAAGTGGTGTTTTAAATTGTCTCAACATATTTGTCTTTATCTAACAACTAGGCAAGGTATTGAAAATGTTATTTATGAAAAGTGGGAATGATGAATAAGGTAGTGTTTTAGATAAATTTAGTTAAACCCTCTTTTCACATATAATCATTCATAGACATAAACTGAGATCAGTCAATTCTTTTGCAAGAAGACTCAGCTATAGGTTTGGTGTCACTTTGAGATGATAAGGAAAGTTGGAATATTGTAATAAGTTTCTTAAACCCTAATTTGATTATGCCTTAAACCCTAATTTTATGAAATCGTATATAGACGGACGTAACATGACAAATGATCACATAGGAAGGCACTAAATGCAGATTAGAAACATACCAAGATTTAGATTTCAGAAAGCAGAAACTTCAGGGACACTAGGGTGGGCGCCCTAGTCCAACAAGACACTTTTTCTGTAGATCTAGAACTGTAGGTTGATGAAGATTGCAATCTACTTCAGAGTTTCTGACAACAATAATTGAGAGGACACAGGGGTGGGCACCCTTGTCCAGAAAGGAATATTCTTTGTTATTTTCTTCAGATCTCAAATCTTTATCCTCTGCTCTGATCTCCTGCAACTCCTCTCTACAAGATTCCACACCTGTAACCTGCAATCACAAGAGAGGGGTTGGGGGTTTTGGTGTTTAGGAGCTTGCCTTAGTCAAGCCTCAGAAATGGTATTCAAGCCTTCCAACACCGTTGTTAGATAGAGTGTGTGTCCTTGGTGGACGAAGGCAAAATCAAATGATAAGATAGATTGATTGAAACACAAAGTAGATATCACCTTGGAAGTGATAACCCTCACAGAGATGAAGTGCCTTCAAATCATGAGGAAATGAGTTGATGGAGCCAAATCTGCAACAAAACACATACACACACAACATAATTCTGCTTTGTAACACAATGAATGCCTTGAATGCTCTTTGCTTGATGATCATAAGTTCACCTTAATCAACTAGTAGTAAAAAATCATAAGTTCACCTTAATCAACTAGTAGTAAAATTAAGTCCTAAACATGTTTATATATGCATTCCCGCTAACATTCATAATTCAAATTGAAAAGGCCAACAAAGGGAAACCTTTTAATGGTCACTTTGCTAACAATTTAAATTTGGGTCTCAAAAAAATAGGTCTGGACTAAGGCACGGGCGCCCAAGTCTAGGGGCCTATTTTTGGTCTTGTTTAAGCATTAAGTGTTGATAACTAAGAGGGGGGGTGAATCAATTATCCTAATAATTTCAACTTTTAGTGCTTCCTTAATAGTTAATGCAACACCAGATCTAATAAGCAATCATAATCATAAAAGGAAATAACACAAATACACATGACACAATGATTTTGACGTGGAAACCCTGTTGAGGGAAAAAACCACGGGGTGATTAACCCAAGATAATATTCTCTGTTAGAAGAACAGAAAAATGGCACTTGCCAATTAGGGCTCACTGCCCGAGCACACTGCTCACAAGAGACTCACTATCTACAAGAAAGGAAAGTAACCCAATGCTTGAACTGATGAGAAGCATCTACACATGCTGAGGTTCAGTTTCAGTTAAGCTCAATACACTGATCTGCTGCACTTCATCCTAACTCTCTTTTGATGCTACTGTACTGTCACATTCCGGACCTGTCTACCTGTTTTCACTTTTCTCTCCTACTTTTCTTTGCACACTATTTCCACACACACACCCTTCACATCTAAATCCATCTTGTATATATATTCGCACAAGAGATTTCATCACCTTTCTAGTTGGCATCCGGAATGGTCAATTTTCTTCAAACTCTAATCTGTCGGCTGAATCCTTGCATACCAAGTAATGCGGATCAAGGATATACTTGTAGAAGTAATCAATCATGTCAGCTAATCATAACTTATGTCTTAAGAACCTTTACCATCATCAGTAACACATCCGGAATAATGTCTGATGTTCTATTAGTCAGTTCTTCCTCTGTCCACACTACCAATCAGGAACCCGTCACTCAAGTATTCATATCTTTTTCTTAATCTATCACTAGAGTTTAAATCCTTGGAATCTATAAGTAAGAGTACTCCTCTTGACTTCCCCAAATCTGCACTTTACTGAGATACTTCTTCTGAGAGATCTGGACCTGACTGTCTGACCTTGCTGCCTGCTCTGTTCTTTCTTACCGGACCACAACATCTCTTCAATCTGACTTCCGGTATAGACACACGATGTCCTGCGGATGTGTGGAATGATCTTTGTTGCCATAAATGACAACAATCATGAAGCCACATAGTGTCTCTTGCCAACAATCTCCCCCTTTGGCATTGATGGGAACACTTAGTGAAAAATGACTAAGTGTGATACTACACTCCCCCTTGGTTGATGCTCTATTCTATTGTACATTTTACCGGAGCTCCCCCTTGGCTGAAGTCCACATTTTTCACTGCTTCTCACTCCCCCTTTGACATCAATGGCAAAGGGTGGGGTCCGCACACCAAAATTCTAAAAAATTCAACTATACTTAGTCACATAAGTATATTTTCCAGTTATACTTTACATAAACTTTAGTATATCTGCAAAAGTATTTGTCAATTGTACAGCTTTTGTCGCCCAACTCACCTTCATCCTGTCCAAAATTGAGATGTGACCACTCAACAGGAACGCAAAAGCTTTTGCCCTCTTAAGATCTATCGGATCATTGGTTCAGGCGGTAGTTTGAGCATCACTTATGGCCTCATGCATGGCCTCTAACTTAGGGATAATGATCCCTCTAAGTTCACCCATCTGGCTAATTATGTTCTTCCTTTCCTTCTCAAATTTCTTTATTGCATTTGTGATTGTAATAGTCTAACACTCTTGATTTACTATGGAGGATGAGAGAGGATCAAAACTTTGAGACAAACTTAGTAGTTTATCCTCTTGCTCTTTTACTTTCTTCTCAATATCTTTGGTCACTGTGGGCCAAGATAAGCAAAATTTATACATATTTCCACCATGTTTAAGAGCATTTTCCAAGCTCTTTATCCCAATAGCCATAACTCTTCTATCATTTGTTATCAGACCCTATACTTCGGAGAATCTCTTATCCAAAAACTCCTTCTGGACCTTTTCTTCAGCTGAATTTTCTAGGGAATCAAAATTTGTATGAACATAATTTACAAGAGACTTTAGATTACTGGATGTAGAGGCCGAAGGATCCTTTTGGAAGGATGGCATGATTTTCTCCAATACACCTGATGCAACTTCTATAAGCTCACAGTCTTCCATGTGAGATTTTAGCATTTTTTCTTTTGCCTTTGCATTAGCAAATGAAGCTATCTTCATTGTTTGTACCGGGGAAAGAGAATCAAAATCAAATGGGCCTTGTAGAAGTTCCGGTTCATCAATCTCCATTGTCTCTTTGTTTAAGAATTCTTTGACACTTTCTGTAGTGTCTCTTGCCGGAGACAGATTCTTCTTTTCTTCTGCAACTTTAGTGCTGTCATCTTCTTTTTCTTTCACTTCTTTTTCTTTCTCCTCTATTCTTTCTTCTCCTTTGGATCCGGAGTCAGCAGGAGAAACCGGAGGAGTGATGTTTGTTTGTTCATGGGCCACCTCTTCTGGAGCAGAGGATTCTAAGTCCTTGTTTTCACCGGTGTCCAATACTTCTTCTGTCATTGCTTCAGTAGATTCTTCCTCAACACTTGTAGCCGAGGGATCAACACCTAAGTCCTCTATAACAGAAAGATTGAATCTTTTGAAGGCTTTGAGGAGGATCTCTTTTGTTTCATTTCCCACTTTATTAGTTTCTCCCAGCATGAGCTGATTCATTCTCGCTTTGCTCTGGAACTCATCCTTGCAGTCTTTGAAGATCATATTCATTTGCTTTGAATCAATTGAAGGATATAGTTGAATGGCTATCTGTTCCCAGATCTCAAGATCTTTTGCCATGGCATTATTCTTTATTATTTCTAACTCTTTTTCTAGGCTTTTGGGAATAAGAGATATAATTTCAATAAAAGCCTTGTTATATATGTTCAGATACTTAACTGGTGCTTCCTGCAAGATCTTTTGGTCTGCTTCATTGTAATCATCATAGAATTCGGCCATTGGCTGAAGATTTCCATCCACAGTGACTGATTTGATGACATCATCTAAAGACAGAGTGGGCTTTTCTACAAATTCCTCTGCCTTTTCTTCTTCACCTTGACCGGTAGAGGGTTCACCGGATGTTTTCTTCTTCTGCTTCTTCATTTTCTTTATCTCCTCATCTGATTCAGTTTCTTCATCATCCTTCTGACTGACATAAGACCTTGTGGCCTTTGTTTTAGTTCTTTTCTCTCCTCTCCCAGATGATTTTGCTTCTGATTTTGATGTCCTTGGGCTTTTAGCAGTGGTAGGTGCAGATCTCTTTGAAGATCTCGTCCGAGTGAAGGATTCTACCGGAGCACTTTCCTTACTTCCCTTTTCTACCTCTTTCTTCTCTTCCTCAGCACTTTCCATCTTTTCCCTATTGGCATCAAGTGCCTCTTTTGAGATGCCTAAGCCTTTGGAAACTTTTTCAACTTCTTTTCTCACTTTTCTTTTTATTTCCGGTTGTTTGAGTTCCACATGAATTCTTACACTTAGCTCTTCAAAGGTTCCAAACCTTTCTGCCTTTGGATCCTTTGGCTGACTTAGCATGTGTTGAACATGCAGCTCCACAATTTGTTCATCAACTTCATACCCCATAGGCATGATCTAGACTGTCCTTGGCTCTACTACCTCCATTAGGCATTGATCAGTGTCTATTATGAAGCACACTGTATCTTTATATTTCTCAACCAATGATTTTGGAATTCTTTCTCTGATTTGCATAGTATTTTAGAAGTTCTTAAAGTACCCCCACAGAGCTGTATTCCTTGCCTTGGCATCCCCAAGTTCATGCAAGTAATCTGTGATTTGAATTGCTACTGGTTTGTTATTTTGCCATACCCATCCATTGGATCCGGGCAGTTCATTCATGAAGTAGAAAAATAAGTACAATAACAGTCCACCATATTTAAAGGAGTTCTTCTTGTCCTTTTTGATTTTCTATATGTTTTCCATCAATTAACTTAGAAGGAGTTCATAGAGATCATACTCTGCATTCTTTCTCAGCATCTCATAGACAGTATATACTGCAGTTCCGAATACTAAATTCTCCCTACTGGAGTGATATATCTTATATCCTATTATCATAGATGCAAACTTGATATCCGGGTTAGTAATATCTTCAATGGTCATTGCCTTCTTATCAAATTTTGATCCGGTGGCCTAAGTTACAATGTTGTTTTTGACAGATTTTAGGACAGGTATCCGTCCGGAGGAGTGTAAACAAGTTACTGTCCTAATTGCCTCCTTAGTGATTTTGCAAGGTCTGTTCAGCCATAGGAAGTTATCATGCACCCTGTTAGTGCCTGAATTGACTGGTAGTTTTCTGAGCAATTTTCATTCAGGCACTCTCCCTAAGTATCCAAAAAATGTTCTAAGTAATGGACCTCCTCAGTATTTTTCAGCTGCATCATGATATTTCCGAAGGAGGAGGTCATCATCATCATGTTTGTTTCGATGCTGGTCAGCATCATCATCTTCTCCGTCAACCGGTTTCTCATTGTCATCATCATATTTCGCTGTCGGGTGATGTTTGGGTTTTATCCTGATGATGCTGACGAGCTACAGTGCGCTTTGGTTTGTTTGCGGGGGTGATTTCTCAAGTATCCGGTGATCTTCCATTTATCACCTTGCGCAAACATGATGATGATGTTGCCCCGTTATTCTGAAGGGGTTATTCTTTGAGTTGCTCGACCTAACTTGTTTTTTCCTAAGGGTCGTCGTCATCATCATGATATTTCCAGTTATCATCCTGCTGCTTGCGGAGGTCATCATATTTTCTGCCTTCATGATATTTCGCCGGGGTGATATTTCTATCATCGGGTGATCTTGGTTATGATCATCCTGATGATGTTGTTGAAGAGTTCTAAGTGCGACCCGATATTCACTAGGGTCATCATATTTTGAACGTCAGGATGATCTTAGTCAATATCATCCTGATGATGTTGTATCACTTCTCGTTCTTTGTTTCTCATCCTGATGATGCTGACGTCATCCGTATATCAGGGTGATATCTTTCTTTCTGCCTATCTGCATCATGATATTTCCGAAGGAGGGGGTGATATTTTCATATCACTCGAGTGTGTTTGTTCCAGCATCATGATGATGCTGATATCAAGGAGATATCCGCCTGCCGGCTTCGCGCATTATCTACTGGGGGTGATCTTTTCAAGCAGCATCATCATATTCAGTTATCGCCCCGATCTTATAGTGGAGCTACAGTGCAACCTGATATTTGTGCATCAGGAGGATATTTCCAAATATCCGGTTGTCTTCCGAATATCATGATGATGTTAATATGATGATGACGTCATCAAGATCCGGGGGGTCATATTTCTAACACTGATCATCTTAAAGAGACCTCCTGATATTTGCAAACATGATGATGACGTCATCCGGATATGAGGAGGTGCGCAGTAGGCAGATATGATGATGACGTCAGCAGGATATGATGATGACGTCATCAGGATGTTCATCGGCCAGACTTTTAGAATAAGCTCAGCAGGAGGATGTTCCTCCGATGGATCAGGTTGTGCCGATTATCATGCAGGCTACATTGCGATATGATGATGACGTCAGGGTGATATTTCGGGCAACAGGATATCATGCTGCTGGAGGATGATGATGATGAGGTCTATACTAGTGTCGTCAGGAGCAAAAGCACCGACATGATATATGCTCATGACCTAGTATATAAAGTGTTATTGAGGTCATCGCGGGGTGCATGTGGGATATTGTTATCCTGCATATTCGAAATATCATGATGATGAATATCGGCGGGAAGTGGTTGCGATTAACTGTTTGATGATCTTCCCAAGGCCGCGGGTTGGTGCACCATCAATGGCGATTGTTGCAGAGGTATGGGCGATGGCGTGGACGGATGTAGTACCTGATTGAAGACCTGGATCCCGAGGCAGTGGCGCAAGGCTCGAGAAATCTTCCTGTCTCCTCCCCTACCTGCTGCATTCAAGTTTGGGCGCCAATCTGGTTGTGTTTGAGCGCCATTTCCATGATACTGTGTATCTGGTAGGATTTTTGGTCAACATTGTAATTAATTGCTGAGCACCTACCTGGCTGTTATAAGCAGGTGGTGTTGCTCATTTGAAAGGTTGTTGAAAGTTGTAGATTTTTGGCTCTGTAATCCAAAACCAGCTGATCTGGTTGCTCTGTACAGCTTTCTTGTGAGTTTATGTATCTCCTGTTATAGGACTTGGCATGAATCCACTGGTTTCATGGTTGATCTTATATGATTAATGCTATCTTAGCATGTGTTGTGTTAATTCTGTCTCCAGTATTGCATGTATTCTTCTTCTGGATCTGGATATTTGTGTGATGTTTAGATTCTAGAGCATAGAATTCCTATGTTGAATGTCTGATCTTTTAACCTCTGCTCAGGGGGCAGATTAAACTGTTTTCAGGTTGAACATTGGGAAGGGTATACTGCAGTAGGGATGCCATAAGTAGAGATAGCTCAACACTCTATATTGGGAGATATCCGTAAGGCAGATATCATGTGTATCCCCCTGAAATCCAGTTCTAGCTATTCATGCTGATCATTCACAGGTGTATGTCTACCGACTCCAAGCCCTGGATAGGCACCAATCATGCTGTGTTCTTGTGTTATACACCATATCTAGCTTTGCATCCAAATTCATATCAAAACACTTCATACTTCCACCTGTTAGTTGTAGGAGTAGGATTAGGAACCCCCTGCATACTCTCATACCCAACCAGACATCATGTCCAAGAATGTTGCCAGCCTTGTGATCTATCATGCAGATCTTGGTCCATACATGAGAGTATTCTGCCTGTTGTTGTCAAGTTAGATCCTTCTATCTTTGAGCTAGTCAAGGTTACATCTTGAGTTATAGGGATACCCCCCTTGGTGCGGCAGAACCAGAAGTGAAGGGGAGGAGCTCACGCAACCTCCTGTATTCAGTTGGCCTGAATCTGCCTGTGCATTAGAAGTGGCAAACCCTAATGCTGATTCAGAAGAAATGCCAACAAAATGGCGACTCTGCTGGGGAGATCAATGTCATATCCATGAAGGTTTGAGTCCACAGGATTGAAAAATTAGACCTGGAAACTGTTTGTTGCAGCAGAGAAAAAAGGTTGTATATGTGACTCTGCTGGTGGATGACCCAGAAAGAAAGAAATCAATTTGCAGCTTCAGCTTGTTTGAAGCTTATTCCTCTTCAAGGAGGTGGCGACTCTGCATCAAAGAACCTGATAAAAGAACAAAATCAGCTAGAGAAGAATTTGCAGTTTCTACAACATATCCAGGTATTTCATATTGTTTGATAGTTTCCCTATTTGGTGAGAAAGCACTGGTTAAAAGGGAACATTGGTGAAAGCAGAGCTTGCATGCTTCTATTAGAACTTACACTGTATTCCAAAGGGCATGCAATGTTGTTCAAAAGACTCATTTAAAGGACTTTGGGAAAGTTTGAAAAAACAGTCTAAACTTTGAGTGCCTAAAGTCATTGTTTGTAGAAAATCTGAGTAGAGAAGAGGGTTGCAATAACATAAAGGATGTATTATCTGCCTATGCACCCTTGTGAAGTGTCAAATGCATGTATAACAGTCAATCCCAACAATGTAATAAAAAAAGTTTCAACATAGACAGATATAAGCCCATAGATTTCAATGGCATTTGTGGCTATCCAAATGCTTTTCCACCTAAAATCAGAAATTTTTTGCCTAAATTTAAGGGTATAAAGGATGAATCAGCTGAAAGACACTTGCAGCAGTTCCTAAATGTGATAGATGATTTTGAGATTGACCATGAGGATGTGGTTATGAGATTATTTGTTCAATCTCTAGATGAAGATGCAAGGGACTGGTTTTCCTACCTTCCAGCTCACTCTGTCAACTCTTGGCATGGTTTTAAATCTGCATTTCTAGTACAGTATGGTGAAAGAGTTTCTGAATATGCAGCTATTAGTGACTTCATGTACATCCATATTGAAGAAGATGAGTTGATCCCAGCCTTTAACCTCAGATTTATGAGGGCATTGAATAGAATTCCAGAATGCATGAGCCCTGATGATGCACTGTGCTTAGTTACCTACTTGGGAGCCTTTGATGGGAAAATGAGTTACAGATTAAGAGACAAGGAGCCCACCACATTGCATCAGGCACATCAGTTTGCATTAGATATTGAAAACAATTGGAGGTATGGAATACAAAAGGGTTATTTCTCTGAAAATTTTTGTTGTCCTGCAGCCCCCAGTGTTAATGAAGGATTTAATTTAGGTATTGACAATGAATGTCATAGCACTCACACCCCTGTTGTCCTAGTTTTTGCATCATTCCAAGTGGATGATGTTTCTATCATAGAGGAGGATGTCCTTTTTTGCCCAGCAAGTGAAGTTGAAAATAATAATTTTTCAAGTAAAATTTGCATACCAGTCCTAAGCAAAGAGCCTTCATGTTTAAATGATCCAGTTGTGCAGAGTTGTGATCATATGGATCAAGAATCAATATCAGTTTCATCAGGAAGTATTGGAGGGCTGGAAAATAATGCAGATTGTTCAACTTCAGAGTACATTGAAACAGCAGAAATCTTGTATATGGGGCAATCAGTTGATAAAAATGATATCCATGACCAGTGCATGGATCAGGTTTGTTTTTCTTATGACTCTGGATCTGATAGTAATGAAGAAGAATTGGAGTGTCATGAAGAAGAAGCAGAGGCCTTTGCAGTGAATGTTAATCCCCTTTATGATGAGCCTGCTGATGTATATGATGTTGTGAGTCTTGACTTTCAGTGGTGCAGGATTAACCCTTTGTTTGAGGATGATGATACTGATTTGCAAGCTGTGAATAATGAATGTTCATCATCACCTGATTCAGACATGTGCAACATTGGGTGTGTGGATCAGGATTTGTTTTCAATATCAGTAGATATTAGGGGTCTCATATTTCCTGAGTATTTTGAATTGTTGGATCAGCTGGATGAGTACCTGATAATGTGCAGTAGCCAGATAGATAATGAAGAATGCCAAGAGCAGTATGATGTACTGTCTGAGGGGTATAACATACATGTGTTGCCTAATGTTGAAGAATATTATGTGTATGGTTACATGTCTAATTCTGAAATCCAAAATGACAGAGCTGAAAATGATGGTGGCAAGTTTTCAAAACTGGTGGAATATCTTCTTAAGCAGGTGACATTATGGGCAGATTATGCCAATCTTTTCAGTTGGGATTGGGATCTTTCAGCTTGGAATCAGGCATTTGACAAGAAAAAATTATGGTTCTTCCTTTTTGGTTGCCCGGGGCCGCCAAAATGATGTTTAAAAATATTGTGTTTGGTGATGCAGATCATGATAACTTTATGACTCTATGCCCAATGGACAAGGGACTGGTCTGCTTCCCAGAGATCAGGGGTTCTCGCTGCAGGTTTTCACCTGCACGTCCCCAGACAGAGCCACTGTTAGTGCCTGAATTGACTGGTAGTTTTCTGAGCAATTTTCATTCAGGCACTCTCCCTAAGTATCCAAAAAATGTTCTAAGTAATGGACCTCCTCAGTATTTTTCAGCTGCATCATGATATTTCCGAAGGAGGAGGTCATCATCATCATGTTTGTTTCGATGCTGGTCAGCATCATCATCTTCTCCGTCAACCGGTTTCTCATCGTCATCATCATATTTCGTTGTCGGGTGATGTTTGGGTTTTATCCTGATGATGCTGACGAGCTACAGTGCGCTTTGGTTTGTTTGCGGGGGTGATTTCTCAAGTATCCGGTGATCTTCCATTTATCACCTTGCGCAAACATGATGATGATGTTGCCCCGTTATTCTGAAGGGGTTATTCTTTGAGTTGCTCGACCTAACTTGTTTTTTCCTAAGGGTCGTCGTCATCATCATGATATTTCCAGTTATCATCCTGCTGCTTGCGGAGGTCATCATATTTTCTGCCTTCATGATATTTCGCCGGGGTGATATTTCTATCATCGGGTGATCTTGGTTATGATCATCCTGATGATGTTGTTGAAGAGTTCTAAGTGTGACCCGATATTCACTAGGGTCATCATATTTTGAATGTCAGGATGATCTTAGTCAATATCATCCTGATGATGTTGTATCACTTCTCGTTCTTTGTTTCTCATCCTGATGATGCTGACGTCATCCGTATATCAGGGTGATATCTTTCTTTCTGCCTATCTGCATCATGATATTTCCGAAGGAGGGGGTGATATTTTCATATCACTCGAGTGTGTTTGTTCCAGCATCATGATGATGCTGATATCAAGGAGATATCCGCCTGCCGGCTTCGCGCATTATCTACTGGGGGTGATCTTTTCAAGCAGCATCATCATATTCAGTTATCGCCCCGATCTTATAGTGGAGCTACAGTGCAACCTGATATTTGTGCATCAGGAGGATATTTCCAAATATCCGGTTGTCTTCCGAATATCATGATGATGTTAATATGATGATGACGTCATCAAGATCCGGGGGGTCATATTTCTAACATTGATCATCTTAAAGAGACCTCCTGATATTTGCAAACATGATGATGACGTCATCCGGATATGAGGAGGTGCGCAGTAGGCAGATATGATGATGACGTCAGCAGGATATGATGATGACGTCATCAGGATGTTCATCGGCCAGACTTTTGGAATAAGCTCAGCAGGAGGATGTTCCTCCGATGGATCAGGTTGTGCCGATTATCATGCAGGCTACATTGCGATATGATGATGACGTCAGGGTGATATTTCGGGCAACAGGATATCATGCTGCTGGAGGATGATGATGATGAGGTCTATACTAGTGTCGTCAGGAGCAAAAGCACCGACATGATATATGCTCATGACCTAGTATATAAAGTGTTATTGAGGTCATCGCGGGGTGCATGTGGGATATTGTTATCCTGCATATTCGAAATATCATGATGATGAATATCGGCAGGAAGTGGTTGCGATTAACTATTTGATGATCTTCCCAAGGCCGCGGGTTGGTGCACCATCAATGGCGATTGTTGCAGAGGTATGGGCGATGGCGTGGACGGATGTAGTACCTGATTGAAGACCTGGATCCCGAGGCAGTGGCGCAAGGCTCGAGAAATCTTCCTGTCTCCTCCCCTACCTGCTGCATTCAAGTTTGGGTGCCAATCTGGTTGTGTTTGAGCGCCATTTCCATGATACTATGTATCTGGCGGGATTTTTGGTCAACATTGTAATTAATTGCTGAGCACCTACCTGGCTGTTATAAGCAGGTGGTGTTGCTCATTTGAAAGGTTGTTGAAAGTTGTAGATTTTTGGCTCTGTAATCCAAAACCAGCTGATCTGGTTGCTCTGTACAGCTTTCTTGTGAGTTTATGTATCTCCTGTTATAGGACTTGGCATGAATCCACTGGTTTCATGGTTGATCTTATATGATTAATGCTATCTTAGCATGTGTTGTGTTAATTCTGTCTCCAGTATTGCATGTATTCTTCTTCTGGATCTGGATATTTGTGTGATGTTTAGATTCTAGAGCATAGAATTCCTATGTTGAATGTCTGATCTTTTAACCTCTGCTCAGGGGGCAGATTAAACTGTTTTCAGGTTGAACATTGGGAAGGGTATACTGCAGTAGGGATGCCATAAGTAGAGATAGCTCAACACTCTATATTGGGAGATATCTGTAAGGTAGATATCATGTGTATCCCCCTGAAATCCAGTTCTAGCTATTCATGCTGATCATTCACAGGTGTATGTCTACCGACTCCAAGCCCTGGATAGGCACCAATCATGCTGTGTTCTTGTGTTATACACCATATCCAGCTTTGCATCCAAATTCATATCAAAACACTTCATACTTCCACCTGTTAGTTGTAGGAGTAGGATTAGGAACCCCCTGCATACTCTCATACCCAACCAGACATCATGTCCAAGAATGTTGCCAGCCTTGTGATCTATCATGCAGATCTTGGTCCATACATGAGAGTATTCTGCCTGTTGTTGTCAAGTTAGATCCTTCTATCTTTGAGCTAGTCAAGGTTACATCTTGAGTTATAGGGATACCCCCCTTGGTGCGGCAGAACCAGAAGTGAAGGGGAGGAGCTCATGCAACCTCCTGTATTCAGTTGGCCTGAATCTGCCTGTGCATTAGAAGTGGCAAACCCTAATGCTGATTCAGAAGAAATGCCAACACACCCTACTCAATACATACCGGACCCATTCATCTTCTTCAAAGTAGGGGAAATGAATGAACCGATCAAAATGTTTCTCCTGGATGCCCTTATATTCTGGTTTAAGCTCAAAAGCATCATCTATCAATTGTTTGTGATAGATGTCTCTTAGTTTGAATTCCCCAAAATCTTCAATATTTGCATGTATGTAAACCCTAATGTCTTCTGTGTGCAAAACACCATGCGAAACACTAGAGAATGCTCCTAGGGGATCTACCTCCAAGGATTTGTAAGGATGTTTCTTGAATTTTGGGTGAGGCCTATCAGAGATCTTTACTATATTCAGAGTAGCCATCATCAGAGAATTTTACTGAGAGATATCGAGAGCGGAGAATACCTTTTTACACTGTCTAGGGCACACGATGGAATCTCGATTGATTTGTAGGAAGAATCGTCTTGATCTTTGGGAGAATTTGTTACAGAGCTCCTTTTGTCTTCTCCTTGAATGTGAATGTGCAAATGATGAACAAAAGAAGCCTTATATTTTTGTACAAAACCCTAATTCCTTGTTGCAATAAATGCATATCTTAAGTTGTTCCGGTTGCTATGTTTTCCTTGTTTAGAGAGGGAGAAATTTATCCGGATCATTGTGATACCTATCTGATTAATGTTAGTGAAGAATCATACTGTTCACTTCTTCTTTTGATCATCCCATATGTCCGTAGATCAAGATGTTTTAATTTAGATTCATACTGGACCAAACTTTATGAAAAACCTGTTTTACCAGAAGATTGTTTAACCGGATCAATTTTGGAAGGATTAGACTCTTCAAATCTTTTTGTAGATCTCTCAAATTTTTACCAGACCTTCTTTAGATGTTTCTCTAGGAACCCTTTTATCTGCAGCTCTCCTTGTGCCAGTTCCGGCACCAATTAACTGGCTGGGGGAAAATGGTTTTCTTTGTGTCTCCCCCTGAGCCAGAGCTCACTTTTTAATTACCGGAAGGAATATCAGCACCAGAGTTTGGTGCGGATCCATCCCCTACATTCTCTATACTTTTCTTTACCCAAATCTTGTTCATCTCACTTTGAACTTCATCCGCATTTACTTTTTGTTTTCCCTTGTCTTGATTCTGATTATGATGTACCAGACCTCTTTTGTCTTGATTCTTGCTTCTACAGAACTTGGCAATATGACCAGATCTATTGCAAATTTGGCAAACAACATTTCTTTGCATATTTGATTGATATCCTCTTGATCTACATTGATTAGCCATATGACCTATTTTATTGCATGCGAAGCATCTACCATTGAATGAACTGTTCATTTGCATATTCCTACATTCATGAGATTTGTGACCAACCCTTTTGCAATTGAAACACTGTCCGGAGAAGGATGTATTAGTCTAATTCATTCTCTTTCTGCACTTATTAGCTTTATGACCAAAGTTATTGCAGTTGTGGCAATATCCATTGAAGGATGGATATCTTTGAGCATTAGGCTGCCTTACCGGAGGTCTTCTAGGCTGGTTCCTTAGATTTTTTGATCCAAAATTCTTTTGACCGGATCCGGAGCTTTCACCTTTTTTATATCCCAGGCCACACTTGTCATCTACCCTCTTTTGGCTTTCAAGGAGAACTTCAAGTTGAGCATAGCTTATTTTGACTTTCTCTTTGTATTCATTTGCTGTTTGAAGATCCCTTTTAAGAGAGACAATTTGATCCTCAAGTTTTTCTTCATTGTCTTTAGCATCTTCAAGATCAGATTCAAGATGTCTAATTATTCTATCCATCTTGTGGCAGCCTTCTGATTTTTCCTTGAGAGATTGTCTTAGATCATCTTCAGATTTTCTTTTCTCTTCAATTTCTTGGGTAAACTTCATAACTCTTGATTCCATTTCATGTCTTACCATGATGATTTCTTTTGATAACTTTTCACATAACTTGGTTTTCTCTTTCAGATCTTCATTTGTATCATTGGCTTCACCCTGACTGGCCAATTGTTGAAGTAGCTCCTTTCTCTTTTTCATAGAGAGACTCAATTTCTCTTTTAGTTCTTTTATGAAATCATCAGCCTGTTTGAGTCTTTCCTTTAATTCATTGACTTCAGAATTTGATTGTTCAAGATCATAAAGGGTAGACTTAAGTTGCTCCCTCATACTATACACATCCATTTGAATTCCTAGATCTTCCTCAAGCTGTTAGGCTCAGTTTGGAGGAACTTGGCTCTGATACCAATTGTTGATAACTGAGAGGGGGGGGTGAATCAGTTATCCTAATAATTTCAACTTTCAGTGCTTCCTTAATAGTTAATGCAACACCAGATCTAATAAGCAATCATAATCATAAAAGGAAATAACACAAATACACATGACACAATGATTTTGACGTGGAAACCCTATTGAGGGAAAAAACCACGGGGTGATTAACCCAAGATAATATTCTCTGTTAGAAGAATAGAAAAATGGCACTTGCCAATTAGGGCTCACTGCCCGAGCACACTGCTCACAAGAGACTCACTGTCTACAAGAAAGGAAAGTAACCCAATGCTTGAACTGATGAGAAGCATCTACACATGCTAAGGTTCAGTTTCGGTTAAGCTCAATAGACTGATCTGCTGCACTTCATCCTAACTCTCTTTTGATGCTGTTGTACTGTCACATTCCAGACCTCTCTACCTGTTTGCACTTTTCTCTCCTGCTTTTCTTCGCACACTATTTCCACACACACACACCCTTCACATCTAAATCCATATTGTATATATATCAGCACAAGAGATTTCATCACCTTTCTAGTTGGCATTCGGAATGGTCAATTTTCTTCAAACTCTGATTTGTCGGCTGAATCCTTGCATACCAAGTAATGCAGATCAAGGATATACTTGTAGAAGTAATCAATCATGTCAGCTAATCATAACTTATGTCTTAAGAACCTTTACCATCATCAGTAACACATCCAGAATAATGTCTGATGTTCTGTCAGTCAATTCTTCCTCTATCCACACTGCCAATCAGGAACCCGTTACTCAAGTATTCATATCTTTTTCTTAATCTATCACCGGAGGCTAAATCCTTGGAATCTATAAGTAAGGGTACTCCTCTTGACTTCCCCAAATCCACACTTTACTGAGATACTTCTTTTGAGAGATCCAGACCTGACTGTCTGACCTTGCTGCCTGCTCTGTTCTTTCTTACTGGACCACAACATCTCTTCAATCTGACTTCCGGTATAGACACACCATGTCCTGCGGATGTGTGGAATGATCTTTGTTGCCATCAATGACAATAATCATGAAGCCACACAGTGTCTCTTGCCAACATTAAGATAGGCCCCTAAGCCCCATTTGTCATGGGTTTTAGGGGATTTTCCTCTGGGACAAGTTTTACACAAGCATGATGAAACTAAGGGGACTTAGGAGCTAAACTTAGGAGGTAAAAGTCCTAGGGGACATTTTATGACATAACATCTGGCCCCCACTTTAATGTATGTATGATCTTACGACCCATACATGCATTAAAGTACGGTCAAAAACACATCAAACACGCCAGACACATAAAGCTAAGGCATACAAAAAGATTGAGGAACTATTTCTAGCCCCAATCTGAAGTAAGCACTAGAAGACACATTGAAGACATGCATGACACAATGAAGACAATAGGAAGCATGCAAAACATGGAGAAGATAGTATTGATATAACATTTTCATATATGCAATAAAATCCTAGCTAAGGGGTGGGGGGAACTCATCACTACACCCTTAAAACTGCAAAAAATGCAGATTATAAAACCCAAAGTGTAGGGGGGACTCATCGCAACACCCTTGATACTACACTAGAGGGAAGACATGCCAAACAAAACCTAAGTGTGGGGGACTCATCACCACACCCTTGATACCACACATGGGGGAAGACATGCCAAACAAAACCCGAGTGTCGGGGGACTCATCGCCACACCCTTGATACCACACATGAAGGAAAACACACAGAAGACACATGGAATACATGAGCGTCATATAGTATGCCATAGACATACTATACGTCTTAAACACGACAAACACAAGCGATGGAAGGAGCTTATTGTACTAAGTCCCACCATCTAAAACACATTGCAGACACACCTGATGGTTGGGCTTATGCCACAACAACTACCAAAGACATGCCTAAGGGAGTGTTGTCACTTGGATTTGCACCCTGTGTTGAAGGCTTTTAGGGCTCCAACAATCTAGTGAAACATTGAGATGACCTCTAGGTGTGGGACCCTGCAAGGAAGCCAAATCTCCAAAGAGAGGCTAGTTCCTTTGCTGAATGGGAGATTAAGCTATTCCTAAGACTAAACCTAATCTATGCACCATTGAGGAAAAGGGGAAGAGGGATGAACGAAAAATAGAAAGGGGGTGATACACCAGGTTTGAATATAGAACACTCATAGAGCTAAGATGCACAAATAAATGAATACAACTAATAAACTTACACAAATCATGAATATTTTAACAGAGGTAAAGAATGGATTGAAAGGAATTAGACATTCACAAACAATAGCTGATTCTAAGACTACATAGAGTTAAAAAGCATGAAAAGGTAAAACACCATATGTATTGATCAAAAGGCACGGTTACAACAGAGGAGAGTTCTGTTTGGAGTACAAAATATCTCTGTATCCAACCCACAATACATCTTTCTTACATGTATATATAGTCGTGGAGCAGGAAAAATTAGGTTAATAAGATCAAGCAATGCAACAAAAACCTAATCCTACCTCCTTCAAGAAATCCATCTAAATGATATAAAATCAAATCAAATAAAGAGCAATATCACCTAGATTGTGTTGATTCCTTGTTTAAATGTGGATTGCTTCTCAAAAGTGAACAACCATAGTTGCCCAAGCTGCCATGATGATAGATAATATGATCAAAGGATAATGGATGCTCAATGGATTCGATATGCACGAGATAATAACCTGGACGCTATAATGATTAGTGGTTGTTTGGAATGAAATAGGAGGGGGTATATATAGCCCTCACACATAATTGATCAATGGTGGAGAAAAGGAGGTGCAATGAATAGTTGAGATAATTCAAAAAAGCATGGATGAATGTGCACAAGACATTTGTCCATGATTTAAAGCTATTTTTATTGAATTAATTGCTTTTTGGCTAAAGATAGGATTTAATTTCATAAATTAGAATGCTTTTTCTAATTTATGAGTTGATGATAAAAGATAAGATAAATTAAATCTAATTAACTCAACTTTAAATTTGCTTTTTGAAGTTCTAAAAATAAGACTAATTGTGCAATAGAGGCAAATGATATTTTTAGAGGAATTGGAGGATAAAGCAAATTAAATAAACAAATTTATTTAATTTAATTGTGCAAGATTGAAGATTATAAATAAAATATTTAATTTTATTTATTTTTAGAAGAATTGGAAGAATCAAGATAAATTAAATAAATAAATTTATTTAATTTATGTGCATGATGAGAAGATAAATAAAATATTAATTTTATTTATTTTAGAGGAAATAATAGGATAATTAAAAGATTATTTAATTACAGATAGAAAATAGAAGAATAAAGATAATGAAATAGATGAAATTAATTAAATAAATATAATTTATTTAATTAATGATAGAAATGGATGATTTAGAAGAAAAAAGATAATTAATACAAGTGTGCTAGACATATGCAATGGTGAATAATGCGATTAATTGATAAATGATCGAAGGGTTAATTTTGGGTGTCTACATTTTGCCCCTCTTTGAGACAATGTACTTTAGGACATTGTTTCAAAGAAGATATGATGGATACGCTAGATAAACAAGCTATGCCCTAGTGAAACTGGTGGGTGATGCCCTCTCGAGAGGAAAACCAGGTGACCGGGGAAAGACTGGGTTTACTCGTGACTAGATGACAAGGATAGACTAGGCTGACATGAGAAATTAGGGGTCAGGTGGGATAAACGAGAGATGGAGAAGAAGAAATAGGTTTTGGCTTAAAAGAAAATTAGGGTTTGGGTGGGATAAATTAGGGTTTCAAGGGGCCATTTCAACTCATTTGTGCTATTTTCTTTGAGATTTCTAGAGCTCTGTGAGTTAGAGTGCATCAGGACTTTCAGAGTGCTTCAGGATGGTGATTCCACAAGTAGATCATCAAGCGGAGAGGGTGAGGACTTATGGACGACTAGCAGGAGCTCCCGCACTAGTATGTATCGAAATCATGCTCATTATGTGTCATTAATAGGGTCAAAAGAATCATAAATTTGTGCATGTGACCAAAGGCATATCAGAGTAGTGCATGCGCCTATGAGTGACAGTGGGTCACATATGGCATTTTGGATCTCGTTTGAGCACGGTTTGGTCGCGTTTGGTGAAATAAGTCACATTTGGTTGCTTGGCTAGACTTTTTAGGTTAAAATGCACATATGGTCAAATAACTCACCTTTGATGAGTAGCCACTCACCTTTGGCAATGTAGGTCGCAGATGAGCGATAGAGAGTCACATATGGTGAATTGAATCGCTTATGGTTGACAGGAAGTTGCCTATGGCGAAATGAGTCACTTTTGGTCAAAATAGGTAACTTAGGGTTTTATTTTGTTTTAGCAAATTAGGTACAAATTGTGAAGTAATGCTCAATCAAATTGGTGTTTACAGAATGTATTGCTAGTGTTGATGTCGAGGGAGGTGCATTCAGGATATTTAGCATTAGTGAGGCATTTAGATGCAGAGGAGCACCTATTTTTGGAGATTATTGGCTTACAACATGCAACATAGATCACTCCAGTACGAGCTCATCTTGTATTGATGACAATATTAGTAGAGTGCTGGTACAGTGAACATAGTTCTTTCTTGTTTCTGACTGGTGAGGCTACCATCACACTTGAGGATGTGTGGCGTATATTACGGATTTTGATTGATGGTAAGCGAGTAGCTTATGATCCAGAGCGAGGTCCTGACACATTGCGGTGATTGTTTGGGACTCCTGATATAGGAGTTGAGGACCATGAGATACCCATATAGATGATGAGGAGACATTGCGATAGATTGCAGAGGCTAGTGGTGGCAATCATCTAGTTCCTATTACCAGATAGACGGGCTCAAGGATTCCTAGTAGGATGGGGGACAATCATGGAGGGATTGTTTGAGTATAGAGTCAGATATGCATGGGGGCCCTATGTATTAGGACAACTCTACCGCTACCTACATGATTGTGTGTACTTATTTGGTTCGAGCATGTCAGTTGGAGTCACACTATTACATTTTGGGCATATGAGCACATTGTCGTTACAAGGACAGTTGGGTTATGACAGAGAGCAACGGGAGAGCCTTATGTTCATATCTATGGAGGAGTGACTATATACAGGCATCTTAATGTGCCTATATACTGGAGACGTACACTAGATGAGTTGGATCAGTTCATTTGGAGACCATGGCGAGATTGTGAGAGTTGGGATGATGATGTTGAGCAGTTGTTATATGTGCAATAGCCAAGGTATCTTTTTGGAAGGAGCATATATTTTATTGAGAGATATCTTCCAGAGAGGGTGCTTCGACAGTTTGGATTGCCCCAGCTAGAGCCAGTTGGAGATGCGATCTATGGGAGGACATAGTGGGAGATTCCTGATTGGGGACTTGAGGTTGTGGTGGAGACAACCTTGGCAGATTTTGAGAGTTTACAGCTGGTGATATGGGACTGGATTACAGGGCCAGCTGTTACGGACACCACTCTAGACTATGATACCTATTTGTTATTACACAGACCTTCTCAGTTGACAATTTCAGGAGAGGTAGGGGAGGTGGCAGTTCATAGACCAGTTTGTCGAAGAGCGAGGGGGAAGAGACAACCTCCTAGAGTATAGGTTGTCATAGAGGGACAGGTTCCATAGGTATAAGAACAACAACAGGCGCTGGGATAGGTCCTTAGACAGGTTTGGGTTCAACCACCGCAGCAACAGGTTGAGGTGGGAGGTGGATGAGATGGAGATTAGGGAGATACAAAGACTCGTCTGCAAAGATAGCTGCAGAGAGAGATAGGCAGGAGGGTGAGATTAGAGGCTCATTACAGATAGCTGGGGGAGATAGGGATAGAGCCGTACTTTCCATGAGACAGGCTCAGGAATAGGTACAGGGTTACCGGGCACAGGCAACACAGGGGCCACCACATAGGCATAGGATGATGGGGCTGTGGCGAGGCTTACTACGCAGAGGGATGTAGTAGTATAGAGGGCACAAAGTTTGACAGTAGAGCGGGATGCCACTATAGCTACATTGGGTATGGATCAGGCTACCTTATTCTTAGATAGAGAGCTTATTTGGGTACAGGGTGAGCTAGGTATGACACAGGCAGAGACAAAGTACTATATGGGTTTATACTTTGGAGCAGTGCCAGGAGATCAGAGGCAACTGAGTTTCAGGAGCAGGTCTGGGGCTTTAGGCTCATGGAGGACTTTGAGATCAGGTGCATCAGTTATGGGGCCACCACGACATCGAGGTACATGAGGAGATCAGGGAGCTGGTGGAGATCAGGGTGAGGCTTCATCAAGGAGTGCCACCCTCTCGAGACACCAGGGATAGCTTGCTTTGTATATATTGTATCAGTTTTTTGTATCATGTATATCATTTTTTAGGCCTGCGAGCTGATAAATGTATTTTGATGGCTCTTGGATAGCCAATTTGTATATACCGATTAATTTTATACATGTTGAGACACTTGTATATTGACCTAGATGCAAATATATATATGATGGTTTTGATGACAATATATGATGTTATGATTATGGATGTACATGTATGATGTTTTTATGGTCTTTTATGTTTTTATGCTTATGATATACATATGGTGGATAGGTAGATGATAAAAGGCTATGATGATGATGATGCAATGCTTATAATGAATGAATGTTTATGTTAATGGATAGATGTATGCTTATGTTGAGGATGAATCTATACAAATGCAATGTGCAATGATCTATGCTATGCAAATGTATAATGATATGATAATATATGATGATGTATAATGATGTATGTCTAACACACTTGTTTTGCAGGATGAAGATATGGAAGACCAAGATGATGAACAAAAGAAAGTAGATGAGATTTAATTAATCAATCCTTGTGAGAGCTATGAATTTATTGCAAGATAAATGGATGGATGATGGATAATAGATGCAACTTTTGACAACGGTTGCACACAATTTTAGAGATTTTCAATCCTTATGTTTGATATAGCATATGGATGCTATACACCAAGGTATAAAGACTAGGGTGTTGATGTATCTAATGCAGACAATGTAATACAACCTTGTCTATCATATGAGGTCAAGATGCTGATCCAACATACACAAGATATGAATATTAGCTATTTTGAGATGGATTTTGACTCTGCAAGCAAACAACTTGAACTTATTTCCACTAAACATAATGAAACCTTGTTGGTTATATGTATAGAAAATAGTCTTAGCATAGAATAGTCTTAGTACATAAGAGAATGTTTATCCCCTTAGATGCAAAAGATATTGATATGCAAGATGCTAATCCAAACACAGGCATAAGATCATCCCACAAACACGGCATACAAAAGTAAATGACCATGCCCCAGTCTATACTTCATCACAACATACCAAGATATGATAAATCAAGGCAGTCTAGATTAGGTATTAGAAAGGGACAAAAGATAAATCAAAAAATAAAAATAATGACACAACCATCATGTTCTCTTGCCAAAAGAGGGTGCTCTTTGATAGACTGGATTCCGCCTTGTTGTGAGGAAAGATATATCCTGTTGAAGGCTGAGATGTTGGATTGACATAGTAAATTTTGGGTAAAGGTATGCAGACAAATGTCTTTGTTCTACCTCTGATTGGATAAGTGTTTTGAGCTATCAAGACAATGCGGAGGTTGTTTTCTGCTTGAGTTAGTCAAAGGGAAGAAGATGGAAGAATGAAGAGATGAAATGATGATATGTAGTTCTGATTTTGCTAAGATGAGGATAATTTGACAAGATTGATTGATTTGATTAGTATGGATAAAGGATGACTTGCATTTGGATCATTGCTTGGAATTTTGATTGATTTAATTGATTTGAGTGATTGGATCAATTTGATGAATTGATTTGAAGGATTGATTTGATGAATTGATTCGAGGGATTGATTTGATGGATTGATTTGATTTTGATGGATTGATTGGATTTGATTGCTTGGAGTGACTTGATTGGCTAATGATGATTTGATTTGATGATATGATTGGTGGATTTGATGGAATTGATTTAATTGATTGATAATGATGGATTTTTTGTTGAATATTTGATTTTTTGGATTTTTGAATGTTTTGATTTTTTTCGATTTTTGTGAATATTTCAATTTTTTTGGATTTTAAATGTTTTAGGGATGGCATTGGATAACAATTTTGATAGCCTTTATGCTAGACAACAATGACAAGGGAAAACCAAGTCTATATGCAAGGATGGAGATAAGACTAGATGCATGAAAGGATGGACAATAGTAAATGGGATGGAAGACTCATCATAGATGGATGGGTAAAAGGATTGGTGAAAGCTCATAATATATGGATAGATAATAGTGGATGGAAGGCGCATGATATATGGATGGATAAAAGGATAGTCTATAGTGGATGGAATGCATCATAAGGGAGCAAAGATGTGATATCCAAAGACTATGTTGCATAGGAATAACACGCTCCATTCTTGGTGGTAGACTTAGGATTTGACATGACAAAGCTTATGACAATAGGGTGATAGGATGGATTGATTTTGGAAAGAATAGACAAATGGGTAACGACAATAGGATAATGATATGATTGGTTTTAAAGGATGAGGTATATTAAGAGATATCCAAAGCATGTTTCAACATTTTCCCCCCAATCTTTACCAAGATCAAAAGGAGGAAGGGAGGGTGGATGTTTTCTCATTATGATAGATATGCAGGATAAAGGATAAGGATGGTAGGATATCATAAGATGGTATAGAAATGGTATGATGGGATAGATAGTTTGGATGAGACAAGATGCCCCCAAGTGTAAGTGACATAGAAGATCAACCTACACATGATGCATGTTTGCCAAGTTTTCATCATGGTACTTCTCCAAGATGCCTGTTTACCAGATTTTCATCGTTGGACGAAGCGATTTCTCTTTACTATTTTGATTTTTTTTTGTTTTTTGACTTTTTGATGGGATATTTGGATAGGGTAGGTGGGTATGGATAAGAGGGACTCAAGGTTCTAGTTCCATAAAAGGTGATATTCCCATTAGAGATGGATTTCATCACATGGACCATGTCATTATACTCATTGATGTTGGTAAGGAATCGCATGAAAGGGAGATGGATTGCGATATGGATTATGGATGAAAAGATAATGTATTTTGATGTAGATTATGGATGGAAGGATAGTGTATTTAGATTTGGATTATGGATTATGGATGGAAGGATAATGGAAAAGTATGGGTGTAAAGCTTATGCAAAAGCATAGACCATAGGAATAAAAGGGGGAGGATATATATGATTGACATGATGTATGAAAGGATTGGATTGGTATGCAGAAGTGTGGTGGAATGAAAGGGAAACATGACCAATGTATGCACACCCCGTGATAAACATTGAAGCTTTTGATGGGATGGTGGTGTAGGAAGTAATTGCAATATTTGCTTAGGAGATGGATGACTTAGTGATTTAGGTACCCACATAAATTTAGTATTTTTATGATTTTTGTTTTACTTGTGGGATTTTTGGAATTTTGAATGGAAGGGGATAATTGGGATTTTTGTGATGTAGATGCTTGGGATTTTTGAGATATGGATGCTTCATTTGACTTGCTTGATTTTTGCTTAGGGACCCAAACCATTTTAGTTTTGGGCTTTTCTTGTAAAGGTACGAGCTTGGGTAGCTTTTTGGATGTACTTTGCCTTGATTTTTTGCATTGATGCCTAAGGAACGAGGATCTTTAGGATGTTTAGCTTTATGGGTAGAGGCATCCAAATTTGTATTTTTGAATCCCATGGGATGGGTGGAATGAGTGGAAGCTTCATGTTTAGACAATATGTGCATTTGTTGGTCATGATTAGGAATGTAATGGGTTTGATGGATGAGAGGGATATTAGGCGTTGGGAGCAATGGTGGTAAAATGGATGGTGGAATATTTGGAGTTGGGAGAAGTGGAGGTAAAGTGGATGGTGGAAGGTGTATAGTCACATGCTTTTGACATTTGTAGATGATGGAGGTGGAATGGAAACATATGTTTTGGGAGTGTGATGGGATTTGTGATGGAAAGAGGACTTAGGATGCATGGAGGAAGTACCAACATCTTTAGATTATTTATCTTGACAATTCATGTTTTGGAGAATGTGATAGACAATGGGATTAGGGATGGTTTGAACACTAGACTTGAGCGCATTATTTGATGGAGAAGGTGAGATGGAGGACAATGGTAGTTATTCCCCTAAGGAAGAACACTCATGGATGAAGGTGGATAGACCAATATGACATGATGGTGGATTTGAAAGGGTGGATGTGTTAGGATCTTGATTATGTTCATTATGCTCACTAAGATCCAAGGTATTTGTTTGATCTTCTATGCTTACTTGGAAGGCATGTTTCTCATCATGAGAAGTCGATGTTTGCTCATTATGGATAGGGCTAGATGGAGGATGGATAGGAACATTTTGGATATCTTTCTCATGGATATTTATGGGATTATGGATAGGATCAAGGTGCTCATGGATAGGTATAGGATTATGGATAAGATCAAGGTGCTCATGGATAACTTCTTCATCATGGATACTATCTCGATCATGGAAAAGATATATGTTATGGATGGGTTGAATTTAGATTTCTTTCTCATGGATAGGTATAGGACCAAGTTGCACATGGATAGCTTCTTCATAGGTAATATCTTGATCATAAAGAAGGAATAGGTTGTGGACAGGTGGAATGGAAGGGATTTGATCTTGATTAGAATAAGGGTTTGATGTTTTCACATCCTTTAGATTAAAATCTTGACATAGCTCTTGGGTTACTTGAATGGAAGTGGAAGGCTCTTGGATAATCTTGACATGTTCTTGAGGATTATCGACATGAGGACATGACGGATTTTGACTTGGACTTATAGTTGGAGACTCTTCGATAGGCTCGATGGGTTGTGGACTACATGATGGATTTGAAGGATTAGGCAAGGTGTTTGAAGGCTCTTTGATAGGCTCAAGTATAGGTATTTGACGACATGGAGATAGTTTATTCTTTGCTAATAACCCTTGGATCACATTCTTTGTAGGTAGATGGATGATGGAAGTTGAAGTCTTAGGATTAGGATATTGATTGGATAGAGGCATTATGGAAATGAGTGGATTGGGATTTGGATTGGATGGAGGGATAGTAGAGCTAGATGGATTAGAAGGTTGGTGGATCAATAGACTAGGGATGGGATCGCATGGTGGTGTCAAGATAGGACTAGTAGGCTCATGGAGTGACATTTGAGTGGATGGTGATAGAGGATACTCATAGGATGCATGATCTAGATTGGTATTTCCCTTATCAAAGGATGTTAAGTCTTGCATAGGATAGCTTGGGCTCACATGTTCTTGTGGTGATGTGGGTGGATATGTTGATAAAAGGTCTTGGGGTATGGATTGTTGTGGATGTTGGTTGATATTGGAAGAAGTGAGGTATGATGATGTGGAATTGATTTGACATGTTGATGGATTAGGTTGGTATGAAGTGGGATAAGTTGATGTAGAATTGATATGATAGGTGGATGGATTTGGATAAGTTAATGGAACATTGACTTGATAGGTTGGTGGATTAGATTGATATGAAGTTGGATAAGTTGATGGAGCATTGACTTGATACGTTGGTGGATTAGATTGATATGAAGTTGGATAAGTTGATGGGGAATTGATATGATAGGTGGATGGATTAGATTGGTATGAAGTGGATGGGTATGACACATAGGGTTGAGGTGGCATTGGTTGATGGTGAATGGATAGGGGATGTGTTTCTTAGGTTTTACAAGTGGCTATGAAATGTTGGGCTTGTGCTAGGAGGTATTGTATTTGAGGTGATTGGCTTGTTTGCAGTTGAAGTTGTTGGATGATGACATGGACCTTTTGTATGGTTTGTTGTTCTAGGGGTTGTGGTTCTTGGTAAATCTTTTGGAGGGCGTCTTGGAATTGGGGTACTAGGTCTTCTAATGTTGGCATGGTGTCACACGTGTTTTAGGATTAAGACCCTTTTGGCAAGTGGATCGGTGTATTATCTAAAAATAGATGATAATGCTCAGGATTTGGCTGGAAATGTGATTTTGAACCAGATAAATGAAGAAAGTTTGTAGGTAACTAGAGGCAAGGCTAAATGCAACAAAGGCGATTGGCAAGAGCTCAAAGGCGACTGTGAATAAGCCAAAGGCGAGTATCTGATGATCAAAGGTGAGTTTGTATGGTTTAAAGGTGACTGGATGTAATTCAAAGGCAATTTTGGATAGCTCAGAGGCGACTGTAAGATATTCAGAGGTAGATCAGGTCAACCAAAGGTGATTACTGTTGGTCAAAGGTGACTGACTGTAGTTTAAAGGTGACCGACTATTGTTCAAAGGTGATTTTCTATGATAGTGAATTGTTTTTAGCAGTTTTTTGATAAGAGAATAGATAGAAAAAGACACACTCGCACAAGACACTCACAAACATGTACAACCTAGTCTAGAAATGATACTATTTGTTGAATCCCTACTCGAATTTCTCCAAATACAAAGACAAAGCATATAGTTAGAGCTATTGGTGACACTGGCTCCCCCTTACACGACACAGGCACACCAATTCCTCTTACCCTTTGGATCATGTGAACCAAGGGAATTTCTATCTCTACAATGAATAGTACAATGTAGGGTAGCTTCAGAGGTCTGACCTCTTGCATCAACAAGTAAAAGGATTTTGGCCTCTAAAAAAATGGTTTCGAGTAAATATTCGGGGGACCGGCACCTTACGAGTGTCCAACAAGCCACTTAAAGCTCTAACTAGCTCTACTAGGAGTTTCATATATGCAAGGTACGCCTCCTTTCAAACTAGCACTATATGGTAAGCATTGATACCAGTTAGACTTGTCTTTCGCCTTATCCTATTTATATAGCAGACCAAATGAAAGTACCACTTGAGGTCATTCCCTTAGGGTGAGTACCTATTTTTCCACCAAGACATGCCTCTCTAAAGATAATAACAAGTTCTCTTGCACCCAAGGTCCATTTGATAGGCAAGGGGAGAGGATACTTTTGTTATTAGCTTAGGGTTACAACCATGCACAACAAGCAAACGAAAAAAATAAAACAACACGGAGCAAACAAGGTTCTTTTTAAGCACCAAAACTAAATGTTCCAAGATTAGTGAAAAATATGATGAGTCTTTGACCAATCGATCCTATAATAGATTTGTCAGTAGTTTTAGATCCACCTTTCTTTGACAAACGATAAGATGCTGCAACGACAAGTGTTAGCTGCTAAAGAAATCAATTTACAACAGTATAAACCAAAGGTGATGAAACATGAATCAAAGGCAACTTGTTGTTGATCAAATGTGATTTATATTTACCAAAGGCAACTTTCTATTGCTCATATATGATGCAGGATGGTTCAAAGGTGATCTGCTACTAATCAACTATGACTATCTGTTGTTCAAATGTGCTCGGATAGCTGAAATCTACCAAACTCAGTGACAAGATAAAGCAAGTGATGATAAAATAGATATAACATGCCTTGATAATGTAGATGGATGAATGAATGAAGTCAGATCTATATCCTGCAGCCAAAAGGAACATATGAGATCAATGATATACTATAGTTAGGTCAAAGATACACCAAACCCTCAAATAAACTAGCTTGAGGATGGATGAAGACAACTAGGGTGCAAATAAACTAGCTTGCAACCCAAATTAGACAATCAAATCAAAGATAATTATGCAAATAGAGATATATCAGTAAAAACCCTGGTTAGCCAAAGGTGACTCTCTGCCAATCAAAGGTGACTTCTTGCTAATCAGAGGTGATGGAAGACAGATCAAAGGTGATTTTCCCCCAATCAAAGGTGAGTCAGAGCCATTCAATGGTGACATTCTGCAGATCAAATGCGATTGTCTCCTGATCAAAGGTGCTCCTCTGTACCTAGACTTCAAAAAACAACTTTCAAATGAAAAGATTAATCAAGGACGAGGGTCCCACCGGGCGTGCCGAAATGTGGAGTAGGAAAAATTAGGTTAATAATATCAAGCAATGCAATGAAAACCTAATCCTACCTCCTTCAATAAATCCATCTAAATGATATAAAATCAAATCAAATAAAGAGCAATATCACCTAGATTGTGTTGATTCCTTATTTAAATGTGGATTGCTTCTGAAAAGTGAACAACCATAGTTGCCCAAGCTACCATGATGATAGATAATATGCTCAAAGGATAATGGATGCTCAATGGATTCAATATGCATGAGATAATAACTTGGACACTATAATGATCGGTGGTTGTTTGGAATGAAATAGGAGGGGGTATATATAGCCCTCACCTAGAATTGATCAACAATGGAGAAAAGGAGGTGCAATGAACGGTTGAGATAATTCAAAAAAACATGGAAGAATGTGCACAAGACATGTGTCCATGATTTAAAGCTATTTTTATTGAATTAATTATTTTTTGGCTAAAGATAGGATTTAATTTCATACATTAGAATGCTTTTTCTAATTTATAAGTTGATGATAGAAGATAAGATAAATTAAAGCCAATTAACTCAACTTTAAATTTACTTTTTGAAGTTCTAAAAATAAGACTAATTGTGCACATAGAGGAAAATGATATTTTTAGAGGAATTGGAGGATAAAGCAAATTAAATAAATAAATTTACTTAATTTAATTGTGCACGATTGAAGATTATAAATAAAATATTTAATTTTATTTATTTTTAGAAGAATTGGAAGAATCAAGATAAATTAAATAAATAAATTTATTTAATTTATGTGCATGTTGAGAAGATAAATAAAATATTAATTTTATTTATTTTAGAGGAAATAATGGGATAATTAAATAATTAAAGATTATTTAATTATAGATAGAAAATAAAAGAATAAAGATAATGAAATATATGAAATTAATTAAATAAATATAATTTATTTAATTAATGATAGAAATGGATGATTTAGAAGGAAAAAAAAAATTAATACAAGTGTGCTAGACAAATGCAATGGTGAATAATTCAATTAATTGATAAATGATCGAAGAGTCAATTTTAGGTGTCTACAATAGCATTTCATTACATTTGACCTCATTCATTTCATCAATAAATTCATCCCCATGGGCCTATAATAACATTTTACAAATGAATATCAAAAGAAAATCTGATTGTCTTGACATAAATGTAGATAAAATATCTCCAAGAAGTGGTTGAACAAATATATTCAAATATCTGTGTTGAAAACGGGCACTTGAAACTCCACCTGCAACAATAAATGCTCAACTGTAATTTTTTTTAGCTAGACCTGGATGTCTGGTTTTCATCTGGACTAGATTCTCACCTTGGAAGCAAGATCTAAATAATATTGATCATGGTGGGCCCTTGGTTTAGCTTCCTTGCCTTTGCTTCTGAAGATCGTGAAAACTGTCAGAGTTCGGGCCTCAGACCTTCAACATTCTGCCTTACAAAAGAGAAGAAGAAAGGAGGAAAGTCTACCCCTCGAACTCCACTTTATAAAGGACAATTACATTATTGATGGACTTCGGGCCTCAGGCCTTCCGTCCTTCACCTTCGTAGAGGAGGAGGAAGGGAAGTCTAAGACTTGAAAGTCAAAGACTTAGCTAATTTTTGAAATCTTTGGTGGAGTTCAGAGCTTGGGCCTTCTGTCTTTCACCTTTAGTGAGAAGGAGGAAGAAGGGAGGTTCAACCCCAAAGTCTGAAATGCTTGGCATTATTTCTCAAAGAAAGAGTTGGAGCTTAGGCCCTGATCATTTTGCCTTTCACTTTCCCTTTGTCCACGTGGCAGCATTCCATGGTTCCACCATCACCTTTTGTTCTATTAAAATATTCTCCACGGAATGGTGAAATGTCTTAGAAAATATCACTCAACAGAGGTTGGGCTTCAGGCCTTCCACCTTCCCAAAAGGGAAGAGGGAAGAGGAAAGGTCTAAAGTCTGAAGTCTAAAAAGTTTAAAACACTTAGTCATTTTTTCAAAGGGGAAGGATTAGAGCTTGGGCTTCAGATTTTCTGCCTTTCTCTTTCCAAAAGGGAAGGAAGGAGGAAGAAAGAAGCTTTAACTTTTGAGGTCCGAAAGGCATTCCATACTTAGAATATTTTAGAAAGGAAAGGGTGGAGTTCGGAGATGGTGTAGCTAGGATGGAAGGACGAAGGGTCAAATCCTGAACTCTGAAACTCTGAAAATATAGAAAACACAAGGAAAACTCAAATTTTTAGGGACTTAACCAATTTTGGATGTTTTTCCTTGCATCTCTAAAGGGGAAAACACTAAGAGATTTTATTGATTTGGGTTATTTAGATAGGAAGCAAAATAGGACAATAGGGAGGATAGCTCAAGATCCAACCTGCCTCCCAATGAGGACTTTGTATAAAAGGATGTGGACCAGCTCAAGAGATACACCATCTCGCCTTTCATAGAAGGGATTTGTATAAAAGGATACACACTAGCTCAAGAGATACATTATCCCACCTAGTGGAGAGGGATTTTTTATTGCAATTTAGATAAGTATGTGCACTACCTCAAGAGATACAACATCCCACCTTGCAGAGAGGGTTTACAAACACGCTTCGTTAGTGCTAAAATAATTAGACAGATACCATTGTATATGCCCCCACCTTAAGGTGGTTGATGTTTCTTACTGATATCAAGCACATTAATGTAGAGAGAAAACACGCAAGGGAACAAGAGCTCTCGCAAAGCCCATGCCCCTAAGGTGACATGTGCTTATGATTGCTGAATGTTCCCACAAACACATTGATATAATATGCTAAGATAAACAATAAAAGATAAGGTTTGAACATCTTACTCCAAGATAACAACCATATCACATCATAAAGCCATGCATGAAAATAATCACATCAAGGACCAAGGCTATACTCACAGTTTTGGAGCCGAGTATAACATTTGGGCTATACTGCAAGTACCTCAGAACTGAGTGTAGCAACATGGTGAGATACCATTCAAAGTGTACAAAAGTAGATTGAGTGGATTGTAAAATGTTAGTTACAAGAAATGCCATAAGATGATACATCACACAGAGTGATTATACTAGTCAAGCGTCAGAGATATATATATATATATATATATATATATATATATATATATATATATCAACCCCATCTTCTTATATGGACTAGGTCCAATTTGTTTTCTCGCTAAAGGGATGCATGGTCCGTATCAGTATTTATTTGTTTTCGTCATCCGCCATCTAGGTAGAATCACTGAAGAAGGTAAATGATAAAAATGAGAGAGGAGAACAAGTGCCTTAGGAATACCACATAGGAGGATGCCCCCAAAACACCCTCCACAATGCTATGCCCCTAAGGCATGACACACAACAATAAAATAGAGGAGATTCAAGATAGAAGAATGGTCACAATAGAGGCAGTCTCTCGGTATCCTTGACCTTACAGGAGTATCAAGGGTCATCCTAGGAGACCTAAACAACACATAACACAACACGGGGGAACACAACACAATGCTAAAAACATATATATCTAGGAGGGGGCCATGCTTGAGAGAAACTAGAATAGGTGCTACATCGAGTGTGGCTAAAGGGTGGAGAAATACTTACCTGATTCAATGATATATTTCCTGGCGGACAATCCTTGTCTATTAGGTCTGGATATCTCGCATGTAGTTTTGGTCTTACTGATATTGTATTGACATTAAGTTTAGGATGACGGTAAGCATTGGTGGGCTTCAAAGAACGGAATCCAATACCGGTCGTGTAGTTAATTCCAACAACTTGTAAAGGTACTCTGATTCCTTGTTGACTTACACCGCAACCATTACCTACATAGTTGCTATTTTTGTACAAAATTTGAAATCCACAACCATAGAGGGAGTCCATCTCTTTAGAAGATGGTGAGGCCTCATAAGTCTCATAGTTTGTAGTATAAGTAAGAGTATTGTCTTTATTTTCTACAAGGAGACTTTGTGTTTCTCAGGTGTTTCCAAAGATTGCTTACATGAGATCGATGCAACTTTTGATGTGTCAGAGTTGTTAAGTTTATAGCCCCCCATAAAGGAAGGAGTAAAATCTAATGCACCCCAATCATCACCAAAAGGTACATTTGATGGTTGAGAATCTTGCACAATATTATCTGTGGCAAGATATGTTGATGAATCAACTCATATGTTATTTAGATTCATATGATTGTTAACTTGTTTTTGAGTTTTAATATGTAAATAATTATCCAGATCAGGATCGGCTTCAACGGTGTGAAGTTTGTTCCCATAAATAAACTTTATTGATTGATGAAGGGTAGATGGAACTGCCCCCATGGCATGAATCCACGGTCTACCAAGAATCATACTGTATGAAAGCGAATAAGGCATGACATGAAAAAGGGTAGATGATGTCACAGGTCCAACCTTTATGGGTAAAGTTATAGTACCTAGGGATTATCTACCAACATTATCAAAGCCACGAATTCTACTCCTATTTGGTTTGATTAAAGAATTGTCGATCTTACTTCTACGTAGTAAGTCAATGCCACAAACATTAAGAGTCGATCCATTGTCAATCATAACTCGCTCTATCAACTTTTTATCTATTGTGATAAATATTATAAGTGGATCATAATCATCTTTAATTGATGGTATTTCATGTTGTTGAAATAGAATATCCATTTTTATCACATGCATACACTATAACAGAGCTGCTACATCATTTGGCTTAACAACAGGTGGTACAATCACCTTTTGTAAAGCTTCTTGGAGCATTCCGTGGTATGTAGGTGATGTTTGTATGAGTTCCCAAAGAGAGATCTTAGCAGGAGTAGCACGAAGCTGCTCAAAAAGATCATAATCTTGGCCACCTTATGAGTAAGATGAGGTGGTGGAGGGAGCATAGGTTGAGAAGATGGAAGAGAGACCAACACATGTGGTGCTTGCTTGCTTTGCTTGTTATTACGGGTGTTGTCTGTGTGAGAAATCATATTGTAATGTGGTTGTTGTGACACATTTTGAACACTTTGATTCCTTTGAGTGATTTGTCTTGCATAATTTAGAATGTAATTTGGGGGTCGATGTGGTTTTTGTTCATCTTGAACTGTCATCACTGGTTTTAGGCAAGAAGTTGCATTAAGTGCCCCTTGCACAATGATCTTAGGAATATTAATAAACTTCTCTAGTAGCCTCTTAATGGGAGGAAAAAATCTCTTAAAGGTGATTGAATTAACATTGCTTTTACTTTCTTCATCCACCAATACTTCATCTTTTAAAGGGATAGCATTGGAACAGAGAGAAAAGGAATTGTTGATGGTTTGATCTTTAGTGATATCCAATGGAATAGAACTTGTAACCAAAGGAAAGTTATCCAAGGTCTTTGCATCCTTAGAGATATCCAAGGTTCTTGAACATTCATCCAAAGGAGGAAGATCCAAGGTCCTCACTTCTGGGAGATCCATTGGATCAGCCTTAGAAACCTCATGTAACATGTGATTATTAGATGAACACCTATTAACTACCCATGGAGGATCCTTTTTGAGAGGAGGTTCTTCATTTGCTAATACTTTCTCTTCCAAAGGGATAGCATTGGAATGAAGAGAGGGTAGGGTGATGTTAAGGAATGTATCAATGATTTCATCTTCTTGTGCTAAGATTTCCTCACAAGTAAGAACAACCTTGGGAGAGGAATCATAGGGTGAGATAGGCAAAGCTAGGTCACTGTCACATGTATTAAGGCACTGTCATGAATTATGGTGCTAATAGAAGTAGAACTTTCATAATCATCTTTATCATGAGTATTCATGGAGATGTATTTGGTTATATCTTCTAATACCTAAGGTTATGTATTCATGAGAGCTATGAAGTTGTCAAAATCAGATACATAATCAAGGATTTCAAATGAAGAGTATTACAGATATCCTTGTGGTAAATAGATTGTATATGAGTGAGAACATGAGGATTCATGTTAAGGAATGTGTAGAAATTCTCAAAGTTTTTGATATATGCATGTAAAGATACCAAAAGTTAAATGAGATGAAGATGCCATAATATAATTTCTTGGAATAGCAATGCACAATGAGATCTTTTCATTTATCAAATACAAACAATATTGAAATGTTATGAGACTATTTCACACCAAAGCACTTGTTTGAGGAAAATGGGTACTAAAAGACGCATAAAATTCACAACAAACAAAGTTGGTAGGAGTAAAGAGTACTACAAAACAAGGAAAAATAAGTGATTTTAAAGGTTTTGATAAAAAAGACATGAATGAGGTGTATAAACACTTAGTGTTGAAATACACATTGTTTAATTAAAAATATGCCAATTTTCACACAATATTATGAAATAATGCAAAATTTTCAAATGGCCAAATGGATATATGTTTGAAAATGAATGTAATATCTGAAATAAAATATACTTATGACAAATTCAATGAAACAAAGCAAAACTATGCTTGCTTATGCACCTAAAATGCTCAATTTTTTCACCTTTTTCAATGTAAATGCACAAAAAATGTTATAAAATTATGCACAATGATGGATGAATGAGATCTAATCTAATTTAATGTGTAAAATAACTCATATTAGATTTAAAAATGATGCCAACATGCTACAATGCTCAATTCAAAGTCAAAATTAAGGCAAGATGAATGAATATGCTTATTTTTGTTGAAATACACAATGTGTAAATGCAAAATTTGAAATGTAGATGCAAAAAAACACAATGAGGAAACACTACAGTTAAAAATCAAATTTGAAAGAGTGTTTAAAATCAGTAATAAAATCTGAAATAAGATTTTATTACAAACCCTAGCTTTTGAAATTACTAGGTTATATGAAAAATGCAAAAATTCAAGCAAAACCCTAGCAAATGAGAGATGCAAATGCAAGATAAATGATCATGAAAAGATGAAATGCTGTAATTTATCTCATATCTGATATGAATATCAGAAAATTAAATGTTTTCAATGATATGCAAGGAAAATAGTGCAAACTATGCCTTAATGCAAGTCAAAAATGCCTATTTTTTTCAATTTTTTCAAATTTATGCAAGATTTTCAAATGTATGATGATGAATATGATATGTATGAATGAAAAAATGATTACACCATTCAGCAAGATGCAATTTCATAAAAAACACAGGTTCATCAAAATGTTATATATGAAAAGTGGGAATGATGAATAAGGTAAAGTTTTAGATAGATTTAGTCAAACCCTCCTTTCACATATAATCATTCATGGACATAAACTAAGTTTAGTCACTTCTTTTGCAAGAAGACTCAGCTACAAGTTTGGTGTCACTTTGAGGTGATAAGGAAAGTTGGAATATTGTAATAAATTTGTTAAACCCTAATCCAATTATGCCTTAAACCCTAATTTTATGAAATCATATATAGACGGACGAAACACGACAAATGATCACATAGGAAGGCACTAAATGTAGATTAGAAACATAATAGGATTTGGATTTTGGAGTGGAAACTTTGGGGACACTAGGGCGGGTGCCCTAGTCCAACATGACACTTTTTCTGCAGATCTGGAATTGTAGGCTAATGAAGACTGCAACCTACTTCAGAGTTTTTGACAATAGCAACTGAGAGGTCCATAAAGGAATATTCTCTACTACTTTGTTTAGATCCTGAATCTTTATCCTTTGCTCTAATCTCCTACAACTCGTCTCCGCAAGATTTTGCACCTATAACCTACAATCACAAGAGAGGGGTTGGGGGTTGTGGTGTTTAGGATCTTGCCTTAGTCAAGCCTCAGAAATGGTATTCAAGCCTTCCAACACCATTGTTAGATAGAGTGGGTGTCCTTGGTGGATAGAGACAAAATCAAATGATAAGATAGATTTATTGAAACACAAAGTAGATATCACCTTGGAAGTGATAACCCTCATGGAGATGAAGTGCCTTCAAATCATGAGGAAATGAGTTGATGGAGCCAAATCTGCAACAAAACACATACAAACACAACACAATTTTTATTTGCAACAAAATGAATGCCTTGAATACTCTTTGATGATCATAAGTTTTCCTTAATCAACTAGAAGTAAAATGAAGTCCTAAACATGTTTATATATGCATTCCCACTAACATTCGTAATTCAAATTGAAAAGACTGACAAAGGGAAACCTTTTAACGGTCACTTTGCCGACAATTTAAATTTGGATCTTGAAAAAATAGGTTTGGACTAGGGCATGGGTGCCCAAGTCTAGGGGCCTATTTTTAGTCTTGTTTAAGCATTAAGATAGGCCCCTAAGCCCCATTTATCATGGGTTTCAGGGGATTTTGCTTCGGGACAAGTTTTACACATGCATGATTAAACTACGGAGACCTAGGAGCTGAACTTAGGAGGTAAAATTCATAGGGGGACATTTTAAGACATAACAAAAAAATAAAAATGAACCTTCAGAGATGTTAGATTGTCTCGGTGTATTTATTCAACCTAGAGTTTTAGTTCTTTCTATGTATTAGCCTACTTTAATCTAATTTGAAGTAATAATTGATATATGATAGAAATAACAAGATAATTTCATATTACTAAATAAAGTAAGTTAACACCAAGCTAAGAATAGGAAAATTGTAAGTAGAAAGAGGAATGGGAAAGAGAAAGTGTCATTAGGTGTACAATTTGCTGATGAAGATTGAAGAAGACTTGAAGAAAAATATAAGAGTAACTCTAGAAATTTGCATATGTACATGATATGTCTGGGACAAATTAAACCAACTTGGGCGTTGGTGTACACTATGGGGCTAGTCCTATGTGTTGTAGTAGTCACTAGTGTTGGACAAGGATAATAGAGACCTCCAAAACCTTGTGTCTACAACTCGAGCATGAGGCTAGGGATCTCCTATAGGAACTAGTGTTATAACAAGTTACTAGGGGCCTCCAAAATGTATTGCAAGAAAAATTACACCCCTTGGGGTGCTAGAGTAGACATTTCTACAATCTACACTTTGTCCAAAGATAAAATATAGTCTCTCTTCTATGGCTTTGAAACTTTTGGGAGATATTCTTCTACATCTATAACTCCTAAATGCACCCCTATATGTCTTGCAACTATCATAGATTTTTTGCAATAGAATCTATTTTTGGCCTTACAAGTATGTACATTACACTCCACTTTATCTAGCTTTTGAATAAGTGCATCTAAGGTAGAAGTAGGATGATGGTAGTGGGAACAGGTGGCACAAAATGTTTAGTATGTGTTGGCTAATGGGAGAAAGGATGATAAGGTATAGACATGGCCATAATGGGAGGAATATACTATGGAATATAATAAGGTATGAGGTAGGGCAATGGTAGGAGTAGGAATAACACTAACAATGGGAGAAGAAGATACACTACCAGTGGTGGAAGTAGAAGAGGGAATACTAGGAATGTGGGTGATAAATTCACTAGTAGGGATAGCATGGAAAGTAGGTGAAATAGTAGTGGGATGGGAGGTAGAATGAATGGAAACAAAGATATAAATCTCAACATGACAAGTAGGCATAACAACATTATCCAACATAGAAGAAGGATGTGAAGAAATAGGCATCCCAAGCCATGGAACACAACAAGGAAAATGAAAAGAGGGAGTGGATTAGGTAGGATGGGAAGGGGAAGATGCATCATTCAAAGAACTAGAAGAGGTAACATTAGCACCAATGCCTTGAATAGCCTCTAAACCAATTGGATTATTAACCATTAAATCATGAATGACCTCAAAAAAATGTGCAAAACTATCAACATCAACCAGATTAGTAAGCCTGTGTCAAAAGTCTTGCTCCAAATATTCCTCAAGATCAAAATTCTAAAATTTGGGATAAATAATAGTAGTAACAACAACCATACCCATTTTAACATTGTAAAATATCATTCTTATCAAATTGGGCCATTTGAGTATTTAAACAAGAGCTTTTTCTCAAGGGAAACTATAGATGTCAACGAGACCTTATCATGCAAACAACTCACAAAACCATAAAGGATAGATGATATGAAAAGGATGTAAGGTCCAATAATAAAATATAAAATAGTAATAATTCATATCTACAAATAAGCCAACAAATAAAACCCTAGGGACCAAAATATGGGTGGGTAGGGTGGATTAAAACAAGATCACATAACCCAAAGTGAAGGTTTCAACCTAAAAGTGAAGGTATGCCGTGGATTCCATAAGAGGTACACTAATATTTATACCCAAATGTGTAAAGGATCCATGTTGATAGGTAGATTTTAGCCAAGCCTATTAATTGGATTCTTATTAAAAATAGAGGTCAATGAAAGCTAGAATGAAATGAGTTGTATAGCTATCAATAAGTTTGTGCTTTTACTATTATGATACAAACGCCACAAGCTAAATCTTTTTTAACTTGTGGTCACCCCCACCTTCTTCCTAGTTGTATAAGACTTTGAAGAAAAATAATTGCTAAAATTAAAAAAACCATGATTTAATCCTTCTTAAGAAGGTGTTATTATTACATGAAAACCATTAGGAATTCTTTTTGTCTAGTTTCATTCTAAATTAAGTTCACAACAATCAATCACTCTAGACAAAGGAGTGAAAGTCCCTTAGTCCTAAGAATTTAAAAAGGATAGGGAATTCCAAGGGCTTATTGTTTGGTTTGGGTGTTGTACACATTGCAAATAGGTATAACACTATAATTATTTTATAGTTGTAGTATGTTGGAATATCTGGGCCCTCATGGAATAGTGTACCACACTTGGGAGGAATTTCAAAATTTCTTGGATGAAACACTATGCCACTTGGCATTTGCATCACAACATACATGTAAGAGCATCTATGTAATATAAGATGTGTAAGAACATGTAAGAGGAGGCTTAAATAGTGGACTAAGTGAGCCATCTTTGACTGGTAATTATAGCATCTATAAGAGCATCTTGTAAGAGATTTGAACAGACCAAATTAGAGTGCTCAAATTTTGTGGGAGGACTCTTTGACTAGGAAGTTTCATTCTATTCCAAGAGGAGTTATTTTTGGAGGAGAGCACATGGGTCCAACTTGGACTAGCTAAAACAAGACTTGGAAAATGGTTTGAGCCCATGGTTTTGGGAAACTATTTCTAGTTTCCATGATCTATTTGGACTATATATTGGAAGCTTAAGATGGAGATTATATGGTAGTCTCATTGCAATTTTAAATTGAGGTTATGTTTTTATTACCTGATAATTTGCCTTCAATTTTTTCATCATAGGTTGGGTAATTTTTCATATTAGGTCTTTGCCCTTGTGAAAAGCCTTGTTAGTTTGTGGGTTTTTATTTCCCTTTGTCGGTCCTTTTGTCTTTTCTTGAACTTGATCTGCGGTTCCTCAAGTTCTCAAACTCACCGATCAAGTGATTTGTCTTTGTAGTGTTCACTTTATTTCTAGTCAACCAATCCTACCAATTGCTAACTCGTCCTTCCTTCTAAGTGTCCATATCGACCCATCGCATGTTTCATGAATCTTGTAACTCCCCAATCTGTTTAAGTTGTTTCCAAGACCATTTCCTTGCCAATGAAGAGAGAGGTTCAAGTAAAAGTATATTGGTGGAATCATTAATTTACAAACCTATATCGCTACCAAATGCCTGTTTTCAAGTTTTAATGTTTTTCGATTGAGTGATTTGCCAACAAAGAAACTGGCCAATGATGAAGGAGATTGTGTATATTGCCTATGCTCCTAGTTAATGAATCTTTTCATTCTCTAATTTTTGGTTAGACGAGGGTCATTTCCATCGACATGCACATAAAATAGGAATAGTACTATTCATAACTTCACAAGAGTTAATTCTCGTACATGGATAGTCACATCACATTCAATTTTTTATGGATCATTAATGAATGGATCTCAATTGAAGATATTGGTATTAATGAGAGTGGCTGAGGTATTTCATGCCTTGTTGCATTTCTGAATTTACCATTTTGGTAGCATTTTCTCCAGCGTTCCAGTGCTCGTTGGTGACTTCATTTGCTCATGATCTACAGGTTTTAAGGTTAGTTAATTGCCAACTTTATTTGCATACTCATTTTCACTGAATTAAAAGTTTTAGAGTTTGGTCTTGTTGTTCAAATCTATCTAAATTTTCATGAGTCCCATAAGCATTGTCAATTTGAGACCCTTTTCTAGCCATAGTTTGTCAATTGTTATTGAGAATTCTTGATTCATACTGAAAGGAAGCTAGGTGTGTGGAAATCGCTTCCTACACTAATCTAATGAGGGGAGCAGAGTGCATATTCAAATTTATCCTTACTATTACAACAATGTTAAACCCACTAATAGAGATATTGCAAGAAACACATAAACAAGAAAGTGAGACAGAAGAAAAGAGACACAAGATATACATGGGGAAAACCCTTATTGGGTGAAAAAATCCACACTCCAAAACCTACACAATGTATTAACAAAACTAAAATGGTTTACAATACACTTGCAATGCAAGCTCTTAGGAGTCTTCGACACTCACATCTGGAGACAAACTGGTAGCATAACGGTACCTGTCAAACCTGTAATACTTCTCCTCTCAAAAGCACTTGTTTATATAGAATATACAAGGCAGAAATGGCTCCACATAGGGATGGGCATCCAACATGGCCTCATGGGCCAAAACCCATGCCTATGGACACTTGTCCAACTCTGTAGGATGCTCCTGACACTTATCAAGTCACGCCATCCCAAGGAGGTTGCCTATTTCTAAAATGGGCTATGATAGATGCTCTTATGACTCTTACAACTATCATAGAATCTCGCATAGCTGTCATAACTTACAGCTGTAAGAGAATCTATCATACATAGGCTATAAATAGCATATTCTCTTATAACATGTCATAGTCTACCTTGGGGCACCCAAAGATGCTTTTTTCAAAGATGCTCTTCGACACATGTCTTCACCTGTCATAGAATCTCCTAGTTCCAACTCTTACATGTCATAACTTCGTCATAAGAATCTATCATGACCGTTACGGTCAATATTCCCTTACACAACATCCAAGATGCTGACACATGGCAAAATATTCCTACCACTAAGTGGGATGCCTATCTCCTCATGTGAGGACAAAATTACGTGTGGTCATATGCCATGTAGGATGACACATCACTGTGCCAACTCCAACAATATGACAACATAGGATTTGCATCTAATTAATACAATAGATAATAAATAAATAAATACAATGTAAAAATACAAGGAATTACCAAGGTTGAGACACCTTAATTCCCAACACATACTCTTGGTGGATAGCACAGTTGGTTAGGATGAAGTATAAATACAAGCATTTTGATATGGTTTCCATCATTGAGAACCATCTCGTAGGGATCAAAGACACTGATTTAGGTCATATAGACTTGAATGATTTGAGGAATAGGATGAATACAAATTCCGGGTCAGCTTTGGCAGAACAAACATTTTCTAATGGCCTTTCCCATGCGGGGGGATTCGCACCTACAATTTAGCGAATTGATTTAGTTCTCACCTATGTGAAAAATTATCATATTGAGCCCTAAGAAGTTAGGTCATATGTCTCAAACTCCATTATTAACCATTACATTGATGAAGAAAGTGCATGCACACAACTCAACGAACCAATGGATCCTATATCAAGCAATCTACTGGCTATAATGTGTTACATTTAAATTGTCAAACTAGGGAATCATATTCTTCTTGGATGATGCCCGTACTATATGTATAGTTAAGGATTCTTGAGTTTTAATCTAGAGGTCGTGCATAGGGATAAACTAATTGAAAGGTAAACAACTCTATTTGCAAGGATTGACAAATACTCTAAGTAAGCAATGTTGGTAATCAATAACCAATGCTCTTCAGTTGGCTGTAACCAAATGGTCTTATATAAGAAAAGAACAACTAATAGTTAGTTCGGCGATCACCTTGACTCAACAACACAATTTATCAAAATCTAACTAGTTCATATAACACAACTCATTACAACATGCATTATTCACATACACATAAACTAAACACATGAACATATTGGAGAGACACAGTTACCTCAAGTGACCCTTGCTTAAGTGACTATGATCCCACAAAATCTAGCTAGATCTCTACTGTATCTTTGAAACCATTGATAAACTCAAAACATGTGTTCGTTTATTGAATGCTGAAGAGAAAAGTACAATAACAAATCTGATAACACAATCTCTATCTAACCTTCTTTCTCGTATATAGAAATCTAATCTATCTATAGACAAGATTAGATTTGTCAATTTGAACAAAACTACTGAATAATACATACCATAACTGTCCATTATCCAACAACGTAGGAAGAGGACTTTATTACAAAGAAAACTAGGAATAGGAAACTAAACTATCATGAAGGTAATATAGAAGGCATAGTCCTCCTATAACTCTCTCTAGTCTTTATGAAAAACAATCAATACTAGAAACAAAACATGGAGCACGATCTAAGATTCCTTCATTATTCGTGACTACATCAACTATCGAAGGATAACCATCAAAGAGTGGAGAGTTATGGATGTTTCATTCCAATCAATTCGGGGTCTTCTTCCTTTGGTTGTAGGTGCTTGTATTGTCTACTGTAGATATCAACACCTCCTTTGCTATGGGTTGCCCAGTGGTCTTCATTAAATGTAGCCACGTTCTTGCTACATGGGGGGTTTGTACATCACATCATATCTATACATCAGAATTACTAAAATTAACATTAAGTACCATCATATTTCATGAGCAATCAACAATTCACACATAATTAATTAACAACATATTATATACCCATCTTCATGCTTTCAATGTCTTAAGGATGATTATAGACATAGTTAATATATATAAAAGTTTGGGAATGTATCAAGAAACATGTACTTAAAGCAAGAGAAATAAGAAAAAACATGGCCTCATCAATATGATGGGACTGCGATAGCTAAACTAGACACCGAAACAATAAGCCATGTCCTCAAATTGTTGGAAAGAGAAGAATTTGCATAGATGTCTATTGAGACTGGATAGAATTACTTCCTTGATAGAAAAGAATAGTGTCTAACAACTATTACCAAGCACTGGCTTAAGAACAAGAAGAAAGGGAAGTCCCAAGTTCCCAAAAACATGGTAAGGGCACATTTCAAAGAGGATATATTAGATAGGATCACCTTATTGCACTGGGTGGTGGGAAATGATGATTCTAGTTCTTTCGATAAATGATGTGCCAATTTATACTTGTAATTTGTAGTAAATCATAGTATGTGGATTGGGCTAGTTTAATCAGTGATAATATACATGATAAGTTGGTGAACTTTGATGCAGAGCCGTAGCGGAAACATACAAAAGAGATTAAAATATTGAACCACCATAGTGGTTGAACCTTTGAACCCATTGAACCTCCAAGTTCATTGAACCTTTGAACCCATTGAACTTGTTGAACCAATCAAGCGGTTCAACTGTCGATTCACATACACTATCAGCAAAACATAATTTTGTCAGCCAATTTAGGATTTCTTCAGCCGATGCTTTCCACTCACCCTGATACCTTTCCAAACGATCCTCCATCGGTTGGACTCTCCTCATCGATAAGACTTATGTCCAAACTTCTGATTCCACTTCTCATACTGATGTACTCAATACCATTCCGTTATCGCCTAGACTTCAGTCATCGATAGCCGCTTACAGACTTCCGCTGGTATTCACTACCTACCCGATGGGTTTAACTTCACACATTCAATACTTAACTTTCTATGGCCGGTTCCTTTACTACTCTTACCAGTCAATACTTGCATATTACGGAATGCACATTTGCTCATGTAACAATGATATACTTTTGCAGGATACACATAGAATGCTCCCTCATATAAATGTCGTATACTCATAAAATGCACATTTGGTGACAGAACGCAAATTTTAAGCCGATAACCTTCCCAGCAACCGTTTGTAACTGAAGAACACACAGAACTTCAAAACTCAACAAAACAGAAATAAATCTAACATCACAGAGGTCATTCCACTAATTTTGAAGAAATCTTTAGCAGTGGAATGACTCCAAATTGATGCTTTTGTAAATTAGACCAGTAACACCAAAATTTCTCTATTCCGTCTACTCAGAAATTATACATACAATCGATTCTTTTTCCTCTCTATCTCCTCGTCTCACATACAAATTCACTATTTAAAGACTCCCATACATCACATAGGCAATTACAAGATGGAAGGTGAACCATCACTACTGAATAGTTACAAATACTTGTTCGGTTACAATCCTTTAATGACAACTTAATGACACGTATACAATCTCCCAATAGGGCTCAAAAACATTACAATATAACATTTGGACAAAACATAAAATATAAGGAATCTTTTAGATTCTCAAGGTGCTCTTACACCATACAACCAACCAACAAAATTTCCAAGTCCCTTGGAAATGTACCTGCAACAAAAAAACTTATCTCTTCTGGATTTATCTTCTTCAGCTTCAGTCTTCAGGCTTCAAATATTCACATCACTGGGCTAGTGACCAACCAACCAACAAAATCAAACTACCATCAAATCCAGAGCATCTTCAAGCTCCTTCTACTCCCATCAGTGGAGAACTCTCAGACTGAACAAAACCTCCATGACTACAACACAATGCTCCATCAACTGTCCATCTTACACGCTGCTTCACAGACCCATTCCTTACATCCAATAGCAAATCTTGGTGATGCACCTACCACTCTCTCCTCAGTGGCTTCACTCTGCACCCTTCTCTAGATTAATCTCTATTGGTGAATGGTCTTGACAGACCTCATCCTCGTCTGCCCACACTATAGGAATCCCTATTCCTTCTAGGAACTAGATGGCACGAGCATCTGCAATAGTCTAACTCTACTGTCAGCCTTCAAAATTCTTTCCACAATCTCTATCTTCAAATGGTCACCCACCAAACATATTGTTTCAACTCTTCATAACATCTCCTCCTAGAGCTTTCGCTAGCTCTGATACCAATTTGATGCAGAGCCGCAACAGAAACATACAAAATATATTAAAATATTGAACCACCGTAGTGGTTGAACCTTTAAACCCATTAAACCTCCAAGGTCATTGAACCTTTGAACCCATTGAACGCGTTGAACCAATCAAGTGGTTCAACCATCGATTCACATACACTATCAGCAAAACATAATTCTGTCGGCCAATTCAGGATTTCTTCAGCCGATGCTTTCCACTCACCCTGATACCTTTCCAAACGATCCTCCATCGGTTGGACTCTCCTCATTGATAAGACTTCTGTCCAAACTTTTGATTCCACTTCTCACACCGATGTACTCAATACCATTCCATTATTGCCTAGACTTCAGTCATCGATAGCCACTTACAGACTTTCACTAATATTCACTACCTACCCGATGGGTTCAACTTCACACTTTAATACTTAACTTTCTATGGTCGGTTCCTTTACTACTCTTACCAGTCAATACTTGCATATTACGGAATGCACATTCGCTCATGCAACAGTGATATACTTTTGCAGGATACACACAGAATGCTCCCTCATACAAATTTTGTATACTCATAAAATGCACATTTGGTGACAGAACACAAATTTTAAGCTGATAACCTTCCCAACAACCGTTTGTAACCGAAGAACACATAGAACTTCAAAACTCAACAAAACAGAATAAATCTAACAACACAGAGGTCATTTCACTGATTTCAAAGAAATCTTAACCAGTGGAATGACTCCAAATCGATGCTCTTGTAAATTAGACCAGTAACACCAAAATTTCTATATTTCGTCTACTCAGAAATTATACATACAATCAATTCTTTTTCCTCTCTGTCTCCTCGTCTCACATATAGACTCACTATTTAAGGACTCCCATACATCATGTAGGTAGTTACAAGATGGAAGGTGAACCATCACTGCCGAACAGTTACAAATACTTGTTCGGTTACAATCCTTTAATGACAACTTAATGACACGTATACAGTCTCCCAATAGGGCTCCAAAATATTACAATATAACATTTGGACAAAACATAAAATATAAGGAATCTTTCAGATTCTTGAAGTGCTCCTGCACCAAACTTCCACAAGGATAATACTTTTCACATGTGCTCTTATTTGTTCTATGTAATAGCGAAAAGTCAGGTGGTATGGCTTGGTTTGAAAACCTATGGCACTCTTTCCAACAACATTCTGGTGTACAAGTATTTCCCTTAGCTATAGGAAGAACATGGTCTTAAGTATTACAGGCGTGTGAATGATGCCTTTTTAATGTTTAATGTGAGAAGGATTCATGGAAATCCAAGGGTTTGGATATCTTAGGAGGCTACACAAATTGTCATGTAGTTCAAGAGTTTCTTCATTTAGTTTAACAAGTTATCCTACGCAAGGATTGGTGGCTTTGAGAACGCACCATATAAATTGCCTATATATGCTAGTGATTTTGTTATTTTCCTTTAAGTTTGTAGGAAGATGGCCCAAGTAAGCAAACTGTATCATGACGTTTAGAAAAAGGGTTATCCCTTTCTTGCTAGTCTAATATACTATATCTGCAAGACTCATGATGATGCAAGGAATGTGGAGAGAATCATGTGCAAATTTAATTTTCATTTGTTTACTACAAGGCCTTTCTTCGACAACAAAAATTATGTGAAAGTGAATTTTTATGGTGGGTCATCCTATCATCACCAACCCCATTTGGAAGATTATTGGGAAGATTTCAATGATGAATATGAAGTCTAGAGGAGGGACTAGATGAGACTCACCACTTATCATATTAGAGCCTTCAACTTAGGATGGGGCATACTTGAAATTATTGATGATGGTTCAGACATAGGGTTTAGACATGGTGGATGAAGGATTTTATGTTGAGAGCTCGAGACCACTGCCTAGGGTTAGATGGTCAGAAAAGGAGATCACTGACATCTATGTGTGTTCCTCATTTGTATTGGATAAGACTTATAGATGGTTAAAAACTAAGGCTATCGTATGTGCTGGAGCTAGTTCTGCTCAAGGGGAATATATAACTCAAGAGACAACATATCCTAATACCCCTACTATCCAAAGTTCTTTTCCCAATGTTTATGCTACTAGTTCAAGGATTATTTCATGAGGAGATGATGGAGAGGAACTTGAAGATAGTCAGAGGCTAAAAAGCCAATGTGAAGAAGACAACAAGGTGTTGAAGGAGAAACTAGAAGTGAGAAGAAATCCCAGAATTGAAGTGTTAGAAGAAGGAGATTCCTCACAAAAACAAGTATGTCAAGATACTTCTTCCACTTTATCACCTACAGGTACTGTACACTCTTCTTCTCAACAAGTTAGCCAGGATAGTGCTTTGCACTATGTGTTGAATGTGCCTCCCTCACCTCCTCAGCAACAAATTCTTAAGGCCATACCAGATTCTATTTTTGATAATGTAATGCCAGTAATATAGATAGTAGATTTGTTTTGTCATCCCCCACTTGGCTTAAGAAAGTTATGGATAAGAAAACAAAATACACTCCCATGGTGGATCTTGGTTTTGACATAGTAGGTAAGTTGCTTCAAGTTAATCCTCAACCTAAAAGGCTTGGAGAATGTCTCAAATGGTGATTGAACCACTCTTAGGAAATTAATTCCTTGTGATTGATGATCCCATAGTGGATAAAGATGAGAAAAGTGTCACTGCAGCCAATTTTAGTGTTAGCAAAATTGATATGGGACCCTTTACAGTAGAAGGTGATATTTACCATGCAAAATTTTTAATGAATGTATTAGCTAAGAGGGTCAAAAAGGAAAAGAAAGAAAATGAAAGGCTACAGGAGAATATCAATGTTCTCACTTCATATATACAATCAATTATTGATGTTACTTATCAACCCCTAGATACTACACTTGACACTCCTATGAAGGGTGTAGGCCCCGAGGTGATAAATCAGATTGGAAGATATCAAGCTTTGGCGAGGGCTACAAAATATTAGATTGAGAAAATAACAATTAAATGGTTATTATATATTGAAGAGATCATGAAGATATATGGTGACATTCTGACTAAGAGGAAGAAGCTCAATGCTGCTATGCAGTTAATCAAGAAGGAAGAAACTTTAATCATGATTGTTGCTAGGGATTTGCAAGAAATAGTCAAAGTGGATACCAATACCTTAGTTGCTGAATTTTTTTAATAAACTGGAAGAGAATGAATAAGGTGCATGGTTAAACACTGTGGAGTGGAAACTTTTAGTGGTTAAGCAATTCTTAACTAAGCTAGAAAAGATATCAAGCCAATATAATGTGAATGTATTGGATATCAGATCTAACAACTTAACCTCGGAAACTAATATTTTGGATGAGAATGAAGAGAATCTCGTAGATTTAAATGATGTCAAAAAGAATTTCAAGATGTTGTTCTCTAAAGAATTAACTAGAAAAAACTTAGTTGATGGTGCCTCGGTCGAGAAAGTTGGCCATGTTTCCTTTTATCTTACTAACCTCAGGAGAGAATTGGTGGACATCTACAGGAAACTTGAAGAAGCATAAAAGATGATTAGCATTTGGAAGATACGAGTAAGCATCACCAATAGTCCCAATGGTAAAATCATTGCTTTGGTTATTAACAGGTTCAAGGTTTTTAGAGCGACGATGAATCCTATGGAGGACAAAGCAATTTCAGGGGACCAGGTGAACAAGGAGGAATCAAGCGAAAGGGGAAATCAATATGTTGTTTCTTAATTTAATTTCTATTATTTCATGTAGTAGACATTTGGACTCTTTAAATTAAGTAAACTTTATTTAAATATTTCATATTTAAATGTTTATTTAATTTCTATCGGCTAACTTCCAAGAAGCCGTTACTTTCAAAGACAACTTCATTTTTGAGGCTCTATATATAGCCTGCCAGAGGGATGTATTGGGATCTTTTGGAAAATTTTGTTTTGATGATTGATCGCTATTTTTTAGTTTTTTTGTCGATACTTTTTTTATATTTCTTATACATATGAAATGAGTTTTAAGGAGGATAATTGGAAAATTTGTGAACTTTGAGTTACAATTTCTATATGTGCAACCTTCATACGTTGAATGTGCAATAATTAGCCCTCTAAGATATTTGTTTATCATATGGTGGAGATATTAGTTATGTCTTTCTTTTTATTTGGCTCATTATCTAGATGATCTTTTTCGTATGTTGAATAATTCAAATGGTGATTTTTATTTTCTAGTTTTATATATGTGTATGTATATTGCAGTGGATAGATTGTTTTAAGTGAGGCTTTGCACTCCTTTTGTTTAAGCCTTGTTAGAAAATATCCTTTCCTACTTTCTGGTTAAAATCAAACCCATTTTTATTTTCTTCTTAGATATCATATGAGGGAGCTGCTCCTCTAAATGTAGAGGAAGGTTATTTCCTGATAATAAACTCTCCAACTGTTTGTGCATTTGTGGCTATTTGTTGGGTAGATTTCTATTTAAGAGTGTAGCGACAAATCTATTCACTAACAGTTTTTAGATTGACTCTAGATATAGTTAAAGATATCATGTATCTCCTCTTTAGATCACTATTACTTTATTATATTTTAATATCCTATTCAAATAATATAATTAGAGTGTGCTTTGGAGGCTAGATTTTTTTCAAAATAGTTTTCCCAAGATATATCCTATTTCTCTTACCATTACTCTTGAATTTTTGTAGATCCACACCAATCTATTGTTCTTCTCTATTTAAATTGATTAGGATTTAGTCATGCATTTCATTTCATTTGGTACCAAAACCACAAGATTGTTTAGATATGTGGGAGGAAGGGTCATAGTTTGGCTCTATTGTGTTAATCCTTGAGTGAGTTAGGACGACACATGTCCAAGAGGTCATGAGTTAACTCCTAATCAGTCTCAGTCAAGAGATAAGTTAATTCAATTAACAAAAGATAGAGGTAGCACCTAACTACCACCAATCAGGATCGATGAAGTAGTGGCGGCACTTGATGACCTCAAATTAAGGGTTACACAAGTCATTATTATCTACCTAGGTGAAGAAAATTAAATATCCTATTAACCTAAGTTAACTTAATAACTAGGTGCAATATCACACTTGGGATATAATAGTATCCTAGGTGAAACACAATATTTCCCAACAAAATCATGGGAAGTTTTTTGAAGAGTGTTCCTCTCCTCATTAATTCAATCAATTAAAAGGGGAAAAAGAGACCATAGTGAAGCACACCCTTGCATGGGATTTGGCTTCTTTATTGATCTATTTATTCATGCTAATAGTGGGGAAGAGGTTTTTGTTAATTATTCGTATGATGATGAAATTTAGGAATGCAAGGTCTCACAAGAATTATAAGAAGGGGAATTGCAACTAGCCTCGACAAAAATTCTCATAATTTCTCAATCAAAAAGAAAGAAAATTAAAGAAAGTTTTGGATCCATGGTTAAACATAGAGGATAGAAATAAGATGTTGACAGATTATAGATTGAAGTTTGGGATTCTATTAGGGATGGCTCTTAGCGGATGATGGAGGATGTCCTCTCCTAAAAGGGGAATAGAATGAATTCATACAAATGTTAGATTCTTTCTCATCTCTAAGATAATTGGTTTTAGTATTGTATAGACTAGTTGGGCTATGCTAGGTTTGGGTTGCTTTCTAGCATGGTAAGTTCTCTTGTTTTTTCTAGTAGTTAGGTTTTTCAATATATGTCAAGAATGTATTTTATTTTTTCTACAAATATTCATGTGGGAGGGCCCTAATAGATTCCCTCACTTATATAAAAAAACATATAAAGGAAAAATAAGAGAGAAAAGGATAAATCATAATCCTAGGCTATTTTAAAATAAAGAAACATGTTAGCTAATTAAATCTCCATGTAATTCAATAAAATCCACAGTTTATAATATCCATAGACTTTGAAGTGCAAAAGAGATAGTACTATTCTTTCATTCACCTCTAGTGTTGTTCATTCCAAGGTTTATGAGGAAGATGATCATGTCATTTCTATAATATTGAGTTTGAAACACTATAGTAAATACTTAAGTATAAAGGTTATCTCACTAACCTAGATATCTACCATATGACTCCTACATCATGCCTTTCATTCTCTCTCTATCTATTGATAAGTTGAAACATTCTTATGAGAGAAGAGCACATATGATCTCTATTGAGAGTCATGTATGAGATTTTATTTAGTATTTGCAACACCCATAATCATAAGGTGAAGATTAATCATGGATTTTATAGAATCAATCTAATTGGCTTTAGATGTTTTTGTTCATCTAGTAGATCAAGTTGTTTAGTATGGTTTTATTCTAGTAGGTTGAGGGGTTTTATTTTAGTATGTTAATGGGGGATTCTATTTTAGTAGGTCAAGGGGCCCTAGTGAAAATATGAGTGGGGAATTACCATGAGATAAAGAAGATGGCCCAATTCATATATATTTTCATTCACAGCTCTTAGGACTAGTTAGTCATTCCACCTAAAATTCAATAAAGGTGTCTTTCATATCATGGTGACTATCCCTAGCACCCACCTCATCCAAGTCCAACCTTTGATACAAATATAAGAATTGAGAAAAAGGCTTCGAGTTGATATTTCAATATGCATTATAATCATTGTGACATGATCAAAAAATAATTTTTTTATGCTTCTACCAAGTGGACACACCCCATTTCAATGGATTATTGAGAAACTCTCTTAGTGTACAACAAAATATAGTATTTAGTTTGTGGAAATGAGAGTCTCATGAGGGAAGGTAGAAATAAGTGACCCTCTCCCTAAACAATAGGTTGAGACTATATAAAGTGATGATTATTATATAATAAAATACACAAGTTATAGATCTAACCCTACTTTTTCCACTTATTAACAACCTTATTCATGCATCTCTACAAGATTGATCCTAGTTTAGTACCTAACACTCATTCACAATGTAATTTCAAGTTGCCAATGATTCAAAGAAATCATTTCTTTTTCATAGTCAAAGAAATCATTTCTTTTTATGATCTTTGTTTATGATCATGCTTGTCAAATCCATTAATATGGCTTTAGAATCCTTGCAAATACTATTATGTTGAAAATTGTTAATTCTAAAAACATTATATGATTTTCTCTTCATGAGGTCATCCAATGTATGCATTAGTATTAGCACAAGTGTTGATATATTATAGGTTTACAACTTGACAATTCATTGACATTTTTTACTGCACTATCCATATGGTGATTGATTACCTATCTTAGGTTCAAAACTAACCCCTTTGATGAGTAGGCAACTTCTATCACCTAAGTTGGATGTATTCAACAAGATGCCGATAAATCGCAATCCCATCAATCATGATATTAGGAGAGATAGAATATACAATAATGATGATGTACACTATATTAAGAAACATATTTAAATATTGACCTACCCATTATCCACTTACCTTTGTTATATTTCTTATTTCTCTATACATATAGGTAAAGTTATGATGTTATCATTTATATTGTCCAACAAGGCATATAACCCTATCTATATTTAGATTCCAACATATTCCTTCTTTATTTAATGCACATGCCTTCATTGTTAGACCCACTAATATTTACACTAATATTTACTCACTATAATGGAATTTCTTGGTCACATACTACCTGATAAATCTAGTCAATGAAATAGAAACATCCATTATTAAATAGCCATCCACCCAAAAATATTGAGACAATCATTTTTATATGGCCCAAAAAAAATACTTAAGGCCATTCAATTCCTAACATAGAAAGTAATTGGGGCCATTCACTACCTAACATCTATGTCATTCATTTAGATTTGAGAGATTTAACAATGGCACGTGGCAATTGAATTGCCCATTAATTGGCATGTAAACCATTTTTCCCATGTTTCCTCTTTGGAGTGGTATGAATAGATGATTTCGAATAAGAGGCTTCTTGGGTTCAACCCAACTGTAGCATGACAATAACCTCAATTTGTATTTAGTTATCTTTTCCATGTAGTTTGATCTCACATTAAACATTGGGTCTTATTGCAAAGGTAAGTCTAAAAGGGTTTGCAAAAGGTGAATGCATGAGACCACAAATTATCCTCTCTACTCACACTATTAGTAAGAAGTGAAAGAAAACTCAATCAGATCCTAACTAATCCAAATAGAGAAGCAAAGAAAATAAAATAGCCCAAAAATTTGGTAGACTAATGAAAAAATACACAAGATATGCCAGAGAAAAAACCTTTCAAGAATAATTCCAACCTCCAAAGCACACTCTAATTATATTATGTCTAAACAAAAGATTATAATATAACAGAATAAAAATGCTTTCAACATGATATACATGATACTTTTAACTCTATATAGAGTTAATCTAGAAACATAACCTTGCTTTGAACCTATAATGAAACCATTGTTGGAGTATGAAAGACACTGAGAGAGGGGGGGGATGAATCAATGTCTTATAAAATAGACTTGTTTTTGGAAACCATTAATGAACTTTTACCAACTATGAACTTCAACCTTTTTATGATGAAAACTTGAGACCATGACAACTGTTGGTGAACTGTGATGAGCCATCAAAACAATTTATGAACATCATTTTAATATTTGTTGAGTCATGACTATAATACTGGCAAACAATAGAGGTAATTTTATAACTTTCATTGGACTGTGATAAGTGTCAAAATATCATGCATTTGTACGTCAAAATGAGCATCATGTCAACAATAATATGTAACAATTAAATCATGAAACAATGAACATGAACTCATGAATAGAATATTATGAGCCACATAATCACAAGCGACCATAACACAAAGATTTGACAAGTGGAAAACCCTCTAGGGATGAAAAACCACTCTAGAAAATGCCTCATTGGCTTAATCAAAATGTGCTTCACTAGCAAATATAGATGCCCCACTGGCTATATGTGCATCACTGGATTTTTGTGCCTCACTGGCTTTTATACAATCTCATGAATACAATATAGAATTTGAATCAATATAGAGGGTTACTTTGCTCCTCTACATTCCAATCCTTGACTATCTCATTATTTGAGACTTAAGAAACAACGATACAATAGCTCAACACACTGATATAACCTTAATGATAGTGCAATTAACACAAATCATCAAAACCTACATCAGATGTTTACATTACATCCTTTTTATACAATTTCACCAAGTCTTCTTTCTCTCATGAAATAGTTTGTGTATGTAACTAAACTTCTTCAACTGTCTCAGACAGTTTTCAACTACATAAATAACTATCAAAGGAATATGGTCAAGTAGACCAATGTGGACCTTATACAATGCCTTTGAAATAAGAAACTTTTAACCACAGTTTGAGTCTTTTAACAGTAAATCTTTAGCCACAGTGATAACAAATAATGTTCAAACTAAAGAATACCATACCAAAATAGAGCATCATCAAACTATCCTCAATACCCGTGCAAGAAACCCTGAGGTAGAGTTAATCTTTCAAACCCTAACAATGGGTGTATCAAAAATTTGTAAGCCGTTCATAAAACCCTAACTGTTCTTCAAAGATAAGTAATGTATGAAATGATAACCACTACAGTCTTCAACTTATAACTGTAATCTAAGTCATGATAAAGTCAAAAACACCACTTCAAAAACTAGACTGTCATAGCTCGAAAAGAGCATCACAGATAGAGAACTGTAACAAATAATAAACAAAGCTTCACCATTTTCATTTTTAAGATCTTCAAGCACCATAGAAACTTCTTCATGCACCCAAAGAAAAAGAAGAATATCACCTGTTTTGATATGTCATTCATGCGTCAAAAAGTAACTGTCGAGAATACTGTGAGCTCAAGAATAATTATCCAACTTCAACTCCACTGAACCGAGCATTATCTTATCAAAAAATCCCCATCATGATACAGAATCTTCAAGAAAACTTTGCAAAATGATGAAACCCTAAGTCAAATGCATCACATCTCAAAGTTTTGACATTATGAAATGATTAACAAAACACCCTTTTTTCCCTATTTGTCACGGTCACTGAGAGCAACAGATTACCCTAGAAGGAATAGATGACCAACAATAAAATCATAACCTTTTGACTTGATAAGAATGCCGACAACCTGCTGATCAGGTTAACTTCTTAAGTGGCCTGATAATGCTTTATGCTTATCAATGATTTTCAAACTATATCAACTAAATGCCCTTTAACAAATAATGATACACAATATGATGCCCTTCTAGTGACTTTAATCACATAAAAAAAATGATATGGTAAATGTAGACTTTAAGACATTGGCATAACCTTGCATTTTGCTTAATATAAATGAAACATCATAACAATAATGACCTTGAGACCAATAACTTTGCACTGTCTCATGATATAGATGACATCATAATGCCAATTAAACAAAATTGATACAAGTGAGTCCATTGTAAGGCCAAACAAGAGATCACTGCACTTGCATACCAAGTCACTCAAAGATTGCCTATGTATATGAAACCAACTCAAACTAAATCCCTCTACCAACTGAGTGTATGAAAACAATGCAACTGTAGAGCATAGAAAGTGCCATAACCAACATGCACTTGTAGAGCATGTAGAGAAAATACATCTATAGAGCATGTGAATAAGACATCAAGGAACATCAAGAATACCATAGCTCAGCCAACTGTCTCATATACCAAGAACCATGTGAATCCTAATGATCAAAGCTCTTTGCCAATGCTTTGTGTTGGTTTACATTTTCTAGTGCAACAAAGTTAAGACGAGACCATGTCACACATGTGTAAGTGCTGCCACAAGAGAGACCATGTGTAAATGCTGTCACAATATCAAAATAGTGCTAAAGGATAATCACCAAATATCAAACCAATGATGTCCCTTTGAAAATGGGCAAGGCTTTGTAAGAACAACTCCACAGAATCTAAATATTGATCATCAATGCAGCCATATTACCACTCCCATCACTAGCATAGACCAAGAATGCAATCTAACCACAATAGACCAAATGTGCAAGCTCATTGTCATATAAAACCAAAAACCCAAATACCTCTACTATGCCAACTGTCATGATGCAATAGTCATTGTACCACAAAGAGAGTTTGTGTATTTGACATCAAGGACAACAACTGAGAGGGCAACAAACTCCCCCTTTGTCCTTGATGGAAAAACACAACTCTCTCTCCCCCTTTTTGCATCAAAGACAAAGGGAGGAAGAATTGTGCAATTGCCTCAAAGATAAATCAGAAACCATAAGCTAGTATGCTCTAGAAAGAAATGACAAGCAAAAATAGGGAATATAAACCATACCATTACTGTCCAATGGTGCATGAAACATCCAGAATGGCCTGAAATACAACTGCACTATCAGTACCATCGAAATGAGCATATAATGAACAAGGACAACAATTGAAGATGCCAAGCAAAACTAGAGATAAGAGAACTATCATCTGAGTAGAACATCACTGTCACCAATAGTAAGAACCAACTAGAATGCATAAATAGCAATGATCAAGAAGCAAGAAATGTAGGCATCAAGAGAACATCATCAAAGCACCAAGATAACATCTGTATATACCACTATATCCATGTATCAACCATCCTTATCAAAGCAACAACAAAATTTCAGAAAACTGATAAAACTGTGCATGAACCAATGTCCTCATAAATTCTGAACTGCTAGAAGAAATAGAGGAACATATCCATCAAACTGAAAAAGTAAGTGCTATGATAACTACCATTGTAAATCCATGGTGTACCAACATAAAAAGATCACAAAAGAATGAAGTTTGTTTATCACTTGTCACATTAGGATGCTAAGAAGCTCCCCCTGAGATCAAAGCTTGCTGTAACTTTCCATAGACCTTAAGGACTTCAACATTTACTTCACTGTAAGCATATAAATCAGAATATTATAAAACATGTCCATATTAATATATGAACTATCCTATTATCATTATAACAAGAAAGTACTGCTACAAACCACAGGTATCAAAATACTGACACTGAAATGCCAAACACAAAACATTGTAATGTCAATCAACCACTGTTAGGAATAGAACAAGCATGAGAACCTGAACAAAAAGTTCATTGTCCAACAGCACCTAGGCATCAAGAAACAACTGTATCACAACAAGACATCAAAAATCACTGTCCTTTATAAGCATGTATCAAGGAGCATGTATACCAACTGTGATCAACATCAACTCTTGAAACCAGGCAACAAGCAACTCAACACACTATCAACCCTGAACTTGACTCCAATCAAACTTCTCACAAAGAAACAACATGTACATGAAAAGTAGCATGACAACATCATAGTCTAAATTGATGATCTTGCATTCTGCTAACAAAGTCTGATCCACCTCTGTCAGAATCAACTGTCCTAGTCAAAAACAACTATTATAAGTCTGTTAATGTGATGAGGAACTATCTGCTTCAGTATATAAATAAAATGTTTTCATTCATCTTCAAAGATTTGTTTGAACACACTATGACAAGAACAATCATTTTTAATAGGTGCCAGTGACACACCTAAAGGTGACATTCTGCCTTTTAAAGTTGAAGCATCTCTTCAAACTCTATTAACCAAGCCACCAAGCATAAAGGATCTTTTCAACACAAGCAATCACTATTTAAGAAACCATGGTCTTATTGATAGCACAAGGATATTCTTATAAAGTATGATGTATGTCAAGGTTCCATCACTGTATCTATAAATCACCATAAATTGATTAAAGCATGAAATTCACTAAACCAAAAAACATCTGACCTTGATGCAGGAAAAAACATCTTAACATGAAGTGACCAAAACATTTGTGTCTCTCAACATCAACATCCTGGCCAATCATGAGCAAAGCAAGAACAACTATAATGTCTCTGAATATCCTGAAGAAGCATAAAGGCCCTTGTACATCAAATGCACACCAGTCTATAAACAACAATGACACACCATTCCAACTATGGACTGAATTGTTCAAAGATCTTAAGAAGAACATACTGAAGTCATTGCTTCCAAGCATATCAGTGTCATGACAACCTCTATTGTTTAATGTTTAAGGGGTTTGAAAGATACATTACAAATCAACTCATCCTTGATTCATGCTACTCTTTATGCACTCATGGATATCTCTTGTGCATATGTACAAGATTAGGACTTCCTTCTTTTTGACTTTGTTTTCTACTCCAAACTAGTATAGGATATTTGTTTTCTTTTCCCAAGGCATTCACTTGCTTTTGCTTGAACATGTAGTCTCCAGTTGATTTTATCCTTCCTCTACACCAATGTGCTTTGTGCCCAAACATATTGCACTTATAACACAAAATATTGTGGTTTTGATCAAGAGAAGAATAGTTTCTTCTAGGTGATCTGAGAGAGTCATACCTTGCATGCATCCAATAGTTTCTTGCAAAATGGCCAACTTTATTACAATCATAACAAGCATTATTGTAGTTCTGATTTGACCATCCATAAAAACTTTTCTCTTTAATCCACCCAAAACCATTTCTTTTACAATCTTTGGCCCTATGACCATAAACATTACATGCATAGAAATAACCATGGAATTGTGAGTAATTGTACCTGGTAGGTGGAAATCTTGAAAATTTGTTATTAGTAATATTAACTTTGGCTTTCTTCTTGGATTCAACCTTAGGTGCAACAGAGTGAAATGTTAGATCTATCTTCTTTCTAGGAGCATCTCTTGTCTTGGAACATTCTCCTTTGTCATAACCCAAGCTAGTGGTATCCTTGTAATACCTTTGCTTGCTCAACATGTCATTCAAGCAGTCAGTACTCTTTTCAAATTGAATATTCTTTTGCAATTTTAAAGATGCTTCTTCAAAATCCTTTCTCAAAGAGACTATTTCTTTCTCTAACTTTAGACATTCTATTCTTTTTACTTCAAAGTCAGATTTAGTCATATCTATTATTCTTTTGGCTTCTACAACTTCAATTTTTAGATTGATAATGTGTTTTTCAGATTCATCAACTTGACTTCTTAAATCTACAATCAACTTTCATGCCTCTTCAAATTCAATAGAAACTTTTGCAAGATCAGAGAGTACCTTAGTCTTGGAATCCTTCTCTTGTTGAAGTTGGACCTTTAATTCTTGGTTCTCTTTTTCAAAATACTTGTTCATTTCTAGAGCACATAAAAGTTCTCCTTCAATATCCACTTCACAGTCATCTTCATCAAATTCATGTCCATCTTCATCCACAAAGAGGTCTCCTTCTGCATCATCAAACTCAACAATAATGTCATTTTCTTTATCACACTTTGTGTCAACTTTCAAAGGTGATTTAGGCAACAACTCATCATTGGGTTTGACTAGAGCTTGCTGTACAACCTTTTTCTTAACAACTTTCCTTCCTTTATTTCTTCTACACTTTCCCATAGTACTCCACTATCAGGACCTACCCAAGCCGGTTAGACTTCTATAGGGAACCTACACTCTGATACCACTTGTTGGAGTATGAAAGACACTAAGAGGGGGGAGGTGAATTAGTGTCTTATAAAATAGACTTGTTTTTGGCAACCATTAATGAACTTTTACCAACTATGAACTTCAACCTTTTTATGATGAAAACTTGTGAACATGAAAGAATAGGACAACTGTTGGTGAATTGTGATGAGCCATCAAAAAAATTTATGAATATTATTTTAATATTTGCTGAGTCATGACTATAAGACTAACAAACAATAGAGGTAGTTTTATAACTTTCATTGGACTATGATAAGTGTCAAAAATATCATGCATTTGTACCTCAAAATGAGCATCATGTCAACAATAATATGTAACAGTTAAATTATAAAACAATGAACATGAACTCATGAATAGAATATTATGAGCCACATAATCACAAGAGACCATAACACAAAGATTTGATGAGTGGAAAACCTTCTAGGGATGAAAAACCACTCCAGAAAATGCCTCACTGGCTTAATCAAAATGTGCTTCACTAGCAAATATAGATGCCTCACTGGCTATATGTGCCTCATTGGATTTTTGTGCCTCACTAGCTTTTATACAATCTCATGAATACAATATAGAATTTGAATCAATACAGAGGGTTACTCTGTTCCTCTACATTCCAATCCTTGACTGTCTCATTATTTGAGACTTAAGAAACAACAATACAACAACTCAACACACCAATATAACCTTAATGATAGTGCAATAAACACAAATCATCAAAACCTACATCAGATGTTTACATTACATCCTTTTTATTCAATGGAATCACCAGGTCTTCTTTCTCTCATGAAACAATTTGCGTATGTAACTGAACTTCTTCAATTGTCTTAGACGGTTTTCAACTACATAAATAACTATCAAAGGAATATGGTCGAATAGACCCATGTGGACCTTATACAATGCCTTTGAAATAAGAAACTCTTAACCATAGTTTGAGTCTTGTAACAATACATCTTTAGCCACAGTGATAACAAATAATGTTCAAACTAAAGAATACCATACCAAAACAGGGCATCATCAAACTATCCTCAATACCCGTGCAAGAAATCCTGGGGTAGAGTCAATCTTTCAAATCCTAACAATGGGTGTATCAAAAATTTGTAAGTCGTTCATAAAACCCTAATTGTTCTTCAAAGATAAGTAATGTATGAAATGATAACCACTACAGTCTTCAAATTATAACTGTAATCCAAGTCATGATAAAGTCAAAAACACCACTTCAAAAACTAGACTCTCATAACTCGAAAAGAGCAACAAGATTTATATAGTTTTTCCATTTTTCTCACAGATAGAGAACTCTAACAAATAATAAACAAAGATTCACCATTTTTATTTTTAAGATCTTCAAGCACCATAGAAACTTCTTCATGCACCCAAAGAAAAAGAAGAATATCACCTGTTTTGATATGCCATTCATGCCTCAAAAAGTAACTGTCAAGAAGACTGTGAGCTCAAGAATAGCTGTCCAGCTTCAACTCCACTGAGCCAAGCATTGTCTTTGATAGAAATTGATTGTCATTGATGTCAAAAAGGTGTGAGTTGATGATGCAGATACATCATAATGAAAGTTAGATTGGTCTTCATATGACAAGATGCGGATCATGCTTTTAGGAGTTCACAAGAGTTCACTTAGTGAACATCTTTGATGAAGTTGCTTCATGTTTGTTTAAGATGAAGTTCATATCTTTATGATCATGTTTCATATGTGAAGGTTTGATTTCTCATCTTAAGGAGTGGTTCTTTCATGATGCTTATGCTTTCATCTCAAGAGTTCACACAATATGATGTTCTTGTATTAGGATCTGCATTGCTTTGTGTCAAGATGATAATTAAGAATTTGAGTTGAGATGTAATTCTTTATAATGTGTTCTCAAAGGCACAAGAGCACAATGTGTCTTCAATGAGTTGATTCAAGGTCTCAAGGTTTACATAGTATTGATATGATGCTAAGTGTTATGTTGATCTTCAAGTTTGATACAGGACATGAAAAAATGTTGAATTATTTCAAGCCTCTTTGTATAATGCAGGATGTTCTTGTCATCATGTTTCAAGATGTTATGGAATGTCAAGGAAGAGGTTCATGTGTTCATATGACAGTTGATAGAATTTTGACTTCAATATGGTTCAACCTTCAGAGGAGATCTTTGTTTGATCTTATTGGCATACCTTCTAAAGGATACTGAGTTCATACATGAGCTTATAATGGTCAGAATGTGGAGGCATAAGTGATTTGGTGAGGTTGTGTTTCATTGTATTTGTTATCTTCATATGCTGCTATGTCCTCATGCATGAGTTGCCTTGAGTAATTGTATTTATAAGGTTGCTTCATGATGATGTTGATAAGGTGATGTTATTGATGTCGATAAGTGAAGGAGTTATAATTCTCAGTGAAGGAGTTGTCTTCTTCGCTTCACCATCAGGAGGATAGATGTTGTGCTTCATAGGTTCATCCCATACTTTATGATGCTTGGTAGTCATGACTTGATGTTAATATGGATCATTGCATATGATAGTGGTATTAAGGTTTGCTCATGGCATAGTTAAGGTTTGTATTATAGTCATGACTTGAGGTTTTCTTGATGTCTTTGTAGTCTATGGAAAGTTACTTTTCTTTAGTATGTTGAGCACTACATGTAAATGACTATGTTAGGGTTTGTTTTCTAAAGAGTCCAAAACAATAAAACTCTAATCTAAAGCTCTCAAACTCTACACAAGGAGCTCTAAATGAACGTTAAGCTCTTTATTTCTATTTTAAAGTTAACCTATCAAGCAAGTTACATGTCACTATAGTGACAACTTTGGGGTATTGATATCGTTGGGCAACTGGCCCCATCTATCTCTTTCACCAAATCCTTTGGTCAAAACCATAGCTCGAGCGCCAAAAAGCCAAATCAATGGCTTTGTTTAAAAGTTTCAAAGGGCGTGAAGAATGTAATCAATGACTATTATTTAAACTAAGACCCTGACTACCATGTGTTGCATTTGATGGTCATTAGACTGTCATCCTCTTAATGACTGTAGATAAAGCTTTTTAAAAGGCTATTTTTAGCCATTAAAAAGAGGTAGTTTTTATGAGATTTAAAAGATTCTTTTTAAGATCTTTTTCTATTTTTATTAGCTACTTTCTAGGCTTTAGAGATTTTAATGGTGGTGTCTTCATTTGTTTAAATAAGAAATTTTTTTTTTGTGAAGAGATGATTATACAACTTACAAAATATTTTTGAGGAGTCTGAGATAATGAAGAAATTTTTTATTTCTTTTTCAAAGGCAGATTGAGAGATGATATTTGTAGAGAAGGTGAAGAGATTGTAAAATGTTGAAGAAGTTTTTTTGAACAATGGATTTGAGGAGAGAAATAGACAGAGGGCAGATTGATTAAATTCATTGAAGATTTTATTGAAGAGTTATATTATGGGAACAATTGTTTTTTTAGATTTTAAGAATTTTTTTTGAGGTGATTGAAGAGAAGTAAGAAAATGAAAGGTCATTTTTTTTACAGGTGAAAGGACTTATGCAGATGAATAAAGAGATATTATTTTTAGGGTAGATTGATTAAAGACATTTTTTAAAAGATAAATGTCTGATTTCTATCTTTTATTTATAGATTGAGGAAGATGAATGAATCAGAGAGATAGAGGAAAGGGAATGGTCTTGAAAAGATTGATTTTATTTTTCTTGCAGGATGGAAATGTTTATGCAGAGAAGAAGAATATGAATGGTCATCTCATATATAATGGTATTGCAGGTGCATTAATGGATGAATTTTTGGGTGGACCAATATGCAGTGTTGAAGACATTTTTGTAAAGATTCTTTTGAAGAGAAAATGTAGATGAATCTGGTTATTCAGAAAGTGATTGAGAGAAATGAAAACAGATGATTTGATGAGATAATTTAAGTGATTGTATTTGAATCTTTGAGGAATAAATCATAGGGTATGTAATGGTACAAATCATATTGACTTGCAATCATTTCTTGCACACTAGGCTTGAGATTTTGATAATGGTGATTGTATTTGTTAGTGAGACAGATTTATGCCATTGAGGCATGGTTAATTGTCAGTGAGACAACCATTTTTGTAATCAGTGAGATTCAAATAAGTTAGTGAGGCAAATTATTAGAGTGGTTTTTATTCCCCTTGAGGGTTTTCCACTCATCAAAACCTATGTCATGTGTTCTCTTTGTGATTGATTATGTTGTATCTATTTGATCATCTTTATTTAAGTTTTGCATATTATGATAACTATGTCTTTTAGTGAACTCCTTTGCACAATATTTTTGAGTCAAGTTTTGAAATGTTAAAAATTATACAACACTAATTCACCCCCCCTCTTAGTGTTGTTCTGTACTCCAACAAGTGGTATCAGAGCTAGGTTCCCTATAGAAGTCTAATCGGATTGGGTAGGGTCTAAGTGTGGAGTACCATGGTTAGTGCAAAAGAAATAGAGAAAAGAAAAATGTCAAGTCTCCTACTGATCAAAAGACACCATCTATACCAAATTCAAATGTTGATAGAAATGTTTCACAAGATGAGTCAGATATTAAATTAGAGAAATAGTTTTTAAGTGTTCCTTTCTTTGCTGGTTTAGATTTCTCTATTTGGTGAATTAGAATGCAAGTTTATCTATCCTCTTTAGGGTATGGTGTATGGATGTCTATTGAGAATTGATATTTTATTTCCTCTCAGTCACCTAATACTGCAAATATCAAAGAGGCTTATGAATGAAATAATATAACAAAGAAGGCCATTTTGTCTGGCTTATCTAATGAAGTCTCTTGTAAAGTTATGCATTGTGAAACAACTCAGGATGTGTGGAAGGAATTGATAAGAATCTATCAAGGTGATGCATTTGAAGGAGAGGTCAGCTTGTTATTTGAGAAGAGTGGTAATGATGAAAGTCATTCACATGAAGGAGATGAAGTACAATTTGATTCAGAAGAAGATCACATTATGAGTGATTATAATCAGGAGTATGATGAATAAGACTATGAGATTAACATAGAAGGAGAACTCATATGTGCTCTGAGTGAGATCAAGAAATATAAAAAGGAGAATCATAGATTAGAGTTGCAACTACAACAGGAAAAAGAATCCAAAGACAAAGTAATTTTAGATTTTGAAAGAATATCTTCTAATCTTGAAGAGGCAAGATTTTATATTGTGAATTTAAAGACAAATTAACGAATTAGATAAATTGATTATCAGCCTAAAGGTTGAGATTGAAGAGGCTAAGAGAATAATTGATGTTACTAAGTCTGAATGTGAAATCAAATCTATTGAACACGTAAAACTAGAGGCTAAAATTATTAACCTGAGAAAAGATATTGAAAATCTCAAGAGTATGTCAAAGAGAAGTCAAGAGTTTGAAGAGAGCACCATCAAGTTATACGAGATGCTTGCTAAACAAAAACAACATAGGGACACAATTGGACTTGGTTATGAAAAGGGACAGTCTTCTAAAGTTAGAGAAACTCCAAGAAAGAAGATAGATTTGGAATTTCATGCTTCTACTCCTAAAGGCAAAAAGAAGATTGAAGTTGAAATGAAGACCAAAGATGAATTTGTAAAATTGCACAATCAAAGAAGAAATTTCAGAAGAACTGCTTCAATAAGACAAGCATATATGTATAGGTATAATTATTCATTTAGTGCTTATTGTTATACCTGTAATCATTTTGGACACAAAGCAGTTGATTGTAGAAGAAGTCAATTTGCTTCAATAAGGAAAACTAATCTTGTGTGTTTTAAGTGTAATTCTCCTGGTCACAAAACATATAGTTACAGAGTGTATGGAAGAATAGCATCACCTAGTTTGAAAGGTTGGAAAAAGAAAAAGGTTGAAAAGGTTTGGAAGAAGAAAACTGAATAGAAGAAAGAATCTGTGAAAGTTTGGAAGCAGAAACAAAGTCAAGAGAAGACAAAACCTAAACTTGTGCATCTTGCACAAGTCACTTCATCAGTGGCATAACATATAGCATGAAGTGGGGGGAGGTGGTCAATGTTCTATCACTTATCCCCAAGAAGTTTTAGGAGGAGATCATTTGATGTTTGTCAATTTGATGATCTTGTTTTGTTTATTATGTTTTTGGATTCATGCCTGATAATATGTTATTCATTTTAGTCTTGTGAAATGAAGTTCTTAATGATGTTGATAACTATGTTGATCTTCAGCGTATGACAGTGATATAGGTGATCAGTGGTTCATGTTAATAAGATGTTTAGGGGTTCAATGCACAAAGAGTTTGTTGATGTGTAGACTTGATGGGCTGATTTGAATGATAAAGTCAAGAGGCAGTAGTTATTGTTGATTCCAGTATGTTTCAGATGTGGTTCTGTATATATCAGATTTGACATTGTGTTGTAAAAAGTGTCTTGTGTAGGAACAGGTGGATGGTCTTCATCAAGATAGTCTTCATTTTTTTTATAGATGGTCTTCATTTGTTATCATGTAAAAAATGTGTGCAGAAGTAGATTCGTTGCAGGTTGATTGTCCATCTTGTTGTCACTATCATGGAAGTCTTGGAAAGATCATTTCTTGTGTGGTTATAATATCATCATGAGATGTGAATTGTGTGATGATTAGTCTTCATGTTGGTGTTTATGGATATTGAAGTGTTAGTGATATCTTTGCATAGTGTTCAAGTTCATATGTGTCATGTCAAAGGCTTGATTCATCTAAAACCTAAGAGTCATCTTTATGCCTTCATTTTTATGCTTTGGGAAATCTTGGAGATGTGTCATTTAGGTCAACAAGGGTTGATGATTGTGAAAGATTTGTTTGTCATGAAAAATTTGTTTTGCAACCACCAGTGATGTCATCAAAAGTTTGTATTTGATAGCAAAGGTATGTCAGTTTTTCATCTTCATCTTCATACTGGTGTTGTGACAAGAAGTGGTATTGTGCTGAGAGTATGGTATAGTCTATGGGCAGTGATTTGTTTTGTTAGTGCACTTCATCATAGGGGGAGCAAATAGTTTTTAGCCTTTGTCATCAGATGTCAAAAAGGGGGAGAGAGAGAAAATGCATCACGTAGTTTTGCCATCAATGACAAAGGGGGAGATTGATGGAAATTGATTGTCATTGATGTCAAAAAGGTGTGAGTTGATGATGTAAATGTTGGCAAGAGACACTATATGGATTCATGAATGTTGTCATTGATGGCAGCAAAGGTTATCCCACACATCCGCAAGACATGATGAGTCTCTACCGGAAGTCAGATTGAAGAAGTGTTATGATCCGGTAAGCAAGAACAGAGCAGTCAGCAAGGTCTGATAGTCAGGTTTGGATCTCTCAGAGGAAGTATTTTAGTGAAGTGCAGATTTGGGGAAGTCAAGAGTACCTTGACTAATAGATTCCAAAGATTTAGCCTCTAGTGATGAAAGGGTGAAGAGATATGAGCACTTGAGTGTTGGGTTCTGTTTGACAGAGTAGATAGAGGAAGAACTGTACTGGTAGAGTGTCAGATCCAAATCTGGAAGAGATATTGCTAATGACCAAGTTTCTTGAGGTATCATTCATGATTGGCCAACATGATTGAAGACTTCTACAAGCATATCCTTGATTCGCATTACTTGGTATGCAAGGATTCAACCGACAGACTAGAGTTTGGGATAATATTGACTATTCCGGATGTCGACTAGAAAAGTGTTGAAATCACTTGTTTAGATATATATACAAGATGGATTTAGATGTGAAGGTGTGTGTGTGTGGTATTGTGTGGTGCGAAGAAAAGAAGAAAATCAGAGTGAAGACAGTAGGACAAGTCTGAAATGTGACAGTACATCAACATCAAAAGAGAGTAAGAATGAAGTGCAGTAGATCCGTTTATTGAGCTTAACCGGAATTGAACCTTAGCATGTGTGGATGCTTCTCATCAGTTCAAACATTTAGTTACCTTTCTTTCTTGTAGACAGTGAGTCTCTTGTAGGTAGCGAGCCTCTTGTGAGCAGTGTGCTTAGGTAGTGAGCCCTAATTGGCAAGTGCCATTTTGTATCTTCTATTCTTCTAACAAAGAATAATATCTTGGGTTAATCACCCTGTGGTTTTTCCCTTAACCGGGTTTTCCAGGTCAAAATCATTGTATCATGTGTATTGGTGTTGTTTCCATTTCATGATTATGTTTATTCATTTGATTTAATATAGCATTAACTATTAAGGAAGTTTAAAAAGTTGAAGCAATTAAGATAATTGATTCACCCCCCCCTCTCAGTTATCAACAATTGGTATCAGAGCTAAGTTCCTCCAAATAGAGCTTAACAACTTGAGGAAGATCTGGGAATTCAAATGGATATGTATGGTATGAGACAACAACTTCAGTCTGCCCTAGACGATCTTGAGCAATCTAATTCTGAAGTCAATGAACTAAAGGAAAGACTCAAACAGGCTGATGATTTCATAAATGAACTAAGAGGGAAACTAAGTCTCTCTATGAAAAAGAGAAAGGATCTACTTCAACAATTGGCAAGTCAAGGTGAAGCCAAAGATACAAATGAAGATCTGAAGGAGAAAACCATGCTATGTGAAAAGTTATCAAAAGAGACCATTATGATAAGACATGAAATGAAATCAGGAGTCATGAAATTCACCCAAGAAATTGAAGAGAAAAGAAAAATTGAAGATAACCTAAGACAATCTCTCAAGGAGAAATCTGAAGACTGCCACAATATGGATAGAATAATCAGGCATCTAGAATCTGATCTTGAAGAAGCTAAAGAAAAAGAAGAACAACTTGAGAATTAGATTGACACTCTCAAAAGGGATCTTCAAACATCAAATGAATATAAAGAGAAATTCAAGGTAATCTCTGCTCAACTTGAAGTCCTTCTTGAAAGCCAAAAGAGGGTAGATGACAAGTGTGGCTTGGGGTATGAAAAAGGTGAAAGCTCTAGATCTGGTCAGAAGAACTCCAGATCAGAAAATCCAAGAAACAGGCCTAGAAGACCTCCGGTAAGCCAACCAAATGCTCAAAGATATCCATCCTTCAATGGATACTACCACAACTGCAATAACTTTGGTCATAAAGCAAATCAGTGCAGAAAAAGAATGAATCAAACTATTACATCCTTCTCCGGACAGTGTTTCAATTACAAAAGGTATGGTCACAAATCCCATGAGTGTAGATATAGGCAAATGAGCAATTCATTCAATGGTAGATGCTTTGCATGCAATAGAATGGGACATATGGCTAATCAGTGTAGATCAAGAGAATATCAATCAAATATGCAAAGAAATGTTGTTTGCTACAATTGCAATAGATCTGGTCATATTGCCAAATTTTGTAGAAGCAAGAATCAGGACAAAAGGGGTCTGGTGCATCATAATCAGAATCAAGACAAAGGAAAAAGAAAAATGAATGCGAATAAAGTTCAATGTGAGATGAACAAGATTTGCGTGAAGAAAAGTAGAGAGAATGTAGCGGATGGATCCGCACCAGAATCTGGTGCTGATATTCCTTCCAGAAATTGAATAGATGGGCTCTGGCTCAGGGGGAGTAACAAAAGAAAAACCAATTCCCCCAGCCAGTCAATTGGTGCCTGTAATCGGCACATGAAAGGCTACGGAGTTTTCAGAGAAACACCTAGATAAGCCATAGTAAAGATTTGAAAGATCCGCATGAAGATTTAAAGAGTCTAATCCCTTCAGATAGATCTGATTTAACAGTCTTCCAGTAAAATCAGGTTTCTTACAAGTTTGGTCTGGTGTGATTCTAAAATTGAGACATCTTGATCTGTGGATAAATCAAATGGTTGAGGAAAGTAAGAAATCTCGTTGTTAATCACCAAGGATAACTCTAAGAATATTACAGTGATCCAGAAAGAGATCTATTTCAAAATAAGGAGAATAGAGCAACTGGAATAACTTAAGTTGCACATTTATTGCAGTATGAATTTAGGGTTTTTCTTGCAATTAAAAGGGTTCATGTGCTCGTCATTTGCACATTTGCATTCGAAAAGAAAGAAAGGAGAGCTCTGCAACAAATTGCTTCAAACTTCTCAAAGACCAACCGGTGGAGTTGATTCAATTAGCAAATCACTCAAGTTTACTCCATGAACCCTACAAGCGCAAGAGGTATTTTCCGTTATCAAACATCTCTCTGTAAATCCTTGAATGATGGCTACTCTGAATATTGTGTAGATCATTGATAGGCCTCACCCCAAATTCAAGAAACATCCCTACAAATCCTTGGAAGTAGATCCCCTAGGAGCATTTTCTAGTGTACCGCATGGTGTCTTGCATACAGAAGATATTAGGGTTTACATTAATGCAAACATTGAAGAATTTGGAGTGTTCAAATTGATGGATATCTACCACAAACAACTAATAGATGATTCATTTGAGCTCAAACCCTAATTCAAGGCCCTCCAGGACAAGCACTTTGCACAATGCATATATTTCCCCTGTTTTGTTGAGGATGAATGGGTCAGGTATATTTTGAGCAAAATACATGACAACTTCATGTGGTTGAATGGACCATTCAAGATCACAAAAGATGCCATTAGGGTAGTTACCGGATTGCACTCATCCGGTGGGATACCTGTTCTCAAATCTATCAAAAACCAAACTGTGAGTGAGGCTACCGGATCAAGGTTTGACAAAAGGGCAATGACAATAGAAGATATCACTGATCCGGATATCAAGTTTGCCTCCATGATCATCGGCTACAAGATATATCATTCTAGCAGGGAGAATTCAGTACCTGGAACTGCTATCTACACTACCTATGAAATGTTGAGGAAAAATGCAGACTATGACATTTGTGAGCTCCTTCTAAACCAGCTCTTGGAGAACCTACAAAAGATAAAGAAGGATAAGAAGAATTCCTTCAAATTTGGTGGCCTAATACTCTGTCTATTCTTCTACTTTATGAATGAGCTACCCGGATCCAGTGGATGTGTATGGCAGAATGACAGATCGATTTCCATACAAATCAGGGATTATTTGCGTGGACTTGGTGATGACAAAGCACAAAACACAACACTCTAGGGTTTCTTCAAAAACTTTTAGAACATGATGCAAGCTAGAGAGAGAATTCCCCAATCTCTAGTTGAGAAATACAAAGACATAGTATGCTTTATGGTAGAGACTGATCAGTGTCTAATGGAGGCAGTGGAACCAAGAACAATGTGGATCATGCCAATGGGGTATGAGGTGGATGAGAACATCGTGGAACTGCATGTTCAGCCCATGCTAAGTTAACCAAAGGATCCCAAGGCAGAAAGGTTTGGAACCTTTGAAGAATTGAGTGTGAAGATCCATGTTGAGCTAAGGCAACCAGAGATGAAAAGAAAGGTAAGAAAAGAAGTAGAAAACATTGCCAAAAGTTTTGGCATCTCAAAAGAGGCACTTGACGCCCACAAAGAAAAGACAAAAGGAACAGAAAAAGAAAAAGAAGAAGCAGAAGAGGAAAGTGCTCTGATAGAATCTTCCACCCGGACCAGATCATCAAAGAAATCTACACCTACCACTGCTAAAAGCTCAAGGGCATCAAAACCAGAAGCAAAATCATCCGGCAAAGGAGAGAAGAGAACTAAGACAAAAGCCACAAGATCTTATGCTAGTCAAAAGGATGAAGAAGAAACTGAATCTGATGAAGAAGTCAAGAAAATGATGAAAAAGAAGAAAACATCTGGTAAACCCTCTACCGATCAAAGCAAAGAAGAAAAGGCAGAGGAATTTGTTGAAAAACCCACTCTTTGCATTGATGACATCATCAAATCAATTACTGTGGATGGAAATCTTCAGCGAATGGTTGAATTCTATGATGATTATGGTGAAGCTGATCAGAAGATATTACAAGATGCCACAGTCAGGTATCTAAACATCTACAACAAAGCATTCATTGAAATTATATCTCTGATCCCCAAAAGCTTAGAGAAGGAACTTGAAATAAGGAAGAACAATGCCCAAGCCAAAGATCTAGAAATTCGGGAGCAGATAGCTATTCAACTCTATCCTTCAATCACTCAGAAACAAATGAATATGATCTTCAAAGATTGCAAGGATGAGTTTTGGAGCAAAGCTAGAATGAATCAGCTCATGCTTGGAGAAACTGATAAAGTGGCAAACGAAACAAAAGAGATCCTCATGAATGCCTTTAAAAGATTCAATCTTCCTGTTATAGAGGACTTAGGTGTTGATCCCTCAACCACAGGTGTTGAAGAAGGATCTACTGAGGCAATGATAGAAGAAGTAATGGACACTGGTGAAGATAAGGGCTTGGAATCCTCTGCTCCAGAAGGGGTGGCCCATGAACAAACAAACATTACTCCTCCAGTTTTCCCTACTGACTCTAGATCCAAAGGAGAAGAAAGAATATAGGAGAAAGAAAAAGAAGTGAAGGGAAAAGAAGATGACAGCTCTAAGACTGCAGAAGAAAAGAAAACTCTATCTCTGGCAAGAGACACTGGAGAAATTGTCAAAGAATTCTTAAACAAAGAGACAATGGAGATTGATGAACCGGAACTTCTACTAGGACCATTTGATTTTGATTCTCTTTCCCCGGTACAAACAATGAAGATAGCTTCATTTGCTAATGCAAAGGCAAAAGAAAAACTCCTGAAGTCTCACATGGAAGACTATGAGCTAATAGAAGCTGCATCTGGTGTGCTTGAAAAGATCATGCCATTCTTTCTAAAGGATTCATTGACTTCCTCATCAGGTAATCTTAAGTCTCTTGTTAGTTCAGTCAGCACTCATTTTGAGTCCTTAGAGAAATCAGCTGAGGAAAAGGTTCGGAAAGAGTTTTTGGATAAAAGATTCTCTGAAGTACTAAGTCTAATATCAAATGATAGAAGAAATATGGATATAGGGATAAAGAGCTTAGAAAATGCTCTTAAAGATGGCGGGGAAATATATAAATTTTGTCTATCATGGTCCAAAGCAACAATGGAGATTGAGAAGAAAATGAAAGAACAGGAGATCAAACTAACAAAACTTTCTCAAAATTTTGATCCACTTACCTCATCCATAGTAAATCAAGAATGTTAGACTATTGCAGTCTTGGATGAAATTAAGAAGCTAGAGAAAGAAAAGAAAAACAGAATCAGCAGGTTAAATGAACTTAGAAGAATAATCATTCCTAAGTTGGAGGCCATGCATGAGGCCCTAAGTGATGCTCAAACCACAGCCAAGACAAATGATCTAACAGATCTAAAGAAGGCAAAAGATTTTGCATTCCTATTGAGTGGTCACATATCAATTTTGGACAGGATGAAGCTGAGTTGGGCAACCAAAGTTGTATAATTGAAAAACACTTTTGCAGATATACTAAAGTATATGTAGAGTACAACTGGATGATATACTTATGCGACTAAGTATAGATTAATTTTGGAAAATTTTGGTGTGCAAACCCCACCCTTTGCCATTGATGTCAAAGGGGGAGTGATGAGCAGTGAAAAATGAGGAATCCAGCTAAGGGGGAGCTCCAGAAAATGTACATAGAGACAGAGCATTAGCCAAGGGGGAGTATAGTGTGACACTTAGTCATTTTTCACTAAGTGTTGCCATCAATGCCAAAGGGGGAGATTTTTGGCAAGAGACACTATATGGATTCATGAATGTTGTCATTAATGGCAACAAAGGTTATCCCACACATCCGCAAGACATGATGAGTCTCTACCGGAAGTCAGATTGAAGAAGTGTTATGATCCAGTAAGCAAGAACAGAGCAGTCAGCAAGGTCCGACAGTCAGGTCCAGATCTCTCAGAGGAAGTATTTCAGTGAAGTGCAGATTTGGGGAAGTCAAGAGGAGTACCTTGAATAATAGATTCCAAGGATTTAGCCTCCAGTGATGAAAGGGTGAAGAGACATGAGCACTTGAGTGTTGGGTTCCTGTTTGATAGAGTAGACAGAGGAAGAACTGTACTGGTAGAGTGTCAGATCCAAATCCGGAAGAGATATTGCTAATGACCAAGTTTCTTGAGGTATCATTCATGATTGGCTGACATGATTGAAGACTTCTACAAGCATATCATTGATCCACATTACTTGGTATGCAAGGATTCAACCGACAGACTAGAGTTTGGGATAATATTGACTATTCCGGATGCCGACTAGAAAAGTGTTGAAATCACTTGTTTAGATATATATACAAGATGGATTTAGATGTGAAGGTGTGTGTGTGGTATTGTGTGGTGCGAAGAAAAGTAGAAAAGCAGAGTGAAGATAGTAAGACAGGTCTGAAATGTGACAGTACAACAACATCAAAAGAGAGTAAGAATGAAGTGCAGTAGATCCGTTTATTGAGCTTAACCGGAACTGAACCTCAGCATGTGTGGATGCTTCTCATCAGTTCAAACATTCAGTTACCTTTCTTTCTTGTAGACAGTGAGTCTCTTGTAGGTAGTGAGCCTCTTGTGAGCAATGTGCTCGGGCTGTGAGCCCTAATTGGCAAGTGCCATTTTGTATCTTCTATTCTTCTAACAGAGAATAATATCTTGGGTTAATCACCCCGTGGTTTTTCCCTTAACCAGGTTTTCCACGTCAAAATCATTGTGTCATGTGTATTGGTGTTGTTTCCATTTCATGATTATGTTTATTCATTTGATTTAATATTGCATTAATTGTTAAGGAAGTTCAAAAGTTGAAGGAATTAAGATAACTGATTCACCCCCCCTCTCAGTTATCAATAGTAAATACATCATAATGAAAGTTAGATTGGTCTTCATATGACAGGATGTGGATCATGCTTTCAGAAGTTCACAAGAGTTCACTTAGTGAACATGTTTGATGAAGTTGCTTCATGTTTGTTTTAGATGAAGTTCATATCTTGATGATCATGCTTCATATGTGAAGGTTTGATTTCTTATCTTAAGGAGTTGTTGTTTCATGATGCTTATGCTTTCATCTCAAGAGTTCACACAATGTGATGTTCTTATATTAGGATCTGCATTGCTTTGTGTCAAGATGATAATTAAGAATTTGAGTTGAGATATAATTCTTTATAATGTGTTGTCAAGGGCAAAAGAGCACAATGTGTCTTCAGTGAGTTGCTTCAAGGTCTTAAGCTTTACATGGTATTGATATGATGCTAAGTGTTATGTTGATCTTCAAGTTTGATGCAGGACATGACAAAATGTTGAATTGTTTCAAGCCTCTTTGTATAATGCAGGATGTTCTTGTCATCATGTTTCAAGATGTTATGGAATGTCAAGGAAGAGGTTCATGTGTTCATATGACAGTTGATAGAATTTTGACTTCAATATGTTTCAACCTTTATAGGAGATCTTTATTTGATCTTGTTGGCATACCTTCTAAAGGATATTGATTTCATACATGAGCTTATAATGGTCAGAATATAGAGGCATAAGTGATTTGGTGAGGTTGTGTTTCATTGTATTTGTTATCTTCATATGCTACTATGTCCTCATGCATGAGTTGCCTTGAGTAATTGTGCTTATAAGGTTGCTTCATGATGATGTTGATAAGGTGATGTCATTGATGTTGATTAGTGAAGGAGTTGTCTTCTTAGCTTCACCACTAGGAGGATAGATGTTGTGCTTCATAGGTTCATCCCATACTTTATGATGCTTGGTAGCCATGACTTGATGTTAATATGGATCATTGCATATGATAGTAGTATTAAAGTTTTCTCATGACAGAGTTAAGGTTTGTATTATAGTCATGACTAGAAGTTTGCCCTATGTCTCTGTAGTCTATGCAAAGTTACTTTTATTTAGTATGTTGAGCACTACACGTATATGACTGTGTTAGGGTTTATTTTATAAAGAGTCCATAAAAATAAAACTCTAATATAAAGCTCTCAAAGTCTACACAAGGAGCTCTAAAAGAACGCCAAGCTCTTTATTTCTATTTTAATGTTAACCTATCGAGCAAGTTACATGTCACTTTAGTGACAACTTAAGGGTATTGATATCATTGGGCAACTGGGCCCATCTATGCCTTTCACCGAATCCTTTGGTTAAAACCATAGCCTGAGCGCCAAAAAGCCAAATCAATGGCTTTGTTTAAAAGTTTTGAAGGGCGCGAAGAATGTAATCAATGACTATTATTTAAGCTAAGACCCTGACTACCATGTGTTGCATTTGACGGTCATTAGACTGTCATCCTCTTAATGACTGTAGATAAATCTTTTTAAAAGGCTATTTTTAGCCATTAAAAAGAGGTAGTTTTTATGAGATTTAAAAGATTCTTTTTAAGATCTTTTTCTATTTTTATTAACTACTTTCAAGGCTTTAGAGATTTTAATAGTGGTGTCTTCATTTATTTAAATAAGAAAGTTTTTTTTGTGAAGAGATGATTATAGAACTTACAAAATATTTTTGAGGAGTCCAAGATAATGAAGAAATTTTTTATTTCTTTTTCAAAGGCAGATTGAGAGAAGATATTTGCAGAGAAGGTAAAGAGATCATAAAATATTGAAGAAGTTTTTTTGAACAATGGATTTGAGGAGAGAAATAGACAGAGGGCAGATTGATTAAATTCATTGAAGATTTTATTGAAGAGTTATATTATGGGAACAATTATTTTTGTAGATTTTAAGATTTGTTTTTTTGAGGTGATTGAAGAGAAGTAAGAAAATGAAAGGTCATTTTTTTTGCAGGTGAAAGGACTTATGCAGATGAACAGAGGGATATTATTTTTAGGACAGATTGATTAAAGACTTTTTTTAAAAGATAAATGTCATTTTATGATTTCTATCTCTTATTTACAGATTGAGGAAGATGAATGAATTAGAGAGATAAAGGAAAGGGAATGGTCTTGAAAAGATCATTTTTATATTTCTTGGAGGATGGAAATGTTTATGCAAAGAAGAAGAATATGAATGGTCATCTCATATATAATGGTATTGTAGGTGCATTAATGGATGAATTTTTGGGTGGACCAATATGCAGTGTTGAAGACATTTTTGTAAAGATTTTTTTGATGAGAAAATGTAGATGAATTAGGGTATTCAGAAAGTGATTGAGAGAAATGAATACAAATGATTTGATGAGATAATCTAAGTGATTGTATTTGAATCTTTGAGTAATGAATCATAGGGTATGTAATGGTGCAAATCAGATTGACTTGCAATCATTTCTTGCACACTAGGCTTGAGATTTTGATAATGGTGATTGTATTTGTCAGTGAGACAAATTTATGCCAGTGAGGCATGGTTAATTGTCAGTGAGACAACCATTTTTGTAATCAGTGAGATTCAAATAAGTTAGTGAGGAAAATTATCAGAGTGGTTTTTATTCCCCTTAAGGGTTTTCCACTCATCAAAACCTGTGTCATGTGTTCTCTTTGTGATTGATTATGTTGTATCTATTTGATCATCTTTATTTAAGTTTTGCATATCATGATAACTATGTATTTCAGTGAACTCCTTTGCATAATATTTTTGAGTCAAGTTTTGAAATGTGAAAAATTATACAACACTAATTCACCTCTCATCTTAGTGTTGTTCTGTACTCCAACAGTCTTATCAAAAAATTCCCATCATGATATAGAATTTTCAAGAAAACTTTGGAAAATGATGAAACCCTTAGTCAAATGCATCATATCTCAAAGTTTTGACATTATGAAATGATTAACAAAACACCCTTTTTGCCCTATTTGCCATGATCATCAAGAGCAACAATTTACCCTAGAAGGAATAACTGACCAACAATAAAATCATAACCTTTTGACTTGATAAGAATGCTGACAACCTGCTGATCAGGTTAACTTCTTAAGTGGCCCGATAATGCTTTATGCTTATCAATGATTTTCAAACTATATCAACTAAATTCCCTGTAACAAATAATGATACATAATATGATGCCCTTCTAGTGACTTTAATCACATCAAAAAAATGATATGGTAAATGAAGACTTTAAGACATTGGCATAACCTTGCATTTTGCTTAATATAAATGAAACATCATAGCAATAATGACCTTGAGTCCAATAACTTTGCACTGTCTCATGATACAAATGATATCATAATGCCAATTAAAAGAAACTGATACAAGTGAGTCCACTGTAATGCCAAACAAGAGATCACTACACTTGCATACCAAGTCACTCAAAGATTGCCTATGGATATGAAACCAACTCAAACCGAATACCTTTGCCAACTGAGTGTATGAAACCAATGCAACTGTAGAGCATAGAAAGTGCCATAACCAACATGCACTTGTAGAGCATGTAGAGAAAATACATTTGTAGAGCATGTGAATAAGACATCAAGGAACATCAAGAATACCATAGCTTAGCCAACCGTCTCATATACCAAGAACCATGTGAATCATAATGATCAAAGGTCTTTGCCAATGCTTTGTGTTGGTTTACATTTTCTAGTGCAATATGTTGGGAATTAGGGTGTCTCAACCTTGGCAATACTCTACATTTGTAATGTTTGTATTTATTATTTAATTGCCTATGTTGTAAATATTTGGAAAATCCATATTGTCATATTGTGGGATGTGGCACGATGATGTGTCAATCCTACATGGATTATGACAACTTGTATTTTTTGTCCTCACATGAGGAGATAGGCATCCCACTTAGTGGTAAGAATATTCTTTCGTGTGTCGACATCTTCTATGTTGTGTAAGGAATGTTTGACCGAAACAATTATGACAGATTCCTATGACGAATCTATGACATGTAAGAGTCGAAAATAGAAGGTTATAAGACAGGTGATGACATGTGTCATGAAGCATCTTTGAATGAGGCATATTTGGGTGCCCCAAGGTGGAATATGACATGTTGTAAAAGAACATATTATTTATAGCATGTATATGAATGATTCTCTTTCAGCTGTAAGTTGTAACCGCTATGATAGATTCTATGACGTTCGAAAGTGTCGTAAGAGCATCTGTCATAGCCCATTTTGGAAATAGGCGTCCTCTTTAGGATGGGAACTATGGACAAGTGTTAGGCACATTCTACAATGTTGACCAAGTGTCCCTAGGCATGGGTTATGGTCCAAGATGCCATGTTGGATGCCCATTCCAAGAAAGGTCGAATATTGCCTTGTATTTCCTATTTATACAAGTGCTTGGAGATGGAGTTTGTATCACAGGTTTACAGGTACTGTTATGCTACTGGATTGACTCTAGACATGAGTGTCAAAGACCATTGAAGCTTGCATTGCAAGTGTATTGTAAACATTCTTTCAGATTTGTCAATACATTGTGCAGGTTTCTGAGTGTGGGGTTTTTCACCCGATAAGGGTTTCCCCACCATAAATCTTTGTCTCTCTTCTTCTGTCTTCTTTCTGGCTCTTGTGTTTTGCTACTATATCTCATGTTAATGGTTTAACATTGCTGTAATAGTTAGGATAAATTTGAATTTGTATAGCCCTCTCCTCAATAGATTAGTGTAGGAAGCGTTTCCGCACACCTAGCTTCCTTTCAGTTGGTATTAGAGCTTGATCACCTTTGGTCCTAGTTGTTGGGTAGGGGTTTTTTGAGCTAATCTTAGGTTGAGTGGGAGTCTGCGCAGAGCATTCTATATCTTATTACAACAAGGAGATGGCAGGCACATCAGGAAGGTTTGAAGTAGAGAAGTTCAATGGCAATAATTTTGAGCTGTGGAAGCTCAAAATGGAAGACATGATAGTTGACCGAGACCTTTGGGAAAGTGTGAACAAAACTAAACCAGATACAATGTCATAAGATGAGTGGGATCTCAAGGATCGCAAGGCTAAGGGTCTCATAAGACTTAGTCTTGCCGATTATGTGTTGTTAAATGTCCATGAGGAGACTACTGCAAAACTCCTTTGGAAGAAGTTGGGGGATGTGTATCAAGACAAATCCCTAGTCAATAAACTTTTCCTGAGAAAGAAGTTGTATTCTCTTCGAATGGAGGATGGAGGATCCATTGCTGAGCATATGAATGCCTTTAACATGCTAGTTGCACAATTGACATCTATCAGTGTAAAGATGGAGGAGGAGGATCGGTGTATGACCCTGCTTTGTTCTCTATCGGACTCATGGGATCATCTTGTCATGGTAATTGGGAGCACCACATCCATATTCAAAATGGAAGAAGTGGTTTCTTCACTGTTGTCTGAAGAGATGTGGAGAAAGTCTTCTGAGGCAGCCAAAGAGGCCTTTGCAGTTTGTGGAAGACCCAAGGAGAAAGGGAAGAAGAAGGACAAGAAAGATGAGAAGGGTAGATCCAAATCCCGTGGGAGATCCAAATCTCCTAGAAAGTCCAAGGCTCTTTGTTGGAACTGTGGCAAGACTAGGCTTTTCTAAAAGGAATGGAAAGAGGAGAAGAAGAAAAAGAAGAAAGCTCCTAATTCAGATTCTGACAAATCACTCGATGACAGTGATGCTTTGATCACAGCCTTAGCAACTCATGCATCTGATGATGTGTGGCTAATCAAATCTGGTGCATCATTCCACATGACCTCGCATCAAGACTGGTTCACTAAATATGAGGAGTTCAATGGTGGAAAGGTGTATTTGGGTGATGACTCTCATCTGAAGATCGTTGGTCGTGGAAGAGTCTCTATCTGATTCCCTGATGGTCGAGTGAAGGGGATCTCTAGGGTTCTACACATCCTAGGCTTAGCACGGAACCTGCTTTCTGTAAGTATGTTGAATGATGCAGGTGTGCAGGTTGTCTTTTCGAAAGAAGGATGCAAGATGACTAGAGGAGCTATGGTGCTTGCTAAGGGTACTAGGAGAGGTACTCTGTTTCAGCTGGAGGCATGCATTTCACAATGCAATAGTTCTTCTGACTCAAGGAAGAGGGCAGCAGTCACTTCATCCCCACCATCTGAACGAGCAGTGAAGAAATCTATTGTTTCTAGTCTTGATGGTTGTAATCGTGCTTTGGAAGTTAAACTTCGTACAGAAAAGACAATGTTATAGCATAAGAGATTTGGCCACATTGGTGAGAAGGGTCTACGTACCCTGAAAAATAAGAACCTCATTGAGGGGTTAGATGATTGTAATCTTGAGTTTGACTTTTGTGAACATTGCATTTATGAAAAACAAAACCGTGTTCAGTTTTACTCAAGTTCTCATAAGTCTTCTGGTGTGTTGGACCTCATTCATTCTGATGTGTTTGGTCATGTTAATGTTCCTTCGTTATCAAAATATGTATACTTTGTATCTTTTATAGATGATTACAGTAGAAGGACATGGATTTATTTTCTCAGAAGAAAATCTGAAGTCTATAGCAAGTTTAAGGAGTTTAAAGCCTTTGCTGAAAATCAGACTAGTAAAAAGATTAAATGTTTGAGAACTGACAATGGTGGTTAGTTCTATTCTACAAAATTTGATAAGTATTGCAAGGAACTTGGGATTGAAGGCACAAGACAACTCCTTACACCCCGCATAAAAATGGAGTTACAGAGAGGATGAACAGGACACTGATGGAGAAGGCTAGGAGTATGCTTAGTGGAGCTGGCCTAGAACAAAAGTTTTGGGCTGAAGCTGTTGCCATTGCTTGCTATCTGCTAAACAAATCTCCTACATCAGCTCTTGTTGGAAAGACACCCATGGAGATGTGGTCTGGTAGAAAGCCTTCAATAAGGCATCTTTGTGTTTTTGGTTGTGAGGCATATGCACATGTGCCTAGGGAGAAGCGGTCAAAGTTGGAGAACAAAGCTGTTAAGTGTATCTTCATCGGCTATGGTGTTGGTGTGAAAGGATACAAGCTTTGGGACACCATGGCTGAAAAAGTGTTTTATAGCAGAAGTGTCATCTTCAGAGAGATTACACCTTCTTCCACTATTTTGCAACCAAAAGAAAGAGAAAAGAAAAAGGACGTTGTTTAGTTTCCTCTCACCCCTGAGAAGACTGAACAGAAAGACAATGTTGGACTTGATGATGAGGAGAGCTCTAGCAGCTCTAAAAGCTCAGATGAAGAAGCTAAACCTCAACCTCAGCTCTTGAGGAGGTCTACATGGATAAGGAAGGAACCTGAAAGGTTTGGTTTTACATTGCTTGATTCTAGTTGTGCTTATACTTTGCTTACTAACAGTGATGAACCTAGAACTGTATCAAAGGCTTTGGATATGAAGGATGCAGGTTCCTGGAAGGAGGCCATGGAGGAAGAAATGGATTCTTTGGAAAAGAATCAAACTTGGGACTTGGTTCATTTGCTTCCTGGATGAAAACCTGTTGGATGCAAATGGGTGTTCAAGAAGAAGATTGGTGCAGATGGCAGTATTGAGAAGTATAAGGCTAGATTGGTTGCGAAGGGGTATTCACGAGTGGAGGGTATAGATTATAGTGAGATCTTCTCTCCCATTGCAAAGATGACATCCATTCAATTCTTGTTGTCTCTTACAACAACTTATGACTTGGACGTAGAACAGATGGATGTGAAGACAACTTTCCTTCATGGTGACTTGGAGGAAGAAATCTACATGTCACAGCCAGAGCATTACATGGTGAAAGGTAAAGAAAATTTGGTTTGCAAACTTAAGAAGTCTTTGTATGGTTTGAAGCAATCCCCTAGGAGATGGTACTTGAAGTTTGATGCCTTTGTATTGTCAATTAGATTTGTGAGATCGAAATTAGATCACTGTGTTTATTATAAGTTTGATGGTGATTGTATTCTCATTGTTGCACTGTATGTTGATGATATGTTGCTCATTGGGAAGGGTAAAAATATGATTTTTGATTTTAAATCTCAGTTGTCAGCTCAGTTTGAAATGAAGGATTTAGGAGCAGCCAAGTACATTCTAGGAATGGAAATTAGAAGAGACAGAACCAACAGAAAACTTTAGTTAAGCTATAGTAAGTATGTGAAGATCGTGTTGGACAGATTCAACATGGGAGATTGTAGACCATTGTGTGTTCCTGTTTCTTTAGGGACCAAGTTGTCTATTGAGGATTGTCCAAAATCTCCTAGTGAGGTGGAGGACATGAGTAGAGTACCTTATGCTATTATTGTTGGCAGTTTGACGTATGCTATGGTCTACATAAGACCAAACATTGCCCAAGTAGTGGGAGTCCTTAGTCGATTTATGGCTAATCCTAGATGAGTTCATTGGGATGCAGTTAAGCGAGTGTTCAGATATTTGAGGGGTACTTTTGAGTATTCCATTTGCTATCATGGTAATGTTTCAGGACCTCTGCATTCTGTTGATATTCATGGATTTGTGGATTCAGATTGGGCAGGTCACATTGACAGTAGGAGATCCACCAGTGCTTATTTTTTTACACCGTTTGGTGGTGCTATTAGTTGGATGAGTAAGCGACAACCTGTTGTTGGTTTGTCCATGACAGAAGCTGAGTATATGGCAGAAACTCATGCTTGTAAGGAAGCCATTTGGCTTAAGAGATTGTGTTCTGATATTGGTGTTGATGGAGGTCAGATCATGATCAGTTGTGAGAGTCAGAGTGCAATTTGCCTTGCAAAGAATCCAACTTTCATGCAAGAACCAAGCACATTGATGTTCAGTTTCACTTTGTGCGAGACATGATTGAGGATGGAAAGGTAAATTTGGAGAAGGTAGATACTTTGAAGAATGTTACAGATGCATTGATGAAACCAATGGGCACAAAGAAGTTCAGATGGTGTTCGGAGTCTATGGGCCTCTCGGCCTATAGCAGTTAAATCTTATTTTTCTATTGGCTCTTACAAGGTGTTCAACAAGTGGGAGAATGTTGGTAATTAAGGTGTCTCAACCTTAGTAATTCTCTACATTTGTAATGTTTGTATTTATTATTTAATTGCCTATGTTGTAAATATTTGGAAAATCTATATCGTCATATTGTGGGATGTGGCACGGTGATGTGTCAATCCTACATGGATTATGACAACTTGTATTTTTTGTCCTCACATGAGGAGATAGGCATCCCACTTAGTGGTAGGAATATTCTGCCATGTGTTAGCATCTTCTATGTTGTGTAAGGAATGTTTGACTGAAACAGTTATGACGGATTCCTATGACGAATCTATGACATGTAAGAGTCAAAAATAGAAGGTTATAAGACAGGTGATGACATGTGTCATGAAGCATCTTTGAATGAGGCATATTTGGGCACCCCAGGTGGAATATGACATGTTGTAAGAGAATATTCTATTTATAGCATGTGTATGACAGATTCTCTTACAGCTATAAGTTGTAACCGCTATGACAGATTCTATGATGGTCGTAAGTGTCGTAAGAGCATCTGTTATAGCCCATTTGGAAATAGGTGACCTATTTGGGATGGGAGTTGTGGACAAGTGTCAGGTACATTCTACAATGTTGACCAAGTGTCCCTAGGTGTGGGTTATGGTCCAGGATGCCATGTTGGATGCCCATTCCAAGAAAGGTCCAATATTGCCTTGTATTTCCTATTTATACAGGTGCTTAGAGATGGAGTTTTTATCACAGGTTTACAAGTACTCTTATGCTACCGGATTGACTCCAGACATGAGTGTCGAAGACTATTGAAGATTGCATTGCAAGTGTATTGTAAACATTCTTTCATATTTGTTAATACATTGTGCAGGTTTCTGAGTGTGGGGTTTTTCACCCAATAAGGGTTTTCCCCACTGTAAATCTTTGTCTCTTATTTTGTCTTCTTTCTGGCTCTTGTGTTTTACTGCTATATCTCATGTTAATGGTTTAACATCGCTGTAATAGTTAGGATAAATTTGAATTTGAATTTGTAGAGACCATGTCACACATGTGTAAGTGTTGTTAAAAGAGAGACCATGTGTAAATGCTATCACAATATCAAAATAGTACTAAAGGATAATTGTCAAATATCAAACCAATGATGTCCCTTTGAAAATGGGCAAGGCTTTGTAAAAACAACTCCACAGAATTTGAATATTGATCATCAATGCAACCATATTACCACTGCCATCACTAGCATAGACCAAGAATGCAATCTAACCACAATAGACCAAATGTTCAAGCTCATTGTGATATAAACCCAAATACCTCTGCTATGCCAACTGTCATGATGCAATAGTCATTGTATCAGAAACCTGAGAGTTTGTGTATTTGACATCAAGGACAACAATTGAGAGGGCAAAAAACATCACATAATCTCCATTTAAATCTTGGACAATATATAGAGTAAGGATATCCTAGAAACCAGAAATAGTTTCCTAAAACCATGGGTTCAAACCATGTGCCAAAGCTTGGTCCAAGTAGTCCAAGTTAGATCCATACGCCCTCCTCCAAGAATAAATCTTCTTAGAATATAATGTAACTCCTTAGTCAAGGAGTCCATGGGCCAAATTAGAGTAGACATCTAGACTTGGTCCATGGACTCGTTAATTGGGGACCTACCACCCTAGCACCATATGTACCTCCATGCTAGAAATATAGACCAATAAGGTAGTGCCACATCATTATAGAACCACCCATGTTGTAAAGTCAACATGAACATTGGGAGAAGACCTACCTATCTCCATTGTACTTTTCAAATTTGAAAATTTTTTTTGAGAGGTTGTAACTTGCTTGTCTAATTTCTAATTAGGGTCAATTTTTTACCTTGGCTATTTTTTTGCTAGTTATGTAGTGGTAATCCCATTTATGTAATAAGCTCATATTTATCAGAAAATATAGTTTCTCAAAAAATTGTTGTTTGATATTGGTTTTTAGAACTTTATATGCACATAAATTTCACATACATACTCCTTTTTAAATCTCATTTTTTGAAAATCAAGATTTTTTGTGTACTATGCAATGGTGCACTTTATTTTTTCTAATTATATACTAGGATTTTACTTTCAACATTTTATTCCTTTTGGGGAATTATAAACTCCTATGAAACTACAAATAGGTTTGTAAACGCACTAATTATAAAATCTCATGCTTTTACTTGTCTTTGGAGTGTTATGCAAATCATTAACGGGGATCTTGTAATCAATGAAATAATATTAAGTTCCATTTTAGGGGGATTTCAATCATGTTTTGAAGTACTTATATTCACTCTTATGTTGTCACATTGGATCAAGATAATTATTCATCTTGGAAAGGAGCAAGATATGCTATCCTATCTCCTTGGACTCATTCCTAAGCCAAGAGACCCTAAACATAAAGATGCATGGTCAAACTACAATGAAATGGTTTATGGACTAATATGTATTTATGTTTTTGAGGACATTCTACATCACATAGAGCATATTGAAATCCCTTTCACCGCTACAACCATAATCAAGTAGTTATATAGATATCTTGAACCTCTATTTGACTGTGATATGCCCTTGGAGAACCTTGCACATGTGGATGATATTGAAACAACTACTAATCCTCATCTCGATGCCCCATCTATATTTTTTCTTACACCACCAATGCAAACAAATCATGGGATGAGTAGTGTAGTCATCTTGACCATTATGTTTTAGAGACAACACTAATATTCTATCATCTCTTGCTACTTCTATAAAGTTTAGGGTTGCCTCTTTGAATGCATTAAATGATTCTTCTTAGTGGGAATATACATGTTTGACAAATTCACCACACTAGGATGCTTATTCAACAGATCTCTCATATTGATTTGTTATGTCCCACTTGTTGAATTTGGAGGAAACTATTAAGAACCTAGCTTTCCTCTTTGATGAAACTACTCTAACAACTATGTCACCATATTCTTTGGCACTTATTCCATCTCATCTTCCACATTGTTGGGGCTTGGTGTGTTATTCACCTATGAGAGTTCTTGAAGAAAGAGTTTATTTGTAGATTGTGAAGAACTATAAAATGCAATATGGTAGGATGTAGTGAATTTTAGGTGTTGCAATATAACATGGAGATATGTATACATGTGGTGATGTTGTGGTAGAAACCAAAACTCATTTGAATAAGAACGCATGACTATATATTTAACTAAGTAATATTGGAAGCATGAATGACAATGCAGGTGCACTTGTGGGAGTGTTGGAGTTCATGGAGAACAATCCATAGGTGTGACTATGTTTAGGATAATGTTTTGAAATACTACAAGCTACAAGGAGTGGTCAAATGTTTATATGTGTTACTGCAAGCTTAGGGCTAGTAGTGGTGGCTATATAGGAGGACATGAACACATTGATTGTAGTTAGTAAGAAACTATTATTTCTTATTGCGTATCAACATATAGTCATCTACGATGATTATCCACATGGAGAAATCATGTTTGGTGATATGTGAAATATGATAACATCATGGTATGGTTAAGGTGTGGTTATGTGACTCTTGGTATTCCATAGGTTTGTTAGAAAGTTAGACGGTTGGTATTCCATGATGACATCTTACCTATGCATGCGAGTGGGGCAAGGTTGGCTTATGATTAGTTAGTAAAGTGTTGGACATGATTGATGTATGATTATAGAATAAATGTATGCTATAAGCTTGTAGATTAAGACTCTGTCAAAAGACTTGTATTGAATCATTGGATTTTAAGTAATAATGGTAACTTGTTTGAATTTTCTAGATTTAACTATGTTGAGTTTATTTAGATCAATGGAGATGACAAAGAAGAAGAATAAGATCAAGTCAAGATGTTGCGAGCTATTTCAAAATTGGGAAAAGACCTAGAGTTGATGTCCCTAACTATACTGGCAATTTGAACCCTGAAGAGTTGATTGACTGGATAAATGACATGGAAGAGTACTTTGAGTATGAAGAAGTTGAAGATCTAGAGAAGGTGAAATTTGCAAAGACAAAGTTAAAAGGACATGCTGCTATATGGTGGAAAGAAGTTCAGTTGGATAAAAATAGAAGGGGAAAAGAAAAGATTACAAAATGGGATAGAATGGTGATAAAGTTGAAAAATCAGTTTATACTTGTTGACTATGAATTGGAGCTATTGAAGAGATTACAAAACCTGAAACAAAAGGAGAAATCTGTGAAGGAGTATACCGAAGAATTTCATTAGATGATCATAAGGACAGGACATAGTGAAGCAAGCAAGGAGAAAGTGGCAAGATACATCAATGGACTGAGATTGAAAATTCAAGAGGAACAAAGCTTGGTAAGGATGACATCTTTGGAGGAAGCATATTAGTTTTCCCTAAAAGTTGAAGAGAAGATAAATAAGAGGCATGATCAGAAACAAAGAGGTAGAGGAGGTAAATTTCAGAGAGGTAGAACATTTTCTGGAGGAGAAAGATCATATGCGGAGCAGAACAGACTAGAGAATTCATTCACGAAGGAAGACAAAGATAATAATGCATATAGGAGAGATGATAGAACTTTCTACTGCAAAGGAAACCCTAGTCCATACCAGAGTGAAGGATACAGAAGTGAAGGAAGAGGACCTGATAGGAGAACATTCAAAGGAACCTGTTTTAAGTGTGGAGATGAAGGACATAGAGCATTTGAATGTAATCAAGGGAGTACAAGCAAGAGGATAGAGAACAGAGGAAGAGTAACCTATGTGGAAAAAGAACCTGTTGGATCACCTAGTTCAGTTGGTAAACCAGAGAAAGGAGAATCACTTGTGATGATGAGATCACTATTTCAAGTAGAAACAAATGAAGAACCACTGCAAAGGAATAGTTTGTTCAGAACTAGATGCAAATCAAGAGGAAAATGTTGTAAAGTTGTTATTGATAATGGTAGTTCTAATAACCTAGTTTTAGAGGAGATGGTGACTAAGATGAAGTTGGAAAGATTGAAATACCCTAAGCCCTATCAAATAGCATGGATTCAGGATGATCATAAGGTACTGGTGAGTGAACAAAGTTTGGTGAAATTTCATATTGGATCTTATCATGATGAAGTATTGTGTGGTATTATGCCTATGGATGTATGTCATATCTTGTTGGGTAGACCTTGGTAGTATGATAGGAAAGCTATACATGATGGGAGAAAGAATACATACACTATAACATATAATGGAAAGAGAATTACTTTGGTTCCTTTGGAAGATGATCCTAAGAGTGAAGTATGTGGGAATGCTAGAATCTGTTTGGTAGATGGAAAGAAATTTCTAGATGGTTTGAGACATGAGTATATGTGTTATGCTTTGATCCCTAAGAAGCCTGAAGCATTGAAGAAGGAGACCGAAGAATCACAACCGGAGGAGATAACTGAGTTGCTAATAGAGTATGAAGAAATCATATCAGACAATGTACTTGAAGGATTACCACCAATCAGGAGTATCAGTCGTCACATGTATCTTATACCTGGAGCTAGTTTGCCTAACAAAGTAGCACATAGAATGACACTGACAGAGAATGAAGAATTGAATAGACAGTTACAAGAGTTGTTGAGAAAAGGTTTGATCAGAGAAAGTTTGAGTCCTTATATAGTACCTGCAGTGTTAGCACCTAAGAAAGATGGAGAATGGAGAATGTGTACTGACTCTAGAGCAATAAACAAGATCACAGTTAAGTATAGATTTCCTTTACCTAGGATGGATGATATCATGGATTGTTTGAGTGGAGCAAAATATTTTACAAAGATAGACTTGAAGAGTGGATACCATCAGATCAGGATCATAGAAAGAGATGAATGGAAGACTGCTTTTAAAACAAATGAAGGATTGTATGAGTGGTTAGTGACGCCTTTTGGGTTGACAAATGTGTTGGGAATTAAGGTGTCTCAACCTTGGTAATTCCTTGTATTAATTAATTGTATTTATTTATTTATTTATTGCCTATTAATGTATTTTGGATGCAAGTCATGTTTCATCATCTTGTGGGAGTTGGCATGGTGATGTGTTATCCTACATGGAAGGTGACCACATGTAATTTTGTCCTCACATGAGGAGATAGGCATCCCACTTAGTGGTAGAGGTATTTTGCCATGTGTCGGCACTTTGACTAGTGTCTAAGTGAATCTTGACCAAAATGGTTATGACAAATTCCTATGATAGAATCTATGACACGTAAGAGTTGTAAATGGAATGTTCTATGACAGGTGAAGACATGTGTCACAAGGCATCTTGGAAGAAGGCATCTTTGGGAGCCCCAAGCAGGGTTATGACATGTTGTAAGAGAATATGGTATTTTTAGTCAGTGTATGATAGATTCTCTTATAGTTGTAAGTGCTGTCAGTTATGACGGATTCTATAACAACCGTAAGATGCGTAAGAGCATCTGTCATTGCCCAACTTGGGAATAGGTGACCATATTCGGATGGGGTGATATGACAAGTGTCATGACCATGCTGAAGTGTTGGACAAGTGTCCTTAGGCATGGGTTTTGGGCAATGAGGCTAAGTTGGACGCCCATCTCAAGAAAAGCTCATTTTTGCCTTGTAAACTTCTATTTAAGCAGGTGCTTGGAGAGGAGATGTATTATGTGATTGATAGGTACTTTTATGCTACTGGAATATCTTCAAATATGAGTGTCGAAGACTCCTACAAGAGCATTAGGTCTGAAACTGTATTGTAACCTTGATTGTTTACTAGAATACATTTGAGCTATGTTTTGGAGTGTGGGGTTTTTCACCCGTAAGGGTTTTCCCCACGTATATCTTGTCTCTCTCTCTCTCTTTTGTCTACTTTTTTTGTATGTGTATTGCTGCAATATCTCTGTTGTTGGGTTAATAACACTGTAATTATAAAGGTTAAAAAGAATTTGCACTCATCTCTCTTCATTAGATTAGTGTAGGAAGTGATTTCCGCACACCTAATGTCCTTTCAAAATGCACTGAGTACTTTCATGAGATTGATGAATGAAGTTTTGAAGAAATTCTTGGGTAAGTTTGTTATTGTATATTTGGATGACATTCTAATTTTTAGTAAGACAAAAGAAGAAAATTTGCAGCACCTTAGACGAGTTTTGCAGAGGTCAAGAGAGAAGTTGTTGATAAACATTAAGAAGTGCAGCTTCATGAAGGAAGAGTTAGTGTACTTAGGATTTGTGATTTCTCTTGAAGGATTGAAGATGGACCCTAAGAAGGTAAGAGCAATTGTTGAATGACCTACATCGAAGAGCATTGGAGAAGTCAGATCATTTCATGGATTGGCTAGTTTCTACCAGAAGTTCATATAAAATTTCAGTTCAGTTTATAACCCTATGACAGAGACAATGAGAGGTGACAGAAAAGACTTTAAGTGGACATCAAGAGAAGATAAAATTTTTGAATTGTTGAAGCAAAAAGTGACAGAGAAACCTATTTTGGCATTACCAGATTTCAATAAGGCATTTCATGTAGATTGTGATGCAAGTGGGAATGCAATTAGAGCAGTGTTAAGTCAAGGAGGTAGATCTATAGCATATTTCAGTGAGAAGCTGAATGATGCAAGGAGGAGATATTTAATTTATGATTAAGAGTTCTATGCCATAATTCAAGCCTTGAAGAAGTGGAGACATTACTTGTTGCCTAAGGAGTTTGTGTTGTGTACAGATCATCAAGCTTTGCAATATTTGAACAATCAAGGAAAGTTGAATCAAAGACATATGAGATGGGTAGAGTTCATGTAGAGTTATACTTTTGTGTTGAAGCATAGGAGTGGAAAATCAAATAAAGTTGTAGATGCATTGAGTAGGAGAAGGAACTTGTTGATAGAGATGGAGATTGAAGTATTAGGATTTGATGAATTGAAACATATGTATGAGGGAGACACTATTTTTGTAGAACCTTGGAAAGCATGTAAGGAACCTATTGTGATAGATAGGAGTAAGTGATTGGATTATTTCATTCAATAAGATATGTTGTTAAGAGGAAATCAATTATGCATACCTAGAAGTTCCATGACAGATAATTTGATCAAAGAGAAACATAGTGGTGGATTGGCGGGACATTTTGGCATTGATAAGATAGTGGCTTTGGTGAGTGAAAACTACTTTTGGCCTTAGATACATAAGGATGTTAGGAAATTTGTGCAGAGTTGTAGAGTTTGTCAAGTTGCAAAAGGAAGTAGTCAGAATACTAGATTGTATAAACCTTTGACAGTACCAGAGAGACCTTGGGAAGACATAAGTATGGATTTTGTAATGGGATTGCCAAAGACACAGAGAGGACATGATTCAATATTTGTAGTGATGGATAGATTTTTAAAGATGACACATTTCATACCTTGTAAGAAGACAACTAATGCAGTGCATGTAGCTGATCTATTTTTCAAAGAGATCGTGAGATTACATAGATTACCTAGGAGCATAATTTCAAATAGAGACACCAGATTTCTTGGATATTTTTGGAAGACACTTTGGAAGAAGATGAAGACAAATTTGAAGTTCAGTTTAACATTTCATCCATAGACTAATGAATAGACAGAGGTAGTGAATAGGAGTTTGTGAAACTTGTTGAGATGTCTGGTTGGAGAGAAGACAAGAAGTTGGGGTTTGATTCTTTCACAAGTAGAGTTTGCATACAATAATTCAGTGAATAGGAGTATCGGAAGAACGCCTTTTGAGATTGTTACTAGAGTAAACCCTAGAGGAGTTGTAGAGTTGAGAGACATCAGCATGGAAGAAAAGAGAAGTGCAGAAGAAGAAGAATTTGTAGGACATATGGAGACAATACATAATCAGGTGAAGAACCATTTGGAGGAGATGAACAATAAGTACAAAGCACAGGTAGATGAGATGAAGAGAAATAAGGAATTTGTAGTTGGAGATGTAGTGATGGTGTACTTGAGAAAAGAAAGATTTCCAGTTGGGACATATAACAAATTGAAGATGAAGAAGTTTGGACCTTGTAGGATACTTAGAAAGTTTGATTCAGGAAATACATATGAAATGGAGCTACCAGAGACATTGGGTATATCACCTATTTTCAACATTGCAGACCTATATCAGTATCATGAAGCAGAGTTCAGTGACAACATGGAAGAAGACTTCAAGAAGCGGTTACCACAACAAGCACCGAAGCAGATTGAGGACATTTTGGATAGTAGAATTAGACGCAAGACCAGAGGAAGATAGTACAAAGAATACCTTGTGAAGTGGAAAGGCAGATTGGAAGAAGACTCATCTTGGATTTCTCAGGCTGAGGTGGATCGTCTTGGTTTTCCTCTAGCCCCAGCAAAGTGAGGGACTCACTTTTTCAATAACCCCGGATGTCTGATGCAGGAGCATCCCTGGTTCAAGAGCAATCTTACATCAACAAAAAACATTTTCATTTTAGTTTGTTTCTTTTCATTTTCTAGTTTAGTTTAGGTAGTTTAGTTAGTAGCAGTTTCTATATTTTGGTCTGCATTCTACCGCAGTTGCATTTCAGACCTTGCAGAGATGGACTTAGCATTTAGATTCATTCATCTACATCATATCATGAATTTAGAACATTTGGATCAGGTACCAGAAAGATATCACTATCAGAAGATCGACTATTTTCTCAAAACAAAGCATTCTAACAGTCTCAGATAATCAACTAAATGAGAAGACTTGTAGAGCATTTCTCGACTCGCAGAGCTAAATGACACATCTTTCAATGTTTTATAGTTCATGGCCGACCTTCCCTGAGATCCGCACATCATTCCATTCATTTGCGGAGGAGTTCATGTTTAGGTCTAACCTATCCGTGTACACACATTATAGCTCTTCATTGGGGTTTGTGATCTTCCTTGGCCGATGCAGAGGAATCATATGATCCAGAGATGATATATATTTATGTAATAGATGCCTAGGAAAGTAGTTATCAAGTTCATCATAATAGAGATAGTTAATATTTCAAATTCTTTGTGAAGGAGCTTCAAAGCTATATCTTGTGCATATTTAGATATTTTGTAATCAGGCCTGTGAGCCCTAATTGCAAGCCTACATGTTGCCATCTAATTTGTATTTGAATTATATGATATAGTGAATGACTAAATTTGTATTTGCCTTATATCGTTGAGTTGTTTATTTTGTCTTTACTTTTGTTGCATGGTCTGGACAGTTCATTCTGTGAACCCTCCTACCATGACTACACCAAGAAGGTTTGTAGAACACTTATGTGACCTGTGGAGCCTAATGAAACATCATTCATGGCACACATTGATTTGTGGAGCATTACCACATGTTGTAAGCTGACCTACTTATTTCTACACGTTACATCCTTCATTGGAGTTTGTAACCTCTTGTGGCCGACATGAAGGCTTTCATGAGCTTGAAGATGATATATATAGATCTCTTAGATGCACTAGGAAGTTAGTAGTTCTATGATATGATTTATATAGTTTTGAAGTTCAATTCTTTTTGTGAAGGCACCTCAATGCCATATCTTGCATATCTATTGTAACTTGAAAAGCAGGCTTGTGAGAACTTAGATTGTAGCTCACATGTTGCTAGCATATGAGCATTGTAATTCTTTGATATTTTGAATATATGAATCTTCCATTGCATTATATGATTGTGTTGTTTCCATTGTGTTTACTCTAGCTGCATGGTTTGTTCATTCTGTGAATCCTCTGATCGTGATTGTACCAAGTGGTATCAGAGCAAAGTTTTGAATCCTTAGGGAAGTGAAGGCATTCTGTAAGATATTATTGTGAACAGGTTGCCCACCTGAGGTAGTCTACTTGCATTTATCAATAAAGCGATGATTGAGAGGCAGCTGCTACCTTGTAGTTAGATCAACTAATTGAGGCAGTTGCACCAGATCCTAGGAAGAGATGCTGCCAAGGAGGATGCCTGCTATGGCCAATATTGTTGGAAGAATGGAAGAAATGATCAAGATGGTGAGAACAATGAAGTTTAGATTGGATGCTATAGAAGAAGATAAAAGAAGAGGAATAAACCCTAGACATCATGCTAAAAGTGATGATGAAGAATTTATTATTTCAATCTGTGAAACAAAATGAAGAAGCCCTAGAAGAAGAAGAATCAGTTCAGGCGAAGATGTTGAAAGCTATTTCAAAGATTGGTAAGAGACCTAGAGTGGATGTATCAAACTATACTAGGAATTTGAATCTAGAGGAATTGATTGATTGGATAAATGATTTGGAAGAATACTTTGAATATGAGGAAATTGAAGATCCTGAGAGAGTGAGATTTGCAAAAACTAAGTTGAAAGGACATGCTGCTATTTGGTGGAAAGAAGTTCAATTGGATAGAAACAAGAGAGGAAAAGAAAATATCATAAAATGGGATAGGAGGGTGACAAAGTTGAAGAATCAGTTCATACCTATTGACTATGAGTTGGAACTGTTGAAGAGATTGTAAAAATTAAGGCAAAAGGAGAATTCTGTGAAGGAGTATACTGAGGAATTTCATAAGATGATCATAAGGACTGGACATAGTGAAGTAGGCAAGGAGAAAGTGGCAAGATACTGTAACGTCAAAAAATGTCCCCTTGGGGGCTTTTCCCTCATAAGCTTTAGCTCCCAGGTATTTTGCATGTATTTAGGACATCTTAGTTCATAATTTGGCATCCTGATGGAATGAGCCTTAGATAACATGACAAATGGGACCTAGGAGGACCCCTTGAGATATACCCTGCCCAAAATAGGGGGGAGGACTTGGGCACCCGCGCCCTTGTCCTACCCCATTTCAGGGCAGTCTTAATTTTTGGGTGTCGGTTTATAACTGTTACTTAGGTCCTTTGCCAACACGGTAAGTTTTGATTTTTGAAATCTTGGCAGGAGTGTTTGTAGTTGCATATAAAATCATGTTAGGCATTCATTTGTAAACTAGATTTCAACTAGATGATTACTAGCAAGCTATTGTGTTCTCAAGGTGATTCAAGGCTTTCATTGTGTTGCAAGAGCAAACTTGTTTTGTTTATGTGTTTGTATTTGCAAGTTTGGGTATTCATCTCCTCATGGAATGAAGAGAATCTTCCTCCCATGAGATCTTCACCACAAGGTGATATCATTTTGCTTTTTATCATTGTTTCATTTGGATTTGGCCTCTTCCTCACAAGGGAACACTCTCTCTATCTGAGAAAGGTGTTTGGAAGACTTAAGTGTCCCTCCTGGGCTTGACTGAGGCAAGCTCCTAAACACCACAACCCCCAAACCAAGTCTTGTGATTACAGGTTACAGGTGTCATATTCGGGAGAAGTGAAGTTGCAGGAAGGATTGGTAGGCATCAAGGATTCAGGATCTAAAGAGAAGTAGGACACCAAAGTATTTCTAGGACTTGGGTGCTCACTCTAGTGCCCTCTACAGCTGAGTTCCTAGAAACATAAGTTACAGGGCTGATCAATGTCGGAAGGAGGTCCAAATCTCACAAAGAAACTGGTACCTTGGACTTGGGTGCCCACTCCAGTGTCCTCGACTATTCTAGTTTAGAGCCCTAAAAATAGGTACTTTATGATTTGGTATTTTACTCCTGTCTACAAGAGCTTTTTCTGTTATTCATCAATTTGTTGTTGTATTTGCATAATTAGGGTTTTAATGGTTAATTGACCATAGGAGAAGGAAAATTAATAATTAAATTCCCTAATACAAGTTTTCCTACATCTCACAGTGACCTAGGGTATGATAGTGCTCGCCACTCGACCCTAGATCCTTGAATGTATAGTGGAGAGGAGGATTTAAACATCAAAACACTAAAACATTAACAAATCCAATTTTCCACTAAATATTTTGGTGAACCCATGTTTTTGGAATTAAATTACAACTTGTTGAGTGTGTGTCATCATATTTGGATTGATTTCATCCATTCATATAGTCTTTCATCTTATTCCATTGAGAAAATTTTTGAAAAATTGAAAAATTTGAAAAAATTCAAAAAAATTACATTGCTTGGCTCACTAAATTGCATCAGTTCTTTCTAAATTTCCCTAATTCATGATTTTTGAATAAGATATGATATACTATAGAAAAACACAAAAATTCAATAATTTGCATTGCATTTTCATCATTAATTTGCTAGGCTTTTGTAGAAATTTTGACAGTTTTCATTAAACCTAGTAATTCCAAAATCTAGGGTTAGTAGGAAAAATCTTCTTTCAGATTTTTCTACTGATTTTAGAGACTTAAATTTGTCTTTAGTCTTGTATTTTAGTGTAAATTTGCATTTAGATTTAAAATATTTGTACTTTTGCATAGAAAATTTCAATAAAAACTAGCAATTTTCATGCATTTTCATTAGATTTGCATTGGCATTTTGCATATTAAAGCTTGGAATTAATTTTAAGATCTAAGAGTATTTAATTTCCATCATAAATCAGACTTTAAAACATTCATATAGCATTTTGTGTCAATATCTTACACCTAGGGCTTCATAAACAACGATTTTCACTAGATTTGGCCTTAGCAACTCTCTAAATTTGCACCATAGGCATGTTGTGAAGAGAATTTTTGAATTAATTGATTTATATTAGGGTAATTAATTTCTTCCCCTCATAAAAATCTTCACAACACCCTTTTAACGGGTTCTTGTATTGAAAATTTGGTGAAAAACTACACATTTTGACTATTTTTGCCCTAAGGTTTGACCTACTTTGCACTTTAAGCGTGTTGTGATCAATTTTATGGATTGAAGTGATTGATATCATTGATTTTATTTTCTTCACCTCCTTAAATTCATTACAACACCCCTTTTTCTAGGTCTTGGAGTTGAAAAACCATGAAACATAGCCTATTTTTGCTATATATTCACTAGGGTTTGACCTTAAGTGGCACTAAAAGCGTGTTGTGATAGACATCATATCATTAAGTGGTTGTTATTACTGATATAATTTTCTATCCATAGTTATTTTCCTCACAACACCCTTTGTTATGCTCTTTTGCATTGAGTTGTGAAAAAAGTGTCTATTTTGACATATTTTCACTATAGTTTGACTTGGTTTTATCTTGGATTTGCATCAAGAGTGTGTTGTAAAGGATCCTATTGTTATTTTAGACTGATATTAGACATATAATTTTCTTCCCCTGATTAAAATACTTACAACACCCTCGCTTTCATTCATTTGCATTGAAAAAGTACAAAAAATCAAGCATTTTAAGTCATTTTCATACATTCTTTTGCACTTGTCTTTTGCATCAAATTTGAAAAGCTTTTAAATTCTGATTTTACATTGAAAACAATGCAATGGTACCTTCATGTCATTTTTCTATGGTATCTCTGCATGCATTTATCAAAGATCTTGATTTTGACAAATTCCTAATCCTCATGGGTGAACATTCTTTGATATTAGAAGATTTAACCAAATTGATCTCTAGGAACACTCATGAGAAAGATGAAAGTGAAAAACCTTTTTCCGCCATAGAGTATGATGATGATGATGTACCTTTCTCTCATCCCATTGCTCTCCCTGGCCAAGATGTAGCATTAGTGGATGAGAAAAGGTCTCTCACATTAAATACTTTAGGGATGGATGTTGGGTGCAATCAAGAGGGAAACAATGTTAATTCAATAATCATTAATAGAATTCATAGAAATATTCCTAAAATGATTGTCTGAGGGGCAATTAGTGCACCCTCTTGCTTAAAACTGGTGATTATGGTTCAAGGTGTTCAAAATGTGTTACAACAACCACACCACAATGTGATTGCTCACACATACAACACCCGTAATAACAAGCAAAGTAACCAAGGACCACATGTACCTGTCTCTCTTCCATGTTCTCAACCTATGCTCCCTCCACCACCTCATCTAACTCATAAAAGTAGTCAAGAGTATGATCTTGTCGAACAGCTTCACGCTACTTCAGCTAAGATCTCTCTTTGGGATTTGATACAAACATCGCCTACATACCGTGGAATGCTCCAAGAAGCTTTACAAAAGGCGATTGTGTGACCTGTTGTTAAGCCCAATGATGTAGCAACCATATTGGAAAAAATAGATATTCTCTTTCAACCATAGGAATTATTGTCAATTGAAGTTCAAAACCAATATGATCCTATTATAATCTTTGTCACAATAATTAGAACATTGGTAAAATGAGTTATGATTGACAATGGATCGGCTCTTAATGTTTGTAGTATTGACCTACTACACAAAATCAAGGTTGACACATCACAAATCACACCAAATGGCATTAGCATTCGTGGCTTTGATAATGTTGGATGACAATCCATAGGCACTATAACTCTACCTATACAAGTGGGACTTGTGATTGTGCCTACCCTGATTCATGTCATGCCTAGTTCTTTATCTTACAACATGATTCTTGGTAGACCTTGGATTCATGCATTGGGGGCAGTCCCTTCCACTCTACATCGTTCAATCAAATTTATATTCAAAGGTAAACTTCATTCTATTCATGCTGATCTTGAACTAGATAACTGTTTACATATTGAAATGCAAAATCTAGTTTACAATCATATCAGCTTAAATAATTTACAAGCTAATTCATCAAAACCTCTAGCCACGAATGATGTTGTGAAAGATTCTATACCATCGAATGCACTCTTTGGTGATAATTGGGGCTTATTAGATTTTAATCCTTGCAATATAGGGGAATATAAAATTAATAGCCTTGACACATCAAAAGTAGCATCGATCTCATCTAGGAAGTCCTTTGAAGAATCTAAGAAACCTAAAGTCCCCTTGGTAGAAAATAAAAACAAAACTCTCACTTATACCACAAATTACGAGACCTATGAGGCTTCACCATCTTCTAAGGAAATGACATCTCTTTATGGTCGAGGATTTAAAATCCTTTATAACAATTGTGAATATGAACATAAGGGATGTGGTGTAAATCAGCAAGGGATTTGAGTACCTATAGAATCTACTTCAACACATTACTCAAGCGGCATTGGATACAATCCTTTTAAAGAAAAGAAAGACTCCCGTCATCCTACACTTAATGTTAATTCAACAAGATCAAAATAACATGATAGATATCCTAGACATGTATGTTCGTAATGATGGTATGCTACAGGTAAGTATCGCTAACCCTTTATCTCTCTTGTGATGTGTTATGTGTTGTTTAGGCCTCCTGGGATGACCCCTAATTCTCTTGTAAGGTCCAGGATACTAGGAGACTACCTCTGTTGTGGCCTTCTTTTATTTTGTATCATCATTCTTCTAAATTGTCTCTCTCTGTGATTTTATTGTTGTGTGTTGTGTCTTACAGACATAGCGTTGTGGTTGGTGACTTGGGGGCATCCTCCTATGTGACTATCCCTAAGACACTTGTTTTTCCTCTCTTATTTATTGTTTCCCTTCCTCTAGTGTTTCTATCTAGCGGGCAGATGATAAAAAACATTTATACTAATGCGGACCTAGCGTCTCTTTCGAGAGCAATAAAAAATGGACTTAGTTCCTAATATGACGATGGGGTTGTATATTTTATCTGATGCTTGGATAGTGGAAGCACTCGTGCTTTCCGCATAGTGAATGTTATGATGTTTCTATCTCATTTACAAACCTTAACAATACTGCTGCTCTGTGCACCTTTGTTTGTCTTTGAATCTAGCCTTGGTGGTACTTGATTCGAAGAGCTTCGTGATATAGCCCCATGGTTATCCTTGAACTCTGAATTCATTGTATAACCTTGGCTCTTTATGTGGTTAATCATATGCATTTGATATTGTTTATCATAATTTTGTAGACACTAACATATTTCTTGCAGGGATGTGTTTGTGGGAACATTTGGTGATCGTGAAGTACATGTCACCTCTGGGGGGCATGGGCTTGGCAAAAGTCTGTGTTCCCTTGTGTGTTTTCTTCCTACCTTAATGTGCTTGGTATCGATGCATGATATCAACCACCTTAAGGTGGGGGCATATATAAGGCAAGCTGTCTATTATAGATATTAGCAATGTGCTTATCCTCAGATGCAGACTAGTATGATGAGTACTTCTTGCATCCTGAGTTTATTTGCAATCAACCAATCTATCTTGAAATCTATTGCGTATACCTCCTTTTCATCGTAAGGTGTCTTCGTGATGCGGGTGGGGTTGTATACTTTTGAGCTCATACCTCCTTTTCACCATAAGGCATCTCCATGATGCGGGTGGGGTTGTATGCCATGCTTCCTTTTCACTGTAAGGCGTCGCCGTGATGTGGGTGGGGTTGCATTTTCAAAAGTCCTCTACAGAGCTAGGGAGCAGTTCTGTGACTAACTCAACCCTTAAGCATGTCTTCGATGATTGTTGTGGTGAATCCCAATCATCAGTGTGTACCTGTAATGTGCCTAAGATGGTGATGAGCCTAGAAATAGGGAACACACCATCGCTTGTCTACTGTGTTTTCTCCATGTCTTCAAGTGTGTTTGTTTTGGCGTGCTTGTTTTGTGAGGCATGTTTGTTGCCCCATATGCATCCTACATTTTGGGAGGTTTTGTGTGCATTGCGTGTGTGTTGCCCCATATATACAAAGACCTGCATGATGAGTGCATCATGTATTATGGAAGGTTTGTTTACTTTCCAGTACTTGCATTTGCATTTCATATATATATGAGAAAAATAAAAGAAAAGAAATCATGCATGTCTTCCATGCATTAATGTGTCTTCTATGCATTGACTGTCTTCTCCGTGTTCTGTGTGACTATAACTGTCTTCTCCGTGTTTTGTGTGCCTGTTACTGTTTTCTATGTGATTGGCATGTCTTCTCCGTGCTTGATGTGTTTGCTTTATTTGTGACCTTACTTTAATGCATGTATTGGCCTCGTGTTTATACATACATTAAAGTGGGGGATAAATGTAATGTCAAAAAATGTCCCCTTGGGGGCTTTTCCCTCATAAGGTTTAGCTCTCGGGTCTTTTGCATGCATTTAGGACATCTTAGTTCATAATTTGGCATCCTGATGGAATGAGCCCTAGTTAACATGACAAATGGGACCTAGGAGGACCCCTTGAGATATACCTTTCCCAAAATAGGTGGGAGGACTTGGGCACCTGCGCCCTAGTCCTGCCCTATTTTGGGGCAGCCCTAATTTTTTGGTATTGGTTTATGATTGTTACTTAGGTCCTTTGCTGACACGGTAAGTTTTGATTTTTGAAATCTTGGCGGGAGTGTTTGTAGTTGCATATAAAAGCATGTTTAGGCATTCATTTGTAAACTAGATTTCAACTAGATGATTACTAGCAAGGTATTGTGTTCTCAAGGTGATTCAAGGCTTTCATTGTGTTGCAAGAGCAGACTTGTTTTGTTTATGTGTTTGAATTTGCAGGTTTGAGCATTCATCTCCTCATGGAATGAAGAGCATCTTCCTCCCATGAGATCTTCACCACAAGGTGATATCATTGTGCTTTTTATCATTGTTTCATTTGGATTTGGCCTCTGCCTCACAAGGGCACGCTCTCTCCATCTGAAAAAGGTGTTTGGAAGACTTAAGTGTCCTTCCAGGGCTTGACTGAGGCAAGATCCTAAACACCACAACCCCCAAACCAAGTCTTGTGATTGTAGGTTACAAGTGTCATATTCAGGAGAAGTGAAGTTGCAGGAAGGATTAGCAGGCATCAAGGATTCATGATCTGAAGAGAAGTAGGACACTGGAGCATTTCTAGGAATTGGGCGCTCGCTCTAGTGTCCTCTATAGCTGAGTTCCTGGAAATAGAAGTTACAGGGATGATCAGTATTGGAAGGAGGTCCAGATCCCACAAAGAAACTGGTACCTTGGACTTGGGCACCTGCTCCAGTGTCCCTGACTATTTCGCTTCAGAGCCCTAAAAATAGGTACTCTGTGATTTGGTATTTTACTCTTGTCTACAAGAGGTTTTTTTGTTATTCATCAATTTGTTGCCGTATTTGCATAATTAGGGTTTTAATGGTCAATTAAGCATAGGAGAAGGAAAATTGATAATTAAATTCCCTAATCCAAGTTTCCCTACATCTCACAGTGACCTAGGGTATGATAGTGCTCGCCACTTGACCCTAGATCCTTGAATGTATAGTGGAGAGGAGGATTTAAACATCAAAACACTAAAACATTAACAAATCCAATTTTCCACTAAATAGATACATAAATGGATTGAGGTTGAACATTCAAGAAGAACTAAGTCTAGTAAGGATGATAACAATAGAGGAGGCATATCAGTTTGCATTGAAAGTTGAAGACAAGTTGAACAAGAAGCATGAACAAAGACAGAGAGGTAGAGGAGGTAAATTTCAAATAGGTAGAACATATTCTAGAGGAGAAAGACCTTATGTGGAGAAGAAAAAAGAAAGTAGCCCATATTGGAAGGAAGATAGAGATAAAAATTCATACCAGAGAGATGATAGAAATTTCTACCATAGAGGACACCATAATTCTTACTGCAATGAAGGATACTAGAGAGAAGAAAGAGGATTTGATAAGAGAATATTTAGAAAAACCTGTTTCAAGTGTGGAGGTGAACGACATAGAGCATTTGAATGTCATTTGGGAAGTACAAACAAGAGAATAGAGAATAGTGAAAGAGTAGTTTATGCAAAGGAAGAACCTATTGGATCACCTAGTTCAGTTGGAAAGCTAGAGAAAGGAGAATGATTAGTCATGAGGAGAGCACTATTTCAAGTAGAGATAATTGAGGAACCACCACAAAGGAAAAGTTTGTTCCAGACCAGATGCAAATTAGGAGGTAAATGTTGTAAAGTGATCATTGATAGTGGCAATACTGATAATTTGGTTTTAGAGGAGATGGTGACTAAGATGAACCTAGAGAGATTGAAACACCCTAAGCCCTACAAGATAACATGGATTCAAGATGAACACAAGGTACTGGTGAGTGAACAATGGTTGGTGAAATTTCATGTAGGATCTTATAATGATGAAGTATTGTGTGATATTATGCTGATGGATGTATGTCATATATTGTTGGGTAGACCATGGAAGTATGATAGAAAGGATATACATGATGGGAGAAAGAATACTTATACTATAACATCAAATGGAAAGAAACATATCTTGACACCTTTGGAAGATAAGCCTAAGAGTGAAGTATGTGGGAATGGTAGAATCTGTTTGGTTGATGGAAGGAAATTTCTAGATGGATTGACACATAAGAATATGTGTTTTTCTTTGATTCCTAAGAAGTGTGGAATCCTAAGTGTAGAGACTGTTACCAGAAAAGAAGAAGAGTCACAGCTAGAAGAGATAAGTGAATTGTTGACATAGTATGAAGACATCATATCAGACAATGTACTTGAAGGATTGCCACCAATCTGGAGTATCAGTCATCATATGGATCTTATGCCTGGAGCTAGTTTGCCTAACAAAGTAGCACACTGGATGACACCAAAAGAGAATACAGACCTGAATAGACAAATACAGGAGCTGTTGAGGAAAGGATTGATTAGAGAAAGCTTGATCGCATGCACGGTACCTGCAGTGTTAGCACCAAAGAAAGATGGAGAATGGAGGATGTGTATAGACTCTAGAGAAATCAATAAGATCATAGTTAAGTATAGATTTCCATTTCCAAGGATGGATGACATTATGGACTGTTTGAGTGGAGCAAAATATTTCACAAAGATAGAATTGAAGAGTGGATACCATTAGATTAGGATCAGAGAAGGAGATGAATGGAAGACTGCATTTAAGACAAATGATGGATTGTATGAATGGTTAGAGATGGCCTTTGGATTGACTAATGCACCAAGTACTTTCATGAGGTTGATGAACGTGGTTTTAAAGAGATTCTTGGGTAAGTTTGTTATTGTATACTTGGATGATATTCTAATTTTCAGTAAGACAAAAGAAGAACATTTGTGGCATATTACACAAGTATTGCAGAGGTTGAGAGAAAATAAGTTGCTGATAAATATCAAGAAATGTAGTTTCATGAAGGAAGAATCGGTATATTTGGGATTTATGATTTTTGTGGAAGGATTGAAGATGGACCCTGAGAAGGTTAGAGCAATTGTTGAGTGGCCAACATCGGAGAACATTGGAGATGTAAGATCATTTCATGGATTAGCAAGTTTCTACAAGAAGTTCATTAGAAATTTTAGTTCAGTATGCACACCAATGACAAATACAATGAGAGGTGACAAAAAGGATTTTAAGTGGACATTAGGAGTATATAAAAGTTTTGAATTTTTTAAGCAGAAAGTGATAGAGCAACAAGTGTTAGCATTACCAGATTTCAACAAAGTATTTCAAGTAGATTGTGATGCCAGTGGAAATTCAATAGGAGCAATGTTAAGTCAAGAAGGTAGACCAGTAGCATATTTCAGTGAGAAGTTGAATGAAGCTAGGAGAAGATATTCAGTTTATGATCAGGAGTTCTATGCCATAATTCAAGCTTTGAAGAAGTGGAGACATTATTTGTTGCCTAAGGAATTTGTGTTGTACACGGATCATCAAGCTTTACAATATTTGAACAGTCAAGGAAAGTTCAATCAGAGACATATGAGATGGGTAGAGTTCATGCAGAGTTACACATATGTATCGAAGCATAAGAGTGGGAAGTCAAACAAAGTTGCAGATGCATTAAACAAAAGAAGGAATTTGCTGACATAGATGAGAGTAGAAGTATTAGGTTTTGAGGAGCTAAAGCACATGTATGAAGAGGATCTTGATTTTGTAGAACCATGGAAAGCATGTAAGGAACCTGTTGTGGTAGATAGAAGTAAGTGGTTGGACTATTTCATTCAGGAGGATATGTTATTCAAAGGAAATCAGTTGTGTATACCTAGGAGTTCAATGAGGGATAATTTGATAAAGGAGAAACATGGTGGATTGGAAGGACATTTTGGGATTGATAAGATAGTGGCTTTGGTAAGTGAACAATACTTTTAGCCTTAGATATATAAGGATTTAAGGAAGTTTGGTCAGAGTTGTAGAGTATGTCAAGTTGCAAAAGGGAGTAGTCATAATATTGGTTTGTACAAATCTTTGACAGTACCAGAGAGACCTTGGGAAGACATAAGCATGGATTTCATATTAGGATTGTTGAAGACACAGAGCGGACATGTTTCTATATTTGTAGTGGTGGACATATTTTCAAAAATGTCACATTTCATTCCTTATAAGAAGACAAATGATGCAGTGCATGTTGCTAACCTATTTTTCAAGGAGGTTGTGAGATTGCATGGATTACCTAAGAGCATAATTTCAGATAGAGATAAAAGATTCATTGGATACTTTTGGAGGACATTGTGGAAGAAGATGAAGACAGACCTAAAGTTTAGTTTAACATTTCATCCATAGACAGATTGACAAACAGAAGTGGTAAATAGGAGTTTGGGTAACTTGTTGAGATGTTTGGTAGGAGCTAAGGCAAGAAATTGGGATCTAATTCTACCACAAGCAGAGTTTGCATACAATAATTCAGTGAATAGGAGTACACCAAAGACACCATTTGAGATTATGACCAAAATCAAACCTAGAGGAGTTACAGAGTTGAGATATATCGACATGGAGAATAAGAGAAGTGCAGAGGTAGAAGAATTTGCAGGATGCACAGAGACACGACATAATTAGGTCAAGAAGCATTTGGACAAGATGGACAACAAGTATAAGGAGCAAGCAGATGAGAAGAGGAGACAAAATTTTTAGTGGGTGATGAAGTAATGGTATATCTGAGAAAAGAGATTTCCAGTAGGGACATACAACAAGCTGAGGATGAGGAAGTTTGGATCATGTAAGATTCTTAGGAAGTTTGATTCAGGAAATGCATATGAAGTGGGGTTACCAGAGACATTGGGTATATCACCTATATTCAACATTGCAGTCCTACATCAGTATCATGAAGGAGAGTCAAGTGACAACGTTGAAGATGGATTGAAGAATTAGTTACCACAACAACAACTGGAGTAGATTGAGGACATGATCTTGGATAGCATAACTGGATGCAGTACTAGAGGCAAGCAATATAAAGAATATTTGGTAAAGTGGAAAGGTAGGCGGAAGAAGACTCAACTTGGATTTCTCAGGCTGAGGTGGACCACCTTGGTTTTCCTCTAGCCCCTGCAAAGTGAGGGACTCACTTTTTTAACAACCCTGGGTGTCTAATGTAGAAGCATCCCAGGTTGTAGAGCAATATTGCATCAACCAAAAACATTTGCTCTCTTTCTTTTCTTTCATTTTCAATTCAGTTAGTCATTTGTAGTTTCAAAATTTTGTATCGCATTTCACCACATCTTCATATCAGAGCTCGTGGAGTAGGACTTAGCATCTAGACAGTGTCATCTACATCATATCCAAATTTTAGGTCATTTGGACTTGTCTAGTAAAAGTTATCGCTATCAAAAGATCATCAATTTTCACAGAACAGAGCATTTAGACAGTCAGTTGAAGGGGAAGGTTTGTGGAGCACTTCCATGACTTGTGGAGCCTAATGAAACATCATACACAACACATATTGATCAGATAGATCTTCCTTGAGGTTCACACCAAGTTTCATGCATTTGCAGAGCATTACTACATGTTGCAAGCCGACCTACTTATTTCTACACGTTACATCCTTCATTGGAGTTTCTAACCTCTTGTGGTTGATACAGAGGATTTCATGAGCTTGAAGATGATATATATAGATCTCTTAGATGCATTAAGAAGTCAATAGTTCTATGATATGATTTAGATAGTTTTGAAGTTTGATTCTTTTCGGGAAGGCACTTCAATGCCATATCTTGCATATCTATTGTAACCTAAAAAGTAGGCCTATGAGCCATTAGATTGTAGCCTGCATGTTGCTGGTATATAAGCATTGTAATTCTTTGATATTTTGAATATATGAATCTTCCATTGCATTCTATGATTGTGTTGTTTCTATTGTGTTTACTCTAGCTGCATGGTTTGGACAGTTCATTCTATGAACCTTCCAACCATGACTGCACCATCCTAATAAGACCATATTCCATGAGAAAGACCGAGGTCTAAAAGGATTGAAAAAGTCTTGAATACAATTCCAAGCTTTCTAAGCTCTAGGACAAAACTATAAAAGGTACTTGAGAATCTCCTATTGTCTAAAAAATGGGTAGTGAGGATTGACAACTCCCAAATGAGATAATTTGGTACAAATTGGAAGGCCCTTGTAGAGAAGGCACAAACATATTGAACCAATTTGGGCTTAGGAATAGCCAACCAAATAGTCTAGAACCTATGCTGCCAAGAGCAGAGTGAGGATTGGAGAAGCCATTTGTGATTCAATTTAGGCATCATGTGAAGATGTAGAGATTTTTAGGAACGTCCCTTGTGAGATATTAAGTTATGAAATGGTGTGTTTGGATAACATTTCTAGTCCTTCCACCAAGGTTTGATGTAATGAATGCCTATTTTGTGAAACATATTAAGGGGAATTTAATCAATAACAGTATGGAAAGTCTCTAAATATTGGTTAGAGAGTATGTATTTTAATTTGGCATAAGTCTAGGAGAGAAAATTCCTAGTAGTTTTGGAAAAAAGATCAAGTAGAGTCTTGATACTCCTGTTATAGAATTTCCAAGCATGAATCCATGGAGCCTTGACAAGCAGTTAGTCTTAAAAAGAAAGATTAAAAGATCACCAAATGGAATGTTGATTGATAGGTAATCCCTTATGGAAGTCATTACCATCCCATAAAATCCAAGGTTTGATGGCCTCCTAGGCTTTCCATATATTTGTAATAAAAAAGTGCCTCGAATATGAATGGGTTCCTTCATTATAAGAAGGGTATGGAGACCAAGAACCTTCTAAGCCTAACACCCATTAGGCACTCCAGTAGAAATGTAGTGTCTGATTAAAATCTTTCCATCTTCATTTCCTTCAAGGGCTCTAATTATCCATTTGGCACATAATACTAATCCCTAGTATTGGATTAAAATCAAATCTAAGCCTCTAGAATCACTAGGGAGGTAGTAGAAATTCAAAGCCATGTGATGGAAGCATTTAGTAGTATCAACGAAGGCCAATAGAAAGTCCCTTAGAAGTTTTTCAACCTTCAAGTAGGAAGCTTTAGAAGGAACCCAATAGGAAGAGTAATAGACATGAATTGGATGTAAAATTTTTGGAACACACCTAAAATTTCCCTCTCAAGGAAGGGGGCTTAGTATTCCAAATGGCTACTTTCTTCTCAAATTTGACAATAACTACTTTCCACAGGGTGAAAGGAGAGGATTGGAAGGAAAAAGGAATGCCAAGGAACCTAAAATTTTTCCCATGATCAATCTATTTCCTTCCTCCAAGAGAGTTAAGAAAGAGTCATCGACAAAGTGACCATTGACAAGCCATGTTATGGAATTGGGCAAGAGTCATCCTGATATTATTTTCTTCCTCCAAGAGAGTTAGGAAATAGTCATCTTGATAGTATTTTCTTCCTCCAAGAGAGTTAGGAAAGATTCATTGACAGAGCAACCATTGACAAGCCATGCTATGGAATTGGGAAAGGAAATGCCTTTAGCCAAGTTCTATGAAATGTCATTAGCTAAGAGATAGCCAAAACCATCTATAATAAGCATATAGAGATTCAAGACCAAAGGATAGCATTGGAAGATGGATAAAAAAATCCCAAATGAAGGAGATTGTTGAACATTAATGGTAATGCACACAAAAGCATCAACAAATAGTATTTTTATTGAACACACATATTGGGGACCAAATCCTAAAGCTTGAAGCATAGCAAGGACAAATGGCCACTCAATGTGATCATAAGATTTGGTGAAGTCAATATTAATAAACATGACTTGTTGATAATGTTTGGCCTATTTCATTCCTTCGTAAACTATAATAATATTATCAAGAATATGGGTATAAATTTTATGAATCTAGTTTGATTAGGCCAAACAATTGAGGAAGAAGATGATGAAGCTTTAGAGAAAGTGCCTTGGCAATGATTTTGTAGGAGACATTGAGCCAAGTGATCGGTCTACATTTGTAGGTGTCCTCAATGTCATCGGACTTAGGTATGAAGTTTATATTCCCTTTATTTATAATATTTTCTAAGGAATTAAAATGAAAATATTTACGATAAAATATATGAAGATCTTCACCAACTAATTCCCAAAGAGATTTATAGAATTCATAGGGAATACCATCACAACCAAGGGCCTTATCATTGTGCATAGAAAATATAACTTCCCTTAGGTCATCTTTGGTGATAAGTTGATCATAGAATAATTGTTGGGATTGAGAGACTTGACAGGGAACAACAGTTAAGAACTCTCACAATGCAATGTCTCATTCAAGAGTGGATTCTTGAGATTTGAAGATATATTCATAGTGACAAATGAAAGCCTAAAAAATATTAGGTAGCTTAGTCAAAAGATACTATCCTTCTCTAATTTTTTTATGGTTAGAGAAGTATGCTGAGAGCATGGGGCCAAAAAAACTCCTTGGAAACTATGTCACCAATATTGAGCCAATGAAGCCCAGATTTACTTTGTCCTCTAGTATTATAGTTTTTGATTATAGGGTAAAACAGGTTTTGAAGGGACCTTAAAACCCTGTACAAAAAGCAATTACAAAAGAAAAGAAAAACATAACAACAAGTAAGTTAAAGGCAATAAAAAGGACCAGTAGCCACACAACCAACTACTGCAGCTTCTTCAGAGTATCAATTGCTTCTAACTCTTGTTCATAAAAAAATCATGTAGCTTGGTAAAACTCACTAGTTCCTTCTTTTCATCCTCGAATTGCTTCTTCTTTCTATCCCTAGTGCGGGTCGACGGGCCACCTTTGTCATCTTGCAAAACTTGTTTACCCTTTTCTTTGTCATCTTGCTTCTTACTAGCAATCAAATTATCCTTTAGCACCGAACTATCCTCACGACTAGGATCCTTGACTTGGTCTTTATAGAGCTCCTTCAACTTATTAGTAAGGAGGCACATCCCCTAAAGACTATTCTGGATCATGTAGTGGCTTATTTTCACAACCGTCTCAAGGTTCTCATTAATCCCAACAAGCTTCTCCTCCAAACTCTCGATCCTTCTACCATACTCCTCCTTCAACCTGAAGAGTTCTTGTTCCATTTCCTCCATTCTAGGAATTGCATCCCAACCTTGGGAAATCTCCTTGTCCTGATCAGTAGTGGTCTCCCCCTTCCAATCCAATCTCTCTTGCAAGGTCCTCAACTTTTTATTCATTCTATTGATCTCCACAAAGAACCATTTAGTCATCTTATGCTAGCCATTAACTGCCTCTCTCACCATACCGAGGGCCACAGATAACTCATCCCTATCCTTAGCCCTAGCCACCAAAACCTCAAAGTCCTCCGGGAGATTCAGGGAGGGATCAGGGATAGCCAGGAAAGGAATACCAACATTCGAATCCTCAATAGACAAAAATCTACTTTTACCAGCACTAGGCTCAACCACCGGAACCCTCTTCCTAAGGTTAGCACCCAGCTCTGCAATGGGGCTTATTTTAGCCTCCCCAACAAGTTTGTTTTTCACTTTCTTCACAAACGCAAGGTTTTTCCCTTTCTTGTAGGCTTTCCTTTTCTTGCCACCCACTCTCTGCTTTCTACCCTCTGGCTTTGCTTCATCTCCCATTTGGGAACCCTCTAACCAATAGATCTAGATATCCCTCCTATTTTGTCTCTTACTTCTCCTACTAGACGTCTCAGCCCCTTCCTCCAAATCATCATCCTCAACCCACTCCTCATCCCCCGTCTGGGTCTTTGAGTCATTAGAAACTGAGAACACCTTCATCTTTGAAGTGGATTTACTCTTCACCCCAATCTTGGAGGTAGTATCCTTTATATACTCCATGATGAGAAGGATTAACCCTTCATGAATCACTGATAGTTTGGGATTTCTAGCATTCTCCTTAATTAAAAATTCCAACGAAGCCAAAATGTAGAATGGGAAAGAAACCAACATTTTATGATGAAAATGGTTCAGAATATTGAAATGATAGCCATACAGAGCAATGAACCTACCATCTAGAGTTATATACCTCATTATAACCTCATCCACCTTAGCCTAGATGGGCTTGATGGACATCCAATTATAGCCCCTCGACTGAAGCTTGACTAGGTTTCTCCTTTCATTACCTTTGAAGAAATGTACCATGGCCTCCTCACTAGCCTTCCTCTCCTTGAAAAACTTCTAGCCGCTAATAGAAAGACCAGTAATCTAAGCAATCGGGTCATCCGTAATGCTGAGCTCCCAACCATAAGTAGTCACCATGTAGTTTTTCTAGTTCTTCTATTTGTTGGTAAATAGATTTGTCATTACAAACTTAATGTGACTCACCCAATGGGCAATGGAAAATGTTCCAATAGTTGGAGAATTTATAGATTAACAACTTTCCTATACGTTTGAGAGGGGCATCTCCCTCATAGGATGGGGGATTTTAAGGTTTTTTATGATATTTTAACCTAAAAATATTAAAGGGAAAGAGAAACTTAAAAAAAGAATGTTGGCAGAAACCCTAACAACAAACATATGAATACTAACTTGGATTTCTTAAATTATTAAAAATAATGAAGATTCATCATAAAAATTAGGATTCACATTCTTAGATTTATACAATGGATAATAACAATAAAGGGTATGATACTGTAACAACAATGAAAGAATGATATACAAATCCCACACAATATAAGACAGGTTATATCAACAACACCCAAAAATCAAGATATCAAGATATGACTGCTTTTCTCCACACAAATTGCACAATTTATCAATATTTTTGTAGATGACTAATGATTTTCCACAAAGACAAAGGGATATAATGATTACTACCAATTTGACATATGAGAAATTAGTAATAACAGAGAAGAACACTCAAACCATACAATTTGAATGATTTCTTTATTATCTATGTGAATTTGCACAACTCCAAACCTTTATGTCAAAAATGTGAGAGCCAAAAGTCCCCCTCAATACAATCCAACCTCATATATATAGGCCCTTTATCTTATAATTGATTTGTAACTACCTTCTATTTTATAACTTTAATAATAAATTAAAAGAGTATTTCTTTTCTAAACACAAATTTATAAATAAAGTGAGTTTATTAAGTCATATAAAATGACTTAATTTACATTTCAAGAAATAACAATAAAGTAAATTGAGAAAAGAGGCTTTCAACTTTGTTGTTCTAGAATTTTCTCCTTTGTATCTTCCAACTACTTTGAGGAAGAAGATAACTGCTTGTAGATCCTGGACTGTTTAACTGTTGGTGCCATCAATTTAGCTCTTGGCATAGTAGTATTAAGTAACCTTAGTTTCCAAGTCATCAATGTTTGGTCTATCTCATGTATTTTTGTAGGGAGTGCTGATAAATCTTTATGGTAGCCAATCATTATGGCAGACATAGATGCCAACTTCCTCAATGCATTTGCATGAACACTTTCTTTATTAAATAATTCTTTTGAAACTATATTTTTGAAATCTTGGTTGATTGCTTGAACATCTTCAATATCTGATTTATCTTCATAATAACTACCTCGAAAGCTAAGCAGCTTGTAGCAATCTTTGATTTGACTTATTCACATTTTTTCACCAACTTCTTCAGCTCTAAGCTGGTTTGTTTGAGGATAATTTGTTGGAATATGGTTTCATTAATGTAAAAGGCATGGAGTCACAAATGAAGTCATTAATGCCTAGGCAAAGAAGAATGACCCGTTATACATCCCCATTGGAGAACAAAACAAAAGAGTTTTTCCATTACACGTTACCGTTGGGAAGATTGCATGTTTAAATTAAATATTTAAACATAAGAAAAACATTGGGTAAATAGTGTTATGGGCTGATCCATATGATATCCTCTTGGTGCTAAGAAGAATAAAGTTTAAATTTAAATTTGGTATATACCTACAAGAGGCCAACCTCATTCTAGAGAAGACAAGAATAGTATATAAGGCAAACAACTTAACACTAAATACATATATATATGATACACTAAAAGCAACAATTATTTTTGGAAAAGAACATTGATTTTATTAAGGAGTGTGATTTTTCCAAGGTGGCCAACTTCCCTTGATGGAATAAAATTTAAATTAAAGTTTTAAATTTTACAAGTGGCCAACCTCTCCATGATAGATTGCTTACCCTTTCATATAAGACAAGGGACTTTTGAAGAGGTGTGATAATGATAAGAGGGAGTGTGATCTATTTGTAAAGGGCATCAATTTACAAAGAGACATATCCATTCACTAAAGAGATATCTATTGAAAAGGTATAAGAGGTAAATGATAGGAATGTTTTGATGACAAGAATACCAATGAGTTATTTCTAACTGAGAGCAGTTTTAAAAAGTAGAGAGTGAGGAAATAAAAGAAGACATCTAGCATTCACTTTTAGATCTACATATGAAAGCTTGAAAGAAGATCATTAAAGGAGGTTCATACAGATTTAGAGAGAAGTATATGGCAGATTTGTAAAAGAGATTAATGGCATAATTATAGAGAAGAATTATGGTATATTTGTTCATCATCCTTGAAGAGAAAAGTAATAAGAAGATAGTGATCTAGATTTGTAGAAGGTTGGAACCTTAACAAGAGATTGGTGTCTCTTACTAGGTTGGTGCTTAGTTGCGGATTGACACTCACGACATCTACAAGTGGGGACTGGAGTCTCTAGTGGGTTGGTGCTCACAAATTGTATAAGAGGGGATTGGTGTCTCCTATAGGTTGGAGCCTACAAAGATTGTAAAAGAGATTTATATAAGAAATATTTTTCCATGGTTTTCTCCTGTAAGGGTTTCCACATAAATCTTGTGTTCTCCTTGTGTTGCATAATTTGTTTATCTTGTGTGATTGATATTGCTATGGTTGTTAAGATTTGAAAAAGGTAAAAGATTATTTGATACTGATTCACCCCCTCTCAGTATCACTATGTGATCTTCATCATTAATTTCCATTCAACACTCTTCAACCATGCTACTGCATCATAATCTTCTAGTTTAATTAAGATCCTCCCAAAAACCAATGTTTTCACATCATATTTAGCCATTTATTCTAAATCTTGAGTTGCACCTTTCCATATGATGTCTTCTTTCTTTGCTATTGAAAGTTTGATATTTATTTATTTTTCTTTATTATCAGCTTCTTGATATAATGTTATTGCTTCTTCAATGCAGATAAGACCATCTATCATGACTTGTTCAACCTATGATTTTGAAGCTTTTCCATACACTTGATATTTTCTTATCTTTTCTATTGTATCTTTGTCTACATCTTTTATGCTTGTACTATCTAAAGTTGATGAAGGTGCACCCAATATCTGGATTGATGTATCCACAATAGATTTGATGTAAGAAGTTAAATAATAAATTTGTGCTTCTAGTTGTTCTCTAGATACCTTTTCTTTTTTAGTTCTTTCTACCAACTTTGCAACTAAAACTTGAAAGTTATGAATATCTCTTTCATGAGTAGAAGAGCCAAGTTCAACATGGGAAACTTGATAATCAACTTTAATTACTTCTTCACATTTATTAACCATGGGTTTGGACACCTCTCATATTGATTCCTGGAGGAATCTACCATTAATCTTGAGGCAATTTAGGCCTTTTGGGTTTGGGAGTAGCATTATGTACAAGTTTGGCCACAACATCAAAGCTCAGATTCATCATCTCTTTGTAATTCCTTTTCTTGCAGACTACTGCTTTTAAGCACTAAGAAGGAGATGTAACATGTATCTTTTAAGGACTGGAAGTGGATGAAGAAACATATGGAGGGAAAGTAGTTTTGGGTAGGGTATTCATCATGGCATCATCTTGGTGTGAAGATGGAGGAAGATATTTGTGAATTGAGGGTGTTTTCTTGGGAGAATGCAGAGGTGATGAAAAATGAGGGAGTTGGGATGAAGGGGGTTTTCATCTATAACAATTGTGGTCTTAGGTAGTTGAGCATCCACCTATGTACCTTGAGAGACTTGAGGTCTCATTATCTCTAGTTTTTTCCTTATCCCAGTGTCTCCTTGAGCACATGATTTTTTCAAGTCAACCCCTTTCTTAGGATCCTCTCCATCCCCACCTCCAACTGCATTTGATTTGGTCCTTGTTGTATATACATTGGTAGTAGGTTAGGATGCAGTCACTCCACTCTATATTTTTTCTTGTTTTTGCCTCTTTGGAGGTGTATTATGAGGTTTTAAAGTAGTACATTCAACAATCTTGGCATCCAACCATTTATTACAAATAGTTAAAATAAAAAAAGACCTCTCTCTTATATTTGTCATTCTTTATCTACCTAGTTAATGGGTGTGAATGGTTGGACTTGAAGGGTGCTTGTATAGAGGTTGTCGACCATGTTAGTGCCATCATCTTCTATGCCTATAGTATCCTAGCCTAGTTCATAGTTTTCCATTTGTTCAATGGTCATCCTAGACCAGTCTCTTCTTTGTACCTTGAAATCATTTACACAGTTAGGCCAATGATCTTCCAAGTGTGGGTGATGGAAGTATTTGGACCCCAAATGCAAGTTGTCCCTTACATAATTTTTCTATCAAAGGGATATCTCAGGTTATAGAAACACATTGTAACTTGAATGAGGGACCTTTCAACATTTTGATTTTCAGTTGAAGATGGACAAGTGTAGTAGCTTATGCCAATAACGAATGGATATCTGACCTTCTTCTTATCTCTACATTTCTTGTTTACACATTCCATTTGATTGCAAAGCTCAATTAGGATGAGATGATCATTGGGATAATGAGGAAATTCGATGTAGAGTAGGGTGGAGGTTATCAATCCAATCACAATCAACCAACCTTTGTTATCTTGAAACCCTAACTTGATGGTTTATTCACAAACTCCCCTATTCCCTTAGTAGTACTTGAAATAGGGTTTTTCCACCATAACTTTCCAAGAAGATCTTGAAACAAAAACAAAAATATAGTTTTAGATACCCTTTATTCCCTTTGACAACATATCCAATTTTTAGGTGGGGTTGTTTTGGAACACAAAGGTCAAATCTTGATTGTTCTACTCTTGACTCAACTTAAGGTGGTGCAACAAATAGGGTTTTTCGACCATACTTTTCAAACCAGAACTAATACTCAAGAAAGAAAACTTGATTCAAATACCCATTTGGCCCTTATTTAACATATCTCAAAATAAGGGTAGGTTATTTTGTACGGAAACCCTCAAATTTGGATTATTTTCCCTCAAATTCGGCCTACTAGGGTTTCATACCTATTTTAGTAAAATGGACATAACTTGCTCAAAACACAATGAAATTGAGTGCAAAAAAAAGTAGTAGAAAGTAGATTCAATTATATTTCCAACCATACCACATATAGGTTGTACAAGTTCCTTACTAATTCATACAAAGCTCTGAAACAACAATTTAATGTTTAGAAAATGCAGAAAACAAAGCTTCTTTATTGATTTTTGTGTAAAACTTCAACCCCCAACCTTGGATCCGACTTCCCAAGGCTTATTCAACTTGTTTACAAGCCAACACAAGTATTGCTAACTGGCTTTTGAGTTTCTAACTATTCAAATGCCTTCCTAACAACCTATGACCCTTCATATTCCTTGATTTTGCATTTTGCAATAAAGACAACATTTGACACTTTTTAACAAAAAGACCCTAATTAACTCTTAGGACTCAAATTCAACACACGAACACCTAAAACATGGTCTTTAGAGACCTTATTACCAACAAAATAATTCAACAACATCAAATACTAGCACTTGACCAAATTTTTGCATAAAGTCTTAGGTGCCCTACACCATACTCCCCAAGAAAAAAGAAATTTGAGTTCCACCTCAAATATGGATCTTCTTTTTTGTCTTCCAGTTCCTTTACATGCATGCATTGTTTTCATTTTGCTAGATCTCAAGTACATTTGTATCTATTGGTGCACTTGTGCTTTTTGGTCCAACAACATGCTTCTTGCGCCAATGCCAACTTGGTACAATGTAGCCATGTGATTTTGTTTGTTTTCTTGTTCTAACTTGACATTAGACTACAATTGTAAATTTATTTTCTCCTTCATCCACTTTGTCTTCTTTACCTACATAGGAAATAAACATATTAAAGAAATCATATTTTTCTTCTTCATACTTCACTTCTTCATCCACCTCATGTTTTTTGCCACACATTCTTTTCTCTTTATTATTCTCCAAATTCTTTGGTTGCACCTCAATCAGACTGAGCCATTCATTTTCATTTTTGAATTGCTCATCCATTCTTCCATTCTCCTTGACATCAACATTCTCAACTCTTGGTTCTTCTCCTAAGAACCGTGCTATCTCCTTATCCTCCATAACTATCTTCTCTCTTTGGACTATCCTTGAGTCCTCTACAACTTCTTTTGCCGTCTCTTCTTCTTCCTGAACATCACCCACTTCAACATCAATGTCACTATTACTTTCATAAGTTTGAGCAAATTCAAAAGAAAACTCTTCCATTTCTTGTTCAACTAATTTTTCAAACATGTTTTCAAAATTTTTTACCTCAACAATTACCTCATTTGGTTTTGCTTCATATTGTTGTACTGTTGTCTTCTTAGTTAACAATAAGCTTTCAATTCCTATGCACTCACCCTTCAAGGTTGTTAATGCAAATTTCATCCCATCTTTGTCCATAATGTCATATGTGTTATTTTTTTTGTTATCCTTCGCTGCCCTATTATAATGCCACAACTTTCCAAACACAATATGACATACATCCAAATGCATAATATCACAAACTATTTCATCCTTATAAGGGCCTATTTGAAACTCAACTTTGCATTGTTCACTTACGGTTACTTGGGTACCTGTTTCAAGCCAAGTAACTAAATAGGGTATGGGGTGTTGTATTCTTTTCAAAACCAATTTATCTACCATATACTTGAAAACAATATTATCCATGCAGATATTTGAAATCACAACTTTACAACATTTACCTTTGGATTTGCAGGTAGTCCTGAATAATCTTTCTTTTGCCATCTTGCTTGCTTTCTTGGCTGCCATTTCTTCCTCTACCATTTCTTCCTCCTCTAGCTTCTTAGCCAACTTGAACAATGTTTTTAACAATGATGATGCCCTTTTCCCATCTTTCTTCTTATTAAGAGGCATCCTTAAACATCAAATCTATTGAACCACGCTATCCAAATTAGTCAAATCACTTTCAAAAATATTCTAACTCTGATACCAATTTGATGCAGACCAAGATGGAGGTTATCAATCCAATCACAATCAACCAACCTTTTTTATCTTGAAACCCTAACTTGATGGTTTATTCACAAACTCTCTTATTCCCCTAGTAGTACTGAAATATGATTTTTCCACCATAACTTTCCAAGAAGATCTTGAAACAAAAATAGAAAGGTAGTTTCAAATACCCTTTATGCCTTTTGACAACATATCCAATTTTTAGATAGGGTTGTTTTGGAACACAGAAGTCAAATCTTGATTGTCCTACTCTTGACTTGGCTTAATGTGGTGCAACAAATAGGGTTTTTTTGGCCATAATTTTCAAACCAGAATTGATCTCCAAGAAAGAAAACTTGATTCAAATACCCATTTAGCCCTTATTTAACATATTTCAAAATCAGGGTAGGTTATTTTATATGGAAACCCTCAAATTTGGACTATTTCTCCTCAAATTAGACCTACTAGGGTTTCAGACATGTTTTAGTAAAATGGACATAACTTGCTCAAAACACAATGAAATTGAGTGCAACAAAAGGTAGTAGAAATTAAATTCAATTAGATTTCCAACCATACCACATGCAGGTTGTACAAATTCCTTACTGATCCGTACCAAGCCCTGAAACATCAATTTAATGTTTAGAAAATGCAGAAAACAAAGCTTCTTTATTGATTTTTGTGTAAAACTTCAACCCCCAACCTTGGCTCCGACTTCCCAAGGCTTATTCAACTTGTTTACAAGACAACACAACCATTTCTAACTAGCTTTTGAGTTTCTAATTGTTCAAATGCCTTCCTAACAAACTATGACCCTTCATATTCTTTGATTTTGCATTTTGCAATAAAGACAACATTTGACACTTTTTAACAAAAAGGCCCTAATTCACTCTTAGGACTCAAATTTGACACACAAACACCTAAAACATGGTCTTTAGAGACCTTATTATAGACAAAATGATTTAACAACATCAAATACTAGCACTTGACTAACTTTGTGCATGAAGTCTTAGGTGCCCTGCACCACAATTTGTAAGGATATTCATGAAAACCACCAATTTTGAGGTATGGAATCTTGGAAAAAAAATGAAATAACTTCCAAATTGAATAATTAGGTTTGTTGCTTCTAGTGAGATTTGTAATCCCAAATTTCCATCAATCTCTCTAACTGTATGAATGGTAAAAGCATCATTAACTCATCTCAAATGTTTGTTACTATTATCTTGTTGCATTTGTGGATAAAAATCATATATCTAAGTGGTGTTGTCATACACTTCCTATTCTTGTAGGCCAAGCCATGGTTGCATACTTGTAATAGCATAGAACAAATATGAGGTCATGTAGAAATGTTGAGTGGACTGAAAATTTATCAACTAGTTATGAAGGCAGACACTGATTGATTTTCCCTAATCCACATATTGATATGCATACCCAATGACTATAATAAATTGGAACATCCAAAATTCAAAAGAATTGGTGTGTTTATTTCCCATAACCCTATTCAATAGGGTAATACTATCATATACATCTTCATTGAAATGAGATCTTTGTAAGACTTTAGGGAGTCAAGACTTTCCTTTCTTTCACACTTTTAGCCAATATTTAGTAATATTATTAAGACATAGGTCTTTTTAATCTTGAAAGTAGTAATTTCCCATGTCTATGCTCATGTATGCATATTTATCTCTAACTGGGATCCTTAATGTGTACCTAGAGAAGGCCCATCCAATCTTGCAACTACTTGGTCATCTACCATTCTAACCTCCCTTGTCTTAGGTTTATAATGTCTTACACAAGCAAGAACTAGGTTGATACATTGTACTGAGGTACGAAAACCACATGCATGTGTTGACCTACTCTAAAATGTTGCTTCTACCATTCAAGATTTGGGGTTCTAAGTCATGCACTGCCAGAACTCCTCTAAATATATGTGCCCTAGTCTGCTATCCCTAACATTATATAATGAATTATGTAGAACTGATTCATGCTCATAACCCTAGTAGGCAAACTCCATCTTGTGCAGTTTGGAAGTTAACCAAATAAGGTAGATTAGGGTTTGCAAGAGGATTTGGTAAACAGAAAGAGGGGATCAAATTCTAGTATGCAAGGGTACAAAAATGCATGCAATTCATGAAAAACTAGGGTCCTGTAGAGGGATATCTTGAATTGATAATGAATAAATAGTGTGAAGCAATGAGAATAGAGTGGGAAAACACATGATCTTCCTAGCGATTGAAACGAGAAAAAAATAGCTTACCTCATAGTTTGGGTAAAATTGATTCGAAAGAGGGAGATTAGTTGTAGACATGTCGAATTTTTTGTAGCTAGATGTGCTAATTTGTGTGTAGAGTCTTCCTTTTGTTCAAAAATTTAATTATTTTGCAAATGACTTGTAAAATCCCTTTGATAACACTATTTTCCCTTTTGTCATAGGTTCTACATCCCTTTGAACCAAATTGATGCTTTAAATGATCTTTGAACTATTAAATTGTTGCTTCATTTACCTTTTCTTCTATTTTTCTTCAATGTCAGAGATTTGGAGTGGTATTGAACCAATGTTAGAGGTTTATTTGGTTCTTAAACCTATGGAACCTTTGACATTATTATTATGTTTCTTTCAAATATTGTTAGTGTGTCAGAAGGTTCAAGAATTGTTGAACTTCCTGTCATCTTCATTTTTCTTTATCTGTCAGGAAGTCAGGGATTTCATGAACCATTGAAGTTTTTGACTAGTTCAAAAGTTTTGAAATGGGATGACATGTCAGACCTAGAAAGATTAGTTGGACCATTGACCTATTGTAGTGTTCAAAATGTCAAATGTTTAATTCATTTTTAAACCATATAGTAAGCCTTCAAAATGTTAGGGTCTTCTAGGATGGTCAAACTTTGTCAGGGGTTCAAACAATTTTTGAACTTATGGAATCTCTAACATTTTTTATAAAGAATATTTCTAAGTGTTTCCATCGAGACTTACAGAGACATAAGAACCGGTTGGAGGTTCAAGCGGTTCTTGAACCACCAAAAAGGTTGACAATTTTTTTGTTTGAGAGTTGATGTCAGGGGTTCAAAGAGTTCTTGAACCTCTTGAACTTCTGACATGTTCAAGGAGAGACAAAAGATCTAATATAAATAGAAAAGGACATAGAATTTTCAAAAGGGACTTTGAAGACTTGGGAAAAATCACATAATTTGAACATTTGATGTATGATCAACATTCACACACAAGGTATGTGAAAATTTTGAAAGTTTTGATCAAATTTTGAGGGTAACACTATTTGGTGTAGTTACAGGAGGAGGGTTCACAAAGTGAACTATTCTGACTATGCAACAAGAGTAAACGCAATGGAAACAAATCAAAAATATGAAACAAATGCTGATCCAGTCAATCAATATATCATAGAATTCAAATACAAATTGGTCGGCAACATTCAGGCTTACAATTAGGGCTCACAAGCCTGATCACAAAATATTAGAATATGCACAAGATATATCTTTGAAGCTCCTTCACGCAAAATCCAAAATATGAATTTATGCTAATGATTATCACTACTTTCCTAGGGATCTATTACATCATTATATATCATCTTTGGAACCAAAGATTCCTCCGCATCAGCCAAGGGAAGTTACAAACTCCAATAAAGAGGTGTAATGTGTGTACACGGATAGGTCAAACCTAATCATGTAGAACACCTCCGCAAATGCATGGAATAATGTGCGGATCTTAGGGAAGGTCGGCCACAAACCAAAGATAAATGAATGATGTGTCTTTAGGCTCCACAAGTCAAGAAATGCTTCGCAAGGCTTCTCCTTTAGCTGATTATGTCTGAGACTATCAGGATGCTCTGTTATGAGAAAACAGTCGATCCTCTAATAGTGATAACATTCCAGTACTTGATCCAAATGATCTAAATTATGGATATGATGTAGATGAATGTATCAAGATGCTAAGTCTAGCTCCGCAAGATCTAAAATGCAACTACGGTAGAATGCAGACCAAAATACAGAAACTACTATTGACTGAACTAAACTAGAAAAATAAACAAATTGAACTGCAAACAAACTAAATTGCAAATGTTTTTGGTTGATGCAAGATTGCTCCTGAACTAGGGATGCTCTTGCATCAGACATTCGGGGTTATTGAAAAAGTGAGTCCCTCACTTTGCTGGGGCTAGAGAAAAACCAAGACGGTCTACCTCAGCCTGAGAAATCCAAGATGAATCTTCTTCTGGTCTGCCTTTCCACTTCATAAGGTATTCTTTGTATTGTCTTCCTTTGGTGCTGTGTCTAACTCTGCTGTCTAAAATGTCTTCAATTTACTCTTGTGCTTGTTGCGGTAACTGCGTCTTCAAGTCTTCTTCAAGGTTGTTACTGAACTCTGCTTCATGATATTGATATAGGTCTGCAATGTTGAAAATAGGTGATATGCCCAATGTCTTCGGTAGCTCCACTTTATATGCATTTCTTGAATCAAATTTTTTGAGTATCCTATAGGGTCCAAACATCTTCATCTTCAACTTTTTATATGTCCCAACTGGAATCTTTCTTTTTTCAAGTATTCCATTACTTCATCTCCAACTTTAAATTCCTTATGTCTTCTCTTCTCATCTTCTCATTCTTTATATTTTTTGTTCATCTCTTCCAAATGCTTCTTCACTTGATTATGCACTGTCTTCATATGTTCTGCAAATTCTTCTGCTTATGCACTTCTCTTTTATGTCATACCCATGTCTCTCAATTCTGCCACTCCTCTAGGATTCACTCTGGTAACAATCTCAAAAGGTTTTCTCTTGGTACTCCTATTTACTGAATTATTGTATGCAAATTCTGCTTGTGAAAGAATTAAGTCCCAACTTACTACCTTCTCTCCAACCAAACATCTCAACAAGTTTCTCAAACTCCTATTCACTACCTCTGTCTGTCCATCAGTCTGTGGATGAAATGTTGAACTGAACTTCAAATCTGTCTTCATCTTCCAAAGCATCTTCCAAAAGTAACCAACAAACTTAGTCTCTGTCTGAAACTATGCTCTTAGGTAATCCATGCAATCTCACAATCTCCTTGAAAAATAGGTCAGGTACATGTACTGCATCAGTTGTTTTCTTACAAGGTATGAAATGAGCCATCTTTGAAAATCTATCCACCACTACAAATATAGAATCATGTCCTCTCTGTGTCTTAGGTAATCCCATTACAAAATCCATGCTTATATCTTCCCAAGGTCTCTCTGGTACTGTCAAAGGTTTATACAATCCAGTATTCTGACTACTCCCTTTTGTAACTTGACAAATTTTACAACTCTGCACAAACTTCCTAACATCCTTATGCATCTGAGGCCAAAAAGTAGTTTTCACTTACCAAAGGCACTGTTTTATCAATGCCAAAATGTCCTTCCAATCCACCACTATGTTTCTCCTTGATCAAATTATCTCTCATTGAACTTCTAGGTATGCATAATTGATTTCCTCTAAACAACATATCTTCTTGAATGAAATAGTCCAAACACTTACTCCTATCTATTACATCAGGTTCCTTGCATTCTTTCCAAGGTTCTACAAAATTATTGTCCCCCTCATAGAGGTTCTTCAATTCATCAAATCCTATCACTTCAACTCTCATCTTTGTCAGCAAGTTCCTTCTCCTACTCAATGCATCAACAACTTTGTTTGATTTTCCACTCCTATGCTTCAACACAAATGTATAACTCTACATGAACTCTACCCATCTCATATGTCTCTGATTCAACTTTCCTTGATTGTTCAAATATTGCAAAGGTTGATGATCTGTATACAACACAAAATCCTTAGGCAACACGTAATGTCTCCACTTCTTCAAGGCTTGAATTATGGCATAAAACTCTTGATCATAAACTGAATATCTTCTCCTTGCATCATTTAACTTCTCACTAAAATATGCTACAGGTCTACCTTCTTGACTCAACACTGCTCCTATTGCATTTCCACTTGCATCACAATCAACTTGAAATACCTTATTGAAATACAGTAATGCTAAAATAGGTTGCTCTATCACTTTTTGCTTCAACAATTTAAAACTTTTATCTACTCCTGATGTCCACTTAAAGTCTTTTCTATCACCTCTCATTGTCTCTGCAATAGGGTTACAAATTGAACTAAATTTTTTGATGAACTTCCGATAGAAACTAGCCAATCCATGAAATGATCTAACTTCTCCAATGCTCTACAGTGTAGGCCATTCAACAATTGCTCTGACTTTCTCAGGGTCCATCTTCAATCCTTCCATAGAAATCACAAATCCCAAGTACACTAGTTCTCCCTTCATGAAATTACACTTCTTGATGTTTATCAACAATTACTCTTCTCTCAGCCTCTGCAAAACTTATCTAATATGCCACAAATGTTCCTCTTTTGTCTTATTGAAAATCAGAATGTCATCCAAGTATACAATCACAAACTTACCCAAAAAATTCTTCAAGACCTCATTCATCAACCTCATGAAAGTGCTTGGTGCATTTGTCAATCCAAAAGGCATCACTAACCACTCATACAATCCTTCATTTGCCTTAAAAGCAGTCTTCTATTCATCTCCTTCTCTAATTCTGATATGATGGTAGCCACTCTTCAAATCTATCTTTGTGAAATATCTTGCTCCACTCAAACAATCCATGATATCCATTCTAGGTAAAGAAAATCTATACCTAACTGTGATCTTGTTTATTGCTCTAGAGTCTGTACACATTCTCCATTCTCCATCCTTTTTTGGTGCTAACACTGTAGGTACTGCACAAGGACTTAAACTTTCTCTAATTAAACCTTTCCTCAACAACTCTTATATCTGCCTATTCAGTTCTTCATTCTCTGTTAGTGTCATTCTATGTGCTACTTTGTTAGGCAAACTAGCTCCAGGTATAAGATCTATGTGATGACTGATACTCCTTATATGTGGCAATCCTTCAGGTACATATCTGATATGATGTCTTCATATTTTGTCAGCATCTCTGTTATCTCCTCCGGTTGTGATTTGTCAATCTCCTTCTTCAATGTTTCAAGCTTCTTAGGGATCAAGGCATAACACATATTCTCATGTCTCAAGCCATCCAGAAATTTTCTTCCATCTACCAAATAGATTCTAGCATTCCCACATACTTCATTCTTAGGATCATCTTCCAAAGGAATCAAGGTAATTCTCTTCCCATTTGATGTTATAGTGTATGTATTCTTTATCCCATCATGTATAGCTTTTCTATCATACTGCCAAGGTCTACCCAACAAGATATGACAAACATCCATAGGCATAATATCACACAATACTTCATCATGATATGATCCAATATGAAATTTCACTAAACATTGTTCACTCACTAGTACCTTATGATCATCTTGAATCCATGCTATCTGATAAGGCTTAGGGTGTTTTAATCTTTCCAACTTCAGCTTAGTCACCATCTCCTCTAAAACTAGGTTATTTGAACTACCACTATCAATTACAAATTTACAACATTTACCTCCTAATTTGCATCTTGTTCTGAACAAACTCTTCCTCTGTGGTGGTTCTTCATTTGTCTCTACTTGAAATAGTGCCCTCCTCATCACAAGTGATTCTCCTTTCTCTGGTTTTCCAACTGAACTCGGTGATCCAATAGGTTCTTCTTCCACATAAGCTGCTCTTCCACTGTTCTCTGTTTTCTTGCTTGTACAACCTTGATTACATTGAAATGCTCTGTCCTTCACCTCCATACTTGAAACAAGTGCCTCTGAATGTTCTCTTATCAAATCCTCTTCCATCTCTTTTGTATCCTTCATTCCAGTATGCACTAGGGTTTCCTCTCCAGTAAAAGTTTTTGTCATCTCTCTGGTAATTATTATCTTTGTCATCCTTCTTAAATGGGCTGTCAAGCTTGTTCTGCTTTGGATGTGATTTGTCTCCTCTGGAAAATGTTCTACCTTTATGAAATTTACCTCCTCTTCCTCTCTATCTCTAATCATGTTTCTTATTCAACTTCTCTTCAACCTTCAGGGCAAACTGATATGCTTCCTCCAAAGATGTCATCCTTACTAAACTTAGTTCTTCTTGAATGTTCAATCTCAGTCCATTGATTTATCTTGCCACTTTCTCCTTGCTTGCTTCACTATGTCCTGTCCTTATGATCATCTTATGAAACTCTTCAATATACTCTTTCATAGATTTCTCCTTTTGTCTCAGGTTCTACAATCTCTTCAACAACTCCAACTCATAGTCAACAGGTATAAACTGGTTCTTTAATTTTGTCACCATCCTATCCCATTTTGTAATCTTTTCTTTTCCTCTTCTGTTTCTAACTAGATAAACTTCTTTCAACCATATAGCAACATGTCCTTTCAGCTTTGTCTTTGCAAATTTCACCTTCTTTAGATCTTCAACTCCTTCATATTCAAAGTATTCTTCCATGTCATTTATCCAGTCAATCAATTCTTCACGGTTCAAATTACTAGTATAATTCAGTACATCAACTCTAGGTCTCTTCCCAATCTTTGAAATAGCTTGCAACATCTTGACTTGATCTGATTCTTCTTCTTCATCACCTCCTAGGATTTTGCCAATTTGTTCAACAGATTGAAATTCTTCTTCATCATCATTTTCAACATTAGGTCTCGGTGTCAATCCTCTTCGCCTATCTTCTTTAACAACATCTAATCAAATCATCATTGTTTTCATCATTTCCATCATCTCATCCATTCTACTAGCCATTGTTCCAATAGCAGGGATTCTCCTCAGCGGCATTCTTCCAAGGATTAAGTACAAACTGCCTCAAGTTCAGTGATCAGGTTACAAGGTGACAACTGCCTCACAATCAGCGATCGGTTGCAACACAAGTAGCCTGCCTCAATTTGGTGATCTGTCCACAACAAGATCTTACAGAATTCCTTTGCCAACTTCACTCAATCCACTCCCAAAGATTCAAACCTAGATCTGATACCACTTGGTACAGTCACGGTAGGAGGGTTTACAGAGTGATCTATCTCGACCGTGCAGAAAGAGTAAACACAACAGAAACAACTCAAAAATATGAAACAAATGCTGATCCAGTCTATCAGTATATCATAGAATTCAAATACAAATTGGCCAGAAATATGCGGGTTTACAATTAGGGCTCACAGGCCTGATCATAGAATATTAGAATATGCACAAGATATAGCTTTGAAGCTCCTTCATGCAAAATCTAAAATATGAACTTATGTTAATGATTATCACTGCTTTCCTAGGGATCTATTACATCATTATATATCATCCCTTGAGCCAAAGATTCCTCCACATCGGCCAAGGGAGGTTATAAACTCCAATAAAGAGGTGTAACATGTGTACACAGATAGGTTAGACCTAATCATGTAGAACACCTCCGCAAATGCATGGAATAATGTGCAGATCTCGGGGAAGGTCAGCCATGAACCAAAGATAAATGAATGATGTGTCTTTAGTCTCCACAAGTCAAGAAATGCTCTGCAAGGCTTATCCTTTAGTTGATTATGTCTGAGACTATCAGGATGCTCTGTTATGAGAAAATAGTTGATCCTTTGATAGCGATAACTTTCTGGTACTTGATCCAAATGCTCTGAATTCTAGATATGATGTAGATGAATGTATCAAGATGCTAAGTCCAGCTCCGCGAGATATGAAATGCAACTATGGTAGAATGCGGACCAAAATATAGAAACTACTACTCATTGAACTAACTAAATTGAATTGGAAAAAGAAACAAACTGAACTAAATTGCAAATGTTTTTGGTTGATGCAAGATTTCTCTTGAACCAGGGATGCTCCTGCATCACTATTAAAGGTTAGAAACTCTTATCTACAATGAAGGAGCAAAGGGATGAGCCTCCAAAGGCATCATAGCTTGGAGAAGCTTTGCGGTGGTGGTCTTGTATGAGTGGAGATAGAATCTAGCAAACTAGAATCCATAAATGCAGAGGAAGTGGGATGTGTGTTAGAGAGCACCATTCCACCAATCGATCTAGCTTGGATGATGAGGAGGATGTGGTTCCATATTCCAAAAATGTTAGATATTGCCCAACATGGGCTAATGAGTAAAAAAAACATGTTAAGGAAGAACTATGAATGCTTAGCCTTGGGAGAAACAAACTACCATTCAATGCAATATCATATGGGAAAGTGATTTGAAAGGACAATGTTTGGTAAAGGCTCTAGTGGGAGATGTGAATAATTGGCAAATGAAAAGAAATATTATACTAACATGGATCTATTAAGCCATTTGTACACTTTGTCAGAGATATCCCTCAAATTGCTCCATGTAAACCATGGTATATGATCATGATGATGGTTAATATTGGGATAAAAAAGCCCCAATTTATTATGCATGTAGTACTATGCCTCTCTTTTGATAGTTGTCTAGTAAATAGGTAGAGCCCCACATTTATGACTATCCAATTCAACCATATTAAAATTACCACATAAAATCCAAGTGGTGGTAGGAATTGAATCAACAATTTATCACGAAAGGGAAGATGTTTCAACATCATTAAAAGCATAAACAATAATAGCTCCAAATGAATGATTATCAATGTTGAAAAGGGCCCATAGAGCTCTATTGGTGGGGTTACATCCCTGTCAACTTAATGTGATTTCCATTTAGGAGAGAGAAAGGTTGCAACACCACCATGACCCGCATCATGATTTCTACACAAAAATGAATTGTTGGCCAAATTACAAGATAAGTAGTAGAAAGAAAAAAACCCAAAAAAATTACTTCTTGCAAATAGTGAATGTTTAAACCTGGAAACCTTTGATGAGTGTCTCACACATAATATTTTCTTGTGAGGTTTGTCAAACCTTGAACATTCCAGGAGACAAAATTCATTCATGAGAGTCAAGATTCATATCCTCGCTATCCAACTTATTAAGAGTAGCATAGTTTTTTGGTAAGAATTGATTATGTGAAGATGCATTAAAACTAGTTAGTTGAATTATTGGTGAACTATATCTTCTTTTATCTAGAACATACTCATCTTCTTCCAAATGCCTAGATGGAATGTGAGAACAACACTAAACTAGTGGGGGGAGGTTGGAGAATGAACAAAAGCTTATGTTTGAGAAGATAACACAAATGCTAGAAGTGGAATTCTAGAGAGCTTAGAATTATTTTCCTCATTAGATGACTCACACTGTGAGGGAACAATAGATTTCCTTGTGTCTTGATGTTTTGAAGTAGTAACACCTTGAGATTTAGGTGGTTATCCACCATTAGTGGTTGAGGTTTTGGGTGGTACACCACCATTCTTAATATTTTAGTTATTTTTACAACTCACAACTATTGACCAACCCTCTTCTTTTCTAGGAGTAGCATCATTAATAGGATGAGAAGTGGGCTTATTGTAAGGAGTGATGAGGGTCCAATCTTTGATCTAAAGATTGAGACCTAAAATAATTGTTAGGCAAGTTGGGGTAAATAACATACTGGGTGTATCTCATTTAGTCAATCTGTATGTCAACAACCTCCTTTAGGTCCTTGGAGACAAACTCAACACAAACACACTTTTGTGGATGAGCTAAGCAAATATCTAGCTTAACATAAATGACATTGCCTAGTGACCCTGCTATTTTAGGTAGAAAATTCTAGCATGACAAAGGCAACCTAGGAAACTCAACCCAAATAGAGACATAGGGAACTCTCTCCTCTAAGACAACAAAGTCTCATGTCCAAGGTGTGAAGACAAGAAAAAATGCATAGACAAACTAGGGCCATGTTTGAGGATGGCTTCCACATGACTAGCTTCAGCTAAGCAAAAAAACATAAACCCCTTCATGAGGTTTTGGACAACATCAAGGTGGACCCCTATAGGACCCAAGCCTTGGCACCCATTCTTTAATCATGCTTTTAGGGGAACCCTCCCAAAAAAAAACCAATTAATGTATTTTTTCAATCCAATGACAAGCACTATCAAACTCTTGAATGGGAAGAACCACATCCAGAGGTGATTCAGAGACATACCTCGTGAAAGACTTTAGGAATGAACTTGTGGTGCAGTCATGGTTAGGAGGGTCCACAAAGTGAACAGTCTAGGCCGTGTAACAAGAGTAAACACAACAGAAACAACTCAAAGATAGAATGCAAATGTAGATTCATTCATTTAGTATATCATTGAATCAAAATGCAAACTGACCAACATCATGTGGGCTTACAATTAGGGCTCACAGGCCTGATTATGTAATTATAGAATATGCACAAGATATAGCTCTGAAGCACTTTCGCAAAGAATTGAAACTATAAAACTATGAAATAATGATCAACTACTTTCCTAGGCATCTATTACATGATTATATATCATCTCCAGATCATAAGATTCCTCTGCATCAGCCAAGGAAGATCACAAACTCCAATGAAGAGTTGTAACATGTGTACACGAATAGGTCAGACCTAATCATATAGTACTCCTCCGCAAATGAATGGAATGGTGTGTGGATCCCAGGGAAGGTTGGCCATGATCCAAACAATATTGAATGATGTGTCATTTAGCTCTGCAAGTCATGAAATGCTTTGCAGGTCTTCTCCTTTAGCTGATTGTCTAAGACTATCAGGATGCTTTGTTATGAGAAAACAATCGATCTTCTAATAGCGATATCTTTTTGGTACCTGATCCAAATGATCTAAAATTTGGATATGATGTGCATGAATGTGTCTAGATGCTAAGTCTAGCTCCGTAAGGTCTGGAATGAAACTGCAGTAGAATGTGGACCAAAATACTACTACTGATTAAACTGGAAAATGAAAAGAAACAAACTAAAATGCAAATGTTTTTGGTTAATGCAAAATTTCTCTTGAACTAGAGATGCTCCTCCATCAAACATTCAGAGTTGTTGAAAAAGTGAGTCCCTCACTTTGCTGGGGCTAGAGGAGACCAAGATCGTCCACCTCAGCCTGGGAAATGCAAGATGAGTCTTCTTCCAGTCTGCCTTTCCACTTCACAAGATATTCTTTGTATTGTCTTCCTCTTGTGCTGCGTCCAATTCTGTTGTCCAAGATGTCTTCAATATGCTCTGATGCTTGTTGTGGTAACTGCTTCTTTAAGTCTTCTTCAATGCTGTCATTGAACTCTGCTTCATGATACTGATGCAGGTCTACAATGTTGAAAATAGGTGATATGCCTAATGTCTTCGGTAACTCCACTTCATATGCATTTCTTGAATCAAACTTTTTGAGTATCCTACATGGTCCAAACTTCTTCATCTTCAACTTGTTATATGTCCCAACTAGAAATCTTTCTTTTCTCAAATACACCATCACTTCATCTCCAATTGCAAATTCTTTGTGTCTTCTCTTCTCATCTGCTTGCTCTTTGTACTGACTGTTCATCTCCTCCAAATGTTTCTTGACTTGATTATGTACTGTCTCCATGTGTCCATCAAAATGCATTTCTTGAATCAAACTTTCTGAGTATACTACATGGTCCAAACTTCTTCATCTTCAACTTGTTATATGTCCAAACTAGAAATCTTTCTTTTCTCAAATACACCATCACGTCATCTCCAATTGCAAATTATTTTTGTCTTCTCTTCTCATCTGCTTTCTCTTTGTACTAACTGTTCATCTTCTCCAAATGTTTCTTGACTTGATTATGCACTATCTCCATGTGTCAATCAAATTCTTTTGCTTTTGCACTCCTCTTCTCTTCCATACTGATGTTTCTCAATTCTGCCACTCCTCTAGGGTTATTTCCTGTCACAATCTCAAATGGTGTTCTTCCAGTACTCCTATTTACTAAATTATTATATACAAACTCTACTTGTGATAGGATCAAGTCCCAATTTCCTGCCTTTTCTCCAACCAAACATCTCAACAAGTTTCCCAAGCTCTTATTCACTACCTCTGTCTGTCCGTTAGTCTGTGGATGAAATGATGAACTAAACTTCAAATCTGCCTTCATCTTCTTCCAAAGTGTCTTCCAAGAATATCCAAGAAATCTTGAATCTTTGTCTGAAATTATGCTCTTAGGTAATCCATGCAATCTCACAATCTTGTTGAAAAATAGGCCAGCCACATGAACTACATCAGTTGTCTTCTTACAAGGTATGAAATGTGCCATCTTTGAAATTCTGTCCACCACTACAAATATTGAATCATGTCCTCTCTGTGTCTTCGGCAATCCCATTATGAAATCCATGCTTGTGTCTTCCCAATGTCTATTCGGTACTGTTAAAGGTTTGTACAATCTAGTATTCTGACTACTTCCTTTTGCAACTTGACAAACTCTACAACTCTACACAAATTTCTTAACATCCTTATGTATTTGAGGCCAAAAGTAATTTTCACTTACCAAAGCCACTATCTTATTAATGCCAAAATGTCCCACCAATCCACCTTTGTGCTTCTCTTTGATCAAATTATCTCTCGTTGAACTCGTAGGTATGCATAGTTGGTTTCCTCTGAACAACATATCTTCCTTAATGAAATAGTCCACCCACTTACTCCTATATGTTACAACAGGTTCCTTACATGCTTTCCAGGGTTCTACAAAATCAAGATGTTCTTCATACAAGTTCTTCAACTCTTCAAAACCTAGCACTTCAACTCTCATCTCTGTCAGCAAGTTTCTTCTTCTACTTAGGGCATCTGCAACTTTGTTTGATTTTCCACTCCTATTCTTCAATACAAAAGTATAACTTTGCACAAACTCTACCCATCTCATATGTCTCTGATTTGACTTCCCTTGACTATTCAAATACTGCAAAGCTTGATTATCTGTATACAACACAAATTCCTTAGGCAACAAGTAATGTCTCCACTTCTTCAAGGCTTGAATTATGGAATAGAACTCTTGATCATAAACTGAATATCTTCTCCTTGCATCATTCAACTTCTTACTGAAATATGCTACAGGTCTACCTTCTTGACTTAACACTGCTCCTATTGCATTCCCACTTGCATCACAATCTACTTGAAATACCTTATTGAAATCTGGTAATGCCAACACAGGTTTCTCTATCACTTTCTGCTTCAACAATTCAAAACTTCTATCTACTCCTGATGTCCACTTAAAGCCTTTTCTATCACCTCTCATTGTCGCTGTCATAGGGTTACATACTCAACTAAAATTTCTGATGAACTTCCAGTAGAAACTAGCCAATCCATGAAATGATCTAACTTCTCCAATGTTCTTAGGTGTAGGCCATTCAACAATTGCTCTTACTTTCTCAGGGTCCATCTTCAATCCTTCCACAGATATCACAAATCCCAAGTATACCAATTCTTCCTTCATGAAACTACACTTCTTGATGTTTATCAACAATTTCTCTTCTCTCAGTCTTTGCAATACTTGTCTCAAGTGCCACAAATGCTCTTCTTTTGTCTTACTGAAAATCAGAATATCATCCAAATATACAATAATAAACTTACCCAAGAATTTCTTCAAGACTTCATTCATCAATCTCATGAAAGTACTCGATGCATTTGTCAATCCAAAAGGCATTACCAATGACTCATACAGTCCCTTTTTTGTCTTAAAAGTAGTCTTCCATTCATCTCCTTCTCTAATTCTGATATGATGGTATCCACTCTTCAAGTCTATCTTTGTAAAATATTTTTCTCCACTCAAACAATCCATAATGTCATCCATTCTAGGTAAATGAAATCTATACTTAACTGTGATCTTGTTAATTGCTCTAGATTCTGTACACATTCTCCATTCTCCATCCTTCTTCAGTGCTGACACTGCAGGTACTGCACAAGGACTTAAAATTTCTTTGATCAAACCTTTCCTCAACAATTCATGTATCTGTCTATTCAACTCTTCATTCTCTGTTGGTGTCATTCTGTGTGCTGCTTTGTTAGGCAAACTAGCTCCAGGTATAAGATCCATGTGATGACTGATACTCCTGATTGGTAATAATCCTTCAGGTACATTGTCTGATATGATGTCTTCATACTCTGTCAGCAACTCAGTTATCTCCTCCGGTTGTGATTCTTCAGTGTCTGTCTTTAGGGTTTCAGGCTTCTTAGGAATCAAAGCATAACACATATTCTCATGTCTCAAACCATCAAAATTTTTTCTTCCATCTACCAAATAGATTTTAGCATTCCCACATACTTCACTCTTAGGTTCATCTTCCAAAGGAATCAAAGTAATTGTCTTTCCATTTGATGTTATAGTATATGTATTCTTTCTCCCATCATGTATATCTTTCCTATCATACTTCCATGGTCTACCCAACAATATATGACATACATCCATAGGCATAATATCACACAATACTTCATAATGATAAGATCCAATATGAAATTTCACCAAACATTGTTCACTCACCAATACCTTATGATCATCCTGAATCCATGCTATCTGATATAGATTAGGGTGTTTCAATCTTTCCAACTTCAACTTAGTCACCATCTCCTCTGAAACCAAATTATCAGAACTACCACTATCAATTACAACTTTACAACATTTACCTCCTAATTTGCATATGGTTCTGAACAAACTTTTCCTTTGTAGTGGTTCCTCATTTGTCTTTGCTTGAAATAGTGTTCTCCTCATGACAAGTGATTTTCCTTTCTTAGGTTTACCAACTAAACTAGGTGATCCAACAGGTTCTTCTTCCACATAGGTTGCTCTTTCATTGTTCTCTATCTTCTTGCTTGTAGTCCCTTGATTACATTCAAATGCTCTATGCCCTTCACCTCCACATTTAAACCAGGTTCCTTTGAATGTTTTCCTATCAGGTCCTCTTCCTTCTCTTTTGTATCCTTCACTTCGGTATGGACTAGGGTTTCCTTTGTGGTAGAAAGTTTTGTCATCTCTCCGGTATGCATTGTTATCTTTGTTCTCCTTCTTAAATGTGCTATCTTGTTTGTTCTACTCTGCATATGATCTCTCTCCTCCAGAAAATGTTCTACCTCTCTGAAATTTACCTCCTCTACCTTTGTGTCTCTGATCATGCCTCTTGTTCAACTTTTCTTCAACCTTCAGGGCAAACTGATATGCTTCTTCGAATGTTGTCATTCTTACCAAACTTAGTTCGTATTGAATGTTCAATCTCAGTCCATTGATGTATCTTGCCACTTTCTCCTTGCTTCACTATATTTCTCCTTTTGTCTCAGGTTTTGCAATCTCTTCAACAGTTCCAACTCATAGTCAGTAGGTATAAACTGATTCTTCAACTTTGTCACCATTTTGTTCCACTTTGTAATCTTCTCTTTTCCTCTTCTGTTTCTATCCAACTGAACTTCTTTCCACCATATAGCAGCATGTCCTTTCAACTTTGTCTTTGCAAATTTTAGCTTCACTGGATCTTCAATTTTTTCATACTCAAAGTATTCTTCTAGGTCATTTATCCAATCAATCATCTCTTCAAGATTTAAATTGCCAGTATAGTTTGATACATCAACTCTAGGTCTTTTTCCCAATCAACATCTTGACTTGATCTGAGTCTTCTTCTTCATCTCCTAGGGTTACTTCATTTTGATCAGTGGATTGAAATTCTTTATCATCATCACTTTCAACATTAGGTCGAGGTGTACGTCCTCTTCTTTGATCTTCTTCAACAACATCCAAGTGAACTTGCATTATTTCCATCATTTCCATCATCTCATCCATTCTTCCAGCCACAGTACCAACATCAGGTATTCTCCTCGGCGGCATTTAGATTCCTCAGATCAAGTGCAAAGTCCTCAAATTTGATGATCAGGCTACAAGGTGACAACTGCCTCAGAATCAGTGATCGGTTGACAACACAAGTAGTCTACCTTAGATTCGATGATCTGTTCACAACAAGATCTTACGGAATTCCTTCACCAACTTAGCTCAATTCGCTCCCAAAGATTCAAACTTTGCTCTGATACCACTTGGTGCAGTCACGGTTAGGAGGGTCCACCAAGTGAATAGTCTAGGCCGTGCAGCAAGAGTAAACACAATGAAAACAACTCAAAGATATAATGCAAATGTAGATTCTGTCACTCAGTATATCATTGATTCAAAATACAAACTGATTGGCATCACGCGGGATTACAATTAGGGCTCACAGGCCTAAGTCCACAATTAGAGAATATGCACAAGATATAGCTCTGAAGCACTTTCACAAAGAATTCAAACTATCAAACTATGAACTAATGATCAACTACTTTCCTAGGCATCTATTACATGATTATATATCATCTCTGGAACATAAGATTCCTCCACGTCGGCTAAGGAAGATCACAAACTCCAATGAAGAGCTGTAACGTGTGTATACAGATAGGTCGGACCTAACAATATAGTACTCCTCTGCAAATGAATGGAATGGTGTGCGGATCCCAAGGAAGGTTGGCCACGATCCAAACAACATTGAATGATGTGTCATTTAGCTCCGCAAGTCATGAAATTCTCTGCAAGTCTTCTCCTTTAGCTAATTGTTTGAGACTGTCAGGATGCTCTATTATGAGAAAATAATCGATCTTTTGATAGCGATATCTTTCTAGTACCTGATCCAAATGATCTAAAATTTGGATATGATGTGCATGAATGTGTCTAGATGCTAAGTCTAGCTCCGCAAGGTCTAAAATGAAACTGCGGCAGAAGGCGGACCAAAATACAGAAACTGCTACTGACTGAACTGGAAAAATGAAAAGAAACAAATTGAAATGCAAATGTTTTTGGTTGATGCAAGATTGTTCTTGAACCAGGGATGCTCCTACATCAACTTGGGTCGCTTTGGCGAAGCCATCCTTATGCATTGTTAAATCTTCAATACCACAAGCAAGTGTTGGATTAATGAAGTTTGAGGCACTTCAAAGGGAAACAATAATGCATGCAAGCATGGCAAGTAGAGAGGCCCCGAAATATATATAGAAAAATAATATTGACTCTTGCTTTGAAGAGTAGTATGGCATTAGATAATATTTTGATGAAAATGCCTTAAAAAATGGAACAATAACTTTTATTATATGAGCCTATGCATTAAGTACTCTTTTAATAAGATAATAATTATATATTACCCTTTTATATTTATGGAGAATTATATGTTCAACTATACTTTCCATTCTTATATTTATTTGACAACCTTAATTTCAAGGTTTTACTCTAAACATATTTTTCTAGATTGTGTAATTGTCTTCTCAATTATAAGTAATGTTAAAGAAAAAGAAAGAGATCACCTACACATTGAAACAAATCAACCAACTCCAAATCAATCAACACATTGTAAATAAGAAAGTTCTATACACTACCAATACCATGAAAAGTCAATATAATAATTATAAATAACAAATATACATATTATCTTTATCATCGTAATAAAAATATTTTTTAAATTAACTTATTTTTGTCCCAATCAATACTTCAATTCTTCACAACCTTTATTTATTAAACATTATCCAATTAAAAACACTTTCCATTCAAAAAGAGTCAATGAAATTGTGATGTAAAAAAGCCAAATGAAAGTAGCTTTGTGGTGTGACAAACATCATTCATTCATATTTGAGCGTGAACAAATCTTAGGTCAACTAGAAGCTACAATTTTTGTTTTATATTTGAAAAACACAAATAGACCAAACATGTAAAACAAAAGAAATAGCTTTGTGAGCGCGTTCCAAATACACGTGTGGACCTTTTCACACAGGAAATAGTTAATAAAATGTGAAAGTCATGACTTCCTCCAATTGTTGCTTTCACAATAATGTACTTACAATATGCCTCACGTTTGGTTGACATCAATCATGAATAGGTTGTAAAGACTATTATGGAATCTAGAATATGATTGCATTTTTTTAATTTTTAATTCAGAGGAGAGAAGATGATGTATATTTCAATGTGTGAATTAGAGTTCAGTTGGAAAGTTCTACAATGGAATTTGTTTTGTAATGTGTAAAGGTTTTTTTTTGTTTTGGACTCATTTTGACTAGGAGTTGGTATAAGTATGTATAAGTAATATATATTATAGAGGAAATATGTATGGAAGTTAATAAATTAATTTGAATTTATCTTTATATATTTTAAGAGTTGGTCTTTGTTTGAGGTTATTGAATTCTAATGGCAATGTGGATTTGGTCCTCTAATTTTGAAATTCAAATTTACTTTCGAATCTTAATAAACTCTCTTCCTATTAACAATTACTTATCCACTTGTTAGAACATAATAATAATTAGGGTTCCACATTTAATTTAAATGGCCCTATAATATTTGTAAGGATAATAATATGAAGCTTTACCTTATAATTTAATAATATTAGTTGGTCATAATATTTAAGGGTGATTTATTAAGTGATTTATAAAGTAAAGAATCTTGTTTATAAAATGAAATGTTGTGATCTAATCTCACCCCTAGGATGTCTATAAAAGGGACATATTGGATTGTGATTAATGACATTGTGCATTTATATTGTTGTGTATGTGGGGCACTTGCCAGCATGATGTGCATTTGTATAATGCATTGCAAACGATCTATAAGATTATGTGAGGAAGACAAGGGAAAAGGGGATACTATAAGCCAAGTTGTTGTGTTTGTATTTATACAGATTTGATGTAAGTTTTCTCATTATCAAATGATGTTTTGTGGACTTTTTTATAGAAAATATTTTTCTCTAGCATAAATTTAATGTACTGTGTGTTTTGTAAATTTATTCTGTTACAAAGGAAATTGGTTACAATCCTTCATTATCTCCATCTAGGTCAAGACTTTGACATTGACACTTAGCACTGTCATTGCTTCATCCAATAGCATCGCAGTCCACTAGATTTCTGATTTTGGTTAGCACCCACTATAAACTTACCTCTTCTTGGTAAAGTCCAGCCAGAGATCCCAGCGCGCAGGATTTAAATTGTCAACTTTTAGCTGGCAAGTACTCAGCGGTTGCCAATCAATCTACTAACCACACCCTAGTTACACAAGATCTTATTTTACTAATATGGCATGAGAGCTAGTTAGATTATGCTAATCATTTTTAGAGGTTAAGTTTCTTTGTCTGTCATTTCAATTCCATGGATTTTGATCAGTATTTATCCCTCTTCGTGAAGAAGATGATCTGCAACTTGATGAGCTCTATTTTGTGCTCCCAGAAATTAAATTGAAATACCATTTGTCTGATCCCTTAAAATCCAAAGATTCAATAAGGCAGGGAGCGTTATGCAGTACAAACTCCAGGGTGCAGAGCATGCTCTCCAGAGTGTCATTTTAAAGATTATTTCCAAATGGATGAGAAAGGATGTCAATATAAACATAAGGTCGTGAGGATGGTGTGGCTCCTGCTTTTCTACTGAGCGAGTGGTCCTATGGAATTCGTTTCTTTTATATGTGAAAAATTGTTTCCTATTCCTATGAAAAATAATAATTATAGGCAGGAAGGATGCTGGCAGTGGTTGTGGAAAAATTGCATTTGCTTAAAAAATTTTACAGAGAAAAAGCCACTAAACTTGTTGGTTAACTACTTATGAAGAAGTATGTCGGTACAATTGACCTTGATTATAAACCTGTTTCCATAATCGTCATGGAGATGAGCAAGGAAGTGTGCTATGGTGATGCCAAATTTTCTCCTTATGTTCTTGTTATGGAGATAAGCAAGGAAGTGTGCTATGGAGATTTAAAATTATGGATGAGGGAGGATGTTTGATATGAGCGCCACAAAATATTTGCTTCTCTGTCATCTACAACTCCCAAAGCAATTATCTAATTCAATGGACCTTGAAAATGTGTTAACTAGCATGCTAAAAAATTATAATGTTTTGCACATTGCTAATATAGTCTATTTTAGAGTGTAGGATGACAATAATGATGTGATGGTGGTGATCTTACTACATGGTTGTGGTGGGAGTACCATTGTTGCCTACATTGTAGCTAGGAAGTCTACTTGCAGGACCAAGTTTTAGCATTCATTAGGAGCTTTGTCACAATGTTTTCCAAAACAAAAAAGATATGTAAAAAAACACATGATGTTACATGAGATGTAAAAGTTGACATGATGTTATAATTATTAATCATTTTATAATCAAAATGTGTGTTATTCATTGGTGGATTGTTGAAATTGTTTCATCCCATGTAATACATTTTTACATATTTCATTTTATTGCAATAAATTTTACATATTTGCACTAGTTATACTAACTTTTTGTGTTACTTGGTATTTTATATGTAAATGGAATGTATCAAATCAATATTGTATGTTACATCTCTGCACTAAGTTTAGTAACTTTATGTATTTGATTGATTTACCTTACTTATTAAGCAAATTCTTTCTGATGGTTATCAAGTCCAAGTTGTGTTTCTATCTAAAATCTACCTTATCTAAAATCTTCCCTTTCACTTGATATAGTTTTCTTAAAATTTGCATTTGTATGATATATTAAAAATCCTTAATATGGTCATAAGACCATCAAATTTAAGCCTTGCACACTACCATCCAATTTTGAGCATGGTCAATATAGTCAAAATAGGCTTGGCTTGTTTCAATGATGACTTAGTTTGTTGAGAGCATCATTATTTATGCAAGTGGGAATCTTCTTAGTTGTTTCACTAATTGTTGGAGGTGGTAGTCACATGCACTTGTGTTTATCAATTTATTGAATGGGTTTTCTTCTATTGAATATTATCTTTAAACTACCATGTTATGATGGCCAACTTCCTATTTATGTATGCGCTTTGGAATCATTTGAAATCAATGCCTAGTCATTACATAGCCTATGCTATCATATAAGAAAATGTAAGAGGGAAGTCACAACATAGTAGGGCTTTTTCCATTGTTTACTTTGGAGTAGTTAGGTTTTTCATCTATCCCTATATTTCTAGTTGTTTTCTCTACTATAATGTGTTTGTCTTCTACACTGCGACTATAGACACAACCTTTATTGTGGATTTGTAGTTTCCCTTTCAATTTAATACTAAGATTAATGGTCTATGGTTTGATTAAAATTTAAACCACCTAGGTTTGACTAGAAATCAAGGCATAAATATCTAGCCTTTGCCCATAGCTAGCTAGTATAATCCACTACCAAAGGGAAAAGTCATTCTTTCATTACCATAGTAATTTCTTAACTCAGCATCAACATGATACTAATACAAGCTCTTGCGAGCACAACCATGAGACCAATACAAGCTCCTTTTGAGCAACCGCACTAGAAACCACTTATGGAAGACCAAGAGTCACAACTTCGAAATCCACTTATTTAGAAACCACATCCATACTAGAAGCCAATAATGGAAGACCAAGAGTCACTACTTAGAAATCTACTTGTTAGATGTCCCTTTGTGATTCAAACTTGGGTCTCTACAATGAGAACTCAATGCTTTAACCAATTAAACTCAACCCCTTGGACATTTTAGTATAATTTTAGTTTATCCATTTCTATTATTTACACCTAACATTTATTCCTATATAGAATCCTAGGTAACTCACATAGATCATTACATTTTTAGGATTCAAAGTTTTTTAATCTTCTCTAGGCTTAGCATGAGGTATGCTTAATATTGCTTACTTTCCATTTACTGAAACAAATGTGCATGGGATTTAAAAATTGAGACGATGAACTCAAGCATAGAGGGTCACTAGAAACAAAGTTGATCATTGTATTCTCATGTAGATTATTAATTATCTAATCCCATATTTATTACATGTAATATGGTGAAAAATATAATAAGGATTTTCTTCTCAAGGGCCACCTCCTTATAGAGTATTATTTTTTATTTAGTTTCCAACCCCTTCATATGAAATCCAAAGTTAATCAATATTTTTCTTCCCACTAATAGATAATATTTGACCAAACACTTCACATTGTTAAGGAAATAAATCTTATATCTTTGAATCACTCTTGAAGTATTTTAGTCCTTTTGTTCAAGAGGCATGTGGTTGAATTCTAGAAAAATAAAAAGGTAAAGTTTGTTGGATTATATGAAGAGGATGATATCAAAGTGGAGAGACAAGTACTTCCAAGTTGCATAAGTGTTAAATAGAAGTAAAAATATGAAATATAGATTCAACTACAATGCTTGACCAAAACAAGTCATTTTTTAGTATATATTGCTCATATCCATAGCTTGGTGGGAAATGAAGAAAAAATAAGAAAACAATAAGTCTCTATGGTATGAAATGAAGATGATCAAAGATTACAAGCTATAGGATAAGTTGTGATACAAAGTACTAATATGTATAACAAGTTGTGATATGATTATATAACAAGTTGCGACAATATTATACCTTGAATTTTAGTAAATTATTTTAAATAAGGTATTATGTCATTTACTTAAGTGACATGATATCATGTTGCCAATTTCGTAAACCCTTTTGATGGTGCTACATAACTTTATTGTATATATATTTCAACTTATAACATTCATTAAATTATCATATAAATATTCATAGTTACATGAGAACCAAATGGAAGTGGGATTTTAGTCTAGTTACATGAATTGTACATACATATTTTTTGTGGAAATGGCATTATATATATATATATATATATATATATATATATAAAGGAGTCATTAAAAATAATTTTCCTCTCTTTTTAATTTTGAAAAAAGTTTTTTTTAGGTGAGCATCTATTTGAGTGATGGGTAGGAAATGAATTTTCCATAATTTATCTATGGACATTTCTTTTGATTTATGTTTTTTGTTTGGATATGATGTATGCAAAGGATGATGGTTAAACTATTTATAAGTTATTTTTTATAATCATTGTGTACAAGATAAATGCACTTCTATTGATGTTACCATTGCGTATATTTGAAAATAGATTTGACATTATTACAAACAATGTACATCTATACGATAATAGAATTATGCATACTTTTAGTGGATATCTGGAATAAGCTACTAGCCTTATGAACCAATACATATTTACTCATTTCTTGTAATAAGTAAGTAGGACAATTCAAAAATGGAGTCTAATGGTGTGAAATAAAAAAAAGAGGAAGACATGCAAGTGAATATAAGATTAATCAAATTGCTCTTTGAATGACTTGCCAACTAATTCTTCCTAAGGTATGACCTAAACGACAACTACAAATCACATTAGTGGAATGAGGGATGTGTCTCAAATGCAAATATTGTGCATTGTTAAATAGATAAGGATCATGTGGATGGAGAAATTTGGATGGAGGATGTCAAAATTTTAAAGAAGCTCTTGGAAAAATCAACACACAAAGGAAAACAAAGAGATGAAAAAAAAATGAGGTTAGCTATAATTCTCCTTCAAAACAAATCTCTTAGAAGAGATAATGAATTTTACAAAGATATAATATAGAAAAATTTAAAACCAATCTCAACTACCATGTAATAGTCCTTTAGCAAATGACCTAAGACATGATGTCCTTGAGAGATAAAGATTTGCAACTAAAGAAATCATATTCTCTCTTGAAAATTTCCAATGTGTACCAAAAGTCTATACGAGAGTGTTGACCGGTAACATAGCTAAATATCTTTAGGTGAAATATAATGCAATGGTGGGGATATACAAGGAGGTTAAGCATTGGAAGTAGATATGTGTTAGAAGATGAGTTTTTAAGTTGTGGAAATGGGATTCAAATTATATCCATTAATTTATAATTGATACTCAATGTTACGCTATTTATAAAATTTATACTATATGTTAGACAATTTACGCTATTGAATTATAGTATTTGTTAGATAATTTATATGTTAGATTATACTATATGTAAGATACTTCTTATTATAAGACATATACTTTACTTGATATCTATTCAAATCATTTTTTTACTAATTAGGTTAATTTCCATGCTAATGAACTACATTATTGGTTTATATGATTTAGTGAATGCTTACTATTCATTCAATGTAGTGCATGTTGTCCATTGATGGTGTTCTCATGTATGCAATTATATTTATCTCACACAAATGCATGATGTAAAATGTGTATGTCTATTTAGCTTATGTGAATATTATTATTAAGTAGCATCACCTATGATTTACCATAATTTATTTATGGCGTGTTTTTGTTTAGCTTATGTATGCAAGTTTAGATTATGTATCTAGCCAATGTATAAGAACCAACTCATTTTACTTGGAAAAACATGGTAAAGTATTTTTAAATTAAATATAGTGTAAGAGAGAACTTAACTAAAAACATCAAAGAGCCAACTTCACAGAACTTGGATAAGTCATTGTATCTTTCTAGTACTTGCTAATATTTTTAAGTTGTTGATTATAAAGTTTTCAATGGGTTTGGTGCACCCAAGTTTTGCCTAGTTATGACACAAATACCAATAAATTAGAGTCTACTACATTGTCCTTGCAACATAAATAATTGCACGTGTAATATAGTGCCATGAAACTTCCTAGGATGGGTACATGATGCCTTAAAATGTTGGTGCATAAACATAGTGACAATGAGATCATTACTATAGAAACCAAGCATTACATGGTCAAGCATATGGAAACCAAATAGATTTGACTTAATAAATGTGTGGGTTTGGTCCATTTTATACTACCTTATGATTTTATTCATAAACAAAAAAAAGAAAATATTAAATCAACTAAATTGAGGCATATGTGCAACTATGGAAATGAATTTCATAACCTCTCAAGGTTGAGCAAAGTAGAGTACTTTATTTTAGAAATGAAGGTGAACAACTATAGACTGAAAATCTGATTTAAAATATTGTAAGTTCTATTAATCTAGTGCAGAACCAAATGGAGATTATAGGAAATCAAATCAGCAATACAAAGAAATTAAGGAATAGAAGAACTAAACACATAACATAGTGTTTACGTAGAGAAACCCTTTTAGGAAAAAACTCCACACAAGAAGAGATGCATCAGTCTGTATTAACTTCATTAGAGTTTACAATACATGAGTAACATTCTCCTCTTTAATCTTTAATCCAGTAGCACCTATTTTTTAGTCTCAACTCTCTACCTCTCCATAGCCATAATACAATGCCTTCATTAAAAGTGTTGCCTTCTAGGGCAAAAAACCATAACATAACTTCTACCGTCAGATCTGTGACCTAATGATGAACGGTCCAGATTGACTATGAAATTACAATAGTTTACCTTGGCAATTTTCTAAAAAATTCTCTTTGGGGGCACTGTCACCGAACCCTTACCAGGGGGGCTCCATTAATTATCGCAACCCCCCTTGGACCCCATGGCTACACTAGTGGGGGGGCAAGCCCCGCCACACCCCTTGTCAAGTATTGGGATCCAAATGTGATTTAAACAAGACCGCTACTTGGTGAATACATATTCCCTTATGGAAATTTACAAAGGCATTAGGAGTAATTAATTACATAGGATTTACAAGGTTGATGGTACCTTAATCCTAACAATTTAAACATGTTTTTGACAAATAAGTTATAGATAATGGTGGTGATCATAAGAAGGAGATATAGCACAAAACTAAATCATATGACTAAATGTTGGAATCATTGTATGCTTGGTCATTGGCCGAGCAAAGCAACATACTTTAAACATGTTATTGACCAATAAGCTATTGATAATAGGAAGTATAAAGCAACCATATTCACATTGAGAAGTGCTAGAACTTTTGACCATGCACTTTTAATTGTGAACTAAGGTAATCTTGGTTGGGTATCGTTGAAAAGAAAAATTATAGGCATAACCCAACAATATTCTAATAAATTCTTTATTTAAAGCTTTGAAATTAGAACTCCAATCAGACAGTTCCAATGCTTAAAAAAAAATCTTCATAGTTCAACAAGTTGTACAGTCTAAATATGTGTGAAGAGTTTATGAGATTAAATTTGCCCATATCAAGCAAATTTTCTTCCTTTAGGCTATAATTACATAAAAGCATATATTTATGCAGATGTATACATTAACAAATTGATGATCCTCTTTAATTTATAGACATTTCAACCACTAAATCTAGAAAAGAATCACCGTGCAATATCACAAAATCTAATAATTAAAACAAAATGGATAAAATTAGGGCTCAGATCATAGTAGAGAACCAAATAAATTATTTCATATGATTAAATGTTTCATAACACAAAACATAGCATACATCATATCACATAGTAACACAAATCATACCATAGCTCATAGAATATATCATAACACAAAACATAGGAACTGTGATATCATAGCATAGAAGTAAATCATACAACTAAATGTTTCATTTCCATACAAAAGTATGCTATAATGAAATAGTACATCACTTTCATAAGTATCATATCTATGCCTTATAGAACAACAAAAGGCCTTGCATCACCATCATAACTAGATGCTATAATGAAATAGTACACAACTTTCATCACCAATCACCCTCTTGTTCATAACTATTATAATCTTGGACATTAATGTAGGGAAAAGAGTGGTGATGGGCCTCTATAGTCACTATCATGGAGAAGCATCCACACTTTTATTGATACATTGGACTTGATAGCAGAAAGACATAGAATCTCAAACTTTACATTGATAAACTTAATGATGGTAGACATAATGCACATGAAATCTAATGCAGTAGCTATACCAGATAACCCATATAATCCATTCCTCTTGAGGGGTTAGTTGAGTGCCATCTCTTCCATTTCACTTTAGTACTCTTAGGAAACATACTCCTTATAAACTATACCTGTGTCTATAATAATTGCTTGTTCGATCATGATCTTATATATGATTTACAAGATATAGATCACATAGCTCATGGTATAAGGAATTTGACCACATGAAGAAATCTTGAATCTCTATATCGAGATGAAAAAACCTCAATCTTCAGACCTATTGAGACATTGCCTTCATATTTGTAGTTGGAAACGTGTATAATTTTTAAAGTCTATGGAACTCATGCCATCCAAAAGAGCTTGGATTTGTGTCACCATTTTATCCCTTAGGTGATATGGAACCATGAGTTCTTCAACATGAAAGAGCACCTCATTTGGAAGCTGGTTGTGATAGTTACTGAACCAACTTGATACCCAGGCATCTAGATCTTTCCACATGTTCATTATTCATGTCAAAATAATAATGATATTTAAGTCAACAATACAAAATTATTTAGCACATGTTTGTTATTTCCTTATACATAAAAGTATTTAGCACTTAAACACAGCATAGCTAATAATTAGTGCTTAAAAATAATGAGTAGATCTAGTATTGAAATTTACATAACCAACTATTGTTTCCAAACTTCAATAAAAATATCAACTAAACATGATAACCTCTATTCTCTTACTATCATGTTGGCTGCCGATATGGTTTGTAACTTGAGACACAAGAAAAAGCATACTACAAACAAAATATAAAATTTAGATATTTGTTAAAGTCTTTTATATACTAAAAACAAAGTAAAGTACTAAAAAATGCTTATATATTTTCATGATGGGCCTCTTGGTTCTCATGATGGAGACCAAGGTTCTAATCCCCCCAAGGACACCTTAGCGCATAGCGCTTGTTTCACGAAGTTGATTTGTAGCATCATGTTGTTTGTGGCATCTCTACCTACATTAGTTTCATAGTTTCATGTACAAAGGCTTGGGCCCTTTCAAAAGCCCATCAGTTCATAGGTTCGATAAAAAGAGTTTATCCATAAATAAAAAATAATAATTCTTATATATTTTCATTAGTATAAAACTTCCATTGATTAGCACATCTATGTTCTATGCACTTCTAAATAATAAAGATTTTTTAGTTTGTTGTTTGATTATGAGGTTATAACAGTCTCTTTATTAATTCAAGAGAGGATCTGGGTGTTTTGTGATGTTTGATTCTAGTGTCTTCTATAGTTTTGATGGTCAGATAAGGTTGTTATCCTCTACTTGATGAGCAATGTCTTATAGATCTAGATATGTCATCAAGATCTAAAATTTGTCTATATTATGGTAAAAGTTGTTAAATAAGAAGATACAACCACCATAGAAGAACAAAGAGCTAAACTTACAATGAATGGGAATGTTTAGATAGTGTAGTAGTTATAGTAATGATGGTCATTCTTCTTAATAAGTTAGGGCCTTCAAGTTTAAGTAATGAATCCTCATAGGAAGTCATTAATGATGATTAGCTTCATGAGACTAATTGAAGAATGATATGCACTATACATGGTTGTGCCACTCAAAAAGGGAATAATTTGATGTAGTTTATATAATAGGACTATCAACTTAATTTGAATCTATGTAATATTGTATATTATCCATGAAACTAGAAGAATTATAATCTTACATTTATCCATATGCAATGAAAGAAGGATGACTTGTACTCAAACAACCACACAAAAGGAAGACAATATATTCAATAATGTATGCATGTAACCTAGGAAACAATATGACATTTATTGTCATTACAAATTTTTGTGGTGTTTTAAATTTGCATTTTACACATGAGACCCACAACCCTATATAAACTATAAAAATAAGTGTCCTAATTTAAACCCATGACACAACTAGAGATACAAATCTATGTACATGTCAAAAACATTGTAATTATAAATCAATCATAAGCATTACAAAACAAGTCACAAACATGTTAGGGTTATAAGTTGTGAGCATGTTTTCTTTTTGTCTCTAGAACTGTAGCTTTCTACAGAAGAACACTAGGTAAAGGGTACATCTCATCATATTACAACTACAAGAATAACTTCTAATAGTAGTGTACATCTAATGAAATGAAAAGGAAAGTGGCTAATTACATTTTTGCACTACACTCGTTACTTTTTGCTTCTATTTTTTAGAAAGCTTTTTGCTACTTATTTTTCTTACTTTACTTTTTTAATAGCCTTTAGGCACTGCCATTGCCTACTTTTTAGCTATTATTTTTCATTATTCCCAGTGTTGATTCCTAGAAACTTGTGGACATTAGCTTCCAAATTATCTTTGAATTACATGGAGATCTTATGTAATCATTTGCATGGTATTTATGTTTGAATTATGGGGATTAGTGGAAGATGACACTATTTTTTTTAATGTTGAGATTTGCCCATTGGAGTCACTAATTTTGTTGCAAATGAAATTTTATGTAATTTCCTCCATTTCTAGTTTTGGCAATGCAGTGAGTGTGTGTTAGGGGACTAAAATTAGGACTATGAAGCTATGAGTGAAGTCTCAATTTATGTTGGAGCATTAGCAAGAGCTGACATGTTCATAAGGGGAACATGGATCATGAACTTGGGTAATTTCTCCATACATCTTGATGAAATGCACATGAAATTTGGAAGAGAGGAACACTATCTTTGTTAGATGTTTGTAATAGAGATTTTGGGATTTTCTTATGTTGTGTTTTTAATGGCGAAGTGATAATTGTGGCTTTTTGTCCATATACTTTTTACTTCTCTTTTTGACATTTTAGGATGAAATAGTGTTGAGAGTTGCAAGGGGAAAAGGGGATTTACTTTGCATTTATGAGAAATTTGATAAATAATTGTGTTTGTAATAGAGATTTGGGATTTACTTATGTCATGCTTTAAATGGCTAAGTGATTGTTGTGGATTTTTTTTTCTAATAATAATTGAAATTCATATAAATAAATAAAATACTCACAAAATATGAAAGACTGTAAAAAGAAGAGGAAGGTTGTTCAAGAAAGCACACAGATTTGTTGCTACAATTTGGGGAAACTATTGTCATTTCGGCTTCAATGTTTCTAAAACAATTTTAATAATCTGATAAAACATAGGTGATCCCTCAAATTCTCTTTAAAATGATACTAGATTTGAACCTTCCTCGACCATAAATAGGGCCCCTTAGACCCCCTATGGTTTACATGAAAGGATTTTTAGGTTGCTTGGCATTCATGATTTTTCCGCGGTCTAAAAAATGTTTTGGAATTGAATCTGTACATAAGAGTGGATTGTTTTAATTGGTGATGAGTTCTTTTTTGGTTTCTTAGCATTCATGATTTTGTCGTGATCTCAAAAATGTTTTGGGATTGAATGTATACATTAGAGTAGATAATTTTGACCTCAAGTGGATTGTTTTAACTAGTGATGAGTTCTTTTTTGGTTGCTTAGCATTCATGATTTTGTCACAATCTCAAAAATGTTTTGAGATTGAATGTATACATAAGAGTAGATTATTTTGCCCTCAAGTTTGTTTACGAGTTAAACAAAGTCACAATTTTATATATCATTTCCATCCATATAATGCATCTAAGTTACTAATATCATTGAAACCCTCGCACCTCTTAAAGATGCAAGTGCTAGTTTATTGATATATATAAATTGAAATTATTTAAAAGTAGGATAATTTTATTCAACTACTATTTTAGATTACAAAATGAAATAAAATTAAAGTATATAAAGTTCAATTATTATATTACTTTATTCTAGGTAAATATCACATTTATAAAATCACATGGCTACTTCGTGGCATCCCTATTCTAACACTTAATAAAAGAGAGGTCACAAGTTCCTCATATTAGAAGTAAGTTAGGTGCCTCCTACATAATGGGAGTATGAGGTCGCCCGACATTGTAGACTATAAAAGGATCCGTCCATCCAAAACACACAAACCACTCTCCAAAAGCGGCTATTCTCCCATCAGAGAAAATAAACACACCATCCATCCACAACAGACAAGCCACTGACACTCTCCAAAAACAGCTATTCTCCCAAGAGAAAAAAAACACACCATCCATCCAAAACACACAAACCACTAGCACTCTCCAAAAGCGGCTATTCTCCCATCACAGAAAAGAAACACACAATCTCTAACATCGATTGAAACACACACAAACTACATTGAATAAATTAGCGTTCTCGCACTCTCCAAACTGAGCATGATCGTCATTTTTGTATGTGTAGTCGCAGTTATCATCCATAAAGCAATACCCTTTAAATGATCCGCTCAAAAATGTGCAAAATCCGTGAGGATCGTAGTCTCGTAATTATGAATATATTACAAATTAGTAAGCAGTTGAGATTTTTCAATGACACTCAGTATATGAATAAATAAAAATATTGATTAAAGAGAAGAGGAATGCATATTAAATAGAAATATGAACAGATAGAAATATTGAGTAGAGAAATTATTACTGTCAGCAGAAGCCAAAGGCGGTGTGAGAGTGAGTAATAAAAACAGCAAATACACATTTATTTGGTTGAACTTCGCCATGTAAGAAATGAATGAAATCACCAGAAACTAAAACACATGGTGAGAAAACCAAAACAGGTAGGAAATCCAAGGACTTCAAACTGCCCACACAATGTTTAACTGAATTTTCTTTCTTTTTGAATTCTAAACTTTCTGCTGTGAATCTTGACCAAATAAACTACAAAATTTATATTCTTCTTATGTGATTCACAAATAAACTACAAAATTTATATTCTTCTTATGTGAGAAAAAGAATTAGTGATGGTACTATTTATACAGGCTAATCTGCTTAGTGCGTACCGCTTAGTTCTATTTATTCATTGTTATCGTTATTAGTTGTATATTGCTGTTGTGTAATTATCTGAAGGCAATCTCGAAATTATCTGAAAGAAAGGAAGACGTCCGATTCAAACTGTTTTTTCATGGAGTCGTTTTATTCTCATCTTTAATTTTAAGTGCCAACAAAAACAATACGGCGATTCCAAATAATATAAAATTATTTTTAAGTGTCAACGGTTGTAGCTTTATTCTTATCTTTAATTTTATAAATTAAATTTAAATTTTTAAATTGTATTTTATTTGTAATGGTGTATTTAGATTTTCATTACTTTTAATTTTTAATTAAATTTGATAATTTTTTTCTTTAATAATGTATAGATAATATAATTTGATTATGTTTTTTTAAAAATATTTTTTATATAATGATTATATCAAAAAGAAAATAAAGATTTGTATAATTTTGTATATATACTTTGAATACAATTGTTATTATTATTTCTCAATAAGAGTCATATATAATATGATTGTTCCTTAATATACTATGTTGTTTATTAGCATTGTCTCTTCATAGAAAGGTAAATTTTGTAGGATTTTAAAATTAGTTTGCAAAAGCCTAAAACCTCTATCCATAACTTTAATAGAAATGTTAATTACTACTAGTTCTTTTTAGACATAAAATTAGAAGTGAAAGAAATTAAAAATTCACATTTTCATATATATATATATGCAAGTGGCAAGATGCAAGTGTGCCTAAGGAGGGTTACCTTCCATTTTCTCTCTTTGGCTTGAGGAGGACAATCTTCTATCTTATGAAACCCCCTTCTTGCCTTTAGTCTTATGGAGGGTTTTGCCTTAATTGGCTTAAGGACGAGGGCAATTGATGTAGTCATGGATAAGGTCTAATGAAGGAAAATCTATTCATACAACCCAAATAGAGAAAAAAATACTAAAAAGGATACACAACAAAAGAATGTTTAGAGGACATCTAAGATGACATAGATCATATTGTTTGAAAACACTTTGACATGACAATTCATTACAAAACTCAACAACAAGTATACATCCTTCAAGGATATATACCCATTATAATAGTTGAGAGCCCAAAACACACTATTTGGATATATCTCATCTCTTGAGCTCTTAAGCACTTGTTGTCTCCAATATGATCCTATAGTGATGATATATTCTTCTCCATATCATCACATACCTCGTACCCCATTAATATTTAAAGAAGGCCACCCCTATCTTTTAGTAGTTACCATTAGTTTAAACATTACTGTGTGCTAGAAAAATGAAGTGGTTAAAATTAGGGTTGAATTGATAGATGAAGAGCTATAATTTTACTTATAAATTATCAATGATTTCATAGATGTCATCACTATGCAATATTCAGACATCGCATGATGAGATCATAATATTCTTGTTCTTATCTTGGTCACTAAACTAGGTACAAAACCAATCTTAAAATGTAGGATTTATCAAGTTATTAGATTATTCAACATTGATATAAGGCATGGTCCTGATGCTCACAAAGAATAAGATTGTGTGAATATGCATTAACATTAGAGACTTTAATAATGATTGCCCTAAAAATGATTTTCTTCTCTTAGGTTTAAACTTGATTGTCAATTCTATTATTGGTTACAAAATAGTGTCCCCCATTAATAGTTTCTTAGCTATACTCAAATTCATATTGTAGAATCCAATCAAAATAAAATGGCATTCATCATGCCATGAGGAACCTTGTATTATGTGGCAATTCCTTTTAGTTGAAAGGGATACATGCTAAAGAGCTATGACATGCATTTTTTTATCACCTTATTGATGACATAGTGGAATCTCATGTCAATGATCTACTATAAAAATCTGAAAAGAGAGAAAATATTCCTAAACACCTATATGTCCTTTTAACTAGATTGTATGAATACAAAGTCAAACTAAATCTAAAAAGGTGCATGTTTTGAGTCACAACAAGAAATTATTAGGCATGCTAGTTGGTTATTGGGAAGAGTGGAGATGATGATTTATATGATGAGACTATTGATGAATACATGTCAAGAAATGAGGTCCATGAGGACACTAATGGAGGGATGTTAGAATCCAAGGATCTAATAGTGGGCAAAATATACCATAAAAGAGAGGGAAGAGGCGAGAAGCATAAAGTCTATATAGGAGGTCCCTTATTAGGATATTCTCCTAGAATAGAATCCCTCATATCAGAGGCCACCTTTTCATGATCCTATCTAGCAACCAAGAGATCTTAGTGAGTTCTTGATTTTATTTTACTTTATTTACTACCCTTTGAGATGTATGATATTAGCATTGTTTATAATATTTTAGGATGGTTTATCAATTATTTCTCTTATGTGGCTTTGACATTTTATTTTTCTTTATGTTATAGGCAATGTAGGCTTTATGGATGGGTAGAGAGATATGATTTAGAGCTCATTGCTAGACACATTTGTTATGGTCATGTAGAGGAAAGGTAATCTCTTATTGGAGTCACACTTGGACATATCTATAATCAATCATACATATTTATCTATTGGCCATAGAACATATATAATTTTTCCTATACCTATCATGCTAGTTACGAGATCATGGCTCTATAGGGTTGTATTAGTGGAGTTGTGGAAAAGAATATGCTTTTGAGGAGCATGATGGGACTAGGAGTTGGTCCTAGCCACCACATACATTCTTAGTCATGGGATTACACATCAATGATTTCTATATTAGTAGAGAGAGAGGACACCTAATCAGCTAGAGACAATATCAAGAGTAGATGACGGTAGTGGACTAGGAGCCTTAGCTAGCCAAGATCCTAGGGATGTCTTAGATTCTCAATGATTTTCTTAATTTAAATTTGACACACTTTGACTTGGACCCTCTCATGGAGAGACTTTGTATCAAGATATGTAGATGTTCATTGATCTCTTTCATTTTTTATGTATTCAATGAGGGAGCCCTTGTGCTTAGACCTTGATAGTTAAATACATGTATATATTTAGATTCTTTTAGAATGATTTATACTTTGTCTTGGTGACTTCATATATATTATTTTTCCTTCATTGCACACATGGATTATTTAAGTTTTATCTTATATTACTTGTAGATGTACATGTGCACGTGTATGCTAGTTTCATGATGTATGTGTGATTGATATACAAATTGGTATGTATGCAAACAATGGATTCACATATTTACTAATTTAACAAATTGTTTCACTATACAATAATTTATTTATTAGATGGTACTCATATGCTACAGACACTATAATTTCTCTTTACTAATTTTTGACCAAGTGGATTGCAGGTTGACTAATATATGACTTGGTCACTAGATTTCTAAGGCATAAGATATTATGGGGATAAGGTGGGAATGGGAAAAATGAAAAGGATGATATAACACAAGATCGTAAAGGAAAAATCACTAATCTAAATCTAATGGACCATTAAACTAACACTAGACATTATTAGGTACCTACCTTTACTAATACTTCCTAGAGTTAGATCAAAATCAAATTTGGGGAAAGGAATCGATCCTCAACAAGGATGGACCTTTGAAGGAAATAAACACCCTTGATTATTTCATGTATCTTGTGCTTGTGTGTGCTTTACTCATATAAGTTCCTTTTTTAATGTCATCCTCATGTTTTTAATCAAAATCTAAACCAAAGAGAACGGGCATTATTCTATGGATTTCTTTTCTATTCTTTTTCTCTCTTTTTCTTGTTTTTTTATTTTTATGGATTTTAAGTTTTGAATTTTGGAGTATTGTAACCCCTTAACCTAACTACACACTACTAGGATGAAGTGAGATCTCATCATCTAAGATTAGGTAAGGTAAGGAAGGGAATTGGATACTAATACTTCCTTCTTGTTGAGGAGAGTTGGAGATATTTTCTTGTTATCTTTTAGATAGTACTATAGGATATCTTACTTGATGGGAATAAAACTAATAATTTATACTGACTAAGATAAGGATCAATTTAATTATCAATACTAATTTATTCAAATAGCTAGAATCATAAAGGGGGAAATTAGTCTATTGTGGTTGGGAAAACCTATGACCTAGTAGCTCGATGAATGATATTCTATGAACATATATCTCTAACGAGGATGAAAATAAAAATTGAGCAATCAACTACACACATCAAGGTGGAATGGACAAAATACAATGCAGGGTTTCTTTTCTAAATTTTAAATGTAATCTTTCTTAAGGTGGAGATCATTGATGGTCTCATCAAACTCCATGCATTCCTTGGTTCATACATGGAAAGTGTCATTACTAACATCTTCCTTGACAAGGTATGGATTGATTCATTTTGGTTAAATTTTTAACTTTCATCGACTCTTTTAACAATTAAATTATCAATTCTAAGCATGATGTCTCCAACCTTAATGGATCAAGGAGATAATTTATTGTTGTATTTTTTATTAAACCAAGATAAATAAGCTTCTTGTTTTTGAACTACTTTTATTTGTTTTCATCCAGCATATCAAGCTCCACTAACCTAGAAGCTCAATATTCCTCATGATCAAGAAGGCCTCATAATGAGATATAGAGGCTACTTCCAAATGAAAAACTACCTTTGATCCAAATGTGATTACAAATAGGGTTGCTCTGATGTTTTTTTGTAGACTAGTTCTATAGACCCAAAGAGTGAGGCATAGGTGTAGGTGCTAATCTTGTCTCAAATATCTAACAATTTTTAATAATACAAAATTCAATGTTTTTCTATTAGATTTTGCTTATCTATTTTCCTTAAGATAATAAACTAAGGAAAAATTATGGTTAATATGAAATTATTCACATAATTCTCATATTTATAAATTTTGAAGGATAAGGAATTATCTATGATGATGACTTACAGGACTCAAAATGTACAAGGAATTTGGTTCATTACAAAAATCTAATAACCATCCCCAAGATGGTAGTCAGGGGCTTCCCTCTACCTACTTTGTAAATTACTTAGTTCTCATTTTGATAAAGGTATGGCTACTACTTGATGGTTGTGAAATCATTCCAAGAAGGTGTTGGCATCCTTCTAGGAAGTAGTGAAATTTCTATTTTGCTAGTTATGGTCTTATTGTAGATTAAACCCAAGTCATGGTCCTAAAACCATACTAAAACCTTTGTGAATGTTTTAAATGTTTGGCCTAGTCTTTTGTTTTAACTCTTCATTGACATGTTTTTTCTAGTGAAAATACCATTTAACTTGTGTTATGTCAGAAAAAGTAACCTTGGGGGCTTTTTCCTATTAAGGTTTAGCTCCCGGGCCCTATTAGTACATTTAGAGTAATTTTCATGTTAATCTGACATTCTAATGAGAAAACCCTGAAGTTTCATGGCAAATGGGACCTAGGGGATGCACTTGACATAAGTCCTGCCTGAAATAGGGGGGAGGACTTGGGTGCCCGCGCCCTAGTCCTGCCCTATTTTAGGTCAGGACCAATTTTGGAGTGTCGGTTTATGACCATTATTTAGGTCCTATGCCGACACAGTACGTTTGAATTACAAAATTCTTAGCAGGAATTTTTGTAGTTGCATATATAAGCATGATTAGTGACTCACTAGTAAACTAGATGGACATTTTTGATTGACAAGCTTATGTTAAGGTGATTCAAAGCATTCATTATGTTGCAGAGCAGAGTTTTGTGTTGTTATTGTGTTTGTGTTTGCAGATTTGGCATCCATCTCATGGCATGAAGAGCATCTTCCTTCCATGAGATCTTCACTACAATGCAATATCAATTATGTTTTCTATCATTTATCATTTGTATTTTGCCTCTATCCCACAGGGTTACACACTCTTTATTTGACGATGGTGTTTGGAAGACTTGAATGTATCTCTAGGGCTCGATTGAGGCAAGCCTCTAAACACCACAACCCCCAACTCATTTTTTTGTGATTACAGGTTACAGGTTGCAGGAACAGAAAAAGTAGAGTTGTAGGAGAGTAGTGCAGACTGTCAGAATTACAGATCAGAAGAGAAAATAGGGACCTGGACTTGAGTGCCTGCTCATTAGTCCTCCGGATCATGCAACTGAAGAATATCTGGAACAACAGGAACAGGTTGTAGACAAGATTCCTAGATCTCGACAAAAAGTATGGCACTGGACTAGGGTGCCCACTCATTAGTCCCCAACTTTTTCGCTTTCCAAACTTCCAAATTTGGTATGCATTTGATTGTCATTTGATATCTCTTTGTGCGATCATTTTTCGTAATTTGTCTGTTTGCTTCCGAATTTGCATAATTATGGTTTTGAATATAATTGGGCTTAATTGAACAACTAAATCACACAATTTCAATCTTCCCCTATGTGCCAAGTGACAAAATTTTTGTAGTAGGTTCCTCTACTTGGCTGATGTCCTTGAATGTTTAGTGGTGAAAGGAGGATCAACACAAACTATCAAAATCAACCCTAAACCATCCCAAACATTTTTCACCCTAAATATTTTGGTGAACCCGTGTTCTTTTGAATTTTGCACCTTACTGAGTTTTGTGCTTCATATTTACGTTCATTCATTTCATTGTTCGTCTTATTGCATTTGGAAAATTACAAAAAATTGAAAAAATTGGCATTTTTAGCTTGCATTTTAAAATAATTTGAATTAGTTTGAATTTAATTTAAATAAATTTCTGTCATTATCATCAAATATGATTTAAAATACAGAAATTTTTCATTCATCATTCATTTACATTGCATTTTCATGCTTAAATTGTTAAAAAAATGCTTGAAATTGTGCATTTTTCATATAACCTAGTTTTGCATTAGCTGGGGTTTGTAGTCAAAATCTTGTTTCAGATTTTACTACCATTTTAAAGCAGTCATTAGGACTAATTTCTAACCATAGTGTTGCATCATAGTGGTTTGCTTGCAAAAATTTCATGCCTAGGGTTAAAAAAAACTTTGATTTTTCACTAGATTTGGCCTTATCATCTCTCTAGATTTACACCATAGGTGTGTTGTAAAGTATTTTTCTACACTAATTGTCTGTTATCAGGGTTTTTTTTTTATTCATGGGTAAACGCTTTTGACCGGAGCTATGAACCGGTTACAATTATCAGGGGGGCAAGGGGGAGACTGGACCTCGTGACCATCTTTACCGCAACGGAATTACTTAGCCAATCGAGCCAGGGCCCCTGCCCATCTGTTATCAGGGTTATTATCTTCTTCCCCTCCTAAAAATATTTACAACACCTTTTTATTAGGCACTTGCATTGAAAATTTGGTGAAAATTTGCATATTTTGACTATATTTTTCCCTAGGGTTTGACTTAAATTTACACTCCAAGTGTGTTGTGATGGATTTTATTGCTTTAGGTGACTGATATTACTTCTATAACCTGCTGTACCTCTTAAAATTCTTTACAACACCCCTTTTGTTGGGTCTTTGCATTGAAAATTTGTGAAAAATTGCATATTTTATTATATTTTCACTAGGTTTTGACTTGTCATCATTCTAGATTTGCATCAAAAGAGTGTTGTGAAAGATATTATAACTTTATTGGACTGATATTAGACATATTATTTTCTTCCCCTGATCAATTTCCTTACAACACCTTTTCTTTCACTTATTTGCATTGAAAAAAGTTGAAAAAAATCAAGCATTTTAGGTCATTTTTACACAATTTTGCACTTGTAATTTGCATAACTTTTGAAAAGATTTTAAAATCTGATTTTACATTGATGTTACATTAAATTTCACCATGGAATCTTCATCTCATTGAGCTTTGGTATCTTTACATGCATTTATCAAAAACTTCGAGAGTTTCTACAACTTTCTTAATATGAATCCTCATGTTCTCACTTACATTCAAGCTATGTATCACAAGGATGCATTTAAATACTCTTCATTTGAAATCTTTGACTATGTATCTGATTATGACAACTTCATATCTCTTATGAGGACATACCCTTGCATAGTAGAAGATTTAACAAAATACATTGAGAATGATGAGAGTGAAAGTTCTCTTAATGCTTTGGATTTAATAGCTAAAACATATGATGATGACATAGAAAATGATTCCTCCTATGAGGATATACTAACACAAGAGGATGAAATCATTAACACATTCTTAAAAATTACCCTACCTTCTTTGGAAAATGAAACACCAGTGGATAAAGGGCTCCCTCTCAAGAAGGATTCTTCATGGGTAGAAAAAGACTATTCACCTAATGATCATTTGGTGCATGAGACCTCTATGGATAATCCATTAGACCTTCCACCCTTGATTGAAAAATCAAGAACCTTCGATGAGAAGACTATGGATAGCTCTATTCTGCCTAACAACACCATACCTTCCTCTCATCTCAATGCTCTCTCTGGCCAAAATGTAGCATTAGTGGATGAGAAAAGGTCTCTCACATTAAATCCTCTAAGGATAGATGTTGGTATAATCAAGAGGAAAACAATGTTAATTCAATATTCACTAATAGCCTTTGTAGAAATCTTCCTAAGATGATTGTGTAGGGGCACCTAGTGCACCTTCTTACTTAAAACTAGTTATAGTAGTTCGAGGACCACCTTGACCTGAGGATTACATCTACAAATATGCACAACAAATTTCTCAACCGAGTCAAGGTGTTCAAAATGTGTTACAACAACCACACCATAATGTGATTGCTCACACATATAACACTTGTAATAACAAGCAAAGTAAGCAAGCACTGCATGTGCCTGTCTCTCTTCCATGTTCTTAACCTATGCTCCCTCCACCACCTCGTCTTACTCATAAAAGTGGTCAAGAATATGATCTTGTCGAACAACTTTGCACTACTCCGGATAAGATCTCTCTTTGGGATTTAATACAAACTTCACCTACATACCATGGAATGCTCCAGGAAGCTTTACAAAAGGTGATTGTCCCACCTACTGCTAAGCCTAATGATGTAGCAGTTGTATTGGATAGTATGCATGCGACAAAAATGGATATTCTCTTTCAACCACATGAATTACCGTCAATTGAAGTTCAAAACCAATATGATCCACTTACAATCTTTGTCACAATAAATAAAATGTTGGTAAAATGAGTTATGATTGACAATGGATCAGCTCTTAATGTTTGTAGCATTGACCTACTACACAAAATCAAGGCCGACACATCACAAATCAAACCGAATAAACTTAGCATTCGTGGCTTTGATAATCACGGTAGTCAATCAGTAGGTACTATAACCTTTCCTGTACAGGTGGGTCCCGTGATTGTGCCTACCCTGATTCATGTCATGCCTAGTTCTTTATCTTACAACATGATTCTTGGAAGACCTTGGATTTATGCATTGGGGGCAGTTCCTTCCACCTTACATCGTTTAATCAAATTTATATTCAAAGGTAAACTTCATACTATTCATGTTGATCCTAAACTAGATAATTGTTTACATATTGAAATACCAAAACAAGTTTACAATCATATGAGCTTAAACAATTTACGAGTTGATTCATCAATACCTCTTGCCACAAATAGTGTTGTGCACAATTCTAAACCATCAAATGCACTTTTTGGTGATGATTGGGGTTCATTACATTTTACTCCTTCCTTTAATGGAGAATATAAACTTAATAACCCTGACACATCCAAAATAGCATCAATCTCATCTAAGCAATCTTTTGAAGCATCTGAGAAATGTAAAGTCTCCTTGGTAGAAAACAAAGACAATACTCTTCCTTATACTACAAATTATGAGACCTATGAGGCTTCACCATCTTCCAAAGAAATGGACTCTCTCTACGGTCATGGATTCCAAATATTGTACAAAAATCATGACTATGCAGGTAATGGATGTGGTGTAAATCAACAAGGAATTAGAGTACCGTTACAAGTTGCTGGAATTAACTACACAACCGGTATTGGACACCATTCTTTGAAACCCACCAAAGCCTCTCATCATCCTAAACTCAATGTTAATACAATATCAACAAGACCAAAACAACATGAGAGATATCCTAGATATGTATGCTCTTAACATTAGGATGAAACAGGTAAGTATTTCTAACCCTTTACCTCCGTGTTGTGTTTCCCCCGTGATGTGTTAAGTGTTGTTCAGGCCTTCTGGGATGACCCTTGATTCTCTTGTAAGGCCCAGGATACCAAGAGACCGCCTTTGTTGTGACCCTTCTTCTATTTGTATCATCATTCTTCTATATTGCTTCTCCTCTATTTTCACTGTTGTGTGTTGTGTCTTATGGACATAGCATTGTGGTTGGTGACTTGGGGGCACCCTCCTACGTGACTGTCCCTAAGGCACTTGTTTCTCCTCTCTTGATTTATTGTTTCCCTTACTCTAGTGTTTCTATCTAGCAGGCGGATGACGAAAAACATATTATATTGATGTGGACCTAGTGTCCCTTTAGCGAGAAATCCAAAATTGGACTTAGTTCCTATATGACGACGTGGTTGTTATATTATCCAATGCTTGACTAGTAGAATCACTTCATGTGATCTTGATGTTGTCTTATCGTACTTACAAACCATAACAGTACTGCTACTCCATGCACTTTGTTCATCTTGGAATCTCACCTTAGTTACACTCAGTTTTGAGATTTTCACGGTATAGCCCCACGGTTATACTCGATCTCTGAATTTGTAGTATAACCTTGGCTCTTTGTGTGAATGATCATATGCATTGTTGTTTATCATGATTATATGGATGATAACACTTTTCTTACAAGAATGTGTTTGTGGGAACATTTGGTGATCGTAAAGTACATGTCACCTCCGAGGGCATGGGCTTTGTGAGATTTCATGTTCCCTTGTGTGTTTTCTTCCTACCTTAATGTGCTAATTGATATCAGTTCACGATATCAACCACCTTAAGGTGGGGGCATATATAAGGTAAGTTGTCTATTCTAGATGTTAGCAATGTGTTTTTTCTCAGGTGCAGTCTTAAAGACTGGTGGCGATGAGTCCCTCCTGCACTCTAAGATTTGTTTGAAATCAACTTGCAATCATTTAAGCCCTCTACAGAGGTGGGATATCGAATCCTTTTATCTTAAGCCCTCCATGCGAGGCGGGGATGATATATTTCTTATGGAGAATGCACATCTTATCATTTTCAAAAAGTCCTCTACGGAGGCGGGGAGCAGTTCTGTGACTAACTCAACCCTTAAGCATGTCTTTGGCAATTGTCGGTGTGTGCCTATAATGTGCCTGAGATGTTGATGAACCTAAAAATAGGAACACTCCATCACTTGTCTGCTGTGTTTTCTCCATGTCTTCCAAGTGTGTTTGTATGGCATGCTTGATTTGTTTTGTGTGTTTATTGCCCCATATGCAGTTTAAAGACCGGTGGCGATGAGTCCCTCCTGCACTATGGGTAGTATGTAAATACTTTCCTGTACTTGCATCTGCATTTCATATATATGAGAAAAAGAAAAAAAAAAAGAAAATCATCACTGTCTTCATTGCATTCACTATATTCACTGTGTTTTGTGTGTCTTCAATGTTGTCTTCTCCGTGTTTTGCGTGACTGTAACTATCTTCTCCATGTTTTGCGTGCATGTTACTATCTTCAATGTGATTGTTGTATCTTCTCCATGCTTGGCGTGTTTGTTGTGCTTGTTGACCGTACTTTAATGCATGTATTTGCCTTGCATTTATACATACATTAAAGTGGGGGCTAAATGTTATATCGGAAAAAGTAACCTTGGGGGCTTTTTCCTAGTAAGGTTTAGCTACCAGGTCTTGTTAGTGCATTTAGAGCATTTTTCATGTTAATCTGACATCCTGATGAGAAAACCCTGAAGTTTCATGGTAAATGGAACCTAGGGGATGCACTTGACATAAGTCCTACTTGAAATAGGGGGGAGGACTTGGGCGCGCATGCCCTAGTTCTACCCTATTTTTGGTTAGGACTAATTTTGGAGTGTCAGTTTATGATCATTATTTAGGTCCTATGCTGACACGATAAGTTTGAATTACAAAATTCTTAGCGGGAATGTTTGTAGTTGCATATATAAGCATGATTAGTGATTCCTTTGTAAACTAGATGGACATTTTTGATTGACAAGATTATGTTAAGGTGATTCAAAGCATTCATTGTGTTGCAGAGTAGAGTTTTGTGTTGTTATTGTGTTTGTGTTTGCGGATTTGGCATCCATCTCCTCACGGCATGAAGAGCATCTTCCTTCCATGAGATCTTCACTACAAGGTGATATCAATTGTGTTTTATATCATTTATCATTTGGATTTTGCCTCTATCCCGTAGGGATATGCACTCTTTATCTGACAACGGTGTTTGAAAGACTTGAATGTCTCTCCGGGGCTTGACTGAGGCAAGCCTCTAAATACCACAACCCCCAACCCATTTTTCTGTGATTACAGGTTACAGGTTGTAGGAGCAAAAAAAGTGGAGTTGGAGAGTAGTGCAGACTGTTGGAATTACAAATCAGAAGAGAAAATAGGGACCTAGACTTGGGCGCCCACTCATTAGTCCTCTAGATCTTGCAACTAAAGAATCTTTGGAACAACAGGAACATGTTACAGACAAGATTCCTAGATCTCAACAAAAAGTATGGCACTGGACTAGGGCGCCCGCTCATTAGTCCCCAACTTTTTTGCTTTCTGAACTTTGAAATCTGGTACCCATTTGATTGTCATTTGATATCTCTGTGTGCGATCATTTTCCATAATTTGTCCGTTTGCTTCCGAATTTGCATAATTAGGGTTTTGAGCATAATTGGGCTTAATTGAATAACTAAATCACACAATTCCAATATTCCCCTATATTCCAAGTGACAAAAATCCTGTAGTAGGTTCCTCTACTCAATTGATGTCCTTGAATGTTTAGTGGTGAAAGGAGGATCAGCACAAACTATCAAAATCAACCCTAAACCATCCCAAACATTTTTCACCCTAAACAACTTGTTTTTATGTCCCATAGCTCATTGTTAACTAACCCCGCATACTGCTACTCATTATATCATCTCCTATAAATGTTTGTGTTGTGTATAACGTGGAATTCTCCTATTTGGTAGTAGATAGTGAATACATTAATATGTAAAACAATACCCTAGCAATAGTGATATCCTAATTTCACACCTTAATTCAACTCAAGATTAGAGCAAAAAAGAATGCTAACTACATGACAAAATTAAATGAACTTAATGTACAAACCTTGATTAAGTAGATGTACTCCAATTGATTATTTTTAATGGAGATGATGTGGAATGTGGTTGCTCAAACCTGTAGCATGTCTTTTCTTTCCACTTGATTGACTAAAATGGCTTATGTCAAGGTTGATTTATAGATTTTTTATGAGGAGTATCAATGGTGGAGGATGCTTAAGAGATTAGAGTGCATGAGAAATCACCAAGTGACACTTGATGGTTGATGCACATGATAAGGATTTGGATTGATGAGATTTGGATGGCTAAGATTTGACAATTTGAATTGTATGGTGAGGATCAAAAGGGTACTTTTTGGAGGGATGTGCATTCATCGAGCCATGTGCAAGGTTGACTTGGCTAACGATGCTTATGAATGTGTAAGTAGATAATTAGTTAACTAATTGATTCTTAGCCAACTAATGATGTGAGGGGGGGTTTAGGATTAATTAAATAAATAATTATGTTTTTATTTAATTTTTAGATGAATGATGGAAATGATGAACCTAAATAAATGTTGAAGTTATTTAAATAAGGTTGGACTATAAAGGAAAATGTTGAAATGATTAATTAATTAAATAAATGATTGATATTTATTTAATTAATGTTGGGAAGATGATTAGATTTACTAATTAAATAATTAGGAATTATTTAATTAATATTAGAAGAATGATTGGATTGAATTGGTTAATTAAATAAATATAATTTATTTAATTAACGTTAGGATGGGAGATGTGGGATAAATATGATAGTGAAGTAGGACATGGTTAGATTTAGGTATCTACATTTTACCCCTCTTTGAGGTGGTGTTACAACTAAGAGAAGTAACATAATTTCAAATAAAGATAAAGTATAGTGATTTTAAAGGTATTCCCTAGCCACTTAGAGGAGGAATAATGTAAATATGACAAGACCTGAATGATGCAGGGATGATGGATACCCCATCAAGAGGACACGTAGGTTTGAAGAACACGAGTGTGCTCTCAAAATGGATGAAAATATGGGATAGAAAAGATGCAGATACATGACTAGAAAGAAGATATTGGAGGAGGTAATAGGGTATATAGGGGATAGGAATGATTTAGAGGATAAATTGATTAGTTGAGGGAATATGGAAGAGTGAGAGGTGATGGAGGAGGTGATTGAATGATAGGTCATGCTGCATTGGGTGAGTAACCATGGAGTTTGATATACCACTAGATAGTATGCACCAAGGTATAAAGACTAAGGTGATGATGTGTCCCATGCAGTAAGGATCAACTAAAAATAAAAGGTCGTAAGAAAGCATATGCCATATGGAACCATGATATGGAGGACCATGATGTCATTGTTAGGAATTGCATGCAGAAGATATCAATTAAATGCAAATAAAGATTAAACTAAGGAATGAAAAATACACAGAAATAATAACAACGAGAGAGAATTTTTAACGTGGTTCACCCAAACTCGGTCTACATCCACCAACAGAGAGTCCAATATTATTATCCAACAAATCAAACCGATTACAACCAACAATCCTTGCAACTCAATATCATTGCAAATGCTACAATACAATATCAACAGAAACCCCAACCCTTAGCCATTTTTATCAAGACTTATGTCGGTTACAAAATAGGGTTTTTTTATGTTGGCCAATAGAAAAATAACTCCCAACACCTTTATAAAATAATAAAAGTCGTTTGAGGTTTTGGGGGTGCTGCCTCTAAGCCCCCATGGGGGCACGACCCCTTGATCCTGCCCTGTATCGTGACAGTGAGCATGCAAGGGGCGCTGCCTCTTGATTCCGTCTTGGGGGCGCTGCCCCCAAACCCCCATTAAATAATTTGGGGGGAAACCGCACTGATAAAAGTGGGGAAAATTTAACCTCTGAGTCTGATTAGGCTCCATATAACAATAGTCATTGTGGCAATATGCTACAAGGACTCATGTAAATGCAAGACAAAATGATAATACACACAAGAAAGCAAGCGTACAGAAATGATACAAAGGCAGACAATATTTTTCCCCTAGTTAAGCTAAAAATTGATGATGGATTCATTGATGATGATGATAGTGTTGTTGATGTGGGAATGATATATCCTAAGAATAAAATGAGGATTGGGAACGATATATGTTGATGATGATTTGATTATAGGAAATCAAGCTTGTAGCAAGGCTAGAAAAAAACTAATGGATGCTTTTGGATGATTGGCTAGATTGCTTGGAAAGATTGGCATGGATTAAGGATTTTTAACACTTGGATGGAATATTTTGGGATTGTTACATTGGATTTCATTTAGATAGTCATTTGTGTGGAACCAATGATAAGGGAAAACCAAGCCTATAGAGAAGGATGAAAGAAGAATCAAATGGAAGATCAAGGGATTGGCAATAGTGGATGGTATGGATGGAGGATTTATGATGGATGGATGGAGGGGTTCAAGATGTCTCCAAGGACTATGTTGCATAGGAATAACATGCCCCACTTTGGATAGGCCACTCATGACATTGCATTGTAGGGCTTATGATGATATATTGTAGGATGTGTTGTGAAATCTATTAGGTATACCAAGAGGTGTCCAAAGCATGTTTCAACATTGTTCCCATTTCCTTATCAAGGTTGAAAGTGGGAAGGAAGGATGGATTGAGTGCTATAGGGTTTACATATGGGTATGATAGGATAGGAATGGTAGGATGGAAGAGGCTTGCCACTAAGTGTGAGGTGTTCATAGATAGCTAATTTGATGCATGACACTTGAGGATGGGTTTTCATCATGGTACTTGTCCAAGGAGTTCCATGAGAATGGTTTTCACAATTGGATGTTTTTTCTTTTTTTTTTTAATTTCTTGATTTTCTTATTTTTTTGATTTTTTTCTTTTTCTAACTTTTTGATTTTTTTGTTTCTTCTAATTTTTAGAATGGGATGGGTAGATTAGGATTGGGATTAGGATGGATGGATGGATTGGGATTCAAGTATTTGTTTCCACCATTAGTTATTATCCCATTCTAAATATTTGATGCACATGGAGCATGTCAATTTTCATTGTGCTCATAGATGTTGGTAGAGACCTTGTTGATTGCTAAGGAGACTTTTTCAAAATGGAAATGCGGTACCACCATAGATTTGATATCTAAAGGATGTTCCCAAGGAAAGTGGGTGGAAGGAAGATTGGATGAAGAAGAAAGGGATAACAAGTATGTGAAGGCTTGGATTAAAGAGGTGTGATTATAGATGTATGGGGGATAATGAAGGTGATTAAGGAAGGATGGGAGGATAAAGGCATGAGGAAAGTGCATAGGACCAAGGGGAACCAAGAACAACATTTGCACACACCATGACTAATTTTGTGCTTCGATTGCATGGGATGGAATGATGGAGTGTAAAGTTTGGGATGATATTTGGAACAAGTGGGAATGCTTCAATTAAAATTTTGGGATTGATATGGGGGATTGTTGGATTGCCAATTCTGGGTTTAGGGAAAAAAGTAGACTTAGGATTTTTAAACTTAGGATTGGGATGTTTGGATTGTGATTTAGGGTTTCAAGATTCAGGTGGGGAGAGGGATGGATGTTTGGAGATGCAAATTTGGATGCTCCACTTGAATTCATTGCTTCTTTTCATTTTTCAACCCACATTACTTTTGTGTTTCCTTTTATATTGGTGGACCCATGTATCCTTTTTGAACCATTTTGATTTTTAATCTAAGTTTGATTTGACCTTGCATATTGATACTTTGCAACATGGTGATCCTTGGATAGATGTGGGATCTTTGCTTTATAGTTGGGTGCATCCAAATTGCTTCCAAAATCTATGGTGTGGTCCCATGGGGAGATATAATCTTATCATCCCATGAAATTTATGATAGCTTCATAATATTCAAATAAGTCCAATGATTTGTGCATTCATTAATCTTGATTACTGATTTTAGGTGATGGATGGTTAAGGTTGGTGATAGGGATAGTGGTCTCAATGAAAGGATTGGTGGAATCAAACTTTTTATAGGAGTGACAAGAAGAACTTATTTTAATGTTTAAAGAATCTTCCTTAGGATTTCTAGAGGTGTTATCAATGTATTTAGATTGTTTTCCATGAGTTTTGTAGTTGAGGGCTTAAAAGCCTTGATTTCCTCTAATATGTATAGGATCTAAGATCCTTGTTCATGAAGACCTAATTATTTGCCTTGATAATTCATGCTTTGACATATTTTATTTGTAATGAGAAACTTGTTAATTTGGAAACAATAAGTAAATCGATGTTTATATAGGAAGGAATTGGTGGTTTTTGTAATTTACTCTTCAGCAAGAAGGCCAAATTAGACAAAGGTAGTGGAATGAAGGTGATAGAATTAGGATTCAAGGATAGTATTCATAGGGGTGTTTTGATTGTGACCTGGGGTATAGGATCTTGAAAGGGATTAGTTTGGATTCTTGGATCTTGATGTGGTTGGGAACAAGTTTGGCCATGCATTGGAATGAGCTCTTGACATAGCTAGATTTTCTTAGATAACACAATGGAGGAGTATCATTTTGTTTCAATTTGTGTATGGATGTACTCCTCTAGTTGTACACATGAATGGATGAGGATTTTTTGACACTTATGGATTTAGGACTTGATGTAGTGGATGGACCTCTAGAAAGGTTGACACTTAGTTTCTCACATAGGTAGACTCATAGAGATGATGGCCTTAGGATTATGGATGTTTGTGATAGGATTTGAGTGGAGGATTGTGTTGTAAAAAGAATAAGTTTGGATTTGTTTAAGAATCATGGCATTGAATGACTATGCCACTTTGGTTTTGCAATGTTGCTTGACATCCTTTGGTAGGAATCCTTAGAGAAAATTTGAAAAGGCTGACTTGTATATGATGGGATTGGATTGTGGATTGGCTACTTGGATTGACTGGTAGTGGGATTAATGGGGTGAGTTGGTTTTTATAGATTTTGAGGATGAAAAAGTTGTATAGGAGGTGGAGGTTACAAGGTGGGGATATTAGGTTTGAATTGGTGATGAGGACCTTGGACTAGAGTGGTGTTTCCCTTGTCAAAGGAATGATAGGGCTAACCAAAAGGTATGCAATGAGTAGTAGAGGAATAGCTAGTGTTAGCTAGTTCATAGTCAAAAGACTCTTGATTTTTGCTGATTGGACAATGAAGGCTTATGCCAAGTTTTCTTGGAATGATGTCATTAAGGGGATCAATGGTATACTCATCTTGATCAACAAGAGTATCATTATCATCAAAGGGGTTTTCATATTGATTATGATGAGGGGACTCATCAAAATAAAATAGATTTGACGTTGCCATGATTTTTTCTTTAGATTACTGATGAGTTGATTTTGAGATGATGTGATTTTTGGATGATTTGAAGATTGTGGATTTTGAAGGGTTGGACCTTAAGGTTGTCTTTGATATCAAAGGATTTGGGATTTTCTTGGAATGGTTTGTGGTGGTGGATTTAAGTGAATCTTAATACCTCACAAATATCAATGACATGATTAATCAAATCCAAGGACCTTTAGGTGCTTGAGGTTGAATTGGATCAAGGTTAAGGATTCATGACACTTTATGTTTGATTAGAGTGATTTGATTTTTAACTAGGGGGTTAGGTCAAGGACCCTTGATCTTTACTTTTTATTGTTGTTTCATATTGAGGGTTGATTGATGGGTGATGGATTTTGATTTGGGATGATGCTTAAAACTTAGGCTTTAGGATTTGACGAACTAGGTCATTGACCCTAGATGATGGTTGATTTGATGGTTGATGGGGTGAAAGGCTTAGGTCTTTAACCAAATTTAATTTTGCAATGGGTGATCTTTGGAATAAGGATATTGAGATTGGATTGTTGATTTTGGTTTATCGATGCATGATGGGCTTGATAGATGAAGGCTTGATTAAGGTTTTGCGGATTGATTAAATTTGATTAGGGTGAGGATTTGATTAGATAGACTTGGGTTGATTATATGAAGAATGATTTTGGCTGGGATGAAGGTACAATATCTTGTTGGATTTTGATTTGGAAGTGGGATTAATGTGCAAGACCTTGAATGGGGTTTTGATTGGATGAATGAGTGATTTATTTGAGGATTAAACTTTTGGGGTTTGGATTGGATTAAGTGGTGCTGATTAGGATTAAGGATTGGATTGGATTGAACTATATTTAATTTAGATAGGATTTACTTTGATAGGGTTTAGTTTTGGATTATATTGGGATGAAAGATTTGATGTGGAGAATTATTAAGTGAATGGTTGGTTGGATTAGGAATAAGAGGTGGGGTTTGGGATTATTAGTTTGAGTTGTTTTGGACTTGGTGTGGGATGATTTATTGATCTAGGATAATGATTTAAATTTTGGATTGTGGATAATGGTTTGAATGGGAAGACTAAAATTTAATGAAGACATTAAAAATTTAAAATAATAAAGAACCTAGAAATACTAAGATCCTAATTTCACACATTAATTCAACTCCAGATTAGAGAAAAAAGGAATGATAACTACATGATAAAATCAAATGAAATTCATGTGCAAACCTTGATTAATTAGATGTGCTATAATGGATTGCTTTTGATGAATATATTGTTGAATGTGGTTAATCAAACCTATAGCATGCCTTTGCTTTCCACTTGATTGGTTGAAATGGCTTGATGGATGATGTATTTGATAAATTTGATGAGGATCTAATCAATGGTTGAGATTGATTTGGAATATTAATAGATGAGGTTGGTCAAAAGATCAAGGTCCATGAGAATCCACCAAGTGTGATGCAGAGAAAGGAACTCAAACCACAAATCACTTGACACATTTCTCACAATGACCCATTACAAACAATGTTTGTTGCATCCTAGTACAATTTGGTACTTTGCTCCTGAAACCTAATGACACTCAACAAAGGGAAAAACAACAAGGAACATAGAAAACTTGAATTTTTAAGACCTATTACAACACATATCATTGACCCATCACACATTCATGATCAAACTTTGCATTAAGCCCTCATGGAACTAGGGTTTTATGATTGTTTTCTTGCAAAAGACATATGCAGGTTAGCATAACATTCACATACAGTTGTTTGGCGCAATTTACTTTAATGGGTATTTGGAAAATGGCCTTAAGAAGTATTTCACCAAGTTTCATAATTTTTCTATGGTTAAAATAAAAGTTATGAGTTTATTACACTTGCTGGAAACCTTAGTTCCAAAAATGGGCAACTAGTAGTAAATTTGCCATAACTTGAGCAAAAATAAATTAAATCACGCCACACCAATTACATTTGAACCTTAATACATTCAATTATCATTACATGCCATTACAAACCTAAAAATATTCCTTACAAGTCCGTACTAATTTGTTCTTTGCTTTCTTTTTAGTTAAAATCTACAACTATCAACACTAAAACGACCATAACTTCTTCAAAACACAATGAATTTCACTCAAACCAAAATAATTTGAAAGATGAAAACATTACTCAAATTTTCCAATCAGTTTTAGGTCCATACCATTCCATACTAGTCCGTACAATACAGTTTTCAGTCTGTTTTCACAGAAAATGCAAGTAAAAGTGTGCAAAAATGAAGTGTTTCTTATTCAAAACTCTCCTTCTGCCTTGGTTGGTGTGTATTCATGTATTTTACATTTAATTAACATAATTGATAACTTCCCATACAACTCCTAACTCCCTCTAACCAGTATTGTAAAGTTGATGTACTTTTTGTTAACAATAATGACACTTTTTGCAACTTTGACAACATTTGACCCAAACATAAAAAAGGATCCCAAATGACTCCAAAGGATCCAAGGTGGTCAAAAATGACCTTATTGATACAAACCAAACTAAATCAAACCAAAAGTAAACATCTACCATATGCACCCAAAGGATGCCCCTGCATTAAAGTGGCACTTACCAGTGAATGGTGCACATTATGACGGTTTGGATTGAGAATATTTGGATGGATAGAATTTTCTAGATTTGAATGGACATACAAGATTTGATGAGAGAATTTATGGAGCCTTGTGCATGCATTGAGCCATGTGAAACCTTGACTTGGCTAATGATGATTAGGCATGTGCAAGAGACTACTTAGTGAAATAAACATGATTTGTTTATTTAACTAATGATGAGGGTGAAAATGGATGAATTAAATAAATGTTGTCTATTTACTTAATTTTTGGAGGAATAGACATAGGAATTGATGATTAAATTAAATAAATGTTGATTTATCTAATTAAATTCTAGAACATTAGAAGAAGTGTTGAAATTATTAATTAATTAAATAAATGATGAAATTGATTTCATTAATTTTGGGAAGATGATTGGATGGGTTACTTAAACAAATAATCTATTATTTTAACATTATAAGAAGATAGATGAAGGATAAATCTAGTGATGTTGAGACATAGTCAAATTTAGGTGTCTACATTTTACCCCTCTTTGAGATAATGTTGTGACTAAGAGAAGTAATAGCATTTCAAAGAAAGATAAAATATAACAATTTTTAGAGAGATGGGACTAGTGGTAGCATGCCCCAATCATTAGATGGAAGGGTGTGATGAAGAGGAATGAGGTAGGGATGCCCCCTCAAGAGGATAGACAAGTTTAAATAACATAGGTGTGCTCTTGAAATGGATGAAAAATATGTTGGGAAAGAAAGATGAGGATACAATATTGGATGTTAATGATGGATGAATGGGATTGGAGGATAACAAATATAAGTAGGTACAAGATGAATGTTGAGGTTGAGAAGACTAGTTGAGAAATGGAGGGGGAGATGTAAATGGATGGTAGAGGATAGGCGTGCTTAGTAGGATGAGAAACTTGGTGTTTGACATAGCATATGATGTTATACACCATGGTATAAGGGACCATGATGGCATTGCGTCATATGCATGAAGGAACAACCCAAAATAGAAAGGTCATAAGTGAGAATATGTCATATGGCACCATGATATGGAAGACCATGATGTTGTTATGGTGATATCTAATAATGACCGATATAGATGCTAAAAAATGTTAATACACATAGGAAAGCAAGTGAACATGCACAAAATAATATAAAAACAAACAAAGATGTTGCCCCTAGTTAAGATGAAAAGCTAAAGATTGATTGATTGATAATGATGATAATGTTGTTGATGTGGGAATGATATATCTCAAAAACAACATCAGGATTTGGAATGATATATCTCCATGATGATTTAATTTGAGTTGATCAAGGTTTGCAAAAAGGATGGGAACAAGACTGATGGATGTGGTTGGATGATTTACTTATATTACTTAGCTAGAGTTGTGTGGATTAGGATTTTATTTCAATTCTTGTATTTCTTTGGGATGATTATATATTGGCTTTCTTTTGGATAGCCTTTTTCATGGAACTAACAACAAGGGAAAACTAATTCTAGGAATAAGGGGAAAGGGAGGATTAAATGGAAGGATTAAGGGATTATCAATAGTGGATGGGATGGATGTGAGATTCATGATAGATGGAAGGAGAGGTTTGGGATACAATATCCAAGGACTATGTCACATAGGAATAACATGCCTCACTCTATATATGCCACTCATGATGTGTTGCAATGGTTGTGATAAGAAGTGGCAGAATTAGTTGCAAAAGATTGGGTATACCAAGAGGTGTTTAAAGCATGTTTCAAAATTACACCCCTATCCTTATCAGGTTTGAGAGTGGGAAAAGATGATGTATTGGGGAGATGATGGGATAAATATGTAGATATAATGGATGGGTAGGATGGAAGTGATAGGATATATGAGGCTTTCCCCCAAGTGCAGGATGCTAGATTTTTTAGAAAATGAAGGCAACAACTACCCAAATAGAAATTTAATTACACTATGTTTATGATCTTAAAATAGTGTAATATTAATAGAGATTGCATATGAAAATGAAATTACAACACATGAATAAACATCATAGAAGAATAAACCATATCAACACCAGATACAACATGGAGAAAACCCTTTCAGGTAAAAAACTCCACTAAGAAATGAGGCTCAAGTTATATTATCTTCAAAATTTGAAATACATAATACATGTACTTCCTCTATCTCTCCAACCTTCAATCTGGTAGAACCTATGTACAAAAAATTGTCATATGCAACACATACAAGGCATTGTAGTTATAGAAGTATTTCAGTCCCAAAATTAGGTATCCACTTTCTCTCACCTTGGATACTCCAACATGAAACATTAAATGGCCTATTACAAGCTCATGACACTTGTCAATAGTCAACCATGCAAACTCGGGCGCCCATGGACAAGAATAAGCACTTACAGGATAATAAGTGTTGTCATAACCATCATAATACCCCCCAAATAGTATCTTCCCAATATGGGCACCTAGAGCCAAGAATAGAAACTTAGAACTAATAAATATCCATCATAAGTTGTCATATTGTCATAGAATCTTATGAAAACTCATAGCTATCATAGATTCTCTTACAACCACTTACCAACTTTATGACGTGTGTCATACATGCCAAAGATAGTTGATTCCTCCAAGGTGGTGCCTACCCTCAATTACTGTTGATATTTACAATTACCATCCATAAATGTTACTCCATAACTACCGTTGGTAACTTCAGAACTTACCGATGTAATCGCTCCATAATTACTATCACCAGTAATTAATTTTTATCCATGTTGATGAAACTTATACATCCCTTATGGGTGATTTACAAATAATATTAGGAATAATAATTATAAGGATTTACAAGGTTAATGGCACCTAAATCCCAACATTCTCCCACTTGACATACATTGTAAATACCCATAGGAAGACCATAAAACAACTAAGTACAAGAAATAAGACCCATGGCCTCCCTGTACCAAGTAAACTTCTCTGTGCTCACAAGCTTGGTCAATGAATCTACAACATTCTCTTGAGTATCTACCTTCTTCAGCTCAATCTGTCGACTTGCAACCATTTTTTGAACAAAGTGATATTATACATCATCATGCTTAGTATGAGCATGATACATAGGATTCTTAGCTAAACAAATAGCACTCTCACTATCACAACTAATCTAAATGACCTTGCAATCAAAACCAATACATGTACACAATCTCCTCAACCAAACTGCCTCCTTAAAGACATGGGTAGCAACCATATACTCTACTTCAGTGGTGGACAAAGAAAATGTGGGTTACCTTTTTCTCATCCAACTCATTGCTTCTCCAAACAAAGTAAACACATAACCACTAGTGGACCTCTGAGTATCCAAGTCAACTATCCAATCTGCATCAACAAAACCATGTATGTCCAATGTCTTTTCCACACTGTTAGTACTAGAATAAACCAAATAGTAATCAGAAGTACCAGATAAATATCTGAATACCCTCTTTGCATAATTCTAATGTTGTCTACTAAGGTTAGACATAAATATGATCAAAACTCTCACTGCTTGGGCAATATCTAGCCTAGTACAAACCATTGCATACATCAAACTCCCTACAACACTAGCATATGACACATTAGTCATATCCTCAAAATCATCCTCATTCCTCAGACACATGTCTAATGAAATCTTAGTACTAATGGGCAAAGGAATTCTACCTAGGTTACAGTTTTTCATACTAAATCTCTATAAAATAGTATTCACATATTTACTCTAAGATAACCAAAGCTTTTTATTACCTCTACCCATCCTGATCTCCATACCTAGAATATACCTGGCTACTCCAAGATCCTTCATATTGAATGCACCTGAAAGTTGAGCTTTCAATTCACTAATCATACCCTTAGTATTGCTAAAAACTAACATGTCATCAACATACAATGCAATGATCAGTATAGAATCATCAATACAATGAATGTACACTTAATGATCCTCCTCACTTATAACAAAACCAAATTTCAATACAAATGAATCAAACTTTGGGTACCACATTATGGGGAATTGTTTCAGACCATAAAGAGACCTCTTTAATCTGCAAACCCAATGTTCTTTCTCTTTTACCTCAAACCTTGTAGGTTGTTGCATGTAAATTTCTTCTTGAAGATCTCCATGCAAGAACACAGTCTTAACATCCATTTCCTCTATTTCCCAATCAAAAGTTGCAGCAATGGATAAGAGAAATCTAATAGAAGTTAATTTAGTAACAGGAGAGAATATTTCACTGAAATCAACTCCCTCTCTCTGGGAGTAGCCCTTGGCTACTAGTCTAGCCTTGTACTTCTCCAATGAACCATCTACTCCAAACCTCTTCTTGAAGAGCCACTTACAACCTATGGCCTTTCTTCCTTTGAGAAAATGAACAAGATCCCAAGTGTTGAAAGAGTCTAAAGCCATCATCTCTTCCTACATAGCTAATTGCCAAGATTCACTATCATCTACATGGATAGCTTCCCTATACAATCTAGGCTCATCGTCAGTACTTAATACAACAAATACATAATAGAAATATGGTGGGCTATACCTGTCAAATGGGTTCTATTGTCTTGTGGATCTTCTCAGTGGTGGAGTAAGAGACTCTTCAAGTTCTTCTGCATTCTCTTTTGTACCAACTTCTTCTATTACAACATATTCTTTCTCATTAGAACTTTCACTCGAGTCTTCTTCTGCTTCTTCACCCTCCAATCCATCATTTTGTTCTTCCTGAGGTGCATCTTCATTCTCTAATTCAAAATGCACTCTCTTGACCTTTTCTTCTTTATCCTTTGGTTGTTTAGGTTCTGAAATAACAAAGTTCCCTGAAATTAACATCTCTAGAATAGATGATCTTTCAGGTTAGTGGATTCCATAGCTTATAACCTTTTACATTATCACCATATCCAATGAAAGTGCACTTTTCAACTTTTGGATCCAACTTAGTTCATTTTTCTTTATGCACATGAACATAAGCCTCATAGCCAAATACCCTTAAATGTGAAATAGAAGGTTTCTTACCTATCCATATGTCATAAGGAGTTGAAACAAGAGCCTTACATGGAGATCTATTAACCAAGTAGTTCATAGTACACCCTAGCTTTTGCCTAAAAGCATTTGTTCAACTATGATTCACTCAACATACTTTTGGCTCTTCACATTATTGTATGATTCATTGTTTTTGCCACTCCATTCTGTTGTGGAGCATATGGAGTAGACTTCTATCTAACAATACTTACATGCTTATAGAATTCATCAAATTCCTTAGAACAATATTCCTATCGATTGTCAAATCTCAAAACCTTTATCTTATGATCTTATTGCTTTTCAACTAAAGCTTTAAACTCCTTAAACTTAGTAAAAACTTTAGATTTGTGACGCATAAAATAAATTCAGGTAAACCTTGAGACATCATCAATGAAGGAAACAAAATATCTAGATTTTCCAATTGATTCAACATCCACTAGACCAAACACATCTGAATGGATAAGTTCCAATTTATCATTAGATATATTACTTCCAAAAGGAAAGGGAGATCTATTCTGCTTTCCAAACACACAACGTGCACAAAATTTAAAACTCTCATTAGAATAGGATAAACCATCTAATAATTGTTTATTTAAAATAGTCTTTAAACCAGACTTACTTATGTGGCCCAATCTACAGTGCCACAACATACATGTATTTTTAGTATTAGCCTCAAATGCATAAGAGGCATTACAAATAGTAGCAGCTTCTAGCTTAAACAGAGTTCCCAATCTTTCCCCTTTGCTACCACCAAGTTTCCTCTCACCAATCTGTAGCCATGCTTATCAAATGTCACACGCATTCCCAAATTATTCAACTTTGAAATAGAAATCAAATTTCTAGCCAATCCAGGAACATGCAAAACACCAGGGAGGGTTTTAATTCTCCCATCACTGAAACACAACATTACCTTGCCTTGTCCAACAATAAGGTATGTATAGTTGTCCTCAAGGTACACATTACCTCCATCATACTCTTCATATGTGGAAAACTATGCTTTATGTAGGGTCATATGATATAAGCATCCTAAGTCAACCAACCAATGATCATTAGAAGCAACATTGCATGCAAAAAGTAAAACATCTTCACCTACATTCGAGGACTTATTAGTAGCATAATCCCATAGTTTCTTTGGGTTTCTACATTCCTTTTTCACATGCCCTCTTTTTCTGCAATTCCAATACTTAACTTTGTTCTTCTTTCCAAGAGTCTTATAATGACCCTTAGACTTGTCTTTAGACCCCTTTTGATCTCTTTTTTGTCCTCTTTCCTTATACCTTTCCCTAACATTGAGAGCATTCCTTGAACTATCCAAACTTTTGTTTCTTCAATTCCCGTGACAATAGAAATGAGACAAGAGCATCCAACTTTGGATCTGAGGTTAGCAGTGATAGCCAAAATAACATTCTCCAATGACTCATGTAAAGAACAAAGAAGTAATATACATTATCTTCCTCATCCACATCAACATCTACAGATGCTAGTTGACTCAATAACAAATTAAATGAATTCAAATGCTCTGCAACTGAATCACCCTCTTTTATTTTCATGGAAAATAATTTATGCTTAAATAAATCTTATTTACCATATTCTTGGCTTGGTAGATCTCACCCAATCTCTTCTAGAGTTTGTAAGTAGTCTCTTCTCTCAAGACATTCAATAGGACAGAATCTGCAAGACATGGATGGATGGTTCCCCATGCCCTCTTATCCAACCTTTCCCTTTCTTCTGCACTCACATAACCAAGCTTCTTCTCTTTCGTAATAGCCAACCATTAGTTTCTTTCCTCAAGCAAATCCTCTATCTTTAGCTTCCATAATTCATACCCTGTACCATTGAACTTATCAATGTCTAAACAAGAGGTTAAAGCAACGGATTGAGGCATAGATACTACACAAGATCTACAAAACAAAACAACCAAATCTCCCACTACAGCTAAACAACCTTCACACTACCACCCAAGAATCAAAATTGACCAGGTTCTGATACTAAATGTTAGAAACTGAAGGCAATAACTACCCAAATGGAAATCTGATTACACTATGTTTATGATCTTAAAGCAGTGTAATATTAATAGAGATTGCATATGGAAAGTAAATTACAACACAAGAATAAACCATATCAACACTAGATATAACGTGGAGAAAACCCTTTCAGGTAAAAAAACCCCACCAAGAAAGAGGCTCAAGTTATATTATCTTCAAAATTTGAAATACATAATACATGCACTTCCTCTAGCTCTCCAACCTTCAATCTGGCAGAACCTGTGTACAAAATACTGTCATATGCAACACATACAAGGCACTATACTTATAGAAGTATTTCACTCCCAAAACTAGGCATCCACTTTCTCTTACCTTGAATACTCCAACATGCAACATTAAATAACCTCTTACAGGCTCATGACACTTTTCAATAGTCAACCATGCAAACTTACGTGCCCATGGAGAAGAATATGCACTTACGGGATAATAAGTGTTGTCATAACCATCATAGATTCCGTCATAACACCCCCCAAATAGCATCTTCCCAATATGAGTGCCTAGAGCCAATAATAGCAACTTACAACTAATAAATATCCATCATAATTTGTCATATTGTCATAGAATCTTATGACAACTCATAGCTGTCATAGATTCTTTTACAACCACTTACCAACTTTATGACATGTGTCATACATGCTAAAAATAGTTGATTCCTCCAAGGTGGCACCTATCCTCAATTACTATTGATATTTACAATTACCATCCGTAAATGTTACTCCATAACTACCGTTGGCAACTCCAGAACTTACAAATGTAGTCACTCCATAATTACTAGACCCCCAGTAATTAATTTTTACCCCTGCCAGTGAAACTTATACATCCCTTATGGGTGATTTACAAATAATATTAGGAATAATAATTACAAGGATTTACAAGGTTAATGACACCTAAACCCCAACAATATTTACAAATGACACTCAAGGATGTGTTTTCATAATGGTACTTGTCCAAGGTTCCACGAGAATGGTTTTATCCATTGGATGATTTTTCTCTTTACTTTTTTTAAAAAAAATTTAATTTTTAAATTTTTTTCTATTTTTTGAAGGGTTTTTGGATATGCTAGATTCGAGATATTGGGATGGGATGGGTGGATGTGGATATGATATTTTTTAGATTCAAGCATCTATTTCCATGGTGATTTGATATGATCAGATTCCAAATAACTATTGCACCTGGACCATGTTGTTGGCATTGCTTTCAATGGATGTAATTGGTAGAAACATTTTTGATTGCTAAGTTGGCTTATCTAATGGCAAACATGGTACTAACATATTCCATACATTAGAGGATGCTTCCAGGTAGAATGGAATGGAAGGTAGGTTGGATGAAGGTTGTATGGATTTATATGAAAGAATGGAGTAAAGGGGTGTTATTATGGATGTATGTTGGGTAATTGATTTGGTTATAAAAGGATGGGATGGTAGAGGTGTGAGGAAATATCATTGGACCAAGGGGAACTAGAACCAATAATTACACACACCATAATGGATTTTTAAGTAGTTGATTTAGATTAGGGATTTTGAAGCTTGAATTCATATTTTGGGATTGGATGGGGCATCGTTTCATTGTTGGTTTTTGGATTGGGATTGGAGATTGTTGTATTGCCTATTTTGGGATTTAGGGACCCAAATGGACTTGAACAAAGGATTGAGATGTGGGGATTTGGATTTTGGAAATGTAGATTTGGATGCTTCACTTGGATTTATTACTTTTCTTTGCTTTGGGACCCACATTGCTTTTGTATTTCCTTTTTGATTTGTGGGCCTATGTGGTCATTTGAAATATTTTTTATTTTTATCATATTTTTGTTTGATTGTGCATGTCAATACTTTGTGACATGGGGATTCCTAGATTTTTTTGGGTTCTTGGCTTTATAGGTGGATTCACATTTTCATATATATAAGTGACAACATGATAGTGTGCCTAAGGAGGGTTTTCTTCAATCTTCTCTCTTTGTCTTGAGGTCTTAAAGTAGGTCTCATTAAACATAACAACATGCTCCAAATTCCCAAAAGAATTTTTTATCAAGATATTATGTGGAGATGTGTCTGCATTCAACAATCCTAATGCTAAAATATCATAGAAAGAAGTCAAACTATGGTTGAATTTGGTAAATATTATTGACTACTAGAACATGATGCCAATTAAAATAGGATCTTCAGTAAGAAAAATGCTTCTATAAAAATACTATTATACATGTAGATCTCCAAAAATGTTTCTGTTACTAATTTTTTGTTCACACTTAAAATTAGTTTGACCTAAGTGTAGTTGTTCAGAAGGAATAAAAGAAAACTTCAAGGTTATGCATTTATTGAACAGGTTGATATCTTGACAAGAGCAGAGAAGAAGATTCATTTGACAGGATAGCCCATCAATCTAATCAAGACTGATGAGTTATCATGACAAAGAAGAGGATTGCCAAGGTAACAGTCATTCAAGAAATACAGTTGTTTTTTGCATCATGTTATCTTTCAGGAGTTATAAGTTAGATTGATTATTCAGTTAATCAGTTTTGAATAAAAGAAAGAAAGATATTTGTATTGAACTTTTATTTCATGTCATGTTTTGAACATACATTCAAGTATATGTTACTTTATCTTATGCATTGATTAAAAAGGAAATACATATACATCATATGCATAAGAGAAATTAATTGATCATGTTTAAAAGAAGTGTTCAAATGTGTTCCACACAAGCCGTGGGAGTAACTAGACTAAGCAATTGCAGACATGCAAGCTATATATCTGATTGATAAAAGAAAATAAATGAACACATGATAAAATGAAACATTTATCATTGCCTGAGCAAGAAGGTTGTTATGTCGATGCCGGCCTTCAGTCTTCAATTTTTAGTCTTTAGTCTTACTTTCAGCTCCATCATCAGTTGAACCTACAAATTTTTTTGGGGACAACCCTGTTAGTGCTCCAGATGTTTTAAGTTATCACATGCTTTTATCAAACATATACATCTACTTATCATGTCATGCATTGCGTATGAAAGATCAGATCAGATAGGTGCTACAAATCAGAAAAGGTCAAGAAGGAGATCAATCAATACCATCAGGTATATTTTTTGTGCTAACTTGTTTGTTCACTGTGCAGGTATATGACAAGTATTGTTGCTGATTTGAAGACAAATAAACATGTGGATTAAATGTGGCTCCCACAAGGGTTTGAGCCTAGCATGTTTTCTTTTCATTTGAAAAGAGTATCAGAAGAGACATGATGCATCATTCCAAGATACACTATGCATCATTCAATCAACTTGTAGAAAAGTTATGTCATCATGACATTCATCACAGTTGATTGATGTAAATCAGATTAACATGCATAAATCAAGTTGAAAAGTGTAGAAATCAGACTACAGTCATAAGAGGTATTTCATTTCTTTCATAGCATTATCAGATTACCGCTTTTTCTGTCATGCTTTATGTCACATTTGCAAAATCAGACTTAAGCAATAACAGAAGATGAATAGGCATAAGAGAAGTCATCAAGTACAGCCATCATGTGCAGCAATGGTCACATATGTTAAACAGGTTTCTATTGCATATCAAAAAGAAGAAACATGCTACAGGAGCCTTTATTTGTTAAGCATATGCACATCTTGTAGTCATTTACCATATGAATGTTTACATCACTATCCAATGATAATAAAAGAGTGGTAGAGTAGAGAAATATAAAAATACATGTATCATGGTCTCTGGCAGAATGAAGAAAATATCTACAAATACCTGATGCTATAAGAGAGATCAAACAGCAAGGGATCAATACCTCTGACTGGTAGTAGTCAAGTATTTCTTATACATACCTTGTAACTGCTAACTGTCATAGTGATGGAGGAGAACCAGTAAAGGACTCAGAATATATATATATATATATATATATATATATATATATATATATATATATATGCCATAATGACAATGTAACATAAGGCCATGATATTCAGATACAGAAAGATGGATGGAATCCAGAGATAAGATGTTGTTCATAATCAAAGCATCAGTTGTGCAGGAGTGGTCATAGAATATGCAAGGTTTTATAATGAAGAGCACATGACAGGCAGCCATACCTCAATCACAAAGAAAATTAGTTATGGAAATGAGGTAATAACAGCTAAAGGCAGTCATGATTTTTTATCTTGTAATGATATCATCATCAAGAGTGGACAGCCAACTATAATATAGACTAAGTCATAGAGAATGCAGTTTGATCTCTCTAGAATGGTCATAAGACCCAAATACATCAAAAGATAAGCAATGAACATGCACAAAGACAGTTAGGAGGAGTATCTAAAGAATGACACAGCCAAGTGTAAATGAAGACAACAGTGATCCCACAGTCACACATGAGGCAACAATCAGTCAACTCTGAACATCATCCACTTCAATAGTTGAAAGCCTAGTCTAGGCCAATGAAAATAGAACAAATATTTACCACTCTTTGTTGTGAATAAAATATAAAGCTGCTCATGAAGTGTTTTCACCATTGAGGTAGATGATATCCAAACATAATGATGCTTTGAAATCCAGAAGTATTTTTCATGATGATTGTGCAAGATGCAATAAAAAAGCCATGAATGACTGATTGCTAAAGAAATAAAGTGTAGACAAATGCTATTATAATGCCATGTGTCAAAGAAGAAGATACATACAAAGAAACCTCAACATTGAGAAAGCAATTGACAAATGAAATTCACATGCTACAGGATATTCAAAATTGATGCCACATTATCTAGAGGATCAAACATTCATACTTTGTAATGAAGAAGGACTGAAGCAGCTCCATATAAACATGTAATCATGATACAATCAAGTATCCAGAGAGAAGTCACTTCTATCTATATGCAACATTTCTCATGGAGCTGGGAGGAAAGACTTCTATCATACACATAGCATCTACAGGATGTCAACCAACAAAAGGAAATGCTCACTATGTTAACTTTGTAAGGATAAGGATAATATAACAAGAATATTGACATTCTACAGATGCAAAAGGAGATACAAACAATAAAACCCTAGCTGGGTCAAAACCTTTTTCTTTTCCTCACAGCCATACTTTTTGGCAACAAGTATAGTTAGGCAAAATCATGGAGCAGTCACAGGTAAAGAAATACAGTGTGTACAAAGTGGGTTATTCAGAGTTTGAGTGCATACAAAGGGTATACAATTTTCCATCACAAAAGGGAGCCTAAAGATTTCTATCATACAATGAAAAATAGATATCTCAGTTGTGCAGTGAATGGGTAACTTCTTGCCATACCCAGAAAAAAAAATTTGAAAGTTCCTATAGTCTTTCATCAAGAAGTCAAAACCTCACAAAAGAATGAAACCTTGTAAAAGCTACAGAAAATGTGCACTTTTCTAGCATACCCAGATAGTGGCCTTGAATGGCCTTTTATTTTTTTCACAGTAAAGAAGTGTTTGAGATATTGTCAAAGAAGCAGAATACAAGAAAGGCAATTTTCAGTGTGGCCATGGATTGGAGAAATATTTCTGTGCAAGATTCAATAAAAACCCTCTTTTCTTCTTGTATGCTGGTAAAGAAGAGCATTTAAAGGAGACAGAACATTCAGTATGGCCATGGAATGGAGAAATATACTTGTGCAGGTTTCAATAAAAACCCTCATGATACATAACCCTCAAAAGTTTCATATCATAGAGCCAAGAGGCTACAAATTTTAAATATGGCCACGGCCATGTCAAATAAAGTGGTATAAGGTCATACCCAAATAAAAAGCATAAAACCCTCATTATCTGTTGCATATATAGTGATAAAAAGAACCTACAGGAAAGATAAATGAGAGCTCACCCTTTTAATTGCAGAGGAGGAAGGATAGCAGAGCGACAACCTCTCTTTTGAGGATTTTCTTGTCATATTTTTCTCACATTTGTGAGGTGTTTCAAGATAAACACACAAAAGGAAACAAAACATGTGTCAAAGAATTTGCAGACGGAAGTAAATGCATAGCCGCGGCCATAGAACCAAAAAGCAATAGGAAAATGAAAGAAATACCAGCATGAAACCACAGCACTCACCAGTCGCCACCTTTCCTTCTCACTCAAAAAAGTGTAAAGACATCATGGTTTTTGACCTCAGGAACCCAAGGAGTAGCAGAAGGAGATCAAACCCTAAGTGCAATGGAGTTGCAGAGCGATGGCCTAAAAAATGAAAGAGTAAAAATGAATAACAAATTTTAGGGTTATACTTTGTTTTGTTCAAACCTTCTTCTCATCTTTCATTTTTTGACTCATAAAATGCCAAACATCATTACTAAATCTATTTGTTGACCGAGGTCAACATGTTTAATGTTGTAAATCCCTAGTGATTATTACAAGGAGTGGCCGACAGGAGGGGTGCCTTGTGTAATAAAGGTGGCCGGTAGTAATAAGGGTAAGGCTTAGGCCTTAATGCCTTGTGATATTCAATACAAACCCCTTTCCTTAAGATCATGAGGTAAGTCAAAAGAATCATGTTCAAAATCACATGGTCAACATTGCATGGCTAAATAGGAATATTCCTTATGCCTTTAGATGGAATCATCAAAAGAGGTCAAAAGTGTGAACTAATGTAAAGAGAAGATGCATACAAGGTGGCAGCGGCCTATATTTAGAATTTATTGCTTTGCATAAGAGAAGATATGATTTGCATGATAAGGCATTTGGCAAGATGGTAGGGGGTCTTCTTAGACTGTTGTTTTTTTTTGCATGGTGGCAGTACTTGTGCATGGAGTAATAAGGGTATATTTTGCCTTAATGCATGGCAAGGATGTAAAGTCAAAGGGAGACATAAGGTTTTTTTTTACTTATGATATGAATAACAAATGTATTATAATTTATTTAAGATATTATTAGGACAATTACATTAATTGTTACTAATAATAGCTTAAATAAATTATTTTAAAATATAAATCATATATAGCACACAAGAGGACTTGAATAGAATATTCATTTATTGAATATTATTTACTAGCCATCTAATTGCATGGATTGATGAAGATATAAGTTATTTTGACTTGCGCATGGAGTGATGGGGGAAACTGAGTCATCTGTTCAACCTTTCAGTTAGTTGCAGTTTGAGGAGCAGTTTAAGGAGTTATATGAGTAGTTCACCTTGAGTCGAGCACTTCATTTCATTGGTGCATGGATCAGAGGCAATTTTGACACCTTATATCTATTTTTCCATCAGTTTGGAGGTATTTTTTGCATGATTTCAGGGCTTGTATGAGAATCAGTTATCATTTTTATGCATGTGCTATTTTGAGATAACTGAGGTTCAGATTCTAGTTGTCTATAGGTTGATCATTGGACCTATCTTATTCTATATATTGTAAAACTTCATTCATTATGGGGTTAGTTCTTGATTCTCATTCTGATTCAAACAAATTGAAGAATTTTTGTAGCTCCTTTTTTACAATTTTTATTGAGAGATCGGCAGGTTACAGGTTCTATTTTTGTCTTCTTTGCAATATTTCCTTTGTTCCTTTGAGATCAAATAGTTACCTTTCCATTTAGTGCTAATTATTTGAAGTGATTTGATAAAATTTTGTTGTGTTTAAACCATTAAACCTTTAAAATTGTTGTCTCACATTTTCTTGCTTGCAGTATTAAGCATATTATCATCACAGGTCTTAGGTTGTGTTAATTGGAAATAATCTTTTTGTGCTATGAAAAACCATTTCCTTCATAGAAAGCCTATTTTCAAGCCTCCCTTAGAATCACTTTTGTGATATTTATGCCAAGATTGGATTGTGTGAAAGTCAAATTTCTGAGTAATATTGTGGACCAAATTGCATATATTTATCCAAATTAGGTGTATCGCCGAATTTTACAATTTTTATTTCCTATAGTTTCTTTCTTCCCTTTTTAAAATAGAATAAAACTTACATTCCAATAGAAAATTTGAATGGAAGCAGCCCACAATCTGGAGGTCTAATTTCATTATAGGGCACCCACAACCTAAAATTAGTCCCATGTTACACGGAATTGCAAAGCTTTTCCAGCCTTGCATACGGGTGCAATTCCCAGTGATAACAATTTTTGGCATGCCCGGTGGGACGTTGAACTAATTTTTAGTTCAAACGAACTTATTCTTTTTGTTGTTTTTGATATGAACAACAGAATTTCAGCCTTTTAGAGGTTCATTATCAAGTACCTGGTGACTCTAATACTTTAATTTTATAAATCAGATCTTGCAACTTATGAAAAAATATCAAACAGGATCAAGTAAAAATTTTGAGAAGAAGCATGATTAGTTATCTCCACCAAAGAGGAGAATAAAAGTAGATAAAGTGATCAACACAATAGATTTATTAGTTGTTTCAGAACTGCCAAGTACACATCCAGAGTTTGCTTCACACCAGAATCTGTTATTTGCAAGTTCATCATCAGAATTTCATAGTTCTCCACTAGCAAGCCCAAGAGAGCAGATCCCTATTTTCCAAGAAGAACCTCTTCTTCTTAGATTTGTAGAAGAAGAACCTGTGTTACAAGAAATATTTCAAGTAGTTACAGTCCAAGCACCAGCTCAAATACCATCTACTCCAATGGCTCTACTCGGAGGAGGTGGAGGTGGAGGACCAATACCACCTCTTGGAGGAGTTGGGGGAGGAGTACCAACTCCAGGTGGAGGTGGAGGTGGTGGAAGAAATCGACCACCACCTCAGAATCAGCCTTTTATTACATTTAATGGAGGGAGCCCATTGAATCTAAACCAACATGATGACATATCGATGCCTGCATTGAAAAGTTTACCAAGTTTCACAGGAGAAGATGGGACTACACCCATTGAACATATCAAAGATGTAGCTTCTTTGTGTTCTGTTCACCACATTGCCATGGAGAACATTGCAATCAAGCTATTGGCAGCATCACTAAAAGGTAAAGCTCTTCAATGGTTTAGAGGCTTAAGAGTTAATTCAATTAGAACTTGGGATGAATTAGGTGCTACTTTGAATATACAATTTCAAGATAAATCTGATCATTTATCATTAGTTGAACAAATGACCGCCATTAAGAGATCTCCACAAGAGCAAATGTCATATTTTAATTTCAGATTTTAGAAAACATGGAATAGAATCCCTGAAACAGTGAAACCATCACCAGAGCATACTTTTTTGTATTATTTGAGGGCATTAAATTCTGATATTGCTGTTATGATACAATCTATGGGAGGGGCAACTTTACCAGCTGCTTTTGATATTGCAATAAGAGCATAAAATAGTTTAATACAAGCTGGTAAAATAGCACCTAGGCCTCCAATGCCAATTTTTCCAGATATATAGCCTTTAATTCCAATTTCAGCTCCACATATTTCATCAATACCATCTTTTGGTTATCAAGCAAATGTAAAAAATGGTATAGATCCCATTCATTCTGAGTTTCAAGATTTGAAAGAAAACCAACAAAGTATAACAAAAATATTGCAGACTGTGAGCAATGATTTAGTAAGTCTAAAAATTCAAGCAAACCAAAATAATAGACCTTACCAAGGAGCCCATTACCAAGCAAATAGACATGGTTATCAGACAGATTATTAGGGTCAAATGAGAAATTACAACAATAGGCCAAATCAACAATATAATCTAAATATTGTTAGTACATCAAAGGAAATAGTGCCTATACAGAATAACATGGTTCAGGATTATGCATGGTGTTACCCCTATAATCAGCCTCATAACTAAGGCCACTTGCCCAAATGGGATAGTAAATCAAGCTTTGATGGTATACAATAACTATGCTGCTGCTGAAAATTCAGCAAGTGATGTAAATAATCAGCTGGATATTCAGACTCAGTATGTTAATCTTGATGTAGCTTTAATGAATTGGCAGGCTAATGAATTTTGTGGTGTAAATCAGTTGCCAGGTTAAAAGCAATATTTTACTAATATTGCAGCAAATACAAGATCAAAAAAGAGAGCTGTTGACTAGCAACAATAGGCTGGAACTGCAAATCAGCAAGTTGATAAAGGTAAAAGTACAGTTTCTACAACTCAAAATAAACAGAATCAAGCTTCTACAGCAAAGGATTTGCATATTTTGTCAAGGCAACCAACTGCAGAAAATAAATAGTCAGCTAAAGACCAACCAGAAGTTGTTGTTCCAAAAGTACATCAAAAGGTTAGTGGTCCTGTATTTAATATTTTGGATCATATGAAAAAGGCAACAGTAAACATGTCTATTTTAGATGCTTTACACATTCCAGGACAAAGGATTTGTTACAAAATACATTATCTCAGTTACCTTTGTCAAATGAAGTACAAAAAACACATCAACATCAGATTATGATTGCAAATGAGGCAGAAAAAAGAATAGAACAACCTAAACTAGTAGGCAAACCTCCACCATTTTATGTCACTTTGATTGTAGGTGACTATTTAGTACATAATTGCATGATAGATTCAGGAGCTAGCAGCTCAGTTATGCCAAAACAACTAGCTGATAAGTTAGGTCTAAAATATGAGCCTATTGTTAGGTGTTGTACAAATGGATGGAACTAAGGTGAGTACAGTTGGAATGTTCAAAAATTTAGGCCTTACTTTGCATGCCTATCCAAACTTCGTTATATATCAGGACATTTATGTCATTGATCTGCCACCTACCTTTGCTATTTTCTTATCCCGAGATTTTACAGCAAGGTTAGGAGGATATTTATCATCTGATTGGACACATTTATTCTTCAGAACTAGATATGGAACCAAGGTTACAATCAAATCTGAGCCATTAGCCAAAGATCACCTCGAAATTTACACTCTCAGTTCCATAAATGCCAACCTTTCCATTTTTGATCAAGAGGATTTGATTCCTGTCTAAGACCCAAATACATCTTTAGAAGGAATTCCAGATATGGTTTTAGATCAATGGGTAGTAGAGAACCATGAAACAAATCCATTTGAGCAAATGGATGAGATAGGCCTTGGCGTGTATATGATTCAAGAGAATAATATAGTTATTCCAAATTTGATTAAAGAAGAAAAACAACAGACTATTGAAGCAGAAAATGATGTTTGGAAACTTTATTTTGATGGTTCTAGAAGCAAGGTAGGAGCTGGAGGAGGGGTTGTTTTAGTTTCTCCCATAGGTGAGAAATATTATTCATCTTTTAGATTTACTTTCAGCTGTTCTAACAACTCAGCTGAATATGAGGCTTTAGTTCATGGACTAGAATGGGCAAGAAAAAGAAAAATCAAATGTTTAAATTTTTTTGGAGATAGTGAGTTAGTGGTTAAACAAGTCAGAAACCTTGTTGCTACAAAAAATGACTTGCTAAAATTATATAAGCATAGAGTTTGGGACATGATAGAAGAATTTGATGCATTTAATCTGATATCTGTACCTAGACCTGATAACAAGCAAGCTAACAAATTAGCTGCCATAGGAGCTGAATATGATATTCTTGTTGAAATGAAGAATATTCATTCTCCTTTATATGTCAAAGTTGCTGTTAGACCATCAGTCCCAGACAATAATGTCAGTTGGCAAGTATTTGATAGTGATGAACAGATTGTAAATTTCTTAATGGAAGAGGCTGAATTTTCTACAGGTAATCAATAGAAATTTGTACAGCAATATGATGATCAAATACTTCAGTTAAGATCAAACAAGATACCCAGGGGCTTAGTGACCTTGGAATCTATCTTTAATACTTATGATCAAGTAATAAAAGACAAGGTCAGCTTATCAGTGAAGCAAGAACACTATGAACCTATTGAGATCTTTAAAGGAAAGTTACTCAAGGTTGGAAAGATATGTACAAAGGAGGAACAACAAGAATTCATTCAGCTTTCTCAGGAGTTTTGTGACATTTTTGCATGGGAATATGGAGATCTGAAAGGTTTCAACCCCGAGTTAGCTCAACACACAATAGAGCTGGAACCCAAAGCTAAACCTGTCAGACAGAAGCAAAGGCCACTAAATCCTAAGCTAGAAGTGCTTATGAAGACATAACTCAATAAACTCATTGAAGGTAATATCATTTTTCCTATCAAACATACGTCATGGGTTTCTAACTTGGTTCCTGTCAGAAAAAAGAATGGAGAAATCAGATTATGTGTTGATTTTTATGATTGAAATAGAGCATCTTTAAAGGATCATTATCCTTTACCATCTATGGAACATATATTGCAGGTTGTTTCTGGATCAGAAATATTCTCTTTATTGGATGGTTATTTAGGTTATAACGAAATTCTTGTAAAAGAAGAAGATCAGTACAAGATAGCTTTTACTACAAAATGGGGCACACTAGCATACAAAAAGATGTCATTTGGCTTATCAAATGCAGGTGCAACATTTCAGAGAGCAATGGACATGGCCTTTCAAGGTCTGATTAATAAATTTGTGCTTGTATACTTAGATGATGTGACTTTTTTTTCTAAAAAAGCTGAAAATCATTTTCATCATTTGAGACTAATCTTTGAAAGATGTAGAGAATTTGGGGTATCACTAAACCCAAAGAAGAGTATTTTCTCTGTTCATGAAGGCAAATTGTTGGGACACATAGTGTCTAAAGATGGAATATCAATTGATCCTGAAAGAATCACTGCAATATTGGCATTACCTCTTCCCGTACATAAGAAAGGCTTATAGAGCTTTCTGGGAAGGATTAATTTTGAAAGAAGGTTTATTCCTAACATAGCAGCACTTTTACAACCTCTTACAACAATACTGAAGAAGAATATTCCTTTCAGCTGGACCAAAGAAGGAAAGTAGAGCTTTGAAGAAATAAAGGAGGCACTTGTTGTTGCTCCCACTCTGATAAATCCAAATTTTGATAAAGACTTCATTTTATATGCATTTGGCAGTGTGGATACTATATCAGCTATGCTTTGTTAGCAGAACAATGAAGGAATGGAACAACCTGTGGCATTTTTCAGCCAAGTTCTACATGACTATGAGGTAAGATACTCTTTTGTTGAAAAGCATGTATTAGCTGTTATCAGGAGCCTAAAGAAGTTCAAACATATGCTTTCAAATAATAGAATTCAGTTAAGGGTTGCTCACCCCATAGTGAAAGAATTTTTGCTCAGTAAGGATTTAAGTGATAAGAGAGCAGGGTGGATAACCAAGGTCATGGAATATGACATACAAATTAAAGTCACAAAGCTAGTCCGAGGCAAAGGACTATGTGAACATCTTGCAAAAAATGAAAAACATAGCAATGAACTTGAAGGAGAAGCTAAGACAGTGCTTCAAAATAGTGAAACAACTGCTATCCCAGACCCCCCTATAAGTTGGGTGCATGATATGATCCATTATCTGCACACTGGTGATTGTCCACAAGGCCTGGACAGATCTAAAAGAATATATTATAGATTACAGGCAATTCCTTATGCTATAATTGATGGGATTCTATATAAAAGAGACTTTAACAATGTTTTTCTAAGATGTGTACAACTAGATCAAACTCAAAAGATTCTAGAAGAATTTCATGATGGACCTTCTAGAGGTTATTTTCCAGCTAGAACAATAGCTCTGAAAATTATGAGAGATGGTTACTATTGGCCTAACATGTTCAAGGATGCTCATGAATGGGTAAAGAAATATCTTAAGTGTTCAGTTTTTGCAGGTAAACAAAGACTGGCAGCAATGCCCTTGAATCCAATTCAAGTGGAGCAGCCATTTGGCAAGTGGGGATTGGACTTCATTGGTCTTATTAATCCACCTTCAAGCCAAGGACACAAGTGGATTTTGACTGCTACTGATTATTTCACTAAATGGACTGAAGCAGTTGCTTTGAAGGATGCAAACGAAACATGAGTCCTAAATTTTTATCAAGATCTAGTGTCCAAGTTTGGAACTCCTGACTCAATTATTTCAGATAATGCTTTAGCATTTATCGGATTAAGAATATCTGATTGGTCTGTCAAAAATAACATATTTTTGAATACTTCATCAAATTATTACCCTCAAGGTAATGGACAAGCTAAATCAACTAATAAAAATCTGATTAAAATCATAAAGAAAATAGTTGATGAAAATCAAAGGTCTTGGCATGATAAGTTAAAGTTAGCATTATGGGCTAATAGGCTTACACCTAAAAGATCAACAGGTAATTCACCCTATGTGCTTACATATGGAAAGGAAGCCAAGTTACCAATAAAAGTGGAGTTACCAACACTTAGTTACATAAAAGAGCTAGAATTACTTAAAGAACAACCAATGGAAATCATAAAGAAAATAGTTGATGAAAATCAAAGGTCTTGGCATGATAAGTTAAAGTTAGCATTATGGGCTAATAGGCTTACACCTAAAAGATCAACAGGTAATTCACCCTATGTGCTTACATATGGAAAGGAAGCCAAGTTACCAATAAAAGTGGAGTTACCAACACTTAGTTACATAAAAGAGCTAGAATTCCTTAAAGAACAACCAATGGAAATCAGGCTTGCACAACTGATTGAGCTTGAAGAAACCAGAAAAGAGGCCTTGAAAACATTGGAAGTACACCAGGCCCAAATAAAGAGAACATTTGATAAGAAGGCAGTACCAAGAGTTTATAAAGAAGGAGATCTAGTTTTCAAGTGGAATGAGTTGAAGAGTAGACTAGGACAGCATACAAAGTTTGATGCAATGTGGGATGGACCATATATAATAGCAAAATGCAAGCAACACAATGCATTCTAGCTTGCTAAGTTAGATGGTGAGGTGTTGCCAATCCCAATTAATGGGATTCATCTCAAGTTATGCTATTAGTAAGGCATCCTTATGTTGCAAATAAGTGCTTCTGCACATTTTAGTTTCAATTATTGTTTTGTTTTTCCAAGAAGTGCTTTTGCACATGTTACTAGCTTTGTTTTAACCAAATCAGTTTAGTTTCAATTTTTCAGTTTGTTGCTACTGTTGTGTTTAGTTAGTATGAGTTGCAGAAATTCTCTAAGTTCATGGCAGAAGAGACTCTATGCCCAATGGAGTTACAAAGGCTACTGGTTCTAAGTTGTTTAGCGGGCAAACAACCCTAAGAGGTGGCCAAAAATGTTACTAATGTTTTGTTCACACTTAAAACTAGTTTGACCTAAATGTAGTTGTTTATAAGGAATAAAAGAAAACTTCAAGATTATGCATTTATTGAACAAGTTGATATCTTGACAAGAGAAGAGAAGAAGATTCAGTTGACATGATAGCCCATTAGTCTAATCAAGACTGATGAGTTATCATGATAAAGAATAGGATTGCCAAGGTACCAGTCATTTAAGAAATACAGTTGTTTTTTGCATCATGTTATCTTTTAGGAGTTATAAGTTAGATTGATTATTCAGTTAATCAGTTTTGAATAAAAGAAAGAAAGATATTTGTATTGAACTGTTATTTCATGTCATGTTTTGAACATACATTCAAGTATCTGTTACTTTATCTTATGCATTGATTAAAAAGGAAATATATATACATCATATGCATAAGAGAAATTAACTAATCATGTTTAAAAGAAGTATTCAAATGTGTCCCACACAAGCCTTGGGAGTAACTAGACTGAGCAATTGCAGACATGCAACCTATATATCTAATTGATAAAAGAAATGAAATGAACACATGATAAAATGAAACATCCATCATTGCCTGAGAAAGAAGGTTGTTATGTCAATGGTGGCCTTCAGTCTTCAATCTTTACTTTCACCTCCATCATCAGTTGAACTTGCAAAATTGTTGGGGATAACCCTGTTAGCACTCTGGATGTTTTAAGTTATCACATGATTTTATCAAACAGATACATCTACTTATCACATCATGTATTGCATATGAAAGATCATACTAGATAAGTGCTACAAATCAGAAAAGGTCAAGAAGGAGATCAATCAATACCATCAGGTATATTTTTCATGCTAACTTGTTTGTTCACTGTGTAGGTATATGACAAGTATTATTGCTGATTTGAAGACAAATAAACATGTGGATTAAATGTGGCTCCCACAAGGGTTTGAGCCCAGCATGTTTTCTTTTCATTTGAAAAGAGTATCAGAAGAGACAAGATGAATCATTCCAAGCTACACTATGCATCATTCAATCAACCTGCAGAAAAGTTATGTCATCATGACATTCATCACAGCTGATTGATGTAAATCAGATTAACATGTCTAAATCAAGTTGAAAAGTGTAGAAATCCTACTACAGTCATAAGAGGTATTTCATCTCTTTCATAGAATTATCAGATTACCACTTTTTCTATCACGCTTTATGTCACATTTGCAAAATTAGACTTAAACAATAACAGAAGATGAATAGGCATAAGAGCAATCATCAAGTACAACCATCAGGTGTAGCCATGGTCACATATGTTAAACAGGTTTCTATTGCATATCAGAAAGAAGAAACAGGCTACAGGAGCCTTTATTTGTTAAGCATATGATATTCAAAGAAGAGTAAAAGATATGACCAACCTGATGCAGATCTTGTAGTCATTTACCATATGATGTTTACATCACTATCCAATGATAATAAAAGAGTGGCAAGTAGAGAAATATAAAAATACAGGTATCATGGTCTCTGGCAGAATGAAAAAAATATCTACAAATACCTAATGCTACAAGAGAGATCAAACAACAAGGCATCAATACCTCTGACTGGTAGTAGTCAAGTATTTCTTATACATACCTTGTAACTGCTAACTATCACAGTGATGGAGGAGAAACAGTAAAGGACTTAGAATATATATATATATATATATATATATATATATATGCCATAATGACAATGTAACATAAGGCCATGATATTTAGATACAAAAAGATGGATGGAATCCAGAGATAAGATGTTGTTCATAATCAAAGCATCTGGTGTGCAGGAGTGGTCATAGAATATGCAAGGTTTTATAATGAAGAGCACATGACAGGCAGCCATACCTCAATCACAAAGAAAATCAATTATGGAAATGAGGTAATAACAACTAAAGGCAGTCATGATTTTTGATCCTTGTAATGATATCATCATCAAGAGTGGACAGTCAACTATAATATAGACTAAGTCACAGAGAATGTAGTTTGATCTCTCCAAAATGGTCATAGGACCCAAATACATCAAAAGATAAGCAATGAACATGCACAAAGATAGTCAGGAGGAGTATCTAAAGAATGCCACAACCAAGTGCAAATGAAGACAACAGTGATCCCACAGGCACATATGAGGCAACAATCAGTCAACTCTGAACATCATCCACTTCAACAGTTGCAAGCCTAGTCTAGGCTAATGAAAATAGAACAAATATTTACCACTCTTTGTTGTGAATAAAATGTAAAGCTTCTCATGAAGTGTTTTCACCATTGAGGTAGATGATATCCAAACATAATGATGCTTTGAAATCTAGAAACATTTTTCATGATGACTGTGCAAGATGCAATCAAAAAGCCATGAATGACTGATTGCTAAAGAAATATAGTGTAGACAAATGCTATTATAATGCCATGTGTCAAAGAAGCAGATACATACAAAGCAACCTCAACATTCAGAAAGTAGTTGACAAATGAAATTCACATGCTACAGGATATTCAGACTTGATGCCACATTATCTAGAGGATCAAACATTCATACTTTGTAATGAAGAAGGACTAAAGCAACTCCATATAAACATGTAATCATGATACAATCAAGTATCCAGAGAGCGGTCACTTCTATCTATATGCAACATTTCTCATGGAGCTGGGAGGAAAGACTTCTATCATACACACATCATCTATAGGATGGCAACCAGCAAAAGGGAATGCTCACTGTGTTAACTTTGTAAGGAGAAGGATAATATACCAAGAATATTGACATTCTATAGATGAAAAAGGAGATACAAACAATAAAACCATAGCTAGGTCAAAACCTTTTTCTTTTCCTCATAGCCATACTTTTTGGCAAGAAGTATAGTTAGGCAAAATCAAGGAGCAGTCACAGGTAAAGAAATACAGTGTGTACAAAGTGGGTTATTCATAGTTTGAGTGCATACAAAGGGTATACAGTTTACCATCACAAAAGGGAGCCTAAAGATTTCTATCATATAGTGAAAAATAGATATCTCAGTTGTGCAGTGAATGGGTAACTTCTTGCCATACCTAGAAAAAAAAATTCGAAAGTTCCTATAGTCTTTCATCAAGAAGTCAAAACCTCATAAAAGAATGAAACCTTGCAAAAGCTACAGAAAATGTGCACTTTTCTCACATACCCAGATAGTGGCCTTGAACGGCCTTTTATTTTTTTCACAGTAAAGAAGTGTTTGAGATATTGTCAAAGTAGCAGAATACAAGAAAGGCAACATTCAGTGTGGCCATGGAATAGAGAAATATTTACGTGCAAGATTTAATAAAAACCCTCTTTTCCTCTTGTATGCTAGTAAAGAAGAGCATTTACAGGAGACAAAACATTTAGATGGCCATGGAATGGAGAAATATACTTGTGCAGGTTTCAATAAAAACCCTCATGATACATAACCCTCAAAAGTTTCATATCATAGATCCAAGAGGCTACAAATTATAAATATGGCCGCGACTAGGTTCTATGGTTATAGGTTCTCATTTCCTTTGTTCCTTTGAGATCAAATAGTTTCCTTTCCATTTAATGCTAATTATTTTAAGTGATTTGATGAAATTTTGCTATGTTTAAACCATTAAACCTTTAAAATTGTTGTCTCACTTTCTTGCTTGCAGCATTAAGCATATAATCATCACAGGTCTTAGGTTGTGTTAACCGGAAATAATCTTTTTGTGTTGTGAAAAACCATTTCCTTCATAGAAAGCCTATTTTCAAGCCTCTCTTAGAATCACTTTTGTGATATTTATGCCAAGATTGGATTGTGTGAAAGTTAGATTTCTGAGTAATATTGTGGACCAGATTGCATATTTTTATCCAAATTAGGTGTATCAACGAATTTTACAATTTTCATTTCATATAGTTTCTTTCTTCCCTTTCCCAAAATAGAAAAAACATACATTCCAATAGAACATTTGAAGGGAACCAGCCCACAATCTGGAGGTCTAATTTCATTATAGGGCACCCACAACCTGAAATTAGTCCCATGTTACACAAAATTGTAGAGCTTTTCTAGCCTTGCATATGGGTGCAATTCCTAATTATAATAGTTTCAAACTAAAGAAAATAAAGATAATATATTTTTTGATTATGCAAGATTGCCTAATCCCTAAGATGCTCCTACATTAGACAACTAAGGTAATAAAATTTTGAGCATGATGCTCAAACTTAAGGAAGTGAGGGAGGGTGTTGTGGCCACCCTAACCAATCCACTTCATCTTTATACATACAGGTATCACCTTCTGACCATCCCCTTCCATTCTATTGAAATAGATGCTCCTTGAATTCCTTCTGTCTAGTTCTTCTATGCAAGCACTCATTCAAAGTTTTCTCTATCTCATCTCTTTGGTTCTCAAGAACTTGTTGTCTCTAATATGGTCCTACAATGATGATATATTCTTATCCATATCATCAGTTACCTCCTACCCCATCAATATTTAAAGAAGGCTACCCCTATCTTTTAGTAGATACCATTAGTTTAAACATTGGTTCACTAGAAAAATGAAGTAAAAATTAGGGTTGAATTGATGGATGAAGAGTTATACAATTACTATAAATTCTCATTGATTTCATAGATATATTAAATTTGCAATATTTAGACATGCAACAATTAGATCATGATATTATTGTTCATAACTTGGTCACTAAAATAGATGTAAATCTAATCCTAACGTGGGATTTATCAAGCTACTATATTATTTAACATTGATATCAAGCATAGTCTTGATGTTCACAAAGAATGAGAATGTGTGAATATGCATTAATGCTAGAGAGATTAATAAATATTTTCTTATAAATAGGTTTGTGCACAAAGATGGGGGACCAAAAAGTGGCCAAAAAATATTTTTGGTCCAAATAGGTTATAACACAATTGCATTATTGCTTGGTAGTGATGAGCCTAAGGATTGGTCAGTACCAAGCCAAAACATGATCAAGTTATAACATAAGTGTGTTATAACACACTCACATTATAATGCAAACACATTTTAAGAAAATAAAAGAAAAAAAGGGTTGCAGGCTCATTTGTCCCCATTAATTTCAAAATACAACAGGGTTATACTGTGAGGATTTTATGCTTTCAAAATAAGAACTAGAAAAACTAAAACATAAGAAGCACAACTAGTGGTCAAGTAGTTTGGTGTAAAATGTACATCTCTTTTTATAGCAATAAGACATTATAGAAATGTTGAGTTGGAAAAACAATATCATAGTGATTTCCTCCACATCAAGTGTAGTTACATAAATAGACAACTACATAGAGTCTTTGTGCAAATGAACCAAATTTATCTTTGTGCATACAATGTTTATTTAGTCTTGGTATAACATACATTAATCTCATATTCTCAAGCTCTAATTTAGAGTGGTTAGATCCAATCAATTAGAGAAACATGTAGTGAGTTGGAAAAACATTCCTTTAGATTATGTATTGAAGTTCTAATATGGTTATTCAATGGTACTAGCACAATCTAAGGAAAAAAACACATACAAGAAGAGATCAATATTCCAAAATCTTAAATTATGTTCAAGTAGAAGTTCCAATACACAACTACTCAAGTGTTATGACACTATCTTGCATGTTTACAATACTATCCAATGTGCATGCAACACCTATGTCATCAACCATGTTGAGATTGAGTTTATTGTGATAAGAATGATGATTGTCGCATTTAGCTACCCTCTCGAGATCATCATTCCATTGTTGACATTCAAAATTTCATGGTGATAGTGGTTGTGGAAACTTGGGAGTAATGTTGGAGATACATATATGTCTCTTGACATGCATGCACTCAATCATGCCTCCTTCTTGATGAAGAGTGTAACCAAATACATCTTCTATAGGGAAAATGACTATGCACTTGGATGGTGTAATTCAAGCTAAGATGAAATGTCAATACTTTTGACCTTTGTTGACATGTCTTCACAATACTTATTATGAAGGAAAGTGGTGTGAAATTAAGTATATGAATCATAATTTCTTGGTACATGTTTGTTATTTTCAATGTCATCTCTATGTCTACTTGTCCATCTTTGTCATCAATGGTCCATGAACAAAACAAAAATGTAGGTTTATGCAATTATTAATTGAACTAACAAGAATTTGAATGAACAAAGTATGGTTATAAGGGATGAGATGTTCTTGAATATCTTTCTTTAATAGATTATTTATCTTTTGTCAACCTGGCAGTGTCCAAAGATTGTCTGCAATAGGGGAGTGGAAATCTAACTAGCAGTGTTCTATTCTAAGAAATGTAATTGCATACATAATTGGAATTATTGAATTTAAACTAACTCAATTAAAACTAATCTAACAATGTAAAGGATTATATTATGCTACTCTATGAAACCCAATGCTTATACTACTTGCCGATAAGGGCGTGGTTTAGTGGTTAAGTCACTCGGTTGTAGTGGCGGCCACCAGAGTTCAAACCCCCACTAGGCCAATGAGCTTGTAGGAATTACGCCTTCGTTGGGCCAACGAGCTTGTGGGTTTGAAGTGTTCTTTCTTGGGGATGAGGTCCCCCGTGTTGTGGCCTCACCGGTTCATAGCTCCGGGTAAAAGCATTGCATGGAGCTGGAGGGCATGTTGCACCAGCGTCATCAGTCACGTTAAAAAATTTACCAGGCTCATTATCTTTAAAAAAAATGCTTATATTACTCTAAGAATGTAATTGTTTAAGAATTTAAATTAATGATAGGAAAATATTGAAAGAAAATTGCTCTATGAAACCCAATTATTATGCTAACAAACTAATATTACTTTGATTAAAGAAATTTGTGAGATTTCTTTTTCTCAAATAATGGTTTTGCAAATGATAACATAAATCAAAAGATAAATTTCCATGGGAAAATCACTTAAAAAGTTGACATAAGCTACACATGCACTTACAAAGTAACATTCACACCATGCAACTATTAAAATAAAAAGAACACAAAAAATTATGTATAAAAATACTAACTTCATTCTCCTTCCCCTGAGTGAGTGGCTATGTCTTATCCAAAAGAATGAGACTATTTAACAATTGCATTCAACACTCAAAAGCTCATAGAGATACTAAAAACTATATAACCACCATTATAACCACCTTTGTATTACTATTTGCTGAAGAAATTAGATAAATGTTAAAAAGTCTTTACTCATAAAATCATTATCTCCACATAAAAAAATAACTAAATAACTCCTCTTTTGGGTTTGATAAGTTCATTTATTAGTGGAACATTGTTGATGAGAGGAACCTCCTGCAACAATATAATGAAAAATGCACGAAATAATAGAAATAGTAGAAACACAGAAGGAATTTATTGATCACAAGCCACTTTGAGGGGGCAACCTCCTTTGAGAAAGCTCAATACAATAAATTCTTGGATGCCTTCATTGGCCTCAACACGTACTTATATACTAAGTCTAATCTAAACAACTATTACTTCCCATGAATGTGGGATAATACAATATACTCATGGGATGACTTATAAAGCATATGTGTCCAACAATAATATACTAACAAAGTAAAGAGAAGGGTTAAACATGGGTTCCTAACATCCCCTCCCTCTTAGAAAAGCTTTGTCCTCAAAGCTTAAGATGTGGAAATTGTTGTTGAATTTGAAGGAGTGGTTCCCATGTAGCATCCTCTGGTTGCATTCTATGCCACTGAATTAATACCTCTGTAATGGATCGAGAGCGAAGCTGACGAGTGTGCCTGTTGAGGATTGCCTCCAGCTCCAAAATGATGGATCCTTCGTTATCCAATTCTGGTAAAATAGTTTGTGCTCTGATGTTGGTGCCAAGAACTTTCTTTAGAAAAGAGACATGAAATATTGGAAGAACGCGGGAAGGAGGAAGCTCCAATTTATAAGCAACTGACCCAATCTTTTGAAGAACCTTATATGACCCATAGAACTTTGGAGCTAGCTTATGATGCCCTTTGAGTTTTAGGGATGATTGCTTGTATGGTTGTAGATGAAGAAAAACCATATCACCTACTTGAAAAGTGTGCTCAGAACGATGTTGATCGAGTTGTTGTTTCATTCAATTTCTTGCCATGTGAAAATTGTCCTGTAAAATGTGAAGAATCTGATCTCGGGTTCAGAGAACCGTGTCGATTGCCTCAATTGGTGAATTGATGGGGGTGTATGGAAGGAGCACTGGTGGTGCTTGACCATAGACTACTTCATATGGAGTCATTTTAGATGCAGTGTGGTAGGAGGTATTGTACCACCATTCAACGAGAGGGAGCCACTTTGCCCACTGATGCTATTGTTCTGAGATGAAGCAACGAAGATAAGTTTCCAAACATTTGTTGATAATTTTAATCTGACCATTTGTTTGTCGGTGATACCATGAACTCATCTTCAGTTTGGTGCCAGTGTGTCGAAATAGTTCTGTCCAAAAATGACTAGTGAAAGTTGCATCACGATCTAAGACAATGGAAGAAGGGATGCCATGAAGACGAAAGATCTGGTCCATGAAAATTTGTGCAACCGAGGAGGTGGTATAGGGATGGATGAGGGCACAAAAATGACTATATTTGGAGAGGTGATCAACCACAACCAAGATCACTGTCTTCCCTCCAGATTTAGGGAGCCCCTTAATGAAATCCATAGAAATATTTGTCCAAATCCATGTAGGGATGGGCAAGGGTTCAAGCAATCCAAGAAGGAGTATTGTTTCACCCTTGTTGCGTTGGTAGGTATCACATTCAGCCACCATCTATTGAATTGCCCTTTTCAGTCCCTTCCAAAAGAAGTTACACCGTGCCCGCTCATAAGTTTGAAGGAACCCAGAGTGCCCTGCCGATGGAGAAGCATGGAGTTCATAGAAGACAACCTGTTGAAGATCTGTGCTCTGGGGAAGCACCAAATGACCCTTGTATTTCATAGAAGCACCATCCCAAGAGTAATGCGGTACATAAGAAGGGTTATTGGCCAACTGCTGGATGATTTGAGATAATGAAGAGTCATTGACATAGCCCTACTGGACAGATTCCAACCAATTTGGAACATGCATAGAAATAGCTAAAAGAGAAGCTTGGTCATCAAATATGTGAGAAAGAGCATCCACCACAATATTGTCCTTACCCTTATTGTAAGTGATCTCATAGTCATAACCCATGAGTTTGCTAACGCATTTCTGTTGTGCTGGGGAGGAGACCCGTTGTTCCAGGAAATATTTTAGACTTTGGTGATCAGTCTTGATGCAGAAATGATTCCCTAGTAGGTATGGCCACCACTTCTGTACTGCATGCAAAATGGCCATCATTTCCTTCTTATATGTAAAGAGTACTAAATGGTTACCAGAAGGGGCTTTGCTGGTGAATGCAATGGGATGTTCATCTTGAAGGAGAACAACACCAAGTCCATTGCCACAAGCATCACTCTCAATAATGAAGGTCTTGGAAAAATTTGGCATAGCTAGAATAGGTGTAGTACACATAGCTTGTTTCAATTTTTCAAATCCACACTCAGCAGCATGTGTCCATGTAAAAGCATCCTTTTTCAACATAGTTGTTAATGGAGCTGTAATCTTCCCGTAATCCTTAACAAACTTGCGATAGTAGCCAGTTAGTCCCAAAAAACCATGGAGGCTCTTGAGTGTCTGAGGATGTGGCCAATTTTTCATGGCATCTATTTTGGCAGGATCCACTCAAACCCCTTGGGCTGAAACAATATGCCCGAGATACTCCACTTCCTCCTGCCCAAAAACATATTTAGACTATTTTGCATAGAGATGATGATCAGAGAGAAGTTGTAATACAAGATCCAGATGTTGGAGATGCTCAGCTCATGTTTTACTATAGATGAGGATATCATCGAAGAAGACCAAAATGAATTTCCGCAAGTAGGGCCGAAATATTTTATTCATCAATGCCTAGAATGTGGAAGGAGCATTAGTGAGGCCAAAGGGCATGACCAAAAACTCATAGTGGCCATCATGTGTGCAAAAAGCTATTTTAGGGATATCATCCTCATGAACCTAAATTTGGTGATACCCAGAACTAAGATCCAACTTGGAGAAAAAATGAGCACCATGAAGCTCATCAACAACAGGAATTGGAAACTTATCCTTGATTGTGATGTGATTAAGTGCTCAGAAGTCAATGCAGAGGCACCATGACCCATCTATTTTTTAGACAAGAAGAACTGATGAAGAAAAGGAACTGGTACTAGGGCAAATAATACCTTGCTTCAGTAAGTCCCAAACGAGCATCTCAATCTCTATCTTTTGGTGAAATGGGTAGAGGTAGGGCCTGATGTTGCGAGGAACGCTTCTAGGAAGGAGTTGAATACGATGGTCCTCTGGTCATGAAGGTGGCAATCCCACTGGTTCAGAAAAGACAAATGCATATCTATCCAAAATTTGTTGTAGATCCGAAGGAGTAGCAAAGATCGCTGATGGTTGCATCTGAATGGAATGGAGCTGAGTGATGACACCATGTGAATTCTTCTTAAGGAGATTTTCCATGCGATGTGAATTGATGATGCTAAGAGACCCTGGTTGTAGGCCCTTCAATGTGTGTTTTTGCCCATTGGCTAAAAACCGCATCCAAAGTTCAGCAAAATCCCATAAGATGGGTCCAAGTGTGCGTAACCATTGAGCACCCAAAACCACATCATATCTGCCTATGGGCAAGGCAAACATGTCAGAGTGCAGGTTATAATCTCCAATAGAGATACACACATTACAACACTTCCCTTTACAAGGTAATGTGCCCCCATTGGCAATCATGACTTCAAAACTGGAGCAAGGATGGACAAAACAATCAACCTATTTGGTGATCTGAGGGTCAATGAAGTTATGAGTGCTACCAAAATCAATGAGTATTGTAAGAGGGAGATTCTTGAAGTAACCCTTGACTTGCATGGTTTGTGGGGTGATGAATCCTGCTAAAGCATGGAGAGAGATCTCTGGGTGGTCTTCTTGAGAAGTAGGGTCAACAGGCAGCTGCTGAGTTTTGACCTGATCATCTACTATATCCTAAGCATCGTCATAAATTTCAGTTGCAGGCGAAGAATCCACATCCAAGAGATAGAGCTTTTTCTCAACACATCTATGTCCCCGAGTGAATTTCTCATCACAATTATAAAAAAGCCCTTTTTCTCTATGTGCCTACATCTCTTCTTCAGACAAATGCTTGATAGGAGTTGTTCTAGGAGCTGACGTGATTGGAGGTCTTTGGGAAACCATATTTCTAAATGGAATAAAAGTGGATTTAGAGTGCTCTTGAGCTGTGATCTTGTTCTTCGCCAACTTAGCCAACCCTAGGGTTTCCATCATTGTGCTGGGATGGAACATTTTAACCCCGGATCATATTGCATCCTTCAGACCATTGACAAAACAACTCCTGAAGAATTCATTAGACAATCCCTCTGTGTGATTGGCCAGTTTCTCAAATTCTGTCTAATATTCTCTCACAGTGTCAGTTTGGCAAAGTTTAGTGAGTGCTCCTATGAAATCATCAAAAGCACTAGGGCCAAATTGTTGCAAAATGAGTTTGCAAAAATCTATCCATTTATGCTCTTCATGAGCCTTGATGTACCAACAGTTTAATGCCCCGCCATGCAACCCTAAAGATAAATTTAACTCAGCAATAAAAAGGAGAAATATTTTTTTTTCTATAGAAGTGGTAATAACAAAACATAACATGGTCTAATAGCAACAAGTTAAACTAACATCTCTAGGGATTACATAGCTACATTATAGATATATAACAACAACCAACAACATACATAGTTTAATCAAGTACACCAACTAGCATCTTTCATTATGACATCCAAATACATCAAGAAGTTTGCACTAAAATTACAAGTACAAAACAATATATCTTACAAGAGGAATTACATAGTTTCATTGTTACAAAATCTTTTTTTCTGGATACATCAATTACATAATGATTTCTTTTGATACAAAAGATTTAAATACAAATAGTACAAATATCCGTCTTTGATACAAGTGTAAAATTGGAATCAAGAGAGATACATCTTCTTTACACAAGAGCCACGATGCCAAAAAACTAATGGAATAAAGCACAACCACCTGACCATGTGGAACCCTGAGGTCCACCCCCCGTGCTAGGAGATAACAATGAGGTTCCACTAAGTCAAAGATCACAAGGTACAAATAAGCAGATACAAAATTGACACAGAGACACAGATCAACAATGGCTAACACTACTCTAGAGGCAACATCAGAAGATAACAAAAAGGAAGTAACTAAGCTGCAGTAGGAAGAGTGTCATCGCATGGTCCTAGCATGGGTTATCCTAGCTATCTCTCTCTAGAAACTGGCCCCCATCTATGGTTATCCTAGTAGTCTCTCTCTAGGCATTGGCCCCATAGGGTGACACATGTGGAATCGACACATCCTCTCATGAAGACAAGGAGTTTGATCTTGCCAACTAGGCCTTCTCATCCCATCCTTAGCCTAAGAAAGCACTATAGGCATGGGTGAGGCATCATAATTATCTTATTATGTGTTTAACTACCTAACCCGCCTAGGTTAATTATTTTGTTATCACTTGATTACAACTTTCATGGGGTTATCCAGGTAGCCACTTTGGGCATCGGCCCCACCATGAAAGCCACTCTCCTACATACAACTAGTACCCCTAACAAGATAAAATATAGAAATCTCTAAAATGACATGCATGATAATGACACTGCAAGGCATCTATCCTCTTGCATACAAATCATATCTCAAGGACCAACTCTTGAATCATTGTCCCAAAACTTCTAGTTGAAACAATCACGACAACCATAAACAACATGAAACCAGAGAAAGGCATGGGTCATCTTGCTCCCAAATTTCAACCAATTACATAAACCAACACAATATTTTATTCCATGCTCAATACAATAATGAACTCCAACATTCAAGAAGGACTCTACAACCACATCACAAACATGACATCAACATGAGTTCAAGAAAAAAAAACCACAAGAATAGGTACTCTGAGCAAGGCATTACCCATCTTGCACATGTATCATACCAACATGAATAAGAAACCATATTTTAAGAATACATTTCATTCAACTTGCAAGATGCACACAAAGCCAACCCTGACACAATCACACAATCCTAGGCCTCTAGAAACCACTTTCCCCAATTACACAATGGATGACACCATTAAGACCTAATGGTCACACATCACGATCACTTCCAAAGCACATCATAAACCAAGATCTCTCATCAATACTTCAATAACAAAACCACAATGTAACACATGATCTGATACACTAATAATGGTCTTAAAGAATGTAACATTATTCCAAGCATGATAAATCATCTAACAACATAAGATAGCTCTATCCCAACAAGGCAGAACAATAATAACTTGAAAGGGTTACCAATTATTCTATAACTGAAAATTCAGTCAAACAAAATACTACCCGTTACTAAACTAAACCTCTTTCTACACTAATGTGGATCTTATTAAAATTTTTGACAACTTTGTGATTTCTATTCAAAATAATTGCATAAGCAAAACATAAAGGATCATAAAGTAGATTAAAACCGATCATCTATTTAAATCTTTAGAAAGTATATCATATCAAACCTAACCTCCACTTACACATCCAATTTTGTAACTAAGCACAATCTTTAATTTAAGTCATAAATAAGATTAGACTCCATTATATGACCACAAAGTTCCTTAAGGTGAAGAGGAAGCAATCAATACACACACACACACACACACACACACACACACACACACACACTTACTTGACAAGCCTTATTAAATCTAAACTAAATGTTGTCTTCCACCATAATATATCAAAGATATCTAGACATATAACAATCATAACTTAAATTCATAGACCAACTCTAAAATATTGAAACTCATACTAAAATTAAAGAACTAAGGTCATCATACACACCTTATGACTAGATATAAAATAACAATTCAATATTGATAAATTTTACCTAAGCATCTAACTCCACTTTATATACTATATAATACTCATTAATTAAATAAAACTTGGTAAATAAATATTCTAATTAATTAATAATTGAATAATATTTTTTAATAATCTTATATTTAAAATATGCAACAAAAATATCAATATCCACACCCAAAATTTAAATCACATCTACATTCAAATCTTTTAAATGAGGCATAAAATAATAAATCAATAAATTATTTTAAAAGGATTTGATTTTTTTATTTATAAAGTAATGCTTAAATATAACATATCCCTAAATAATAGGGATGAAATAAAATAATACTTAAATATAACACATCCCTCAATAATAGGGATTTGATTTCTCATAAATAAAATAACACTTAAATATAGCACATCCTGAAATAATAGGGATTTGATTTTTCATAAATAAAATATCACTTAAATATAACACATCTCAAAATAATAGGGATTTGATTTCTCATAAATAAAATAACACTTAAATATAACACATCCTGAAATAATAGGGATTTGATTTTGAAATATAAAAATACTTAAATATAACACATCCTAATAATATGAATTTGATTTGAAATATAATAATACTTAAATATAACACATCCTAATAATAGGAATTTGATTTGAAATATAATAATACTTAAATATAACAAATCATAATAATAGGGAATTGATTTGAAATATAATAATACTTAAGTATAACACATCCTAATAATAGGAATTTGATTTTTCTATTAAAAAAAATACTAAAAAAAAAAAAACACATCCATAAAACTATTCTTCCCTATTAAATAAGGAGTTGACATCACACCTTCAAAATAAAGGACAATTTTAAAGATAGTTAAACTTTGTAATTAACAATATGCAACATCAAATGCTTAATATTTAGCATAAAAAGGTTTAATTATTTAAATTCTTAAATTAAAATTAAAATAAAATATCACTTAAATATAACACATCCCAAAATAATAGGGATTTGATTTCTCATAAATAAAATAACACTTAAATATAACACATCCCGAAATAATAGGGATTTGATTTTGAAATATAAAAATATTTAAATATAACACATCCTAATAATAGGGATTTGATTTGAAATATAATAATACTTAAATATAACACATCTTAATAATAGGGAATTGATTTGAAATATAATAATACTTAAATATAACACATCATAATAATAGGAATTTAATTTTTCTATTAAAAAAAATACTAAAAAAAATAAAACACATCCATAAAACTATTCTTCCCTATTAAATAGGGAGTTGACATCACACCTTCAAAATAAAGGACAATTTTAAAGATAGTTAAACTTTATAATTAACAATATGCAACATCAAATACTTAATATTTAGCATAAAAAAGTTTAATTATTTAAATTCTTAAAATAAAATTAAAATAAAATATCACTTAAATATAACACATCCCAAAATAATAGGGATTTGATTTCTCATAAATAAAATAACACTTAAATATAACACATCCCGAAATAATAGGGATTTGATTTTGAAATATAAAAATACTTAAATATAACACATCCTAATAATAAGAATTTGATTTGAAATATAATAATACTTAAATTTAACACATCCTAATAATAGGAATTTGATTTGAAATGTAATAATACTTAAATATAACAAATCCTAATAATAGGGAATTGATTTGAAATATAATAATACTTAAATATAACACATCCTAATAATAGGAATTTGTTTTTTCTATAAAAAAAATAAAACACATCCATAAAACTATTCTTCCCTATTAAATAGGGAGTTGACATCACACCTTCAAAATAAAAGACAATTTTAAAGATAGTTAAACTTTATAATTAACAATATGCAACATCAAATACTTAATATTTAGCATAAAAAGGTTTAATTATTTAAATTCTTAAAATAAAATTAAAATAAAATATCACTTAAATATAACACATCCCAAAATAATAGGGATTTGATTTCTCATAAATAAAATAACACTTAAATATAACACATCCCGAAATAATAGGGATTTGATTTTGAAATATAAAAATACTTAAATATAACACATCCTAATAATAGGAATTTGATTTGAAATATAATAATACTTAAATATAACAAATCCTAATAATAGGGAATTGATTTGAAATATAATAATACTTAAATATAACACATCATAATAATAGGAATTTGATTTTTCTATAAAAAAAATACTAAAAAAAATAAAACACATCCATAAAACTATTCTTCCCTATTAAATAGGGAGTTGACATCACACCTTCAAAATAAAGGACAATTTTAAAGATAGTTAAACTTTATAATTAACAATATGCAACATCAAATACTTTATATTTAGCATAAAAAGGTTTAATTATTTAAATTCTTAAATAAAATTAAAATAAGTTATTATATATGCAAGAATTAATTAAATCAAATTCAAAAGAATAAGATTTTATAGTTTCATAATACATATACATATATTGATTTTCACAAATAAAAATACTTTCTAAACTCTAACAGAATTTCTAATTCTAATATGGTAATATAAAAAAAAATAGATTTTTAATACCAAAGGCAGATTTTTATGTTACTAAACTTACCATTCCTATTTCCTATCAAGGTTAAAATAAAATTATTTAAGCACAAAGAGATTTATTTATTCACTTCTATTCATTATGAAAGCTATTCATTTATTCATACACACCAGAATTAAATTTGATACAATGAAAATAATTTATGTGAGAGCTTGGCCGAGCCAGACCATACGGCTACCATGGACAAGAAGAGGGATTCTGAAGAATTTAATTCAGGTAAAATTTCATTGTTTTATATACTAAAATTCATTGTTTCAAATGCATAAACTACAGACCAAGCTTCATTTGCAATATTTTTGGTTTCAGGCAACATCAGAGAGTACCTAGGGAAGAAAGTTTCATATTTTTTAAGTGTAAAAGCTAATAAAATCTAAAATCTCCTACACCTTGGTTTGAGATAACAATTGGGCTACAGATACTAAGTTTTAAATGCAATTTCAAACATGATTCTATGCATATGGAGGCCGTACAAACAGGCAGGTTAGAGGAATAGAAAATATGAAAGTTTTGCTAGAATGTAATTTATCTCAATTGGCATTAATTGCTACAATTGCAGGATATACGGCTAGATTGCTGAAGAGAACATCCAAGCAAATGCAAATAACAGGATTAAATATAATGGGGTTTATAGAAAAGAGAGAATAGATTACAGAGCTTTTACATATGATTGCAGATGGAAACTAACTTTCGAAGGGTTTTCTATTGTTTGGGATGATTCACAGAGACCAACCTACTACCAAAATTTATCAAATCAAAAAGTGCTCAAACACATACAAGATTTTTCTTCATATACAGACAAGCAAAAGAAATTTTGTTTAAAACATACCAAGAAATTCTTAGACTTCTCTTGCTCCCTTACTCTCTTCCTTCGCCAATTCCTCTTCTCTTTCCTCAAATTTTTGTGCATCTTTTCCAAGAACTCTCCCATCAAAATAATCTTCCCAAAACCAAAAATAGACTCTGTTACTGACATCCACTATCCAAAATTTTAAATGCATTTCTACCACCACTATCTAGAATATTTTCAAATCTTGAAAATTATTTCCAGCAAACACTTCCTCAAAACAATTAATGACAATATCAAAATAATATCTTCCAGCCCAAAATAGACAAAACAATCAAATCCCACTACCTCCATCCTCTCCATTTCAAACCTCCACAACCCCAAAATTAATTGCATTCATAACACCACTAATTGAAATATTTTTAAATTTCTGACAACCCACTCCAATAATAAATTAATGGCAAAATAAAATAAAATCTCTCATATCAGATAAAATCAATAAAATACTAAATATAACAATATTATTATTATTGCTAGCTTTCAAAGCTACTAATTTAAAAAAATATAAAAATCAACTAATTAATATTCTCAATCTTCTACATTAATTAAATAACTAATATTGATGTATATATATAAACTTATTATTATTATTACTATAACACTTAATAAATCTCCAACAAATACACATTGACTTAATAACCAAAATGATCAAACATCAACACATCTATACACATAGATCACTTATTCTATAAAATGAACCAAACGACTATAATCAACAACTTAATACCTTGGTCACTAAGCTCAATAAAATGAACCTTAAACTATAATAAACAAACAATAACAACCACATACCAAAGGATGACCAACACCTGAGGACAAGTACCAACTGAGTGACAACCACACCCATGACTGGAAATACATGGATGACAACAAAATGAAGACATTGGCTGACAGAGGGAACCCCATGTTATCTCCCATCCACATTATCCATTGGTGTAAATCCATGCTTAGACCTACCAATTCAGGTGGAGTCAATGCCTGGTACCTGCAATCCTGCAGCAAACAAAAGTGTCGAATACAACATATATATAATCTTCCAACACGCATACTGTGACAGGGAATCGCAACGTAGTAGAGTACTCAACATGAGTAATACTACACTATCCCTTCACAAAACCCATCAAAAATATCCACATTAACCAAGTTCATAAACAACTTGATAACACATCATCAAATAGTCGTATAAATCACATACTAAACTAATCTACATAATCAATTAACCATAAGTGATCACATCATAAGCATAATGTATTAATCATAAACATCAACAATGCCATCATAATAACCATCAATGAGTGTCATCAACTACATCAAAACAGTAAAACTACCTTCAACCTGTCTTACATACCCTAAGTATTCTGAGTATTTTACCTTCATCTTCATACTTCATAGTCTGACCACTTGCACATACAAGGTGAAACTAGAGGGGCACTATAAACAGAACCATTGAAGGGCTTCATGTTCCAAATGAAAGGATGCAAGTGGGACTTTATTGACATCAAAAGAATTATGCAGACTGAAATATTATTCTGCCCAGTATATCCATCCAGTCAGATCATCACCATTGAAGCAATGAAAATCAAGCTTCGGCCCACGAAAATTGCCGGAAGAAGAGAACCCAGTGTCTGTAGAAGACTCTGGCTACCGTCTATTGTTCATGGTTGAATGTTGAAGATTAAGGTCGATAAATTTTTCATCCATATCTTGGAGTTTGTCCTTGAGGGCTGCAAGTTCATCCTCCATGTTTTTTGCTCTGTACAGGTGACAACCATAGCCAGGAGATTTTTTTTTGGGGAAATGGGTAGAAAAACGAAAATAGAAACTTTTTTAGTAAAGGAAAATTTAGATTTGGGAAAAACTCTGATGGGTAATTGGGGTTTGACTAGGTTTTGGACACTTTCTGAGGGACAGGGAAGCAAAAAATGGGGATTTTAGAAGTGAGGTAAAAGAATGGGAAAATTTGTCCAAGAGGGACAAAGGAGCATAAATAGGAAATGAACACTATGGCAAAATTTGAAGGCTATTGGGTGAGAATCGAAGAAGTTATGGCAAACCCTAAAAATAGACAAATGTGGGATTTCTGGCTTCAATAAGTGGAATTTGGGATAGGGTCCTTAAGGAAGGAAATATGCATAATGAAATTCTAGGGGTTCCAGTGAATTTTGAGAGGAAACGAAGCTAAAGCAAAGAGGATATGGCAAAAAAAATAATTTTTTTTATTTTTTTCTTTTTGGAAATGATCTGTAACATGATATGCAAATGGCTCTAGACAGATTCAATCTGTGATTTGCCAACTGGCAATAGATATGGGCCCCAGGTATGTTCGGTTGCCTAAAGGTTTAGGTGATGTCTAACGACTTGCGTATTGGGCAGTACCCCTCACTCCACGGCTCAGGTAAAACTAATAACTACTTTGCCACAAACGACAGCTCTTAGTTTACCTCACAGATGGGAACTAGTCAATTAGGTAGGGGCCGTTGCCCTTTTCGCTGGTAGGTCCTCTCAATGGGCCAGCTACTTTGGGGTTCCTGTGGTACTCCTCACAATGAGTTTTAGGGCTATGCCCAGGCACTTCCCATAGTTAAGCGGATAAGGTTATTCCCTAATTTGAACCTACAATTGAAATGAACAATATAGATGTAAAAAAGAAAGAACTACTGCAATAATCACAGCGCCTGGAGGCCACTGCAAAAAAAAAATTTGGCAAAAATTCCACCCAGCAAGCCCAAGAAAGCACTCTGATACCATATGAGAGGAACCTCCTGCAACAATATAATGAAAAATACACGAAATAATAGAAATAGCAGAAACACAGAAGGAATTTATTGATCGCAGGCCACTTCGAGGGGGCAACCTCCTTTGAGAAAGCTCAATACAATAAATTCGTGGATGCCTTCATTGGCCTCAACATGTACTTATATACTAAGTCTAATCTAAACAACTATTACTTCCCATGAATGTGGGATAATACAATATACTCATGGGATGACTTACAAAGCATATGTGTCCAACAACAATATACTAACAAAGTAAAGAGAAGGGTTAAACAGGGGTTCCTAACAGTTGAACTCCCTCAAAAGGTTCCTAGAATTAATCACCTACTCCTACATCTCAATATTGTGCTCATTCACATTCTGGTGTCTTTGTTACACTAGGACTCTAAAACTATAACTACAATTGAATATTAAAGAAAACAATTGTCTCCTCATAATGTGTTGTTGTTGCACCATATAAAGTGGAATCTATGACATTCAATACCAAATATATCATTGGTGCACTTCCTTTTGCTGTGAATATGTGTTCATAACTGATCTCATACTTAATGAATTGGAGATGAAGCTAAGGACAACTACAATGCTACTTTGGAATGTCAGATACAAGGGTCTTCTCTTTATTCATAACTAGTTGCTTTATAGAGCTAATTTTATATGGATGCCAAAATTGCCCTATTTTCATCAAAATGTCAACTTTTATCCCAACATGATTGTTAGAATAACCAACAACTAAACTTAAATGAACAACCAAAATTTGACTATCATACACATTTTATTTCTATCTCAAATAAGTAATAATCCTTAAATTACTCCTAAATCCACATGGCGGGACATGTGAACAAGAGAAAAAGGAGGTTACTTTATGATAAAAAAAATGAGGCAGTTATAGCCTCATCACTCCCCCACACATAATGTCTTGTAGGTCCTCCTATAGTTCTACCTCCTTGAGGCTAGGAAGAAGATGTTTGTCTTATAGCTGCTACTTCTTGTTCTTTTCTTCTATTCACTCCTATATTGTGTGGTAGTTATATTCCCTCATATAGGAGTCCCTATCCCTACTTGGGTCAATAAATCCTTTGTGTTTCTCCACATCAACCTGTCATGATTCAAATTCCCTATCAAATTGTGTTGTAGTAACATTTACAAGTACAACTAGAGGAAGAAGGAGAGGATTTTGATATCTCATTCCAATCCATAAATGTTTATGCACTTTTATAAGCTCCACCACAACTTTGGCCCTTCTTAGAGACCATAGTAATTTTGTAGGGGAAATGATTTCTCTTTTCTTTAGGTACATAGGCAGAGCACTATATCTTTCTATACATGCTACGTAAGCTAGTTAAAATTTATTTTATATGGAACCTTAGAGGGCTTCATATGTTTTATTCATATTTTTAGTGTATTTCTCCTTCATGGAATTGTTTTTCATTTTAGTCCCATTGTGTGTTTCTATGCTGAATATGGTAAGTTCGCAAATATGACAATAATGGAGATTGGGGAACTAGCTAGATAGGAATATGTGTATTAACTTGGTAAGGTTTTTGGTTTATTTGAAGGGAAATAAATGATGAAAATTAGTTGTAGGGTAGGATGACATGGGAATTTATAGAGTTTAGGGAATAAATGATAAAGACAGTGTATCATTATTGTATATGTGGTAGGTGGAGCCTACTTGCATGACAATAAATGTGCAAGATGTAAATCTAACAAGTTGTCATGTTGTCATTTACCCACATCCAAAGAGGTTAGGTAATAACTGATTTTTAGTAAAATGATTACTTACTCTCTTATGCTGACACATGGTAGGTTAGCGATATCATGAAATAATGTGGATCTAATTATAGTAAAAGAAATTATTATTACTCAAAATATGAAATAAAATGTCTAGTTGTTTGTACTTGTGATTATTTAAGGAAAAAATTGCATCTTTATAGGACTATCTAGACCTATATTGTAACTATACTTTGCAATTATAGGACTGGTGGAAATTTTCGGAATGAAGAAAAGAGATCCTAAATTTATTGATGAAGATGGGTGGGAAGAACTTTGTAGTGATTGTTGGGTCAAACTCCAAAATTTTGCGAAAGAGACTGTGCCATAATTTCTATTTAAAAGAAAACTTTATGATTAATGTTGAAAAAAATTCTAGAGTTAGCATTGAAAGGATACTCCAGAATGACTGCTAGATAAATACTTGTAGGTATCATTGAAAGGATACTTTAGGGTGAAGCTAAACAAAATGGTTCTAGAGGTATCGTCGAAAGGATACTTTGGAGTAAGACTAAAGAAAATGGCTCTGGAGCTATCATTGAAATGATACTCTGGAGTGAGACTGAAGAAAATGACTACAAAGGTATTGTTGAAAGGACACTCCAAAGTGATATTGAAGAAGATGGCTTTAGATTTATCATTGAAAGGGTGCTCTGGAGTTGAAGAAGACTTTGGAGTTATCATTGAAAGGATACTTTAAAGTTATTTTAGAAAAAAAGGCTCTAGAGTTATCATTGAAAGGATATTTGGGGTTATTACTGAAGAAGGCTCCAAAGTTATTATTTAAAGGATACTATGGTGGAGTAAAATAATGCAGACTTTGGGATGTTAAGCTTGAAGAAACTTTTGGAGAAATGAACATAGATGAATTATGGAGTGATGGACTTTAAGATAACTTTTGTGGAATGAACAAAGATGACTTCTAGAGTGATAGGATTGCAACACACTCTAGAGAAATTAACAAAGATGAGTTCTAGAGTGATAGCCTTGAAGTGAACTTCAAAATACTTATTGTAAGGATTTTTTTTTATTTTTTAACATAGTGGTAGGAGAGGGCCATTTACCGGTTTTCAACTCTCCTACTTATTCATGTCTTATGCCTTTTTCATAAGTTTGTTGTGAGAGAAGAGGAGGACCCCTTCACATAATAAAGGTTTGATTGAGATTGGATGTTTCTAATAAACTCATCCTTGGTAATTGGTCACTAATACAAGTGCAACTTGTTCCCATTTACTAACAATGTTCTAGTATCTCTATCAATTAAGATTAGCCATATAGATCCATTATCAAATATTTCCTCTATCTTGTATGGACCCAACTAGTGAGTACAAATATTACCTCTAAAATCTTTGTACTTGGAAGTAAACAACAAAACCCAATCTCCCTTTTTTGAATATGCTCATCATGCAATAATTTTCTCTAAGTTACTAAACAAGTTATGTTTGTTGTATGGCCTTAGGTAGTTCATCTAGTTTGTTCAACTACATTACCTATTCTTTCTATGCTTGGGTTAGGTCTAGGCCAAACTCCATTATCATCTTAAGTGTTTGTAGCTCAAATTAAATTGGTAGAATTAGTTTTTTACCAAAAACTAGGTCATAGGGTGTAAGCCCCGTGGTTGATTTCTGAGTAGTATTATAGGCCCATACTACCTCATGTAATTTCCTTGACCGATATTTCATACCAGATGCTATTATATTTGTGAGTATGTTCTCTAGCTCTCTATTTGTGACCTTGAATATTCACTTGTAGATGATATGGAGAAGATTTCTCATGCCTTATTTGATATTGTTCAGTAAAGGCCTAGATTACATTAGACATAAATTGTGGTCCTTGATCTGAAATAATGGATCTAGTTGCCTTGAACCTTAAGAATATTCTATTATATAGGAAATCAATGACATGCTCTTCTTTAGCAACCTTGAAGGCTTGAACTTCTACCCACTTGGTGATGTCATCAGTACACACTAGAATGTACTCATTCTCCTAAGATGTTTGTTCAATTAGTCCAATGAATTCCAATCCCTATTTCTCAAAAGGTTCAAGAACCACTTGAGGATGGAGAGGCATTTTATTGGATTTGGTTGGGCTGCCCATTCTTTGACATTGATCACATTACTTGAAATACCTTTTAACATCCTTGTACAAAGAGGACTAGCAATATCCAACCCCAAGGATCTTGTGTGTTGTCCTTTGTGCTAAATAATGTTTTCATGTTGGTTGATCACGGAAGTATTTCAAAATATTATAAACTTCATCTACTTGCACATACCTACACAAAACAAGGTCAATTCCACACTTAAATAGTATGTCATTTAACTATTTTAATATTGCACCATCTTTAACAAGCTTTTTATTTTTCTTATAAGTAAAATTAGGTGGGAACTCCCTTGTGACTAAGTAATTAGTTGTATCAAAAAACAAGGCAAATTTGTAGAGACAACAAACAACTACTTGTTTAGAAAGTCATCTTTAATTGATTCATGAACATCCCTTGCAGGGTGTATTCTTGACAAGAAACCAACAATGTTAGATTTTCCTAGTTTATCAACTATTGTTACATTAAATTCTTGTAATATTAACAACCATCTAATAACTTGTTTACTCACTATAGGTTTGTTCATAAGGTATTTAATGGCTAAATGATTTGTGTAAACTATTACCTTGTATCCTATAATGTAATGACATAATTTATTAATAGTGTGCACTACAAAAAAAACTCTCTTTCAATTATCATATAATTTCATTCATTGGGTGTCATGTTCTTGTTGATAAAGTAAATTGTGTACATTCCTCCCTCTTCATATTTATATCCTAAAATTGATCATATGTCATCATTAGAAGAATTTGTGTATATGTATAAAGGTAGGTTCTAGTTAGGTCCTCATAGGATAAGAGTAGAAGTCAATTTTTATTTGACCATGTTAAAAGACTATTCACATTCATTAGTCCAGATGAACTTAGTGTACTTACAAAGAAGTGAGAACATAGGTGCTACAATTTTACTAAAATTTTCTTAAATTGCCTATAATAGCCCACATGACCTAGAAAACTTCTAACGTTAGTTTGTGTCTTGGGGAGAGATAGTTGTGTTATAACCTCTATCATTTTTGGATCTACCTTTATACCTCCAACATAAATGTGATGACCTAGGGAAATACTCTAGTCAACCATTATGAGACATTTTCATAGCTAAGTGACACTTGATGCTTTTTACAATGCATTGGGACTTTATCCAAAATTTGAAGGGATTCATAAAAGGTACTACCATGGACAATGAAATCTTCCATATATACTTCCATGCAATCATTCACTAATTCAGCCAAAGTAGCAAGCATAGTTTGTTGGAAGGTGGTTGGTGTATTACATAGTCTAAAGAGAAGAATACTATAAGAAAAAGTGTCCCAAGGGTAGGCGAATGTAGTCTTATCCCAGTCTTCTAGAGCTACCATAATTTGATTATATCCACTAAGTCTATTTACAAAAGAAAAGTATGTCTTCCCAACCAAGTTATCTAGACCTTGGTCAATGAAAGGTAAGGGAAAATAGTCTCTATAGGTTTCCTTGTTGAGTTCAGGAATACATGTAAAATTGTAATTTACCACCTTTTCTTTAGAATGACAAGTGATGAAACCCATTTATTTTCTTATCTATCCCATCTACAAAAAAAATTTATTTAAATTTTGACTTCTCTGAGCACAAGATTGAGTCTTGGTTGTGGTTGTCTAATTGTTATCACATCCTCTATATAAATATGGTGAGTGAAGATGTTTAGGTGGATCCCTCTCATGTCTTTGTAATCCTAGGAAAAAGATTTTGTATGGGAAATTAAAATGTCAAACAATTTAAGTTCTTATTGATTCGCTAACTAGTTGTTTATGTTTAGGGTTTTTCTTGGGAGAACCAGTTGTATGCAACCAATATAGATTTTAATAAAAGATTTGAAATGTATTTTGCAAAACCCTAAAATCTACATTAAGTGCACCAGAAAGATAATTGCAAACTATTGAAACTCGGCAAATTAAATGTTACCGAAATCGCTTAAATGTGGTTGCTCATTATTTGCATAACTCCAATGTGAATTTTGCCCGGGGGGAAATGAGAATGAGTTTTTGATTTTTATAAAGTTTTGGATATGGGTAGTTGAACGGATTTTATTTAAGTAAACGGTAAAAGATAGTTAGGGTTATGGTAGGTATTTTACGGGTTTTAGATTAAAATAATAAATTAAGTTTATTTAATTTATTATTTTCGAGAGGTTATTAGCTCATAGGTAAATAATAAATTAAGTTTAATTTATTATTTATAGGGTATATCAAAATGAAAGATTTAATTAATTAACATTAATTAAGTCACATCATCGGCTATTCCTAGTGGCATATTTCTTGAATTCTATGCCATAAGCAAATCTTTTTAAACCCGTTGGCTGTTCCTATGGGTGTATTTGCTAAACCTCTTATGGGTGCGAGTAATGAGCATTATGGTGCTTGGGGAAATTGTCTCACATTATAAAAACAGTTAACACTATAAATCTGAACTCAACGATTTCTTATTGCCGTATTTCTTAAACCCCATGTAGGCGTATGCTGTGCCTAAAAAAAAAAAAATTGTCTCATGCTACACAAAATTTCACACCAGAAAATTTTCTAAACTCATGGCTGTTCCTGTCTACATATTCCTTGAGCCTCATGACACAATAAAAAATTCTCAAAACTCATCGTTTGTTCTCATCGCCGTATTCCTTGAACCTTCTATGAGTGCAAATGCTAGTTTAGTATTTCAATCTTTATTTTTCTAGTGCTTGGAGTGTATCACGCTGTAAACAAAATCTATGCAGAAATTTTTTTTAAACTTGTTGACTATCAGAATTCATACCAGATTTTTTTTTAAACTTGTCTTTTGTTTCTAACGGCGTATTCCTCGAGTCTTTTGTGGATGCAGCTTGCCAGTTAACATTGGAAAATCTTTTTAAACTTGCTGCTTATTCCTATCGCCGTGTCCTTGAACTCCTATGAGTACAAATGCAAATTTTAAATTTTCATTCAAAGTGCTAGTGTTATTTGTGGAGATCAAACTACTGATATTGGCTGTGGTAATCCACCTATCAGATTTTAGTTTCTTGGTGACGCAAGATACATGATTGACAGAGGCATATCAGAACATGGAAGAACTCGGGTGAGCAAAGGAACTGTATAATCTGCTAGTCGTTAAACAATAGCATTTCCTTCAAAACCATGGTATTTAAACTAGCAATCATGTTGTGATAGAATAAACAGCAGTGGTCACCATTAGGTATTTGTTCTCAGCTATTTTTGTCAAACATTTATGGTATTTACACTCAGTTCTCACTGCCAACATTTGTTGTTAATGGTTTAAGCACTAAGCGCATTCATTGTCAAGGGTTTAACTGTGGTTGGTCGACATTCAAGTCACGTATTTGACATGAATTGTTTATATGAACCTTTTAATTTAGCTTCCTCACAGTATAACAAATGTTGTGGTGTTAAAAACCTTGATTGAGAGTTTTAAAAACTACCCGCAGCAACAAACATTAGCATCAGATTTTAATGGTAGTTTTAACTTTCATTTTAACTGCTGGAGTATAACCATCTCATGTGACCAATCAGAGTTCAAACTGCCAACAACCAAATTTGCAAACCACCAGAGTCCTTATTTGTAACCCTTTGAGGCTATTTTATTCAAACTGATATAACTTTTTCAATTTATATCAAATTTTCACATTTTTGTAGGCGTCGAAAAGCTGATTCAGAGAACTACATTATGGTGAAAGCCATTTTTTTGAGACTCATCTCATATTTTCTGGTATAATCCTCTGGAATTCAGTCATTTTCAAAACATCAAACATTTTCTTCTTGTTGTGCACTAATATTTTTTGTGTGGGTTTTTTGCAAGATTGTTTTGTCTTGTTCTAATATTTTTCTTGCAGCTATACGCTCGTCAAAGACTATTTTTCAAACTTCTAATCAGTTTTTTATAGGATCGATTGTCAAAGAATCTAATCTTGAAACAACGTGTCTCCTTTTCATAGATTAGATCACATCATAAGCAAGGGTTAAAATTAACAAGCGTTTACGATGTCTTGTGGCTTACAATTTTGACATTGAATGCGTATGCTCTTCTCTTGCGCCACTCGACGATCTTGAGAATCAAAAGCATTCCTTTGGCATTTTGTATAACCACCCACACATTTAGATTTGGAATTAAAATGAACCCCATGCGAGTGTGAGGCTAAGGCATTGTATATGCTCTCTCCTTGCATTTCGTGCGATCTGGGGGATCAAAAACAATGTGTTTCCTTGCTTTTGTTATCCTTAGAGTGGGCCTGCTCTTGAGACACATCCGCAAGGAGAACTCATTTGTGACCCTAAGCAGGACTTTCATCTGGCCTGCTATATAAATTAAGGATAAGGCGAAAGCCAAGTCTAACAGGTATTAGCGCTTACCGTACAGTGCTAGCTCAAAAGGAGGCGTACCTTTGTGTATATTAAACTCTTAGTAGGGTTAGTCAAAGCCTTTAGTGGCTTGCTGGACGCTCGTAAGGTGCCGGTCCCTCGGATATTCACTAGAACCTTTTTGTTTAGTGGCCAAAAACCCTCTATTTGTTGATACAGGAGGAAACTCTGATAGCAGTCCCATATTTTCATGCTTATGGCAGAGATAGCAAGGTACCTCAGGATTTGCGCATCCTAGGACCTAGAACTTGGTGTGCTTGAGAAGTGAGTGCACTGTAAAGGGGAGCTCGTGCCCCAAGTTCTTGGAGCTATACACCATAAGTAGGCGCGGCTGGGCAAAACCATGTGGGAACTCAACAAGTATTGTCCTTTCCAAGCCTAGGATTGTGCATGTTTACAAGTATTTGCAAAACATCAAAGTGTCATTAGAAACAACCAATCAAACTGTCGTGTGTCTTATATGATTGTGTATGCTTGATCATCATCACCACTACAACTTGTCTCCTATATCATCAACTTGGCTTTCAGAATCAGGAACCTATCATCCTTCCGTGTCACATCTCAAGTGGAACCTTGTCACTTTGAATCCTAAGAAGCTCTTTCAATTGATCCATCCACTTCCCACCTAGTCCAATCCTTATTCATCAAAATGGTTGTGACCATCAACAAATCTAGGACAAATCCAAAACCAAAACTCACACTCCACGGAGGCCCACCAAGATATATTAATTATGAGAATTTGATAGATCATGATGCATATTTTGATACCCATGAACCATATATCTCCCCATTTTGGCCTCCACCAACATCAGTATCATCTCAAGAATATGAGGAAATACAAGAGCCTTGACATATCTATGATAATCATTATCCACAATTCAATTCTTATCATCTCAACACAACCCAAGGTTTTCCATCCATGCCCTCAACCTCACAAAACTATAATCCTACCTAGCTCTCAACCTCGACATCCATTAATCCTGAAATCCTTCAGTTACAACAACAGCTCGCTCAATCACTACAACAAGAGGCAGATGTTAGATTTCAATTGGCACAACTATCACAATTGTCTTCACAAATTCAACATCCTACCATGTCAACACCCCAACTCTATGAGTCATCTCCATCCACCTCATACAAATCTTTATCACAACCAATCTACCACTCATATCAACCCAACACATCCATACCTCAAACCTATTCAACAATAACTTTACCTCAAACCTCACAGGTCCAGATCCCTACCCATGCTTCATCTTCACACATGCCAAGTCCCCTCACCTTATATCTTCAACAACAAAGCCAAAAAAAACAAGCCCTCCTTCAACAACAACAAATCTTAGCCCAAAAACCACAACCTTCATTTAATACATCATCCTCCATATCTTTATCCATGCAAGAACAAATTCCATCTAATTTTAATCCTAATCCATTGGCCCCCCAGCCTTCTCATTCATCAATCCCTTTGTTACCTTCACCACCATCATCCATACAACATCAACAAATTCAACCTAAATTCTATAAGTCACCCCCATCATCATGCCAACCTAGTCCCTCCACATCAACCAATCTCATGAATATTCCTCAATATCCATCTCAAAATCCTCCACAACATGAGCATGAATTCACAAATCTTCTTAATGATACTCTTGACAAGGGAGACACCATCTCAAGTTTGGAATCGTACACCAATCCTTCCACTAGTCCTCCTCATCCATCCATTCCTATGGAACCTCCATCATATGATCCTTCCAACCTTCCACATCCTAATCCTATCATCCCAAATCTCAATCCTCTTGTCCATTCACCCGATCCTAATCCCACTCCTATCACACCTAATCCCATTATCCCTCTTGTCCATTCACCTGATCCTAATCTCACTCCTATCATACCTAATCCCATTATCCTTCCATTACATTCTAAGCCTACACCATCTACCATTATTCTCCATCCATTATATTGTCCATCCACCCATGTACTAATGAAAGATGTGATCCATTGGATACTAGCAAGGAATCAACTACCACCCTCATGCCATCAAATGCCTATCCTTGAAAGTATGCAAGAACCTTCAAATGTTCTTGAAGATCCACCTACCATAAGCCCAATTCATTCCCCTCCATACATTAAACCTATCCAAGAGACCTCCATTCCTATCCAAACTCAAGATTTATGTCAAGAGTCAACTCTAAAGCATGATCAGTTTTGCTCCTTACCAAATCAAGATCAAATCTCTTCTTTTCCACCTATTCATAACCTATATCTTTTCTATGATCAAGATATTATCTGTGATCAAGAGCTTCTCACTCCTTCCACTCACGATCCCAATACTGTCCATGTTCAAGAAACCTCCACCACTCCTATCCATCATCCCACAATATCCACTTCCCTTTATGAGACATTTGGTCCCCACAAGCACATAGATAATCAAGCAAATACATTGAATCTTCATGAGCATAATGAGCATAATCAAGATCCTATTGCTCCTTCACCATCTGATACCGTTTCAAATCCACCATCATGTCCTATTGTTCTTACTACCTTCCTAAATGAATGTTCTTCCCTAGGAGGGCAGCAACCTATATCTGTCACCTCACCCTCCTCATCCAATAAGGAACTCGTGTCTTGTATCCTCAAAAATAAGCATCCCATTGCGCATCGCATGTTCCAAAACATGAATTATCAAGGTAAAGGCTTAGGCCTTCATAAGCAAGGTAACTTGGAACCCATCCATGTCAAAGTCTCCCCAAAACCGTATGGTATTGGTTATACACCCCAAGGTAAGCAATATCAAGATGTTGGTACCACATTTCCACCTCCTAAATCCACTCCATCTAAGCCCAAACTACGTGCACCTCATTGCACCCATAATACATATGTTTCCATTCCTCCTCCATTATCCTACAAGCATCAAAAGCATGTGACCATTCATCTTCCTCCATCCTCTTTACCTCCACTTCTTCCAACTCCAAACATCCCTCCATCTACTTTACCTCCCCTCCTTCCAACTCCTAATATTCCTATTCTCACATCCCCTTATCACTTTAGCCAAAAATCCATTAATCCCTCCATCCATACATCTTGTTCCTATAAATCCCCTACCATTCCTAATCATGATCAACAAATGCACACATTGAATAAACATGAAGCTCTCCTAAACACCCCCATGGGATTCAAAAATAAAAATTTGGATGTCTCCACCCATAAAGAAAAACATCCTAATAATTCTCATGCCACATGGCACCAATCCACAAAATCACTCCAAAATCAAAATTCAAAAATGCTACCCAAGTCCACATCTCAAAAAGATAATTTCAAAACCAAAATTGTTTGGGTCCCCAAGCAAAAAATACCTGGTTCAAATGGAGCATCCACAATGCTAAAATCTCAAAGATCCCGCTCCCTATCACAAAATCCTAAAATTCATAAGTCCATTTGGGTTCCTAAAGACCTAAATAGGCAATCCCCTAAGATAACATCTCCATTACTCCCAAATCCTCCTTCCAAGCTTCAAAATCCATTTCGATGTGTGTAATTGTTGGTCTTGGTTCCCTTCCACTCCACAACATTCCCACATATCTCCATCCTCCCCTCTCCCATTTCCTATCCTACTTATTTCTTCCATCATAATCCTATGGTCCATGCTTTTGCATAAGCCATATCTATCTCTTTACCTCCATCCTCATCCACTATCCTTCCATCATTATCCACATCATACTCTCCTATCCCCTATCATTTCTTGCATGAACCTTTCATAATCCACATCAAAATCCATTACCCTCTCATGCAATTCCCTACCAACATTCCCTACCAACATCTACGAGCATAACGACATTTGACAAGGTCTGTGAGTTATCCATGTAGGGACATTTCTATGGGAACAACATCTTGAGTCCCCATCTATTCCATCCAACTATCCCCTAAAAAAAAAAAAAAATTAAAATAGTAAAGAGAAACCATTTTGTCCAATGGTGAAAACCTGGTAAACAGGCGCCTTGGATAAGTACCATGATGAAAACCTGGCAAACAGGCGTCATGCGTAGGTGATTATCTATGTGCTTTACACTTGGGGGCATGTTGTCACATCTATCCCATCTTATATCCTATCCTACCATTTTCCATCTTATCTTGACATCCTTACCCATCATATCTGTTGTACCTTCCTCATTGCACCATTCATCTTCCCTTCCTCCTTTTTGATCTTGATGAGGATAAGGACAAATTGTTGAAAAATGCTTTTAGACACCTCTTGTCATACTCCCAATTCCATCCATCTGTTTCTAAAAATATCCTCCATACATCCATCTACATCCTCAATTCCATTATCCCTATCATGCATTCTAATCCGAATCACCTTTTTAAATCCTACGGCATAATATCTAGAGTGGGGGCAGGTTCTTCCTATGCAATGTAGTCCTCAGAGATCACATCCTCGGTTTCTTTCATCCATCTATCATATATCTCCCATCCATTATCCTTTTATCACCACTCCTGGTATACATGTGCTATCTTTATCCTATTTCCACTCCTTGTATCCATCCATACTCCTACCTTTATCTTATCGCCATTCCTGGTTTCCTTCCTACCTTTATCCTATTGCCAAGTCCTTTATCCATCCATATTCCTACCTTGATCCTATCGCCCATCCTCTTACCCCTCCATCCAATCCTTTTATCTATCGCATTCACTATTGTTCATCCCCATTCATTATTGATCCTTGCCTTGTGGTTTGGTATTCCCTTGTCATTGGTATCTATCCAAAGGCTATCTACACACAATCTCATGCCAAAAGTCCAAAAACATCATAACATTTGCAAAACAAAAAAAAAACAAAATCAAAATGTTCCAAAAATACAAAAAAAATCAATTCTCCATTCATCAAATCAATCAATCCATCAACTCAACCAATCAAATCAATCACATGCAAGTATCCTTCCATACCAATCAACTAAATCAATTAAGTTAACTTATCCAATTGCATCCATGGTCTTGGTTCCTAGCCTGGTTGTGAACCTGATCAATCAATCATCATCATCAATGGGATATATCGTTCCCATATCAACAACACAATCCTCACGTTGTTCTAGGATAAATCGTTCCCACATCAACAACGCTATCACTCAATCATCAATCCTTCCGTTGTTCTTGGGATAAATCGTTCCCACATCAACAACGCTATCAATTGATCATCATCATTATCAACATCAATCGATCCAATTGATCATCATTTTTTTAGCGTGACAGGGGCCACACCTTGTTTGTTTTTGAATCATTTGTGTCTACTTGCTTGCTTGCTTGTGTGTGTCATCATTTCATGTTGCATTTGAATCCCATCATTCCAGCTAATATTCATATCTTGTGTCTATTGGAATAGCTTTTTGCATTATCTTTTTTTTTTTTTTTTTGTTTGGTAAGTGCCATCATGGGGATGGCTCCCTTTGATCTATAACATAGAATAAAAACGTTGTTTTTATTTATTGGCTAATTCCATCCCGGAATGCCATACAAAACAACTTACAGAACACAACATTTTACTAATCCAGAGCTAAAAACAACTATGTCTTTAGCTTTTTAACAGCCCAATGTGTTACATTATCTCGTGCATTATCATCATCATGCCTTCCGCCGTCTCCAGAAGCCTTCCGATCTGGCCGTCAGTAAACTCCCCTTTATTTTCCTGAAGCATCTTACGAAAGGTTTCCATGTCCCGATTTTCAATGCCTTCTTTGTAAGCAGCGAGGATATCTCTTGCCTTCTTGGATCCGATTCCCCTTGCATAGGCTGATTTCAGCGTTTCCTCTGCCCGGTCTCCTCCCACCGAGTCAATCTCTCACATTACTACCGTGTGGTTGGATGGAGCTACCAACCGCACTCCCCAACACACCCCATAGAAGGAGCTGCCCATGATCAGTTGAATATTGGTGAAGAAAAGCTGATATACGCAACCATTGTGTACATGGCCGCCACTCCACGACCCTCCTCCAATGATTTGCAAGATAGCTGTTCTGGCAGCTTCTTCTTTTAGTTTGAACAGGCACCCCACCTGCTGCTCCTTTCCTTCCTCCAGACATCTGCACTGCACTCCCATTATTCTGGCCATCTCTTCCTCTTCCACCATTCTAATCCCAGGCAACCTTCACTAGCTTAAAATAAGCAAGACGGAAGTTCCCTTCATCATTGCCGCACTAAAGAGATCTACATCGCGTGGACATCCGAATCATCCTACCAAATGTAAGTATCTGCCTGTCTAAACTCCACCGTCGGATGTGTGATTCCTCAGCTCATCCACCTTCTGCAGATTTCCCTTATCTGAGCAAAGTACCTCAGCAAGCCCATTCCAGCTTGCAATGTCTGAATCGCTGACGTCCTTTCCTCCTCTCGTGATCCCTTGGTTAGCTAGGAAGTCCGCGGCTTTATTTGCTTCTCTATAAATGTGTCTAATGGAAAAATTCAAGTTTTGCAGGACGTCCTTGATTCTCTGCACTCCTTTTTTTAAATTCCAATTTGCTGCATTGTTCCTAATGACAGCATTAATAACTATTTGAGAGTCCCCTTCTATGTCTATGTTGGTCCAACCTTTCCTGGCGCAATCCATCACCCCTCTAGATAGGGCTTCTAGTTCTGCCATATTATTTGATGCCACTCCCAGGTCGCCCGAAGCTGCCCAGACAAAATCTCCCCTCTCATCCCTGATAATATAGCCATATCCTGCCTTACCCGGGTTGCCTTTGGAGGCCTCGTCGAAATTTAGTTTGAGTCTACCTCTTGGCGGAGCCAACCATCTTGTTTGGGCTCTAGTTTTCTTCCCTCCTCCCAACCCTTTCGGGACTTTAAGATCAGGCCATACTTTCATGATTGCCTCATCCCAACATGTAAACTTACATCCTCCCCTGCTACTTGCTTTGGAGTTAAGTATTTCAACTAATCCAGTTTCTATTTTTTTAATTAAGTTTTCTGTCAGAATTTCTTTTTCTTCAAATATTCGCTGATTCCTTTCCTTCCAAATCTGCCAAATTATCATGGATGGCATAGTTATCCAGATGCTCCCCCAGAAACCTTTTTGTTGTAGTATTGGCCAACTTTTCAAGAAATCTACTATTGTAGAATTCATGGCTCCTTTCCATTCTAATAGGCTGAGGAAATACGTCCATACCTTATCAGCTACCTGGCATTTCAAAAACAAATGGTCAAGAGTCTCTTCATGTTGCTTGCACAGTGTACATCGGCTTGGACTAGAGATCCCTAGCTTCTGCAACCTGTCCCCTGTTAATATACTTCTATGTAGCACCGTCCACAGAAAAGCACCTGCCTTGGGTAGAACTTGATTGTCCCAACAAATCTTTTTTGGCCAATGATCTAATGAATTGCTTTCTCTGTCTGACTTCAATAATTGATATCCTATCTTAACTGTGTATTGTCCAGACTTTGCACCACACCAAATTATCTCATCGATGTCATTGTTTTTCCTGATCTTCCTTTCGTTAAGTATTTCCACATACTTCTTTTTGGTGTCCGTATCTACATTGTACTTACTAGGGTCCACCCATCTGACTAAGCCTGCCTCATCTTCTCCTTCGAAGTAGTCCGCCACCTTTTCTCCTCTGTCTTGAATCATCTGTTCTCTTAATTGTGATAACTCTTGTAAGCTATCTAGCGACGGCCATCCTTCCCATGAATCCGTCCAAAAGTTGGCGTTTCTCCCATTATTAATACTCCATGTCAAATGATCTAAAATTATCGGTCTGCATTTTCTGAGGAAATTCCATATAGGCGAGCCACCCCCTGGATTCGCTATGGTCAAAATTCTATTCGGATCAGAATCATCCAAATATTTACTTTGCATAATTCTACACCAAAGTTTCTGTGGTTGTTTTGCCAATTTCCAAACCAATTTAGCTCCCAATGCTTCATTCTGGAGTTTTAGTTCTCTCATTCCCATCCCACCCTTATCTAAGGGGCACGTGGCTTTGTCCCATCCAATTAACGGTATTCTTTTGATCTCTCTCGATCCTTCCCACAGAAACTTTTTCCAACCACTCTCCAAGGTGGTTCTGGCCTTATTTGGAACCTGTAGGCAGGACATCATGTGGATCGGGACTGCCCCTAAAACTGATTTTAGCATGGTAATCCTTCCTGCTAATGTTAACCATCTTCCTTTCCAAGTGTCCATTTTACTTTTAGACTGAGCGATTACTTCCTCCCAAAGCTGAGATTTGTTCTGTCCATTGAATATAGGAGCCCCTAAGTGTTTGTTTGGTAAGGTATCTACTTGACAACCCAGGATTTGTGATATTTGGTTTTGCCATCTTTTAGAGGTATTGAAAAAAAACATTCTTGTCTTCTCTTTGTTAACCACCTGCCCTGACAGATTCGTGTAAGTGTCTAGCACTCTTCGGATCGCCTCTGCCTCTGCTGGGTTCGCTTCCCCGAAAAGTAAAGTGTCGTCTGCAAATTGAGTGTGTGTGACTGGTGTTAATCCTCGAGCTACCTTGACTCCTTTCTATCCCCCTGATCTTTGACAATGTTGGATCATTTTCCCCATAGCCTCAGCCATTAAAACGAAAAGGCACGGGGATAACGGATCACCTTGTCTCAACCCTTGTGATATCTCAAAAAAGCCACATAGCGATCCATTCACTGCTACAGACATTCGTGGAGTGGAAATACACTGGTAAATGCCTTCAAGCCAAGACCTGCTGAAGCCCATTTTCTCTAGTATCTTTAGAAGGAAGTTCCATCTAACCCTGTCGTATGCCTTGCTCACATCTAACTTGATTAGCATACTCTTCTGTCGGTTTTGATTGATCGAGTGGATGACTTCGTTTACTAAAATAATGCTGTCCGCAATCTCTCTTCCTGGCGTGAATCCATTTTGGTTTTCTGATATTATTCTTCCCAAAATTGGTTTTAGTCTGTTAGCAATTGTCTTGGTGAGAATCTTGTAGACCGTGTTGCATAATGAGATTGGCCTGAAATCACTGACCCTCCTACATTCTGATTTTTTTGGAATAAGCGCAATTACTGTATTGTTTATATCTTTTACAAATCTTTTCTTCTTTCTGAAATCTTCCAGAATGTTCCAGACCTCCTTGCCCACGATATGCCAACATTTTTGATAAAAAAGAGCAGGAAAACCGTCCGGTCCTGGCGCTTTGTCCGGGTGTAATTGGAATGTTGCCTTCCTGACTTCTTCCTCTGTGAAAGGCTTTTCCAAAGCTTCCCTTTCTTCATCGTTTACTATCCTATCTATATGGTTTGTGGCTTGCTCTATGTTTAACTAGTCAAAACCCTCCTCAGGTGCCAAGAACGTTTGAAAGTAGCTGACTATTTCTCTCTCAATTTCTTCTTTTTTGTTTATTATAATACCATTCCCAATAGTCAGCTCTGAAATTTTATTCGTCATTCTTTTGGATTTGACTGAGTTGTGAAAGAATTTTGTGTTTTTGTCGCCTGCCTCCAGCCACACTTCTCTGGCTTTACTTCTCCAATATTCTTCTTCCCTAGCTAACAATTCGTCCCATTCGGCCATAAGTTCTTTCTCTTTTTTGTAATCATTTTGAAACATCCCCTCCCTTATAACTTTCTGATTTAACCCCTCCAGTTCTTCTTCAACTCTATTTTTTTCTGCAAATATGTCTTTGAAAGTGTTCTTGTTCCATTCCTTCAACCTCTTTTTGACATGTGCTAACTTTTGACAGAAAACATAGCTTACCGATCCTCCCTTTCTTGGAATCTCTAGCCACCATTTCCCAATACACTCTATCAGTTCCTCGTTTCTCCACCACATTTTTTTGAATTTGAAATATGAATTTTTTGGCTTAAGTAATTGGCCTATTTCCAGCTTTATGGGATAATGATCTGACAGAGAGCATGGCAAAATGCTCGATTCAATTCCTAAATCTGTTTCCAACCAGTTCGAACTGCATAGAAATCTATCTAGCCTTTCGGCTATATTTGTAAAGCCTTCCCTCCTATTAGTCCATGTAAAGCTTCCTTCTTTAGGAGGGAAGTCAATTAGCCTGCCTTCTTCAACAAACTCCCTAAAATCTTTTGTTGCGTTGTTTACTGTTCTCAAACCTCCTCTTTTTTCTTCCAAATTTAAAATTGCATTAAAATCTCCTCCCAGAATCACCCTTTCTTCCCCCAGCTCTTGCATTCTACCTAAAATGCCATTCCATACTTCCTTTTTTTCCTCTGTCTTGGTTGGCCCATATACACAGCAAATCCAGAAAGAAAAATTGACATGATATAAAATGACTTTTCCTATTATCCAATTTTGATTTACCTCTACTTCCTTGACATCTACCTTAGAAGGATTCCACAGTAGTCCTACCCCTCCTGCAGTACCCCTGGGTTCGCTGAAAATACCTGTCAAAGGTCTACAATGCTGTGTAAACTTCTCCGCTTCTTCCTTCATCAATCTGGTTTCCTGTAATAAGATTATATCCAACATTAACTTAGAAAGGTGGCGCTTGATTGCGCGCCTTTTGTTAGGGGCGTTTAAGCCCCTAACATTCCATGAAAGTATCTTCATGGCTTCCCAAGGGAGGTGTTCCCTCCCTTGAATCTTAGCATGTATTTTTTGATGCTCGGAAGTCCCTTGTCTGCCGCATACTCCTCTCTTTTCTCCTTATCTGTTTTCCTTCCTAACTTCTTTCCGTTGCCCGTAGTTCCTCTTGCTCCAGTTTGGCTGATATGTCGAGGATCGATAATTCCAATTTCCTCTCTATCCTCAATAGCCTCTCCTTCATCTAACCAATCATCGTTAGGCCCGATCTCTGCTTCTAGAGTCTCTCTAACTATCTCAGGACTGTATTCATCTTTTTCTCCCTGCTTATCAACTTTTGCAGAGTCCTTGGATCCTGCCGACAAAATGTTATGTCCCTCCTCAAGTTCTTTTCTGATTTCCCTATGTCTAGCCTCTGACTTTGTTTCCGTGTCTGGCATTGTTGACTCATTTTCTTCGAGAATTGGAGAGTTAGGATTTCTGTTAGAAGACTCTACCGGTAAATCTATGTCTCCTCCTATGCCCCTTGTTCCTTGCCTTTCCTTTTCTATTTGCTTCAGTTCCTCCTCCCTATCCATATTGTCTTATGTTCTTTTCCCGGTAAGTTTTTTAGGGCATCCTTTTTCCATATGTCTTCTGCTTCTGCATTCAAGACAAAAGAATTTTCTTTCCTCAATTTCTATATTCTGTTCCCAGGTACCTGCTGAAGTGATCAGCATTATCTTCATTGGAATCTTGTTGATTGCTAGTAACCTAATTCGAGCAAAGTAAATTGAGTCGTTATCTCCCATGTCCAGCTCTACTGTATTTCCTAAAGTATCTCCAATTTTGTATAGACAGCCTCCTGACCAATATTCAAATGGTAAATTATATAATCTTATCCATATTGGTTCCTTGTAAGGATCGAAGTTATTCGGGTTAAAATTCGGCCTCCATTTCTGTGTGTAAATATAATCCAACCCTAGTTTCCATGGCGCATTATCCAGAATTTTATCTCTGTCAGCTTCTTCCTTGAAATCGACCACAAAGAATTGTTTGGGTATGAAATGTATCATTTCTGCTTTTGTCCAGTTTCCTGTAATCCATTCCTTGATCTGTTGTTTTGATTTGTTTCTTCCTATCACCCTTCCTATCAGAGCTGTTTGTTCCAGCGCATTTATGTCTTTATCCACTTTGTCTTTTACATCGATTGTAACCCTTCCCTCCTGTTGCGAATCTACCTGTCCTTTGGCGATATCTGAATAGCTTCTCCTAATTTTGCTAATTGGGACTGCGTTCGCTCCTATTGCGACGAATGGTGCCTCCTCTTTTAATTTGCATTCCACTTCTTCTCCTTCGCTTTTTTCGCCACCGTTCTCCTTGTAAAACCCTTCTTCCTGCTTTTTCGCTCCTGCCTGCTTTTTCGCTCCTTCCATTTTTTTTTTTTTTTGCATTATCTTTTGCATCTAAGGTCATATAATACCTTTTGTGCATTCAGACTTAAATGCTCTAAGTTTACTTCCTCATACGTTAGACAAGGTTGTATTTTGCTAGGGCACATGACACATCGTCACCATGGTCATTATACCTTGGTGCATAACGTCAGGTGCTATATCAAACATCAGGTTGCTCAAGGTTTAATTAGCATAACTCTACTTCCTTCCCTCCATTTCCTTTTTCAAGAGCCTATCCATCTCCTTTGTCCCTGCATATCCTCTTGAGGGGGCATTATATTACCTACCAATGCTTCATTTTTATAAGCCCCATATAAACCCCAGCCTACCCAAGATCCAAATCTAAGCCTATGTTTTAATCTTCTTTGAAACAATATTGCTTCGCAACATTGTCTCAAAGAGGGGCAAAATGTAGACATCCAAAATTGACCAAATCTTTCATTATCCCTAATAATCCCTAAATATCCCATTTAATCTATTATTACCCATATGTGACTTAATTAATGTTAATTAATTAAATCTTTCATTTTGATATATCCTGTAAATAATAAATTAAACTTAATTTATTATTTACCTATGAGCTAATAACCTCCCGAAAATAATAAATTAAATAAATTTAATTTATTATTTTAATCTAAAACCCGTAAAATACCTACCATAACCCTAACTACCTTTTACCATTTACTTAACCAAAATCCGTTCAACTACCCATATCCAAAACTTTATAAAAATCAAAAACTCATTCTCATTTACCCCCTCGGAAAAATTGACATTGGAGTTATGCAAATAATGAGCAACCACATTTAAGCGATTTCAAAATGTTCTGGCTGATAAACGTTTAGAAATGTATAAACTGGCACTATAATGTTATGCACAGTAGATGTTAAGGTAGACAATCAATAATAGCAACAAATATGAAATGATATCCTAAACATATATATCAAATGCGATTGTAAAGATGCCAATGTTAATGTAATGAAAAATATTTAAATCAAAGTGCTATAATGACTTCCACAAACAGCAATCATTAAAATCTCTGAAGCAACGATCTTTGTCGAGAAAGATAGAGGTGGAATAGCTTAAAATGACCGGTGTATCACCATAAAACACATTCCCATATAAAGTTGTTACTTGTTTGAGACCTTAATGAAATTTGGGAAGGCCTTATAGAGCTTTGGATCTCAAAAAAAAATTCAATTTTTTTTTAAAAACTTTTTCCAGTCTCGCAAGACCTGCAAACACTCAACAAGATAACTTGCCAAAAAAAAAAAGATTAAAAGAAGTTGTTTCACGTCAAGTTCACCATTGTATGCAGCCAATATATATTTTAATAAAAGATTTGAAATGTATTTTGCAAAACCCTAAAATCTACATTAAGTGCACCAGAAAGATAATTGCAAACTATTGAAACTCGGCAAATTAAATGTTACCGAAATCGCTTAAATGTGGTTCCTCATTATTTGCATAACTCCAATGTGAATTTTGCCGGGGGGGTAAATGAGAATGAGTTTTTGATTTTTATAAAGTTTTGGATATGGGTAGTTGAACGGATTTTGGTTAAGTAAACGGTAAAAGGTAGTTAGGGTTATGGTAGGTATTTTACGGGTTTTAGATTGAAATAATAAATTAAGTTTATTTAATTTATTATTTTCGGGAGGTTATTAGCTCATAGGTAAATAATAAATTAAGTTTAATTTATTATTTACAGGATAGATCAAAATGAAAGATTTAATTAATTAACATTAATTAAGTCACATATGGTTAATAATAGATTAAATGGGATATTTAGGGATTATTAGGGATAATGAAAGATTTGGTCAATTTTGGATGTCTACACCAGTATTTGTTTCATCCCTGGATAGATTGAAGAGACTGCTTTATTTTCACTCATCAGCATGTTTAACAAGTAGTAAAGGTGTTTTAACAATGGAAAGTGGTTATGTATTTAAAAAACTGTCACCCCTCAAGATAACTTTAGCTAGAGAGTAATGAAATGCCATTAGGAATCCTTGCAGTTATTCTCAGCAAAGTCAACAAATGCTCTTCTATAAGAGTGAATGAGTATCCTCACTTCCTTGATCATAAAAAAATTGGATCATCACTCGATTATAGGTCATTATACAATTCAAATCATCCTCAAGTTCTTTTGCATGTTGTTTTATGGCAACCATACTTATAGAGAAGCTATGTTTTTTGTATTGCTCGGCTATATAGTTTGTTGACCCATATGTAGTTGTTTAGATTTTGGGATGGTTATGTAGGAATATATAAGGATATATGTTTGATGCTAATTCCATTTCAAATGGTCATGCCACCTAACCTACAGTCTATCAGAGTAGCAATAGTTGCTAGTCAGGTTCTACTCAATATCAGGGGATAACTATCCTTGGGAGTACATGATTTAAGTATCAAGAAGTCCACAAGATAATACCCCTAAGATTCAATTACATCAAGGATGTTTTCAATCATGCCTTTTGGAATGGTGACTAACTGGTTTTCCATCTAAAGGATGGTATTAATGGGTTGTAGTCCCATGAGGGATAATGTTTTCATCACTTCCATAGACATGACATTAATGGTTACTCCTAGGTCAACCAAAACATTAGGGATTTCCATTCCTCTTATGGATACTATAATCATGGGACTACTTGAATCACCATATTTGGGTGGAAGGATTTTTCCTGAGATAAGGTTAGCCAACGAGATCTCTACATTAATAGTAATAGAGTGTTTCTTTTTCTTGTTGGCAAGAGACACTATGTGGATTCATGATTGTTGTCATTGATGGAAACAAAGTTCATCCCACACATCCGCAAGACATGGTATGTCTCTACCAGAAGTCAGAGTGAAGAATGTTGTGGTCCGGTAAACAGGAACAGAGCATGTGGCGAGGTCTGACAGACAAGTCTGGATCTCTTAGAGGAAGTATCTTGGTAAAGTGCGGATTTGGGGAAGTCAAGAGGACTATCTTGACTGATAGATTCCAAGGTTTGAGCCTCTGGTGTGGAAAGGATAAAGAGATATGAATGCTTAAGTACCGGGTTCCCAATTGGCAGTATGGACAGAGGAAGAACTGACTGGCAGAACATCAGACATTATTCCGGATGTGTTACTGATGTTGGTAAAGGTTATGGAGGCATGAATTATGTTTGGCCGACATGATTAATGATTTCCACAAGTATATCCTTGATCCGCATTAATTGGTATGCAAGGATTCAGCCAACAGATCAGAGTTTATTGAAAATATTGACTATTCCAGTGCCGACTAGAAAAATGATGAAATCACTTGTGCGGATATATATACAGGATGGATTTAGTTGTGAGAGGTGTGGTGGTTGTTATTGATGTGCAAATAAAAGCAGAGCAAAGCAGAAGCAGTAAGGAAGGTCTGGTATGTGAAAGGAAAGCAGCATAAGAGAAGAAGAAAGATGAAGTGCAGCAGATCAGTGTACTGAGCCTAACCGGAATTGAACCCCAGCATATGTGGATGCTACCAATCAGTTCAAGTATTGTATAACACTTTTTTTTTGTAGACAGTGTGTCTCTTGTAGGCAGTGTGCCTTCTTGTGAGCAGTGTGCTCAGGCACTGAGCCCTAATTGGCAAGTGCCATTTTGTATTTCCATTCTTCTAACAGAGAATACAATCTTGGGTTAATCACCCCGTGGTTTTCTCCCTTAACAGGGTTTCCACGTCAAAAATATTGTGTCATGTGTATTTCCATTTCATAGTTATGTTTGCTTATTTGGATTAATGCTACATTGATTATTAAGTAAGTTAAGAAAGAAGAAAATAGTAGGATAACTAATTCACCCCCCTCTCAGTTATCAACAATTGGTATAAGAGCCAAGTTCCTCCTAACAAAGTCTAACAGCTTGAGGAAGATCTGGGAATTCAAATGGATGCATATGGTTTAAGGGAACAACTCAAGACTGCTCTTGATGACCTTAAACAGTCAAACTCTGAAGTCAATGAATTAAAGGAAAGACTCAAACAGGCTGATGATTTCATGAGAGAACTAAAAGACAAATTAAGTCTCTCTATGAAAAAGAGAAAGGAGCTACTTCAACAATTGGCAAGACAAGGTGAAGCAAATGATGCAAATGGAGAGCTGAAGGAGAAAACCAAGTTGTGTGAAAAGTTATCAAAAGAAATTATTATGGTAAGACATGAAATGGAATCAGGAGTTATGAAGTTTACCCAAGAAGTTGAAGAGAAAAGAAAAACTGAAGATAATCTAAGACAATCTCTCAAGGAGAAATTAGAAGATTGCCACCAGATGGATAGAATTATCAGACATCTTGAATCTGATCTTGAAGATGCTAAAGATAATGAAGAAAAACTTGAGGATCAAATTGTCTCTCTCAAAAGGGATCTTCAAACAACAAATGCGTATAAAGAGAAATTCAAGATAAGTTATGCTCAACTTGAAGTTCTTCTTGGAAGTCAAAAGAAGGTAGATGACAAGTGTGGTTTGGGATATGAGAAAGGAGAAAGCTCTGGATCCGGTCAGAAGAATTTTGGATCAGAAAATCCAAGGAATAGGCCTAGAAGACCTCCGATAAGATAGCCTAATGCTCAAAGATATCCATCCTTCAATGGATACTGCCACAACTGCAATCACTTTGGTCACAAAGCTAATCAGTGCAGAAAGAGAATGAATCAAACTAATTCATTCTTCTCCAGATAGTGTTTTAACTGCAAAAGGTATGGTCACAAATCTCATGAATGCAAAAATATGCAAATGAACAAATCATTCAATGGTAGATGATTTGCATGCAATAGAATAGGTCATATGGCTAATCAATGCAGATCAAGAGGATATCAATCAAATATGCAAAGAAATTTTGTTTGCCAAATTTGCAATAGATCTGGTCATATTGCAAAATTTTGTAGAAGCAAGAATCAGGACAAAAGAGGTCCGGTATATCATAATCAAAATCAAGATAAGGGGAAACAAAAAGTGACTGCGGATGAAGTTAAAAGTGAGATGAACAAGATTTGGGTAAAGAAAAGTACAGAGCATGTAGAGGTTAGATCCACACCAGACTCTGGTGTTGATATTCCTTCCGAAAATTAAAAAGTGAGCTCTGGCTCAGGGGGAGACACAAAGAAAACCTTGTTCCCCTAGCCAGTCAATTGGTGCTGGAACTAGCACAAGAAGAGTTGCGGATTGAAGGGTTCATAAGGGCAACATCCAAACAAACTATGGTAAAGATTTGGAAGATCCGCATGATGTTCAAAGATTAGGATTGATCCAGTTCTCCAAGTCATCTGAATAAGGCAAACCAGAATAACTTAGGTTGAGCATTTATTGCAACTTGACATTAGGGTTTACGGAGAAATATAAGGGTTTTTCTCATTAATCACTTGTTCATTCTGCATTCAAGAAGAAATGAAAAGTGAAGCTCTGCAACAAAATTCCACAACTTCATCGAAGATCATTTGTAGAAGTCAATTCATCTAGAAATCAATCCGGCCAACTACGTGAAACTAAAAGGCGCAAAAGCTATTTTCCATTCTCAATATCTCTCTGCAAAGCTTTGAAAGATGCATACTCTGAATGTAGTAAAGATCTCTGATAGGCCCCGCCTGAATTCAAGAAACATCCATACAAATCATTGGAGGTAGATCCCCTAGGAGCATTCTCTAGTGTTTCGCATGGCGTTTTGCACACAGAAGACATTAGGGTTTACATACATGCAAATATTGAAGAGTTTGGGGAATTCAAACTGAGAGACATCTATCACAAACAATTGATAGATGATACTTTTGAGCTTAAACCAGAATATAAGGGCATCCAGGAGAAACATTTTGATCAGTTCATTCATTTCCCCTATTTTGAAGAAGATGAATGGGTCCGGTATGTATTGAGTAGAGTGCATGATAACTTCCTATGGCTGAACAGACCTTGCAAGATCACAAAGGAGGCAATTAGGGCAGTAATTAGTTTATACTCCTCTGGATGGATAGCTGTCCTCAAATTTGTCAAAAACAACATTGTAACTAAGGCCACCGGATCAAAATTTGATAAGAGGGCAATGACCATTGAAGATATTATTGACCCGGATGTCAAGTTTGCATCTATGATAATAGGATACAAGATATATCACTCTAGTAGGGAGAATTCAGTATCCGGAACTGTTGCAAGTATGAGGTGAGCCAGTGTTGTCATTGATGTCAACATACTCATATTGCATTGACAAGAAGGATTGGATGAGCTGTGTGTTGAGGATATTGAGAAAATTAGCCTCAGTCAGGAACAGTGAAGAACCGTGATGAGAAGAAGGCAAATGTATTGTATAGGTTGAGAACCGGAGGATGCGGATTAAAGGGTTTGTAGATATGAGTCTTGAGATGCTTCAGTTAAGATTTCAGAGGTCCACATGAAGATCTGAAGGAGTTGTGGCTGTCGGTGTAGAACCGGTTCCGGAAAGTATTCAGAGGTGACAGAGGATCACAAAAAGGTTCGGTGAGGTCCGAAACTGTATAATCCTAATCTGCGGATTGGAAGGAGTCTTTGGGATGTCCTTGTGATGTGCCATCTCAAGTTGTGTATGATTTGGAGGTCCGGAAGTACCTCTTGCATTATGACAGTGGCGACAGATAGTGTTCTTGAAGTTCTGGATAAGGAAGAGAAGAGATTCCAATAAGTAAAGAAAGTGCGGATGTACCTGGTCATTCAGGCAGGCTTGTGAAGGTTTTTGGATCATGTTGAGGTTGTGTTGTTGGTCCGCATTGATAGTAGAGCCCGGAATTGAAGTTATTCTTCCGGATGAAGTTCTTGCTCTGTTTAGCCGACCGGATGAGTTGTTCATCCTGCGAATGTTCTTGTGGTGGCCAACCGGATGTGTTATTCATCTTGCGGATACTCTTATGGTTGTTTGCCGACTTAGATGTTTGTTCCTAAGTCGATGTCTTGTATAAATAACGGTTTGTGAGTTCATTTCGTAGAGTGGATTGTGTGGATGAGTGTGGCATAGCGAAGTGAAGTGCGAAAGGCAGAGCAGAGGTTTTTGGGCTTAAATGGAACTGATCCGGACATGGTAGAGATGTCATTCTCCAGTTCAAGATTGTGATTCTTATCACTTTGTAGACAGTGTGTCTCCTTGTAGGCAGTGGGCCTCTTTGTGAGCAGTGTGCTCGGGCAGTGAGCCCTAATTGGCAAGTGCCATCCTTTTTTTTATTCTTCTAACAGAGAATAATCCTTGGGTTAATCACCCCGTGGTTTTTCCCTTAACCGGGTTTTCCACGTCAAAATCTTGGTGTTCAATGTGTTGATGTTTATCTGCTCTTGTGTTTATGTATTATGCTTTCATGGATGATTAATTGATATGCTGTTAACTAACAACGAAGAATCAAGTGTTTGAAAGAACAAGAAGTTTTTTACAACTGATTCACCCCCCCCTCTCAGTTGTATGCCTTAAATCCAACAATTGGTATTAGAGCCAAGTTCCTCTGAAAGGAGCTTAACCGCTTGAGGAGATCTAGGATGTCGTCATACAAGAAGGATAGTCCGAAGTTTGATGGAACCAACTTCACTCTCTGGAAAGGTCGCATGAAGTGTCACTTGGAATGTATGGGAAAAGCATACTTGGCTATGGTCTCAAAACCATATGTACCTCCACAAGGTGGTCCGACAACTCTGAATGAAATCACAGATGCTGAAAATAATCTGCGGACCAAGGAAGCCCTACTAAGCGCATTGAATGATTCAGATCTCTCAAATGTTATTAACCTACCAACTGCATATGAGATCCTGACTAAACTGGAACTTCTGTATGAAGGAGATGAGTTTGTCAAAAGTGCAAGGTTGCAAAGTCTGAAAGGGAAATTTGAAAGATTGAAGATGAGAGATGATGAAAACATCACTACCTTTATGCCAAGAGTGAATGAGCTGGTATGTGGAATTAGAAATGCTGGTGGAACTCTAGATGAAAATGAGATTGTCTGCAAAATCCTAAGATCTCTTCCTACTGCCTACAAAATCAAGGTTGCTGCCATTGATGAATTCAGAGCCCACACAACTGTCACAAGAGAACAACTGGCTGGCAAACTAGCTGCATTTGAAATGACCGAGTTTGGAGATGATCCTCCCAAGACTGAATCTGCTTTCAAAGCCAGTGCCTATGTGAAAGGCAAACAGAGATTTGATCCGGGAGAAAACTCATCAAGGAAGATGTCATGGTATGATCAAGCAAGAAGAGACATGGAAGAAGAAGAAGCAGAAACAGCTCAACTTGAAGCCCTCATTGCAAAGAGACTGCCAAGAGGATCTGGTAAGTATGAAGGAAAACTACCCTTTAAGTGTTTCAACTGCAATAAGATTGGTCATTTTGCTTCAAGATGTCCGAAAAGATCTGCAAGGTCTAATACTAACAGACAAAGGTTTCAAAAGAACTGCTATTATGTTCATGAAGAAGTTGACAATGAAGGAGTAACAGATGATGAATCAAAACTAGAAAGCAAATCCGGAAATGAATGGGTGTTTATTGCCATCAAGGAAGAAGATTCAATATCCTCTGAATCTGTCAATCACAAGGTTGTGGAAAGAGCTTTGGCTGCTCAAGTGGAAGAAAAGGATGATTGGGTTATTGATAGTGGATGTTCTCACCATATGACTAGTGACAAGAATAAGTTCTTAGATTTGGAAAGGTATGAAGGAGGAATGGTAAAGTTTGGTGACAATTCTGCTGGCAGAATCAGAGGTAGGGGAACTATTTCATTTGATGGAAAGAGCAAAATAGGTAATGTACTATATGTTGAAGGATTGAAGCACAATCTTCTCAGTGTTGGTCAGTTAGTGGACAAAGGCTATGATCTCCGGTTCAAGAATGGAAAATGCAGAATCTTTACAAGCTCCGGAACTGAAATTGCATCCGGTGCTCAAACAAAAGGTAATATCTTTCATCTGGTTGGTTCAAACAAAAGTTGTCTGTTTGCTCAAGTTGATCAGAGTTGGTTATGGCATAGAAGAATGTGTCATGTGAACTTTGATAACATCATCAAGATAAGCAATATTCAGGCTGTAAGAGACCTTCCAAAATTGGTGAAACCTACAAATAGTTTGTGCAAAGAATGTCAGCTAGGTAAACAGAGCAGAGTCTCTTTCAAAAGCAAAGTTCAGTCTTCTACCGGATTGTTGGAATTAGTACATACTGATCTCTGTGGTCCGACAAGAATCAAGAGTCTGCAAGGTGATAGATATTTCATGTTGTTAATTGATGATCATTCCCAGATGATGTGGGTTACCTTTCTAAAAGAAAAATCAGAAGCATTTGAGAAGTTCAAAATCTTCAAAGCTATGGTAGAGAATCAAACCGGATTGAAAGTAAAGTGTCTAAGGTCTGATAGAGGTGGTGAATTTACATCTGGTGAGTTCATTGACTTTTGTGAGAAGCAGGGTATAAGGAGACAATTGTCTGCTCCTAGGACTCCACGGCAGAATGGAGTAGTTGAAAGAAAGAACCGGACCATCCAGGAAGCTGCCAGGACAATGATGTTGGAAGAAAATGTTCCTCAGATGTTTTGGAAAGAAGCTATCAGCACTGCAGTCTACACTCTCAATCGAGTTCAAATCAGAAACAACACCGGTAAGACCCCCTATGAACTCTGGTTTGGCATCACTCCTACTGTGAAATATTTCAGAGTATTTGGTAGCAAGTGTTATATTAAAAGAGATGAAGATCTAGGAAAGTTTGATGCTAGAAGTGATGAAGGAATTTTCTTGGGCTACTCCACTCAAAGCAAAGCATACCGGTGTTACAATAAGAGATTGAGGAAGATGATAGAAAGCACCAATATGAAAGTTGATGAAGGAATTGAGAAGCCTTCAAGATTTTATGAGTTTGATGAAGATGATCAAGATGGTGTTCAGGTTCAAGGGACTCAATCCCCTCCGGTAAGTCAGAATCAACTTGATCCAGTAAATCAGGAAGAAGAAATACGTCAGAATGAACCTGATCAAGGAGCAATAGTGCAGGATATTCCCAAAATTCCAAGGTATGTAAGACTAAACCACTCTAAAGATCAGATCATAGGTGACAGAAGCAAAGGTGTGCAAACTAGAAGGAATGTTGCTCAAAATCAGGATGAATGTTGTCTGATTTCAAAGATTGAACCTAAAACAGTAAATGAAGCCTGCAATGATGAAAACTGGACTAAAGCAATGAAAGATGAATTAATGCAAATTGAGAAAAATCATACTTGGGATCTTGTTCCCAGACCTAGAGATAGGAATGTGATTGGAACCAAATGGGTCTTCCAGAACAAACTGAATGAAGCTGGTGAAGTTATCAGAAACAAAGCTAGATTAGTCTGCAAAGGCTACTCTCAAATAGAAGGAATTGACTTTGAAGAGACCTTTGCTCTGGTGGCAAGAATTGAAGCAGTCAGATTATTTCTTGCATTTGCTGCCTTCAAAGACTTCAAGGTATATCAGATGGATGTCAAGTCTGCTTTCCTAAATGGTGATCTAGAAGAAGAAGTTTACATTGAACAACCGAATGGATTTCAATTGTCTGATAATGATGATATGGTCTGCAAGTTGAAGAAAGCATTGTATGGACTAAAGCAAGCCCCAAGAGCATGGTATGAAAGGTTGGATAAGCATCTTGTGCAGATTGGATTCAACAAAGGTACTGCTGACAGTAACTTATATTTCAAAATTGTTCATGAAAACATTTTGATTGTTGAAGTGTTTGTGGATGATATCATTTTTGGAGGAAGAGATAGTATGTGCAAAACTTTTGCAAATCAGATGAAAAGTGAGTTTGAAATGTCTATGCTTGGTGAAATGAATTTCTTCTTGGGTCTGTAAATTACTCAAACAAAGAAAGGAATCTTCATTTCTCAAACCAAATATGTGAAAGAATTGTTAAGGAAATATGGTATGGAAGATTCAAAACCAATGAACACTCCCATGGCAACCGGATGTAAGTTGAGCAAAGATGATGACTCCCCAAAGGCAGATCAGACAAAGTATAGATCAATGATTGGTGGATTGTTGTATCTCACTCAGACTAGACCAGATATAATGCAGGCTGTTGGTCTTGTGGCAAGATTCCAGGCTGATCCTAGAGAATCTCATGTTATGGCAATCAAAAGAATTTTTAGGTACCTGAAAGGAACAGTTGAGCATGGTCTATGGTACCCTAGAGATCCGGATTTCTCTCTTCATGCTTACACAGATGTAGATTGGGCAGGAGATGTGGATGACCGGAAGAGCACTAGTGGTGGAGCATTCTTTTTGGGGAAGAGATTGGTTTCTTAGCTAAGCAAGAAACAAGATGCAATATCTCTGTCTACAACTGAAGCAGAATACATTGCAGCAGCAGGTAGTTGCACTCAAATCTTATGGATGAAGCAGATGCTAAGAGACATTAAAGTTGAATATGAGGAGCCTATCACAATTTTCTGTGATAATTCAAGTGCAATTAATATTTCTAAGAATCCGGTATTGCATTCTAAGACTAAGCACATATCTATCAAGTTTCACTTTTTGAGAGAACAAGTGAACAAGGAAGAAGTCAGATTGGAGTATGTTCCCTCAAAGGATCAGATTGCAGATATCTTTACTAAACCTCTTCCCAAGGACTCTTTCGAATATCTCCGGGAGAAGTTAGGGGTCATGGCCCCTCTGGTGATGAACTGGATGCACTGATGTGCATCAGTCTGGTGGATATTACAGTCATATCTTGTGATCCGGATTGATGATGGGGAGCTGCAACTAAGGGGGAGCAGCTGGTATGATTCTGATGTATGAGAATTGCAAGTATGAGCCCTTTGCCATTGATGTCAAAGGGGGAGAGAAGACATGTGAAAAACAAGTGGTTGATGATCAAAGGGGGAGCAGTAAAGGAAGAGAAGACATGTGAAAAGTTGTTGTTGATAGGGGGAGCTGTGACAGAAAGGAGAAGTTCTTATCTTGATGGTTTTTCACATCATATGTTGCCATCAATGACAAAGGGGGAGATTGTTGCAAGTATGAGGTGAGCCAGTGTTGTCATTGATGTCAACATACTCATATTGCATTGACAAGAAGGATTGGATGAGCTGTGTGCTGAGGATATTGAGAAAATTAGCCTCAGTCAGGAACAGTGAAGAACCGTGATGAGAAGAAGGCAAATGTATTGTATAGGTTGAGAACCGGAGGATGCGGATTAAAGGGTTTGTAGATATGAGTCTTGAGATGCTTCAGTTAAGATTTCAGAGGTCTGCATGAAGATCTGAAGGAGTTGTGGCTGTCGGTGTAGAATCGGTTCCGGCAAGTATTCAGAGGTGACAGAGGATCACAAAAAGGTCCGGTGAGGTCCGAAACTGTATAATCCTAATCTGCGGATTGGAAGGAGTCTTTGGGATGTCCTTGTGATGTGCCATCTCAAGTTGTGTATGATTTGGAGGTCCGGAAGTACCTCTTGCATTATGACAGTGGCGACAGATAGTGTTCTTGAAGTTCTGGATAAGGAAGAGAAGAGAGTCCAGTAAGTAAAGAAAGTGCGGATGTACCTAGTCGTTCAGGCAAGCTTGTGAAGGTTCTTGGATCATGTTGAGGTTGTGTTGTTAGTCCGCATTGATAGTAGAGCCCGGAATTGAAGTTATTCTTTCGGATGAAGTTCTTGCTCTGTTTAGCCGACCGGATGAGTTGTTCATCCTGCGAATGTTCTTGTGGTGGCCAACCAGATGTGTTATTCATCTTGCGGATACTCTTATGGTTGTTTGCCGACTTAGATGTTTGTTCCTAAGTCGATGTCTTGTATAAATAATGGTTTGTGAGTTCATTTCGTAGAGTGGATTGTGTGGATGAGTGTGGCATAGCGAAGTGAAGTGCGAAAGGCAGAGCAGAGGTTTTTGGGCTTAAATGGAACTGATCCGGACATGGTAGAGATGTCATTCTCCAGTTCAAGATTGTGATTCTTATCACTTTGTAGACAGTGTGTCTCCTTGTAGGCAGTGGGCCTCTTTGTGAGCAGTGTGCTCGGGCAGTGAGCCCTAATTGGCAAGTGCCATCCTTTTTTTATTCTTCTAACAGAGAATAATCCTTGGGTTAATCACCCCATGGTTTTTCCCTTAACCGGGTTTTCCACGTCAAAATCTTGGTGTTCAATGTGTTGATGTTTATCTGCTCTTGTGTTTATGTATTATGCTTTCATGGATGATTAATTGATATGCTGTTAACTAACAACGAAGAATCAAGTGTTTGAAAGAACAAGAAGTTTTTTACAACTGATTCACCCCCCCCCCCTCTCAGTTGTATGCCTTAAATCCAACAGGAACTGCAGTATATACTGCCTATGAGATGCTAAGAAAGAATGCAGAATATGATCTCTATGAACTTCTTTTGAGCCAATTAATGGAAAACATACAGAAAATCAAAAAGGACAAGAAGAATTCCTTTAAATATGGTGGACTAATACTATGTCTATTTTTCTACTTCATGAATGAGCTGCTCGGATCAAATGGATGGGTATGGCAAAATGACAAACTGGTAGCAATTTAGATCAGAGACTACTTGCATGAACTTGGGGATGCTAAGGCAAGGAATACAGCTCTGTGGGGTTACTTCAAGCAATTTCAAAATACAATGCAAATTAGAGAAAGAATCCCCAAATCAGTAGTTGAGAAATACAAGGATACAGTGTGCTTCATGGTAGACACTGGTCAATGCCTAATGGAGGCAGTAGAGCTAAGGACAGTCTGGATCATGCCTATGGGGTATGAAGTTGATAAACAAATTGTAGAGCTGCATGTTCAACACATGCTCAGTCAGCCAAAGGACTCAAAAGCAGAAAGATTTGGAACCTTTGAGGAGCTGAGTGTAAAGATTCATGTGCAACTCAGAGAACCTGAAATCAAGAGGAAGGTGAGAAAAGAAGTAGAAAATATTGCCCAAGGCCTTGGCATCTCAAGGGAGGCAATTGATGCCCACAAGAAAAAGATGAAAAGGGTTTAGGAAGAGAAGAAAGAGGCAGAAAAGAAAAGCAAGGAAAGTGCTTTGGTAGAAACCTCAACCTGGACCAGATCATCAAAGAGATCTTCACCTGTCATAGCCAAAAGCTCAAAAACATCAAAACCGGAAGTCTAGGCATCCAGCAAAGGGGAGAAAAGATCAAAGACAAAAGCCACAAGGGCTTATGCTAGTCAAAGAGACGAAGAGGAAACCAAATCAGATGAGGAGATAAAGAAACTGAAGAAGAAGAAGAAATCATCCGGTGAACCCTCTACTGGTCAAGGAGAAGAAGAGAAGGAAGAGGAATTTGCTAAAAAACCCACTCTATCCTTGGATGTTGTAGTAAAAGCAGTCACTGTGGATGGGAACTTGCAACCCTTAATAGAATTTTATGATGAATATAATGAAGCAGATAAACAAATTCTGGAGGAAGCCACAGTTCAGTTTTTGAACACTTACAACAAAGCTTTTATTGAAATTATCTCTCTAATTCCCAAAAGCTTAGAGAAAAGGCTTGAAATGAGGAAGAATAATGCTCAAGCAAAAGATCTCAAGATCCGAGAACAGATAGCAATTTAGCTATTTCCTTCAATCGATTCCAAGACAATGAATATGGTATTCAAAGATTGCAAGGATGAGTTCTGGAGCAAAGCCAGGATGAATCAGCTAATGCTTGGTGAAATTGACAAAGTGGCAAAAGAGATCGAAGAGATCCTCCAGAATGCTTTTAAGAAATTCAACATTCTAATTATAGAGGACTTGGGTACTGACCCCTCAACCACTAGTGTTGTAGAAGAGTCTACTGAGAAAATAACAGAAGAGGTGGGCCCTGAACAGACTAATATTTCTCCTCTGGTTTCACCTATAGTCTCTGGATCTAAAGGAGAAGAAAGAATACAAGAGAAAGAAATAGAGGTGAAGGAAAAAGAGGTTGATAGTACTAAGAATGTAGGAGAGAAAGCTCCAAGGGACAGCCCTAAGAATGCAGAAGAGAAGAAACATCTGTCTCCGGCAAGAGATACTACAAAAACTGTCCAAGAATTCATGACTAAAGAAACAATGGAAATTGATGAACTGGAGCTTCTACAAGGACCATTTAATTTTGATTCTCTCTCTCCAGTACAGACTATGAAGATAGCTTCAATCACTAATGCAAAGGTGAAAGAAAAACTCCTAAAGTCTCATATGGAAGACTATGAGTTGATAGAAGCTGCTTCTGGAGTGCTTGAAAAGATTATGCCATCATTTCAGAAAGATCCCACAGCCTCCACTTCTGGTAATCTCAAAACTTTAGTTAGTAGTGTTAGTACACATTTTGATTCTCTAGAGAAGTTAGCTGAAGAAAAGGTCCGAAAGGAGTTTTTGAATAAGAGATTCTTAGAGGTACAAGGGTTAATCATTAATGATAGGAGGAATATGAATATTGGGATAAAGAGCTTAGAAAATGCTCTTAAAGATGGCGGACAAGTATACAAATTTTGTATTCATGGTCTAAAGCAACAGTGGAGATTGAGAAGAAAATAAAAGAGCAAGAGGATAAACTACTAAGTTTGTCTCAAAGTTTTGATCCTCTCTCTTCCTCCATAGTCAATCAAGAGTGTCAGACTATTGCAATCACAAATGCAATAAAGAATTTTGAGAAGGAAAAGAAGAACATAATTAGCCAGATGGGTGAACTCAGAAGAATCATTATCCCTAAGTTAGAGGCCATGCATGAGGCCATAAGTGATGCTTAGACTACTGCCCGAACCAATGATCCGACAGATCTTAATAGAGCAGAAGCTTTTGCGTTTTTATTGAGTGGTCACATTTCAATTTTGGATAGAATGAAGCAAAGTTGGGCTACAGAACTTGTCCAATTGAAGACATCTTTTGCAAACATTCTTTAGTTTATGTGAGTATGTAATATGCGGCTAAGTATAGTTAAATTTTTTTTTTGAAAATTTTGGTATGCAGACTCTACCCTTTGCCATTGATGTCAAAGGGGGAGTGAGGAGCAGTGAAAAATGAGGAATCCAACTAAGGGGGAGCTCCAAAAATTGTATATAAAAATAGAGCATCAGCCAAGGGGGAGCATAGTGTAAACACTTAGTCATTTTTCACTAAGTGTTGCCATCAGTGCCAAAGGGGGAGATTGTTGGCAAGAGACACTATATGGATTCATGATTGTTGTCATTGATGGCAACAAAGTTCATCCCACACATCCGCAGGACATGGTATGTCTCTATCGGAAGTCAGAGTGAAGAATGTTGTGGTCCGGTAAATAGGAACAGAGCATGTGGCGAGGTCCGACAGACAGGTCCGGATCTCTCAAAGGAAGTATCTTGGTAAAGTGCAGATTTGGGGAAGTCAAGAGGACTATCTTGACTAATAGATTCCAAGGTTTGAGCCTCCGGTGTGGAAAGGATAAAGAGATATGAATGCTTCAGACAGGTCCGGATCTCTAAGAGGAAGTATCTTGGTGAAGTGCAGATTTGGGGAAGTCAAGAGGACTATCTTGACTGATAGATTCCAAGGTTTGAGCCTCCGGTGTGGAAAGGATAAAGAGATATGAATGCTTAAGTACTGGGTTCCCAATTGGCAGTATGGACAGAGGAAGAACTGACTGGCAGAACATCAGACATTATTCCAGATGTGTTACTGATGTTGGTAAAGGTTATGGAGGCATGAATTATGTTTGGCTGACATGATTAATGATTTCTACAAGTATATCCTTGATCCGCATTACTTGGTATGCAAGGATTCAGCCGACAAATTAGAGTTTATTGAAAATATTAACTATTTCGGTGCTGACTAGAAAAATGATGAAATCACTTGTGCGGATATATATACAGGATGGATTTAGTTGTGAGAGGTGTGGTGGTTGTTATTGATGTGCGAATAAAAGCAGAGCAGAGTAGAAGCAATAAGGAAGGTCCAGTATGTGAAAGGAAAGCAACATAAGAGAAGAAGAAAGATGAAGTGCAGCAGATTAGTGTACTAAGCCTAACCAAAACTGAACCCCAGCATATGTGGATGCTACCAATCAGTTCAAGTATTGTATAACACTTTTTTTTTGTAGACAGTGTGTCTCTTGTAGGCAGTGTGCCTTCTTCTGAGTAGTGTGCTCAGGTAGTGAGCCCTAATTGGCAAGTGCCATTTTGTATTTCCATTCTTCTAACAGAGAATACAATCTTGGGTTAATCACCTCGTGGTTTTCTCCCTTAACAGGGTTTCCACGTCAAAAATATTGTGTCATGTGTATTTCCATTTCATAGTTATGTTTGCTTATTTGGATTAATGCTGCATTGACTAATAAGTAAGTTAAGAAAGAAGAAAATAGTAGGATAACTGATTCACCCCCCCTCTCAGTTATCAACATTTCCTTCCAAGGGTTTAATGCATAACTATTTGACGAGCTGGTTGAGATTTGAGATTTCCTTTATGGATTGTAATAGGGGATCTTTAATATTTAACTATTTGAGTTCTTGAACAAGTTCTAATTCACACAAAGACACCGGCTTCAAAAGAGGTTTTAGAGATAGTGTTTTTAACCTCTTTGGAAACGGTGTAGACTCTAAAATAGTTCTAGAATGTAGCGTTAGAAAGAAATTAGAAACATGCTTGCACAAAGTGTTAGAGTGGGGTTATAGAATAGCTCCAGGGAGTGGTTCCAGAATAACTCCTAAGTGTGGTTTTGGAGATGAGCTCCAGAGAGTATTAGGAGAAACATCTGGCTAGTTTTTAATTGTTTCAATTTTATCTTTGGAAAATATTGCCTCCTCCTCATTTGTATTCTCTATTATAGTTGGTGGATAAAGTTTAGATAAATTTCTTCCTGATCATAGCTAGATGTTTTTACAACGAATGTCATTAATACCAACTATATTTTCGTATTCTTTGGTATAGATAGGTGCAACATGTCTATTATTTTTAAGGTTTTCCACTGATTAAGTAGGGAGTTGTGGTTAGGTGACTAACTCAATCTAAGTTTGATTTTGCACATTTGGTGGTGGAAGCAACATATTTTTCTATTGGTTTTGAACATGTCTAGGTCCTTGATAGAATTGATTATATTGCTAGTTTCACTGTGATGGTGCATTTGGAGGAAACCATTGTTTCTATGATTGGCTAGGCCATTGAAAGTTAGATTAGGGATGGTTGGTCCATTCTTGGGGTCCCCAAGGGTAAGGTCCTTATTGTTGCAGTGTTTGTTGAGAATGCAAAGGTGTAGACGAAGAATTAGTGATCCAATTCTTATGTCATTGATAGGAGGGCTGATTTGCAGTTTAGTTGTAATGAAAATTAGGTACCACATTGTCTTTTTCCCATGTAGTTAAGTTCTTCCTCCATTGGAGAAGTCTTCTTTTTTTAATTTTTGATGGCATCAAGAAATTCACATTGATTTATGGGGTGGTTTTCCAACAAACCTAACAAACATCTATTTTGTCTAAAGGATAGTATATTCTTACATACTATGGACATTATATGGATAGGGGTTCTGTGTTCTTACTTTTGGCCTATATTCCATCTAGTATGGTGTTCAAACACACCAAAATATTTGTCTTTAAGTTTTCTAATTCCTCCATTAGTTGCCCCATCTCATTGTTTCCCTTTACAAGTTTAGATTTCCTATCTCCACCTCTTGTCCTAGAGTAGTTCTGACATAATTCTTAGATGTGAGGAAGATTTAATTTTATTACATCATCCTTTTCAATAAGGTTAAGGGCTTGTCGAGATTCTTCTTCCAAGCCTCTCAGAAATACATTCTTTCCAAGTTTAGGACTCAAGACATCTCCACATTCTCATAAAAAAAGAGGAAATGAACTAAATAATCCTCTATACTTTCATCCTCTCTCTATTTCATATGAAAAAATTCTTCCTTCTTATCCCTAACCCTACAATAATCTTGGTATTTATCTAAAAAACTATTTCCATTTCATCCCATGATTTGATGGATTTGGAACTAAGTCCCATGAACCAATGTATGGTTGAGTCCTTTAGTGTTAATGGAAATAATTTGAGTTTCTGGTTGTCTATTTTGTAGTCATAGGCCTAGTATATGACCTTAAATTTGAAAAGGAATTGGTCAGGGTCCTCAAAATCTATTTCTCTAAAGATGGGCAATATGGAAGGAGATATATTTTTCATGGGAGATTCTTCCTTAGGGTTTAAGTTGATAATGTAGGTGAATGTTATTTCTACCCTTTCTTATGCTTGCTTATGGTTCTCCATTATGTTTCCTTGAATACAATCCATAGATCACCCGATTTCTTGGATTGTTTGAGAACTTCCTACTTGATCCTCATTACTGATAAGGGGTGGCTTCTCATGGATGAAAATATGTGGTTCCTATGGATTTACCAAGGACTCAGGTGATTGTTCTTCCATTAAGTTCATTTTTCAATCAACTTCCTTATTAGTGTCTATAATTGAAATTTTATGGGGTTGAGAGTTCTTTGCCATAAACCAATTGTATGAATCCTTTTTTCTAACCATGCAAAAAGGGGGGTTTATTTATTATAGAAAATCTACTACTAAAAAAACTACTAGTTTGGGTTTTCCAAACAATTCCCCTAATAACACTTAAAACTATTGTTCCCCAGCAACAATGCCAAAAAGTGATTACATGTCATTGAATCTCTCAATTTAATAGATAATTTATCTTTTGTCAACCCACATGGTGTCCAAAGGTTGTCTACAATAGGGGAATGGAAATCTAACTAGAAGTATTCTATCCTAAGAAATGTAATTGCACACATAGTTAAAATTACTACATTTAAATTACTTCAATTGAAACTAATCTAAGAATGGAAAGGCTTATGCTTAAAAGGAAATTGCTAAAAGAAAACTACTCTATGAAACCCAATGCTTATGCTAACAAATTGAGATTACTTGGATTAAAGAAATTTATAATTTTTATGTTTTTTTATCAAAATAATGGTTTCACAAATGATAACATAAATCAAAAGAGAACATTCCAAGGGAAAATCACTTAAAAATTTGACTAACCTGTAGGTTAAACATAACAAAATCTACTTAAATAAATAACACATTCACTTATAGAGTAGCATCACACCATGCAACTATTAAAATAAAAATAACATAAAAATTATCTATAGAAATACCAACTTCGTTCTTCTTCCCTTGGTGAGTGGCTCTTGCTCCTTCAAAAGAATGATATTGTTTAACAATTACATTTAGCACTCAAAAAGCTCATAGAGATACTAAAAACTACATAACCACCATAATAACCACCATTGTATTACTATTTTCTAAAGAAATTACATAAATATTAAGAAGTCTTTTTTCATAAAATCACTATCTCCCCATAAAAAATAACTAACTCCTCTTTTGGGTTCAATACATTCTTTTATCACTAGAACACTATCAAACTCCCTTAAAAGGTTCCTAGAATTATTCTCTTACTCCTACATCCCTAAATCAGGCTCATGCACATTCTAGTGTCTTTGTTACATTAGGACTTTAAAACTATAATTGTGACTGAATATTAAATAAAATAGTTTACTCCTCATAAATGTGTTGTTATTGCACCATAGAATGTGGAAGATGACATTCAATACCGATAGTATCATTGACACACTTCCTTTTTCTATGGATACGTGTTGATAAATGATCTCACACTCAATGAATTAGAGATGAAGCTGAGGACTAATACAATGCTAGTTTGGAATGTCATGATGGGGGTATACTCTTTATTCATAATTGGTGACCTTCTAGTGCTGATTTTATTGTTAGAAATGTGTTGGTTAACAGATTTGTCACCTACCTCTATATACTCACGCCTGGACAAGTGACAAATGTAATCAACAGTTGAGCCTAATATATTGGTATTTTATAAAGGCTCTTTGCATCTTTAACAAGGCGCAACTACCTTTGATGGATATTCTTATGAATGAAAACTAGGATTGCTTTTACCAAAAAGCAAAACAAAGGCAGATCTTTTGACCAAAAAGCAATAAAGGTAGATTTACAACCAAACTATAAGAAGCTCAAAGACTTCCACCAACATAACATTTATGAGTTTATACAAATTGATATCATACATAATGTATTCACCACTTCAAACAATGTATCAAATGATAAATAATTCGTAGCAATGAGCAAGAACTACATTTATCGAACCACCTCAATACACAAACATCACCAACACTAGCAGCAACACATTCAACATAAGAAGAACATGAATCCAAATAACCACAACACAAAGTCCATGATCATTTAAAACTCCATTGTATTGATTTTCATTGCATGTATCAAAGCAGATGAAACAGAAAGATCAAAACTTTCTATCACCTTCCCAAAACAAAGTTTGTCAAAAGATCCCTAAATCAACTAGCTATCTAGAATATATAGCTAAGCCAAAAAGTAACTGTCTTAAAAACCATAACAACTTATTGAAACAACTAGTTAAAAGATGTTTAAACAATAATAATAATAATAATAATAATAAGGGGCCCTCCAAAGCCAATAGTTTTAGAGAAAATATTTGAAAACAACTAAAGCATGAAAAATGAAATCAATTGAGGATTTTCAAATCCTCATCGCCGTTGTCCACTTCATCCATCACTTCCTCTTCCTTTTCCTGTACACCTTTTCCCGTGCCACTTTGCACCATGTGGGGTACTTGTGCTCGCAAGCTTGCTTTGTATGTCCTGTATCTATTGATTACAGGTGTTAACGACATCCCAGGTGGAATTCCTATCATGCTAATCTGACGTTTCCTTTTCATCACTGCTCTATCAGCATCCACCACCTTTCGGTGCACCTCATCAAATTCATTTCTGGTAGTGTTGATATAGGCCACCATCTTTGCAAGTCTTCCCAGTGATTCTCCTGTTATTACGTGACAATTCATTATTTCATGAGTTACTACCTTTTTGAAATTTTGTTTTGTTTCTTTGACATCTAGTAGCTTCTCATCATCAGACCCATTAGCTTCAACTTCCAGAGTTGCAAAATTCCTCTTAATTCTCATCATCTCTGTGTAATAGGTCACAATTGCCTTCCTCATTTCATCCTCTGCTGCTATCACGAGACAAAGTTTCCATTCTAATGCATCGACCCACACAGGTGTATCGAGTTCTCTAGGATTAGTTAACACATGTTTAGTAAATAAGACACCAGGATCCATATTGGCCATTTCTTATATTTCCTTAGAAGCTAGAGACAGACTATGATGATCACTTTTAGCCTTGTCAAATTTTACTATCAAAGTTTCCCTTTTCACATACATGGAATCAAACAATTTTACTACCTCCTCTATGAACACAAGACCATAAAAAATAACTTTTTCGACCCACTAATCCATAGCATTTCTTAAAGACAATGATGTTTTCACTTGTTGAAGCAAGTTAGGATCAAGAACACAGAGGCCAACATCTAGGGGAGTTTCAGCCGAGGTTGTTATTATCTTAGTAACTAAATGAACAAAAGATGATAGAGAACTTACATGGGCTAGTAACTTAGAATTCTCCTCCTGTAGCCCCTTGACCCTTTTAGATATGTTGTTGACTGAGTATTTGACATGATAAAGGTCACCTTCAACAGTAGAAGGTCCCAAATCCACTCCGTGATGGTCAGTTTGCCATTGATGTCAAAAAGGGTTAGGTTAGGTGTTGTGATAGTTTGAGTGATTGGTTTCTATGCTTCATGCATGAGAGAAGTCTTTCTTGAAGTTCGTATTTTGGATAACATGGTTGGATGACTTAGTGCCTTCATGAGGATTCTCTCATTATAAGGATGTATCAACAGTATGTGGTAGAGATCAAGATGTTGGTGTAGTAATGTTGTTATTATGCTTCAGATTTGGTTTGTTATACTTCTTGTCTTCTTGATCATTCCTTCACACAATGTGTTGAGTTGATGCAAGTTGAATTGTGTAATGCTTTATGGTTGGAGATCTTGTTTCCAAATGATTTGTTGGTTTTAGAGTATTAGGTCTTCATTCTTTATGTCAACTTGTGTATGATCAGAGTTGAGTTAATTAGTTGATATCTTGTCATGAAGTTTGATTCAGGGTTGATAGGAGGAGGATGTGATCATATGTGCTCGTTATCATACATGGATAGATTGTTGTTGTGCTTCAAAGATAAGGTTGTTTATATCAAGGTTTTTGACGTGTTGCTTTGGAGTGATGTTGGTTTATGTTTCATTCATGTTTCTTCAAGATGTTCAAGGAGGGTTTGTATTGCTTCCATGCTATTGATTCTTTGAAGGAGGGGTTTTTTCATGATCATATAAGACTTGATGTCTTCATTTTATGTCAAAGGTTGTTGTGATATGGTTTGGATTGATGACCATCATATTTGGCTTTGATAATATGCTTGCATAGTTTGGTGTTAAGGAGGTGTTTCATGTTAAGACCAGGATACTTTGATGTTGGTTGATGAGCTAAGGAGTTGGTCATATACAATCATGATCATGTTTCAAGATTGATTCAGATTGTTTTCATATCTTCATCATGGAATTCATGAATTCATGTCTTGGTTTCATGATTTGGTTAAAAGAGTTCTTGATATATTGCTAGCTTGGTTTCATATGGTGTTGATGATAGCTTGATACATAGCTTGATGAGTTGAGTTGATGTTTGTCCATGGTATAGTGAAGTTGGAGTTGAGTGAAATTGTATGGACTGCTTCATGTCACAAAGTTAGATGACACCATGTATGTTCATAGTGTTGGTAATGATTTATGCTTCATAAATGAGGTCTTCTTCATCATGTTTATTTTTTTACTATGATCTACTACAGAGTAAATTTCTTCTTGACAAGGTGCAAGAGTGTATATCATTTTATGATAGTGGACTGTGAGAGTATGTGTAGGTTACAAAGACCTAAAAATTCTACACCTAAAGCCCTAATGGTCTAAACCCTCACATGCAAACTATAAAGCTTTTTAAGATAGGTTGCACTTTAAGTCTAATTTGTTGTTGACTTGCGATCATAGGTCACTTCACTTAAGGAAACCTGCAGAAGGGGTTCTATATCATTGTTGTGACCGGCCCCTTTAACCCTCTCCACCACTTAGACCGACCTCCTCGTGAGCGCGTGGGTGGTAAAGTTGAATCAAAGGTTCATTTTAAAAGTTTAGTGAGTGTGCATTTGAAGATCAATGGCCTACATTTAAAGTTTGATCCCCATCTCTCGAGTATGCACATTGACGTGCATTGGAACATCTTTTTTTGCGATAAGGATTTTGGCTTTTTCAAAGCTATTTTTAGTATTTCAAAGAGGCAGTTTTTTGTGGATTTTAAAGGATATCTTTAAGGAGACTATTTCTATTATCTAAATCCACTAGTGGGCCTCCCATGGAGTTGAAGGCATCTAATGAAGAATATTTTTGTCTTTTTCTAAAAATGAGAAGAAGATTAAAAGCTTTATGTTTTTGGAAACTTAAGAGTTTTTGTTATTTTTTTTATACAGATGGGCTATTAGTGTGGGGTCTAAAGATAAAAAGAGTTTTATTTCTATGACAAGGGCAGATTGCTTAAATCAATTGAAGATTTTATTTAATATGATGGATATCATTTATGGTCTTTTATTTTTATTTTTAATTTTTGGAGAAGATGAACAAATTGGAGAAGAGTTGGAAAATATGTAGAGAGGAGAGGAAATGAAAGGTTATTTTTCATTTTTAATGAATTTGTAGGTGCATTGGGAATTGACTTTTGGAGGTCTGAGATATGATGAGTTAAAGACATTATTTGTGTGTGATTTTTTGAAGAAAAAAATGCAGCATTGAAGACATTGTTTTGTGAGGTTTTTGAAAAGAAATTGTAGATGCTTTGATGAAGAAAAATGGATGTGAAGAAGAAATGTGTGAAGACTGAAATATACAAGAAAATATATCCCTTGACTGAGAATCATGAATAAGAGTCTGAATGTATATTGCATATGAATTTTTGTATGATATTATGCAGGTGTTTTAGGTGATTAAAAGAGATGAATGAGATGATTTTGCAAGGCCAAATCTAGAAGATTTTAATATTAGATGTCTATCTTTTGATGCAGAAAGCATGCAATATATTCTTAGAAAGATTGGATGTGTGATAAAGAGGGTTAAGACATTTGGTATATTGTAGAGAATCGGGGTGATCCTCTGAATTAATTTTCTCTTTCTCATGTTCACATTCAGCTAGTGAGGCATCTTGTAGCTAGTGAGGCTTGTATGGTCAGTGACCTATTTGTTGCCAGTGAGGCATGATTTTGTACTTGTCAGTGAGACATTTTCTTTAAGCCAGTGAGGCATTTTAGAGTGGGTTTTCATCCCTCTGAGGGTTTTCCACTCATCAAAGAAGGTGTTATGTTTCTTGTGTGTCTTCATATGTTCATGTGCCCTAATAATGATTTGTTCTTAAGGTCCTAATTCATACTTTTCATTATCATACTTGTGCATAGGTGTTTAATAGAACATTGAAGTCTTTCTCTCTATTTGTCTTGTAACTTAAAAGGTGCAAAAAGTTTTAAAAGTTTATACAACACTGATTCACCCCCCCTCTTAGTGTTGTCCTATACTCCAACACTTTGCTCATCTTAAAGTCAGCTTCTATCACCTCATCCTCATTCTTGTCCCCTACCTGGTGCAGGAGCACCTACCTGACAGCTGGTCTTGATAAGGCAGTTAGTTGTTTTAGGTCTTGTTTATGTTTCCAAGAAGGTCTGTTAAGACCAATGCATGTAATAAGGTCACGCTGATCATGATAAGATCATGCTGAACAGGCTTTGCTATTTTTAGTTAGTTTGTTAGGACAGTTGTCATGATGTATGATCGGTTGGATCTCCCAGCCGCCTGGAGAGTTCCCAGCCGCTTGGAGTCGGGTCAGTAGTACTCGCAGGCAAATCTATTTAAGCATGAGGATCAGTTGACTGTAGATCATGAATCGATCGAGATAGGTTGCAGAGAGTGAGACTGAGAGAGAGATTGATCTTTGTATTTGCATCTTTTGAAATCAAATAAAGTGTTCCTGTTTGTGTTCATCCTCTGTTGAATTCCATTGCTTGATCGATTTGCTGGTTTGGTGGCTGTATGGATTCACTGATCCATTCCACCGGTTGATTCGTCTGATCGGTGGAATGGTTATGTATAGTAGGGTAGATGTTAGTTTGTTTGTTTGCATGCAGGTGTGCAGGATCGCGGCTGAAAGGTGTTGAAGACCCTAGCATGGGCATGTGCTAGGTCGAGCTGATAAAGTGTGGTAGATCACCCTGAGAGTGGATCGAGTCATCCCTGGAGGATCGGTGAAGTGGAATTTCGCTAAGGCTAAAGGTTCGTGAAAACGGCATCATCAGGATATTTCTGCAAATATCCTGCAGTCGCGTTGGGCATCGTCATCCGGATAAGTGGAGGAGATCGGCATGATGCGGTTAGTTGCATGAAGTGCAAGTGCGTCGGGGTGATCATCATCTGGAGGAGCCGAGGAGGAGTGCATCGACATCAGGTAGAAGATCGGGTCATGAAACTGTTGAAGTTTGCATGTCGCAAGTGCATCAGGATGTTTTAAGTTGGATATATACTCAGCGTATATATCACCGTCAGGATCATCTCTCGAGAGTGCCCATCATCCGCGTATCGCTAGCAGATGCGGGAGTGAAAGTTCATTTTTTTGACTAAGTGTTGAAGAGGTCATCAGGATATTGGGTGACGTCATCGTCATCAGGATATGACGTCATCGTCATCAGGATATTGAGATATCCCCCTATGCAAGTTTATCCTGCTGTTGTTAAGTGCTTTGGTATCGGCAGAAAGTTGTGTTAACATCATCAGGAGGTTTCGAGAGAACCGGATATATCATATCATGATGTTGTTGCTTGTATCGTCAGCCATCGGGGTATCGAAGGGAAGGTGCTGAAGGTGATCATCATTAGGATCTTTGGAGCAACCGGATATTGAATATCCTGCTGACGAAGGGGGTGTTGCATATCATGATGATGCCGATGGAGCTTGGCGCCCGATGAACAGTGCAACAGGAGGATGTTTGCGTTAGTTGAACATCATGATGATGATGACAGGCAGAAAACGGAGGAAGTGAACAGTAGTCGGCAGGAGGATAATTGTGCCCGTCCGAAATATGATGATGATGCTGACAGTGTAAAGCAAAATATGATGATGATGATGATGATGATGATGATGGTGGGCTACAGACATCCATGCTGTATTGTAAGGTTATAGTGTGGATCCCTCTGCATCATAGTGGTATCAGAGCTCAGCAAAACATCTGGGCTGTTGTGTGTTGATTTTGTCACCAAAAGGGCAGAGGTAGAGTTGAATTGTGTGTTGTGTGTTGATTGTGAGGTTGACAAAATGCCTCCGAAAGGTAGTGGTACTGCAAGGGAATTGCAGGAGATGAAGGAAAAACATGCCAGAGAGATGAGGAAGATGAAGGAGCTTGCTGAAGCACTTCAAGCCAGGCTTACAGCCCTGGAAAAGAACAAAAAGAGGGAAGTGGAAGACAGTGAGTCTGAAGAAGATGAAGATACTGTTGAAGAGTATGAAGAGGTAGCTGAAGATCTGGATGCTGAAGACCAGAGATTGGCAAAACTGTTAAAGGCAGTGCAGAATGATAAACCTAAGGTAAAGGTTGATGTTTCCAAGTATACTGGAAGTTTGAATGAAGATGAGTTGTTGGATTGGATTGCTGCACTTGATAATCACTTTGAATGTGAAGATGTTGCTGAGGATCAGAAGGTAAAGATTGCAAAGACCAAGTTAGGAGGTCATGCTTTGGTATGGTGGGATTATGTACAATCTGAGAGAAGGAAACAAGGGAAGTCAAAGATCACTTCATGGGATAAGATGGTAGCCAGGATAAAGGGTAAATTCTTGCCAAGGGATTATGAAATCCAGATGTTTAAGAAGCTGCAATTTTTAAAGCAGAAGGAAAGGGATGTGAAGGCATATACAGAAGAGTTTTATAAGTTAAGTATGAGATCTGGTCATCATGAGAATGAGGTAGAAAAGGTGGCTAGGTACTTGGCTGGTTTGAGATTTAACATACAGGATGAGTTAGTTTTAGCTAACCCTAAGAATGTGGAGGATTGTTATCAAATGGCAATCAGGATTGAAGAAAAGATGAATAGAGGACATGATAAGTCCATGAGAGGAAGAGGAAACAATAGGGGAAGAGGAGCAGCCCCTACACAAAAGCAAACCAATGAGGGTCAAGAAGACACTGGTAAAGGACAGGGACAGTCTGATTTCAGGGGTGGATGGAAAGGTAATAGAGGAAGATTTGGAAGTGGTAGGGGTTCTACTACATTTTCAGGAAAATGTTACACCTGTGGTGAGTTTGGTCATCCATCCTTCAAATGTCCAGAAAACAAAGGTTCATCATCCAGAAATGATAGAACTAGTGACAAGAGAGTACAACTTGTACAAGAAGAGACAGTAGAACAAAGTGCACAGAGTTCAAACACTTATCAAAAAGATAAGGAGCCTGATAATTATGCATATCCAGAGAGTGGAGAGTCTCTGCTGATGAGAAGAACAGCAACTACCATGAAGGTACAGGACAAAGAATCCCCACAAAGAAGAGCTCTTTTCAAGACCATATGCAAGAGCAAAGGCAAAAAATGTAAGGTTGTCATTGATACTGGTTCAACAGACAACATGGTATCTCAGGAGATGGTGGATAAACTGAATTTGGAAAGGATTCCACATCCACACCCTTACAAGGCATCTTGGGTGAGTGATAGTCAATCACTTTTTGTCTCTGAACAGGCATATGTGGATTTTCAGATTGGAGCATATCATGATAGAATTTTGTGTGATATTTTGCCCATGGAATGTTGTCACCTACTATTGGGTAGACCATGGCAATTTGACAGAAGGGTACTGTATGATGGGTATTCTAATACCTATACCATCAAGAAAGATGGGAAGACTATTAAGTTGATGCCATTGCAGGCAGATGCTGCAGCACAGGGGGCAGCCAAAATCATTTTAATGGGAAAGAAGGAGTATGTGCAGATGCCTAGAGGAGCAGGCATGAAGGCATATAAGGATACTGCAGGAAAAGAAGTTGTTCAGGACAACAGATTGAAGAAAGTTTTAGTTTTGACTGACAGAGATCAGCAGCAGGTGCAGAACCAGGTTTGCCCACAGCAACCAGTTGAGAGGAATGACAAGGATGTTGTCATAGTTGGGACTATTGCTTGTCCTATAACAGTTGACAGGAAGATAGAGTTGAACATTTCAGAAGTTCAAGAGGCAGTTCAGACAGAGGTTCTGATCAGACAACCTGGCAAACACAGGGTATGTGCGAGAAAGGCCTACATCAACAGGCATGAGGATTTACTTGCCAGAAAGCAAGTTACAGTTCAGAAGTCTTGGAGCAGCCAAGAGACAGCAGAGGACAAAGCTGGAACAGATCAGCATATTTCAAAGGCAAAGTGTAAAGGTGGAGGACTTCCACATACTAAACTCATGGGACATGAGTTCTTTTCTGTTGGGGAGTATGGTGCAGGAGCACCTACCTGACAGCTGGTCTTGATAAGGCAGTTAGTTGTTTTAGGTCTTGTTTATGTTTCCAAGAAGGTCTGTTAAGACCAATGCATGTAATAAGGTCATGCTGATCATGATAAGATCATGCTGACCAGGCTTTGCTATTTTTAGTTAGTTTGTTAGGACAGTTGTCATGATGTATGATCGGTTGGATCTCCCAGCCGCCTGGAGAGTTCCCAGCTGCTTGGAGTCGGGTCAGTAGTACTCGCAGGCAAATCTATTTAAGCATGAGGATCGGTTGACTGTAGATCATGAATCGATCGAGCTAGGTTGCAGAGAGTGAGACTGAGAGAGAGATTGATCTTTGTATTTGCATCTTTTGAAATCAAATAAAGTGTTCCTGTTTGTGTTCATCCTCTGTTGAATTCCATTGCTTGATCGATTTGCTGGTTTGGTGGCTGTATGGATTCACTGATCCATTCCACCGGTTGATTCGTCTGATCGGTGGAATGGTTATGTATAGTAGGGTAGATGTTAGTTAGTTTGTTTGCATGCAGGTGTGCAGGATCGCGGCTGAAAGGTGTTGAAGACCCTAGCATGGGCATGTGCTAGGTCGAGCTGATAAAGTGTGGTAGATCACCCTGAGAGTGGATCGAGTCATCCCTGGAGGATCGGCGAAGTGGAATTTCGCTAAGGCTAAAGGTTCGTGAAAACGGCATCATCAGGATATTTCTACAAATATCCTGCAGTCGCGTTGGGCATCGTCATCCGGATAAGTGGAGGAGATCGGCATGATGCGGTTAGTTGCATGAAGTGCAAGTGCGTCGGGGTGATCATCATCTGGAGGAGCCGAGGAGGAGTGCATCGACATCAGGTAGAAGATCGGGTCATGAAATTGTTGAAGTTTGCATGTCGCAAGTGCATCAGGATGTTTTAAGTCGGATATATACTCAGCGTATATATCACCGTCAGGATCATCTCTCGGGAGTGCCCATCATCCGCGTATCGCTAGCAGATGCGGGAGTGAAAGTTCATTTTTTTGACTAAGTGTTGAAGAGGTCATCAGGATATTGGGTGACGTCATCGTCATCAGGATATGACGTCATCGTCATCAGGATATTGAGATATCCCCCTATGCAAGTTTATCCTGCTGTCGTTAAGTGCTTTGGTATCGGCAGAAAGTTGTGTTAACATCATCAGGAGGTTTCGAGAGAACCGGATATATCATATCATGATGCTGTTGCTTGTATCGTCGGCCATCGGGGTATCGAAGGGAAGGTGCTGAAGGTGATCATCATCAGGATCTTTGGAGCAACCGGATATTGAATATCCTGCTGACGAAGGGGGTGTTGCATATCATGATGATGCCGATGGAGCTTGGCGCCCGATGAACAGTGCAACAGGAGGATGTTTGCGTTAGTTGAACATCATGATGATGATGACAGGCGAAAAACAGAGGAAGTGAACAGTAGTCGGCAGGAGGATAATTGTGCCCGTCTGAAATATGATGATGATGCTGACAGTGTAAAGCAAAATATGATGATGATGATGATGATGATGGTGGGCTGCAGACATCCATGCTGTATTGTAAGGTTATAGTGTGGATCCCTCTGCATCACTACCAGATCTGCAATTTCCAAAAATTGGTTTCCTAAGGTAGGGTTAGTTACCATCCTTGACATTCTCTTGCCGTGTTTGGGCTTAGGAGTAATTTGTAGCAAATTAGCTATAGTATCAATACCTTCATCTATAGGTGGCGTATATCTCTTTTTCCTTTGAACAACTTTCTTCATCCAACTAGAAGATGAGGCAGGAACATTAGCAGTACCAACAGTAACAATTAGAGGCACAAATTAAGAATTTTGTTCTAGGAGTTCATTTTGATTGGGAGAATTTGGCAGACTTAACAGAGATCACAACAAACTATCTTCTCCAATTTGAGAGAAAATGAAAGAATCACTCACTTATAGGATTACTAACATGTGGCACATGGTCTGCCTTCGATGAAGAAGTAGCCATTCTGGTGTTTCTTTTGTTAGTTGATTGTCTTGCTCACATGCCATCTTAACTTTTCTAGCCTCCTTAGGGGGCTTGTCGCCATCACCATTTGATTGTGAGATGACTCTCTGAAGAGTTGGGTCCAAACTAGATGACCTTCTGTATGAGTGAGCAGTTTGAGACCTGCTTTGGCCTTGAGAGGTTGAATCTTTAGGTGTTGTAGAACCAACACATTCCTTCACTTTCCCCTTTAGCCATTTCTCCATTCTTCTCAACACATGGAGAGAGAGAAACTTCACATCTATAATTTCTTTATCAGACCATCTCACAAGAGGCAAGGGCTTCATTGACGTGGCATGATAACCTTCTTCTATGATATCTGAGTTGTCATCAACTATGTCAGGGACTTGGATATTCAACCTAAAAGCTTGGATCTGGTCAACAGTTAGCCTCATCCATTTTCTCCTCTACACTTCCCTTTCATCTAAGCAATCTTCCCAAAAATCTTCAAGTTGAGGATGATGCAGATAAGACCCACCTCCATGCATATTTTCTTTTATGAAATTTTTACTGTCAAATGTTGTACAGGGTGATAAATTATAGAGACTAAATTCTGATAGCAACTTGTCAACATTTTTAGCACTATCATTACTCTTGCAACAATAGAAAGACAGGGACATAGGGAAAGAATTCCCCTTCTTCTTCATAGCATGATATTTTACATTCACCGACACCATCTGACGGCACAACTCTAGAAGCACAAGATAGTCAGATGGGTATCGTGGCAATTTCAATAGGGCATTTTCATAACCTCCAATCCTCAAATAAGAAAAGTGATCAAATTATATGTAAAAACTTCCAAATTTCATGACCAGAGTGGCCGCTTCAACTGAAAACCTTCGCTCCATCAAGCCATCAATTTTCTTAGTCAACATCATAGAAAAAGCATCATTTACTCACCTAAAATCTTTCATACCTTTAATTCTCTGCAATTGAGGGAAATTTCAATACACGGGCGTGCTGGCAATAGGACTTCCTTGAATCCTCAGGCCAGGCCAAGTAGCCTCTCTTCAAGCCAACACGTAAACCAGTTGGGAACACATGGAAACTTACATTTTTGGTGAAATTTACCAGTTGTTCATGTAAACTTACACTAATAATTCTTGCCCAATCAATGCGGTGGTCTCCACAAATTAGAAAAATGAATATACACATCCAAAACTCAAACGTATCTATTTTCAGGTTTCCAACTACTTGGTTTAACAAAGTTATCATATCTAAAATCTCCTCTTTAAAATGCCTCCTCTTAAGATTGGCAGGAAGCCGCGATTTCCTAGTCTTTTTGATTTCTAACCAGCTCTTGGAAATGCAAGTATGACACCAATCTTATCTTTCCTTGTAATAATTCCAGGCAAAGGACACATAAACATCGGCATTGTCTTCATATTCCTCCAAATTCAAAGTTAGGGCAACGGATTCAGAATCAGTTTTTGCCACAATAGAACCGTCAGGGGTTCTTATCTCTTGGGAATTTGAAAAGTAACTATTAGCACATGCCACTATCAATTCAAGACAATTCATTGCGGGTGGGAAACCTCTAGCTTTATCCAATCCACTACTGACAACCTTTTCTGCCAAAGGAGTCTGATTTTCAAACTGCATTCTTCTCTAGAAGTCCTCGAAATCAACATGGCCCAAATTGGTATCCCTTATCCTAGACAAACCATTCTCCACAATAGAATCCATAAGAATTCCTTGAAACTTAAACCTCATTTGCATATATTTGAGAAACCAAACAACCAGAGACTCCAAAGCATATGCAGACAACACAGGGAAATGCAAGGCACTAACAAGAAGTTCTCTATGCAGACACATGGAAATAGAAATTTTCTAACTCCCAAAAGAAGTGGTGTGCTTTTATAATAGAGTCAAACAAGAAAAGATAAGAACTGCTAATCGTGTTGACCTACAAGAGTGGTGTTATGATGATATTCTGCATGTAGCAAGCTAGCTATTTATTACTCTACAACACATCCTGATGCAGGAGCATCCAGTGGTGTAAGGGCAATCTTGCATCACCCAAAAAGAAGTTAATTCAAAATCATTGTAGTTATTTTCATTTCTTTCCATAATTAGTGTTTCTGATTCCATAATATCTAGAATAATGATGTAAGACTTTCAGTTTTTCCAAAACTGCTAAAAATAGCAGCCTACCTGTTTTGGAAAGTGTACCTGCCATTTTAGGAAAGTTTGTATTTGGGCACGGATTGAAGCAAAAAATTATAGAAAGTTACATAACGGAAATATAATACCTTTGGCGAAGGAATCAGGCAAAGATCATTTGTGAGCTGAAAGATATTAAAGTTTTTATTTTCTGAAAAGCCCCTGAAAATTTTTAGAACAAGATATGAGGCACTAAAACATCCCATAACATCCCAAAAAGTTGATGGAAATCCATTTACAATTTTTCAGCATGATAGTTCACATCGCAAGCTTTCTGGCGCTTAAAACAGTTCGTCAATCGGACAGCCGGATCAAAAGTTATGCTTCCCGGAAGTTGACCTACTTTTGGAGGGAGTTGCAAATTTTGAAATTTAGCTAGAGGCTGCCAAAAAGTGTTATTTATGACTATTTTGGGAACACTGGGCAGTAGTAGAGTTAAGGGGGCAAGTGTGGAGTCAAGAATAGGCAAGAAAATAGAAACCCTAGCTGATTTGGGGGTTACAGAAGGCAGAAGATTCCAAAGCCTGGTGATGTGTAGCTGTAGTGTCTTGCAGCCTATGGAGGATTGATTCCTATGATTGTAATTAAGCTTCTGTAATGTAATGAGTTGCCCAGATCAATAAAAGAAAGTTCTATTTTCTATGTTCAATTTCTATTGTTGTGTTTTGTGATTTACCCCCTTTATCACATCCCCTTAGTGAAATGATACAACCTCAGGCGAGATATAGAATTTATTAAAAACCAATGTCACTTCACATAAATTCACTTGTAGGGAACATTAAATTCTGGCAGTGAATTTATCTTTAAAACTCATTAATACATATCTCAAGTTTCCCTTCGAAGATTGTGCCACTGTGTTCTCATGTTCTTCTAATTAAATGCAAAGTAACAAGTGGCATTCCTTATATCGTACGCCAGCACAGCAAAGACACCACATGAAGGAACAAGCTCTTTGAAGTTAGCAAGTCGGGCAGAAATGGAGCTTTTGAACTTCGTATCAGAGGTTTGGAAGTTTAAAGAATTTCTGACCTCCCGACAACATAGAAACATTACAATGTGAAGGCACAAAGGAAACTTAAGATATTAAACTCATGGTCATGTTGGGAAGTCGGGTGGTTCTAGAACTTTTGAACTCACCGACTTTGGTTCGAGAATGCGAAGGATCATCGACAACTCAAAAAATGACTAAGTAAAGTTGAACTCAGGGGGAAGAAACAAGGAAGTGACATACAAAGGATGAAGAAAAAGCTAAGGCATGAATGCTTTAGTAAATTTTTTGAAATGGGACAACAAAATGAAGGTAAACAACTATCGATGAAAATATGATTACAATTGTAATATAGATATTTAACTATGCAAAACCAAAATGGAGATAGTATGAAATCAACACAAAGAAATAATAGAATAGAAGATCAAACACATAACACAGTGTTTACATGGAGAAACTCTTTTGAGAAGAAACCCCACACAAGAAGAGATGCACCCGTCTATATTAAATTTAATAGAGTTTACAATACAACACTATAAATCTCCTCTTTAGTCTTCAATCCAACAATGTTTGTTTTCTAGTCTCAACTTTCTACTCTACTCATTCACAATAGTAATACAATATCCTCATAAAGGGGTTGCATTCTAGGACAAGAAAAACCAACATAACCTCTATCATTAGATCTGTGATGTAATGATGAACAGTACAAATTTACAATGAATATATATATATATATATATATATATATATATATATATATATATATATATAATGTGGATTTTGAGGGTGATGCCCCCAAACCCCATCTGGGGCATGCAACCCCTAGACCCCCCTATTGGGGGATGAACCCCATGGATCACACAGGGGGTACCCCATGTACCCCTCAAAATGACATGTCCTCCATAACCAACATCCATCAGGCACTAGGATAAAACATGTCGCTATTGGTGAAACCTTTCATCCCTTATGGGTGATTTAGAAACAATAATAGGAATAATAAGTTACATAGGATTTACAATGTTGATTGAACCTTATGTTGGAGTACAGGACCACTGAGAGGGGGGGTGAATCAGTGGTCTAGAAAACTTAACAACTTTTTGTACCTTTTAAACATGAGAAAGACATCAAGGATTCAAACAAGTATAATGACTAGTAGAATGAACAAGACCTTTAATCAATCATAAGAGCATTAGAACACATGAACACATGGAGACAAACAAGAAACATATCACCTAATTTGATGAGTGGAAAACCCTCGTAGGGATGAAAAACCACTCTAAAAATGCCTCATTGGCTTAATCAAAATCATGCCTCACTGGCTACATCAGATATATGTCTCACTAGCTACACAAGATGTCTCACTGACAAGTAGAAATGCCTCACTAGCTAATTGTACTTCATTGGCAAACTACAACAAAGATTTGAATGAAAAAGAAATCTATAGAGGGACACTCTATTTCATTGTAGTACAATGCACCTTATATCTCCATCATACACTTCATCATAATAGGTCATTACAATACCATAATAAACTTTATGAAAAACATCTGAGTTGATAAAATATTTTGATCTGTGATGAACTCCTCTTTATTTGCATACAAGGTTGACAACTCCTTCACAAGACTCATCCAATCTTTCAAGAAGAACAACACTACAATCAATTACAAGAGTGCATGACATCATAAGAACACCTAATTACAAAAGCAGCACCTAAACTCATGATATATCCATAAAAACTTCTTGACAATATAAACAAAATTTGATCTGACATATATGAAACAAGAACCCTTGATCTCTGCACATACTTTTATAGAAGTCTTCTTTGAATGTATAGTAGAAGTTCTTCATACCATACAAGAAGTAAAGTTATCATGAATCAACATAAAAGTTACCTCTTCCTGCAATCCTAAAGTTCTGCAGTCATGTCATTATCTGTCAAATTCATACATTGCCCATTTGTTCTTTATTTTTTGCCTAAACCACTCTCCTCTATTCATATAATAATCATAAAAAAGAAACACCTTCTTTACTTTGTTGTAGTATTCTACTTCATATTCAATGTTAACAAAAAGACCATCTACCATTTGCTTCAAACCCTCTCACATTTAGCAAAAAAACCCTCATCTTTTGTGTCTATCATCTGACCTTTTAAGTACACATCCTGCAATTTGCACATGGATACATAGGTATGACTATGCTAAAACTGAATCAACAATCCTCTTCCATTCATTAGAAAACCTACACAGCTTCAAGTCATCCAAAACCATAGATTTTCATCACCATACATAACAAACTACATATCTATGTATATGTATATATCTGTATTATCTCACTGATCAAATCTCTTATCATTATCTTTCATACTGACCAAGATATTAATTTTCCTGAGCCTCACTGTTCGTTGCAAAGTTAGTTGTAAAGAAGTTGAACTGTCATAAGGAAACCATTCGTCAATTTTCATGTAGCAACACACCCGTTAGGGTTTAAAAAAGAATTAAATTTGAGCCATGGATTTTGAGGTTCGTGGGCAAAAGAAGTTAAACTTGAGCCTTTGGATCCTTTTTGCCACCTGAAGCCTACAATATCACTTGGATGTGCTAGTTAATATTAGGGATGGGGCCAGTTCAACTATGTTGAGAAAGGCCTCCAACCGGTACCCATTAAAGGAGTTACCTATAATCAGAAGTCACTTTAAAATTAAAACAAAAAGATAACTTTACATGTGATGGTTATACAAGGCACTTGACATAACATAGAGTAGACTAGGGTTTTAAGAGTATGAGGTCATTTAGCTTTAGAGACTAGGACATCAATACACATAGAAACCTTACAAAACCCTAAGTCTGCATAAACACAATATGAAGACCAAATTCCCATAGTGAACAATAACCGGATTAAGCTTGAGACAATTTCCTATTGCATACAACTCAGAGTCATTACACCTTTGAAGATGATGAGCAGATCAAGAGTGATACTTGTGGATGAACCTTTATGTGAATGAATAGATTTCAACCAATGAAATCAACACAAACAAGGCTATATCAAGAATCATCATCAACTCAAAATACACATTGCAAGAACATGGTAAGATGACATAACAAAGGCATCTTGATGAACTTAATAGTAGTGGGAACCTTAAAACTAATTCACTCAACATTATAGCATCCTGAAGAAGACTGATGTCATTGTGCCATCTCAACACCATACTAACCAACTATACCATGAGAACAACCAATCTTGAGTCTTAAACGTACAACTCTACCTGATGAGTATGAAGGTCCTATGAACAAACTAACACTTTAGACATTCTACACTTGCAGAGATGATGAACACTCTTAACATAGCATGATGACATTTTAAAGATTGAAGACAACCAAAAGAAGACTAATATCCCAATGAGACACACCAATCCACAACACACCATGGAGATGAACAAATGAAGATAAGCAACACTTTTGCCACTGCTCCTTACTTATGAATCATCATGAACCTGAATCATCATGAGCATGAAGCATAACAACATATGATTGTATAGAAAACAACAAGAACTCATCAAGCATGGTATACACCATCCAATCACCTTCTGACATGATGAACCCTAATCCTTTTTCCACTTCATAAGACATCAAGGTGATCCAACCTCAAGATGATCCAAACAACTGAAAACCTACATCATCACTGCAACAACATCCTAAGCATCATACATCAACATCCTAATCATCATACATCCTAATCTCATGTGAGATACACCAAATCATTGAGGCACACCATGATGGAAAGGAAAAATATCCTTTTGACAATAATGACCTAGCCAAACTCAACACACACACATCCTAGTTGAACAAGCACCTTTTTGACATCAATGACAAACTACTGTCATCACCTAAATCCTAACATTCTCCTACTTTACATCATACATTGTAAATACATCCATAGAGAACATAAAGCAACTAAATTCCAGGAACAAGGTCCATGGCCTTCCTACACCATGTAAACTTTTCTATGCTCACAAGTTTAGTAAGTGAATCTGTAACATTCTCCTGAGTGTCAACCTTCTTCAACTCAATTTGACCATTAGAAATCAATTCATGAACAAAATGGTATTGAACATCCACATGCTTAGTCTATGCATGATACATGGGGTTCTTAGCCAAATATATTGCATTCTGGCTATCACAACCAATCTGAATAATCCTGTAATCAAAACCAATACCTGTACACAATCTCTATAACCAAAATGCCCCCTTAGAGACATGAGTAGTAGTCATATACTCTTATTTGGTGGTGGATAAAGCAACAGTGGGCTGCCTTTTAGTCATCCAACTCACAGCTCCTCCAAACAAAGTAAAAACATAGCCACTACTGGACCTTCAACTATCCAAGTCACCTGCCCAATCTGCATCAACAAAACCCTGTATGTCCAATGTCTTATCCACACTATTAGTACTAGAATAAACTAAACAATAATCAAAAGTACCACACAAATATATTAACACTCTCTTTACATAATTCCAATGCTATCTACCAGGGTTAGACATAAACCTGCTCAAAACTCCCACTACTTGAGCAATATTTTAGTGCAAACCATTGCATACATAAAACTTCCTATAACACTAGCATATGGCACATCAGACATATCCTCTAAATCATCATCATTCTTAGGATACATATCTAATGAAAGATTAGTACCAACCGATAAAGGAATTATAATTGGATTGCAATCCTACATGCTAAATCTGTGCAAAATAGTATTCACATTCTTACTTTGTGATAACCAAAGCTTTTTGTTACCTTGATCCCTTTTGATCTCCATTCCTAGAATATACATGGTTGCCCCTAGATCCTTCATGTCAAATGCACCTAAAATTTGAGCTTTCAACTCACTGATCATACCCTTGGTGTTACTAAAAAATAACATATCATCCACATACAAGGAAATAATCATAATATCATTGAATCAACACAATGAATGTAGACACATCGATCCTCTTCATTTCTAACAAAACCTAATTTCAAAACAAATGAATCAAACTTCTAGTACCACATTTTGGGGGACTATTTTAAACCATAAAGAGATCTTTTTAACTTCCATACCTAGTGTTCTTTCCCTTTTACCTCAAAACTTGTAGGCTATTGCATATAAATTTTTTCTTCTAGATCTCCATGTAAAAATGCAGTCTTACCATCCATTTGCTCAATTTAAAAATCATAAGCTGTAACAACGGATAAAAGAAATCTAATAGAAGATAATTTAGTAAAAAGAGAGAAAATTTCATCAAAATCAACTCACTCTCTTTGGGAGTAACCCTTGGCTACTAGTCTAGCCTTGTACTTTTCTAATGAACTACCTGCTCCAAACTTCTTCATGAAGTGCCACTTACATCCTATGGCCTTTCTTCCTTTGGGCAAATGTACAAGATGCCAGGTGTCACATGAGTCTAAATCTATCATCTTCTGTTGCATGGCTAGCTATCAAGACTCACTATCATCTACATGAATGGTTTCCCTGTAGGATCTAGGTTCATCGTTAGTAGTCAATAAAGAAAACACAATGAAAATATGGTAGACTATACCTATCAACTGGGTTCCATTGTCTTGTGGATCTTCTCAAGGATGGAGTAAGAGATTCTTCTTCATGTTCTTCTATATGCTCAACTTCTCCTGTAACAAAAGAGTCTTCCTCATCTAAACTTTCACTTGAATCTTCTTCTTCTTCTCCATCCCCGAATCCATCATTTTGTTCTTCTTGATGTGCATTTTCTTGTTGTAAATCAAAATGCACTATCCTCTTCCTTTAGTTTTTCTTCTAGCTATACATGATCAAAAATAGCTCTAAGTTCCCTAAAAATAACATCTCTAGAAAATATAACTTTTCTGGTTAGAGGATCCCAAAGCTTATAATCTTTTACATTCTCACCATATCCAATGAAGATGCATGTCTGTGCTTTTGGATCCAACTTAGATCACTTTTTATTAGGCACATGAACAAAATAATCATAGCCAAAAACCCTTAAATGTGAAATAGAAGGTTTCATACATGTCCACACTCCATAAGGTGTTGAATCAAGAGCCTTACAAGGATATCTATTTAACAAGTAACAAGCGGTACTCAGCTTCTGTCCAAAAGCATTCATCCAACTATGCATCACTTAACACACTTTAGGCTCTTTCCATTATTATTTGATTCATCCTTTTTACAACACCATTTTGTTGTGGTGTATATGGAGTTGTCTTTTGTCTTATGATACCTGCATTCTTACAAAACTCATCAAATTCCTTAGAGTAATATTCCTCTCCATTGTTAAATCTTAATATTTTTACCATAAGTCCTTAATGGTTCTCTACTAAGACTTTAAACTCCTTAAACTTAGTGAAAACTTTAGATTTATGCTTCATAAAATAAATCCATGTGAATCTGGATACATCATCAATGAATGTAACAAAATAATGAGATTTTCCAATAGAATCATTATCCACAAGTCCAAACACATTTGAATAAGTTCTCACTTCTCTTTTGCTCAATTGATTCCTGAAGAAAAAAATGTTCTATTCTGTTTTCCAAAGAGACAATGCTCACATAAATCAAAGTGCTCGTCAGAATAGGAAAATCATCCAACAAATTTTTATTCATAATTATTTTCAAAACATTTTTACTTGTATGGCCCAATATGTGGTGTCACAACATACATGTATTTTTAGTAGTTTCAGTTACATAAGTGGAATTACAAACTATAGTGGCATCAAGCCTAAACAATGTTCCCATCTTGGTTCCTCTCACTACCACCAAGCTTTCTCTCATTGATTATGCAACCATGCTTATTAAATGTTACATGCATTCCCAAATCATAAAATTTGAAATACAAATAAGATTTCTAGCCAATCTAGGAATATGTAAAATACCAAGGAGGGTTTTAATTCTCCCATCATTGAAACACAACAATACCTTTCCCTGTCCAACAATCAAATAAATTACCTCCATCATATTCCTCATATGTGGAAAATCATTCTTTGTATGGAGTCATGTGATACAAGCATCCTAAGTCAACCAACCAATGTTCATTAGCAACAATGTTACAAGTAGAAAGTAAAATCTCATCACCCGCATTTGAGGACTTTTCTATAGAGGAATCCCATTGTTTCTTCTTGTTTCTACATTCCTTCTTAACATGCCCTATTTTTCCATAGCTCCAACATTTAACTATGTTCTTCTTTCCAGGAGTCTTAGACCTACCTTTAGATTTGTCCTAAGGCCCCTTCTAATCCCCTCTTGGTCCTATTTCCTTAGTCCTTCCCCTAACATTAAGAGCATCCACCAAGATATCCATAGCCTTCTTCCTCATTTCTTGTGACAATAGAGTTGCAACAAGAGCATCCATCTTTGGACCTTTGAGATTAGCAATGATAGAAAGAATGAAATTCTCCCAAGACTCAGGTAAAGAATAAAGAAGCATAATGCATTTATCTTCTTCCTCAACCTTAACATCTATAGAGGCTAACTAACTCACAATCAAATTAAATGAATTTAAATGCTCTGCAATAGATTCACCTTCCTTCATTTTTAGAGAAAATAGCTTCCACTTTAAATAAAGTTTGTTTACCAAAATTTTGTCTTTATAGATTTCACCCAACCATTTCTATAAAGTATATGTAGTCTTTTCTTTAGTGACATTCAGTATGATAGAATATGCAAGACACAACCAGATTATACCCTATTTCTTTTTGTCCATCTTGTCCCACTCATCTTGACTAATAGTATTGAGTTTCTTCTCTTTTGTCACAACCAACCATTGATCTCTTTCTTCAAGTAAATCCTCTATTTTAAGCTTCCATTACTCATAACCTATTCCATTAATTTTTTTGATGTCCAATCAAGATGCAGACATGGTTTCTACACAAAATCTGTAAAACAAATTCAACCATAACTCCCACTATAGCTCAAAAAACCCTCACACTTGCACCCAAGACACAAAACTAGCTAGGCTCTATTACCAAATGTTAGAAATGAAGGTAAACAACTATAAATAAAAATTTGATTACAACTATAATATAGATATTTAACTGTGTAGAACTAAAATGGAGATAGTATGAAATCAACACAAAGAAATAACGACACAGAAGATCAAAACACATAACACAATCTTTACATGGAGAAACCATTTTAGGAAAAAACTCCACACAAGAAGAGATGCACCAGTCTGTATTGACTTCAATAGAGTTTACAATACAACACTATCAATCTCCTCTTCAATCTTCAATCCAACAACGCCTATTTTCTAGTCTCAACTTTCTACTCTACTCATTCACAACCATAATACAATATATAATAGGGTTGCCTTCTAGGGCAAGAAAAACCAACATAACCTCTACCATCAGATATGTGACCTAATGATGAACGGTCCAAATTTACAATGAATATATATATATATATATATATATATATATATATATATATATATATATATATATATATATATATATATATATATATATATATATATATATATATATATATATATATATATATATATATATATATATATATAATGTGGCTTTTGAGAGTGTTGTCCCCGAACCCCCACCAAGGCACGCAATCCTCGGACCCCCCACCGGGGGGATGAGCCCCCCAAACCTTGCAGGGGGTACCCCTTGCACCCCCCCGGAATGAAAAGTGCTCCATAACCAACATTCATCAAGTACCAGGATCAAACATGTGGCTAAAACAAGATCGCTACTTGGTGAAACCTTTCATCCCTTATGGGTGATTTACAAATAATAATAGGAATAATAAATTACATAATATTTACAAGGTTGATGGCACCTTAATCCTAACATTTATATGGATGCCAAAATTGCCCTATTTTCATCATTGAAATGGCTTTTGTCCCAACATGATTGTTAGAATTACAAACAATTAAACTTAAATGAATAATCAGAATTGGACTATCATACACATTTCATTTCTATCTCAAATAAGTAGTAATCCTTAAACTACTACTAAATTCAAATGGGAGGACATGTGAACAAGAGGAAAAGATGTTATTTTATAATAACAAAATGAGGTAGTTATAGACTCATCAATAATCTTACTTTCATAGCTACACAATCATCATCCAAAAATTTTCTCCTCCATTTCCATCAAATTCATCACCTATATTCTACATTGATATGGCAACACATTTTAAGCAATACTTGCACATAGAATGATATACCAATATAATTAAAAATTGACTATTTTTCAAATACTAAATGATCAAAGACATTTATGACACATCCTTCCTCTGAAGATGTAATGGTACCAACTCCATTATCACCATCACATGCAAGGTGTGAGACACATGTTGTCTCTCCCTCATCAAGTTCACCTTTACGATGTGCTTGCATATATATCCTTGCACTAAAAAGTTGCAAGAGAACATATACATATAAGAAGAGGAGCCATATACTTGGTGAAGGAAACAACGATTAGTCTCACTCATCACCCATGTTATATGATCATCAATTTTATTGAGCATAACATGGCTATCTAGGATTTGCAAGGCCCAAAGCCAAGATGTGTTTTCAATTTTCTTAATGTTGAAGTTCTTGTAGAATGCATGTTCTTACTAACTTGCATCCACTAATAATATACATAAAACTGCATTGTTAATTGATGTACCAAATAATCAACATGATGATGTGAGGTGCATTAGAATGTCTTGAGGAACTATCTCTATAGATGTGGGTGGTAGGAATCTATATCAGTACTTGTATCCTACCCTACATACTTGAGTGTGTGGCAACATATAGCCAACATAACCAATCTGTCAATCCATTGTTCCTCAAAATATTACATAAATATGGGTTGGGTCTCACTATAGTCATTAAAAATATGTGAAACTCAATGTTTGTGGCATCCTCATCTAACAAATGATGTATGATAGAGCCAATCCTATCAAACACATCTCACTTGGCTACATCATCTTTGACCTTTGCATTCAATTTCTTTAGTCATTCTCATTTGACATGACAAGATCATGTGCATGTGCATGTGCACACACATATATGTCACATTGAAACAATACTTAGTGTAACTGATTAGTCTTTTTGAATACATGGTTAATGAAAAAATGAGAATATTAACAAAATAATATTTCAATCTGATTAATCATGTGATTAAATTAACAAGATTAATGAAACAATGGAGAAGTGCATATAAAATATGCAAAGCATATAAATTCTAGACGTGTGGAGAAACCCTTCCAGAAAAAGTCCACCACCAAAGAGACTCAAACTTGTATTAATCGCAATAAAGCATACACTGATACAATCATCTTATCCCTTTAATAGTAATCTAACATCATAAAAGTACCTACAAAATAATCTTTCAAACCTTTATCTCATGCCTCTCATATATAGAAAATTTAGAAACTAGAAACCACCAAGTGGCATCCCAAAACTATGTGTCAAAACCATGAGTAAAAGAAAAAATCCAACTCTCCCAGAGTCATGATCAATCAACTCAACATAGTAAGTAATTCCTCTTACACATCTTGCACCTCTCTTATGCATCATGGATTCGATCATAAGGGTTAAACTGACCAATTTTCCAAATCTAGGCACTTCAAGAAGGTAATCAATGTTGTGTCATAACATCCAAATTGGGAAGATGCTCTATAACTCCCAATTTTAACATTTCTAGTGTAACCTTCCTATTAAATGCATCCTTACACAATATTACAAGTATCCCAAAGAATAAATAATGTCCTCATCCTCACATGGGCATCACATTTTGCCTACTCCATGATGTTTGGAGAGAGTTTATTATTTATCATCTACATAATTAAGTATAATTTACAAGACTTAAGCTTTGCAAGGTGAATGACACACCTTATCTTAAAATTCTCATACTTAACATTTACTTTGCAAAGACATAATATAAATGTCATGCCCAAAATTTATCTCCATTTTAGCATAAACTTAAAATAACCACAAAAGACTATAAATATTATTCTATCCCACATAAGTTAGCTTGCAACACATATGGTTCAATAAAACATAACGAATTTCTAATTTAGATGCATAGGTTTAAAATAATAAAATTCAATCATATGAAAAGAATGATTAACAAATATCTTAGACCTTTCATTTTACCTTGCACTATTTCTAAATTACCTGCTTGGCTCTGGTAACTTGTACCCTTGAAAAATCATGATTTATGTGAATCTAGATGAAAGAATTAATCTCTCCCTGATAAATAAAATAATCTTGATTAAATTCCTTGTAGCATGATATATAAAACCAAGACCTAAGGGCTAGACTTAGGCCTCAAGGACTCATATAAAATGGCCTTGCCTATGTAACACAATAGGCGAATGGATGATCAATCTAAATTGGGTGTAGGGGAAGGGCTGCCAACTTTTGTTTACTTGCAAATAATGCACATTCCTTGCATCCTCTTACCCATCTATGGGCATCTCTGAACAAATTGGGCTAGTAATAACCAGCCTTCATGATTTTAACAGTAGTTGTTCTTGGTGAAAAATGGCCACCAGCAGGTCCATTATGAAACTCTTCTAACACCCTTGAGGTTTGATTTTGTGCAATGCATCTAAGGAGAACTCCATTGATGTCTTTTCCAAACAAGACACCATCAACAAGAACATAAGGGATGGACTGAAGTCTGAAATACCTTCTTTTGGCTTGATTTAGTTTATCTGGGCATTTACCTAACTGTAAAAAAGTAGCCATGTCATGATACCAATTGCCTAGGGCATGGGAATCAACTAGTTGCGCCTGTTCAAGGACACACATGTCATCTTTGGCTTCAAAGTCTATGACCATCTGCTCACATAGGCCTTTGCCTCGTACTAGCTTGGTGATGTTGATTTTGACATCATACTCCATGACTTTTGTGATCCACTCAACCCTCTTCTCATTGACATCTCTACTCAAAAGGAATTCTTTTATACCATGGTGATTCACCATCAATTGTATATTGCTATTTGAAAGCATGTGTAATTTTTTTTGAGTGCTTTCACTATAGAAAACACTTGTTTCTCAATAAAATCATACTTCATCTCATACTCTTTGAGAGGTTTGCTGATGAAAGCAATTGGTTGCTCCAACTTCTCTTCATTCTGCTATGTCAAGACTGCTGATATGCCCTCCTTGCCTCCAAAGGCGTAAAGCATAAAATCCTTCTCATAGTTCAGGTTTATCAGCGTAGGGGCCTACACAATAGCTTGTTTGACAGCTTCAAAACTTTCTCTACCTTCTTTTGACCACGTGAAGGAAGCATTTTTCTTAAGCATGGCAGTGAAGGGTTTTGCTATTGAAGAAAAATTTGGTATAAACCTCCTCATGAAATTAATCTTGCCCAGAAAACTTTGCAGACCCTTCTTATGACTAGGAAGGGGGAGAGACATAATGGCACTAGGCCTTTCAAGGTCAATGGAAAGTCCTTCCTTTGAGACTGCATGTCCCAACAATTTGCCTTCTGGGACAACAAAAACACATTTCTTTGGATTCAATGACACACCATATTCTCTGCATATTTCAAAGACTTTTCTCAAATGACCCAAATAGTCAATTGCATGCTTAGAATATACAATCAAATCATCATTATACACTAATATAATATCATTGATCAGTCCTTTAAAGGTCAAATCCATTACTCTTTGGAAGGTGTCCCCAGCATTAGTCAACCCAAATTGAATTTTCTAATAAGCCAAGGTACCCCATTTGGTGGTGAAGGTTGTTTTGTACTGATTGGATTCTTTTATAAGAGTCTTATTATAGCCTGAGTAGCCATCTAGGAGTGAAAACCTTTCAGCTCCTACCACTATTTGTAAGATTTGTTCCATTGAGGGGAGTAGATAGTGGTCTTTAAGGGAGGCCTTGTTTAGGTCTCTAAAGTCCACACACAGTCTGATTTCCCCATTATTTTTCCTAACTAGAACTATGTTATCCCCTCAAGAGGAATGTTTAATTGGATAAATTATTTTGGCCAACTTGGATAGCTCATTCCTCAATAATAGTTCTATTTTGGGGTTGACATGCCTTTTCTTTTGGTGTACAGGTTTGGTTATTGGGGTCTAAATCAATGGTATGCTGGATTAAACCAAGGTCAAAACATTTCAGATCCCTATTATCCCAAGCAATTAAATTGTCAAATTCATTACAAAGCTCAACAAAACCTTGTCTTTCAACTTGATTACATACCTTGCCATGCTTTAGAAATTGACCCTATGCAAAATCTACCTCTTCATAGTCCTCTTTTTTTACTGTCATGTTCATCTTCTCCCTTTTACGTTGATCATCAACACCAACTATGTTTTCTAAATTGACCAATCCCCTAAGCAGTTCATTGGTCTTTAGATGGATCACCTAGTCACCATACTACTCCTGCAACTTGGACTAATTACCAACAGTAAACTTTGCCTCCTCTTGCAAGAAATTGACAATTTGCTGGTCATTCTCAAATACTTGCCAGCTTGTAACATTGTTTTGGATAGCTAGCCTCAGAAAAATCTTCACATGTTGATATGAGTTTTGTTTGACATTATTTGGAATTTCAAAATAGACACCAACTATAGCCATTTTGTTAGCATCTTTGTTTCTTTTTCTGAGTACTACTTGGATATTGAAGACATCAAAGTCTTCAATCAGATCCCAAACTTTATGTTTATATGACTTCGGCAAGTCATTCCTTAAAGCACTTTGTGACCTGATTTGGTGAACAACAAGCTCACTGTCACCAAATTCTTGTAAAAATTTTATTCCTCTCTTTTGTACCAGAAGCATTCCTTGAATTAAGGCTTCATACTCAGCCAAATTATTGATACAACTAAATTGTAATTTGAAAGCAAAGAAATAATTTTCCTTTTGGGGTAAAATTAACACAAACCCAGCACCTGCTCCATTTTTACTTCTGGAGCCATCAAAATACATTTGTCATATCCCACTTGAATCTTCTTTTGACTTCACAAGATTAGGGATAACGACATCCTCATAATGGATACAGTATGTACCTAGCCTTGTGTTCTCTATATGATCAGGAGTATCAAACTAAAAATAGTTTTCCCACTCATCAAGTAGTATATCAGGGATTTCTTCCATAGGTATTGTAGCCTCATGCATAATGCTATCATCCTCCTTTAAGTCATAAATTGTGTAGTTCATGTTGGTAGGGTTAAGATAATAAGGTTCTACATGATCATTGGCAATAGGATCATCCTTAATGGTCACCTTAGTGCCATACCTTGTTCTAAATAACATGTGGGACCAATCAAAGGATAGGTATCCACCTATTTTAACAATGAAATCCCTAGACAAGCATATGCCAAAGTATGCAGGGAGATCAATAACTAAGATGTCTTGTAAAACAGAGCAGCTAGGGCATGCATGTAGGGTGAGCTTTAGATCTTTAACAACACCTACTGTCTTAATAGTTGTACCATCTAGTTCCACTACCCCCTTATTCGCAGGTTCATATTCAATGCTTAATTGATCAGCTATATTTTTAGGCATAACAGAAGTACCTGCCCCAAAATCAATCATACAATTATGCAACAATTTGTCACCAATGATTAGGGAAACATAGAAGGGGACTTACTGGTTTTGCTTGTACTTTCCTCCTCTTTTGGTTGGCACAGGTTTGCTTGGGTGGTCATTTTTTCTTTTGTTGTCTCTTCGGCAGGTTGATGAAGCTTGTTAGGGCTTCCTGAAGTAAATTCCTTTGAGTTGGGATTAACAAGGCTTCCCACATAGTGCATTCAGGTTTGTCATTTTCATCTGATCAACTATGTTGAAAGGGATCTAACTAACCTTTTGAGGTACCTTTGTGATAATAGTGTCAACTTTTGTCTATTGATTGTCTTGGGGCTACTATTCTAGCATTGGAATTGCTTTACTAACACCTTGATTTGCTTGTTTCAAAGGAGTCTTGGTTGTTGCACCTTCATTTGTAGCCATTTGGGATGCATGAGAGGTAGATCCTTGACTGACTATAGGGACTGATACATCCTTAGTCACTCTTCTCTTGGGGTCATCGCACAATAATGGGTTACACTTTTTGGCCAAACTTGACATTGAATTCAATATTTTGAACTAAATCTTCACTTTCTAACACCTATAGCCACTAAACCATTAGAAATTTGAAGATGATGTGAACTAGTGATTTGTGAGATTTTGTTTGTAGATTCTAAATATATATATTTTTTAAATTTGGAGTTAAATTGTAATATTTTTTGTGTCTCCTTTGATAACTAGTTTTTAATAGTAAACAACATTTTTTTAAAGTGATGTGTATTCTGTAGCACATAACTTTTTTTCTACAAAGGATAAAATTATGATTCTTTTGAATTTAGATTGGAAACACCGATATCTAGGGCATGCATTTGGTTTCATAATATTTTGTTGAATATTTTTTTAATTAAGTTTTGAAGCCAAACCAATTATAATTTAGACATAGGCGTATTCCATAAAACATAACTTTTTTTGTATGTATTGAAATTCAATTTTTTTTTGTTGAAACAAGGACATCAATACCTAGGGCATAGATATTTTTTAGAATTTTTTTTTCTGTATTTTCCTATTTTTTCGTATGTGTGAAACAAAGACCTTGATGTTCATTGAAAAACCTACATTCACAAGAAATAAAAAATAAATATAATGATCAAATTAAATATATTTAAAATTATACTTTTTGGGAAGCTTATTATAAGGGCTACATACTTACAAAACATAAATTTTAAATGAATTCATTTGATCCCCCAAAAGGTAAATCAAAAGTGGTTTTTTATCAGCATTTTGATAGGTGTAGAGGAGACTCCATTATAGGTATGGTTTAAAACTAGCGGGGTTCTATCCAAGGGGGTTTTCAATCTAAGGGGGTTTGATCAAACCCTCTTCAATTAAAATTATTTAAATGGAACCTTTCAAGGCTTAAATTATTGTATTTTCTAAAAATATGTGATTTCAGCAAAAATCAGGATGCCCCAAAAGTGCAACCCATTATTGTGGCAGAACCCCTTAGCTCTTGTGTTGAATACTATTGGGCCCACACCTTGATTAACACCACAGAAGTCATCATGTGTCCAATTCATCAAGGTAGAATTGTTTTGTATTTGTTCTTTCCCTCCCACCATCTCTTGGCTAGAACTGACTTGTTGTTCTGGAAGGAATGATTGGCTTTGCACTATCAAAGCTTGACCAAACTATCTTCTTTAGTACAAATTCTGATCATGGGGTTGATTACATGGATAGCACCAATCATTGTCCTAAGCCATGTTTTGTATGGGCACCAGAGGTCCAAATGTGCTTGCAGCATTGGGATAGACAAAATTTAGTGGCCTAATGTAACTAGGTTGATTTTTTCGTTGTACAAGGGTCATCCTACAATAATGGGTTACACTTTTTGGCCAAACTTGACATTGAAATCAACATTTTGAACTAAATCTTCACTTTTTGACACCTATACCCGCTAAATTGTTAGGAATCTGAAGATGATGCGAACTAGTGATTTGTGAGATTTTTTCTATAGATTTTAAATATATATATTTTAAAAAAAATTGGAGTTAAATTGTAATTTTTTTTGTGTCTCCTTTGATAACTAGTTTTTAATAGTAAACAACATTTTTTTAAAGTGATGTGTATTCTGTCGCATATAACTTTTTTTCTACAAAGGATAAAATTCTGATTCTTTTGAATTTAGATTGGTAACACCGATATCTAGAGGATGCATTTGGTTTCATACTGTTTTGACGAATATTTTTTTTAATTAAGTTTTGAAGTCAAACTAATTATAATTTAGACATATGCGTATTCTATCTAACATAACTTTTTTTGTATGTATCAGAATTCAATTTTTTTTGTTGGAATAAGGACATCAATACCTAGAGGACATGTATTTTTTAGAATTTTTTTCTCTATTTTCCTATTTTTCATATGTGTGAAACAAAGACCTTGATGTTCATTGAAAAACCTACATTCACAAGAAATAAAAATAAATATAATAATCAAATTAAATATATTTAAAATTATACTTTTTGGGAATCTTATAATAAGGACTACATAATTACAAAACATAAATTTTAAATGAATTCATTTGATCCCCCAAAAGGTAAATCAAAAGTGATTTTTTATTATCATTTTGATAGGTGTAGAGGAGACTCCATTATATGTATGGTTTAAAACTAGCGGGGTTCTATCCAAGGGGGTTTGAATCTAAGGGGGTTTGATCAAATCCTCTTCAATTAAAATCCTTTAAATGGAACTTTTCAAGACTTAAATCATTATATTTTCTAAAATATGTGATTTTAACAAAAATCAGGATGTCCCAGAAAGTGTAACCCATTATTGTGGCCACACCCAGAATACCCTGATATGGTAGTTTGTTCTATTGATACATCTGATTGAATGGCTGATATGGCCTACTGGTTTGTGCCTGCTACCTCCTTGCCAACACCAATTCATTATTTAGTCTTCTTATTGTGGCATCTCTCATCTTCCTTTTCAATTACAGGCATAATTAGACGAGTAGTAGGGTTGAGTATTGTAGGTATTGGCACTGCAATCTGGAAATAAGGGCATCAGTGGTCTTGGGGCAATTTTTCTAGCTTGGATTAGACAATTTTCTGCCCTTATGCTTGTGTCAGATGCACTTGGTAAAACATGTCCTCCCATGGACTAAATCATAATAGTAATGTCATGATTCAAAGATTTCAAATAATATATAAATGTAGTATTTGGAGAGGGCTTAACCAACAATGGGATTATGTCCCATGTCTTCTGAAATCTGTAGTTAAAGTCCACCATGAACTCATGGGGAGCCCTTTTGATTGTTGCTAACTGCTCCATCAGAGACAAGTGGTCACTCTTATCTTCAAAGTGTTGGTAGAGTCTTGTTCCCAAATCATCCCAGTTATGGATAGAATTAGCTAGCAAACCTCTATACCATTGGAGTGCTTTTCCTTTAAAGGAAGAAGCTAGAAGTCTCATAGCAACATTATCAGCAATGACATTATGGACAAAGCACCCACTGGTAATTCTTGGATATGCTTAGCAACTGTGGTAGAATTTTCACCATTAAAAAATGGGATTGCTCTCAGAGAAGAGGTGGGGATATCATCATATTGTGCTAGGTTCAGTGGGCTTCCCCCATTGAAGGTAACAAAAGGAAGGTTTCTTGCATAATTGGGGTATTTAATTTGATTATGGGTATATACAAGCTCCTCCTAGAATAGTGGAATCTAATCGGAGGGGGTGTAGACTGAGCTCTTAAAGGAGATGAAACAACACTCCTATTCTCTCTCACAGGGGACCTAGACAATCTATTTGTTCTTCTTGAATTAGCAAAAGATAGCTCTATGAATAAAAAATTACCTGAAGAAGAAGCTCTGGTTTGCACTTTAGGCATGAAATGTTGGACTGGTTTGAATACTAGACTAGCAGAGTCATCAAGTGCTTGTTGAACACATTCACAACAACAAATAAACTAAGAACAACACCAAGATTTCTAAGTTTTCTCTTACTCAAAGCAGAGGGATCCCACCGGGCATGCCAAAAACTATTGTCACCTAAATTTTCACCCTGTTGAAGCTTTGGGCAGTTCCAACAAATTTAGTGAAACATGGGATTGGTCTCAAGGTGTGGGACCTTGCAATTGAGACCAAACCTCTAGAGAAGGCTAGTTCCTCTTTCTAAACTTAAGGCTTAGAGAATGACAACTAAATATAATGCTAACACTCACAGGGAAAAGGGATAAGAAGAAACTGAAATTGAAAGGGGTGATGCACCATATTTATAATGTTTAGATGGAATGGACATAACATAGTAATGATTTCAAAGGCTAAATAAACTAACACAGACTCATCTATTCTTTAACAGAGGCCAAAATGGAATACTAAAACTTATAAAGGGATCGTTTTATCCACAAGATAAATTAGTAGCATTCAAGCAGACATAGTATAGAAGAACATGAGAGGAAGAATTAGTTGCTTGTATTAATCATAGAGGCTAAATAGCTATTACAAAAGAAGAAGAATTACAGAAGAAATAGACACAAAATAATAGTTTACACTCATAGGTGAACAACAAACAGAGACATAAGAGGCTCAAAATCAAGCACAATGTATCAGATCCAATCAGCGCTTGTAAATCATTACAAGGTCTATAACTACAATTAATTCCCCTTGACTGTGGAATGACCCAAAAAATAGCTAACAACAATTACATCTTTTCTACATGTATATATAACTTTTCAGATCCATCGTATAGGTACATGTGCTAAATTTTGATCAATTGATTTACCCAGGCATCCAAGCTACATTTAATTTATCTCATGGCCATGTCAGGATATCTACAAGACTAGAAGCATGCCCATACACTAACAAGTCTAAAAATTGAAAGAAGGAGATTGCCAACACTCTTTGGGTACCTAGAGCATTGAGGAGGGAAGGCCAAATTTATGTTTAGGTACCTGCAAATCCATTTCATCTATTTTCTATTCTATTTGTGTATGATGCATTGAATATTTTCATTGTCTCAACCACCTGTAGAACCTTGGCCTACAACACATTAATGTTGAGTACAAACCTGCAAGTCTCATCCTACAATCATGGCACACATTCAAGAAATCACCTCCCATAGCTTTTACAACACTTTAAAAGTGTTGTCTAATTTTCACTTACAACCCCCCAAGAATTTAGTCATACCTGAAGAATACAAACATTGTACCTAATTGATCTTCATCCTTCATTTGCCCTTTGAATTCTTATTATGTGCATTGGGCACCTTCTTTTTTCTCTCTATCAGCAAAATTGGTCAACAAAAATCTTAGTCGGCAAATTTGAGAAACTATGAACTGATCGGTGAGTTTACAACTTTACCGATCCCCAACTTCTCCCTTTCTTTCTTTGTCCTTGCCTTATTTTTCACCTTATCGGCAAACTTTCATTTCATAAACCACTTTTCTTCTTACTCTGTCTTCTTTCTTTTCTTCCTTTTCTATCATTTTTTGCCTTATTGACGAATTTCCCTTTCCGCGAACCTGTCTTGGCTTGCCTTTTCGCTCTATTGGCGAAATCTCTTTGTCACAAACCATTACTTTGCTTTTGTCTTCATCACTTTGGTCAAGGCCTTTCTTCTTTCCTTAGCCCTTTGTACCTTTGGCTTCTTTAGCTTCCTAATCACCTTATCAGTGAATCTTAAAAATCACGAACTGATTGGAAGTTTTGTAATTTTACTGACCTGATAATTTCCTTTCCTCACTGACTTGTTATTTTTCTTTGTTTCTCCTTTAGTCGGCAATCTTGGTCGTCAGCAAAACCATGAATTGGTAGACTCAGTCGGTGAAATTGGCAGTTTGTGAACTAGCTGATTTGCTGACAAAGGCATCAACCTGAACAAATTTGTTGAAGAAGACATCAAGTTCATTCAAACTTCTCTTTTTTGCCTCCTTGTCAATAAATCAGCAAATCAGTAAAAACTTGAACCTACAAATCTAGTCGGTGAACTCAGTAGTTTGTGAACTCGTCGACTTGTCGATGAAGCCCTTAGAAACCTTTTTTTGCCTTAGCCTTTGTCGCAGTCTTCTTTTCTTTCTTACTTTCCTTTACCTTATGCCTCCCTTTGTTGGAGAAAAGTCTGTCAGCAAACCTTCTGTCAGTTAAACCAAGGGTTCATGAACCTAGGGTTTCCTTGACCAAGACTTAAACATTCCTTTTACTTAGAAAACTTTCCCCTGCTGCAAACCTTGTTACTTTCCCTTTAGTCAACGAATCATCATGGCGGTGAAGTTGGTTGTCGGTGAACCTTTTGGTTTGTGAACCAACACCTTCACCGATGAAGACTTTCCTGGGTCTCATCTTTCTTTTATGTATTAGAAAATTTCACCGTATGCAGCCCTTTTACTTTCCTTCAAGTCCTGTCTCTTTCACTACTTTTCACCTTATTGGTGAATCAGTGAAAATAGAAACTCATGAACTTAGTCGGTGAAATTGGCAGTTCACAAACTAGCTGATTCATCGACAAAAGGCTACAAACTTCAACTTTTATTCTTTATCCTTTGTTTTTCCTTTGCCTCTTTTGTTGCCTTATCAGAAAATCAGCAAACTGGTGAATTGACAGACTTACGAAATCAGTCGACAAAATTGGCAGTTCGCAAAATTGTCGATTTGCCAACAAAGCTCTCAAATGGATAAATTTTTCTAAGGGAAGAAAGCACACTGACTTGGTGAGACTTTTAAACTTGAATTTTTCTGACTAAGGCAGAAGACAAATGGAAGATACTTAGAATTTTTTGGGATTTTTGGAGGGAGGTTTTCTTCCAATTAAGCTTTCTCAGATCGAATATTTCTGATGGAAGAAAAGTGGTTTTTTTGGACTATTATGGCTTGGGAAAAATATGACAACAATAATACTGTTGTATTTTTTTCTACTACATGTCCATTCTTTATTGGTAAATCTCTTGGTGCCCATCACCACCCTTTTATCCTATCACACGTGCTAGGGCATTCTTCCTCATAAACCATGGATTTATACTTATACATTTATTTATCATCACTACTCTTAATTCCTAGATGAATGTAGAATAGGAGCACACACACTATTTCCCAATCTATTTATCATTAGTTGTCTGTGGAGGTTGAGAGACCAATGTAGGCTCTTGACTACTCTTGGAAATATCCCAAACAACCCCAAACATTTTTCTTGTCTTTGAACCACATATATTTGGGAATCCTTTAATGGCATGGAGGTTTTGTAAGAATTTTCCTCTTTTCTTGTCATTTCTATTTTCCATTTTAAATATATAATATCATTTCCTTTCACTTATATATCATTCTTTAACACTTGGAATATTACTTTTATTTTCCTTGTTTCCTATTGTTTAGTTGGGTAGGAGTTTGGTGAGGAAATGCACATTTTTTGGGAGTTTGTATAGCATTCAGACTATATGGACTACCACACGATGCATAGACATTTGTGTGGCATGCTGGCATCCTGGATAGTGTTCTCCAGGTTTTGGTGCTAGGTTCTTTTCATCTTGCTATTTTCTATTTTGAATCTGATTTCATGAATTTGTGTTTCAACTTCTAGTGAAACAACATTTTATCATTTTCCTCTTTGTTTTAGCTTAGTGAAAGGAATCATGTTCCAAGTTTAAAACATTTCTAGGATATTCTAGAGTTATTTTGTTCTTTCTATTTGAACAGTACAAAAATAATTTCTCTTTGAAACTAGTTTAAACCTAGAGTCGTGTCATTGAAAATATTTAGTTTAGAAAACAAACTTTCTTATCTAAATCACTATTTTGTACATTGCTTTGGTGGACTCAAACATCTAATCATGTCAGATTGCTTTCTCCAAATCTTCACCACTTTTGATAACTCTTTCTTTAAGGAAGATTTTGATATGTTAGATAAGGCCCTCGATGATTTTATATATGTTACTTCTTCCTCATCCACATCATCAAATTCTTCTTCTAAAAACTTCATTAACACGATTTTTATTTCTAGCTCCACATAGGAGCTTTAGAAATTAAAAAAAAATATTGTACATTGCCTTCCAGATATACCACAACCTTCTCGATCGATAATAACTATTCAAGGTGTTCCTAATATGCCTTGACCTTTGGATTATTATACTCACATTACAAAATCTATAACATGTCATGTGCCTGAGGCTCCTAATATACATGTGGTAGCCCATACGTACAACACTTGAAACAAATAGGTGACTGTTGTTCTTTTTTCTCTTCATACTCATGCTCCTATTCTTCTGTCAGCTCCTCATCTTTCTAAAAATAATAGTGGAGATTATGATCTTATTGAGTAGCTATGTGCTACTCAAGATAAGATCTCTTCTTGGGAGCTCATTAAAGATTCTCCTACATATCACATCATGATCCAAGAGGCCTTATAGAAGATCCTCATGTCATCTTCTTCTAGACCAAATGAGATAGTTGTCTTCCTTGACTATATCTATAAAAGAAATACCCCTATTGTGTTTCAACAATATGAGCTTCCATCCATTGAGGTTTAGAAGAAGAATGAGCCTCTTTTATTCATTATTGGAATCAAGAGTACTCTCATTAACAACGGTTACAATCTCAACGTATATGGCATATACATATTGAACCATATCAATGTAGATACATCTTGTATTTCTCCTACACATATATTTTCATGGTTTTGATAACATATGTAGGCAAACTCTAGGCACCATCATGTTGCCTATTGAGTTGGACCTTGTTACATTTCCCACGATGGTACATGTGATGCTTGGAGCTCTTTATACAACCTTCTTCTAGGTAGACCATGGATCCGTGCCATGGGTGTGGTTCTATCTACCTTGCATCAATCTATAAAATTTTTCTATGGTAATAAAGCATTCATGATTAAAGCTAATACAAATCATCTGTAGTACTTTCAACAAATAGATCTTGAACATTAGAATACTTCTTATCTTACACTTCATAATCTTATTCCATCTTCACCAAAACAAAATATACCATCATCAACTCTTGTTGATGATGCAATTGATAATCTGCATTCTTCCTTGCATGTCTTGGTGATGATTGGTATTCTCTAGACTTTAGGTCCTCTTTTGTTCATAAGTATAAAATAAACCCATCTCACTTAAACATTCCTAAAATACACTTCGCATCTTCTTCATCATAAGCTCTTAATACGTCTAATTCTTCTTCTTCTAATGATTCATGCAATTATACATCTCACATTGACTATGCCACTAATGGTCATCCTCTAACTTTTATAGAGTTACAATCCCATTATGGCCATGGTTTCCACATCCTTGCTAAAGGTAGATATAAAGGTAATGGTTGCAACCATAAGGAGAAAAGTATTAATATCCTCTAGATGTTAATCCATATTACTTTACAATTTAGGTCTTGGATACTATCCTCCTCACCTTTTAGGTCTTCAAATCAAAACTTCATAGATGTGAACATGATTTTTGCATCTCTTAGTTCTCCTTCTTTAGGTCTTTATTACATCCCAAGTTGATCATCGACAATTCTGAATTGCATATACCCCCTATATATGTCTTCTCCATGAATGAAGCCCTAGCAAAGTTCTTAGGTGTATATGCTCACATGTACTTGTATCATCACAATCGAGGATTTCCTTACTATTTAAATACCAGACATACTTTAGAGAATCCATCACATTATCTAATGATACAACTTCATCTTCTAACACTTTGCATGACTTTCTACATATTCTTGATCCTGAGGATTGTAGTACCCTACTAGTCGATGATACTATTAACATCCCCATGGATCCAAATGATGTTGAGAAGGTTATCCAAATAGGGGAATGTCTCTCTTATGAGGAACATTCTTCACATTCTGATTTCTTACACAAGTTTTCTTATCTCTTCACCTAGACATATGAGGATATGTCTGGTATAGATCCTAAGGTGGTGGTCCATAACATAGTGTTGCATATGCCCAACCTGTGAAACAAAAGATTCATAAAATGCATCCTAGGGTTGCTTTAATGGTCAAGGAAGATATTGAAAAGCTTCTAAAAGATAGTTTCATTTTCCCTATCAACTACTCCCCTTGGATTTCAAGCATTGTGTTTGTCACAAAACTTGAAAATCACATTCATGTATGTATCGATTTCCATGATTTAAACAAAGCAACTCTTAAGGATGACTTTCCACTTCCAAATATTGATATGATTATCAACTCAATGGTAGACCATGCCCCTCTCTTTTATGGATGTCTTCTCAAGCTATAATCAAATTCTCATAAATCCACTCGATCAATATAAAATTGCTTTCACAACCCCTGGGGTACATTATGTTATGTGGTCATGCCCTTTGCTCTCAAGAATAATGGCACAAATTACCAATGGGCTATAACCCTGATATTCAATAATTTCATTCATAACATTCTCAAGGACTATGTTGATGATATCTTGTCCAAATCCCTTTCACACCAAGATCACCTGCATAATCTTCAACTTATCTTTGAACACCTGCACTTTTACAACATACGACTAAATCTCCATAAGTGTGTCTTTGGTGTAGATAGTTACAAGCTTTTGGGATTTATCATATCACATTGTGGTATCAAGTTAGACACAAATAAAATAGATGCTATCATTAATATGCCACCTCCAAAGAACATCTCTTAACTTCATAGTTTGGGGGGAATATTCAAGTTATTCATCGATTCATTTCACAATTGGTTGATCGTACCCTTCCCTTCACTCATCATCTAAAGACAATGTTTGTTTCTCCTTGAATGAATATTGCTAAAGGGCTTTTAAAGACCTTAATTTGTATTTGGCTAATTAACCTATCTTAATGCCTATTGTTCTTAGATGTCCTCTTCTTTTATATACATCTACATTGTCTCAAGCTTCGGAGGCTCTCTTGGCGCTGCATGATAATGAAGGTAGGGAACGTGATGTTTACTACATCAACCATACCCTCCTTGATTATGAAACTCACTATTTGACATTAGAGAAGTAGTGTCTTGCTTTGGTGCTATGAAGGCATAAGTTAAGGAATTATCTTCTCCATGTAGAAATGCATGTGATTGTTAAATTCAATCCTCTTAAAAATTTATCTCTAAAATGGACTTGTCTTGACGTTTAGCTAAATGGGTCATGTTATTGATTGAGTTTGACCTAAATTTTGTCTCCCAAAAGGCTATAAATGGACAAGCTCTGACCGATCATTTCCTTGATGCTCCCTCTCTATTTTCCTTTCCCAATCTTGACTCTTTTCTTGATGATCACATCCTATTTATAGACGGTGATCACTCGTGGGAATTATTCTTTGATAGATTGAGGTGTTGAACTGGCTCTAGAGCCATTATAATATTGGTTCCCCCTTCAAGCAAGTTGATTCCCCTTTCTTTCAATCTCAACTTCTAATGTACAAACAACATCATTGAGTATAAAGCCCTTATTTCTATCTTACATTCCATGTTGTCTCTAAACATAAAATTCATTCACATTTATGATGAGTCTTAGTTTATCATAAAACAAGTCACTGGTTCTTATCATCCTAAATAAGATAGGGTTTCTTAGTATTGTGACCTGGTTTTATCACTGCTTCATCAATTCTCTTCTTTCTCCATTGAGACTATCATGTGTAAAGGTGATCATCATGGAATGGCTAGGGCTTCTTTCCTTGTTCCCTTTGATGATTTGGTAGATAATTATCATTTTGTTATTCATATGATGTCTTTACCTGCTATCGTCAATAGTTCTCCTTTTGACACTCTCTTCTATTTAATATTGATTTTGAGGAATGGTACTCACATATATTTAATTATTTGCATAATAGTACATTTCTAAATAATTCTTCCAAAAGTGCTCATACTCAAATTCAAAAACTTGCAGCGCATTACATTATCATTTCTAATGTCTTTTATCAATGATGTTACAATGGCCTCCTTCATTGCTTGACTATGTCTAAAATACTAGTTGCCCTTCAAGAGGCCTACTTAGGTGCTTGTGGGTGGACATTTTGGTGGCAGATCGTTAGTCCAAAAACATCTTTGTATGGGGTACTATTGGAAAAGCATGGAACAAGATTATTTCACCTTTGTCAAGAAATGCTTTCAATGCCAACAACATAGCAATCTAATCCTAACTCTTGCATAGGAACTTGGTGCTAAGACATCCCCTTGGCCATTTTCTATATGGGGCTTGAATCTGATTGGTTAAATTTATCCACCCTCTTCTCAAGGACACACTTTCATTATTACTACTACATATTACTTTATGAAATGAGTTGAAGTTATTCCACTTAAATCCACAACTACTGAAGTGATATGTAGATTCTTTTTCGATAACATAATTTCTTGCTTTAGACTTTCTTCCGCCTTTGTTTTTAACATTGGATCTTCATTCAAGAATAAAGATGTGAAGTAGTTCCTTGATAAATTCCACATTCAACAAAGATTTTCTACATTGTATTACCCTTAGTCTAATGGTCAAGTTGAGGTTTCTAATAAAATAATTGAATAAATTCTTCACAAAATTGTAAAAAAACAAGATAAAGACTAACATGCACACAACTTTCTTATGCATTATGGGTCTATCCCATGAGCATTCGTATAGCTATTGGTACTACTACGTATAATTTCATGTATGGCATAGATGCCATCATGCCTTTGGAGCTGGAGATTCCATGTTTACGAGTTTCACTTTAGGGGCTCATTGATGATAACACTTATTGTGAACAACATATACAATAGTTTGAGATGCTTGATGATCATTACATTAATTCTCTTGAACATCTTCAAGATTATCAAAAGAATCTTAATCACAATTATAATCAATGTGTTCTATATCATTCATTTCAAATAGGTGATTTGGTTCTTTATGAGAATCAACATAATACAAATAACTTGGCTAGTGTTAAAGAGAAATTCAATCCTAATTGGCTGGGACCTTACATCATCACCTCCGTTTATGATTTTGGAGCGTATGGCCTCACTATGATGGATGATAAGTCTATTAAGGAACCCATAATTGTTATTCATCTTCATTGATTTCACATATGATTTCTTTTCTTTCATGTGACATTTGTATAATGTGGTTATTCTTACACATTTGTCATTATTTATCTTGCATAATTCAATCATGGGAATAATTTTTGTGTTGTGATTTCTTTTGTATTTTATATTTCAGGTTAGTATAAGATCCTTTTTATTTAAAAAACAATGTGTCAGTTTATTTGGTCTTTCATATACCTTATATTCATGTGCACACTTGTTGAGTTGATTCTCGACACAATCACACATGTCTTGGATTTTTCGTTGTAATTTTTTTTAATTATGGAAATTACTGCATTAATTCATTCTTATATTTCTTAAAGTGAATCATTTTCTTTACCATGTTAATTAATTAAATGTGCAAATGATTAATTTATTAAGTTCATTCCAATTGTTTGAATAGATCTTTATAACATTTAATTAAACAATTTCATCCATACATATACTTCATAAGTTGAAACATAAAAAATACATGTAAATTAAGACATTTATAGCATATCAACATCTCATAACACATGTATACACTCCAAAATATCAACATCTTGATATATATATATATATATATATATATATATATTGTCTCATCAAATACATAGTATACAAAATCTCCACCACTATGTCAAAACGTGGTGTCTATACAAAAATATGATACACAAATATGCATCACAACAATGCATGGTTGCTTGATCCCTCAAGACCTAGTGGTTGGTCTGGTTGTGATGGTAGCTGGCATACTAAGGCTATGGAGTGAGAGTGGATCTAAGATTCACTATTTTTGTAGGCCCCTAAATAAGCCCCTTAGCTCTACTATCTCTCATGTGAGCTCACTCTACTGTAGCATCGCTATTTGAGACTATAGTCTATTTGCCTCTGCCATAAATGCCTATACCCTTGGGTGGTTCAGGTTTGTTAGTGATGTTATAAATAGGCTCTTTGAAGCTCGGCCTTGTTACGACCTAGTTGGCTCTATAGGGTGTCACATACAACCTTTTCACACTCTACACTCATCACAAGTTGATCACACTCTATTGTGAGCACTGCCACCTATGTCCCTACCTAGTCTCACTCTATAGTAAGCGATGTCACCGAGGCAGTGACCTAGTCCCACTCTGTGGTGAGGGAAATGACCTCTGCAATAGATCAATATCCTCATACTCCCTCTCCTCATACGTCTCTTTGAGCTCAGCTATGGGGTCGAGGATGTCATTGTGTTATCTCATGGTCTATAGAAGTTGATAGTTGGCCTTCATCCCATGCTCGAGTTGCGTCGTAGGGACCATCTCTGCAATGAATCAACCAATGAAGTTGAGCTACTCTCATGTGCACATAGTAAAATAAAAATAAATTCTAATTAGTCTTATGTCACATCATATGTAATCAAAATAATCAACAACTAGTATTCTACTAAAATTACAATGCTAAATCATAAACATTCTCACTTGGGTCCCCAATCTACTAGTTATGATCTAGAGGCTACTAGTTTAGCTAGTGTTGTAGATGGTACTATTATTAGTGTTGTATTTATTGTGGAGAGATTCATAGTAGTTGTGTTGCTTGAATCCCAAGGCACCATTTGGCTAGGCACCCCAAAAGCTAATGTAGTGGTTGTACCACTTGAGGTTGGGATCTAGGCCTCTCCATTAGTGTGGCCATGCTCTTATTCTTATACCATCATCACCTTGCTCAATGACACTAACACCCTTGGATGCCAACGCACCCTCCAAACACTAGTGCCCTTGTTGGATGATAGTGTGTTTGGAGGATGACAATGTAAGCCTAGATGCTAGTGCTAGTGCTAGACACCAACATAGGCTGCAAGTCCTACTAGGTGTTAAAGAATAAAAAATGCATCAACAATTAAGAATTTCCATTTATCTCTCATATGCAAAGATCTTGCTCCACTCCCTCTCATAGCTAGTACAACTTGGGGCATCAGAAATCTTATCTACACAACATTTTGTTTCTCAAAGTGCTCTAAGGGCTCTAAAATTTCTATATTTGGAAAGTATAAATAAGAAAATTCTCAAAAGATTAACTATTTGTAGGAATTTTTTAATTTTTTCAACACCTCCACCAAAACTTCCATAACTTTTAGCTGCAATCTCAATTTTTTGTTGGGATAAGGTGCCATTATCCTTGTAAATCCCAATATTGTATTATTCCATTTATTATTTGTAATTACCCATAAGGGATGTACAAGTTCCATCGGTAGTGGTAAAAATTATTTACTATCCACGGTAATTATGGAGTTACTGCATGGTAAGTCCCAAAGTTACTGGCGGTAGTTATGGGATGTTATTTACTATGGTATTTGGTAATTGGTCAAAGTGGGGTGCACATGTGGAGGAATAATCTATTTTTAGTGTTATGACGCATGTCATAGATGTTGTAAAAAAGTTTAAGAGATTCTATGACAACTGTAAGTTGTCATAAGAATCTATGACACTAATAATAGCATATGACGCGTCATAAGATGTTGTAAGTGGCTATTTTTAGCCCCAAGGCGTTCAAGCTTGCATGGGCACTTTTTCCCAAGTGTAGGTGCATGTATGACAGCATTTATGACCTCGTAAGAGCCTATTCTTGGCCATGGACGCCCAAGGTTGTGTTGTTGACTCTTGACAAGTGTTATGGGCTTGTAAGAAGTCATTTAATGTCTTGAGGTTGTGTAAATTCTATATAAACCATAGCATAGTAGATGAGAGGAATATATAACAGTTTATAGGTACCCAAGTTCTACCAGAGTGAAGGTTGGAGGACAGAGGAAGTGAATGTATTTGTAATCTCCTTTTGTGAAGATAATACAACTTGGCCTCTTTTCTTGGTGGAGTTTTTTACCCAAAAGGGTTTTCCCCACATTAAACACTTGTGTTATGTGCTTCAGTCTGCTTCTAGTATATTTCTGTATTGTGGGTTTATGTTTTGTTACAATCTCCATTAATAACACACAATTAAAGATTGATGAAATTTATTCGAATTAGATTTCCATTGAAGTAGTGTTGCTTTCATTTCTAACATTTGGTATCAGAGCCTAGCCAGCTTTGACTCTTGGGTGGTAGTGTGGAAGTTGTAGTTGCAGTGGGAGATTTAGTTGCATTTGTTTTGCAGATCTTGTGTTGTTATTATAGTTGCATGATCCACCATTGCATCAACCTCTCGAATGGACATTGAGAAGTTCAACGCAACGGGGTATGAATTGTGGAAGCTAAAAATGGAAGATTTGTTGGAAGAAAGAAACCAATGGTTGGCTGTCCAAAAAGAGAAGAAACCTGACGATGTCTCTCAAGATGAGTGGGATAGACTGGATAAGAAGGTATGGGGAACCATTCGATTGTGTCTTTCAGACTCTGTCCTGTTGAATGTCGCAAAGGAAGAGACTGCATATAAGTTGGGGAAATGGTTGGGTGAGATCTATCAAGCCAAGAGTATGGTAAATAAACTTTATTTAAAAAGAAAATTATTTTCCATGAAAATGCGAGAAGGTGAATCAGTTGCAGAGCATTTAAATTCTTTTAATTTGTTAGTGAGTCATCTTGATTCAGTAGATGTTGAGGTTAGTGAGGAAGATAAATGTATCTTACTTCTTTGTTCTTTACTTGAGTCTTGGGAGAATGTTATCCTTGCTATCACTGCTAACCTCGTGGATCCGAAGTTGGATGCTCTTGTTTCAATGCTACTATCACAGGAATTGAGGAAGAAGAGTTCAAATAGTTTAGGGGATGCTCTCAGTGTCAGGGGAAGGTCTAAGGAAAGAGGACCTAAGGGAGATTAGAAAGTGGCTAAGGACAAGTCCAAGGGCCGGTCTAAGACTCCTGGTAAAAAGAACAGAGTTAAGTGTTGTAACAGCGGTAAAAGGGGACATGTGAAGGAGTGCAGAAATCCCAAGAAACAGTGGGAGAGTGCTTCGGATAAGTCCTCAAATGTAGGTGAAGAAGTTTTACTTTCTACATGTAATCTTGTTTCTAATGATCACTGGTTGATTGACTCAAGATACTCATTTCATATGACCCTGCATAAGGAATGGTTCTCCTCATATGAAGAATATTATGGAGCTAATATCTACCTTGGTGACAACTCTACATATCCGATTGTCAGGAAAGGAAAGGTATTGTTGTGTTTCAGTGATGGGAGGATTAAAACCCTCCCTGGTGTTTTGCATGTTCGTGGATTAGCTAGAAATCTAATTTTAGTTTCGAATTTGAATGATTTGGGAATGCATGTGACATTTGACAAGCATGGCTACAGATTGGTGAGAGGGAACTTGGTGGTAGCAAAATGGAAGAGATTCGGGAACTTGTTTAAGCTTGAAGCCACTATAGTTTGTAATGCCTCCTATGTATTTGAGGCCACTACTGAAAATACATGTATGTTGTGGCACTGTAGATTGGGCCACACAAGCAATAATGTATTGAAAACTATTAATAATAAAAATTTGTTGGACGATTTCTCTTATTTTGATGAGCACTTTGATTTCTATGAGCATTGTGTGTTTGATAAACAAAATAGAAAATCATTTCCTTTAGGAAGCAATAGAGCAAAAGAGAAGTTAGAAATTATTCATACGAATGTGTTTGGACCTATGGATAATGAATCTATTAGAAAATCTCATTATTTTGTAACCTTCATTGATGATGTGTCCAGATTTACATGGATTTATTTTATGAAGCATAAATCTGAAATTTTCACTAAGTTTAAGGAATTCAAAGTCTAGTAGAGAACCAATCAGGTTTAAAGATAAAAACATTAAGATTAGATAATGGAGGGGAATATTTCTCTAAGGAATTTGATGATTGTTGCAAGCATGCAGGTATAATCAGACAAAAGACAACTCCGTATACACCACAACAGAATGGTCTTGCAGAAAGGATGAACTAAACAATTATGGAAAGGGACAGAAGTATGCTTAGTGATGCATAGTTGGATAAATGCGTTTGGGCAGAGGTTGTGTGTACTTCTTGCTACTTGATAAACAGATCTCCTTGTAAGGCTCTTGATTCGACACCTTATGAAGTGTGGACAGGTAAGAAACTTTTGTTTCACATTTAAGGGTTTTTGGTTGTGAGGCTTTTGTTCATGTGCCTAAGGAAAAGTGATCTAAGTTGGATCCAAAGGCTGAAAAGTGTACATTCATTGGATATGGTGATAATGTGAAAGGTTATAAGCTTTGGAATCCACTAACCCGCAAGATTATCTTTTCTAGAGATGTAATTTTCAGGGAACTTAGAGCTATTTATGCACTTGAGCAGCCAAAAGAAAAAGATGAAAAGGTAAAGAGAGTGCACTTTGAGTTACAGAAGCAAGATGCACCTCAAGAAGAACAGAATGATGGATTAGGGGGTGAAGAAGAAGAAGAAGATTCAAGTAGTTCTTATGAAGATGAATCTGTTGTGATAGAAGAAGTTGGTACAGATGATCATGTAGAAGAATGAGTAGAGTCTCTTACTCCACCCTTGAGGAGATCCACAAGACAATGGAATCCAATTGATAGGTATAGCCCACCAGATTTATGTTGTGCATGTGCTTTATTGAGTACTAACGATGAACCTAGATCCTACAGAGAAGATATTTCTGCAGATGATAGTGAGTCTTGGCAACTGGCCATGCAGGAGGAGATGATGGCTTTAGACTCTAATAACACCTGGGATCTTGTTCATTTGCCCAAAGGAAGAAAGGCCATAGGATGTAAGTGGGTCTTCAAGAAGAAGTTTGGAGTAGACGGGTCATTGGAGAAGTACAAGGCTAGACTGGTAGCCAAGGGCTACTCCCAGAGAGAGGGAGCTGATTTTGGTGAGATATTCTCTCTTGTTGCTAAATTGACTTCTATTAGATTTCTCTTATCCATTGTTGCATCTTATGATTGGGAGATTGAGCAAATGGATGTTAAGACTATGCTCTTACATGGAGATCTTGAAGAAGAAATTTATATGCAACAGCCTATAGGTTTTGAGGTAAAGGAAAAGAACATTGGATTTGTAGGTTAAAGAGGTCTCTTTATGGTCTAAAACAGTCCCCCATAATGTGGTATCAAAAGTTTGATTCATTTGTTTTGAGATTGGGTTTTGTTAGAAGCGAGGAGGATCATTGTGTTTACATTCATTATGTTTACATTCATTGTGTTTACATTCATTGTGTTGATGATTCTATACTGGTTATTGCTTTGTATGTTGATGACATGTTTTTCAGCAATACTAAAGGTATGGTCATTGAGCTTAAAGCCCAACTTTCAAGTGCAGTTGAGATGAAGGATCTTGGTGCTGCAAGGTATATTTTGGGAATGGAGATCAAGAGGGATAGAGTTAACAAAAATCTTTGGTTGTCACAAAGTAAGTATGTGAATACTATTTTGCATAGGTTTAGTTTGCAGGACTGTAATCGAGTTAGAGTTCCTCTACCCATTGGTACTAAGCTTTCATTAGATATGTGTCCAAAGACTGAGGATGATCTTGAGGATATGTCTAGTGTGCCATATGCTAGTACTGTAGGGAGTTTGATGTATGCAATGGTTTGCACTAGACCAGATATTACCCAAGCAGTGGGAGTTTTGAGCAGATTTATGTCTAACCTTGGTAGACAGCATTGGAACTATGTGAAGAGGGTGTTTAAATATATTGAAGGTACTCATCATTGTTTGGTTTATTCTGGTACTGATAGTGCTGATAAATCTTTAGACATACAGGGTTTTGTTGATGTAGATTGGGCAGGTGACTTGGATAGTCGAAGGTCCACTAGTGGCTATGTGTTTACTCTGTTTGGAGGTACAGTGAGTTGGATGAGTAAGAGGCAGCCCACAGTTGCTTTGTCCACCACAGAAGCAAAGTATATGGCTACAACTCATGTCTATAAGGAGTCAGTTTGGTTGAGGAGACTGTGTACAGGTATTGGTTTTGATTGTAGGAATATTTAGATTGGTTGTGATAGCCAGAGTGCTATTTGTTTGGCTAAGAATCCCATGTATCATGCTCAAACTAAGCATGTTGATGTTCAGTATCACTTTGTTCAAGAGTTGGTTGCAAATGGAGAGATTGAGTTGAAGAAGATAAACACTCAGGAGAATGTTGCAGATTCATTGACCAAGCCTATGAGCACAGAGAAGTTTGTGTGGTACAGAGAGGCCATGGGCCTTGTTTCTAGTGCCTGATTATTTTTCATTTGATTTCCTATGGGTTGATTTACAATGTATAATGTCAAGTGGGAGAATGTTGGGATAAGGTGCCATTAACCTTGTAAATCCCAATATTGTATTATTCCATTTATTATTTGTAATTACCCATAAGAGATGTACAAGTTTCACCGGCAATGGTAAAAATTATTTACTGTCCACAGTAATTACGGAGTTACTGCATGGTAAGTCCCGAAGTTACTAGCAGTAGTTATGGGATGTTATTTACTATGATAAATGGTAATTGGTCAAAGTGGGGTGCACATGTGGAAGAATAATCTATTTTTAGTGTTATGACACACATCATAGATGTTGTAAGAAGGTGTAAGAGATTCTATGACAACTGTAAGTTGTCATAAGAATCTTTGACACTAATAATAGCATATGATGTGTCATAAGATGTTGTAAGTGGCTATTTTTAGCCCCAAGGCATTCAAGCTTGCATGGGCACTTTTTCCCAAGTGTAGAATGCATGTATGACAGCATTTATGACCCCATAAGAGCCTATTCTTGGCCATGGACGCCCAAGGTTGTGTTGTTGACTCTTGACAAGTGTTATGGGCCTGTAAGAAGTCATTTAATGTCTTGAGGTTGTGTAAATTATATATAAACCATAGCATAGTAGATGAGAGGACTATATAATAGTTTTTAGGTACCCAGGTTCTGTCAGAGTGAAGGTTGGAGGATAGAGGAAGTGAATGTATTTGTAATCTCCTTTTGTGAAGATAATACAACTTGGCATCTTTTCTTGGTGGAGTTTTTTACCCGAAAGGGTTTTCTCCACGTTAAACACTTGTGTTATGTGCTTCATTCTGCTTCTGGTATATTTCTGTATTGTGGGTTTATGTTTTGTTACAATCTCCATTAATAACACACAGTTAAAGATTGCTAAAATTTATTCGAATCATATTTCCATTGAAGTAGTGTTGCTTTCATTTCTAACATTTTTTACACTATTTATTTCATGAAAATCCTAACTCTACTCTCTTTCTTATCATGTACTCTTTTTTGACTTATTATTTTCTGAAATAACCCTTCAAAGACTATTTTTGTTAAAATTTATCTCAAATCTCAAAGTGGTAAACTTTTCCCCATTTTTGCCTCTTACATGTCAGGCCAAAACAAGAGGGGGCATAAATTCACCCTTATTTCTCTTTGATTCATTTTCTCTTCATATCATTCTTCTCATCATATTAGAATTCATCTATTTATTGCTTCAATTTTTGGATTTACATTTACTCGTCTTGCAGGATTATATATTTTTCTAACATCATGATTTTGTAGGATTGTGGTTCTGACATTTTGGTTTTCCAGGTTCTTGGTATGGAGGCATGATCCTTCCACTTGAAGAATTTTATACATCACCTACAATATCCTTCTGTTATCCTTTTCATGATAATATTTTATTTATGTCCTTTATTGTGTATTTTCATTTAGTACATTAGCTTGCTAAAGTGGGAGAAAATCTAACATAGAAAATTACTTACGCTCACAATTTGATGCTATGTTTTGAACTCATTTAACATCCATTCCCATAGCATCCTTTTAGAGATTACTTGAGCCTAGTCTTGGCATATTTTTCATCACCAATTTTGTCAATATTCTACATCATAGTCTAGTTCTTGATGTTTTCTTGAGACCACATGCCAAATTTAAGAAAATTTCTTTAGGATGCTTGCACAACATGCTAGCATCGTGGAAGTTTTCAAAAAATGAAATGTTGGTTTCCTTCTTAGTTTCTTTCTGCCACCTACTATAATGTCCATCTATCAAGAAAATGTCTTTCTTATTAGAATTTGACCCTTCAACTTCCCCATAACCCTTATGCAAGAATAACATTTTGGTTCTCTCATTCTATTCTCTTGCAATCTAAAAAACTCTCTCTTGGCTGGAATATAATCTTTTCCTTTTTTAGCTTATATTGGATACACACTATTGCAACTCCACCATTTTTGAAACTCTCACAAGGATTCACGTTGCTATAATTTGATTGACTCCTTCGAAGAGCTCACCTTTTCTCTACTACACTATTTGCTAGTAATATTGTTCTTGTTGTTGTTTTGGATAATATTGCTGCAATATTTTCTATTACATTTTTGTTCTTTATTGGAAAATCTCTTGGTGCCCATCACCACCTTTTTATCTTATCACATACACTAGGGTATTCTTCCCTATAGACCAGGGATTTATACTTATAGATTTATTTTATTATAATTTCTCTTAACTCCTAGATGTACGTAGGATAGGAGTACACACACTATTTTCCAATCTCTTTATCATTGGTTGTCCGTGGAGCTCAAAAGACCAACATAGGGGCTTGACCGCACTTGGAAAGATCCTAAACAAACCCAAAAAACTTCTTATCTTTCAACCACATGTATTTGGGAAGCCTTCAACCACATGGAAGTTTGTAAGTGTTTTACCCTTTCCTTTTCATTTCTATTTTCCATTTTAAATATATAAATATTATCATTTCCTTTCATTTCTATATCATTTTTTATCATTTGGAATATTATTTTTGTTTTCCCTATTTCCTATTATGTAGTTGGACATAAGATTGGCGAGGAAATACATGTTTTTTCTGAAGTTTGGATAACATTTGAGCCATATAGACTACAATGTGATGTGCTACAATGTGATGCGCTAGAATCCTAGGTAGTGCTCTCTAGGTTCTAGTGCTAGGTTATTTTCATCTTGTTGTTTTCTATTTTGAATCCAGTTTCATGAACTTGTGCTTCACGAAACAACATTTTATCATTTTCCAAGTTTAAAATATTTCTGAGATATTCTGATTTATTTTGTTCTTTCTATTTGAATAGTGGAAAAATACTTTATCTTTGAAACTAGTTTAATCCTAGAGTAGTGTCATTGAAAACATTTAGTTTAGAAAACATAAATTCCTTAGCTAAATCATATTTTCATACACTACACTATCCTTCTCCACAAGTTGAATGTGAGTCTCCTTAGAGACATTGAAAAGGATGGAATCAAAGAGACAATTGTATAGTTATTTGAGCCTTCTTGTTGAGCTTCTTTCAATCTTCATTTGATAAACTACCGTGCTTTTCTTTATTTGTAATGAGTCTCTATTGATCTCTTTCCTCCAAGAGATTTTCCATTTTTAGTTTTTACAAATCGTATTTAGAGCCATTGATTTCTTAATCTTTGAATGAGATATGCTTGCCATGGATTCTCTAAGCACACTCAGATCTACAAAATCACTAAACCAAATACTCTCATTGTAACCAAAAAAACCCACAACACTACAAGAAAGACATCCCTCTCTAAAATCAACTTATGTCTTTGATACCAAATGTTGAATACAAGGTGAATGGCATACTGATAATATTAACAAAATAGTTTTGTAATTTGATTAAGCATGTAATGAACCAATAAGATTAATGAAATAATGGAGAAGCAAACATAAAACATGCAAACTATATGAACACAAAATATATGTGGAGAAATGTAATGTCCCCTTCCTAAGCATCTAACAGTAACAGTTAGCCTATTACTTGGGTTCTCGTAGGCTAACATGTTGGTTAGGGGACTCCTTCTGAGGGGGTTGATGGCATGATAGTTCAGCCATTTGGGTTTTACAGAGGTTAAAATGAGCTCAGAGATGTCAAAGATTCATGGTGATGCTTTTTAGGGTATTTTTGGACATGGGGTCCACACTTACTATTTTTAGCAGGGGCACTTGCTGACACCAACTGCGCCACATGGCATCGATTATTGTTTTGACCTAGTTGGGTTCTTCATCCCATGTCATTGGTGTCCATTTGAGCAGGTTTGGTTTATTTTAATTAATTTTAATGATGTTAAGTTAAATTAAAGATTTAACTTAATATTAATTAACTAATAAAGGTGACTTTATTATTTTAATTGGAACGCTCAGCTTTGCTAAGTCTTTTGTTATAAAATTAAGTTATGTTAACCTCTTGGGTGGCATCCAAATTAAGGGAGATGTAAGGATGAAAAACAAAGTAAATAATTTATCATTTCCAAGAGAAGGGTGTGTGAATTTTGGAGGTTTAAAAGAAAAAAAGAGCTCATTTGCACGAGTATGCTTGAATATTATTCTACAGTTTTTTGTTGGCTAAACTGGTTCTCCTTTGTCTTTGTGAGGATGAAATCCCTCATGAGGATCAACAATTGTAGGATTGGAAGACATCCCAAGGTTGTTTGTTGATAGTCTCATATAGGGACTATGCTGGTTATACATAGTTTCAAAAATACAGTTGTTCTTTACAAGGGTTTAATGCAGATTTCTATGAAGTGATAAAGCAAGTGAATTGAGGAGAAATGTTAAAGGTTTTAGGGAGAGTTTAGGGTGTATAGAAGATACTTTGTTGGTCGTACCACTTCAAGGAGACTGTACCATTTGTGGGAAGTTGTAATTGCTTGGTAAAGACAAAACAATCACATTTTCTGCTATTCATTATTATGGAGAGACATGAATCAGTATTCCACAAAACCACTTGTTAACTTGTTTATTAATCCAATTTCCAAAATTAATAATATAAAATCAAAACAAACATAAGAGTAGCAACTATAAAGACAACACATTGACACCAAGATTTTTACATGGAAAACCTAAAGAGGGAAAAACCACGATGAGTGTTAGCTCATAATATATTATGATAGCTCAATACCGGATTACAAGAAGGCTCACTGCCCTATGAAGAAGTGCTCACTGGACAAAGGCTCACTGCCTAGAGAAAATAAGAAAGAAGGATTGGATCACTGCCAAAGGATGAATTGCAGTTGATGCATCTACCACATGCTAGATCATAGTTCCATTGAAGGATCAATACACAGATTCAAAGGTCTTCATTTATTCTTCCCTGCTTCTCAACTTAACTACATATACTTTATTTTTTGTTCTTGTTCAACTTTTCTACTCTGGACTCTGCTCATATTCCTTCACACATGAATTCACACACCACACACCTCAATACATCACACTATCATCAAATTCCATCAAGTATATATATTCACTACAAGATTTATCTCAATCAGGTCAGCAAGCAAAACATAAATTGTGTACACAAATACATCTTGTCGGCTTGAACTTGTGTACAATCTGCAACGTGGACCAAACCAAACATATAATGATCTTCCTATAGGTTGACATAGATCATACAACCACTTAGATTTATTCATTAAACAATATATCTTCTCCGCATATGAATTTTTCATGCATGTTAGCCTATTTCTTAAGAGCACACTTAACCAGTTCAATTGTCACTTCACAACTTTCACTACGGATCATATATGACTCTAAGAATCACATCCAACACTCATATTTGACCTCTTAACATATCTTCAGAACCACAAGATAAAGTATGCAACTGTAGAGGAATGCGGACCCTTTTTCTCAGGCATTGTGCACTGTTCTTGACTTAACTGTGTTCACCTGGACTTAGCTAAATCATGGTATGTCTTCCAGAGATCTTTAGAACTTGTAACCTTGGATATTTCACCTTCAAGGAATTGTGAACAACATACCTAAACCGCATACCTTGACCATCAACTGTGGAGGAATACCACTTAGTTTGCTACTAACTCTGTGTTGTCAGTACTTAGCCATTCTTCCTTAGTCTTTTGTGTCCGGACCAAATCCTTGTGTGCAGGTTATTTCCAAGTTGAGTTCCCAATCATCCTTAGCTCCACCATGCTTTGTTTGCTTTGTTTCCATCAATGACAACATTACCCAATCAGCAGTGTCTCTTGACTATGTTGCCAATAATCTCCCCATTTGGCATTAATAGCAACACTTAGTGAAAAATGTGTATCTACTCCCCCTTACTTTGTAATTCTTCTCCTCCTAAGGTGTTTGTCCATTTTTCACTGGTCTTCTTCTCCCCCTTTGACATCAATGGCAAAGGTGTATGTACAAGAGTCAAAATTCGACCAAAACTACAAAAATATTCATACTCTACCGCATATGTACATATACAATACTTCAACTCAATTAGTTTTTGGTGAAAGAATATCCTTATACACAATCCTCAATTGTGTAATTTCATCCCATTGATTCATTGCCCTTCCCAAAATTTGAATGTGACCATTTATCAAAAAGACTAATTTTTCTGCCTTTTGCACATTTGAGGGTGTGTCAATCTGTGAAGCTACCTGTGCTTCTGCTGCAAGATTTTTCATGATCTCAATTTTTGAGCTTAATACCCTTCTCAGAAAACATATTTTATTTTTAGTTTCTTCCTATCTACTGAGCAAATTGCTTATGCAATTCTAAATATTTTCAACTTGTGTTTCTATGCAACTGATTGAGTCAACTATTGGATCAAAGGTCTCAGAAATATTTGTGAGTTGAAGCTCCATTCTTTTGATTTTCTCATCCATTTCCTTAGTAGTTTCAAGCCAAGATAGACAAAATTTATATATTTCATAGGCTTCCTTGATTGCACTTATCATGTTCTTGATACTGCTCTCTTACAAAATTTTGTCACTATCTAACTTGGTTTTTTATATTGCTAATCTTTTGTCTTCATATTCCTTTTTAACCTTAATATCAACAGACTTTTCAAAGGATTCAAAATGAGTACTTACAAAATTTATAAGACTTTTGAGATGATCATTTGATGATGTTGATATATCCTTCTGGTATGAGGGAATTAACTTCTCTAGAATGCTTGATGTCTCATTGATGAGTTCATTGTCTTATAAATATGTTCTCAACATTTCTTCTTGAGCCTTAGCTTGCACTATTGATACTAGTTTGAACTTTTCCACAGGAGACATAGAAGCTAGATTTATTGGTCCTTCTAGAGTCTTGGATGATTCTAGAATCTGTAGATTCTGTTGTTTTTTCAAAAACTTTCTATTATAGTAAATTGAGATTTGGTCTCCAACAGTGTCTCTTGCTACATACTCATCACTAAGTGTAACTTTCCTTCTTTTCTTTCCTTCTATTGGATTGACTTTCTCTACTTCTGTACTGGATGAGATGCTTGTTCTTTTCTTGGGGCTAGATGCATGTTCTTCCTTTTCATCTTTCTTATCTTTTCTTTCTGAAGTGTTTGGCTTCCATTTCATTGGAGCATTTAAGGGTCTTGAATCTCCATCTTTGGTTTTTGCCTTGCTTGTTTGTTCATTAGAAATTTTCTTTGAGTGCTCATATTCCATAGATAGTTCTTTGAACATTCCAAATCTATCTTGTTTGAGATCTTGTGGTTTCTTTAGTAGTTCATCAGCTAATTCAATCAGGATATCTTCTACAACTTCATATCCTAATGGAGGGACCCATGTAGTTCTTGGTTCCACAGCTTCCATGAAAAATTTGTCTTTATTCACCATGGATACAATCTCATTTTCATATTTCATCACTACCTTTTCAGGTATCCGGACCCTACGTATCATTCTCTTTTGAAAATTCATGAAGTCTTCCCCCAAAATTTTATTATGTTTGTTTTTATTTCCCAAACTTTGCAGATGATTTCTTATTTGATTGCTATTGGTGTATGATCAAGCTAGACAATGCTTCCCAAGCCGAGTAGCTCTCTCAGGAAGTAGAAGAGTAAACAAGTAATCAAAGTTTCGTATTTGAAGGGAAAATTTGTCTCTTTTATTCTTTTCGGGTTCTCCATTAATTCACTCCAAAGCAATTCACATATATTATAATCTGTATTATTTTTTACCATATCATAAGCTGAGTATATAGCTAATGCAGACACAGAATGTTTTGAATGAGAAAAGTATATTTTGTATCCAACAATCATTGATGCAAATCTGACGGTTGGATCCTTGATATCATTTATTGTGAGAGCTTTCTTATCAAATTTGGCCCCTGTGAGTTGCATTACTAAATTGTTCTTTATTTTCTTCTCACTTGGAATCCTTCCAGGAGAACTCATACCAGTCACAGCTTTAATAGCTTCTTTGGTTATCATACATGGTCTATCAAGCCACAAAAATTCATCATGAATCCTGCTGAGAATGAACCTAACCCATGTATCATTTGAGATAGTAGGAAAATCCAACCAGGTGTCCAATTTCTTTTCTCCTAGAACTTTATATTCATTCTTCAACTCAACATCAATAGTAGTTAGTTCATCCAAGTATAATTTTTCAAGATTCAAGTGATTGTATTCCTCTAGATTGGTACATGAATGTATGGCCTAATATCTTCCATATGCATGGTTCCATGAGGAGAAATTGAGAATGCTCCTACTGAATCATTTTTCGGTGGTTTGAAGAAATTTTTCTTGAGCTTGGGGCGAGGCTTTTCCAAAATATCGATTAATTGGGGAATAAACATTTTCTGAAATAGTTTAGACTACACAAAAGGGTTTTCAAGCTGTAAATACCTTTTCCACCGAATTAGGGTTTCCTTCACCTGAGGTCAATTTTGACTTGAATTGTTTTAGAGAACTCTGAATTGCTTGGATTTTAGCTTCAAATCACCTTAAACACTTGAAAGATTGAATGCAAAGTGATTAATCTTTTACAAATCCAAGCCTTTAAACCCCTTGAAGTATCATCATAAATGCGGTCTTTCAAAAAGATGTCAAACACTTCTCTGTCAGCCACAGTCAATCCAAATTGCTCCGCATTAGATCTTTCTTTACCGGAACTTCTTTCAAAGGCTTTGTCATAGAGTTCTTCACAACATACCATAGTGCCAGATTCTAGCACTAACTTTCTGGCTGGGGGCTTTAGATTTTCAACACAACTCCTCCTGAGCCAGAGCTACCATTTTACTTCCCTAAGGAAGTATCTACACTAGATGCTAGTGCGGATCCATCCTTGACTTCAATTACTTCTTTCTTTATCCAGATCTTGTCCATTTCTTTTTTTGTTTCAACTAGATCAACTTTTTCTTTTCCTTTATCATTCCTCTGATTTGTTTTCCTTTCTTTAGTATAATAGTTTCTTTTCACATTCTTGCTTCTGCAAAATCTCGCAACATGTCCAAACTTGTTGCAATTGTAGCACATAATGTCTTCCTGTCCTTGATTCCTTCCTCTAAATGAATTCATCCTTGATCTGTATTGATTGGCCACATGCCCAAATCTATTGCAAGCAAAACATCTTCCATTGAATGATTGAGTATTCCTTGAATTGTGAAAGTCATTTCTTACCAGACTTTTGCATTCATTTGATCTATGACCAATTTTCTTGCAATTGAAACATTGAACAGAGAATGATGGAACATTCTGATTTATTCTACTCCTACACTGGGTAGCTTTATGACCAAACTTTTTGCAATTAAAACAATGGCCATTGAAACATGGGTACCTTTGAACATTTAGTTGTCTAACCAAAGGTCTTCTAGGTCTTCTTCTTTGATTCCTGAACTAGTTTCCTTTGTTTTGCTTCAATAGAAAGTTTCCTTGACCTGATTTTGAACTTTCTCCTTTCTCAAATCCTAATCCTTGCTTATCATCTGAATTCTTTTAACTAGCAATCATCTCATCAAGTTTTGCAGAACTTATCTTGAACTTTTCTTCATAGCTTTTGGCTTTTTCCAAGTCTATTTTCAAGCTCACAACTTCTTCTTCCAATTTGACACATTCTTCTATCTTGTTGTTTACCATTAGATTTAGATCTTCTTCTGATTTATCTCTTTTAATAACTTCCACTTTTAAACCATCTAGGTTCTCATTTCCTGATAACAATTGTTCACTAACATCTCTGTATTTTTCTTTGAATTTCTTGACTTGTTCTTTCATCTTTAAAATGCACTCATCAGCTTATTGAATGTTATCCTTCAGATCCTTGATTTCTGCTTCAGATTTTTCAAGATCAACAAGAGCTACTTCCAATTCAACATTGTCTTCATATGAGAAGTTTCCATATCTCCTGGCTACCATGAATGAACTCTCCCAGATCTTCCTCAAGTTGTTAGGCTTCTTCCAAGGAACCTTGCTCTGATACCAGTTGTTGAAAGTAAGGAATACTGAGAGGGGGGTGAATCGGTATTCCACAAAACCACTTGTTAACTTGTTTATTAATCCAATTTCCAAAATTAATAATATAAAAGAAGAACAAGCATAAGAGCAGCAACCATAAAGACATAACACATTGACACCAGGATTTTTATGTGGAAAACACAAAGAGGGAAAAACCATGGTGAGTGTTAGCTCACAATATATTATGATAGCTCAATACCAGATTACAAGAAGGCTCACTGCCTTAGGGCTCACTGGCTCACTGCCCTATGAAGAAGTGCTCACTGCACAAAGGCTCACTACCTAGAGAAAAGAGAAAAGAAGAAGGATTGGCTCATTGCTAGAGGATGAATTGATGTTGATGCATCTACCACATGCTGGATCATAGTTCCATTGAAGGACCAATACACAGATTCAAAGGTCTTCATTTATTCTACCCTGCTTCTCAACTTAACTACGTATACTCTATTTTCTATCTTTGTTCAACTTTTCTACTCTACACTTGGCTCATATTCCTTCACACATGAATTCACACACCACACACCTCAATACATCACACTATCATCAAATTTCATTGAGTATATATATTCACTACAAGATTTATCTCATAATCAGGTTGGCAAACAAAATGTAAACCGTGTACACAAATACTACATCTTGTCGACTTAAACTTGTGTACAATCTGCAATGCAAACCAAGCCAAACATATAATGATCTTCCTATAGGTCGACGTAAATCATACAACCACTTAGATTTATTCCTTAAACAATATATCTTCTCCACATATCAATTTCTCATGCCTGTCGGCCTATATCTTAAGTGCACACTTAACCAGTTCAAATGTCACTTCACAACTTTCACTGTGGATCGTATACGACTCTAAGAATCACATCCAACACTCATCTTTGACCTCTTAACATATCTTTAGAACTGTATGACAAAGTATGCAACTGCGGAGGAATGTGGACCCTTTTTCTCAAGCACTGTGTACTGTTCCTGACTTAACTGTGTTCACCCGGACTTGGCTAAATCATGGTATGTCTTCCAGAGATCTTCAGAACTTGCAACCTTTGATATTTCAACTTGAAGAAACTATGAACAACATACCTGAACCGCATACCTTGACCATCAACTGCGAAGGAATACCACTTGAGTCTGCTACTAACTCTGTGTTGTCAGTACTTAGCTAGTCTGCCTTAGTCTTTTGTGTCTGGACAAGATCCTTGTGTGTAGGTTGTTTCCAAGTTGAGTTCCCAATCATCCTTAGCTCCACCATACTCTATTTTCCTTGTTGCCATCAATTACAACATTACCCAATTAACATTGTCTCTTGACTATGTTGCCAACATATAGAAGATACTTTGTTGGATGTACCACTTCAAGGAGACCGTACCATTTGTGGGAAGTCACAGTTGCTTAGTGAAGACAAAACAATCACATTTTCTACTATTCATTATTAAGGAGAGGTGTTTAAGGTAGAAGTGTGAAGAACAAGGGTTTGGGAAGAGTTATTTTTTGCCATTAATGATGTTTCATTCCCATTTCTATCCATACAAGATTTTGTAGGAGGACGTGACTCTTAGGGAGGCAAAGCACCTAGTTTGGAGGGCTTAAAATAATATATTTTGAGGCATCTTGATCTCTATTGTTGTTGTTTTGAGTTTTGGAGTTGGAACAACTAGGGTTTGGTCTTTTTGGGAATTATCTAGGGTTCAAGTTTTTTGTACTCAAACTATATCAAACTTGTAATGTTAAAACAACAAATGGGTATGTAAACATTTTGATATTTATGCAATTTCTTCATCTAGGTATTTGTTAGTTTGATGTTATTAAATGTTTCTTGCATAAATAAGCATCTGGGTATCATTAGATTGCTTTATATTTGAATGTATGTCATATACAATGCAAAACAAATGCAAACCTGAAACACATAAACCCAACATCAAACAAAAAATCAACAAAAAATAGGGACATTACAGTGGTATCAGAGCACAACGTTTCTTTCCATCCTATGCAGTTGATGTGGTAAACATGCAATGACTTTCTTGAGTAATGTATCCTAACACTCATCAGTACTATTTGAGAAGAAACAAATCAAACCCAAACATTGAAATCCCAGCACATGTAGATCCATTTGTAGGTGTTGACAGGGTTGAGGTAGATATGGGTGATAGAGATCATGGTGAACCGAGCACTAGAGATATCTTAAATGATCTTTCTATGGGACAACGATAGTTGCAATAGAATATGAATAATTTTTGTGCCCTTTTGGCTCAGCAGATTGCAGGAAATAATAATAACAATAACAACGGTGATGGTAATGGCTACGGAAGACATGGTAAAGGTAATGGCAATGGAAGGAATGGTGAAAATGGGGATGGTTTAGTCAACAATAGGGATTCAAATCAATGCTCTATGGATGGAACAACAAATACTAGATCTTATATGCCTACTTTTCCTCCATGGGATAACCCTCTAGTTATTAATGAACCGATACAACATGAGTTGTGGGATCAAATAATGAGTGATTGGAGGGATTCAGGGGCAAAATTTTAGGCTGAGATGTCATTTCATGATTATATGGATATCAGATTGAGGCATAGACCCCATAGAGGTGGGGGTGGCAAACTTCATAATCAGGAATTATAGAAGAAGGTTAACAAGTTATCTATTCCTTACTTTGATGGCTCGGGAAAGACTATAGATAGAGCTTGGGTACATAGGTTAGATAACTATTTTCAGCTCAGTCCTATGCCAGAGGATGAGGCCATTACATATGCAACTTTTCATTTAGATGGTAGTGCCCATGAGTGGTGGCACCATGGGATGGTCACCTTGGGCCATGATTAGATTACCTCTTACACAAAGTTTACTGAGAGGTTGATGGATATATTTGACAAAAGGGATCGTGAGTTACAGTTTAAGGAGTTGGCACAGTTGAAATAGTGGGGTTCAGTGAATACTTATATTTCTAAATTCTAAAAGTTATCTGTGATGGTGACTAATATTTATCAGAGGAGATTGACTGTTCTATTTATCGATGGTCTATCCAATCCCTTGAGAGGTTGGATTAAGGCCCTTAATCCACCTTCTTTGCAAGATGCTCTAAAGAAAGCAAGAGATATGGACACTTTGAGGAGCAAATTTCAAACCAAAGGTTTCTTTCATAAGAAAGACAAGGACAAGAAACCATTTCAAAGAGACTCCAACCCTCCTAACAAGGGTCCCTCAAGATTAGATAGTGATCATCTCAATGAACTCAGACAGAAGAAATTGTGTTTTCATTATACGGATCCTTGGGATCCATCGCACAAGTGCACTACCCAAGCCAAGGCTAAATAGATATACTTTTCAGTGGAATAATTAGCAGATGAAGATGCAGATTAGTATGCCAATTCAGAGGATTCAAAGAGGGAGAACTCTTCAGATGAGTCTGAGAAGGAGCAAGAAGATGAGAGACCCATAGCTCAACTCTCTAGTATCTAGAAAGATGGTTCATTCAGGATTCAGGGAGTTCTCGGGGGACAGAGAGTAGTTACTCTTCTTGACACAAGAGCTACTAATAACTTCATTGATGAGGGGCTAGTTGCTAAAAGGGGACTCAAGATACAAGAATTTGAAGGATTAAAGGTGAGAGTAGCGAATGGTTTTTTTATCACTTGTAAAAGGAGGAATCCTAACTTGACTACTCAGTTGAGTGATTATGAGTTCCAAGTTGATTATTATGTTGTGAGCATGGGGGAGATGGATGTGGTTCTTGGCATGAGATGGCTTCATGCTATCAAAGAATTTCACCTCAACTTGTGTACCATGGAGATGAAGTTTGAGGTTAATGGGAGGAAGCATCTACTTAGGGGAATGGCATATGGTGGTTTACGTGTTATGTCTCTTAGGAGGATGGAGAGACTTCTTAGATATTATTAGATAGAGTGGGTAGCATGGTACTTGATTATGCCCATAGTTACAGAGTAGCAGAAGCAGAGTTACCACCTATATATCCAAGCTTTGTTGTCCAAGCACAATAAAGTGTTTAGCATCATTCCACTTGGAAGGCCTCCTGAGAGGGACATTAAGCATCTGATAGAGTTGGAGGAGAGGGCCAAGGTGATCATTATTACTCCCTACAAGCATCCGAAGAGGTTGAAGGATGAGATCAAGCAGGCTATCAGAGATCTTCTTGAGATGGGGCACATCAGGCCAAGTAAGAGCCCTTTTGCTTCTGCAGTAGTGTTGGTGAAGAAAAAAGATGGGACATTGAGGATGTGTATTGACTACAGGTCCCTGAACAAGAAGACGATAAAGAACAAATACCCCATCCCACGTATTGATGAGATCATAGATGAGCTACATGGTGCTTTCTACTTCTCAAAGATAGATTTGAGATCAAGGTACCACTAGATTCAAGTTAGGGAAGTGGATGTGGAAAAGACAACATTCCGATGCCATTATGGACATTTCGAGTTTCTGGTTATGTCATTTGGCTTAACCAATGCCCCACCTACATTTCAGTCCTACACGAACAATGTGTTTTGGGATCAGTTGAGGAAATTTGTCCTCATCTTCTTTGATGAAATATTGATTTTTAGCAGGACTTGGGAGGAACACCTACGGCATATTGATGAGGTATTGAGCATTTTGGAGAGGGGGTCACTATTTGCCAAAGAGTCTAAGTGTGAGTTTGGCATGATTGAACTCTTGTATCTTGGTCACATTATTATCTCTAAGGGTATTAGAGTGGATCCTGAGAAGATTAGAGTGATCATTGATTGGCCTCAACCCAAGAATCTCTCACAGCTCAAGGGATTCTTTGGTTTTGTGGTTTCTATAGGAGGTTTGTCAAGGGATTTTCACAGGTAGCTGCTCCACTTACAAACTTGACAAAGAAGAGGGCACTTTTTTGGTCTAGTGATGCACAACAATGTTTTTATCGGTTCAAATAGTTAATGAGAACTTTCCTAGTTTTGGCTATTCCTAACTTCTTTAAGCCGTTTGAGTTAGATTATGATGCTTCTGGAAAGGGAATAGGTGTAGTGTTGATGTAGTATAGACATCCCCTAGCATTTGAGAGAAAAAAATTATGGGGTGTTATTGGCAAGAAATGGGGAGGGATACCGGTCTGGAGATCCAATCCTCAGTCAAGTCTTTATAGACAGTTTATATCCTGGTCAAGAAGTTAGAGATAGATAGAAAAACACAAAGAATAATAGAAACAGAGTATCACATACAGATCACAACCATAAGACAACAAAGAAATATCTGAAACCATCAGATCTCCATGTATATATGTATAAAAGCAATCAACATCATACATCCATCCTCTAGCGGGTCTAAGTCTCTACCTCATCCATCTACATACATGCTTGATCAAACTCCTATGTCTCTTCTATATCATCATATTATCTCGTATCATATCACATGCTTCTATCTCTGATATACCCTATATCATCATATACTATATCTATTACATCTATGGATGTGTCTTATAGCCTCTTAAGTTAGCTCTAGCCTCCGCATAATGTATGTGCCAACTTTCAGTTAGCTCTACTCCATGCTCTGCATCCTGCTAACATCATCCCCCTTCAAAATTATATCTTGTCCTCAAGACATGCTCTGCTCTAGTTGAAAATATTTCTTGAGTCTGGCACCATTGACATATCTAGCTGATAATTGGCCCTCCATGTTCTTCGGTCTGACTGCTTTGGAATCTCCAATTTCTTTAATGTATAATAGTCCTAGCCACCTTGTCTTCAATTTTCCCCGCTTCTTAAACTTGTTGTCACATAGGATTACTAGGTCACCTTCCTTGAGTGCTTTGTTCCTCAATTTTCTATCATGCCACGCTTTCTATCTTTTCCTTTCCAGGTTCATATTGTATGATGCCACCAATCTGTCCTCATCCATTTTCTCTAATTCTTCAATCCTTTGTGTGAGAAAGTCTTCTTCATTTAGCTTGAGGGTTGTGTGGAATTTCAGTAGTATGAAGTGTACCAGTATTGTAGCATCTATTCCATACACCAGTTCATAGGGAGTGAACTTAGTGGTTCTTTTGTAAGTTGTTCTTTATGCCAAGAGTACTGCACGAACCTTTAGATTCTAGTCTAGCTTGTTCAATTGCACATCTTTGTTAATGTTACCCCAATGATCTTATTCAAGGCTTCACTTGCTCCATTTTCTTGTGGATGATATGGTAAACTCTTGTTGTGTGTTATCATGAAGTTGTCTAATAGTTCTAAAATCATCTTGTTTACAAAATGTTTACCTTGATCACTAACAAACAACCAAATCTAGTAATTATGTTCTCATAGATGAATTTGGTGGAAATTTTTGCGGTGCAATCTTTAGTTGGTTGTGCTTCAGCTCACTTAGTCAGATATTCCACTCCAGTAATGATCAATCTAGGATTTGACTACTTTGTCAGTGGGTCTATAGGTCCAATGAAATCAATAGCCCATTTCTGAAAAGGTCATTATGCTAGAACTAGTCTCAATGTCATTTCATCTGTTGTGGTAGGTCTCCTTTTTCTTTGACATACATCACAATTCTTAACATATCTTGTTGCATCTTTGAAAAGTGTAGGCCACCATAACTCGACTAGTTTGATTTTTCTTGTTGTCATGTCTCTAGCATTATGCCCTCCTGCTATCCCTTCATGTGCTTCTCTTAGAATTTATTCTCTTTCATGTTCATATACTACCCTTCTAATGATATCATCCTTTCCTTAGATATGTATCTCTCCTTCAATCAATGTATATGGAAAATACTTCTGCATTAGGTTTTTTCTTATGTTGAAATTTCTACTGGAAATTCACCTATAGCCAATAGGTATGCTATCTCTTTTAGTTCTTCTGGTACCACATTTGCACTAAAAATATTTGTACCAGGTAGTTCTTCTTCTTATACCTCCGGATCTTCCCCTATCTCAATTTTGGACAAGTAGTCTAGTCCCTAAATGTGCTTTCCTGGTTTCACCATGATTGAGAATTCAAATTCCTGAAACAAAAGTAGCCATAAAAAAATTCTTCCTTGAATGATTTGTTGTTGAGTAGATATTTCAATGGTTCATGGTCAGTGTAGAATACAAAAGGTGTTGATAAGAGCTAATGTATGAACTTATGTAGTGCATATACCATTGCTAGGGCTTCCCTCTTAGTTGTGGTATAATTCTTCTCTGCTTTTGACAACTTCTTGCTTGCAAATTCTATAGGATGATCCTTATAACCTTTGGACTGAGTCAGTACTACTCCCACTACAATCCCTAATGCATCAACATGAACATGGAATGTGTTATCCCAATCTGGAAAAATGAGTATGGGTGCTTCTTCTATCTTTTGTTTCTATGTGTCAAATGCCTTTTGGTGCTGCTCATTCCAGGTAATACTTTTACCCTATTTTTATTTAATAGTTCTTTTATAGGTGTTGAGATGGTTGCATAATTCTTGATAAACTTGTGGTGGTAACCAATATATCCTATGAATGTTTTGACATCAGATGTCATTTTTGGTGGTGGTAAGTCTTGAATAATTGCAACTTTTAGGGGATCAACCATCAAGCCTTCTTTGCATATTATATGACCCAGTAGTGTTCCAAATGGTGCCGCAAAAGTAAATCTCTTCAAGTTCAAAGAGATTTGTAAGCTTCTACATTTATTCAACATCAACCTTAATGTATGTGTGTGATCTTTTACTAGTCCAAATAAATTCCAATCATCTAAATATACTTCCAAGAAATCATGTATAAACTCCTTGAATGCATTGACCATGATTCTATTGAATACTATAGGTGCATTTTTCAATCCAAATGGCATAATAGTATACATGAAAGATCCTAAATGTTGTTTTAGGTTGATCCTCTTCTCTAATTTTTACCTCGTCATATTTGGAGAATCCATTAGTGGAGTAGATTTTCCTGCTAGCAACTGAGTCCAAGATTTCCTGTGTGAATGGTTTAAGGAAGGGAAAATGGATACAAGCTTTATTCAACTCTCTATAGTCTTCACATATCCTAATTTTTCCTATTTTCTTGTTTTGTACTACCATTGGACCAATCCACTCTGCTTCCTCCACTAGTTTTATGATCCCTACTTTGATCATCTTGTCAAGTTCTACCTTAACTCTTTTCTTCATGTTTGGATTCATTCTATATGGACTTTTATTGATTGGTTTATTGTCTTCTTTTAATTGAATATTCATATTTCTGGCTTCTTTGATTCCCTTCATCTCTATGAATTTTCTAGGAAACAAATTCTCATACTCAGACAAAAGTTCTGCAACTTGCGCCACTACCTTCTCATCCCAATACTCTCTTATTTTGGCTAGCTTAGGATCTCCTTCTTTGGCAATGTTTTCTTCTCTTAACTGGATGGGTTTGTTGTATTTTTCCTTGATATCTATTGATTCCACCATTTTTCTTTCTCCTTGAACACTAAATCTTTATTTCTGGTTCCTTATCATCTTCCTCCTATTGTACTGTTTTGTAGCATTTGTATTTCTCTAGATATGATTCTTTATCCATCCATTTTATGATTTTCTATATGCCTTCTATTCTTGTTGGTGGTGGGCTTTGTTCTGGTTTTGCTTCTTCTTCTTCTACATCTTGTTGAAAGATGATCTCCTAGATTCTAAGGAGTGTTGTGTTTATGTTCTTGTCTGGACTAAAGAATGATAATGTGTGAATGAAGTCCTTTTGCATCTCTTCCCAATATCTAGTTTCTTTCATTTGTTCCTAATTTATATACCATGTCTATGCAATTGCCAATAGTTTTCAATAAAAGAAATGGGTATACAATATCTCATTATATTCATTTCTTCCTCTCCATACCATTGTACACATGGACAAATGTTCTTGTGGTGAAATTTGACCTGAGTATTTAGGTATTATGTCATATTCTCCTTCCTCTAGCAAATATCTTGTTTTGATGAGTATTTTGAATGCTAGCCACTGGTTGATTGTGTCTTTGTGTGTGTTCCACCAATTTGTGGCATTGCATACCAATGTGTGTTGTGCAACTTGTAATCTTATGTCTTCATCTGAAAAAACTATCTCCATTTCTGCTATATACATATATATATATACATATATATATATACATATATATATACATATATACATATATATATACATATATATGTATATATATATGTATGTATATGTATATATATGTATGTATATGTACATGTATATATATATGTATATGTATATATATGTATATGCATATATATATACATGTATATATATATATATCTATGTATATACATATACATGTATATATATGTATATATATACATGTATATGTATATATATAAATATATGTATATATATATATATATGTAGATTCTATACTCCTGAAAACCTAGGCAACTTGATATGTGAAATGCCTTTCAAAATGTGACTTACCTGGTGAGATATTCAATCCATATGTTTTGTATCCTCCATATATGTGTCGCCTATGATCTCTGGTGAGTTTTGATGAAATGCGGGGGATTGCAGTATGTCTTCCTCGCCAGTGCTGATCATAAATATGCTCCGGTAACCAACCATTTTGTACATTTTTAGTTCTGGTTCTTCTCTCAATCAAGATTCTAAAAATTCTTCACTCTCTATATTGTAATGATCATCCTCTATCTCCACTTCTCCCTCATAATTAGGCTCTTTTGTTGTCTCTTCTGCATCCAACCTTGAAATTGTGTAGGTATTCTTGGAATCCTTATCACTATCTTCAGTCTAATTGACTTTTTATGTGTATGCTTCTTCCATTGATGATCCAAAAGGAATATTGACAATTTTGTTCTCATTAGCAAATGATAGCTCTTCTTTCCAGGAGTCTATGATACTATTTGCATCTACAAGGTCCCATCTCAAACCCAAAAGTGCATTAAGAGCTTCCCCTTGATCCTTCATGGATACAACAATAAAGTATAAGACTTGTTTGACCCCCATTAAGTTAACTTCTACTTGATTCCATGTTCCCATTGTTTGCATATTGGATCCATCTGCCAAAATCATATTATAGGTTGTCTCTGTTAGTTTAGGTCTTCCTAACTATTCATAAAGCTTCTTTGTCATCATGTTGACATATGCTCCTAGATCTATCATGACAGTCTAGACTTTTATGTGATTTATATGAACATCCACCATAAGTGGATTTGTCTTACATTCTCTATCTATCCTTCCCATCCTCTGAAGTTGACTCTTTTGACCTTTCTCCTTATTCTAGTATTTAGAAAATTGCTTCATTTTCTCAATGAGTCTGTGTTGTGTCAATTGGGCTAACTGCTTGAGAGCTTCTACTTCTTCTTCAGTGAAAAACTACTTGTATTGTTTCTCCTTTTCTTACTCCTTCCTTATTGTTTGTTACCTTTCTGCAATACCTCCTCATGTTTCTTAGTAGGAACAAATTCTTCTTCCGAGTCCTTGTTGTCCTCCTCTTCTATCTCAATGATGTAATGTCTTTTGGTATTCGTTCCTTATCTTGTCAGTGCCGCAAATTTCTCCTTCATTCTTCTTCTATCTTTTCTGGTATGTTTTGGCTTGTTTCTCCAATAACACTCTTCTTCTTCTATCGATCCAGTTGAAGATGTGTCTGTTTCCTCCTTGATGTTCTTCCAATAGGTTCTTGCTCCTTGATCCTTAGGTCCCCTTCTTATGATCCTAGCCCCTTTTTGATTATTTAGGTTATGTAACTCATCACTCTTAGATTGTAGTTGTGCATTCCAAAAGTATTATTGTACTTCATCACACAAAAATAGGTCATGCTTTGTACTGCTATAGAATGAACATTGTGTTTTTCTTTCACCCCAATATTCATAAGTAAAATGTCCTAGCTTGCCGCATTTGAAACATGTTGCATCCTCCCTCCTTCTTTGACCTCTTCCATGGCCTCGGCCTCCTCTATAGCCTCCAAATTGCTCTCTGTCATCATTATTGTAGCTATTCCGATAGGATGGCGCTAGAATTTGAATTTTTTATTGCATTGACATTTCTCTGGTTTCTCCAGTTTGGTTTCTTGTAGCCTTGATCATATGAGTTTCTTTCTGCTATGCTTTTCACATATGACATGTTGTTGCTCTCTACCGAGTTTGGGTTATTTCCACTATACTATGTTTCATCTTCTTCATCATCAAAGTATCTTTTCCTCTTGAAGTTATCTGAAGGACAATTTGGTGTTTCATGGTTGAATAATATTCTCCACACAATCTATAGTATACTAAATTTATTCTTTTTATTTCTGCTTTGATGTATGCTTTTATTGTGGCAACTTGCCTTTCACCTTTTATTCTAGGACATTCATTTCTCAAGTGACCTTCCCTTGTACAGTATGAGCACTAGATATTAGGTCTTTGCTTCTGTGTATTCTCCTCTTGCTTGGCCAAAATCTCATGTCTTAGCTTCAATTGCTCTAATTCCAATTTCAAATTATCTATTTCTAGGTTCTCCTTCATCTTATCTTATCTACGCCAAGATTGAGACTCTATCCGATAGGCTAGTGTCATTGCTTCCACATATGTTTCAAATGTTCTTCTATCCAAGGCTGATCTTATTCCAGGGCTTATTTCAAAAATGAACCATTCTATCTTTTTCTTCTTAGTTAGTGGTTCCTCCAACTTCCTAGTTGTCTCCTTGAATATTTTATCAAAGTCCTTTATTGATTCTTTGTCCAATTGCATCTTATCTCTCATCTTACTGATCCCTTCTGTCAAAACATCTGGAACTCCAAAATTCTCCAAGAATAGTTTCTTGATTTCATTCCATTCCTTATCACTATTTGGACATGTCTTTTTATACCACTTTAATGCTTCATTCCACAAGGTACCTATGAAGTCAAACAACTTGATTTCATCTCTTGTTACCCCATTCCAATTCTAAATGGACTCAAAAAATCAAAATGTGCTTTGCTTCTTCAGTAGTATCCTTCTCAAATAATGGTAACTTGATAAGAGTATCCATGATTGGTCTTCTCAATGTCTCTGGTACTTTGCGGTAGGTTTCCTCTATTGTACTCTTCTGGTTAGGTTGTCTTCTATTAGCTCAGACTATTCCTTCTCTTCCCTCATCTCTATGTAGTCAGATATCAAAGTACTCTTCTGCTAAAACTTATGTGAAATTATTCAAGATCTCTTCTATTATGTATGCTTCCTTGTTTTCTTAAATATCTTCCTCCTCGCTTGAAATCTTTCTTTCTTTATATGCCACTCGAGGTGACTCATGGCCCAGGGGTTGTGTCTCTTCACAGTGTCTCTTCAAATTAGGGGATCCTCTTCTATTTGTGAATGAAATCATGTAGACATTTGGTGATGATTGAAATAATCTTCTAAAACCCTTCGAACTCCTCTTAATGTTTACCGCATCTTCTCCTCTTCCACTTTCCTCTCTGGCACCACCCACATTGGCATGCTCAACAACATCCTTCATGATATGCTCCATTTCTTCTCCTTCTAATCTTCTTTCTCTGGTAGCACCCACATTGACACACTTAGCATCATCCTCCATGGTGTGCTTGTCTTCGTCTTCCCTTCTGGCAGTACCCTTCATGGCACGCACCATGAATTGTTCCTCCTTTCCTTTTGCAACTTTTGTTGTCATCTCTTTTCTCATCTCTTGTGCCCTTTCCATCCTTCTATAGTAGCGTTCCTATAGTTCTTAAATTTGCTTCAATCTTTCTTCTCTGCTTATCTCCATTATGATTCTGATGTCTTCATTGATTTCTCTTTTCTTTTGCTTCTCCCCTTTCACCATGGGTTCTCTTGATTTAGTGTTCCATTAGTCCTTCTATATCCCATGGTAGTCTTGTTTTAATAGTCACATCATTTGAAAGATCCTTACAAATCCTACCCCCTTTCCACTTGCCATCCCCTTAAGTTTTTGCCCCCTCTCACAGAGGTAGGAACTTAAGGAGAATCAAATTTCTCTACAACTTAAAATTTTTCTCCACTAACCTAGCCTTCTCTTCTTTCTAATACTCCACACTACTCCTTTGAATGTTTTTCCCCTTCAATCTTTAACTACCTTCTTCTAGGGTCCCGACAATGGAATAAAATGTTGGAAAGAAATGGGGAGGGATACAGGTCTAGAGATTTAGTCATCAATCAAGTCTTTGTAGTCATTTTATACCCCAGTCAAGTAGTTAGAGATTGATAGGAAAACACAAAGAAAAACAAAAATAGAGTATCACATACAAATCACAACCATAAGACAATAAAGAAATATCTGGAACTAGCAGATCTCCATATATATGTATAAAAGCAATCAACATCATACATCCATCCTCCAACAAGTCTAAGTCTCTACCTCATCCATCTACATACATGCTTGATTAGACTTCTATGTCTCTTCTATATCATCATACTATTTCCTATCATATTACATGCTTCTATCTCTGCTATGTCCTATATCTATATATACTATATCTATTACATCTAGGGATGTGTCTTATAGCATCTTAAGTTGACTCCAGCCTCCGCATAATGTATGCACTAGCTTCTGGTCAGCTCTGCTCCATGCTTTGCATCCTGCTAACAAGTGTTGAGAGAGGTTACAAAATTTATGATAAGGAGATGTTGGCTATTATGCATGCATTAGCTAAATTTAGAGCTTACTTTGTGGGAGGCAAGTTTATTGTTAAGACATATCACAACAACCTTAAACATTTCCTGAATCAGAGAGATTTAAATGACTGGCAAAAAAAATGGGTGAGTAAGCTACATGCCTACAACTTTGACATAGTTTATGTCAAGGGAAAGAAGAATGTTGTTGCTGATGCTTTGTCTAGGAGACTGCATGTATGCTCCTTAGTAGAGATCACAACTGATTGGAAAGAGTTTATTTCAGCTGAGTATGCTAAGGATCGGTGGGCAACAAATAATATTGAGGGTAGTATTCATGAAGACAGGTACACGATTATGAATGATCTCATCATTTAAAAGAATAGAATATTCTTGGTACCTGATTCTAATATTAAAAAGAAGGTTTTGAGAGCATTCCATGATGTTCCAATGGCTATTCACCCAGGGTACTTCAAAACTTACAGGTAGATCTGGGAAAGATTTACATGGAAAGGGCTCAAAACAGAAGTTCTTAAGCATGTTCATGAGTGTCCTACGTTCCAACAAAACAAGCATGACAATTCTTATCCAGTTGGTCTTCTACAACCCCTTCCTATTCTAAATCAGAAGTGGGAATACATCTCCATGGATTTTATCACAGGGCTACCCAAGGTTCATGGGAAGGACTATATTTATGTTGTGGTTGATAGATTGTTGAAATTTGCTCACTTCTTTGCTATTTCAACCACATACATGTTAGGATTAAGGTGCCATCAACCTTGTAAATCTTATATATTTAATTACTCCTAATATTGTTTGTAAATCATTTATAAGGGATGAAGTATTCAACTAGTAGCAATTTTTTTCAGTCGCTCTTTGGATCCTTGTACTTGACGAGGGAGTGTGGGGGGCCTTGGCTCCCCACTACTGTCACTGGGGGGTCCACAGGGGCCACGATAGCTTCCTAGCCCCCTGGTGGGGGTTTGGGGGAAGAACTCCTGAAGAGAATTTTTTAAGAAAATTGCCTTGTAAAATATTGTAATTCTGTAGTTAATTTTGACCATTCATCATTAGGTCGCAGATCTAATGGTGGAGGTTATGTTAGGGTTTTTTTTCCCTAGAAGGAAACACTCTTTTAAGAGGATATTGTATTACAATTGTGGATGAGTATTACAGGTGCTACAGGATTGAAGATTGAAGAGGAGATTGTTAGTATTGTATTGTAAACTCTATTGAAGTTAATACAGACCGGTGCATCTCTTCTTGTGTGGAGTTTTTTCCCAAAAAAATTTCTCCACGTAAATACTATGTTTATGTGTCTAATCTTCTGTTCTGTTATTTCTTTGTGTTGATTTTTATCCATCTCCATTTGGGTTCTACACAGTTAAATATCTTTATTACAGTTGTAATCAATTTTCTATTGATAATTTTTTACCTTCATTTCTAACAATACACAACAACACATGTTGTTGATTTATTTTTCAGAGAGGTATTCAAGCTTCATGGGATGCATAGAAGCATAGTACTTGTGATAGGGACAACAAGTTCCTAAGTCACTTTTGGTAGGAGCTCTTCAAGTTGAGTGGGACTGAACTCACTCCTAGCACTAGTTATCACCCACAGATTGATGGACAAATAGAAATTGTTAATAAGTCAGTGAAAGGATACCTCAGGAACTACATTGCAGAGTAGTAGAAGACATGATTTAGTGGCTCCACCTTGGTGAGTATTGCTACAATACCACTTACCATATGTCCATACAGATGTCACCATTCATGGCATTATATGGCTATGAGGTGTCGAACTTCCTAGACTTGTTGTTTGGGGATAGTAGAGTGTCCAAGGAAAAGGACTTATTATAGGAGAGCCAAGATATTATGAAGTCCTTGAAGGAGAATTTATAGAAATCACAAAATCAACAAAATAAATATGCAGATCAACATCGTGTTTAGTGTTCCTTTGAGGTTGGTGACATGGTCTACTTGATGTTGAAGCCTTACAAATAGTCCACTTTCAAGAAGAGTGGTGCAGAGAAGTTGAAGCCATAGTATTATGGCCCATTTAGAGTCTCTCATCGGATTGGGGAGGTGGCTTATGAGATTGAGTTGCCGACAAAGAGTAGAGTTCATAATGTCTTCCATGTATCTCACCTCAAGAACGCACTTGGGCAAAATGTGATCCCTTCTACTGAACTACCACCTCTAAATGAAGAAGGCAAGTTTATTCTTATTTTGGAGGCCATTATAGACACCAGAGAGCATACTTTATGAAAAAGGATCATCAGAGAATACCTTGTGAAGTGGAAGAATTTGCTAGTGGAGGATGCTACATGGGAGAATGAGCAGATTTTACAGCACCCAGAGTTGAGATTGTTTGTGGACAAGAAATATTGGGGAGGGTGGACCGTAATGTCCCCTTATTAAGAATCTAACATTAATAGTTAGCCTATTACTTGATTTCCCATAGGCTAACATGTTGGTTAGGGGACTCCTTTCAAGGGGGTTGATGACATGATAGTTCAGTCATTTGGGTTTTTCAAAGGTTGCATTGAACTCGGAGATGTCAGGAGATTCACGGTGATGCTTTCTGATGCATTTTTGGACACGAGGTCGACACATACTATTTTATCAGGGGCACTTGCTAACACCGACCCCCCACATGGCATCAATTATTGTTCTGACCTAGTTGGGTCCTTCATCCCATGCCATTGGTGTATGTTTGAGTAGAGTTGGTTTATTTTAATTAATGTTAATGCTATTAAGTCAAATTAAACATTTAACTTAACATTAATTAACTAATAAAGGTGATTATTATTTTAATTGGGGTGCTCAACTTTGCTAAGTCTTTTGTTATAAAATAAAGTTATGTTAACCTCTTGGGTGGCGTCCAAATTAAGGGAGATGTAAGGATGAAAAATAAAGTAAATAATTTATCATTTCCAAGAGAAGGGTGTGAGGATTTTGAAGGTTTAAAAGAAAAAAAGAGCTCATTTGCATAGGTATACTTGAATATTAGTCTACAGGTTTTTGTTGGTTGAACTTTGGTTCTGCTTTGGCTTTGTGAGGACAAAATCCATGAAGACATCCCAAGGTTGTTTGTTGATAGTCTCATATAGGGACCATGTTGGTTATACATAGTTTCAAAAATACAACTGTCTTTGATAAGGGTTTAATACAGATTTCTGTGAAGTGATAGAGCAAGGGAATTGAGGAGAAATGTTATAGGTTTTAGGGAGAGTTTGGGGTGTACAAAAGATACTTTTCTAATTGTACCACTTCAAGGAGGCCATACCATTTGTGGGAAGTCATAGTTGCTTGGTGAAGACAAAACAATCACATTTTCTACTATTCATTATTGAGGAGAGGCATCTAGGGAGGAAGTGTGAAGATCAAGGGTTTGGGAAGCGTTATTTGCTGCCATTAATGAGGTTTCATTCCCATTTCTAGTCGTACAAGCTTATATAGGAGGACATGACTCTTAGGGAGGCAAAGCACCTAGTTTGGATGGCTTAAAGTCATATCTTTTGAGGCATCTTGATCTATATTGTTGTTGTTTGGAGTTTTGGAGTTGGAACAACTAGGGTTTGGGCTTTTTGGCACTGAACTAGGGTTCCAGTTTGTTGTACTTGAACTATATCAGACTTGTAATTTTAAAACAACAAATGCGTATGTACACATTTTGATATTTATGCAATTTCTTCATCTAGGTATTTGTTAGTTTGATGTTATTAAATGTTTCTCTCATAAATAAGCATCTAGGTATCATTAGATTGCTTTATATTTGAATGTATGTCATATGCAATGCAAAACAAAATGCAAACTTGAAACACATAAACCCAACATCAAACAAAAAATATAAAAAAAATAGGGTGGGACATTACAAGAAACCTTTGTGAGAAAAAACTCCACCACCACGGAGACCCATGGTTGTATTAATGACAATAAAGTGTGTTATTCCTTGAATTTGACAACCCCAACTAGCTCTCTCAATGGCAACTGAATGAAGTTGATCATCTGCATGAAGCTTTGATAACTTTATTACCCACTCAAAGGAAAAGGATAAAGTTGAAAATGGCCTAATTAATTTAAATCATATTAATTTTTTTTTAATTAATTGATTTAAAATTGCAAAGTCACCAAAAGCATAATTAATCATGTCAAGAAGGGTAATGGTGAATGGTTTTATATGTTATTTTTGCACTAGTGGTTTATTTAATGGTATTATTATAATGTGAAAAAATAATCAAATATTGCACTATGGTAAAGTGGATAAGTGATAGTGTTAAGTTAGGAAAATTAATTCTTTTTAGAATAAATAATGAGTAAAAGGTAAGGTCATTATACATAATTTTCCCAAGAATGTGAATTAGGAAAAAGATGGGCAAATATTTTAAAAGGTGGAAGTTGGGTAAAATGAAAGTTACAAGTAGTTACTCAACTACTTGTGAGTGGGTAAAAAAGTTTAAAAGAGATTTTTTCATTTTAGGGGGTTCTTCTCTTCTCCTCATGTTGGATGTAACAAATATTAACAATTTGTAGAGATATTTGTTAATATTCAATTTTATTTACCCACAATTTGAAGGAATATTGATAGTTTATGTGCTATTAATATTACAATTTATTTTTATTTCTTATCTACAAGTATTTATTTCATTGCTATGTATTACCTCTACTAAAAAAATATTAATAGTCTTTGTGCTATTAAATATCCATTTTTATTTTAGTTACAAAATTTTCACTTTATTGAGGAGGAGAGATTATATCAAAAAATAAAAATAAAAATAATTCAATTACATAAGGGAGCTACCCCTCTCATAAGTAGAGGAAGATCATTCTTTCAATGCTGATCTATCCAATGTTGCAAGGTTTTGTCACTATCCATTGGGCAAATTGACAAAGAAAGCACAATGAAAAAATTACTTACCAACAAAGTGTACACCAATACAATCCACTTATGCCTTTGATAGGAATCCAAAAACATAAAAATATCTACAAAATAACCTTACAAATCTCTATCTCATGTCTTCGATATATATAAAGTCATAAACTAGAAACTACCAAGCGATATCCCAAAACCATGAATCAAAACCATGAGCCACAACAATAATCCAACACCCCCCATAGTCATGGGCAAGTAACTTGGAATATCAAATAGCTCCTTTTACACCTCTCTTATGCATCATAGATTCTATCATAATAGTCAAATTGACCAATTTTTGAAATCTAGGTTCTCTATGATGGAGGTAGGTCATTTTCTATTGCAAATATATCATCTTCTAGGCTATTATCCAATAAGCAGGCGTAGTAGAAATGAATTAGAGAATAGGCTCTCTAGGAAGAGCTTTAGCAACTACTTCAAGGTCATAGACTTGGAGATTACCCACCCATTTTTGTTGTTGATCATACAAGTCTTGTTGGTCCAAGAATAACTTCAAGTGATTGGTGTCTACTTCAACCATGTTGAACAACTACTGCAAACTAGATGTTTCAACTTTGTCAAAGCATGCTTGATGACAAGTGTTTCATTGTCATAAATGGGGAGACCCTTTCTTGAGTACCTCAAACTTCTATTCTCAATTTATATGGGTTGTCCATCTTGCATCATGACAGTTATGAGTTCTCCTAGAGCATCACACTCTACCCTTGTCACAACTCCTTTCTTCATCACATTGGTTAAGAGTGTTGCTAGCTTGAAAAATCCATTAACAAACCTTTTACAAGGGCTACATAGACCAAGGACTCTTTGAAAGGTGTTAGAGTGGTGGGGATTGGAAAATTCAGAATGGCTTGAGCCTTTTGCTAATCTAGCAACATGCCTTGAGCACCAAGGACATAGCCCAAGTATAAAAATTTTGTGGCTCCAAACTCACATTTAGATTTAGTTGAGAATAGAGTCTATTGCTCTAGAGTTAGAAGGATCAAACCTGTGTGCCTCATATGAGCTTTCTAGTTTTTCCACATCTAGAAATATCTTCAAAGGATATCAAAACAAGTTTTCTTAACTGACCATTGAGTACTTGATTCTTTGTAGACTTGGACATGGCCATTACATTAGTCCAACTAAATAGAAGGGTCAAGACCTCAATGGGTCCAAAATGGCATCTAAAACTCATCTCATACACTTCCTCCTTATGGACACAAACTTGATGGTTGCTTAGCCTCAATTCAATCTTTGAGGAATAAACTACCCTATGCAATTTAGCAATGAATTCGTTGATTTTGGAAGTGGGGTGTATGTGCATCTATCTATAGTTGATACACCTCCTAATAGTGCCCCTTTTTTCCTTCATAAGATCCACTGGTGAAATAGGTGGGTAAGAATTAGTGTGGCCCATGTTAAGAAACTCCTTCATGACTTTTAGCATCTCCTCTTTATGCACCCTCAGGTGACAATGAGGAATGATCATGTCAATATTAGAGCTTGGTTCCAACTTCATGACATTTTGGAATTCTTTATATAGTGGAAATCCTTGAAGCATATCTTTGAACACTACACTACACTTTTTCAAGAGAGTTTGAGTATCAAAATGAAGACTAGGCTACTTACTAGACATTGAGATTGTGTGCATGTCCTCCATCACCAAGCATCTTATTGCCCAAGAAACTTGTTCTTTGTGAGAATTCTTCTTGGCTATGACCATTTTCATTGACCTATCATAGGTCCCTCTTAGTAGCACATATTTTCTTTCAAAAGTAAGGTTTAGCTCCATGGGTTGATGATTATGTGAGGATTCGCCAATAGAATGTAGCCTTTGTCCATTCATAACCTTGTCATTTTTTGCATCTTATAATTCCTTGCACACCTTATGCTCACTCATAGCTAAATTGAGTTGTCTACTTACAATGATATTGAGTCCAAAAAGGATTTCAACCTCCATGTGACTCAATATATTCTTTTTAAAGTTCTTTGGTAATAGCACCAAGATCCCACACCCTCATGTATGAGCAATCTTGGTATTGAGAGAAAGGATCTATGTTGTATCCTTCACCTTTTCAACTTCTATTACTAATCTAGAAAATTTTGAGGGATTTGTAGCAACATTGGCATTCTGAAAAGGCAGAGCATTAACATTTAACAAGAACCAATTGAAGCATTCTGCATGGGTTCATATTCATCAATATGGTTATCTTGTAAACCATTCATAAATAGAAATGTTTCCACCTTTTCAAGTAGAATAGTGGATTCGCAACCATTAGCACCCACTAGATCATCTTTTCCAATCATGAAATTTTTACATTCAACATGCAATGCTGATTTTTCATTGTTTCCATGAAAACAATTACTTTCTCGGTGTGTGAGATTATTAGAAATCATTGAAATAATTTTCCCAATGATAGAGTTCTTACCTTCAAACCCCAATATGGATTGCTTTTGCTCCTTTGGAGTTTGTTGAAACTCTATTTCCAACCTTTCTTCCTTTTCTAGGACAGTTTTTTCCAACTCATCCTCACTAACATGTTCCTTAATAGCGTGTTGTAGCTTTGGTTCTAGTTTTGCTTCTTTCTATTTCAACTCTCTTTTGTTGTTATTCCCACCTCGTTTTCTCTGATACTTCTTTCCAAGCAACTCCAAGTAATTGTCAAAAGTTAACTTAGACTTGAAAGCATTAGATTTCCTTTGATACATCCCAAAAATTTCATTGGTTTCCTCTTCCTATGATGTATTTGTTGAAATAATATTATCTCGCTACTCTAAGGCTGCAAGTTTTGTAGTAAATTGTTCATTTTATCTTGACTCTTCCGTATTTGCTCCATTTTATTTAGGAAGTGATCCACAATGCTTCTTTCTATTAGGGGTCTAAAGAACCCTTCCATGATTTACCAAATTGTTGTTGCAACAACAATTTACTTGAGTAGGCTGGCATATGATGACCCTAAGCTATAATATCCTTAAATTGCTTGAATCCAAAATACCCAAATCAAATATTTACCTTAAAATGCCCAAAATTGTAATACCCATAAATTATATTCAAGTAAGTTGCTTAAATCTAAAATCCCATAAATTGATAGAATAAACTTGTACATATAGAACTTGTTGGAATTGGCATATTTTATTCATATATTTCATTCAAATACATTGTTGTACCCGACATTACAAAGGATCTACTAAAATGTAGCTAATAACAAATATTATAATAATTTACAATTGATTCCTAAAATACCCACAATACTGAGATGCCAAAAAAATGTTGCCAAAAATCTTCCAAGCTCGAAGTGCGGTTGCAACCTCTGGTTGAAGCTGCCCACAGGAACTCGAAATGTTTCCATCCTTCAAAATATAGGGAAACCAATGGGGTTTCATCCACTGATCTTCAAAACCTAAGGGTTTTCATCCTTAGATTCGTCAAGTGAACACTGTTAAGTTTTTAAACTTGGAGAGGAACTTCTGCATAGGTTCAATGTGAACATTCTAGAAGTGGTTCAAATTATTCTATTTTGTATTTCACTTAACTGAAAAAGTGAAAGTCTTTTATTTAGCTAATTAAGTCTAATATAGATATACATTACTAATCTAGACTTATCTTCCAACTCATCTCTTGCAAGACATAAGGAGGTTTTGAAGATTAGATTTTTAGCTAAATAGTATAAAGATAGGCACAAGATAGAAGAAAAATAACACAGGATAAAAATACCATGCAGTTGTATTTGGAATAGTTTGTAGAGATTTCCTTGTAAGTTTTTCAAAGGAATCAAAAACTAATTTGAAGGTGTACTTTTCTTGTGTATTTGTTTTATGCTTTCACTATTTGAATTTTTAACTCTTGTGTGACTGATGCAATGTTAAAGAATTAATTCTTATTTAAAGAACATTAGGATAGTAGTTGTATTGGTTTATTAGGAGGAAAATCGTGTGGCCAGAAAAGAGGAGGAAATCACGATCTTCTTCATTTTAAAATTGTGTAGGTTTTTTGTGTAAAAATCTCATAGGATTTCTTCTTAAAGTCATGCCAAATTTCTAATTAAATTTGTGTTGATTTGTTTTATAAATTTGTGACTGTTGTCTTAAAATTTCGCGCAGGATTTTTGAAAGAAATCGTGCCTCAACAAAGAGAAAAAATCATGGGTTTTGAAAGATTTTATAGAGTTGTATGACGAATTTTGAAATTAGCAACTAGAGTTTTCTGTGTTTTCTAAATCCGCGACTAAGGGGTTTTTTTGCGGCTAGGGTTTTGGCTAAATCTTGCAGGTATTGTCCCAAGTATTTTCACAAGTTTTGAGTAGGTGTTTACAGCCCATAGCTAGGACAAATTATTACAAGTTTTTCAAAATCTTTTGAACAATTACTACGTTCAAATTTTGGAGTTTTAAGCATAAAATTAATTTTTAAAAATGGCATCAGCTAACCTTAGGTTTGAGGATAGATTGGAAGGTGCTTTAAATTTCTTGCCCTGGAAAGACAGGGTGACTGTTGTTGGAAAAAATGATCTCTCGAATATCGTCAAAGATTAGGTGTCTCCATCTACAAATTTGCAAGAGTTGGCAACTCATAATTAGAAAGAGGTAAAGTCCAAGCAGATGATCATGGACTCAGTAAAAGACTATTTAATTCCACATTTATCGAAAAAGAAAACAACCAAGGAGATGTTTGATGCTCTAGTTAGTCTTTACCAGAGCGATAACAGAAATAGGAAAATGATTTTTCAAAACAAACTCATAGCCATAGAGATGACTAAATTAGATTTAGATAAAGGTCACACAACTTCACGACCAACTTGCAGCAATCAGGGAGAAGGTTGAAGATGCGGAGCTAGTGATCTTAGCATTGAATAGTTTTTCATCTTCATGGAAAGCATTTGTTTAGGGTATTTGTGCCCATGAGTCTTCCTTCTTTTGAAAGATTGTGGGATGACTCTATCCAAGAGGAAAGTCAAATGGAGTCAAAAGCCAACAAGAAGGGTGGCGACGATAATTTAGCTCTCATTGGACAGACCAAGAAAAGTAAAGGGAAAGGGTATAGCAAGGGTAAGGGAAAGGATGAGGATTCATCATCACAGATAAGGAATGACTTGAGTAAAATTAGGTGCCTCATTTGTCACAAATTTGATCATCATGCATCATAGTGTCTAAATAAGAAGAAAGGGAAAGGGAAGCAGCAACAGAAGCAAGTGGCAACTTTTGCAGGAACTTAAATGAAGAGATGCTTGGTATGTGGACAATGGAGCATCTAGACATATGACATCAATTTGATAGTGTTATAGATTTAAAAGAATATAACTCTGAAGTTTAGTTTGAGCTTGGTGATTATGCCAGGTATCTAGTAGCAAGATTTGGTACAATTCCCTTTTAATACAATCAAGTAACTCTTTAGATTTTGATGATGTTTTGTTTGTTCCCAGTCTCAGGAAGAATTTTCTTTCAGTTTTGATTATGGAAGATAAGGCCTACATAGTAGAATTTAAAAATAAACAAGTTCTTATCAAGCTGAAAGAATCTAGCCAAGATATTGCACAAGTAATGAGGGTTAGAGAAGGCAATCTTTACAGGTTATAGGGTGAACTGGTTCTAGCTCTAGTTCATAATAGTGACAATCTATGAGATTTATGGCACAAGAGGATGGGGCATCTGTATCACAAAGCATTGCCTATTTTGAGGGAGATTGTCACAGGTCTTCCAAATTTTAGTATTGAATAGCAGGGAGTATGTAGAGGATACACACTTGGAAAGTATGCCAAGGCTACTTTCCCAAATAGTGAGCATAGATCTAAGGATACTATAAACTTAGTGCATTTGGATGTTTGTGCACCAATATTATTAAAATCAATTTAAGGAAGCATGTATGTTGTTTTCTTTATTGATGATTTCTTTCACAAGACTTGGATCTATTTATGAAAGACCGAGGATGAGGTCTTTAGTAGGTTTTAGGAGTTCAAAGCTCTAGTTGAAAATTAGATAGGGAAGAAGATCAAGGTCTTGAGATTAGACAAGGGGGTGAGTATATCTCCAAGGAGTTTGAAGGTTTGTGCAAGGAGGCAGGAATCAAGAGGGACTTAACTATTCCATACAACCCACAATAAAATGCGGTTGTAGAATAGAAAAATTGATCTATCATAGGGGTTGCTAAGGCCATGATTCATGACCAAGACCTATCAATTTTTCTTTCAGCAAAAGCATGCAACAACAATATACATCCAAAACAGGTGTCCTCACAAGATCTTGAAGGACAAGACACCAAAGGAGGCATCCACTAGTTTGAAGCTAGAAGTGAGTCACTTTCACATTTTTGGTTGTCCAATAAATATTTTCATATACCTATAGAGAAGAGGACTAAATTGGAACCTTTCAATAAGAAGGGTTTATTTGAGGATTATAGCGAGACTTATAAGGCCTACAGAGTCTATATTCGAGAGTAGAGAAAGGTTGTAATCAACAAGCATGTAAATATTAAGGACAACTTTGCATCCAGGAAGTCTCATGAACTCATTCTAGCAATAGAGGATGAGCAATAGGAAACTCTGAAGGTTGATTCTTTGACTCCAAAGATACTAGTTGTTTCTAGTTCAAAACAACAATATTCAGAAGAGACTTCAATCCCTTTTACTTTTGTTAGGATACCTTGATGGTTCACACATACATTGAAGGATGCTTAGGAGAATGTTAGACTCCTAGGAATACTTTCGAGGAGAGCAGACCTTCAAAGAAGTTTCCAAACTACATGGGATTGATGAGTAGCATCATAGATTTGGAGCCTTATAGCTTCCAAGAAGTAATAGACTAGCAAATTTGGGGGGATGATATGGTGTAGTACACCTCTGTCATGAAAAATGATGTATGGGACATTGTCCCAAGGTTGGAGGAGAAATCAATTGAGTTCCAAGTGGCTCTACAAAGTCAAGTATGTTGCAGGTGGTAGCATTGAAAAGTACAAAGTGAAGTTTGTGGAGAGAGGGTTCTCTTAGAAAGAGGGAGTAGTCTATGAGGAGACATTTTCTCCAGCCGCTATATACACTTCCATTAGCACAATTATGTCTTTAATTTTATTTATGGGATGGGAGATACATAACATGGATGTTAAGACAACTTTTCTTAATGGTATCATTGAGGAAGAAGTGTACATAGAGTAGCCTTAGGGATTTGAGGTAGATGGGAAGGAGTCCCATGTTTGTAGACTTAAGAAAGCCTTGTATGGACTCAAACAGGTATCGAGAGCATGCTATTCTAGTATAGATGGATATTTACAAAGTATGGGCTTTACCAAAAGTGAAGTAAATCCCAATCTATATTATATAATTGTTGGCACTGATATGCTTATTTTGATATTATATGTCGGTGACATGTTTCTTATAGGTGTAGAGTAGTTCATTGTAGGGTGCAAAGCAAATTTATCTATTGAGTTTGAGATGGGAATCGACATGATGCATTACTTCTTGAGTTCAGAGATTTGGCAAAAACTAGAGGAGATTGTAAGTATGTAGTTGAGATCTTGAAGCAATTTCAGATGGAGTATTGCAAACCTATGGCCACACCTATGATCTCTAATTTGAAGAAGGTGATAGATTCAAATTCAAAGTTGGTAGATCCCACATTGTATAGGTAGTTGATAGGCTCAAGTATTTGAAGGGCACAATGGAGTATCATTTGAGATATCTTGGAGATGGTGAAATGAAGTTACAAGGGTATTTCGACTTGGATTGGGTAGGTAGTGCAATAGATAAGAAGAGCACCCCAAGGTATTGCTTTAGCTTGGGTTCAATGATGATATCCTAGTTCAGTAGAAAGAAAACTTCTGTGGAACTTAGCTCAATGAGGCAAAATACATGGTAGCCAATATTGCTAGTTGTGAGGCCATTTGGCATCGCAAGTTACTTGCATGATTGTTTGATCAAGAGTTGGATTACATGGTCATTTACTGTGATAATTAGAGTTGTGCCAAACTCTCTGTGAAGTATTTCATGACAGATCCAAGCATATATAGAGATCAAATCACTTCATTCAAGACAAGATTTAGAAGGGAGCAGTTAAGTTCCACTATCTTTTCATAGATCAACATGTAGCTGATATTCTAACCAAGCCCTTAGCAAAAGAGAAGTTTGAAGCATTCAAAGACAAACTTGGATTGGTGTATAATTCCTTCCTCACTAAGAGGGAGTGTTGAGTTTTTTTACCTTGGAGAGGAACTTCCGCACAAATTTAGTGTGAATGTGTAATGTCCCCTTCCTAAGCAACATAGCTCTTGAGGTTAGTCTACTACTTAGATTTCCATTGACTAACAAAAGTGGTTAGGGGACCCACAATGATCTAGTTCTTTGAGGTTCAGGCAGCTTTTTTGGAGAGGTGATTTCGACTTCTTTTGCTAGGATATCACACGACACTTTCTAGAGTGAGTTTGGGCCATTTGGCCAAACTTACTATTTTTAGTAGGGGCTCATGGGACTCAGTACAAGTCGGTGCAACGGTCTTGAAATTAGTCTCTATTCTATTGGCCAGCTCATTGGTACTATGGAACTCACTTGTAAAGACCATTTGGATTATTATTTATTAATCGATATATCTATGTTAAATTAAATATATAACTTAGTGTATCTTTTAATAAAGTGACTTTATTATAATATGGGGACTTAATGAATACTAAAATGATAAAGTCATGTCTTTTATGTTGTGGGCGCCCAAGGCATAAGGAAAAGAAATATTAAATTATCAAAATCTCCCAAAAGTGGCGTTTGGAGATAAGGAAGGAATAAAAGAAAAAAAGTGAAGTCATTCTTCACTAACCATTGCATATTTTTCTTGAATAAGCTTTGTTCTTTGGTTGTGCCAAGGGTTTGAACCAGAAACTTATGAAGACGAAATCCTTCATTGGTATGAGCACCTACGAGGTTGGAAGACATCTCTAGGGTGTTTGTGGTGATCTCATTTCAGATGTTACAATTGTGCTTCAATGGTTGATTGCATACTTGTTGCGGAGTGATTTTCATTGAAATAATATGAGTATTTTGGCTTGATAATTCTAAGGAAATATTTAAGAACATATTGAAAGTTGTAGACTTGATTTTGGTCATCATTTGAGGTAGATTTAGTTCCTTAGACTAGCTGTATAGTTCCAGCTACAGGTCGGACCATTTTGAGGGGGTTTGTGTTTATTGTGAAGGCATTCTCTTTGGTTCTTTCCACTTGGACGTGGATGGCCCAGCAATAGATTTCAGACATGTTTGAGCAGAAAGGATGTTGTATTAAGTGTGAAAGATCATTTTATGCCGCTGTTAGAGGTCGTACCAACCTACAGGGGACGTGAGCATTCAAGGGACCTTCACTTAGAGTTTTTATGCATACTTTGTGGCCATTTCTTGGGCGCCAACCTTGTAGATGTTGTTTTGTATTGTAGATGAACCAGAAATGAAAGGATTTAATGTCTTTCAGCTCCTATAACAGACATTCCCAGCATTGTATTACTATATCAGCCAATGGCTATGCAAGATTTTTAATTTTACACTCTTTCCTTCATATGGATATTGTTCATAATTGATCTATTATGCATTTCCTTTAAATATAAGCAACCAGGTATTGTTATTTCTTGTTATTATCAAAAATATCTATGCATGCAAGTCCTATGTCATATGCAAAAACACCAAAACGCACCAGGTTCAACTAAACTATGGAAAACAATAAGGGGTGGGGTTATTACAGTGGTATCAGAGCTAGTGTATCTTGCCAGGCTATGTTGAATGTTGTTCATGAGTGTTTGGAAACAGTTCTACATGAAAGATGCCCATCAGTGGTAGCCACCACAGGTTCCAGAAAGAGAAACTATATCTAGTATCTTGGGTATGCACAGAAATTCATCCAATGATAGTGATAGCATTACAAGACATATGGCAGATAGAAACAAAAGAACAGAACAACTAGAGAGCCCAAACTCCAAAACATAGAGGAAATTTGATATTATGTTGGATATGATGTCCTAGCTATTAACAAAAATGAATCAGGGTAATCCAACACCACAACTGCATGCAGTAGATGAGGGTGAGAAAAGTGGTTCCAATGCTAACAATCACTGACATGTTGGTCAGGGTAGTGGTTGCAACACTAGGACAACCCCAAGATCAGTTCCTAGGCCACTATAGCCTACCTTTCCATGTAGAGAGGAAGCACCAGTTATTCAGGAGCATGAGGCACAAATTCCTATTGCAGAGGAGGTCAGGATGCACCATGTAGAGTATATGACTCTTCCACCCGAGATTAGGGAGATGTTGTCTTTGGAACAGTATATGAATCACAAGAGGCAAAAAACAAGTATGGGTGGTAGAACAGATCACAGATCACAGTGTACTAACATGGATTATCAGCATGCCTTGAGTAAGGTCTCTTTGGAGCATTTTGATGGTAGTAGCAAAATGACAGCTAGAGCATGGGTTCAAAAGTTAGACAACTATTTGACTCTTAAGCCAATGCCGAAGGATGAGGCACTGGACTTTGCTACCATACATCTAGATGGAGTAGCACATGAGTGGTGGTACCATGGGTTGGTCACTTTGGGCCATAATTTGATCACCACATATGATGAGTTTATAAACAGGCTTATAAAGAGGTTTGACAATAAGGATCCAGAGCTACAATTCAGGGAACTTGCACAACTGAAATAGTACGGGTCACTTGAGTCCTACATCACAGTTTCGAAGACTCTTGGCCATGATTCCTAGTATCTCAGAGAGGAGAATTGTAGTCCTATTCAATGAAGGACTAATGGAGCCACTTAGAGGGTGGGTTAAGGCTTTCAATCCACCTATACTTTAGGAGACTATTAAGAAAGCACGGAGTACGGAGTTTGTTGTTCCAAAAAATAAATTCATCTCCAAATCTTTCCCTCTAAAGAAGGACAAGAAATATCATCATCAAGACATAGACCAACACAAGAAACTAGCCATTAGACTTGATGATGATGCTCTAAATGAGTATAGGAGGAAGAAACTGTATTTCAAATGCAAGGGTCCATGGGATCCCAACCATAAGTGCTCGATGAAGGGGCAAGTGAAATAGATTGAATACTATTCAGCCGAGGAGACCACATCAGAAAAATTAGACCATCACACTAACTCGAAGGATAATGAAGCGGATAGTACAGCAGAAGAGTTATAGGGTGAGCAGGATGATGATAGACCCACAACCCACCTTTCTGCTATTCAAAAAGAGGGTTCTTTCAGGATTCAAGGAATCTTGGAGGGACAGAGAGTGACCATGCTTCTTGACACAGTGGCTACTCACGATTTCATCAATAAGGGTCTTGTGGCAAGAAGAGGACTCAAGACAAAGGAGTTTGAGGGATTCAATATTAGAGTAATGAATGGTTTTATTATTACTCGCAAAAAATGAATCCTCAATTTAACTATTAAGTGACTATGAGTTCTAGGCTAAGTATTATGTGGTCAGCATGGGAGATATGGACGTAGTTCTTGGCATGAAGTGGCTTCATGTGATTGGAGAGTTCTACCTCAATTTACGAACCATGGAGATGAAATTCAAGGTAGATGGGAAGAAACATGTGCTCAGAGGGATGTCAGATGGTGGACTTAGAGTGGTATCCCTTAGGAAGATGGAGAGGTTACTCAGGCATGATCAAGTGGAGTGGACAGCTGAGTGTGTTATCATGCCTACAGTTATTGAGTAGCTAAAACAGAGCTATCACCCTGACATTCAGAAGTTGATAACCAAGCACACCAAGGTATTCAACAATATACCACTAGGGAGGCCACCTGATAGAGGCATAGAGCACATGATTAAGCTGGAGGAGGGCACCAAGCCAATTATCATCACCCCTTATAGACATCCAAAGAGGTTGAAGAATGAGATAGAGAAGATGATCAAAGATCTTCTTGAGATGGGGCACATTAGACCCAGTAAGAGCCCTTTTGCCTCTGCAGTTATTTTGGTCAAGAAAAAAGATGGCATGTTGATTAAGAACCGTTACCCCATCCCACGTATAGATGAGCTCATTGATGAGCTACATGGGGCATGCTACTTCTCCAAGATTGATTTGAGATATGGTTATCATTAGATTCAGGTTAGAGAGGAGGACGTGGAGAAGACAACTTTACATTGCCATTATGGGCACTTCGAGTTTTTGGTTGTGCCTTTCGGTTTAACCAATGCTCTAGCCACCTTTCAGTCTTGTATGAACAAGGTTTTTAGGGAGCAGTTGAGGAAGTTTGTCATATTTTTCAATGATATCTTGATCTTTAGTAGGCCCTGGGAGGAGCACCTCCAACTCATTGAGGAGGTATTGAGTATCTTGGAGAGAGAGTCACTATATGCCAAAGAGACGAAATGCGAATTTGGCATGATTGAGCTACTTTATCTAGGTCACATCATTAGTGCCGAGGGACTCAAAGTGGATCCAGATAAGATCTGAGCTATTGTTGATTGGCCACCACCCACGAATCTCTCACATCTCAAGAGATTCTTTGGTTTATGTGGGTTTTACTGCCAATTCGTCAAAGGGTTTTCACATAGTGCAGCTCCATTGACAGATTTGATAAATAAGGGGGCATTTTTTTGGACTGATGGAGCACAACAGTGATTTGACAAATTCAAGTAGACAATGAATTCTTGTCCGGTATTGGCCATACCATATTTCACCAAGCCTTTCGAGCTTGAGTGTGATGCCTCAGGGGAAGTCATTGGAGCGGTGCTGGTGCAGAATAAGCACTCGGTTGCTTTCGAGAGTACGAAACTGAGGGGTGCAGAGAGAGGTTATAGCATCTACGATAAGGAAATGTTAGCCATAATGCATGCTTTGGCTAAATTCAGACAATATCTAGTAGGGAGAAAATTTGTGGTGAAAACAAATCACAACATCCTTAGACATTTCCTTAACCAACGTGACCTCAACGACAGACAACAAAAGTGGGTTAGCAAGTTGTAAGCCTACGACTTTGACATAGTTTATGTCAAAGGGAAGAGAAACATTGCAGCTGGTGCCCTATCACAGAGACCACACTTGTGTTCCTTGGGAGAGATTATAGCTGATTGGAGAGAGTGGATATCAGCAGAGTATGCAAAGGACAAGTGGGCCACCAAGATAATTGATGGTACTATTCAGGACAATAGGTACACAGTTGTAAATGATCTAATCATTTACAAGGGGAGGATCTTGTTGGTACTAGGATCAGTGATGAAGAAGGTCATGAGAGCCTACAACAATGTTCCTACAACTAGTCGCTTGAGATACTTCAAAACATACAGATAGATCCGGGAGCAGTTTACATGGAAAGGGCTCAAAACAAAAGTGTTGAAATATGTTAGAGAGTGCCCCACTTGCCAACAGAATAAACAGGAGCATTCCTTTCTAGCTGGTCTACTATAGCCCCTACCCATTCCTAACCAGAAATGGGAATGTATTTCTATGGACTTCATCACGGGCTTGCCCAAGGCCAAAGGCAGGGACTGTATCTATGTTGTTGATAGGTTAACAAAATTTGCTCATTTCTTTGTGATCTTAGTCACATTTACAGCAGCATAGATTGCAAATCTATACTTCATATAGGTATTTAGATTACATGGGCTACCAAGGAGCATAGTCAATGACAGAGATAGTAAGTTTATGAGTCACTTCTAGCAGGAGCTCTTCAGATTGAGTGAGACTGAACTCAATCCCAGCACTAGCTACCACCCACAGACAGATGGGCAAACATAAATTGTTAACAAGTGGGTAGAAGGATACCTCTGCAATTATATTGCAGGGCAGCAGAAGGCATGGGTTAAGTGGTTACATTTTGGGGAGTATTGTTACAATACTACTTACCATATGTCTCTTCAAATATCGCCTTTTATGGATCTCTACGGGTATGAGGCTCCCAACTTCCTGGATATGTTATTCAGGGACAGTAGAGTGTCTAAGGCCAAGGACTTACTACAGGAAAGCCAAGACATCATGAAGTCCTTTAAAGAGAACATCCAGAAGGCGTAGAATCAACAGAAACAATATGCAGATCAGCACAGGGTTGAGTATTCTTTTGAGGTGGGTGACATGGTTTACTTAATGCTACGGCCTTACAGACAATCCACTCTCAAAAAGAGTGGTGCAAACAAACTTAAGCCACAGTATTATGGACCTTTCAAGGTGTCTAGGAGAATAGGAGAGGTGGCTTATGAGTTAGGATTACCAGCGGGAAGTAGAGTGCATAATGTTTTCCACATGTCTCGCCTCAAGAAGGCATTGGGGCACAATGTGATACCTTCCACTAAGTTACCCCCTTTGGATGAGAAGGGGAAGTTGATTCTTGTTCCCAAGGCCATTATTGACACCAGAGAGCGCCCCTTGCGGAAGAGGGTTATCAGGGAGTACCTAGTGAAGTGGAAGAATTTACCAGTAGAGGATGCGACATGAGAAAATGAGCAGATCTTACAACATCCCAAATTGAAATTGATTGTAGGCAAGCAATTTTGGGGAGTACAGACTGTAATGTCTCCTTCCTAAGCAACATAGCTCTTGAGGTTAATCTACTACTTGGGTTTCTGTAGACTAACAAAGGTGGTTAGAGGACCCACAATGATCTGGTTCTTCGAGGCTTAGTCAACATTTCTGGAGAGATGATTTCAATTTCTTTTGGTGGGATATCACACATGGCACTTTCTAGAGTGAGTTTGGGTCATTTGGCCAAACTTACTCTTTTTAGCAAGGGCTCACGAGACTCGATGCAAGTCGGTGCAATGGTCTTGAAATTAGTCTTTATTCTATTGGCCAGCTCAACAGTATTACAGAACTCACCTGCAAAGACCGTTTGGATTATTATTTATTAATCGATATATGTAAGTTAAGTTATATAACTTAGTGTATCTTTTAAGAAAGTGGCTCTATTATAATATGGGGACTTAATGAATACAAAAAAGATAAAGTCATGTCTTTTATATTGTGGGCGCCTAAGGCATAAGGAAAAGAAATATTAAATTATCAAAATATCCCAAAAGTGGCGTTTGGAGGCAAGGAAGGAATAAAAGAAAAAAAAGTGAAGTCATTCTTCACTAACCATTGCATATTTTTCTTGAACGAGCTTTGTTCTTTGGTTGTGCCAAGGGTTTGAACCAACAACGTGTGAAGATGAAATCTTTCATTAGTTTGAGCACCTGCAGGGTTGGAAGACATCTCTAGGGTGTTTGTGGTGATCTCATTTCAGATGTTACAATTGTACTTCAATGGTTGATTGCATACTTGTCGCGGAGTGATTTTCATTGAGATATCTTGAGTATTTTGGCTTGATAATTCTGAGGAAATATTTCAGAACATATTACAAGTTGTAGACTTGATTTTGGTGATCATTTGAGGTGGATTTAGCTCCTTAGACCTTGTCGTACAGTTCCAGCTACAGGTCATACCATTTTGAGGGGGTTTGTGTTTATTGTGAAGGCATTCTCTTTGGTTCTTTCCACTTGGACATGGACAGCCTAGCAATAGATTTCAGACATGTTTGAGCAGAAAGGATGTTGTATTAAGTGTGAAAGAACATTGTATCCTATTGTTAGAGGTTGTACCAGTCTGCAGGGGACGTGAGCATTCAAAGGACCTTCACTTAGAGTTCTTATGAATACTTTGTGGCCATTTCTTGGGTGCCAACCTTGTAAATGTTGTTATCTTGTATTGCAAATGAACCAAATATGAAGTTTGATGAATAACAAAAGGATTTAATGCCTTTCAATTGTTGTAACAATCATTACTAGCATTGTATTACTATATCAACCAATGGGTATGCAATATTTTTAAAGTTACACTCTTTCCTTCATATGGATATTGATCATAATTGATTTCTTATGCATTTCCTTTAAATATAAGCAACTGGGTATTGTTATTTCTTGTTATTATCAAAAATATCTATGCATGCAAGTCCTATGTCATATGCAAAAACACCAAAATGCACCAGGTTCAACTAAACCATAGAAAACAATAAGGGGTGGGGTTATTACAGAACGTGCTTCAAATTATTCTATTTTACATTTCACTTAACTAAAAAAGTGAGTCATTTATTTAGCTAATTAAGTCTAATAAAGAGTAGATATACATTAATAATTTAGACTTATCTTCCAACTCATCTCTTGCAATAGATAAAGGAGCTTTTCAAATATTATATTTTTAATTGAATGGTATAAAGATAGGCACAAGATATAAGAAAAAGAGCATAGTGATAAAAATACCATGCAATTGTATTTGGAACAATTTGTAGAGGTTTCCTTGTAAGTTTTTCGAAGGAATGAAAAACTGATTTGAAGGTGTAATTTTTTTGTGTATTTGTTTTATGCTTTCATTGTTTGAATTTTTAACTGTTGTGTGATTGATGCAATGTTAAAGAATTAATTCTTATTTAAAGAACATTAAGACAACAATCGTCTTGGTTGAAAATTTCCAAATGCAAATGTTCAACTCTACAAGTTAGGGTTTGATATGGTTGGCCAAAACATCCCTAAATGAGCAACTAGTTGGCCTTAAATAGAGGATTGAGGACCTAGCATGGGACCTACATGTGTGTTGGTAGGTGTTTAAGAGTTTCCTGCCCATTTATTGTATTTAAATGAGGCCATTAATGACATTCGAAGTTGTGTGCCATGGTAGGTGGAGTCCTCTGTTTGAACAATGAGATTCTATGGCAAGACATGCCTGGGAACAAGGATTTAGGTGATGAGGTACCTACTACAAGAGGAGTCAAGGATCAGGCTTGAGGGATATTGGTTGCAGGAAGGAGGGCAGATCGGGTCTAGGGAATACTACTATAGCGGTATTGGAGATTGGGGTCAAGGAATACCTACTACAAGAGGTATCAGGGATCGAGTTTGAAGATACTTGCAACAGGAGATGTTGGGGATCAGGTTTCAGAAATACTTGCTAGAAAGGTGTCAGGGATGGGGTTTTGGGGGTACCTGTTGCAATAGGGAGTAGGGATTGGTGTTAGAAATGCTTGCTACAAGAAGTGTTGAGGATCAGGCTTCGGGTGTACACGTTGTAAGAGGAAGTTGGGATCAAGGTCAAGAGATACCCACTACTAGATAAAGTGAAGATTAGGATTGCCGCAAATCCAATATAGGTGGGGATTGGGGATACTACATAACAACTGTTAGTGCAAGGCAGGGAGGACATGGAAATCGACGTGCTCGAGAGTGAAGGAGCAGGAATTAGGGTTCGAGTTTCTAAGATATCTCATATCTTTTAGGCATGTCGAGGGTTGGGACTCAGGGATATTTGGTACTTTGGGGATCGGGGGTCAGAGTAACCTATTACTCTAGGCAAATTGCAAGGGGAAGATAGAACTCCAAAATCCCGCAGGATAAAATAGAGTGTCATTTCAAGAATGCAAGGAACAAGGGCAAGGCATGCTAGTAGAGGGAAGTCCAAGGATTCGAGACACAAAGAATCAGTGAATTGGAAACTTGTTGGCATTTCAATTCGCACCTCTGGAATGTGAATTGGAAACAAACAACTATGCACAGATAAATTGCTCTTCTATTAGGAGGGGAAGTTCTCTTTTTTGCTGAAGATTACTTAAAAGATAAATAAACTAAATTTGCCTATCTTTTTGTTTCTCAGTTGTGAGCACAAGGTTATAAAACTCTATCACTACAGCAGAGGTTTTTTCTTTTAATTTCTAACTACAGCTAGGCCTAAACTAAATGGCGCTTTTGACCACCTAAGTAAACTCAGAGCTTAGGAGTCAAAAGTAAACAAGGAAAGATTTATCAACACAAAAGCTCAAATAAAATTGTACCAGATCGCATCCCAAGACTTATTGTACTTTAACGATGTAAACTAAAATTAAGAATATACAAGAAACACATAAACGATAAACTAAATGAACTTGAGGCAGAGAATCAAAGCAATGAAAGGCATAAGATTTATATTCTCAATATTCAAAAAGTTGTTACAACTCAAGGACATCAGTATTGCAGCAAAGACAGGCATGCAACATGCGATCAAAAACTGGATTACAAATGGGCACAAAGTGAACAAGCACTTGAATAACAATTTTACAGGCTAGAATAGGCACAACAAATTATGCTATCTTAATTACAATTCCTTAACAATGGGCATGGGTGGCCTTATTTATACTAAATCAAAGGAGTAGGGAACTCTAAAATCTCCTTGATTTTATCTAACTTGCCAACTCGCAAGATTTATTTCTATTCTAAGCAAAGATTACAACTAACACCCATTTTAAAACAATTTGCTTTAAAGCAAAGAAAGCTCCGACTATTACATATTGATTTTTTCTATTTAAAGGATGGATAAGCTTTGAATGAAAGCAAATGCTTTAAATTGAAAAGCATTGAGTTAAAGCTATTTTTTGAGTTCCATCCTCATCTACATTGCTGCCCCGTTGGTGACATCATCCACTGATATAAATATATTACTGCAGCTGCCTATTCTTAGCCTTGAGGGCTGCTTTATCTTCTCCGTCCTTCAACACTCTCTCCTTCAGATTATTTGTTGCAACCTCAAAGAGATTCATACTTCTACCAAGATTGGATCTAACCACCTTGAAGTCATCCACATCCAATGTTCTTTGGCAAAACATTATGCTTTTTTTTCAACTACTTTTGAGCAATCTTTTTTTGATATTTCTCCTTGTCATTGTGCCACACCCTCTTGCATTCTTCAATAGAAATGACGAAGTTTTCCTTCCACAATGGTATTGAAAAACATCTCTCAATGTCATTAGGCCTGAGGCTGCAAAGTACACGCCCATCTGTTGATTGGATTTCCCTTGTAATTGAATTGTAATGCTTAGTACAAGTGATTACAAATTCAATGCTTTGGACTATGACGAGGAATGAAGTTGCTACAAGCAACCCGAAGTGACTCAGATTCCTGATGGTGATGTTTCATGCGTCTTCTAAAGCCTGCAAATTGAATGTTGGAAGCACCTTATGCAAATCTATCTCGACAATTCACAGGTAATCATGAACCAACGTCGTTTTAGGCTTGATTTCTATTGGAGAGTACTGCATATTGAAAAACTTGAAGAATGCTTGTTGATTTCTTTTAAAAAACAGCTTTTGAGCAAAAAAGCTAGCACGTGGATTTTGTAGACAATCTCGTTCTGAAGCAACCTAGATTGTCAGGTTTTAAAAAAGCAGAGGATTTCTTGAAAAAGTAGCAAAAAAATAGATTTTGGGAAAATGAAAATTTCCCAATCTTTAAGAGGACGTAATTCCAGATGAACCCATTTCGATGAAAACTAAAAAAGCTTCGGCTCTATTTCTGGAAAATGATGCCATAGAAAAATGGACCTTGAAAAAGCGTGCCTCTGTGCTTCCCAATCCCGAAACTATGAAGAACACTGGAAAAACACCTCGTTTGGGTTCTCAAATCTTCATGGAAGAAAACAATGCTCGTCTTCTTCTAGATGCAACCTGCAAAAATAATGAATAAAGGAGGCCAAAGGCTTGTTTTTATAGAACTTTAGAGAAAAAAAAATAGCTTTCTTTATGAAAGCATAAAACTTGAAGCTTATCCGTGAAGATAGCAACTCTTTGAGCAAAAATCCAAGTTGATATACTCACATAGGATGAATTCCTTTTTTTATAGTTACCTATGGCTCACATGTGAGGATGATGAAAAATTGCTTCTTTGATGATGTCATCAAACACACGAGGTTGCAAAAGTGTTAACCAATTTTCCTTCGTTTTGAAACTTTTGCACTCATTCCAACTCTGGTGTGGCCTTCCTCTGACTTCAACAAGATGGAAAACTGTCACCATTGACTGAAAAAGTTGATTGATCATGGCATCTTGAAATTTTATCAATTTAGTTTTGATCCCAGCCTCGAACTGATGATCTGACGACGTTTGACTGCAAATTTGACTTCTGGGAACTGTTGCCGAATGAAAATCAGGAAGCGGCTGCAAGATGACATCAACGAAACATGAAAAAACTATCTCTGGAGATCCTAGGCGCCCCTAGCCTCCATGGGTGCTTCGAATTTCATGCCTTAGCCAAATTTTCAAGATTTTTCAACTGTTCTCTAGAGAGGATGGGTGCTCCTAGCCTCCTGGGGTGCCTAAGGTTCCATGCCTTGGAATTTTTTTGATGATTTTCATTTTCTTCCGTAAATCTTGATGGCAAGTGGAATTCCACCAGATTTTAAATGTCCCTGCCTGACGTATATTTCAAAATATATTTAAATACTTTAAATATTTTGAAATATACTGTCAGGATGTTTCAGATAGGTCTTGGATCCATGGGATTTAACATGCAGATTCTAGATTTTTGAGGATCCACCAGATTTTAGAGTTAGTCAGATTTTCAGGGCTTCATGACATCAGACTTCGTCAATTTTGGGATTTCAGGGACATGCATCAGGATGAGGGTAGACCAGATAGCCTAAGCATATGAGATAAATCCCCTACTTTTACAGGCCTTATGACCGAGTTCAACTGATTTTGAACACCTGAAAGTGGGCTGACGAGGCATTTTTGATGTTTTTCAAAAAACACAAAAAAATCTAACACTAGGTTGCTTGGGCGCCCCCAGCCTCCAGGGGCACTGGGATTTCCCAGACTTGTCAATTTTTGATGATTTTCCATCTTTTCCTCATTTTCTGGATTCATCTTGCTTCGTTCTCGGTTCTTCGTCAGTTGACGGTTGCTCGATGACTCCTTGCATTCTAAACAACACTGACATCTTGAAACTGACCCGTGACAGATGAGTTCCCTTCATTAATGCACTCGGAGTTCGTGTTCGCCTTCTGAAAAAGTAGAATTGACCCAGTAGAGAAAACTTGATCTTTTGCAAATTTTGTCTGGACCACTTTGATCGTGAAGCAGTATCAACCAATCAGAATTAGGTATGACTCCTGAATCAGAGATTCTATTTTTAGGAATTTTCTATTTTTAGAAAAATTTTCCAACATATGTATCTCAAGAAACCCAGAAAACCTAAATTTGATGTCTATTTTCAGAAATTTTGACTTTTTAATGACAAATTTTCTAGATTTTCACAAAATGCCTTAATGAAGCAAAAAATTTGATTTGGTACAACAATTGGCTCTGTCTGGGGACCATGTCGGATACTTATGGTATAGGAGAACCGAGAATCTCTGGACTTTCTAGCTTAGACCAGTGTCTTACCAATTGGGCAATAGAGTCAGGACATTTCCTAATCACCTAGAACAAGACTTTTTTCCCTAAAATCACCTAGGACCAGACTTCCTAAAATCGCCTAAGAGTTGGAACTTCCCAAAAAACACAAAAAACATGACTGCCACATTACATAAAGGGAAACACATTACAACATAAAATCACATAAAATGATTAAGGAGACACAACATAAACACCACACACAAACGTTCTTTTTGAATGAGGACAAGAAGAACAAAAACTATTACACGAAACCATCAACTAGTTCAGAAAAATAAGAGCCTTTTCTCCTGAGCTGTGAGATCTGTCTTGTCAACACAACTTTTCTTCTTCTGCAACACTCTCAAAGAGCCACGATTTAGGTGGGTAGTCACGTTCAGGCCACGAGAAGTTCATGATGAACTGATTGATATGCCGGAGCTCAGGTTGATCAACTTCTTCCAAAGTAAGAAGCCTCTGCAACACGTGAAGGTACAAAACAACTTTTTGAGATATGAGGCAAGGTCTTGTGGCCAAAGTATACTTGTGGGAATGGTAACCACCACATATAGAACTTGACTTTCTTCATTTATGTCTTCAACATACGCAACCTTGAACTCAATAAATGTATCATCCTCTAAAAAAAGTCGAAGCTGCTCATATAGAATGTTCATCACTGGTTCTTGGCTTACCGGATCCACAACTATTAACATCGATTTGTCTAGTGACTCAGGTACTTCTTCATGGTTCTCTTCAACTAGGTCTTCATCCATCCATTCCTCAGAATTTGAATATGACAAATCATCGAGATCTAAATCTTCGAGCACCTGATTACCATCAAAGTATACTTGCTAAATAACCTCTTCACCTAGTAGTTCACTTTGTCATCCATCATTTTGAGTCTCATCAACCTCCATAGAGCAATTTTCTTCAATAGACGTATCCTCGAGACCAAAAATGTGGATATCTAATAGCATCTCATCTTCAGTAACCATGTACCCTTCTTCTGATAGGCAAGCAGGATCAAAGACAGATTCCTATAGGCTTTGTGTTTCTTCTTCATCTGCTTGATTGATTTCACATACGACATATCTCACCATACACTTGTCGAGGATTTCTGATTTCTCCAATTGATTCTCTTTAGTGACCAAGACTGAATATTCCATGAACTTTTCTTCTCCACAAGTTTCTTCATATGTTGCATTTTGTGTTGACTTTGTCATACCTGTGATGTCTCTTTCTTGCATAGGTTCATGAATAACCTCTGAAAGTTTAGCATCATCTTCTTCACTAGTGTGTATGAAAACTTCTTGAGACAAAGATGAAGACAAGCTAAATTGCAAAAGAAAATTTGTAGTATCCTCTACTAAAGAATCACTCTCCAAGTGATGTAGAAAACTGTTAAGATCCAATGATGAATCTTCCATATGATCTCCAGTTTTAAGAAATTCCTCCAATGATGAATTGTCTTCAAAATGAAGAAGATCGTGTTCTTGCTCCAATTGCAATGCTTCTTTAGTCTCTTCTCCTTTGAATGTATCTGACATGGGTTCTTCAAACCAACCTTCAAAAGATGAGAAGAACAAATTGTATTCACCATTGTTTTCTACAGCATATTTGATCTCTTCCTCGTAATTTTGCTCTTGGGAAGATTATTGCACTTCTTCCTTAGAGAAAGTATGCAAGTTGTACATTTCTTCAGGTTCTTATTTTGATTTTCTAACCGTGCACACAACCTCCTGATTCTCTTTGGTTATTTCAGATAGCATAACATAGGTACCAGGACCTGTTTCTTGATATAGCACTTGTGCTTGAGGATCCTGAGACTTCACCACATTGAACCAAGACTTGATTTGTGGTTCCAACGTGAAACTGCCTTTCTTTAAAGGAATGGTCGCGAATGACCAATCCAATTGTATCTCTCCTCCGAGATCTTTGCAGAAGCTTCTACTTAGCAGCATCCCGTAACTAGCTGGAATGTCAGCTATCAAGATAGTCATCATAATTTTTTTCTCGGGACAAGCCACCAACTGTACTTGAGCGTCCTTCAATTGTCCGACCAACGACACTGATTTAGACTCAAGTGAATAACACTTGTCATGTGTCTTGGTGCACGAGAGTCCTAATGCATTCATTACCTGCAAAGGCATGATGTTGTTCGAGGCTCCTGAATCAATGATACAATTGCTCAATTTATAGCCTTCTATATACAGAGAGATATAGAAAGGCTTGGGCTTCTCTTCTGTTGGAATAAAGGATTCAAGCAATGTAGGTTGTATGACAATCTCATTCTTGACATACTTAACAATTCTATCCAGCTGATCTGGATGGTCCTGAAGAGGTTCCAGTTGGGAAATTTGCTTGTCTTCATCATAGAATCCACTATATCAAAATTTGCCAAAGACGAATCTTGAGCAGCCTTGATGTTTTCATGTGGAGACTTAACATTAGAAGTGGAAGCCACTTCCTTTCCCTTTTCTTTTGATCTTAATTTATCCTCTTCTTCTTTTTGTGCCTTGAAATGTTGAGCACATGTAAACACAGGCACCGAAAAATCCTCATGGTTTACCGCAAGAGAATAATGACGAAGATCTTCTTGTTCTTCCTTTATTAAAACAAGTTCTTTTTGGAAGTATCCCGTAGTAGAGTCACCATTGAAGTTGTCCGTCTATGGTAAGACAACATTCGTACTTGGGGAAGGGATAATATTTGAAATGGGTGCAGTGTCAGCATATCCCATAATTTGATTCATTCTTAATTTTTCAAGACATGTGGTACCAGTGTGCGCATAAGTTTCATGAAATGAGCAAAACACTGCATTTTGTGCAGCATCAACTGCTTGTCTTGGTGGAGGTGCTGGCAACCTGGGCTTGTAGTTATTAAAAGGCTGGAAATTGTTCCTCTTAGGCTAGTATGGTTGTTGTGGTTGAAATTGTGGTTGGGATTGGTACTGTTGTTGTGGTGACTAATACGGCTGTTGCGCAGGTTGCCCCTAAGTAGGCAATTGTCTCTTCATAATAGTCACTTCATTTACTACCTTCTGTAGCAGTGGATGTGTAGAACTCTGAACAAGAGGCCTGATTGAATCCATCTTCATCTTGCCAGAGGTAATCATGTTATCCTCTAACGTGATGGCATTTTCTTGTGCACTGGATAATTCTGTTTCATCAGCCGATCTCAAAAAGAAGGCTATCTTAGAAGGAAGAGCATTAATGAAACTGCTCAACAGAATTTTCGGAGATGGATTGAGTGTATGAGAAAGGCGTGTAACCAGGCGATTAAACCTTGCTACGAACTCCCTCATTGGTTCATTATTTTCCATATTTGAATTTGATAGTTGGGCGAACAATCAATGACTGTCTTCAGCAGGTTTGAACCTCGCTAAGAATTTCTCACTCATAGTTGCCCAATCTGTAATGATGCTTGGCTCCAGATGATTCAACCAATCGGTAGCATTTCCCACAAGAGTCTCTACAAAGAGACGCTTAGCAACATCCTCATGGGATACATGCAAAACGGCGCAAGCCGTTGTGAATGCAGAGATGTGTTCATCAGGATGTTGAGTCCCATCACCGTGGAATCGGGGAAAGTGCTTCCTTGACCCCTTTGGTAGCTCATGATGTGCTTGTAGGGCCAAAGGTCCAATGTTGTCACCCCAAGGTAATGGGGGTGGACGTCTCTGATTCTAATTAATGTGATTGTTATTATTTGCATCACCCATTGCTCTAGGTTAGATTATTGGTTCCTTTTGAGGTTCTTCCTTCTTGACTTCAGGTACTAACTAGAATTCAGGAACTATGTCGGATGCTTCTCCAACTTCTATAGGAATAAGATCTTGGAAAAATGGATCTGTAGTACCATCTTTCCCCCTTCTTGTGTAAACCCTGTGAGCCAAGATTATCTATTGCCACGTGGGAGGTGGTAATATTGGTCTTTCGGGTGCAAGATCTGCTTTGTTTTCTTCTTCTTCAAGAATAGTAGCTGCGTTTCTCCACTGAGCAGGACTTTCCTTTTGCGCAATTATGAAACTCCTCAGGCTACTAATGATGTCTATTTGCTCCCCTTCCACACATACAAGATTTGGTTGAATAGTAGGTGGTGTAAGATTTGCTTGTTGAACAAGAGCAATAGGATGCCAAATAGTCATTCCTGTGACATAAGCTTAAGCTTGCTTGAAGTTTTATGCCTCATGCCCCACGGTGTGCACCAGAAAACTGTTGACATTTCAATTCGCACCTCTGGAATGCGAGTTGGAAACGGACAGCTATGCACAAATAAACTGCTCTTCTATTAGGAGGGGAAGTTCCCTTTTTTGTTGATGATTACTTAAAAGATAAATAAACTAAATTTGCCTATTTTTTTGTTTCTCAACTGTGAGCACAAGATTATAAAACTCTATCGTTACAGCAAAGGTTTTTTCTTCTTCTAACTACAGCTTGTTGGGAATTAATGTGTCTCAACCTTGGTAATTCTCTGCATTTGTAATATTTGTATATATTATTTAATTGCCTATGTTGTAAATAATTAGAAAATCCATATTGTCATATTGTGGGATGTGGCACGGTGATGTGTCAATCCTACATGGATTATGACAAGTTGTATTTTTGTCCTCACATGAGGAGATAGGCGTCCCACTTAGTGGTAGGAATATTCTGCCATGTGTCGGCATCTTTTATGTTGTGTAAGGAATGTTTGATCGAAACGGTTATGACGGATTCCTATGATGAATCTATGACATGTAAGAGTCGAGAATAGAAGGTTGTAAGACAGGTAATGACATGTGTCATGTAACATCTTTGAATGAGGCATATTTGGGTGCCCCAAGGTGGAATATGATGTGTTATAAGAGAATATGCTATTTATAGCATGTATATGATAGATTCTCTTACAGCTGTAAGTTGTAACCGCTATGACAGATTCTATGACGGTTGTAAGTGTCGTAAGAGCATCTGTCATAGCCCATTTTAGAAATAGGTGACCTCTTTGGGATGGGACCTATGGACAAGTGTCAGACACATTCTACAATGTTGACCAAGTGTCCCTAGGCATGGGTTTTGGTCCAAGATGTCATATTGGACGCCCATTCCAAGATAGGTCCAGTATTGCCTTGTATTTTCTTTTATATACAGGTGCTTGGAGATGGAGTTTATATCACAGGTTTACAGGTACTGTTATGCTGCCAGATTGACTCCATACATGAGTGTCAAAGACCATTGAAGCTTGCATTGCAAGTGTATTGTAAACATTCTTTCAGATTTGTTAATACATTGTGTAGTTTTCTGAATGTGGGGTTTTTCACCCTATAAGGGTTTTCCCCACCGTAAATCTTTGTCTCTCTTCTTCTATCTACTTTCTGGTTCTTGTGTTTTGCTGCAATATCTCATGTTAATGGTTTAACATTGCTGTAATAGTTAGGATAAAGTTGAATTTGCATAGCCCTTTCCTCAATAGATTAGTGTAGGAAGCATTTTCCGCACACCTAGTTTCCTTTCAGTTGATATCAAAGTTTGATCACCTTTGGTCCTAGTTGTAGGGTAGAGGTTTTTTGAGCTAATCCTAAGTTGAGTAGGAGTCTGTGCAGAGCATTCTGTATCTTATTGTAGCAAGGAGATGGCAGGCACATCAGGAAGGTTTGAAGTAGAGAAGTTCAATGGCAGTAATTTCGAGCTGTGGAAGCTCAAAATGGAAGACATGTTAGTTGACCGAGACCTTTGGGAAAGTGTGAATGGAACTAAACTAGCTACAATGACTCAAGATGAGTGGGATTTCAAGGATCGGAAGGCTAAGGGTCTCATAAGACTTAGTCTTGCCGATTTTGTGTTGTTAAATGTCCATGAGGAGACTACTGCAAAACTCCTTTGGAAGAAGTTGGGGGATGTGTATCAAGCCAAATCCCTAGTCAATAAACTTTTCTTGAGAAAGAAGTTGCATCTCTTCGAATGGAGGATGGAGGATCCGTGGCTGAGCATATGAATGCCTTTAATATGCTGGTTGCACAATTAACATTTATTGGTGTAAAGATGGAGGATTGGTGTATGACCCTGCTTTGTTCTCTACCGGACTCATGGGATCATCTTGTCATGGCAATCGGAAGCACCACATCCACATTCAAAATGGAAGAAGTGGTTTCTTCGCTGTTGTCTGAAGAGATGCGGAGAAAGTCTTCTGAGGCAGCCAAAGAAGCCCTTGCAGTTCGTGGAAGACCCAAGGAGAAAGGGAAGAAGAAGGACAAGAAAGCTGAGAAGGGTAGATCCAAATCCCATGGGAGATCCAAATCTCCTGAAAAGTCCAAGGCTCTTTGTTGGAACTGTGGCAAGACCGGGCATTTCTGAAAGGAATGCAAAGAGGAGAAGAAGAAAAAGAAGAAAGCTCATGATTTAGAATCTGACAAATCACAAGATGACGGTGATGCTTGCATCGCAGCTCTGGCAACCCATGCATCTGATGATGTGTGGCTAATCGACTCTGGCATCATTCCACATGACCTCGCATCGAGACTGGTTCTCTAAGTATGAGGAGTTCGATGGTGGAAAGGTGTATTTGGGTGACGACTCTCATCTAAAGATCATTGGTCGTAGAAGAGTCTCTATCCGATTCCCTGATGGTCGAGTGAAGGGGATCTCTGGGGTTATGCACATCCCAGGCTTAGCACAGAACCTGCTTTTTGTAAGTAGTTTGAATGATGCAGGTGTGCAGGTTGTCTTTTCAAAAGAAAGATGCAAGATGACTAGAGAATCTATGGTGCTTGCTAAGGGTACTCAGAGAGGTACTCTGTTTCAACTGGAAGCATGCATTGCACAATGCAATAGTTCTTCTGACTCAAGGAAGAGGGCAGCAGTCACTTCATCTCCACCATCTGAACGAGCAGTGAAGAAATATGTTGTTTCTAGTCTTGATGGTTGTAATCGTGCATTGGAAGTTAAACTTCCTGCAGAAAAGACAATGTTATGGCATAAGAGATTTGGCCACATTGGTGAGAAGGGTCTGCGTACCCTAAAAAATAAGAACCTCGTTGAGGTTAGATGATTGTAATCTTGAGTTCAACTTTTGCGAACATTGCATTTATGGAAAACAAAACCGTGTTCAGTTTTACTCGAGTTCTCATAAGTCTTCTGGTGTGTTTGACCTTATTCATTCTGATGTGTTTGGTCATGTTAATGTTCCTTCATTATCAAAATCTGTATACTTTGTATCTTTTATAGATGATTACAGTAGAAGGACATGGATTTATTTTCTCAGAAGCAAATCTAAAGTCTATACCAAGTTTAAGGAGTTTAAAACTTTTGCTGAAAATCATACTGGTAAAAAGATTAAATGTTTGAGAACTGACAATGGTGGTGAGTTCTATTCTACAGAATTCAATAAGTATTGCAAGGAACTTGAGATTGAAAGACATAAGACAACCCATACACACTGCAGCAAAATGGAGTTGTAGAGAGGATGAGCAGGACACTGATGGAGAAGGCTAGGAGTATGCTTAGTGGAGCTGGTCTAGAACAAAAGTTTTGGGCTGAAGTTGTTGCCACTGCTTACTATCTGAGAAATAGATCTCCTACATTAGCTCTTGTTGGAAAGACACCCATGGAGGTGTGGTCTGGTAGAAAGCCTTCAATAAGGCATCTTCGTGTTTTTGGTTGTGAGGCATATGCACATGTGCCTAGGGAGAAGCAGTCAAAGTTGGAGAACAAAGCTATTAAGTGTATCTTCATCGGCTATGGTGTTGGTGTGAAAGGATACAAGCTTTGGGACCCCGTGGCTGAAAAAGTGTTGTATAGCAGAAGTGTTATCTTCAGAGAGCTTACACCTTCTTCCACTGTTTTGCAACCAGAAGAAAAAAAAAGAGGATGTTCAGTTTCCTCTCACCCCTGAGAAGACTGAATAGAAAGACAATGTTGGACTTGATGATGAGGAGAGCTCTAGCAGCTCAGAGGAAGAAGTTGAACCTCAACCTCAGCTCTTGAGAAGGTCTACAAATAAGAAAGCAACCTGAAAGGTTTGGTTTTACATTGCTTGATTCTAGTTGTGCTTATGCTAACTAACAGTGATGAATCTAGAACTGTATCAGAGGCTTTGGATATAAAGGATGCAGGTTCCTGGAAGGAGGCCATGGAGGAAGAAATGGCTTATTTGGAAAAGAATCAAACTTGGGACTTGGTGCCTTTGCCTCATGGACAGAAACTCGTTGGATGCAAATGGGTGTTCAAGAAGAAGACTAGTGCAGATGGTAGTATTGAGAAGTATAAGGCTAGATTGGTTGCGAAGGGGTATTCACAAGTGGAGGGTATAGATTATGGTGCGATCTTCTCTCCTGTTGCAAAGTTGACATCCATTCGATTCATGTTGTCACTTGCAGCAACTTATGACTTCGAGGTAGAACAGATGGATGTGAAGACAACTTTCCTTCATGGTGACTTGGAGGAAGAGATCTACATGTCACAGCCAGAGCATTACATGGTGAAAGGTAAAGAAAATTTGGTTTGCAAACTTAAGAAGTCTTTGTATGGTTTGAAGCAACCCCCTAGGAGATGGTACTTGAAGTTTGATGCCTTTGTGTTGTCAATTGGATTTGTGAGATCGAAATCGGACCACTGTGTGTATTATAAATTTGATGGTGATCGTATTCTCATTGTTGCACTATATGTTGATGATATGTTGCTCATTGGGAATGGTAAAAATATGATTTCTGATTTTAAATCTTAGTTGTCAGCTCAGTTTGAAATGAAAGATTTAGGGGCAACCAGGTACATTCTAGGAATGGAAATCAGAAGAGACAGAACCAACAGAAAACTTTGGTTAAGCCAGAGTAAGTATGTGAAGTCCGTGTTGGACAAATTCAGCATGGCAGATTGTAGACCATTGTGTGTTTCTGTTTCTGTGGGGACAAAGTTGTCTGTTGAGGATTATCCAAAATCTCCTAGTGATGTGGAGGACATGAGCAGAGTACCTTATGCTAGTGTTGTTGGCAGTTTGATGTATGCTATGGTCTGCACAAGACCAAACATTGCCCAAGCAGTGGGAGTCCTTAGTCGATTTATGGTTAATCCTGGACGGGTTCATTGGGATGCAGTTAAGCAAGTGTTTAGATATTTGAGGGGTACTTCCGAGTATTCCATTTGCTATCATGGTAATATTTCAGTTCCTTCGCATTCTATTGATATTCGTGGATTTGTGGATTCAGATTGGGCAGGTGACATTGACAGCAGGAGATCCGCCAGTGCTTATGTTTTTACACTTTTTGGTGGTGCTATTAGTTGGATGAGTAAGTGACAACCTGTTGTTGCTTTGTCCACAACAGAAGCCGATTATATGACAGCAACTCATGCTTGTAAGGAAGCCATTTGGCTTAAGAGATTGTGTTCAGATATTGGTGTTGATGCAGGTCAGATCATGATCAGTTGTGACAGTCAGAGTGCAATTTGTCTTGCAAAGAATCCAACTTTCCATGCTAGAACCAAGCACATTGATGTTCAGTTTCACTTCGTGAGGGACATGGTTGAGGATGGAAAGGTAAATTTGGAGAAGGCAGATACTTTGAAGAATGTTGTAGATGCATTGACAAAACCAGTGGGCACAGAGAAGTTTAGATGGTGTTCAGAGTCTATGGGCCTCTCGGCCTATAGCAGTTAAATCATGTTTTCTATTGGCTCTTACAAAGTGTTCGACAAGTGGGAGAATGTTGGGAATAAAGGTGTCTCAACCTTGGTAATTCTCTGCATTTGTAATGTTTGTATTTATTATTTAATTGCCTATGTTGTAAATAATTCGAAAATCCATATTGTCATATTGTGGGATGTGGCACGGTGATGTGTCAATCCTACATGGATTATGACAACTTGTATTTTTGTCCTCACATGAGGAGATAAGCATCCCACTTAGTGGTAGGAATATTCTGCCATGTGTCGACATCTTCTATGTTGTGTAAGGAATGTTTGACCGAAACGGTTATGACGGACTCTTATGACGAATCTGACATGTAAGAGTCGAGAGTAGAAGGTTGTAAGACAGGTAATGACATGTGTCATGTAGCATCTTTGAATGAGGCATATTTGGGCACCCCAAGATGGAATATGATGTGTTGTAAGAGAATATGCTATTTATAGCATGTATATGACAGATTCTCTTACAGCTGTAAGATGTAACCGTTATGACAGATTCTATAACGGTTGTAAGTGTCGTAAGAACATCTGTCAACCCATTTTGGAAATAGGCGACCTCTTTGGGATGGGAGCTATGGACAAGTGTCAAACACATTCTACAATGTTGGTCCAAGATGTCATATTGGATGCCCATTCCAAGATAGGTCCACTATTGCCTTGTATTTTCTTTTATATACAGGTGCTTGGAGATGGAGTTTGTATCACAAGTTTACAGGTACTGTTATGCTGCCAGATTGAATCTAGACACGAGTGTCGAAGACCATTGAAATTTGCATTGCAAGTGTATTGTAAACATTCTTTCAGATTTGTTAATACATTGTGCAAGTTTCTAAGTGTGGGGTTTTTCACCCGATAAGGGTTTTCCCCAACGTAAATCTTTGTCTGTCTTCTTCTGTCTACTTTCTGGTTCTTGTGATTTGCTGCAATATCTCATGTTAATGGTTTAACATTGCTGTAATAGTTAGGATAAAGTTGAATTTGCATAGCCCTCTCCTCAATAGATTAGTGTAGGAAGTGTTTTCCGCACACCTAGCTTCCTTTCACCGCTAGGCCTAAACTAAATGATGCTTTTGACCACCTAAGTAAACTCAGAGCTTAGGAGTCAAAAGTAAACAGGGAAAGATTTATCAACACAAAAGCTCAAATAAACTTGTTCCAGGTCACATCCCAAGACTTATTGTACTTTAAAGATGTAAATTGAGATTAAGAATATACAAGCAACGCATAAATGATAAACTAAATGAACTTGAGGCAGAGAATCAAAGCAATGAAAGGTGTAAGATTTCTATTCTCAATATTCAAAAAGTTGTTACAACTCCAGGACAACAGTATTGCAGTAAAGATAGGTACGCAACATACAATCAAAAACTAAATTACAAATGGGCACAAAGTGAACAAGCACTTGAATAACAATTTTGCAGGTTAGAATAGGCATAGCAAATTATGTTATCTCAATTACAGGTCCTTAACAATGGGTATGGGTGCCCTTATTTATACTAAATCAAAGAAGTAGGGAACCCTAAAATCTCCTTGATTTTATCTAACTAACTTGCCAACTCACAAGATTTATTTCTATTCTAAGCAAATATTACAACTAACACCCGCTTTAAAACAATCTGCTTTAAACCAAAGAAAGCTCCAACTATTACATAGTGATTTTTTCTATTTAAAAGATGGATAAACTTTGAATGAAAGCAAATGCTTTAAATCGAAAAGCATTGAGTTAAAGCTGCCTTTTGAGTTCCATCCTCATCTACATCACTACCCCGTTGGTGACATCATCCACCGATATAAATATATTGCCGCCGCTACCTATTCTTAGCCTTAAGGGCTGCTTTATCTTCTTCGTCCTTCAACACTCTCTCCTTCAGATTATCTATTGCAACCTCCAAGAGATTCACATCTGCGTGCCGGGTACTTCTACCAAGATTGGATCTGACCACCTTGAAGTCATCCACATCCAATGTTTTTTGGCAAAACATTTTGTTTTTCTTTCAGCCACTTTTGAGTAATTTTTTTTCCAATATTTTCCTTGTCATTGTGCCACACCCTCTTGCATTCTTCAATAGAAATGACAGTTTTCCTTCCACGATGGTATTCAAAAACATCTCTCAATGTCATTAGGCCTGAGGCTGCAGAGTACATGCCCATCTGCTGATTGGATTTCCCTTGTAACTGAATTGTAATGCTTAGTACAAGCGATTATGAATTCAATGCTTTGCACTGTGACGGGGAATGAAACCGCTGCAAACAACCCGGAGTGACTCAGATTCTCGATGGCAATGTTTCATGTGTCTTATAAAGCCTACAATTGAATGTTGGAAGCACTTTATACAAATCTATCTTGACAGTTCGCAGGTAATCATGAACCAACGTCGTTCTAGGCTTGATTTCTATTGGAGAGTATTGCATACTGAAAAACTTGAAGAATGCATGTGAACACGCCTATGTTTGGAAATATTTTGCACAAAAGGCTGAAAATTGTTTGTTGATTTCTTTTAAAAAGCAACTTTTGAGCAAAAAAGTTGGCACGTGGGTTTTGTAGACAATCTCGTTCTGAAGCAACCCAGATCATCGAGTTTTGAAACAACAGAGAATTTCCCGAAAAAACAGCAAAAAAAAAGATTTTGGGAAAACTAAATTTTCCAATCTTCAAGAGGACGCAATTCCAGATGAACTCATTTCGATGATTACACAGCTCCGGCTTAGTTTCTAGAAAATGATGCCCTAGAAAAATGGATCTTGAAAAAGCATGCCTCTGTGCTTCCCAATCTCGAAACTATGAAGAACACTGAATAAGCACTCTATTTGGGTTCTCAAATCTTCATGGAAAAAAACACTGCTCTTCTTCTTCTGGATGCAACCTGCAAAAATAATGAATAAAGAAGGCGAAAGGCTTGTTTTTATAGAACTTTAAAGAAAAAAAACAACTTTCTTTATGAAAGCATAAAACTTGAAGCTTATCCATGAAGATAGCAACTCTTTGAGCAAACATCCAAGTTGATATGCTCACATAAGATGAATTCCTATTTTATAGCTGCCTATAGCTCACATGTGAGGATGATGAAAAATTGGTTCTTTGATGATGTCAACAAACGAGTGTTAGCCAATTTTCCTTCGTTCTCAAACTTTTGCATTTGTTCTAACTCCGGTGTGGCCTTCCTCTGACTTCAACAAGATGGCGAGCTGTCACTGTTGACTAAAAAAGCTAACTGATCATGGCATCTTGAAGTTTTATCAATTCAGATTTGATCCCAACCTCAAACTGACGATCTGACGATGCTTGACTACAAATTTGACTTTTGGGAACTGTCATCGGATGAAAATCGGGAAGTGGCTGCAAGATGACATTAACGGAACATGAAAAAAACTAAAAAAACTATCTCTGGAGATCCTAGGCGCCCCTAGCCTCCAAGGGCGCTTGGGATTTCATGTCTTAGCCAAATTTTTGAGATTTTTCAACTTCTCTTCGTTCCCGAAAAAATATGAAAAATAAATCAAGTCTGGAGAGGATGGGTGTCCCTAGCCTCCTGGGGCCCCTGAGGTTCCATGCCTTAGAATTTTTTTGATGATTTTCATTTTCTTCCGCAAATCTTGATGGCAAGTGGAATTCCACCAGATCTTGAAGGTACCTGCCTGATGTATATTTCAAAATATATTTATTCCTGTACATTAAATATTTTGAAATATACTGTCAAGATGTTTGAGATAGGTCTTGGATCCATGAGATTTAACATGCAAATTCTAGATTTTTAAGAATCCACCAAATTTCAGAGTTAGTCAATTTTTCAGAGCTTCAGGACATTAGACTTAGTCAATTTCAAGATTTCAGAGACATGCATCAATATGAGGGTAGACTAGATAGCCTGAGCATATCTGAAATGAATCCCCTGCTTTTATGGGCCTTTTGACTGAGTTCAACTAATTTTGACCACTTGAAAGTGGGCTGATGAGTTATTTTTGACGTTTTTCAAAAAATGCAAAAAAATCTAACATTGGGTTGCTTGGGCGCTCCCAACCTCCAGGGGCACTTGGATTTCCCAGACTTAGTCAATTTTTGATGATTTTCCATCTTTTCCTCGTTTTCTGGATTCATCCTGCTCCGTTCTCGGTTCTTCGTCAGTTAACGGTTGCTCGATGGCTCCTCGCATTCTGAACAACACTGACATCTTGAAATTGACCCCTGACAGATGAGTTCTCTTCATTAATGCACTCAGAGTTTGTGCTTCGCCTTCTGAAAAAGTAGAATTGACCCACTAGAAAAAACTCGATCTTTTGCAGATTCCGTCTGGACCACCTTGATCGTGAAGCAATATTAGCCAATAAGAATCAGGCAAGACTCCTGAATCAGAGATTCTATTTTTAGAAATTTTCTATTTTTAGAAAATTTTGCCAACCTCCGTATCTCAAGAAACCTAAAAAACCTAAATTGGACGTCTATTTTTAGAAACTTTTTAAAAGTAGAAAATTTTTATTTTAAAATTTTTTGACTTTTTGACAACAAATTTTCTAGATTTTCAGCAAAAAAAATTGATTTAGCACAACAAAACTCAAGGGAATTGAAGTGAAAGGGATGTTGATATGGGGAAGTCTAAAACCCCGACAAGTAGAACAAAGTGGGGGCTCAAGGAATGGGGAATCGATGGACAAAGTACCATGGTAAGAGAAGTTTTAAAAAATCGTAAAAGGTAAAGGATCAGGTAAGTGGGGAAGTGGGGGTCGAAGGGAAGGTATGACAGTACGAGGAAGCCGGAAAGTCCAAAGCACATGGAACAGGGGCATCAAGAAAAAGAAGTGGTACTTAAGGGAAAACCCAAAAACTTGCCCAAGGCTGGAAACTGTCCCCAAAACCTTCATACATAGAAATTTTGACAAATTTGGGGTTTAGGCACAAGACAAGGTAAACTTTTGCAATTTCAAGGCAAGGGGTAATAGAACCTAGAGAAGAGGGCATTACACGCTCAACCACCAAACTATTTGAAGGACCTTACAGGGCTTTGGTAAGGTTTTCATATATAGAGGGGTGATCATGCCGAACAAAAACTGTAGCCATTTTTTTTATATTATCAAATACACAGTTATGTCGAATACATAAGCTCATAATATTTTTTTACAAGTAATGTATTATGATATATTTTTTTAAACAAGGCAAATAGCATTTGACCATGGAGCTCATGGACCTTTAATGAAAAGGAGGTTGTTGCCTAAGGCAGTGACCGTTTGGTGCAGGATAAACAAGATTTTGTGAATGGGCATCTGTGCACAATTAAGTTCTATGTTTCTTTTGACTGAAATATTTGAATCTGTTATGTTGTTAGATGTTCATGTCAGTGAACATTTTAAGTTGTGCTTGGAGTCTGATAGTAGTTAGATTTGGATTTTGATAGAACTTTGTTAGACTGGTGGATGTCCGCTTACTGAAATATATCTGGTTTGTAAGCTTTTTTTCTTCAATATATCAAAAACATTGAAAGGCCAAATACCCAGCTTGAAGAACCTTCATAACTAACCATATTTTCCAAATCCACTAAACATCAATATATAAATAACAAATTGTACTGATTAGTTGGTTTTCTGGAGCATACCATGATCAGGTGGCTGATGGAAAAATGATTTGAAATCTAATATAAACCCTGTTGGCATAAAGATGAAACTCTGCCTCCCTATATGGCTATGGTTTTCTGATCTTCCTGGCAATAATATTGCTCAAATTCATCTTTTAATTATTAACGTCTATCCTGGTCCTAGTTCATAGTTCTCATTGTGCTATTCTCAGAATTTACAGAACAACAGAACTTATATCTGCAAAATTTAACATATTTTCATCTTAATAATAATCTTTTAGCGTATTCAATATAAAATCAATCTTTAAGAGTTTTAATTCCAGGTTGGACACAAATAACAAGATTAATGACATACTTTGCCCCAATATTTGAGCTACTTATATTCAGTTCAACAATGCACTTAATATTTTAAAAGATTACTCCAAGAGGCTTTCCAGACTTGGGTGCAATCAAACTATAAATACAGTGAATAATATACAAAATATCTTTTGGTACTATGGAAAAGACCTGAAAGAGGATCAGGTTAAATTTGTCAAAACTAACACTGTACAATATCCTTTCCCCTGACATTCTGCCTCCATTCCATCAGTATCTCATCTGAAGATGGCAACTTAGTATCTCCAAGATTATCCACATCATAACCTATTTCCTCAGTTACAAAAGCGTTCAGAATACAATTTTCTGTGCCAAGCTTTGGATTCTGTTCATGCATTCCAATATTGTCCATAATATATCGATTTCGAATGTCAATTGTCACTTTTTCATTTTCCCCTATTGAATAAAGTGACATACTGTTTGCATATGAATGGGTTTGCCCATCATATTCCATCGTCCGCAGGTTGTTGATAAGTTTTATAGGTTCTAATGATGTATCCATTCCACATAAAAGATGTAAGGATTTCATCAGATTATTGAAGATGCAACTCCTCAAATTGTCATCTGCTACATAACTGTTCAGCTTATCTGATAAGTCTCTCAACCTGTCTTCAGTGATACGATTGGTATTCTTCTTGAATAGCTCTGTCCAATCAGCTTCACGTATCTCCATTGATCCTTTAGCCATGGTGTTTATGTAATTAATAACTTTATCATATTCTTCTGACTGTAGGCTTTGACATATCTTTTCTTTGTAGAGTGAAATATGAGGAATCTTACCCTGCTCCGTAAGCTGGTCAAATGCATGGTCCAACAAATGTGACTGGAACACATTAACCAAAAAATACTAGTAAGAAAAACAGCATCAATAAACAAATTTGTCATTATTTTATAATGATGAAATCCAACAAACAGAATCAGTTTGGTTTCCATTTTTCCGAGATCTTTTCCAACAATATTGTCAAGGATTTGATTTTCTAGTGCCACAAAGGCTGAATAAAGGATTGAAAGTTAAATTGTGTGATGCAAGTCCTCTATAAAAGCAAGCTTTCACCTTCATTTCAAGGCTAACCACAATCATAATCTTGAAGATTTTGCTATCATTCATATTGAGCTTTTCATATCTCTTGCATGTTGCAAATCTGAGAGCAATTAGAGCAAAATGGAGAAGAGCAATGGAGGAGAATCAACTTTGGCATAGGAATTTAGATATTGTTGCTTTTATCATTTGATTTCTATGTTCATATTGTGCTTCATTGTTGGATTAGGGCTTTGTAGCTTGAATTTAGATAGTTTGGTGGTTGCTATTTATGATTCATGCTTGTACCCGGATTTACCAAATGTAGATCAGGGAAAATCCGGGTACAAGCATGAATCATAAATAGCAACCACCAAACTATCTAAATTCAAGCTACAAAGCCCTAATCCAAAAATGAAGCACAAGATGAACATAGAAATCAAATGATAAAAGCAACAATATCTAAATTCCTATAACAAAGTTGATTCTCCTCCATTGCTCTTCTCCATTTTGCTCTAATTGCTCTCAGATTTGCAACATGCAAGAGATATGAAAAGCTCAATATGAATGATAGCAAAATCTTCAAGATTATGATTGTGGTTAGCCTTGAAATGAAGGTGAAAGCTTGCTTTTATAGAGGACTTGCATCACACAATTTAACTTTCAATCCTCACTAACACTGGAAGGTTGGTAATCTCTGGTGGATAATTCTTTAATTGAAACCTTAAATTTCTTAATTCAGAAATGTGCATGCAGCATAAGTATGGTTTGGATTAACATCAAGCTGTGCTGACATGAACACAAATACATACTAAAGTAGCTTGCCAGATTATAAATGAAAAACATCATTAAGAAAGAATAAAGAAATTCCACCAATGTACAAAGTACGTAATGGGACTCCATAATACAACCGATAACAATAGCACGTGGGATCACAAATAGAGATCTCACCCTAAAGGAGAGAGAATATTTCAAACTACAAGCTAAGAGCTCAAAAATGACTAACAGCTAGAGTGGGTAAATCCAAAACAGGTAAACCCTCTTCATGTCAGTACAGATAATGACAAACTTAAATCATTATTAACTAACTACAAATGAGGCATTGCTTCATCCATTTTACCAAATGGGAAAATGTGTATTGTGAGGAGCACCTATGTGACAAAATGAACATAATCTAAAGACCAGAGAGGTTGACAATGAACACCAATCAGTACTGCACATTTAATAAACAGTCGATTTACATGCTACCCTTGGAGCTTGGTCTTAACTCCCTGAATTTGTCTTCATGGTTTATATGAACAACTAGCAAAATTCCCAACACAATCATGAAAATGGACACATTGAGCATTGAAATAGCAGCAGCGTTTAACAAGAAATCCTTGAATGCAAATGCTTTTACAAAGCACTTGGTCATAGCCCCATGGCAGGTAGAAATGCAATTACAGAAGAGATAATCACAAAGCAGTTATAGTTTCATGATTAATGAAAAATTAGGAAAAATGAGGGACAGTGTTGGCTGGCATTTATTAATGCCTGGGATGTTTGATTTGAGTGGAGGTACTAATCAGAAGTCTTCAGCATCAATGAAGCCAGAGATTTTTGCAAAAGAAGGTTGCCATATTGCATTGGCAATGTGTTGTACCCATACAAAATTTCCATATTGTATCAAGTTTCAAAGCTAAAATATTTTGATGTCTTGCCCTGTTAGTCTATGTTGTTTTGGTAATCTTTCTCTGTCTCAATATAGGGAAGATGGAAAGAACTTTTGGATGCTTTCAGAAAGGCAAAGAATGAAGAAAGATAGTTTTAGTCAAGAAAATGGCTAAGGCATGAGGTCAGGGGTGCACCTGAATAAGGATTTTGGGAAATATATATAAAAGTGCACGCCTAAGCATGAAGTGCATTCTCAACAAAGGGCGATGTGAAGTGGAAATATGTATTTCACAAACTACATTCATAGGTGTGCATGTGTGAAAACCAAAATTCTAGTTTCCATTGTCAAGTGCACATTTAATGCAGTAGGTTGCACTTGAAAAGGCCATAGTTCTAGTTTCCACTGTTAGGTGCATGTGGAAGCATGAAGTGTGTGCACTTGTGAGGGCAAAAATTGAAATAAAAAATCATAGTATATAGGTGCATGTGAGACTTGTACGTGTGTGCACCTACTAGTGGAGATCAAAAGTCTTCAAATTTTATATTGACAAGGGTGTGCCTAGAAGAGAAGTGCACACCTCGACAAAGGAGTGAATTTAAAATGCAAACATCAAAAATTGTTTGTTAGATGCATATCTGAGGTGTAGGTGCACATCTCACCAAAAGGAAATCTCAAATTTAAAACAAGTTTGAAATTCATTCTCAAGAGCATGTGTGAAACAAATGGGTGTGTCTATGAAGGTGCAAGGTCAAAATTTGAATGTCATTGTGAGGTGTGTGTGTACACTTGAGGGGTGCACTTCACCAAAGCAAAATTCAATTTCAAAATTTAAAAGTCTCAAAGCCATTTCAAGGTGTGCATAGGATAGAGAAAAATGAGCCTAATAAAAGAAGAGGAGTATCATTCATAGGTGCATGTGAGAGGCAGAAGTGTGCGCCTAACTAAGAGGATTTGAAAGCAATACATTCCATGTTAAGGTGTGCCCCTGGTGTGTTGGTGCGCACCTCAGTAAAGAAAATTTTCAAGTTCAAAACCTATATGCAGGAGCGCACCTAAACAAGGAGGCCTCAATGTTTTTAATAGATGCATGTGAAAGGTGTATGACCAGATGTTATATTAAGAGGTGTTTCTATAAATATGGAGGGCATCTATGTTCAACCCAAGCTTATAATGTTCTTTATAGAATCCTTGCACACCTGTTTTAGAGGGTTTTGGCAGTCATTTACAGCAGCAGGGACCCATTTTTCAAAGAAAATCTGGAGTACAGCAGCGAAGAACAGTCCTTTCCTTTCAGAACTCTTACTTCTGCCATTCGTCAGTCTTTTCAAGGTGAAAATAGCAGGTCATGCAGCAGAATCAGCACAACAGAACACTAAATTCGGATTGTTTGACAACAAAAGAACGCTAAAATCGGATTGTTTGACAACAGCAGAGTGCTAAAGTTGAAGTCAAACACTACAACACTCGTAATGACAAAGCAGCAATGTAAATCTTTCTTTTTCTGTCAAACAAATCAACAAATTTGAAGACAAATCAGTCAAAGTGGGCAGTCTAAGGAAGTTTTCCAAGAAGTGTATTTGCGAACACTCTAGGGTTTCAAAAGTAGTCAAGGTTTGGTGCAGAAAAAGGGTATTCAGATTCAAAACATCAAGAGAATGTAAGGGTTTCAAAGTGTTTTTAGAACTCTGCCATGATTAAACATAGAAGAAAGCTTCATTAGAAGTTTTCATTCAGTCCACCCTACCAAGAAGTCTATTTTTAGCCCGCACTAATCACATTTCCAAGGAGAAGAGCATATTCTAATTTTGCTATTTTTAACCAGCACTATTTATAGTCTATGCTATTTTTAGCTACCTCTCTTTTTAGCCCGGTTTGCTATTTTGAGAGAACTCTATTTTTGCCCAGATTTCACTATTGCTAGGTCTTCTATCAATAGATCTTGTCATGTGAGAGAGGTGAACTTTAAGTGATAGTTTGTAATAATTTCAATCAACAACTTGACTGACGATTGCATGGTTTTAATTTTAATTTTAATAGATAGGATTTCACAATCAAGATTACATTGAATGCAATCAAGTTATTCCTAGAGTAGAAGTAGCAGTTACTTTATTTGATTTATTTTCATAGAATAGTTTGTAAACACTATAAATGTCATTTTGCACTATAGTTTGTAAACACTATAAGTGTTGCCCCTCGACCCCACTAGAGGTGCTACCCCTAGACCCCATAAGGGGCACTGCCCCTCGACCTTGCTTACAACTTCATATAGTCAATCAAGAGGAATACATTTACAACTCGATGATTAAAGAAGTTGTGCATAGTGCCTTGTGACTTCAGGACCGCCAAAGTCTTGACTTCATTTGATGAGTTCACACGAAAACTCATTGCTAGGTTTGTCAGGAAGGATGTGGAAGTCTACTACAGGGATTCAACACAATTGAGATAGGTTGGTAGAGTGGATTCCTACATCAATCAGTTCCAAAAGATTGCTGTTATGGTTCCCGATATGTCAAAGAGGAGAGTGACTATGTTGTTTGTTGAGGGTTTGAATGATAGGATAAAGGGTTTGGTGAAGGCTCGTAAGCCTAGCACACTAGATGATGCTATTGAACTTGCACTTGACTTAGACACTAGTCCTACATCATTTCAGTCACAAAAGAAAAGTTTCAAGGGCTCTAATTCAAATCAGAAAAAATTTAATCAGCCTGAGTACACACCTCCTAGGATGGACATCAAGGCAAAGAATGAGTTAAGGAGAAAGAAACTTTGCTTTTCTTGTAAGGAGCCATGGGAACCAGGACATAGATACCTTGGGAAAGGCAAGGCACATCTTATTGAGGTCACTTCGGATGTGGAGAGTGAGACTATTGAGGTCACTTCGGATGTGGAGTGTGAGACTATTGAGGATACTAGCTCGGAGAGTGATGCAGATCATATGGAGCAGCCACCTCAATTGGAGCTTGAGGCTAATAAGACAGATGATACAAGATATGTTACTATTGCATCTATTTCAGGAGTGCCTAGGTATCATCCCTTTTGTTTGAAAGGAGTCCTTAAGGGGCAGCGCGTCACTTGTTTGATTAACAGTGGAGCTACTCACAACTTCATAGATGAGGGATTGGTTGTGAAGAGGGGATTACAGCCTAAGGACTTTGTAGGATTCTTAGTGACAGTTGCAGATGGCTTTACCATGAGTTGCACTACGAGGGAACTCTAGCTCAACATTCAGATGAGTGACTACACTTTGACTAATGATTTCTACATGGTTGGACTTGGTGAGATTGAATTGTTTTGGGAGTCCAGTGGTTACAATCATTGGCAGATACATACAAGATTTCCAAAAGATGGAGCTCGAGTTTATACATGACGGGAAGAAGATTGTGTTGAGAGCACTTTCAGATGGAGGACCTAGGGTTGTTTCAGCGAGGAAGATGGAGACATTGTTTAGACATGGTGATGTTGCATGGGCAGCCCACTGTTTTGTATCTTAAAAATCTTCTTCCAGTGATCAGCAGTATCATGTAGATGTTCATTCAGTGCTTGACAAGCACAGTATGGTGTTTGGTGATATTCCTCCTGGTAGACCACCAGATCGTGGATTTGAGCATGTAATTGAACTAGAGGAGGGCACCAAGCCCGTCATTACTACACCTTATCTTCATCCGTGACATTTCAAGGAGGAGATTGAGAAGACGATTAAGGAGTTGCTTGATATGGGACACATTCAGCCTAGCTCTAGTCCATTTGCTTCTTCAGTTGTTTTAGTGAAGGATGGCACCATGCGGATGTGTATCAAGAATAAGAAGACAATAAAGAACAAGTATCACATTCCCAAGATCAATGAGTTGCTTGATGAGTTACATGGGGCCGTGTACTTTTCCAAGATTGATCTTTGTTCAGGGTATCATCAGATTCATGTCCGTGAGGAGGATATACATAAGACAACATTTAGATGCCATTATGGACACTATGAGTTTTTGGTTATGCCATTTAGTCTTACTAATGCTCCTGCTACATTTCAATCATGCATGAATCATGTTTTCAATAAGCAGTTGTGTAAGTTTGTGTTGGTTTTCTTCGATGACATCTTGATTTATAGTAAGACATGGGAAGAGCATCTACGACATCTCGATGAGGTACTTGGTATGCAGGCACAATCATTGTATGCTAAGGCTTCCAAATGTGAGTTTGGGATGACCGAGATCATCTACTTGAGACATGTGATCAACGCCGTGGAGTTAGAGTTCATCAGGAGAAGATTCAGGCTATTCAAGATTGACCCACTCCTAGGAACATTTCAAATTTGAGAGGTTTCTTGGGGTTATGCAGCTACTACAGGAGATTTGTTAAGGGGCTTTCATAGTTGGCAGCACCACTTACGAACTCATTAAGAAGGGGGCTTTCCATTGGTTAGATGAGGCTCAGGGGGACTTTTGACAGGCTCAAGGAGGTGATGAGTACTTGTCCAGTGTTGGCATTACCAGATTATATGTAGTCCTTTGTGTTAGAGTGTAATGCATTAGGAGAGGGCATTGGGGTTGTGTTGATGCAAAATAGACATCCCATTGCATATGAGAGCAAGAAGTTGAGGGATGCAGAGCGGCTTTATTCCACCTATGACAAGGAGATGCTTGCCATCATGCATGCATTCACAAAGTTTCATTAGTACTTGGTAGGTGCGAAGTTTGTGGTGAGGATCGACCACAATAGCTTGAAATACTTCTTAGAGCAAAAGGATTTGAATGAGAGGCAATAGAAATGGGTAAGTAAAATACAGGCCTATGATTTTGACATTAAGTATGTGAAGGGCAAGAAGAATATTGTTACCGATGCACTTTCCAGGAGACCTACTATTTTCTCTATGACTGAGATTTCAACTGATTGGAAATCTCAACTTTTAGTTAAGTATTCCAAGAACACGTTTGTAATGTCCCCTTCTTAGCTAGTTGATAGGTGGGAGCAATTAGCCTATTCTAGGGTTCCTGTAGGCTAATGGTGGTTGGTTAGGGAAATTCTGTGGAGATTTCTAGCAACTCTGGCACAATTGGATGATGGTTTGAGTTCGTCTCTCCTTTCCGAGGGTGTCTTGGACACAATTCCTAGGACTTACTATTTTTAGTAAGTCAAGCAGGGGGTCACCGGTGGAGTTGGTTTCAATATTTCTATTTTTAGTATCGCCAGTTGGAATATCTAGCACTTGTTACTTGGCATTCGAAACAACCAAGGAATGATATATTAAATGTCGAAGTATTAAGTTAAATTAAAGATTTAACTTATATTGTTTTAATATGAGTTACTTTATATTATAAAGTAACTTATAAAAAGGGAGTCATGAGTTGTGTTAAAAGTGAAATGTGCTAGGTGTGGGGTGAGGAACCCAACCCATGAAGACATAAGGAGATAAATAATATTAAAAAATAAAACACTTACCTTAGGCGTTGGGAAGAAATAAACAAAAAGGAAAAAGAAGATGGTTTTTTCATTCATTCATTCACTCATCTTGTCGTGCATAGTTTTGGAGCTTTGGCTTTGAGCTGGAAAATACAAGGGTTTGCAAGGACGGAATCCTCTGTAAATCACACTCTCTACGTGATTGAGAGATATCATTTGGAGGGTTTGCTGGTAGTCTCATTCAGAGATTATGCTTGTGTTTATTGGATCATTTTTGGAGAGCTATTTTACAGGTTTTAATGTAGATTTTTCGAGCAGCCATTAGAGAATATTAAAGTGCAGATTGAAGATCATTTTTGAAGGGTTTGGAATTGCATTGGGCATTAATGGAAGGCCGTACCACCTCTAATGCAGGCCATACCATGTTGTGATGCACATTTTGAGGGTTTAGAGCTCTCTTTTCATTGGTTTTCTGGTGTGAGAACTTCTTCATCTTAAGACAATAGAATACACATGAACGAGACTGCAATTCGAAGGAGTTGTGAAGTGTTTAGTTGCTGTTATAACCTATAGCAGGGCTGTACAGCAGCTCTAGCAAGGACGTGGTGGTTTTGGGAGGCTAAACGCCTCATATTGGAGACTTTTTCCACTTGCTACAGAGGCGCCTAGGGTTTCTACTCCACTACCTTGTAATTTCTGAAGTGTGAAATGCATATTGGTATCATCTGGAGGTGTTTCGTAGTAACCCATCTGCTGGTAATTGCATATCAGACATGCAACTCTGTAAATCTGCATCTCGGTATGTTTGTTAATTGAAGTTAATGCCTTTTTAGCAACTGGGTATTTGTTATTTAAGTTGTTTATGCAAAATTGTTCATATGGGTATGCTTGCATGTTACATATTTCATTATTATTGAGCACCATTGAATGATAAAAATGCAAACAAACACTCAAAAATATCAGCAGTAAACATCACCGCAAAACGGAAAAAAATTGGTCATAGAAAACCTACAAATAGGGTGTATATTACAGCATTTGGATGCGAGCTCATGGATGGTATGATTCAAGATGATAGGTATAAGGTGGTAGATGATGTGATTTATTATAAGGATAGGATTTACTTGGTACCTAAATCTAAATTGAAGTAGAAGATTTTGAGAGCTATCCATGACACACCTCTAGCAGGGCATCCAAGTTTATTCAAAACCTACATGCAGATTAGAGAGAGATTCTCATGGCGGGGTCTCAAGGATGATGTTTTACATCATGTTAGAGAGTGTTTGATTTGTCAGCAGTACAAGTAAGAGCATACTTTCCCAACAAGTTTGCCTTAGCCATTGCCTATTCCAGAGCAGAAGTGGGAGAGTATTTCGATGGATTTCATTACAGGTCTACTGAGAGTCCAGGGCAGGGATTGCATATTTGTGGTAGTTGACAGGTTGACCAAATATGCACATTTCTTTGCTATATCATCAGACTATTCAACATTGGATGTTGCAGAGTTGTTCTTTAGAGAGGTGTTTTGGTTGCATGGACTCCCTAAGATCATTGTCAATGATCAGGACAGTACGTTTCTCAGTGTGTTTTGGCAGGAGCTATTTTGATTAGCTGGTACAGAGTTGACATTGAGCACTAGCTATCACCCACAAATGGATGGACAAACGGAGATAGTGAATAAGTGGGTAGAGGGTTATCTTCGCAATTATGTTGCGGGGCAACAACGTGCTTGGATTAGGTGGTTACATTTGAGCAAGTATTGTTATAATACCACCTATCACATGTTGATTGGCATGTCACCATTTAGGGCCTTGTATGGTTAGATGCATTATCTTTCATAGGCTTGGCCTTTGATGATAGCAAAGCTCCCAGAGCTAAGGAGTTGATGCAGGATAGTCAGGATATCCTTAAGGCACTTAAGGATAATATTCAGCAAGCACAGAATCAACAGAAGATGTATGCTGATAGACACAGAGTTGAGAGAACTTTTGAGGTTGGTGATTTGGTATTTTTGCGCCTTCAGCCATATAGACAGTCTACATTGAAGAAGAGTGGTGCAGAAAAACCAAAGCCCAAGTTCTATGGTCCCTACAGGATTGTGAAGAGAGTTGGAGAGGTAGCATATGAGCTTGAGTGGTCAGCGGATAGCAGGATTCATAATGTCTTTCATGTGTCATGCCTGAATAAGGCACTTGGACAACATGTTTCTTCTCCAGATCTTCCACCTCTTGATGAAGAGGGTAGTTTGATATTGGTGCCTGAAACTATCTTGGATATGAGGGAGCGGTGGTTGAGGAACAGGGTGATCCACGAGTATTTGGTGAGAGGAAGAGATTTGCCATTGGAGGATGCGACTTGGGAAGGAGAGCAGATTTTGTAGCATCCTAATTTGCGATTGCTTAAGGGCAAACAATCCTGGGAAGGGAGGATTGTAATGTCCCCATTTCTGGCATGATCACCTAGCGAGGAGTGAGTTAGCCTATTCACCATTCCCGTAGGCTAATTCATGTGTTAAGGGAATGACTTGGTTGAGCTTTGGTCATATGGAGGCTTGGAAATGAGAATGTTGCTAAAGGCTTGGAGAATGGAATGTTGATTTTATGGAGCTCAACTATTTTTTATTGATAAAATGAAGTTGGCAAACGACTTTTGGTATTTTTGTGGTAATTGTGGAAAAGTCAAAAATAATAAAATAATTAGCCAAGGAGAAAAGCAAACCAATGGGAGAAGAGGAAAATTGGAAAAATATGGAAAAATGGAGAAATAAAGCAAAAGGCAAATATATAATATTTTATTAATTAAAATATTATATTTTTATCCCATAAGTGGCCACCCAAGTTGAAAAAGTAAAAATAATAAAATAATATTATTTTATTATAATTTTCTCTCTCCAAGTTGGCCGCCCAAATTATGGAAATTAAAAAGAAAATAAAATAAAAATATTTTATTGTGGCGGTGGACTCCAAAAGGCATTAAAATATATATATTTTATTTGGGCGCTCAAGTGAGTAAAAATAAAAGGTCATTGGAGGTCATTTGCATCATTAATGTTATTTGGTATTTTGCATATTGGAGAGTTTCTCTTGGCTGCAACTTCGTTTCAGCTTGTTCTAAGAATGAAAACCCTTAGATCTTGGTGGTTTGGACGAAAACCATCCCACATTGAGAGATGGATTCATTTGGGATCCATTTTTGAGCTTATTTGCAGGTTATTTAATGATTTGGAGCTTCAACCAGCTAGGGTTTGAAGTTTGTTTGCAGATTGAAGGCATTATAATTCAGATTTGAAGGATAATTTGGCATATTTTCATCTTCCACATCCACGGCTAGGGTTTGGCATTGGTTTGCTATATCATATTGGCTTCATTGGTCAAGGGTTTCATCTTCTTGCATTCAGAATTTCATATCAGTCGTCAACGATTTCATATCAGACTAAGTATTTGAGGGTTTGAAGGGTTTATTGATCATATTTTTGCATGCAAAACCCTAGCAATCTCACCCAAGATGGAGCGCTAGCCTTTGGAGGCTTGATCGCCACTCTCTAGGGCATATTTGGAGGATTTTTATGATCAGATTTGTAATCAGTCATCTACAGGTCTGAAATAAGTGTTTGGACAGCGAGATTCATCCGTATTTGCCATTGGATCTTCATCATTATTGGCTTCTACAATCAGAGGATTCATCATTGCATGCTTGAGGTTGAATTGTTGATCATTGGTTCATATTTGCATGCACTTACAAGTCTGATTTTATAATCAGATTGGACTGTTTGTAATCAGCCTTCATTTCATGGATTGGCAAAGGAACATCATCTGAGTATGTCAATAAAGATACCTATTTCAAATCTTTAATTTGAAATTGATTTACTAGTTGTTCCTATCATTTTCAGTCATCTTGGGTCAGTATTTTCTATGCTATTATGTTTCAACTTCATTACTATATCATTGCAAAACCCTACATGCATTGAAACAAACAAAAACACAAGCAAACCATTCAAAAAACAAATTCAGAAAATCAGAACAGCAGTGAAAAATCGGATCAGAATTGGTAGGGGTTCTTACACTCTCCACGACTATGATTGTTATCTAGTTCATTCAGACAAAATGACATGAAGTAACATTAGGTCATTTGAGAAGTGCTTTCAAACTGTGAACAAACAGTACCAGCAACTGAAGTCCCATTGAGCCAACTGCATTTCACTTAGCAATTAGGAAAGCAAAGTAGCATGTTCAACATAGTTGCACATGCATATGTACTTCTCCACTCTGTGCATTAAGTTAGCTGTAGGTATTCGATTCTGAATCTTCCTTTGAATATCTGGGTTCTATGACTGATATCAAATAATAATAATCAACTCTAATAATGATCACCCTGCACTTACAAACTAGATTCTAACATATAGCAAGTTTCGGAGTTTCTAATTATGTTTCCTTTTCTTGAATGATGCATTAGCAGATAAGATGTTTAAGAGTTTATGTTTCTAATTGCATTCTCTTTTCATCTAGCATGTTAGGATTATCACATATATTTAGGTTAATTACAGGTTTAACTATGAAACTTATTTAGCTTGTTAAATAAGTTATTGGGTTGCTAGTCTATTCTAAGGGGTTTGTTAGTCTTTCACGTAAATGCATGTGAGGCTGAGAGGAGTGGATAGTGATAAGGTTTGAATCCTAGAAAATATGATCAAACCAATGTATAAATATCTCTCTATTCTATGAAATATTAAGCCATATGTTCAATTTCTTTTGTACATTTCAATGTGTTATAAATATATAAAATCTCTGACCAAACTTTAACATAGTAAAGAGAGGGAACACAGAATATCTTTGTTTCTTCACTGTTCTATGGGACAGGCACTCCTTCCTCTCTTGAGGAAAGGATTAGGAAATTTTCTGTAGCTCATAAAGTAAGGCGTGTGACACCATATCTTGATTACTAAACATTAGCTCATGGCTGACAATGACACCCATTGGACCATAAGTGACGAATATTGGGTTGAATTCAGTTTGCCCAGTGCAGCTGCCTGCAACAATTAAATTTAAATACTAGCATTCAATATTCCAGACACGATTTATCATCTTTGTATTAATAGTAAATATCTATGACTGGCAAATTATTAAAAAACCAGGGATTATTAGAAACTGAAAAATTGGCTCATAAACAAAGACAGTGAAGGAACAAAAAAATGCATGAGATACATTTCAAAAAGGAAAAGTAGTGGTACTTATTGACTTGGAAATGTCAAAGACCAAGCAGGCATCAGCTACAAAGGGCTCTATGCAATCTCTGAATTTGTTGGCATGATGTGGATTTTTTTGTTAAAAAAATTAACAGATGAACATTGACACATTGTGGGAGCAGGGTATAACTTTGCCTCCAGATTCAAAGAAACTATTCTCTATTAAACACGTCTTGATTCAAGATTTATTTTCTCAATATTTTCAATGGGATGTCATTTTATTGATTACTTCTCCTTCACAGACATTTAATATAGAGGAATAAAATATTCTTTGGAAAGAGGCAAACCTTTCCAGCTCTGGAAGCTGCCACTATCAGCCATGCATGTCGATTTTGATCAATTGAGTGACCATTAAGAATCATCTGCTTGTACACATTGTCTAAGTATCCCCACTCACCTGCCACAGCACATGCCTCTAACATTGCATTGTATGTAAAAATATCTGGACTAAGCCTGGAAGCATTACTTTCTGGATTTTTTTGACCAATCCTCCCTTTCTTAATCCCCTCAAACAACTCTTTGGCTTCTTGAAGCATATTATTTTGTCCATATGCTTTTATCATGGCATTGATAGTTCCTATATTCGGTGTGCAAAATTCTTGCATATATTTGAAAATAGATACACAATCATGTATATGTCCAGCTTCTGCAGAACACTGAATTAGGCCAGTGAATGTTACAGCCAGAGGTTTAACAGGAGGACACTTGCATAATTTCTCAACCTGCAAAATGTGTCAAATTATACTATATATGCCAAAAAAATTATTTTTTAAAATAACAGAAAAATATGCTATTGCATCCCCATAGATGGACTGCTTTCTAATTTCCTTACTTCAGATGTATTTTTCAGATTCAACAGAATTTTCAAGAAAAATAATAGATGAACAGCCTCTCTTAAGAACCCATTGAAAGATTGAGAACTTCTCTGCAGAAGCATGTCATTGAAAATCCTCAACTAGAAAATAACTTGTTTTTCTAATTTAATATTTCTTTCACCCAGAGGATTCTTTTACCCAATTGAGTTTGTCTTACATTTACCCTGAATTAAGATCTACAGCCATCTTTCCAGAAATAGAAAAACTATAGAGTGTAAACAGCACTAGCAGGAGCATATAACATTCTTTCAGCATCTTACCATAGTAAATAAGTTTAATGCCAAATTACAAAAGATAAAAAGAAAGAAATTATAAAAATGTTCACAGATGACCAGGTCAATGGTACTTGGAAAATACATAACAGTTCTAATAGAGAAGCACTATGATAAAAGAACCCTGGATTACAATGAAGAAAGAAAGAACCATGAACATAAAAATGCCGTAAGCCTAAAGCAGTTAAATGCAATTGATAAGACCTAACCACAAGAACAAAAGATCTTATGAGGGAAGGATCCCTCGAGGAAGCATGGAGGTGACAACGAAAAAGCAAGAAATCATGATAAGGGACCAGCGATGTCAATGTTTGGAGAAAGCCTCAAGCTAGAAGAATCAATAATATTATCATCTATCACTGTGCAAAGGCTAAAGTAAGCCTCCAGCCAGAAGAATCCGCAACACTACCATCTATCACCGTGCAAGGGCTAAAGCAACATCTGGTAAATTTCATATTGGAATGTCCAAACCTAGGGAGGACAAATTGAACAATCCTAGAAGGTAGTAGTATGTATTTCATCTATAATCTCTCATAATGCCCACTACCAATGAACCTCATAAGGAAATCTCAAAGGATTAGGGGGTGCATGTGGACAATCCTAAAAGGAAGCTGAGTACTCTCTCTAGAACCTCTCTAAACATCCATGACCGAAAAAACATGAAGCGTCAAGTGACATCAAGTAAGATATTCCACACTGGTGACAACATTGTAGACGAATAGCCTGTATGCGGACTTGGAAGAACCCACAGAGTGGAAGTAGAACCAACATCTTTAGAACATATGCCAATGACTAAAAAATACTGAAGACCAACCAACCAAGGGACCCCTTCAAATTGCACACTGAAGGTTAAGAATGTTGTTTCGAATCGATCATTGACTGTAAGCACCTTGGAAGCATTCTGATCATGAAAAGATTGTTTAGTGTCCCCATACATCATGAATGTACATCCATCTTTGTTTCTGCCTGGTTTGATGGGGGTCTGGGGGCAACACCCCCAGCGGGGTTGAGGGGCAATGCCCCTCACGAGATCTGGGGGCCAGACCTTCATTGCACACACCATTTTTGCTCTCCAAGACCATATTGTTGCCCGACTACCACTGTATGATTCTCCCCGATTACTGCTATGTACTTCTCGACTACTGTTGTGGCGCCTTAATATTTCCAACTCCAAACTGTTCCTGTAACTGAATTTTGGTTGCGTTGGGAAGAAAGCAAAAGGTTTCAAGCACCTAAAAACTCCTTGAACTTGTACGGTTGAATGTGTAATTGATTCTGGGTGACCATACGAAGATGCATGTCATACAATAGGGGCAAGTCATACAACAAGAATAGGTTGTACGATAGGGGCAAACCGATCTTCAAATCATATGGCTGTTTTCGGTTTGGAAAACTCCAAGTTGTACAGTTGTACGACTGCAAGCAACCGGAAACGAAATTTTGATTTTGCAAGTTGTACAGGTTGTACGGTCGAGTGAACAGGGGATTGCCAGTCGACAGGTAATGCAAAGTCGTCTAGTATTTGCAAGTCATCAGCCAATGGGTCGTTAGGTGGAGTGTGCAAGTCGTCAAGAAGATAGGAGGCGTCAATAGTAGTCAAGTTGTCAGGGACAAAGGCATCAGGAGACCACTTGTCAAGGAACCACTCGCTAGTAGTAGTCAAGTCGTCAGGCAACAACAAGGTAAACTCATTTGGTAAGGGGAACTCGCCCTGCAATGTGATGTAATGTCCCCTTTTAGGATATTCTTGATTTTCTTAACCTACGCACAAGAATAACAACTAGAAAAGGACATTAGCAATATTAAAGATCAATAATGAAATCAATACATATATTTATTTATAATAATTGGGGTTAGTAACATCATGATCATAATCAATAATAATGAACAAGTACATATATTCAAATGTATTTCCACATACTTATACTTTAACCATGTTTAGGCCTCGTGATATACTTTGGGAATGGCGACGTTGAGCCTGGTCGTTAATCTACCCCAATCATCTACCCTAGCAAAGGGGAAAATATTACGTTTAGGGCGTCGGATAATCGTACTCCACTGCCGTAGGCCCAAGGGTTTCATGAACGCCCGTCAATACTACCACTTGGCCCAAAGGTGTCAGGAACGCCCGTCGATACCACCATTTGGGAGTCACCTACCGTGTGAGCCATTTCAATAATAATAACAAACTGTACGTCCCTAACAACCCAAACGTCCTCATAGGGGAAAAGGTGAACTCGACAAGCAAAGTGAACTCGTTAGGAGAGAGATACTCGACATGAGGGAGCGACTTGACAAGAACCAATAACTCGTCAAGAATGGGTGACTCGACAGGACAAAACAACTCATCAGGAGCTAACTCAACGGCAAAGGGCAACTCATCAGGAGGTAACTCGATGGGGAAGGATGATTCGACAGGCAACAAGAAGTTGACAGGAGGGCAAAAAATGAAGTTGTCTATCAATGTTTGCAAGTCGTCAGGAGAGGTGCGCAAGGTGTCATCAGGAAGAGTATGCCAGGAATCGTCTTCCCAAAGTAAGTCAAGACGAAAGGATTTGTCTATTGTGGCGTTCCCTTCGTATTCTTCATATGCTGATGGGAATGTATGAGTTGTTCTTGGTTGAGTATTATCTTCCCCGATGGTGTGACTTGTCAGTCGAGAATTTTTTCTACCAAGTGTTTGACCACTTGCCAGCCGAGAGTTCCCTCTCTCGAGTGTTCCACTAGTTGGCCAAGAGTTCTCTCTGTCAAGTGTTTTACTCGTCAACAATGCTTTACTTGTTGGTCAAAAGTTCCCGAGTGCTTCACTTGTCGGCCGAGAGTTCCCGAGTGCTTCACTCGACCGAGGGTTCCCAAGTGCTTCACTCGTCGACCGAGGCTTCCCAAGTGCTTCACTCGTCAACCGAGGGTTCCTGAGTGCTTCACTCGGTGTCGGCTGAGGGTTCCCGAGTGCTCCATTCTTCCAAGGGTTCCCCATCGATCGAGGGTTCCCAAGTGGTTCACTCAACAGATGATTCTCCTCAATTTCTCCTATCTGAATCATATTGCATTCAGGTTGAAAAAATTCATAATCTTCCATCTACCAATGAAACAATCCACTGAATGAATTTGTCTAGTCTTCAGAACACTCTTGTAATTTCAATACCTCTTCATCATCTGGCTCCATAGGCCCTCTTTCCTCGCCAACCGATGTCTCGCCTCCGTCTGAATCAAAATCAGATGCCATTTCTTCACTAACAGTTTGAGTTCTCAGATCAATCACAAACTTTTCACCTTTGTTTTCTATCGACAATGTGTTTTTCTTCCAATTGTTGTCGGCCTTGGCGGCTATTAGCCACCCTCGGCCAAGTAATGCATCATATGTTGCATTAGGTGCTGTAATGACTACAAAATTCAATAAAAATTGTTGAGTACCGATCTTTACTTTTTGAGCCATTAACACTCCCAGTGCTTTGATTCCATGCTGGTCAGCGCCTACTAACTAGAAGATCTATGGCCACAAGGTGGGTTTCCCAAGACTCCTCCAAGTAGCCTCCGGGAGTACGTTTACCCCAGAGTCTCCATCCACAATTGTATTTGTCAAAGTATTTCCATGCATCTCCATGAGGACGACTGTCGGTTGCTTCCCCACGCCGATGGACAACAACATTGGATTGATGACTTGTTTGCCTTGTGGTGGCAGTTCTACTATGACGTCGTTATCATTTGTTTTGTTGTTCTCACTCTGTTGTTCTTTGTCCACCATGTTAGATATTGCTACCCTTAGTTGCGGCATTCTTTGCAAGAGGTCTGCCATTTTGATTGGCACAGTAGTCTACAGAACTTGACTTTCAATATTTTTATCAGCTCCAGCCACGTAGACGTGCTTGTTTTCTCATTAAAGTGCCTCCGTTCTTTTTCCATGGCCTTTTCAACTTCCAACCGTGCTTCTCGAAGTCTTTCCTTCTCCGTACGAGGGTCGGGGTAACTCACCTTCTTCATTTGTGCTCGGGTGATAGCAAGAACTGTTTCCTTGTCATCTTCTATGACAATATGATTAATACTAACCTTCTGTTTAAGGCAGTTGTTATCTTTGTGGTCACCTGGTCCACACCATTTACATAGCATGCTTACTTTATTCCCGTTGTTCTAGCATTCTCTGGCAAAGTGCCCCCATTCGTTGCACTGACGACATTGGATCACCAATCGTCCTTTGGCATCGTATTGTATTTGACTTTGACCTCCTCTTTGATTTTGATAACCGCTTGGAGATGCGTTCTGAGGCTTTCATGGAGGGGACTGCTCTCCCTGTGTAAAGAGTACTTGTGTACTCCTAGTCTTCAAGTTATACGGGCACTTTTTTATCAAATGACCCATAACCTAGTAAATCTCACAAAACAATTTTTTGGGATAGTTACCTTTGGTATGACCTTCACTTTTGCACTCACTACCACTACCGTCATCTGAACTACCATCTTGCTCTATTTTTCTTTTACTACAAGACATTTTGTCTTCACTTTCTATGTCCATCGCCCGATTGTAGGCTTCTACGTACGAAGATGGTGGTACTATCTTCATTTTTTTTCTTAAGGATAGAATTAGACCTTCAATAAACCACCTTTTCTTGAGACCATCAGCCGGTTCTTTTCTAACTTTACAAGTAATTCTTTAAGTCTTCGGTTATAAGCTCATACATTCTCATGCTTACCTTGCCTGGAATTGTAAATTTTGGCTACTATTTCATTATCATCTTGCAACAACTTAATTTCTTCTTCAAAGGCCTTTAATTTCTCCCATGTGTTTCAGGATGCTTGGTCAAGTTCGGTATACTAGTCAATTGCTACACCTCGCAAGGTGGTTGGAAAAGACCGTAGCCAAATTGCCTTATCATCTTGTCCATTTGTTGTCCAGATTGTCTCACAAGTCTTACAATGCCTGACAGGGTCCTCCGATCCATTGCATGTAAACTTGGGCAACTTCTGCTTTTCTCCACTGGGGCTTACCATGGTTTTATTCTGATGCAAACCTCACGTCTGGAACCTACTTGCTGGGGAGTTTCGATTCAAGCGTTTCGGTGCTTCTCTCGCACTCTCGGCCACGTGAGAATCCTCTACTCTCCCCGCAACGTCAGTATTCCGCACACTTGTTTCGCCTTCAGATTTGTTTTTATACACCTTTGGCTCGACTTCTTCTTCGATTGACAACCCTTCGACGCCTCGAAGGTTCTTCTCGTATGCTTCTATGAAGGAATCTGAATCTGACTTCCAACGTCCTTCGTCTAGAGACTATTGTCTTGACTTTTCAACTTGATCAGAAGGATCAATGTACTCTTCGTTTGGCAGTGAAAGGTGTTTGGCGATTGCCTCCCACTCTGCCCTCGTGTGAATATTTGTAGTGGAAATGTGTTATGTCTCCCGACTACGAGTCTTCCAACTATGAGTCTCCCGACTACAACTCCTCACGCTCTGACTCCGACTTTTACTTCAGGATGGGCTTCAGCTTCGAACTTCAAGAATCTCTCTTAGTCTTCTAATACGTTCTCTTTGTTCTACTAGCCTAAGAGATCTTCTGATCTCTTGATCCTGACCACGTGGTCTCTTCCCACATCTATTGGAGTCTAAGGGCTTGAATATCTTATATTTGACCCAATTTCTTTTAAGGCAATGGCGCCAATGTTTACTTGTGTATCTAATAAAATGACTACTTGAAATAATTTACATAATTACCAATACGTACCAGATAGAAGAGTAAAAGTATATCTTTATTAGCACATGAGAGTATTACAGAAGTAGACCAAAGATGGTCGGCCAAGGATCAGAATTGATCCGACTACATCATACTACCTTCCTTGACGATACAATGACTATTTAAAAGCCCTGACAGTTGCCAAAAGGAACACAACCATCAACTAACTAACTCTAACTAACTCTCAACTACCCGAGAGCCAACGAACAATTAATACATAGTCAGGTTACATAGTTGGGTTATGTAGTCGGGTTACATAGTCGGATTACATAGTCGAAATAACCCATATTATCAAATATAAGAATCAATATTATACACTGACTACAACACACAAGTCTCACCAACAATTGTAAGATGGCATGCATTGGAGAGAGCTTTTGGTATTCATAGGTTTCTTCCTTGGCTATTCTTGGTAATAAACTTCACAGGAATTGTTGTTTGTATTAAGTCTTGTTGAATCTAGCTTTTGATAAGACTTTCAACTGTGTGTATTAGAAGCCTGGCTATATTCTTCTATCCATGAATCATACTCTAGTATAATAACACACCAATCCTAGTTTGAATTTGGATCCTCATTGAATGAATCACTAGCTTATTAAGAAGGTTAAATAAACTTAGCTTGAACATAGAAGGAGATCTGTTATGTCTTGAAAGAGAATGACTAGTAGTAGTCTAAGTATGTTTGTTTTGCCCAAACAACTCTACAAGACCACCAAGCTGGAGTGTAGGGCAAAATGCGAAACAAGAAATGCAAAGAAAATGGAACCATGATAGAAAATGAGGTTGGATGTGTTTGTGCATAAGAAACAAATTAGAAACAGTTTTCTATACACATACATGTATTTCATATTTTTTTGATTTTAAACCATTATAACTATTGAATATAGCATGCAAACAAAATAATAGAATATAAATACTCAAAACTAAATTTGTGAAAGAAAGAACATATATAATTAGAGCTACAAGTAGGAAAAAATGTATTCAATAATCATAAAACATATATATATAGTATGATCATCGATTTATTAAAAAAACTAAATGTCTAAAGATGATTATGTTGGGAATTAAGGTGTCTCAACCTTTGCAAATTTCTAATGTTGTATTTATTTATCTCATGTTGAGTTGGCATAGTCGGCACCTTGTGTACATGCAGTAGGATAAATTTTGATGACTTTGGCAGCCGCGGTTTCCCCCTTGAATAATTAACGGGGGTTTGGGGGCAGCACCCCCAAGACGGGGTCAAGAGGCGGAGCCCCTTGCGGGGTCCAGGGGCATTTTAATGACAAGTGTCGGTGAGTATCTTTGCACGAGAGAAAGGCATCTTTGGGCGGTCAAGGGAGGTTATGACATGTTGTAAGAGGAATATGCTATTTTTAGTCAGTATATGATAGATTCTCTTACAGCTGTAAGTGTTGTCAGTTATGACGGATTCTATGACAGTTGTAAGGTGCGTAAGAGCATCTGTTATAGCCTCTCTTGGGACAAGGCACCCACATTGGGATGGGATGTTGGACAAGTGTCCTTAGGCGTGGGTTTTGAGGCATGAGTCCAAGATGGACACCCATCTCTAAAAGGTTCCATATTTGCCTTGTAAACTCTATAAAAACAGGTGCTTGGATGGGAGATATATAGTGTGTTTACAGGTACTGTTATGCTGCCGGAATATCTCCAGATTCAAGATTCGAAAACTCCTGAAGGAGCATTGGCTCTGAATCTGTATTGTAATCTGTTATTGTTTACTGCAATACATTTGAGCTGTGTTTTGGAGTGTGGGGTTTTTCACCCGTAAGGGTTTTCCCCACGTATATCTTGTCTCTCTCTCTTCTATCTACTTTCTGTGTGTGTGTATTGCTGCAATATCTCTGTTATTGTGATAATAATGTTGTAACTGGAAAGGTTAATTTGAATTTGCATACATCTCTCCTCATTAAATTAGTGTAGGAAGCAATTTCCGCACACCTAGCTTCCTTTCAGATTCAAAATACAAATCATACATGTTTAGCTGGAACCAACAATTTGGAAGTAATAATTTATTAATTAGTATTAACTAATTTGAGTTCTTTATATTATAGTACAAGTATAGCAATGACATAATGACCTGAAACAAAGCATCTTTCCACCTTCCAGCACTACAAAGGCAGGATGCCACTTCATAGTAAACACTTGCTGTTGGAACCACTCCTCTACACTTCATCTCCTCAACTGCTCTCACAGCCTCATCAATCTTCCTTTCTTTCCGAAAAGCACGTACAATAGCTACAAAGCACAATGCTTGGAATAGCATGACTATATGAAGTCAAAATGGAAAAATAAAGACTACTGTCATGAGAATAAAAGCAAAAATTACATATTTCAGTACCTTTATAAGTCAAAGCATTTGGTGTCAGACCAGCTTTTCCCATTTTCTCAACAAGCATGTGTACCAGCTCATACTTGCCAGAAGCAACCATCACCTACAAATAACTTTTGTTTGTTAGAAGTAGAAACCAACCGTAGTATATAAAAAACATAATGTAGCATACACTTGTAAGCTGTAAACAAGCAGCATAAATTCAGCATCAACAAAACGATTGAAATAAAATTAAGATGAAGAATCTGACCACCATATTAATGTGAATATCAGATAAAAATTATATAGAAATGAAATTCCCACAAATGTAAATGAATTGTAAGAGTTTTGCATGTTTGCAGATAAACACAACTTAACCGTGACAACGACTTGGGGGAAAAGAAATAAAAGTTATTTCAAACCAAAACTTTTTCTTCAGCTTAAAGAAAGCGGTAGGGCATGGTTTTCCTTCCAAAATAAATAACATTTAAACAGAAAATGTATTAATAACTAAAGCAATGCAAGAAACATGAAACCACTAAAAATGGTGCTCTCCGAGGTTTGTGGACCCCTCCAAGAATCTTGGAACACTCCAAACATGTTGGAACCGACTCAAAAAAAGTGGACATGACAAGCTCCTCTTAAATGATGTAAAAAATGTTTTTTATAATAGTACATGATAAAGATGGGGCACTAAGGTAGTTGGATCAAGTTGAGTGAGTTTATTTGTTAGAGAAGCCAACAAAAAACGATGACGTATTTTTTTCCTCTCAATACACTGGTGAGACCACAAACCCATCATTTCATTGGGACAAAACTTTACTAATGTAGAGGGCATCGTATCCTAATCAACATTCAAAGCATATCAAACATGGTCTCTACTCTCAAAAAAAGCTTCAACAATCAACGTCAATCTAAACTGCAAATTCACAAAGAATAAACACTAAGGTTTAATAGTAAGCTCCAGTTCACCCACAATATATTAAATTTAAAGAATAAAAATCAAAATTGAAAATACCAGAAATAGGTTTCCATATCCAAGCAAGCATTGGTAGGTTCCTTGTCGATGTTTTGTATATGACCTCAATGATGATAAGCACTTGAAAGTGAAAGGGTAAGCATTGGTTCTATTGGTTCCCAAAATAACCACAATCCAAAACCCTAAAACAATACCCAATCACCCAGGCCAGGGGTGTCATCAAGATGATTGGAAAGCGGTTTATCAATGGGTTAAAGAAGATTTTGGCTAACAAACAAGAGTGGGTTTTCTCTCCTACAATTCGATCTCAGCTTAGACTCGAGAGGGTGTTCCCCAAGGTTGGATAACCAGATGAACAACAAAAATCAGTGGCTAAACCCAACTCACTAACTTGATTCCAAACACTATCACTAAATATCATGCCCCCATTTTTGGATTGATCACATAGTGGAGTTTGCTAGCCTATTTCCATTCCTATAGGCTAAGCCAGAGGGCTCAGGGAATGACCTACTTCACGAGTTTTCACACTTAGCCAATTTTGTAGGGAGAAATGAGCATGGGAGATGATTTGGTATATTTTTGTGAGAGTTTTGATGAAGTCAAAACAATTAAAATATTTTACCCTAATGTAGAACGACCAAGCAAAACAAAGGAAGAAGAAAATGGAGGGAAAATACCTTTGGAGATCTTGTAATGTCAAGGTAAAATATTGTAAAATCCAAATAAAATAGCATTGAAGGTGGAAGACCAAAAATGTAATATCTAGTGCCAAAAGAGGTTCGCTCCTCTTGGAGAAGAGAATAAAAAAAAATAAAGAAAAATATTCCTTTTATGTGGTCGGCCTAGGAGGAAGCAAAAAAAGCAAGATAAAATATTTAATCTATATTTTGGGCGCCTAGCATCACTTAAGGAGGTCAACCAGCTTTGGGAGATACGAGACGCCTATAAAGGAAAATAATTTGCAAGTCATTTGGCATCATTCGTTCATACACTTTCTCTTGGAGATTTATCTCTTGGCTGCAACTTTGGTTCAGCACCTTCCTAGGACAAAAACCCTAAGGAAGATAGGTGGATTGGTTAAAAACTCAATCGCATCTTGAAGGTGGACTCATACGGAGTTCATAATTGTGCTTCATTGGCGACTTTGGAGGAGAAGAGCTTGATTGCATATTCAGATTTTGGATCAGTGTTGGAGGAGGTTTCCTTGTGGCATTTTGTGTTCATTTGGCACTAGGGTTTACCCTAGACTTGTGCGCCACATTTGGAGGATCATTATTGTGGCATTTTGTGTGTTCCTTGCATTAGGGCTTACCCTAATTTGGGGCGCCACATCTAGAGGAGGGCGACTTGGCCTTTGGAGGCGATTTCTTCATCATTGAGGGTTTCTAAACTCTAATCCGAGCAGCAGCCCAAGCGCCATCATTGTAGAGGGTTTGTGGAGCTTCATTCTATATCATTTTGGTATGTACAAACCTAATTTTAGGTCTGATTTGTAAGGGCAGAATTCTGGGATGTATCTGGGCATTTTTGGCCTATGTATTTTGATGTAATTGCATATTTAGAAGTTCTGATTTGTAGCAGCAAACTGATTAATTCAGATATCAGATTTGTTCCCTATGTGTGTTTGCATTTTGATGTCATATATTGTTGGATGAGTTAATGATTAAAGATATAATCATAAGGGTTCATTATTGCTACATTATTTGAGCATTTTAGATGCAAATGTGATCGCTGCTCATACTTGTTTGAAATCAGAAATATAAATCAGAATTCTAGGGTTTGGAGCAAAATTCTAAAGTGCAGAATTCTAGGGCAGATATCAAAAATTAATTTCAGAATTTTAGTGCAGATCCCATTGGGGATATTACAGTGGTATCAAAGCTTTGATCTTGCCAGCCTAAAGGGTTTAATCATTCCAAAGGAAGAAGACATTTTCAGAGCCATATCTTGTGGAGTTTGCCAAAGGTTTCGCCCTAAGGTGAGTGCCACTACTTTGAGAAGGTGTAAATTTATTTATGAATCATGGCAGGTACAGAAACAACAAAATCTTTGCTTGAATCTTTTAGACAAAGCCAAGCTGATTTGAAAAGAAAGTTTGCTCGATGGAGATATGATCAAGAAGCCACAAAAATCATGGAGGAATACCCGGGTTTATCAAATGACTTCAAGAATGCAGCTCCTTTTGATATTTTCCTAAGGATACATGAAGATGGGAATCCAGGTAAAAAAGATCTGTATAACTACATCACAAATTTAAAAATAAAAGAAGAAAAATCAGAAGTTATCATTGGAGAAAAGATAGAAAAAAAAGAAGAGTTATTTATGATTTGCAGCCTACAAGTGATGATGAGAAAGGCAAAAATCAGTCAACATGCCTAGAAGTTTGGACACCTAGCCGTACAGGTGGTATCCCTAAAGAGGATGAAGCCATGCTCACAAGTTCACTTCAGCGGTATGAGAATATGGGCAAAGAAGAATCACCTACTACATCTACAAGTGGAGAACACATAAGTCTTCATGGTGATCACAAGGTTGAAGGGTATGCTGTCACAGATTCTGCCAAACCAGCATTGATTGATCAACTCTGTGGAGGTATGAGTTCTACTAATGATCCCTTACTTGAGCATAGCGTTACTTCACCATCTCTACATCATAGTGGCAAAGAATCAATTTCTGAATTGGGTGACTTTGAAGTGGATTTTGTTCATACATACGAAGGCAATTCAGAAATGTTATGTAGTGAACAAAGGGACTTTGATAAAGTTGATTTGGCATTAAAAGAGTTGAAGGATCACTTCATGATTAAGGAAGTAATAGCTGTACATACACTCTCTAGAGCAGCAATTGAAGAAGAATATGTTGAAGATGATTCTACTCACCATTATGATAATGATTCCTTGATTGAGCATGATGTTGACCTAGCTTCAAAACATGAATCATGCGGAGAAGAGGTCATAGAGGTAGCTAATTTTGAGAGGCTTGATTGTGAAGACAAATCAAAAATTTTATATGAAGATGATTGGTCCCATAAGTCACATCATTTGGAAGGTCAATTGAAGGTCAATGAAGGTATGATTGTTGCAGCCCTAACACATATTGATAATACTCATAAGATGATGGCAGATTGTTGTTGGAAGGCTCAAAGGAGACGCAAGGACATCGAAGAAGAACTACCTCTTGCAGACTTACAGCTACTCAAAGAAGCTTTGGTGATAATGAAATCCAATTACCTAAATCTACTTTCAGATAGAGATCATCTCTTCAAGCTCAATGAAATATATTTTGATGCATTGAGAAGAAAAGAGGATGAAGTTGATAAGCTTACTTATGAGCTTAAAGTTAGCATGGATTCCTTCAAGAGCACTCAAATGGCCCTTCAAGAATCAGAAAATCAAGTTGATGAGCTTTGTTTGGAGTTGAGCTTGGCACATTCTTCATCATCCAAATCAAAAATTCTGTCATCTAAGACAGCCACATCCGAAGAACAAGAATCATATACGAAGATTGTGAAGAATAGACAAAGGGATGAAGAATTTGATGGACCCCATTGTGAAGTCTTGAAGATGGAAGAGAAATGTACACATGAAGATATAACTTGCAGCCATGGGACAGAAATTATGACAAGTGATACACTTGGTTTTCAATTGCACACATCTCTTGGATCAACGGTTGTTGATGACCATTCAAACATGGAAGAAGAGGTGCTTAATACCTATGAGGACATCACACAGATATGAGGTAAGGTCTGATTTTCTAATTTGGAACAGTTGTCCCTTACCTTCACATAATCATGAGATGGTAGCCATTACACATGAGGATGATAGTGGAAAGGAGTCTTCTATTATTGACACTCAAGATTGGAGGGTTGAACATGAGGCACTTGTTGTGGATCCAAGCCACAAGAGGTCTGATTTGGTATATCATGGCATAGAAGAGGTGAAGAGAACTCAAAGCATGTGTGATGAGTGGCTACGACGAGCTAGAGAAGCTAAGATACTGGCTGCCCAAGCAAGACAGCACCTATAGGAGGTCAAGGAACGTTGCAGACATATAGATCATGCGAGGCAACAGGGAGAGTGGTGCAGGAGCACCCCTTCAACAAGCTAAATCTACATCTGAGGGAGAAGACTAAGGTGTAATATGTTTTATGCATTTTATGTGTCATGTAGTTTTTGTGTTAACATTTCATGTTTATAAGAACCGACCCCACCATCCACCATATGAATCGAGGTCACAAGTTGGGCATTCCAATAAGCCAGTTTGGACATCATTAGACATTGGGGTATGTGGATGATTAAATCAATGTGTCGTATTATTAGGTGTTTTGCTGTCTTAAGCCAAACAGGTGTCGTGGGAGTAGTTAGGGTTTTTGCTGATAATACTTGGTTAAGCAAAATCAGAAGAGGGCGTGGAAGATACAAAAAAATAGGGAGAGGTATCTGAGAAAGTGGTTGTTGGCTTTTCGCCTTCTGGAACTATCAAATGTATGAAGCTCTGGAGGAATGAAGAAATAGAAATTCTGCCAATTGTGTTTTATAAATCCTGAACTCTATGTAAATTCTGTGTGTATCGAATTGTCCTGTGTATAGTATCTGTATAGAATTGTTTTGTATTGAGTTTAGTTTTTCTGCGGTCGAAATGCATGATTAGAACCATTCCACTGGTGGATTTCTGTGAAATCAATGGAATGGGCTTTGTACAATAGTTTCTGTTTTTGTTTCTTTTTTTATTCTTGGTCATGGCGGGATAGAAATTGCGAGATTTGTTACAGAGGAGTTTATTGGCGTGAGATTCAATTATACATTTTATGTATATACGTCAATTGCATGCTGGAACAGTTTGTGAGTATATCACATTTGTTTGTGAGTATCAATCTGTGTATATCCTGTGAAGAAAGTTGGTGTATGTATCGCAAGGCAATTCCTATGTATATTGCACTTGAGGGAGGAGATACATTTCCTGTGTATACGTCAATCGTATATCACAGACATTGTATGTATATATCACAGTTGTATGTGAAAGCATTTTGTGTATATCCTGCATTTGCATATCGAACATTGTATAATGGAATGTACATTGTTAATATGCATTTTGTAAGATGTAGGGGAGGACCGGCTGTAGCAGCCAAAGCAGTTGAAGATACAATGACTGGAACCAACGATAGGAAGTTGTCAATTGTATGTCCCAATTGTATGTAACAATTGTATGTTGAAACATACATTGTTGTGCGATACAAGTGTTGACCGGCAGAAAAGGTAGCCAGAACCGACATTGGAGGTCAAGCAATGTATGTTCGAAGTGGATGAAGACATCGGCGTAAGAAGAGCATCGAGTGAATGAAATATTGTGGAGCCGACAGTATGTGTTCTTGCCGATCGGGGTGACAACTGAAAGTGTCACCGATGGAGAGTTTATCGGTATGAGTCACATCATCGGAAGATGAGAAGAAAGCTACGCCGATGGTAGGAAGTCTGAGCGATAGTATAATGTGTGGCCGATAGAAGAAAGCATTGTGGCGGGGGAGTTTCAGGAGTTTGTATAAATTTCTTGGAGCCTTTGCATCAGAGAGGCCTATCTTTGATCCCTATTTCTTCCAAGGGAAGAAGCTATGGAGGTTGAGCATGTGAGGGATGAGCCTCTTATGACGGTCAAGCACGAGGAGCACTCAGATTTGTATGAACTTGATGAGAGGTATGATTCAGAAATTTTAGTTTGTGTAAGTAGTTTTCATCATGAGGATCATGAGTCACACCTTGTGGAGAGCCCATTGAAAGCTCAAGTTATGACTATGGATGAGGTAGTTGAGCACACACATTGTGGACCAGCCAATAGTGATATGCATGCATGTGTAGGTGAAGACATTTGTGATTCAGATTTGGTTGGGCATCTAACTAACTTTGTAGAGCTTGAGGAGTCTACTTGTGTTGGGACACAACACCGTCATGATGATGATTCCTTGATGGAGTATGAGGCTGTCCTAATTTCAGGACTTGAGACATGTGAAGAGAGTGTTATGGAGACATTTGATTTTGATTGGTATGTGCTTGGAGGTATTGAGTTCCAACTAGACTAAAGTCCAAGGTATGGAGACGAGCATGAGGGTAGAAATGTTCCATCCCTAATCCATTGGTTTCTAGTTCATACATGGTTGATAGATGGCTGTTCTACTATGCTGATAATGGAGTTTCCAGGATGCACATTGATAATGGTAGTTGTCTGGATGGATTGGAGAGGTTGGGATGTAATGTGTTGCCCCTGTTTGTCCTTTTAGTTTAATGTATTATGTTATTATTTTTTTCTTTTTGTGGTCTTTCAGACTAGACAGAAGTTGCAGAAGGGGTTTTTTGTTTTGCATGTAATTGTTTTGCCAGATAACAGTGTAATATATGACATGTAGCGAAAACCCAGGAAACTATAACAGATATGAGCAAAATAACAATGACCCAATTCATTAAATTACTCAGAATGAATTATAGAGGCATACCCATATGGTGACATGTCGACAACATAGCATATTTCACATACCCAGTTTGCTGTCCACAATATACAAGTCTGAAAAATAAAGGAACAGCAGCTTGGAGGTTACAACTTGATCTTTTCACTATTGGAATAGCATGCAGCTCCTTAATACATGAAGAAATGATCCATACAAAGATTTTCAATGCATAAACTCCATCAATGAAGAAGTCTCCAAAACCCCACGTCCCCACTATGAGTTGGTACGACCCTGGAAAGGTAACAACAACTGATAAATGAATCAAACACCCTCCAAAACCCTCTCAAAATCTCTACACATCATTTGTAATGTTGGACGCCAAGCTAGAAGGAAGAACTTGGCAAAAACCCCTCCAAAATATCAATATTTCTCTCTATGAAGTACAGTCAGGTATTGGGAAGAGTACGGCCAGGTTAAGAGCCCAAAAGCATAACCAAACTCCTCAAAAATGCAATCTATAACTTGGGATATGATCTTCAATAACCCTCAGCAATTATAGTGGCAATAAACTGATGATATCTCTTTGAAATCTCCTCTGTGACAATACCTGCATTCAACCATTGAAGCACAAATGCAGATACTGAGTGTATTTGTCTCTTCAAGCATCCTTGGATGATCTTTCACACCTACAGAATACTATTACTAATGGAAGTTTTCATTTCCAACAGCCATGGTTTCAAATTCCTCCAAAACCCTCAAATTCTTTGCAAAGCCAAACGCTAAAGCAAAATGAATAATCAAAGCATACGAAATGAATTGTTTTTTCCCCTTTTTATATTCCTCTAACCTAAGGGAGGAGGAGAGGGTCAATTCACCTTTTTGGAGGCAATATTTAATTAAAGTCACTTTTTATAATCCCAAGGTGAGCGCTCCAACATTATGACTATAGTGACTTTATTAATTTTTTTTTTTACATTTAACCATTATAACCCGAAGTCCAATATTAAATAAACATTAATAATTTACGGACTTTAAAACGAAGGCCCAAAAGATCTCAGAATCCAGTGATGTATAGACCGTTGGAAAGGTCTCGCCAAGATGCTTCATCTCCAACACTGAAAATCCCAAAACGGATAGAAACCCTAATTTGCCAAAAATAGTAAGAATGGCCAAAAGTCTGAAATCGCCTGGAAAGACATCACCGCAAACCATCTGATATCACTGAGTTCAATGCAACATCTGAGATAGCCAACGGCTGATTGCCAAGTCACCAAAACAACGCCAAACTGACACTTACTATAAATAGCAGTGTTCTTCGAGGAGCAAAGAGAACAAACCCAAAAAGATTGTTGCCATGCAAGCACTTACTATAAATAGTATGGACAAGTTGTCCAAAATCTCTCTGGAAAGTGTCATACAACTCCACTGGATCACCTGAACACATTGGTGACATCAAAATACTCCTCTGACCAGCCTGCCGCCAACCCAGAAAGTCAGCTTTGACTGTGCTGCAAGAAAACTCGAAAATGGCAACATTGCAGTCCGCCCTTCCCAAAGATTATTTGTCCTCAAGCAATGCCAATACAACCTTCGATCAACAGACTGATCCAAATTGGAATCAAGAATGATCCCAGGATCCCAAGTCAACCTAAGAGATCTGTAGTACCATCCCCTCAAGGCATTAACCTGCAGGGTACCAACACAAGAGGCCTCCTGAAAACCACCAATAAGAAGAGCAATTAGATACTGCAAGAACTCAGTCAAACCCTCAAAAAATTGCTCTTCCAGGAAACCAATCCAAGGCACCATAGGAACAAGCTCAAGAAATTCAACATCGGCTCTCTCGTTCCCAATAGCTTCTGGTCTACAACCTAATGTGATCTCAGGGTTCCAAGTTAATCTCTGAAAGGAATCACCACGTTGACGCCGCGCCAATCTGATCATAACTGTCTGACCATCATGCCCATGCTGCATTCTCCTCTCCTAGGCCCCTGAAAAGTATTCACCATTAAATCCCATACTAAAATATCCGAAAGGACTGAAATCCTCACCAAGTGTGTAATGTCCACTTTCCCTAGGCAGTGTTAGTCTATACTTGGTTCCCGTAGACTAACCAATGTGGTTTGGGAACTCTAGGAGTTTTGATGGATGGTTTTGGACTTCTTGACTAGAACTTACTATTTTTAGTAAGTTAGGGTTTTGACTATTTTGTGGAATTCAAGATTGGAGGTGGAGCGTTTCAATGAGACCTTTCCAACGGTCTATAGCTCATTGAATTCCGAGTTTGTTTGATCATTCATTTTAAAGTCCGTAAGTTAATATTGTGTATTTAAATATTTGGACTTTATAATGTAATGTTAGTGACTTAGTAAAAGTGTAAAATGCAAAATTAAAGTCACTTGGACTTGGACGCATCAAGGGGAGAAATAAAGTGAAATTTTAATATTAATTCCCTCTCTCATGTGGTCGACCCTCTAGTGGGGAAAATATAAAAGCCAAAAAACAAATAGAGGCTTCATTCTTGACTATTCACTTTTATGATATTTTGGCTCTGCAAAGAGATGAGGGTTTGAGAAAACCATTCTTGGCTTTTGGAGACGAAATCCTCCATTAGTAACAGCATTCCACATGTGTGAGAGACCACCCAAGGGTACTTGAGAGTAGCCATACTCAGTGGCTGTACTTGTGCTTCATTTCATACAGTTTGGAGACTTTGAGCTTTGTCGCGGAGGTGTTTATATCGATAGATCATCCGAGTTTTGTCACCATAATTGCAGAAGGGTATTAGAGACCACAATGCAAATGATGGACTGCAATTTTGAGGAGTTTTGAGATGCTTTGATCTTCATTTGGTGATCATACCTGCCGTATATCAGGTCGTACCATACAGCAGATGTCATAGTGTTTTGTGGGCATTTGGGGCTATCTTTATTCCTTTAGCTTGGCATTGAGTTAGTGCAGATTGAACAGAGGTTTTGTAGCAGAGTTTTGAGGCTATTGTGAAGTGTTACTCGCTGCTCCAGCACTCCAGGTAGGTCGTACTTCACTAGGGAGGTCGTGGGTATCTCCATAGGACCCAGTGCATGCATTTTGGACTCATTTCTCACTCCTTATGGACTGTAGTTCTTTCATTTATGACTGTAATATTGTATCAGCGAACATATACTGAGTATTGTTGATTGGTAGAGGGTTTGGACACCAAGTATTGTTGTGACAGTCATTTCCAGCCTTGTATTTCTTGGACAGCGAAATGGGTATGTTGGTTTCTTGATATTTTTGACATTCCTTCATATGGGTATTGTTGCTTTATGCTTTGTAATACATTTCCTATGAAATAGAGCAACTGGGTATTGTCATTTCGTTGTATTTGCAAATATATGAATGCATGTGTGTGATGTTAAGAGAATAACACCAAAATGCAAGCAAGCTACAACTAAACAACAGAAAACCCTTCAAACAGTGAAAACAAATCAGACCTAGATCAGAAAATATTAAACACAAAACGGGGTGGGTTATTTCAAAGTGACATATCCCACCAAGGCATCTCAGTGAAGTCCAAAGCTACAATCTCCCTACCAAACTCGATCCTGGGCAACATGCAATATAATCTGCTCAACCCCAAAGGGAAAACCTCAGCACATCTCCTCACATTATCCCAGAAGTGATACCAACCAGTCCCTAACTGGAATCTGATAACAATAGTGTCATCCCTAGAATCATACATCCCAACAATACCATACCGATCATAGACTGATAACCTCTCACTGACACCTAATCCCCAGGTGTCATGATGCTTAAATCGAGCACACCAACTCATCCAATCGACTGCAATCATCACAATAACACCAGGGGTATATGCCTCAACAACTCAAACTGATTACAGTCACTATCACTCGTACAGGGGAGCTGGAAATAACTGTTCTAATTCTATAAGCCCCCCCACAACCAACTGCCACGAAGCCTGTAAGACCTCGAAGTCCGTCTGCTCATAAGCAAAAGTGAATGTGGGATTGACCCAAGGAACTCCACTAACCACGTTACCTACTCTCATCAACACCAATTGAGAATTACTCCACTGCTGAGCTGGGGGAGTTGGCCAATCCATCTGCTCGACATCATTCATTATCCTCTATAGGCTGATCCCAATTCTAAAGTTGTGTCCACCATTCCAATTCAAAATCAACATCTCACCTTTGGCAATTGCACCTGGATCCCAAATCCTGTGGTTATCACAAATCTCCACACTGGAATCAAAAAGAGCTCCATCAACCAACTCAAAGAGCGCATTATCATAAGTCACATCAGCATCGACCTCAAACAAAGGATTATCAATAAACTGAAGATTATCCTCTTCCTGATCTAGACTCCCTTTTTTGATTCCTTGGGGCAATGGGCAAGATCATACTCTTCCTGAATGCAATCAAGCTCCTCCATTACCTGTTTGATCTCCTTTGCCCTTTCTTTGTTCTCCTTCTCCCTAAACTGATGAGCTTCATAGAGCTAATCATTTGATTCAAGAAGTGCCTCTTGGACCCTTTCCAAAGCAAACTTTGTGGAATTAAGATCAATGGTGAGCTCACTAACCTCTTCCCTTAACTGCTTAAGCATGGGCAAAGTTTCATCTGCAAACTTGGAAGCAACATCTCTATCATGCATCATGTGTAAGAAAATTGTTTTTATTCCCTCCATAGAACTTGTAATCATGTGCAAATCTGTTACATCCCCTTCTTCTGAACAATGAAATGTTGGTTATGTTGTTAGTTGTGTATAACTGCTTTCATGTGAATATGAAATTTATTCGTTGGATAATGTGTATAATTATGTGAGGATGATTTTCTTTTATATGCAAATATTTTTCAATTATATGTGAGAATGGATGTATGGATATAATATATATTAATGTTCGTATCAAGGAAATGATTTAACCTCCATTAATTGTCGAAGTGGTTGCAGGATAAATCAATTGACAAGGAAAAAGGGATATCAACAGGAAGAGGCGTGATTACGAGAATCGAAAAACAACAATATTGTCTAAGTCTAAGTCTAGAGAACTATATCATCATAGCCTTGGCCAAGGCACATACATATACGTATATATTTCAAGTTGGTACAAATTATTTCCTTATGTATATTAAATAAAATATATTTTTAGCTCACCTCATGAGGAGCGCTTAGTGGTGTGCAAGCTAGAGTCTTGTATGTAACTCCTCCACTCCGCCCGTTTCTTGCATGCGGATGGGGGGAAGGAGGGGGATGCCCTTATTTGTTGGTGTTCATCCTTTTTATTCTCATTCTTTACTCAATCTTGAAAAAAACAGCATTCGCACCCTTTTTCCAGAAAGCATTCGCGGGATTAGTGAGCTATTCTATTAACATTGATTGCATTCTTTTGAGTGTCCTCGTCATTGCAACTCAAAAATCCGAACCATATAATCCTTGAGCGTGAGCTTCATAACTTTCTTACTCTATCAAATCAATATCATAGGAGCGGTAGCAAGAACCGGTCCGGCAATCAAGATTTGTCTTTGCAGTCGCATATTCCTCAGCTTCGACTTGCAAAAGCTTATTCAAGCAAGACAATGGTTCCTTTCAATATACTATAGTTATCATGCGATGGATAGAAATGCATTATTTTGGATAGCCGTAGCTGATCCTGATTACAATTCATTCTGTTACTCTGTATTTTCTATTCTGCGATTCATGCACGAATCTCTTGAATCTGTATGTGTCTTTCAATTCCAAATCTTTTGAATCTGCAGAAGTATTTGTCTTTATACCTATATATTTATATCTATATGTATGAATATATATATATATATATATAAATATATATATATATATACTTACATCCACTTATATATTCTCATTGAGAAATTTGACTTCGGTCACTAAGGTAAAGGATACCTTTCTGTCTGAATGTTTCTATGCCATATCTCTTATGAATTTGTAAGTATGTCAAATGGATTATACATGATTTTCATCCAATCCTGTAACCAAAAAAGAAACATATGAAATAATGTCAATGCCGAGCAAAGGTGAATGTTGACGACACAGTAGTGTCAGATAATTATTAGAAATCCTTGGCCAAGGTTACGATGCAATACAAGCATCTGTCAGCTATCAAGTACCAGATATACCACTAGTCAGAGTGATATTTCCAGTTAGGAGGTACCTTTAGGAAAAAGATCGATCAGGAGGTATAGGTTCTTGACACCAGGCTCAGAGGCATATTGTTGTTATTAGATTTCTCGCTAATCACCCTCGTGAAGGGTCGGGTTTCTTCAGTTGAAGAAGCACGGGAGACCGGTTGGTCTTGGTTGGGTGGATAAAGCCCTTGTTGATATTCCTTTTTCCAAAATCCAGAGGAGGATCTACAAACAAACTAGTAGGAAGCTATTCAAGTTGTACTTTTCTTAATCTCTCTTTCTACCTCAATATTTGAATTTCATTGAAGAAAGTTAGTTAATTTATTCTTGGATATATGTATTCTATTAGAAAAGATTATTTCAGCTGAAAATGAAAGTTAGTTGTAAATTTGAAGTTTATTGCATTCGATACTATTTTCATAATAGTTAGTTAATCTTTCCGCTGAAATTCTGTTGTTAGATGTAAGTTTATAATCTGTTAAATAAGAGTGTGTGTCACAAAATCAGCAATGAGAACATTTTTCTCATGTTGGTTTCTTGCTATCATAAAAATGAATTTTTCAACAAAGCTCCTAATGTCATCCAACATAGATAAAGTGTGCACTTTTTTTTCCATAGACACCAAAAACTGATTTTTCCAATCTTGTTCTGGCAAGGATAGTACATTGCTGTTATGTTGCATGCTACAATCAAAACTTTCATACCTATCATCAAAGCCTCAAAGGCTGTCCCAAGTCACCTGTGCCTCTCCCTGACCATCCTCAATAGTGGATTGTGAATCCAAATCAACAAGGCTGCTAGGTCTTTGCTCAAGATCAGCTACATGCAATGTGAAATCAGGTTTGTTCTCAAGATCAAGAACAACATTGTCAATGCCATCAATGTCATCATCCTTGCATAACCGTGGAGATGGAGTTAGAACAGCATTATAGTCAAAAGGAGATTCATCCCAAACAGGATCCTTGTCATACCTAGGTGCCATCACACCTAGATCCCAAGTGCTAAAAGGCTGATTGCTTTGTTCAGAAAAATTGTGCTCACTATACTCCTCTTGGGGTGTGTTCTCTCTCAATAAGTCACTTCCCAACTCACCAATATTGATGTCAACATAAGTATCTCTCTCCACAAGCTGGGTCTAGAAGTCCAAACCAAAACAACCTATGTTTTCATAACTGTAATCTTCACTGTTTGTTGTTTCGAAAGCTTCACCTATTTTAGCTGCTTTGAAAACTTCAACCTTTTTGCCTACCACGAGCCCATCATATGAAGGTATATTGCTAATCTCAACTCTGTCAACATTGCTACTAGTGTCAACAACTTCATTGGATAGCTCATGAGATGCATTCAGGGCTGTTGTTATGTCCTTTTCCTCATGCACTATCTCATCAATGGTAGCCACATGCATGTCTAAAAGGTCATCCTAGGTTCCTGATATACATTCTTCGTGTCATAGCTCTGTTGTATTGCACACATCCTCAACATGAATAGATGCATGCACATTCATAGAATCATCTTGAGGCTCTATAACGTATTCCTCAATATCCAAGAAGGGTTTCAACTTTCAACCTCTCCTCACATTGTTTTATGTAATGATCTGATATTTTACCAATTAAAGATTGGAAATAATAAACATTGAGGAATTCTCCCTATTACCCTCTATACTTTCCCATACTTAGTCAATTTTGAAACTAAGAAGAAAAAGACAAAATAAGAAAAAGACAAAATAAGAATCAAGACAAAGAAATTAACAAATGAAAGTTATTATACTTGCTAAAGGATACGATGCATAAGAAGGCATTTTAGAAGAGTCATGTCTTCTCCAAAAGGGCAGTAAATGAAAGCTATATAAACATCAAATCATATTCTCCAAAAGACATGAAAAACATCTGTAGTTCAAAGGTCAAACAGAAGCAAAGCAAGATATATATTTCTGTGTAAATACTTAACTTCAATCAGCAGATAAGTCCATAACCAAAACAATTGGCATAAAGTAGATACTCTGCATAATTCAGATCTGTTATCAAAGATATTACAGCAAGCATTATAAGAAGACTTTCCAACAGCAAACTGCCATTCTTGCAGGCTCCAGTAATCAAACTGACATAATACCACAGGTATGACAGTACATTGTTTCCCTTGCTTGTATTAATGTTCAGTATAACACTGCATTTATTTACAGCCAGTTCTAAGCAATATAATTCATGGACAGTCATATGTAATATTCACTAACTGTGTATTCTATATCCCATTCATTAACCACATATGGGATCAATGAAGGGTGACATGTCTAGTTTATCATTCATAGTCGATGTATTGGTCTTGGCTACCTAGAGTACCAAGAATCCTCACGGATGCCTTAGCCTCAAGAATACACCAAGTAGTTCTTGAATAAGGATGGGAGACAAACATAGCCTATGATGAACAACAACATGCTACACCCTATCAACCCCATATGGTGTTAAGGAATAGTATATAAGTTATAGAGAAGAAGTGTATGTTGATAAGATCATGAAGATAGCATGTGAAAGGTCATGATAAATGGTGAACAATGAACATATGAATTGCATTGTGTAACAGTAACAATAGCTGACTGTGATAGCATGAAATCATTATAAATTATGAATTGTTTACATTGCAATCAGTTTAGTTAGATTATGTAATGAGTATGAAATATTTATGTGCATTTTCATTATAATGAACTAAGGAAAGAATACAAAGAGTATAAGTACATAAAAGGCATGAATTCCTAAAATAGAGGAAGGCAATAATGTTAATCAACTCACCACTATGAGGAGTAGGGAAGATTAGGGGCGGGCAATCAACCAAGGATAGGTACGGGTTCATTGGTCTAGAGCACCCCTTCGAGCCCTTGTCTCAAGATGGTACCTTAGGGAGCAAGAGGTAGTCTTTTGACTTGAGTGGTCTAGAGAACCCCAAGTCAAAGGAAGGTCCTAGAGTGGCCTGGGTCTAGAGTACCCCTCGAAGGAAGAATGACCTATACCATTGGCATTGCACCCTAACGGATTCACTCTCATAAGATGGAGGATTTGATTGACAAAAGGGCCAAGTAGATCTCTTCTAGGGAATCATGAAATGTATACATCAATCTATGATAACAAATGGCATATGTTTATAGATGATATGTGAATTTAGAGAAAAATTGTATACTAATGTTCTCTTTGGTGAGTTGAATTGTGCAAGGTCAAAGGAAAAATTCGGACTCACTAGAAGGGGACATTACATTTTAACACTCTGTGAACCAACTCATAAGTAGCTGTAGAGACATCCTGTTCTCGCCTCAAAATAGTCATCAACATAGATATAAGCGGCTGGGGAATAGTATCATATCCATCAATGATTAGGATCATAATGGTTTCCATGTAGGAAAAAACAACTTGTCCATGATCCTCACGGATCGATATTATGAAATTCTGAAACAACTGAAGAATAAGATCATCACATTCTAAATCATTAAAAAGATAACAAGATCTAAATCTTGCCATTTCTAGCATTTTAACCTTCCTACCGAAGGTAGGGCCTTCGTCATAAAGAAACCCATGAATGCTCTCAACAATCAGCTGTAGAACCTCTCTCAATATGTCATCTTTGTAAGGAGCCTTAGGAGCTGTAATCCTTGTGATCTCACTAAGACAGCTAGTGACTAAAAGCTTTACCCTTTTACTATGATGTCTCATAAGCATTGGCTTAACCAAAGAATGCACCGTGGGAGTCAGAGCGAGTTGCATCAACTCAGAAGGTGACTGTTCAACCTTGTAAAGACACAATTCTACTTCCTCCAAAATGCTACGTAGAACCCCTTTTGATTGAGGTAGGTGTCCAAGTTTCTTAGCGGCATTGTAAAATTTCTTTTGTAATTCTTCTTCACTGAATCTATCCATGACTCTAAATCTGATACTTTACTGAGTGGGATGGCAAGATACAACTATGCTCTGATACCACTGTAATGTGCTGCCCCTGTTTGTCCTTTTACTTTAAGGTATTATCTTATTATTTTTTTCTTTTTGTGGTCTTTCAAACTAGATAGAAGTTGCAAAAGGGGTTTCTTGTTTTGCATGTTTGTTTTGCCAAATAACAGTGTAATATATGACATGCAACGAAAACCCAGGAAACTATAACAGATATGAGCAAAATAACAATGACCCAATTCATTAAATTACTCAAAATGAATTATAGAGGCATACCCATATGGTGAAATGTCGACAGCATAGCATATTTCACATACCCAATTTGTTGTCCACAATTAAATCCAAATAAGGTGGAAGACCAAGAAAGACCACAAAAATGTAATATCTAGTGCCAAAAGAGGTTCGCTCCTCTTGGAAAAGAGAATAAAAGAAAATAAAGAAAAATATTCCTTTTATGTGGTCGGCCTAGTAGGAAGAAGAAAAAGCAAGATAAAACATTTAATCTATATTTTGGGCAGCTAGCATCACTTAAGAAGGTCATCCAGCTTTGGGAGATAAGAGATGGCTATAAAGGAAAGTAATTTGCTAGTCATTTGGCATCATTCATTCATACACTTTCTCTTGTAGATTTATCTCTTGGTTGCAACTTTGATTCAGCACCTTCCTAGGACAAAAACCTTAAGGAACATAGGTGGATTGGACAAAAACCCAATCGCATTTTCAAGGTGGACTCATATGGAGTTCATAATTGTGCTTCATTGGTGGCTTTGGAGGAGAAGAGCTTGATTGCATATTCAGATTTTGGATCAGTGTTGGAGGAGGTTTCCTTGTGGCATTTTGTGTTCATTTGGCACAAGGGTTTACCCTAGACTTGTGTGCCACATTTGGAGGATCATTATTGTGGCATTTTGTGTGTTCCTTGCATTAGGGCTTGCCCTAATTTGGAGCGCCACATCTAGAGGAGGGCGACTTGGCCTTTGGAGGCATTCTTCATCATTAAGGGTTTCTAAACTGTGATGTCCCCATTTTTGTGATGGTCATATTTGATTTGGCTATCATATTCCAAGGGAATAATTGGCTGGAACAAGGAGTTAAGTAACTTAAGTGGTTCTATTTTTAAATCAATTTTATAAATTATTCTAATTTTGAATTACTTTCTAAAAGTATTTTTATAAAGTTACCTAAGTTAGGCCAAATACACTTTGTCATAAAGTGACAATGTGTACACAAAAACAATTATTTAATAAAGTTCAAGTGTGATCGTGTACATAAAAACCTTCATTTAACAATATTAGGTCACACCTAATTGTCATATCCCTATAATGATAATTTATAAATGAATGACATTAAAATCCATATTGGATATTATAAAACAAATATATTTATTTAAATAATAAATTAAATATTATATAAATCATATATCCTAAATCAATATTATAAATTAATATAATTAAAATATAATATATAATATAAATATAAATAACAATATAACTATTAATATAAATATAAATATTAAATTAGATATTATTATAATAACAATACATGTTTATAAATATTAATTATAATATATATTATTATATTATATAAGAATAAACATAAATAAAATATTATAAGTTAATTATTATAAATATTATAAAGTCTATCATGTCCCGATATTAAGACATTGTTTAAATTAAAGATTTAAACATGATAAAAGTCGGTGAAATTGCTTTGGTAAAATATGGTATATTTAAGTAAATATATAATTATTAATATTTATTATCTAATAAATAATATTATTATATTAATATTCTTTTATAATTAAAATATAATATATCTGTTTTAATTGACAAGTCATAAATGACAATGATAAATATAAATATTAATAATTTATATATTACTAAATTATATATATAATATAAATAATAAATATAAATATTGATAATATATTATATTATTATATATGGGAATAAATATAAATAACATAAATATTGATATAAATATTAATATTGTTAATATAATTATTATCCCATACTATAATTATATAAACTAATATAAAGTGAGAAGTAGTTCCATTGAGATAAAGTCAGTGATCTTATATAAGGCAATCAAATATAAATAAAAGCATGTATGCCGCGATTATAATTACAACGATTATAAGACAAGTTTATTAACATGCACCAATTTGTAATGAAGACTTATACAGCGATCGCTAAAAGCCACGATCTTTGGTAAAAAACCCTTGGAAATATATAAAATGGCATTAAGGAGTATGATGGGGAAAGGTGGGGAAGTACACATTATATAATATATAAACAGCAGCAGCAATACAATTAAAATTATATTAGTCATTCCATCAAACAAGAAAAACATTGGAAAATAGAAGGAAGACAGTAGCAATAGGTAAGGAATCTGAGGTAAAGGTACAGCAGGTAAGAATTATATTCTATAATACTATAATGGATAAATTGACTATGTTAAGCAGTGAAAATATATATTTTTGATAATAATAAAAGATGCATAATCTTATATAAATTAAAGATTTGGACAAAATATATATATTAATCATAGTTCCGAGACTCGGACTCGGCACAGACTCGGCGAGGGTCACTCGGCTCAGGACTCGGGACTCGGCACCCAGACTCGGCAAAGTGAAAAACCCAAGAAATTTAGATATTTTTGAGGATTTAAAACTTGTTTCATGCACCCTTTATAAAATAAACCTTAGACACAATAACATCATCAAATAGAAGCTAATTTGATCACATACTCAAGTATACATCGATCAAATAAGTATAAACGCAAATTGTAGCTAAGCTGTTGAAGGAAATAGCACACTTAGATATATAAATATAGTCAAATGTATACAAAACTCATGGAATATGAAATCCATGACATCAAATGTTCCAAACAAATATGAAATATCAAAACAATAACTAGAAGTCTATGGCTTAGAGGAGCCTGCATCCTTTGCCTTCCTACGAAGGCGTAAATGGTAGGTCTTCAATCATGCCAAAATTGACGAGTCAACAAAAACTCAGAGAAAACTCGGCAAAAACTCGGCAAATCAATAGGATCTATCTCATCCAAGTCAATAGGATCCAGTGATTGGTCCTCTACTCTTTTTGTGCGAAACTGAAACCCTGAATTTGACTAAGTCTGAAACCCTGAAAAATTGGTTAATTCTAAAATCTGATGGATCCTCCAAAATCTAGAATCTACATGTTAAATCCCATAGATCCGGAACCTATCTCAAACACCCTGACAGTATATTTCAAAATATTTAAAGTATATACTTAAATATATTTTGAAATATACTGTCACCGTGTTCCTGATTTTTTCACTTTTTTCTGGCCGAGTTTCATGCTCCAGACTCGCGAGTTTCTAGCGAGTTTGGCGAGTTTTTGAAAATCGGCGAGTTTGGGTGAGTTTTCAAACGGGTCCGAGTCCGAGTCTCCAGGACTCGCCATGCCTTGCTCTGCTCGCGACTTGCCGAGTTCTGGCGAGTTCGGGCAAGTCTCGGAACTATGATATTAATAGTGATAATAATAATATTATTATAATAACAATAATATTTGATATTGATAATAATAATATTTATTATATAATAATATAACAAATAATAATAATCATATATATAAATAAATAATAAATAATAATATACATATCTATGTATGCATAATCTAGAGTAGATCTATATACATGAGAATTGTCATTATCGTAGTAATATAGATCCAGTTACTTTTTTTTTTGCAGTATGTTACATCTTCATGCATCCATATAATACTTCCAAGCATAGTTCAAAAACTCTGCTAGGACTCGCCAAAACTCAGCGGACTCGCGAGTTCTGAGGCTAGCCGAGTTGACTCGCCATGGACTCGCAAGTTAAGTCTTAAAGAGTCCTATCCTGAGACGCAAGTCCCAGGGTCGGACTCCCGAGTCCCGACCTGGACTCTCGGTCTGTCAGTTGAACGCCCAGAAACACTTCCAACTCTTTTTTTTTTTTTCTTCATTTTAACACTCTTTGAGGCACACAACAGGTCTGCATAGTGGATTAGAAGCTGGAGAAGAGGAGATTACGAGCTAAGGAGATCAAAATAGAGCCAGGTAAGTGATTTTAATTCTCTTTTTTTTTTGGTTTTGATTGATTGAAAATCGAAAAATCTTCAAAAATAAAGGGAAATGCTGGCAATTTTTTTTTCATTTCCCTTCATAACCTATTTCTTAGTAGTTTTAGCTTGTTTTTGAATTCTATTTTTTTTTCAAATGATTGATTATCATTTTTTTGCTGATTTTTCACAAAATTGAAAACCCTACTGATTTTTTTTTTCATGTTAAAACAACAATGTCAACTTCAAGGCCATCAAGAAGAGACCCAGCATGGAAGTATGGAGTACAGGGAAATAAAAAGGGTGATGTCACTTGTACTGAATGTGGTAAATCGATGACAGGAGGAATCAATAGATTAAAATACCACCTTGCCAAAATACCTAGACAAAATGTGGAGATATGCACTAATTCAACTCCGGAGATGGTTAGAGAGATGAAGGCCCTTCTTTCTAGTTTTGAGACGAGAAAAGAAGAAAGGCAAAAAACAAAGGAAGCAATAGCAGCAGTGATGTCTCCGTCTCACACTTCTACGCAATCGGAACCAAGTCAAACCATCCGTCAAGCACATTCATCTTTTGGTGAGACTCCTGGTGGTTTTTTTTCTACTGCTAGTCAGATGCCTCCATCAGGACCGAATTACTTTATTCCACGCAATGTTCCAGGAGCACAACCTTCACTTGAAGGTATCGGTTGGAATAAAGAAAAACATCAGGAAGCTAGGATGGCAGCAGCAAATTTTTGGTACTACAATAATTTACCTTTCAATGTGGCGAGCAGCCCATATTGGGAAGGTTTGGTGAATGCATTGACAGTTGCAGGCAAGGGGTTTAAGACCCCAACAGCACACGACTTGAGTGGGCCATTGCTAGAGGATGCAGTAAAAAATACACGGCTTGTGGTTGAGGAACAAAAAAAATTTTGGAGGAGAAAAGGATGCAGCATTTTATCAGATGGATGGACAGATGGACGGAAGAGAACTCTCCTGAACTTCTTAGTGGCTTCTAATGGTGGATTGGTGTTCCTGAAGTCTGTAGATGCCTCCTATGAAGTCAAAAATGCTGCGACTTTGTGCACTTTATTAGATGGGTTGGTCCAGGAGGTTGGTGTTGAGAATGTTGTCCAAATTATCACGGACAACGCAGCTGCATATGTAGCCGCAGGTAGATTGCTTATGGAGAGGCATCCTACAATTTCATGGAGTCCTTGTGTTGCATATTGCTTGGACTTGTTGTTAGAGGACATTGGGAAGATTGGATGGGTGAAAAGTGTGGTTGAAGATGCTAAAAATGTCACCAAATTCCTCTACAACCATACTTGGGTCCTTTCTTTGATGAGACAACACACAAATGGCAAGGATCTTGTGCGACCAAGAGTGACACGATTTGCTAGTCACTTCCTCACATTGCAAATTCTTGGTGCCATTCCTCATCTCATACAGATGTTTGTCTCTGATACTTGGATGCAGTCTCCATTTTACAAAAAACCTGAAGCTGAGAAGATTGTAAAAATTGTTTTTGATGAGTCATTCAAGAAAAATGCAGAGGAGTTGGTTAGGGTAAGTAACAAACACAAACATAAACTTTATAAGTTTATACAAGATACTCTAGAGTCTATTTGCTATTTTTTTTTTTAGGTTAATTTTGTAATGATTTATAATTTGTTTTCATTTTTTTAGATGATAGAACCTTTGGTAAGGGTTCTTCGTATGGTGGATGGAGAGGGCATGCCAATGGGTTTCATTTATGAGGCCATGGATAGGGCCAAAGAGGCCATTTCACATTTCTACGGCGGAAACAAGAAGAAATATGCAATCATTTGGCGCATCATTGATCGTAGATGGACAAACCAACTCCACCAGCCAATACATGCCTTGGCCTACTTCTTGAATCCAAAATTCTACTTCTCTGATTCACTTAAGGTTGATGAGGAGGTCATGGCAGGTGTTATTACATGCATTGATAAGATGGCACCTGAACCTAACTTGAGAGACAAGGTTCTTGATGAGTTGGAGGTGAGATTTGCTATATCTTATTTATGAATTTGGCAATGTTGAGTCGTTGACTATCTAGAAACATGCATTTTACATACATAGTAACTAATTTTCTATGTTTGATTTAATTTTATCTTTTATCCTTTCAAGGTCTATAAGGGAGCAAAGGGGAGACTTTTTTCTTCATCTCAAGCAATTGATAGGAGAGGAAAACAACAACCAAGTAAAAAATTTAGTTCAATACTACAAGAAAAAAATACAAAATTGACTCTTATATTTCTTTGCTTAATTCTTATATTTCTAAATATTTTTTGTAGATTTATGGTGGGAGAATTATGATGCTGCCACGCCTCATCTTCAAAAGATAGCCGTCCGTATTTTGTCCCAGCCATGTAGTGCTTCTGGGTGTGAACGCAATTGGAGTTTATTTGAGAACATTCACACGAAGAAGAGAAATAGGTTGACCCAATAGCGGCTCAATGATCTTGTCTTTGTCTGGTACAACCTTCACCTTCGAACTAGAAAGATGGAGGGCATTTCACATGAGTCCATCAACTTAGATGATATTGATCCATATGGTGAATGGACTACCAATGAACAAAATGATGATGATGTCGTCCTTACTGAAGAAGATCTTGCAGAATTGGAGAGAGGAGCAGCAATAGAAGCAGAAGCAGCAGAATTGGATGAAATGGAGGATGACGAAGACAATTTTGATTTTGAAGAACAAGAAACAACTGTAGCACCTAGTTCGAGGCCTCAAAAATTGAGTTACATTAGGAGAGGAAAGAGGAAGATGTAGATTTTATTTGGTTGTTTTTCTCATTTTGACATCATTATATGTAAACATTTATAAACTTATGATGTTGTTACTTGTTATACATTTGAAAGTTTGAAACTATGAGTATGAATCATATGATTATGGTTCATGAATGATGAAATTTCAAATATTGAGTGTTTGAAGATCATACGATGTGTAATGTTTGAATTGTGGCTCTTCTCTAAATGCATTAATTTCTCTTTTTTTTTTTTTGTAAAACTACGGTTTTCTTCTTTGCCGAGTCCTAGCCGAGTTTTTTGCCGAGTCCCGAGTCCAAGTCCTATTTTGGGTTGCTGAGTCCGCGGCGAGTCCGAGTTTTCCAACTATGCTTCCAAGAATGGTAAATGCATATAGATATTCCAATAGTAAATGCATATAGATAATTCAATAGTAAATGCACAAGTGACTGTACAAAGATTGTCTTCTCCGTGTTTGTTACCCTATTAGGATGGGCGAAACATTTGCCAAGTGGTTTGCCTAATAACCCCACCCAAGTTTCTACCCCACAGGCCCAAACCAAGGGTTGGGCATTCTGCCCCACAGGCCCGAGGCAAGGGTTGGGTCAATGAGGGGTGAGGATTCCCACATAGGATTATGCCCCATAGGCCCAAGATAAGGGTTTGGACAATAGGACAGTGGTAGGCCTTAGGCCACTTGGTCTTTAGGGTTTCCACTTGTCCTAATAGGGCGAGTTTTTTTCGAGGTACTGCACTAGGTAGAGAATGCAGGTACTAAGCCACTAAGAAAGGAGGTTTGAAATAGACAACCTCCCATGCTTGGCATGAAGGCTTCAGGGCAGATCTACCCATGGCATTCCTTTTGCTTGTTGCATTATTGTTATGATTGAGTCTGGTTTTGATAGTGAATATTAAAGCTAACATATAGATTTGTGAACATATGTACAAATGGTGAGTACAGGTACTACAAGACGTTGGAAAAACTATATGTGAAAGAAATGTGAAATATGAAATACATATTTATATATGGTAAACTATAATGTTGATTATGATTATAAGATTACTAACCCTAAGTAGAGATATGGAAAATATATGAACTTTGATATTGTTATTAATAAATTAAGAAGAATTGATTACTAACGTAAACAACTAGCCCAAAATATTTATTGTGTACATAAATCTTAATAAAATATAGTTATAAAATAAATTATTTATAAAATAACATTTTCCATCTTCACCAAGGTTTGTAAATTTTGCATTAATCAAAACATATATAATATAGTACTGAAAATCTTAAAAGGTAAAACCCTAATTTATAAAATATTATTTTAGGGTACTATTAAACCCTATATTATTTTGAGATGCTTTACCAAAAAAAAATATCTAAGAGAACTAATTTCAATAACATTAATCAAAACATATATACAATAGTAAACCAATCAAACATTATTTACCATAAATTTATGGCACTATAATTTATTAGCTATAGTCATTTGCTACACTTTATAGAGGTTATTTTATATTATTGGTGAGCGTAATATTATTTTATATAAAAGGAACTAATAAAATATAATGTTATAAAATATTATAGGACACCTAATTATAGTTGCTTGAGGACAAGCAATCTTGAGTGGGGAGGGCTGTCATATCCCTATAATGATAATTTATAATTATATATGAATGACACTAAAATCCATATTGGATATTATAAAACAAATATATTTATTTAAATAATAAATTAAATATTATATAAATCATATATCCTAAATCAATATTATAAATTAATATAATTAAAATATAATATATAATATGCTAATTTTAAATATATTATTAAATATAAATAACAAATATAAATATAAATATTAAATTAGATATTATTATAATAACAATACATGTTTATAAATATTAATTATAATATATATTATTATATTATATAAGAATAAAAATAAATAAAATATTATAAGTTAATTATTATAAATATTATAAAGTCTATCATGTCCCCATATTAAGACATTGTTTAAATTAAAAATTTAAATAACATGATAAAAGTCGTGAAATTGGTTTGGTAAAATATGATATATTTAAGTAAATATATATTATTAATATTTATTATCTAATAAATAATATTATTATATTAATATTCTTTTATAATTAAAATATAATATATCTATTTTAATTGACAAGAGTCATAAATGACAATGATAAATATAAATATTAATAATTTATATATTATTAAATTATATATAATATAAATAATAAATATAAATATTGATAATATATTATATTATTATATATGGGAATAAATATAAATATAAATAACATAAATATTGATATAAATATCAATATTGTTAATATAATTATTATCCCATACTATAACTATATAAACTAATATAAAGTGAGTAGTTCCATAGATAAAGTCAGTGATCTTATATAAGGCAATCAAATATAAATAAAAGTATGTATGCCGCGATTATAATTACAATGATTATAAGACAAATTTATTAATATGCACCAATTTGTAATGAAGACTTACGCAGCAATCACTAAAAGCCACGATCTTCGGTAAAAAAACCCTTGGAAATATATAAAAGGGCATAAAGGAGTACGATGGGAAAAGGGGCGGAAGTTCATATTATATAATATATAAATAGCAACAGCAATACAATTAAAATTATATTAGTCATTCCATCAAACAAGGAAAACATTGGAAAATAGAAATAAGAAAGCAACAATAGGTAAGGAATCCGAGGTAAAGGTACAGCAGGTAAGTATTATATTCTATACTATTATAATGGATAAATTGAATATGTTAAGCATTGAAAATATATATATTTGATAATAATAAAAGATGCATAATATTATATAAATTAAAGATTTAGACAAAACATATATATTAATAGTGATAATAATAATATTATTATAATAACAATAATATTTGATATTGATAATAATAATATTTATTATATAATAATATAACAAATAATAATAATCATATATATAAATAAATAATAAATAATAATATATATATCTAAGTATGCATAATCTAGAGTAGATCTATACACATGAGAATGTTACTTTTTTTTTTGCAATATGTTACATCCTCATGCATCCATATAATACTTCCAAGAATGGTAAATGCATATAGATATTCCAATAGTAAATGCATATAGATAATTCAATAGTAAATGCACAAGTGACTGTACAAAGATTGTCTTCTCCGTGTTTGTTACCCTATTAGGATGGGCGAAACATTTGCCAAGTTGTTTGCCTAATAACCCCACCCAGGTTTCTACCCCACAGGCCCAAACCAAGGGTTGGGCATTCTGCCCCACAGGCCCGAGGCAAGGGTTGGGTCAAGGAGGGGTAAGGGTTCCCACATAGGATTCTGCCCCATAGGCCCAAGATAAGTGTTTGGACAATAGGACAGTGGTAGGCCTTAGGCCACTTGGTCTTTAGGGTTTCCCCTTCTCCTAATAGGGCGAGTGTCTTTCGAGGTACTGCACTGGGTAGAGAATGCATGTACTAAGCCGCTAAGAAAGGAGGTTTGCAATGGACAACCTCCCATGCTTGGCATGAAGGCTTCAGGGCGGATCTACCCATGGCATTCCTTTTGCTTGTTGCATTATTGTTATGATTGAGTCTGGTTTTGATAGTGAATATTAAAGCTAACATATAGATTTGTGAACATATGTACAAATGGTGAGTACAGGTACTACAAGACGTTGGAAAAACTATATGTGAAAGAAATGTGAAATATGAAATACATATTTATATATGGTAAACTATAATGTTGATTAAGATTATAAGATTACTAACCCTAAGTAGAAATATGGAAAATATATGAACTTTGATATTGTTATTAATAAGTGGTTATTAACCCTAATTATGATATGTTAAGAAGAATTGATTACTAATGTTTCCTTTTACAAGTTGAAATTGGTGCAAGATTGTGAAAATTTTGACTTGCTAGAAGGGGACATTACACTAATTGAAGAAGGTTTTATAAGGAGCAGCTGGGAATCATTTGTTCATCATGGAGTTTTTGTTGTTTCTGATTTAAAGATATTTCTTCCTAGCTGTACTAGTTTCAGCTTGAATTCAAGAAGATGATCCCTTGAAGATATGATGAAAATCCAATTTCATCATTGAGGTGAATTTACTTCTGAATTCACATTTGTGCTTCAACGATTTGTGCCATTGGGATTTTTGGTGTTTGGTATTGTTATTCGTGTGGGTTAGCAAGAATTGCAAATTAACAAGTTTGAGGAGGATTTCCAGGTTTGCAGATTTGATAGCATTGGGTGGAAGATTTTATGCAGAGGATTTGTGCAAATTTATGTGATTTGTAAACAAATATAAATTTGCATGGTTGATTTGAGATATATAGTTTCTTAGTATTTTTGTGATGGTTGGATAGAGATATGAATGAGGCTTTAATGAAAATCGTATGTCAAATTCAATAGATCGTTGAGCAAGTAGCAATCGCAGCATTTAAAATTTAATATTGTATATGTGGAAAAGGCTGGCGTAAGACCAATTTGTGGGTATTGCTACCTAACAGGGAACAAACTCTGACAAATCATCTAATCAGCAGCTATATGTTTATTATTGTTTTCAAAGGATGTATTTGCATTTGAAAAACAAGAGGTGGTGTTTGATATAGAGCCATGGGTCCCAGAATATGCAATCAACTCCAAAGATCAGATGCAGCTCCTAAAAGACAGCGTAGCATTATTTGAAGAGTAAATTAAGCTTCTAATGGGATGCGGACCCCAGCCATGACAGCAACTCATAAAAAGATTGTAGAATAAGTTTTGAGAAAGTTTTGATTTATATATATGAAGACTTATTTGTCATATACAGCTTCCGTGGGATTTCAGAAATATCAACTTTGAAACGCCACCATTCTATGTTTATGTTGGAAACGTGTTATGCTCATTGAGGTTTATGGTTCGATCACATCAAGGATCTTTGTGAGTAGAAGCATCATGGTTGCCGGAAACTTGACTCCTCACCATTCGCATAACAATGAAGACTGTTGACTTGAAGATTCGAGTAGAGGTATTGAAGATTCGAGTAGAGGTATTGAAGATCATGGATATTCCTGAAGCACTGATTCTGAGGGATTGATCGACTTTGCAGGCCCGATTCTATAGAAACAGTGTTTGATACTTGAGCACTAGCTAGTAGATAGACTTGACCATTTCGAAGATTCATAGACTCTATTGGAAGCTTATCTAGGCACTGATAAGATATCTCGCATATCATTTAAGGTTCGTTAATTGCTAGAACACTTATTGTCCTTGTGACGCCAGGAGACACAGGATGCAGTGAAAGTTCTGGCAGCATCACATTGGGACCAGCAGAGATATCGTGTCCTTGGGTTCTACATTAGTGAATTCGGCCAAACTCAGTGAACTATATGGAGGTATCTTTGCATTGTAGTTGATCTCGATTGGTATGTCAATATTACAAACATACCTGATTATGTAACAATTGTATTAGATTGTCTTTGGCTATCACAGAGCACTGATTGTTAATGCAACTGATGAACATATAAGTCTGATCAGTAACAATGGGAATTTGATTTTAATCTATCTATTCATATCTTTAATTTGAATAGATAAATCAAACTATATATCTATAGTTCTATCTGCTATTTCATTTATATCAGACATTGAATTTGTTTGCAAGAAAGGTTTATCTTATTGTTCATTGAGCTATATACGTGAAACAAAACTGAATTCAATGCAAACTATCATCCACATTAGTATTCAGACAAGCAAATCAAAATTTGACAATGTAAAAGTCAGAATTTCAACATATATCCTAAGAGGGATATTACATAAACCCTAATCTGAGCAGCAGCCCAAGCACCATCATTGTAGAGGGTTTGTGGAGCTTCATTCTATATCATTTTGGCATGTACAAACCTAATTTTAGGTCTGATTTGTAAGGGCAGAATTCTAGGATGTGTTTGGGCATGTTTGGCCTATGTATTTGTCATGTCCCCATTTCTGGAGTGATCACCTATGGAGGAGATAGTTAGCCTATTCACCATTCCCGTAGGCTAACTCTAGTGGTAAGGGGATGATTGTGGTTGAGCTAGGATATTGAAGGATGGAAAACTTGAAAGTTGGCTCAACACTTGATTTTGTGTGTATTTTTGGCTAGCAATATTATATTATATTTTTATAAAGCCAAAAATAATATGCCAAGGCAAAATTGAAGGATGGGAAAAATAAACGTTGGACAACTTGAAGATTGAAATTGGGAGAATTTGATGGAGAAATAAAATATAATATTATATTATATTTTATTTTTTAAAACCCAAGAGAAATTGACACCAAGGGAGAAGAAAAAATAAAATAATAAAATATTATTTTATTGCAAAAAATCGCCACCCAAGGAAGGAGTTAAAAAATAATAAAAAAATATATTTTTCAATGGGAAAAATCGGTGCCTAGGTGGAAGAGGAAAATATAATAAATATTATTATTTTATTTTTGGGCGTCCAAGGTGGATAGAGTGAAATCATTTAAAAATATCAAATTGAAGATTTGATCTTATTGGTTGAATTGAAATTGTTTATAATTTATCCTAGTTCCACAGGGACGCGTCCCCCCTAAAAATCTTGGCGTTTCGGGGACAGGGACATCCCCGGGACGTTAGGGGGATGCCCCCCCACATCCCGCCACCTCCACCCACGCACCCCCGCTGTCCTCATGACGTTTCCCTCTGAGAGGGGACGTCTCTGGGTCTTTTGAAGAAATTCGGGACATCCGGGGGACTCTGGGATGTCCCCGGGATGTCCAGGACACATCCAGAAGTCCCTCGACACCCCAAGAAACACCCAGGCATCCCCTGCGCCGATGGACATCAAAAGCAAGTTTTTTTTTTAATTCTTAAAAGATTTTGATTTTAGAGCCCTCTACCCTAACCCTAAATGCTAATGGGCCCCACCCCCAAGGCCTCCCAAAAGCTAATTAAAAAGTCCTCTCCCTCTCATTTCAAAGCACACAAAAACTTCAATGAGTGAAGTAGAGAGTTGAAAGTAGAGGGCAGCAAGCTAAGAGGGAGAATTTTGCAAGAGTGAGAGAACATTAGGAAAGGGAAAGTGAGATCAAGAAGAGGATATAGAAGCCAAGAAGATTCAAGAGTCCTCAAGTTCATCATTTGAGCCACAAGGTAGGCCCTATCACTATGCATTTTGTTTTGATTCTTTGAATTTCTCATTTTCATTTGTATAATTATTAATTAATAATTGTATTGTTCTTTGATTCTTATTCATGGCATCATGAATCATGATTCATTTCTAGAATGATAGAATCAAATGCTTAAATTTGAAATTTGAAATTTTATTTTGCTATTAGGTTTCTAGGTTGTAGCTTTGTAAGTTTTTTTTCAATTTCAAAATTAGAATTTAGAAGTCAAATTAGGATTTCATCTTGTGTATCCTCTGTTTTTGCGCTTTGTGCAACCTAAAGTAAGGAAAAACAAAGTGAAATCCTTGTTTGACAAAGGTTAAGAACAAGAATTCCTATTTGTGTATCCTCTGCTTCTACGTTTCGTGCGACCTGAAGTAAGAAAAACAAATAGAAAATCCTTATGTCTTAATCCTTTGCACTATGCATGGTTTGAATTTTAATTCTTAATTTTAAATTATAAACTTACAAAAAAAAAAAATTCTTGCAGTGTCATTATGAGTTCTCATAGCATGAGTGAGGATGAGGGTCAACCTCAAGGGGATGAGGTTGAAATTGAAAGTAGAAATGATCCTGATTATGTACCTACCGATCCTAGTTCGGAAGCAAGGAGGGGTGACCATGACAATCAAACTAGTTCTGTTGGGAGTCCAAATTATGCTTGCCCTTCACAAATCCTACAAAAATATGCTAAGGGTCCCTTTGATACGACGCAACCTTTAAAACAATTTGCATGCAAGGTACCAGGACAGCCTGGGGCACTTGCGGGCACTAGGAAATGGAAATGCAACTTATGTGACCTTGAATGGTTTGGCAGCATGACTAGAACAAATGCTCACCTCCTTATCAGAGGCAAAGGTGTAGATGTATGTGATACGCTGGAAAAAAACCTGAAATTGAGGGCTGAAATGTGTAAATTATGGGGTGGTAATGAAGATGAAGCACCTACATCTGTTACTATGCCACCAAGGGGGAGGGGTCATCAGAGACAGAGTTCTACTTCTACTTTGGAGAGGCCAATGAATCCATCTAGTTCAAGGGTAGCAGAGCCTAAGGGGAAATGTAAGTTGAGTAGTAGTGATGCTTCAAATCCAGTGGCAGAATTATTCAATTTGCAAGCAAAGGATGAGGTAGATGATGCCATTGGCAAATTCTTCTTTGCCAATGGCATTCCATTCCATGTGGCTCGGTCTCCATATTATAAGGAAGCTAAGGCAAAGGTAATAAGGGCAGAACAATTATATGTGCCACCAAGGGAGACTAAATTGAGGACAACAATCTTGGATAAGAACTATTCCAAGATTAATGTTTTAATGGAGAAAATGAACGATACTTGGGTCACAAGTGGATGCAGCATCGTCATGGATTGGTGGACGGACATTAGGCATCGTCCACTCATCAATATCATGGTTACAAGTATAGCTAGCCCTTATTCCTTAGGGCTATTGATTGTTCAAGGCATCGCAAGGATCCTCATTTTCAGTTCCAGATCCTCAAAGATGCTATAGAGGAGGTTGGGCCACAAAATGTGGTGCAGGTAGTGACAGATGCAGCCCATGTGTGCAAAGTTGCAAGGAAGTTAATTGAGGCAGCCTATAGACATATTTAGTGGACTCCTTGTTGTGTGCATACCATGAATAATGCACTCAAGGACTTGGGAAAAATCAATTGGATCAAACAACTTGTTAATGATGCTAGAGATGTACAAATGTTTATCTACAAGACTACAATTACCACACTTCACATGCACTCTTGAAGACCTTCTCCAAGAAGGAATTCTTGAAACCTGTAGAGACTAGGTATGCATCATACTTTATTCTCTTGGAGAGGATGCTTGAGTTGCAAGAGGCATTGCAACTAATGGTTATGATAGCAGAATGGAATCAATGGCCTGAGTCGAAGACAGAGCAGGGGCTGAGGATGGAGGTGAAGTGTAATGTTTTTTGGGTTGATGCCAAATATATTGTCTCCATCATTACTCCAGTCTTCAGAGTGATTAGATATGGGGATGCTAATGCACCTAACCTTGGAGAGGTGTATGAGTGCATTGATACTAAGATTGATCAAATGAAGGCAGTTGTATGACAGAGAGACCCGACATTGCAATTCTACACCAAACATATTCAACCGATCATTCATCGTAGATGGGAGAAGCTCAACACTCCCTTGCACATGGCTTCCTATGCATTGAACCCAAAGTGGTATGTGAAAGGCCTGGTAGAGTTGCACCTATACAAGATGCTGAGGTGAAGGAAGGGGTCATGAAGGCCATTCAGAAAATGTATGATCCTACAAAGGGCAGCATCATTCGTAGTGAGTAGACAAAATTTGCCACTCTTAGGGGATAACCACAGGAGGCCGAATCAGATAGGGAGACTTTGGCACATGAGGACCCTATTTTGTGGTTGACTTTGCCTGGGCCTAATTCTATGATTACCAGTCTAGCCGTTCGTTTGTTGTCCCAGGTTTCTAGTTCTTCTGCTGCTGAGAGGAACTGGTCTACTTATAGCTTCATCCACTACATTAAGAGGAACAGGCTTACCTCTAGGAGGGCACAGAAGCTTGTGTTTGTACATAGTGCATTGCGTCTCATTGGCCGCAACACACTTATGTACAAGGAGAGTCCAGCAGCCAAATCGGATGTAGAGCCAGAGGGGCCAACACAGATTGATAATGATGCTACACACACAGCACTAGTTGTTATTGGTTTGGAGGAGCTTGAGCATGTGGAGTCCAGCAATTCTAGTGATGAGGAGTTTGGCGAGGGCTTTGGGGATGATTAGCCATTGACTAATTACTATTTAGTATACTATTTAGTATTTTGTTTTTGAACATTGTTGATACTTGATTGCAATCATGAATCATCATAATGAAATTTTGAAAACTCTTCATCGATTCGATATTTTGATTTTCATTTTCAAATTTTCAATGTTCAATGTTCAATGTTCATTGGTTCAACGGTTCAAAAATCAAAACTTCAAACAGTCATTTTGGTTCAATGGTTCAAACAACATAACAATGTTCGATATTTTGATTTTCAATTTTTTCATTTTCAATGTTCAATGTTCATTGGTTCAATGGTTCAAACTTCAAACAATCAAACTTGAAACTTCATTGTTAAAAACTTAAATGTTCATTTGTTGATGTTCAATGCAATATACAAATTCCTTATACATCTTTTTATAACTAATTTTTCAAATACTATATGTATTTGCACCGTCCCCCCTCCGACCCCAAATTTAGGCCCCTCGTCCCCCCGTCAAGAAACTCTGTGGAACTATGTAATTTATCAAATTGGGACGCCCTTGGAGAGAAAAGGATAAATAGAGGTGATTGGCATCATTTTCTTCTTCTTGATCATTTGGCAAGTTTTACATTTGAGTGTTTACTCTTGGCTGAAAAGTGAATTTCAGTTGTTCAAGGTGATGTTCCCTTGGCATTTTGTGGTTTGGAGATGATCCCAATCCACCATGAGAGGTGAATTCGAATTGAGTTCATCATAGAGCTTAATTGGAGTGTTTCCATGGAGTTTCATTTGCAGATTTCGCTTTTGTTTGGAGCTAGTTTCATCAATAATTGCTTATAGAGGGTTTACAAGTGAATCGCTTGGCAGAAGAGAGGGTTTTTGGTGATTTCAACTTTCACGCATGCTCTGATTTTTGTAACAGCACCAGCTATAGAGCTATAATAGCAATCAAATATTCGTTTTGCCTCCTATCCATCATCACCTATCATCTACAGGAAGGTGTCAACCATTGGGCTTCATGATCTATACCATTGTTGAAAAACCCGCCAAAAACTCACTGGACTCACGAGTAATCGCGGGGCATTCTCTAAGGCGAGTTTTACTGTAAAAAACTCGGGCCGAGTTGTTTCAAAAATTCGCAATGAGTTTTTGGTCAAACACTTGCAAGACTCACATAAAACTCGTGTGCCCTAACCACAAAACTCGGCGGCAGCGAAAGCGAATGTTATAAAAACCTAAAAAAGCATTTTTAACTTTTTATTTTGTTTTCTTCAACGGCAATGACAGACGGCGACCCTGACGACGAGACGACTACGACCCCAGTGCCCACGAAACCCTAGCCCGACGATAGCTCCAAGACAGGTAGATTTTCGATATAGTTTGAAGGAGAGATTTTGGACGAACTGTAGATTTTCGAAAGGTAGATTTTTCGATATAGTTTATAGGAAAGGTTTTGGATGAATTGTCCATCGTGCTCGCCGACCCTCTCCACAGACTCTCCCCATTGATCAGTCGACACACACTATACATTGCTTAAGGTTTAGTCATATTACCGTGTTTAGCATTAGATTTAGGTATTAGATTTTGTATTAGGTCTTTACCTTGTTTAGTATTAGATTTAGGTTTTTATTTAGTTTTAAATTTAGATTCTAATTTTCATTTCAATTTAGTATTAGATTTACATATTAATATTAGATTTAGGTTCTAATTTAGATTTGAATTTTAATTTTACTTTAGTCTTAAATTTAGATTTTAATTTTAGTATTAAATTTTAATTAGAATTAGATTTATATTTCAATTTAGATTTAAATTTTAATTTAGCATTAAACTTTATTTTAGTATTAAATTTAGATATTAATCTAGATTTATATTTTAATTTAGAATTTAATTAGATTTAAAATTTTAATTTTTAATTTAGTATTAGATTGTCATTTAGTATTATATGAAGGAAATCAACAATGCATTCTACAATTTCAGAAATGTGTGTTTTTAAGAATAATTTTACAAAATTATGCATTTTTAAATGTTCGATAAATTTGCCGAGTTATTGCCGAGTTTTTCCCCGAGTTTTTGCCAAGTCCCAAGTTTTTAAAATTTTTGGGTCTGCCGAGTTTTTGCCGAGTCCGAGTTTTTCAACTATGATCTATACATTGTACTAGGGTTTGGACTCATATTTTGGCATCTTTGGATGTATTTAGAAGTCTGAAATTAATATCAGACTTGACTGATTGTAATTTCCAGCCATCTTCATTTGTAATCAGCTCTGTCTTCAATAAAGAAGATAAGCTTGCATTCCGGGTATGTTCATTGCTTCCTAACCCTAATCACCTTCCATCCATGCATGGCCGCTTGCATTTGGAGTGATATTTTGGCACTTTTGTTGGCATTTGACATCAAGGTTTCATATCAGCAGCAGATACAAGTTTTCATCAGTCATATCAGACCTCTATAAGGCTGTTACAGTTGCATTTCAGTCATACCCAGCTTGGCATTTCATCATATCTTCATAGAGCTTCATCTTCCATTCATACAGCTACAGTTTGGGTATATAATTTGGCACTTTTGGATGTAATTGAAGGTCTGAATTTCAAATCAGATTTAATTGATTTTAATTTCCAGCCCTCTTCAATTGTAATCAACTTTCAAAATCAATAAAAAAGATAAGCTATCTTTGCCAGGTATGTTCATTCGTGTTTATGTGAGTTGTTTGATTGCCTAATATCTATGTTTCGTGTTCATTACTTGTTATTTGGATCTATGCTTGGAACCTTTCCATCTACATGATATTATAAACTCATTGTTGAAAACGAAATTTCAAAATCATAAGTGAATTGCAAGAAAACTAAATCAGAAAATTTAGATCAGCAAGGCAAAAAAATTCAGTTAGAACAAGTTAGGGTTCTTACAGTATTTTGATGTAATTACATATTCAGAAGTTCTGATTTGTAGCAGCAGACTGATTAATTCAGAAATCAGATTTGTTCCCTATGTTTGTTTGCATTTTGATGTCATATATTGTTGGATGAAATCATGATTGAAGATATAATCATAAGGGTTCATTATTGCTATATTATTTGAACATTTTAGATGCATATGTGTTCGTTGTTCATACTTGTTTGAAATCAGAAATATAAATCAGAATTCTAGGGTTTGGAGCAAAATTCTGAAGTGCAGAATTCTAGGGCAGAAATCAAAAATTAATTTCAGAATTTTAAGGTAGATCCCATTGGGGATATTACACTAAATCAAGAACAACTAGCCACATAAACCTTGTTATAATTGATTACACATTTTGCACATGCACCCATAAATTGCATTTCTCATGTCCCCAAATGATGGATTCATTTAATGTTTCTTACACAATGGCAAAATGCAAACATGCATGACATGACTCACAAAAGGTTAAAACAGTTTTAGACTGCCATAGATTTGTCCCAAGTTATTGCATTGAATCATGAACAGCATGCAACTAAAACTAAACCTACTCCTACAACTACCTAGAACAGAGATTTGATTTAAAAGATTGCTGGCCCTTCACCAAATGTGGACTGGTGCCTATTCCATTGGGAAACAGAGTCATGAGCGGCAAGGAAGAAAGAGATATATCCAGTAGCCATTAACAAAAGCATGAAATGCATTCACATACAAATCCAAAATATACAACATGCAATGGACATACTTAGTAATTCATAACCCATATGCAACAATGGAATGACGAATATAAAATCTTTATAATGCATTAGAATGTTGTCATACATTTATCATACATTGAAGCCCTTTTCTACGAGCTGCTAGATACATTCCTTAACTCATTGCCCAAACGTTTTCCTTTGCTTGTGCCCTAAAATCTTCCTAGGCATTTTATAGATCTAAACTGGCTCAGAGAACAACCCCTATCTCTTCTTTCACTTACGTTTTAATAGCGCTGCAATTCCTTATTCTTGGCAGGAAAATTTAGGGCAAAACAACTACAACGTTTACTTCTCATATGCCCACACGTTCAAACTTACCTACCTTCAACTGCCTATAAGTGTTGCATTAATGTTCTCTTGTAGCATTTGGGCAGGAGAAAGAAAGTTAGGTGCCAACCATAGATTATTCAAAATCACCAACTCCAGCATTTAATTCAATTCACCTCTAACCTGGTCGCACTAGTTAATAACAGCACTTTGGAATCCAAGAATGTGTTTTTGCAGCTACAGGGCGAAAAAACCACTTGAAACAGTCTTTTTTACATTTTAAAACTTGCACTTTTTCCTTTTTTGGCCGAGTTCCTATCCCTCGACGTTTTCTTACCGACAGCCTGCCCTCTGGCCTTGTTCCTGTCAGTCAGGGATTTCCCGCCGGCCAAGAACAGGCCGACTTTCACCTTCTTTCTCTTCCTTTCTCTTATTTTCTTTTCCTTCTTTTTGTGCTCTTTCCATCCCTTAGTAATTTTAGGAAAAAAAATTATTTTCAAAGGCAAAGGAGACATGGCAAAAAACTCAAGGGGCACACTTAGGATTTTCATGGAATTTTAGGCACAAATATGCAAGTTTAGGGACTAACTTTTTCGAGCACTAACAATGGCTATAGATGGGGATGTGTGCCAAACCTGGCACAGCGAGAGCCAACCATCTTCGGCAGACCAAAAAGCAAAAAAGACAAGGGAAACAACGTATTTACAAGGGCAACAAACAACACAAGCATATATACAGCAAGACAACTTATAGTCATAAACATGAAGGCACAAGAGCGATAATGATCGTAAACAAAATTTTACAGAAGGTAGGGTGAGCCTACAAAAGATAACTTAAATTACTTGCCCCTGTCAAAGACAAGCTTGATGGACGAGTTGATCTCTGTCAAACCCAATTTGCACTCATCATGCAGCTGCAACAAAAAGTGATGTGTATCTTCATACACCAAGCTGCAAAATTGCCCATGAAATGAAGCTCCACTCCACCACAAGCAACATTGTTGCATGGTAACGAAAAATAATAGGTGCCTGACCTATTCCATATCATATCACATTTTTCTCAACAACAAAGAATGAGAAACTAAAATTTAGGTCAGTGCCAAGGCATATGGATGAAGACAAACCTCCATCATCAATTGTTATGTTGTCACATTTGTTGACCTCTTCATATGAATTGAGACGAAAAGAGAACTCCAACTCACATGGAAAAGAAAAATAAACCTAGTTGCAAACCTGAAATGCACAGGGGAAAGATTCACCTGGCAAGTCAAACTGGAAGGCCTCAAACCCAGGTACACCGTCAAGATGAACAGCCATATATTTATCTTCAATTTGTCATTCAGACTGTTGCTCAACAATATTTTCATCTGTATGCAAAGCCCGTTTGAAAGATTCAAATTCAGGCATATCATTGTTATCCAAAATAATAGAAGACATATCTTTGTTACAAAGAAAAACTTCATAATCAACAACATTCATATTGAGCTCTTGGACAATCAGTGACCAACACACACCATTCCCATTCATGCCGATATCTTGCTCCACACTTGGATCATAGACTAGATCCATATCTTCATTGTCATCATCAGCATGAGAGTCATATTGAGGCATTTCAAATGATGGACTACATTCATCCCATAGCCTCCTTGTTTCAATCTCAACAACACAACTCGCTGCAATAATAACGCTACTACAAATAGGCACAAGACTATCCTCCCTTACATCGCCACAAAGAATTTTACTCACAGCCCACATTACTAGATCAGCATCAAAACATTCATCACAGAAATTGCATTTAACAATACTAGCATTTGCAGAATCACATGACCGAAACCAATCAATACACAAGTCATTAGAAAAGGAAAAAAAGGCGTGAGAAATGTCATTTGAAACATATGACGCCTCAACCTCCACACAGGCATCTACATCATTTAAACTATCTTCAAGAGGAATGAAGAATGGGAGTTCATCTAATAAAAACTCATTATTGTTATCTGAAAATCTACAAGCTCTACAACGATCTTATCCTTAGGAGGAGCAGTTGTCTCCAGAACCAAATCTCCTTCAAATGTCTTCAATATTCTCATTTGACACTTAGGCTTTTTGGCAACTAGTTCTTTGAAGACTTTGTCGAGCATGCCAAAATCAATCTGGTATGAGGGCTTCTTCCTTTTTCTTCCAACTATTTCCTACAACCAAGTGGGAACCTCTTCACATGCCTCTATCTCTTCAATTCCTGATGAGTCAAGTGGCGTGGCAATATTTTGCACAGGGAATGATGTCTCTAGCTCGGATTGTTGTAGAGTAGGTGTAGTAGTCTTTAAAGAAGGCTCAATCACCAGTGGTGAAGCGGTTAATATGGGTTGTTCATATTGTATTGGTGAAGCAATTCCAACCCTCGATTTCTGAATTCTCCTCAAAATCCCTATCTTAGGAAGACTATCATCCCTTTGCTCTTCATCAATCACCTTCTCCCTTAACTTGGTTATCAGTCTAGGAGGTGGAGCCAATACTCCTCATGATGGCAGCTCTAAAGCTAGGGTCTTCTCCTTTGGCACCTTTACTCTTCTAGTCATTTGGAACTCAAGAAGAACCTATTGCGTTTCACGACTTCGTTGGTCCTATCTTTCAATGACCAATCCACCTGTGGTAACGGTTGTTGTTCAATGTTGTCCTCACAAACTTGGGTACAAGATATCCCCATCATCATCTGAAAGGCCCTCTACGTCCTCTAACAAATACTCTGCAATCTGGTGTACTGTGAACCTATTGAAATCTCTTTGGTGCACCTCAAATTCATCTTCACAATTAGCCCAAAAATCCTCAATCCTCAAAATGTGTGCAAACTTGCTACCCAACCTTGACCACATGACTTCCTTTGGATCATAGGTACACTTCTCAAAAAGAGTGTTGAAGTTAAACCCGGTCATCTCTTTGTCAATTAATTTAGCATCTACTGCAGACTTGCATTTGTAAAGGCCCAATAGGATTGGAAAACCAACCCTATGTTTGTGCCAACTCTACAAAAGCATATGCACCTCCGAACTCTTGACGCAAGTACTCCATGAAGATGATTTCATTAGTCAGATACTTCGGAAGCATATAAGGATATGACGAGAAGCCGTATACCTTGATGTAGGTAAAAGTGGGAAATTGGATAAACCAATCTACCCAATCAGCAATAATCGCTCTGGTTTGCTCTAAAATTCTTATGTGCATCTAGTTCTCCATGTCTCGTATTGAATGCATGAGAAATGCATCATTCACCCTCCTAAAATGCTTCTAAGACTGAGTATTCCAACTGTGGGAAACGCCTATAAATGTGCATGCGCTGAAGTGACACTATGAAATTTAACCCCTTAAACTTGCCATGATGCGCCATCATGTACACTAGATACAAGGACATCCTGAATTCACTAGTTTGTGGAAACTCGGTTTTCTGCTTATGTAGACAATCACTGACTAGCACTAGACAATCAAAGTTCTCACTGCCATTGCTTATATTGTTGATGAGGAAAAACATCCAAGGCTTGAAACGCCTTGCCTTTGCCTATCCATTGATTCGATTGAGTAATGTGATCATGATGGCGAACTCATCCTTGACCTCGCCTCGACCCACATTCTTCGATAATGTAGCTCTTTTCTCCTTCAACCACCTTTTTCCCATTTGTCTATGACACTCTGCCATGTGTTTGTGCCATACTTTTTCAAACTCGGCAAGATCAACTTCAAGGGACTCTTCAAAAGGTGGGATGGCAAAAGTCAACTCAATGTCATCAAACTTGATGCTACAAAGAGTATGCATATCGACCGTCCTTATCTCCCTACTCTCGGGATAATAATGTTTAATACAAGCAAGGATGAACTCAAGACTTTGCACCGTGATAGGAAATGAACCTACTTGAACAAGGTCGGAGTGAAGCAATTTCTTCACTGTACTGTTGCCTTCCTTGACCATGCCTTCGAGATCAAACCCTTTTGGCACAACTTGGCACAAATTCATTTCCATAACTTTCAGAAACTCATGAACCAAAACGGATTGTACATCCATGGAGAGAGCTAAATACTGTATTTTTGAAGGCTTTTCAAACCAAAACTTCTCTCTTTTTGAAAAAATGAGAAGAAATTTAAAAATTCGAAGGCTGAAATGAATTCCTTGCTGCTGTTGTGAAATTTTCTGCTCAAAAATTCACCTTTATAACTGTTGTTCACACTCAAGAAATTCACAAAAATGATTTGCTTGGTCTTGTAAAATTACTTTTCTGGAAATTTCTGCCTATAATTTGCTGATTTGAACCTTCAATTACCGATAAAAGCCTAATTTTGGACTCCTCTTTGCCCTTGAATGTTGTAGCTGTTAAAATTATGAAGCTTCTGCAAGATTAAAAAAAAAAAACTCCTCTATATGTTGTGCATAGAAAAGAAATTCTGCCTTTATACCTGCTGTAAAAATTCCTCAGTTGTTAGAAAATTCCTCTTCTAATAAAAATGGGCACTTTGTTTTTTTTAATGCAAAACTAGAACTTAAGTTCTGAATTTATAAATAGACTTCAAACAAAGCAACATGGCCCTTTGCATGACAAGACGCCACGTCAAACTAGAATTAAGTCAGCTTGTTTAAACTTAGAGTTTGATTTTATTTTAAGAGGCCTTGAAAAAGTGTCCTTATGTGAATAGGCGCGCTTCTCCACAATGAATGTTTCCTTTATCAGGCACGTGTAGAATTGAGTAGGTGCGCTTTTGGTCTTTTGAAATTTTATATTCTTCCTTCAACTTGGCGCATTTGAAATTTGGAGGTGTCTCCTTTAGTGAGGCGGAACTCTCATGCTTGAACAAGCGTGTTGGATTGGCACCATGCGTGCTCATAGTCTATGATCCCTTGCAAAAAAATTCTTCTGCTAAAACATGCAAGACATTTTTGAGGCGTACTCTTCCTTATAAGAAACATCCCCTTTGCACAAGCGTGCCACTTGTTCTATAGGCACGCTTTTAGCTTATTTGGGTGCGCCAAACCTTCCTGAGGCATGTTTCTTCACCCAGCAAACCCTTTTTTTGACTACTCCTTGGTGAGGCACACTAGAAGTCTCCAAGACACGTTTTTGAAAAGAAGTTGTTTGCAATCTTTGGGCGTGTGGTATCCTTTTGAGGCACGCCTCTTCACATTAACTCGACCTTGTTATGGGGCATTCAATCTCCTTGAGGCACACTTCTAAACTATTTGTCTCTGCAAGCTTTCCTTTGTATAGGGACATTTGATCTTCAACAAGCACGCAAATCCTCAAACAAGCGTACTTCTCTGTTTAAAAATTTTGACCTCTTTATGCTAATTCAGACACGCCTTCGGTTTAGGCAGACACATCCCCTTGTGAACAAGCGCGCCAATACTCAGCAGATACTTCCCTTATCAAACACGTGAGAAGTCTACTATGTGCATGTTTTTGAATTCTCAGGCGTGTTGCATCTCTCCCAAGCATGCCTTTTTCTTCTCTAGGCACACTCAATTTGCTTTTAGACGCATATGAAACTGAATAGGTGTGCCGTTTATTTTGTTTGAGCACACCTAACCTTCCCAAGGCATGCTTTTTGTTACTTGATCATGTTTCTTTGTTAAGGCGCCTTCAAAGTTTTCCAAGTGCACTTTTAGTATGAGACTTCAACCTTTTACCTTGCTCTATGTGCAGAAGCGCCAAAATTTATGAAGACACGCTTTTCCTATATCTTGGGGTATCAATTATAGTCTTCTGGCGCGTGTGATATGAAACTGACGAGATTTTTCTCTAACAAGTGTTCTTTGGAAATGCTTCAAGTGGTTTGAATATTTTTTGCGCCTGCAGAGTTAGTGAAAAGTTAAAACCATAGCAGCAAAAATCTTTTGGGGGAAAAATCGTCAAACCAAAAGTATACAATTTTTTCAAAAAATCAGGATTTAAACAGGAAAAAATGAAGCAAAAATCAGATATAAAAAAAAAAAGTAAAAAGTTATAAAATATTATAATTTTTAATATATAATTATAATTATAGTTATATAATATATTAATATTATAAGTTATATAATTTATATATAAATAATAAAATTATAAATTTTCAAAAGTGTTGCTCAACTAAAATGTTTATATTCTAAAATATTTCAATGTTAAATTTATTTTTTTAAATAAAAAATTATTAAAATAATTATATATTCTAATTTTTAAAATATTTTAAACAAACGAAAATTAAAAATATCCAACTATATTCTATTTTGTAATTTTTACCTTCAATAATATTGTATTCTATGTGAAATAACCCACCCCATTCTGTATTTTATATTTTTTTGATCTGGGTCTGATTTTTTCTCACTGTTTGGGTTTTCTGTGGTTTAGTTGTAACATGTTTGCGTTTTGGTGTTTTTGCATTTGACAAGAAAACACATACATGTATATATTTTTGCAAATAACAAAAACTAATGATACCCAGTTGCTTATATTTGATAAAAAGATATTAAACATTCATTCTAACCAATACCCACATAAGGGAAAGAGTTTATCTTCAAGAAACAAGCATACCCATTAGCTGTCCAAAAAGGTACAAGGCTGGAATAGTCTGCTACAGCAGTTTCAAGATTGCCAACTCAGATTTAATACATATAAGAATAGTACAGCAGCTCTGAACTGAGACAATGCCTCATACAAAGTGATTCCAACACATTCCAACCTCTACAACCATGTGCTGAAGTAAACCCAAACCCTCAATACTGCTGGTACGGCCTAGGAATGGTGACAGCAGTAAGTATGAGTCTCAATCCTCTCTAAAAACTCTTCAAACTGGTCTGCACATCACATGCTTTGTTGGACACCAAGCTAGACTGGTCTAAACTTGTCTAAATACTCCTCCAAACTGCTCTAAAACTCTGCTAAACCCTGAAGAAATTTGCAGACTTCAACTTATGGCTGAATGAAGGAACTTGTCAAATCCACTACAAAAAACTCAAGAAAGTCTTCTCAGCGGTATGGCCAGGAAAGGTACAAGTACGGCCTGGCTAGGCCTTGCAAATACCATCAAATCTGCCTCAAACACAAAGCTATAACTTGTAGAGTGCTCATTGATGCTCCCTCTAAATTACCCTGTCAAAAACTTGTGAATATCTTCAAGAAAAACTCTCCGCAACTGATCTCCAAACTCCCAAACTGAATGAAAATGAAGCACAAATACAACCACTAAATATGGCTATTCAGAAGCACCCTTGGGTGGTCTCTCACACTTACAGAATGCTGTCACTAATGGAGGATTTCGTCTCCAAAAGCCATGGATGGTTTTCTTCAAACCCTTGTTCTCTTTGCAGAGCAAATATCATAAAACGTAATGTCCAGAATGCAAATGAAACTTCATTCTTTTCTTTATTCTCCTTGCCTCAACGCCACTTTTGAGAAATAATAATATTTTATCATCTCTTTTTGTTTCCCAAGCTTGGGCGCCCAAACATAAGGTGACTTTGTTAATTTTAAATATTTCATAAAGTCTCCCACTATAATAAAGTCACTTAGAATATTTAAATAACAATAAAGTTAAATATTCAATTTAACTTTAATAATTAACATTATTTAAAATAAATGTCTCGTACTATATCAATTGCTAAGTCATTGCCATCAACACATTCAACCAACATTCCCGACATAGAAATAATGCCAATTAGCCAAGTTGGTGTCCAACCTGTGACTTACTAAAAATAGTATGGGCAAAGGGTCCAAAAACACTTTGGGAAGCGTCATCATGTACTCCCAACATTACTGAGCTTAATGCAACCCCTGGAAAAGCCCCGAGACAACTGAACTGCCATGTCACCAAAACAGTGTCCAAACTGACACTTACTATAAATAGCAGTGTTCTCCGAAGACCAAAAAAAACAAACCCAGAAAAAACCCAGAAATATTGTCGCCATGCAAGCACTTACTATAAATAGTAAGTACGCGTAAGTTGTCTGAAATTGTAATGTCCCTTTTCTAGAGGAAACACTTAAACCTGAATCTACATTCAAAGTGATTCTCAAGGAGACATTAGAAATATTATAGATTAATAATTTTCGATGATAAGATCAATGATAATGTATTCACATCATTCCAAGGATTATTTATTTCCTAATTGTTACTTGCTATTGATAACTATTCTATAATACGTTCCATAATTCAATCATGCATATTTTCCTTATTACTCTTCCTCATAGAACTAGGCTTTACATGTATAGGGCGCGCTGAAACCATCTCTTGACCCAGCCTACAGGAAACTATGTCCCAGCCTACGGGCCTTAATACAGATGGAATTACTCCGCCTCTCCCCACAATACCTAACATTCCTTTAAGGATGAAGTAATAGAGAAATATAGAAGTAATAATCTAAGTTCATCTTCCCATATCATCTTCCTTCTATTCCTTAACCATGGATGGGGAAATTATATGTCTAGGGTGCGTTGAACCCTCTCCAATGCGATTGGGAATGGAATTACTCCGCCTCTCCCTAGCATCCTTGTTTAGGGCGCGTTAAACCCTCTCCAATCCATCGTGATGGAATTACCCCGCCTTTCCCTAACAAGACCGCCTCTCCTATAGTTATAGGAAATGGAAGTGATGGGATGGTTATGTTTTTCTTTTCATAATGTATATATATGTTCATATATGTCTCAATCATGTTTCTTTATTTAAGAATGTACTATCAACTATTTGTTCACATAGTATAGTTCTATTTTGATATAGGGACCGCATACATATATATATTTATTCTTTAATATATAATAATCTTACTATTTTGATATAGGGATCGCATACATATATATTTATTCTTTAATATATAATAATCTTACTATTTATTTTTACCAAATATAGATTGAACAAATTAAATATAAATACTTACTTGCCTGCTGTAGCGAATTCTACTATGCTGTTGTAATATAATTTTTATTTTTTGTTGTTGCCGTTTATATATTTTATAATATATATTTCACTCCCTTTTACTACTGATGTACATATCTCTATATATTAATTTATGACATCTTTCCTACTTATGACTCAGAAATATATATAATTAATGCAGATCTAAATATATGTATTTATCCGATACTCTTTTTATATTTTCTTCCAATGATGTTTTCCTTCTATCTCACAACCTTTATTTATTTCCCTTTCAAGGGATATGTTCAAGAGACACATCTTTTATTATGCTTGGTGGTAAAATACATACTTACCCTCTTTTAATTATTATTATTTTATATTAATTCCCTTTTGTGGTAGAACTAGTTCTAACCATACGTAACTCCCTTATCATAAGAGTATAGATTAAAAGATGTTTATTTATATTATTTATATTTATATTATATCATTATAATAAATGATATATTATTTATTTTTATATCATTTATATCATAATAAATGATATATGGTTTATATTGTATTATTTATATTTATATTACAATATAAGACAATAATAATAATATTTGTATTTATATTATTACATATATTTATAATATATTATTTATTTATGTGATCGTTGGTATCAACCAACTTAATTGCTACACTTACAAATATCCTCCTTCGGCCTCCCCTTAATCTTTTTAAAGTACATTATTTATATAATATATATAGTATAAAATTTAAATAAATACATTTGTTATTAAGTATGGGAGCTCTTTTAACTTATTTTATTCACAAGCATATAATATGGTGGGATAATGTTTTTGTCTTACTAGACTTTTATCTCTATATGATTTTATTTTGAATTTGACCTTTTGTTTAACCGTATTACTTTGCCTTATCCCAAATTACTTTACTTTGTAAATTACTTTACTAGGTAATAGCTTTAACGGGTAAGACTCTTCGTAATATTTATTTTTATATATAATAGTAAATCTTATTAATTATTCACATAAATATTATATAAAAAATATTTATTTTTATAATATATCTAGTTAATTAAATATATATATTTCATATATTTTATAATATTTATATTATATTAAATTAATAATATTATTTATTAAATAATACATATTAATAATATATTTTAAATAAATATATTATATATTTAATTTATATAAGGATAACTTATTATTTAAATAAACAATTCAATTATAAATCATTATAGGGACATGACAGAAATCCCTCTGAAAAGTGTCATATGGCTCCATTGGAACCCCTAAGCACACTAGTGACATCAAAAAACTCCTCTGATCAGGGTGTCACAAACCCAAAAGGTCAGCTCCAACTGTGCTGCAAGAGGACCCGGAAATGGGGACATTACACTATGAAATTAAAAAATATAAAAATATTTACAAAATAGTATTTAAAAAAAAAAAACTAAATTAAAATAAAATAAAAAATAGAATTAATTAAGAATTATAAATAATGTAGTTATAAAGTTTAAATGTTAATTAAATAAATAATATAGCATATATTAAATTATTGAAGATTATATAAACCATAATATTATAAAATTTAAATATATCTCGGCAAAATGATTATTATAATCTTTAATAGACGCATTTAATTATATAAGATTATATAATTGCCTTAATATTATAAACGCAATTATACAAACCATAATATTATAAACACATAAGATTATTACAATCAATATTATAAACACAATATTAATATCTTTAATAAACACATTTAAATATATAAGATTATATAATATTATGGTTTATAAGATAGGGTACTGATCTTTAGTTCTTCAATGAAATTTAACACAGAGAAAAAACCAGGGAAAAAAAGTCGTGAGGAGCTCGAGGATTACCCCAAAAGCCCTAATAGGGGTCATAAAAGGAAACCCTACTTTCTGCAATATGCTCACATCTACACATTTTTGCACGATTTTATTGTGCGGAAAACCTTAACAAAAGAAAAATGTGCGCGTCAAATGAGTTTTGCATATTTTTTGGCAATTTAGACGCGATTAAATAGAAAATGAACGGTCAAAATCGTTGACCACAATTTCAAAAAAAATCGGTGATTTTAAGAGGGAAAATCGCGACCAGCGGCGATTCCCGATGTCTATGTTTAAACGCGATTTTCTCGCAATTTTTGCTTCTATGGTGAAAACAACAAAGGACATGGTGCTTCTGGAGACGAACAAACAAGGCTTGATTTGACAAAAATGACAAAATACGAAAATTTTTGTATGGGTACAACCCCTGGTGAAAAGGTATGGCTATGATTAATTGACTTTTTCTTTAAAACTCTACCTTGCTTCTTCATTCAGCAACTTAAAATTTTCAATGCCAAGTGTTTTAAAGCAAAAATCAGCAAATCATAGCCATACCTTATCACCAAGCGTCCTATGTTAAGAAGAAAGCAAAGATTTAAAGTGGGAAGAGCCTATTTGAGGCTATTTGAGTGATTTATTTCCTCTTTGCAATGGATGGAGATAGGGTTGCTTTAAAGTGGGTCTTTATATTTTATTTTTATTTGATCCCTAAAAGCTTCCTTTGATGAGCCTATAAATAAGTGTCTTAAGCACATAATCTGTAAGGATAGTTGATGTTGAGCCTATGCTTCAAAAATTGTTGATGAAGTTATTGCATTTTCGTGGAAGTTAATGAATCCTAGTAGAAGTCACACTTATGTTGCAGAAGTGATTGTGTAATTGTAATTGAATGTTTGTAATTTCATGAATCAAACTGAAAGAAGATCATATTTGGTCAAGCTTAGTATTGACAAAATCCATCTTTCCAAATTGCAGCTTTGTATGCACATTAGCTATTCATTTCATAAAATCATGCGATGTTCACTTGTTTAATTCTTCCCTGTCGATGTAGATTTACTAGTTTCTAATTTAACTAGCAATCAACATTCATTTGTTTTCCATTCAAATATATATGTTGCAACCAATATTAGCTTATGCTTTAGTTGAGTACATCCCATGCTTGATAGTTTACCCTCTCTAAATATGAAAATCTTGCTACAAATCTTGACCATTGCTTGCATCCAGGGCAAAAACATAGTCAAATTAGATATTTACAATTATTAAATCCCCCTTTTAAATCTTGTACAATTGCATACTTGTAAATTCTGTTAGTCGTAAATTTAGTTAGATCTCAGAGAGCTTCCTCTTACAATTTGAAGAATGGTTCTACTGTATATGTTGTTCCAGTTTGTGTTGTCTAGCAACAGACAAGTTAAAACACAAACACATCAGTTGGTGAGCATAAGAAGGTAAGCTTGAGAAGAAAAATACTTAAGGTCCAACCAATCTCTATAAAACCTCCTCCCAAAATAGCTCAATCGCATGCTAGATTGCCCCTATTAAAATCAATTTTGGCAGCTGCACAAGAATCCTATCTACCCATCTTGTAATGTCCCCATTTCCGGAGTGATCACCTTGGAGATGGATATTAGCCTAATCACCATTCCCGTAGGCTAATTCACTTGGTAAGAGAATGTCTTGGTTGAGCTAGGACTTAGAAGGGTTGGAAAATGGAATGTTGGATTAGAGAGGCTCAACTAATTTTGTTCGCTGAAACAAAGAGGTATTTTGACTTACAGTATTTTTGTACAAATTATAGAAAAGTCATAATAAAATAATATTGCCAAGAGGAAAAACGGCCCAGGTGGGAGAAGAGAAAAATAACTTAAAGATGGGAAAAAGGAAATTTGGAGCTGAAAATGAAAATATAATATTTTATTATTAAATATTATATTATTTCCCATGAAAAGCGGCGCTCAAGGAGAAATTATAAAAAATAATATTTTAATTGTATTTTCTCTCTCCTAGCCACCGCCCTTGGAGGAAAAAAGTAAATAAATTAAAAGAAAATAAATAAATAATATTTTCTTTTGGCGGTGGACTTCAAAAATAATAAAATAATGGTTTAATGGGCGCCCAAGTTGAGAAGGATAAAGGAGGTCAACTGGAATCATTTTCATATCATTGATCATTTGGCTTTTGCATGTTTTAGAGCGTTTCTCTTGGTTGTAACAGAGTTTCAGCGATATCTAAGGACGAAAACCGATAATAGTAGTTTGGACAAAAACTCAATCCACCATGGAAGATGGATTCACCTAGAATCCATTATTGAGCTTATTTGCAGGTTATTGGATGAATTCAAGCTTCAATCAGCTAGCGTTTGAAGAGGATATTTGCAATCAAATAGGGTTTGAAGATTGATATTCAGATTTGGTTCATATTTTGGCTTATTTTAATCAATAAATGCTTGGAGAGGGTTTCTAGATGGATCGCTTGGCTTGGGAAGGCATATTTGGTGATTTTCATCATTCATACATGTTCTGATTTTTATGACAGCAATCTGAAAATTGATATCAGTTCCAGATCTAAAGAGTTTATGTCAATTATATTGAGGTTTCATGAATATACTTGCATCCTAACCCAAATTGCTTCACTTCTATACATGGCTGCTTAGGTTTTGAGGTGTATTTTGGTATTTGGCACTAGGGTTTTGTGATCAGTAGCAGCTACAGGTTGATATCAGCAATCAGACATTGGTTTTGCCTTTTATTCTTCATCATCCATCATCTCTAGCAAGGCGTCAATCATTGGAGGATATCATATTTGCATTGTATTAGGGTTTGATCACCATTTGAGGCACTTTTGTACATCTTTGAAGGTCTGATTTTGAAATCAGTCATGGCTGTTATGTAACCAGCACTTATCTATTGCAATGTCCCCTTTTGGGATTGCCCTAAATCTTGCCCTAGAATCACAAGTTAGGGTTACAACTTATCAATCAAATGTTGTAAGCAAGATAAATCCTAGTTTATGTAATGTCCTTAATAAGAATTACATTAATTTTATCCTAAACTATCAACTTTCCAAGCAAACAATGGATTTAGAGAGTACCTGGGCCTAACTTAATCCTTGCATCAGTAAGCCCATAGCAAATTAGTTAACTCAATTAAACCTTAAATTGGGATGATTAACCATGGGGAAGTATGGAAGAGAGTGACTTGATGGAGTGTCTTTGTCCTTATGTGGCGCATGCCATTCATATAAGGTGTCCTCGATCTTATGTGGTGCATGCCATTCATTAGAGATCGCCTCGGCCTTGTGTGGTGCAAGCCATACATATGAGGTCGCCCCAGACTCATGTGGCGCATGCCATTCATATGAAGTCTATTATCCCCTCATCTTACCATCTTTCCATTTCCTACAATTGATCTCCCTATGTTGTTACAACACGATAGGAGAGTGAGGTTACGAAGGGCATCCTAGTAGCCACTCTAGGCCCAGAGGCAGTACCCTTTATGCTAAAGGCAGAACCCCTCTCGCCCATGTGGGCTCATTGCACCCCCCCCCCCCCCCCCCCCCCCCCCCCGGGTGGTGTACGTAGAAGAGGGCCCTCTCGTTGTTCCCCTTTGCAATTCTCCATTGCTCTCCCTATATTGTCCTACCATGATAGGCGAGTGAGGTACGAAGGGTGTCCTGGTAGCCAAACTCTCTAGGCCCAAAGGCAGTACCCTTAACTAAAAAGCAGAACCCCTTTGGCCCATGTGGGCTCATTGCGTCCCCCCTGGGTGGCGTACCTAGCAGAGGGCCCACTCACTGTTCCCCCTTGCAATTCTCCCTTTTCCCATCATGGTGAAGGTGTGTGCAGAATGAACAAATCAAATTCACATTTACAAATAATCACATCAACAATAATAATTTACAAGTATGCCACCATATGATAATAACAAGCATAACCATTTACCATATTGACATTATACTCCCATATGAGTATCCTACCACAAATAGATTAATGGATCATTTTTCAATTTGATACCTTTTCTATATAGCTTGATTGTAGATCTGTATATTATAGATAGCAAATTAGTTAAGTGAATAAATAATGTAATTAGTTGTCGGTACCAACCGACGGGTCGGGTAGTTTGGAGTCGGTACCAACGGTTGGCATCACAACCAACCTTGGCGATGAGTATTTAGAGTGTCAATACATTGTAGTCGAGCATGTGTGATTTGATAAGAGTTGATACATGGAGACATTGGAGTATAATGAGATATGTATGTTGCTGTCATGAACATTGTAATGTACTTTGTGAATCAATGAATGAATACAATGGTCCATTCTGAGTAATTTTATTCTGTTCGTAGGATGCACTATACTACTACTTCATTATTTCCGTTTACTTCATATTCTGTGAAACACATCATATTGCGGTAAACATTTGGCGCTGTTGCCTAATCGAAAACGGGTCGAGGGTGACAAGTCCATGACAAGTTGAGCCGTCGAAGACCATCGGCCATCGGATGACAAGTTGAGTCGTCGGAGACCATCGGACAAGTGGTATCGTCAGGGACGAGCAAATCGTTGGGTGTACTCAAGATCGAGAAAAACACAATGAAGATGGCAGCATAATGGGGCAACCGATCCACACCGACGAGGAATTACAAAATAGAAGACAAGTAGAAATAATAGAACAAGAAATTCAAGAAGAACGTGAGGGAAGTGACAGGGAAGAGAATGAACAAAGGAGCCAAGAAGATGATTTACGCAGGGATTGGTAAACCTGTGGTTGTTGTCAATCGGGCAGTACGTAAGGAACGAAACCATCCGTAGGGAGGTTCTAGAGGAATCTATTGAAGAAAACCTGCGCGTCAATAGTGAAGTGGACAACCTTCTGAATCGTATCCCTCGACTCCTGGCAAGGAATCTGATAACTCTCCAAGACCTCCAAGAAGAAAGAGATAGGGAATTGCGACAAGTACTCAGGAGGTATGAGAAACATATGAAACAAAAGGAAGAGCGCGACGCGAATCGCCGTCGCACGCCGTACAACTGACAAGTGTAAGCATAATTAATGCCCATATAATTTAATAAGGATAAGAATAAAATACCAGTTGGGCAAGAAACACCGGAAGAAATATTAAGATCACTAAGTTTAAGAGAACAAGAAGAACGTAGAAAAAGGTTGAAAGAGATTATTGAAAAAGGGAATGAACGACATGAAGAAATAAATCTAGATATTGGCGAGTTTTACAGCAAGGAAGTTGATGAACAAAACTTTAGAACACCAATAACAAACAGAGAAAAATAAAATGGAAAGAAATTGACAGAAGAGCTTGAAGATAGCATACGTCATATTGTAGCATTGTCCATTTCAGACAAAAGGCCGAGGATCAGAGGACCTAAGCCCAAGACCCCTGCGCAAAAAGAGTACCAGAGAGAACCAGAGGTGACTCAAAGTGTAGAGGACGCCAAGAACGGACGTGGGAAGGAACTATACGTGGCCGACAGTGTGAGAAAGACACTGGAACGGCACGGTGGAACCAGTCCAATCGGGTCAAAGACACAGAGAGGGCACTCCGGGAGAAAGATGGTGACTCCACCGGCAAGTGAAAGGCAGAAGTTGCCAAAGTTTTTGGGGAACGGGTCAGAGGATCCTGTCCAGCATTGTAAGACTTGTGAAACCATATGGGTGGCAAATGGACAAGAGGATGAAGACTACTGGATAAAAGCGTTCCCATCAACACTAAGAGGTATAGCTATTGATTGGTACACAGATCTACAGGCGGCACAGAAGGCCTCATGGGATGAATTGAAGAAAGCCTTCCAGAATGAGTTCAAGCTTCTAAGAGATGATAATGAGATTGTAGCAGAAATCTACAACACCAGACAAGGAAAAAATGAGAACGTGAGAGCATATAACAGGAGGCTCAAGGAATTGCACGGGAAATTGGAAACCCAGCCAGCCGACGGACTCAAGAAGAGATGGTTCATCGAAGGACTACTTCCATCATTAAGGAAAAAAATGAAAGTCGTACCACCGTCATCGTACGCTGAAGCGTACAATCGGGCGATGGATAAAGAAAGCGAGAACAAGACATCCTCCCGGAGTAAGAGAAGGACCAAGGATGATGAGAGTATGGATGATGACAGTAGTGACGGGGAGTCAAAGACCATCCAGGCACTAAGGATATGATTCGCATGATGAAAGAGTTGAAGGTTGATAAAGAAACAACCAAAGAAGGCCGAGAACTGTGGTGTACCGATTGTAATGGGGAAGCACACATAAAGCAAATTGTCCAAAGAAGCTATTCTATGATATCTGCCAAGTGATGGGACATTCAATCAAGGAATGCCCATTTAATCTAAAAGCAAGTACTCAGGTACTCTTCACACAAGGAGAGTCGTCAACTCCACCGCCTACACCTCTGAAACCCCAGAATCCCAATGCATCCCCTGGAGGCTATCGGAACAACAGAAGAAGTAACAACAGTAGCCCCAGAAACAGATTACAATACGATAGCAAAGGGCGACCCATGATACAGTGCCGACAATGTAACGAATGGGGACACTTTACAAGGGAATGTCCGAACAATAATCAGATCAAAACAAATGCATTATGCAAGTGGTGTTGGCCCGGAGACCATGAAGAAAAAGATTGCCCAAAACAGAAAGGGGTGAACCTTATCAATGTCGAGGAAAATGATCAAGAGATCCTTGCTATCACCCGAGCACAATGGAAAAAGGCCACTTATCCAAATCCCAGAACCGGGAAGGAGACTCCGGAATGCCAGAAAAGAAGTGGAGATGGCAATGGAAAAAGAAGGGAAAAACAAAAAAATAACCACCATACGACCAGAGTAAGATAAGAATATTGTAAATCACGTGTTGCAGACCACTGTATCCGTCAGGATGGCGGATCTCCTACAAAGCATGCCACAACTAAGGATGGCAATTTCTAAGGCAATGGAAGGAAACCTAAGCGAGGAAACAAAAGACGAGGATGTCATAGTGGAGCCACCGCCGAAGGGAGAACAAGTCATCGACCCGAGCCTGTTGGCAGTTGACAATGGGAAGAATCCAGCCGTCGTACACATGTCAATCGGTGGATGCTACCTGACGAACACAATAATCGACGAAGGATCAGGAGTGAATGTGTTGACAGAAGATACATGGAAGTGCTTGGGAAAACCTACCTTATGGCCACAAAATTTCCAATTAGTGGGAGCAGACCAGCACAGAATTAAAGCGCTGGGAGTGCTAATGGCTCAAAAAGTGAAGATTGGGACCCAAACCTTTCTTTTAAACTTTGTAGTCATAACAGCACAAAACGTGTCGTACGATGCATTACTCGACTGAGGGTGGCTAGTAGCCGCCAAGGCCAACCACAACTAGAAAAAGAACACCTTGTCGATAGAAAACAAGGGCAAGAAGATTGTCATAGATCTAAGAACACAAGCTGTAAGTGAAGAATTAGCATCAGATTCCGATACAGACGAAGGGGAGTCAGTTGGCAGAGGACCAATGGAACTTGATGAGGAAGGAGTATTAAAATTGCAAGAATGTTCTTAGGATGAAACTAATTCCTTTAGTGGGCTTTTTCACTGGCAGATGGAAGACTATGAGTTCTTCAAGCCAAAATGTAACATGATCTCGATAAAGGAGACCGGCGAGAACTCTCGAGTGAATGCAAACACAGAAGGGGATGGAAGAGAATGGAAGGAAGACAAAATGGAAGGAAGTGATGACCAACACATCTTCCCGACCGCCTTTGGGGAATACATAGAAGGGATAGCCAAGATAGACAGTACACCCGCTCACAACTTTGGAGCCAAGGGAAAGATCAAGTACGAGGAACCATCCATGAAGAAGCTAAATCTGGGTGAAGACAATAACCCTCAAGTAATACTAGTAGGGGATGATTGGAATCCCGTCCTCAAAGCAGCGGCATTCAGGATCTTCATGGAATACAAGGAGGCGTTTGCTTGGACATACAAGGACTTGAAAGGAATTCCTCCATAACTGTGTTCATAGGATTCCACTAATACCAAGGGCACGTCCTGTAAGAAGACGGCCATACAGAATGAATAGGAATTATGTGGCCAAAGTCCGGGAGGAGATAGAGAAGATGTTGGAGGCCGGAATTATATTCAAGGTAGAAACCAGTGAATGGGTCTCACCCATCGTCATATCGCTCAAGAAAGAGGGTGGGCAGATTAGAATATGTGTAGACTTAATATGCCTGAATGCAGTTACTATCAAGGACCCATTTCCCATTCCGTTTACAGATTCAATCCTGGAAGAAGTTGCTGGTTATGAAATTTATTCATTCATGGATGGATTCTCGAGGTATAACCAAATCAGTATTGCTGAGGAAGATAAACTTAAGACGACATTTGTGGTAGAGGATGGTGTCTATGCATATAATCGGATGTCGTTCGGTCTTTGTAATGCGCCAGCTGTCATGTCCCTATAATGATTTATAATTGAATTGTTTAGTTAATATATAATATATTTATTTAAAATATATTATTAATATGTATTATTTAAATAATACTATTAATTTGATATAATTAAATATCTTATAAATATAAATATTTAAATATTATAAAATGAAATATATAAATTAACTAGATATATTATAAATATAAATATTTTAACATAATATTTATATGAATAATTAATAAGATATATTATTATATATAAAAATAAATATTACAAATATTAATGAAGAGTCTTATCCATTAAAGCTTGACAGTAAAGTAATTTAGAATAAGGCAAAATAACATATAAAGATAAAAGTCTAATAAGACAAACATTATCCCACCATATTATATGCTTGTGAATAAAATAAGATAAAAGAGCTCCCATACTTAATAACAAATGTATTTATTTATACTATATATTATATAAATAATGTACTTTAAAAAGATTAAGGGGAGGCCGAAGGAAGATATTTATAAGTGCAGCGATTAAGTTGGTTGACACCAGCGATCACATTAATAAATAATATATTATAAATATATCTAATAATAAAAATACAAATATTAAAATTATCTTATATTGTAATATAAATATAAATAATATAATATAAATCGTATATCATTTATTATGATATAAATGATATAATATAAATAATATATCATTTATTATAATGATATAATATAAATACAAATAATATAAATAAACATCTTTTAACCTATCCTCTTATGATAAGGGAGTTAAGTATGGTTAGAACTAGTTTTACCACAAAAGGGAATTAATATAAAGTAATAAAAATTATAAGAGGGTAAGTATGTCTTTTACAACCAAGCATAATAAGAGATGTGTCTCTGCGAACATATCCCTTGAAAGGGAAATAAATAAAGGTTGTGAGATAGAAGGAAAACATCATCGGAAGAAAATATAAAAAAGTAAAAAAGTATCGGATAAATACATATATTTAAATCTGCATTATATATATATATATGAGTCATAAGTAAGAAAGATATCATAAATTAATATATAAAGATATGTACATCAGCAGTAAAAAGGTAGGAAATATATATTATAAAATATAAAAACGGCAACAACAATGCAATAAAAATTATATTACAGCGGCATAGGTAAGGAATCCTAGGTAAATCTACAGCAGGTAAGTAAGTAATTATATTTGCTTATTCAATTTATGATTTGTAAGAAGTTATATTTACTTGTTCAATTTATAACTTGTAAGATATAAATAATAAAGTTATGAATGTTGTGAATAATCCATTGAATGCTAGGAAGCTCTAATAATCTCATATTAGGAAAAGTTAATAATAGTAGAGTAAACATCTAATAAAATATGCATTCAAGGGGAAATATCAACATACGAGTAATTATTGAATATCCAAGAAAGTGAATTTTTAAATAGAAGGCATGATGCCTAGAATAATAAGTATGTTCTATAAAGAGATTGATTATGAAATCATCCTTAAGAAGCAATCAACGTGACCATGGAGTACCGGGCTAGGATTAGTAGCCTTCCCCTTAATCCACCTACACACCTTATTAGTATGAAACTGGTGGTCAGAAGGAAACTAGTGTCTAGCACTCGAGCTGGAAAGTCATTGCCCCTCAGAGCTAAGAGCAAAGTATTGCCGGGTGTAGCATGAAGCTCTTAGACCTAGGGTAAGAACGAAGTATTGCCAGGTGTAGCATGAAGTTCTTGACCCTATGGTTGCGTAGGACCTAGATAATATTAATGGCCTAACGGTAGGTGAACCTCGAGCTGGCTATAAGCCCCTCCGAGCCAAGAGTGAAGTACCTCCGGGTGTGAGGTGAAGCCTTGGGCCTATGGCCGTGGGTCTTGGAATCCTTAATCCACCCTCTCATATTAGGTGAGTGGTCTGATTAATGGGTAGCATTACGAATGTCCTCCCCAAGGTATGTCCATGACTCGTGTGATTAATGATATAAGATAGATCATGAACATGGATATATGACTAAAAAGATATGAAATAGATATAATGTATTATTATTAAGCACTTTATGTGAACATGATGAAATGATTTGTATACTAATGTGCTCTTTTACAAGTTGAAATTGTTTGCAAGGTTGCGAAAATTTTAGCTTGCTAGAAGGGGACATTATACTAGCAACCTTTCAAAGAATCATCTTGCATATCTTTGATAAAATGTCAGTCAAAAATTTTAAGGCATTTTTGGATGATTGGTCAATCTATAGTGATCAGTAAACACATTTTGAAGGCGCTTGCTAAATGTATGGAGCATTGTAGATCCGCACGGTTGGCATTGAATCCGAAGAAATGTCGATTCATGGTACCACAAGGGAAGTTGTTGGGTCACATTGTATGCAAAGCAGGACTAAAAGCAGATCCGGATAAGATACGGGTGATCGTGGAGATGGAAGCCCCCAGTGACATCACAGGAATAAAATCATTCCTTGGCCATGTTGGATATTACAGGGGGTTCATAAAGAATTTTGCCCAGATCTCTTGCCCACTTGATATGTTGACAAGGAAGGGAGTTCAATTTGTATGGTCCGATGAACACCAAAAGGCATTCAAAGAGTTAGAGACCAGATTGATAAGTGCACCCATACTGGCATACCCGAACTAGGATAAAGAATTCCATGTACACGTCGATGCCTCAAACTTTGCAATCGGGGCCACACTAGCACAGGTGGGACCCCATGGTCTGGACCATCCAGTGTATTTCGCCAGCAAATTACTTTCAAAGGCGGAAAGAAATTATAGTACAACCGAGAGGGAGGCTCTCGGAATGGTGTACTCAGTGCAAAAATTCCGGCACTACCTGCTAGCAACACCATTTACATTCTATGTCGACCATCAAGCACTCGTACTTGGTGAACAAACCGATCATTCAGAGCAAAATTAGTAGATGGCTACTCTTACAGGAATTCACCTTCACGATCATAGTACGACTAGGGAAGAATCATGTAATAGCAGATCAATTGTCACGGATCAGGTCGGGGGAACCGGCTGATGGGGTAAATGAAGACTTCCCCGATGCTCATCTCTTTCAGATTGCAGCATTGCCATCATGGTACGAAAAGATCGATGAGTACCTGTCGACATCAACATTCCCTCAGGGAATGCCATCAAATGAGAGAAGAAAGATTGCGCTGAAAAGCAAAACATTCCAGCTCATAAATGGGTTACTCTACAAAATGGGACCAGATCATATCCTGAGGAGATGTGTCATGGAAGAAGAAATAAAGGGTGTACTAGAAGAAGCACACGAAGGATTGGTAGGAGGGCACATGGGCCCGAATGCCACAGCGAGAAAAATTTTGTTAGCTGGACTATGGTGGCCAACATTGTATGCAGATACGAAAGAATGGGTACTGGAGTGTGACACATGTCAGTGAGTAGGGAAACCACTGAGGGACTACATGCCCCTGTGGCCAACTCAGCCTCAAGAACTCTTCGAAAAGGGGGGTCTAGATTTTGTTGGGCCATTGAAGGTTAGCCAGGTGCATCGATGTCGGTACATAATAGTGGCCACAGAATATTTGACAAAGTGGGCAGAGGCAAGAGCATTGGAGGATAACGCTGCTTTAAGTATGGCTCGAGTTATATATGAACAGATAGTGACAAGGTATGGAATACCCATACAGCTGACGAGTGATCGTGGGGGACACTTCGTCAATCATGTCATCCGTTTGATGACAACGGAGTTTAAAATCTTCCATACATTGTCAAGTCCATACTACCCAAGAGCGAATGGGCAAGAAGAATCAACAAATAAAGTATTAATTTTGGTGATCCACAAGTCCTGTGGGATAGAAGGGGCAGACTGGGAGGAAAGGCTACCAGCAGTTCTATGGGCGTATTGGACGACGTACAAGGTAACCACGGGGCATACACCATTTCAACTCATGTACGGCCAAGAAGCAGTAGTTCCAGCAGAATACCTCGCCCCGAGCCTAAGGATAGCAGTAGAAAATAGGCTGGGAGATACAAAGACTTTGCAAGAAAGATTACTTCAGTTGAGTAAACTTGATGAAAAGTGGATCATGGCTCAGTGGTCCACAAAGGTGATGCAGAAGCTAAGAAAGTTTTGGCATGACAGACACATCCAACGAATGAACTTCCGACCGGGATAGAAATCAAAGTCGTGGAAGACGAGGTGGAAGACAAGATGTTGGAGGTGACCAAATCGGAGACGCAGCAGCCCCATAAAGTAAACAAAAAAAAAATTTAAAAAAAAAGAGAAAGTACGACGACCAGGACGTATTACGTACGACACGGGCCGTACGTCGTACGGTGTACGACTCACCCCGCCCCCTTTGCATTTTAAAAACCGAAACTTGCATTGTAAAACCAAAATCATTTTTACAAGTCTGCTGGACATACAACGAGAGAAAGAGGGTATGAAGGGGAAAAAAAACTGCACGAAGAAGGTAACAAGAAATTGCAGGCCGTACACACCAGAAGGAGAAATTGTAGTCAGACCGTACGAAAGGAAGAAAGGCATTTTACAGGGAGAAAGAGAGGCCGCCGTACGAATTTCCAATCAGTTGTACAAAGAGAAAACAGGCCATACGAGTGTGGTCGTACGCTGCAAGCGTGTGTAAGTCATCGACCAAGAAAAATAACTATTTTCCGGCATACAAATACTAGAGTAAAGATCGCAGAATCAAGTTCAAAATGGACAAAGGGAAGAAAATTGCATCCTACATGCCGAAGACTGCATCGAAGGAGAAGAAAAAACCAAGTGTTGATACAGGAGTGAAAGCCATCACCTGGGAAACCCTGACGGGAAATGAGTGCAAACAATGGTGGAAAAATACACCAGAAAACGTGCTGAAGATTGCATTAAAACATGCTCAAGTAGACAAAGCAATAATGATGCCCTACTTCAATGCTAGGGAGTTTGAGCCATACCTGAAGGCCATGGTCGACAACTTCTGCCAGCACTCCAACAAGTCCATTGATTACTGGGGCCATACAGTCACAGTATCATTCTAGCCACAAGATTTCACCAGAGTGATGGGAGTTCCAGCCATTGGCACGAGCATGGTGAAACCAGGCCAAATGACACAGCAGCACAAAGAGGCCCTAATCCAGAGGGTATGTCGAAGTGACCTGACAGATAAAGAAAAAGATACCGTCTGGAATTCACATAATCGGGGTTTGAGAAAGAATTTATTAGCAAACAAAGAATGGAAGTGTATCATGGATTTAATGAAATACAGGTTGACGGGTGCCAGTAGGGCATCGGACATCGCCCTTTGGATGGTCGATTATATGATTGGACTGAGTATTGGTAAGGTTTATAATTGGGCAAGGTATTTGATGGAAAGGATCAAAGAATTTTTATCTCAGCAGCATAAGGTCTTTTATATGACACAGCACGCCATTGCCCTCTTCCTCAATGCTGTCCATACCCAAGTTCCAGCCGACAAATGGGGTGGCTACAACCGACATCACAGATAGAGTCGGGGTGGCCTACAGCCTTCTACTGGAAAGGCCTCGATACTGTACACGAGAAAGAGCCATCACGTCGGCCAAGGAAGAAGAGAAAGCAGAGGGAAGCATCGGTGGAAAGCGAAGAGGAGGAAGAAGAAGAAGAAGAAGAAGAAAACAGGGGGCAATCACTAGTAGTAGAAAGTGATTCATCGATAGATGAAATACCTGCAAGGAGAATGACACGGAGTGTGGTAAGAGAGGCCACCATGAGGGATGTTGAGGAAAGGGAAAATACAACAGTAGCAAAAGTGGGACAGCCCATGGAGATGGAGAAAACAGCAACAAAAGTGGGGCAGCCTAAGGCCGTGGAAGGACTTTTGGTACTCCCAAAATTCAAACCAACATCATTTACATTGCCGGCACCCTCACATAGTACGGAGACACAAGGCACAACCACACTTCCAGTCATGATAAGACTAACAGCACAAGCCGCACCATCACCAAATACACCATGGGGGTTGGTTACATCTCAAGTAGAGCCACCATCAGCATCACCAGGAGGTTCCCAGGACAAGATAGATAGTTGGTTGAATAACATTGGGTTTAACAGTAGATATGCCTGAAGTGCCCTTACTGAGTCCACTACACATTGTGACAGAGGGTCAGGAGGAGGGGAACACACCGAGGGGGACAGAGTGTAGAGCAGCACAGCGTTACTAGCCAGGTCACTCAGCAGAGCATTCTACCACAGCCAATACCGGCTACACAGGAGACACCCATGGACATCATGAGCTCCCCGGTGACCACCCCAGCGGCCACTCCACCAAAGGAGGGATTTCCAGAGGGGATGACCCTCACACTTTCTAGACCCGACCCCTCAGACCCAATCAATACCATTCAGAGGTACATGGAGGACTTAGAGAACGTGGCAGATTATATGGGGGAGATAGCCGAGATCTCCAAACAGCTCAGACTGGGACGATCACAGGTAGTGGCTTAAGAGGTAAGGAGAATCAGGAACTTTGTACAGTTGGGATGTGAGGAAGAGTTTGCTCGGCACTTCACAGCGAGAGGATGGCCAGAGGTGGACACTCGAGACATGCATGACCGATGGAGAGGGTCACGGCCAGTGGTAGGGGGACGAGATGCAGAGGTCATAGACTCCCTGTTTACAATAGAGAAGGCATATAGACAAATATTCTATGAGATGAAGAATAAGGATGTGATGTTGGAGAAAAAGGAGGAGAGTGAGGCAGCTCTACAGAAAAAGAAGAAAGAATAGGCTGAGCATATTCAAAGATCTCAGGAGTAGCTAGTACAGCAGACAAAGGCCACTGAAGTAGAGAAGACTAGAGCATCGGGCCTAGAGGCCAAGTTGGCAGAATTGGAGGAAAAAATGGACATGGGAACACAACTTGAGGCAAAGGAGGCACAAGTGGTGAAGGCCAAAGCACAGGTAATGGAAGCAGGTCACATGGTGAAGGCAGCAAGAGAGTGGGAGCTAGTGGCCCACCACCGGTTGCGACAAAGGACCGAGGAAGCAAGGAAGCTACAAGCACAGCAACGATCAGCCATCCCAACTTCGTCAGTACACCCAGGGACATTCTCCCAACCTCCCCACTCTCAGTAGGATGTTTGTGAGCTATCCTAGTTTTGTCATAATTTTGTTATTTTGATGTGAATGTCATCTGGAAGACGACCAATTTTGAGGGGGGGATAGATGTAGACAGCAAATTAGTTAAGTGAATAAATAATGTAATTAGTTGTCGATACCAACCGGCGGGTCGCTTAGTTTGGAGTCGGTACCAACGGTTGGCATCACAACCAACCTTGGCGATGAGTATTTAGAGCATCAATACATTGTAGTCGGGTATGTGTGATTTGCTAAAAGTTGATACATGGAGACATTGGAGTATAATGAGATATGTATGTTGTTGTCATGAACATTGTAATGTACTTTGTGAATCAATGAATGAATACAATGGTCCATTCTGAGTAATTTGTTCTGTTCGTATGATACACTATGGGTGCTACCATAATAATGGGTTACAATTTCTGGGACATCCTGATTTTTCCTGAAATCACATATTTTTAGAAAATATAATAATTTAAGCCTTGAAAGGTTCCATTTAAAGGATTTTAATTGAAAAGGGTTTGATCAAACCCCCTTAGATTCAAACCCCCTTGGATAGAACCCCGCTAGTTTTAAACCATACCTATAATGGAGTCTCCTCTACACCTATCAAAATGCTGATGAAAAACCAGTTTTGATTTATCTTTTGAGGGATCAAATGAATTCATTTAAAATTTATGCTTTGTAAGTATGTAGTCCTTATTATAAGCTTCCCAAAAAATATAATTTCAAATATATTTAATTTGATTATTATATTTATTTTTTATTTCTTGTGAATGTATGTTTTTCACCGAACATCAAGTTCTTTATTCTACACACATGGAAAATTAGTAAATTACTGCAACAAAATTCTAAAAAATATCTATGCACTAGGTATTGATGTCCTTGTTTCAACAAAAGAAAAAAAATTGAATTTCGATACATACAGAAAAATTATGTTTTACGGAATACGCTTGTCTAAATTATAATTGTTTTGACTTCAAAAATTAATTAAAAAATATATATTCAACAAAATATTATGAAATCAAATGCACACACTATATATCAGTGTTACCAATCTAAATTAAAAAGAATCAGAATTTTATCCTTTGTAGAAAAAAAGTTATGTGCTACGGAATACACATCACTTTAAAAAAAATGTTGTTTACTATAAAAAAACTAGTTATCAAAGAAGATGTAAAAAAATTTACACTTTAACTCCAAATTTTTTTTTTTTAAATATATTTAGAATCTACAAACAAAATCTAACAAATCACTAGTTCGCATCATCTTCAAATTCCTAATGGTTTAGCGGCTATAGGTGTTAGAACGTGAATATTTAATTCAAAATATTGATTTCAATGTCAAGTTGGGCCAAAAAGTGTAACCCATTATTGTGGGATGACCCCTATACTACTACTTCATTATTTCTGTTTACTTCATATTCTGTGAAACACACCATATTGCGGTAAACATATATATGTTTCCCTCTTGCTTGTTGTTATGCTCAGTCAGATATATTAGACATATGTATTACACTTCAGAATATATATATTCTAAAAATCAGAAAATATGTTATTCTCCTTCCTAAATATATCAAAAATACATGTTTAATTCAGAATATATAATTATTCTTCACTCAGAAATTATCTTCCTCTTCTTTATATATTTTAAGTGCAGATCTTATACTCAGAAATATATATATATATATATATATATATATATATATATATATATAACTTAGAGATATATTCTTCTTCTTCCTATTCCAAAACAGATATTATTGCTTGCCTCCTTCTAACCATCAACTCATCTTCTCTTATACCTACTTCATGCCTTTTTCCATTGAACAAACACGCCATATAGAGCAGTCGCTGCCTTTTAAGCTTGTTCGCTGCCTTAGTAAATTGCCATATGAATCATTGCTTATTATCAAACATGAATCGCACCTAATTCATGCCTCTTATTAATCACTGCCTAATTCGTGCCTCTTATTAATGCTTTTGTCTTATGCGCTGCCCTTGGTACTAATGTAAATCTTTCACAAATAAGACTTTCGTCTTATTAAGGTTTATCTTATACCAAAATAAATTATAATTTATATTTATTTTCATATTACATAATATATATATAAATATATTTATTAATATATTATATCATAATGATTATAATTATGATAATTATAATAATATTTAAATTTATAATATTATTATTATTTATATTTGTTATATTTATTTTATATAATATAATAATATATCCTGTTAATTAAAATAAATCTATTATATTTTAATTATATTAAAATATTTATATAATAATATTATTTAATATTATTTATTAAATATTATATATTAATAATATATGTTTATTTAAATATTAATACATACGCAATTATCTCTATCATTCAAATTGACTAAACACCACGTTTTACGGAAGCAACTTCACCGTCTTTTATCATGATGTTTAAATCTTTAATTTAAACAGTGCCTTAATATCGAGATATCACATCTATGTATTTGATCCATGCAATTTCAAGATCTGGGTATGTTAATAAAGAAACCAATTTCATATCTTCAATTTGAAATTGTATTTCCAGCTGTTCTATCTATTTTATGATCATCATTTGTTGTCATATGAATGTTATATTTGCACATTTCCATCTTTATATCATATACAACATATATGTGAAAAAAAATCATCAAAATATCAAGTAAAACTCAAGAAAAACAAATTAGAAAATTCAGGACAGCAAGGGAAAAATTCAGTTCAGATTAGACAGGGTTCTTACACATCTCTAAATTATGTGAAGATTTAATGTCACGATTGCAATCTGGTTCTGTGTCCAACACTCAAATCAAGAGTTATTTCATTGCCACTATGCCTCTACGAAGCCATCAACTGAAAGCCCTTGCTATAAATAGGAACAAAGGGTAAATGGTGAATCTTATTCAGAACAACACCAGAGTTTATAAAAAAGTGAACAAACAAAGCAATTTCAAGTCAAGTACCAAACCAAAGTTTCAGCCATTGAAGAGGCGCAGAACGAAAAGACTATTTACATTGAAGAGGAGGAGACGTTGCCTCCGCGTGAGACTAATGGAGAGCAGCACCAATATTCTTCTAATCAACCCATAGGTTTTAATCCTTCTACAGAGATGAATTTAACTCATGTTAAGAAAAATAATCCTGCTATGAAGCCTAGCAATAGGATTCACCTCCCTCCCATTTACCTCAAGCCTCAACAAATTCTTTCATTCTTTTAAGTAATAATTCAAACCAATGCCAGGACTAGACCTTCTTTAGCCCCCTGTCTCAACAGTTTGGCCCCCTTACCAGTCAACTTAACATTCCAAACTATGGGTAAAGGCATCCCCCACAATTGGGCTTTCCATAATGTTCCTCCTCAGGTCTCACTCTTTCTCTTGGAATGCTCAGCCTAGACAAGAGAAAAAATTTAGCTATCCTGTTGGGACTGCAGGAAATCAGAATTTTAGTCATAGCTCTGTTAACAAATAACAACTCTAATTGTGACCACAACCTTTTAGGAGCTATAGCTGAAATGGCATGCATTCTCAAAAATCTCAGCCAAAACACAGGAAAAAGTATGCACACCCCTTTTATTGAGGGCTTCATCACTAGGCTTTGTTCAGAAACAGCAGGAACAAAAAGACATCTTGAACACCTGTATGGAACATGAGCATAGTCATTGGACAGTATTAACACACTTTTGAAGCCATTTATTGTTTCCTTCTTACAGATAATACTAAGAGACGTTTTGCTGAATAAATCCAGAAGCAGGCACATCATGGCCCTCAACTCAAAAGACTGTCAAAGGAGGGTTCCACTCTATGCCAAATGATGGCGATTCTCCTTGGACAAATTGCAATGGAAATGAGGAAAGTATCCCATCTCACTTCACCCATGGAATTCCTCATAATCCTGTTTAAAGTCTGCTAGGACTTCTTTCCAAAATTTGAAACAGCATCAGATGCCTCATCATAGTCATATCAGATGTACTAATCAAATTATTGCTGCTGTAAACATAATAAAATTGTAAATAGTGCAGGCTATGTGCATGTTACTGTTGTAAATACCACCAGCTGAATATCTATGTGTGCCATGATAAATCATAGTATAGATGTTAATAGTGTCAGGTGGGTTTGATAGTTTATTTTTGTTGATGAAGATCTCAGCTATGATTTATCATGCCACTCTCTTCTGACTACCCCCTCTTTGCATGCCTTTTGTTGTATCAGGCAAATGATGTTTGTAACCCCACTTTTCATTTTAATTTAATATTTACCTTTAAAAAAAAAAAAAAAGCAAAGGAATTAAAACGATTTTAACTTGCATTTAATACCTCAATTGCAAGCCCATACGTCGCACAAGAAGGTCTTAATCCATTTTGTCTCATCTGTTGCAACACCCAAAAAGCTCCTTTCCATTCTTGCCAAGGAACACAAGCATTTAACACCTGCAATAAATAAAACCTTTTAGTAGATATAATGCCCAAAATTTGGGTACAAATGCTTATCCTACAAAAGCCCTAATCATCTATATCTAATATGGCATATGTATATTTCTTTCAGTTCTCTAGGCTGTCTGAATTGAATACATGATAGTTACCGCTTGGTTAACCATCAGCAGGGGCGGCAACAAGTAATCTAAAGGTCATAAGACCTAGGGGTCAAACAGAACCCACAGTTGAGTCCAGGTCATGGGGTTTAACTTAAGAATGACTATAAACTCAAGTGGTTAGCTTTCAAAGATCAGAGAACCATAATGGCAATCCATACACAACATTATCCCACCCTTTGGATAAAAGCTAAGTTAATCGATTCCTAATTAGATGAGAATGTTTAACTTAACAATAATACATTAGATTTAACGAGCATTATATTTCATCCAAAACCATAGGTTGGTGACCAAACCTAGATTTAAAGTAAACAAATATGTCGAGACATTTCAACATTGAGCAATTACACCAATAATTAGCTTCCATAAGGGTCCTTTAATTCACAACCATAAAAACAATTTACATAGTACTCCTAACCATAACCTTTGCAACCTCGATTCGTATTCCACGAAACTAATATTGCTCCAACTAAGTACATAGGTAATCCAAAGGTTACCACAAGAGTGGCAAGCCTATTCCATCTAACCAACCCATAGCCATGTGGGGAGTAAAGTTGGGGAAGGTGAGTCCACCTTGGAGGGTACAAAGGCACGGTTGGATTAGGGATGCTGGCTTAGATTTTAGAGTTCATTTGGGTAACCTTTGACACCAACTCAAGGCAATCTTCCAATTCATCCATGGACAGAAACCTATCGAAAATCAAAATTAGCACGCCATCAAAACCAAACGATCAAGGCCATGAACAAGTTTCTCAAAACAACAAATGAGGTTAGGCCCATATGGGCTTTGAGCCAAATTAAGCAAGGTATCCAAAATAGTGGAGAAGGCAGCCCTTATAGAGCCCCTCAAAGTCTATTCCAAAGGAAAGGGATTGTAGGAGGCAACTAAATCTAGTGCCAAACTCTTCTACACCCTTAGGAGGCAGCACGGAGCCCCAAACTCTCTTGGGTTGGTTGGGAAAGAAAAAATCCCTATGCCCAAAACTCCCTAATACCCCTCTACCCGAAGTCAAACCAAATTCACAATGTAGAGGCAAATCCAAATTTAAGTACCAACCAAAATTAAAAAACCACCAAGAAAATTCCCAAACAAAACCCAAGCTAAGTATGGCAAAAGTGATCTATAACAAACTAAAAACAATAGAAACAATTAAAATATAAATAACAAAACAAAATCATTAGAACATAATGCAGTCCATCCATTATGGCTTGGAAAACCTACCTAATATGGTGTGGAGTTACTCCTGGATTGTCCTTTAAAATGCTCTGTTTTCAATCTCACCTTTTCTTTAAAGAGAACTCCAGCATGAGTCACATAAAAATAAACAAAATATTATCTCCTATTTATACAAAGTCATTACCTCCCCTATCTTAACCCTCAAGTTTCCCTAATCATTTTCCACTACGTTTGTGTTAGGATATATGAAATATCCCAAATGGATATTGCTCTGAAATTCCGAATGCTATGAAATTCTAACTGAAATTTTTTTTCTTAGCTGGTCTGAATTTTCTGATTTAGATATCTTGCAAAGTACTTAATATTTTCAAAAAATCGCTTTCACCCATATGTTTAGAAAGTAGTGTAGATGGAAAGGTTCAAATATAATGTTGAAATAACACCTTATGATGATAGAAAACACAAATGATCAGCTTGCTAATGCAAGAGATATCAACACCAAACACAAGTAAACATACCCGACAATGATAAGCTTCCTTCCTTATTGATTTAGAATGATGTTTACAACAATGAGGGATGGAAAATACAATCAGCCAAGTCTGATTTACAAATCAGACCTACAATTACATCCACAAATGCCAAATAACATCTCCAAACCCTAGCCAAGTGAATGGAAGATGAAGCTCTATGAACATGTGATGAAATCTCCAACTGGGTATGGCTGATACACAATTAAAATGCTCTTTCCAAGGTCTGATATGACTGATGCAAAACTGAAACCCTACTGATATGAGACCCTGATTGCTGATATCACCAAAATGTGCCAAAATATCAGTCCAAATGCAAGCGCTAGGCCCTAGAATGAGGGCAATTAGGGTTTAGAGGCTTCCAATGAGATCAAACCCTCCAAATGATGATGAATATTGATCAGATCTGTAGAAAATCCTCTGTTGTACCTACTGTACCTGAAAATCAGAATGATGAATATGGCTACAAGTGGTCAAAAACTCTCAATAAGTCAAGCGATCCAACCACAAACCCTTCAATGTCAACCTATGATGAAATAAGCTCCATGAACAAGCCAAATCTGCATAATATCTCCATGAAAACATCAAATATAAGCTCTATGATGAAATCCAAATGATATCATCCCATGATGGTGGAAAGGGATCATCACCAATCCACAATATGCCAAGGGAACACCACCTTGAGCAAACTGAAAATGCAATTTCCAGCCAAGAGAAACTCTCCAAAACAAAATAACATAAACTCAATCATTTCCAAATGATTCCCAACTACTCCTTTTAAAACCTTCTCCAAATAGGTTTGACCTAACTTTATTAAATGAAGGTTTTTATGTACACAATCACTTGAACTTTATTAAATAAAGGTTTTTGTGTACACAATGTCACTTTATGACATTAGGTGCTTTTGGACCCAGTTAACTAACTTTTATAAAATACTTTTATAAAGTAACTCAAAATTAGAACACTTTATAAAGTTAACTTAAAAATAGAACCACTTACTTTTACTCCTTGTTCCTCATTGATTGGCGAACTCCTTGGCACAATAAAATATTATTATTTTTTAAATAATCTCTCCTTCCTTGGACGTTGGCACATGATCCAATAAAATAATATTTTATTATTTTTTTGTCTTCTTCTTGGTGGCACCAACTTTTGCCAATAAATAATATTTTAATATTATTTATTTTTCTTCCTTTTCCTTGGCATAATAAAATATTTTATTTTATTTTTTTCTCCTTGGTGTTGGGAAAAATAATAAAATAATAGAATAAATAAAAATGCAATTAAAGATTGCATTTTCCATCCTTTCGCCTTTTCCATCTTCTAGTCATCCAACATTTATTTTTCCCATCCTCACTTTTAGCCTTGGCTTGAAAATGATAATATTTTGGCTATATGAAAAATATGATAAAACAATACTAACCAAAATCTCAATAAAATCACATGTTGAGCCAACATTATAGTTTTCCATCCTTGAAAGCCCAAGCTCAACCCGAACACGTCTAGCTCAAAAAGGGGACATTACAATATAATAGGGGTGGAGGGTTATCCATCTTGGGCCAAGTTGTTATTAAATCTATAGGCTATGGAGTAGCCAACATGTGGCACAATACAAATATCTAGATAAAATGAGCCAATTGTTAGTTGTGCCTTAGGTCAAAGCGATGTAAAGTACAATAGGTTATATTGCTAATTAAATTAGTCAATCTCACGTGTAAAGGATTTATCTATACCAAACATAGTTACATGAGAAGCTATATAGAAAGATATCTATAAGAATTAAAAGACAGATAAGAAGATTGATTATTGATTGTTTTTATTGAGAGTTCAATATAGAAGTTTCAGATCTCAAAGAGAGAAAACCATAGAAGCAAAATTTGTGAAAAATTAACAATTAATTGCAGAAATTACGAATCGTTGGGTTTTACAATTTTCCCCCTAAAAAATCGCGATCTTTTTAATAAATCATAGTCAACATTCTTTTACTGATTTTTTCGCACATAATTGCAATAAAAATCCCAAAATTGCATGTAGTTGCAGGTTCTAACGATTTTTGAATATTTTTTCGATCTTGACTTTGACCAGCAATTTTTTTGTTGAGCTATAGTTGTACATGCACTTTTTCTTATTCATTTTAAGGCTTTTTTTTTTTGCTTGGAAACCTTTGCCTACCTCTACATAAATACCAGCTGTCACTATGTGCCTCTGCAATACCAACAAACTAAATAATTTTTCGGATTGATTTTGGACGTTTGGACATTTATTTTTCCAGCCATATCTTTTTTTTTAATTGTATTTCCCACCAATTGATTAGCTGCAATCAATATTATAGTTTTATTTTATTTAAGTTTGGATGTTTTCAGTTTTTTTATAAATATTATTTTTAGTATTTATTTATTTATCAAGTATACAATAATTAATTTTGTTTATTATATAATTATTAATTTATTCAATAAATTTGTTATTTATCAAGTTTAATCTCATTTATTATTAATAAAATTATAATATTTAAATATAAATTAATAAAATATATTTTAATATAATAATATATTTTTTAGTTTGTATTTATTCTATTTTAATATTTATTATATTAATATTATATATATGATGAACACACGATTATACTGACAGGGTGAAATGTCCCACCACTTTCTGAGACCCATTTTTTTCAATTTTCTGTGGTTTAGTTGAACCTGATGCGTTTTGTGTTTTTTTTAACATAACGAGTTTGCATACATGTGTCACAGGGGCCAAAGTAGAGTTTGATACTCAAATTTGAATTTTGTCAATTACACAATGAATCTTAATGTTGAAAATCGATTTATCTTCTGCACCCTTTCAAATTAGTCTCCAACACAAGAACTATAAACTAACAAAATTGCAAATCTATAATAGAATAGATAGATGCTGGCAGCATTTCAATTTGGATAACAATATGAATTATGGAAAATTACAATGATGGCAGTGAAAGATGAATCAACTCAGACTTAGCTGCTATAAACCAGACTTGCAATACATCAGCATTTATAGCTATTGATAGCCCAGTTCAAGACAAATATATATAGTTGTTACAATTTCAGAAATGCACATACAGTGATAACATACCAAATATGCCAACAAATGTCATGCAGAATCTCAGATCTGCTCGACCAATCGCTGAAGCCAGAGGAAGGAAATGGCTTCCAAGGAAGTCGTGGGCCTCTAAGACTGATCGCTCCTTCATCCAGGGACATACGCTACCATATATTGTGTTTGGTGTCTGATTGCCACTGCTATGTGTGTCTTCAATAGTTGTTGACTGCAGATTGATCGTTGTGTACTGATGTGTGCTGCCCCAAAGAGGGTTCGCTACCTCAAAGGGATGGAATCAGCATCTCTATGAGTACAAGCTCGGCGCACAATGATGAATTGAATGCAGATCCGTCCCAGATATATGTGAAGAACAGCCAACGATGAGGATCTCTATGGAAGATCGACGCTCAAGGAGTATTCTCTTTGAAATAGGTGCTCAGCTGTGATGAGACTCCAACAATGAAATCTTCAATGAATCGCAGGCCAATCCACAAACTCAGTGATTCTCTGCCCTCAAACAGTCTGCCACCCTTGACACTTCAGTTCGGGACTCGGAAATATTAATGAGTGTCTTCAACAATGCAATCAAGTCTTCGAATTTGAATCAAACGGTCTCCAACCAAAATGTCGAGATATGAATCTATGAAGCTCAAGAAGATTTTGATGAAGCACAATTGTGAACTCCATGTGAATCCTCCTCCAAGTGTGATTGGCTTTTCGTCCAACACACAACTCTGCAAGGGTTTTCGTCCTTGGAAGAACAAGCAAAGTAAATGCCAAGCATGAATGTGAAAGTTTGCAAAAGATTCGTGATGCCGAAAATGAGCCTCGAATCCCTCTTTTATACCAATTCAAATTAAAGATATGAATTTCCATGTCGGCTTGCAATCAACTCCAATTATTTGCTTCTCCAAGAAGGGAGCCAATTCCAATGCAATATTTTATTGATTTATTTGAATTTACTCCTCCAATGTATGAGCGCCAATATCCAATATCAATATTTTATTGTTTTAGCACATTCTCCAATGTAAGCGTCACTTAGCCAAGACTTATTTTATTATTTTTTTTGAATATTTTATTCTCTAAGAATGAGCGCTCAACTCAAAGCCTTTATTATTTTATTATTTTATTTCTCAACCTCCAAGGCAAGCGCTTTATTAAATAATATTAAAATAATATTATTTAAGTTTTTTTATTATTTTCTTCTTTGGCGCTATAATATTATTATTATTTAATTGTCTTCAATTGATAATTAATGCAAAGTGCATTAATTCATTTGTCGCCTTTGCCAGAATATTCCCTTGCTCTGATGGGTTAGCCTATGGGAATGAAGATAGGCCAACTCAGTGTTCTGCTGGGTGATCATGTCTGAAACAGGGACATGTTAGTCCTCCCTTCCCGAGATTGCTTGTCCTCAAGCAATATCAGATTCGAATGCTGCAGAATCTGCACTCCTTCCCAAGTTGCATCCTCCAATGGCAAATCTTTCCATTTCACCAAATATTCTCCGATCACCCTGTTCCTCAAATGTCGCTCCCTTGTCTCCAAAATGCTGTCAGGAACCAAAACTAGAGTGCCCTCTTCATCAAGAGGTGGAAGATCAGGGGAAGAAACAACTTTTTGTCCCAATGCCTTCTTGAGGCATGACACATGAAAAACATTGTGAATCTTGCTTCCCATCGGCAATTCAAGCTCATATGCTAATTCACCAACTCTCCTCAGAATCTTTTAGGGACCATAGAACCTCGGCTTCAACTTTTCAGCACCGTTCTTTAATGATGACTGTATGTATGGTTGTAGGCGCAAGAAGACCAAATCACCAATCTCAAAAGTTATTTCCACCTTGTGTCGATCCGCATACATCTTGTACTAATTCTGAGCCTGTTGAATGTTGTCCTTGAGTGCCTTGATGATATCTTGATCGTCTGTAAAGACCCTACTACAAATAACTAAAAATATTTTCTCAAGTTTTAGATAAGATTTCTTGCACAAATCAATGTAAAACATTAATACACAACATATATGAAAGCCATCAAACTCCTTGCATCTCCATTGACTAGAAATGAAATAACATCAAATAACATACTACTGTCATGAAATTACAGTCACTGTATCAGTCATATCAGACTTGATATCATAATAAAAATAACATCCAAATGTCCTCCAAACCCTAGAATATCAAAGCACTATCAATAGAAATTGATCAATGAAGCCATATGTCACTGTGCAGCCTTATATGAGAGCAAACAATAGACTGATAGCAATATATCTGCTGCTGCTATGACTGATATAAGATATACAATTGCCCAGAAATGTTGAAGAAGCCAAAACTATATCAAAATACTCCTTAGCCAAGCGATTGGCTCCTAGATGCAATATTCAGCCTTAATGATGTTCCAAAGGTCTTCAACTCTCAAGATCTTCAATTAAACCATGCACATGAACCCTCACAAAATGATGCTTTTTGTCAAATCGTCTACCTTGGCTTAGCTCCACAATGACCAAGAGTTTCAAAGATATCAAACTCACTCCAAATGCTTCTCAAAAACCTGCAAATTCAAGCACTAATGGTGAAATCTGAATGATAACACCTCACACAAAGATATGGGGTCATCACCATATCAAACAAGGGGTCATCTCTTTGCAAATAAACTGAAAATCGGAATTCTCAGCTAAAACAAAAGTAATAGAAAACATACCAAATCATCAATAGTTGTAAAATGAATGCAAATTGAGGTATTTATCCTTGAACTTGCCTAGACATCCCAAATTGCTTGATTTCAATGTTTGCTTGGAGTCCACCAATGAGAATCCTTCTTTTTGCACAATTGTAAATGCATGGCATTGTCAAAGCTAGCATTTAAAATCAATCTTTTTAAATACACTTCTTCTCTATAATTGCTCCACCTAGCAAATCGTTCCATTTCCCTTGGATGGCAGCCATGCAAAGCAATATTTTATTTAATAAAATACTCTCCATAGCTGGGCGAATACATCCTTGTCATCAAAATATATTTTATTTAATAAAATTCTCTTCTAACTCCTTGGCGAATGATCACTTGGGTGATTAGCATTCAATATTGATATTTTTGTATTTGAAATACTTCATCCTCCTTAGCCGCCAATTCCTTGAGCAATGTATCAATTTCATTTCAAATTTGTCTTCTACCTTGAGTGTCAATCCTCCTCTTGGACGTTGGCACTTTTGTCAATGCAAACACACCTTAATTCAATGATAGTCGTTCCTCCTTGAAATCGATTGGCACTTTTAACAATGAAAATCTTATCTTTTGCTTGCATTGGCTCTTCATACAATGGAAGTTTGTTATTTGTTTGACACATGATCCAATGAAGTCCACAATGCTTAGGCGTTGGCACCTAAACCCATGCAAACTCCCAATCGATTGCACATGATCCCATGCAATCCACATCATATAGGCCCTATCCTCCAATCGATGGCACATGATCCAATATATTTGTTTGACTTGCTTTATTTTCATTGGGCGAATGGCTCCAAACCCAATATGTACACCTTATTCAAACAAACCAACTCAACTTGGGCGTTAGAAGTCGACATAGAAAAATGTAATTAAAGATTTCATTTTCCTTGTCCACTTGGCATGAATCGATCCACTAGAGAAAATAATGAAAATACAATTTTGAATATTGCATTTTCCATAGTACCAATCTCTATCCATATCATTTGGCTAAATAAAATAATATCTTTTATAACACTTAGCCAAAACACTAGTTGAGCCAACATTCCGGTTCTCCATGTATAGAAACAAGCGCAAACTAGAAATCATTGTTTAGCTCAAAATGGGGACATTACACTGTCATGTGTCAATTCCTTAGCTCTGGGAGCTCTGTACTATTCAAAAGCCAAATCCACGAATGATGGAGCATCATAGTCGTACAAGGCCCCCCAAAAGGTGACATGCCAATTGACATGTGATAGGTGGTATTGTAGCAATACTCACCCAAGTGCAACCACTTGATCCAAGCACGTTGTTGCCCTGCAACATAGTTGTCAAGGTAACCTTCAACCCATTTGTTCACAACTTCTGTTTGAGGGTGATAGCTTGTGCTCGGTGTCAACTCCATTCCAACCAATCGAAACAAGTCCTGCCGAAACAAGCTGAAAAACCTGCTGTCCCGATCACTAACAGTGGTCTTAGGGAGTCCATGCAAACGAAACACCTATCTGAAGAACAATTCTACAAGTTGAAGTACTAAATTATCTGTCGGAACTGCAAAGAAGTGTGCGTACTTTGTCAACATGTCAACCACCACAAAGATGCAATCCCTACCTTGGACTCTTGGTAAACCGATGATGAAATCCATTGAAATACCTTCCCACCTCTGCTCTGGAATTGGCAATGGTTGATAAAACCCTACTGGAAAAGTATTCTCGGATTTGTTCTGTTGACAATTCATACATTCTCTGAAATGTTGCATGACATCATCTTTGAGTCCCTTCCATGAAAATCTCTCTCACTTGTTTGTATGTTTTGAAGAAACCTAGATGTCCTGCAAGTGGGACATCATGCATAGCCCTCAAAATTTTCTCCTTCAACCTCGACTCAGGAACCAAATAGATTCTATCCTTATAGTAGATAACATCATCGATCACCTTATACCTGTCATCATGAATCTTACCATCCATGATCTCGCAACAAAATGTGTTCTTGGAATACTCAACCAAAAGATGAGCCTTCCAATCGGCTAAAATTTCTAACATTGAACAAAGAGTAGGCTTCCTGGATAAAGCATCGGCAACCACGTTGTTCTTTCCCTTCACATACTCAATGTCGAAGTCATATGCCTGAATTTTGCTTACCCATTTTTGTTGCCTCTCATTCAAATCTATCTGTGACAAGAAGTGCCTCTGACTATTCTGATCAATCCTGACCACAAATCTTGTAACGTCCCCTTTCTATTCACAGTATTAGTCTATCATTGGCTTCCCGTAGACTGACAGTTTGGGTAGGGAACCATGGTGGTTTGCCTTTGGATGTGTAATTCAGTGGTGTACATGTGGTTTGGATCCAGTTGGCAATGTCTTGTGGTGACTTGGCTCGTTGTGGCCATACTTGCTATTTATAGTAAGTTCGGGATCGGTGTCATTTCGGGATTTTCAGAGTGGGGTTGCATTTGTCTTGTCGAGACCTTTCCAGCAAGCTATAGATCATTGGATTCCGACATCATCTTGATATTTATTTTAAAGTCCGAAGTTATATCATATTTAATTGACAGGACTTTATAAATATTAAGTTAAGTGACTTATGAAAAGACAATATTTAAAAGTCACTAAAGGAGAGCTTGGGCGCCCATCCCTAGGGGAATAAAGTGAATTAAAAATATAACATTTTCCCCCCAAAAAGCCAACGCCCCTCTTGGGGGAGAAAATAAAAGAGAAAAAGCAAAGTCATTTGGTTATGCTTGAGAATATGATATTGTTGGCTTTTGCTCTGATAGGATTTCCTGGAGAAGGGCTTGGAGAGGATTAGAACCACATTGTTCTTTCCCTTCACATACTCAATGTCGAAGTCATATGTCCGAATTTTGCTTACTCATTTATGTTGCCTCTCATTCAAATCTATTTGTGACATGAAGTGCCTTAGACTATTATGATCGGTCTTGACCACAAATCTTGTAATGTCCCATTTCTGTTCATAGTGTTAGTCTATCATTGGGTTCCCGTATACTGATAGTTTGGGTAGGGAACCATGGTGGTTTGGCTTTGGATGTGTAATTCAGTGGTGTAGATGTGGTTTGGATCCAGTTGGCAATGTCTTATGGTGACTTGGCTCGTTGTGGCCATACTTGTTATTATAGTAAGTTCAAGATCGGTGTCATTTCGGGATTTTCAGAGTGGGGTTGGATTCATCTCGTCGAGACCTTTCTGGCGAGCTATAGATCATTGGATTCCGACATCATCTTGATATTTATTTTAAAGTCTGAAGTTATATCACATTTAATTGACGGGACTTTATAAATATTAAGTGACTTATGAAAGGCCAATATTTAAAAGTCACTAAAGAAGAGCTTGGGCGCCCATCCCTAGCGGAATAAAGTGAATTGAAAATATAACATTTTCCCCCCAAAAAGCCAACGCCCCTCTTGGGGGAGAAAATAAAAGGGAAAAAGCAAAGTCATTTGGTTATGCTTGAGAATATGATGTTGTTGGCTTTTGCTCTGATAGGGTTTCTTGGAGAAGGGTTTGGAGAGAATTCGAACCAGAGGCTATTGGGAATGAAAACTCCCTCTAATAACAGCATTCTACAGGCGTGAAAGACCGTCCAAAGGTGCTATAGTGGCAAATAAACACAGTGTTTGCAAATGAGCTTCAATGGAGATTATGTTGGTGTGGATTGTGAGCCTTTGTTGATGCATTCTTGAAGATTTCATTGATTTGCACATTCATATCTGATCGTGACTACTATTCAGCTGTGGGACAACGATTTTGATTGGGTTTCTTGGACTGTTGTCTTTCCTCGTTGCTGGTCATACCTGTGCAAGGATGGGTCGTACCATTTCCTAAGTATTTTGGAGTATTTCATTGCATAAACTACAGTTCAGCAGGGTCGCTTAGCCTTCTTGACAGCAAACAGTCCATATCAGAGGGGATTTAATAGTGTTTTGTTATTATATGTTGCTAGTCACAACCCAGCCTGCTCGTACCACTTGCCTGGAGGGACGTGAGGGTTCCAAGTCAGCATTATGCGTGCTTACAACAGTCTTATATCTATCCTTTCATGGCGTCCAAAGGTGCAGCACTTATGTTTATCATTCTATGAGCGTTTGCTATCTACTGTAGAGATATTGGAGGGTTTTTGTAATACCCAGTTGTTGGTCCGGCTACAACATAAATATCAAAGTGCAAATCTTGACATGGGTATGTTATGATAATTCATTTTATGAGATTTTATGATCCGGGTCACTCTTAGTTTGCTCATATTCATTGTACTTTTTCTGGGTTTTCAATATATGCTATCTATTGTATTGTTCCGACTACACACATTGCAAAAAAACTGAAACTCCTACATCTTCTCTCTAGTCTGAAAAAACACAAATAAAAATTAAAAATAACACTCAAAGATCTTAAAAAGAACCAACAGGGTGGCACATTACAGTGGTATCAGAGCATAGCTCTTCCTGCCATCCTGTGAGGTTAGATTCAGACATGCAGCCGGGTACAAGTAGATATTACCTCAGACAGAATAGATCTAGAATAGATTTACAAGTTCCTCAGAGAGATCCTTCTGATACAGATACCGAGAAGCCGCAAAGGAACAACCAATGGTATTTTACAGCGAAGAAGATCTTGAAATACCAAGGACGGATCCCTTTTCAGGTGTGGTTCCAATATAGGTTGAGGAGATGGGTGACAGAGATAATGAGGAACCCAGCTTGCGGAACATTCTGAATTCATTGGCTACGGGACAGCAGAATAAAGAGAGAAGCTTCTTAAGGATGGATGAGATGATGAGAGAGTTGTTTACCTGCAATATGGTTTCTCAAACAAAACTTGGAGTAAACGGAAATATACAAGAATAACTATAAAGCGTATGATTCATACCAGAATTGCATAGAATAAAGCATTGTTTCCATTCATTGAATATATCAGTATTACACTACAATGTCACAATGTTGCCTCTCGATTACAAGTATCAACTCAATATATAACTTATGTCAAGGTTGGTTGAGATACCAACGTTGGTTGAGATACCAACATTGGCAACGACTCCATAACTATCCAACCGTCGGGGTTAATTCCCGATGACACTCCTAAACTTAATTGTGCACAACATTAATTAATTCATGATTATTTACTTGGCCGACTACGGCCGACTACATCATCCCCCCCACAAAATTAGTCGTCTTCCAGACAATAGCAAACTGTGAAGTATCAAGTGACATTAAGTAAGCTCTGCCAAACTGACGACAATGCTAAAGTAGGAGCTGTGTAAAAGTAGAATCAACACATTCGGAATACCTACCAATAGACCAACCAACCAAGGGACCCAATCTGATAGCACACTGAATGCTGCTAATGTTGCACCCCATTGCTCGCTGAATCAAGATAGTACTGATTTAATGGGGGTTTGGGGGCAACGCCCCCAACGGGGTCCAGGGGCAGCGCCCCTCCCAGGGGTTTGGAGGCAGCACCCCAACAGAGTCGAGGGGCAGCGCCCCTCGCGTCCGGGCCCAAAATAACACCTTCAAAACCATTCGGACCTTCATGGCGCACATCATTTTTCTAACAAAATCGAACACTCATCTGCAATCCAAAAACTCATATAGTCGGCTGAGAACAAGAATTAGTACGGCGAAATACACTTCAGGCAGTAACAACTCCGTATGACTGGCTGACTTCTCTGGATGACTCGTATGGCTAAGAGATTTTTGTACGGCTTTCCACGGCCTGGCATTTTACTCTGTCTTCCTATCGTCCTTCCACTCCACCTCTTTCCTCCCGTTCGGCATGGAAAAAAAAAATTTGAAGTGTTCTTTTTCTTTTCTTTTTTTTTTTTAATTGATGTGGGGACAGGTCCTGGTCGTACGTCGTAGCCTTCTTTCCTTTTTTTTTTTTCAAAATTTTTTTTTTCAATTTTATTTTTTCCGTTTTTTCCATAGCCAACTGAATGGGGTTTTTCCATTTTTCTCCGACGGGGTCCACATTCGATCTGCCACTCCGACTATAGAACTTTCTTCTCGCATAAATTGTCTCGTAATATTTCTGTCATAATATTTCTCTTTTCGGAAATTTTGCTACGAGGGTGATTTCACAGTACAACAAGTAGCCATATCCTCCAATTTAATTATTTTAACTTCCTTTTTCAGAGATGTACCTTTATTGATTTTGTAATCGTCGGCAGGGTCGTCTGCAGGGTCCGGAGCTTTTTTTCTTGGAACCGGAACTGTTGCCTTCCATAAAAATACTCTATGGTCCTTATTCCTTCTGTATTGTCTCTTTATGGCCAATGCTTTCAATACTGGGTTCCCGTCGTTAGTTCCATTGCCCTGTTTCACCTTGCTTGCCAATGGCTCCTCATACCTAATCACTTTGTCTTGTTCAAATTTATGTGCAAGTGTAACATCTATCTTGGCTTCACCCTCTGTATATTCTTTCTATACCTCTCCTGGTCGACTTGTCTATTCTGGTAGACTGGTCTATGCCACTAGTTGCTCTGGTGTACTCTCTATTCTAGCCTCTCCTTCCTTATACTCTTCATATGCTTCTGGAAAAGCGTTACTTACTTCTTGCTAAGTATTACCTTCCTCCCTTTTGTCACTCATTACTGGTTCCCTCTTGCCAAGTGGTCGAGTGTTTGTCAATCTATCAAGTGCTTCATTTGTGAACAATGTTTCACTCATCGGCCTACAGTTGCCGAGAGTTTCACAGTTGTCGAGTGTTTCACTCTTGGACCGAGTTTTGCCAAGAATTGCACTGCCATAACTTGCATTGCCAAGACTTGCACTACAAGGACTTGCACTGTTCGTCGAAGAGCTCTCGCCGACTTCTTTTATTGAAATCATATTACATTCCGGTTGAAAGAAATCGTAATCTTCCATCTGCCAGTGGAAGAGCCCACTAAAGGAATTAGTTTCATCCTCAAAACATTCTTGCAGTTTTAATACTCCTTCATCAGGTTCTATTGGTCCTCTACCAATTGACTCCCCTCCGTCTGTATCGGAATCTGATGCCAACTCTTCACTTACAGCCTATGTTCTTAGATCTATGACGATCTTCTTACCCTTGTTTTCTATCGACAAGGTGTTCTTTTTACAGTTGTGGTTGACCTTGGTGGCTATCAGCCACCCTTGGCCAAGTAATGCATCGTACGATGCATTCTGTGCTGTTATGACTACAAAATTTAACAAAAAGGGTTGGGTACCAATCTTCACTTTTTGAGCCATTAGCACTCCCAGCGCTTTAATTCCGTGCTGGTATGCTCCCACCAACTGGAAATTTTGTGGCCATAAAGTAGGTTTTCCTAGGCACTTCCATGTATCTTCTGTCAACACATTCACTCTGGATCCTCCGTCAATTATTGTGTTCGTCAGGTAGCATCCACCGATTGACGTGTACGACGGCTGGACTCTTCCCATTGTCAACTGCCAATAGCCTCGGGTCGATCACTTGTTCTCCCTTTGACGGTGGCTCCACTATGACATCCTCGTCTTTTGTTTCCCCGCTTGGGTTTCCTTCCATCGCCTTAGAAATTGCCATCCTCAATTATGGCATGCTTTGTAGGAGATCCGCCATCTAGATGGATACAGTGGTCTGCAACACCTGATTTACAATATTCTTGTCTGACTCTGGTCATATGGTGGTTATTTTTCTGTTTTTCCCTTCTGTTTCCATCGCCATCTCTACTTCTTTTCTGGCATCCCAGAGTCTCTCCTCGGTTCTGGGGTCTGGATAAGTGGCCTTTTTCCATTATGCTCGAGTGATAGCAAGGATTTCTTCATCATTTTCCCCGACATTGATAAGGTTCACCCCTTTCTGTTTTGGGCAATCTTTTTCTTCGCGCTCTCCGAGCCCACACCACTTGCATAATGCATTTGTTTTGTTCTGATTGTTGTTCGGGCATTCCCTTGCAAAGTGCCCCCATTCGTTGCATTGTTGGCACTGTATCATGGGCCGCCCCTTGCTGTCGTACTGTATTCTGGTTCTGGGGCTATTGTTACTTCTGTAACCTCTAGGGGATGCATTGCTATTGTATTGGGGCTTCGGTGGTGTGGTTGGCGAAGTCGACTGCTCTCCTTGTGTGAAGAGTACTTGTATACTCCTTGCTTTTAGGTTAAATGGGCATTCCTTGATGGAATGTCCCATCACTTGGCAAATATCACAAAACAATTTTTTCAGACAGTTTGCCTTTATGTGACCTTCCCCCTTGCAATCAGTACACCACCATTCTCTGGCTTCCCTTGTACTCTTCTTGTCGGCCTTCAATTCTTTCATCATTCTCGTCATGTCCTTCCTAAGTGCTTGCACGGTCTTGGACTCACTGTCGTTGTTGTCGTCCGTACTCTCCTCATCGTCCGTCTTCCTTTTCCCTCGGAAGGATGTTTTGTTTTCACTTTCTATATCCATCGCTCGATTGTACGCTTCATCGTACGATGACGGAGGCACAACTTTCATTTTCTTTCTCAGCGATGGATGCAACCCTTCGATCAACCATCGCTTCTTCAGCTCATCGGCCGGCTGAGTCTCCAATTTTCCCAACAATTCTTTCAATCTTCGGTTGTAGGTTCGCACGTTCTCGTGCTTCCATTGCTTCGTACTGTAGATCTCTGCTACAATTTCACTATCATCCCTCAGGAGTTTGAATTCGTCTTGGAATGCCTTCTTAAGTAATCTCCATGATGCCCTGTGTGCTTGGTCCAACTCTGTGTACCAGTCGATGGCACTATCTCTCAGTGTTGCTGGAAATGCTTTCAGCCAGTAGTCCACATCATCTTGCCCATTGGCTATCCAAATCGTCTCGCACTTCTTACAATGTCGTACTAGATCTTCTAACCCATTCCCCGTAAATTTTGGCAACTTCTGCCTCTCACTTGCCAGTGGAGTCACCATTTTTCTCCCGGAGTGCCCTCTCTGAGTCTTCGACCTGATTGGACTGGTTCTACTGTGTCGTTCGGGTGTCTTCCTTACACTCTCGGCCACGTATGGTTCCTTCCCACGTCCGTTCTCAGCCTCCTCTACACTTTGAGTCATCTCTGGTTCCCTCTAGTGCTCCCTCTGCAAAGGGGTCTTGGGCTCAGGTCCTCTGATCCTCGGCCTCTCGTCTGAAATTAACAATGCTACAATGCGGTGTATACTATCTTCAAGCTCTTCTGTCAATTCATCATCCTTTTCTCTTTCTCTGTTTGTAATCGGTCTCTTGAATCCTTCTGTGTCGTCGTACGTGGCTTTATTCCATACCAATGTTGGGTGATTTCTTTTAATCTTCTCCTATTTTCTTGTTCTTTTATTCTTAGTGATCTCCGTAATCTGTCTTCAGGTGTCTGACTTGGTGCTTTATTGCTTTCTTTGTTTAGTTGTACGGGCATTAATTGTTCACTGTACGATCATTAGTCGTGCGACGTACGTCGTCGGGTCTCGTCGCGCTCCTCTTCTTGTCTTACGCGTTCCTCATACCTTCTCAATATCTCTTGCCTATGTTGTTCCCTCGTCCTTTCTTCCCGAATGTCTTGCAGTGCTAACAGGTTTCGCGCGAGCAGTCTAGGTATATGATCAAGAAGGTTGTCGACTTCCCTATTGACTTCCAAATTTTCTTGAATGATCTCTGTGGGGATATCCCTTCGATCCGCCTCTCTCTTGACTGCCTAACCGACAAATCCCACAGGAACACTAGGTCTTGTGTGAGATTGTCCTCCCGATCGAGTTCCCGTTCGTCGTCACTCTCCTCCCTTATTGTTTGCAGTTCTTCTTCAACCCTTTCTACTTGATATCTAGTTTGTCTTCTTCTGATTGGATCGGTTGACCCATTATGCTTCCATTGTCCGATGCTTTGACACGTACGACTTGCTTCACCCCATCATGGACTTCGCTTCACCCCGTCATGGATTTTTTTTTACCCCGTCATGGACTTCTCGTCACCCCGTCCTGGACTTTTCTTCACCTTCTAACCCGATTTCGAATAGGCAACGGCGCCAAATGTTTACCTGCAAAATATGGTTTCTCAAACAAAACTTGGAGTAAACTAAAATATACAGCAATAACTATAAAGCGTATGATTCATACCAGAATTGCATAGAATAAAGCATTGTTTCCATTCATTGAATATATCAGTATTACACTACAATGTCACAATGTTGCCTCTCGATTACATGTATCGACTCAATATATAACTTATATCAAAGTTTTTTGAGATACCAACCGTTGGTAACGACTCCGTAACTATCCAACCGTCGGGGTTAATTCCCGATAACACTCCTAAACTTAACTATGCACAACATTAATTAATTCATGATTATTTACTTGGCTGACTACGGCCGAGTACAAGAGTCATAGACAGAACTGCCTCAAATATTTACCTAGTTGATACCTCGGGATGTGAGGAATAATAGAGACAACAACAGGGATAATAATAATAATAACGGGAGAAATAGGAACAACTTCGGAGACAGAAACAAGATCAATATTGGAGGTGATAGACATAATGGTGATAGGCAGAATGGTGACGGCAAAATGGTGATAGATACAATGGGGATAGACACTGGGATAGAGAAGATGAGGGTGAAGCTTCAGTCACCAATAGGAGGGCTACCCAGTTGACAGCCAGTGACAGACCTAGCATTCCTATATTTGCACCAAGGAACAATGTCCCTGAACAGGAAGCCACACAGCTTGATTTCTAGGAGGAGATTCTGAGAGATTGGAGAGCATCCAGCGAGGAGTTCAAAGCTGAAATGACATTTGGTGAGTATTCAGATCTGAGGATGAAACATAGACCCCGCAGAGGAAACAGACAGCAAAACCAAGAACTTCAGAAGAAAGTGAGTAAAATGACTTTGCCTTACTTTGACGGGTCAGGCAAAACCTCTGCTAGAGCTTGGGTCCAAAAGTTGGACAGCTATCTCGAGATCAGCCCCATGCCAAAGACCAACGCCATTACATATGCAGCCTTACATTTAGAAGGCAGCGCACATAAATGGTGGAGCAACAGCAAGGTTACCTTGGGACACGACCAGATCACTTCATACGTTGAGTTCACTACCAGGTTAATCGACCAATTTGACAAAAAGGATCCTGAGATGCAGTTTAAGGAGTTGGCTCAATTGAAACAAGGGGGATCAATGGATTCTTACATATCGGAGTTCCAAGAAAAGCAAAACAATTGGAATATTTTTCAGTAGATGAGTCCGTAGAATCAAAGACACAGTCAGAGCAACAATCAGAAGATAATGACTCAGGGACTAATGGGGCATCCGAAGCGTCAGATAAGGAGTAAGAGACAGCCCTACATATAGCACATCTCTCGAGCATTCAGAGAGAGGGATCATTCCGGATGAGAGGATTACTTGGTGGACAGCGAGTGATTACTTTACTAGACATAGGTGCTACTCATAACTTTATAGATGAGGGCTTGGTTGCGAAGAGAGGGCTCAATACTGAAGAATTCGAAGGGTTTAAGGTGAGGGTAGCAGATGGATTTGTACTCACCTACACTAGGAGGATACCTAATCTCACCATATTGTTGAACAATTATACATGCCAATCAGATTTCTATGTAGTTAGCATGGGTGAGATGGATGTAGTGTTAGGCATGCTATGGTTGCATGACATTGGGGAGTTCACACTTAACTTGAGGACTATGGAGATGAAGCTTGAGGTGAACGGAATACGACATGGGCTCAGGGGCATTTTAGACGATGGATTGAGAGTGGTTTCACTCAAGAGGATGGAGAGATTGATTCGACATGATCAAGTTCAGTGGGCAGCAGAGGTGATGGTGATGCCTGCAGTGTCAGAACAACAGAAGTGTGAGTATCCACCTAATATACAGGCTCTCTTGACTAACACACCAAAGTGTTTAGTGACATACCACCAGGTAAACCCCCTAATAGGGGTATTGAGCACATTATTGAGCTGGAGGAGGGTGTTAAGCCTATGATTACCACACCTTAAAGCACCCAAAGAGATATAAGGAGGAGATCAAGAAAACTATCAAAGAGCTTCTCGAGATGGGACACATAAGGCCAAGCAAAAGCCCGTTCGCTTCATCAGTGGTCTTAGTGAAGAAAAAAAATTGGACTCTCAGAATGTGCATTGACTACAGAGAGCTTAATAAGAAGACCATTAAGAACAGATACCCCATATCCCGCATTGATGAGCTGATAGATGAGTTGCACGGGGCATGTTACTTCTCCAAAATAGATTTGAGATCCCAATATCACCAGATACGGGTCAGGGATGAAGATGTGGAGAAGACAGCTTTCAAGTGCCATTATGGGCACTTTGAGTTCTTGGTCATGCCATTTGGTTTAACCAATGCCCCAGCCACCTTCCAATCATGTATGAACAGGGTGTTCAGAGAACAGTTGAGGAGATTTGTGTTGTTATTTTTTGATGACATATTGATATACAGCAGGACTTGGGAGGAGCATCTGAAACATATTGACATTGTCTTGAGAATTTTAGAGCAAGAGTCATTATATGCCAAGATGCCAAAGTATGAGTTTGCGATGACTAAGTTATTGTACTTGGGTCATATTATCAAGGCTGGTAGTGTGAAGGTGGACCCAGAGAAGATTTGGGCAATCATTGACTGCCCACCACCAAAGAATCTCTCTCAGCTTAAGGGATTCCTTAGTCTTTGTGGGTATTACCGCCATTTCGTGAAGGGGTTTTCTCAGTCAGTTGCCCCCCTCACAGATTTGACTTGGAAGGATGTCTTCAGTTGGTTAGGAGGTGCACAGGAGTGCTTTGATAGGTTCAAGGGGATTATGAGTACCTGTCCTGTGTTGGCTATTCCCGACTTCAGCAAGCTTTTTAAGTTACAGTGTGATGCCTCAGGGGAAGGCATTGGTGCGGTAATAATGTAGGATAAACACCCCATAGCATTTGAGAGCGAGAAGTTGAGGGGTGTAGAGCGGAGTTATAGCATATACGACAAGGAGATGTTAGCCGTCATGCACCCATTGGCTAAGTTCAAACAATACCTAGTTGGGAGTAAGTTTGTGGTGAAAACAGATCACAATAGTCTAAAACATTTCCTTGGTCAGAAGGACGTGAATGAGAGGCGACAGAAGTGGGTCAGCAAACTTCAGGCCTATGATTTTGACATTGCCTATGTCAAAGGGAAGAAAAATATAGTTGTTGACGCTTTATCCAGGAGACCACATTTGTGTGCAGTGGGTGCTATTGCAGAGGATTGGAGGGAGATGATATCTGCTGAGTATACCAAGGATAAATGGGCTTCTGGTATTATTGATGGCACTGTTCGAGATTATAGGTATTCAGTGGTAAATAACTTGATCATTTACAAGGGCAGAATTTTTCTAGTGCCAGGTTCAGTGGTTAAGTAGAGGATTTTGAGAGCCTTCCATGATTTGCCTATGGCTGGTCACCCGGGTTACTTCAAAACCTACAGACAGGTGAGAGAGCGTTTCACTTGGAAGGGCCTCAAATCAGAAGTATTACAGTATGTGAGAGTGTCCGATATGTCAGCAAAATAAGCAAGAGCACTCTTTCCCAGGAGGTTTACTGTAGCCCCTGCCCATTCCTGAGAGGAAGTGGGATAGTATCTCTATGGACTTTATCACAGGCTTACCTAAAGTCCAAGGCAGGGATTGTATCTTTGTGGTGGTGGATAGATTGACGAAGTTTGCACACTTCTTTGCCATTCCGACCACTTACACTACAGCACAGGTTGCAGAGTTGTTTTTCAAAGTGGTATTCCATCTACATGGGTTGCCACGGAGCATTGTGAGTGATAGGGACAGCAGGTTCCTAAGTAATTTTTGGCAGGAGCTCTTCAGGTTGACAAGGACCGAGCTCACCCCAAGCACCAACTACCACCCACAAACAAATGGCCAAACAAAGATTGTTAATAAATGGGTGGAAAGATACCTCAAAAATTATGTAGCAAGGCAGCAAAAAGCATGGATTAAGTGGCTTCACATGGATAAGTATTGCTATAATTCCACTTATCACATGTCTATCTAGATGTCACCCTTCATGGCTTTGTATGGGTATGAGGCACCGAGCTTTGTGGATTTATTGTTTGGTGATAGCAGAGTGCCTAAGGACAAAGACCTTTCACAGAAGAGTCAGGATGTCATGAGGTCTTTGAAGGAGAATATACAGAAAGCTTAGAATCAGCAGAAGTAGTATGTAGACCAGCATAGGACTGAGCGATCATTTGAGGTAGGTGACATGGTATATTTGATATTACGTCCCTACAGGCAATCCACTCTCAAGAAGAGTGGAGCAGAGAAGCTTAAGCCACGTTACTATGGACCTTTCAGGATCTCCAAGAGAATTGGAGAAGTGGCTTATGAGCTGGAGTTCGGCAGGTAGCAGGGTACACAATGTGTTTCATGTATATCATCTCAAGGCGTTGGGGCACAATGTGACACCTTTAGCAGAGTTACCTCTTCTTGATGGAGAGGGGAAATTGATTTTGGTACCCGAGGCTATAATTGATACTAGGGAATGCACTTTGAAGAGGACTATCAGAGAATACCTGGTAAAATGGAGAAGCTTGTCCGTGGAGGATGCTACTTGGGAGAACAAGCAGATATTGGAGCATCCTAATCTGAGATTGCTTGAGGCAAGCAATCTTAGGGAGGGCGGACTATAATGTCCCCTTTCTGTTCACAATGTTAGTCGATCATTGGGTTCCCATAGACTGACAGTTTGGGTAGGGAACCATGGTGGTTTGGCTTTGGATGTGTAATTCAGTGGTGTAGATGTGGTTTAGATCCAGTTGGCAGTGTCTTGTGGTGACTTAGCTCATTGTAGCCATACTTTCTATTTATAGTAAGTTTGAGATCGGTGTCATTTTGGGATTTTCAGAGTGGGGTTGGATTCGTCTCGTCGAGACCTTTCCGGCGAGCTATAGATCATTGGATTCCGACATCATCTTGATATTTATTTTAAAGTCCAAAGTTATATCACATTTAATTGACGGGAATTTATAAATATTAAGTGACTTATGAAAAGCCAATATTTAAAAGTCACTAAAGGAAAGCTTTGGGCGCCCATCCCTAGGGGAATAAAGTGAGTTAAAAATATAACATTTCCCCCCCCAAAAAGCCAATGCCCGTCTTGGGGGCAAAAATAAAAGGGAAAAAGCAAAGTCATTTGGTCATGCTTGAGAATATGATATTGTTGGCTTTTGCTCTGATAGGGTTTCTTGGAGAAGGGTTTGGAGAGGATTCGAACCAAAGGCTATTGGGAACAAAAACTCCCTCTAGTAACAGCATTCTACAAGCGTGAAAAACCATCCAAAGGTGCTATAGTTGCAAATAAACAGAGTGTTTGCAAATGAGCTTCAATGGAGATTATGTTGGTGTGGATTGTGAGCCTTTGTTGATGCATTCTTGAAGATTTCATTGATTTGCACATTCATATCTGGTGGTGACTACTATTCAGCTGTGGCACAGAGATTTTGATTGGGTTTCTTGGACTGTTGTCTTTCCTCATTGTTGGTCGTACCTGTGCAAGGACAGGTTGTACCATTTCCTGATCATTTTGGAGTATTTCATTGCATAAACTACAGTTCAGCAGGGTCACCTAGCGTTCTTGACAGCGAACAATCCATATTAGAGGGGATTTAATAGTGTTTTGATATTATATGTTGTTGGTCACAACCCAGCCTAGCCGTACCACTTGCCTGGAGGGACGTGAGGGTTCCAAGTCAGCATTTTGTGTGCTTACAGCAGTCTTATATCTATTCTTTCTTGGCGTCCAAGGGTGTAGCACTTATGTTTATCATTCTGTGAGCATTTGCTATCTACTGTAGAGATATTGGAGGGTTTTTGTAATGCCCAGTTGCTGGTCCGGCTATAGCATAAATATCAAAGTGCAAATCTTGACATGGGTATGTTATGATAATTCATTTTATGAGATTTTATGATTTGGGTCACTCTTAGTTTCCTCATATTCATTGTACTTTTTCTGGGTTTTCAATATATGCTATCTATTGTATTGTTCTGACTACACACATTGCAAGAAAACTAAAATCCCTTCTGCATCTTCTCTCTAGTCTGAAAGAACACAAATGAAAATTAAAATAACACTAAAAGATCTTAAAAAGAACCAACAGGTGCGGCACATTACAAATCTATTACCCACCAAATATTGCTTGAACTTCGCCAATGCATGACTGATGGCAAGTATCTTCTTATCATAGGTGGAATAGAGCCTTTCTGCATCCCTCAACTTCCTACTCTCAAAAGCAATAGGATGTCTATTCTGCATCAATACTGGACCAATGCATGTTCCCGATGTGTCACACTCCAACACAAAAGGTTGTGTGAAATCCGGCAATGCCAACACTGGACATGAACTCATCACCTCCTTAAGTTTGTCAAAAGCAATTTGAGCCTTTTCCGACCAACTGAATGCTCTTGGTGAGATCTATGAGAGGTGCTGCCAACTAAAAAAAACCCTTTACAAACCTCATGCAGTAGCAACATAGCCCATGAAATCCTCTCAAATCTAAAATGTTTCGAGGTGATGGCCAATCTAGAACTACCTGTATCTTCTCCTAATGAACTCTGACTCCATCAGCTCCAATCACATGCCCTAGATAGAGAATCTCTATCATACCAAATTCACACTTGGATGCCTTAGCAAACAATGACTGAGCCTCCATGATACCTAGTACTTCATCAACGTGCTGAAGATGTTCTTCCCAAACCTTACTGTATATCAAAATGTCATCAAAGAACACCAACACAACTGAAGATGCAAATGGACTAGAGCTAGGACAAATGTGTCCCATCTCCAACGATTCCTTGATCGTCTTTTCAATCTCCTCCTTGAAATGTCATTGATGACGATAAGGTGAAGTGATGACGGGCTTGGAGCCCTCCTCCAACTCAATGACATGCTCAAATCCACGATCCGGTGGTCTACCAGGAGGTATCTCTTCAAACACCATACTATGCTTATCAAGCACTGATTGAATATCTACATGATATTCCTGATCTCTTGAAGAAGATTTGGATGATACAAAGCACTGCGCTGCCCAAGTGACATCATCATGTCTGAACAATGTTTCCATTCTCCTCGCTGTCACAAATCTAGGGCCTCCATTTGAGAGTGCTCTGAGAACTACCTTCTTCCCATCATGAATGAATTCAAGTTCCATCTTCTGAAAATCCTGTATGTATCTACCAAGTGACTGCAACCACTGAATGCCCAAAACAACATCAATCTCTCTCAATCCTAACACATAGAAATCATCAATCAATGTGTAGTCTCCCATTTGAATGCCAAGCTAAGGTACCATCCTAGTGCAATCCATGGTGAAACCATCTGTAACTGTCACACTGAACCCTAAGAAATCCTCAGTTTTTAGTCATCTTTTCATAACTAAGCCCTCATCAATGAAGTTATGAGTGGCTCCACTGTCAACCAAACAAATGACTCTCTACCCGTTAACGACTCCTTTCAATCGAAAAGCACGATATCTTGGTACTCCTGAAATTGTTGCAATGGTTACATGTCTTTTATCATTTTCAACATTCGGCTCAAGCTCCAACTGTATCTGTTGCTCCTCATGATCATCAACACCATCCGAGTTATTGTCTTCTGCAGACTCACTCTCATCATCAGGATAGACTTCTATGAGATGAACTTTGCCCTTTCCTAAGCATTTGTGTCTTGGTTCCCATGGCTCTTTACAAGAGAAGCAAAGCTTCTTCCTCCTCATCTCATTCTTTGTTTCTTGATCCATCCTAGGAGGTTGATACTTCTGTTGATTGAACCCTTTCTGATTTGAACTAGAGCCCTTAAAAAATTTCTTCTGTGGTTGATATGATGGTGTAGTATCAAGATCAAGTGCAAGTTCAATAGCATCATCAAGTGTACTAGGCTTGTGAGCCTTCACCAATCCCTTCAATTTATCATTCAAACCTTCCACAAATAACATTACCACCCTTCTCTCTATCATATCCGGAACCATTACTACAATCTTCTGAAATTCATTGATGTAGGAATCCACCTTACCAACTTGCTTCAACTGTGCCAAATCCCTGTAATAGACTTCCACATCCTTCCTGTCAAACCTAATAATGAGCTTTTGTGTGAACTCGTCATAAGAGGTGATTATTGCATGTCTTTGTGAAATAAGCCCATGATGCCACCAATTAGACGCTATCCCTTCAAGTTGCATAGTAGCCAACTGTATAGCCTTTTGTTCATCCATGGGTTTGAGTGTGAGGAATGTATCAAGTTTGTGAACCCATGTTCTTGCACTCATGGCTCCGCTTCCATCAAAATTGGGTATAGGTATCTTGTTCAGTGCATCTTGATATTCCCTATTTTGTTTTGTTGGCCTCTAGGTCTTTGTGTAATGTCCCTTTAGGAACAATACTAATTTTACCCTAAATTATCAATTTCCAAGCAAACAAAGATTTAGAGAGTACCTTGGCTTGATTTAATTCCTGCAAACAAGTTAGAATATACTTACAATAATATTTCACAATCAAGTTAACATGATTAGCAAACTCATAATGGCATTATTAATTCAACTCAATCTAACTATCTAAGAGACTCAACCATAAGAGAGTTAAGGAACGTGACTTCGATGGGGTGTCTCGGATCCTCTACCCTAGGCCCAAGAGCGGATATACCATTCCCCTTGACCTCATGTAGCGCATGCCATCCATATGAGGTGGTCTACCTAATCAGGCATCCATCATCCCATTCCCCCTCATCTTGCCATTTCCTTTCCCTTTCTCCTATGATTGGTTCCTTTGAATTTGCATGTCTATGATAGGAGAATAAGATCACAAAAAGGTACCCTGGAAGCCATCTCTTCTAAGCCCAAGGGCAGTACCCTTTCTACCCTTTCTACCTCCTTGGCCCCAATGGGATTATTCAATCCCCCTTAGAGGGGTGGCGTACCTAAAAGAGTGCTCCATCGCCGTACCCTTCTTGCCCCAGATTTCCTCCATCATAGTAAAGAGATGATGCATAATAAACTAATCAGTTCTGTATAATCAAAAAATGTATATTTTTTCCTAATATATAAACATATATCTTTCTCTCTGTAAAATACCCTTCTAGAAATGACTGAAATTTTTTGCCAATTTAGATAAGATTTCTTGCACACTTCAATTAAATAACATCACCAAATGAACAAGGAATTGTATCATATCAAACCCACATCAACTTTGCATATATGAAACCAACAAATAAATGAAACATGAAATGTCAAGTGGCTGGAATTTATTTTAGTCCATGTCTGATTTTATATCAGACTTAATTACAAATCAATATGAAGCCCAAATACATCAAACTTTGCATACAAATATAGCCCAAAGCCTCTAGAATGATGATAGCTATCAAATGAACACAAAACAGCCTTGAAAGAGCTTCAATTAAATTCTGATGTAAACTTTCTGTATGCTGATATGACTGCTGGAAGTGTACTTTTTGCCCAGCCAAGGGTTTACAATGAAATATCATAAAATATCTTCTCCAAATGCATTCTATGGATGCATAGGAATGTGTTCTATCAAGCACAACTCTTCAATCTTCAAACCCTTGATCAAAGTCACCTAAAAAGCCCTGAAATGCCAATGTAAAGTCGCTGCTATAAAAAATCAGACCCTGCTGTTGCAAAATCAGACCCTGCAAAATATGAAAATACCATCCACAATGTACTCCAAATTTACTAAACTACCTTGGTAGTCAATCCTCTACACCAAGAGCTTCAAATAGATATCAATGTCACTTCCAAACTCTTCAAATAACCTGCAAACGTAATCCAATGATGAAATCTGTATGACAACATCTCATAAATTGTTATGGGATCATCACCACAACACTCAAGGGAACATCTCCTTGAAAAATAACTAGAAAATCGGAATTTTCAGTCATAAACAATAATAAAGAAAACATACCATAGCATCATTCATTGCAAAATGAAGCTCAAGTCATCTATTTAAACTTCTCAAGCTTTGATGTCCATCCTCTTGGCAATTTTGGAATGCATTTTGAAATCCATCAATAGAAATTAAGGAAATGGAACAATATTGAATGATCTTCACTTGAAATGCTTTCATTTAAAACAATCTTCAATTATTTTAAATGAATTTTGCTCCTCCTCTATGGATCGATCCTCCTTAAGCTTGGCCTTTGACACTTGCATTGAATTTTGAGATTGCAATCATTTAAAATCTTCCTCTTTGCTTGGGCGATCAGCTACATGCATTTAATTTTGTGTTTGAAATGCATTTAAAATCCTTCTAACCTCCAACTAGTACTTGCAATGATTGGGCGATTGCATTAAATAAACCAATCTATCCAAATGCAAGCATTTAATAACCTTCAAAGCATTTAAAATCTTGATCCTTGACATAACCAACTTGGCATTTAATTTATGAACTTGCATTTAAAATGCTCCTCTATTCTTGCTTCAATCCACAACTACCTCATGTGCATGCATTAAATGATGATATTTGCATTTAATAAAAACCCTCAACCGCTCCAATGCAAATATTTAATAATAAAATTTGCATTTAAAATATTTTTAAAGCTCAATATCAAATTAAATGCAATCATTTAATTTCCACAAACCCAATCGACCTCATATTCCATCGATCCAATGCAATCATTTAATAAATAAATGTTGCATTTAATATATCCTTCCTTCATTTTTGGCGGCCAGCTATGAATCATATGCAATCATTAAAAATCAAAACCAACCTCATAATTGAAAATACAATTCCAATATTGCATTTCCCATGTAGCTCAAAAACACACTTAGCTCATAATTTGGGACATTACACTCTCCTTATTCCTCACACACACTTTCTTTCTTGCTGTTCAGAATATATACATCAGCAATATATCTTCAACTCAGAATTCTTCTTGATGAATATATCAGAAAAATATATATTTTACTCTAATATATAAACATATATCTCTTACTCTTAATCTATCCCTCACTACTCAGTATCTCTCCAAATATATATCTTTACCTCTATGATAAAAGACATTCCCTTAAAAGGGTGATAAGTCTTCAAAGAGTCATAACCCTTATATAGACTACTGCCTTTTGATCGCAGGCCTAATCCATTAACCAAGTGTTGCCTTCCATTTAATACTTACTGCCATGAACTAATCGCAAATCATATTGTTTGTTGCTCTTATATTAAGTAATTTTAATACTTTTGCAAAGTATAATGATCGCACCCTTAAATAATTTACTGCCTATAATATATGAATTGCTCTTTACCAATCGTTCCCTCCATGGTCCACGATTTGTCTTGAGATTACTTAATTAATATATGTGCTTTGCCTATTGTTCTAAAACGCTAGGCATTCCACTAACCATTGCATATTATTTTATAATATTATGTATATATTATATGTAGTATATAAATATATTATATATTATAATGATTATAATAATATTTAAATGATTATTATTAATGTTTATATTTATATGTAATGTCCCTTTTCTAGCTACAGTGTTAGTCTATCATTGGATTCTCGTAGTCTAACAGTTTGGTTAGGGAACCATGGTGTTTTGGCCTTGGATGGGCAACTCAGAGGAGTAGCTGTGGTTTGGATCTAGTTGACAGTTGTCAGTGGCAATTTGGGTGCCTTGTGGCATACTTACTATTTTTAGTAAGTTCAGGTTCGGTGCCGGATTGGGATTTTCAGAGTGGGGATGGATTCATCTCGTCGAGACCTTTCTGACGAGCTATAGATCATTGCATTCCGACACCGTCTTGGCATTTATTTTAAAATCCATAAGTTGAAGTGAAATATTTAAAAGGAACTTTAATGTTAACTTATAAAGTGACTCATGGAAAGAAATATTATAAAGGGGGGTCATGTTGATGTTTGTTTTTGGACAAGTCAGCAATTAGAGTGAAATACAAAGTATCTGACTCCCTCTTGAGCAAAGTCTCTCGAATGCTGAACGAAGTGATCAAACAAGATGACTCCAAGGTTCCTTTCTTATGATTTTTGCAAGAGATAGTTCAGTGACTAAGTATGATTTTGCTGTTAAACACAAAGGGACTTACGCAATTGTTCAAACAAGCTGTTGATTCAATGATTACGAAGGCAAACACTGGAATATCTAAGTACTACAGCTTATGGCGTATGATTTGGCAATGATGTTCTTGATCCTAACTCTAATTAAATAGATAAAAAGAACAAAAGATGTAAGGTTCAGAAACACTAATCTAATCCTAGATGTAAGGATAACTATTGCTCAGGTGAAATCAAACCAAATCTTGCTTCGCCAAGACAGACAACTACACAAGATGTTTAAATCACTTATGCTCATGAAATATTCAACAAACATAAAGATCAAATTGAAGTTCAATTTTGTTCAGACCAACCATACACTGCAATTTGCATGCCACAAACTACAAATGGTGTGAACTTATAGATTTCACCACAAACAACAATGAAGCCTTCCACCAACTAACATAAACTTAAAGAAAACTTAATCTAACTTAATATTCGCTTGAAAATCCAAACCATGCAACACTTCGAAACATATATAAAGTCACCAAAGCAATGAATCTTATATTATTTCAGAGAGCCTTTTGCAACAATTCCAGAGTTTTCAACCTTCTAAATGAGAGCAACAAGAGCTCTTTTATAGACCTCAAATGAATGAAGGGTCAGGATCGGTCGGCCAAGCCAATGGACCAGATCAAGCCACATCACAAGTAGTTGTAACAAACTTATGTCTTTATTAAATGAAAGAGGCTAACTTTATTAAATGAAAGAGACAATGAAGGCACGCTTTCCAAGAAGATGAGGATGCCACATCATACTCTTCTCATATGATAGTACTATTAGATGTAATGAACCTAGACACAACTTGAGCAACATCCTCCATTGGTACACTTGTCGCCGCATTAATGGATCCTTCTGCCACTACGACATCTGATTCATAGACGCCAAGTGTCCTCTCCCAGTCATTTATCCAAGATTTATTTGCTCTAAGATGAAATGCAAGTGTGAATATGCTATCTAGCTGCCCTTCATCAACTCCATCATCCTGAAAGTAGAATGCCTTAACTTGTTGCTTCATGTTTTCAATAGTAACATCCCCATAAGGATTACATATTGTTGTCAATGCAGTGTATATATGATTCTCTGTTCTTAGAAGAACACTTCATATTCTAGACATATCTACTTCAATTTTATCAACCAATTGCCCTTTGTTATGAAAGGAAAAATACCAAGTGGTGAAGTCATGTGGAGTATCCTGATCCACCACCTTATCATGAACTAGATCTTCCAATGGAGTTTCCATAAAATTCTTGAGTTGTGGCATGTATTGCTCCTTGATAGGTTTGAACTCAGCACATATTTTTAATAAAGCTTGAACTCTATCCTTGAGATTAATGACTCTGTCATAAACTTGCACAATTTCTTCAAGATAAGTATATGCTTTCTCTTCTGTCCTTTCTATCCATCCCTTCATTATATGAGATGAAGTTCTCATGTTTTCAACTTGAAACACTGTTTCTTGTGGAAGAATGGACGAAGGTACTGGAGTAGCTTCCTTCTGCTGGATAGGTTGCATGACTTGCTGAATGTAGTGCTTTAGTGTATTGAAATCTTGTTCAACCTTTAACTTAGCTTCTCTTTCTTGCTTTAACAGGATCCTTACACTATTCACTGATTCTTGAAGTTCCTCTTCTATCTGTTCCCCTGTGATTGGACCCATGCCAATAGTAGTCACATTGTAATCTTCGGGTGCCATATCCTCTAGATCCTTTTCAACTCTAGGAACAGCTACGTGTACCTCTCTGTTTCCAGAAAGATCTTGAGTAATGTTCGAAAAGACAGTTGCTTTCTTCTTTTGATTATTCTTCTGTGCATTTACAAGCAATTCCTCAACTGGAGCGGGCTGATATGTTTCTATGATTGTACTTTCTTCAATTCTCTGCCTCAACCAAGGTGGAAATGCAGAAAGATCCTGTTGTCTTTGTACTTGATTATGTTGTACACGTGTAACTTCTTCATCAGATTCTGCTTAACCTTCCTCATCTTGATCAACAACATCATCCTCCTCTATTACAACAGTTGGACTTGAATGAATTTCTTCGGATGGAATCCAAGCAGTTTCTTCAACTACTTCAATTTCTTGTATTGAATTTTGAATATCTAAAGTACCTTCCTGTAGACTAGATGAAGTAGATGGATTATTCCTCTTCTTAGGTCTTAGACTCGATTCCCCTAGGTCTTGACTAGGTCTTTTCCTTTTTCTAACTGGATTATCACTTTGATCACCTCCACTATGTTGAAGTCCACTGTGTACTTTGCCGTCCTGATTCTCCATCATCCATCTTATTGTAAGTAAGAACTCGCCCTTCATCATTCATCTCTTGTAGCAGTTGAGTTATACAAGCTTGTGTCATGGCTAAGACTGGCTCCATCAATTCTTCTTCAGATACATCTCTTTTTGACCAATCAACTGTATAAGGCAAATCCTTTATCTTATCGAATTCATCTATCAACATAGTATCATCCTCTGTGAACTGATCTGGAATCCTGAATACTTTAGAAGCTCTAACTAAATCCCATGTGAGTCTCGAACTCTAGAGTGTTCGAAGATCATCTTCATCTTTTACACTGGCCCAATGGTCTTCCAACTGCATGACATGCTTGTATTCTCTGTTGTATTTCCAGCAAACTTGAAAAGGATCAAAACTAAGCCTCTTGGTGCCATGAGTTTGTAAATGATATGCCAGAAGTTCTATCTCAGAATACTCAGCTGCTGCTAATGACGGACACTCCAGATTTTGCCCAAGAAGAAGTGGAAACTGAATCCCGGCTTTCCTTTTCAACTTTTGGACCCTGATGAGTTCCAGGAGTTGTCTTGAAACTTCTAACATCACCATCCTGTTGGTTGGATATCTTGGTAACCTATATGGATAAGATGTAAAACCTTGGACCCTTAGGTAAGTGTACCTTTCATGCTGAGTATACCAATGTCCATATGCTGCAATGAACTCCCTTGCTGCATTTGATAATCTTTTATGAAACTCTCCTCTTAATTTCCTCAAAATGAACATAACGAATGCATCATTGAACCTTGTATAATGATTGATATTTCTGAGATGTAACTGAGCGTAACACTGATGCGATAAGTACTTATTAGGCCCAATTCCAACTTCCCCTCTTTTAGTTAAACCTGAATAGACTTCATTCCTTGCTAGAAGATAGACCACATAAGAACTCATATAAAATGACTTAGTCTTTGAAAAGTTGATGAATTGTTGATGTATACTTTGACTGATGAGCCCAACCCAATCAATCATTTTCCCTCTGAGAATCAACTTGATGAAAGAGTACATCCAAGGTTGAAAAGTAGCTGATTGTGGCATTCCTGTCATTCTGTTGAGAAACATGATCAAGTATCCAATTTCAAGATGAAAATCTGACTTGTGAAACTGTGGAGGATTATTCATATTGAACTTCATGGATGGATTGGCCATCCAATCTCTATTTCCTGCAACTTTGTCTTTGAATCAACATTGTATTCCTGCTGACCCTGCTGTATAGAAATGCTGATCATCCTATCCTTAGTTGGAATGTTGAAGGTCTCTCCAATTGCCTCTTTTTGTAAATAAGCTAAAACTATTTCATCCTTGGCCACAATCTGCCTACTATTCAGGTCATACTTTTTAACACATTCAATGATCATCTATGAACAAGGTAGAGCTGGCAGAAAACAAGCAGCTTCAATAGCTCCACTCCTCATGATGGCTCTAGCAAGACTACCTCCAGTGGGTTCCTCAAGAACTGACTTGATGTCTTCTAGGTTGCTGTTACCCATATTCATGTCTCCTACGTTTGTCCACCTTGAAACGAGCTTTGATTCTGGAATTGTACCCTTAGCATCCATCCTGATCCTCACTTGTCTCTCCTTCGAAGTCATTGCCATGATCCTACAAACTAGACATGAATAAGCAACCTCAAAAATGAATAATTAACAATCTACTTCAATTTAATGCATTGTACTTCTGATTTTATCCTTGTAATGTGAAGTTTTGCAAGAAAATATTATCATCTAGACTCAAGGAATTTATCAAAATTCACTTATGTTCTTAATTTTAACCAATCACTTGGACAATTTTCAATGCATTTAATAAAAAGAAGAAATCAGATTAGTAACATCCAGATTAAACTTACCAAACTGGCTGACTTGAGTTGATACCTTCAGAAATTTGATCAAATTCTAATTCAAATTGATAAAATCAAATCTGCACTTTGCAAAAATACCTGATTTCTGCTCCTTAAAGGCGAATCTGCTCCTTGAGAGTGATAAAAATGAAAGGGACAGCAGCTATAAATACAAAATTTGTTTTGAAAACTGCCTAACTACCTAGGCCGACCTCATTAAATGAGGCAAAATCATTTAATTTCCTCTCTCCTTCATTTAATATGATGATAATTTCAATGCAAATTCTGTGTTCTACAAGGCAAAAATGATTAAATGTTTGGAATTTTTTCCCTTTTGAGCGCATTGGTTGACTACATTGAAATTTTCTTAAAATCCTCCTCTTTGGCGCATCAGTTGAGGGTATTCGAATCCTCTAGATTTATCCTTGAGATTCACAATGTAGCGATTTCAATCCAAAATCATCCTCCTAGGCAGCGCACTGGTTCACCCTTTCGAAATCCTCTTGATCATACAAAATTCACACTCCACACTTGAATTTTACCTTTCCTTATTGGCGTGCCGGTTCATACTTTTGATTTCTCCTTATGGGCGGCGCGTTGGTTAATGATTTTGAATTCCTGTTTGAGGTTCACATTAGTTAGTGCCTTTTGAAATAGCCTTCGTCTCCCCTTGCGCAGTGGTTAAAGGTTTCGAAATCTCCTTGAACTACTTGCGGCGGATTGGTTAAGACTTTTGCTTTCTTCCTGAATTTTGCCTTGGTGCGCTGGATAGGAGTGTCGAGATCTTCTAGTTTTACTTTTCGCTTAGTGCGGCAGTTGGGATATTAGAGTTCTCTTTGAAATTTGCACTTGGCGCGTCGGTTGAAAGTTTTGGAAACCTCATGAAGGCGGGGTAGTTAAGACATTTGAAATCTTCATATTAGCGCAATGTTTTAAAGATATGGATCTCTTATAGATCCCGCGCCGTGGTTGGAGCTTCAAATTCCCTTAGATACTTTCGCTTTGGCGCGGTAGTTAAGGCGCGGAGATCTTTCTTATTGGAGCGCGGCAATTAAGACCTTTAGAATCCTCTAGCTCTCCTCTTGGCGCAGCAAATAGGTGTTTCGATTTCTTCTTGTTGGCTACGCATTAATGAATATCTCTTGAAATAGCTTATATCTCCTCTTTTGCGCGGCAATCTATACTTAGAAATCCTCTTATTATCCCTTTAGCACAAAAAAACTCAAAATCTTCCTCACTAGACTTCTTTTCGCATCAGTTCGGCATCTCAAAATCATCTAGGATAGTGGCGCGGTGGTTAACACTTTTGAGATCATCTAGTTTGATCGCACCGGTTGAAGGTTTTGGGTTCCTCTACTTTGGCGGTTGAGACTTTTAAAATCTTCTTGTTGCTTGCCTTGATAAACCTTTAACACTTCCTTTTCCCTCATCAATCTCGACGCGTTGATTTACACTTTTAATTTCCCCTAAAGGTAGTGTGTTAGTTCAAGGATTTCGATTCCTCCTTCATTGGGCGCATTGATTTAGCAATTCGACTTCCCTTTCCTTGTCGCGTTGGTTAAGGAATTCAATTTCTTGTTTTTACCTTTTGACGGAGCGGTTGATGCATTCGATATCCTCTTGATTTTCCATCCTTTGGTGTGGTGGATACAAGATTTCAAATCCTTTAAAACACTATAAAATTCACATTTTACCACTTAAAACCTGTTTCCTCATCTTAGCGCGCTGCGGTCAACACTCTTGAATCCTCCTGTTGATGCGGCGCGACGGTTAAGTGTTTTAGAATCCCCTTGAGGCTTGCGCGGTGGTTAAGTGTTTTGAAATCTTCTTAAACAAAACAAGTTCCTTCTACATGCTGCGAGTTAGATCAAAGTTTTGAAATCTTCTAGCATTTGCGCTTAAAACTAGTGGCGCATTACTTAAGGAATGGATCTCCCTTTAGTATATCACATAAAAGCCTCGTCAAAATTGCTTGTATATTCACCTTTTGCTAACTACGGATTTCGAGATCTTCCTCTGGAGGTTTTGAAATCCTCTTGAAGATGTTCATTTTCAAGTGCATTGACTTAGTCATTTTTAGGATTTCAAACATGAATGGAATGGAATTCATTTCTAGATGAATAGAATGGAATTTTGATCAAGACTTTTCATTTTTACAAGTTTGTATACCAGAAGAGACCTCCAGTTATAAAGCCAAAATCTTCTAGGAGAGAGACTTCCTGTTGGATTGACAGAGGAAACAACCCAAAGACATCATCAAAACTTCACGCAAAGCACAAGCTCCCAAAAAGAAAAGGGGGTCCCTATTCCTAATGGGGTGATGTGTGATTTGGTCACAACAGGTCACTAATGTGTTTGGGCGCCCATCCCTAGGAGTGCAAAAGGTGATTTAAAATGATATATTTCCCTCTTAAAACCCAACGCCCAACTTGAGGGAAATATAAAAGGCAAAAAGGAGTTCATTTGAGATATGCTATGTTTATGATATTTGCTACTTCTTGGCTCTGCTAGGGTTTTGGATTGTGAAGGTTTGAGGATTCGAACCAGAGGCTCTTGGAGACAAAAACCTCCCTAAGTAACGGCATTCTACAAGGGTGCAAGATCACCCAAAGGTGCCATTAGAGGTGGATACACTCAGTGTTCACAGTTGTGCTGAAATGGAGATTGTTGGATGAGATTTTGAGGGTTCATTGATCATATCTTTGGCAGTTGTTCAAGAAGAGGTTGAAGATAATGGAGTGAAGGCAGATTTTGTTGTGATTGAAGTGAGTTTTTGCTGTTGTGAAAAACCCTCTTGCTGGCCGTACCATTCAAAGAGGAGTTTTGAGGTGTTTGAGGGCTACTCTTTCAGTCCTACCTGGTCGCCATCAGCCTAGGACAGCATTTAGAATGTTTAGAGGAGAAATAACAAGGGTTTGAGTTATTTATATTGTTGTTTGCATCTTAGCCATGGCCGTACCACTTGGCCAGAGGGATGTGTGACCCTAGGGAGTTGTTATTGGTGTTTGTAGCCGAAAAATCCTTCCTCCTTGGGCGATTACAGCCTCCCGAGTTGCTGATAACATTTGTATGCACATCATTTCATATTCTTAGAAGATTTGGAGTGTTTTCCATGATACCCAATTGTTAGTCTAGTCTCAGCATATGTACCAAGTTGCAAAACAAATGATGGGTATGTGATAGTAATTGTTAATTGGCCATTTTACCATCTAGGTCTTTCTTATTTTCCTCATATCTATTGTATATTTTCTGGGTTAGCATTATATGCTATACATTGTATGCTCTAGCAACACACATCTGCAGGAAAACTGAAACCCCTTCTGCATCTTCTCTCTAGTCTGAAAGAACACAATAAAAATTAAAAAATAACACTAAAAAGACTTTAAAAAGAACCAACAAGTGTAGCACATTACAGTGGTATCAGAGCACAACTCTTCCTGCCATCCTGTGAGGTTAGATTCAGACATGCAGAAGAAAACATATCCCTTTGATATAGATACAGAGATAGTAGCCGCAGAGGAACAACCAGTGGTCATTTACAGCGGGGAAGATATTGAAGCACCGAGGACAGGTCCCTTTTCAAGTGTGGTTCCAACACAGGTTGAAGAGATGGGTGACCGAGATCTTGAGGAACCCAGCTTGCGGGGTATCGAGGGGACAGCAGAATATAGAGAGAGGACTCTTGTAGATCGACGAGACTATCAGAGAGTCATAGGCAGAACTGAACCATACCCTTGGCCGGTTGGTACTTTCAGAAAACAGAAATAACAGGAACAACAATAATAATGGAGGAAACAGGAACAATTTTGGGGAAAGAAACAGAGCAGATAATGGTGGTGATAGGCGTATGGGCGACGAGAACAATGGAGACAAGCAGAATGGTGACAGGCACAATGTAGATCGACAGAGAGATAGAGAGGATGAAGGTGAAGCCTCAGTCACGAATAGGAGAGCTATCTAGCTAATAGCTGGGGATAGACCTGGTATTCCTACATTTGCACCCAGGAACAATGTTCCTGAATAGGACGCCACACAGCTTGAGTTCCAGGATGAGATCCTGAGAGTTTGGAGAGCATCCAGTGCAGAGTTTAGGGTTGAGATGACATTTGGTGAATACTTTGACATCAGGATGAGAAATAGACCCTGCAAGGGAAATAGACCTCAAAACCAGAAGCTACAGAAAAAGGTTAGCAAGATGACTCCCATATTTTGATGGTTCTAGTAAAACCACCGCGAGAGCATGGGTCCAGAAACTGGACAGTTACCTGCAGATCAACCCCATGCCTGGAGAAGATGCTATTACTTATGCCACTTTACATTTGGATGGCAGTGCGCATAAGTGGTGGAGCAACGGCAAGGTCACTCTGGGACATGATCAGATAACCTCCTATGTGGAGTTCACAGCCAGACTCAGACAAATTTGACAAGAAGGATCCTAAAATGCAATTCAAAGAGTTGGCTCAATTGAAACAAGTGGGCTCTATAGATTCTTACATATCAAAGTCCCAGGACCTTTTAGTGATGGTTTCTGATATTTCAGAGTGTAGATTGATCATGCTCTTCATTGATGGGTTGTCAGATCCACTTCGAGGCTGGATTAAGGGTTTAGACCCTGCATCATTACAGGAGGCCATGAAGAAGGCCCGTGATATGGAGTCTTCTGTTTGGAGAAATAAGTTTCAATCCAAGGGCTCTCAGCATAGGAGAGACAAGGAGAAAGACAAAAGACATTTTCAGAGAGATTCCGGATAGTAGCACAAGAGTTCTTCCAGGTTGGATAATGACCAGTTGAATGACCTCAGGAGGAAGAAGCTTTGTTTTCACTGCCAAGAGCCTTGGGATCCTCAGCACAAGTGTGCTGCCCAAGGAAAAGCTAAACTGTTAAGAGTATTTTTCAGCAGATGAGTCCGTTGAATCAGAGTCACATTCAGAGCAACAATCAGAAGATAATGATTCAGTGACTGATGTTGCATCTAAAGCTTCAGAAAAGGAGGAGACAACCCTACCTACAGCATATCTCTCGAGCATTCAGAGAGAGGGATCATTTCGGATGACAGGAGTACAAGGCGGACAAAGAGTGATCACATTACTCGACACAGGTGCCACTCATAATTTCATAGATGAGGGCTTGGTTGCAAAGAGAGAGCTAAAGACTGAAGAGTTTGAAGGGTTTAAGGTGAGGGTGGCTGATGGATTTGTACTCACATGCACTAGAAGGATACCTAATCTCACCATATTGTTGAACAATTACACATGCCAGTCAAATTTCTATGTTGTTAGCATGGGTGAGATGGATGTGGTGTTAGGCATGCGATGGTTGCATGACATTGGAGAGTTCACACTCAACTCGAGGACTATGGAGATGAAGTTTGAGGTGAACAGGGTACGACATGTGCTCAGGGGTATTTCAGATGGTGGGTTGAGAGTGGTTTCACTCAAGAGGATGGAAAGATTGATTCGACATGATCAGGTTTAGTGGGCAGCAGAGGTGATGGTGATGCCTGCAGTATCAAAATAGCAAAAGCAGGAGTATCCACCTAACATACAAGCTCTCTTGACCAAACACACCAAAGTGTTTAGTGACATACCACCAGGTAAACCCCCTAATAGGGGTATTGAGCACGTTATTGAGTTGGAGGAGGGTACCAAGCCAGTGATTACTACACCATACGTGCACCCGAAGAGGTACAAGGATGAGATCGAGAAGGCTATCAAAGAGCTTCTCGAGATGGGGCACATAAGGCCAAGCAAAAGTCCATTCGCCTCATCAGTGGTCTTAGTGAAAAAGAAAAACGGAACTCTGAGAATGTGCATTGATTACAGAGAGTTAAATAAGAAGACCATTAAGAACAGGTACCCTATACCCCACATTGATGAGCTAATAGATGAGTTGCACAGGGCCTGTTACTTCTCCAAGATAGATTTGAGATCCAGATATCACCAGATTCGGGTCAGGGATGAAGATGTGGAGAAGACAGCTTTCAAGTGCCATTATGGGCACTTTGAGTTCATGGTCATGCCATTTGGTTTGACCAATGCACCAGCCACCTTCCAATCCTGTATGAACAGGGTGTTTAGAGAGCAGCTGAGGAGATTTGTGCTAATATTTTTTGATGACATTGATTTACAGCAGGACTTGGGAGGAGCAACTAAAGCAAATTGACATTGTCCTGAGTATATTAGAGCGGGAGTCATTGTATGCAAAAATGTCAAAATGTGAGTTTGGGATGACCGAGTTGCTATACTTGGGTCATATTATCAGTGCTGGTAGTGTGAAGGTGGACCCAGAGAAGATTCGGGCAATCATTGACTGGCCGCCACCAAAGAATCTCTCTCATCTTAAGGGATTCCTTGGACTTTGTGGGTATTACCGCCGTTTCATGAAGGGGTTTGCATAGTCAGCTACCCCCCTCACAGATTTGACTCAAAAGGATGCTTTCAGTTGGTCAAGTAGTGCATAGGAGTGCTTTGACAGGTTCAAGGAGATTGAGTACATGTCATGTGTTGGCTATTCCAGATTTCAACAAACCTTTTGAGTTACAGTGTGATGCCTCAGGGTAAAGCATTGGTGCGGTAATCATGCAGGACAAACACCCCGTAGCATTTGAGAGCAAGAAGTTGAGGGGTGTGGAACGGAGCTACAGTGTATATGACAAGGAGATGTTAGCCATCATGCATGCATTGGCCAAATTTAGACAGTATCTAGTGGGCAGCAAGTTTGTGGTGAAGACTGATCACAACAGTCTGAACCATTTCCTTGGTCAAAACGACCTGAATGAGAGGCAGCAAAAGTGGGTTAGCAAACTTCAGGCTTACAACTTTGACATTATTTATGTCAAAGGCAAGAAAAACATAGTTGCTTACGCTTTGTCCAGGAGACCCCATTTGTCTGCACTAGGTGCTATTTCAGATGATTGGAAGGAGATGATATCCACAAAATATGCGAAGGACAAATGGGCTACTAGGATAATACATGGCATTATCAGGGACGACAGATACTCAGTGGTATTTGATTTAATCATTTACAAGGACGGGATCTTCTTAGTGTCACGATCAGAGATGAAGCAAAAGGTTTTGAGGGCATTCCATGACTTGCCTATGGCAGAACATCCGAGATACTACAAAACATACAGGCACATCAGAGAGAGGTTCACTTGGAAGGGCCTGAAAATAGAAGTTATGCAGTATGTGAGAGAGTGTCCGATATGCCAGCAGAATAAAAAGGAGCACTCTTTCCCAGGTGGATTATTGCAACCCCTGCCCATTCCTGAAAGGAAGTGGGATAGCATTTCTATGGACTTTATCACAGGCTTACCTAAAGTCCAAGGCAGGGATTGTATCTATGTGGTAGTGAACAGATTGACGAAGTATGCACACTTCTTTGCCATCTCTACCACCACTGCAGCTCAGGTTGCAGAGTTGTTTTTTAGAGAGGTATTTCGTCTTCATAGGTTGCCACGAAGCATTGTCAATGATAGGGACAGCAGGTTTCTTAGTAATTTTTGGCAGGACCTCTTCAGGTTGACAGGGATAGAGCTCACCCCCAGCACGGGCTACTACCCACAGACAAATGGCCAAACAGAGATTGTCAAGAAATGGGTGGAAGCATACCTCTAGAATTATGTAGCAGGGCAAGAAAAGGCACGGATTAAGTGGCTTCACATGGGCGAGTATTGTTACAATTCCACTTATCACATGTCTATCTAGATGTCACCCTTTATGGCTTTGTACGGATATGAGGCACCGAGCTTTGTTGATTTACTGTTTGGTGATAGCAAAGTGCCCAAGGCCAAAGACCTTCAGGAGAGTCAGGATATCATGAGGTCTTTGAAGGAGAATAAACAAAAGGCTCAAAATCAATAGAAGCAGTATGCCGATCAGCAAAGGACTGAGCGATCGTTTGAGATTGGTGACATCGTATACTTGATGATGTAGCCCTATAGGCAGTCCACTCTCAAGAAGAGTGGAGCAGAGAAGCTTAAGCCACGGTAATATGGACCTTTCAGGATCTCCAAGAAAATTGGAGAAGTAGCTTATGAGATAGAGTTGCCAGCAGGTAGCAGGGTACACAATGTGTTTCATGTATCTCGCCTCAAGAAGGCGTTGGGGCATAATGTGACACCATCAGCAGAGTTACCTCCTCTTGATGAAGAGGGGAAATTGATTTTGATACCCGAAGCTACAATTGATACCGAGGAATGCACTTTGAGGACTCTCAAAGAATACCAGGTGAAATGGAAAAACTTGCCTATGGAGGATGCTACTTGGGAAAATGAGCAGAGATTAGAGCATCCTAATCTGAGATTGCTTGAGGCAAGCAATCTTAGGGAGGGCTGACTATAATGTCCCCTTTCTAGCTACAGTGTTAGTCTATCATTGGGTTCCCGTAGACTAACAGTTTGGTTAGGGAACCATGGTGTTTTGGCCTTGGATGGGCAACTCAAAGGAGTAGATGTGGTTTGGATCCAGTTGGCAGTTGTCAATGGCAGTTTGGGTGCCTTGTGGCATACTTACTATTTTTAGTAAGTTCGGATTCGGTGCCAGCTTGGGATTTTCAGAGTGGGGATGGGTTCGTCTTGTCGAGACCTTTCTGACGAGCTATAGATCATTGCATTCCGACACCGTCTTGGCATTTATTTTAAAGTCCGTAAGTTGAAATGAAATATTTAAAAGGGACTTTAATGTTAAGTTATAAAGTGACTCATGAAAAGAAATATTATAAAGGGGGGTCACTAATGTGTTTGGGCGCCCATCCCTAGGAGTGCAAAAGGTGATTTAAAATGATATATTTCCCTCTTAAAACCCAATGCCCAACTTGAGGGAAATATAAGAGGCAAAAAGGAGTTCATTAGAGATATGTTATGTTTATGATATTTGCTACTTCTTGGCTCTGCTAGGGTTTTGGATGGTGAGGGTTTGAGGATTCGAACCAGAGGCTCTTGGAGACGAAAACCTCCCTGAGTAACGGAATTCTACAGATGTGCAAGATCACCCAAAGGTGCCATTAGAGGTGGATACACTCAGTGTTCAGAGTTGTGCTAAAATGGAGATTGTTGGATGAGATTTCGAGGGTTCATTGATCATATCTTTTGCAGTTGTTCAAGAAGAGGTTGAAGATAATGGAGTGAAGGCAGATTTTGTTGTGACTGAAGTGAGTTTTTGCTGTTGTGAAAAACCCTCTTGCTGGCCGTACCATTCAAAGAGAAGTTTTGAGCTGTTTGAGGGCAGCTCTTTCAGTCCTACCTGGTGGCCATCAGCCTAGGACAGCATTCAGATTGTTTAGAGGAGAAATAACAAGAGTTTGAGTTATTTATATTGCTGTTTGCATATCAGCCATGGCCGTACCACTTGGCCAGAGGGACGTGTGACCCTAGGGAGCTATTATTGGTGTTTGTAGCTGAAAAATCCTTCCTCCTTGGGCGATTACAGCCTCCAGAGTTGTTGATAACATTTGTATGCACATCATTTCATATTCTTAGAAGATTTGAAGTGTTTTCCATGATACCCAGTTGCTGGTCTAGTCTCAGCATATGTACCAAGTTGCAAAACAAATGATGGGTATGTGATAGTAATTGTTAATTGGCCATTTTACCATTTGGGTCTTTCTTATTTTCCTCATATCTACTGTATATTTTCTAGGTTTGCATTATATGCTATACATTGTATGCTCTGGCAACACACATCTACAGGAAAACTGAAACCCCTTCTGCATCTTCTCTCTAGTCTGAAAGAACCAGTGATTAAGGGGGATGCATCCCCCGACTATTTGCCCCGCTCTCCAAACAGGGAACGTCCAGGGGACTCGGGGACGGGGGACAGGACATCCCCCCGGCGTTCCATAAAATCAAGAGTTTTTGGGGACGTCCCAAGGACGCCCCCTACAGAAGGGAACCGTTCCCTGGGAACGTCCCCCATTAGGGGAACGCAGACGCATCCCGGGGACGCTCAGAAGCTCCCCCTTAAAAAAAAAAAAAACCTAAAAATAATTCCCACTAAAGTTAAAAAAACACGCGGCAAAAATAAGAAAACCCTAAAATTGACTTGTTAAAGTTAAAAAAGACGCGGCTTAAAGAAATCGTTAAAGTTAATTGTTAAACTCATCCCTGCGAATTCATTGTCACCGTTCGAGCTCAGTGTTCGTCTGCAAATTCACAGTTCCTTACAGAGTCACCTGCATTGGCGCAACAAATTCACCGTTCGTCTACAAATTCACCGTTGCTTTCAGTCTGCAAATTCACCGTTCGCGCTCTGCGTCAAACAGGGTAGGCATTGTTTTTTACAACATGATTTTTTTTAGGCGTCAGACCATTTCGAGCACTATAGTGCTCAATATTATAATGTTCAGTGTTCAACTTCAATATAATTAATTTCGAGCACTATAATGTTCAATGATTAATATAATAATATTTATAATTTTATTATTATATTATTATATAATATATTGTATTTAGTTTTACTATTATTAATTAATAATTATACTATACAATTATAATTTATAATTTATGTTCAATGATTAATATTAAATATACTAATATTTATATATCGTATTATAATTTATATCCTATACTATTATATATTTTAATATTTAATATTAATATATATTATATTATATAATTTATATAATTATAAATTTATATGTTCAATAATATAATAAATCATAAAAATATAACAATAATATTAACTTTTAGTTTTTAACTTTTTACTTGACATTTAGGTCAGCGTAACTGTAGACGTTGCATTTGGCCATGTGTTTTAGTCTTATATAGTGTGTATAGAAATAAATTTTAAAGTCATACTACTGTAAGCCTAGGTCAAGGCCTATTTATAATTTTTAATTTAATAATTTATAATTTTATACTGAATTATAGAAAAGAAAGGTAGATTCTATTAAGTGCTAGAAAGATATATAAATATATGTCTTTCTCTGCTCATGAGTCTGTGTCAAGACCTCTAGTCAAGTAATTGACTGTTGCTGTTGATATACTAAAATATGGTTGTTCCGATATGACAATTTTATAGTGACCTTTTTTATTTTTACGAGTTACCATTTTTTGCATTTGGGACAAGCAAGTTTGCATAGTAAACTTAAGTCTTATTTATATTAACTTTTTAGTTTTTACTTATCCTCATATGAATTACTTACATAGAAAGTTAAATATAGAAAATTTTGTATTGGAAGTTTTGTTATAGTAAGTTCTGTTTATTGATTATTCTCACATTAATTTTAAAATATTTAAATATATAACATGTATTCAGATTTTCCAAGGGACCTGCATAGTTATGAGTTATCAGTCTCATTACTCAGATAGTATGTGCTAAATGATGTTCCATTTAGGTTCATGCCATCCTTCTGAGTAATTCTTTGGTCAAGTTGGATTGATGCTGCCAATTTTGACTTGATTTACTTAAGTTTTTTTGTTATCGCCTCATATTTTGTTTCTCACAGATAAAGTTTAAATCTTATAGGGTTTCCATGGAGTTCTTTTTTGTATAGCTATTTAATATCGTCCACTCTATTGAAATTTTAGTTTAGTGCCCTGTAAAGTCTGTTTGTTAACTTTGTTTGCTGGGTATGAGTGGTGCTGTATCATCACAGTTGGCAACAACACATAGTCAGATACTAATTAGTAATTACTATAGCACCACCCATTCTTGGAGTGTTTGATGTTGAAGTATTGAATATTCTGTATTTCTTGCCTGTATCTGGTGGCAGCCCACAAGGTGGGTTGTTGAATGTTTGTGTGATTATAATTTATTATTATATCAGTAGTTGTTGCACTTCTTTCTATCTTGTTAACTTTTGCATTCATCTTGGTTTTTCAGCTATAGTTCTAAGCTCTGTTACATCAAAGTTTTAAACAACAACAGTTTTTCGATTTTCCATCCTAAGAGCACTTGTTTGATGTACATCTTTTTATATTGCAGCAGGGTTCAAATTTGCTGAGTGAACTGTGAAACTGAAGATGGATAGTGATACATTGAGTGTAAATGCTGATTTGGATTTGGAGAATGAAGTTTGAGTCAGAGGAATCAAGGAACCAAACAGAAACTACAGGCAATTCAAGTGCAGATGCAAGTGAAAGCGTGTTAAAAGTTGATTGCCCTTCAACATTGTTAGCACAATTTGCCAAGGGGCCATTTAGCAAGAAAGATCCTTTAAAGCAGTATGCAACAATAATAGACACAAATAAAGCACCTCGTTCAGGTGGAAGTCGAAAATGGAAATGCAACATTTGCCCAAAAGGTACTTGGAATGGCAGCATGACGAGGACCAATGCACACTTTTTGCATATCCCTGGTAAAGGAGTTGAAGGTTGTTCAAAGCTCTCACTTGAAATGAAGGCTGAGATAATCAAACTATATACAGGGGAAATCACTACACCATCACTTTCTAGTACACCAACACGAGGAGGTTCAACTTTGGGATTACCACCTTCATAGCTGTCATTTGAGGTGAGTGCAGTGCAATCAAGAGGGAAACGAAAAGCTACAGAATCAACCTCACCAAACCCAATCACAGATATGTTCAATGTGCAAGCAAGGGAGGTTGCAAATGAGGCCGTTGCCAATGTCTACTTTGGCAATGGGATTCCTTTCCATGTTGCTCGATCTCCTTTGTACAAGGAAATGTTTGAGAAGGTAAGGCAAGCTGGTCCTGGTTATGTGGTTCCTAGTAAGACTAAATTGAGAACCACACTCTTGGAAAAAAGTTATTCCAAGGTTAACTTGTTGATGGAGGAGATGAAGGTCAAATGGGTGACACATGGCTGCAGCATAATCATAGATGGGTGGACGGATATTAGACATCGTCCACTCATCAATGTTATAGTTTCATGCATTGATGGACCTTACTTCTTGCGAGCAATTGATTGCTCAGGAAAACGCAAAGATGCTGAGTTTCAGTTTCAAATCCTGAGAGATGCCATTGAGGAGGTTGGTCCTCAAAATGTGGTGCAAGTGATTACTGATGCAACAAATGTTTGTAGGGCAGCAGGTATGTTGGTTCAATCTACATATAGGCACATCTATTGGACCCCTTGTTGTGTGCATGCTATGAACAATGCACTCAAAGACATTGGAAAGATAGAGTGGGTGAAACAGGTGGTGGCAGATGCAAGGGATGTGCAAATGTTTATTTGCAACCACCATATGTCATTGGCATTGTTTCGGACCTTTGCAAAGAAAGAATTCCTCAAACCAGTTGAGACTCGGTTTGCTTCCTATTTCATTCTACTAGAGAGGATGCTTGAGTTGCAAGAGCCATTGCAACTTATGGTTATGACAAAAGATTGGAACAGATGGATAGAGTCGAAGACTGAACAGGGGAAGAGGGTGAAGGAGACTGTGATTAGTGATACTTTTTGGTCGAATGTCAAATACATCACATCTTTTGTAGACCCTGTTTTCACTGTTATTAGATTTGGGGATTCTCATAGTCCTAGTCTTGGGGAGATGTATGAGTGCATTGATAGAATGCTTGGCCAAATGAAGGCTACCATTTGTGCGAAAGACCCCACCCTACAGTTGTACAATGAGCATATTGACCCCATCATCCAAAAAAGGTGGAGCAAGTTGAACACCCCTCTACACATGGCTGCATATGCTTTCAATCCAAAATGGTATGTGGAAAGAGTTGGTAGAATTCCTCCTATTCGTGATCAAGAGGTGAGGAATGGCATCATGAAAGCCTTCAAAAAAATGTATAGTCCAGAGGAAGCTTCATTGATCAGAGTTTAGTGGGTTAACTTCGCAGAACTAGAAGGCTACAAGAGTTCGGCAAGGATTGATAGGCTCAGTATGAAGCCAGCTAGTTGGTGGACAATCTATGGACCTCCAGGACCATTGACCACACTTGCCATTCGTCTTCTCTCACAGGTTTCTAGTTCCTCAGCTGCTGAGAGGAACTGGTCCACATATAGCTTTATCCACTCTCTAAAGAGGAATAGACTTACCTCTACAAGAGCGGAAAAGCTTGTTGCAGTACATAGTGCTTTGCGTCTAAATGGTCGCAAGACACCTCAGTATAGGCAGAGCCTAGCACAGAGGTGGGATGTAGACCCTGAGGAGCCTGGACAACTTGATGATGACCATAGTGTGCAGGTGGCATTGGAGGATCCTCTTCTTTCTAATAGTTCCAACGATGAGGAGCTTCCTACATACGCTGCTGCTGATGATGATGATTCTGATTTTTGAGTTTTCAGTTGTAGATATTGTTTTTGGCAATATAATTTTGTCATTTTGATGCTTATCACTTGTGTAATGTGATTACGAGACTCTAGTATCTACTTAGTACTTTCAACTTTCAAAGTTCAAACAGTTTTAAAGTTTATAACTTACTTGAATACTTCAATTTGAAATTTGGAATGGATCATGATTTTCAGCTACTATGAGTATGACTTTGATTCTTGAATTATCATTGATATTTAGTTGTTTAATGTTTAAAGTTTAGTGCTTACTGTTAGTGTTTACTTTAAGTTTACTGTTTAACTGTTTATGTTACCTCAACACGTATCTTGTTTTAGTTTTTAACTTTTTAACTTGTATTATTGTATATATTTTTATTAAAATATTTATAATAATAGCCGTCCCCTTGCCGTCCCCAAATTTGTGGAAAATTTTTGCCGTCCCCCGAAACCCGTCCCCCCCGTTCCCCTGTCCCCCCGTCCCGGAAACTCGGAGAAACACTGGAAAGAACACAATAAAAATTAAAAAATAACACTAAAAAGACTTTAAAAAGAACCAACAGGTGCGGCACATTACCTTATAGTTGTCATTTATAAATATAATAATATATCTTTGCTAATAAATATATTATATTTCTAAGTCATACTGCAATATATTTTTTTCTCCCTAAATTTTTGAAATGAAATAGGGCAACGGTCACTTGCAGAGATACAGAGGGTTTGAGAATCGATTCTAGGTTTTACGAGGAGATCCTGGAGGGCCAAGGAGAGGAGATTTACCTAGCAAATAGGGCAAAGCTGGATTTGACAGAGTTGTTGCGAATCAAAAGGAGGTGATTCTAACTAGAGCAAATGCAATCAAACTTCGTAGTAGGCATGTTGGGACTATGCGAAAGACGGATCAAAATAATAGGACGGGTTTTCCTGGAAAAGGCAGGCGGAGTGGGAACTGGAATAGGGGACAGAGGTATGAAGGTAAAGGAGATTTTGGGCAGGTAAAGAAATCGGGGCCCAGGAAGAGTATGGGTAGTAAGATATTCGTTATGTCGGAGGAATATATAGCATGCAGTGTAGATCGATACAAGGAGCGAGCCCTTTTTGTGAAATGGTGTGGTTAAGGATGCTCGGGCATAGAAATCATGGATTGGTGGCTTCAATCTTATGCCGAGCAGGTAAGCATCCGTCCTCTAGCTAATTCTTTCTTCCTTCTGGAATGTATTTCTAGGGAGTTGAAAATGGAATTGTTATATGGGGATCCGATTTTCTTTAATGGGTCAAGCTTTCATTGGATAAATTGGTCACAGGCGTTTGATCCCATTAAAAATAAATTCTCCAAAACACTTGTCTAGGCAAGTTTGCGGGACCTTCCCGTAGAATTCTGGGATATAAAAGCCCTAATCAAAATTGGGGACGAACTAGGAGGCTTTGTAGGGGTCGAGGAGGATTTTCTCAATGGGAAAACCGGGTCAACAGCAAACATTTGTGTGGAAATGGATACAAAATTGGGATTATACAGAGAATTAGAGATTGTTACGAAGTTTGGTAAATGGCCTCAAAAAATTGTTCAAGTAGATGGCCAAAGGATGGGAAGTTGTTTGCTGAGAAGGAGTTTTGAAGCAGGATCCTCTAAGATGTCACCCAAAAGTAAATCCCTCATAATACCATCAGAAAAAACTAGAAAAACTAGGGAGAATCCTCCAGAGAAGGTTCACCAAGAGGTAAATAAGGACAAGGAGTTGGAGATAGATCAACAAGGTAACAAGATGCGCCGAAATCGGAAGTCCTGGAGACGAGAGCAACCAAGGAAAGTGTGAAAACTCGGGAATTGGAAGAAAATGTAGAGGAACAGGATAGTGGTCCTCCTCAAGTTTGCAAGAGTGTAGGAGCATATTCCAGTCTAACTAAACAAAGAAGTGATTCACTTACAGAGGGGAGAGAAGTTTCTCACACTAAATTAAAAGAAGGTATGCAGGAAGGGGTTAAATGGCTAGAAATCTTGCCCTCTACTCGAAGGGCAGAACAGTCTCCCTTAGCACCAATGGAGAACTCCGCTTCTATGGGTTTGAGCACAAAGGAGGCCTCTCTTTTGGAAGAGTGATTGTTGGAGGAAGCTTGCGAGCTTATGGATAATTTAATCACAAATAAAGAGGTATCAAAGTCCCTGGAAGATCTACATTGTGAACAGGAGGATACAAGGATGGAATTTTGGAATACTTTGGATGTGGAGGCAGATTTGATTGAAAATGAAAATGATCTATTGTTTGGGTCCAATGAAATTCCAACGGAAGATGGTCAGCTGGAGGTCACGGAAAAGTTAGGGATTGCTACAACTTCTAATGCAAACTCCAGATTGTGGGCAGAGGAAAACTCCTGGCAGAAAGTCAAGCAAAGAAATGAGGGTTAAAGACAGAGAGGCAAAGGGTCAAACAAAAATCTCTTGGATGTTAAGATCAAGGAAGGGGACTCCCCTTCCCCGAGAGCCATGAGGTTCATAACATGGAATGTTAGGGGCCTAAATGCCCCTAACAAGCAGCGTTTGGTCAAAAGAAGAATAAAGCTAAGTCAAGGGACAGTTTTTATTCTTCAAGAAACAAAATTGACCAACGTGGATTTTGAGAATTTCAAGAAAAAGCTGAGACATTGGAGTGGACTCTCAATTCAAGCCTAGGGAGCTAGCAATTTTCTGGGAAGCAAAATCAGTATCTGTAACTAAAGTAGATGAAAGCCCAAACTGGATAGCTTGTAAAGTGAAGAGTTTCAACTCACATTTAGAATTTCTGCTCCTCAATGTATATGGCCCCAACGGATGCATCCAAAAAAGAGAAACATGGCATGAGTTGGATAGCTTCCTATCAAGAAATCAAGACAGTCAAGTAATACTTGGTGGGGACTTCAATGCCATTCTTAGTGTAAATGATAAAAGGGGAGGAAAAGGATATGTCTCTCAGTCTCAGAAAGATTTTGTGGATTGGGTGGGCTGGAATAATCTCATGGAGATTCTTCCCACGAATGGGAAATATACTTGGACCAACAGAAGAATAGGTTTCAGCCACATTGCAGAGCGGCTGGATAGATTGTTCTTTGCAGGGGATCTCTCATCCTTCTCTTTTGAGTTAGTCACCACAATTGTGCCATGTTCACGTTCTAATCACTTCCCCGTTCAATTGGAAATTTTGGGTGAATAAAAGCTAAACAAGAGCCCTTTTAAATTTGAAAATGTGGTTACCAGAGCCAAATTTTTTGGGCTTAATCAAAGAATGGTGGAACAGGGAATTCATTAAGGGCTCGAAGATGTTCATCTTTGTGTCAAAATTGAAAAGACAGACAAAAATTAAAAGATTGGAATATGGATAATTTTAAGGATATTTTTGCAAGCAAAAGAGCTATAGAGGACAAGCTTCAGGAATTGGAGAACAAGGTAATTTCTGAAGGGATGGATAAGAAATGTTTTCAAGAAAAAAAAACAGCTTATGTCCGCTCTAGAAGACATTTTGGCAAAAGAAGAAATCTTCTGGAGACAAAAATCTAGAGAGGTCTGGATTAAAGAGGGTGACATCAATACCAAATTTTTCCATAACAGCACCAAACAAAGGAGAATTGTGAATCGAATCTCTTCTCTCAAAAAATCTGATGACACACTGGAAGAATCAGCTTCAGGTATAGTTGATATGGCGGTCTCCTTCTTTAAGAATCTACTTTCAGCAGAAGAGGGCTCCCAACTCCTCCCTCAGAGGAAGTTGCTCCAGAATATACTGAGCTTAATCAAAGAAGATCAAAATAGGTTTTTGAATCAGGATTTCATGGAGGATGAAATTAAATTTGCTCTCTTCCAGCTTCACCCGGATAAGGCTCCCGGCCCTGACGGTTGGCCAGCTAGATTTTTTCAAAAATGTTGGGAGGTTTTAGGGAAAGAGATGACAGAGGCCATCAATATAGCGTGGAGGTCAGGGCATCTTCTTCGAGAATTAAACAATACCTTTATAGCTCTAGTGCCAAAAAAACAAGAAGCTTCTTCTTTAGATGATTTCAGACCCATCTCTTTGTGCAATACTTTATATAAAGTAATGACCAAAGCAATCGCAAATCGACTTAAAACTATGCTGCCAGACATCATATTGGAGGAACAGACGGGTTTTGTTCCAGGGAGATCAATTCTAGATGGCGTAATAATAGCTCAAGAAGTGATTCACTCCATTCAGTCAACCAAAAAATCAGGGATGATTGTCAAATTAGACATTAAGAAGGCATATGACAAAGTGGATTGGAGATTTCTTTTGAAGACTATGGAAGCTTTTGGCTTCACTAAAAAATGGTTGAACTGGGTTTATCAATGCATCTCCACACCAAGGTTCTTATTTCTTATAAACGGATCTCCTGAGGATTTTTTTGAATCATCGAGAGGAATCAGACAAGGGGATCCATTGTCCCCCTTTTTGTTTATAATCATGGCGGAGGCTTTGGGTAGAGCAATTCTGCAACAAATCAATAGTGGGAATCTATTAGGGTTGGAAGTCACAAGCTCACTCCCACCAGTTTCTCATCAACAATTTGCTGATGACACAATGTTGTTTGGAGCAGCCAAGCGTAAAGAAGCTCAATGTCTTAAAAATCTCCTTAATCTCTATACTTTGGCTATAGATCAAGAGGTCAGCAAAGAAAAATCTCGTATCTTCTTTTTCAACACAGACTTGCAGTTGGAAAAAGACATTATGCAAATTTTAGGTTTCAACAAGGGGCAGCTTCCTTGCACTTATCTAGGTCTTCCTCTAACAAAAGATCTGAGAGCCTCAACTTTTTGGGAGAATTCAATTCAAAAGATGGGGGATAAAATAACCTCTTGGAAAGGAAAATGGCCCTCTTGGGCAGGAAGGTTGACAATGATCAAAGCGGTTATCTCAGCTATGCCAATTTACATCATGTCCTGTTTGGCGCTACCAAAGGGAGTAGAGAATAAACTGGATCAGCTCATGAGAAAATTCTTCTGGCAAGGTACGGAAGAGAAAGATAAGATAGCTCTTGTGGCCTGGGATAAACTATGTAGATCCAAGAAAGAAGGTGGAGTGGGTTTGCGAAATCAAGCAATCCAGAACAAAGTTTTAGGGGCCAAGCTTATTTGGAGGATGTATAAGGAACCCCAGAGTAAATGGGCTCAGATCCTAAGAGGTAAATATCTGGGAAATGTTTCCCCGGAAGAGATTGACTTCTGCCAACAATCCTAAAGGTTCAAGGATATGGAATTTCATGATCAGTTGTAAGTCAGTCATCACAGACTTGCTCTCTTGGGACGTCCATGATGGAAATAAAGCAAACTTCTGGTCTAATTCTTGGGCTGGATATCCAAAATTGGATGACATTATAGACACTCCACATATCAAGGAATGCCTCTCAAGGACATGGGGGAACAAGCTAAAAGATTATATTATTCAAGGCTCAGCAGAAGAAGGATTCAGATGGAAATGGAGGGACCTTTCAGAATTTAACTTCCACCCCCAAGAGATGGAGAGCCTTAACCAGGAACTGAGGAAAACGACATTGACTCTCAAACATGGACCAGACACCATTGTTTGGTGTGGATCTAAGACTGGCGTATTTTCTGTTAAGGCGGGGTATGAGAGTTTAGTCTTGCCACAAAGGGGAATAAGAAACATTATTCCTCTTCAATATTGCCGGAACAAATTTGGGATCCCCAAAGCAGGTTTATTCACATGGGCAGCTTTGAAGAAAAGAATTTTAACAGCAGAAAGATTCAGAAAGATGGGTTTTCGAGGTCCTTCGTGATGCCCTTTATGCAGAAATCAAGAGGAGACAGTGGATCTTCTCCTTGGTTGTCAATTTTCTTTTGAATGTTGGAGGTGGTTATGCGCGAAGTTAGGCTGGAAAAGTGCTCTTCCTAATGATATTTTGTCTTTGTTTCAATATTGACCTAATATCAAAAGACACTCCACTTATCAGTGTTTATGGTTGGTGAGTCCTTCAATTTTAATCTGGGAACTTTGGAAGGAAAGGAACAGGAGATTGTTCCAGGATAAGGAAATGAGTATAACCTCCCTCCAAAACAAGATTGAAGCAAGCATAGTGGAAATAATCAATAGTAAGCTAAATTCTATGAAGCTAAAGAGGGTAATTTTTTCAAATTGGGATGCCAGCATTAGACTTCATTGGCGGGCATTGAGAATTCCCCCTTGTTCTAGTTCAAAGGGTCAAAGTAGTTTAGATTTGAGGCAGCAGGTTGTGTGGAAAGCTCCACAAGCAGGATGGGTGAAATTAAACTTTGACGGCTCAGTTAGAGGTAATTTGTGTCCCTCAGGTGCAGGTTGTATCATCAGGGATTGGCAAGCTAGAACTTTGGCTTCTTTTGCTACACCCCTTCCGATAGGCACCAATAACGAAGCCAAGTTCAAAGCATTGTTACATGGGCTGGTCCTTTGTAAAAACATCAAAGCTAGGAAAGTGGCAGTTGAAGGTGATTTAGCAATTGTCATAAATGCCTTAAGATCAGGCAAAACCCCAAACTAGAAGCTAAATGCCCTTTTAGAACAAGGTCAAAGATTGTTAAAGACTTTTGATGCCTTTACAACAAATCACATTTACCGCGAAGGTAATGGGGAAGCATATTTCCTAGCAAACAGAGGGACCGATGGGGTTGAGGATACCTTTTTAGCGGAAGATTAATTGCAAATCAAAACTTTTCAGTTGATCGATTTTCAAAAATAAAAAACATTTCTCATAAGAACTCCGGCCGGAGAGCATTAGTAGCCCTTGTCCTTCAGCACGTATGGACAAAACTCACATAGCTGGGTAGCCAAGCTCATCCGCGCGACATAAATGCAGGTGGGTTGGACGCGCGGGCCATGGCGCCATTTATTAGAGCTCACCAAGGTATTCTACATATCAATTTCAAAGTTGGTCTGCAAATAACATGGAGACTCCCATTTGCCTTAGAAGTTCTAGAAGGCAAATGGCTTTCCTAGGCTTCATTACATATTCGAGATTGAAGAAGATTACCAAGCCTCATAGAATAGTCCGACTTTGTTCACGGAACTGGAAGCGATCAAAATGGTGGTGGGCAGGGACTTCCTGATGGACAAAAACAGATACCGTGTAAATTCTGACATTGCATCTTGGTTTTTGGCTTCTCTTCTAGACCTTGGCGGTGACAAGGTTGAGATTCTGCTCTTATTGCGAGAAATCTTCAAGGCAGACTTCCAGGGAACAGATTTGGAAGTTGTGGTGGGGGCAGAAATTGGGGTAGGTATCCCACAAGCCACAGACCTAGCTATGGTGATTTTACCAGACACTAGGGTTCAAAGGCTCCCTTTTCTCCTCAATGTGACAGACAGGGCCTTAGGACGCCATCGACATTGGGCAACTATCGGAAGGAACTTTCTGCAACTTTCCCATGCACTGGATGAGGCGCCAAATGGTGAATGGATGTTGAGGTTTGCAGAGTTGGTCATCAATGGTGACTTCTATGGCTTCCCTTAGCTTTGTCTTGCTTCTTCTTGGTTTTTTGCTATAAATATCGACGATCCAGCTTGAAGATTTGAAGCTTGCTGATGATATTCAGTGGTTTTGTAAACATGTGAATCAAGAGGCATAGTTTCCCTATCTATAAATTTTGGTAAAAATGAATCTCAAGGGGCAGAGCTTCCCCCATCTGTAAGATTTTTTGAAATATTTTTAATAGAATACCCACTCAGCGGTTTATCGACCCAAAAAATATATATATATTATATTTAAATTATATAAAAAAAATATTTATATAATAATACTATTTAATATTACTCATTGAATATTATATATTAATAATATTATTTGATGTAAATATTTCAATTTATAATATTTAATTTAAATATATTCAATTTATGATTTATAGTTACAGATTTACATGTCATTCATATCTTTAATTTGAATGAATGATACATAATCGATTCAATTATAAATTATCAATATGGGGACATGATGCTTTACCCTCCTTTTGATCTTTCCTGTCCATCCTCTCGTTCATGTACTGAGTGATGTTTATGTTGCTTTTGACTATGTCAGAAAGTGCTTCATAATCTTGACATATAGTGGCCAATTCATCATCAAGAGATTGTTCCTCCTCATTTTCCACAACTACTTCCTCTTCTTCCTCACTAGGAAGGAATTTAGGCCGGAAAGGCCTATCTACTGAAGAAACATGTGCTCTTCCACCACGAGGTGTACCTACCACGCTGCTATCTCTTGCTGGTGGTCCATTCATTTTCAGGTTACTCAAGGTCTGAGTCATTATCTGTACCAAGTGGTTTTGAGGATTCATCAATTGCTCCAAACTCTTGTGTGTTATTTGTTGCCCTTCCAAATACTCATTTCCATCATTCCTGGGTGGGTTTCCAGCTCTTCTATTTCGATCCATTTGAGCAAATGGATAGATCTCTACTTCCTGGCCACTCCTTTTGTATGTATGATCATGTGGAGTCAGTGTATGCATAACAATCAAACTACGACTAGGTCAATATTTCGCTCATAACACCCAAATAAGAATCGAGTTAAATCACAACCCAATGTAGGTGGATATAACTACAAATCTTATGCACGAAATGTTATTGGAAGAATACTTGACTTTCGTCAATCCAAGTATACCCTACAGGCTAGCAGGATCTCTCGCTCTGATACCACTGACAGGTGTTGAAGTACGGTTTGATACTCAAATTTGAATTTTGCCAATTACACAATGAATCTTAATGTTGAAAATCGATTTATCTTCTGCACCCTTTCAAATTAGTCTCTGACACAAGAACTATAAACTGACAAAATTGCAAATCTATAATAGAATAGATAGATGCTGGCAGCCTTTCAATTTGGATAACAATATGAATTATGGAAAATTACAATGATGGCAGTGAAAGATGAATCAACTCAAACTTAGCTGTTATAAGCCAGACTTGCAATACATCAGCATTTATAGCTATTGATAGCCCAGTTCAAGACATATATATATATATATAGCTATAATAGCCCAGTTCAAGACATATATATATATATCGCTGTTACAATTTCAGAAATGCACATACAGTGATAACATACCAAATATGCCAACAAATGTCATGTGGAATCTCATATCTGCTCGACCAATCACTGAAGCCAGAGGAAGGAAATGGCTTCCAAGGGAAGTCGTGGGCCTCTAAGACTGATCGCTCCTTCGTCCAAGGACATATGCTACCATATATTGTGTTTGGTGTCTGATTGCCGCTGCTATGTGTGTCTTCAATAGTCCTTGACTGCAGATTGATCGCTGTGTACTGATGTGCGCTGCCCCAAAGAGGGTTCGCTACCTCAAAGGCATGGAATCGGCATATCTAAGAGTACAAGCTCGACACACAATGACGAATTGAATGCAGATCTGTCCCAGATACATGTGAAGAACAGCCAACGATGAGGATCTCTATGGAAGATCGACGCTCAAGGGGTATTCTCTTTGAAATCGGTGCTCAGCTGTGATGAGACTCTCCAACAATGAAATCTTCAAGGAATCACAGGCTAATCCACAAACTCAGTGATTCGCTGCCCTCAAACAGTCCGCCACCCTTGACACTTCACTTCGGCGCTCAGGGAAATATTAATGAGTGTCTTCAACAATGCAATCAAGTCTTCGAATTTGAATCAAACAATCTCCAACCAAAATGACAAGATATGAATCTATGAAGCTCAAGAAGATTTCGATGAAGCACAATTGCAAACTCCGTGTGAATCCACCTCCAAGTGTGATTGGGTTTTCATCCAACACACAACTCCGCAAGGGTTTCGTCCTTGGAAGAACAAGCAAAGCAAATGCCAAGCATGAATGTGAAAGTTTGCAAAAGATTCGTGATGCCGAAAATGAGCCTCGAGTCCCTCTTTATACCAATTCAAATTAAAGATTTGAATTTCCATGTCGGTTTGCAATCAACTCCAATTATTTGCTTCTCCAAAAGGGTGCCAATTCCAATGCAATATTTTATTGATTTATTTGAATTTACTCCTCCAATGTATGAGCGCCAATATCAAATATAATATTTTATTGTTTTAGCACATTCTCCAATGTAAGCGCCACTTAGCCAAGACTTTTTTTTTTTTTTTAATAGTTTATTCTCCAAGAGTGAGCGCTCAACTCAAAGCCTTTATTATTTTATTATTTTATTTCCCAACCTCCAAGGCAAGCGCTTTATTAAATAATATGAAAATAATATTATTTAATTTTTTTTATTGTTTTCTTCTTTGGCACTATAATTAAATAATAATAAAATATTGTTATTATTTAATTGTCTTCAATTGATAATTAATGCAAAGTGCATTAATTCATTTGCCGCCTTCACCAGAATATTCCCTTGCTCTGATGGGTTAGCCTATGGGAATGAAGATAGGCCAACTCAGTCTTCCGCTGGATGATAATGTCGGAAACGAGGACATGTCAATGTATAACATAGGAAGTAACACAAACTAACAATACTCAGATGCTTCAAAGCCGTAGAAATGCATTGTGGATCATTAATGAACAATGCCCATATGAGGAAATAGCAAATACATTAAATAATAGACATACCCATGTGCTGTCTCTACTTGTGCATGACTAAAATGCAGATTACAGAAATCTGGAACTATAGAATCACCTTCCAACAGCAAACTCTGAGTTCTTCCTTCCTCAAACTGATGTACAGAAGTAAGGATACCCTAGGCGCCTCCCATGGTAGTTTGAAACAGCTCAAAAACCTAAGATTTTCAGCCTTCAGGAAGCCATGATTTCCCTCTATGCTGGGACGGCCAGATCTGGAGTAACAGCAGCAATGAAGTAATATTAAAACCCCTGCAACTCTGTCATGTCCCGTTCTAGGTTCTTGAAGCAATTTTCTGAATCTTGCAATTTTCAAACTAAACCCTAGGACTGAAATCTGATTTTCCTATTTTGTACCTTCAATCTTGTCTTCAGCAATATGAAATATAGAGAAACATATATCGTAATATAGATGTCAAACAATTCACACCTACGACTACTTTGAAAAGAATGGCATCCAATGGCTGTATAATTTGATACCAAGTAGATTGATTGGAACAATTTCAGAACTCACTGTCATAAATCAGTCTTCTATTACATCTATTTGGATGGCTTTATGATAGCCAATACAATACTAATCTGCTGTGACAAACCAAGATGAATGGTGCAGTGATTACATACCAATTCAATGGTGAATTACAATGCAAAATCGAGTTCCAGGCCTGCTATAGCAGTTCACTTTCAGGGCAGTCCACGAATGCTGATAACTATGTATTAGATCGCTGTCTCTGATGATGTCTCCCAGCAGATCGCTAGCCTTGTAATGATTTGCTGTCACTATGTATGCTGTATGCAAGCTGGTCGCTGCCTGGTATGATGATCAGTCTTCCACAGTCTTGTTACAGATCTCAACATTCAATGCAATCAATGATATCTATCATCCCTAGCTGAGCGGCGATCCTCCAAGCTTGAGGTATATCCAATGAAGATGCTTCAATGGCGGTGGCTATGGTAGATCTGAGATAAAACAATTTCAAAGGGCTCCCTTTATGCTACAGATCTGCTATGCTATAGTCTCTGAATTTGTGCACTCCAATCTAGATGTAGTGCTGATGCAAATCGGCACCTAAGGTATATGCTCCAATGTCTTCAAGGCTTCAAATGAATTGCCATGGACTCTTCAATACCTTCAAACAAAGATCTTCAATGAATCCTTACTAAGGTCTCCGACCAAATTCGAATGATGAATCGTTGAAACTCAAACAAATCTCCAATGAAGCACAAATGCGAACTCTGTATGAATCTGCCTCCAATGATGCAAATTGGGTTTTCGTCCAATTCCACCAAAGCAATTGAATTGCCAAGCAAAATGCCAAAGTTTACCAAAATATTCGTGATCCAAATGAGCTCCATCAACCTCAATTAATACTTGGATCTTCTTTCTCCTTCGAAATAGGCCGACAAATTCAAATTAAAGATTTGAATTACTTTTCCCTCCTTGTCGGCCAAAGAGCCAATAATTTATTATTTTAATTCTCCAAAGAAGGCCACCAAGATCCAAAGAATAAAATATTATTATTTTCCTTTTCTTTCTCCAAGGTGAGCGCTCCACACCAAAAAAATATTTTATTTAATTTATTTTCTTCCCACAAACTGGGCGCTCCAATTATTTAATTTATTTTTCCCAACTTAGGCACACTCATTAAATAATAATAAAATATTATTATTTAATATTATTTTATTTCCACCACCTTCAGTTGATTCGCCCAATATCAATATTTTATTATTTTTCTCCTTTTGATAATTAATGTAAAAAATTACATTAATTTATTTTCCCATCTTCACCAATGTAATGAAAATTGGCTGAACTGTGTAAAAAATTACATTAATTTATTTTATTATTATGGCCGGACTTGCCATTTTTAGCAAGTTAGGGTTTCTATCCGTTTCGGGAATCTCAGAGTTGGATGTGAAGCGTTTTGGTGAGACCTTTCCAACGGTCTATAGATCTCGGGATTCCGATGTGTTTTGAGCCTCCGTTTTAAAGTCCGTAAAATAATAATGTTTATTTTTTTAAAAAAGGACTTTAGAACATTTGTATTAAGTGACTCAACATAATGTTTTTATAAAATAAAAGTCACTTTGTGATATTGGCTTTGGATGCCCACTTAGGGAGAATAAAGTAAAATGAAAATGTTATATTTTATCCCTACCTGGGTCGACCCTCTTTGGGGAGGCTTAAAAGAGCAAAAAACAATTCATTTGTCCATGCTTGAATATACATTTTATTGATATTTGCTCTGCAAGTGAACAAGGGTTTGTGATGAATCCATTCATGGCTGTTGGGGATGAAAACCTCCTTCAGTGACAGCTTTTCACAAGTGTGGAAGGCCATCTAAGGGTTTGTCCATGCTTGAATATACATTTTATTGATATTTGCCCTGCAAGTGAACAAGGGTTTGTGATGAATCCATTCATGGCTGTTGGGGATGAAAACCTCCTTCAGTGACAGCTTTCCACAAGTGTGGAAGGCCATCTAAGGGAGCCTTGGGCAGCCATACTCAGTGGTTGCATTCGTGCTTAGTTGATATTCATTTTGGCATCTTTCGGAGGCAGATTTTGGAGAGATTCCACAGAGGTTTTTATGCAGATTTGGGAAGGACGTATGTGCAGGGTTTTGTGACAGATTTGAAGAGCATTGTGGAGTGTTTGCTACTGTTTAATACTGTCCCAGGCCGTACCATGCCATTTCCAGCTAGGGCGTGGGAGAAGTTTCTAGGCGCCTAGGGTTTGAGCCTCCAAACTACATAATATTTCTGGGTTTGTTATTGCTTGCAATTTGTTGAGTTGCCAGCTCTGTGGGTATTGCGAAAGATTCCATTTTCCATGTGGGTGTTGCTGTAGCAGATATGAAACACACTGTATTATGCTGGACAGCAAATGGGTAAGTCGAAAAGACCATGCTTCATATGAATATTATTCTGGGGTTTTGATATATTGTTTATTGTGATATTTCATACATAAATGAGCATTTGGGTATTGTTAAATCTTGTGTGTTGCAAATATTTGTATTTCTTAATGATGATGTTATGTTATGAGAGGAACACCAAAACGCAAGCAGGGTACAACTAAACCATACAAAACCCAAACAATGAGAAAATATCAGACCCAGATCAGAAAATATAAAATACAAAACAAGGTGGGTTATTACAAAGTTTTCGGAACATCCCCTATATTTTTGCAGATTTTGGAGACGGCCTGGGGACGTCCCCTAGGCGTCCCCACATCCCTAGAATGTTCAGCAAATGGGGACAACCCCAAAAATGTTGGGGACGCATCCCCGGGTTTCCCTAATTTTTTAATAAAATTTATTGTTTATTAAACTTAAATTATTGGTATATAATATATTTGTTATATTATTTATATTAAATTATATTAATTAGTATTAAATTGCTTAATAGATTATTTATTAAGTTTAATACAATTTATTGTTAATTTCATTATTAATATGCCAATAAGGGTGTGGTTCAGTAATCAAGTCACAAGGTTGTGGCAGCCAGCAAGGTTCAAACCCCCGCTGGGCCAAAGAGCTCACAAGCCTTGTGTCTTCACTGGGCTAACGTGCTTGCAGGATATGTGCCTTTATTAGGCTGTCGTGCTCACAAGTTGTGGGCCTTAGCTCGTGTGCTTGAACTTGGTGATAATGCCTTGGGGACTGAGACCCCCCATTAGGGGTCTCGGCAATAAAGCCATGGAAAGAGATCCCCCGTAAGGGTCTATCTGGACTCGGACCACCCGAGTAACCCTCATCCAAAAAAAAATCATTATTAATATTATTTATTAGTCAATTGTTATATAATATATGTATATTTATGTAATGTCCCCATTCTGAATGTTTATAGAATTTTTTTTTTGTATTTTTCTAAATTCTAGAAACCAAAAATGAAACTAAAACAGCAAACTGAAAACCAAGCATAATTCTGATCACAACAAGAAGTGGCTGGAAATTAACCTTTCAAACCCTTATGCACTAAAACTGACCAAATTTGGAAGTAGAACTGAATGATATATTATCGGATAAATTATGACAGCAGCATAAACATGGAAACACCACTATAGAAACCCTAGATCTCGTATTTCAATTAATTGTGTAACAGCTAAAACAAGTACATTGCTGATATGATGAACTAGAAAACTATTTTTTAATAATTTCAAAGTGACAAATATCCACTCACAAGATGACATACAACAGATATGAATAATTCATTGACTGCATGACTCAAAAAGACATCAAACCCTGATGGTATAGCTGACCAAACCCCTAAAATGTTGGTACAAACTACTGGTATGGATGGAAGCTGGAAAGGTACAATTGTACGACCGCGACAAGGTTGTATATGCTACTTGGGTGGCTTAAATGAATGATTCAACAGTAAATGATGATGGCACACCCAAATATGGACTAGAATATGTAGATTGCCACAAATCCCAATGTGGACAAAGTCAAAGCATACAATGTTTGGAAACACTATCTAACTAAATGCAATGCTAGAAAAGTAAATAGGTGGGATAGCCGACCAGATCAACACCTCTTCGGCAGACAAGTATGTGTATGCACAAAGCCACTGGTAGATTACAAGTAGGCCCAATCAAGTCAAATTGGTCAATAACAAGCAAACCTAATCAAAGCCAAACGAGTTGATAATGATATGCAATCAGATGGGTCTAGCTGTGAACCAGCCAAGACCTTCTTACAATAATTTAAAATGGATCTAGCGTTGAACCGACTAGGATCTTAACTATATTTTAGGCAAGCTAAACTAGCAGAAAACCATCTAGTGATTACAATATAAATCCACTCTAGAATATAGATTATTTCTGGTGGTAAACTGCACAAAAAATTACAAACATTAATTAACCCAAGAAATTCAGCAACCCATTTAATAATGAAGATGTGCATATATCCAACAGGTACCACTCAAAAAAATTACCTTTGTCCAATGTGACTATTGATTCTAAAAATGTATGGCTGGTAGAAAATAACAAATTCACCTGTCAATTTTGAAACTTTCAAAAGATGCAATCAAAAGGCGGCCTTTTTATACTGTATGATACCCTAATAAATTGTATGGCAGCTACAAGAATTATTAGAAGACTTCTTAATACGTACGACTCCCCTTGTAGAATTGGTATGTAATATCCCAAATAGGATATTTACTGAATTTAGGGTTCTGAAATTTTACCTTATTTCTGATTTTCTGATTTTCTGTTGAAACTCTAATTTTCTGAAGTTCTGATTTCTAAATCAGACTTATACTAACACTTATAACAGCCAAATAAACATGCCAAAACATCATATAAACCATACTTGCAAAACTCGCCAATTGTAAAACCTCGGCAAGCCCGGAAAATAGGGTTCGGAAAAAACTCAGCAAAAACTCGCCAACTTAAAAATTTGCTTAAATTTCATTAAAAACGCTTTTTCTTTGCAAAATTCGATGACAAGATGTATCCAATGAGTCCATAAATGAGTACAAAAGTGTTTTCTATTAAATTTGATTGATTTGAATGCAGATTGAGTACAAAATCGCATCCTCATGCAGAATCCTGATGGCTGATTCTAAGTCTGAAACCCTGAAAATTTGGTTAAGTCTAAAATCTGATGGATCCTCCAAAATCTAGAATCTGCATGTTAAATCCCATGGATCCGGAACGTATCTCAAACATCCTGACAGTATATTTCAAAATATTTAAAGTATAAGAAATTTTAAAATATATTGAGCAAGCGTCTGGAAAACCCTAGAAAAACCCTGGAAAAAAAACTAGCGAGTAAATACTGGAAATAGAGCAACCATTTTCCAATATTTCCAATATAATTTTCTTAACTCACTGAGTTTTCATCAAAAACTCGCCAAAAAACTGCGAGTCTTCTGGAAAAACCCGAGCGAGTTTTTCTGTGTACAAGTGCAGGAAAAACTCATTTTCTCAAAAGACTCGTGAGTTTTTGCTGACTCATCGGGTTTTTGGCGAGTCTTGCAACTATAATATAAACCATGCCAATATGATTGCCAACAACATAGTTGAATTATTGTGATGTCCCCTATAGGACTTGGCTAAGAATACTTGCAACCATTACCCTACTCAAACGAAAATAAACACGTACACGTGTTCAATTGAATCCCAACTTCAGATAGTTTTATTCCTTTATTCAAATGTTGCAAATTACAATCAGTGATTCGCTGTCTGCTATGAGTCTATGACAGTCACATACAATCATGAAATCAGACTTCTTAAGGTTGCCAAATGGTCACCAACTTATGGCGAATGAAGAACAAACTATGGGCAATCTTCACTAATTGATCTCAGCTCTTAAAACCTGCACAACACCTCCTATAGGTGACTGAAATATGACTGTGGGACTGCTGCAGCAGTCTGATATGGACAGCAACAAGAATCTTCTTCAATGGATGCCAACTCTTCTTCAATCACCCTTGTAACTGAAATCTTGCAATTTAATTCTCCAATGAACTCCTCAATGATGTCCAATGATTGTGAAACTTCTCTAAGACCTGCAATAATCTGGAATACCTGCAAAGTGAATACCGATGGTGATATTAGAGTAATAACACCTCAAAAATGCATAGGGGGTCATCACCCTATGTTCAAGGGCACATCTCCTTGCAAAGAAGTAAGAAGATCGGGACCTTCCAACTCAAAATGAATGTAAAAACATACCAAAACTCAGACATGTCCTCAAGTGTCATCAGCATCCTCTATTTATTCTTGGCTTTCATGGCCGATTGGGCTTGTGCATTGGTAGAAGTGATTCTCCTTCTTGGATGAAGTCGCTTATCCATGGGCGAATGTGTCATGCATCTTCAAACTCCATTTAACCCTTACCTTCGTGGATGTAACACTTCTTTGGCTGAATTCCTCCTTTGAGGCCGTTGGTATATTTAGCTATGTAAATGGATTTTGTGGTGCTATTCGCACCCATGTGCCTTGAGCGAATGATGATACTCCATGATTAGGCTAGGCCGAATATCCCCTTCTTGGCAAATGTGTTTGGAGTCCTCTTTGACATAGGCGAATGCATCATATATGAATTTGAATCTTTTTCCCTCCAAAATACTCATTTGAATTTGGATGGCTGATCCTTCTTAGTTGAGACCCATTTTCCATGGACGAATACCTCCTCAATGTTTCCTCTTTTGCTTTGCATTTGATCTTAGCTTGGACCTATTTTTGATAGCCGATTCCCCTTAGGCTTTGCTTTTGATCTTAACCTAGACCTATCCCTTCACACACTCCATGAATAATGTTAATAGGTCCTATCTAACAATAGATTAGAGAAATGTAATTAAAGATTTCATTTCTCTCTATACCAAATGCTTATCGACTTGCCCCCTTTGATTATAGGCCCTACCCCTTGCATATGTAAAATTACAAAGGTAATTGCAACTCTTCATGATGAAATCCTTTATGACTTTGGCTAACATGAAAGATATAGTGAATAAGACCTAACCAAAATCACTTTCATTCCCTCACCATGTGGTTTACCCTATGGGAATGATGAATAGGCTAAACACTTAAGTTATTTAGTGATCACTCTGGAAAAGGGGACATGACAATTATACAATGAATCCACACCAAATTGCAACCACAATGACTGTAAAACTAAATCAGATGTCTGCTGTTATAGATCAGAATTATGAAGTATGCAATTACATCAAAATATCATGGGCAAACAAGTCAAACATGCCCAGCTATAAATCTGCTATAAACCCTCAGGTTTATACATACCAATACCAAGCCAAAATGGCCTCCGAATGATGGGAAATCATCCTCCGAAGTGTGGTGCCAAGATTAGGGTTTGAAACCCTAGAACAATAAATCTTCAAACACACAAGGAAGCTGCTCCAAATGAAGCACACAGGTGTGCTAGGGTTTGCTGCTTCGGAAATTATGACAAATGATGCCAAAGGATGCTATGACAAACCTCCAAACTCCTCCAAGTGATGGTGCTCCAAGTGTAGGGCGAAACCCTAACTCAATGAAGTCTTCAAGCACCAAATCCATTTCACAAATAAGGGCGAACCAGGTCTGCTATGTTGCTGGTCCAATTCTGAATATTCTTTTAAACAGAAAACAAACTCCAAAAATCACCTCCAAAACCAATTCACTCCTAGCCTAGATGGTGGCGCTCAACTCCTAGGGTGAAACCCTAGCCAATATACAATGAATCCCGCCAAATGATGGAGCCTTCAAGTCTGATCTGCAAATCTGATATTCAATTTCTGCTCTTCTTCACCAACAATCAACAATGAACCACAAATAGATCCCTGTCACGGAATCTCCAATTGATGAGCTAGGTTTCCGTCCAACTCACCTTGAAATACAAGGGTTTTCGTCCTTGATTTCATAGCTCAACTTTCGTTGCAGCCAAAGAGAATCTCCAATATCAAATGACAAATATACAATATGATGAAAATGACTCCCAAATGCCATATTTTATAACCCACAACTTGGGCACCCAAATCCAATAAATTTTACTTTATTTTCAAGGCCACCGTCATAAAATATTATTTCATTTTAATTTTCTTTATTTTTCCTCCAGTTGGGCGGCCCATTTAGAGAGATAAAATAATAATATTTTATTATTTTACCACTAGACTTGGGCGGTCACCTTTTGGGCAAATATAATTATATTTTAATAAATAAAATATTATTTTTTAATTGTCATTTGTTTTATTCCCTTATTTCTCTTTTTTTCCACTCTCCAAGTGGTTCACTCCTACCCTTGGAAAATTATTTTATTATTTTTTACTTCACAAATATCATAAAAATATACTAAGTCATATTCCAACTTCATTTTGCCAAGGAAAAATAATTATTTGCCAATTTTCCAAATATCTAGTCATTTTGCATCAATGGCTCTGATCCCACTGTAAGAACCCCCTTCTTATTCTGCCCTGTTTTTCTGATTGCTGATCTGAATTTCTGATTAGAGTTTCTTGATTGTTTTCGATGGTTTCATGTGTTTCAATGCATGAGTGTTTTTGCAATGTTTTGTTATCAATAAAAAACCATTTGTTACATGAAACAAAGATATATAGATGACAAAAATTATAAATCAAACCACTGAAATGGATCGGAACAGCCAATAGTTAATTTCAAATTAAAGATTTGAAAGATGTTTCATTACAACAACATACCCAAATTGAGAATGCGCTTCTTAGGGCATAATATAAGATCATACAAAGTAGATAGATGGTTGTTACAGATTGAAATGATGTTGTTCGCTAATGAAGTCTGATCTACAATTGCTGATGGAAACAATGAGATATGATTTCTTTAGATGTCAAGATTTCACTTCCCAATGGTATCCACCAATGTTAGGATGATAGTCAATGTCTAGTGATGCAAATGCTGTCCAAACCTGTCCCACCAATCTGAAATGTTTGCAGATGTCTGATACAAACCCTCATATGACTGAAATCCACATTTCCATGCCTCAAACCTCCTCAAAATGGGCAGCGACTAGGTCTAGGATGGAGCATTGGAACCCTAGATGAAGAATATGACAATACAATACCAAATGTGGTCTCAAAACCCTCCGATCTAAATTCTGAAATGATTTTTCTGAAGTCTGAGATACAAATCTGCACACTAATGGATGATATTTATCACCAATAAACCCTCCAACACATGGCACTTCAATTCCAAACCCTAGCAATGGATGTGATGATGAAAATATGCCAAGGAAACCTTCAGATCTGAATCAATTTGTCCTCAACCTGCAAAGAAAACTCCAAACCCTAGCTGATATCATGATCTCCTTTCAAACCCTAGCTGATTTGAAGCTCCAATATGAAGTAAAGCTGCAATTATGCTCAATGATGAACCCTGCATGGATCCCCCTCACCAAGTGGAATAGGTTTTTGTCCAAACCACAAATTCTAAGGGTTTTTGTCCTTAGAAGTTTGCTGAAACATAGTTACAGCCAAAGAGAAAATCTCCAAGTTTCAAATGACAAATATCCAATATGATGAAAATGACTCCCAAATACCATATTTTACAACCCACAACTTGGGTGTCCAAATCCAATACATTTTATTTTATTTTCAAGTCCACCGTCATAAAATATTATTTTATTTTAATTTTCTTTATTTTTCCTCAACCCGCCCATTTGGAGAGATAAAATAATAATATTTTATTATTTTACCACTAGGCTTGGGCGGTCACCTTTTGGGCAAATATAATATTTTAATAAATAAAATGTTATTTTTTAATTGTCATTTGTTTTAGTCCCTTATTTCTTTTTTTTTCCACTCTCCAAGTGGTTCACTCCTACCCTTGGCAAATTATTTTATTAATTTTGACTTCTCCAAAAATATCAAAAAAATATACTAAGTCATATTCCAACTTCGTTTTGCCAAGGAAAAATAATTATTTGCCAATTTTTCAAATATCTAGTCATTTTGCATCAATAGCTCAAAAAGGGGACATTACATGGTACCGCTGATATGAGCAACAGACAGAGACAAAAAAGCCAGAATTTTGTCGCCCATAGACTTCAATTCAACTTCCAATTGTGCAGCTGGCTTCACATTAATTTTAAAATGGTACAGCAACTCCAAGTTTGTCCTATTTGCTAAGTTGGTTGCTGATGTAATATTTGTACAGCCTGAACTTGAGAGATGTGTGGCTGTTTTAAAACATATAAACAAGTTGCAATTTCTTTAAGAGTCCAATTGCCCTTCTTGGGTGATGTATGGCCTACCAAAGGACCACAATTTGGTACAGCCAAGTTAACCCTTCAAATATCAATTTTATTTGCTATTGGCAGCAAATGAAATATCAGTACAAATAAGAATATAAGAACTTGCAGCCCAATAAATTCCACAACAAACATTCTGAAAATTGAAATCTGTAAATTCACAAGACAAGCTGAAACCACTCTACAACAACCCAGAATCTAGAGACTCACACAAAACATACACACAAACTGATATAAATCTTTATTCTGAAATATCACAACCAAACAACTGAAAACTTAAATCCGTCACACACAAAAATTTGAAAACCACAACTCCAAACACCAAACCAACTAAAACTGCTAACTACAAACTTTCAACTCACTGGTGATTCCTGAATGAAACCACTCAAATGGTTAGGAGGGTTTTTGTCCTCGAAACCAAATCATGAAGCACACAGGTAATTTCTGGATGGAATTATTCAATTAGCTAGGAAGGTTTTTGTCCCCGAAACTGATCTTGTCAACAAGGGTTTTCCTCCTTAAGTAGAAGAAGATGAACAAAGTTCAATATTTGAAACAAAGGTTTTCTCAAATTCAACAATAGCCTCTTTTATTCTCACATGCTTCTTTTAGAGACACTTTTAGGGCAACATATATTATCTCTTTTATTTTCACTTTTCCCCTCCAATAATAAAAATAAACTGACTTAAAGACCTTCTAAAATAATCACTTTGTACCCAATGCCTAGCGACACTTTATAACATCACTTTAGGTCTTCTTATAAAAACATTTTTTTAAATAATAGAACATAAGTTGCTTTGATAAAATAAAATTACTTTCAGCAACTTAAGTTAAATTATTAATTTAATGTACTGCAATATATAAAATCACCCCAATATATGATATGTACTGCAGCATATGACTGCACTCCAACATATGATATATATTGCAGTATATGAATTTGCTCAATATGTGATATGTACTGCAGTATAAAAATTAATACCCTTAGCTCAAAAAAGAGGGCATGACAAGTGAAGGGATCTTAAGTAAAGGACTGTGTGGGATATTCAACACCATTCACTATTATTGTCGCCACCTTGTTACTAGTCAACGATTGATGCTTCAAGATTGATCGCAGGTATTAGAGGAGGAAACATGAAGCTGGTATACAGTTTACAACATCAATACCATGCTGGTTGCACCTTACTCTACCCAGATCACAGGAATACCAGCCCATATTTAAGCAGTCGCATCATATTCAGCCCAGATAGCAGGTTAACAACACATTTGAAGAGGCGGATAGGAGCAGTCTGCTGTGGCATTTGTCTAAAGGGCAGCATTGTATCCCAGGCATTCGCACTAGTTCTGGCTATTTCTACAAGGCGTTGACATCTTAAAGGCACTGCACAGCATACCACCACACTGACTGGGGCTGTGGGAGAGAGTCGCAGAGTTTCAGCTAGCCACAGGGATTATACAATATAAATCACAGATCATTTGTAAGTGCAGAATGTAAGTTGCAGATATTGTAGGTTTCAATTCATTCACATGTAATAAGAGTATTGTACGCATTGACTGCTGTTCACTGTTATCAATATGCAAAGATACCTATTCTAAATATTGTATGAGAGGAGGTCACCATTATGCTGTAGCTATTGCTTTCGTATTTCAGTTGTGTATTATTTTTGCTGTTCAGAGGTGCTATTTTATTTCCAGTATTATTTAAATCTGAAAACACAAAAAAAATCATATATTCCGTAAAAATATCAAATTGGGGAATTACATAATCATTAATCTGTCTTAATATTTGACTCCTTAGGTTTTCAAGTGAAATATTTTGCTTAATTTTAAACCATTTACTAAGATTATCACCTTGAGTCTAAAAAACAAACTAGGCAAGGTAGAAAGGTCATCAAGGCTCAAAATGATTAAGGTAAATTAATCCAAGGTCCTCTAATTTTTGGTTTTCACCTTCCCCTACACATTCACACACACATCAATAGACCCAAGGAGAATTTGCAAGAATATGAATAATGGACAAACATCAAGGAAAATGAAACATTTCATTAAGGTAATCAGACTCCAAATAATTCATACTTAGTAAAGCTGCAGTTATGTCATCCAAACTCAATCTAGTTACGCACCTGGTACATCTCTGATCCAACATCACTACATATCTAACCAAAAGCAATAGGTGTCAACAATTCAAATTTCAAATGTTAGGATCATAGATGCATTACTCGCCAAAAACTTGCGAGTTTTTGAAAAACTCGCGAGTTTTTTCAAGAAACGAGTTTTACAGGCAAAAACTCGCAAAAAAAAAACAAGAGTTTTTGTGAAAAACTCGCCAAAAACTCGCGAGTCCGCAGAGAAGACTCGCCCGCGTGGGAAAAGGTCATTTCGGCGCGGTTTAAAGGGTCTTTTTGACTCATTTTTGTCATTCTATTTGCTCCAAACTAGAAAAAAACTCCTCCAAACCATTTTACACCTATTTGCAGCATTTGGCATCGATCGAAGAAGATTTTGAGGCGGATTCGAATCAAGTTTGAAAGGCAAATCAGATTTCCAGGTAAGTTTTTGTTTTTTTTCTTTCTCTTTCTTTTTTTGAAATTTCTTCTTCATTTTCGAAGCATCTAAGTTTAAAAAACATCATGAATGTAGTATAAATGGATTTGTATTGATCCAAACAAGATTTATATTCATAAAAACAAGATTCATCACTATTTTGTTTGCATTTTTTCATTTTTTTCACATTTTTTTCATTTTTTTTCATTTTTCTTCGTTCTTCTTATTTCAATGCAATTTTTTTTTGTTTAAGTCTTAGATTAGTTTGCATTTTTAGTAATTTAGAGTAATTTGTTTATTTCTTCATTGTTTTCATATTTTTTCCAAACCCTAGTTAATTTTTTTTTTGTTGAATCCATGTTTTTTTGGAACAAAATGTTTAACTTTAGAATTTTACGTTAGTTTAAATTTAATCTATCAAGTAGGAATCTAATTTAGGTTGTTTTTTAATTTTCTATTAAAAATCTAACAACTTGTGCTTTCTCTTTGTATGTGCAGGTTAATTTATAATGGCAGATAGAGATGCTTCTGTATCCGGTTCAGCCTCAGGCCCTGTTGCATCATCATCATTTGTAGGCAAACGTCCTCCAGGAGCTAGAGATCCTGCGTGGAAATATGCTTATCTAGGACCGTACCCTGGCTCAGTTTTTTGCATCAAATGCCAAAACGTATACCGTGGAGGCATTAACCGCCTCAAATACCATCTTGCAAGCATCAGTCGTCGTGATGCGAAGGCCTGTACTGGAACCACGGAAGAAATAAAAAGGCAAATGAATGCCATACTTGCAGCCGCAGAAGAAAGAAAATTACAAAGGGAGAAGGCAAAGGCAGCCATGCAAGCATCCATAGCTTCTTCTCAAGGTGCTCCAGTCAACCTTGAGTCGGATGATGATGCACTTCAGGGCATAGTGGGCTCTCTTCGTGGTCCACGTAACCGAAGGCAACCCACCACCACTGCGAGCCCTTCATCTACTTCCAGTAGAGCACCAGGATCAGCACCTACACGCACAGTAGATAGTTTTTTTGTGCCTAGAAACACACCTGGATCACAAACTTCCTTAGAGGCAACTGGGTGGAATAAGGAGGTGCATGAGCATGCATACATTGCTTGTGCCGATTTTTGGTATTTCAACAACATCCCTTTCAATGTGGCAAATTCTCCTTATTGGCATAATTTGGTTACTGCACTGACGGTTGCAGGAAAGGGCTTCAAGGCACCTTCTCGCACAGAATTGAGTGGGAGGTTAGTTAATGATAATCTTTTACGTTTTAAGTTTTTGATAAATTTATGTTCTTTAATTTATAGAAATTTATGATGAATTTAAGCTATTTTTTGTTTACAAACAAAATTTTTGTACTTAATTTCACTTTGTACTTGTAGGTTGCTTACAAATGCAAGGGATAGGGCAAGGGCAGTGGTGGAAGACCAAAGAAATGAATGGAAAAAATATGGCTGCTCTATTCTTTCCGATGGGTGGACGGATGGTAAAAACCGCACCATCATTAATTTTTTGGTAGCTTGCAAGAATGAAGTGGTGTTCTTGAAATCAGTGGATGCCTCCAACATAGTGAAAAATGCAGAAAATTTGGCTAACATGTTGGAGCAAGTTTGCATGGAGGTTGGGATTGAAAATATTGTGCAAATAATTACTGACAATGCAGCAGCATATGTGGCAGCTGGTAGAATCCTCCAAGAGAGACACCACACAATTTCTTGGACACCTTGTGCAGCACATGTCCTTGACCTTCTTTTGGAGGACATAGGCAAGCTTGATTGGGTCACACCGATTGTAGAGGATGCAAGGAGGATCACAAAATTTATCTACAATCACCCTTGGGTTCTTAACATGATGAGGGATTACACCCAAGGGAAAGAGTTGGTGAGATCCGGTGTGACAAGGTTTGCAACGGTTTTCTTAACGTTGCAAAGCATTCTTGGTGCATTGGGGGCTTTGAAACAAATGTTTGTGTGCCCAAGATGGACAGAATCATCTTATGCGAAGAAGCCAGAAGGAGACAAGGTTGCATGCATTATCTTTGACAAAGTATTTGTAGAAAGAGCTACAGAGATTGTGAAGGTAACTTCAAAGCTTCGAATTTAAATTCAAATTGAATATTTATTTATTTTTAATATGTCTTTCATTGTAAATTAGTACCTTTAATCTTTTTGCATTTTTATATTGTAGGTGTCGGAGCCCTTGGTTAGAGTCCTCCGCTTGGTAGATGGGGATAAAACCCCAATGGGATATCTTTATGAGGCCATGGATAGGGCCAAGGAAGCTATTAAAACTTATTATAAGGGGGACAGCCTCAAATTTGATCCCATATGGGAGATTATTGATAGGAGGTGGAACAATCAACTCCACCAACCCATCCATGCAGCAGGGTACTTTTTGAACCCCCGTTTCTTCCATTCAGGCACCTTCTCAGATCCTACTGGAGAGGTTATGGAGGGCCTCACTTCTTGCATTCAGAGGATGACACCCCAGGCTGAGGTGGCAGACCTCATTGTTGATGAATTGCAAGCTTATAGGGAAAGAAGGGGTAGGCTCTTTTCTTCAGACCTGGCTACACGAGCAATAAACAATCAGTCACCAGGTATAAAATTTCAAATTTATAAGTTACAAACTTACAAGTTACAACTATTGATAATTTGATATTTAATATGTTTTGAACTTTTCACTTTCCTTTCTAAGTTTCTAACTCTTCAATATTTTTTTTGCAGAGGTTTGGTGGACAAATTGGGGTGGAAATACCCCAAATCTCCAGAGATTTGCCCTCCGTGTCTTATGCCAACCATGTAGTTCATCCAATTGTGAGCGCAACTGGAGCTTATTTCAGGCCATCCACACAAAGAAGAGGAACAAGCTAGCTCAGAAACGCCTCAATGACCTTGTCTATGTGCAATATAATCTTCGGCTGCGCACAAGAAGGGTAGAGGAAATATCAGATGATCCAATTGATTTGGATGAGATAGATCCTTACAGTGATTGGACAGGGCAGGATGAGCAGCCTTCATTGTTTTCTGAGGATGAGATCTATGATTTGGAGAGACAGGCAATGGAGGAGGGGGCTGCCGCTGGAATCGATGGATTGGGATTCTCATTGGATGACATTGAGGATGAGGAGGATGAGGATGAGGAGGATGAGGAGGATGAGGAGAGTCAGGAGACATTGCCACCAGGACCACTACCAGCATCTACATCCAGGATGGAGGTTGAGCCACGGTTTGTCATGCCGAGGAGGGAGGAGCCACAGCAGATTCCTAGGACTAGACCTAGTTCTACCACTCCCCTAGTTTTCAGTAGACTTGGGAAGGGGAAGGGGAAGAGGAAGATGTAGTATTTACTTTCAGTTTCAGTTTTACAAAAACAATTTGCTATTTCCATTTTGTTTCAGACTATCAGTATCAGCGCATTCCTCATGAGGATGCCATTTTGTATCCAATTTACTTTGAAATCAATCAAATACAACTAGACTCAGCTTGTTTCTCATTTATTGACTTGTTGGATGCATCTAATCATTGAATTTTGCAAAAAAAATGTGTTTTTAATGAAATTTAAACAATTTTTTAAGTTGCCGAGTTTTTTGCCGAGTTTTTGCGAGTTTTTTGCCGAGTTTTTGCCGAGTCAAATTTTTCAGGCTTGGCGGGTTTTTGCTTTTGGCGAGTTTTTCAACTATGGTTAGGATAACTCACACGTAGTCAATCTATAAAAGTAAAAGGTGCACAATATGCCATGGAATGTGTATAATATATCATGGAATACATCCTAACCAAAAAAAAGCACAAGCATGAAAAATAATCCATTCGTCAAGTGTAATATATGAAATGAACACAAAACATAGAGTCTGCAATGAATCTTGCAATATACACATATAAAGTATAATAACTACAATGATAGCAAACACATCCAAGGTCTCAAAACATTCCCAGTTGCTAAGGCCTAGATAGTCCACATAAAGTAGAAAAGGGGTGGCATCAGTGTATGAGGTAGGATTAAACTAGATAAAATTAATCCGAAGCATCCTTCATTTTTTCCTGCTACCAAAATAGAATGGGAGGGCACGAACTATGTGTAAAGATACATAGTTTTGAGTAAGAAATAAGTTCAAAATTGGGGTTACTTACAGCATTATAGACAACCACATCAGGTTCCAGACGAGGATCCCAATGTAGAAATTTCACATTCTTCATCAGCTTTGCAGGACCTGTATGTAAACAATCAATGATATTCAAAAGCTCTTTGAGATAACCAGCTTGCCCAAGAGTAGTTGCAATACAACGATATGCTGGCATGTCAGGGTAAGATGAAATATGTTCCTGCACAAAAAAACATTCACACAGCAAGCTTTGAACCTTATAACTCAAAAAGCATATAGAGGGTGATTGTATGCGCATAACTAAAACAAGGGAAAGCATATTACACGCATTGCATGAAAGACATTCAACGCTTCTATTGGCCTCCTTGCCTTTCCAAGCACAGCAAGCAGTGTCGTATACACATACCTGCAAAAGCCACAACTTCTAGTTGGCTCACAATTTGTAGAGAGAAACTTCACGGCATGTCTTCTGTGTCTTTCTAAAAAGAAGAGAAATTAAAAGATAAACTTTTTACATCCTATGATATTCACATAGAGAGAAGTAAAGCTCTTTATCTATTTGTCAAAAGGACATGATTCAAACTCTTTACTTTGAAATAGATAAAGCTCCACTTGAAGGTGTCTGGAGACCCTGGTAGATCTAATAACTACTTTTTCATAGGCATGCAGCTACAGTCTGTCCCCAGGCTAGCTCACCAATCAGTCAATCATGCATGCGTAGATGGGGCTAAGAATAACACCACTCATTTGTACGGGATAAATAGCATCCACACTCACATGTAAGAGATAACTTGAGTCCATAGTATCTGCATGTTTGGGAGAAATCCTATGTTGCACTGATTATGATAGCAATAAATAAATTCAAATTGTTTCTCACTGCTCTAACAATTACATAAATAGGTAAAATCTAAAAAGATTTTTATATTCATAAAACCAACAAAAGGTATGCCTTTCTTTTAGTCCAAACCACCATCATAGAACATGTCTGTCCATTATGAACCATTAATTTGCTGTACCAGCATACACACTTCATGATCCACTTCCCAAAATTGATTATCTATTGGATAGAATGAAAAGGACATTCATCTTCCTAGAAGAGATATGGGAAGTGGGTATTACCAGATAAGAATTTCCAAACAGGATGTACCTAATATAACTTCTACCACTAGTGATGTTCATTATGAGTTTTGGTAACAACATATGGAATAACAAATTCCCTAGATACTCTACCAAAACCATGAATAATATCATTGACCAATTTAGGAATTGCATTTTCTATTAATAAATTGAGTTTTAGCAAAAATAAAGAAGAGCATAGAAATAGCCTTGGGTCCAGGTGTAAACTCTTTTGACTAAGTTGCCAATTTGGGTTTGGGTTCAGATTCAGGTTCGGTATGGGGGTTCACGAAACACATATGTCCATACTAGCCATTAATTTGTTGTACCAGCATACACACCTTATGATCCACTTCCCAAAATTGATTATCTATTGGATAGAATGAAAAGAACATTCATCATCCTAGAAGAGATATGGGAAGTGGGTATAACCAGGTAAGAATTTCCAAAAAGGATGTACCTAATATAACTTCTGCTACTAGTGATGCTCATTATGATTTTTGGTAATATCATATGGAATAAAAACAAATTCCCTAGATACTTTACCAAAACCATGAATAATATCATTGAACAACTTAGGGATTCATGGCATTTTCTATTAATAATTTAGTAAAAATAAAGAATAGCCTTGGATTACTCAGAAATGAAAGTTGTATGCAAGGTTGTCCATGTGTGAACTCTTTCAACTAAGTTGCCAGTTCAGGTTTCCATTCATGGGTTTGGTACATGGATATGGAAAATAAAATGTTTTGGGTTTGTCTGTACAAAAAAATATAAAAATCATAAATATATACATATTTGCAGCCTAAAAATAGAAATTAAGTTCAGAATACCACATAGCATCATATAATAAACAAAACCACCATAAAAATTAAAAATACTACTTCACTGTCATTTTGTCAAACTCGAATGTCATAATAGATATTCATTCTTCAATATTAAAATAATAAAATCAGCAATCAGCATCATATGGCTCTTCAAAACCTATTTCAAAATCTTCCATTTCAAGATATTATTTTAATATTAAAATATTGTTTCAATACTAAACATATTATAATAATATGATTCTATGTCAAACCGCCCAAAGCTCACAAGCTAAGTGGACTCCTGCTGTAAACAAAAGCAAATCCATTGAAAGTGTCAATAGTGTCCGCAATGGAATTTATGGATCTGTCGTGGCCCTGCAGCACTATCACACAGGTATGTAATGTGCCCACATCCCTTCTCCACACCCGTATTGTCTTATCCACCAACTCGCTCAAAACAAGATTCAAAAATGTCACAAGGCACAGAACAGCAAGCCTGTGGTCTCCAAGGAAATCCCACATGCTGCATAAAACCCAAAATCTTCTCTTTTTCCCAATAATCGGCAATCCTGTGAGCCAACCCGCCATACAGAATCCCTCAGTCAAAAGATCCAAATGGAATGATCGCATGAGCAAACAAAAATTAAAAAACTTGTGTCTTCCTGTGGATTATTTTGGGTTTGTTTGGGTTCTGCTAAATTCCTCCTGGGACAAACCCACAATGAAAAATTCACACCCTGCCAAAACCCCTGCCCAGATTGACCCCGAATCTGAACCAGACTCCAATCTGGCGCCTGAAGGGGACGAACCAGGTACATATCTTTCCAAAAATGAAGTACTATATATTACAGTTCTTGCTAAAACATTTACTGAAAGTCTATTTATGAACCACATATGTTTTTGGGGGTTGATTCCAGGTCAACCAAAAACAAGATATATGATTCATAAATAGAGACTTTCAGTGAGTGTTTACGAAGGAAGAAGCTTTTGGCAAGCTTTTGAAAGTCTTCCAGCAATCTTTTGTAAATTATTACACCATTGACAAAATTGTTGAAGAAGAGAGAATGTTGTTGACACTTGAAAGTCTTCCATCAATCTTTTGTGAATTGTTGCATCATTGACAAAACTGTTGAAAAAGACAGAATGGTGGAACTGCTGATCGCAAGATAGTTCTAAATCACTTATATTGATAAGAACAGAAGTATCCATACTAATGCTTCTTGAATTATTGACTTCAAAAACTGTAAACAGTTTAGAGGGTATTTCAGTAGAATTACAAAGTAACCGGTTATGTTACAGTCTTATGACAGACTTATATATTATTTTGATGACAAAAAGGTATCATCAAAGATTCAAACGTGTGACCTTCGATGATCACCTTTGAAACATATTTATGCTGAAATCTTTTTGATATTGAACGGGAACCATCACCAATTTATAGCAATAGCTGTTATTTGCATATTCTGCTTGGTACTGCATTCTGTGACATTTCTACTTTTATAACTGTTTGTAACTTTGTATACTTTCCATATAAGTCATGTTTACGTTGCCAAACCTGACATAACAGCAGTTTTGATTGTCAAGGCAGTGAGAATACATCTAAAAACAGGAAAACAACCAAGCAGAAGGTAAGGAATGTGAGAAGGTTTACAAAGTTGCTTAAAAAAAAAGGCATTCTGCAGACATTGATATAAGTTAGATTCCTGTAACAAAAGCAAAAGTAGATTCATTATCCATACAGAATGGACAACTATAAATATTACAGGCTGAACTACAGGTTGGAATAAGAGATAATGTCATTGGCTGACAACGATTCATTGCTGAGTGTCTACACTAACCAAGGTAAACAAACAACATTGACTAGGAGTACCTAATTGTTTAGAAAAGAGAAAAACCATAGCACTAAATGAAAGACCATTAAAGATAGAGAAAATGGACTTAAAGCCATCTCTAATTTCCAAGCCTGCTAAGCTTGGTGCAAAACCAATCAAAACCCAACAACACATTGCTTAAATTGGTAATACTATTGGAAATCAAATGGTACAACAAAACATAAGGCAAGAGTATTTTCCCAGAACATTGTAGGAGTTGCAATTAAGTGGTTTAAAAACTAAGAACAAATGAGAAAAATATACTTGGCAGAAAGTTAAAACTGGGTTTACCAAGGAATTTAAGAAGTGGCATACTAATGTCCAAAACCTTAAAGAGCTTGGGAGATTATAAAATTTAGTGCAAATGATGGATGACTTGATAGATGATGATTTAAACAACAATATTTTGTAAACAGGTCAAGAAATTGCTCCAAGAAATTTTAAGTCATACTCACATCAAAATACCACGACACGTCAATATTTTGGGGTGTTGAGCAACAATACTTGTTACAAATATGATGCAGGAACATCCATACCAAATTGGCAATCAGCATCACCAAAAATATTTGTCAATTAATTTATTTTAATTTGGTTTCCTTATGATAGATTAATTAGAGTTGGAAAATAAATGCAATATTAGGCCTCAATAATATATTAAATAAATTGGCCTTATTATAATATTGCAAAAATAATAATGTTGCAAAAATCTAGGAGTGGGAGATAGTTTAGGAGATAATTTTGGAGTGTAAAATTAATAAAGGCAATTTGAAGTGGAAATTCAAAAAGGAAATCTTGGGAGTGGATTTTTGGGGAGTTACACTTGAAGACAACTCATTAATGCTCCTCAAATGTAGCTAGAGGATTTGGGCCCCCATGTTGAGTTGGCATATTCTTTTTCCAAAATTGGAGTTATTTTCTAGGTGTGGGAATCTTAGTTGTTGCCTATTCTTGGAAAATACTTGGGAGTGGTTTTTATTTTGATTTATTGAGTATTTAATGTTTTTTTATTGCATTTTAAGATATTCTTCCAAGTGGAACGTTCAAAATGGGAGGCTACAGAAAATGGAGTTGGTAGAGGCATAAAGGAAGGATTTTTGACAATTTTTGGGGGTTGTTGCTTCCAGATTTTTAGGGGAGGAAAAATGAAGGCATAGCTTTTGCTGGAGAGTGTTGGGAAGACATTTTTATTGCAGGTTTGAAGGTTTTACACCAGCAGCAAATGGATTTTAAGATCCATGGTTGAAGATCACAAATTTGATTGCTGTAGATTGCAGATTTGAGAGGCAATTTCAGAGGGTAGGATGAAGATTTGAACAGGAAGCATCTGGAAATTGTATTGGATGTTGTTTGCTGTCACACAACAGATTTAAATCTGTTTATTAATGATTTTCTACAGCATATATGGCTGCACACATTTCTGTAATCAGATTTATCTAAAATTGTGAAACATTGTTGCAAGTTGAATAGAGAAGATGTAATGTCCCCTTTTAGGAACAATGCTAATTTTTCTAAGATAATTTTTACCTTTGTATCCTTTGGATCTCTTAAGTATTTTATTCCTTCCTTACTCTTCTTCTTTATGTCAGCATTAGTCTTCTTCTTTATCTCTGCACAAGCTTCTTCCATATCAGCATGTTCTTCTTTTCTATATCTGCATAGATCTCTCTTGTAATTCAATCTTCTAATCCCTTATATGCAGATCTGAGTGTATTCATCCTTTGTTCTACACTCACACTCCCTTGATATCTTCATAATTCCTCTTGGAAAGATGTGACTTGTCTTAAGAGAAACACCTCTTCTAAATAGACATGCATTCTCATAATGAATCGCTATCATTATGATAATCGCTGCCTTCATGTACTTATTTTAATCTCTGCCAGTTTCTGATTGCTAATGCATTACTTAGTGATTGTATTCATTTGGGATCGCTGTTTATATAGTGAGGTCTTTGACAAATTGTATGCTGCTTTTTTAAGACTAATACCTTTAATGCCCCGTTGGCTAATGAGGCCCATCCTAATATATTCGTTCCTATGTTTTGAAGTCTATTCCTTTTCATTCGATAATTATTATTGGTGGAATAGTTGATATTGAATATCCTTCTTGCTCCCCCCTCATCGATTATTTCTATGATCTTTAATACCTTTTGATTCAACCGTTGGTAGCCCTTCTAATAGTCGTGGCTGTTCATTTATTTGTATAGTGATTGTCTTCACATCGTTTGCCATTGCTTATAATATTTGTTTGGTATTCAACATTCATGATTGCTGCCTTTCTAACAATCACTGACTTCCCTTTGCTAATCGTAACTTTTCATAATTTTATATTCGTTAGTGTATGCTTTAGTCTTTAACCCCATACCAAGCGTTGCCTTGGATATCCTTTATAATTCTAATAATTGCACCTTTTGGTGCATTGCTGGCTGCCATCGTGGGAATACATACCCACGTATGGTATGCTATCTAGATGTAATAATATTCAGATTATTAATATGCTAATATATATATTAACATTTATATTCATATTATTAATATTTATATTTTATATTAATAATATATTTATTATTATATTTATAATATTATATTATTATAATAATTGATTATAATAATATTTAAATTATTAATTATTTATAAAGTAATATAATATATCTCGTTATTATATATTATATTAAAATATGCATATACTAATATTAGTTATTATTATTATTTATTAAATATTATATCTATTAATAATAATATATGTTTATGCAATTATCTTGACTAAACATTACGTTTTACGGAAACGACTACATCGTCCTTTATCACGATGTTTAAATCTTTAATTTAAACAATGTCTTAATGTCGGGACATGACAGAAGATAAATTTTATTGCTGCACATTTGTGCATCCTTTGTTGTTGATTTTGTTGATTAATTTTGTGTGAGGGTTGTGTGAGTTCCCTCTGCATCAATTGGTATCAGAGCTCAGAAGGTCTGGGCAAAAGAGAGTCAAGGAATATCCAGTTCAGAACTATTCCTGTCAAGGAATATCCAGTTCAGGAATTCCTTCCTAAGGATCTTTCAAGTATCAAGTTGGACTAGGTCCTGGGTTTTCCTGCCTTAAACTGTGGAATTTCTATTCGCTGCTGATGAAGCCTCGACATTTGAACAAGGATTTATACCTTGGAATGAGGAACTGCCTCATTCACCATGGAATCCCTGAAGTTATCTTTGGAATCTTCCATTACTTCAAGTCAGGGATCGATGAGTTTCGGCAAGGAATGACAAGCCCTCGGTGCACTCTGGACTCTGGATTAAGAGCTCTGGAACAGAAATCATGGTGGGTTTTGGAGTAGGACCCTAGACAAGAACTTAGGACAAAGACCACCGCAATGGAATTGCGAACAAGGACCTCCAGATTCTAAAGTTTGAAACATGGATTGGAACTGTGGAACAAGAATCCGGATAGACCTTGGAACGGGATTCTGGATAGGAACTTTGGAATAGGATTCCTAGATAGAAACTTTGGAATAAGATTCCTTGTTCATCAAGGATTTTTATGCTGAGGGCGAATGATTTGGACCCTTTTCCATGGAATGATGGACTCCTTCCATGGACTGGCCAGATTTAATCGAGGAATGATAGGTAGGGCATTATTCATCCTCAGGAGAGTCGCCCTTTTCTTCACTACTTCAAGCACTCCTAATGTTCCCTGTGAGCTAACTACTTGGACATTCTTTCCTAGCTTCATGGATTCGGGCAAGAAACTGCAAGATCAAAGCACAAATGACGGCGAAAGAGAGCAAAAGAGGGGGTCCCCATTTGCAATGGGGCGATGTGTGAAAACGTCACAACAGGTCCCCATGTTGAGTTGGCATGTTCTTTTTCCAAAATTGGAGCTATTTTCTAGGAGTGGTAATCTTAGTTGTTGCCTATTCTTGGAAAATACTTGGGAGTGGTTTTTATTTTGATTTATTGAGTATTTAATGTTTTCTTATTGCATTTTCAAGATATTCTTCCAAGTGGGACGTTCAAAATGGGAGGCTACAGAAAATGGAGTTGGTAGAGGCATAAAGGAAGGATTTTTGACAATTTTTGGGGGTTGTTGCTTCCAAATTTTTAGGGGAGGAAAAATGAAGGCATAGCTTTCGCTGGAGAGTGTTGGGAAGACATTTTTATTGCAGGTTTGAAGGTTTTACACCACTAGCAAATGGATTTTGAGATCCATGGTTGAAGATCACAAAGTTGATTGTTGAAGATTCCGGATTTTAGAGGCAATTTCAGAGGGTAGGATGAAGATTTCAAGAGGAAGCATTTGGAAATTGTATTGGATGTTGTTTGCTGTCACACAACAGATTTAAATCTGTTTATTAATGATTTTCTACAGCATATATGGCTGCACACATTTCTGTAATCAGATTTATCTAAAATTGTGAAACATTGTTGCAAGTTGAATAGAGAAGATAAATTTTATTGCTGCACATTCGTGCATCCTTTGTTGTTGATGTTGTTGATTAATTTTGTGTGAGGGTTGTGTGAGTTCCCTCTGCATCAAAATAGGAGATAAAGATGGATATGAGTCCAAATTGAAAGAAATCATAAAATTACTAAATAAGAAAGATTATACTGTTAAAGTAAATATTAAATAGAAATGGTCAATTAGTTATTAGACGTAGGCTTTAATAAAGTCATTCCGACTTTAGGATATACTTTATGTTTTATTTCCCTTTAGTATGTTCATTTTATTCATCCCACATTCATAACGTGAGCTATCTCCCATGATTGTAATCCTTTATAAGAAAGCTTTCCCTCCTTATTTATTTAATGAATATCTTAGTTATCTTTATGTGCTCGATTTCCATGATATGGTATCAGAGCTCAACTAGAGCCACAAAGTCTATGAGAGTGTGTATTCCTAGGGACTGTTGCTAGCAGAGACAGATCGAGGGATCGCTTAAGTAGCACAATAAAAAGCCAAAAGAGGGATCCATACGACCGTACAGCACTGCAAATCGCATTGCATGTCAAATCCTTTTTTTGTAGGTTGCGTGGGCAGTTTGCTGAGAAAAATAACAACAATTTTTTTAAGGCGAATTGTAGATTTTTTTATCTGAAAATCGTGGGTCGCAAGGTCAAAAATCGCACCATATTACAGTCATGAAACAACAAAAGTTTTTCGCATGACTCTGGTGCGTCACCAACAATTGCAGGCTACAAAAAATCCAGTTTTTGGTGTAATGTCCCAAAACAAATTTTTTATTAATATATCTAGTTTTGAAATATCTTAAAATATATTTGCCAAAATATCCATATTTCATGTATCAAAATTCACTCAAACTATGCAGCACAAATTGGCAATTTTTGCACAATCAGATAGTAACTTCCAAACTATAGTGGAGCTATTTGTATTAAATTTTAATTGAATGTACAGCCAAAAAGCATAAATATAATGGGTATAACAGAAACACAAAGAAAAAATACAAATCCGCTATCAAACCCTTTATACTGGACCTCCTCCTTCGCACTCAAACTCCTCCAAACTGAACAACACTCACAATAATAAAAGTATAGATCTAATGCATTACTGAGTTGCTCCAGAATGATGAAATGTGCAGCCAAAAAGCAAGAAAAACTACAGCCACAAATCTGAATATGAAATCTGGAAATTAAACCCTTGCAACACAAACAATTCGGCAATTTTGGCACCAAAAGATTTAGGAAACTCCACCAAAGTGTTGGGTTGCTTATACTAATGAAATGTACAGAAAATATGTTGCATTAAAATGAGGAATAACAGAAGCAACAAGAGATTATAAATCTGTAGCAAACCCTCTTGATTTAATTTCTTCTCTGCACACACAGTCAACCAGAACTGAAATAAAATATTCAACTGGGGAGCAATAGCTTCACAAAGCAAATCCGGAAATGAAGAAATGCACAACAAAATGCTATTACACAAGAGCAAGTACAACTACAAGATAAAATAATGATTCTATAAATCAAACTATACAAACTGAACCCTTCTTCTTCGTTGTTCCCTACAAAACTGAAAACAAACAATTCTTCTACAATCCTTCAGCACACTTGTGATTCCTAAATGAAACCACCAAGGAGGATCAAAGGGTTTTTGTCCTCTGAATTCCAACACCCAAGGGTTTTCATCAATCAGATGGATTGGATGAACACAAGGCTCAACACAATTTCAGCAGAGTTTTTGATCAGATAAAAATGGATGAACATATGAGGAAAATTGCATCTAATATATAGATGTTGCGGGCTCAAAATCCAATGCCCCTCTCCAAACAAATAATATTGAATATTGTTTTCAATGTTTTCCTCCAAAGGTGCCGCATAAATATTTTCCAATAACCTCCATTTGATTCCCAGCCAGAACTAGCAAATAAGATGCTCCTCTACCAAGCAAAACAATATTATTTTATTCATTCAATAACTCCCTTCCATGATTACTCCATCCAACCCTCTCATGAATGCTACTAGATTCCCTTTCAAAAATAGATTGTAACTCCACGTTTACTGCTGTCATAGAATTTAATGAAAATGGGCATGAAAGTTACAAATAGGTCCAAGAGAATCCCAACGACCCCAAATAGAGGTGCCAAAAACTAGATTCCCTTTCAAAAATAGATTGTAACTCCACATTTACTGCTGTCATAGAATATAATGAAAATGGGCATGAAAGTTACAAATAGGTCCAAGAGAATCCCAACAACCCCAAATAGAGGTGCCAAAAATATTAAATAATTAATATTTAATTAGCCCAATTTAAGATGCAAGCATAAATAATAATTTAATATTTAATAGTCTGCTTCAGCATAAATCATTTTGGGACCAGAATTAAAATATTAAATAAATTTATCTGCCTACATCTTACCTTTACCCCACGGGCCCACAAGAATTACTGGAATAGGCATTGCCTCCAAAAAAATTATTTAAATAAAAATGAGACATGACATTTGGTCACAATTTTTTGATGCAACTGGGGCATTCGATTTGTGCCTTTTTGTTGGTATTTGTCTTTTGCTAGGCATGAATTTTATCAATATTTTTTTTTACTAGTATTTTCCTACTGTCAGATTTGTAGCAAGGAGGTATTTTTTGTTTTACTCTAAGACTGCAGATTGAGAGAGGGAAGAATAGTACAAATGGCCTCATTACCCAACATCATGCTAGAAGGTAGCCAAAGATTCTCTAATAAAAACTACATTATGTGGAAGCAACGTATGTTAACCATTTTAGAGTACAGATGCCTCACGGATATTGTCCTTGATAAAGATTATTGTCTAACCACTGTGAGTAGAGACCAGGATAAACTTGATGAATGTGAAAGAGAAGCAGTGATGTTGATTAAGTTGTTTGTAACAGATGAAATACTTCCTGAAGACTAGACCAGGAAGAATTCAACTGATATTTGGAAGCATTTGCGAGATTTGCATGAGACTTCAAACAAGGCTAGAGACTTCTTCTTAAAGAATATGTTGTTTTCGATCACGATGGATGAGAATGCTTCATTGCAAGAGCATTTACTCAAGATCAAGGATATCAAAGATCAATTGTCAACTAGTGCTCACAAAATGGAAGAGGACATGGTGGTAATCATGTTGAAAAGCTTACCATGTGCTTACGAACACTTTATTGAAACCCTAAACATCACCTCTATGAATGTTGACCTAAAGTTTGAAGAGTTGTGCAATAAGTTCTTATAGCAAGACAAATAGAAGAGATGGTTCGATAGTAGCAGTGAAACAAAGGGTGTAGAACATGCCTTTGCAGCCAAAGACAAGGGCAAAGGCAAATGATTACAGAAGAAAGGGCAAGACAATAATGAGGATGTGACAAAGAATCTAAAAAACAACACGTCATTATTGTGGTAATGTACCATCCCCTTTTTCAGAACTAAAGAATTAATAATATTTTGGTTTGGTAGTAGTATTGAAATAGAGAGTGTAGAACAAGTCTTTGCAACCAAAGACAAGGGCAAAAGCAAATGATCACAGAAGAAAGGGCAAGACAGTAGTGAGGATGCGACAAAGAATCTTAAAAAATCACGTCATTATTGTGGTAATGTCATGTTCCCTTTTTCAAAACTAAAGAACTAATAATATTTTTAAGTGGGCCCAATCACTTTTGGCCACTTAAATATTATTTAGGTTCTATGTAATGTTTAATAAGTATTTTTAACACTTTATTCAAAATGTAATTTAAAAGGGAGCCTTTGGATGTAATTTAAAATTATTTTTAAATACTTGGAGGGAAAAAGAAAAATAAATTAAAATAAAATAAAATAAAGGGCCTGAAGTAAAGTGCATATAAATGAGAAATCAGGGCTCACATCAAAGCATCCATTATCCATTCTCATCATTTTTGAATTTGAATTTCAAATTTGCATTTAAGGACGAAAACCCTCATCTCCAATTGGGTGATTCTACACAAGGATCGCGATTGTGCTTCAGTTGGAGAACGATTTAGATTTGCAAGATAATTCCATATCAACAACATTATTGAGAGTTTGAATTTATTACATTCATATATTGTTGGTTTTTAATATTATTTCTATTGTGAAAGATCTATTATTATCAGTTATTTGTGGAAGATTTTAATATTATTTTGGGTTGGATATAATATCATCATTATTATTTTGGCTAACCTATAGCCACCGTACCAACCTAATTATGAGATCACAGCATTTTTATGACTGCTAGGAAATCCTAGCACAACCTTTAGACTGCTGCAGCCTAACAATATTGAGCGCAGCCTTGGAATTATTCGCAGCATAGTAATATTCTACCTTTTTGGAGGATAGATCGCAGCACTCTAATGTTATAGCTGCCACCTTATCTTATTAACAGCCCTTCAATATTCAATCGCAGCTCTTCTAAGGTGCAAGTTGAAGTAAAAGAAATTCCAGCGCTGTCTTTTGGGTAATAGTTAGTATGTTTGAAAAATATTTGGTATGTGTAACTAATATTTGTAGCTACCATACCTTCCTTCCAAGCGGTTGTACAAGATATACCTGCAAATTAATATTATTTGCTTAATTTTCAGTAGTATATATGCTGTTAGGAATATTCCATTAAATGAAATTTGGATTTATTTATTGTTTTCTGATAATTTGATTTGGTAGAAAAATTATGGTTAAAGGTACTTAGTGATCATAATAATATATTAATAAATTGGGATTTCCACAACTTAACATTTGTAAGGAATTTTTCTGCAGTCTATCCTTGATTTGATGCATCAATATTTTATGGGGTTTTCAGCTTATTTAATTAGTAGTTGTTTGATTATTTTAATTCTGAAAACTAGCTATTGCTGATTATAATCAGTGTAGGGTTTAGTTACATATTTCAACATTTATTTTTGGTTTGCTATAATCAGAAAAATACGAAAAAGTTACAAATTCCTAAAAAGGGACATTAAAAGTAAGATGGGCCATATGAAGAAGCACTACAGAAAAATGTTAGTTGATCGCAAAGCCAACTAGGGAGGTCCTCAGTGGAAGGCTCATATCACAGAGCATACAGTGGAAGGCTCATATCGTAGAGCATACAGCAGACGAGTCACCCTTCTATGCCTTCGTGGCCAAAAGACCAATAGATTAGTCCAATTCATCTGCTCGGTACAGACATTTAGGAGCATCATGTCACTTCACCAATAGGCAGGACTGGTTCACGAAGTACAGTGCTTGCAAATCTTCTAAAGATTCAGTGATCTTTGGTGGTGGGGAGGAGTACATGTTAGAAGGCAAAATGAATGTGTAGATATCCTCTGGAGGGAAACGTTGATTTTTCTCAATGTGTACTATGTGTAGGGAATGGAGCTTAATCTACTCTCAATGAGTCAAATTATGAGACATTGCCCCCATCTAGATGTCATCTTTAGCAATCACAAATGCTACATAGTTGACAAGGTGATGAGCACACGGTTATACTGAGAGGGGGGGGTGAATTAGTATAACACAATCTTTTACTTTTCAAAACTTAATCAACCATGGCAATAATAAACATGCAAGATCTAGCAATTACAAACACAGAGAGAACACACAATTTACGTGGAAAGCCTTGTGGGAGAAAACAACGGCAAAATGTTGCTTATATATATTGATCTTCTTTTGTAGGCACCAACCTACTTCTCTTCAATCGTTCTTTTGTGAGCACCAACCCACTTCTCTTCAATCGTTCTTTTGTGAGCACCAACCCACTTCTCTTCAATCGTTCTTTTGTGAGCACCAACCCACTGGAGACACCAATCCCCACAACTAAGCTCCAACTTAGCAAGCGACTCCAATCTCTTCTTTGATAGGCATCAACCTATGAACTCTTCAATGGATGATATGTCTTCACAAGATCTAAATGTTAATACTCTTCCTTTCACAAAGCTGATCACAACCCACACAATATCCTTCCTTCACAAATCTGATCACAACTCATGCACAATCTCTTTTCATAAATCTTATCCTAAGTATGTCTATATGTTCATATAAATTTCTGCCTTTATATCTGCTCTAATTTCTTAACAATCTGCTCTTAGTCTTCTCATATATTTGCATTTATTCTTCATACACGGGCTGCATATACTCTTTCAAAACAGGTCTGAAATACACTTTATTTTTCTGCCCTTACATCTCTTCTAATTCTGCCCTCAAAACTCAGAAATAAATCATTGATTGCTTGCTTTTCTAATCATACCTTATGTTTCTTTTATACTCATCAAGTGTCACTTCACCCAAGAGTTATGACTCCTCAAAAGAGGTTGGCCAGCATTGAGAAAAAACAAATTAATTTTAATTACCTTAAAAGAAAAGGCGACTTACACAAGGAGAGGTCGACCTCTAAACAACAATTTAACTTTATTTTAATCCTCCAAAATTGCATTTGTATGAGGGAGGTCAGCTTCATTGAAAGTATTTAAATTACTTTCATCCCTTCCACTAAGGGCAATTGTACCAAGAGTGACGTCTAACCCAAGTAAGGCATTTTAACTAGGATAAGGCATCTTTTCCAAGTATGGCAATCCCTCGAAGGGGTCGACCCTTTATAAGGAATAATTCTGCTTTTATTTCACCACTTAACAAACAAATAAATTGGATAATATAAGCGCTACATATGGTGAGGTGGCCTTCCTTGAATGATGTGGATTGAATTGCATAGAATAATGATATTCTTCAACGGTCTTAACATCCTCTGCCTTTAATAGATATATTATCAAACCAATGTTTAAATCTTTAATTTAAACATTAAGATCTATCAACCTCTACTCAATTCGATCCAACTCGCCGTAGACATTCCCCTGAATGATGATGACAACATTTACACCTTGACATCAATGACAACATTTCCAACACAAAGAGACCACGAAGACTATTGCTCTTGGTGTGGAAGATCATAGACTATACAAATTGGTTGGCATTAGAAAGGTCAGGGAGAGTGCATTAGCAGCCAAAAGTGCATCAGACATTAGTACAGTTTGGCATCAACGGTATGCACACCTTAATTTATCCTACCTCTCTCAGTTGCCCCAAGAGAACTTGGTAGATAGACTTCCTAACATCTAGTAGCAAATATTGGGTATTTGCCGAACTTGCCAAGCAGGGAAGCAGCACAGAGCTCCATTTGATAATGGACAAGCTTTGTGAGCAAAGAGTGTCCTTAAGTTGGTTCATGCAGATGTTTGTGGACCAATAAAGATAGCATCTGTCACTGGTGACAAGTATTTTCTTATATTTGTTGATGATTATAGTAGGAAAATGTGGGTGTATTTTCTAGAATCAAAATCCGATGTGTTTAATGAATTTTAAAAGTTTAAAGCATCAGTAGGAAAAGAGTCGGGTTGTGACAATACCACTCTTAGATATGATAATGGAGGAGAATTCTATTCAAATGAATTCAACAACTTTTGTGCTAAATACGGTATAAAAAAACAATTCACTACACCCTACACTCCACAACAGAATGAAGCGGTGGAGAGGCAAAACAACAATATCATGAAGATGGCCAAATGTATGATGGAGAACAAGAATGTTCCAAAAAGGTTTTGAGTTTGTTGGTGCTCAAAGTTGAGACACCTCAAATCCCTAAAGCCAATCAATTCTTGAGTGCCAAGGGTATCAAACTCAAGGCAAGGATTCAACTTATATTCAGGATGAGGCAACTAAGGACAACATTGATAAGGTGGGTAGGACCTTCTTTTGGCTCTATTGGACCAAGGGGGGGATTCCCTTGTTGCTAAAATATTAGAGATGATATTATTCAAAGATGTGTTATTACAAAGAGAGCAAAGCTCTATTTAAAGAGGTTTGCACAAAGTTTCTAAAAAGGAATACAACTAATAAAGCAGAAAGGATAGAAACATTCTAAGCTATCCTAAACTAGAACAGAAATAGAAATAACTAAAAGGATGACCATTAAACTAAACTATACTATTCTAATACCCTCCCTTAATGGTCATCGTACAAACAAAAACCCATAACCCTATGGAGAGCTGGTCCTCAAAATGCATAAAATGCAGACTCCTTCTTAGTATGCTTCGCCACGTGAGCACTTTGCGGAGGCAATTCCTGGTTGGACTTCTCATCAGCCAACCGCTTTCTGTAAAATTTCTTGATATGACCAGGCTTTCCACAGTAATGGCAAGTAAAAGATTTCTTGGAGTCCTCCAAATCGCCTCGTCCTTTCTGCTGAGTGGACTTGCCTTTGCCAGCTTCCTTGGCAGTAAAAGCTTGTTCAACACTAGGAGACTCACTGTTGCTCCCAAACTGCTTCCTCCACCTATCTTGCTGCAAAAGCTTGTTGCACAACTCATCAAACTTCAAGTCAACATTGGTGGATGTAATGTTGAGCATTTCGATGAAGTGCTCATAGGAACGTGGCAAACTTTTCAAAGTGATCACCACCATATCCTCTTCAGCCATCTTACGACCAATGGCTTCCAATTGGTCGCGAATATCCTTGATTTTCGTCAAGTGCCCCTGCAAAGACACTTGGTTATCCATCATAATAGAGAATAGCATATTCTTCAAAAAGAATGCCCTTCCCTTGTCTGAGGTCTCATGAAGATCTTTCAGATGCTTCCAAATCTCCGCAGCAGATTTACCAGATGGTATTTCTGGTAACATCTCATCGGTGACAGATAATTTTAGAAGCATAACTGCCTCCCTATTACCTTCATCATACTTGTCCCGATTCTTCCCAGGAGTAGCGGGACGAGCATCCGTATCGAGAACAAGCGAATTCAGACACCGGTACTCAAAGATGGTAAGCATCCTCTGCTTCCATGTGTTGTAATTCTTTCCATTGAACCTCTGTGCATTTTCCAACAGAATACTGGACAAAGACGCCATCCCTCCCGTTTTCCAAAGCACGAAAAACAAGGTAACTCCGTGATTAGTTGGCACAAACCTTGGACAATCAGCTGGCACAAATTACGATTTTTCAAAAATCGTCTAAAAAGAGGCTCAAAAAAACCTTCAAAAAGTAAGATTTTTGTACAAAAACCTTCGAAAACTCTTTGCAGAATTTTTAGTGTTCCCAGAAAAATTTCGTCAAAACTGGCTCATAAGATGAACTCTTCACTTTGCCATAAAATATCAGATCTCCCAAAACGTGATGAAGCACAAACTGCCGCCCAATATTTTGTGATTACAACCAAGTTTGGAGAGTTGCACCCACGAACTGCTTGCAGAGGAGAGAAGGGTGCCAAAAAGAAAGTAATGCGGGCAATAGAGACACAAATTTGCCGATCTCTAGCAACAAGAAGACTGACAAACCCCAAATCACGATCTGAAGCAAACCCTTTAGCAAACGATGATTAAGAAGAAGCCGCCAAAAAATACCAGAGGAAAATCGCGTGGAAGGAAAAACGTGATTATAAATAGGGAAATCGCGACCATAAAGCGTCTTTCAGAAGCCCACGACTAGGGCACGACGCAGGAGAAACACAAAAAACGCGTCTGTCTGAGAACAGCGACTGGAACTCCGCCTGAAGAAAAACGCGACAGAGAATCCCATTTTTGCGATCTTAGAAAAGGCGCGACCACTTGCAGAAAGAACTCCACGAAAATACTGGAGATTACGTGCCAACAGATCTGCAAAACCGACCCTCCAGGATCACGAAAAAGCTTGCCGACCTCCAGAGACGAGTGAAAACGGCACCCAGAATGTGAACCACGACCCAGAAAAGTAGACCTCTGCAAAACTTGACCAAAAAACACGAAAATCGCAGAAGAACTCTTGCGACGTAAAAGAATTTTCTAAAATGCATTTCTAAAAAAGATAGTTTTTCCCGCTTAACCGGGCTCTGATACCATGTTGCTAAAATATTAGAGATGATATTATTCAAAGATGTGTTATTACAAAGAGAGCAAAGCTCTATTTAAAGAGGTTTGCACAAAGTTTCTAAAAAGGAATACAACTAATAAAGCAGAAAGGATAGAAACATTCTAAGCTATCCTAAACTAGAATAGAAATAGAAATAACTAAAAGGATAACCATTAAACTAAACTATACTATTCTAATATCCCTAAGGTGTATGAGAACAATAACTAGTGACAATGTGAAGCTAAACCTTGTTACAAACCATACCCAATGCCCAGGAGACTCCAATTTCGGTCACTAAATACCTGAAAACTGGTTTGAAAAGAACACAAGGCTATGACACCTTCATTAAGCAGATGCACAACCAAACCAGGAGTCTGAAATGATGTAGTAATAGCCCCTAATTATCATGCACTCATTTAGACATAGTTGTGTGTAAAACCCAAACAACACAAAAGGATGAGAGATTGTAATTTTGTTGTGGTTGAGTGTGTTGAAGGAAAGAAAGGTTGACAAACAGCAGACCGATGCCTATATCCAGTTAGGGCAGTAGAGTCTAGACATTCAATCAAAGGGGACACAATTGTAATCAAATTTCATACATAATCAAGATATCATCAAAGACTATAACTGTCAATATGTTACATAAGCTAAGCTCTATACAGACAAACAGGTAGCTAGAATATTGTAGAACATAATCACAAGCATTCTTCAACAATCCATAAACATCCCACAAGTTTCATACATTGACATGAAAGGATACTTTGCAAAAGCATTATAGGTGTTTTACAATTTACAACAATTAACCAATCATGAACAATATTCAAATCAACAAATGTGATTAGGGTAAATTGCTAGAATACCAAAAACTCACAGCACATTCATGGACACTTGAAAAGATGGATAATCTGCACATTGAATTCATTCTTTGAGTGTTACAATGTCCTATCATAGCCCTTGATAGATAACCTAGAAAATATTACAATGATTTTATTCAATAACCCGTCCCTAGAAGAAACCCTAGGTTTCATACAAGTTTTCTTCTTTCCTTAGCTCTGTTTTTGCAACCATAAATTCCCTCTTGAAAAACATTCTTTTCTACCAGTATATATGTGGAATCCTCAACCCAACACGCATCCTGGTCGCGGATCAAGAACGGTCAACAAGATCCCAACTCGCCCATACCAGTTGCATCATCTTCACATGGCCCAGCACCTAAAAATGTACCCATTTGGAAATTTTGCCCATGCCAAAGTGAAAAAAATCCGTCCTAGAGGGGCCCACATGAATTCTAGGGTGTATGGAGCACTTCAAACCTTCAATCGGGTCGTTTCAAAATCATTAATGGCGTCCTGGGTCGTGCAGGGGGATTGGTGGAATAGTGGGCGCTTTCCTGAGAAAGTCTGGAATGCTACAAAGAGGAAGGATCAAGAAGCGGGAGTCGGAGAGGAACAGGGATGAGGGGATAGGGAAGAGAAGTGTTGTGACCTAATCACAATACGCCCCATTGCAAATGGGGACCCCCAATTTTTGCTTTAGGGTTTTGGTGGTCCATGAAGGTCTTCATACCGAAACTTGTTTGATCCTAACGCAAACAGGAGTCATCTACTAAACAAGTCTTTAACAGTGAATTTTGAGGTCAACTTAGGGCAATTTTGATTAAGGGAATTCAACTGAGTGTCAAGTGTTGAAGTTGAGAAATGTTCACAAACAGGGAAAATGCACTCCAAAGAGGGGAAATTGCTCTGAATCCTGCAATTTGCGCCCTAGTTGGAGATGAGTTTGAAATTAGGGGAAATTGTTCTAGCCCTTACAATATGCGCCCTAGGTTGAGGATCTTCATTTTGGAATGCATTGATTGCTTTAAGGTAAGTTCTCGAGAACACTTGTAGAGAATATGACAAATCGCTCGAGGGAGTTTTGAGAAAAGTTAAAGTTGATGAAATGTTGAAGTGTTAAAATGGTGGAAAATGTTCTAACAGGTGCAATTTGCGCCCTACTTAGAGGATGATGCAAAATGTTCTACTTCATGCAATATCCGCCTTAGGAGCTTGTAACAAGGAAATTTGGCTAAGTATGAAATATCTTGAGAAGTTTAACCTCGTTTTAAAACTCCAAGTGAAGGTCATGATAGAATGCCAAAATGGGGAAAATGTTCTGCCCCTTGCATTCTACGCTTTAGCTAGAGGGTGACTTGGAAATAAGGAAATTGTTCTGCCCCTTGCATTATGCGCCCTAGGGATTCCTTGATCAATGCATGAGGTGCGAAGGATGTTGACACTCAATCCATGTTCAAGGTGATGAAGGAAGTTCAAGGTTAAAGATTCACTTAACATTTGAAACTTAATGGGAAAAATGACTAAGTGTTAAGATGCCAAGTAAGGAAAATGTTCTGGAGCTTTCAAAAGCCGCCTAACTTGAAGTGGAAAATGTTCTACCTCTTGCAATTTCCGCCCTAGGTTGTCATGAGGAAGTTTAGCTAAGTGAGAAGTACCTTGAAGACTACAAGTCTTGTTTTAAAACTCCAAGTAAAGGTTTGTCAAAGGGTGATATAAAGTGAAAGTGAATGGAAAATTAAGGAAATTGTTCTAGTACCTTCAATTTGAGCCCAAGGTTTGCATGAGTTCAAACTTGTTAAATGTGAAATATCACAAATCTAAGTTAACAACCTTAGAAGAGTTTGAAGTGAGGGTTTGAGGCCATGTTCAAAGTGCTGATCAAAGACAAGGTTTTAATGTTCATCAAAAGGAGAAGAGCGCATAATGCTCTGGAGCATGCATTATGCTAAGTATCAAATGGAATTCGCCAAGAGGAGGAAGGATTTAGAGACATTTGAAGATGATGTCTAGCAAACGGAGAAAAGTGAAGGAGTGAAATCCAAAGGGTAAGTAAGTTGCCCAAGTATGGAGAGCGCATAATGCTCTGCCCCATGAAATTTCTGCCCAAGACTGCACAAGACTGCCATGAGGAAGTTTGAAGTGTGAAGGAAAAATTAATTAAGTGATGATTAAGAGCAATGGCGCATAATGCTCATACCCATGCAAAGTCCGCCCTTTCCTTTAAGTGCAATTTGAGGATGAGAAATCTGATCAAAGGATAAGTCAAGCTTCAACAAATGAATGTGAAGTTCTTGTTGAATGAAGATAAGGGAGGAGAATTCACATAGAATCAAGTACTTCTTTGAAGGAAATTCAATCTTACTTATAGAAGTAAAGAAGTAAAGAAATTTCAAAACAGAGGAAAATGTTCTAGGCCCTTCAAAATCCGCCCTTCCTCTAGTATAACTTAGTGATGAAACAAGGAAAATGTTTGCTAACAAGGAAAATCCGCTCTTTCAAATCATATTCTGCTCATTGAAATGTCAAAGTTTAGCAGATGAAAATGAAGTTTGTCACTGAGGGAATGAAGTCCAAGTGCAAGTAAGAGGGAGCGCATAATGTTCTGCCCCTTGAAATATCCGCTCAAGTAATGCAAGCATCTTGAAATACCAATGATTGTTTTGAAGCTCCAAGACAAGATAGAGCACATAATGTTTTTTGCAAGTGCAAAGTGAAAGTTTGAAGTCATGATCAAATGCATGAAGAGAAAATAATTACCAAGAAGAGCGCATAATGCTCTTGTGCATGCAATCTCCGCCTAAGATCCAACCTTATTTTGAAATTTCAAGCCAAAGTCATGATCAAATACACAAGGCAAGATGTTCAAAGGTGTATAATGCTCTCAAAATCCGCCAATGTGAAGGGAGTTAGAAGAATGTTTGAAACAAAAATGATAAGTTTCCAAATTGAAAAATGAGGAAAATGTTCTTACAACTGCGAAAGCCGCCCAACAAAATGTGAAAATGCTTTCAAACAAGCAAAATCCGTCCATTCTAGGTGCAAAATGTTCTCCTGCTTGCAATTTCCGCCCAAAGAAAAAGTTGTCTTTGCATTTCAACCTGAGATTAGATCGGCTAAAGAGAGGAAATTACAAGTTTTTAACAAAGAAAATTGCCTTGCAGTAGGCTGACCTGTCTAAGGGGCAAGCAAATGCTATAAAGCAGAGGTTTGATGCTTCATTTTACACATTCAACTCAAAACAAATAATCAGAGCAGAGCAGAAACAAAGTGCAGATCAGCAAGATTAAGAGCAGATTTTGCAAGGTTAAGAAAGCCCAGCACCATAAGGGAGAAGAGCAGTTTTTCAAGTTTATGTTCATTCCACATCAAAATTTAAAGCTGAAAAATCAGAAAACTCAGGCCTACAACAGCAGACCTGCAGAAATCCAAAATCAGATTTGCTAATAAAAATCAGACTTAGCGTTAGTTGCATTGAATTTTGTTAATAAGCAGCCAAGGTATGTTATGCTCTCTTTGTTTCAAATTTGATAAATTTTGGGATAGGTGTCAAAAAATGGTTTAAATTTGAAACTTATTTATCCCACATTCATTAGGAGAGTGAAATTAAGTGATTAAATCCCCTTTATATCTAATATCACTTTAATATTCTAACCTAAGTAATTTCGTCCTTGTAGGTAGATGATGAGTTCGAAGGATCGTCAAGCAATGTTCAGAAGCGATATGAAAGGAGCATTGCCCGAAACCAAGATTACGTCAAGATGGAGTAACCTGAGCAACACCAACTTGGGACATGTCAACATGGATGAAATCAAGGAGGAGTTATTCAAGCCCACTCATTCCAAGGATATTCAACAGATGCTAAAGAATGGAATCGTTCAAGCAGCATGCTTTCCACCTGCGTTCCCGAGTGCCGAGTTGATGTTGGAATGTGCTCGCCATTATAACCGACAAAACAGATGGATTGAGACAAATGATGGAAAAGTGTTGGCTTATTTGAGGAAGGAAGCAATTGCGGACACATTCAACATTCCAAAGTACAAGAAGACTACACTTTGCACTAAGGAGTATGTGCAACAGGTGTATGATGCTAAATCAAAGGATTTCTTGCAAGAGATAAAATGCTAAGTGGGTATCACAACTGAGGAATCACTACAGTAGGTTGCCAAAGAAACTTCATAAGTCAGATTTTCTTCCCAAATATGGATATATGGTGATATTTTTGAGTAGAATCATGGGTTGTCCACAATCATCAACATGTGAAACATGGATGTTCTACTACATGAGCGAGATCGTGAAAGGCCAAAAGATGATTGATTGGGCGGAGATGATGTAACAATATCCATGATCAGCTGACGAGGTTGGAAGAAACGAAGTCATTCTACATGAGCTTATATGTCATCTACATGTTAGCGAGATGTGAAAGATATGCTGAACTGACTTGCAAAGGTAATATTGGATATGGCGCCGAACAATTTCCTATGTATGATTGCTATCCACAGTTGCAGTTGAAAGGCATCGCCCACTCTAGAAGAGTTAACGATGCCTTCTTCATGTTCATTGTAAGGACATTGCAAGGAAATGTTCATAAAAGATTATCCAAGGAGGCTATGAATTTGGTGAAGTACAGCCGATGGTACATTCAATTTCCAAAATTCACCTACATAAGGATTAAAGGATTTTCAGGTTATCCCTACCGCTTGCCAAGATATCCCACTGACAAGATGGTATTGCTAGAGGTGACAAGGCAGTTGGTGGCATACGACAAGATTCAAAAGAGCAAGAAGAAAGCGGGAATCCACTTCCCAATTGGAGTTGTAAAGTTAGAGACTTGTTCATCACTACAAGCACTAAATTCAGAAATTGAATTGCAAGCATACAACATGGTACTTCATGATTCCAATAGAGATAACTTTGATCCATTCAACAACATTCGAAAGGCATTTGGAAGGAGATATAAACACAAAGAGCATCTCGAAGATCATTGGGCTAACGCGGAAGATGAAGAGGACATGAAAGTCAAAAGGTGTTCAAGGTTGACATGGAATTTGGTGAAAACTTGCAATGTATTCAGCATACCTGATCAATTGGAAGAAACTGATAGAGTTATGTCACAAAGTTTATATGATGTTGAGAGGCCATTCACCCTCAATTGGGTCGAAAGGGAAATAACACATGATGATTGTTGGATGCAAACAGTCATAGGATTTACTAGAAAGTATGCGGATGGAAAAATACGGAAGCTCATTCAGAAGGGTCATAACTTAACTTACAATTTGATGGAAGATACAGATTCGCAACAGTCTCAGGAAGTCAATGATAATGAGTCTAGCAGTGAGCATAATAGTGAATCTGGTGGCTACAGCGATAATTGAAGAGAAGAAACTCAGCCAAGGAAAAGAAAACAACCAGCTAGCCCACAAGGTGAATGTAGTAGGAAGAAGAAAAAATCAAGTTCGGCTCACGAAGCTAGCACTTCTTCCAGACAAGGAGAAGACCTTTCAGGGAATGCCAACATAACATCTACTGTGGAGGATCAAGAAAGAGACGAAGTTCCCATAGCTCCGAATATGCAAGATCAAGGAAATGTACATGAATCTTCGAAGTCAACCTTGCGTGAGAATCAATTTGAGGAATATCATCATAGCACGCGAGAAGGTCATGAGGTAGTCATGGGTGAAGGTGATGAAGAAAATCAGGAAATGCAAGCACCACAGGATGATTTTGATGAAGAAGCATTGCCATTAACACTAGGAAAAGGGATTCAAGAAGAGACTAATGAAGATTTGTCCGCTTTACCAGAATGGTTGAGAGAAAGAGTGAAAGAGACTACCATTGTTGAAAGAGAAACGGAACTCAATGTAGAAGAATTGCTAGCCAAGGTAGGAAATGATAAAGAAAAGAAGAAAGCAACCAGACTATCCAAAATCACAAGGGACAGTTCAAGTTCGAGGCAAGTGCACATTGCAGTACCAAGGGTTGATAAGTTTGTAGATGATATTGCTCCAGAAGACTACGATATAGCCACTTTTGACTTGGGTCCAACCACGGAAGGTCAAGAGATGGAAGAGTTAGAAGATTCTATCACAAACGTCAAGGAAAGGTTAAGGCAAGAGAAAGAAAAGAGGAATCAGTTGGAGCAAGAAAACTTGGCGTTCAAAAGGTATATTCAGCAGTTGATGAATCCACTTTGTCAGCGTGAAGGAACATCTACGCCACCAACTATGCTTTCACAAGAGTCAATTGAACAGTTAAAGGAATGAGATCATCATCCTTAGTGGCGAAAGGATGTGTAGACAGAATGAAGAATAAGACTGACGGATTCATTGGCGAAATTGCTCAACAATTTGAGAAAGTTTCAAGACTCTTGGATAGAATTCAAGTCATTTCAGATACATGTTCCGGGTTTGAAATAGTCAAACAAAATCTCATGCCACAATTGAAGGATATGATAGATTTTCCAAGGACGGCTTTGGTGGATGGGAATGTAATTGAACAAGATTCGTCATGTGATCTTTGTTTTTGGTATTACAATCTACAAATGAAGGAGCAAGTTCTTGAAAAAGTGAAAAGTGAAAGTGTTTGCATAAGAAGTGCATTGCAAAGGATTCGAAGCAAGATACTTAGTTCAATCAATGATATGCGTGGTCTTTCGGGAGAGTTTGATATTAAAGATTTGAGGAATCACATACATGCATCTTACTTCGACAATATTCACAACATCACTGGAGAGCAGATGGACAACATTTCCTCATTTTCTACATTCATGGGTACACATCAGGCTTGGATGACAGAATGGGAGAAGACACTTGTCGCGTACATAGCAGATTTGACAAATGCAGAAAGAGCCATTCAATATACGCCAAGTGTACCAATTGAAGACATTTCTGGTATTGTGTCCAAGTTCACTGCATTTAGAAGAAGAGATAAGCATAAAGGAGATGTGCCACGTGGACAATCCTCATAGGCTCCAACATGTCATCACCTTGGAAATTGTGCCTTTGTTCCTTCTTTTGTGTCTAAAAATAGCAAGTTGTTGTAACAAACTTATTATGTGGCGTAATCTTGGCCATTGGTTTGAAAATTAATCTTGGCCCTTCATTGTATTTTGAAGGCTATATAAGGGCCTCATTCTTTCTTCATTTGGGGATATATAGAGATGGAGATATAGATTGAGATAGAGAGAGATATAGAGGGAGATATTTGAGAGACGTCTTGGAGAAATTGTTGCAAAAACTCTGTTGAGATTAATACAAGTTCATTGTTGAGTTCTTCATGGTGACATTGTATTGTTTTGCAAAGTTGCATGGTTTCTAAGTACTTACTCGAGCAAAAAAAAAAGAAAAAAATATTAGTTTAGCTTAGTTAAGTTTATGAGTTTGTTTCAAATTCATGGAAATTATTGTTGTTGATTTATAAGTGAAATCCTTTGTATGTTCATACTATTTACGATTTGTCGTAGGCCATTCGTAGTGTATGGTTAGTCTGAACTTGTCCAAGCTTCACTTCAATTGCTTTGTGTTCATCTATTTTCACGCTGTGAAGGTTCAAGTGCATAAGTGATTTGAAAACCTGTCAGCTTTCCTTAGAAGATCGCATCACCTTTGTGTAGTTGTTGTCTTTTGGCGAAACAAAGCGTGGTTGGATTTCACCGAATTGATAATAGTGACTTGCATTTAGATTAGGATTCCTAAACCCATCTCTTTTGCACTTTTTTCATAAACATTGTTAGAAGTAGGTTTTAAGAACTTTCATTGCTATATCATAAGTTGATCAAGTCGTGTGACCTTTGAATGAGAATTACTTCTTGTGCGAGTGAAAAAAATATTTTCCTATTGTTGAACATCAAAGTGTAAGTCCCTTTGTACGAAACAGCAAATCACATCTTTGCCCAACAAGCTATCCCAAATCGAGAATTGAAGATAAGGAACCTTGGAGTCTACTCATTTGATCACAAAGCTAAGCATTTGGGTGATTTTGTTCAAGAGAGGATAAAATACTAGAGTATTTTATGCTGCGTTGTCTGTGCAAGGAAAACACATCAACAAGAAGCAAGGCGGGGAAGGTCAGGTCCCGGGGTCCGAGAGGGACACGGGACCAAGGAGAGGAATGGGAATGAGAATCGGGAATCCGGGAGGACTTGGAACCAAGACTAAAAGGAGCGGAAACCACGGTTTCAGATATTAGAATAATTAAAATCTTATTTAATGGTCAATATTCTTGTTTTAGATAGATTCTATTTCCTTGTTTTGTTTTCGATTGTTTCTTTATAGAAACATCGTTTCTGTATATTTATGTAAATTTCTTTCTTTGTGAATAGAATCAATCATTCTTTATTTTTACCTAACATGGTATCAGAGCCCACTGAGCTGGAAATCACGTTTTTCTTCTCTGCTCTTCGTTTTTCTGATTGAGCCAAATCGTCGTCGGCGTTTCCTTTCCTCAAACAAAAAAAAAATCACGATTTTTTTCTGTGCACACCTCTAAGGTCACGATTTGTTTGAGGTCATCATTTAAGGATTCATCAGGGTTCTTTTTAGAGCTGCGATTTTTTTGTTGTTGTCGATTTTTTTCTGTGCACACCTCTAAGGTCACGATTTGTTTGAGGTCATCATTTAAGGATTCATCAGGGTTCTTTTTAGAGCTGCGCTTTTTTTGTTTTCGCAGGTTTCATAGTCATGATTTCTGGTGTAGGGTTTCTGATTCTCTTTCGCTGAGATTAGATCCTTTGATCACCTTTGTCAGTTTGTGCTCGCGATCTCCCTGTGATTGGCACACGCATTCTCTGTGATTTCTGGTGTTTTCTTCTGTGTTTTCATGGCCGCCATTGCTGTCTAGGGCTTCTAAAATTTTCAGCTAGGGTTTTGACCCTCTAGTTCAAGTCCGAAAATTTTTTCGATTGCATATTCTTGGTGGGTTTTTCGAAACTATTTCTGGGTACCCATCAGATTTTTCTGGGTGTCTCAAAATCCGTGCCTTGAAATTTGTGTCGATGGATTTGTCTCAAATTTTGTGCCTATAAACTGCCTCAGCATCCTGTGCATTGGAATTTGTGCTTCGGGTTCTGTGCATTCAGCCTCTTCTCAGTACCTCATTTTTTTGTGCCTCGAAAAACGTGCAAGATGGCGAGTTTGACCAACATCATGTTGGAAGGCAGTCAACGATTTAATGGCAAAAACTATAATACCTGGAAGCAGCGAATGATGACCATCTTTGAATATCGCTGCCTTGATCAAATCATTCTAGGCAATACTACTCGTCCAACAACGGCGGGAAAAGACCAGGATAAGTTTGACGAACAAACTCGTAAAGCAGTCATGCTCATTAAGCTTTTAGTCACAAACGATCAATTACCTCAGATTCCAACTGGAAAAACAGCAAAGGAGATTTGGGACCATCTGAAGGGTTTGCATGAAACCTTTGACAAGAGCTGTGCGTTCTTCTTGAAAAATATATTGTTTTCTATCATGATGGATGAGAAAACAACATTGCAAGCACACTTGAACAAGATCTAGGAGATCCGAGATCAACTGGAGGCTATTGGTCGAAAAATGGAGGAAGAAGACATGGTCGTGATCACTTTGAAAAGTCTACCTAAGTCCTACGAACATTTCATTGAGACTCTCAACATTCCATCAGCTAATGTTGATCTAAAGTTTCCAGAGCTCTGTACTATCCTCTTGCAACAGGATCGCTAGAAACAACAGTTTGGTAGTAGTGCTTCTTCGTCCTCTTTAGAGCAGGCTTTTGCAGCCAAGTTTCAGGCTCAGAATAAAGGCAAAGGTCAGCATCCACAGCAGAAAGGCTCAGGTCAACCTCAGGATAGCACCAAGAAAAAGAATATCCAGTGTAATTACTATCACAAATATGGTCACGTAAAAAAGGATTGTCGTCAGCATTTGGCTTCTGAACAGAAGAAGCAGGGAGGGTCTCAGCAGAAAGCAAATGTTGCCGAGCACACTGAACAGAAGGAATCTGCCTTTTACGCTTTTATGGCTAAAAGACCTGCAGATCATGTGAAGTCCTCTACCTGGTACATTAATTCAGGTGCTTCGCGACACTTCACTCATCGACGTGATTGGTTTACAGACTTTACTCCCTTCAGTGACTCAGTTATTTTTGGTGGAGGAGAAGAATATACAGTTGTCGGTAAGGGCACTGTTCAGATTCAGTCTAGTGGGAGAAATCTAATATTCCTCAATGTCTACTATGTTCCTGGCATGGAACTTAATCTTCTCTCTGTCAGTCAAATCATGCGGCACTCTCCTCAGTTGGATGTGGTGTTCAATACACACAAATGTTCTATTGTTGATCGGGAGACTCGCGCCACTGTGGCTGTTGGTATTGAGGATCATGGTTTATACAGACTTGTGGATACAGGTGATTCTCCAGAATTAGCCATGGCAGCCAGAAATTCTTCCATCACCAGTCTTTGGCATCAGCGTTATGGGCACTTAAATGTGCACTATCTCTCTCAACTATCTCGGGAGGGACTTGTAGCTGGTTTACCTGAGATCCAGACTCAGCATCATGGTGTTTGTGGAGCTTGTCAGGCTGGGAAGCAGCATAGGACACCGTTCTCGAATGGTGACTCATGGCGAGCCTCCAAGGTACTACAGCTAGTTCACGCTGATATATGTGGGCCAATGAATACACCTTCTGTTACTGGTTGCAGGTATTTCTTGCTTCTTGTTGATGATTTCAGTCGTAAAATGTGGGTGTACTTTCTTAGACAGAAATCAGATGTGTTTACTGTATTTCAGAAGTTTAAGGCCTTTGTAGAAAAAGAGTCTGGCTATTCCTTAGTCACTCTTAGGTCAGATAATGGGGGGGAATTTTATTCTACTGATTTCTCCAACTTCTGTGATTTACACGGCATCAAACGTCAGTTAACCGCACCTTACACCCCTTGGCAAAACGGTGTTGTAGAGCGGCACAACCGCACAATCACTGAAATGGCCCGTTCCATGTTAGAACACAGGAGTGTTCCTAAGAAATATTGGGCAAAAGCACTCTACACTGCAATTTATCTCCTTAATCGGTCTCCTACATATGCAGTTAAGGGGAAGACTCCTAACGAAGTTTGGACTGGTCGCAAACCTCGGATTAGCTATCTACGAATATTTGGCTCTTTAGCATATGTGTGGATTCCAGATGCCAAGCGCACAAAATTGGATTCCAAGAGTCAAAAGCTTATGTTCACAGGGTACAGTGACAACCATAAGGCTTACCGGCTGATTGATATAGATACTAATCGACTTATCTTCAGTCGGGATGTTGTTTTTGATGAAGAACGAGGACCTTTCTCTCTTTCCTCGTCTGTGCAGCACTCTGCGGATCAGCCTTTGAAGGCTGCTGATTTGGGTGTTCATCTTCCATTAGGTCCGCCTGACGGGAGGGATGATGATGTAGATTCTAATTTTGCTGATGCTCAACCCGAATTTCCTCCAGATGATGTTGATCTCCCACCTCTTGCACTTGTTCCAGCTCCTCCTGTTGCATCCAATGTTGGCACTTCTACTCTCCGGCCTAAATGGTGGGCTAAGACTATTGGAGATCTTCATGACGATGAGCTCATTGAGGGTAGATCATCCAGAAACAAGAGCAAACAGCAGCATACAGTTAATTTTGCTCTCATGGCTAACATTCACAGTGTCTATGAGCCTCAGACATATTCAGAGGCTAAAGGAATTTTTGAGTGGGAAAAGGCTATGGAGTCTGAATACCAAAGTCTTCAAAAAAAACACACTTGGGTTCTTTCTGATCTTCCTCCAGGGAAGAAGCCCATTAGCTGCAATTGGGTGTATAAAGTGAAATACAAAGCTGACAGAACCCTTGACAAGTACAACGCTCATCTAGTTGTTAGGGGGTTCTCATAGAAGGAAGGCATTGACTATGAGGAGACTTTTGTTCCTACAGCCAAGATGAGTACAATTCGGCTTGTCCTTGCCTTAGCAGCCCAGTTTGGTTGGAAAGTCCATCAGATGGACGTTAAGAGTGCCTTTCTCAATGGTGAGTTGCAGGAAGAAGTCTACATGATGCAGCCTCCCGGGTTCAAGGTTGCTAGTCAAGAACACAAGGTGTGTAGATTGGTCAAAGCACTCTATGGCCTGAAACAGGCTCCTCGAGCTTGGTACATCAAGATTGACAAGTACCTCACAGATCATGGCTTTCAGAGGAGTCCATCTGACTCTAATTTGTATGTCAAACACACTGGTAGTAATATTTTGATTCTTGTTGTCTATGTCGATGACTTGATCATTACTGGTAGCTCGGCACATTTGATCGCTGAGATCAAATAGGATTTGTGCAGCACATTTGACATGACAGATCTGGGACTCTTGCATTATTGTTTAGGTGTTGAGGTTTGGCAGACCGAGAGCGGTATCTTCATTTCCCAGTCCAAGTATGCTCGAAGTCTTCTAGATAAATTCCGTATGTAGGATTGCAAACCTGCCTCCACACCCATGGAAAAAGGGCTTAAGTTGTCAACTAAGTCAGACTCACCTGTAGTGGATGAATCATTGTTCAGGTAACTAGTGGGCAGCCTCATCTATCTCACTGCCACTAGACCTGACCTCAATTTTGCAATGAGCTACATTTCTCGCTTCATGACAGCCCCCAAGGCTGATCATTGGGTAGCAGCGAAGCGTGTGCTGCGTTATGTGAAGGGTACTTCTGATTATGGACTTCTTTACTCAAGCAATCACGATCTTAGACTCAGTGGTTTCACAGACTCAGATTGGGCAGGTTCAGTTGATGACAGGAAATCTACATCTGGGTATGTGTTCAATTTGGGATTTGGTGCAGTCACATGGACTAGTAAGAAGCAGCAGGCAGTGGCTCTCTCCTCGACAGAAGCAGAGTATCGGGGAGCAGTTAAGGCAGCTTGTGAGGCAGTTTGGCTTCGCCAGATGCTTGCTGATATGCAAATATCTCAAGTAGGTCCGACTCCCTTGTTCTGTGACAATCAGGTAGTTGTCAAACTTGCCAAAAATCCAGTCTTCCATGAAAGAACCAAGCATGTCGAAACTCATTGTCATTTCATCAAAAGGCTTGTTGAAGACAGATCAATTCAGTTGCTGTATGTTCCGACAGAGGATCAGACAGCCGACATTCTCACCAAGTCCCTTAGTCCAAATAAATTTGTCAAATTCAAGGGGTCTCTTGGTGTAGTTAGTAGATTGACCATTAAGGGAGGGTATTAGAATAATTAAAATCTTATTTAATGGTCAATATTCTTGTTTTAGATAGTTTCTATTTCCTGTTCTGTTTTCGATTGTTTCTTTATAGAAACATCGTTTCTGTATATTTATGTAAATTTCTTTCTTTGTGAATAGAATCAATCATTCTTTTTTTTTTACCTAACATTAGAGGAACATGGAACCTCGAGATAGGAATGGCAGAAGTCCAGGGTCCGAGAGAATGTGGGTACTAGGAAGGGGAGAGGGCCTGGGATCAGAATCCAAAGATAGATTGAGACCGAACACCGAGGTTCCTGGGAAACTTGGAACCTCAGGACCAAAGGTTGAAGGGAATGGGGAACTGAGGTTTTGGGGAACCAGGGAACACAAGGATCTTGGAAGTTTGGAACCAAGTGCAAAGGTTCCAAGAACCAAGAACCCCAGAGTTCCCTAAAACCCGAAAAGGAAAGAGGAAAGAGGGGGCACGCGGGGATGTGTGGTTTCGGGGAACCGAGGGACCTACGGATAAGATTCTAAGGTTCCGTGAAAACCTGAAAACTCGAAAAAGGCAAAGGGGCAGTAGAGGATGCAGAGTTCCGAGGAAACTTGGCACTTCGGGACCAAGAGGAAAGCACGGGGATTCAGGGATTGGGGGATGCGAGGACATGGTTCCCTTTGTTCTTTTACTTTCCTTTTACTTTCCTTTTACTTTCTTCTCTTCATGTTCCACTTTGTCGGAGGTTCGCCACCCACTAGGAACCAAGGAACCTCACTTCTTTCTTTTTCTCTTTGTTCATCCTTCTTTTTCTCATTTCACCTTGTTCCATCCTATCAATGGTTCGCTGACCACCAAGAACTAGCCTTTGCTTGCTTATCTTTCTTCCTTGGTCACTTTGTCGACAAGTCAAGCGAGACCGAGAATCAAGACCATAGGAACTAAGTCGGAGATTCCGATGGTTCGAAGAACCACCAAAACCACCAACAAGTTCCACAATTCTTCACTTAAGCACTTCCTCATTTTGCTTGCACAACGTTGGGGATTCTGGGCCCGATAGGAACCTAGGAACCATGTCGGAGGTTCTAGCAGTTCTACGAACCATTGGAACCGCCGACAAGTTCCTAAAAGGCCCAAAAGGGCCGACAAAGGTCGTACTTAGTCAAATTCTAGGATTTTGAGCACTTTGAAGGTATTGAAACAAGGCAAAACATAGGGGGCATACTTAGACTTGCAAGTCTGGGAATTGGAAAATCCTAGTCCCAACCGGGTTGAGGCAATATTTATAACAGTATATCTGCTAAATAGATCTCCAACACAGGCAGTGAAGCATAAAACCCCAAAGGAAGCATGGTCTGGGAGGAAGCCCAAAGTCAATCATCTTAAGATCTTTGGTTCAACTACCTATGCCTAGATACCAGATGAGAAAGGAACCAAGTTAAATCCCAAGAGCAAGAAACTAATGATCACAAGGTACAACGATAGTCATAAGGCTTATAGGTTGGTTGATGTTCACACCAACAGGTTGACCTTAAACAGACATGTCGTTGTTGATGAAGAAGCTAGGCCTTTCCAGACTTATGTAGAGATCAAAATTATAGAAGAACAGCCTGTTGTAGCTAAGGATTCAGGTGTTCAACTTCAAGTAGCTCCACCTAAAGGGGGGAGGATTCTGACCATGTGGAGTCTCTTTGTGTAGTGTCCCCATTTTAAGGTTCTCTTGCAGTGTAGTTGGCACTGACCTTGTGAGTGTGTCAACGTTATCAAAGGGGTTATTTAAGGACTCCAATGAACTCAGTTGATCTAGAGGACTCATGCCGCTTTCCGGGGTGATTTCTGGCTTTTGATGTGCTCTCCAAGAATCTTGGAGAGGGCGTCTATTTATAGTAAGTCACCCGGTTGCTTCCGATTATCATTATTCTTCATCGGGATCACTCCAATGTAGTTAGTTTTCGATTTTGATGCATTCCGGCAGTTTCCGCAAAATGAGTGTATTAATGGCTTTATTTTAATTATTATACTAAGGTTGCTAAATATTATTTAAAATATGTTAAAAGCACCTTAGTGTTATAGCTCATTGGAACCGGGATGAAACGTCTTAAATTTTGGATGCATTAAACAGGGACCTTGTGTGTCAAATTATCATTATTTTAAATTAAAAGGTCTTTTTCGGAGCTAAAATGAAGTTTTAATTAAAAAGTGAATAAAGTGACTTTATTACATAGTATGTACTTAATGAAATATTTCGAGTCTATTAAAGTCACTAATGTGGGCACCCAAGACAAGAAAAGAATATTAAAAGTAAAATATTGAAAATCTCAAAAGGGCGTTGAGGAAAGGGGAATAAAAGAGAAAAGTGAAAGCTCATTTTATTCATTCACTTTGGCTAAAATTCTCTAAGTTTGAGTTTGCTTTGAGCAAGGGTTTCGAACCAGCTGCATTGGAGACGAAAACCTCCATTGTTGAGAGCATCTGCAGGGTTGAGAGACACTCCCACGGTGTTGATTGGGATAGCCTCATTCAAGAGTTATTATTGTGCTTCATTGAATGAACCAGCATTGTCGCGGAGGAGTTTTCTTTTACATATCTTCAGTTTCTTGTCTCCATAATTATTGAAAGGTACTAAAGATCATATTTCAGATTACAGATGAGAAGTTTGTGTTTGTTTTGAAGTGTTTGGCTCCCATACCAGCCGCACAACTCAACCATATTAGAATAATATCTTTCTATTTATGTTATTATTGGTCATCCAATAGTTTCTAACTTCGTCTTGTGTTAACGATTGTTTCTTTTTCGAAACATCGTCCTTGTAATTCTATTTAAGGAGCCTTCGTCTCCTCTCTATAATGAACAACATCGATTCTTTTGTAACATGGTATCAAAGCCGATCTGAGTCGGACTCCCTCATGGGAGGGCTTAGGATCTTGGGAGGGCTCTTTGTTTTTCAGAATTTGGCGAATTTTTTTCATTCGTGGCCTCTTGCTTTTTAGCGATTTTTTTTTTTTTTTAAATCATGAGGCATTTTTTGCTCTGAAATTTGAGGGTTTGCTCCAAATTCGTGGGTCATGTTTGCTGGACAAATCGAAGGGTTGGAGATTAAAAAAAAATCGTGGAAGGAATGCAATTTTAAAATCGCGGGTTTTCTATAACCTGCATTTTTCGTCTAAAAAATTCATCTCTTTCTCTAATAATCCCATGTCTCTAAGGCGTGTGTCCTTCAAGCTTTTTGGCGCAGATTTTTTCTGCGGATCAAGGCGCGTCTTTCTTCTCATCCTTATTTGCTGCGTTTTCTGGGCGTTTCCTATTTTTCCAGAAATTCGTGCTTTTGTTCTGGCCTGATTTTTGCCTCGAATTTGTTCTGGTCTGAGGATTTTTGGTTCCCATCTACCTAAAAGGTTTCTGATAAATTTTGGCAGCTAGGGTTTTAATAAATCCTCTGTTTTTTTTGGGTGCCGTTTTCAATCTTGAAAAATCAATGTTCTAGGTTTTCATTAATTTTTTTCCTTAAATATTCTAGTTGTGGGTTTTGTGCGATTTTTGCCTTAAAACTCGTTTTGTAATAGGGTTTATAATTTTCTCGATAATTAAGGGTTTTTCTCCTGTATACCCTAGTCAGGGTTTCTGTCGTTCGGGAGGGCTATCTGGTATTTGGTTTTTACGGTTTTTTCCGAAAAACGATGATTTGTAATCTTCGGATTTCTGGGTTTGGTGATTTTTTCCTCAAAAATTGTACTTTGTTGCAGTCTGTTTTGGTCGCCCCTGGAGTTGCTGGGGCGAACATCTGCACAACTGACTTCTTGCAATCTGTTCTGGAGCGTCGTGCTCATTTGCAAAAGTTTGGAGGGTTTGTCGTACCTCCTATAACAATTTGGCATTGTTGGACTTCCTTCATGGTTTCTTCATCTTATTGAGGCACTTATCTGCTGCAGCTGCTACAGACCACTTTGGAGCAGTCTTTTGTGTTCGCTGATTTGATATTTCAGACTTACTTTTTGCTGCTAGGGTCGTGGCATACAGCCAGGGGTCGTGGGGATTCATTTGGACATTGCTATGTATATTTGTGGCTCTTTCTGGAGTGCCTATCTTGTTGTCTTGGCTATGCATTGTACTAAATCAGAAAATCAAAAGTGAAGGTGAAATAAATAAGAGTTTCCTGCCTATCAGCTGTTGTACTGTAATTTTTCAGCTTGTATTCTTCATGTCAAAATGCAAAAAACCCAAAACACAATAGGCATCAACTAAACATCAGAAAACAAAAGGGGTGGGATATTACAGTGGTGTCAGAGCTGGTTTTTCCTGCCAGCCTGTTGGAGTTCTAACATTTTCTACAGTTCTTCAGTTGCATGCCCGAGTTTCAATAGTGTTTATCAGTTTCAGTGGTTCATATCTTTTGCATGTTGGTGACCAGCACCTGCATGTTTATTTCTGTGACTCTCTTTGATGGTTGTTAAAAGCAAAGTTGAAAAGATGTCTACAAACAAGTCTATATCTAAGTTGATGCAAGAACTATCTAATCTGTTGAAGGACCCAGACATTAAAAGGGCATATTCAAGGATTGTTGCAAAACCTAAACAAATGGAATCAAGTTTGAGAGAAGATGCAGTGAAGATTAATGAGAGCATGGATTCTTTTGTTGAAGAGAAGAATGTTCAAAAATCAGAAGATTGTTTGGTTACCTTTCCGGTTTACACACCAGAAGAGCATGAAACTTGAATGGTCAAGATAGAAATACTAATTTACTTGAAGATGAACGCAGGAATGTCTCTGATGATGAAGAGAAAGTTCCCAAGCATGAAGCCTATCAGATTGGCTCACTTGAGTTTTTAGAAAAAGAACATGTTGAAATTAAGAGAGATGAACCTACAGAGTTGTCCTATGAAGAAGATGTCATTAATCAAGAGGAATGTATGGCAGAGCTCCAGAATGATTTAATTGAAGGAAATGCAGCTGTCAATGAAGAGTTTGAGCTTGCTGAAATTTACAAAACAACAGCTAACTCCAGTTTGTTTGACTTAGATCTTTTTGAAGGTGATGTGTTGAAGCAACCAACCATTCATGGAGAGCTTGATGGGCCTATTTGTTCAAGACAAAATCAGAAATTCATGAGACCATGAGATCCGGGTGTTTTGACACCGAAATGCTTAGAGGAGCAAGCGATGGAATCTTTTGATGATTCATTGCTTGAGTATATTGCTAACAAGCCTTCTATTCAGGAATGTTGCATTGGGAAGGTTAGTGAGGAAGTTGATTTTGAAAATCATGTCAATGAAGACAAATCAGAAATGTTGCATGAAGATATTGGGTCTCATAAGTCACATCACTTGGAAAGGCAATTGGAGGTGAATGATAGTCAGATTGTGGCAGCCTTAACTCACTTTGATGCTATTCATAAGATGATGGCAGATTTGTGTTGGAAGGCACTAAGGGAACATGAAGATTTTGAAGGAGGTATATCTCTGGATGACTTGCACAAACTCAAGAAGGCTTTGGTGGTAGTGAAGTCAAACGACCTACACTTGCTGATAGAGATCGTCTCCTCACACTCGGTGAGATACACTCGGATGCTTTGAAAAGAAAATAAGATGAGGTAGAAAAGCTCACCCTTGAGCTTAACGATACGGTGGATTCTTTGAGGAGCACTCAAAAGGGCTCTTCAAGAATCAGAGGAGCATGAGGATAAGTTTGGTCGGAGGATGACAAAGAGTGGAGACATGGATGAAGGACATAGAGGATCCCATGATGAAGTCATGAAGATAAAAGAGACCTATACACATGAAGATTTAGCTTGCAGCCATGGGACAAAAGTTATGGTACATAACACACTTGATTTTCCATGGGAGACATCCCTTGGACCAACAATAATTGATAAGCACTCGTCCATGAGAGAAGAGGTAAGGACTGATTTTCTGTGTAACAGCAATCCCCTACCTTCGCAATATCATGACATGGCAGCCAAAAGGATAGAGGTCCGATTCAGATTGGAGGCAAGTGATTTCCAATCAGAACCACTTTTTGGATCTGCACTTGTAGGAGAACCTGGAGGCAAGGAAAACGACGTAATTGAAGAGCTAGAGGATGGCATGATAAGATGTGACAGCAGGTCTGATTTTCTGATTCATGACAGCAGTCCTATTCCTTCATTTATAACAGCCACTTCACATGAAGAGAATGAAGTAGAAGAATCTTCCAAGATTGGCACTTGAGATTGGGATGTGGAGCAATTAGGTTTGAAGTATGATTCAAAATTCTTTGTTTGTTCACATCAACATTTGGTGTCACTTCTTTTGGAGAGCCATTTGAATAGTCGTATCATAGACTTGGATGGCATTATGGAGCATACACTTTGTGGATCAGCCACTAGTGTTACGACTACATATGTAGATGGAGATATGAGTAATGTAGATTTGGTTTGGCCTTTGACCATTCGTGGAGCACTTGAGGAGTTTGCTTGTGATGAGTCTCATCTTGTTGATGACTCTTTGGTAGAGTATGTAGTTACTCTATTTCAGTCTTGTGACACATAGAATGGAGGCACTTGCATTTGATGGGCATACTTTTAGGTGGTAGTTGGCTTTTGAGCCGAGGTATGGAGACATTACTATGACTTGTGATTTTGAGGCACTAATGTTTGCTTTGCGGCTGGACTATGGCATTGGGCATAGAGGTGAGCATATTTGCATTGGTGTTCCAGCCCTAGTTCGTGAGACTCTACTCCCTACAATGATAGGAGATGGTTGTTCTACTTTATAGAACATGGATTTCTTGGATAATTTTTGGAGGACAGCGTCTGTTCGGGAGTTTGGAGGAGATTTGCATCATCTTCTCACCTTTGGAGAGTGGCATAGGGTTGATACTCTATCATCCTATGGCCTTGGCTGTGTTAGGTGCATCCACATAGGTCTGATTTTGAGTCATGAGGTTGTTGTTCTGTTCTATATCAGCAACTTGGAAGAAGTTATACACTTTCTTGCACCTATGTTGGGTACTCTTCACATCCATGGGAGATCTATAGGAGTTGGAGTTTGGTTTTGTGTTGTTAGCACTTTGGGATGCTTCCAACTCTTCATGTTTGTCAAATGTGATGATAGGGTGATTTGGGATCCAGGTACAGTTACCAGGGGTGTGATGTTGATTCAAAATTGGAGTGATGGACAAAACTTTAGAGTTGGTACCGCTGTCCACTTTTCGATCAGCCTACATAGGACATTGAATGATAGTATGCAAATGGATTGGCCAATACCTCCAACCCAGCAGTGGAGTAATTCTCAGTTGGTGTTGATTAGTAGAAATAATTTGGTTATTGGAGTTCCTTGGGTCATTTCCACGCTCATATTTCCTATGTTTTCACGGCAAATGATTCATGACAGCTGTTGCCCTAGCATTTCCACGTTGATTATGGCAACATCAATTTATAGACAGATGCACTTTGAGTACTTACAGGCTTCTTGGCAGCAGGTTGTGGGAGGATTTACAGAGTTAGAGCAATTATTTTTAGCTCCCACTAGTATGAGTGATGGCCACTGCAATCAGTTCAAGATGTTGATGGATATACCTACAAATATTACTGTGATGACTGCAATCGATTGGACGAGTTGGTGTGCTCGTTATGGGCAGGTTGACACTGAGAGATTAGGTGTCAGTGTGGGGTTATCAGTCTATGATCGGGATGGCATTGTCAGGATGTATGATTCCAAGGATGGCACTATTGTTATTGGCTTCCGGTTAGGGACTGATTGGCATCACTTTCGAGATACTGTGAGGGGATATGCTGAGGGTTATTCTTTGAGGATGAGCAGATTATTTCTTTTGTTGACTAGGGCCGAGTTAGGCAGTGGGATTTCAGATATGGACCTTACTGTGGCACCTTGGCAGGAGACTGTTCTTGATATAGTTTTCAGCCCTTGCAGATATTTCAGTTTGGATATTGATGATGATTACATTTTGGGGTTACTGAAGAAGAAAGCGCAAACTTGGTGCTATGGATTAACAGTTTTTATCAGAGTAGCACAGCGACAGCATGATGGATATTTCCATAGATTGATTTGGGACCCCGGGATCATTCTTGGGTTCAGTTTGGATCGATCTGATGATTGTGAGGTTGTTTTGGCATTGCTTGAGGACAAGCAATCTTTGGGGAGGGCGGACTGTAATGTCCCCATTTTGAAGTTCTCTTGCAGTGTAGTTGGCACTGACCTTGTGAGTGTGTGTCAACGTTATCAGAGGGGTTATTTAAAGACTCCAATGAGCTCAATTGATCTAGAGGACTCATATGCCATTTTCCGGGGCAATTTCTGGCTTCTAGTGTGCTCTCCAAGAATCTTGGAGAGGGTGTCTATTTATAGTAAGTTGCCTAGTTGGCTCTGATTATCATTATTCTTCATCGGGATCACTCCAATGCAATTAGTTTTCAATTCCGATGCATTTCGACAGTTTCCGCAAAATGAGTGTATTAATGGCTTTATTTTAATTATTTTACTAAGGTTGCTAACTATTATTTAAAATGTTTAAAAGCACCTTAGTGTTATAGCTCATTGGAACCGTGATGAAATGTTTTAAATTTTGGATGCATTAAACAGGGACCTTGTGTGTCAAATTATCATTATTTTAATTAAAAGGTCTTTTTTCGAAGCTAAAATGGAGTTTTAAATAAAAAGTGAATAAAGTGACTTTATTACATAGTATGGACTTAATGAAATATTTTGAGTTTATTAAAGTCACTAATGTGGGCGCCCAAGACAAGAAAAGAATATTAAAAGTAAAATATTGAAAATCCCAAAAGGGCGTTGAGGAAAGGGGAATAAACGAGAAAAGTGAAAGCTCATTTTATTCATTCACTTTGGCTAAAATTCTCCAAGTTTGAGTTTGCTTTGAGCAAGGGTTTCGAACCAGCTGCATTGGAGACAAAAACCTCCATTGTTGAGAGCATCTACGGGGTTGAGAGACACTCCCAGGGTGTTGATTGGGATAGCCTCATTCAGGGGTTATTATTGTGCCTCATTGAATGAACCAACATTGTCGCGGAGGAGTTTTCTTTGACATATCTTCAGTTTCTTGCCTCCATAATTATTGAAAGGTACTAAAGATCATATTTCAGATTACAGATGGGAAGTTTGTGTTTGTTTTGAAGTGTTTGGCTCCCATACCAGAAGCATAGCTCAACCATACCAAGCCGTACCTCCTATAACAATTTGGTATTGTTGGACTTCCTTCATGGTTTCTACATCTTATTGAGGCGCTTATCTATTGCATGTAATGTCCCCTTCTAGTAAGCTGAAATTTTTCACTATCTAACACAATTTCCAACTTAGTAAAAAGGAACATTAGTAACCTACTTAACATATCTTTCAACATGGAATCATTAAGACTATATCATGTTAGATCATATTCACATTATATTTTATATAATCCATTTCATCATCATTCATTATACATTCCTAATTCATAAATACATTCACATATATGTTATTCCTTTTTATCATTGGTTCATGATATGACTTGTGAGGGACTTATGGTAGACTCTTGCGTTAACCAGCTCTAGATCACCAAGTATGATTTCATTAAGGAAATAGTTCCCCCATCTCTTACGGAGGCCCAAAGGTTTCACTCACACACGGAGTCTGTCACCATTTGGCTCGTGGAATTTCACTCACACACGAAGTACCTCATCCAGACAAGAGTCACCATCCATAGAGCAAAATTAACTTTTACAAGTTCTTCTAGGCCCAAGGATTTCACCCACACGCGGGGTTCCTCATCACTTGGCTCAAGGGACTTACGTCCAATCGAGAGATACCTAGGCTAAAACAAACTATTCCAACTACGTCATACCTTAGAAGTTATAGAGGGGTTAAAGGGAGAGTCCTAGTCAGCTCCAAGCATATCACCAACTTATCTTTTCATTGATTTCATAAATATCATAATTGTTCTTATTATCATTTAACACAAGATGCCTTATATTAGACATCATGGCCTTATATCAAAATTGATCATATATCATTAACATTTATTCATTATATTAGGTTATTCCTATGCACATTCATAGTTTTGTCTAAGTTTAGTGCATTTATTTATAGTTAACATCATAATTGTATTTATTAATTTGACAGCCCATTTATATTCATAATCAGAAATGACAACACTATTATATCCTATCATCTTAATCCTATACCTATACCATATTCTCATTACCTTTTTATTATGCTATACATATGGTTTCATTCTAACATTTTATTCTATCATTTATATACATAACATTATATATATATCATTTTATCTTAGGATAGATGACGTACCTCTTGTTCTGCTTGTCTTGTTGAATCTGCTAACTGGATTCTATTATCTTTCGTCTATTCTTTAATATTTATATATTATAGTATTTGTTATAATATTAATAATATCTCCATATTATATTATTATATATGTTATTAATATATATATATATATATATATATATATATATATATTTTTACTTGAATAATTCTTTCCTATATATATTTATGATATCTTTCCTACATATGACTCAGAAATATATATATAAATATAATGCGGATCTAAATATATTTATTTATGGGATATTCCTTTTTTATTTATTGTCGATGTCGTCCTTTCTATCTCACAACCTTTATTTATTTCCCTTTCAAGAGATATGTTTGAAGAGACACATCTCTTATTATGCCTGGCGGTAAAAGACATACTTACCCTTTTATAATTTTTATTACTTTATATTATTCCCTTTTCTGAGCTGTGGTAAAACTAGTTCCAACCATACGTAACTCCATTACCATAAGAAGATAGGTTAAAAGATGTTTATTTATATTATTTATATTTATATTATAATAAATGATATATTATATATTTTATATTATTTATATTATATCAATTATATCATAATAAATGATATATGATTTATATTATATTATTTGTATTTATATTATAATATAAGATAATTATAAGAATATTTGTATTTATATTATTAGATATATTTATAATATAATATGTTATTTATAAATATAATAATAATATATCTTGTTAATTGTTTTAATAAATATTATTTAAATATATTCAATTTATAATATCATTCATATCTTCAATTTGAATTGAATAATACAAAATTGATTCAATTATAAATTACTAATATAGGGACATGACATTGCAGCTGCTACAGACCACTTTGGAGCAGTTTTTTGTGTTCGCTAATTTGATATTTCAGACTTCCTTTTTGCTGCTAGGGCCGTACCATACAGCCAGGGGTTGCGGGGATTCATTTGGACATTGCTATGTATATTTGTGGCTCTTTTTGAAGTGCCTATCTTGTTGTCTTGGCTATGCATTGTACTGAATCAGAAAATCAAAAGTGAAGGTGAAATAAATAAGAGTTTCCTGCCTATCAGCTGCTGTACTATCATTTTCCAGCTTGCAGTCTTCATGGACAGCAAATGTGTAAGTTGAAACCCTAGTATTCTTGAGTATTTCTTATATGGGTATTGTTTCTTATTGTATTGTAACACATTTCTATCAAATATAAGCATCTGGGTATTTCCATTTCCTTGAATTTTCGGATATATGTGCGTGCATGTGTTTCTATGTCAAAATGCAAAAAACCCAAAACGCAACAGGTATCAACTAAACATCAAAAAACAAAAAGGGTGGGATATTACACTTTGTAATGTCCCTAACTAAGAATTTTGTCAAATTTCTAGTTTTTATGTATTTTTTTATTTTTGAACAAACAATGGAATTAAATTTGGTTGCTATCTACTCCAAAGATACAAATTGTTGACATAAACCTCTCAATGGCATTGTGAATTTGCAAATTGAAGCATTGAGAAATTTAAATGGTTATACAATATTCAAACTTGATTACTCCATGATAATTGTGCAAGGACTGGTGTACAACACTCCAAGTATATGTAAATAAATATAGTTTTGCCACCAATAAAATTTGCTCTTAAAATGTTACTCCAGCAACTTACAATACTCTGCCAACAGGCAATAAGTCGACCCTTGTGAAAATGGACGCCTGACTGCAGTCACAATGTGCCACGAACATAGTCAAATCTTACAATATGGGCGACACACCTTCACAATAGTAAAATAATCATCAAATGGCCCCCACTTCAAGTCATACGACTGGCAACCAATGATGTATGGGCAATCCTGGAGAATTGAGTCAGCAGCTTCAGATAAGCTATCACCCTTCCTTACGATGGTAATATATGTTGTGATTTCCTTATGTCGGGTGTGTGACCGACTAGGTCTGACAGCAAAACAATGTTAAAATACCCTTATACGATGGCAGATCTCATTAACACAAACATAATTTCTCTTTAAAAAGGACACGGATTACACAGAGCTACAAAAGGTATCAACTTATACATAGCGCGGCTTGTTGAGAATACTCTACAAACTAATGTGAATCGGCTAGCAAGGAATAGTCTTGTCTTTAGCAGCAGACATTTCCTGGCATTATTGATGACTCGGCAGGAATTGCTTTGTAAATAATAATCGATGTAATCCTTAAGGGACTTGCACCCACAACCTGAGCATATTAACCGACAAAAATGCATAGAATTGACACCTCCAAGGTGATCATAGCTTTGGCAGTTTTTTACTCAGATTAATATGAAGCTACGCTATCACTTTAATCTCAGGATTTGTAACAAATCATTAACCCTTCATAACTTGTGGCAGCCAAATTAGATCTGGCCCCACCAAAATTTATATTAACCAACTATAAGGAACAATGAGATCATGTTATTATAGAGTAATCAATTCACTGCAACCAACTGATGAAATATAAATATGTTCAACAAATTAATGCTATCCAATATAGAAATCAAGATATGAACTGCATCATCACTTATCATATTGATTTCGCTAATATGAGTTACATAAACAGCTATGCCAATTGATAGGAAACTCGAAATGAAATACAGAAACAAACCACTGTCACCATCCCACAGCAATCTGCAACATTACCAACGGAGAAAACACACTGAACCAAACTAATCACAACCATACCAACTATAGTCTGAATATTGACTCCAAGGTCTTCAACAACATCGCTGCTATGAAATTTGCTTGCAAATCCAAATCATTTAAGCCCAAAACAATCCTTGAATAGAATCGCCTCCGATGAGCGAGAGGGTTTTCGTCCTCAAGCCCGTAATGGAAACTGAAACGTTTTCATCCTCCGATTGCTTGCACCAAGGGTTTTTGTCCTTGAATGCTTAAAAACTCCAAATTGGAAGGAATAGCAAAATGACATGATCAAATGATTTGTTTTATGCCTTGACCTCTTTTTTATAGTTGCCTTTTTTCGGGCCCTCCATTTATTTTATTTTTATTTTCAAATACTTGTCCCTCCAAGTATTTAAAAATATTTTTAAATTACATCCATAGGTCTCCTTTTCAAATTACATTTGAATAAAGTGTAAAAGTGCCCTTTTAATACATTACATCGGGCCTAAATAATATTTAAGTGGCCAAAAGTGATCGGGCCCACTTAAAAATATTATTAACTCATTGGTTGTGAGTTAATTGATTTGTTGTAGCAGCATATTGGATAAATTCAATGTTACGGTTTCATACTTGCTTACAACAACAATTGTATTGATTAATATACTCATTAATGCTAATCAGCATTAATTTCAATAGGGTTTGGCATCTACATTTACTATTTGTTCATCATTTCAGCTTGCATACTTTGGGAAGTTTGCATAATTCCTGAGGTTGTCCCTTTGGGGACATTACAGTGGTATCAGAGCCTTGATCTTGCTAGCTTGCAAGGTTAGATCTAACTTTTATGTAGCATAATAGGAAATCAAAGAAGATCTACAGATTCACTTGAAGATATCCTAGAGCAAATGAATAGGAGAATAGAACGGCATTGGAAAGATCACAAGACATGGATGAATCTACGATTGGACAAACTTGAAGAAGCTGCTGAGGAAACCAGGAAGCAAAAAGAACAGCCAAAACTGGAGCCACATCATTGTCACATAAGAGATGATTTTGAGACATATCGTGAAAAATACGATGAACTAAGACAAGCAGTTCATGATATGTTGAAATACCAAGAGTTCTATGAGCTAAGGATGGAGAATGGACCAAGGAGAGGAAGAACTCAGCAGGAGCCAAA